>OW203895.1:15140323-20140323 GCA_934046635.1 Buathra laborator | reverse complement strand
CGTCGAATAGAGGTTTGTGCGCATGACATCAGGTGCTGTCTGTGAGAATTTTATTCAACGCGTGTGTGAGGTCCATCGATGCTGTATCTACTTGCATACTGCAGCAGGAATGTAAAACTCCCATGATTCGCATGCGTAGAGGACGCATGCGAAACCTATAATCGCATCCAACATAGTTTAATTTTCTATAGATAATAAATAGTTTGGAATCAGAAGTAATCGGGTGCCCCGATTAATTCGCACAATCCGTTGTACGCTAAGTAACGAAAGTATGATTTTCATGATTTTTTGTATTAACACAATAAAGTAAAAAAATAAACAAGTTCTTCGTGTTCATTAATTATTCGTGTTAATCTCTAATTGGAAGTACGGTTCAAGCACACAGGACACATGGTACGAAAAAAATATACAGAACATACAGTATAATACAGATACAGAAAATACTTTTCATTGTCGAATGAAAATATAGTGTCGGAGAATAATGCCAAATGGAAAACTACGAAAACTTATGTTCCCATCAATTAGCATCTCCTCCATATTCTCCGTATTTTTACCTACCGCGCGGAAAGTAATTATGAAATTACGTTCTATTGTCGAGTACGAGAGTATTTTAGTTACGAAAAAATACTTTTATCTTGTACGATTTTTGTAATGAATGTGAATTTTTTTTCTGGATTAATAAAATTACTATCGTTCAAACTATCTAATTATATTTGCTGTAGTAACTAAACTTTCGTCAATAAACAATCCGGTTAACGCAGGAAATCTCATATATTATTTTAGTGCCGGAGAAGTTACCGAAATTATTGCATTTGTTGTGCACAAATTGAATCCACGATTATAGCCCTTCTGGTGCACCGCAACATAAATATTTAAATGACGGCAGTGTCTCATTGCCGAAAATATCGCCGGTTTCAAAGGTAAGAAATTAAAAAAAGAATACTCTCGACACTTAGAATGTGATGTTCATCGTTTATTTACACGAAAAAAATAGATAATCACCGGGTCTTCATGATTTACCATGGCAGTAAATAGAAATAGCATGGCACAAGACTGATGGCAATACTGCAAATTAATTCGATTTCGGAATACAGACTTTTTGTTTTTTAATAAACCTTCGCCGTGAATTTTCTACTGATACAGCGTACAGAGAGTCGATACCTAATAATGCAAAAGGAAGGCACTGACTCGAGGAATTTGGTTTTAAATTTTTTAGTTAGCAGGATGACCGTCCGTAGTTCCGATAACGTTTGTTAAAAATCAAATTTATCACTCTCTCTCACTCTTTCTCTCCGGAGTAAACGGTACAATTGTAGTATCACAGAACATGCAATTTCACCGTCAATCTGCGGATCAAACGAATTATTTCCGGCCTCAAAAATTGCGCTAATCATACAATACACATCTACGACACGAAGGCTTATTGTCTTTAATCTATCTATCTGCATGTTTTTCTCGTCAGTATAATTACTCTTTCTTTTTCTTTCTTTGTAACATGAAAAATGTCCGAGAGACAAAAAAATTTTTTTTCAAAAATATTACAACATACTTTTGACAATGAATATTCCGCTCGCCTTGTTCTTTGGTCATTTTGTACACAATCACTCGCATCATATTGAGCGGCGCGACGGAAAAATTGTCTTCGCGAAGCAATCACTCTCCGTCTCAACCGATCAAATGCGGGACTTCGGATTTTCGATGATGATATTTTCAAACGCGATCGATACAGATGATTGACAACAAACACACTTATCAGCCGAAATACATTTTTCAGAGTTATGAAAAAATTGATACACCGTTCATTTTGATAACAGATCTCTCTTAAGGCAGCAAGGGTGCATCTCGCCATTCTTTCGTCTTTTCAATTATTATTATTATTAAAATCGTATCGAAAAAAAAAGAACACATATTTCACACACCTCTCGGTATTCAATCTATTAACTTCATACTGTACAATTGTGAATCCCGAAATGAATATATCGATAAAAACGAAATAGTGCTCTCCTTGTCTCTTTCGCATAACATTGAAAACGTCGTTGATTCATTACAGGATAGTTTTCAATTTACAGAGATAGTTTACCTTTACCAAGATAATCATTGCGAGAGAACCCATCGCACCGTGCGCATTCGCGCAATTGTTAAAATTAAATGGTAAAAGATAAGAAAGATTGTCACTTGAATTGTTGGGCGTTCGTCGAGTTGCCCTCTCAGCCCCCATATGGAACTCAATGTTTGTCCCAATTTTCTCAAAAAAAAAAGAACAAAAAAAAAACAATTATTTATTCGTGTTTTTTGAATTTTTCGTTGTGAAAAAAATTGCCGAGTACTCCAACGATGTGGAGCAT
This sequence comes from Buathra laborator, assembly GCA_934046635.1. Lineage (NCBI taxonomy): Eukaryota > Metazoa > Arthropoda > Insecta > Hymenoptera > Ichneumonidae > Buathra > Buathra laborator. The sequence goes on along the minus strand of OW203895.1, from coordinate 20,137,978 downwards.
TGTGCATCGCTTTCAACGATAAGAAAACAATCGATCGATCGTTATCGGGAATGAGTATTAAAAAAAAAGTCACTTGTATATTTTTGCAATTTCATATCCAAGTAAACGGTAAGAGGGAAAAACTTCCGGGAGCGAAGTAGCGATATCAGTTGCAGAAAACGGCTCGATGTTTCGTAATAAAAAAAAGAAGAGAAAAAATAATGTGTTTATGACGATCTTGCGTTCCGTAGGTCCCTGAAATTAGGTGGTGTGACGCGTACTAAAAAGTAACGCGTCTGCAGTCAAACCGCTCGAATAATTCGTAAAAAGAATTTTACCGATTGATCGTGAATTTCTTCTACGTGGCGGCGCGGTCTTTGTCATCGCTGTCCTCTCGACTCTCCTCGTCGCTTGAGGTCGTCGAATCTCCGACGATTTGTTGCGTCGTCTCGCGTTTCTGTTGTTCGGATAACGTTCTTGGCTGCGCTGAACGTTCGTCGTTTACAGCATCGCAGATACAGGCGTCAGTGGGTTTCGTCTTCGTCGTTCCTTTTTCGTATTTACATATTACGGCGTACAGATCACCGCCCAATCTCATTGCGAGCCATCGATTTTTCACTACAGCAAGTTTCAGACATTCGCACTTCATTTTCGCATGAAGATTCGTGTGAAGCGTACGACCCATTCCCTCGAACACAACGAGATCGACGCTGTGCTTCACCATCGCGAGGCAAAGATCCAAACTCAGTCGACTGCGGATACAATATTTTAATCGATTAATTTCGAAGAATTATTATCATTTCATTTCGAGAAATTGATCGAGATAGTACCTAAGATCCAAACACGGTCCGGCCTGTGCGGTTTCCATGGGAAGCAAACGCTTTTCCTTCAAGGCGCGTTTTATCACTCGGCAAACTTTCGCAGCGTCGCGCAGCATAACCACCAGTTCTGGATAAGTAACGTCGTTCAATGCGGGCATCGAATTGGCACACAGTATTACCTGAAACACAAAATAACAAAATATAACCATTCAACGATAATTCGAACGCGAGAACAACATCCGGGAATGTAACAACAATTGCGCCCTAATATTTTCATATTCTATCAATTTAGCGGCGTTTTTTTTGTCGTGAACTTTTCTGTAATCCAACAAAATGTGATATTTACTTATTTATTTGCAAAAAAAGAAAAAAGGAGGCACTCACTTTGGTTCCTCGCTGCAGCAAGTCTCGAGCAAACGGCAGAATGCCAAGAACTATGTCAACACCGCTGTTATCGACGAATATCGCGGCGCATTTGTGCGGCGATCCATTCTGTAATCTTTCCGTCCATTCGTCCAAATTATCCTCGAGCCACGGTCGGTCTGAATACAATTATGAAATAGCGGTAAAAAAAAAAGAAAATAATTGTTTGCTAAAGTGAAAAATCGTCAACTTACCGGGAATCTTCGTTTGTGCTTTTTCGAAATTAAAATCCGTCGTTGTCATGAGAGTTGCGACTTCTTTGGCGCCCCAATCGAACATATTTCCCGCCAATACGCCCATTATTAGTGCACTTATTTTATCGCTACCTTCCATTTGATCGATAGCGTTTATACGATCTCTCAAGTGCTCCAACGCCTCTTCGTTCTCCTTTTTCTTTTGCTGTCGAGCGAAAATGTCATTAATAGAAAAATAAAGGCCTTTAAACAGCGATAATTCGTCTAACCGGTTTGCGATTGAATGATTGTTTTTTTCATTTATTACTTGCAAATACGGATCTGGAAAATCAAACTCCTTCATACAATGCTCAATCGTGTCGAGAAGTGTTCGAACGGTTAGGGTACCATAGGCGCTGTAATGGAAATTAAACGATTTTAAAGCTTACATATACGGATGGGACAATTTTGACTTATCGTTGGAGAAACAAAAAATCCAAAAGTATTTTGTGAATTGAGATGTAATTTTCATTTTATTTTTTCACCTTTTACGAAATGGATTGATAATCGTGTTAAAAAAAATATTTGTTCAACGATTCGTCAGTAATATCGTAATATATTAAGTAAAAGGAGAAAAAAAAAATAATAAATTGGTCTCTTCGCGTGTTTGAAGCATCCAAGCTATTCGATGCAAGCGGTAAGCGATTATTGTCGAGACAAAGTTATCTAATCTTACAACGGTTGCAGATGCAGATAGTGCAGACGATTGACGTATTTTTCCTTCAGTTTGGTTGCTCGATCTTTCGCTGTTGGGCTTTGCGATTGACTGTGAATAGCTCGAGCCACGAATTTGTCGATGGATTCTTCCAGACACTCAAGCCAGTAGTCTCTGGCAAATTGAACATGTGACGGATCAGAAACGAAGTTTTTCCATGCCATGCGCGTTCATCCGCGAGATGAGAATGTCGTTACCTCGCTTCCTTGTCCTGCGCGAGATCCGTCGTGTCGGGATTGTAAGACGCGGGATCTTTTAGCAGCGGACAAAACGTGACGGCATTTTCGGCTCTGTCGATCTCCAATTGATCGACTTCTATGCCGAGATTCGTTGCTACGGAATCCTTGAATCCCGACGAACCCGCGTAATTTTCTAGCCAACTGTATTTGTCCGATTGTTCGGCACCGTAGAGAAACGCACCGATCGCCCCGAGATATCCTTCGTGTCGAAGAAACAACGGCTTTACCTTACCCTACGAAACATGACGAATAAACGAATAAATGATTAATTGGTGTGACGAAAAGAAAAAAAGAGAAATTATGATAAAACATTGATACATACGTTCGACCAGTATTTTATAGAGAATGATATCGTGTGCATCGATAGGGGATGATTACGCAAAAAATATCCACCGAAATAAACTTTATCCATGTTGTGCAGCGAAGCGTAGAGACTAGCGATCTGTCCAATGTCGTTGCTTATCGTGAATAACAAACTTCTCGCGATGTCTGCTTCGCTGAAAGTTCGCGGTCCTGAAAAATCGATTATTGGCGATATAATTTTTTCTTTTACAGGTAAGGAATTTCGATCGAATGCGAAGGAAACATATCGTACCGGGTATATTGTTCGAAGCCATAGCTTTACCGAAGGATGACGCGATAATATCTCCCGACAATCCTTGAGACGAGTAATCGCCACCGTAGATATCTTTGATCAGCATATCAACGTTTCGATGATCGCCTCGTTCGGCAAGTTGCAGTAGCTCGTCGAAACCCTACCGATTAATATAAACACATCTATTGAATCGCAAATTTTTATTCATCCGATTGTAGCCAATCGGATCAATAAAATCTACACAAGTCTGCGTTTCTCAGTGCAGACTTTGTTCGCTTAAGAAGGTTACTCGTTCAACGCCAAATGGTAAGAATGAGTTGAAATTTGCAGAGGATATTCGTCCATGAAAACCGCGTCCTCGTGCCAAATTTCAAGTCGATCGTCTGCTTGCTTGTCGAGTTATTAATTATTGAATATACATTCTTATACATGGACAACATAGCAAAAAGTATCCGCAACTCGAATGCAACGCTCGAAAGACTATTAAAAATTGTAAGAATTTAATGATAATAGATTCAAATAATTCCTTGCATCTTCGGGAAGAACTTCTGCAAAGTTCTCTCTGCAAAGGATTGAATACAAGAATATACGCCGGCGCTCGCGCGACACGGTCCCCGGCAATCCGCGAACCACTCGGCCTTTCCGCGCATCTCTCAGCCAGAAAGACGCTGTGCATCCTCCTTAAGGAATGTGTATCGGTTACATTCCCAGTCAGAAGTGAGATTCAGAGCGAATTTCGAATACTTCGAGTATATTTTATAATAAACTAACATCTGGTTGCCGTTGTATAAATTAATTAAATTAAATGAATAACGCGATACCTTGGCTTTGGTCAATAAAGACCCGAGCCCCCAGAAAGTACCGCCACCCGTAGCCGTACCACCGACTCTCTCGAATTCCTCCTCCGACTCGACTTTCATAATACTAACGCCGCTACCGATATTAACGAGAAGATATGGAAATATATTTGGATCGGCTTTGCGAAATTTGTACTCCGGATTTCCGTGTCTCTCGAATTCGAACGCTTCGCCGGAAATATTTTTCAATAAAAAGTTGCATCCCTTTATAAGACAGCATATCTCGTCCTCCTTGTCAACTCTGAAAAAAGTTCGTGAAAAATGATTATCTATCTATGTTACTATCTACGAACGACCTGTTTTTTTCGGTTTTTCTTCTTTGTTTACGTTTCAACTTCGATCGAAATTTTCTTCAGAACGTTTTTTTTGTCTTCATGTCGATTGTCTTATATATTTTAGAAGACTTTTCCGGTATTTCTTTTTGGTTTTATTTCGTCGATTAATGTCTGTGCTTTTCTTTTTTTGTTGTGAACTTTATTTCTTATTTTTTTCCATCTTCTTAATAATCGCTTTACAAGCGGCATTTCGGGTGAATACCGGTAATATGTATTAATTTTTTGTGTACTGTATTTTATGTATTTTTTTCACTCTTTTAATAATCATTTGATAACTGTCATCTCCGGTATAAATGTTATTATTAAAAAGGTGGAAAAAAAAAAACACGAAATAAAGATTTTAAAAAACAGATATTAACTGACAAAATGAAAAATGAATACCGAAGAAACCATCTAAAATGTAAAAGAAAATCAATAAAAACGAAAAAAAAAAACAAAATTCCGAAGAGGACCTCAATTGAAGTTGAAACGTAAACAAAGAAAAAAAAAATAAAAAATTTGTTCCAAAGTCATAGCGCAGAAAAAAAATGATTGTCTATTTTAAAAGGTATATAATAATTAAATGAAAAATCGAAACTCACTGCAGTCCCAATTTTCTCTGAATAGATTGTGTGTATTTGAAAGCTCCGCCGCCGGTAACTTTGATACTTTTGCCCTCAAAGCGTTCCATGTGTACCAAATTTTCTTTGACAAAATCCAAACAGTTTTCTATGTGTCTGGTCTCGAATTTGACAAAATGCAATCGGCTTCCTTCATAAACTCTGTACGACCTTTCGCCGCTGTTCTCCGTTCCATCGTTACCGTAGAGTGCTTTTCGATAGCTCACCGTCGAGTAATAGGCAATTTTTGTCAGTGACAATCCTGCGATAAACCAATAAACGTAATCGACTGGGAAGCAAATGTTTTTCGGTCGAAAAAAAATCGATTACCGATTACGAAACAGTTTGTAAACATAAAAATCCACTTTCGGCTTTAACCTCCAACGCGCGTTCATTTATTCATCGATCTTTCCTCGGGTCCGAGATACGAAAAATTTGGTTATATCGACAACACAATAAGAAATAACTCACCGATATCTATAGCGAATTTCTGTGCATTCCTCAAATTGGCAAAAACTTCGACGGCCGGTGGTAACTTTATGCTCTTCGGATGCGATTGTGTCTCATCCGTTTCTGCCATCTTTCACTATTACCCGATTGCGTCCTTTCCCCTCCGAAGTTTTATACGATACAAACGGTACGAACTAACGAAGGGACGCCAGATGACATATCACATTCCACCTTTTCCCCTCCACCGACTTTTATATCGTAAATTCATTAAATATTTGCTGATAAATTTCCGGTTGTGTAAACAGCTGTTTACTGCAGTAGTAGTGCACTTGTCAAAATCATCAGTGATTTAAAATGGCCGGTGATCACCCCCACCATGCTATCGCGATGTTTTTTGTGCGAAACTCGTGTATGTCGTGTGTGGCATGTACATCGCGCGTCACCGGAAATCCGAACATGACGATTATCGTGATTGGCTAATAATAATCCTGATTAATTCGATCAAGTTTTTATTTGTATAAAATATGTACAATTATTTCTGCATGGTTGCTGCTCCCCACAGGCAACTTTGAGCGATATCTCCGAAGACAATGATTCAATCGCTGTTACACTACATTTTTCACATTAAATACAGAGACTAAGTTTAATGAAATAAGTTCGATATATAGTTGCAAATGATAACAATGGCAGCGATTGGTTGTCCTACATTGACAAGAACGGTTCACCTTTGACTACATGATTCCACGTATTTACAGTATCGTCGCTCGTAGGTATACATTTGTTATCTTCAAGGAGATAACTTTGACAATGTACGAAATTTATTACGCTGACTCGCAATTCTTCTCTTTTCGTAGAGTTTTTTTTTTCTCGCCACACGCGCACGACGAATGCAAGGTACAAAATATTGCTTGACAGAGAGATTGTTTAATCTCAACTGGGCGCAAAAAAAAAGTATTTGTATCTCCGCGACGAATCCCTCAAATTATGGATATGAAATTTTTTTTTTTTTTTTAATCCAAGGGAAATTTCTTGCAAATATTTAAAATTTTTTACTTTACGCGGCTTTGCCGCTTTTTCCTTTAGTTAACGGAAGCAACTTGAATTTGGTGCTCTGCAACAAATTGTACGAGCCGTAGGAGCAAAATCTGTGCGACACGAAAGGAATGTAAAAAGCTCGAAAAAACGGATGAGACCTGTAAATTTTTTCAATTTCATTAGAAAATCAAGACAATCGTCGATTTTGTTGTTACATATCAAAGGATCAAAATTTACCTCGCCGCGTTCAAGAACGGCGACGATCTTATCACCGTAAATTGATCCGGTTGATGCGAATAATTTGGTTCCAATGACGTTTTAGTTCCGAGATCCAGATCCAGAAGAAAATGACATCGTTCGACGTCAAACTGTGTATTATTGGGAAACAAAAAAAAAAAAAAAACAGAAAAAAAAAGTCATCAAACGAATCGTAAAAAATAGAACAGCATTTTTTCCCGTCGCAACTCACGTAGCGCGATGGTTCTTCCTTGTTGAGATCGTTGAAATGCGATGGTATCAAACTCGTTGCATTTTCGTAATTGGAATACGCCTGCGGCAGTTGACCTGTAAATTCGGATCTCAAGTACTGAAGTTTCCAACTGCGTATAGAAGAAAAAGAACAGATATCAGTTATATACAGGAGAATAAAATGGAGCGATGATTAGACGATTTGTTTTCTTTTTTTTCAACGAATCTTACTTGTTCGAGGGAAAGAAAAAGCTACTGGGAAATCTGTGCCACTCTTTGCCGACGCAAAAATTTATGTTCACTTCGGACGGTAATTGTCCCTCGGATCCTAATTTATTAGCCTCCATCATAATCTCCATAGGTGCGTAGTAACCTGCGACATTTTATCGACATTAATATGTTTTTTTTCTCAGTATAACATTCTCGCACGCTTCGCTTCGCTGCGCGCGTGAAAAAATACATTTCTCGCACTCGTGAAATAAAATTTTGTACGATACTATAATATCTCTTCGTACCTTTGAAAAGAGTGAATGTTCTTGATAATCCGAGTAAACTACAGATCATTATAGCACCGAACATGATGTGCGTTGTGCTCTGAAGATAGTGATGAGTGAACGGCAGAGGTTTTATGTGTGTTCTCACGAAGAAATATAATTTTTGCAAAACATCGACGCTTATTGCTCCAGCTAAGCAGATCATCGGATAGATAGGATATAGAAAGCGTTCCTCCTGTAAGAAAATTAAAGACGATCCGTAATATTGTTTAGAGAAATTAATAAAAATTTTACCTTGTGAGGTTGAAAGAAAAATACGAGAATCCACAGGTAGAGCGGTGCCAATGAGTACCAGTAGGGTAAACAGTAACGGTTTCTCGGCTTCGCCGGCACGACGGCCCACGCTAAAAGCTTCAACGATGGGTTATCAACTGTGCAAACGATACTCATAGGAAGAAAGAAAAAACAGTTCGAGGAAAATTACTGTAATCATATCGAACTCACCAGTCCGAACGGTGCGAGCAGAGCTCCAAGGAAGACGAAGTTGAAATTCAGAAAACCGTTAATAAGATAAAAAGTTATTGGCTCGGTACCGTAAATATCGGGACCGTGATTCGTGAAGACGTTGTAAAGAATTATGTTGAGCGGTGCAACGACCAATTTTCCAAAGTACAAGGAATCTATCCATATAATCGGCAATAAAATCACTGCCGCGGATATTATTACCCATTTAATAAATTTCGTCCAGTCTTGTCGTCGTAATAGCATTTCGATGGCTATCGGAAGTCTGTAAATTGTGGAATATTTCCATTAGATTTAGAGGATGGGAACTTAGATTTTTTTTTCTTATTTCTTTTACCCTAAGAGAGCGGCAAACGGCCATCCGATCAAAGACGAAATTGCGGTCATGAATATCGCGAGTTCGTATCTTCGTCCGTACCATGCTGCTATTGCAACGGTGCTTGAGTACCTGAAAAAAAATAAAAATAAATAAATAAATAAATTTGTGCCGAGTAAATATAAAATAAAAAAAAACACGTACATCGAGAAAGAAGACGGCAAAAATGCAGCACTGGAGATGTACATTCCGGAACTTGTAACGAGAAAGACGAACGTAAGCCTCGCTATGTGAACTCCAAATTCTTTACAAACATTTCTGAAAAATATCAATTAATTTCGGTTGTATGAAAAATATTTTCGGCGAAAAAAAGAAGAAATAAAGTTTCATTAAAAACTCACTTGTAAAAATAGACTTCGGCGAGAGCGCATCCAACGGATAGAAGACATCGAACAAAATAAAAAACGAGAACGGGATTCGGCTCCAGTAAATAATAGTACAATTTTGCCGGAACCATGTGTATCAGGAGATAAGTGTAAGATCTCAGCGCATATTCGGGACTGTATTCCCATGTTTGTTGGCCTGTACCGTACAGTAGATAATGACTCTGAAAAAATAAAATAGAATTGATACTAATCGAAATTCGCGATAAAAAATCTTTTTACATAAGTTTAATATAAATGAAATGTTTTTTCTTTCAAACGCTGTGAAACGGTAAAATGGCAAAAATAGTCAATGGATACTAATTGAATTTCGTGATTATAAATCTTTTTACATAAACTCAAGAGTTTTTTTTTTTTTTTTCCTCAATTTGGAACAACAAAACGAGAAAAACTCTCAATGGATAGTAATTTAGTTTTGTGATAAAAAATTTCTATATAAATTTAATATAAATTACTGTTTTTTCATCGATAGCTCTGGAATGATAAAATGACAAAAATACCCAATTGGTGCGAATAGAATTGTGCGATAAAAAATAATTTTATATAATTGAATGTAAATTACTTTTTTCTTTCCTTAATGGTTTTGGAGCGATAAAATGACAAAAAAACTGAATCCATGAAATAAATATATAAGCTCACCGGTTCCCAATAATTGTAGGTCTCATCGCAGTCAGTTATATAGCTCCATATAGCGGAACAAAATCTTGCTAAGAGAAGTAATTTCAAAGCAGTCTCACCGCCGGGATAGACGAGACCAATGTCATTTGATTCTTCGTTTCTGTAAAAATTGAATTAAAAAAGTCGATTATCCAGTAGGTATAAAAATGTTCCAACATTATCATCGTATGTGTCTCCGGTAGTGAGCGGCACTATGCCAATGCAACGCCGGTATTTTTTTTTTTCTTTTTTTGTCATAATAATTACAATTGTGTATTAGCTGTTTGCTAATATAAACGATTGCGATTACAATATTATTCAGCGAAAAACTTACTTTAACGCTTTTTTGCCATTGTTCTTCTTCTGATCTTTCTTTACGTAAAACAATTGACGTTGACGTTGTCCCGGCGCCATGACACAGCTGTCAATACTGCCGACAATCCCCCAACATTCTTGTACTCATATCACGCGTATACACTAGTGCACACGGTTGTTATATCATCGCGTTCAATGTATGAGTCGCGTACCGTGGTGCCGCGACCGTACGAATGATGAACTTGAAAAATTCAAACAATCAATGAAGACAATATAAATAAAATATATCTTCGTAGAAACAAAATTAGCGAGACGTTCCAATTCATTCGCAAGGCGGGTTTAATCTGTATGCCGGAGGGTACATAATATAAGCGATAATAAATTATATTTGATACGCAATATCTCCGCGAGTAATTCGCCTATTTTTCGTGTTAACGAAGTGTATAGTTTACCGAATTTACGTGCGGAAATTAAATAGTTAGTTTTAATCATCTATTCTTCGCAATAATCGTTCCTTTTACAATAACCGAGGGTTACCACTCAGTCGACACTTCTTTGCTCTTCATTTTCTCTTGCAATTCGCCTGGAAATCTCGTAAAGTCGTAAATATATACGAACAGAGGTCGTTCCAACTGTCAATCAATTAACACGTGTAGGGACCTCACCCAACCACCGCCGCCCCGACGCCCCCGTCGCACCGACTTGACTTTAGTCGGCGGAGCCGTGTCGCGCGTGTCGGCTCGTGTTTTGTGTCAAAAATTCTATTGAAACTCGATCGTGAGAAATGTTCGAATATCATACAGTAATAATCAGTTTGATTTCACGATTATCCATCAACCACAAACGAGAGAAATAAATTTGTTTTCGCGGTGATTGTCACCCGTAACAATACGATGACGGAAGGTTAGGAATGCTTCGTACTTTACACGACTGTTTGTTTAGAAAAAACAAAAACCATGAAAAATGTGCAGATTTGTGTTTATGCCACTTGTTCTTTCACAGATAATTCATCGAAACAGTCGGAATCGCAGGAATTGCACGATGACACGAATGTACGCTATGAAACACAATTCGTTGGCCTCGACGGAGAACCCGGAGAATGTAAATGTTTACTGTGCGATCTAAAGTTTCTTTTGCCGAACGATGAGAAAAAATTTCTTTCGCACCTCTTTGAGATCCATCGTCTGGTTATCGGAGATGTTTGGAAAATCGCTAGTTTAAGAAGGTATTTAATTTGCATGTTCGGTTCGTTATTCTAAATTTTTATGGTTAACAATGATACTATAATGCATATAATATAATTCAATACATATTGGCTAAATTTCTATACAAAATTAACTGGGCAATCTCATTTTTGATTAGAATAAAATTGGGATAATACTTTATCACAAATATAGGATTTTTAAAATATATTTCCATTAATAATATATATAGTAATTAATATATAATAATAAATAAATGAATAATATTGTTACTATTATTATTATTATTATATATATTAATAATTAATATATATTATAGTATATTTGCATTTATTTATTCATACATTTTTTACTTTATTATTATTATTATTATATCACCTGCAATACTAGATGGCAATATAAATTGCCGGAAACGGAAATAATACATTTCTAGAAGAAATCTGAAGATTTATTTTCACAGCTCGAATCTGGAGTCAAAACAACTTTATTCCATTTTGAAAAAAAATTTGTTTCTCGCCACGCGTTCCGCGACCGTTTAAAGAGCTAATAGCGATAATATTTGGATTACCAAGCAGCGATTGCCTGAAGCACATTAGTTATTCTACTTAGTGTACAGTGGAATGTATTTATTTTATCGATGGCAATCGATAATCAATAATTATTGCAGCGGCATATGTAACAATATCTACGAGACTTATCGGTTCGTTTAACATCGCGGATCCTCTTTGAGATATTTGAATTTCACAGTTCTTATGATACGGATTAAAAAAACGGCTCGTGAACTTTTCATAACGAATGATTAATCAACGCGGAAAGCTGTAATGGATTTGCCATAAGAACGAAATAGGTGTTCGATTATCGATAATATTCCAGTTACATTCATTATTGGGGCGTGAAATTTCGAGAAGAGACAATAACAACTTTCTGCACTACGATTTTAATGGATTGCACACCGGACGGGAAGCCGAGTAAAAATGAAGTTTATTATTTGCTATCCGATTGTATCACCGAAGATCGAACTCTGAGAGACGAATTGCACAGAACTAAATTGGTACGTCTTTTTCACAAAGATTGGGAAAACAAAAAAAAATGAATTCGCATTCGTTTAATCGTTTATAAACGTTTGTTTTTTACTGTCAAGGATCGGGCATTGGCTCAACAAGCGCAAGAAAGATCCGATGCGTCTTTTCAGCGCGGTTGCATTTTCTGTAGAATGGAATTAACGGGATTGCGATCAAACTATCTGAAGCATCTTTCCCAGAAGCACAACGTTCAACTTGGTAAACCCGAGAATCTCGTTTTCGTCGATGAATTGTTGGATAGAATACAAGCGAATGTCGAAAGGTATATTCGATATACAAAAGCCAATAAAACAGCGTGAAATTTAATTGTTTCTTTACCTTTAATATGCAGCTTGACTTGTATATATTGCGAAAGAATATTCAAAGATCGCAACGTACTTAAGGAGCACATGAGAAAAAAATTACACAAAAGGATAAATCCGAGTAACAAAACATACGATAAGTATTACGTGACGAATTATCTTGAACCCGGAAACAATTGGCGACAGAGACAAGTAAAGAAAATTCATATGTGCGAAAATATGGAAAAATGTTAATTTGGATAGAATTTTTTTTATAATAAAAATGTTAATTTTTCTGCAGCAAGGAAAACCCGCCGCAGAAACGGAAGAACCGATTGATAATAACAGCAGCGATAATGATAACGACGACGACGAAGAGAGCTCGTGGGGCGATTGGGACGGCGATAGCGTTGTCGTAACTTGTCTTCTCTGCGATACGAAAAATCAAGATTTTTCACTCGTTCTCGAGCACATGAAAAATGAGCACAATTTTGATTTTCAGATGTTTACCAAAGATTTGAATTTTTATGAGAAAGTAAGTCGCGAGCTGCTTTTTGCAATTTAAAAAAAAAAATGGCAATTAACATTTTTGTACTTTTAGGTCAAAGTGGTCAATTATGTGCGAAGACAAATGTACGTAAAGAAATGTATATTCTGCGACGAAGACGCCGAGGATCTGTTGGAACATATGCGAAACGAGAATCACGAAAAATTGCCACCACCGCGAATCTGGAATCAGCCGGAATTTTATTTTCCGATGTATGAAACGGATTCCTTTCTCTATAGTTTGGACTCGACGAGCGACAGCGAGGATGAAATTGCGGAAAATTAGTCGCAAATAATAATAAAACAAAAGCCTCTAATAGGTATTCGAAGGAAAACCCACAATTGATTATTTTCGTATCTATCGGATCAAATTGTTTTCGTAAACTACACCGTAGAGAGATATTATAATTACTGTAAATAAAAAAAATAGATAAATAATAAAGGATTAAGGAAATCATTGAAAGTTTTATTTCAATTTTAATCCGAAGGGCGGTTATTTGCGAAAAGTTTTTTCCGTCGTAATCGAAATTCCGCGCGATGTTAATCTTTCGTAGAAGAAAAAATATTATCGATCGATAACTGCAAACCACTTTTACAATATTTTATTTTCTTATTTTTTTACCGAACAGCGTACTTCCATAATTCGTTGCGTTCACTGCTCTTAACAAATTCACAGTTAGTGCTCTTGAAACAAAAAAAAACCGTTTTTTAACTTTTTTTCTCGTTGTTCGTTTTTCTCTTTTTGACTCATAATTATAACTAAACATTATTTTTTCGTACTTTCGTATTGTAGTAATAACTTAATACATAATGATTCTTTGTTTTTTTTTGTATCACTTTTTCGACGGAAATAATCCTCTCGTACGAACTTTCGACATCGGTCGATTCGAGGTGCTCGTACCTTCCTCCGGTTTCTTTTTCTCGTGAAGTGCGCGGTATAAGGCGCCAGCATCATTTTTGTGGCCCATTAGAGTAGTCAATTCTTCCTGAAGAAACAAAAAAAAAGTAGTAGGAAAATGAGAGAAAAAAAAAATATATTTTTTTAAAAAATTGGCAGCGTTTAAATTTTGGCCGATGACTCACGAGACTCATTTTCACGAGACGATCCAATGAGCCGCCATTGTTTAGGATGGTACGCAAATTTTTCGTATGCACACCGGGTAACTTGGCAACGATATTCTGTATGTTACAGTTGTATTTCTCGACCATAACTTTCTTGTCTTCGACATCGTCGTCCAAACCTATTTGCGCCGCGATCTGTGCATCAGGCTGCTCTCTACCTTGCTAATCATATTGAAAAAAAAATAATACAAGACCCAAAACCCCATTTGAAATCCGTTTTTTTTTTTACTATACATAATTGTGTTTCAGATATTTGAAGATCGATAATCGACATATGTCGATTTTTGGATGATATAAAATTGATTTACCTTCAATTCTTCGAAAAGCTGAGCGGTCGCGTTCGGACTCGGCGACCAGACGAGTTTCAATTTGGGAAAGTGCATCGTAAGTAGCTGCAACTTTGCCGTTATATCGGAACTCTTCATGTCTTTGCTGACGTAATAATTTCCCTGTAAATACAAGCGATTAATCAAAGATAAAAAGTAAATGAATAAAAACGAAACGAACGAAATATCATAAATGAATTTATTTATGGATAAATAAATTTTAAGCATAAAAAATAATGGTTATTTACTTATGAATTCATAAATTTATATATTCACAAATTTTCGTTCATTAATTCGTTTTCGTTTATTTATTAAAAACAATAATGAATATTTATTTATGAATTTATAAATTCATAAGTTCTGTTGTGCAAAAAGAACGATTAATGACTCTTAAACGATCGAAGATCGAAGAGGAACAAACCTGCAGACAAAATGATTTGTTTTGGTCGAATTCAATGAGTAACATCGGTTTCGCGTAGTAACGCGTCATCGATACCGCCTGATTGTACAATCTTCCCGAATTCAGCGACATTATAAGATCGGAAATACTTTTTCGCTCAACGCAAATTTCGGGCGAAAGAATGTAATCGCCGACCTGCGCATAGAAAATTCATTGAGTCATTTTATGTTAAGGAAAATGTGTATTTGGGTGGTGACAAAAAACGCTTTATTTTTTTTTATTTAGCAGCTTATCTAAATTATTTCACCTATTCATGGAATATCATTTTTTTCGACTAATCATCGAGCTTCATGTTACTTCCAGAAAAAAAAAAAAAAAAAAAAAACGATCGTGTGAAACCGGAGGTCAATATTATTAGTTTCGCTACAGCATGTGAATGAAATTCTTTCAAATGCAACTTTTTGCGAAGGAGTTCGCTTGACAAATAACGATAAGAAAAATAATAAATTGAAACTCAAGAAAAACAAAAAAAAAATATTTCACCATTCCTAAATTTTGAAGAATACATTATCGCGTTTTTTCTTTTAAAAATGTATTATCGACTGCGGCAGTAGTAAAAAAAATCGTACAGACCTCCGCTTTTACAAAATCGTTTCTTTAACTAAAATTTTAAACTTCGTTGAGCACTCGAATTTTTTATTACATTGGATAGTTTAATGCATTTTTGATACGTCGAAAATTGCATTCATTAGAAATTCCAATGTCAATGATGCAGTAGTAAATATCTTCTGACGACCTCCCGCTTTTGCGATAATTAGTTTTTCATCGGAAAGTACAACAATCTCCATTAGCCGTTTAATAAAAAAAATAGTTTTTTTTTCCATCCTATTGAGCAATGATCGACGTGATTAACTGCACTCACCACAATAGTCATGGGTTCAATCTCGATACCGCGTTTGTGCAAAAGTGCCGGCAATTCGCTTCTAAATTCTCTGATATCGACAACAATTTTATTCGGACTTTTGCTCGCGTTTGCTTGTATTCCACCTTTTCTCGTGTTCGCTTCCTCCTCGATTGTCGTATCATTCGTCAGGGAAATATCTAATTTGCCGTCCTGATCCGAGGGAACTACCATAGTCTACAAAAATATTCAATTTTTTAAAGCCAAAATTTCAATTACCTTTATATTATTAATCTTCTATTTTTTTGTTTTTAAGATTTTCAATGAGCTTCCATCGAAAAAGTTACGAACAATAGTATAAAATAAGAATTCTCGCTTTTACCGCTTTAGTGTTGATGAGTTTTTCAAAAGCTTCCTTTTCCCTTCGCAACGAAGTTAAATATCCCTGTTCTTCGACCGAACCTCCGTAAACCAAGAAATAAATTTTAAGATTTATCGACGTATTGCTGTTTTGATAAACTTCCAATTGACGAATAGCCGATACATCGGCGCCGTACATAACAACGTAAGACGGCATGACTTCAGTTAAAGTTCTTTGCAAAGCCATCGGATCGCCGAAACGTTTTAACGAATGAATGAGAACGACCGGTTCTGTTGTCTCGAGTACTGTGATGTTTTCACTCACGTTCTGCGATAATAAAACTTATTGTTTGTTAGTAAAAAAAAAAAAGCGGATATGGCGAAAAGCAGTAATTAAAATCACTCAGAGTCGCACCTGCGAAAATTCCTCAAATGCAGTGAAATTCTCATCATTGTCGTCGGTATTTTCAACTGGTATTTGCGAATAGGTAAGAACGTAGCTGTCCTGATTTTCGAAGGCTTCCTCTTCCGTGACGGGAATCGACTCTGCAGTCTGCGATTCTTTCCCATTGCTGCCCCGAATAACATCGACATTTTTCGTTAAAATATCGAATTTTTTTAATGATTGAAAAAATGTTTACCTCGCTGTTTGTATCGAACTTTGTTTCAACTTCTTCATTGCTTCGTACAACAAAAATCCGCCGGCACCCATAGTTAAATAATTTTTTAACTGATAACAAGTACTCGCGTCGTTGACGAGAATCAAAATTTTACTATCGCGATCTTTTTCCGTGTCTTTCTTTTTGTTCATTTCCGTTCTTATTTCGGATAAAATTTCCGAAAGGGCAGACCACTTTGGACACGACTCGGGCTTTAATTCTGAGAAAAGAAGTACAACAAAAATAGTAATCGAATTTGGTTTGTTATCGTTCTTTATGCGTTTTTACCATTTTTCGTATTGTATACTCGACTTTTGGCGTACGAGAAGAGATCTTCGACGACGTCGAGTACCAGCCAACCGCTGCTTTTCATCGCGTACTCGACGCTTCGCAAACGATTCAGCATTCCGTAGAATGTTACGGAATCTTCGTAAGTCAGACGACTGCAACGAAATTCTTTGTTGTTTTTTTTTCTTTTCTCACCAAATCATTGTGATAATATGAAAATATGTCTCAATTGCGCGATACTTGCGTTAGAAAAGATCCGAGCATTTTAAGGTCGGCGACCAACTGCTTCGTAGTGCCGCCAAGTTGATGCCAAATCGGATCCAACTGATACTGCAGTTGTTTGTGAAATTTCTTCGCTATCGCATTTTCCACGGTTAATTCGTCGAGATCGAGCTGTAAAAAAAACATACGTTCATTGATCGAATTTTTTTTTTGCTCGAAACAAGATACCTTGTTAAAAAAAAAAAAAACTTACATATTTATTGATTCTCTTCAATTCCTTGACAATAAAATTCATCAGATCTAAGAGAGCCGTTTGTATCTTCAACATTTTCGGTGTTAATTTTACGTGTAACTCTATGACTTCCGGCTATAATTTTCGATCGAAATAATATTATTAATTGAGATCAACTTAATTACTCACTTTATTTTTTCATTTTTTTTATGCGTTGCGAACAAAATGCATACCTTCAGCTTTGACAAACTACTATTGACCACCGAGTGATAACGCGGCCAGAGATACAAATTTTTCACGAAAAGTGCTTTCATAACGCGTTCAACTTGCGCGAAACCAACGGTGAAAGCTAAGGCAGAATTGGTGAATGCTTTGATAAAACCGGTCTGCAAAATAAAATGATTATTGTTTCACTTATTCTATTCTTAAGATGCTTAAAATGCATGCATATTAAAGGTACTGAAAACATTCATTTTGCATAATAATAATTCCAAAATGTTATTAACAAATTGATGAAAAAATTAACTGGTCAACAAATTTTCCGAGAACCCAACTTTTTTTTTTATAAAAATGATTCGTTCATTTTCCTAAATACGTATGAATTTTTCAGATTTTTCAGTTTACTTTGTATTTCGTGTTTTTTCACACATTTTTTCCATATAAAAAACAAATTCAAAGAAAATTGAAAAATCTGAAAAAATTCATACGTATTCAGAAAAAAGAACGAATCATTATCATAAAATAAAAATTGAGATCCCCGGAAATTTGTTGACCAATTAATTCTTTTACCAATTTGTTAATAACATTTTGGAACATTGCAAAATTGCATTAGTGTGCAAAATTAATCTTGTCAGTACCTTTAATATGCATGGATTTTTTCAGATTTTTATACCATCCAGAAGTAGTTGCAATTTTCTCTCATTTTTCTCGAACTTATGCGAAATGAGCCCGAAGCGACATAACTACCTTTTAATTCGATTCAATACACAATAGGCATTTTTTTTTTCGTTGTTACCATACCTTATTGGTTTGTCTGTACAAACGAAGCGCGAAAGCCTCTTGATAAGAATTTAGAATGCCATGAGCTCGATAAACGATTATTCCGTTCACCAAATTCAATGGAACGCGTTTTTTCAGAAGGTCGACCACTAATATTCGACCCGATATGAATAAAACTCCGCCATCCAGATAGGTTAATTCTCTGCAAAGTTATCGAGGAATTATAAAATCACGAAAAAAAAAAAGAAAAACAAAAAAAAAGAATCGTTCCAGTGAAGATAATTCGGTGCAAAACGGACCTCTCGTTAGAGGTGATAGAGGCAGTTATAACTTTTGGCAGATGAGGAACTCTCGCTGATTTTAATTTGTCCATAAAATATTCCTCGTCCTGATCGGTAGTTCCCAGAACCAAAATCAAATTTCCAGGATCGAGGTATACTTTCAACAGACTCGTGACTACGGTTTCCAATCCGAGACCTCTGTAAAAAAAAATGCATTGTTTACTTATACGATAATTGTAGACGAATTGAAATTTTTTGCATTACGTATTTGGTTGGTTTAAACAAAGGAAAATAACTTACTTGGCGACTATCATGAGTCCGTCTTCCTGCAGAGCTTCGAGAAACATCTGATTCTCGTACTCCAACATGATTGCTATTTGTGTTTTTTTTTATTATACTAATTCCGCGTAAATTACAAGTTTACAACAATACTTCGAGAAATTGTACGAATAGACTCCATAAGAACGTCAAGATAACGGATTTCTTCACGCTCTGTGGAAATACAGAACAAAATGATATATCGTATGTAAAAGCAGAAAGTAACGAGTGTTTTAGTTGAGAGTTTTTGCTATTCTAACGGATGTACCTCGGAGTTTTGATTGTCGTTCAATCCTTGGAATGGATTTTGCTCGTCAAAGTTCTCTTCCTCCGACAGCGTTTCGTGATAAACTAGAAGAGTGAAGCGCGTCGTTTCGTGAGAGGGATGTCCATAGACGCCTATGCTGACGGGTCTTTTGAAGCTGAGAATAAAAATTATACGAATAATAGTTATCGTTTGTTATTCGTCGGAAAAAAAAATTAGTTTTGACTTTATTTTTGCTGATTTAATAGGTTGAAATTTATAACTGATATATTCAACAATATTATATCAATTAAAAAGTATGCATTCATAATTCAACATTTTGACATTGCTACTCCATTATTTTTCTTTGCTGTTTTTTCGAAGCTGTGTCTGAGGGGAACCCAAAAAATTACGACATTCGATTCCTCATAGAAAACGATGTGTTTTTGCGAAAACATTTTTTTTTCACAAATTTTCGTTTCAAAGTATCCAGAAATGACTCTTACACCAAATTTATCAAAAAACACACTTTAAGTAATAAATCTGAAACTTTGCATATGAGTTGAATGATCGCCAAGTCATTTTTAGTCTCGATAATTTTATCCATACGAAAAAACTCTGAATATTGTAAATTTTCACATTGCTTCCTCATTAATTTCGTTTACTCGCAAAGCTGTGAAGGAGCCAAAAATTTACAAAAAATTTTTCTCATAGCTAGTAAAGAAAATGAATAACGAAGCAATGTGAAAATTTAGAATTTTCGTTTTTTCATCTCTATAGGCAAATCATTTATATCGCAATTTTATTGACATTAGTAGAATACCTCTGCGGTATGACGATATTATCTTCACCACAAGTGGTCGATTGAAGGCAGTAATATTCCGGTTCGTAGGTCGGCTTGTTAGTCGTCTGTGATACGTACAAATCTGCATCTCCCATTCTGTTTAGACAAAAATTTGATTTAACGCTATCGAAATTAAGGGGAGAAATGAATAGAATGCAAAAAGGATCCGGAAGCAACATACTGAGATTTCAGACTTATTTTTATTATTCCATCGTACATCAGGCTGTAGTATTTGTACGAACCGCCAGCGATCTCGTCATTGACATAATGCAAAAGACGTTCGTCGGCAGCAAACACGTAAACGATGCTCGTCTGTGATGATAACGTTACACGATTAATTAATCAAACCGTTACCTTGTTACTGTTTCGCAAATCCGTTGATGCAAAAAAAATGGTATATTTTATTTTCGTTATTTCGATGTTATTAAACTTATTGATGTGTAAACGTGAACGACGTGACGACGTTTATCCAAATATCAAAGAACAATAATCATTATCAGCGTCTATGTAAGAAAACCTCTGAACCGTTTTACGAGCGGCAGGAAAGACGAAAAACAACAAACATTCATTGTGACAACAATCCGGCATCGAAAAGTTACGCGCATAACCTCAAAAACTCAAAGCTTACGAATTTTACCGGGGGTCAATAATTTTTCGTTCGATTACAATGATACATAATTGAGATAACTTTTAAGAAGGAAAGTCGTGCGTTTTCTTGTCCTTTGGTTTGTTTCGTATCTTACCAAAAATACAATAACGAACAACTTCTTCATATCAAAAAAAAATTCGTCTTTTCGTTTGTTGGGTTTACCGCGCGGAGTATAAGAATTACATAGCAGTACGTGTTATTAAAATTTCACGCGTTTGCTTCGAGGAAATAAGACCGAAAATAGGATATATTTATATCTCGTTTATTTATCGAACGACAATAGAGTTACAGAAGCGAGTCGGGGAGTTTGCCGCGTCTTATCGTGACTGCAGTTTCCACTTGTGCACTACTGACGTGAGCTCCCTGCGCGCTTCAATGTGTTGCGAGAGATAACGCGAGAAGTTGATGGAAATGTATAAAAAGATTTGCACGACAGATTTCTCCCCGCAATCGTTTATCAATGTCTTGGCACGATAACGTCAAGTGAAATAAATACATATTTACATACAAATAAATACATGTATCTAAATCTATACAGAATTCATTAATGCAATGAATTTTCGTCTTACGTTGCGTCTTTGTTTTCAAATATTCTAATGCACAATCTGTGTGTATTAAAGATATGCGATATGACAATACGAATTTTCCTGTATTAGGTATGTATGTTTATCTCTTGAAAGCCACTTCTCCATGAGGACAGGGACACAGATTTTAATCGAACGCAAATCAATCGAGCGGCTAGATAGGAAAATTACGAAAGCAAATGAGAATAAAACATACGATAAGAATCGCAACAAGGTCATTTTTTTTCCAGATATTCATCAATGACTTTGAGCACAAAATTTATTTATCGATGTGAGGCCCAACAATAAATGACATCATTTTTTTTTAAGTTCTGGGTGCAAAAAATGCAGTGGAAATTAAATAAAATAAAATAATCCAATATATCGTACTACTTAATATTTCCACTTAATAATAATTAAAAGTAATTACAATATTGTATTTATATTATTTACTTTTCTACCTAAAGCATTTTTTTTAAATATGTAATTTTGTTTTTATTCAATACCGCTTAAGAGTCACCATTTCAAACGCAGCTACAACAGTACCACTGCATTTAATTGAAACGCAATAAGAGATACAGATGCGTTTCCGCGCTGCGACACGCGGCAAGCGACGAGTGCAGTGCGTGTGCAGTGTACTATCTCCCATGAAAGCATCTAGTCGAAAAGAAGAAAACAATGCATCGTAGAGGTGATAGCAGCCATCTTTCGTATATACGAAGGATCTGTTTTGTAAAATGCTTTCGTCTTTATGAGTATTCGGTTGATATGTGAATTGATAATCGAAAAATACGATGATCATTGGTTATAGAAACGCTGTATCCAGTTGTGTTAAGAAGGCATTCATCTCTGTTTACCTTGGCGGGCAATCGGCAGTTAAAAAGTGGGGGTGCGATCTATATATTAGTTTATCGAATTCTTATCTATGTAAAGTGTGGCGATGTACGACATAGAGAGATTAAACACGAGGTGTAGTTCCGGAAAGCGAGTCTCTCTTATCTATGTTCCAATACGAACACAAACAAAAGCGAAATCGAATGAAGCAAACAGATAGCTGACGACGAGATTTCGATGATAGGGAGAAAAAAAAACGGGGAAATCTGGTGTCAAAGAACGCTTGACGCTCTGCAAGTTGCAGTTGTTCGATTGAATTCCGTCTGTATCTACGCGCCTTGAGAGCTTTCATATTCGGTATAATGTCTGAATACAATTTTAACGATTGTCGCATCGTTGACGACGACATCGAAGATATTGATATAATGAAATCTATTATTGAATCAAAGAATCAAGAAAATGCATTTTATATCGTCGACATTGCTGGGGTCGTTAAAAAGCACACGGATTGGATTAAAAAAATGCCACGAGTCGTACCGTATTTTGGTATGCATCGTTTTTGTATTCTTGTTTTTTTTTTCTTTATAAAAAAAGACACAACGATCGATTCACATAGTATGAAAAAAAAAAAAAAAAAAACTAAATCCCGAAAATATTTTGTATTTAATTGTTTCGTGTTATGCGAGTGCAGGATATTAATATGAAAGAAACGTTCGTGTATTATATTCGCAGCGATGAAATGCAATCCCGACCCTACGGTCATCAGAACGCTGGCGGCACTTAACGGCTGTTTCGACTGCGCTTCACAGGTACGATAGTCAATAAAAAAATTATTATATTCGATTTCGACGCACACTACTCACGCATACGTAACTGATTTTTATTAAATTAAATTGCTATATCTTTTAACTGTACTAAATATTTTTATATACTTTATTACTTGTATGGTTAACATATCATTTTACAGTTATTTTTTATATATTTTTTTATTTGCTGATAATCTCATGATACCTCAAGAATTTTTTGAGTTATCGGGCGCACAGTGTTCTTTTCAACAGCGCGTAAAAAAAAACGATTTAAGATGTTTCACTGAAATTTGAGTGAAACCATGAGAATTTCTCGTAATATACGTGATAATTTTCAGCTCGAAAGACAAAAACGTTTTCGACTTATAGAGATTTAGGGGCGGCGAGGGGGGGGGGGGGGCGTTAGGGTATATCGTTAGATTCCCATGCGAAAGTAAGATTTACGGAGCATTTTGAATACTTCCCAATGGGATAAAAATCCAAAAAAGTTAACCGTATAGCAGGTGCCAATAACATTAATTTCGCCTTATAATAATGGCAAAAAGTTACAAACAAATCAGTTAAAAAAAATTCTTTCGCAAACCATCCGGAAAACGTCCTTTTTTTTTTTTCGAAAATCGTCTAAACTTTTAGATTTTAAACTCGTCCTAAATTTTTTTGAATAAATTTGAGAATTTTTTCGAATTTTCGAAAATCCCGTTTTTCGACAAATGTTTAATCGATAGTTGCGATTATATTCAAATAATTATTTGGAAACTTCTTAAGAGTATTATGGGTAATGCGTAACCGATTTGCGTGACTTTTCAACCATGAGAAAAAAATCGAAAATAAGAATTTTTTTTTTACCAAAATCGTATGCGTAATCGGAAAAATTAAAGAACACATTTCCGGTAAAAAATAAAACAAGTTTGGTCGCCGGATTAGTCGATAAACAATTTTTTAATTTAATTTGTTAATAATTTTTTGGCATTATTATTACTCGAAATTATAGCTCTTAGTATCTTCTATAAAGATACGATGCAGGCGTTCAGCAATGGTTTATCGAGTCTCTTTGAATCTTCTCTTCTCTTCTCTCACGAAAAAGCATTAAAAACGTGCGAATTCGCTGTGTGACACCTGCATAAGAGATATTTTATTGCAGCAAGAGATCCAACAAGTTATGGCTACAGGTGTATCCGGCGAACGAATAATTTTTGCAAATCCGGCAAAGATAAATTCTCACATAATATACGCGAAGAAAGTTGGAGTCGATAAAATGACCGTCGACGGTAAAGAAGAGATTATGAAGTTGAAAGACCTTTTTCCAACTGCCAAGTGAGTTTGTCCGGGCCGCTGGGAGTATTAAAAATAAATAAAAAAATGAAGAATCATTCATAAATCTAAATAAGATTATAAATTTCGCAGATTATTGATACGCATTCGAAACGACGGTCTTATCGATCCCGTCGCGATGACATCGCTCGGTGAAAAATTCGGTTGCAATCCGGAAAGCGAAGCGCCGCGGTTGATAAAATTTATGAAAGAAGCTGATATGAAATTGTACGGTTTTAGCTTCCACGCTGGAAGTCCGTGTCCCGATAATCTCGCGTATACCAACGGAATAAAGATCTGCAAGAGGCTTATCGATTATGCAAAATCGATCGGCTTCGACGACGTCAGAATGATCGATATCGGTGGTGGATTTCTCGGGCTCACCGACGAGCAACTTGAATCAGTAAAGTCTCAACATTAATTTTTCTATTAAAATAAAAAGGAAATCCTTACGTTGTAAGTTGATTGCAGACTGCCTTGGCGATCAATGAAACTTTGGAAAACATCGATCCTTCGATCGAAGTGATCAGCGAACCGGGAAGATATTATGTCGAAAGTTCGTTCACCTTAGCGGCTTTGGTTCACAGTAAAAAGGAAATAATTCACGACAATATCATTGAACAAATTTATTACGTGAACGACGGAGTTTACGGTTCCTTCGTCGAAGAACTGTTGGCATTGAAAGAGAGAGAACCGTTTTCATTGTACAAAAAGGTTTGATAGATCAATTTTTCTTAAAAAAATAATTAATAATAATTAATAAATGAATAGTAATAATTATAATTAGGATATTAATCGAGTGTTGTAAACAGATGCGAAATGATGAAAAATTTGTCTCGACGATATGGGGACCAACCTGCGATTCTTACGATCGCATCGTCAAAGACAAATTGTTACCGAAATTTTCCATCGGTGATTGGATGGTATGGAGGGACATGGGCGCTTATACAATATCATTGGCGGGTACATTCAATGGAATGTTACCGCCGGACGTTTATCCTTTCATCCGCAAGAGTCACATGTGAGTGGAAAAACACGAAAATATTCCTCAAAAAACATTACATTATTCTTCTCGATTTCAGAAAAGTCGTCAGAGATGCTATAGACGAGGCGCAAAAGAAAATTTTACCATCTAAAAAGGAAAATGGAATCTAAAACGACGAAAAATTGATTAATTACAAAATAACTCAACCAACTAAAAATGTATTCTTACACTTCATCATAAATCGATTATAAATCGAAATCGTTTTTTCGTTTTTTACTCTCGATATTGGCTTCGCTTTTTAGATTACAAAAAAAATGGCGCAGGTACATTGTTCAGTCTTTTTTTCTCCAGTATTTTTTTTTATGACGCTAAACTCAGTGCAACAAATTTGTTGGGGCGAAGGTTGAGTTCTTGCTAAACGGTGCTCTGTCGTTTGTCGCGAAATAGAACAAACCGTGGCTGTGGAGAAGGGGATAAAAAAAATCTTAGTTAAATAATCGATCGATCGATCGATCAATCAATCTATCGAGGAATTGACAATGAAACGAATAAATAACGTACGCATTTGTTGGCGCGGCATAACCAAAGTAAACGCCGCGATTCCAGGTGCACTTGTTGGAGACGTAGTCGCCATAAGACGTACACTGGACTGCAGGAAAGGCAAATTCATTTATAACGCTCTCTGCGTAATAACGCCACGATCTCCAGTGGTTACATAAATCTTTCGGAAAAAACAACATAAGAATCATTAAATCATTATAATGGAGTTATAATACTATGAATTCATTGAAGTTTTACACGATAACAATTTTGGATACCGTATTGAGCGTTTTTTTTTTTTTTTTTTTATATACGAAAATACAGATTTTGAATTTATCCAAAATTAATAGCGAAAAAAGTCCCTGTATAAATTACCGCTCGGGGTGAGAGGTATTCCAAGTAGCGGACAACCGGGTTGAGGTCTACTGCCGCTATTAGCGTAAAAATCCGCGGTACCGGTTACTGAGAATGCGCCGTAAAATCCACCGTCAGTGTGAACAACATCGACGAATTTTGCGCTATCGGCGTCGATGTGCTCGGCACCCGGATGATAAAATCCCGGCTTTGCTGGATCCAATCCTAAAAAAATTCCCAATTGAAATCAAAATCCGACTGAAAATAACGAATTTTTATCGACTTTAAATATTAATAAAATAATTATTTAATACTCGAATGCATTAATAGATCGAAATTACGATTTAATCTTTTTATTTAAAAAAAAAATCATATTTGGCGATAAAAAAAATTATTTCAATTTTTAATCGGATACAAAACATTAGAAAATCATGGAAAATTAAGTTTATTTTTTTTTTACCGGTTATTCTCGGGATCGAGTTTCTATTGTATTTTCCAAATAATCCCCCGATCTGCGCCCCGAGAGAGTGACCAACCAAGTGGAAAGTTTCCAGATCGAGACCCAGATGCACGAGATCGTCAAAAGTTCGTGACAAGATTCTCGCGATATGTTTTACCCTACCGGCCACCGTTATATAAGTTCCGAAAGCCAGATCACTCCAATCGAGGACCATTATGTTATCGGTATCGCGTTCGAGATGAGCTGAAATGATGATCAATTATCGTGCATGAAGATTGCCATTGCAATTTTGCGTCAGCGTTGTTATTGCCGCGTTAAAATACCGCGTGACTGCGTGACTGCGTGACTGCGTGTCTTTATCGTTTATTCATTCATTTTATTTTTTTATTTTTATTATTCGAGCAATAAGTACCTCCGACTACAGTACGAATACTTTCGTTCGACGGATGCTCTCGAAATCCATGAACGTAGAGAACCAACGGTTTTGCGCGATCTATGGCAGCGTATATCCGCTCGGAGTCCCGTACTGGAATATCCTCGACCGATAAACTAAAATGTTTTTTTTTTTTTTCAATTTTATTGTCGTTATTATTTTCCAAAGATTGATTTACAAACCTCGTATAAACATTCACTCGAATCCGCGATGCGATTTCGTCGTATTCCTGATCTATCGTATCTTTCCAAATTGCCGCTAAATTTTCGCCGATGGGAGGCATCGCTGTTCCTATAAAATCAATAGACAATACGAGAGTAAGTAAACAAACCGAGAGGATAACTTTTTTTTGTCGATTAACGAGAAATTTAATCGTGGAAATCGTGCATTTTTCGTATTATTTCGATTATTCTGGATTTTAATCTCCTCACGATATACACATAAAATGTATATAACAATAAACAACTACACATTCTATCACAAAATCTTCACTATTTCTAGGCAGACCGGAAGTGGTATTTATCTCACAATGTATAAAATTCGAATAAAAAAAAAGAACATAACACCCTTCGCATACTACTGGAATGGATGTTTTAATGATAATAGTTCGTACCAAAAAATAGCGAAAACAAAATATTGCCTCCCATTCCGGGGCGAACAATAAAAACGGCGCACGCTGTTATGATACACCAAAAATAATTTAACACTGACATTTTTATTACTTTTCTTAAATCACTAATTGTTTTTTGAACAAAGCATTTGCGCTGATTGACACATTAAAAGTTATATTATTAATCAGTCGCGAATTAATTTTTTTTTTTTTTCATTCACCCGTCGCGAGTCTTTAATTTTGTTGAACTGTTTGCTTCGTTTGAATAAGAATGATGTTTTTGAATATCCTCTTAGCAATATATACCGTTTGCCTCCCCATCAGTCGGATTATCGTGGAATTGACATTGGGATTTAGGGAAGGGATCTGGAAAACTTTTTTTTTCTCATTCCGCACGCTTTCCTGGCTACTCGCTATAGTTGTCCGAAGTATTACGTAATTCGAAGCTGAAACTGATCGGTTGTCCGTCCGATCCGTCGGTTACGATAGAAAAATTTTCAAAAAAACTTCCGCTCTGATGCGTCCGCACATCCGCGTCGTCCAGCGACTCAGTTGCGGATATACGAAATTCGGAACTGCGCCGCGCTCTTGATTATGCAAGTTTGCATATTTGTATGTTTATAGAAACACCAGAAACTCAAAATTGTTGCAAATCGGTTATATATAAAAGAACATAAACTCGTCGATGCCAATCAATCGACAATCGATTCTTAACGAACCGATTTCTCAACGGATTTGTACACATTGTGGAATATAGTAGTAAATTTAGTAAAAAAATGAATAAAATGATTATAAATAAAAAAAATAAAAAAATTAACAACCATCGTGCATTAAAATGAAATTGTAACCCTATCATGCAAATTTAGGAAACATTCTGAAAATTAAATATAAATTTCATTAATAAATATTCACATTTGTCGTTATATTGCAAAGAGTTGTTTAAAATTGACTTGTTTCAATTAAAATACATATTTAGTTGAAATTTATTACACGGTTCGTGCAAAAAAACGTTTCAAATCCCAATTTTGCAAGTCATTTTTCATCGTACATTATATAATTTTGTTTTGTTCAAACAAAAAGATCGATAATGATTAAAAATTATTATTTCAGTCGAAAAGTTCATTGACATAAATTAATTGTATATCCTAGTGCTCTTCGATATAATAATTATCGGGCCTTAAAACGGGTTTTTTTTGTGGATTTAATAAGCAGAACAATGTATGAAGGAAAAAAGATATTTGCTGACCGTTGATCCGACGGTATTAGACGCCAAAGGCACTTAGATGACTCGAACTTGAACTGTCGTATCTAATAGCAAAATGTATAAATGATGGATGGGTTCCTTAACCTTTCTACGAAAGTTACGTAAATAAACTTCAGCGAAAATAAAAAATTAAAGTTTTCAATGACTGAATTAATTTTACAGCCTTTTGTTTATTTATTTATCATATTTCAAAATCAGGGTGTACAATTATTAAGGTTTTGTCGCAATTCGTCGTTGTTTTTCGTAGTACGATTCACTCGTTGATGAAGGAAATTATGCAGATGTGGCATTGATGTTTTTCCACCTGTAGAAAGAAATGTAAATATCAGTGAAACGGCGTCTCGACGCCGGTCTCGAAAAAATCACGACTTCTTCTTTTGCGTCTTTTTTCGAAAAATAGTCTATAAAACGTTCGAAAAAAAACACGTGTCGGTGAACAGACATTTTTTTAGACTCACTCGATAGCGGATTGGCATCCGCCGGGCTCCATACCCTCATTTTTTTGCGCCAAATACAAATCTGCGCCGCCGATTATCTCCTCTCTCGGCGATTCCCGAACCAGAGAGTCGCGTACCTGAAAATTATTAATGCAAATGGATTAACGTTCGATATCGTAAGTATTAAGTATGAAAAAAGTGGAAAAATAAAAAACGGACATTTAAAAAATATATATGAATAAATAAATAAATAAATATTATGGGGAAAATAGCACTTCGTCCCCAATGTATTGCATATACGCACAGCTTCGACAGCCAGAAAAACTCTGATCAAGTTTCGTCCTGCCAATTTTTCCAAATCTTCTCTGCTCCAATCTGGCTCGTCGTCTCGATTATCGTAAAGACGATCGAACAAATCTGGAAACTTGGAAACATCTTCCAAACCGCGAGGAACCCTAAAAGTTAAATGCACTTATTGAAGAATTGTCAAAATTTAAATGTTTTCATCGGGAAATATGATAATTGATAATGCAATATTGATCGCAGATTTCATTTTAACGATCAATGTTTGTCGTACGCGGATAGTGATATTTCGTTATTTTTTTCGGAATTAATTTTAACAACAAAAAAATTGTTACATTCCCAACTGAAAGTGAGGTGCAGCGAGAATTTTAAATATTTCACAATGGAATGAAAATCTAAAAAAAAAAAAAAAATGCCCATACAAAAAGCACTAAGATCATTTTGCATAATAATAATGCCAAAAAGTAATTATTTAAAACAAATTGATCAAACATATGCGTAAATACCGATTAATCCGGTTGTTCAAAAAACGGAATTTTCAAAAATACGAAGAAATTCCAAAAAATTTACATGTATTCAGTAAAATGAACGAATCAACTTCTGCTTGAAAAAATTTCGGTTACCGAATAATTTGGAAAACAATTTTTTAAAATAATTCCTTAATGCCTTTTTGGAATTATTATTATTATGCAAAATTAAAGTTGTTCGCACCTCTTATATGGCTGATTTTTATCAATTATTTCTCGCATCGGGAATAATTCAAAATTTTCTCTGAACCTCACTGTTGGCTGGGAATGTAAAGATATCCCGTCTTTAAATAGATTTTTTTAATTCTTACGCCTCGACACCGTCATAATCCGCACCGATGCCAACATGATCGACACCTATGAGTTTTCTGATATAATTAATGTGATCTGAAAAAAAAAAAAAGTTTATTATGTTTGCACCGAATCGATGAATCCAAAACTTACATACCTACGACATCGTCAATGGTAGCTTTTCTCGTCTTGTTGCAATTAACAAACTCATCGTAGAAATTGACCATAACTATTCCGTTGTTTTTTTTCTGTAATGCGAAATGGGAATATGTTTTCCTTTTGAAATATTATTTCCCAGACTCCGTTCATAAATGAATATTTGAATATTTGACTCACGACTGACAGAAGCACGTCGTCCGGTACGTTTCTGTAATTACCGCAAACAGCAAAGGCAGACGAGTGGGAAAATATGATCGGCGCTTTTGTCACTGCAAGAACGTTCCTCATAACATTGTGAGAAACGTGCGATAGATCGACCATCATTCCCAAACGATTCATCTCGTGTACGACTATCTGCGAAAAAACATCGCGAGTATTGGAAACGTTATTCCGCTCATCGGTAAACAGTTATTTATTTATCGATAGTAGAATGCTGCTACAGAAAGCGATTGATGAATCGAAAGTTCGTAAGTTCCGTTACCCAATATTTTTCCTTCTAAAGGACTCACCTTTCCGAATTCAGTGAGATTGTAGACGGAATTTTCATTAACTGGCGACGCATCCGCCCTATAAAGAAGTCATTAAAAAAATATCAATTTTGAGAGACACGAGTGATTGATTAACTGTGGATTTTCGTTAATGTAGCAAGACACTGACCAAGGCGTGTTGCATACGTGAGTCAAAGTAATGTAACGGACACCGAGTTCGTGATAAATTCTTAAAACCGCTAAACTCGAATCCAAAGAGTGGCCACCCTCGACAGCGATCATAGAGGCAATTTTTCCGCTCCTCCAAACGGGTTCAACGTCCATCGCATTGGTGACCAGTTGCAACCGATTAGGGTATTTCTTTATTAGCCGTTTTATAACATCGATCTGTCGCAGGGTCAGCTGAACGCTGTCCTTGTATTGAGAGTCGCAAGCCGTGTATGCAACCCAAAACTATTTTTCAAAGACAATTTTTTTTTCGTCATTCTTTTAATGCGATTGACGCAAAAAAAAAAAAACATTTTGAATTTCTTTCTTCATTTCTAAGGGTGTTGTTTTCATTTAAACAAAATTACCGGGTGGTTCCGAGATAAAGAATTTTCGGACTTTTTTTTAATAGAAGATATTATGTTGAAAAAGTTGTCTTCTACAAAAATTAACAAATCAATTTTTGCAAAAAAAAGTTCCGTTGCCGGATGATTTGTTAAAGAATATATTTTTTAGCTGCTTTGTTGATAATAATAATTTTTGGAAATAATTATTATACAAAATCAATATTCTTAATATTTTTGAAAAAAAAAAAACTGATATTTCGCAATTTCTTATCCCATTGGGAAATATTCGAAGTTCTGACTGAATCTCACTTTTGGCTGCAAATGTATCGATACACCCGCCTTAAGAAATACACAACCCACCTGTCCACCGACTTTCCCATCCAATAGACGAGGCAAATCTGTAAAACAGCTCGAACACGCGGTACTTCCCCAGTTTGAGTCATTTACGAGATTATTCTCGAAGTGAAAAGTTGTGAGATTGTTATTAAGTTTCATGTAGAGATTGTATGGAAGATCGTTGTGACTAAAAATAAATTATCAATTAACTAATAACATATTTATATTCGGAAACATTTTTTTTTTAATTTTCTGTTAACGGAATTGTAAAATTACCATCGGTTTTGCTGAAAAAATATTTAATAATTACCCATCAATAAGAGGCGCGTAATCGAGGGCATCTCTGCCTCTGAACGGCTTGACACTGAGACCAATTGACAAGCCAATTACCATCATTACGATGAACACGAAAAATCCGGCATTGAGTAACAACATTTTGCCGGTGCAACACGTAGGAATAGTCTCTGAAAAAAAAAAATGAATTAATTTATTAATTCACTGTATGGCTAATATAGATAATACAAATAGTTTGCAGATAAAAATAACTGTTTTGTAGTAAAGATTGCAGTAAATATCTCGCGCGCAATTTTAATTAATCGCGTGACAACAGCGAGGCTATGACTGCGGGTGAACTTTAATGAAAAAAATCGGTGCGGCTCATTATAGTTTTGTAAAAATTTGACCTTCAGAATCATTGAAAAAAACCGATCGAATGTATGAATACATCGTAAAAACTTTGTTATTTATTATTTTCGTTAATTTCATCATAAATTGTGAGCCTCTTTAGTAAAAAAAAATAATTGAAGTAATAAGGTATGCATCTTATTTGCACCAATTACTATTAGTGTAAGAATTTTTTAAAATCCGTTAAAAAAACAGTATAACATTGTCCTACAAGTCTATAAGACATAGTGCATTATCTTTATCGTCGAAAAAATGATTATCAATTTATCAGCAATCTCTCGATTAATCGTTCGAAAAAAAATCTTCCGTTTTTATTCGATGTACAGGAATATTTTTTTCACCCATTTCACTTTGAATAGTTTCACTGCAAGTAGCGTTGTTAACCGGTCGATAATCACTCACTAATGCACGCGCCCGACCGAAAACTACTCTGCTCTCATTGAGATTCATAATTTCAATCGTATTTTCAATAAGAGTGTTTGCAAAATATGGATTTAATAGTTTGATACGTAGTCGCGATAAATAAAACGTTCCACATGACACCGCTGTCGATAGGAATGTGCGAACATTGTGATGCAACGATATTCCATCCGGTTGCGAGGGAATTACATCGCATTGCACAGTGGTCCATTTTCGTACCTCAAGTTAAAAATCCGACTCTGGCTGTATATTCGAACTTTAACGCGATCTAAACATGGATCAGGCTATTCGATCGAATGCTCAATATCATAATGGCGTAACCTGCCTCAATATCATTGTTCAACGATTTAAGTTACGATCTTCTCTTGTTTACTTGCCAATGTTGACTCCTACTGTACTTTGTCGAGAGTCAAATGAAGAAGTAACGACTGCCTAATCAAATTTGCGTCTAGTCTAGTGTGCGGCACACTCGTTGCAATTTAAATACTTTAGGTGGTTTATTGCAATCTCTGCCTCGACGGCAGAGCATAGATGATACAAAGATATCGTTCGGATTTAAATTTCTTCGTATAATACAAAGATATCGTTCGTATTTAAATTTGTTTTTTTATTTTTGTTTCCGATTCGTCGCTTTTAGAATGAAATCGATTCATCGATTCCAATGTAGTATTCGATATTTTAATTTTTTGGATAATCATTTTTTTCAGCAGGAGATATCTAAAACATGGTTAATATATCTTAATACATTTTTCGCACTTTAAATCCGATGATTATAAAACAAAATTCGATCACTTTAGCAAAAATACTGTTGACATTACCGTTGTGTACTTCTATCGAACGCGTAAATAAATTGCACGCGTCCGCTTCGTCGTAATCGAATATAATATACACGTACGTCCAACTCGCTTGGGACGGCAGACTCGACTATAGGAACGATTGAGATAATCTCCGAATCAATGATGATCACTCGCATCGCTCGAAAGAAGTGACAGTAAGTAGGGGGTGGATAGTCGCGATAAATAGCTTTCGAGGCTCCTAGACGTTATTTTTGTTCCTTGTTTTATCATCGTGTGACGTAATGGAAAAATGCAAGTTTATCGATCGAATTCGCCAAACGGACTATCCAGTGGATCCCCGCCATTCAAAGATGGGTCAGCGATTTAACATTCAAAGAAATATTGTAAGCTACACTTTCGCTTGTGATGTATCCACAAATTTTACTTGAAACAACGAAATGTATAAACGAAATTTTCAATAAAATTTCATCGATTACGTTTTTTTTCATTTTTTTAAACAGTGAAAAAACTATACTGGATACGAATAAATGATCAAAGAACAACTTCGAAATATACCCTTTCGCTTTTACAAGAAAAAAAAAACATCTTTGAATTTAGGACCAATCAGAAGAAGAAGCTATCGATCATAGAATCTTTAGACATATTTTATGTTATCTTCGTTGTCTGGCAACGAGTGACCCAAGAGGGGCGTCACGACGAGTTCTTCACAGTCGTAAAATATGAAGTGAATCGATGCAATAAACCGAATCACGGAGCACTATAATTCGATACTTTGGTATAACAATTAAATATGTTAATAAATCGAATCAGTGATTGCATCAATACTTCACTAGCAAAAGGTACGTATAAGATCTTTGTTACACATGAAAACGGTATTCGTGAGAAAAAAGAATTTGATATTAATAGAAATGTGTAGGTACTTTGATGCTGGACCTTTATAATTGATACTTAAAGGTGATGAAACGCTGTCACATTTCGTGCTTCATAAATTTCTTCATAAAAGTGGAAATTAAAAACAAATTTATTACGCGTGAGGATTCGACTTGACTTAATAGGTAAGCTATATATATAGTCATGCATATGACATTATAGAAAATCGATTTGCACACGGAATCTCAATCGCATCGCAAATTGTTCATAAGATGTTTAAACTTATCAGTCGTACGAGTCATCTGAGATGAACAGTATATTCATTCGCCACGTAAAAATGCATTAATTATTAATATAGTAATTAACATAATAAAACTATTCGTAAAAGTGATGTGACAGAAACTTCAGTCAACTTGTATTAAAATGAAAAAATGATTTAGTTTGTGTATAATATAACACGTGGCACGTTAATGATAAATAAAAAAACCGTATGCTCTTTTTAATTTAATTTTCATAATTCGTATAGATGGTAAGAATCATCATAGTTATAAATTCAACTGCGCTTTCTTGTGATTCGCGTTATCGAATGAATTAAGAAACACGTGTCCCTGCATAAAAGGAAAGTTAATTGTTCGCGCCGCGCCGCTACTGTCTGTGCCGCGAAGCGACCAATGAGCGAGGATTTAGTTGTTACCGGTGTACGACCAATGGGAAAACGCCAGCTGGGATTCCGGGTTTTTGACAGAAGCCAACGTGTAGTATAAAGCTGTGCATTAACGTAATAAAACCGCTATTTCACGCTTTGCAAAGCGTACAAGATATATTTGTAGTTTAATCATCAACTTTTTTTTTCGTTTTTTCGTTAAAATTTCGTCGTCTACCAAACACCGCGCTTCAATTACATTTTCGCCGAGTATCCTACGCGCTCAGGAAACTCTTTACCAAAGGTACGTTTTAACCCTTTCGCACATCACTTTCGTCTCAATTTCATCGCCTAGCAGCGGTCGTGAATCGTTCAATCCATCGCAACGATATAAATGATTGAAAAAATTTGTCAATAATAATCTTTCCCAAGTTGACAACACTTTTTAGATCGAAAGATACATTTTTTTTTCGATGTCTCAGAGATACCGATTGATTTTTCCGTCTTTGGCAAAACACGAAACCGCTTCGTTTAACACGAATCTACGAATGTGATTCTCTTTTTTTTTTGTTTTTCCTCGAAAACACGTACCTAACTATCGCGATGATGTTTTTGCGCACCGATTATTAAGTAATGTTCTATTCGTTTAATCGTTGCAAATAGTTAACAACGCAAAGTGTCCAGAGCATCGATTGCGCAATGCTAATTATTAAGATTTTTATATATTAATTTGATGCAAATCAAACTACGTTTATATAAAGGTATTTTTATATACAAATGATTGTTTTAGACTGTTAGCAAGATACAAATAAAAACATGAGGCTGCATACATCTGTTATATCGTTTGCGGTGATCGTCGGAGTTGCGACATCCGTCGTGGCGGCTAAAGAAGGCGATTGCGAAGGTAAGCCAAAGTTTTTTTTATCTGTGAAGCAGAAATCAATTATTTTCAAAAAATCGAAAAAATAAAAAAAAATTTAGAAAAAAAATCGAAAAAAAATGTATTACAAAGAATAACATTTATTAGAGATTTACAAATTTCTGTTTTATTTTAGGTTTGCATAGCAACAAAAAAAATATTTGCAAAAAAATCTAAAAACCCAAAAAGAAAGATGAAAATAAATTAAACAAATTTTGTTGCAAAGAATAACGATCGTTGGCGAAGTAAAAAAAAGAAATTTATTTTCAGTTTGCATAGCAACAGAAAAAAAAATTTCAAAAAAATCTAAAGAAAAAAAAAAAAATGTATCGCAAAGAAAAACGTTTATTAGCGATTTACATACATCGTTTTTTTTTTTTTTTTCAGTTTGCGTTGCAACGGTGAAGAAATTTGCCGACACGTTGAGCGCCGATGTAAAATCGGATCCCAAGAAGATCGAAGATGCCTTCAAAGATTACTGCAAACAGACGACAGCCAATTCCAAAGAAAATAGATTTGTAAGCTTATAGTAAAATTCATCCGAAAAATGTATTCTGCATGAAACATCTATGTATTAACCGAGTTATGTTGAATTTTTCAGTGTTACTATCTCGGAGGTTCGGAAACATCCGCTACGGGAATACTGTCGGAGCTCAGTAAACCGTTATCTTGGTCAATGCCACCGATGAAAATATGCGAAAAATTGAAGAAAAAAGACGCGCAGATATGCGACTTACGTTTCGGTACGCATCAACTATGGCTAATCAAATTTTTCCTTTACTATAGTAACTTTCATCAAAACTTTCGGACGATTCGTCAATCTCGCGTCGACAGTTTCATTAATTCAAGAATAAAATATTCCATTCTGATTTCACGTTTACGATGACTTGTAACGTCGAAGCATAAAAAATGATGTAATTTCAATTGATTTTTTTGTTACAGAGAAACAAATTGATCTCAACACAGTGGATTTGAAAAAACTCAAAGTCCGCGATCTCAAGAAGATTCTCAACGACTGGGACGAGACGTGTGACGGTTGCATCGAGAAGACGGATTTCATCAAGCGAATCGAAGAGCTCAAACCTACGAAATACTCGCCGAGTTCGAAAAACGAACTGTAAATTGTAAGCTTCTGATTCTTGCCTTCTCCCGAACGCAGTAATCGGGGGTTCTCCTCAACTTTCCTTTCCTCATGTTTATGCGGTTGCTATCGCCGGCAGCATCGTTCGACTGAACGATTATTAATCGCATTACATTATTGTCGCCTATCTCTACCTCCGGAACTTTCCATTCGCGTCTCGAATCTCCGTTTCACAGCGTGCAATAGATTATATTAATTGGATACAAAACTTTTATTTACCTTGTCGCGGGCGCACTTCAGACCATTTATTTAAAAAAGAACATTTCCAGGCGAATCTCGCACTGTACGCGATAGTCGAGATAATGGTTTACATCCATTCTTAATTATTCTTGGACAGTATTTTTTGTTTTTAAACTGTGAAAAAAACTTTTTTTCTTTCCATAACATGAATATCGATTCAACGCTAAAAGACACTTTTTATTTAAAAAAAACAAAGTAATATCGTGTCGATTTGCACGAATCTCGAACTAAACTCAGAGTATAGAGAAGAAAAAACAAATTAATTTGTACAGTGTACCTGTGTATAGTGTATAAATGTGATTTATATTGAGAATTTTTGTTCGGAGTACCAATGGCACAAGTATTCGGGTACTGCGATAACGATGTTTGTTAAAAATTGTCATTATTAAGCTTTTACAAAAAACGGATCGTGAACAAATTTTTTCCGAAATATCGTCGCTACGATACCACGAGGCGTTTGTTCTAAACTTCGAAAAGAACGCTACAATGCATTTTTTCAGATCGATGTATCGTGTGACGAATCATCATTTATCGAACGATCGTCTATTGACTGCTCTTGTAACAAATATCATGCGTTCTTATGTGTAAATTAATAATCGCCGTCACAACAAGTCATTACTCCCTGTCCAAACACACAGACATACACTCACACATACATCATTTTGTTAACGTCGGTGAGACGAAGGATATAAAAAAAAACAACAAAAGAAAACAAACCAAATGTTTATAATAAAATCCTATTTCCTTTAAACAGATTTCTGTTATATTTTTTGTTCCGTTGTGCGGCTCTGCATCTCGTGTCGTAATTACAGAAAAATTAAAAAAAAAAAATTTCCAATAGGAAACCAAAAAATTTATTAGATCGATCATTGGTATCAATTGCAAGCGGGTGGATCGCTCCATTTTCCATCGCTGTTGCAAATTATCGAACCTTTCGGACCTCCGCCCGGGCAATTGTAACTCAGTTGTTCCTGAAACAAATACGAACGACCGTAGACCGTCACACCTGCCGGTATCTTCGGTTTGCCGCAAGATATTTCTGTAAACGAGAAGCAAACATGAAAAAACGTTGAAATTTCTCGATAACACTAATTTTTCGAAAAGTATAAACTCACTGGAGCATTTTCCATGCATCCGCGACCATTTGCCGTTCGCCAGACACCGGGCATTTCTTTGTCCAAAAATTTTGTATCCAGGATTACACCTGTAGGTAATCATATTTCCGAATACGTATTCGTTCATTTCCGCGCTCGTCTCTTCTAAATCGGCGTTTAAGATTTTCGGGGGATTTTTGCACGACACCGCTGCAGGAAAAAAAAAGTATCGCCGTTTTTTTTTTCACTCAAAATGATAGTTTTTTTTTCAACAAAAAAGTAAAAGCTACGCTATAAGAATTAAAAAACTTATTTTCATTTATAAAAATGTATAGTTGTATCATTATATATTCATTTTCGTCGACAAAAAAATTGTAAGTAATTAATAAAATCAAATAGCCCAACGAAAATACAAAAAAAAAGTTGCATTACGTTATTAGCGTCTTGCAAATAAAAAAAAAAAATTGTATTTCCGTTCGGCCATTGGATTTTCGTCATTTTTACACACTTTTTATTAACAAAAATGCTTTTTATTGCAAAAAAAGGTCTATACATTTGTTTTTTTCACCTTTCGTAATAATAATGGCGTAGAAAAATTGGGATTCTACTCACGTTTACATGACGGTATTGTGGACCATATTCCGGTAGAAAGACACGTGACTTCGTCGCTTCCCCGGAGTTCGTATCCATTTCGACAACGGTACGTTAGCGTCGAATTTACTCTTCTCGTCGTTGTTTCTTCGGTCGTATTGCTTGCATTGACGATATATCCGTTCAATGGGATCTTCAACGAACAAAACATAATAACATAATCGATGCGGTTTTTTCGGACGATTTTTCATTCGACGTTTTTTGAAATATACCTGAGGCGAAGCGCACACTGTGTTCTCGCAAATGTTAACTTCATCTTGCAGAAGTCTTGCAAATTTCGACTCATCGAATTCCGCATCTCCAACTATCCATTTGCCATCTCCGTTGCATCGCCAAGTCAAGTTTTTCAGATCCTCAGTCGCATTGATCGCTTTAGCATTGAGATTCGTGTGATTTTCGCATTCCAAGATGACTTTATCCTCATAATAACTTCCCTCAAAGACGAAAGATACACTTCCAAAGATTCCTCGCGCGCTGGAAGGCTTTTTTTCGTTTTCTTCAGAATCCTCGGTGTTCTCGAGTGTTTCGTTAAATTTCGAGGTCAAAAGATTAATTACGGGATGATCTTCGATCGGACATTGTCGCCGTATGCATTCGGGCAAATTGCCGGACCACGTTTCGCTTTCCAAACAAATTCTCGCGGCTTCTCCCCTCAAGACGTATCCTTTATTGCAAGTGATGGAAACTTTTGCTCCCGGAACGAATGAGTTCGCAGATTGATTAGCCGACGATTCGAACTTTTCTTCCTCGGCAAGGAGTTCGGTGAATAAATCGATTTCGCCCTTTTCGGACTGTTCGAGTTCGCTGCTTCGATCGTCGAAACTATTTGCACTTTGGGATTCGTTGTTTCTCTCCGGCGAGTACTCGAGGTCTATTCCGGTGTCGAACTTGAAGAATGTTCTTCCATTTTCAATTTGTTCGGGCGGTGGACACCGAAGCCTCACACAGTCGGGTACCAATCCCGTCCAAGTGCCGTTTATCGAGCATTGAAGACGAAATTCTACAAGTAAGTTTCTGTTTCCTTGAAACTTGTAGCCCTCGTGACAGGAAAGGCCAACAACATCGCCGAAAGAATAAATCGTTGTTTCCGTCGTAGTTTCCTCGATTGAGCTTCGATTGACTTTGATGTACATCGGAAGTATAGCGGACTGATTCGTTGAGATGTAACCGTGCCGCATTCTGTGAATAAAATACCGCGACAAGCGTCAAGCGTGTTTATTAATCAAAAGTAAAATATAAACAAGCGTAAAACAGCAAAAGCGAAACAGCAACGGCAAAAGCAAAACAGTAACGGCAAAAGCAAAACAGCAACGGCAAAAGTAAAACAGGAACTGCAAAAGCAAAACAACAACGGCAACTACAACGATAACTTACAAGTTCGGCGTGGGACATCCCGTAGGTGTACAACGGGGTCTTTCAAAGTCCCAGTTTCCCGAATCAAGACAAGTCAAAAAACGCTCACCGGATAAGCGAAATCCGGAATTGCATTTGAATTCCAATTGTTGACCAACCTTAAGAAAATTTTCAAAAGAAACAAAAAAATCATTTCGACGCTACGGTTAACTTCGAGACAACGCTTACCTGAAGAATCGATACATCGTCTCTTTCGTGTTCTTCGATTATATACTCGATATCTCCATTCTCCGGCGCCAACAAATTTTTGCACGTCACACCTGCTCACCGTTAATTTTTTTTACTTATACATATTCACTATTTGTCTATATATTCTTTATTATTATTGATACTATTTAAAAAAAAATGTATTTCCCATAAATACCTATGCAAATCGGTTGAATTCCACTCCAATATCCATCGGCATTGCAAACACGATGAGGATTGCCACGAAGTTCATAGCCTTCCTCACAGCTGTAGTGTATCTCATCGCCATAGACGAACGATCTTCCGCGTACTCTTCCGCGAGGAAAATATCCTGGGAAGCCACACTTTATTTCTGAAAATAATGCATTAATTAACATCTTTACATCTGAATTACATATTTTAATAACATTGAGAATAAATCAGAAACTGTTTCGTAATTATTTTCATCGCTGGACAATAATAGAATTGTCGGATGTAACTTACTCGTGCATATTGGATTGTAATAGCCTTCCCATTCGCCGTGCTTCATGCATCTTCTTCTGTAAATCGTTCCGAGCCAATTGCCAACTTTAACCGAGTAACCAGTATCGCAGGAGTATAATACCTCCAAACCATCTTTGCTGATATTGACGGTGCCTTTGAACGGGGCTGTTGGCAGTGCGCATCCTCGACAAAATATACCGTCTAAGATCTGAAGAATATTCTTTCATTATCAAATTACGGCAGACGGCAAAGTCTTAAGGAGTGTGTATCGTTACATTTACAGCCAACCGTCATATTCGCAGGGAATTTCGAAGACTTGGAAAATTTGTTCAACAAATTATCCGGTAACCGAACGATCTTTTTTTTAGCAAATGTTGATTGGTCAATTTAAAAAAAAAATGTATTATGCAAAATTAATCTTTTTAGGATATAGTCCATTTGTTTTTTTTTAATTGACAAGTATTCGAAATGTTTTTCGGAATCTCACTTTTAGCGGAGAGTCTAACGATAAACCCTCCTTAATGCCGCCAAATTCGCGAGATACTCACCCCAACGTTACCGCGAATATGTTCTCTCGTCTGTGCGAAAGCCAAAATTGTTCCGTGATAAGGTTCGCAAGTTTTACTCATCGCTTCGATAGATTCCTTCGCGAAAATCGTATCCCAGACATCGAGATAACTCAGTTTTCCGAGGAACGCTTCGGACGCTGAAAAACCTCCGCCCAACCGATCTTGTTCCTGACCGATAACGATCGTACCGTCGGCAACTACTAGTGAACCTTTCGCCAGTAACGAACCATTGTCTCGCAAATGACCGTCAACGTAAGCGTTCCAATTGCCACCCTCTGACGTCCAATCGATGCAAAGAAAGTGCCAAAATCCATCGTTCACCGTTATATCGGTTACAATTTTTTCGCCGTTTACGTACAAAACGAATCTGCAAAAAATCGTTGTAATTTCACCGTATATTTTGCACATTGGCAAAACATGTTTATAAAAGTAAAATAAATAAAATAATTTTTTTTGCCAATTCCGTGAATTTTTTTACCCATTGTAATCGGTCAGAGTAAAGGTATTGTCCTGACGCTTTGTAGCATATGAAAGCACCGTTCCATAGTTGAAGGTATCGACCGATTGTAGCCACAGGCAAACGGTCAACTGAAACACAAAATTCGTTCAAAGGGGTTGCATCGTTGTATTCCCAGCGGAATGTAAGATTCAGAGATTTTTAATACTTCCGAATTAAATAAAAATCTGCAAAAAAAATCAACCATACGCTAAGAAAATTAATATTGCAAATAATAATGTCGCAAAGTAATTAACGAAATAATTTTTTAAATTTAGTTAAAGGTACGAATTTTGAATACTTTTTCGCCAAAATATTAAACATTACAAATTTCTTGATAACGTTTATCTATGGTAAAATATATACCGCCGTTAGATTCTTCGTTGGCCCCTTCATTATCACGTAATCCGTAGTCCCAACTTCCGAAAAGTGTAATACGAAATCGGCCGACAATTCTGCAATAAATAAATTCATTGTTATACCGATAGTTTACGTTTACTTTACATATTTCGTACATTTTCCTTACCTGTTTCGCAGTTAATTCCAGAAAAAGTGATCGGACACTCGCAGGTGTAATTGAGAAGCTGATTGACGCATTTTCCACCGTTGATGCACGGAGAATCTTTGCAATGATTTATTCTCGTCGTGCAATTTTCTCCCTCGTAGCCATCTGGACAGACGCATCTGCTCGAAATTTTCGATATAATTATCGATATTCAATTAATTAAAATACGAGAAAACGATGAAAATTTACCTGTAACTGTTTCGCGTTGCGTTAATTTCTTCGATGTTGAGACAAACGGCATTAGGTTCGCAGGGAAGCCAATCGCAGGGCAATAGATTGCATCGGAGACCAAGAAAACCGGATCTACACAAACATTTCCATGTACCGTCGACGGTGATGCAAGTCGAACCCTCTTCGCAGGTCCATGTATCGCAGTGATTCACTGCTGTCTCGCAGAAATCTCCTGCATGAAATGAATTGTTTTTTCAAACGAATAAATTGTTAATTGATTGCCAATTCTGATTAATTAATTAATTCTCTTTGTATCGTTACTTTGGTTAATTTCTTGCT
This sequence comes from Buathra laborator, assembly GCA_934046635.1. Lineage (NCBI taxonomy): Eukaryota > Metazoa > Arthropoda > Insecta > Hymenoptera > Ichneumonidae > Buathra > Buathra laborator. The sequence continues at coordinate 20,094,590 of OW203895.1, read as the reverse complement.
ATCGGACGGTAATCAAGCAAAAATAAAAAAAATAGTATGAAATGTAATTACCTTCAAAGCCGTCTTTACAGACGCAGGTAAAATCTTTTTCCGTACTGACGCAAGATCCACCGTTTCGACAGGGATTTGTCGAACATTCATCGACATAAGTCTGAGAAAATATTTCTTTTAAAGCGCAAAAATCGCAGCAATGAAATTGATCGCAAAAGAAGAGATAAAAAATTGTTAAAATAGCTAATATCCTAATAATAGCTAATAGTTATACCTCACAGTTTTTACCGGTAAAACCAGCTTTGCAATCGCAAGAGTGTGAAATCGCAGTATGGTTTCCATTAATAACTCTGCATTCGCCTTCGTTTAAACACGGCAATGATTCGCAAAGATCTTGAAGCTTTTCGCAAATTGATCCTAAGCAGAACATGTTTTCTTGATTACTTGTGTAAATGAGATTTTGTGCCTTGGCGCGTTATTCGTTATGGCATTTTTCTTACCCACAAAATGTTCAGGACACTCGCAGCTAAAACTCTCATTTTCGGAAACGCAACGTCCTCCGTTCAGACACGGCGAAGTTCTGCAAGGATCCTCACTATCCGGAGGTCGAAAACAATCGTTCACCGTAGCCGATCCACGACTCAAAGTTGTTTTATTCTCCGGACACGTGTGGCAATACATTTTACCGTAATCCGGCTGATAGAAACCAATTTCGCACGATGTACACGGCTCGAGACCTAAAAACGAAACCTGATGCGGTTTCCGACGTGAAAAATATCCCGGAAAACATACAGCTGGAAGACAGAAAAAATCAAATTTCTGTATAAATTCAAGACGATGTAATTTGTGATTAAATAATTGGGGAAAAACAGGATGACGACTCACGTTGACAATCCGATAGATTCTTGGAGTGCATTTTCTTCGTGAACGTCCGCGGCGGACATTTAATGCATTTCGTAGATCCGGCGGAATTCTGATATTCACCGAAGTAACACGCCTGACACTGTTCCCTCGTCGTGTTGTGAAAAGTTCCCATGGGACATTTAGCTGGGAATTCATTCAAACGCTTTTGTAATTTAGAATTTGTTTTCAATAAAGTATGCGGCAAAGAATCGTAGCGGACGAAGGATAAGAGAAATATACAGATAGCAGTAAAGGTAAACTCACTGCAATTGTGCTTTTTCAGTATCCGACCGATTTCGCAGAGTTCCTGCGCTTCTTTGAACACCGTTTTCAAGTTTAACGCCAATTTCGCGATTTCTTGATTGGTTTTATTGTTCAATAAATTCAATTGACCCGATTCGGTCATAGCTTGTATTTTTTCCCGCAACTTTTGTATTCCTAACTTTGGATTGTTGCGATTTTCTTCCACGATTTTACCTGCGATAGAATCCTGGATGTTTGTAAAACGCTTTTCTATACGGTTGTTATTTTTCGTTTATTTTTCTATAAGTACCTATGAATCGAAACTTAATCTCTATCCTCGAGCGTTTCCTTTTAACGCGCGATTTCCCTTTCGCTTTACTCGAGGCCTTTGACGCCGCACGCCGAGATCGCGCGATTACATCAATTTTTTCACTCTCGATGTCGTCTGCGCTTCTTTTTCGTTTTTCAAGATCATTTGAATTGATCTCAATTTCGTCGGTGAATTCTTCCTCACAATTCGGATCCGATTTCACGAGACTGCAATCGATGTCGTTGCCGCACGCTTCCAGAATATTCGCTGCCAAATCGCCGGTTATTTGATCGGCTAACTGAAAGAAGAATATCGACATCACTTTTAACACTTTGGCTACGAGAACTTCTCTCCTAAAAGACAAGTTCTTATGATAATTTCTCATACAGTAATTTCTCATTCGAAAATTCTATCTATTTTTTTTATTTATTATCATTGAGGAGATACGATCGTCGACAAAATTTCTTCACAGAAAAAATCGCACTTACCTTATGAAGAAGCGTCGAATTTTCACACAAATCCGTGTTTCCCTGTAGTATTATATTCCCGTCTCGTCCGATGGAACTCGGTATTTCCGTTGCTGTAAAAAAAATACTGCATATCTCTATTTTTTCAATGTACATAGTTTTCCGTTATTTATTTATTTTCTTTGACATTTCTAAGAGAATGGTAAAAACTGAAAAGTGTGATATTTACTGCAAAATAGGATCTAAAAAGACCTAAGAAATTCTAATAATATATTTTATAGAATTATTATTATATTAAATTGTTGTACATTACGAATGTCTGTTATCCGACGCAACTTACCCGAGCAGTCTGGAAAATATGTGCTGTTCCATGCGGATTCATTAACGCCGCACGTGAGAATCGTACTTTCGCCGATATCCAAGTTATTCGATTGATCGACCGCGAAGCCATAGCCCTCTTCGCAAGTGATAATGCACTGCACACCTTGGGATTCTACGGTCTGGCAATTGGCTTGGCCGTTCGGAACAAGTATATCTTCGCAAGCGTCTGAAAAAACAAATTCACCGAAATTCGCGTCGTAAATTTGGTAAATTTGAAATAAAAAGTCAGCGACAATGCGAAATTACCTTTGACGGTAACGTTCAGCACACAACTCACAGAATTATTAAAAGCATCTGTCGCGCTATAAAAAATGTGTGTTCTTCCGAGAGGACAAGAGCATTCGGGAGTCGAATGACTCTTCGATATTGTCACAGGAAGTCCTGAATTATCGTGAAATATTGGCTCATCCCAAGTTACATTTTCTTCGCCCGTTCGCGTGACCGTCAAGTATGTCGGTGGATCAACGCAGTTCTCCACTATCGGTGGTTCCTTATCTATAAAAACGATATTAAAATTTGAAACAAATGTGTTTTCGTACGTTCATCGACTACTGAGTTATATCAGAGATATCAGTGATAGAAAAACTTGCCAATGACTCTTACGAAGAATTTACATCTGACTTTGTTTCCACTGGCGTCCTGAGCGATGTACATTATCCTGTGAGTTCCTATTTTTGCTTTCCACGGTAGAGAAACGTGCGGTTTGCTCCAAACATTGGGAATTTTGCCGGAGTTATCCGAAGCCGTAGGCACCGACCATTTTATTACAGCGTAATCCTTGTTTAGCAGAGTTTCCCAAGTGGAGTTCGTCGGGCATTTTATGTTCGGAGGCGTCTTATCTATCGATCGATTGATCAATCATTGCACGAAATATTTATTTTAAAAAATGTAAAAAAGAAATCCTCACCGACGCAATGGTTGACACTGTGTCTCTGCGACCAGACGCCGCTCCTTCCAGAGCAATGTCTCCGCTTCGGACCCTCGAGAACGTAACCCTCTTCGCAGGAAAACGTGCAGTTTGTACCGAATGGCAATTTCTTGGGTCCCATACAGACCTCCGGCGTGATTTTTCCATTCGCCAATCGTCTCAACGGTTCACATTTGATTTCTGATTATCCATTGGAAAGAATACAACGTTATAATTCAAAAGTGTATTTATATTTTGCTTTTTCATAGAGAAAGTTGTGTTTTCATGAAAAAGGAAAAAAAAAAAAATGTTTCGAGATTTTCGTATCGACGTGTTTAGAATTATTCAAAAGACCCAAAAGTTACATTTAAAAACAAATATTCGGCCTGTAAAACTTTTATAGAAATTTTGATGAAACATTGATAAATTAACAAAAAAAAATCGAAAATGATAAATATTCGCATTGCTTTCTCGTTAATTTATTTTACTCGCAAAGCTTCGACTACGAGAGAGCAAAAAAAATTACTAAAGGCGTTTTCTCATAGTGCAATTTTTGTGGGTAAAATAATTTAATAAGAAAGCAATGTGAAAACTTGGAATTTTCCGGGTTTTTCGTACTAACGTTTGCAAGTGACTTTTAGACCGTCCCATCGAGAGAGTGGCAAGCAATTTCGCACTTTGCTTCCGCGAAGCTGAAAGCCATTGTCGCACTTGAATTGGCAACGGGTATCAATCGGATATGCCGGCAGATCCGTCGCTTTGATTTTCTTCTCGTTCTCGTCGTGTTCGCAGCGAATTCTTCCGTGAATCGGTGCTTTTAAAGCAGCGCAAGTTTTTACTGAAAACAAAAGAAGATATATTTTAGGATTACGTGTTTTTTTATGTTTTTTATTTCATAAATTTTTTTGTTATCGGAGTAATTTTTTTTATACTGACGTACGTAGACATTGAGGCTCGACGCCGGACCACACTCCGTCGTTACGGCAAAGACGGATACTGTCGCCGAGAAGATTAAAACCGATTCTGCAGCGGAGGCCGCAAGCCGCGTTCACCACGTTGCTGCAAGCACTCGCTTTGACGAAGTAACCATTTTCCGGAACTTTCAACTTTGGACATCTTATCGCTACGTTCAACGATGAAATTATCACGAATCATTACGAACATTCATCATTCGTACTATCATTATTACGAATGTTTACCTTCACTATCCGTACTTTTTTTTTAAATTATTTAAATATTAAATCGGCAGTAAAATAAGTATCGGTTTCGTCAGCAGCGAAGAAAAAACACATTCGCCGATATATCGATTGCATCACATTATCGATTTATTTTTTTTGTTCATAATACAAACACGACGTTTGAGATGGGAGACCGCTAACTTCGGTTTCTTCATTACGCTTCGTCAATAAAAACGAGAAATCCGAAAGAAAACGTTTGATTAATATTCATACCGAAATGGAAAAGAAAAATCCCCGCACCGGCGAGCTTCCCGATTACGTAGCTGAGATGAAGAATATGAATGAAGCGTCGAGAAAGAATAAAATTACTCAGCAGAGATGGTTTAGTCAGTACGAATGGCTGTGCGACGAATATATGTTAGTATCCAATTCATTAATCAAACGTAATTCTCGATATTACCTCCCGATGTGTACCATGAAAAAAGATGCCACGAGATATATTTTAATATAGAAAAGTTGAAGAAGAAATGAAAAAATTGTGCGAGAAGAAGATATCTGCCGATCGTCACTCCGTTCATCAAGAAGACGAAAGATCCGTCAAACCATTTCCCGAAACGCTCAACGGATCGGTAAGAAATGCAATTACACACGCGGAAAAATGCCTAAGAGAAGATTAAATGATGTTTTTTCTCAGTACGGTTGGCTTGCCGCTAAAGAAGAATTCAATTTGGAACGCTACGGTTCTTATACCACCGGCTATCCAAATCCAATGGGCAAAATAATTCAACTTTCCGGCAATATTCCGTCAATCGCCGCTGGAAAGGGTTTCATATAATAATCTCTGTTACAATGCAGCCATTTCGTTTTTCGTCTTGAATTACCTTCGCAATTTTCACCGTCGGTGATAAATCCCGGTGCGCATACGCAATCCTCGGCGGAAGTCGCTGGTATCCTCATTGTAACGTGATTAACGTTAGGACACGGAGTGCAAATAGTTCCGGAGTCGACGGGCGTTTCTCCCTCGTCGAACGTGCCGTTCGGACACGCTGAGTATAAAAAAAAAAAATTATGAAAAAAGAAAATCAAATCAAATTAATTAATCGATCGAATTAACCAAATCAATCAAATTATTTATGCAAATAAATTATGGAAATAATAATAAAATGATCCAAATGCCCCAAAGTTAGCGAAAACATTATGGAATATCTTCATCGTGAAAATTAAAGGGTCCGTCATGCTAAACGCAAACATATCTTGCGAAAGTTACGTTTCTTTCGTTACGTCCCCTTTGTATAAATAATGGAGTGATTTACGTTGACAGAATCCTTTGAGACCCGATCCAAAGTATCCTCTCGGACACAAACACGCGTAATGTCCCGTAGCAGTGCCGCATGCGCAGGTCGCAAGTTCGTCGCAACATTGGTTTGCTTCTTCGCTTCCGTTGTTTGGCGAACACAACCAATTGCAATCGGATGGAACCGTTACCGGCACGTAACGACCGGCTTTCAGATCTGAGAATCATAAAACATAGATATTAAACGATTTCCATCGTTGTTTTATCGTTTTGAAAGTATTTATTCGTCTTTAACTCGCCTCTGTGCAAAGCACGCCGCGCAAGCGCCTCGAATTCGGGAAAAGAATCGAGAAGATAGCTGTGCGTGTAGCCGGGTTCGCTCGCGATATCGTGCAGTTCCTCAACGTTTCCCGTGCGAATACCGAATGTAAAGATCGTTGCACCGATGTTCTTCAGGTGTTTCGCAGCCGGACGGGGATCTCCGCTGTTGCTGAAGCCGTCGGTTATCAGAAAAACGACTTTTTCCGAATTCTCTCGACTGTTTTGTAGAATCACCTGAATCCGAAAAAAAAAAAAAAAAAAACACATCGGAATTAAAGATTATTTCTTTATTTAATGCGGGAGAAGGGATTTCTGGTAAAAAAATGCCGAACTTCTCGATCTCTCGCATAGAAAACAAAGAGTTACCGAGAGATGTTAAAAATATTTTTTTTGCCCGCGAATGTGTAATTTTTTTCAAATCTTTTCAAATGTTTCGATGGATTAAAAATGTAATTGATGATTTGTCGAAAAACTGCGAATTGAGTGCCTTTCAGAAATTATTTATAAGTTTTTTATATAAACGCTCTTGACGCGCAGACTTTCTGTTCTCAATTTTGATTTTTTGATTTTTTCTACTAACGAGAGCCTCTAACAAAGCACCGCGAGTATAAGTTCCTCCGCCGGTGTAAGTTATATTTCCCAATTGTCGATGGAGCAGCTGACACTTCTGATCGGTCGCTCCGCTCCTCGATATTTGATCAATGTGCCGCTGTATGTGTCGTCTACCGGCGAACGTTACGACTGCAACCCTCGTCGCTTCCGGCTCTACGGTGAAGTCGGATAATAATTTTCTCACGAAATTCAACTCGCTGCGAAAGTTTTCCAAGCCAACGGATGCCGAGGCGTCGACCAAAAATACCAATTCCACCTGAATAACGACGACGAAGAAGAAGAAATTGATAAAAGTTATTGAATTATCTTCATTTATCTTCCGAAATCTTTCATAATTACGATACAGTGTTAAGCCATCTTAAAATTAATTCTTTTATTCTACGACCATTTTTTACTCCTCTATTAATAACGATCTATAGAAATCCTTCAAAATAAGGAAAGAAATGGTTTTTTTTTTTTGAAAAAATAATTGTGTCGATAATGGAAAAGCCAAGAGTGCTTTTTATACATTTAATCATAAAATTTATTAATATACCTGTTCGGTTTTGTCGCGAAGATGATCCACGTGTATCTTCAAAAGACGCGCGAGTACGTTGACTTTGCTGTGAAATACTCTTTCCGGATTTTCAAGATACCGAAGCCGATAGCGCTGATTCCATTCGCTTCTGTTTGCTCCGAAATTTAAAAATTCCGCCGTCTCATTTCTCTCGTAATCCTCGCCGGGATTAATATCGTTGAGACTTTCGTTCGATTCCGCGGTCAATGAGATATTATCGAAAAGTTCAATGGGATCGAAGATCGTCGAGGTAACGCTGATCGTCAGTGTTAATAATCCGCAAATTGTCAGATGCATTTCAAGGTCGTCAATTAAAAATTGTGACAATAATTGTGATTTATACTCGAAGATATTTGGCTGTGTGTAGCGTAACGTGACGGGAGAGTAACTGCCTGTCGAATTGATACCGTCGGTGCTGTTAGGAGATTCCGTGCGCGGATGAGCCCCACGGTAGGACCATCGGTTCTCCGAGTGGTCTCTCGCGAGATCGAGAACAAGGGACCCTTTGTTCCATTTATAAATGCGAAACGTGCACATAGTGTATTGCCCGCTATACTGTCCGTTCGAACGAATCCGCTCATGGTGCTCGTCTCCCTATCGATTGGGACGAACGGTCGAAGGTCTCTCATGCGAAAAAAAAACAAAAAAAAAACAACGAGTCTACTATCAAAAATACTCCCCTTACCAAAAAAAAATCAAATTTATTCGCGAGACAAAAAAAAAGAAATTAAAATTTATAGTTTTTTCCAGACTTTGGATATATTTTTTGAAATTCATATAACTAAAATACTTGTGAATTGTAATCTTCTATACAGTGATATATATCGTAACAATAATCGTAGAAAGCATTCGGCGGAAATAAAAAAATCAGATTTTTTTTTAACATTAATATCTCGAGAAGGAAATAGAAGATCGCGCATCAAATCGGATTGAGTTGAGTTTGAGTCGTTTTACTCGTTCGTAATATTATTTATATCCAATGGGTTTGGTACGGTGTCCTTATAATGGATGTAAAATATGATACGACGACGCATGCCGTGGCTACGTAATATATAACCGTACGGCGTATATACGAGAACGAAGGGTGTCACGTTTATGCTGGACGCTGCGAACGCGTGGGAGGGATGCTGCTCTGCGCTACAGAGCTCCGCTGGCTTCGGCCTCGTCGTCGGTCCAGTGTCGACGTGCCGTCGTCACATGAATTCAGAAAAGAAAAAAATAATCTCTACGAAGTATACACAGTTTCCGTGTGACCCGCATCATCGACACTCCGCAACTGTTGTGAGTTATCGATTTGCGTTTTTATATGTTTTTTCTTCTTCTCATTTCCCGGAAAGAATCGATAAATATTATCTAATATTCGTAAACATCTTAGCGTGGAAAAGTTTGTGATGAATTTGTTCTTCCCGTTTCCTGGCAGCGGTTATCTTGGCGTCCCGGACGATTGCGAGAGTTATTTTCGATACGGAAGAAGCGAGAGGATGAGGATCGTCGATTTTTTAACGATCGTTTTTGGCGCATCACTGACCACTCTCTACGTCAACAGCAAACCGGTTTACGCTTACAGTACAATCCTGTTGACCGATGATATAATCAGGGTGAAGAAACGTAACGATGATACTGCGATCGGTTATTTGGAACAATGCGGTCCTGTTACGTTTCCAATGGCGCAACGGGGTGTGGTTAACGTATTAGCGTTTTTGGACTCATCCTGGCCTTACAGTCACCGACAGGCGATTATGTGAGTGTAAACCGTGATTACCGATTACCGATTAAACATTCAACCGATTGTCGATTAACGTTTCAACAGATTACCGATTACCGATTAACCCTTCAACCGATTATTGTATTGTATTTATTTGTATCAATTCCGGGAAAAACAATGTTTTCACGCGGAAACATGGAGTTAATCGAAGTTCATTGAATTTAATATTTTTTTACGTTTACAATCTACCGGTATGCAAAAAGGCGCTGATGAATCAATTTTTTGCCTCCCTCCCAAAGGCTTACGATGTTGAACGATCGTTTGCGAAGATCAGGTCTGCCGGACGCTCTTTTCTTCGTGGTGAACGTTGATCCGTCTTTTCTAAATTCCGCCGAAAATCCTGAAGATGATATCGAGAAGGAAGCATGGCTGGGCGTATCGCCGGATGAAATTGATCGTTTTTCCGACATCGAGAGAACTTCCGATTCTTTGAAACTCAGCATGAGTCCGGGTATAAAACTCATTCAGGATAACAAGGATCTTGGAATATGGAAGGAATTGAGAGGCTCTCGGGATCAGGTACTCGTTATCGATCGGTACGTTCTTTTGTCGTATTCATTTTTTTCGCATTTTCGAATTTCTTCAATTATTTAAAAAAGCTGCGACGCAAAAAAAAAATTATACCTCAGCGATTTTTTTTTGTTATATTAATTTTCTCAAATTCTCAGATGCGGAAAACTCACCTATCAAGTGATAGTGCCGTGGAGTATACTTCATTTTCCATACGTGAAAGCAGCGATTCTGTCGACGTATAAGGATGAGCCTTGCGGACCTTGCAATATTATTAACAACTCTACGGAGGCTACGGAGGCTCCTTATCGCGAAAAAAGCGAAAGAACGTCTCTGGATTTCAACACCGAATCGTCGTCGACAACCGATTACTATTTTCAAAGTGATCGAGGAGACAGGAACATCAGCGATATTCCCGTTCAAACGGAATCGAATCTTCGAACCGACGATAGCGTTGGAACCGTCGACGATCTGCCTAAAAACTTCGTCCCTTCGACATCGGAATACGAAAATAGTAACCTGAATATAAATGAGAGAACATCGATAGCGAGTTTTCCGGAATTCGATATCGTAAATGAGAGTACAACTGCGTCTAATCTTATCACGACGAGGGATAACTTTGCTGCGGTATTCGAATCGGACAATTTCGACGATGTTGCAACTTCAGTGTCCACAGATATTACTTCTACTGTGAACAACGATCCGCGCGAAGCGGAACATCCGATTTCCCCGAATGTCGTTAGTCTCGATGTCGCGCATTCGACAGATTCGGTAATTTCCGGTGTAACGGAAGAAATAACGAAAGCGGAAACGACAACGGCAAACCAATTGAAGGAAAAGAAACGAAACTCGACGATTGAGCTAAATTCGCATAGCACAGAAAAAAACAATGATCGCTTGACCGATATTTACAATGTTACCGATTCAGTTACGACTTCTGCGACTACAACGTTTCGCGAAGAAAATTTCAGTTCGTATGCCGATGAAATTTTATCGATTACGGAACCATCGATGACTTTGGAAGATAATACAAAAGCAAAAGAAGACGATCCTACGCTTTCTGCGACGAGTTTCGATACGCTGAAAAGTATCGTCGGTGAGAAAACGGATGATAATTTTGACTCGAGTACTTTGCGAAATCTACGAATACGAGACGATTCGAAAATTAATGAAGATATCCGAGTACTGCAAGAGAGTTCGAAGGATAGCGAAGAAATTGAAAGGGTCGAAGTACCGTTCGAACTGCCGATACGAATAATAATGCACGCGCCGCACTTTCACGCGGACGGTGATTCCACGCGAATGCACGAGTATCTGATACTAAAAACCGGAAATACCGAACGTCACAGTCATCTGGCATCCCTTGACGCCACGAGACTCTACAGCGGTCTTCAGGATTTTCATGAAAAAGTGGATGATACACCGAACGAAGACATCGAAGCCAAGGAATGGCCGATGACGAACGTTATCTACAACAAGAACGAGAGTCCCGGATTATACGGCGAAGTCGCAGATTTTTGGAGAGGTACCGGTAGTCAGGAAACCTATGACGATGCAGAGAATACCGAACGACCGGAAGAGGAACAAATAGCTGAAGAAGTAAAGTACTTTTTACCTCTCGGAGTTTCCGTAAACGACGGCTGATGACTGAAAAGTATTTTTTCTTTACTTGAGTTTTACTGTTGCGAATAACGTGATTTTCTCTTATTTTCAGACCGGTACTGTAGTCTGGAATACACCTTCAAAAACGCATAACGAAAAAACACCCGAAAGTGATAACATCGTTACCGCGACGTCGTTTCTGCCCGCCGACGATCCGGTAACGGCATTGGAAACTACGGAGACGCTACAAGCCGATGTTGCGACGGGAATCGCGACGGATGAATACCCAATGAACATCGAAGAATTCAATGCCGAAGAGGAAGAAACGCGAAACAAATTAATCGCTCACTATAGCAAACTGTTACCCTGGATATACTATGTACTCGATAAATAAATGATTTATTCTTCGTAACTAAAATTTTTGGAGCGGACAAAAGAAAATATTCTAACAATTATTAAAAAAACAACAACAACAAAAAGGCATTTATGCTATTTCGCTTTTTTTGCTATAAAAATTGTGCCGTTGCGCCACTGCAGGCGTACAAATATCGTCAATTTTAGCAAAGTCGAAAAAAATTATTTTCACGGACTTTCCTCTCTTGTAGCATAATGTACTGTTGAATTACATTTGATATTCATGACGAATAATTTTGATCGACGCGAATTATCGTTTTACATGGATAGAGTTACGTCATCTGTGCGATTATCGTTATTGTAAAAGACATGTTTTTAGTTTGTCGTCTAAAAATACAGATGTGGAAGGATCTGCTCACGTTGATCCGGAATCGCTGAGATCATCGGAGTCGAGTTTTTCAGTGTTACTCGTCGAACTGCTGCTACTGCTGGTGCTACTGCTGCTGGTACTCGTGCAACTGCTATCGTCGCTATCGGAATCGGAGTCGGAATCGCTGTCGCTGCTGCTACCCACTGCTCCCGAACCACCAACCAATAACCTGTGGAATAAAGCAAAAAGGGTGATAAATTGAAACTATGAAAATTTCTTCGGATCAATGGACGATACGCGACACACTCGGAAAAGCGAAGCACACGACGGAAGGATTTTGTTTTTTTTCAACGACGACGAAACGATTTGCTTTTCTTTTAACTACGACAACGACGGGAATATTTATGATATTTGTTTCTACAACACAAAGTACACTTTATGATACCTTTGTCCATTTTCGTGGGATTTTTTTGTTGTTTAATTTCATATAAAATTGTAACTGAATGAAAATAACTATTACTGAATCTTCGTTAGACGAATACCTCGTATATGAAGCGTTAAAATTAATGCACACTAATCATTCACGTTGACAAGAAATTATCAGTCTTTTTTTGTCATCATTGACATTCATTTTACGGAAAATGATAAAATTCGGTTGTGGATGCAACACGTGTTTGATAACAATCACATAGCTACGGATTATTTAAAGCATCACGAGATTTTTGGCAATATATCGCTTACAACTTAGACTCACCAACGATTCAAGTACTTTTTGCTTTCGTGCAGATGATTTGACCTTCGAAGTGAAGTGCAGACAGTCGTATGACAACGAAAAATGTGTGAATGTACGGTAGATTTTGAGAAACAAATGAATTACTACTTACATTTGTTTTTCCTCATCGTCGAGATTCGTATTTTCCATTTCATTCACTATCTCGTTGACTGCGTTCTCGAAACAAAGATTCTCACCGTAAACAGACCATGTGGCGACTTCCAACTCGTCGAGATCGAAACCCATCGCAGCTTTTGTCAGCGTCACCTGTACAATAGATTAGAATCGTTTATTTATCGATTCGTAGAAAAGGATATTAAGGAAGATGTATCGTTTACATTATCAGCGAAGAGTGAGATTCAGAGAAAATTTAGAATACTTCCCAATGGAATAAAAATCGGAAGAAAATTGTATAGAAGGTGTTAAGAACATTCATTTTCATAATAGTAATAGGAAAAAGTTATTAACAAAATCAAAATAATAATTGGTACCGAGTTTTCCGACAATCTAATTTTTTTTAGAAGTAATTCATTCATTTATTTTTTTGAATTTATATATATTTTTTTTAAATCTTCTAATTTCTGATTTTTTTTTTGTGGGTGAAAAGTTACGAATTTTATAATTCTCTCTAAATCTCACCTTTGGCTCGGAATGTAACGATATACCCTCTTTAATCGACAATATAATATCGCGTACCCGCGAACTCTTTAATTTTCGTTTAAATTTCTGAAGACGTTGTTGAATTCGGTTGACGCTTTACTTACACTTTCCAACATTGGAACTATCGATTCGATGACCGACAACGGAACTTGTTGCAGCCATATCAGATAATCTTTGATGTACAATTGATTCAGCAGGTAACGCGGCTCGTACGAGTTGTTGAATAGTTCGTGTATCTCACAGAAACGCTTTATGATGTATTTTTTTCCTGCAAACAGTTATTGCATACAATATATATTTCAATGTTTCAAAAGATCCGATAGTTGTTACACATATTTAATTTCTTTACCTAATTTAACGACTTTCTTAACGTCTTCGAAAACTTTCATAGAGAGATTCCAGTTTCTGCACATCGGATAGCAGAGTGAACGCCTTACGGATGCTGTGATCGCTTCATCGATACTTGAAAAATGCTGAAATGCATTGTTTTGTCAAAAATAAATAACATTGTCAAATCAATTATGTAGCGCTATATTAATTTATTAATTTCGACAAACCTGAAACCAGCAAAGCGTAGAACTCAATTTATTGATATCCCAACTGCTCTCCGGTGTATTTTCGCCGTTGGTTATCCTGTGATTGTAACAACTACCGAAGAGAATATCCACGAGTCCGTAGAGAACGATTTGCGCCTCGTCGTTGTCCAACAGGTATTCTTTGTTCGGAAGTTCTTTCAGCAAATCTTTCTCAGTGTCGCTCAGGACGATTTGTTCGGGTTGCAATGTCTCCCATTCGGCTGTGAAACTCGTATAAGGCTCGACGCATTCTTTGCTAACTAAATCCGCCATATAGTGATCCTCGCTGAAAGCCTGAAATTCATGGACTTCCCGCAACGTTTTCCGTTCCTCCATCGGCATACTGTCCGGCATCGGTAAATCAATGATTTCTTTGATCCATGCCGCCTATAATTTATTATAAAACAAAAAATTGTTGTCAATCGAAATTATTTTGCGCGTGAAAATGAAATCTTTGTGATAATCTTACATCGAACGATGAGAGAGCGCCGGAAATCTTGTTTGCGAATCCGTATCGCGGAGGATTCGGAAGCAGAGAATTTGCGCTATCAGCCGCTGGAGTCTGAGGAACGAACCATGCGTCCCCGTCGTCGGTTTGATCCTCGTCTGCGTCTTCGTTGGAGGCATCGCATATTTCGCTCTCTTCGTTCGCCGCGGGATTACCTAAACGGATAAAATCACAAAATAATATTAACGATTATAATAATGTAAACGTAACGATAAACGGTTGTTAACGTAAAACATGCTGTAAACAAAACACAACAGAAAGACCTAACAGAGTCGGTGGGTCATTAACTTATAAAAAATAAAAATAACAGAAATCATATAAACGGATCATTTTTTTTTTCAAATAAATAAATATTAACATATTAAAAAAAAAAATGTTTAAATGGTGGAAAAAAAATTCACACATACTGATAACTTGAATTTTTGGAGCCAAGAAATCCTTGTTTTCCTTAGGTGGTGCCAGAAGAGTTGTTATCATATCCAAATTCTCAAAATGTTGTCCCTTGTTGACCTTCGCGAACTTCAGGAGAAAGTTACCCTTTTCACAATCGTAAGATCCTGACGAAGCGTCATTTTCCACAATCTCTCCTGGAAGCTTTAATCTACGAGTGGAAAATTACAAAAAATAAAAAATAACAACTGTATCTACAATTTTATGGTAGTTATATATATATTTTTAACATTTTTTGAGATTTTGGGGTATAAAGAACATTGATATACCTGAGATAATAGGGAGTGGAATAGAATCTGAAGTCTGTTCCATCAACATAAACCTCGGTGTCCTTGATATTTGCCATAGGCGCGTGAATATCAACCGTAACTTCAGAATCTGTCTGCGACAGTGTAAATCGAGGCGTCAGCATCTCGTGAAGTTTGCAAATATTCCTCTCAGGGCAGAGAAACTACCACTCCAAAGCACCTGAGGTAAAAACAAAAACGAGTCCTTTAAACACAAAACAGAAACACTTTATGTTGACCAATGACGGTCATCACACGATTTTCTATTCGAGAAATATTCGGGATTTTCATTTGTTATTAATAAATCGCTGTATTGTGCGAATTAGTATCGAATATTGCGATAAATTACTATCGATGCAAAAGGAATTGGCTGACCTTGTAACCATTAGAGTACAGAAATAAAGAAAAAAAAATACTCGAGACAATTAATCTCGTAAATTGTTCGTTTCGCTTTTGTTTTCCGTCCTTTTTGAGGGTTTTTTAGAATCGTTTAGAAAGCCATTCGAGGTTTCTTTGTAAATAGATTCGGGCATAGAATGTACGATAGCTTCTTGATTGCGCAAATAATTTGTCAACCACGAAGAGTATTTCACATTATTCGAGATCGGAGAATAATACAAAAACTTACGCGTAACAAATTGAATTCGTAGAATGTCTTTTGTTTCGAGAATCTTGAATCGTGTGTTTCGTTTTGCGTTTATCGTTTTCTTGTTTTTTTTTTCGTTGTTTACAACGGTTCTTTTTTTCACAACAGACGACACAGTAACGAACTGCAAGTGTCGATAACCCATGTGCTCATGCTGTCCGTCACACACGCGCGCGCGCCACACAAAATCATAACCTATCTCGTGGTTTCATTGTGTAGTTTTTTTTTCCGCGTTTCAAGATCGACCTCGTGGTTAGCCTCTAATCGCGTACTCGTTCGATTTGATCAACAAAAAAACAATGCGAGAATCTTCGTGAATTCGAATTTTTCACGCACGACGTTGCGCGTTGAGATTCGCGATCGAATGAACGAACATAACTAGAAAAAATAATCAGGCCGAAAGATGAGTGTCAGTACACCATGCTGGGCCGGCAACACGAAAACGGCGAGACACTTGGATCCCAAGAGTCTCATGTTCTCAGTTTTTACCGCAAAGGATATACGAAATTTGAGCGTCGTACGAATATGCACACCGCTGTCCTTCAATATTCTCGGACATCCGTTAAAAGGCGGACTCTACGATACTGTACTCGGTAAGTAAAGAAAAAAAAAAGACTACAGTTTGAAAAAATCGCAACATCGCAATTTCTTTATTTTCGATACAACGGAGGTACAATCGTTTTTTTTTTTCGTTTGCAGGGCCGTTTACAGAAATGGCAGATCCGTGCGGAACATGCGGCGAAACTGTGTTACGCTGTCCGGGACACTTTGGTCACATAGATTTGCCGATGCCGGTGATAAATCCGCTGTTTCACAAAGTTCTCTGCACGTTGATAAAACTCTCTTGTCTGCAGTGTTATACGCTACAAATTCCATCTTATGTCAAATTATTACTATCGGCAAAGTTAAAATTGCTACAAGAAGGTTTTTACAGCGATTTGGCGGCGTTGGACCAAGAAGTCACGTCGGCCATTGCGCCTATAAAAGTAATAAACGAAGCGGAAGTTGAATATATACGTGACATCATAGACACGTTCCTCGAGACTTTGCGCAACAGAAGACGTTACGATCAGAACATAAATAGCGTTGATGAAAATGCTTTTTTGAATACAAAAAATTTGAATATGCAATGGCATACGTACATTGAAAATGTTTTAAAGCAATTTAAAGCCGGCAAATTATGCATCAATTGTCACAACGCTATTCCCAAGGTGACAATATTGAAAAACAAAATAATGACGACTAAAGCCGCCGATAATGATGATGCGTAAGTTTTACTTTTCTTACAAAATAAAAAAAAAATATTTTTCAAAAAAACCAAACCGCAGAATCATGTTAAATTAGGTTTTGTTTTCTAACAGGTGAAACTTTGTTTTGATGCGATTTTTTTTTGAGATTAAAAAACAAAAGGTCGACCGTTGGGTCGAACAGAAACAGAATATTTCAAACCTCGAAAAATCGTATTTGCAAAAACTTTTGTATACAAAAACATTTACAAAACTTCCTCTATGAGAAATCGAAAAATTGGCTGACGATTTTTTCACAGAGGGGATTTCTAAACCACGATTTAAAAAATACGAAAGCGATGTGCAAATATAATTTGCTCCTTTTTTTATTTAGAAAATAATTTAATGACTATTATTTATTAAATTCAATTTCATTAGCCATTAATTGCCGATACTACGATTAATACTATAATTAAAATTAAATTGTGTACAATAATGAATTTTTTTATTGAAAAAAAAAAAAAATGATTGAAAATGAATCTCATAATTTTCAGGCACCCGAGTCAAGGAGTGGTTCGCAAATTGGATACGATTCCGATAATGCCGGATCAGTCCAAGGAATACATGCGTTCAGTTTGGCGAAACGAATGCGACATACTGAAAGTGATAATACCGTGTTTAGGTACAACCGATCTTGAATATCCAACGGATGTATTCTTCTTCGAGATCATACCGGTCCTACCGCCAATAGTGAGACCAGTCAATCTTCTCGACGGCCAGATGATCGAACATCCGCAGTCGCAGGTCTACAAGTCCATTATTCAAGATTGTCTCGTATTGAGAAATATAATACAGACGATTCAGGATGGAGACACGACAAAACTTCCGGAAGAGGGAAGGGTACGATGATTACAAAATAACGAAAAAAAAAAAAAAATGCATATTGTAAAGAAATATTTCTACGAGGCTAAGAAAAATCGGTTATTTCCATTAAAAAAAACAAAAAAATTGCAGCAAGTATTCGAACAAATACGGGGAGCGAGCGCCGTCGAGAAGCTTCACAACGCGTGGCAGGATTTGCAGGCGAACGTCGATCATCTGATGGATCGTGAAATGTCGAAAACCGTCGATTCAGCGAATTGTCAGGGATTGAAACAAGTGATCGAGAAGAAAGAAGGAATAATAAGAATGCATATGATGGGTAAGCGTGTAAATTTTGCCGCGCGGTCGGTCATAACTCCCGATCCAAATTTGAATATCGACGAAATCGGTATTCCCGAAGCTTTCGCACTTAAACTCACGTATCCGGTGCCGGTAACGCCGTGGAACGTAACGGAACTGCGACAATTAATAATGAACGGTCCGAACGTTCATCCGGGGGCGGTGATGATCGAGGGGGAGGACGGTATCATAAAGCGTTTGAGCGCCGGGGATGCAACACAGAAAGAAGCAATAGCAAAGCGTCTGTTGACTTCGAGCGATAAGACGAACAAATTTTTCAACGGTATTAAAATCGTTCATCGTCATCTTCAGAACGGTGATATGCTGTTGCTGAATCGTCAGCCGACACTTCACAAACCGAGTATAATGGCGCACAAGGCGCGAATACTAAAAGGCGAAAAGACTCTTCGTCTTCATTACGCGAATTGCAAAGCTTACAACGCCGATTTTGACGGCGACGAGATGAACGCTCACTTTCCGCAAAACGAATTGGCGCGCAGTGAGGGTTATTTCATAGCGAACGTTTCGAATCAATATTTGGTACCCAAAGATGGAACTCCATTGAGCGGTCTGATTCAGGATCACGTAGTCTCCGGTGTGAGACTTACACTTCGGGGAAAATTTTTTTCACGCGAGGATTACATGCAACTCGTTTATTCGGCGATTGCCAATACTCAGGGTGAATTGATACTCTTGCCGCCGACGATCATAAAACCCGTAGCACTTTGGTCGGGAAAACAGATTATCTCGACGATTATAATAAACATAACGCCGCGCGGTAGAGCGCGAATAAATTTAACAGCATCGGCGAAAATCGGTGCGAAAGAGTGGGAAGCGAAGAAACCGAGAAAATGGAAATCGGGAGAAGAATTCGACAATCCGAAAACAATGTCCGAAGCCGAAGTCGTCATAAGAAACGGCGAACTTTTGTGCGGCGTTCTCGACAAAACCCACTACGGAGCGACTCCTTACGGTCTCATACATTGCCTCTTCGAACTGTACGGCGGCGCGTGTTCCAGCAAAGTTCTCAGCGCTTTCGGTAAATTGTTTCAAGCGTATCTTCAAATATCCGGGTTTACTCTCGGCATCGAGGACATTCTGATCGTACGAAAAAACGACAAGAAACGTCGAGAGATAATCGAGAGATGCCGCGTAATCGGGGAAGAGATACAAAAATCTGTTCTCGAAGTTGCCGAAGACACGCCGAGAGACGAAGTCGAAGCAAAAATGGAAGAATCCTACTGGAAAAATCCAAAATTTCGCGCTCTAGTTGATCGAAAGTACAAAGGATCTTTGGACGTTTTTACTAATGATATCAACAAAACTTGTTTGCCGGCGGGTTTATTGAAAAAATTTCCCGACAACAATCTTCAGCTAATGGTGCAATCGGGAGCTAAAGGTTCGACGGTTAATACTATGCAGATATCGTGTCTATTGGGACAAATAGAACTCGAAGGCAAGAGACCACCGTTGATGATAAGCGGCAAAAGTCTACCGAGCTTTCCGGCTTACGATCCGAGTCCGCGATCCGGTGGTTTCATCGACGGAAGATTTATGACCGGTATACAGCCGCAAGAATTTTTCTTTCATTGTATGGCCGGTCGCGAGGGTCTCATTGATACCGCGGTAAAGACATCGCGATCCGGTTATCTTCAGCGTTGTTTGATAAAGCATCTCGAGGGTTTAACAATTAATTACGACTCGACGGTACGCGATTCCGACGGAAGTCTCGTGCAGATGTCCTACGGTGAGGACGGTCTCGACATTCCAAACTCGAGATTTCTACGTCCCGAAGAACTCGATTTTCTCGTTCACAATCGTCGCGCCATCGTCGATCCTGAGCTCCTCGAGCGTCTAAAGCGGAGTTCGAGTACCGAAAAAATCGCGAAAATCACGAAAAAGATACGCCGATGGAGAGCGAAACATCGGGACGAAAGTACAAAGAGACACACCAGTGGATTCGCAAGATTCACACAATTAAATGCGAATCCGATTAATTCGAAGAATAACAAAATAAATTTGAATAGCGGAAGAAGCAAAGCCGCCCTGTCGCTGATGAAAAAATGGGTTAAATCCGGCGACGATGTTAAGAAACCGATTGAAATCGAATGCGCAAGATGTCCCGATCCCGTGAGCTCGAGGTACCGACAAGATCTCGAATTCGGTGTTCTCACTGAGAGACTCGAAGCTCTGATGGACGATTACATAGCGACGAAAACGAATAAATTAACGAATTCAATAGGAAAGGAAGAAATGAGAGATCTTCTTTGCACGAAAGTAATGAAGAGTCTGTGTCCACCTGGCGAACCCGTTGGTCTTCTCGCTGCTCAATCGATCGGTGAACCGTCGACGCAGATGACCCTAAATACCTTTCATTTCGCCGGACGTGGTGAGATGAACGTCACACTGGGAATTCCACGTTTACGTGAAATTCTTATGATGGCCTCGAAAAACATCAAAACACCATCGATGGAAATTCCATTCAAAAAAAATTTGCCAAATCCCGCGAAACAATCGAACAAAGTGCGTCTTAAGCTCACCAAATGCATTCTCGCCGATGTTCTCAAGAGCATAACGATCGATCGACGAATGGAAGAGTCACCGCAGCGACAACTCGAATACACGCTTACGATTCATTTTCTTCATCATCGTTGGTACAAAAACGAATTCTCCGTTAATCCCCGCGACGTTCTCGAAAAAACGGAATCAACTTTTTTCAATCTAATGTTTCGCGAGATAAAGAAGATCGCGAAAATAACCGGTACGATGTTGTATATGAAAGAGGAGAAGAAGAGAAGCAACAAAAACGATGAAGACGCGGCATTGGATGAAGACGATCCCGAGGAGAGACCGCGAACGGAAAAGAGATTTACCTCGGATTTGGGCGAATTACACGAATCCTCGGATGAGGATGAAGCTGCGGAAGATGCGGACGCTACCGCCTCGAGATCGATGTCTCGTCATCGGGAAAATCAAGAATACGAGGATCCGGAAGAGGAAGAGATAGAGGACGCGGCGAACGTCGAGACGAATGAAGAGACTACCGAAATTACCGCGCAGCGAGACGGAGACGATGAAGACGATGAAAATTCTGAACCGAGTTGGACAACCGACGGAGCGGTCGTGGAACAGAGGAGAAGCAATGTGCTGAGTATGAATCAACACGCAATTGATTACGAATTCGATACGAAGAAATTCTTGTGGTGCAAATTCAAGTTTTGGGTAAATTTCAATCTGTTTTATCCTTAAGTCGCAACACCGTGGCAAGTTCATTGCGTTATTATTATTTCTGAATTTTTTTTTTTAATCTTTAGCTGCCGTTGAAGATGACTCGACTCGATTTACCAACGATACTTAGAACCGCAGCAAATAAAACTGTTCTCTGGGAAACACCGGATATAAGAAGAGCTTTTACCTTCGAAAATCCCAGCGGCGAGACGATACTGAAGACCGATGGATTGAACATTATTGTGAGAACGATCATTTTTATATTTTTAGATTTTTTTCCTACAAAAATGGAAACAGCTTCGCCAATGCGCATTTACGTATACTTTTCCAGCGAAAGTTCGATTGAAAATCTTAGTAACGATTGCGTTTTTTTTTTTTCTTTTTTTTTTATTACAGGAAATGTTCAGATACGCCGAAATACTGGATCTTCATAGACTCTATTCGAACGATATTCACGGTATATCGCAGACGTACGGTATCGAGGCGGCGAACAGAGTTATTCTGAAGGAAGTTAAGGATGTTTTCAAGATGTACGGAATTACCGTTGATTCGAGGCATCTGTCGTTAATCGCCGATTACATGACGTTCGACGGTACTTTTCAGCCGTTGAATCGCAAAGGCATGGAGGACTCTGCCTCGCCGTTGCAACAAATGAGCTTCGAGAGTTCTCTTAATTTTTTGAAAAATGCTACGCTTCAAGGTAAGAGATAAGTTATTAAAACGCTCGACGCGCTGCTACGCGGCAATTACAGAATTAATATCATTCAACACGCGCGCGCTAGTATTTAAATGATTTTTTATTGTTTGATTTGATTCACAGGAAAACAGGACGACTTGGTGTCGCCGTCGAGTCGCCTGATGCTCGGTCAACCGTGCAAAACCGGCACTGGCGCATTTGGTGTTTATCTGAGAACTCACAATCAAACCGAATTGACTTGTAACTTGTAATTTTTTGTAAAGAGAAACAACAAAAATTTCGTTGTTCCGATTCATTTTTTTTTTTTTTTTTGAGAAAATAGAGAATAATTTTATCACTGATTTCTCAGAGTTTTTATTCCTTCGTGTTTTTTTGACAGAAAAAATAACCGATGCATGAAGGGAAATAAAAGTACCAAAGGTTCAATAATAATAGTGTGTATATTTCACAAGCCGTTATTTCGTTGAATCATCGTGAAAAAAATTTGCAACAAAAAGGACTCAAATGTATACGAAAAAAGAAGAAATTTGTCGATGTGCCGTAAAACATGTTGCAGTGTTTCGACTTTCAATATCGTTTTTTTTCTTTTCTTTGTTTTTTTTTTCTTTCAGGCATTGCGGTTAACATAATTAGCGCAAACTTAATTTTTTTTTGCACGTTTATACATCGCGAGGACCGCGGAAGCGTCTCGAATTTGCCCATCGATGCTATGTTGGTTGGTGGATCATTTCTTTTTTTTTTTTTTTTTTTTTTCAGATATAACTTTTTACAAAATTTTTAAGTGTTATTGGTATATAGTTGTTTTTTTTCGTGACCTAAACTGCTCACTGGTACTTTTCGATCGAAGACTTGAGTCGGTCGAGACTGGCGCCCGAGAAGGAACCCAACTGCAAAAATTAACATTTTTTTTTAAATTCCGATCGATCATATTTAGTTGAAGATGAAAAAAAGAAAATTTAAACAATATTGGAATTATTTCGGTATAATTTTTAATTAAAAACTCACAACTGCTCCGTTCTTGATGAACACGAAAGTCGGCATACTTGAGATCTCGTACTCGGCAGCGAGATCTTCGTTGTCGTCAACGTCGACCTTGAGAAAAACGACGTCGGTCTTTTCCTATTAATGGAAATGAAGAAAAAAATCGCAAAGTTAACATTAATTCGAAGGTCACAAAACCATTTTTTTTAACGATAAGTTTCGATTTTACGAACCTTCGAATATTCCTCCAACTGCGGTGCAATCATTTTGCAAGGTCCGCACCATGTGGCGAAAAAATCAACGACAACAAGCTTGTCGCCGGCCTCCGCGAGCTTAGCCTTCATGTCGTCCTGAAAATTAACGAATTCATATCGATACAGATTTCCGAAGTACCAATGGCGATGATAAAAAAAAAAAATTCCTTGAGACGAAAAATTGTGCGCAATTTTTTTATTTTTATTGTTTGAACAGTAAGCTTACGATAATAACCATCTTATTCTGTTAACAAATTATCGGGAATAATCAATGATACGTTGTGAAGGTTATGATTGATAATTGTCAGTGAAGTTTGCCGACAATTGATAATTATTTTTTATACAATTTGAAACGTCGTTCCGCTATTGACTTCGGACGTGCACCACGCGGCGCGCTTAATTTTTTTTCGTAATTACGTAATGTCCAGTATTTCTCGACGCGACCGATCGAATGGCAGATAACCCGATCCATTCGCAGGCAATTTGATAATGATAACGTATCGCGCACATTTTATGAACAACGTCGTATTTCCTTGTAGAAAAAAAAGCACAATACACGAAAGAAAAAAAACTGAATACACGATCTGAGTTAAATACAGTTTGCGGACTCGCGAAATAATCGAATCATTTTGTCTTCGTAAATAATCGTTTTCGTAATAATTGTGTATATAGATACACAGAGCCGATGGCAATTCAACTCGATTGTTGAAGAAATTGTTTATTATGAAAATCGAGTAGTTATAGCGATCGATTGTTATAAACCCGGAAGTGCTACAACAGTCGACGAGTTATGAAAACAAAAACAAAAAAAAACATTCGTTAGAAACTCCGACCAACTGTAGTTATAAAATACAAAACTTGCACTACAGTTTCAATTTACACCATTCGAATTGACGAAGAAAAAAAATTAAAATTTGATAAATTCATCCGATATGTCTTCATTTATTAAAAAATTGTGCAATCTTAGCACGAAGTTGACGCCCCCGTCTGTTGATTCAATTACAGGGGATATTACCGAAACAACGAGAGTTCCGATTGGCGGTTCAGTGTGCATTCAACAGACTCGAAATTAATTGTAAGTGGAACGTGTCAATTATTAACAAGCAATTGATACATTTGTTGCGATTGGACGATCATTTTTTCACGTACGAAGTTCCACCGGTCGCGGCGTTACGCGAGCTTCTCTCCGCAGAATGGAAAAATATATCCGCAGTAACCTAAAAATATTTCGTAGCAAACTTTCACTGTTCTCGGGTACGAAAAAAAGGGAATATTTCTTTGCTACGGTTTTTGTCGGTTAGAGGATTGTGGGATTCCAACAGGTGGAAGAATTTGGAACTATATTCGTTCCACATATTTATCGAACCACTTTCGATTCGCGCCGGCAAAGCAATTTGGGTCACGCAGGAAATTCAGCCGGCAAAGGAGAAAAAAAACTTCGCGAATTTAGAGAGACGACGAAAATGACGCGTTTTTCGATGAAGCCTTGTAAAATAATTGTATATCGAAACTTGCCACGCGTCGAACACGCACGACAAATGCCGCATTTTTTTCGCTCAAGGTCACGCATTTTGTTCAATCATTCACCATTTCCGTGTCGCGACTGTTCGAACGTGCGGGAACGCAAAGTAGCCAAAGATTTCGATGTTGAAATCGAGCAGAGACGGGAAATATGCGAATTAATTTCGGTCTATACATATATATCTTAGTACTTACGGACGATGCAACTTGGTAGACCATCTTGAGATTTTTTTCTTCTGTAATCCTTAAACGTTGTTCACGAATGAAAATCGAACCTATTCACGAGGACGCTTCGCGACTAACTGGAAGAATGGCGTCGGTAGAGCGGGGCGAGGCGCGAGTTCGATCACTGGAAGCTATGTACACACGGAACGGAGAGTGGCGGTGTTGCCGGAGATTTACGAAGAGTTCCGAACGCCAAGTTCGTACGTATCTCCTTCCGGCTACTTCCGTCGCGGATTTAATTATTATAAAAGGCGTTCTTGAATGTCGACACGCAAAATAGCCTTCTAGCCTTTCGATAGTAAAATCATCGCATCCTGAATAACAAGTATTTATAGATCGTGAATAGATCGAAACAAATTTATCATGCATTGTAATTGCGTTTGCGCAATATAGGGTAAACGTACGCAATCATTGTGTGGATTATTTTCTCGTTATCTCGTTTTCCTTTTGAACCTTCGCACAATTCATTTTCCGTTAAAAGATCTCTATTTATCGAACTAAAAACCTTTTCCTACATTCCATTAATTTTAGATTATTTTTATAATTGTTGTTAAAATTATATATATTTATTAAACAAAAAATTATAGTACTACTCAAACCGAAATTGAAAGGATTTTGTATTTAATTTTTTTTACAAATTTATCGGTTTACTCGATGAAAAAAATACTAATAAAAAAAAAATAATTTTTCGACAAATACGACGAGTCATTCTGTACTTGGAAAATCCGCGCATGACATCACAGTGACGACATGGCGCGAGATTTTGCTTGCAATGCTCAGTGTACCAATAGTCTGCAACGGAGACGATGATTCACCAACGACGTTGATTATACCGAGCTGTATATACGTATATGTATACCCTGAGACGGCATACCAATGGTGACATCCTTTTTAATTCAAGTCGATTAGAGTTGCGAATTCACTTCGATGATATTTCATCTTGATAATAGGACAGGCGTTACTCGCACGTATCAGCAATAAGTAAACGTTTCTTTCCGGGAAGAGATACGCCGATCAAAAATTAAAGAGTACATATTACAATTTTTTCAACTCCATCATTCCGGAACTATTGGGTTCGATAATTTTTACTATGAAATTTTCATCGCGTCATTTCGATGTTTTTTTTTACGCTTTATCCGCGATTTGCCAAATTTTTCTATTCCAAGTATCGAATTCAAGATTTTGGTAAATAACATAACGTTAAAATAAAAGTGTAAGTCGATTAAAAAAAAAAAAAAAAATGTAATTGATATACTGTTGATATACAATTTGAAAAATATCTTTCAGCGAAAATTTATCCCAATTATCAATTGTTAATTTTTTTCCTCTACAATAGATTCTGCAGCAACGAAAAAAAGACTTATGTAATCCGCAAAACTTGATTCAATAGTGAACGCCTCCACTGCTACGATTTCATTGCAAATTATAACTATATATATATCGTCCTTGCGACAGACATTCAAGATTGCTGCGATATAAACCGTGCGAGCAATTCAATTTATTACGTTGAAGCTATGGGTGAGAGATAAGCATTTTAAGTCACGAATAAATCGTAAGCACAAAATTCCAAGTTTAAGGTGATAAAGAGCGATAATTTCAACCAATCCGAGAATAATCCGGAAACTGTAGCTTGATAGTGCCCTCGAACTTAAATATAGGTACTTTCGTACTGTACATAGCGAAGCGTATCGAACGTCGGACATTATACGCGTTTGCCAATGGATTCGTTTACGGGTATAAATTCTTCGATGTATTTTCTACCGAATAATGCAAGATTGGCGCCACCGGACGATCGATCGATGGACTCAGGGACGCCGCAGCTCGTTATTACCGGGTAAGAGAGCTCGCTGAGTATGGTAACTTGGCGCCTATAATTCCTATGCTATACAACGAAAACTCGCAGCATTTTTTTTTTTTTTTTTTTTTTTTTCAAATAATACGAGAAAAGTTCTTCCGCGACAGTCGATAACCGAATGAAAAAATCCGCGTTAAACTTTCGAGTATTTTCGATATATTTCGTGAATTTCTTTTTTTTTTATACGATCCCATTGTAATCGAGAATATATTTTTTTTTTGTAAAAGTGCTATTTTTTAATAGTGTACAATATTCACCGGAAATAGAAGATATTATTTGTTCGCTGTGTCGAACACAGTGTACACCTCGTGTATTCTTTTACGACAACGAATGGTGCAGTCGAAAGATAAACATCGCGAGTTTTCGATGCAACGAGTAGATTAAACGAGTTAGAATCGTTATTCCGACAGGTTTACTCGCTCAGTTTATCTTTTTGAAAATCAACTCGCAATACGGAAAAAAAAATCGGACTGATTTGCGAATTTTATTCGTCGAAAAAAAAATGTATGAAAATCAGCAATTTTTATGCCCGTCACTGCACCAAATTTAATCCGAAACCATATCTAACAGGAGTCAACTTATGGTTAAAATTTGAGTTCCACATTTAAAAAATTGCGCTCGCTGGAATGTACTAACAAAATTTAGACACACATATTTTTTTTTCTAAACTACTTTTCTCAATGTTTTAGATAAATTTTGAGTGCTTCAACCATGAAAATTTCGAAAACATTTATTTTTACGACAGCAAACGAAAAAAAAAAAAAAAAAATTCTCCAAAAGTAAACAGGGAGGTTGCATCAAAAAGATAACTCTGCATAATCTATCGCGCGTTATAACGATCGAATGAAAGAACAACTAAATAAAAACGCGATTTTTCGACACTATCAACGCCTATATTAGGTGTCTTACAAATCATTTTAATAATAATTTATTTGAATCGCAAAGTGAATTATCGAAAACGTCAATAAAGAAATCTTTTAACGATCTTGCAGCGAATTAATTACATTTTTTTCAGTTGCGCGCGAAGAGCTTAATCGTCGATGATTTCGCAAATTCGACGATAGATTATTCAGGTCCAAAGTATCGGTATAATTAATTGTTGTATCTTCGGTCGGCCAGACACACCACATGTTCAAAGTCTCTTGCGACAATTATAGTTGCGGCATTTTTTATTATTATACGGGGTATTAGTGATTAGCGTATACGCGCGACGGAAAAACTTTAATGCAAACGGAGGATGATAAACCACGAGATAATTTATTGCCAATATGCTTGCTTCTGTGTATTTATATTTTGTCTACTCGTTATCCAAAAAAAAAAAAAAACAAAAAAAAAATCATGGATGATCGCAGTTTGTCTTAATTGCCGGAGAGCTGTACTTTATTGCGAAACAAGTTCGGTTTCGTGTCGCGCGCACGAGATCCCATAAAATTGAACCGACGTTTCTAAAGTGGGTCAGTCGCAAAGTATTGATCGCTGGTCACTTCGATCCGCGACCGAGCATTGTCCGAGTCGAAGCTTCAACGTAGTACTCGTTTTTTTATCCAGATGGCGCCATCTCGTGGTATCCTGGCTAACGCTCGATCGTTATTTCGACCGACTTCCGTAAACTCAAATTCTCCACCGTAGCGATCTACAAATCGCTAAATAAAATCGTGAAAAGAAAAAAGAAAATCTGCTCAATCTGCATTCGCGTAAAATTTCCATAACAAGGGAAAATGCTTGCACAATAGTACGAGCAATCATGCAGCAACAAAACGTAGATAATCCACTGATGCTACGAAAAAAAAATCCAATTTTTTTCGGTTTCGGCAAATAGATACTATTTGTAGTAAAAAAACGAATGAAAATGAAAATAACAAATAAAGAAACTCTCGATAATTTTATCGAAGCACCGATCGATCGCCGATTTTTCTCCGACCAAATTCACGTGATGCTTGATAATAACGACAGTTATAATAAAAAAGAAGCATCTATTGATTGATGTTTGCGAATATTCGAGACGAGTGATGGAATGAAATTGCGTATGAAACGTCGATTTCGAAGTAAGAAAAACTTGGACGAAAATCGTGAACGCAACCCGCGAGTTTAAAACGATTTAATCGTCACCGATTGACGGAGCCCGGAGGCGCTCTCGGAAACGGCGCCGAAACTCTTCGGGACCGTTCGTCGAGTGTACCGGCGGCGTCGTAGGTGCCGGTGTCGCGCGTTCATCGAGCGCGACGAACGAACGTGTCGTCGCTGGTGCCGGTGGTGGTTGCGTATCGATCCGCGGTAGTACGAGGACCGACGTCGACGATCGCGGCGGCGGGGGAAGCAAAGTCGAAGGTTCCGTGACATCGGTGAAGCACGCAAGCTCCTCGGAACTCTCTCGGGAAACGTTGCCCGAGTTGGGCGGAGAGGAGATCGTCGGCACGCTAAGCATCCTCACTAACATCACCGCGATTAGTCAGAAGCATTATTGTAGTACGCCGCGTCGAGTTGCAAATAATATTTCGAGAGTCCGTTCGGGCCGCCGGTAAAGATGAGCGACCGGAACCAAGAGGAACTGGACTACTACATCATGTTTCCGTCCTTCCCGGCGGCAACGGCGATGACAACGGCCAACGAGACGGCGAACCTCGTCAAAGAGGACGACGAAGCGTCGAGCATCGTCGCGGGACCCGATCAACGCGAAGAGTTTGTCTTCGTGTACGAGGAGGACAAACGACCGGTCGTCGTTCTACTCGGTTGGGCCGGTTGTCAGGACAAATATCTCGCCAAGTATAGCGCCATTTACGAAGACAAGAGGTAACGCTTTTTAATAACCTTATTTATCATTTTTTATTGCATTTTTTTTTATCATATAACAAAAAAAATTGTGTCAAAAAATAATACGAAAAAATATCAATACTTCGAGAAAAAATGCGGATATATTTTTTTTTATAATTTAGTTATATTTAAGAATAATAATAAAAAAATCGGCACGTTTTTTTTTTATCGATATCGTTGAATTAGTGTTGATTTTCGACGAAAAACACGAATTAAGGATACAAAAATGGTAATGCTAACAATTGCCGTTAATCTCGAGTTGCTTCGGATGCGTTTTTCATATATATCGCTCGTTACACCGTTGGCAAATGAATGCATGACAATTCCAAAGACGGATATCCCGCGGTGAAAGAGCATTTTTCATTTCGCGCGTATGTAGATGTGCTTTACACAGACGCAGGATCGATGGCCGTGCAAGTGCTGCCGGTCGATTTGTAAATTTTGCCGCAGCGCGCCGGGTCAACGGGTGAAGCGCGCTTCGCCTGTATCAATTCTCTTTCTTTTCGCATTTAATATATTTCTGCATCTCTACCGTAATATTTCCGAGTCATTAAAACTTTCGCGCGGCGCGAAGTTGAAAAAAAAAAAAAAATCTTTCAATTACAGTCAATTGTCACACATAAATCTCGTGAATCCGAGCGGTTTTATGAAAATATATAAATTTCGAAAAAATTATTATACAACTCTTTGAAACGCATGTAACTTGCATAATATTTAATACCTTTAATTCGTTTCGACGGGTTTTTCTTTTATCGGAACATTTCAATTTCACTATAAGTAAAAGAGAATTTTTTTTTTTAATTTTCGTAATTACGAAATTACGAATCGGAAGCTCCGAAAAATATTTGTCGTATTACGAAATCATTAATGACGAAAGAATTTTTATATTTATTTAATGGAATCGTAATTAAAAAATATGCCACTCGTGTCGTTAAAGCGATTGCGTCGTCTCTCTTATTGCCGATAGCTGTATCACACTTCGTTACACGGCACCGGTTGAGTGTCTATTCTGGCGAAGGGACAGAATGCCGAACATCGGTAAGCGTCTCGTACAAGTTATCGCCGAGCGTAGCCTCGACGAGCATCCGATATTTTTTCACGTATTCAGCAACGGCGGAGCTTTTCTTTACCAACACGTTAGTCTCGCTATACAACAGTCCAGTAATCCCATAAAGGTGAGTGGCAATTAAAAATTCAGCTAATTGTCTTTTTAAATTATTTATTTTTCGTCTTTTTGTCGTTTTTAGGTGAAGGGAGTGATTTTCGATAGCGCCCCCGGCGAGAGAAGAGTCACCGCATTGTTCAAAGCCATAAGCGCTATTTTAGGCGGACATCCGATGACTAATATTCCAATATCCTTTTTCATCACCGTCTTCCTGTCGATGCTATGGCTCTACGAGGTGAGCAAATCCAAAGCTTTTAAAACACCAAATTTTCTCCATTTTCTTTTTCTTCGATTGCAAAAAAGATTTTCTTGCTTCTTTCATGGAAAAAAACTATATTTTCGTAATTTTTTTTTCGCCAAGTTCCGAAACATCAAAAAATCACATATAGTAAACATGTGCGGTGTATGTCTATCCTAAAAGAATTTTAACACGATGAATAACGAAATTGAATTGAATTTTTTATGAAACGTTGATAAATTAAAAAAGTCACGTTATGTGAGAATTTTAATTAACATTTTTAGTTTCTATAGTTTTACAAATACGTAGAAAAAAAAGAATCCCGAAAATTATAAATTTTTACATTTTTTCTTCATTATTTTTTTTATTCATAAAACTTTCCCTGTTAGGAAATCAAAGAATTAAAACCGATGCTTTCTCATGATAGAAACTTCGCGAGCAAAACAAATGAATGACAAAGCAATGTGAAAATTTACAAAATTTCAGTTTTTCATTCTATTTTCGAAAAAAATTAATGGTTCGTTTACTTTATTATTAACAGGTAATTGCCCACGCATGGGGCAAGGAATATCCCGTACAAACGAATCCGATAGCGCTGGCCGAGGAAGTTCACTCGTGGCCCCAATTGTTTCTCTACTCGAACGCCGATACGTTGATACCTGCGATGGTAAATCAACTTAAAAAAAAAAAAATCGGCAACTGCAATTCGCGATCTTTTCCAGCGATGCCTCATCGTTAATTCTGTTATTTCTTTATTTTTCAAGGACGTTGAAAAATTTGCGAGTCGACGAGCGGAACGGGGCGTCCGGGTGCAACTCGTTCTATTCACGGATTCGCCCCACGTAAAGCACTACGCCATGTATCGTGACGTCTACGTGAACACAGTTTGCACATTTATTCACGAGTGTCTAACGATAAATTCGTCGGATATGACGAGAACGGGAATTACGAGTGGTAATCCCGGTGTCGGTCCGACATCGTCCAAGTCCCGTCTCCTCGGTGACGAGCCTTCGATCTTTTACGAAACAGCTCCGGGCCTCACGAAACGCGTTGTTCTGCCGCACGAGGCCTCGAAAGCATTGATTTGAAAAATCCCCGAAAAGACCTTAGGCTAGAAAATAGGATATTTCCGTATCGACGAATGAGAATAAGAATGAAAGGGGAAAAAAAAAAATTCACGCATAATCTCGAACGCGTGTTTCGAGACAAAAAAAAAGCGCGAAGATTGGGGATAACAAAATGTTTCGAGAAAACGCGATGATTTTTCGATGTCGTTACCTTGGATCTCCCGAATCTCGGTGTAGAAAAATTAATTTAAATTGATGATTAAGATTTTTTAACGGGATGGCTAATTACAAAAATTATAATAGATGTTCGGTAAAAAAAAAAAAAAAAAATTACGATACGATAATAAGCCTCGCCGTTTAGCACAATAGCCGAGAATCGATCGAGAGACCGGATCCCTCCGTACTTATATTTGTTATGCCCCATACACCGTTTCGCGGTCGACTTACCCGCAAAGCCAATCATGAAAGTTGCGGCAAAGTGCATTGAAAAATAAACGCGTGATTGGGCGATTTAAAGCGCAACACGAAGACGCACAAATGTACGAGTTGCCTCTGTTCGTCGAAAAAGAAAAAAAAATACGTTTAATTTTATTAGGACGAAGAATAATTGCTTTTTTTATATATATATATATATATATTTTTTTTTAGCCTATTCCAAGCTGAATGCGAGTATTAACGTGAATCTTGCATTCTATCTAAGCTATCAAAGCTGTCGAGCTGGTCTCGACGAGATCGTTGCCTGTATGATAAATTAATTTAAAAAAACGCCGATGTTGACATCCCGCGATCGATATTCGATACTCTCGATCCTCAAAAAAATTGACGCCCCGCATATGATGCGGTTGGCGGCGAAGATAAAAAAATATATATATGTATTTATTTGTAACAATCAACAGGAGGACGATAATAGTTTTACGATCTATTTTGTTTCTTTTTTTTTTCGGAGATATTCTGTTTTTTTTTTCAATACATTTTTGTTTTTTACACTGATTATAAAATTCCCGGAAATCGAAAACATGAGTGAATTTACTTGAGTTCTTTTGATTTTCATACGAAACATTTTATGTGTTTATTCTCTGCGGGATATTAAACGAAAAAGAAGAATTCACATGAACTTACCGAAGGATCCTTGCAACGATATTCCATCGAAGCTCAGCGTAAGCAATTTTAGTCGTTATACGAATTTCGGTCGCAGCGGCGGTCGGCATTTTCTTCTTTCAATCGAACGAAGAGTTTTTTCGGGCCAACAATGGATTCCCGCGAAAAAGAATTGACTAAACCGCACGATTAGGGTAAGAAACACAGAACGGGCACCTTGCGCCACTTTTCTCTTTTCCGGGTGTCATGGACTGCCGGCAATGTTTGCGTTTGTAAAAAAAAAAATGTTCGTTTGTTTATCACTGGATTGATTGAAAAAAAAAAGACGAGATACTTGTCTACGCGATAAACTTCACGCGATAGAATTTTTTCTATCAAAAAGGGGATCGAGATGAGTTTGAGATAATAAGACGACAGCTGCACTGGCGGAAGATTTTAGTCGAGTTAATCCGAGGTACGATTGGTTTAGAAAACTTTTCGAATTTCTTACGACACGATCGAAAATCGCTGAAAAGCATCGGCGAATCGTGGCACAATAAGACAACCGCCGAAGGATCGGACTTTTTGTCGTATTTCATCGAATCGTCCGTATCGCCGAAGCAGCCTGTGGTCGAAGTTAACAAGTCTCCAAAATCGTGCGTCAAAGATTTTGTCGCGGCGAAAGATCGTTTTTCCTTCACGCGCAGTGACGATAAAATTGTTTTCGACTTTCGACACTTTGTCGAACCGTCAAAGGTCGTCGGGGATTACATAGCCGCGAATGCTTACAACAAGTGGGTAAACGACGCGATGTTTATTGCGTTCTAATGGGTCATTCGTATAAAAAAATATTTATTAAGTTGTACAAAACCAGATCGGGGTACAAAATAACCGTAAAATTAAGTCATAATATGTGATTCACACGGTGGTCGAGCCGTGACTGACGCTCGCCAACCTGGCTTCACATGGTTCACCCGGTGGGGGATAGACACCGACATTCGCGCATGCGCCGGCAAAACGCGACGATTCCCCTAAATGCCTTGAAAAAAAGCAAATGCTGATAAAAAGCAAAGATATTATCAAAGTTTCTCATTCATGTTTATTTTCTTAGAGTCAGACTCACCAAAGTTGACAAGAGAAAGTTATCGGAATTTCGTGAAAAAAAGAACAAAGTTCCGTCGAACGCGAAAGAGGATGACACGAACGAGTACTCGGTTCTGCCGGCTATGAAAGCGTCAAGGAGACTCAAAAAGGTTTTTTCTTTTTTGTCAATTTTACGCAGACGAAACTTCTGTGACGCGATTAAATCTTTCAGCCGGATGCAAAAGTGTCTGTGCAAAAGCATCGAACGATGCAAAAACCGCACGTAAGAGTCTCCGCGACGAGGAACATCGTCTTCGAATTTTGTCCACAGGAAGAAAATACTTCGTGCTTCGTTGATGCCGTGGCTCGAGCGCCACCCGCGGCGCGTCACGGAGCAACGAGAAGAATGATACAGAGAAAAAGAACTTCGACGGTCCTTCCGAAACTTCATTCGGTGGCTTCGGCTCCAATTTACGATACGCGAAGCATAAATTGTGATTTTTCGAAAAACGGTATGGCACTGAAAAATCGCGACTACGCAAACGCGAGCTCTGTTGATCGCGAAGTCGAGAAGGTTAAATCAAACTGGCAAATGCTAAAAAAAGACAGAAACTGGATTCGTGGAAAATACGAAACGACGAATCCTCACAGGCGAAAGTTGTACGAAACATTAGAACAGATGAATCGCAGTATCGACGAGATGCAACGTACCTGTCTCGATAAAAGCGTTAACGAATATTTACAACGCGGTGCAACAAAGAGACTGGAAGATTTGCCAGATTTGAGCCTCGAAAACGAGACTTCGAGGATCGAAGAGAAAATCGTTCGCAGAGGAGATCGAGGAAGAAGTGGAGGGGATACGAGTTTTAACGAGTTGCATCGACGTTTGAGAAAAGAAAGAAAAACGGGCGATGGTTTGAAAAACAGCACGTTGAATCTACTGAAAAAATCGTGGCTCGACGAGAATCGAAGAAATACGGAAACGTTGAAGTTTTTCGAAGAAGCTACGAGTTCATCAACGTTGGAAGCTTCCAATAGGATTAATACGACAGACAAACTCGACTGCCATTCGAGAATTCGTACGAAAATCGGCAAACAGAAATATGTCGACGATTACGATGCCGATAATCTGAAAACAGAGGAAAAGATTTTAAACAAATTTCGTACGCCATCGACGCGCGAAGTTGAGGATATTTTAGCAAAACTGAACATAAGGGATTGCGAAATCGTCGATGATATTTCAGAAGATTTTGATGCTTCGAGAGATTTGGAATATATCGAAAATTCTATGAATACCGGAACGGCGATCGACGAAATATATTTGAACCGCGAAAAAAACCATCTAGATGTCTCTACCGGAAGTTCGAAAGATACCGGAAGTGGAATCGAGGAAAACGAGAAATCGATGAAAAACGAAGAAAAGTTCGATAAAACTTTTTTAAAAATTGCTTTGGATCAATCGAAGAATCGAATTCCCGAACATTTTCATTCGCGTCTTCTGAAATCCGATTATCTTCGAGGAGATCTCGATCTCGAGCCGATACAGAAAATGTTTGTTCCGATTTAACGAAAAGAATAAATAAAACTCTGTCGATGAAAGTTAAAATAATCTTTTATTATTTACAGTATCGTCTTATACACAATGTACAACGCGCACTCTCGCATTAAATGCTAAATAAATCATTATAATATCATGTAATCGCAGTTGAGGAAAAAAACATCTCTCTTAGCGTTGATGCATCAGTTCGACGCATCAGTGCAATCGAATACGCGATGATATGTCTCTCATTAACTTCGGGGACTTTCTTTTTTTTTTTCTTTTTTTGAGGATAATAACCTCTCGAATGCCCTTCGTAATGATCGTAAATATTAATTGAAGAGTACTATTTTTTATACAACTCTTATTCGTTTCTCCAGGTGATGTTTTTCATAAGCAAAATCGTTGTTTCCGATTAATTATAATCGTTCAAATATCATTTTTCAGAATGAAGCTATTTTCGTTGCTTATAGGTAGTTATCGGCTGATAAATTACAAAACTTCATTCCATTCGTACACACGAACGACACGAATCGTTCTCATGGATATATC
Source organism: Buathra laborator (assembly GCA_934046635.1). Lineage (NCBI taxonomy): Eukaryota > Metazoa > Arthropoda > Insecta > Hymenoptera > Ichneumonidae > Buathra > Buathra laborator. The sequence goes on along the minus strand of OW203895.1, from coordinate 20,058,190 downwards.
CGTTTTTTTCTTCTTTTTTTTTTTTCACTGTACAGATCAGAAAATGGCATTTTCTCGTTTGAATCTTCGCCGCCGAACGTTTATGGTCGTTTAAAATCGCGACGAATTTCCGTGGGAAAAGCCATTATCACGATCTCCCGAGGATAGGATCATAATACCGGAAGTGCCGAGCTGTGACTCTGATAAATAATTGCTCCGGTAAAATTGATCGCAGCTGCCAAAACGAAAACTGGCATCCATCGACCGTTCGATGCCGTGACAAGTTCGGCGGTCAGTGGACCGCAAAGTATTCCGGGTACAGTCGCCTGAAATTCGTTTTTTTTTTTTTTTTCAACTTCCATTGTAATTTTTTTTTTATCGTCGTTGATTGTAACTGTACGATAGTATTTTGAGAGTAACTTACGATAGTATTCGATATTGCGAACGTTATTCCTGCGTGATTGGGCGCCACGTCCGCGTGATTGCTAAGATGACCCGCGGAATTGCAAGCGCAAAGCCCCATCGATATCGACACGAATCTAAACAATTAATGGTTTATTTTATCTCACGATAATTTGAAAGGAATGTCGTTAATTCCGAGGATAGGAAGGATTTACATACATTACTGCTGCAAGTAAATTGTCGACGGCACAGAAGGCCAATAGAAACGCACCGGGACCAATGAGACCGATGTTAGTCATTAATCTCCTCACCGACAAGACGGACCATCGTTTCTGAATAAGATTATCGGCACTGTGACCCGCAACTGCGCAAAGCGAAAAAATACATAACATTTTTGCGTAGTAATAATCTTCAGATAAATAAAATCGAAAAAAGATCAATTTTTCAACGTAATTCTCAAACTGATTGGAATTTAAAATATAAAAAAATTACATTGGAGAACGTATCAGTGATTTCGTAATAATGAGAGATATACGTACCGATTCCTACGAGGGAATTTACGATATACGGCAGTGCCGTTAGGCTAATACTTTCTTTGTTAGCGGATAAGTTTCTCGCCAAATAAGTTGGCAACCATTGCATAATAATATAGTTACTCCAATTCATGGCGAAGTGCGCTATGTACAGAGACCACAGAGGCCAATGTGCGATGAATTCTGTCCATCTAACGCTCCTATTTTGGATTGCCTAAAAAAATGAAAAGTTCGAATACATTTTTTTTTACGTTATCTTTTTTTATTCGAAGATCAGATTTTGTTTTTACCTTCGGCACAAATATTGGTATCTCGTCCTGCGAATTCGTTTCGTGATAAAGAATCATCCATAAGAACGTCCAGAGAATGCCGATACTTCCGAACAGGTAAAAGCCGCTTTGCCAAGGTAAATTAGGACAAATCTGCGCAAATAAACGGCAATGTACAGTAAAGTGTTAAAAAAAAGCTTAATTTTTTGATTACGGGATTCGTTAAGATTATTGTACTCATTCATGAAATACTGTGCGAAAAATGCAATTCTCGCAGTATTAAAAATACAGATATCCAATTGCGCATCGAAGTTTATTGTGCTTTTAGTTGGAAAAACGATTTTGTAAAAGCGGAGGTCTGTACAATTTTTTTTACCAATGCTTTATCGATATTGTGATTTTAAAAGATGCGCAAATCTGCGATCTTTATGTCTTAAAAAGTATCGTTGCTCATCGGGCACTCGCCTTCGCAAAGCTTATTTTTTACGGGAAATATGCGAGAATATCAATAAGAACATATAATAATCAACTCTCTTATGAGAAATTGTATACATTGTTTCATTAATCTAATTAAATAGAGTATTTTGGTATCGTGAAAAAATTCCACCACGTTGGTTATTTAGCGTTAACATTTAAAAAATGCGGCGATTTTGAGCTCTGATCAGAATTGAAGGCCTCGATTTCGCTTTTCAATATGTATAGTATAAATGTACTTATATCGTACTTATAATATTAATATTTAACATTTGAACACATTTCAACCCCACTGAAGTAAAAGTAAAACAATTGTATTGACCTTCCGTTTTGCAGTATTGTTTTTTTTACTGGAAGCAACATGAATCCCAAGAGACAGTCGGATAACTTGTAAATCTCAAAAATTGGATGTTTTTTTTTGTGGAAATTCGCACATATATGAGGCACTAGTAAATATTTCTTGAAGGCTTCGAAAAAACTGCAAAACTGCTTGTGCAAAAATTGCTTTTTCACGAAATAGTAGAATAATTTTGATGTGCAACTGAATAAAAAAATGCATTTTTTTCAACCACTCTAATTTGCAGTGAAAAACAAAAAATCGTAAAAATGGTAGCAAGAAACAGAAGATAATTACTATTGATGCGACGACCTGTCCGACAGAACCGGCTGCTACGAGATAACCGAAAGCTCTGGATCTCTCTTCCACAGGAACATTATGAGCGAACAAATGAAATATCACTGGCAAACCTGAGATAAAACAAATATTTAATCAAATCGTCGTGATTCTCGGTGTTAACATTACCGATTTTGTTTTTCGATGAATTATCTACCTAAACCCTCTCCAAGTCCAAGAATCACTCGGCAGACAACCAGCATGGGTATCGAATGCGATAAAAATGGTGTTATTACGGTACTTATAGACCACAGCAAAACCGCGGACATCAAAACTGTTTTGCAGCCAAATCTGTTTGCAGTGCTTGCGCCGATGATCTGTGAAAGAAAAAAAAAAGAAAAGCCAACGGAATATTTTCAAGTAAATTTTGTAAAAAACGGTATGCATACAGACGTGTAATTTTGTGAGGGTAACAGCTGTGACTTACTTGACTCGTAAAATAGCCGAAAGCAAAAGCCGACAGGATCCATCCCTGCTGCGAAAGGTTCCATCTGAATTCATCGGTCATAGGAACGATGGCCATTGGCATTATAACGCGATCGGCGGCATTGATAAAATTCGCCGCTGAGCACAAAGCGACGATTCGCGATGTTCGCGGCAAAAGTGATAATCGCGGCATTTTTTGTTTTTTTTTGTTTTGTTTTTTCTGAAGCTCATCGACCGTCGAAAATGTTGACACTAGTCGCACACTGCACACCCATTACGATTGTCATAGCGTGTTTAACCTCTCGGCACTGAAGAAAATCAAATTGCTACGCGATGAAACTCAATGGTTGAAAACAACTTTTGACTTACATCGACTGTCATCTCACGTTCTACGATATTTGAGGGTAAAAATTACTTGCTGTAGTTAAGAATCATTGATAAACATTGCAATCGAGTTGTCGAGAGAGAGCGAAAGGGTGAGAGGTAGAAAGAGACAGACAGTACCGTCTGAACTTAATTATGTCTGTGTATACTTGGAAAAAAGTTTTTGACGTGTCAAACGCGTCAACGTAAGCATATGCTTCGCAAGATATATATGACATTAGAGATGTGCCGTGAATTCGTGGCCGGTAATTTTTGGTCATTTATTTGAGCGTCATTGACCGATTGCAAAAAATGACCGCACTGACGGCGAGCGCCATTCATTCCAAAACCGCCCACGCGCGCAACTTCAAAGCGAACAATATACGAATCTAGTTAACTCGAAAAAAAAAAAAAACGTTTTTTTCATAAATTTATTGATCATAAAATAAAAGTTTAAATAATTACGGCTAACCGAGGGGAAAAAGTCGTTCCAAATCCATTTGGGATGCTAAAAAGTTGACCAAATTTGTGACTAAAAAAAAATGACGGTTAGGATTTTCCAACTATATGGGTGTTCTGATCACATTTGTGAATGTAAGCGCAAAAATGGCGGTTATGGCACATCACAAAATTTGTAGATGCAAAACTGACAGGCAATTGACGGTCATTTTGTTGTCAATTGACCATAACAAAAAATGACCGTCACGACATATCCTGTGCGTGCGCTGTACGTGCGCGCGCGCCCGAACAATTATTCGAGTTTAAATTCAGCCGTTTTCCTCGACGCGGAATTAAGTCCGCTAAATATAACTCAATGAGTAACGCTTATTTATTTGTTTCGACTCAGATTTATGCTTTCCGATAACAGTGACTATTACAATTATTGCGCATAACGCTAAATTGTCAGCGCACTAACGCAAAAACAGTGTCGTTTCTGATGAGTTCTTGCGCTCGAGCGTCTTATTGAAAACTGTACATTTGGTCAGACTACCCTTCGTGGTGAAGGGTCACGAAATGCTAATAAATACCAAGTACTCTCGCTTTCAAGACGTTATTACATATTCCGAAGACCCCTCAAAGCTTATCTCGGCATCAAGTTGGTAATCGATGGACCAATAATTTCACGGTCAACCTCGAATATCGACCAATCGCATTGCCGTTCTCAGTAAGTATGATAATCGACTATTCGAGTAAATAACAATGCTTTATCTGTTTTTATGCGCTTCGATACTTCATATAGGGGTCCATCGTATTTCGAGAAAAAAAAGACATTTTATTTATTTCTCCGTAAAATAAAATTCGTATAAAAAATGCTTCAGCATCAATTGTTCATAACGGTGTTATAAAATGTAAAAAATATCTATATTCCAAATGAAAAAAAATAACAGAAAAAAAGTCATTTTAAGATAGAAAAAATAAATAAAATCTTATTGGGAGAAAAGTAATGCAACTACAATTTCTTACATGAATTTCGATTCATGTAGGCATTACATCACGCGGATTTAGCGATATGATTATTTAAATTTTATTGCCGCTACTCTACTGTAGCTTTAGCATTAGCAATCGACGTGTTGGTATTTTCGCGTTACGTTTTTTTATACGCTCGTGTAGTTAATCATTATGCAAATTTTTCCGTCGATCTTCGATCGAGTGTCTTTCCATTGTGATATACTTTCTTTATAGTTAAAAAGAAAAGAAAACGATGAACTATGGTAAGATCGTCGTCATTGTCAAGCTTCATCATTGCAAACGCAAGGCCGTAGGACGACTCTTCGACGAGAGTAAATGGAACGTCCTCCGATCAAGGGAAACCAGTCTGATAATTTGCCAAACTTTAACGCGCAAGGTAGGCGGTACACATAACTTCCGTTCGTCACGTAACATCTTCGTGTTTTAATTTTCTGAATAAATTTCGAATCTTTCGGAAAAATTTCGTTGAGACAAACCGCAATGGGTTAAGGGCAATTAATAATTTTATATGCCCTGCGGAGAATCAATTAAATTATAGTTATTCGGAAATATACCTACCAATTTAGCGTGTCATTAATTCTAACGCTGTAATTTTCAACAAAATAAATCAACGATACGATAAATTTTGACTTCCGTGAAGATTATGATATTTCGACGAAATATATACGTTTACCCGGAATTTCGTCGTACCCAAATTCGGAAATGTCAAGACTGCCATAGTTATGTAGATGCCGAAAAATAAAAAAAATAATCTCCCGATTCGCTGATAGATTGCGCGCACTGCGCGAAGTTGGGACGACATTTCGAAGGACTTGACTCAAGGCTTACGAAACATGAAATTTCCACAGGGACACAAATAATTGACAAGACATTTACCGTTCAGAATATCTAAACTACATATTTATACTGTACTATAAAAATTAAATAAAATAAGTTTTGTAATACAATAGGCTTGCGTGAAGTTGGAGCGACGTTCGAGAGACGCTTCGAGTTACGAAAGACGAGATTATTGCTACAGAGCCGAGAATAATTGAGAAGACATTTACGGAGCTCTTCGTATTTAAACTACTCATTTATCCTACAGATAATAGAAGATCGTTCGGAATATTAAAGTCGCATTAACGGCCGAAAGAGTAGTCGCGGTCGCGATTTAAAAAAAAAAAAAAAAATATTGAAATTTCATTTGAACATCGATCGCTTCCTCATTTTTGCATTACGCGTTAAATTATAGAGGTTTTAATATTTCTGGACGGAGATACACACACACACACATACGTTTGAACATTTTTCTGAATTGCGATTTTCCAATGTTTCCCAACATGGCACACATATTTTCATGAAATTCTTGAAAAAAATTTCACGAAAACATCGCGGAAGCAAAATAATAATTCTTTCAAAACCCTTCAAAATAAAAGTTCAACATACGTACGATCAATTAAATATAGATGATCTATTTAAGAGTTGATATGCCACTGAAACTAATTGTTTTTCTTCAATAGCCCCACAATGTCGTTCTAATTGTTTTTCTTCATTGTACTCATCGTCTTCAATACGCCGGATCGTTATTAATCTTATATTAAAATCGGTCGACTCAGGTACTTCTTCGATACTTAGGAGTTTACGAAACGGAAGGGCACAACTAACAGTTATTGCATGACTCGTCAAATAGTGTGGGAAACGCCTTTCGACTTCTTAGCAATCGATAGAAAGCTTATTTTTTAATGCTACACAACGAATTTTCTTCTTTGACCTTTAGTCGTATGCCGCGTTGAAAGCGTAACGTTGATAGGATTTTTTTCGAATTAAAAGGATCAGAAATAAGGAACAGACTTTGAAATGCAATGAATTATAAGATCTGAAGGATGTTTTTGCGTGTATTATAAGTTTATTGCAGTTGAACTAAAGTTTTCGATTGTATTTGGCGCGGAAGATTTATGCGGGGATGTGGTCTCCAACGGGGTGGAATCCGTTCTCGTCAGCGGTGTAGGTGACGGTGTAACGCTGGTTGGTGGTCGGGTCGACATAGCTGAAGCTTCCGGATACGATGAGAGCTTCGTTCTCGCTTCCGGCGTTTCTCAACTGTGCGGATTCTTGTCTCGATTCACCGTTCGACAGTTCATAACTGAAGTTGTATCCATCAAGACCAATGTTGTCCGAGGGACTTTCCTTTACGATATGAACGTCCTGTTGTCCCTGGGGAGCGGCGAGTGCGACGGCCACGAGGGCGGCGAAAGCAACGATCTGAAATTTCAACGTTTAGTCAATTAAATATTTGAAAAGTAACCACTCCATCAGACAATCCGATGTTTTTTTTTGTATTTGTTATTATTTTTTTTTTTAATAATCATAATGTAATATAAATAGTTTATATTCAAAGTTTGAGATAAATGCGATCGCATTGTCAGCAAATATCGAATAGATTATAATTTTTTAAACATTTAACGATTTTAATATCGAAAAACTTGGACGTACCATCTTCATGGTGAGTTTTGGTGGGGATTTTCGTTGTCGTTAAGACTCGAAAGATTGGAACTGATATCGATGTGAGGATTCACCGGTTGTTTTATAGTGGTCCTCCTACTGCCGAAAATTAACTGCTTTGGAGTGGCATCCGCACCATATTACCCATATCCCCCGAAACTCACCTCTCACCTTTTCCTTGGGATCGAAATGGTGGTATCATCATCTCTTAACGTAGGCCCGCTGGCTGAAACACATAATATATAAATACATTATATATTTCGCGTTTCCATTGCTCAATGTCGAAGGGGGAGGGGAGTTGTGCTCTTCTCTTCCTCTGTTGTAACCAAAGTGACCATCAGATCGCTCGAATATTTCGATGGAAACCGACGGTTCCAGATATCGGGGATCTAAGCACTTTTAAAAATCGACGAGAATTTACAATTTATAATATGTTATTAACGTTTCTATTGGGCTTCGGAAATATACGTTATTTTGATTACGATGTCAAGAAGGCATTGCAAGAACTCTGTTATCGTAAAATTTTATCGGGCCATTTCGTCATCAAGGACTCCAGTATTTTTGAAGCATTATTTATCATTATGGATAAACTCGATGGGCAGAATTCATTTAATGTATTTAAAAATCGCATTTCAAAGTCGATCTTCGTGTTAAAACAATAACAAAAAAATTGTAGCAACACTTTGCTTTGTTTTATGCCATAAATATTGTGGGATTCGTTTTTAGCACATAAAAATATATATGGTTTCGAATTTTAAAAAAATACAGATATTAAAAAAAAAATGTATTCACAAATATATAAATATAAAATAAAATGAAAAAATAAAATGTCGAAAGTATATACGTATTGTATGGCTATATAATAATAAAAATGAGTATAATATATTATATACGTGATATAATAAACGTAACGTTATAATTAATAATGAACGTATTCGTTCAATGTACAGTGAAGAAATAGGAAGTTTTTAATTCTTTCGATTATACCGAACATCGTTAGTCGAACTTTCTTAAAATACCAAAATTCTATGATAGAAGAGGATCTTCAATGTTATGCACCACTCGAAGCTCTCAATTTGTAAAATTTGTATATAGACGCCGACGATTTGGCAAAGAGCGATTGATTGATGCCACGCAGCGCCTTAGGGGCAGTTGGACGGTAAGCACCCGATGAAATACGTTTGCAATCTTTACCGTCGCCGATTTTTTTATTACGCGCGAGGGCATCAGTTTATCGTATCCAATTATATAGTCGCAATAGGTTTCAACGTCTCAAGGTCGAGAATGAAGATCCCGTTGTGTTACTTTTTGATTTCGGTCAATTTTTAGAACTCCCGAAATACGAAGTTCGAATTTCTATGCAGAGGAAATTAAAAATAGTTCTTATGCAATCATTAATATGCTGATTGATTTTAGGCCAAAGTCATTGTTTTTACGTTCATCGAGACAAAATATATCGAACTGTGTGATCGAGAATATTTGTTGGCACCCTACCATGCAAAAACATTGCAAGACGTTGTCGGGTTTTTGTCGCTCGACAACAGCTCGAGAAAAAACAAATAAAAATTTGTCACACTTTCCAAGACGACTATCATATACATATATTTCTCTACCTCGTAGAAGTCGATCGACAAGTTGGAATTGCCGATATATTTAAACGAAAATCCGAGATGTCGCTATGTACTTGGAAACAATTATGAAAACGTCACTTTCCTCGAAATAATTCGTGTAAATAACATTATGTCGCTCGCTATGCTTACGGATTCCGTAATCGTGCATATGCGGGCGTATTTTACAAAAGACGAGTAAAGCTTTTTTTTTCAAGACAGAGATTTATAACCGAAGTACCCGACGGGAGGGTGTTTTTTTTTAACTCGTTGCTGAAAATAATTCATGACTAACTCTTCACTGCATGGAATAGCATTCATAATAAAAGTTGCGAAAGTTGTGTGACGACGGAGTGCAGTTTAACAGTATTACTTAATCGCGAAGAATTTTCAAAGCAAAAGAGGCCGACAATCGTAAATATCGATGAACTCTCGTTGGATAAAAAAAAAGAATTTGTTTGCAATGGCGTTGAAATCACACAGGTGCTTTACTGCTCACCTATCGACGATGAAATACCACTTATTTCATGCGGGTTGATTGTTTCACTAGACAATTCAAGATGAATACGACTGCTGCTGATATGATATTTTTTTGCTTTCTTTTTTTATCGTAAATAAATTCTTATTATTAATCTAAAACAAAATTGAATTCAAACAACGGTTTTTTTTCGTTGTCATTCATGTCTTTTTTAAGGTTTTCTTTAGTACATTAATATAATATGAAAAATAAAATGTCATTATAGTTAAAAAATTCATTTTTGCATTTGTTTTATGAATGAAAAGCCACGAATTTCGAATACAAGTCCATAAAAAGACAAACTATGCATTACACTCAAGAAATCTTTGGGCACTCGATCGATCGTATTCGCAAATACCGTTTAACATTTCTTTGCAGAACGGGATATCCGAAAATTAGAACAAATTCTAAAAAAAATTGATATTTATTCGGAAAAATCAACGAATCAACTTCTGCTAAACATAAGTTCAATTGCCGGACGATTTATTGACTTTTTTCTCTGACTTTTTTCTCTAATAAGTTAATCATTTTTTGGAATTATTATTATGCAAAATGAATCTTCTTAGCATCTTTTATATAGTTGATTTTTTTTCAATTTTAATCCCATTGAAACGTATTCGAAATACTGTCGAAAACTCATCACTTTCGGTTGGGAATGTAACGAGAAGGGAATACACCGTTAAAAAAAATCGTCGCAATATTTATCATTACCATGATAGGATTAACGTTCTAAATCAGAACAGGGAGATGGGAACAGTGTCTCGGGTTAAAAAAAAAGGCACAATACACATGGAAGATATACGTTAAATTTTGATTTCGTTTTATTGAGTAGTTGTGGGATCGATTTTTGTTGAGAAAGAGTCTTAGGCGGGGATATGGTCTCCAACGGGGTGGAATCCGTTCTCGTCAGCGGTGTAAGTGACGGTGTAACGCTGGTTGGTGGCCGGGTCAACGTAGCTGAAGCTTCCGGATACGGCGAGAGCCTCGTTTTCGCTTCCGGCGTTTATCAACTTGGCGGATTCTTGTCTTGATTCGCCGTTCGACAGTTCGTAAGCGAAGTTGTATCCGCCAACGCCAATATTGTCCGATGGAGTTTCCTTCACGAGGACGACGTCATGTTGTCCTTGGGGAGCGGCAAGAGCCACGGCCACGAGGGCGGCAAAAGCAATGATCTGTTTGCAAAAAAAAAAAAATTACCAATTAAAAAAATTGAAATAAACGCTATTGCAGTTCTATTCTCTAAAGTACTCTAAAGGCAGAGTTCTTCACAACTTCACTTGCCGCAATTAGACTCTATTTACGTTCTGTCGAGCGACGTAACGATGTAATTGAGGGAATAGTTTAACCGCGAAGGTGCAAATCCGCACTGCATAAATCATCGCGCAAGTGCGAGATGAAGAAAAAAAAAAAAAAACAAAAAAAATGGAGATAAAATGCACAGCGTATGATGCATCATTTTTCAAATCTTTCACGAGTCATGATGATCACTCTTGTGTAGAGATATCAATGGATAAACAAATGTTTTAAATGATTTTATATTCCTTAGCAGCGCTTGTCGAAGTTTAAGATTATTGGACACCACACGACTTAGTTGGGTTTTTTTTTTAATGAAATCCTTAATATTTATTGACACGCACCATCTTCATGTTGATATTGGGTTTTTTTGGCGTTGACTGGATGGGTCAGCTGAAGTTACTGTGTCAAATATCGCGAGTCGATGGGCTTATATACGCGAACCGAAAATTTGATTATTCAATTCCCCCACTACGGGGGGAATAGTCCAGTGGTATCCAGTCTGCCGAATTGCTTACCCGCTTATTCGGGCTGCTGTGGGCCAGAGGCCCATCCGAGAGAAGCCTCGTCGGTATTTCGTAACGGAAGATGACACTGTCCCGAAACACGCATCGTACGTCTCGGCTTCGGCATTTACGACGATGGATTCGCGGAGGCCGAAACTTTCGTTCTCGCTGAGTTTTACGAAAGCATCGTCCCGACGAAATTTATTCATTAGCATTAGACTGTTAGTTTTCGATGTTTGCGAGTCGTTGAACTCACCGTCTACAGATTAAATTTAATAATCCATCACCGTTTGATTAACTGCCGATACAGTTAAACAATGAGTTAAAAAATGAAAAAAAAAAAAAACAATTTTAGTCTACACGAATTAGAATATTTTTTCATTTGTCTCCTGCTTTTCGACGAGTTACTAATTGCAATGGAAATATACAATCAGAAGCAACATTTGATTATGCGCTGATATGTATATATGCGCTATTAGACTTTGCACACGTGTAATTCTGCGTAATTAACGATCCCTCGTCATACTTCTGTCCTAATGTCCCTGAATCGTTAGATGTAACGAAACCAGTTTACCTATATGGTATGATTGACGAATATAAAAAAATATGAATAGACGATTCACGCAAACGACCCTCGTACACTCGATGATTTACTTCTGCTACTCCAGTGTCTGAAAGTTCCTTGCGGCGGATTATTGATGACGAAGGTCAGAATTCTTGGATCGACAAGATTTCAGAGACAGAAGAGTTATAAAATATCATCTGCCTATCCTGCGAAGAGTTGTTAATTAATTTGTAATATGATAATCCATATCGAAGGTGAAATCTGAAGATGACGATTTAACTGTCGTTGTCCGTCAAATCGAACTGAAATGCCTTCTAATGCTCAATCAAATTTTAGTCGAACCATTTAATCTCTAAGTATAAGTAGTATTCTTATTTTTTTCTAACTATATGGTATTCTAAAAGAATACCATATCATTTTCATAATAATAATAAGAAACATAGTAATTTTCTTCTCCAATCAGATTTAGTTAGACTTCCTTCATATTAATGAAGCGAATGATCGTTCTCTCATATAATACCACATAATTGAAGTCAAAATCTTAAATTATTTTTCCCTTCCGCGGAGAGGCCGTCGCGCTAACTACATTCGCGCGACAACGATGATACTAATTTTCATAATCGCAGATTAAAACAGCCATGAAGCTTCCAATGGCAAGCCGCAACGAGCGTGTAATCTCATATGTAACCGCAATTAACGAACGAAACGAGTTATTTCACGCGCTCGTGAATTCGTCCATTTACCTAAGTTTCCGATACACAGTGTGAATTAAACCGTCAAACGTGAAGATGCGCCAACGCGAAGAGATCCAAAAAGAAAGTGAAGACGGTTGCGTAATAACTAGCAGAGGAGACAAGAACCACGCGCGACGTGTTATGTTAATGATCGACGCCCGGCGGAACGAAGATGAACGAAGATTGAACCGCAGTCATAGGGGAAAGGACACCCGTTTGCACTCGTGACGGTGCATCAACGAAGATGGAGAAGAATATTCTTCTTTCGGTAAGATATCGATGTCGTCGTCGATGCGCCACACGACTGCGCTCCTCGGATTACCTTTCGCCGTTGCGTATTCGGCAAATAATCCGATTAACGCATTACGAAGAGCACGTGCCAGCGGCAGATTAATTGACATTAAATAATAATCAGAAAGGTATAACAGGCTATCGTTGCATCGTATTTCTCCGGCAACCTGTTACACCGGTTTTAGTAGCGTATCTAAAAAGTATCCCCCGATCGGCGCTTAATCAATGCTCATTTGATCTTCGAGGGCAGTGCGGATGTATTTTTTTTCGTCTTCGCTTGTCTCGCGTGGACGGTGTATGGTTACATTTCCAGCCGAAAGTGAGATTCGGAAAGAATTTTGAATACCTTCCAATGAGACAAAAATCAAAGAAAAACTAACCAAAACGCTAAGACCATTGATTTTCCATAATCATAATTCCGAAATGTTGCCAATCAACCAAAGGACAACGAGCAACGAACAAATTAACAAACTAATTAAAAAAAAATAGTTTAATAGTCATCCCGCAATTCACATTTTCACATTAAATTTTTTTTTTTTTTCGTTTTCATTAATAATTTTTTGCTATTATTATTATGCAAATTCAACATTCTCAGAAAATTCTATATGTTTGAAGTTTTTAAGATTTTTATCCCGTGGAAAAATATTCAAAATTCTCTCTGAATCTGATTGTTGCCATTTCTTCGTTACGATTGAAATTTTCAAAATGCCGCTATATAGTTAAGAAAATTACTTACTCAGTAATCTCGCCGAAAAAAGTTAATAAAAAAAATGAAAGTTACGAACTGTATCTTTCTTAGTTTACATAATTGATTGGCCCTACAAATTGGTCTCTCGACTAATCGGACGAGCACCGCGACCTTTGGCTCGCGGGTTTCAACGCACACGTATTATCTACTTGAGCCATAAACGGAGAACAAAACGAAGGGAACGAAGAGACATCATGAAGAAAAATAGTCGTGCAGATATGCGCAGGTGAACGAGACACACGGGAACTATTAGTTTGCGTCGTCGTAACGAATAACGACGGGCAGTGCAGCATTTGGTTAAGACGTTTATTAATTAACCGGTAAGTTTTAATTGACATTATAGATAACCGGATCCTAATACATCAGAATAGACAGGTCGGAGATGGTGGTTAACATTTTTTAATTTTTTTTTAAATTTATTTAACCGGCCTTTTCAAGAATCCCAACGACCTTCTGCTATCCGGGATAAATGTGGAAGAGTGTTGCGAACAAGTTGACTATCAACGCAATAGGCTTCGCGAGTGAACGCCTGAAGAAGAAGTATCCCGACCAACTTAAACCCCTATCTACACATGCGCTCCGTTGTACACGCGGAGAATAAGTTAGTAATCGAGGAATCGAGTAATGGTGATTGAGTGTCGGTAATTTTTTTTTTTTATTCCAATCCTTTTATGCGGCTGCAGGATCTTTGCCGACTGGTGTACAAGAGAACGATAGGGATCTTAATGGAGGCAATGATCCGTGCGAGAAACGACAGTGGAAAGCCGGAGGACGAGTGTTAACATCCTTGGGATGAAAGGACGAGCATTTTAGTGCCCTTTGCACTTTTTTTATATGGATAATCAACCGGTATAAATAAACTCGTACCGAACTATGAAAAGCGCGATATAAACATTTTTGGTCGTAGCAAACTCGAAGTTACGCACAGTGAGAAAAGAGTTTATTTATAGTTAACGAATTATAGTTATATAGATATGGAAAAATAAAAAATATTTTGTTATTGGTACCAAAAACGCAATTCATTCGAATAAAATTTATTAATTTTTAACAAATTTATTATTCTTGTTAAACTTCATTTTTCCCGATGAAACATCATTTGATTCAACTGATTTTTATTAATAATAACTTAACATTTGTTTCGTCATATCCAACTATACATTTATCGATTATAAATATATAAATTATTTTCTCTGTTCAGCGAGGTGTTTGTCACCGTGATTACGCGCGGCTATAAACCCGTCATATAAAATGTCATTCGTTTCTTGCATTAATCTGTACTTTGAATGCACCATTAAATATTTTAATATGCAAATTCCATGTATAAATGTACAATAATAGTCGCGGCGCGTTTGTTTCTAGCGATAGATATTTTTATCCGGTGAACGTTTGTTTCTTCAGTTCCTTATTACACCTGCATCGTCGAACGTGTGGTTTGAAAATACGTAATAATCGAAGTCGGCTCCAATCAGTCGTTCGGTAGCGGAAGGTCGAATCGACCCGTTTTGCCTCTTTATAATAATCTTCTCATTTTTCATCGTTATGCGGAAAAATCTCAACGATTCGTTTCGCATTCATTTATCGTAATATAATTCGCAATGCATATTAGTCGAGACATGTGTTGTCTTACTTTTGGTTTGAAAAATAATTTTATCAATTTTGCTTCCTTGCAGAGGAATCTCTGATTGAATGAGAAAAAAAAATCGCTTTTCTAATGAAAACGTAATGAAAATATCGCAAAGAATCGTAAAATCGTATTTTAAGAAAATATCCGGATTCATGTATGTGTGGTATCGGTCGAAATAAATGTAAACCTCTGTAACTCGAGAACTTTTAGAGCTATCGATCTGTAATCTATCGCCTACATTAAGGGGTTAATACTCATTGTTTCTTCAAAATTTCGAGAAATATATATAGTTATTTTTTAGTATTTTTGAAAATCGCGTCTCAATAACTCGTCATTTCTCGGCGTTTTAATCTTTTCATTGCTCGTATCGTACGAGTGCGCGTAATACCCGATGGGCGCAATTGCGTAATCGGCGAATGCCTTACGGCTTGTTGTATCGGAGAGGGCCCCCGAGCCGATGGCACGGATCGGGTTAAATGCCACCGTGCACCATGTGTCTCTCTCGACGATGATCACCCAGCAGCAGTCGTGTATCTAA
This sequence comes from Buathra laborator, assembly GCA_934046635.1. Classification (NCBI taxonomy): domain Eukaryota; kingdom Metazoa; phylum Arthropoda; class Insecta; order Hymenoptera; family Ichneumonidae; genus Buathra; species Buathra laborator. Next base: position 20,042,697 of record OW203895.1, on the reverse strand, counting down.
TACGCCCGGCGTTCGAATCCCCCCGTTGTCGGGAGACTGCTGGCTCGCGCCCAACCGAACACTGTACCTATCGTCTCTCCGACGTATGTAGTACCTGCATACACGTACCATGTATGTGAGAGTCTTCCTATCGCGTCTGATACCTATAGACTATCCGGATAGTTCATTTCTGTACCCTGCGGGTTGTATCTTCGCTAACCCTGTATAAGATACTCGAGGCATGAATCGCTGCTGTCCGCCCGAATGCTTGCGAAAAATAACAAGAATTACGAATTTGCCCTTTCTATATCGGCGACCCGGGGATGACCGCCGACAACGAAGAAGAAGAAGAAGAAGACGATGCCGCCATGCACTGCTGCTGTTGCTTCGAGTTCTATCTCTGCAACGAAGCGATTGATTTATTTCCCGGTTCACGAGATTAACCGGCGAATGGGGGGTTTACTCGCGTGCTTCGCGAGAATTCTCTCCCTAATACGACTATACGGTAATAACCTTCGTGGATGTGTTACTAATCCTCAAAATCAAAAGGGCTCATCGACCGTCTGTAAAGCATGGATCGCGCGTTCTTTTCACGTTGAATCGACGATATTTATTATTATACAGTGTGTTTGTATAGCTTCGTAAGGATTGTACGCCGGGATTGTCAGATGCTGAGATTACCAAGTCAGTCATTGATACAATACCCACCGACGCACTCACTCGTGTGGTTTAACCGTACGGCAAATCATTATGGTAAGTTTGCCGCGGCGGAATGTAATGAGAGAACGGTAGGTATTAGAATATCGAAGAAGGTATCATACGCTAATGTTCGCAGCTGCACGCGAAGATATTATTAATCACAGCTGAACAACTTTCGGCGCATATAAGGTATACGGAAAATGACAATATGGCAACAACTGGCATCGAATACAACTATAATTTGGATTTTTTTGATTTTTTTCGAGAGAATGTATCACATTACATTTTTAGCGAAAAACAAGATTCAGAGAGACTTTCAAATACTCGTTTTGAAATTTCGAAAGATTATTAACGAATTAGTTTTAAAAAAAAGTTTCACAAATCATCCAGCGAAAAAATTGGTTTTTTGACGAATTTAGCAGAATGCTCCGTCTTTTTGAGAAAACGTATCCAAAATTCGTTACTTTTTATCCATCATTTTTTTTTAAATCGATGTGCATTCAGAAAAGTTTAGTTAAAAGTTGATTCATTAGACAATTTTTTCATTACTTATTATATTTTGTAAATAACTTTATGGATTATTATTGTGTAAAATATATTCAATATATTCCAAATTCTCTCCGAATCTCACTTTTTACTGTTAATGTAAGGATACACCTTCCTTAATATGAAAAACCTGCGACTCTTATGCATCACGTTGAGAGCTCAAGTCTTCGGCAAACGTAATGGATTATCCGTTAGAGTAGATAATATCCCCTCTGATTAGTATCGATGATTGCGCGTTCGACGCGAACACGCGCTGCGTTCGCACATGTCTGCGCGTCGCGTAATGTGCTACACACGGTAAGTAATTATCGGTCCGGCGACACTCGGCACGTTTGCCGGACGGTAAATAACTCGTTTCGCTGAGAACATCGCGACAGGTTGACACCGAGCGCAGCCAACACTCTCAAAAGCTCGTATCTTCAACGACACAGAGAAATTATATTCAGTAATAAGCGCACAACGAAGAAAGGAATGTTTCGGAAAGATATATATACACGAATCGGATTCGTACAAACGGAGCATCTATAACTTTTTTCCGGTACGACCAACGGTTTCACGTATTAATTCGTACATTCGGCTGTATATTATAATTCCCGCGTACAATAATTTTCGTTCTACATTTGTATTTCTTGTCATTTTATATTTTACGTCTATGTATATATATATTACGTCAAATATTTCAAAAATCTTAATATAATTATACATAATTATTATTGTTAATAATAATAATGATCGTAAAACATTTAAAACATTCTTTCGTCAAGTAATTCAATGAGTTTTTGTCACCCCCCCCCCCCCCCCCCGCCTCCTTCCCGTAGAATGTTTGATCAGTTGATTGCTGCGAATCGTTGGCACTTGAATGAAATCGACAAACACGCAAGAGAAGTGGTCGTAAGTTTGATGCATCGAATAAAAAACTCAGCGAAAGAAGAAGAGAAGGTGATGTATACTACGGTACACTACAGTGTAAAAGTAGCCTTTGCCCCTCTCGCGAAAAATCGCGAGATTACTGCTCGGTTGAGTCGTCGTCGCCTTCGAAACTTCTAGCGCCGTTCGGACAGACTTGACCGGGTCGTGACTTATTCGACGAGGTATAAAGAAAAAAAATTGAACTGCCGAAGGTGCGCGGTACAAGAGAGGTCTTCTGATGTTGCGACAACGACGCGGCTTTTCTACGACGCTCGATTCACCTCGCATGCGAATGCACACAGACCTCGCGCGCGCGCGACGGCAGTCAGACGTCGGCACGACCTTTGCCGCCGCGGAGCGCCAAGTTGCGAGATCGAAGGAAGAATGCACCGCGCTTAAGCGGCTTCAGAGCAGGCGGATTCTATCGCAAAGCAAAAGAAAACAAAAAAAAACTGAGAGCGACGAACTCTCGAAGCGACAGTGTAACTCTAGTGAGAGTGAAACACTTCAAAATCATGATCTTTAATTAATGGACTCTATCTATGACGAAATAAGAGACAAATGTTTTTTTTTTTTGTCAATCGAAAAATAAATTGCAAATTTTCTGACTGTATACAAAAGATTGCAGGGGGTTCTATTCTTAGCGTGATTGACTTTAATGTACAAACATCGAAGCCTTAAAATGAAAAGGGCGCGAATCCCCGCGTCGAAGTATTCGGATCACATCCTTTTGATTTTCACACATCTCATCCATCAGTTCTGGTAGCAAGATTCTCGCCGGGATAACTAATCAAAGAAGAATATCATAAATTGGATCCTTCTATTCACGATAATCGACCGCCCGCTGCACCGTTCGTGTAATCCGAATGAAACGATAAAAAAAAGAAAAGAAGAACTAAAGCGAAGCTTTGTGTGTCTCAATCGTCGATATATTGGGTTTCTCGTAAGCCGTTGTATAACTTTCTCAATTGTGTCGGCGAGAGTAAAAAAAATGTTCATCGATCGAAAGAACGGATCGCACCTGGAGGCGTATCGCCACTTCGTAGAACAAACCCGAAGAAACACAAATAACCTGTAATTTTTTCAATTTAAAAAATTGTTTTTTTTTAGTACTTTTTTTTTTTTAATCTGTTCAGATAATTTTTTTTAACAGCCAGCGACTGCCCCGACTTGACAATGAAGACGTTGTCTTGTCATCTTCGTGTTTTTTTTTCTTTTTTTTTTTATTGTACTTCACTTTCAAGCAAAACACGCGATGCCAGAATTGCGAAGGTCAGGACCCAGTTGAATAATCGACATTGTACAATATTTACATACGGTGAGCGCGATAGCAATTTGCCTAACAGGGTGAAGACACATCAGATTCGTCTGGCGATATGTCGCGTGTCGGCGCGTGATTGTCCTTTGTTGTGTCACCCCCCCCCCCCCCCCTTTTCGACGCTCCGACAAGATTGCAAGGTTGACTTTGATGCGGCTGCATGGCCGTGTCATACCGCAATGTGTCACACCGTTATGCGCGATTGATGTCACGGTATCCTCCGCATGTTTCCCATCCTGTTATACGCGTCGCAACAAAGATCCGCAATTTTCCTTTAACGCGCGTATCCATCGAACCTTACAAAAAGTATTATCGGTGAAACGGAACTGATGTGGACAAAAAAAAAATCGCGAAACCGCTGAAAAATCTCACCGGTGAAAAAATGTTTAATCGATATCAATCGATTTACATTAATTAAAGAGGGTATATCGTTAGATAATAGGATTTATTTAGACGAAATAAATAAAGTGTAAGGGTTTTATCACGAAAGTGTAATTATTTTCTAAAATAATGTATAATTATTTTTTTCCTTGTTTTATTAGCGTAATTTGAATATAAAGAATATTGTTTGTATGGACAAACGACTCGGCATCTATATTCGATGCGACACGGAGGGGCGCCAGAAAAAGTAGCATCGTTGACATTTGCCGGGGAAGTTTCTCGACCGCGAAGTGAGCCGCAAAATCGTTTTTAGCGATCGCTCGGCTCGTTAACGCGAGCTATAAGCCACGTAGAAACGTAAAAATGGGTGACACACGTGCGATTACTGGTTGAGCTCACGTGTAAATATACCTATGTCGATTATTGAGAAACCAACGGGCGTATCTCGCATAGTTTCAAACGTTAAATGGATGTGCGATACCTCATTACGTTTCTCAGCAATCGATATAATGTGATACACACGTGAATGGATAACCGGAGAGAGGCGCGTAGATGGCCCGCTGATTATAGCGCAGCTTTAACTCCTCTGCCCCTTTAAGCTTTGCGAATAGAATATATATTGATTACCGTGCTCGCGCGAACGCGGGTGATTTCTGTTCAATTAGGAGAGAGTCTCGATTACGAAACAGACGCGATTAATCGACGAAAACGAACGGAACGACGTTGGAGAAGAATAAATCTTATGCCGACCAATTGTATTGCATTATATGCAGATTCCGTCGAGAGCGCAATAAGACATAAAAAATAGGTACAGGTAGTCCCGTTTTTATCGAGGAAATCGTGACGGTCATCGAACAACAGCGTCGGGGGTCCATCGATTTAAACCAAAAAATCGCCTTTCATTTTTTTCGATATTTTCTATTTATATAACGAAAAAAAATTAAATAAAAAAATGATAACAATTAATAATTACTATTTTTAATCAATAATGATTCATTATTACTATTATTATGATTAATTAATTATTTTTATGTTTTCATTAATAATAATTTATTTTTTATAAGATCCATTTGTTTATCTGAAATAGATGGGACTTTTTCTGTGAACGTACTTCATGAAAAAAAAAAAAAAAATGTACTTGAAGATTCGAATTATTTGCAATTTTGGAGTATTCTTTCATCGATTAAGAAAAATGTATCATACGAGGGATCTCGGCAAATTTCATCATTGACGCTGGAATTCACGCGCGGAAGACGGTCTAAGCACTCACATTCCCAGGTAAGCAACTCCGTACGCAAGAAGAAAGATCGGCAGCAAGAATTAGCTTTAGCATTCGTTCCGGACATATTAAGAATTCGATTTTTCGCTCCTACGCCGAATCATAAATCTTCCAACGTTGAGGGAGAATTGTATTCTCAATTGCTTGAGAATCCAAAGTGGGGAGATTACGAAACGATGATAGCCGGCGACGACGCGTAGACGCGTCCCATCGTATGTGAGTTCGTCGAGACTCATTGCGAAAATTCATATGCACCAGATGTGTGATGAAGAACTGCGGATTTTTCTTTTTCGCCTAAACTCTGCGGGATATACAGGCAGATGTTTAGATATTTCGCGGAGATACGAGTCCGCGATTGGTACTCGAGGATTGAGTATAATTAAACGTTGAACGACTGGCTGAGCGATGAATCGTCAATTAGTGTTATTCGATTGAAGATAATGAACAAACATTATTATTCGTTTGAGGAGGAAAAAGGCGAAGAAGAAAGCGGACGAAATGAACAAATTTGATAACGCCGCGAGATTCGGCGGCGGCTTGCGCCAGAACGCCTTTTATCTCTTCTTTTCTATCGGATTAATCCCAAATTGAAACGAACGAAGATATCTCTACTTAATAGCGCATCGAACCAACCGGCAGATATCGAAACGGGTCGTGAGAGGATTCGATTGTGAGATCCCGAATCGTCCCACGATCTTCGACGGGAGGGGGGTTTCTCCTTGATTCCAATGAGACACGAATCGATCACGACGATCTGTAGGATCGCAAGGGGGCAAACATACATAACAGTGAAGAAGAAGAAGTGAAAGAATGCCTTCGTCTGTTGTGACGAAATGTCTTGAAACAGGCAGTCCGGTCTACGCGAAGCCCTTCCGACGAATTCCTCGTCGATCGCTCTTCACGATTTCACCTGTAATTTAATTAACGAGAGAAGAGCGATATTCCGATGAGCGTTGAAGCGAAATTTCGGTGGTAACGGCGTTAGACAAATGTTACTGTAATTTTTTATGTATTTTCATTCAAAACGATTAAACGACAGTGGAAATCATAAGGTTATCTTCCATAGGCAGACAATACATTATAGTTTTTACTGACTGATTTTCAGTCGATGATTTTACGACATCGTTTTTATGTCATCGAAGAAGATCCACGCTGAGGCACCTTCGAGAATTAAAAAAAAATTAGGTAAAAAATATACCTTAAAAAAGGTAAAAATTTACCATAAAAAAAAATAAAATGTTTTTTAAAGTACGTATTTTAGGTATTTCAAGTAATTAATTTTTCAAAAGTATACAAATGTTAACTTATTAAAATTACGCACCTAAAACTCCTAATATTCCTAATCCTCCCCTATTACGTATGACATCGAGAGAAGAGAAAAAAATGCCGTGTTTTTATTTGAAAAAACTGCGGAACCATTGCCGCGTGATTATTGAGTTACAAAGCTATTCTCATCCTCGAAATTACTGTACTACTGGAACGCGAAACTAAATAATTGCTAAAGCGCCACAATGACGCATCCCCGTCGAAAAATCTTTCGCGGAGAATTTCTCACACGAGAACCCGAAGGATTCGATGGAATCGGTTTGCCCGAAGCTAAGCGATAGAAGTTAAGCGAATTCTTGCGCAATAATCGCGACAATCCGTTTATGGCTTTGGCTTGTATACGTTGGTACGTTAAGTTGTCGCGTTACACACGCACGCGGATTCGAATGACGGCAACGACGAAGGAAAGAGAGGAGACGCGATTGCCGGGGGCAACATCGGCTCTATCCGCTTCATCTCCATCACCATCGTCGTCCACGGTGGCGGCGGCGCATCTTCAAATGGCAAGGTCACCATCGTCCGCGGAGAGTTACATCACGAACTTTCCTCCGTCTCGCGACTCCCCGTACGTTTCTCAGTCATCGCGTGGTAAAAAAAAATAAAAACGAAATGTCATAATATCCAAGGACGTGCGCGATTTTTGCCCTCGGGCCAAAAATACATCGAACCTCTTTTACCACGAACACCGTTCGATTCCTGCCCACGGGGATTTATCGAAATTTTATTTAGAGGAAGAGAAACAAGTGGAAACTTTCACATTTCTACCTGGAGCTTCGAAACCGCAAAGACAAAACTCCAGGAAGATCCTCGCCGCGCACACGCCGGCCTTGTCTCGGGAAGCTCAGGAGTTCGAAGATATATACAGGACAACGCGGAGAACAGAAGATCGGAAAGACTTTCGATTATTGTAATTTCGGAATAGCGTGCGCGCGGTTCGGGTTTTTCGAGGTCTTGCGAAACAAATCGATCGTGGGATGTTTAATTTTTTTTTTTTCTGCAAATATAATAATTTTCGATGTAAAACATGATAAAAGGTGAAATCGATCGATTGCGCAGAATTCTTGTTTTCTTTTTTTCTCTCCTCTTCGTTTCATTTTCGTTGCGCATCGACATCGCGCGGATTCATCAGTTGGAAAAAAAAAATATTCGATTGGAAAAATTAATATTCCTGTATATAGCGATAAATTATACGCGTGATCGGTTCGATCGTGCGGTTACCTCATCCACGAAATAGTCGCGCGAAGCATAAAACCCGTACAACGGTCCCTCGACGTGGCAAGGCGACTTTAACTTTCTAGCTATGTCGCCCGAGTCCCCCTCCCCTCCCCGATACTTTTCCCGGGTCAGAAGTCGCTTCTCTCACGACGCAACGACACCGTCCTCTCCTCTCTCGGCATTCAAATGGATCTTCCGAGAATAGGTTGACGACTCTTCGAAAATTTCACTGAAATTTCTTCCTTCGTCTATGCAACCGCGATGCGTTTTTGCAAAGATTGCCGAAGGTGAATAATGCCAACGAAATTTCATTAAAACGACGGCGTTAGTTACGACGAAAAGAAAAAAATAAGTAAAAATTCATACGATTACAAAACGTGTTGAATAAAAACGAAAGCAATATTTCGGCATTGCAGGGGGTGTAATAAAATTTTTTAGTAGTTTGGAATGTCGCAGAAAAGCGTTGGATGATTTTTTTTTTTCATACACAACAGTATGAAAAGATTTTTGTAATAAATTTATTTATAATAATAATAGTATCATAAATATTTTTATTACAACAATATTTTTCAATCGTAAACACAAAAAAATGTATAATATTATCTTTTCATGTAAAAAATGTGTTTTTTTTTTTTTCATCGCGGAATCAGTGAAATTCCGCAAATATACCTGAACATACCGTCGAGCGCCATTCGTAAATCCGGATTTCTCGGCAACAGGAAATTCCCGCGATCGGCCCGGAAGAAATGCCAAATGGCGAATACATTAACCCTATCGAGTGGTTCATTTAAATTCGTTTAGGCGATCTGTTCCCCGAAGTTTTGGGGCTTTCGAAATTTCGTTGAAAAAAAAAAAAAAAATTCTCAGCGCCAACGCCCACCGACTCTCGTGTTTTTTTACGAATCGTTACGTAAAGATTTTGTAAAAGAAAAAAAAGAAAAAAACATAAACCACCCTGAGGAGGACCCATCGTAAAACTTGTCACTATCGAAGCGACGATCCTCGATAGTTCGCTAACGGCGATTGGCAATGTGTTACAGCTGCAGCATCCTGCAGCCAGAGAGTCTCTTGTGTGCAGAATGGACCAATCTTCTAATGTCGCGATGGTGGGAGGTATGCAGAAGTGCGATTTTCCGACTATATAAAGGCAGATAAGTTGCTCATCCTCCATGTATCACGTATCAGACTTCGTTCTAAGTAACGGGAGAAAAGCCGCAAGTAATAAGAAAAGACTTTGAAAAGGAAAAACAAAAACAATAGAAGAAAAAAAAACAATAATCAACGTGAAAATGAAGATGGTGGGTCCTTGAGAACGAAGCAGAAGAAGTATATACGTCGAATTCGCGTGAATAATTATTTTCGTGGCTCGCGTGGGACTCGACCGACCCGAGATCTCCGAAATATCATTATTATCATTATTTATATATATATATATTTTTTTTTTTTTGCGCAACAGTGAAAGTGGAGAAGGATCAGTGAGATTTTTGTCTACGCTATCGAAATCCGCTTGTCGGACATCGGTCATTTCGGCAATTAATCGCGCTATTGCCCGGAGTTTCACGATGAAAACTCATGCGACAGAATTATTCGCGAACCTGTGGATTATGCATCACGCAAAGAATTTTCGCTTACAGCGTTTCCATTCGAATATAGTGTCCTATCGGAGGATACATTTATGTACACGTTATCTCTCGCACAGTAGAAAAATCAATAAAATTGCTAATCCATCATCTTTTTTTTTTACAACTTTGTCTAAAAACGTCTTGTTGACTGTAAAAAATTTGCCACCAAAAGCTCCAGTGGATCAGTCTAAATCGTCTAAAAAAATTTCGAAATGATTCAGGAATCTTTATATTTTTTGCTTCGAGTATTTTATCAAACAAATTTCGATAATTTGTGTTAATATTTTGAGTGCAAAAAAGTCGGTGCAATTTTCGAAAAAAAAAAAAAAAAAAAAAAAAAAAAAAATAAAAAGCCACAAAACATTAAAAACATCGATGTCAATGGATTAACGCAGAAATCGAAGGAATTCTCGATTCGTCTCGTTATCGATCGATCTCTCGACAACGATTGAAAATAATATCCCCAACTGCGCGATTATATGTTAAAACTGAAAAAAAAAAAAGTACATCCTTCGTTCGTTTTACAGATAATCATTCTAGCGTCTCTGCTGGTGGCTGTGGCTGTCGCTGCCCCTCAGGCGGAAATAACGATCGTCAAACAAGAGGAATCTAACAACATCGGTGTCGGTGGTTATCACTTCAGTTACGAGCAGAGCGACGGCCAGCAGAGAGAAGAAACTGCAGAACTCGAGAACGAGGGAACGGAAAACGAGGCGCTTAAGATCGTAGGAAGCTTCAGCTTCGTCGGTCCCGACGGCAAAAATTACAAAGTTACTTACACCGCCGACAAGGATGGCTTTCATCCGACGATCGCGTTAGCTTAGATATTCTCTATCTATGTGAAAACTTGATAACGAATGCAACGCACACCGAGGACCGTCCAAATGTCGCGCTAACACGTTACCTAATGATCTTTAAATATTGTGATTATACGATTTTATCTTCACACACATACACACGCGACCACAAACACAAAAATATACGAAACACCGATACCTTTTGCTAAAAAAAAAAAAAAAAAAATACTATTGGATATTGTTGAACGAGTTGTCGGCTCATTTTTCACGAGCCATAGACAAAAATCACTAATCAAAGTTCCAATAGTATTTTTTTTTGTTTTTCAAGGATTTCCAAAACACGACAATCTTTCGATAACAAACTTTGTACCAACAATTATAAAACGAAAGCGATTCATGGTCGGCGAATGAAACATATCTCTGTATATTTCTTTTCGACGTTTTATCAGCGTCAGTTAAGAATTGCGAATGACAAAATAAATAAATGCTAACTGGTGCGGTCGGACCAGTTACAAAAGTATCCGATGTTATTTATCGCGACGATCTTTTGCCTCTTTCCTCATCGCCAAGTTTATTGGATTCTATTGTAAGTCGAAACCGCAGTCGACTTTTTTTTTTCTTTACCTCGTTCCTCGTTCTTTGATCTTTCGACTATCTCGTTGCTTTCCTCGCGAATTAATGAAGTTAATCGATCTCAGGCAGAATTTTTGTTTTTTTTTCACGCAGAAAAAAAATTGAATGCGTTTTTCTGCTGGAAATTGAGACGACAAGGCTACAGTCCGAAGATCACACTTATCGCTTCTTATTTTTCGAATTTCCGAAACGAGACTTTTAACGAGAAACTGCCAATCCACTTGTTACCTATAATATTGTCTTTGAACTTTGGATTTACGGGACGAAAATCTATTGTCGCATCTTTCATATTTTTTTTTCGTAATTTATGTATTCGTAGTTAATGTGCAAATAAAATTGCATTCAAAAATTAAAAAATGATAATCTTCATTCAAACGGAAAGGAGTATCTTCGATTTTTACTCGATATTTAGTTAAACAAAGGCACTCGAGTCATTTTACGATTTTGTTATTCAATGCAAAACTTGACTACGAGAGCGATAATTCGGAACGTATGATTAATTTATACTATTTATATATATATATATATATATATACGTATGTATGTTTCTATATATTATTATTATTGATAAATACTGTAAGTATTAAACTTATGATTTATCTATTTACAAATCTTTTTAATATGGCAACTTCCGTGCTCAGCATTTGTTTGTTTTCAACGCGAGAATGTGAACTCACAATTTCTTCGAAATACCAAAAAAAGTAATCGCAACTTCTGAAGAAGTGTGTGAAATGATGAATTTCGATTAACAATTATTCCGAAACGCAAAATACACAAAATTTACATTACGTATTCAACTCCTACGTATATGCATATGTGCAAATTTCTTGGCGTTATTCGTCGCCGAAAAAAATTGAGCTGTAAAGCTCTCTTTTTTTGTTTGCATCAATTTTTTAACTTATAGAATTTACGCACAAAAATGCTGAGTAAAAAGAAACGCCGCTTGCAAATTCGCTTCGAACGTTACGCAATTATTTATGCTAATATCATAATTGTCATGGATTTAAGAAAAAATGATATTCGCTTTGTGTTACTTAACACACAGTCGTGGAGGATGAACCGCCCCACGCGCGAAGAAGATTTAGCGTTTTGTTGAGCTTCGAACACCACTCCAGCCTGTCCTCCTTCGTGTCCGCGGACAGTAGGTGCCTGAAATACCGATAATAACGATGATATCAAATTATTTTCAGTTGCAATTGACATCCGTAACGATAAATAACGATGCGATGGTTAGCGACGCGCACCTGATAGTCGTTTGTGATCCGTTTCTCACGAGTACGAGACTGTCGCAGTCGCCGGATTGTGACGGTCTCACGCTTTCCAACAAAAATGTATTGGGACGCGCGCAAATATCGCGGGATACCAATCCAACGTTCGTCGTTGTGATTCCTGAAATTTTCACACGAATCGATTTATTTAATCAGTCGTCGGAGCGTTAATGGTAAAGAGAAAAATTATTATTTCGACTCAAGTAATGTTTTTCATCGCTTAACAGAATATTTTTTTTTCGCTCGTTACTCGATAACTATTATTATTTAATTTCGACCCATTTGATGTTAACGCTAAATAATAAACTCTGTTATGAGAAATTTCGTAAGTAAATAATAAAATTACGTAAAATTAGGTATTATGTTATTCGATAACTACGAGAAAAAAGTTTACCTTGCAAGTCGAGACTTCCTATTGGCGTTTTCTTTCTCTCATCATCCGGATATTTCCAGTATGAGAGTATCGCGCCTTTGAGAAGACACCATCGACGATGCCACGCGCCGAAACCCGAAACATCTTCGAACATCGTTAGGAATCCTCGATGCTCGACGGAGACCGATAGCTCGGACGATACGTGCATCTGAAGTTTGCCTTCCAGTCCGGAATTTCGTGGGACCTGAAATATTTTAATCACAATAAAAATCGTATCATAACAAAATTTGAGAAAAATAAAAAATTTTGAAATAAGAGAGAAAAAAAACTATAAAACGATATCTTTGTAGTTATGTGTTTGAAATTAGAAAAAAAGATAAAGATAAGAGACTAATGTAAAATAATTAATTGTAAAATGAGAAATCCGCTGATAAATCAATGAAATACAATACAATACAATAATAAGAGGTGACAAATGATTTTTCCTATTATTACTATGACGATAACGGTAAAGCGATACGTACCTTGTTAAGGGTAAACTGTTGACGATTAACTTCTCGCAAACTGAATACCACGTAACCAGAGAGTGCGAATGCCGGAGTGCGAACTGCCCCGGGACCAGCGGGACTCTGAACGCTCGGCATTATCAGACGGCTTTCTTGTTTCAAGAATTTCTTCGGAGTTTTGCCACTTCCCTGAAAAATTATTGAACGATTCATTTTTTTAACGTCGTTTCTTTATTTTTTTTTATTTCGTTTAATTGAATGGAATTTATTTCTTCGTCGTACCTTTTTACCACTACTGCTACTTCCACCGCAGCCACCGTTGTTGTGAATATGATATTTGATCTCATGCGGTAGAACTTCGGCCCGAGTTTCAAGCGAGTAAACCTCAATGGTTATCTTGAAATCGCTGTAGAGATCCTCTAGCTTTAGCGTTGACGGAAAACGCACGCAAGAGTCGCCGGGTTCCGCTTGAACCACCGGTGTCACAACGATATTTTCGAGATAACGAACGAGACACAAGAAATGAAGACACGCGTCGGCGTCGACGCTTCTAAAGTAGTCGCGCTTCATCGGCAATGTGAGCGCTGATATCGTCAGTGAGCCGCTCTCTTGTACTTCGGAACTTCCGGGCACTACGGGTCTCAATGTTCCCTCAACTTTGAGACGCTGAATCTCGTTTAGAGCGGCTTGTCTTCGGTGTGCTGTGGAAAATAATTTAAAAATTCAATTATTCCGTGGAATTTATTGCGAAAAAATTGATTAAAAATTTAAAAACGAACTAAACGCTCCGGTTTTTCGAATAAATAGCAAAATTCATGTCTTCGGTAAGAACATTTAATTGGCAATAAGTTGTAACAGTACGCGAAATTAAATAAACGATACTTACTCGCAACGAGCAAAAGTCTTTCCCCTTCGACTTGTTCGCGCGATCCTGTGAATTCTACCGTCGCGTGACACAAGTTCAACGCTTGACTCGCCTGTCCGATTATTGTCTGTTGCTTTCCAACTTCGTCCATCAAACGTTTTATTTTTTCCTGTACCATCGCAGCTTCCACAAGCTCATCGGTGTTTGTCGAACTGCTCGTCGAGTCGGAGTCCATATCGTTGGTCCGTGATACGTGTCGCACCGGAGTTTTCGGAGTCTGCAAAATACAAAAAAATTTAACAATATAATCGATGAAATTCGCAGGATGTCCAATTTTTGTATCATATTTTCCTCAGGATTATTTATTTTCAAATAAAGATAAAGATAAAGAGAAAAGGAAAAAATAAAACGAAAAGAAAACAAAACAAAAAATAATAAAATAAAAATAGAAAAACAAAAATAACGTAGAAACGAAGATAAAAAATAGAAACCTCGGATAATAATTATACACAGTACAAAAAAATTGTAATGTAAGACACAGGATCATGAAAATAAAATTCTGACGATCGAGACGTAAAAAACGAAAACCACTCAGTCATTCCAAAGCCGCAGCCAAGGAGATGGAAGAGTTATTTTTTTTGCTACCTGAGATTGTTGCTTTCTGTAGAAACTAACGCTGTGCATAAGTGGCATACAACTGTCGCCGTCGACCACGTACTGCTCGCCGTTGCGCGTCGAACGGGTTGGCGTTACTTTGATCGGTGAACGATAAACCGCACCGCCGTGTGTATATTTGAAACTCGTCGATGTGGAAGATGGGCTTTTTCCAGCGCGATTTAACTTCGGCGGTGTCGGCCCGTTATCGTTCTCCGCTTCTTGACGAGCCAAACACTCGTCCAGATACTCGTCCATCTCGTCGAGAACGGAGATATCCGATACCGTACTATCCGGGTCCGGATCGATCGAACGCTGTGGAGAAAATATGCTTCATTATCGAGATGATAGAACACAAAACATTATTTCCAAAAAATACAATCAATGGTATACGTCTAAAAATCGATCTCCGAAGTTCGAAGGTTTACATTTAAAATCAGTTTTTGTATAATTAATTTTCGATCATTTCCGAATGAACGACCTTTTTTTTTCCGATATCTCACCTTCTTGTTCATCGCTTTTTGACTGACCGCCCGTAAGATACTTCGCTCGAGGCTCGTGTTCGCTATATCCTCACTTTCCTCGGTACTATCGTAATCCTCTTCATTGTCCCGAACATAATATTCAGCTTCCGTTTCCGTTTCCGTTTGTTCGTCGCAAGTTGCGGTTTCTGGTTCTGTTGTGCCAACGGTATATTCCGTATCCGTTTCAGTTTCAGAAGTTTCGATACCGGAAAGATTCGGATAAAGGTTTCCAGGCTTCGGTGGCGACACGCGAATCCGCTTAACTTCCGACAGAATCCTCTGCTGCGATTGCGGCGGACTACCAACAACTGAAAGGGAAAAATTAAACGAATTATTGAGATAAAAAATTTACGATGGAACGATGAGCGATGGATATTAAATATTCCGTTACCTTGTCTTTTCGCTGGTGAAGCTTTTATCTGCGTTCCTCGTTTTTGCTCGACGCCCTGCACTTTGGGTAACGGTGGCGCCGGTGGTACTTTTTCCTATTTCGTGAAAAAAAAAAAAAACAATCGAGGATTAAAAAATATGTTTCATATGTTCTGAAACGTTTGTAGCACACGAGACGGTACCGTTGAAATTTGTTTTACCAGTGCCGGTGTCGGTTTCACTGGACAGACGGGTGAACTTTTTGGCGAATTTGGCTTGACGTCGCTACTCTCACTCGTGCGTATGCAAGAACCCGCTGCCGCTTGTGCCATTTCTTTATTTCTGTTGAAACGCGATCTCAGCATATCCAATTCTCTTTGTCTCTCCAACTGAGTGTTTTTCAATATATTGTTCTCCAATTCTTGAGTCGGTAATCCTTGTTCGAAGACCGCGCGATTAGCATTTACCGATTTGAGGGACGGACCATCGCTTTTTCCATTATCTGCGAGAGCAAAAAGTGAAAAAAAAAAAAAGGAATTAAAAAAACGAAATTTTATTTTCAAGTTAACAATCGATTCGAGATAATACCTCCGTTGTAATTTTGTTGCGATCTTTCGCTGTTGTTTGATTTTTCCCGTTCCAACAATTTCTTCGTTGGTACCGACATCGTCAGCGGTGCTTTAGGAATCAGCGGTGCTTCGCCCTTATTGTTTCTCTCGAAAAGCGCCATTCTCTCCGACAACGTCATTTCCGCTGGATCTCTCGCTCTCGTCTCTGTAACCTTTGATTCGAACAACGAAGCTTTACTGAGTACCGAACCGGGCGACGATTTTATCGGACTTTTCGGCGAACCATTGAAACCACCAAATCTCGCGGGCATACGACTATTGCTAACCCCGGAATTGACGTTCCTCGCCGATTTTTCCGGTGTTCTCGTGATCCCAACATCGTCGCAGTTGTTAATCCTCGACCCACCGGCCGCAGCACTTTTCGGCGAACGTTCGGTAGATTGCGATCTAACGGCGATCCTCTGGGCATCCGTTTTCCAACAAGGCGCGTTATCCGTTAATTTTTTCTCACGCGTCTCGTCCGAACGACGCGATTCCTTTACATCTCTAGCGGACTTTGAAGCGTCCGTTTTAGATCCCTGGGAACAATCCTTATAGTCATACACTAGACGAGAATTGCTTTTAGTACGACAATAGCCCTGTGCTTCCTGCAAAACATCGATTTTCTTTCAACGCAATTCGTACTCGTTAACGAGAATAATTCTTTTTTTTTTAAATGAAGGAAAAATTAAAAATCGGTATCGTTGATTGGACGTTCACTGTGATGCATCGTTACGTCTTGGATTACATTTTTGCGCCTTATTTTGGATGGATTATTTGAAATTTTAAACTTACCAGATTATCGAGTACCGATTTGTCCCATTTTAGCGGTTTCGTCGGGCTATCCACAGACTTTTTCGGTTGATTCGAATTACTTTTCCATTTACTGCAACCGCTCGTACCCGGCTGCGGCTCGTAACCCGATTTAACTTGTTCGTTGAGCTTTGCCTGAATTTTCTCGGCTTTACTCTCTACTGGTTTTACCAGTGTCGGATGTGACAAATCGTCCTCCCAGTTGTTGATCGTCGATGCGAGAGCAGCCAATCTATCCAGTCGGGCTTTGCTCTTCACGGGTGCGCGACCTTCCGTCGGCACATCCTCAGCCATGAATCTCTCCTCCGTTCTGTGTATCGGTGAACTCAACTCGCGACTGCTGTCGTCTGGACAATAATAATTTTGTTTTTTTTTTTATTAATAATAAGAACGTGTGAACATCGCGTTTCGGCACAGAGAGGAAAAAATATTAACAGAAATAAACAACGATAGCGAAATTGTGTCGGAATCGTTTCGCAAATTTTAAACTATAAAAAGACGGAAAATTTTACATGGCCTTTACACAAACGAGTAAAATACTCTTTATCAATATTAATTGTTTGTATAATACAATGCAAATCATTAGTTAAACCGCGGCGCAAAAAATAAAAAAAATTTATCGTGAATTCCAATATAAAATTGCCGTAAACTAGAAAAATCGTCTGATACATAAGAAGAAATTAAAAAGTTTAATACAGTGTTAACAGCTGCATAAATAATTAAATCGAAATATCAAGGATTCCACTTACCAGAGTACAGTTTTCCGAGTCTTTGCAGCTTTGATCTCACGCTGGTTGCCGAATTTTCCCCATTTTCCTTGTTCACCGTGCTGTTGTCACGTGCCGCAGACTTCACTGGGGATGCCTTACGGGGCGATTTCGCCGATGTTTGCTTTGTTATCGAAGATCGCTGTGTCGATGGTTTTGTCGTTGTTACCACAGCTTTTACGGGAGACACTACTGATTTCGTCGGAGGCGTTGGAGATTTTTCTACTTGCATGGCGACTGAATGTAAAAAGATAGTTTTTTTTTTTTTCGTTTTTTCTCGATTTTTCCGACTCTTTTCAAATGTATTAATACGGAAAAAAAATTTAAAAATCTTACCTGGCGCTTGTGCCAATATTGCGTTTGCATCTTTCAGCGGACTTCGTCTTTTCTTCAAATCGTGTCCCGCGTTTGATAGCTGCGTATCCAACTTTTCTCTTCTAGCTTTTGCGCGTTCCAACATACGCTGCGATGGAAAAAAAAATTATTAAAAGTGAATAAGAGAAAAAAAAAAATTATACTCCGTTTTGAATATTTGAATTATTTGAAAAATCGAGTTCTGTGCTATTTTTCACCGTAATTTGATGTTTGACTAATAAATATTACATTGATATTATTATCAAAGAAAACTTTGGAGAAGAGTTTTCATGAGAAAAAGAAGAATTCGAGTTCAACAAGTTGCTGGTGTGTCGTTCTTTCAGCAATCTTAAAAGTGTCAATAAAAAAGAAAACGATACTTTTATTTAACCAATAAGTATCTGTCACATGATCGCTTAAAGTATTAATATCCAAATATATGGATAACAATCATCAAAATGCATGAAATGTTGCGCGGGGGTCTGTTATACCCCACGCAATATTCGTTACCTGAGTGAAAGGATCCATGTTACAAGAGACGCGGAGTCAACAATTTCACTTTTCTCGTGCTTTATCACCACGATAGAATTAATAGTCCTGTTGTTTTCGGGTTAAAGTTATTTTCGAGGGTGTATCAATTCGCAAAGATTGCGCTCGATCCAACAGATTTTCGTGAAATAAAGGAGCACGACGCTGGGCACGTTTCACGCCCAGAGCCTAAACACGATCGTCACCGTTTGACCGTTGAGTTTAAATGCAACCGCCATGTCAGTGGGACGCGAGGGGTAACACAGCAAAAGGATCACTCGGTATTTATCGTGACGGGTAACTCTTACTTTCCTCCGCGCAGGTTAATTGATAGTTCACACGATTTTTCACACTCGTCTCGCTTCAAAATTCTTTTTCGAACGTTATTCTCGCTTTTTTTTTCAATTTAAACGAATGATACGATGCTGCGAAAGCGTCCGCGTCGTTACTCCGATTTGCGTAGATATATGCCTGACTTGTGTACGCGCGGTAGGCGGCTGTCCGCGCGTTCATCCACCGCGGGGGGCGCATGAATGCTCGCCGAGATTATATTTTGAAATCCTGCATTCTCATTGGCTCTCGTCTACTATCCCTCTATTTTTCTCTCTTTGTCTCTATCCCTCTCGATTCTCTGTAAAACTCTGTCACGCTCCTTGTTTTTGTGTGTATAGTCGAAAACATAACGGTTCCTACACCATGAGGATGAACAAGGATGAACATTATTGTACTGCAGCTGCTCGCCCTTCGGGGTACCAATTTTTATTTACGAGCTGCAATGAGCTTCGGACTCGTCATTCACTATTATTCGGCTGTGCGTAAACACTTTCACCGATTATGCGGATACATTTTCTCAAGTCTCCCTAAGATAAGAATCTTGTACGCCTTAGTGGCTATAAGATACTAAGGGGCTCGTGATGAATAAATATTAGAACTTGTCATCATTGCAATATCACTATTACTTTTGCCCGTTCTGTTCCTGTATTTGCACGTTTTTGTGGCGCAGACTCATCGGTGATCCTTGTTTTGATGTCAATAAGCGATAGCAACATTACAGTAATAACAAAAATATTCTATTTCATCCTTGTATTTTTGAAAAATAAGAACTCATAAAAATAGACTTCGAAGCAAATAGAAGAAATAAAAAAAAAACAAAAAAACAAACTGATGCCAATAAGCAACGTCAATAGAGACCTTTATTACCGACCGATGTGTTTCTACACCGTTTCTTCAATATCGGAAAGAGTATCGTCTATAGATTCACGTAGTTCGCGATTGTCCGTCCGATACACACAAGTGAGGCACGGGTACCACGAACTACGTCAGTGCACCAGTTGTAAAATTTCATCGGGGGTAATAGTCGACGGTAGACGGGTTTCGTAATTAAATACGCATTTCCACAAATCCGTTGAATTTTGTCGCGCATAAATTTTTGTTCTCGCGCGTGATAAGAAAAGTGATTTTTTTTTCTGTGTCGAATCAACGAATCAATGATCGATATCTCGTGAAATACGGAGAACGCCAGGGTCCAGCTGACTAATGTGAACTCGAAGAGAATCCTCGCGTCCGCGGCTACGTCTTGGTACGTATGCACCCATAATGCACCGAGCTGGGTGCACTTGCTCTTACCTTTACCCGCTACGAAAACATCATTATTATTTCAACTGTTGTGTAACAATAGAACGCGCGATGAGTCGGCCCTTAAGAAATATAGGAAAGAAAAACATCTCACTCGACTATCTCTACATAGCGACATACATATTCGTTACTCAATTTTACTGCCAAGTTGATAAGCTCGAGTTCGCAGCTGATAGCAAGAGGCTTCTTTGTCTCCCGATATGCGCGAGAATCCTCTAAGAACGTTTCTTATCACGATTGAACATATTCGTATTTCTGTTTCTCATTAATTATACATATTAGCGAGTTTGGCGCCGTTTTAGAGAGGATTTAATCGAAAAAATGTTTGTCGCGTTTGCGGACAGTGATACAAAGCGTTAGTCATTGGGATGCATCAAACAATCGCGACGATTCACCAAACGTATCATTGGCGCACACGCGAACGATCAATTGCTTTGCATTCGGATAGGAAATGTGGCGATTAAAAAGTTTCGATGTATATGAGTGTTATGTTTCTTACTTCTTGCATTATCGTGCGGAGCTAATTAGTGACAACAAAATATAGACAACGATGGCTCAATATACATCGTTGGCTATATATAAACGTGAATTGGCGATGAAATGTTACTTGCTCTCTTTTTTTCTTTTTTTTATTCAGCTTCGTAACACTCATCACTGTGGGAATTTTTTTTTCATCTCGCGATTTCCGACTAATTGACTCGTTCGTGTTGCTGATAATTAAATTCTCGCGAGAATACGTTGTGTTTTTTTTCCATAACAATAGTATACGCTAAATATCCATGGGGACACGTGTGCGTTTGTTTAAATTATTAATTCGGTGGTGTAAACACAGGAAGTGTTAATTAAGTATATTTACCTGTCACGTACGACCGATGCTTTCCCAAGAAAAAAAAACGTTGCCTTCATTTGTTTACAAAAACAGACGATTTTCGTAATAAATTGAAAAATCAAATTATATCAATATCCGGAGCTTTGTGTTTTGTTTTGTATTCTTTCTAAGAATACTTCCGCGACCTCCCCTCCCTGAAATACAATAAATTTCGAACTTTCGAAGTTTTAAGAAAACGTCAATAGAAAGATTTTTAATGACTAATCAGTGGAATAAACGAAAAGAATTGAGTTGACAAATGTTTTAATCGGAGTTTTACTATTTTACGAGTTTTATTTTTTCAATGACGGCTATGGGACGAAAGAATGATTATTTGCCATATATATTATCATAACAACAATGTCGACGTCTGTTAAAAATTGACTTTGAAACATCGAAGAAATGACGTTTCAAAATTATTTTATAATTCTTTTCCAGTTTTCCATAGTTGAACATACGATTTGAAGGTAATGAATGGTCAAAAATACCGGACGCCTAATTACCTCACCCGCGCGTGAGAAATTTCTTTTCGGTAATCGGCAAAGAGAGAGAGAAAAAAAAACAATGAATAGCTACTAATATTATGGCGTTTCGATTGAAGATACGTGTGAAAAGTACGAAAAGAAAAAAGCGTTTATACACAAACGTCCGCGTGAAACGAATCCATTGAAATAAATTTTCGATGAAATACGAATTGCGCAGAATTAGTTGCAATGTCGTTTTTCGCAATAAAAAAAAAAACTTTTGGATGCCGCGTAAAAAATTCAAATATCTCGAAAAACTGGAAATCGGCAGAGTGCACCTTTTTTCATGCAAACGATCACATATATTCATAGCCGAGTTACCAAGGATACAACAATTGTCCACAGGCTAATTATTTGTTTTTTTTTTATCGACGTTCTCTCGCGATCACGCAATAGACGGATAATAATAACAAAACAATCACATCGATACCGATTGATACATTTTTTTTTTCGCAGAGGGCTGCCGTAGTGCAGTCCGCAAGTATACTGGGCGATCATGGAACAAGTGATTGCTCTTAGCACGCAAAATCCTCTGTCGTCTTTATTGGTCAAATTTGGAATGATGGCGTGGAACAACACTTGCGGAATTGAAAATTGTTCGGGACACGGTGAATGCCACAACGGTACTTGCCTCTGCGAAGTGAGTAATTCATTTTTTTTTATTACTTTAATCACTAAACGCAATATTTTAATTTTCGAGTAAATAATAATAATAATTTTTTTTTTTTTCATTTTTTTTATCGTTAAATAAATTGTTTTTTTTTTCTCAGATACAATTCGACGGGACGGAGTGCCATGTGCCGAATTTCAGTTATTACATCGCATTCGCAACGATGTTCTTCATTTTGGCTTTCGTGTGTCTGACTCAGCTGGTCATGTGTATCGTCGCCGAATGGCAGAGAATGAAGGCGCCTTCGTTTTTACGCGCTTGTCGCGTTACGACCCAAAAAGTATTGTATTTCGTAGTTTTCTTGGCGTCGATTATTCGGGGCGCTTACTTTACCTCGCCGGTTAGTAAAAAAAAAAAAAAAAAAAAAAAAAAAACGCAATTTTGTCGATACTGTTGAGTTTGAGATTTTTTTGAATTAATTTTTTTTCACAGACAGCGTTCAAGGAGGGATGGTCGCGAAGTCTTCTATCGGCTTACTATCCTCTGCTGCTCAGCGGCTCGTCGCTGATCGTTTGCTTTTGGGCGGAAGTATTTCATCTGCGCAACATAAGAACCGACAAGCAACAATTTTTATCCAAATCCTTTCTCGCCTTCGTTGTCTTTAATCTCATGACATATTCGCTGCTTCTTGCCGAATTTATTACCGCACAAATGAACTCCCTGGAAGATCAGGTGAGTTATGTTCACAAAAAACAACAAAAAAAAACAAATCGTGTTTTGCGATGCTGTGGCTGATGAATAACATTTTTTTACCTGTTGCGGCTTCGGCACGACTTATGCTTTTTTGTGATGTATCTTCTTTACTAACGAACGGACGGAGGTCTTTTTTTCTTTTTTTATGGCTTTTCTTATTTCGTCGATCGAAGTTGAAACGTAAAATAAAAAAATACTCCGTTAACAACGAGGAAGATAAATAAAAAAAGCATGGATCGCTCCGAAGCTGCAGCAGGAAAATCGAAAAAAAAAAAAAAAAAGTTTACGTCGCAGTTAGAGTTCGAAAATCGAAGCGAAGCACTGTAATGTTGTATCGTAATTTGCAGAGTTTCTACACTCATATTTTCAACGGATGTTACGCAGTTCTCCTCTTCATCGTCGTCGTATTCTTCTTGATCTATGGAGTCGAAGTTTACTTTAAGGTAAAGCATATTTTTCTTCATTAATGATCGATAATAGAAATATTAATGTATATTATTGTTCGTACGATCGAAGGTTCGCGGGGGTTTCTTAAGCGAGCATCAGGTCGCCTCGATAGCAACGAATAAACGTACACCGAACGATCCGAAGCTTCAAGAAGAAGATCCGGTAACGGCGAAACTCTTCGAACCGGTGGCGACGACATCGTCGGAGCCGTTGAACGTTCAACAACAGGTCGACACATCGCAGCTTCATCAATCGAGATTCGGATTACTCGCTCAGGCGTTCATGTTGTTCATCGTCGTCGGTTTCTTGTTCAGCGAGACTCTCAGTGGCTTCTGGAAAACTAAGTTAGTTCGCTCGTTTCTCGCGATTAATAAAAACTCTCGTATATTGCGCGGAGATAATCAATTAAAATTTCTCAACAGAGTCCCACTGTACAGCAGAAATTGGCACGACGTTGTTTTCCGGGTTCTCGAAGTCGGCGTCGCGCTATGGTTTCCCTGTGTTCTCTGGAATTGCATGAGGTAAACTTCACCCAAAAATTCGTTTTTTTTTATTAATTTTTTTATCTGATTGATTCGTTATTCGAAACCGATTTTTCAGTCCGGAACAACTATGGATACTGAATCCGAAAAGAATATTGAAACGACTGGATTTGGATCAGACGAAAGTTAGCAAAGAGATCGAGTTGCAGGAGAAGAATGGAATGGATAGCCGTTTGTTAACCGACGGAACGTCGATAAGCAGCAAAGATTGTTGGATCTGTTACGATAACGAGACGCAGGACGCCGGACCGTTGATCCAGCCGTGTCAATGCCGCGGCGATGTTAGCGCTGTGCATCACGACTGTCTGCGTCGATGGCTCGTCGAGGTGAATTTTTCTTCCAATCCGCTGCCGTAGTTTGATATTCAGATTTTTTTGCCATTGCGGAAGATTTTTTTTTTTTTACGACGGGACGCAAACAATAAATAAATGATTTATTATTCTCGCAGAGTTCGATGAATGCCGACAGTCTCGCGTGTAAGGTATGCGGTACAAAGTACAACGTGGAACACGCCAGTAGGTTGGATTGGCAAAATGGTTTAACGCCGCGTCATTGGTTGCAAACAATTGCCATCGTCACGACTATGTGCGGCTCGTCCGCTGCCGCATGGATACTCATTCAACTTGTCGAGGGTCCGATAATACGAATGCTGGCGGCTGGTACCGCTCTGCTGGTTATGTACGTCTGTATCAGGTGAGCATTTTTATTATTCGGGCATAAAATAGTCCCTTTGATATATTTTTTAAAGCATTGAATTAAAAAATGTTTTCGATAAAAATTCTTGTTTTTCGGGCAGTTTTTTTCTAAGGAGTTGATAAGAAAATCACGATTGCGGGATCCATGGATTAAGTGCATTTTTTTGCGTCGCAAAAAAAAAAATTTAATTTCCAATCGTCTTAAAAAAAAAATTATTTTTCAAAATTCAAATCCTCTTACAATTTTTTATAGTGAGATCCGTAGATTTTTTATACTTTTTTTTTGTCTGCGGCTAAATCAACGAATTCCTCTCAGAAGGAAAAAAAAAACGTTTATGAATACTCAAGTAGAGTATTTAACATTTGATTTAATAATTGCAGATTTTTGAGTCTGAATACCGTTGTTGCGTATCAACGTGCCAAGATATCAGCGCTAAACATCGTGAACGTCGACACACCGAGCGCCAACGCTCAGGTCGCGACGATAAGTCACACGGTGGCGGTAGACGTAGCCAAGTCGGAAACTGTGACGATTTAAACAAATTTTCGTGATTTTGTTTTATCGTTGCAATACGACGTTTACCCTCACTGTTAATTATTAAAAAAAAATCAACAGAAAAAACCACATTTCCAATTAGACGACGAAAAAATTTAGCGATTATTCGAGTAGAAATCGACGATCGCGTCGACTTTGTAGAAACGGAAAGGAAAAGATAAAAAAAAAAAAAGAAATTGCATCGGTTAAACTGACGATAGACTGGTAGGCAGTACAAACTTTATGGATCATTGGGTTCTCCTGGGCTCGTTGAACTTGTGACAAAACGTATAAATAGCCCCCTCTCCCCCTCCCTTCCCCCAGAATGTGGGGTCAAATATTCATGTGTCAATGCCGAGGTGAAACAGCGGTGTCGAAACGAATAGAGATTTAACCCTCAGCGCGTTAACGCGAGTTGCCGATCGCAAAATTCGTAAACCTTCCGGATTTCCTGAGAAAATTCTCGGGACACTGTAACATTAAACATTCGATTGGAGCTCTTCGGTTCGCGAATAATTAGCGAGGAAAAAAAAATAAAAAAAAAAAAACGCGCAGCCGAAGATGGTGCATTCGCTCACCTCCCCGACTCATCCCTCAGACTCGTAGCGAGGTAACATTTTATCAATAGCTTTATTACTTTATATGGTTTTAATGGTTATAACTTTTGAGATAATGAAGACGCGAGAAATGAAAATATAGCTACGAGTTGATAATTACAGTTAGTCTTTAAGGAAGAAGATTATCTGAAGAATAAAAGAGAAAGAAGAGAGTGTCGTAGATGGTAACTGAGTTGTATAACTTGTTAGATATAAACGCTTAAAAATAGGCGTTGTGTAGAGTTAATCGATTTTAGACGATTAGATTGGTTACCAAACGATAGTTGGTAGGACACGGATTTCTGTATCAAACTTTGATAGACGTATTTAATCGAAAAAAAAAAAAAAAAAAAAAAAAATGAAAAAAAAAATTTGGAAGGTTCGAGTTAATTATTAATGTTCGATTAGGCGCTCGTCATTTGACCCTTAGCGCGAGACTAATCCAATCCCCTCCGATGGCTTTCGCGCTTCGAAATTGTCTGGCGATCACGAAAGATTACGAAAATTAATTAAAAAAGAAAACGTATAGCAGAGCGAATTTGTAAGTTTAGAGCAAACGAAACATAATCGAAAATCTCGTACTGAAAATTTTTCTTGCGAGAGAAAGCAATTATTTCTCTATGACTATGCCAATAATATTTATCCAAGTCGGTTTTACTGTATTCTTAAAAAAAAAAAAAAAAAAAGAAAAAAAAATCAAATAGGAATGTTAAAACTATCGAGCGGTCTTCAGCGGTGTTTGTTGTTTAGAACTATCACCGGAAACATGTATAACACAATATCAAATTCGACGTACGGTTGGCGTTAAGTTTATTCGTAGCATTTTCCGAAATACTACATAAAAAAAAAAGTTTTCTTTTTTTATTACTATTAGTATAATTAATTAAATGAGTTATTGATTATCCAGCGGCTGAGGATCGACATTCTGTAGAGAACAACAAAAGGCAATTTTTTTTATTTAATAGTTACCTTAGAGAGCGCACTGGACGGATAAGTTTGTCTCTGTATTACGTATACCTGTGACTGTGAATGGATCCTTTGAATTTAAGAAAAACAACGTGTTTCCGCTATAAGCGGATGAGAAAGAGAAGAAAAACCTCGTTATCGTTTTCCGGCGATGAAGAAACGAAAATTCCTCTCGTTCGGCAAAATTTTCGGTGCTCGTTGACTTTGCGTTAATTTTTCATTTGTACAGACCACGAAATCGCGTTTTGATTAATGCCGCGTCGATGCGAATTAAACAAACGAAAAAAAAAAAAAAAAAATTTTTGTTTTTTCCTTTGCAAAAGCAATGTAATTTTTATTATTTTCTTTCCCTCTTACGAATATCGTTGGACACTGTAGATGAATGATAAAGAAATGATTATAGTGATAAGCTGTGATACTAAGGAGTGTATGAAATCTAACAGAACGGCCCTGAAATAAAAATTAAAAATGCCGAATACAAAATATCCACATTTTTTTTGTAACGCACCTAAAAAAAAAAAAAAACCTTTTTTTCATTTCCCAATTCACAGCGAAAGGATAATTAAGTTGAAACTATCGATTTTTTTTCGTACATATTTCGAAGTTTTAATGACTCCGCTTCTTTTTCTTGTTAAATTCAATTCGGGAATAAAAAATGATATCGTGTCATTCTGTTCGTTTTTATTCATTCTTACGCATTTAAACAGTTACTTAAGTATTCACGAGAGATACATGTTTTTTGTTTTTTTTTTCTTAATTAAATCGATTTAAATCGTTACCTTAGTACAATATTATAAGATATACAAATACAACAGAACTCTGTTTGTTTGTTTTGTTTTTGTTTTTTTAAATACCGTTTAAACGTTGACCCGCTAAATACGAAAGATTTAACTTGCTTTTTTTTCTTCTTCATCCCTTCTTAATCTCACGTTTGGGTAAATCGTTCTGCGTGCGTGCATCATATTTGTTACCTGATTGCCAAAGTGTTTTTATTTTTTTTTTTACGTGTGGAAATTAGCAGCGTGGCAGAAGGTTGCCGCCTCTCTTCGGATGTTGTGTTCAGTTGGTTCGGGATAATTGGTAAATGCTCGCGTGTTTCTCTTCTCAACCTACGCTGAAACATCGTTACGACAATTACAGTGTCGTTATCTCGATCGATACGATCCTTTGGAACGCTCGACAATTGCGGCAAAGGTATAATTTCGAAAAAAAAAAAAAAGACATCTTAACAAAAACGTATAATTCTTCGTATATTTTTATATAAAGAACGATATGCTGGATATAGAATTTTTTTATATTCATAATGATCGATAATTAAACTGTTCGCGTACGGGAGGTTACCGGGATCTTCGGAAAACGATGATATGTGGTAAAAGAATTCTGAAAGAAATTCATCGAGACCTCAAAGTATTGTTTCCTTGATGTCAAAGAAGAAATTGAAATACAGCAGAGCGCCGATTATCCGAAATAATTGGCAGCAGGCACCTTCGGATATCCGAACAACAATATTTCGAGGGCGGAAAAATAATTTAAAGGGGTATATCTGCGTAGCGATTGAAAATTCAAGTCAAATTTTTTTATTTCGCGTTTATCGCAAAAACTATAGAAGGAAATCATTTTTTTTTTATTAAAAGGTTCGCATATGGAGTCTTCAAAACGAATTGGTGGAAAATATTGACAAAACATATATATATATATTCGATCGGCGGGATGGTAACTTGTTTTGTTTTTTCTTTTCTTTTTTTTAGACATTTGATGGTAGAAATTCCCGTGAAAACAATAAATCTAATATAGAAAAAAAAGCGACATGACTCTTAATACTTGTAGTGACCAGTAGAAAAAAAAATGTATTACCTTTTTTGGTATTTGAAAGAATCGAAATTTTGACTCGTTTTTCAAGATATACCCCTTTAAATTAATATCCTATTAATGTTCCGTTTGTATCTATTTCTTTGGGAGAAAAGTCGCCAATTTTTGTCCGTATTAACAACGAAAGATGTTAATTTTAAAAAGTTGCGTCGAAAGAAGGAAAATACAAGAGAAATCGGATACAATGCGTTAAGTCGCGCAACAATGTATTGTTATATATATTAGAATAATTGAGATATAAACCCAATCGTTATTCCGATAATTGACTTTCGGATGATCGACGTTCGTACTGTAATTACAACAATCCATGTAATTGTATCGGCAAAACCGGCGAAAGTGTTTGCTTTTCCACGAACGCGAAGATTTAATTCGAATTATCACCAACGATAACATACTTTAGAGATAATTTCCCGTTTAATCTATGGGACTCGGATCGGGAATCGTGATGTGGATTATTCTTCATTCAGGAATGTTGGGGACGCGTTATCATGTTACAAGAGGACGAGCTCCTCGACCTAAAGATACTTGAATAATTTTATTGCTTTAACACGGCGCACACAGTAGCATTTGATTATCGATTGTTCATAGCATACCTGCGATACCGGCCATTGCTTCGGAAGCGAAATACTTTACGTCGACATCCGTGTCGGTGTTTAGTTTCTCGAGTATAGGTTTGACTTGTGTCTGAACGGCGGCCGGCTCTAGATACGGTCCGATACGCTGGAGTGTCTTAGCAACGTTGAATCTCACGTTAGCCACGTTGTCGTTGGCCATCGCCAGTACTGTTGGAAGCATTACTTTCGTTGTTATTTCGGGACCGCATACTTCGGCCAAAACCTGCAAACGAAAAAAAATAACAAAAAAGTTAATTTGCTTGAGATTTCGTTCCGATATTACCATCGTAAAACAATTTACAATTCGTCAAAACGGAAAGAACAAATCGACGAGAATATGGAGCAATATCTGCGGAAGAATAACTATAAAAATAATGAAATAACTTACGTTGATACAGAATAGACACGTCATTCTGTGAAGATAATTCGAGTCCCTCGGCATCGCGAGTACTCGCGGTATGATCGTTGTTTGCGCCCATTCCGGACCGAATTTCTCAACCAGTTTCTTCAAGTTTAGTGTCGCTGCCTCTCTAATCGCGTAAACGTGATCGACGAGCCAATTCATCGATAGGGAATTGAGTTGTTCATCGAAGAACTCAACTCCAAGCTGTCCGGCCAGCAGTGGCATATATCTGCCAAAGGAAAGTGTAACAATTGATCAATCCGAATGTTAAATGCCGACGTTGGCTTTCGATTAACCGCAGCAATAAATAAACAATATTTACTCGATGATTGCCAATCGCACGCGCCACTTTGAATCCTCCGCCAATTCAACGATTGCCGGTAGAAGTGACTGTGATAGCTGTTGAATTCCGATAACTTCGTTAACGCAGTCCAAGTTGCTTATTATGTTGAGACGTACTTCCGGACATTCGTCTTTCAGTTGCGAAAGAAACAGCGGCAATAGATGCTCAATAGTGCTATAATAATTAAAAAGAAACCATTTATAGCAATTAAAGACAGTTACGCGTGCCGCCGCGCGTAATCATCATCACCGTCAACCGATCGCGACACGAATAAAACGACAACAATAAAAATCTCGAAAATCGATATATATCGCGACACACCAACTTTTTAAGAGTGCGAAAAGAGTATAAAAGTCCGACTTTTCTCGTTTTAACAAAAAGGGACTTTATTATTATCCTACGTACTTGTGTTTTCCAAGAATGGGACTGAGGCCCATTATAACGCTCGCCAGAGCCGACTTTACGTGTTGATTCGGATCCGCAACAAGATCCTTAACGTACGGCAAAACGTTCGTCATGATCATCGATTCCTGATTGAATTGATCTAAATTCTGACAAAAGTCGCGGACTTTGTCAGCTGCTGCGGCGCGAACCTCGGCTTCCGTATCCTTCAGAAGAGCTTGAAAAGCCGGAACGAGATCGGCCCTTGTTATTTCCGGACCGACGGCTTTTTGAAGCTATGAACAAATCAATACGATGGTTAAAAAAATTCCTTTCAACAACTCCTTTCTTCCTAATCCTTCTGAATGCGTGAAACTTTTGCGATTGAGGAAAAAAAAAAAAAACTTACATCGGTAAATTTGTCGGCGACCATGTAACGCACGCGCCACGACTGATCGCCGGCGCATTGACGCAGAGTCGGCATTACCAGCTGCTCAACGTCTTCCTGTTGCAAAAGCGGTGCGATACTGACGCACGCATCGACTGCTAACAGTCGGACAGAGTCCTGCAATCAAACGAAGAAGTTAATATAGAATATTATTAGTAAAATAACATATTTTTCATAACGCATCTCTGTGTAATATGAGAAGAAGATTACTATCTTATCGAAAAACTGCTGAATAGCGGAGGCAATTAAATAATAATAGAATTGAAATCTATCGGAAGATTATACGATTATTCATTGGAAGATAGTTAATTACTCGCCTGTTCGTCTTGCGCGAGAATGACAAACATCGGTATGAGATCCGATTTCAAATACTCGATCTCGACGACCGTCGCGAATTCGCCGAGTTTGGAAGCCGCCGAACGGCGAACCATCGGCGTGTCATCCTGACAGAGACTGCGGAAATGATTTCTCAACTCGGCTGTAAAAAAGAAATAATATATTCAGATGCTGCGTCGGAAAATAGCGAATCGCGATTATGTAAGGTGGTCAATCGCCTTAACATCGCTTTTCGGGCTTTTAATTTGCAATGATAACATTGTTGCTACTCATTGCTTCGAGAAAAAAACGCTGTCTTTTTCGGTTTTTCAAAATTTGTACTTTTCAAGATGTATTAATATACGTTCCAAAACAAGATACGCGGAATATCTAATTGTAAAAAGAAAAAAAAAGGAAACGAAAGAAACCAAAACACAATTAACTTCGAGTAATCAGCAAAACTCAGGGAATTAAAACAGATGTATTTTTGTTGCATTGTCTTTTCAAGAAACGTATAAAAAAAATTCAAAATAAAAAAAAGAATGCATGTTGCATCTGAAAATAATTTTCATTGAGGGATTTGAATTAACTACTCGAAATTTCATTCGTATCAAATGCATTTGCATCATTCTAGTTATTCATTCGGCATTTATTTTGCTTGTGTAAAAACTCCACAAAAAAAAAAATTGCTAATTATTTCTAATCCATAATAATCTATTCTAATTAATTTATGTTTATGTAAAAGGAATTTATTTCCCGTCGACCAAAATAAACAAATAAATAAGTAAATAAATAAATAAATTATATGGAATTTAAGAAAAAAATGTTATTGTCTGTACCTTTGAATGCGGGTCCAACGCGAGGATAGCAAACGCTCATTAGGCCACAAGCGGATGTTCTGGACGTGAACCAGTCGCCGGATGCCAAGCGCTGCACCAGCGGCACAAAGTGATCCTCCAGATAGGCGGGACTATGCTGACTTGCTATGTTTCGCAGAGACTCAACAGCTTTGTCGCGGACGACCGTTTCCTCTACAGCTGCCAATGCTTCCAATGGAGGCTATAAAAAATCATTATTCTAATTTTTTTCCAAAATTGCAAAATGGTGTAAAACAGACAATTTGGTAATTCTTACCAAAAGGCAGTGTACAAACTCCGGTCCGCCGACAAGAGGCGTGAATGATCCCAGTTGTTCGGCGAGAGCCAAAAGTACTTCATCTTCGTCATAAATTGTGTCGGTCAAAAATGGCATCAATTCTATACGCGTGCGCTCAGGGCCCAGCGCCAGGGCGATTGTCGATAGTTTTTTAATCGAATTCAAACGAAGCTGGAAATAAATATTTAACGGCATTGTGAGTCATGATTTCGTCATTTTAATCACTTTTCGTAAATGTTTCGTAAAACATATTATTTGTATTCGCTCATTAGTTTTCGTTTCGTATACTTGGGTCACGAGACAATTGTGACGATGCGTGAATGTTTTTTAACGGTCGCGTAATTGGAACAAAATTGATAAGTACGAGAGCAATGACGTTTAACGAGCGTGACAAGTGTCGGTGACAAACATTTCGGCGTTGACGAGTTGCCGTAACCTCAACAAGCCGAGGGGTCGAAGATTGGGAAAAAAAAACGCACGATACATAGCGCGACTGTTGAGCGGAGTAACGATAAAAGAATTTGCTGCGTCGAGATCTTCGAGTCGTATTTACCTGGACATCCTCGTTCTTCAATTCGTCGATCAAAACAGCTATCGGATACAGACTGTCGTCCGTGGTCGAATCGCTCGCTGCCATTTTTCTGTGTGGTGCTTCGTACTTTGTGCCACGAACAGGACGAGCCGAAGATTATCGCGTTTGCGTTTATGTATTGTCAAAAACGACGATGATATTCGGTTGCCGGCACTGCGGCGTATTCGTTTATCCTCAAAAAACTCGCGCGATTACGAATGAAAAATATGCAATAGCTGCGTACGTGAAGTCACAGCATACGAAATGTTTAGCTGATCGCATTCGGCTCCAGATCCAGTCGGAACCAACGGATTCGAGAAATTTTCTTAACGCACCGGAGTCACGGACCGTGGTTGGGGCGAGGAAAAAAGTCGGCGGAGGATATCACATAGACGGACAGCCGAGTAGTCGAAAATGGACCCCTCGCTGCTATTATCCGAATGAAAAATTGTTGCGATAATATTTCTGAGATGTAAATTGATGATATTATTTAGTTCAAGATGCGTTGAAAGGGAAAGCTTCACAATTGCAATGGAAATACGATAAATAACAATAAAGCTGCTGAATTTTCGCGTGATTTAGCAGCGAACCTGGCGAACGTGTCTCGAAATGATGTCAATACATGATGTCATTCCTACGCCTATCGTTCCCCACCCTCACCACTGCTTTATTCACCGTGCGATTATTATTATACTTCGGTTCTTCTTTTGACATCCGTTAGTGAAACTCGCCGTGCCAGTCGTTTACTTTATTATTCACCTCCGATACCGGAGGTTCATTATTTGTATAAATATAACCTAAGCATCTCCAGCGATATCGCTTGACACGGAAAGTTGTTTCATATTTTATACAAGAATAATAATGTCTTATCAATTATATAGAAATACGACGTTGGGCAATACGTTGCAAGAAAGTTTGGACGATTTAATTCAGGTACAGTACGAAATACTTTTCAATTTTTTTAACCTCATTAACAATTGATACATCGCGATTTTGTCACAATCTTTCGTTATCTCTAACACAATGGACGTTTGGACCGCCAAAACAGTTCAATCGATTTTTTTTTCGTGCTAAAAATTGTGAAAAACTCGTTAGAAGCTGCCGAGTTGTGTAATCATCAATTGTTCATGCAGACTGCGTCGTTTGAATAAAAAATTCTGTTGTGTCCGAATTAAATGCATACGAGTTTTTCTTAATAAAATTAAAAGGCGTTGATTGTTGGTTGCGTATAATTTAATAATATTTCGAGTTTTTATCTATCGAAGTCTCAAAGCTCAAAGCTGTTTCCATGCAAAGAACAAACTTATAGCGTATCTCTTTGATGACCCATTCGATTTCTTTTGTTTTTCACGGAAATGCTTAGCAGTAATGAGTATTGATCCATAGTGCTGTTACATTACTTTGAATGCGCCGAACGATACATTTTTTTTATGCTTCTCATCGCATTCTGTGAGCAGGGAAATTGTGAACATATTTTGCTTATTTAGCTATCACACTCATATTTATTTGCCGATAATAGCAGAAATAAAAATTGTGTATCTAACAGCCGTTTTCCTTTTCAGTACGGACAAATAACGCCGCAACTCGCAATTAAAGTTTTATTGCAATTTGATAAGGCAATTAATCAAGCGCTCGCTACACGCGTCAAATCTCGACTCACATTCAAGGTAAATATTTATTTCCGAACATTGTATTTGGTCTTTGAAATGTGGACGAATTTTATCGAAATTTTATATTAAAAAACTTTCATTTAATTTTTTTTCTTTTTCTTTTAATAATAAGGATAATTTATGAATTTTTCATGTTTATTTATTACTATTTATTTACATTATTTAACTAAATTTTCAAGAACGAGCGGCAATTTCAAATTTACGAAAAAATATATTCGTTTATTTTCTAGGCAGGGAAATTGAACACATACAGATTTTGCGACAACGTCTGGACTTTCATGCTAAACGACGTTGAGTTTCGAGAGGTTCAAGAAGTCGCCATAGTGGACAAAGTTAAAATAGTTGCCTGTGATGGAAAGAGTGAGTATCATTGCGAAGCTTTAATGATGATTTTTATACCAGAAACAACAATGATTAATAGCCATTTGGCAGTATCAGTGGCTAAGGGTGGCAAAGATCAGAATATTCACAAATAAATAACAATTGCTTTCCTTTTTTTTAGCTCTAGACGCGGATGCCGCTACAAAGAGGTAACCGCTCCTGCATTAGAATTTAGAGACGCAATTGGATTAACGGGAAAACGAAAAAAAAAAAAAAAAAAAAAAACGAATGACGACTCATGAAGTATCGAACGTTTTACAAGACAACCGGCGATGATTCTAATGGAATAATTTAATTCTACATATGCAACATGTTGGAAACTCAAAGGCCATTCATATCAGGCATCGCAACGTCGATATAATGAATCTATTTGTAATAAAAACAAAACAAAAAAACAATATAAATGCGTGACGAGAATTTTTGGATAACGTTACGTTTTTTTTTTTTATATTCTATCACGAAACTCTTTTGTTCGAAAAACATCGGGTAAAAAATAATATATAGATGTATACTTACGATGCTAATTAATGGTGGATCCTTCGCTTCCCCTATTCAAGATTCTCCATCAACGATCGGGAAAAAATCCCGTGAATCCAAATGTAAATAATTGCAAGAATAGTTTTTTTGTTTTTTTTCAAGAATATTTTTGATACTTTCTATTTACGAAAAATCCAACGTCTTCAACAATTTTTTACGTTGGAACACAGAGATTTTTAATAATCGATAAGAACATTTCATCGAACAACCAATCGCGATGAATATTTCATACGATTTATTTAACAACGAAATTAAAATGCGTTTTTACGTTGGCTATCGATGCGGAAACCTGAATAGTTGACAGAGGATAACATAGCGACCGATATACCCGACGGTCCCTTAAAGTACACGCGATATAATTATCGGCGGTCCAAGAAACGATATCGTGGGTTCCACGATTTTTGACGAAATCGAAGGGTGGAAATTCGATAAAACAGAACGATGTAATTCGCGGTACTTCTGCAATTCAAAGTTCCCAAATATTTCCGCTGAAATTCATGAATCATCTATTGGCATTTTATGTATTGTTGCCACAATGAATATTCAAATAATCGTTAATTAATGTCGCTAAAGTAATCAACGAAATAATGAAAAACCATAAATATCGCTTTTCGCGTTCTCGACAATTATCTTTACAGAATTCTGTAAATTACATTGGGATTTTTGGAATTCATAATAATTCGATATGTCGATAATTAAACGCCGGTTTTATTAACAATTTACATCAAAAGATAACATGTTCAAAGGTGTATATCGTTTATGTCTGCTTGTTGTATATGAGTTTCGTATTTTATTCTCTTTACGTTTTTTTCTTTTTCCTTTTTTTTTTTTGGTTTTTTTTTTTAATTTTTTTTTGTTTTTTTTTTTCGTTTTTATTTTCGCTTCATTACCATAATCGTTATCATGCTTGTTATTTATTTTTAAATATTACTCGTCGATGGCTCGCACGGTGTCTCGTTAAAAATTATTCATCATCTATCTACGTCATACATAGTTAACATACATAACTGGAAGCCCTAGACTACTAGGTGTTTACATGGACGATGGTAATCGGGTGTTTTTGTTTTTCTTATTTTTTTTTTACGCTGCTTCGCTTCTTCTTTTTTCTTTTTTTCCCGGTATCACTTTATCTTCGAATTCTCGACGGTTATTATTATTTTTTCTTCCTCGAGACGATCGGCGAAGCTTCACGAACAACATTCGGAAAGCTACCTGAGACCGGCAATGGTGAGAATCAGGTTACCGACGACGATCATTATTCTTGCGAATTCATCGGAAGTCGAGGTCGACGCGAATATTCCATATCCGGTACCACTGTTAGCTGAAAAAAAAAAGAAAAAGAAACATAAATCAATCATTGTTCTAGTCGAAATTTACGAAACTATATCGCGAGTTGTCTACAATCGATTCGCTTTGAAATTGCAAAATCGAAAAATTGAATGAATTATTGTGCAATGAGATATTGACGCCGAATCAGGGTAACACTCGTTGTGTTTCGTAGTTTACCGGAATGATAGGGGGAAAAAAAAAAAAAAAAGACGAAAGAACGTTTGCCGAACGTGGAGCGCAAGGATGGTGGAAATATTTCACGTAGCGATCGTGAATAACTGGGTAGGAAACTAATCTGGGTGTACGCGCGGGTGGAATTACGTCCAAAAGCGAAAGCGCGAGTTTGGCTGCTCGTTGGTACAGAGGTCGAGGTGGTGAAGTTCTCTCTTCCGCACTCTCACAGGGCGGGGGACTGCCTGACTGCTTTAGAACTGAGTAAATTACAAATAGGATATTTGTGTACGTCGGGGGGTGAGGAGAGGGAGGCGGAGGGTCGAGTTGTTACGCTATATTTACGGTTGAAGAAGTGTATGCCGGTAATGAAAGCCTCATATTTCACGGCGAAAACTAGTTGATATATATACGGTAACTACACAGAGGCAACCACGGTATTTCAAAGTCCCTACGCGATGTGTATGTGACTCTACGTGCACCCAGAATGAGGGTAGAAATTTGTATAATTCCGCTCCCGTTAACGCGCGCTTAAATCTCCGACGGCGAATTATATTCATCGCTCGTGCCGTAGGAGGTTGAGATACGAGATGGATGAGGTTTCTCTTTATCTACGCAAACTGTGTCGAAGCATTACGCACCGCCATAGCATCCCCCGTTAAAGAATGCCGTATAGGGTTGAGAAAATGTAAAATGACTCGTCAACGCCGGTTGACGAAAGGAAATAAGAATAAAATCAAAACAATTCTTCAATATCAGGAGATATTGAAGACTCTGTTTTGGTGAATTTATTTATTTATTTTATTCTTTCGAGTGACCAATAAGGATGTTAGTTTTGCAATTTCGCCCAAATCGGCGAAGCGGTTGAAAAGTTATGAATATTTTCGTTTTTGATGAAATTTTTATTTTGAACTTTGACGATCCGTTGATAAATTAAAAAATCGACACTTCGTTTGGGAATTTTGTTACCTGACGATAAATTTTGCAGATACGAAAAAAAAAAACCGGTAAATAGTGTACTTTTCCATTGCTTCCTCATCAATTTCATCCACTTACAAAGCTTTTATGAAAACGTAGACAAACCACAAAATATGGTTTCCTAAAGTAGAAGCTTCGCAAGTGAAAAAAAAAAAAAAAAACAAAAATGAGGAAACAACGTGAAAATTTACAATCTTCAGGTGTTTTTTTTTCTTCATGAATCCTGAAAAATGCAAATTCTTAATTTCTTGACGAACGATAGACGAGGATACTAAGAATTTGTATGTTTCGAAAAAAAAAAATGTTCGATATCCTCGAGACAAGTTAGCGAATAAGTTTTTCTTAAGGGAAGACAGTGTTTTAAACGGCGTGAAAATCCCTCCACTTTGGCGTAAACCTGGAATAACGAAGATCATTCTTACTCGCCGCGATTTAATGCTCTTAAGGAATTGCCTCTTCGGCGACTTGATACCGCGTAAGAAACTGTAATAGACGATACTCTTGTTACTATCAATCCTCTTACCGACAGCAGTGTGTAGTACACGCGGCAAAGACTCGATGCGATCTAACTGTGTAGCGCGGTGGGATGGGGGTAGCAGTACAGGACTATGGGAACGTGTAAGAAGAGCCTTCGTGCATTAGGCAGCAGTAACTCCGAACAGCTCTATCTTCGGGTTCGACGAAGTTCGCCGAAGAAACAAATGTTTTGGACAGGTGTTTCCCTCCCGTCGACAGTATACCGCGCGTTCAATGCCCGCCGAGACTCTCGGTATCCAATGCAGCGTCGGGAGTCGTCGACGCCCGCCCTCCCGTTTCCCGAAAAGATGAAGAAACGTTTTCCTGCACTTTTCGCTCTCCCCAATGAATTACCCTCGTTTCGGGGCGTCGGTTACAC
The DNA here is from genome assembly GCA_934046635.1 of Buathra laborator. Taxonomy (NCBI): domain Eukaryota; kingdom Metazoa; phylum Arthropoda; class Insecta; order Hymenoptera; family Ichneumonidae; genus Buathra; species Buathra laborator. Next base: position 20,004,133 of record OW203895.1, on the reverse strand, counting down.
ATTGCCGAGAGCGAGAGGTGACGCAAGTGCTATGGATGGGAGGGAAAAAAAAAACGCCACCCTCCCGTTTCTTAACTCTCCCCACAGCCTCCCCGCGTCTGTAAAGCGTAAATCCCATCGGTTGAACATACTATACATTCATACGCGATGACACTTTGTACGTACGGTGAAAAATTTTACTTCCAGTTAAATATTTCACTCTATCGATCCTCCCGCTCGTCTCTCCCTCTCGCTTCGCTATGGAGACGCTATGAATATTCGCAATTCCTGTAGCCACTTCTATTCGCTTCACTCGATGGAATACATTCATTTTTTATATAGAAAACGCGAGAAAGATAAATATCAACTGGACAGACCAAAGTTTCTCTTGCATTCGCTGGAGATATTTTCCCTTTTTTTCAATAACAGAAACGAGTTTGTTTCGAAGCGTAAATTTAATTTGAATCTTTCATTTTTTTTTTTTTTTCCGATCGGAATTTACCCGGATATTTCCGAATGATTATGCGCCTGAATGGTCTCGATAATTGGGTCTAAGATAAATGCTCCCGTTGTCTTTAGCACATTTTCTTTCAATTATTATGTTTTATTTAATTATGCCGTACGGAAGCGTAGCGAAGAAAAAAAAATTATGAAAACAAATAAAAGTGATAAATAATACTCACGGTTACTGTGCGGAGAGGCATCACCGGTTATAGACGCAATGAGCGGCTTGTCTTCGTTAACATCAAACTCGGCGGTCGCTGTATAAACTCCGGGAATGTTAGCGAAGCATCGAAGCCGAAGACAACCGTCGCGAAACATTTGACTGGACACTTTTAGCTCGATACCGGACCAGGTATACTCCATCTTGTCGCGAGGAATTTTATGAGTCCAAGTTTTGTATTGCATCGTCGTATCGTTCAGCTGTAACAGAGACAAAACTTTGTATATATATGTATATAGAAAGCATTCTCGCGTTAAGAAATATTTCATGTCTCGCAGTGGAAAAGCGAGCAACTCATTCGTCTTCGATACTCTCATCCTTGATAAAGCGCCCGACGTCACGAAAGGATATCCACAGAAATCTGTAAAAATGTATTATGCGAGGGAAATTTTTAAAAAAGAAGAAAAAAAAAAGGAACGGACCAAAGTCTGACACAACGATGTAGCTATAAATATTCGCGGTCCTTTCCCAGTTCATAAGTCTCCAGGTAGCCAAGAGTAGCGTCGACAATGTATTTTATTATTTTTCGTTATGCCTCCCGTAGAAGCCGAAGCGGGGGTGGGGGCGGGGGCGGGGGCGGCAAGGAGAGAAGGGGTCACATATAAGCTCACCGAAACATTTGTGAAACAAAGTGGAAGGAATTGGTCCGGGGTAAAGTTTATTCGAGAACGAGTGGGACGGTGGTTGGCAGAGGGGAATAGAAGTGGTACAATAATGGCGAGAAAAAGGGAGTAAGGAGAGAAGGAATAAAGGATAAGAGAAGAAAAAGGAATGGAAAAAAGGGGAATGAGAAATTCTCGAAGCTTGGCACCGGATCAAGCGTCCGTATATCCGAGTAGAAGCGTTTCGTCGATTTGCTCGAGAGGTGGGTGGACAGTCGATGAAAACGATTTTCTAGACCGATGCCCGACTGCAGAGTTCTCTCGAAGGTCCTCGTGGTGCATCACGCTGGCCGGCCCCCTCGTCTCGTGTGATGAGGCCACCCTTCTTACCCTCGAGAGCCTCGAACCCGGTATATATACTTCCGGAGGGGACAGTCGGGGGGTCTCCGCAACAAATCTCTTTTGCCACCTTCCTCATTTATTTTTCTATACAACCACCTCGTCGTCTGCCAAGTCGACAATGTCTCACTTCCTTAACGAATCACTAAACACCGCCTCGTTCCCTACACACGTTTTTCTTTCTTTTTCTTTTTTTTTTTTTACAGGGATTTACCTTATCCGCGTGCTTTTCCGTGGTCGTCGAGAACTAATTTTATTTTGGCTCCTCTCGATTCAATTCGGTTCAACCATCGCAATGGTCGTACTTACGGGTGTTTATACTGTATTTTTTATCCGTGTTATCGACGAAATTCAGAGGATTTTTTTTCCTCGTGGAGGAACATTTCTTTAGTGAAAACATTTTTTTTTTTTTTCGACAATTTCACCTTCACGTATACTGATTACTTTTTGAAAAAATGTTCGGGGCATTTGTGCCAAAAAGGACGTTAATACGATTTTGAGTGTACGAGCGAGAATTTGGCACACAAGTGGAATTGCCACGAAGGTTGTTTGATATTGAATTCGGCCGAAACCGGCAAAAAAAAAAAATTAACGTCATGAACATATTGAATTTCCAATTTTTCAAAAAACTAAAGTAATTGAAAAGTTACGATTACGAATATTATCTTTTTGATATTGATGAAATTTTTATTCGAATTTTTATGAAATGTTGATGTATTAAAAAATCGACATTTGGTGAAAAATGGTGTGACATTTTTTATAATTTTGCGGATACAAAAAAAAATCCTGTAAATTGTGAATTTTCACATTGCTTCCGAATTCATTTTTTGTGCTCATGAAGCTTAATTCCTCGATGAAAAAGCTAAAAAATTACAAAATATGCTTTCACATAGTAGAAACTTTGCGAAAAAAAAATGAATGACGCAGCAATGTTAAAATTAACGACTTTCAGGCTTTTTTTTCTCTAGGAATTTTTGTTTAATTTATTATCATTATTAGCACTTGAATTTCAGGGGCGTTTACAAGTTTAAACATACTGTAAATAATTTCACCCTTTTCCCAATCGTGGTTCCCTTTGATTAATTCAAACTCGTGTTTTACTCGTCGTAAAATACAGTAATGCGCTCAATGCGAATGAGCTTGTATTTCGTGTGCCGTTCAATTTATTAATAACGCGCGGAAAATCATCGAATAAAATCGATCTCGTTTCCCAGAAGTATTCTAGCGGAATTTATCGGTGTTTATATATATGTATATGTCGCAAACGGCTAAATTGCAGTTCGGGCATAATATCATTTTGATTTAATGCTTTACGAGAGTTGGGGGTGTACGCGCGCGCGCGCGAGTATGTGTATCGTACTAATTATCATTGATTGCGGTGTCGCTACTGTCGTTCCGAATGGTTTCCGCGCGCGTCATCGCCGGATTTTAACGTGACGGTTCGTAAATAGCCGTGGGTAAAGCTTGTCGAAAACAGAAAAAAGAAAGAAAAAAAAGTTCCATTGCATCGAGTTCTCGCTTGCCGCGTGTGGTCGCGAATTATGGAAATGTTGGACCGATTTTGCTTGTTTCGAAAGGGATGAGAGCGAAACTGTGGGTGGGGAATGTGGGGGTTGTAGGAGTTTGAATGAGTAGTGGTTCCGAGGGATGGAAGAGAGCACTACGTTATTGTAAATAATTTAATTCGTAGCCCGTCGACGTTACCGGTTGCGTAATAAACGCTTCGCAGGCGTTTGCCGAATCGGCGAAAACCAGAAATGTCGTTCGAAACGATAAATACTCGATTCTCTATACGTATATATATATGTTTCGTTGCTTCCATCGGCGCTACATCCCACACGCGCACCTCCCCTCTGTCAAACTTTTACTGCGGTACCTTCCACCTACTCGATCGACCTCACGCAATTGATTTATTTCACACCGTCTATATCCATAAAACTGTGATTTTAATCGAAAATTCGTAGCATCAACCGATCCAGCCGAAGCCAATCGTTTATCGACTGAAAGGACCGTTCGCGAGATGTGTTCTCATTGCGAGCCGCGAACACAATATTCTTAAACCCCCATTAGTTTCGTTCGAACTTCGTTGAGATGTTACTTTTTCGTAATAAAAAATCGATACATCGATGAATGGCACGATTTTTTTTTTAAATCGATACACATTGTTATCGTGATTCACCCGATTTTCTCTATTGTTATTTCCCACTCTCGTTTTACCTGCCGACAGTTTCCATTCGATACTTTTCATAAAAAAAAACATATATATATATATATATATATATTAAAAAAAGCCCTTGGAGTCAGTCGTAACGGTATAGGTGAAATAACTATCGCAAACAGCTTCGAGCGAAAGAAAAGAGTGTGGAAAGAGCTCCGCAGAATAGAACATTTGCCGAATAAAAAAAAAAAAAATCGGAAAAAAGCGAAGGGTACATAACAAAAAAAATATGTTGCCTTCGGTACGGTGGTGCTCTTGCGGTAAGTTGATGTTTCCAAGGAAAATGGCAGTAACAGCGACAGGGAGAATCCACCATCCACCGCCACAAGCATCCTCTCCATCTCGCCGCCCCCGCGTTCGTAGTATAGCATAGAGTTTTCCCGTAAAATAACCGGTGACACCCGTCATGGCCAGTGGATATAAGGATCGGAAAAATAAAACTCTACGAGAGTTTTCCTCCGACTCTCTCTCTCCTTCTCTCACTCTCTATCACTCTTCACAGCAACGAGGAAACCCATCGCATTCGCGAAGAGAGCGCCCATGTATGCCATAGTAATACTCTCTCGCTTGCTATGATTTTTCTCTCTTTCTGGCACTCTCCGGCTCTCTCCGGTGAAGCCATTCATGCGCGAGAAGGCATTGTTGTTACTTGAAACGTGAATTTCGCCGAGCCAGGCAACCCCCAAAATGGTCCTCCCCCCTACCCTCCGCGCCAACCATACCATACCCTTTACTACAGATGGAGCAACGGAAAAAAAAAAAAAAAAAGAAAAAGTTCCGATTGACTCTCTCCCGCACTCTCTCGTATGCTCTTTTTGCCTCGTGTGCATGTCACGTGGAACGTTATGGTGGCTGACGATGGATCGGCACCGTGTATTACCAACGGGCCACTTTGTTTGATTAATGTCAACGAAAAAAATTAATAGCGATGCGCAAAAAAAAAAAAAAATTGTTGAACGAGTAAAAAAATAATGTAGTCGTTCGTGCAAATAGCGTACGATATTCCGATCGTAATATACGGTGGATGTGCATTAATTTGAAAAAAATAATTGTTTCATTGAAAAAAAAAAATGTCATCGTTTTAATTAAAATGAGAATCAAATTTTACGATATTCGTAATTGAGAAAAAAAAAAGTCAAGCCATGGACGACGGGTCAAAATAACGTTACGCGTTGTCATTGATTTGTTGAATTCGCTGTGTAATGAAAAACGAATTGTTAACTGAAATAACAAAAAATACTGTTGCTGATTTATTCCTGCGCCGCTTGGCTGCCGATGCTACACAGCTATTCACGAGAAACTTTGGTCGCATCGAAAACAACAAAAAAAAACATTTTTCACTATTGCCAAAGTTCTTTTCATCCTCTTCGTACCGACAAAATCGCTCTTCAAAATCGCGTATTCGATGCGAAAAAAAAAAAAAAAAAACATCGACGTACGTTTTGTTTGAACTTTATTTGGGATTCTGGGATTTGATGAAGAAAAAAAACAATGGGAATAACAAAACATTCTTAATTGGGACCTTTGGCAGTTTCAAATTTTTTAGTATTATAACGCGAGCGAATGGAAATGAATTCATTGTATTTCTGATAATCGATATTTGTAATAGTCGATCGAAAAAAAAAGCCAATATTTCGTTATATTTGTATGAATGTTTGCGATACTTGTACGGCTGATCTCCTCTCGATACGCCCAAATTCCCCGACGCACAGTGCCTCATATCTTCGACGACACAAAGCCTTCGACTGACGGGGTGATGAAAGTTTTGTGAGGCGCACTTGATTCCGTCATTCCATCCTTCCGGGGGAGAGACAGTCGCATATCCGACGGTCAGTTCTCCGAAAGTTTTGGAGGCCCGGTAACGAGAAACCGGGGAAGTCTAACTCTCTCCACGGGCATCGATTACTCGTCTTCCGAGCGAGCCAATCCTCAAACCTCAATCATACAGTCGAAGTACAGCCAGCCGTGCCGCTGAACCGAAGCTTTCCGAGCTCCAGCGATAACGATGGAGCAAACCCGGGTCTCGAGTACCGCTGCTTTCTCACTGTTGCCAACACTCGTTTCGATCGAAACTCTCTATCTCTACCTCCTCGAACCGACGCATTTCCTCCAACGTTTCTGCTTTCCCTCTGCAAACGTTTTCTCTCCATCGCCAACGTCGGTTTCCTTCCTTCGCCGCGCTGCTCTTCCGCCTTCTACCCTTCTTTCGGCTTCGTCACTCTCCTTCGCCCTGCGTCGACCTGTGTGCTTCTCGTTTCCTCATTTCCCGCTGGATACCACGTTCTCCTGTCTATTTAACGAGCGCATGATCTCGTAACGCGAGTACTCGTCTAACATGGGTACAATATCATGCGAACGCGCCACCGGAGATACTGAATTTTTTACCTCACTACCTAAAAGTGTTATATCTTCGACATGGTCGAAGAGGTTTGTCACTTTCTCATTTTTTTTCTTTTTCTACTGTGGACTCAGATTTTCTAGTGCTTATCATCCGAGACGACGCTTATTTTTTCATCCCTTTTGCTTCCGCAAGAGGCTTTGTTTTCGTGAAAATTTCTTTTTCAAGATTGTCGAAAATTACCAGTATTATGCGAATTTTTTCCATAGGAAATGTGGTGAAAATTCTGACAATATTGACCATTTTAGTCATAGATGGCGACACAGTCGGATTTTTACCAGATGCCATAATAATTCCTAGGAGTTCCCTTCCCTCCGTACATTAAATATATTTTCGCAAACTTTTTGCCGATCCGTTTTTCTTCGAGTAGGTATTGGGGAGCGTATTAAAAAAAGTCTCGAGGATCGGCTCCGAATAATGCGATCCTTCATGAGTAGACCAGCTAAACTAAGTACTCAAGTGGTGACGCATCGAACAAGTTATATGATAAATGATAACAAGTTTGCGGTGTACGAGTCTATATATCGAGTACGTTGCGAAATGAAACGAAAAGGGAAAAGGGTGGAATGGGAGATGGAAGAGACCGGAGTACCGAAGGCGGAAAGTTTAATCATCAAGTAAGGTCACGTAGACTCAGGTCAGGGATGAGACGTTTCGACTGGCTAAAGGGAAGAGAGGATCTGGGAGGTAAGGCAAGAAGACGATACTTACAGGCTCTCCGTTGAGTGTCCACGTAACGTTGGGGGCGGGATGAGAAGTGCCCGATGTGCAATTCGCCCGAAGTGTCTCGCCCGCTGGTAAGCGCTGCCTCTCTACCATGATCACCGGTTCCGTTTCTGGGACATCTAGTAATTATATAATTTAGCGGATGCCGGTGAAGAGATTAACTTTATTTTGGCGTTCGGCCAGCGAGTTTTGCACCAACGAGAACAGACACCACATTCCCCGAAATTCTACATAGTACCCCCCTACGCGTAGTTTTCCCCTTTGGTATCCATATTTTATCGCACATACGTATACGAGACCGGAGTATCGATGTATATGTGACGCGGGACTACATGGAATCTGTATATGGGGGCACATCAAACTTTTGGATAGCTTCGCGGTCGCGCGGTTATGCGCTGAGCGTAGATTACCGGAATGACGTTATTTCCAAATCGTTTCGTTCTACAGGCAAATAATCGCTGAACTCGTTGGTGAGGCGATAAGAAGTTTCTTCGTTTTAGCGGGGAAACAATGTTACCTGCAACTTCCATTCGTTCTTCGTGATCTATGGTGTGATAGGACGGCGCTTCTTCCGATACTTCGCACTTGTACATTCCGCTCTGCATCCTCGATACGTTTCGCAGCGTTACCTCATTCATATCCGAGTGAAGCATCTGAGTTGAAGGCCGAAAATTTACAGATTTATTAGTGACGGTGCGCGGGTTGCAATGATATTCGGTTACTTGGCTACTCTCGCGGATTCAATGAATTACGAATAATGATAAATCATTTTATGGCGATGAAACTCACGTCAATTTCGAAGCCGGGTACGGAAAGGCTGAGTTGGGGTGGCAATTTCTTCGGAACGTAGCGGTAAATTTCCTGCTCGTTGAAGTACCACTGTATCGTGTACAACGGCGCTCCGTCGAGTTCGTAACGGCACGAGAGGAGAGCCGAGTCTCCGGATCTCACCATCGCTGGTACTGTGATCTCGAGATTTTTCACACCGGTTGCACCTTAAATCAATGAAATAAGGTATTATTATGTATCACATTAAATTCGAAATCGGCACATCACGACGTCAGGGTGTATCGACGTTCGCAGTCGTCGCACGAAATTTGCAATTAATTTTGCGAATTGTAGAAAAAATTGCAGAAAAAGTTTCCGAAGTGACGGAATTGTCAACTACAGGGCTAACAATTTCTATAAATGTTTAACAGAGTAAAAAACTATAAAAATTGATTTTTATGAAAATTGATCAAACATATGAATATTTATTAAAAATTAAATTTTTTTTCGAAAATATCTGAATTTATAACAATACGATTTGTTTAGGCGATAGGTACTTATTCCTGATTGGATTGAATGGTAAAACATGATGCCAAATTAATTTGCACGACGGTCCTTCATTGTTTTTATTGTCGTTTGCAAACTTCGTCTATGAGCCAAAAACTGGTTAACGGACTTTCTTATAGAGGGGCTTTAAAAACCACGATAAGGACAATGAGGAACTTATGTGCAAATTTAATTAGCATTTTTTCCAAAGGGTCAAATTGGTAAATTTGGGTTCAGTCCAAATTTTGCATTCAACTTGCCACGTTATTCCGGGTGAACCATATTCGCCCACTTTTATCCATCACATTCGGATAGTTATAATTGATTGACAAAAGCTGACAATGTCTCCCGGTCTGTTTAAAAAAAAAACATCGCGAGTCCTCGAAAGCTCGCGCTATAGAAAATCCGTTGGTTGGCGTGGTGTTTGTTCAAACATTTTGCAACTATACGCGGCAGAGAAGAAATCACGAATCGGAGGTTCCTGTGGTGCGATTGAGATGTGAAGACGTTTCTCCGCCGAGGGACAAGAGATGAAGACAGAAAGAAAAAAAAAAAACAGAGAAAAAGCAGAGAAAAGAAACGAGAAAAAAGAAAAAAGGATATCTCACGGAGAGCACCCAAGCGAGAAGAGAACAAAGGCACAACAATAAACGGACGCAAAACAAACGAAAGAAGATAAAAGAATATCACTGTTGCTGTATGCTACTACTCTCGCCTATCTACGTGGGATAACGTATGATGAGCGACGTAAAGCTCTCTGAAAGTATCTCCTCTCGTGTCACTTTTCTTATATATACGATTCCACTCTCTCTCTTTCTCTCTCCGTGGCGCTCTGGAAATCTAAGAAAATAAAGGCTAACCGGCAGAGCAACGTATTACGTCCCGACGAACGTTTATCGATTCAGTTGACATCGGTAGATCTCGACGCAAGTCTTTTGTATCATTTCTTTATGAAAATTTCTGTCGTTCACGAATCCTCTTTCCCCCTCCCATTGATTTTTCCTCGTTTTCATAATATATAACAAAACAACAAAAAAAGGTTGCATAGTTTCCCTTGGAAATTTCCACTCGTTCCGTCGTTCCTTTCTCGTCAAGATCCTCCAGAGTTCGACTCACCCCCTCCGCCTCGACCATTTAAATAGCCCGCTACATCGTTCCCCGAGTCGCAAATGAGCAAAGAAATTCAAAGAGAATAAAAAAAAAGGTAAGAAATAAAGAAGAAAAAAAAAAAAGAGAACGAAGCTGTCTTTAGCAGCAAAAGGACGTATCGCTACAGGCTGAAAATTTTTCGCGTTCGTTCGGTCGAACGGTAAATCAGAGTGAAAGAGACAGGTATAGCGGAGTTCGGGAGTGGGAGGGGGTAACCCACAAAAGTTACAAGTACGCGATTAATTTTCATAACCCTCTTGCAGATGGGAACAGTATACTGCTCTGCTATATTTTATGTAGCCCATTAGAGGCTCCCGGAGGGTGACTGGATAGAAGAAACTGTTTCATCCCTCGACGGGCTGTGCGTCTTCACCGGGGCTCATAATTAGACACACAAATAACCGAAAACTGGGTGCGAAAGGTGGGAAGCTTTTCCCTCCTAACCTTCCCCCCCCCCCCCCCCCCCCCCTCCTCCGCCCCTACTGACATGACTTAAAGGAGATATACTATAGTACTGCGTAGTAATTATATGAACACCGCGCCGGTTTCAGTTACGTTACCGTAGGGAAGGAGGGGGGCTAATATAACGCACGGAGGCGCGTCGTTTCCATCCCCTTCTTCGAAGCTCCTCTCCTCGGGAGTTTTCAAGTCAACGGGTGTTCCAGTCGTTCACTTTGTACGATCTCTCGAGTTAAAACTTCACTCGAAAACCCGTTGTTTAACGTGAGAATTCATACACAGTTTGCAAGTTCGGGCTTTTGGAAGATTGAACCTCCCGCGACAAATCGTTAACGCTTATGTTACTCCAGAATTTAATTATTTTTCACGTCTTCCTTCGAAGGGGTTGTTAAATAATTGTACAACGCGAGAGCGAAGAATCGTTACAATTTCTGATTGGATTGTCTGCACGGCGGTGGTATACGCAGATATGGCACCAACCGAAACCCAAACGCGGTGCCGCGTCCTGACGGCTCGAGAATTTCGAGTTACCGGACGACATTCGGAACGTGCAATCCGCCCATAACTATCCGGCACCAGGAGAGTACCTACCCGCTTGTGCACAAACACGCGTAACGCATACACACGGCGAAACGGTCAATAATACCGGTGGAATGTTTCACCGGCGCGCCAACGCTCCAATTACAAGGATAATTATTAGCGTACGAGATATGAATATGGAAAATCAACAGGAGTTTCCATTACCGCATAACTGACAGTAGAACAAGCAGCTGGGGCCACGAACGAGATGAATCCTCTCTCTCTCTCTCTCTCTCTCTCCCTATCTCTCGTCATCAACCAAGTGAGAACTCGCATTATTCGACAAACCGCATTGAGCTACAAATACTGTTTCATACACGCGTGTTACATACATGTGTGTTATTCACATAAAATACTGAAACCGCTCATACATTTATTTACGTAAAATCACTGCGGCGATAGGCTAATCAACGAGCGAAATTTTCAAAATAATTGCTTAATCATACCGGTCGACTCCCCATACCAACTTTGGTTATTTACTCGTCAGAAATATTAATCGCGCGAATGTTTGACGATTCTATCGCTCTTTGTGTTTTCTCGATGTAAACACAAATATGTGTGGGTGCGTGTTTTTTTTCTTTTTCCATTATTGACGAAAACAAGATATGACGATAATCGCGAAACATCTCTTTGAAGATATTTTTAATTCTTTATGGAACATTACTGTTATCGAGCTTTGATTACGATGATATAGTTTTTTTTTATTTTCGATTAACCTTTTAAAGTGTAGTGTACTTTGGCAATAGAGTAATATATCCTTTGAACAGCTCGATAAAAAACCGTTATTAAATTTTGTCATTAACCCGCGGTATGTAGGTGCGCTTCGGAACCTTTTGGATATATGGAAAACTCGATATACGAATTTTTTTTTTTTCATTTTCAACGTGGATTTTCACATGAAATGTTGAGTTGGACGTGAAATGAGTGACAGCCTCGTAGATTTACGGAAAACAATTATGATAGGATGGGCGGTGGAGTTACGAAACCATTTTTTTTTGTGCCGTTGCGAGACAATGAAAATTGTTTTAATCGTATGATAAACGTTCTTTCTCTATTCCCTTGTAATTATTTTCGCATCAAAAGTTGATGGCCTCAAAAAAATATGTAAATTAAATTTGCACATCGGTTCCTCATTTTGTAAATTGGCATTTACAAACCCTCTATGTGAGAAAATCAGTAATCCATTTTTGGTTTTCTCATAGACGAAGCTTTATAAATGGCGATTTAAAAAAATGAGGAACCAATGTGTATATTTAATTTGCATCTTTTTTTTTTTTATTTCTTAAGCCAATTCCTAATATGGCTTAAAAAATTGCAAGGATTATCACGCATTTATATACATTTGACGAAAAAAAAAAATTCACAAAAAAAAAAAAAATTACACCATATATTTCATAAAAATTCGAAAGTCCACGGTGGATTCTCTTCTCAATACACACGACAAATTTTAGATTTGCAGCATTTTCGAACATTGTGAAGATTGTTATCATTACAATCTTGAAAAAAAATGTTTCACGAAAAAGAGGGTTCCTCTGCAAGTAAGCAAAACACGAATCCGACATTAGTTCTCGTCTTAAGAAAAAACAGAGTTCGATAATTGTTCGAAAAAAAATTTTGTTGCATTTTCGACACCGTCAAAATTTTTCATGAACAGCTTCGGGCTTAAGCTTCTTTCATCGATCGATTAACGAAGTTGCGAACACGCGAAGTTAGCCACCACTTCGTCGTGCGAGTAAACTGACGAGCGAATAAATCGCGCGCGACGTGCTCGCGGTGACTCGCGCCTCGACGCGAGCACATCGAATCGCTCGTGACTGTCAGTCACTTGGTCATCAAGCGGGTGAATCAACGCGCTCGCGGCGACCTTGACGTTTTGGCGAGCGAGTTGATTCACCCGCAACTGGCGGCTACGTATCGTCGAGAGCGAGTGAATCATCGTGATCGCTCCAACTCGATACTCGGCGCGAGCACGTGAATTCACTCGTTCGACCACAATGCGGTTGACAGTCACAAGTGAATAGACGTGCTCGCCGCGAGCACGTCGTTTCATTCGCCTGATGGTACTCCACAGTATACAATATAGATTTGCGTGTTTTTTGGGTATTGAAAGCCATCACTGACCAATCACGTTACGAATAAAACGGCAACGGGGATTTGGTGTAAAAGTATCGCAATGTGATATTCGTTTTAAAACTTCGAGATAAATTATAGTGAACCACCAATTTTTTATAGGACTTTTTTTTTATCTGACGCGAGATGATTTTTCTGATTTATAACGTGTGTTTCGTTACATTTTCAGCGAAAAGTGAAAGTCAGAGAATTTTTAGTACTTTCCAATCGGATTGAATTCTTTTAAAAAAATCATATCAAAGGTATGAATGACAATGGTGGGGTTACGCATGATTTCAATTCGAAACAGTTATTAACGAAATCGAACGATAAAAAATTGTTTAACGAATCAACCGGCAACCAAAGATTTTTAGCAGCATTTGATTCGTAAATTTTTCCGAATACGTACAAATTTTCTCATAATTTTTGACAATTTTCGAAATATTTAATTTTTTTCTTTTATGGATGAAAAGTCCCGCATTTTGGACACATTTTTGCCCAAAGACTATACGTCTTTCGCTCAATTTCTTTTCGGCTAATTGATCGAACGAATTCACAAATTCCACAAATTCGGAAAGTATTCGAAATTCTCTCTGAATCTCATTATTGGCTGAGAATATGACTATATCCCCTTTTCAAAAACATACGTTGTATTTGAAGAAATGTTCTCCGCAGATTGTAACTGTATGTTGAGTCTCCATTCCTCCCCTATAAACTTCGAGTTCCGTTATCCTCGTCAGCGTATGCCTTTGAGTCGGAGTGACTATAAGCATCAAAGTTACGCGAAAGCGTGCTATGAATACGAGCTTAAGGCGTACAGCGACTGTTCTCGCGTTCACACGCCAAATGAATTATAATCCTTCTAAGAGTATCGGTTACAAGATGTCGGGAATAGTATACCAAGCTTTCGAGAATCTCGTTTCTTTAGAAAAAAAGAAAAGAAAAAAAAAAAAGATTCACTAGAATCGTTTATAGCGGGAAAGTTGGAATGCGCTGGCAAGTGAGTCCGCTGGGGTAAACGAATGGGGGATAGCAGGATCTTGCCGCCATTTGGGAGTCTGGGACGCATAAATATCAACGACGTGCGTTGCGCGTTATCGCGGCTTTCTCTTCGAGTCCCTCGGGGAAGGACTGACTTTACTCAATCGCTAGTTAACCGAAAGTTTTTAGCTTAAGCTCCGCACAGCATCAAATCCCCGCTAACCCCCTCAAAGTTGAGATGTACCCCTTATATAACGCTTCTATGCTATACTCGTTCTGCCAACTGTTTACCGCTTCATGAGGCGCTTAAACATTCGTTATGTCTCAAGTTAGAGAAGCCGAGAGAGAAGCTATGCAAGGATCTCGTATATGCTTCGGATATGGTGAAATATGAAGATAACCCGGATGCGCCGGATAGCTTTCACACCTCCACGAGATTTTCCACTGAAAAGACATCGTCTCATGTTCGGGTCTTTTGTTTTCAAATTTTCCCGCTTAAAATTTCATATTAAAAAAAAATCGTAATATACTTGTTACACGCGAAGTATGTGGGTCACCATTTCTTTTTTTACTTTTTAAATATTTAAATGGATAGATGGATAGAGATTTATTTGAATTTTGGGATAAATTCCGTAAGGACTGAAAGCACACAACAGCATATATCATTACATCGTTCGAGATATTAGTACAGAGTAAGCAAACGAAAATGATGCATAGCGACAAAGTACGATAATTATCCAGATAAATAGTGAATGAATAACAATAGAAATAAAATAAAATATTTAGGCAGAAAAATCGCGAGGTGCATTTTTACAATGTTTTTTTCGTCAATGTTTGCAAAATCCGCTGATTAATCGATCTTGTGGATTTTTTTGGCTCGTTGACTATTGCTGTGTATAAATATTGTATCATTTGTTCTTTTTTTTTTGATAAATGGTACGTTCAATGGAGCTTCGTCACTCGGTATTTCGAAGCTGTATCCAATGTACTTTTTTTGTTTCCCGCTGAATACCGTATTTATTTCTTTTTTTTTATTTCTTTTTTACTGTTAACTCCAATACTCGATTCGGAAACTATCGCCGGAAGGGATAAAAATATTGTTGCGAATAAAAATCCCCGTTCGTGTATCTTTTTTTTCCTTTGGAAAAAAATTCATCGATAACATTGATAGACAAATCCGTCGCAAGATCCGTTGCCAACGAAAAAATGTTGTGATCTTTCGACATTCGTCTATTGGGTATTCACCCCGCAAGCCAATGCGAGTTATATTGCAATAAATAATTCGATATTTTTTTTTACATTAAAAATTAAATGCTTAACATTCGCGGCGATTATTTGTGTTAAAATTGGATATGTAATTCGATACTATTTTTCGTATAAAAATTAGATACGTAATTCGAGACTATTTTTCGTATTCAAATTAAATACGTAATTCGAGAGTATTTAGCGTCATCAGAGTCTACCAATGACGGTGATGAAAAAGTAGGCAACGTTAAAGAGCTATACGCGGATCAGGCGCGAAAGCGTGACACGGCACACCGGGGCACACCGCGACGGAGTTTGTTAATCCAATGGACTTCCTTCGGACCGTTCGCGCATCTGTTTTCCTCGACGGGCTTTACTATGCAAATTCGCGAGTTCCCCACCGTCCCGCGTCGAAATATCTACTGCGAAATAGAAATTATCTTATCCATTGTCGTAGCGTACGCGACGTACCGAGATGCAGATATATATACCGGCCTCTCGCAGCGCACGAACCGCAACGGTCATGCACGCCACAGTGAAATTCAACTTCTTTTTATCTTTGTACATTTAATATTTATGAGTCGCCCACAACCGGTTGAGGACGAATAACGTTGGGGAAAAACCAGAACGTTGACTTGTTTCCCACCCCCATGACTCTCATACTTATATTTACTTCTCTCCTTTCTCATACTTTTCTATCTGCCATTCGCTTAATCTCTTCGCAGTTAAAAGATGCAACACGGAATTTCCTCGCGACGATGACAATATTATTTTTTATTTTTTCATTCTACCAACTTCGACAGATTACAATAATTTCAAAAAGATTGAATAATTTTTATTTTTTTACGAGGTCGATAAAAAGAAAAAGGAAATGTGCAAATGCAGCTTCTCACTCGATATCTTTCTCTATCACTGGCCTCCGGTAGAGTCGACTTTCCTTCTTTCTTTCCATATCCTATATTAAATATTTATGAGTCTCGTACAGCAGCGGTTCAGACCGAATGGCAGTGCTTACTTCATTTTCTTTTCTCCATTCTCGTTCGTTGTCTCCAATGTGAAATTCACACTATTTCGTTCTATGCGCAATTTCGAATTACGAGCACAGTTTCGAAAGCGCTGAGAATAATTGAAAAAATATATATATAGTAATTCGCTGATTATGCAAAAAATTTGTTAGTCTTGCAGTTTCACCCGAGGATTGGCGAAAATTGGGAAAAACAAAGAAATTGTAGGCTAATTTAATAATTCCCGTATTTGCACTGTTTCGTTCTTGCGGAATTTTGAATTACGTACACCAGTTACAAAATCGTCAAAAATATAATTGAAAAAAAAAAAAAAAAAAAAATCTCGAAATTCGCTGATTATGCATACATTTGTTATAGTCTTGCAGTCTCCTGGGGTTTGGAGAAAAACAGGCGAAGCAAAGAGACCCTTCGCGAATCTAATAATTCCCATATTTTTTTCCCGAGGGTCGCACTGCGCTCGTGAGTTAAATATTAAGTTTAATGTAAAGAATGTGCACACTGATGCGGCTCACTTTTCCGGAAACCGGTAAATTCCAACGTGTTTCGTTGTTTTTTTTTCCTTCTTCCGCAGTTATACTGTATATTTAATATTTATGAGTCGCGTAACAGCTGAGTACAAACGTGGTTAGAGAAAACCCTCTCGGAGACTTTCATCCCTTATTTACTCGCGCATCTCTCGTCTTGCCGCTAGCACCGGTGGGATCCGAGAAACCCGCGACTTCGGGATCGCGTCGTTTCACTGCTGATGATGGCGAAGAGAAGAGAAGAGAAAGAGAGGAGAACTCGCGCGAGATTTTTCCGTCGCGACAAAAATTATTGTCCGGGGCAATATTTCCTCAACGATCCATCTTTTCTCTGGATTTACGGGGCCATTATTCTCCCGACGCTGTCGACTGGCATTGCTTGCTGCTCTACCTTTTACACTGCTTCACTGCTATACATAGGAGAGAAGAGAGCATAGACCCAGCTACGCTTGCAACGGTTTAAAAGCTACTCGTGCGGCACGCGGCAAATGTCCGTCGTAAGAATTTCTTTCCTGGAAGAAAATATGTATTTCTACGAGAGAGAGAATGAGAGGGATGGTGGCAAGAGGCAAAGTAGAGAAAACCCCGGTGGCGAAGAAAATGCGTGACCTTTGAGTATTACATGAAAACTTGCGGTGCACTATAATGGCCCCCGGTAGCCACAACGATCTTCATTATTGCCGCAACCAAGTCTACTTTCACATCACTTTCATGTCGCCGAGAGAGCGACATTATTATTACATCCTCGTGTGTGTACGAGAGATTTTTTTTTACCTTATGACAAAAACGGAATTAGATTAAAGCGGCGGTAATTCTCTTCGGTATATGGATGTAGTTGTAACGCGCTACGGCCAACAAAGAAAGAAAAATCACTTTTTCTGCTTACCGATTATAGCGAAAGCTTTGTTTTTATGAAAACTTTTTTTTTCCGAAATTTTGATGAACCCGTGTTCGCAATATTTCAAAACGTCGACGAATCATATTAAAAAAAAAAAGGTCCAGTCGTATGTATATGCGCGTGTGTGTGCTTCAGCCCCGGAAAATTGAAACCCTTGTAACTTGATAACGCTTTGAGCTATCAAACTGAAATTTATCGCGTACATTGCAGGGTCAATAGCCATTGTTTCTTTCAAGTTTCAGCGAAATACGTGCAATAATTTTTTTTTTATGCGCTTTTGAATTTTGTCAAAAAAACGCTGTGCGCACGATATTCGAACAATTTTTTAGCTATCCGGATAAAAAGTTCTATCTAATGAGACTATTGTGGATTGGTGGTCCTTATGAAATTTGATTAGAATGGGGAAATGTTAAAATTTTATACAGTTTTATGTTTTTTCGAAAATGTCGGTGTAATCGTACAATTTTTTTAGCTATCGGGCTGAAAAGTTCAACACAGATATTAGGTTATCATCGATAGGTCATTTTTTCCAAATTTACTAAGAATCGGTTAAACTGTGAAAATCTTATAGGAATTTGAATTTTTTTAATTCCCAAAAAAAAAGCTATAAAGCTTCGGAATAAATGACATTGTGACCTATCGGAGTCATATTTCGTACAAATGTTTAAGAGGGTCAAAGGACCAAAGGCATTGCAATTTATGAAAATCAACAAAGTATGTGTATTTTTATTAAAGGTCATTAAGTTTTAATTTTCTCGAAAATATTTGATTCTATCGCAATACCATTTTTGCAGATTACATTTCTACAAATTTACAAAGTTAATTTGCATACCACTTCCTCATTTTTATCATTATCGTTACAAAAAATGAGTTAACCGACTTCCTAATAGAGGGGCTCTGTAAGCGACGATAAAAAAGTTATGTAGCTATGTGCAAATTTAATTTTCATCATTTTTTTTACTAGAAAAAAAAAGATTGTCGACATAGATCTGTGTCCGACAAATTTTCGAAAAACGGAGTATTGAATTCGACTCTAAACGATTTACAGACTCCATCTTTTCAGATAGATTTATGAAATACCAATTTTATCGTTCGTATCGAAAAATGTTGAAATAATTGAAAAGTTATTGGATCAGAGAGCGTTAATTTATTGGCTCGGCTGTTCTATGTATATGTTCATTTCGTTACTATCCGGCGTAAAGAAATATATAGTACTGAGTGATCGATTAGTTTTTCATTAGTGGCAGTTATCGAATTTTGCCTCGTATAAGGGATGAGAATAAGCTTCAGACAGTTTTATAATTTTTCGAGGGAAAATTCCAATGAGAGGGTATGATTTATAAAGCATGCAAAGTAGAAGAAGTCTTATTTCCTCTCGAGATATATCCTCTAACGAATGTGCTCGAGCTCTGGTTCAAAGTCTTTCATATATACCGTCTCGTATTCCTTCTGCTCCTTCTTCTTCTTCTCCTCCTCGTTTCATCCCGCTGTCTTTTATTCCTCTGCTGCTTCTTTTTTCGTTATATTCGCGGGATATTCGAATATGTATAGCGATAACGAAGTCCGCGTGGCCGGGGGTAGGTGGAGGAGGGGTGGAATAACTCGAAGCCATACGTTTTATTATACGCCCCCGAATCCCTCGTACTCCTTTATGACTCCTTTTCGCTGCTACCGACTGGTCGATTGCTCGAAAAAAGCCCGGAACTCCGACACGCTATATCGTGGCTCTGTACAGCAACGAGCTGCGCATTGGCAAGTGGAAAACTCAAATTGGCTTCGTCCTTTTCTTTTTCTTTTCGTCTTTTTATATTTATTTATCTCTTAGAACTCGCGAAGGCGCTCCATCGTCAGGTACGGAATACGCCCGTACACTTGAACCCTTTAACCGTTGTCTGAGGATAGACGTTACCACTCCCGATCTATAGATAATCCTATGAATATTTTATCGTCTAGTATCGAGGAATAAAAATTTGTCTCGTGAGATAAATGCATTGGACGAATCAGAATTATTATATTTCAAGCTTTTTATTCTCCCATCGACGATAATGCGTGTAATACATTTTGAAAAAGCATCGAAATACTAGAAATTAAATAATGACTTTTAATCAAATGAAACTCGAAGAATTTCGATGCAATCTCGCAAGGAAGTCTCTTTGTCGTTTTTAGGCAATAAATCCATTTAATTAATTTTTTCTCGATGAAAAAAAAAGTATTGCAAAATCCCTCGCTGTTGATCCTTCGTAAAGATGTTCCAGTTACACGAAAGAAATCCACAGCTCCGAAAATTTTAAGAGTTTATTTTTTATGTAATTGCTTTTTTTTATAATTTGTTTTTATATGAAAAACCGAGGAATAAAAAGAAAAATTGTCGGAGGAATAAAAACAATTTTTTTTTATATGAAAAACCGAGGAATAAAAAGAAAAATTCTCGGAGGAATAAAAACAATTTTTTTTTGGCAGAAAAGATGGTCTTTGGTGACTTTAATCCTAACACAATCTATTAAGAATACGATGTGTCATCGACGCATAGCGATAAATCGCATGCATGCGTAAAGTCAGATTGAGCGGGTAGATTAAACGATAAATTACCAATGTTCGGTCGACAGGAATATATCTTTTCAATGGAATTCGGTGGTAGGTATAGGTGGATCAACACGCGATAACCAATTCAATGGAATAGGTAAAACGCGCGAGTGAACGGGTTAGAGTTACCGAGTGGCTCCTAGGGGCCCCGGGAAAATCTAGTTAATCCAGGCAAACAGCGTAGATTTCGGTTAATCAATATTGCAAAATCGATTGAACAATCCCTGATTAGCATTGCTACGGCGCGGGGTGCTACCATTGGATGTGATAGAAAGGTGGTATAGGAATGGGACAGAAGAGGGAATGGCCACAGCGGCTCGGCCCCGCGGCAGTGTTTATTGTTGGATTTTCACCTCTGTAGCGAGATCACACATTAGTCTCGGGTACTATAGTGATTTACAGTGCCAACAACAGCCCGGTCAATCCAGTTTCATACGTACCTGCTAACGAACCTTTGCGGAACACTGGACTTGTTGTGTACATACACCTATGTACACACCCGTCAAACCATATCCCATGCTCTATACATCGAGAAATTTCATCGGACAGTGCCGATCGTACAGATCATATTTCTCGTCAATATAAATTTTCAAACTCTTTCAACTGCTTTTTACGTAAATCTCGTAGTTTCGTCGATTTCGCCTTTTTGGTTTTTTCGCATTCCGAACGATATTCGTTCCGTTATCGCTGTGTTTACATGGTTATTGGCTGTTAACCCTTCGTAGCTACAAAACTGTGGCCATTCCGATCGCGTTTCGATCTGCGGAAAACGAGGCGGAAGTTGGAAACTGTTTGCAGAAATCTTCCATCAGCGCCTCGTAACGGGGGGAAAAAAAAAACAAATGTCGAATTTTTCAAAAAGTTCTAATGGAGTGAATCCCGCTGACCTCTACTGCTGAGTTTCCACTGTTAAAAGATGAACGGTGAAGGTTTTTTTGTGTTTTTTCTCTTCATAAAGGTTTAAAAGGGTTTAAAAAGATCCATCGAGGAGGATCTTCTCCTATGGCTGCCCTCCGGCTATTCCGCTTCACTTGGGTGATCACAGAAGCCGCACGCCGTACATGGGACCTGGTATATTATATCGCATATACGAAGGCGCAGGAACTCGGGAATCGTTTCGGTTATGGAGTACAAGCGTCCGTGGCTAGTCTTTTGGCGAGTTCGCCTCACTCTGCTTATTCTATTAACGCCCCGGGGGGTTTCGAAAAGGAGGTGGGGGACGGGGGGCAGAAAAGCGCGAGAAGGAGGCAAAGATTGATCGTCGGAAACAGTACCTATTACTCTTCCCACGGCGCCGTACTTTCGACAATAGTTATATATACCTTGGCATATAAACCCCACATGGGTAATGTACACGACGATTCTTCAAAAAGAAACAAAAAAAACTACGTGTATGTGCAAAGATGCAACGAGCTTGTGAAAAGGCTGCACAGACGCGAGTTTCTTTCAGCTTTTTCTTCTCGTTGCATTGCTGCGCGCGAGAGAGGGCGGTTGCTTTTCCAGAGCGTCCTGCATCTTTCAACCGTTTCATCCCCTGGTAAGGTTTGCAGTCTTAACGTGTTTATTGCATTTGATATTTGGCACTTTCGCAGTGGAAAGCAGCGAAGAAAAATGGTGTCACAGAGAGGCGAGACGAGAATAGACGACAGAGGCCAAGTTTTTTTTTTATTGCCACGGCCTGCGATCGCGCATCGACGCTTTCTATCAATTTTTTCGCGATAAAGATAATACGATAACGAATTTCTATGAGCGTCAAATAACCCCGTATTTTCAAGCTTCATTTTGTAATTGTCGAAAAAAAACGCCAAAATCGCGTGGTCCGGTTGGTTGATGGAAATAGAAGTCACATTACTCAAGTAGAAATCATGTCTGGTGGCCCGGCTTGCGACCACCGCATCCCGACAGCGAATATTCTGACAAGACCGAGCTGAACATTGCGGTCTGAGCTTTGCCCTGGACTCAGCCCTCCTCCCACCCTTCGTGTCCGGAGCAGCTCTACTTCTGCTTTTCGAATTTACTGTCAGAAACCTCGGTTGGAAAAATAATGCCACTCCTGATTTAAACTTCAAGCCGCGACGCCCCGCGCCCTGGCGCCGGTTTCCCCACCGACCAATTAAATTAGTTACTTCGCGCCCAGTTTCTATCATGCAAATTCTCTCGATCGGTTGTTTCACATTTTTCAAGAAAAAAAAAAATTTTATCCAGTTTTTTGTTCGTTAACATTATTTACAGCCGGAAAAATGAAAAAAATTGTAAAGCAGAACCTTACGCATTGCTTTCTCATCCATTTTTACCTTTCACAAGCTCCCTCCCTATGAGAAAGTCTGGTAATCCGTTTTGGTTTTCTCACAGAAGAGGCAACGTGAAAGGTGGGAAATAATGAGGGAGCAATATGTACGGTTTCATTTTGCAATCTTGTTTATGATTCTACCCGTTTGTATAAGACATTTTAGTCCATTATTTCGCCATTTGTTAAATTTAGAATGAAAAAAAACTTTGAAAAATGGTCAATATTCGATGAATTCTGAATTTCTTGATGAAGTTACGGAAAATTTAATCCTCAACTATATTTAACCACAGTGTACATTCGGTTAAAATTTGGACACGATATCTTGAAAATTGCGCGTATTACGAACGGTAATGGACATTTTTTTAAATTCTAAGTGCCATAAATTTCTAATAACAGCAGTATACTTATGTTTTAAATTTAAGTTCTTCGTTAAAATCGCTAAAGAAATTAAAAAAATAAAAACCTATTAATCACTTGGGATTAGTGAAAATTATTTTCACACTTGGATGATCGATTAAAATGATTAAGATAAAAAAAAATTATTTGTAGTATCCCAATCGTTGAGAGATTAATGAGGAGACGCGTAGACTAATAACGGGGATCTCGTACTTCCTTGAAACTTCCAACTTTATCTAATTTTCTCATTCTCCTCTACTTTCCCCTTCTCAAAACTCTCTTCTCTTTCACTACACGTTTCGACAGATTAGAGTCTTGAATGGAACGAGCTAACGCGCGGGAGGGGGTATTCCCCGCGGTAAGATTCGTTCAATCTCACATCGAAGTTGGCCCACAAATTGTTCATTAAGCCCCCGCGCGCGCGCGCGCATAGACCACACGGGTCGGTGTGGTTCGTGGGTATGCCGGATGTATCGAGAATACGTACAGCGAGGGGCTTTCGAGAGGAAGAAGGACGAAACGAGAAAGAAAGAAAAGAAAAAAAAAAGGAAAGAGAAGAAAAATAGCTTTCGACCGGTGCACTTCGACGAAAGTAAAGTAGGTATAGGTATAGTTAAAGTAGTCGACGAGGAGCTTTAATCTAAATCCCCAGGCCGATGGAACAACTGGACGGACTCGACGACGAGTAGGGACCGATGATCCAACACTGGGAAATAACGGAAATGCGCGAAGAAAGTTTTCTCGTTTGAGAGGTATCCCGCCCCACGCCCCGCAGGCTTTGTATGTCCGGCGAGCAGCGATTATCCATCCCGCGCAACCAATAAGATAAATGCATGTGGCCGCGATCGAAGTGTCTCTAATAACTATCCCATTACACGCTTCTCAACCCCCGGAGGAAACCTTTTATTAGCTGTTTGCCGATTTATGGTCGATATATCATTAATAAAAATCACGAGGCCTCAGTGAAACGTATAACTCCCATCTTTTTGCCCGGAGGGGCAGTCGGGAGTTAAAAAAAAACCTCCCAACGTTGGGATTTGCGTGAAATGAAACACTTTCGAAAATCTACGTTGATTTCGACAAATCGAACGATAAATCTGTCGAAAGCTCAGGAGTTTATTGATATTGTGGTTCTTCGTAAATTTTTCCAGAGTTGTTGTTATTTTTTTTTTTTTATTATGTTTTTTGGAGTGTAAGGCTATTTCACATTTCTGCAGTGGTTTTGCGGGAGTATTTAGAGCCAACAGTCGGAGTCGGCAATGGACTATTAGGAGGCGCCCCCGGTTTACCTAAGAGTCGTCGTTCCAGAGTCGTCGAAAAGGGAACACGAGGACGAAAGTTAGTAAGAAAAGAAAAAAGAGGAGCGAAGAGTGTACAGCGGCGGTGGAAAATAGCCGGAAACGTGTTATCACGATTGAGATCGCGCAGTTACCGTTCTGATATGAAAGCGTTTTCTCCCGTTTCTTATAGACCGCAGAGACAGAGAGAGAGAGAGAGCGAAAAATATTTCTGTTATTTTCAACGAGAACGAGCAAATGCATTTCCTTCGATAGCCCAGTTATAAGATTGCATAAAAGCTTTTGTCGCGGTGTGGCGATACGATAAAATGGGCTCCTATAAAGTTTGAGCTTTTCTGGGGTGAAGGGAGCTACCAAAGCAAATGGGTTGACTTTCGGGAATCTCTTATTATAACTTCATTCGAAGGTATAATAATAAAAACGACGGAATAGTCTTTCGGATGAAATTTGGCTGGAAGAGAATTGGAATCTACGCTTTATTTCGTTGAAGGAGTGAATACAGGATCCGAACGAAGTAATTTTCTGTCTGGATAAAAGTAACCGTTTGTAATGGCCGGAATAGAGCGACCAGTAGTCATTTTCAAACGACCGCGTAGAAATTTCAATGGTATAAATATTCATAGCGATAATTATAGAGGCATTCGGATAGCGCCGAGAGCGTTGCGTTTCACTGGTAATTGAAGATGTATCCGATATTTGAATGTAACGGAAAATCGACGATATTAATGAGTGAAGCATCGAAGCGTTACCGACTGTATATTACGCATAAATTAAATTAATTGATGACAACGTAATTTATGACAGTCGTAATGCGTATAATCAATGTGCTTCGTAAGTACTAAACGCCCGAGTGAATTATTGGGATGTAAAAAAAAAAAACATTCCTCCCCATTTTACATTACATTCGGTACAAATAATATCTCCGAGTGTAGCCATTTCGTGGAACGAGGACGGGCGGGTTAACTTTTACAGAGAGTATACATGTCTATGTGTATATATGTATATATATAGTAGTCCTCGTCATCACATTCGCGTAACCCGAGTCTGGTAGAAACGCGACAGGCTTCTAAAAGATTTTAAGACCGGACTGGGGATGAAGGGAGCAGAAGGGGCTTTATACGTCCGTAAATTTTTACTCTCAACGTACCCAGTTGTGGGGGGATGCCTCCCCCGTCGCTATGAGAACGAACGGAGAAGCCTCACTAGTACTATGTCATTATTCAACGGTGGTTTTTGAAATGCGTTCTGCATGCATTCGTTACATTCGTCCCTTCCATTCTCTCTTTTGCTGCCATCGGTCTCTCTGTTCCGTCTAATAGAATTTTTGAAATAGGAGTCGTATAAAGGCGACCTCTACGACGGAAGAAATGAAACGATATGATTGCGGAATAATTTTTTTTGTTGTTTTATTACATCGCGAGGAGAGTGAGGACAACCAACGGAAGATTGATCGTCAATTTAGCGGAGACAATCGATGGGTTCATGAGTTTCGCGTCAATCTACATCGTATCGCTTCCGTTATGCCGTCCCTTGCCGGTCCGGGTAGCTATTCACTAATAGAGGAATGTGCATCGAGCGTGCTGCGCCGCGTTTGGATGCAGGAAGTCCCGCAGGCGTTGATACAAGCTCGATGGAGTTTGACCGGGAAAGCTGGTGATGCAACGAGACCGATCAGTTTGGTACGGTAATGAGTCGAGGCTCCGATATACCAGTAGCCAGAAACACCTGCGGTCATAGTAGTAGCGGTTGGTATAGCCGTAATAGAAGCTGTATTGTAAGATAATACGATCGATTACTGAAAGCCAAGTTGATTTGTCAGGATTCAACGGCGTTTCCGATGCCGGACCGTTTCAAACCTCATCCTCCTCTCCCAAACGATTTACTATCAACACTGTGCCCGAGAATCCGGATTGGCACGTTTAATGGAGGGTTATTGGTACAGAGGTTACCGATGGAAATTTGTACTTGCGGCGGGTGAGGGTAGGAGGCGAGCAACGACACTTATCGTCAAGTTAAGCCAGCCTTGAGCTTCGGCTGAGCTGTCTGATCGGCGGAGGAAGAAACTGTGTCGGGGTCAATGGCCGTAACAAGGCTTTGGCCACAATAGAAACCGTGCATCGTCAACGAAGAGGTCGGCACGCGAATGTAGGAAAATTGCTCTCGAGAAAATTAGCACTCTCCCAAAGATGATACTGTCCAAGTTTGTTGGTTTTACGTAACCACACTGTTCAAGAAGTGTCCGACATGCACATACATGGGGCTTTTACTATCTATGCACAAAGGAATTCGACTCGACCAACATTTGTATTCGAGCTTTCGAGCTGCGGCCATTGCGTACACCGAACTTGGTTACATATATAGAGGGATACTTGCGGCAAGTGAGTTGTGTGAGAGCTTGCGAAGTGGCGGGTACATAGTACGCGATAACATGGCCAAACGCCTTCCCCGTTAGGTATACTAATACTATAGACGGGTAACACCGCACCAAGGGGAGGAGATGGAACATGGGGGGGGGAGGAGGACAGGGAAGCTGCGAGCTTTCGCAGGCTCTATGGACGATTAGACACAGAGAATGTCACGACCAAGACTCTGCTCGAATCACCCGGATATATCTCGGCGACCATTTTGCAGGGATCTCGGAGAGCTCTCGCACATTCGCCTACGCCTCTCTTCATTCCTTCCGCTCCCCCACCGCTCTCTTCTACTCGTGGGGATGCTGAAACAGCCATCGGTGCTCCGAGACAAAACCGGGACAATCTAATAATTACTCTGCCTCCTCCCGGTCTTTTGTATAATAAGATTATAGAATCGATTTTGATAATCGTAGGAGATTGGGGGGTAATACTCTCGTCTGTTTCAGACACCTCGTTAGTGATTTGATCATTTTTTGCTATTTCTTCGTTGGAAAATTAAAAATATGCCGAATTTGTTTGTTGGTTTTCTTTTCTTTTTTTTTTTTATCGCTTTTGATACATTTTTGAAAGATTTGACTTAAGACTTTCTCTAAAGATAGAGGAAGCTTTGTGAGAAAAAAACATTAATGTGTAAGCAATGTGAAGATTTACATTTTTAAGGTTATTTTGATATCTCTAAACGACCTTTTTTTCTTAAATTTTTTTTTTTTTTATATCTGCAAGTTAGAAGTTCACTCAAGTTTAAGGTCTGACGATCATAAAAAATAAATGAAAAAAACCGCTTTTCTGGAATCTTACAAAATTTATCGTCAAGCATTCTTTATAGTAACTTCACTTGTACAAAGTATTTTAACCCGACAGATTAAAACTGCGTTTGCGACTGAAAACACAAGCAATTTTGGAAAAAAGACAATTAAAAACGAATATATTCATAACTTTTGAATCACTTTACCGAATTAGGCAAAATAAAAAATGTAACATCTTTAATGATCACTGAACTCGTGTGCAAAGTTTCAGTTGAATTGCTTAAAATGTGCGCGAGCGGCAGCACGTTCAAAAAGTTTTTTGATAAACTTGAAAGATTAAAAGTTCGTAACTTTCGAATCCTTTTGCCGATTTCAGCTGAATTCAATACCTAAAAAATTTTATCTCGATCTCGACATGAAAGCTTCTTCTGTGAATAACCAAAACGGCAATCCAACGGCTGTTCGATTTATTATTTCTATACGTTCGGAATGCATATTTTTTATTTCGATAAGCGAATGGATTAACTAACTAACGAGGTGATGATATTGGAAATTAAGTCAAATGTATCCCTTATCGCGCTTGAGTGCCGGAGGACGTTTGGATTAATTCAGCCGATACTTTTCGCACGTCGTTGAGGTTACGGTGAAATGTTATAGGTAGTTGAAGAAAAAAAAAAAAAATGAAAAGTGCTTTGGTGAAAGAGAAATTGGTGTCTCTCTCGGTCTCTTTGAATTTGGCTTGTTTCACTCTTTGCCTTATTACGCTCGCGGAGTTTCTCTCTATATTACATGCTCATAAGTTGGTACGTTCGTGCAATCTCTGCATGGAGCCGCTCGCTCGCTCCGCACCTTGCTGATACACGCGCGTGTCGATGTTTAATTAAGTCTGTTCTACTCTCAAGGGAACACTGGGAGGGCAGGGAGTGCCGGGCGTAACGAGGATTGGGGAATAGGAGTTGTATGCCAACGACCATAGTCTTACCCCCGGTGCTATTCCCTTTATAACGATACGTGGATACCAGTTTCAAAGCAATTATCCCTCCCGAACACTGGGTACCCGAGTCTCGCGATAACTGAATTTTCTGTCATTCTCAAAGTCGTTGCCGCCTTCGGGAGTGGGGCTCGGGGGGAGAATCTTCTCTCGCGAATCCTTGTATCCCCCCCCCCCTCCTTCCTCTATACCCGTTAGCGTCTGCTGCTGGCAGTTTGTGGCAATGGAACTTTAAAGAACTACAAGAACCCTTTGCAAGTCTCGAGATTCTCGTTTTATTCCAGTCTCGTGTTGGCCGCAATGGCTAAATATTCAAAAACACGGCAACGCATGGTACATACTTGTTTTATTTTTCTAACCTCTGAACCGATACGATGTGATTTCGAGGTTCATTACAACTTTCCGTGCGATAAAAAAGAAGGGAGCATGAAAAAAAAAAGCTTCGCAGCAACGCGGACGGACATCGTGACGGATCCTCTTAGTTTTTGTCGTCGCTGATGGCAAACTTGCCGAGTCCGGATCGCTGTCATCGACATCCGTCCCCTGCCACTTTTCGTCGGTCCTTCAACACCCGCCACATCCTTCCCCTCCCCTTTCATCCCACATTGCGCTACGCCGGCAGCGTTAATGAAGTTTCTCAATGAATTCCAGCTATTACCAAAGTCGTCACGCTGTCGCGTATCGGAATTATCGAGTCCTGTCTCTTAGAGTAGCGACGTGAGAGACATAAATGATTTAAGCTTCATTGCCGGGGAAATTCACGACGGCTCAATTTCGTTCATTTTCCCTACGGATCTCAACCGTTCTATCGACGGATCTATCACTCTATATCTTTCACTCTTTTCATCGCTTCGCGTTCAATTCCTCGGTATCTCTTCTGCTCTTTTTTCACGCCTCGCATCAATGTGATACTTACCCATTTTTTCATTTCTTTTAACTTCCCGATAGACGAATATGTGTTTTCGTGAAAAAATGATTTGCTGAAATTTTCATGAGAACGCGTGCAGAATGTTTCAAAACATCTAGAAATCACATTTAGTTAATATGGCTGTGTGTGGAAAGTGCCAAAAGTGCGGTATGTGCTAAAAGGATATTAACATGATAGCTGCCGCAAATTTTGCGCGATGGAGATGAAATTTGATACACGAGTCGAGTCCCCCGATTGGTTGGTATTGAATTCAACCAAAATCGGCAAAGGGAGTCGACAATTACGAATATTTCAATGTTTCTAGTGATTCGTCATGCGGTCCAAATACGTAAAGCGACTGAAAAGTTATGTATATTTTCGGTTTCGATATTGATAACATTTTTATTTAAATTTTGATTAAACGTTAATACATTTTTAATAACCCCACACTTGGTGAGATATTTCTGAAATTTCTAATATTTTCAGTCTATATAATTTAACACAGATATACGACAACATAAAAACCTTGAAAATATTCAATTTTCAAATTGCTTTCGTATTGATTTCGTTTCTGCTGCACAATTAACTGGCAAAGGTATCACATTGCATTTTATCATGAAACGTTTTTATTTTTTTTTGAAAATTGATTTGTATTTCCGAAACACAGACTTGTTTAATATAAAGTGACAAGTGCCCATGTCTTAAAGTAAAATGACTGGGCGAAGAACCGAGCACCGGCAATTCTCTCGTGTACGTTACTCCGTTATCTTTCGCGGGACTTTACATATTGCCATGACCCAGTATATAGTATATGCGTAACGTCTATGTTACTCTCTGGCAACGAAAAACTTTCCGCGTCCCCGCACTAATTGCCCGCGAGGAACCCCGCGAGTTTAAACTTTTATGCTTTGCGAAATCGTAAACTTCTTCGTCTCTTCCTCTTTTACTTCCAGTCGCTATTCCCTCCCCCGCCATCCCGTTCCACGGTCCTGTAGCCCCTCCGCGAGCAGTTTCCAGCAGCATGCCGCGAAACGCGAAACGTGTAAACGACCGTTAACTGCTCGCGGCTGCTGTTGCGAATGAAAACGTTATTACGGTCTCCGCCATGTGTACGGAAATCACTGAATGATTGTGAAAGAGTCACTCCCCGTTTTTCTTATAGCTTTTTTTTATCCCCCCCTTCGTTGGACTTGCCAATTTCTTCTTCGTTCCGGGAACCACCCCCCGATTGTCCGGGCCGCTCTCGCGATCTCAAAGATTCACAGACACAGTGAAACAGTCGCAGACCACCATGAAGCGACCGACTCACATAGTTATAGAAGTCGTTAGTTGCATTTTTTAAATGCAACGTACAGAGATTCGATTGCGCGCTACATTCGAGCGATCGTTCCGTGAAAAAAAAAAAAAAAAAAAACATTTCAGACGTCTCGTAAAAGCTTTCTCGACCTTAATAATTTCGTTTACAGAACCCTCGGAGTCTTGAGACGTTCGTAAAAGATTCCGTTGAAAATTGAATATTCGTATGATATACCGGTGAGCGGTTGTGATACGCGAGGAACAACGTACATACTTTCGATACAGCATTGCATACATTCGTATCGTCTGACGATATTTCTGTTCTTTCTCAAGGGATCTTTCCTGTTTACTTGGCGAAACGGTAAGTCGAGCTTTCCAAACTGAGAGCTGCGCGAAAGGTAGAAAACGAAAAGAAAAATCGTAAAATTTGTGAAAATTTACGTTACGCGGATGCAGACGTATAGGAGAATTTGTATGTTGTCCAGGAACATCGATCGTGCGTCAACGTGTCATGTCGATATAACTTGCTCGACGAGTAATGGAGGCTGTCACGCGAGAGACAAATAAATCATTCGACAAGCCGAAACTCCTCGCTCTCCCCCTTTCACTCTTCGCTCTCTCTCGTTGCGACTCTGCTACATTAATAATGATAATAAACGCGATAGCTTACACCGCCGTATCGCTAACACCGGCGCGAACGTAGGTAATGTTTTGCGCGGACAAAGCCGCACGCGCACAGGCAAAAAGACAACATATGTCGACGGGGAAAGGATTTTGTTACGGAATTCGCAACAACAAGGTGCGCGTTCGCGTTTGATTGTGGTTCTCCGACGGTACACTGTGGCGAAAGCTGTTGCCGCTGCCCGGCAAGTTGGTCGGACCGAAGCGACTTGCCCGATCCGCAGGCTACTCGAGTGACTCTCGAGAGCAGTCATCAACACGCGGTTCAATATTGTCTCGAGTATCAACACTTTCTTTTTACAATGCCAAATTTTACAGCGTCACGCGGTAGTTGTCATGTTTTTTGTTTTTTCATGAAAAAATCTTTGTTTTGATGCATTTTTTTTAATGATTTTAACAGAAACGCCTTTAGAATATTTCAAAACGGCGAAGAATTGTATTTCGAAAAAATGTCCGAACGTATCCGCGCGTTTTGCGCGTATCAGCTCCGGAAAATTGAAACCTCCGTTAATTTGCGAACGCTTTGAGCTATTAAGCGGACATTTTTCAGATATGTTAAACCCCTTCGAAGACGAAGCCTTGGTAAGGGCTATTTTGAGAGGTCTGATTAAGTATTTCACGCGGTATGGAAAAAAGTGAGCGCGGCTTGGGCCTCAAGCGGCCTATTTTGGTGTGTATGATTATTTATATATTTCATTACATCCGAAACGCAGTCGTGGTTAAGTCGGGCGTTTAATCGGAGCCGACCTGGCCACACAGGGCGATTAATCGGGTTCTGATCAGCGAAAACATGACGGGTCTGTCACGGTCGTGGTGGGGCAGCCTCCTACGGATCTGGTATAAATTTGGGCGACCTATCTAGCCGTGTGCAGCACCCGGTTTTAATTTCTATCAGGAACAACCGGAGAGAAAGCGATGCAACGACAATGGGTGAATGATGGAAATAGTTGCGCGATCTTTCGAAGCCGAATGGATCGAATAGTTTATCGCGTAAATTTTCGTGTTAAGTAATAGAGAATCTGATTACAAACGTTGCGTTGCGTAAAAT
Organism: Buathra laborator; assembly: GCA_934046635.1. Taxonomy (NCBI): domain Eukaryota; kingdom Metazoa; phylum Arthropoda; class Insecta; order Hymenoptera; family Ichneumonidae; genus Buathra; species Buathra laborator. Next base: position 19,972,154 of record OW203895.1, on the reverse strand, counting down.
GGATCCACCGCTAGGAAATATAGGCCATTGCAATGATACCAGAACCATAAATCCCCTGTTTATTGCGAACAAATGGAATTCGTGATAAATCATTCTTACTTCCAAGATAAAAATACAGAGATTGATGCAAGATAGGTGACCTCTCAAAATAAAAAGAATTTTAATATCGCGATTTTTCGGGTTGGTTCCGCATTTGCGTCGCGTTTGCCTGACCCATTTTACCTCGGTCTTTCCTCCTTGGTTTTTTTTATTAATAAAACAGCTTTCTCACACATCAATGATTGCATTGAGATTATCCGACTTTTTCCTTTCGCATAAGCCGATGAAAACCGTATTGAATGTTTTTTTTTCTTTCTTTTTTTCACCAATACATTGAAGATTTAGCGGTACAATTTTTCCCTGGCATTCAGCTGACACGACTCAAGAGCGCGCATTTGACGTCGACATGTTGACGACAAGGAATCACGAAAAGCTTGTTGGCAAGCGATTTCGTCCGCTTTCCTTTCTGCACGCTCGCCTATCTGGGTCACAATAGTTTTTACTATCCTAATCCCGAAAGCTTCTTCTAGTATTTCTTTCACTACAAAGAATTCGTTTCAGTGTTTTTATTATTATTATTAATCTTAAGGTGATTTAACTATATTCGAATTCATTCATTAAATCGTTGATGGTTTTCCGATGGAGTAAAATAAATGAATGAGTAACCAATGTAAAAATGTCCAACTTTTAAGGATTTTTGTTCCCTTAAGTTAAACGTGCTAAGGTTATAACGCCAACTCAATTGAAATGAAACTCAAGCGTCTTTCTCGAGGGCAGCTTTCTCTAGCGTCTCTATCGCATTTGGCGTTATCGTTATAATTCATCATTCTGTCTACCGGTACGCGGAGAAGCTTATTGAATAATTCGCACATACGTTAAACTGTCAATTTGGTTCTGATGTAGGCATTAGTTTGCATGAGGAAACTAGAGCTGGCACGGTGCATCGCTCATCGGCAATTTCCCAGACTGTGCCTAGCGCAGTGCTATAATCGGGAGTAGAGAAACGAGGGGTGGGAGGAGGAAGGGGTTACCATAGGACGAACAGAGTCAGGACCAACTGACACGCCGGTCGGCGAGTAACGACTGAACGATTAGTTAACGGACTCCTCTATTATTAACGGCTGAATTAGGCAGCCGCTTGATTAAACCTGACAATCTTCATCTTGCCACAGCGAAACGGATGGTTTGTTATTCCGCTGGCAGTGTTGGACGCAGTGCGGTTATCCCGGTGTATCTACGTTTGTGGATCGGAATACACCGCGAATGCGCGACGTACGCGCCTGTTCACCGATAACGTACCGAGATACAAACGAACACAGAATGTATACATACAACTGCGGAGCTATCCACACACACAGATAAGTGTCTCGACTCCCCCCGGGAGCGACTATGTCCGTGCATTTGTACTGCCAAATCGAAATTACCGAATTACAGTTAGATACATGTGTGTCACTGATTCTGTTTGAAGCGTTAGATACATCAGATATATGATGAACATTATGAAATTGACTGATTCGCCCGAATCTCAGGCTGTGTCGGAAAGTCAATTTCATCATGAAAGGCCTGTATCGGTTATTAGTAGCTATATATATGCATATACGTAAAGGAGAACATCAGCGTCAACATCTGACGATGTCTTGTTTGGTGCCTACTGTTGCGCCGGTCGTTGAACCCTGAATCCGGATAATACTATTCCGAGATTCCATCGCGATTCCGACAAGACGATAATGCAAGCCCCCCGTCCCTCTAAATCATGAGTAATTTCGACAGATTCACCGAGCTGTCTTCGTCGTACATCTTCGAAACATTCCAAAGCCCGTATATACTTGTGAATGAGTGATAAACCTTAAGGCACAGAGAGCGCAATTATCTTCTCTGATTTCTCGCGGTCTCTTCCGAAGAGCCTACAAGTCGGTGATTCTATGATATATACCAATGAATGAATTATTTCCTTGGCTAATGCATTCGTGGATTTCGAATTAATGTCAAAAATGACGAGGATCCAAGCGAATAAGAATTGAGTCAACGACGAATTAATGAAGAGTTTGAAGTTCTGGAGAAAATAAAGATTGGAATTTTATGATTTTTTTTTTGTGATGCAATCTACAAAGATTTGTCTTGAGACGCTTGAGAACTCCTTAAGCGTTTATTCTTTATTGCCTTAATCCGAAATATATTCAACTAATTTGTTCTTCTAGATTAGATAGTTCTTTACTCGAAACTTCCCTCGGGAGCTTCACTCTTTAAAGACCCTGGTGGGGAAAGTAGCAAGAAGCTCCGGTGTGGGTGTGTGTGTGTGTGTGTGTGTGCGGTAGAGACTAAGGAGCGTCCGATTCGAGTCGTTGACTCTCATTCTTCGCTTCTTCTCTCAACAGACAACGACAGCAGAGACTGTAGGATCCCACCCTCGTGAATAATGCAGCGATAATTACCGTCGTTTCATTGAAAAGAAGTTGGCTTCCTCGCAATTCCTTCAGTAGGAACCGAGAGAAGGCGGGGGACGGGGAGGTGCCGACATCCCGCAAAACCGTTCGGTCTACTCAACAGATAGAGTTACACACCTTATATCTTGCATACTGCATAGAGAAAAGAGAGAACTCTCGCGGGTCGTAAATTAATTCAATAGAAAAAGTCAATCAACGAATATCTCGCCTATTAACATATTCTATTCGAGTATCGATTCGCCGAGGATTCTTTCGATGTCCGTACCGACAAAGGCATGTCGATTTTTTTTTCTTCGCACTCGGTTCGCTTATGTGAATAATTTTAACACTTCGCTGAGGGATCAATATTTTCAGAATTCTCGATGGTAACGCGTTATTCTCTTGAAAAAAAAACTACAAACAATTCGAAATGTATCATACATTCGACCCATATTTGCGACCTTTTTTTAGTTTTTTACTTTACTTATAGTAACCGAGTTTATGAAATTTCAGATGGAAATACGAATTTAGCGTCTCCGCTGATGTACCGCGGTGTCTCCAAACTTGCGACTAATTTTGCCGCAGTGTCACCGAGTTATTACAAATGCTACTCCGCGCGTTTCCCGCTCCACTCACTACGGCAATCAAACTATGTTTCTACGAGAATAGAACAAAAAAAAAATACAGATGTCACGGTAAAGGATCAAAAGCTCCAGATCTCGAAATCTTTCAACTATCGAAATGCAGTTCGGTATGCGCTGAAAAAAATCCCTCAAATGGCCGTACCGCGACTATTCATCGATTAGTTTTTTATTTTTTTTATTTGAGCGAAAATGCATGCTACACGATAAAAATCTCTTTGATAAATATCCAATACAGATAGATATATGTATCGAGAAGGTTTTAGTTTCGCTTAATTGGAGTGTATCGATGATGAACGTTTTATGTCGCGCGTATTGCAAGTCGTGGAATGAGAAGCGCGAGTGCGATGGAAAATGTATCGTAAATGCATCAATCGTGAACGATCCCTCCCCGCTGCTAGTGTACCGATTCGTCCAAATCCGGTATTGCCGAATAGGAAACGCTTACAAGTACATGTCGAAACCTCAACGCGTAGAACAGTCGAATCGTTTCGGGGGGCACTTTGGTTTAAACGTATCGATTATAGCGGAGCTTCAACGAAAATTAACAGTATCGAGGAGAGTAGGGAGGGTTTACACAGGTATATAAACTAATTTGTGAAAGCCACTACGGCACTTATCGTCCACTGCTCAAATTCACAGGCAAACAGTGCGCGAATGGTATATATGGCATGCGTAACACTCGAGCTAAGCGAGATCCTCTCACACCTTGTATAGCCCACTAGTGCCACTTCAGCCCCGTTTCCACGGACCCCAGGCCTTCCTGTACAGCTTCCCCGACACGTATCCACGCTACTCACATTCACCCTGTCCACATGCACATTCGGATTCAATGTCGATTTCTGTAGCCGACAAATGTGGAAGTGCGTACACAAATTTTCAACAAGCCAGTGAATAGGTGGGACGAGAGCGACTGTGAAACGTTCGCGACTGGTACACATACGTGGGGGCGCTTCAAGCTGAGGGTGAGATTGGGAGAAAGTTCGATAAAAAGACAGAAAATGGAAAGGTGTTAGGCGTATCAACCGACAACCTACTTATCGTATAGGCAAATCCGACCCGCTGCTCACCCCTTCGCACCCCTTACCCTGCACTCTCGACTGTACTAACGCGGCGAGACTATCGTTATTTGTATTTATTTGCGCGAGTGGATGGCACAAACTATGCCAATTAACGGCTAACTCCCTAGGTGCACACGCTCTCTCGTACCTCGAACAAGGAGGGGTAGCGATATCCCACCCTGTGCGCCATGTAGAACGCACAGTAGAGCCAAGTGAAACAGGGATGTTGCCGCAATGTTTCCTCTATAGATATATACACGTCGCGTATAACTAAATCTATAGGTACCTCAGGACCAACTTCAGCGCCAGTGTCTTCTACCCTCCTATGCATCCGGTCTTCCACCCCCCGCGTCGTTGTAGTATATAATATGCTAATATAAACACATTTATTCTATACCTAAATAGTCTGCGCCGGTGAAATAATTTCACTATACCGGGATTAGGTGAACCATATTCCAACATATATATAACTAACGTCGTATATATGCCTCATATAGTACTCGCGCTCTCGGATTACAAAGGTCTTTTGGACTTTGCGATGGAAATTTTGGAACAAAAACGCTAACGTTACACCGTACCGGGGTACCGTTCGTTAGGCACCAACGCGCAACCATATCGTGTGACTAACACTCCAATAGAACTCATATATTCGCACAAAGCGGCCATTGTCTTTGAAACAAAAAAATAATAGCAAAAAAGAAATCCTGAAAATTGGAAATTGGGCGAAATTGACGAGAACAAGAGACTTGCAATCAAGTCGAAAATTACATGCCGAACAATTCATGAGAGCCTCCATTCGAGCGGAAGAGAACAAAACGATGTGATGCAGAGTTACGAGTGGAGAAGAAGAAAATAGACATTTTTTTGAACGGAAAAATCGAATGAAAGGTTAGAATAACTCGGATCATTTACCGTTTACCGGGAGAGATAGGTGTGAACTCGGAAGGGTATCGTGGAAGGGACATGGTGTCCGCAGCCCGAAACAGAACTTCAACGTTATCGGGGGGGGGGGGGGGGGGGGGGGGGGGATACATACCTGAAACACACAATGACAAAAGACATGTTGTTAGATAGAATTGTTAGTTTTGGTTCAAGTATTAATTTTGTCTTCAAGGGATCATTGTAGTTTAAAATTTTCAAGAAATCTTTTTACACTCGTTGTAAACGGTTTACACTCTCAAAGAAAGAGTTTTCAAGTTATCCGACTCAAATTTTGACACAACATTCTTCACACCATTCTTTAACTTGCTGCGGAAGCTTTTTTTTTAAACTTCATATTTTTTTAAATGAGAAACTGTCGAAAAAAGCCTAAATGCGCTACTTTTTTTTAAATCGCCGCCATTTTGTGAATTTTGATCGAAAAAAAAAAAAAATAAAGATAAACATTTTTAAAAAATGTTCTATTCTTCATGAGTGCTTCGATCTGACAAAAAAAATCAGACTGATTACCGTATTTTATCAATCGAAAAAAACAAGTCGTGAAAATTAGCGATTTTTTGGCCCGTCACACTGGAATGATCGCTTAATGTCGTTTAAAAAAATACCAAAATGGGGAAGACATGTGCAAATTTAATTGGAATTATTTTTTTTATAATAATTTAGACCGAAGGAAATAAAATTTATTTAATTTATTTAATGTATACTTTCGATCGAATTTAATTTGATTTTATTTAAAGGGCATTTCGGATTAATCAATGCGTATCAAATCATGTATTGGAAACATCAATTTTGCAAAATCTCGTTATGAAGTCGTGTACAATAATTTGCAAAATCTCGCGGCGAATGAGGTGACGCTTTAATTGGAAGTTTCATATATTTATGCATGTATAGCATAGAAAAAAAATGTCTCTCATAATAAGGTTGAATACATAATACATCTGTATATTGGTGGGCGGGGGATAGTATGTACACTTTCATTTTATTTTGAAATCCATTGATGCCATTGCAGAGGTTTCAACGCTTACGTATTCAGACCCTTGCAACTGGCGCAAGACTCTCTCGCTGTAAACATTTCGCATGAAAGGCTACACACCCCATCTAGGCCACCCGCCCAAGCGAACTTAATGAACCCTGCAACACGCCTCCCCTTTCCCTTTGCCTTCTTCCCCCCCTCGCTGTAATCCTCTTTACTGCCTTTCTCAATTCTGGCCACGCTGCCGTTTCTTGACGTCATTTAACACTCCGCGAGGTCTATCCAATCTCGTGGCAGATCCCTCCCTCCCGCCATTAATCGACAAGCCAACCCTTGTCTTTCCTGCCACGAAAATATTAACATGCTAATCTGCCGGTTATGACTGCATACAAAAGAGAACACCGCATATCTGGCATCCGGTAGTAAGAATGTGTCGGCAAAATGCCCAATTTCCGTTCTCGTAACGCAAGAAATATTGGTAATAGCGTAGTAGTAACACAAGAATAATAAAATCTCGAATACAAATGGCTCTTTTTTTTTCTTCTTTACAAGTCCTTTATCTCGAGTCCCCCTTTTGTTGGATAACGCGTTTTTCTTGACTACACTTATGCACGGACATGTTTCTCCGTGAGTGATTTCCCGACGGATCAACCGGAGCTTTTTTTTCGGGACTGGGCCTCTCGGAATTTTCCCCTACGGATGGCAATACGCTGGGAAACTTTTCTGACCAAGAAAAATCAATAGGCACTCGGTATATATATCGCGAGATGGAAGGACCGCGGCAAAAGACAATTTGGGCGATGGTCTTGATTTATTTCGGCCAATGTCTCGATAGAGTCTGCAACATATATATATATATATATATATACATATGCCGTTACGTCTTTCTCTTGGTAGCGTTTGTACGAAGAGGGGAGGGAGGCTTAACCTCGAACGGTTCACAGATCTCGACGTGCCTTTTTGTGGATCCATGAGAAAGTAGATACGTATTAGTCTCGAGAGTTTCCTCGCGAAAAGAAACTTTCTCATTTATCTCCTCAAAGCGAATGAATTTCTTTTGAGCCTTTGAGCGTACGGAGGGGAAAAAAAAACACAAAAAAACTATATGCAAATATAAATTTTTGTTGGCTTGAAAATCCTATTTTTCGCGGACGCAAGGTACCCATGAGAAGCCTCACTCGGAGTGACGGACGGATAATCTCGAATTTTATTCTATTGGAAGGACGGCGCGTTGAACGGTAGTGGAAGCGAATCGGTTTTGAAGCACGGAGAACGGAACTCTTGCTGTTGCTTTTCCCCGGCGAGGAGAGAAATCGAGCGACGGAGAGGAGAAGGCGAACGAGAGAGCGTAAGAGGTGAACGCGGAGACGAAGAGCGGAGAGGACGAATGAAATAGCCGGTCTTACCCTATAAATTCAGGTAAAAGCCTTCCTTTGCAAATTGGATTTACAGTGCTGCCTACCCTCGTATTTACATTTGAAGAGAGTAAATAGGGAGGGAAGGGGGGGGGGGGACAAGGATAGGAGAATATTGTGTACTCGGAACACGAGGACAACACAGTCTACAGGACTACTACATCGCCCCCTCGTCGACAACCATCCCCCATCCTTCGCCTTGTCCCTGCCACTTGCCTCTACTGCTTTACTTACGGCAGCAATATCATGGACGAGCGAATAGAAAGTCTTATCGATGTCGACAGACCCCGAGAGTCTTGGTGTGGGGCTCTTTATTTATGATTCTGTAAACGAGATAAGAGAATCCTCTCGTTCAAGAAAAAGACATACGGGAATAAAGAAATAAAGAAAAACAACAAAACGCGTAGAGCTTAAGGATCATTCTGTCTATTCTTGTTATTTATCTTTCGTTGAAGAATCCTCGACAACTGCCCTTTTCCTTGATGAAGAAGGAAGCGCGGTATGAATTGTTAGCAATGCCACCGGATCGAAGAATCAGTCTCGCGTACGCTGAATCAACAAACGGGGATATCGAACTAATACGCGTATGTCAGAATTTGTGGAAAACAATTTAGAAAAAATAATAAACAAGAGGTCTTTTTGCCACAGCAGTTTTTCGTAAATTACATCTATTTCACGTAATTGTAGGTTTTTCGGTGCGAATTGCAATTACTTCAAATATGTTTACATTTCTGGTGGTAATTAGAATTATTTTTTTTAAATTTCAGTTTTTAACTCCCGACTGCCGAAAAAAAGACGGGAGTCGGGAGATTATTCGCATGTTATAGTCGGGGAATTTCATACATAATGATGAAGAAATCGCTCGACTATAACATGTGAATAATTAATTGTTATTTCACTCTTTTTGTAGTCGGAAGTTTTTTAATTTTTGGTAAAAAAAATTTTTATTGCCGTTTGCATAGTAATTCCCATTGATTTTTTTGTGAACTGCTGTTACGTCACGCACTTTTCGAGAACTCTTATTCGCGAACTTGCGCTGCTCTTCGATCGCACCGAGAGAAGCTGCACGCGTACACTCGCGAGGAAACGGAAAGACTGAGGAAAATAAAGGGAAAAGGGAGAGGATTGCTGTGCGTGGGAATCGCAGCCAGAGAACCGTTGACCAGAGACTATTTAATAAACTTTCGAAAGCGACTTCGTCGAGACGAAGTCGTAAAATATTTCTGTCAACGGAGAAACAAAAAAAAAAATCAACATCTTCAATGGGACTCGAGTTACTCGAGAATTCCAAAGGCATAACACCACGGCTCGATCACCCAAGATGAGCACGTGGGCCCCCGACAGCACGCTGTGAAGAAAAGTCACTAACACCAGCAAGAAACGCCGGCTCATGTACCTGGGCCAGCCGCCATCGAAGGGATTTGCCTGTTGCTAAGCCGGCAGGTCTCTGTTGCCGAAACCTACCAACACCACTAAGCATCGAGGCTCATAGACACAAGCGCTCGATGTAGCCGAAATACACCAACACTACGACGCAGCGAGGCTCACAGACACGAGCGCTCTATGACTCCGAAGACGACCAACACCTCGAGCGACGATACCGACAGTCTTCCCTCTAACCACTATGCCTAGGGCCCAGTGGGTTAGAAAAACTTCCGATTTCCTCCAACGAGTGCAGCACCTCTCGGGCATCGTTCACAGCCACCCCCGCGAACAATTAGAGATTCCCGAAAGTCGCGAATTTGATGATTAGACAATTTCCAGTAGAATCACGCATGCATATGAATATTGGGCCAGGTCGTCATCAATATTAAAGTCTTGTAAGAACATATTTTTTATGTATTTTTCACGTATTTCCCCGGCTATACTTTATAGCTAGGGGTAGGTCAGGTATTTGCGCGTTACTCAGGTAACCATCATAAACCCTTCTGGTCTTTTCCCATCATAAAAAGTAAATCCGTAAAAATAACGAGTTAAAATATTTCTGCCTTCAGCAATATTTGTCATTGCTCAGAGACTAAACATTTAAGCGAAAATTATCTTGCAAATTGATATTGCCTCAAAGATAAACAGTTCAATTTACGATCTTTACCAGCGACGAAAGAAGAATATTGGGTTACATAGGAAATGTTTTTTTTATTACAACTACCTCCAAACAGTTTCTTCTAAACATTTGGTTGAAATAAATAAAGATAAGTGGTGCTCGTTCGAAGAAGCAATTCTATTCAGCTCGCCGATTTGTCACGGTTCCTAGAAAGAAAAAAAAGGGGAAGACTCCGTGCTGGGAGAGAACAGAGGATTGCACGTTGTTGCTATGTCGCCACGACGGAGAAAGCCTCTGTACCAGCATACTCTTTAGGTAGGATAGAAGGAGAAGCGACCACGTGAGCATGGCTGGTACGAACAAGGGAAGTCAGGAGCCACCCCAAAGGGGAGGTAGCGCTGTTGGCTAGCTCGCGGGCCAGCTACGGTACACGTGATCGTACCGAGAGAGTAGGGGAAGGGTGAGCCACCCGCGCAATGCATAGAACGTACGAGAAGGCCCACCACTCATCGATAGCCGAACTTTTCTTAACCAATAGGAAGAAAGCAATAAAAATCAAGAGACAAATGAAATTCTTAGCCAAGAGTAGGGATGAAGAAAGAGAGAATAACCAAATAATAATTATTAACAATCGTTAATAATAATCATTTTTCCATATTTTACAATAGCCAAATGTTAAAATTATCGCAAAAGTTTAACCCGAAATTTGTTAATTTGACAAATGGAAAGGTTAAACAAATTAATTAATTAAGTTAATGAATTCAACATTTTAAACTGAAAGCCGACGAAAAACCATTAAGAATGAATACCAGAACACCCTGGTAGTTATGAAATTTATATCAAATTTAAATTCAATTTAATTAGATCTGTCAAATCGATATCGATCGATATTTCACATATTATAGTAAAAACCGAATGAGAACGCATGTAATAGAGCGAAGAATGAGAGCGAAATATCAATAGAGTTCAATTTTTAATATTTTTGGATTTGATAATTAATTAATTCTTTATCAAGAAAATTTTCCCTTTTTACAAGTATTAAAATCCGTAATTTTCCACCTAAAAAGGTGATTCAAATTCGAGACACTTCCAAAATAAATAAAAAGAATAAATTGTTAATTAGCAAATCCAAAATCAATCTGGAAATAGTTAATTAGAATAATTATCAATAATTGACAGCCGATAGAAAGAGAACAAGGGGGGCGTGGAAAATCACGCCTCGACCGAAAAGTTGCCCCTTCCACCACGGTCTATGTCAAGCCTATTTAAACTGTGCCCTTTACGGAGGGCCAGTGCTCATTGCTCATTACCTCTCCGAAAATCAACGTCGTTACTCTGCTCGCGACAGTTTGTATTTTTTGAAGCTTTGTTAAAAGACTTAGAATATTTTTCAAGTCTTGTTCTCCGTTTGTGTTTGTGAAATTGTACTAAGTTTCATTTTCAATTTGCTAACTTCAGTGAAGTTAGTAAAATAAAAACCTTTGTGCTTAATTGTGTGTGTTCGTTTCTTCGTGAAAATCTTCGACCGCTCGGCAACTGTCTCGACACGCCGAGGGTATCGACCAAGGATCCATCGACAACCACCAGCAGCAACCTCTTCTTCATTTATTTTCGCCGGATACTTTTGCTCTTCGGTAAGTCCTTATTTTTTTCCTAATTTGGTGATTTTTTCCCCGTAACCCGTTCCTCTACAGTATCGCGATCAACAATGTACGGTTCCCAGATTATCATCGCCCTTCTGGCAATTATAGTAATTGTTTTAATTTTTATTCTCTTGTGCGGAATCTCCGTGAAGATTACTGTAAATATACGTGAGTCTAGAATCAACCGTGAAACCCCTATAGTACACTCGGGTGTACGAATATATCCATCGTCTGTTCCTCGCCGAGTCTGTATCAATAATCCGTCAGCTTTGTAAATTTCTTTATGTTCATTTCGCGAATGTACTCTAGCCTCTTCCCGAGCAATTTTCCGCGAGGTTAGGCTCAAAACGAGGCACCCGCGAATCGTAGCCGCTTCGATAACGTGTAAATTGATTTAGTTCATTGACCGAGATGAGGCCGGCTCCTCACGTAAATTCACGATTCGCGACGTAACAAAAATTGGGGGCTCGTCCGGGATTCAAAGGGCCATTCGCGAAATTTCGTTTTCTTTTATTGTTTCTAAAAATTAGATTCTCATTGTTCCTCCATCCTTCCCTTTATTGAGCATGTGTGTGTAAGTGTGTTTGGCATGGTAGTTAGCTCGCCCCACCAATGCGAGACCCGTACTCTAGTCCGCCACACCTATGCGGAACCGTATTTTAACTCGCCACATACTATGCGAGAAAACGTATTTTTAATCCGCCCCGTACTAGCGGAAACGTATTTTAGCTCGCCCACCAATGCGAGACGTATTCTAAAAAAGTGAAATCTTGTATTTTGTGTATTGTGTCTTTTGTATGTAAATTCCGCGTCAGTTTTCGGGTTGAATTTCAGGGTAGTCTATCTGTGAATTCCGTCAGTGTTTTTTCCGGGTTAATTTTTCAGCAGTGAATCGCGAGTGTTTTTTTTTTACCGTCATGAGAATTAGTCTCAATGTTTACCCGCTCGAAGGGGAACATTGATAAAAAAGTGTTGCACGAGTATCCGGAAGAACGGACTCGTAAGCGTAGTAAACCGGACAAGGGAAAGGAGCAGGGTGACGCGCAAACCACGCAATCGCCTCGCGCTCGCTCGTGCCCTTCCGACGGCGGTGCGGAAGCCGCAGGCTATACCGATAGGCGCGAATCAACGACAGATTCCCCGAAAAGTGAATCCTCCGACGAAGTTTTTTCTAGGGAACCGATTGATAGCTCGATAGTACCGTCGAAAAGTGTAGATAACTTAGCATCAGGGATTTTAGAATCGATAATCGAACCATTAGGGCAATTGAAATTAAATTCACCTCATCTTAAAATCAAAAATCCACAAAGTCTTAAAATCGAAAATCCGCAAAATTTTGAAACCGAGAAAGAAAGTTCATCGAAAAGTAAAGTCGAGTCTTCCGGGGGAGGTAGTGTGCCGTCGGGAAGCATTGCCTCCACTTCAACGTTCGTAACCGCGAAAAGTCAATTCACCCCTTTTAATAGTAGCTCTCGTACGCCCGGTTATTTTTCCGCGAAAAGTAACTTTTCTAATTTGAGAAGAGACATCGGTCTCAATCCGTCGTTACGAACGCCGAGTGATCGAAAATTTGCGCCGTATCTCGCGACACCGAAATCGAGTCGGAGACGCGATATCTTAATTAAACCGAAAAATTTATTTACCGGTGAAAAACCAAAATTAACAATGCCTGACGAGGTGAGATTAGACGCCGCGAGTCTTGGCTTTTTGCGCGACGCGATTCGTTTGTTGCCCGAGTTTAACGGGGGTCGAGAACACTTGAGTAGGTATATCACGGGGCTGGAAGAGGCCCTCGCGATGGTAGGACCCGCCTGTGAGACTCACCTCTTGAGACTTGCGAAAACGAAACTGAGTTCCACCGTTTGGAATAAAATATCGAAAATAACTTTTGCAAATATTCGCGAATTTACAGATTATCTTCGCAAAACGTACGATCCACCGCGTGACGTGTTTCAGCTTACCGGTGAGCTCGGTAGTAGCTTCCAGGAAAATTCAGAAAGGGTAGATGATTACGCGGATAGGATTCGTAATCTCGCCGTGAAAATTCTAGAGGCTCACAAGCATGCCGACGGTACGCTTGACGAAAACGAAAAAAATAGAATCGAGAAAATGGCACTTAGCTGTTTCGGTAGAGGATTGAAACCGGAGATCCGTCGTGAAATGGGCGACGATCGCACCCTTAGCGACGCGATTAATCGAGCGCGAGATATCGAGCGGGAACTCGCGGATTTAGATCGACTCCGTAAAGGGAAAAATCCTACCGAAAAAACTGAAAAATCCGAAAAACCCGAAAAATCCGCGAAATCAAGTAAAACCGAGAAATCTGTGGAAATTAATTTTGTTGCAACCGATAGTAAACCAGGGAGTAAGAATCAGGCAGGAGGTAGCTCCGCCGTTCCGACTTGTCAGTATTGTGGAAAAAAGGGACACATTGCTAAGAGCTGTTGGGCTGCGCAAGCCGCGTCTGGTCAGCAGTCACCGGCCACGTGCCAAATGTGCGAGCAGAAGGGTCATACGGCGAACAATTGTCCGCTGTTGGCTCCTGCACCACAGGCACCAGCGCCGAGCAATGCTGTAACTTCTCCAGGGCAGGTAGTAATTTGTCAGTTATGCTCGAAAAGAGGGCATCCCGCTGAGAAATGCTTCTCTAGGCCGTGTACGATCTGTGGGAAAAAGGGTCATCTATCGGAGAGTTGTTTTCTAGCGCAGCGAACTGCAGGAGTGCAGGCGCCAGCGGCGAAACAAAATCATCCAACGGTCCAGGTAAGTAGTGGCCAGACTCAGCCACCCGCGATTCAGTGTTATGGATGCCAAGGATGGGGGCATCTTGCGAGAAACTGTCCCTCCCGCAATCCCAGCGGAGGTAATGTTTCGCAAAATATGCCGCAATTAGCGAGTCCGATGACTTACGCTCAGGCAGCCTCTCCTCAGTATCCTCCGAATGTGTGCCGATATTGTAAAACAGTCGGACATAAATTGGAGGAGTGTCCATCGCGAATCCGTAAATACGGTCAGATCGTCACCGCTCCGGGAAACGCGAACGGCCAGCTGGAATCGGGTGCCCAGGTGGAGGCCACCGCGGACACGCACCCGACTCTCACCCTGAAAGTAGTGTAGGACAATGCGCGCCTGAGGTCGCGACCATTTTTATGGCGCGATACGTCGACGACGTAATTGGTCCGACGATATTATTGCAAGGAAAAGAGCTATCGGAAACTATTACCTTGATGCTAGATACAGGTGCGAGCAAGAATGTTTTGAAAGAGAAATGTATAGATCGTTATTTATACATTAATCGATCGAGAGTTCTTAGACTTAGCGGAATAACAGCGAATATAGTAGAAACCCTCGGTTCGGTCGAAATCCTCACGTTAGGCAAGAACACGTATTTTCATTTAGTACCGAATAGTTTTCCGATTAGACAATCCGGAATATTGTCATCCGAGTTTTTCCGCGATAACCTTGCAAAGATCGATTATGAAAACGATTATCTAGAAGTTAACGGATTGAGAATACCGTTCCATACGAGAGAAAGTATAGTCTTCCCGCCAGGTGCAAGAAAACTTTTTTATGTCAGAATAAAAAACCAGGAAGTAACAGAGGGATTTTTACCGATCTTAGATGCAGGTGAAGGAATAACCGTAGAGCAGGGACTTGTCAAGAATGACAACGGAAAGGCTTACGTTTATATTACGAATCACCGTAGTCAAAAGGTTGAAATCGAAGTCCCCGTCGTAAAAATGTTTCCCTGTAGGTCATTTGAAGCGATGGTTGACAACCTCAATAATAAAATCGTGAAAGAACAATCCATGAAAAATCCAAGTTTTGTAGAAAGAAATAACAGCTCAGGCTCCAATGCGAATCTAGTCGGAGAGACTCGTATTGTAAAAGAGAGAGTAATAGAGCCACCAAAAGTAGAAACCGTAAAACAAGAAATCCGTTATCTTGAGTCTGAAATAATTGAGAGAAAAATCCAGTATCCGGAATATCCAGTAGAAATCTTTGTAGCCGAAGAGAATTTTGTCGAAGAGAAAAATCCAGTCAAGAATCCGGTCGTTGAAAAATGTATAGAGAGAAAAATTATTACCGAAAATCCAGTAGACGAAATTTGTATTGTCAAGAATTCTGAATCCAAGAACCCCGTAGAGAGTGAAAATCGTGTTATCAAGGAAAAACCTGAGAAACTTTGTATCGAAAAAAATCCTGAGAATTTTGTTGTTGAGAAAATCCCCGAGAAAAGTCCTGTAGTTGAAAGTCTTATCGAGAAAAATCCAGAGAATCATTTTATCAAGAGAAACCCTGTAGTCGAGAATTTTGTTGAGAAGAATCCCGTGAGTTTTGTTGTCGAGAACAGTGGGATCAAGAATCCAGAGATTAGAAATCCCGTGATCAAGAATCCAGAGATTAGAAATCCCGAGATCGAGAATCCAGAGATTAGAAATCCCGTGATCAAGAATCCAGAGATTAGAAATCCCGAGATCGAGAATCCAGAGATTAGAAATCCCGTGATCAAGAATCCAGAGATTAGAAATCCCGTGATCGAGAATCCAGAGGTTAGAAATCCGGAAATCGAGAATCCTGTGTTTGAGAGTTTTATTGAAAATTTTATCGATTCCAATTCGGAAGATCCCGTAAGGAATGTTTTGAGAAACAATAGAGCAGTAGCCGAAAATTTTGATACGAAAAGTCCAGTAGAAAATCCAGTAGTAGGAACCAGTTGTTCAGTAGGTAGATGCAAGTGTGGCAAAAATCAGGGTTTTATCGGAGATAACGATATCTCGATAATGAGAAACCGAAACGAAGATTTTATTTTTGAGAAAAATGCTAGCGGAGGTATAGTACTAGACGCTAGTGTATCCGATAGATATTTTGTAGAGAACGGTCCAGATAAAAACATTTATGTATCCGATAACCAGATTAGAAACGTGACAATAGAGAAAGATATTCCGAATCCAAGATTAGCTTTTTGTAAAAATCCGGCGGTATATACTCAGCGAAGAGCCGCGGATTATCTGCCGATATATAGTGTCGAAACTCAGTCTGAAAACAAGAATAAAGAAAAGAAAAATAGTGAAAAGGAAAAAAATTCTCAACCACGTTATGACCAGAGGTTTATTTCATTCGTTCTATATGTTTTATTGTTTCTTTTTCGTTCCGGCAATACCACAGTAAACTCTTTGAGTAGCGGAGAAAGTCGAAACATTAGTGGAGTCCGAGAGAACTCCGTGTATACCTGCGCCGAGGGTTCGAGTCTTGCGAAAAGGGCCACCTCGGCTCACGAGTACTTAGAGCCATTAATAGCTGAAAGATTTCTGGTGGATTGCGATTGTTTTTCTTTTGGAGCTACGATGTCGAATGACAATAGAAGCGAAAGAGTAATAGATTTGTTGAGACTAGAGCATTTGGATGAAATAGAAACAGATTCGATTAGAAAAATGATAGCAAAAACCGCCGATAGGTTTCATTTGCCAGGTGAGCCATTAGCCGCCACCGACGTAGTAATGCACAGAATCCATACTACAGATGAATTTCCCGTAAATTCGAAACAGTATAGATTCCCCGAAGTCCATAAAGAGGAAATTAGAAAACAAATAGATGAATTTTTAGCAGCAGGATTTATTCGTGAATCCTCATCTCCGTATAATACACCCTTATGGGTAGTACCGAAAAAACTCGATTCAAAAGGAAATAGAAAGTGGAGAGTAGTTCTCGATTTCAGAGCACTGAACGAGAAAACAATAAGCGATGCGTACCCTTTGCCGAATATAGTGGATATTTTAGATCAACTCGGAGGAGCTCGTTATTTCTCAGTGTTTGACCTGGCCTCCGGGTTCTACCAGATTAAGATGCACCCCGATGATTGTCATAAAACAGCGTTTACGACACCCTACGGACATTACGAGTACGTACGAATGCCGATGGGACTCAAAAATGCACCACCGACGTTTCAAAGAGCGATGGATTTGGTGTTATCAGGGTTGCAGGGTCGCGAAATGTTTGTATATCTCGACGATATAGTTATTTACGCGAAAACTCTCGAGGAACATAACGAAAAATGTGAAAGGTTGTTTGATCGACTAAGAAAGGCTAATATGACGTTACAACCGGATAAATGTGAATTTTTGAAACGCGAAGTAGCTTATCTTGGTCATGTTATCAGTGAAGATGGTTTGAAACTCGATCCAAAAAAGGTAGTTGCCGTAAGAGAATTTCCAAGACCAAAGAATGTAAAAGGAATTCGTCAATTTTTGGGATTAACAGGATATTATCGTAGATTCATTGAAGGTTATTCGAAGTTGGCAAAGCCATTGACTAACCTCTTAAGAGATGATGTCCCTTTTGTATGGGGAAATAGCTCAGAAGAAAGCTTTAACGAGTTAAAAGAGAGACTTTGCACAGAACCGGTTTTAATTTTTCCAGATTTTACAAAGCCATTTATAGTCACAACAGATGCGTCCGGTTACGCAATCGGAGGTATTTTGTCTCAAGGATTAATAGGAAAAGATAAACCCATAGCATACGCTTCACGTACCCTTAAGGATCCAGAAATTCGGTATGATACGTACGAAAAAGAAGCCTTAGCGATCGTATATAGCGTTTTACATTTTCGACCGTACCTTTATGGTAGAAAGTTCACTCTGGTTACTGATCATAAGCCTTTGATTTGGTTCAAGAACTGTAAGGATGGTAATGCACGCGTCCTTCGTTGGAGACTGAAATTGTCCGAATACGAATACGACGTTGTGTATAAAACAGGGAAAACAAATGTGAACGCCGACGCATTATCGAGAAATCCTGTCGAGACGCACTCTAACGAGAGCGACGAAGAGATTTTCGTGACATGCGAGGATAACAACAATTCCCTAACCACCCACGAGATATTGCGTTTACTCGAAAACACCGATATAGAAACCGATGGAGAAAGCGATGAGGAGTTTCCGTATGAAGAGGATTATGAAGAGCTATGGAGAGAGTCACTGACCCCTATACAGCTGCTCGAGGCCGACCGAAAGGACGATCCGAGTGAGTCAATGGGCCAGTCGACTGACCCTTTAGCCGAGCATGAACTCAGGTCAACGGAAGACCTTTCGTATATTATAGGAATAACAAGGAATCAAGCTAAACAGCAACAAAAGGAAATATTACAGCCTGTAGCTAATCCACCTGTGAAGGAAATTTCGAAACAGGTGGAAGAAACGCCAGCGCGTGTAATTACCCGACGTCAAGCGAAAAAACAACAAGAAGAACAATTACAAAGAGAAGGTAAGGTAGATAAACCTCCAATTGAAGAATCGCCTCCGAAGAAAAAACCAACAAAGAAGAAAAACCAATCGAAGATTTCTTCACGGAAAAAGCCTCCACGGAAGAATCAGCAACAGAAGAAAATAGATCCAATTGAATCCGAAGATTCTGTATCTGAGGAAGATGAGAATCAGGTAGGTCCAAGTCATCGAGAAGAACCAATGGAAAATTCACCAGATGAAGATTTTGAAGATTCACAAGACGAAAACTGCGAAAATCCGAGAGATAGAGATTACGATCCACGAGAAGATTTTATCACCAACGAAGATCCAAACTCCGATAACGAAGAAAATGATCAACCTGAAGAAAATATACCGCAGAGAATGGATTCCGAAGATGAAAATAATTCCGATGAAGAAATTGAAAACAATAACGATTCCGACAAAGACGACTTGCCGTTAGAAGAACGACTTCGACTGGAAAACGCAGAAAAACCACCTTCGAGAAATATCATCGAATCGCGAGATCTCTTTTTTATACGAAAAGATGCTCTCGCGTATTTCGTCAAAACCAGCGGAGCACCCTTCGACCTCGGATCTCGAAAACTCGTTGAGCGTAGAGAGTTGCCATACTTCCCTGATCTCGTACTTGGCCAAGCCAGCGCGGTGAAGCGAGGGAACAGGTACCATATAGCTCTACCTGTCAGCGACGAGTCCGGAGAGGGTCTGTCGGGAACATTAGCTCAAATTAATAGCTCGATTATTAGCCTTCGAAATACAATGGAATCTTTAAATATTCCGAGTGTCAGTATCGCCAAAACAGAGAAAGTAGGTAACGTAGTCTGGGATGAAATAACTTCAAAATTACGATCTGGATTTAATGGGAGCGCGATAAAAGTAATAGTTTGTCATGGGATAATTCGGTATCCAAAGAAAGAAGAGAGGTACGAGATTATACGCGAGATGCATAGCTCAGCTGTGGGAGGCCACCGAGGAGTTAGCAAAACGTATAATCGCGTGCGACAACACTTCTTTTGGGAGAAAATGAAAACCGACATTCAACAATTTATTCAACAATGTTTGCCGTGTCAATTAAAAAAATGCGATAGGTTCAGAACAAAACAGCCAATGTTAATAACAGATACACCGGGAACAGCTTTTGAGAAAATAGCAATGGATATAGTCGGTCCGATACCAAAAACAAAAAAACTTAACGAATACATTCTCACGATCCAGGATCAATTCACAAAGTTTTGTATCGCGATTCCCTTGCCGAACGCAATGGCAGTAACGATAGCTGACGCGTTCGTAAAACATTTCATTTGCATTTTCGGATCTCCTAAGGCAGTACTGACAGATCAGGGCAGTAATTTTCTGAGCGGATTAATGAGACGATTAGCGAAAAGATTGCGTATCAAGAAATTGCGAACAACAGCGTTTCATCCTCAGTCCAACGGATCACTCGAGAGGTCTCACCATGCTCTAGGAGAATACCTGAAGCAATACAATGGTCGAGAGTTTGAGTGGGACGAATGGGTGGAATTGGCAATTTTTAATTACAATACCAGCGTCCACGAAGGAACTAAACATACACCATATGAACTCGTTTTCGGAAGATTAGCGAGAACACCATCAAGCGAAGAAATTCATCCTGAAGATAGATTGCAGACATATAATAATTATCTCGTAAAAATAATAACTCAAATGCATGAAATTCGAGCTATTGCACGCGAAAATTTAATAGGAGCAAAGGAGAAATCGAAACTTCTTTACGACCGAAAGATAAATCCGAAAACCTTTCAAGTTGGAGAATATGTATTTTTGAAAAAAGGCCCTAAGCCGAAGAAGCTCGAAGATAATTATACAGGGCCGCATGAGGTAGTAGAGGTGATGGGGGACCACAATGTCCGAATAAAAGTTAAAAGGAAAACACAGGTAGTGCACGTCGATCGACTACGGGTATCGCATATTACCCCCTCATAAAACGCGTTACTTACAAAGGATCTTCGATTACAGCGAAAAAAAAAAAAAAAAAAAAAAAAAATATATATGGAACGGCCCCATCCGGAGGAATTCCTACGGGAATATATGCAGAGGCGTAGAATAAGGCCTCATTTCGAGTATGCGTTTCTCGACCATTGGGTGTGTCAGGTGACCTGCGGGCCATACAAATCCCAAGGCAACGGGAAAACGAAGGAAGATGCCAAAGCGGTAGGGATATTCCGCATGTGGGTAAATCTACGGAGAACACTGGTGTTCCCTTGGATCCAACGGGTAAATGCTGGAATAGGAACAGAATGTAACAAGGAAAACGTTCTGGAAGTACTAAGCAATATAGCACACCAGGTGAAACGACATAGAGCCTCCTGGAGCGAGGGTTATTCATTAATTTATAGAGATGAACTTGAACGATTGTTAGATTCACAAAATATAGAGTTAACAGAACGCCAAGTGATACATAAGACACAAAGCCTCATGTATTGGGAATTAAATACCACACCCATTATCGTTCATGTAACCAGCGGTATCTTGCGAAGTGAACTTCGATATACGTTTCTCCTTTCCGTCATTGAAACGTGTAAACAACGTTTGGAGAAAGTTGGAGTATTATCAATGATAAATTAGGTATAGTTGCATGCTTATAATAATTAAGAAAAAAGCAGAGAGGAAAAATCTTAGAGAAAAAAAAAACGTTTGTTTAAAGCAAAATGGACGGAAGGAGGCAACCGGGAAAACCTCATCCTCATCCGATGGCGAGACTGCAAGAATATTTGAAAGCAAGATCGATAGAAGCGCACGTTAAGTGCTCGCGTATCTCACAAACGAGGTGGGATTGCCGCTTGACTTGCGGTCCATATCTAACGCACGGAGATGGACAGACCAGGGCAAAATCAAAATATTTTGCTGCGAAAAAAATGTTAGAATTATTAGCAGAAGTAAGAAGTTTCCCGTGGCTAGAGCAGGACATCCGTTGGGATGATAAGATAGAAGAGGAAGCAAACAGAGGTTTCCTGCGTGAAATCCTAACGCGTATAGAAAACAGAGTACGAGGGTGTCGCTATTGGTGGAATAGCTCTAGTGCCACTCTCCTTCAAGAAGAGTTGATTTGTCTCCTGCAATCGCAAGGAGCAGGAATACGTGAGAGTATCTACCCCGGTCGAAAGGAAACTTTGATCGTATGGGAAATAACCACGAAACCAAAGATAATTCAAGCAGCGTCCGGACAGACGTTTAATCGAATTAAATACGACCTGCTCCTTGAGACTATCGATAGTTTGAGAACGCGACTAAATATGATTGAGATGAGTGAATGTATAGTTATTTAAGAATTCCCTTTCTGAAATACCTCATATATTTTTTTTTATATAAAAAAAAAAAAAGGAAAAAAATTCTAGATGCATACGCTAATTAGTAGCGGAAAAAGAAAATTTGTAATTTATAAAATATTATTTTCTTTCTATATATTCAATAATAATAAAAAGAGTTATTTTTTATTTTTTTTTTTTTTTTAAAAAAGAGTTTATAGTTAATAATTTTGAAAAGTTTAATCTATTTTTCCATTAAAAAAGTTATATTTTGAATAAGTTGAGAAATTTATAATAATCTATTTTTCTATTAAAAAAGTTATATTTTGAATAAGTTGAGAAATTTATATAATCTATTTTTCTATTAAGAAATCATAGTTGATAATTTTGAAATTTTTAAAGTTTATTAATTTTAAAATCATAGTATTAAAAATTAGAATATTTCGGTAGCAAACTTCCTCGTCTACGAAAAGGGTAGTTAAGGGGGGGGGCTTGCACTTAAGTATTATCTGTATGCAGGAAGAAAAGAAACAATGCAACTTCATCAGTTAACTCCATTGATATTCATGTGGATATGGATATGGAATGGACCACCGATTGTAAACAGCCTATTGGGATACGAGTGTGGAGGGATGGCATCAAACATCACCACACTATCACTCTTGGATGTGGATGAATGCGATATTCCACCGCCTATCTTGAACGTGACAACCGAACGGATCCAGTTTCTTCAAATCAACGAATACGCAACAGTACACGTGCGACAATGCAAGATCGAGGTTCGTCGAACGGTTCTTCGGTGCGGAATGCATTCGCACGTCAGCAACGTAGATGGTGGAAGAGCATCGTATATAAAGGAAATATCACGTGAAGCCTGTGAGCAAATCCAGATGTACAGTACATTTCAGATAGATCAGGTACAATTCGCTGGAGCTCGACCAAACCAGACTATATCCTTCCCCGCAACGTTAAACGGCTGGGTAGGAACCGATGGCTCGTGCGAAGGAGTTTCGTACACGGACCCTTTCGGTAGTTGGAGTTCAGTTTATGTGCTTGCGGATATAATAGTGACCCTTCGAGATTATCGTGCGCGAGTCGGACTGAAAAACAATATAGTTTATTTGAACTCAGGTATGAGATGTGAGCTAAGCAAAGGACAGTGCGCAGATATCGAAGGTGGACCAACGTTTTGGGATCCGATTCCTTTGGACAAGTGTGGAGATAAACAATATAGTGTTTTGTACGAAGGTATGGCGCAGCGAAGTATAAATCAAGACTCCGGAGTTTTGTATTCGCTGACCGCGTCGGACATTACCTTCGCGCTTACCACTCTCCCTCCGATAACAGTGTGTGGACAAGTGTTGATACGAACGGAACATCCTCGTCTCTTGATACACGAAGTGAGAGGAGAACAAGGATTCGTGAGTGCAACTCGATTGGACGTTACTAATATGGACATTTTCGCGTATGTAAATTCAAAATTCGTGTATGTGGAAAGACACATTAAAACAGAGATTCAACAACTTTACCACGACGTTATGAATCACAAGTGTAGTCTGGAGAGAGAGATGCTGAAAAATCGATTGGCGATAGCGACTCAATCTCCGGATGAATTCGCATATCAACTGATGAAAGGACCAGGATATATGGCCGTAATCTCAGGAGAGGTAGTACACGTTGTAAAATGTGTACCGGTCGAAGTTCGAGTACAACACCTGCAAGAGTGTTATACACAACTACCAGTAGCCGTCGGAAATGAAACACAATTCCTGTCACCACGAACGCACGTGTTGATGAAAAGAGGAATGCAAATAAATTGCAATCGCCTCGTGCCGACAATGTACATGATCGAAGGAGAATGGTTCGGCCTAACGCCTGGGCCAGTCCGAGTAATCCCTCCGGAAACAATGAAACCGATGACTAAACCAACATGGAGATATCGCAACACCCAGTCATTGGCCACCAGTGGGATATATACAGCCGCTGACCTCGACCAACTAAGGGATCATGTGATGTTCCCCGCCGAGCAGCCCGCCGTACTCAATACCGTGGCAAGAGGATTGTTGGGTAAACCAGTGGTTTCGCAAGGAGGATCCATTGCAAATCTTTTGAAAGGACCGGAATTTAACAAACTCATGGAATCTGCGTGGAATAAAGCATGGGCAAAGTTCGTCTCCTTTGGACACATTAGTGCGGGAGTGATCGGTGTGATAATGCTAATCCGTGGAATCAAACTTCTGATAGACACTATTATACATGGATATGCACTGCATACAGTATACGGATGGTCTCTATATCTGATAGGAGCAATATGGGACTCAGTAACAAACCTATTGTTGCATCTCAAAAGAGGTGTAGAGAAAACCCCTCTGCAGGTAGTGACAATGAACATTGCAAGTGAGACGGTACATCTGCCCATTGAACAGGTACCTCCACGACAAGACAATGAAAGACAAAATAGTGGCCCTAGTGCACCTGCGAGTTCGGTGCCAATAAACAATATGGTTCCAGCCGCAAGGGCTGACATTTCGCCCACTATTTCTCTCTATCCGAATCTCGGAAGAACGGGTTAAAAAGACAAAACCTTTTCAAAACAATAATTTTTTTTTTTTGTATCATTTTTATTTTATTTTTTTTTGTGTTGCTCGTGCAAGTGCATGTGCATGGTAATCCGTAAGGGAAACCATGAACTTTAAAATCATGAACAAAATTTTATTTTTTTTTTGTGTTGTTTTGATTCTTTTTTCAAACCTAAAAGTCAACATGGTGCCGTACGGATCCGATGTCATCACCTTGGCCATTGAATTGAACCAGTCGTGGCCGCAAGGAGCGCCAGCTGGGATAGAGGACGAGATCGAGTATTGGTACACCCCGGAAGGGTTGTACGTACCACCGGAGTGGAGACTGTTGGCCGATCACGTGGTTCGTTCATGGGTGAGGGCCCTGAAGGAGGCCCGACACCTGAGACTTGGCGGCCATCTCTATGAGATAAAGGCGGACACCGCGGTGCCTGTAGGCCAGAGACCCGACCTAATTTTATATGAGAACGCGGACAACGAGTTCGAGCCGGAAGATGACGACGATGGGTTTGAGGATAATTAAGCCTCAACCCTTCGTTCGCATTAGCGGCGGAAAAAAAAAAAAAAAAAACCATAGTATATATATATCTACATTCGTATTATTTTTCTTTAGGGCACGCCATATAAGTGCCCCTTCATACACATATATATATATATAATTTTTTATTTTATTATTACTTATTTTTCTTAAGGGCACGCTATATAAGTGCCCCTTCACATATACATATATATATTTTTATTACTTATCTTTTCTTAAGGGCACGTTATATAAGTGACCCTCTAATTTTAATTAATTATTCATTCTTTTTCTTCATATATCTAGATTTAACTATCAGAATAATACTGTAGCTCTTAAAGCAAATTATTTTGATTATTTTAAAATAAATTTCTTGCACTTTTATAAAAAAAAAAATATATATCTCCTCTAAATTTTATAGTAGTTTAGAAGCACGACAGATTAGCATGTTTTCAAATCAATAGAGTCAAGAACCTTTTTGTCACCTAATAATCATCCTTTTTCAAATCCTATCCAAATAAATCCTTATGATTTATCTGATCATATTTTTTTTTCCCTTCCTATAAAAAGTCATTTTTGCATCCCATAACATTATATTTTTATATTGAGTCTTTATTTGGATACTCCAGTATCCCAAATGTGAAATCATCATATCATCAAGTCCACAACAGCGAAGGAAGAAACCAAAGAAGAGGTTTTCTCAGTCCATAGTCAACAGCATCTGGAAGAATCATCATTGGAGAAATCTACAATCCCAACGTCAAAGAAAGGCACGTTACCTCCGATCGATTATATTCAACAACCAAAAAAACAACAGATTGTATTTCGTTTTGTTTTATATTATTTCAGAAATCTCAAGATTTCAGCATCCAGGACGAGCTGACCCAAAAGGCATTGTATCATTTTATGGCCTCTGCCGAGGACGATCGTCGTTCTTCGAAGCGACTCTCGTTTTCCGGGGGAGGTGTTACGTCACGCACTTTTCGAGAACTCTTATTCGCGAACTTGCGCTGCTCTTCGATCGCACCGAGAGAAGCTGCACGCGTACACTCGCGAGGAAACGGAAAGACTGAGGAAAATAAAGGGAAAAGGGAGAGGATTGCTGTGCGTGGGAATCGCAGCCAGAGAACCGTTGACCAGAGACTATTTAATAAACTTTCGAAAGCGACTTCGTCGAGACGAAGTCGTAAAATATTTCTGTCAACGGAGAAACAAAAAAAAAAATCAACATCTTCAATGGGACTCGAGTTACTCGAGAATTCCAAAGGCATAACACCACGGCTCGATCACCCAAGATGAGCACGTGGGCCCCCGACAGCACGCTGTGAAGAAAAGTCACTAACACCAGCAAGAAACGCCGGCTCATGTACCTGGGCCAGCCGCCATCGAAGGGATTTGCCTGTTGCTAAGCCGGCAGGTCTCTGTTGCCGAAACCTACCAACACCACTAAGCATCGAGGCTCATAGACACAAGCGCTCGATGTAGCCGAAATACACCAACACTACGACGCAGCGAGGCTCACAGACACGAGCGCTCTATGACTCCGAAGACGACCAACACCTCGAGCGACGATACCGACAGTCTTCCCTCTAACCACTATGCCTAGGGCCCAGTGGGTTAGAAAAACTTCCGATTTCCTCCAACGAGTGCAGCACCTCTCGGGCATCGTTCACAGCCACCCCCGCGAACAATTAGAGATTCCCGAAAGTCGCGAATTTGATGATTAGACAATTTCCAGTAGAATCACGCATGCATATGAATATTGGGCCAGGTCGTCATCAATATTAAAGTCTTGTAAGAACATATTTTTTATGTATTTTTCACGTATTTCCCCGGCTATACTTTATAGCTAGGGGTAGGTCAGGTATTTGCGCGTTACTCAGGTAACCATCATAAACCCTTCTGGTCTTTTCCCATCATAAAAAGTAAATCCGTAAAAATAACGAGTTAAAATATTTCTGCCTTCAGCAATATTTGTCATTGCTCAGAGACTAAACATTTAAGCGAAAATTATCTTGCAAATTGATATTGCCTCAAAGATAAACAGTTCAATTTACGATCTTTACCAGCGACGAAAGAAGAATATTGGGTTACATAGGAAATGTTTTTTTTATTACAACTACCTCCAAACAGTTTCTTCTAAACATTTGGTTGAAATAAATAAAGATAAGTGGTGCTCGTTCGAAGAAGCAATTCTATTCAGCTCGCCGATTTGTCACGGTTCCTAGAAAGAAAAAAAAGGGGAAGACTCCGTGCTGGGAGAGAACAGAGGATTGCACGTTGTTGCTATGTCGCCACGACGGAGAAAGCCTCTGTACCAGCATACTCTTTAGGTAGGATAGAAGGAGAAGCGACCACGTGAGCATGGCTGGTACGAACAAGGGAAGTCAGGAGCCACCCCAAAGGGGAGGTAGCGCTGTTGGCTAGCTCGCGGGCCAGCTACGGTACACGTGATCGTACCGAGAGAGTAGGGGAAGGGTGAGCCACCCGCGCAATGCATAGAACGTACGAGAAGGCCCACCACTCATCGATAGCCGAACTTTTCTTAACCAATAGGAAGAAAGCAATAAAAATCAAGAGACAAATGAAATTCTTAGCCAAGAGTAGGGATGAAGAAAGAGAGAATAACCAAATAATAATTATTAACAATCGTTAATAATAATCATTTTTCCATATTTTACAATAGCCAAATGTTAAAATTATCGCAAAAGTTTAACCCGAAATTTGTTAATTTGACAAATGGAAAGGTTAAACAAATTAATTAATTAAGTTAATGAATTCAACATTTTAAACTGAAAGCCGACGAAAAACCATTAAGAATGAATACCAGAACACCCTGGTAGTTATGAAATTTATATCAAATTTAAATTCAATTTAATTAGATCTGTCAAATCGATATCGATCGATATTTCACATATTATAGTAAAAACCGAATGAGAACGCATGTAATAGAGCGAAGAATGAGAGCGAAATATCAATAGAGTTCAATTTTTAATATTTTTGGATTTGATAATTAATTAATTCTTTATCAAGAAAATTTTCCCTTTTTACAAGTATTAAAATCCGTAATTTTCCACCTAAAAAGGTGATTCAAATTCGAGACACTTCCAAAATAAATAAAAAGAATAAATTGTTAATTAGCAAATCCAAAATCAATCTGGAAATAGTTAATTAGAATAATTATCAATAATTGACAGCCGATAGAAAGAGAACAAGGGGGGCGTGGAAAATCACGCCTCGACCGAAAAGTTGCCCCTTCCACCACGGTCTATGTCAAGCCTATTTAAACTGTGCCCTTTACGGAGGGCCAGTGCTCATTGCTCATTACCTCTCCGAAAATCAACGTCGTTACTCTGCTCGCGACAGTTTGTATTTTTTGAAGCTTTGTTAAAAGACTTAGAATATTTTTCAAGTCTTGTTCTCCGTTTGTGTTTGTGAAATTGTACTAAGTTTCATTTTCAATTTGCTAACTTCAGTGAAGTTAGTAAAATAAAAACCTTTGTGCTTAATTGTGTGTGTTCGTTTCTTCGTGAAAATCTTCGACCGCTCGGCAACTGTCTCGACACGCCGAGGGTATCGACCAAGGATCCATCGACAACCACCAGCAGCAACCTCTTCTTCATTTATTTTCGCCGGATACTTTTGCTCTTCGGTAAGTCCTTATTTTTTTCCTAATTTGGTGATTTTTTCCCCGTAACCCGTTCCTCTACAGTATCGCGATCAACAATGTACGGTTCCCAGATTATCATCGCCCTTCTGGCAATTATAGTAATTGTTTTAATTTTTATTCTCTTGTGCGGAATCTCCGTGAAGATTACTGTAAATATACGTGAGTCTAGAATCAACCGTGAAACCCCTATAGTACACTCGGGTGTACGAATATATCCATCGTCTGTTCCTCGCCGAGTCTGTATCAATAATCCGTCAGCTTTGTAAATTTCTTTATGTTCATTTCGCGAATGTACTCTAGCCTCTTCCCGAGCAATTTTCCGCGAGGTTAGGCTCAAAACGAGGCACCCGCGAATCGTAGCCGCTTCGATAACGTGTAAATTGATTTAGTTCATTGACCGAGATGAGGCCGGCTCCTCACGTAAATTCACGATTCGCGACGTAACACTGCAATTGCCTACATTAATTGCATGGAATTGTTATATAATTAAAATTATCCAAAGTAAAATGACTAATAAATCATTTTTCATCGTAATTTTGCCAAACGGTGTTTCATAATTCAAAAATGTCTAATAAAACAGTGAAAAAAAGAAAGACACAGACATTTCTTTACAAAATATGGGATTGTACAGTCGCATTCTTTTGCGGATTGCGCGCTAAACAGTAAAAACGCGCGTAAACCGAATTGCACGCCCATCGTACATGGTGCTGTAATGCATAATGGTATGTCGAGACGTTTCCGTGGAAAAGTTGTTGTGCCATTTTTACCAATGCGCACGTGTATACAGGCTACGAAAAGTATTATGGCAACAGAGAGAAAACGGCAACCGAGATGCGAACATAAGGAAAGGTCTGCGTGTGTAAGTAAGGTAAGTACTTCCATTCGGCTCAAACCTTTTGGCAATATTTATATTCGCCGGAGCGTAACTACAGTAGTGAGACCTAAGGTACACACAAGGGGAAAGGGAGGTTTCTGCATTAAGAATGTTGAAGGGAATGAGAAAAACCTGGCGGAAGATGGAAGGAACAGCAGTCTGGAAAGAAGAGAACGACGAGGTGAAGGAGGAGATAAGCTCTCGCTTATAACTCCGATAGCCTTTTGTTTACCAAAGTATTCACGCAGATGCGTCCGGAGGATGCATAGTTGAGTAGAATGAAAGAAAAAAAAATTTGTCGCGGATCACTACTCTTTTGGTTATTACTTTTATGTTGACGCAACGACTCGCTTGGTTGTATATCGGAAGTTAGCGTCATCATCACTCCGTCCAGACTGACGCAAAATGGCTGTGAAACTCGTTTTAAATATCCATGAAATATTTTCATTTTACGGTTAAACTCTTGGAGGATTGGAAAAAAAAGAAGGGAAAATTGTTACGAAAAATCGTTGATAGAAGCGTTTCGTTTTAATTGACAATAAATACAGTAAATGTGTCAATTTCTACTGCCCAAGTCTGGAACACAAACCGACGTAATTTATAGCATATACACCGCGACACCACGAACGATGTTAATGGAAGGAATAAAAAGCAGTGAGGTACGACTAATACGCATTCAGTAAACCGAGAAACGGTTTTCCGTTTTGTGACCAACGTACCCCATACAGTTTTTCCGATTCCACCGTTTTATTTCGCATTTTCCTTTTTTTTTATTTTCTCCGTCTCGTTTGCTGTATCTCTTTCGCTCGCGCGTTATGTATCTCGGGTTACCTACTCTTTCGCATTCCACTTTCTTCACGCCGTTTTCCTACTCGTATTTGCATCCTGGATGTTGGATTCGCCGGTGATACCGAGTCGTAACTGCAACGGATACGCTGCTGCTATGTTGTATCGCGAACAAAATTGAGACCAACTCGGGAAGCTCGACGATTGAGTCACGTAACTTGATTTCTTGGCGTAAACGTGCAAATGTATTGGGTTATACGCGAGTAGTCGTGTATACGCTATCGTACAGCAACATGAACAGCATATTGGGTGTTGCATCGCGAGGTAAATCGAATAATCATTCTGGTTCTGTGATAAGCTAAACCTACGGGTTCTGGAAACCTTTGGTTCACTTTTGCTTACTATGTTCGAAAATACAGCATTTTTAGTAAAATCAAATTAAATTGACGGCGGTTTGGTCATTCTATGGATATAAGAACATCATAATGTGGGTAAACAACGATTCGACAGCAATGTAAATAGAAATGGCCACAACCGGTACAGTGGCCATACAATTCCCAATGACTATGTGGCCATTTCATAGTTTACTGTACACACTAAACAAAATTTGTACCATATTTAATGTACTGGTACTGGAAGTCTTTACGCGTTAACGGGTATACTAAATGTAATGGACAATTTTAATAACAAAAGCTGCAAATTACATTTGCATATTGCTTCCTCTCTTTTTTAATCACACTTTACTCACGTCGGTTCGTAGGAAAGTACGTTTACAATTTGTGTCTTTCTCAAGAAGACGAAAATGAAATGAATGAATGTTTTGTGACTATGAAAAAACTTTTACAACATTTTAAAAATGCTTAAATGTTAATAATTTAACGTAATTCGGCTTAAAAAAAAACTTTGATTTTCAGAACTTACATAAATTTTACGATAAAAGTATATTAATTTTTTATCCCAATGGCAGATTAAATTTGGCATACTACACATCGCGGATGAAAACTTTCTAAAGATTCCTAAGAGAGTTTTTCCATCAATCTCGAACGATAAAAGAATCATAATTTTATTATATTTTTCATGCGCCATGAATGACAATTGCAAAAGTTATTTCCTTGTGGAGAGAAAATCGAACAATCGAAGATACCGCAGGTTTGGAAAATGGCGAGTGAACGTTGCGGCGAGGGTAGGAATTGCATGAAAAGCCGCGATTTCTTGCGGCGTATTGCGGCGCTCTCTCACCGTTTCAACCTCTTAATTCTGCAACTGACACAATTATCTCTCGTTGCAATCTCTCTCTTTCTCTCTCTCGTCTCGTCAGCGTAATTGCTATTTTATCGGGCGAATCGAGAGAGGAAAACGAGAGCGGTCGGTTGCGAGCGCTCAATGATGCTTATCTTTCCTCTCATTTCTCTTCTATACCTTGTGCCCCATTCCCGGTGCTCCTTATTCGCAGGCCTTCCAGATTCTTCTTCATTCACCTTTTTCAAGCTCATTTCGCTGTCAATTTTCTTTGGACAATCTTCACGTGGGACAACAGATCTCACCCGATAGTACAGAACGTATGATATATATCGGGTAACAACACAAAGAGTAAGTAACAACAGTTCGACGAGGGGGAACGGTAAAGGTTACGAACGAAAAGCCAATCGAGAATGCGCTGAGCCGAAGAGTTCTCGATTTAATAGATTGAAGCAACCGCGCGTTCGCCAGTCAGTCTGGCCATCGACCGCTGTCTCATATGCGACTGAAACCACCCCTCCCGCCCCCACTTGCATAGCCATGCATCAACCAAATGCTTCGTCGCTCGCATATTTGCTGGGGTAATATCCTCGCGCGGTTGTATACTTGTAATGGCTGCGATGAAGGATGTCCGTTAAAATACGGTCCGTGACGTATAATATTCGATATATATATACATACATAAAGCTAAAAT
Source organism: Buathra laborator (assembly GCA_934046635.1). Taxonomy (NCBI): domain Eukaryota; kingdom Metazoa; phylum Arthropoda; class Insecta; order Hymenoptera; family Ichneumonidae; genus Buathra; species Buathra laborator. The sequence goes on along the minus strand of OW203895.1, from coordinate 19,940,071 downwards.
GGATGAGTAGCGAATGCCATCAATCGCGGCAGTGAATCCCTTACGCAATAAACAATTCGTGGGACGGAAATTAATTGCAAGAAATTACTGAAGCAATTAATCCGTCAACCGCTGCATAAATGGCTATAGTATACAGTATACCTAACAAAAACCCTGAAAATTGAAAATTTTCACATTGCTTCCTCATTTATATTTTTTTAGTCACAAAGCTTTAACTATGAGAAGGTGGTTTTTTGTAATTTTTCGGTTTCATTGTATCTGTTATATATATCTGTAGAAACTATCGCAATTGCGACAATAGAACAAATAAAGAAAATGTCTATATAGTCGCGATAACAAAGTTTACCGTATTAGACGGCGTGAGAGGCGGCGGGGGTGTGAGAATGAAAAGAACGAAAACGGAAACTCGCGGGGAGTACTGATGTACGAGGGAGACGACGGTGGAGAGAAGGTATCGGATCCACTCAAATAATTCCCTCGAGACGCGAGACTCCCGGCAAGATGCCGCTACCGCTGTGCGCCACTACCGGCACTTCTAACACCAGCAGAAGCGTCTACGAAAAGCATCGGCAGGACCACTGGCAGCACAACCCACGCTGAGTCAGCAAAGTTTGTCCTTCCCGCACGTCTCTCGTCCTCGAAACCGTTTGCCTGCCTTCACCTTCGCATGCAGACAGACCCCTCTCGTACACGCCACTCTTTCGATTTGACTCCCCGCACCACCCCACCCCTCGTTTCCCCTGATCTCGTGGCATCGATTTTTCGTTCGTTGACTTCATAAATTGAATAAAATTTCAAACTATCGTCGTGAAAGATATTCTTCGGATATTCGGTACGGTTGGTCATTTTTTTTGTTCGACGTGTCAACATTTTTGGTTTTCCGGTAGTTTTTTGATATTTTTGGTACACTTACTTTAAAGTTCGTATTTTTGAGCAAATTGTGATCGGACGCGCTGAAATTTGGTATATTAGTCGAGTTACCACCAAATTTGCTCGGAATAGAATTCGGGAGAAATTGGCAAAGTGATTCGAAAGTTATGAATATTTTAATTTTTTAAGTTAATCGGAAAGCTATTTGGATACGCTGCTGTTTCGATTTTTACGTAATTTGGTCCAAATCGGCAAGGTTATCAACAAGGTTAAATCGGCAATTAAAAAATTACGAAGCTAAAAAGTCACTAAAAATGCGTTCTTTGTGATTAGCTTTGTGATTAGAAAAATGAATGAGCTAATAATATGAAAACATATTGTTTTCGAAGTTTTTATATCTGCAAGAATTATACGAAATGTATAAATATTCGAATGCAACAAATTGTATATATAAAACATCGCGTAATATAATAATTGAACGCTCATTTCATGACTTGTATTCGATAAATCATAAAGACGTTCATCTTAAATTTACGAATGGTTTGCTACCGCATTGCTCGAGCGGCTATAAATCTTGCAACCGTTTTGCAGAAATGGCTCGCGCAGGGTAACAAAACATTTCTCCCGGTTCACGAACCATTCTTGAAACCTGTCGCGAAAGCAACAATGCACGCGTTTCACGAACAGCGCTTGGACGATGCAAAGGTTTCAGTACGAATGACTGAGGATAATCGAAGTTCTACCGTCGTCGAGCTTTACGTGAGTCAAACGACAATCAACATTGTAAGAAAAAAAAAAAAAAAAAAATCATTAAAGCTCTGGAGAATTTGCCGATTGGAGTATACAGCCGTTCGAGTATATAGTTGCATTGTTTCGTTAACAATTATCTTTGAGACAATGAGATCGAAATATTGTGGGCTTGAAAAGCAAAAGGATTTCCGACATCGGCAGCGAATAGAGAATCGAACGGAAAGGAGGATGGGCCCCGACGATGCCGCGAGAGCGACGTTTTGTCGAGGAGGAAAAAGAAGAAAGACAGGGGAAAGAGGGGAAGCTTACATGAGTACGAGCGATTGAGGGCTCTCGAAATGGGACGTGTCCCTCCGTTTTGGCGTTTTATTACAGACAGCTCGACTCTACCCCATCCTCAAAGTTAAACGAAAGTAATAACCGTAAAGTTGTTTACAAGAGGACCAAGCCTATCCATCGATAGGTCACCACGTACTTTTCGACGACGTTTATTGTCTCGATATCGGAGGAAAACAAGTAGCGTAAGAGAGCCCTTCCCCCCCCGAACGAATATAGTTCGAGTGATAAAAATACTCTCGAGGAAGAAAAGGAAATTTCTTCGATTTCTCTCGAGGATGATGAATAAAAATAGCTTCCGTGACGTACGATATTCGAGTTTGAAACAAAATGATTTCCGGACATTTGTTTATAATAGATCGCGCGTCGATTTCGAGTATACGATTCATCAACATTTTTTTTTTGTGTTTCCATTTATGCGATGCCGGAAAAATTCATACGAACATGAAGAATAATTATTTTTGTTTTTAATGCGCAAAGCATTGTGTTTGCCGTATAAAGTGCTCTCTGCAATTCGACGGGGCGGTTAAATATGAATGAGAGGCTTTGTCGTATATAACATGATTATCGGAGAGTATCGAGAGTATTATTTCTATATGTGTCACATACGCGGTGTGTCTACTCATAATTGGCCCAAGTGATATCCGCATATCCGCTAGTGGTTATGTCGATCTCTCGAGAGTTGGCGCATTCGATAGCTACTCTCGTTCGCCAATTTTAAAATTCCCTGTGCCTGCGATGTAAAACGAATTCGATAGCGCGCTTTCATTGGCAAGTCCCTCTTAATCGCATTGCGCCCGGGCGATCCTTCGATAACGGAATATATTGAAATAATTTTTTTTTTTTTTTTTTTTCATTGAACTGGAAAAAATAAATTATAAGTCGAAAATTATTTAACGCTGCGATACTCGATCAACCCGGTCGTTGCTCGCTATTGATAACGGTTTTTTTATGGCTCGCAAAATAAAATCTGTTGAGACGACTCACAGAAGTGTCATTTCCTCGATGTCGTGTCTGCAAAATTATTACGAAAATCTGTATCTCCGAGATAAATAAATAACGGAAAAACGCAGTTTATTCCTGAGATATATATATTTTTTCTCATGCGCGAATGGTTAATAATTGTTTCAACTTGGCATCGCGTATTTGATAACGGTAAATGGAACATTAATTGCCTCTCTAAAAGACGTGGCCAATGGCCGATCATTGGTAGATCTCTGTCTGGCTGCGTATCGTTAGTTTCCATAGGCTATTCACTGTGTAACGGCGGTAGCGACGGGGTGGATGATGGCCAAGAGCTTCTGCACCGCTTAGCCTATCTCATTATATCCAGGCTGGTAAAATGAGCACTCGAAAAGCTCGCTAAATCCCTTTCTGCGTCGCGTATGCACCGGGCGCTTGTACTAAAATGCAAGCTTGCGCAGTGAACACTCTCATTTGTATACAAGTGAGGAGGCGGAGGGGGGAGAAAGCTTAATTTTCTACTGCATTGAGTACGAGTATACGAACTTTCGAGACTGAGTGTCGGAGTGAAAGATAGTTCCGTTTTTTTCTGTTTTTTTTTCAATTGCCTCTAAAATGGTGAATTAATGTTTTTCATATACCCAACTTTTTTCTTCGCATGCAACCCGAATAAAATAGCCAAAACGTCGAAAATTTTCAGAACCTCCATTTTTTTTTCTTCTTTTTTCCATTAAACACTGAATTTTATTAAAAAATCTCGTGAATGCCGTATGGATATGTAGATAACTCGAGAGTATTGAATATCGTAGAAATAACGGGACCCAAGTAGGATGGATTTTTAGTTCGCGTGTTTTTCGAATTCCTCGTCAGTGGCTGTTGACAACACTGCAGACTTTATGTGGAATAACGTGTGATATGTTTTCCCTCAATTTGAATAGATTTTGTCTATTTTGGGGGGGGGGGGGTGACGAAACCGACGAGGTCGTTTCGTCCGATACGGCCGAACGTAAAACAACCCCCGAAGCGAGGCCATCGGATGGATCTGAATCGCGCCGTGCGCCCAGCGTACACCATGACCGAGCGCGGTAAACAAGCGTAACAGCCGATTTGAAAGTTGAACTCTTTCGAGCGAATAGATAGACATTTCTCGAAGCTCCTAGAAAGAGTTCGTCCGGCGCGCTATTGCACTTTCGCTACGACAAGATCGTCGAGTAGGTTTCCCGAATCAAATTCAGTACGAAGTTTGACGAGGCTTCGGCTGAGGCGGGTGGAAAAAGGAGGTCTCGTACTAAAGTCAAATAGAAGTTGAGGGAAAAAACGACACCGGTGGAAAAGCGTCGGAAAAGGCGTTCATTTGCTTAGAGGAAATGTACAGTTTTCTCGGGGATTTCAGAAGTACCCGAAAATAATATATATATATATATATCTTTCGTATCGAGAGACTTCCAAGCCCCTCGTGATATAAAAAGCTATTGAGCTCAAAAAGTGGGAGAGGAAAGAGAGAGAGAGAGAGGGGAAAAAGAGAGAGCCAAACGTCGAAGAGTGGAAAACGTTTTAGGGCTGAAGCTACGATGTTTGCCGAAGGCGGACAAGCGAGATTTCCTCTCTCGGATCCGTCTACTATACTACGGAGAAAGTTTTCCCTCGGAATTTCCCCGTGAAGGAGAGTGAAAAAAAAAAAAAAGAAAAATCTGGGAAGCGTAGTGGATATTTGGGGGTGGATTTGTAGGTCCCAGACAGGGGTGGAGGTAGAGGTTAAAGAGTAGTCGAGCTAAGAGTTATAGTATGGGAGGTTGAAATGGAAGTAAAGGAAAGAACGACGTGGGATGAAGGTCACTTGGACATAGTGTGTCGTAAAATCGACATAAAGGAAAGAAAAAAAAGAAAATCTCAAAGTTGGAATTCACCCTCGGCATACATAAATATAGCCAAAGTACAGTATAACACGCCGAAGGCCGCTAGGTTGGGGCTGCGGATGACGGAGGGTTCCGCGCTTTGCTGGCCGCTCGAGATTAGATGATTGAGAACGGCGAGGATGTACGACTTGCTGTTCCACACAACTCGTATGTCCGCACGGGGGTTAAAGGTCGCTCTCTCGATCGACCAACGAAGAAACTCGATGGAGCCAACGGAGAGAAAGAGTCCCCGCCCCAAGCCACGACGTAGAAAACCTCCTTTTTTGACAAATATCGAATCCGATACATCGTGAGAAAAAAAATTATGGCTTTCCCACGTCGTCGCGCGAACCCGCGCGGATGTGAAACGACTTTTTCGGCGATAAGATGAGAAATACGTGAAATTGTAAATCCACGAGTTATCGTTCCCTTTCCACATTGAACTTTGACGCGAAACGAGGGACTTAATCTTATTCGTTATTTTGACGCAACGGCACTCCGCTCGATGTGCCAATCGATAACAATTGATGCTTTTAATCCAAATATTTTTATCGGGCGTTCCATTCATCGGCCAACATTGGCGGAGAACCTGATCTTTTTTTTTTATTTCTCTTGCTCCGTCTACCGGACAACGGAATCATTCGGACGACAAAATCTCACATGTGTAGGTGGAAAAATTGGTTTGAAGTGAAATTTACGAGAAGGTCGTAAAAAACACGCGGGAGATAGAGGTTTGAAATGAAAAATAAAAAAAAAAACGAGTGGAACTCGAAAGATAAAAATAAAAAGATGAAGCGAATACGATGAAAAGAAGGAAAAAAAAACGGACGCTTGTTGAATCGAAGGTGAACACGGACCATTTAAGGTGGCGCGGTGGTTATCGCCCGGAGGAAGTCCCAGACACGAGTCCTCGTCACATAGGTGACTACACTCCGGTGAGTTAACGGACACGAAGGGCGTTCGACGTGTTCTCCGGAGCGTACAAGGGGCCCCTTTGGATCGGCAACAGGCGGGCGCAACCCATCTCAATACTTGCGAGAATATACTATACTTATACTTATGTCTTAGTTTGCGTGAGTGTCTGCGTGTAGATGTGTGTACAACCAGAAGCACTGGAAGCTCCACCGCTGCCGGAAGTTAACTCTATGCTCCTACGCCAGCAGCTTAGCATGTTGAAATATTTAGTTTGCCTACGGCTTGAACGCTGATTTACTGCTCAAAATCAACTCGACTCCGCGTGTAACTCAATTAGCACTATACTGACAGAGAAATGTGGTTGGAGAATTTATGTGAATTCAGGACTTCCGTTGATTTACCGTTACGCTGGCTCAACAATTATAGGGTTTCCATTGGATAAATTATTAACACAATTGTAGAAAATCAGTCGGTTTATTTGCGGATAAACTTCGGTCAGCCTATTGTGCTGATTTTATGAAACAAACAATTACCAAAATACGCGAGTATATTTCGATTTCTATCCAATTCTTTCAAGTCCCGAGTCTTGTTTACTGCACGGAGTAACAACATTCGTTGTTATAAAAAAATCTGTCACCTATTTCATACGTAATCTGAAAAATCCGATATAAAAATGCTCGCTGACGGTGAAAAAAAAAAAAATGTATAACATTACCGACCTATAATTGCAGTTACACATAAAAAAACACGTCTCGTTATATCATCGGGTATACCATCGATTGTTCATCGACCGTTGATACGCGAGCGAAGAACAAACGAAACTTTTCTATATGTTATTGTCATGAAAAACAATACGCCGTAAATGTCATCGGAAAATTGAAGATACCGCGCGCTCTTCACCGTGTCTTTTTATGCTCCTTTTTCATTGAATCTTTCCCGTTTGACTATATAGTTTCCTCTGTATTCCTCGTTTATAGTTGATAAATGTATCGTTGAAGCTAAAGTAAGTAGCAATCGAACGATTTCTGTGATTGTGTTTGTCAGTGACACAGAGAAAAGGGACATAAACCACTTAGCAACAGCACCGTTCGACTTGAGTCGTCTACGACGAATCAATCCTCCTCCGACCACTCCAACTCACTCTCCTTCTCGTCTCACCGCCGCTTTTTCATTCTTAACGGCTTCGATCCTCTTCTCTTTTCTTTTTTCTTCCATTCCTATAAGTGGAAAGTGCATTGGCCGGAATCGAAACTCTTTCGTGTGTTACCCAGGAATCGTGCTGCGCGTATAAGTGTATTTATCTGTACAGCGCATACGCACGGACACACAATTTTTGGTATTGCGAGTATATGTAACATCGTCGTTCTCATCGACCATTTGGCGAAATCGAGTAGTAGTCGAGACGCGTAAAGAGAAGTAGGAAATGTCGACGTAGCGAACAGGAGAAAGGAATCGGAGATGCATGCAGCAATCTAATAGACAGACTTCGAGATTCTTGGCAAGATGGGTAAAGCTGTTAGTACGCCACGATAACTGCTTTCTTCTCCTATTTCTCCGCGTATATTCCTGCTCTTCTATCTTTTTTCCTGTTTTTTCTTTTTTTTTTTCTTTCTTTTTTCTCATAAAGGAAGCTTTCACGCATTCCATGCCAAAAGCCAGAGATTCAACGCTGTCTTCGTGGAGAATCCCCAAAAAGTGGTCATACATTTTTCCAAAGGCAAAACCCGGACGTACCACAAATATCCATGATGCAATTCGGATTTTTCCAAACGGATGGTCCAAATCTGCAAGACCTACTAAGAAATCGATTGTCCAGAAGCGACCAAAATGACATTGACCTGCCATCGATCCCATTCTTATGATTTTTCATTATCCCTGATCCGACTCATTGGGTGATGGTCTCCTATCACTGACGACCGTGATGGATTATGAGGATGAAGACAGGGAAGATCGATCCGTTCATTAGGTTTAGAGAGTAACAGAGATACGGGGAGCTAAGCCAATGGACTCTGCCACCACGACGGTATCAGGATTATTCGACGTAACTGGAAGGACTCTGATCGGGGGGGTTGCCTCTACGGTTATCGGCGATAATTGGATGCGGTCGGTACTAAGCTATTGGGTTTGCACACATCAAGAGGCAGATATATCCTCTCCCCCATCCTCTGTCTCGAACATCACAGGGATGAAGCGACAGCACCCAAGCGAGCGAGAGTGATCTAACTGCGTTGCACGTTAGGGTGTGTCGCTTAGTGTGTCATACATTAAGATTGCTTTGGATATATGTTAAATGCCTTAGCAAACGGATGGCGATGACGAGATCCGTTAGTTCCCATGGAACGCTATGCAAATGCTGGGCTATTCCAAAGGTATACAAACATCGCTACGTGCTTCAATATTAAACGTCGACAGACATGATATTATCAGCTTCTGTTTTCGCTCGTTTCCATATCAATGTCGTCCAAGAGATTTTCAATAAAAATTTCCAAGTTTATATTAACGTCCCGTGGTCACACATGTTTTTTTACTCGCGGATCGGACACAGAATGGAACCGAACGACGTTTTTATCAGATCGTACGGCACCTAATTGAGTTTTGGATATCTCCGTTTATAATCCACGGCAATTTTATCGAATAAATATAGAGTAGACTAAAAACACTGATTTTATAGACGAAAGTCCGTACTTTTCGGCAGTAGTGATTAGTTTTCATCGATATGTTCAAAATATAATAATTTTTAATATCGAAAGCGCGATAAAATTTAAAAAATGTTTTCGATTTTGTCAATAACTTTTTGACATTGTTATTTTGTAAAATTCATGTTTTTAGTGCGTTCTACATGATTGATTTTTGAAAAATTTTCAACCCATTCGGGAGTATTTCAAATTCTCTCTGTTAGCTGGGAACATAACGATACACCCTGCTTAACGAACGAAGAGCCAATGTTTTGATAAAAAATTCTTCATCATCCACCTTATTTAACTTATAAAGTATACTTTTTCGTTCATCGACATAACTTTACCTTTCGAAGTAAATTGCGTTCTATTAATGTAACTAATTGTTTCAACAATTTTTTCAAACGATGAAAACCTTGGGGACTTGAGAGGCAAAAATCTGGTGGTACTTCACGAACAACCTAAATATCATATTCTAACAAACGAAGCGAATGGAGTGAGATTCACTGGTGAGTTAGCGGACGACCTAAGCAAGTTCTATAATCGTATATACCCGACGTAAACTGCGCCAGTGAGTTGCGAGTAAAATTACTCGATGTAACTGGTATTATGATTGAGTTCACCTCTGGCTGCGGTTGTCAGAGATTATTCGATGTGCTCTCTCCCGGTCCTCGAGGGGACTGCAGCGCAGAAGTTTGGCTACGGGTTTCTACGGAGCTTATATATACGGAAAGGGAGCGGAAGGAGGGGGAGGGGGTGGAAGGGATCCACCCAAGGCTTCTAACCTTTCCGCGTCTGTTCGCAACCCATTTCCCGTTCCTATGTGAAGGAAGGGATGCTGCGCTCATTGAAACGCCTGAACACTTTGCCGGGAAGGGAGGAGGTGAGGGGGGGGGGGGGTGATAGCAAACTTATTTGCACAGATATTTGCCCACCGCTAAGTGACCGGACGTTCGTGAAAAGAGATAATGACAAAGTTACGGAATCCACTCCTAAACAATTTACCAACTGTTCGGCTGTGGCATGATTTTCGACCGACACTATGCCGGGGCAAATGCGACAAGGTATTTCTTGTGGATCAGCTATGTCATTTTGCATAATCGCGATCCGTTCCCCGTATACAGTTTTCGTTTAATCGTCGAATGGTCGATTATCATTTTTTTTCTACACTTTCATAAATTTGCTATCCTGACAAAGCTCTTTGCGTTTTTCATAAGAATTTACGCCTACGCGTGTAAACCCGTCGTTAATGAGTAATCCATTGACGATCGGTTAGTGCGCGTCATCGAATTCGATATCTAATTTTGTCTGGAGCGAGACGAAGGAGGGTGGGTGGGGGATGGCACACTCGCGATTAATTACGTCGAGTAGTTAATCATTCTCGACGTCACGAGGATAAGCGATGGGGGGTTGGGCCTGGAAGCAAAGTGCTTTTCCTCGCAAGTTTCGTTCCCTCCCTTGCCAGCCAAGAGAATGCCTTAACCGTTATACATTGAATATATCTATAAAGCAAGCTCCGGATACAGATTGGATTATCACCGAGAGGGCGATATCTCGAACGGACACGCGCCTTTTCATGTCGCGGCGTTAAAGTCCGCTATAGCGTTCTTAATAGACTTTGAGCCTCGAACGATTAACGCTATTTGACAAACTTTCGCGCTTACTACACGCGATGAAATCGTAAAATACGCTGCTCATCGTCTTGTAATTAAATTAATTTATCGTATACGGGCGATTATGAAAAACCATCTTTACGACATTGAGTACTTTTTTTCATCGTCTTTAGTAGTTCAGCAAATAATTTGATGCCAAAGTAAACTCTGTGAAAATCTTTTTGACTTGGGTCCACGTAACGGGAACCCGTCAATCAGTCGATCCTTTGGTGTCCGCAAGGATAGAGAGTTGAAATGGGGGGGTGGCGAAGCAAGTTTAGCAAAGTTAGCCGAGAGAGCCAGTTCGCTACTTCAACGTTCCCCCATTATGCTCTAAATTCTACGTTCCGCGAAGTAAACGAGAGTGTGCTTGGATGTGCACCGACTAACTAGAAGCATTGTTTTGTTTCCAACAGAGGAGTTTGGTGAGTATATATATCTGGTTGGTTGAAAAGGTTTTGGGTACGAATGGTTACGGTCGTTGCGGAGTCGAGAGGGAGTGTCACATCCGCGGAAATCACCGTGGATAGAGCAGCAGGCGAAACATCATAACGAAAGCTCTCTTCCGCAAGCGGGACGGCGACATCGTGAGGGAAAGAAAGGATCGAGCCCGGTGTGAAAACGCACAAAACCGAAAAGTAAAGTATGCTTGGGTAGGAAAAAAAAGCACAATATAGAGTTAGCGAGAGAAAACTAGACAGTTATCGTGCGAGCGAAAGAACAACGAGTGAGGATGAAACGAGGAAACAAGCGAAGCGAAGAGGCGAAAGAGTGATAACGGGGTAAAGGAGTAGAGCGGCAAAGCTTCAATGGAACACCCGACGGCATCCTCCAGCCCAGCCAGTCCGCCAGGCCGGCTAACGTCAGAAAAGAGTGGAAAAGAGGGATACTCCCGCGGTGTTGGCGGGCCATACACCAGCTGTGTTTGGATCCTGCAACACAGTAGCGGTAGCACATAGCTGCCCCTCTCCGGTAGAAAGCAGCAATTTTCAAAGGAAATTTTTGCAAAGGTCGATCCGCCTGAGCGAACTCTTTTGTCCGTTTCGAATAATTGAATACGCGGGGTGGCGGCACATGCGGGGGGAGAGGGAGGGGGAGTAGGGGGCGACGATGCGCCGGATGGCTGCTCGGATACTACCCAGAGGTTTTTCCGGTTTCCTGGATATTATGCGTCAACGGAGGGGAAGCTGCTGGATCTGCGCTATAGCGAAATCACAGCGTATACGATGGAGTGCGGATTCAGGCTCGGGTGTGGTAAAAGGGACGTTAAAACAGAAACGAAACGAACGGCACCCGACCCCTCTGTGGAGTTATACTTTTTCGACGATTCGCGTGGAAGGGACGAGGAAAAAACAGCAACGTTGCGTATATTACGTTTCTTAATGCGATGCTGCTTCGTTTTCCTGATTTCGTACAGTATAAATAGATATGTGTCGTCGAGAAGAGAAGAATAGGGAGGATAAAATATGAATGGGGTGAGAGAGGTGGAGGATAGACGGAGGGGAAGGGATGAGGGATGAAACAGGAAAACTAGATGGGATCAGCAAAGAAAGAAACAATGGACAAGAGTGACGAGGATAAAATAAAGGGCAAGCGGAAGAGATGCCAGAAAGTTGGCGTACCATGAACGAACTGCGAAGGGTAGAAGAGTCAGTGATAAAGAGACGAAAAGAAATAGTCCGAAAAAAAAATATATATATATATATATAGAATCGGGAACGAGGGGTTGAATTATTAATGGGTGGGTGAAATCACGACGGATGACAGGCGACGATTCAAGGGTATTTTGCCTGGATACAGGAATAGATTCGATCCTTCAATTCCTAACAATGGAACTCTGGCCGAAACAAATTCGTACTGAATGTAACTGAGACTGTATTTACTCGATCCTCCCCCCACGTTTAATCGAATGAGGGCCGGCATCGAAGGGACGAGAGTAATTGGTAAAAATAGACGAAAAAGCATAATGATAGTTTAGCGGAATAGAGGGAAATTTTCCCATTCGTCATTTCCAAGAATGTTCTTTACGACTCCATCGAAACTTTGGATTAGGATGAGCAGCCACAGGGTCTCGTGACCTTGATAAACGAATGTTTACGTCCATCGCGAAATTCCGATAAAAGCAATTCAATACTAAGACGAAAGTTTCTTTAGCCGTATTAAATAACAAAAAAAAACCACCGTTGAAGCTATAACTGGAACGATCGTCGGAAAAGCCATGGAATATGTCACGAGTGCGCAACTGTTAACCAGGAAAAGATCGTGAGACATAGAGGAAAAACGATAGGTAATAGGACTCGCACGTACGAATCTGATCTGAAGAATCCCCGAACAAGGTTCGCGGATGAATACCGCGAAGGAACAAGGATAAAGATTCCGGGGCGACAGCCAAGATTCACCGACGGCGTCGTCGGGTGCTACTCGCGCCATTCGGGGGGAATGAAGAAAAAGAGGGCCGACGGCCGAGAAAATTGAACAATCGCTATTGACTGCCGCGAATCCAATCCCGGCATCAGTAGGAATGAACGCGGGGGAGTGAGCAACGTCAGAGCCAGATGCCCAATGCGTCCTGTATTAGAGGGTAAAGGGGGAAGGTTGGGGGAGGGGGGGGGGGGAGGGATCGAGCCACTTTGCCCGATTAGTTATTTCCCCCCAATAAAACTTTACAAGTTCCCGAGATGAGCGGAGTTTCCCTTGCTACCCAACCGGGTAACCAGCGACGCCAGGAAACCGGCAAGCTGGCCTTCCCACGATGGGGGGATTGGCGAAACAGCAAGACATGTTTGAGAGTATAGCTACGACAGAATGCGATAAGGTTTAGTCTAGCTACCGCTCGTTCTCACAGTCCACTCGTAGCCGTGGTTTTCACTGACGTCGTAGTCTATTTTCATGTGGTAGTCACATCCGTGTAGTCCAACGCAGTCGAGTCAGCCAGACCCCATTGGCCGTGTAGTAGTAATTGTAGTAGTCCGCAGCGGAAATACTCTTAGCGGCCGGGCTATTTCGACTACGAGAAGCACCAAGACACTTCCATTGTTCGTCAAATTGATTGAAACAACCACCGGGGATTGTCGAAACGATTTATCCGGCGAGTCACCCCCACCCCGAGGGAAGGGGGACGGGGGGTCAATATTATTTCCAGTTATTTCCAGCAATATCCTATCCTGAGATGGTTACCCATGGGGAAGAAGCGAGAAAACTTTATATCGGTAAATGTGGAAAAACATCTTTAACATAAACAACAACAACAAAAAAAAGGCACATTCAGTTCTTTTCATCTTCAACGTGGATTGTAATTAATGTCACTGTTAACAGGAGATATATTCGCGTTAGTTTACATAGAGCATAGCATCGTGCTGTACCACCGCCTTCAGCAGTGTCTTGCATTGTTACGAGGGTATATAGATCTACGACAATAATACTGCTGGCAGGAGGTGACATTTCCCAGCTCCGCCGAACTTGCACAGTTGGATATACGCGCCAGAATCTATCATGGATAGTTCGGAATCGTGAAAGCCAACGGTGCAATTCTAAATAGCATAACAAAAGAAATGCACGTATCGGTGAGCGCATAGAATGCGTTTGTTTGCAGCTCTCGCGAGACCCTTCGAGACGTTCAATTAAATTTCACTGTTATACGTCTTTATGCATTCTCCAAGTATCATACCGTTTTTTTTTACTAAAATAGAAAATGTCACTCGCCCTCGGAAACGAAGCTTTAGCGTTTCATGCATTTCGAACATTTCGCTTGATGCGTAAAACAACTGGGCGTTGACGGAGATATCATTAACGTAACGTAGAACCGCGAGCAGTTGACAGTCGCGAAATTTCCGTTGTTACCAATATGAAACGTGAGCATTGCTCGACGGGAAAAATCCAGTGATGCGCAAGAGGGTCGTGCCAATCTTTGCCATTCTAAAACCGATGGAATACTCGGTCATTCCGTCGCGTGTAACGGGCGTTTCTGGTTAACCAGCGGGGCATTCCGGGCGAATTGAATTAGTTCAATCTTCAGCTCTCGTGTGGCTATCTAAATTTCAAATGGACGCGCTTATGTTAGCCACGGCTGCGGGATTCCCCGTCTCCCTCTCTCGCTCGGCAGCTCGGCACTACCAACTGCATGGCGACGCAACGTTCGCGTGCAGATGTGTCGAGCGACGAGAACCATAGGAAGCACGAGCGGTATAGAAACACACTGAAATATACCACACCTGGAGTGGTACAGCCCAGTATGGTCCTCCATGACGCTGCATGCTGCAAACTGCCGGTCTGCCCACCCTACTGATACAACGCCCCGGACTAATTGGTTTATACCGTATCGACTTGCCGCCCGCCGACGTCGCTACCACACCGCAGTCCGTGTGCCTGAATTACCTCCCCCTTCCTCCTGTCCACTACCAAAATACTCGACGCTTGTAACCTTCCTCCCTATTATTAGTTTCAACAAATAAGATCTTCCATCATTCGTTAAATCTCTATATATGCAAACGAGAGCCTTTGAAAATGTATGTCTATCTGTGCTCCTCACAGACTGTCAAACACTCACGGATACTTACAGACACTTTCATCAAGTCCTTTGGAGGTTTTCGTAATGGAGATTTGAGACAAAGATTTCGAAGAATTGTATTCAAAATGTAGCCGATGAATTATTTGAATGAAAGGACATGTGAAAGAGTAGTGATAGAACGTGTTAATATGAGATTCAGTGATGTGTAGTTTCTGAAACACGAGTACACGTGCCTCAATAATCAGCTAATTTTGAATCATAAATAAAACGCGTCTACACGCTCAATTTCCGCGATTTGTAAAAAGCTCGCGATATGCTGGACATATTATTTTCCGCGAACCCCCGCGGAAAAATGTTCGATAAAAGCTTCATTTATAAATTTCCAACGCTTCGGGCGATTACACGCGTGAATTGTGATTAAATAAAATTAAACAAAACAACGTGCCATTCTCGTTGTTTTGTTTAATTTAACGGTCAAATTGGATAACACCTCGCGTTACGAGGAGCGGGCGAGCAAAGGATAGCTTGAAAAATCGAAATAAATTTTCCTCGTAAAAGCCACATGAAGCTGTGCTGATTTTAACCTCACCCAGTAGCAACATCAGCAGCATATACCGCGGTATGCCGAAGAAAAGTGGAAAAACGAGAGCAGGCGAGGCTTGAGCGCGCACGACTCGCCGTTGAAGGACCTGCAAGGGGCGTGCGACACTAACGAGTTGAGCAGAAAAGCGTCGGAGCAACTTCCGTCGGCATTTTTCACACCGACGATGACGCGGGCCACCCCCTCCCCTCCCACCCCTCCTCAGCCCATATGCCATATGCTATAATATCACGTGTGAATCGAGTTTCAGTGACACACAACTTTTATTTCTCTCTTTATACGTGCCGTTTTTTTTTTTTTTTGCTGTTTTAACCTTTTATTTATTTTTATTTTTACTTCTCTTTTTTATATTTTCTCCTCATTCAACCGAATAGACGACTCGGTTGTGCGCCACAAGAGTCCACGGTGAAGTAAACCCCGTCGACCGTCGTGAATTCTGGTTCTCACATTTTTGTTCATCAACTATAATTGTGGCAAAAATTCTATAAAAGTCGAGAGCCAGAGTTGAATATTTAAATCGGCCGTGCGAGCAATTAAATTTTAAAATGTGACAAAGGAATTGCACTTTATTAAATGGGCATGTTTTTCTTTTTTTTTTATTCACGCCTCTCGGTACCGGACAAAGATCGCCAGAGTTATTCCAAATTCGCGTGACCACGACAAATGCATAACTCTATTCGGGAGGGTTTACTGCGAGCCGCAGTAAATGTCGATCCGTACATTCGCAGTATTTGTGTATCCGTGACGATCATTTGTTTTTTTTTTTTTTTTCACATAATATATACTACGGCGAGTGATGAATTTTGGACGGTCGGAAAATTAACCTCTAGAATCACTAATGAGCTCCTTATTATTGGAGGAAGACTCAACCATTATACACTCTCCAAGTCCACGTAATTTATTGTAGAACGGGGGAGGGAGGTACACTCTCGTTCGAACCTACCACGAGAATGCTAGTTAAACCGATTAAGTCTCTCCCTCTCTCGTGGATATAAACGCCGTATTCGAATTTATTGGATGGGGCACTAGACTACCTCATCCTCTCCGTTCCACTTCCACTTTCGATCCAAACCTGGAAACCCGAGAGTAGAGCCTGCTGGAGCCTCTCCCTCGCTCTCTCTGCGTATACATATATATATATTATATCCTATATACGCTATATATACTATATAGTATATATAGTAACTAATTAAAGCGGCCGATGCGATTTCGCGCATGTTGGAACCATACTACCGAACACCCTGCACTATATAACCCTTTACACCACTTTACCCCTACTATTTCTCTCCGTCTACCTCTCTCCCTCTCGTGTCGTTCGTGGATGTTGGAACGATACCAACGAACATCGAAAAAGGGGCAGAGAGAGTAAAATGCAAGGTGAAGTCGGTGAGAAAGCGACGGCATACGACTCGCGGTAAAGGGCTTAAGCCTTTTGACCTCGCATACTTCTCTTTCGCACTCATTACAGTCGTGGGGGAGGCCTCAAGTCCCCTCCTTTTCCATCTCTAGTCTAATTTTCACCTCTCGTACCGACCTTATAGTACACGACTTGACGCTCTGAAAATTCGATAACGGAGAGAAGAGGGGGAGGGGGAAGGGGCTGGTGAGTCCAAAGTGAATATAAATTCTATGCAATTAACTTATGCGACGCGTTTCACCGGTTCGACCATTACTTAGGGCGTTAGATCCGGTTCGACGGAGTTTCGCCAACTCGATCTTACTCGACGGCTGCGGAGCCCCGGAGCGCCCGACGACGAAAGCAGGGAGAGCCACAATTCTTCTCTTTAACTCTCTTCTGTTTTGCAGGATCTCGTGGTAATTGGGTCAGAGCAGAGATCAAGACGATGATGCTTTCTTACCCTCTGGGGCTGTTCTGCACAAATTCCCACAAAGACGAAACGACGATGACGAAATTGAGAGACTATTTATTTCGATACTCAGACAAAAAAACCCGCTACACCAGAGGGCCGGTTCAACAATTTCCGACAGTACCGTAAGATAGATGTATGACGTGTTGTTTTAAGGCAGTATTGTGACAAACTCAGTCGGTAACAAATCATCTTCCTTATTTTTTCCGAAATGGTTGCTGCGGCCATCGAAAGGAAATTAGGTTTTTGTAGTGACTCAATAGACGCATGAAAACCTAATTTGCATTTGGTTGAACGATCAATTGCTTCGGAGAAAATAGGGAAGGCGATTGGTTACCATCGGAGTATTTTTTCACAACCGTACCACATGCCCTTATTTGTAATTGTCCGGTTCACTGTTCGCAGCAGAAATCATTGCTCGCAATGCGTGTAGCAGGTAAAATTCGTAACAATGTCTAAATTTGCGTCAGGAGCAGTTTAACGTACATAACTTTTACAAAGACCTATCGAATTTCACGTGTACAACCGGAAAACTTCTTATCGCGCTATATACCCGCATTTCATGTACCCGTATATCCCCGTTATATATATGTATCTGCTAGATAGCGCGGACATTTAGTTACAGAGTAGAGCCTTCAACGCGCAGAGCGAAATAGGTCTCGAAACTTCCGCCGAGTTGACCCGACGTGTCTCGCATCATCGGCGGCGACTTGGGTTGGTTTTACCTTAAAGCGCACCCGGCATTGCTTTACAAGGATGGTAGCTCTTCTCGCTGTTCAACAGCGGTGAACCCCATTACCTGCTGCCGGAGTTATTCACCCCTTTGGGGTTGATATACACCAAGGGCCTGCAATACCGGATTCCGACTTGAGATCTGCCGAGAACATCGGTTTGCCGGGTTCGCTGGAGCTTTAAGATATCATCGGGTTCATTCGCTGTTTCAGGCTTCTCCTCGATGGAAACGGGGGAGGGGCATTCGCCTGCCCCACGCGCGTTGTTAATGGTTGCCTCTGTCCTTCGCAGTGTTTAAGACCAGATGGGAAAGAGCCCTCACCTCCTTTCTCGAAGAGTTAGGAGAGCTTCTTCCATTCGTTGCTTCTCTAACCCCCGTGTGTCCGCGCTTTTCGATACAAAGTGTGTCTGTTCCGATGTTTCTAGCTGAGTTGCGTTTTCCTCTCAGCTCGGTCTGACCGTTTTTTTTTTTTTTTTTTCTATTTCTTTTCGTAGTAATAAAATAACGTTGAAATACGACGAGTCATCAGTCAAGCGCATTCGCATGTGGGATGCCGCATGTCGACGTGATGATGAAAAAAAAATGTCGCGTTGACGTAATCAGATGAAATTTGCGCATTCCCTGTTTCGCAAACTCGATGACATACATGTCGGACGTGATCTTTACCAATGAAAAGGTTATATGTAAAAAAATAAAATAAAAACACCGAGAAAGTAGGAACTCACTGAGGAAAATGGATAGAGCACGAAGAATCGTATCTCCCCCTTTTGAGTTGAGAACCTACAGGACCTGCAATCGTCTTTCGTCGCCCAACGCTTTTCTTTCTTTCTTTCTCACTTTTTTTTCTTTTTTTTTTTCACATTCTTTTTTGCTCTCGCTACTCTCTTTCCGCCTTGCGATTCTTCGGGCTTCGGGTACATTTCTCGGGCAGCGCGTTTGCTCCTCTCCATTCTCTTTCGCGCTCTTACTTACTTCCCATCTGTCGTCGTACGTTTTTCCAATTTCATCAGTACGACAGAGGAGACGAAAATTACTTCAGCGAGAGAGGGCTCCCCGACTAGTTCGGAATTCTGATGTATCAGCAAAACGAGAAAAGTATGGAAAGACGAGTTGGTGGGATGGTGGCGCGCGCGATTGTTGGTGCGAAAGAGAAAAATGTAACGGAATACACGATGTACATACAAAGGAAAA
Source organism: Buathra laborator (assembly GCA_934046635.1). NCBI lineage: Eukaryota > Metazoa > Arthropoda > Insecta > Hymenoptera > Ichneumonidae > Buathra > Buathra laborator. The sequence goes on along the minus strand of OW203895.1, from coordinate 19,921,115 downwards.
GCACTTTTTGTAATATCTTTTTTTCTTTTTGCATATCACATATTTGTCAACTTGGCAAGTTAAAAAAACTATCGTTGGGTCTTATCTCTTATCTTGAATTTGAATTCTGAATTCTTCAGCGATTTGTCATTATTCGCCACCGCGTAAAAAAAATGTAATTAACTTTCATGACATCTGTCTGGTTGCATGTATTACACACAGGTTATCAGTTACGAGTTGGCCTACGGGGACCAACCCTCAAAGTGGAAAGTTGGAAAAATGAGAATTACGAACGCGGGTTCGTCCGGTTACTCCGATTTCGATGGTAGTCCGCTTTTGCACGGATACTCAATTCGGTCGAAAAAAAAAAAAAGCCAGGAAAATATTCTATTCCCTCTCGCTTTTACGCGGACGCACATCCACACGCGTACACAAACACACACCCTCATCCGGGGTTGAGCCGAAAAAAAAACCCGGATCGCTGGCAGCCGTCACGAAGAGAGAGAGAGAGGGAGATACAGAGAGAGAGAGAGAGAGAGAGAGAGAGAGAGAGAGAGAGAGAGAGAGAGAGAGAGAGAGATGGAGCGGCAGGAAATATATAGTGTAGTGAGTGGGAGCGCGTGAATATAAATCGAGTCCAATTTGCCAGGCACTCGAGCCGTGACACTTTGGCTCATGGCCTGCGAGGGGTTGCACAACTTGCGCAGGTTTGTGTAGGGTTACTCTACCCTCTCTCTCCCCCCTTCTCTCCTCTCAAAGCCCTCCTGGTTTCGCCCGGTATCGACTTGCTCGACGATCGCACGGTGCAACGGACACACGAGGCAAGAGAAAACGAGTAAAGAGTGAGCGCGCGTGGTTTAGTGCTTAAAGGCACAGAGAGCCGTGTGGACCCCTCCCTCCCTCCCCTGTTGGATGCCGATACATCCCCGAGAGAGAAAACTGGGGTATTGTATACCGATACAATATCAACGACCATAACAACTTATCCAATCGAGAAGTAACTTTCTCCCAACCAACTTTTTTTTTTCTCTCACCAATCATTTATTTCATTATCTGATAAGTACAACTTTTTCGAGACGTGACTGTCTGTATCGCGCTCTCCAGTATATACGAATTTTTCTTTTTTGTTTTTATTGCTTTACAGTTTCGTTTCATGGTAGTAAATAGCTCCGGATGTAAATTTCGGTCCACCGCGCGAATTGGACGGGAGATTTAGAGCCGCAGTCTCTAGTTATTGCAACGGAAAGGAAAAAAAAATAAAAAGAGAAAAAAAAAAACAAAATTGCCAAAAAAGATCGCAACATCTACGGCATGCCGTCTCGACGAGCGTGTTCTCGGTGCACGCGTGTTCAGTGGCAACAATGTGTAAACAATAGAATCTGAATGACAATAGAATCTGAATACCCACGGATGTGACAAGCCGCAGGGGCTCCAGCGTCTCGGATTTGGTTGCGCCAGAGATGCGTTATGTCTCTACAAGGTATTCATCTGGCTGTATTATAGAGGACACCGGGTGCCACATTAGGGTGTTTAATTGCCAAGACAAACGCGCGCGCACACATACGAAAATTCTTTTTCATTTCATCGCGCGATTTCATAATCATAGGGTTCAATCTGGAATACATATTTTTGCTGCTCATTAACACCGTGTGGGTCTTCACGATTTAATTCTCCCATTGATCTTCGTAAGGATGATAATAAGTTAAAATTACTAATCGTCAATCAATAGTAAATAATAGTAAATTAGTGACGGAGATTCTAGGAAAACACACAATTTTTCGTAATGGAGCGACAATCGTAAAGTATGCAGCATCAACAACCAGTTTACTCTCTCTACTCCTATCAATATCGGTTTATCGCTGATGGCTTATACGCGTATGAAATGTCCCGACGAAAGGGATTGTACATCAAAGCGATAGGAAATCCAATGAACTTAATTAAACCAACTCGCTTCGATATAGTGCTCCGAGCGTTGATCAACCCTCGGTATTCGATCCCGAAGCTCGAATCTCATCACATTCGTAAAAAGTATGGCTGTCGACTTGGAAAATCATAATTGGAAATAACTACACAGAACGCAAGTCAACTTGTCTCAATACCTTCCCACCCGTCACCCTCTACACCAACCATGACTGACGATATTCGACTCTCTCGCGTAAATTCGTTCGCAAACACGAATGTCGTTCTTGGCAATTAATTTTTAAATTGCACAACGTTTCTCGCATCTTTACTCTTGCAATATCAAAACGCCGGAAGAGCGTCTGTTGCGTCTTGCGTCGCTATTGAGCGCTTCAAGGTAAGCCATGTTCTTTTTTTTCTACGCTGTAATTAATGGAAATCCGTTGATTGCCTTACGACGAAAAAAATTTGGCCGCACCGTTAGTAAATTTTCGCAGACTAACGTCGACAAGTTTGGCATTATCGTAAGGTAACGCTAACTTAATTCAAGCTAAGGAAGGAAAGACTCGGGAAAAAAAAACGACCGAAGCTTCGCACTCTTTCGACCGGGTGCTCCATCGGCTACGGTACGGCAGCGCGAACTCTTTTTTTTCTCAATTCCATTTTTTTTTTTTTTTCAATGCTTCCCGCGTAAGCATCGAAGTAGGAAAAGGACGTTACGCCCCGCCAGTACGTTTCCTACTCCTTTTTCTTTCTACCTTTACCACCCGTACGTGTACTCGCTGGAACGTGTCTTTCGTGCTTTTTTTTCTTGTTGTTGTCTTTTTCTTACTTTCGCGGTTTTTAGCATTTTTTTTTCTTCGTGCCTTCAAACGTCTAATGCGGTCACGTACTTCAACGTTATCCCGGTTCAAAAATCTCTCGCAAATAATAACACGGGGGGGTTCCGGCATCTTTGTGCCGTTCGGAGCCGCACGTCGAAGGAAGTATTTCAACGAATGAAATAAAAACATATCAGTCACTCCGTTCCGACGTTACGGTTGTGGAAAAAGTGAGAAAAAATTGACTTTTGCGAAATCGCCGCCGGGCGCCCAGCGAAATATTATATTCAAAAGGGAAATATTTGTATTCAGTGTAGTGCCAACCGAATGCTCCGAATACATGTAGGACTTCGTAAGAACGAAAAAAAAAACTATCAAATAAAATAACTTGAAAAAAAAAAAAAAAAAACCAAAAGTTAGAATGTTGAAAAAAAAAGGAAATAGGTACCAGATATATGGAGATCGCGAAAATAACAATTGCAAAAGTCAGACGACGGCGAATACTTGGCTTGATCCGTAGCTTTTCCGCTCATCTGTTTTTGTATTCAGCGCAGATACAACTTTCTAGTCTTACTTCGCTATCTTTATTTCCTCTCCCTCTCGCATTCACGTTTTCCTACGTGTCGACGTTACTTTTTTCTTTCTTTCCTTTTCAGAGGATCCCCTCGAGGCATTCGACTTTTATAGTATACATACATCCTACTCTACCCTCTGTCGCTTTATTTATCGTACATTGTACTTGACAAAACTAAAACATCGGCATCCTCCATAAAACTTGAGCAGTGTATACTTTGGTCTCATACAGAAATTGCAAACAATTGCGCCACCGACGATTGACGATATTTATGGCAACAAAAAAGCCGAAATATCGAATGTAAATGATCACATCGATTCTTCATTTTTTAAATTGGCATTTACGAAATTCATAGAGGAAGCGTTGTAAGCGCCGCTTTAAAAAATGAGGAGGCGATGTGTTGATTCAATTAACTTGAAGCTTCGTAAAAAAAAAAAAACAACTGAATATATGTAATTGAAATTTGGATGGAATTTACGGATTAAATTTCGGTTTGTTAACTGACAACGTTCTCAAGTTATAGAAATTTAACTTTATACATACATCCTGAAATTTTTTTTCTAAATACGGATGTTTGACGTTTCGGGACATATTTTCATTGAAATTGGGAAAATAAAAAAAAGATTTCACGAAAACAAAGATTCCTTCATTAAGGAATCAAAAAATCGAATACAAGGATTTTATTCTGAATTTTTTTTAATCACTTATCTCCCGCGAATCGAAGAAAAATCGTTCGAAAAATATACCAATTCTGGCCTCTGTTTCTCTTTTCTTTGCGCCGTTTCTCTTTTGGCACCGAATCGAATGGCCGAAAGCAATTGGTCGATTCGAAAATGTATGTCTCGCACGAAAAGTTGATCACACACGCTTCGTACGGAATACAACACGAGTATTGTCTTCGTTCCCTGTGCCATTGACGAGAGTATAGCGCCGAGTAGCGGTACGTGAGATCACTGTGGTCAGCGAGCTTTAATCTTTGACCCCCTCGACGATACCGCAGAACCGTTACTTCGATACGCGTACTATTACTATACCTTTGGCTGTTCAGTGTCTACACCTATACATATGGTATACGAGTGTAGGTTTGAGAGGAGAGAACGTACACGATTTGCTATATATACCTGGTGCCTCTGCGCTACATCGAGACTATAGGGGAGGGTTCAGGTGAGCACCGGCTGCAAACTCCTCCCGTTCCCGAATCAATCTGTCCGGACATCTGTACGCCGATAGATTTTTAAGCCGTAAGATTGCACCAAAGTTTTTCTACCATAGCCCCCTATCCACCTCTTCACTTAACCCACCGAACGGAAAGTCTTCTCGAGTCCTATCGATGTTGTGCAGAGATCGACGGAGGGTGGAATGATCTGAGGCTCTTGCAGTTGGTGCGCGCCTATGGCAAACTATGTACACCACATGCACCACCACAGTACCAGTCCCATTTCATACAGTAGGAGGGGATATCGGTTTTCCGTTGGGAGGGTTAAACCCTCTTCTACTCGTGACCCCCCACGATTTTTGCTTCGCAACACCGGGCTACCGGTTGACCCGATCTGCGCGCAGAGCAAGGAAAAGGTCGGTGCATCCCATGCACCACGAACGCGAGAAGGCATTCTACGATCGTTCGAGAGTGTAGTATGGTAGAGAGTTAAAAAAAAGTACGTCGAGGAAAAAGAAAGGGAGTTTACGAATAGCTCGTGATTCACGATAACGGTCGGTAGTCTGTAGCTTCGAGAAAAGTTTAGTTCGCTTCTCCAGCGACTGTCTTCCACGGACTCTTTTTTTTTTTTTGTTTTTTTCTTCGTTCTCACTTGTTGGCTCTCTTTGCGAATTTTTCCGTGTGTACTTTCGGGAAAATTTATCCCTCTCGCTTGGGAACGATGTGTCCGGAGATTCCGGCGAACATTTTTGGAGATTGCGGCGACCGATTGTCGACTGTTTGTACCGCACACATATTTGCGTAATTAAATGTGAAAAATATGAGCTCTCTATGTATACCGGCTGCTACAATGCATACCGAATTTTGGTGGTACAACTCGGTGTTGTATCCGTGTACCAACCGCGTTGCTCGTTAATGTGATATCTTCATTCGTCGTTGTATGAAAACCGGAAGAGGAAAACCTTGGTGTGCCACGATATATCCGGCATCCGCCCGCAGCGGTAGCATCAACGCGGTGCAACCCGAGGCAAGCGGAGGGGGAAGACATGATGAAATTAGCAGCGCGAGGGATAGCAGCCGGCTACGTCCTATCCTGCTACCCCTCTCCCTCTCCCCCGCAACCCCTCTCAACCTTTCGCGGGTCTTGATAGTAGCTTTTCTCGTACAAAGTAAAAAAAAAATCCCCACTCCATTTTCTGGCTCTGTGAACCGCAATAAAGTCGTTTCTCGCTCGCGATAGGACAGAACGGCGCACCGTTTTCCGAACGGCGGATTCCGTTAAAGAATCTACCCGAGCATCGACTCGAGTCGCGTGTCGATCGAGGCTCACGTTGTATGCCACCCGAAAACAAGCTTCAGGATACTCGGAAACTTGAAATACCAAATTAAATTGGAACTGTTTTTTTTTTTTTTTAAATACGTTTTACGCTAAAACAAAAAAAAAGTCTCGCAATCTCGCGTACAGATTTCGACAAATAAAACAAAATTGTAATCCAATCAGCGAGAGACTCACGTTCTAGCCGTGCGCTATGTGTACAGATATTTATTTCATTTGCGGAACGTTCTTTTTTTACTCCCGACTGCTACGGCTAAGGGAAAAAGGTCAGAGTTACGCGTTTCACGGTGATGAACGATTTCTTTGTCCGGTAATTTCTCGAAAACGATTGAAATTTATTTGACACGATTCAACATAATGACTCGACGATGACAATAATTTGCCAGAACATTTTATTATCTTTTTTAGTAGAGAAATTAAATTCAGATGAATATTGGTACAAATAGAGCCATTTTACGAAATAGTCCTTCGAATATATCGACAATAATCGTCATTGTCGGCGATATATTTTTTCAACTCCCGACTCCTCATCAAGCGCTCTATCTCTGCGATGTATAATTTGACAAAAATGTTAAAACACTCGACTGAAAAGGGAGTGTAATAAGGTAATTGTAATAATAAAAAAAGTGAAATAATAATGAATTATTGGCGTATTATTGTCGGGAGATTTCTATATGTATTCAATGACGAAAAAATCGCACGACTATGGTATGACAAATAGTTAATTCGCATTTAACTCTTCTTTGTTTACACAATTTATTCATTGTCCCCCTTTTCAGTACGATTTTTAAAAAATGTTATCATTTTAAAAAAATGTGTCCGTATTTTCTGGAAATAATACCTGGAATTAATAATATGATATTGTCCATTTTTTTTATCGTGGGAACTTCGGGCGTTTGTTCTGAAATAATACAATAAATTCGCCCTGCTGAGTGACTCCTTTGAAATATTTTTTCTTTACAAAGAACGAAATGCAAAAAACGTTTACGAAAAACTGAAAACTCCTGACTAAAAAAGGCGTGTCATAAATCAATTGTATAGCAATAGAGAGTGAAATAAGTATTAATCAGTCGCATATCATAGTCGAGGGATTTCTATACACAATGGCGAAAAAATCGGTAACTATAATATGCGAAGAATGAATTATTATTCAACTCTTTATTAGGAATACATTTATTTTATTACACTTCTTTTTTACTCGAGATTTTTTTTTTTAATTTTGTACATTTTTTTGTCAAATTTTATCAATTTTTTTCCGAAATTTATGCTGAATCTGTTATTGTCCACGTTTCATCTTGGTAACTTTTGGTGTTTTCTCTGACATGGTACAATAAATTCATCAGATACGTATGTATCATATCAGATTCTGGTTCTTTCTTTCCTTCGTTTTTTTTTTTTTTTTTTTTTTTTCGGTTTTCTCATCGCCCTCGATCTTCGTTCCCCGCCGCGTTCGCCGCGAGAGGTATAACAAACAACTGTCGCCTTCCTTCTCACTATCGTCCTCGCCGAGGGATCGATTCACGGACGAAGGGGGTGGTAGATCTTTCACTCTGTCGCGTTACTATTGCGGATCGTAAATTCCACAGTTTTCTCAGCACTCGAGTTTCATGTATATCCAATTCATGAAATTCGTCGACCGCCGGTGCGGACGTCGCGGGGTTCTCTGTGTGCGCAGAGAGGGCATGTCGGGGACAGCAACGTTGCAAAACTCTATCGTGAGAAGAAAAGGGACGGGGAATAGGAGTCGGAGGAACCGCCGAATACGAACAAGAGTTGAGAGAGAGAGAGAAAGAGAGATAGAGAAAATAGAAAGAGAAGAGTGAGTGGTACAAATCCCCAATGTGAAATTGTTCGGGTACACGGCTAACTCTTTCCCTCGTTTCTTTTTTTTTGTCTATCGTACATCTCCCTCCCTTGCGACGCGTCTTTCGAAAACAATTCTGAATATCTCATTCCAGGGTTGAAAAAACGATTTTTCGGAAAGAATTTGAGTTCGGAGTCAATAATGAAAGTGAGTCGAGAGGATTTAGTGATCGAAGTAACTACACCTTAAAAATAACGCGTTCAACGAAAGTCCGAAAAAAAAAATATTGTACAATTCTCGTTGGCGATTAAAAAAAATTGAGTATCCTAACAATTACTCCGTATCCGTTTGGGGTGGTCGCGAGCAGAAATTATATCGGCAAAGTCAGTGGTTACACGAAGGGAAAAAATCGAATAACGCAAGAAAAAGAAGAGGTACGAACGAGAGGGTGAGACAGTGGGTAAAGAATGGGGGGTTGTAAAAGATGCGACGAATGAGAAACCGAGAGAGGAAACGAAAGAGATATGGGTTACGAAATCGCGTTGGCCCATTGTGATTTATCGAAGGCCACAGCGAAAATATTCGACGGGCATCCCGCTGGTCCATACCGGGAGAGAGTCGGACTCTCGAGTAGCGGTCGAGATTTGCGGTGGTACCCCCCGAGATAGTACGCTGAAAAAACAAACTTACACGATCATACAGCCTTTCCTCTCTCCCTCCCCCGTCTTTCCAGGTTTTACTGCACGGGCCATTTCTTTCCGGCTTTTGCCTACTATCTATGCCACGACTCGCTTTCCTCCCGTCGTTTGCTCTACTGCTCTCATGCAATGCGATGCATGGAGGAGAGTCTCGCGGGAGCGATGGCAACGGTGGCTCGGAGCGCTCGGCCAGAAATCAAGATTACCGGGGACCAACGTTGGTACGGGGGGAGGGTGTCCTCGACTCTCGGAAAGTTAGAATCGAATTCGGTGGCCCACACGGCGTCGCCTCTCCGATGTTCTCCGTGTGATACGTCGCCGGTCTCGCGCTCTCTCTCCTCTGTCCAAAGATAAAACAGAGTGGAGAGAGCTTTATCGACGACAACTCTACGAGCTTTCAGTTTTAAGACAAACCGCACACTTTTCAGACTTGGCTCATCGCAACATTCTTTCGAACATTTTGCCTGTTTTTTTTTTTCTGCAACTAATAAACTCTCGAATCGAGTTCGCCGTTCGTTAAGACGCTATCTCTCTTTTATCTCGCCTGTTCGGAAATGTAAGGGCAGCAAACAAAATAAAAGTATAAGAGTTAAGGAGGGTCTATCGTTACCTTCGCAGCCAAAAGTGAATTCAGAGCAAATTTCGAATACTTTCCAATGGAATAAAAATTCATAAAATTTCTATCATATAACAGTTGCTGTAAACTTTTATTTTCCATTATAATAATTTCAAAAAATTGTTGACAAATTAGTTCAACAAAAATATTTCACCAAAGCATTCGGCAACTGAATTTTTTTCGCAAAAGTTGATTCGTTCATTTTCCTAAATATAAATACATTTTTTTTTCGAATTCTTTCGAATTTGCAAAAATCTTGATTTTTGAAAAATAATAAATCGGTATTTGTCGATATATTCGATCAATTGCCCGGAAATTTCGAAAAAAAAAGTTGCGTTGACGAATAATTGGTTAAACTATTTTTTTTTTTTTCGATTTTCTTAACAACTTTTTTCCATTATTATTATACAAAATTAATGTTCGTAACACCTTCTATATGGTTGACTTTCTTTAGATTTTTATTTCACTGGGAACATTTTTTAATTCTCTCCGAATCCCCTTTTGGCTGGGAATGTACGCTACTTAAATGTACACTAAGCTGAAAAGCTCGCGTAAAATTAACGAGAAAAGATTCGAATGTTCATCCGTACCGTTAAAACATCAGCCAAACAGTGAAAAAAAGAAATAACCGAAAGGCGGAGGAAAAAAGTCGAGAGTAAGAAGACGACGAAGACGTATTTCGTCCTCTGTTTCGCGAAACAACTAGCGTTCTGCATCGAGAGCCCGGCGTCGATGAATAGGGAATCCATGACGTCGGGAATGAGATAGCGCTCGATTATGGAAGTTCAAGCGCACATCTGAGAACCGTCAGTTGGTCTTTCAATGCAGAAGGATTCCAAGAGAATTTTATTCGACGCAATTAAATGCCCGAGTGATTTTCCCGGTAAACAATGATCCGTCGTTGGATTGTGGTGGAAACAATGTACCGCGAACAATAACACCGTAGTGGCTCTTGAATATGGGACGAGTCTCGTACTTCATCTGCACAATATGTTTCTAAACGAGAAACGTTTATTATCCCTCATTTTTTATATCGTCAACTGAACAGCGTAGACTACGAACTTCATTTGTTTCTCTCGTTGCTGACGTTAATTATTTAATTGCAAAAATATTAAAACCGCAAGTAAAAATCAGTGGCAAATGAATAATGAGTGTCTACAGGAGAACAGAAAATGATCACAAAAACAAAACAGTTTTTTCCGCTGCCTGCGAAGCGAACGAAGCGTCTTTATTTTCAGCATCAACTTCCTCCATTCGCCAGACGAACAAAAGACGACAACCCCTGCATGATCGTCTTCAACGTAGGATCGAAAATTCCCTGTCAAAAATCATTACTTCTTTAAGCCATAAGTGAAAGAATCAGATTTTACCCGATGAAGAAGAAGAAGAAAAAAAAGGTAAATCTGTTAGTCGATAGGCGAACGACTCCTTCCACCCTCATGATCTTCTCGCCTACTTACCAAGAGTATAAACAGGCGAGACGAGGTTTGGTCGTGTGACGCGCGACGAAAGGGATGGGATTTGGAAAGCGACGAGGGGGGAGGGGGAGGGCGGGGGACAAGACCAGCCGCTAACACGGGTAGAACGGGGGGTAGAGTAACCGAGAGGCGAATCTAACCTCCACAACGGAGCTTGTCGGTAGTTGCCCGGTGGTGAATGTCCTACGTGGGGAGTGTTCGCCGACTCGTTCAGTGGAACCACCTAGCTATGCGAAAGCTGTGCTACGGCAAAACCAATTTTCCAACGCAAAGTTTCCCGAGTTTATTTACATACCCAAGTTCCCGGGCGCGGAAGGCAACGTGTGTATACTGCAGATATAGATCGGAATAGACACAAACAGATAGAAGCCAGCTATACTATATACACTTGACGCAAAGTATATAGAGCCCTTTGCGTTCGCGTCACTGTCCGAACTGACGCTGATCAAATATTATCCGCAAAGTTGTGTTTTTTTTTTCTCGATAGTCGTAATCCTATCAAGTTTTTCGAACGGAGTAATAAAAAAATCGTGCCAATTACATTGGTATATTGCTTCCTCTCTTTCTTTTAACTTAGTGTACCCAACTCTGTAGCTTTTTTCAAATCATAACAATCTTTGAAAAAAAAACGGTAATTGAAATAGTATCCTAAACCTTGTTCAATAAAATAAAAAACGTTTATACAAAATTTTAGCCCGTAATTTTAAATGTGTCGGTCAGAGCGCCACCACCATTTAAAAAAAAAATTATCCAAATTAAATTTGCAGATCACTTAATTTTTTAAGGGATCATCTCAGCGTGACAGGCATAAAAATTGCTGATTTTCATACATTTTTTTTCGATAAATAAAATTTGCTAATCGATCTGATTTTTTTTTTGTTAATTTACAGCACTCATGATGGAGAGAAAAAAATGTTAAATCGTACATTTTTTTTTCAGCAATGTTCCCGCGAAATCACGCGAATCGAGAGACAAAGCTTCTCATTTAACCCTATTATCTACAATGATTTCGCGTATTAAAAAAATGTTAGGTTAACCGATTTTATCCCCCGGTCTCCCCTACTGTAATACGGAGGAATTCACGGGTTGTAAAAATCTATAGAAACGTGCCTCTCGCGTAACTTCGGCGACTGTTAAACGGTCGCATGGAAGGAAGCAAAGATGGTAAAAGAATCGAGGAGAAATCGGCAAGAGTGTTTCCCCCTTTGGAGTAAATCGAAGCCGGCAGATTACATTCTTTTCAAGGGTACGCCAATCCTTTTGCCGTTATAACGTCGAAACGAGCGCGGCAAAGAAGAAGCAGAAGAAGAAGAAGAACAAGCAGATAGATCTGAAGCAAGGCTGGGAGTGAAGTAATGAAAAAGGGAATGGGCTCCGGTGGGAGAGTGAGAAAGGGTAAAGCGAGAATCCAGCGAGGCAGGAACGAAAGAGAGTAAAAGAGCCGTTGCAGAATGGAAACTCCGCTGAGAGCCATATCGTATATATATATACATTTTATTGAAGATTTATCAACGGCGACGTTTAAAAGGGGGATAGTTCGATTTAGATGGCGCATGAATAAAGAATAAGTAGTATGTTCAGCCAACTACTATCCTATCACAACTGTATTCTTAGCGATGTTTCTAACCGGTTGTAGATACATATGAAAATCGTCGATCGAAGTTTACTCGACGATTTTGTGCCCGAAGAACGACGAGAAATTTATAAACTCAGAATCATCCCCTACGTAGAGATGTGAAAATCGGTTGCGTCGGTTAAATCGGCATTTACGGATCGCGAAACGAATATTCCGTTAATTAAACGAAATAATTATTACAGTAAGGAAAGAAACGATCAGCTTAACTAGTAATTAGTACTATCAACGTTACGTATCTTTTTTAATTAACGGAATACTTGTTTCGCCGTTCGGAAGCGCAGATTTTAGTTTACATAACCGATTTTTTCTTCATATGCTCTTCGCAAGAATCTATAATCGATTATCGAAACCACGAATCTGAGCAAATAAATGTTTATCATTTCCTAATGCAAGGAATCATCGTGATATCTCACATAAGTGTCGGGTAATTAGCATTAATTTTCAATAATATATAATCAATACGCGATTTGTAGCAAACTCCTCGGTGCTTCTCTATCTTCGTAATGGAATTGATATCGGAAATTCTATATATTTGATATAAAGTGTCACACGCAAAGTTTCTGTATTCGGATATACAGACAGCGGTGAGGCATTAAATGCTTCCAATTCCATTGATTGCTATGACTGAAAAGAATTTTATCAAGAGACTGGATAACGAATTGGAACACGTTGAATAAAGAATGAAGAAAGAGAGCTTTGGCCGAACGGGTTTGATCCACACGAGAAGCTTAAAAAAAAAGAAATGTACCGAGTTCACTGCACCGGTTCTCTTTAATTAAATTCCCTCATTCTACGACATTCTATGTTTTGCCTCCAGCTATTGTCAACGAGCATATCGTCAATTAGAATAAAGTTGGCAAGGCTTTGGCTCAAGAAAACGAAAAATTGACTCGTGACTTCATACATATATATATATATATGTATGTCCATCTCGCTATATTGCCTCAGCAATCGCTATTCAACTCTGTTTCCTCATACTTCTCTGTTCCCGTGTAGCAAACTCTTTTCCCCCATTCCACTCGTTACTTTTTTTTTGCACCGTAGGTACGAAAATTCGCGAGTAATGAATAAAGAAATCGCGTGCAACGCTCCCGGGTGAATTCGCTTCCGATTATACGCCCGGGGATGTTCCCGTTCCGAGTTTTCAACCCCCTACTCAGAACCGGCGCACATCCCCTTCCCGCGCGCGCGCGCGAAATCGTAACAAAGTCAATTACGTGCCGATTACGCAAGGGGTTGAATGGAAAAGAGAGGAGAGCCGACGCGCTTATTCCAGACGGCTCGATAGCTCGAGCAATTACTCCCTCGGGAAAACGTGGAAAAAACGTCGAGTTGGCCTACATGAATGCCGACGACTTTTTGTCGACAGCCGCAGAGGGGACGTTGGTACATCATACGTTTTTTTTTTTTTTTCCTTTTTTCTTTCAATTTACTTTAACTTTCTTTGTTCCCTTGGATAATATAGCATAGAAAAATTATCGGGTTATCGAATAGTTCAAAATGTCAAAGTATTTTTCTCGATCGCGTAACGTTTTTTTTTTTTTTCGATTCGTTTTACTTTTTATTTTTCTTTTTGTTTTCTATCGTTTACTACCTTTTGACTATCGTCGTTTCGAGTCCTCGTCTCGATTTTTCTCTCGTTTTTGTCACCTTCATGGCCTGTTGGAAATGCGTAGCGTACTCCGAACGACGGGGGACGTTAAAATCAGGACGAAATGTTCTCGCTTACGAGAACGGGGGAAGGTTTACGAGTTTCCGAGCTCCCGCATACCGATAGGTTGTGCACGTTCTCGTTCACCATCAGCCGGCCGAAGCACCGTTGCAACCAAGAGATTGATCTTCGTTGCAACCCCTCTGGCTGGTGCGCGGCGGCTATAAGGGTGCTGGCGTTGCAACACCCGGCAAAGCCAACCCTGTTGGCGAAACTACCGGGCGTGCAACAAGGACGAACGAATGGCGGAACTGTTCAAATTCAATCGCCAGTGCGCCCGATACAAGCCTTCGCGGCACATGGTGTTACGAGACGCGATGCATGTTGTAGGAAATCCTAAATTCTTTTTTATTCCTTCCCCATCTCACACTTCAACGATAACTGAGCTTAATCGTCGACCCGCTTTCGTACCCCTGACTATTTCTATCAAGTTGTTTTTATCTCCGTTAAATGCGTACGCAACTACGAAATTATATCTTTCCGAAACGATACGAGAGCGGTGATTTTTTTTTTTTTTTTTACTCCTCTCTCGGCATCGTCCGACGAATATGTACACGGAAAATTGTTTGCAAACCGAGTCCAAAGCGCGGAGTGAACCGCCGAGAGAGTCGCACTCGACACGGGCGAAAGTCGGAAAATATATTTTACCGCTCGAGTGGGTTAACTCCGTCGACTGTTCACTCGGCGCGGGCGTAACGACGACGAGAAAAACAACAGTAGCGAAATATATACATTCAAGAATAATATCGGGTACCATCTTTTCATTTATTGTTTAAATTTAATTAATTTAACTTCCTTTTTCATTTAATTTTAATAATTTGAAGCTTTTAATCTGCTCGCTTAATTTCGCGCGTGTTACGAGTTGAAGAAAAAAAAATTAATAAGTAGGGACTACGCGGCTTCTCGGTGCAAGAAAATTCCTATCGTTGCGTCGGAGCCTTCGATTGCTTCGCGTTCGATTGAAAAAATAAAAAAAACATATTGTGGGGGTGTATTGTAATACGAATGAGACGAGTGCAAGTTGATAAAACTTGAAGATTTATAAATCCGTTATTATACATATAACGAATCGCGGAGTAAAGTATCTTAATTGACTAATTAATTAAAAACGCATGCTGTAGATTAAACGAATAATGTCCAAGCTTATGAATGGAACGCTTTAATTTTCTCGCGATTTCGCACCCACACATAGATATATACACACAATGTATCTAGGGAAGCGAGCCAACACGGTTGGGCGCGTGCCATTGCGATTAACTGACCCAACTCATCGGAGCGCTCATTGTCTCCGGGGACACTAGAAAATGCACTCGACCATTGAACTTGACTCTCACCCTCGGCGTTATACGTTCGTTTACGAGAGCGAACCAAGAGACAAAGATATGGTTCGCAAACGATCCCCTCCATGCGAAGCAGCAGGGGGAAGGAGTGGTAAAACGGTCCACGAATCGTTCGAAAAGTTACCGAAAAGAAAAGCGCGGAAACCTGCCGGTGCTACCGACGCCGCTGGAACGATACGCCATAGAAAAAAAAAGGCGAAGGGGTTGAAACAAAACCGAACGAAAGAATGAATGGAAAAATAAAAGTAAAGGAATGGAAGAGTCCGGCAAGCGATAATCGCAAAAAGCTCGAAACCCCCGGCGAGTAAAAACTGATGGTACGGAGAAAAAAAAAGCGTTGCGGTGTCCGTGGGGGTAATTAAATGCGTTGGCTTGCATAAAGGTGAAGCCGGAAGAAAAGATGAAATAGAAAAAAAGGCGGCGCGAAAGAGTTTGCTGGTTTAAGAGAAATTGAATGGAGTTAGAAGAGGGAGGGAAAAAGAAGAATGACTCGTTGGGTGAAGAAAACCGCGGTGAAAGATGAGAAGAATGAGAAAGGTTGAGGGAGAGGGAGCAGAGGGGGTGAATTTGCCGTGACGAAAGGTACTCGAGATTCCGAGGGTGCGTCCGAGCGTTAAAGTCAGAACGGCACGCGATAAGCTAGCGACAACGGTTTACGAGCTTTAGGCGTCGACGACCCTCTCCCCGGGGTTCGCGCGCGTTCTCGTCCCTCGACAACGCAGAGACACGATGATAGGTATCAACGACGAAGAAAGAACGGTTCTCTCGAGTCCCTCTCCAAAGTGTGAGAAAAGCAAAGAAGATTCTGTGCCACGAAGGTGGAAGAAGGAAGAGGGTGAAAAAAAAGGATCTTCGTGTGCTATTTTCTTGCTTGCGTTGGTAGTCGCTTAGGTGTCTGCGCGGGACGAACCGTGCGTGACTCGTCACTCCCTGAACGCACGGAATACGCACGCGACAGTGAGGACGAGGGAGGAAACGGAAGAAAGGGTGTGAGGCGCAACACCCACTGATTTTTATCGGAACCGTGCCAACCTCTCCATTAACGCAGCCGCGAGAGAAACGAAAGTAGACAAGAGCAGATGAGAAAGAGAGTCTATCAGGCATAGAGGAACGTCGACGGGGGTGATGGTGCACTGAAAAAAAAAAAAAAAAAAAAAAAAACAACGGGTATAAAGGAAGCAAAGACCGTAGAGTGCAGGCTGCATGATCAACATATTTTTTTCATGCATCCCGGGAAAGAGAAAAAAAACGAACATTTTTTTATCGAACGCCGAGAGGGATAGGATGGGTTCGTGTAGATGATAATTTCATCCCTTTGATAGATGTAAAAAATATTATATATAGACTGTGTAGAATACATAGCAATAGCAACGAACTAACGACATGAGAAACCACATCGCGCGACCGCGCCGAGAGCCTCGACGCGGATAGATGACGGGTTCGTCAATTCGTTGTCTTTTATAGCACCGTGCAGCCCTGAGGCGTGCGTCGGTTTATCCAAAAGCAAAATATCATCTCGTTCGCGTCCGATGAGTCCGATAACGCGAATCGACAAGAACAAAATCGTCGGCGTCGAAATACAAAAGAACAAATTTGTACAAAAATTGAAAAAAAATCTGACTAAAAAAGTAGTGCAATAGAGAAATTATATTAAAAAATAACAATGAAATAATAATTCATTATTCGCATATTGTAGTCGGGCGATTTCTTCGTCATTGTGCACGAAATATCCCGACTATAATATGCGAGTACTTAACCGTTCTTTCTATCTTTTGTTAATAGAATTTTTCATTACGCTCCTTTTTCCTTCGGGAATTTTTTCATTTTTGTGAAATAATTTTTATTTCGTCATTTTTACAGAAAATAAAAAAAAAAGAGCTAATAATCCACTGAGAACGAACGGCTGACGAGAAGAGTCGGGAGATAAAAAATATATCACCGAAGATGGCGGTGATGTTGGATATATTCAAACGACTATTTCGTAAAATTGTTAATTTTTTTATTTTTAAAGAATTTAATTATCTATTGTAAAGAATAATGAAATTGAAAACAATTATAAAATTGTAAAAAATAATGTCAAATTGTGTGAAGTAATTTTCAATCGTTTACGAGTAAATGCCGAACAAAGAAATTGTTCGTCTCCATGAAACGCATAACTCCCGTCTTTGTGCCTCAGCGGGCAGTCGAGACTTAAGAAAAAAAGTCGAGGCTCTCGAAACGACAGTATAAAATAAAACCAAAGAGATTCGAGAAAAAAGAGAAAAAAATAACTGGGGAATTTGCGGATTATCGATACGAAGCGCAATCGCAAAATAAGAGGAGAAATTCGAGAGAAAATTGAGTTACAAAGAGCAGAGAGAAAGCTTAGGGCAAAGAGACACGAGAGAGAGCAAAAGAGAAAAAACAAAAGGGAAGGAAGGATAATGCAACGATACAAAAAGGTGTATGTTGCTACTAGATTTCCGTCACTCTATCGCCGCGTCTCCTCTATGTGTAGTGCGCAGAGAAAACCTCCCCCGCCCCCCCGACTGAAACGATATCATCGAATTGCTCGACGGGGCCGTTCCGGGCGTTACGGCGCCGCGAGGACAATTGAAAACATTCTCGGCGAAACGAGAGAAGGGCGAGTAGAAGAGGGGGGGGGGGGGGGGGGGGGGGGGGGATGGAAACAGGATGGGCCGAGACGCGAGGCAATAGCGTGGTGCTTGCGGATCCTCGGCGCTCGACAGGAACGATTTCATTCCAAGCGTTCTGGCAGGAAAGAGGGTTTGTTCCGTTCGCACGACTAGCGCGTTGTGCCACTATCGTGCTGCACTTGGGGATAGTGCGGATGACGAAAAATGAGCCTCGTTTGCTCTACGATTTGTATTTCAGGGGGAGGGGGGAGAGAGAGAGAGAGGGAGAGAGCGGCTTGGCACGGCTCGATGCTCATCCGAGTAACGAATATATGGAATCGGATTATTCCTGTTATCGCCAATACACAGCATGTTTCGAATAAGTAAAAAAATAAAAAATAACATAATGATTTACCCGGCTTCTCAAGAATATTCGAATTATTTTCAATTCCATCAATTATATAAACCATTTTAAAAAATTTTTCATCGTTTCCCCGAATGAGACAAAAATTTGACTTTTAGTAGGGAAAAAAAAACAAAAAAGTTTATTTATTTTAGCGTCGGATGCACCGTCGACGACAGTAACTCTGACATTAATATCGTTAATGGCACTCTGTGTATTATTTCCACAACTGTTATATTTTTTGTTTTTTATTCGTATGGTTCCGAGAGCGAGCCGTCGGTCGATCGAAAAGTGTTTCCATGGCAGCGCAAACCCAAAGATAGATTGAATTCTCTCGGCGCGAATGACACGAGAACATTCAACTTTTCGGGGATGGATTCACCATCCCCGCCCCTCCCCACCCCTTCGAACAAGCGACGAACGTTGAAGAAGAGGGTTCAACAATTCCGAGCGTAATGGGGGTGGGGTTACAGGACGACGATGTAACAAGGGTGCGAGGAATGACACTGTCAGGGATGGAGAGGGGGAGGGGGTGGGGTTATCGAAATTTCACTGAATGGGACATGATAGATCACCTGCAGCTTTCGTGTCACTGAACGTTTAAGGCCCCTTCGGGTTCACATGATACACTGTGCGTTACTCTCGCGGCTACCGTAGCAATAATGTCAACAGGAAATTTCACCGACAACGGGAGCACAACGAAAGCCACATTCGCGAAGGGTTACGAAGTTTCTGGGGACCACGCTAAAATAATAGAAACTCTCATCGGGTTCGGTACCGCGTCATACGACAATACCGACGCAGGTGTTAAACGTGAGGTGCAATAGAATAGCGTTACGAAACTGCGATAATTGTTTTATCCGCGAAAAGGGAGGTGTGGATACAACAATGAAACGATGATAGATCGCTCAATGGTTTTATGTGTCGCTTACGGATAAAACAGGGGTAGGTATGTCGTATCGAGGAAACACCCCGTCAAGAAATTTCTCCAAAGACGGAGTTTTGCACAGCATAGCCGGAAAACGCGAACGTTAAACTTTGAGGGTTAGGGGATGAAAAGTTTCGTAACTAAACAGCGGTAATACAAGTATTTGCAATAATGGAACAGAGCGGAGAAGGGGGGGAGGAGGACGAGGGCTGGGGGTTGAAATGACGGATCATAACGCGAATGCTTCGAAGGTTGGGGGGGGGGGGGGGGGCAGGGGATGGGCGAGCGTGTTTAAGAAAGTTTTAGCGCTCGAGTAGCAAACGTTCGAGCGGCAAGTTCGACAAATAGAATTAACGCGAGTCTTTGGCGACAATTGTTTGAATTTGTAATCGCAGCCTATTCGTCGTGATGGTTTATCAGCGATGGGTTAACGAGTGGTCGCATGTGGCTGCGTTACAAGCAAAATTTCTCGTCGGCGATCGAGGCGATCGAGTAAATATTTCCGTAAATTGACGTCGTTGCTTAACAAAAAAAAAAAAAAAAATTAACCCGAGATAAAGACGCGTTTGCGCTTTTAAACCGCAACACTCGGAATACTTTGCGAAATTCACAGAGCAAAACACCGGGCACTCGGAGTGCTTCGCGAGAGATAAACTCTCGAGGACCTTCGTCGGGAAGATTCAAAGATCACAAAAGTTGTCGTGGTACTGTTTATTTATTTATTCTTTTTATTGGAATACGACCGTCGAAAGAATTTCTCATTGCGAATTGAATCGCGAGTCGAGTCTCGGGTAGCGATAAGGCGCTTCAAAGTGTTCCTTTTGGTTCGCGAGATAATTTATACACCCTCTCCGTTCGCCAATGTTTTTCAACGACGAATCAGAACGACGATACAACGATGAAACGACCGAACTTGCTTCGCTTCGCTTTTCGATTAAAGATGCTTTTTCCACTTTCATTGGATCAAAGTATCGATTAATTAATATTCGACGCTTGATTAGCGCGAAATTACAAACACCATCCAGCGGAAGGGGGGGGGGGGGGGGGGGGAGTTTATTCATCATCGAAGTAAAAAACTTACCACCAATGAGAACGAGGAGATAGAGAACGGCTCTTCGAACTTTCCCGCTTTTACAATCCATTGCTCACTTTTGCGTTAAATGTTTTGTCGTTTTTTTTTTCTTCTTCGTCTCTTTATCACCCCGTTTTCGCGTAGCTTCGAAAAACCCAATATCACGAGCTTTATCGTGATAAATACAATTGTTTATTACACGTATTTATAATAATAATAAATAGTTATTAATATTTCTATCGATTGCAATTGGGTAAAGTTTTACGATCACTTTGCGACGCGTTAACCATTTACGCACAACACGTGATTAACGACGTTGCGTCTACAATGCTTTCGCATTTGCGCCTTTTATCAATCGAACTCGTTGATTTTCACGTAAAAACGAGAACTATAATACTCGTATTTACAGCGGTTAAAAAATTTAAATAAAATTTAATCGAATAAACGCGTCGTCGCGTAAAAAATGTTCACGATAATTTTTTTTTGTTCTTTCAAAACGTCCGATCGTTTTTGCACGGAAAAAACCGTTAGAAGTTTGGATGAATTGCATCTGCAGGCACACCGGCAGCTACGGGGGCAATAGCGCGCGCGAGACACCGCCGCGGATACAACGATCAAAACGAACGCGACAATTTCTGAGTTGCAACTGACGGGGGATGCTGCACGAAGCGTTTGCGCCGATTTCGCGCCCGCGCACAAAATCTTCATTATTCCATCTCCGTTCCTCGCGCCGTGGGGACGCTACACACATACGCGCTCCTTTCAACCCTCGGAGCCTTATCCTCCCGGTTTCCGCGAGAAACCACCCTCGTCCTTGCTTCTCCCAGCCGCTCGAGCAGCGCGCGTTCGCGAGTTCCCTCGACCCCCTCCCCGGCCCCTCCGCTGCCCCCGTACCTCTTTCGTCGTCTTTACTCCTCGGCGTCTACGTCTCCGAATCGAGAGTAAGGGTGGTCCATGAGAGGGAGACGCGCCGATGTTAAATGAGAAGAATAGAAAGGAAAGCAAACGAAGGAGTCAGGGGTGGTGAGATGGAAAATATAAAGGCGTAAGAAGCCCGAGAGAGGAAAGAAGAAATCGCGAGTGTATCCCCCTTTGGTACACACTATATCCCCCGCCCCCCCCCCCCGCGTCTTCGCCACTTCTCCTTCGAGAGGATTAACTGGGGAGGGTTGAGGTAGGCGAGAGGGTAGCTCCTCTGCACTTTTTCTTTCTCGGCACCCCCACCCCTCTCTCACATTCTGCTTTCACCGGCTGTATAGTATCCTCAAACACTAAAGAGTTTTCTTGGAAATTGAATTGAATTTCCCGGACTGATTGTGGCGACGTACAGGGGTACGTAAGGGTAAACGGGGGGGAACCAGCAGTTCATATATATATCTCTACCCAACGGTTAAGCGGCAATTTATATGTTAACTCGCCCGGGGTAGAGAGAGGTCACGGGACGAGAGGGGGACACAGTGAAGGGAAAGCGAATTGGTCGAAAGTCATGCATACATTTAACGGGATTTGTGATGATGCGCGTTGCTCCAACGGCGTCCATCATACACCGTATCCTACAACTATTACAACACAATGAATTATCCCCTTTGCGAATAAACGAGCCACCCCCCCCCCCCCCACCCCCACCCCCACCCCGATGGTCCATGATGCGGCGCGTTGAAATTTATCCAAAACTATATCAACGAGAAAATAACATTATTTTTCGCGTTTCGGTCCAATGCCCCTGCGGACTTTGTAATTATAAGCCCTTCGACGCGCACCTCATAATCTTCCCTACTTGTTTTCTATGTCATTATCGTGCTTTTTTTTTATTATTATTTTTTTTAGACACGAAATCGTGTTGATGACACTATGTACGATTATAGTTGTAAACAAAGTTCAATGTTGATTGACTTAATAAAGATGGAATGGTTAGTTTTTATGAGAAAAAAAAAATAATAATAATAAGAATTTTTTTATTTTACTAACCAAACGAAATTGTTATTGTGAACAAAGATCGGTCGAGTTTCCGGCACGTTATTGCTTTGTTTCAAGTTACGTCTTTTGCGTTTATAGGTTATTAAGCCTTTAACTTCGAGGCCTTTTGTCGGAATTTTTTTTTTTTTTTTTTTTCATACAAACGACTATTTTCTGTACGAAAATATTTGAGACATTTCATTATTACGCCGTAATAAAAAAAAATACGTTATTGTTCGATAAACTTTGAGAAATGCGGTACACGGGACATTGGAGGGTTAATTTGAATTTAGATATCAATAGAAAAGGTGAATTAAAATGTCGCGAAAAAGTGTTGTGATTTTTACTTGTTTTTTAATATAAAGTCGAAGGTATACTTGTACGAGGAGCCGGCGAGAGAAAAGCGTTGAAAACCGCTGCGTATCGGGAGTACAGGGGGAATCGGAGAGCGCAAGAGAAACTCTCGACGTTGTCAGACGCGTCCGGACTCGGACGCCGGGCTCAGTCAGCAGCGCACCAACGTCGTGTTATCCTCCCCCCCTCCCTCGCTCTCACTCGCCGACCCACGCACCCCATGAAAACATGAATATTCATCGCGCCTGCTGGTTGGGCACCTTCCGACGGCTTCCAACGATAGAAATATCAACCCCTATCCCCCCCCCCCTGTCCGCCACCGCTCTTCCCTTTGCCGCTTCCTACCACACTTTTCCGATGAATCTATCGTGCCATTTCCGTTCGATACCTCATACGCTGAATTTTAATGCCAAAGTTACACTTCTCGTGGTTGAATCAAAGCTTTTTACGTATCGTTTCTCCGTCTTCAAAATTCTACATCGTTTTCTCTTTCAATCGAAATTATGCTTCGGCAAATATACTTACGTCGACACTGACTAGGCATCCATTTTTCCGATCGTAAAATACAACAGCCATCACATAACCTTGAAAGATTTTTTTTTAACGGAACTTTTGTCTTTCATCCGGGAAAAAACACGAAGGTCCGCGATCGTTCATGACGTTGGAAAAGAATGTACGAATTATCACGATGACGCACAGAATCGACTAAAAACTGTCCAATTGTTCGAGTTGACACGTGACACAGAAATTTCTTTATCCGAATGACGAGATACGTTGAGCTGAATGTTTAATAAACACGTTGAATTTTTTATTAACTTCGATGGGCTTCACTTTTACGATGAATCAAGTATTACAAATTAATAAGACCAATCGTAGAGATAGAATTAGATATGAATAAAAAAGATTTTATTCCAGTCGTTCTGTGAACGAAGCAGCGATTTGATTGATTTTCAGCACAATGACGTTGGTAAACTTTACTATCGCGATTCGACGAGTCGATGTTTTCTCGCAGTTAGGTACACGAGACCAAAAACGTGTCAATCATGTTAAACTCTACTCGTGAGTCAACAAATTTGCAATATTAGAGTTCCAAGCGCGACGTTTACATTCCGAAAAACTCGACGCGAACACTAGACTCACGGCGACGGGGATTTTCGACCGCGTTGCGTCGAACTGATCAGCTGATCTCGAACTATCGGGCCGTAAGTGGTCGTAGAGACGCTCTACCATCATTCCGTGCGCCGTCGTATGCCTCACTGGTAAAAGTTAGTAAACGCCGTGACGCCACGAAGGCTTTGATGTTTACGCGTCGCCGCGGGCCTTTGCTTCGAGTTTTCTTCGTGAATAAAAGCCGCCGCTGCACTATCACAACGGTGGTAATACCGTTTGTTACGACGCGCCTTCGTAGGTACTGTCAAAGTGTTCGCTTCTCCGATAGTCTCGAAAAAACAAATATCTCACGATGATAATTATTTTTCCTGTTGCTGCGCGATAAAATCATCTCATCCTCGGCTGTTTAATAAAGTGTATTGAAAATAAAACAAATTTTCCACATTGTGATTATTAATATATCGATCGTTACGTTATTTTCGAACTGTAAAGCATTCATCGCTGCTGTGACAAATCGACTGCTAAGAAGTTATACACATGCCGTCACAGAAATAGGGTTATAGCTAAAAAAAAAAAGTTTTTTTACTTATTTCTTTTTAAAAAAGCGTTTTTTCTGCGCTATAACCCTATTTCTGTAACGGCGTAAGTATAGCGATGGAATTATTTCTCATACATCGAGAACATCGTTGTGGTAAGTTTAGTATTATGCAGGTACTTTCAGCTTGAAAAATTGGCGGAATCAGTTCGTTTTTAAAATGGCGAGTAGAGCATTTTATTTTTTCGGATATGTAGAGGTATTAGGTAGGAATGTAGGAAAATCGCTGATCTCGAGACCATGAGTTACGAAAGATACCGGAGGATGGTAAACTTTATTCAATGCGTCCGTTACAAAGTCAATTATGTTTTCGTACGCTACGTACATACAGACATACATACATACATACATACATACATACATACGATAGGTGTATGCCATTTCCGTTTAACTCGTTTCCTATTTTATCGGACGGAAATCAAACTTCAACCGCCGAGGAGTTACACAACAGTCAATACATACCCCCGTCTCAGCTCGTCTCGCCCTTTTCCGAGCGCAATACGAGAAGCGAAAGGATAGAAAAGCATAGGGATCTAAGAAACCTTGCGGTCCTTACCGGAAGTGGAGATTCCCGGGATCTGCTACCTCCGTCCCCTGACGCTTAACTCTCTTCTCTCTCCCACTTTTTTTTTATTTTATTTTTTTATTTTTCTTTCCGACGTATATGCAACGGCGCGCGGTATATACACTCTGGTCTCTCGTACTTCGAACAGGAAGTTGTGGCGAACAAATTCGTGGCCGGTGCTACTGACACATCCCACTAACGTATCGATTCTTCGACAACTCCGAGCATATATTTCTTCACCCGATATTGATATATAGCTGTGGCAATATATTTTAGACGATTCTTTATTATCTCGAGCGTTGGTCGATTCACTTGTTACCCCTCTAACAAATATCTCCGGTTCAAAATATCTATCAAACTCTTTTCCTTTTTTTCCATCCGGTAAAATATACATCACAACACCGAAAACTCAATTATCTCATCTTGGTAGATTGCAAATTGCCAATTTCGAATTTATCCAGTGTTTCCACAACGAATAAATTTTCTTTTTTCATACAACCAGCAATTTCCTGTACAAGAAAAAATGATTCCCTGTACGATTTAAAAAATTTAATTCTAAAAATATTCGTTTATTTTGTTTTATTTTTA
Organism: Buathra laborator; assembly: GCA_934046635.1. Classification (NCBI taxonomy): domain Eukaryota; kingdom Metazoa; phylum Arthropoda; class Insecta; order Hymenoptera; family Ichneumonidae; genus Buathra; species Buathra laborator. Next base: position 19,895,881 of record OW203895.1, on the reverse strand, counting down.
CACCCAAAGAAAAAAAATACAATATTGTTCGAAAAACTTGTTTTATATACATACAGTAGTGGTCAACTGTTTTTGTAGGTTAAAAAAATGGAAACATTTTTTTTTTTTTTAAATATCAAAGTTTTATTTTAAATTTAGCGACTAACATCGTAAATTGAATTGCCGCGATAAAGAATTTTTATTTTGGAAAATGCAAACTCACGCCTATTACTTGTACGGGAATCGTAATACCGAAAGCTCAATTATCGAATCTTGGAAGATCGTAAATTGCGAATTTCGAATTTATCCACTGTTTCCAAAACGCGTGACTGATTGTTTGGTTTTTTAATCTCGTAGAGAGCTTCGAATGCGAATTTTTCGACGGGACGCCAACCGGGTAGTTTGCATACGAGTTCGCGTAGACATCGAACTGTTACTGCCACCATTTTCCCCTCCACCTCTCCGGCATTGAAAGATTCGAGCGCGTGAAACCGGTATAACATATCGTATGATGTATACGAGCCAAGTGCGAGATTTCTCACGACGGTCTCTACTTCTCACCGGAGTAAAGACGAACGGTGGAAACCGGGGAATTGAAATTTTTCCAACACAAAACACAAACGCGAGGAGAAAACGTTTCCCAGTTTGCGAGAAACGGTGGCATATCTTTGTTGATCCCGTATAGGTTGGAGGTGGGGAAGGAAGCGGCAAGAACTCGAAAGTACTCGAACGTGGGCGCCAGGACAGCGAGCGACTATGATAAGCAGATAAATAAAGGAAAAGACATGGGGTGCGGGGTGGTAGGCAGGGGGGGGGGGTGGCAGAGATGGAAGATTGGGTGAAGGCAAAAGCGTTGCCAAGATAGAGAATTAAACCGAGAAAAAGGATACGTGCGATATCCTCGGGTATAACCTCCAAAGTATCGTTACCTAAGCGTATATAGCTTTGCGTTAACTCTCTCGACGGGTCCCTAACTCTTCGGATCGATGGTCGCTAAACCAAGCGACTACAGAGACGAGAGAGAGAGAGAAAGACTGCGAGGGCTCGAAGGAAGTGAAGAAAATTGAATATGACGCAGAAACAGAAAGAAACGAACGAGGGTACGAAGTATAAGAGACTATCGACTGGAGACATCGAAAAGCGAGATATACGATGGGCTGAAAAGTTTTTCCTTCGCTTCCGCGTGTACCGCGAATAGTTTCTTCGTCTGTAAAAACGTATAGACATATCTTGGTCTGTATTACCGGTAGATTGTGGATAGCAGTAGGTTGGTTACCTATACGAATAGTGTATGGCAACCTTCCTCACGGCAAATTCAATCCGCGGATATGCAAGTATATACCAAGTCGAAAAAGGGGGGAGGGAGACTGTCGAGCCGTACGTGCAGTTGCCGTGGAGTCGGCCTTAGAGTTACGTGCAAAGTTAAATTGATCCCGCGTGGGTGTTTCATACGTTGAGAACAAGGAGAAGCGAGAGGGAGAGCAGCGGCAAGCGAAGAAACAAGGCGAACCCAAGGCAGCGGCGTATAAATTACGTTTATGTATTCAGTTTATGTCGGTATCGTTCAGCGTGAGACGCGGCAACATATCCCCGAGATGCGAAAAACGCGAGATGCATCTCTATATCGCTCGCAGAAAACAGTACCAATATTCCAGAAATCGACTCTTAACCACTGCGGTGGCGGTCGCGCCTTTTCTCAGACTTCGAGAGCTTTGATCTATAAACCAAAGCTTCGACGATCCATAGTCTCAGTCTCGATCAACCCCTTTTCGACGAACAATACGTAGAAGAAAAAAAACATGTTACTTCTTTTCGCTTCCTTTTAATTTATTTTATATTTTTTAAAAAGCAATCGAATTTAAACTTTACACACGAGTTCTGTGATCATTAAGGGTGTTGGAGTTTTTATTTGGGACAAATTGGTTAAGTGATTCAAAAGTTATGGATATTTTCGTTTTTGATATCGAATTTCCTGAAACGTTGATAAATTTACAAATCGACGCTTGGGGTGAGAAATTAGTCTGATATCACTTGGGGGTTCACTTTGTCAGTAAAAAGAAATTAATGTCGAAGCAATGTGAAAATTTCGGTATTTTTTGGGGGTTTTTTTTTTTCGTCTACGACGGATAGTGGCCATAGACCTTGTATGGCACATAAGCGATTTGCCGGAGCGGAAATCACTGATGCCAATAACGATGCTTGTCGATATTTCAATTTCGGGCGGAAAAGTTGGGGATGACCGAGATTTCAATTACATCGTTGAATATCGATGAAAAAATATCGAGAGGTAATGGGCAGAGTCTCACCGCGAGAGCGTCCAATAGATTCCGATAGAGTGCCCAACTCCGATCCGCCCCACACCCCCATCGAACATGGGCGCGAAATTATTTTTTTGGCATATTGAAGGACCCGTATAGTGATGTTGTCCACCCTACCGACTACACTTCCCAATCGCCCCCATCCCCCTGCCTCCGTCGTCCCGCCGTTCTTCGCTTCGCGCGAGACACGTTCGACGTAAAGTGCTGACATTCATGTTTTTATCGTCGAGAGGAATCGATAAGAACCCCGGTGAGTCTATATCACTAGACGTCACTATATTATCGAGCCGAGGTACAAAAAAAGGCAAATAGATTCGAAAACTTCATCTGCCACATATATACACGGTGTGTCCGAGTGCATCTGCACGGAAGAACCATACGTAACTCTGAAATATCGGGTTACGATAAAAAAAAAAAAACCAAAAAAAAAATTAAGTGTCGACGCACCCATCGTAGGCTCAACAAGTAAGCGAACGTTAAATAAGCTTCCTTCGTACCCGAAGAAGACGATTTCTCGTCAACTTTCCGAAAAAAAAAAAAAAAAAAAATGAAATGAGGGGAAAAAAAATAATGTTGCAATGGTGGAGCGAAGAAATTAAACTTGCGGCGAGAACGGAAGCAACGGAGTGGAGGGCGTGAAAAAAAAAGCCGTGAAAAAAGGAAGTAATACGAGTACACGGGAAGCAAAAGCAGGAGGAAAGAACAAGTTGAAGAACACCGAGACGGGGACAAAAGGCAGAAAAGAGGTGGGGAAAGAAAACGGAAGTAAAGTTTCGAAAGCGGGCCGACGACTGCGAAACAGTAGCGAGGAGCGTGAGAGAAGCCCTTCCGAACGTCCATCCAGTAGGGAGGCCTGAACGATGATAGTCGTGGGGTAGCGGCGGGAAAAGACACCGAGGGGAACGGTCGGGAGGCGAAGGGTAACTCGGGCCGAGACAACCCCGCGAGTAGACAGCGAGCCCCGTCCGATATCTTGCCGGGCTTTTGCGAGGGAGAGAAGAGCCCGCGCCGCGCGGTTCAATCCCAGAGTGAAGAATAATGGTTAGAAAAATATTATGCCGGTTTCGTATATACCCGTGAATGTCCAACTATCCTCATATTTTTCGGAGATCTGCTCATGGTGGTGGCACGCGGGAAAGCGGAGGCGGACGGTAGAGAGGCGCGGAGGGGGAGGGAGAGGGAGAAATAAAGTTTTCTTCTTCAGCGAAAAACGAAGTGTAATTTAAAAAGTTTCTGCTCCATGACATGCCGCGATAACAAATTATCCTTGGTCCATTATCCACAAATGCGATTATGATAAGAAAGAACGCCAGGGAGGTAAACTTTAATGCAGTGCGAGAGCAGTTCCAGTTTAAGGGTGGCGGGAGCGCGTCGTTGGGGGAGGGAGAGAACACGAAGGAGGACGTTCTCGGAGGGGATGCTTCCTCGTTTGTTGCTGACTATTGTGGCTGTTGTATGGATTTCTGTTGTCGGTTGCTTTTGCATCCAAGCGAATAGCTCCAACACGCAAATACAGCTCATAAACTGTGTTGGTAGATTGAGTTTCCGGAAGTGAGCACCGGGGGCCGTAAGTCCGAGCGTAGCGAATTGTCGGCATTGAAGATGTCGCGAAAGTGTGGGGGAATGACTGTCTCTCGGAATCTCGGGCGAACAACTTAAGATTCTTTTTCGTTCTATTGTTATTCCAGTAACCCAAGCGGCTTCCCCTCGAGAATCACGGAAAAATAAGATCCGATTGTATACCGTTCGCGGGGGTATTCACGCGACACAAGCAATACGGTTCGAGAGGCGTGTACGTATTTCTGTCACGCGGCAGCGTCAATAACATTTCGCCGAGGTACTACAACCCATCATTAAGCGGTCCCTGTGCGGTTTAAGTAACCCCTCCGCGCCCCCCGCATTCATCCCCAACGTTGCGCGCGGGATACTATGTGCATCACACGTAACCGACGGTAGGCAGTTTCAGACTCCGCTTCTTGATCATCGTTTTCACTGGATCCGTTGAGAACGCATGTGCCACCCTTGCGGTACGTAACAACGTGCTCCATGCACTACCAAGATGCACCCCCTTCGGTTGCTCTTCGACTGTACACATAGATACATCATACATGTGTACCGTACCGATATATGTATATACAGGTATAGTATATGTTTGTAGGCATATTATATAGGTTGTACTACCACCCGCCCCCTCCCCCTCCCCCTCGCAATCCCCGATATGAACCCATCTCGGTATCCGCACACGTACGTTTTCCCTGCGGGGATTTGGTTAACTCTCGTCGCTTGATTATCCGTCGCCTCAGCAAGCTTACGTGAGAGTCTGCGCACGCCTTCAACGCCCTGAATCTCACTCGGCTCACCCGCGGCTCCCGGAAAATCACATTTGCTCACGTGAGAGACGAATAAATTTTTTTTCCTTTTTTCTCGTCCGGATATCGCGAAACTCAACGAACGCTTATCCGCTCGCATAATGTACAACTTTTTCAATTATTCATCCGCGAGAAGGTATATTCATTGAAAAGGAATGGAAATAGAATGTACCTACTTCGTCAACTTCTGTTTTCTCGTAGGGCTCTAACTTTACAGTTCCGTGAAGTTTTAAACTTTAATAATAATAATAATAATAATACGACGCGATTGGTTGCAAGAGATATATTTACAGTAGTGATCCGATTCGCTATCAGAGGGGATATAGGGAAGGGGGTGGGTAAAGAAGAGGGCAGTTTAATATAATCGAAATTGATGCGTTAAATCTCGCGGTCTCTCTGCAATCGACACTTCTGTGCCCGGCATAGCGGCTTCTGTCCGACTTGACGAGAGAAATCGCCGAGCGAGAGTGAGCCGGCAGACAGTATCGAGTTTGACGAAAGAGCACAGCCGCGAGGGTTGGGGCAGAGGGCTCCACAGAGAGACAGGAGCCGATACCGATGCAAACTTTGCCATCAGCCTGATGCGTTATAGAGGGTTGGGTTTGGGCAAAGGTGGGAGATGGCATTCCACCCTCCGTAGAAGCAAACAAACCAGAACCAAACTCCGACTCCGGTGAACGTATAGAGTTGAGAGGCGTGAGCGCCGGGCGACGGCGAGGAGAGGAAATGTACCCTAAGTCATCGGCAAAGCAAACTCCAACGTTCAACCGAAATCGAAGTGAGAGCCAAAAGCCATCGAAACTGAGCCAAGAGATAACGCGTTATCATCAGGCCAACTCAAACGATTCACCGTCTAACCCTCCCCACCGCCCCTCCGCTGTGACTCCGCGATCGTCAGCTCTCCGTGCGCCTTTCAGAATTCATTACAGACCCGAATAACTTTCTTCTGAATAATTGATTTTTTTTTTCTTTTCTTTTTTTTTCATTTATTTCAGACATTGAAAAACTCGGAATATCGTTATTCCACTCGCTGTGACCTATATGAAACGAAAGAAATAAAAAATAAAAAAAAACCAATAGCAAAGCATAAAATCCTATATAGTGTATCGTAATGCCGATATTCCCGGTGTGTTTACACGGACAAAACAATTTTGTATTGAAATAGTTGAAATGTTATTCCGTTCGACAGAGTATTCACTGCTGATAGGAAACAACAAGGCGGCAGAGGGTGGGAGGGCTTTGCTCTCGATGCACCTTTCAAAATTCATTACGAGTCCGAATAATTGATTTTTTTTTAAATTCATTCCAAACACTGAAAAACTTAGAATACAGTTATTCCGGATCCTGTGACCTGTACGAGAAAAAAATAAAAATGAAGAATCAATAATAAAAAATAAAATCGTATACCGTAAGGTATATCGTAATGCCGATATCCCAATGTGCTTACAACGGTAAGACCATTTTGTATCGAAATATATGAAACGTGGTTCCGTTCAGTGGAGTACTTACTGCCGATCTGAAACAACAAGTTGATTGAGGGTCGGAAAAATTAGAATACGATTATTTCGCTCCCTGTGAGCTATACGCGAAAAAAATAATAACAATGAAAAAGCAATGAAAGAAAAAAAATCGTATACGGTATATCGTAATGCCGATAGCACAGTGTGTTTACACGGATAGAACAATTTTGTATCGAAATAGATGAAATGTAATTCTGTTCAGTAGAGTGCTCACTGCCGATGGGAAACAACAAGGCGACAGAGGGTAGGAGAGCTTTGTTTCTACACCTTTCTCTCCTCGCGTTCTCTCCCCCTCTATCTCCCGTATTGCCCCGTATACGCGTTTCCTGCTTGTCCGTTGAGCCAGAAGGACGACCATTGCACCCTCCGCCCCCCTCCACCCCCCTCCACCCCCCGGGATACTATCAGTTAAAAAATAAAACGGTAGAACGCGACAACGCGAGGCTCGCTTGTACTCGAGCAATTTATTCGACGGCCAATCACTCTCGGACAATCCTCTATACCGCCTCTCTCCTCTCCCCTTCCCTCCCGCCTCCCCGTTACCCTCGCTGTTTCGTCTCGTTTCTCGTATCTCTGCCTTGTTCCTTGATTTAGAATTTACAAGCGCTCTCTGTGTATCCCCTATCGCTTTTCACTGTTTGGTTACAAATTCACGCCAATCGGGCGTATTTTTTTTTTTTTGTTTTATCTTCCCCCAAATTATTCGCCATTATCCCGGGCGATCGATGAATTGTGTAACAAATCTTTTTTTAGCATATCAAAACACGCGGTTTTAATTTATACGTTGGTAAAACGAAAGTTGTTCCAATGAGATAATGGAGAGCAGAGGAGAATGTAGGCGCTGCAAATCGCGAGATTTTTCACCATCCACGCGTCTGTTGTACGATTCACGGGAAGCGAGAGTGTGGAAAGGGGAACGATAGAGTGTGCCAGGTATACGAGATGACTCGTAACGAGGATGAAAGAGAAGCCACGCGATGGAATATCCCGATGGATATAGAGAACGAACAGAGACGAAAGGTAGAAGAAAGGACAGAAAGGATGAACGGAGATGGTGGAGGAGGCGAGGAGATATATCTCCGCTTTTTAGAAAAGGGAGCGAGAGAGACCGGTGCAGAGAGGGGGAAGGGGGTGGGAACTGAAAGCGACGAGACTCTGGTAATTGGGGAAACGCCGCGGCGCGCGCGGGCTGGTTATGATCCGCGAGTTTGAATAACCGACGATGTTAATTAGAGGAAAGCCAAGGCTCGCTTTTCAATCCTGGGGCTCTTCGTGTTTTTGAATTTCATGGCACGGTCGGACGTTCTGTGAGACCCTCCCCCCTCCCTCCCTCCTCCCGGTGTTGAGAGCACCGGGGATGCGAAGAAAACGCAGAGCTTCGCCGACCGAGAACGCGCGACGAAGAAGAAGAAGGCAGACTCTGAAAGATCCGCGAGCTTCGTGTTCCAGATCATAGTGTCGAGAGAAACTCGCAGCTCAAGGCTGTTGTGCGCGATGTTCGCGTGAAGAAAAAAAAAAAAAGATAAAATAACAAGAACGGCATCTCGCTTGTGGCAACATTTTTTTTTTTAACCTTCCATCGAGCTCCATTCGAGAACGACGACGTTGCATATGCCGTGTCAAGTATATGGCTCCCGCTTTGCAGGCTCTCGTCGTGATTCTACGGTTTTGTTACTTCACGTTTGTATATATATGTATATATATGTTTTCCCTTCCTGATTCTTGGATACGATGAAACGGTTTTGCCAAGCCTCAAGATGAATATCGTTGTTGCCACACACTTGTTGGCCGCCGCTCTTGTGCCACCAGTGGGGTAAAATATATTATCAAGTTAATCCGGTAAGTGTGAAGGCAAGAATTATTGGGTAACGATGCGGGGGGGCCTTCCCTGTCCCCGTCTCGCAAACCCTTCTTGCTCTTTCGCCCGAAAGCTCCGGTGCCAGAAAGGGGAATGAGAACGACATAGTTCGAGGGTACCAGACTCGAAAAACCGGAAAAGAGAAAAAGGGAGTGAGACGGAGAGTTTGCGAATGAAAAAAAAAAAAAAAAAAGAAAAAAGGATTAGAAGAGCGCGAGCGTTGGCGAACTTTTCTACACCGTTCGAACTCTGCGGGAGCTCTCTGCGGGAAAAATCCGCTGTGGGACGCAATTTTTTTTCAATTCACCTTCCGCAGTCATTCTTTATACTATTCTTTGATCTGTCTTTCGCGATTCGCGGAGGCGTAAAATTGATCCAATTGCGAATAGGTGCCTGCGAATGGCGCACCCTGTACTACAAATGAAAGCTCCGCCGTTTGAGAGTGCACCGAGAGTGCGGAGCGCAGAATATGTGAGCAACTGGCGACGAAAAAAAAAAAGAAAAAAAAAAAAAAATCTCTGCTTCATTGAATTTTACTCCGAGAAACCTATTTCATGCAGTGGATGCCAACTAAAGGGACGAATGAAGAAAGGAACTCTCGTCTGAGAGAAATGTTGGAAAAGCGAGTTTGGAAAAATGCTTGGCGCGAAAATTCACACGACGATTTGCGCGCGTAGGTGTATGCGATCGTGTAAAAGAAAAAAAAATATTACAATCAACGGTCTCGGTCTCCGTGTCTCGTTCTCGCGATTCTTCTGTTCCGACCCGTTTTACCCCCGAGTCTCGCCTGTATGCACGATAGGCGGGGTTTATCCAAAGTATGCATGTAGAGTTTCGCAAGGGGGGCGAAAGCGGCAGAAGTTTGGAGCTCTCCGCGTGTTATATTATAACGATTTCGAGTATATGCAGACAAGGCGCATCGGGAGATAATTAAACGTAGAGCTCGAGGACGAAGTCGACTGTCGAGAGATGTCGATAGGGAAAACGAGATGGCGAGGAGGCGTTTCTCTTCGCTGTAAGATGGTAAAAAGCTAACGAAGACGAAGACGAAAGCACATCATAGCTACCCTCCTCCCCGTGGAGCAAGCAAACTCGTACAAAATGTCGAGAGGCAGAGAGAGAGAGAGAGAGGAGGAGCCTCTTTCCGGAAGAAGAGGATGAACAAGACTGCGGGGTGTACCAGCGTACACGAGCACAGATTGCCGGGGTGCCCACTTTATTGCAGTGGGAGGCAAGCTGGAGAAGCGAGAGCTGTGCGAGTTCGGGTTATTAGATTACTAACCGGGCTTATGTAAGATCAAGCGCGAGCTTCGCGGAGAGCGTTAATCTGACGAAGCTTGTTGAGAATCGGAAGGGAACTTACCGCATATACTACTACGCCCCCGTCCCCTCCTCGTCCGTCCGGTAACTTAAATTAGTGTTGCGAGACGACAGAACTCGTTTCATACCTGATATATTTATCTCGCGATGGTCCAAGAAAACAATTTTTTTAATTCGTTATTTTTATTTTTATTCATTTTTTTTCCCGAATTAACCGATTTGTCAATAGCGTCGACGCTTCATTACGATTCCGCTAATTCATTGCTTTGTTTATGAAAAATAAAAATTTCATCCCCCTTTTGTTCCTCTTTCGGTGCGATTCATTCGATACTTCTCGCTGGTTGGTAGAGAGAACAGCGGAATGGTCAGACGGAGATGAGCTTTCATGGTTCACAGGAGCAACAAAGTAACGGACATTCGCGACGATACGATGACAGAGAATAAAACGGGTGTGTATATGTATATGAGTATTGGAATGAGAGAGAGAGAGAGAGAGAGAGAGGAACGAGATAAATGTGACAAAAGCGAAGAGGCAAAAGGATCGACTGGATAGAATGGAATAGGGATGAGACCAAAGGGAGACCACTTCGGAAGGACAGTGGAGGACGTGAAAGGATAATAATAGAAGAGAAAATGAAACACAGATGAATAGAGCGGAGAAAACGGAAGAGAAGCGACGAGAGTCGTTCTCCGTTCAATTTCATTCGTTCGCCATACCTGTCGGCAAAATTCTTCTACGAGTTCCTCGCTACATTTATTCATCATTCCTGCATCTCGACGTTTCTCTTAACTTTTGATAAGCAACCGTCTTCCTTTCTCTCACCGCAACTGATGGATCTATCGCCACTACATTTCGCAACGACTCGAGGGTAAAAAAATCATTCGCTCTTCGTTTCTACTCCGTCTATTTTAAACTCCGACCTTTGCACACGATGAACAAAAACGTTGAGACATCTAAAATGCCTACTGAAAAACTTCATCGAACCTTTTTATGCCTCGTCGGTTTCAATTCCGATATCTGAACAAATTCGCGAACGAAGATTATTTGAAAAGCAAAGTGCAAACGTCTGCACATCGCTTTCTCATTTTTTTATTCGACGTTTACTAAGCTTCTCTATGAGATAAAATCAGTTACAAATTGTTGGCTTTCTTATAGAGAAAGCTTTGGAAATGTCGATTTAAAACGCGAGGAAACGATGTGCAAATTTAAATTGCACCTATGTTTGATGACTTTAGCCAATTATTAATACGACACAAACATTTTTTAAGGATTAGACGCTTTTGCCGAAAATTCATATTTTTTTTACAATTATTTAAAAAAGCAATGTCTGTGGATATCTTACTGAAATTGAGAAAAAAAAAACAATGCCCTTAGCATTAATTAACATAAAAAAATTATGAAAATTAATCGAAATTAAAAAATAAAAATTATCTCCGCATCTGTGTACCGTATAGGATAGATAAATGTCAAGAGATCGGGAGATCTTTTCTCGGTTTTTTTTGTTATCTCAATAATTCACTTATATCGTCTATAGCTTTTTTTTATTGTGTTTTTTTTATTGCTGATCTCCAATCATTTGGATTCCATATCCATCCGTCGGGTATCGCGACTCGTAATTTTATAGCTTTTTTTTCACTTCCGGTCACAGGTATCGCATACCCGTCGCACGGACTTTTGAAATTCTCAATTGAAAAAAAGAGCGTTACACGTCCGCCTTTGAAATACATAGTTATCGGTTTCCTTCGCGTGCCCACGTAGCGATCGAGCAATTGAAAAGTTTATTTTTCAAATTGAAATTGGTCAACACATTTCATCAACTGTCAATTTATCGTTCAGGAGAAATTTTTTTTCTTTCCATACCGATAAGTAAAACAGAACATCGTGTCTTCACGATAAGTTAACGATAACTATAAGAAAATTATTTCTGATAGTGAAAGGTTTGTGAGTAAACGGAATGTGAATGATGAAGCAATGTGAAAATTTACAATTTTCACTATTTTCAAGGGGAACATTCCTGCGCGATACTTCTATACGCAAAAGTTGTACGTTAATTATTATTTCCCGGAAAATCTGAAGTTTAGCAGCGAAGCTAAACAGCTCGTTGCGCTCGACAGCTCACCGAAGCTCTCGAAGCACTCCAAGCGGGAAGAAGCCAACGAGCGCGGAGAGTCACCGCTATCGAATAATGGCGCCTCTCTCCTCAACGTTCACCAAACGTCCGGTTGTAACGACGAAACACGCGTTTGCGTAAATTGCGGTCGTGTAGTATTTACCTAATGTGTTACTCGCTCCGATTTTTCAAACGAAAAAAAATAAAAAAATAAACTCGCGGTAAATTGAGCGGTGAAAATCGACTAAAAATGAAAATAATTCAGCATACAATTGCGATCCCATTTCGATTTTGCTCGTTCGTGTCAATAGCAATGCAAATGCATAAAAAAAATCGTAATAAAAACCCAACAGAAAAGTGGTTATTTTACAAAAATGAATAAAATTATATTTCCACCGACTCTCCATCCCTACAGTGACCGAAAAAAATCTCCGAAAAATGGTGTGTAACCATTTTTCATCGTCGCGCCAGTTGTTTTTTAGAATATAAAAATTTCGTCGTATTTTCGCACTCTGCAAAGTGAGATCAACGAGAATTTCAACGGTGTTACTCCGTAATGTTTTAACTTTCGTATAATTCTCCAAGAGACGAATGTTATTAGAGCGCCTGAAAGTAAATCAATAAAATTTGAATTATTCATGAAGATAACGATAACGCCTATGTTTATCATAGGCCATCATTTGCCCGATGGTGAATTTGAGAAAACGTATTATAATGTCGATGGGGAAAGTCTGTGTAAAGAGACGAGACGGAGATAGAGTGCGACGTCTATCGGAAGGTTGCATATATCTAATGTAAAATTTTGCTGGTGGTAGTAACACGCAACTATAATTGCGATCTTCCTTCGACGTTAAGGGGGGGTAGGGAAGGGGGAAAAGCGGATTCAGCGGAGCGTGAAAGTACATTCCGTCATTCCGTCGGTTGAACGTTGAAATCCTGTCGGTGTTTCGTTCCCCGCGAGTGCGGGGTGCACCGGGGGTAACCACTACCAGCAGCAACATCTCTAGCATCCCCGCGTTGTAGGCTGCCGCGTCGGGGTTTCTTCCTCATCCTTGCCTCATCCCTTGTCTTCGTTTCATCGCGAACCCATCTAAATTTCGAAACATTGGAAGATACGTCTCGCTGCACTTTGATATCTCTTCCCCGTCGTTCCCTTCGGATACTATATTTCTTCGTTCTTCATGAACCCCTTTTTTTCGGTCTCATGGTTCCCACGATTCGACAATCTCGACGAAAATCTTCTCATTGAAAAATTATTTTTTCATTTTTACAAAAAAAAAAAAAAAAAAAATTGAAAAAAACGCAATCGGCGCGCGGCATCTTATTTGCGGCATATAATATTTATAGGTACAGTGCCATTTTATGTGCATACGTAAGCGCATCGATATACATACATACATAGGCAGTAGGGTGCACGTGGGCCTCGGGGTATTTACATAAAATTGATACAAGTGGGTTGGGGTGGGGGTGGGGGGGGGGGGGCAGGGGAAGGAATCGGTCGACATGCCCGTTGCCGCGACTACGACTCGTTGATGCATGTCCCTCTTTTCTGGAGGTGGGAATAGTCACGGGTGCAGTGTGCGGGCAACACACCCCCTGTAACCAGAAGCTTCGGAACCCCCCAGTAACGGGGGAAGGATCCCCGGGGCGTCGTAGTGTACCCGACTCTCTGCCGACTCATATGTACCACTACCAGAACCAGCGTCGACCACCAGAACAAGCCAGCGAAGCCAGCGGCAAGCACGAGCATCGGAGCAATGGCAGCCAGTGTCGCGATGTTTTACGAGGTGGCGAGCCGTGCCAACTGTGTCTCGTTATATGAAATTTTACTGGAAGCTCCAGAGGCGCCCCATAAATTCGTTAACCAATAAAATCTTCATCGTCGCGGTACAATAATAGAGACGTCGTCGACTCCAAAGGGCTCCGGGGCGACTCTCCTCTCGATTATCATAACGGCTGCTAGCCGCAAAATCGCATTTACACCGAGAGAATTTCTCTTCGAGATTCGTACACACCGCTGTTCACTTGTTACCAGTTCTCTCTCTCTCGATCTCTCCACAGTTATTAGTTAATAGACTTTGGATTCCATCCGATAAAAATTGTTCCATTCTGGACTTTTGAGTTTCGTCCATTAAACGCTTTTGCCGCTTCTCCTTCGTTTACTTCAACTCTTTCTCTCTCTCCTCTCTCTCTCTCTCCGCGTGTTCGCAACGCGCGAGAGGGAAGATTGTAAAAGCTTTTGCGGCGGTCAATGAGGTCAACGATCGAACGTGGACGAGGGCGATAAAAATAGAGAGAATCAACGAGATATCCCCTCGTGCTCCCTCGCACCCGAATCAACCCGAGTATCAACCCGATCAAAAAGCAACTCGAGTAACCATCAAGACCATTGAAGCTCGTAGTAATCGCTTCAGGTATGTTTTTCGCGGCAATTATCCACCCGCGGCATCGGCTAAATAAAGGCTAATTCGTGATTGCGTTTCATCGAGTCGAGTACTACACGTCCCCTTGAGCGTGTGCTGTACCTATCTCGCCACTTGGTACTCTCTCTCTCTCTCTCTCTCTCTCACTCTGCGGCAGCTATTTCAAACCCTCGTCCACCCCTTCAATGCTTTATGCAATACCCATTAACAGTTCGTAATCGACGCGATCAAATTCGTTTGGAAAACATTTCTGTTAATTCTACTGAACTATTCCAACTTTTTTTTTTTTTTTTTTCATTGCTCGTTTCGTCTCGTTATAATATTCTTCCATCCCGTATTCCCTCAAAGTGCACTACTAATGTATATATGTTTATCTAGTTAGCCGAAAAATATTTCATAAATCATTCGAATCGACTGAAATTTTTTCGGTACGTACGGTAGCGGCGCGTGTTTAATAAATCCACGCGACTGTTCTGTCTCGTGTATTATTTTTGCGTGAATAAAAATAATACATTGTTAATATGTTAATAAAAATAAATAATTTTTATAGACGGACCGCCGGACGGCGGTTTTATTGATGGATACATATAATAATAATAATAATAGTAATTACAGTAGTAGCAGTAATACTATTAATAATATTATTATCATTTATTATTTACATATTAATTATTCTCTTTATGTAGAATCCTTTACCTGTTTTTACTAATCATCCAATATTCGTTATAAAAATGTGTTTCAGAGGCGAACATTTTTTTGTCGTACTTATCGTATTCAAAACATTTTTGGAGGCTATGCTACTAGAGGGTGAAAAAAAGCTATATATATAAATTCAACGAGGAACATTTTATTGTCTATTTTTTTTTTTTTTTCGAGAAATCAATTTTCCGGGTGCAATGCGTGACCACTACCCTTTGTATTTAGCTGCGGAACTTTATGCATGCGCGGCACTTTATCGGTACTCTGTCTCTCTGTTTTCGCAGCGTACACGCTGCTCACCCAATGTCCCTTTGCCGCTCTATGTAGACAGCGGTGCGTAATTTATCGGTAAAAAAAAAATCGATCGTAACTCGAAGCACTTTGCTTAGCGTACTTTGTATTTTTTTTTTTTTTTTCAACACACATTTCGCGTCTGTTCTCTCGTCTCGTTGGATCAGCCGCGCGAACTCGATGTTACAATATCCCAACGCTCTCGCAATTACGAAAGAATTTGTTCTCGAGTTCGACTACAAACGAGTAGTGGAAAAATGCATCCGTATTTGGTTTCTAACCCCTCTGTATATAAGAGAGTCGGTTGACACAAGATTTTTCCATTTAGATTTGTAAGAAGATTGAAGGCGCTTGGCGAACGAAGCAGCCGCTCCCGGTGCCTCCGCTACCTACTTGATGGGCTTCTCGTTTTTCATGCGCAGAAGGCGCGGGGGGTGAACTGTGTCTCTCTTATCGTAAGTGAAGTGCTCGGGGTGCGTTATCGTCGCCATTACCTTCCCTATCTCGTGCAAAATATACTTTTCTCGCGCAATACCACACTGCCCGACACTCGCTGGATCGTCGGCACGGAGAAGAATATTTTCCGCGATTGCCGGGAAAAATCAGGAGCGAAAAAGCGGCCGGGGGACGAGGAGGATGAGAGAACCCAACCGGATACCAATCGATAAGGTACGCTGTCGCTTCGAATGAAGACGACTCACTTTTGCCCGCGGATTGAGGAATGACGTGGAGAAAAAGAAATAAACGAATGAAAGACTGTGCGAAGATTAAATTGACGAAAAAAATGGAACGAAATGAAAAAAAAAAAAAAAAAGAAATGGGCGTTCTGGAGGTGATTATTAATGATACGGTATTAGACGAATGGAGCGAAGAATTTAGCGGGTGCGAAATTGCGCTATAAGGCATTTGGAGAAACTGCAACAGCCGAAGATCTTAGTCGGCGAAGGAAAGGGAGTGTAGATAGGCGCAGCAGCCCACCGGCAACGGCAGCACAGCCCAATGTAGTATCCGAGTTAACGACCCACCGAGGGTTGTTAGATCCTTGAGAACAATACGAAATAAATGGTTTCGGTGCCACTGCACTTGGCAATAGGGAGCGCATTGTACTGACGCGTTACAACTACTGGCGCATACGCGAGGACTGTGTGACGGTGATCGTCACAATCCACATTCGCGTAACACGCAAGCGGGTGTATGGGTGTACGGAAGGGGAGAGGCAAACCGAAATCACACGGTGTCCCCTTCCAGAACCACATTCCCGGCAGAGAAGAGGGCGCAATGGCAGTGGCAGAGGCAGTACCCCGAATGCGCACACTTTAGTTGCCCCCAACGCAACGTGTACATATTATCTTCAAGCTGTCTGCACCTATTTCGGTACACATTATTACGAGATATACGCACAACCGCAACAGAAAACACAACTCGCTAACTCGAGCCTCAGTGGCTTCTGAGAAATAAAATATATTTTCGAATATATAAATAATATATATTTATACAAAATGGCAAAAAATTCTATAAAAAAGTTTTTAGAAATTATAATATATATATATAAACAATCGAAAAAAATTGAATAAAATTTGCATGTATTCAGAAAAATTAACGGATATATTTTTATTGAAAAAAAAGTTACGTCACCAGGTAATTTGTTGAACAATTTTTCAAAACTAAATTGTTGATAACATTTCGGCACAATTATTATGCAAAATTAATGTTATTACCTACTATATAATTGATTTTTTTTCCGAATTTTATTCCACTCGGAAATATTCGAAATTTTCTCCGAATCTCACTTTGGCTGTGAACGTAACGATACACCCTCTCTAATTATGTATTTCGTGAAAAAATGTTTGATATGTTGTACATATCGTAATATGTACTTCATTTCCATGGGGGATTCGACATTTTTTTCCTCGGCAGAGCAAAAGCGCATTCCAGTGCCACAACTATTGCATAAAATTCTAATTATTGTCAATGGCGCTTCGTTCACTTCAAAGGAAAAGTAATGAAAATTCGGTTAAAAAAAATATATCTCGAATGTGTGCGAGTAAAAAAAAGTAGAGAAGCGAAAAATGGTGCAAATTTCACAATTTGTTGTACAAATGATAACGTTGAAAGCCGAAAAAATTATACGAAACATAAGGGATACCAACTTCACAGGGCACGCGGGAGTACGAGGGGACGGGGGATGCTGGTATTTGATCGTTTTATTCGCGGAGGATGTTGCCCGTTTCCGTGGTGCTTTAATTCCACGAGTTTTACGGGCAACGAGAGAACTCTTCAAGGCCACTCATACCGCCCATGCGGTGCCTTCTACGGCTCTGGAAAACTGTGAGAGTGCCACCCTCCCCCCTCCGCGTGTGTGCGACCTCCAAGCGTGGAATTCTCTGTGAAAGACACCTCTGAAATAGTGCCGCTTCGTGTCGAGATCTCCACACGCTCGCGGCTCCTCTGACTTATCGTCCACCGACAACTTTTTTTTTTTTTTTTTTTTTTTTTTTTTTTTTCGAATTAACTCCCGTTTCATCTTTCTCTCTTTCACCTCTTCAACGAATTTACAAAACGCTCGGTAGAACGATCGTTTTTTTTTTGTTCATTCAATTTTTTTCCCAAAGCTCGATAAAAAAAAAGGGCTAAAAATTGCAAATTTTCACACTGCTTTCCCATTAATTTATTTTACTCACAAGGATTCTACTATGAAAGATCATATTTTATGATTTCTTGGCTTTTTGACTAACAAACAGAGGTTTGTGAGTAAAAGAATTCAGTGAGAAAGCAATGTGAAAATTTACAATTTTCAGGGTTTTTTTTGTATCAGTAAAATTATAGAGACGAAAACATCAGATCGAATTCTAATATAACGTAAGTTTTTTAATTTGTGATCATTTCGTAAAAATGTCGCCAATATCAAAAAGAAAAATATGAATAACTTTTAAATAAGCGTCCGGCGACACAAAAATTACGAAAAAAAAAAAAAAACCCAATTCACGGTAACAAAGTTTCTTCTGTGAGAAAGTAAAAACGATAATATATACTTCGTCGAAATTGATTTAAACTTGAAAATTTGTCGAAAGTAAGGTGATAAAAAGGTTTTTAGAATGAATAATTCAATCGCCCAGTAGGGACGTACGGATCGAGAGCGAAGCGTAGAGTGAGGAAATTATTTACCGAACGAAATAAGAATTAAATATGAGGAAACGACAAGTGATGTGTACAACCGGATATTGAGAAATTTAGTCACGTTTCCTATGAATTCACGAGCAAAAAGGGGTTGGCGCGCGCGCTTCGTGAGAATCAAGCAGAGTGCGGTATACACGACGACGAGAACCGAAAGCTCGAAAGTTCGGTTCGTAAAAAAAAAAAAGAAAAAAAAAAGCGCATACTTTCGAGACGGATCGAGTCAATTTGTGTATCGATTACCGAGGCGTCCGATCGGTACACCGACGCGCATCTCTATTTGGCCAATGCGGATATTGCGTCATGGAATGCACTTTCAAATACAGATGCAGTTTAAAATCATAATAAAAAAAAAATGCGGCGATCGAGGTAAGAAAGTGCCCCCGGGTTGTGAGACTGCATACGCAGCGGAAAAGTGTTGTAGCACCGGTAGAACGGTCTAAAAAAAAAAGAAAGTGGCAATGGAAAAGCCCCAGTGGTAGTAGTAGTAGTAGTAGTAGGAGGAGTAGTAGTAGCACCAGGTAGTAGCAACGCGAGTCGACCATCCAGCGAAAAGTCGCCGCTGGCGATCGTATCCGTTAATTATTTTATATTCTGGCGATCGTCCAAGAATGGGAGAAGAAGAAATACCAACGACAAGGAAGAAATCGAGGGAGTGTGTCGAAAAAAAAAAAAAAAAAGAAACGATGACTCGAGGGGAAAAATAAAATTCTCAACTAGAAAAATAGCCGCGCCGTGTGTCTTCATACGAATCGACAGACGGTAGAAAGGATAGGATATTAAACTGTTCGAAAATCAACTTCCAACTGTGGAATTAATCAATCATCGATGCGACTTTAGTCTAAAGCGGTCTTAACCTTCGAGATTGAGACCCTAACAGATCGCACTTCCTTAAAAAATATCAAAATATCGTTTAGAATCCATAATACTTGCGTTCCGAATCTCCAAGCGCTGCTTGTCTATTTCTTCTTGTTCTGTTTGCATCGTAAAAGCGTCACGATAGGGTAAAAGGGCCTCTAAATCGCGAATGACCCGAGCGAATAAAAGGCGTCGAAAACTGCCGCAAAAATACCGAGTAGTTTGATGAAAAGTGTCCTGGAATTACCGGATTTGAATGATAATTCGAGTGATCGAACGAGTGAAGACACTTTTACAACCTCGGCGAGGGAGAGCCGTGGTAAAAAAAAAAGCCAATAGTGGGATAGCATATTCCCTCGAAGAATAGAATAAAAATACCGAAGGTTTATCCCTATTGAGTTTCGTCCGATCGTCTCAATGCGGTGCGGAGAAGAGTACTACATATTGAGAGGTTGAGACTCGGGTGAAGGGATGAGAGGAGAGGCAAAATCCCGGGGTGGAAAGCAGAGACGGAAAAAGCTGTGAATAAGTCGGCTCAGTCGCGAAACCTACGTGTACCCCTATTCGGTAGCGGCAATGAATCCGACAGAGACACCGATAAAAGAAAAAAAAAAAAAAACATATATATACG
Source organism: Buathra laborator (assembly GCA_934046635.1). Classification (NCBI taxonomy): domain Eukaryota; kingdom Metazoa; phylum Arthropoda; class Insecta; order Hymenoptera; family Ichneumonidae; genus Buathra; species Buathra laborator. The sequence continues at coordinate 19,876,330 of OW203895.1, read as the reverse complement.
TAGTGACGATGAGTTTCTCCAGACGAGGTGACGATACATATACGGTATATAGTATATTTAAACTGTCGTCCTTACCCTCCAATGGTATGCCATATAAAAGGACAGAAAAAGGGCGAAGAAGAAGAAGAAGACGCGAAAGACTACCCCAACTTGGCGAGATGAATAAGGAGAAGAAAAATAAAACTGCCTCAACTGAATGAAGAGAGATCACGCTGATCCCCCGAGAATTCCAATCCACCCACCTCCGCCGCGCCGGTCTTCTTCCAATCTTCTCGACTTGTTTCGATTCTCCTCGCTCTCCCGACACCCCCCGCGCTCCCTCTCGCGGTTCTTTTTATACTTGATAAATACATTCGTATAATGATTAAATTTCGCTCCGACAATATTATAAACAACCGCTTTGTGGCTGATGGACCAAAGATAAATCCCTACGGTGGAATTTAATAAAAAAAAAAAAAAAATACATATATCCGATGCGAAGGAGACGAATGCTGCGCGAAATCAGAAAGAGAAGAAAAGCTCATAAATTTACGAAAAAAAAAAAACATATATATATATATATATGTGTGTGCTTTTCTCATGGACATGATAAAGGAAGAAACGGAGAAACGGAGAAATCCATTATGATATCATGTCGGATAAGCCGGAGCTCTTTATCCTTTACGATTGTGTGCTCTCCCTCGATAAGCCCGTATACCCGCGGATATAGGTACTGGCGGTATCCAACTGTATAAGGTAGTGTGTGACGACTATGTTATATTATGCGAGTCAGCTTCTCGATGAAGATGCCAGCAATGGCCCTAACAGGGGGACCGGGACCTCGAATCCGTTCTCGATACCAGCGATACTATGAATAGCGTACAAACGTTGCGAGGGATTTTCTTCGAGGCCACAAATCCATATTACGTCTTGATACCCGACCGGCCAACGAATCATCAACTTTCGTTGTACGTCTTGACAACATTTTGCTTTCTCCACTTCATCGATAAATACGACTTTTTTTTTAACATAGCAAAGTTTACTCGCGATAATATGAGAAATGAAAAATTGGAAAAATTAAGGGGGATACAGTCGAAATAATTAAACGCAAATGTAATTATACTGTGAGACTTAACAAAAGAGCGGTTCCCCGTTTGATCCAATGATCGGGAGTTTCGTTGCCCGATTTTAGATCGACGGCGACGACGAACGATGGACGCCCCTGGCTACCGGCTCTTTGTGGATAGTAGTAACACGGGCAGTTGTAAAAACCTGGTATTGTGAATTGCAAAAAGTATTTATCCCGCGGTATATCGATTTTTAAGATTTTTTTATGCGAAAATATCTTTAGCGAGGTTCTTAGGCAAATGCAAAAGGGTTACGAGACTTCGGGAGAAAAATGCGGAATGTCGTAAAAAGCGTTGCAGTCCTTCTGTCTAAAAAAAAGTTTAAAACATGCGAAATGTCCTCAAAAAGCGTTACAGTCCTTTTATAAAAAAAAGTGCTAAAATGAAAATTGCCCTCAAAAAGCGTTAAGACCCTTCAAAAGTAAAATCCCGCTGACAATTTCCAGGCAAAAACAACTGAAGATGTTTCCACCCTTCATTTACATTACGTTTGCATCGTAACGCAGCATTGCGTCGGTTTACCTTTAGTTTTTTTCTTCAACTGTTCCGTAGGACGGAAATAAATAACGGGCATAGTAGTCACGAGCTGCATGGATGCTGGTTCGACGAGACAACCGGTCCTCTTATCCCATCCCGCGCCCTCCAGATAGATCGATCGTATATAGACTCCGTCCTTAAATAGAAATTTAAAAATATTTCGATTATTAAAAAAAAAATCTCGAAAGCAGCTACCAAATTATTAGTCGCAGAAGAAGAAGAAGAGTTCAATTTACCGTTGGCGCTTCGACGATCGCGTTCTCGTCGTTACCAAATACACTAAATTCCCAGGATAGCGAATCGATCGAAAGATTCCAAAGTCTCGCCGATGTTTGTAGAACAGCCGTGAGAAATCCAGTTGGAAATGTAAAAGCCGCGAGCCAAAATAAAATCGGCGGATGAGTCGTTTCGGCCCAATTAGCAAAATGTAGAACACGATTTATCAGATCTCTTGTCCACGAGCCGAGAGGCATAAGGGATGGATAAACCTTTAGCCATGCAGAAGGTACGCGACCTTGATGCATGCAGGTAAATATTTCCTCCAATTCGTCGGACATGAGAACCAACCCTTTGATCCCGCGCTCGAGATCCTTCAAACTTTTATGGATACTCGTCAAGAGTGCATTGTAACGGACGATTTCTTGAAGTAGAACCACATCCATCGGCGTCTTGTTCGGACCCATGAGTTTCTCTGTATTCTCCGAATCGATGCACTCCGGGATCTTCGAGTCTATGTCGATCGCCAACTGCATTACCTGCAATTTCATTTCGATGTCAACATTCTTTTTTTCTTTCGTATTTTGTTCAAAGATAAAAATTGCGGAATATACGTGAGAAATAAAGGTTTATCAGTTGAATAAACGAAATTTCACCTCAGTTTCCTTGAGCGATTCTTCGCCACCGGACTCGGCTTGAATCTCAAGACTCATGAGAGTCTCGAACATACTTCGTGTCTCGATAATCAGCGACGTTATATCGGCATTGGGATGCTGTCCAAACGCCTCAGGTCTGTCGGTGTTCGGCAACATTGTTATGTAGTCTCTGTAAGACTCGAGGGAACCGTCCCGAGGAACGTAGTAAGTCGGGAGGGATGAGAGCTTGTAAAACGGTACGGTGAGAATATCGTCGTTGATATAATGCTGAATGTAAGTCATGAGGAGTCTTCGATCCCAATCGTCGGTGACATGACCGCCGTAACATACTCCCGCTATCAAGTACTTCAACGACTCCCACGGGGTCTCCGGATACTCGTCCAAATAGACTTGCAGTAAATTCTCCGATACCTGTTTAACATCAATTCCACACCGTCCAAGTATCTCAAATCCCGATAGAACGGTTTATCACGAAAAGTTACGGGACACTACTCGCTTATCGTTACATTCGGCGATTACCTCAAAATCCGAATCGTTGAAACTGTAAATGACGTTCCATCCGAGCTGTTGAAATTTTTTTCTCTCCAGTAATACGGCGTGAAAGAAAATGAGATTGAACAGTAGCTTCTTGTACTTCGTTTTCGCCTGACAAACGTCGAAACGACTCTCCGTTATCAAGCTATAGAGACGCTTCATGTTTGCTTTGATTCCCTTCGGTGGTTCCGTTGTCATCTTCAGACCCGATTGAAGTATCGATATGGGAAAGTCGGCCGTTGGACTCGAACTCAGCCACAATCTGGAAACGTTAACGGAATGCGCAAAACCCAAATCAGACTGTCCGAACGAAACGCGAAAGCGACCAGCGAGATTAATGTTTTACCTGAATTTCGGATGAAGGACTTTACTCGTACTGAGAACATCGACAATTTTGTCGAGCTTCGGCATCCAACTCAGCGAGAGATGGCAATTCGCCAGAAATACCCACGATCCTTCTTTCGCTCCGATTTGTATCATTCTCGTATAAACAAGAAAGGCTTCGTAAGATTTCAAACAACACTGACTCATTTTTTATGTGAAAACATTTTCCGAGACTCAAAAATGCAAAGCGCCCTTCAAAAGCGTTACGGCACTTCTGGGAAAAAAGTGAAAACGCAAAGTGACTTCAAAAAGCCTTACGGTCTTTGTGGAGGGACTTGGAATAATTCAAGTGTAGCGAGTTTCTTAGAAAGACTTAGTCACCCAATGGCCGTTTGATGTTTTCACATAAAATTTTCGCGAGTACACACAGAACTACTCGCTACTTATTTTTTGTTTAGAAATCTATTTTATACTTTGTCGCAATCGGCGCTTGTCCCTGTCCCAGAGATAGAGACATAAAATTTTGCGCCATATCTTGACTCTCGGCGAGTTGCATGAGAGCATTGGTCGGATCGACTCCAGGCGACAGAACGAATATCAATGGTGATTGAGCGATTGAATCATCCAAAACTTCCTTGATGTCCAACACCGGTGGTTCGACGAATCTCTGGCCGATATTTCGAACGATGAAATTCGTTATACAAAAAGTCATGCGGTCGGAACGGCAGCTTCTCAGGAGAAGCATTCGTTGAAACTCATTGCAACTCTCCTCCCATTCGCCGATCAACTTTTTTGACTCCGGTTCCGTGTCGATGTACCTGCGAATGCGACCAATCGCCTCGTTAATTTCCGGAAGAATCTCATCGACGAGATAAACGACTAACCAGCTGTGCCAATCTCGTGGAAACTGTTCGAAGGAGGATACCAAACCGTGAAAACCCGGAATTTTATCGAGTTCAGTTATGTTGTCCCAACTCTCTCCGGGTAACCATCCAGCGACGGGATTGTCCGGTTGATTGTCGCGATCCAAAACGATTCCACCTTTAAGGAGAAAAATGTATTCTCCCTGAATGATCTTTCCCTGCGCTTCGAGTATCTTGATGCAAACGTGAAAGGAGAAGAGCAGCTTGTGACGTTCGAATAGCCCTCGACAAGTGTTTCTGAAAAGACGAAAAAAGATATGTAAAACATTTTGCAAGATACGGCGACAAAGTGGTAAGACTCGTGAAACTCTGTCCCTTATACTTGTAAGTAGCGTAGGTATGATAATCGTTGAGAGCGTCGATTCTCTCGTTGAGCTTAAGATCTCTCGGACTCTTGTCGATCGACAACGAGAATAGATTGACGTAAGAGTCGAGAGAAAATTGATACATTGGATCGATGAGACTCATGTCGTTGATAACGAAGAACAGTATAGCTGCCCGTTTGGAACACGGCGTGTAGGCCTCGCGGGCGATATCGATCTCCTTCTCAGTTTCCTCCGTTATGGCGAGCGACTCTTGGACCGTTATAGCGGTAGTCTTGGAAGTTTGCAGGGTATTGAGTAAATCCAAATCGTCGAGGAGGGAACCGGAAGATACGCTCAATAGGCTATAAATATCCATTCGATTTTTCATCGTTTTTCTCCGAATAGAGATGAAAAAAAAAAAACAAAAAAAAGTTCTCACTATAATATCTTATCCTCGAGATCTTTGAGAGTTCTTTTTCCATTGGCAATGGTCACAACGAGATTATCCTTCTGTTCCTCGAGTTGAGGTTTTTCCTTTCTCACGACAATGGCCAATAGTTGGGACTCCAAACCTGTCAAATATGAAGAAGGTTCTCATTTGTCTCAATTGCCATCAACTTGAAAGCAGAGAATCTAAACGGCGTGTTACCCTCTTCCTTAATGGCGAAGTTGCATAATGTAGTGTTGGTGGATATCTCAGGAGCGTAGTGCGGATTCGGAAGTTTCGTAGCGATGAAGAGCCGGAAATTGTTGTTGTAGCTAATCATCTTGTCGTTGAATTTAATCATAACAGCATCACCTGTTGAAAATTATGCGCCGACAGTTGATCAACAGGTGTCGACGGGTAGCAACATTTGTATTATTTCAATGACCAATCGTTTTCACCTAATTTTACAAAAGCTCGAACGAGTATAGGATTCAACGCGGGATCCAGAGATTCACCAACGTTCTTCAGCAATACTGGTTTTCCCTGTTGTATCGATTGTTCGAGTATTTTTGTAAAATCCGGCTGTCCGAAATCGATTATTCTTAATCCCTGCAATGCACAAGGGTATTGCGGAATATAACATTTTTGTTTTTTTTTTTTTTTTTTCATATTTTTCGATAAATTCAACGATTGACCGACGTTGCGAGATTCCATGTTTTGAATCCACTTGACCGCTTGACACTGAGGATCAATGACGAGAGGCCATCGCGTGCCTCTCGTTATTATTATTCCATTTTCGGTGCTAAAATCATCGGACGGCAAACCACGAATGTTCCATTCTCTGATTGTTGTCGGATCGCCGAGAAACTCCTTGACGTCGAGCTTCGGGGAAATGGGAATTTCTTTCGACTCGACCTTTAATGTAAAAATCGATAGAGTAGCTTCGGTGAGCTTGAGGAATATTGAAGAATATTTGAGAGAACGTCCGAGGAACGTGCGCCGAGACGCCAATGGTCGTTACGGTTATCGGAGGTCGTGGGCTAACGTTATCACGTCTCTCGGGATTTCTCATTTTTGCCAGTGGCTTTTTCGCCAAGAGAGAGAGACCCGTTGAGTGCCGCGGATCTAATATCTGGGACACCGTCGGATACCGGATATCGGAGTTAGCCGCGGGGACATTTTTCATCAAGCTTCGTCCACTTATTTCATACGATATGGGTACTTGAAGACGAGACATTTAACCGATTCAACCGAAATCCCATCGCGTGTGACAAACTAATATCGCGGATAATATACGCGACGCTTGATAACACAATCATAACTTCTAATCCTTCGGGATTGTCACCTCTTGCTGCCAAATGTTAACCAATTCTTGGCGATAATTGGATACGAAGGGACCGAGGTAAGAGACGAAAGCTGTGGATATCAGGCAGTCGCCTGGAAGATAATCGTACAAGTCGCCGAGGGACTGAACCGTCTGTTGCCAGCGAATTCGCTCGCCCGATAAACCGTCCACCAGCATAGCGGCTCTTTCCAGCTTCAACTTTAGAAGTTCCGCCTGTTAAAGGTGAGAGAATATTATAACGAAGAATAAAAATTAAATTGATACAATACCAATCGAGTTTCCGTGTTGATCGGCAAACTACGAAATATCAATTAACCAAAAGTACATCATTCGAAATCGAGAGTCTCGAAAACTGTAAAGCCAATATCCTTCGAGGATCGCACCCACCAGTTTAATTAAGTCCTCTTTTTCCTTCATCCTCGCGTCGTACATTCCTTGAAGCCTCTCCAACTCTTGACGCAACTTTTGCAGTTGGGCGACGGCCTCGGATAACGCCTCTTCCTTTTGCCGAAGAGATTCCAAAGCGGCTTCCAATTTCTCTCTCTTCGGAGCGACGATTCTGCGGCATCGAAGGCATCGAACGTCGTTGAACGTCACTCTTATTATTTCTACTGCAAGCGTAAGGTCTCTTGCACCTTGAATATATCTACCTGAATAGCTTTCCGTACTTCTCCATCGCTATGACCCACATGCACAGCGACTTTGCCGCTATCGATACGACCCCAACTTTTATCGGATCAAATTCCGGATTCGACGTGTATTTCGCTATGGTTTTTAGGGTCTTATCGGTTATGTGATCTTTGTCGAAATCTCGTAGCTGCGAAAGTCAATCGAAGGCCTCAATATACGTTAGTCTGATTGCCTTTTCTTTTTTTTCAGATCGTTAACTTCGAAGCAAAGGTATTCCAACGACGAAACGCGATACGTCGTTAACACGAGGAAAAAAAGGCATAAAGACGCTAATAAACGTTCATTTGCTTGATTAACGAAGGAAACACGAGGTCGCGAGTTACAGTCTGCTGCAAGTTAATTAACTTAACTTTGATACATTTCTCGCGACTCCCCGAAAGATCTTTATGCATTTTCTACCGTTTAATGCATCGATTGACTATTGATAAAAAGAAAACATGTTCTACAACCCTTGATGCCGAATCGAGATGCGTACCGTGTTGAGAAAATTGACGTCGCCAAGTTGACGCTTAGACTCCGCCCAAGTTGGTTCGGAACTTTTTAGTATCATCACCGCTTCCATCACCATTTCAACTTTGACGGGAGGACGAGTGAATGATTTTATTTCCGAGAGGTCCTTCTTGTTCAGTGCATCCAATGCCTGTTGAATATCGTTGAACAACGTTCGAGAGTCAATGAAAATTATCAAGTGGAAGTAACACGTGAAAAGAAAGAAGAAAAGATACCTTCATAGCCTCGTTGAGGGCGGGTTCTACGGTCGCCAGATCGGCGCGGGCAATTTCTTCCAATTTCTTGCAATCCTTAGATTCCTCGGTAATGCGAATAGATTTGGCAGTTACGAGTTTCTGGGTCTCGTCGGCATCGCGCCGCTGATTGACTATCGTTACGAGAAATTCCTCGCACTCTCTCGTCGATTGCAGCACCTGCTGCTGCGTGATCTCGAGTTCCTGCGCCATTTCGTGAACTTTTTGTCGCGTGTCGTCGATCTTCAACAATCCATCCTCGAGTTTGGTCGCTTGACTCGACAATTCTTGCCTCTTGACGGTGAGCATTCTGTATCGACGACCAAAAAAAAAAAAAGGGAAGAAGAGCGATTAAACGGAAAACTAATAATAATGAAACTTTAGGATATTTTGATGGGACCACCGACTCTTTGTATCCGGCAACGAGTTCGAGAAAATTTGTGGGCGTAACGTAATTGTATCGCTTCATCTCCGTCGCCATTCGGCGAGAAAATTGTGCCACGATGTCGTGAATAAGCGAGAAGGTTGAAGCGATAGCATCGCGCATTCTCTCCTGAAGGGGTGGAACAGGCATCGCTGTGGCCGATCTTCTCGCGTCCTAAAAAATAAATGGAAATTACGAAAAAAGAAATAAAGAAAAAAAAAAGAAAGAAAGATAGAAAAAGAGAAGACAAGTTTGCAATTGATGAGACCAATTTACGATATCAACGAAGTAAATGGGGAAAAAATTCAAATTTTTCGTAATAATCAACGGTGTAAGTGCATTTTATTTTTTGGAGAATTGCGGCAGGGGAAACGCCCACGCGGAGGTGAGGGGTAAACTCACCCCTTTGTCCTCCCCGGTGATAGTCAGGACGAGATTGAGATTCATGAGAAACTTGTTGCCAACCTCCAGGAGAGCTTCACGGGGCCACGGAAGGAACCAATCGATCGTTGTGCAATTGATAAGGGATGGATACTGTCGCAATCGGTTTCTGAAAGCGTCGCCGATCGGACTCATGCACAGTATCACGTGCATGTTGCTGCGAACTCTCTCGATGAGAAACAGATATATTGCTTCGGTCGTCGGCATTATTCCCGCTTTCGTGGCTTCTTTCGTCAATCGATTCTTTATCTACGAATTTTTTTTTTTCTTTTTACGAAACATTTATATTTCATTCGACAATCATCCCTCCCCTTTGGATATAATGAAAATTCCGGATCTCTCGAGATTCAACGACTTGCCTCCTCGATCTCGTCGGTTTTGTACAAATTCGCTACCTCCCCGGTGCTCAGCATGTTATTGATGATCTCGAGAAATTGTTCCTCGGCGACTTGCGTATCGTTGAAGAGGAAACACATAGGTTTAGCCTCGACTCCGGTAAGCGAATAGAGACTCTTGAGATCTTCGCGAAACTCTAAAACTCGATATTGCTTGGTAACCTCGATTTGGAATGTGCTTAACTCGCACATGTAAGCGGCGATCCTCGACAGGGATTGTCGGCCGCTTGCGCCCATCCCGATGAGCATCATGTTACCACGTGGCTATTGCCGAATTAATTTCAATTAATTAACGGAGACAGCGAATTCGACGAGTTGCTACAATATTGTAAACTAAATTTCATTGAATAAAATCGGTTGGGTGCCGCAAATTGTTGAATAATGTCAAAGAAGCAAAGCTACGAAGTCGGCGCTCGTTTGCAACAGCTGCGATTCTTGACCGCACCCGGTGCCCGCGGGTATAACAGCGGGTTAACTCTCTACTCAACTTCTCGTTCTCAATCTCATACTCCCCCCCCCCCCCCCCCTCTTTCTCCTTCTCTTCAGCGAAAGTCCCTACCGAAGTTACTTCCTATGTCGTGATTTCTCGTTTCTTCAAATTCCGCTGTTAATTCTCGACATAACTGTTTCATCGTCGACTACGCGCTAAATCAACCTTCTTTTTCATAGTTGATGCGAAAAAAACTTTGTTTTACCTGCGAAATTACTCGAACGATTCGGCACACGTGTTCGATCGCGTCGCGAAAGAGAACGAGTTGAAGACGAACGACACCGGGCGAAGCGTTGTACTCGTCCATCTGTGCCTCGATGTAGTCACGAAGATTGCCGATGTCCTGAAGATCCTCGTATATGTTCCAAGCGTTCATAAAGCTCCCTAAATTGATACATCGTAAAAACACAATTGTTCAGACGTAAAAGAGAATTTTACTTTTTTCGAGAGAAGATTTATCGGCTTGTCGATCATTCTTACCGAAAATGGGCGAACGCTTCTCCGGACAAAGATTGTGAAACGTTAGATCAAAATATTTGCCAAGCTGATCGCCCAGTTGACTGACAAACCATTCGCGATCTCTGAAAATTATATTTATTTTTATTCTCAATGTTATTAAATTATTGAATTCTGTTTCTTGGAATATATAAAAGAAAATATTGTGCGCGCGGACTTTTCATCAATCATACGGTCGCTGAAAACCCGGAATGCCTCGTGAAGCCAAAGCCTCAGGAATGTGTGCCTCGAATACTGATAATCCTTGTGGCTACGCAACAGACCTTGGAATATCTTGAAAGTTGAAAACAAACGAAGGATAAACTTATTTTCTCCATTTTCAGCTTCAAAGCTGCGCGTTTAAATGATTTTCACCTTCGAAATATCTCTCAAATTAAACAAGTAGTGCATCTTTGCCGGTGTTGGCAGCATCTTCAGTATAACATTGTTGTACAACTCGATGCTCGACGAAGTGACGTCGATTGCTGTCGACGACGATTGTTTTGTGTTCCGTTATAGGAAAATAAAAAAATAACCGGCTTTCGCGCGAGTGAGGGGAGAGAAAAAAAACGCGGAAAAGCTCACCGAGTCCTTTAACCTCGGGATGAAAGTCGATCAAATGTTGATTCAACATAGTGCCGTAAATGCGGCTCACTTGTTTTTCCGCTGGGAACGTCATGTTTATAACGTTGAAGCGCGTAAGCAAACGTTCCGATATGAAATTTCGTCCACCGCCCGGAGGTCCCATCGCAGCCATTAATTGCATTCTCTGTATGTACTTTCTCGTTTGTTGGCTCCTGTCGTACCTTCAATCATAGAAATCTCAATCGTTATTCTGTTTTTTTTGGCCGTAATATTTTTTTCGGGGTCTGCATAAGCCGCAAATTAAAAAAAAAATTTTATCGCTAAGGGTTTTAGCTTCGATGTGCAACAAAGATTTTGTGAAAATTCCAAACAAAAAAACTCCGAATTATGACGAGTTTTGCGAAAAATCAGATCGCCTTTTTTTGCGTTTATCTCGAAATTGTGTTTTATGAAGGGGTGAAAAGTTGTATTTCAAAATCTATTCGTCCGATGCATTTCAGATTCGGACAGAACATCGTTTATAGCATTTTCTATCGCATAAACCCGATGATTTTTTTAATATGTTTATCCATTTATTAATTAAAAAATGGTTAAATTTATTTTCTTTTTCGAAAATCGAACTTTTTATTCTACAGTTTGCCATTTTCGTAATTTTCAACATTTCGAAAAAGTATCCGGTCAGACGAAAGGTTTATTATATTATTCTTTTAAAAGAACATTTTTAAATTTTTCATGTCCGATCTCTCCTGTCGTCAAAAACACCGGTACTGATTATTTATCAATATTTTTCAATTAAAAAAAAACTCCAACTTCGCAAGACTACGTATTAATTGTGTGCAAAACCCCGACATCGTCATACCAACACTTTGATCAGAAAAAAATTGAAAATCGATCGGTTTTCTTGGGCCCCAAGTTTATGCAGTTTTTTAATATAAACGCTTTTTTTTTTTTTACCAAAATCCGTAGCCAATCCACTGTCTTATCAATTCCAAGGGCGGCTGAGATCCGTAAGTTTCCTTCATCGGCATATTGAAGTCATCCATGAATGTGATCATTGTTTTTCCGGATAGCGGTACGTAAATTCCCTTTGTACGTTTCTCCACTCGGCTCTCGATAGCTTCCTGCGCGTTGAAGTTAGAGGTTTCAAACGGACGGAAGTAGTGAAAGCAAACCGAAGAGTCTGAAAGCTCCTTTGTTACCTGGACATTGTTCGACGTTGTTTGAGCGGACATGTTGACAACGAGAAGACTGTACTTTGTGGGATCGAGAGAATCGAGAACTGACTGCGCCGTGGAGGTTTTCCCTGTACCCACGGGTCCCACCAACAAGACGGGATATCCATTTGACAAAAGTACGCTGACCAAATACTCGTATCGCACTGTATCGACCGTCGGTACAATTATCTTGTAGAAAGGTGTGCTGTAAAAAGATTTACAGATTTTAAGAGTTCAGCGAGTTTCTCGTGGTCGTCGTTGCGCTGAGACAAATAGCGACAATGAAAAGAAAGAAAGGACGAATAACACTCTCGCAACAGTGGGCAACATATATATTATTTTCTCCTCTCTGGACTCCAGCGTCCCGTATAACCGAGATAATGCGATTTTTGTTACCCGACTTGAAACTTCCAAGTCTGCGACAATTTTTCCTCCCAAGAGACAAAGTTCCGCTGTCTGGAGTCAACGTAATATTCGTAGATGGTGTCCCTCAGGGGAAATGACCCTTCCAATTCCCTTATAAGGTTATCCATTTTCTGACGTCCTTCTTCGTTCACCGATGCGCACAGTGACCATATCACACTGCGAGGAGAGTCAACCGTTTGGAAAACATTTTTCTCTTGTTTTTATCGAATTTTTTGGTAGAAGAGTTGACCCCTTCAGATGTTCTCCAGTTGCTTACCAAAAGAGAAACCAGAGTTTGCACATCAAGTCGAACGTATCCCTGTCGTCGAGTAACTCGACGCCGTTCTCGCGTATCGCAAAAACCTCGAGAAGCTTGCAGAGCGATTCGACGGCGTTGAATTCCGGTACAACTACGGTTTCCACGCATTTCAATTGCTTGAAATTCAGTACCGTTTCGACCAGACGATCGAACAGTCGATCCATCTTTGATAGTGGAGTCGATCAATCGATTTCAATGTATTTAGCTTCAGATTCGTTCGTCAAGAAGAATACAATACCTCTTCCACGAATTCTGGCTGATCTTTGTAGTTTTCGAGCCATGAATCGACGTGAGGCCGCCATCCCAAATCTTTGTAATCATTGTATACCATACCGGCACGCGAAACCGTTGCCGGCGAAGCGACCGCGAGATCTTCAACTTCGAACAGCAACGACACTTGTTCCGGCATCGTAATCCGATCGTTGTTTATCAGCGTCAAGAGCTCGAAGGATATCAAATGGAAAGTTGTTTTTTTTTTTTTTTTCATATCTTCGTTTTATGCGTAAAAAATATAAACCTTATTGTCATCCATTACGCTGTTCATATTTTCGATCCAAACGGCGTCGACCGGACCATCAAACAATATCCACTTCTCGTGTGGCGTACTTTCTGTAAAAAAAATTAATAAAATTAACGAGACGAGATGCAGAAGCGATTTTTATGCATATACTGGTATATTAAATGTAATATACAAAATTATGATGAAAAGTTAATGTCCGACATTGAAAAATATTTAAATTTTAAAGTAATTTTTTTTTTAATGTTTGGAATTTTTTGTAAATGTTATACTAATTTTCGATTAATGCGTGATAATTGTCAATTTTTCATTTTCAAGTACATTAAATTTACCATTATTTTAGCAGTGTACCTGCGCAAGTTTTTCGCATAATCGACGATATAACACCGTCGAGCCATTCGCCGGTCGACAAATTGTATTCGCCATAAAGCTCGCCGAGGCTTAGAGCTTTCGGATTTATCGGATATTCGTAAACAACGTTGAATCCCGTTTTTCCATCTTCGCTCATCGCGATCATCGTATTTTTGAGAATTTTCCAAGTCACGGACTTTGCGGTGTTCGATCGTCCGACAATCATCGTCGAGTGTCGCGAATTTTTCGTCTCGTACAGCTGTATAACTTTGGTGATAAGCAACGAAATTGGCTGCGAAAGTAAACACCGGATAATCGATTAAGATACGCATTTTGTCAATGGAATTTCAATTTAAAAAAAATCAACTTACCTGCAATTTCATTTTAATCGCTTCTTGAGTGATATAGCGAACGAGTTGATCGTAATCTACGGTGGGTATCTGAACACTCGGAAATAAATCGGCGGTGATTCCGGCGAAAAGTGGCAAATCGTCGGAGGTAAGTTTAGCTTTGTTCATGTCGTTCATCGCAAGAATTATTATCTAAAAATCGTATATCGTTGAAAGGGACGTCGTCCATCGATTACAAGCAAAAAGTCACATTGTATTTTTATGTTTTCGTGAAACAAACAATCGTATAAAAAATGTACCGCGATTGATTGCCCCAAAGGGAATTGCTGCCATGGCGTAGAAAATTTCCAAACTGCGAAAAAAAAAAAAAAAAACAAACAAATGGAACTTCTGCAATTTTTTATATTGGGCCGCAGGGATTTTTCTGCATAATCAGAACGCCCTTACGAACGATCAATCGTGGATTTTCCTATAAGATTTGTTATATTTCACAGAAAAAATAAAATAAATTATTTCTCTGTGAAAATCGTATTTTTCTGTGAAAATCGATAAATAGGAAATCTCGAGTGAGAAAGCATTTCGTTAGGGTATCGTAGATTTTTCCTTCGAATCGAGAGAGTTGAAGCGAAGCGGCGACAACTTTAATTGCGTTCACGAGAAAGGAGGAGGATAAGGCACTTCGATGTTGCCGCGAGAACGCGTTACCTCCTCGTCCGGCAAATTGGGGTAAAGACGTCTCTTCTTCCCGGCGTAGCGCGTCAGAGTGACAATTCCACGGAGACCAAAGTCATAATGGTACTGTTTGCTGAGCTGCTGTTGTGCCAAAGTGTACAGAGTGAACACCTGCACCGCACGGGAATGGAGAGAAACAGAGAGAGAGAAAGATGAGAACAGGATATATAGAAAATACGGAAAGTTTTAGCCTCTTTCCCTTAACACAGTCCTCGTGTTTGTTGTTATCTTAAACTCTATGGTTTCCGTTTTCCCCAAAGGAAAACCGACCGAACGAAATATTGATTCACACGTCCAACAGAAATCTCGGTAAACGCAGCATCGCGATGATCGTCGTTACCTTTTTCGACAGTACGCGAGTATTTTGAAATCCCTCGCCAAAGAGATTAATCTCAGCGATCATACTGCTGTCGGGTACCATCATCGAAATCGGGCGAAACATCGACTTCAGATTATCCGGAAGTTCGGTACGTCCAGCGTATCCGGGATTCATAGTGATGAAGATTCCGCATGTGTGAATAATGCTGACTTTGTTACCCTCGAAAATGAATTTGTTCAGTCTCTGCGCGAGAGCCGTTAGTATCGAGAGGATTTGTTGCGCGACAACGGACAGTACTTCGATGTTTATTCTGCAAACAAGTTTCCCCGTTTCGTTAAACATTGCCAAATCGAATTCTCTCGCGTGTTTTAGTTTCCCGAAATTTCGCAAACCTGTTAAATTCGTCGAAACATCCCCAGGCGCCGGTCTGCGCGAGTCCGGAAAATTGTCGTCCCATACTTTTGTAATCCAATCCCTCGGAGCAATTTTGAACGATAACATTGAAGCCGAGAGCCTTACCGAGATCTTTAACTGTTTCGGTTTTTCCTGTTCCCGCCGGACCTTTGGGACTCGCGCCGCGATAAAGATGCAGGGCAGTCGTTAGAGTTATGTAGCATCTACGGGAGGGAATAGTGAGTTTTGTTAAAACGCTCGATAAAGGCTGTCGATGTACATTGATAGTTCAGACGAACGAAATGAACGGAAGCCAAGCGGATAGAAAGGAAATCACGGGGGCAATAGATTGTGTAAGATTCTCAATTCCGTAGTAATCGGCTAAGTGAATGCTCCGTTAAAGTCCGATACTAACGACATGCAACGGACGTTGTTGCAACAGAAAACGCGCGGGGCGGGGAAAGGGAGCACAAGTATCGAGGCGGATAGAACAAATCCGCAAGCACAGGGAAAAGATTTATCGGGAGACGGCTCCTCGATAAATTAGACTACCGCGTCCTGCCTTTTATCGAGATTAAATCGATATTCCCCCGTTAACAATCAACCGCCTCTCGTCTCTCCCGTCTGCGAATCCCGCATCCCTCCGTCTCCATCCCCCCCCCCCTGTCGTAGCCGTTACACAATCCAAGTCTCTTGGGTTGCTGGTACCCATTATTACCCACGGTATACATTATTCTTTTTCTTTCCTTATTTATATATCAGAAATAAAAATTCATGCGGCTCGATGATCGTCGCTTAATCGACGCGAATCGAAACTTTCCGATATCTTTCCTATTTCGCTTTTATCAGTTTCCAAAAAAAAAAAAATATATATGAAAATCGTTGTGAAAACACGCATTACACGATTTATATCCGGGGAGCGTCTTCTGTTTACTTGACGAAAATTTGAAGGGAAAACAGGGAAAATCGTGGGGGACCCGGCGGGCAAAACGCGAAACTGCAGGGATTGACGACGACACTTGAAATGCCGAGTGAGCGGTTAAATTTTGTTTGCATTGTTCGCATTGTTTATGCCGGTCGCATAACTCGAAGCTCTCGAGACCGGGGGAAGCCTCGAGAGTGGAAAATAACATCGATTTTCTCGAGTCTGTCGTGTCGGCGTCTCAAAGAAATCTGTTCTCCAGTCGATTCTTAAAACTACTTGTGATCATTCATTTGTGGTAACCGTTTGATTTATAAAGATTCGACGATAGTTGGATACCAATAAATTCAATTACCGATCGGTCAGCGGCGTTATAACGAGACGCTCGGAATTACCGAGATACTCGTAACCGTAGACGAAGAATGTATTCGTTTGCCGTACGATGCAGTCGTCTATGTCTCTATCCCAGTAAAATCTTAACTGCGACAACCACTCGAATGCAGAGACGTCTCGGCAATCTGTGGTGGAGGGTTATTAAAAACGATACATCATTTTCCCTTCGAAACCGCGTATCGATTCGCTATACCGCGCCTCCCGCATCAGGAGAGCGTAACAATCCACAATTGTGTACTTGTGTACAACTCTTCCGTCGTGTTACGGAGCGATACTAACTCGTTTTGTACATCTTGTCGACGACGTCTCTGGCGTGAATCTCGATAACAACGATCGCCTTGAACTTCAAACGCTGCAGCCTGTTGAGAAATCCGCCAATGGCTTCCGAATATTTAGCGAGCGCTTGATTTTGCTTCTTTCTCAGTTTCCTCAGTGGTTTTTTCGAGTCGAGAGCTCTGCCGATATAAATGCGTAACATTAATCATTATCTTCGTATTGCATAAAAAAAAATCAGCGGAAAATAATGAAAAAAGACTTTGTCTCGTCATCGTCACCGGCAAAAGTGTAACGAGTCCCGATAGCAACGTTCGACAGATATATACCAAACCGTTGACCGAACTCGTAACATCGAAACCAAATTTCTCTACAATTTTATTTTACATTCGTCTTTTTGTCGGGATTTTCCCCATTTCGGTATGTATGTCTGTATGCGAAGTTGAACGCGATGTCCACTAGTTACGTCGGGGGGTTGCAACGAGCGAGAATTGCGCCTGGACGACCGAGGATGCGTTCGTTGGAATAGCCTTCTCTCGGTTCCTCGGGACGAATTTTATCCGCTTTCAGTGGTAGTGGTAGTGCACGATTCGCCAGGGTGCAGCGAATTAAATTATTCACGACACCGCTGGTATATGCAAACGAGGAATAGGGTCCGAAGGTGGAAGAAGACCGGGAGAATGAACAGAGAGATTCCACCGGCAAGAGAGGAAAACCGTGAGGAAGAATACAGGGTGTTGTAAAACTCGAGTCATCGTGAAGCGAAAAAGAAAAAAAAAACACACAAAAATCGTGTACCGCAAGCGTAGAAGCCAACCGATTAAATTTCCTTTCGATTCCACGATATTAAAGATTTAAGAAAAAAAAAAAAACAAAAAAAATCCCTATATCCAAACTGGAGATTCGCCAATTTTTGTCCGTCTCTCCTGCAGCGGTTGAATGGTCTCTTTCGTTGACGATCTTTTGTACAACACCTTGTAGATAACGGAGAAGTGGGAGAAGCGCGAAGAAGCGTAAGCGAAAGGGAGATTGAGGTGGCGGCGAGGGAGAGGGAGAGGGAGAGGGGAGATTGAGGGACTTGGGGTGAAAAAAATGAAGAAAAAAATAGAGTAAAAAAGAGAGAAAAAAACAAGTATACGGAGTAAAGAAACGTGTTGGAAAGAGAGATTGAGCCTAGAAATAGAGATACCGTTGCGGAAAGAAAGGAGAGGATCTGGTCGGACATGGAGCTGCCACAGGTAGAGGGAGTTGGGGAGGCGGCAACAAGAGAGGGTAGAGAATATGCAAAATTCACCTTATTACAGTTAGCATGTCTGGCCGGTTCGCTTAAAGCATCGTCCGAGTCAACCAATCCTGTAGCTACCTTCCCGAGCCAAGTACGTGCTATGCTTCTACTGAATTTACCGCGTTGCCGAGGCACCGTATCCTCACTTTCGTATACAGCATCCAACCCGAAGGTCCGGTCCGGGTACGTAATAATATCCATAGCAGTTTACATATTTACAGATCTCCGAGACTGACTCTCAATTGAATAACTCAATTTAATTCCCTTCCTCGGTTAAAACGCGTCGGTAAAGTTAATTTCCATCAATTCACAACGAGTCCTGATATTGAATGGAACCAATAGATAAAAAGCTTAGAAATGGGCTTGATAACGCACCTGCAATGTAAAAGCGTTCGAGTGCAGTCGGTAGTCCACTGTATCTGAGTCGATGTTATTCCCGGTTGGCTTGGCCACTCCTTCACCCACTTGTCCCTTTTTCCGAGCATTTTTCGTAGTGCCGTTCTACACTGTCGCAGTATCTCTCGCAGACAGTCTCGCATCGCTTTTTCTATTGAAAAACGAGGGTTAAAAAAAAGAAAACGAATGAAAGAAAATAAAAGGAAGAAAACAGGTATAAAAGTAACACAAAAGAAGAGAAAGAAGGAAAGAATAGCCAAGGGTCGCAAAATGAGGTTTGCCGAGCGAAAATTTCACTCTTCCACATGAGAGGAAAGCAAATTGCGTTCCTATTTTTCGTTAGGGGAACAATTTGCATTCCAGATCCCTTGCATGTCCTGCCGTTGAACGTCCAACCGTACCGACGAAACGAAGCTTTTTTTACTCGTACATCATCTTCCCCCCCCCCCCCTCCACCCTCTTTATGCTTTTTTTCCCCTTTTCATCTTATTAATATATTATGTAGGCGGGACGTAACGCCGGAGTTGTGTAAAGGAAAGCCGAAACGAGTTTAAAATATGTTAAACTCACCAATGTGGCAGAGCCACGACTCGACTTGACCCTCGAGAATCACCGGACCCAGAAATTCGACATATTCTCCTTCGCTTGAGAACATTCCTTCGGCAACGTATTTACCGGCTATAGACTGCCGAAACAAATATTAGTATTTAATTGTTCCTCTATCGCGATCGCTTTCGAGGCGCGAATTCGTTGATTTACGGATGGCGACGATGGCGAGAAATGATTTACCGTCGCGAGACAATTATTCCCGATCCTTTATAGATTAATGGTACATTCGACACTCACTTTTGCCAAATTGAGGGATTTGATGTTATCGAAAAGCTTATTTATGTGCGGCTGAATGAGATCCGGCCGCTTCGAGTTGGCGAGG
Organism: Buathra laborator; assembly: GCA_934046635.1. Classification (NCBI taxonomy): domain Eukaryota; kingdom Metazoa; phylum Arthropoda; class Insecta; order Hymenoptera; family Ichneumonidae; genus Buathra; species Buathra laborator. Next base: position 19,856,894 of record OW203895.1, on the reverse strand, counting down.
ATCTCCAGAAGATCGTCGTTCGAGATAAAGTAAAATCTCGGAAAGACGTGCCTCTTAGTTTCGAGATACTGCTCGAGGGCGCGTTCTATAGTCTCGATGCTGTCGTTTAGCCTGTTGAGACTCTCGAGAAGATCGGCTGTACGGCAAAATATTCCGAACTCGTATGATCGTAACAACCGACCGAGTTATATATCGACTCATTCGAGCCGAGAAGATATAACAGAGAACTCACGTGGCTCGTGGCAAGCGGTGAACGCGAGTTCAACTTGGGCCATTCGCCACGTGATGTTCCTCCAAATTTCCGTGAGTTTGTCAAAGTCGTCCGTCTCACTGGGTAACTGCTTTCTGATATCCTCGGCGTTGAATATATTGTCGAGATACATGTAACCGCGCTGAACGATGAGAATCATTTCGAGCACTTGTCCGATATTGGATAAGGACCGTTCCCAATAATCGACTTGAGCCGCAAACGGCTCGACGAATCTGTGAATAATTCAACATTATTTCTTATTAGATAGACTCTTTTTTTTTTTTTACGAAAACAAAGCTCCGGCTATGCGAAATCAAAAGGGAATATAAAAGACGTTACCTCGTCGATCTCATTGCCGATAATTGGACCTGATGATCTTCCAACGTTTGAGTTATATCGTCGACGGTTTTAAGTCTGTAGACACCTTTCTCTCTGAACGGCACCATCTCGATCGGTACATTTTGCCAGACTTGAATGATATTTTTCAGTGCCTGAAAATGCGCACCACACGAAAGCGCGAGGAATCAGAAATAGAATTTTTCGATACAAGTTTTTTTGTGCACTTTCTCTTTATCTCTTTTTCTCTCTCACCGTCTCGATGGCGAATTCCATAGTGGCGGCGTTCGATACGTCGCTGATTTGGTCAGCGAAATTCTGCATCTGCATATCGGCGACGGCGTCCAGAGTAAAATTCTCGGAGCTCTCGTCGAATTCCCGGCCGATCGTGTCTTTGACCTTTCGCCAATGACGCTCGCGCATCGCTGGATTCTTCAGATCCGTTATCAGCGGCAATGTTCTACGAAATTTATCAACGCGCGATCTGCAAACGTAAATTCGTTTCTATCGTCTTCGGGAAATCCGATATTAATACGGGATTCAAGTTAAAATGGAAATAAGGACCGCGTATGATCGACGATCTCCCAATTCTTCTCTTTCAACTCTCTTGAGAGTCTCGTGAATTTACGAAACAAAGCGTTTCCTATCTGATCCATGTCCTCGATATCGATCGTCCAGAAATTGTCAGTTTTGTAACGTTCCCACGCTTCGTCCCATTCTTGAGTTAATTCCCACACGAGTTGAATAGCCAGGAGGTCCTGGTAATTACGGAGGGTGTATCGTTACATTCCGCGCCAAAAGTAAGATTCGGAGAGAATTTCGAATACTTTCCAATAACATAAAAATCTCGAAAAAATCACCCATACAGAAGGTAATAAGAAGATTCATTTTGCACAATAATAGTGCCAAAAAATATTAACAAATTAGTTTAAAAAAAAATTCAACGAATCATCCGGTAAATTTTTTTTAATTTTTTTTTTTTTTTATGAAAAATCACAAATTTTGAATACGGCTTCGGAGAAACACCCGTTATGCTAAAAAAATATCAATCGATCGAAGATTTTTCCAATAACGGGATTTTCGAAAAACGAAAAAAAAAAAATGCATAGGTATTCGGAAAAATTAGAGAATAAAGTTTCGCTTATAAAAAGTGAGGTACAGGATGATTCGTTGCACTTTTTTTTTTTTAACTAAATTGTTAACGTCTTTCTGGAAGTAATATGATGCAAAATGAATGTTAATAGTTTCTTCTATATAATTGATTTTATTTTCAGATTTTTGTCTCATCGAAAAGTCTTCGAAATTCTCTCTGAATTTCACTTTTGTCTGGGAATGTAACGGTACATTCTGATTAAACATTCATTTGCCTCGCAGAGTCATCTTTTTTTTGTTTTATACAACCCAATCAACTCTCACCTTTTCCACTTTGTTCAATTCCAGTGATACCGGCTGACTGATACCGAATACGGAGAGATTCAATTTTATGTGATTCTCCATTTCGCGAATGTTCTCCAACTGGCGCCGGAAATTAATCAGCCAACTAAACGCGTCTGGACAAACAATGGAGGGTTCGAATAATATGTTTTACTTAATTAGATATATCACGAGCCGACAGTACCTTTTATTTTCCAGTCCGAGGTGAACGGCCCATCGCCGTAGAATCTATTCAGGAGTCCAACGGAGTCGCCTTTGAATACAATTGCCTGCTCCAGTAGTTGGTTCTTGAATTGTTCCTACGGGACAAATATCAGTGTACTTTAATGGCTCTCCGGGTACCACGGAGTCCAACCTCCTTCCCTCCCTGGCGCAGTGATGGCATCACAATTAGAAGAAAATTACGGAAAATCTGATGCAGTCGGAGAAAATACAGTTAAAAACACAGCGACAAATCTCGAATTGCGTTACCTTCAATTCTTCCAGTACTATTTCCATGGACGATAGGAGCTCCAAGTAGCTTCCCCACGAGCGTTCGAGATCGCGAATTTTTCGCTTAAATTCCAAACTCATAGGTACTTCGTATTTATCTGCAAAATATATACATAATACCTGAAGAAAAATACACAAAATGTTGACAACAAGCCTCGCGTGAATTTGAGAATTTATGTTTGATAAAAGAAAAAGAGGGGTTCATCGTCATTATTTTCATCTTGAAATAAACATTCTTCACCGAGACTCTGATACTGTTCTCGTATCTTGGGAAATTCCTCTTCCTCATCAGGAATTTCGAGACTGAGTCGCGCGAACAACTGCAACGCCTCTTGCATCGCGATGAGATCTGTGGGCTCTGTGCTTATCCTGGGGAAGAAAGAAAAAAATTGAGAAAAAAAGAGGTCACCTTTTCCTTTTTTTTCGACTACTATTATTCTATTTTTTTTTTCTGTTTTAACCGGCTCTTCGAGACCGAGAGAATTTTTCGTCCTGAGTCTACGGGAGACAGAAGGAAAAGATCGAGAGACTCGGGAGAGAGAGTTTTGAAAACTTTTGGTCGGTGAAACGGAAGATGTGTGTACAGACGAAAGCGGGAAGAGTGAGTTACGTATAGATAATTCGTGGTGCCTTTCGAATCGAAAAGGATCAAACGGAAGAGGCAGAAAAATTCGTAGTGCATTACTCGATGGTTACGGTTCGTCGGGTCAACTGAACCGCGTGTTGGAGGAAATGTAATAATAAAAAAAATAAATAAAAAAGAAGAAGAAGAACTCACTTTTTCCCATTTTCCGCGATGTACTTGTACACGTGATCGACTTTAGCTTCGGTCATACGTAGCAGTAACCGAGTTAGTTTTTGCTGCCACAGTGAGCATTGCTCGATTATCGCGGCTTTCAAACGATCGGAATTTACTTGAACAAAGTGCACACCGATGACGGTCTCCTGCATCTGAACGTTATTCGCTACTTCGGTGTATCTTCCGATATCGGCGTCGAACGAAACAACTGTTGGCTTCAACTTTTCGTATCTTTCGAAGAAATACGAAATAAAAAGAAATATACATTTTTATGTCTCATTGAAGCGCCGAGAATCTATCCATTACAATTTATACCTTTGTATGAACAAATCTTTGTTTACTTCCCACATATCTTTAAAGGGTTCCCACGTTTTTAGATAATTCTGCAACTGCGTGAAACAATGCGCGGCTTCTGAAAATATCGAAATACAATCGAACTTCGAGATTATCGCGTTGCAGCACTGTCTTTGGAATAATTTGTGGTAATAAAAATTGCTAGCAATTTAACGTATTGGCAGTGGAAGTTTTTATGCATAAATTGGTTAATAAAATTCGATGTACAATTATGATGAACATTTTTTGTATAATGTATTAAAAACCGTAGAGGTACTTAACAGGATTAATTTACTTTAATTTCGCTGTAAAAATACATTCATTTTTCATCAATATTGTACATTAAATCTAATATATCAGTTTATGCATAAAAAATCACAGTACCAACGCATTAAATTAACTATATATTTTTTTTACAGTGTCGAAATAGTTGGTAAGTCTCGACGAAGATTAATGTTAATCTTACCGCTATTGAGGTTTTGCTGAATTCGATGAAAGCTCTCGTCGTTAGCATAAATCGTCGAGAACTCTTTGATACTTTCGTGACGAACGTTGAATTTCTCCGTAATACGCGGAAATAATTTGACTCGATTCAAGATATTGTTCAGTGTGCTTCCTAATAGTTTAGCGATATTCGAAAGCGGTGGAAAAAATTCAATCTGCAGAAAAGCGAAATTAACTAAAATTAGAATGATCGTTGTTTTTGCTTCCGCATGGAGGAAGTTTTGTTTTCGTGAAAAAGCGTTTTTCGAGATTTTTATGTCGGAGTATTCAAAATATTCGACGAATCGAAAATTAAAAAAAATGTTTTCTCATAATAGAACCATTGCGAGTAAAAGAAATTAATGAGGAAGCAATCTGAAAATTGACAATTTTCAGGATTTTTTAAATTAATTCTAAAACACAACACATGGCTCTCGAATATCCGAATATCTTCACCATCGCGAAATTTCTCTAATGATTAATATTTTGACTTTACTTTCAATGCAATCGAAACGCCAAAAAACAACAAATACATTGTTTAAAAAGCCTTAAACGAAAAAATATAAAAATTTGCGTTTTTTGCCAAACAGCTTTGGTTCCGCGTGTAGTGTTTCAAAGGGGTTAATTTCCATTCGACTATACTTTGTTTTCTACGAGATCGATTTGCAGTAGAATCAGAGGTGAAGGACCCGTCGTGCCATCGCCGTGCAGCGCTTCGTAGATGACGTTCAAAGAATTTTTCAAGCAAAGCCTCAATGCTTCCTCGAGAAGGGCATCCAAATTATTCAAATAGTTCGTCCACTCGATTATACTCTGAAAACAGAACGCATGCGTGTGCGATATATGTATATAGTTTACGAACGACGATGGCTCTCATTCCGCGACGCCGGTAATTGTGCATTAAGTTTTGTTGACAAAAGAAAATTATTAAAAAAAAAAAGAAAACAAAGAAGATGCCGCTCCCGAGTGACAGAAGGAAAATAGATTCTTCCCGAAGATTATTCCGGCACGTGCACCAAGGCACTTGGCAGTCACGAAGCGACAATCAGACTTCCCTCGTTCGGGTTCCCGAAAACGTGTTTCCACCCACGGTGTGCGGGGCCTCCAAACACAGATTGCCCAAGGAATAACCGATTCGAAATTTCCTCCCATAAAATCGTACGTACGGCACGCGAAGACCGAAGAGAATTCGAAGCGACGCATTTATATACTCACGTCTTCTATCACCGTTTGGAATCCCTCGAAAACCACGAGAACATATTGGATTATCGTGTTGTAACTATCGCGAATTATCTTGTAGACTGAATCACTGAAAATTAAGCCGAAAATTATCGAAAATATCAAAAGTGTGTCGAGAGAGCCAACGCTTACCCAACAGCAGAAAATTCTTCCTCCACTTCCAACAGCGTGTACGCGTAATTCGGTTTTATTCTGATAAACGGCGTGTCACAAATTTTCTCGCATATCTTTATTATCTCGAAATTGGATTTCTTGTAAGTGTCGACCAACTCTTGAAGCTAAGGAAATTGTTACTTCGTAAAAGAGACCTTTCCTTTTTTTTTTTTTCATTGATTTTTCTATTGTGAAAGTAACTCGAAACTTTTGAGCAAAAATAGAACTCACTGATGCAGTCTCGACGCAACAATCTTTTATCCAACTTTCGATGAATTCCGAATTCCACGTGAGTTTCGACAAACCCGGTTTTATCTTGTGATCGACGTGTTTTATCAAATCTTTAAATAGCGCGCGTTCTTCCGGCGACAGAGCTGAAATATATGTATATTTTTCTCCATTATCAAGAAGAGTATATCGTTACATTTCCAGCCAACAGATGGATTAAGAAACTGAAAAAAATCAATCATACAGAAGGTACTAATAACATTACTTTTACATAATAATAATAATTCCAAAAAATTGTTAACGGATTCGTTAAGAAAGAATAATCGATCGATTTCGATCAAATTTGGTGCACAACTTTCTAACCTTATTATCTAAAACATTAACCAAAACGTTTTAAAAGTTACAAAAGAATCTTTTTTATTGCAATATATGGCTATTCTTTTCGGAAAATGCAATCTTTTTATCTCAAAGTCTACTGTTTCATTAATTTTTAATAAGAATCACTTTATCTTGTTTGATATTCTGCATATGTTAATAAAAGAAAAATCTTCGTTAGTTTTTTTTTTCGGATTAATGCAGCCGACGTACATGTTACACCGTCTGACGAAATTCACCGCAACCCGTACAGAAAACCGTGCCATACCTTCGCTATTTTTAAAGATAAACAACAAAAAAAAATACCTTTTAACAGCCAAAAGTCATAATAAAAAAATATCCAATTTTTCGAAAATGTTGAAGAAATGTTTCCTTAAAAAAAAAAATTTTAAAAAAACTTCAATTTTTCCCTCGTCTGAAGGTATCTCCCGCCTTAATGTTGCAGACTATCGATTTTAGGCAAAATCTTCCTCGATATTTAATCATCCATTGCGTTTTAGTAAGCGGCATCAATCGAGGAGTATATATGACTCAATTACCTTGAATAACTTTGTTGTACGCGAGAACGACAGTGAGAACGCTTTCGTATACGAATTGCAAACTATCCCACTTGCCGTTTATCACCTGTATGTGTACAGGTATTTCGAAGTTCAGTACGCCCCAGTAGTTCGCCTCCCGACATAAATTCAGTATACTTGGATCGATGTTGGCTTCGAGGAGACCGGGTTTATCGACGCTTCGTCTCATGAGGTATCGATCGAGTCGACACCGCGGATTATCACCGATGTCCAACGTCCATTTGTGATAAAGTCCAACGATCGCATCGCCGATCGAGCGGACGAGAATCTCATACTGTCGATAAACCTGTTCGCTCATCCCGCAGCGTGGTAACCATGAAGCGTCCGTCAACGTTTCATTAATACGCTCGAGTCTCTTTAATTTCAAATGGAGATTCAGCGCTCGTCCAGCAAAATAAGGCGCCAACGACGAATATTCTTCACGTTCGTCGACTATCTCCTGCTTCGTTCTCTGAATTTCCTCCTCGAACATCTTCCATACCTTCGCGATTTCATGAAAAATAAAAACATAATGTATATTATTGCAGTTCATTGATAAACAAAAATTAGAGGAGCGCGCGATAGAAATTTTTGTGACACGGAGGGACTTTTGACGTTGAATAGATAGCGATAATCCCTCGGAACGGATACAGTGTACGCAACGGATGAGCGGAAAATCAATAACGGGCGACTAATCTCTCCTATATATATACTGTAATATAATTGAAATCGTCGAGTCCCGTAAAAATTGAATCTATTCAAAGTTATTAATTTTTTTTTCGCCCGATAATTCGTGACAATGGAACGTTAATATCGCAATGTGGTACGATAAAAGGCCAATTTGAAGATTCTACTAATCTATGAAATAAAATACAGAGAATAATAAAAATCGTTGGGTGAATCGTTAAAACGCACCAAAGTCGTTTTTCTGTCGAACAGAGAAGAGAGATTCTTTCGTCTCGAGTATCCGTAAAAACTGTGCAATATTTCAACGGCTTCGTGAACGTTTTGAACATTTTTGAAAGTCGCCGTAACGAGATTCTCGATTATAATGTCGAGTTCCTTCGTGTTAACGCGAAATGTGAACATGTCGTCGTTCCATGTCGATTGTTGGACGTCCAATATCTTGTGACGCTTCGAAACGATGATTTGCAGATAATCCAAAAAGAGTTTTTCCACCTTTTGACATACTCTCTCGTGTTCCTGACCCTTTGTACCCGCGAATCGAGGCTCTGCGATGTCGAGAGTATCGTCCATTCTGAAAATTAATTCTCAATGAAATAATCTTCCGTTCTCGCGAAGGAAAACATTTTTTTTTTTTTTATGCACCTGGCAAAGTCGATCATCGATTCGCAAATTTCTATCATGTTGTAACATCGAGCAACGAAGGTATCGACGTTACGAAATACCGTATCCACTTCCAAGTCCCAAAGTTGCGCGGTACCGGTGTTGTGCGCGTCGGCAAACTGGAAAAATATTGCATTGTCCCGTTAACGCTATTGTCGAGTTACGAACGTTCAGTGTATGATATACTATATATATGAGAATATAACAAAGTTAAAGCCGGTTGATGGCAGAGAAGAAGGAACGATAAAGGATAAAGACGTGCGGGTGCCACCCGCATTTCCGTGACGCAAAAGACCCCACAAGGCGCTAATCGACGTCTTTCCGGACTTGACGACGGTACTCCCCGTATGTGCGTTTCACAAAATCCCGAGAGGATTTCAGAATTCTCGGATACCGATACGAGCAATTGTCGCGATAATCACGAAACTCAGTTAACTGTAGAACACCATATATATGGCTCTACTGTTTCAAAATAATTGTAAATTTTTTTAAATTGTTACATCTCAGCATTGCCGTACTTCCAAAAGGAACGGGCGGTCGTTTGATTTTAATTATTGAATATAGAGAAATGGGGATTAAAACAAATAGCTTGTATGTTCGAAGGCTCAGGACGTAACATTGTCGTTTTACGTTTTTTTCAAATCCGGATTATTTCCATAATTTGTAGTATATCGATATTTGGCTTTAATCGACATATTCCTTGAATATCTACGTTTCGATTTCACTACAATTCACGAAGGTTTATGGTAACATTTGCAACCAAAAGTGAGATTCCGAAAGAATTTCAAATACTTTCAAATGAAACGAAATTTTGAAAAATTTCCACGATCGCAAATTACTTGTTGAATAATAATTTTTTTTCGCGTTTTTGTTAATATTTTTTAGGCATTATAGATATGCAAAATTAATGTTCTTAGCACCTTCTATATAGTTGATTGTTATCGTTGATCATTTTTATTTCATGTGGAACTATCGAAAATTTTCTCTGATTTTAGTTTTTAAAATATTGATTTTTGACAATGTTTCGCGAAAATGAAGATATGGGTCTTCCAGAAAGATGCGTGGCGTTCAAAAAGAGCAAACAAATCTGTACGCATCTCGAGAATTCATCATCGATATGTTGGATAATGCAGAAACATAGCGAACCTTTGCATACAAACGCTTGTAACTCTCGCATGCAGCGATGCATTTAGCGAACAATTGGATGCTTCTTGTTGCATTGCCGGAAAAAACGTCGTTAAAATTGACGAAACTCCGACAGATAAGTATTATTTGATTGTTCAAAGCACCAATAAGATTAGTCATTCTCTCGCGATCGTTAAAGAACGGGGAATTCAGCCATACGACGCGAAAGAGATGAAGAATCATTGGAATTTTTTGCACTATCGCCGCGGGAGTTGTGCAATCGTTCAGATCGTCACAGGGTTTTTTCAAGATACAAAGAAACTCGATGTTCGACTTGGCTTCTCGCATTCCATGATCGATCTCTTCGTTCAGAATGACGAATTGACGAACGTACGTTGATTGACATGCCGTAAGAATATCGACGATGTGCTTCACCACCGAATTCTTCAGCTGATAATTCAATCCGCACAGATTCTCGTCTGTAAATTAAAACAAAACAATATTTCTTACGATGCAATTTATTTTCTTATTCAATATCCAACGCGAGAAAATCCAAAAACCGACATTTTTTCGTTTTTTTTCCATAATAAAGAAATAATCGTATTAAATACCCAACAAGATTTATAATGAGGGGATGAGGTGTTGACGATCATGTAAAAAAAAAACCTCAGATTTCAATATAAAAAATTAAATGAGTTTTAGTTTTACACTATAGAAATTTTTTTTACGAAAAAAAAAAAAATGAAATTCGAGTCCAACAAGCCGCGGCGCGCGACGCGCAACTTCCGCTTCTATTTCGGAAAAAATAGGGTTAAAGGTTTACAGAAACACGGGAGCCAATGGTACTGAAGTGAATTAGGCGCGTCCCAGTGCGCGAGAGTAAACAAAAAAAAAAAAAAAAAAACAGAGCTGAGTGTATCAGGAGAAAAGCGCGTTACAGAAATTTTAGACTTCATGGAACTCTGGTGGTTGTTGTGCCTGCGTCCGGTTGGGTTTTGGGCGCATGTACTTTGTCAGTTTTACGAGTTAAATTCCTGGTTCACGGTACGGCAATCCAGTGTATGCCGGGACTTTCGGTTTTGGAGAACAAGGCTCCGGCCTGCGAAAGCTCCTAGGGATGCCTGTTTGGATTCTACCCCTAGCAGTGCCTTCCGCTCCTCTCTCTAGTCTCCCGCCCTTCGTTCTCTCTTTCTCCACTTTCGTTCCACCGGTCTACGCGCGTTCCGTCGACGTTATCCCGCCCTCCCTCGTCGGGTTGGAACTCTTGTGCCACAGCTGACTCTGAACTCGTGGGTTCACTCTTGTCCTCCTCTCCTCTCTGCCGTTCGCATAACTAGCGAAATAGCACCATCGTCAAGAGGCGAAACAACCAACGGAATTTTGCTCCGGGGGTCGTTGGCATAACGTTATACTGTTAATTTTTCATCTCTCGTCCGTCTCTGCTATGCACAGGACAAGCGCCGCGTCCTTGTTAACAAAAAAAAAAAAAGCAAACAAAAAAAAAACATCCCCCCCATGGATAACGGATGAAAGACAAAGGATTTCGGTGCGAGAAACGCGATAGCTATCGTGTTTTTCGTATACTGAAAATCCTTTGTCTTTCGTTCTTTTCCATCGGAGTTATAGGGCTGATTTTTGGGAGGAGATCGTTCGTTTCTTCGTCGGAAATTCATTTGGATATCGATTAAATGACGAATCATACGGGATAATGATCGTTCGGCGACTCACATCGATAAATCCAAAAGTCGTACTCGTCGTTGAGGCACAGCAATTGATGAGGCGTAGATTGCTCCTGGTCGCCAAGGGCCAACCTGATTTGCCTCGTCCAATGTACGACTACTCCCTCGAGTCGCTTTGCGAGCTCCTTATCGGTCCTCGCCTCCGCCACACTGAGGTCATTTCCCTCGAGCGGCAGATATATCACCGTTAAACCCAGCATTTTGTACCTAAGATCCGTGAGATTGCACAGGAATGTGTGTATACCAGACGAGAAATCGGCTTTAACACATGTTTTTACGACGACGCAAACGGTTGTCTGGGGGTCAAAGATCAATTGCATTATCGATATAAATTCGTACCGGAATTAAATTCAACTATTATATACGATATTTTATGGGTGTATATAAGGCTTCGATCATAAAAACTGTTCATTTTTTTTATTAAAATGAGTGTATCGTTAAATTGCCGGCAATAAGTGAGATTATTTAAAGAGAATATTTCAATACTTCGCAATGGGATTAAAATAATAATGCGAAAAAGTTTTTAACGAAATTAATAAACAAAATAATCGTTTAACGAATCATCCGGCAACGGGAAATCGATTTATTCATTTTTCTCTATATAAATATATTTTTTTTTCTTTTTCCGTTAAATTTTTTTCTAATTTTTAAATTTTTTTAATTGTTTCCGGAAAAAGACTACGCATTACACTCAAAAAGATTCCGGGCTATTGATTGAATATATTGGGAGATATCGATGAAACATTTTACGGAAAACGGGATTTCCAATTTCCATAATTTCAATAATTTCATTAAAAAAAAATATGTTTATTCAGAAAAATTTACGAATCAACTTCCGTTAAGAAAAGTTCGTTTGTCGGATGATTTTTTAAATAAATATTTTTTTACTAATTTGTAAATATCTCTGAGGAATTGTTATTATGGAAAATCAATGATCTTCGCACCTTCGATATAGATGACATTTTTTAGATTTTTATCCGATTAATAGGAAGTATTTTAAAGTTCTTATATCCTTAATACAAAGCGTATATAATTGCGTCAATGTGCATCACGAGTCTAGCGGCCAAAAGGTCAAAATAGGTCCAAAGATTTTCATTTCTCGAACTATACGTGAGAATAAAAAAAAAAAGAAAAAAATATTCGCGGACCAACGAAGTAATTTAAGGAAATTTCAGAACAAAAAAAGATCGCGGACTTTTTTAGGACTTGAAGGATCTCGAGGACCACTGCACAGGATATTATCATTAAAAAACTTATTGTCGATAGCAAAGGCTCGCTGTATTGTTGCCTCACATGCAAATATTGACGTTCTTGAGTTGGCGAACGCGTGAGCATTTAGACGAAAATTATGGAAATAACTTGGGCCGCCGATGGCGCATCTCCTATATGCATTCCTCTATTCTCTATACTCGGCGCTTCGGAGTCTAAACTCTAACCCTCCGGAAATTCGTCGTTCGCCATCCGCCCTCTGCCCTCCCCCCCCCCCCCCCCCTCCGTCCCGCCTCGCGCCCTCCTGCCGAGCCATTAATGGGATTGCGGTTCAAGTTACAAATTCACTTTGCCATGGCATCGCGGCTTGATACTACTTGCAACTAACGCTTTGAGACACTTATAAACAGCCCGAAACATGTCTACGTTATGAAACACAATTTTCCAAACTATTCGCGAGTCGTCGACGATGTATATACAGGTATATTTAAAAAAAAATTATGTTGATAATCTTTGAATCCAAAAGGCAAAGGATACTGTCGGGCCACGTGTCGATCTTGAAAAACGCCGGAGCCAATAGATTGCCAGTCATCCGGAGAATCGAAGATTCGACATTCTCGTTTATCGTTCCGAACGTCACGTTATCGTAAAAATTTTCAACCGTCAAAATTTCCAACGGTACCCTGACGAAGTACGACAGTTCGTGAATCGGTAACCGTGGAATATTTCGTTCGGCGTTGAGTACACCGTCGTGATAATATATCGCGAGAATAGTACTATCGGGATCGATCAAGTATTGAGAAATTTCGTAGTGACACTGATCGTTCCAGTCTTCGTCGATCAAGCCGCTCAGTGTCGTCAAATCTTTTATACATCGCGTCTGGAAAATACGATGAGAATTTTTTCTTTTCGTTCTTCTTTTCATTTATTATTTTCCGCGACTTTTTTTTTATTTATTTTTTTATCTTTAATGCGCTGAAAAATCCGGAGACCACGGAGAGTTATTATAGAAAAGAAACGGTTGTAGAAAGCTCATCGGATCACGCTACCGGGAGCACGATCGACTTTTTCAAACTTTTAATAGGTTGGCATGTGTCTGTAAGGCCCAACGTTGTCGCCCCCGGCTCTCCAGCATCGTCGCAATAAAACCAATTCGTAGCGGGTTCTATTTTTTTTTATTTTTTCGCTATTCTCGTCGTTTGTTAAACTCACCAATTTATCCAGTTGCTCGTCATCGTATATCGGAACGAGTCTCGAGGACAATTCGTCCTGTTCACGCCGGTGGTCGACTGCAATTAAAAGTTATACGGAACGAGGAGTATTGCAGCTTCCGTTCGTTCATAGCAACAACTGTGTGTTGGTTAGGTTCGAGTACATCGAGAACTACACACAATGGGCACCCAGTTACATACCGGATACATTTTTTTCATTCTTATTCTTTATAATTGAATAAAGTTACATATTGAAATATCGTAGTAATTCAAAATGATTGAAAAAAAAAAACAGAAAAAAGGACGAGATTAATCCCGAAAGTACCCCGATGCGAATAACAATGCACCAGGAATCGCCGAATAAAAATTTGAACCTCGTTAGCCTTTATTATAATTCGGCGTTTTAACGCGCGATGATTGTATGTATATGGAAACACGTAGTGTCGTGTCTCGCCGCATTTCTTCTTGACGCTCGGGTTATAATGCGTCCGCGATTTTGTTTGTGTTATGAAGCGCGCGGGCATTTCGTTGTGAAAAATGTGAGAAAAAAAGGTATGTGCCGCGTTTCGATAGAGTATACGACTGCAGACGACGAGAGGTGAATTTGTCGCCACCCAGGATACTGCGGCTGAGAGCTACATAGGTATAGCGGGGGGTAGCGGGGGTTAGAGATGAAATTGTGCGAGTGAAGCTCGCATTAATTGTCAACCAACACGATTCGCACGCGTACTCTCGAGGTGACAGGGTTGTATATAGTTTTTGTTGGTAGAAAGTAGTAGTTATGCACGACAGGCACGAGCCTGTAAAATCGAGACAGAAAGATCAAGCGCGAGACCGACCGAAACAATGCGGATTATTATCGTCGTGTTGCAGTCGAAAGTTTCCTATAGCTATTCCCCAAACGCAAACGAACGGGCGAGCGAAACGAACAAACCAACAAACTGTGACAATAGTTACTGTGTGAATGAAATAAGTTTAACTGACTGAGTGGCGCTCGCTCGCGGCATAAGCAAACAGCGATGAGAGATGCTTCGATAACTAGCGTCGCGGGCTAACGAGAACATTTTCAACGGGTTTTATTTCTCCCGTTACGAGATTTTCCTTCATTGTCTAGTCTTCGTTTCGGCATGAAAATAATATGAAATGTGCTACAAAGAATTAGAAAATTCGATGATAACGATTTGAAAGAAGAAACTGCGAAAGGATGAGTGGGGAGTGGGAGGGGGGGGGGGGCGGTTCGACTCGAAGAGTTTTAATATTTTTCTCGTAAATCTTACTCGGTCTCTCCGCTTCGTCGCTGCTGGACTCGGCATTCAAGTATTCTACTCTGGAATCCAGTTCACCCAATGACTTGTCTCCTCTCGGTTTATCTTTCCTTCTTTGCATTTTATTGACGAGGGGGCGACGCGATTCTCGGGACCTCGGAAAATCTCTTCCTTCTTCGCCACGAATTTATATTCCGTTCCACTCACCGCCAAACTATATTATCTCGTGAAATACCTTTCATTGCGTTTCTCCTCCTAGACTCTCGCTGGGCATCTCCATAAAACGTACGAGCATCGATCTATCGATGTATCGATTCTTCTTTTGTTCCAAGGTCGCCGGGCGCGCGCGGTCGTCGTCAGCGACGCGAAACACGATTCTCTTGAATCGGAAAACGCGGGGAGAGAGATGGGGAATCTACGAGGATCGGATGCGGCGCATAATAAAAATATACATAGAACAAATTTATCACAACAGTATTGTATTTTACAATTTAAGATCGAGATAAGTTTAAAAAAAAAAAAAAAAATCTTAATTTGTTTAGACGAGAGAAGCAACGTGAATGATTTTGGAATGTCTTTTATCGTGAAAATGTTGCCTCTCCGACGATCTTTCGGACAGTTATTTCTCAGATATATATAATGTACACATGAAGATTTTTTTTCTTTTTTGTTCATCGATTTCGTAAAGCAAAAATATATTGGCGATGAAAGAGTAGCGTTTCCTTTTGTATGTATTTTTGTGTTTTTTTTTTTCGTGTTTTTATATTGTTTTTATTAAAAAAATGTCGATCACTTGTTGGCTATAAAATATTTAAGTATATTGTTTGGTTTTGTTTTGCTGCTCTGCCACGAGTGACTGACTTGTCTTTCCAGGTCTATGGGTAGAGTCTTGAAAACTGTGGAATCCGTCGACGATTGCGTCGACATCGGTGACGAGGGTCCGAGTCTGAGACCAGCCATTTCATTGCTCGGTGACTCTCGCCGGCCGCTGAGCCAAACTTCGAGTTTCGTTTTTTTCGGCGATGGTTCGATCTCATTGGACACGTCTTCGTCTTGATCGGTGGCTGGAATCGCGAGAGTTTTCGGGCAATCGGCAGGTTCAACGCTGCCGGACGGTGACGATATCTGTTGCTGACCGGTGCAACGTGATTCGTGATCGACCGCGTCGTTGCTATCCTGATTAATGCTCATCGGCGAACCGAGACTCGTATCCGAAGTACCGCCCTCCGAGCTGATATCCAAAACCGATTGCACGGCTACCTGTTTCCGCAAAAACGAGGCGATACTGCTGCGTCCCGAAGTTCGTTCCTCGAACTTTGTGAACGCAACGCCCAGCAGCGTCAAGTGAAAGGGTCTCGTAACATCGACCGCGCGATGAAAAAGTTTCATCGCGAGTGCGAGCATTTTTCCGTAATCGTAAAGACCGCCAGTTTTGTTGGACGGTAATAAATGCTGAGGCAATGCGCACTGTCGCGTTTCTCGCTTACTGGTCGAACCCGCGCGCGTCGAATCGCTTTTTCTCACAGTTACTTTAAGCGCAACGGGTATTCTACCGTCTTCGGTGGCCAATTCCGTGAGTCTTCGCAGTAGCGCACCGAGCCGCGCTTCGACTTCACCAACGAGCGATACGTTGTTAAATCCGTCCTCTATACCAATCGATTGCGGCCTTCCCGATGGTTTTACGGCACTCTCGTCGATACCCTCAGCGTTATCTTTCAATTTTCTCGACAATTCGCTTCCTATTCTCAACTCGAGATCCTCCAACGTTATTCTACGAATATCCTCGACGCTTCTTATATTCGCCGATGCAAGCAATTGAAGGGTTTTCGGTCCGATACCGGGTATCTTCGCGATCTCACCGATCGACGATAATAACGCAGCGCTCGCCCACGGATAAACGACCGTCTGATCGTTGGGCTTGTGCAACGAACCGGCCAATTTCGCTATTAATTTGTTGTGACCGATACCAGCGCTGCACGTGAGTCCGAGCACTTTGTATATCCGCTCCCGCATCTCCGCGGCGATACGACCCGCGGCCCGCAATCGCTCGTGACAATCGCACGGACATTCCTCGTCCGTGGAACCAAAAATTTTTCCAACTTTCTCGTCTTCCTCTCGTTTTTTATCGGTTTTCCAACTGTCCACCATCGACGTCACGTCGACGAAACTCTCGTCGAGGCCGAGTCTCTCAACTAGCGGCGTGTATTCGAGCAAAATTTCCGATATTTTCGTCGATGTTCTACGATAATTCGTGAGATCCTGACCATTGACGAGTACCAAACCGGGACATAGTCTCAAAGCTTCGTCGACCGGCATACATTTAGTTATTCCATACTGACGAGCAATGTAATTGCTGGTTACAACAATGTTCTTCTGTTGTACTCCCAACGGCTTGCCGTTGTGTTCAGGATGTCTCGTCATCTCTACCTGCGCATAGAAGCAATCGACATCCAAGTGAATTATCGACCGCGAATGCTTCATTACTATATCAAAGTCGGCGGTATCCATCGATCTTTTGGTGTTTACGTCACTGAAAAAACGTTTGTTACAGCGCAGAATTCGAAAATAAATGAAAATTTGTTGTTACGATTTTACGAGATGTTGCTGACGGTTACCTAGCGCATTATTCGCAATCTATCCATTCGCCGTTATCGTCTGTGCAGAGGCGTCAAGTATCGACGATACAAAATAGCGGTAACATCGTGTTAACCTAGAAAAATGTAAATAAATCGATGAATATCAAAATATTTTCTATGATGTATCGTATGATAATGTCGATCGTTCCAAAACAACGTTACGTTTAGTTGGAAAAATTGATTAGCGCGCGGACGATTCGATTGCGTTTGTATATCCCTCCGTAACGGCCGATGATCGTATTTATCGTTGACAAGAAACGTTTACTTCGCTGGACCGACAATGTTTGAGAAAAAAATATATATATGTTCGATAGAAAAAAATTAGGTTGTTTACAAAAAACTTAATGTACTCGGAATACTCGCGTAGACGACAGCCATGTTTACAAGTGCGGCGAACTTTTAATCGGCGACGGGGGGACACTGCTTTCGAGGGGAATGCGCAAAGATTGTCACGCCGCGATTGGTCGATTCGCGTCGACGTAGTAAACGATGTTTTCCGAAATTCGTTGAAAACGTCGCCTTGGACCCCGTCGTCGGTGATGGAACATGGAACACAGCGCCGAAGAGAGGGAAGAGGAGAGAAGGGGCGCCGATCCGAAGGGAGATGAAAAAAAAGTGACGGCTGGGAGAATCGAGAATGTGGCAGAATGCACAATGGTCGGTGATGCGGAGAAAGCGGAGCCTCGAGCAAAACCGTAAGAGATATTGTTTTTACTGGTAAAAAAAATGATAATGCTCGGTGGAACAAGGTGAATCGGCGGTGTTGACAAGCGGCCACCGGTAAAACCGAACGATATCGCGAGGCGTGCGTTAACGGGTTCTTGTCTCGAGAGCAACAGGACACATTTGTCACGGAGAGTCCAGGCGCTCTGAAGCCTTCTGCCTTCGGCCATATTGGGTTCAAGTGAATCTCGTTGTCAGTACGAAAAGTTTTCGGCCAGTTATTTCCCCTCTTTAACGTCGAAGTGTTAACCCTGTGAAGGAATAATAAATATCGTCGCGATGGAAGAGACCAAAATAATTTATCATATCGACGACGAAGAAACACCGTATTTGTTTAAACTATCGATATCCCCGGAACGCGTCACCCTTGCTGACTTTAAAAATGTCCTCAATCGGCCAAATTTCAAGTATTTCTTCAAATCGATGGATGACGATTTTGGGTAAGTTACGAATTCTTCCCACCCCATCCCACCCCCCCTTCCCATCCTTATGCTTCTTTTACTTTTCAACAATTGTGAACACAATTTTATCTTAACAGCGTCGTCAAGGAAGAAATTGTCGATGACGATGCGCATCTTCCTTGTTTCAACGGACGAGTGGTTTCTTGGGTACGTTACATCCAATGGCATTGAATTTGAAAAAAAAAAAAAAAAAAAAAATCGCGTATTTTCATGCATTGTTTGTGTTACAGCTTGTATCAACAGAAGGGAGCAACGTGTCAGACGGAGCATCGCAATGCACAGATTCTGTCGCTCACAGCGAAGCTAAACACGACAGAGTTGACGCTGCACCGGGCCTAACGAGCCGCGCTGCCGCACCTCCATTGTCGCACGACGACACATTGACAGAAACCGAAAGTATTATAAGCAGTCGTCAGGGTCATCATTTGCATAAAAGTTCGAGGCATCATTCGGAAAAATACGACAAGTACAACAAGTACAATGGTAAGTAGAGACGTCGATACCATTGGAGTAAATTTTCCAAAAATCTTTTTTTATTCATTATATTATTATTATTATCATTAATTACATTTTCAATGGGAAATATGGCTTTTCGGATATGGAAAACAGACAAAAGTCGGTAATTTTTTAAAGACGGGAATCGATAGGTGAAAATCAAGGAATTTGATAAATTTCGAAATTTTTCCGGAGAATATTTTTTTTAGACTTTTTTTTTTTTTTTTATGGTATACACCGAATAAGGCATTTCTAATATAATAATATTTTTTCTTGCAAAAATTTTGGGCGAAGCGACACGCCATATTGTATACAACATTGTGAATCAGTAGTTTATGTATGTGAGTCATAACGACCAATTGGGGTATAAGGTAACGGGTTACGCGATGAAAAAGGCTGAAACATTTGCCGACGCTGTTCGCACGTCTTGAAAATGTTAATTGAAGAAGAAAAAGAAGAAAAAAACATCGTAATGAATGGTTTATCGCAGGACTGAGAATCAACGGCCATTCCAAACATCGTTCGGGACACGGATACGAAACGGCGTCGATCCTGAGTTCCGATTTAGAGACTACGACTTTTCTTGAATCGGACGACGACGCCAGTAGTCGTATAACATCGACAACGGGACGCCACACCAACATGAGCAGTACTATCGAAAGAGCTACGCTTGGTAAATTACTTTTCTTCATCATTGAATTTCTTAACACGTTAAGTAATATAAGATTGCGAGAGTTCCTTAATTACTCTGTAATTCGATTGGCTCCGCAAAAGATACTGTTCCTTTGACTCTGAAATGGCGAAGGAAATAAAGAGCATGCAAATTCTAATAAAGTTACGATGTACAAATAATACAAATACAAAATTCGACCTGACAAAAGTCGGACCTGAATACATATTTTCGACTTATTTTCACTCGCGACTATAGAAAGAACTTTAACGAAAAAAAAAAACATTGTTTTTTTTTTTTTTTTTTTTCACGTTTTTATAGATCGACGCAGACCCCAGAGGCGCCGTAGACATCGTCTACCTCCCATGTCGCGAACTTCATCATTCAGCAGTATTACCGATAGCACAATGTCTCTCAACATTATAACAGTTTCTCTCAATATGGACACAGTGAATTTTCTCGGTATCAGTATTGTCGGCCAGAGTAACACCGGCGGCGACGGTGGTATATACGTTGGTTCGATAATGAAAGGGTGAGTTTCGTCTTTCCGCGATACGAATTTATGATCGACTGGGGCGGCATATCACTCGGGGAATTTTTTTCATTCGGCTTTACAGCGGAGCCGTTGCTCTGGACGGTCGAATAGAACCCGGCGATATGATTTTGCAAGTGAACGACATTAATTTCGAGAACATGTCGAACGACGAGGCCGTCAGAGTGTTGCGAGAAGTCGTTCAAAAACCGGGGTGCGTATATTATAATATATTATTATCAACGAAATTGGTAGTTGTGTACATCGAAAATTCGTAAACTAAACATTATTACTTTTATATTTTCAGACCCATCAAATTGGTAGTTGCAAAATGTTGGGATCCAAATCCGAAAGGATATTTCACAATTCCTCGAACAGAACCGGTACGCCCCATAGATCCGGGCGCATGGGTCGCCCATACCGCTGCTATAAGAGGCGAAGGCTTTCCTCCGCGACCGCCGAGTGCCACTACCTTAACATCAACGTCGAGCAGCTTGGCGAGTACACTTCCGGACACAGAACGTGAGTTTTATTTTTTATTTTTTTTCGCATAACAACACAAAAGCTCAGGCTATTGTACGCTCGTTACGATTTTTTACTCAGGTCCACTGGAAGAACTTCACTTGACTATAAATACGGATATGCCGACGATAGTCCGGGCAATGGCCCGACCCGATTCCGGTTTGGAAATTCGTGATCGCATGTGGTTGAAAATAACGATTCCAAATGCATTTATCGGTGCCGATGTCGTCGATTGGCTTAATACCCATGTCGAGGGTTTCATCGATCGTCGCGACGCCCGAAAATACGCGTCGCTAATGCTGAAAGCCGGTTTCATAAGACACACAGTGAATAAAATCACATTTTCCGAACAATGCTACTATATATTCGGAGATTTGTGTTCGGCATTGAGTAGCATGAAATTGGATTGCGATACGGTCGGACCATTGCCACCACCGAGCGCCTGGGATATGCCGTATTCCGGAACGTATGCCCCGCACTCGGCTGCCGGTTACAGTCCTATGCCTTTCAACTTTACCAACGAACCGACGGTCTACGGTTACAATCGCGAAGAGAGCGTTAACAGCGGATCAGGTAGGTTAACGAATCGGACTCCAACGAGAAGCTAATGATTCTAATAATTTGTTTAACTCTGAGGAAACAAATTTTTTATTCATTTCTTAAACTCTTCGCGTATAGCAACTTCTCGATGGGTACAAATCGCTTTGCCTTCTCTTATCCACGACAACAATACGGATATTCGCAAATAATGGCTGTTGAGAGGCTGTGGCCGATGAATCAATTTTTTTTCTTTTCCTTGCTGCAGCTTCGGAACGACTTATATTGTTTGGTGCAACTCGTTGTTAACAGAGGATTTTTTTATGTAACGTCTATCAACGCCCTCCTCAGAGTTTCTTTATTGCTTTTCTGTCACTAAAAAATAAGAAAAGCAATAAAGAAACTTTGAGTAGAGGTTTTCGATCGTAAAATAAAAAAATACTCCGTTAACAACGAGAAAAGTATACCAAAATACACGAGTCGTTCCCAAGCGCGGCAATGAAAAGAAAATCTTTCGTGATTACATTTTTTTTCTTGTTCGACGAATAAACTACACTTCGTGCTTTTTCAGCCCTTTTTTTCACCATTTCGTGGAAAAGGATCTCTCAATTTTTATTAAATGTAACATTTTTTTTATTTTTAGTTTGCGTTTGTTGTTATACTGTGAAATTCGTTGTTTCAGGCGGCAGTAGCGCCGGCAGCGAACACATCTGCAAGGAGCCAATTCACGATTTAAAATCGTGTTCGTCGGCTTCGGAATCCGAATTGCACGTACCGTCAATACCGTCGATGCCGAACAAGAATTCAAACAACGGAAACGGTTCGAATGGAAAGAGATCGAACGGCAGCCGTAGTCGTTCGAGCGGTTCGGAACAGTCTGTGCCAACGGGTTCCGGTTCCGGAAATCAGCAAACGCAACAAGATATATCCGGTAGTAGACAGTCATTTCGCATTGCGATGGGAAATCCTTGTGAATTCTTCATCGATGTTATGTAGATTTTTGTTTCACGTTGTTGTATATACCTCGTTGTTTTTCTTAATTTTTTTTTCCTTTTTTTTTTTTTCATTTTTTATCGAATAATGAATATGCACTGTCTTTTGCTGCACTCGACACTACGGAGGCGACACAGGCGTAGAAAATAGTCTTCAAATAATAGTCAAGTAGATACCAATTATGCGTGCGTAAACTAGAAATGAGATTACAATTCGTAACGCTAAAAAAAAAAAAACAGTGCATTTTCAAAAATCCGTAAAACACAAGTCATCAATTCCAAGTTTCTTCAATTAATATTGGCCGTGTGATTTGCATCGTATTGCATGTAAGACGATGATAAATACAAATTGAAAATATCGCAGAATGTGGTGCAAATCCCACGAATACTGGAGGCGGCTTTGTCCTTTCAATAGAGTGGAGACATCCGCAATACTTTCCGTTACATCCCGGGGATAGCACGGCCCGTAGTAGTAGCACGTTCTCCTCTTCATTTCTGCTTCGATTCTGCACGATCGCGAGAACGCAAATTCTCTCGTATTATTAGATATCCCGGGCGTGTTATGCTGTAGGGATTGGATTGCAATAGGCTAATTGATCCGAAATATTGTAACGGGTAGTAGTTTCGTTGTTACAAATGCCGAAAAAGTTCTCAAAGTGTTTGAAGCAAAAATATTTGTCAAATACATCGATAGTGTGTGAGATGTATCTGATATAGAGTGCGAAGAGCGGCAAACACATTGTTTTTCACGAAAAATGCGTGCATCTGAAACGCAAGCAAAAAAAAAAAAATGTTGCGACAACGGTAGTCGATGTTCCGCTAGTATTTTCTACGCAGGTACTGCGCAACGGAATATCGCGAGAGAATGCATAATTAAAAAAAAATCGTGACGCTTTTATTTTTTATTTCACTCAGTGTGTAAAAGGCACTTTTACGCGGGCTTCGTGCGCGTATAACCCCCATTTTCACACCTTGCGAATTTAAATTTTGTGAGTTTCTCGTGCGAAAAACGTCTTCTTAACTCGTGTGATTGCAACACTCGTCGGAAAAAGTTTTTTTCGCACTCGTATCGTAATGTACTATTTTTTGCACGGTTAGAAAATGTCGCGCACACGCATGAATAATGGCACTAGAAGCACACATTATCATAATTGTTGTGTTTTGCAAGGTTGCAATCGCATTCTCGTAACAATTGCATGATCTCTGCCCGTGAAAAGAAAAAAAAAAAAGGAATTCTATAAATAATCAATTTTGTTAATTGAAACTGTTGATTGCGTTTTAGGATTACCTGCGACAATGGGTCAGCTATTTCTTTAAAGCATCAAGAAGACATTCTAAACAAGTATTTAAAGAACCAAAACAAGTGCTGTATTCTACTTGGGTATCTACTTAGGTACGCGCGCGCGCACACACACGATGGTTCGCAGATTAATCATTCGAGCTATTGCTCAAACCCACGCAATGAAAAAAAAAAAAGAAAAA
The DNA here is from genome assembly GCA_934046635.1 of Buathra laborator. Lineage (NCBI taxonomy): Eukaryota > Metazoa > Arthropoda > Insecta > Hymenoptera > Ichneumonidae > Buathra > Buathra laborator. Next base: position 19,833,269 of record OW203895.1, on the reverse strand, counting down.
ACGAAAAAAAAAAATAACTGATGTTTCTATTATATATGATTGTCGATATAGAAACTTACCAAAAAGATGTTCAACATTTTCTGCTGTTGTATACATGGCATCGTAAAAAAAAAAAAAAAAAAACAAAAAAAAACAAACAAACAAAACAAAAACAACACAATTTGTAAATAACTGAAATATATTAAATAACGTGCCATTCCCATTTGAATTATAAGTCAACGTGGGCACAAGACGAATAGATATTATTTCCAATATCCCGATAATTATTCAGCGTTATTATTAGTTGGGTCAATTGGCGAAATGATTGCTGTTGCAGTTGATTCACGATAAAATTTTTGAAAAACATAAACGAAAGTATTGACGATACGTTTTTTTTTTCGGGGCGTCGATTGCTCGGGGGAAAAAAAAAGAATGAAAAAATAAAAAACAAACGTTTTCTAATATATTATGAATCAACTATAATATGTATATATGTATACTCTTAATGGAAAAAATTGTATACACTAAAATCAGTTGTATTACCAGTTTGCTATTAAGCAATTTCGATTGTACGTACAAACCATATTAATACGTGTAATTTATTAACATTAAGGCCTCTGCCCCCGCCCTTTTCCCTCCCCCGCCTTCTTAGTTACAATTAACGGGAATTTTCAATATCGTTATTCATTAACGAGCCGAGAGTTTTTAAATTTTGTAAACGAAACATTGTAAAACCGAAGCTACGCAGGTTTTTTTTTTTTTTTTTTTTTCGTTTTTTTTTATAATGTTTACATTAAAACTCGAGATTATTCGTATTTAATTAGGGTACCACTTTTGTATGTGAAACGAATCGTGTAAACCATAGATAAGTCGAGGTAGATATGGGCCTATTAACGAATGGCCCCCGCGATTGAAAGCAGAAAATGTCCAGGAGAGCGTCGTCCACGTTTAGCAAGTGTAATCGATAAATGTCGACATAGATCCGTACGGAAGCTTGTCAAATAATGTTTGTAGTCTTCGACTAGCAACGAAATAAGACAAAGCTGTGGAAATAACTGAAGAAAACTGTTTTTGTTTTGTTTTTTAACTTTTATTTCGCGCTTAAACAATGCGAATCAAAGCGGCGACAGTAGACGATGGACGCATAGTCTGTAAATATTAGAGACTGGACCTCCAACATAAATGCATAAACTAACTTTAGAGACGCATACATAAAAAAAAAAACATGATATTCCTATCAGCGACAGTTCCATATTCCACGAAAATACCTTGTAAGCCTTGTAAAAAAAATAGCAATCCATAAAAGTTTCTCAACATTAGATATATATACCGTTCTTATATTCAGTTAAAAAAAAAAAAACCCCACTAATTCCCAGCGATTAATTCATCTAATCGTTATGTTACATTACAGAGACATCGGCGATGTGAAATTTCATGCGTTTGTGTTGAAACGAAAATAGCTGCGACCCTATATTTCGCGATCCAAGATTTTCGCATTATTGTGACGAATAATCGTTGAAAATTGTTCTAAAAAAGAAAAGCCTGAAAATTGAGAATTTTTACATTGTTTTCTCATTCATTTCTTAAACTCGCGAAATTTCTACTATGAGAAAATATCTTTCGTAATTATTCACTTTGTTTCATGAAAACAAAACTTTCACTACGACGGAGCAAACCAATCGACACAACATACGCCGTAATATCCCTGAAAAAATCCGAAGAGTTGACTCATAACCGAATTAAAGTTAATTAAATAAAACCGTCCGATCGCTTCCATTCGATTTTACGAATACCTACCGAGTTATGTATCACATTCCGGGTTTGCGACGAGGGATTTAAAAGATTTATTTTTTATTTATCACTCTTCATTTATTCATAGTTATTAATTAAATCATTCGTCACAATAAAATCGTATGGAATGTTCGATGTACAATAAGTACATTGTGCGCATTTGCAAACTGTGTACACAATTCGTAACATTTTGCATTCGCTCGATGCGTCTTCCGAAGCATCGAATCCGAAAGGCCGCATACATGGTTAAGACACATGAATGATGTTTCGAACGTTTATAAAAAATGTTAAAGCACGCAGCGGTCTCTGCGAAAGAGTTAAAAGTACACAACGTTGCAGTATTATTGAGCAAATCGTCTGATAATTACGTTTAGTCTCTAAAATTTAAATTGAGTCAATTACATTCCTTCGTATTATTATGTATAAACGAGAGGTCCCCGGGATCGAGTTGATCAATTGTTTCATAGACAACGGTGCGTATATTCTAAAAAGGTCTCATCGCCGTGGGGAGCGAAAATGTATTCCAAGTCTCTCTAAAGAAAATGAAAAAACTAAGTCTCTCTAAATGGAAAGAATTCCAAGTCCCTCTAAGGGGACCCTTACCCTCCTCCTCGCCCCTCTCAATTCTTGAAGACGGCGGCGGCGGCGAGATATTTTTAAAATTTGGGGATATTACTACATTTATACAATGAATTTCGGAGGTTGCAAGCATCGTGCAGCAGTCTTTCTACGGGTAATAATTGTACCCAATTCGTCGGATTTACATATTACATGCTTCCTTCGTGGATTTGTCGAGAGGTTCAATGATCGCATTAGTCGTTTGTATCTGCGACGTCGAGAATTCGCGACTCTCGGAATCTTCGCTGCTCGCGCGATTATTAGATTCCGACAACAGTTGCATAAATCTGAAAGCAAATTTTTTTTTTTAATTGAGATGATGTGAATACGCGAAAATTTGTCACTCTATCTTCATGAATAAGTAGCGATTTGTGAGAAAAATGAGACTTACAGTATCAAAACCATAACAGCGATTTGCGTGGAGAACGTGAGCCAATAAATTGCACTCGGCGACGTGTGATATGTGGCATTGTAGAGTTGAGAATACAGAACGCCGCTAAACAATGGAACCGCATTGTCGCACACCGACAATATAGCGAATACTTTTCCTGAAAAAAAAAAACGTCAATGGTATTGAAACAATTAACGCAAAGTGCTTATAACTTATGATTTTTCTCATTTTTTCCAATATCGTTGAGCGCATTTACCTCTTTCGTCTACCGGAACAACTTTAGAGGTCAGCGACCTGAGAACCGGCGCGACGATTGGTCCCAACGCCGCAACACTCGCGCCTGCGAACACGAAGGGGTAATTTAGTGGAATACGAAAAGAAAAATTGGATTTTTTATTGTAAACTTCTTACCAATATAGAAGAATTTGGGTTCCGTTGCTGTTGCGAAGAATATTCTACCAATTGCGTGCGACAAAGCGCCTACCGCCACGATAAAGGCATCCTTCATCCCCAACACTTTGCTCATCAGTGGAACACCGATGAGCATTGCTGAACCGAAAAAAAAAAAAAAAAATGTTATCAATAACTTCGCATTGGAAGGCAAAAATATTGGTATTCTTAACGAATAAAACAGCTAATTTGAGAATGAAAGACGCGAAAGAGTTATCGATTGTTCAATAATAAACATAAATTATATAATATTATTATTATGCGATAACAATTGTAATTATAATTAAATATTTGTTTTAAAAAAGAAAAATTGATATTTCATTATAATTACAATTTTTATAGTATAATAATAATAATAATCTATTATAATTGCATTTTTCTTAAAAAAAAAAAAACAATTTATTATTATTATTATTATTATACTTGTAATTATAATAAAATATTGATTTTTTTCTTTTTAAGTGAAATACAATTGACGTTTGATACCGATAATCTATAGTAGGTAATAGAATCGCGACAAACATTGCAAACAGTCCATAAATATGTTTAAAGAACACTCACCGAGAACGAAGAGAGACGATTGAAATGTTCGAAATTCGCTGAATATCGCTACGTCCCAATTGAACATTCGTTGAGTATAAAGGTAACTCATCGGTTTCTCGTCTCTCTGGAAAGTGTAAAGAGCCATCGCGAGAAACAGAACCCAAAGATGAAGTCTTCCGCAATGAGGTCGCGACTTCGTGATCGTTTCGATGGTCGCGCGCACGTGTCTCTTGTCAAAAAAATCCGTAATAACATTGACCCCCGTCAATGGTTTGTGATGAGGACGCGTTTGCCAATCAAGGATAAGCAGACTGTAAATTATAGCGAATACCAACAGCGACGTGTTGATAGCAAACATAATTGTGTACGAGTAGTCGAATACTTCGGTGAAGAGGTACGAGCCGAGCGCTATGCCTGAAACATAACGTCGAGAGTTCTGTAAGTAGTCTTTTTTCTTTTGTTTCTTGTAGAGGAAACTTTGTTTTTGGGATTTTTTTTTTCAAAATGTTACGGAATGTCTGAAAATCACGTTTCGTTAAAAGAAACTTTAGCGTGATGTCTGCCGTTTTTGGTGCATAAAATGCAATTTTCCTGAATAAAATAAATGAATAAGGAAGCAATTTGAAAATTTACAATTTTCAGCTTTTTTTTTTTCACAGCGATAATTTTTTTTTTTTTTTTTTCGTTACTTTGAAAACTTCTTTTCTCATTTCGTTTATTCCATCGTGTATTTCCATTTGGCTTTCGTGATTATTTCAAATATTCGATAAAATCTTCGAAAAATTTGACGGATTATTCGATTGCGTGCGGTAAAGCGAATAATACAGATGTGCGGATAGAACTTGCCGTGGAATTTTGCGGAATCTTATCTTACCGGTTGGCATCGTACTGAGATAAACGACATCGAGTATCGTGACCCTGAGAGTTCGTTGCCTAACCGACGAGACGTCTGATATGTAAGAGAAACAGGAGGCGAAAATGGCAACGTCACCGCCAAGCATTCCCATCGGCAGACTGGCGGTGTAGATGATCATATCTAAGTCCCAATGCGGTATAACTGAATTGACGATCACCATTCCCGAGTATACAACTTTTCCGCATAACCCGATCAGCAGTGGCAACTTTCTGCCCCGGCGATCGCTCCAATTGCCGAACCACAGAGCCAATATAATTGGTACAACGTGACCCGCTATATTATTCCATTGATGAAAGTTCGATACGGTTAACTTAAACAAACAAAAAATTAAGTTAAACATTCCGATACAATCCGCGAAGGTTTCGATATACTCGATGGGGCGGGATCCCCATCCATCCATCTATTGTATTTATTTGTATTCAAGTGGATTTATATAGGAACATCGCGAATTGTGTACGATATTGATTCGCGATATGATAACCGGCATAATCATCCGGAATTCAATCTTCGCGAACATTTTTCTCCCTATCAGCGGCTCCCTTATCAAAGCACACGTGTCAAAGACCTCGGGAAACAATGTTATAACTCTCATGCGCGAAGCTTAATGTAAATATTCCACTCTTACGCTTGGTACACATGTATAATCAATGGAATTACTTTTTTTAAAGAGTATATAAAGATTGCTGCATAGTTCAAGGGAGCGATCTGCTGATTCCACGTAAACAATGCATTTTATTTTTTTCAATACGAAAGAAAAACTCTTATCTCGAATCTCATGCGATTGTCTGTTTGCAATGATTTTCCGATCAAAAATGGCTCTCTATATTTTCCGTATATGTGATCTATAAATCATTGTATTATTCGTATTCAAAATATTTTCAAAAGATTATACTTTTTTTTACGTAATAATGATAATGATATTATAACATAATAATTGTTATTATTATTTATAAAAACAATATTATTATTAATACTAATAAATTTATGAAAATAATAATAATAACAACAACTATTATAATTAGATTTTGAATAATTTCATTTTCTGTTGAATAGTTGTATTTGGAGCCGAATTTTTTTTTGTATGTTATTGCAAAAAGAATGCAAATATTCCAATGCATAATATTTTTCATAAGAATTTTTTACCGATAAAAAAAAATGAAACACGTTTCTCGTTACCGAGAATCACCGCATTAGTTGCGAAATATAAGGAAAAGCTATCTGCGCCGAGTTTCTCATACGATGCATTCCTTTGAGATGTATACTCACTTGTACCGCCTTCTTAAGGGTTTCGTTTTTACTGATGTCCTTGCAATATTCCGCGGTAAATCCGTGATTTACCCGACAGGCTTTGTGAACGAAGAACGCCTGTTCGACGACCGAAGTCGTCATGTAGGCCATCATATACAGCCACATTGTCGGCTCAACGCTCACCAGCGTTAGCCATCCGAAATACTTTTTCAGACGGCTCGTTGACGAAGATTGCATTTCCATCGTTCCATGCTGAATAAATTAACTACAGTTAAATTCTGTACCTCCGTCAACCTCTTTAAATTCATTTAAAATTATCGGAGCATCTTAATCGATTCGTAATTCCGAGCCGCTAGATGTGTTATGTTACGAGGTAACTATCGCGATAAGTATTGCAAGTGCCCGTGAAGTTCTTCTTATCGAATCAATCGATCGAAAAAAAAATGTGATAAACACTTCAACGGATATTAAATGGAAATTACTAGAAATAATAATAGTTATATTATTTATATATATAATAGTTATTATTATTATTGTTGTTGTTGTTGTTTTCGTAAACATTATGAGTAATTAGAGGCAACTAAGGGACACCGAAAAATTAACTCGATATTATACTCCAAAAATCTCAGTAAAAATTTGATCCGATGTTTCATTTGCGGAATATGTCGATCGAAAGATTGATTTTCTGTATATTGGATGTACGTATCAACGGGGCCGTCGCGTTATGTAAAGAAAAAAAATTCTAATATTTAGATCGTCGACGCGGTGCCGCGGTTTCTTGATATAAGTTTAAAGGAAATGTTCTATATATAGGAACAGTTAGGTCGCAATCGAAATGTGATTGTCGTAACGCATTACTCAAAGGAACGTTTGGACAAAAACAATGACGTCGTACGAACTAATCTGAGACAGTCATCTGACCTCTCATCACTTTTGCTAACGCGCGGATTACTCATTTCCAAATATTAATGGGACCAGTTATCTGAACGGGTCAGTTAAAACGATCTTTCGCCTCATTTATATATCTCAATGTTGACTTATATTCCTCACAAAATTTTCAATATATTACGCGCATCGACATCACGCAGTGCAGGGGGTCCGGTGGACCCGAGTAGTTTCACGAAAAAAATTTGAATTAAAAAATAGTACATTACGATACAAGTGCGAAAAAAAAAATTCTGGTTTTTCGCACGAATATCATACAAAACTTTACTGTTTTTTTTTTTTTTGGATTTCACTTTTTTGTATTTTCATTTTACTAAAGTTTTTTGGATTTCTTTTTTCTTCAAACGGTACGTTTATTCCGCAATGTCCTTTGTATTTATATAACGCCTCGACTAACATTTAATTTTTATTTTATTATTCTTCAAAACATTGATTTTTGCCGAAATTTTTCAATCATAAAAATCTCGAGGCTCCGAAGATCCGCGAGTGGCGTTAATAAGTTCGAAAAGAAATAGATGTATTCTACGATTAAACAATTATCGCGTAGCATCGCTGCAGTCGCCCCAATCGACTACTAAATTTTATTTTAATATTATCATAATTATGATTGATTTGTTCGCGAAAGATAACTCAGAAAAACTGATCCGGGCATTGGTCAGTTTGTGGAGAGAGTATCGACGCATATAACCGCGAATAAAGAGCGCACAAGTAATATAATTTTTTTTTAATAATCTTACCTGGTAATCGTTTGATCGTAGAGTCATTGTAAATCGATTTGAATTTCCGAACTACGAAAAGAATTTAAAATTCTAAAAGATTCCCGGACCATCAGTGGTGTTGCACGCGGCGAAGTATTCGCGAAGACTATTTTGCGTTCGGACGTATTTTCTCGTAATATCGAATGCAGCGCTTCGTTTTTTCGTTAACAGCTCATTTATATTAGTGCATAGCGTGCACCACCGATTAGATTCCAACGAGGTTCTCCGGTTACTGTCGACACATTCGCGCGTTATCGTGGATATTATCATTTTTTTTTTACGCCGTCTTCGAGTATTAGATTCGTTGGTTGCATCGCATTTCAAAACCGGAAAAAGCGAACGACAGAAGCAAAGATTGTGAGACTAAAGGGTTCCATATAAAGCACAGTATAAGTACGTCTACTGGGGAAAGGACGGTATCTTTGATATATTACGAAAAATTATATTGCGGAGGACAGTCGGGTTGAGAATGAAAATAAAAAAACGTAATTAAAAAATCAAATAATAATAAATTTATCTGATTGAATAATTAATAATAAACAATAATTGATAATTAATATTGTTAACAATTATTATTATTATTATTTATTTTTACGTTGTTATTTATTATTCACTTTTTAATTTTAAAAAAGTCGACGCAATATATACCTATTATTCCGTACGCGGAACGGAAACAACGGTTACACTCGATCGCATGTAAACTACTACACCGGATACTGAACAACGCGGCAGCACAGTTAAACGACGCACATCAAAGCCTCCGAAGGCGAAAAATTCGGGACTTATCACTGTCGCGAATAGTAGATGAATTAAGAAAGCAACAACGATGATTGTTCATAGAGTTACAATCTTATCGTTTGACCGTTCAAATATCATTCGACTAATGGTTATAATTGATTCGCTCAAAAAAAAGTAATCACTCATCGAGAGATGCGATGTATTTCGATTAAACGGTTTTCGTGAGACACAGATAATATCTATAGAGGACCAACGAAATTTTCTTATCTTCCGAGTCTCGGGGGGGTATAGAGCGCGGAGCCGCGATTTCGTCAGCCAACGCTCGGCGGTGCATTATTAGACCAATAAACCGGTTGGGCAAGGAAAGTAGACTACGCGTCGACCTGAGCAAATCTCGGTAACCAGGTGAAAGCATTCGACATGTATGCGCATAGTTTGTGATACATAAACTCGTTAAAAAAAACGATCGAAACATTTTTTTCCTCAGTTTATAAAACAAAAACAGAACGAATGCGTTTTTTTCAATGTTGTATTGAGATAAATTTCAATGATAATACGATTAATTCGTAAAAAAAAAAAAAAAATGTGGGCGTTGAAGTGCAGTAAAAAAATGATATTATTTTTACCGATTTTATCAAAATGTCGAAATTAAGACGAAAGCATTTTTTGTAGAATTTTTTTCTTCGATGTTTTATTTTAATTGTATAAATTCCGAAAAAAACTGTCAATGAATTGTTTGTACTATGAAAACACGTTTTCCTTCCATCGATCATATGTAAGTATAAACCGATCTCATTTTTAAATGCTTTGGCAGTTACCGAAACTTTACATGCGTATTTAATGAAACAAACACACGCAACGTACGACGTTGAAAGCAAAATGAGCATTTTTTCTGCAAACTATGCATTCGAGTTATGAATGTCACGAAATCTAAACCGTAATCCTTAAAAAAACAGGAAACCCGCGATTTAAGTGAAATGGAAAATGAATTATCTTACTCCCAGTACATGTGTATCCATACCGCACGGCACCGAACATTCGGTAAATTCACAATTTTTTATTCGCTTTCATAGCCACTAATCCTTTTATTGGATTAAACTGTTTCGATTGTAATGATTATTTTCTTGTTTCCGTGATGCCCGATTTTTTGCTATCGCGGCAATTGCATATCGCGGTTGCACAACAATTCTTAGGTTTTGTTTATAACCTCACGTTACACAATCGTTTGTAGCGCGATAGGACGTTGACGAGCAAACAATTTTTGTGATACCGTAAGAGTTCCGTAAGGGATTAGCTAACATTTTCAAACACGTCGTTATTGTTATCAATGTTATAAATAAGTTTTTTAATATTTATTTCATCGATATCGTGGAAAGAAATGCCGAGGGAACACGTGCCATACCACGTGCTACGACCGGAGTGCACAGTCGAGACTGAGCGCGTAAATGTGGAAATAGAAACCGCTCGCTTATAACGTTCGACGCCAGCGCTCATGCGCGCGGAGATAATAGTGAATCACGTGGTTTCCTCGCAATCGATTTTTTGCGTTGGGTTTGCTTTACGCGGCTTTATCCACTACGTTTTGCGGAGTAACCACGCGGCAACCTTCCAACGGGTTTCACTCTTTATTCTAGACACCGAAGGAGACTCGTTTTACCGGCTTTTTTTGACGTTGCTGGCTGCGGCACAATAATGGAGGTTTCTACTTACACTGTGCATGTCTCGCGCAACCTGCATCCGGCGAATGTATTACCCAATGAACCTTCTTTCTTCGAGTTTTCATGCTGTTTTTTCCTGATGAGCATTTCCGAGGGAATTACGCATAAGGTAATTTATATTACGAAAATAATCAATTTTGAAAAAAACTCAAAATTCGACGGTCGTAATACTGCAAAGAAATGCGAAGGAAGGAATGTAAAAAAACACGTTTTTTCATATCAATATATTTTTTATTTATGCCGATCAAGTCCAAAGGGTAAAAATAGGCTAAAACGAACATTTCTATAAAATAATTCGGAAAAAGCTTGAAGTTAATTGGAACACATATGGCCGTACGATCTTTTTGTCTAATAATTGAATGTGAAATCGTTCAATTTGTAATTTCGATTTAATTAAATCGATTGGGCCTCATTTTCAATACATTTTTCCGACACAGTTACGCAAATGATAAGTCATATGCCGTTCTCGAGTTGAATTAACATTTTTGGCATTAGGTTAATGCAATTTATCGAAATGGTTTGAATAAAAGATCGTATCTGATGGGTATTATGAATGAAAAATTAATATTTACGCGGCACGCGCGCGAGGTCTGCACTTTCGATAGGTGATAAAATCGATGTTTAGTAGAGTATGGAAAAATATACTGAATGCCTCGTCGGGTTCGAAGTTATCACGATTCGCTAAATGATTAATAAAATTTCGATAATTAATGAAAATATTCAATTAATTAGCGCTAAATTAATTAATAAATTCAATTAATATTAAATTAATTAATTGACTGATTTCTTCGCGATACCACCGCCTCTTTGAGATCCAAATGGAATCAATTAATTTTTCGACACGGAAAGGTAGCCGTTGATCAACATTTCGCGCTCCGATTAACAAAAACGTTTATGATCATTGGTACACTTCGTTAATGACAAGGCATCCAATTTTCCCGCGACATCGGCATTACAGCTATATACAGGCATCGTTTCTTCGATTACGAGAAACATTATTTATATCGAACATATTTCTTTCGTCACGTGAGTCGAATATACAAATAGGTCGTTTTTTTATCTTTGCTATTGACTCGGAATGTCATTCACTCGGTTAAGTCTATCTTTGGAGATAAGTTGAAGAGACGCGTAGTCTTTCTTCAAGTTATATATATATTTTTTACATATAACAATAATAATATACTATCAATCATTTGGTAGTCGTGAGACTTCCATCAATTCTTTATATTTTTTTATCGATCGAACCGTCGAATTTTTTCAAACGGCGGACGACGAATTATTAAGAATTAATTCCTTTTTTTTTTCTCGCGTACGTCTGGGACCGGAATTTTTGGCGATTTATCTGAATGATTTTGAGAATTTTTTTTTTGGTTTTTTTGTTTTTTATCTTCGTTTCGATAAGCGATTTCGCGTGAAAATCGCAATTTCTCCCGCCGAATTTCGGTTCATTCCTCAACTCAATTTTCGCGATAGTTACGATCGCTTTAAACAGAATTCGTTTAGTCCTCAAATGGTCAAAATGTCGGACCGTTGTTCGGTGATCGTATTTTTTCCAACGAATTTGTATTGTTATTAGATTGGCCCCTTCCGCCATTAGGATTGTTGGAGCTTTCAGAAATGTCGGATAGTCGGGGACCATCGAGAAAGTACGTCACCATGCTGCCCTTTCCCTTGACTTCGATCGTACCGCGGCACGTAAGTGGAAATCCTTTGGAGTTAAGAATGTCGTAAACTTCTTTGGTAACTTGAATATTGTCGAGAACTCCGGTAGAGTCCATTCTCGACGCGACGTTAACGGCGTTACCCCATATATCGTATTGCGGTTTTCTCGCGCCTATTACACCGGCGACGACGGTGCCGATGTTGATACCGATTCTAATTCGAAAATTATTAAAACTGTGTTCGTTCACATAGGCCAATTGTTCGCGAATCCTCAACGCGTAATCCGCCATCGCTGTTACGTGTTTGAAGTCTCTAACGTCGCGGGTACTCTTCGTCAATCCTGAAAAACCAACGACACAATTTACTCATCGAAATATTTCGATTTTTCATTTATTCTTTATTCCCAAAAAAGAAAAAATCCAATGATCAAAAAAAAGGAAAGAAAAAATTTAATTTTTTTCCTCACCCGACGCAGCCATGTAAGTCGCTCCCGTGCTTTTTATCTTCTCGATGTACCGGAAACCTTCTTCAGCCAAAAGCTCGTCGAAGTCCGCGATTATTTCGTTCAGCAATCGCAGACACTCGACGCCCTCATTGTTTGCCTCTAATTCAACGTAAAACTCGGAGAAATTCGGTATCGAGGCAAACATTATGCACACGTAGTCGCACTGTTCGTGATAAAGTTCCTGTGGCAAAGAAAAAATCGGTAATTCAATATTTCATTTAATATACAAAATATTCAACAGATACCGCTACAACGTCCGATGATAGCGTTCGCCAGCGATTTTTCTTTCGTCTCAACTTACGTCGGAGCTGACGGTCGATAGAAAGTGAGTCGCTACATGTTCCGGAAGAATGTTGGCGAGTAATTTCTGATTGTACGCCTTGAGATGTTCCATTTCTTCCTTTTCCTCGGTGGCCTGAAGCTTCCATAGGAAATCCAATCGATAGGTAGCTTCGGTGTGTTGCGAATGAGCGACGAGACAAGCCATGAAGAAGACAACGAGAACACCGGCGAGCCATCTACTCACGGGATCAATGCCATCTTCGTTCCGCGATTGGTAAATGTTAATGGCGAGATAACAAGTTACGACGATACCGAGAACAGCGACTTTGAATACCGACGTTAAAATTTGATAAACCGCACAGGTGACCATCACCAGCATAACGAGAACCGGAAACAGCTGAAAACGGATTTAAATTACTCGAATAATCTTATCCTGCAATGATGAAAATCTTAAAGCAAATGAAAAACAATTGTCGGATTTACTATATTATTTTCGTAATGAATGAAATTGAATATTAATTTCGATACTCACGTCCGCGAAGAGTGTATAATAACACGGACCGGTGAATTGCGAAATGCTCTGCATCATCACCGTTGAATTGTCGAACCACTCTGTCTTGTTGCTGCATACATTGCCGCTATCCAGGGTCACCTGCGACGACAAAGTGGTGTCAATCAATGTTTATTTCTCTCGCCTTGGATTGAAGCTTCCGTGTAACTCGTTCAAGTGAATAAGTTCACTAACCAAAGGGGATAATGCCGTTATGAATGTGAGGAACACAACGATCGAAGCGATGCTCTGCGCCAGGAGTCTATTTTCGAAGATCGTCACCGACGCGTTTCTAACGCATTGCGGAACGGTCTGAAAAATTAAATTGGTTACTCCGAAATCTCAATAATCCGGTAAATGACGTTTCTCGACTATGTTGGGATTGCGGAATTTTAGGTTTAACGCGTTTACGATTAATGCTGAAGAGACAGTCATCAGTTTCCGTATACGACTGTCATAAGAAACTATTGTAGTTGGATGTATAAAATGTATCATCGTACCTCGTTTTTTTCAGCTAATAGGATACCGTTGATCAATCCAATAACGAATAAACTGACCCCTGTGCAAGCGTAAAAATATACGCTCCTGAAATGTTTAATTATCATTTGTGCGGTAAAAAGTATAGCGAGTACATGTCACGAACATTGTCTGTGAAAACATCTTCGGTAATTTCGGCTTCAGGATTGGGATTCGGATTTTAATTTCTTTTTTTCAGTTTTTTCCAGACGGTCTGCAACGCTTCTTGAGGACACGTTGCATTTTTTTACTTTTTTCTAAAAGCGCTGTAACGCTTTTTGAAGACATTCATCTAAAAGTCTGTCTGAAGATTTTTTCACATAAAAAAGAAAAAAAAAAAAAAAAGAAAACGCCGCGGCAAATATTCCGCTTTATTGTAAATCTCAAATACAGAGATAAATAATTCAGAGAACGTACCCCGACAGAGTAATGGCTATTGCAACCACGACGACGATGTATACAAAACCGGAACAGACGAAATATGCCGATAACATTCGATCCCTTTCTCTCGAATACTGAAATAACAAGGAACATTCGTTGATAATTTATTAATATCATAAAATAGAAATAAAACAGAAAGAAATTTCAACCTAAACGATTCATAGATCAATAAGAGATTCTTTGCGTTGATTTCGTTGTTTTCTTGTTAAAATAGTAAATTTACACCATTATGCGAGGATAGATCGCTTTTACAAGTTCTGTGACATGAAAGAGTAACGGATTTACGATTATCAGACCTTTTCCTCGATATCGGGCCTTCTAAACGTTAAGATAAAAGGTGTACAGTGTTCCGCCCGTAGTCTATCGATGCTCCTGGCGTCGATGGCTCTCATGAGATACTCGTTGACCTCATCTTCCGGATCTTTGTCGCACTCGATGCTCTCCCCGAAGCCGAGCCTATCGGGAACGAACGGATTCCTTAAGATTCGCTTTACGAGACTCAACTTTATCGCACGAATATCCGTTATCCAATAGACTTTATTTTTAAAACTCACTTCGTCTGTTTACCGTGCTGCGAGCCGTGACCCATCACTCTCATTTCTTTGGATACGTTGCCGTTGATGGGATACCCTTTTCGTACGCTTGGACTGGTCACGTTGTCTTTGAACGTATCGCCCGGTACTATCAAATACGTGTGAATATCGTGTTCTTTGAGATAAGCGTTTCTTTCGCCGCCTCGACCTTCTTCCACCTCGTAATCGTCGCCGAGACAATCCAACGTCTCTTTCGTGATGTGGACGCGTCTAAGCCATTCATAAAATTTAAGGATTTTCCTTCTTTTTTTTTCTTAATTGTTGAATTACCAATTTTCATTGAAACATTATGAATGCATTTTTTACCCTGGAATTCCGCCGCTTTCCATATAATTCGCGAGAGTAACGTCGTTACTCCAGACATCGAATTGCCACTTTCTCAGTCCGAGAACTCCGCAATGAACTCGACCCGTGTGAATTCCTACTCTCATATTCACGTTCACCGCCATCACTTCCCTCACCAGTCTGCGACGCCAAAGAGATTTTAATAATTTAAATTCGGCAAAGTGAAAATGAAAGGCAACGCGGAATTGACTTTCGCTGTACCTTTACTCGCTTCTTCCTTATATACTCTTTACTTTTTTTTTCGCGTACGAATTATCGATTGAGACTCACGTTATTGCGTCTATCATGTCTAATCCCATCTCGACGCAACATTGCGCGTGATCAGGACGCGGTTCGGGTAATCCGGAGACGCAGTAGTAACAGTCGCCGAGAAGTTTGATCCTCAGACAGTAGTGCTCTGCGGCTAGACGATCGAATCTGTAATACAGTCGTCACCTATGCATATTATGGATGAGTTTTGAAAAAAAAAAAAGACAAATTTCATTAACACCTCTAATTTGCACTGTTAAGAATTTAGATTATTTTTTCCCCTAAAAAAATATCCAGATCTCAATATTAAAAAATTGTAGGAGTTTTGAATTTTTTCTACATTTTCTTTTTTTTTTTCTTATACATTTTTTCTGTGGCTTTCGATACTTTTTTACATAATTGGGGTATCCTGACGAATCAATAATTCTGACAAATTTTTTATACGATTTTTTTTACGGAGAAAAAAATTAAATGCGATTTTTTTTACCGAAAATCGGTAGATCTCTCGTTTAAGTTTGCATTTCTTTGAGACATACAGTAGAACCAAAATCATTGGTACTTTTCTATCGAGTTGTACGTCCATCGAAGATATCTTACCTTGCAAAAAGTTCATTCAAAAGTCTAACCAATTCTTCAGCGGTGCATTGATCGGACAATGATGTGAAACCGCATATATCGGCAAATAGGATACTGGAAAATAATAAAAGTTTTCTTTGTTGTTTTCGACATTCCATAGGCGTTTGAAAACATCTGACAGAACTGCAATACATTTTTGATATCAATCACCGACATAGAATTACATTAAAGATGGAAACTTAGTCACTGATCGATTAATCCGATTTCGCGAATTTTTTTATGCTATCGATTTAAATGTCTCCATCCAACAGGCGAATCATATTTCTTGGATATTCGCTGTTTATTTAGAATGGGATGTGGTGACGCACCTGACGTTTTCGTGTCTCTGTATGTAGATCTTGTGAAACATCGTGTCCTTTGGTTTACCAGCGATATCGGCTTTCATCTCCATCGCTACATGTCGCGGCAGAACGCTCAGCAATAGTCTCTCCTGAAAAGCATTTCATTCGTGAAGCCATCGTATGCAACAGTCGTACAGTGTATCGCATACAAATAGATGATTTTGGTTGCCGATACGTGCAACGCGTAGCAGCGTATGATTAAAGGAGGCGTAATGGACGGTGCGTACGATTAAAGACGGTTGTATCGCCACATTCCTATCCAAAA
Source organism: Buathra laborator (assembly GCA_934046635.1). Taxonomy (NCBI): domain Eukaryota; kingdom Metazoa; phylum Arthropoda; class Insecta; order Hymenoptera; family Ichneumonidae; genus Buathra; species Buathra laborator. The sequence goes on along the minus strand of OW203895.1, from coordinate 19,816,789 downwards.
GTGATATACAGAAAAAATGTTGAAGATTTCCCGATGGGATAAAAATCTGAATAATATCAACCATATAAAAGTTACTGAGAATACAAATTTTGCACAATAATAATTCCAAAAAGTTACGAATAAATCAGTTTTCAAAAAATTGCTTAATTAATTATCCGTCAACTTAATTTTTATGAAAAACATTTACTCAGTATTAGCGAATGCGTTTTATCAGTTACTCGGCAATTTTTTTGCGAATTCATATCCAAAGTCCGTAACTCTTCATACATAAAAAAGAAGTTCGAACATTAGAAAAGATTGTCTATTCAAAAAAATTCTCGAATCAATTTTGCCGGATTCAGTAACAATTTTTATTATTACTGATTTTTAATAACTTTGTAACATTAGTATTATGCAAAAATAATGTTCTTAGCACCTTATTGATGGGTTAATTTTTTGAAGATTTTTCTTCTATCGACAGCTATTCAAAATTTCCTCTTAATCTATCTTTTAACTGGGAATATAACGATACACCCCCCTTAAGAAGATGCAAAACCTCATCAGAAGTCCATGTTTTAATGATGCTGAAGTGTTATAAAATATCGAATCATTAGCGTCAACGCTAATGAAGGCCCAAATAAATTGCATTTACCCCCAAATATTAATGATCCGCGTATATAAAAAGATAATTTATAGTTTTCATTTCCGACTTTCGCGTCATTACAAGCGAAATAAAAAAAAATCATTCTACCTGTTGCTGATTCTCACGTTGGGTAGTCAGACGCGCTTCAACGCACTGTCGTGTCTCCAAGAACGCTTGTCGCTGTGCCAACTCTCGAGGATGATGAGTCAGCGCACCCGCGACATTTGTTCCACCGACGATGACGATGGAACTTAGCAACTGAAAATCCGAAAAACGATACGTCAGAGCGCAGGATTGACAACACCTAATCTAAGTTTCTTCCGATATCTCGAGTGGCGCAAAAAAAAAAAGTCCCTCGTGCATAGCAACCGGTCCATCGAGAGGAGGGTCTGTATCATTTCTCATTTGGCTTGTCGTGTCCCCTAAATGATCGACGACCTTTTTTCAGTCGAATAAAAAAATGTTACAATAAACTTCAAAGCCTACAAGCAAAATTGACGATGTTAAATATTTCTGAACATAATTACGAACGGTTTGTCGCAAATTTAATTTCATGAATCAATAAACGGAATAATCATTTAATTGAACCAAAAGCCGAGTTATTTGGCTGCAGAAGCGATGTAAAATAGGAAAATTCTACAAACAGTAGTGGCAAAGTACAGATAACGATTGATTATTGGAGAAAACGATTATTAAAGAGATCGCAGATAGCAATATTCTTCGTTAATTGTAGTTAAAACAAAGTTTTCACGTGTTTCGGGAGCTTTTTCCGCCAGTATTTCAAGTGCCGAACAGCTTCACTGCTCGATGAATCTACCAACCCTGTCGGGAGCAACGAAATTCTAAAAGCGGAACAACAGCACTTCCAACAAATTGCTAACGAATAATGGTCTATAAACCCGAAGGAAATTTCTAGAGAGACAACATTGCCGATCTGGAACTCGACTTCCTCAATTGCGTTCTGCTTATGCATCAATAATTGGCCTCGGGGGGCATACAAACCGACGGGAATAAAAGAAATCAATATATACTCAGCTGGTGCAGCGATAAATGCAATTGTGACCTCAATGGAAAGTTAATTATGTAAATTATACCGATAAATGTTTTATTTCATTTCGTCATTCGATAAAAATGGTTTACGCGATACAGAATTCTCAAATTAACGACTATAAACTTTGGATGCCGAATTGTCTATTCGTAAAATCCCGTCAAAGACAGTCTAAAAAATATCGCAACTAATTAGCTGATCCTCATTTGTACTTTGCCTTTGTAAATGTACGGATTTTTTGTAACGAAAACAGGGGTTGTTTTGTCGGTTGTTCTGGTTTGCGAAGTTCGCACAGTCCAGCCGCCGTCTATTCGCTCGTTTGTTCCCGTCGTCCACTTCAAAGGGCTGTGTTTACTATGTATAGCGTTTGGAATAACAGTTCGGACACATGTGCGAGTTGGGAGGACGGTGCTGAGCTTAATTAGAGGGGTTGTTCGACAGTAACGACAAACACGTTGGAGACGACGACTATGACGACGACGACGACGACGACGACGCGGACGCGCGTGTGGGTCCGTCTATACCTTCTCTTTGGTCGATGTGATCCCACTATGTTTGCCGAAGGGTGTACGAGAACGCATGTACAGGAGAGACTGGACAAGGCTGCGAACCCTTAATAAACTCAATAATGTATCATACCGAGGCGCACATACAACGGAAATTTACTCCTGCGGTTTCCAGGGTATCCTTCCAACCCTCATGACTCTCGATTCCTTACGCTCCCCGATGGACCGAGATTGAGGCATACAGACGGTTCCAGAATCAATAGTTAGTATTAAAGGTCAACTATAAGAACGAATTCGCTGGTATGAAACATCGGTAATCCCTTTTTTTTCTCAATGATGACGATTGCGAATAGCTAAGATTCGTTTTAAGCGCGAATTGTCGGCGCGGAAGAAAAGAAGGGAGTTGCGCTGTTCACCGATGACTCTCGCATTTTCGGGTTGTCGGGGGTTAAATCATTTTTCCAGAATAAGAATTTCAGAGACATCGTTTCTATACTGATCTTTTTTTGTATACATACTGCAAGTTCAACGATGCGATAAATGAGGACAGAGGACATGCGGCATTCGTGAGATTATAGCAAAATTGTACTAACAGCGATTTAGATAATCATCCGGTGTTCTACATGAAGATTACTCGTTTCTTAAATACGCTAAAGGGTTTGACAAATTTAAGAATAACTAGTCGCCAAGAACAGTCGGAAGACTCGTTCACAGATTACTCAGTTTTTCGATACGCTCCGCGGGATTTCGCAAATTTCAGAATAACTCATCGCCAAGAACAGTCGTCAGACTCATTCACGGAGCTCAACCCCTTCAAACGCGCGAGCAATGCGAAATCTTGACGTCATGCATCAACACCACAGCCGTTCCGAGGCACGTCTACGAATAACCGAGATGCCGACGCCTCGATACAGAGGCGAGCGGCCACCTCTCGTCTCAAGAAGCCTCTCTGTGAATTCACGACTACGTCTGTTGAGTCTGTGAGTTACCATGCGACTCAATATATATGTCAGTGTTCGTCGGTGAGTCTCGGTAAGATTGTCCAATTTCTGTATGGTTGCGGACACTCTGGTGCTCTGAACTTTATTGTACAATGGTGCGGAAGGTCTCTTTTAGGGGCGCCGCTTCATCGGCAGATATATTGCTTCATAGAGGAACCTTTATGGTCGTGGGAAAATTTTTTTTCTTCGAGACTTTCATGTCAAAGTGTTGAGAATGTTGTAAAACATCAAAAAATCACTTTTTGAAAAAAAAACGTTCGGTGTGAGGGAATGTAAGTGCGTTTGTGTCCATAAAGGACGTTAACACGATAGCTACGGCAATTTTTGAGCGTTTGAGCTGAAATTTGGTACACGAGTCGAATTATCGCTAAGATTGTTTGCTATTGAATTCGGTTGAGATCGGTAAAGGGATTGGAAAGTTATGAATATTTATCAGGTTCTCCAAAATAAGGTCTCCGCTACCTGAAGAACAATCGCTGGCCAATGGCGTCTCCACTGCGACAGGACGAAATTATGGTTTCCACGCAGTGTCTCTGTTCTTAAAATATATCACTACTTTTCCACAAACCGTCCGCAACGCAAGAATTACCATAGTTTTCTTTTTTACAGAAAAATTATAAAAAATATAATTAGTATTATATATATTTCCTCATTGCCTCGAAATTTATAAAACGCATAGATGAAAATTAAAAAAAAGTAATATGAATATATATAATAATATAAATGATGTCAACCAAATTCGACTGGAATCCCTGTAAATTTGGATACTAAGGAATCTTCAACACCAATAATTGCTTCAATCGATTTAATCGAAAGTCGTCTCAAAAAAGAAAAGTAAATGTTGAAAGTTGACTCACGTGTGCAATTATGGACGGATAATCTTGCGCCCTGTATAGCATAAGAGCGCTGATGAGATGAGCGGCCGAAAAGACGATACCAGCGATGCATGCGTGACGGAGTCGTATCGGCAGAAGGGCGTAAGACATGTAGATGAAGAAACAAACGGCCCAAGCGGCGGCCAATGGACCACCGGTTCGGAGAACTTTTGGAACGGTCGTTCTGTCTGACATTGAGTTATAACCGGTATCCTCCCCTTCGTCAAAATCGGAACAGGCGGCGAGATGAATGCTAAGAGTGACCTGAAGTGCTAATAAGGTCACCAGTACCGCGCCGCTCACTCCGGCAAGCCATACCTCGTTCATTCGCGGTCTCGAAATGGCAGCGACGAGGGCTGTAAAAAATGCACAAGATATGACTCCGACAATGTGTTAAATAATTGATTAACGAATAATCGAAGATTAGACGGCGAGAGTGACACGTGAGGAATAAATCGGTAACAAGGTTGTCGGGGGAATAAAAAAAAAATCGATGGAATACATAGAACGGTCAGATTGGACGGATATACGAAAGGATTGAGTTACGATGCGAATTGACGTGTCGCGAAATAGAAGTAATGTAATTTAATATAAATGAATATGTATACCGAAGGATAGCGAAGTAATATATGTAAATAAGGATATTATTAGTGAGAATATAAATTATTTCATACCCGCGTAAACAGTGACGCAAGTGACAATAGTGAGGGCGAGAGGAAGATTCTCCGATTTTTGTACCAACGTGCGAAAGGGTTGCTCGCTCGTCAATGTCAAACCAACGACAAGAAGAATACCGAGGGTGAACGCCAAACCCGCCAATAATCCGAGCACGTGAGTCATGTTGCTCTGATTCATTCTGAGGAAATATCGTTGGTACAGCATCTCCACCTGCGGGCAAACATCGTGCAAATATTCTATCCATAAATGAATTAAAAATATTGACAATTATTATTATAATATGATAATAATAATATTTACATCAGTTTTTTATTATATATATATATTTTTTGCCGTATTTAATTATTAATTATTAATATTTCTTTACATACGACTATCGATTAGTTATTTTTCTAAATATTGTTGTAAAAAAATTATTCCCGCGATATAAATATAAAGGTGAAGTTCCTTTCGCGTTTTTTAAATAAAAGTGTATGTAAATACGAAATGTAGCGATTTTCAAAAAAATTTGGAAATCGCGAAGAATTTTTTCAATACATCGTTGGTATTCACTTACTTGAAGATTTTTGAAACGATGCGAGGTGCACAAAGCGCTAAGAAATCTTCCGAGGACGCATTTTCTGCCCCTTTGCGTTAAGCCGGAATTGAGAGTAGGTTCGCTTCCGAGTGCTTCCCTTCCGGTCGCAGCGAAACCCGATACTCCAAATTCGGATCCTACGCCCATCTACCGAAAAAAAATCTAACAATGAAGCCATTTTTTTTTTGCGCGAGGAGAAACCTCATTCTTTTCATCTCTCGTCAACTTATTTTTTTTTTGGAGCTTCCAAAAATAATTAATGAAAAATGTTACGTTGAAAAGATTAAAATTATGCAGCGGATAACGGATTTACAGATTATTCCTATGAAATGAAAGTCGAAAGTGTGGCTTTGAACGCGAATTTGGATTTTGAATGGACGAACATCCACTTTTACTCTAACTTTACACTTGTTATGCATGAATTCGGACAGACGAGTACAATAAATATACATACAGACACTGACCATGACAATGGATGATCTGGGAGCACCGGTAAAATGCTCGATAACTTCCCAATTCGATTTCTTCAACGGTGTGTGAGGAGTTCTTGGAGTGTTCGGCGAGTGAGGCTGAGAACATGGAGTTCCCGCTCCCGAATTGGACTCACGATCGAGAAGCAATTCGACGGCTGGTTTGTTGCCGTCGTCGCCTCCGCCACTCGTAACGTGTTGCCTTAAACTCGCCCATCGTCTCGTACTTTTTGTACCGTTCTTGGTTATCGTACGACTACCAAGTTCATCCTACGGAAGAATTTAAGTGGGTACTCCTTTAAAAGTAAAAGGCAAAAATAAACTTATGGATCTTTCGCTATTCAGTCGATTTTTCTCCAACTGTTGCGATGCGATTAAAAAATCGGAAATCATTTTCACATACTCTCGAAGACTTTGAGGACTAATGTATGCAGTTATATAAGTCTCATTATTACTGCGGTTCTTGTTTTACGAAATGAACATTTTCACGAAAATTTACTTCGAAAAGATCGAAAAATCGAAAGTGAGATTTTGAGAGAATTTTGATTACTTTCCGATGGGATAAAAATCTTAAAAAATTAGTTATTGATGATATATTTGTACTGCATAATAATAATGTCAAAAAGTAACAAAATGGTTTCAAAAAACTGTTTACTGAAGCATCCGGCAATCGATTTTTTTTTAGCAGCAATTGATACGTTAATTTTTGTGAATACATAATTTTTGTTATTATTTTTTATAATTGTCAATTTTTTTTTTATGGATGAAAAGTCAAGAATTTTGCATACATTTTCGCAAAAAGACTACGTGTTGCACATAACAAGTTGCCGGGTAATTCGTCGAACGTATACGTAAATACCCATTAAACATTTTGCGAAAAACAGAATTTCTCGAAAGTAAACGGAATTTTTTAAAATTGTATATAATATTCAGAAAAAATTAAGAATTAACTTCTTTAAAAAAAAGTTTAGTTGCCGGATGGTTTCTTAAACATTTTTTAAAAATAAATATGTCAATAACATTTTGGAATTATTATTACGAAAAATGCATCTTTGATATAGTTAATTTTTTTATAGATTTTTATTCCTTCAAAAAAATTTGAAATTGTCTCGAAATCTCATTTCTGGCTGCGAATGTAACGATACACGGTTCTTAAGAAGACAATCGAATTTGCAGTATGTACAATGAATACATTCGCATCCTTCATCGTGTTTAGATCCTTCCGAAGTTATGTATTCAACGAGATCAATAATTTGGAGCTAAAAATTGGCATCGATCTTTCGCATGGAGAGCGATGAGGAACGCGCGATTCGATTCTTTTTCTTTTTATCGCATCGAAGATGCTTGACGAATAGTTATAATTATAAATTAATAATATTAATTATGACTCTGCAATGAATTACACGATTCATTATGAATTTTCACTTTTAATAGGTTTTTCAACCCTACGAAGTCACTTTTTGCAGTTAAGAGTTTTTGAAATGGAAGTTTTTGCAAGAGATGTGCTGACCCGCAACGGGAGTCTGCAGACTTTTTAATAAACTCCAACGAACAACGGAGGTACGTACGGAAAATAATGAAGCCAGAGATAGAATTTAGAATGCAAATAAAAATGGAGGTACACAGTATTTTACAGAACTCCTGGTACTCATTAACGATGCTCCGCGGGACGTCTGTTCGTCTGTATCAACTTACATAAATAATCAATAAACAAAATCGATCATTATAAATAAATGATTGTAACGGAACACGGTTATGATACAATTAATAATATTGAATTAATTAATCGATCGTTATTACGAGAACAGTCATTAGTGAACGATAAATTATGCATAGCAACGTAGTAGTGCTTTAGCCAACGTTTTGAATACGGTAACCGCGAAAAATACGACATTACCTCCGAAACGATTTCAAATGTCAAATCATTAATTTAGAGTAAAAGTGACGGAACACGCGGGGGAAAATCTATCGGATACAGTTATTAAACAGTGAGTGACAATATTTTATTTACCTGATCCATTTATGACGAAAAAAAAGATTTTTTTACCGAATCCATTATGTAAAAAGTTACGTTTTTGTATATTTTCAAGGTATGTCATTGTTTTTCAATGGACGATTGAAAAAGAAACCCCGTAGCCTTCTATATTAAAAAATATACAAGAGAAACTACTCGGAAAAGTTGCGGAACTTTCTTTTCGCGACAATTGTACAGAGCGACGACAAACGTGAAAAAAAAACCCCACAAAGGACTTGCAATTTTTTACGTTACATCGAAGGGCCAAAGAACTATTCTTAACCTCATAATTCGATGTATTTTTTCCCGCTAAACACGAAAATAATAGTAGTTTCGATGTACAGTCAATGTAGGCATTGCCGGTAGCCGAAAAAACAATTTCGTTCGCAAGTGGATTTTCAAGAAATACGAATACATATTTTGTTGTTTTTCATGTATTCACCATCTTTTTTTTTTGTTTGCCACGAGACTTTTGACAGGTCGAATGACCTGTGGCCCGCCATAAATTATTCATGTTCTTCGAGGATTCTTTTCGACCGATTAGACAGAAAGTTCATTAACTCTCTTACTGGTTCGTGCCTCGCGGATCTTTTGACTCTCTCGGTCCGCGAGCGGTGGCGGTAGCGAACGACGGAAAGGGTAGTGGACGAACGCGGGTACCCAGCCGCGAGGCTGCCCCGCGCGCGATCGTAACAATAGCAGGTTGCGGGAGTCCGTATTATCGGGGTACGTGGCACACAGCATACGGGTGGGCCAGATGTTCCGATAATCTCGTTATCTATTCAACTACCTCGTCGTGAACCCACAATTAAAACGAGGAGGCAGCATCAAAATCGATGCCGGCACGACGGTTCCGAGTAAATGTATAGCCGTTAGCATATTATACACCGGCGCAACGCAATTATTACTACCGTTACGAATCAACCCGCACGGCATACATTCGAAAATTATCGCCGAAAAATATTCTTTCAAACAGAATTTTTTGGTTTTTTTTTTCGCAGTAGACAAACGAAATTGATAAGAACGAACCATATATTTTTTTGAAAAGCCAACCGACATGGATAACGATAAATGCACAGCTATTAGTATATTAAATACCCGTGCAACGCAATCATCGCCACCGTTACGAACCAACCTGCACCGAAAACCTGCATTCGAAAGTTATCACCAAAAAATGTGTTTTTTTTTTTTCATTCTAATTATTTTTAACGCTAACCGACATGGATAACCTATTTTTTGAAGAACAACAACATTCTCGTTATTGTTCTCTATAACAATAGCGGAAGTAACAAAATATGGACCGTGCAGAGGGGGGAGGGGGAGCGGGTTCGGCGATTTTAGGTTACTAAAAAACGATTTTTTTTCTTTGATAATAAAAAAAAACCTTATAAAAAATTCCTTTTCATTGGGCCTCGTAACACTCCGCCGTATTGGAGTAGCAAAACGATATGTAATATTTACGATAAAGGTATTGGGATGTAAGATGAAACTTTTGTGTATCATATAAAATTCACGTACCTGGTGGCTGCGTCGACTTCCCCGAAGGCTTAATCTTTGATTCCACTCCCGTTTCGGAAAGTCCACGCCAAATCTGTCCATCGCAATGCCTTTGATATCGCGGCTTGCAGTAGGTACATAGAAAGCCGTGGTGTGTGTAGTTTCGTGTGATGTTCTCGTTTACTCCATCGTTTTATACGTTGTATCCTGTGATTAAACATTGACACGTTGTTGCAGTGAGTCTCGAAAAAGTAAGATGCAAAATATTTACATCGTACTTTCGATCAACTGCTCTACTAATGTCACGAATAACTTTTTAACCGCTATTCGAGATTCTCGAATGAATCCCCAAAATTATGAGATCTGTATAACGATGTCGTTTCTCGCAGCCCTCGTCAACGAAACAGAAACAAAAGTGAAGGTATTCGTGTTACCAACTCGTATGTCGGGTTTATAGAGGGCTAAAATGGTCCACTCGTAACACAGTGAATCGTTATCGGGATCGCGGTTGTTTCGTGATTCTCGTTCGAAAATTTAAATGCGCTTTACTCCGCTCGATGCCCTAGCCTTGAGCCAGATTGTTCGGCGCTTCCGTTTTTCTCGCTATTGCCTTGGTGGGTAGTTCGCAAGCCTATTATGAATGCGGGTTCATACCCGATCTTAATTTTTTATTGTTTTTATAGCGTCATCGCTACCTTGTTGCATCCCTGTAATCTTTCAACTGTTCAACCTTTCATAAGGTTTAAGGATAAAGGATAAGGATTTCAGGCTTAAAATGGGATAAACAAATAAATAAATAAATAAACAAAAAAACAGATAAACAAATAAACAAATAATATTCTTTTTTTCAATTTCGATAGAATCGTCGGGATAGTTTTTCAACTTTTTCAATTAACAAAATCGATGTAACTGCGAATCATGCAGTACATTACAATGTTCTATGTTGTCTTTTGGCCAAATCAGAAATTAATTGTTTTTCCATCTCCGACAAGTACCGAGTACATAACATAATGACTATGGCTGCTGCGACGGCAGCTTTAAGCGTGCCGTTGCCGCGGGCAACGAGATTAATAGCCGGTTAACAGGCCGAAAATATTGCTGGTGCCAAGATTTAGAAGTTCACGATGCACCATCACCGCCGACGCTAACGCGCTGTTTATTCGGCGGACATGAGGGGTGATGCGCTGCCATCAACGTGGAGGCTCACGGCTGACGCCGCATAATTACGTCGATAGCGTGTTTAATGCCCAAATTAAATTCGCTTACCTCTCGCGCGGCGTATCTCGTCTAATGCCGCGTCATCGACACGAGAACAGTCCTCGTTCCAACCCCTCGATGTTTCGCAGCCGCATTGCCCGCATACCATTAAAACGTCAAGATATCTCGATAATTAGCGATGTTACTCGAGTATCGATAGACAAGATTCGTTGATAAATTATCGATTCATTTTATTATATATACCACAAGTCATCCCGGCGTCTCCATTAAACATCATAATTTTTTTTTTTTTACCGAAATATCGTTATCAATGAGAATTTCAATTGACTGTATTTTCGAAGTTATTATTATTCGATACGATATATATTACGGAGATCAATATTTTCCGCGATGTATCATTTTCAAATTTTATTTCCTTTTGCGTTGATTTGTTGTTGTTGTTTATTTATTGACTCTTTTTAGAAGCACGCATCGCTCTCACTATTGACCCAAATAACAGTGCTAAGATTGAGAAAAATGAGTTTAGAATTATCGTGAATCAAATTGTCTCTTATCATCACTTGTTGATCAAATTTTTATTCCCGATGGATGGAATTGACAGTTTAGTATTTGGATAATATCGGTTTGCCGATTGATATGTTTGTCGATATCAAAGTTCGCGAGTTCGCGATTACTAAAATAACTAACAGGCGCACGCTGTCTTTCAATATGTCTTTACTCAGCCACCCGGCGTAAGTTTAACTTTGGCTCCCGGCACTCCCAAGATATTTTTTTATTCTAATGCAAGTTATTTAAAGGAGAAAAGTGGGTAAAACAAACAATAAAATCACTTTGTCTCGTCGAATACTTTTTCTCGATGTGCGAATAGTTTGCGAAGTTTTTTACAATTTAATTCACAATTCGCATTGTATCTGTTTTATCATGAATTCGATTTATTTCAATGGCTAATGTACATTAATAACCAATAGAGATACGACGAAATACTTTTTCGTAGTTTATCGCGCATCGGATTGTTTAACGTATATACGCGGATATTCATTCGTTTACGAGATTTAAGTCGTATAACGAACGCGGATAACGAAACTCAGGCGCGGGGCGGGTGAGCGCGCGACCCGCTTCACTCGGTTGCCGCGCGTCGACTGAGGCAGGATTGACGCACCGCCAATAGGCGGGAGGTGGAAAACCCTCGCGGTATAACACACAGAATCTACTAGGTAACATGTTCGACCACCGAGACACGGACTCCCCCGTAAGATTGAGCGGGAGCTTTTTTTTTGCCTTCACCCGCAATGTTCCGACGATACAGCGAGACAAACGAATAGTCTCGAAAACAAGGGTCACTGTCATATGTATACAGATAATTCAATGCTCTCGACTAGCATCGGGGGCACACTCGTGTCACGTGATCAGACCCAACATTTTTCTTTGGGTCTCCGCCTCGATCTTTTAGTAGAATATAAATAAATATGTATAATATAATATACATTAATATTCATTATATTATTTACGTCCGTTTTTTTTTTCTTTTTTTTTTCATAAAAAAAATATATTTATTCATGGAAAAGAAACCGAATAAATTCGGTTACAAGGGGCAAAAAAACGAATGAATAAAAAATTTGAAAGGACCCGTGGAGACCTATAAAAATAGGTATCGCGAACGACGATTGCTAATATGTACCGAGAATAAATATAATAATACATCGTAAGATACTACAATTCTGGTCACCGCAAAAATCGCTTAATCCAAGAAAAGAATATCGAATCAGGTCATCGTTACTAAACGGAAGATCGTTTAAAGGACTTCTTAAAAGAGCTAAGGCTCCAAAGTGAGGGAAGAAGTTGAGTGCGAATACATATTGATTCGCAACGTGCCGCATTGGGCGTGTTGGTGCGATACACAGATACGGAGAGAAAGGTCTCGCGGAGTTTGCTTAATAGCATTTCACCCTCAATCACGCGAATCCGGGATGAATTGATGCAAAACTCTCGCCGACGCGAAATACAATGGTTTTGTTGAGGTTAAAAATAGAAATCGGAGATTAGCAACATTTCCGCGGGACTTCGAAGTACCCGGAGATTTGATAAGTTTGTTAACACCGGTGTAATGAAAATTTCACGCCTTCGCACCGGATCACCCAGTCGATACGCTAAACCTAAAAAAAAAAAAAAAAAAAAACAGAAAATTGTACCGAAGTCTAACGCAAAGGCTATAAATGATTTTATACGGCTTCCAGATAAGGGACGCATATTCGAGATCGCACAGACGAGAACCGTGTGTAAAGGGTAAAAAAAGCACACAGATTTTTTTTTTATATATAAACGTATATATTCTTGGATCGCGACCCCTCGATCCCCTTCTTCGTACAATTTTCTTCGAGTTTTTTATCTTCACATTTCCCTTCGCTCATCTGTATTTAACTAGTATTCGCTTTCCGCTGGAATGTTTTTCGCATTTACTCAACCTAATACGCTACTGCATCAAACTCACCAATGAGACACGGGGAACGTTCGGAAAATGCGTGGCAACACAGCCGGTCTCGAGTTCAGTGTTGCTGCAGGGTCGCGTCCCGGTGTAAACACTCGTTTACAGATTTATATGTCGAATCGTATATATATATATACACAACGTTCCTTCCGATATATTTCACGCCGCCAAAATTACGAAAGAGAGATTCGATCCCACGATCTATCGGTCTTGTGGCCCATCGACGAGGATCGGCGGGGGTTTTACCTACTTAACCACGCGGACGCTCAATTATTATCATTTTCCTGCTGTTCCTTCATTATCGTTCACATCCGTAATTGTCATTCTCTCTTCTTCCCTCAACCCATTAATCAGACACTCCCTTCTGTTTTAAGTTCCTTCGTGCATTCCTCCCTCGTGTAAATAAATGTCTTTCGCTATGAGTTGCAAGTTCTTCAGTTTATTTTCCTGTCGCACCCCCCCCCCCCCCCTGTTTCGTAACGTGTTTCAAAATTCCGTTATTGCGAAAGAAAAAAAAATAACCTAAAAAAACTTTTTTTTAATCTAAATGTAATTATCTCAACGAAGACGAAACGTTGACATTTTGAGAAAAAAAAAACGCGAACTGTGTAATAACAAACTCGGTAATGGATCTTTCATTCGTATAAATAAATTACTTGGGTTATGAGTTGCGAATTCTTCAGCTTATTTTCGTCACCCCTCCACTCCGATTGCGTGTTTTCATTTTTGCGAAAAATGTAAAAAAAAACGAATTTTTTTCATTTACATGTAGTTATTCGAATGAAGACAAAACTTTGCGATTTTGAGGAAAAAAACGCAAATTATGCAACAACAAATCTTGTTTCTGCCGATTTCCTAGTCACCTCGATGTTTTTCCAATAATGCCTATGTAAACAGCAATTATTCGCGCAATATTCATATTCTCAGAGGTATGAATAATCTTGTATGCAAGTGCGAGTATTGTGTACTAATTGGAACATCGGATTCTGTATGTGGCAACATGATTTCGCATCGTCAATGTCCTCCTATATACCACTTAATACTACCGTCATAATTCTCGGAAGCTTATACGATCGAATACGCGTAGGGTAGTAGGTCACTAATACCCGCGTTGATAATGTTCAGTCTGACGATATTGAATTTTCATAAGTCTTTGCATTATTTACTCTCAAATAACGTGAATATTCTTTGTTTCTTGGATACATCGAGAGACGCGGTGGCGCGTCTCGACCTCCAAGACGATTGAGCGAAAAAAAAAACAATAAGACGCCCGCTAGTTTTTTGTCGTTGTCGAGCGAAACTGAGTTATACTCGTACGCTAATGTTGAAATCTGTAAAGTTTCGTTCAATGTCACCCGAAGACGAGAAAATTAATGGAAATTTCATGGGCACATCGAACAATGTAAATCTGCCGACGTCTTTAAGAGGACGAGGAACGCGGACGGGGCTTGTCATGAGTGTGAGCGAGAAGCGCCATTGGCGGTCACGGTAGCGCGAAGGTGAACGACGGCTCCGTGTAGAAAATATACCTATAAATGAGCTAAAAATCAATCCAGTCGGTCCGCGCGATGCTGATACACGATTTGGCTTAAAAAAAAAACTCACACTTTACGAGATTCTTTGAGAGTATGTCCAGTTTGTTTCGATGTCCCGTGACGTCACACATCTGCCTGTGTTACGTCGGTGAGGTACGTATACACGTTAGCAAAAGTAGTCAAGTGACGAGAGGATGAACGGCGCATGCGCGAAACTATTGATCGACCCGGCCGGCGAGCAGTCAGCAGTCAGCTGTGCTGCCAAATTCGGTTATCACGTGTTCACGTGCATCACGTGCAACAGGTGTCACATCCGCGATATTATACTGACACATCTATTTATCATGGCAGTGATAGTGTTCTGTCGAGAAAAATAGCGGGCGGTTCCATTTCAATTATTTTTTTATCTATGGTTAGAACCTCGATAATCCGAACTCTCGATTACAGGTGATTGATCGAATTTATTCGTGTATGTTTTTGGTGTCGTGTGTTCGTATTATGTTTTATTGGAAAAAAAACCTGAATGATGGAACGATCGTAAAAGTAATAGTTGCGAAAGGATGAATTTATGTTATCCTTAATATTTATATTCTTTTAACAGAACCATAAAAAAAGAGATTGAGAGATACAAACTCATCGCAAAAACTCTTTCGCGTAAAACAATATACTGTGTTGACTTAGTCTTTCAATTACGGAAAACGGTCGCAAAATGGCTTATTGCGCTGTTTTTTACATTTTAATAAGAATGTGAACCTCTTATTCCTCCCAATTCTACAACGTGTTCCTGTCTGTAAAAAAATATTTAATAAAAATGAAAAAATTAAAAATAATTCTTTTCATTATTTTTTCGAATTGAACTTTGCTCGCAGGAAAGTTGAAAAAAATTTATTATATATTCGCTGCGATAGAGTCCAGTGGTTGTTTTAGCGGATCCCTTCTTCGAGTTTCTCACGAACCCCGGCACTCGATCGCTTATATTCCATTTGGATCCCTCCACTTTCCACCGCTTTATTCTCAGTACTATTCCTTTATCCTACACCCTCCTAGAATTACAATCGTACAGACGAGAAGCACACGTACAGGTGCGTCTGTGGGTCACGCGTATCTATATCTATATCGAAGCACATCAGCATTCCCGAAGTTTTTATAATATACTTGTGAGCATTCGAAAAAACTCGTCCAATCATTCTGCATCCATCTGGAGCTTTTATGGCACACTATTAAGTCTTACTGCCTCTCAACGTTCCTATATATATCCACGATACTACGGTCAGGTTTCCGTCCACGCGCAGAGAGCTAACGGCATGACTCGAAATATACATTTTATTTATGCTTTCCCCGAGCGAACTCAGCCGGAGATCGAGCGGAACTAATCCGGATATGGGACTAAGCAAACATCTTCATAAAAAATTGTCTTCCTCTGTGATAATAATAATAATGTACTGTATAATATTGGCATAATATTGATTTTAGCTAAAGTGGCGCATCGAGGCCGGTTCCACCAAACAAAAAAATTAAAAAGAAAGATTAAAAATAAAAAAGATTAATTAATACTCATAATTAGTTATTATTAATATTATTAACATTTCTCTTTGTGAATTTTGTAATAATAATGATAATAATAATAATCGCGATGTATTATACAATATATTGGCGTAATAATGATTTTCGCCAAAGTAACGCATCGATAAAGAGGCCGGTTTCGCCAGATAATACATTAGTTGCATCAAAAAGATGCACGAGGTGCGCCGTGTGGGGCTGTTGCTTTTTTATCACGTACTTTTTCTTTGAAACACATTTTTTTTGTGTATCTTTATTAGCGCATTCGTTAGCGGACAGGTCGCGTCACCCGTTACGAAAAAGTACATAATTAGTCTCGTGACGGTTACCCGTATATCCTCCTGAATCAGTTGTTAATTCATTAATTATTTAACAAGCTTCCCGACCAGAAGGGCTGTGAGATTGGTCCTGCGCCGTGAAAGAGTCGCGCGCACGGAAAATTCGCACATGCGCGAGCATCGTATTCTCGCCGAGTATGCAGCACACACACACAAACACACACCTCGCCCCCTCCCGCTTTCGCAAAGTATGTTCGGGTGGTTGGAGAGAGTTGGATTTCGGAATACACAAAATCGTCGTTTTATGTGGAATATTTGCTTTGCTCGTCGATAAAGTTCGCTGAGAGGCTCGGACGCCGGACAACTAAGCAATGGATAGTTGGACAGAGTGATACGAAGTTTTATTCTCTCGCGATAGGCCAATCTATTATATAATAAAAGAAGAACCCGACATATATAAGCACTTCCATCGACACTGGGAGACGGTGTCAGGTTAGGTTTATCAAAGAAGGTAAGCCGAGAAACTCCTCTGTTTATTGACAGGGATATGCACCTCTTAAGACCCCCCCCCCCCCCCCCCGTTATCTCATTTCACTCGCAGACGCCCTCTTAGCTTTCCATGATTTTTTTTTCCTCTTTCGATCCTACTTTTTCTCGAATTTTTTTCGTAAACTTCGAAAAAAAATCAACGCCATTGGTTCTTTTCATTTTTCGCAGCTTATCGAGCGTAATGCATTTGCTATACATATTGTATTTTTTTTTTTTCGTTAACATATATTACGTTGCGTATGTGTATACTTTGCATATATTCCGTATGTACTGTACTTTCATGCGGCAATGAAAATCGTCAGAAATTGACGATGGCAGTCGATGACGAATTGGATGTTGCAGTTTTATATAGTTTTTTTTTTTTAAGTGGATGTGCTTCGTAATAGTCAACGTTCGTTGTGTTTATAGATTAGCTCGATAGATTCACGGGGAAACAAACTCTCGTTATCGGTGTAGAATTAATTTTAGCGAAAATTACGACATAACGTATAAATTTATACGACATTTGATGTTGCATTGTAATTTATAATATTACCGGTGGATTTTTTACGCGTGTTTTTAATGATCATAGCAACGAAACTTGCGATGTCAGTACCGCGTTTATTTATTTTTCTCTCTTAACCCCCGCGATTGAAAAAATAAGAAGGGCGTTGCGCGTTTGACCTTAAAGAAGAAGACAGTCGAGCGTTATGCTTACTCGCGAAGTCTTACGGCTGTATTGCCGCATATGATTTAATTATTCCGGCAACAAATTGCGCCGAAATGTTTCGCGAGAATTTTCGGCATCGCTTAACAAAAGGCGATCGCATTTCTCATTAATAATTTTGCCAATTTAAATTTTGAATTGCGGCAAAAAAAAATCGTTGCAAGTGTCGGTCCGTAGGAAACTTTTTCTGCAGTTTTGTCGGTCTCAAGCCGAATCCAAAGCTCAACACTGGAGAAAAATTTTAAATAGAAATTAATATTCATTAATATTCAAAATTATAATAGTAGAATGAAAAAACAGGTATGGAAAGTTTTTATGCATAAGCCGCGTGATAAATTTCAAACTAATATGCGCCACAACTTTAAATAACTCATTTCCGAAAGATTTTTTTTAATTGACAGCGTACATGAATTTTCGATAAATTAACAATATTTCGGTGCATTTAATTTATCGTTATTTTTAATAGGCATTATAACATATAATAAAATTATTATTATTATTTGTGTTGTTGTTATTATTATTTACATATCCTACCCATTCGATCGAAAAAATCGATCGTTCGTCGTTATCGAACGTTATCTCGAGATTTTAATAGTTTGTGTTAATTGTTATCAATAAATCGTAACATTTGTAACGTATCTGATAAGAAAGATCGCAGAACATTGGTGTGATCGTGTTTTTTCAGGAAACTTTGTCGTAAGATTGAGCAAAACTGGCGACTCTGACTAGTTGCGTATCGACTATGATGGACGACGACGATCAGGAAGAACTTCGATGCACCGGAAGCGACGTTGAGATCGAGGAGTACACCGACACAGAGGATTCGCCGTACGCCGCGTATCAATCTACGGATAAACTTTTCGACACCGATGCACCGGGATGGCAAAAATTCGGCTTTCTCGCTACTCTCGCAATCCTAATCATTTCAGTTACCATTGCGATTATCAGCTTTCCGCTGTATCTCGAGAGTGTGAGCGCCGTGTCCAATGCCTATGCAGGTTCGTACACACGGATGAGGGAGATGATTATAATTTTGCTTCCTGGTGAAGAAAGTTTTATTTTTGTGAACATTTTTTTTTCACTTTGCCGATATCGGTAAAGTGATTCGATATATATTCTCATAGCACGAGTTTTGTGAGTGAAATAAATTAATTGCTGAAGCAATGTAAAAATTTATAATATTTACGATTTTTGTGTTTATGGAGAAAAAGGAAACATTGGGATCCCTAATAATTGCCGCGAGACATTGTGCATTGATTATGACGTCAATGTACATACATAAAGTACTCAGTCTCTCTTTCACTCGTTATACACGGAAATCTTTATGAATTTCTCATAAATTAACGGCACATTTCGCTCGACTACCGTCGACCTCGATAAAGTATTCTAGTGGCTCCGCTCCCTGTCTTCCATTCTCTTTACATCTAACCATTTGTCAACTTTCAAGGGCTCTTGTTCACCGCTTTCTGTGCCGCCGCTATCCTCGGACTGGTGTGCTTCGTAGTCGAGAGGATTTCGCCACCACCGCCCCTCATACCGAACAGCATGAGAATAAAGATACCTCGTTGCAGTTTGATAAAAATGAGCGGAGTTTACGCGATCGCTGGAATCCTTGTGACCCTATCGCTCGATCAAAATCGGGTCCTTTGTCATCTTCAGGATCCGATAAAAGGCATCACTCTCGTATTTTCACTCGTATACTACTTCTTCTTCTGCAGAAAAAGTACGAAAGTTCAATAGGCGAGAGACAGAGGTACGAAAAATGGACCAAACGACAATTTTTACACGAAATCGAAATCTTCTTAAAAAAAAAACATCGAATCACTAATTTCATGTGATTGTGTGTCGCGTAATGTTGTTTTCAATGTGTGAAAAAATCCTTAGATTCAAATATATAAAATTGTCGAAGAAATTTCATTTTTACATATCGAAATATTTTTAAAAATTATGTTGAAAAAAATTAAAAAAATAAAACTAATAACATTTTAATTTAATGTTGAGAATTAGAGATTACTTTACATGGAGGTAGTGATTCGATGTTTTTTTTTTTTTTCATATTAAAAAAACTGTTTTTTGGCTTTTACGCCAGAATTACGGAAAAATCGTGTTTTTCCAATATTACACAGCAATTATTAATGACATAATTAAGGAAAATTCTTTATTTATACTTGTGACTGTTCCTCGGTATCTTTAAATTTTCGATGGTCCATATTTCGATACTTTGCTACTCGCTATTTCTATTTCACCGCCATTAATGTGTTTTTTTAGTTTTTTATAAAATTAACGCATCGTTTTTCTAGTGATGAGTCTACAGCGAATTTTCTCAAGTACGACAATAATCGTGGGACTCTTTATAAGCGTGGATTACGGTTTGTGCGACGAGTTTCGTTGTCGTGGAAGAGAAGTTTCTGCTCACACGGTGACGATGCGCGGCTCTTGGGGCGTAAGGGCTGTTTGGACGTTTGTTTATGTCGGATCACTCGCTGTTTTCGCGATGTTCTTCACAATGCTCGAGCGCCACTTCACCACCGGCGTATGTGATCTTTTTTTTCCCTATTTTACTAAGGAAAAGTTGCAAAAAAAAAAAGAAAAACGTTTCGATTTTTTTTCAGCAACAGAACGTTTGCCAACTATTGACGACTCAGCACAATTCTTTTCTATACACGGTATCGCGGCTGGTATCGTCGCGGGACATCAGACGCAGAGGTTCCGAGGAAGAAGGCGGTCGTTTGTTGCACGTAACGGATCCGGACCCCACGATAAAACCGAAGAACTATCCAAAACCTCCGGTTCTACGAACGCTATTTCACATTCATGCGATTGCATTCGTCGTCATTCTCGCCTTCAGTTGGATCGATACGTTACCGGGAATCGGACGAGTAAGTGCAATAGTTTTTGTTTATTTTTTTTTTATTTTTTCACAAATTTCTAGTCAAATTGCTTCATGCAAATTGGATTCAGACTATCATCGCGTATCCTTCATCAGCTTTCTCAGCGTATTTTTTTTTCTTTTCTTATTTTGAATTCTATTGACTTTTCAGGCCGAAATACGATACGTGTGAAGGAACGGAAATCGCTTTAAGTAAATGTTTTTTCTCCTATGCAGGGAATGGCACCCAAAGATCTTTACGAAACAGTGCTGCACGGCTTCGTTTGTCATTTGCGCGGCGGTACCGCGTGTGCGAAAGTCGCGAGTCACGGATGGATCTTTCTATTCTCTTACGTAACATTCGCCATATCGGTGGCAAATTTTTTGTCGATGTGCGAAAGCGCGGTATTCACTGTCGCCGCGACAACGGTGTCTTTGCCGTTGTCGGGTATCTGGTGGAGTATCTACAAGATGGACGTTGAGGCTAACGGAAGTAAGTATTATCTTTATTTTTATTTACTGTAATTCATTTTTTTTATATTTATTTTTAACATAATTATTACGGAAGAGAACGTCGATTGTTCGAATGTTCGGTTATCTGAACGGTTATGCGAATACATTGCTTCGCGACGTGATGAACTCGTATTTTTTTGTTCCCCTCCGTTTATACTGTATGGTATACAAAGATTTAGCATCAAAACGGTTCGAAAAAAAAAAATATATATATATTTTTTTTTCTCCATAAGACTCGATAAATAAAACTTCCAGTAAAAAAAATCACGTCATCTCCTTCCATAATTTTTGCAAAAAAAATTAAATGAACAATTTGATTCAATTCGCGAATTCGTTAGATAAATGTATTTCGTTAAATTATTTTCACCTCACGGAATATTGTTATTTCGTTATCCGAACGACCCCCGTTCGACGTAATCGACGTTCTACTGTACGTACAATAAATGAAAAAAAATCTAAATAAATTTATTTTGTGAAGAATAATCTGTTATTCCGACCACTTACCGTAATTCTCTTTCGGTGTGATTAGGTGCGATTTCCTGGTCACCCGGAGTTACCGGTGAACTCATCTGCGCCCTTCTCGGTCTTCCGGTCGTTCTTCTCGGTTTGGGACTACTGATAAGGTCTCATTTCCGGGACACTCAACCAATTTATCAGAATATTACTCCGCCGGACATGCATCGGGAAACGTGCGATAGATGAATCGTCTAAAAAGAACGCCACACGAAGCCAATGTTCAGTGTGGAGTCACTTCGACTAGGATAAGTATAATTAGAAAGGTAAGAGTAGAATTCGAGGTGACTAACAGCGCTCACTAAAGAA
This sequence comes from Buathra laborator, assembly GCA_934046635.1. Lineage (NCBI taxonomy): Eukaryota > Metazoa > Arthropoda > Insecta > Hymenoptera > Ichneumonidae > Buathra > Buathra laborator. The sequence continues at coordinate 19,794,966 of OW203895.1, read as the reverse complement.
AAAAAGGAAAAAAAAACCAATAAAACCAATAAAATAGGGCTTCAGGTCCCATGCAGCATCCGAGTAAAATGGGACATAAAAATTGCTTTACAACATCTTCCGAGCGCTTTAATGTCTAATTGGATGCTTTATGGGAAGGAACGTCACTAAAAAGAACAAAAAAAATAAAACATCCTTTACGAATCGAGAAAAACGAACCGCCAAAAAAAGAAAAAACAAAAGGTTACTTGTTTTCTAACTTGTAATATTGCCAAAGTGAACGTCCGTCGTGACACGGGTTATTGCCAGTTTATATTTTATTTTGATAATATAACGAGAAATAACGTTTTATATTTTCGACGATCGTCAAAAAGTAGCGTGTATCGTTCCTACTGCTACTAACTATTACATACTAAAAAAAGAAAAGAAAAAAAAAAAAATACTACTACGATAGACGGGAGAATATAAGAAGTGCGGAGGAAAGTAGTTTTATAGAAAAAATTTTGAATCACAAGTGAAACATCTGTAAGAACGACGCTTATTTTTTGTTTTTCGTCTTCGAAAATCATTTTTTCGTACAAATATATATATATATATTTGTCTTTTTTTAAATCAGTAGTCCCGATTTACTTCGCCAAAGGTACGCGCAGCCAAAAACGATCAGCGTAACTTATATATTTGCCAAATATTAACGAGAATTCCGTTATCCATTGCTGTGATTTTAACAACAAGAAAAAAATAATATATATTAATCTGTCAGTATTACGTCGAGATTAGGTAACGAGATATATACCTCAGTTATACCTCACGATTGAACGCCAACGCGTGCGATCCTATTTGTTATAAACACATAGATACAACGTTTTGTCACTGGGATTCCAAGAGATAAACGATTACAGTATTTAACAAGTATTCGTATTATTCGAATGTTAGGATATTGCGAATTTAGCGAATAAATGCGTTTGAATGATCGATTAATTATAAGTGATTTTGCGAATGTCGGAACAAAACGATTGTGCAGTATGCGTGAGAATGAAACACCGATTTATTGGAATCGCAACGCCGTGATGGATCGACACGATCGAAGAGTTCGGTAGATACGAAGGATCAGTGGGCCGTTCATTGATTAGGATTTAAGGAGGTTGGAGCGCTTGGTGTTCATTTCGCCGAAATTTTACGAAATGGAGAGGGAATTGCAAACACTTCTCGATAGTATAAACATCTGAAAAAATTCATGCATATTAAAGGTACTGAAAAGATTTATTTTGCGTAATAATAATTGCAAAAAGTTATTAACAGATTAATGTAAAAAAAAAAAACATGCATTTTTTCAGATTTTTATACTATCGAGAAGTGTTTGCAATTTCCTCTCCATTTCGTCGAATTTAGGCGAAATGAACACCACGCGCTCCAACTACCTTAAGTCGGTTACTTCAAAATCGATTAAAATGCAACCGTAATGAGGGGTTCACGCGTCGTATAGATTTTCTAGACAAATCGATTCGCTACAGTATTTGAATCAACGGGCAGCGGTTAGAATCAATTTCTGCACTTTTACGAGTACCGGTAACCGTTGTCGACAACAAAATCGCGGGTTACCAATGGTTTGATAAAACGGCAAGTAAATTACAGTGATAATTGTATTCTGGCAAAAGACGTAAACGGATTGAATAAATAAAAAAACATCCTGAGATATCAGCGGACGCGTTATCCTCGATATGTGATCTTTAAATCAGAGAACCGACCACTGAGATTTCAATGTGTTCGTTGCGCGTGAAGACTTTTTTCTGTTTTATTATACTGATATCTGAAATTTTCGTTTTTATTGCATCACTGAAGAAATCGTAAAAAATCGCAAAAAATTAACGCGATTATTTATCAACGCGAAATTAACTTTCTGAGATATGATTTGTTTTACATTCGTATATTTGATACGAAGGGTATTCAAGGCCGCCGGTTGCTACACAAGCGAATTCTACACACGCGCGGTATTGATTTTTCGGTACGTTGCCGAACTGTAGAGTAGCCGTGAGGCTTACCAGTCTCGTCGATGCGGTTGTGTAATGAAAATTACATTTTTAATGTCAATCGCATAAATTTCGTCATAGCATCGCTACGATCTTTCCGTTGCGAATCTTATTAAATTTTCACGAATAACCGCGGAATTTATTCCTCAAGCGTTTTTACGTGAAATATCGTCGATTCAGATTCGATTGGAAGGTTTTTTTTTCCCTCCAAAAGATTAAGACCCTTCGCTCGAGTTACTCAAATAGATTTTTCTTTTGGCCTCTGAGTTTCGTCACGAATGAAAAACCAAAAACAAAAAAAAATTATATTATCATAATTATTAACATTTTCATATCCATTGTATTAGTTTTTGAAATTATTTATTTATTATTCATTACATTTTATATGTTTATTTATTTATTATATATTATTATTTATTTTCCACGAAGAAAAAAAAATTGTTTATGCAATATTTATGAGTAAATCGATTTTTAATTAAATTTATTTTTATTTGATTTTTTTCGACATTTGATCGCTGAATTTCATTCGAGTGCCGATCGCGTTTCAGTTTCCGCGTAACGGGTATATCGGACCCTTCGCACAGTTGTTTGAATATCGACAAACGTATGGGCGTTGAGTTTCAAAATTGTAATGGAAGATTGATGAATGTCCGAAGCGAGTGTTTCGATTGAGTGATGTATCACGTCGTTCGTGCCAAAGTTTCAAAGTCCCCAGTGCATCGTTTGACGAGCGAATCGGGAAATAGTATTCCGGGGACTTTCGAAAGTTAGCTTTCCACGTAATGAGCATTTTAATATTTATCCGAGTCGTCGTTAGTTTCGTTACGATTAGAGTGTCCATTCGATAAGTTTATCGGTAAATAGCGAAGAAGCGAGAGATCAATATTACACGTTCGAAATTGCGTCAATCACGGTATTCCATCGAGAAAGTCATACGTCCACATTTTTTATAATGAACAGATGTAACGATAGAAAAAAAAGAAAAACGTTAAAGAATAATTAGAGAAACGGATAACAATAATATATTAATAAAGTCATTAACGAGAACAACAACAACAAAGTCATATCCTCGACTCCGAGGACACAGATCGACAACGGCGATGTAATAATGTATGATAGTAATAACGACAAATTAACGTCCAAAAAGAGTAAAAAAAAAAAAAAGAAAAAAAAACCACATAAACACACATACAGAACAGAACGCCGGGTGTAGGTGACAGATGCTATTTTTTATTCACTCAGTGACCTATGAACGTATGAACACCTCCATCGTACAGAATGTATCAATTGAAGATGGCAGAGATACCGATTTTCTTTTGTTTATAAGTTTTTATTATTTAAATTTTTTTTTAGTCGGCAACATTATAATTTTTATAGGCGTTGGCTATTAAAAATATTCCGTAAAAGTCTTCGCATCTTCACCTGCGTATGAATGTTCTTAGCATACAATTGATATTTTTCATTGATTTAAAAAAAAAAAACAAAAAAATTCAACAATTAATCGCAATTAACCACCGAACAATTCTGGATATCGTTATCATTATCGTTCTGCGTTCGTTTTCCTTTTTTTTCTATGCCGTCTTCATTTGAAGCAAAATAAAGACACACACGCCTGACAAAGACGTTATATTCTTGGAAACAAATATTACCGTTGTTATAAAATGATATCAAGATTCCTAAAGCGCAGTGCCACACCGTAGGCATATGTTGAATATATAAATTGTCATTCAAAGTTTCGCGAGTAATCCTAAATTTCTTCAATTCGCGCGGCTCTCGCAATTCGCATATTAATAATAAAACTAATATTTTTTATAATCCCTTCAAATATAAAAGCTTTGCAAAAGTCTTTCGTCTCACGATGTAAAATAAAAGAAAAAATCTGTACTTCGGTAACAATACTAACATTTTTTGCGGCTTATCTGGTTTTTATAAACCATTAGCTATCGCCGATGTAAAAAGAATTCTTGAAACAAATAACTGCGCCTCCGCATAAGGATGAACCACAGGAGCAATGATTATGGATGAACCAAATATATCGCAATAGAAATATATGTAAAATTCTCCGAAAATTACGTTTGTATCGAGAATTCTCTTCTTCATATCGGTACTCAAACGGTATTTCCGGAATCGTCGCAATTCTTCGTTTCTCTTCCGCAGTCGCAAAATATCCGATAACGCAAAAAAAAAGAAAAATTCTACGAATAACAACTAAGACTCATGTCAATTCGGTGAAACTATGGCGATCAGTTGCATTGTGCAAAAGCGTTAGCGATATAATGCAAATTAGTTGAATTGTTGTATTATTTTTCTATAGTAAAAAAAAAATGGATATTTATGTATTCATTACGCTACACATGTAAACACGTTATATTAATATCAATAATGCGGTTAGTAGAAGCAGTTTAGTGCCGATGGCATCACAAACGTCAGCGATTGGTTGAACCATACAATTTTTTTTTTTTTTTTACAATTTTTTTGTGAAATTTTTTTTTTTTATAATTTTGTAACGACAAAATTTGTTATTAAACCCCGTAAAAGGCACACCGAGCAGATATTTCATAAGCAGATGTATTTCTTGTTACAAATACAACATCGCAGTTAAAATTCCTTTCGATACGCATCGTCATGATTTTTAAAACGTCAAAATAACATTTCGAATCGAAAGCTTTCAACGGTATTAATATTGAATGAAAATGAAAGTGTGCCGCTTTAGGGGTTTAGTCTGAAAACCCACGATGACGAGCGCACGGAGCCTTAATAGTCATCGCCAACAGATTAATAATAATTTCTAAAAAAACTGCTCATCGGGACTTCTGGCGATCGAATGCGAGTTAATTCGCCGACGTTATTGTCCCGCGATACACACAACACACAAAAACACATGTTATTCAACGAGATATTACGTGAGTCTAATTCTAACGCTTAAGATCCTCCGTACGAGTGCAATAAAAAGATCGCTGCATATCAGCGGACATCACAGAGACGGATGAATTATCAATTATTCTTCAATGTTGTCGTTAAACGCAACACAAAATGAAAAATGAATGAGTCACTGAATGGGTGTATCATAAAACATGCGAATCCGATCCAAATCCAGTTAAATACCCGAGGAAAATGTTGTTGTAGTCGTTATAAACAATTTTTCCGGACAACCAGACAATTCGGATATCGATCAACCTGACTAATCTTTTTTAGATGCTAAAGGCCTTCGCAGGGGGTGATAAACGCATTATGACTCATTCATATAATTGTTAAATATTGTCGAAAACCAAAAAAAAAAAAAAAAAAAAAAAAAAAAAAAAAAAAAAAAAAATAGTACGTAGTAAATATATAATAATAAGATGGGGTTTGATATTTGTTCATCATGTGTATTGGTCTCGAATGGTATGTCTTAGCAACACGATCGATCGTTGGTATGTTATAAGTAGAAAAGTTAGATGTGATTCATAATACCGGTCGTGGTATACATAGGCGAATGCATGAAACTAATGAATAAATTGTTATCGGTTCGACCGATGCGAATGAGTGCGCTACAGATTACGAACTATAAATGTGATGCAGTGTACTCGTAGTCACCATCAGCGAGATGTTTCCCGCATTTTACGTGTACTTTTCTCTTCACCCATTACGACAATTTTTGTATAGATAATCAATTTGACTGGTAGTCGCATTCTGTAGATTGTGAAACCTTTGATTCATTATTGTTATACTGAAAGTTTATTGAACGAAAAATGCTAAGATCACAATTACTAATATACTTGAATCTTAAGACATTTTTCGAAACCCGAAACGTTAGTTTTTGAAAAACATCGGTCTTTCAAAAACAATGCAATAAATTAATTGCGGTTTTTCAGAAAGGTGTATCATTACATTTACAGTCGACAGTGAAATTCAGAGATCGTTTCAAATACTTTCCGAGGGGATTGAAAATTTGAAAAATTTCTACCGTATTGAAGACTCTAAGATGATTGATTTTTCGCAATAATAATTGCGAAAAGTTATATACAAATGAATTTTTAAAAATTGTTCAATAGATCATCCAGCAAATTTACTTTTTTCAACAAAAGTTGATTCATTAATTTTTTTTATTTTTTTTTTTAATTCTAACATAATTTGTGTATTTAGAAACATTTACGATAAAAATCTATTTACGCTAAAAAAAAGTTAGATTGACGAATGATACGTTAAAAAAAAATTATTTTTCAATGTTGTTAATAACTTTTTGGCATTATTATTATGCAAAATTATTATTCTTAGCACCTTCCATGCGATTGATTTTTTTTCTGAATTTCATCTCATCGGGAAGTATTGAAATTTTTCTCTAAATCTCACGTTTGTCTGGAAAGATAATGCTACACCCTCTTTAATCGACGACGTTACTTCGCGATTGACAACTCACCGATTTTTTTCCAGCGATAGAGACCTCGCGTTGAATGATAAAAAAAATGAAGTCCCGTAAACAACTTTTCCATTCCGCTCCTCGATGTTTTCGAAACATTCAAGAATCACGAATTATTTATCAATGTTAAACTTGCTGTAAGCGACGCGCACACTACTCCATGGCTTTTAGCTTGGAGCTGCGACAGTCTCGAAAGAAAAAAACAAAAATAATTAATTCACAATAAAAAATTGTGAAAAAAAAAAACAAAATAATGATCAACGCGTCGTTCTTGCCAATTAATAGACTTATCAGTGTGCTCAATATACATAATACTTTATTCATTAACACGTTGTACCCGAATTGTATATGGCATTAATATATACTTATATGAAAAAAAAAAAAAAAAAATTCTTAATTATCCGATCGACGATTTAATTGCTTCATCGATCGTAACGTACTCCCTATAATCATATATATCACACTATTTCGCGACTATTTCTACGAGCTAAATACATCGATCGATTATCGAGAGAATTCGAAAGATTCGAGATCGCTAATTGATTTTTTTTTCCATTCGAATGTTAGTGCAGATTTTTTTTTTTTTTTCCATCACAGTTTGAGAGCTCCGAGTTTCGCGGTCGGATGTTCCTTTCCAATTCTCTCGGACATTTTTTTTCCCGCGCAAATGTAATCCTCGTATCGAACGGTGACTAGCCATTCGAAATTTAGATTCGTCGCTATACGCTGACTGTAGTTCGAGGTGAAGACACCGAAAGTAACCCCCGGATGGATTGATCGTTCGGGGTGGTCGTCGTTTCGTAAGCTTTTAGCCAATTGAATAGAACGCTCGACCAATCCCTGTCCGATTTTGTAGCCCTGGTAGCCGGGCTTCGTGCCGATGTAGAATATTTCCATTGCCGCGTTCGTGTCGAATTTCTCGAACATATCCACTCTCGACTCGATCTTGAAAAAAAAGAAAAAAATGAAAAAAAAAAAAACATCGCGTGCAGAATAATTCGATAAATTCGAAACGTCGCGACTGTTTATATACGTAATACAAAACGAGAGCAGCGTCGACAAAGCACTTGGCTGTCCTATTGTGTCCCGTTACTTGAGACTAATTGCTTACGTCATCGAGAAAATTAATAAGAGCCAAACTCGCTTGAGGCTTCAAATGATTCTTCACGACGTTCAGCAGAGGATCGACTTCACCGTTTGCCAATGGTACCTGAAAACACATTAATACGTGAAATAACATTTTTTAAAAAATATTTCATGGTATTATATAGGAAAAGAAAAAATAATAATAATCATAATAATAAAATATGAAAAAATGTTATCTCCCGTAGTAAATTATTTGAAGATAACTAATGAAGTTCTCGAACAACCGTTCTACTGCGCACTTTACGATATTTGTGTTTTTGTTTTTTTCGTTGCAACTATCGTTTACTATCTCCTCGGAACACGTGAGCCAAAGATACACGCGAGTCTTTATCAATTAACCGATATTCCAAAGTGTGTCAAGACGGCGCGTAAATCGACGCAACACGGTGAATTACCGAGACGATGTAATTTAATATTCCGATACGATATTCGATATTAATGCATTATTAGTATTTTCGCTATCACTTTTATCTCAGTATTGACAATTTGCGAGGGTTTTCCGGGATCTGTTGGGGGATCAATTTTTCGTAACACTCACGTGAAGCTTTATGAATGAAGCAGCGACGACTCGATCAGTTTCAACGTCCACCGCGACGATGCTGCAACCGTCTTTGATTACCTCTTTAAAAATCAATTTCATCGCTTCGGCGGCACCATTCTCTTCGTAGATTCCTACACCGATCGCGACGTTTTCCTGTTTCATTGATTGTTGTTGTATGTTTAACGCATCTTCGATTCTATCTTCCGTCAGAATCATATATTCGATCGAACCGTTGGGTCCCGAACCGAATCGGCTAAACATCGTCGATTCGATTGCGTCGCCTATAATGATGAATTATAAAGAGAATTATTCTCATACAGGAATAACTTAATAACCGCGATAAATGTAATGAAAAAAAATTGAACAAAATGTTTTTACTACAATACAGGAATACGGAGACAGTTCTATACTCTGAAATATATGAAACATATTGATATTATCTCAATAATAATAATATTATCGATATTTTTTTCTTTACTTTATTTTGAATATTGTTTTTTTTTTAATATCAATGTTTGTTATTTATATTGATGAATTATATCGACAAGTATTCGAGTGTAATAATTATAAGAATAGTTATAATAATAAAAATTCAAAGCAAACGTTTTCACGACTTGTAAGAAATACGGAGACAGAAAATTGCGTACTCTGTACTTTATGAAATAAATATTAATATTGATTGTTATTATCAATAATATTAATTTTTTTCAATATTTTTTTTATTGTTTTATCAATATTGATATTTTGCAAGCTGTCTTTACCAAAAACACATAATTCGCACTGCTTTGGAGTATTGATGCATTTAAAAATTGATTTCACGCACACGCGTGACTCTCGCAACAAAAAGGTTGAACGGAACTTTTAATTAAAAAAAAAAAAATAATTCAAGGGAAATCGTTAAAGCGGATTATCGTGCACCCAATGTTATTAACGAATTATCTATCGACATATATAGTATAATTACGGATATCGACATTGACCGACGTAAAAAAAAATGATAATAATTATTTTTACGTACGAATGAGAAAACAGAAAACTCACCGGTTCACTGAAAGAGGCGTTAAAAGCTCCAGCGCGGAAGACGCTGTAACCCTATCTGAACGGGAGATAGAAGAAACCGAATCGAAACGCTACGGTCTGGCGGAAGCTCTCAGTTCATCGTGCGAACGCGACCTGCGCCTCTTCTTCGATTGCCTCTATCAGTGAGACTGCACGCTCGACGAACAAACGCGTGTTATTCGCTTGTGTTTCGCGTGGAGGGTCCCTCGTTGCTCTGTTGTGTGGTAATTTATTCTAAAGGCCGGTCGAACTCTTTAGTTCTATATAGTCGTTGCGCCATTTCCCGCATCTGTCTTTTTCATCGTCTTCACTTCATTCGATGTTTCGTAGTATTCAGTTCATTTTTTTTAACACCTCATTCTATATTCATGGGACACCTATGTACTATACATATATAGACGCAAACATTCCATTTTTCGATTACCGCAAGAGAACGATAAATTTTAACGATCCGAAACGTAGTTGTATTTTTCTGCAATAATGCTGGAAATTTCGCGAAAACGATACCGAAGCTCAACGAATGTGTTATTTTTATTTTTTAAACAACTCTGTGCGCTTACTTACGCGCGGTTAAAAATAAACCTGTGCGATATATATCGAACGAACGCCGCGTGACTACGAGACTCGGCGGGAGTCGACCCCACGAGAAGTAACCCGACTTAACGAAGCATTCACCACTCGCGTATTGACACTATGAGTCTTGTTACTTATTTCAGCTTGTCGGCAAAATCGATTAGAGAACAATTCGAAACTTTAAATGAGTTTTCTTTTGAAATTTTCGTAGTGAATAGGATCGGAAAATTAAAGACGATAAGACGAATTTCGATCTGTTGAGAATGCACAGCAAATCAGACGGCGAATTCATTTTTCTTCATTGCATCTAATTGAACCTATTTGGCTTTTTGCCACATGTACGCCACGCAAAGTCCATCGATTTCATGAACAAAAAAAAAAAAAGTATTTTCTCTTTTTTTCCGCGAAGAAAAATCGTCGAAAAAAATACCTCACGATTGACTGTTTAAAATAGTGTAAAAAATCACACTATCGCGTTATAATTATCATTATACTTTTAAATTTTACGTAGGATTCCGTTTTTCACTGTGAAAAAAAAGCAATTTTTTCCCCGAAATTGACGGTATTGCTTCGTTCGAAAAATCTTCACGTAGCGCGTAAGAAACGAAAAGTCCATCGATTGCGTGCAAACAAATAAGCATTTTATTTATTTTCTTCGGGACTTTATAATAATTTTATACTTTTTCATTTTTTTTCACGAAGAAAAAAGTTATCCTTTGCCTGAAATCGATTGACTCGCCCACCCCTACGTTAATAATAATATGCCATTTACCAATTACGCACAGCAGCCAACGAGTGGACGAACACGAAAAATTTATTTTTCGCGTCCAACACGCGATCGTCGATTCGAATCGACTAACGAGATCACGCAATCGCGATATCACGTGCCTCTTCGGTTGTCGCGCGATCCCCGTCACATGCAGAGTGTCGTTATCGATCTTTGATCGAAAGGAAGATTGTTTTCGCGTGACAATCGAAATCGTGTTTCCGTTCGAACAATTTGTACCTTCCGCGATAATTGACCATAAATAATTGACAAATTAAATTTAAATAGAAGCCTATATTTGTACGATATGTTATAGATACATGACGTCTGATGCAGCATATGAAAATATATAATTCGATATTTCGCGAATTGCAAAAAAAAAATATATATATAAATATATTATATATATAATATCTCTGGTAATAATCGTGGATCGTCCAGCAATCGTTTTCTCACATGAAAGCCGATGGAATTGTTGAATTCTTCACATCGGTCAGTCTTTTTGCCATTAAGAAACTGTATCGATGAATATCGCCGATTCGTTCGCTAAACGTTTTACCGGCGAAGGTAAATTCGTCGTAATGAACTTTGGCGAGTGTATCGAAACCAAGACGATCACCGATGTGTTTCGTATAACTCGAAGTCGCCAACATCGTTATCAGACTCGGAACTGAATCGGCATTAGCGATGCATAAATCGCCATCAATCTCAATCGGTGTTTTGACTTTTTTTCCGCGATTTAGTTGCCTCGCGATCTCCAACGAGGCCGCGACGAGAAGCTCGCCGATTCGACGCCTTCGGTGACTTCTCTTCGTCGCCATAAACATTACTTCCAATAAGCAATCGATGTTGAAATGCGTAAACATGTCGATTCGGGAGTCCATGTTAATCATGTAATCGACGAGAGCTTTCGACGATTTACATTTACATCTCTCGCTGAATGACTCGAACGATCCCTTCGCTGATGGATCCGGTCGTGTCTGCGGAAATAACGACTTATTAGACGAATTAATCAACGGAATTACGATGAAAAGATGACGAACAAAAATAATTAACTAAAAAAAAAAAGCAACGCAATCCGCGTTTTTTTTTTTTTGTTTTTTTTTTTTTTTTTATTCGGCAGGTTTTTGATGAGAATTAATATAAATGATGGGTTTTTTTTTTTACGAACTTGTATTTTGTTGAGGGCGACACCAACGACCTCGCCGATAGTCACATCGATCGCAACGACGCTGACACCGTCTTTGGCCGCGTCGAGGCACAATTCCTCGAGTTCTTCCGAAGCTCCGGTTTCTTTGATAAGATCGACGCCCACACTGACGCTTTCGTCGGTAAAGAATGCCTCTCTTATGACCGTCATAGCTCCTTCCAAGGTTTCCGTTGTCAATGACTCGAATTCTATGGTACCGTCCTCCAGGGAACCCCACGGACGGTACGACGTCATTCTTTTGCGAGTACTAAAAAAAATACATCATTTTTCGCGAACGATTAGAGTTATTTCATTGTTAATATTAACTCTTTGACTTTGAAACTATAATGAATGACTGAAAATAACATTCATTGATTATTCGGAATACTTAAAAAAATAAAATAAAAAAATTCTAATTTTCAAAAAAACTGTTTTCCGAAAAATGTTCAAATCGGTATTTGCGAATATCATCTATCAATTACTCGTGAATTTCTGTGTGTGTAGTATTTTTACGAAAACATATCCAGAATTCGTGATTTTTCATCAACAAAAAAAATTGAATAATAAAAAAAAAACGGAGAATTTATTTATGTATTTAGAATAATTACTGAAGTAATTTTTGCTATGAAGAAAAGCTTACATTGCCGAATAATTCGTCAATCAACTTTTTTTTTCGATTTAATTAATATTGTTTCGTCATTAATATTATGCAAAATGAATGTTCTTAACAACTTCTATACGATTGAATTTTTTCCGACGGTTTATCCCGTTGAGAAATATTCCAAATTCGCTATGAATTCCATTTTTTACTGGCAATATATCGATTCACTCTCCTCAAAGAGCCATAAAATCACAAATTGAAAAAAAAAACTCATTTTCTCGGAATTGCTTGGCGCTCATTACACCCGCGCGTAATGTTTCAGAGTTAATACGCCGCGATACTGAACAACGACAAACCTATGATGGATTTTTTTTTGACGGATGGTTGCTCCGGTTTAAAAATTTATTGCTAACTTTTATAGTTTTAATCGATAACCAAATTCTGTGAAAGTAGATTGGTAGTTATCGACCGGATGTTGAGTAAAAATATAATACATATTTTTCTTGAATGAACAATAAAGCATAAATTTAACGAACCGCAGTTTCTTAAAAATGTCATCGTATATTATGCTTCTTTAAAATTCATTCGATTGTTCTTTTTTTTTTAAATCTCATCTAATCGGAAAAACGAAAAAAAAAGTCTGAGTTTTTGGTAAACCGCATATTAATTTTTTAATAAAAAAAAATGTATTCGTTTATAAATAATTTACTTGAATGTTTTAGTTTATCATATATATATTGACGCTTCTCTGAAATTCTTTCGTTTCTTTATTTTGTAATCGTCGTCTAGACGGTCGAAAGGAAAAAAAAAGTGTTATTTGTGAGTTTTGGATATACGAGACACATGCAAATTTATACCTGAAGCTCAATTGTAGTTAATTCGAGTTTAGAAAGATAAATGCTGTAAAAACTGCACACACGCGAATTGCGCGTTCAAATAATACATTTTAATGATGTGCACGTTGAATTTTAACACATTATTTGAATAAACAACTCTACCGGAACGACCTTAATAGCCTATTGACTATGATTTTTAGCGACTTCGTTAACCCCCTTAACGGCACATTACCAACTCGATACGTTCGGGAAAAAAAAAAAAATTTAATTTTTTCAAATTCACGTGTGACAATTATTATTTTAAGACTTAATTTGCTTTCGAACTGTTAAATATTTCAGTTATTTTCTTATCATTGCAACGTCACGATGACGAAACGCGATGGACCAACTTGTTTTTGTTTCTTTTTTCCCAATGTCTTGCGTCATTTGTTACGTGATCGTAGCCAAGGCGCGCAAACTGAGATAGAATTGTATTCAAACGATCCCGTTTTCTTGAAACCCATTCGCTAACGTCGAGACGAGACAGTGGATTTTCGCAAAAATGAGTAATAAAAAGATACGTCATAAAAATAAATCGCAGCACATAATAATTATTCCCATTGCACGTCGGTATCTTTGCGCGAAACAGATAACGAAGATCGCTTTCAATCGCGACAACAATTATATTCGTTTGAATTACATTTTTATAGATTTAAATACTACGATACATATTGCGAAATAATTATACATGGATACGTACGTATATGTATGACACGATTTCGATATGAGATTAATAAAAATAAAAAAAAAAAGAAGTAAGAATTTTCCGTCTCAAAACCCACCTCATCGTTCCAGAATTCGACACACAACACTTCGCTCGGCCGACGGGTTTCCAATGACTGAATATATCGTTTCGTCAACTCTAGCAAAGTCTTACGAATGTCTCATATCGGGGCTGATGCGGAGCGGCAACGTAGGAAAGCCGGACGCGACGCGTTCTCATCTAAAAGCTGAATAATGAACGACGATAATTGAAAAAGTAAATACGCATTATTTCCGATACGCTGACATTCTCCATTCTCCACCGTAGAGTCCCGTACGTGTTGCAGTGAGATATATTCACGCATATCTGACAGTTTCGGTTATCAATGTATATGATATCGCTTCGATGCTGTGTTGTACTTCCACTTCGAAAAACACGGACACATAAATATCGTCTCAATGGTGGGGAGAGGCACGTGAGTTGCGCGTAAAAAATCGAAACTTTTTAGACGCCTCGAGAGTAGGAGGGGATAAATAAATTATATACGTTCGTAGATCAACAACCTTAGAAATAGAAGTGTCAATAAAGTTTGTAATAAACATCAATAATAACAGAATGATACATTTATTGTTTTCACTATAATTATTTTCAAATCTTACGCGCTTCTTACAGAATGTACAAGATACAGACTCGAGGAAATTTTTAAAATGGATCGTAAGATATTGAGTTAAAAAAAAAAAAATTTATTCCGAATACAACTTTTTTTTTCTTTTATGCCGATATATCACTCGTTTCGATGATAAGCCGCATCGAGTCGAAGTGTTTTCATTATCTATACACGAATGCGAGAAAAAAATAACGAAGTGTTCGGGTACGTCGGGGGCGATTTCGTTTAAAATTTTTATACGTTCCTGGCGTTTCGTTATCATTAGCGTACAACTGTCCCCGAGCTTCCCGCGATCAAAGTTCACTGGTCTCTTTCCTGTAGTACCGAACGTCAGTTGGTTGGGTTACAAGAGAACCGAGGCGACAGTCACGTACCTACGTGGATATACGCCCTGTGACAATGAAAACCGTGCACTCACGTGACTGCGCGCAAGGTCGTTGCCAGACGAGTGAAAAACAAGCATTGGTAAATATAGGAATACTCTACATCACGCGAATAATCCGATGACCTAAATAAGTAAGCGTTCGCATAGTAACTGAACTGAAAGCATACATTGCATCTCCATATAAGTTCATTTCGATGAAAAAAAAAATCCATATTGCCGATTAAATTTCGTAAAAAAAAAATGTAAAATTGTACGGATAAAAAAATTGAATTACTGCTTATCAATGGTAGCGATTATTGTTCATGCAAACGATCGAAACACACGCACAATGTCAACGCACCTGCACGCCGTGCAAATAACTTTCACGCGCATGTGAACGCAAATACGCGTATGTATGCATGTCAGACAGGCTATATACGCGCATCGGTTTGGTTATGCTATTACGCAATTGCTCACGCGCACATTCGTCCCCGTTAAACGTCAAACTCCCCCAGTCGAAGGTTCCCGCTTCGAGGGAAATAAATCGTTCCGCAATTATCCGTTTTACGAAATTTTACTTACCGTATAATATTCCGACGTTGTAAAATATTGAATGGAATTGTCGTCCTTGCGAAGGATCATGCGCAATCATGATCCGCAGCGACGCACGGAACGTAATTCGAACTGACCGCGTACGCGAGATCTTAGTGACTCGCGAAGAAAAATGTTTTATCCCGAGGAAAATACTCGGGCGATTCGTAATGACAGGCTGCCGCACGTCCGCGCTATACGATTCCCAAGTGGGAACAAGAAATAAACCGGGTCGCTCGTCGGTTCTGTAGGGAGTTATCTTACCGTCTCGCGCGCGCGAACATGCGATGCATTACGGGAGCGATATGATTTTTTTAAAGATTTTATATTTGGTGATGAATCCGGAGGCCAAGTGCCGAATCGACTTAAAAGACTAAATTGATGGTTTAGTTACGTGTCTTGCTTTCGGAAAAATGTATAATAATACGAAATGATAATAGTAACTGATTAATAATAATAATATAAAGCATTGTTTTGATTAGCAGCGCTTCAGTTTTTTTTTTTAAATAGTCAATTCCATTGTTTTTCTTTTCTCTTAATACGTATTTTTGGACGGAGGCGATGGAATTTTTTTTGCGAATATTTAACATATTAAAAAATGTATATACGAAATTTCACATTGATCTGTTATATAGTTTCTTTACCAGAAAATTAGAAAAAAGCCGTAAATTTATCGGAAAAAAAAAGAAAATCCCAAGATAATTCCCCCAAAACAAGATAACCGGCAATTCAATACACTCTCGTGTTCCATCGCGAAAATGTGAAGCAACTTTATCATCTCTTTTCGCATTCGCGATCTTTTTTTTAAGAATTTCTGTGTCCCCTTATTAAGCGGAGTTTTTCATTAAAATCGATGCCATTAGGATCGGCGTCTCGGTCCGGGAACAGTACACGACATCGTTGGCTAAACGATCTCGTAATATAATTGCGACAATTGCGATCGGTTTGTCGATCGAGAAGCATGCCAATGATTTTCGCGAATCCGTTTTTAACGGCAACGCGTATCGGCATTTTAAATATTCCCGGTAATTGTGCAATTATTTGTGAGTAGTATTTCGGAAAAATCCGTGAGTCCGTAATCAATCGCTTATCCGCTCCGTATAGTCTCTCCAACGTAACCGCGCATTAGTAAAGCCGTGTAACCGTATGAATCTTGCGGCGGCTTCGAGACGCACCGAGGGTATCGAATGTAACATAATTTCCGTTTTATTCCTTCTTACTACAGTTACTCGCAATTTATTTATTCAAACGGCGATTATTTAAATGAAAAGAATTTTTTATTTGATTCTGTTTTTATTTCATAGAAAAAGCAATTGCCATAATCAATACGATCAATATACGGATATCGAAATTATTAAGCCGGTTTTCGCAAGTTTCTCGTAAAATCGACCCAATAGAACTAAAATAAACGCGTTTTCATGCAGCGCTGCGAGACATGAAAGAAACTTAAACGAAAAAATTAATTGCTACCAGTAGAAATGCGTTTGGCAGCCAATTCCAGAATCTGCAACCTAAAATCCCTGAAAACACGCAATTATATCGTTATAAAATTTGTGTATTAAGTAGATGCATTATAGATATTTATTTTAATAAATACAATTAAAATGGTGGTGATTTATCACATCACCATTTGCATTAATACTTAAGATACCTTGTCTCGCATAATTGCGGTAACAGTATGAATCGTCAGCTTCGCATTGACGAAAATATTCCTGTAATCAAGTTTAAGTTTATATCAGGAAAACCGTAAAGCAAACATCGAAAAAATGCTGACGAATACATTCCTTTTGTAATCAAACTAATTAAAATCGATTAAAAAATTATTATTAATCAATAATAACGTAATTAATCAATATTTATTAACAATAAAATAATCAATTATTGTTAATTACTAAGTAATTAATTTTTTTTTTCAATTTTTTGCGAGTTAACGCGAAGATTTTCATACCTTTCAAAATATTGTTGTAACGCAGAAATTCTGGAGGTGCGTTACTTCGCTTTTAACTATTCGTAATCTCCATGATAAAGAGACGATAGATTTCAGAGGAATATCCAGTTCTGTGATTTGTGACTATCGAACAGTTGCTAAAACGCCTTGAAAAAAAAATAAAAAAATTGTGTTGAAAAGTCGGTATTCTATATTTTGAGGTTATGTTCACCTAATCAATCGTTGGTTTAACCTCTTCGGAAAAAACAAAAAACCATCGAATAGAAATCTCGAATAAAGTTTTTCGTCAAGTTATTATCGTACTCACAATACATCGCGTACATCGCGTCTCACGTGTGGCTCGCTGTCAACCAGTTGCATCCTCGGAAGTCGTTGCAGCGTCTAGAAAAATCGGACAGTTTATCAGTGTTCCCGGTGCGTACATAGTGTCAACTTCGCGATCGTCCCGGCAATAAACTTTCCGGGGTAAGAAAAAATACTTTTTGCTCATTGAAATTTCGCAAAAAACACGGGGGTATTCATAACACAATTAAAATACGTTGGATAATCTCCCCAACTCTTTGAACGAATGTAAATGATGTTTATCGAGTCGAATTCAGCGAAAACTCTGTAGACGCCCCCGCGCGTGTGCGCTTCTCGACTCCGTTCATGATAAAACAGTGTCGCATAATTTATCGGTCAGAATAGCTCGAAGGAAACAGGTGTTTCCGATGAAAGGAAAAATAAGTAAAGGATTTAGGCAAAAAATGGACAAGAATAAAGATTGCATGGTACTTTATGTCACGGAAACTTTATATTCTGCGTTTTTAACTGCACTGTTGCCATTGAAACGATCGGATCGAATGAATTCTCGAGTTCTGCGTTGTCCTCTGTGTGTAAGCTTCGAATTTTGCTTCCTTACTTACTGACCGTTCTTCTATCGTTTAATGTGTCATCCCCTTTCCCCTCTTTGGTTAATGTTACTACTGCTCCATCTACACCATGTACATAATGCCTCTCATGTATAATAATGAAAGTCCGATTGCATCGAAAAATAAGTACTTTTTTCGGGACCGCCACGGATGTGTCTCATCGGTTACAAATTTTGCCTGCGTATACTTTGCGGATTAATAGTGCAATAGCGTCAGCAGCAACGAATTCTATAGTTAGTTTTACGCACATTTCTCTCGCGACCAAAATCTCCGCATAGCGCAAAGTCGTGATTGCGGGGAAGCTCTGTCGACGGAGAAGCGGCGATTTCCGGTCCAGTAACGATTCTCGCTTAAAAAGCCCACCCGTCGATAATACGAGGGCCGTTTCTCCGCACGAGTGAGGCAAAGGGCTATAGCGGTATCCTTCTCACTCGACGAGAGACGAGAGAACGCGACAGGGCACGAAAGGGCAGAGCGGTTGATTTATTTTTTATTCGCGAGTAAATAACTGCAAGAGAAGAATGTGTCAGACGCGTGGCTCCGTATGCAAGTCCACTATTCTCGCTCTACAAGTTATTTTCATCTCTTAGTTCTCGTCTAACGTCGACGAAATCCTTTGCACAATCGTCGGTATAATTAATACGCTCGAATGACGGACTATCGATCCAGAGGCCGTTATACGATTCTAAAGCGTTGAAAAGCTCTCCGCGATGCCTACAATGAGCTTCGAATATTGTATTTCTGCTTAGTCTGACGCCCTTACAAACTCTTCAGGGGCGTACGCATTTAATTTAAAATGCCGTAAAAACGACTTATTAAATACTTTTTATCCGCTGTATTTTTTCAAAGAAAAATAATAAAAAAATTCTAAAAAACCGAAGTGTAAGATGTTTGTACGTTAGTTAAAGCGAGTCTCGTTCGATCAGTATAGGCCAATCAACAGACACAACGGCATTGCCAATAGAAATAATGATGCTAACAACAATGACGTTGAACGTGCAAAATACGTTCGCACACTGACGCACACCTGTCGAATAATGAGAGTACACTCGCGCGGTTTGCTAAAACGTTCCTGT
This sequence comes from Buathra laborator, assembly GCA_934046635.1. Taxonomy (NCBI): domain Eukaryota; kingdom Metazoa; phylum Arthropoda; class Insecta; order Hymenoptera; family Ichneumonidae; genus Buathra; species Buathra laborator. Next base: position 19,775,551 of record OW203895.1, on the reverse strand, counting down.
GCACTATATCCTAACCTATAGTATACCTAACAGTGTATACATACAACGTACAGTTATAGACAAGTGAAGTACGTTCGGTGTGGTGAATCCTTGAGGGGAGGAACGAACGAACGTATAGAGGGGAAGGATGGGTTACGCGTTCCTATAATTAATTGCCGCTAATGACAGTATATCGATCGCTCTCATCGTGCCGTTCTCTCGCTTTCTCCTCCGCCTGTCCTCTTTCTCTATCCGAAAATTACAACGGATAGCGTGTGGCGCGATGTTGTCGAGGCTTCTATAAGCCCCACACTCTTGTATACGTTCGAACGGAGGAGTGGGGCGGGGTTCGTCGCTAAATCGGATAAACCGGTGTCGAGAGTTATATTTAGATCGAAATTGTTCAATCGACTGCCGAACCAACCGATGAATTTGGATCAAATATCATAATTAAACGAATCGAAAACGATGACGACGAGTCTTGAAACGATCGAGTAACGAAAATCCTCGGAAATAACTCCTCTCATTAAAATCGAACACTGTTCGGAAACGATGTCTCAACGGCGTATCAAATCCCCGATAGAAAAGTTATGCAAAAATCACGTATCATTTATTTATATTTATTTATAGTAATCTATATACTGTACACATGGATAATGTATACATATATAGTCTGTATATACAGTATATGGAAGATAAATGTCCAATTATGTATATAAATTAGATTGGATAATATAATCGATATAATCCATTATAATTATTATATACAATACCCAATTATGTACACAAATTATATACGATCAATGTAAAAAAAAATTTCGCCGAACAATGAAGTCGTAGTTGAAGCTGTTTACCGGGGACTTTCGTAAAAAGCAGTGAAAAAAGTTTCGACGCAAACTTTGGAGTACCGGAGGCTTTGGAACGTCTAATTGGACGCAGAAAACGGCTCCAATACAAACAAAATTGAATACGCATCAAAAGTTTCTGATGAATAGCTCACGAACACGTGACCCCGTTTTGTACAAACTACAGACAGAGATAAACGCGCGCAGTTAGCTAAGACGATGTTACTTTATATCGCGAATTATAGTTCGGATCCTCAAATTACTTGAGGATCAGTAATGGTGTGGAATACCAGACGTGGCATATCTACACAATATGGACTGTAGCAAATCGAAACTCCATTAATGGAAACGTCCGTGGGCGTGACGAAAATGACGACAATGTCGAGAACGACGAGGCAGGACGATGGAACACAGAACTCGGCGCGATGGTAGCCTTCCTCTCTGCCTGTCGTTCGGCGCCGTCCGATAACGCTTCGCCTGATCATTCTCACTCGTGTATCGGTCTCTCTTTCTCTCTCTCTCTCTCTCTCTCTTTCTCTCACTATAAATATAAATATATATACGCAACTACGACGCGTATAATAAAACCTATCATCGGACCCTACTGATCGCCTATTTTCAATTACGTAAAATCGAAACCCGCACCTATATTCAATTGTCGGTCAATTCTTTCGTACAAATATCCTTTTTTTATTGTCATCCACTACGAGGAACTTGTCTAGAAACGTGTCTAACAGCATGATAATTATTTTCAATAGAAACGCATATTTGTTCAATTTTGTTTTTGATACCCGAACGGATTTGGTGATTCGTAATGTTGCATAAAAATAGGCAACTGTTGTAGAATCAACCATATTTATAAAACGCGAGTGCCAATTCGAAATTTATTCAAAATATTTTTTTTCGAAATTTATTAAAAAAAATGTTTTTTAAAATTATTTTCTTCCAATAACACGATTATAAAAAACTCGGACGTAAATTTAATGAATATCGTATTTGCGTACACGCAACATTATTCTCGATCGACCTTAGAGGTTTTTTTTCACCGTTCGAAGGCCCCATAGTGTCGATCGGGAAAGAGGGTCGTGGCAAAGCATGCGAAACGTTAATATCGGGGCCGTAGTAACCGCGGGAACGAGCGAGACGGAAAAACGACGGAATGGAAACAAAGTCTCTGGTAATTGATTACGTAACGTCGAACGGAGGTCAGGCGAATTGAATCGAAGAGAATCTATTACCGGTATTGGCGAACCGCTGACCAGTATAATGGGCCACTGGACAGTCTAGACGAGCCACGCTATTAATCCAATTTCTTATTGCAATCTTTCCGCATATTGTATCTGCCGCTCGGCGATGCAAATTCTACAACGTTGGCATAAAATTATAAAAATGTAACTATAACTACAATTAAACTCTATGAACGTTTATATGCTTTATTATCGCTGATATTCAGTCGTTTTGTAAACGAGCTCCCGTTTCCGGAATTCCGGCGTTTATCTCGTAGCGTTATTCATAGAGTTCTACTGAAATTGATTTTTTCATTTTGTTGATTCGTTTCTTCGTTCATCCCGTTCATTCCGTTAAGTCCAGTAATTTAATTAATTTCATTCATTCGATTCATTCCATTAATTTCATTAATTCCGTTCATTCAATTCATTCCGTTCATTCGATTATTCCATTCATTCGATTATTCCATTCATTCGATCATTCGATCATTCGATTATTCCATTCATTCGATCATTCGATCATTCGATCATTCGATCATTCGATCATTCGATCATTCGATCATTCGATCATTCGATCATTCGATCATTCGATTATTCGATCATTCGATCATTCGATCATTCGATCATTCGATCATTCCATTCATTCAAACAAGTAGTTCCAATCGCGAGTCGCATAGAACAAATATTGAACAGTAGAAAATTGTAGCAGATGAACAGATTTTTACAAACAGAAAATCATCGAATATAACGTAATGCTAAACTACCGGATGTACCAATACCACTAATTTTTATTTAGTTATATTTAAATTAACACCGAGCACAGCAGCAACTGCGATCAAGCGATATTTGACCCCAAGCAATCATCAACCCCTCCGTTCGCCTGAAAAGCAACGAAAATTTGATTTCCACAATATCAGTGCTGTGACGCGATGTTTTCGGACGTGTCGCGACTACTGTATTTCCATTACTGATGGTTTTGGTATGATCTGAGTGGAGCGAAAGAGTTATTACACACGAGATGACGATGAAAACCGACGAGACTCTGGTAACTCAGACACGTGTGCTGGATTCGCTATCGAGCGGGGACCGCGACGTGAGCCGGTGCGGCTTGGACGCTCAGGCTCTCTTATTAGTTCGCCAATGTCGGCTTCTTTATTTATAACCGAATGCCGTGGTTAAGGTCAAGACGGCCGCCGCCACTGGGCGAGCCGGCGGGCAATGTCTCGCCTCGTTATGTCATTCTCGGCTCGATCTTTTTTTTCTTTCCGTCTCTTCGCTTAACCGGATCTTTTCATTTTTCTTTTCGCACGTTTTTCTCGCCCTTGTGTTATCCGCAAAAATTACCGATCTTCGCCTCTCCGACACGTTACGTTGTCGATAACTCAGGTGTTTTTTTTTTTTCTTCGGAAACTGTATATTTGCGATATACAACAGCAAAGCTGAGCGCCTAAGCGAGTGTCAATATTGCTGTCTTCAAATATTGGACGGCAGCTTCAATTTTTATATGTCCTTTAGTCCGAGTATATTATGTTGACCATGTGAAATATCAAGGTAGGTCACCGGGTATCAAAGGATGTTCCAGCCGTACAGTTTACTCGACTCCGTCAATGGTGTACAGTACCATCCCTCTTTCGGTGTCTCGATAAGATCGAACACTTTTGCTATTTTTAAGGTCGAAGGTCCGGCGATTACAAGATTAAAAAAAATTCATTCTGTTTTTTTCGTACGTGAATATTCGTTTTTTTCCACAATGATATATGTTCCGATCGCGTAAAAAAAAAAAAAATCGCAATACAAAATATAAAAAATCGTAGAAGAATGGTATTTTTTTTCACGATCAGAACATCGTACAACACGATACAAACATTTAGTTAAGCGGAGGTTTTTGATCAAATTATAAAATAATTTTTATAATTTAAACAAAATTTTACTATTATTATTATTATTGTTATTAATAAATAAATCAAATGTGCATAAATTTGTTATTATCGGCGGTTCGGTTCGGCCCGCGAATCAAAGATCAATTAAATAGTACAACGGATTGTATTTTTTTTTCGTATTACCGCTCATAGCCCTATAGTTCCGCATAAACGTGATACCAATGCTAATATAATTCGACACAACGGATTATCTATTTATCGCGACAGCGGACGTAAAGGCTTTCACGTGATAGATCGCGAGATTCTAAGGACACACGCGCTTGCAAAGAAATCAAAGACCTCCCTCGGAGCTTATGCTCTATAAGTCGGGTAAACGATAAAGTCATTGACATTCGAACGACGCGGTTGACACTCCGAAGAGATAAATGTGAGGGAAAAAAAAATCGATATCAACAATGAAAAATATTTGACACCATTTTTTTTTACGATAAAGAAAACAAAAAACGTATACTTCTGCCCGAAATCGTTCATTAACCTATTGTACTGTATTGAAGTCCGTATCGAATCAGAATCATTTATGAGTACGTCGACCCGCGTCGGATCTATAAAAAAAATCTCGTTCCGCGCAGTGGCGCGAAGACACATTAAAAACGTTGTAATTTCGCGCGACTCAAAGCAAAAGTACCTATATCCCGTACCTGTACCCATCAGATACGCCTTTTTGATTTTCATACATCGATAACGAATCTCTCGTGTTGTCACCGACGCGCACGCTCGCGGAAGGCAATATATCTACACATGCTTACCGCACGTATGTATTTCTCATTTTCCGCAGTTACCGCGTAGTCATTGAAAAGTTCCGCGAAAGCGTTTTACGCTTATGATCGACCGTGACAGTGAATAACCCCGCGGTATTGGATACAACGTCGCTTCGTTGTATCCACCATGCGTGCAGCGTAGCTATCTATGTTGTATGTACTGATCCCCAATGCCGATAGTATCGACGAGCTTTCATTTAATTTTACGCATCTGTCGTTCGCGGTGCGGTTCCTTGTAGACGCGAGATATCATTTCGATATCTCGTATCCGGTTTCGCAGAGTCGCGAAGGAGGCGAGAAGCAATATTGTCTTCAGCGCCCAGTGGCATTCGACGTATATGGATGTAAACAACATGTAGGTATATATCGATTGCTGTGAACCGGAAGGACGTTACCCGAGTTATTTTAACGGGATAAATTCAGCTGGGTACGCCCTTCTGTTTCTTAATGGTATATATACATATATACTTTATGTATTTACATACATACATATATATATAGACGTCGTTCATTGCCGAAGGGTTCAAAAACAATTAGAATACACGACCGAAGCAAGAAATCGCAAATTCTTACATATACTTTCTTATATTTGTTGTATACATATATACTTTCATAGTGTTATAACGTACCCTACTGGCCGTTCTAATTTCGTCGATGCGCTCTCCGGGGCAACACCGAAATCGATCGTGTCGAGGTTATACGTGTCCTAACCCCCTCGTTCTGTTTCCTTACTCTCTTTCTTGGTTGCTTCGCCCTCATCCTTCTCTCTCTCTCTCTTTCTCTCTCTCTCTCTCTTGCTCTCTTTCTCTTTCTCTCGCTCGTCTTATCCGTTCGGCGAACTAAGCGTCCAGATCGTGAGAAAATTACCATCGACGAAGAAATGCCATTGCGAATGTCAGATTCAATCGGGCCATCCGAGCCGCGCGGTGATGCATTATTCCGGTGAAAAAGAAAGAAAGAGGACCAAAGTGTCACAGGAGAGCTTCAATCATTGGACCGCTAACAATCGAGAGCATCGTCGACTCATGGAAAATGGATAGAAGGTATTAATATGTTTCGATTAATGCCATTGGAAGGAGCGCAACGCATGATAAATGTGGCGGCGACAACCTATTTCGACGCAAAGATCCTTTCAAATTAACTACAGTGGAACCTCTCGTATTTGATGAGAGCACTGCTGATTGGCTAATGCCTTGCATGGGCGCCCGGGAGAGGGAAACTGCTGGCTACGCGATACGCTCGCCATCGCCGTTACGTCCACCTGATTGGTAACTCCCGTATTTTACGATGTCTCCGACGAATGGCGTCAAATACGAGAGATTCCACTGTAACTATGAAAACCACGGCGGAAGCCACCATAAAAACCACGGTGGTTAAATGGCAAAAATTAACCGCCAAAATCACCACGAAACCACAGTTATCACAATTCGGATTTGCGGGGACGGTGATTTAGCGGTGATTTCGCCGCTGAATGTTAGAAAAGTGGTTTTTTTTTCGTTTCTTGTGTAAAAAGTGTGGTTTTGCAGTGGTTTTGTCGGTAAATTTTTGTCCCTTAACCACCGGGTGGTTTTATTGTCGCTTCGACAGCGTGCAGTCGAGATTCGCCGAACGTATTGTTTTTTTTTTCACACTACCGCTACTAACTGGTCATTTTGACGGAAATTAACCGAACACTGACAAATAACGACTAATTGATTATCGTAATTTTGTTTTTCTGAACGATAAAAGCTGATGTTCCCAATTTTTTCTCGGATGCAAAAATATGTTTTATTTGTAGAAGAAAACAATAGCGCTACCGCGATTCCAAAAAATGCCTTTTTTTTCACACGCGTACCTATAATCCTGTGGTCACGTTGACCCTGACCTCAATTTTCTCTGTACCGTCCAACCTCTCGAATGTAAAACCTCTCCTCTCTCCCCCCACTCTCTGTGATATCTCCATACATAGCCGAGGCAGGCGTTCGCACGATCAATTTGTCTTAAAATACGATTGAACCTCTCGTCCCATTTGCTGTCTGGGTAACAAAAAAAATTCTTGAACGCGCTGCTTCCAGATCGTAAAGCACTGAAAATAACTGTGCGAATAGCCAACGAGGTTGCGACCGATGTTATCGATGTTTGGAGCAGTTTGCCGCAATGTTTGCTCTCAAATACGGGATAATCACTACCGATTTACGTTCCAACTTCGATCGAAATTTTTTTTCAGAAATTAATTTTTTTTCGCAAAGTCAATAATAATAATAATAATAGACCGAGCATTGTCACGATTATGCATAACTGTGCCTACAATTACATTTTTTTATCTAAATTTCCTCTCACGAGATCGATTCGCGTTGACGTTAGTCAGAGGGTTAGTCGCGTTATGATTCGTCGATGAGTATAAGTGAAAGGAGGTGAATGATAGGTTAGAGAGGTGTACGCGGGGTCGCTTTGGAATCGGAAACGAGTTTATCGAGCGACGGAAACTCTCATCTTCGAGACTGCCTGCGCTCTCGCCCCCTTAGCCCTCTCCCCCCTCCTCATCCGCGCTCATTCAATTAAGCCGTTCATTCGTGTCGCGCGAGAGTGCAGAGTGCATCAGCCGTAGCTGCATCAGCGAACGAACCGACAAGCGTAGAGCAAGTGCCAGAGATTCGGAAGCGATCGTTGTAAATAATGCAAAGGTGCAAGCTTTGCGCTCAAACCTCACCGCACGCGAAGCTCGCGACTCTTAACTGCGTGTAATTGAGTGACGATGTACTTTCGACCAAAAAAAATCCGAAATACATCGCAGAACTTACTATGATTTTATAGCATTATTATTATTTTCTTTTTTAAGAATTCGGGATAATAACATTTTTTTTTTTAAACTGCCATCATAATCGAGAGCTTTTTTTTACCGTTGGTTAACCTCACCGGGTAAAAAAGCTATCGTGTTTAATTCGCGCAACAGCAAATACGCAGGAAAAACGGCATTGAATAATATATAATATACTGAGTCGTCGGGGGAAACGTATATTCGCTTCGAGACTTTCGTCATATTCGGAGTAAATCCGTAACTGTGAGGGATTCTCGAAGCTTAATGCTGCATCCCCCTCGACGACCTGGCAGTAGTACTTTCCGTATGGTTCGAGAAAAAAAAAAATAATATAAATCGACGCAAGTAACCTCTTTCCGTGTTCGAGCGAATACAGTACTGCAACGCTCTCTGCTAATATGATTTCTGAGCCAAAATAGTAAACATAGCGCATTGGGCTATCGCTTCTCATCGACTATTACTCACTTCCTGACTTATTGCGTCAATTGCAGCGATATTCGCGGTTTCAGTTCCGGGAACAAATCGCGGTGGCGGCGAGTCCTGCCAAAAAATATATTTGGAAAAAAATGAAAAAAAAAAACATATATATGTACATATCTTGCGATTCTAAAAAACTATTCTCATGTTCGACTCTACCTGTCGATCTCCGCCCACCAAACAGATTGACATATTTGAAAATCGTTATAACAGACGATGTCGGGTAAAAAAGCGAATTTTATTTTTGTTATACGCAAAAAAACATCGTATCCCTAAACCCATGAGTCTGTATATTCGCAACGATGTAATGGCTACGCGAAAAAATTCCCAGAGTCGAAAAATTTTTAAAAACTGTTCGACAAAATTTCATGTTTTTTTTCTTTCAAATCGAAATTTTTTAAAATGGTAGCGAAAGAAAATGAAATTCCTTCATCAATTTTTTATATTCGTACCACGGGATTTTTTTACATAGTCAAAACTTCATAACGATCGAACCAATCGCATGAAATGAATGATTCGATGTTTTATTGAATATTAAAAAAAAATGAAAAAACGGTCTGAAATCGCCGAATCCCTCTCGTTACATGCTGTTTTCAAAATCGTATTAATCATTTTACCGTATGAGTTGGCTGGAGTGGACCGAACCGGTACATCTACCCCCTTAGCTTAATAGATGAAAAGCTCGTTCGACTGTTGGAAATTGTCAGAGACGAGGTTTCACGAAGGCACCTGTTCTATACACCAGTATGCCGAAGGGGTAAAGGGGGGAGGGGTCCGGGGGGGAGGGTTTATGAAAAGGTGTCTATGCGAAGATATCACCGTGTGCTATATATCGAGGGCCTCGCTGAACCCGCTGGAGCTCGACCTCCCCGAGCAAATGATGGAAGAGTGGAGGTAGCTATGCAGCAACGGCAAAATAGGCAGAGAGGAGAGGAGGCACAGCCTCGCGAAGCCAGCGAAGTGAATACACTCTATCGTCATTTCTAATTTTAGCACAAAGGGTGTGCGGTAGGTCTATCTATCTTTTTTCTCTTGTATGCGCGCTCGAAGGGATACCCAGTGGCGTTAACGTTGGAGCATCAAGCAGGTCGTCTGTCCGTCCGTAGGTCGATCCAACGCTGTAGAGATTCTTTTTTTTTTTTTTTTTTCTTTTTTTTTCGGTTTTACACCAGCAGTTTCCATCATCGCGCCTCGCTGTTCTTGTCATAGGGTACATATCGACCACCCCGGTTCGAGCCAAACACGGCGACTCATCGGCGTTCGAATATTGACGCAACCGAACGATTACTCGATTCAATTTTACGAAACGCCATATATCGCTGAGCTCCGGAGGAAAATGTTTGATTTCATTAATAACTTCGTTATCTATTAAAATTTATACAAAAAAAAAAAACAAAATAGAGTCTCGAGGTACCGACAATGGCGTTTAGCAATATTCGCGTTATCACCTATCGTCTGTATAGGAGATATAGTCACATCGAACTTTTTTTTTTTACTACATTTTTTATAATTTTCGGTGATTACAAGCACTCAAACATCGAATAATCGTTTTTGCATCGCGCATGTCCCGCGTGACGAAGTGACACAAGATATTTCGCGGTTAAACGGATTTGGTTCGAACAGTCGCTGAATTGCCGTGGTGCATAACACGTATGCATGCGGTATCTGTAAGTATATTGTTCGCAACTATATGGACAGGTGGGAAGGACACAATGACGCCGCGCAACTCTATCGCACCGTGTTAAATTCAATTTGCGAGTTGCGAACTCTCACACTCCGCCATATAGATGCTGTATAATCATTTGTTTATTCGCATAGGTGGCTGTGTCACGCGCGTGGACTGGAATGAAACACGCGCGGACGCATGATCCAAGGCATTTTTACCGTTCGCAATGTTACGCGGTGCTCTTCATTTTATGATTTTTTTTTGGTATTTAAATAGAGATTTTTTTTTACGATAAGAAATTGTTTCATTCGCATTTACGACATCGTGGATAGAAAACTACCCGAAAAAAAAAACAAAGGATAAAAAGATATAAAGGAGAAGAACCGGTGATTTCGAGTAAAATAGGTATTTTATTTTGTTTATCGATACAAACAAATTCCATGCGATTAGATATTCGTACTGATGTTCGAATTATATAAAAAATGTATGCATTCATAATTTTTTTTCTTAATAAATGAAAAACAATGATAATTCTACCATTTTTTATATTTGGAGCGACGAATTTTTTTTACAGCATCTGTACATCCGTGCGAATGAATACGCTCTTAGGGATACGATTTTTTTTTACATACAAAAAAATAAAACAATATTTTTTGCCCGGTCTTCTCGAGTCCCCTTAATCTTATCGTCGCGCGAAATCGTATATATAATAATCGATGTTTGGGACGGCGGGTCCCTCGGATATATCTACAAGTTTTGCCGCGTCGTGATGCGTCTTCCTGTTGACAGATCCAAATCTTTCTATCTTTGCGCGGATAAACATGAGAGAGAGAAACGAGATGCGCGTCTACGAGAGATAATTAAAGCGCGGAGCATTACTAAAGACTCTTGACGTTGACTCCACGCTTCCGTCGGATTTTATGTCGTCTCGCGTCGGCCTCGCTTCATCTCCTCGTGTACACCTCGACACATTAAACCCCCGCGGGCACCTAATATCGATCGCGCAATATCCAACTCGCGATTTTTCCATCTGCCGGCTCCTGTGCTCAGCGTCGACGATGCAAAAGAAAAATTATCTGATATCTAACTACGAAGGTATCTCGGCGACACACGCGGAAAAGGCATCAAATTTCAACTCATTGCATGCCAAACTGAAAAAATTACTTGCAAGACCGGTATTGGAAGCTTTCATGTCTCAACCATGTAATAAACTTCAACCAAATGTGTGTTGAAATTTAATAAAAAAGCCTTTGCGATATAACGAAATAAGTTTTTATTAATGTACGATGCATGAATGCCAATTTTTTATTTTTTAATACATTACATTTTTTATTACTTTTTGCAGCGTATATATACGATAACGCCGATATAAACGATATACAACAAAAAATAGATTAAATAAAAGAATTAATTATTCATTTAATTAATAATAAGGATATCGCTATCTTATCAATCGATTGAACATTGAAGATACCAATCAGTGTCATTTTATAAACACTCGAGTTCTTTTTATAAACAAAAAAAAAAGCTGCTGAATTCCGATGCCGATTCACATTTATTTCATCGCGAACCTTCCCCGGCGGATTAACCTTAAAAAGAGTGATGATTGATTATTTTTTCATCGAAATATACGGTTCCACTTTTAGTAGTCGAGAATATATTCTTCTCTCGATTCATTCCTAATTACGAATCGGTGCAATTGTTTTTTTGTTTTTTTTTTTTTTCATTGTTATCCAAAGTTTCTTTGACAATCGGCCGGTGTCGGAGAGACTATAATAATTGGAGGATATAGCCGAGTGTGACAGCAGATAGGAACGGGCAGGAGGCTCGTGAGAGTCGAGGTTTTGACGGTATTGATTTTCCGCGCCCGGGATATACCGCCTCACACCATCGGCAACTCAAACCGCCTGCCCGAAGGGTGCCTTTACCTTGTTGTTACTGCTACACATATATACACATCACATGTGTACCGGTTGCCACCTCTGTACCGCAAAGCGCGTGGAGTGAGAAAAGACTATGCATCCCCTCCTCACCCCGCACTGTACGTACGGGTCAAAGTATAGCCGCAATTTTCGTCGTCATTGTGATCAGCAAGGTGGAAATATTCTCAGAGAAGATCGATTGGGACCTGAAAACCCTCCCGGACCCGATAGAGATAGATGACTCGTTCTTGCTACACCTACGAGACCAACCGGTGCATATTTCACGCGATAAAAGAAATTTTCTCGAATGTCTGCATGCCGACAAAAAGTCCTAAAAACGTGCGAACAGTCGAAGTTCACGCCCTCTATTTTCGTTTTCCAATTGGGCCTTTTCCCCATTTAACCGATTAACCCCGAAAAAATCGGTTCGCAAACATCAATTTTTTTAATCCTTAAAATCCCCACCGAGTCGCGCCGTAGATGCTCGTCGAGATAAAACGCAACAAGTGTAATACAGACAAAAAAAGGGAAATAAAAACGAAGAATTAGTCTTATGGGGATTCCGTGATGTTCCATTGAAATACGATACAAGTAGGTCGCTAATTGAGACGATTATAGCACATCATTAACCTGAAGCTTAGTCGATAGGTATCTCGAGAATTGGGACGTAGTGGGGGTGGGGGATGCGTTGAATTTGGGGCCTCAAATCCGTATCAGGGTTGTTGTCGTTGCACTGTCGTGCATAATTCCGCACGCCGGATTCGGTACCACGACACCCATTATGAATCGGCGTGGTATCGTACGGCAGGACACATATATAGCCATAGGGGTGTTTCCATACTATGTTCAATAGTTGTATATATATATCCCTGTGCTCAGCAGAGAGAGAGACGAGAATCTCCGAGTAAACCGGCCTCCTGTATCACACGTTGTACACCGGTACACGCCGCATTAATTCCCCTTTCCCGCTGCTATCGGCTCGTAATCGATAGTCAACCTGACCCCTTCAACCTCTCATTCCTTCGTACGTCTCACCTCGCCGCTCCCTCTCTGCCGACAAGACTCAACGGAGTTACTAACTGGTACATTTCCAGAGGGCTTTGAGTGATCTGGAAGACGAGGCCAAAGCAGCGGAGAATGGGAGAAGGTAAGCGCGCGGGAGGGGAGAGTTTTGTTGATGTTCAATCGAGTGGGCGCGAGGAGATATACAAGCTTTCCGGGGTTACCAGGTGAATGAGCCTCTCTACTCATTGTTCTTTTATTTGTTCACTGACTATGGAAGAATAATTTTACTGTAGCGGAATGAAATTCAGTTTTTCGAAATGTTTCTGTACTCAAAATGGCGCGCAAGGCGTGGAATCGCAGTCAATAAAATGATTAATTATCTTCTTGAGTTTCTTGAGTAAATTAGTTTTGAAAAGCATAAATGGGTTACGCGAACTTTCTATTAGTTCTTTTAATTTATTGTCTCAAGATGTTGTTGCTGCCGCTGTCGTTGTTTGCTTTACTGGGTGCGCTGCTGTATGCAACGCTGTATCCGCTCCCTTATTCGTTGCTGCCGCTGCTGCTAAATCCGTTGTTGCTGCTGTCCCTGTAATCGTCGCTGTTGTTGTACTTCGCAATGTCGCTGATGTGGTTTCCGGATACCGCGTGACTGCAGCTGCTGCTATAGCTATTGGTGTTCCTGCCGATGCGGCTCTCGCTGTTGCTGGTGCGGGTATACCGCGGCGCTGCTGCTACCGGCATTGCTGTCGCTATTGCTGTTGTTGCTTCTGCCGCTGTTGATGGGGTGTTTGTCGTTGTATGGCAAGATGTGGCTATGGCTGCCGCTGTCGTTGCTGTTGTTGTTATCTCACGTTTCTCCGTCGTTTATCCAGTCGCCGAGTGCTCGATGTATAGAAAAATTGCAAAAATACACACACTTAGATCAGCGCATCGCACCCACGTAATGGGGTGAAAAAAGAAAAGATAATTTTGAAATCGTTTTGCCGTTGCGGCGGAATATTGTACGGCGGATGATAGACAGAATAGCATTTCTTTTTTATCTCTCGCCTATCGTCGATAGAGATCCGCAGTAAGCCAAATTTGCACGACGAGAAAGTGAAAACGGAGAAACGGGTTACGAGCGATTCAAAAGTGTGTCCTATTTTGCCTTTTTCAACACTAATGCTCGACTCCGAATGCAAAGAACCGCGAAATCGATGAGGCACAGACATGTAGCTGTAGATATAGTATAGATCGATATTTTATTAACGCGATACTTCCATTTCGTTAGAGAACTCGCCATGCAATTTTTCTATCATCGTTAATGCATATTTTTTTTTTTTTTGCAAATGCGTTACGCAAATGAGTTTTGGGGCGGAAATGGGTGTTTCACATCCCATTTTCACATCGTCCGTATAAATCGATAATTGGTCATTGTGTTTGTAAAATTTCGACGAATTTCGTAATCCAGAAATCAACGCAGTTGAGAAATTTGGTAAGGCGTGCGTTTTTTTTTTTTTTTTTTTTCGATTCTTTCCCCGAATAATAGCCAAGACTAATAGAATGATTGTTTGAGCTTTTTATCGCGTTTGTACCTACTTTCATTTCGATCGCGTACGAACCCATAATCAGCGGGATCCCCTCTCGCGAGGCCAAAGACCATAAGCATCATCAGTAGGAACATCGACGGATGTTCGTCCTTGCGAACGCTCGTGGCTACCTGCCTCGCGTTCCCAAAGTTCGATGGCCCCATCTTCACGTCAAGAGGTCGCCCAACCCACAGAGCACCGTTCCGATTGGTTCCGATCCTATTCCTCATTCTCGCACCGGCGCCTAAATGAACGTGCTGTGGATTCGAAAATTCATCGAAAACTCGTTGTCACTCGTTGACCTTGAATTTGGTCGAGTGGAGCACGTGTGGGTAGTGCCGATGGTATCGACGAACGTAATTTATAATTGCCTTCATTAATTTTAGTAATTTTCTCATATACACGCATACGCATTCGTGTCTTCGCATTTTTCGTGCATATTTATGCAAGTCATGAAAAAAAATGCAGAAAAAATATTTATATAACGGTAAACGATAATTTACATAAAAATTTTTTTTTTTTTTTGCGCAACGGAAGGAAAAAAAATACTGAAACTCGATATACAGGTGCTTTGGAAACTCAGGCGGTCGTTGAGATGATCCATGGATAACATTTATTCCGTTTACTCGAAATGCGGAAGTAACCCGGGTGGGGCTTCCTCGATTTGCTGTTACATCCGCAATGACGCAAGCCTGGGATGTAAAAACGAATCGAGAAAAACCCACTTGGGAAGTTGTTATCCGCATATTTCGAACTTTTTCCTTTTTTTTTTCGTGTTATGCGACTACTTCACCCTTAATCGAAATTGATTCAAATCGATGGAGACGATCACTTCTCTATTCTGCCCCTGCAAAACTATACATTATTTAGGCGAATTCGGATATTCTGCGATTTGTCTCTTCCTTCCTTGCAACCCTTGTGTCGTGGCGTCTGTTCGGTACGGCTGTTACTACTTCTCGGCGCTGGTCTCCGTCGGCTATATGGCGACAGTCGTCCCGTTCTATTTACGTAAGTAATACTTTAACGGCGGCAACAGCGGTAGCACAGTAAAAACAACCGGCTACGAGGTCGTGTCTACACACACACATATAAATGCGCGTACGCACACCCGCACACATCGCTTGAGATTCGATAACTTCGCAAACTGGGTCTCCGGACGTTTCGATAACTAAATAAAGACACGCGACCCGACACCGCGTCATCTTGTCGGTCCACGAGAATTAAACCAGCAGAAGGATCGCAGAGGCGTTAAACCGCCAACGAGAGTCAAAACGATCGCGTAAGCAAAAATAGTGCGTAAAAAAAAGAAAATTTTCTCGAAGAAAACATTCGAATCAAATCCCACGTCGAATAATCAGTGGATAAAATATATCTCAAATTTTTCGACGTACATATGGATTGTTGCTCCGCCGGCTCTCTACGCTCGCTGATACATCAACGAAGCTTAATTTAATTAAAAAATGTTCAGTCGACGTTAGATCAATACCTAACGCTTTTTCCTGTTCAGCGCGGAAAAAACATCAAATTATGACATCAGAATCATTATTTGCAATCCTTCGATCTAACGTGAAAAAATTGCAAGGGGAGCCTTTTTAGGACATTTGTTGAGTTTCCATTTTCCATCCAAAAGACAAGACGCTCTTTTTGATATTTCGAAAAATCGTTACTTTTCACAAAATTGGTTCGATAAATAAAATTTTATTACTCGTTGTTTAAAAGCTATTCGATGTATTTTTATCCGCTGATTGCGAATGCGCTACTCATTTTTCCGCGAAGTTAATATTTCATATGGAAATTCGTCCGAAAGACAAAAAAAAAAAAAATTTCATGTTTATCACTAAAATACAGGAGCGCATGAACAGCGCTTATGTCGCTAGTAGTCGACGAAAACAAAAAAAAAACAACAAAAACGGATGGCCATAAATCATAAGCATATAATTCTCCAATGGGAATTTACGAAATGGTCTGTAAATTCGGAATCTCTCCCGCCGGAATCTGTGGCGGATGCATAATTTTATTGTGAAATTCACTCGCGTGGAGCGGTCCGACGCGCATGAATACCGTATACAGGAGTTCCGCGCGCGCGTACCAAGTTGATATACATTTTTTACAAAACCAAAGCTCCGTGAATAATGGAGCATCGCAGCGAGCGCGTATCGTGTTACATACACAGGTGAGAGCTTCGTGAGTAAACGAAGAAAAAAAAGAAAAAGTGATACTCGTTGTTTTTTTCTGTATCAGTCTTTTTTTTTATTATCTTTCGTCGCTCGATTGCTTTAATTCTACAGTGACGATGGAATATTACGGGATTTCACGAGGAAGTTGTGAAAGAGCAACACACATCAGCGAGGTATATACATAAAAAAAAAAAAGATAAGGCTTCACCGTAGAATTTTACAGAAAATCAAAAAAGAAAATATGATATCGATCGTCATAACAAGCGTCTTGACGGGATTTTCAAAGCGAACAGACGTGTGACATTTCGTGATCGGGATAATTAACGTTTCTTATAATTAATAATATCCGCTCCAAAACCAAATATACGCGTTATTCATTCGCTCGATCGTTACAATATTACACAATATGTTTTCGTCGAAAAATGGTATATTACGGATATTTTCTGAACGTACATACGTTACGTGTCGTTAATAGAATAATTTATCATTATTTTTACAATAATATTATTATTTCATATATTTCTAATATATTTTTTTCACGTTAGAAGACTGCCAACGTAATAAAAGTCCCGTCAGAGACATTAAATTTCGTTCGATTAAAAAAAAAAATACATGGGTTCCTGTTTTCTATAGTTACTTCGGGAAAGCTTGCGTCTGCTTGAATCTGCTCATCCAATAAAAACTTTACGAAAAAAAAAAAAAAAAAAAAAAAACCGACACGCGTATATATAAGCATAAAGTCCATGGTACAGGGATATATGTGTATATTTAACTAATAAATAGAGTGAAAAGGAAGGGAGGGATTCACGCTGGTAGTGGCAAAGGCAGCATCAGAGCGGAGACAGAGAGAGCTCACAAGAGCCTCTCTCCTTGCCGCTCTCCGCTTCTCTGCTATCCTCCTCTTAGCACACTTAATAAATACATTTATCGCCTCGGTGCCTCCCGTCCATCGGCTGAGTGGGTCCGGTGACGTCACTGGCGCTCCTTTAACGTCATATAGGTATAGCGATAAAACAAAACATAGAGAGGAGTTCTAACCGTACAACACAAGCCAAGCTGTCTATGGCGTTCGTGTATTCCGCGCTATGTGTTTTGTGTACCCAATTCCACGTGTATGTTGGCTCTTCGGCGACTATACGCCCGCGAAACTATTGACGGCATCGACAGTGATTCAGCGCTCTCGTCTGCCCACTCGGCTTCGGGACAATGCTTTTTCATCTGGACGACGAAGTTTCACCGGAAGATGAGCAACGACCATCGACGGCCAAAGCGCCAAAGCAACAGAAGCTTCGATGAGTTAGGCGCGTAAATATATCCATTTTCATGTTTTTTTTTTTTTTTTTCGGAGTCTATCTCATCGCCTTGATATAAGCTGATTTTTCAACTTCCGCCGACGAATTAATTAGATCGAATATCGATGCGCGATTTATTCGAGGAGAGGACTAAATGCCACGAAATGACTCGGAGAACGGAGCGAACACGAAACCCTATTCGTATTTGATGTATGGATACTTTAGCGATTCCACTCGTTACGTTGAACGAGAGAAGAGCATCACGGAGTCCGCGCGGTCAGCGACTACGCGTCGACCTTGCACTTCTAGGTTTGCGTGGAATAAACCAGTTACATCCCGACTGACTGAATCCCTCGTGGAAAAGAGCCTTTGCGGAGTTATCCGCCGGGATAATTCGTTATTCTCTGTCATACGTGTGTATGTACCCAGTTATCACTTCTGTGTAACTAAATACAACTTGCCGCGGAATCGGGGATAATCTTGTCGAACCCCGTGACCGCGGTATGGACTTTGTCAACACATGTAAATAAATAATCCTATTCAAGCGCGGCGATCCGCTAATTTGGCAAACCGGTCGTTTTTTTTTTGTTTTTTTTTTTACGAGGAAAAGATATTAGGAAAGGACAGAGTTGTTATTGACAAAAAATCGGGGAAAGATTAGTATATATAATCATATCTAGTAATTATATATAATTAATAAACAATCATAGCTCATCATTATTTCTCAAGCTAATATATGTCGAGTAACCAGATTCCGCGACGAAATGCCAATAATTAATTATATGGAAATCATATCATCGTATAGTTAAAAAAAAGCCCCGTCGGTATAGTAGAAACTCCATTGCTGTAAGGCGGGTGAGACGAAAAGAACTTTCGAGAAAAAGAAAACATTACGTTACATTACGTTGGTTACTAAAGTTCTCGTAGAGAAGCTTCGTAAATGCCAATTTAAAAAATAAAAAAGCGATGTGCAAATTTTGTTTCCATCTATTTTTACATCGTAATAAACTTATTACAGATTGCCGAAAATTGAAATTTCTCTCGTAGTTTCGTCACCGGCCGATGTGCCGCGGAAGTAGTTCTTAAACGTACCGGTAAATTGTGCTGACGATTCTATTAAGCCTCGTAAACTTATAACTATAAACTTATAACTATAAGTTACCTAACTACCGGTAGGCTTCCGATAATCCTGTCACGGTTGCGAGACAGATGGCCGATCATGAAACCGCCCGGTAACGGCGCATCGAACACGACTAGAAGCGACGCTTTTCAATGAGCGTTTGAAAAATTCATTACGCTAGAAACATCGACGACATGAGTGGCGCGTAGGAAAATGATGTTTTTTGTATTCTGATTCGATTAATCGAAATTATCTTATCGTCCGCGATCGTTAACGAACGAGCAAAGGTTTAAGTACCGAAACTATAAATTAGTAGTCGTGCAACGCGTATTATTCGCGAACTTTTCATTGTCGATAGCTTCACTCGATTATCCATCGTAAACCCAAACAAACTGCCAACGGGTACAAAGTGAAGTAAGTCGCGATATTGCAGAAATCAAGTTTTGCGAGGCTGCGAGAGCAGTACCAATTATTGGCCTTCGTGCGAGCCTCGCCGGAGGAAGTGGCTTAATTGAAGAATTAGCTTAGGTAGGAGTTGAGCTCTAGCAGTCGCGATGCTCTTGCCGAAGGAACGAACCTGCTGGTGCTGCTGCCGGGTTGTGTACCATGCCACTGATGCTCCACTACACTTCTCGTCCTCATCGTCTGTCTCGGTGTTTCTGCGGAGCCGCGGGACTATCGCGCAAAGTGGGTCGAGGAAAATGATATTGTTAAATGCAGATTTCGAACGATAATCAGCCAACGAAAGATAAAATCATAAGCTGGTTGCCCAGCTTCGTATGATTTTGAAAAAAAATAATAATCGCCCGTCCATCATCCACCACCAACAGCGCCACCACCGACTACGATTTCGATTCGATTTCGCGTTCGATTGAACGATCGTTCGATTTTCGAGTTTTTGCAAAGCTTGTTATCGACAAATAAACAATTATATAATTCACAATTGTTATCGTTAAACGTCCGATTTTTTTTTTTTTTCGATTTTCGTGCAAAAGTTATTAAGGCGACAAAAAAAAGTTTGACGCCCGTTTATGAATGTACTGGTAGCAAAAGCGTTAAAGATGAATACAACGCTGACGGGCGTCGGAACACATCTGTACAGTCGCTTTGGTTGACGGCGTATTACAAACGGCGACAAAGAACGCGCGAGACAAAAGGAGTACGAAGAAGGACTATAAGGAGGAAAACTGTGTGCTTGAACTGGCGAAAGGTACGTAGATTATTCCAAGGCATAATGTAAGA
This sequence comes from Buathra laborator, assembly GCA_934046635.1. Taxonomy (NCBI): domain Eukaryota; kingdom Metazoa; phylum Arthropoda; class Insecta; order Hymenoptera; family Ichneumonidae; genus Buathra; species Buathra laborator. The sequence continues at coordinate 19,755,537 of OW203895.1, read as the reverse complement.
GGCGTCGAGGCAACTTCACAGAGTTCGTTATACGCTTTTTTTTTATTTGTTTGTCCCGAGGAGCTTTTCAAGTAGTCCAACGTGCGGCCAGATGCATTTTCCACTGCCGCATTCCCTTTATCATTGGGTTTCCTTTTGAATACATTCGGCGCGTAAATATGAGTTTTATTTTTTCTTTTTCTACCTTACGCTCCCAGCGGTACACCAATAACTTGAATATCGTTCATCTAGCCGCATAAAATATACAGTCTAATCTCTCGATAGTCTGTTTCTCAAAAACCCCGAATTCCCTTAACCCTCATAGTCAGAATCTTCTTTCGCGCAAAAAAAAAACGATTTTTTTATCTATTATTATTATTATTATTATTCTTTTTTTTTTTCGATTTAAAGATATAGTATTTTAAAAAATGGCTGTTTCCATCAACGTGCCAAATATATGGTGGGTATTCAAAAGCATTAATATTAAATTTCCGGCGATGTCAGTATAAGTCTCAGTAGTCTTATTATCTCCCGGTAATCTATATCTGAAGGGATACTTTTATTATCGTTGCTTCAAAGCCGGACTATCGACGGGGTCTCGTTCGGTCGCGTGTCGAGGACTATCGCGGAAATTCACTGTACTCTACATATCCCTGGAGACACGAGAGTCGGCTATATATGTACGCGTCGAGAACCTCTATTTCATTATCGCAAAGCATATACCGCATGCTCCTGGTCACGCGATTGTTCTCACGGATTCCATTCGTTAATTTGAGTACAGAAGCGAGGTGCACCGGCGCTATTGGTCCCTTAAATCCTCGCTTCGTCTCTACCGTACAAAAAGCGTAGTCGCACACCTGTGTGGAATAAATATACTGCCCGACACAGGAACATTTGAGGTTAGGGTGGGGTTACCAATACGGGGTCAGGGCTGCCGTCTCGATTATCGACAGTCTCGATCGTACGGAACTTCCGTTGCGCAACTAGGCAAACATGTCAGTACGCGACGATCCATTATATCGAGACCCTCGAACATCGAGGAATTTCTAACATTAATCTCGTCAAAATTTGTACACCGACTGGCAACAGCGCACTAACTGACTCTTTCGCGCAACTTTTGTATGATACTTACGCTTGAAATTATTACTCAACTCACTGTTTCGATGTTCTCGAAGAATTGATACGATTTGTTACGACACAAAATGTTTACTTCACAAAAATAAACGTGACAATCGTTGTATTAATAATCGCGGCACCGAACACTCTTTTTTAATTTGCTTTGTTAAAAAATCGAATCAGAAATAACTGAATTGGTAAGAATGATCGAATAAACTGCAGAATTCGACTTCTGCTTAAAGTTAGTTGTTAGTTTTTTACGATGTATATATGAGTTAATAAAGAATTTTTGTGGACAGCCGTTTTATTGGCTTTATGTTTTGGCTTTGAGCATTTTATTTAGGAATACATATAATTTTGTTATTGTTTCTGTTTCCGACGATAACATCGTAAAACCAAATAACTTTAACGGTACGAAGATTCATCGTAACCGCTTTGGTATTTAAAAAAACTCACAGAAATAAAAAATTCACGGAATCATCGGTAGAACGTCTCACGTTCGTGGCGGCTTGCGAGTTCGGATCGGCCGATCAGTTCGACGCGGTGAACACGCCTCGTCGTTATATCGTTAGCGTAAGCTTATTACTTTTATTTTGCGCCGTGTTTTTGTGGAAATAAACATCGTCGAATTTATTTCGCATTAGATACGTTTTTGTTGCGCGATAAAAAACGGAACTAGGGGATTCAAACCGTAAGCCGGTAAGTATAGACGAGATCGGGGCAAAGCGGACCGGCTATTAATACAGCTCGGTGTCGTGATTTCAAAGGCACGAGTTAACGATATATTGCGAAATGAAAATATTTACAAATATTTGGAGCTTCCAAAAACAAAAAAACAGATCGGCGGCAAAATGGGTTACCTTCGTAAAGTAGAAAACTTGAATTATCGCGGCTTTTCGACTTGTTAACTTAAAACTTCGCGCATAACCCGAACTAACATCGATTATTTGTTTAGCATTGACTTGACGAAATTGTTTTAATTGTATGGATAGTCCATTTTTCCCCGTATATAAAAACGGTATTTTTACCTGTTCCATTTTGCCTCGGTAGTCCATATTGCCTCAGTTCCCCCCCTATATATTCTCGCTAATTATTTTCGGAGTCGCGCAAATGTGCGCACGTAGTTATCGAGTCATTCGTGAGGAGAGTTCGATTGCTTTCTCGTGGAGACTTAAACTTCGATAAATAATTGAATACCCACCGGGCATATGACAATAAAACCCCTTCGGGCAAAAAATCAAATGTGATTGTTTTTTTTCCCTCGTAAACTGTCGATCTCAGTATCGATTACATGTGTGTATACAAAAAACGCCGAATAGCCCAGCAACATGATACGTTTCTCTCGCCGCGACGGTCTCTGACGTCATTCGCATGATAAAGGATCAACGAGCAAACGGGTAGAAAGGAATTTTCGCATTCCGCAGGGGTTGGGAGCTTTTCTCTATCTCTCACTTCTTACCACCCTTGTCGTCATCAAAGTTGTCGAATTTTTTTTTTTTTTTCTCCCGCTATAGCAGTTCTCAACCATTCCCTCGGGCAAAGTTCTGGAAAATCCTGAACTGAACATAAGTCACGTAACACCCCTCCTGCACCCCTCTTCCTTTCTTCCTACCCTCTCGCTATCGCAACTTAAATTCTCTGTCCCTCGACGAAATATCTTCCGTGATTCTCGATGCGCAGTTTTCGGGAACAGGTCTTACTTCCGGTTTCCACCCCTCGGGTAGAACCGACGAAACATCCTCTCGAAGCCACGCGTGTTATCGATCGATGCGATTCGCTTGTTTTTCCATGAATTGCAAATATTTCGTAGTTCTTCCGGTATTTCTCGACGATAATAAGGGATGATAAGGCTTATTGGATAACGGGGAATGAGACTCATCCGTATCACAAAGGATCGACAAATAAACCCGAAATGGAACTTTTGTTTGTAACCATTGGCAACGTTGGAAATAAATCATTGAATTTTCGATTCAAGTATGCATTCGAAACCTACGATTATTTTTATCGTATTATTATCATTCTGATTCGTCTCGAAATAAAATAATTTTTAGCGATCAATTATATATTTTAAAAAAACTGATAGATACGTTAATAATTCATGTAAAATAACCTTTGCTACGGAGTAATTAATCTTTGTTAAAGATTAGCTACAAAATGTTTAATTCCAAGTGCGGTATTCAACTCCAAGATCGCGCGCGACGCTAACGTCGAGTTTTCGACCTCCGGATTGCTTGCGGGCAGAGGGAGAGTCGTAAACGTGAAATATATAGTTTCCCTGCTGCTCTGGCCAGTCGCGTCACAAGATTCGCCGCAAGCGCTCGTAGCGTACCGAAATATACGGGGAGACGAGAGGCTGGAGTATGTGGGTTGAGGGAATTGAGTTTCCCGAATATCATGTATAATTACGGAACTTCCTCTCGTAGCTTCTCAGCTTAGCTAATCGAAATGGCCAAACCTCTAACACGAATCGGATATCTTTTCGATCGAATACGTCTCGTTTGCAAAATTGGTAATCCTCGTATTTCAATGCATATAGTATATATATATATATAGGTTATGTTATGTCCCGTTACCGCCGCGATGATGCGATCATCCGGCGGATTACTACTACACGTGTCGAAGTCGCCGTATCGACAACATCGAAGCGATAAGTCGCATCGTAGTAAAACCGGAACTACTGCGAGTAAATGCGCAAAAATTCGATTTCGCCGAAGGCGATATACGGCACGAGAATCTCGTAGGCTCACCGCAGACCGTGCGATATATGATGTTCAACATTATACCAGTTTCTCGCTACTATAACTAACACCTACGTGCGCAGGCTATATATCCTCCTTATCAGGTGTACGAGAATTCGTGGACCGATAGATAAGCGACTCTACGTTCCCTTGTAGAGGTATATATATCATTTTTTTTCGGGATCCCAATCAAATGAGAACGAATTTTAATAACAGTTCTGTGTGTGTGTTCTTATATACATTTCACATATTGGTAATTTATTCGAATATTTTTTGAAATTCGATAATTGCAAATACTACTCGATTGGACGATCGTACAAGTTGCGTATAGACTCTGTAAGGTAAGTGTCCCCGACGTCGTCAGTGTACGATTAATCGTCAGTCGTGTGTTTATATAATTCATATATAGAGTATATACAAGTATATAGAATGTATATACAAAATATACATAGATAAGGAGTATATAAAATATATAATACATTTTCTTTATCCACAATTACTATATGCGTTATATATACACTATACGTAGCGTATATATTCTTTACATGTCTGTATGCCAAGATGGCGGTCGACAAAACTCTATAGAGCAATTTTCGTCAACTATAATATCCGATCTTCTCATTCTCGTTTGGTTGAAAGATTGAAATAATCCCGATGGAGTAGAGATGAAATGGAAAGAGATTGAGAGAAATTACGGTGGAAAAGTTACGTGGGTCGGGATATCTACTTACGAACTTTACGGATTCCATTTTCATTGGAAAAAGATTATGACAATTGAGAGTTGAGCGGTAGTATAGCGAGGGAGGAGCGATGCCTTAGTCGAGGATTGTTCCGTTCGACAAGATTATCATTGAGTGAGATGCTCGTGGATTCCTCATAGGCGCGCAGGGGAGGTTACGGGGTATTTGCGCGGGAGTTTATGGACCGCCGCCCCGGGGCTACGCTGAAGATAACATCGAGTGGCTCACCGTGACGTAACTCGAGCGACTTTCCACCCCGGAGCTTTTGAGACTGAGAGACTGCTCCACGGAAAGAAAAGAGGACAAGTGATGAGATGTTGGAGATGCTTGTAGCGTCTCACTCGACGAAAAAAAAAAGAAAAAAAAAAGACAACACAATCGCTCGCGACTCCGTAACAGGAAATGCAGTGTCGTCCGCACAATAACCGATTGTACTACTAGTGACCCGCGATACTCTTAAAGACCGAACTAGTGGTTTTTTTTCTGATCGTTTCTTTGTTAAGTCATTTTTTTTTATAAAAACGTCGCCTGTGGATAATTTTTAAAAATTACGAATTCGATGACTTCAATGAATTTTTTGAAGTCCATTTTATTTATCTTAATCGTTACGCCGAATAACACGTTTTTTTCGATTGATAATAAAGATTTTCTCGAATTATGAATTGTATTAATAAATAAATACTTCCTTTTGCAAGATGATGTTCTATGCTTTTTTTTCCCTCGTTGTCATCCGTGTTCTCCAGCTGCACCATGACGGTGGATATTTATATGCAGAGCGACGGATAAGCGCCGTTGAAAAATTACGTACTACGGCTATTATTAAAACGATCGCAACCCACGAGTGTTATTGTTGACGATGTTTGCGACACTGCTGGGAATCATGATGAAAATCACGATAACGCGAGACACGAAGAATGAAGACGTCTATGAAAATTGACGAAGCCACCGGAGATCAGACGCGACGATTCGCAAAATCAACGACGATGAGACAGCGGACGATTGACAACTCTTCGCTTACATTGTAGAGCCGAATACGAACGGCGGGCAAAATTGTATGAAATTCCAAAGCCGACTGTAATCGATCTTCATCGGATATTTTATAGCAATTAAGAGGGTCACATTGGGTCAACGTCATTCAATTTCGCATCTTTCTTTCGCACGACAGAAAAAAAAATCGTTACGTTATGAAAAAAAAAAAACTTCGCGTCAGCAGCGAGGGATAGAGTTTTTTTTCTCGACAATAGCATTTTTAGGTACCGAACACAACAGGACGAGAGTTTTCAGTCATCAATGGCGGAACCCTAACCTTAAATTGATATTGTAAATTTTTCGTATGAATGGTCACGGATCCGATGTGTAAGTGGGGCGCATGGAGGCGTTAGAAAAAATGACGATAAAACGTATCACCGATATTACTATCAATAGCGTGTATATGTAAACGTTACACCAAGTAAAACATACAATCTTTACAATAGGATTTATTCAAATTAATATTTACAAAAAAAAAAAAGCGAACGAGATTCGTAAGTTTAATTGTTGGTTGTTTGCCTTTTTTTTCAATCTTTCTATTTCAGCAAATATTTCTATAAATTATGAATTCGCACTAAATGAAATAATACACTTTTCTTCGATAATAGCTACGACATTTTTTTAATGACGAATAGTATACGTATAGTGTTTCAAAATTCTATAAACTTAATCTTAGGGACCGGAGGGATATAGTTTTAGTTATATCGACGCGACCGAATTTACAATTTTTCGCGTCCATATATATATATATTTTGTTTTTCATGTATTTCGAGGTTTAGTCTCTGTCCATTTGTTTTTTCTTTTTCCAACTTCAATTTTTTACTCTTCCGGACTCATTTTTCCGCTTTTCATGTACTTCCGCGATAAATTAATTGCGGTGTTTAAAATGTCTCTTAAACGATACCTCGAAGCTTTCTTATACGTTGTTTTTCGATCAGTTTGCGACCAATGTGTTGAAGGCGGCTGAATAAAGTCGCAATCGAAAATGTCCCGAAAAACTGCGGGCAAAATTTTATCGAGTATTTTTTAAGCGATATCTTAGATCCTTTTACCGTTTTAACCGGCGGCTATTTTTTTCCCTTTTCACTTAAATGTTGTGCACTCGAATGATGAATCGTCTGTAGATTTGATTCTCCTCGAGAGACCGATTTATTCTCTTTTTCTTCTCGCGCTTAGTTCACTTTTTTTTATAAACGTCTATAATAAAATCATTACTGGGGCCCTTTAGCGACAAATAATTTAGCGCGTCTCGCCATATTTATTATACTAACAATATTTTTTCCTTTTTTGGCTTTTCTATTTTTTTATATTCACTTATTCACCGTATTTTCAGCTCGTCGCACCGCAGAGGATGGAGTGATTACGATGCAATACAAATTCATGTCAATACATAACAATGACGTGCGCAATATTTCGCAGGCGATCAGTGAAATACCTATAAGATAACACTTCGCGCCCCGCGCCCTCTCAATTCTATAGAAGAACGAAAAAGAAAAAAATATATATTTACGTTACTGCATTCGCGAGGATTTCTTTTTTCATTCGTGTCATACGCTCGTTTAACGGATCTCGTTTGATGGTTTGTAATGTGTCAAAAAAATGTACCCCTATTATCTACGAGTTTTTCCTCCAGTCTTTCCACGGATTCATGTAAACATCAATTTTCTACAGTCTCGTAGCAACGATTATGACACGGATATTATTATATGGGAAGAGAAACGAAGTGATATCGAAAAAGTCGCAGTCGGATATAGTTCATCGAAGTATTTTTTTAGTGATCCTTCGCAGATCCCTGTTTTACCGTCTCTCTTTCAATTACCTGTTTTATTGTTATACATTTTTTTTTTTTTTCGTAAAAATCTTCACATTTTTAACAAAAGTAATAAAAAGCTTCTGCGAATGAAAATTCGTTTTGCAATGTAGTCGAACGAGGTTTTACGTGTTACCTACCTTGTATTTTTTTTTCCGGCTAATATCGAGATATCGATTATCCGCTACCGATTTGTTATTTTTTCGGTACCTACTCCGCGTTTTTTCACGTGACCTATTAGTTTTGATCACGGAAACGCCAATGCAGGCCTATGGCAAGAATATTCTTAGTTTCCTTTTTCCCCAAATCCGTTAAAATAAACAACAAACAACCAAATTAGAATTTGTTTTTTCGTCCGCCTCGTTGAAGCGAAGTTATCCCGGTGTTTCCGCAACAGAGGTTCACGGGATTCGTCCCACCGGACAACGTAACAGATGAAAATTTGCAACTATTAATTGCGTAATAGATCGAGAGGATGGTATATACATGAGCGTTCGTGAAAACGGTCGGCGATAGAGCACAGCGGAGTATATGGGTGCATCAATCGATGATACAGTTATAGCGACATTTTGCAAAGCTCTCGTAACAAAACTCAAACAATGTATGAGCGATTACGTGTTAAATCGTATTCGTAATCATCGGAAAAAAAGAAAGAAAAAAAAATTCTGTACCGTATTATTAAAATTTGCCGAAAAACGTTCGGGACTTTCCGCCGAATAATGTTTTTTTTTTTTAATGCGGTATCCTTCAGCACGTGTGCGATGTATAATTTTGTCGGTGCATAAATACGTGCGTTAGCATATCGGAAAGGCTTATTCACAAATTGAGTGCAGCACAGCTGCAAAGATCATTCGAGTACATGTATATGGTCATTGTACTGTGCATACATATACGGAATGTGACGAACGTGTTGTTGCTTGCAAATTAGCCGGTAGAGTAAGTTGATTCTTGGTTATTACTATAGTATGGTATTAAGGCTCGAACTCTCAATGAGCGACCATCGCGATATGACAATACGAGTAACGAGACGCGATTAAAGAGTCACACGCGCAGAGACATTCTAATAGACATTTATAATTTTTTTGTATTCAATCGTCGATTAACCTCTCAAATCGAATTATAGTGCCGATTCATTTTTTATCATTTTGTTGCACTTACATTTTTATCGATAACGTTTAAAAATAAAAATTTATCGGACTTTTCTTGAAAAAAAAAAAAAAAAAAAAATGTCCTAATTTTAAATGGAACCGAACCAACCGCGATCGACGAAGGAATATTAGCCGCAAACCGCGTTGGCGTGTTGCAGCAAATTATGCACCTGTAATTTGGGGAAAACGGTCGCGCGTGGCTGTTTAATACCGTCGCATCAACCGTTCATCGACGGACAAAACGAACGAGTGGTAGTGCGGTTTGACGGTTGGGTGGTGGGAAAGACTGCGGGGCTCGCGCATGCCAGCAAACTTGAGCCCCGCCCGTTAACGCGAATGCAATTCGATTGACGCAACCGCACAGCCGCCGACTCGCGTAGCAAGCAGCAGCGCTTACCGACGACGAGCCGTTTGTTTTCTTTGGAAACTCGAGCCTACTGTTCGAGGGGTTAGGTCCCATTGCGCCTGACGCCACTCTATGCGGACTCTAACCGATATAACGCCGTTCACGCGCGTGAACGATGCTTTATTATGTATTATCGTATTATATGGGCCAATCTATGTCAAGTTGACATAATCGTCGCGTGTTTCACTTTTCATTCCGAATCGAAAAAAAAAAACAATATGATATAACTTTTTTTTAAATAATTATTTGTTTTCGTTAAAAAACAAAAAAAAACCGATAAAAAAATGTTTTTTATAATAATAAAAAATACGAAGGAATTCCATTGGTAATTATTAATCAAGATTAAATAAATAAAATAAAAAATATGTTACATAACTTTTTTTTTTCATCATGCTTCGTAATTATGAGAAATGTATTCAATAATTTTTTAATTATCCGTAATTGAGATATAATGAACTGGCGTAATTTTTTCACTGGAAAAACGTCGTATTAACGATTTTTAGGATCGGATGCAAGTGACTTTGGCACGAAGTGACCCATACGTGCTGTATAGATAGTCGCCCGGGCGTCACGAAGTTGTTGTCGGATGAGCTGCATCATCACGAACGATGGCAATGAGTGCCAACAACGAGTATACATAAGTTACGTTCGTTGAGAACCTCCGTAGTGCGTCAATGCGAGAAAGAAAGAAAACTTCCGATCGGGGGACTGTTCGACAGATGCCATCATATTATTATTAGTTCTGCATTAGGTTTAAGCACCTGTATTGCTTTTTTTATGTATCCATCTCGTGTCTCGATAGGGAAGTATACTCGTTAAGAAAAAAAAACTTGTTACGCAGCTGTTCAAACATTTTTTTAAATTTTACCAGTCAATAATTTTTTTTCCTTTATTTTTTTGTTTTAATTAAAAAATCAAATCTCGGCAAACTCTATTCGATGCTTTATATTTATTTTACAGCGAAAAAATTACTATCGATATTTCGCGTACTGCTGTTCAAATACGGAGATTCTTCCGGTAACCTTCAAATCTGTCTCGCGATTAATGTTTTTTTTGCCTTTTTTCTAATTTCTATTTATTGTTTTTATCGTGTTTACGACAACGACGAAATAAATCGAATTTGTTCGAAAATAAACATCGGAAGGAGGTTAACCTCTCGTTCGATTTTATTTGACAAAAAATTAACGAATTTGGCGACAAAATGATGGGAGGGTCCCTGACGTCATTAATGGAATATCGTGGTTATGCCAGCTGTTATTATTCAACGTTAATCGGAACAGTAAGGTGATTTCTATTGTCAACAATTCGACGGTAGGGTTTCCATTGTTGAAACGAAGATTAGAATTCCATCTGATTCGATCGAAATCGAGAAATACGGCGAGACTTCCGGATAGCGAAAAAGAAATATATATATTGTTAAGTTCTCGCAGATTGACATCAACGAGAGTTTAGCAGATTTTACGAATTACGAAAGCATGAAATTGTCGATCGAAATATTTCATTGTTCGATCTCCAAATGACAAATTACGGGTTTTTTTGTTGGGGGAAAAAAATTAAATAAACAAAAACCTCGAATTTCTACGATTCATGTGACAATCGATACTGTCGGCCCAAAAGCTTTCTCCACTATTACCCCCCCCCCCCCCCCCCCCCCCCCCGGTTCCGAGGGATGGTTTAATCAAATGGAATTTTCCAACGTGGTGCTCTCGCGTACCTCTCGCGAGTGAGAGGGGTAAACCGTTCCAGGAATACTTGCGTAACAGCGTTTTTACCCTTCGACAATCCCCGCCCTAACACTCTCCGCCGTTGGTCTCTCTGCTCGGTTCTATCTCACTTCGCCGGTTCGCGTTGCCGCTCACTCATCCAATTAAACTCGTGGAAAAGGTCGATCAGAGCTGTAGTCACGTAGAATCGCGAAACTGTCCGGCAGAAGCTGTACAGTCCGCTGCAATATCGCACGCAAAATTTTTCTCGAAAATTTATATTACAACAAAAAAAAAATCTATTACAAACATTATAAAGGATTAAATAAAAGAAAGAAAAATATTTATAACATTTTTCAATATATTATAAGTATCTGAAACAAGTATTCTCGATGAGGAAGTGACAATAAGTATCGATATATTTTCTAGCGAATGCATTCGAATTTCAGGAAAATCGATATATTATTACGGATATTTAAATCCCGCATTTTATACTCGTAAAAAGTTACTTCAGTTCGAAACAACTTATCCATGAAGAATTTATTATTAATGTATAAATTTTGCCGAATGGAGCGAAAAAAAAAAACCAATAAAAATATATTGTTAATTGGAAGATTCTTCGATAATAAAGAAAAAATCCGATCGTACTTAACCTCCGACTTTTCGATGGGTTCGGTATCGAAATATCTCACAATTTTTCGTGTATATGTTATTGCGCGTTATGTTATGTATATATACACGCGTGTGTATATATATATACATATATATTCCGATGGGGGATCTAGAAAAAACGGTACACCATTAACGAGAGATTTTTTTTCTGGACACTTAAGGATGAATATTTTTAATTATCTACACAAATGATGAAATACGGACACGGGTCGTAGTGCCGCGCGAGATGATATTTTTTTTTTTATATAATAGTTTATACCCGTGGGTCGCCGTTACATGAACGATTCCATCCTCTCACACACTCCATTCCTTTCTTTCCTTTCTTTCTATATAAATAGCGATAAAACAACACTGACATACAGATCATTCCACGTCGAACGGTTAAACACTTTTGTATTTTAATTTTTTTGTTTTTTCTTGTTCCTCATTTCACGCCTCCGGATTTTTTTTTTTTTTTGTATAAGCTGATTTGCATTACTCGATCGATTTCTCTGCCACTAAAACCCGCAAATTCATCGACGATTTTTTTGAATTGATAGTTTTTCATTTGTTTTTCTGCAACTAATTAAATAAACGGCATTACAATTGAAAATTGATAAAAAGCTTTACGATGTGAAATGACCCATATATATATAATTATAGATATATATATATATTTATATATATATAGCTTTCTTTGCAGGTATTATGGCATTAATCTAAGTGTATACATGTTTTTTTTTGTTTTTTTTTATACGTGTGTATGTATAAAACACAGAATCAATGTACAATTGCGTTTGGTCTGTTATTTAGTTATTATAGTAATCGTAATCGTCGTTCGAGCGAGAATTTTTTTTATTTTTTAAAATTTTTTTCGATAATGCAAATCAAAAATACAACCCGTGTAACAACGGAGAACGGAAAAATGAATTGAACGAATTTCATACTTAAAAAATACATCGTTTAAGATCGATATTTGACAGTAATATATATATGTTTATGTATAATTATTATGTTTTAGTATACATGATATTTACAAAAAATCTTGGTTTCTCTTTTTTTTTTTGTTTTTTTTTTTGTTTTCGAGACCGGTTCCTATTCTTTAACATCGAGGCAGATATCTAGGTAACCATGGCAACACATACATCGATTACAAGACATGCAAATCTTAGTTTTTCATTTTTTTTTGTTCGTTTGTTTTTAAATCTCATCTCTCGTTATACTCGACCGCACGTGTAAGCGAAACTTGACGATTCCTCGACACGCTACAGTGGTTTCGTAAAAACGAAAAAAAAAATTAAATAAATAGCTATGTTACTTTCGTTCTGTATCGTTATTTACGATTTAACGATTCTTTGCTCTTTATTCATTTATATTTCTCCGACGCGTCTCGACATCGCCTTCTATATATAAATCAGATCAACGACTCGTGCGTTTATCGATAGTGCGCGCGCAATAATAATCCTAAATGAAAAGAAAAATATCTCTTAAAGCTTTGTTTCGCGCATAGATTGTTTTTTTTTTGCAAAGTCCTACTTCCAACTTCGTTCCGTCCGCTCTCTAGCGTTTTCGAAAGAAAAAAATATTCTCGCACCAAAAACGCCTACGAGATTTTTTTTTGTACTAAACACGAAAAAAAGAAAAAAAATATTACGCAATTTCCAACGGTAATTTCGATAATCTAATTTAAAAACTGCGCTACGTAACTACACGTTATATTTTTTGTTACCCGGACATTTTTTTTTTTTTTTCTGTCAGATTGGAAATTACGTAAAATTTTTATATTTTAGAGGAAGAAACACGACGTGTCTTTCCAGTCACTCGCTGAGTGAGTTCGCGTGTGTTAGAGGAACTGTGAAGTTATGTAAAATGTTCTAACGTTTTATGCTCACCGCTTACGGTCGATCTACCCGTGTGTTGGAAACTGGAAGGGGAAAAGCAGGGGGGGGGGGAGAAGGAGGAGATTCTAAAAGTGGTTTGAAGGGGGGAGGAGTGAGATTCACGGTTGAAAAGAGCCGGGAAACCGAGGTTTTTAGCTTTGCGTAATAAACAATTCAGACGAGAGCCGCGATCACTCATTTTTCCCCAACGTTATTTCTGGACCCGCTAGCCGCGGGCGAGTTATCAGTTCGCGAGATTTATGTTACACACGAAACTTTACCGATCAGCACCGAGTATATATCTGCGTATAGCTGACTCGACTGTTACCCCGAGTTGATGAACTCTCCTTATTTTTTTTTATTATTTATTCATATCGGACGATCATGGAAACAAAAAAAAAATTCTCGAGAAGCATCGTTACGATTCTCAGACTCTCATACCTTCACGGTGAAAAAATTAGCTATAAAAAACGAAACAGACAAAAATACTCTACTTTCTTTAAATAAATTCACCATAAAAGTTACACACATCGATCGTTGCGAAACAGGACGCTCACGTCGATACGAAACCTAACCTCTCACGATCCCAAGAAAAAGTAAGAATACGAAGATAACCTAAAAGTAAAAGTGACTTTTATTTCGTGAGATTCGATCGACAGACTGGTATATTCAAAACGCATATATATATATATAATTTTTTTTAACTCTCGCCGATTCGTCGAGCTGACGACGAAAATCCAAAAATAACGTTAAGGATCCAAGTATTTCGAGATTGTATGTACAATGAGTGCCAAGATTTCGTTTTGAGTTGAGAAAACGGGCGCAGCGAAGGTGGGGGGGGGGGGGGGGGGGGAGCCGCGGCGGCGGCCAACGGCAAAGGATGCGAGAAATATGGGTCCAAAGCTAAGTCCTCTTTGCACAAAGTTTACTCTGCCAGATGCCTCTTTGTCTCTTGACATTATAATATTGCGCGATGCCCGGAGGGGGCGTCTTGAAATGTTGATGAACGGACACGATGCGTGTGTTATGCGATCCTGAGGTAGGGAGGAAAAGTTTTTTTTTTTTCTTTTTTTGTATTTTTTTTCTTGTTATCCTATATAATACGTTAATCTAGAGAGAATTTATACGCTCTAAGCTATCACACCGCAACACTCGAAAAATGTATCTCTCGCACACAATTTTCGTTCGCTTTCGTTTCGGCATATACTCTCTGGCATCCATCATCTAAATAAATTCAAACATATTTATTATTATCATTATTATACTCTCATTCGCATCACATAACAATCACGTCGAGACTTTGGAGACTGCGATGGTTTTTATTTTTGTTATTTTTTGCTTTCTTTTATTTAGTTGCGCCGAGGACGATAAAACCTAACACTGGTCTAAACTTGACAAATGCCCTGCATTTTTGTTCTTTTATTTCATGTTTGTTTGTTTTTTTTTTTACTTTTTTTGTTTTTCGTTTCTCTATTTCTTTTTTTGTTTTTCGTTTCTCTATTTCTTTTTTTGTTTCAAACTCTTGGTGACTGAGAAACTTTTAAACGCTAGAAATTCACAGCATTCGATCACTTCTCTTATAGTTTATAATAAACGCTTTTATACTTCTCCACTGTCCTCTCGAGCCTCGATCTTTATTTTGAAAAGCTGAGAAAAATAGCATTCACTACACTTTTTTTTTTCAATTTTTTTTTTTTTTTTTTTTTTTTCTTCAGTTTACGACGGTCACGCGAAAGCTGGCGCAGCTCGTACGTCTCGCGACAAAAATAACGTGAAAAAAAAAAAGACGAAGAAAAAATGTTTTTTTTTTTACCTCTCGACGTCGTTCTCCGATTGAATTCGATTATTTGAATTTGTTTTCATCTTACGGCGAATAAAATATTGAGGGTAATATCTCCGTTTATCCTTCGGATTGTGTGTATCGTGTTTGCGTGTGTGTGTGTGTCTTTCCCGTCTCTCGGTGATCACCGACGATTCTTGCATACTGGCGACGCTCCAACGATGGATGATCTTGAGAGGGAGTGGGGATGAACGGGGTCTCTCTCTCGTGCGTGATATTGCGGGTAAAACATTTTGGCATTGGTTGCTATCCGTTGGATCTCTTCGATAACTGGCGTCAGGACGACAGGTGGATGGTTTTTTTTTTTTTTTTTTATCTTACGTCACGACTTTCAGCGAATAACGTGAAACGCCGCTGGATAACCCAGAAGCGAATAATGTTGGGGACGCGTTATCGGACGTTGTTAAACAAAACAAAAATAAAAAAATAAAACAAAAAAAATAAACAAATGATTTGGTATACTGTCGTTTTGTCACGGTCGACGTCCTTTCCAAGGAATAATAATAATAATAATCGATAAATCGTGTTATCGAGATTCGCGCGCTCGATCACGAGTATTACTTTTTTTTTTTTTTTTTTTTTTTTTCACTGTTAAATGTTGTGAAGCTCACCCGATGATTATATATCTTCGTGGGTTTCTCGTACTGTCTCTCGGGTCTTATCGACCTCAACTCGCGGGAGAGCTTGCGGAGCGAACGAGAACACAAAATATTACATGGCTGGCGAGTGGTTTCTTCATTCGTGGAGGGGTTTCGGTGGCTGGTTGAGAATGATGAAAAACGATGACTAGTTTTGAATGGATACTTCTTTTTTTTTTGTTTGTTGTTTTTTTTTTTTTTTCGTTCTTTTTTTCGTCAACGTTCAACAACGTTTTTTTTTTATAAATAACGAATAAAGAAGAGATGCACAGCGGAGATGGCGTGGAACGAACTCTGGCAATATTGTTGGTAATTCATGATTGCCGCGTTTCGCAAATTCAAAGTTATTTCTCTTGGTTTTCTTCATTACGTTGTTTTTTTTTTTTTTTTTTTTCTGAATATTTTTTTCCCATTACGGAACGGATTGTGTGTCAGGTTTATAATCATTGATACAATAATTATGGCGACTAATAAAAGGTTTATTGATTGATTTTCTTTTTTTTTTTAATATTTTGTCGCTTTTTTTTTCTCGTGAAAAAGACAACAGCGTTGAAATATCCGGCAATAATCAAACGTTGTTTGTCTCGGGATGACGACGATAACCAAACAGCGACGACGCCTCTCTTCTCTCGATATATATATATATATATATATTATATATATATATGCCCAACGATGTACATAGTAGCAGTTGGGTAATTTCGTTTTCAATAATTCTTCAAATACGTCCCCTTTGTTTCGTCAGTTCCGCAAGTTTTTATGTTGATAGTTTTTTTTTTTTCTCTTTTTCTTTAATAGTGGCAATCGAAAAAAAAAAAGTCATTTTTTTTTTTTCGATCGAATTTATCGCGCTCGTTGATTGGGAATGGAATCCCACCCCTCGGGATAAATACGAATAATTCAAAATTCGGCAAACTCCTTGGCGCATTTTTCGGTCGATGAGATTCTTAACGGTTCCTCCTCGTAGTCGTCGAAATTGCTTGTATCGCCAGGGCCGCGACATTTCGGAATGAAGGGGGCCTCGATTCTCTTCTGGAAGACGGCTATCCAATCGGTGCTCGAGAACCATTTGTGTAACTTAATGTCGTTAACGCCGGCCTTTAGATTGCCGTACCTCTTAGTTAAATCGACCTGCAAAAGATTGCGCAACAGATCTTTTAGATCGGAACCAAAATGGGACGGAAAGCGTACTTTTCCGCTGACAATTTTCTCGTATATCTGTATCGGTTGATCGGCAAAGAACGGCGGATAACCGGCGGCCATTTCGTAAACTAATACACCGAGTGCCCACCAATCAACGGCTTTGTTGTAACCTTTGCTGAGTATTATTTCCGGTGCCAAATACTCGGGTGTACCGCATAGAGTCCACGTTCTACCCTTAACCCTCTTGGCAAAGCCAAAGTCAGTAACCTTAAGATAACCTTGCGAATCAACGAGAAGATTTTCAGGTTTAAGATCTCTGTATATCAGATCGAGATAATGGAGATATTCGAATGCGAGAACAATCTGTGCGGCGTAAAAACGCGAATGGGGTTCGGAGAAACGTCCGACTTTACGCAAATGACTGAACATCTCACCGCCGGGTACGTACTCGAGTACCATATAGAGATTCGAGTTGTCCTTGAAGTGAAAACGCAACGATACGAGAAACGGAAAGCTTATCGCTTGAAGTATTCTTTTCTCGTTAAGCGTGTGCTCGACCTGTTTCAGTTTAACCACTTTTTGCTTGTCGAGAATCTTCATAGCGTAATATTCCTTCGTAGGTTTGTGCTGCACGATCATAACTCTACCGAACGAACCGGTACCGAGTGTCTTTATTCGTTCAAAATCATCGAGACCCGCCGTATTCGTCGGATTTTTCTTCCATTTTTCCTCGAATTCCTCTTTCGCGTGATCGAGAAATTCTTTTACGCTTTCGGCAGCGTCGACCTTTTTGTTTGCTGTCGCGGCATTATTGCCCATTTTAACGGCCGTGCTCGAGCCTGCCAGGGCTCCACGGATGTCAAATTTCTTCAGAATTTCTGCGGCTTTGATTTTACACCGTGCGAACGCCGACACTTCAACCCCCCTCCCCCCCGTTACTTCACTTTACTAATTTTCGGCTTTCGAACTTTTTTTCGATCTTTTTGTATTCCTCGTTTTCTTTTTTTTTTTTTTCTCTCTTTCAACAAGGTTTACGCGCTTTCTTTGATGTGCGTGAGTGTTGTTTTTTTTTTTTTTTTCGTGTTACACGAAAACCCCCACCCCCCCCTCCAAATCGACCGCTCGATTCTCTCGACGAAAAAAAAAAAAAAACTCCCGGGGTCAACAAAATGGGTCAACACTCCTCGTCCGCACCTTGCGCCATCTTTCCTGTCAATTGCCGCTCTGGCCCCCCTGGCTCGTGCCTATCTTGCACTCGGAAACACACGAATGTCTCTTGCCAACTCTAAACTCTCTCTCCCACTCCGGGCGGTTTTATATGGCCTCTCTTGCTTTTGCTGCTGCTTCTCGCCTCTTCTCGGTGCTGCTGCTGCTGCTGCTCGCTCGCTGCTGCTCACTCGCTACACCCGTTCGCCTTCGGCTTCAACGTATCTCGGGGCTTGTTTCGCTACTTCTATACTTTTCTAATGCGCGCACGCACACATATACACACACACACTGCCGCACACAATTGGCCTCTGTCGGGCCCAACGATATATAAACACGTTTTATGTAAAACACCGTAAATCCAACACAATTCACACGACGCGGAGGTTTTTCTTTTTTTTGTAAAATCGTTAGTTTTTTTTGTAGGTTTTTATTTATTTTTTTTCGTTTACAAGAAATTGAGAGCGTTCCAGACCGAGGACGTCGGTTCGCTCACTGTTCACTTTGCAGACGACAGGAAGCACGCGCGGTAGTTATCTCTTATCCTCTCTATATGCCACCCGTATACACGAAACCCAACACGAACGCGGACAGGGTTGTGGTCACGCAACGAAGGGAAATCTGGCACGAGTCAGATTATTGTTTCTATTATTGCCAATTGTTCGATGGAAAGTTTTATCGCGGCGCTTTGCTCGTGAGAGGATATGTGAGCACTTTTAGTTTAAGATGGCGGCGCGGCCTGACGTCCCGGATTTTGCACGAATGCTGCGAAAATGGTGGAGAGCTCTTCGGACGGGAGCCTTCGCCTCGCGCATCGCAACCACCCACTGACCAGGTTGGTACTAATGTCGATCGGAGACGAAAGCCTTTTGTACTCGTCGACGCCGCTAGATGGTCGGGAGAGAGGAGTAACAGCGATACTTGTGTTATCGAGCGATGGGCCGCAACGTGAAAGAATATTATATTGTCGACTGCCGTTGAGAGCGGAGGCCGTTCGAGTATCGAGTTCACGCGCGGAGAGTCGTGACACTCGTGATCAACGATGTAAGTAAAAAAAGTTAAACGAGGAGTGGGGGTACGATACGGTAAAGAGAGGTAAACCCGCCGAAAAGAGTCGACATGTCGCCCCGTCAGCAAAATAATACATCGTGCAAATACACGATTGGTTCGATATCTCGCACGGACGTCGAATAGTGAGAAGTAATTTGTCAACGTAAACAAACAAACTATTGTTGCAGATGTCGTTGACACGTATTAAACATTTATCCGTTTTGTTGATCGTGAATTCGTAACTCGGTAAGCAACAATCAACGTTACGATGAATGGTTTTTTTTAAATTATTTTTCATAGGGCTATTATCGTGAGAAAATAACATCGCGCGAATCACAATGTTGCGTCGAAGAAACGTCAATCTTAAAACCGTTAAGGAACTCGACGCTTTTCCCAAAGTTCCCGATACCTGTACTGACAAATCTGCTGTCGGAGGAACATGTGAGTCGCGATCTAAAGCGTCACTCGTGATAATGCAAAAATGTTCGTCTAATCGTTTAATAATATCGTTTTTTTTTTTTACAAGTTTCCGTCGTCACGTTCTGCATAATCGTCTATCTTATCATCGCTGAGACGAGATACTTTCTCGACAGCAGACTTGAATTCAAATTTGAACCGGACACAGATATCGACGCAAAGCTGAAACTCAATATCGACATAACAGTGGCGATGCCTTGCAGTCGCATCGGAGCGGACATATTGGACGCTACTAATCAAAATCTTCGAGAGTTTGAACCGCTTACGGAGGAGGATACTTGGTGGGAATTGTCGAGCAATCAGAGATCTCATTTCGATGCTCTGAAACACATGAATTCTTATCTCAGAGAGGAATATCACGCGGTTCATGAACTGTTGTGGAAATCGCCGCAGGTGACGTTTTTCAGCGAAATGCCAGAGAGGTAAAAACAAATAAAGAAAATAATTATAATTATTTCATAATTTTCTATGGTAAATGGTGATGATATTTGCAAATGATATTGTGAAAAAAAAAAAAAAATTTGCTTGTTTTTTTTTTTTCGTTGATTTGATTACTCGATTGACGATTGTTATTTTTGGAAATTAAGTGATTTTAGTTAAAAAAAATGCAGGTAAGTTAAATTGCCTCTTAAAGTTTTCTCTCCCATTTGCAATTGTTTTTCAATTGAAATATTTACAAGACGGCTTTATAAACGTAACTTTAGTAAAAAAAACAGTTTTGTAGAAAGGAATTTCTTGCAGTGAAATAATTAAGGTATCGAAAGTCTCTTTTAAAATGATTTTTCATGTTTTTTTGCGTCGTTTCTCGAGTATTTTTCGACTATCTCTGTACTAAAACGTTCTTTGTGGGATCGCAGTCGAAATTTTCTTGAAAAAGGGCGCTTAAGACGAATTGAAAACATTTTTTTCTTCAACATATTTAATTATCTCTTATTCAAGAGAACCTAAAACGCGAATAAATCTCTACAATGGAAGCGAGACATATCCCGGTAATTATTTGTTTTTCCATGAAATTTTTATCCCCAGAAATTCCTGTTTCCTTGCAATTCCCTTGCAATGCCTTTTTCCTGAATACAATGAGATTTTTCTTCAAAAATAAAGTTTAAGAATGTCTCTCAGTTCAGCAACTAATTTTTTTTAATTCACGGAAAATTCAAGCAATGAAAAATGCGATAGGTGTACTTATTTTTAATGCTTTTAACGAAACCGTATCATTGATTACAGAACTACGAAGCCCGATCATCCACCGAACGCGTGCCGAATACACGGCAGTTTAAACGTTAATAAAGTCGCAGGCAATTTTCACATAACCGCTGGAAAATCTCTGTCACTGCCCAGCGGCCATGTGCACCTTTCGGCATTCATGACGTATCGGGATTACAATTTCACTCACAGAATCAATAGATTCTCATTCGGCGAGCCAAGTCCCGGAATTATACATCCGCTCGATGGCGACGAAAAAATTGCCGAGGACAGTGAGTAAAGATAAAACGAAGATTAAGTTTTTTATCAAAATAATTGTGAAGTTAAAATGTTTTCGTCAATTGCCGCGAAATGGTTGATTATCGTTAAGCCGATCAAAAAAAATTAATTCACTGGTTTTTTCTTTTTTTTTAATTCGCAGGTATGATGTTATATCAGTATTTCGTTGAAGTCGTTCCCACGGACATTTATACGCTTCTTCATACGTCGAAGTCTTACCAATACAGCGTGAAAGATCACGAAAGACCGATCGATCATCACAAGGGATCTCACGGAATTCCTGGAATTTTTTTCAAATACGATACCAGCGCGTTGAAAGTAAAAGTTATTCAACAGCGCGATACGTTGATACAATTTTTGGTGAAACTCTGCGCCACTGTTGGGGGTATTTTTGTAACAAGCGGTAAGGCATTTTTTTTCGTAATGACGATCATTTATCGAGTCGATAAGAATTAACGAATACGAGAGCGTAGTAAACGAGAATCTCTTTTTTTTTAATACGATAATAGGTCTGATCAACAGTGCGGTGCAGAGCTTTTGGTACGTCGTCTGTTGCAAGTTTCTCAAATCATCGGAAACAAAAGACGATCGGCGAGTATTTATTGGCGAAAATTCGGCTAATAAAACGGGAATGGGACCGATAAATCTTGTGAACGTCGCGACCCCACCGTGTATCGACGTTACGCTGCATGCGCAATAAAAAATCGAATGAGATTTCTTTTTTTCACATTTTTTAATTTACCGACCCTATCAGATTTTTCAGTAACGAGTGAATATCGATTTTGAATAAAATCGAAGCAAAGATGAAAGAGGTTTTTATCGGGAAATCCTTCGAAGAATGTGTCGACTCGTCGCAATGTACCGATTCAATATCGTTTTTTTATTCATTCGGAATTTCCACCTTTTTCAGTATCCAAGAACTCTATTTTTTTTCGACGGTTAATAATCCCTGAAGTATCTAAGGCGCAAAAGATTCCCAAGAATAATTATTTTAGTTACATTCGTTTTCTTGCGGAACACCGTGCAAAAGTTTTCATATCGGGAACCCAATTCTCTGAAACGTATCGTTGATGCAGCAAATCCAATAAACTAATGAAATAATCATCAATGGAATAATCAAAAGTTGCAGTGACGATAATTAAGGATGTAGCGAGCAGAAACCCTTTGCAAGGTCGGGAAAAAAAAACTTAACTTATCGTCCGCACGCTTTCTAAGCGTTTCACACCTCTTCCGCACAGAGAATTAAAGAGAAAAAATCTCAGTATCATCTCTCATGTTGGCAATAGTATAATGATATACAATATAACAAAAACAATAATAATAACTGCCGGTATAATTATCAGTCACATTCAATGTTTTATTCAACGGTACATCGATCTGCAGTTTAGGCGAAAATCTCTAAATATCAACGCTTCAAGTCGAGTTATCGACTGACAGTGCATTATTTCTTCATGAAACAATATTCCAAATTAATTTAAAGCCGTGTTACGCCTTTCGCCAGAATTCTTGTAGAAACATATATCGTCGTCGATAAGGACGAAATTCATCGCGATGGATATAAAAATAAATCCACAGACATCGATGAAATTTTTTTTGCGAAATACGATCACTGCGCACTGAAAGAATTTATTGAACTTCAGATTCTCGTAATTCAAGTTGCGCATTAATATCGGATTAATATTTTTTAATTCTTTTTTTTTCTGGTTTTTCGATTTTTTTTTTTCATCAGTAATTCACTTGAACATTTCTTCACAGATTTACTTAACAAATTTGTGAAGATGTTCGCTTCTGACGCAACGATCGAATTCATTCATATTGATATTATTGGAAATTTTCATTCGTTCGATTAATTTTGTAGAAAAAATACAGCGATCATTTATCGATTTTTCGAAGCGTCTTATGCGTATCATTTCGCGGCAGTTAATGTTTAGATAGTTGAAATAATTATCATTTTTCGTCGATCTGAAATTATCATCGATAGATTTAATATTTAATTCTTCCTTTTCTTTACGTATAAATATGTATTTTAAGCGATTCTACAAGAACAACGGAATTTTCTCGAATCCGTGACACATGAGATAATTTACAGCAATGTAAAAGTTTAAGCAAAGTAAAAAAATGTCCCGGAGAACACTGAAACGATTGCATCGCCAAACTGTCGCGTAATCGCCAACTATCGATATTCACGCGCGGCAACGAATCGAAGTAAAAATATGGTAAATAGAATGAAAAATAAATGTACAAATAGTTATCAGGGAAATTCTCGAAACAAAAAAGCGCGAAAAATGATTTTCGTAATTTCCCCGTAATGCGATTTATAGGTACGAAACATGGATTTGTTTTTTTCTTCTTCTTCTTTATTCACTAATCTGGACAACCTATACACGCGCCGTATAGGCGAAAGATTTTTAAAAACAAAAAAATAAAAAACAAAAAAAAAAAATGAATTATCGTAGTCGTAGGCACACGGCAACTATCGACGTGTTAACGTCGTAAAAGGACACATTCGGTTGCGGCTCGTTACAAGGTTTTCAAAAATATAAACCATCCGCGCGCTCACGCATCGCACACCGATTTAACTTTTTTTTTCTTTCTTTTTTTGTTATCGAAATACAGATTTCATACTCCTTAAGCATACAAAAATAAATTATAATAATGTTTCGCAATATCTCTTGACTTATTCATATAAAATGAATACTATTGTTATACAGGTATATATAAATATACTTCAAAGTATATCGTATCTTCTTACACAATAATAGAGTGAAATTCAAATGCTTTTTTTTTTTTTTTTTTCTTTTTTATACTCTTTAGAATATAATGGCACACCTAGGAGAGGCATTGGAAACGGCTTTCGCATTAAACGAATGACACTCGCGGTTAAAAAAAAGGCACCTTATGAAATCAATAATGCGTTCGAGACTATTTTTACGAATTACAATAAATTGTTCCGCAATTTTTCGTATTTTTCTGTGATTTTTTTTCTTCTCTTTCGAATGTTCGATTACTTAATTTATCGATTATTTGGTTTTAACGTAACTCCCGAGTGAAAACAAAGTTTTGGAGTCGCGCTGAATGATCGTCTTCGCAATCACAATTGCAGTGAGAAGCGGCGAATGTTGTTCAACAATTTTAGGTAGAAAAAGATTTTTTTTTCGTAAGTAAAAAAAATTATAAACAATTGTCGATGATCGATTGTTCTTTAAGATATTATGACAGTGTATAGAAAAAATTCCAGGTCTCTATATAAAAATAGTAAAAGTTGTTCCATTTCTTATTTTTCTTCAAGAAATCAATAATATACAAAAAAAATTATGTACTTCTTTAATTTATTATATAACGATCTGGAATGTTTTTTCTACATTATCAGAATATCTCTGCGCAATAAAACGCGTGAAATATTTATTTAAAAAAATGTTTCGTTACCGATTTAAAAAAAATATAAATGTTTCTTGTGTCCGAAATCGTTGAAAACTCTTGCCGTCTCTTAAACGCTTAAAATTCACGTCAACAAATCACACAACATTTTTTACAAGATTTCGACAATAAATCTTTTACAACCGGATACTTTCTTCGTCGCGATTTAATGAAAATCGACCAAATCCGTTTCTAAACACATTTTTAGTATTATTTCTTTACATTTTTCATTTACCGGAGTTTAATCACTTCGAGTTGCCGTTTAATTCTGTTTTTATTGTTTGAACAAACGCTGGAAGTAATTAAAAAAAAAATGAGACTAGTAGCGGTATGGAAGTACAGGAGAATTATTTATAATATTCAAAGAATTATCGTTACGATATCATGAGCTGTGGCAACAAATGAACGAGAAGACAAGTGATCCGATAATATACATATATATATATATATGTGTGTGTATATATATATATCTATCTAATGAACGATGGAATTGTGCCGAGACGTTTTACAGAACATTCACTCTATTCAATATACGTAAATTTCTTCTTAATTTTTTTTTGTTTGTTTTTTTTTTTTCTTATACTTTTTTTTGTAATGTTAAAGACACCATTGGATTTCTTAGGCACTTTCTCGCTTAAGAAAAAGTCAGGGGTTTTTTTTTTTTTTTTTGAGAAGCACATATATAAACACATTGTGCCCTCGACACATTATAGACGGTGACTCTTTTCGTGACCTCTCCTAACGAATTCGATGAATCTTCAATCGTCCGATTATTTTCGTGTGATTATACTTATGCGCGAATATTACGGAGATCGAGATCATTTCCTAGGCGAGGATTGCCGCTTAATAAGATTATTTTAATTGCCAGATGAAATAAGTGGCGAGGAAAGTGAGACGGTCGTTTCATTGACGAGACGCTCCTTTCGAGACCATCCTTATGACGTCTGCTGGTGTACGCTTTGGCTGCAGCAAATTACCTGCTTAAAAAAAGAAAAAGAAACCATTTTTGGACATTAATTATTGCGTTCTGAACGATGAGAACTATTGAAGATATATATTTGAACTTTAAGCTGTTGAGGAAAACGTATCGTTACAGTCTCAGCGAATTTTGAATACTTTCTAATGGGATAAGAATCTGAAAAAAATTAATCATATCGAAGGTTTTAAGAAGGTGAATTTTGTATAATAATAATTTCAAAATGTTATTGAGCCGTTAATTTTTCGGTATACATGCAAATTTCTTTAGAATTTAATTAAAGAATTTAAAATTTAGAATTATACTAAAAAAAATTCCGAACAATCGATCGAACATATTGGCAAATATCAATTAATGATTTTTTTAAAAACGGGATTTTTGAAGAATAGAAAATATTCTTAAAAAATTCATATGTATTCAGAATAAATAACAAAATCACTTTTGCTAAAAAGAAGTTTGGTTACCGGATAATTCGTTGAATAAATTTGTTTAAAACTGATTTATTAATAACTTTTTGCAATTATTATTATCCAAAATTAGTCCCTTCTGAATGGCTGATTTTTCGAAAAAAGACCGGAAGACATTTTTTTTAAAATAATTAATGTGAAAAATTTCCTTTCGTAAATTACTGACCTATGATGAGTAAAGTAGTAAGTCGATTACAGGTATGTTGACTCGTAGAACGGCACCGTGATAAGGAGTAACGTGATCAGTGCGAGAAGTGGCCGACTTGTTACAGGTGAACCATTGGGATCCGTCACTGTAAATGAAGAATAACAATGTATTAAATTCTATAAATGTATTAAAAACATTGAAATTTTTATTATAATTATTCTCTCATCGGTTTAAACAGAATAATAATCTTTAAAATTGACTTCGATGAGTAAAATTAAAAATCCTACGAAAACGCAAGCGGTAAATTATTGAATTTGTCGAAATACAGATTTAGATTAATCAAAATTATCAAAAAAAGCGAACCGCTGTCCGTTGATTGATATTGACTAAAAAGTTTGAGAATTTAACGAATGAAAAATTAATAATTAATTTTTAATATATTTGAAAATCGATGAGTAAAAGTAAAAAATGATTCGAAGCAAAACTCACCATTTTCAGCTTTCGCGGGCTTATTGTCTAAAAATAATAAACAACACCTTTTTAATCGATTGTGCAAAGATTTTAAAAATTAATAAAACTATTGATTTCTTTCGTATTTTTTTCGTCACAATTTTACGATTGTCATTGTGAAGCAACAAATATTACTCTTCAAACGTTAAAAAAATGCGTTTACGATTCAAACTTCTGCAGTTTCTTAACATTGATTATTATCATCTTTAAAAAAAAAATTAAAAAAATAGAAATACCATTTCTGAATGTCTCGATTTTCGAGGGCTGTGACCATCCGCGTTCGTTTTTGGCCCATAATCTCGCTTCGTATGCACCGGGCTGAAGACCTCCCAAGAGATGCTTTACGTAAAATTGATTTCCCTTTCCATTCTGAACGGTAGGACTGAGTTTCGTCCACTTTGTTTCGCCTTTAGGACGATATTCCAACTGAAAAACACGTTTAAGTTTCGTTCAATGTAAAATAATGTACAAAGTTAAAAAAAAAAAAAAATCTCGAATACAACAAACGCAAATACCTCGTATTCAATGATCGGTGAGTAACTTTCAACGTGCCATTCAACATTGACCATCGATTCGTCTTCGGTCAATTCGAAATTGTGAAATTTCGGCCGAAAGGGTGCGCCTACAGAAATTCGAAATTATTGATATTATTATTATTAATTAATAATAATATTGGCATTACTTTCGCTATTACTATTACTATTATTATTATTATTGTTATTCGCGTGTTTTTTCACCTGTGAGTTCGATATTCCGGCTGCGTTCGCCGATTTTGTTTCTCGCTACGCAGTTGTACTCTCCGAGATCGTCGACCGTCGTGTTTTTGATGACAAGTGTATGGCGGGATTTATCTACGATAAAATGTGTTTTTTCTTGCTTCTCGGTGATCATTTTCCGGGTGTTAGTCTTTTCGTTGTACAAGTACCATGCTACATTCGCACGCGGATGGGCGTGAACTATGCACGTGAGTTGAGAATCGATTCCTGTTCCCGTATGAACGATCTCGTGCTCGACCTCGATCACCGGTGTATCTGTGAATAGATGAAACATTTTTTTATTTTTTTTTTCTTCTTTTTTTTCGGGAGAAAAATTGTACATCGAGGATTGAAATTTTTTGCTTATCGATGGTTTAGTGTTTTAAATATGTATTTTTAAAGGCGCTTACATCTGACAACCAGTTGAATTTCCTCGTGAGGCGGTGTTGCATCCTTATCCGTCGATATGGGATCAACGACGAGACACTGATATTTACCGGCATGATGTCTCGTGACTTTGTTGATTATGATATGACTTCCATCCTCGTCGGTTACCACGTTGTGCGGTCGTTCGCCCTGTTGAAAAGCGCAAATAGTTGTTTATTTTTATTTTTTTTAATTACGTTGAATTAAATTGAAGTTTTTTTGTTCAAGAAGATTGAAGATTAGAAGATTAGAAGTTGCGTTACATTACGAATAAATTACACAGGATTCTTACGCAACGCGTACGAAATTCTATACATTTTTTTCATAATTTCTCGACAGGTTTACAAATCTAAAAAAAAAAAAAACAAAATCGAAAAAAATTTCGGAAAATTATGAAAATTTCCAGAAAATTTTGACAAAATTCGAGAGAATTATGAAAATTTCTGACGTTCTTTTCCAATTTTCCGTATTCTTAACAAACGGGATATTAAAATTATTTTTTTAACGGGAATAAAAATATACGTTTTATCGCAAAAGACGCAAAAAAACATATTGTGACGATGTAGTATTGAGTTAATAATAGTATACTTAGATATTTATATCCATTCATCTTTTTATTTAATTGAATTTTTATTGTTTTTTTTATTATGCAACTTACATTGTGGGTCCATCGCATTCTGGGTTTTGGTTCAATTTCGACAACGCAACCAAATTTAAGATTGTCCTTCTCAGTTGCATTGATAATCCTCGTCGGCTCGACTCTTATTATACCCTTCGAAAGTTCTCGGGGTTTGTCAAGAACCACTAATTTGTGCACAACTTCGATCGGAGGGCTGTCGAGTATTTGACATCGGTACTGATCGGACGCATCTTTCTCCGTGACGCCGGGAAGTATGAGACTGAAATTTTGTGCCCTTATGAACCTCCGGCTGTACTCCGTCATAGGTTTGTCGTCGGTGTATATCAGTTCGTTGCCTTTTAACCAGCTGATCACCGTGTCCTCTGCGACAATGAAACACATTTTTTTTATTTCCCACACATCGATATTTTCGATTTATCTAATATTTTTAAAATAATTTAATACATATATTGTAATTATATTTTTTATTTTTTTAAATTATAAAATTTCACATTGCTTCCGCATTAAGTTCTTTTTTTTACAAAGTTTCGACTATGAAAAATATTGCGTCATTTTTTTTCGCTGTCGCATAGTAGAAACTTTGTAAGTAAACGAAATGAATGCGGAAATAACGTAAAAATTGACAATTTTCCGACCGTTTCATCAAAATTCAAATAAAAATTTCATCGATATCAAATACGAAGATATTCATAACTTTTTTACCGATTTGAAACAAATTGTAAAGAAATTTTTAAATGCTTTGCAACATTCTGAATACGTTGACACAAGAATTTCGAAAAAAAAAATGTTCACGAAAACAACATTAATTTTTAGTAAAATATTCGCGGTGTTTCAGGGCAACGGTGGCCCTTAATTTTTTACGCGCTTCGCCGTTTACTGAATAAACTTTTCCCATAAAAATTACGATTATTAAAAAAAATGATTATCCAAACCTGCATTGTCTACGAGGCATGGTAATTCCACGGTATCGCCGACCGTCCTTACGAACGTCGTATTCTGCGATCTCAGACGCAACGGAGGAGGGGTGCTGTTTAAGTCAGAATCGGCGCCTCCGGTTGCCGACTCTTCGTCGTACTCAGCATCGTCAGCATAATCTCCGGCAGCATATGAATCCTCCCGTCGTGTGTTTGGCTTACATTCAGCTATAAAATAAAAAGAAAAAACGAAAATTATATTTGTTATTACGTACGCTTCATTAAAATGATATTTATATCGTTCTCATTTCTCCGACTCCGAAGCCTAATAGTCGAGGACTCCATTTTTTTTTACACATTATTAATAACAGGTAAATAAAAATGTCGTGATAACCCATTAAAACATCAATTTGTTCCCTCATCGAGCCGCGAATTTACACGAATTCAATTAACGCTTGAAATCGTTTCATTTGCCGCGCCCCGTTTGCGATATAAGTTTATATCGGTGCGCCTTCGTCTAATGACAAACCCTGGACGGCCTTAGTTCGTTAGAACTGGAGCAAAGTAATGGATCAAGGCTGGCGACTAAAAGGAAGATGACACAGCTGGAAGTGAAATAAAGCACCAATGTCCACCAAGCCTTTTCGTGCCGTCGTCCCGTTACCCCATTTTTTTTTTTTTTTTTTTCACGCGATCATCTTCGCGGGAATGATCTATTGTTTACGACTCGTATGTAACCGCTCCCTCGTTAGATTATGTGGGTCAAGCAAAGGCTCGACCTCTTGGAACCTCCAAGAAAAAGGGTGTTACCCGGTCTCATTTTTTTTTTTTTTTTGATGTCCTGCCTTCGATCTGCCGCGGTATCCCTATTTTCTTAACATCGCGGAAACGTGTTTTCTCGATGGTCTTCATTTTTCCGGCTCACTATATCTGCCTAAGTTTTAAATGGATGAATAGTGCTCCCGACACCGACTCGCCTCGGTGTCGGGAGCGCTTAACTTGTTTGCCATCCATAAGTGAAATATGTGATTAGATGGGAAGGGATTGACGGTTCGGGAATTCAGGTTAATGGTATTTCTCAACGTGTCGGCATCCCTCCTTTCTTCATAGCGTGCATAATAGTCACGACTCGCAATCGACCTCCCCTAGCAACGGTCCAGTCCCGGATGTACGCACGGAAAGGCGCCACTATTCTCCATAAACCACCCATGGCGCCCACGGCAAACCAACATCCCTACCGCGCCCCCCTCCTTCGCTCCCTCCGCCTCGGTAATCTTCGTTCGTCTAATTATAGATCATTGTTTTCGCTGGTTATATGCGGAGAATTACCCGTATATCTAAAATTGTGGTAAGTTATTAGAATATCTTGCAAAAAAAATGAAAATTATCGCACGTTGAGTCCTTATCGGATGAATTTTGCGAACGATTTCTCATCCCTTAAGGGAGCACCGTGAGACTTTCAGTAAAAAGTATACGTGTACGTAAATCTGTTAAGGAAAATGTACCATTACATTCCCAATCAAACGTGAAATTCGGAGAGAATTTCGGATACTTCGCAATAGGATAAAAATCTGGAAAAATTCTAGAAAAAACTTTTAAAAACCGAATTCTGGACGGTACGACCTTAAACGTCATATTCGACGAATGCAGTCGCTTGTTTTTCAACTTGTTGGCAAAATAATACCGTTGATATTGCATTTAATGAAGTTTTCTAGGATTTAAAAAAAAGTTGGCAAAAAATCGAAAAAATAAGAAAAAAATGCACGAAAAAAGATTTTTGTGAGTGTAAAGTTTTTTCTCCGAAATTAATTTTGGATACTTCGGAATAATCTGCACAAACAATTACGATGCTGACGTACAAATTTGAATATATCGACAAAAATAGTCGAGATCCTCGTCTACCGAAGCTTTCTTCGAGATTCGATATTCATGAACGTCCAAACTATCGTTCGGGGTACGTAGAAATTTTGCAAATGAAAATAGTCGTGACGATATGTTGGCGCGATCGTCGATCGCGAGTTAACCTACTGTTCGACGCTTCTGGTTGCGCGAAATTGCTATAACCAATCGCGAAAACCTTTCACCGATCACGATCGATTGTCGTAAAACAACTTTAGATTCTTTGGCGAGACTGCCGAACGCTATGAGAATTCACGCTGAATCGACCGTATGTTTTTTCGATCGCTTTCGTGTGAACATAAATTTCAATGATGTATGTATATCGATCGTCGATTCGGCACGATGCTGGCGCGAGCGAAGAAATTGGCGAACGGTATGTCTTTTATAGACAGATCCGCGGCACACCCAAGAAGCTTCTTCGTTATTCTATTCTTGCATCGAACGTATACATGCAATAACGCAGACACCGGAGCCCACAGTCTTCGGAAAGTTCTCGCTGCCTCGCGGCCGTGTATATTTGAATAAACATCTAGATTTCGATTGATTATAATCATTATCGTTCGCGAGTTTTTTTTTCTCTTCTATTTCGATATATAAAGCGAAATAATTACAACGGAATTTAAATTTGAAAAAAAAAAAAAAAAATCTGCTCCACTGCTGATATTTTTATTTTCTTTTACAATTATAATATTATAAAATAAAAATACTATCACTATTATTATTTTGGTGAAATCTGAAATAATTAATCGAATTCATTAACTGTTTAAATTCTTAGATTAATAATTTATTAATATGTATGCATTGAGTTGTATTGTTTCCTCAAAGGGTTACAAGGCTTCCATTTCCGATCCATTGTTTACCATTTATATTTTTACATTTTCTCGACTTTTTTTTATTTCATATATTTTACACCTTCAATCTTCCTTTGCATTTTCCTTCACGACTGACAATTTTCTTACGCCTTTTACTGTCGATCGCTATACGCCTTTCAATTAATTTTAAAAAATCCAGATATAGAGGCGGTTTGCGGTTAGCAACATGAAAGTTTTTCGTACTTATTTACGACGTATTACTAATAATTTCGTCATCCGAGTAACGTCGAGCATCGGTATCACATCCGTCGGGTGAGTATGTCATCGTTAAACTTTTTGTATATTGATATTATTAGCAGCAGTTGTTTCGCCATACGTGGAAAGCCGGTGTCTCATACGCGGAACGACAACAACATTATTCTCGTACATACGTGTCCGATATCATTTAGTTGCGGATACTGACTAAGGCTACGCGATGATCGTGTAAACATCGAAAGAGTCATCACAACTCTATCGAAAAAAAAAAAAAAAAAAACCCCAGGAATTCATCGGATTGACCACATGTTAGAAAAAACGTCGATACCAATTTCTCTGTATTACGTCGCGCGGTCTCTAGCTGATTCAACGAAATATAACGGTCAGCACCGCAACGCGGCGGCGGGTACCGCAAATCTATTTTGAATTAGGTGCACGCCGCTCGCTAAAACCTGTGATGTCATTTCGGCGTGACAGCATCGCCGAAAAAGTCGGCCGCCGGTCAGAATCATATTGCACGGTTTTCACGTGCTCGGCGTTTTATAGTGTCGGCTTTTAGCGTCGGCATGGTCGGCACGTACCGTACGCTATAAAGCTCCAGACTGCCGCATAACATTTATTTTTATATTCCACCGTCACTTCCTCCTGTGAAATCTTTTATTTCATTTGTCGAAAAAAATGCGTTCAACACTTTTTTTTCGTAATAATGCAGTTTTATTTTTACACGATTTCTAAATATTTTTTTACCGCTCCGTCTCGTATATTCGATTGACGAAAAAAAAAAAAAAAAAAAACCTTCGGAGTCGTGATATAAATTATACAGCGGAAGATAAACTCGGTGACTCGAATCTTTCCCCTCAACTATAATATCCTTGAAATCTATCGATCGTCTCTTTCGTCGTCCCTATCTCCGTGACCGTTCGCGTTTCGTATACATCCAAAGCGCGGCGCTATAGACGAGGGGGAGGCCAACGAGAATCCGATGCTGCGTATCG
Source organism: Buathra laborator (assembly GCA_934046635.1). Lineage (NCBI taxonomy): Eukaryota > Metazoa > Arthropoda > Insecta > Hymenoptera > Ichneumonidae > Buathra > Buathra laborator. The sequence continues at coordinate 19,722,287 of OW203895.1, read as the reverse complement.
CCCCCCACCCCTTCTTTCCGCCCCAACGTCTTAGAAACATCTCGTAGTATTAGATCATCAATCTGAAATATATTTCTCATGTCCCCCCCCCCTCCTCCGCGTGTCTATCGTACGAAAAGCTTTCCTCTAGTATACACCGTGACGAATGACGAATACAGAAAGGAATTACGTCATGGGTCTCGCATTCTCTCACGCGTTAAGGGTTATTATTGCCAGTCGGGACGCACTCTTATTCCCGAGTCTCGTTCGTCGTAAGACGAGTCGTGTATGCGTTGTTGTTTTCTTATTTTTTTTTTGGTTCTTTTTCTTCGTCGTGTTGCATATGCCAACGGTGTGGGCGGTTGGGCATAGCGAGAAAGGCGGTACGCGTAATCATCGCGAGAGCCATAACGAATAACGAGGAGGGAACAAAAATGGGAGTGCCATTGACCGAATCGACCCGAACGACGACGCTCACACCCTAAAACCGATCGTGCACTTATTTTTTCATCATCATGCATTTGGGTCGAAAACTATATCGTCGGTTAATTTTGTCGATTATTATTATTACTTTTTTTTTTTTTTTTTTCGGAGTTTTTTTTTCATAACTGTTTGCTTACGAATAATGAAAGTCTCTGTTTCGAGTCGAAGTTTCTCTCGAAGTCGCTGTACTCGAGTTATCGACATTCGATTTCATCACCTCGAATGGCTATAAGTGATAACGTTTGAAAGACCATTGAGTACCGTTTTCGAAGCTAAAGCGTGAATGATTTTTCGACAGCATCAACAAACACGGACCGAAAGTTTTGTGGCAACGAATCGCGATCGATTGAGGGTGAGAATGAGAAACGAGTCGAGCATTCGAGTTTATGACTCATTCGCTGATACGTGACTTTTTCAATGACGATGGCAAATTTCTACGGGCGGAAAAAATGTATAACTGCGACAAAAGGTTCCGATACCTGAAAGGCAACTTTCCGGTCACGTTGTTATTTTTCTTCCGAACGAACACTTTTCTTCTTTACGCTGAATAATAGGGTCGCATAGTCGGAGTGCCCGTTGTACGGAAAACGTAAGGCCGCTGAACCACCGAAAGTTTCTAACATCGGATGATCTATTATTGACGCGGTTTACATGGTGCGAAAATAACTGTAACTGCGAGGCAAATGTCCGGTAAACGGGAGCAGCAAAACTTCCGAGATGAAAATTTTGGCCGAAAGCCAGAGAGGGGGGGAGCGCAGTATCCAAGCGAAGTCGGGATCGCAGCAACGATTCCAGTTACGAACAACAGTTGCGTAAAATAATTACTTCCCCAAAGGTAGAGGACAACTTCTACTGCTAGTCGTTTGGTGTTTATATTTAGATTACGTGTAAACCGGCGTCCAGAGGTTCAAATGATGAGGTAATTACGGTGTACAATTCGTTAATCGTGTTGTAGTTTTGATATTAAAAAAATTTTGAGGTTTATTAATTTTTTTATAATATTTTATATATCACAAAATATTTTCAATATATTATGGATTACAAATTATAATTATATTGCCAGACTTTGCTTTTTTTGTAACGATTATTATTATTATTATTATTATTATTAAGATAATTTAAAAATATATGCAAAAAATGATATATACGATACGATTATTGTTATTATTATTATTATTATTATCGTCCAATTAATAGAAACATATTTTTTCCAATTTCCCTTTCACCCTTTCGATTTTTTTTTTCTTTTGATAAAAAGATCGATATGAAGAAGCAATAGAATTGACTCCGAAATAATTGAATATAATTTTGAAAATCGTAAGCCGCTTGATTAATCGAGAATATCGCGGAAACGGGATAATACACGATAAAACTGTTATGCTTCGAAGAGTTGCTTTGCCAGTAACGGGAAAGAATGTGTTTATATCGCGACGGAGTAAAGCGACCATGGAATTCTTGAATGTTTGTGAAAGTCGGTGTCATTGATATTCCCAGTCTGCCGTCATTGATCTCCACGCGGTTAAACTCATGAAAAATACACACAACTGTTGGAGTACTGGAATCAGACCTCGAGAAATTATTGTCAACGCTGTATTAGCCTCGAGCGATGAGTCATTGGTGAGTGACGATCGCTTTGTAGATGTTCTCTGAGAGACTTCCCTCAGCGGTCAAACGAACCGAAGCGCAGGGTGGTCGTGAATAGAATTAATTGACGTCCCGATACTTTGCTCTGCGTGTGTATACGCAGACATATGAATATTTATATATACATATAAATATATATATGTATATCTATTTTATATAAAATAGTCGCGACGTCGAAGAATAGCTCGCGGCACGTGGACAAAATTATGTTGATACCTTCGTCGTTAGCATAGAACACAAAGGTACCGAAAAAAAAAAAAAAGTGTTGAGAACTCGTAACTTTTCTAAGGTTGCGGCACGAAGGATTTTTTTCCCCCTTTTCTTCGATATTATTGTATCGAGTTGCGTTCGGGTCTGAAAGCCCGAAAGAACACGAGCCACAATAACGTTACGAGATATCCTCGCGAACAATGCAGAAGAGAGCAAACAGAGGATAAAGTGTGAACGTCGCGCACACACGAAACTCTTTGAACCCACGATGGCCCTACGCTTTTGACGGTGGGGCCGGGTGTGCGGTTATCGTTGGCACACGAAATTACCCTACGAAAAATCAGCTTCTCCAGTCACGTTATTATTAAGATCGCGTGACAAGGGGAGGAAAGCCCGACAAGGATCACGCGTAAAAAAATGGTTCACATTACTGGTTATTAATTCCGATACGAAGCTGTGAGGATTTTACAACCTGCCGCCGTAATCGGATACGATAAATCTCGAAAAAAAAACGCCGAATACGCAGATTTGCAAAAAAATATGTAATGAAAAAAAAAAAAAAAAATCGATGTATTATTATTATTTATTTTTCATTATTTGTTTATTATATATATTTCCATCAAAGGTTGCACTGTGATAACATTTTTTTGCCACAAAGAATTCAAAATGGGAATTTTGTCGATGAAAACAAAAAAAAAAAAAATTGTTGGCAACTCGAACCGCACGTCGACGGGAAATAGTTTCGAAAGAGTTTGTTGCAATGAAAAGTTCGTTCGAGTCATTGGTATTCCAATAATCAACGTCAGTCAGAGTTGTATAGCGAAATGCTGATGCATTTTTACTCCTACTCGGCATCTCCCGGATGATCCGAGTACTGCCTGCGGGGTGAATCTGACATCGACAATTGGTTACGCAATTAGTTCGAAGTACTTGTTTTGTACGAAACGAGAGAGATGCTTGACGACGCTTTACGACGCGGCCTCCATGATGTCATCGTCACTTAAGGTCGCTAACTTGACTATTCGTAATTGCGACACACGTACTTCATTAGCATCACAATTAATATTATTGCAAAACTCATTTACTCGTGTGTTTCTTCGTTGCGCTTTTACTCATTTTTCCCGCAATTCTCCGATTAGGCGATTCGTTGAACTCAATCAATTTTTCACACACGTGTCGCTCATCTTGATCGCAAGATAAAAAATTTTTACAAAATAAAAAATGAATTTCATGAAATTTTGAAAAAAAATGAATAATAGTGATAGTAATATAAAAATTTGATTAAAAAATTATTTCTTCAATTATCGTTAATATTGATTTTTTATTTATTAAATACTCATATTAATAATAATATTAATTAATATTACTATTAATATCAATTAATATTCAATATTCATTAAATATTGATTTTTGATAAAATTTCGAAATTAAGAGGTCACCGGGTCGCCAAGATCTGTTGAGCTATGAGTAACATACATTTTTCAATTTCCTCTGCAAAAATGAATTCTACAACTTTGGCTATGTGGCCACATTACCGAGAATGCGCGATGTCCCACGTCTTTCTCGCGATAGTATCTCGCAGTGGGTTTCTTCCGAAGTTGCAAACTTGCCGTGAGACGCTGACCGGCAACGATCTCGATATACGACTACGAATAGAGTCGAGAAGTCGCGGTCGTTCGTTTGTTCCGCGACAGTGCATTGACTTTCGAACTGCGAAGACGGCCCTTATTCGCTGTGTATCGATAACTGGCGTATGGATCAACATCCCTGTTACCAGTTAGTCGAGTTACGTTTATGGTTGCGACGGGATGAGCCGAGGCGCGTAGCATCTGTCTTAGAAATAACGTTATTCCCGCAACAATCATCGATGTTGGAAAAATGACTCGGTGCACTTATTCGCGCTTACTGGTTGTAGCAATTGTCTACCGAACATCGCTGAGTTCTATAATCGTTAAATTCAATGTTCAGACTAAAAAATCACGGAAAAAAAAAATTATGAGTAGAATATCGAATATATCGCATAAAAAATGAAGATTTTATCGTATATTTTTTATACATTTTTATACGACATTTTTATAAATAATTAAAGTTTTTTAATGTTTTTCGCTGTTTTGTGTATTTGTTAATTTCAATTTAGGACCGAAAACACACAAAAAAATGTACTCCTATGGAAAATGGCGATTTTATAGAATATTTTTAATACATTTTTATAGGTTATTTTTAAAAGTTTAAAGGTTTTCGATGTTTTTTTTTTTTAAACGAAACATCGCGACAGTCGCGATAACGGTTTTAACGAAATCAATTTTGAATTCGGAGTCTCCGTCAACGTTCTTTGCGCTAAACTCGTCTCATCGATTATTATGAATCGTCGTGCGATCACACATTGGCATACTTAGTAGTAAAGGCATACATTAGCGGGATTACTTAACAAGCACTTCCGGTTATGCAACACGGACTATTCTCTCGACAATGGACTGTACGTTCCTGTGAGCTGTCCTTGCGAATGAAATATTTGCTTGTAACCAGGCGGTCGGAAGAAACTGATATATGGTACCATTCACCGTTAACGTTATGGTAGATAAGTACGTGTGCATCTATAATCGAGATATTTTCGAGATATTTACTTAGTACGAATTTTCGAAAGTCTTAATAACAGTGGTCAGCGACTTGTCGAGAAATGATAGGAAAATAATTTTTTTTAAATGACTTAATCATTGAATGAAAAAACCCAAAAGGGTATACGGCGGAATATGGGGGAAGCTACCTAACCTAACTTACTTAATCATTCAATTTCGAACATAAAATTTAAAAATTACAAAAAATATTATTATCATTATTATATTATTTCATTTTGAATTTGAAACCTTTGCGAACTATCAATCGAACGGAATATTTTAATCCGATTTTTTTTTTTTCACGGAGTATAAACATAAAATGATTTTTTGTGGGGAATCGATAGACGCGCCCTGTTCTCTTAAAAAAGGCGAACAAAATTGTTTCTTAAATTGAATTAAAAGGCATTTGTGTCTTTGTACTTTGTACATTTATGATCGGCGCTAATGGGGTTCGTCGATTTATGTTTTATCATAGGGGAGTTAAAGTTAATGCCACATTTATTTAGGCGTACGCGACACGGACTGATTCCGGTTGTTAATTAATAGTTTCCGTCCCGTTACATTGAAAGTACACCATTGTTACGTGAAACGGCGTGGTGAGTCGCTGAATGACCGTGATGACCAAACGGCTATATTATCATTGTGCGGCACGTTAATTCAACGAGGAGGAAGTCGCTCTTTCATTTGAACAATATAACACACGCGTCTGATGACAAGTAGCCTCTGAAAATACGTTTCGTTTACTATCACTCGTCAGCATCGACGCACATCGAGCGATCGAGTATAATTTCATGGTGGTTATCATTTTTTTAAATATTATTTTTGCTTCCCATGGAAAATGTTTTTCTTCGATGAAAAAAAAAGATTTAATCGAAAAAAAAAAAAAAAGATCAAATTGTCGAAAAATTATATTTATAATTTTTTTTCAATTGATTTCTTAAAAATCTTTTCAACACAAGTTAAAGAAATATTTGTACGAGTTAAACAAAACTGTCTCCGGCAGCTGCGAATATGAGGTGAGAAAATTAGGATAAACAAGTGCGTTCACTGATTCTCGTTATTATTAGCCATAAGTTCGAAAAAAGACGTTACATTTCTCAATTTCAGCTGTACTCACCGACCCAATCGCGCAATGACTCTATGCCACGTGTGAGATCGCGGCAAACATTTTTTTAAACGATGACGTTCCTTGAATAAGTTTGCTTTGACTCCGGACTGCTCGCCAAATAAGGTGAGTTCGCTTTTTCGGCAGTGAAAAGTTTTTTGAACACGAAAAGAAGAAAAAAAAAAAGATCAACGAGTGACTCAACGGTTCTGCGCGAACAATTGTGGCAATACTTCGAAAGCGCTGAGGTATAAGAACGGTAACCGCATTTCTATTCCAACGGTAGTTTTTTTTTATTATTTATTCATTAATATCGTCGACGTTAAGAAATTCATGAGATTTATTCGACAAAAGAAATACCGCGAGCCGTGCGTTAGACTGACGATCGCGTAATAACGAGATATGACGCGAAGTACGGATGAGAATTGCTGCCCGCATCGAGCGGTATACTTTCACTCGTAGCCCTTCGGATTTGATTTTTTTTTCTTCTTACACAACGGCTATCGTTCTAATGTGGACAGTCGAAACGAGTCGCCCGGGTGACGTTATCTATGCCGGTAGGTGGTCGACTTTGCTAGCTATGCTGCGCGTTTTCGACACCGACCTTTGACGGGACCTCAGTTTTTTCATTTTATTAATTGCTCCGAAATGAATTCAAGACGCTAATACGCTGTTACGCTAATGCGAGAGTTTTTTTAAAGATAACATATCCGAAGATTCACAGCCCGCAGGTGTTAATTACCAGTAAGTCGAATAATAAATCCAAACGACTTATACCGCGATGTATGTACTATGAAATTTGTGGAAATTTTTTATTTTTTGGTATCCGTATTTGCGTAAATATTCACTGCTGCGTAATAATAATGCAATTACGGCCTGAAAATCGAATGAGTTCGAATTTTTTTTAATAATGGTATAAAGTTAAATAAAAAAAAGGATCATAAAGAATTTTTTTTATTTATAAATAAATTGTCTAATTATTATTCAAGTCGAAAAATCGATTTTTTTCTTAAGCTGTATTTATTTTTAATCAGCTATCGTATTAATATTTGTGTAATTAAAAAAATATATATCATTCTTTAATGTAAATACTTTTTCTTATACTTTGACAAATAGTTCGACTCTTCATTAGTCAACCCTACTGTGGCATTATTATTATGAATGCGTTCACCTTATGGCCTCAGCGGGTGGTTATTATTTGTGTCGTCTGCGACAGTTGATTGACGAAGAAACGATCGCTAGACGACGCAAACGCGTTCGTTATAAAAAGACACAGTCGGAGCCTTTTACCACGTCGAACGTGTGCCATTATCTCCAGGCAACTTGAAATTTATTCCTAAAATTCGTTTACCACCGCGCAAATATACGAGACGTTGTGAAATGTTTATCTGAGATCTTTTCAAGATAATAAACTGATCTCTATGAATATTTTTATGAATGACAGAGAATCCGACGCCGTTGAACATAATATTCGGTCGGTTGGGTGGCAAAGAAAAGTTTAGCAGATGCTTCAAAAATAACATTCTACTTCGGCGTCATTCAGATTTTAAGATCTATCGTAAGCGCTCGTTGAACACCGGCTGACGAAAATTTTCCTCTGTAATCTCGAGTCACCAGACACACAACGCTGTCTGTCGGGGTTTGGAGTATATAGCCTCAAGTATTTACATAGGCGCGCTGTCTGCAGGATTCCACATAAAGGACACGAGAAGAAGCCGAATTTAAGATAATTAGAAAATATATATAATTTTATTACGATTTTTATATCAAAAACGTTTTTTTACACAGATGCAGATAACGATTTCTAATTAAAATATTTCTTCAGGTTCATCCCCGACAAATGAATTTATTAAAAAGATTATTATTATTTTATAACAATAATTCATTACTTATTATCATTATTAGTGATTATTTTGTCGAATATAAAATAATTTATAAATAAATTAATAAAATTGCTTGATTGATAATTGTTTGATGAAAATAATAATTGATTGAAAAAAAAACATTGTTTTTTGAAATTACCAAAAAAATTTCATAAATAATTTAGAATTTTTTTCGACAATAGGGCTTTCATGCGATAGACAGTAATACTCGTTCCCTTTATCATGAGGCACTCGTCGGCATGTCTCTGCAACGGCGGCATATGCGGGATTGCATTTGTTATTTACGCAGCATATTAACATAAAAAAAAAAACACACAACAACAAGAACAAGCAAAACAAAAAAACACCCTATGAGACCGCGAGTGCCATAAATTCCTATAAGAGTCGGTCAGCTCCGCCGCAAGTGTGTGGACGGCAGTGAAGAGAGTCGGCCCCGCGGTAGAGATTATTCCGAATGGCACCTGAAGCGTCGTTCGGGGAGGCAGTACCTCGAAGAGAGCGAACGGGAGATACCTTCGTCTGAAAGCCTCTCGGGTTGTGTGTAAGCGGGCGCGCGCTTGGGGCAATAGTGAAGCACGTATTTTGTCCCGCAGAGGTTTCAACTGCGTTCCATTCGCGAGGAAGCTGCGTTGCGCGCTTACGAGCCGCACGAGAGTAGCATAATACTTCGACGGTTATACATATACATATATATATAAGTATATCCGACGCGTAGGGCAATGCCGGCACGTCGTCGCGACGCTCCATGCTCCATGCTGGTCGCTGCAGCGTTCAACTAGTCTGCTGCTAGCTACATAGGTAGCGCGTCCGAGGGACGAGTTCATTGACCGACGTCGTCGGACCTCCGAGGAACAAAGTCTGGCAAAGCCTCACCTAATCTAGTGGGCGTTTAGATTTTCTGTATCCCCCGCTCCCCCCCACCCTCACCCTCCGCCGCATCCCCCTCTTCCCACCCTTCGGACATTTGTGTACCACTCGGAAAACGGAACTACGCGAGGCCAGTTGACTTAATTCTACAAGTGTGCTATTAAAACATTCAAGTAGCTCAAGGTATTATGCGCACAAGTGCAACTTACAAAGTGGCCGAGGAAACTCGTGCAATCGCGAAGAATGGCGAAAATTTGCGGCACAATTTTACATTCGTTGTATGTATAGCGTATTCGTAGGGTAAATGGTAATCGAGATTTTTCTTTATAATTTTTTTTTATTGCGTCATTTTCAGGGTCTTTTTTTCTGTTAATGTTATTATTTTATTAATGTTATATTTTATATTTTATATTTTATATTTTATATTTTATATTTTATATTTTATATTTTATATTTTATATTTTATATTTTATATTTTATATTTTATATTTTATATTTTATATTTTATATTTTATATTTTATATTTTATATTTTATATTTTATATTTTATATTTTATATTTTATATTTTATATTTTATATTTTATATTTTATATTTTATATTTTATATTTTATATTTTATATTTTATATTTTATATTTTATATTTTATTGAAGATTATATAAGAACCATGATCGCTCTATCGCAAGATCTTGTCGCGTGTGAAATAAGTGTCGACTAATGTCTTCATTGATGCACACGGAGGCGTTAAGGCCCCCCGCCCCCTCCCTTCGGCCCTCTGGAGAAAAATGTGGTTTACCGTCGATAAAAATCTCGCTGCATTTTTATTTATTTTTTTTTTAATAGTGGCCACAGCTTGGCGAGTAGTCTCGTAGGCCCGATGATCTATTATTAGAGCCGATGGAATTCATCACAAAGGGAAAGCATCGTAGCCAGGAGCTCCCCGTCGCACACGCTTTCGTAGACTTCACGCCGGTGAACTGTTCTCGTTTACTAAAATAGCGACTGCATGTGCGATGATCGTACTGCCTATGAGCCCTCGGGGGCAGATGTGGTCTTCGGTAACGTATACAGAATTCATTCAAAAGAACCTATTGTTCCAAGCTGCCTTAACCCTTTGCTTCATAAACATTTCGAAATTGTTTACATTTTAATCTATCGTTGTTTTAATGCGCGGAACGTTGATATGTTCGATGTTTTTTCTTTTTTTTTTCGTGTTTCTCAAAAGAACAGTACAAAGAAACATTGTTTTCGTGATGTAAAATTATTTTCCAACCTTAAATAAAAGCGTATAAAAAGAAATGTATAATACAGTAACCAATCAAATCACTTTTTTCGCGATATAAAATTATTTTCGCGATTTAAATGAAAGCGTATAAAAAAAAATATTCACGTTAATCTTGCAAATTTTTTTTTTACGGAATAAATTGAAAAATAGATTTAAATAATGTCCTAAATATCTAAATTATTTATCTAAAAACATATCGCGGCGTTTTTGAACGCATGCAATACGATCCGCGCGGAGACACACACTGGATAACGCAAACTAGTTGCGGACGGTCGCGCACCAGAGGCTAAGAATATTTCGCTCACGCGTCACGATGAGAAGCCTTTTATACGGCGACTGAAACGAGTGCATCTACGTAAATTATTCGTGCACTTAGACCTTTGGCGATAATGCAAATGGGAACATGAACGTTGTTATGCTCGGGTCTCATAGACTTCATGAGACATTGACACCATTTTCGTTTAACATTCGAACTCGCGGATTGAAAAAAAAAAAAAAAATGGGCGAAGAGCAAAATTCAAGAAAAAACCAACGAGTCAACAAACTTTGATGACCTAAAAAAAAATTCACGAATTCAAAGAGCTTACGACGAGCGTTACATCGATTCCGGTGTTCGGTTGGATTGGAAATATTCGACAACCGACTCGTCGTATATCCGCTTCGGGTTTATGAAGCGGCATGAAAAACTATACGAAGCTTTCCGTCTGCGTTGCCAAAAATAATCCACCGCGCACACCCCTTCGAAAAAATTATCGCCCCGGTAAATTCTCTGACAACATCTCCCGTCCATATGGCACGACTAAGGAGCGTCGAGCAAATTCATTTCTTTCAAAAAAAATTTTTTTTTACTCGATCGCCGAAAGGATTGTTGTGCGAGAATCTCACTATAAAAAAAAAAACAAAAAATAAAAAATTGCGTCACGACAAAGCTTTCCTTATGAGGAAAACGGAGGAAACGGAGTCGAGACTTTCCAGAAATCGCATCTTTCGTCCTTATAATACATATAAATATATAAACTTCGACTGAAAAAAGTGTATTTTTCTATTCGATTCGATGGGTAACACATGCGAGCGCCTCGTTTGACATCCGATACACATTACAATTCCGGCGGTAAAATAAAGGTCGATACGAGTTTTTCACGATTAGGTATATAAATCGTATGTTAATGTATTCTTATCGTTGACAAGTTGGAAAAATACGATGTACTTGACGGAAATGGTCAACGAAGGACATGCGTGTACTTTAACGGCGTAGATACCGATGTGGGTGTTATACGCTTTTTAAGTCTAATTTTTAACATTTGAAATTACGAACATTGTAATTTTTTATGTTGGACATTGTACATCGGCCAAACGGTAATTCGAGATAATCATCTCGAACATCATATATTGTATAAAAAAAAAAAATTATTATCATTATTAATTCTATTAAATAAATTTTAAAAAATAATAATAATAATTTAATTATCGAAATTCATTAATTTTAACGAGAAAGTTTTTAAAAACATTTCGCTCGAAAAATAAAGAAATTGTTGCGGACAAATCGGGCGCAGGTGTGCCGCTGGCATGTGTCGCGGAAGAATGAGGACAGAAGCACAAACTTTACTGTGAGTCTTTGAATTCGTCCACACGAGCGGCTGTGGGCGCGCAACCCATAAAAATCGCCCTTATCCAGCTGTGGCCTAATTCGTGACTCGTATGTACTTCAGAGTGTGCCGACGAGCCTCAGACTCTATTAATATACTTGAAGTTATTAACTCGAGAGTCTCCTCCTGCGGCCCCCTCCTCCTCCCGTTCCTCCGAAAAGCACGCGAGTCGAAATTTTTTCGATTAAAAGAAGAGAAGTCGCGACGCGTCGAATGTACATACATGTATATTAGACAGCGAGCGTTATCATCGTTAGATTTATCACGCGGGAGGCGGCGACGGTGGCGGCGCCAGCGCCACGACGATGATACTAAGCTGATACGGTTACTTAATACGATAATGGCATAGCGAGATGGCCATCCGGTTTCATGGGTTGATCCCCTGAAAATATCAGTGATTATTAAGGGCAGGAAGTTCGCGATGATCCAGGATGACTATATTTACGCGTATCTGAGATATATATATGTATATATACGCGGCACTTGTTCGATAATCATTGCGAACTTCCTGGCCCCCGACAACATTTATCACAATCGCGTTTTTAAATACCTGACACAGTTAAGTCAAACTCTATCGGTTATGGGCACATCGCTGCGCGACCGCGCGAACTTTTTTTTCAGATTTTTATTTTTATCGAAAGGTCGACGAAAAAAGTTATGTTTTTAGAATCTCGTCTGCGCTGAATATATTCTCGCGAATATATTCTTCCATTTTTGGGTGTTTTTTTTTTTTTTTCAAGGCCAATCAGCAATTATTTCGAATTTTACATATTTTACATATACAAAAAAAAATGTTGTCTATTATAAAATGATAAATAATAATAATATCATTTTGTACATTTTTTTTTCGATGTATCGCTAAGTTCATATTTTTTATAAGAATAAAATTAATATTTTATCGAGACAATTTTTAATTAAGTTTCACCCGGGAAGATAAAGAAAAAAAAATGTTCTATGTTTCAATTTTTACATACCAAGTTTGCGCTAAAATGCAAGAAAAAAGACTCCGGTCTATCGACTAAATATCCGGATATATTTTTTTCATTTTTTGTTTTTTTTTTTTTCTCGAAATTGCTACGTTCGAATATAATTAATCAAAGTAAACGATAAGCAAATTATGCAGAACACCGATGAAAAAACGTGTATATGCTATATTTATCGGTCGAAAATCTTATCTATTCATATTGTAATTGCATTGTCGTAGTGAATGGAACGAAATAATAGTACGTTGACACGCGAAAATGTCTGTCACAACGAGTGAGTCGATGGGATATTTCGAATTTCATATAATGAAGACATTCGAATGTTTGGGTTAATGATTAATGTTTCTCGTTATATCGTGACGAGAGGCGGTGATGATTGAACGCTATATGTACGTACCGAGGGACACGCGGATAACGATTTGACAGCGGGACGTCGCCGTTCGGATTGTAGACACGCGCGTTACCACGAATAATAACGAAAACGGGTTTTATTCATCGCTGACATAATTTCTCCTGACCCAGAAGCTATTGAAATATTCAACGTGCCCGCCGAGCGACTGGGGCGCGCGGGGTGCCGAAGGCGATTTGATGCGAAACCCGGTTTTCGTACCGATCGCATGGAGTTCCCGCGCACGTGATTTATTTATTTTCACACCGGTTTATCGTGTCTTCAGAAATGATCGATCGTAGAAAATCGAAGCAAAGCGCGGTGATGAGATTTTATATAGATTACGAAAGGAGTTACAAATTTGCGAGAGCGCTAAACCAATTAATTATTTAGCTATGCAAGCCAAGCGCTCTGCCGCACGTAGTTTTTTTACACGGAGTATTAACCAATGGATGAAAAAAAAATTCCAAAATTCCAAATTTAATACTGTGCAAGAAAATGGAGTTCATTTGAAAAAAAAAAAAATTATTGACAATTTGGGCAAAAAACGATTTTTTTTTCAGTATATCTTTCGTTTTTCTCTTAATAACTCGTAAACTAATCATTAAATCAACTTTTTGGCAATTTCTCCGGCTACTTTACATTTTGGCGTTTCGATTTCGTTATCGTAAAAAAAAAATCAGAGATTGCAGTCCCGAGTTATAATGTGTTTAGCCGATCGTGCAACGCTAGCATTCGCAGGTTGACATTTGTATCAATACACGACCTGTTCTCGAAACTTTACTCTATGAATTAAGATATTAAGATTTACATTTTTTTCCTAAGGGATCGATGTATGTTTACGGTACGCTATGGCGCGTTGTCTCGTCTCGAGAGGCACGCGCTGCATAATAAAACCGGTTACTGCATACAACTACGCATAGCAAACTTTATAAACATAACCTAAAAAAAAAAAAACTTTATTCAAATAGAGTGCACTGATTCATCATTGTTTGTTGCGAGATTAAGATTACACTGTACTGGCAGTAGCGATGCTACAGGGTAAATCGGTATTTCATAGCAATAACTCAAGTGAGACAGGATCGCTCGGCGATTAGACTTGAATGAATAAGCCTGTGTTGTCTCGCGCGAGACCTCTATCGGTGTGCGATATTACCGTACAATCGAGTTTTCTGTGTGGCATCTGAATGAACCGGTCTTACGCATGTGCGTACACGCGCACCGCTTTTGCGCGAACGTATACGTGTCTTGTAACCGACGATGAAAATCAACGATCGGTATATTATTCCTATAGCCGAATATTTCGTCATCATAAACCGTACGCGTCGCGAGTGTTCGCGACGCTCGATCGCACACGTATCTCGTACGATCCCCGCGCGTTTCTTAACTTCGGTAAGCGGCTAACCCGCCGCTTGTTATTCTTTTTTTTTTTTTTTCTTTTCTTTTTTTTTAGTGAGCGGCTGTCCTACCGTTTGGTTGCAGTCGGGCACTCGGTAAGTCTCGAGGAGATTCGCCGTGCGGTACGCCTAATACTCCCGTCTATACGAGTCTACGCGCGCCGCGAGGGCGAAGGAAGTGGTGCGCAAGCGCGCGCCCGCGCCGATGCGCAAGACGGTGAAATGAAAACACGACGGAATGCCGCGGGCGGTTCAACGCCCCGGCATCTCTCCGTGATCCGACTTCTGTCGCATCTTCCTTCGTCTTCCGGACAAACGATACTTGTCGCGCGTTGGCACTGTGTCGCGAGGAGAGCCCCGAACTATACGAGACTCATAATTTCTCACCGTCGCGACTTAGGGACGAGCGAATTGTATTGGCGCGCAAAACGATAATGTAGGAAATAATTAATACGGAACAAGACAACTGGGGGAACGATAGGGGGCTAAAGACTTGTCGGGAGATTATTCCGCAAATCGCAATAACGATAAACTGCTCTCTTAACGGATGCTATTAAGAGGGCGAAGGGACAAAGGAACTTTGTACTCGAGAATAAATACTTTGCCGAGTGAGCGCACGACTCAGCCACTCGTATCCGGTATAATATTCATTTTGACGATTTCAATTAATTATCGAGTTCAACGCAACGCGTAAGGGTTATCATCGATTTTCGTTGCGCGTTCGATTATCGAGAATTCAATACGCGATAATAAATTATTCGCTTCAATTTGAAAATAGAACGTTTAAACATTTTTCAATGTAAGGATTGATTTTACATATTGAAAAAAAAAAAAAAAAAAATGAAAGCGCAATTCACTTGCGAGTTATATTTGTACGCAATTCGCTAATTACCGGTGAAACGTTAACTGCGTGAATGTTCGATCTTTCGTAAAAATAGACACGTCGTATTTTCCCTCCGTAAAACCGGTTTGCCATATGAGAAAAAAAAAGAAAATATTGTTTTAATTTGTCACGATTAATTACAATATAATTAATCGTGAATTGCTCGATTCGTAATAGCGAAACTCAATTAAGCATATAATTATGACTAACCGAGACAAATTGATAGCTCGTTGATTGGTGTAATCGAGGATGACGTGTATCTTTTTATTAGTCGGATTGTGTTACTACTGGATACTTAAATTCCCCTCCGTACCTATAAACGGTACGTGGATACACGGCTACTCTATGAGGAATTCGTGACAAGATACCTTATCGGTTGTCGTATTATCATAATCTGCTTTATTCAATGTACGTTTCCCCGCGTCGCGTACGACTGCTATTCAAATTGACGCTCCATTAAAAAACATCATTATCGCTCGGGATATTTTTTTTTTTTTTTTACCGCTCGTTTTTTTTAACACGTTTCACAAGTAGGTCGATTTTTTTTTCAAGCGTTACGCGTGCCTCCGGATATCCTGTTCAAGCTTTACATACCGTATACCTCACGAATGCGGAACTACGATGAGCTACAAGTGCAAAACGTTTTTCATGCCAATAGGGGGAGCGGGGTGCGCGCACACGACGCGTGAATAGTTTACAAAGTTCATTACGCGAAGCAATATGAAAAAAAAAAAAAAAAAAAAAAAAAAACTTAACGAATTATTCACGACACAATTTCACGTTACGCTTATACGAACATATCGTCGACGTGACGATCATTTTTAATGCTTCACAATGGTAAACTAATGGCACATATGAACTCTAGGCGTGCCGACATGTTTCATGGAACATAACGGTTCGCTCGAGGGGATACGGATTAGAAATTTGAATTTATCATTTGAATAATCGACGTTCCATCGTTCGTACTCACCGAAGCGTTTATATAGGTATATTTTTTTTTTAAATTTTGAATCGATGGAAAAAAATAAAACACGAAATATTGTAATACCCATATGGAGACCGATGTTTCGTTAACGTTATTCCGGAAGTTGGAAAAGCAATGATCGTTATACGCCCTTCTCTCGTTGTAATCTACCGAGTAAATAAAGTTGAGGGTTTTTCCTTACTTCCGGCCAGCCGCGGTTTTATAGTGAGGCCCTTGTTCCATCCATTAAACAAGAACGTTCTTTGTGTACCTGACATACACATGCCGCCACAGTATCGTCGTCAGGTGCCCTCCGGGTAAGCAGATAAAAATGTTTTTTTCCCGGTGAGTTTAAGTAGCAAATTTGTACAGCGGACCTTTTTCGCGGTACGGCAAAGTGTAGACACATTTTCTTAAGAGCAGAGAAAGTTTAGTCGTGATTTAGCTTTCGCTTCTTCATAAAGAAACCTTTGTTTTGATAAAAAAAAAAAATTTGAAAAAAAAAAAAAAAATTCAGAATGTTCCAAAACATCGAAAAATCGTAGATGAACATTTTTTTTTTTTTAAATTGAAACCTTTGTAACTTGATAATTCTTTGGGTTATCAAAAGCGAAAATGTATCACGTACATTAAAGCGTTAATACTCGCTGTTTTTTTTTTTTTTTTTTTTTTTTTTCGAATTGCAAAAGCGATATCCAAATTTAATTTTCGTCATATTTCTTTTACGAGCTGAAAAATGCAAAGTGCACGTAGGTTTTCAGTATAATTCTATACTTTAATACAATAAATAACAATAGTAATGCATAAAGGTTATCGTTGGCATTTCCGCTTACTATGTTTCGATGTACTTCGATGTCTGTATTTTTTTTTAAAATTAATCTCTTGAAATGATCGAAGCGTCAAGGCACGCGGAGTGCAAACGACTGACATGAGTTTAATATAAATGCATCCGCGTTCGTAAGTAAAGAAAGTATGAATGAAACCACAAGTAGGTCATTCGGAGAGCACAAGGGGAATGGAACGCGACCCGGAATCCACGTTCAAAATGAGGATTCTTCTCGATTTCCCACGACTACGTGCGCATTTAATACATTGCATAACCCTCCGCTAGTCGAGCATTTCCGGGTAACTAGAATATTACGTTGCGCGTTGTAATACGATTAGGGAATTGTGATAACGATGTTTCAACGCATTTCGGAGAATTTTTTTTTTTTTTTCAAAAATGGCCGATCATCACTTTCGGATAATAGAAATATTTACAGTACGAAAATACGATTAATAAAAAATCATAACTTGTTTTAAACACATTTCCGAGAATTTATCGAAAAACGTAATCCAAAATCGACAATAGGCATTAATAAAAGAGAACCTTAAAAAGAATAATCTTTTTTCAAACTCCTTTCAGTAAATTTAATTTAAGACTTTTTTTTAGGATACTATTTTTAAAAATTCAGGTTTAAAAAAAAAATATCGGTAGAATTTTTTATACTTCGCTGATTATATTTTTACGTATTAAAAAAAACGTTTTTTTAATACGTAAAAATCGCCGACGAATTTCGCTTGAATTCTCGATCCATAAGTAGTGTAATTTGTGAAATAGAAAATACGAGAACAGCTGCATTAACACGCGCGTTATTTTCATCAGATTGGTGAGTGATAAACTGCTTTTAGTCGAACGTACATATGTACGCAATTCGAATGACATGGTAATTTGGTGACGTGCCAACGTGCGAAGAGGCGTTACCCTATAATCACATATCGATGCTTCCGAAACAGATAATAATTACACGTCTAAATAAAAAATTCGTTCGATAGAATTTCGTTTTCCTTCAATTTATGTCCATTAATATAATAAGTTTATCATTTAAGTAACTAAAAAAAACATTAGAGTTAAAAAAAAATTCAATCAATGATAATAACACGAAGACGAAATAATAATTGAATTTTTTTTTCAAGCGATTTGATTTATTTCTCGTGTTATTAAATAAACCGAAGTTTCAATCAATTCTTACGGTCAAATAGTCAAATGGTTAAATTTCTTATAGTTATCACGAAGCGTGCCGAGCACAACGATAATAATCGATGGAACTTCTTTGTGCACTATACGAATTGTGAAGCGTTCTAAATTGCTCGTCTGGTATTATCCGCCGACAAAACTCCCGAGTGTATGGGGCGAGTTGCTCGGTAGTACACCGAGCTGCAGATGTTAAAAATAATGTCCCGGTCTTTGAACTCACGATGGAATGATTAAGAACTTCCGGGCGCAACTATGCGTTTATTCATCCCCGTCGTGTTTTTTGGGGAAAAAACACCAAAAATAATAATGCACAAGAGCGTTAATCTCAGTTTGCGCGATAGTTGCGCCAGAGTTTGGTCCGCGGATTTAGCTCTCGGCTCGCCTGACTTTGAACACTTCGCGTTAAATTAAATTGAACAAATAAATTAAATAAAATGCATAGAAAAAAATAAATAATAATAATAATAACAACAGCATATTATTATTGTTGTTATTGTTATTATTATAATAAAAGTAACATAACATTTCTCTTCTATTCCAACTTCCCACTTTAAATGACTCTAATCATTACACCCGTGAATGCCGTTGAGCGATGATGAGAAATTCTTCTATCGAAACCGTATCTGCCGAATGTTGAAAAATGGCTCCGAAGTATTTGTCGCTCTAACAATTTGGGATACCAAAGCTCGAAATATTATCGCGCATTGAGAACTAAATGGTCAAAGTCGGAAATATAGTGGTCCGAAACTCGTGCATCCATTCTATAATACATCGACTGTTACTTTTCAACTGGTGCGTGACATTCGTTATACTCCATAAAGATAAACTTCGAGAGATGACGCAGAGGCTGAAAATGCTTTCGTCTCCCCCATCGTTAACGGCGCCAAACATTCGTTCCCTTCCATAATCACAGATAACTTCGTTCGGCAATTCTCGAAATATATATTATAGTTCCATTATAGAAGCATTTATCATCGAAAAGCGTTTCTATTATTATTTTAAAAAATATATATATTATAGCCGTAATAATTTAAAGTGCGAAATGATCAGTTTAGTTTATCGTAATTCAACTGCGGTACTCGACACTCGAGAGAACCGTAATTTCTTTTTACTACGAAGCGATTGAACCAAAGACCAATGATTCACTGTACTCATTGGTTCTGTACGCCAATCATTATACAACGTTTCATACAATACTGATAATAAAACATTATAGTCTGATTACATTCAATATAATTCATTCGCAACGAAAAAAAAAAAAAAAAAATTATACCAGATAATTCGCATCAATTAAATTCAATTCTTAAGGGTCCGTTTCGTTAATAGATTATTATAATTACTAATACTATTATTATTATTAATTTCGAATAATAAAATTGGATTATTGCCTTTGACTGGGAATGTGTATGGAAAGCTATTCAGAAATACGTAAAAATATGTGTGGTCTTCTTTTCGATTTAATGGGACATTTTAAAATCTTTTTATTAGTCCGTCAATTTGATTCGCCGCATAACAAGACGGAAAATAAGAGCTAATAATATATATATCAACGGCACTTC
The DNA here is from genome assembly GCA_934046635.1 of Buathra laborator. Taxonomy (NCBI): domain Eukaryota; kingdom Metazoa; phylum Arthropoda; class Insecta; order Hymenoptera; family Ichneumonidae; genus Buathra; species Buathra laborator. The sequence goes on along the minus strand of OW203895.1, from coordinate 19,702,379 downwards.
AACAATCGATAAACTTTGAGAATCAATGTTGAAACTCTTCAGGAATGTCGGATTAAAGTGTTGAGTGGAACACAGTTAGTTGTGTTGTAAAGTCTAACGTGTCGATTGGAGGAGTAATTTATAAGGTGAGCACCGGCCGTCTACCGCCTCGGAAATTTTCATGATTACTGTAATTTTTCTTTGGCCGAAGAATACTACGACTCCCTTTCATTATTTCCGCGGCGATGGTAAGACACAGACACAGACGCGATGGAATACCTCGAAGTGGCGGTTTAATGTACAAACGAACACCCGAATCGCGTTCCATGTGTTCGTTTAGCGTCCGATACTTCTCAGCGACCGCTGGTTTTCTCTCTGCTCTTCGTATATATATATATATATGCGGCTTAAGAAAGGGAGAGAAGGTGGAGACGAGGAGGAGGCTGTGGCAGATGAATAAAAAGGGCAAAAAGAAAAGATATGACGACGAGCGGCGAGGTTGCCAAGCCGTATTTACAAGCGAATGAGCACTTCGCGGCCAAATCCTTACTCGCTTCGCTTGAGACTTTCTACAGCCCCTCTTTTCTACGTCTACCGCATATATGCACACTATGCGGCTGTGCAACTCTCCTCCAAGAGGATGAAATGGATTTGCGACAAGTGGAAAGATAACGATCGAGTGGAACAAGTGACTCGCGTGTAACGCGGAGTTTCTTCATATCTATAAAAAAAATAAAAAAAAAAAAAACGTTTACTCGACTCGAGACTCCACTAACGAGTCGCTCTCGATTGTCATCTGAGAAATTATTTTTAAAAATTTCGATTTAAGCGAAAGAAAATTGAAAAATTATCACTTCAAAGTTTTCGAATGTTTTTTATTATATTTTTAGGTGGGATTACGATTTTTTTTGTGAGAAAAACAAATTTTAATGTTATTTTGGTGAAGACAATTAATTTGGAATTTTGTTAATACATGTACATCATTAATTTAATTTATTTCAGACTATTTTTATTTGCGAATGAGTTTTTATATATATATATTTTTTTTATGGGTAATTAGTTTGTATAATTGGAATAATGAAATTTTAATGAGGTCTAATTGTTTCTCGGCGCAATGAGAAACGAGATAATTTCTTGCGTCTCTTTAATTAAGAAATCCGAATGAGTCAGAGGTTTAATTTTATAATACGCTTTCTTTTAGATAATCAAGCGCGCCGCCAACCCGCGGCAGCTGGTACGGAAATTTTCTACGGTATAAATATACAAAGATCTGCTTGAAAACTATTAATGGATCCAGTTTTTTCGAACTATCGGTCAAAAACATGCAACAGCACTTTCAGTTTCGCCTCGACGATTAATTCATGCGACTTGTGACATAAATTTCATCGAGAAGATTTTAAGAATTAATCATTTTAGACGCGATTTAGACGTCCTTCGGATGTTCATAAATCAAATTAATGCGATGCGAGGGCGGCAATCACGCAATGCAATCGCCAATTTCGGCCCGAGTTGCACACTATATTTTTTGTAACGAGTGCAGGGAAACCGGCGTTTTCGTGGCAGTTTTTCGGGACGGGTAGTGAAAAGTGAGGTTATTTTTTTTATTTTTTTTTATTAACATTGCGGTCTGTTGACCACCATACCGTTGAAAGTGAGGTTATAATTTTTCGCGCCAATGGACGAAAAGTAAGCAATCGCGAACTGCGCATGCGCGAACTTACTTTTCAGTACGATCAAGAAATCAGCCACTTTCATCCGGCAAAAGTGCGACGAAAAGCGCCACTTTCCATGCACGAGATACAAAAAATATATATTCATCGTGAATTTTCAATAGACACAGATTTTTATTGTATTTTATTTTATTTCATTTTATTTTCTTATAACACGGGCCGAAGAGCGTGTGAAAACGACGCGGTTCACTGAATATATCACCGGGAGGCTAACTGCCGCGACGGAGGTTATCTCTTACCCCCGTGCTTTGTGTAAACAATATAACCCAAGCACTCTCACGTCCCCTCTTCCTTGGAGCCAAGATAATACCACGTCGCGTCGACTGATCTTTAAGAGTTGATAGCCGTCTGCACGCCGCACCGACTACGTATTTGGCTTTTTCGTGGTATAATACCCGCGCAACTGGTAGCTGCTGTGAATTTTAGTGCCATTGCACGACCAGAATTGTCGGATCAAAACTGCTCTTTAATCCATACGAAAACGAAAAACTCGTCAATTACGAATTTTTAAAAAATAAAAACAACAGAAGCAGCAATTTAATATGAAATTCATTTTCAAAAAATAAAAAAAATACTATGTTATTTTTTAATTCTCTTTAATATTAATATTATATTAATAATTTAAGAATAAATATTATATATATTTGTAAGACATAAAAAATAATATAATAATAATAATATATACTATACATATATATTTATGTATTTATTTTATTATTGTTATTATACTATTTTTATACATATACACTATAGCATGCGGCGAACTAACTGCTGCGTTTTTAATGAGACAGTACCGCTTGAACTATATTAACCTTCGAATTGGTGTATACAAGAAGCAATTTGTACCTAAATTAGTGAGAGTGAAAAGTCCCGTACAGTGGATTCGTCTGTTTCGAAACGGCTTTGCGAAGAGATTCATGTTCGCGATTAGCGGCGCAATTACCACGACGGCCGATGAGGAGCATTCTGCGATTGATTACAGACCGGATGTGAAGGGTTCGCAGATCCACATGGGGGCGTATGACCGATAAATCGAGTCGAACGATAAGACGCGATTAACGTTCGCGAAGTTCCGATATCGCGCGGTATCGCACCTTGTAAGTCTCATGAGTTTCACTTTACCGCGCGAAGGCACACGTGCGTCTGTATGATATACATAGTCAACCCAATTGGAGACAACTTTACGATCACATTTCAAAATTTTGGCGCGACTCTAACGACGATTGGAATAGTATTTCGCGAGTGAGTCGCAACGTCTCGCTTCCGAGAATGTGATCAAAAATCAATGACAATGACGATTGAGACAATTTTTTTTTTTATATATTCCATATGGAAACAAATACATTCGAAAAATATATTAAAAATATATGAAAATCAGCGTTTTTATATCATTTTTATTTTAATTATGAATGGCCAATCCTATTTATGCGTTGTATATATCCTTTATGTAATTTTTTTGCCCGGTATTCCACTCCGAAAAAATTGGCACAAAATTGTCCAAAACCCTTGAATACCCTGTTGTGTTAATAGGTCTTTCCAAACTCTCCGTAGACTTGCTTTGGTAGTAATCGGGTGATTTTCTGAATTTAACGAAAATATATCCCGTATATACGACGGATCGAATATCGATAACGAAAGAATCGATCGAATAATCGATATAAAATTTTGCGAGATAACCTCCTCGCGTCTATGCGGGTTCTTCAAGATTTAACGGGGATCCATTACGTCTGGAATTAGAACTATTGGAGATTATTACCGCAATGTCGGGAGGCTATATTTACGGAACGCCCGCGGTCAGCGCCTCTCGGAGGAGTCTGGCAGGCATAGCGGAATTGAAACGAAAGCACATAGGAAAGTTAGGATCCGAAGCTACGTTTTAGTATTTATAGACTTTCGGAGAAACCGGAGAGGATCCGACGAGAGGATAAACGGAAGCAATGACGAATTCCACTATTTTCAACTCCACAATTACGCATTTCGTGGGCATATATATTTCTTTTTTTTTTTTTTTATTGACGAAACTGTGGTCCGTCTTGGGTGGTACCAATTATGGATAATTCTTAGAGGATAATGTCACAGATTTACTTCGAAATTTTATTTCCCGTGAATACAAGCATTCGTCCGATTAATAACGATAAAAATTATCGGCAAAAATGTATGATTTTTTCTATATTGAAAAAAAATAATTTTCCAAAGAGATTTTTTGTTTTTGCTTTCAGCTGTTTCTTCCGAAAAGCAAGTAGAAAAAGAATAAGTAGTTCTGGCGATCGTAACTGGCCAAAGGCTCTCGAGTCCTCCTTGACGACCCACGATCGCTCCCCACCACAGCGCCGCACTGCGATGAAGTTACGAAGCCGAATTCAAATTTACCATCGACCTTCCGATTTTCGTCGCGATCGATTCGAAACATACATTTTTTTTTGCATCAGTTTATGTTGATACAAATAAAAATTTAATTCGAGTTAAATTACAGCGGTAAAATATATTACTCCGAAATTCTTATGCATTGATTAACATTATCGATCATTAAAATTTACCTCACTTTCGTTTATTGAATTTAAAGTTTAACATATCGATTTTATTCAGAAGGGTATCATATTTACGAAATTTCAAAGTTATTAATTTTATTGTAATCGCCTGCATGTGCACCGAACTGCAACGCTTTGGCATTAACGCGGATGATAATCTCCTGATTTATCGTTGACACCAACGAAAGTTGAAGGACTTCGTGGATGAAGTCATGTGTGCGACATGACATTTTTGCAAGTGAAGGCGTCGGTGGATATTCAAAGGTCGCGCATCGATCTTATTTTTAGGAATTGGGTTAATACTCGTTTTGCACGTAACATAAATGTAATGAAATCACGAGGAGAGTGACGGGGGACAGTGAAGATAAAGTGATGACCTACGGTATGATGAGGTAATAGGAGTTCGCAATAAGCCGTAAAGGTAGGTAACGGCCGAAATTAAGGTGAGGTCACTGATGTTTCAAGGTTAAACGACTGTTTTTTGTTGGACATTCGAATTGTTTATGACGTCACGATATCGCGGTAAAAGAGCAAATTGCATTATCTTAGGAGCGTTAAACACGCAAAGGAAAAAAAAATAACGTCCACCTACGAGGAATTTTTGACTTTTTGGTTTTATTTAGCGACATTTCAATCGGATGACACGCATATTATGTATTTTTTTAAGGTATCCAAGGCGAAGTCATTGAGTCATTCGTTTTTTCAATGATGATGCCACGAATCTGCGAATACATTAAATTTCGAAAGATCGCAATCGACAAGTATTGAAATGGAACGGCAATTGTTAACTTAATTATTTTTTTTATTTTTTATCATAATAAATAATAAAATTGTTAATCATGCGTCGGTAGACTGGTCCTTTAAACGAACAGTCGAAATTCAAATTCAAATTTTTAAATAATAATATATTATCATTATCATCTCGTTTTTTTATTATACTAAATTTACTTGCGGTATTTCCTATTTATTTCAATTGCATTCAATAGGAATTATCGTATTCGCTCTCGTGTAAGTTTACTGCATCATGCGATTGCTTATTTAATGGACCGTTTAAGGAGGTTGGAGCGCGTGGTGTTCATTTCGCCTAAATTCGTCGAAATGGAGAGGGAATTGCAAACTTTGATGAAATTCTTTGTCTACACATTTCATTTTCTACACATTTTTTCCATATAAAAAAAATTTAAACCAAAGATAAAAAGCTGAAAAAATTCATAGATATTCAGAAAAATGAACGAATCATTTTCATAAAAAAAAAAAGTTGAGTTATCATAAATTTGTTTAACTATGTTTTTTTTCATCAATTTGTTAATAACATTTTGCAATTATTATTATGCAAAATTAATATTTTCAGTACCTTTAATATGCATGAATTTTTAAAGATTTTTATACTATCGCGAAGTGTTGGCGATTCCCTCTCCATTTCGTCGAATTTAGGCGAAATGAACACCAAGCGCTCCAACCTCCTTAAGAAGGTTTAAGAAGGCACCAAGTATTTCCATATAATGGCAGCCATGAAGCAGAATTGATGAGATGAGTGAGGTGGTGCGCAACGAGTAGGACAAGGTCCCGAGCAATGCTCAAACACACACCGCCGCTTTCCCTTGCACTCTCGACTTGTCACAAAAATCACGTCGGTGACTCAACTATTTCGCGACGATCATTGAAAACAATAAAATCTCATGAACGACCAAACTTCTCATATTTCACTTTATCTAATCTTCGAGTGGTCAATTTATTGACTCGACGTTGATACAACTTTAGCGTGTGACGAACGCCAAATATCTCCGCGCATCGCGTTAATTTAAAGATCCCATCCATCGATGTTTCGGACAGTGAACCGCCTTTTTTTAAATCTAATTTTTGTAGCCGCCAAAAATCATGAAATAATTTACCATTTCAAATAAGTATATTGAAAAAAGTTTTAAAAAATTCTGTTAATTAAATAATCGTTTTTTTTTTGCATTAAGGAAATCGCAGAAAATCGATTTTTTTTACATTTTGTCCGCAAAGTGAAATCCGATGAATCAATGGCGTGAAATAAATCATTTTTTGTTCGTCGGCTATATACTCGTATTCGTTGCTTCAAGATTTCATCTGTACAAACATACGCCTTCTTCGGAATGCGCTAACATGTAGAGACGCCGAGTGTACGACGGGTCTGAACGATCATCGACTATGGAAGAGAAACCAGACACCGATATTTACCGGCTAAGAATATTTCCAAGGATGAATATACTACTGAAATATGACGATGAAAATTGTGCAATAGCGTCGTACAACGAAGGGAATGGAGTATATTGGTAATAAGACTTCTGCGATGCGTCGAACTCTCGATTCGCTTTGAGTCAATGGAAAAACTATTCACATGTCTCATTCAGCTTAATTACGTCGCGATGTAAAGATGTTACTTCGTTGTTAATTGATTCCGGACAAATGAACGCGCGTTCATTGAACGTTGTTTTTTTTTTCTCTTTTATTTCAAGAACAGAGTTGTCACGACGCCTCATTGAGCTCAAGTCTCCTCGTATATATGTTTTATATGTATATATATACATACATGTAACGCCTGCGTGTAATTATGATGATATTCATTCATTGAAACGCCGATGAGCCATTTATAGGCATACGCGCGATTCGCAAAAGCTTATTCGATCGTAACGACTTCTATTGAAGCCACTGTCACGGAGACGAGTGGATTCGCGTGATATTACGATATGTACCATTCTGAATTTTTTTTTTTTTTTTACCGATTCTAGCGGCATAAACGGATATGATAAATAGAAAAAAAACAAAAAACAAATTTGTATTGCGTAAAAATAAAAATGATAGAATTAATAATAATAATTGTTATTAATATTATTATGTATTATTCATATTGTAATAATCATAAAATAATTGAGTTTTTATTGTAAAATTAATACGAAAAAAAAAAAAAAATGTAACATTTTTTTTAAGCGAAAGTGAAAAATTTAGAAATGCCGCACGGGATAAACCTGTTGCCAAAAGCTTCGTTACATTTGACGCTGCAACCGGTTATTCGTGTTTACTTTTTCCTCAGCTATGAAATTGAAATTCGCCGCCCACTGCGCCCAATGTCTTGGTAACATTCGAGAAACGATTTTGGAATTGCGTCGACGCGAGCGATGACATCATCTTTCGCGCTCGTTCATTAATTCTTCGCTACCCGTTCAACCGGCAAAGTTATACTCCCGGTATATCCCGATGTTTCCCATTCGTGACATCACCGCGACCCGACTCCGTTAAAACTCCCCCGTCGAAGACGGTTGCCGACCGGCAGTGGGCATATGTCGCTTCGAAAATAAATTGAACGAAATGTCTGTGTTCCCATTAATTTCAGACAGCGCGTCCCAAATTCTTTTAGCGCATATACGCTGTCGCGAACGCTATCCAGTTACTGACCACTTGCGGAGTTAATGCTAACGACTTTCCGACAGCTTGCGTATCAATATCATTATTATTTCGCGTTTATTACGAATAAAAATACATTTTTCATCATCTTTTAAGGTATAATATGTGTTTTTTTACGAAAAAAGTTCAATCATTTTTTTAAATCTTCTATAATTAAAAACGCGATAATCGATTTTTAAATTTTTTTTAAAAAAGGCCGCGATCTGTAAAAACCCAACAGGGTATATAGGGAACTAAAAAAAACGAACTATCTTCTCATAAAAACCGCGATCTGTGTATGAAAAACAAATAACACAAAGAGGCATTGAGAAGACTTTAATTTTTTCGGTTATTTATTCGTTGCTATATTCAGCCGCAGTCCGCGGGGGCGTTGCTGAAAGCCCGTCAAGGTAATCAGTCAATACCCCAAATTCGTTAGCCCAATCTTCCCTCCCCCTCGGCGGTGAATGAATCTAACGCTCCCTAAGCAACACAACGATTGGACGGTTGATTTTACGAAGTGACGTCAGGCACCCACCATCTGTCTACGACCTCGAGTTTTAGTTTTTTTAGGTCGTTGTCGCATCGGTTTCCAGAGTAGCATCTTTTTCATTGCTTTTCGCTTCGACGCTTGTGTTTTTCTTTTTTTTTTTTTTTTTCAAACGACTCGATGTTACTACGCTGTTGGCTTTTAGCCACGTTTTCTCCAAAGACCAACGGCGCGACACTGATCACGACCCCGTGGAATTTTCGATCAACGTAGTAGATTCCGACACACATACACGTGTTTCGCACTAAAGAACTCTTACAGATTGTGTAAAAAAATGATTGTATAATGATTATTATTCTCATTTAATGAAATGTAATGAATTCCATGTAATAATAATCATTATATCTTTTTATTTTCAATGTTGATCGATTGATCGTTTTTTTTTATTTTATTTTTAATTTAATAAATTTCATAAAAAAATAGGTAATAATCTTTTTTTTTTTCATGCATTTTTTACACGAAATATCGATGTTTTTTCTTTGATTCTATGGAACGCCTGAATTCTTGAAAATTCTTGTGATTTCGTGACTACGAACTATATGAATTTTTCGAATCTCATTCAACGGTTTGAAAAAAAAAAAAAATTCTGCCATTTAGTTACAACGTGACGAGCCGGAAGGCAAAGCGAGAAAAGATCCATCGTCAATGACTCGTATCTTTCGTACAATTGACTTATTGAACCCCGCGATTGCGTGCATTTCACGATTGTTATGAAGCGGTCCTCTCGATGTAGGCCTCTATGCTATACAGGGGTATCGCGATGTTTGCACTTTCAATGTACTCCGTAGAAAACTCATCGCGTCATTTATCATCGAATAAGTCATCGTAATAAATTTTTCTCAAAATCTGCTAACGAGAATTTAAGGAAAAAAAATTTGTCAAATTTCGTGCGAATCATTGCAAATTTTACCTTCGGTTGTCGGAAGAAAGTTCATTCACGAGAAAACTGGTTTTACTTAGTGATTCATTCACGATGATTATTCGGGGGAAACAAAACGGAGAGAGTCTTCTCGGATTTCGTTATCGGCAGCGCTCCGGCTACGGGGCAACTATAACCGCGAATTACGAGTCACGAGCGTTCCGCTGGCCTGAATACAAATTCGGATTCGTTGGTCCCGTTTCTTGGTTGTCTAGAGTTTGCGCTCGGAATAAACCGGTCGGTTGGCCCTATCGTCGTATATTCCGAATACATGCCGTTCGGTGCGAATAACTGTTACTCTATTCGCGCCGAGCGCGAATCTTCGAACATCAAAGATACATCGAGTTACTAAGAAACAAAAGGGCGTATCTAGGCGCGTTCAGTACACACGGAGAATACTACGCGGGAGGAGACCTCGCGATACGCGACGATCGAGATGAAAACGATATTGCTATTCGTTACGAGTTTCCTGCATGTCTTCTGCATGTATTACTCATTTATAGTGCACTCGGGGGGTACGGCATACTTTCATAAATACATGAAAGGAGGGAAAATTATTAGACGAACGAATAGACCATTCGACTCCGAAGTTGCATCACAAACGATCGATGTTTCGTAACCTCAACGGACATTATCTCAATACTAAAAGACCAGAAGTCAAAGGCTGCGTGTATGAAAAATGTATTTATCTCATTTCGAAACTATCCAATCTCCTATTCGAATTACGATTCTCGGAAGTTAAAGCGCACCAACCGATTTTCCTGTGTGTCCGCAGCTTCGAGTAGCACGGGGCACACGTGATATCGTACATTTTACGTGTACGACTCGCGCGACAAACGAGTTTAATGAACAATTAGACGTGAACTAATTTTTTTTTTTCGACCTAATCACCGTTGGCACAGTTTATTATCCTCCGTGTATGTGTCATACGACAAGCTTAGTTTCTTAGACGGAAATACTCAGAAATGCGAGCGTTGCGAATAATATCGCTGGTAATCGCGCGGCAGCTCTTTAACCCGAAAAAAAAATAAAATTAATTTTACAGACAATTATAGAATCTTTGTGATAAGCCGCCGAAACGTGTTGGTGAGTTAATGAAAATTATGAGGAATTTAATTTCATTAAGCGGCATTTTTTTTTGTCTGCATGATACTTATTTTTAGCTGATTTCCGATGATTCCAACAATTTTTGTACTATATATCGAAATTAATTAATTAATTAGTAATTATTATATATATCATATATATTAATAATCGTATAATATATTAATGATTATCATTATATTATTATTATTATTAATTTATTTATTTATTCGAAAGAATTGTCGAAACGAATTGCATAACATGAAAACCCGTGTGTATATTCTTTATGCCAATGATATAATTCTGCTCGTGTTCTCCGTCTACGGAAGGCATTTCCATTATGCTGGTAATCATCATCGATGCAGGTAGGTCGGTAAATTTCTGACTTCGTATACCGAGAAGTTCGGTGAAAGATTCAAGAATTTTGGCTCGAAATATTCTCATGCGGGCGGCGGACTCGTCCATTTTTCCATTCCCATGCCCCCCCCCCCTTCTCCGTCCTCTATATCACTCAATTAATGAATTGCTGGGGTAAACTTTACACAGCAGTCGTGTGTGGTAAGCCTCAATAAATAGTCACGTCGGTATTTTAAGAATCGAGAGTTCGTCACGACGTAATTTCTCGGCAAACTTCCGATGAATCTTTATGTGATTAGTGTGCAAACAGAAAATAATTTTCGAGAAATCTTGTCTAAAAAAAAAAAAACCCCCGTCGTTTATTTCCGTATCTATTGAAAATCGAACAAACCGTTTGAACGGATTTTGTAAACATTTGCATGATATTAACTCTCACGGCGATTCGCTTGTTTGCATGAAACTTCGAATCACTTTTCATTAAAGACGCGCAATCGAAAGGCGATATTAGACACGGTATTTATTTATTTTCACGCCCTAAGCTGATTCTTTTGATCTAATTCGCCGCTTTTAATGGATTGAATAAAACATCATATAATCGATGGTAATAATTCCTCGAAAAAAAAAAAAAAAAATGTGGCGTCTTTTTTTTTTTTTTTTTATTAGAAAAAATCGTTTTTTCTTCATTCGGGCAACGAAAAAATTGTATTAAAAATCTACCGCGATATATTACAAATATATATCATATATATTACGAAAAAATCAATAATAATGAATTATGGATATTGTTTTATAGCTTGATTATTGCAAAATAATCGATTGTCAGTATTGACCTTCTGACGATTAAAAAAAAAACTTTAATTTTTTTGATGTTTTATTTATCGAGAAAAAAAATTACACTGTTACACTTTTTTTATATATACTGATCGGGACGTTTTTTGGTGATTTAATCGCTACCCATTAGATTCCCGCATATTCGACGACTCAGTGTTCCAAACGAAAAATAATGTATTCGAACCATAGGTGCTGAAGTCCGGATTCTGAGTCGATCGAATAGGCGATGTTCGACTGTATGCGAAGAATGTAAAATCTTCGGATCGCCATAATACGGGAACATCGTAAGCCCACGGGTACGAGACTACTATCGAAACTGAGAAAGAACACCCACCGCCAAGAGTATAGAGAGCATATACTTTTTTGTATTGTGCGCGAGGTTAGTCTATAGGCGAACGTGCTTGGAATTCTGGTTGACCGGTTGACCAGTTGTTCATTCGAGGAACATCTGCGCTTCGCTGGACTAACAATTCTACCTGAACTCTTCACCTGGCGGTCCCTTCCGCGTACCTCTCTCTGTTACTTTCGTTTATCTCATTTTTTTTTTCTTTTCTTTCTTTCCGAGGCATTCAACGCCGGCTACCGGATGGAATCGGTGCGCCGCCGCTCTCTCTGTGGCCCCCAAACCGGCTCTCGCGATACTCTAATACTTCGAGGGATTTGCAAATTCCAATCGTAATACTTCACGGCGCCTCGTCGCAACAACACGAATTTCCGAATGGTTGCATTCGACTTTGGCGATGTAACATAAAACGCAACTCGATTCATTTTGCTTACTTGCATTGTTGAGAATCCCGTTGAAAATCCTACAAATTATTTTTCTGTAGGTTTTGTCGGGGAAATAAATATATAACATTTTTCAATGTCAAACGCTTGACCTTCCGATTTTTCGATCGGCTAACGAAAGTAGGATTAAAAAATATTTGAAAGTGAATTGTAGTTTTTTATACTCTTTTTTTTCTTATTGTACGATGTACGAAAAATATATAAATAATTTTGTAAAGTTTTCGATGTTTTTGGCGAACATATGTTTTAAAAAATACTCGTCAACGTAATTATCATTAATTAGTGTAGGCAATAGAATATTTGATTTGAAACAAAACAATATTATTTCATTTCTGGCAGAGATTTTTTGTTGAGAAAACGAAAAACAATGTGTCCTTTTGTGTCGTGACAAACGCGCGAAACGGATTTAAAATTTATCACATTCGCTTCTATATTCGGGCGAATCACGTGACGCGCCGTGAAAAGCGTGAAAAACAAATATTATATCATCGCGCTATAAAAAATTCATCAAAGCGAATAATAAAAATTTGAATAATCCGTGTCCCACCTAACAGTGCATATCTCGATACTGAATAAATAATAAATCAATTACGAATTAGCATTCCAGTTGTCTCAACAGGTGGAATAAGTGCTATATGATCGAACAGTATAATTCGAATCGCGTGTGTAACTGCGATCATACAGGCTGACAGGTTTTCTTGAATAACTATCAAAGGCCACCCGCCCCTTCATGTGATCAACGTGTCAGTCAGGTACCGCGCGCTTTTCAATCAGTTTCCGCGATTCGTCGTATTTATATAATAATTTTTTTCTTCAAATTAAAATTATAATGACAAGTATAATTGCGAGGGCTTACCTAGCGATAAAAATAGAATCGCAACTGTTGCGGCAATCCGAAGTGATCCGAAAGCGCGCATTTTCGTTGATTGGAATATGCCAAAAGTTGACCACTTAATTCCGAAGGAAAAATGAATGAAAACAATAAAAGTATATCGAAGGGATGATAAAAACGTCAAGACACCTTCACCACTACGTCACATATGAGACCGGAGTTGCTATCCGTGCTAACCGTCGGGGATTGCCGTGTTGCGCTTGCACGGCAATGAAAGGTAAAACGAAACGGAGAATACCGGGACTGGTCTAGAACGCGTCACGATTCAAGACAACGCGAGTGAGAGATGGTCTACACGAAACACCGGCTGGATGCGGATCTAAAAACATACTGAGGCATACCGGTGCACCGCCGAGAGTTGAGGCATCGTGCGACCCGGCGCTTTTTACGGGGAGTTGCGCGCACCGCGATGCGCGCCGTTTTCGCTATCGTGTAATGCAGTTTTCGGAACGCGTTAACACAGATAGATTGCCCTCTTACCGGCGGCAGGTTTGCGCGAGCTAAATATCACGGTCGGTAATAAAAACTATACTTACTTTACCCACAATAAATGTTTGCTCTGTCAGCCATTTTATTTTGCACAAACTCGCGATATTAGCAACTGAGTTGCTACCAGAGTAGGTAACATCGTTGTTTTTTTTACCATCCTTAGTTTTGCCGAAACATTCGAGATTTCGGGGGATGAGGTCAAAGTCTCGGATAAAACGAAAGTAACGTTCTCTCGGTAATTGGTAAAAATAAATAAAAAAAATGTAAAAAATGTACCACAGATTATTTACAAACATATATTTTGGTAAATATCTGAAAAAATCTCTTTAGACGATTGGCAACTTCAAGCCGGCGAAATGCATAAACAATGACGCTCCCTTCGTACTTCTCACCTCCTTCGGCGAGACCCCACACAATTTTAAATCTCGGAACAAACAAACATACGAAAAACATGACAAAATATATGCAAGATATACAATTTATTTCGGATCTGTTATTCGCAATTGAAAATACTACACTACGTAAATGTAGACCTAGCGTCTGAGTCGACCGATAACTTCGACCGATAAAATCGAACTTTGGGGGGCCATATATTGATGTATAGCGCACTTGACTCGATAGCGCACGACGATCGCCGGCTTGCCGCTTGGGAAACAAATGAATTTGAACGGACGGTAAAGAATAACGAAAAGCCGCGTTCACTTGGCGCGTAACTTTTGTAACCAATGAAAGTTAAAATTGACGCGAAAATTGTCGGAGTGGTGATAGTCATCACGGGATTGGTTTATAGTTTTTCATGAAATGTCGTCGGGGTATACCGGGGTAACACCGCGATACTTCTAGAACCAAGATAACAAAAAAAAAACGATAAAAAAAATCCTTTAATCGTTGCAGAATACATATATTGTTGGTCATATGACCGACTAATAAATGGTCAATCATTCAACGATATAATAATACGCGCGTTTTCAACGACTATAAAAATTAACTTTTTCCACAAAATGGATAGAAATATTTCATTAAGTAAGAACGGGAATCCCTGAGACTCATTTCCACCCGCGTGTCTCTCCACCGCCCGGGTGCGCGGAGGCCTTATCGGACGAATTCAATGGCCGACAGCCGGCCTTGTGTGTAGCTGTGTTTGGAACGATCCGAACTCTTACCGCTCAAGACAGTGTTATCATTCGACGAAATACACAATGCTTAATCGCTTCATCTTCGGTAATCATTCCTAATTAAACTATCGGTGCATAGAAAACGAAAGATTCCGCAAAGTGTAGAATTGTCAAACGCAAAGACGATGTAACACATCATCGTTTATCGTCAGTCCCAGTAATGGCGTTTATCGTAATCGATACAATATTTTCCTGTTTCAGCCGAACAATCGTATTGTCAATTCTTCCACTGAATACGGAAACACAAAAAAACGACGACCGTTACCGATGCCGTCGTCGAAAGTTCGGCATTGACGAACAAACTTAACCGCGATAACAAAGAAAAAAGAAAAATGGCCGCCGACAATAACAACATTCTCGCGGACAATGGAATTTTTCGATCGAAAAAAAGTAACGAACTCGTGTGTCTTATGTGCACCAAAGATACGGCAGTCAGCGATTGGCAAAAACACATCGATAGTCCCGGTCACATCGGCACGTTGAGACGTTTTAATCTTACGTTCGACAAACGCGACTCGGGACTCGTCTGCAAGGGGTGCGGCAAAGAGATGGAATGGCATGCGCTGAAGGATCACGCGGCGTGGCACTCGATAGTTCCATGGCACGAGCCGACGGCAAGATATAAACATTTTTTTGAAAATTATTTTCAAGAATGGGACGCATCTTTCTATTGTCATCTCTGCGACGAAATATTTCCCGAATGGTCAAACGCGTGGATTCATACCGGCGAAAGGACTCACCTGAATTTGGTTGAATCCGCGTCGAGACCCAACAATGATTCGGCTGTTTTTGGGACCATTGAAACGGTTTATGAATTATTGGTCTCCGAGGCGTTCGTTCCGTGGAGCGCTATCTCCGCGAGATGCAAAGTTTGCAATTTATCCGACGTGAGACTCAGAGACATATTTTCTCACATTCGCGCTCCGCAACACGCGGCTTTGCATTCCGATTTTTTGTCGATTTTGCAAAAACGAAGCAAAACTGAATTTTCTATCGAAACTTCCGACTCGACGAAATCCGCGTCTTTTTCCGTTTCCGAATCGTCGATTTGCATTTACGTTGTTAAACAAAACGCGACTGATTATTATTGTAAACTTTGCGAACTGAAATTAATCGGTTGTACTTCGGTTGATTATCACGTTACGAGCGAATGGCACATGACGACGATGAAAAAGTACGCTTGCGAAAAAATAACGCTACGCGAAAGCGGCGATTATTACTGCGAATGTTGCGACGAGACGATTCGCGATGCCGCGGATGTACGCAATCACGTGAAGGGCAATGGTCACGCGAACGCCCTGTCGGGGAAACGCGAGATGCCGACAATCGACGAGAATAACGTCGTGACTTTGGAAAAACCGAATGACGCGTCGCCCACCGAAAATCGAAATTTTTTATCCGATTACATCGCGAGATTTCCGAACGGAGATTATTGTTGCAGAATTTGCAACGTTTTATTGTCCGATATCACCCTCGTCGAGGATCATATTGTCGCGAAATTGCACGAAACTACCGTGAAGCGTTACGGATGCGATGATAACATTGCTTTGACGAAAGATTATAAATTTCACTGCCTATGCTGCAATCATGATATTCCGCGAGTCGAGGATATTTATTCACACACGTTGAGCAACGAGCACAAGTATCTTCTGAACGATGCGAACGCGCGTCAATTGTCGCGCGACGCGGGCGCCATTCAAAAAACGGAGTCAATGAAAATACCGGAAATTACTTCGATCTCTACGTGGTACATAGAAAAACTAAACGATGCGGCGTTTCGTTGTAATATTTGCGACACCGCGCTTCCCGCACTTCGCGAAGCCGTTGACAAACATATCTCGGGGGATGAGCACGTCGTTGAATTCAAGCGATATCGCGGTTCCGAGATCGTGCCGAAAGACGACAATGCGTTTTACTGCAAAATTTGCGACTGCGAATGGCCGACTCGCGAATCCGTTACTGCGCATGTAAAAAGTGCGCATGCGCCGAAGTTAATCGAAAAACAAGACAATAATAAACCGCTACGCGAACCCGAACAATCGTCAAAGAATAATTCAATTGTCGAATCGAGGAACGAAGCTTCCGCGTCGATAACTCGCGATCCCACACCGTCCGTTGAAATGACTCCGGACGATCGTAAAGCGGAAAAGGCGAACGTAAATCCTTTGCTTCCATACGGGGGTGACGAGTACATCTCGCCGATGGGGGGTAACAGGTACTGGTGCGCGTGTTGCAAGTCCGTCATTCCGAGTCTACAAAATCTTTTCGGTCACACGACGAGTGGCAAACACAAATTTTTCGCGAAACCGACCAAAACCAACGAAACAACATCGACATTCACTCCGAACTCGACATGCATGTACATCGTTAACCTAAACGATACGGAGTTTCATTGCAAAGTATGCGATCTCGTGTTGTCGGGACAGATCGCTGTGAACGAACACGCCGCGGGGGAACAGCACAAGACGGGTCTGGAACGCGACGGTTGTTTCAACATATCGCAAGTTAACGAAACCCATTATAAGTGCAAATATTGCAGCTGCAGTATCATCGGTCTCGCGAATGTTTATCTTCACATAAAGGGAATAAGACATCGAGAATCGATGTCGATTGCACGCCGCGCGCAAAAAGAATCGACGAGTAAACCCGGCAACGAAGTTAGCATCCAAGTTAAGTCACGTGACTTGGTGTCAATTGTCGACGATCGCGCGGGCGAAAAATCGAATTCTCTGCTCCAATATGGCGGCGATGAATACATAAAGCCGATCAATGCCAAGGAATACTGGTGTGAATGTTGCCAAACCGTTATCCCGAGTCTCCAAAATATATTCGGTCACACGACGAGCTCGAGGCACAAACATTCGAAAATCGGCCCGACGAAAAATTTCTTTCCGAACCCCGATGCTTCGATCGCAAGTTCGGCTTGTCGTTACATCGCGAAACTCAACAACACTGATTATCATTGCGAAGTTTGCGATATCGTGTTGTCCGGACAAACGATGGTTACCGATCACACCGCGAGTGGGCAACACGTCGCGGCGTTAAAGCGATATTCTTGCAGTAACGTCGTATTAGGTGAGGGAATCGATTATTACTGCAAAAGTTGCCAATGCAAAATTCCCGGTATCGCGAATGTTTATCTTCACATAAAGGGTAACAGACACAGGGACTCGTCGAGATATTCGGCGTCGAAAAATGACGATGCGGAAAGTACAAAAATGTCAATAAACGTTGGAAATTCGCAAGGGACAACGCGAAATTCTTTGATCGGTCAAAGATTTACCGATCGAAGCACGCGAAGCACGCGCTCCAACGCATCCTCGCCGGCCTCCCGACATACCGTCTTTGCGCCGGAAACGCGAGCGAGTTCTCTGAATCGCAACACCGGCGATCCGTACGTCGAGTCGATTGGGGACGATAAATATCGTTGCACCCGCTGCGACTGCATTATTCCGACTTTCGAGAATATTTACGTTCACATAACCGGCATGAAGCACAAGTCTTGTACCAAAGATTCGAGGGAACAACCGACGGCGGCTGTCCCAACGTCGTTCTGCTGCTACATTGTCAAGTTTAACGAAAAGAATTTTGACTGCAAAATCTGCAACGTCTCGATGCACGAACGAAAGATCGCCGAGGATCACGCGGCCGGCGAGTTGCACGCGAAGGCTCGACAAAGATACGGCTGTGAATATATAACGCCGAACATCGACAACTATTCGTATCACTGTCGAAGCTGTAAGTGCAGAATACCGAATTTGGCGAATGTTTATCTTCACCTGAAGGGCCCGAGACACATCGCTGGCTTGGCGAACGCGAATTTCTCGAGGAACTCGGAAGCAACCGGAAGTACAACGATACCGGAAGTACCGAAAAAATCGGCAAACGTAACCGATCGTTCGACCATCAATCGCGCCGAGAATTACATCGTCTCGCTAAACGTAACCGATTTCTCGTGCCAAATCTGCAATCTCTCGATCACCGGATTGGCGAACGTCGACGAACATCTTGCGGGTAAAAGCCACGCGAACGCCCGAGAGGAATACGGCTGCGACAACATCACGCCGGAAGTATTGGGGAAATACAATTGTCGTTGCTGCGACTGTGAAATTCCGAATCTCGAGAACGTCTATCGTCATGTGAAAGGTCATCGACACTCGTTGAACGTGTCGAAACAACGAGAAATTGCGAAAAATGAGAAAAAAATCGATATCTCCGGAGCGGCAAAAAATTTCAAAGAGATAACGAACGATCGTACGGAGATCGGTATGATCGATGGGAGTCTCAACGGAGACGCGAAATTCGTCTCCGATAGGATGGACGGAAATGTTCTTTCCGCGAGCGGTTCGTTGAACAACATTAACGCCGGCAAATCGAGTGAAAAATTCAATACCGCCGAATCGGTATGTTCCGATACCAGTCGCCCCGATTTGGCTTCGACGCTCGGAGCCCCGAGAAGACTACGAATTCCGAAAAAGCTTAACTCGCAAAAAAACGCGCAGTTAATCGATTACGACGACGCTGCTATTTACGAGTTAAACGATTTCTGGAAAGACGCGAAGATCGGTATGGAATTGTGTTTGGCAATCGACGATAATTATATTTATTGCTTCGCATGCAGAGAAAGTATCGAGGCGAACTTGTCGAATTGTTTCGAACACCTGCGCGCCGCTGAACATTCCGAGGCCCTCAAGAGAATGGTGGATTATCACGGGACTTTCGAAGGCGAAGATGAATTCAGCGATTACGATTTAGCTTTGCAGTACATGGAGGAAATAAACGAAGACGAAATCCACTGTTTCGTTTGTCGCGATTATGTCGAAAACAACGAATCCGCGCTGCAGAAGCATTTGCTCGATGTTAAACATACCGAGACGCACCGAAATAAAAAAACGGAGATGCAAGAAAGATTCGAGAAAATAAAGTCGAGAACAACGTGCGACTGGTACAACGTTCACGTTTATCGCTGCGAGCCGTGCGGAGTTAATTTTTTCACCGAACTCGGACTCTCGAAACACTTGAAATTTAATGGTCACACAAGTTTTGTGAATGATAATCAAATGATTTACGACTATTGCTCACGATGCTCGATACTCTGGTACGGCCCCCGAGAAACTTATTCGAAATTCCACTGCAGCATTCCAATGCACAGGTCGATATTGATCGATGCATCTTGCGCTTCACCGGATTTACCGAAACCAGCGACACTTCTTCTCGTACACGCGGCGAATCTTATCGAAAATATGTTACACACCGCGTTTATGCTCGACGAGAAAGAACGCCGAAAGAACACTATTGTGATAGGCGACTTGGAGAGAGTCGTTAAGTCACAATTTCCAAGTGCCAAAGCTCACGTCTTCGGATCGAGAGGATGCAATGTGAATTTTCCCGATAGCGATATCGATGTGTTTCTCGATTCCGGTGAGTCCGCAGGACCCTTTAAGGAGGTTGGAGCGCTTGGTGTTCATTTCCTTAAAGGGCTTCTCTTTTTTTTTTACTTATCCTCATGAAAATGAAACTTTGCCTTTGCGAAAAAAATATTTCACTTCTACGAGAATTACTTTTCAATTTGATAGCGAGTAATCAACAAATTTGCTTTGGTATTAAATTCGTTTGAAATCGGCAAAGGAATGTAAAAGTTATTTTTTCAATTTATTTCTTCTCATTATGTATAATATATATGACGAACATTTTTTTTTTCGTTACATTATTGAATATATGTAGTTATGCATTTTTCTTTTTTTTTTTATCTGCAAGTTGCCGTATTCCGTATTTAAAATTCGTTCTTTTTTTGTCAATATGAAAATTTCGGTTTGTTGAAAAATGATTCAAGTGACGAGATAACATTTGACGAAAAGTCAACGCTTTTCGAGAAATTGGAGAATTTGCAGATACTGAAAAAACTCTGAAAATTGATTATTTTTTCATTACGTCCTTATTAATATCATTTACCAATGAAAGTTTCCATAAAAAAGAAGTGGTGTGACAATTGTCGACTTTCTGAATTTTTTCAATGGATCGATTGATTAACGATTTTCAGATTGCGATACGATGTTCATTTTTTTGCTTCTTTTGCAACAGTGAAAAACAGTTACAAAAGAGCTATTTAACAACACAAAAGTTAAATAAATAAATATTATATCGTTGATTGAATAAATTTCAATTGGTTAATTAAAAATTTCGCTGTTCCTTTTTCTTTCACGTTAATTGATTTAATAATTTTTTTAATTAATCGCCTCCGCAGGAGAGATGTACGAGGGAAACGCGTCGTCGATGGACCGAATGGAGTTCGTCACCCGTGTCGAAAAATGTTTAAGCGAAGAATCTCGTACCTGGGAAATGGTACAATTCGCTACCAAGTCGCCGACTAATTTTTCGATTATCAGAGCGCAGCACCGAGAGACGGGTCTCTATTGCAACCTGTCCTTCGAGAACGGTCTATGCGTTGAAAGCGCAAACATAATTGCGTATGAAACCAATAAAATGATAATTAAAATCTGACGAAAAAAAAAAAACAAAAATATAAAAAATGTTTTTCATCGCCACAATTGAATGTTTCAGGACGATGTGCAAGTTTTTCCCAATCTGCCGAAAGGCGATAATATTTCTCAAGCAGTGGATGGAATCATGCGGTTTAAGGAATCCCGAAGGAATCTCGAGTTACGCACTGTGTTGGTACGTTATCTTCGTGATGCAAGAAGATTCGACAATCCCGAGGATCGCTGACATGATCGAGAGAGGCAAATCGCGTACGATCGCTGGTTAGTCATTGGTTACTCTTCAACATTTCATTTCACTTTCAAAATTAATTTGCCGCTATTTGTTTTACGTAAATATCTTTATTGTTCACAGGGTGGCAAGTCGGTGTGACTCCCGATATAGGCCGCTACTTCGGAATCCCTTTCGACGGGATTACCCGCGATGTTGTTCTTCGTTTCTTCGAATACTATGCGAATTTCGACTACAGATACGAGGTCGCGTGTCCGTTGATCGGCTATTCGGTGCAAAAGCGGGATTTCGTAGATCCACGCCATTTGCCCAATTCAATGGATGTCTACAAGACGTACATGAAAAATTCCAACGATCCGGAACCCTTTCGTATAGATTCCCCGGTGTGCTTGCAAGATCCCTTCGATCTTCAGCGCAATCTCACTAAAAACGTGAAGAAATCCTACTTGAGTAATTTCCGAAGATTCTGTGCCAAGAGTGCAAATTTGCTTCGCGCATCTTCGAGCGATGAAGCTAATTGAATACTTAATAATTAAAAGTCTTCTAGATCTACGGGTCTTATTTTTTTTTTTCGCAAAAAAAAATGTTTCTCATGGATACGTGGTATTTAGCTGTGATAGTCGTGGATACCATCATATTAAAAAAAAAAAAGACAAAAAAAAATTCTCGGGATGCATTATGCTAAGACAATATATTAACATTAACGATTACTATGTTTATGGTATTTTTATAAAAAAGAAACTCAACGAGTTTGGATTGCCACGATATAGACATAGGCAGTTCGATGGTGCATCGCGTACCGGAAAAGCGATTAACAAAGTTTGTTTTGAGTTAAAAAAAAAAAGATTCTACTTTATATGTATGTCGCTGTGTTATATTCACGGAACTCAAAAGAATCTTCCATATTTTTATAAAGACGAGAATCAAACATTCGCCTTATTTTATAGTCGTTTGCCGAGTTGTTTGTCGCTTGCCGTCGATTATCGTTTTATTAAGTTACTTCGATTCTTTGCTCTCTCGGCATTCCATAAAATTCAAGAAAGATTAATCGAACAACCTTACCAAAGGATCTTGAATACTCCGCTTTGGATTGCAAGTTTACGAAGAAGAAAAAAACGTTGTATTATTTTTTATGAAACTGTAAGTCTAATAAAGCTGATTAAAATATGAACAAAAAAATCTATATGTTTAAATTGCTGCAGATTATGACTGTGGAATTTGGCTACTTTTTAATTTCTAATCATTCCTTTTTTATCCTTTACATTTTTATTAATAAAATAGAAATCTTTGATACCGATGAATTGTCGAATTTTAATTTTTTATTAAGGGGACAAACGGTAATGTTACTGGTCACACGATATTTACAGAGATCGTGAGGTCGATTTTTAACGAGATTCTGTTATTACGGGTCTGTGATTGGTCCGCAGTTACTTAAATCACCAGGGGTACCTTCCGAATGAGCGTCGGGCGACTTCTCTCTCTTTCTCACCACGAATTAAAGAAAGAGAGAAAAGGTCGCTCGGCGCTGATTCGGAACGTACCCCAGAAATGCAGACTTTCAGTTTTGAATAACTCGCTAATATTAGGAGGAAAAAAAGAGAGGAGAAGGGGGGAGGCGAGTTCCATTATAATATATTATCCGCGCAAGATATTTCGAATTTATCCAAATTAATCGACCGATCTAAGAATTTCTGCCAAAAATATCAGTGCACCCGGTCGAACAGCACGATAACGCATTACAAAAAAAACCAATTCGTTTATAAAAACAATAACATTGTCATGTTTTTCATAGTGATCTTTTTTTTTTTTCGAGTACAATAACTAAAAAATTTAGCGGCATGCCGGCTATTAATAGCGACGCCAGTGTGCCGACCAGTGCTCGCGCCTCTGTTATTTAGAACGGTTAGAACACGTGCATGCAACGTGAACAATCTCAACATTTATCAACGGGAATCCCATAGCCGCTTCCAGTAAAACTCCGCGATTATTTCGACTAACCTTTGCAGACTGTAACACGATACATCCGTGGTTGCGAGAGTCGCTTCGGGACAATATTCTCCGAGAGTTCGAGAAGCGAACATCGTCGAACACGGCAAACGTGACAAAAAATCAAAGGCACATGGAGCAAAGGTGTTTCGTCACGTGATCTGCTGGGCCGTTCGATTACGGTAAGAATTAACAATCCAATACTTCGCGCACTCGATTTATTTCCCGTTTTCCAGAAAAAAACTAATTCGATTTACTTAAAAAATCATAATAATAATAATTTTTTAATATTTCGTATCGACAGTTTATTTTTTTCGTGTGCGACGAAAAAATTTGGTGTCAATGATGGCGGCACTTAAGAATCGTATTCTCACTGTCAACTGCATTGTTTGTTCCTCCGAAGACCCCAAAGATCTCTACTGTGCGATATGCACGTCCGACGAGCGTTCGGACGACTGGCAAAGGCATATAAACAATCCGAGACACAGTACAACTTTACTACGATTTCATTTGGCTTTCCAAAGTTGCAACTCAACGACGGTACTCTGCAAAATTTGCAATGAGCAGTTTGCTTGGGATGCGATAAAGAAACACGCCAAGTGGCATAAAATTGCACCGTGGTACACGCCTTACAACTTGAGCAAAAAATTATTCGCAAATCATTTTTTTGAATGGGAAAAACAATTTTATTGCTATCCCTGTGATCAAATTTTTTCTGAATGGTACGCAGCGTTAATTCATATCTCTGATGAAAAACACATTCGATCGATGGAAACGGAGACGAAATATGATGAGAATTTTTCATTGGTCGGTACAAATTTATCGTACGAATCGTTGACTCAGGATGGCTTAGCGCCGGACGGTGTGTCTCTCGTGATATGCAGAATTTGCGACTCTGGCAAAATATGTCTCAAGAACGTCCGCCAACATCTTGACGGCAAAAAACACGTTAACTCGAAAAAAAAAAAAATCGATATTTTGAAAGAACGAAAAAATCGTAAAACATGCGAAAATAGAGGTTCCCGAAGCCGTTTACAAACAGAAGAATCATCGAAAAAACAAGAAAACGTCGATATCTCAATAGACAGTCGAAAAACAAAAGTTTCCTCCAAAAAAGAGTTTCTCGATTATTCGGGTGTTGACAATCATCTCGGAGGACCGATTGACGCGTCCGATAACGTAACGAGTAAAAAACACGCGAGTTCCGTAAACGCGTTGGATAAACGAGAAAAAAAGATCGAAGTATCATCGACGCCTTTTGTATCGGAGAATTCTGCTTCGTGTAATTACCAAATAATCCGTAATATGTCGTGCAATTATATCGCGAAAATCGACGACGCGTTTCACCGATGCGAAATTTGCGATCTCGTGCTCTCGGACTTGAGAACCGTCGAGGTACATCGCGAGGGAAGGCGGCACGCCGCGGCTCTGCAGAAATACGGCTGTTTATTTATCGTTCGTATGAACACTGATTATTACTGTAAATGTTGCGATTGCAAAGTTTCCGGTATAGAAAACGTTTATCTTCACGTCAGGGGAAGACGTCACGACGAGGAGCTAAATAAAAACGGTCGTCGTAATATCGTCCTAAAGAATGATAATTATTACTGCAAATGTTGCCAATGTGAAATATTCGGTCGGGAAAATGTTATTTGTCATGTAAACGGAGCGCGACATGCGGCATCGTCGAAAGTATTGGCGAATCGAGCAGTTCAGACGAACAATAATAATCCGACAAAGGCGCCGATCGTTGACCAAACGGAATTAAAAGTATTGAAAAATTCGTTGACGGGACAACTCTCGAAACTGTTGAATGATACCGAAGTAACGAAAAGTCGAAGAACAAGAAAACCGCGCTTCAAGCGTATGCGACAAAAAAACGTTCCGATAGTGCATACATCGTGCGAAGTTTGCAACGCCTCGGTAGCCGGTAGTGCGGAACTGCACACCCACTTGGCGCAGCATTACAGTGAGGGATTCGACGAAATCGCGAAAATAACCAATAATCATACTTTGAAAAACGAAGAAATTCAAGAGAACGATGAGTCAAATTTGGAATCAAAGGAAAATCAATCGTCGAGTTTATTGGATGATAACGGTACGAACGACTGCGCAGAATTGAAGCTCAGCGCTTCGAGTAGCGAAACGTTAAACGCGCGGAACAGCGAAGATGATAATTCATCGCTTCCGACACATTCATCGATTGTTCCCGACGCTGCGATTAATAATAATTCGACGAAAAAGAAGCGTTCGTCGAAAAAAGTAAAAAAAGGAAATATTGGGAAAATTTCGACGGACGATGTCGATCGTATCTACGATAGCGGAGAAAAAATGAAGGAAATTGAATTGAGTTTACAACTCAGTTTGATTATTGATTCGGAAAACATTTATTGTGTCGTATGTGAAAAGCCGGTCGCGAATACGCTGCAAGATTATTACGAGCACTCGTGCACTCCGAAACATCGCGAATATCTCGATGACATGAAAAATGATGACGCGTTGTTCGAAAACGTTCCCGAGCAATTTAGCGCGCTTCATCTCGCGAAACAATATATGGAGGAAATATCGGACGAGACGGTGCGTTGTTTGATTTGCGACGAGGAAGAAAAAAACATCGAAAAAGCGTTGCGGAAACATATGAACGGCGAGAGGCATAAAACATCGCGAGAAGCGATGCGCTCGCAGGCGAAGCGAAATTTCGAAGAGGTCGCGAGGCGAATCCGATACGATTGGTACAACGTGAAGAAATACTGGTGCGTACCGTGTTCCATAAAAATGGAATCCGACGTATCTTTCGTGAAACATCTGAAGAGTCCGCAGCACGCGAAAATTGCGGAAAAAATTGATGACAATGAGAATCAATTGATTTACGACGGTTGCGCGTGTTGCGCTCTACTGTGGTACGGCAAGCGTTCAGTTTATGTCGAACATTGCGAGGATCCGTCGCACAAATGGCTCAAACGCGACGGGCACTACTTGTCTCCCAGTTTGCCAAAAATTACGATAAAACTTTTGGAAACTTTGGAGGATTACATCGATAACAGAGTCGCGTATTTCGAAGGCGTATCCTTGCAAGAACGCGAGAACGAAAATACATTGATTTCGGACTTGGAAAATGCAGTTAAATCGAAATTTTCGCACGCAAAGGTCTATCCCTTTGGATCACGGATATCCGGTTTGGGATCGACGGACAGCGACATTGACGTCTTTCTCGATTGCGGTGAGTTAAAAGCTAATTTTTCGCTATTTATTTGATTATTTGTTTTTTTTTTGTTTATTTGTAGGAAATAATTATCATGGAGATAAAATATCGAAAAACCAAAAGTTGAAAATTATGAATGAAGTGGAAAAATGTCTGAGAGATAATCCGCAATCGTGGAACATGGAGGAAGTTTTGCCGAATTGCCGAACACCTCTCATGAAAGTGCATCACTTAACGACTGGATTATTTTGCGACATATCGTTCGAGAATGGGCTTTCGGTCGAAAACACGAAATTAATAAAGTAAAGAAAAATCGAATCGAAAACATCGTTAAGTTTGAAGATATGCGTGACATTGCTAACGGAGGTATGGACTGTTGCAGATGCTTCAACGATACATATCCATTGTGTCGAAGGATGATACTTTTCCTAAAGCAGTGGCTGAAATTCTGCGACTTGTCGGGCTCTCAGCGGATAACGAGTTACGCGCTCTATTGGTGCGTTATTTTCTACTTGCAGAAGGAAACTATACTTCCGAGTATCGCGACGCTGATCGCGATGAAAAATATATCGCGTACAATCGCTGGTGAGACTTTTTCCGTAATGTTAAAAAACAAATAAAATTGAATGAAAAATACGGTAACGAGGAGAATAACTTCAATCTTAATTCTTATAAAAAGAAAATCAATAGATGATTAAATATTTACAAAAGCAAAACAACGTTTTTTCTTCGTTCGCAGGATGGGAAGTCGGCGTGACTCACGAATTCAAATGCAACGTAGCGGAGAGTAACTTCGGGATCACGGAACTTCTCGTGAGATTTTTCACGTTTTACGCCCACTTCGACTATCGTTATGACGTCGCCTGTCCGCTAGTCGGTGACGTAGTGAAAAAATGTACCTTCGCGGAGGTCCAGAATTTACCTGAGGAAATGGTACGGTACATCGCCTACGCGAAAAATTCCGCCGACGGGGAGCCGTTTCGCGTGGACTCTGCTATGTGCATACAAGATCCCTTCGATCTTTCGCACAATATCACCAAAGCTGTGGACAAAGTTGTCGTAAATCGTTTCCGAACGTTTTGTTCGAAGAGCTTAGATGTACTCCGTTCGTCGGGCGTTTCGTAATTTTTCACGAAGCCTCGAAAGGGCCGCCAATAATGTCGGAATTTCGGGAAGCAGCTGCCTTAAAAAAATTATCGCACACACATATCGCGAATTAAACATTCGCGGGGATAAGCTGTGATAATTCTCATACAGTTTTTCATCTTTAGCAGTATTCGGATTAATATTTATAAATTATTCCTAATTAGCATACGGTTTGTTTGAGACAAATTTCGAGCCATAAAATCACATTGTATTAAACGTAAGAATTAAATATAAGTTCGCCAAAGTACTGGTAATATTGTTGAATTCTTGTAAATGTAGAATATTTGATTGATTAAAATAAAAACGCTGTACCTTACGATCGAGATAAACTTATCCGATTATTGAAATTTTGCTTTCTATTTTCATGACAAAAACATTTTGTTGATATTTCGTACGATGTTTATAATGATTATTTAATAACGATTTACAATGGAAAAATAAAGAAAAATATTCGAATATCTCATGTTTATAACATTTTTAACTAATAATCTCGAGAAGGGGATAATCAACAGTCGATTAGTCGGTAATCGAGATATCTGCTTCCGACCGAATCGTTCACTCGTCCTCCGTGCGTTTTCAAGTCCGCAAGACGCTCGAGCGAAGGTCGGAAAACATACGATAAAAACGACGATATATAAAAACATCGTATTATTTCTCGACTCAGCTGACTAGTAGAAATTGAAGTAACAGCTGTTCTCGCGACGGATTTCGGCAATCGTGTTACAATGTTCGTAAGTTCTCATCAAATTAATAATATACCTCTTGTGTAACACGAATCGCGTAATGCATTAACAAAATATCCTCGAATACGGTACGTGCGTACAGCTTGTCGGCGATAATAATAATAAAAACAAAGTATTTAATCAGGAAAACATAAAAGAACGTCTTGTAAATATTCAATGCCGACAAAGTAACTGATAAATTCGCTAAACTTTGTAACAATTGGAATTTCGAAAAGAAAAAAAAAAAAAACATGGAAACGTTCGGAATGTTTCTAACCTCAATGTTATCGAAAGATGGGAACTAAACAACAACAAAAAATCGATATAAAAAATACAATAAATGACCTTTTCTACATTTTCAATGACAACGTACCGATAATTTCGTAAATTCCGTAATAATGGTAATTTTGCCAAAAGAAAAATAACGTATGGTTCGCGATGTCTCTAACCTCATTACTATTTCGGGAATCAGCTGCCAAAAAAAAAGAATATTTGTAAAATCAAATAGAGCAAAAAAAAAATGAAATCTCTTGCGTTTCAGATGATATATAACAGCAACATTGTCGATACATTGGCAAACTCTGTAACAATCGTAATGTTGACAAAAGAAAAAACGAAGCAATAATAAATCGTTTGCGATGTTTCTAACTGCGTCGCTACATCCGGGAGACGAGAGCCAAAAACAATAGAGTGGTCGATCGTGTGTCTTCACAATCGTACGTAGGATTAAAAAAAAAAAAAAAAAAAAAAAAAAAAAAGAAAAATGTTATAATTTTAATTTTTGGAATGCCGCAATAAATTCGATTTTTTGTGTATAACAGACTCAAGCGCACGGTTATCAACGGAAACTTGCAAAAGCAAAAAAAACGTGGCATACAAATCCTAGTTGCATCATGGAGAACATCCCAAAGCTGAAAGACGCGAATATCGCTGCGACTCCAAAACCAGCGAACGGTTCAGAGTCATCGGATGCAATTTTCGAAAGCTCCACAAAATTGGTCAGAACGTTCGCTTACATTAACAAGCAGGAAGCGGAAAAGCCTTATTGCGAAATTTGCGATATTCAATTGTCCGCCGATGCGGCGCACGATCACGTTTGGTCGGAGCGGCACATCGACGAATTTCGGAGACACGGCTGCGACGGTATTATGCACAATGAGGGGCGATATCGCTGTGGATATTGCGACGAAAGGCTTCGAACAATGAAGCGCGTTTGTCACCACGTAAAGACGAAAAAGCACCTGAAAATCGTAGCAGCAGCGGACTCGAACGATAAACGATATCGCGTTCCAAAAATTCTGAAAACCAACGATAAAAACGTTAAGCTTTCGTTTTGCATAACCGTTGCGAAAATCGACGATACAACATATTTTTGTCACGTTTGCCGCGGTTCCGGAATATTTCTACGTCATCAGGATGTCGATTCTCACATCAGCGGCAATCGTCACAGAGAATCGTTGGTAAATTACGGTTGCGATAAGATCGCCGTCGCCGAAAACGATAAATATTACTGCAAAAGCTGCGACTACGAATTTTTTCAAACCGAACTCGGAGTGCACGTGAGATCACGCAAACACTTTGGTCGTATTAATAATCGTTTGAGAAATCGACAATCCGATAAAAACGAAAATTCAAATATATGGAATACTTTGAAAAAATCGAATATCATTATTACGAATTCTTCGTTAACGCGAATGAATTCTGATAACGACGAGTTATCGAATTGCAACGAGAATTGTCTCGGCGCCGCGAAAGAAACGCCCGTGTCTTCGATTAACGTAGAAGAATCGAACGGTTCGGAACAAATTAATGGTAACGCGTCGTCGAAAATTAAAGAAACTTCGAAAAAAACGGAAGATGTCTTCGACGCCGAGACTGAACTTCATCGTCGCTTGTTCACCTCGATATCCGGCAGGACACGGCAATTTTACGTTTGTCTAATTTGCGTAACGAACTTCAACACAAATTACGCGGCTTACGGTAATAACAAAGACAAGCTGATCAGCGCTCACGTCAGAGGAGAAAAGCACGCAGCAAGCGTCGCAAAATACGGCTGTGATAAAATAGTCAGCAAGGAAGTTAATAAATATTATTGCGAATGTTGCAACAACGAAATGTTGGAGACGAGACAGGTTCGTCGTCACATAAGCAGCGAAGATCATCTGCGATTAGTAAAAACGGCTTTAAGGGAAAAAATAAGTTTCAGCATCTCGTCGAATGCCTCATCGTTCATCTATGTGATAAAACAAAATTCAAAATGGATCGCGGATACGTACTATTGTTGGATTTGCGGCAGTGACAACGACGACGAATATCCTATTTCCCAAAAGTATCGCAAAGATCATTTAAAGAGTAAATTACACAAAGATTCACTGAAGAAATACGGCTGCGACGACATAGTTCGCAAGTACAACGATAATTATTATTGCTATCGTTGCAACGCGGAACTGGACGATGTGAAAAAAGTTTTTTTCCATATTAAAGAAGAAAATCATTTGAAGGAAAAAAGGGTCGTCGCTATACCTTATAACAAAAATATGATTAGTAATTTTATACTCCAAGAGAATACGAATGACTCGCAATGCGAAACGAGTCGGAGCGATCCGCAGACTCCCGAAGCAACGATCGTTGGGGAAACGGGTGCGAAAAAAATAAACAACGAGTCGATAAATCGAGATTTGTCCCTTCATTATATATCGAGCGATCCGAACGTTCTTTGCAGGGGTACGATACCGATAAGCATGCAGAAATATGCGAAAAAAATAGTAAAACGACAGATCGACGATCCCTATTGCTTGATCTGTAATTTTGAAATTCCTGGATATCCAGCGGTCGACGATCACATCAATGGAAAATGTCATGCCGACGCGTTGCTCCGAAACGGTTGCAATAAGGTTTTCATTAGAAACTCTAACAATATCCGAAGATTTACTTGCGGATGGTGTATGGACTTTAAAACTACCGACATCGAGGCTATTTATCGTCATATCAGAACGAAAGAGCATTTGTCACGAGTTCGTTATCTTCGTCCAGCGAAATCTAAGGCTCAATGTGAAGAAGCGACAAAACGGCAAGAAGATAATTCGGCATTCGATCGTCAGAATTTCACCGATCTTTGCGAATTCCAACCAAAAGCCGAATTCGATTCCGGTTGTGTTATCGCGAATGAAGGAAACAACGAAAAACCACTGAATTTGAACTCATTATTTTCCTCTATATCGGACGATCTCTCGCGCATGTTGGCGCACTTTGAGGAAAGTAACAACGCGAAAGGCACGAAGAAACAATTTCCCAACGAACTCAAATTCTCGACGAGCGGAAAAACAAATGTTGGGAAAAAAGTGAAAAAGATAAAAAATAAAAAAAAGAGACGTTTCGCGGAAACGAGTCCGGACCGTGAGGACGGTTACGTTTGTACCGTTTGCGAGACTACATTCGCTCGCAAAGCAGAACTACACTGCCACATGGCTAATCATTTCGGTGAAGAATTCGGCCGCATCGAGAGCGATATTGGGACGGATAGCTGCGACGCGGAAAATTCAATTGCGGGATCGCAAACAATTTCGCAAAGCGATGATTCGTCGGACGACGAAGAAAACTCGAAGGACGGCAAAAAAAACTTGAAAGCCGACGAAAAAAGATCGAATACCGGAGAAAAAAACTCGGAAATCCCCGAAGAAATTTTAAGCAATTTATTCTTCAGGTAAATGCGCTTCAAGTCAATTATGCGACGAATAGCAACTGAGCGAAAAAAAATAAATTATTTTACTCTCGCGATACTATCAGTTGGAAATTGTCATTATATAAACTTGAAGACTTTTTTACTTTATTACCCGATATACGTATAATGGTGACGTCGCGATCATCGATCGACGAAAACTTTAAATACTATGGCTTTGCAAATCAAGTTTTCTACCGTTTCTTTTTCTTTTTTTTCGTAGTCTAAACCGTACGGATACTTAATATCGAATTTGTACGAAACTATCTTAAATTCTTCGGTTAAGGGGATGTAAAAATACTCAGTCGGTAACGAACACTGTAATTAATGTCATTCCGAAATTATAGACATTCGAAAAAAAAAGAAAATTTTCGTTTTCTGTGGAATGGATAGTCACGAGGAAAGGCAATATTCTTTTTTCTCAAATGTCTGTAATTACAAAACAGTTTTTATTACCAATCATCTTAAATCTCAACGTACCAAAAATTTGAATTTCAATCGAATATATATTTATTCTTATCGCGCATTGTCGTTGATAAATCTTGAAATTTCCGTTCGTGAGATGTTTTACAAAAGGAATTCTCAATCGGTAATGCAAAAATCATCGATATATACGATATTTTTTTTGCATTATTAAAATACGTAATTTTTATTTCATAAGCGTTGATACAGGTGGAAATAAAAACCGGAAGGCGTTGTAAAATGTATCATATATATAATAAGCTCATAATTGTGGAAGTTACCATACTTATATATAAATATAATAATAATAACGTCGGGAGCTTTTTCTTTAAGAATTTTTGTATATCCCGTATTTTTTTTTTCTCTGAGACAATAATTTACATTATTTTCGTACAAAATGATTTAATAAATAATGGTACAGGGTTGAAAAATTATCTGCAACAATGTTTTCATTTCGAGTTCTCGGGGGAATTCACGGTGAAACGTTGATTTATCCATTCCTTATTTGGATATCGGAACATCGGTCACAATGGGCTTTGGTCGTCCTCGGAAAATAAGCTTTTTCCTTACAATAGCTTTCACGACATACTCCGTACAGCTCGCATTGTCTTCGACCTCCGTATCCATGTTTTCGCCTTTCTTGTCGCGCGTAATTTTTTTCAAAACAGCGAAAGGCTTTGGCAACGGGGTCTCCTTTCCGTACAAAACGTGTATCCCTATTATCAGTATCGGAACGCCGCTCTCGGTAAAATGAAGATCGCCGATGAACTGAGCGTTCTTTATGTCACCGGTCGAGTGTTTCAAGTCTCCTTGCAATTCGATAATCGCCCACTCGCGCAAACTTCCGTCTTCCCTGAATTTCGAACGAAAAAAAATAATAATGATACATCGGCGCGGTTAACGCGTGCGGTTGACACTTGTTGAGTGTCCGCACGGGGATCGAACGCGACGAACTAACCTCTTAATCGGAATAATCATTTTTTATCTTTCTTTTCGATGATACGACGAAATTTGTCACCGTCGATGAATTTCAATCAGACGTTAATGTTTTTATCATGAAACGAAACGAAATTGTTAAATAATTCGAATTATACGCAATCGGTGAACCATAACCTAACGAGTTGTTTACGTTTTTGAGTCCAGCGGTAAAAACATGCGAAGAGCGCCGCGGGCTCTCGCCATGATGAACTTTATGCGAAATACTCGAAATTGCGGGCGTTGCCAACTCTCAAAAGTATACATTGCGCGGTGTCCGTTGGACATAGGGGCCACGAAATTAATTAAGTTCGGTCGTGAGTTTTAACATTAGTTAGAGATTGAGTTTTAATTTATCGATATCCGGGGCGTTGTTGCGGGGAAGATTACGTGTGCGCGAAAAATGAAAATAGTTACGAAATCAGTTTTTGTGCCTTCCGAAAAGATCGAAAAAAAAGTGACGGTTAAAGTTTTGTTGTTATTTGAGAAACGCAGTGATCCAAATAAAGGACGACGAGGATAATAATAATGTCAACATGTTATTATTATGCGTAATAAAAACAATACAACGTACATCATGCAGTTACGTACGTATATCAATATATTCGTTTTTAATAAACTACTAATTAACGATAACAATCTATAATATCCTAAGCATGTGCATTGATATAATTTCGTGTAACTGCCCAAATGAATTCTAATGTTACAAAAATAATATATATGACATTTCGTAATTGACGATTTTATAGTATAAATATAAAATAAGTTATTAAGTAGAATGCGTACGATTGACGATGTCATGTTTACGTCTCGAGGCACTTTGTTTCGTTGTTCAGATCTCGTTTAAAAAAATATTATCGCTGATGATAAAGTGTTTTAAAAAACACTCGTGACGCGATAAAAATTACAAATTCTAAGATATGAAACGGATATTCGTAAAAATTTCGCCGAAGTATTTCGTAAATTGTAACTATTATGTTCAATTTCTTTTTGTTTTTTTAATTGCTATTGAAACGTCTTTCTCCTAGCAAAGCGAAACTTACTCCCAATTAATAGGTTTTTTTTCTTTCTATCATTAAAAATAACCGGGGGGCGGGGGCACCAATATTCGGTGAAAAAACGCGTTTTATTTTAATCGATAAGAAAAAATCGTACAAAAGCACTATTGACTTTTCGCGCGGGTTTTACGATCGTGTGTAAAAAATCACGACATGAGAATTTAACAGATCGTAGACGAGTTCCGAGTTTCTCGGAATTATCGAAATTTTTATAAATAATTAACTCCTCCGGCAATTTTTTTTCTATTCGGATCTTCCGAATTTTCAAATAATTTTCGCATAATATTTTTTACATAAATTCGTTTCAACGATAAAAAAAAAATAAAACGCATTTTTATTCCGCCGAAATCGACGGATTTAACGAAACTTTTTATAACGGAATTCTTGTGCGTGCGATTTACCGAAATGTCTTAACGCCTATTGTGATCAACGATAATTATTCATGGATTTTCGCGAATTAATAACGCTGATCGGACTTTGCCTGCTTTGGCTGTCATGAATACTGGGACGTTGTAATTATTAAATTGAATCTCATAACGAGCTTTTCAGTCAATGATTCAGTGGATCCGATTGCTATATTAAGGAAGTAATATCATGGAACTGTTGTCTAATGCAAGTATTTCGTCATATGTATAATCCCTGTCGCGTGATTTTTTTTTTTTCAAATTAATGTATGACTACTCAATGTCAAGACGTTCATTAAGGGGACCGAAGCAGCAATGTATCGTAAAATTGCGAAAAATCGTTGATTTTTTTGTTGTCTCCCATATTAAGCGTTTTTCTTTTCTTCATATTTAGCACCGAAAATCGGAAGGACTTGACACTTTTTTTTGCGAATTCTAGAAATTTTGGGGGATAATTAAATAAGAGTCCTTACGGCTGCGTTGCTCGACGAGGCCCCTTAAGGTGATGTGAAACAACCTGCCGCCCAATTATTCCGCACTCCGTTGGTACCAAAAACTATAATGAATGCTATTTTCCGACTATAGACAATATTTTTTTTCTCAAATTCCTATAGTTTTCAAATTGCATTCACGATTACCCAGTTTTTATTACCGACGGTGGTAATTCACATCACCTTAATACAATTGAGCTTCAAATACTATATCCGTATTTCTTTCGTTCGTAAAAAAACAAAAAAACAAATATTCACGACATCCTGTAAGAACATCCGGAACACGTGGTCAATTCACGACCGCCGCCGAGTTTCACGATGTCGTCGGTGTTCGATGTCTTCAGTTGTCGATTTTCATGACGTTTCTGAAAAAAAAAAAAAAAAAAAAAAAAATTTAAATGATAAGAAGAAAAAAAGTTTATTATGTTTCGAATAGAGGCGATGAAAAAAACTTTATTGCCGCCGGCACTTTTGTCTTCACCTTGAGCTCCGATGCCATACAGTAAAAAATTGTATCTATATTCGTGTTTTCTTTGGCTGATGTTTCGACTACGTGAAGAATTTCCGGAAGACACTGGCATACCGCTTGCGCTTCGTCTTTCTCAACTTCGCGCAGACTTTCGAGGTCACATTTATTTCCTTGAAAAAAAAAAAATTGAAAATTATACTTCGGGAAGAGCGGTAAGCACGGGGGCTTTTTTATTGTGCCACAAAATTAGACTTTCCGATAAAAACTATCATTATTATTATTATTATTACTTAAAACTACTATTATGGTTATTATTAAAAATAATTATTATTATTGCGTGATTTTTTTTCTAATGATTTTTCTTAATAATTTTTACCGATTTCTCTTATCCCTGAGGGTAATACGGGGGTGAAACTTACCCACTAAAATCAAGACGACGTGCGACGATGTGTATCGTCGCACCTCCTCGATCCATCTCTGGAGACTCAGAAAACTCGAGCGTTTCGTTATGTCGTAAACTGCAACGGAAAAATGAGAAAAAAAAAACATGTATAGTTTTTTGAAAAATATCGACTACGTGTGTACAAAACACTAACCAAAAGTGTGTCATATTTACCGACGATTATGCCATTCGCGGATCTATAATAACTTTGGGTTATCGTTCGAAACTTTTCGTGACCAGCGGTGTCCCATATTTGTAACTGCAAAGACATCGCGGATATTGAAATTGAAATATACAGGACAATGCAACAGAATAACTAAATGCTTTTTTTCTATTGTTATTCGAGAGTAAATATAACGCTGTGCGGTTATGTAATAAATTTTATTACACTTCGAGTGGAATCGATATGGGTAATGATTTTTTCGACATTTTCATTTTTCTTTACATTTTTCGTAATCATTTCGAATTTCTTTATTAATTATGCTTATGACATGTGCCTAACGGCAATTGATCGAAGACAATTGCGATATAATTTGAAAAAAAAAAAAAAAAAAAAAAAAATAGAAATTAAATTAAAAAAAAATGTAACTACAATATTATTATTGTTTATAAACAATAAAAATAATGTCTAAAAACGTTCAAATTGAATGAGTAACGTGCAAATGTCCATTATGATCTGCTAGCAGATAAATTGATTTATAACAAAATAAACCGCGTTAATTAATGTACCACAATTCGCAAAATTCGATGACGGCAATAATTCATCGCATTTTTTTTTTATTATCGTCAATTTCTCTATCATTTTGTTCTCCGGTATCATATCCGTTTTGCACCCGTTTCCGGAAGTCACACAACGTGTGCAGGAGTGCGAAATAAGTTACGGTAACATTACCGTCGACCAAATGCTTCGACAATAATTGATTGGTTGTTCAATTAGTACGAACATATTAAATGCGAAATCACTATAAAATTATCGATATATGAATCCGTAAAATTTCAATATTCAAACAACGCGGAAAAGTGAATATTTTTTCTAAATCGTAATTTTTTAATATTTATCGTAAAAAAAGAATATATATATATATATGCAGATGGAATACTACCATATATCGGTGAAAAATGATTAAAAATACCGTCATTAAAAAAAAAAAAATTGAGAAAAAAAAATCACCATATATGGATCAATCGAATGGCCAATTGACATTCGAAAACGATAGATTACGGAAATTTCGAATGTCAACACGTAGATCACAAGGTTGCAGCCGATAAGAAGCTCGTAGTGGCAATACATCGCGCACTTGCCCCCGCCGTCTCGCTTAGAAAATAATCATCACACCGTCTGAGTCATCAAGTGACATTCTACTCTAAATTTAGCGTTGAACGCGAAATTCGTGAC
This sequence comes from Buathra laborator, assembly GCA_934046635.1. Lineage (NCBI taxonomy): Eukaryota > Metazoa > Arthropoda > Insecta > Hymenoptera > Ichneumonidae > Buathra > Buathra laborator. The sequence continues at coordinate 19,664,452 of OW203895.1, read as the reverse complement.
ATTAATACGCAATATTTTATTAAACCATTCCAAAATATCCAAAATCCCAATCCTCGTCGTATATCTATATATATGTGCGTACGCCCTAACCTTACATATTACGGGAATGTTGTGAAATAAATGTGGTGCATCATTAATTTTTCAGAGCTATTCAGGGCACATAGTTTTTTTATTGCGTTAATCGATACACATACATTCGTTTATAAGAAACTTTTGTTAAAAAAATCCGTTAATAATGATCACTGACCTTAACTCTCTTTCCGTCTACCAACACGGTTTTCATTGAAAAATCGACCCCAATAGTCGTTCCGTGACGTTCGATAAATGTACCTGATCTGAATCTCTGAACGACACATGTTTTTCCTGTGCTGCAGTCACCGATTAATACGATTTTGAATAAATAATCGAAATTATCATCGCTCGGCGCTATGAAATCGTTCGGATCACAATTAGACATTCTTCGAGTTCCATATATAAATGAATATATTATTTTTGACGTGTGAGATTACTGGTACTTGTCATAGGGGGGTCTCTCCGCGAGATGTAGCGAATGAGGAAACACCAGCTGATGGAGCTGTGGACATACGCCATTTATCTACGACGGCGGTGCATGAAGCCGGAAACGGTCATAATGCCAGTCGGAGATCATTTGGACATTTGGAGATAAAAAATTACCGTCATTTATTCGTTTCACCAAATTCCAACGTAAATTACCAGAGTTTTTTTTTTATTTTTTTTTTTAGTTTATCTTAAAATCATTTAATGGAGATAAATTTTCAATTTATAGCAAAATTCATGATTATTAACGTACATTTTTTATCTCGACAATAAATTAATTTTCGGATGGTGATAAAATTCTTCGTTTTTTTTCATAACTATTATACGTTTCTTTTCGATATTTCGTATCCTCTCACCAACATTTTTTTTGCGACGATACATATTCGTATATGTAATTTTATTTTCCAATTTCTAATTTAAATTAAAAAAAATTTAATGTAGCATTTCCTTAAGTTTAAAAAATAGAAGAAAATTGATATGAGCCGATTTTATGGACAATGCGAGAGAAAAAAACATTAGATTGCAATTAGGAAGTGTAAAGTAAACTGAACATATTGTTCGATGGCGAATAGTAGAGAGAGACGCAAATGGTCAAATAACCAGCGAATTAACTGCTACGAATCAGTTTGCTTTCCGATAGATCTTAACGGTTCTAACTCTCCTTTCTCCAGTGGAAATATAATGCCAACGCGTGATTGGTCAACACAAGTTGCACCACTGTATAATATCTCGGAAATGATCGTCCACGCGAAAGCGACGTAGGACTTTCGTGGCCGTTCCGTTGGCAAGGGGCAATATGTTGACCAATAACCGTTGTGGGTTGCAGATGCTCCATTCTCCGAAATAACGAAAGACTAATCATTATTAAAATAGACTTTACATTAACAGAAATGTATTTGAGAATTTGCGTTTCGTAAAAATTTCGCAAACTTTCGATAATTCCTATTGCTATTATTATTTATTAAAGGAATTTCTCCTTTTGCAAAAATATACATTACTAATTTGGCGTCAAAGAACAAACAAATAAAAATGATTATCATTGTAATCATGAATTTTAACCGTTTACGCTTTAGTGAAGGTCCACGCACTTTGGGGCTTAACGAACGATATATTACGATAGATTCTGTATCACGTATTCAATTGATTTTAAAAATCATTGAATTCTCATTTTCACCGATAAAAATAATAATTAAAAAAAACACCTTTTTCATCCTAAAATGAATACGCGGTTAATTATTCAGTTGTGCTTTGCAATTATTACTTTGCGGGTAATTATTGCGACGTGCCTTATCACAGTTTCTTATCGATCATGTTTTATCATGTTGCGCAAAAATGAATCATCGTTGCGTTACCTCATCGTGGCGAAAATAGAGACTCCGTATTGTACGATATGGATATCCATATTCCGCTACCGCTGTCGGTCCATACTACGATTTTTAAACCATTTTATTTCAATTTTCGACTACCAGTCGGAATAAATGTCACTACTTTATTTTGTGGTACATTATTCCATTATTTACTATTATCTTTTAACATACAGTCGTCCAAAAAGTCGCAGACGATTGACGTTTCGTTATGGTGTTTTCGTAATGTTAAAACGAAACCTGAACGTTCGAATTATAAAAAAAGTAGACGACATTTTGTTTTGTTTAGTTTTTGATATATATTCGATGTTTTTTCATTGATAGAAGGTCTCGAATTTTATTAATATTCGGATTTGGAGATTTTTTGCGTTACCGGGACATCATTTATCGATGAAAATAATTTAACATTTTCGTTATTCGCTAAAACAATTGTTTTATAATGTCATATGCGATGAGCGATGTGTAACGCACTTTATGGCGTTGAAACAAAAAATTGGGATTCCCCTCGTTACAGCATCGTGACGAAAATTAACTGCGTATTAGACGGTACGAGCGCTCATAGTGTGCGTGCGTTTCTATGCACAATTATCGAGTTTTGTTGCTGCACACGACGTGCAGCGAGTGCAGACACGGTACGTCCCTCGGACAATGGGGGATTCCCCTTCGTTCGTCGTTCCTCGTGCGGGTATTCCCCTTGCAAGCATTTTTTTCCACGGAGGCGCGTCTATGGTCCGCATATATAAAGAGGGCGTGAAGCAATCGACATTCAGACAACTTTTCAGCGTCATTGATCACTGGTAACCCATTCGCCTGTGTCTTCAATCTTTCATCAAATTTCTTTGAATTCATCTGCCGATTTACCAAAGTGGGTATCTCTCATCGATCTTTATATCAAATCTTGAAAAAATAGTTGAATTATTTCGCGATCAATGTGTTCGATTTGAAAAAAAAAAAAAAAATGTCGCATATTCGATGTAAAGTTTTGTGCCCTTTGAATTTTTTGGTATTCATATACGGGATTTTTAGACTGCAAGTGCCGAGCGCGTAAAAAAGAACCTTTTTCGAAGTTAAAAATTGTCACATTGCTTCCTGATTACATTCCAATTATTCGCGATATTTAGAATCTAACGAATTTTTTTTCGTGAGTAGTCTCTGGTACTGCGGAATAATTAAGAAAGGAAATTATCGTGTGTCTTTGCGATCGTCGAACAAGTTTTGTGAGTGTATAGAGTTTCTTTTCTTCAAAGTGCCGTGCATCGCCGAGTTAAACGATAATAAGAATGCAATAACTCGTGAAATTATAATACTTTAATCAATTACCGACAGCGATGGATGCGCGGTCGGTGTGTGGCTCCGGCGATCACCCAAGTCAAGCAATACTGTCTGCGGGCAGTACTTGGATGGGTGACCGCTTGGCCACGCATTGGCTGGCGCATCAATCGTTGAGCGGGAGGTCAGTTTTTCTGAGACCTCGTTATCCACACTTAAGTAAATACTTTCGTGTGTACACCGCGGAATCAGGAGAACATGACCGACTGTACCGGCACGGGTTTTCCGCAGTTTCCCCGTGTCCATGGCAAATGCGGTACAGTGTAAGCTAAATCGGCTGCGGATGGACTGGAAGTTAGGTAGCTTAGCGAAGTGCGGGTAGGGAGTGATAGGGGGTATCGGGAAGGGCCGTAAAACCCGAAAGGGATACGCTGGAAAAACTCAAAAATCTAAAAAAAAAAAAATCTACTTTAATCATTTCGCAATAAATGAATTCGTAGTAAAATCATTCTACTCATTTGAACGGTGCGAAAATCTCACGCGATAGCCTAAAAGACTCGTTAAATAAAAAAAAAAAATGCGCAACATACTTTTTTTTATATTTTATAAATATATTATAAATATTTTTTTATTTTTCATTATGCCGCAAAAGGAAAAAAAATCGGTGAATAAATCGGTGCATTTCGATAATATAAAAAAAAAAATCATAATAAAATCCAATTTTTTCGCTACGCGTTACATTTTGTTCTCGACGCGGGACAAGATCTATAGTTTTCATCGAAATTTATGTTGAATTTTCAAGAAATAATGTTAATTTTGGTTTTTTGCAATTTATTTATTTATTAGATGGACAGCGCAACGCAAGGTAACAGAGCCAACCAGAAAAACCCGAACCACGCGCCGACCGGACCCGGCCAGAAGGCTGGCTACACGGGGGCTTCGTATAACCTGGACAATCGGTCCAATCAGATGAACCCCAATAACCCGAATTTCGCCGGCGGACAAAAAAAATGATTCGCTGCTTCAGCGGACACAACAAACATCCATAATATAATCCATTATATAATTTCTCTATTGCGCAATGTTTTCTGTATTGAATTTGCATTTACGCAACATAATTTTGTATTTTGTATTATAATAAAATAAATATGGACGTCAAGTGTTTTCCACACTAAAAAATCAAAAAATGAACGTTTCTTCATTTCTCCGCATTTACTACGATTTAATACGTCATAAATTTATTTCAATAATTATGATTTGTCAATAATATTAATATTAATATTTAACAAAAAAATTTTAATTTTTTTAAACATTTTTATCATCACGGAATTATCTATTTTTATTGTATATATATTATTATATACACTTTTCGAATCACCGAAATCTTTTCTAAACTTTATCGTCGCTGATACCGATCACCAAGAGAACCTCTACTCGTTAACTAAGCCGCTCAGAGTTCTACCTTATCCGCGCGTGTCGTTACCGACAACAGTATAATATATCTGCAGATTCAAATGCCTTGAAAAATTTGAACGTTGCAAATATTTTTTACATAATTTTCTCAAAGTACATCCGTTAAACGACCGAATTTTATACACGGATTACAATTTTTAGCACTCGCAGAAAAAAATATAAAAATCTTTACTTCCGAAACTCGCGATTGCACAATGCAATTATTATTTTACATAACTTTCGAATATTTTTACGTTAATCCGGCGCGTTATAAAATTGCTTTTGAATCCTTGAAAAAAAAAAAAAAGAAATAGAAATTCATGTGGATTATCTTTTTCGCGTACAAAATGAAATAATCATTATAATAATGATTTTTCGTGACTGCTAATGGGGCAGACCAGGGGTCTGTAATGACCCACATTAGTTCCACGTGCTCTTCCTCTATAAACGTAAGCGTGCCAAGCGCCGATAGCGTGCGTTACGACTAAGACATCATAATGGATGTTCGCGGGACACGTAGTCGCCACATTCTTCCTTTCTACTATGCTAAATATGTACTCTCGACCGGTTTCTTTCGAGCGACGATGTGGCCCATTACCGAAATCGTTCTGCAAATTTCAACGGGAAATCCGTAGAAATTTACGAAAAGATCGGATCGCGAGGGAAAACGCGAAAGCGATGGTTATCATGTCGCTACAACGTGACGTCTTATACTATCGATATATATATTTGAATAAACAATTTGAAAAAATACTTTTTTTTTTTTTTTTTTCATTAATAAAATAAATAACTGTATTTGCAAAAAAAGAACTCGCAACGATCAAAATAAATTGAAAAAAAAAAACAAAAAATTATCATTGATAAAATAAATAACGTTTTTTTATTGAATCAAAATTTTAACAATCAAAATTACATTGTAAAAAAGTGTAAGATTTTTTTTTCTCCAACGAATAAATGATTTTATTAAATGCAAACTGAACACAATATGTGTTACGATGGCACAACTGCACTGAAACGAATTAAAGCCGTTTGTCAACGTAGATAAATAATACGACCGTCTGGTCTTCGACGACGATGCGTAATCGCATGATATTGAACTTGAGCATTCCATTCATGTTGAGTGGTTCCTTTGGGCTCAGGAATGTCGACGAATCCCGTGTGACATCTAAACGAAGCAAATGTTCCAATACAATGGCGTAGAGACTAAATCAATGTTGACTTTTCCTTACAGAGGCGACTAATATGTAAATGACGTTACAAAAGAGAGAGGGAGAGATTCATTGAAATCGCAGTCTATTATACAAATCTTTTTTTTTTTTTCTTCAATAATTCGTAATTTCATTAAACTCGATACGTTTTTCGATTTTCATCAAATTCAATAATATTATTGTTCCCTTCGTTGCGATGAAAATCTGTATGAAATGGCAGTTATATTCTGTGACTATCTTGAAAAAATTTCAAAATCACGTAAAATTTAAATGTAATTACAATGATGTAATTGAATGGATCCGTTTTTACCCGAATTAAATGAATAAATAAATAAATAAAAAATGTAAACACTAAAACTAAATCGTATGAAAAAACTCGTCGACAAATACATTTCAAAGGTATTTCGAAGCCGTGTTTCATATTTTCTTCAAAATTCTTCGTATTGCCCGAAAAATCGAGCGCGTCGTAAATAAATATGTAAAATCGGTTGTAAAAAATTCAGCTGACGCATTTTTAATTGTTCCGACTCCGTAAATGACGTTAATTACGCTATATAACAATACATCGAAGAACGATTGACATTTCGAAAATATTATAATTTATTTAATTATTGTAAAAAAATGGTCAACTGGCTTTTGTTCGATTCGCGTGAAAATATGAAAAAAGATCGACGAAAATTTGGTAGTCAAAGCAACCAATGGCTATAGTTACTATCGTGGAGGCATTGAAATAGCAATCGTCTGTTCGCATTCAATGGCCGAGGTCGTGTCAACTGTGTTGTCGTCGGAACCCGAAGGTTGTCGGTCAACTGAGATAATAAAACGCTTTATCACAGCGCGATTATACGCGGCTTTGAGACTAACTTTTTTCTTTGTGCATTCAAAGGAGTAAAGATGACTCTTGTAATTCTTTGATATCTCGCGGACAAAAAGCGGGTCAGTAGTGAAGAACGACCTTTGCGTTCTTCGCTACCGACATTAATGGATTGCGTCTATGAACCGCGTAATCTCACCTTTCGAACTCCGAGATGTAATAATCTCTCTCTGGCGCGTCACACTACTTACCATCTCCTGTTTATTAATCGTTTTTATCCTCACGTTGTCATAACAATAATCATAATTATACCAACAAAAAGCAATCGTTAATTATGTACCGTTGGATAACTTTTCGGATTATCACGTAATTTTTTAAACTTATTACGCGCGACTACAGATATCGAAGATATATACATACAATATATATATGTTTCTTTATTGTAATAAATCAAAAACGAAAAGCTGTGAGAAATGTCGGTTTTTCCTTTCATTGCATTTTTCGTTTCTACATATTTTATGGCAATCGATTTATCGATATATGAGAAGGTATGCTTTTTTTTTGCAGATGTGCTAATTACGAAAGCATTTAATTCTCATGTGATGATAAGTAAACAAATTTACATTTATGGAAAACCCCGTTTTGCTGTATAGTCGATATTGAATGTCATTATGTGTTTTCAAAGAAATTATTTAAGCATATAATTTCTACATGACGCGAACTATATAGTTTTTTATTTTTCTTTGTCGATTTATATACTACATATCCGTTATTACATAGGTATTTTCGTTTTGTGTCCGTCGCCACCAAAATGCGACATACGACATAATTTATCGTTTTATTTTTACCGCAAAGATCAAATTGTGAGGTTAACTTTCTGATTCAATTCTATGAAATTACCAATTTAAAAAATGTTAACCAATCATTGGAAGAATATTCTTTTTAACAATAAATACAAATGTAATCATCATTAAAGTCAGTAATAATGAATAATTTAAATGAATCGCCTTTCTGTGCGTACGATGTACCAAATGTGACGCAAACTTGTGCAGTACGTGATTTCAGTTGTTTATCTTCATCGATCACTCGATTAATCAATCACGCAATTAATTTCTTGCACTCGTCAATTGTCTAATGAAGGCAATGGGATGACTTTAATTTGCATTCGTATTCTCGTATTGCGTAAGTATTCCTGTTTTTATTGAAAGAATACGTATATTCCTAAGCATTCCGTAGAATTTCAAGCAAACACACGGATTCGAGCAAAATAAAGATATCTTTTTTTTTAGTCTATTGGAGTCTGTCGATTTTTTTTTAACAGTCGCACATTATTGAATCTCAATTCACGTTCATTTTGCCATAAATGGCTTTCGATGATAGGCCTACTTTATATGAAATGCTTCATAATTGGGTTTTCTTTCGACAGAAGTATGGACTTTGTGTTAAAAAAAATTGCATTGATCATCGCCTTAGGCTCTAAATAATTTGTTTCTAGAACTTAGAAAAACTTGTTGATTTGTTCGTATTCTATACGCAGCAATATAACGAGAATTTTATTAAAATTTGTAAAAAAAAATACGCAGTGTTTTTTCGATCAGCAGGAAAAATCATCGATCTTATTATTCATCTTTTTATTAATTTTATCATTTTATTGTAAAAAAAATGTATTCAAGTTCTGTACTACTATTCGATATCAATAGGACATTGGACCCATGAATGATTGGGCCATTCACCTTAGTCGGAAAAAGCGTCGTTCCGTACTCTACCGTAAGCTATCCCCACCACAACCTCCGGGCAACTCGCTTTCTGCGTTACGAACGACGGATTTCAGTTCAAGTTGGTTCGAGTTGGTGAGGCGCGTGGCTTCGTGGAGCGTGTTACGTTCGTTCAAACGTTAGTATGTAATTTCGTTTCCCCGTGTGAAGATCGTCGGAATTGTCAGTATCTCGCGTCTGGCCTCAACAATAGTGAAATCATCGACCGATCTACTCGCTAACCATCCAAAACTCGGAAGTCACCCAGTGACCGGAATTTTCACTCGTGAAAGTTTCACTTCTAACCTAAATTCTCACCGCCGGGGAAACCGTTCTTCGCGCCTATATAAAAAAAAGAACTAAACGCTAAGTGAAATAACACGAATAAACACGACAATCCACAACAACAAAAAAAGATAAACAAACAAATTAATATTAATAAATAAAAACACTCGAATTAAAGGAAAAAACATTCTTCGAATAGTTCGCTCGAACTTTGCAAGCCAATTTATTTATTTATATATGCCCCGGTGCTACCGTTCCATTACATAAACAACCGGCTATTTCCGAGTTCAATCAACGAGAAAAAAAACATCGATTTTGCGTATCACAATTCTTTTTTCCGCACTCCAGTGACGAAAACCCGAAAAACGAAGACGAAAAAATAACCTCAACGTGACGAAAGATCGCGAAATCCTCAAAAAAAACTTTTTAATTGACGAAAATAAAGGGTTAGGAAATCGCGAGTGTAAAAATGTGGCCTAAGGACGTTGGAATACGTGGGTTAGAGTTGTACTTTCCTGCGCAGTACGTCGATCAATCGGAATTGGAAAAATTCGATAAAGTGTCAGCGGGAAAATACACGATAGGTTTGGGTCAATCAAAAATGGGTTTTTGCGACGACAGAGAGGACATTAATTCTCTGTGTCTAACCGTCGTCCATCGTCTTTTGGAACGTTATTCCATCGAGCCGAGTGCCATAGGCAGATTGGAGGTTGGAACGGAGACGATAATTGATAAAAGCAAATCGGTGAAATCAGTGCTGATGCAATTATTTGAGCCGAACACAGATATCGAAGGCGTCGATTGCACTAACGCATGTTACGGAGGTACAGCGGCGTTATTAAACGCGATTTCCTGGGTGGAGAGCAGCGCCTGGGATGGCAGATTAGCTCTCGTCGTCGCTGCTGATAACGCAGTTTATTCGGTCGGAAGTGCGAGACCTACAGGTGGAGCCGGAGCCATCGCAATGATCGTCGGTCCCGATGCGCCTCTGATCTTTGATCGCGGACAGCGCGCCTCTTGCATGAGACACGCATATGATTTTTATAAACCCGATCTCCGCTCTGAATATCCTGTAGTCGATGGCAAATTGTCGATTCAATGTTATCTTAGCGCATTGGATAATTGTTATGAAAAATATCTCGAAAAAACGAGAGTGAAAAATAATGAAAAAAAATTATCGTTGGCGAATTTTGACGCTGTGTTGTTTCATTCTCCTTACTGCAAATTGGTGCAAAAATCATTCGCGCGATTGGCGTACGTTGATTTTTTAAACAGTCGCGAGGGGGAGAACGCGAAATATTCCGATGTCGAAAAATTTCGCGGTGTTAAACGCGAGGACACTTATTTCGATAGGGATATCGAAAAAGCTTTCATGTCGCTGAGCGACGAAGATTTTCGCGCGAAAACGAAGCCGAGTTTGATGATCGCTAATCAAGTCGGTAACATGTACACGCCGTCGGTTTACTCGGGTTTAGTGTCGTTACTGATAGCGAAACCGTTGGAGGAATTGGCAAATAGTAAAGTTGGAGTTTTTTCGTACGGTTCGGGTCTCGCGTCGAGTATGTATTCGATAACTATTAGCGGGGACATCGGGGAACAATCGGCGCTGAGAAAATTGGTCGATCGTCTCGCTTACGTGAAACCGCAGTTGGATTCCCGAAGAGCTGTGAACCCCGAAGATTACACGAAGATTTTGGCACTGAGAGAGGCGAATTGTCACGTGGTACCGTTCACACCGATCAGCGAAACTGATCATATGTTTCCGGGAACGTATTATCTTCAAGGGATCGACGAGAAACATCGAAGAACATACAAGAGAGTGCCGAACGCCGAATGATTCGATTCTCGATTATTTAGAACAATTTTTTTTTTCCTATTTTTTTTCTTCTTTTTTTTCTGTCCGAACAAAACTACGGGGGCTCCGAAAGTATATTTCAAAATTTCAAGCCTATTTTTTTTTTTTTTCTCGTCTGTAACGATACATTGTTTTTCTCAACGTTGCTGTGTTCGCGATCAAACGTTTTCATGAGATTTATTGTAAATAAATTTTATCTCGTTGAAAAAAATATGTTTATGGTGAGGATTCGTCGAAGTTGATACTTGATTTTTTTTTTTCGCGTTTTTTTTACGAGAATTTCGAAATGATTTATGAATACGATAAAAAAAAATCAAATCTTTCGGATTTTCTCGATAAAAAATGGGTTATTTTTTGACGAAAAAGTATTGAAACATAAGGTGGTTGGTGTGCGAAGTAAATAAAGAATTTCGAGTTAAAAACGAACGTTTTTTGTACATCGGCGCTTAAACTCGAATTTCTCATTCGATATCATAAATATCGAACGTTTAACTAAAAAACGGGGAGGTAAGGAAGAAATGGAGGGAGTTATTTAACGATGGGCATTATGAAAAATTACGCGATAACTTTTCGTAACTTCTTTCGCAAACTCGCGGTGTTGTCGATGCTTTGCGGAAATTTCAATATCTCCAGTGCACCGCTAGAGCCTTTTTAAAACGACTGGAAACTATAATTCCTCATGATATTTTGTTAGCGAAAAAAAATTATATTATCATAACCATAAAATAACGATTGCAAGACACACGCTGAATACCTGGATGGAAATTTTGTCAAATAAGTGAAATGAACGAATTAGAAAGATCGTTATTCGGGAAAATAGGTGAAACGGTCGATCTTCATTTTTCAGTTTTTGCAACAATGGAAGCGAGTATTATATTAAAAAAAAAAAAAAGAAATATGTAATATATATAGCAAAGTTCTCTAGGGAATGTTATTTATTTTATACGTTCTATCGATGGACTTCGCGCGATATATAGTAATTTTTACATTTCACAACACGAGATTTTCAACATTTTATGAAAAAAAAAAGAAAAGAAAAAATTCTCGTGCTACTGGTCAACTTTTCGTAATCGTTCGATTTATCCCCATAATTATCTGAACCAAATAATTGAAACAACGCTATTGTTAGATTAAGAAGAAATAACGTTCAATTGAAAAAAAAAGAAAATTCAAAGGGATCCGAGTTTTTTCACCTTTGCTTCCCAAAGAGCGACTAATGTTAGTGATAAGAGATAAAAAAAAGGCTATACCTTCGTCGACTGGATGAGCACGCAAACTGTTGGCTAAAAGAATTTTTCTACAAATGCGATTTACAAATCTGTGCCTTATAGGAATCGCCGACATATGAATTTTTACGAAAATATCATTTACAGCATTTTTGACTTTCGAAATAAATTCCTAACCGTTATCGAACGAATTGACACGAAAAAATTTTTGCATTTTTTATTCATTTTTTTTTTATATATTTTTTTTTTCCGAGAAAAAAGTACGTTATTTCACTCAGTGTGAAAAAAAAAACCGCTTCGCGCGCGTATAATCCCGATTTTCACAACTTGCGAAGTGAAATTTTGTACGATACTCGTGCGACATTTTTTTTTCTTGTAAAAGTTTTTTCGCACTTATATCGTAATTTATATTCGAGTCACGACTTTCCTACGGCACTTGTAGTTGTGACGATTATTTTGAGATGCTACGGGAGATTACGATAGCGGAGATCATTGCAATAAAAGTAAAAAAGAAACTTCCATCGTGTGAAGAGTACCTGCGAATGACGAGGTCATTGAGTGTTTGAATGATGCAACGCTCGAGAAATGAATAATGATAACCCTTAAGAATTCAGGAATTTATTTATCCGATAAGAAACGACGACGCGCAAGGACACCATATAATTTTTCTCAAATATTAATAATTCATTGTTGTGAGTGGTCGATGTTAAAACTTTACGATGGCAGCATTGATATGACAATTAAATTTTTACGTGCAACAATTACAATGCTTACGATATGCTGAGCACGTGGTGGTGGTTGTATGAAGATTGTTAATTTCTTTTTCTATATTTATGTTAAATTCGACTGTCGTTGAATGAATATTGTCTATTACAATAAAAAAAAGAAATCATTATTTTTCACCAATGATTCGGCGTTAGTAGTTTATTTCTTTTAGCTAAGAGCGAAAAATAATAAATACGATTAATTACGACAAAAAAAAAGATACGTTCGTTTAGCAATTACGTTATTTTATATATTCTGTTATTTCATCGAAAGGTTTTGTTTTTTTTTTATATCGTCTATAATGTATGAATCCGCTATGTTAAAAAAATTGCCATTCTTTCGTTGAGAACGCTGGTGGGCGGTAGTAGGAAACTGCTTTACCGACGGAGGATTGAGATCGGTAACGAAAAACTGTAAATCATTTTCCTCAAATCTTACATTTTTTCATGTAGATATGTCAATCAATATTCACGATCCCGCCGATATATTATTCATGTATTTATTGCGAATTATGATTTCGTACAAAAATATTACAATTAACGGCTTAAGTGTGCATCGGTACGATAAAACGGTTGTCAATAATAATTTTTATTATTTTCGCGATTTTCTACAATCTCTTTAATAATAATAAGTACAATATGCTTCGATAGCAGACAGTTAATTTCATATGCGGTAAATTCTCGACGGCAACGTGCGCATGCGCAAGATGAATTCACATCTCGTCAAACAGACCCGCTTGTATGGACTTGATGGGGACGTTAATGAGACTAACGAGAGTTCCGGTTTTCAGAAGACCGTAAAGAGCGCCATTGTCCAATTTTTCGATCGGATTGTTCGTCAGTTCCAAAAGTTCCAAACGATCCAAATTCTTTCCTGCGCCGTTCGCGATGTTAGTTATACCGTTCGATTCCACCGAGAGACGTCGCAACGAGGGCAGTCCCTTCCACGCATCACCGTCGAATTCGCTCAACGAATTGTTCTTCAGCGTCAAATCAATTAGACTCGGGAGATCGAAGCTGCCAGGTTCGATCTTCGAGATTTTGTTGCCTTCCAGCGACAAATAAGTTCGAGGTACGTAAACAAAAGTTCCGGCTTGCAGACTCTCGATTTCGTTATCGTAGAGCTGAAGATCCAACAGAGTACTCGGCAAATCGCCGAGACATTCCCTCGTTATTTTCGTCAACTTGTTACCCCCGATGTTTAAAAGTTTTATGTTTCCCAATCCCGCAAATACCCCCTTCGCGAGTTGAGTTATACTGTTATTGAATAAATTGAGTTCTTCCAAAAATATCAGATCCCCGAACGCTCCCGGTTCGATTTTTTGCAACCCGTTGCTCGTGAGATTGAGATACCGCAGTACTCCAAGGTTGCGCAGTGACTCACTGCGCAACTCCGCGATCTCGTTGTCGCACAGACCGAGATGTGTCAGATGTCGAAGATTCGCGAAGGAGCCGATAGTTATTTCGGAAATCTCATTCTCATTCAAAGATATCGATCGAAGGCTCGACGGCAGTGTAGCCAAGAATTTAGTGTCTTTCAGTTTATTACCGTCGAGATTCAGTTGTAAAAATTTCGTGTTCGCTAACGCCTCGTCCGCGATCTCATTGATAATATTGTAGCTGAGATCCAACGAGCGCAGATGCTCGTTAGCGATAATTCCACTCTCCAAAATTTCGATTTTATTGCTGAATAGTTTAACGTGATTGAGATCGCTCGGTAGATCGTTGAGCAACTCACTCGACAATCGCGCGATGTCGTTGTGCGAAAGATCGATCTCTCGAATAGCGACGCCGCCAATTCGATACCATCCGTGTTCGAAACTCGAAATACTCATACGTTGAAGAATCAGTGTTTTATCAACGATTTTAACTTTGGTGCAATCGTTCTCGAGAATCTCGTCGTTTTTCAAAAAATCGAGAGACTCGACGCTGCCGCCGTGAATGCACATTTTTGCGTCTGTTATTTCACTCGGGTGTGACACGGGGGGAATCGGCGAACTCTCGAAAATGTCGGTGTCTAAATCCGCGAGGGGATTGCCTTCGATGATAATGTAGCATTCTTTGCCCAAACCGTAAAAATAACCCTTGTTGAGGAATTTTAGAAGATTATTCGAAAAATCAAGTGTCTTCAGACCGACGAGACCCACGAAGGCATTCTCCGAGCGCGATATTTTATTGTTAGCGAGCGAAAGTTTTTCGAGGTTCGTGAGTTTCGAGAACGCGTGCTCGGGAAGTGAGGTTAGCGAATTATCGGACAGATCGAGACTTGTCAGGTCGATCAAATTATCGAACGCGTTCTTTTCGAGAGCGCGAATATTGAGTTTCGAGAGATTCAGCTCGTTCGACGATTCCTCTGTAGGTTGCACGTTCTTCAATGTATTGTCGTCGATCGTGATTACGAAGTTGTTTATCCGCAATTCGCTGTCGGCCCCGAGGACTATGGGAACGAGAAGTATCAAGCCGAATATCAACATCTTATGGCGGTTGTCCCTTCGAGATCTGTAAATTGATGAATAATTATCGATCAGAGAATAACAATTGGAATTTTCGTACACCCCATTCATTTTTTTTATCAAAACGTTTTTACGAACGACGATATTTTTCAAGATATTTTTATAAACGATAAAACGTGTGGTAAATTTTTTCGTTTTTGTACAGAGTAAAAAAATTCATTTTTTTCCATGGAAAAAAGAAATAAAATGTATTTTCATTATTTTTCTGAAATGTTCTGATATGAAAATAAAATTAAAAAAATAATTGTTTTTTTTTGGAAAAAAAAAAAATCCCACGATTCGATGTTTATAAAAATAGTTCGATAACAAAAAATTAATTAAATTTTTTCTCATCTTTCAAATTTTTGCTGAAAGATACATGTTTTTCTCGAAAGTGATGGACAATTTTCAATTTTAATTTATTATTATTGTTTTTAACAAAAGAAATTTGCCATCGTATGAAAAAAGAAATAAATACGATGCAATAGAATAGAAAAATATAATTCGGGTGCAGTCTTACCGAGAATCAGTGGAGCGCCGTGTAAGTCGGGAATGTTGCCGCGGTGGTATCACCGATTTTACCGATAACCAAAAATCTTCTAACGCTCCGCGTCGAAGAATACACCGACAACGACTGCGGGGAGTTTCCGCGATGCTTCGGCTATATGTAGCAGGTCCGGGCGCAAGGATCTTCGAGGATTCTTCTGATTGGTTACGCAACCGGTTTTAGCTTCATTTTTTTCGAATACACACAAAACGCTTCGATTTATCGTGCAGGTTTTCTCGACACTCAAGCGTCTTATGTATGTTTATCACTTCTAAAAGATATAAACAGGCCTCGCGGTCTCATGTTCCCGAGAAGAATCTTCAAACAAATAACCCCGGTATCGGCTTTGATCGCGCGGTCAGGACGACGCCGAGGGTTTTGCCGTAGTTTTGTCGTTTAACGAGCTCAACGCTGATAGGCGTTTGTTTTGGCGTTCGATTTTCCGCGAAATGGCTCCGCGTGAACCAAACAATTGTAAGTAGTCAAGTATTTTCGAAAGTCCCGAAAGTACCGAAAGTTTTTTTTTCGATGTAATTGTTATTCACGGGGCCGTCCGTCGGAATGGAACGGAAATAATATTTTCAGTGTATTGCCCGCGGGATCAATGTACCGCGATCGATTATGCAAACAACTCGCGCATAAACAAGCGAACGTCGAATAAAATTGATGATAGCTATTCGTCAAATGGGCAAATAGGGAATTTTACCACTGGAAGTCTACGAAAGAGGTGAACGATTTCATACCTCGGCGAACCGGTAAAACGGCACTCGTCTCACGTTTACGTATCAAGCAAACCGGTCTTATCGTATCCCCAGGAACCCCACTACTTCGCTGTCCTCTCGTTTGCGAATCTTCTATTAGTGTTTCACAAACAAATAAAAACAAAACAACATTACACCGCGAAGCCAACGAAATTACGAATTCCTAAACATCTTTCGTCGATGATATGGAAACACTTTGCAAAATTCTCGTTTTTCGGGGATTCTATTTTCGTCGGAATTCAAAGTCGAAGTATTGTTATTATTAATATTACTATTATTTCTTTTATTGCTTCGAATTAACTTTTTTTTTACTAAAGTTCCTCGAGTTCATTCTATTTTAGTCGAAACTCGAAATCGATCTTTTCTTTCCCGTGGAACTTGAATTTTTCAGCGCTTTCTTCGGCGACGTGGAATATCGACGACAATCGAAATAAAACAACAATCAAACGCGACTCGTTATCGTCGATTCAATAATTATTAGCAATGAAATTAGCAATGAAATTAGCAATAAAATTTATTAGCAATATTATCGACTGCGGGATTCGTGTGAATAACGTTTTTTTCCCGACATTTTGAGTCTCAAGCAGATTTTTTTTCTGTATTAATCGGTCGTCGGAGGGATCGGTGAAAAGCACTTTTTGTCGTCAAACCGAAATTTCGATTATGACGAAGCGAAAAAAAAATACACAAACGACATCTTAAAATCATGTATCTTTAATCGTCTCAATATTTTGTGTCCATTTCGATACACCATTACATTAGAAAGTGGAGCATTTTTTTTTTTTTTTTTTTTTTCGTCATTGAGAAACGGCTCGATTTTTTTTTTTTTTACGCAGCGGATCCGTTTTGAATACACCGGTATGCGAAGATGAAAAGAAAAACAGAATGGCACGACGAAGCAATCTACGGAAAACAAATTGATTATAATCTTCATAATTTTTTTTTTTTTTTTTTTTTTTGTTTCACTTTTCACGAATACATACATCGACAAACGAGCCTTCCTTACGTTTTACATTCGATTTCTCTGATCTCGTGGGTCATACATTTGATTTTTTTTTCTTTTTCATACGAGATATGTACGATAAACGGTGACACGCTTAAAGTTCCATGATATAATGGAGGCCGCATTTTTTTTTTTTTTTTTTTTTTTTTCGTTTTGTTTTTCACAGACGCAAAAATGTATTTATACTTTGATCCTGCGTTACAGCAATCGACGCACTTACGAAACCATTATAAAATTACGTACGCGTAATTATTATTATTATCATTATTATTCACTATTATCTATATATTTATACAATTAACATAAATAAAAAATAGTAGTCAACTTTAGTCGGCCGTTAATTGCGGCAGATCGAAGACAGTTCGCTTCTTGGATACTGTGGAAGGATACAAGCGAAAGAAAGGCGATCTTTCGATTTTTTTTGTTGTTTTTTTTTTTTTTGTTTTGTAAAAGCGTTCACCCGGATAACGCATATCTAGGCGTTCGTGGTCGCTACAACGTTTAATATGGCTGTGATGCTCTCTTATCGTCGTTTATCACGTCAAAATGGTTTCTCAAATATTTTTTTCGTCTTCGCGTTTTTTTTTTCTTTTTTCTTTCCTCCTGTCCTAAGATATTTTTCTTTTTCCTACCTTTAGAACTGTCGTGAATTCTATTTTCCTTAAAGTAATTGTTTATCATGTACAAAATTTGCGGGTGTTTATCAAAGTGTTTTTACAATGAAATTGGATTTTTGTTGTTTTTTTTTTTTTTTCTTCGGTGTGCAATCGGGAGAAGAAGGAGAACGAGAGCGAAGATCGTGTTTCGTGACGGCGCGAATTATAAAATGACAAAAAGAAAACGAAAAAAAAAAAAACAAGAAAAAATTGAGTCGATTGATTCTCCACGGCTTCGTCAGGTGGACAAAGCGTGGAATGAAACTCGCAATGTTTGTTTTTTTTTTTTGTTGTTTTGTTTCTGTGGTTTTTTTGTTTTTGTTTTTGTATTTGGCATGTTGGAAGGTGATTAGAAGAGTCCTTTCTTCTTGCTTTTTTTGTCCTTTCCGTCAACAGCCCTGAAAGGAAAAACGGCATAAAACTCATCGCCCAAAACCTCGACGGCTAAGGAAGGCTTCCCCATTGTTTTTTTTTGTTTTATTATAATAACGAGAGAAAATTATTTACGATGATGATGGATTTTCAGCGGTATGTTTTTAATTTTTTTTTTTTTTTTTACGTAATCATAATTTTTTACGTTATTTTTTTACGTAACATCGAATCCCAAAAAATAGATTGTGTATTTACGACAATGAAAGTGAAATCGTAAATCAATCGATTATTATCGTTTTTTCTGCGTATAGATTTCGGTTTTTTCAAAATTCATTTGTTTAAAATCGAATTATATAGATTTTCGGTGTTTTCTAGCGATCGAAACTTTTTTTAAATAATTTTTTTACATCCGAACATGCGATAGCGAAGTCGACGATTAGTCATGCCGCAGAGCAATTGAAAAATTTACAAGATGAATATACGTATATATATACGTATTATATATATACTGCTGCATGCCTGTTGGCGAAAATTATTATCGGTATTAAGATGCACGACGATATTTATTAATGAATTTATTAATTATCACTATTAACCCTTTGAAGACTGATACATCGCTCCGCTGGATACTTTGTGAAATTTATTTATAATAATAAATTTGATCGATTGGAAAATTCTCGAGTTTTTCAATTATCTATTTTTCACATTTCGTCTTTTTATTGAATTTACTTTAATGATTTTTTTTTTTTTTCCCGAAAGAAATACGAATACATTTACAAATAATTGACGAATTTTTGTTCCAAATCTGTCGAATGATAACATTTTTTTCATTTTTTTCTACTGCATGGAAAAAAAAAGATATCAAAGATTTTATGATTTTTTTCATCATTCGACTGTTTCAGGAAAGTTTCAGATTATTTTGATCGGTAATAAAAAAAATTTCCGGCGAAAATTACGAAAAATGAAAAAATAGGTTACCATCAGAGTTTTTATCGGCGACGGTATCGCATACCCTTAAATGAATTTCAAGATACCGAAAAAACTACGTTTATCCTTCATTATCGGTATTGAAGAGAATTTCCAAGAATTCGTTTCTCGAAAAAAGAAACTGATTTTTTTTTCACTCTAATACGTTAGAAAAAAAAACTAATCTTCAAAGGTTTAACAGTGATTACGACGATCGCTATTGTTTTAAATAATTTTGTATAATATAACAATGAAAATTTGGGTGTTTTGTCGTGTCACACTGTGCCATCTCATTACACAAGCAAAAAGATTACGAACAGCAATGAAATAAAATTGTACAATGAACGATAGAGTGGAGCAGCCGAAAAGTTGTTTTTTTTTTTTTTTTCACACAATAACGAATGACAGAGCACAGCATTCGCGAGGCGATTCTTCGGCAATCTCTTCAGCATTGCCATTGGGTAAAAACTAAGTGATAATTGCGCCTAAAAAATGTCGCAGATGGTTAGTAAATTCTTTGTTTTTTTTTTTTTTTTTTTTTTTTTTTTTTTTTTCATAAGAAAGCATTACGTTTATTTGCAAAAGAAAAAAAAAAGATGTCCAGTAATGAAAATTGACAATATTCTATAAATCGATTCGTGAGTAATTAGTATTATTAAGAGAATGATTCCTCTGTCAAGCTGTCACTATTAGTCGACACCGCGAGATTAATTACTTTGTTTGCCGTACGATTTAACGCGCAATATTAAAAAAAAAAAAAAAAAAAAAGTTAAAAAACGTAAAAAAAAATCGAAGAATCGAGAAATCGCGAATTACAAAAAAAAAAATAGAAGAAAGTGCTTTTCATGCTTAAACTCAGCATCACCGACAGCTTGTACAGAGTTTACAATGAGTGCTGTTATTTTCTACAAAAGTTTCGCAAATATTTCTACGAACAAATTCACTTTATTACGATTTACAAGGACAACGTTTGTTTGTTTGTATTTGTTTTTTCTTCTTATTTCCTTTCCGTCGTTATGCAATGCGTAAGCGAGTTTTGGTGAAGAAAAAAAGATTAAAAAAAAAAGAATAATTGGGCGATTAATTCTTAAACGCTCGGTATACTAATTGTTTTCTTCGAATATAAAAAACTGCCAAAAATATGGCCAATCAATTACAAATCGGCCATTTTTCTATTAGGGACGGGTGGCTAAACAATTTTTTTTTCTACAGTGTGTTTTTTTACGTTTGTTTGTTATTATTTTTTTTTTTTTTTCATTTCTCTTGTCTTCTAAAAATATTAATTTTTGTCGATACAGGATAGCCTCAGGATTGCTGTGTCAGTGGTAAATTTTACAAAACGTAAATAAAAAAAAAAAGAATTAAAAAGACGGAAAAAAAATTAAATTTCCATACGGCATGTTGAATTAAATGTGAATTTCGTTGAAAATCTGTGAAAATCGTACGTATTACAAAGATCTATAGATCATATCGATATATAATGGTCAAAACAATCGATTAATCGATCGATTCAGATCCCCGATCTATGCGACACGTACGATCGATACAGATAGATATAAAATTGAGATGTGAAAAATGAGAAGAAAAAAAAAATATGTTGAAAAACGTCTACGAGGATAAAAAAAAAATATCCACGGTCACAGCAATATAAATGGTATAGCTTTGAGGCCAGGCGTTCCATTAACGTGATAAATCTATATAAACGTATTAGGGATGCTCGGGGTGTTGAATAACAAGCTGTATCTGTGTGGGGTGGTCTTGAGGTGATTTGAAACTGGTGTGACGGCGTAGAAGACTTCCTAATCCTCGGGACCCCCTCAATGTACCCCCTCCACCGGCGGAACCCTCGGACGACACAGAGCCCGTCCTAAATAATGGACACCGCGGTTTTCGTATACACAGCAACATATAAGCAACAAGCCTTCACATACCAAATAGCTTCTAATTTTATTTAAAAAAAAAAAAAAAAAAAAAAAAAAAACGCATACAAATGCGCGATTCCGCACACACTTCAAGGCAATTAACTATTTGTATCAGCATTGTCCTTTTTTTTTTAAATATCGTAAGATAAGATTTTATCGAATTATTTAACGAGTTCATAAACATTTTTCAAAGAAAATATAATAATAATAAAAATCTATTAATGCGAAGAGATTTGATCATTTGAAACGGAGAATTTGTACGAATTATTCGTCACGTTAGGATCATTCGTGCATTTTTTTCTCTGACGATTCGTTTAGCATTTTTCGTGTATTTTGGGCAAAAAAAATAAACTACTTAGAAATCGAAAAATTTTGGAATTTTTTTTTATCTCGTTGTAAGATTAATATGTGCGATTTACTTTTTTCGGGGGAAACTTCGAATTGTTCACTTTCCAATGCATGCGAAAGTGGCAAAATTTCTAAGATTCGATTTTTCCAATTCGGTCGAAAGAACATAATCGGCAATGAATCGCGATAAAAGATTCATAAATTATTCGAAATTGTTTAATTAACTTAGACAGTTTTTTGTTTTTTTTTTTAATGTAAAAAAATTGAAGTTTAATGATCTTTTTAGTATGAAACTTGAAAAACCACATCTTCCGATTACTGTGTTTCATGCGCGAGAGAGTATAAATGTGCTAAGCAAGGAGTTTAGTGAGGCGCGATGTTTGGCATAAAACAGTTTGTTAAATAAGCAAAAAGGCAATTTTTTTTGTTGTTCGCGAAGGACGTTAGTTACAGTTGAACTGTAAAAGGCTCCGTTTTTATTTGGTTGTTTCGCGTTTATCAATCAAACACCAAGAATAACTGATTTATTCGAAAAGATAAAGAAATTACGAATAAATACGATCGTCAAAAGAAAGAAAAACGAAAAGCAGAAGAAAAAAAAAGGAACATCGAGATCCGAATGACTGAAAATGCTCTGTCAATGTTATTGTTGTTAAAGAGAAATAAAACCACAAAAACATCGATAACAATTGCGTAAAAAATATATATACACGACTTATCTATTCTGTCATATATCACTTGCCTTTTATACAATCTGAAAAAACTGCTGCATGCATTAAAAATCAAAGAGTAGAAATTAAACAATTGGATTCCGACTGTGAATACTTAATGAATTACAACAACAAAACATAGTTTCATTGTCTCGAACGTCTTGCGCGAGACTTATTTTATCTACAAGTTCATTAATTAATTTCCGTCTGTACATTATTTGTATCATAATAAAGAAGAACCCTCTGTAATTGCCCTTTAGCTGTTACAGCTAATTATTAGTGATTTCCGTTAATTTAATCGTATCGCGCTATGAGAAATTTTCTCGTCAAGACAATCATTGGCAATTAGAAGCTTTTGTCGTTATTTATCGAGATGTTGTTAAGATATTCTTTCAATTTTTTTTTCTTTTTTTTTTTTTTCGATTTAACTTTCGACCCGAAGTATTCCTGAAATTTTATCGAAATTTCATTATTTCCAAATGTTATTTGTTTCGAAAGCACCGTAACCGAATATCTCAACGTCTCTACCGCATTCATCGAGAGATAGTCAACGAATAAAAGCGAGTGAAATGGAAAAGATAACAAAGCTTTTACGACAGAAAAAAAACACAACGTAATTGTGATTAGGCAATGATGAGAGAGGCACAGATTAACGTTGACGATTAAACATCATTTTTTACTACTATTGGGTACAACACGCAGTGGTGCAACGTGATACTTACTCTTTCGAATTTGCCTCCAAGCTTCGTCTGCGCAATTCTTCAATACTGTGACCGGTTTGTTGCTCCCATACGGACTTTTCCGCCTCGAATGCTCGTCTCTTTTCCTCTAACTCGCGCACGTGTTGCTCCAACGAGCGACGCATCTGCTCGTGCCTTCGTTGTAACTGAAAATTTTAGTCGAATTTAGTTTATAACCGAAAAATTTATAGGCAATTTATTTTTCCTAAATTTATTGCCATTTTCTTTTTCTTTTGAAATTTTGAAATATACTTTTTTCTCGGAATCCATTGGAGATATTTATTTTCTCGAGATTTCATTGAGAATATTCATTTCTTTCGTAATTTATTGGGATATATTTTTTTTTTTTTCGGAATACTGGAAATATTTATTTTTTGTCGGAATTCATTGGGAATATTAATTTTTTTGGGAATCATTCATTTCTTTGACAAAAAAAATTGTTTGACTGATAAAATTTGTAAATTAACTTTTCATCGATGAACTTCCTGACCACGACGACGTTTAATGAAAAAAAAAACTCACGTCGGCTTCGGAGTCCTTGAGCTTTTGTTTCTTCTCTCGAACTTTCATTTCGAAAACTTGTTCCATCTCAGTCTCCATCTTTTTCATCTTGTTATCGTGTTCTCGTTTCTCTTCTTCTAACTGTGCGAGAGGATTCCTGAAAGAATAATAATGCGAAACATATTATAGAAAATCGCTCAACGCCCGGCGCGTCGTCGTCCCTCACGCGGATGCGTATTACGAAAAACTACGAAAGACTAAACAATACTGAAAAAAAAAACAAAAAAAAAAAAACAAAACAATGAAAAATAAAAAGAAAATTATACGAATATCGAATTATTATCCTAAAGAGAGTTTCACGACAGTCGAATTTGTTTCAATTTTTTCATTTCGCGATACGAATGTTGCGCTACTCTCGTAAATTCGGCGGACTGATAGCAGCAGCGAAGCGTCAGGCAAAACTTGCAGCGTGTCTATGCGTCAGGATAGTAAAAAAAAAACTCAATAAAAAATTACAAAAACAAGAATAGCTTCCGCCTTTTGGAGATTCGTTCGATAACGAAGTAACGCACGTTTGTCGCGTCGGATACTTTCGCAGGGGGCTTAACGTTTGAAATTTTCACGGAGCTCTGAGTTAAACTGTTCGAGAAATACAACCACTGCATCATTTTTACGCTGACAATCGGAGTTGCAGAATTGGTCAGAGAGCACTCCTTCTTTAACAGCATCAATATACACTTTTTTTCCTAAAACCTTATGTTTGAAATACATTTTTTACTGCGATACCTAACGCTTTCCTACAAAAAAAAATCCTGAAATACATTCTCTTTTTTCCTTCATTACTTTTTCATTATACAATTTTTTTTCCTCCAGAGAAAAATTCGCATAGACCTACACAGCGTTTATTAACAATTTTTCTAATGTTAATACATCGTTTTCTTTTTCTCTAAGTCATAAGTTTCCGGATACCAAAACGAGCGAATCTTTCCGAGAAATCGTAGTCGACAAAAAAAATGATCCGAAAAAAATGTACTGATACTCGGAATGGTAATACCTATTTTTCAGAGCGGCAATCCTAAAATTTCATCAATTAGCCCCCTACGCATCTATATTGCAAAATATAAATAAATAAATAAGTAAAAAAAAAAAAACACTAACGAAATGCAGATAGAAAAATTGATAAGACTTGTGCACACAAAACGGTAGTAATACAACAAGATCGCACCCTCGTTTAAACGGACTTACCACACTGTCATGAAACTGTTCATCACTCCTGGAGGGCACAGACTAGCCAATGAGAAATTATCATTAAAATTCGATAAAAAAAAAAGAAATTCATTGAATAACGACGAATCTAAGGAACTTATAATTCCGTTTTTGTTTTATATACAAATTTGTGCTCAATGCCTATGAAAAAACATTACTAGAGAATTTCTATGATTCACAGTATCGTCGTATTTTTCGACTACGTAATTATTTTCTAATTTTCTTCTTTTCGTTTATTTGTTATTTCTGTAACGATTAGTTTGCATGCACAAGCTTTTCTCTGCACAGGTTCTTTTCTTTTTTTGTTTTTTTTTTTCGCTAAATGAAAAACTGAAGAAAATAGGCTTTCTACGACGCTCTTCTACCTTTAAATACTACATAGCGGAGGGAAGATGGCACAGAAAAATCGATAGTTTGCGATAGAAATATCTATTTTTTTTTTTTTTTTCAGGAAAAATTAATTGTTTGGTGATCGATATCCATTTCGGAGAGAATCTAAAAGTAGAACGGTGAATTAAAATATTTTTTTTTAATCAACCCTTTGGTTATATATTATGTATTATATTCTTTTCATTTGAATATTGAGACATTTCGCTTGCCTGACAATGAGAGATCAAAATTAGAGTTATAACTCCGGCATCGGTGGGGATAGTCCCCGATAAGTATCGATAAACTGTCGGGAAAATTTTCTCATTATATTCTCGCGATGAAAATTTATGGGTAAATGGAGACACGGCTCAACGTAATAAATTCGAGAGCTCACTGCAGTACGAGGAATGAGAAGCAAAGTAAGTGCAACATTTTGCCGGCTGCGTCCACCGGTCCGGAATAAATAAGAATGTATCGTAAAAATAGGATGAATAAATAAATAATAAATTGCGAAAAATAAATAATCATCTAAAATCATTAAATTTCAGTTGTCACTCAGTCTTTGAATGCAAACAAAGAAAAAATTCAATTATCGAGTGACAAATAAAAGGAAAAATCTTCAATACGGTGGAATCACCCAATTTTGGAGAAGTTTAAGAGAATAAACCGTTTTATTTTCTGTGCCGCCTTCCCGTCGAGACACCGAGAGAGAGAGAGAGAGATTGTCGCAACTTTGCCGCTTTGTAAATTTTGTACGTTCGTTCGCGCGATTTCCATCGTAGTGGTGTTCTTTTGTCGCGACGACGACGAAAGGCTTCAAAAACTTTGCTCCGCTGCGTTTTTGTGTACTTTAATACGAGTGTTGCGCGGTTGCTGTGCTTTTTTTCTTTGTACTTTTATACTTTGATACTTTTATAGACTTTCGCGTATGTATTCGCGAGACGCTCGCGACGAATTTTACACGAAGAATCGCAATGTCGCGTCGCCCTCTTCTTTTTCGTAGTCCACGTCTATTTTTTTCGCTCGCGAAGCAAAAAGAAAAATCGTATCGCAGACGGAGACGAATCCGGGACTCACTTGTTTGAAATTCTCGTCGGTTTTCCGTCGACTCCGAGACCCGCCAACGTGCGACACCGGAAATTCTCGTAGTGCACGTTGTTTGTCACATCCTTGAGATCTTGCAGATGCGTCCGTATCACCATATTCCTCAGTGCTATGAAGTCGCAGTGCTCCAAATTTTCCACTGTGTAAGAAATATCAACGAGTATTAAAAAAATTTTATCGAAACAAAACGATTTTTCTAACTCTCGTCCGCTTGCGTAGACACTTTTTCAAGGGTTTCTTCTCGATGATGGAGTTGCAAAAGGGAAATACAAGTTTTGTATTCATCGTTAGTTAATTTTAATCGATATTGAAAATAATATTGGCAAATGAAATTGAACTCAACGACTTTTTCGAGTGAAAATTGCAACTCATAAAATTTTCTATATAAACAAAAAAGAAAAAATATTCTATAATTTTTTATATTTGCACCTGAGAATTTTTTTTTCATAGTCGAACTATTATTACGGAGCAACAATCGCATGAGATTAATGATACGATGCCTTAAAATTTGATAATTTTCAATGAATATATTTTCAAAGAATTAATTAACGACCTCGGAACTCAAACATTAATGAAGAGAAAAAGAATCCTTACATACGAACAGCAGAAAAAAAAAAGGACATCCAACAGAATTTAACATGAAAATCGATGCTCTTTCTTTCGCTTCTTCTCAACAGTCGATATAAATGTACCTTCGGCGATTCCCCAAGGATACTTTCGTCCGCGTATCTTCTTTCCCTCGTGTTCGACAACGGTGTTCGCGCCGACAACGGCGAATGGCACTCTGTCCCTCAATACTTTGTGCAGTTTGCTCTCCTCTTCCTCTTCGACTTCCGGAAATTCGTAAATTTTTATCTTGTGCTGCGCTATCTCGTTCAGTATCTGCGCGATAAGAGAAGAAAAAAAAACGCCGAAAACGGCAACATTCAGTTGATGATAAGATTTTTTTAATCGCAAGAAAAACAGAAGACAATTAAAATAACAAAAAAAAAAGAAGAATATTTGAAAATTTCAGCCGCACGCGCGGTGGGAAAATTATTGAGTCTCTTTTGCATACCGCAAGCGTAAGAGAATCTATCGATCTTCGGGTTGTGAAGCTATTGTGCTTTAGAAATTCGAGACGCTCTCGAATGCCGGTGCGCGAAGGACGGGTGGTTTATACTCTACTCACTTGCTTCTTGAAGTGGGAACACTCGTCAGGCGTCATGGTGTCGGCTTTCGCGATCACCGGTATGATGTTGACTTTGTCGTGAAGACGCTGCATGAACTCAACGTCAAGCGGCTTCAGCCCGTGTCCCGACGGCGCGACGAAGTACAGACAGCAATGCACCCGACTGTCGGGAATTTGCCGTCTCATGACCCGCGACTCCGCATTCAAAAACTCCTCGTACTTCGATTCTATGTACTCGATAACTGGTACCCAACTAAGAAAAGAAAAGAAATAAAAAATAAAACGTAGTATAAGAAAATTAACATTATTTTTCGAAGATAATAGCATTTTTTCTTTCAATTATTTCCATACGAGAAAATGTTCGTTGCAAAGATAGCGAAACGATAAAGAAATAAATTTTTTTTTAAATAAATAAATATTAAAATTAAAAATATCAAAATAAAGACAATGTTATCTTTATTTTATTTATTTTTTTCTGCGGAGCCAATTTTATCGTTCTTTTATTTTTTCGATTTTTTTTTAATCATTTCACTATTTCTACGATGAAAAGTTTCGTACGTAATTTTTTCTTTTTTTTTTTTACGAGAATGGATATTTTTCAAAAGTATTTAAACTACGAATTGTATTAAAAAAAAAAAATTTACTTACCAATTACTGTTGTCGACGGCGTCGCCGAAGCCGGGCGTATCGACAACCGTCAGTGTAAGATTAACGCCGTTTTCTTTAAGTAAAACTTTGCTCGTTTCGACGGCAACGGTTTTTTTAACGCGCAGACTAGGACCGGGATGTTCGGCGCTGTATATGTCCGCGAGGAACATCGAGTTGATTAGTGTTGATTTACCTAAACCCGATTCACCTGCGAAATAAAAAAAAAATCGTATCGTAACTTTATTAATTTCCGAAATATATCTGCATAAAAAGAAAAAATATATATATATTCAAATGTAATATATATTCATTTATTACACACAAAACATAAGAAATTTTTTTTAAATTTCAATAAATTACCAATTAGCAAATACATTTGTTTTTTTTTCTTTTTTCTTTTGTTTTCACACATTACCAATTATGCATAATACCATCTCGCGATGCCAAATGAATGAATTAAAAAATTATTGGAAAATCTTTTCCGATGCAACTATAGAATTTTTTAAAATAATTGTAAGAAAATAATCTGAAAATTCGCAATTTTGCGGGTATATCTTTCGTTCTTTGTAATAACCGTTTAATGAGAACCTCTATCGAGGTTCGGGAAGGGAAAACTCTGACGTTGGCGCACAGCTGGCAAAGCTACAGTTGCACGTGTCTGACACATGAGGGGCTAAACTCTCCGAAGTCAATATTCTTGAAAGAATCGAAATATCAAGGGGCGCGAGAGAAATTTGTTTCTCTCGCAATAATTTCCAACTGTTCGAGGGAGCGATCGCAGCTGTGTACGAAAGAACAATCGCTCTTCGTCGTTCCGCCCGCACAGTCCGATGTTGACGAATTTTTTTTTTTTAGCTCCCGAGTATATTTACGCGATGCGTAAAGAAAATTGGCGAAATAGATACATTCAACGAGAGGCACTCGACTGCCGCTAATTACCAAATAAATCACTTTTACACATCTATGATGTGTACCATTTGTTATTTCATTTCAAACGCGTACTCCAGAATTTCTACGTACGGCGAACTGTGAAAAGTGGGAATTCAAAAAAGATTCGAGTGCCGTCGATCGTAATCGAGTTCGGAAGATACATTAAGAGGGTACATTGACCTGATGATTCGAAAAGTGAGTCAACATTTGTTTTTTTTTTTTAGAAAATCGTAAAAATAAAAAAAAACGTCCAGTTTTTCGGCAGAATTTTTCATTGTTTTCAGTATATTTTACCAATTTTAAAAATTCACTCGCAATATGCAATATGCATTTGAATTAAAAAAATAATTATATTATAATCATATATTCCTCCAATTTTTGAGAAAATAAAAAAATGAGATATTTAACTCGATTTTCAAAGCGCGAGATCGATATAAACTTAATTAAATACTAAACCGCCCCTTAAAAAAAAAATTAATTTTATCAATAATCGATTTACGCATCGAAAAAAAAAAAAAAAAAAAACCAAAAAAAAAAGTATAAATATAAAGCGACTCACCGACAACCATCAGAGTAAAATCGAAGCCCTTCTTGACGGCCTTACGATAGACCTGATTGGGCAAATTGGCAAAGCCAACATAACCATCGAGTTCCTTCGGTTTGGTCGGTGGTGCAGGACGCGGATTTATGTGGAGATTGGCCTCCTTGTTGTTACTGCTGTTACTGCTGTCGTTTCTTGACGATTCACGCTTGTTGCTGTCCTCGGATGCGTCGGTTTGGTTCAAGGTCACGGTTGTCGGAGGTAGACGAGGTTTGACGGGCGCGGCTGGAGGCGCCGTTGACGGGGGCACAGACGTTGTCGTCATCGCGTTTGTCGGCGGTTGGGGAGGCGGGACGGACGGGACGGACGGTACGGACGGCGAAGCGTTCGTTAAACCACCGCTTTCGCCTTTAAAAAATAGCTCGCGCTTCGATTGTATCTGCAATCATATAAACGATAATTCGTTTATATAATTATATAGCTGTAGACTAATTCATGAGATATAATATCGCCCGATCAGTGCCCATATGGGAACAAAAATACATCGCGACATATATAAAATACGCATCCAGTGCCATCGTATTTGCCGAAATGCTGTTGCGGATAAAATTTTTATCGTCGGACAATTACGAAAAAATAAACATCGAACTTTGTCAATTATCGTTAGATAATCGTGCAGAAATGTTCTACAGCATCCGAGAATGAAAATTTGGAAAACTGAAAGCTGATTAATAATAAAAAAAAAAAAAAAAACGACTGTGATTACACTCGTTATCGGTTTATCGACGTCGATGTCGTTTGCGAGGTAAATGCGGCTAAAAAAAAAAGACGCTTCTCACTGCATTTGTCAAAAAAGTCGCTTGACGTCGCTAATAAATATGTGTCAAAAGAGGCAAAATAACCGGCAAAAGGTCACGAGAAACAAAAGCGTTAAATGATCATTTATTCTTGCGATCGATCGAAACGTACTTTTTTTTTTTTTTTTGCGTCACTGCCGGAGAAGAAGGTCACTAACCGAGAGGCTTACATTGTACGGATTCGCCACAAGATCTCTTTTTCTCAGCGTAGAGTCGAGAAATTGTGCGCACGGAGGATCCACAGACAGAGGAGAGGTTCTCTTCGGGACCGAAAACCGGTCCCCGTTCTCGTGGTACACACCGCTACTACAGGATGATACTTCGTCGCAAAATTCATCGGACGAGAAAAAATGTAAATCGCTCCGTTGTTAACGAAAATTACAACAAAAAAAATATCATTTCCAATGTTCACAATTGTACAGAAAAATATTTGTCACGAGATTTTATTTACGTCTGCAACATTATACATTTAATATTTTTTCATTCGATAGCTTATTTCTAAAATCTCATTGTCTTTTTTTTCCTTTTTATTATGCATTAATATATTTGTTTCTTCAAAAGAAATTTCCTTCATTCTTTCAACCGAAAGTTTTATTGCAAAGTTTATTGCAGATTTGCTTCTTTCTTAATTAAAAAAAAAGCAACACATGTTTCGCAAATTAATACTATTTTCGTTCATAATATTGTATAGAAAAATACACAGAAAAAAACAACCAAAAGTGCCAAAGACATCGAAAACTTCCAAAACTACCAATAATACCATTTATCAAATGTATCAAAAGTACTAACGGTACTAAAAGTACCAAAAAAACGCGATTCGAAAAAAATGTTAATAAAAATGGCAATTTTCGATGTTCAGTCCATCCGCGTTGATCCGGTACCGTATATCAGGCAAAAAGATAATGTGATAATACATCAAACGATTACGGAGATCGAGTAATGTGAATTATCCCGATGCTGCCGCCGACAATTCAAACGGTCCGGAAGAGCTGATCGCTAATCAAAGCTCCTGACGGGTTTATTGTGCGATGATCGCTCACGTCCGCGCGGAGAGAGGTCTCAAAGCGCAGATAGACGAATACGTGATAATGCCTCCCGGGCGCGAATAAGTATTAAGCGAACGAAGGAGAGACTCGCGATAGAGACTACAGAGTGACTAACAGTGTAGAGAAATACTCTCGACAGAGAATAGGAAGAGACAAAAGCTCCACTTCAAGGGGGTGAAGTGGAAAGCGCGGGGGGGGGGGGTGGAGGAACAGAAACGTCGGCACTTTCCGCAACGATATCGATTTGATCGAACCTCTTTCAGTAGCGAAGGTTCGCAGTGCGGAACACTTGCCAAAGGAACTTTTCGAAGTGCAAGTGTCCTCTTTCGATTTATCTCCCAACTTGTTTTCGGAGTTCTAAGCTAAAAGCTCCTTTTTCCCCGATGAATTAATCACTTTTTTTTCATTTTCAATCCACCGAACGATTTTTTTTAATTACTTTTTCTTTGACCCAATTTTGTATTCAGGTCGACATTTCGTCATTTTTACGGGTATTTTTTTTTTTTCTTTCAAGTCTTCGAGAAATTTCTTCGTAGCGATTTATAGGATAAAAATTTTGGTTCGTCGACTATTAAAAGCATTCGAGACCATCTATACACGTCTCTCGGCGATAACGTCGGATGGCTAATAATTCACGGGATCTCGACGATCTCGTGTGCTCTCTCATTCGAGCGAACGATTCCAGAGAATGGCCAGAGAGAACCGCGCGAGGAATGGAAGCAGAGAGAGAGAGAAAGAGAGAGAGGGAACCCGCGCGCCGATTCGCGAATTCTCGGATCGCATTGATCAACGCGAAAGCGCTGAGCGAGTGGCGGAGGCATCAGCGCGATCCACGTCGACCAGCAGGCCAATGCATTCGGTTTGACCTCGTAATTTTTTTTTTGTTTTTTTTTTTTTTTAATAAGATAGCGATGTACTGGTCCGGTACGACGTATATTCGTATGTATATACCATATAAATGTATGTGGATATTTTTGTGTGCGCCTTTCCATCCATCCTCCGTGGATAATCGACGACGAAATATTGGTCGATACTGAGAAATTACGTAGCATCAGCATCGCCTTTCAAGAAGGCACCGTCTCTGTTCTCTCTTTTGCTGCTTCGACGAGCCTCTCGCTCTTGAGTGTAATACCTTAATCGATCGTTTTGGTACACAGCTTGTCAAACGGAATTCTCAAGGGACCGGTAAACTGTATCGACGGTCTAATAATAGATATAACGAAAGATCGACTAGGAATTGTAGGAAATTACGGTTGTTCTCGCGGTACAGTCGCGTCAATTGAGTACTACGAGTTGAAAAAATGCTTATAAACGTTATAAACGAGAAACTCGCGTGAACTAAAGGTTAAGTATGAAGTATCGTTGCATTCCGAGCCGAAAGTTAAATTTAGAGAGAATTTCAAATATTTCCAAATGCGATAAAAATCGGAAAAAAAATCAAGCGGAAGGTGCTAATTTGCATAATAATAAAACTAAAAAGTTATTAACTAATTTGTTGAAATAAATTGTTCAACAAATCATCCGGCAAAGCAGTTTAATTTTTTTTTTTTTCACAGAGGTTGATTTCTAAATTTTTCTGAATATCTAGAAATTTTTGTTATTATTTTGATTTATTTTCGCGGAAATTGTTTAATCGGTATTTGCGAATAAGTTCGATCAATAACCGAAAAACTTCTTGAATGCAATGTCTTTTGCAAATTTGTATCCAAAATTCGTGACTTTTCATCCGTAAATAATAAAAAAAAAAATTTCGAAAATTAGAAAAGATTGCAAAACAATTTTTCGCGTATTTTGAAAAATTAATTGGAGAAAACATTGAAAAGTGTAACACATCAAGGTGTTTCCGACTACTGCGGCGAAATAGCAGCGATGCAGTGACTTTCTTTGAAATTCTAGATCGCTGAGGTTGAACGTGTATGACGCACCGTCGGGCGCTTACATTAATTGTGTAACACACATTTCACCGCCATAGACACGACGGCTTTCATATATCTCGACGGTCTCGTCATCTCGAAGAGAAAAAGTCTATTGGTAAACGAGGTCGTCGTACCCGCGAGAGATCTACAGACTTTTATAACGCTCTGTGGTATTTTGGCTTTTTGCGGGGAAAAAGCACGGAACTGATGAGCCTTATGCTGTTGCGAGGAAAAAAAAAAAAGAAACAAAAAAGCTTATGTGCATGCGGCGGCTTCCAACTTTCAACGTCGTCGTATCTCTTGGGAAATCAAACGCGCTCCGGTGCGCTTCGTCGAGTAGCGAAAGAATTTAAAAACATCGCGGAAAAACGTTTCTGTTTTTTTTTACTCGGCACACATACCCCCTCTCCCGCGGAATCATTTTGCACTCGAGATTATTCATCTTCTTTCGCACCAATATTTTACGACAATTCCATTTCGTTGAATTTATCCTCATTTTTTTTCGCCTCATATACGAAGACTTTTTTTTTAATTCACGAACTCGATATCTTTTTTTTTTCTAGTTCCTCGTAGCGTATCAAAAATGTTTCATTATTAATTCGTAGTAACCTCCATCATATTTACGGAAACATTTTTCCGGAAATACGTTCGTAAAAACGTGTCGTATGCGAAAATAATTTTTAAAAAATGTAAAAAAAGAAAACGATAACAACTCGACCCACTGTTGAATAAGTTCATGCGTCACACTTTTGCCAACAACCATACAAAAGTACTTGTCGGAAATAATGTTGAGAATCGATAGCAACTCACGAACCAACAGCACAAACACATATATACGTGTGTTCTACGGAAAAAAAGACATTTTTCCGGACTGAATCGCCTTATAGCTATGTATATATGTTCCTGCATTGTACCTTTCGCGTTTTACACGATATCGCGACATATCGTTGCTCTCGTTCTCGCGTCATGTTGAATTCGTCGAGCGCAGACAACGATATCTCGTTGAAATACTGAAAATGGAACAACGCTATTCGTACGATGTACGGAACTTTCATGAATCTCTAACTAGTCCCCGCGCAGTATTTCTATTCCCATCGATATGCTATGCTTATTACAGAAGTACATCGAAGTAATATGCTTCGCATGTCCGATATCGGTATTTCTTGAAAAGCAGAGAATTCACTTTGATAACTATAATAATTGCAAGTGATTCAACGGAATTTAATTTGGACTGTCGGGAGCAGACGCGAGCGATTCAAAAGCTCTACCGCATCCCCCGGTTACGAGGGTGAAGCATCGTCAACGAATTCGAAAAGTCAGCACACGCGATCTCGCGTACACTTCTACTCTGGTCGTAGTGCCTCACGACGATCCAGTTACATAAATTACCATTGGTGATCGCGCTATCTTGCATCACCGCATTCTATAAATCCATCCGAAGCTAATTTTCTTTTTTATCGTCGAAAAATTCGAAAATTCTGGGAGCAAAATATGTTTTCGTCGTGAAGCCAATTTTTCAGAGTTCGACGACGTCGAATTGCTATCGTTGATTGAAATTTCTTTCCGAAATATCGACAAACAAGATACCGGACTTTTCCTACTATCCGGAGTCCCAAACGCGTAGAATCGAAATATATTTTCAATTCAATGACTGATTTGTCATGTGTACGGAAAAAAAAAAAAATTAAATAATATAATAACAACATTAATGAAAATTTCGTTATTATAATAAATATAATAACCAACTTGTATTTACAAAAAAAGTGCCAATTAACAAATAATTCGCACTATAATACGCGAATAAGTATTTGTTGCTTGGTATTTAATTAAAACCGGCATTTCCTGATTATAAATGATGTTCATTTATTTCTTTCCCGAATGAACTTTATTATGCAGCTATGTATTGTTCAATTTCATCGGAACGAAAATATCACGGTATAATAAAATTTCATTCGCAATATCTTGAACTACATATTGCGGTAAATCTTGCAGTGCAGGAGTTATCTCTGCCATTGGAAACATCTTCACGGTCGATACTCCCACAGAATATCGGAAAGGGGTATTGTGGAAGGGAAATTGTGATTCATCGTTGCGCGAGGCGAATACACTGGGGGATGGAGGTTCTGCGTTGTAACGAGGGGAGGAGGTGAATCGGTGGGTGTGGGCTGTGAGCGCCCCATTGAAGAGCAGGGGACCCTGTAACCTTATTCCCGAGCACTCGGCGGAGGGTTGACAATGCTCTTGCACCCTCCTTCAAATACTCGAAGCGCAAAGGGGAATCAGCACATCGCATCCCATTTAGCCCCCGCGGGCACTAGTGCACCACTATTGCGTATGAGAGCGCGTGACGTGTATTCGTGATTAAATCCTCGTAGATATTCGTCGTGTATTAACAGCGATATGCGAGAATTCGCGATATACGTATATTCATGTTTCACGACAAATTGGCTGAAGTAGGGACACGGAGAGAAGGATCTACTAGAAATTACTATGTCATCTGGTAAAATTCGACGGTGGCGCCACCTATGACGAAAATACTCCATATTATAAGAATTTTTACCATATTTGTGGGGATTTTCACCATATTTCATGGTAAAAATCCGCATAGTTCTCGTAATTTTCAACAGGTGGCGTCATTGACTCCGCAGTACCAGAAATTTACGATATTTTTTACTAGATATATGCTAAATTGTATCAGATCTTTCTCTTCGTGTACTTATATTCATCGCGTTAATATTTCAACTCGCAATTTTTTACTAGAGATTAATGTTCCAGGTATTTCAGGTATTAAATATTTCTATCCCCATGAAAATAAATGCATTAAAAATATACACTTCATTATATTTAACATATTGCTTCAAGAAGCTTTGCTTTGGTGAAGATTTTTTTTTTCAAGCACAATTAAAACGGCACGTTTCCTGTCGTGACTAAACGCATACAAAATTCGCACTTTCGTGAATGAAGACTAATTCGTTTACGCGATTGCGACAGATAAACGTGTAGCATAAAATAACGACGCGATAAATCGCTTTCCAGCACGGAATGGCTCCACGCGGACGTGCCATTGTATTCTCTTGGGGGCGCAGTCTCTCCGATTGGGTCGATGAATAATCGAGGTGTCGCAGAACGAGGAGCCGAGGAACAATGAGAGAAAACTTCATGAAAATAATGATTAATATACAGGAGAAACTCCTCGATAGTTCACTACCCCCCTTAATCTAAGTTTACCACTGAATAGACCGTTTTTCTATTCGCCCGTTCATAAAATTGGAATATCGAGGGATTATTTCGTGGCCTCACGTATATCGGGAGGTTCTACTGTACATACAAATGAAGACAGGAAAAATATAGAGTCATTCGAAAGAGATTGGTGGAGGCACAATGGCAATAGTGTAGCAACCGGGAGAAAGAGTCAGGAGGGAAGTAAGCGAGGGTGCCAAAATGTGTGAATACGTGCTCCACATACCGGGCTTCGGGAGGGAATGAAGTGCGGTTAAATCAAGAGTCCTGGCTTCTAGTCGCCGACGATGGAGGACTGGAAAATAGTAGGACGCACACCCAGTTTCCGTGAAAGGGTGCTTTGTTGAAGCTCGGGGTTGAGTCCACACCCTTTATTCGCGGCTTTCGTTCATTCCCTCTCTGGACCCGGAGATTGTAAGCTCGCGAGTATTTATTCGTCTCACTGCTATATGCGTGCGTGCAGAATAAACATTCTGCGGTTGCTCTGTGTGGCTATGTGTGGCTCCGAGTCATACGATTCTAAATCTGAACCTCTATTGGTAATTATTAATGAATATGTATACCAATAATTTTGTGCTTCTTTGATTTCTTTGTTGAAAGCGTGAAAACTGATGAGGTTCAACGTCGGATTACAAATTTATGTGAAAGAACCGGACGAGGCAAGAACCATTAATACAACTATAGGAAAGTGCAGATTTTCAAAACCATGAATAAGGTGAAGACATGTGCGAGATATGGAGCCTGATTTTTGCAAATAATGATTAAGGGGTAAATCGTTAATATATTATGCTACGGTTGTTGAAAAAGCAACCCTTTTGGATGTTAAAACTTTTTTAGCAAGGCGTGTGAATGCATTATGGCCTCAAAAAGGGTTAAAGCCCTTCCGGAGGGACTTGGAATAATCACAGTCTGGTGGGGATCTCTTAGAGGGATTTAAAATATCGTGTTTATAAATTATAATTGAAAAAATCCCGATAATAGCCCTGAAACTAAAAGTACTGAAGATGCCTGAAAGCCTTTTCTTGGTCCATCCTACAGTATTATATATTTAAATGATTCCATAGTCGGCCCTATTAGAGGCCCTATTATAGAAGGTATACCCGCCGAGAAATCGAGCAAACCAGAGGAAGCCAGCAAATGTAGAGAATAATAATGCAAAGAAAAGAGAAATGCATTTGGACTGAAGAATGAAAGACTAAACAGGCATCCGTGAGCCAACTAAACTCGGAACAAAGCGGAAGACGATCTCCATTATCCGTTGATGTTCCTGCCATACTGTGCCTACAGTAAACGATACAATTATGAGATCTCGGAGCAGACGAAGAAGACGATTCTTATTCCTTTCTCGTAACTTGATACCGACTGCTTGATTAGCTGCTACCAATGGTTGCAGAAAGGCCAACAATTCTATCGTTTACCCTACCAACTCAGTGCGGCGACCTATCGCAACTGTTAGGAAGAATAACCGGTGAAGCCCATTGGTGTCCATCCACTAGTATATTGCCGCAGTTTGTGTGAGTCACGTGTCCCAGTAGAGTTTTTGTTAATCCCTTTGGTGCGAAGCCGGCAGGGCAGGAGCGATGGAGCCCTTAAACGCTCACTCCCCTGCTAACTGGATAGCATCCTCTTTCCAGAGAGCAAGAAAGAACACCGTTCTACACACACCAGACCCCACCCTAACTGTGCTCTGTACTATGCGCGTACAGCTAGGATGGCGTGTGCTTGTACAAGGGTGCAGTCGGCCATGTGGTTATGTTCTCAGTGATTCTCAACCCTCCGGCTCTCCGTGCTGCCTTCATCTCGTTCAATTTCGATTGTCTGTAGCGCAGACAAACTGCAGCGTATCAATTGCGGAACCTATCGATCATCTCTCGCAGTTATGAGGACCGAAAGGAAATGTTCACAGTTTGTTTTGTACTTTCCGATCTGTTTCGTTTTGCTTCTAACGAAATGAACCAACGTGTCAATGGGTCTTAAGAGAGTCCTAAACTACTTGGCTTTATGAAATTTATTGTTCGCTCCACTCATTGATGGCTGAGCGGAAGTTCTGGGGGATCAAAAAGTGGGCCATTCACTCGGATGAAGCGTCAAGATCCAAATTAAAAAAGTTTCTTTCTAGCACCAGTCTTCGAAACTTGAACTGGCGCAGCATTCGAAGGGATCATGAAAGAATTTATTCGTCAGGTCGATCAAAAGTACTTTTTAAGCGGAAATGGTTAGCAGTCTCCCTCATCAAAGGAATACAGCTTTTGTTGTCGACAGACTTCAGATCGAAAAGACAGGCTTAATCTTCTTAATATCGAGCAATTTCGCCAAAGTGTTTACTCGCAGATTAAGTAACGCAAGTGACGATTACGCCCACCGTTACTAACAAATGGAACGCAATTCATAGCCTGTAACGCGGAGCGCTTTACGCCCCATTTCCGTTGTTGCGTTAATCCAAATATTCAGCTCTCTCAGCTTGTCGCGCTTTGTGATGTCGACAAGTTTACTCGTAAAGAGCGGACGAAATTAGGACATAAAACGAAAAATAATTTTAAAAAATTGAAATAAATTTTGCAAAAAACTGAGATACAGTTCGAAAAAAATTGAGATTAAATTTGGAAAACATTGCGACAAAAGTTAAAAAGAAATTGAGTTACAATTTGAGAAAAAATATATATATAAAAATTTAATTTGAATTTTTAAAGAATTCTCTCAAATATTGTTCCAAATTGATCAAATTTTGCGTAAAATTTATCTTATGATGGTATTCAGTATTATTTCCGTCTTCCATTTTGCAGTCTTTTGCCAGAACAGTTCAAATGTTGCATGTCGGATGAATACAAATGTTCTTTCGTCTACCATAAAATTTCGAAAGTCGGCAACCACCGGATTGCTCCGTCTACGCAACTTCTTCCTTCGCTTAAATGACTTTTTTCGTCATGGCTGTGGCTGGCTATTTGATAAATTTAGTGCATACAATTCCGTCGAGTGCGCGTCGGAACTTTTGCACGCGTACTTATTCATCCGGCAAGTACGTCGTTTTTGCGGTTAGCAGTGTAAAAAAGTTTCTTCCAACGAGAATGGAAACTCTCTCGCAGGGAGAAAGAGAATTTTCTTGTTGGTAGCGCATCTCTGGTGTTGGGGATAATGTATATCGTTCCGCGGAGGTAATTTCGCGTAATCGCTAACGGATGCTCCCCAACGGGTATTTGCCGGCTCTGTTCATAGGGGTCTACAGAGACGGGAGTGCATATACGTACTGGAATATCCGTAAAGCCAGCAAGAATTTACCTGAGCTCCTCGCGTTTCCTTACCTCCCGGTCGCGTCTTATCATAATCGCGAAGGATCTGCCCGAAGAGTCTCATGACTTAGGAAGGGAAGAATCCTCGGGTTGCTCGGGTTCTCGGTTAACGTTTCACCGTTAAAATAGCTTGTTCCCGGGTCGACCTGACAAATCCAGGTCACTTCTACCTGCTTTAAAATTATCTCCATGCGAAGAGGGTCAACGACACGAATTTCGTTGTTTTCTGCCCTTTATGGATAGAAAAATTTTGCGGTGTTGTTCCTTTTGCTAATTAAATTCCATCAGATTGTTTCCGAATTTTGTGGATAAATCTTTGAATATGAAATACCATTTTGAAAGCCGATAAATACCCGACAACTATTGCATGTGCAACGAGTTGCAACGTGCAACAGATGTTGGTTATTAATATTCACGGCATTAAGTAGTAACCAAATGTAACTTGTTCTTCAATGATTATGTTTTTTTTTTTTGGTACTCGAAATTTATTAGGAATCGAACTATAAACTATTCCCTGGCAACCGAAATCATTGGTTTCCAATGAAAAATTTACAATTTTCGAAAGAAATTTTTATAATATTGTAAAATACGTGATACGCCTTTCCGAATTTTAATAATTGAAGTTGAAATAATGTTCCGCGAAATTGCCGAACGAAGATCGACCTGAAGTTTCAGCGAAAATAACAGGATCGCCAATTTACCGCTTGCGGGACTTCCGTGAAGCCACGAACGCCGAATTTTATTATACGCAAAAAGTATCGTATGACTAATTCCATGTCGTTGTTTGTTCCTAATGCTGATTTGACTACGTAAAAAAAAAAATCTCCAAATCTAAAAAAATTCTATCACCCGCTCCAAATTTTGGAAATCCCAATGATATACTTTACTTGCTACTTGAATCTATTTTGTTCCAAAAAAAACAAAAAACCTCAGAATAACGAATCAACCTTTTTTTTTTACAATAATGTTTTTGCAATCGGGATTTAGTGTTAATTAAATTTATTATTGATTCAATAAATGAATAATAAATTAAAGATTATTAATAATAATATAATATTGTAGTATTACGTTCAATATATAATATCATTTATTTGTATTCCCAATTTATTAAAATAAATTTAAAAAAAAGTAGTTTCTTCAGTTTTAACGAAATTGGTAATTTTCGTAAAGTACAGAATGATAAAAATGCCGATAAAACTCACCGCAATAATATCGGTATTTTGAAATATGAAAAAAATATTTTTTTCTTACCGAATTTGGATCCCCGCCGTTGGCTTTTTCCCCATCCAGTATCCTCTGTCTGAGGGCGAGTCTGTCGAGACTCGCGAGCCTATAGCTACCGCCGCTTTCGCGTTCCCTGCTGAGCCTCTCGGCCGTTCCGTTCGAACCGGCATTGAAGCTCGACGTGTATTTTGGCAACGTGGGCGGTGGCGCTTGCCTCGGTTTCTCACGGTTAACGCTAGCGTTCGTCGTGCTGTAGAGAAAGGACGAGTTCGTCGGTACCGTGGCACCGCTTCGAACCCCAACGGGACCGGTCGATGCGCCCATCGTGGCAGCAACTGCGGCCGCAGCCGACGAGGAAGTCGTTGTCGAGGATGCCGACAGACCGGCGACTATACCAGACGATTTTATGCCATTCGCATGGGGCGCGGCACCGTTGTGATTTTCCGTCGACGACATATTCTTCTCGTCTCGTCTCTTCCCGTTTTCGTTTATTCGTATTTCCTCTTCGTCGATCTTTATCCTATATAGTTAGCCTTCGCTTTTGTCGTTTTTCTAACACCCCGATAACGATTGCAACGATAAAATTACGTCTTATTAACTCGTATAAGTCGCCCAGTCTCCGGTACTTTCACGATGATTCACTTTTACTCGGCAAAGCCTGTGTACTTATGGACACGCGACTACGAACGCCCGCGGACTCTGTGAATCGACGCTGTAGCCAACAGACTCCCTTGCAATCGAAGTCCTCGCCGCGTCTTTTTCTCCTTATTGTTTTTTATTTTTTTATTTTTATGCCGCGTGGGTTGACGACGACTTCTTCTTCTTCTTCTTCTCGATCGTTGAATTTCTCAGGAGTACTACGATATCACAGTTCGGGTGATATAAGGAGCTTTCTTCGCTGCTATTCAAAACGCAAATATCGTGAATCAGAAGGGAGAGCAGTCGTATGGATAATGAAGGAGATTCATTGAAGAAAATCTCGGCGAGCTTTACGCCAGATACGTATCATGATCTGGCAACGATGGTGGGAACTGCACACAGATGATGCGTTATATTACATCGCGAATTTCGCGAAGCACGGAAATGCTTAAAGTTAAGAGTGCAACAAGTGCCTACGACTTCCGTATCCCAGACCCGCATTCATGTCGCCCGTTAATTTTTTCAATATTTTTTTTTTTTACATGTCTTCACGAGTGCTCCAGAAACACGTCGGGAATAAACTCCATTTTGAAATTCTACGCAAATAATCGAATTTATATATTTTTTTTCATAGAAACCGCGAAGCAACAATATGACTATTTTTTAAATAATTAATAATAAATAATAATAACCCATTGTTATTATTATTATCTGTTTTATACTTATGTTTGCCCAATTTTATACACAAATTATATACATATAGTAATTATTATATAATTACTACATATATAGTCTTACGTAACTTTCCCGTCTCGTTGAATTCGAAACAATGGTATCGAGTCTTCGATTAATTGTAAAGAGTCCCACACGATTCATAGCGAGAGGGCGCAGCGCGGATAGACGTGAATGGAAAACTTGAGATAACAATGGGACAAGCGAAGTCTTTAGTCTTCGATCGACAATTACTTCCGCTGAATTTCACGTAGTATCTCGTTGACGCGCGCCGAGTTCTATTCCTCCTCCCATCTCCGCGCACCCACCGGTCAAACTTGCAATTTATCCGCGTACGCTACTCGGGTTATTGCCTCCCGTTGGCTGCACCGGCCGTCTATTTGCACCACGAAGTTCAAGAGTATAATCGCAACTTGGCCAATGGAAGAGCATTGCTAACTCGTAGTTGTCGTTGCAGGCGTCTCGCGACCCGTTCGTCGCGGTAACGCTGCCAAAACTTGCGTTCGAAAATCAAGAAGGTTCGATCGCGTGGTGTTCATTTCGCGTAAATTCGACCGGAGATGGAGAGGGAATTGCAAACACTTCTCGATAGTATAAAAATCCGAAAAAATTCATGCATATTAAAGGTACTGAAAAAATTAATTTTGCATAATAATAATTGTAAAATGTTATTAACAAATTGATGAAAAAAAAAAAAAATTGTTAAACAAATTTACGGCAACTCAACTTTTTTTTTTTTTTATGAAAATGATTCGTTCATTTTTCTGAACACGTATGAATTTTTTCAGATTTTTATCTTTGCTTTGAATTTTTTCTTTTTTTACACATTTTTTCCATATAAAAAAAAATGTTTTATTAAAAGACATGAAACTGAAGTGTTTGTTAAATTCTTCGGGAATAACTCAACGACTACTCTTGAAAGATTCTCGGTACCCTTAAAATTTCTGATATAGAAACGCCGAATTCTATATATTATATAACGTATATATATAAATATATATAGCGTATTTTTTTTTTTTTGAAAAATATTTGAAAATTCACTTCTTAAGGAGTGAAAAGAACGTCATTATACGTTTAATTTAAAAACAACGAAAAATCCATCGTAATTTTAAGACGAATACCAAATTATAACGGAAGTCTTCGCAAATTCATTGTTTCGCGGAGATAACAACAAAAAAAGATGTAATCTTTTGTGTCAAGGTACATCGACCAATGGCCTCGTTTAAAGCACTTTTTCAAGTGGGTCATTATATTCGCGTGAGTAATATCAGCGGAGCACATTTTCTGTATACAAGAAGCATTGAAAAATATACATCATTCCGGTTTTAGTCACGCGATATCGATTTATATTTTTAACGATGGTAATTGTTTCATGAATAAACGTACGGAAACCGTATAATCTGGAGATTTCCGAAAGTGCGTGCGTGTCGAAAATTTTCTTGAAAAATGTTGTTTTCGATCGCATAGATCGATAACAACTACTCTACGGAAAGATTGACGGCATTCATTTTTTATTTTTCGTCTTTTTATAAAAAATATTTTGCTCAACGTTATCGTATTTAACCGAAATACTAATATTAATTTTTTAATTGCCGGATATGATGCGAAAGTTCGGGAAAATTAAAATTTTCAAAAATAAAATTTAATTGTCGTAATTTCAGTCCAATTTAAAAAAATACTATTGTATGCCTTCGAAGTCTTTTATTACAAAACGTAATATTTAAAAAAGAATCTTTTAATTTTGTAGGTCGAGTGTCGAGTTGTTTCGTACGAATAATCGAATCGCGGGGTGTTTTACGGAAGTAATCGGCAATCGCAGACTGAACTCTCTTTTTCATTGTTCTCTTAAGTTTTTTCGTTCGGAACTTTTTGTTTCTTTTGATTAATTAATTAATTATTACGATACT
Organism: Buathra laborator; assembly: GCA_934046635.1. Taxonomy (NCBI): domain Eukaryota; kingdom Metazoa; phylum Arthropoda; class Insecta; order Hymenoptera; family Ichneumonidae; genus Buathra; species Buathra laborator. Next base: position 19,620,008 of record OW203895.1, on the reverse strand, counting down.
ACCGGTCTATAATTCCCCACAAACTTTTTTCTTTACTTCTCTTATCGAAACTCAACAATATTTTATTTTCCGTTTCGAAGATTTCTCGTTGATACATTAAACTCGTAATTTCAGGGAAAGAGAAAAAAACGAAAAAAAAAAATCCTGAAAATGATGAATAAAGATTTACGAGATTTTTCAGTCGCGTACGCGTAAAATTTATTTAGTTTCAAAGGGCCTCTGTGTCTCTTCGGCCAGAAACGCCAGAACCCGAGGAACTGTGTTCCCACCAACGTTGCCATCGTCCTGGAAACGCCTCCCACCCAAAATCGGATCACGTTTCTCCAGACCGCACTCGCCGTAGCGAGCACTCGATATCCGTCGAAATATACACACCGCGCGATACGGTACAAAAGAGTCGAACGATTTATTCGCGATCGCGAATAACTCGTATACAATGCTAAATCATTTATAACGAAAATTCGACGATTTATTACAGGATAAAGTTAATCATACAAATTAACAAGACTCGCGTAATTTAACTTTCACGATATTAGCGCGCGACTCGTGAAATTCGTAACTTTTTTTTTTACGATTGAAATTCGGAAAAAATTACGAAAAAAATGTTTTCTTACGGCCAAAATATATAAATTGTTAACTCTTTACATTTTTTCGATTAAATTTCGCACCTCGTAATAAAAAAAGAATGTTCCAGTAAAAAAAAAAAAAAAAAAAACGAGTTCTCGAGACGTAAAGATCGTTCCCAAAATTTGATTCGCACGTATTGAAGAAAAACCATATACTTCGAATAAAAACATATTTATCGCATTTTTTTTATCACGATTTTTCTTTCACTATTTCAATTTCAACAAGAAAAAAAAAAAAACAATCCGCGAAAAAAACCGCAGTTTTTATTATTCAAAACGCGGAGCATCGTGTATATCAAAACTATCGATGTATCGCATGTACCGCCCGATGTGTATATGACGAAGGTAAACAATAGTAAAAAAATTACCATAACGCGAAGAGCGACGAGTGAAACGTATCGATGTGAATAACCGTAGCGTAGCGTAACGCGTACTAACGGATAAACGATTTACACGGAAATACACAGTAGATATATATATTTCGAATCGTTGGCTCCTCTCGTGGAGAAGGCGTCACTAGAATTTCGCCCGAAACGGCTGATCCAAAAATTCGCGTAATTCCTCCCGTATTCGCAGCTTTACTTTTTTAATTGACGTTTCTTTATATTTCTGATATATCTGTTTCCGCACACGAAAACACTGTATCACGTTTATTCCCTTTTCGTAAAACTGTGCGTTTACGGACGTCTGTGTGAGTAACGCGAGAGTCCGGGTTCAAGAACGCCGATGCTGATGATTCACGTCGCCGAATCGGCCCAACGTGACTGCCACTCTCACTTTTCCGCACATCGTGTCGTATATCTCTCACGAACTCGCGAACCCACTGCTATCACTATAACCTCTAATTTACACTATTTATATCACGATTATTTTTTAAAAACCGTTGATATTTGCGTATTTATGACAATAATAATCTTTTTCACACAAACTTATCGCGATAAGAGAATTTTTATCTGTTTTTATCACCTCCCGGCGAGACGAGAGCGGCTCGGACTGATCGGAGAAAAACCGCCGAGTTAATGTATCAAAAAAGCATAATACGCGAGCGTCCCGAACGCTCCTCTTTATTATTTATCTCTTTTTTGTATTCCGTGGCCTTTTATTCTTTCTTTTCTTCAGTTTTAATATATATATGTATTTTTTTTTTGTTATGTACGAGAGATCGGGTTATCGCGGCGAATCGCGGCTGACAACGAGCAGAGAGCGAGGACCGGTGTTCGCTCGGTCTACGACGCCGAGATGAGACTCGAGCGAAATCGCGGTAGTGAACGAGAAGCGGCGCGACGAACGACGACGAGAAGTTGGACTACGCTAGGCGCGCAATGACGACGACCACGCCTGACGCAGCTGTCGGCCGTAGTAGGGGAGGGGGAGGGGGGGATCGAGTAGTAGTACGCGGACTCACCGACGCCGGGTCTTTGCGGGTTGTGCACAGTCGCCTCGCGTGCTGCTGTACCGAACAGAGGAGCGCTTTGGATGTCACGGAACGTACGTACGGACTGACTGCGAGCGACGCCAGTCGCCAGTATCCCGGATCGGTGAATTTTCTCCCGAACCCTTCACAGCGCGACTCCGCAACCCCTCGGGTTTCATCGGGTATAACACTCACCCAATGGGCAAGAGTTCCGAGACACGCCGCGGACCAATGATGACTCGATATTCCAGTATCTACGGTTGATGCTAAATTCTCTGGCCAGTATGCTATATATACGGGGTGGCGGAATAAAAATGTAGCATCGATATATACTCGTTTTATTTTATTTTTACATTTTTACAAGGAAGACCACAGTTATAATTACGACAACAAGAGTAAGAAATTAAATTTCGATATAGTCGCGATCTGATATCCCTGACGAAAAATTATATATCAAATACATATAATTTATATTAAAAAATTGGGCGTATATATAATTGATTAAAAAAAAAAATGCATTATTTATAAATTTGATTTTTCCGAATTCGGTGGAACGAATTTTTTCTTTTAATTTTCAAAATCACATCGATTTCCTGTCGGGGTTATTGAAAGAGTAAATTGGTTTATCTCAATTTCGCCGTGCGGCATGTTCGGAGCTTTCAATTAATTGAAAAAAAAAAAAAAAAAAAAAAAATTCAGAGGGCATGTGATTTTTTACAATAGCAGATTTTATCGTGAAATTCGATGGGAGATCCCAGACGAGTTTATATATGTAAAGACGAGTGATATAATATGGTATATAAAAAATAAATTTCACGTCGACTATATACGATTTATATATACAATTGCGTACATATAATCTATATGTAGAGTATATATAGATTACATATTATATATACAAGTTATATACAGTAGTCTATGTATAACTTTTCCGCTTGGAGACGCGGTTGCCACGGGCTTTTCAAAAGTTAGTCATTTAAAGCGACTCAACAGTCGTGGGGATAAAGCTGCACTTGCGTTTTTGCACTCTCGAGGTGTTCGCCTCGAGATTTACGCGTTGACGAAGTCCTAATTCGAAAGAGGGTGGCGAGAGAAGTCTGGAAGCACTCGGGGAATTGCCGAAAGCCCCAGTCGCATCTCTGGAACTCGAATGCAACGGGATTCGTTACTATCCGAAACGAGGGGAGTGTGCGTCTGCTTGTTTACTTTCCGCGCGATGTATATATACGTATGTATCGCTTCCCGCTGCAGTCTTCCTTTCCAGACTCCGAAAGTCGTGTTATTTTAAAAATTTAGTAACGATATCCACAACGAAAAGCGATCGCTCCTTAGATCCATTTATTTTACATTTTCGTAAAAATTTTTTCCCTCAGGGATAGTCATGTTGCATGATAATCGTGAAGCCACAACGCGTTATGGCTATCGATTAGTTATCGGCTAAAATCGTTTCTTAGTATTTGAAATTTTAAGGACCTATAAAAAAATGATTATCGAACTGTTGTTCGAGGGTTCTACACGGAGAGAAGGATTTGATACAATTTACCATATATCTAGTAAAAAATACCGTAAATTTCTCGTTGTGCTAAGTCCATGACGCCACCCTTTGAAAATTACGAGAACTATGCGAATTTTTACCATAAAATATGGTGAAAATCCCCATAAATATGGCAAAAATCCTCATAATACCGAGTAGGTGGCGCCACCGTCGAATTTTACCAGATAACATAGTTATTTCTAGTAGATCCCTCTCTTCGTGTAATCGATCGATAATTATGAACTGTACTGCCGGATATTTCAAAGACAAGGTTATTAAACCCATCCATGGTTATCCATTAAGGCGATGTGCATTACCACCGTCGGTAACAAAAACTGCATCCAAAAACTGCGCGTGTGTTATCCAGTAAATCATATCACGCGTAAAAAATTTCGATCCCAATTTTTATTACCGACCGCGGTATTTCCCATCTTATTAAAAAAACATCCCTATATCTCTCATCAACACGATTATTATTATTTTTGCACCAATTTCCTTCATCCCTTATGAGCAAAGATCATCTCGAAAGAGCGAGAAAAACAACAACAAAAATGTTGATTTTTCCGACTTCGATGCATCCCGTCTTTGATGAATGAGAATTGTCGAGTGACCCGTTATCCGTAACTCTATCAGCGTTCGATCCACGAATTCACCTCAGAGCGTCAAAGACCGCTGTGTGTGTACAACAGGCCGATCGGGACGATTTCAATTAGAACGAACGCGTCGAATGCTCGTGGAAAATGTAATTTCCGCATGCAGGTAGCGTACGTAAATAGTATACCTAACAGTATCTGCGCGATGTCTATGGGTACTGCAGATACCTACATATATATACGTATATATGTATATATATGTACGATATAGAGAATAAGTCATATTGTAAGCTCCGTACCTCTCTCTAAGCTCTTATATTGACTCCAAAGTCCAATTAAGGAGACATCGGCACTACGGGAGTTATTCTCCGGCACTGCTACTATATGCGCTTACCGTTCCCCGCTCTCCTCTCTAAGGTACTTCCTCGTATCTCACTGGCATACAAAGTACTCTACGCACGCGGAGGCATTGTACGCCAACCAGTGGCCATATAGCAGCGCAACCAGTGCGAAGCTACGAAGAGAATGAATGCAAAGAACTACCCGAGCATTCGCTTTACTGGATGAAAAAAAAATGGCCTCATTCCGAGAGCCCAATCCTCAATTCGCGACATGTTAATTATTTACGTTTTCAACAATAGTTGCAACGCTAATTGGCACCCGGAGGCTCGGGGTTAATGATGATCAAAACTCACAATGTGACACGCTGAAAAATTTGCAAATCTTATCGATGCATATTGATATTTTTGGAAGCAAATCGATTGGATAATTATTAAAAAAAAAATTAACGATCTATTTTATGAGTTCAGAAAAGTTTTTAACAAACGATTTATAAATGTTGAATAAACGTTTGCGTATTTATTATTATTTATTAGTATTGTTGTTGTTGTTATTATTATTAACAACAAATATAATTAATACTTTTTTTTTCAGTTAAAAAATATGTTACATCGCGTAACGTTTATATTCTTAAAATAAGATATATAAATAAAAGAGCGCAGAAGAGACAATCGCCCCATATATTTTATCAGATGTTGACTGAGCCGAGGCGGCTTTTTTTTTTTTTTTTTATAATATCTCTTATTTCGTTCGCGATATCGAAACGAGACGTACCGCGGCGACATTATATATACCTGACTCATCGATATGACTCCGAGCGACACATCGAGATTCCTCGAAAGCGTAACCAGCGGGAACGCTTCGCGTTTACGAGGTTTCTTGCGAAAAATCATTCGTCATATATACACGAGAGGATAAAAGTACAAAAAAAAAAAATGTTTAAATAATAACAAAAAAAAAAGCAAAAATTTTAATTTTCATTTAAAAACAAAACAAAAAAGTCCGAACAACCGAAAATTTCTGCACGATTTTCCCACTCGTATTAAAAAAAAAAGAAAAACATCAAAACTCCGAAAAATCGAAAAAAAAAAAAAAAAAATCGAGAGAATAATTCTAGAAATTTGTGCGAATGTACATAAAAAATAATAAATATGGTGATACGAGCAAAAAATTATGCCAAAATAATTGTGACAATAAAAATCGGCATTCTTATATTATTAATATATTAATAATATTTACCGAAATATATTTCAAAATATATCTGTAATAAAAAAAATTTTCAACGAAAATATATCGCATATATCATAAATATATATCTTCGATATTTTTTTTTTCCATGTGAGATATCTTACGTGACGAAAATAAGCGTAAAATCGCATAATCTACCTGAGTTTCACTATTGGGATGTCTGTCGTGGAATCTCGCAAGGACCATTGGATTAAGTCTTCGTCGGGATGCAGTTGGCGTTGACATTCTTATTAACTTCCCGCGTTATTTAAATTCGAGTTTTTGTCTTTTTTTTGTTTGTTTGTTTTTCTTTTTATTTCGTTGACTCACTCACTTCTGCACAGCAGGCACGCGCACCAAAGCCAGGTAATTAGATTGCAAGAATCAAGTACGCGATTAATTGAGATTGTCAATCATCGTTCAGCGGCAAAAGAGACGACGATGAGCGTAGAACGAGAGGCGAGAAGCAACGCGGATGAATCGAGGTTCGTTGCCCGGTGAATATTCTGTTGACCGCGTTATATTAACTCCGAGTACTATTCCCGTCACGATTAGAGTACCCGTCGGCATAAAGGGGGTTAGAGATCAATCGGTGTGTGCGTGTGTACACGAGAGTCGATTCGACAAACGCATTAATGCAGTGTAAACACGGATAATTCGTGTCTATTGAAATTGTCGAACGCGCTGAGACCGCTCCGAATTGGTGTTTTTCTCGTAAAACGGATTAACGAATCATTCGGAAAGATGAATCGACGAAAAAAAAAAAAAAATTTCGGATCTGATGAAACACGTTAATTTTTAATGAAAACACACAAATGTTCAAAATAAAAATTCCAAAGTCGTCGAAAAAAATTAATTGAAAAAATGTATTTAAAAAAAATGTATTTATTTATTTATTTTAAAGATTACGATTTTTTTAGTTTGACAAATAAAACATAAAATAACTTATTTACAGGACTACGGCTGCTCCTGTCGATAAAGCGCATTAAATCAATTCTCTTTTCTGTATTCAAGTCCCGTTATTCGATTCGATGCAATCGCTGTAAAAACATCGTCTACTCATTTGAAGTTCGCGCAAACAATTTTCTTTGTATTGTGCGACCGAATTACACGGATCTCTGCGCGTGAAACCTTTTTGTGGTTTGCGAGCGGTTGCTCCGTACCTTGCGAGTTTACACTGCATAAAATACGAAAAAAAAGGAAAAAAACGAAAATATCGAAAGTGCCGAAAGGTCGAAACGAGCGAAAGAACCGACGGAGTCCATTAGCGCGTTCGATAGGTCGAATCGCGGTACCCCGCGGTGGTGTATAGCCCGAGTTCCGAAATCCGGGTCAATGCTTAGGAAATAAAAAACAAACGATCGTCGGTACCGCGACTCTCGTTCCACGTCTCTCTCTCTCTTTCTTTTTTTCTGTTGTCGTGCGCTTTCGAAAATACGTGTAAAATCGTTAATCGAATATGATGGAGGAGAAACAAAAAGTGGAAAAACAAATCGGCAAAGAAAATGACCGGTAATGTACACAGTAAACCGTTGGGCCAGAAAATAATGAAAAACGTGGACAATGTCCGATTTTACGCGTATTTTTTATTATTTTCTTCTAAACCTCAATATGAAACGCAGAAGTAATGAACGTGAAATGAAACAGTGAATGGAAAGAAAAAAGTTTCATTGAAAAATTAAAAAATTTTGAAATTGTATTGAAAAATGGAAAATTTTTGAAATTGTATTAAAAAATTGAAAAATTTCGAAATTGTATTGAAAAATTGAAAAATCCAGAAATTAAAATGAATCCCGTAGAATAAATGAACACGAAGTTTCTAGAAAAGAAATGTACAAATTGTTTAAATTGCCGATCTCGGACACATGGTTCAAGAAAAATCGTACAATTTCTGAATATCTCCGATCGAAAAATGTTGCTCGTCGAATGAACCAACGCGATAGATCGAATCGCAAATGTGTAGATATGTCTTCGATAAACTCGAAGATTTTAAATTTTCAACACGATGATTTTTTTTACCGTTTTTTTTTCCCACAATTCCCACAAAAACGAAAAGGCGAATACTCCGATTCGATAATCGATCGATAGTCGAACGCAAACAGTGGGGGAATAATTGCTTCGCCTGTTTGCGCACCAGAAACTATCGATAATGTCGTCGAGTGCGCGACTCTCGTCTCAAAAATGTTAACTACACTTTTTTTTATGTTTCCTCACACACTATCCACTAGAAATGTAACGCAGCTCTTCGCGGTAAAATACTTTCGGTTATAGAGTTTAAAAATACAGTTTAGACCGTTCTCCCTTTATGTTTCCGCACTTATGTATGTCGCGACGAACACTCGAGCGGCAACTGCGGTTCGTGAGTATATAGCTAAGCATGCAACGTTTTATTTTTCGTTTTTTTTTTATCGTCGTGATGACTTACCGCTAACGTGGTGACCGTGGTGGCAACGACGACGGAGTGGTATCGGTGACGTTGTGCGCGATCGTCGTCGTCGTATAGTCATTTTTGCGTTGTCGCGTGCGGTCATTGTCGTACGTACGCGTGAATGTGTGCGGTCGTGCAGCATCCGTGCGGGGACCGGAAACAAAATAACAAAGGGCGTGGATGGTGGACCGGGATTGAGCGATAAGAAATGAGGAAAAGAGGAGAAATGAGATGAGAAACCGGCAAGTGGGGGGAAGGAGTGGGCCGCAGGAGGATAGAAGTAATATCGTTAGACAAAATTATCAGTTGAATACTTGTTCGCAAGGCAACGTTACAGCTACTATAGAATTTCTTTCGCTCCGGTATATATATTCTTTTTTTTTACGGGAATAAAAATATCTTTATTGAAGTAGTTTTCTATTGTAGAAAAGTTTCGTATTACAATATTTTTTATCGCGTAATCAAAGATTTTTTTCCTTTCGCTTTTATCATAGTGAAAGCTTTGTTTTGATGAAAAAAAAATCAAGATTCGGGAAAAAAACGTGTTTAAAATGTCGGAAAATCATATTTAGAAAAAATGTCTTTATGTCTGACAAAAGAAATGTGAAAAATTCGAAAAAATGTAAATCTCTTTAGAACATCTTTCGTTATCAAATTGAAATTTACATGGCATGTAGCAGAGGGGTCAATCCTCAAGGTTCGTTTCAATTTTCGTCAAAATCGTTACAGTTGTTAAGATTTTATTTATTGAGATGTATACATTTTCCAAAAATTTGTCATTTTTTAGGGAAGAACTGATATTTTGACTCCGATCCGATTATCCGATTATGTAAAAAAAATTAATGACGAATCAATGTAAAAAAGTATTATTTTTCCGGCTTTTTAAAAATGTTATCTTTATTTTTCTTTAATTTTTTTTTTTTTTTCAATTATTCCTTTTTTAATATGTTCATTTTGCCCCACCGTTTCCTGTATCAGCGATAAATCGACGATAGATCGAGAAACAATGTCAAAGAATCGTTCGGATTTCTCGAGGGCAATGCAGACAATGAGAGTAGTGGTAACGACTGCTAAAAACGGTGGTTGGCAAAGTGAGCCGATGACATCAGTGGGAAGAAATTCTACGAGAAAAGCATGGTGAGGCCATGGGCTGCCGTTGCTTCTTGGAGTCCAAGTATATGCAAGTGTATACCGCGATTCTTCGACGCGCGGGAAGGAGCTCGCGAATATTTAGCAATCAAACGAATCAACGAATCAATTAAGGTCGTACGTTTTTGTATATGCTATAAAGTAGGGTTCACGAATACGCCAGTCGAGACCAGACATTTTTTTCTTTTTTTTTTATTCCGATCAAATTGGATAGCTTAGGTCCATTCAAAAATCTACTGGGCCCAGTAAATTTCAACGGATTTTGGTTCATTAAAAAAATCGAATTTTGTATTTTGAAAAGAAGAAAAAAAAAATCGACAATTTTTCTCGTATTTGACTCAATCTCAGTGTTTGTAATTTAAAAAATAGATAATAATGACTGAAACTATGACGACTGTGAATGATGAATGAAACAACAAAACCTCAAGCAAAATTCAAGTTCTATTCGAGGAATTGGAAAAAAAAATCGAATATTTTGATTCGTGAAAATAAAAATAAAAAATACTACATTTTTTTTCTCGTATTCAACTCAATGATAGCGTTTTTAATTTAATTTTAATAAAAAAATAGTTAGTAATTACGGAAAAAAAAACAATAACAGATACAATAAACAACGAAAGGGGTAAAATGTCTTTCTTTTTTTTTTTCTTACGTGGACTTTGAGGCACGAACACCACCGAAGACGTCTCCATTCTGATCATCAAATCCACCGATCCTCGGGACTGTTACCACGGTAAAACACTTTCCCCCTCTATCTTGGGGTTCTTTAAAGTTTTTTTTCTGTTTATCTCTCTTTTTTGGAACTCACTATAGCTAGCGCACTGGGAGAATATGTAGAAGAAGCGATGGTGAAACATGCAGGACGATGCGCAGCACCCGCTTACTGCATGCACCCCCCGACTGGAAATAGATTTCCGCTCCCCCCGGTTCCCTCTTCCAAAAAAAGTGTAAGAAACCCGCGGTCCCGCGAATTCCAACTCAATCTTAAGAGGATTTAACCAGCAATGGTGCCGCAAATCGGATACATACGAATGAATTTCAATTAAGAATCGGCAATATTAAAAAAAAAAACAAAATGCGAAAAGGCAAAATTTCGATTGATTTATTTTATTAATAATCGAATAATTTTATATTCATTTCGAAATCTTACCAGTTGGCAATAAAATTACAATAAGTTTCCAACAGCTCTCGGACACGTGCGTGTAAAACCGCGTGCACTTCCGATACGATATATGTGTAAAAATAAAGCGCACGCCAGAAGAGCGAACGGATGCCGAAAACTGATAAATTAATAAACGCGGAAAGATGCGACTAACTAACGGAAATTGCGGAAACTTTGTTATCAATAGCAAAATTAGTACCAGAATTTGCCAAAAACCCGGTCAATGAATGTCACACGGTGAAAATTGTTTATAGATTAAAAAAAAATTCTTGCCGCAAACCTCCACAAACTTTTTTTTGCTAATATTACAAAAAGCATTTGTAAAAATTACAAAAAATTTTGTAAACAAAGACTTTTTTTTTTGCGAAATTTATAAATTGAAATTTATGGCCGTTTGAGAACAAGAAATGTTTTTATATATATATTTTTTTTTACTGCGCGATTGAGATGATTCAATTCGCAAATTAACTTCGGAACTATTTGCCAATGCAAATGAACTGTCGTGCGGATTAATGTGACGATGGCGGAAGCTCGCAGTGGCGGCAAGTAAGTGGACTATAAATCCGTAAGAGAATCGTACAATGCGCTTCACGCTGGTCTGGCAAAAGGCAAACCAGCTTCGCGGTGCGATACACTCGCTAAGGTTTCAGGGAGAGATAAATATGGCGCACGGAAAACAGGTAACATTTAAATTGGATCATGTGTACCGGTGCTGCGTAAGGTGCGCACTGCGGCCGATACCGTGACGAGCTGACAACAGTATAGGTGGACAAAACAGACAATCAATGGAAACCGCAAAAGTGGCAGCGAAAAAAATAAAATAAATAAAGGAATCATTAACGATTCTTCGATCGGATTTGTTATAATGTTAAAATAAAAAATTATCAGGCAAAAGTCGATATTTCGATATCTTAATATTTGTTATTAATTATTACACCAATCGCGGGCACTTTTTTCATTAAAAAAAAAGTTGCAATATTTTGTTCAAATATTTCTTCGATTTTTTAAATGAAATACTTGTCTCTTGGAAAAAAAATGCATCGAAAAAGAATCGTCTACATTTTTATGTAAGAAAAATTATTCGAGTGATGCGTTAAAATAACAACCTCGTGATTAATTTTGATAATTTAAAAAATCGATCGAATTTAATGTATACGTTTTATAATCACATTTTTTTATTGACGAGTCAATTACTTGATTTTAGTGAAATTTAGGATTAGTAGTTTTCAAATTATTGTAAAATATTTCGGAGCTTTAAAATTTTCTCAAGTTTTCAATATTTTATTGTTATTTTTTTTTAAGGTTACGCAAAAACATTAAAATCCGTGTTCTCGTTAAAAACATTAAACGTACGACTCCATAATCTCAAAATCGTAATTTACAGAATCGAATAATTTTTTATCCCAAGAAATTCGACATGTAGTTTGCAATAAACATCGTTAAATCGTGAAAAAAAAAACAAAATAACAGTGAAATTACGTCAAGAAGGTTCTCTCAATATTTCGATTAAAAAAACTTAATGAAAATTTCGTAGAATCGAACTTCGGAAAAAAAAAAACGTTTCGCTATCTCATTGCCCGCGGGTCACACGCGTTTTTATTCTTCGATGTAAATATCAAACTCGTGTCGAAGTGTACTAAGTGCACGCGCGTTGTTTGCCTCGCACTGCTTTATATCGTACCGAGTACCGAGATTATACTAGAGTTCGTACGAAAGGCCGACCAGCGAGGAAGGCTTCGTTTTGCATCGTGTCATTCACGCGCCCGCGCGTTGACACTCGACTGTACGTAATTTGCATAAACGCATGAATAACGATGGAGAAGTCGATTATGGCATCGGCCCGTCCTGATCTCAACCGGAAGCACAATGTAATTACAAAACTTGCGCGTTTGCTCCAATTTACATCGAAGAATGAAAAACAGTGTAATAATTTTCATTAGATATCTAATATATCATATTTATTTTTATTATGTATAAAATATAAATATTTATAAAAAATAAATAATAATAATATAATTTTTTTATTATTTAAAATTTTTTTTTTTATTATCGTGTGATGAAAAATATTTATTTAATTTGCGAAGTATTTTAAAAAATTGGCATTAGCCGTTATTTATTTATTTATTAGCAGTTCTGAGTAATTATATCGTTAGTTGATGCAACAAGAGCGCAACATTTGCGCAGTGTGCGAAACCTGTTCACATGTTGAATACGACAAGTTTACAAAAGCGACGAGATTTCTTTCCTTTGCCTCGGGGTGCGTCAAGTGACGGAGTCGCGTCAAGTGCTTCAGTGTTGTTCTTGTGCGTTCATGTATGCATGCGCGACAGTAGAGTGCGTGCGGAGGAACGCGAGAACGGAGACGAAACAAGAGTGCAATTCAGCCCTTCCCCCCCTCCCTTCCTACGTATCTCAAGTAGTGGACAATTAAAATGTTCAAGCGGCACTGCTACTGTTATACCGTCGTGGTGACCTTACACCCTTCCTATTTTCGCCCTATTATACACTACACCACCTCTGTCCTGCATGCCGTACACCACCGAAAGAATGTTAGTGTTCATCATTTTTCGAAAAAAAAAAAAAAAAGTTGACCTCAAATTTTAAATAAAATGAACTCGCATTCGAAATAAAATTTGAGTTTTACTTTAAAACACAATCGGAGCTCAGATTTCGAATGGAAGTCGAAATTTTTTTTCGTAAAAATGTAGATATTTTTAATAATAATTATTATTATCGAAAAGTCGTCGATTTTTTTGGGAATACTTTTTTTAAATGTTAATAATGTGCCTGAAATGATTTACTAAAAGTAAGATGAACATTTCGCGCGACGAATGCGATGTATTCTCTTAAGTGTGGCGCTGCGACGATTAATTGCGTTATGTGTCCCGAGCGTATCGTCGCCACGCTCGATTAATTGCTATTCCGGTCGATTACGTTAATTGCCCTCGATAATATTCATTCGCGAAACAGACACGATATTATTGGGTTCGAGTTCGTGAACGCGGGTAGATGAAGCATTAGAAATGTATATAGATCGAGAGTTCCATAGCGAGTGCGAGTGCTTCATCCACTGTACGGAAGTTTTACTGTAATATAGAGTACCAACGATTCCAGACTAACCAGTTTTGCATACGGATACGCGAAGCGCATTTTAACTCGCGGCAGCATGCGATATGCGATATTCTCAGGATGGATCATCGCGGTAAATCGAAACTATCGATACGTTAAAAACATTGTATGTACGGGGAAATAATTGCAGGAAAAGCTCTCGATCGGAAAATAAACTATTCGTTTTTTGTTTCACGATTCGGCTGATAGTTTAAATGGCATTATTTATCAGTGATTAACCGCTCGATTTATTATTTTTTTATCGAATTATCGCGAAGTATTCAATCGTCTACACGGTAACAAATTTCGACTTTTTTTTCTTCACGAACTATTTTTTTTTTATTACGAAAAAAATTCGTAAAGATATGAAAAACTATTTTTTTATTGCGAAATCAACGAGAAAAATGTTGCGATCGTGCGGGAACGATAAATCTTTGTGCCTTTTTTTGTTACCGTTTACCGTTTATTGAAGAGTAGCGAGAGATATTTTATCGTAAGGAGCATTTGCTTCTGTGGAAAAATCATTCAGCGGATCGACGTTTCGCCGCGGTAGGAGCGCAACTGGACCCGTGACTCATGTATCTCACGGTCATGTGTTTCATAGAAATCAACGTGAGAGCCGACGATCTTGGTCAATGCCGTTCGTCTCGTCAGCACAGCAATAAGAAGAAAATACAATCTTTCAAGCACCTGGTTTAAGCAGCAAATTTAACGGTCGAACGGACGTGTAGTACTCGAAAAAATATTTATGTTTTTCCGAGCGATTCGATTCGCGAATACGTCCCGCCGATTTACAATATTTATACAACATTTTTTTATTCCCGTAAATAGTGTCATTCGATCGGGAAATTTTGCCGAATTATCTTATGGGCCTTTATCGTTAGTTATTTACGAATAAATCATTAGTCAATGTTTTAACGCGCTCCGAAAAAAAAATTATAATGATAATGATAAAAGAAATTATATAAATTCACTTAATTAAATCATATTTTTTCACTTACAAACAATTTTATGTCCAAAGTGCTACTTTTGCTCCGAAAGCTCTAATTCTCCATTTTTGGTAATTACGATTTTAGAATCGTACATAATAACTTTGAATAATTTTTTTTTTACGAAAATCGAATTTATCGATAACGACGAACAAAAAAATGATCCCAAAAAGCATTTTCAATGAACTCCAAAAAACTTATATTCCAAAAAAAAATATCCGGCACTATTTTCTATCAAGACTGTCTAAGTACACAAAGTTTATTCGGATACTTATCTAATCTGTGACAAATATTATGACTTAAAATTGACGCTTCGACATTTGAGACCTCGTCGTTTATCACAGAAATGTTCTCGACTCCATAACTTTCGTTCGCATTACAACGGTCACAATAGCGCGTCGTATGTTTTTCATTGTTAAAAAAAAAAAAAAAAAAAAAAAAAAACATTCGAACAGAGAAACTATAGGTTAGGTAAGGTGTACCGCGTATTGACCGCGAGAACCCCGGCGCACGTATATTGACGCGGAAATTTGGCGCTCTCAAAATGGTCGTCGACTCCGGTAAAAAAAATCGTTCTCGTCCCGGCGAGATACTCCGATTTTAATATTTCATACAAAAATCTTGTTATACTTTGTACGGATGGAGACATAAATGTATCAATAAATATTGACATACAAAGTGACTTACCACTTCTCTGCATTGTTGTTTTCCACCTTCCCGGTTCACCAACGTTTATCAAACATAACTTCACTGATAGGCACACGCGATTGAAATAAACTTATTGTATATATTTTGTTTTCGCACGATCCGCCACTCCCGAGTTCAATTCGACGGTCGCGACGACTAAGTCCAATGCCCGGTTCGAACGGCAGGTTAATATCACACGGAATAGGAACAAACACGCGTGACAGTTCGAACAATGACAATCTCGAGCTCGAGTGGGAGAGCAGCAGCGTGCGGTACGCTACGAGAATTTTCAAATTCTCACCCAGTGGCTCTCGAATGCTTTTCGAGATATGCGTGCGCAGCCGATGCTGTTATACGAGACCCGTGGCAATGTGTCGGGGGGCTTTAGTCCGATAGTAATTCTCGATTTTACATAGAGGTACTACGCGCGCCTGAGAGTGTACATACGCGAAATAGACGGGGTGTTGTTTCTCATCAGTTGAGAATATTATGCTCGGGCGATCAATGCCGTATTTTCTTGTCAATACTCCGTTTCTCGACACCGGCGGCGCCATGATACGGTTGTTTACCCCCACCTGCTCTCTACGTTCTCGATCACGTGACCTTCACTCGGGGATGAAATACCACCGCTATATTTGAAGAATGTTTGCTGTTAAACTAAAACAACTATACAACAACAACACTATATGATTAGCAATGAACACATGTTCTTGATTATATGCAATCTTGTTCTTTTCAATTAAAACTTCTATAAATTGTACTAGAAAGATAATGCATCATTATTAATCATTTGTTTGCTAATTGTATCTGTAACCGTTTGGTACCGAAATTTTGATACTCTAATTTTACGCAGCTATCTTTTTTTTTTTTGCAAAATAAGTATCGTTTGAAGATTAAATGTATTATGACATATTCATGAACCGAAATGCCGTAGTTTCGCATTTTTCATATCGAAATACATCATTTAATCTACCTGAGCGATCATTTCAGTCGGTATATCACCGAACGGGTATTGATGCACAGGGTTAGGTTGGTTAGGTTATTGCCGGGGAGGGACTAACTTGACAACTGGAATCACCAACATGGCGGGCGATAGGACAGCTCGTAAATCCGAGAACGTCGACAACAACAGCGATAAAAGTCCCGATAATATCGAGTGTTATTTAAATCTTAGTCTTGACGAAGCCTTTTCCGACAGTGTCGAATATGTACCGTGCCCCGAGTTTCAATTCGCGGTAAGCGAAGACATAGTTTTTTCATATTATTCAACTACGATGTTCGCGCACGTAGCTGTCATCGATGATAGTTGACGACGGATTAACAATACACATCGCTGAATTAAAACATACGAAAACTAAAGAAAAAAATAAATAAATTACCAGAGTACCGTCTACTGCTATTATTAACATAAAAATGTTGATATTTCGATCGTTCCATTTGTTTTACAATGCAAAGAATTTCACAAAAGCAATCAGAAATAAATTCATTACTAACCTCACAATCTTCAATTTTTTTCTTTCCCAAGTCATTATCGCCGTTCGTAACAACCGTGTCAAACTTTTTTTGAACACAAGAATTCCAACAGAGTTTAGATATTCAATTAGATACAACAATGAGTGGAACCAAGTTAGTCGATTCAACATATACTTTATTCGCAGACATCAGCGTGTTATATCTGCAATGGATATTATGGACCTTCTTTTGAAGAACCAGTGTGCGCAACTTGCCACGCATTTCTGTTTCCCGACGACATTGGTCTGCGACAAGTTCCGATATTCAGCGAAGTAAGTACACGCAATAAGTTAAATGCGTCGACCACTCGAGTTAATGAATTTATTTGGTACGTAAGAAATTACAGTAATGAAACAAAAAAAAAATATTGAATTAAAAACAGTAATAATAATGATAATAATAAAAAGAAAATAACATAAAAAGAAAAAAAAAATGCATAAAATACATTTTTTTTCTTGGTATGCATGGAATTACAGAAAATATTTTTTATAAAAACTATTGCATGGGATTGATACGATTTTTTTTTGTCTATAAAAAAAACATAAAAGACATTTTTTTGCAAAAAATTGCCGAATCCCATTAGCCGTAATAATACGAATAAAGAAATATTAGAGTTGGTAGTTTTTGTATAAATCGCGTTTACATTTCCATTGCAGAAAACGGATGACGAAGATTCCGGAAACGATGAACCGGCGGACCTCTACTACAACGCGACGAGCCAACAGCCGAGAAATTCCGTTCCTCAAAATTCCCTCCCCGCCATCGCGAACGCGTCAAGATCTTTCACCGATTACAAAAACATACCCGCTAATCCTCCCCCACCGGTGAACAATTCGCCGATAGTACAGAATGAAAATATTCCTCAAAACGCGGCAAAAGTTTATTCGTGGAGTACCAACGGCGGCCCTTCGGCGTCGTCGCCGGGCAACGATTTGACTTCGGGTCAACCGGGTTTTTCTGGCAATTCGCGGGAATCCGAGGCCCCGAATCCCATAGTTGCACAGTTGACTGTGGATTCGAGTGACGACGCCGACGAGGATCCACCGAACGTCGACGACGTGTCGCGTCTCGCCGAGTCGCAATTGCCGTGGAATCGTCGCCCGTACGGCGACGTCGGGGAGCCGTTGAGACCGCAAAATTTGGCGGAACGGGTCGACATGCTGACGAATTACAAATACAACGAACACGAGCCGATAAACGAACCCGGCCTCGTCGACAGACTTCCGCCGGAAGTGTTGCTCGCCGTTTTCACGTATCTCGACGACGTCAGCCTCTGGTCCGCGGCGAACGTTTGTCGGCGATGGTACGGTCTGCTCTTGACGCACGTACCGTCGCAACAGTGGCAACAGCACGTCAAGATACATTGGCCGCTCTACAGGCCGATCGGTAACGTTGAAAATTGGTTCAAAGTATACGATCGTTTGGCGTCATCGGCACCGTGCCGAATGTGCTTCTCGCTTATGTGTCTGAGAGCCGAACCGTCGAGAATGGAAGAAAATTCGTGGCGAAAAAATCGTTTGCGAAGTGAACTAAAGAGTTTGCGCATCGATCCACCAGAGGGCATCGAAGCCACGCCGCTCGATCAGATGTGCTGCCATTGGCAGGCAACGATCACCGGACCAATCGGAAGCCCCTACGAGGGTGGACTTTTCTATTTGTATCTACAAGTGCCATACAGGTGCGAATCGAAATCGTAATGTATATTAAACAACGAGATTATTCATTATATATTAATTTACGTGTTTTTTTTTTCTTTCAGTTATCCAATGTGCCCACCGGTGGTGAAGTTTCTTACGAAAATATTGCATCCCAACGTATCGAGACACGGCGACGTCGGCATCGATTCGATTCATCACAACTGGTCGCTCGCCCTCACGATATCAAAAGTTCTGATAAGCGTACAAAGTTTACTTACGGATCCTTACTGTCATGTAAGCAACTTATTTCGCTTCATTGTCGTCTTTGATACAATCGATTTCTTGATGAAAAATATGTGTTTTTTTTTTTCTGCAGGTCTGTATGGAACCCGAATTAGGCGAAATGTATATCAACGACCGGGAGCGCTTCGAGGAGGTCGCCAGGGCGTGGACGTGGAAATACGCTATGCACGACGTAGTCACGCCTTCGTAGCTGTAACGTGTATATCTTTTAAACGTTAAGAAAAAATCAGACTGAATATTTGATGTAATTGTCATCGAAGAAAATGTTAGTAATCAAAACAGGCGCTGTCTTCCGACGAATGTCGCAAAGCAACGTTTACGTCGGTACAATCGTTGCGTTGATATTCATCACGTGTCGTTCAAGACGAACGATTGGCCGATTTATCGATTAACGATGTTCTCGCGTCTGCGAACGCGCAAATTGGCTTCGGCTTTGTAACACGGAAAATAATAATTATTTGACAAAACGCATTTCTTTGATTATTATCGATGAAAAATTGGGATAAGTTCAGGCGTATTTGCATCTTCGTTCTGATGGTTTTTTTTTTTTTAATGTTTACAAAATGTTAAACCTCTTAAATTTTCAAAGTCTTGACGGATTCGCGCCAAATAAAAATACGAAACATTCATTAAAAATCGGTCGAATTTGTATTCGATATAAAAAAATTTACGAAAATTTAATCATACAGACATCACACAGATATTTTTCGTTTCCCGATATTTGATAACATGAAAATTTTGAAAGCAATTTTCTTTACGAAATACCGTGATTTCCTCCAGTAAGAAAGAAAAACATTTTTTTTTCCTACGAGCGCCATCTTTGATTAATGAATAAAAACGATGTACTTTCAGCGTCGCAATCGCGGAGTGTTTTCATCAATGTCTGTGTGCAACGATTAAGTAGTGCGCGTTCGTACGTTCGTACACGCGTGAGATATGTCATTGACAAATACACGAGAAAAAAAAAAAATGTTCAAATGTATTAATCGTAAAATTAAGCAATGACCTTGCGGCACA
Source organism: Buathra laborator (assembly GCA_934046635.1). Classification (NCBI taxonomy): domain Eukaryota; kingdom Metazoa; phylum Arthropoda; class Insecta; order Hymenoptera; family Ichneumonidae; genus Buathra; species Buathra laborator. The sequence continues at coordinate 19,600,283 of OW203895.1, read as the reverse complement.
TTCACGCGTCTCGCGATACCGGCCGCGCATATGTTATCACGAAAATTACCATGAAATAAATTGGACTGCGCTTTCGGTTGTCGACAGCGATCGTTGACGTTCTTTTTCGTTTTTTTTTTCTTTTCTTACCGTCGGAAATTTACAAAAATCATTTGTCGTTCATCATGACATCGATCATATCAGCGTCGAAAACGATTGTCGTAAATCCGACGAGCAAACACACTGCCACGTTGTTTTTCTTTCACGGGTCCGGTAAGTAAACGAAAAAAAAATGTTTGACACCATTTTTTTTTTATCAAAAATATGAATATTCATTGATTGCCGCAATAATCGAATATTTCAGGAAGTACGGGTGTCGACGTTGAGACTTGGCTCTCGTGTTTGACACCCAAAAAGCTGACGTTTCCACATATCAAAATCGTCTATCCGACGGCTCCGTTGCAACCATATTCGCCATTGGGCGGTGAGGTAAATAGCGTCATCGTCATTAATTTACTTAATTATTCATTCCCTTCTATAATTTTCAAGAAAAAAAAAAAAAAAAAAAAAAAATTCTCAATTTTCGAGTCGTCAGGTAGACGCACCTCCCTAATACATTTTTGTTTTATTATTTGGACTTCTTATCTTATCCGTGACTTGTATGTATTAAAAACAAAAAAAAATGTCCACAGCCAAGCAACGTTTGGTTCGATCGCAGTGCGGTAGCCATCAGCGCGCCGGAGAAAAAATCATCTCTGGATTCGATTTGCAACGCTGTATCCGATTTGATCGACAAAGAAGTATCGAGTGGAATACCATTGAGCAGAATTGCGATAGGTGGATTTTCCATGGGAGGCGCATTGGCTCTTCATGTGGCTTATAGATACAAAAAATCTTTGGCCGGATGTTTCGCAATGTCTTCTTTTCTCAATAATAACTCTCTGGTGTACGAGGTATTGAATTACAAGCATTTAACTGTTTTTTTTTATTTTTTTTTTTTTCGACAAATTTTTCTTGTAACGCCAACGAAATTATATGATAAAATGATGAATTGTAGGCTCTGAAAATCGAAGGAGGAGAAAACGCACCGCCGCTTCTTCAATTTCACGGGACGAGCGACACTCTCGTGCCGTATAAATGGGGCGTAACTACTAACAATACTCTGAAGAGTTTGGGCGTTAAAAGTGAGTTGGTAACGCTCGACGGTGTCGATCACGAGTTGGTCGGCACGGAAGTCGAACAATTGAAAAAATGGCTACAGAACATCGTGCCTGAGATATCGTAGACAAAAGAAATAACGTCTTAGCGATAATATACTCAATCGACAATGATCGGTACATTTTGTTATATATTGTGACTCGAGTTTCAAGTTCTATAAGAAACTACAAGTACACGAAGAGTTTCTCTAAAGTGGAAACGAAAAAAAGGCATTTAAAAAATTGTTCTTCTATCTGCGAAACGATGAGCGCTGATACTCCTTTGAGTATCTGTATCGTGAACACTTGAAATTGATCTGTTAAATATTTATAAACATTTTGTTACATATTCAAAGTTGAGTGTTTAAAGCTGTATAATTATACTGCTGAAATTATCCAAGAAATTTTACTCTAAAGAAAAATAAAAAAAATCTGAAGATAATATATTCAGCGGCACGCGAATTATAGATCTTTTTTTTATATATTTGAAGTTCGGTTAGTAAGCCTCGTAATCAATTATACACAACAGAAACGCAAGCGGCGTATAGAATATTGTGGTTTTATATACATAAACAAATCGTTGCGCCCCACAAGTGCTACTAGAGTGGTCGACACACTCGAATAGTTGGCATTCTCACGAGTCTCTCGACGACGGCAACGACCACACGACGGTTGTTGAAGCGCAGACGGTGTCGAGACGCAGATCCGGAGGAATTTTTTCATTCTGCACTGCATTGACCTGCGAAAAGAACGAGCAATGCATGTAAAGTGGGTTAATCTTGGGCACTGTAAAGTTTTCGACGGGGGAGAGGCGGAGAGGCGAACTTCGCCAGGTTTACCCCCTAATAATACCTATTATGCGAATATCTATAGGTATCAAAAATTCTACCCCTCCGTTGCTGACGCACGAACAATCTCGCGTGAGAAATAATAGCTCGTTGATTTATCAGGAGAATGTAGAAAACTTGAGCTTTCATTTCGCGTCGGAATCAACAATTCGATTTTGGTAAAAATACCACCGTCGGCATAATGCTACAAAAAAATCGTCTAAAAAAGAAAAAGAAAATGGAAAAATCAATAAATAAACAGGAAATATTTATGAATAATAATAATAATAATAATTTAAAAAAACATTCCTCCGCATGCGCCATCCGAGGGCTGAAGATTCGGAAGGCTTCTAGAGACTCGGAAAAAAATGCTCTTTATTCACATTTCGAACTCTTTAAAAGGATCCGCGCAAAGGCTTGGAAGTACAGTAATTCCAATGCCATCTTTGACAATGCGGAAAGTAGAAAAAACAATGAAAAACGTTTGAATTCTATATTATATAGAAAAACGAAAAAAACGCTGCCCTCCCGTCTTGCGGATGTAGAAACATCGCGTGAGAAATTATTATGTCGTGAATTTACCGAAAGAAAAAAAGGGGGAAAGGTCTCGTTTCGTTTTAGTGACCGAATTACAATTTCTAATAAAAGACTAATAAAATCTCTCGGGTATTATACTATATATATATATAGATTTAAAAAAAGAAAAGAAAAACATCCCTCCGAAAGCTCCATTACGGCGTACCGTGATTTATCGAAGTTCCGGAGGAAGGCGCGTGTAAGAGGAAGCGAAAGGCCGTACGTTTCTCTCTCTCGCATGCCGAAGGTCAGAGGACAACACCGCGCAAAGTCTTTAGCGACTGGACGAAGCAAAATCCGCAATATCATGCCACCGTCATCACGATCGAGTGAACGGACACGAATATACGACATTACACCGGAGTATGTTGAACACATATCGTAATTTTTCTTTTTTTTTTTTTTTTAAGAATGTGCTTATTAGAGGGCAACATGATAGGGTAATAAGCGAGTTTTGCGTCGAAAATTTGCCAGTGATACGCCACCTTTTAGTAACTCGCTTGTCGTAAAAGCATTGATAAAGAAACAGAAAGAGGGATGGCGCTTTTTTCTGCAGTGCCAATCGCTGTACCGCGTCTTTATTCCGCGAGCCCCGGAATGCCCGGTAACGTGCATTCACACCGCGAACCAAGTCCTCGCGTGGCCTCGATATTTCGACCTATTCTAATAAACAAATCGATTAATGCATTTAAAGTCCGGCATATCGATGTGAATCGATTGTTATACTACACTAATTCGGATTATCGTATAAATACCATTTTTATCTACCGATTCTGTAGAACGGAAGGTCAGCAAGTGAAAGCGCCGCGACATTCCCTTATTCTCTTTATTCACTTTCGTTGCCTACGCGTCTCGTATTTTATTTATTTTATTTCATACATTTCATACAAATTTCACATTTTTTTATGCCGTATAATCTTTTTTGCGAAATAAAAAAAAAATTAAAAAGACTGAAATTTTTAATTTCGTTAATGAATTTTCGTCAAACGCAACGCGATCCTTGTAGATTTTTTTTTTTTTTTTCAAAGATAAAATAAAAGAAAAAAAAAGGATTGTCCCGCATATTTTCGTTTTCGAAACCTCGGAGAATCGTCGAGAAGACGAAGAGTCTCGATGAAGAGTCTAAAAACCGTATCGGAGAAGCGTAATGTTGGTTTCACATGTCGCAAGTGGACGTTCTCACCGCAAGTTACGTCATAGTTTATGGCACGTTTCGCTCGCATATGCCAACGATGGGGGTGTGTAAGTTCGCGGGCGCTACTCGAGTCACGCTACAGTCCAATGTGGAACAAGCAACGTGGGTAGGTCCGCAGGAGTTTTGCGATCCCTTCGTGTCCAAAGGGGTAACACTCTTTCGTGACTGGAGGCTTTATCATTGCCGCCGTTGCGCTCTGTCGGTGGTGGTGGTAGTTTCCGGGACTCATTCGGCCGGTCTATGGTCGAACCCCGAAGGGTTGGTAGTTATAATATACTCGGCTTGCGAGGCGAGGTTCCCGCTACGCGAATAAGAACAACGGGCAGAGCGGCACACCGACGAAATCGATGCTATCGGCGTGACCCCCTTTAACGTCGGACGGCACAGCGAGTTCTTTCTCACTCACTCTTCAAGGCACTGCGTTCATTCGTTCGCCAGCTATATATCTACCGTATAGATAAGTATACATCAGCGCGAATATACACACGAGAGCGCGAGTTGCACGATTCGCCTCAAACACGGAAACATCGACGAAACCAAACGACCAAAACATCGAAACCGATGCTGCCGACTCGACCCGAGTCGAGGTGAAGAGGAAACGTATATCGTGCTTTCTTTTTCCATATCAAATTCGAACTTTTAGGGGTTAATTTGCAAACAATAGCGCGAGGGATATTATCGAAGGATATCTCGAAGGGGCCTTTTCGCCCTTCCGGTCTACACGCGTCGTCAAGTACTCTACATCTCTGTTATCGAAAGGAACATTTTTATCCCCTTGATGACGGGGCTTCCGTGACGGGCTAATGATTTTATTTTTCCTTTTTATCGGCGCGTCAATAAACGGCTGACACGCAAGGGGTCCCAACTGTAGAGGGGAGCAAAGTCTTTCTCAAAGGATATTTGTAACGTTTTAATGGAAATCTTGTCGCTTGAATAATTGTAATTTTTTTTTTTTTTGATACTCATTCATGGATAGACATGTAAAATATCTTGAAATTCGTCAACGATTTTCTTATTATAGTGATGATACGTCCATCGAAGTAATTTGACGAACAGTACTTCATTATGATTTCTTTTTTTTCCAAATTAACGAGGAAATTCGGACAATTATCGAGTTTCGATTCTTCGGCAAACGATTTTTAATTTTCATATTGAAGTTTGCAGAGAAATATTCTACAGTGCGGAACCAAATGAAATTGTAGTAAAAGCACTTTGTGACGAATAAGAGAGACACAATTTGGGTAGAGATGTTTTTTCTTCCAACCGACAGAGTCCGCTATTCCGATAGTATCTTTTAAATCCAAACGCGAGTTGAAACGAAAAAAATACTTACGTCATTACTTTACCAGAGTTTTTTTAATTGGTTTGTCGAAACATCGCGATCGTATATCGTGATATTTGCTGGCAAATGCAGAACGCGTCTTTAAACAATGATTTCAGAGGGAAAAGGGTGTTTTGTTTATTTTTTTAGGATTTAAAAAAATCGGATCTACAATCCCATACGTTTATTTTATAGAAGATTATAGCAGAAACTAAATGTGCATAAAAATGAAAAAACTTGAAAAACTGATATTAATAAAAAATGGAACTCTTTCGACATCAAGTTACATTCGGAGCTGAGAATTTTTTTACACAATCAGGATAACGGTACAAATGAAAAATCGACTGGTATTTTTGATATATTTTGTTTTACCGATGAGAAAAAAAAAAAGTAAAAGAATATATGATTCGAATTTATTGAGATCCATTGACGCGCTTCTATCAGCAAAACTCCGGCGCTGGGGATTAAAAAAAAATGTCGAAAAGCGAGAGAAAAAAGATTTTTCTAACGTCCGAATAACAAAATCGTAAGAATTTTCCATTGATAAGCTTTGCATTAGCTTCATTTTGGTTACGGAAGCTTTTCGACCCCCACGAGCTTTCATTGTTTTTACGACCTCTTTCACACGTGAGCTTCCGCTGTTTTCTTAAGCTCTTCTTCACACACGAGCATCCGTTGTTTTCCCGAGACGTTGCTCTGCTAGCAGTTTTCGTTTGGAGTAACATTGCTGCGAGGCTCAGTGTTTTTCTAAGGAACTATTCAGCCGGAAGCAATTAAAGTTTCTCTTCTACGATTCAACAACTTCTATGCTGTTTCTGCTCCTCTAACACTCGCAAAACTCTTACTAGCTGACGAAATAACAATCGTCTATCCGAAAACCTTTAAAATTCCTTTGGAATAAAGATATCTTCCCTCCGGTTGTTTACCTCCTTTTCTTTTTCTTTTTCTTTCTTTACCAACATTCGTATAGCACGTCGATGGGGGTGACCTGTTTCAACGCCAAGGACAAGAAATACTTGTCCCTGAAATTTATGAAACAAGACATTAAATATATCCGCAACGTTAAGGACACATCGACACAGATCGAGTATCCAGTTATTTCTCATTTTTATTTGTTATTCGGTTGCATCGTGTGCCAGAGCTTTGGAAATGCCGCAGACAGATGGACGCCGCGGGAGTCGCATTTTCGACGCCAGGAGAAAAGGAAACTATCCCTCCCTCGTCGGGGGTTTCCACGCGCTTTAGGAGGGCAAGTCGTGCCGCTCGGCGGGTGGTTTTCGTCAGAGAGAAAAGTACAGACCTGACGGAGACGGAGCAACGCCGACGAACGTTCGAGCAGACGAAACCACGAACGTCGCGCGTTGCGCAGTGGCACGTCGGGCTCACTGCCCTGCAGACGCTGCTGCCGGAGCGCGTACTGTTCTTCACAATTATTCTTTTTATCCGCTTTTTTCGCTCATATCCGTTCCTCCCGATTTTTTCATCGGTTACGATACTTCGATGGACTTTTTATTCGTCATTTTTTCGTCACGCAAAAGTGGAAAAAATTTAAAAAAAAATTGTTCACTGACGAATCGGGGAAACGCGAGGATATCGAGACTCGGGAAATAGACGCGGATCCGATGGATTCGTGAAATTCGGACGCATCAATGTTGAGGAAGTCCTCGACGGTAAAACGCGTTATAAAAATTTTTATTGTGACTCTGTGACTACGTGCATTTTTTTTTATCCGCGTGTTGTTGAATAATATTGAATTTATTTCGAAATTCGATACGAGGCGATTTATGAAATGTTTAATATTGGCAATGAACAAAAATAGAATACGGTAGAGGCGAGCGGCGATTAAAAACTCCCGTTAATAATCTTTTTTTTTTTTTTTGCGTGTCTGTGTATGTGAAATCGATCGACCCGTCGGTATAGTCACGATAACGCTCTTCTCCCTCAGCGAAACTTTACGCCGATGAGAAATATTCTTGTGTCATCGAGGAATTACGAATGCAATGCGATTCCGCGGGGGTGTGGGTTCGACGGTGAACGCTGTCGAGTTACGAATGCAAGACATACGAGTGTCTCTCGGCCTGTCGGTTCGCATCGATATGCGAATGAACGACCGAATGTCTCTCCAGATTGCACGTACGACGAATCGTACGTCGGTCGACTCTTTGTTTTTTCATTCAATTAACAATGCTACGAATGGATCACGCGTGTCCGCGAACGTTTGACAAAGCTAATGCCAGTCTTTGCTGTACAGTCGAGTCGATCGGTTCGTAAGGTATAAAAAATAAAAACAATTGTCGATGTTTGAAACAACAAAAAAATGGTGTTAACCAACGTGAATCTGAATTAAAAAAATTCTTACTCTGTGCAAACAAAATATTACATCGAATTTACTGAAAAATAAATCGATTTACAGATATAAATTTACGAAAATATTTTTACCAAATTTTTGTCAAGTTAAATTTTTTTTTGTACCGTTTTTACTTTTTATGTTTTACGAAATCAAAGATTTTTTTTTCGCAAGTCAATGGCTATAATTTCTAAACGATAAACATTCGGACAAAAATAGTAGTAAATAAGTAAAACAAAAAAAATTGATCCTGTGGCGAAAAACGCGATAGTCAAACATTTACGAGTTCATCATTAATACGACAGGTCGGGAAAAAACCGTAAAAATAAAAAAAAAATTCCAAAATTTTTTTAACAAATCGAATAAACATCTTTAAAGCAAATCATCCGGCGGTACAAAATGCGGCTGATTCTCGTAAAAAAATGCTTTGTGCAGTAAAAGTTGCAATTATTCAAACGAAATATTTTGCGTGTCGCGCGAAATACTTATTCGAAGTTGAAAAAGCAGCGTTTAATAATAATAATAATAATAATAATAATAATAATAAATTATTGACATAAATAAATAAATAATAATAATTCGCAAAAAATGCCGTAACTATTTTGTAAAAAGTTTATAATTTAAGTTTCTCAATTTCCCAGATCTCTCATAATATTTTTATTTTTTCAACAATGTAAGTCATGTACTCGAATTATCGTAAATTTAATCTCTCAAATTGTTACTCGACACTCGCGCGCGTCTTATGACACTTATTACAGTACCATGAAATAAAAAATACGGAACGCTTCAACATACTTTCCTAATAAGCATATTTCCCCGAGAAGAAATGTGTACTTCCGTATTCCGTTAAATTACGAACGGCCGTTCGCACTCGACTAAAGCGAAATTAAAAAAAAAAAACAAATATCCACAAATTCAACAAATAATGAAAATAATTCGATTGCAAACGAAAATAGCGAAAAAAAAACTGCAAATTTCTGAATAGATTCGATAACGAATTCGCCTCGGTTATTGGAGTATCGATAGATCGTAAAAAAAAAAGAAAAACGAGAGCAATCGGGAGGTACCCAGGTGCAGGAAAAATCTCGAGCGCGCAATGAACGGCAACGCGATGGGAATCGACAATTGCTCGGTGGCGTTTTGATTTTTTTTTTCACATGGAAGGGGATAATAAAACGAATTCCCCAGTCCTCGGAGGAGCTTATGGCGCTCGGCGGTCTCTTCGAACGGCTGCGAGCGTCTCTAAGTTTTACCTCCGTCAGCATTTTCTTTTACGTCACGTTGCCGTGTTCTACGCAAGTGTAACGGCGCGTTTCGTTTCTCAATTTAAAATATATTATTTTTATCCCCATTGTAAAGACGTGATATTGTTATTCGCAGCTGTGATACGCGGGTATTCCACGAGATGAAACGAGACGAACAATTTCGAGTCGCGTAACGAACGTTTCTAATTATCGATAAATCGATAATAATTGAATTGATGAATTAAAGTGAAGAAAACTAGTGACTTCGAGTGCAAAATAGATACATAATAAGAAAAATTGTGTTTAACAAAAAAAATTAACAATTGTTACCCGGCTGTGCGTATTTTATTGATAAAAAATGTTCAATTTTTGTTTAAATTCAATTAAAAAAAAAATAATTTAAGTGTTATAATTTGCCGCGAGATTGAAGTGCGTTACGGAAGATTATTTACGTGTGCGAAAAAAGGATATACGTCCCGTATGCAACGTAGTGAAAAAGTGCTCTCGGCTTATCGGCGCGGGTTCTCTGTGAACCGGTGCGGTTGCACTTTGCGAAGTGCAATAGACCATGTTATCGGAGTATCCGGTGGATAAACATCATTCGCGTTATTGGATCGAGCGCTTTACCGTGTCACGGCGGGATTCGCGATTTTTCACCATCACGCGGTGTATAAATCTCGTCGAAATACGGAGAGGCGTAAACGCGAGAGATCGAGATTCGTCGTACCGGGCATTCCGAACATAATCGTCAAGATTTTTCTTACCGTTGGATCGCGCAAAGCCGCGGAGGCTACAGCCACCATAGGCACCACTTGGTTTCGCAATATCACCAAAGGTATAACAATTTTTTAAATAAATTAATAATTAAATAATCGTTAATTATTTATTAATTTATTTAATTAATTTAAATATTAATAACTGTATATTTGATACGTATTGATAATATTTATCTCTTTATTATTTCCATCGATAAATAAATATTGTATTAAATTACGATTCATTTTTAAACATTTCAGTTTTTTTTAAATAATTTTTTTCAATTATTAATAAATTTCAATCGATCTAAAACTGTATATTGAACTGATTCCGTGTTTTATATCGTTATTCTCGTGGCAAGGATTTGTCGTCGATCGGAGTCACGTACGAAAAAAAAAACGATATCGTTACTTATCGTCGTATCCGTGATTATGAAAAATTGTAAGCAATTTTCGCGAACTATAATCACCTCACGAACGTGGAAGATATTTGTATTTCGATAATTTGACAAGATTATTATATTTATTTTTGTCAATTTTGATGCTATTATCAATTTCATACGTGAGACGGATTACATCTCATCGCCGAACGGCGTTCATAACTTTCACCTGCGGCTCTTCGGGCGGTCGTCCATTCAAACTTAAACTTCTATATCGTCGCGCGCGCCTCATTTCGATTTACATAGGAGAGAGTTTGAGAGACGACACTATTCGCTTTATAATGCTCGTTGAATCGTTACGCAACTCGTTACGAACGATTTTTTTTTCGTCATGAATTTCTATAGCGCCTTTTGGAAGACACCTGACGGCTATTTCGCGCGGTCGGTTTCGAAAACATGTCGATATAGTGTGTACGAGTACTGTTACCGTAACTCCGTTATTTCGGTCAATGAAGATTCCGCTAATCGATCCCGATATTCGATTATCACTACCGATCGCGAGAACCATATTATTCGTTTCGCTGCTACAGCTGAATCTTAGATGAGTGAAATATTGTCGAGAGGCGCGAATTACTTCCGGAATGAATCGGCAATATTTCGAAGACACTTTCATATTCTCGAACTTTCGCTTATTGCGAAAATTCTTAGAGGGTCAATGATTGTAGTTATAGTCTATAAACTTTCTGGTTTTGCGCAACGATTTCGGCCAAAAAAGTTTTTCTTTTTTTTTTTAATAAGTGAAAAAAAAAGATATATATATACATAAATTGTACCACTAATCTCATACGATTAGTATGGATTGTTTATTGGCAACGCGGTGACGATCACGAAAGAAAAATCTCGGGGTCCAAATATTAAAAATTGTAGGGGAAGTATTATTTTTGTAAAAAGGCAAAAATTTCAAATTGATCTTAAAAAAAATAGTACATCTTCCTCAAGCTTTTATATTTGGATCTGACAATTTTTTTTACATGACTAAGAAACTCCTACGAATAATCAATCGCATAAGATTTTTTATCATTTTTTTATGTACCACTAGCACCGAGCGCCCGCTTCGCGTGCGTACCGTTATCTCTCTATTTAATTTTTTTTTCCACTCGACTTTATTTACTTGAACTGTCAAAGCTTATCAAACAACTATCAACTATCAAAATGCAACATAACTGAAGTTGCTTGTCCAACAGCATTAGCTTCAGCCCCTTCCGTCAGCCAATCAGGCAACGAATAAAGCGACAACAATACCTGTATCGAAATTTCGATATATTTTAGCCACGGATTTTTTGAAGAGGGAATAAGAAAAAAATGAAACGAAAAACGCGAAAACGCGCATTTATGGCTCCTGAGAGTTTTATTGAGAATTCAACTGTTCGGAGCGACATCGGGATGGCTACGCGGGTGTTCTCTCGATGATTCGCGTATCTTCAATCGTTCTTAATATTTGGATTCTGTATCGTGCGCGTAAAAGACTCTTTTCTTTTTAAAAAGAATTATTGCGCTTCCGCTCTTCGCTGCCGCGTTTTGCGCTTCGATACGTTTTCTCTCATCACCACGTGAGCCCCTAAAATCGGAGAATCTTGCGGGGGCAGATGTTATTCCCAATTTGTCTTCCAACAATCCCCGGCGATTCCGAAACAATAAAATCTACTCGCGCATAAGTAATCTCGCAATTAGCGCAAGCGGGACCTCGATGTCTCCTGTATGGTTATATCTTTGTGTCGTAAAAAGTCCGCGCGCGAGGTTGGAACTCTGCCAAAAAGGGTTATCCCGTTCCGCAATGCGGCCCGAACTTGCTTGGCAGTAATATTACTGCCAAGAATTTATATTCGTCTACTATTCCCTTATGAATTCAAAAAATCGTCGCCGACCGGAAATCCCGCGAGGATATGAATTTCATTAATCTTTTTTTTCGTTGTTTCTTTCATTTCAAGCATTCTAAACTGATTTGCCGTCTATAATAATAATAATAATAATAATAATAATAATAATAATAATAATAATAATAATAATAATAATAATAATAATAATAATAATAATAATAAATCAATTATTATTATACGAGATCGATCGTACGGGACTTTGAAAGCGAAGAGACGTGTGATAATTCATGATCGGGATCATTAGCCATAATTTTATGTATCTACGATATAATATTTTTTGGTTTGTATTGTATCCGTTTAAAAATTAAATACTCATCGCATTAATTCGCTCGGTCGTAAAATTGGTGTCAGAAGTGTTTGACGCGGAGGATATTTAGACGATATTAATGCAGAAAAGCTGATGCAATTGATAGCTGATAGCGACTACCTAGTCGTTTTCTTCGAAAATTTCATATCCATTTATCCAATATATGATTGTTTCATTGTCTAATGAATTTGCGTTGTTTTTTTTTTTAAGGCGAGATGAGCAGCGGCAATGCCGAATTTGCCGTGGGAGTGGGAGTGGCAAATGGGCCGAGTCTCGCAGCGGCTCAACAGGGCCAAGGGGTAGCGGCTCTTCTCGTGATGCTTGCCGTTCTTTGCTTCATATTCGCTTATTGCTGTTGGGGTGCACCATTCTGCAGATCTCTGTGCAGAAGGCACTGCTGCTGTCGCCTCGAGGATCCGGAGCCGGATCCCCGCTTTGGCAACAGCGATCAAGCGATGGTAGCAACGCCCACCATAATTCTTCTACCGCACGGCAGAATGCTCGTCGTCGATGGAACAATATTTACGCAATTTCAAGCGGACACAACAGGTGAGTCGATCATTATTTTCGGAATTAGAAACAATTTTTTACGATTTTTTTATATAAAATAAATATGTTTTTTAATGCCGTCAGGTAGTTTTTTTTTTTTATCAATGAACAGACAAATCTTTGCGAAAAATTGCCTTTGGTGAAATGTTTGTACCGATGTGCGGATTGCGCAAAAAAAAAATCGCCGTTTCTTAAAATATAATATCATTGATTTTTTCTGATAAAAAAAAAAAAAACGTAGCGAACAATCGCACGGTACCTATAGTAGAATTTTGTTTTCGGTATGAAAAAAATACATCGGAAATATCTAACAATGAATTGTATAATGATTTAAGGTCTCGACTTGGTAGAACTCGGCGAGAGTGTAATTCGCGCGCAAAGAAATCCACGAAGTATCAATCGGCATCAGCTGCAGAGCAGTCAGGGAAGTATACTCGAGATGGACGCTGAGACTCCGAGCAAAGATAGTTTGGGATCTATCGCGTGTTTTCCGCCACCCACGTACGAGAGCATTTACGGCAAAGAAGAGGGCGAAATGCCGCCGTCCTACTCGGATATTTTACTTCACAGGTCTCTCATTCGTATTCCTCGTTTCCCGCAATATCTGTCGATATATGATATATGATATCGAACGTTTCATTATTTAATATTACGCGCCTCGGTGCTTTTCTTAAATTCGATTTTGTGCTTTCAGATTCGCGAATCTTCCCTATGAGATCGAGTTGCACGATCATTGTCACGACGGCAAGGAGGAGATCGAGATGCACAGCTTGGACGGTTGTCCTCACATAATAACGAATCCCCTTAACACCGTCGGCTATCCGTACGCAACGGTAACGAGTTTCTCGTCGCAGAGCTTTCCTCGTCGAAATCTTTCGAGAAATCCGTCGCTTATCAGCAATCCCCTCGACGATTATTACGTCGACAACGAGCTCGGCGTCTATAGTATCGGTCACATGAACATTCCGACGATACCGGACGTCGGCCGACACGGTGAAACCGGTGAAACCGATCAGAACGCTAATCGCCCGAACGACGAACAAACGAGAAACGGTCATGCGGCGAATGAGTCAATGAACTCGCGCAATCGCGACAGAGGAATTTCCATAATAAGCAACGAATTGACGGCGGAGGAACGTGAGAATTTGCGAATAATCGAAAATTCACGACCACAGAACAACGCCGAGGAGGCGATTCGAAGGGATCAGTTATATTCTCACAGAAGCGTACATTTTCAAAATTTTTCCGAACGCGAGGGAGAGGTTACGCTTAATGTGATACAGTGCAACGAAAATATTGAAAACGCCGCGAGCACGAGCTCGAGACCGATCACGAGACACTCGAGGGAACACAGGAATGACGATCGCTCGAGAATCGAGGAAAACAGATCTCATCTTGAAGACGACGACAATAACGATTTTGGTGCACTCGCCGATATTCGAGAGAGCAGAGTGTGAATTCCTCGTGACTCCGGAAACGGCGACGAACGATAATTTCGCATTTAACATAAAACACATCGAAAAAAAAGTTTTTTTTTTTTTTAATTCGAGGAAAATTTCCGCGAGAGCGGCATTTTTTTTATTTATTAAAATTATACTTTTTTCTTTTCATTTTTATTTTATTTTTCATAAATCGAACCGAATCGAAAGACTCTTTTAATTCGGAATTATTTTTTTTTTTTCTCAATTATTCGTACAAAATAATAAAAACGAAAGAGTAGAACTCTCGAACCTTTTTTTTTCCAATTTTTTAATTTCGCAATGTTCATAGCTCGCGTTCTTCGTTGATTTGGGAGTAAATAAGAAAGGATTTTCAAAATTTTCATCGCGAAATAAATAATTGTTTTAATCGACAATTTGGAAGCGCGTCGCTGGAAGAGTTCTTTCGGAGACGGAAAAAAAAACCAAAAAACTATATACCAGTGGGAAGAACGAATATTGTGCCTACATTTTATAAAAGGGGCTCTCCACGACAGTGCAAAAAGTCACTCTAAGTATACATATATATATATATTAGTATATAACGTTATATATATATTGTATCGAGACTCATCGTGTACCTAACTGTACTTAAGAAGACGAATCACATAATTACGATGTCGTAATTGTATCTGATCGTTAGTCACTATTAATTATTACGTATTAGTGTAGTAATAATTATTATTATTATGATAATCGCATCGATTTCTTTTGCCACTGTACGCTAACAAGTTGATGATTGTAAATAGAGAACACGATAAAAAAAAACAAAAGGAAGAAATCGCCTGTTGCCGATTGTCATTGCAAATTATTAAAAAATCTATTTGTTTTTCTTTGTTTTTTTAATTAATTTTTGGAATAATTTTTGTTTATTTCGTTGACTCTTTTATTATCATTTTTTGTTATCAACCATCGGATATTCATTTTGCAATATTTGTCTGTAGGATAAAAAAAATCTCAACGTAATTGAATTTTTGGTAATCGATAATCGAAATTCGGAGATAAAAAATGATTGGTCGGACACGAAAGAATACCATTTTCCGAGCTCTGCATCGTTACATTTCCCATGAAGTGATCAATCATGAATTTCGCGTCGATAATGATATTTTGGTTAACTAAAATTAATCGACGTTCCGTCGTAATTCTTACCTCGCGGGCATTAAATTTCTTAATCGCTGTCCATTTCCTCCGTCGACGTGGAATCATCGTCGTCCTCCTCCGCTTTTTTATCCCAATCTTTGAGTTTCGCTCCCATTACGAAATCGTCACGCAACACACTCCAAACTTTGTCGGTCTGGTGGAGAAAAAAAAAATGAAATCAAAAACATTTCAGTGGATTCGTTTGTACGCAAACCAAATTAAATGCTTACGATTTTCTCATGTTAAATATTACATTAAATATTGAAAGGATATCGAAATATCGTTCGATGAATTATGTCGGTATTGTGAGCCGATTTTTTTTTTAATGAACACCATAAATGGCACAAGAATTTAGCTCTCGATCTTGGAATTGCTTCAGCGCGAATCACACTGAATTATATTTTTTTTAATATCAGTTAAAGCGATATGTAGGCGAACCGAGATTTTAACTCCGAAACTTACTTTGTCATCTTCGTTTTTCTCAACTTTCTCGCATTTGGGCGAATCGACGACTGGAATACTCTTCGAACCGCCCATGAGAACATCCAAAAATGCTCTTTTGTCGATACTCTTCATAACTTGTTCGCGCTTTCTCTCCAGAGGACCAACTTCTTCTAATTTTCTATCGATTTCGACCTGTTGCTGTTTCACCACATTGAACAACTGTACAACACCTCTGAAAGCAATAACAATTTTTATTGATAGATCGTATAACATATAACTCAAAAAAATTTGCTTGTAAATAGTGAGCGAATAATCAATAAACAAATAAAGAAAATTTAAAAAAAATAACGATAAATATAATGAATAATTAAAGGTAAATATAATAATACAATTTTAAAAATAATAATATTTACTTCGTGGCAATTTTTTGCAACATTCTTTCCCTCTCTCTGTCGAGAATCGACGGTTTTACTCGGATTGAAAGGTTTACATCTTTTTTCCTACGCTTAATCGGTGTTTCTTCGTCGTCTTTAATTTGTTCCGTTTTTAGTAACGGCTCCTTCTTTCTCGTACCATCTTCACCTTCGATCTCAAACGGCGCGTTTTCCACGGGTTCTTTTATCTTAACTTCGGACAATTTTTTCGCTTTTGATAGAACGATTGTTTTTTTCTTCTTCGGCTTATTCGTCTTCAATATCTTTTGCATAGCGTCCGCCCATCCGGGATTTGACATGGCGCTCGGTTTTTCATCTTCCGCGGCGGAATTTTCGCTTCCCGCGTCGTCACTGTCTTCCGAAATCTCGGCGTCGTCAGCGGACTCGGCGTCGTTCTCCTCATTGTCAGCGGACTCGGCGTCGTTCTCCTCATTGTCAGCGGACTCGGCGTCGTTCTCCTCGTCGTCAACGGACTCGGCGTCGTTTTCATCGTCCTCCACATCGGATTGTTCTGCGTCGGTATTTTCTGATCGTTTTACTTAAAAAAAAAAAAAAAGAATAATAAAATTAGAAAATAGATTATTGCTTTTCCACATTCATAGGAGAAAACTGAGCATCAAATCGACTTTGATACTCAAATTGCGCTCCAAAATTTCATTATAAGGTTATTAAAGAAGGAATTAAAAAGGTACAATTTATTCGTTTTTTTTTTTTCACAAATTGCAAATAATTCATGCAAATAAAACTCGAAAAAAAAAAAAGAGACTTGTCAACGAATAAGTAGAAATAAAAGATTTTTTCCTTTTTTCAATAGTCAAAACCGGTAACTCTTTTCATTATTTTTTTTTTTCCACTAAATTTGCATTTCAAACTTAACAAACTAACGTAAAGAATTTTCAATGAATGTGATAATTAATAATATTAATGATCATTATTATTGTAATAATAATAAAACGATAGTAATTCATTAAATGTTTTGTTTTTACTTTATAGTTAGATAATAATAATTATTGTCAATAATTAATTATTACTGATTGATAATTATTATTGTTATTTAAAGTATTAATAGAAAATAATAATTACAATTATAATCAATAAGTTTTGCCACGAAATATTTATACACGCATAACAAACGGAATTGTTATTAAATCATCGCAACGCAGGTAATCTGCCATTGCGGAATGTCTTTTCCATTATTTCGATGGAATGCTAAACATTGTCACAGTTACGTATTCTCCGTACTCAATAATAATACAGTTCTCATATTTTTCGTAATGTTGTCTAAACTCTTGCAACATTTGTTCGCATCTAATATTCAGTGACAAATAAGATTGAACTTCGCAATGCGATACGCCTGTAGCGTTTTCATCAAATATTAACTTTTTTTTTCTATATTTTCTTATTTATTTGAAAAACTCAACGTTTTCGGCATGGAATTCGAAAAACATCGTACGAGGTTATGAAATGTGTTATTTGTTTGTATCGGTAGTTTGTCATTTGAAAAAAAAGAAACATGCGATTAAATAATTGTTCGGCAATGTTATTTTATAATTGTTAGAATACTTTGCTTTGTTTTATTATGTAGAAAAAGTTCTAACGATCATCCATGCGTCGAGAGACGCACGATTCGTCTTGTTTACGACTAACCTATAAGTTTGTGACACAAAACGAATTACAAGAACTTACCTTGACGTTTTCTCGGCGTCTTAACCTTTTCCACTGACTTTTCCAAGGCAATCATTTTGTTTGAAATTATGAAAATACTTTATCTAATAATTAATTGAAATTATGTTATCGCTGTTTTCGGCGACGTGTTACAAAAAAACAATTCACACACGTGGGAATATCATGCACGACGCACGCGGACGACTGCCGGACTGACGACTGACTGCAGCTGACTCGCGGTGCTGTTGACGCTTCGCCGCGCTAATCCCCATATGAATATTCGGAAAAATTTGCTACTTCAAGTTTCCGAAATATCAGAAACGAACGGCGTTCACGCAGCATTATTTATTAACGGCCTTATGATGATGATAAATAAATAACATCGCTGTACCGAAATTGTCACGACGAAAACTCAGGGAAAAAAAATTAGCTGTCAAGCAATATCAGACTTTAGTGCTTTTAATAGAAACGTGTATTTTATTACTCTCATTAATTATAACTTTCTTAACTGAAATAGGATAATAAACAATGGGTCACAGTTGTTCCATCGGTCGTATTGTGGGCTCCGCTTGATCGTGGAAATCAAATACTTTTTTTTTTTCTTATTATTAATCGAATCACTCCGAGGGATGTTACTCGTCACACATGCGTAACGGATAAACGAACACCGATCTTATTTTCACGATATCCATCTCCATGTAACGCAATCGCGTATAAATAACGCGGCATGAAAAAAAAACACGTATAACGGCAACGTTCTGAAGATCAGTTATCTTTACTGATGTTCTTTACTGTTTACTGTTAAAACTGCTAGTTTAGTTTTTTATTTTTCGTAGCTTCGAAAAAAAATCTTATTATGTCTCAAAATCACGGAAAAAAAATAAGTATCGAGAGGCAAAAATAAATATGTTTGCCTTTGTTAAGAACATTTTCACTTATACATACCGGATTATTTACATATAATGAAACAGCTGCCGTAGTACGATTTTTTTTTTTTTTTTTAAGAAAAATTATAATTTTTTATTATACTGCTGTGTAACATCAATTAAGATCCTTTGCAATCCTTCACTGGTAAAACAATTATATATCTCGTAGAAAAATTGTATGGCGAAAGCGTATTAGTTGTTCAAATGAGTCGCAACCAAAATTGTGCGTAAAGTTATTGAACTTCCGAAATCGTATTAGAGAAAAATCGTGAAAAAAACATTGTGAAACAGGCGGAGACTCTTGAAATTCCTAATTATCGATAAATTTCTTTTTTATTATTAGAATCGTTTCGTTTTATGCACTCTGTGCAGACATTTTTTTTAAATATAATTATCCTTGATTCGTCAGTAATACGAATTTATTTAATAGATAACTGTTTTACCATCGGATAACTGTTACATATCTTTAAATATATATTTGCGCGATAATGAAAAGAAGAAAACGCGATCGGCCTTTTGATATCTAACCGTTTTTTTTTTTTTCATTGAGTCTTCGATGCTCATCCTCCTTAGAAGTTGAAAAAATTTTCGCGATTTTTCATTCCGACAATAGACGCGCGCGTATCAAATATATATATTTATATGTGTTTTTTTTTTTTTGGCATTTACAACAAATGAGGAACTCGCACCGTGCTCAATGATTTACTCCACAAACGGCAAAAGTCTTTTTCTCTCGTATTTCATATTCATACAAATCCAAGGCGAAAAACTTTGAGATGCCGGTATCGAAATAAATCCTCCGTCGTCGTCGTCAAGCGGCAGCTGTTGCAAGAAAAAAAAAACAACACACTTCAGGCATCCAAAGGTGTCGACTTCTCGACTGTTGTTTCATCCGGTTTTGTCGCGTCAGACTTCTCGGTACTCGAGGGATCGCCGTCGATTTTTGATTTTTCATTGATGCCTGAAGTCGATTCCATGTCGCTGGCTTTGGCCTCCGAATCTATGTCGCGATCGTTAGAAGAGGGAAACGCAAAGTAGCCTTTGTCGCGGAGGTAATAATACAAACAGCCGCGGGCCACTGCCGTCTCTTCGTCGTCCGAAGTGTCTGGAAATATTGAATCATTATTATTCTTCGATCTTCGTGTGGATAAAAAATCGATCGCAAATTATTGAGGGATTAATTAAACGCAGAAATACGGATTACTGTAAGTAACAACCTTCGTGTGTTTAAATTATTCTATTTTCAAAAATCTTTGCTTTTGGATAAATTACTTATGATTTTTGTAACTTCGGTGACCATGCAAAAGATTTAGCAGCAATGCATGATTTTACGTACCCATGGTTTCGGGCAAATGATAGATCGGCAAAAGATCGAAACCGTCGTGTTCCTCACCTGTGAAGATAATCACAATATTTAAATATAAAGAAATTAATATCCGACGAAAATTTACATTTTTTCAAATAAATTTCCAACTATGGATAAAATTTAAATTGCCTCGTCTGCGACAATGTAAAAAAAACATTCCGAACTTTACTCGTCAAATTTCCGAAACCCACAAAAAAAACTAAATTTCTTTTCTTTCTCAAAAATATATTGAAAAATGTATGTCTTGAAATTTTTTCGAAATATTGTCTCAAAAATCGTACATTATATCGTTTTGTTTCTCAATAACATTCTCAAAAAATGATAGATAATCAAATTTCCAATAGTAGACAAAGAAGACTTGCAATCATTTTTTTATATAAATTTTGTGCAAAAAATAAAAAACATTATTACCAAATAATGTAAAAAAAAAAAAACTTTATAAATGATCAATAAATTTCTTCAAATAAAATTATTATTGTTATCGTAAACATAACAAATAATAATAATGAATCGTAAACTTTTCAATAAAACAGTGGTAACGTCTCGTAAAGTTTTATCTCTAAATCTAATAAATCAACTGACCCATGTCATCGGACAGAGAAGACGCCGCGTTATCCGATGAGTCGTCTGCATTTTCCGGATCGTCGTCATTTTGCACTTCGTCCGGATCTCTGACATCGTCTTCCGAAGAGGCGATAGAGGAAATTTCCTCCTCCGACGATATCGTTGGACTTTCCGAAGTAACGTACGTCGATGCTTCACTTCCGTCGGAATCGATGTCAGGTACATTCACGTTCATCCATTCGGGAAGTTCCAGATCATCGTCGTCTGTTTCAGCATCTTTTACTACAAAAATAATTTGAAGAAAAAAAAAAAATCATTGCATCGTTTTTTAAAGTGATAAATTTTATCGCGAGCCGATTTTTCGACAATTGTCGACTGTCATAATGAAACACATCTTCATTGTAAATAACTAAAAGTTTTTTTTTTTTCGATTGGAAAAAAATGCGTAATTTTTAAAATTCCATAGTTGTCACTGCAAGACGCGAAAAAACTAACGAATACATTTACAATTAATCAGTTACATCGATTAACGATGAGTCAATAAGTTGCGTCAAATTGCAACAAATTATTTAATACATGGATTTGTTATAATTGCAGAAAGCATGGTAATAGATCGATCGACAAAGTTTGATATACTTATAAACGCGAAGTGGAGAAATGAATGAACTATTCATGGAGAACTAAATATCGTTTGTAGAAAAAAATAGAAATATCAAAGTTCATTTTAGGTTAAACAAATGTTTAACCATTTAAAAAAAGCGAATGATTATGTTCGTTATATTTGCTGTATATTATTTTCATTGCATCACACGTTGTCATACGACTCGGTTACTTGTTTCATGAGATGTTTGCGATTCACCGAAACGATTGTTTAGAGACGAAGACGCGTGTCACGTGACTTACGTTTGCTTTGTTTACCGGTAAAAACCAAAGAGGTACACATAAACATAGGCTAGCTGCTTAATTACTGCATTGTTTCTACATACCTTTCAAAATAATCATTTCCTTCGATGTCGGTGAAAAATTTCGTTAAATATCGTCAAGACGCAACGGCGACAGATTCGACAAAGAATGTACAAACGAAACGTGCGTAGACTTGCATCGGCTACCACCGACAGTGAACTGTGACTGCGATGTTGCGGTGGTTGAGGTCGCGCGGTGCGGAATTGACTAGTATTTGTGTCTGACATTCGATAGAGTGAAATGGACGCGTAGGCGCAGCGTATAATAATAATGTAACGTCGCGCGTGTTCGGTGTGCAGAAATAAAAAATTGCGTCCACCTTCTGAAATTGGTTCACATGAAACGCGTTATTTATATTCAGCTTCTGAAATTTATTATGAATTATTCAGAAATTTTAATGATACTTGTTTCATAGACCAATTTCTTTATTGTTATCATAGTGCATAATACATGTAAAGTTTACGTTGAAAAAACGGTTTTAAAAAAATGTGATTTAAGGATATCGTTACCAAAAGCCGTTTCTGTTCGATTTTTTTAACATTTATGTGGTCTAAAGAAAAGAACACGCTTGATTTATTGGAATTTTAAAAAGATTTTTTGACCGTTTAGTTTTTTTGCAACGTGATTTCCAAGTTACGTACCTTAACATGGGAAGGATACGAATTAACCTAAAAAACGATACAATACAGCGCTTTTCTCCGCCAATTTCTGTTCGATTGAAAAAAAAAACTAACCGCGTCTGGAGGATACTTCAAAACAGATTGTGTCCAAATTTAAACGATGTTCACGGTTTAGTTTTCAACTACCCCCAAGAAAACGCAGCGTCTATCTCTTTCTAGCACGCTTGCTTTGTATCACCTTTCTCTCTCGCACATCGACTACCGCGTTCAGCGGAGCCCCTCTCCCGTGCCCCCCCTCGCAATTCTGGTAACAACATCCTTAACGCAGACAGTCGATTAACGTGTTCTATGATATTTTTCATGATTTATTTTTCTAATACAAAACTGTGATACATTTGTAACTGCGAATTAATTGAATAAATCTATGAATTTATCGTCGGTAAAAAAATTTCATTTTTCGACGAATATAGATATAGTTATACGAAAACATGACGTCAGGAGCTTAGATTAAATGTGGCGGTCAGGAAAATGCATTCGCAGCCCCATTATAAAATCGTACATTTCCCTGTATATAACGAACGAATTCCTGTATACAGGAACCTTTTGGTATAATATTTTGAACCGGTGAAATTCATCTCGGTACAAATCGTACGCGTAGGGGGTGCGTGGGCCTCAATACGAGATCCGGTGATAATTGAACTTTTGATACCAAATCAATTGGTTCGAGGTAAAAATTGCGCAACAAGTGTCCGATCATTGCTTTCAGCTCAAGCATCGCAAACTTTTGTCCTGTGAACAAAAAAATAATTATTAAACAGATACATCGCTCAATCTCTTGGCGCGGGACTAATTACGGACCGATGCAGTTGCGCGGTCCGGCGCTGAATGGTATGTATGCGAAGGGATGACGTCCCGCTATTCGTTCAAGTAAAAATCTGTCCGGATCAAAGGTATGAGGATCCGGCCAGAAATTTGGATCACGATGGAGATCATAGATGTGGACGTGAGCGACGGTACCTTTTGGTATCGTGTAATTTTCTAGAACCGAAAAAAAAAAAGAAGAATGTACCGTTGTTGACAAAATTAAATTTTCCCCCATTTTCCAAATTTTTCTAAAATAATAAATTAATAATCGTGAATGGATTAATTATCAATCGTTAATTTTTCGTTGATAATTAAATAATCATTTTTTTTTACAAATTAAAAACATTATTCTTCATTCGTATAATAATTCGTAATGATTTCAATCAACACGCGCATGCGTCAAGTGCCCCCACCAGCTGCTCGTTGGCCCCCGCGTGCTGAACGCTGAATTGAGGCGGCAGTGTGCAATGCAGCTTGAGAGGGGGAAGTCGTGCCGGTACCGAGTTCATAACTTACGCGAGGTTGTTCTTTCGCTTTGTACGATAGTTATTGGCATTCAGTAAAATCACTTACTTAGATACATGTCTTCGGTCAAGTGTCGCGATATGAAGTGAACACTCGGAAATAATCGAAGGCTCTCTTTGATGCAACGGTCGAGATAAGTCAATTGTTGAATTGTCGTGTAATCCATTTTACCCCCATTCTCGTTGAGTACCGTGTCAATTTCATCGCGTGCCCGTTGCTACGTAACCACCAAAAGCATAATTGAAAGTCGAACGATTGAAGCATCGACATTTTTTTTTCCGTTTTACCTGAATATCCGCGTGTTCTGCAAGAAGTGCCAGTGTGAAGCAAATCCCCATGGCGCTAGTGTCGTGACCCTGAAACCGAAAAAAACATCGGCGTTTACGAAAACCGGGAGCAGGCGATTCACGGGGAATAATGAAAATACTCCTCGATTCAGGTAACAAATACGATAAATCGACGAATTACCTCGAACATAAATGTATCAACTTCTTCCCGAATCCCTGCCTCGTCTATATGACCCTCCCTCATAGACGTAATCAAAAGATCGAGCATCGCGAGTCGTTTCTTCAAACGATCACTCGAAACTTCATTGCCCTCCGTGAAAATTTCACCGGTTTCGTTGTGGTACTGTTGACGTTCGTGAATAATCTGAAAGAAAAAAAAAACGGTACAAAAAGTTTTTCGCGTGATTGTGCGAAGAAGAAGTGAACAGTTTCAATTATTGTGCAGAATGCGTCAAAGATTCTTAGTAATAACTAACTTTTTTCGAAAAATCATGAATTATTTCCAACGCTTTGTCGTGCTTTCGGCCAGTTGGCGTGCGTTTGAACACGAAATCCACATGAAGCCACGGTCTCAGCAGCCTAATTAACGCGTTCTATTAGTTAATATAGTAATCGTAGAATCGTTGGATAATACGAGGGAACGTGCCTGTGCAGCAGAAGTACGCCCATTTCGTGAATGGCGTGTCTGTATGTACTGTGGAACGCCGTCGACTCTGACAGAGATGTACCCATCGCGGTTTCTAAATATTTATGAATCCATTTTTTTTTAGTTAACGTCTATTTTGTAATATCGAATGCAACATTCAATATTACGTTTCGAAAAAAAAAAAAAAAAAATCTCGATGTCACTGATAAATAGAAACGACCAGTTTTTTTCTTTCGATAAATAAAAAACTTGACTATTCATAACTCGAGAGGAACGCGTGCGTTTTTGCTACTGAATGAATGAAACAATGTCGTCGACGCAATTAAAAAGATTCCGATCATCCGGATGGAATGGAGCACAACCTTTTTTTTACGTTATCTACTATATAGTCAGTAGTTATAACATCAATATCAAGAAATCAACTGCCAATATTTACATAACTAATTGTCGACCAGTCGTTTTGCATAATGATTCTCGGCTTTCGCAATGATTGCGAAAACTTCGCGGACTCATTTCTCTATACTTGCCGCATATCGTGTTTAGCGTGTACTTCGTAATAATGGGTAACAGATCGTAGACACGGTCGCTTTTGTTTTCCTTAATTTCGCGAACCATGCGTTCGCCCTCCTCGTCGAATACGGTTACGAATTCGCGTAAAACATTGAAGTGAAAAGCCGGCGTGAGAATCTTGCGCCTCTTCTGCCACTTGCTGCCTGAAAATCGGTTCCGATTCGGTTTGCTATTTGCTGAATTCGTATTCCTTGAAACACCTAATTACGAATAACTTACCTGTACTCGTGAGAAGACCCGATTGGAACCAAGGATGAAGAAAATCGTAGAGTACACTTTTAGTTATGTTCTTTTGGCTCGTAAGTAGTACCTGCAATTGATTGACGTTGATTGTTATTTGCAAAATGATATGGTGCCACGTGCAGGAAAAACTAACTATATGATTTTATGCACGCGTACAACCTTCGGTCAGACAATTAATCTTTTTAACTCGATCAACCGGTTCCAATATATATATATATATATTATAATTTACCTCGACATCGTCGGGATGTCTCATATTTATAACATTCCACATTACGGTCCAAATTCTGTATATGGGATAATAAGCGTCGTTGTGCCGACGCAAGAGATCCCATAATTCGTCTGAAAATCAATGTTATTTTGGATATTATATAAAATAAAAATAAAAATTATTCTACGATAATAGAGTATTATTAGTAAACTATCTTTTATAATAATTTATATGAAAATAAATAATAATTTTTTACACAACAATAAATTATTATTCACTGTTTTAACTGTTAGAATTGTTATAACACTATAATAACAATTGTTATTATACGATATTCCGTTATCTATTTTTTATATCATATTAGCGCTAAAATTTGAAAGTAATATATTTTTTGACTGTGATATAGTATATTAACGATTTTGTATTACCTTTTGGCACAAGAAAATCGAAAATATTGCCGACAATCGGTAAAGCCTTTGGTCCCGGAAGTTTGCCAATGAGCTCTCGGGTTCTCCTCCCGCGGAAGTATATGTAACTAATTACCCCAAACAACACGAGAGACAAAATAGTTTTCACGTCTATCATCGTAATGCCGCTGTTGTTATCGCGAAAAACGTCTGGTTCAGTCGGATATCAATGCGATAGTCGCTGCGCTCCGAACATCCAGCGCGGAGCGCTCTCAACTGACTGCGCAAATGAGATCCAATTATTATTTGTATCTTCTCCCTCTTTCCTCATTCATGGATAAACACTCCGACACGTTGTATATGTGACTGTGAACTGGTCGCATATTTCTCGTATACCGACATAGTTGACCCTCTTGAATAATCCGTTTATCGGTCTTTGTATTTTTTTTTCTTTTTTCATTCTCTCGCGGCATCAGTATTCACAAAAAAAACGTTCTCTCGGGTCAGCGTGTTGAAATCGAAGTAAATGAAGATGCTGGGAAAGAAATTCAATCGGCTAGCGCATTTTGCAATTAACATAATATAAAGATATACGCCGTACGGGTTACGACGGAGTTGCAAACTCGTTTTTTTTTTTTTTTTTTTTTTTTTTTTTTTTTTAAATTGCCGACGAGCTATCACAATCGAAAAAAAAAAATCGCTACAGAAAAATGTACTGTATCGCCGATGAAAAATCGCATATTTGATGCCAGCTGAGTATCGATCTATATATGCATATATATAAAAAAACAAATCATAAATGGTTTTCTGGATTTATCGATCTTTCGCTATAGTTGGTACGAAGGACAATGCGAACTCCAAGAATAACTACATTTACGCTTCGGCTGTCTCGTATTTTCTCATTATTTGCCAATTCGTATGATAACAGTCGATATCGTTACTTGTTTTTTTTTTTTTTTTTTTTTTTCCCCCATTTTACTTTGAATTATCCGAAGGCAAAGCCAATATTTTCTCATTCATTGACGCTTCGGGGTATTTTTAAAATGCCATATGAATTCATATATAATATTTTTTAGAGTCTATTGCGGCTACCCGTGAATCAGCATAAACATATCGGAGAATAATCAGTACAATTTGATAGTAATACAAAATTTAATATACTTATATGCAATTGACGGCGTCATATCGGTCGGGAAAGTTTTTCTATCGTTTTGTATTCTCCCTTTTTGTCTTAACTACAGCGATAATTATTCTGTGTGTATCGTACGAATGACTCATCGACTCTACTAATGATTCGTTTGTAAAAACTTGCAATAACGAGTGTCACTACAACGTTAAATTCGATCCGAAACTCCAAACCTGAGAATGAATAAACAAAATTACAAAATATTAAATCATCAATGCGATTTATTATTTATTCACATAGTATAAAAATATTACAGAAAAGCTTTGATTCTCTAACTTGTTACATTGAAATGCGCAAAATACTTGTCAATTCGTCAAACTATCGTGTATTAGATAATGCGTTATCGTCCGATAAATTTAATACAGAAAAATAATACAATATTTGATAAAAAAAATATCGAATATGTTAGTATCGAACAGCACTTCGTATAATCGGCTTGTGTACGGGTTACATAATGTATATAACAACAAATAATAATAATATAATATAATAATATTAGAATATATTATATTGAAAACCATTTATATAAGTTGCATATAGATTTGGACGTGTATACAAAATATAGAATATAAAAATGTGTTATCTGACTAGTCGTTGAATATATTTATTTTTTTTTACGTCGGAGTTTCATTTTCCGGTGACGACAGTTATTGTGCATTGAAAGGTGATGTCCTTATCAAAAACAGTTAATCTGTTACCCATATCTTATCATACAAGACCTGTACATCCATAATTTCATCACAAAAGTTCGCTTTCTGCGCGAAAGATTATGTTGCGGCATCCAAGTGTCTCACGATAACATATGGAATTGATGATAAATAGAAAAACAAAAGGCAAAAATTACCGCCAGCAATTTTAAATATGCATAAAAATCGAATAATCGAATCAAATAATGAATGGACCGTAAGGTGTTAACAGTTTCGCGAGAACGGCGCAATGTTTCGAAAGTCAGCATCGAGCGCGTGGCTCAGGATAGATTGCGTCGTTCACGAAACATGAAACAACGTCGGCAGGAGAAGGAGAACATTTGGGAAGAGCAGCAGAGTTGTTAAGTGGATGAAATAGACTCGATCAGTGAATCATCGCTCGGAGTGAAACAGGAATACCGAGAGCAATCAGTTTAAATGGACTCAAGAGAAAAATAGAAGATGTTTAGAAGACGAAGAGTACGCAGTGAATTCGATACATCGCGGTAACACTATTAAGGCCACATGTGTCCTACATACGCTTTATAGTTACGTAGTTCCCACTGAAGAAACATGGCGTCGGCTTTTATTGCGTTTCTCCATTTTGCTCGGTTGTTGCCTCTTTCTTGACAAAGGTGCTTCTGGTTTCAAGTTGAAGCCAGAAACCACCTTCAGGCATCATGACAAAGGTCGCTTTATTGAATTTCAACGGTATTCGCGTTTTGGGACTCGGTTTCAAATGGCACTTTGACAAAAGATGGAAAAACATGACTTTAGACTCCAACAAGGCGAATCTGTTCCCAATGCACATCCTCGGTCCGTTTCCGAACGGAAAGTAAGTGAAAGGGTCTATTTCGTTTTTCTTACTACCCATGAAGCGTTCAGGATCGAATTTTAACGGATCGGCAAAATACTTCGGATCCCGGTGAATGGAGAAAGCGGGAAACCAAACGTTGTCACCCGGTTCAAGCATCACCGGTTTGCCCCCCGGCAAGGCCGGTGGTAACTCGTAGGACTTAACGCAGAGCCTGTCGAGAAACGGTGCAACCGGATAGAGTCGCAGAGCTTCATTCAAAACGGCATCGAGATACTGCATTCCATTGATCGCCTCGTAGGTCGGCTTGCCGTCCGTTTCCTCCAGGACGGCGTCCACCTCATCCTGAAGTCGCTTTTGCACATCGTCGTTGATGGCTATCTCGTAGGCAGCGAAGCACATGAAGGTTGATGAGGAGTCGAAACCACCGAAAAAGAAGATGAAGGCCTGGGCGGTCATATCCAGAATGGTCAGTTTTGGACCGTCTTCCTTTCCACGCGTCTCCATCATCAGTTGCAGCATGTCGGGCCTTACGATGCCCTTGCGGTCCCTCATTTCGATCGTCTCTCTCACAACATTTTCGAAGAAGTTTTCGACTTTCTCTGAGAAGAACTTCAGTCTCAGCAGTCTCGAGATCTTCGGGAAGCTGCGTTGAAGGAAAAATTTCAATGTGCGCAAACCACCCTCGAAATTTGTCGCCTCGCGTCCCATAACGTAGAATTCATTTGTCGGATTTCGCATAGAATCGACGCTGATGCCAAAAGCGCAGGTAGCGATTGCGTCGTTCGTATAACGCGTGAAGGCGTCTTTCGTGTTCAAAACGTTTGGACCGTCCGCGCTACGCTCAGCCAAATAATCGGCGAAATTCTCTGCGCAGTTTGACATCAGTTTAAACATCGCCTTCATTTTGCTTCCCGTGAAGGCCGGACTCAGGAGATTGCGCATTTCTTTCCATTTTTCACCGCGAAGGCCGATTAGATTTTTACCGAAAAGAGGTTCCCGATCGAAATCGACGAAATTGCGATGATCGACGAAATGATCGAAGTGCTTGACGGCAATGTTTTTTATTAGCTCCGGTGATCTTATCATGATTATTGGCTGCTTGAATTCGTGAAAACCGATGTAAGCCGCATTCTCGTTGTGTTGGTAGATCCTGCTGAAGGTCTCGGTGAAATGGCACTGGCGCAATAACGCTGATGCGGCGTTACCGATAAATGGCAATGGTTTAACTTGGATTATTCCCAATTTTTCGAATTTGTTCGGTCGTCCGAAGAACAAATAACGAATAACTAGAACACCGAGCAATACTGTCAACAGCAACAGAGTCAAGAAATCCATCGCTGAATATTGATTTTTTTTTCTTTCGATTTACACAACACTGTTCGTCGATTAGCAAGATTGTTGCGTGCTCAGCTCGCTCCGACTGCTGGACGAGACTGAACTGCGTCATCGCTGGGACGAGACGCCAATGACAATCCAAACGCCCCCTGACCCCTCCCTTCGTGCTATAGTCAAGTTCATTCGGCTTATAATGTTCACTGGAGAGAAATATCAAGGCCGATCAATCCATCTCGATGACCGGAATAAATATTTCTGCGCAGAAATTCAACGAACGATCTTTTTTTTCCGAGAGGTAGTTAATGAATTTTTTTCGTAGATGCAATGTTCTACGAAAAATTGCTTAATTTCACTCTAATTTTCGATCATCGAGCAATTGATGATAAATATTTATTGTATAAAAAAATAATAATGTTATTATTATGATAAAAATAATAAAATAATGTTCGTAAAAATGATGACGACTTAGTGATTGAATTGTATTTTCTGATATTATTATATTATGTTAATGTTGTTATAATCATTTTTTTTATTGCATCGCTGTATCACGAGAGTGATGAAATATTTTGAAATCTTCACGGTAGCTCGATCGGTATTACAAGGAATGTCTGAATTCCTGTTAATGTTTTTCGCTAATGATAATAGCGGAATCGTTGTTATCGATACGAAACAGTACGATTAATACCGCAGCCTCGATTTGGCGTTCATAATCGATAGACTGAAATCCAATACTCTGAGAAATTGTTGAACGAATTTCAACATTATTTTCACATCGTTTTTTTTTTTTTTTTTTTTTTTTTTTTTTCTTTCTTCTTTCATCAAAACATCGTAATCATTTGTATTGCCTGACTGACAAAAATGCATTTTTCATGCGATTAGGATTTTAAAGTTAAGAAAAACAGTGGATTTTTTGTTGGGTTTATAATTTCTTAAATCTCACAATGCCGAGTAGATATTTCTATAAAATCGTAATAAACTTAGAGTAGAAAGTATGGAAATCTGAGGAAAGCCTCTACGGGTTCAATAGCGCATGTGTGACCCCGCCGGAGATGAGAGATCAATTTTATATTACTGACTATTCAATTTTAAAAAGGATAAATTACGTTATTTCTTCGTTAAAGTAATCGTTATGTTATAGTTTGCCTAATTCCTTCGATAATCAAAAGTTCATTTCAATAATGGATTTTTTATTGAATGCAAATAAATAATTAAAAATTAGAAAAATAGCCCGCGTGATAAATTTTATATTACACCGTTTAAATTTTTTTCGTAAACAACAACATATTATGATCACAATATCACAAGCAAAAACAAGGATCAGAGGGGCAGATCCTGAATTTATCGCTATTTCTTCGTGGTTCGATGAATTTCACGGCCACTAGCCATCGTGTTTTTTTTTCGCGATGACGATCAATCGATCGGATTTGATCCGCAAGAAATCGTTCTGCGAAGTCTTGATTTTTCGCCATCCCATGTATACTATCCATAATGATATAGTAAACAGCAACGTTAGAAATCATTGCAAAAATTATGCGATGAATCATACCGCGGGTGCGCATTGTCCGTGTTTGCGGCTTTGTCGGTACACTAAACTCACGATTATCATAACGAAAACCCGGAAGTACTTGCGAAGACGTAACAATAATGAAACCCTCGACGACGTAATCGTTTAGGCTTCTTTCGATACGCGATTCCTTTGTTGATACGTATTGTGTTAATTGCTAATGACCCTCAAGTTTTTCAGCGAGAATCCTAAAAATGATGATAAAGCCGATGATCGTACTATAATAATAATCATAATAAGCAATTTTATTTTTTAGTTATTATTATAAATTTTTGTAATCGCTTAGTTGTCTGTTAAAATAGCGGTAAAGTGACGTTCATCGGCTCTATACTGAAAAACTGATTAATTTCTTTTGCGCTAATTTTTCTTTTCAAGTTTTCTTATTTCAGTATTAATAATATTACTGACATTACTAGTTTAACGGCAATAAATTTACGCTTCTCTCCATTGAAAAAAAAATGTTGATTGACAAATAATACGAAAAAAAAAAAAAAAAAAATGTCGGGTCATTTTTTCGCGTCGATATGTTATATTGTACATTCGTAGAGTCAAACCCTCTGATAGCAGGCAAGCTATTGGTTCGCATCGCAAGATAGAACGATTAGCTATATCGATCTGAATTATCGTCGTTATCAGTAAGATTTGAAAAAAAAAAAAATGCGATCGAAAATTTCTCCATCAATACGCGGACACACCTCAGTACAATAATTTCGACGATATTTTTCAGCACTCGTGTATTCATTTAACTTACGTTCGGTGGCAAAAACATTTGGTCGGTATGATTGCGATTAGATAAACTTTGCAGTTACCATGATACGAGGTGTATATTAATCTCGAATGTGCCGATCGTTTCGTCATAAACATTTCCATTACGGATCGTCGAGTAAATTTACCGAGGTTCCGTATCGAAACGCGGTCTTAATGGTCTTCGCGTGGTTCGATTTCTAGTTATCGGTAGATACTTAAAACTATTCTGTATCTGCAACCTTGTCTCGAATCTTTATCTCTTTCTCTTTCTCGCAGATCTCGCGACACGTTTTTCCGCGACGTTTCGCGTTACTTTTTTTTTTTTTTTTTTTTTATCATTCCACGCTCGACATCGCACGGCCGGCATCGATATACACGCCGATTGTTATGCTATATGTAAAAAGGTTTTTCCCGAAGCGGTTGCCAGGTGGCGGGGGGTCAACTCCGCGAGGGACCGATAATATATTGGGGCTGAGGCTATCGGAGTGTCAGTGTTCAACTGACGGATTTCAGAAGTATAACAAGAGGTTGTTACACCAACGCCCGCTCATCGTCGTGAGTTTTTAGCGCGTATCAAAGTTATTGCAAGCAGGCAATATCGTCTACAGTAGTTTCGCGGTGATAAGGGACAACGTGCTTATCGACGGGAAAACAGCACTTAAGACAATAGAGTATCTCATGTTCTAAAAAAAAAAAAAAAAATTGTGTTCGCTGAACACGTTTTTTTAAACGCGCATATCGTAACGACCGGTCCAAAGATGATTTGCAACAATGGTGTTCCGCAAACTAACGGCAATTCGTATGGGGTGAGTTGATAATTCGAAATTATTTTACGCCGTAAGGGGGATAGGGAACTAAAAACGGGAAAATAACATATTTGAACGATTTCAAACAAAAAATAGTGATTTCTTTTAATTGTCGTAAAAAAAATATAACGGTATGAAAATTCTCCGTAATATTGCGTTACATTATACATTATTGATTAAACACATTTTCGTTATAATTTAATTTATTTATTATGTGCTTTTTACGTGCTTCTCACGTATTTATATTTTAACCGCGATCTCTTTTTTTTTTTTATGGTTAAGTAGATGAAATTTCAAAAGAGCCGAAACTCTTCAAACGGTGGCGGATATGTTCGGTTGTTATCTTGAGATATTTACGAAATCGATAATTGTCATTGGGTTATTTCCTATTTCCAAAACACATGAAAATCACTTTGATTTCTTGTAATTCTTGTAATTGACAAAAAATGGGACTTCTCAGAGTTAAATTTCTGGTCCTTCCTTCCTTCGCTGGTACTTTCTTTTTTTGGTCCGTTTCAATTTTTTTCTCAAAGTCATCGGAATGTCGATTGTCCAAAAAATGTTGGCACCGAAAAATTACTCTAAAAAGGTTTGTTAGGGGTACTGTCAGTTCGGAAATATACGACTTGGAACGAATGGCGAGGGAAAGAATGCGATATCTTGCAGCAGAGTATCTCAAGCGTTATCCCATCGTACGTAAACCAGGAACTCTTAGCATACTACTCTCTGCCGATGGGTAGGGAGTTACAACTGGCAATGAAAGTGACTTTCTTTACGCTTTCACGATTACGTGGTAGGCACACGCGAAGCGTCCTATAACGCGACGACAGTCGCCGTACGACGTTCGCGAGTGTTTCAACAAATTTTAGCGTTCGCATGGAATGTCGGAAAAAAATTATCGGCCCGTTGCTGTTTCGTTTTGGGTCATTATTGCAATTAGCGCATAATTATTATTATCAGCGCGTTAACTGATAAGTGCTGAATAAACTTGTTAATTTGTATAATTGTTTTTGTTTTCTCTACACGCGCGCGTGAATAATTGATCAATTTTTTGTATTATAATGTTCCTAAAAATGTCGATAGCCACGAATATCGGTCACGAGCATTAAATTGAAGCGATAAGATACACAATCGTGAATTTTTACTGACCTTTTAACGAAAACAAGTGAACAGCTGATTCGTTTAGCTATATTTATCTCTTCCGAATATTTCGATTTTTTGTGTGTTCGTTAAAATGGGAATGTTCGTTCGACCGATACACGAAGATCCGGAGTACAAACAGCCAAAGGTGAGACGACAATTAACAATTAATGTAAAGACTATAATTCTCATAATTATGGACAACAAATTTTAATGAAAACATATAATGTATGTATAACGAATGTGTGTTTTAAGTTTGTATTTCTAATGCTTGAATTACAGATATCTGTTACATGCTGGAAAATAAAATGTATATATTTATCACATCCGCAATATAAGACGTAATATTCATATTAAATATAAAAAACATATAAAAATATTTTATCATAAAACAAGTAATAATAATTGTTATTAATATTCTTTGAATTTAATATTATATATTACCATATATAATAAATTAAAATAAAAAAAAGATGACAATTTATTGCTTAATAAATTTAGTAATTCATTAATTACATATTGTTTTTATACTATTTATTTTGTTCATTTTTATGTCAGATATAAGACGAAAAAAAAAGTGTTACGATTGACTAAGATAGATGACCGACTAGTTGAGTTATTAAAATCGGGCCTTGTAATTTATTGCCGCGAATTACCGCTTAAATATTTTAACGACTCGCGTCCGTTCTCGCATCGGAATTTTAACATTAATGCGCAAAGCGGGTAATCGGCACACGGCAATATTTGCAGTTGTTCTGAAATTATGACGCGAGTATATGGATTTCTTGTAAAATGTTCATCGTTTCCCGGGACTTATTTATTTCCATTGCCTCGGCCTGGAAAACTCGCGCGAAACGTTGAAACGTAAGTTGGGACGCGACCTCGCGAGCCGGAAGACCGCGAGTTGATAGGTATTCATTTGAAAAACAAAAAAAAAAAACAAATTGTCTATACGAGAATGCAGTCGTAATTGAACTATTCGGACGCTTTCTAATTTACACAAGTAACGTAACACACAGTAGCGGTCGCCATGATACGCAGTATTACAGCTGCGATTATCAGTCATAATAATAAAAATAATAAAAACGCGACTAATTATTATAATATTTTTGTGAATAATAATAACAATATTTCATAATCAATCATTTTTCGGAGAAACGCGAGAAAATTATTAAAATAATAATGAAATAATTTTTTCTTTTTTTCTTTTTTTTTTTTTTGCTAACAGACAAAAGCAGCGACAAACGTTACAGAGCAGACGAAGCATGTATCCCGCGACAAGCGCGGCAATGCTCTGGGCGTATATCGCGGATTTCGCGGTTGCACAGTCTGGATGACCGGATTATCGGGAGCGGGAAAAAC
Organism: Buathra laborator; assembly: GCA_934046635.1. Taxonomy (NCBI): domain Eukaryota; kingdom Metazoa; phylum Arthropoda; class Insecta; order Hymenoptera; family Ichneumonidae; genus Buathra; species Buathra laborator. The sequence continues at coordinate 19,564,674 of OW203895.1, read as the reverse complement.
ATCGATATCCTTTCAAGTCGAAAATTATCTGGTATCCCAGGGAATCCCCGCGTACGGTCTCGACGGCGACAACGTGCGCACGGGTTTGAACAAAAATTTAGGCTTCAGCAAGGAAGATCGCGAGGAAAACGTTCGAAGGGTCGCCGAGGTTGCGAAACTCTTCGCGGATAGCGGCCACGTAACGCTTTGCAGCTTCGTCTCGCCGTTCGAAGATGATCGGCGTATCGCGAGAAAAATTCACGAGGATTCCGGTCTTCCATTCTTCGAGGTGTTCGTCGACGCCTCGCTGAGAATATGCGAGGCTCGCGATGTTAAGGGTCTCTATAAAAAAGCTCGACAGGGAACGATAAAGAGTTTCACGGGCATCGGCCAGAGCTACGAAGCACCTTGCCAACCGGATCTCGTGTTGGACACGGAAAACGCGACACTCGAAGGATCGACTAGTTGTCTCGTACGATTTCTTCAGGCGCGCGGTATCATTCCGAATCTCGCACAGCCCGGCGATGCGGTCACAGAGCTTTTTATTCACGGAGAAAGATTGGCCGATGCCAGGATCGAGGCTGCGACGCTGAACGCCTTGACAATCACCGAAGTCGACGTTCAATGGCTTCAAGTTTTGGCTGAGGGTTGGGCTGCTCCTCTCAAGGGTTTTATGAGGGAAGAACAGTACTTGCAGGTAAGATAATTACTAAAATACATTACTTGTAAATACTATACAATTATATTATTCGAAATTCTCTCTGAATCGTGAAAACGTATAAATTGTAGAAAAATTGATGAACTTTTAATGCGATAAATATCGAACATCGATCGTTCGCTTTGCTCGAAGTAAACAAAAATTCAAACTCAATACACGATTCTTTCATTCGAGATTTTTCGCTTTGTCATCACTTTTTTTTTATCGCCACGTTTGCCACCCGATAAAACGTTCGCAACATTCTCTCGAGTATCTGTACGAAATAAAAAGCATGAATTACGCATGACTTTTATCTGGAAAACAAAGCAAACTTTCCATTTCACATTGGATTTTATCTTTATCCGTCGTTTCCGGATAATCTGAAGTGCTTTCGAAAGCTGATTTGAAATTGATCGATGGTACAGATTTCAATCGGTTATCATTGATTTCTACCTTTTCGTATCCCGGCGATCGTTGAATTTTTTTATATTCTTTCGATTCAAATTGTTTTAATCGAATCGGAGTTTCCGGTTCGATCGTTTCTCGCAAAGACTATATTTTTTTTATTTTTTATTTTTTCCATTACTTTCAGTCGCAACACTTCAACTGTCTCTTCGAAAACGGCGCGACGATAAATCAGTCGATACCCATCGTTTTGGCATTGAGTACGAGCGACAAAGAGCGCCTTCATGGGCAGCAAGCGATCGTTCTTCGTTATCAAGAGACAGATTTGGCGATTATGCGAAATCCCGAGTTTTACTTTCATCGCAAGGAGGAGAGATGTTCGAGGCAATTCGGCACCAACGATCCTGGTCACCCCTACGTAAAGATGATCCATGAATCCGGCGATTGGCTCGTCGGTGGCGAACTCGAAGTTTTTCAAAGAATCCGATGGAATGACGGTCTCGACGCTTATCGACTTACACCCAACGAGATTCGGGAGAAATGTCGTGAAATTGAGGCCGACGCTGTTTTCGCCTTTCAACTGAGAAATCCCATCCACAACGGTCACGCGCTGCTCATGCAGGTAAATATTCCAAATGCTGTTTTGCCAAAATCTCCTACCGAAGTGATAATCTTTACTTTTACCTCAAAATCTCCGGAGGAACTTTTTAATTAAATTTTTAGATCGTTTCATTTCGATAAAAAACAAAAATTACTGAAACACAGTGATGTTATGGACATCGCAACGATCGCATACATTCATTAACAGCCTTAAACCAGATCTCGAAAAAGAATTGGAAGTGTGAGATTTCTTCTATTTAATCATTTTGACTTTTTGTGAAATATCCACGAAAAAAAAAAAAAATGTTGAAAATATAACCATAATATATAATTTTTTTTCGAAAATATATTGGATATATTATAGATATGTTTTACGATATACTTTTTTTTATGCGGATATGTAATTGTGAAATTGAAAATTCGCTTGTAAATGTGTGTTTTTTTTTTTTTCGTTTTTTCTTATCGCAGGACACGCGAAAACGTTTGCTAGAGGAACGAGGATTCAAGAAACCAGTTTTGCTGCTACATCCATTGGGCGGATGGACTAAAGACGACGACGTGCCTCTTGCCGTTAGGATAGAACAACATCGAGCGGTTCTCGAGGAGGGAGTTCTGCATCCGGATACTCTACTTGCCATATTTCCGAGTCCAATGATGTACGCCGGACCCACAGAGGTTCGTCGTTTATCATACTTTCCGCTTTATAGATTCGCTGAGACTTTAATGCGTGCGAATCCGTAGATTATGGATTCAGTGGAACGCCGTTTATCCGAAGCGTCGATTATCCGAATGACGATTTAATTTATCAAAACGTTTGGTTATCCGGATTAATATGCAAATACATTGTTACGCGACGTAACGAACTCAAATTTTTCCGTTTCCCTTCGTCACTCTGCATCCCATTTCTTTTATATTTTACTCGACGCCATTACTTTTACCAAAACGATTGTGAGATTTCGCAGCGAAACATTGAGTTTTTTTTTCTGTTTTTTTTTTTTTTTTTTTTTTTTTTTTCGAATATTATAAGGTAATAATTACATTATTTTTCTATGAAAAAGTGCATTTGCCGAGAGTCTTGTCTCGTTACAAATTAAAACAAATGAGTCTTTTTTTCGACAATTTTTTCTTGTATGACTCTCAATATACAAACCTTTCGGTAAAAAAAAAATGTTTTAATTTAATGTCACAGTTTATGAGAAAAAGGAAAAAAACTTGATTTTCGAACTGCTGGGTGAATGCACCCCGTTAAATCGTTTTTTTTTTTTTCATAACAAATGGTTATTCGGATATCCGATCGATCGATCGATTCTTATCTTGAAATTCGTTTCCGTTTATTTTTTCAGGTGCAATGGCACGCAAAAGCGCGAATGACCGCCGGCGCGAACTTTTACATCGTCGGTCGCGATCCCGCAGGAATGCCCCATCCCAATAAATCTTCGACTCCCGACGGAAATCTCTACGATCCGAGTCACGGCGCCCGAGTACTGTCGATCGCTCCCGGACTCCGAGAACTCGAGATCATTCCATTCAGAGTCGCGGCGTACGACACAAAAATAAAGCAAATGGCATTTTTCGATCCGACGCGAATGGCCGATTTTGAATTTATCTCTGGAACCAGAATGCGCGGTAAGTGCTTACGATTTTTTCTCAGATTTAACGAACATCGATAAACGTAGAAAATTTAATGTACAGAAAAAAAAAATTGAAAATTCTTGATAGATTTTCAAAAAAAAATGTTTGCCCGATGATGCAAAAAAAAAAAAAAAACAGTAAAAACCCAAAATTTTTACTTAAAAAATCAACAAATGTGCAATAATATTTTTCTCATTAAAAAAAATCGCAATATATCTCTTTGCAGGTCTCGCGAGATCCGGCGAGACGCCGCCGGAGGGTTTCATGGCCCCGAAGGCCTGGTCGATATTATCCAAGTACTATCAGCATTTAGCGAATTCAAAGTGAACTCCGGTAACCACCGGAGAGCGCGAAATAACTAAATTTTTTAAGTATTATTGGCAACAACAACAATTGGCAACAATTCTCTGCCTATTGGAATTTATTTTTAACGCCGAAACAACTACAGTGAACGCTTCGCCAGTGTCCGTTCGCGTTTCCGGAGGCAGCGATCCCCAGCGATGGGGGATTGCAGTGATCGGCTTCAGCGGTTAAACACGACGTTTTCTTGCTTTATACATTTTTTTTTAGGAAGGATAGATTTTAGTCTATGAATCGACGAAATGTATCGTCTTCGGTATTTTTTTTTTTTTTTACTTTTATCAATTAAACGCGGTAAGATATTGTGGAGGATGGTTTGTGAATAATTTATTACGCATCTAAGGAGAATTAACATAATATTGGAGAGATTGTACATACACACCGACGCCAGTTGCAAATTGAATCGGTAAACGGGAAAACGAAAAGAAAGAAAAAGAAAAAAAACAACATGTTTTGCTTCAGTTTCAACAGTACACCCGCCGTTCCCTTCGCTTCGTTTCTCTTAGTATCTAAGTACACAGATGGAGTTCGATATTTAGTTCGTTCCTTTTTTATTTATTGCATGCGAAGATACTCCTCAAGCGCGTCTCGGAAGGGGGATTTTTTTAAAATATCTTCTTCGAACATATTATTATCGATAGAGTTTCATAGACTTGCGACAAATGGAACAGTTGTGGATATATGTTTTAAGACGCGAATTCTTGATCTTGGAAGAGGAGAGATTTTCGTCGTATCGTTCAATCGACGATCGTTGGCCGCTCGTTTAATTTTTTTTTCAATTCTCGTGTTTGCCATTCATATTAGTCTCATGGAAGATCTGAAAAAGAACAAAACAAATGATTGATCGATTAGAGGCGTTTATGATTTTCGCGTCGTTTTTTTGTTGCGGGTGATGTTTAGCCAGCGGCGTTTTTTTTTTGCATCCAGAAAAACAAAATGATGAATGATGAAAAAAAAAAACGTAATGGGAAAGAAAAAATAATATACCTATCGTATACATCGTTCACTACGGCTATATGGAGAATAATTATGTCCGCGAGACAACGGAGAGGGGAGGGATTGAGTTATTCGTGGACGACGATGATGACGGAACCAAAGAAAAATTAGGAGGCGATGCACGACGCGGCTCGCCTACCTTCCTCCTCGGAGTCCGATATTCGCGTTGCTTGGAGGGAACTTTGTTTCGAGAGAGTTCTACCGAGACCCCGGGGTCTCGGGGGTGGTGATTGCTTATTCCAGATTGCCTCGAGCTGATCGAAGTGTTGAGATTGCGCGAGAGCCGCTTGTTCGGGACCGAGTCCTGGCTGCGAACTAACGAGGCCGGCTTTGCTGATTTCCTCCATCGACGCGCTCACGCTGAATCGGCGCTTTAGTCTATCCTCCACGGAAGCGACCGTCGATCCTTATGTAAAAGAGAAAATAATATTGGAATTATGTAATCGTTTATTAAGTAAGTTACGACATTTCATACGTAAGAGAAGCGATAATTCTACATTCACATCTGCCGGAAACGTACTGAACAAAGTGATTAATTGAGAGAACTAATAGTTAATTCATACAACTATTTTTTTAAAATTAAACGGTAGTTATTTCAATTAACTATTAGTTCTCATTGGCATTATATAATTCGATACATTGCCGTTCAAAATTCATTATAAACTTTTACGTTTTTTTTTAATGACAATCGAAAAATTGTAAGTTTTTCGTAAGCCGCATTTTTGTTCGCGTGTTTTGCTTAAAGTTATGTGAAAAGACTCGATCGGTAACGGTAACTAATGAATGCCATTGTGAAAAAAAAAAAAAAAAAATTCCTCGATATTCGAATCGCCAGGTATATCGTCCCTTAATAAAGGAATCCTTTGATCTATCGGTATCTCACGATTCCCAATGGGACACTCACCCATAGTGAGGTGACCGTATTTTCGTTGCCAAGTATACGTATCCAATGAGACCTCTTTTTTGAGGAATCTTCTGATGGGCCTTTTGGGTCCCGGCGGCCTGAGATCAATCGGCGCGACGTACGAGGGAAGTTTAACATACTGTGCCGGTGTATTGTGAAGACAAAGTATCGGCATGCAGTTGTGTTCCAACAGATGCAGCGCAAGTCTTGAGCAATCGGTCGACATTTCGACTCCGAGAATAGGTACGTGAAGCATAATGGAGTTAAGCGCAATGCCTTTCTTTGTGTCCCAAACGAAGAGACTCTTATCCTCGCTGCCGGAAACCGCGAGAGTACCATCGGCGGACAATCTCACGCAAGTTACATAGCCGAGATGCCCGATTAGCGTGTGAAGATCGGCTCCCGTGTTGATATCCCATACAATGAGATTCGCATCCCTCGAACCCGAAACGACGATACTCTTGTCGAGTACGGCAACGGCTACGCAAGTAACGTGATCCGTGTGTCCAACGAGTACTTGTGACAATTTGCCACCGGCGAGTTGCCAAACTTTGAGACTCATGTCGCGCGATCCGGTGATCAGCGACTGAGAATCCGGCGTAACGACGAGGCAGGTAACGTCTTGGCTGTGACTGACCTGATGCTTCTCCTCTGGTCCGGCGCCGAGACTTATTATTCTCACTTGATTATCACCGGTGCCGCATACCGTATACCTGCGACGGAAAAACATAACAAAAAGACAGCGTAAGAATTCAAGTTTTTACGGTTTTTTTTTTAATTCTCAAAGTAATTAATGATTCTATTTCAAACTCTTCAAACTTTACTGCCTCAGTTCACAATATTTAAATTTCCCAGTAAAAATAACATCGCGACGGAGTCATTAATGAAACATTTCTTACCAATTCAGCCACTCAAAAAATAAGAATTACCAAAAATTCTCAAAAAAAAAAAACCCACTGATATTTCGGAAGAATTAAACGTATCAACAATATGAAAAAAGAAAGAGTGCCATTTTTTCATGACCCACAAGTAAAAAAGTTTTTTAAATCTAAATAAGTCATTATAATCCATAATTTTCGGCAAAAGCATCGAAGGTTATTTATTTTCACGGATTTCTCTTTGTATTGAATTTGGATGGACTTCCGTTTTATCGAATGACAAGTTTGCTGAAACGAAAGATGCAAAAGTCGTGCATCGAATTAAACGAAAAACATTGGTTTCGAAAAACTTGTCGCTTTCGAAAAAAATTCCATGACTTTTCTCTGACTTTTTAAGGTCTCAAGAAATCTCCGACTTTCGCCGGTTTTGCAGGTTTTTCAGATCCATGGCAACCATATTACTATCCCGCTAAAGTCCATTACATCCATTACACTTGCCTCATGTCGGAAGCGACGGCGAAGCATCTTCCCGGTCCACAAACCGATTGAATAAGGGTACCGCTGTCCGCTGCCCAAACTCTTATGGCTCCGGCGCGATCGGAACTGACTACTCTTCTTCCGTCGAGCATCGCGGTGACCGCGGTAACCGGTGCCTGATGTCTGAACGTCGCGACAACGAGGCCGAGTGTGAGACCCCAAACTCTCACAGTTTTATCTTCGGATCCTGAAATGATAGTAAAGAAGCAACGAAATCTTCGAGACATTGCTATGGCGCTGAAGCAAATATCGGTAAGTCACAATATTTGATCGATTAATTAATGTTTACCTGACGCAGCGAAGAGACCGGACGCCGAAAAAGCGACGCAAGTCACACTGGCGATGTGTCCCTCCAGCGTGAGCATTAGTTCGTGTGTATTCAGCTGCCAAAGATTGACCAATGAGTCGACGCCCCCGGTAACCGCCATAGCGCCATCCCTCGATATGTCCAAACACGCTATCGGCGATGTATGCGGCTGAAGTGATTCTTGTTTACCCGCGGATTTTGCCGCTCGAACCGGAGCTTCTTCGCCCCGAAAACTCCAATAAGTCAGACGATTTCCACCAGCAGTTATCAGAAAATCATCTTTTTCCGTAACCTGATGAAAAAAAAAAGTTTATCTATTTACTATTTACTCTAATTAAAGGAATGCATTTACTTGGTGTTTGAAAAACGGAGTCAAATTTTGTTTTTTTTTTTTTCTCAAATTAATTTTTATCCCTCTTGTAATTTTCGAGAGAAGCAAAAAATTAAATCGTTTCGTTATGGAACTCATTATTCGAAAGTAATTGGATTAAAAAAAAAAATCATTCTGCACAAAGCTTAACTTACTTTAACGGCAGTAACGTCCGCGGAATGATTGGCCGGTAACGTTTTAATGAGTCGGCCGCTGTGCATATCGAAAACCGAGACTCGTCCCTCGAGTCCACCGGCAATCGCTCTTCGGCAATCGGTTGCCAAACAAACGCTCTTCACCGGACCTTGATGACCGCGAAGAGTGTGAATTTCCGTTCCTGTCGCGAGAGATCTTAAGTACAATTGATTGTCCTCGCAGGCGGCGAGAAGAAAAACCGAATCTGCGGAAACGTCGAGCATCGCTACGGGGGACGGAAGAGGTATGCTGTTCAACAGGGTAAAGCTTTCCAGAGACCAGAGGCAAACAGTGCCGTCCGCGGAACCGGATACCAAAACTTCTCCCGCGGCATCGACGCGAACCGCCGTTACTGGCCCTCGATGATGATCGACTTTCATCAACACCTCGCCGGTCAAAAGACTCGTCGCTATAATTCTCGAATCCTCGCCGCCGCTGACGATTACCGAATTGTTCAACGCGGGTGTCAGCGTTAGTACCGGCGCTATATGTTCGCATATACGACGCTTAAGCGTCAGTTCCTTCATGTCCCACACTATTATGGACGTATCCTCGGAACCGGTGAGCAAATATTGCGACTGCTGGGTCACTGCCACGCAGGATATTGGATTCGAATGACCTGCAAAAAGATCAAATAATTATTTTACGAAAAATCAATAAGTTACATTACATCGAAAGAATTCCAATTCGTTTCTAACGAAAAGTTGTACATTTTTTTTTTTTTATAAAAAAACAAAGTTAATATTTTGTGTCGTAGCAGTTTTTTTTTTTTTTTTTTTTTTTTCATAAAATTTTTATCGACCACTCGAAGTTGAAAAAGCGAAAATTAATCAAATTGCGTAAGAAATGTCTGTTTAATACGAGATTTCGCGGTTTCGCATTGAAAGATTTATAGCGGAGACGCTTTAGACGGAATCGTGCAAAACATCCCCCGACGTGGTATCTATATATTTTACCTTTGAATGTATGAACGAGTTGTCCAGACATCACGTGCCACAGCTGGGCGTCTCCCTGCGGCGGTATGACAACGACGTGCTGACCGGACGGTGCCGGTTCGACGAGTCTCACACCCTGAGGACATCCGAGAGTTCTTATCTGAAGTGGTAATGGTGGTTGAAGCCATCCGTTCAATGGTACGAGAAGCGGAGCGACGTAGCCGTCGCACCAGGCCATCGCCGCTGTGATCATTCTGCTCACCTGCAAGGATTCAGTCACCCGATCAGCTTAGTGGTGTTGTCGCCACAAAAAAAAATCGCCATCACTTCGGTTTCATTTTAATTCAACGAATAATAGTGAAAAACGAAAGAATGATTGCGAATGCAATATAATATATATATTAAGGAGGTTGGAGCGCTTGGTGTACATTTCGCTTAAATTCGACGGGATGGATAGAGAATTGCAAAGACTTCTCGGTAGTATAAAAATCTGAAAAAATTCATGCATATTAAAATTACCGAAAAGATGAATTTTTCATAACAATAATTGCAAAATGTTATTAAAAAATTGATGAAAAAAAAAAATTGTTAAACAAATTTACGATAACTCAACTTTTTTTTTTTTGAAAATGATTCGTTAATTTTTCTGAATACCTATGAATTTTTTCAGATTTTTATCATTGGTTTGAATTTTTTCTTTTTCTACACATTTTTTCATTTTCCCTCTCCATTTTTTCGAATTTAGGCGAAATGAACACCACGCGCTCCAACTATCTTAATATGTAAAGCCACCAAATTTAATATATAGTATATTTTTTTGCATATATTTGATTTCCATGTGGCATATCGGTTGTTCAATTGTGAAGTTGTAAAGGAAATATTCGTTCGTTGCTTACGAGATCGCCGCCGTCCTCGACAACGGGTCTTAGCCAGCAGATCAATTGAGCACCGAGTTGCAGTGGATCTCTCGTGAGTACGTCGCTCGAGTTTCGAATTGCATAATAAACGAGTTCGAGATCCCTCTCGAGTAGATAGCGCCTGGCGTGTTCGAGGACACACCTCAGATAACTGACGGATACCATTTGAACGGCGGCGAGAAGAAAATCGAATGCACAGACGGCGAGTCTCTTAAGCCTCTCGACGTCTCCGGCTTGGAGTAGATGAAGCCACGCTTCCTCGACGTGACGAAGAGTGTACGTGACATCTTGAGATTGTAGGGTACTGCGAAAGGGAGTCTCTTTCGCCGGCGGGCTCCCCGGTTCGTCCGGCGATTTTTCCTCACTTTCCTCCGTGTCTTCGGTGAAAAATAAATTGGCCAGTTCCGCGTGACAGGACTTGCAGACCGTTTGATTCGAGAGATAACGCTTTCTCGCCACCTCCCGACTCGTCCAACGCCACGAGAACATTAATCTGCCGCTCATTACGCGCACCTGACAATTTTATCGTTCATTAATTAGCGGACAAGTTTATCGCATTAGTATATTCATTTGGACAATATAATTAGTATATAGAGTGGTATTACTATTATAATTAATATGCTAAATTAAAAATACGCCTTTGCGCGGAGTGCTGAGTAGTATTCTTATGGATATAGAAAAATATGAAAATATGTGTATTTTTTTTTTTTTTTTCGTATTTATAGGATTTTAGGACTAAAATTTAGTCGACTTGCCTTCAGCCACGGTGCGAGGTGTCTTCGAACGAGGCACCAGGTAGCAAAGTTGAATTGTCCAGCGGACAGTACAAGCGGACCATCGCCTCCAGTTGGCATTATCAACTCCAAAATTTCCGTTTCCGAGAGTCCATATTCTGTACACGCGAGAAACGAACTGACGGCATTGGCCGCTTTTACACCGACGAGTCTCTCGAGTTTATCGAGAGCGCTTGTTACGTTTGGCACGTTGCCACGAATTTCGGACAGTTCGACGAGAATATCGGGACTTCTCAGTCGATCCTTCTGAAGCGGAGTCAAGCGAAGAGCTTCCGGTGGTACGGACGTTGTCGCGACGAGATGAACGCCCGCGGGAAGCTGAAGCGGAAGCCACCAAAGTGCAGCAACGATATCACTCTCCAGCGGATGAAGACGATGGAGATCGTCGATCATTATTACGAGCTGCTCGGCCATCGGATTCTCTTCTATGCCTCGCATTATCTGCGTAAACCAATTGTTCAGATAAAGCGGATCGAAGGAGGCATCGCGAGGCAAATTTCCGTCGTTGTTTCCGCTCAAAAAGCCAATGTGCTCGCATAGTACTCGCAATAGTTCGAGACTATAGGCGGATCGGGGTGTCGATGTGCAGAGACGCACTATACGATAAGTTGGAGCGTCGAGCCAATCTTGCGATCGTTCGTAAACTTTCGCGAGTATAGATGACTTTCCCGATGATCTCGGTCCGCGGATCAGTACGGGACCGTGTTTTTGCCTTTTTCCAGCTTGCAAAAGCTTTTTCAGACGCTGAACAGCAATGTCGCTCTCCTCGGCCGGTTGGACTTCTCGCAATTGAGACAAATGCGCCATACTCTCCGCGTAGACCTCCTGTACCATCTTTTTTCGAGATTTTATCTCCGGATCTGACTCCACCGAAGCGTTTACCAGCGATTGGATGGCGTCGAGAACACGCTGCTGAAGCTTCGACATGTAAGCTTCGTGATTATCAAAATCGGCATCTATTCCACTTGATTTGTATTCGGCACTGAGACGAATCACGTTGTTTGCCGGAAGTGACGATACCACTTTGGATTTTAGAAGCTCGCATCGCGGCGACGACAACGGCGCGTTGTTCCAGTCGCGGATTATACTTATTATACCGTTGCCACTCGGGTCCAGTCCTGCAAGATTAATATTCGTAGGGGTTTTTTTTTTTTTTTTTTTTTTTTCTGTATTTATTTATTTTTATACGGGCGATAATTTTTAAGAATTTTTCAACGGCGTTCAAGAAAAGAATCATTGATCTTCGGAATCTTCCATATTGAAAAAAAAAAAGGATATGCAAAAAATATATTAGAAATAAATGAAATTTGGCTTTTTTATGTACATCTATCGGGCAGTTCGAAAATGTTGTTATTAATTTTTTCGTTATTATTTTTTGTTATTAAATTAAAACAAGTTTGTTATTCATTTTTTTTCAATATCTATAGATTTTTTTTTTTTTTCGATCGAAAACAGTAAACGATTTTTTTTCTCAAATTATCGAATATTATTGATTTATTATCTTGCGTCGTTTTTTATAACCGTGCGAATTGTCGCAGACGAGAGATACGCGAGAATAATTGGAAAAATAGACGAGATTTACGTAAAACGTACTTAGGCCATAATCCCATTGTCGTTCGGCTGTACTTTTTAAAACGTTTAGAATATCCTGGTTGTTCGATTGTTCGAGGAGCGCTGCCTCGGCTGCTGTTCTCAGGATATTTCGCAATTTTGATCCGTGGGTCGATTGCCAATCTTCTTGAGCGGTTTCCTCGCTACGAATCAATCAATTGCACACTTACATCAATACCCACAGATCTCGTGATTTCGGAGAAATCACAACGACAAAGAAAATAAACATTTTTTTAAATCAACGCAAATTATTCCATTGTGAAGCGGAAATGAAAGGCGTTACAACGAGTACTCCACTGCTTCTCGTTTAAAAGATTAGCACCACCGGCACTACCCTCGACGGCGTTGAAAACGAGATAAATGCATATTTGTCAGACCGGGAAAACGGAATCAACAGAAAGTGCAGCAAGCCGCTGTCTTGGAAATATTCTCGTTTACACATTTTGCATTTAGCGCCGCGACTGAATAAAAATACGCGGATGGCGTTGTTAATTGACTGCGTTATACCTGGTAGCTTTCAGAGTGTAGCAATGTCCATTGTGAACATAGTACTCGTCGAGCAGAGAGTGGTGAGCTACGAGGGAACGATAAGTTTCCGGCTCGAGAGTCGTCGGAGCCCAACCCGCTGTGTAATCCGCTCCGACCAACAGCTAAAAATCATCAATACGCTTATGGTATTTTTTTAAACATTTTTTTTCACGCAAATTACCGCGACTGAAAAATTTCCGAGAAGCTGATTTTATATTATTTTTCGATCGAATTAATAATAATAATAAATAATTAATAACTATTAATTATTATTAATAATAATAATTTTTATTTTTATCATTGTTATTTAATATTGCTGATAAAAAGGTTAGCGAAATTTAACCCTTTTTTAGAAATCTTTAACGCTATATCTTAGTGAACTTTTTTTAACCCAATCTCCCCGATCGATAACGGAGATTAGTTACTACACGTGCGCTTACGATAAGGAAGCATCCTCTCGAGTGTCGATGAGACGCGTTTATTTCTTCCAGAAACTGTTCAGCTAATCTCGGATCGATGTCGGGATCTTTGCTCGTTCCGTATTGCATGTCGACCAGTAAAACCTGTATTTTTCAATTTTTTTTTTTTTTTTTACATTTGTAATTTTACATTTATTTGATTGATTTCATAGACAGGGATACGCATCGGTAACTCACCTCGATACCCATGTCATCGTAAGTCAATTGCAGCGTAGGCCCAACGTTTTCCAATAAATGTTTTCGTTCCTCGACGAATTCTGAAAAAAAAAAGAAAAAAAAAAAATTGATTTAACGCATTGACGTTGATTCCGTTCTGCGCAATTAATATTTTTCGCTGTCGGTACGAACTCTATAGTAAATATAAAAAAGACTGTAGCGGTATTTTTCATCTATCAGCAAAATTTCGAATATGTATAATTTTTTTTTTTTTTTTAATTATAATATTTTATCGTTCATTTTTTTTAACATATTTGAATTTAACTGGTAAAATGCTTATTGAATTATTTATTTGAAATAAAAAAATATATTTTTATAATTTTACTTTCACCTCTCGTATGCTATCTATCCATTAAAAAAAAGTAAAATCGAATATTATATCGCAAACGCCAGTCCTCATGGCGTTAACACAACTCGAAGAATCAGTTCAATCATTATTCGCCTAAGTGAGCAAGAAAAGTGGAGTTTATTCAGAATTGTTCTACCAAAGAAAATCTCAACTTTAAAGAATTTCAAAAGAGGGAAAGGGATTTGATACGAAAGTTCATAAAACTTAAATCCCCTTCTCAGAAAACACATTGAGAGTCTCGAAAGTCGTCGAATTAACTGCGGTAAAGTTAAACTAAGAAATTCTATTTTCTTCGTTGAGTTGCTCTCCACAAGTTATGAGAACGAAACCCTATGTCACAGCTAGACTTCCGGAACGTCCTGGAAAGCTGGACAATTTTTCTCGCACGCTCGGAGGATTCAGACGTCGGTTCGCGATGCATTCGATTCCGCTCGACGAGCGACGTCGTTATAAATCCGTCTTGAATCCGTCGAGAGCGTCGCGATGGGATGATGGGAAGCAGTACACCGCGATGATGGTGCATGCATAATGTATTATACGTATCGCGTATATGGAGATGCAACTCGAGAAACCGAAATGTTGTAACGACTAAACTCGAATTTCGTACACGACAACGATTCGAATTTATTTCGAGTCCATTATTATAAACTTTACAAACTTTTTTTCTATGAAAACGATTCGTAATTTTTTCTGAATACGTATGAATTTTTTCAGAATTTTATCGAGTTTTTGAAAATTGTGTTTTCCACCCTTCATTTTGTCTACGAAAACGCACTTTTCAAAAATTAGACAAAATTCTGAAAAAATTCATACGTATTCGGAAAAATTTAGGAATCATTTTCATAAAAAGAAAGTTATGTTGCCGGGTAACTTGTTGAGCAATACATTTTTTCACTAATTTGTGAATAACATTTTAATATTATTATTATTTAAAATCAAACTTTACAGAACTTTTCGTATGCCTGATTATTTTCCGTTTTTTATCCCATTGAGAAGTGTTGAAGAGAAGTAATCGAGAAGTAATGATTATCTTCGTACGGCGATTGTTATCTTTATTATCTTTTGCTGTCGTGAATCATGAACTGTGAAGCTTTCTGAACACAATGTGAACCCTCCGAGAATGAGGTCCTTGAGAATTGCGAAGAATTAAACGTTGCACCAGTTGAAGTAGGAGACAGAAGAGAGATTTAATTTGTCTTGGGTCCTTGTCGAGTCATTCGTTATATACAACTCTTCTGCATATGTATATATATAACTACTGAGGAATTCAGCGATTTGCATCGTGTAATTAAACGAACTTTAGTCTTGAAAGGGGGAGCGACGGCCGTGGAGAAGTAATCGCAAGGACCCGATGCCAAGCGTCAAGGCCACTTCGTTTGAGAAGTCGCGCTCCAGTTATCTCACTTCGAATAACGAGAATGACGAGGGTTCGTGAGGGTGCATAAAATTAACCCCCCCGGCAACGCTTCCGATATTTATTCGCCAATCGGGGACAACGGAGAAAGGACGAATTTTCGTGAATATATCATTCGAGAAAATCGAGAGAATTCGCGATTAACGATAATCGTCGCTGGCGCGCTATTGGACTTTCCGACAAGTTAAACTAAAATTTGCAAATTAACAAAAATTTCTATCGAAAACGATTATCGAAATAGTCTATCGCAGTTCAGATTATAATTTTCCGGTAAACAATTATTGTGTTAAAAAAAAAAACATGTAAAAAATATTATTTTAAAACGGCGTTTATAGTCGTTCGATGAATAAAAACTTAAAACATGTTTTTCTTGAATAACATTAAAAATCAAGCAAAAAATATAATTTCAGGTCTTTGAATTTCCAACTCTCTGGAAGGCCAATTTTGCTTTAATTGTTTTAAGTATAATAGCAGTGGCCTTTCCATTTTTTTGTCAATAGAATATTTTCGAGATTATTCAAAATCAAAAAATATATAACAATTGAAAATATGCGCAAAACTATACTGCAAATAAGTGTCACCGAATGTATAATAATTTATTATATGATTAATATATTAATTACATAAAAACGGAGAATTTAATACATTACTAATATATTATTTTCATATATTTGACATCTACGTGAGGCTACTTGTGCGTAAGAATGAGGTCTATCCTGCAGTGTTCTTTAGTCATGAAGCATAGCAAATATTGATCGTGTCTTTCGCGTTTGGCGTGCAAACGAGACTCGATGCTAATATGCCAAGGATGGGGAGGATGGGGCCCACAAGTTGAGCGGCAAAAATGCTTTGAGGAGACGATAACGCAGAAGGAAAAAGGGGAGCGCGATATAATGAATTATAATTTATACGACACGTTAATCGTCAAGTGGCATTCGTGGAAACATTACGATAGAAGAGTTAATACCATAACGGAGTCTAAAAAACTAACTATGAATAGTAGATAGTGGTATAATGTTTCATTACGAAGGACCCACATGGAAAAAAAATCGGAAAGTGTACCTATGATAAATCCAATATATTTATGTCGAAAAATTATATTCTACGGACATATTTTTCATTATATCTCGTCAAATATTTCTCAAAATATATATTATTAAAATATATGATAAATAATATATTAATATATTAATTTCATAAAAATAACGATTTCGTATATTTTTTTTTTTTGATATATACCTTTTTTCCGTGTTGCGAAGATGAATATCGAATTCATTTTTTTTTAGATTATATCAATAATAATAATTATTCGACTCACCGTCTCGTTCTCCAGCGATGAATATCTTGATGAGACGAGGAGCGGGTAGATGAGCAGGTGGCGGTCCACCCTTTACCACCCCCGCTATCAGTTCCACCTCCAGATTCATTTTCCTTGCGTTTGTTAATGTGCAACAGAACTCTCTTGAGAGCACCGTAAATCAAACGAACGAGACGATGAAATAAGAAAGTTTCGAAAAAAAAACGAAATATAAATAACTAACGTTCTTGAGAACCGAACGAAGCAGTTAACTACGTTCCTTTGGCTTCTGCGAAGCTTTTCACTGCCTTTTTTTCGCGACCTTTTTCGAATACAGTCTCGTCTCGCCCTCCACGGTTCAACGGCGCTATCTCAGCTCCCCAACGACTAGCAGACGAGCTCTGTGAGCTTTACGCGAAATTCACCCTCTCCGCACGTTGCATTTTCCTCAACTTAACCACAGACAGCTGCGACCTATTCCCTCGATTTCTATTCGGTATACAAAGTAATGCCTCTTTTCTCATAAAATTTCGCGAGTCACCGGTCGCGGAGTTACGATTGAGTTTTTTTCCGATTCGGTTTAATCGATAAAATTTGAGCTTTTTAAAAAAAATTCTTCCCAGCGGTCGCGACCGCCAATCGTATTTATTTTAGTTTATTCGATGTATTATTTTTAGAGAGTATTATATATGTATATATATATATTTTTCTTTTATTTGTTGACAAGATTCTTTGGATTAGTTGACGCGCACACGTCGCGTAGGAAGAGAATCGATTTTGTGCGTTTTTTTTTTTTTTTTCTGTACTCTTCACTCGATACGTTGCTTTTCCCCTTTGGTTTCGTCCCTTTGGTGGAAAGAATGTCGAAATTCCTTAATTTTGCGATTATTAATGCGATGCTTTTTACATCGTTTCTTCCAATATGGTACTTTACGCTTCAGCAGGTCATTCCGTTTGATATCGCATCGCTGGACAATAATGGAATTTATCGAAGAGACATTCCTCGATCTCTCGATTCCGTTTTTTTTTTTTTTTTTTTTTCTTAGATTGCCTTTTTTCTTTATAATTTACGATCCAACGAAGAAGAGCTTTACGGGTCGGAGTTTTTTATATGCTCGTCGCACTAGAATGCCCTTTTCTTCAATCGATCGATCCCATTTTTGCTCGTGGACTTCAAGTACTATTTTTTTTTATCTTGCCGACTCTGTCGCATGCTTTCTTATGGACGTTTTCGGTCAAATATGACTTTGTGAGTTCTATTGTATTGTTATTGTGGCCATTTTCTCCGAAGATAACGATTAAATGAATCAAAGCCTTCGGCCACTTTTCTTAAAATTCTGTTTTTTTTTTTCACGTTGATTTTTCTGGAAGAAACGTGATTAAGAAAATTACGTGATGGAAGAGAGTTTTCAGTTTTCTAACTGGTCGTTGATATATATCGTCAAACTTCAAATGGCGACGTCGTCCCTCGCGCAAAAATTGAATTCTTTTGTCTCGAAGGGGCTTTCGGTGAATTGGAAGCCGTTTACTTCTGATTCAGGGGCTCTACGGAAGGCTGTCCTTCCCGCGGGGACAAACATCTATCGAACATTGTACGGGAGATCGTGAATGAGGGACCATTCGACTTTAAAAATCGATTTACTGCCAAAAGGGAACGCAAACCGAACTCGCCGATCGGGGATTATCGCCGTCGGATTTGTAGATAAGATTGCGCTTTCTTTCTTTTTCTTTTTTTTTTGTTATACAGCAAAGGGTCTCCGCGAAATTAGATGAGTTTTTTTGCTGAATTTTTTTTTCTCAGTATTCCTTCGCTATGGATCTTTGTTCAAATATTTTTCCCTGAACAGCTCAGCGCGATCGATTTCGTAGAGAGACTGTCGCGTTCACGATACGTTTATTGAGCCAATATTTTTCTTATCAAAGAATGCCTTTGTGTCGATCAATATTCCTCTTGCAATTGAGACAACGACGTCGAAGATGATTTTTTTTTTTTTTTTGCGAACGTCGTCGGAGTATATTATTTTTATTTTTTAATTAACCACCAAGACACTGAACGACTAAACATTCATGCAAACAACGATTTTATTAGAACTCCGATTGTACCAGAATTTTTTTTTTCTTTTTCAGTTATTGAAAAATGTTTTAAGTAATTTTTTTTTTCATAAATGTGTCATTTTTGGGATTTTTTTATCAACAATATTTAAATAGAGACTTTTTCTTCAGTATTTATATACTATATATATGTGTATATATAGATCTTCGATAATTAACTCCGTTCCGTGATTAATCTGTGGTTTAACAATTAACTGGTTACTAAGCTTTACAATTTAACCTGCAAATTTTTACTTTTTGTTACACATATATATATATATGTATGTGTATATATAATTTTTTAAAACTTTTTAATAGATTCTCGCTTTAGTTTTTTTTTTATTTATTATTTTCTTAGAAGTTAATTAGGTATCTTCGTTCTCCGATTGTCTTCGCTGCTTTTTTTTTTCGTGTCGTTTCGTTCGAATTTACATCGAGAATTTATTTAATCTCTTTGTGGATAAAAATTGTCGTGAAGTCCCCTCGCGTTTTCTCGAAGATAATCGACTTCATGGACCACCGGAGCTTTTTATCGGCTCATCGTGTAACTGCGATTCTGTGTTTTTTTTTAGTTCGCTCTCTCCTCGCATCAGGTAATCCGTTGAATCTTTCAGAGGCGAGATATCGCGGGGCTCAAGGGTTTTTCTTCGTTCCGAATTCGACGCACATTGGGGATCATTCGAATACTACGGAGCACTCCCCGTATAATCGTCTCTGACGTTGATCTGCGCGATAGCTTGTCTCTTCGGGTTGATGGAATGGCACGGTATACGAAATTTCTCATTGGACCTTTGCTACATACTTACGCGCGAAGATCGAAAGAAGCTCGTCACATTTTTCACGTTCGCGGTACGGTTTTACGGCTTCATCGATTCATCGATAAATAATCTTTTCTAACACGTCGAATTTATTTTCGTTTTATATGGTATTTATTTTTGCTTTATATCCTATTATTTATATTTTCATTATATTATTAAACATCGAAAGCTTCTTTGTTTTTTGTTAGTATTATATTGATTGTTTAGCTGTAGCGTGTAGAACGGTCGACGGGGCCTCGCACGCCTCGCCCGTTGCTACGTCAGACCCATTTTTTACGTGATTCAATCCTTTTTCTGCCTGAAATCAGAAAAACAAAGAGCAAAATAATAATAATTATTATTATTATACGTTGAAATGGACGATTATTAAAATTAGTAATTAAAATTACGTTATTTGTAGTAATTGGCAGCGACGAAAAAAAATTGTAAAAAAATATCGAATTTCCATAAAATTGAAAAATCCTATCCCAACGCCATCTCGCTGTGGATTTTTTTTTCTGCCATTAAAATTCAACAAAAAAAAGCCCATTATTTTTTCTTACGTTCGGAAGAAAAAAAATGATATTCTGAATAAAAAATATTTCACTGTATATATAGCTTTGTAGTATAACAGGTGTGGCAATGAAGACTGCGTGTTAGATTTCCATTTAAATCGTCATAATTGCGGTGTGATCGATTAATGGGCGTACAAGCCGTGACACGGGATAATCTATTCGGGTTTGTCCGTTTGCATCCAACTCTCCTTCAAAACCATCGATTGACTACAGAGGATATACCATGAGACGAAACAACTCGTGTGTAACTTAGTCGTTGCTGTGGTGTGTTTCGTACTAATTTTGTCCTCAGTGAGTAATCCCTTCGAGGTTTCGGGTCGACGAGAGACGCAAACGTAATACTGAGCCCATTGCGGATTGAAACCACGATGGGTTTTGGGGGTGGTGCTTCGGAGGCTGAAGTTGGCAATGCCTTGGGAATTGTTTGACGCCCTGTGGCACGACAAGGAAGGAGTTACCGAGTCGCAAAAGGGACGAGATACACTGGAGACACTTTGCCACCGCGAGATTAAATTCAAAACACGCCACCTAACTAAAATCAATGCCGCGACTGGTGGAACAACTCGGTATATACGCTTGAAAAGATACCAAAGGGCTTAGCGAATATATATACCTATAGGTATATAGATATATAAATAATACTAATACTAAGAGCGGATGGAGTGGATAGAGAGCTACAGTAGGATGAGATTGAGAGAAAATTTACAAGGATCCACAACCCGACAATCTCATCTCAGAGTTGGAATTGCTGCATGGATCTTTCGCTAAACTTTTGAATTAAAGCGTCAGAGGTACCTCTGCTCTTCTAATAGCTCCTCGCTTCACTCTCATGAATACATATTGCCCAACAATAGACCGCGGATTAAATTTTTTTCCATCCTATTCCATTCGAAACTTTTGCCGGCTTTAACCGTGGAAAAGATCCGCATAGAAAAAAAAAATATATATGATATATTTTGCGATATATTAATCATCAAAAATGGTATATCACGTGTATATTTTAGAATATATATGTGTCGACAAACATTTAAAAAAATATATGATTAATACATTAATCATATATAAAAAAGAATTTCATATAATTCATAATATATTCAGAGAAATATATTATAAAATATCTAAAACATTTTTTTTTTTCCATGTGATTTGCGTAGTCTGTGTACAATGATAAATCTACTTAACGCAGAGAGAAGTGGTATGTCACCGAAAATAAATCAAGCGACTCGGTATCCTTTGTAAATTTAACAAAAAAAAAAAAGTAAAGAAAGTAATAAATAAATAAAATGTAAAACACGTCGTAAAAAGTGGGAGAAAATGACAACGAAATTGATGGGGAGCGTTAGAGGCTTAAAATGAAAATTCGTATACGTTCGTTCAACAGTTTCTCGGCAAATTTCGGACAGCTTGTCAACCTTACGTCGTCGTTTTTATTCGAAGGTTCCATTAAAGGGCGATGTAACATAAGGGACGTTAGGGATCGACCAACGAACCGAGGAATGACAAGGGGATGACCGCCGTGCGGTTGTAGGGTGCGTTGTTTTATGAGAACCGTACATAGGAACCAAGACATTCCGTGGGGCAAAGGTTCGAGGCTCGAGACAACGTTTTTGCACGAGATGCGACAGTTCGGTGTGCGACTTTTCGTCGACACATTTTACAGGGAATTACGGTGGTCTGAAGAACCTTTTATGATTCGGACCGCTCAGGAAAACGAGAAGAGCAACACGGTGTTGTAAAAAAAATAATAACAATAATATCTGATATTTTTATCATTATTTCATTAAATACAAAATTGTATAATAATAATAATATAGAATTCTTATTTAATAAAGTAATTTGAAAATGTATCTATTTGCGAATTTTATTTTATTTTTAAAGGAAAAATGCGTAAGATAAATAATAATAGCGATATGAATATCAGTTTACGTTTCATCGCCTCCATGATGTAAACTGCGTTTCTGTTAATGGAAACGATGTATTACAGAATATTATACGAACGAACATTTGGAGATTGACGAATTTTCCCGGTATATCTCCATACTGTTATGACTATATACTATATACAGGTTAATTGCTTTTCCGGTTACATCCTCAATATACGTCGTGAACACGCAGCTGAGTTTATATAATCGTCCCGATTCGCCGGCAATCGGTTAATCGAAGCGAACGATCGGCTCCTCGTCAACGACCCGGTCGTCGTCGTTGTCGGCCGCAGTGTTCCGAAAGAGGGTGAATTGACGCAGAAGGATGAGGGAAGCCTTGAAGAAGAGGGGCCATGAGAAAGGGTCGATAAGTATCTTTTCGCTCTCAACTCGCCTTTTTCTTTCTCCCCGACGACGCTACGGCGGAACATCCCGCTGCTTCACATATCCTATTCTCCTTGCGAAAACCTTTCGGTACGAAAAAAAAAGACGAAGGAAGAAGGTAAGGTGGACGAGAACACCATTGAAGTCGGAGAGGTTTGGAATACGGCATCTCGAATGGTTCGGCCAGTGCTATGTTCGCTCCGATAGCACTATATTCGTACTTTACTCGGATTTCTCGAGAGAAACCGGATTTCAAGTGGTGTACTCGCGGACGTGTAAACTCGTGAACATTTAGAATTCCGCAAAAGCTTCTTACGCCGCGCGTGAAAGTGCTCGGGCGATCGGTGAGACAGACGAATGTGTACAGAGCGTAGAAGGAGGAGAAAGTAAACAAGGAGAGCTAGAGATGGGGCTTGTAACTAGAAAATGGAAGAAACGAAAATCCTTCCCGGGATGAAGAAACTCGACGTGGATCGGATCACACTTTACTCTCCCCATTTCGCTGTCCTTTATCGGGGCTTTCAACGGATTTCTTCTTCGCGAGGTAACGTTCGTGATACGTCGCGCTCTCGAATGGAGGGTGGATAGGCAATTCACGAAGGACGTTATGACAATAACCATTTTATTTCTTAATGCACCCGAGACAGGCGTATGCACCATTTCCGTTTCGATCAAACAACATATCGTGACGCGTAATCGCCGATTTGTTAGAATTATTATTATTTAAAAATAAGCACATGCATAAACGTGTATGTATTTTTTTTTTTAAGTAATTTACATATTTTCATGCGTATATGCATTTTTTTTAGAAGTAATTTACCAATTTTTTTTTTATTAAGCCCTTTCTTCGAAGATTCGCATAACATCGAAAACAGAAAAAAATTCCGTGATCTCGTTGAAACGGACAACTCCTATATTTTACCCTCGCGGGTAGTCGGAGTTAAAAATACTCTTGGGTATCTTACCGGCCGTTACTTCTCCTCACCTCCACTCTTGGCACTTTACTTCACGCTACGTCAGTCGATGGGTCGTCAATTGACGTTCGGCTCGTGGCTCTAGTGGGGCGTAGCATTATTGGAGAAACCTGACAGAGCCCGATAACGTTAAATAAATGATCGGTTCCAGTTCCGAGTCGGCGAAATACACGACAGTCGAATGTATATAAAATTCGAATGGCTGTATTAGTATTAATCCTTTGCCATTTCTACTGCCTGAACGGTACCTTTCCTGAAAGTAGGTACAGTCCAAGCTCCGTGTTCTCAACCCCTATTAACTTAACCGCTCCCTTATTTTAACTCGTTACCATGGCAACGATTACTCTTAACTGTATTTCCCCTGAGTCCGTTCTCCCCATTCCAAGTGGTATCTACGGACGCGTATACACCCCTCATTACCCCAACTCGCAGCAACCGAGCGGCAGTAGGGGTGATAGGGGAAATGCAGAAACGGAAGCCTTTCCGGTCCCGTCGAGTTAAGAATACGGAACTTGTACTGTATATCTAAAAACATTACTTCTTGACGTGTATTGATCGTGTAGAGACAACGAAATACTCTTGCTATTCACCCCTTTTTCGTCCTATCATAATACCGTCAGTGCTGCCCACATAACCTATAACACAGCCACCGACATGCCTTCCATAGACGCAAACGAATTGTACGATTCACGCCCTTTTGTGACGTGAGTTACTATGCCTCTGCTCTCTTTCCGTTCCGTGTCTTTGGCTTCTGTTCGAAGCATTGTTCGGCCAACAATGTGATATTTCACAATCGCGTCAGCAATCACTACCAATTGTATTTTATTTCTCAAAGAACGTGTGGTCCTCGACTTCGACGATATATAGTGAGGCATCTCGGAGTATTACGGGGAAACGATGCCGCGCTCCATTTTCAATGTCACGTCGCGAAAGTTATGCGTCCCAGTTTTCGACAAAAGACCAGTTTTCTATACTGATGAATAATAACTATTGATAAAATTCGTACGAATGCAATTTTCAGATGACTTTCCCTTTTTTTTTTCCAAGTTCTTCAGAAAGCTCCGTATGTCGGAAAGGTATTGCTGGATGATTGTGTAATAATAATAACATTAATTTATAATAATTATTTTTCATATTTAATAATTTAATAATCATTTACACTTTGATTTCTCGTTTTTCTCGTAACTGTGAAAAAAAATTCCGGAGAAAATCGTAAAATACGATGAATTTCCGGATACGTAGTTCTCCGAGTGGAGAATTTGTTCCAACAAATTTCTGTGAGTCGATGTCATTTCGAAATTATCTGAAATTCACTGCCCCGACGCTAGTAGCTGCCACTTTAGTATGATTAATTCTGTAATACGAAAGTAGTTTCGCGAGTCGAACATGAGTCGTTTGGTACGAGAAATCATTTGTTTGACGCTTTAGTTCTCGCATCGAGTTCGAGAGACAACTCTCGTGACCTATAAAAAATTTCGTTTTACGAATGAATATAGGGAAAAAGTTTCGATTGACAAAGGGGCGATTTAGATAATAAAAAAAAAGAATCACTTTACGTACGAATGATTTGTCAAAGGGCTCGCAATTGGATTTTTTTTTTTTTTGTGAGTGACGGCTCACAAGAACTCGGAAGCTCGTACAGTAGCAGGACAAAGGGCTCCGCAGAGTACA
Organism: Buathra laborator; assembly: GCA_934046635.1. Classification (NCBI taxonomy): domain Eukaryota; kingdom Metazoa; phylum Arthropoda; class Insecta; order Hymenoptera; family Ichneumonidae; genus Buathra; species Buathra laborator. Next base: position 19,539,860 of record OW203895.1, on the reverse strand, counting down.
AGTACAATACATTTCTGAAGCATTGATGTACATGCTATACGTTTAATACATTTCGGGAGCCCTGATGTTCGCGATGTATATATATATAGAGTGACAGAGAGAGGCCCGTTGTCCTAGTCAGTTCACGGTTCATACAGCCCCCACGGTTCCCCAGCGATATGAACTCGCTGTATGTATAACGCCCGCGAGGAAATAGTATAGGTCACGAAATGCCGAAGCACAATATATAACGAAGGGACACAGGTTGATGTTTCTCATTATTCTATTTATCAATTCATTTAATGGCAATAAAAAATTAAATGCTCGAGTGAACGAAAATGTGTAAAAAAAAAGATTGTGATTTTCCTCAAACATTTTATTGTTAAAAAAAACTCATTAGATATACATATTTTCGATTTTTTTAACAGCATTTCACAATTTTTCCCGAAGGAGATTATGCGCCGAAGAATCTTAGCTAAAAATTGCAATTTTTGACGGTTTTGATTACTTTTAATGTGTAGAAACAAACTGTAATGAACGAACATTCTACCGTCAACTTTTTTTTAGATAATTAAATTCCTTTTTTTATTCATTTATTCATTTTTTTGGAAAATTCAATAAGGGAGCAGAAATGCAAATGTAATTTGTATGTCGTTTCCACATTTTTTTTTACAGACTGTCGCTATTTTCCCCGTATGAAATTATTCGTCGACGAATTTTCTCTAAAAATTCAATTTCTCGATGATTTTTACGCGACTTTAAATGCGTAGAAAAAACTGTGATGTTGTTCAAACATTTTACAGAAAAAAATTGTATAATAACTAAAAAAAATATTTTCAATCGTTAAATATACTTTATCAATTGTTTTCATAATTGAATATCGGAGTAAAAATGTAAATGCGATTGTTCGACGTTTTCTCATTTTTCTTTAGTATTTCACAATTTATCCCGCAGAGAATATTCGTCGATGAATTTTCGGTACAAATGACTAAAATTATGAAAATTTCTTTCTCGATTTTTTTTTTTTTTTTTTTTTCATTTCAAGTAGATACACTGTAAAAATAAAAAAAAAATGTCTTCTCGAATCACGACGGATGGAAATATGCCGAATGTCCGAATTCGTCCCAAAGACTTCCCATATTCTTTCACGTCATTCGCTCGTATTTATGGCGGAGGTTGACGAAATATCTTATTCGCGTGAATTTTCCTTTAGACGTATACGAGATTTCAGGGAAAGAGCTTGAGAGGTATTAGAGAGGGTCGGGTTGCGCGGCATCGCGCTTAATACACGAAGCGAAGGCGAGTAGGTATGCGGAAGCGACCTTCCGCGCCCGGGCAAACCAGCCCCGAGTCGTAGGTCGCCGGCAGGGTAACCCCTGTGGCTTTGGCAGGGGGGTTATGAGAAAAACAGGTTCGCAGAGCCGAGAGCCAACGAGAAAATTCTCGTATGTACGAAACTTGGCGGAAGGGAGATAACGGGGGTAAGAGCGACGAGGGAAAAGTGTTCGGCGGGTTCAAGAGGGAAAAAAGAGATGTTTCAGTCGAGGCACACCGCACGGTATCGACCCCTGTAGCCACATGTTGCTGATGCTCCCCCGTTACACCCTAAGCTCATATTTTCCAACGCCCAAAATTCGACGTTCCTCCGGTAGCCCCGATCGTTCCACAGGCAATATCTTTTTCTTCGTTCTCAACAAAGTTTCGACTTTTTTTGTTCCTCGTCTCCGCTGACCAGTTTTTATTCGTCGATTTTTCGCTATATATACGAGCGAATATACCTGGTCAACAAGTGCTTGGATCACGCAAAGTAACGCGCAAATTTGTGAGGTACCGTTCATGTCCAGGTTTCTATTGAATTACCGGAGACGAGTTCGTGAATGTTTGAAATTTAATCCGCCGGAAGTTCAGCACGTGGTTTTCGATTTTGCGGGTTTCGGCTTTGTTGATTATTTAGTCCTATGTACCGCGAGGAAGAAAGAACGAGGTAACCATCCCTTTAAGGGGGTAAATAATATTCATTTTAGATGCATCGTTTGGAGTGTACATCGTCAAACGTAAAAAAAAAAATTACTCGTTTAAAGGCCACGAATATTTTCTTTTAATATTTTATGGTCTATATTTTTCAGATCTTCCGTTTACTCAACGGAATTTGGAGTCTCTGTAAATGTTCGAAAAGGACTCGACTGCCGAAGCATTAGGTGTATGTATCCCCTTAACGATAAGATGAAAAATGAGTAATTTCGCGAAATTTTCTCGAGTACGACGACTTACATTATCGCCACTTTGCACGATCTCCTTAACGCGAAAACTCGCCGCTTATAATATCACTGTGGATCATTAATTCCCGAGTCTTATTGACTGGCATACGTTCTCATCGGTATTCATAAAGAATAATTAATTTCACCGTTATTGTAAAATCATATCGAAACTGATTGAGAAATCTGATCCTCTATCCAATTTTAAACATAGCCTTCGGCTTCAATAACGCGATCGTCTTCGCGAGGGATTGTAATGCCTTTGCCTCTCGCGAATCCAATATCTCGTGTATTGATCTTTCGACCGGAATAGTTGCATTTCTGTCGGATGAGATAATTCCGTCGAACCCAGAAACGACGACGATGAAAGGAAAACGAAGAAATGTACTACGTGCCGAGAAAGATACGTACTTTCTGAAATGTCGGTCAAGTATTCAGCAGTTCTTTTATAGTCGTCTTTCAAGCACGTCGCTTTCGTTTTTTTCATTTTTAAAACGTATCGAGCAGAGTGTCGCCAGCAGATTCGGTTTCTCTCGAAATATCGCCGGCAAGACACGCGATGTGTCACGAGATAAAAAAATCGGCTTAAAAAAATATTCAACAGAATGAAGTGTGTACTTCATTCGGTGTAATATATATTTTATTATCTCAAATTCGTGTGAATTTCCGAACGCTTTTCGATGTTTTCTTGTGTTTTAAACTATTCTGTCTAAAATAAATCGAAATAAAAAAATGTATATTTAAATAAAAATTGAATAATAATATAATTTGGTATAATACAATAATATTGATAATAAAAACAATAATAGAAATACATATACAGTGGAACCTCTTATATTTGACGAAAGCACTCCTTATTGGCTAATGCTTTGCATGGGCGACTGGGAGACGGAAACTGCTGGCTGAGTGGTACGCTCGCCACCGTCGTTACCTGATTGGTCACTCCGGTATTTGACGAGGTCTCCGAATTGCGTCAAATACGAGAGGTTCCACTGTAATAGTATATTATGTTGTGATTATAATACTATTTTATGTAATTCTTTATTCACATATAAAAAAGATATAAAAATATTTTTTCTTTACATTTTTACCAAATATTATTTTTAAGTCTCTTGCACTATTCTGAATAGTTTGGCTTCCTAAATGAACGAAAAATATTTTTTTTTCTCTATTTAGATACAATAGATGAAAAAAAAAAATATATATAACGAAAAACCGGAAGGGCAATAGTACGCGATAAAGGATTAATATGTACAATGGTGGATAACGGTTTCGTCTCATATTTACGATGTCGGTGCAGCATACTTAACATTACAGATCTTTATTTACTATATATATATAGTTAAAGGATTGGACGCTACCTGTTCGCGAAAGAAGGAGAGAATCGATGTTCGGGAAGAGAATTTTTAATCAGTAGTAAGTGCTTCGTTTCTGCGAGCTGTACATTGCCCAGAGATACTCGGTGTACTTGTGCTTTCGCTTTTCTCTCTTCTTCGTTCTTCTTTCCTATCTATCGCACGCACTGGCTTTCCGCGATGTGCTATACCTGTACTATACAAAGCAACAGGATCTACGGGGGGGGGGGGGGGGCTTCGTACACCATTAATTTCGGTAATGGGCCCTCGCGGTATCGCACAGTGGCGCATTGCTCGCATGTACGATGGCCAGAACCATCCGACCACATGCATACTCCACAGCATTCTCGAGAGTCCTCCCGCAACGTTAGTCAATAGTGAATTTATTCGTCCTGTAGGGCACCGCAGAGACACGGCTCGTTCTAATGCTCTCAGACAGCCTATGTATAGACACTGTTTTCATCGAACCGACGCCCATGGAAACGGAGTATATCGCAGGATATATTATTTAGTATATTTCTCACGAAAAATGGTGTATTTCAAATTATATTTCCGCAAATATATGTCAGAAAATTACAAGCACAATGTTACAATGTCACAAATAATGTGATTAAAATACGAATTATATAAAAACTCCGAATTTCGTATTTTCGGAATTTTGAAAATTCGGAAGATTATACGTGAAATAAATTTTAGAGTATCAGCGAGTAAAAAAAAAAACGCACGCAATAAAGCAATTATAATGAAGAGCAAACTTTGCTACGTAGCAGTGTCCGATTGGTCATATATGTCATCGACGAAAGTGCTGAATACCCGATACGGGAATAATGAATTTTCCCGTTATCCGTTCCGCGCACATCGTATTTGAGTTTTGCATGCGGCGCTGCATCGTTTGTTTCTGCAAACTCCACTCCCCCACGACCGATGCTCCGAGCACCAATATTATTAGTTCCGACGGCGTACAGAAATATAAAAAAAAATTTTTAAACAAAAACAAAATAAAAAAAATAAAAAAATAGAAAAAAAAAAGACGCGTATGCATACTCGTTAGGATTGCGCTGTAATCTACTTTTCGCGAATTTTCGCGTATTTTTTTACCGAGTCTTTGTGTGGCGTCTAACCACTGTATCATCTGATTGATTAAACGTCACGTGTCTCTCGTGTAGCGATAGCAGCTGTACGAGAGCGATGGAGCACTCTGCTTCTCGTATCTTTGTCCGTTCTATCTCTGCCTCTGACTCTAATGATGACGGCGTTACTGTCCTTTGCGGTGCGGTTTCCGGTACGCCCCCGGTAAGTCATGACGGAATTCAGAACGCCAGTGAGCGGTCCATTCGAAATTCAATGCACGTCGGATTAAACTGATACTCGGTAAGCGAGAGATTCGCGACGACATACGAGGGGAACGCGAAAAGATGTTGAATATGCTGGCAGCCTGAGAGATCGAGAGAGATTTCGAGATTCACTCTATCCGCTGGGTGTTTCCAGTGAGAATAATGGATACGTTACGTTGTGCGCGATGTTGAGAACGTGAATGGATCGAACACAATGGGGTACCGTATTATGTTCTTGGACAGTGCGAGTATCTGTACAGAGCAGCGTGAGAATATACCGAGAGGCCCCCACGAAAAAATCTTAATACCGAGATTAAAAAATAATTTTACGAAAATTAAAAAACTCACGACTGAAAAAAAGGGGTATTGCAGAGAAATCGTGTCGATTTAACGGACATAACAGGATGAATAAAGACTCATCTTGACATCGCTGTTTAATTCTTCGTAACTATGATAATCTCCACTGCAAGTTGCTTCGGTGAACTGCAATTCAGTTAACAGAACTGCTACCCAAAGCTGGCGGAAGCGCCGTGGAAGCTCTAGACGATTCCAAAAACTTGGAAATTCACTGAATCAGACAGGCGCCTGCGTCCGGCTATTGAGAGAAAACTTAAACTTTAGCCGCGGGGTCATTAAGAGAAGAGGAGCGCATGCAGGATCGCTCCTCTTGGATCGTCCCGTTGGTCAACTCTATCGTCCGTTGTCGCGCGTATCTAATAATCGATAGTTCGACAGTTGATTTACCATCGATCAATAGAGATCGCGAGAAGAAGCACTTAAGACGACAACTCAGCCGTGGCGTTCGAGATATTTGCGTTTGAGAAGCCGAAGATCTTGATTCTCTGTACGTGATGTGAAAATGAAGTTTGCTATTCGACGGTGCCGAACAGTTTATCGAGTTGTTTGGGGAGGAGGATGTTGTACGAAACGGAGCTAAAGTTTCGCCGCTTTTCGGTCGGCTGCGATAGCTCCGGTAGCGAACCGGAAGATCGCTCTGGGTATCGAGAAGCTGGGATTGTCGTTACCAAGGAAAAGCAGAGTCTGGTAACGCCGTTTGAAGGTTACTTTTTCGAGACGACGACTTCACGGAGCCGCTATACGAACCCGGAGAAGCCGGTCGCAGGTTCTCTCAATCTTCACCCGCAAATGCGGACAATGGATCTCCATTAAGCAATAAAATAGTGAACAACCTTAACGGTGCGGCCATAAAAATTTCAAACTGATAAGAAAGTCGACCAGTGGCAAAGTAACATTTACGGGTTCGGGAAACCCGCGACGTGCGCTCCGAAAGTTTCTTCGATGCCTCGGTTACTTGAGAGTTCCGAAGAGGAAAATGGCCAGGAAATGTTTAGATAATAATGGATTGTGGAAATATAGCCGGATGGAAATATTGTTATTGGTTGTTTGTGAATTTATAACGGCACTTGTATATCTTCGATAACTATTATCGGCTAAAAATTTTTGTTCGGCACCACGAATGTTGTTTTTTTTTTTTTTTTTTTTTTCATTAAAATAACAAATGTAGATTATTATCATTGCATCGATTTATTGCAAATCTATTATCGATGACCTTTAATTCGACCCGTCGTACAGAAAAAGAAAACTTTCGAAAATTGATTTAAGATGGTTCTACCTGAAGGTCAAACATTTGAGTCAAATTTTGAATTACGTTTCTCCAAAACTATAGGAGGTACAATAATGCGTTTATTTTCTGCTTTAAAAAATCTTTAAAAAATAAAATGTAATTTAACGATCACAACGACTCTCTTATTCCATAAAGAAATTGGAATAGCATTAATCTGAAAGTGTCTCGCGTCGGGTCTTCGTGTTTCTCGGAAAGTTTCTTTATTCGCTTCTCAATAATTTATCTCGAGACCAACACAAGAGTCGCTCTCTTTCGAGGAGTAATTTTCCACGGGTTAACGACGAGAGAAACGAGAAACAGATGAATAAATGTAGAATGCCAGTAGCAAGAAGAGGATGGTTCACGGAACGCAAAAAAAAATCGTTTCAAGTCTCCGAGGGTTTCGTAACAAGTGCTCGTCGGGTCGTGTTGCATTAAAAATATGAAGTTCGCGAAACTTTCGCGAGCTCCGCAAACACGAACGTACCGCGTTTCATACTGTCGGCCCTCGGAAAACCTGCCGTAACCACGCTACTTCGTTGTGGATGGAGAGAAAATCATCCTTTGAGTGCACTTGCCTTTTCCTCGTTATTTCAAATGCATCGTCTCTATTACTGCATTCTGCGCTATTTCGTCCCACTCTTGCCCCGCGGACACGGTGAAATTTTCACGGCTACTTGGCTAGAGGATGAAGTATTAGCTGCTGCAATCTCGGCGGCTGAGCGCAGTGTATGTACAACAGAAACTGCCGTATTTCATGTGATTTTTTCAAATTTATCCGAACGGCGAAAATGCTCGAGAATTTTTATTTTTATTTTTTTCGCTTTTACAGAAAGTAGGTAACGCGCGGCTCTTCTGTTTTACCGGCTCTACCCCTGGATGCCATGTTATACTTGACCTCGATGGGCCCCTCAAACGAAGTACTCTGCTCGTGGTCTACTTTACCACTATAGGAGAGAACAAGATCGCGTAGAAGAATTACACAGTAACGATAGATCTCCATGTGATCCGCGAGATTACGAGCATAAAACGATGAAAATTATGAAAATTTTATCGATGAGAATACGAAGAAATTTCTATACCAACGATTGAGAACAGATGCCCAGATTTATTCGTTACGAACATTACGGATTCTTATTTTGGAGCTTTTTTTTCGTCGGGTGATATTTTTGTCGGGGAATATATTTTTCTTTTTCTGGACCTCGCGAACCAGAATGGGGAGTTATATCCGTTAAAAGTACGACTAGCCAAAGGAGAATATAGATGAGAGAGTAGCGTAAGTAGTAGATCCGCTTGTCGGCTTAGCCGGGCTGCTGGGTAGTGGCTGCAGACGTCGCCGAGAGCACTAACCAGTCGGCAAAGTCCAATCTCTCTTGTACTTCCGCTTACCGCAGTGTAGCTCTAGTCCAGCGACAGTGAGAAAGGTCTGGTAAAAGCAGCTTTCGCAAAGTCTATTCTTACCGACACGCATTTTTCTTTTTTATATTTTTTTATTTTTTTTTTTCATTTAAGCTGTTTTAGTAAAGACTTTTCGCTGCGCTGCTGCATTTTCTTTTTTGACAAACTCTTTTCATAAAAGCAAATTTTCGTGTTCAACGGAAAATAAAAATGATGTAATGAAATTTGGAACAATTACCGAATCGCAAAATTAAATAAAAATGAATTAATTGATTAATTTATTCAGTATTATTTATTTATTTTTCTCGATCCGATTCTAGTTTAGTTATCGCGAAACTTAAATACAAATATCGTGTATTAGGATTTAGACTGAAACCTTCGAAAGTTGCAACGCAATTGCAATATCACTTGCAACGGTACTTGAGAAGGAAAATAAAATCTGGGTCACTGGCGATACAATTAGTGGCTCGTTGCGGGGCCAGGTAAACCTTTTTCGAGAGTCTCCTCGAAAAAAAGAAATGTCGAGTGTTCGCCTCTCGTGCGAGAAGCGCTATTCCGCGACGAAGCGATTTGCTGTATGCAAATATTTTCCGTTGGATTTCATATTTCCAACCGAACGGAATATTCATGGAAGAAATTCTGCAAGAGAATGCATATTCGATTCCGAGACACGAGGTTTTACGAGAAACCTGATAAAAACTCGTAGACATCCTATAGTCGATATAAGAATGGAACGTTTAGTACTCTGCATATCAGGCAATATTTCATCAGTTATACGATCCAATAGAGAATTCTGATCGCGCTATACGCCTCTAAATTTAGTTCGTAGAAACGTAACAGATCGCGGTGGACAATGCGGAATATCGAATTTAATATATAATACGGTTACAAGAGTTTCCATCCCTTTTATGATGGATGTTAACCCTTATACGAGAGTAATATTACTTCTCCTGGCGGCTGTTGCCGATCTGGATATTTGACTGAACTGTAACGGTAGAGCCGACGTGAACGAAACGACGACCTATGGTTTATAACGTCGATAAAACGCGTCGTAATGTGTAACCAGAGAGGCTTGCAGAACTCTCGCTCGGCCTTTGGGGTCTCCATTCGATCGTTCTCGGTGCTAGTCATAGGTAATTGGCTATTGCCAGCTGTTGGTTTGTTTGAAATGCTTTGGAGTAACGTTTTCCACCCCACGCATATGGCTCGTAGTGCGATTCGACAAGGGCGACATTAGAATGAGGGAAATTGTCTTCGCAGTCACGATGACATACTGTTGAAATGGAAATGCCTTTGACTAACTCCTCGTTAAGTTAGTTCAGCCGAAGAGTGAATCGAGGATTCACGGAGCCGTTAACAATATCCGGCTGATAGGAAGTTCGGGAGTGAACAATGGTATCAAATCAGCAAATGAAATCAAACACATCGCGTTCGGATGTTCGGAAACCTCAAGAACAACGCACTTTACGCTGTTTTAAGCATCGATCGGCGGTGCGATTAATCTTTTAAATGCGCAATGAATTTTTTTTTTTTTTTTCGTAAATCCATAGAGACCCTTCAGAAAAGGGGGATCGAACCTATCGCATCGATTGTAATGCGAGCCGGCGGCGGGCTGATGGCTGTGGAAGACGAGGAATTAAACGCTGAACAATATCCTTGGCAAACCATCGAACGTGAATAACTCCTTCCTGGATGTAATCAAACAAATGATGGACTGACTGCTACCTACACACAGCTTTATGTCATCGCTGCTTGGTAGATAACAGTGCGATACATATTAATTACCGGAGAGCGCTCTACATTCTACAATCTCTTCCTGTCAGGAAATAATGCATTAGAATGACGGTGTTTGGATGCATTATTTTACTATGAGTATAGATAACGTTAGGGACATTGGAAACTGTTAGCAATGCTCGTAATGAATGATGTTGCATACGTATTTGGTACTCTCGTAACGAGAGTGTGATCAGTCAACGAACGAGACTTTCCACTGTAAGTTGATGCATCCTATCCAAAGTGTTGCGGCTACAATTACGTGATGATGAATGGACAAATATTGTAAGTTCCAAGTTTGCATCGTGAGTTTCGTGAGCTACTAAACAACCCACACTGCACAAAGATAACGAGCGGATTTTTATAACTTACCTGACGATTCAAATCCGAGTGAAATGTTTTATTTTTTTTTGTCGCAAATTATAGAAATTAACAAAATTATTCTTTTTTTGTATTAACGAAGCAGATTATGGGAGTTAGTAACAATGATAAATCGTCGATGATCGCTTTTTCTTATGATGATTTGTTTTATTTACATAGTGACGGCGAACCAAAATTGGAAAATGAGAAATTCGTGAGATAAAAATCGGAATTTTTACGTAATTATTAAAAGGCGAAAATTCATTTAAATAATCATTAACGACTCATCGTAATTATTAACTGAAATAATTCGTTTTATCTTTTTATTTAACATGCGTCGTTTTCACTGGTAAGTATGCACCGCAAAAGAAAAACAAGTTACCCTTCCAGTGGCCATAAGTTTTTTTTTTTCTTGACTGTTGATAATTTTTTTTGTTAACCTGAATACATATAGTGTGAGAACCTTCATTTTGATAACTCCAACAGTTTCGCAGTAAAAAAAAGCAAACATTTCACTCGGTTGAACATTTTTGACTTCCAACCGCCCGGTAAAAGATACCTAAAATGATTTTTGAAAATCGCCCGATGCGTCTTTTTTCGAACTATTTTTTTCCGCAATGTTCAGACGGCAGAATGATCAAGTAATCTAAAACTCATCGAATACGAACGCACCGGGTGATTCGAAATACCCAAGTAACGTGTAAATCTATCAAATGTCAGAGTTTTTTTGGCTCACGTAATACTCCATGCCACATCATCCCAAGCATTGTTGTGGGGACAGCGAATTTTTCCGGACGATATTGACTTGCCGCTAACCAATCAGAGACAAGGATTATTCGCTTCGAATAATAACGAAGAAATAGCGAAAAATGTTAAAATTTGTGAAACACAGGAATGCAAGACAGTTGGTATGCATGTGCAATTACATCATCGCGTTATTATTGGACGTATATCTCAACATGCGACATTTTTCTCAGCAACGGAGTTTCTCAATGGTATGAATCAGTCTGCGGATCCGTGCGAAGACTTTTATGAATTTTCGTGCGGTGGATGGGCAACGAATATGCCGATTCCACAGAGTTCAGCGTATTGGAATCACGATACTCTTTACCAGGACCTTGCTTATTATCGTTTGAAAGGCGAGTAATATCAGTGATTGTATCACGATTGTCCATGACTACACGAAAAGAAGGATCTGATACAATTTACCATATATCTAGTAGAAAATATCGTAAATTTCTGGTAGTGCGGAGTCAATGACGCCACCTGTTGAAAGTTACGAGAACTATGTGAATTTTTACCATAAAATATGGTGGAAATCCCCATAAATATGGCAAAAATCCTCATAATATCGAGTATTTTCGACATAGGTGGCGCCACCGTCGAATTTTACCACATGACATAGTAATTTCTAATGGAACCTTCTCTCCATATAGGTCATTGAGTTGTTTTGTATGTTTTGTACTTTTTTCATGTAAGGTTTCGCCTGTTAATTAGAACATTACTTAAATTCACTTCGAATGTTATAGAAATTCTGGAAGTCGAACCAAATTCAAATGATATTCTGCCTGTGAAACAAGCGAAAAGATGGTACCACTCCTGCATGGACACTGGTGAGAATTAGTTGCGTACGAAGTGCGAAATTATGTTCGATGTAAAATTCCAAAAGTATGTATGCGATTTTTTTTTTTTTTTCAATAATTTTACAGAGACGCTCCGAAAAAAGGGTATCAAACCAATTGCATCGATTGTAATGCAAGCCGGTGGCTGGCCGATGGTTATGGAAGACGAGGAATTGAACGCTGAGCAATATTCGTGGCAAATGATCGATCGTCACTACGCTCATTTAATGGGTTTCCACGCTTTCTACGACGTAGACACTCACCCTCCGGTGGAAGTCCGCGAGTTTAGGGCAATATGCGTAATTACTTATTCAGGTGTCACCTAAATATCGTCGAAATTGATCGTATATCTAATAGCGACCGTAATTACGGTATTCTAGTTTCGTTTACATTTACTGGTATATTAAGTAAGAGACCGGTAAATTCAGACAATGAACGTTTTTGTTTTGTTTTACACGCAAAAAAACATCGGATGACTAATTGACTACGTAAAAAAAATGTCCGGGTCCGAATGTAAAAAATGATTGAAAGAGAGTTTAATCACTTTTTTCCGTTAAAAAAGAGTGAAATATTTACCATAATTTTTAATATTTGAATCTGGGGATTTTTTCACATAGCCAAAACATTATTACGAACAAACAAGCGCATGAGATTGGTGACGGAATATTTTTACATTAAAATATTAAAAAAATAGAAATTGCTTTTTTGCCTGAAATCACTGATTCGACCACTTTAATGATAATAAATCGTGATTATTATCTTACAATTTTATCAGATTGGCCCGCCGAAGCTTCTTCTCAAGAGAGATTCGATGATCAAAGAAAAGTGGTACATCGATCTTATCCTGACAGTCGTTGAAATGTTTTTGCAAAATGACAAAACTGAAGTATCAATGAAAAGGATACAAAAAGAAGCGGAAGATTTGGTGAAGTTTGAATCGGACCTTCGATCGGTAATAATTACAAAATAATAAGTAATTGCAAAATAATCTTAATCTCGACACCGTTGAAAAGAAAATTATTCCATTATTATTTGGCGTTAGTTATTGGCTCTGACGGGACGGAGCTACAACATTACGGGTGGAGAGTTCCTTACGTGGAGCGAAACTGACATGTATTTGGAAGAATTTGTGGAATGGTACGAAGAGGAAGAAAGCATTGCAGAATTTAGTAACGATCCCAAAGCAAAAGTGAGTTAACTGATGAAAAATGTAACCTTATAGGGATGTAAATTTAGCTCTATATTTACTTAATTCCGCGAACGACTTCCAGATTGATTGGATGTCGGTGATTCAGGATGTATTCAACTTGGCTAATATCAAGATAGACCCATTAACGCCTGTCTACGCGAATAATATGGAATACATTAGAAATATCGCTAAACTTCTGAAACGAACTTCAGCACGAACAATCGGTGAGTTGTTAAAACCGGTATGATTCGTCAATGAAACGGAATTTATCGATAAATTGTGTATGAGGATGAATTTCACGTCGGCAGCTAACTACGTCCACTGGAACATCATTGCAAGCATGTTGCCCTATACGTCACCGGATTTGGAAGACTACATCTTCAAGATGGAAAATCAAGAACTTGGAGTGACAGAGAGTGAACCACGGTACGCCCTGACATCATAGCGCATTGATATCATAGCGTATAAACTCTATACTAGAATCGGCTGTTTACTTTGTATTGCATTACTCGGGTATCAATTTTTAAAAAATTTTTATTTATTATTCAAGTTGCTTGAAATGCGCGAAGGAAATGAAGATGACATACGCTGCAGCTTACATGTTCACAAGGGATTATTTTACGAATGCGACTGAGAATGCCGTAAGTACGACAAAGATGTTTCGTCGACAGATCATATCCAAATACATTCGTGTACCTAACTATATATTTTTCAGGCTTTAAATATGTTGAAAACTATACAAACCGCGCTGGAAAAAAACATCGACAATTCCAATTGGCTAGACGAAGTTTCCAAGACTATAGCTAAAGACAAACTCAACGACATGAAAATCTTTATGGGTGTTCCAAAGTGGTATAAGAATGAAAGTGCTATTATCAACGTTTACAAAGGGGTACGATAATAATAATAATAATATGACTATTATTCAGCAATTGTTATTTATACCATAATTATCATATTAAATCTTAAAAATGTAAATATTGATTATCATTTGTTGTACGGTAACAATTATTATTGTTGACTGCTACTACAGATTATTACACATTTTTTACTTATACAGCTGATTGTTCGAAATGATTACTTCGACAATGTTTTGAGTTATGAGAGATACGAAAGAAATAAGAATTTCAGACGCTTCAAAACTTGGGACGACTCCGGGGAGAAATTAAGGTGATGATATAAATAATTGAATTTAATAATTATCGGAATTATCAGTTCTCGTCTCGGAATTCATGTTAATATTTTTACATTATCATGTATTATTTTAGGGTGTCCATGGAACCGCTGACTCTGAATGCTGAGTACAGCATGCACAACATGATAAGTACGTTTTTGTTTAGCTTAATTATTTACCGGTAATTCAAAAGAAACTTTAATCATTGCCTGTTTAATTTAAATAAATCAGATCTACCGCCAGTCAACTTTCAGTCTCCCTTATTTACACCGGACTTGCCAGAGTGAGTAGAACTATATGTCTTCTTTGGAAAGCATCTATTTGCAATTTTCGTATTTATACACTAAGAATAAAAAATTACTTTTTAGTAACGTTAATTACGGTCTCTGTGGATTTACTGTCGGCCACGAGATGGGTCATGGTTTCGACGACACGGGTAATTCTCAAATAATCCTTAAATTTCAATTAAAAGTTAAAAAAAAAAGGATGAGTGCATATCTTATTCTACATTGTTTCTCAATTTTCTTTCTTGAACAGCTTTTGTCACCTTTCAACTCTGAAAACTTTCGGCGGCATTGTAAAAAATGAAAAAGGAATATGCCGTTTATGTTTCATCTATTGAGAAGCCATTATTTTAATATATTAATACAATTTAAGGTATTCAATTTGGCGAGGACGGTGATGTAACAACCCTTTCCCTAGCCGTCTTGAGGGGTTACTATCAGAGAGCCAATTGTTTTGTCGACCAATTCCGACAATACTACGGGAAACCTGAAAGTAGCACATCAGGATGGGTAAGCAATGAAAAGAGGAAAACATCTTCTATGTTTTCACAGAAAAAAAAAAAAAAACTTTACCTTCCCATTTCGATTCGCAGGGTTTGGAGAGGATAACGGAAGGTGAAAACATAGCTGATACGACGGGACTTCAGGCGGTTTTTCACGCGTATGAAACAATGAACAAGAAAAAGGCAAATGGCGATATGAAACTGCCGGGACTCGAAGAATTTACCGATGATCAACTTTTCTTTATTTCTTTTGCCTCGGTGAGAACGCATTGATACCATAGCGTATAAACTCAATACTAGAATCGGTTGAATTTAATGGTGGAAAAAATTATAATTTGAGAGGAAACAAATTAGGATGCGATTTCATTTCTCGCAGGCTTGGTGCGGTTTGGAAAGGCCAGAATATCTGAAACAACAAAAAGCAGAAGAGGACCCGCACAGTCCAGCAAGATTAAGAGTAATCGGTGCAGTTTCCAACACGAAAGACTTTGCCAGAGTCTTCAACTGTCCCAGTGGAAGTTCTATGAATCCGACAAACAAGTGCAACATTTGGGAAAAACCAGGTGCCATTCCAAAAACGGTGATAGCCTCATGGAAGAACAAAAAATATTATCAGTGGAGCGAGGGATGGTAGTTCCTGAGTTATCTATATTGTCGAATATTACTTAAAAAAAAAAATCAAACGACATATATCACGATACTGTCGTGATATAAAAATCGTATTTGTATTTGTCTCGAAACACTTTAATAAACGATTATTTAACCTTTTTCACATATCCGGAAGATACCCGGAGACGCGGTAGCGTCTCGACGCCAAGTACTTCAAAAAAAGTCTTTTCGTAACTCGTGCATGAAAAGCGACGCTTTTGGTTGCAGTTTTGCGGGACACTTCTCGCGCAAGATAATTGTTTGCAAGCATCACGATAAACCGCCAGCAGTGGCACGCCAATTTGTTTAAAAAACAATAGTTATTGCCATAGAGAATTATATTTCCGCTGTTACCCTTTACCCATATAATTTAATTTATTTTTAAAAATAATTTTTATAAACAGATTTTTTAAGTTCTTGGCCTACAATTTTATTTTCTTGAACAAACTTTTTGGGAAATGAAAAGATACTGTGACATTTGTAGACATTTCCGACTTGTCCACCGATAGCTTATGCGTATTACGGTATAACGAATGCACAAATGATGAAGTATTGTGAATCCTCATGCCAATACGTATTTTAATAATTTTAATAACGATGAGTGTAGCGAAAAAAAACGATGACCAACAATCATATTTGGCTGTGCGTTACCGGTGCTTCGTCCGATAAAATTGCGATAAACATTTATTATAACGGACGACGCACCAGTAAATCAACTGAAACTATCTCCTTCCGCCAGGAAACAATGAATTCGCAACATTTGGTCCGAATACATGTTGGTATATTTTAGTATCGTCTGTCTAGCAGGATATTACTCTGACGTTATAAAAATTAATTGGAACAAACGAGGAAAGTCCAAAATGAACGAATGACTAGTCAACTCTTGAGTCGTCGATCAGTATGTTGCAGTGATTTATTTCTACAAGCCACACTCCAAAAATGTTCAAGATGATTGTCGGGAAAATAATGTAAGTGTCGATTACGAGATTTCTTAATTCCCTTAATAATGAATGTGCCAATTGTCAGAATGCATTTGGCTCTTTTGGTTCTAATACCTCGTGCTGCTTCGGAGCAATCAGTGTCAGAGGTCGGTGCTTCATCGGAAAATTTGATGACAATCTCATCCCACAAAAGTCAAGAGCTCAATGATACATATGACAAAATAAACTATGATAACTACAACATTTGCGAGACTAAACAATGCAAAAAAATGGGTACGTACACTCATCGTGCGATCGTATTTTTCGATATACATTAATTTATCATGTGAACAATCTACAATTGGAACAGCTACGGAGTTCATTCGGGGCATAAATCCGTCAATGGATCCATGTGACGATTTTTATGAATACGCGTGCGGTGGATGGTCAGTTAATATGTCGATTCCGGCGAGTGCGACGTTTTGGAATCACGATACGTTTTATCAGAACATCGTTCATTTTCGTCTGAAGAGCAAGTAGTCAAGCAATATGTCTTACAAACACAAATAAAAAAAAAACCTGATAATATTGTGAAGGTATTCCGTTTTATAGAAATATTGGAAACTAAACCGTCGTCGGGTGATATTCTGCCTGTGAAACAAGCGAAGAAGTGGTATCGTTCCTGCATGGATACAGGTATTGATCACGTCTTATGAATATTGTCGATTATAACTTGAACTGTGCGCGTTCGCGTGCGAATGGCAAATGGGACCTCAAGACTCTAACCTCGCAAACTATAAGCGGCCGAACTGAAATTTTACATTGAATACGAATTTTGACGGTATATTGGATTTTCTAACAGATAATCTCTGTGTCTTTTTCTTGAGTATCCATCTATAAAACCGAAAGCCTAATAAATATCTGGTCGATCTATGGACCGATACTCGGTGTATTTTTAGCAAGTAAATCAAAATTTTCTCCGAATTCTTATATCCTGATAATAAAGAATTCGATTATTCCAATATCCTAAATTTAAACAAAAAATATCCTAATTTTTTCATATTTATCAATGAAAGTGATGAGAAATCTATTTACAAACTTCTACAACTCAGGTTATTTTTTTTATCCACAGAGATGCGTCATAAAAGAGGTCTCAGATCGATCGAGACGCTTGTTATGCAGGCGGGTGGCTGGCCGATGTCCATGGAAGACCAGGAATGGGATTCTCAAGGATATCCCTGGCAACGCGTCGAAGGTCATTATGCACGTTTAACGGGCATACACACCTTTTACGACGTGGATGTCAACCCATTTCCACCAACCGCGGTGGATGACTTTCCGGAAATACGGGTAACCGTTTATTCCCATATTATATAGATACTTAACTTATCTATAAAGCTACGCTCGGGTCGTCAGATCTGACCAACTTGACTACTGGAACCGGCACCTGTTATATTATTTATTGCGTGGACCTTTACCTCAACAAACACCTTTTTTATATACTGTCATATCGATTTTACTGTCTTCTATGGACTCAACGATTAGCTTGTTCTGCGTTCAGATTGGCCCACCAAAGCTTCTTCTCTCGAGAGTTTCGCTGATGAATCATAAATCGTACAAAAAGGGACTCATGACAAAAGTACTTCATGTGTTTCGTCGACATAATGGCGCTCCCATGCAAAAGAAACATTACATGACAGAAATTGAAGATTTAATTAAGTTCGAGTTGGCACTTCAGAAGGTATTTATCTCTGTTTTTACTTGCTGCATCCGGGCAGAGTAGAGAAAAAATAACGACAATTGCAATCATATTAAAGTTTATTATGACATTTTTCTGTCCCTGTTTGACGTTAGCTAGTGGTTAAGTCGGGTGCGGAAGACGCGATGTCCAATGATCAAGACACCGATCGACACAATACTAACATGACGTTGCAACAATTTGCCGATTGGTATCAGAGTTACGTTTCCACAGATTTAAATGATGATCCCGATGCGAAGGTGAGTGAATTAATCACCATTCAAAAAATTAATTGTTTGGGACATTTCGGACATTCTTCTGCCTTTGGGAATGCCGTTTTTAGATCGACTGGATGGCGATTGTGGAGCGCTTATTTGAAATGGCAAATATCAGAGTTGATCCATCTACGCCTGTCTACGTGAACAATTTGGAATACGTGGAAGTTGTAGGGAGGCTTTTGAAACGAACTAAAGCACAAACAATCGGTATGTTTTGAATATTAGTATGATTATTGGTGAAATCGAAATGGCAAAAACCGTGTCGGAAATTATAATCGATTCCATCAGTGAACTACGTCCACTGGAACTTTATTGCAAGTATGTTGACCTACACGACCGAACACATGAGGGACTCTATTTTTATGATGCGAAATGAACAATTTGGAGTGGTGAAAAGCGAGCCACGGTACGAAAACATTTCATTTTTTCCTTATTAGGGGAAATCCAGCTACTTTACGAGACAGAAAAGTAACGGATCAGTAAAATAGTTGAAGTTCCCCTTTGTTAAACGATTATTCATTATTCGAGAAATTGTCTATTTAAGATGGTTGGAATGCACCAAGCAGATGAAGATGATTCACGTCGCGGCTTATATTTTTGCGAATAAGTATTTTACTCAGCCTATCCAAAGTGCAGTAAGTACTGTAAAGATAATGTTCATCCGAGTCTCGAGAGCGATTGATTTTTCTATGTGAAAATATTTTATCAGGTTCAGGATATGTTGACTAATGTACAAATAGCGCTAATGGAAAACATCGAAACATCGACTTGGCTGGATGACGAATCAAAGGCCTTCGCTAAAGACAAAGTGAAAAATGTTAAGGTCTTCATGGGTATTCCAGATTGGTACAGAAACGAGACAACAATTATCAATCACTATAAAGGAGTACGACAATTGCACTATCATTATAATTTATTTGTTTTAATAACCAATATTACGGAATTCATGAATGTAATTCCATTCTTTAGGTAAATATTCGGAATGATTACTTCGACAACGTATTAAATTACATGAGATTCCAAATGAAACAAAACTTAAAACTGTACGTTCATCCTGTACCACGGGTGGATGAAACTACGTAATTACATTTCACAAATAAATCATTAGAATAATAGTGGTGAATATATAGCAACATGATTAATACGGCAAATTGAAAGTCCTATCCAGCCGTATTCGTCATGTCCACGCGAAAGGTTATTAATGCAAAATCCATTTACAACCAATCCAATGTTACAACAAATTTATTTTTAGGTGGTATGCGAATCCAATTACGGTAAATGCTGAATATGGAACGGGAAACACACTAAGTAGGCTTTTAATGCTCAGAATTATTATAGTTTAAATTTTATTTGATATCGAATAATATATTCTAACCAAATCGACAAATAATTATTGATCGATTTATTATCATCAGATTTACCACCGGTGAACTTTCAGCCTCCTCTCTTCGTGGTGGGATTGCCCGAGTAAGTAAAAGCGTTTCCCACTTTTGCATTTATTTATTCATCTAATAGATAATTAGAGTATTTGTAAATACAACTTTTACGAGGAAATACACAACAAAAGTAATTATTGCGTGAATCATGTAGAAGTCGTAAACTCAATCGAAATATTTATATTTCAGTTACATTAATTATGGTCAGGCCGGTTTCACTATTGGTCACGAAATGGGTCATAGTTTCGATCACAAGGGTGAGTTTTTCAACTTTGATTATCGATTAAAAAAAAAATATAAAAAACTCTTCAAGATTTTAGATTATCGCGCTGTGCCCGAATGATTTTGCTCACCTAATACATGTAATTCGATAGCGCAAAGATTTTTTCAATTTACCCCCATAGTCGTGCGGAAAACTAAAATTATATGAAATATAAAATCTTTAAAAAAATAATTAAATAATTAAAAAGTGTCGAGTGAAGGCTTATTCTTCTGAGACTTTGGTGTCCACTGCTCTTTACGCTGATGCAATAAATACTGAAGAATCAGTAGAATATTAATATTTCTTATGTTATCGAAGGTATTCTGTGCGGGAAGAACCACACTGAAACAGAACTATCCGACGAAACATTAGACATTTACGATCAGAAAGTCGATTGTTTCGTCAAGCAATTTGACGGCTACTTCAACGAATCTGAAAGTAAATCATCTGAATCCAACGTATGTTGTAACAAGAATACGTGAAACTATGCACACGATTTTTATCAATAAGAAAGAAGATGAGCTTTTCAATTGAGAATTTATTTTGTAGAATAAACAGGAGAGTCGTGGCTGGTACACTAGAGGAGAGAACATAGCGGATTCAATTGGCCTTCAAGCCGTTTTTGATGCTTATAAAAAATTGAATAAGCAGAAACCGATTGCAGACACAAAGCTTCCGGGACTCGAAACATTCAGCGGCGACCAGCTATTTTTCGTCTCGTATGCCGCGGTATGTGAATTTTTTTGTACATTCCGATTGACGACGAGATCTTAAGGAGTGTACTGCTCGGACTACCAAAAGACAAGTTGAAATTGTTCCGTTGTTTTCATTTTATTTTCACTTAATATGGAGACGATGAAGATGTCTAGTGTTCTCGATTATTAAATAAGAAATATAATAATGTTGATGAAAATTTGAATTCTTGCAGGCGTGGTGTGGTATAGAAAGGCCCGAGTATACGGAGACAAAGGATTTATCAAACGATCCGCATAGTTCCGCAAGATTTAGAATAATCGGTGCCGTATCAAATACACAAGACTTTGCCACAGTTTTTAATTGTCCAAAGGGAAGCTCGATGAATCCGATAAACAAGTGCAATTTTTGGAAGGATACTTAAACGACGGCAAACGAGAATCAGCGCTGATGGAGAAGAAAAATAATCAATGGAGCGGGTAAAATAAAGCAAAAAATTGTAAAACAAAATAATAAAATGCACGATCGCAAAGCTCTGTAGGTAAACTGTATGAAGAAGCAAAGAACTATAGAATATATTTTAATAAACCATCTAAATAAAAAGTACAATAGAATGTAACTATAAATTGGTATAAATGAAAGAAACCCTTAACGTGGTCTGAAACGCAATAAATCTCAAACTCCTCTACTAAGAGTGCTTCAACAGCGATTGATTTTATTTAATAAGAAACCCTTCATGGCCTCCGAAATGCAATAAATTTTAAGCTCCTCTACTAAAAGTCCTTCAAAAGCGATTGATGTTATTTGACAAATTTGTCGCCACCTTCAGTTTTCATTAAAGTAAAACTGAACAACAATACACGAGAACATCAATGCGATAGTTTATACGAACGCCTTTTGCATTCGCGTCCAAATGAAAGCAACCCTATCGCTTCATTGCGATTGTCGAAGGGCAACCGCGCCGGGCGCAAAGAAATACGAAGACTTCGAGAGCGGGAGAAATACTGAAAGCCGAATCGAGAGTTTGTGTACTCGTCGAGATACGCGACGGTGCATTTTTCAATTGTCGAGTGTGTAGAATGCAGCAGGTCATTCGAAAATAGGACGACGAACGAAGACGACAAACGGAAGGTGAAAGCGTACCGGTTGGTCGCGCTCACGTCCCGAGAGGTCGATAATTATCGTCGCTTATAGAGCGACTTCTCTCTCATACTCTCGCGCGCTTCTCTCCGAAGCAGCAGCATCATCACTAATACTTTCAACAGTACAGAATTTTTTTTTCTTGCAGCCGATTTGCTCCGCTTGACCTCAATTGTTTTATTTTCATCGTATCGCAGAGCGCTGAGTGTGCTTTAAATTTCATTCCGATTTTCGCTTCAACCCCTGCATTGCTGCACCTACAGCGATAGAACATCATGCAAAACGCCTGATTCGATCTATTATTTACTTTTAGAGATTGAAATTCAAATTGAATATTATCATCATTATTATGTAAGAATTACGGATATATATTTTTATATTGTAAAACGGTTTATCCTGTAAATAAATAAATTAATAATTTATAAGTTATTATTATTAGTAGATTTTTTTAAATTACAAGACGACGCATTTTTAGCAAATAAAGACTATTTAATTCGCGTTTCGCTTTCTCGAGAATTTGGTTATATTTTAAATTACCGATCATTCAACCTTTCAATACGCGAGTATTTTCAATCAGCTGCCGAACTTCATTCGTTGATTCGTAATTTAAAAAAAAACTACCCTTGCTACAAGAACACCTGCGACAGCAGCTGATTTGGTCAATGCATAAGGTGTAAATGACGCGCGGCGCGTGATAAAACAATATTTTGGGAATGAGCCGAAAAGGCAGATTTTTCTTCGTAACTCAAAGTTGAATTTCATAGAATTTCCAAGTTCTTACCTCTTCCGCTCTGAAACTTTGAAAAACCGTGTTTTATCGACTGTCCATAAAAACAACTTTTTTATCACTTTTTTCCATCTCCCGCGGCTCTTCATGGTTTGGGTTGATCGGCGTGAACTTTGAGAGTGTTTCACTTCTTTGTCAGCGACAATATTTTCCGGGTTATATAACGGCAGGAGAGAGGTAAGGGCGCTCGAGGGATGCGTAAAAGCTTCTCGGAATATATTTACATTGAACCTGTTTTTTCATCTCATTTTTTCTTTTGTTTCTGTTTTTTCAATCTAATCTTTGACGCCCGATGTAATAAAACTTGGGAGCGTAAAAAGTCTTTGGCGACGTTAAAAAAAAAAAAAAAAAAACTCCACGGAAGGTACGGGAGTTATAACACGTAGAATAGAGATCTCCATTGAGACGATTATACAGTACCAAGAAAACCCAAGTGAGATAAATCTGAAAAAAAAAAAAAAAAAAAAAAAGATCGAACCACTTTCTGTGACAAGAAAAAGAGTTATCTGTTTTTTTTTTTATTATCGTGTAGCAGCAAACTCCTCGTTAAAACTCCGCGCGGGCATCTGGTGCAAATTATACAAAAAGAAAAAACTTTTCCAGGCCGTTGTATCCAAAAAGGCGTATAAACACTAAAGGCTCTCGTTCGCTGAAGCTATTATATCGAACGGCTGGGTTATTAATGGCCGCCACCACGCCTGGCTTGTAATTAATTTCACTTTATACGCTCTGTGACGACGAGCCTCGAGAGTGAGTAGAGTCGAGGTACACGTTCAACGACGGCTATGTGGCACCTCGCTGGTACGACCACAAGCACATCGACGCGTCTCGCTGACTCAGTTGTGCGTCCCATCATCGCCTGTATCGATCCGAAAGATAGTTCGGTAAGAGCATCCAAAATTGGAGAATAAATGGCCACATTCAATCGGCGCCCCTAGCGCTTTTCCCTGTACTCCATCATTTATACTACGCGGTCCTATCGACGCCGTACCGCATGTGAATTTTTCATTGCCCACCACCGAGAAGATACATCATTGACCTTATTCGGCGTTGAAAATACCTCCTCTGGATTCTCACTCATGTGAAAATCTCATTTATCTCTAATATATTAGAAATATATTAATATAAATTTTATTATTCATATTTAAATATATTTTTGATATATTTATTCATCCATATAGACGTAAATCGATCGAATTTTTTGGGACGCTAATGTCAATGATAAATGTTGTCATCGATCGTTATTGTAATGAGGTCATTCTTCTGGGGATATTATCTAATTATCGTAGTTCCGGTATTCCATTGAATTCGATTCCCACTAATCGAAACACATTGGATTATCTCACACTTGATTTCACACGGTACATAAACGATCGGTGCGTATATATATATATCGCTCGCCCATTCATTTTCAACTGCGAGCACACATTGGAGGTTTATTATTCGCAAACACCGCGAGTACGTTTCGGATTAATAATCGATGAATATGTTCGATTAATAATTCCGCGTGTTCTACTTCTAGTCGACCGTAAATCGACGAAGAATTAATATAAACCGGGAAGATTATACACAAACGTATATTAAACGGATATCGCCGCGTTTGGTGGCTAAATCGCCCATGAAATTTGATACGAAGACTCGAATATACGAAGTCGACGAAATGATAGCATCGTCTCACAGTTTCTGACAAGGAAGGCCCGCTGCCCCTGATAAAATGACCAAAACTGTTATGTCCAATGTAAATATATGTCTGCAAGTTAGTTAAATGCGCACTATTACATCTTCTCGATTATGTGAAAGATCCACGAAAGAGATAAGCAAAAACCCTTGTGGTTCACGTTTCGAAAACACGACGGACGATCCAATCAAAGTTTTAATGATACATCGCATTCATAGCATTCGAGGGGTGCGACCCTCGGAATCGATATTAATTGAAAAAATAATTTCGGATCAAATGGAATATAATAAAATTCTTAAAATCCAGACGTGAGGGAATTTCGAGGAAATAAAAAAAATATGCGTCGAGTTCGAAGGTTTCGATCTTCGATCTTCGGAAAATGTGGTTTATCATTTATTCATCTTAGCAGAAATTCCGGGAACACCCCGCGGTTCTGGTATAAGCGTCATTTGAGATGCTTTTGAATTTAGGAGGGAGAGGCCGTCATTCACGTATCTCGCGATCTTTCGTACCTCGCGGCGATCAATCATCCCGCTGATAGGCAGAAATGTACGATTCGACAAGATAAGGTTCACGGGATTTCGAAAGTTTTCAGTGAAGTTGACCCAAAGCTGTTTTCCATTTCGTGGGAATAATATTTCTATTTTGGTAAATAAATTGTCAATCGGCGAAATGAAAAAAATTATTTAATCGAAATTTAAGCGTAGAACGCCGTATAATAAATTCGACTTAATAAATTCGAGAAATTTTGGTAAAAACATTTTTTTCTTCCATTTTTCTGTGAGTACGCAGCATCTTCTGCAGGAGATCGATACGCATGAACAGATGTTATTTGAACACAATTCACAGCAAGTTGTACAAATGGTAGTTGTGGGGTTAATCCCTGTAGCGACCATGTGGCAGTATCTGCAGCGAGCCGATAAACAGGAATGAATTTGGTGGGTACAAGATTCGGCGGCGTAAGGTTCACCTTACAGTGCATGTAGCTGGGGTAGTAAACGCATCATGTACTGCAGGATAGACATGCCGCTGCTACCGATGGAGTACTATGCACGATATGCGATGTACATCCTTCGAGTTCCGTATGGATATATATGCCGATAGGTAGAGCAAGGAAAGGCACAAGTGACAACGTTGTATATTGGTACTTCGACTATAGCGCTACCCTTGGGCTACAAGCTGGTAATATCGACCCTCTTCCACTCCCGTGTCTCCTTTTATTCTCACTGAACTTGTGGGAGGATGCCGCGTTTAACGGCCGGAAAAGCAGAGGTATTTTTCGGGAATTTTCTCGGACTCGTCAAAAAATGCATACGTACTTTCTCCACGGTATGAAAATCGTGTAATTGTACCAAATAATATTATCTTGTTTACATTTAAGTAAACATTTTTTATTAATTTATTTTCTTCGCTCGAAAATTATCGAAGAAAGGTAAAATTGTTACAATACATCGAAAAAAAAAACAAAAAATATTGCCACCGTAACAAAGATGTGTTTTTTTTTTTTCGTGGTGTTTGGTGGTGACTACTTTCTAGTAGAAACGCATTTATTGCATTTAGAATTTAAAAAAAATACAGATTATGAAAACTCATAACAATAACGAGTAGTTCACGATCTTACTTTTTAAAAATCCATTTGCACTTTTTAACAATTCTTTTTAACGATTGTTAAAAAATAGGCGACAATCAACGACTTAGTCATTGGTATCAACTTGATTAACCCGTTTTGTTTTTTAATTTTGTATGCATCGTTTAGAGTGAACATTGTCCACCGTCAAATTAGTAAAAAAAAAAAAAAGAAATTACTCTCCCTGCGGCGATATGTATGTATATTTTTTTCAATATTTTTCGCCTTTCCTTATTATTTTATATAGGACTTTCCATCGATATACCTTTTCAGAAAAAAAAAATTGTTGACATCTGTAGCTTTTGTGAAAAAAAAATATATATATACCTTGATTTTCAAACTGCGACGTAAAAATAGACTCCTTAAGAAAAAAGTTGGAACGGTTTCTTTTTTCTTTTTGTAGGAATGTTTATCTCTCAATCTTAGTATTAAATTAAAGTAGATAGGTCGACGCACGAGCACTCGTTACCTCAGCATTGTAACCCCGAGTGTGCAGCGCATAACAACCAACGCGACTATATGCACGTCGGTGTAATGGCCAGTAGTTATAATCAAGAGAGGTCAGACACGCACCGAAGCAATGCCACTGTGGTTCTCAATGTAATAAAGTAACGCCATAAAAATCTTTGCGATAACTGAACTTTATAAGAAACGAAGCATTGTGGCATCGTTTTAATTCAATTTTCTCGAGACTACAGAATATTCCTAATCTACAGATAAACATCGGAACTGTTAAGGAAACAAAAAAAAAGAGTACATTTCCGAGTGATACATTTTATAATTTTATGAAATTCGACAAAGAAATACACTTTTTATTCGGGAAATAAAAATTTATCAACATTTTTGAAAGGCTTGTGAAAAAAAATGAAATCGCTAAAAATGTGACTTCACGAGTAATAAATTAATTTGGATACAAAGAAGCGTAATAAAAGGAGAGGTTTTGTAGAGAGTGCACCGTCGTTACAACCCCTCGCTGAATACTGAATGGAAGTGGAAGGCAAGTCAACGCCCGAGTACCCGTCGGCTTCGTATAGTAGCGGCATGTATGTGCGTGTATATGGGTCGTTTCATTCCAACAAAACTCATTGTTAATTGAAACCCTTAAGAATTGCTTATGCCGATGAGAATCAGACGACGAGAAGTCAGTACTTCGCGCTCGCGTTTTGGTACTTCTCGCACGCTGTGGCGGCGCCACAATCGGCAGGCAGGGCAGTAGTAGCACTCCTCCTGCACTTGTTGCAAAAAGTAGCATGCGATACTTGTACGACAAAGTGGACTTTACGGCGAAGGTTGGGAAGTAGCCGCACTCGCCGTAAAGTCCGCTTTCTCGCTCTAGTATCGCAAAATACTATTATTTTTTTATTATAGACGCATCGTTTCCACTGGAAAGAATGCTTTGAATTAAAAAAAAAAACCTTTTATTTTCTATTATAGATATTGAGAGAAAAAAATGCAAAAATTGACTAAAATTTGGGATGTTCGGAAAAGTACAGTTTTCATCGATGTTCAGATTTACTGTTGAATGATAAAATGCTTAATTTATCATGAATTTAGAAGATAAAATATTTCCGCGATAAATTTGATTTTGAGTCGGAATAGCCTATAGCGGCGCGGTGCAACCGGCACAGCTTTCGGGCAGTAGATACGGTCGAGAGTGGTCAGACGCACGGCGGTGCGCGCGGCCGGATAGGGTTCTCATGGTAACGAGGGCAGAAAAAAATCGTCATTGCATTTTTTTTTACCGTTTAACTTACCACGCGATTATTCGTGTAGCGCGATAGCGTAAAATTCTGTAGTCTGGCAATAAAATGGTCAAGTATAATGTACGAAACGTGACGATCGATGTAGTTAGTCTATCCATCAGCGGATACCATGTGAGCCGTTCAACGGAACTCCCGCAAGGTTACGATTCGAGGGACACAGAGAACGAGGAGGAATAACAGTGGCGAGGGGTTGCAGGAGGGTCTCACGCACCGCTGCCGCTATTGAAAATTACCATGGAACGGCGAATACCCCTCGAGGGCAATTGCCGTAATTTCAAGCAATTTGCTGTAATTAGTTCGCTGTTTTTCTTCTCCCAACTCCCATGACTCGTACCGATTGGATTCTACGACTTCAGTAATAACGCGGAGAGAGAACAAAAAAAAGTGTCAAACCTCAAACTCACCCCGGAGATTTATTGACGGGTTCGACGCCCTTGAAAAACGATCAAATAAATTAATGGAATCGTCATGTCGCAATAACTTTCGACTGCGCGATATTGACGTATCTGTTTCTTTTCCTTTGTCATTGATTTACTATAATCGCGTAATCAATATGGCATAGACGGAAAATCATTTTTAATTCTTTTATAATTTATCATTTAAACGAATGAATTGATATCATTTTACGAAAATTTAAGAACACTCGAATGAAAAAAGTGTAAAAACAAAATTGTATTAACAAAAAAATATTAAAACAACAAATTATTATTATTATTATTATTATTATCGTCGTGAATTTATGGATTACTAAACATTTTATTTTTTCTAAACTGCAAATGAAAGAAAGACAAAAAAGTAAGTTTTTTTTTTTTTTTTTTTTTTTTTTCGTGTTTTTTGGTTGAGGGCAGGAAGAGATGTTCATCGAACAGACTCAGTGTCATTGTATTATTCCACGCGAGACAATTCCCAAGAAGCGCATAGTCACGTAGCTACATGCTATCACGAGGATTTGATGAATGGTGACGTTCTCATTGGTCTCCGGGGGTGGAAGAATAAGAGCTATCGTGTTCCCGTAACGGAACGAACGTACGTGTAAGAGCTTTCGGTGTGGATGCGATGAGAAACGCCGAGAGAGAAACGGACGTACGCTCGAACGATCATGAGGGATGAAAGGGTCCTTCGAGTCAAGACAAATGAAACCCTCTCTCGTTGCTGCGAACAATGGAACCGGACAGCTCAGAATATACTCGACAACTAGGAGCGACAGACAAGAGAGGGCCCGTTTCATCTCTTTCGAAATCATAGTTAATACCACCGACATGTATTTTCATTGGTGACACAACATTGCTAATGTGAAGAAAAAAAAACCGCGTCATTGCAAGATTTGATGTTACGATTTAACTTCCGACGATCGAGAGAATCGCCGCAGCGACGTTTCGGCGCAAAAAAAAAAAAAAAAAAATGGGTGTGTCCCCCGATCTCTTCCCGGAGAAGCAAGTGGAGTATACGACGAAATACGAAAAGTTCCTCCCTTTGATCAGCCCGACCAGTTTTCCTCAGTTAGATGGCTTCCACTCTGGGAATCTCTCTGTGTCCACTTTAAGCTTCATTCGCCCCTATCAGACTCTAAGACTCCGATGACCTGGTCACCTGGTACTCTCATGCGCTCTTTATCTCTCCGTACTTCTTACAAATCCATTCAGTGTCTGGCGGGTCTTAGTTACTCACAAATCCCACCTGTTCTAGTAGTATAAACAAGTATCATAGTCGAGTTGAACAGATCGAATTCCACTCGAGATTGTCGCGACCATAATCGTCCTCCTATCACCATTCTCTCTTTACCCATATTATTCGATCGATCGAATAAAAAATACCCAGTAACAACGTGTCTGCCACCATTTCCGTTTTTTTTTAACCACCGATTACCCGGAAGCGAAAAATTATTTTACAAAAATGAAAAAAAAAAAAAAAAAAAATTGTATTAACGAAAAAGAATAAAATAACAAATATTAATTAACATTAATAATAAATAATTTATTCATAATAACAACATAATATGAAATATGTATATTTATTATTTTTATTAAAATAATAAATTACTAAATGTTGTTATCATTATATTATTATTATTATTTTGATAATATAATTTCTATATTATATTTCCTATTCAATGCGATGTTTTTTTTAAATATTTGTTAAATTGTTTTTACTTGATAACGACGGTTTTACGGCGTGCCGTATACGCCGTAGCGCCATCGGAGTTATCCGTTTACTCTTTTCCCTTTTTTCCCTTATCCTTCGTAGTCCCTTTTAGCCTCGTTATTTACAATCGAGACCTCGAAGCGACACAATCTCTATCTGTATCCATCTATTGCGTCCGCCTTTGTCTCTGTTTACCGGAAGATTTAGAGTTCAATAGCTAATGGGTTTTACTTTTACGTGTTAGAGTAACGTTGGAGACGTTCTTGTGCCGTTACGCGTCGTAGGGTCTCGTAGCAGCGATAGTAAAAAAAAAAAAAAAAAGGTCGGTAAAAAACGAGCGTAATAATACCCACGAGCCATGGCTCGTTCCTCGACAGAACGAGAGATAGAGACAACACTTTTTTTTTGCAGTGATCGTTATATCGCGAGTAGAAGAAGATTTTACGCGATGACACGATCCACATCCGTGGTACACGCTGAAGGTTTGTTTGTACACAAGGTCGTTGATGGCCCGAATGCTGTAATGGATCGTACCGGAAGCCGTTAACGTTATGTATTCTTCAAGGACAACCAGCAGAGAAATGCGGAGATTACGACGTATGTGATTTTTTTTGCTTCTAGCGAGAGATTCAGTTGCGCGATAACCCTGGAAAACGCGGGATACGCGAGCGTATTTATCGTCTGCGGTACTTGCTACGCGGTAACCTGGCAACGTTGTTTCCGTTATCTATTCCCTTGCCTTCGAACCCTCCAAATAATGTCTGCGGTAGAATCGGCACGTGAATTTCAAGTAGAAGACATTTAGAATTGAGATAGTCAAGTAATTTACGGGTTATTGCGATCACTCAAAATATATTATTTCATTTCTCGCGTAAGTTATGAAATTTAAGACCAAATGATGGTCGAGATAGGAAATTCGAATGTGTCTTTCGGTTTTCTAATTTTAATTGAATTAATTAATTAATCGAATTTAATTGCCATTTAATTGATGTTAAATTTTATTTAAAAAAAGGATGTAAAAGTTATGAATTTTTTATTTTTTTGTAAAAAAAAAAAATGTTCCGCATCGATATTTTTTTTTTTAATTTAAAGGGTAAGTGGTACTCTCACCATCAATATTTCGCATTCGTCTATTCAATAACCGATATATTCATTGATATTTTATGCATTTTTAGATTTTTTCGATTTTGATTGAAAGTAAACAATTTGAAATTTAGACTGAAGATTTACATTATTGCGATGACATTTAACCTTCGAAATGCATCATTCAATTTATTTAACACGTCTATCAGACGATCAACAAAATTTTTCATTAAAAAATCGGTCATACATTTACCGGTTACAACGGAAATTTATCGATTTATAGAACGGAGTGAACACAAATGATCCCCAGGCTATCCGTTCAGTTTTAATTATAATTGAATTAAAAACAATTGCCGTCTCTTATCATGATACGTTTCTTTAGTTTCCAGTGTCATCGATGCACGCATCGCAAAATCCAGAAATCACGACTATATAATATACTGTATTGTTCCGGAAATTCTTCAAGATCGAGAGGGACCGCGGCGTTTTAATTAACTCGCGTATTCGAAGGACTAGTAGTGCTACTTGAGGATGTGCAATCCCATGAAGTGCAGATGAGAAACGAAACGATCTCGCGGCGGCACTTCCGTTATCTACCGTTCCATGAAAATCTTGAATTAATCCCTTTCCCACGGAGAACTCCACCGAGATTTTTAACGAATCAAATATTTATAAAGCTCGGTATCTGCCTCGCGAATTCACTTTCGTCGTATTGTCAAACTAATTAATTCACTTCTTTTATTTTATTATATCACAGAAAAAAAAAAATCCGGCAATTTTTTCAACTAAAAACTCGTAATTTTTTCGCTGTTGCGAGATTTCGCGTGAAATTGGAAACGAAGACGCTCAGCGTCAGACGGCCGACAGAGACGACGAGATTTAATTAACTCGGTAGTCGCGTAAAAAAAGCTACTGGAAGTTACTTAACCGCCCTGAGATGTAATAAAATGTCCTCAAAGGGGCTTTCTGGATTCCTCGTTTTAAAAAGTCCACGTCGCCCCCGGACCCCGTTGAATTACATGGCGCCTCCCGATGAAATACAAAAAGTTTAGGGATGGATTGTTAAAAGAAAAAAAGTAAATAATAAAAAGATAAAGGATGATATAATAGCGGGAATGACTTTAAATAACCCCACTGAGGGATGGAAGTTCCGTCTATCGTGGAATTTCCCTCCGGTCCTTTGTTCTATCTACTCTCGTAGGTATAGTACAGTGCAAACACTTGCTTTGTCCCCTTAACACGTTCCTTGTCATCCCTCATCACCCACTCTCACGCACCCTCGTTCCTCTTATCCTACTGCATTCTTCCGTTAGACAGAAAATGATACCGTAGTTATGTAATTTAAAAAAAAGACGATGATGCATGTTCTCGTTGCGTGTAAATAAAATCTATTTCGGGGCATTTGAGGCCAAATCCATAAATAATTCATAGTTCTTCTCGATGTCTATGAAATTTTATTTATTCATTATTATTTATTGCTTTCTCATTAAAAAAATGTATGCGGAGGGAAATTTTTATATTTTCAGGGGTTTTATATTAATTTTGTTCACTACTTTTCACTGCTAAATATTCCCTTACAAAGTGTTGCGGCAAACATGCATGTAAAAGTGAATAAAACAAACTTACGGTCTATTAAGTCAGCAATCGTCGTCAAAATAGGTGCGGTACTCACCTGTAAAAAAAAATAAAGAAAACACATAAAGATATAAAAAAAAACAAATTCAAACCAAAGATAGAAATCTGAAAAAATGTATAGGTATTCACAAAAATTAACGAATCATTTTCATTAAAAAAAAAAGTTGAGTTACCGTAAATCTGTTTAACAATTTTTTTTAATCAATTTGTTAATAGCATTTTGGAATTATAATTATGCAAAATTAATATTTTCAGTACCCTTAATATGCATGATTTTTTTCAGATTTTTATACTATCGAGAAGTGTTTGCAATTCCCTCTCCATTTCGTCGAATTTAGGCGAAATTAACACCACGCGCTTCAACTACCTTAAGCAACTCAGAGCTAATTGGTTAACGAAGCGTTTCGATCTTTAGAGTAACGCGTGAAAGTGAACACCCCGTTCGTTATGCATGTCTCATGGATATATTTTGGAGCGCAGAAGCACTCCCACGGATTTACGATACCCATATGGCGACGAATGAGACTATTCGAGATTCGAGAATTCTGGATTTGGCGATAACTCATTTTGAACCACAACCGCCGCTGGCCGAGTTATATTTCATATCGGGTTTTCCACGGTAGTACACGGGGCACTGCTTCATGCCGTAATTCAGAAGATTATTAATGGACTTTCACTGTATATGCACAGCTGGAAAAATGTTAACCAGTTCTAGAAGGATAACGCATGGGATGGGTTCGTGATGGATCCATTTTGAAATTACTCTTAAGAATAAATGGTTTTTTCCCAAAACACGTAGAAAATCGATGAATTCTGAGGTTTTTATTTTATGGTGAAGGCTTTTCATCGTCTTCAGCGAGGCGCACTAACGCGCGCAAGTTGAAACGGATAGTGTGAATCGACGGACTTCTATAAATTCAAAGCTCTCGACACGAGAGCACGTCGGCGCATTCGCTCAACGAGGGAATGCTGATAATCGTGGAGTGAATCCCGATGCACGCATCACTTTCAAACTCAACGATAGCACGTTGATTCACTCGCTCGACAGTCCTCACACTACTTTGCGCTTTTGAAAGCTCTGTTTTCACAGCCCTAACTGTACGCTCGCTTCTTTTTTACGTTGGTTCTGCAGAAAATTCCTTTCATATATTTTTTTTGTACGAAAAATCCGATCGTTTGAAAATTGTATGACATGTTTGAGTTTTTTTTTAGCTATTGGAGGTAATAAAATAAATACTTTTTTACTGGAAGAAACGTGCATTGGTAGTCCGATAGCAAAAAATTGATAACAGATATTCAAAAAAAATAAATAGCCACCGGAAGAGTAATATGTGCATTTTTTTTTTTTTTTTCACTTTACTAACTTTAGTTGCATTGTTTTCGCTGGAGAGTGTCGCACTACCAATCGTCGCGAAAAAAAAATTAGTCCCTCTTCCGGCAGCCGTATCTCGATTATTTTTGTCAATTTTTTTTGTAAGACTCTGAATACATATATCGTTCAGTAAAAAAAGCAATTAATTTTCTCGTTTCGTTCTTGAGAAAGAAAATGGATAATTTAGACTTGTATTCTAAAACACCGAGTATCTCGCCATTAATTTTCATACGAAAAAAAAAATGAGGTTACTTTTGATAAAAATGCGTTTTACTATCTGCAGCGGTTAACTTAATCATTTCCCCGTACAGTTTAATACTACCGGAAACTTATATCTCAGAAAACACATAAACCGATTGGATAGATAAACGACGATCTGCAGCAATATCTCGTGCGATAATAATTGTTGGAATCTCATACAAATGAAACAAAAAAGTACGATAAAAAAAATGTTCGAGAGATTGGATAAACGAGGTTCTGCGAAGGAAAAAAAAACCGGTCGTTACTCAATTTCTTTCTTGCGACATTGGAAACTCGCGGGAAACCCCCTTAAAACTAATGACCAACGATTTGTTCGAGAATCGTTGAGAGGCAACCGGTCGTCACCGGGGTTTTGTACAAAACGAGAGAAATCGGTATAGGGGAGGAGGAAAGCTATACGCGGAGAGCCGCGTTCTAAGGGTGGAACGAAACTCTATCCAATTTCAGCGAGATTCCTCGACTTGTGTCTTTGACTCGCTGGTGAACCGTTGCTGAAAGTGCACGAGAAGCGTTCGGCTCGGGGTGCGATGAGCATCAACTGAAGCAACACACCAAAATGAAATTACGCGAGGGCCAGAAACGTGGAGCGCAAGGGGTTGGTGTATAATTAGGTTGCCAGGAAATTAGATGAAACAACGGCCTACGAGATCACACCGTCTGTAGTCTCTGCCTCTTTCGTCTTAACGAACAAAGTGAATTTTCTTCCAGTTTCCTCTACTCACCCCTTCATTCTTCTCTTCCTCTTTCCTATATATACGTATGAATTGCTAGCGATAAGATTCTAAATATCTCACACAGCGACACAGCGCCACAATTACGAAACGAGTCGATGGCGCAAGAAATCAATAACAAAGAGAAGAAATAAATACATAAAGATTTAATATAAAAAAAAATATATATTATATTTATTATTAAATCTCTTTGTTCCGTACTATAAAAAGAGTTATGAATTTTTAAGCATTTTTTACTGCAATAATATTTTATTATAATTTTTTGTAATATAGAAAAAAAAAAATAATAAAAAGTTTCAAGAGAACGAAAAAAACCCTTTGCCCTGGCTGACAGAGGCGAGTTTAACTCTTTGCGCAAACGGTTGCTGAAAAATTGAATGAAAAAAAAAAAATGTTAAATGACTTTGTACATAAAGAGAGACCGTCGAAGCGGAGATTGAGATACCTACATGGATTGCGAAGCTGAGTGCAACTAGCTGTGCTGATGTTTGTACGAACCGAACGAGAATTTAATGGGTAAGGCAAACTCTCGACGGGCAACATGCACCTGCTCTCTCCGCTAGTCTCGGCCCCTCTGTTCTTTCGCCTAAAATGCCACTCGATCGACCGAACGCCACGCATTCGCTATTCTCTGTCTTTCATTCCAATTGATTCCTTTGTTCATTTCGTTTTTGCATTATTTCACGAATCCAATTCCCGACGATATTATCAATTTCTACGAGGTAAATTTCACAGCGTTCCTTTGAATCGAAGCTTTTATTAGCTTTTTATTACGAGATTTTAAAGGCGGAAAATTTCTTCTAGAAATCGAATATGAATTCGGTCACTTAAGCGTTTACTTTTTAACGATAAACTCGTTGATACTCTATCGGTTCGCTGGAGGCTTTTGAAATGAGAGCATCGAATCCCCAAACAATTGGCGAGAGCAAATGAAATTGGATTGAGATTAATGCGCGCGTGAAAGAAAAAAAAAGAGAAAAGAAATCGACTGAAATAGATTAGAAGCGAAATGCGAAAGGTTTTGCTATATACTTTGCCGTTGCCTATTTCCGTCGGATAATCGATATTTCCTCTTTGGTCGGGATTTCCGCTTGGCATATCGCCGAACAACGGGTCTCATTTATTCTTGGAATTATTATTATTCTCTCTGGTCCACACCGTCCATTTCTGTTCATCTCCCGTTTTCCTGCACTGCTCCCCCATCGAATCGAGAAACGCGTTTCAATTTGCAAAATGCACTGTGTCCCTGGACTCCAAACGAATTCGCATAGACTACGAGGCACGCGTCAAAGAATCCATTTTTAATGAGTCTCGAGAGTTGCTGGAAGGGGAACGGGTACGCGACAACGAAGTGTGACTCTGAACGAGAGACAATGCACATAGTTCCGCGAGGCTTAATCTCGGCGGGAATGTAGGCCACGTCTTTTGCATCTCTATGTCGCATCTTCGTCGATGTCGTCGTTATTCTCAACGTCGCGAATGCAACACAGCGATGCAACTCGGTGACCCTTTTCCTTTTGTTCAAAAGACCTTTTTTGCTTTTCCGCATAAGAAAAGCTTTCTTTATACGATACCTTATACTTGTGCGAATACAAACATATACTTCGTTCAGATTTTAACAAAAAAAAAAACATGTTAAAGTAGTTCTAAACTTCCCGCTCATTTCCCATAAGTTCGAGAGAAATGAGACAAAATTCGAAATACTTCTGGATAATAATTCTTATAATTATAATAATTCTTTAATATTTGGACCCAGAGATTTGTTTATATGATCAGAATACTATAACCGACAAACAATCGCATCGGATTAGTGATGCGATTTTTTTCTCGTAAAAAAAAAAAAAAAATACGCCCTTTTGTCGAAAATCGTCGAACGCTGTCTTAAATTTTGTTTTTTTTTTCGGTATTTTTCCCGAAGTATATCCGACAGATGTGTATATAAAATATGTAAGTGATGCAGAACTTTTTTAGTGCTATATATGTCTATATATATGCTACTTATGTGCCCTTTATATGCCTGACGTATGCTTTATTTCCATGGGAGCACATAGTGGCAATAAAATAGTGATAATAATGGTCGTGGGGTACGAATATAATGTTTCTGAAAGCGTCTGCGCATAATTTACAGTTGAGTTCACGTTATATATATGCAGACACGTGTAGCATTTACAACGAGAAAACTTGTGAATCATTTAGTTCAACTTTGCACATTTATCCGCGACCCTCCGGAGTTAATCGTATCTCGAGTTCCAAATATCCCAAGCTATGTCTCATGTACCGAAGTTTCTGTGACGTATTAAGTTTCAGTGGGTGAAGAAGTTAGTGAGTTGCGTGTGGCAGAGTCGCTCATGGGAATACCGTACGTCTGTCTTGCGTATCCCGAGGTCTGACAACTCACATCGACATCGAAAAACCGAAGATCAACGTTGGCAGAGCCATGTTATCTTGGGAATAGAGACACGAAAAAGAAAGTGAAAGAAAATAGCTCTCGGGATTGTGAAAAGTGTCGAGCATGACGGGCTTCCTGATCGGTGTCGAGACAAGTCACATTGAGAAAGTTTGAAAGAAAATCCGCTAACGTGTTTGCGTGAACTAAATATGAAGAGAAAGAGTGACTAAAAGTGTCGCATCGTTCAAATCGACGAGATGCTTACAAAAACGAAAAAAAAAAAAAATTCTAAATAAGGAATATGATAATATAATAAAAAAGAATAAAAAAGAAATAATTAACATTTTTATTATTATTATTATTGTTAATAATATAATATTTTTAGATCTGCCGCTCCATTTTGTATTTTTTGAAAAGTTGAAGCAGGAGAAAAGTCGATAACTTGAAATTTTGCAAAAAAAAAAAAAAAAACGGTCCTTTTCGGGAGCTCATTTTTCCGGACCGAGTAGAAACGAGAGTCGACGGTACATATCGCAGCAAATGAAATGAACATATAAACCCGCCGACAGTCCGCAGGTGCAGCTGGTAGTCAAACTATAAAGTTGCTGACATTTCCACATTGCGCTGGTGAATGTACCGAGCGGGGAGCCCTATTCCCAGAAGAATGCAAACGGGGAAGGCTGAGGCGCGTTTCCCCGCGTGCCTGCAAAATTAATTTCGCGTACTCGACGAAAAGATAAAATTTAATTGGACACGCACGCGCGGTCTTTTTTTCTCCGGTCGTTGATTTTTTTTAACTATTTTTTTTTACCGCTCAACCATCGTTGTCCAATCCGAGGGTTTGCTACACGGAGAGAAGGATCTACTAGAAATTACTATGTCATCTGGTGAAATTCGAGGGTGGCGCCACCTACGACGAAAATACTCGATATTATGAGAGTTTTTACCATATTTATGGGGATTTTTACCATATTTTATGGTAAAAATTCGCATAGTTCTAGTAATTTACAACAAGTGGCGTCATTGCCTCCGCACTACCAGACATTTACGATATTTTTTACTAGATATATGGTAAATTGTATCAGATCCTTCTCTCCGTGTACAGGACGTAGAAAATCGTCGATAGCGAAACAAAGCGAATCTAAATCCAGGCTAAGTGGTCGACAGTCTTGGTAATTTCACGACCCCCAACCCTCTCAAACAACACTGCACATCTGTGTTTTTTCCCCGAAATGCGCTACGAAAAAAAAAACAGCTATCCATACGCAGTGTTACGCTCGCGTGGTGCACCGGACACTTTAATCAACGTGATTTACCGGTGCAGTCTGCACACATTATGCAAACCACTTTGTTTTTCCGCAACAATCGAGTAATATCTTATATTTTTCATCTAAATATAACAAACGGCGCGGTATACTCTACGAAAAATGTTTCCAGCTTTTCAAAAACGAAAAGTGAATTGCGTTAAATCGATAAATCGTAAAAAAAAAAAGATAATCAAGGAAATGGGATCGTTTACTTCTATTTAAATTTTTTTTATCGTAGCTACACGCATTCTTTTGTTTCAGCGGTAAATACATTTTTTTATTCCCGATTAACGTTTTTATTTATTGATATAAATATTGATAATAAATAAAATGGACCAAGTATAACAGAAGCAACATACATCAATATAGCAAAAACGCTATAGCAAAACGCGCCTTTTTAATGCAAAAAGTTCGCTGTAAAAAATTAGGCCTTCCAGCGTTTGCAAGCATCGCGATAAACCGATAGCAGTGGATCGCCAATTTTTTATAGCGATCTTTTTGTGAGTGAGTGACGATTGACATGAGTGATGAAACGAGCTGACAATGCTGTTGTATAGTCGGCAATTCGAACTCTACACTCATCTCTTCCCTCTTTTTTGAAAGCATCATCACGATTCTGCCGAGAATATATATTTGAACAACGATTCACGGGTACAAGACGGACGTAGGGGTTTGAGCAGAATATTGGGAAATATCGTTGTGCAGAGAAGAGGAAAAGTGAAATAAGGGGTTCCATCGCTGATGGCTGTGTCGAGGTCAAGTGCCGCGAAGGGGAGAAAGAAGCGAGGGTTTCACCCCGCGCTCTCTTTGCCATCCAACGATTGGCAAAGAGACTTACAAGGGGGATGCTGCGACGTGAGCACAAATATGATATAACGTTATGGTAAAAGTCGCGGACCCCTCCGAGTCTCTACCATTACGGTATCGCAGTCCTTTCCGTTCTTTCGGAAAAATCCTGTTTATTTTTTTCTCGTATAGCAAACACAAATAATGAATAAAGTAACGCCGGGGAATTCGCCCGCGAAGTCACGAAATTTCTCACTCACTGAATTCCGCCGATACGCCCGCAAGGAAATCTCGCTTCGAACGCAAACACCATCTTCGGCTCATGAACTCTACGTCCCGCGGGATCCTTCTTTAATATCACGAAAAAAAAAAAAAAAACGAAAACTGATAAAGAGCTTTTCAACTTCGAAATTTGCGAAGATCAACGCGTAGAATAGAACTTTATATAAAATAAAAATGTATTACTATAATGATTGTTGTTCTCGTTGCCGTTATTATTATTTTTTTTTATTATTATATTTCGTATTTTTTATATAAAAGTTTTTTTTTTCAGCGAATATATATGTTATGGGGTGCTGTCTTATTTTTTTATTTTTTTCATTTCTTTTTTTTTTCGTCTGTCGAACCCTCTTCGCTTTCGTTGAAGATTTCCCATTACTTGGCGATATTCACCAGCCGAGTTGAACCTTGCGGGCCCGGGACGGGATTCCGAAAGGTGAAATAGCCTGCTGAATGGGGCGTGTGTAATCGCCCGGTCGGCGAATGAATTTGATGTCGGGTCGCGTAGACGTAGACTGGCAAAGTCTTACACCAGCATTCACAGACATCTCCCCCCCCCCCCCCAAAATCCCTCGCGCTATTTTCTCTAATAACCCGAACCGCCCGTTATTCGATCCGTTGCGCAATTACAGAGACGGAAAAATCGTGAATGCCAAAGGGGAAAACAACGCTCAGACGCGTTTAAACTCCGTGCGAAATTTGAGTTTCGAAGTCTAATGATTCGTTGTGTAGTACGAGCGGTGGATGTTCGAAGTTTGAGATTTAAAAAGAAAAGTTTTAGTTGTATAGAGCCACTCTAGGTTTCCAGTGATAAATACACAGCTTGGTTGAAGGATGGGGGTGAAATCGTATCGTCAATTAAGTGGAAACAGGGGTGCAGTGAAACAAAGCGGCAAGTGAGTGAGGTAGTCGAAAATTTGCTAGGATGAAGGAAACCCAAAGACAATTCTCCACGAGGACTAACTTCGACGGTTCTCCGGCCTTCTCTCGTGCGAAACTTTAGGGTTTCTACCGAGAGGGGCAACGAAAATTTGAGTTTCGAAGTTGAACGAGCCGTGTCGGGGCTTCCGCTCGATCGAAAAGTTTAAACTTGAAACATCGGACTACACGATGCGTCTAGTTACATTCACGGTATGTATACCCTCTGTGCGCACCACAGCGACGTCAGACAAAGTTGATGCGCAAGCGGATTTACGAGTGAGTAACTCTGTAACTCCCGAGAACATTTCGCAAAACTAAGCGGTAAACCTATACCGGTATTTTTATTCTCGAAAAAGGCAAAATGAATACATGGAAACCGAAATAATTGGAAAAACTTTAAGAAATACTGAACGAAGAGAAAATTGATAATTCAATTAATTATATACAAATAATTAATTTGTCATTATTATTAATTTTTTTTTTTATTGTTATTTTTTTCTTTATTTATTGTTTATTATTACTAAAGTTACGCAGAACGCAAAAATAAATTAACAATTTTTCGCGGCGAAATTTTTATTGCAATTTTTTTTTCTCTTATCACTATAATCAGCTCAATGTTCGATAACAGCGCGAGAACGAAATGTCAGACTGTGGGTGTCGGGAGGGGGGCAGAGGGAGACTAAAGAGCTCAGAGAGGATATGGAACATCGACAGTAGACGATTTCCGGTAGTCGGAAATTCCGCGATATAGAACGCGCAGAAGGAAATGCCGCCGGGAAATCTCCGCGGATGGAATGGTACTATAGCTTGGATTCGTCGGTGCCGTAATATCCCGAATGACTCGAGCATACCGAGGCAATGCGACTGAAAGAACAAGAACTCAGGCTGCCGGCGCCGCCAGCGATTTTTCTCGATTTTGCGGCAAGTAAAAAAGAAAGACACGAAGAATAGAACGAGAAACAGATGATAGAGGTGATGCTGCACGCTTGGCTTATTCTATTTCCGTGACAGGCTTTTTTTTTTCAGCACATACACTTTTTTCCAAACTCCCTGTGACCTCCCTTCGATTTCCGAATGGAATTCGAACGTAATGAATATTTTCACATAATATATACCGAGGAAATATTAATTTATAGAATTTTTCAAGAAAATATAGTTCATTGTCATACAATAGACGAGAGGATGACAGAAAAAAAATGTTAATATCAATTTCTAATAAAGTTAATAATTGAATAAAAAATATAATTTTAACAATCGTAAATTTGTCGAGAATGTATTCTTATAGGGAGATAGTCGAGTCACAATTTCAGTAACTCGGAAACTCAACTTCGATGACTGTAAACAATTTTTATTTTTTATTTAACAAATTATTTCGAAGCCATGGCAATTAAACGGAATTTTAGTTTACCGAAATTCTTTATTTTTCTGTTGTTTGGATATTAATAATTTATTGCATATCATTTTTTTTCTCAAAAAAGAAAAAATAAAGAAAAAACTACTTGTCTGTAATGCGAATCATACGTGTAGGTATTAGAAAAAGGGTACAAAAAAAAAAAACCCCCGAAAAACGCAATCCCACAGAGAGCATTTCGTGAACAATTATTGCACCGACATCGATGGCTCCGGATCTCATCTCGCATGGTAAGTAAACGACTGATCTTCATTCACCGAAGCAAGAAATACTAGAATAACATTTTATCCGACTTTAAGAATCACGAAAAAATGTTCTCGTAATAAATTACCTTTACTATCAATCGAAAGAGAATTTTCTCAACGATTTTCTCCGCTTTAGTTCCTCGGCGTTTTCTTTTTTCTTATTTTTCTCTCCGCGCAAATTGAATTAAGCGATTCCCCAGAAGGGAAACTCGGGATATTTGAGTATACGAGTGGAAAGGAACGAAGAAAAAGGGACAAGTGAGAAGACTCTGCCGTGGCGCGTTTAAGTATATCGAAAAGAAATCGTCGATTCTCTCGATTCGCTTCTTCT
This sequence comes from Buathra laborator, assembly GCA_934046635.1. Lineage (NCBI taxonomy): Eukaryota > Metazoa > Arthropoda > Insecta > Hymenoptera > Ichneumonidae > Buathra > Buathra laborator. Next base: position 19,497,147 of record OW203895.1, on the reverse strand, counting down.
CTGTTTCCTGTCTTCATCCCCGTCGTTTTAGGTCGTCTTCTCGATGACCTATACTGCCAGTAACGAATACTACTCTGCCCATCTACCAGTAGAATAAGATGGACTCAATTCGCTCGGCACCGGCATCGTTATCCTTAGCATCGACAGCTCTTAACTGCGTTGCAGTGAGTGGTCGCGGAAAATCAACTCAAAGAACTGCATAGTTCTTCGCATCACTTTTCTCTCTATTCGATCGATTATTCCCCCTCTCCAACACCTATAGCTAAGAGCCAATCTGATCAACGACTGGTTAACCAATATTTCAAAAGCATTTTCACCCATGAAGCGCCAGTGTCTCAGTCACTGACCACGTGCGTCAGCAGTTCACAGGGTGTACCGATAAAAGGCCTTTCAAAAGGATTGTTCGGGTGATAACCGACGCTAAAATTAATGCTCGCACGGAGGAGATCGAGTATTATCGATTAATCGACAATGCGATAGATATATATAGCAGCATTGCTGCTTGAAATCTTTTTTTGTTCTATTGTGGAAAAGTTGGCTAATTGACTCTAATTAGTCATATGAAAAAAAAGTATACGGAAAAATATATAACATATTTCTAAAACTGATACCGAAATTGGACTAAAGAGAACCTGAAAAAATTCAGGAAAAATGCAAAAAAATTGTACAATTTTCAGTTACGTTTGGAAAAAAGTAAGATAAAAATTTAATATACTTGAAGTGGACTTTGAAAAAAAAAAATGGAGGTAAATATTTTTTGGAATAATGTTACCAACATTTTCTTACAAAAATAACAACAAATGCATTTTGCAAATGTGTTTTGTTACAAATACTCCTGTCTTTTTGCCCTACGGACAGTCGGGAGTAAAAAAAAATTGCGTTGAAACTTTTTAAAAATGTCTATAAAATTGGAAAACCAAAAAAGTAAAATGCGCAATTTCAGATTATAATATGGATTTTTTTTTTTTTTTTTTTTTTTTTTTTTTTTTTTTTTTTTCAGGTAAAGCGTGAAATCGGGTTTCGTTTGAGAGATCAACTAAAACTGAAAATGCTGCAAAATAATGTTTTGCATGTAAAGCGGTGGTTATCTCTACATTTTTCATCGCATCCAATTGCCTTTAACTGAACGAGAGAAAAACACATTCCGTGTGTGACGACTGCGCTCGTATAATTTTGCCTCAATATCGAATGGATTACACTCTATTTTTTGCCCATTGGACGGAGGGTCGAAATATTTTTCGTTCGACAATATTAATTAGTTAAAAAAACGCAGCCTCCGGGACACGGGTCGTATTGGCGAGTGGAATTCACTGTCGCTACATATCGATCGTTGGCGTATATCGAATTTTCGCAACGCAAAGTGCCTTCCCGTGTATGAGAAATAGTTATATACGTATACACGCGAACCATGTCGCTTCCGCATCGAATTTCGAATGGCTGAAGCAAACGCCAGTCAGATCCTTTGCTATCCAAGTGTACTATACGCGTATGTCAAAGACCCGCGATAGGTTTCATTTTCGTGATGAAATCCTCACCGGGGGCCGAATTCTATAGACTCTGAAACTCCTCTCATCACTCGCCTACACCCTTCACTCCACTGCTCCACCCCTCTCGCACGGTAATAGAATTGTCTATGGAATCGGTTGGGAGGCCTCTGCAGTCATAGAGTGATGGAGGGTGAGTCGGAAGCTCCCGATGACCGAACGAGACCCAAACGTGAACGCTCGGTCCTCCTATAGAGAGAGTGGACTCGCGAAAGTGCCCTCAAACGTGATTTCCTCTTCATCAACTCTCAGCACCAATCGAACGCGCTATCTCCCACGAATGATGCGAGAGGTATCGGTCGGTCATCGGCGCGGTACACCGAAACAACGATCGTCATCGTTTTCCGGTGGGAAAATCAGGCTTTCCGGAACTTTTGCGGACATTTACGATACCATTCGATTTTCTCCGGATTTTATCCATCCGCTCGATTCCACATAATAATCCGATAATCCACGTGCGGATATCGATTTCGCGAATTCACCAAAGAGCTCAATATCAAAATCTCGTGTATACATTTCAATTATACATCGTGTCTACATCCTCATTATACATATATATATATCAGCAACAAGTTTTTTATCATATATATACTGCCGGCTATATACAATATATGTGAAAAAATTATACAAAAATTTAAAAAAATGTAACTATGTGATTTTCTTTTTATTTGAAAATTTATTATATAAATAACCTATCTTGATAAAGCTCCAGATGTTGGAAATATGTCAAGATATACTTCATTTTTATCGTGAAACTTATTCGCTTGGGAATACCTTTTTTTTTTTTTTTTTCTTGAAAAGCAATTCTCCCGACTGATTATTAGTTCTTCCAACTCGTAATTTGTTTTTTTCAGGGCACCGATCGATACTTTTCAATAATGCAATTCCACAGCAGTCGGAAAGTTTTTCACACATACCGAAGTCACTCCGTGACCCAGAAAACAAAAAAAAAAATTGTTATCATCTTTCGCCGGATATTGATTTTTTTTATTTTTTTTTAAATTTTTTTTCGTGTTTCGTTGAATTTGTCAACAGCGAGAAATCCCCGGGTTCCCACAAAAAGACGTAAAGCCCAAATACGTCACACCAATTTCTGTCCTCGGGATTAACGGTCGAGCTTTCGGAGCCACCTGTTTGTCGAATCGATGCGCAGGTGTGTTAGCCGAGATTACTTACACGCTTCTCGACAATAGAACAGAGGCTTCCAGCGGTATTACAACGGAATGGAGCGCAGTGTCGAGTTTGGGGAAAACGAGAACCTTCGTTAGACGCGAGTCATGGAAGGATGGAAGAGGGGAGGAGGGGGGGGGGGGGAGGGCTCATCGGGTAAACCTGAAGCGTCAGGTGTGTGCGAAATGTATGCGAATAGTATATACGTCAGCTATATATAAAATACACAGACACTTTTTTCTGTAAATAATGTATATACATATATGTATACATATACACGTTGGCGAAAATCGATTTGGCAGAACCCTCACCCGGTCCCGGGCTCTCCTCTCTCGTATGTGCGATAATGTGTAACGCGCGCATGTGTTGCTTGTCACGCACGCTTGATCGATCGGTACGCACGCACGTACCGGCTCGTAGGGGTAGCTGATGCGCGAGACTGAGAACGAAGAGAGGAGTCTTGGCTCTTCACTCGTAACATGGGAACTCGCGGATTTGAAAGGAGGAGAGCCGACAGTACGGGAATTAAAACTCGAATGTCAAAACGTCGAGAAGTAAATAAATAAAATTGATGAAAAAGAAAAGGAAGTCTCGGCAAAGCGTCGATTTGAGGGATGTGATTGATTTAGGCAATTTTTTCAATCGAACGATCGGCAAGGAGCGTCGATTCGGCTGAACTTCAATTGCCGATTTATCAGCCGAAGAAATTGCGGGAGGCGAAAATTGATATCTAGGTGAAGGGAGGGCAGGGAGGCATCTGGCGAACGATAATGGGGGGTGCAATTTCAATATAACTATAACTACGACGACGAAATTCCCAAGAGACTATCGGAGCGTAACTGGTCAGGCAGAAAATGCCGGCTAAGCGGAGACACCGAGAGAAATGTAAAAGCCTCTGAATATTCACGAAGCAACTGCTGTATAATTCGTGCTCGAGGCACGTGCAAATTTGTTGCAAATCTATGGGTATAACGGTCGAACGGAGAGGGCGGCAATCCGGTCATTCTGTATTCATTGCATTTTCGAGGGCGAAAGGTTTAAGTTTGTGTGACGCGCATCAATTCATTTCGCTATTCTATCAACAGCTTCATCTTTCTCTGAAAATCGTGTCGCGTGTGTAATGAAATATTTCGATTGGCCAAAAAATGTTGGTACCGAAAAATTACTCTAAAAAGGGTTGTTAGGGTTACTGTCAGTTCGGAAATAGACGGAAATATAATAAATTTCAATAAAGACTCTAAATAGCAAAAAGTATATTTCATCTATTCCCAGAATGATAGTCCTGCATAATTCGTTGAAGCATATAATGTACTGTCCTACTGGTACCACGCGTGGTTGTCTAATACCATATCGGCTCTAATATCTATCGATCGTTGCATCAATTACACCATTCGTCATGGATGGAGTTATGGCATGTGAGCGATTGGAAAGAGACGTCGGGTAACGACCTCCTCGCGTCCAACGAGTCCGCATCCTTCGCATACATGTACAGTGAAACGTCTCAATACTTCACGGACACACACCAACAAACAACCCCTCGACACTTCGATTTGTAAGGACCAAATGAGAAAATCGCCTATCACTTTTATTGACCGATTTGAAGGTTAATGCGACTAGGAGAGTTAGGGATTATCGAGGGGGTGTAACCGCCATTAGAGACGGTGGTTTATCGAGGTGTTTCACTGTACGCACACCTATACATGACAATGGTGCGCCTGTGTGTTTGCACGATGTCGCTGAGCTTCGCGGCTCGAAATGCTCTCGGCGAGAATAGGATCGAATATTCAGCCTCGTACTCGAGCCCTCAGCTCGTTCAGCGTGTATACAGCGAGCGAAGGAGAGTACACGTCGGCGACCAGGTTAGCCGGTGAACTTTTGACCCGGTCTTCCTCTTCTCTCTGTCGGGCGCGAGTCCCGCTCACGCCCGGTGTCGCGACCACACCGTCGGCGACCTTTGTCGCGCGCACCCCAAGAACCATGCCGCCCCTATCGGGCTCGACGTTTCGCGTATATATATATATGAGTGTACATACATATATACATAACTTCATCCTCGGTCTCGACCTCTCGACCCAGGAACAAGGGTAGGCTCGCCAGGGAGGCCCTTTGAACACCGTGCAGTTTATTTTCGCGTCTGCCAATCTCGACTATCGCAGAATATCTTTACTTCTTTCAAAGACCTCCATTCCTACCTTTCGCGCTTTTCCGACTTTTGCCGCAACTTTTTTATTTATTTCCTCGCCGTTTACTTCTCGACACTCTATTATTCTCGAGGCTCGAGTGCTCGGGATAATGTCTCGAATAGTTTGAGACTTGTTTCGTATTTGTGTGAAGTGAGGCTACTATAGGCCGATTTTGAGAACCGAAGGGAAAGGGAATGAAAATTGGATGAAGCAAATTATAATCGTTACGATGCAAGTAATGACTGCATGGAGAAAAAATATATGCTGAAGATGTATGAGAAATATATGAAATTCGGTGATTTTACAAAATTGATATATCAATCATGTAATTTATTGTATATTTGGAGACATATTGTAAATAATATTCGGGATAGACGATTTTTTCGATAAAAATATATTGCGATATATCATAGATATATTTAGCGATATGTTTTTTTTTTATATGAGTGCCGCATTGGGTGCGCAAGGTGGGCGCATCGAAACAACTGCAAACAGGGAATCGCGATCACGCTGGCGATGAGAATTTTGAAATATATACTTTTCGCAATTAAATTAATTGGATTCCTAATTGCTGCAACGAAACTGGAAATTTGCGCGGATTTTCAGAACTTTACAATTATCCTCTTTTTAACCGTTTCGCGCAATTGTTGTGTCGAGCTATTGTTGCAAATTGTTACGGTATTGAAGTTAATAACCATAGGCTAACGTTTTTCCTCAGTTTCAACATAATTATCACAGCATTTTTTTGTTATTGTTTATTCTCGTGGATATTTTACGGTGGAGCTTCAACTTGTTTGGATATTACATAGAAAAAAAGTATATCGAAAAAATGTATTAAGAAATACATGAAATTAGGCATTTTTATATAATAAATATATTGATCATATGATTTTTTATATATTTCGAAATATATTCGCATTATACCATTTTTCGATATTTTTTGCTATTTTTTTTTTCCTTTTTTTTTTATCGATGATTACAATGTTTTTCATAACAATGCTTTTGAGGGTTAGGATCGAATTGCAAAAATTCAAAAAACGGATTTTTTTTTTTTCAAAGTCTCGAATAAAAGCATTGCATTATTGAGTGCATTACTGTACAGGGCACGCAGAGCTTAAATGGTTTATTCGCAATAACGACGTAATTTTCGAATTAAACCATTAAAATTCTTCGAATATCGGAATTGATTCATACACACGCCTCTAGCGTCGATTATTCTTTTGATCCTTTAGGTACACAATCAAAATGGTCGATTATTCAAAAACTCAATGCGCAATATTGTACAATAAACAACAACAATGAAGCATCAGATATGCGAACCATCGTGCGATGCAAGCGGCGCGGGTATATTAAATTTTCCCGATACCAAAGACCGCGCACCGAGCGTTGAAATATAGTGATAACTTCGCTTGTCCGTGTTGTCACAAGATTTTCTTGACAATGGAACATGCAAAGCCGAAGCCCGGCTGTTGTTGCAGAGGAAAATTAACGTTTTCGTTAACGAGACTGCAACGGACAAATATTGTCGTTTCGGCACACAGCTATCGGTTACGATAGGGGCTAACATTGCGGCCTGAAAAAATCTATAAATTTTCCACTGTGCAGTGGGTTCGCGCAACGATTATCGATATGTACGAATTTCTCGGCATATCGCGGGAATAGGATAGACGAGAGGGTTGACGGTTTGTACAGAACCGGACGGTGGCCAGTGCCATGTTTATAGAACTGTTTTCTGCAGCGGGGTTTTGTTGAAATCCTATAAATATGACACCCTCGACGAGTTATCTGTGATAAGTTGCGAGGTGTGTCAAACCCTTGACACGTTTATATCAATCAAATGCGGGGCACGAAATTAAACTCGCTGATGAGGCTATTTGTTTTTTTTTTTAATTAAAAAATCACAAAAATAAAAATCGTTTAAATTATGAAACATTGTTTAAACATTCGAATATTTTTACGAATGAATCTCTCCATACATTGGACGAAAAAATAAATATAGAAACGTAAACAAATTTTCTTGAAAAAAAAAAGCCAATACTTTATTGTATTTAAAAAATGAAACTAATTATTCTTATTATTAAAATTTCGGGTCCGCTAAAAAATACATAAAACATTTCTCCGTTTATTTGCCCAAATAAGATATTTTGCAAAAAAGACGAATTAATGGAAAAAAAAAACGGCCTTTTGTAATGCGAGATTTTCAATCACGTATAAAAAGCACGCTACTCGTATTATCCTCGTATATAATTTAGGCGTACAGTTGCGATAATTATCGTTGATCGGAATTCGTTTTGCGTTACACTTAATAAAATCAGTAAAATACGACGAATTCATTGAAGAGATTAAATGGATTTAACAATCGTGTTGTATTTGAGAGTAAAATACGTCGTTTGTCCTGTGTTTCTCCGATTCAGTCGTTCTTCGATTTTGTATTTTTTTTTTTTTTTGTTTTCTCGAGATTCGTTAAAACTCGATGTCTCCCGCTCGTTAAACGAATCCGGAAAACGAAGCTTCGTTCTATTCTGCTCATCGGTCGGGTGCAATTATGGTCCAGAGGGCAGTACCGACTAATTGCAATTTGTTCGAGTACCAGTCTTCCTCTCTCTCTCTCTCTCTCTCTCTCTCTCTCTCTCTCTCTGTCTCCATCGCGGTGTTTCTTTCTCGTTTGAGATAAATCGAAGCTTCATTGGGCTGCTGCTGCCACTGTTGGGGTGCGTTGCAGTACACCAGGCAACTAACATATATATATAGCCGCGGGAATCTCGAGAGCTTTTCATTCCTACGTCTACAATGTTCCGTAACGGAGAAGATACCTATCCGAACGTTCATCGTTACTAACCGCGTTCCATCAATTTATCGAATTATAATGGAATTTTCATTAAATTCTCATCCATAATTTCATTTTAACAATTGAAAAAATTGGCCAGTCGGTTCGCGCTGCTGCTGCAGCTCGAGTTTCAATGTCCGAAGATTGGGTCGATAATTTTAATTTCTGTTGAAGCTTTGGGCGATTACGACGTTTAACGCCCTTTGACTCTTTGCCCTTCGTCGCGATCGCGCTGAATAAATTGAATGTTTACCGCATTGAAACCCCGCGTTGTATTCGTTTTCTCGGTCCCTTTCATCCCCCCAACCAAATCGGGTACCGACCGGTATCGGGTACCAACAGAAATTGCCATTATGTTTTTTTTCCACAAGTTTCCTTTCGTATAATTTCCAGGGGAAAAAAAACCGCATTTTTTGCCTGAAATCGGCGAACCATCTGTGTAAGCTATTTGACGATAAAATAAATTAAACATAAAATAATTACACTGATGCGCTTCGAATCGTCAAATCGTTTCGATCGTTTTCGAAGTACTTAAGCTACTGAAAAAAAAAAAAAATCATTTTTTTCCCATCAATTTCGCGTTAAAACTTTGCCGCGGTAAGAAGAATCCCATTGTATATTTACGACGGGATATAAAAATGTTCACGAGCCCCGGCGTCTCCCATCCCCGTTGAGCTCGAACTCCGTGCAAGTGCAACACGTGCCCCGTCCTCGGCGAATAGCCGCTGCGCTCTTTGCGCGGCCAGCAGCATCGCGCGGCGTTACGTTTATTATATATACACAGCGAAAAGTTGCAATCGCAATATCCGTCGAAGGCCTGCGGGGCCAGCAACTGGTACACCCCGACTGACGGCTTTATAAAGCCGCTGTATAAATCCTCCCCCTTTGCTCCAGATCCTCCTCCGCCTCTCTTCGTCCTTCTCTCGTTCGACGCATAACGCCCTCGAGGTTTCGCCTTTCTCAGCGATATTACTCTTTTGTAGCGGCAAAAGCACCGCAGGATGAAGACGAAGAGGCGGAGAAAAAAAAATGCTGAGCGAAGGCCTCCATCTGAATATCGAAATGTGTGCTCACAAAAAACACATGCGAACGTAACTACACATTTCTAAAGAATGTCCGCTTTGCGTCTATACGTGAGAAAATCACGTTAATACGATAGCTGCCGCAAATTTTAAGCGATCGCGTTGAAATTTGGTACACAACTCGAGTCCTAAGATTGTTCGGTGTCGAATTCGGCAAAAAAAATTCAAAAGTTATGAAAATTTTCATTTTTCAAATTTATTAAAAAAAATATTCGGCGTGCTGCCCTTCGTGCAAATTTTAAGTAATAAAGCTGAAACATTGCCCACGAGTCGAGTGACCAGTGAGGATGTGATTTTTTCAATATCACTCGAATCGATAACGTAATTAAAAAGTTATGTGTTTTTTTGTTTTCGATTGGTGACAATTTCGGTTGATATTTTCATTACCGATAATTTTACGGGTACAAAAAAAGTCTGAGAATTTGAAAGGTTCACATTGCTTCCTGCTTCCTTATTGATTTATTTTGCGACGATAACGACGGTTTTATGAGTAAAAAAAATAAATAAGGAAGCAATATGAAAATTTGAAATTTGCAAAATTTTTTAAATATAAGTACCATACAATTTTTTTTTCGTAGAAATATACGAAAACGATTACTTTTACGATCTTTTTTTTTTTGCGATTTACTTTTTTTTTCATTTCGGCCCGTGCACCGCAAATACCAAAGGATCCTCGATAAAAAATTCATTCGTGCCATTTTATTCATGTACATTCCTTATTCCACGACGAAAAAGCTTTCTACGCATGGATTAATGTATATACGACGTACAATTTGCACGTTTATTGGTTCGCTCGACCCTTCGGTGTCTCTCGTCTATCGTTCGTAGCGTTTTTTATACATCCACCAGCAAAAAAACTCGACGAGATATATCTAACCGTAAAATCTTCCATTACCGAGTACCGCAAAGCACTGAAAAACAGAGTATCGCGCATCGTTTTTCCATTTAAACTTGGGTAACCCCGCGAAGCTTCTACGTTCTAATAGATCACCGGGGGATAAGGGAGACGAAGGTTTGGTAAATCCGCGTGGAGGTACGAAGCGGGAGAACGGGAGGAACGAACGGCTGCTTTTACACGCGAGAACTGCTGAAATCCTCGCTGGAAAATCCTCGCGCTTCTGGGGAAAACGTGAACGGGGCGAGTGCCTCGTCTCTAATAGCAAAAGTAAAGCTCGCGTATAGTATGTTGTTCGCATACTCAGGGAAAGGGGAAGGGGGGAGGCGGGAGCTTTGCCGGTAATGACTGAACCGACAATGCCTCTTCCACTGGTAAATTAAAAAAAACCGCGATGAATTGAATCGCTACGATTTTGGGAGAAATTGATCGAAGCGCAAGTTTCCAAAGCTTTATTTCTTTCGAGTAGTCGAAAAACTATACTTTATACTAAATAAATATCTAAAGCACCATAAGCACCTTATATAAAATTTGTGATACGTGATTTTTTTTTTTTGCTTAACGGTTCGCACTGCCGATCGATGACAGACTTGAGGTTTAATTCTTATAATTTTTTTTTGTTTTTTTTGCTTCTAAGGTTTCGTTAAAATGGAAGAAAAAAGAAACTCGAGATTTTTTAGGTTAACACATATTTAGCGAGGCTTTTAAATGCAAATTTCTTCAAAAAGCTTCGCGGTCATTCTGGAAGGAAGTGAGAAAATGTAAAGTGACCTCAAAAAATATTATACAACCCTTCTAAAGTAAAAACTCGATCCCAATCCTGAAGCCGGAACTACTAAAGATACTTTTACATACAATTTTGGTGAGTACATGCAAATGTACTCACAACTTTTTTTTGGGCTGTTCTCGAAAAAAAATTGTTTATTTTTTCATCCCGTTAAAAAAAAAATAAAAAATTAAGTTCCACTGTTTTTTATTGCGGAAGTATTGCATTGAGTTTCGGTTCGAAATCCGAGTTCAATTTTCAACAAATTCTTCTCATTTAGAAATTATTATTATCATCATGTTTTTATTTATTTTTCGATTTTTAAAGAAAATTTAATAATAATAATATTTTATTATTGAGAAGAAAAATTTCAGAATTTAATTCGGCTGTCGAACCGTAGCTCTTCATTGCAAAACTCTCGTAAAAACACACTGGCAACAATGGGAACACGAAAAAAAAAAAAAAAAAAAAAAAATTCGCCTCATAACGCACATCGGGGAATCCGTATTCCCACGTAGTTATTATTTCACATGCCGTAATTTCTGGAAACAAGATGAAGAACTGCCCACGCGCAATTATTCTATTTGCGTCCCGAGACAACTTTCGCTCCCCAAAACGGACCGCGAAATTACTCATTGCTTGTGGCTGTAAAAGGGGTGAAAAAACTCTGATACCCGAGATTATCTATATCTATACAGGGTTAACTATCGCATTTACACAGAATGGCCGATGTAGATAACGCTGGCGGGCTTCGCGAAAGAAGTCCCGGTAAAAAAAAATACCACGTTACCGCAGACCGTCCGTAGATTTGGTTATTTGTTCCGACAATTTTCTCTCGAATAGCTTCAGCGAGCCATGCCTCGCGCAGAAAAGAATGAATGCGGCAAAATCGAACGGACGGATGGAAGAAATTTTCAGCCATCGCGGAAAAAAAAAAAAAAAATTCGAAGAATTCGTAATCGAACCTATCAGACATTTTTGCCGGCGCAAGGGACAGAGGAATGTACAGATATTGTGACGCAATGGCGAGGAACGAAATTGCTCTCTCTCTCTCTCTCTCTCTTTCTTTTCCTTTTCGTTTTATTTCCCGAGAGCTCTTGTTTCTTTCCCAATATAAAAATATGAAATTTCGATATGACGAAGTGGCGGTGCACGTCATAGAACAAACCTATCGTTCCGATAGTGCGAAAGAGAGTATCGAACGTGTATGCAGTTTATACGCGACACCTTTGGCCTTGTCGTCGACATACTGCTTGGAAAAGTTTGCGAAACGGGTGGGGGCTTCAGGCAAAGGATATAAGCAAACAGGGCTCGTGAAGACTGTGGAAAAAGGTCACGAGTTCGACACTGTGCTGAGGGACCATCGATGATTCCGAGAGGAATAGCATAGAACAATAAGGTTATGTGAATCATAGGTTCTCATACTCCGAAAACTCTCCATGTCGATATTTCGATATATTTTTCGGCGCTTAACCTTACGACACATACTTTTAAAACTCTTCAACGCCAGACATGGGTCTCCGAGACCCATGTCATCAGCGTTTCGAATTTTGTCAAAAACATTAATTGTTTTTAATTAAATTGCAGTGAAACTGAAACGCCTGCACGTGAGGAAAATATTTGATGAGACACAATACTGATAACGTTAAAATGATATAAATTATTTTTTCAAAAAAACTTAAAACGACAGATTTTTTTAGAAATTTAAAAAAAAAATTCTAAAAAACCATGAAATTTAAAAATATAGAAACAAATTCTCGCGACGGGTCGATTTTTTTATTTGTTTACAAGGAAACAAAATTGTATATTGTTTTTAAAATTTTTGTTTTTTTTTAACCCGCGAAATACCGCGATACTAGTATCGCTCTTATCGTCGTCAATGATCCTCTCCGGCGTAACATTGACCGCTCGAAAGCACACGACTTCAACGTGCTAATTGCATTTGACGCGCTTTGCATCTTGCTTCTCGTGTACAGCGTGTCGCGTCGTGCACTTGTTTGTCTCGAGTGTTTGTCCGGAACGGTAAACACATTCGCACGACTGAGCGCGAAGCCCCGAAGCCTCTGTACCGCGGGCCATCCCCCGTGACTCCGCGCGGGATTAGTTTGTGTGCCTATCGCACACACCGGGCAACGAGAGTTCGCGTGTTAAGTGTCCACAGTACGGAGAGAGATTCTAAATCGAGGACGCAGCGCGTAGAGGGCTAACGGGGAGTCAGGGAGAGGCAAATGAAATTTGTTTGGACAGCGTAACAAAGCGGCGCGAAACTTGCCGATTGTGCGAATGCTTGCGCCGCGGAAAAGTCAATTTCGATCCGAATGATTCAAAAACTTTTTTTTTTTAACTGAAGATAAAGCAATACAAGAATTCAAGGCTCGCTGATTCGCGTCAATTAAAGAAAACCGAAATTTCTACTCCAAAAGCTCGTCTCGCTAATTCTAAAGTACCTATTCGAGGTCTCAAAATACTCCGAAAGATCCTTCAATTATCCTAATAATTCTAAATTCTGCGCCATTAATTATTCACGCAGCATTACATGTCTTCAGCTTTATTTCGTCGAGCAAATAAAGAGTATTTAATTAAAAAAATATATATAAACAAAATTAAAAAAAATATATAATTAAAGTAGTGAATGAGGAATAAAAAAAAAAATTACGCGATTTATATTTCATCTTCATTCACGTTGGCTTCGGACGATCATCCCCTCTCTCGTTTTCGCGCTCTATCGCAGGGTGGCTTACAGAGCGAAATGATTAATTAACCGAAGAAAAGGGATGCCTTACAAAGGCTGTATATACACTTCTCTCTAAGTACAGTACTTGATGCCCGCGCCATCGGTATACCTGTGGATAACCATTTTCTATGTAAAAGATGCATGTCGACATTCGAGAGATCGATAGAGATTTTCTACGGAGAGAAGCGCACGCGGAGCCCTGAGAATAAATTCATTCTTTTCACGGAACTCGCGGTAGCACTCACCGACTTCCCTTCGATCGCTCTTTCCCCGCTATATGCTCTCGCGGTACACCCTATGAGCTTTTCCTTCGACGCACTAATGGAAATCCTTACTCATCTCGCCGTTTTCCTCACTTAAAGGGATTTGCCGGAGCGTCATGACTCTTTCAACGGATCCCAGGATGGAGAGGATCGTGTCGCGTTTGAGATACGTCTACGCGGCCAATATATAGGGGAGAGTAATGCGAAGTAGTGGAGAAAATACGTGACACGTTTATCAAGGCTTTACGTTGGACCTGTTGTTTCTATCGTCGTGAATAAAAACAAACTTTACCAATCAAAAACAATGTATTTCGTTAGTTTTTTCCGTAACAAAAATCGTCCAAGTATTCAACAAAATTTTATGCCAATAACGATTTAAGAAAATTTGATAAACGAGACGTTAAAAATGTGAAATACCAACTACAAAAAAAAAAAAAAAAAAAAAATTATAAAAACTCCATAATTATTTTTAAAAATTGATGAATTTTGAGTTTATCAATTTTTAAAAATTTTATTCGTGATTAATCTGTGCAATTTGTGGAATTTTTATAATAATTTTTTTTTTAGTTGCTATTTCACGTTTTTAACGTCTCGTTTATAAAATTTTCTTAAATCGCTGTTGATAGTCGATAGATTTATGACGACGCTAGTTATAATTAATCGATGCAATAACGCTTGAGCCCAACAAAGCGTATGGGCGATTAATACTTGTCTCCGTGTGGTCTTTGGTAACTTTTGCCATTAAGCTTCAGTACGATAGAATTGCGAGAGCGCAAACATCTCGAGCTTATAGAACGCGACACATGCCAGACAACGAGAAATTGCGTGTAAGTTTATACGGTAGCTGTGCCGTTAATTTGTCTGTAGCCGAGTAGGAAATACGACGCAAGACATCGGACGGCACTAAACACGATACGAATGGACTGAAACTTTCGCTGTGTGGAGCAGCTGCCAACTCCGTTCTTCTCCCCCACACGTCAACGATGTAACTGATATACAACAATTTGTAAACTCGTAAGTTGCACAGTAGACTCGTTACATCGCGGTTCCAATGAGTTTTACATTGGGAGGTGGGAGGCATTCGAGATTCATGGAAAATTATGCTGCTTTACCGCTTTCCATCATAACACCGCGGAAAATTACAACGTTAGCGTAAATAGACGGTCGCGTCATTCAATTTATTGCATCCATACATAATGAAGCAGCCGATGTGTATGCAAAATTATAATAACCATAATAAAATAGAATAAAATGAAATATAACGATGTAAATAAAAAAACGTGATGAAAATCTTTCGAATTATCGACTTGCGGCAAAATTTTAGGAAAAACCGGGCAAATCGATTTTTTTTGTCGGTGTTAACGATTATTAAAAAATTCCATAATTTATTTTCACTAAATAAAAATCTGTTTGATCGACGGGGGACGCCGGTAGAGTTCATCCAAACCGTTTTTCTCTTCTCGGTAAAACCGAAATATACGATTTTTTTGCAGCGTGTTTTCCGACTTACGCCGCGTTTCAATGCGCCTCGGTCTCCTCTAAATTCGATGGAATACCGTCAATCGCCGATCTTTTATCGATCGATGAGAATATTCAAATTTGCTTGTTGCCATTTAAACGATAAACTTTTAATGAAAATAGATCGCGGCCTCGATATTGCCGAAATTTATATTCTCGAGTAGTTTTCGCGTAATTGCGAAAATTGCAAGAGATAGCAAGCGCCAGCAATCGGTCACACAGCGGTAATCACATTTTAGGTTACGAGAATGTGGGCCGTTGATTGCTTTCGACCGATCGCGAAGCTCGGGGAATCAGTCGAAAGCAAACCAGTCAGCCGCAACTTCGCCAGAGTTCGGCATCGTGTCATTACCACTTCAACCGATTGAACAATCGCACAATTTGATAATGTCTCCCGTTCGAAAATGCCAAATAAAAAAATGTAAATAAAATTCCATATGAATTACGATCTTATCGATAAAAAAATATAAAAATATAAAAAATATTTCTGTGATTTCTAAAATTATAAATAAAAAAATCTGTTCATTTTCTCAACCCGTTTTCATCACAGACTCGAAACAATTTTTATTTTTATCAAAATAAAGCTTTCTTTACGATGAAATCAAACGTATTTACGAATAGAACAGCAAATAATATAGATAACGTCCGCAAATTTCATAACAAAGCAAACGAAATTTCTGCTATACAATAGTTTTTATAAAATTTCCGCATTTTTTTTATTTCATTTTTTCATTCATCATTTTATAACAATTTTTTTTATTTCGATTTTTTTTTTTTTTTCTTTCAAGTTTAGTAGAATAAAGTAAAATAAAAATTCGGCTTCGCTCCGCGTGTTCGCTAATATCGGGCGCGCTGATAGCCGAAGTTTTGCGACTGAATAATTATGATTTATGGTAATAGTTTTGACTCCGCTGTCTCTCCGCGAGGAGAATGAAAGAGAATTACAGTCGTTTATATTTCCAGTGTTCCAAAGTTTCGCGGACTCTCGCTGGCAGTTTTTTTTTTTTTTTCTCTCTCTTTATGCTAACCGCGTTATATCTAAGCAGCTAAAGCTGCGCGTGGGGAGAAACGAGACGAGAATTCTTGGATTCTTGGACAAAGCGAGAGGGAAGGAAGGGCAAAATGTGTATTTTCATAATGACGCAACACACGAGCGCGCATCGCGGTTGGCCTGGAAAAACGAGAGTATCCGGGTAACCAAACGTGTATCTGCGCGCAGTGATACGGAATCGCGGAGAGAATTCTCATTCCTACTATTCGACTCTTCTCCTTCAAAGTTTTGACCCGCAGAACAAGTTTACTTGCCTACTGAACCGAATTTCTTATGATATATATATATATATTTTTTTTTTCAAACCGACCGGCGAGACAGGAATATTAAAACTATTTCTATGCGCATTTGTTTTCAAAAGATCGTTGATTTCGCATTATTTTCATCAAAATTCTAAATAAACCAAATTTTCTATTTTTTTATATAAAAAAAAAATGTTAATTGGTAAATTAATTTGTGTTATTATCTCAATGATGAATACATTTTTTTAAATATTGTGATAATAATAATAATAATACCATTAATATTCATTAATGTTAACATCTTTATAATTAAAGTCTTTCAAACTCTGAAAAAAAAAAAAAAAAAAAAATACTTCGACAAGATACGTTTATCTATTGATAGAAATAGACGATTTTTTTTTTATGAGAGATATTTCTGGTTTCGGCATTTCGTTTCGCACGAATTATGCGTTGCTGGATTTTTTATTCGAAATACCGTCTAATATTGGCGCGTAGGAGAAAATGAAATACTGCGGTATATGCGGATTTTTTTTTTTTTTTTCCGGAGCTGACCATTCAGGACGAAAAACCCATTCTTTCTCGAAGATAAATCGATATTCAATTCAGAATTTCAATTCAGCTACCGATTTGTCAGTTCATTTGTCACGAAAAAAAAAGTGCCACCGACAATATAAAGAACACAAAGTAAACTCGTAAATGTTTTGAGTGTTATAAAGTGTCCGTGTTAGAGACATTCTAAAAATGCCTCCTTCCCTTCCACCCTCGCGCCCCCCGAAGGTACAACGTTGTTGGGTCTGAAGCCTGAGCTCGTAAAGCTTAAACGTCGTAAAGCTCTCTGTCCCGCAAAGACATTTAATTAGTCTTCGGTGAATT
This sequence comes from Buathra laborator, assembly GCA_934046635.1. Lineage (NCBI taxonomy): Eukaryota > Metazoa > Arthropoda > Insecta > Hymenoptera > Ichneumonidae > Buathra > Buathra laborator. Next base: position 19,479,999 of record OW203895.1, on the reverse strand, counting down.
GCCATCGTAAACGTTTAGTCGGCATTTTTTTTTTTAACAAAAGATTTTTTTTTTCGTGAAATACGCCCAACGGAGTGTGAAAAAAAATTTCTGGGTTACAATTTTTCGTCATGAAAAACGTTAATGGAAACGGAATATAATATTTTTGGAATAATTATGCAGAGTTGCATCGAGCGTCGTTTTTTTTATCGACGGAACGTTTTTTTTTTTTTTTATGCTACCCATCGTGGCTACGCGACTCATCGACTATAGCTATAGTTATCATTAGAATTTCCGGTCTCCTGGATGAACCGATTGGCATTTATCCAGAAAATAGCATCCGCAAGCAATCCTCTTAATATGTGTACATATATATGCCCCAATTCGGAAAACCGCATAATTAAACGATTTTTTTGTATTCTCCATTGTTATTGCGACAAAAAAAAAATATTTCGCGAAAATCGGAGAAAAAAAAATTATAATATTTCTCGAAACTTTGGTCTCAAAGTTTCACGGAATGCAGCGACGAAAAAAAATGTGTTATATATCGAAATAAATGTCGAAGCGAGAGAAATCAAGTTGATAAAACCATTTTAAATTATTTCGAACGTAAACATAAGAACGAGAAATGAAAACTTTCCGATTTTCCGATAGAATTTAATTAGCGCGAGAGTAGTTGCAGTTGTATCGATAAATCGTTTATAAACTCCGCTGATTGTTAAATCTTTACACAACGCGCTTTCACCTCCTCCCTCCCTTTTTCTTTCGCACCGATACCCGTCTTAATCAATTAAATTCTAGTCGTACCGGAAAAAAAAAGTAACACAAAAAAATTCTAAATATTAGGTTTTTCTTTTCATTAAATACATCGCGTTGTATTTTCGAAATGGGATCCACATGGCGATGAAGAATTTAATCCCGAACCGCACGATATCTCGTTGACACTGGTTAAGATATGGAATCAAAACAAAACTTACCGGGTTAGCGTGTCGCAGGGATGAAAAAGCCTCACCGCTCCTCGCAACGTCGGCACCACTACTGATAACAAAATCAAACCGCGTCGCGCCCTGCCGCATGCGCCATCGCTCGCTGTGTTCCGCGCGCGCCCTCACACGTTAACGAAACAGTTTCTGACTTCGTTGTTCAAATTATCCAAGTTCCCGCGTAGTAATTCACTCACTTACACTTCACTCACGCACACGATTCACATTGACAGTTGAGAAAAGTTTCCAAATAACTTCAGATGTCGGCGATAATAATCTGTCGGCTTATTGTTATCGGAAACGGACGTTTTTTTTTCACGCGATAAGTAACGCGTTAGTTCAGGTCCGCGTCCCACCGAAACCAAACGGCCGGTTCGATGTAAAATTGGTGAAATTTTCGGACTCTAATTTTTTTTTTACAGGATTTTGACATGTATCGAGTATTTTGTGAATTTTCCGTATGCCAATAAAAATGTTGATATATATTCAAAGAATGTTAAGTTTGTACGGAATTGTATTAAAAGAAAATAAATCTATTACACGAAATTCGATGTTTTAAATGCGTATATTCGGTGACCAATGAAGAAAATAAATTGTCGTAATAAATCGAATATGATTTTTCACGCATTAACGCAATTTTTAATCGATTATTAGAAAAATTTCAGATTAAAAAGGGTGGTAACATCGTGAAAAAAAAATAGTATTTGGAGCCATCGGGGGCGAGAATACCGTATATTCTTTTCTATATGCAGCTGATTCAAACAATAGTACGATTCGCTTTGGCACAGTAGGGTTATGTTACGATTTATGAGTTATGCGATATACTTCTTCGGCTTAGAATTCGCGGCATGGCTTTGTAACTATACTACGTAGTTTTTAACTCGGACAATCTGTTATGTTTACAGTGGAGTCTCGCACACGGCATGCAACTGGGACTGAAGGAGCGGGGAAATGGCCGAACGCAAGGCGACCCCACCACCGACTGAGGCACGTGCAGCGGCCCTATCGGCCATCAGTGCCGTTAGCGACGCGTTAACGCGTGGTGGGGGTACGCTGCCGGGCAACACCGGCGGGGAAGTGAGCGCTCGCGGCGCTCGCTAGTAAGCTAAGGTCGAGAGCCCACTGTATATACTTTTCGCTACGTCAGTTGGGGACCTAAAAACAAAATTGTTACTCGCATCATGCGCCGTCGGTTTTGCTATAAACAGACTGAAAAATAATGACTTTGGACGACACTGCAAAACGATAAAAACAAAACTGCAAAAACACGGATGCTCCGTGGAAAATCATTATCTTTTCCTCGCGTTTGCAGAAAAATCGATGGGGCAGAATGGAAAGAATGCTTCTACTCAGATTTTTTTTAGAACGTTGATATTTCCGCCAATTTTTTACCGTCTTCGTCATCGATGGATGTGATAAATGGTCCCCCCCCCCCTCCCCCCTGCCATTGTTAACGTGCTTACGAAAACTTGTAATAAAAATTCAGAAATGAAACCGAAAGAAAATTGTTTTACACGAATGTGAATTGACGTGAATTGAATTCAACACAAAGATACTTTAAATTTTGAAATTTTATTTTTAATCTCAAATGTTTATTATTATGATATTTATGATTATTTTCGCAAAAATGTTGTTATTTTGTTGGGTGCAGGACGCTGGGAATTATCGGAGAGGTTAACAAATTATGGTTCATAAACGATTGATTCAAAAAACAAACGCAAAATCATTGCAATATTCGTTCGTCCCATATATTGTGTGTGTAATGTACATACATAATGACAGATTAACGATTAACCAATACCTAATAGTAAATCGATAAATAATTAAATAACATAAGAAAAAAAAACGGAAGAAAAAAAAAACAGGGTCAGTCCGTAGTACACCATTACGGCTGCCGAGTTGAACCACGTAACAAACGAACTTAATAACACGGTACGATCTATGAATATTCTTATATACTTTTTGTTTTTTTTTTGCATTACGTTGCGGTTACGCATTCCCACTTAATCCTCGAAATACGCCTCTCAAATCTTACATATACAACCGCAATTAAAACATTCCAATTAATCTCTCGGACGACAGACGGAAAACTCTCGCGAGAGTTTTTCGCCGCCATTGTTCAATGGATTATCTCGGGTGGGGGAACGGGCGGGAGGTTAGACGGATCAAAATCTATCTCTTCGCAGATTTACTTAAATAACTATTTACGCATAACATTCACATTCGTTTCTTCGCTTCGCGCATCTTTTCATCTTATTCTTGTCCACCACAATTGTTTTTATTATTATATTACAATTTGCGAAGTTTTATTTTTTTCACGACTCGTCGAGCTCCGACGGTCACGACTGGTTAATTGGTCGTTGGCGGTTCGTTCGAGTTTCGAAGTCTTTTGACCAAATTTTCGAGGTTAATTTCGATCTTTAGTCTGAATAATCTTGAGTTAAAATCGCAAAGTCGCGCTTAAGCTTTTGACTAACCGGTTTTTTTTGTTTGTTTTTAACAACACTGAGTCCAGAAGGACCGTTGCGGGCTGCAAAATTTGTCGAGTGTGAGGAGGGGATCGCACAGTCCCGAGATATACAACGTTCGTAAACACTTTTCGTTAACTCTCCGTTTTTTTTTTTTTATTCTTTTTTTATTATTATATACTGAATAAAAACGATGAAAAATTATTGGAAAATGAAGATCCGATGAAATTTCGCGAATAATGATATATTTCAACGGAGAAAAAAAAGAAAAAGGTAAAATTGTAACACCACGTTTTTTTGTATGGAGAATCAAGGCATCTTGATGTATCTTTAAGGCAGCCTTCGTTCACGTCGCGGGAAGATCTTTTGTAATTAATTTTTGTTTTTTTGCTTATTGTTTTTTCTTTTCTTTTTTTCAGCGTGTATCCTTCACAAGTATAACAAGACTACAAAGATAAGGACGAAACTAGCAGAGGAGGTGGACGCCCGGGGGATGGACCACCAGAGACAGACAAATTATACACGACTATGTAACTTTATAATCGCGATGTCGCGTCCGGGACGGAATCCTCAATTTTAAAAATTCGATATAGAAGTAAAAAAAAAAAAAAAAAAAAAAATTTGTAAACTAAATTAAATTCGACTCACTTAATTGGTCAATTATTTATTAAATAATTTTAAAAAATTCATTAATTCGATTAATGGCAATTTGGTTGATTACTTTTTTTTTAATTCTACGACCAATCGCACTGTTCCGAGGTATCCATCCCGGAAAACGACGGAGTCATTCGGCGCGGCAAACATACAAATTTTTGTTTTTCTTCGTGTGTTATAACAGTAATTAAATTCTATTACCTTAAATGCTGCATCGTGACTTGTCGGATATACGCTATTCTGCACTTCGCGGTATACATGTGTGTGTTGCTTGGGGGAGGGGAGGGGAGGGGGGGGGAGTGATCTATATGGCATATCGTTCATTCGCCGCGTTATTGTTTTTTTTTTGTTTTCTAGTGATCTCCTCACATGACATGTTTCGCGGTGTTATTGAATGGGGAATCGCGATGTTCAATATAAACAATGACGATGAATTTTCTTTTTTTTTTTTTTGTATCCTCTTCGCGATTTTTTTCGTCTCACTTTTTGCATCCGAAAACCGTTAATAATTATATCGACACATCTGTACAGTTTCTCTCAACCGATTTTCGTTAACAACTCTTTGTTCGCTTTCGATTGTTTTTTTTTTTCTTTTTCTCTTTTTTTTTTTTTCGATCTCTTATATCACTGTACGTCGGACGATGACATTTTATAATTATTCTCTTCATTAAAACTCGTTGACGTTAGGCTACTCATCACTTCACAGTGAAATGTTCGTCTATCGGCTTCCGATCGACGATCGGAAAATTCCGTTTTTCTTTTTTCATTTGTTTTTTTTTTTTGTTATTTTTTTTAGTTTCTATACTATTTCACCTGTGTCTTCAAGTGTTGCAAGAACTCGTAGTAACTCAATGCGCTCTCGAAACGATCCTCGATGAGACGATCGGTAAACAGACTCCTGAAGTGACTGTCGTCTCTGCAATAAATAATTGTTTTTTCATCAAATGCCTATTTATTATTTTTTTTTATTTTTTGTTTACTTCTTTACAGTCAAAATAACTGCTGCCGAATTTTCGGATAATCTCAATTGTTTCGATATTATTTTTTTTTATAGACTTTTTAAAAATTTACTAAAATCAAATTTTCACGGTAGCGTCTCGACTTTTGAAATAAATTTTTTTTTATATACTTGGCGTCGAGACGCGGCCGCATGTTTTGATAATTAAAAAATTACGCAATTATAATATGTGCAATTATAATTGAAAAATAAAATGTTTGGTAGCGTTGCTTACCGTATTATTTGCAAAGGCGCGTAATAGGGTTTTTCCTCTTGCAGGCTAAACACGAAATTCCTGAGTCTCTCGCTTTCCACAGTATCCAACTCTGGGAGATCATACTGAAAAAAGATAATGACAATTGTTTCGATAAATGATTACGCATTACAATATATGATATATTATTTTTTATTAAGGAAAATGTATCGTTTCGAAGACTTTTCGATCTGAAAAAAATGAACCATGCAGAAGGTGCTAACAGCGTACATTTTACATAACAATAATTTCAAAAAGTTGAAAAATTAGTTGAAGAAAATTTGTTCGTCCGGTAACCTAACTTTTTTTTTAGCAAAAATTGATTCGTTAATATTTCCGAATACATATGAATTTTTCTAGAATTTTTTCTAATTTTCGAAAAGCCCGTTTTTGGAAAAATCTTTGATGGATATTTGCGAATATGTTCGATCGATTGCCCGAAAAAAAATTGAGTGTAATGCACAGTGTTTCTCCGAATTTGTATCCAAAATTCGTGACTTTTCATTCATAAAAAAAAAAAAAAAATTGTAAAAAAAATTCCGCTGGGATTGTAACGATACACCGTTTGTAAATATAATATATGATGCAATATTTTATATTTAGTCTAAACGTCAAAAGATGTTAATGCTAAATATTAAAGATGTTAAATAAATAAACATTTCGATTTTTTAAATATGGAAACATAACATTTTTTGAAAAACGAGAGATAGAAGAAGGATAATATTTGTGAAAAACTCACGAATTCTTCGGGTATCGAAGTGAACGCTTGAACGCCAAGTACGTTACAGCAAAACATCGGATCGACGTTCTTTCCGACGTAAATGAAAATCCGATCGCCGGTATCCATGAGAAAAGCGCCGCGAAAATCGAGTTTCTCCGCCGACAGATGTATCCTGGGAGGTTGAGGGCAAACTTTGCCGTCGATGTCTTTGGAATTGCGATCGTCGAGGGCGTGTATGGGATACATATCCGGATATACCATTTGAATCAATTGAACGAGCGGCAGAGACTTCATTTGACACATAGCGTAAACGCGATCGTCGAGACGCGTACTGGTACCCGATCTGAATGCAATCTGTAAAAAACAAAAAAAGAAAACATTTCAAAAACGTTAAAACGAGAAATTTTCGATTTACTTTGTGTTTTTTTTTTTGTACGGCAATTCGGTAAAAATACAGCTAACCAATTTAAATAATTAATAAACTCACGCATTTGATGAGTGCTATTATATATAGTGGCAGCAGTTTCAAATTTCCAGGTGCCAAGAGGCCGCCGGTGGACGCCGATTGCGACAGACTGTAAGCCGACAGAACATCGATCGCGACGTTTATCAGCGCGTCTCTGGCGTCGGACAGCGAAGACTGTTGAGATCTATCGACGGCTGTAATTTGTTTTTTTTTTTTTTATTTAATGATTGCCAGTAATTATTGCCACAATTATAAATTTTTGAAAAATTATTTTTCTATAACGATAGACTAATTGACGCATTCGAAAGTTCGATTTACCCATTTTCGATAGAAGCCCAATCATCGCCTGCTGATCAGCGGAATAAAGAATATCCGTCATGTTCGATGATACCGGGAGACACAGCGTGTGTACCCTGATACGACGCTCGCCTGTAATTAACAAAATAATTGTGTTAGAATTTTTTTCGAGTTTTTTCTGTACATTATTTTGTATAAATTTATATTTTATTTAAACTTATGTTTATCAATCTTATTTTCTCGAGGAATTAAACTTTTTTTTTTCTATTTTGCGCAGAAATGTAATTTTTTTTTCCATTATCATATTTTACATTATTAATTCGATTTTTTCAAAAAGATTTTAATAGTAAGATAAAATAGTTTGTTTACCTTTGCTGGATGTGTAAAGCAGCGCGGCTTGAAAGCAGACGCTCTGTACATCGGCGAGATTTTCCTCTATCGATACTTGCATCCCGAAACCCGCGTCGGGATTTACGTTCGGCAGACTCAACAGATCGGTCGATCTGACGAAGAAGTTGCCATGGAAAGTATGAATGCTTAATCCTCGCGTGCATCGTATCCTCATTACCGCTTCGAAACCAATTTTTCGTGTCAAATAACGACGCAACATCTTTTCCAATGTTTCACTGTGTTGCGGTTTGTTCGTTCGGAACAACGGTATGTGATACATGCAACCGCCGGAGAATTTGCACATTCCCGCTGAGAAAAATTCAAAGAAAAAATAAATATTAATGGTTACAAATAAATAAATAAGAAAAAATAGTTCATTTTTTTTTGTTACACTGCTCATCGAGATTTTTATACTCTTTCGTGCGAAATCAACTATCGCACAAGCGGAAGTCAGAAAAAATGTATCACAGCCTTTGAAACTTAAAAAAAAAAAATGCAATTTTTGATGTATTTAAAATGCAGATATCCAACTGCTCATCGATGCTTATGTTGCTTTCGGTAAAAGAAACGATTTTGTAAAACGCGGGACGGTAAAATAATTTATATGAGAAACAGAAAATAAAAAAAAAAACGTTTTTTTGAACCACAAAAAAAATGAAAACAAATTAAAGTCTGAAAAAATGTGGTATTGACCAATGAAATTCTTTGATGAAAAAAAAAGTCTCATCGAAAGTGAAGAATAATTGCATTGCTTACACAGTGTCGCCAGATCGCTGTACTGACTGTTCAACAGAAACAGATCGACGGCGATTTGTTGACCGGAGCAATCGAGAGCGAGTCGCTTGTAGAAATCCGTTGCGGGATTTAAGTGCGGAACGTCTTTACTCGCCCGAGTGTTCGGATCTTCGCGTTGCTGAAGAGCTCCGGGACCGACGTTCGGTAAACACGTTTGAAATACGGTAACACGTCCGCCCGTTGGAGACTGTGAAAAGATTTCACACAGCAATGTAAGAAAAATTCATCGAATTAACTTTCAAAATTATTCTTAAAAGTATTTCATTAGACCCGCTAAAAAATTCTTAATTCAATTAACTTTGGTAATGATTTGTTAAAGTTACAATTTAATATTTATTATTCAAATAAAATTATAAAAATCAAACAACCAAAAGAGATATCTCTCTCAAGAGAGATTGTCTCTCTTATTTATCTATTTTGTAACATATAATAACAATTACTATTATTATTATTACCAATAGTAATTATTATTATTACGATTATTAATTTTCATTATTTTTTCATTCGATGCGTTTTTTTTTTACGCGGTCTTTAATTTTTGTCTCTATCTCACGGTGGCTATGTAATTTTTTATTTTACTGAGAAAACAATTCGTAAAAATCATACCATGAGTTTGTAAGCTGCTTGCAACGCTGCGCCGAGTGCGCTATTCGTGTCGTGTGTACCGTTGAATTTCGTTGGCAATTGTGCGAGCAAATCTCTCACGAGTTCCTCGCGTTCTTTGAGATTGACGATCAAATTGTCGGGACACGGAAGAAAAACATCTGTAGATAAAAAAAAATGTATGTTTTAGAAGATATACCATTGAAAAAAAATCGGAAAAAGTCGAAATAATTTTATTTTTGTTTAATTGTTTACCGTCGACGTCCAACATGATTAACTCGTGAGGTTGCGATACGTTGTCCGGCATACTGAAAAAGTGTATCGCCGAGTCTATAGCCATGAAGCCGACTTGAGTTCTACCGTCGCCCGGCAATTTCGTCAATTCGTCGGCAATTGTTTCGCAAACAACGCCGAGATAGCCGGACTCGACGGCGAGTCTCGATACGTCGAGAAGAAACAGATAAACCGCTGGCTGAGGCGGACGGAGCTGAGGACACAAATACAAAGAAATTATTCAATCTGCTCGTGAAATATTGTAAATTAATAAAAAAAAGAATTTAAAAAAAAGTGTTTTACTGATGAGTAACGTTCTTAGAGAAAATTTAACTACAAGAACGAAATAAAATTCATGTAAAAACTGAAAAAGAAAAAAGTGTCGTCCAGAATAGTAAAATTCTTTAAAAAATTGAACCACGCGAACGAAGTAAGATTCTCGAATTTCATTTCATACCATATATTCGCTTGGAGCGATAAACTCGATGGTACTGGTCTTAACTTCGGGCCTCCGCGACGGATCGCCGTACGATTTGGTTACCGGATCAAACTGAAATTCTTCGGGTACTGTAACAAATAAACGGAATCGTCACGAGTTGTGAAACTTCGTCGCATCGGCGATTGTCGCAGTGAGAAAACGTTGCGTGTTATAATCGCACTGCAACTTACGTTCGTTAACTCGATAGCACAGGTTGCACTTCCATCTCTTCGAATCGAGGAAATAAACGAATGGATTTATGTACGTCCGACAGGAACGACAGCGTACTATTGTACTGCACTGTATCACCGGTAAATGCTGTAAAGAAGAAACAAAAAAAAAAAAAAACAATTACTATTCCAATTATTATCGAATCTTTCCATCGAAAAGAGTATCGATTTTTGGAAACAACACGACACAAAACTTCACATCAAAGTTCATAAATTTGAATCGTTGTAAATGTTTCAGTGTTCGACTTCGCCGCAAAGAACTCTAACAACTTCGTCGCGAGTTAAACTTACATTTAAGTCTTTGAAAGGATGTATTAAAACTCCCAGTGGAAGCCTACATTTTTGCAATAGGGAATGCGACTCCGGTATTTTCGTCAGTGTGCATCTGAAGATCCTGAGAAATGAAAAAATAGAAAAAAAGAAAAGCGTCTTAAAAATCGTTGATAGGCATTTTTATTCTTAAGAGAATCGTGAATTTTCCTCGTACGGCAACTTACTCGGGACTGCAGTTTACGCTGTCCAAAAATTCTTGATGCAATTTTATTTTCGGTGGTTCGACTTTCTCCGGTGGCAAAACGTTTCGGCATTGAAGCAGATCGACGGTCTGATGACCCTATTGCAACGAAGATATATACATTTAATTTTTATCGAATTATAAGATAAAGTCTTTGCGATATTTTATCAAATTATCCGATGAGGACTCTTCGTGTCTCTTCGTTGCGCAACGAATCGATAAGATTTTAATGGATACTCACCCACATATCGTTGAATCCCGACTGTACGATGTTTACGTTTCCCATTTGAGTATTCAGCTGATTCATTTGGTCGGGATACGACGTGGTTGGATATCTTTTCGCCATATTATCTAATGGAACGTTGGACATCTGTCCAAAGTATGGAGTACGATTGTCGAATTGACTTTGCTGAAAAAAAAAAAAGAAAAAATTGCCAAAAAATGTACATTTTTATAATCGCTAAGATAAACGAATCAGTTTTCCCGATGTCTTATTCGAAATTATTGAAAGTAATTATAATCCAACCATTGAAGTCTCCAAGTGATAAATTTAAAAAAGAATTCGCATCCAACGTAAACGCATGTGAAAAAAATAAAAATTAATACATTGTTTGACAAATATTGAGGTTTGAAAAGCGCGTTTACTTTTTTCGTATCGATGAAAAAAATTGTATAAAAAACAAACACACATTGTCGAAAAATTCGTTTTAAAGAGCTAAAAGAAGGTATGTAGTGTTGTGGACTCAAATATAAGGATTTTGTTAATAATATAACAAACCGATTGTTGTCCCGGCAGAGGTGGAGCACCGGACGGAGGAGGCCTCAACGGAACTTGTCCCATTCCCGTAGGAATAACACCGGCGACACTAGCGTTCGTTCCCATCGGTGGTCCAGCGGCATTGATACCGCTGCTCGGTGGCAACTGTCCTCCATAAGGTCCCTGAGGATATTTCCTTTGACTAGCTAAATTTTGTTGACTACCGTAAGCACTTTGATTCGATTGATTAATTCCGCCGGTAATAGGCGGTCCGGTCAAATTCGGTTGACTCCCAAAAGCGTTTGTTTGCGTATTAGGATACTGTGCCTGAGGCTTCGGCAGTGTAGGATGCGGTATTTGAGGTCCGGTAATCTTTTGATTCGATCCCTGACCAATCCCTGCAGCGGCATTCTGACCCAATTGCGTATTTCCAAAAACATTCTGCTGCATACTCGAGTTAACACCTGTAGCCGTAACCCCCGACGAACTTTGTCCACCGCTGACTACTCCGGTACTTCGCGCGCTTCCAACATTCCCTTTGTTTCCCGCGATAGCCTGTTGCGATTGCAAATAGGAAGAATTTGTTTGTTTCGCTCCGCCGGTCACCGGCGGCGGAGGACCAAAACCAGAGCTTTGCGGCGGTGGACCTTGATTTCTGGTCGGATTTTGCTGCCCCATTACCGCGTACGGTTGGGAATTATTCGAATTTGGATCACCGTTCGGATTTCTCCAGAATTGATTGGTATTCCCGACCGATTGATTCGGCGCATTCGTCACGGAAGATGTATTGTCTTTATTCCAACTCGGCGGTGTTTGCGGCTGAGTCGCCGTCTGACCTGCCGAATACGGTTGCGACGCAGTCTGGGAATTGTTTGAGTTTAAATCGGTACTTGGATTTCTCCACTGTTGATTGGTCGTCAACGCTGTAGTCGCTTGATTCGGGGTGTTGGAGACGGAAGAAGAGGCAGAACTTTCTTTGCTCCAACTCGTCGGCGACTGAATTTGGCCGATTGATGGCAAAGTTTGTCCGGACGACATTGGACCGGGCATTGGACTCGGACGTCCCTGACTTTCCGGACCCGTTTGGGAACCCGGCGTACCGGGGAGGCTGCGGTTTGGACTCGGATAATCGTATCTCGTTGGCGTTACGGACTTTTGCGATTGATTCGATCCGGCAATTTGTTGTTGCGACTCGGTGGTGAGACTTTGGGCGATAGTCGAAGGCGGAAGTTGACCCGATTGAGGGGAATACATGGCGGGCGATGATGATTGCATGGGAGCAAATTGATTCGACGGATTTTGGGGATTTACGAGTGGACTGGACTGTCGCGGTTGCATGGCGCGAGGCGGAAAACTCATTGGCGCGTTGGCAAAACCGGGCTGTTGTTGTTGTTGTTGTTGTTGTTGTTGTTGCTGATGCTGTTGGCCGTTTATGGTGGGCATTGGGGGTCGAGGCAACTGCGGCCGGTATTGATTGTGAAGATACTGCGTCGGCGAAGGATCGCGGGATGGTTCGCGAGAGGGATCTCGCGAGGACTGCGACGAAGGGGTACCTGCAATAATGTTGTTGATATCATAAACTTTATCGCGTTAATTGAGAAAACAACATCGTCGTTGCATCGAAAAGCATTGATAACAAACTCTACATTTTCTTTTATAAGACATTTTTCTATTAATGAGAAACGAAATGAAATTTCAACCCGTGAAAATTATTTCTGAATTCGGGGGAAAGGGATCCGCGATACGTGAACGCGAAAAGTTGCAATTCTTTACTTTCAAAAAAATTCTATATTTAATGGACGATAAATAAATTTATCGTGGTAATTGTATATTAAATTTACCGGTATTACCGGTACATGGAATTTTCAGCGAATTTTTTTCATAGTTTTCGTAAGCGGCATGAGGAGAAAAGTAATGGATCTTCATACACCGGCGGTGATATTTTTTTTTTTTGTTGATATGAGAAACGATCGCGGAGCTAAGAATTTGGGTATTTTTTTCGTCCGCTTACCAGCGTTATTGAAACTTCCCAACTGATTTCCAATTGGGGGTTGTTGCGGGGGTTGTTGTACCCCATTGTGAATGTGTTGCATGGCACTGGGCTGTCCGTTTACCATTGGCGGAGGCCCTCCCTTCAACGAACCCGTTGGATCGGCGTACGATTGGTACCGATAGTTTCCTGGCTGAGACATTGCGTTTTTCTGCAACCGAATTAATAAACAATTCTTCAATATCGTTTCTCGTTTAAAATTAACGCGTTTTTAAAATTAGTTTTATTGTTTGAAATGCTGTCGAACGCCCTGCGTTCGGGGGAAGTCAACTGTATTTATTGTATTCATTAAGGAAACACGAAATTACGCTGTACGCAAAAGGTCTGCACTAAAAAAACGTTTACACACTTAAAACTGTACGCGAAATAACTGTAAATTGCCGTACGCACGACAGTTAGCCATTAAATTGTAGAACGATAAACAGGTTTCGGCGTACAGTTTGATGCATATACAACCGATCGGTGTACAGCGTTTCTGATGAATTTCCATCGGAACAAGTTTACCAGTATATCTACAATTATTTGGTAGATGATTTATCGATTTTTTAAATTAACCAATATTACCTTCGAAATATTTCGAAATATTTATAAAAACGGCAATCAATTTTTTTTTTAAAGCTTTTTAATCTATCGGAAATTACCGTACGTGTCTATGTCCGTAATTCGTGCATAAAAAAAAAACAAAAAATAAAAAAAAATACATTCCCCCGGTAACGGCGAATAAATGTTATATAAAAATCCCATAGACCAGAACAACAAACTCAACGTTGTTTCACGGAAAAATAAACACATCAACGAATAATCGCTAACGAATTGACGAGATGAAAACATTTTTTAATAAAAAATATTTCAATATTTTTTCTACCAACGTATTTTTTATTTTTTTATTTCACAACAAATACGGATAAATTTTTATGGTAATTTATTAAAAGTTAAAAAATTCATTTTAATTTCAAACTCCGAAAATACTTTTGTACCATTTATTCCATTCTTCGTAATAAAATCAAATAAAATACATTATAATTTTCACTGTTATATTTTGTCGGACAAATTTCAAAAGAAAAATAGCAATCCGTCATTACCAAAAACTAAAAATAACATGATAACGCGATCACATGCTAATGCGAGACGATTAAACGACTTTATATCTCAAGCTAATTTATTATCGCAATAAACAAGTTTGTTGGCTCTGCAAATTTCATTGACTTTGTTACTTTCGGATATAAAGTATTACAAACAATCAATTGAATCTCTCAAAAACAATTGGCGATATCGGTAATCCACCGCTAAAAATTACAAGTGAGAGAAAAAAAAAAAAAAAATGTATCATTCTGCAGATACGAAAAAAAATCATTTAAAAATTTGATAAATTTTTACAATTCTTTACTTTTTTTCGTGTTTGCGGTAATGAAAAAAAGAAATCTCTGGAATGTTAATATGAGTTCAAAGAATGATTAACGACCGACACGACTCAAATATTTTTTCAACAGGTTTCCGTTGTAAAGATGTCAACAAATATATCAGAGAGATAAAAAATTGTCTCTGCATCGTTGATTACTTTATCAATTGCTTTAGATTCAAATCTATGTGAATTGGGTCGCTAGCCATTTGATGCTTTGAACGAGACCTTTGAATTATTTAGAGTTCAATTTCACCAGAAATTAGGGCAGAGTAATGTGAATAATCCCTTCCAAAATGTCTCCGAATTCCGTTTTAATAAGGTTAACGTCAAAATTTTTCATCGATCCACGAGTTCGACCCGGAATCGCGACAAAGAAAAACCATTTTTAAAAAACCTCTTTAACAATAAAAATCGAAAGAAAAAAATCACCCAGCGAATTAATAGCATGAGACAAGGTCGCTGAGATTGCTGTGCACCATTAAGAGACCGCGATTAATCGAACACTTTTCGATATTTTAACCAAAACTCACATCGAATACAAGATAATTATTAAGAAGAAGTTAATTAACGATTAACGATGCATTAAAAAAAACCGAAAAAATGCACGATCATAAGTGGCAAGCTAACACGCGTTCGAAAGGTTAAAACGTCATCGCGAAACGACAGTGTGAACGAAGTCTGGAAACGTCGCGGGGCGATAGAACGAAATTTTTTATTTCGAAGATTTTTTTTTTCAAGCGTATATTCGAGGCTCACCTTCTTACGAGTTTTTTAGCTCGCGAAGCTTATTAATCCAACGTTACGATCCGGCAGTCACAGATTTGAGCATTGCACTCGCGAATTGGTTAAATTTGTGAAATTATGTTGCGAGAGTAATTTGTAAACGGCACGCAACATTACGTGGCAGCCCAGGCGATCGCAGCGCTGTTTTTCATACGTGAGAAAATCTTGAAGTTCAACGACGTCATATGGGTTATCGTCGTTATCTAGCGGGCCGTCGTCACGGGTGGCGCGGCAGAGCGACGTACCCGCTCAACATGCGCGACAGACGAAATGGGCGTACCTCCTCCCATGTCTTGCTGCGTCACGCGCATGCAATTTTACCATCATTTTTCTTTTTCTCGATTTGTTGTGTTCCCAGAGACAACGATAGCGAGAAAAGTTTCGCGTTTTTATGGCAATGTCAATTTCAGTATACATCGAAATAAAAATCCTCCGTATGTAAAGTCAACAGGTTTACCTACTATTAGAGATCTTTACACGCATACAGGTCTTTAAACACGAAACAATCGACACCCTCTGTGCGTACAATTGTTCTTCATTGTGATAAAAACTTTTAAAGTCCCCAAAAGACCTCGACTCTGCTTATCAAAATAAAAAATAAATACGCCGATTTTCGCATTCATGAAATTGCAATGTATTTATCTAAAATCAAATAAATATTCAATAGATTTTTTTTTCTTTAATTTACACTAAAAAATATATGTACATAAACATTGGATGCAAGATGCAAGGAATTCAATCAAAGATCTTATTTACATTAAGTCGGTAAATCATACAAAATTTAGTTTTTTTTTGGAGGAACGGCAGACAATTGAGTGACTATAGAAACAAAAAATCTACTCCATCAGCTCAATTATGGTCGTGGGATTCCAGTCTCTATGCGAATTCCATGCATATCTTTGATCTCATCTTTCAGCGTCTGCAAAAAAAAAATATAATTTCGATTTTTTTTTTTTTTTTTTTTCAATTTTTTTTTTATGGGTACTGAGAAAAAAAATGTACATCGTTGATTAATCTGTGCTGTTTGACCGTATTGAGCCCCTGGAACTCTGGAGCTACGACATTAACGTGAAACATTGCTCCACAGCCACCTGTAAAAAATTTGATAAGATTATTCAATGCGAATAGATGTATCGTTACATTTTGTCTGCGAATCGCTGATATACCGGATACGTCTGTAACTTCGATGATTTGCGCCTTAGGAAATTTATTTCTCAGTATGCCGATCATTTTCTGTTCGGCTTGTTTGCCCGCGAGTACATTGTTCGGTCCGCTCCATACCCTCGACAGTAACTGCAAAACTTTGGCTTTACCTATTTTGCCCATTTGTCGGCAGCCGCAACGAGCAAAAAAACATTTGCCCGAAAAATAACGAGAATCGCCGTGCAAATAGTTTTGACTATGACATTTTTTCGAATCTCTCAGTTTCGTGACGAAATTCGATAATGCCACCGGAGATGCAATTATTTTTTGCCTCTCCGGCACCGATCATGTCGTGCATTCGAGTCTCGAACGATAGACGTTCGGAGATTCGCGAATCGGGACAATTTTTACCTACCGATATATTACGAAAATTTGTATTGAAGACACGACGGAACATAGCTGCTACACGAAAGATTCAATGCAACTGTTTGCAAAAAATATCGTCTGTTGTTTCGTGAAAAATGGCGATATTGTTGTTGAATGAAATGAGAATAAATTCAACGTGCCGACTGCGCGCGGAGGGCACGTGCGATAAGTTTGATAGGTTACGTTGCAACATCGCCGATAATCGCCGATAAAATGTTTTTTTTTTTTTTTTCAATGAAAAGTTTCAAAAAAAGCCTTTTCAGGGACACGGTAGCTCCATCTGTAAATTACGACTTTGCCATGTGTACGCAATGCACGGACACCGAGTTCTCAAATGTACCGCGATAACAATTACATTGATTGTTCACAATGACAGATACAACAATAACACAAAAAAGTATTTTCTACATTCCCAGTCATTAATCAAATTAAATAATCAATCCCAAGCGTACGTTTTATCAATGTAAAAACATTTTTTTACCTCAAATAAATATCGTCCACTCGAGACAAATTATCTCGAAATAATAATATATCTCCGTCCGACAAGATTCAAACTCTAAAACCGGAAGGCGTCGCAACCGGAAATTCAGCAGACAGTTTCAGTCGGTCACTAGTACCTATACCTATAATACACCCCAGTGAAACACTTTGTTTTTTTTTTAATTTCCAAATGCACTGTTGAACGAGATAAAAAAAACGAGCGAAATAAAAACGATATCGCTAAAGATATTTGGAATAATGTCCACAAAGTCCTCAGTGGATTTGAGGGCCGAACTGGCGGAACTCGTTAAACGCAAAGCAGAAATTGCCGTGAGTATGAGAATGCGGAAGGAATTATTGTTGTACAAAATTCCGCCATTTAGTCGTTAAAGTTTTCGTTATTATCGTTGAACATTTGTCGAGACAATAAATCATTATTATCGAGAAGGCTCATCGCTGGTTTCGATGAATGTCGATGTGCGAGATGCGCGGGGTGCGAATAAATCCCGCAAAAAAAACAGTTTGACAATAAACATCTTGGAGGTTATGTTTTCCTAACCCAAATGGCGAACGTCAGAGTTGTTATCGTATTTTTCACGTTTTACACTGCAAAATAATAACGAAGCACACCGCTTTGCGTAGTTATTTGTTCACCGTAACATGGAACGAAACTAATTCGGAGAGTAACAGGAATTTTCCTATCATTATATATATCTAAAAAAAAGGTGTACGCTGAATAAATTTCTTTTACCGAATACGCAAATTGTGAGATTAGACTCTGATGACGACGGCGACGATAGAGTTGCAGAATTTAAATACAGGTTTTTCTACTGGTAAAAATAACAATATCATGAAATGAAAGAAAAAATTGTACGTTTATTCACGGAATAGCGCGGTGGTGAAACATCAATGTGTTTGTAACATATGTCACTCCGCCGTTTTAGGACACATTGGCGGGTTTAGAACGTCAGATTTATGCGTTTGAGGGAAGTTATCTTGAAGATACACAGCTCTACGGCAACATAATACGCGGATGGGACAGATACTTGGCGAGCAATAAAAATACGAACAGCAAAGCCGACAAGAGAAACAGAAAGTTCAAAGAAGCGGAAAGACTCTTCTCAAAATCGTCTATCACATCAATGGCCGTAAGTGAAATGGATGATCAAAAATATATATTTTTTTTTGCACAAAAAAAAATACGAAAAAAATTCGTCAATAATCGCGATTTATTTTTTTCAGGCGGTCAGCGGTTTGGTGGAAAGTACGCAGGAAAAAAGTAAGGACATGAATGGATATTAACGAATGTCTGTTTAGCGATGACCGGTTTCATCAATTAAGTTGTATTCTATTCTTTTTTTGTATTTCCTTTATGAATTCTTTTTCGACAATATAATTATTATTAATTTTATGCTTGTTTTTCTCAGCACCCTATTTATTATTTTTGTTTGTATCGAATTTGAACGCCGAGATTTATCTCGATTTTGGGATGAGTAATGTTTTTATTTTTTTATTCATTTTTTTTTTTTTTTTTTCGTTCACAATATTTAATTTATGCAATTTCCGGTGATGGGTAAAACGGAGGCCTGAGTATGCAGCTTTAGCTATTGTTTTTTTTTTCCCTGTAGATTGACTTTGATGCACAGAAATATTTTCTGTACATTAAAAAAATTATTTGTAGAAAAAAAAAAGGTCCGACCGATTCTCGATACATTGTTTCATTTGTCGCTTCAGTTATAGTTGGTGTATCGTTGCTGCATACGTAGATGAGGTCTGAATTATTTGGGTTATTAAAAGGAATGAGACATTGGCACCGTTGATGTAGAGAGCACGTGCCCGTCTTTTCGATATATATTCTTTAGTATTCATTTAACGCTATTCGGTCGACAAAAAAAACGATATAAAAATTCGTCTGCGAACACCGAAAATTCGCGAATTCATTGTGTATTGAAAATTGGCAAAAAAAAAGGCATTGAGACTTAGAATCGGAAGAATTCTTTTCGACTAAATGCGAAGAAAAATAATTTTGATGTCTCACAAAATCAATACAGTGCAATAATAATGCCTTTCGATAAAAAAAATCAAAATTTATCGAAATTACGCGGTAAATGTAACTTTTTTTTTTTATCGAATATCATATACTAATATCATTTTATTCGTTTTTATTTCGTTGTTTTTGTATGGTTAAAAAAATACGTTTCTCCTACGCGATACGCAAGGAGAAACGGATTTCAGGAATTTCTCTGGTGGCAGTTCTTTCCTTTTGCATCATCGTTCTTTTATAAGTCGAATTAATGGAACAACTAAATTGGTCATTACGCAAGAATATTATAATTCGTCAATTGTAATGCCGAAAAAAAGATTCTTAGAGAAAAAAAACAAAAATTACCCAACGTCTGCCAACAGATGAAAAAATATCGTCATAAGAAAATCTGTAATCCAATTTTTTCGAAGGTATTAAACATTAAGAAGCAAACGCAAATTTTCAAGTCCTTATCAATTAATCGCGCAGCTTAGCGATAGACAGCGTTTCGTAAAGTTTTAGTGCTCTTCGAAAAAAATGAATTACAGTTTTCTTTCATCCGGAAATATGCAATCCCTTTAAATCGAAACAAAAAAAAAATGTATGACGCTTTGTTCGAGTAGTAAATACGAACACGAGACGAATATCTGGTGGTAGGTTCGTTCTTTGTCGTAAAAATGTTCTCGTAGTTTATGCCGAAGAGGCAGAATTGTGGAATCGTTAGAATAATTTTCTTTTTTTTTGTTTGCACGCCGATTCTTGCCGATAATTGAAGGTAAATCTTTTATAGTTGAGCGATACAGTGAGTCGGAGTCGCAGCTGGGAAACAGCGGAAGCGAAGATAATTGCAACTTCGGCAATTCCAACGTAATGTCGTCGGGTAATAGTAAAGAGGCAACCGGAAAGAATCACACATCGATTCAAAGTGGTTATTCGCAGAACAACGGTACCCTCAGTAATTCCGACGGTAGCGTTCAATTCACGAACGGTCCTATGTCGAACGGGAATTTGGAACACGTCTCGACGCCCGCCAAAGACGGACACACCAATAGTAAAGAATCGAATAAGAATCGTTCGTCAACGAGCGCCAAGAAGAACAGTAGTAACAAAAGATCGAGAAACAGGTAGAAATTATTTCTCATTCGATTTCATCGATCGATCATCGTCCCACTGCTTCCCTGCGTGTTCTGTTTGGGAACATCTTTTTCTTTTTTTCTCATAACGTACAAAACTCATAACTGATTTTCACGATTTTATCTTACGCACGAGACGTTACGATGTCTCAGTTTTTACATTCAAATTTGTCATTTCATATTTGGAAAAAACATCAATTTAATCATTTTAACTATTTTATTTCGCGGTCGATAACGATCGACGACGAACGAGAAACGGGTGTTGGAGAACTTTTTGAAAAAAGAAGAGCGAAATTTTAATGCGATGAGCTTTTTTGCTCGAATAACTCGTTTTCAGTCGATCCTATCGGTTGTTAAAGTTAGTAACGATCTTGAGAACGATAAAGCTATTCGCGAAATTTTCGAAATAATTATTTTTGTTCGGGAAATAATTTCGGAAGTTGGAGTTGTCAAAAATTAAACAATTAGATAAGAATTATTGATCGGGGAAAAATCATTTTTTTTTTTTATTGAATTTGACGATTTCGGCCGTAGAATCGAAACGGAAACGAGTTATTAGAAGAAAATTACGAACATCGTTATTTTTTTCTTTTTAGTTTGCTTCTAAATAATCTAAATCGGTTGATAAATTATTTTAAAAAAAAAAAAAAAAAAAAAAAACAACAAAAAATGTTCTCCAGTTTTGCGAATTGTTTTAACCGAAAATCACGATTCAACTACATTATAATATAATCATCACGCGTCGAACAAAGCTATTTATCAATTTTCTAACGATAATTTTTATCTATATAACGAGATCTACATTACCGACAAGAGTTTCCGCGAGTTTTCGCAACGACTCAAGTATTATTAACGATACGGCGATAAAAACAAAAACAACAGAATAAGTGTATAATTTAGAATTTTTGCGACATTATGTCGGAGGCATCTAAAAAAAATTTTTTTTTTTTTCTGATTTTGCACTCAAAGTGTTTTTTGAAGCAATTTCTCATAGATTACGTTTTTTATACTCAAGCAACGTGTTACACGAGTTTTTTTTGTACAAAATCACATCACATCGTTTTTTTTTTGTATTTGTAATTTTTCGTAAAAAAACAAAAAAATTAAGAATAGTTCTATTCCTACAGAAATCCTTCCGTAAGTATAGTTTTAGATGATAACCGATAAATAAACGATTCAGTAAGATAGCTAACCAATTCATTTGCATAACTCATCTATTCGTAGTTTGTAAGAAAAAAAAATAAAAATAAAAAAAAAAACTAATGAATAACATTCTGATAAGGAGTTTGATACAATGAAGAGAAACAAACGTTCGATGTTTCGTACCGCGTCCCCGAAGCATCGTTTCTCGAAACGTTGTATTATCCTCAGCTATAAAATACGATTTATATATAGAAACAAATTTGTATAAAAAAAAAAACCACATCGTTCTTTGCATCCCGCATATAAAATTAAACACGTTACTAACATTAAATTCATCTCGAGCTGTTATCATATTTGAAATGTTTGCTAGAATAAAATTAATAATTCAATGAACATCACTTTTATTCGTAGTAATTATATATTTTTTCTTATTAATATTCGCTACTGAGATTCAAACGTGCGAATCGGCAGACGGTAAAAATGGGGATAAGTTTAATTCCTTTCCACGTATCGACTTAAAAAAAAAGTCTATACGGAAAAATGTTATCTTCGTCCACAAGAAAATCCTCTTTGGCGATTTTTTCCTCGTCAAGACGTTATTTATATATTTAAAAAATTTTTTTTGTTCGACACAGCTGTAGAAGGAATCGTAAAAATAGTTTAAGTATGCGGATTTCTTAGGGAGTAAAAGATTTACTTGAGTTTCTCGAAGATCGATTATTTCAGAGTCGTAAGCGATGTCTTCCGGTTTTGTAAGAAGCGGAGGGAACGAAAGTTTTTAATACAGCTTCCGCTGGTGGATGTTTCGGTGGACCACTTCTGGTAACGACGGCGTTGAATCCGTGATTCTCGTCGGCTGTGTAAGTTACCGTACGAATCCATCCATCAGCTTCGACTACCGAATATTCCCCTTTAACACTGTCACCGTCACGTTCCTCCCACGCTGATTTCGAGTCGCCAGTGTAGCCGTCGATAACTCCGTAATTGAATGAGTATCTTGGATACGCCTGGAATGATAAATCGATTTATAAAGAATTACTTACTGGGGATATAACTACGCGACTTTATCCCTTCACAGCCGCATTTGGTACGAATTATTTGTCAATCAATTTTGAAGCTGAATATCTCTGTGTCGCCTCAATCTTTATTATCTTTAAAAAATTAAAAATAAAATACACCGTAAAAAATTTTTAATTGACGATTTGTGTTGGAATTTTTTTTTTTTTTTTTACTTTAAAGGCCAATTTTTTATCTCGACGTATTACGTCTCTGGACTATCGCCTGCAATATTTGCTCCAAAAAATTCAGAATTCAAAAAGTTACGATTTTTATAAATTTTATTTTATTTTTCCGAATGTTTTTTTTTTATGATTTTTTTTTTCAGAAATCATTTTCATAAAGTCACTCTAAAGAACAATTTTCATATCGACGCGGGACTACCGCCTGCAATCATTATTCCAAAAAATTCAATAAGCGACGATATTATATTTGTAAAAACATTTTTCCGAATTTAATTTTTTCATAATTTTTTTTTTCGAACTGTTGTCATTTTCTTTTCATCTTACATATCTTACAGTGTCGAAATGATGTTGTAAAATTTTCCTGGAAAGGTACGATTATCGAGAGTTACTAAATACGATTTCCAGCGATTTTTCGTATTCCCGCGATCAAGCGATATGTTAATACTGATATTCGCTGCTCGATCGTGAAAAACAAATAGTATTCGAAAGAAAAAAAAAAAATTTGATGTTCGTATATAAATTTGGGAAATATTTATCGACTCACCATGTGATTAACATCCTCCTCAACGGATGGTTTCGGAGTCGCAACGATGGATGACGAGGTTTTTATGATGGGTGGTGCGACGAAAACCAAAGACGCCGTTCTGCGTAGCGGTACGTATGATGCCTGTGCGTCGACTTTAACGTATACCGGTGGCGAATGAGGCTGTTGATGATCATCGACGACATCACGATTTACTGAACCAAAGTTTAAGGCGCAAGCTATCGGTCGTTCGAAGTCATCGACCTGTGAGGATTCCACTTGGGCACATGGAAATGTATTTATGGATTCCCTTTGAGGAATTGACGAATATCTGGATATATTATAAATTGATTACGATGTTAAATATTTGTATGTATATATGTAAATAAAGTTTGTCAGGTCGCTAATGAGGAACAGCGGTAAAATGATCGATGCGAAACTTACTGGTGAACAGCCGAAAGAGTATTTAGCAGACACACGAACAGAATGATCTGAAAAGATCGTACGAAATGTTAATAAATACTTGTAATTAGTACACTCGGAAAAAATCTAATAACGCAAATAAATTAAATTTGACCAATTAAGGGGGTTGCAGCGCTCGGTGTTCATTTCGCCTAAATTCGACGAAATGGAGCGGGAATTGCAAACACTTCTCGATAGTATAAAAATCGATATCGACATATAAAATGATAGAAAGATGACAAAATGCATAAATATTAAAGGTACCGAGAAGATTAATTTTGCATAATAATAATTGCAAAATGTTATTAACAAATTGATGAAAAAAAAAATTGTTAAACAAATTTACGATAAATCAACTTTTTTTTTTTATTGAAAATGAATTCGTTCATTTTTCTGAACACGTATGAATTTTTTCAAATATTTATCTTGGGTTTGCATTTTTTCTTTTTCTACACATTTTTTCCATATAAAAAAAAATTCAAACCCAAGATAAAAATCTGAAAAAATTCATAGGTATTCAGAAAAATGAACGAATCATTTTTATTTAAAAAAAAAGTTGAGTTACCGTAAATTTGTATAACCATTTTTTTTTCATCAATTTGTTAATAACATTTTGCAATTATTATTATGAAAAATTAATATTTTCAGTACCTTTAATATGCATGAATTTTTTCAGATTTTTACACTATCAAGAAGTGTTTGCAATTTCCTCTCCATTTCGTCGAATTCAGGCGAAATGAACACCACGCGCTCCAACCTCCTTAAATCTATCTATCGATCTATTCCGAGTCAAAAGTGAGATTCGGAGAGAATATCGATTTTTTTTTGCTACGAATAAGGAAATCAAATGGGCAAAAAAAAGAAGTAGAAGCGGTAAAACGAGGTACACGCAACTATAAGTATAATTGATTGATCACGTTTCACAGATCCTAACATAGCGCAGTTGTGTTCATCGCATGTTATCATCTCGCGATCCCACGGGGAAGATGCAACGCGTCTCCACCGTCGCTTGGCAAAACCTAATTGCATAATACATGCAATCATTTTGTACCTTTAAGGAGTGGCCATCCCGCGCGCGCGCGTCTTTGCTAAACCATTTGACGATTACCTCCATATAGGTACGTCGTAACATGTAACTCGTTACCGACGATGCATCCCGAGCGGCGCCGCGCGTCTCAAGAACCGGTAATGAGTACGTTGCGATATTCTTTTCATACGCGTTCACAAGGGCCAATGGTCCGAGAACAGACTTTGTGCGCTTTGAGTTGTACGATTAGACGACGTTGCACGCCGACGCAAATAAAGCGAAACCCAGTGCTCGGGTTTCTAAACGGCGAAAGTGTTGTGTGTCCGATAATAATACAACTAATTTTTCTTTCGATCACTCGATTCGATAACTCGGCGATGCCCCATAAATCTTTTAGCATTCTATACCAAATCTAACGTATTCGCGTTCGCATTCGGTAAATTAAAAGAATTTATATGAAAAATACGAAATTGATAATAATAATATTATTATTAAAAAAAATATATAATATTTTTATTAATATTATAATGATTGCAATTTTTTTAATTACTGCTACTACTACGACTCCTATAACTCACTCCTTCTTCTTTTCTTCTTCTATTACTATTTACTTCTTTTATAGAAATGAATTATCAAAAAAATCGATTTAACTATTTTATATTATTGTTGATTGTGTAATTTACAAGATTAATTTTCGCACACAATTTTAAAAAAGTTAATAAAATCAATAATTACCACACCCTGTAGCTGCAATAAAAATAATTCCGATGAAAATACTTTTTCTCGGTGAAGTGCCTAATGACTCGATAAAGTTACCCGAATGTTTAGATTAATTTTCTTAGTTTCTCAGTTGGAACATTCGAGTAGTGAAATTTTACGTTCTTTGCTTAAATTCCTTTTCTACCGATACAAATAATTATTTATTTTAATTTTTTTGGAGAAATTATTATTTACCTGTAGCACTTCCATTACAATAATAAAGAGACGCTTTGGAGTGTGTATAACTTTTCACAATTTCGCCGACCTCGGTAGCGAGATTTCTCACAGAGTGTTGCAGCATCCCCGCTGCAGCTCTTCTTTATATACCGCGAACATTCACTTACATTTTTCCTGCCTTCTTCCTCGGATCCCCGAGTGAAGACTTGCTTTACTTCGAGGCAATGTGCAATACCATAGTCTACCGTGTATACTGTACGCTATAATGACTATAGGTATACATTTCGATGGTATTGTGCATCGCTGCATCTACCTTCGTAGTAAGAGGGACACACAGACGAATTCTTATCTAACAAACGAATAGCCTAACGTCAAATTTCGTTTGACCTGCCATTTACCATTTTACTTCCTCCTTGAGGAATTATTCTCACCTTATTCTCGCGTAAAGATATTGTTTTTTTTAATGAATTCATTTAATTTTTGCAACAAGATCCGATTTTTTAAAATATCAGCTAGTCATGTATAAAAAAAATCTCCGACATTTATACGTCGTAATTTTGAGAAAACCTTCGGCAACGAGACATAAAGATAACTCCGAAAAAAAATGCAGAAGGGTGCATATTGTTTATTGTTTCGAACGCAAATACTTTTGAAAAATTGAAAAATTGAAAAATTGAAAATTGAAAAATCAAAAAGTTATTAAAAAAAAAGATAAGTTATCCAATTATTAGATAATACATTAGATATCTTAAGATAGCTGGAAAAAAAAAAAGAAAAAATGCCGAAAAGTCCGCATTTTTTGAATGCACATAACTTCAATTATGTGTTCAGTAAGACACTAAATAAGTGTCTTCACTTCGTAAAATAAAGAAATAAAATTAAAAAAAAAACCTGTAAACAGTGGGCGAAGAAAGTGCTTACGGCAGTATAGGAAGTTTAATGATTAATGACATTTGTCGAGACGCCAGATCAGTTGCTCTGTAGTCTGTCGAACATTGACACATTTTTCAAACGCAATAATTCGATGAAGGAAGGAGGTCGTTGGGTCAAACGTTTGACCTTAGAAATAAATGGTACAAACAGGTTTTAAATTGGTGGACAAGTATGAAGGATGGTACTATTATCTCTTCGATATCTAATATCATTTAATCTAAATTCGAGAAAAAAAAAATTGCAACTAAATTTATTTCGATAAAATCGTCACTCTGATTCTCATCTAAGGACTACTTTAAGACGTGGCATATAAAGTAGGCAGCATTATCTACCTACTTGATATTCCACATATCATGCGACCAAAAAAAAAAAAAAAAGCGAGTAGTTTTATGCGTTTGACTTGCAAGCGATGTTATGAGCTCCTTGTCCGCGTCCTC
Source organism: Buathra laborator (assembly GCA_934046635.1). Classification (NCBI taxonomy): domain Eukaryota; kingdom Metazoa; phylum Arthropoda; class Insecta; order Hymenoptera; family Ichneumonidae; genus Buathra; species Buathra laborator. The sequence continues at coordinate 19,452,999 of OW203895.1, read as the reverse complement.
GCGGCATTCAAATCGTTGAAAAAACGTAAAATATCTCACGGATAAAATGTCCCTAATTTTTTTTTTTTTACGATTTATTCATTCGTTTCGTTCACAAATTTCCGTGATGATAGAGCGAAAATATTTTTAAACACATTTTAATCCAAATCGTCGGCTTGACTGTGTCGCACTTTTATTCGCGTTATCAATAACGTGTCTATGCAGCGATATCACGATGCATCATTATCTCGTGGATTATTGGCGATTGAAAATTACTGATAGTCGGTCAATAATAGTTAGCGCCTCGGGCTGTGTATATTCTTATCACTTTTTGGTATCGATTGCGGTCCGAGGGTTATCGAGTAACTCTCGTTGCTCCCGGATTCGCACGATATTTATAACAGGATTTGTTTATTATCGATCTTGCGTACGACCGTATGACTCCATTAAAATTACCTCGTACGGAGCATTGACGAAGTTATTCAATTATCTCGTCATTATTCCTCGATACTTCGACAAAAACAGCGAAATGTTCCGAGAATTCAGCGATTAAGGGATGGAAAAGGGAAGAAAAAACATATTTTTGTTATGTGCGATAGTAGCGTGGGGTGGTGCGTAAAATTGCACATTACGCACCGAGTGAAACAAAATATTTACCATAGTAGAGCTTCAAAGAAAATTATAATTATTATTTAATTTTTTTTTAATTTTATATATATATATATATATATAGTTTTTTTTTAGATTTATATGCTTAATGCGGCATATAAAGTATAAATACCGTATATAAAGAGTATATATCGATTACATACGGTCAAAATATCAATTATACATGGCTAACTCTATTATTATTCTCTATTATTATTATTATTGCTCTATACTTTTAGATATATATATATATTCGATACATAACTTTTCCGCCTGCGTTTCATACGCAGCACGTGTAAACGTGTCAATAGCCATAGTCTCGAACTACAAGTCCCGGCTATCAGTAACCGTTTGACACTTGATCCCCCCGATGTCTAAGTATTCGTCGACGTTTAATGAACCATTCGAGATAATGTGAGCGCAGTTGCCCGAGCGCCGGTCTTACCAATCTCGCGTGTCAAGAACTCCATAACCATCCGGCATAGTCTGCTCGCGGCAGTGATCCAACCGTAAGAGAACACCGAAGAGATCGAAGACACAAAATTATACTTCTGTTCTGACGGCGAGGGAAGTCGGCATTGTTTCGATATATGTATACGACGCACCAGCAATAATCAGACCACTGCGCTCGAGCGCATCGCCAGACGCAATCTCAATGTCGTTCGGTGATCGGATCCGTGTTTGATGCTCTCCGCGCTTTGCTCTCGTCGCCGGTGCAAACATTATTATCCAGCATCACACGTCGCAGCATCAGTATCCAGCGTTCGATCGTACGCCGGCGATGGACACCGTGTACCCGTTTCGCATTTGTCGTCATTTTGCATTCGAAAAATTCCCCCGATCCGTTCACATTTTCGCGCAAACAACTAAAGACCCCATCGTCGCTTGATCTTCTCTTTACTCCGTCTATATGAACCGCAACGTCATTCCCTCGCCGATGTCCCTGGGCTCTTCGACGTTTCGTTCGTCCGATCGACAAACTGTACCAGAGACTCGTGTTTTTTATCTCTTCTTCTTTTTACTCGATTTTATATTATCCAGGACGCCGTTATCGCGACGATCGTTTGTTTCTTGATTCTTCGATGTTTCGTTTGCAAAGATATTTTCTCGTATCGTGAAAAAAAAAAAAAAATCACGATTTTGTTTTACCGCGAGAAGAAATGAACTCCATTCGTTTCGAATGTTTTTTCGGTGTGACAAATTTTTGTGACGGTGGTAGAATGTGGTTTTGAATCTTTTTTTTTTTATCACGTGGCACAGTGAGTCTGCGATATTGTGAGGGGTGTTCGAGATATTCGGAGAAACGAGACGTGTTTTTTTTTTTTTTTTTTTGATGCTGGATGAGCTGTTGACGAGGAAAGTGCATCTGAGGGGCGAAGGATAATCAACGTCGCCGATGTCGTTCAACGATTTCGTAATCTCGAAACGAGAAGACGAGTAAGTAGAAACGACAGGTTGAAGTCGAACAATTGTGGTCATAGGCAATGAGCCGATCATTGTTGCGAAGTTTTTTTTTGTTTTTCTCGCGGCATAACGTCGAACGATGGGTGGAATATTTATCGAAGATTGCGTTAATACATACATACTGTTGACGACCGAATGCATACGTCACTTTGCGTGGTCCATGTCGTGCACTTGCTATCCTTAGTATAACGGACCGTAGAGTACTGATAAAACGTTTTGCACGGATTAGGCTGACCAACGAATTAACGAATAATAAAGGGATAGACAGACAGAAGGAATCCCAAATATTAAAAGAAATAAATATTAATTATTTAATATAATAATAATATTAATAATAATAATATGATAACATAATAATAATAATATAATTTTAATATTTAATATTTAAAATCTTTTCAAATTATATATGAAATCAGTGACGCATCAAATATCAAATTCCGAAAAGTAATTCAACGAAAACCTATACGAGTTTATTGAATCCACGATAGATATCTCTACGTCGTTGGAAAAAAAAAAAAAAACTGGAATACACCACGTGTCTTGCCGTCTGAATCGATACGACCGGAGTCTTTATCAATCTTTCATCGAAGAAACCATCGGAGAGGGTGCGAATCGAAAATTAAATCAATCATTGCTTCGCGAGACATCAAACGATTCTTATCTCATTTCCACCCCTACGTTGTTTGTTTACGTTCCGGTGGCAAAGAATCCTTCGGTCTGACATCACTGTCTCGGCTAAGTTATAACTACGCCTCGGTGTCGGTGGCTGCGACGCGGTTTTCTTGACCTCCGTCGATAGCCGATACTATACCTGGTGTTACACTTCGGTAAATCGTATGCTTTTTACTGTACGCAAGAAAAAACTTGATAAAACGGATTAGAGATACAATGGCAGAAAGTGGCGAAAGAACGACGAGAGTTCTGTTATTTTTTTAAAAGAAAAACGTTCGAACGTTCGGCTCAAAAGTCATTTTTTTTTTTTTTTTTTTTTTTTTCTGTTATTCGACTCATATTATAAGAAATTATTTTATTCTAAAATTGTGGTCGTCAATATCATCGAAATTTATTTATTTATCACGGAAAAACAGTATATATCCATTTTGCCAAATATTTAGTTCAGATTATGCGAAATAAATACGTCAAAATATGCAAAATATTACCGGAGACTAATGGAACAGCAAAAATACAATTTTGTTGTAATTCTTTATTTTATATCGTTTAAATAACGCTATAAATAATTAATAAATATTAATCAATTTTTTTTTCAGTTATAAATGATTGCAGTCATTTTTTGTGCTAAATAAACGATTCGAAAATACTGCGTTCCATTTAACCGGTTAAGTGTTGAGACGTATAGAATGAAAATTTGCAAGGGATGGGATGGGGTGGGATTTGCATTTACGTTTGCAACTATATAGTGCAACTTTCGTTATTGTCATTGCGGATATCTCAGAAAGGCAATGGTATATTTGTTTCGAAATTCGGCCCACAGTAAGATTACGCGTGTTCCATGATAATACAAAAATTTCACACCCGTAACTTCGATTCGACCTCATCACCGACTATCCTTAACGAGAATCAAGATTAGGAACGGATGGGTTAGCATTGACAGTTGCGTCAAGGCATCAGAACAATTCAATGGCAATCTATTCCGATCTTATCTTTTACTTTCTTTTTTTTTTCATCATCTTCTATGATACATATAAACTAAATGCAAAACAGAACTCAGACAGAGAGTTTTTGAAAATAACGTTTCATACAAAAAAAAAAAAATGTATATATTTTTTTTAAATATACAAAAGTAAAATAAATAAAAATAATGTTGAACAAAAATTATATAAATTTTAGCAACGTAAAAATGTTCAATATCAAATATGTGCGATTATAATTTTCGCCTTGTCACCTCCAATTATTTCGTCATCGACGACGCTTTATTCTTGCAAAAATAAAATCTTGACAAGAATTTGGTAAAATTGTGTTTAAGAATTTGCCGAAGCGCCGAAAAATAATTTTTCAAGTATTTGAGTTATTTTAATATTTTTGCTGATTTTACATATTTTGCCGAAGACTAATCAATAACCCAATAATCCGTAAATTTCACCTACCAATTAATTTTTTTTGTAATATAACACCATTGAGTATCGGATTATCGCGAAAAGAGGCCAAAGCTTCTGCGATAAATATCTCGGCCTGCAGACATCGATTCGCCTGCATCCGACTACCATTTTACGGATCTCGATCACACTGCGGACGTGGATACTTATTGTGTTTATTGGAACCCCATTGTCACCGTTAGATTAATAGACGCATCATCATCGCGGACGTACACGGTGTTCTGTCTCATCGAAGATCCAGTGCGAAATGCGCCTCTATGAGACACGCAGACAGCTCATTCGGTCGTTTAGTCGTTAAGAAATGTTTAATTGCCAACGGATACGAGTGTTTTAAGTCGACAGTGTCATATATCGGCGTATTTTTCCGGTTACTTCCCATCAATATTGACGACAATGAATCGTCTCTATCGGTGAGATAATCCGAAGATAATAAAATAAAGAAATTAACGCGACCATGTAAAATAATGATAAGACGTAGACAAGCCGTGTATCACGTGAATTCTAGTATAACGAATGTACGGCGAGTCGTAAAAGTCGTATTTCGCATGGACTTTTGGTCCGTGGAACGTTTGATCTATTGGCCTTTTTAGCCCCCGGTCGCCGATTAACTCTCCGGAGTTCGACTAAATAAATTGCGAAATCAACGATCATATCGCATACGGTGTTCGTACGGTGGCGGTGCAGCGAAATTTTCCATCCTCGGCGAAACGGCACAGCATTTTTCTTTATAGCGACGCGACAACTATTTGTCGATATTTCCTCCATATTTGGCAAGGAAAATTTTCGATAAGCCGCCGGCAGCGTCCATAAAAATTCAATAAATAAATCAAAAGAAACATTTTGTTACTTTGATGGAAAAATTGAAATTTAGTTTTCATCGGTGTCTGTGATCATCCTTATCGCCAACCCTATCATTCGTGTATTTAAGAAGTGATTTTTTTTGTCTAATCGATACTTTAAATTATCTTGAAACTTTGCAATAATGTCAGTAATTAATAATCGCTTTTTATCCCTATCGTCATAAAGAGATTTTTTTGCTTATCGACTTTTCAAATTTAAGTTGAAACTTTTCATGCATTCGAAAAATAAAAAGATCGATTTTTCGTAACCCCGACGATAGTCTCTTTTCTTACGACAACTTAGAAATAATCAGTTAATGATCACGAAAATTATAAAAAGATATCAAATACACCTCAAAAGTCATGCAGGTAATTGTTAAAGTTGTGGAAGTTTGCACCGCTAATCGAAAATCATAATAAAAGAAGTTCATTCAAAACGCATTTAACGGGGAGAGCGCCTGAGTAGTGATGACCACTATTACTCCTGTGCATAGCGAATACAATGCATTGTCCGTCTCCATTGCAAACCGATCAAAGTTCGCAACACAAAATTTTCCTATTCAAAACCTTGGCGATGCACGCGCTTGATCTCGTGCTTCTCTCGTGATTCGATATCGCAAATCAAATGCATAATTATACGCATAAAATTAGCTCAGTGAAGCTAATTTGATAATAGCTCAGTCAGTGTGCACGAAACTCTGTCACCGAGAGGGGATAACAGATTCAAGGATCAAAAGAAAGTATGACTATACGGTTATCAAGGCGTAACTTCCTTATATTGCGTAATACGGCAACTAATGGGCGCGACGTGATACACAATAATGGAATGATAAGTCCCTAAAACAGGTTACAAAGAAGGCTGATTAGTTAACTAGTCAGTTAGCTACTTAGGTATTCAGTTAAGTACACAGAGGGAAGGATCTGATACAATTTACCATATTATCTGGCAAAAAATATCGTAAATTTCCAATAGTACGGATTCAATGACGCCGCCTGTTGAAAATTACGAGAACTATGCGAATTTTTACCATAGAATATGGTAAAAATTACCATAAATGTGGTAAAAATTCTCGTAATATCGAGTATTTTCGTCATAAGTGGCGCCATCGTCGAATTTTACCAGATGACATAGTAATTTCTAGTCGATTCTTCTCTCCGTGTAGTTGATAGTTAGTCTTTGGTACAGCGTATCTTTTACATAAAAAGAGCAGTGACCTCAACTACATCTATCATAATTTTTCTCATAATATTCTGCTCATTAATTTTTCCAGTGTAGACATAATTATGACTGTTAAAGGTCTGTACTCGCGTTAGCCGAATGGCACCTCGCAGACAGCCCTTAATTTTAAATAGTCTATGCCGGCTTTCGTGAAAGATTTTTCTGACTTCACTAATCTTTCGATGGGGATACGCGACAATCAAACAACTGTCTAAAAATCTTACGTACAACATTCGGAAAAATGGTAATTCAAGGACTAGTTATCCAGGATTGATTGCTGCTTACGCTCCATTACCTTTCGCAGATGAAAACCCCTCAATAGAACGAACATGGTGCTGTTTTCCCCTAACAAGTTTCTCGATTCAGTGAACGCAAGACGGCCTCCGATCAACAAGTTTCCTCCCATAGCTTTACAAAAATTCAACAACTACGTTTCTCTAACAAAGTTTGAACCTTGGATTTGTTGGAAGTTGAAAGCCAACATCTGTCGACCTTAATCCATTACAAGTCTTCGCTATAAAGCGAATAAAAACTTTAGTCCACACTATCCACCATTGGGATCTGTCGACTCGACTTGAGTAAATTCAGGGTAAAACCTTCGAGAAATCAGAAAGAACTTTGCTGGGCCCTTGAAACATCCAGAATGTCGAGTTCATTGCTGAAAGTTTGATCCCATCATACGTACTCTATCGTGAACCTATTTTCACGCGAATCTCGACGTTTGTCGGTGACCTGCGCGGGCGCCGGATAGTCCAGACGACGAGAGCTTTCGTTGAAATAACACTTCAGTGTAGACGCGCACCCCAATCTGCGAAGGCTCACCCCACGCACGGTGTACAATCGAGATTTTGTTTCATTTCAATTTTTATTCGCGGATACTCCATCATCACGCGAATGTATGTACTTCTGCAAAACGAACCTTTAAAGGTTTTCATCTAAATAACAAAAAACGAACGGAGAAAAAATGCAATCATTGTTATTCGAGAGAAGAACTGTGCGCTCCAATGTTTTGTGATTGTTTTTTTACATCTGTGATTTTCAGTTCACTGCGAATTAAATCGAACTGGATAGAGATATTGAGAGAACTAATTTTACAAAAAATCTCAGGTAAAATTAAGTTAATAACTACATAAATTTTGAAAGAGTTTAAATTACTTTTGGAATTGTATTCTGTTTTTTTTTTTGTTTGTTTTTCAACAATCAAATAATTTTTATTTCATTTTTTTTTCGAATGAAATGCAATTTTTATTTAAAGTTAAACGGCAGTTATGGCTAATTGGATTCAGTTCAATAAATGAATTTAAAGTTCATTGCTTTCGTACATTTCGTACATTGATTGATTTTTCCTTCATTTTTTTGAGAATCTCTAATGAAATTTTATAAAAATTAATTTGCTCTGCAAATTTGATGTTTAATCGAAGTTTAGGAAATTAAATCTCATCGGTAGACATTACGCGCGTGATACTGCGCTGACCACGTGTGCAGCAAGCAACGATTTCTCATTAATGCCGGCTTTGTTCTCATTCGTTTCATATACAATAGTCTCACTCTTCAGCTTCAAGAGAGCAAGAGAAATCAAGCAAATGAAGCGCAAGGCAAACTTCAACGTCTTCGATATCTTCCACATCTTCACGATTAAGAATTAAAAATAAAACTTCGTCCCGGTAAATTTCATTTGCATTTTTCTTAAATTTTTTACAAGAAAATACAAATTAGATGTTATAACCATTTTTTTTTAGAATCCACAGTAAAAAAAGATATTTTACGACAAAAATATTGTTGATTTTAAAAATCATTTTTCGTAATATGCCAAGAAAAAAAGTTCGTGGACGTTTGTAGACAAAAAACGTCGGCTAAAACGGCTAAAAAAAAACATTTTTTACCAGGAGAGAGAGGCTATTCACAAGTGGTTTTTTGGTACATATCGAAATATGGCATTTATGTGGATATTTAAAAAATGAATAATTCATCACATAATGGTAATAGTAATAATTTAGCCATTGAATTTAATTTTTTTTGTTGTTGTTTATTTTAAATATTCCCGATCCGCTGGTTGCATTTTCTCGCCACAAATCTTCAAATTTCCAAATTCGGGAGTACGTGTCATTATTTATCCGCGGTCTCTCCTGATCGTCAATCGCAGACAGAGCAATCAGTTCTATCATATCGCTGAAGTAGTCCCCCCACTTTTATTGTTCAATTTGTATATATCGAATCGCAGTATCGGGCACTCATCTCATCATCGTCGCCGTTTTCATTTCTGCAACTTATTCATCTTTTTATCGTTCACCATATTTATTCGCGATTACACATCCAATTTTGTGTCCAAATGCTAATATTTTACGCGAACAAATAAGATTCTCACAAAATTACGAATGCGGATAAAGAAAAATCTGAATATATCGATGAAAATTCTACTGGATGCTGTTCTCGTTCCCCATATGCCGCGCTTATCACACGATCCCATTTTATACGGGGTGGAGGGGGGAATCGATGTTTCCGGATTTTCAGAGGATACGATGAAACGCAAACGCGTGATGTCTCCCGACCGTGAGCTCAACACACACGTGCAATCACGCGAAAGGGGATCCTTAAATAAACGTACGAGAACGTGTAAATATTTATCGGTGGGAAAATGGCATTCGCCCTATTCAATTTAACTATTTGCACGTCGATCCGGGGCACTCCGAGTTCGTTTGGTCAGCAGAAATTTATACGACTCTGCTGCAACAGGCCGATTGCGCGTAACCCCCGCTGTTGTTTTGGCTAACTAAGATCAGTCGATGAACGAATGTTTCCCGATCTAATAACATTTTCCCGGTCAAAGTGCGATAATGGCCCCGACATACGAAAGATTCCAAACGTACGTCTTTGGCGAAGAACATGGATTCGCGTAATTCTACGTAAGTATTAAGTTCAACGGGCTTTCTTAACGCGAATGGCTGAGAAGGGAAAAAGCAAAAAACCTTTAGTTGGATCGAAATTACGGCACGAAGGTTTTGTCAGAGGGATGTCGTTCGAGATAACCTTGCAAATAATGCGATAAGACAAAGAGTAGACGACGCGGGACGTTAGTTTTCTTCGTAATCTAGAAATTGGATTAGAAGAAACGAGGGATCGAAGGAACGATAGATCTTCGTCGTGAAAGAAAAGGAACACGATGCGAAAAAAAAAAAAAAAAAAACAATACTGCATCGATGATATAAAATCAGATAAATAAAAAAAATAATAATAATCAATTATAAAAAAATAATGTGTGTGATAATTTATCTTGTCACACGATGAATATTTTTATCAATGTATAATTTGTTTATTATCTTATCTGTTTTAACAGAATAAATCATTTCGGGACAATGTCGAACGACGCAGTCGATCTTGCAGCTCAGTCAATAAATGCTACGGAACCCTTTGAACTTCCCATTGATATGCGCTTCAATGAGGGCCATTTAGTCAGTATCGTGACGTACAGCGTTCTCATGATAATATCCATTGTCGGGAACACCACAGTCTTGATCCTCATATTAAAAAAACGAAGTTCCAATAGATCGCGGATCAACACGATGCTGATACACCTCGCAATAGCGGATCTCATGGTAAAAAAAAACGAAATAATAAAAAGGAGCGCATTTTTTAAATTGACAAAAACATTTTCATGAAACACGCGACAAATATAATGACTCGATCGACAGGTAACGCTGTTAATGATGCCACTGGAAATCGGTTGGGCTGCGACTGTTTCGTGGAAAGCCGGTGACGCTATGTGTCGAATAATGGCCTTTTTTAGAATCTTTGGAATATACCTATCGTCATTCATACTAATCTGCATAAGCGTCGATAGGTAAGCATTGAATGCGAGAATGTTAGAATTTATTGATTACTGATTTACCGACGTCAGCCTACATTTTTTAAGTAAACCGATGTTACGTCGAAAAGAAAACAATTAATATTGTGTAATTATTAATTTTATTATCGCAAAATTTTATTATAATAGTATATATTATATTATTATAATAAAAATAAAAATTATTATTATCTTGATAAATTTGAATATTAGGATGTTGAAAATGTTATTTTATTCATTCGTCGTTTATAAAATTTTCAATGATTTTACGTTTATCGAGATATTATGCTGTCCTTCGACCGTTACATCTGATGGATGTCGCCCAACGCGGCAAGGTGATGCTGATTGGCGCCTGGTCTGCTGCCATACTTTGCTCCGCACCTCAAGTAAGGACATTTTTTTTTTTTTGTTTCACCGCATCGTTACGTTTTTAATGAAATTTTTCGAATTTACATAAATCGAGAAAAAAAAAAAACAATACGACAATTTCTGACGCCAGTGATTCAATTACAACCTTCCGGGTTATCTGAACAGTCGTTGCGAAAAATCAACTACGCGAAAAACGTTCGGGCGAAATAACGTCCCTGTAACCCCAAACGCCATGACGCGTCCTTAACAGATGGGCTTTCGCTGTTACTTACGTCCCTCGTCGTTCCGAATGACACGCGAGAAATCGTTCCGTACAATTGCAGATGGTAGTTTTCCACGTGGAGGCGCACCCCAACATAACGTGGTACGAACAATGCCTCACTTACACCGAGTTTCCGACTGACGGAAACGGATTAATCTATTTTCTGTTCGGAATGGTGATGATGTACTGCTTTCCTCTCACTGTCATTATATACACGTACTCCAGTATACTTCTGGAAATCTACAGACGCTCGAGGGAATCAGTCAACGGTTGGTTAACCTTTTTTCCTTATTTTACAGTATTTTTCTATTCTCCGATTAAACTATTTAAAAAATTGTAATAATAATAATAATAATAACATTAAATTATTATTATTGTTTCGGCATAGTGGAAGGTTTTGTTTTCGTGAAAAAATGGTATATTATGCTATAAGCCAGGGAAGTGCGTGATTTTCTGCACATTTTTTCCATATAAAAAAAAAATTTAAACCAAAGATAAAAAACTGAAAAAATTCATATGTATTCAGAAAAATGAACGAATCATTTTCATAAAAAAAAAAAAGTTGAGTTACCGTAAATTTTTTAACAATTTTTTTTTTCATCAATTTGTTAATAACATTTTGCAATTATTATTATGCAAAATTAATCTTTTCAGTACCTTTGATATGCATGCATTTTTTTATATTTGTATACTATCGAGAAGTGTTTACAATTCCCTCTCCATTTCGTCGAATTTAGGCGAAATGAACTTTAAGCGCTCCAACCTCCTTAAATATAGTTTAGAATTGAATTTCCCGCTGTTCTACTTTGTAACCTTTTATTATTATTTATTTATTTATTTATTTATTTATTTATTTATTTATTTATTTATTTATTTATTTATTTATTTATTTATTTATTTATTTATTTATTTATTTATTTATTTATTTATTAATTTATTTATTTATTTATTTATTTATTTATTTATTTATTTATTTATTTATTTATTTATTTATTTATTATCAAATGCCTTTGACATTTTCGTCATTAATTTATCGTTCCACATGAATCTGACTGCACGCTATGAATCGACAAGCAATTTGTTTAATTACAGACAGAATACGTCGCTCGTCACTGGGATTTCTCGGTCGCGCAAAGATACGAACTCTCAAGATGACGATAATAATCGTCGTTGTATTTTTCGTCTGCTGGACACCGTACTACATTATGAGCGTCTGGTGAGTTAACTCAAGTATCGTATCGTTATATCACCGGGTAGTGTTCGTTTATGCGATGAAATCTGGCGATAGACAAAAAACGTCGCCTCTCGACGACCTTCTGGGCGCAGGGAGTGTAACGATTATCTGACGCAAAAAATGGTGTTTTCGTGACATTAATTTTTTTTTTGTTCGCGATATTCTTGAGATATTTTCAAAAGAAAAACGTTTCCGTGGGACACTTAAAAAAATATTTAAAAAAAAATGAAAAGAAATTGTGTTTCGTCAGGTATTGGATCGATCGCGAGAGCGCAAAGAAGGTCGACCAGCGAATTCAAAAGGGTCTCTTCCTCTTCGCCTGTACGAATTCCTGCATGAATCCGATCGTCTACGGCGCCTTTAATATACGTCGAAATACTCAGGTGGGTGAAACGATATGCCTGAAAATCAATGACAAATACAGGCGCAACGGCTCTAAACCGATTACGGAAAAACGTTGGTATTTACTCGCAACCGCGTAGTAAACGTTATTGAACAATGCGCTTTTAATGAAAAAAAAAAAAAAAAAAAAAAAAAAAAAAAAAACCATAAGACTTCGAGACTGCAACTCGTCGGGAAAAATTTGATTGGGAATTTTTTTTTTTTAATATTACAATGAATTGTGTTATTTTTTTGTTATCAATTATGTGTGTGCCGATTAAATGATTAGGATGAAACCGCCAGAATTTAATTATTCGTTCGTCAAAGTTTCGTTGCGACTTGAGATCGTTTTGCTCCGCGATTATTGGTGTATTCATCCTAATAGTGTATCGAAAGAATTGTGAGAACGTAGAATATGTAATCTCGTTATAGACACCTGGGCGGGCGCCCACCATTGAGACCCGCGTCACCCCTGTGTCTCTATCGGTAAGACTCATCGACTGATGGCGATAATAGAACCTGCGCGTCTGTTGTATACACACGCAAACAGACGCGCCGTGTGTATACCATTCAAACGGATTTTTGTTCATAAAAAAAAAACATATCGACTAGTTAAAGGTAGGATCCGGGGAATGTCGGCCAGGACTTCGCCGTGTTACGTTCTGCGGTGTCGTTGATTCGGATCTCGAAAATTCTTCCGAGAAGCAGTCGAATTCGATCCAAACAATCAGTCTGCAGTTTCGCGGATCGCAGTGATACTCGTTTGTAATAATTGTACATAGATAGATGATGTTTTTTTTTTTTTTTCAAGCGGATCCAATAGTTCCTATTTATTAAAAAAAAAAAAAAAAATATATACGCACGTGAACGTTGTTTCGTTCGGGGAAATTTCAATGAAAATTATTCCGAACGTATGACGATTCTTGTTCGATATATCTCGAAATCCAGGACGCAGGCAGTCATTTTTCTTGAGGGATATCGCGGCGATACTCCGTATTCGGTAAAGTTAATTAATTTCTTGTCTTTTTACCTTCGGTTTTTTTTTTTGTACTCTTTTAATACATTTATATTCCTCAAGAAAAAAATCTATGTTGCGGTTAATATATACAATAATATACTTCGTAGCGTATTTATTTATTGATCAATGCATTATACGAATATTATGTTTTTGCATCGACCACTGTAATGTACAATTGTTTGTTCCATTAAAGTTACTTTTACACTATTGTTTTAAATGCGTCGATTTTTATTTTTTCCATATTTTTTTATTATCCCGGTCAATATTTACTCGTCGAAGTATGTTCGAGTCCTCCGAGTCATTTGCTGTTGAAATTTACCGAAGATGTCGGATAAAAAATTGCATTTTTTGTCGAAATTAAAAAAATAATAATAATAATAAAGAAATACATCGAAAAAACCGATAGAGAAGCCGTGTTACACACGAGGAAGTGCAGTCGTTGATATGTTGTGTGTGCAGAAAAATGGATCGTCGGAGAAAGCAACATCGTTTGCGAAGAAGAAAAATAGTACAACGAAGGACGTCGTTTGCCGAGTGTCCTGGCGTCGTACTCGAGATGATTTCGATGGTCGACCGATCGATCGTACATTTGATACTACGTTGGGAACCATCGCGGCTTTCAACATATCGGATGGTTTTGCTCATAATAGCAAGGAGAGACACAGTAAGCAGTTGATACAAATAAAACTTGTGACCTCTCCTACAGACTCTAATTTTGCGGAATTTTGCCGCGAACGCATGAATGGGATCGACTCGCTAAATTACGACGATAATTTAGCCGAATCAAAGCCCTCGAAAAACGCACTGCACGTCGACATGTTTTTCCTCAAAATTCCATTTATCGTCCATATTTGTAGCATATTTAAGAAATAAATGGGAAAAAACTCACTTTTCGAGGTTCTCGGAGCAACAATCCAATTTGTCGAAGCACCGCACTTTTCACTGTAACTTGATGACTTGATTATCCCCATGTTAATAGTCGTGTTACCGCACAAATGTTTTTTATATGCTAAAAAACCTATCGAATCTCGGGGATTCTTTTATCGCGCGGAAAAAAAAATAAAATTATTCCCGTGGTGCGTTTTTTTTCGACACTTATATCAAAGAATCAAATATTCTCACACTACGCTAACCTCTTTAACAATGTATTCCGAAACAAATAGATTGAACACGATTGCAAACGTAGGCACACATTTTTTTTCCCGAAGCAAAATCTCGCGGCAACGTGTGAACGTCGGGGCACTCACGGCGTTGTGGGATCTTCTTAGTTACCATATCTGACGAGCGCGCACTGGATTATGGGTAAAGTGTCTCGCGCCCGCGTTGCCTCGCAAATTCGGATCAGCTGATCAGTTTGATGCCGTGAGAGCCCCGTTACATCGTCGTTGTATATAAGCGCAATTGTTGCGTCGAGTTTTCCGCAAATAAACGTCGCGATTAAAACTAAAGTATTGTTAATTCAGTGTCTGTCTCTCGCGTGAAGTATCCTCCATTTTTAGCTCGTCATGCTGTGAAAGTAAATTTCGTTGAGAGAGTGTCTCGAGTCTTATTGGATTGTTGATCTGTAGGTATCTAACGCGATACACTGCTACTCTGCATATATGGGTACGTAACCTTACCGTCTACCTTATTACTTATTACTGACGAGACAAACGATGATGACTACAAAAACTGACTACGACATTTCCACGATATGTTTGTTTTTTCACGAGGGGAATACTATAAAATATTCGACATACAACACAAGCAATTTTTTCGTGCTGTCAAGAGTTATATCCGAATACTTTTTCGAAAATGATCGATTTTTTTTTTTCGTCTATCACGTTTTTTCGGTATCATTATTAATTACAATATCGTTTCGATTTTTCGATTTCTTTCGTCAAAAAAACGTAATACATATAGATGTTTTTGTTAAATATCAACTTCAGGCGTTCGAAAGATTTTCACAGCGATCGAAGTTATTTCGCGACATATATATAGTTTTTTCGAATACGACTACGCGAAGTATTTTCACGCGATTCGCTAGTCAGTTAATAAATCGAAAAAAAGCAGTCGTTCCGTGTGTTAAATTACGCAGAAAATCTTTACAGCTTTAATATATTTCGTTATAGTTGATATAGGATACGACACGAAGGAGATATGAGGGACGCACGACGAGGAGAAGCCTCGTTGCGCGCTAACGAAATATCGTGATGTTGCCAAAGCGACGTTCAGGAGCGATCGCTCGGTGGGAAAACGAGAAAGCGGCGAAATTCAGCTTCCGCGTGTGACCGCCGTTAAGCCGATTGATCAATCTCGGATTCTTCCAGCCCCTCGAGAACGCGACACCGAGTTCAAGAGGTTAGTGCGTGAGACCAGTGACTGATTGGCCCGAGACAACGTGTTAACACCCCGTGATAACACGAAAATCATTATATCACGAGTTACAAGTTCAATGATCCCCCCTAAAATTCATCCGGTTGTGTTTCAGTGTCACAAAAAAAAAAAAAAAAAAAATCTTCGATTTATCAGTATATAAAAAAAAATATTTAGCCTATTTGTGAACGATATTTAACAGTAATAATCGAAACACTTTTCGTCGTCGAATAGTTCGGATATAATTGTGTTTAAAAAAAGTGGTCAAACAGGTGGGACGCAAAAATGTTAAAAACGGGGCACGTCGATAACTCGCGATGTTTTCTCGAACCGCAACAACGCGAACTTCGAACGACACGCGGATAAGTTGATTTCGAGGGGATGAGACGTCCGGTAAGTTTTTTATTTCATAGATTTGCATGATAATAAAGAATAACGATGTGTCCCCGTAAATCGTACGAATGCCTCGCGTTCTCGTCGAATTTCATCGATTAACTTGAGAAGAATCCATCGGTAGATTCTCAGCCAATAAATTTGAAGTTCAGAGAGAATTTCGATTTTTCATAATAATCCCTCCAAAAGTTACCGAGAAGTTAGGTAAAAAAATCGTTCTACAAGTCATCTGATAACTGAATTTTTTTTTTTTTTTTGCAGAAATTGATTCGTGCATTTTTATGACTTCTCATTCACTTTTTTTTTTAATTATATTTTCTAATTTTCGAAAATCTCATTGTTCGAAAAAAATGTTGAAACCGATATTTGTGAATATGTATTCTATTATTTCCTATTGTAATGCATAGTAATATATAATCTGTTGAAAAATAAATAAAAATAACTTTTTGCCATTATTATGGTGCCAAATTATTATTTTTAGCACCGCATACATTAGTAATTTTTTTCGCATTTTCATTCCATTAGGAAGTACAGAAAATAAATTTCTCTCTAAATTTCAGTTTCACTTTTGGTTGGGAATGTAACGATACCTTCTTAACTGGGAAATTTTTTCATGAGAAATTCGGGAAATCGGGAAATTTGACAATTCGGAATGATTGTCATCGATAAAATGATTTATAGTGAAAGAATATCGTTTGTAAATGACGGAAAATTGAGAGGAAGGCAATCGCATGGATCTCAAATTTGCGTCTATATTTACGCGATTCCCGATTACATATATTCGTTGTAGTTATATGAGCGAAATTTTTGTGCCGATCTTATGGCACATTAACGTAAGAAAGAGTTCCGGAACCGCCGAACTCGTGGAGAGGAGATTGCTCTTTGCCCTCTTCGTACACTAAGATGTTCACAGTTACTGGTCCTTCCGGAATATCCGGTGAAAATTTATCCGTTCGGAGTGGTGTTCTCGGTATACTCCACTTTCCCTGTTAAATTATAATAATTATTATTATTTTTCTTTATCGACATTTCAAAGTCGATGGCAGTTTTTTTTTTTTTTTTCTAAAAGTTGTGCAAAAATAAGAGTTACTAAAAAATCTCACCTCTTCCAACGGACACCGTTTCGGTAAAATTTCTCCGGGCGCAGCTAAATTGTTTTGTATATATCGCTCGATTCCATCACAAAGAGTTGTTACATATACGAGCGGTTCACTTCCATTTAACGCGACGGTGGCTTTTATCTAACGAAAGCCTTATAATTTATTATTTTTCGCAATTTACGCAATGAGAAAAAAAAAATCGGCTGAACCGATTAAATCGACGCTTGCGGGTGGCGAAATAAATGACCGGTTGTTTAAGTGATCATTCTAAAAATAGCTGATTTTCATGATTATTTTTTCGATGGCTAATTATTACTCTAATCAGTCTGATTTTTTTATGTCAAATAAAAGTACTCTTGAAGAACAGAAAAAAAAAATTAAAACGTTTCTTTTGATTTTTTTTGCAATATTTGTTGGTTGAAAATGATTTGGAAAAAAAATGTCACAGTAAGCAAAGAAATAATCAATTTAACTAACAGTCATTTTGTCCAATTCGATATTTCTTTCGGTGAATTAAATATTTATTTCGCCGCAACCCGCAAGCCGCAAACCCCGATTTTCTCGATTCAACCGATTTTTTTTCTCGGTGTGCGGAGTTCGATGTCATCGCTGTGTTATTTACCATCAGCGTGCTTGGTATAGTTTTTTTCACCATAACTGAAATGGCCATATTGGTACCTTTGTTGGTATGCTCATTGGTCATCTCCAAACCGTCATAGTACTCGTGAGATCGAACGAAGCTATTCGTCGACATTATGTCCAACGATAGTATTCTCTGTAAATGTTATATTTTCCTTTATTTCTATATCGCACTTCAGTTGGATTTAGTTATCAAAATATTTAAGATATTTCTCATACCCTATCCGCGATCACTACCGTACCGAACGAAATAACAAGCAGTAAAGCACCGATCTTCGGAAGGATCGCCATAGTTATCGACGATAGAGTCCACTCGTCACTAAATCGCTTCCACTGATTTCGAAATATTTATACGAACTTCAAGATCACGCGATGTTTGCGGAATGATTCATCCGAAACGCTCGACGATTTTCGCAGAGATCGGCAAAACATTGACGTAACAGGATGATGGATGCATCGTGTAGATATAAATGCGATACCCGCGCGTTGTCACACTACCATAAAAATGAAAATAAATAAATAAAAATGCAACTATATTTCCGTTTCTGGATCTGCATTGTCTAATATCTCGGATAATAGCATTATTAGAGATGCCGAGCGATAACTTGCGACGGAAAAACTGTTTTTTTCGTCTGTGGCGGAAAGATAATATACACATTTTACGTAATCGATGCCTTTGTTAATATCCGACTGAAATGGAACGGTGTTACGCCTTTGACATTGTCAGAATATTTTTTCGTGAAAATTCTCGAAAATCAAAAAAAACTATTGAAAAATAATAATCTATTAACGCAATAAAATAAAAATACAAAAAATCTTTGCAACGGAATCACAATACGGAATAAATAATATATCTAATCACTTTCATCATTACAGAGAGAATATTATTATAATTTTTTAACGACTATACCATTTTGTCTTAATTTTCATATTTGCTTTGAGAAAACTGGTAAAATAAAGAAGAATAAAAAATTGAATCGTCGTTATAGTATATTAACAATTATTTCGGTACGTCGAATTTTTTTTTTTTTTATCGCGCGCTTATGAGAAAACAAAAAGTTTGCTGCGACTCTGTGAGATGTACGATTGAAATGCGATCGATCAAACTGATTCTGTGGCGAGCGGATGTTTAGTGGGTGGAACAACTTCCCACTTGATCTTTCTAACCGGTGCGAAGAATACTGTTATAGCAGCCGACGCTTCAAGGTCGGAAAAGGTATTTAGAACTCCTCTGGTTGCTATGCGCAATATATAGTCTTCGTGAAAGATAAGAATAAAATAATTAATGATTCGGCATGTTGAATGAGAAATCTCTGCAAAATCGGCGCATACAAAATATCTCTGAAAAACAAATTGCACAAAGATATTTTACCTTTGCCATGAAATATCAGAATCTGTACAACACACAGTACCTAATATCGCGTACTTTACAATGATTTTTATCCTCTATGCATTTTTTTTTTTTTTTTTTGCGGTCTCAGATAATTGGAATCAAAATTCTTCATGAAAAAATAACAAAACTCTTACAAAACTTCTAAATAAACTGTCCGGTTGAAAATTACGATCGATTTAACGATGTATGGATTTTTTTCCGCCCTTAAATCATAAACTACCAACGTCAGTGCGCTTCGAATGTTTAAGAATAATTCAAAGCTATTTATGGTAAAAAATGGTATTAAAATAATGGAGGAATATTTTTGTTTTTTTTTTTTCATCCACGCTGAGAACGTTTCTTAATTTTCTCATAGCTTTCAATTCTAAAAAAATTATTTTAATTTCATAATTTTTTCAATATTTACTTCATATTATACATTTTTAAAATAATGGTAGAAAAAAATTAGTTCATCAATGATAATAATAATAATAACTTTGGTTGGTACTTGTCGGTGAAGCGAGGCAGCAAGTGGATGAATAAATAAATAATTAAAAAATATTTTTATACGTTTATTTTACTTTCTCTACGAAGAATCACGTTAAAAAAATCGCATAGACGAAGCAGAAAAAAAAGCAGTAAAAAATATTTGGTAATCCATATATTTTGTTATCAATAAACATCAATGATATTCAAGAATATTCAATAAATCGAAGCGAAATGGTTTGTTTTTTTTTTTCGATATATTTATCTGGTCAGCGCGGCGAGAAGTGCCCGAATCCTCGTTACACTGTTCTCTTCCATTACGGTACATGTGCTGCAAGACGTTGCGGTTACTCCGTGGCAAGTTTCTCTCTATCTCGTGTGTGCGTTTAAAAGTATAAGTCTGTGGGCGTCGTATAAAACTGCGGCCAGTGCGTTTCCGCGGTCCAGTGCGGACGTCGATCGTCACCGCGCGCGCGACAACGATTTCCACCCTCCGATCGTTGTGTATCGAGTGCTTATCCACGACATCATCGTGATTCGTGGTTTTCATATTTATCGTTGTTTCGAATCTATTACGTTACAAATAAGTTTTAGTGAATTTCGAACAACAACCCCGTGAACCGGAACGGTTTGGGGTCATCACGATGATTAACTTCAGGGAGATCGCGATGTTCGCGTTTCTCGCGGCGTTCGTCGCAATCGGCACCGCCTCCGTTACCCTTGACGAAGGTATCATTCGATATAAAACTTTTTTTTTCCGTTGTGATTTTAAAACGGCTCGTTAGGGTGCAATTGAGACGATAACGATTCTGTATCAATACCGCCTAAAGAAAGTACTACTTCTTTAAATCGAATCAATTCGGCGTCTCGTGTTCTCTTTTGACTTACCGAACGATCTGTATCGATCCGAGATTTTTTTTTATTCAATCAAACCGATCGCTTTTACCAGAATCATGAAACACCAAGAAAGCAACAATGATTTTTGCAAATAGTCATCGAAGCGGGACATTGATTTATAATGTTTTTTCCCCGATTGAGAAAATCGGTTTGTAACGTAGCGTGAAATTATTCATCGAAATAAGTCGATCAATCGTTTAATTGGATTCTTCTTTGATTTTTTTCACATCGAAAAAACGATTAAAATATTTCGTATTTTCGATATAAAAAATATTATTGTTAACGGTTAAGATATTTTCCATTTTCGGTACGTTAGTTATAAGACAAAAATTTCAATTATCTAATTATTTTTCAATCGTTGTTTCTAAAATTTGTCAAAAATTAAGAATTTTTTTTTATTTGCTAAATACTGTGTCTTAAATTTGAAGATTATACATTTTACTTTAAACTCAAAAGTTTAAAATTAATTTAACTTAAAAATTTAAACGTAACTTAAAAGTTTGAATTTCACTTGAAAGAAAATCTTTAAATGGTTATTCTTTCGCAACGTTCATTGACTGAATAATAATACGGAATAAAATAATAGGGGATAAAGAAAAAAATATCGATAAATGCCACGTTGTCCCGTCGTTCGCCGCGTTTTCTTCAGAAGCATCAAGATTACTCAATTTCCGATTATCGTGTACGCGTACGCATCATACGCCTTTTTTATAATCACGTAAAGGCGCGTTTCTTCGATTATTCAGTATCAAAAGAAGAGCGCCGATAACTCCGTGGTCACAGGTCATGCAGAGGGAGGATAAGATATCGGTGAAAGAAAAAAAAAATGATGCGGGACCTCAATTTCTATGAAATTCTACTCACGAGTTTCCCATCTCTTCGCATTTCTGTGATAATACTTATCGCGTATTTTGGAATAACCGGCAACAACATTGTGTCGTTATTTTTGTCCCACTGATCTAAAAGAATTCGTAATTTTATACGAAGCGGACACACAGTTTTCTTTTTTAATCGAGTGAACCAATTTGATATGGCAATCGAATTTTCCCGTTGAGTAATCGGACCAATTTATCGAATTCCACGGTTCGTTCGATCGCCCGCTCGTCTCTGCACGGCTATTGCCACTTTCGTCATTGATGATCGGAACAGTTTCGTACACATATGCGCACAAGTACGCGGGGTACAGAAGGAGCGCCGTACGAGACGAGAACTGTACGGAAACCAGTCCTGGTGGAGTTACAGTCACAACAAGAAACCCGGTAGTTAAGGAGACCCCGTATGGTATTCCTGTAGGGTCAGTAAACTCTGACACTTGCCATTGTTTTCGCTGAAATTCAACGATGAAGAAACAGCTTTCCCGTCATCACGAATCAGAAGTCGTCACTTTCGTAATTACTAAAAAAAAAAAAAAAAATTAGTCGGCACAACTAACGATTGTTTGAAAGAACTAATAGTTAGCTGGGGACAAAAAATGTTCCCTTAAAAGATAGTTTTTTTTTTTTCGTGTAAATTTTTTTTTTTTTTTTTTTTTCGGATCAAAGCCCCAAGAATCATTTCATCTGTCGTAACTTCACTCTGGGGTCACGTTTCCGTCGCCTAATTCCACTTTCAGTGATAAATAGAGTTTCCGCTACCATTTCGTTGCGGTTAGTCGAGAAAACAAACGACCCTCATAACTTAAAGGGCCTTTTCAATGTAGGAGAGAATTCGGCAGAAGCGGTGACTTATGCTTAAACATAGAAGAGACTTCTAAACCTCGAAAAGGGTGTGGGAGTTTCTCCGTCGAATTTCGAGGGCGCATAAGGGAGGAAAGATAGTCGTGCGTCGCGCGTTTGAAAGAAAATACTTTGTTGCTTCGTACCATGAATAACAATGGTTTCTCCTTTATCTTAAGCTCTGACTGAGACCCTCGCGGAAGCTTTGCACGGTGATGAATTCGCCATCGTTGTAACGCATATTAGATCGAAGAAGACGAGCGTTGCTGAGACTCTAATCGCTGCACAATTCATCAACCCGAAGACCAAATTTGTCGTGATGCTCGATCGGCACGCGAAACGAAGTGAGTAACCGTATCGTCGGCCGCTTTTTCCCGCTACGTTTGCAATAACAAATTGTGTGTGTTTTTTTTTTTTTTTTTTTTCATATTTATTAGTTATGATGGAGACCGTGGAACACGATAATCAACGTATGGAGCATCTGGTCATTGACACGATGAATGTTTCTGTGACTTTGAAAAACATTGTCCTTTACGTTAATCAGAAACAACCATCGGCCCACATAGATGTCTATGTGGACTGTGTTCACGAAGGTTCGATACCGTTGAAGAGAACATTCCGCGAGATTGCTGAGGACAGTCTTGAAGATTCACCGGTTGAAGTGGTAATTTGAACAATAAATTTATAAATTTGTTAATCTTTTTCGTGAAATCCGTTTCAAACTTTTCATCCATAATAATAATAATAATAATAATAATAATGATAAGAAATAACAAATAAAAAAAAATATTATTATAATCATAAATCAATTTATAATTTCTCATGATAATTTATGATGAATAATATTAATAATTTTTCGGCTCTTCTGACCAAATGTGTCGCGTAAAAAAAAAATTAAAAAAAAATCGAACTGTTTTTGTCATTCCGTTGATCCATACGTAGGCGAGAGTTGCCCACGGGAAGCCCACGAAGAAGGAAGAAAAAAAGAATATTGTAATTTCGTTGGGACGCTTCACGGTGAATGAATCGAATCTTTTCGATGAATATTGTTGAAGCAGTGTCACGGTTAGCATCGTCTCTCACCCACGCGCGATCGTTAACTCACCGAGAAATCTCGATTTCACAATCTATAAACACGTTGAAACGTCGACCGACTGCATTAGATTTCTCCGGTGCGCTCTGCTCGAGTTATGTCTCTTCTACACATGGATTCCCCGATCTCTCGCGTCTCTGGCTGTCTGTATAGCTACTTTGCCGCACCAACTCCGTGACACGCCGGACGCATTACGATTTTATTTATAACGAAACCGATGACGACCGGCCGTTCGTGGGACGATATCGTGTCTTTCCGAATATGGACAACGAAAAAGATATACGCATTCGCAACGAAAGCGATGCTAAGCGCTAACAGATTGCCCAACCTGTCTCCGGCGACGTTGAACGCGAAGCTTAGACTTGTTAAGGAAGATCTCATCTGTTTTCTCGTATCGTATAAAACGATTTGGTATGAGAAAAAAAAAAATAGACGGACGGACGCGTAACGCCGAGCGACAAAAACGTTTAAACGAATGTTTCATTGATACTATTAAAATTTTTGCGATATTCAGCATTTATTTTTCAGAAGACACAGTTGTATTTCGGGTAATGAAAATTTCATACGAATAAATAATTGAAAACTTCGTTCAAAGTTCGCTAATGATAACAATAAAAAAAAAAGAACAAATGCGATTTTATTTTATTAAAAAAATATTTGTTTTATTTTGAGGAAAAAAAATCTTTTATCAACGATTCGTTAATAAAAAGATGTAAACTTAATATTCTGTATGCGCCGTTTATCTGAACCGCGTAAAGTACACCGCGGGTAATAAAATGTGATTTATCGATTTTACAGTTCAAGGATAGAAAGTATCGAACGAAAATATACAAGACGACTGGAGTCGAAGAAGTTCTGAGACGCGAACACTGCCCGACCGATCTTCTCGATCTCGAGGATCCGACGTTCGATCAGACAACGCAATCCTACAGTACGAGAATCCGACGACGCGGAGATATGGGTCTTCCGACGATCCAATTACCCGCAGGTACGCTTCTGTCAATAACAATTCTGTTTTCTTACTACTAGAATCTCAATATTCAATATAATTTTTTTTTTTTTTTTTTTTTTCAGAATGCACGGGAGTAGAAACGCTGACGAAAACGATAAAAGAATTGATACAGATAACAACAGAAACGCGGGAAGTGATTCACCACAACGTGAGTTATAGCCACACAGACATAACATAAATTGCATATCCTCTTTGATTCACAAATAAATAAAACATTAATCAAATATTCTCTCCGAAAAAAAAAAAAAAAAAAAAAAAAAAAAATGGATTAAATGTTTTTACAAAAAAATGAGAGTTGTTCGCTTCTTTGGTCGGAAATGGGAAATACCAATTTTATAATTTTTTTTTTTCCATTTCTATCGCAGAAACGGGAGATCGCTTATCTTCGTCAACTGTTGGAGAATTGCGCGGGTTGCCGTGCGGAGTGTCGTCCACGTGAGTTGAACGATGAAACAATTCGAAGCTATAAAATAAAAAATAAAAAAAATCATTGAGACAACGGAACTTGTTATCCTTAAAAGCTTTTCCATCAACAGTGCAGCACGTTCGAGTGTAGAAAATGGAATGAAAAATAAAAAGTTTCTCGATTTATTCTTCAGAACCTCCGCCAACGCCACCACCCATAACGTGCAGAACGCATTCGCCGTGCCATCCGGATGCCGATTGTCACGATACCAGCGGTGGTCCTGTGTGCAGATGCCGACCGGGTTTCGAAGGTAATGGATACAACTGCTCGAGAACGCGTAATCCCTGTCGTCCGAATCCGTGCTTCCGCGGTGGTACCTGCTATCCACAGGGCGACAAATACACGTAAGAGATATTTCACTTTTTTATAATTCTGTTTTAATGTCATTTTTCGTCATATTATATTCTTCAGATTCTCCAATCACTTTGTACGCTATTAATCGGTTCCGATCGGCCAATCAGAGTTTTTCTATCAGCATTTTTTCTTGTCTTTTAAATAGATATTAATCCTAAAACTGCAAACTAATATTATTTTAATAAACAATAACATAATAAAACAATAACGTCAATTTACAGAGACATCTCTTCAGTTTCTAATTATATTAAGAAAAGTATACAATAAAAATCATTGCGGGGAGATAATTCAGTTAAAAAAAAATGCACAACAATTTTTTTCTGCAACGAATGGACTACGTATCTTTCAGATGCATCGGTGTGCAAAATGAATCACTCCTATGATTAACCGGCGAAGTTGATCTCATCGTTGACGGATGTGACGACTATATTAGCAGTTTAGTAATAACGATGATTAATTGATTGCGACTGGTTGTCTGTTGCACAGGTGCGCTGACTGTCCACCGGGTTATCAGGGAAACGGACAACAATGTCGACATCCCTGCGAAACAAATCCATGCTTCCCGGGGGTACAGTGTCGTCCAATGTCGAACCGTCCGTACTACAAATGCGACTCGTGTCCCGACGGTTACAAGGGCTCCGGCAAAACATGCACTCCTATCGACGAGTGCGATCTTCACAATCCGTGTACCGGTAACGATGCATGTATCAACCTGTATCCAGGACAAAGGTGCGACCCTCCCCGTCCAGTCCAAGATTACTATGTTTGATTCGTCGCCTAAATTCACTCGAACTATCGCTTTTTTTTCTCCCATCCGATATTAAATAATTTTATCATTTTTAATTAAGGAGACAATCGTATGCCTTTCGCCTTTTACATGAAATTATGATCATTAATGCTTTAACTGATCGACCCTAAAAAAAAAAAAAAAAAAAATAAGAAGATGGATGTTTCGTAAAAAAAAAAAAAAAAAAAAACAATTTGGCGTTGAAGCGTTGAGCAATTCTGAAGTTATTTCACGCGTTTATTCCCATCCATTGGTTGCATATTTGTTTTGAAACAATCCGCAATATACACCATCGATCCCAACGGAACGAAATCACTCATCGGCTTCATTTTTTTTTTTTTTTTTTTTTTTTTTTTTTACTTCGCAATCATAATTGTGTACTTAATGACATTTTTAAAATTTGTAATTCTAAAAATATTTTTTTGCGAAATTACGATGACAATATAAGATACGAAATGTCCGTGAAAACTTAATCGATCTTAAAACTTTTTCCGAATCCCGAGAAGAATCCTTTTCCATGTTGCAAAAATCCTTCACATGCGAATGAGACGCGAGCGCAGAGGTGGAAACGCCTCGTTACAGAGGAATAAAAAAATCATATATTCTGTAACGAGGAGGAACAGAGGCGCGATGCGAGAATGAATAATGTTGGACGATCGAATACTGTTTTTTGGGTCAATTTCCTGATGTTCATCCGCCGTTCCGGTAATTCCCCGATCACCAGATGCGAACCCTGTCTCCCCGGATTCGAAGTCGCGCGCACCGGCAGTCACAAGGGAAAGTGCGTCGACGTCAACGAGTGTGAGATCAGCCGGAACGGTGGATGCGTTCCGAACTCCGTCTGCATCAATACTGTGGTAATTGACATTAATACGTTTTTTCTTTAATCTCTTATAGAGAACATCGAAGTTTCAATATTCATTGATAAAAAAATTCGTGAATCCCAGAATAGCTCACGTGGGTGCGAATCCGAGTTGTTTCGAAAAGTAATGAATTAAAAAGAAAATTTGTGATATTAGGTTTTCTTTAAAAAACGTGTGATTTCTATAATGTTTTACTCTATCAATGTCACACCTCGACAAACATCATTCTTACATTCTGATGTTTTGTTTTCACTATAATTAAGTTGAAAAACATGAATTTTTGTCAAAGTTTCGCAACAATGAAGATATCGGATTTCGCAGACCCATGTGTAGCGTTGAAGCAATCCGCACGGCGCAGTCAAGTCAATCGGATACTAACGTTTGAAAAATTGTTTTGCATACGTTTCGAAGCAGAAATTTACGTGTATCAAGTTGAATCTGAATTACGGAGTCGGATACTCTGTGTATTTTCTGTTAAAATAAGTTTAACATTAAATTTACTGAAAAATACCGCAGTTTCCACCGGTAAATCTACAAACAAATATTTGCCCCATTTTTATGGAGTAAAATTTGTAATTCTCGTTTTTTTTTTGTTTTTTAATTTTTTTTAGGGTTCCTTCAGATGCGAATGTAGACGAGGATTTACCGGCAACGAGACAACCGGATGTCATCGGACTCACACCGTCTGCGCCGATTCTAAAACTATCTGCGACAAGATGGCCCATTGCATCTGCATCGCGGTCGATCAATACGTTTGTCGGGTATTTAAAACGAACAGTCGATAAGACGTTATAACGATGAATTCGTAAAGACTGAAAAAAAAAAAATCATCAGATTAGAGAACAAATAGTTCATTGGGATAATGAAATTTCTTCTTAAAAATCAGTTTTTCCGATTAACTATTAATTCTCCTAACGGATTATTGGTTCTGGGAACGAATAATTTTTTTTAATTAAGTTATATATTTCTTTCGTTCGATTGACAATTCGATTATCTTTACCCACAGTGCAACGTTGGTTGGGCCGGAAATGGTTACGTCTGCGGTCCTGACTTCGATCTCGACGGTGTCCCCGACAAGCCTGTGATCGAATCTGGCAGTCATATTGCCGGTGACAATTGCCCCGAAACGCCGAACAGCGGTCAAGAGGACACCGACGGCGATGGTATTGGTGATTTATGCGACGATGACGCCGATCAGGATAAAATTCCCAATTCAGCGGACAATTGTCCGTACCACTATAATCCGGATCAGTACGATGGGGAGGAACTCGGCGAAAAAGATAAGGTCGGTGACAAATGCGACAATTGTCCGGATAAAAAAAATCCACGGCAAGAGGACACGGACGGCGATGGATATGGCGATGCATGCGATCCCGATATCGATAACGACGGTACTTATCGAATTCGTCGTTAAAAATGTCCGAACTTTTCTTTTTACGTTCGGTCGAAGTTTCATTGTTAATTGACGTAATTGAAAAAATTAGGTTTTCCGAACGAAGAGGACAACTGTCCGTATGTGAAAAACGAGAATCAGGAAGATCGAGACAACGACGGAATCGGCGACGCTTGCGACAATTGTCCGGATATTATTAATCCAGATCAGCATGACGACGATCTTGATTCGTTCGGTGACGAGTGCGACACCGATATCGATCGCGATCACGACGGCAAACAGGACGATCGGGACAATTGTCCCGATGTGCCGAATTCGAATCAGAGGGACACGGACGGTGATGGGGAAGGTGACGCCTGCGATATAGACATCGACGGCGACGGTGTTATCAACGAATGCGACAATTGCCCGTTGGTGCCGAACGAGGATCAACGGATAACTAAGGGTGATTTATCATCGATGATTTCACGACAATGGATCTCGATATTTATACGGATACTAAGATGGAATCTTTATCATTTGTCATTTGTCATTTGTTGTTTACCGTTTATCGTTTATCGTTTATCGTTTATCGTTTATCGTTTATCGTTTATCGTTTATCGTTTATCGTTTATCGTTTATCGTTTATCGTTTATCGTTTATCGTTTATCGTTTATCGTTTATCGTTTATCGTTTATCGTTTATCGTTTATCGTTTATCGTTTATCGTTTATCATTTATCATTTATGTAGGCGGACCAAGCGGTGACGCGTGTTTCGACGACAACGACAACGACACGATTATCAATCGCTACGACAATTGTCCGAACAACAGCCAAGTGTGGACCACCGATTTTAGTAAATACGAAATGATTGCGCTCGATCCCGTGGATTCAGCGCAGCTTGATCCCATTTGGCTGGTTCGTCACAACGGATCGGAGATGATACAGACTGAGAACTGCGATCCTGGCATTGCCGTTGGTAAACAAGCCTTCCCTTTTGCTATTGTTTCGCTCATGTAGTATCACTGAAAAAATAATAATGGTTTTTATAAGATCGAGAAAACTACAGGCACTTTGTTAAAATATGAACTTTCAGCTCTGGAATCCATTTTTTTATATTTAAATGAACTCTCAAATAATGAAATTTGCAGAAAACATTGAATGAATAGTTTTTTCAAGTAGAAAGTCCAAAATAAAAAAAAGTCTTATTTAGCAGCCGAGATATCTAAAAAAAAAAAAACGTGACTACGATGCGGTAAAAAATATGTGTCTTATCTTCGGGGAATGAAAATTATTTGGATTTTTTTAACATCGATGTCAATCATCTATTTGGCTTAAAAATATTGTTTTTTTTTCATTAAATTCAGGTAAAGTGGCTTTCGACGGTGTAGACTTCGAGGGTACATTGTACGTCAACACCGACACCGACGACGACTACGTTGGCTTCGTTTTCGGTTATCAGAGTACGCGAAAGTTTTACGCCGTTATGTGGAAGAAGGCTGAGCAAACTTATTGGCGACCGGCACCTTTCCGCGCGACCGCCGAAACGGGAATTCAGTTGAAGGTTGTCGATTCGGCGACGGGTCCTGGAATAAGACTGAGAAACAGTCTCTGGAACACGCAGGGACATCCCGATGAAGTAACGCTGCTGTGGCAGGATCCCCGTAAAATCGGTTGGCGATACAAAACACCTTACCGATGGGTACTCCGTCATCGACCCTCCATCGGTCTTATCAGACTGAAGATATACGAAGGATCGCGAATTATAGCCGATTCCGGCAATCGATTCGACTCGACTCACAAAGGCGGAAGACTCGGTCTCTACGACTTTTCGCAGGAAAAGGTCAGCTGGTCGGATTTGCTTTACACGTGTACAGGTAAGTGACTAAAAACATTTTCTCCACAGCTTATCAACTCGTTTTTTTTTCCTTTGATTCACTTGTCTATTAAATTCGATCGTTTAATTGAACGCAAATCGATTGGAAACAAAACCTTCGTAAAGAAATCCCCACAAGAAAAATCCTCTGGAAAAAAGACCTCCGGAAAATACGAAAATGGTAAAATGGGCGTTTTCTTCCGGGAGGTTTTTTTTTTGGGATTCGAATAGTTTACCCAACGTTTTTAAATATATGTTCTCGTCGAGATTCGATCATTAAATAAACGGAATAATCGTTATATTTGCAGAAACTGTGCCGGAAGATGTTTACAATGAATTGCCACCGGACAAGAGGCGATTAATCGAAGTCGAAACCGGCCGGCAGCGTCCAATAATATCAAATGCCCCATTACCGAGTCACTGCTTCGTCAAGAAGTATATTCAATAGCAGTTGCTTGAGTCTTCGCCAGTGATGCATATAAATAGTTATTTCTGATAAACGCGTATTTCTAATTATTCACGTATTTCGCCGTCCATTGTAACGATACGTGTGAAAAATACCGATATCGATTATCGATTTACATATTTTATGTGTCTGTTGATAGGAGGAAAAATGTTACGGTGGTTCGTATACTACTTTAAATGCAAAACCGAACGATGTCAATAGTAATAAGAGACAAAAATACAGTTGTACGAGAATAAAATCTGTATTATCATTATTCATAATAGTATTTTTTTCAATAATAAAAAGTACGATTACTCGTGCAAAGATTGGAGAATTTGAGTTTTTCACTACTAAATAATTTTGTCGAAAAAAATAACAGTTTAAAACCCATTGACAGCCCATTGAAAAATACAGAATAAAACTAATGAGCGCTTTTATTGAATATGCAATTTTTATCCCGCCAAGTACTTCCGTATTGCGCTTCGCCGTCTCGCAGTCCTCTTGAATCTACTTATCTGTCTTATCTAAAGAGTAATGTCGCGTCGAAAGATAAAGCAGATAAAACGACAGATGGCGCCATTGTCCCATCCGAGAGGAGCCGAACTTCGGTTTACTCCCGTTTCGATCCATGCCTTTGATTTCCCTACTTTTTTTCGTCGTTTTCGTAAGGCAAATCCCTGCCCTCCCCACTCGGCACTCGGCGCACACGCCCCGACAACCTGTTGAAGATAATGAGAGTGGTCCCGGCGAGAAATAAGAACGAAAAACCCGCGAGTCCCCAAATGCAACGCTATCATAGAAATATCTCGCGTTCACCAAAGAGCATCGATCTCTCGTGCAGCTCTACCGAGGAATTTGAACTTTGTACAACTGTTATACTGATTTATATATGTGGGGATCGCGGGGACCGCGATCGGGACAACACCGCGGCGCTGTTACAACCGATAACGGGTAGTCTGAGACACGAGCTTATCGGCTCTCGCTGCCGCGAAATGTAACTCTCCGCGAAGAGACCAACGAATCCCAACAACGGATTTTCTAACCTCGAATTGTCGAAAAGAAATAAATCACGGAAACTTGTCATTCTTCGTTAAATATTCTTGTAAATTTTGTGCTATCGTCGAAAAAGAAAAAGTAAACAACAAATAAAATGAGTTTTCGCAAACCGAGACGCGACTCCGACGTCATACTATCGAATTTCAATCACAAAGAATTGTTGTTCAAGTTCCTTATCATCGGCGATTACGGGGTCGGTAAGTACCAATGTGTGCAATCTCCTCTTTCTCTCTTGAAATAAGAGAGATCGGGAGGGATCGATTACGTGCGCGCCGATAGATGCATCGTGCAACAACGACTTCGAACCCCAATGCATTATGGCGCTTGGAATACCATTTGAAAAAAAAAATAACCGCGATCTACCTAAAGCCCGACGATTTATTATCACGTTATGTTTTTTCGTCGAATTAATCGATGAGTTGAATTAACGACCGCGTAACCGATGATCGCTGTTTGCATTATTATTATTATTATTTTTTATTTCGCAGGAAAGACCGCGATCGTCAGGCGATACACAGAGGGTAAGTAGTTCGACAATATTTGCACACGCGAGATACTTCGCGTTGTCAAACTTTATACCTACTTAGCTTCCCTTCTATATGCTATTCAATTTTATCTATGCTTGTTTCTTTTTTTTATTATTCTTTATGTTTGATTAAGTTTTTTCGATCTTTTTTTATTTTTCGTTTATTCGTTTCGTTGTTGTGTTTTTGTATAATACTTTATTACGCTAATAATTTTGTATTTTTTTATCGATGATTCTGCTTTCATTTGTATCGATGACGCGATCGAAGATATGTAATCCCGGGGATCTTCGGGATCTACTGTACGATGACACTGTCCCACATTTTAATCAATCTATGTATTATCTATTCAATGTAATATAGAGCCACGCGTAAGGATTTACATTGATTTGCATAATGATTCGAATCAAATGGCCGTTAAACAGTTCTATCGACTTTGTTCTCGATGTTTTTTTTTTTATTTTTTTTTATTTTTCTTCCATCACAGTTTCGCACAAAACAACACGCTATTTTTTACAGGCAAATTCTCCTCGAATTACAAGATTACCATAGGCGCTGATTTCGCTATAAAAACGCTCGATTGGGATCCTCACACTAAAATAAACTTGCAACTATGGTACTTGCCTGACAAGATATATCATATTCTTATAAATATCCCTCACGGAAAAACAATATCGCGATCGCGATACCACTGGGAGCTGTTGAGGCTTTCTATTTTTAGACTATTTATTTAACCCCTTCACTCTTCGCATACGTTGTATTTTGTTTTTTTTTTTTTTATAACACTTCAATTACGATATATTTTTGATTAAAAAAGTTTCGTAACTCTGCGGAATATTGAGTTCAAAATTTGCTTGAGGCGATTTTTTTTTTACGTTATTAAAGTATTTATTAAGGATATACGACACGCCCCGTTGGCTTTATTAACGATGTTTATTCTCTGCGGGGAGCTAAAGAATCGATGGTAGTTATTAACAGCGATCCCAATAGTGTTTTTCGGTGTGGAATTTTTGTCCGTACGCCCGGCAAAGGGGGCCGTGTCTTCTTTTCTTCACGTGTAAATAATTAACATATATTACGGATTTCTCTTTGCCTGGCGTAACGACGACGGAAAATGTTTTTGGCACCATTTTCATTTTTGTTTTATTTCTTCAACTTCCGGCCCTTCATTCCAGGGACATTGCGGGTCACGAGAGATTCGGTTACATGACGAGGGTTTACTATAAATACGCGTAAATATTGCTTTTTTTTCTTATATTGTTTAATTTTAAGGTTCCAATATACAACACCGTGTGGCGCTTTTATTCACTCTATAATTCTTGCGTACGGTAATGAATTAAAAAAAAAAAAAAACTCAATTGGAGCAAAGAATTCGAAGATCGAGTCTCTCCGTTGCAAATTGTTTTTTTAATTCAACATTTTTCTAACATCTAACATTTGCCTGTGTAATTTTCATAATTCTTCAATGGATTTGCGAATTTACCTGCCGTTACGCGACTCGTTATCGCACGAGCGCAGTGACCAAACAAATTTTGTCTCGTATCGTTTTTTATTTTTTTTTATGCGCGTAATATCGGACTCCGTCGACGACTGACCGTTAATCGGTGGATAATTTTAGGGTCGCCGCGGCGCTGGTTTTCGATATATCGCGAGTCGCGACGTTTCAATCCGTGAAGAAGTGGCTAAGCGACTTGCGGGAGAAGGTTACGCTGCCCGATGGATCGAGTATACCGATTGTTCTGCTCGCCAACAAGTGCGACATTAACACGGCGTCGGTACCGACGGAACAGATCGTCAAGTTTTGCAAGGAAAACAAAATTGGCTCTTGGTACGTCACGTCCGCCAAAGATAATAAAAATATCGGTGAGTATAAAACCAACGATTTTGTTACTTACGAAAGAAAAAAAAAAAAAAAAAATTCTAAAAAAACATCGAGACTTTTTTTTTTTTTTTCATCGTATTTTTTTTTTTAATACGAAAATATTGTATGATTCAGACGATGCCATGCGATATCTCGTCGAAAATGTTATCAAAGCGAAGATCGAAGACGAAATAAGAGATTCCATAAAGCTTCGCGAAGCTCCGTTGATCCCGGAGAAAAACGGATGTTGTAAGACTTGATTTCGCTCGATGTATCAAGTAGAAAAAATCAAGAGAACGAAATTAACTTCGGCACTGAGATGTGTGTTGATAAGTTGAAAGAAAAAATTTTCGACGGTCCTAATCGCCGATCGGTATGTCTTCAATTCAATGCATCGCCGTTATAAGTATTGCAACGAGCGCCGGATGTGCCAGTAAAAAAAAATCGCTAAATATGCATCGAATGAATTACTCGAATACACTTTTTTCTTATCCCGAAGTTTCGAAAAACACAAAGATCGGGAATTTTACGTAGGAAATGCATTCGTTGTATATTTCGTTCTTTTTGTTTCCGTTATACAGACGATTATATATATATATATATATATATATATATATATATATAAATTTGTACATATAGAAATACCCGTTATTGTATATAGGTATATATCGATTTAGATAAAGATTTAGAAATAAAATTGATAATTGCTATACTATATATATATATACATGTTTGCTATGGCGTATCTTTGGCGACGAGTATACAAATTCTCTCTCTCGCGATTTTTCTCTGAATAAAGGTGTCGATGTCTCGTCGACGCGTTTTTTTGTATCGAACTGATGAAAAATAAATAACTTAAATTAATTCTTATTGCTACAGTTGAGCGGTTAAGAAAAAATAACCTCTTTAACAGGAATCTACAATGGCGGAAGTTTTTTTTATAATATACGAAGAGTGGTCCCTTAGAAAAGGTCTAATTATATCGACTGAGCAGACTTATGACTCTCGTCCTGAAAAAAAAAAAAAAAAAATCTTTTTTTTTTTTTGGACGGTTAGTTGCTTTTATCGCATTCACAGTTCATCCTCGAGCTGAGAATTTTTAACGGTGTTCATGGCTATCGATACCGTTGACACCATCGTTTTGCTGTACTCCTTCGAGTAATCTGAAAAAAAAAAAAAAAACAAAAAACTATATTTATCAAATTGTCCCCAACGAACGTCGACATTGTTTTTTTCTATTAATAAAAAAATTAAATAAAATTTGTTAGAGATCGAAAATAATAAGTCGTTTGTACGCGTCTCTTAGCGCATTAGTTATTTCGTTGTTAGTTCGCTGGAAAGTTGCGCTAAATTCTTCTCGTCTCGTTTCGATAATTAATATAAATAAATAACAAGCGAACTAATTTCTTTGCGAAAGATTCTCAATTGAATCTTAAAGAAATTATTAATGTTTTTCAGATTGCATTGCTTTTTTTCACCGACGCTACAATTCTATCGAAAATAAATGACTATATTATTGAATTTTAATAAATTTTTTTCAATGCACTAAAATTAAAAAACACACAATTGGCTGTAATAATAATGGAAAGAAAGATGTGTACAACTTTCCGAACAAAGTAAACACTGCTGAAAATCCGATGGTGGCTTATGAAAAAATTACAGTTTATTGTCATAAAAAAAAAAGCGGTAAAAAATAAAGAGTTCGAATTTCAGATTCGATTTGCGAACTTATAAATAATATATTCAGCGCCACAAGCCACCACCAACTATTATCGGCCCGATGCACAAAAATTATTCGATAAAATCGAATTATTTGCCAAGAAAAAAAAAAAGCCGGTAGTTAGTCACCGTTTAGCCGATCCATGATTAATGAAGCCGCGCAAATATATTTTTATCAATAGAGAGAAAAGAATTCGTATCGCTTGACAAAGATAAGAAGAACAATAATATATAACAAAAGTGTTTGAGATAATAAAAAAAAAAAATTCTTCAAATTTTAGTCAAACGTCACGATATTGTCGTTAGTTTCGCCGTAAATAGGAAACAATTAGTACCTATATAGTTTTCATTCTTGCGATTCACTTTATACGCATGCTATCGTCGAGATGCCGCGTTAGTAGCAATTTTTTTGTGTGTGTGTTTGCTAAAAATTTCGTTTAGCTCGCATCGGGTACTCCTGAAAAACAGGTCAAGAAACAAAAAAAAAAAGGTGAATTCTCATGGTAAATTAATGACCGATCGTTCCGAAAACCAGTGTAATAGAAAACATTCCAAAGAATTTCTATTGTCAAATTTCTTGTCGTTTCCCAAATTTTTCGATGTGATTTCAATATTTCTCGAATAGGATAGATGTACCGTAAGTGGTCGTTAGTGTACCATTTGTGGCCATTTTTGCTATTATACTTTTCGAATTA
Organism: Buathra laborator; assembly: GCA_934046635.1. Lineage (NCBI taxonomy): Eukaryota > Metazoa > Arthropoda > Insecta > Hymenoptera > Ichneumonidae > Buathra > Buathra laborator. Next base: position 19,416,551 of record OW203895.1, on the reverse strand, counting down.
TTATTTTTTTTCATAACGGCATGTTGATTCTTCGAAATTTCTCATATAAATATATTTTGTTTTATTCGCTCGAATGCGATGGTCAGGAATCGGACCGGAAAAATGGCTAAAAATGGTACGTCTACCCTATACAGGTGATTTCTTCCGTAAAGATATAGTTAGAAGAAGAAAAACGAGTATCGATCGGTGACTGTGAGTTAGGTGATCCGAATCGATCGCCACGATCGATCCTGTCGATCCCATGCCAATCTTAGAAACGAACAGTGTTTGCCCTTCACTTACGACGCAATTAGCCGTGCTGATTTCGTTTCGGTCAGAGTTTGGTAACCGTAACGAAGTGGTGGTTACCTTGGCCGTAGTTATTCTGTCCTGGTGCGCTGCTCCCGTGGGGTGTAAGACTTGCGCGAATCCTGGAGCAGCTTATGACTCCCGCGTACGCCTGTCTGTATTGCTTATTCATGATCACGTAGATTATGGGATTGACGCACGAGGCGAAGTACAGCAAAAGATATCCCATCACGTGAGCCTCTGCGACAGCCAAAATACCCCGTTAAAACATCATATTCGCAACGTGATTGAATTTTAAATGTTTTTTTTTTTTTTCGATAGGGAAATATGGGGCAAAATGAACCACTTTAGTAATATCGTGAATTTCATCGATATACACAACACTTTTCCACTACTTTTCAATAAAAAAAATAGATTCGTCACACCCCTTTAGAGTATCAAGATGTAAAAAAAAAAATTGGGGCAATATGGACCGTAATTCGATTGCATTGAAAAAATTAACATTTTATAAAAATTTCAGGAATTTTATGATTGGTCCATTTTTGCCCAAAGTTCAAGTTGCGTGACTGTTCCATTTTGCCCCATTTTTTTTTTTCGCTAATAAGTCTCACCTGGATGTCGAACCTCCGGATCGGTTACTTTGACGATTGTTATCGGTAGGTAACAAGCGACGAAACTGAGAAAAATTGCAAGAACCATTTTCGTGATTCTCCATTCGCTTCGTCTCTGTTTCATTTCTCTCGTGTCGCGTCCTGGTGTGTGAGGCGATTTTATCGGTGCAGTTGCGTGTTTTCGCATCCGCGATTCGGACCTAAGCGGGCGGGAGAGTTGATCGTTTAATTAATAAGGATCGTTTAATTTTTACACATTTTTCTCATAGAAAAAAAAATTCAAACCAAAGATAAAAATCTGAAAAAATTCATAGGTATTCAGAAAAATGATCGAATGATTTTCATAAAAAAAAAAGTCGAGTTCCCGTAAATTTGTTTAGCAATTTTTTTTTTTCGAGAAACGATCGAGAAGCGTTTGCAATCCCCTCTCCATTTCGTCAAATTTAGGCGAAATGAACACCACGCGTTTCAATTACCTTAAATTTCATATCTTTCGCCGTCGTATAAATTGAGAAATTAACGAATCGCAGTCTGAAACGAATTGTATTTACCTGTGAACGACCCAAAATATCTTGGCGTAGCAGCCAACGATAACGATGCAGGGAATGACGAAGCCGGTAACGAAGAGGAAGGTCTTGGAACTTCGTCCGTTTGAATCCTTTACGATCGAACACGTCTCCAAGTTGGTGTCATAATCGAACTTCCCTAACGTCCGAAGACATTTGACTCGCAATTAGTATTCCAATAGTTCGTCTAAACTTTCGATTGTACGATTAAAGAATCGTTTGAAGAATAATTACCCCAAACACCTATCAGCGTTGGCAATTGCATTCCGTACGAAAATAACCAGCAAAATAGTATCATCAGCGCGATCCAATGTTTCTTGTACACTTTGTTGTACAATCCGTGATGAGTTATCATTATGAATCTATGATCAGTCAATCGATTAGTTACGAGATTAATTATTCATCATTTGTTATCATTCTCGCGACTATACCTGTTAATTGTTATTGCACCGACTGACAAAAGACTGACGCCGACATTTCCGTATCGGAGAAAAGGTACGAGAGCGCAAAGAAATCTCACGTCAGCCCAACCCGCGTCGATGAATCTTATCGAATCGAAGGGCAGCACCAGCAGACAAAAGATAAAGTCGGCTACGCATAGACTGGAGAAAAAAAAATGAAAAATAACATATTGATTCCCGGTAAGGAATTAACGTCCGATTGCATGAATAACGAGCGTCTCGAAGCGACGTCGAGTCAAGGATTTCCTCTGTGGCATAAACAACAGGAAAATACCGATCTTCTGACGCGCATACATAAAATCACGAAGGAAACAACCGGCCTCGCGATCTATACATAGACAGAAAAGCGCGTGTGTCTCGACTACGCGGAATAATCGTCTATTGAAAGTTCAGCGATTGCATTTCTGACCAAACTTGGCGGACGCTTTGCTCCGCGACAACGGATATCTCGTTTATACCAAATTTGTCTATCACTCGATGTACAGAGCAATGGTTTTCTAAAAAGGAGCTGAGACACGAGCGATCGACCTGCTGCACGAGTACCGCTGCCAGAAGCGTCAAATCTCGATATTCTCAATTTTCTATTGTTATACATCGTGAAAATTTACGCTAAAAATGTTCACATCGATGGAAACATAAAAAGACGTAATTTAAATTTTATTTTCTCTTCAAAATTTCAATTAATGTTGTAAATGACAAAAATATTTTTTATTTTACTCCAATAAATTGAATTATAAAATATATACTTTTTTTTTTCGAAAAATAGAGTAAATAGAGAATAATAACTCGAAACGATTTTTCTTCCAAATACATTTTTTACGAATTTTCGCCATTTTAGGGAATTTCTTGACGCGATTACGAGTCATTGGCCTTATATTTCATTTCTTCGTTCGAAGTTAATGCTCTTTCGGTCGAAGTTCGCGCGAAGTGTACGTCGAATAAGACGAATTAAGAGAGTCACGGATTTCGTTGGCGAGAGTTTCGGATAAAAATTCATCAGGAGCCGTCTTCGCAAGTTACTAATACTCTACCGAGGTGAACGACGGGAGTTATCTGACTTTCAAAGCGTGTCAACAGCAGGAAAAGCCGTCTACCTCCGTCCTTCTGAATAAGTCGAATCACGTTTTCCCAGAGCGTCTCGTTATCGAGGCAAAAACTCGAGAGGGACAGGGAGAAGGATAGAGAGAGAGAGAGAGAGTATCGAGAGTTGGAGAATATCGATTTTACGGGAGGGGTACACCGATTCATTAATCCTTCCTTTCTATGCCTTCTCGACGATAACTCACCTTATTATAAAAGCTGCCGCGACGTTTCGCACCTTGGGATATCGGGACAGTGCGATTATCGTCAAAAGATTTCCCACCAATCCTGTTATCATTATCATGATTGCTGCAACGGCGGCGAACGTCCTCAGAGGCTTTGGAAATCTGTTTTTATTTTTTTTAATTATTTTTATTAAAGACAATAATATTATAACATAATGAGTTACGATATTCGATACTATCGTAAAAAAACGTCATATCTATTCGGTTTACCGATGTAATATCTTGAAAAAAAAAAAAAAGATTTAATTGAATTTTTTTAAATTTAATTGAAATTGAAATATTTTTTTTTTAATTGAAAATTCGAACTGTTGAGGACGGCGTATTTTTATATCTAATTCCCAATTCGAAAAAAAAAGATGCGACAATACGTTTGTTTTACTTGTCGTGAAATTCAAATTGACGAACATCCGGTAAAAGAAAAATTTGTAAAAAAAAAAAATAGATTCCGTTTGAATTTTATTGCGGACGAATGCGAGACTTTTGTTCGAATTTCTTTCGAGATAAATTGTTACAAGTGGAAGAATGATCCATGATCGCGATAAGTGGTTAAGTTTTGGTTCGCGTCGCATATGGAGCACCGGCTTGAGGTTAATTTTCATTTGAAACTGCTGCGAGAACTTGTGAACGGTAATAAAGACGAGTGGGATAAGACATCTTAGAAGGAGGGCTCGGGGATACGATCTTCGTATACTGCTGCGAAGCCGCGACCGCTTCGTACCGCCGAACTAAGCCGCGCGCGGTCCTTGATACCAAACTTTGTTCGTTTCCGGTGCGAGGCATGTGTTTCCGGATCGTAAACGATGTCATATAATACCCGCAGTTTCGGCACTCGGATCGCAGTTATTATCAAATATAGATATGGATAATACTGCATATGTAAAACCCCCCATTGCCAGACTTCACAATAATCGTTATCCCATAATTATAATTCCGAAATATTTAAATTTATGCATTATATATCGATTAATGTGAATGCATGTTAATGTTTTTTTCGTTTATAATAATAATTAACATATTAATTTATTTATTTATTTTTTCATCGAAAAAAAAAAAACTCACCTCGAAATTTCTCCGTGTGTAACTTCGGTGTAATTCGCCGACTCCATGACACGAGGCAACCACGTGGCAACGTTTTCAATAACCAACGATGATTCCGTTCGAGTCATCTGTGTCAATTACAATTCATCGAGTTAGTTATGATTTCACTGACTCAGTTATTTTATAGATACAGATATATATATCTATATAAATATATCTACTTCCTTCCTTCGTTTCTCCTCCGTTTGCCTCGTTTTCGAGGAACTTTATTGCGTGAATGAAACTCCGATAAGTAAGAAATACGTTCGGGTAAACTACGTCTATTATGTCGAAATAAACTTCCGCAATACGAAATGTGGAACACGTTTCCAACAAGTTCGCCTCTTCGCTAAAAACGCGACAGGATATGCTTGTGGTCTTGAAATACCTCAATGAAAAACCGCTTTTTTTTTCTTTTCATAAAATAGTCTCGGAGATTCGTAAGAATATCAACGTAACTACTCGATTTCATAATCGATTTACGTGTTTAGAAAAATTATTAGTTTACCGGATGTGACTCCAATACTACTGAATAATAATGAAGTGCATTCGTTTTTTTACGATCATTGAAAAAAAAAACGGTATAATATGATATATAAATAAAATAAAATAGATTTTGAATGAATTTATATAAAATATAAATTCATTCGAAAATCTGTTTACGGACTAAATTATTATTTTTCAAATATCTGCAATGAATTACGATGGTAAAGACATTACACGTGTGCAATTCAATTTAATGGAAAACTGAACTCACATAATTTAATCGCAGGTCAGCGAATGATAAAAATATGTATAACTTATTGCGGTACTGAAATAAGCGGAAAGAAACAGTTTTTTTAATAATCGTAGATGGAATTCTGAATGAGTCTACAGTCCGTGTAGAAGGATAGATAAAGTTGATCCGAGTACAGCTACTTGGTCATTCCGTTCGCGGCGAAGATTAGATTGTTCAGTATTTGTATACGCAAGCAACTCCGGAATAACTCTCGCTTTGGTATCGAACGGAGAGAAACTGTGTATATATAGAGTAACTGAGACATCCACAACCCCTCGGTAGAAGCTTATAGTCTGTGTGTGTTATCTGTTATCAACATTCGATTCTTCCTCTATCATTGCACTCATCGAATTTGATATTCCAGGAAATGTAGGTCGGTGCTTTTACCCAATCCACTCGAAAATTGCAAAAACCTCGATAAAAATTCAAAATTCCTGATAAAATTCAATGAATTTTTAAAAAATTTAAAAATTTCAAAACACAAACAAAATTTAACGAAATTTTTCAAATCTCCATAAAATACAACGATTTTTTTTTACATTTCAGATACTAAAAATCTAAATAAACTTCGTGGAATTTTTCAAAATTTTCTCTTTCAAGAAACTTTTTACTCGAAAGTCTCGTTGATAATGTATTCAAATAAAAAACTTCAATTTTTTAAATTAAAGTTTCGTGATACTCTCCGATAAACGAAGATTTGAAAAAAATACAAGAAAAATGCGGGTAACAATAGAGTTGTTAGTCTAGAGTTGCAAAGATGGCACTTCCTACTCGATGTCGGCACGTGGTGTTCCACAAAATAGAATATCTCCAGTGATTGAATAATTTCGTACATAGAGCAGCTTGTCCCATCCATCCAATCTGTTTCCCTAAACTCATCTCCGAACTAAGAATCTAGAAGAGGGCGGTGCAATTTAGGGGATAATGCACACGAATTCGTATAATCGTAAATTCCGACAAGCAACATATATAGTATATAGTATAATTGAATCCCAGAAGGGATATCTTCCATCGCCTGACCCTCCCTCCGTAAAGATCGCGCCAGCATGACGAACGGGGGGGATCGCGCGCAATGCACCATGGAAAATTAGTTGTAAGCATAGGGGTGCATCGGGGCATCGCTCATGAGGGTTCTCGATGTTTCGTGACCATTAGCGTAAGGGAATTATAGTTTACGCGATAAGATTTAAATCTCTTCGGTACACACGACTCTCTCGATAATAATCGTAAGGGAGGAAACGTTTCGTATGGAAAATGTATAACGGTTCATGTGTGTACACGAGACTTATCCCGCTTAGATAAACAATCATGTGGGTAAACGACGTTGCTCCGTTTTTCTTTTCTCGATACTAGCGACAGAACAGAAAGAAAAAAAAAAAAAAAAAAAAGTCGGAAGAAGACGAAGAAATTAAAAAAAATGAAATTACAGTTCGCTCCGTTATTGTATGGAATAAAATTAGCGGGGAAAATAGTGTTATTTTCGGCAGATACCCCGACTGAGGAATACGGAGCTATCGGGACGAAATTGTTAAGGAAGAACCTAATCGATCGAAATTTCGCAGAATCGGCACGAACTGTGACGCTTGCGGCATTTCGCTAAGCTTCGATAGGATGTAGCGTCAAATGACCGAGACGCGTTAATTGAATCGCCCGGAGCTCATAGCGGCCCCGAGCGGTCGTCGAGGCCTCTGCATCCAGGGCGCCTGTCCGTTTAGTTACGCGTTCTGTACGTGCAAGATACACGCTTAATACATTACAGTGCAACAGACGAGCGTCAGGCTGGCGCGCAGCGTGACAGAAACGTTCGTTCGCTCGATCTTTTCGTTTTTTTTTTTTTTTTTTTTTTTTTCCCCTTCCATCCGTTCTGCCCTATGAGGGTGCTGGATTTGGTAAACGAGGGTTAAACACCGGAGCATTAACCTCGATTGAGTTTAATTAAAGAAAATTAACCAACACCCGGTACCCTGGCTTCGTTCCCCCTTTCGCGGCAGAAACGAAAAATATAAAACACCAGATAGTTATGATACACGAATAATGGACAATATGGCGTCGGGCGGTCAACTCCGGCGGCTCCCAGAAACACAATGGTGTCGCGAGATGTTCCAGATACGAAATTATGATAGGGAGCGAAACGTGAAAATGACTATTAACTTATGTGGGTTTCGCCGACTTGACGTATTATAACGGAGATAAAATCTCGTGCGGTTAATTCACTTCGCGAGATAAAGAAATGTTGCAGCGACTGTAGACATTTTTTTTATTGTTAAAGCAATCGGCAATGAAAACAATGGTTACGTTATTCGAATAAATTATTAAATATGCGTCGGGGAGGAGGATTCGGGGAAAAATGGTGAAAAAAAAAATATAGAAAAGTCGTCAACTTGTTCGCGTATAAACTATGCGAGGCATAGCGAGCGAACATTCCGAAGAACAAACGCCGTTCCGAGTAATTCCTCGACAACACACACATTGACGTCACCGAATGATTCTCGAGTTAATCACACACGGGCGTCGCGATCGAGCTACGAATACGCTAACTCGGCGAATGAGTGAGTCAACTTGACTCACGGTGAAAGTGCCGTAGTATAGAGGTACACGAGATCTCTCGATGCGCCAAAGTCTTTCGAACAGCTGGACGTGACGCCACGATCGTTGAATCGTTTTTTACATCGATTCTTGGCACGACCCGCGATCTATAGATCGCACGAGCGTTATCGTTTGTCAAATAATGTCCACACGTCTCAATTGACTGCCCGTATAACGCTTGTCAGTGCGTTAACGATTCGCGATAACGACATCCAAAAAATTTCGATCGGAAATGGATCTTCGAATTAAATTTAAAAATTCATAATTTTTGTGAAAATTCTGTATTTAAAAAATTGCTTATCGTAATTCGATATTTAAATCTTTGACGTGAAATGATCGCTAATAATCGAAAAAAAATCAATAAAAAAACTCTTTTCATACATCGCGATTATTAATAATAAATATTTTATTGCATAATAGGGTTTATTTTTTCCTCGCCCCGGAATACTCGTCATCGTTGAGTCGCACAAGGAAAATAATAAAAAATTGTACGTTCATTCATAAGTCCCTCGGTTATTCGTCACACGAACGATTTAGCATCACCGGGCTGTCGAGGAAACGGGAGCTTTGTGCTCTCCACCGTCTAACTGGACGGCCTTGTTCGCTCGTGCGTACGTATGTATTCCAGTCCCGCAATACTAATCTTATCTGTATAACAAAATTTTCGAAAATCCCTGTCTCCCTACGATATTTCATTGAGTTACTTTTTTTCTTTTCTTACGAGACGTCCCTTAAAAAATTAATTTTATGAATATTCAGTCTTCGAACTGAAAAATTCGTTAGTAAAAACGATAAACGGACAATTTCGATTTTCCCGGGAAAAAGATTAATAATCGGCGTGAATTCTCGATATTTTCTTTTTTTCGTAATTATAAAAAAACAACAAGAAAAAAAATTCTCACAGATTCAAAAATATATTAATGTCGAAGTAATATTTTTTCGATAGGGAGCGATCGTACTACGAATTTAGTGTTAACTGCAACAGGAAAAGCTTTTATATTCGATAAAAAGGCAGAAATCCCCCGTTGCGTGAAAGATCGAACAATAGACGCGTGAACAGGAAATGAAAGATCTGTGGACACGCAGCAATGACCCCCCTGTAGCTGTGTCATGGGGCTTCCGGTTTATCGTATAGAATTGCATTGTTTATCCGTGTCCCATTTTTTTTTCCTTTTATCGTACACACATGAAACCCAAGTTATTGTGTATTGTACGATGTAGTGATACACGCTATTCGTCATGGCGGGCCAAAGGAAATCACGCGCGGGAAACTATTCTCGGAATATACCGAATCGCGTTGCGTCTACACGACTCGAAGTTTGGATCTAATCTAATACAAATATTTGGGATATCGAAGATCCCGAACCTCCGGATCTAACAACCTGTGGCTTTCGACAAACTTTCAACGAAATGCTTGGAAAAAAAATGTACACTCGGAATATTAGGTTCGATGTGCCGTTATGGAAAAAACACCAACTTTCAAATAAATAATAATAAACGATACATTATTATTTATTCAAAATGTTTGGATTTCACATAATCGCACGTTGATCCTTCGAAAATATTCATATAAATTCATAGGATCATCGACCGGAAGTGTTTTTTTTTAACGTAATCGTAACAAAGATGGCGAACATACAGCTAACCTATCTATTACGCGCATAGATATTCCACGCAGTTTTGCATGTTAAATAACTTATTAAGATATTAATCCTCGATTACATTGTACGAGACTCACTTATTTGCATACAGACAGCATTGCATATAACAAGTTTTTCCCAGTGATGAAAATCTTTTTCCTCATTTTCCGATAAGAAAACCTTCTGTGTAATTTACATTAATTTTTTTTTTTTTTTCATCATTTCGTCTACTCACATCCATGAATAACTTCTGAAATAGTTGATTTAAATCTCATTGATATTTTCTATATATATCGCGATTGTCGTACAAAAGACTTTTAAACGAATCGTTTTCCTACATATTTGTATCAACTTTCGACTGGAAAAATTCCCAAAGATCTTTTTTTATGTCCCAAAATCGATTTTCAACAAAAAGAGTAAAAAAAAAAGAAAAAAAAAAACAACACTTCCATAATCGATGAAAAATACGTAACCGGGAGGTCTCTACCCTGTCGGCTCCGAAAACTTATCAGCAACAACATCTCGATTACTTATGGGGACCTATCTAGTTTTTTACCGCTCGCAAGTCGGGGACTCGATATTCTTCCGAGGAGGGCGAACGTGAAAGAAAAAAAAAAAAAAAACGTTATGGAAACACGTGTAAAACTAAATCCCACGAGCGGCCGTACACAACACGCCCACGAACTGCCGCAGCAGTGGTCCTGGACCTTGACACGAGAGAAGCAAGTGCTTTCTTAAGATCCTCTGACCCTCCGATCCCTCACAACCCTAACACACCTATAAACACGCGATATATATATATCTATACTCACTTTGACGATTTTTTGCCTTCGGCCCTCAAATCCAAATTCTTCCCGCTGGTCGTTTTTTTCAGTATCGTCCAATTTTTTGACGCAAGGTACAAGTCGTAAATCGTTCGGAGGCCAAGTAGTACCAAATTTCGATGGGATAAAATGTTCGATATCTCGAAAAAAAAACGCGGAAATTCGATAAATTGTGAATGATGACGCGTATCAGAAATAAATTCAAATATCGTTCTCAGCGTGGCGAATAGTAATTTAAGATTTTTTTTTGTTTCAATTGTATATTTTTTCGGCTTGTTGATACATTAGCGATATATCACATTCGCGTTGTACTATCTTCGCGCAGACGCGCGTATGAACTTCGCGGGATCCGGGCGTATATTGCGGTCGTTGAGCGGCTTTCTTTGCTGATACAGATTGCACATGAGCCGAAGAAACTTCAACGGCATCGAGCTGTCATCATCTTTAATGTTTAATTCGATACGAGGCCCTTAACTCACTGCCGCTGCTCTCGGGTCTTCGTGAATGAATCCAATGAGTCGAATAATTAATAGGAAAAAGATATTCTCGCGAAGTTCGATGCACAAATCGTTGTGAAAATCACATTTATGATAAATTTTCGATTTTCAAGACTTTTTAAACATTTTTTTAAACGCGCACTTTGGGTTTGATAATAAATGAGTTAACGACGAATCACGATAATTACGATCGTACAATGTTTGTATTAATCGATAAATAATTAAATCGTTCGAATCGAATGATTTCGATAAGCGCGCTTCACGCGTGTTTCGATATTTGTTTTCGCGTGTAATAGACGTTAGAGTACTTTGTATATCGATGTTATTGTTGAATGAACTCGTTCGCTTGAACGAGCGTCATTACGCTTGAAATATCGGCTGTGCGCCGCAAGTGTCACCATTCGACTGCTTACACCGAGGATTCTGTCAAATCATAGTCGCTGCTCCAGCGTGCCGCTTGCTTGGCTCCTGCTACTGGCGGTAGCTCATCGGCACGGTGGTGGGGGGGATGCCTCGATGACAAACGCACCCACGTCGACTCACATACCGCACGGTTTGTCGTAACCCCGCGGCCGCCGCTTATGTTACGGGCACTTCGTTGCGGTACCTCGATCCACCGATAATATACAATTCATTCTCACTGAGGTGCATACATATGGGCAGAAACGATTGCGCATAACACGTGCTGCAATGCTAAACTCGCGCGTAGACACAACTTCAAGTATGTCAACTTTTCACACTCGATTTGCTCCTTCATCGCCCACAATCGGCAACTTGCAAAAACATTCATTCATCATTTATTTTCAACATTGTTTGAAACTTTTTTGCACTGTTGTTTTTTTCTTTTTTTCGAAACTTTTTTTTTATTGCAAAAACGAAAAACATGAAAACTCATTTTATAGCCGTATTTCCACTGCGAAGACTAACGTATGTGTTGCATACAAATAATGGTTTACTGCTCTGCTGCGTATATATAGGTACTAAAACGAGAGGATTAAATAGCCAGGTGTTCCTTACCTCGAGAGGTTGCAAAAAAAAAATATATAGCTACGTTTCCCACTTTGGGAAAATGAGCCAAGAACTCGGCTCCGCGCACCTGGGGGCACTTCGGAAACCTTCGGTGCGCCGAGAGAACCTTTTAGAGCTTTTCAACCATCACGTCAGAGAATATCGAGAGAATATCGTCTCTCGTATTCGGACATAAAAATTCATACAGAATAAAGAATCTTATATCTCGCGACTTTTATCTTCGTGACGAAGACAATGAGTCACGGGAAATTCAGTGACTATTATTATTATCTTATAATGAAGTGTACGCGGTAAATGAAAGAAAAAATAAAACACATTGAACTGTAGTTGATAGATGCTAATAGAGCAACGAATCTCAATCTCGCAGGTGTGATGCGTGCGTTCGAAGAATCTTGTGAGGAATTAATTTTTTGTTTTTCGGATGAGTCAGAAAGCCGGAGCTTCGAATCGCACTACGTACCGGTGAGTCAGTACTACGAGTCCCCGCGTTGTCAAGGTCATCGCGATTTAAATGATGAATGTCAGAAAAATTTACATAATTCCCTTCGCGATGATTGAAAAATATTATTCCTCCCTCATTATCTATTTATAGAGAAAGTGCGCAATAAAAAAAAATATTGTGATAAGCTAACTGATACGGTAAATTACAAAATGGAACGCATTCGTTCACCCGATCGTGACGAAACGCCCCTCTTTAAAAAAATTGTATCGGCCCTTTGGAGGTTATGTGTATTATCCCCTATAACCAATTGAAACGAGTCATTACGAAGCGTCTTGGCGTAGAAAGCAATACAATAATTATTTTTTAATAAACCCTCACATTATTGCGGATGACTACAAACGGGAATAAATAAGAGATCTCGAAACGCGATAGTTTCGAGAGTACTTCCCCAATGAATTGTAAAGTACCATTGACGACCAAGAGCTCAAGGTTACTCGGCCCGTTTGAGTCATGAATGGGAACGGTCGCAATAATAGAGACGAATTTCAATTAAATCCTCAAATGTAATTCATCTTGCCGGGGTATTCATCTCGCTCTTTGGATATACATACATTTGTTGGTTAGGTGGATTAATGAATGGCGAAATATTAAGATATCTTTAGCTACGAGGCACGTTTATCAGCGCCCGTCGTTGTAACATTAATTCTCGTCGATTTTTTTCTCTCCCGTATGTTTCTAACCCCCTCCCCCTCCTATCCTGTATAACCTATAATAATACCGGTAACAAAATGTAATTATTTTTAAAAAGGATGTAGGGGCAGACGATCCACGGCCCACATCGGAGTTCTTCCTCCGATCGTGCAGGCGAGCAAAAGCATGTGTAAAGTGTGTATATATGTATATATATATATATATACTATATACATAAGCATACCAACACCCGTACACGATATATAGTACAATGGATAACACGTAGGAAAGAGTGAAGCCCACCGTAAAACGAAGGGATCGACCCGTTTCATTCATCGTACTCGTATATAGGTATTTGCGCGCTCGTGTCTCCTCGTGCAATAATGTAGCCAACTTGCCCAACGATTTATTATATAGGGTGTAGAAAAACAACATCAGTTATTACTTAACCGGGGATAGGCGCTTATTTGGTAAAAATAAAAAGACATTTAATCGTTTTTATCAATTCGTTTTATTAATCGATACTTCATTCGATATATCATTGTTATGGAGAAAAAATGAAAATTTGTGAAAATAAAAAAATAATAACATTATTATGTTGGGTTTTTTTGTTTAAGTTTTATGAATGATAATTAAAAATCACTTTTTATCGAGGATCGGTTAAATTTTAAGGCAACTTGATGAAAAAAAAAAAAAAATTCGCGTATTGATATTGAGTTTTTGCAATGGTAAAATTTAAATAACGAATTATTATTGAATTATTCGAAAGAAATAATACGCGATAATTGATTATCGCTGTTTCGATACACCGAGTATATCATATAGCCTTCCGTTCGATAGACGAAAGGTTGACGAGGAACGTGCAACCCGATGATAAAGTCCCGGTACAGAAACGATCGTGCATCGCCTCTGCTCTTTCTATCTTTCGTTATTAAACACCAACGCACTTAACTGCCGGCGACAGCGGAGACGCACTGATTCCGGTGGGGATTTAAGTACGCTGTGTCTCGCATGAAATACGAGAGAGTTGAGACAAAGACGAAACGAAAGAAGGCTGTAATGACAATCGGAGAAATTGCTCGAGCTATTATCCGCATCAACACTGCCCAAGATAACGATCTATTACTATAACGGACAAGCAGCGCTCGATAAAAAATTTAGCGCCCAACTTTAGTAAAAATGGAGTTTTTCAATGGATTTTATCGAAGAATCGAATCAAATTGAATTTTTCCAGTATTTGTACCCATTTTACAAAGATTTTGTTGATTATTCACAGTCCAATTTTTTTATTTTCGGAAAAATTGATTTTTCGAAAAAATCGAATGATATTGAATTTTTTCGGTATTTTTCGCCAATTTTAGAACGACTTTGTTAATTATTTGCAATTCAATTGTTTTTTCATCCCTATTTCTTGACTCCTGTCCACCGTACACCACCGGAAGTAAGATTTTTTTTGTTTCGCCGGGTGATGAGACTCAACCGCGGAAACTTCCTTCTCCAAACATCCGTTAGTCGATTCGTTGAACAAAACCTCAACTCGAGAGAATAAAAGGGTTGAGGAGAGGAATGAATCGTATAAGAAGTTGTAGTTGAAATCCTCGCGGATGCCTGGCGAGGCGAAGTGTTCGCACGAGGTAAGGAACGGGGTGAGCATCTCGACGAGTCGCTACCACGTGTGCGTATATTTTCTCATGCCGGTTGGCGGCAGCTTTCGGTTTTCGGTCACCGACCAAAACTTACTATATACGATTATAAAACTTTCAACATATGTGTCGCGCATGTGTCGAGAGAATGACCCCCGAGCGACTTTTTCTTAGTCACTCTTACTCACCGAGACGACGGACTTTGCTCCATTTTCTCTGTATTGTTCCATTTTCAACGCGCAATGAAAAATTCAACGGCCCATTGATTTTTTTTTTAATATATCCGGAAATCTTGTGGTCTCGCGATTTTTTATTTTCTCATTTTTATGAAAATTATTACCTTAAGCGATTATAAGCGATTATAAGCAATCCTGGCGCTATTTTTTTTTATCATTTCGTTTTCGCGTAACCGTGTACGTTTTTTTTACGGGAACTCGTTGCTAGACGAGAGCGAGTGAAGCTTATACTTTGCTTGTGATGAGATCACTGACCGATAGTACATCGTAATAGTCCGCTGCAGCAGCGGTCACACAACATTTTTTGGCCAATCGTCATAACCACGACTTTGAGAAAAAAAATTCGAAAAGGACCACTTTAAAAAAAAATCAAGATATCGTATTCTTTCCCTCGCCATTCGCCAATTTCTCAATCTTCACCGTTCCTTTACCGACCACTTTACATTCTTTGTCGTCCTCGAGAGACGCCGTCCCACCGTCAGATAACGCGCGATACTCATTAAACCACTGACGTCGATACGTAATGTGTCTTGACGCGCCACTGTCGGTAAGCCATATTTCTTGCCTACTAGCGATCAGCACCGATTTCACGACATCGACAGGAAGCTCGCTGCTCCCTTTTTTGCCGACGTTTACCAACCGTTTAGCACCTCCTATCCCCACGACCAAGACGTAGTCACGTGACTCACTCGTGCCGCGGTCTTCTTTCTCCCGCTTTTTTTTTGCACTCTTTCGCATAGTGACGCTTATCTTCACATCTAATCACTTCGCTTCGTGTTTGTCTTACGCGTTGCGTTTCTTTTTCACATCGTGCGAACTCAACCTGTTACTTTTCTTCACGTTCGATTACGTTGTCGCCGAGAAAGCTCCCGGAGCTTCGTCGTCCACCGCCAAGTGAGCTTCTTCACGAATTGGCCGATCCTCAAGATTCGAGAGAGTCGGCATTCGAGAGAGTCTGACATATTATCCCACGCGGTCTGAAATGCCGCGTATTTCGTCGATAGGCTGCCGAGCACCTTGGCCATCGACTTTGGTCGTCTTGGACACCAGTTCACCCACGGCGGTCAGTTGTGCCACAATATTTCTAACTTTGGCCACGTGTTGCACTACCAAGTGTCCCGGAGACATTTGATACTCGTACAATTTCGACATAAGCATCAACTTATTAGATGCGGACTTCTGCTCATAAATTCTTCATAACGGCACCGTTCGCGACCTGTCGACCACACCGTATATTCGATGCGCCATAAAAAATGCTCGCATCTGAAATTTCCACCCTTGGAAATCCTGCCCGTTAAATTCCCCGACGTTACACGTCGAGATCGCCTCGGACATCTTCGATTAGTTTTCACTCGTGATCGTGTGTCTATCCCCCGGGAAAAAGCTTTCGCCAATTGGCCGCCCGCACACCGACCTCGTGTCTCGCGTGCCGCGTTTTCTCGACCACCTGTCTATCCTCACAAGTTCACGCAGTAGGGTGACTGGGCCCGTAATTTATTGAATTACGTGCCTGTGAGGATGGGAGCAGCATGAGTAA
This sequence comes from Buathra laborator, assembly GCA_934046635.1. Classification (NCBI taxonomy): domain Eukaryota; kingdom Metazoa; phylum Arthropoda; class Insecta; order Hymenoptera; family Ichneumonidae; genus Buathra; species Buathra laborator. Next base: position 19,400,321 of record OW203895.1, on the reverse strand, counting down.
TACAAAAAACTGGTGTACAACGAAAAGTAACACGACTTAAATTCTTTAAGTGATCAGTATCTCCGATGTGCTTCGCCACGGGCTGTTGACTTTTGAACTGGCCGCGAGTATGGTATTTTTTGGTCACATTTTTTTTTGTGCGCGGCCATTTTGTGCGCATCCATTTTAAGCACGTTTCGAGTATAATTGGGAACAATTTTTTTTGTGCACAACCATATTGTACACAAAACGTGCTCTTTTCTTCCTCGAGTACTCGAGCAATTACGGGGTTCCCGGGAAGCATTTCGAGCCCAGAATGCACTGCTACGTTAAAGTAAATCTACACAACACAGCGTCGCCCTGTTGCATAGTTAATGATTAATATGGTGGTATCTAAATGATGATAGATTAGTGAAAAAAAAATAATCAATTTCACAAAATTCCATCCAATGGCCAGATATTATAAAATGAAATAACGAAAAGAGAAATTACCTCACAGACGGTACAAATATAGTCAGTTAGTAATCATTTTGCAGGACATACAAATTCCGGTCGTTTTATTTGTATTAGCAAGCAATTGCACACGTTTGCCTATGATATGGTTGGCTATCTGCTGATAGTACAGCACAGCCCCTCTTGTCTTAACTCGACGGGACCGGAGAGCTTCACTACTCTGTATTTCCCCCGCAGTCCCCAATCCCGGCCAATTGCTGCCGGTAGAGGTAACGAGGGGTATACTCCGGGTATACGAGTGGCCCGCGCAGCGGTCGTAGTGGGGCGAGCGGACTCAGGGGAAATACAGGCAACCGAAATCGTTGCCATGGTAACCGGTTAAGGCAAGCGAGCAGTTAAGTGAAGTGAAGTTAAGACAAGAGGTGCCCGACTGTAATAGCCAGGGCACGCATGGATTAAATTTAGTATAATCACTGCAGTGAAATGAGTATGAGTCAAATAGAAGATGCCGTTTGTAGTACCTAAAATAAATATCATTGTTCGTTCAGACGAATCGAGGTTATCTATTGAATACTAAAAACCAGTGAACATTGTACAACTTACGCTAGAAAAGTTTTTGATTGACATAACGTAGATTTTGCCAGCAGTTATGGCGCAAGGCTCGATACTTACTCTTATAAGAACAATTATCAATTTTCTTGATCTCATAGACATTATATACCATTTACAGCTGTATCTGTAATATATAACAATTCAGATATTACTTTTGTTTCATCGTAAAGGAAGCCCTGTTTTCGTGGGCATCTGGTCATGTCGTTGGACGACTTTTCTGTTGAATTCAAGATGCGGCCGAAGTTTGTCATATTGAAGGTGACTACAAACTTTTTTATAGAAATCAACTGTACGTACACAGATGTTGGAAAAAATGAACTTTCCTCTGATATCCAATGACCTGGTAAAGTGATGCAGTAAAGATGAAAAGTTTGACAGAAGCTGGCCAGACCCATTCTTAAAACTTCTTCCCTTGGAGTGCTCTTAGCAACTGTCTACACGAACTCAATGAATCTACACGAAAGAACAGCGACGCAAAAAGGAATGCTTGATTGCTTACCTGATAACCCGTGAAGGACAAGACTAACACACTCGCCCAGACTGTACCCAAGAGCATCCACTCGCACGTGGACTGAATGAACTTTACGTATCTGTATAAAAAAAATATACAGACTCTTCTCAACAGTCAAATTGTTATTGTAGTGAAAAAATGGTGCACATAGATCTCTGATTTTTCATTATTTTACCAAATTAGGACTAAAATTGTCATATACCATAGAGTTATGGATATACACAATTTTTCCCATCACTTACAGCATGAGGATCCTGTGTCTTTTTATACAAGATACGATATGATGATATACGGCATCTGCGCGGTATTCAGGCTGGAGGACAACGTCGATGTTGGCCTCATCCTCTCGTAACGTATTCTCTAGATCATTTCTGCAAACAAAGAGCGACCAAATAAGATAATCAAAGAGCGAATTTTAATATGCCCATCGCGTACTGATGAATCGACTGCCAAATATGCCAGTCCACTATTTAGACTACTTCAGACATACTTCCTATGGAGGCGTTTTCTGGCATTCGACACACCCAATTTTATTTAGTAGGTATATGAAATATCTACATTCAGCTTTTAATTATACTACGAATGTAGTAACTATTAAATATATCACCTTAATATTTTGAACATTCCGCAAGCATGTTGTGCTATAATCATGTAGAATGTATCAATGGCCACTAAAATTGACAAGACAATAATAGTGCCCCCAGCAAGATGAAAAAATATCGGCCAGTAAAACTTGTCCGAATCGATCCCGTAGTCGGTCGGAATCATTTCTAATCTAGTTCGTGAGTGATTAAATGGTGCTACCGCATCCAAGCATTTCTCGAGATACCCCATCAACGAAATTGAAGGTACTCTCTCATCATACCAATCATATGTTCTTGCTACGATATTCAATAAAACTACGTCACCCTCAAGCGCTTTTTATGTGCGAATCAGATAAAATAATACTTGCTTCCAATGTGCTTACTTTCTTTGGACTGGAGCACTCGAAAATTTCTTGCAACGGTCAGAAATGTTTAGAACTGCATCATAATTTTCTACGTATGATACAAAAATGTTGCAATGTTCCCAAAGCCTCGATTCAAGGTAACTACTGATACCAATTGTTCTTTTGAAATTGTTAATTGCAAAACTGGTTAACTAGTAGAAATGTGCGTGGTAAGTGTGGACGGTAATTCTACCTTATTTTACCATATGATACCATATAATTACAGTACATAATATCACTATAAAAGTTACCATTTTCGTAACCAACGTTTACTATGTACATTTTATTGAACATTTTTAACACTAGCATGAAGGAAGTAAATTTGCTTTCATAACAGCAAATGCAGAGAAGGAATTGTGACCGGTATGTTTTGCATCATGGAATAATGAATAAAGAAATTACGTCAGAAGAAATAAAAATGTATTGCAATCAGTCTATTGAGCACATTTACATGCGTTATGGTCTATGGTGAATTTGGGGACATTAATATTCACGCTTTGAATTTAAAATAATCACTGCAATGAAGTGAGCATCGTCAAATAGGACATTGCCGTTTGTACCACCTAAAATAAATGAAATTACTCGTTCACGCAAATGAGAATTATCTATTGCATAATAAAAGCTAGTGTGGATTGCGTTACTTACACCGCAAAAGTTTTCAACCGACATAACGTATACTTTTCCAGCGACTATGACACAAGGCTTGAGAGTCGCTCTTATAAAGAGAACAAGTAAATGCCTTGATCTTAGAGACATCATATACCATTTAACGCTGTATCTGTTTCATACAATAATTCAGGTATAACTTTTGCATCGGCGTGAAGGAAGCTTTATGAGCGTGTGATACTGTACGCGTTGTTAAAGGACTTTCTCTTGGATTGAAAACTCTACCGTACTTTGTCATGTTAACTGCCGCTGGAGCCAATTAAGAAAATAGTAAAACGCCGAACATCCCTTCGATACCAGCGACAATAATATGTTAAGTTCACCACAAATGTGGCGCCCTCATAGAGGAAGCTTTGTTTTGATGAAAAAAACAATGATGTAAATGGGATTGGCACATTTCGCATTTTGTTTTTAACGTCGTTTACGAAGCTTCCTCGATGGGGAAATCAAAATTGGTTAGGCAATTTTCTCACGGAGCATTGTAAACGACGATAAAAACAAAATGAGGAAGCAATGTGCCAAATTTATTTGCATAATTTTTTTAATAGAAGATTGTACGTACACAGATGTCGGTAAACATGCACTTTCCTCCGATATCCAATGACTGGGTAGGGTAATGCCGTAAAGATGAAAAAATTGAGCGACACTGAATAGACCCATCCTTACAACGTCTACTCTTGGAGTGCTCTTAGCTATCGTCTGCGAGAAGTCAATTAAATTATATAAAACAATGGAGACAAAACGAAAAGTGCTTAATTACCTACTTGATAACTCGTGAAGGACAAGGCTACAACACTGACCCCGACTGCAACAAGGAGGATCCACTCGCACGTAGACTGAATGGAGTTTACGTACCTATATTGAGCAAAAAATACACAGAGTCTTATTAACAATCGAATTGTTACTGATGATGTTATAGGAAAAAAAGGTGAATATGAATTACTGATTTTGCATGCTTCTATCACGTTTAGATCACCACATTCAACTACCCATGGGCCACTCTCTGTATCTCTCTATATATATGTATACTAGTAGTTCCCCGGGCTCGTGCGCTCGCATTCCTTTTATCAACATTACAAAAATGCCTCATCGCCGCCGCGACTTTTCACCAACCGGCGTCGCCGCTGCTTTTTTTTTTTGTATTATTACTTAGACAGTCCCCTCTAAAGGAAGAATATTTCGGGCCGCCGCTGCCGTCTTCAAGAATAGTGGGGGGGAGGGGCTGAAATATTCGTAGTCCCCCTTAAAGGGACTTAGAATATTTTCGGTCGAAGGGGTCTCATATACCGAGTGTCTCATAAGTAGGTATCGATTTTTATACACAGCGGCGGCGGCGACAGCGGCGAAATGTTTTTATATATATAGAGAGAAAAACATTTCGCCGCTGTCGCCGCCGCCGCCGTGTACAAGAATTGAGGGGGGTCAGCTTCACCCCCTTAGTGGGACTCCCACTAGTCCCCCCCCCCGTAGTCCCCCTTAGTGGGACTTAGAATATTTTCAATCGAAGGGGTACGGGTCAAGAGGAGAGAAAAATATTCTGTCCCTCTAAGGGGGACTTATTTAGTTTTATTTATTATATAGGACTTATTTTCCGGGGGGCGGAGCGTGGGAGGGGTAAGCCAAAATATTCTAAGTACCTCTAAGGGGGACTATAAATATTTCAGCCCCTCCCCCCTCTATTCTTGAAGACGGCAGCGGCGGCCTGAAATATTGAAAGTACCTTTAGAGGGGACTGTCTAAGTAAAAATATAAAAAAATACAAAATAAAGTATAAATAAAAAAAAAAAGTGGCGAGGGCGCTAGCCCGGGGAACCTTTAGTATATATATATAGTATATGTTTTTTTTTTATACCCCCGTTTTACCCCCGGTAGAGATTAAAAATTTAAAGAGTGAAATAATATTACCGCAGAAAATATTCCATCACTTACTCTACGATACTCTTATGTCGTTTTATACAAGAAACGATATAATGATACATTTCATCTGACTGGTAATCTGGCTGAAGCACAACATTATTGTTGATGTCATCCTCTAGTAGTGCATTTTCTACATCGTTCCTATAGAAAAATATCAACTAAATTGGACAATCAACGAACAAATTAAAATATTCCGGTCGCGTATTTTCAAATCGACTCCCCCTAAGCTAGTCAATTGTTAAACATATTACATATTTATTGTGGTGTGCATGGCATTTCTATAGTAAATAGGGTGGCTTATTCTATTTTCCTTATAATAATAAATATGTAATGTATCACCTTAATACACTAAACATCCCGCAAGCATGCTGTGCAAGAACCATGTAAAACGCATCAATGGTCACTATAACTGACATGACTAAAAGAATAGCCACACCAAGATGAAAAAAAATCTCCCAGAAGAACACGTCTGGATCGACCGCGTAGTCTGTCGGAATCATATCTAATCTTTTGCGTGAGTGATTCAAAGGTACTACCACATCCAAGATTTTCGGCACCAATGGTGTCAATATCCAACCGACCATGGCCGAGTAGCACACCGCTATAACAATGTGTAGCATTTATAAATTTTCATCGAATTGTAAACTTCAATACTATAATATAATGATACATTCATTTTACTAACACAAATACATTATTGTATACAGTCTCCCTTTCTCCGCGTAATCCTGAAGAATTTGTACTTGCGAGGAGTGTCTCATGCTGTTCCAGTTCTTCGTCGTTTGGTCAAGAATTTTTCTCATCTTCGAAATAAAAAAAAATGTCAATAGTTTCTATTCAGACTGAATAGTCCAATTTCCATTTTTCTCACTTGCTGTTTATGACACTGAGAATTAAATAAAATGCCGAGGGCTCCTAAATTTGCTACAATAGGTGTAAAGCTCGCGACAAATGTGTCCAGTCTGCCCCACGTCGCTATCATCGCCCGGATCTAAGCGCAATCATACGCATACATAAATCGATACATAAACATACATAAATACAGAATACATAAACATAAATAAAGATACATAAAACACATAAAATGCCAAAAAACTCAATAACGTTCATAAAGTGTGTTAATAAAGATTTCAGTTTCGTATACGAAATTAATTATGTTCCAATAAAAACCGATGAGGCTTACCTGAGGCCCCAGACCAGTCAAACTCATAATTACTATGAACTGAAGTCTAGCAAGTCGGGCTCGATTATGTTGATAAGGCCACTGCCCGATAAGTTGAAGAAATCGTTTATTGATACAGAAATATCGCCCGTCGTATAGGTCCTCTGTCAATGAAGAAGAATCCTTTTGACGATTCATTGTTTGTATTTCCTTGTTCATCCCACTACTTCAGTTAAACAACTAGGGTCCATGCCTCTAAAACAAAGTATTTGCAGATCAGGGATTTGATACGTCCTGACGTAATTGCTCTGTAATGCAAGAAGATTGTCAGAAGATCATTTAGGGTTAGAGTGGGTGACTCGTGGCCATCCCCGCGTGTGGTTACGGGCGCAGTGCCACAGGGCTCGGTACTCGAGCCGTTACTATTTATCGTTTATGTCAGCGAGCTACCGTCAATCCTGCGCGCATCAACTTTGATGTTCGCGGATGATACGAAGTTTTACGGGACATCCTACTTTCATGACCTACAGGAAGATCTCAACGCATTACACCAATGGATCCAGAAGTAACGACTTGCCCTTAACGGCGAAAAATGCGTGGTAATGCACGTGGGGAAGACAAATCCGCGGAAGCCCTACACGTTGGGCGACACAAGCCTGCGCTCCGTAGAACAACAAAAGGACCTCGGGGTAATAATTGTGAGTGATCTCAAGTGGAGGGAAAACATGAGTGCAATATTTAACAAGACAAACTCACTCAATTACGACGGGCAGAAAGCCTTTAAAAATATAACTCCGCAGCTCTTCACGAAGATCTATAAAACTTATATGCATCCTATAATCGAATTCGCAAATGTCGCGTGGTCTCCATACTTCCGGACAGACATTGACGCGATCGAACGAGTACAGCGGAGGACCAAAAAACTCCCGCTCGGCCTCAGAAGCGTCGAATGCGAGGAAGCGCCTAGCAAGACTAGGCCTGACGACATTGGAAGCCAGAAGATCAAGAGGGGACCTCATCGAGACGTACAAAATCCTCAATGGATATTACGCAATAAACGATCCGATATCCTTCAACGTTTGCGAAATCCGCATTTACGTGTCCACAGAGCAAAACTCAAAAAGCGACCGTTTCAGAAAAACCCTTGGAAACACGCTCGGACAAATAGAGTTGTGAGTGCGTGGAACGCACTACCGGCTTCGATCGTTGAATCAGAGACACTAAACCAATTTAAAAATAGATAGACGGACACTTGTTTTCATACAGCACATTTATAAAAGATGCAGATATTATACGTTTTTCTAAGCTTCCTTTCTGTAAATATTATTAATAATAATAATAATATTTCCATTTGAAGTGGAATACTTACTGACTCCGTTACCGTGAACAATTCCAATAACGGATATACGTCGATGTGCGTTTTCTGTAGTTCTCCTGCACTGTTCTACACAAACAACGATCCTTCTAAGAAGTCGAGTGCAGAGACGGAGCAGGTAGTGGTAGACGTCTCCATCGAGAGACGAGCCAATCTTAGGCTATATTAAAAAACGCACGCAAACGATTTGGGATAAACACAGCATCATTATAAGGGGGGGGGGGGGGCTGTAATGCGGTGTTAGGTTTTTACGGGCGTCTGAAAAGTGCGTGTAGCAAAACTGCGAAATACAATGCGACACCAAACCTACTTATTACAAATGTTTTTGGTAATGTATGTACCTACAGTGCTCAACAGATAAAAATAAAAAAACGGTTCTCTAAGGACTGGCGGAAATTGATCAATTACATGTATAATACACACACATATAATAGGGGGCGATTGAAGCGGTTATTTGAATAGATTATTATTCACTGCTCCGTGACACGAAACAGCGTATATCCAATCATATACGACAGGTACTATATGATTGAAGGTATCATCAAGACATACATATAGGGGCTATGCATACTGGACAGTCAATTATATGACGCAGGTGTTAGAGGGTAGTTGTCCTTTGCACAACTCGTATCGTCGCTGCGGGAAGTCCATGACTTCGAGTAATCTCCTCAATTTAGCCCTTTTATTTTTTGTATGCCACTCCATGTGAGTAATCGCACTTCTTGCATCCGTGAAATAAAATTGCGTAAGATAATTGTGCGAGAAACTTTTTGTCGTGCTTTTAACTCACACTCGTCAGAAAAATGTCCTTCGACCTCATATTATAATGGACCTCTATTACCTCTGAATGATATAATGAACCTCTATTATCGTAATGATGAGTTCTTCATCTAAAAACAACCAAGTCGATATTAATGGAAGTAGATTCAACTGTAAGTCTAAGCAAAATTCTTTGACCCTCGTAAGATCCTGCCGCTGTGCCTACTGCCGGTCCGTGTTGAAAGTTCGACCGATCGGACCTTTCACATTAATGGTCCTAGGCACCGATACATCTGGGAAAAATTGTCGTACCAGTGTTTAGAAGTATCACGATAAACCGCTAACAGTGGGAGTGCCAAATGTTCACACCCATTTTTTTACAGTCCAAGCTCCGCATTCTTAACTCGACGGGACCGGACCCGTTCCCTTTTCTGTATTTCCCCTATCGTCCCTACTCCCGGTGAGTTGCTGCGAATAGGGGTAACGAGGGGTATACGCGTCCGTAGGTACGAAGCCACCTTGTAACTGCTGCGCATGGGCAGTTTACATTTTACGAAATAGGCACCAAACTGCGAAGGCCGGCCGATGAATAACATAACTTAGAAATCGGAAAATTGTGTATACGATATATATTGTGTATATTAGTATATTGTGTAAACGAAAGGTATGTAATGTACATATACGTATTTTATTATTTTCGCTGTGGCTATTTGCACCCCTTTTGCGTGTCTCGTGTCTCGTGTCTCGTGTCTCGTGTCTCGTGTCTCGTGTCTCGTGTCTCGTGTCTCGTGTCTCGTGTCTCGTGTCTCGTGTCTCGTGTCTCGTGTCTCGTGTCTCGTGTCTCGTGTCTCGTGTCTCGTGTCTCGTGTCTCGTGTCTCGTGTCTCGTGTCTCGTGTCTCGTGTCTCGTGTCTCGTGTCTCGTGTCTCGTGTCTCGTGTCTCGTGTCTCGTGTCTCGTGTCTCGTGTCTCGTGTCTCGTGTCTCGTGTCTCGTGTCTCGTGTCTCGTGTCTCGTGTCTCGTGTCTCGTGTCTCGTGTCTCGTGTCTCGTGTCTCGTGTCTCGTGTCTCGTGTCTCGTGTCTCGTGTCTCGTGTCTCGTGTCTCGTGTCTCGTGTCTCGTGTCTCGTGTCTCGTGTCTCGTGTTGCGAAAAACGGTTTTTCGTGTTACATTAAATTACACTGAAATGAAAAACGTTTACCACTTGGCTCCGAGATTTTATCACGTTACTACTTGGAAGAAAATCGTAAATGATTGTTTAACATGCGCATGCGCCATAACAATTATAGATTTGCACGAATTGAAGAATTAAGTCCCAATTCTCAAATATTATACGTTTGTTTGACGCCTGCTTGCAATAAATATAAATATAAAATAGTAATTTTAGGGCACAAAGCTGCGTGCCCTATCCATTTGTGCCCAACAAATTTGTGCTTAAAAAATGTGTGCCCCATCCGGTCGTGCACAAAAAAATTATGGCCATTTGGGTTTACCCCGTCAAGAATTTTTACGATCTACCAAGATTTATTTATCTGTGCTGAACACTTTTTACGAGCTAAACTTTTGTGTCTGACTTTCCGAAGATCCTGTTTTCTTACTTTTCATAGCGCGACAATTCCGCAATGATACACGAGTAACCGTTACCGGTTCACCGTTAATAATCACTTACTTTTTACTGTTTAATTAATTTTCCCTTTTGTTTCTACTGTACACTGCTAAATAAATTGACCAAAATCATAGCTAACGTTTTCTTGTGTAAAAAAACACAATGAAAGGGAGAGGGTTATTAAAAACACCTGAATCCGTTTTACGCAAATGAGATAAACGCATGCGCCGCGCCTCTCGAAGAATAGTGAGAGAGCGCATCGCGGCAGTTTCTATATTCGCGCGGTGTCAGTCGGTTCGCGAAGCTTGGGCGACGTACCACGATTTTGCTGGTACTCGGAACTTCCCTCGTAAACGCACGTGGAATCCTCGATTACCGAATTCAATTTACCATTAAATCCCATAAGAAAAAAAAAACAATAGAATCCTTAAATCGACAATGTTTCGCAAGAAAAATCGATTAAAATACAATAATATAAGTTAGTGTATAATAGAGAAAAGAAATAATGTCCCGCATTGACTGTGAGAAACGATAAAAAGTGATCGGTTTTGTTGGAGAGAAATTAACCGATTCATTGAGAGAAAAGCCGTTTCTTTGATTTCGTTGAATTTTGAACCGTTTCGTTGACACAGATCAACTCTCGCGATAACGTATGAGCTATACATTTTAGCGATAAATTATGTAGCTTAATTGCTTCCCCGGCGGTGTTCCACCGTTCGCAGGCTTTGTGGTGTCTCTCGGAACGGTGAATTATACGAGTGCCATAGCCTCTTAATAAATTATATCGTAATCGAGTGTGTCGCTAAAGCGAGGATCAAATAAGAATATTTATCATACCGCCACTTGGTTTCGTACCTCGAGTTCGGAAAAAATCAACTTTATCTCGTTCAATTAATTTTTCATATGTAACCTCGTGGCTCCGCGCGGCCGCGTGGGAAAGTCGATTAAAATCTATCGAAACTCCTCTCCCACGTGTTTTCTCGAAGTTACAAAAAGCTGTTGAAAATCCACCGCGTTTTCCCATCGAGAATTCGGCATGAGAATACCGTTATATTAAAATTCCACGAAAGCGTTTTGTGTGAATAAATATAGAAATTCGTCGACAAGATTCGCGGCTCGGAAGCTTCTCGCAGTACGTTTATTCGACGAGTTGAGAAAACTCGAAAAAAACAAGCGGGCGCGCGTGTCAAAAAAGGTTGCCGTTACGAACGAGTTTTTTTAATTTGGCTTTTCGGAATGTTGTGCGCCGAGGAGAAAGAAAGTGTGAAAGCAGAGAAGAAAGAATAACAAAGTATACGACGCGGGGGGTTCGAGAGAATATCGGAAAAGTTGGGTAAAACGCCCGCGGACGGTGTACCCGCTGAAATAAGTTTCGACGTGATGCAGCCGGGGGATGAATTGATCGTAACAAACACGAGATCGTATTTTCCATTTCACTCGAGTCGAGATCCTTGACTCGTCTCAATATCCGCGGCGTTATTGAACAATAGCGCAATAACTGCGCTCGTGGCGATGTTACGCTCGATGTAATCGGAACGACCATCTTGAATTCACAAACGTAAGTCAACTTTCGTTATTATTTATTCTCTTTTTCCTGGAATAAGTATCGAAGAGTGCGACTATCGAATGTTTATTTAGACATTTTAACAATTATACAAGTGTCCCGAAAAATTATATTTTTATTTCTATTATATCATATATAATTAAAAAAAAATTATTTATAAATATAATGTATGGAAAATAATTTTTTAATAATAATAATAATAAATGGACCGATTTAATATAATACGATATCACTATTCCGAAAATGTAAAAGTAACTATGGACTATGGACGATGCGCGTAAACGTTTTTCGCCAGTGAGAGCGGTCAAAAAAGTTTATTATCGCACGGAAGCGCCGAAACGAGAATAGTTATAATATACCCGGGGCAATAGTTTGCGACCTCCTACTTTAGACACTCGCTAAGGTTCATACGAATAGAGGGAATCGAGACGCGGGAGCAGAGTCTCGTATATCCAATTCCCGATTCGAATTTGTTTATCCTCGTCGATCGGACAATGAGAATTTATAAATCTATGAAAAATCAAACATATCGTCACCAAGTCGTTTAACATTACGAAACTTTTTTTTTTTTTTTTTTCGAAATGTTTAGCTACTTAGCATTTTTGTACTTTATATCATATTAGCCTTAGAAACATAAAAAAAAACCCGTACCATATTTTTAAATCATAAACAGGTTATAGAAAAAAGAAATCGGTAAATTTAATTGCCGTTATTACTGCGATGTAAAAGAATAATCGGAACTTGTGAAGCTGAATGATTGAGTAGTTTTACTTTTTTTACTTCTCTCGGAAGTGCATTCATTCGGAAATCGTGAAGTTGTTCGACTTTCTTTTCGTTTTTTTTTTTTTTTTTTTACGATCTTTCCGAGACTTTCTTATACCTCTTCGTATAAGAGTATCGCAACCATTTCTGTCTTTCACGAGTTGTGTCTCGTATGAAAATAAAGAACGAAGAAAATAGTAGTCGATATATTACATTTTCCGGATGACAAAAATCCGGAGTAACTGAATACTCGCCGGCGCATGTGTCTATAAACACACGAGTGCGCGCAAACTTGCGAAAAAAAGGTCGATAAATAACACGCGGGACGGAAAATAGAGAAAAAAAAATGCGAGAGACCGTCTAGTGGTTCAAATCCACCCTCTCGTCAGTCAGTTTGACCTTTGTGACATAACCCATGATAAAAAATACAGTGAAGAAATGAAATGAAAACGGTAAATTGGTACAAAAACAAAATAGAAAAAAAAGAGATCAACTTGATATAACCAACAAATTACGCATTTATTACTATTATTATTATTACTATTATTATTATTAAGAAACAAAATAGAAAAGTATTATTATTATTATTATTGTTAAAAAACAAAAAAATTTCATCGAGTCTCAGTACGAAATTTCCAACACCCGCGAATCAACGGTATCACCAATTATTGTAACAACAGCAAAAAACATGAATTATCCAGAATGTTTTTTAATAATAAAATTTAGCAACGTTTGTCACGAGCGATGCATCGCGGTAAAATAGTAATACATAACCAGATGCTGTGTTGTCCCAGTATTTCGTTCGTGTGCTGAGAAACCCTTATAACGAGATAGGAAGGGACGAGAAGCAAAAAAAAATAGTGAGTGTGCGAAGCAAACCAAGAGGAAGAATGAGGAAGAAGGGTGTCAAGAATTCCGAGGGTTGTACTCATATAGGCTCCGGTAAGGCATTTCGCCCTCTCATCATTTTCGCGATCGAATCCCTCCCAATGGACCATATACCAGTGCGTGCCGCATAAGCCCCTGTAGGCCCCGGTATACCCTTTCGCAATAATCCCTCATTCGTCGGATCACGAGCTGGTCAACTTCGCGAAACGAGCTTTTTTTGTTCACTCTTCGATTAGATACACGCACTTATTTTTTATATATGCTTGTTAAATCAAATTCAAACTGTTACCGAGGGGATTGGACGACAGAAATACATCGCGCACGGCTCGTTAAACATATTCATTAAAATCCAAAATTTAAAGTTCGGTGAAATTTTTTGAATTAAAAGATCAACGGAAAAAAAATCAAAAAGAAAAACCGTTTTTCGGAAAACGGCGGAAACGGTGTCTTTTTTCTTTTTTGGAAAATCAAAATCCATGGTGAGACACTATGGAAAAAAAAAAGAAAAGAAAACCCGCTAACCGAAGCCCTGTAACGGAATAATAATAATAGGTCTGTCGATTTTATAGGTAAACTGAGAGTTGTCTCTTTATTGACAATTTTCTCTCAATCCCTTTTGTTTTTTTTTTCGCCGGTGTCTTTATCAAATTCAGATCCAAAGTTACGGGAAGGGTGAGTTTTTTGTCATTTAGTCATTTTTCTCTTCCGTATTTTATATGGAATCGAATGGTATCAAGAGCCGCAGTATAGTATCTCCACGTCATAGTTGAAATAAAATATATGTTAAAAGAATTTTTCTCCGTTACATTCACATATGGTGTTTTTGAATTGATCTGAGAAAAGAAGATCGATTTTTTTTTCTCAGTGCGTATAGTAGTTACAAAAAGTAGGATTTATTATCGAGCCTCGTATTCAACATTGTCGGGAGAGAAAACGAGAGAGCCAAATTTATACTTGTCTATAAACTCGAATAACCTTCGAAAATACGTGTATCGCAAAACAGCAACTCGCACGGTAAAAGACTTAACGAGTCTAAAGGGCTCCGCGCGCCGCGTCCCCTGAGGTTATATCTGTGCTTCACTATCGGCGAATTTATCGACGATATACTACCACTAGCGTCCTATATGTTGCACAATATACGTAGTTGCAACTTTTACGATAGCGGGCTTTTGGATAGCGTCAAAAATCTTGTTGTTTTCTTATTGGTTCGAATCCTTCGTCGCGCGCCCCTGTTGCCAATTTTCTCGCTTTCAAATATTTCACAACAGTGACCATTGGGGACACGTACCAGCGGAAAATACCTTTCTTATCCTTCGGTGAGGTTCTTGAAACAGAAAAAAAAAGTTCACTGCGCAACACCTGCTACGAAATTTCGACAATTCTTTTACATTCCTTTTTTCTCTCTCCTCTACAATCCCATGAAAGCGTCTGAAAATATTCTTTTTATTACATATTTTTTTCTTTCCATTGGGTTTACAGATGTTGGAATATTGGATGGCGAACAATGACACTGCGAGTAACGGGAGCGAATTACGTATCGAAGAGGTTCTCGAAGATCCCGGCTCCGCTGTACTGTTCGCTGGATATCCACCGTGGTTGATGTACTTTGCAGCTGGTTGTTGCTTACTCTTCATGCTCATCGGTATTCCCGGCAATCTTATCACAGTAGCTGCTCTCTTTCGAACTAAAAAGGTTAATGAAAAACTTGTTATTATCATTATTATGTGGAATTATTGAGAAGGAGACATTTTTTCATATTTCCGTATATCGTTCTTCGTACTATTCCAATCACGACGTAAAAAAAAATACGTTTGGTCCAAATTTCGGCCCAAAATGTCAAAAAATGTAAGAGTTAGACTCGTCGAGACATTTTTTGAAAAATTCAAAATGGCGTGAAAACTGAACGACTGCATGAATTTTGCCCAAATTCAATACCGATCATTGGTTTATATTAATCCAACTTTTTACCAAATTTTATCCCGATATCTCAAAAAATTTGGCAACTAGAGGGCGTCGAGACAGTTTTTGAAAAATTCAAAATGGCGTGAAAACTGAACGACTGCATGGATTTTGCCCAAATTCAATATCGATCATTGGTTTATATTAATCCAACTTTGTACCAAATTTTATCCCGATATCTCAAAAAATTTGGCAACTAGAGGGCGTCGAGGCAATTTTTGGAAAATTCAAAATGGCATTTCACCAAAGTAAAGCTTCTTGAGGAATTGAAACACTTGTCCCATCGAGTTGTCGATTGATCCATATATGTTTCGTATCGTCCGGAATACAGATTATGAAAAAAAAAAAAAAAATGGAGAGTTTCATTGCAATGCGGAAATTCTATGTCATTTTGTTATGGTGAACACCACAAAATTGTGGAACAGATCACGTCGTTTCGCAAGAGAGTCTTACGGCTCTGGAATTTCCTAATTTCGTAATGGTCGATTCGCGCCAAGCGGTGGAACAGAAGAAACAGCAGAGGCCCGCGGGGATTGTCTGGATAGGAGGCGGCGGGGAGCGGTGAAACTCGCGTGCAATTACTATCGAGTTTTATAGGTCTTTTAATCCATTCTGTTCTATACCTACTTGTCGACATATATATGTATATAAAGCGTCGTATTGTATATGCAGCGGAAGATATCTGTGGCTAATATCGTCGAAACGCCCTTTTTCCATTCGCGTTCTTTTGTACCATTCGTCTGACGCGGGCTTATGATTAACTTGTCGGACGGGAACAATGCTGAAAACAGTCGGACGAAGGGTTATGCGAGTGTTCACTCGCTGATATTATTCCGCGGTCGTACTACTCTAGCGCTTAGGTACTTCTACGTTTGTAATGCATAAACGCGAATGCACTTATCGCGACATGTGTTGTGAAACGCAATTAGCATAAAGCAGAGCGTGCAGCGTAATCGCGGCAACGCAAAATTAAGAGTCCCCAGTGGCGGGAGTAATTGATACTTGAACTCTTGTGCGCAAACAACAAAAAAAAATATAATGAATGCAAAGAACAAAGAGGGAGAAAATTCTTTTTCTCTGCAGTTGCCGTGGTTTTGCTAAATATAAAACGAAAAGTACTTTGAAGTGATAACGTATTAGTGAATAGTCTCGATGAATACTTATTGAAATGTCTTATTTTCAATAAAAATGTATTTCATATTATTTTCCATTTAAAAAAAGTAATAAGTGAAAGAAATAATCGCGAACGCTTAAAATAAAAATATTATAGTATGTAAGCTGTATTTACTGTACTTCGATGGCCCAATAGCAATTCCGGTTGCATTAAAAACGCCTTTCTTCGCTTCGTAATTCGGAAATTGATTTGAATAACGCAGTAAATTGCGACAGAGCCCCTCGCAACTTATATAAACTTTTGTTACCTTTGGTTACGCGAATGGCCAATTACGCGAATTCCGAGCGAACAGGCAATAACAATGTATAAAAAAAAAGAAAATTTGATCGGAATAATTTTGCATTTTATAGCCCTCTCGATGGGGTGTACGACAAAAGCGAGAGAGGAAACTCTCCTCCTCCGGATCACGAATTCCCGGTGAACTTTTCTGCGAACCGATCTTATTGCTGTGCGGCATGAAAAAAAAAAAAAAAAAAAAAAAAACGGAAAAAGCCGATAGGAAGGGAGGGTTCGTCTTGACGTAGCAGCGAAATAAGCGGTATCGGTTATCCATAGGGGGGTATGAATAAATTTCGTATTTCATCGAACGTTTCGGATTTATGTACAACAGAGGGGGAGAGGGAGGATTTAGTGATATTTTCTTTTATTTCTCATATTTTGCGACTCGACTTTACCGCCTCGTTTAACTCACCAAGATATGTGATGTACTTCCGGTACTGCGCGACACCTATCCTCCCCCAACGTTGCCGACTCGATTCCGCATCTCATTACAGTTACGCGAGTCGTTTATTACGATTATCGCACGAAGAGAGTTCCGCTCTCGTCGACAGTGACCATGAATACCATCGTACTAATGCTAATAGTTTCGGTTAATCGTTGAAACTAATAATGATTAGGATGAAAATCGAGGTCGGTGTGTCGAGGCGGCAATTACGACGAGACGCTAATTAATAACTCGACAAACGACGACAGGAGCCCCACCTTTGCCGACTTCACTTCACCGGTAAAACTTGCACGTTATACCGCAATAATAATCGGGCAAAGCGCGGCGCGTTTCGTCGTATTACGACTTACGACTTATGACCAAATGGGTATATTACCCCGAGAGCGTTATCCACTCCCTTCTCATATCCGATAATAATAATAATCGACATTAATATATATAACGGGATCTCGTGAAAGTCCGAACGTATATACGCCGAACTCGTTCGATATTATCGAACACGACCTCGTCATTTTTACGACTTTACCATTTATCTTTTTTCATTCCATTCTCTTTAAGTCTATCCTCCCGCTAGTATTTATTTTTCTCTTATTTTTACCGTTCATTTCATTTATTTCATTATCGATAGATGTTTTTTTTTTAACACAGAGGATGGATAGTCAAAAAATAAAAGAGGTCCAAAAAATCGCAGTTATCTCATAGATCGATATTGTTATTTTACAAAGTTTAAAAATTTCGATTTTTTTTTTCGAAAGTAACTATATTCACGGATATTTTTCGTAAAGATCTTTTTTGAACGATCTTTTTAAACGCGGAAAAGAAGCAATTGTTATGAGTTTTAAACGCCGCTGGGGGCTGTTTGATATTCCGCGAATCGTTTAGCGTTCTATATATATGTGGTTTGCCTTCCGGTATACACATTACTGCACGGTGAAAATGCTATTGCTGGAGTTTGAGAGTAGATGCGAGTTAAGTTCGAGTCGTACGTTTTCCGAGAGAGAAAACACAGCGACTCCTCGCCGACACTTCTCGGACGCGATCTTTGCCTCTGTTACCGCATACTATACCCACACTGAATTTTTTGCCTCAAAGTCGTGGGTATGATGATTGGCAAAAATGTTGGTACCGAAAAATTGCTCTAAAAAGGTTTGTTACGCGTACTGTCAGTTCGGAAATATACGACTTGGAACGAATGTTGACGAAAATAATTCGATATCTTGATAAAAAAAAAAGTGGTCCTTTTGTGTAACAACGAACTCCAAATGTTCGAACTTTGAAAATTATTCATTTATGAAATCGATCTGCTGATCGGGCTATTAATAAATTGTGCAAAAGTGTCGATTCTTTAGCGATTAATACATTAATGATGGAATCTTTTAATTTAACGTTGAACGGGATGTATTCTGAATTTAGTGAATATTTTAATGATTATAGTTAAACTCGTAAGGGTATATATAGAGAAAAGTTAGGTTAGTACACGCTGCGAATGATAAAGGAAGCTTACCGCGAGCTTTCGTGGCTTTGTGCGCTCGCGAAGTGTACGTACACAGGCTGCTGCAGCTTTTCGTTACATTTACTATTCCGGTTTTCTATATACGTATATCCGCGCTTTAGTAGTCGGGGAAACATAAAAATAACCCGCTCCATCGTACTCGCGCGTATCGTACGCCACACCGTGCTTCAGAAGACGCTTCTCGGGCTCCAGTGACCCCCCTCGAGCGAGTCGTAAATGCATTTGTACGTTACGTACCCGGTGTACGTGCACAACCTCTGTAGCCGTACGGCACCGAGCGAGAGATGCGGCTCAGGAGAGATCGAAAAGCGAGCTACGAGACCACTCGATTTATTCTTCCTGACTTTTATACTTTATACACTACTCGGCTCATTCGCTTCATTTTTTCCCTTTTCTTTTCATTTTTAATGCCTTTTTCTTACCGACGAACTTTAAATCAACGATTTTTATCAATTTATATCTTTCCTCTCGATTAAAATGTTAAAAGATATAAAAAAAAATTTAACATACTTACAGTATAAAAATCATCGTATAGAGAAAAGAAGAAATAATTTCCAAATTGATTTTTTCGACCCAAAGTATTTTTAAAATACGGAAAACACGAATTTTTCAAAAAAAAAAAAAAATATATATATATATTTTTTTTTCTCAAAAAATGTTCAATTAAAAAAGCCGTTCATAGTCGTCTATCGTAGTTTCCAGAAAAAATATATATGCAGATAAACCGCTTATATCCCGATTAATATTTCCGAACTGCGAATGAAGATTAAAAAAAAATTAGAGAGGTGTAAAAGTGTAACGAGACCGATATAATTTAGTAAGTAAAAAGTTTTCGTTGTCGCGATAGCGGCTCTTTTCTGTGGTACACGCGGTTTACTCATTGTCGTCGGGATATAAAACCATTGGCAACGAGAATCGTCGTCGCCCCGGAGCCGCGGGTATACGAGACTTTCAAAGCATTGTAACCGTTCCACGACCCCGTTTCGCCGCGCGAGTCGTGGCCGTTGTGGATTCTGCGTCTATATTCGTTGGTCCAACGCCAGAAGGGCGTATCATAGATGTTTATACAGAGCTTCAATATACGCCCTTGCGGCGTTGACTAATCGATCTATACACACGCGAAATCGACGTCGAATACCTGTATACGTGTGGCGACTACATTGTAATCAAACGGAACGTGTAACCGTACCATTTCCCTCGCGTTTTCGATGATAATTGTAACTATACGTTGGCGGAGGATATAATACAGACGAAGTCGGTGCCACAAACTACAATGAAACGCGCGTTTCCATGCATTATCGTTCGTATCCTCAGTTCATAGCTCTCGGAGAACGATATCGTGGCGTTCGAAAGTTCCCTTTTTTAGACACCAAAAAATCGAAATTCTTGCAGATCACACGCAACTTTTCTTTTTGCAACGGCGAAGTCGAAAAATCGATATCTTAAAAAATTTACATCGAAAACGCAGTAATTTTCGACCGGAAACCAATTATCAGGGGGTAGCGAGGGGGCTGGAAAAATTAGGAGCGTTTATCTCAATGTACAGTTTACCCAATATCTTTTTAATTCAATAATGAAAAAATGTTTAAAACAATGATGATAAACTTTTTTTTAATTTTAAGAATTGAGTTTTTTTAAGGTGAGTAGTTATGTGATTATTGTTTCGCGCAGCGTGAACTCGCTATTCCGGATGAGGGTCGAGTTGATTGATTAGATTTTTAAGTTTTTCAACGAAAGACTCTAAACAGAATTTAACGGCACGTGGTCGTGTTACTCGTCGAGTAATGACGAAACTTTATTTTTCCAACGCGGCGAAAGTAGGCGAAAAATTCTTTGATCCACGAGGCTTGTGCGGTTCATCCACAAGTTTTCTTCTCGTTCGCCAACTTTCTTGTGTTTTCTATCACCTATACATACAGCATACATTACAAAATATATATGGTATACGGTATATTCGAAGCAGTATGCAGTTATATACTTCGGACGCTCGTATAGGCAGAAACGTATTTATAAATCCGCCGGTGTAACGCAAGTCTACCGGCGGCTACGTGCCTCGCTGGGCTTACTGATCCTGTGGGTGTTTACATAGGGCATCACCCCCTTCATTCTCTTCGTCATTGCGCACACGTACGTAATCCACGGAAACCGTGATTCTCGATGCATTCTCGAATACGGAGAAGGTGCGCAGAGACAAAAACTCAAAGCTCAGCGGATGCGCGGACACGCGTAGGCTTTATCTCAAACTTCCAAGTTACTCATTTTTCCGAAGACTCCAATACAACAGAAAAAAAAACCCATTAAAAAAATGTATGACAAAAAAAAGATTTTTTTTCGGCGTAAAACAAAATAATTAAATTTAAAAAAGGATGAAATAAAAAATAAAAAAACTTTTATTTTTGTTTTTCTTTTCAAAAATGTAAAAAAACGTCGCTAAGTAGTTTACAAATAGTTTTCAAATAATTAAAAAAAAAAATAAAGAACTTTAAAAAAATTTTATTAAAAAAAAATTATTTTTTTTTTCAGCGTAAAATAAATATTGTTTACGCCGAAAATAAACAATCTCGAATGTAAATAACCTTGAAGAAATGTATAAATATTTTTTTCAATGTAGTCGAGACGAAAGTTTATTTTTTTCACATCAAGCAAGCGGAACTGTGGCGCGAGGCAAAAAAAACAACTTGAAAAAATAGTCTGCCATAATAGAATGTTTTATCAAGATTTCGCCTCCCTCGATATCGAAGCTGATCAATCAAATTTCAGACATAATATCTAATTCTTTCACTATTCATTTATTCTGAATATATTGACTATGCGTTGTTTATAAATAAATTAGATAACAATCTAATACAATATATTCAAATCATAACTATCCATTTATCTATAATTGACTCACCTTTTAAATTGGCAATCTGTCCATTTTTTTTATTTTTTTTTATTTATGTTCCCATTCCGCAAGTCACTCGGTCTTTTGCGTCTTCAATCATTTTTTTTTTTTTTTTCTTACGAAGAAAGGCATTTTGTACAAAAAACTTCGTTATCGTGTGTTCAGAACCCCTCGGAATCTTTGCCCGTTGGGACCGAGAATTCTTAATACCGCGTTCACCGCCTCAATTCCCGTTGCGAGATACCATGCTGTCGGTAGATAATAAACTTCAGGCGTTATTGATGGAAAATTATGATTGATCGTGCGAAGTAATGATTTTTTTTAGTATTGAGAGATCACGTATGTTTACTTCCTATCGTTTATTTTTCATATTTCCGGGATTGCAAAGAATGTTTCGTATAAATTCTTAATATTCCGGGACATTATATTCTCTTGGTTTCTAAAATCAGTTAATTTAATGAGAATGAATAAATAATTGTAAAATTGGCTGGTCGTTGATTAACTCGCCATAGCCAACAAGAATTTAACTCGATTCAGCAGAGTGGAATGAATTTTAATAAATCTTCTTGAGGGTTCCGCAATCGCCAACGCTGACTATGCACCGTGCAATGAGTACATCATTTGACCTGCAGGTCCAGAGAAAATTAAACTAACCCTCCGACCCTCGCGATCCCATGCGATTTGAAGCGAATTATTATCCTGGACATGGCGAGGCGGGTCTTAATCAGTGAAATTTAGTCTTAAATAATGTTTTCTTTACCAGAAGGTAAATTCTAAACGATAAAGCAATTAAATTGTAGACATAACTCTTAAATAATAATGGAAATCGAATGCCGTGAAAATCGCAATGCTTATTTACTTACATAATACTTACGCTTACTTACACAAATTTATAGTGATTTATCGCGACTGAAATGACTAATTACAACATAGAGAAATATAATTCGGAATGTCGAAAACATTTAACCGAAATTTATCCCCTGCGGTAAACGCGTCTGGGCGGTTACGCATGAGCGCACCGTCTCGGTTAAGGGTGGCGAAAGCTTTGCCGTTCCTTAGTTCTCCTCCTTCTCCTCCTCTTTTTCTTCTTCTTCTTCTTGTTCCTCACCCTTTACCAAGAGAACGGGTAGCCGCGTGGTTTCACCTTTAAGCCTCAAATCTATTCTTCATTCTGTCCGACGCACACATCCTCTTCCCACATTTTCCTTCACCGCCGCTCCGCTCAGCTCCTTTCCATAGCGCGATAACACCCAACGGGGGTTGCGTCTGGCCGCGTCTTCCGCTTCGTTCTTAACATTCTGGTGGTAGTCATTCTCCATCCTCTCAGCTCGCCCGGCGCCTTAGCACCCGTCGCCGAATTCACCTCGTGTCCTTCAACGATTTCCTAACTGATCCTGGAATCGAGGCAACCCACGCGTTCATCTCGCACTCTAACGCTTTCCGCGATACTCGACGCTGCAGAAATTGCCAATTCCATTATCAATATAGATATCTGTGTTTATAGTGTGATATTGAATTAACAGAGATCTCGAAGACCTCGGTATGTCCACTTGATGTTTTGAAGTCGGGATCACCTTCTTGTGAAATCCTGTAGTCTTGCGTCGCATTACACAAAGAAACGCGTCATAATTCTCCTCTAATTAATGAAATTTGATGCTTTAACTGGCGACCGACAATATTGCGATTGATAATAAAAGCGGATAAATGTGTGACGAATTTAATTAGCGAATTCGAAAAATCGATCCTTTTGTAAACGGAATTAAAAGTTCTTATCGCTGTAACCGGTTTTGATGATGTCGCTTTACGGTCCGATTTTGCTACTATCTCTTTTATGCGACGAAACGCGAATACACGCGGATTTGCGAAGCGTCGGTACGGGCCTTACGCCGATAAGAGAGTCATAAAGGAACGAAGAATCCTTTTCGTCCAGCCGTTCGCTTAACTGCCGCGTGTTCTCGCTGCTCCGCTCTCGCTACTCCGCGTACTGTTATGGGAAATAAAGAGCTCCAACGACGGAAAGGACGAAGCATCAAGGATTGTTGGTAAGACCGTTGTCGTTCGGCCGACCGGCCGGGAAAGCTTCACAAGCGAACAAGATACGCCTTTATACGATCGAAGGAGAAACGGAACTGAAAAGTCATTGACCCATTGAACTGCGGAAGAAATTGGATCCAACGGGAAGAAGAATCGTAAGAAAAAGAACCGTGAAACTCGATGGTATCTCGTTGGACACTCGCTGTACCCGGTTTATCTTTCGTTTTTTTATCTCCTTTTTTGATCCTCCGTTCTGGCAAATGAAAGACCAAAAGCGTCGAGCGAACACGTCGTCGTCGTCGTCTTCGTCGTCGTTCGGCTACGAAGGCTTGAAGTAATTTCGTATCGAGTGACACGGGTCGCGACAACGATCAGACGCTTTTCGAATGGCTTGGACTGTTGTCTCTTGCGTGATACATCCAACGGATAAAACACGCCGCTGGTCCACAGATTCGAGAATCGAAAGGTGGGGAACCTTTCCATACTTTCAACGAAAGATAGGTCTGCAAATATATGGCATATATATATATTAGTTATATAAATATGCCTAATTACATTTATTTTTTATACTATACTCGTTGCATATGCTTTTTTCCATGTGAAATATAAATAAAAAAACATATTATAAAACTTTTTTTTTTTTTCTTTAACCACTGAAATTTTCGATCATATCTCGGGCGTGTGTTTCGAGATTGCGAAAAACGGCGTCTAAAGGAACGAATTAATTCGCATCTCGTTAAACTCAATTTCTCAACTAGTCGAGAGAATTTTCCATTGACTTTACTTCGCTCGTTGAACTTGGGTACATTCCTCGATCAAGTAATCCCGTGACTTCCAATCGTTCGGATTGGATTGGAATTCTTTCAGCACTATTTCACCATTTCGTTTGCATTTTCCTTTCTCCGTCTGTCTCGCCGTTTGCTTCATTCCGTCCGCTGACATTTCCAGCTCTGCCCTCTCGATGTCGTACCATCAATTCACCTCTGCGCGATCTTTTCTATACATACCCGTCGTTGTTTTTTTTTTTTTTTTTTTCTCAACATTTCTTCGTTTTTTTCCCCCGTTCGTGTTCAGAAAATCAAAAGACTGGAGAAAAGTTAATCCGGTCTTCGTATTATCCAACGAGAATCAGAGAGTTTGAGAATACAAAGCGCCAAATGAGAATGAAACACGGGTAGAGAGTGAACGGAGAAAGGATTTTCAACCGGATTTCAAGGATATATTCTCGAGAAGATACCTTTTTGTCTCGAGAATCCGGGGGATAGGGTCATCTGAAATGATTGGTTGGCAACTTGCAGGAAGTTTCATTGTACGATAAGTTCGAGAGCGACTGTTCGATGACTTTTTTTATCGATGTTCTTAATGTCTCAAAAAATGCTAATTCTTTAAAAAAGGAAAACTCTTTTCGTCGGTGTTTTTTTTTTTTTTTTCATAGGCAACGTCCTCTCCAAGACACTGAACCCTCTTATCTTCTTTGCTGTATCCTCTTCGTAGACTTTACTATATATAGTGCAGTAAGCTCCAGCACCAGAGGGGGTTGAGGGGTCTGTTCACTTTCTTCACTATACTTCTTTTTTTTTTTTTTTCATTCCTCCTCTCCTCGGCTACTCGAAGCAACTCGATCTCGCGCTTTATCCACTTGTTAAGCTCCGGCACTTTAACGCAGTTCGCGTTGTTCGTGTCCTCGACGGGTTTCTATTGTCTCTCCTACTCTTTATCTTTATTCACCACTTTCTCGCGTTTTGAACTTTCGTTCTCTACGCCTCTATTTATAAGAAATATCATGTACGCAGTCATCCTTGAAATTTCGAAAGGCAATGAAATCTCTTTTTTTTTTTTTGCCGCTTCTAGTTTTAGCGCGTCTTCCCTGATCATCAACGTAATTGGATGGTGGATTAATTTTACACCGACTCGAGATGCAATATTGAGTCAATTTTCAAAACTTAACGAGTCACTGTGTTGAAATCTCTGATGATTAACAATTTTCTACTTATTCCCGGTTAACTAATAATTACTTCGCGAAAAAAATTTCTTCTGAATATAAAATTAAAATTTTCGAAAAATCGACAAGATGAAATCATTTCTCACTGATGAAAAAAATGCAATGATTAATGCGGAAAAACGATAATTCTACATTTTTGTATTACGAGAGCAGATGAATAATTAAGCTTAAGGTAACCTTAAGGTATATAACTCGCTATCTAATCACTGCCCGAAGTAAATTGTTCCGATGAGTTCGCCCTTTTTTTTATTACGAAAGAGCTGAAACTTCGAAGTACATTGTAAAAAGGGTTTTTTTCATTAATTATGCCGAGTCGTTAATGACAATTATTACGTAAACGCGTGATGAAAAAATAGTCGTTATTACACGGATTTATATTAAGAGTAGCCGCTGATGATTATGACGAGCAGCGTAATTGCGTCACAGAGGGGTTGAGTTTCTTTGGTTTCTCGTCGTCGCGGACACACTACGCGCCTTCCACCGACCCGAATCAACATACAGGGGGTGTTGGGTTACCGTCTTACCAGACGTTTAGTAACAACGACAAAGTCTGGTAGATTTAATATTCTCTGTATATTATCTCTATAACAATTAAATTTATCAAGAAACTCTATTTTCGATAGTTTCGATAGAATTTTTACATATTTTTATCGCGTTTGTTTTTTTTTTTCCTGTACCCGACGATCTTTTAGGGTTTTCCCCTTTCAGTCGAAAATTCTGCGTCGCTCGTTTGAAAAGGGTAAAGTATCGAGTTTTGAAATTCAGATTTCATCGGATTCCGTCGTACGACCGGACGTGGAAAACCGTCCAACGTACAACGTCGATTCGTTGACGCAGGAGTTGTTGTCATACGAGAAAAATTCCACGATTCTGCAACGAACGTTGTATTTAGAGTCTTTTTTATCCGTACGCCTTCCGGTTAAACTACCAAACTTTATCGACTTTCTTCGAAACTTCGTGGTCGGCTATTCCACGTCTAATAGCTGTTTCTCGAGATTTTTCACGACAATCCCCATGACACTGGAGGGAGAGCTTGAGATACGGTTAACATATTCTTTCGAAATATATTACACGTAGGCGAATAAAAAAATTAAGTAAATCGCGATACCGCAATGCATCTTTATATTATTATTTTCGACAAATTTACGAAAATCATCGTTTACGATAGCAAAGTACTATGATTAAAAATGATTAAATTAACATTTAACGTGCCGATGGACACGTCGAATTTTTCGATGACGAGTACTTCGAGGATAACGAATTTCTGCGCATGTGACGCTCCATTTTAAAAGCTCATTTTTTTCTTGACCAATCGAATTTCTCAGATAAATCCTTTGTTTAGTTACCTTTGCCCTTATCGGTGTTGGCCATCAAAAAATCTATACGACGGTCCGTAGTTGTTACGACGAACATCGCCAGAGCCCAAGATATACGGGCGCTCAGTCGATTTTAATTAAATTGTCAAGACACTCGAGCGACGACGGTGCCTAAATTTGTTTGCCTCAACGATTCCACGAGCCCATCTTTTCTCTGCCCCTTCGAGTCGTTCATATCCCGAAGCTGAAATTCCTTCATCGCGCTTTCTTCATCGACACACGATACGAAGATCGCGAACGTCTGGAATTTTCTATGTCGACTCGTACGCGTTTCTCTTTTCCCAACGTCTTGATCCCGTTTTTTGCTCACCACTCACTCCCTCTTGCCAACCCTCCACCAACGTTTTTTTTTCCCGTCCTCATCGAGCCGAACGCAACGCGTCAGCGACTTTTCGCAAAAACAAATTTTTACTGGCGAACCACGCGAGAGGGAAAAAAAAAAATTGCGCTCCATGGATCTTGTATACGAGTCTCTCCGCTAATATTGCATACACTTTGTACAAAATGCACGAATATAATCCGTTGACAAAGCCGAGAATTCGTATGAATTTTTTTTATTTATTTCTCTTTTTTTCGTTGAAAAAATTCGGCGTTTTTGCGTGTCGGTGAAGTCGCGCGAAATTCAATCTCAAACGATGTTTCTTTTTGAGACGAAAGTGGAGTGGTGGCCGCGGCAGCGGGGTGGGGATGTTAATGCGAAAATGGACTTCCGGGGTTGGAAGGGTTGCAAAGTTGTCGAGTCACGTGCGACCCACCCTTCGCAAAGGATTAGACACCAATTTCGATGGCTAGAAGAAGAAGAAAAAAAATCGCGTAAACGAGACAGAGAACGATCTTCTCTGTTGTAAGGAACCGCCCCCTCCCCCTGCTGAACTCGAACAGATATCCGATGTCCCGAATCGAGATTAAATCCGTTCAACGATAAGTATCCCTGAAGCCGCGATCCTCCTTTCAACTCCTAACGGAATTGATTTAATGCTCGCATGCATGCGGAATTCGATATCAACCGCGACCCACCTTCCAACTACGACTTTACGAACGTTTTTTTTTCCCCACAAGTCACGTATCCGGAGACACGAAGTTTTCTCAGAAACTTGTGCGTCGTGACGCTTTTCGGAAGCTCCGAGTGTAATCCCTCATTTTTGTTAGCCGGTTGGTGGATATTCCGTCGAGGCTCCGGATTCTTGAGCCTTCGACGGTGGTATTTCACATTCACATATCGATTTCACGACAATGAAAAACAAAATTGGTAAAAAAAAAATGCGAACGCACATTCCTTCCCATTTATTTTTTCATCATTTGAAGTAATTCAACCAATTTTTGGTTGATCAATAGCGATTTTTAAAAATGAGGAGACGATGAGCAAATTTAATTTGCATCATTTTCTTATAATTGGTTCCAATCTCCGATAGAATCGTAACAAATTACAAGGGTTATCGCGCATTTCGACATTTTGGATAACATTCAAATTTTTTGATAAAAATTTAGAAAAAAAAAATGGCTACATATATTTTATTACGATTGGAAAGAAACAGTGAGTTTTGACGATTTGACAAGAAGTTTTAACGACTTACATTAAAGTCTCGAAAAAAAAATGGCCCTAACGCGCACATGCCACGTTCAATTGATCACATTATCCCTTAACTACACTCTTCGCGATATAATTGTCTTAAAAAAAAGAAGAAAAAATAATAATAATAAAATAAGGATACGAAACGAACCGTCTAAAAAGAGAGGCAAGAAGCACACGAGAAACGAGGGGCCATTCGTTTTTTGAGTCGTTGACGCCAAGACGACTGTATTGTTACAACTTTATTTCTACTTGAGACAGAAGCGTTAAGTATACCGGTTTTATAGTGTTCCGACAATGGTACATTTCGTACTTTTATACACCTATACGCGTGTCGCAGATGTGCGACGAGGGAGAGGGGAGGGAGAAAGGGAGGAAAAGGAGAATCGTGAAAATTTTAATAGCCTTCCGGTATCGAAGTTACGATACAACGAAGGAGAAACGGAAGAAGAAAACGCGGCGACGGAGATGAAGGAAAAGAAAAAAGCGGGTAACGAGATACTCGCTTTTATACTGTGGATAACATCAGTCGGGATCCACTTTAAGTTTGCGCTTAGAGGTATCGGTCGCTATTCCGATTGGTAACTGTTCTAAGAGAAGCGAGTATACCGATGACCTACAAAGTTATACGAAGGAGCTGCCGGAAACGACATACTTGTATGGCTTCTATCGCGAAGCGCTCGGGCATCTGTACGACGCTAGAAGCGTCTATCCGCTCTGTTGTATCCGTCGCGTATACTGTTCCGAGTTAAACGTCACATTAAGTTTTGCTACAAACTATTAGTTGCCGATCCTTTCTTATCGCGGCTCACTTCGTTGGGAAACGGCGATTTGCCAAACATTTTCCTTAATTGACGATTAAACTTTGAAACTTTTAGCCGCAATTCAACAATCGTAACGATTCGAAAGGAGGCGTTTTAAACATGTGAATTGAACTTATTGGCTTTTAAATTTCGCTTTATTCGATGAATTTTCGGGATTGGTTTCGGTATGTTTTTACGAATCTTTTCGGCGCTTTATACGTCAACATGTTTTCATCGGTGCATTTAACCATCGATGTAAATCAACGCTCTACGCGGCAACTCGAAAGCTCCTCGAATTGGTTAAACTTTGCACATAGTATATTCGATCCAACGGGGTTAAAGTTCGAGCAGTGAGAAACAAGTGCCGTGAAGATGTACGTGCCGAGTTCACGAAGTGGGGAGTTAAGCGCAAAGATTTCGAATTTCATTTGCCGAAGAGAAGGAGAAATAGAACGAGAAAGATTAAGCGGATAAGGACGAGCGTTCTCAACGCTTATACGAGAGGTAATACACGTTACAGTGAATCTAATAATAGTAAATATATGCGCCGAATCAATGAAAAAGAATTCGCCAATAGCGATCAGCGAGACTAATACGGAGACAATATTTTAGTTTAACCGATGCTGACCTATGGAAACGAAAGTAATATCCCATGATAAAAAAAAGTACTCAAAAATCGTGATTCAGTTATAAACATTTTTTTGACGCAAAATGTGCGCCAAAATTACTAATTTAAATCTAAATAATTTTTTTCTCTTGTGGGACGTAAAGAATAAGCGCACATTTTTGTTTGTTTTAAATGATCAATACAGTTAATCGTTCCCGAGATATCGGTGTTTGAATGAAAAATCAGAAAAGTAGAATAATCCGTCATAAGAAATTCGAAAAAATGTTTGAAACTTCGTAGAACTGTTGCAATAACATCACCTGATTGTTAGATATTTTTGTGGAATTATTAGCATTTTTTTTTTTGCTTGTGTTAACAATCGAATGTCTCATATTCATAGCTCGCGTTCTTCGCATAAAAAGCGTAATTCGATCGAAAACAAAAAATAAAACGGCGAAGGCGTATAAAAATCGTAAAAGCGAAGGATTTGGCGTGTAGCGCGAAGGGAAAACAATCGGATCTACTAAAATCCGGGGGGTGTATTGTTCCCGTGCAAGTGAGCTGCAGAATGAAAAAAAAAGAAGGGATGTAACGTATACGAGGGGTAGGAACGCATAGTTCGACCCCATCGCGTAAATAGTACAGCGCTAAGGAGTGGTGGAACGAGTGGATGAATGAAAAAAAAAATAACCTAATAATAATATTACAGAGTGGCTGGTTCCACCCTATTCCCTCCCCCGCGCTTTCATTCACTTTACGCGTGTATATTGTTCGAGGTGCGCACCATATACAGTATAATATTCATTTATTTTTTTTTCGGCGTCGCTACGCGAGTCTCTTCGTCGTAAAACGATTAGCGAAACGCCAACTTCTATGAACTTTCCACTAAATTACATTTAACCAAATTACTCTGCGTTGACCCTCTTTGACACGCCACGACCGTCGAATTAACTCGTAGATCTACTGCTATTATAGAATTAAGGAAAAAAAAATGATAAATAGGTAATGGAATGATAAATAGTCATAAATAGCAATACGATTAATAAATAAAAATGATTTAAAGTTAACTACTTCTCGAAACAAAATGACGGAAAACAAAAAAACGCAGCAACTACTACGAAGTATTGTCATAAAATTATGAAAATGCATCGAATTTATCGAAAAATAATAACGACGGATATTTTAGTGTGTACTTTCGGAGGGAAAAACGCGAGCGTCAGGGAGGAAAAAAAAGTGCGAAAAATGTACGTAGCCGCGATACACACTCGGGATTTAATCGGAAATGTTGCTGTGTGCGCACTTTGATAAAATACGCTTTTATATACGTTCAGTAATAGTTTACGATGCCGCGGAGGAAGTGATGCGCCGCTGCTGACCCAGTGGCGTTACCTATCCCCGTGGGAAATCATTTAACTTATGCATCTCATTGATCGCAGCGTCTTAAAAAAAAAAAAAAAAAAAAAGCAGATATAGATCGTAAAATTTTTACTCTTTTTCTTTCACGAATCTCAAAACGGAAGCTGAGGAACGCAACGGCGGTGTTCATCATGAATCTCTCGATGTCCGATCTTATGTTTTGCTGCTTCAATTTGCCTCTGGCTACGTCGACATTTTGGCACGGATCGTGGATGCATGGACCGCTTCTTTGTCGGTTGTTTCCACTTCTCCGATACGGACTGGTCGCCGTCAGTTTATTCACCGTTCTCGCTATCACCATCAATCGATACGTCATGATCGGTCATCCCAGACTCTACCCGAAGTAAGTGTTTTCCGAAACTACACCAATCATTGATTTATCGAATTTCAGTGACTAATCATACGACAAATCCAAACGATCGATACATTATAATTTACGAATAAAATTGTGCAATTATTATTATTTTATTCCGTTTTTAGAATGTAAAAACTATAAAGGTTCGAGAATTTTTGGCTGAATTTGGTGGTGAAAAAGTTAATGAATAAAAAAAAATGTACGAAAATAGATAAAAATAAAAAAAATTAAATAAAAAATAAGTAAATAATTATTAAAATTTTTTGAATTTTTTTTTTTTTTTTTTTTTTATTCTAAAGACTCTACAAAGCCAAATATCTGGTTTTGATGGTATTGGCGACATGGATATCGGGATTTGGAGCCCTCGTAGCAACGTGGTTCGAGCGATGGGGTCGTTTCGGATTGGATCCCGCGATCGGTTCTTGTTCCATCCTTCCGGACGTTAACGGTCACAGCCCAAAGGAATTTCTCTTCATTCTCGCGTTTCTCACACCCTGTATCGCGATTATCGTTTGTTACGCGAGGATCTTCTACATCGTGAGAAAGACAGCGATGAAGAGCAGACGAAGAGACAAAGTGACGACTGATCTGGTGAAGGCGAGTCTCGAGGTAATTCCCCCGATGTTTTCTCTTTCTTATCGGAAACTCGTGAACAATAATGTATTTTCCAATTGAATTTCTTTGCAGGTAAAGTACACGAAGAATTTGGAGGATTCGGCGATAGGTTCGAGTTGCGGTGCGACACTGACGACCACGGAGAACGGTGCTTCGCCGACGAAAAATCATCACGACAAGAATTTTCCTCCCGCAACATCACCAAAAATCACCGACAGTTGCTTGAGTAACAAATATACATCGCGCGAAGAAAACACTCCACGAAAGATCGTGCAAAGTCGAAAAAATTTAGAGAATGTTGGTAAATCAACGAACGAAATAACGAAAGAATATTCTTCGGAGCAAAGCGCAAATTCCAGTAGCGATCAGAATGAAAGTTTGACGAAGAAACCGATCGAGATGAGTGAAAATATGGAAAAAATTTCGATCGGCAATGGAGTTGCCGATCGCATCGATATTTGGATCAATGATCGATCGAAAATTCCGGATCTGAGGATACAAAACGACGAGAGCGAAGATAATTCCCGAGGCGAGTCTTTCAACGACAACGACAATGACGATCTGCGCTCGAATTTGGAGCGGAGCGTCGAATTTTTGCCGTTCATCGACATGTATACCGATCAATCGAAGGACGACGAGGCGGATTCGGTATTGACGAATTCCGACAACGTTACGGCGAGCGGAGGAATACCAAATTTACGATTTTTCGACGTCGATTCGACGAGTGAAAGGTCTGAAAACGAGAGGCGCGCGAGGGAAGAGAAAAACGAAGATAAGGATTGTTGTCTTCGGGTACCAAAGAGATTTCCTCGTTGTACGGAAAAAATCGGGAATCGCGGATCCTCGACGCGAACGGTTCGAAACGTTGCGGACGACGATTTCGACGAAGTAAAACGTCAACAGATTCTCGATACGAAGAGTTTGGAGAAAAATGAAAATGGTATCGCGATGACGAAAACGTTTCTTCGCGATTTCGAATACAACGAAGAGCGGTTGTTGAGCCCAAAATCGACGAGATACAACAACGAAATATCGGACGAGTACGCGAGTTCGCGATCGGACTCTATGTCGGACAGAAGGTCTTCCACCAAAAAACCAAATATCTTCAGACGCGAGTCGCGTTTCCGCAGTGTGAGAAATCGTAATTTCGAATCCGGAAAAATGACGGCGAAAGACAAAAAATTGTTAAAAATGATACTCGTGATATTTTCATCGTTTCTCATATGCTATTTGCCGATAACAATAACGAAAATTTTTAAGGACGTCATAGACTGGAGGGGTCTCAATATAGCTGGTTACATACTAATATATCTCACAACTTGTATAAATCCTGTTATCTACGTAGTTATGAGCTCCGAATACAGATGCGCCTATAAGAACGTTTTGCTCTGTCGTAGCGACTCGACGGCTTCGAATTGCAAACAGCCGGCGGGCAATTGTCACCAACGAACGAACAAAAAACGGCAAAGAAACAATTCAATTGTTAAATAAATTGTATTGCAGCAATTAGTGAAAAGAAATTGGCGAAATAATGTAATGAAATTATACGTTTTCATTTTTCGCCGATTTCACGGGAAAAACGTGATTCCATTATTTCAGACAATTGTCGTCTTTGGGTATTCAATTCGAACAATTCCTCAATGTATCGGTTAATCATCGGATAACAATGAAAATATTTTTCTTTGCGGCATATATTTTGATGTTTAGCGGAAGAACAATATTACAACGCCGATCCGAAAGCTTTAATCTTTTCTTTATTTAACGCTAATATCCAAAGATTGAATTATTAAAAAAAGAAAACGTATCCCGACTGAAAAACTTTAATAAGCGACAATTATCGGGGGGATATAAAGTATTTTGTAATGAAAAAAAAATGAAATTATGTTACGTTGAGAAAACGTCGACAAAGAGTCGATTCTTCCGAAGTATCGTTCGCGAAGAAATGATAAACGTTTTATGTTTTACAAGACTGAAATACAATCGCGTGTACTGCTCCGTTGTTCACGTTGTAAATAATGTATTACGATAACGCGTATAGACTAATAGTTGTTTTATATTCATTTATATTAATTCGTTAATATTTCATTCGGATTTTTATAATTCAACGAAATACGAATTATGCGGACGTAATTGTTCGCGACGATCAACGATAATGCGATTATTATCAGACTTCCTTTTTTCATTATATTTTTTGTACGAAATTTATCGAAAAGTCGCGCGCTTAACTCACATGTATACCACGAAATGTAAATGTTACGCTGAGCGCGAAAAAAATAATGACGCAACGAGAATAATATCGATGTACGAAATTCATCGACTGGCGTACGGAATCTGATTAATCCGTAACGTTTTAGCTATAGTGTGTTGTCGTAGATTATACCGATCGATATTAATGTGTATAAAGTGCTCTATACTGATCAGAGAGGAAAAAAAACAATGGCATGAGAAATAAAGAAAACAATGAACCGTTCATTGCTTCTCGTAATTTTTACGACGATATTTCCAATCGCCGAATTTTCCTTTATAGCTAAATGCTTCGTAGCATTTATTTCAAAGTTGAAACCTCAAGAAAAACAACAACAAAAATATATTACAATATTACAGATTACAGAATTTCATCGTCTGGAGATCGGCGGTAATTATCCATTTCCGGTGCAAGAAAAATCGTCATCTCTTTCCTCGTGTCATCGGGATATCTTCGTGGATTATTATTTCGTCATCGGTAAACATTTTTTTATTCAATGTATAGTACAATATTACGCAATACAGCAAATTATCTATATATATATTTTTTATCCATTAATCAAATATTTTATCGTAATATATTTTCGAATTTTTCACACTTTTAAATACGACGACGAATAATAAAGGAATAATAAATTGACGGATCTGAGAGAGTCGACGAAGTAATTGAAAAATATATTTTTTTTGTTTATCAATTTTTTAAAGACAATCGATTCAAAACGCATTATATATATTTTATACGTAAGGCTAATCGTCGATGACGGTGTCTAACAGTTAATCGAAGAATTTACAAAATTAAAAGGTAACGTTACTTAGAGTACAACCCGTACAATACGTTGCGATTGGTGGATTATCGATTGGTACGAAGTGTACGTGCCGTTACTACACATAGATAATATATTTAAGTATCCAAGTTTAATGGAAAAAAGGAACTTTCGCGTATTATTACGCATTTTTTGTTCTCACCAAAGTAGCAGTTTACAGCCAACTTTGGCTGTAAAAATTGCATTAAAACTCCTATATCGCCTCTGGTATATATATTTGAGATATAGGAGAACGTGTATAGTACATTTTGCCCGCGTAGACATGTATATTCTTAATTTCAACACCGACTATTGATTCTCGAAAAAAAAAAAAAAAAAAACCAACCAATCAAATAACGAAATTATTTTCTTATTTTTGGATTGCAGTTAAAAACCAAATTACAAGGGAAATTATCAATATAGCAATTGACAATAAGATCTATAATTTTTTTTTAAATTTATAAACTTATCTGTGAATATTACTAAAAAAATTGTTATTGCAAAATCATCGTCATAATTTGGACAATTTTTTAAAACAAAAGTGAAATTAAAACTTTTCAGTAAAAATGAGAAAGAAATGTTTTTGTTCTTCAATAGCAAAAAAAAAAAAAAATAAGTGCATGTGCCGAATTTTTAAGATTTACACTGCATAGAGAATCTGCATTACAGATGAAATGTTTAACGACTGTGAAGTGTTCTCCAAGAATTAACTAAAATAATAATTTATAATAATAATGTATTATTATTATATAATTATTATAATAATATTATATTGTTACTATTATTATCAATAATTTGTCGATAAATAATAATGCGGAAAATAATTGTAACTTCTAAATAACTGTGAAAGCGTATTATTCTTTGGCTAAAAGTCAATAACATCGATTCACTGTTCTTTTAATTTTTCTTCCCAATTGGTTGTTGTTAAATGTTTCGTTTGTTTTTAACAAAGTCACATGAAATTACCTAATGGGCTGATGATACGTTCAGAAACGAATTCTGCTTTGAATTAACGAAAACTCGGGGAAATATTTCGATGAGTCACGAAAAAAATTGAATTTCCTCCGATATAATTTGTTTGGAGTAATTCTTTAATTGTACCAAAGCAATTGGTTATATTAGGCCGAGTCAGCGAAGCAAATTAATTATTTTCGATCGATGTACGAATTAATTGCGATCGAGAGACGTCGGAACTTGCGCTGCTTGAAGAGTAGTCACGTTCAAAGGCCACGTCTTCTCCGTACCACTGCCGTCTCGACTTGCCGGTTGCGGAGTTACCTTCGTTACGTTCCCAGCTTTTTCGGCCTGTCGTTTCTTGTACTCCATTCTCGCGCCCGCACCGCCCAATCCCATTCCGACGATCATCATGGTGAACTTCAATCCACTGTTATTAAATGACGCGTATAATTAAAATAGCATCATGATGCATCGTTTTTTTAATTCCAGTCATACGAGTCTTGTTTCTGAGCAAAAGTTTCTAAAAATTCGAAAAAAAAACAAAATTCGATCGAAACAAAAAAAATAAAAAAATTCGATTCTTTCGACTTCAGTCAGTTTTTGGTTACCGCCACCGAAAAAGGACTATCCACGGACCAAAATAATACGGTTCGCTCTGTCGTTTTTTCCGCTCCGTTTCGTTCACAAACGTAAGTGTCCGTTTTTGAGTTTTTTCCCTCCAAAAAGACGATAACAGAGCTTACTAAGGGATAAAAAATAAAAGATTTTTTTCGACTGAAGTCCATCGTAATTTTGGTTCCGAAATATTTTGTTTTCCATCGTTTTCCATCGACTTTTTTTAACCGGAGATACGAACAAAAAAAATGGCATTAATATTGCGTAAACTGAAAAAATTTACGTGATATATGTATAAAATAAAAAGTGATTATTTGGCGAGTGTACATAGCAAACTATCCGTAAATTATATTTAATTTTGTGCATAGCATTTGAGAAATACATACGCGACCGCTTTCATCGCCGTGAAAGCCAGTCGTATCTGATCGAGAAATATGTCGCCAAGCGTGATACCTTCCTCGATCCAGAATAGAGGCAGCAGTGCAGTCGCAAAGGTTTTCATTTGCTTAACTTTGTCGACCGGAAAAACAAACATACTAAATTGCAGTCGCTTTCTCGCGCTCATGGGAGTCCCGGTCGTGGGCTCGAAGTCTATGTCGAGCTGATGGTTTTCCTTTAAAAAACAAAAAATCACCAACAAATACACTATTAATAATTGTATATTAACACTATTCGCGTTTTTCTGTCTTAATTACAAAAATTCCTCATCACCGCCGCACATAACAGTAATTGGGAATGTCAATACCCCCAAAAAGACCACCCAAAGGGGACACTCTTCGCCCGCCCCTCCCGCGCTGCTCGATTCTTGAACGCGGCGGTGCCGCGTATCTTTTTATAATATAGAGAGATTAATAATAAGAGGATTATACCTTTGTAGGGTTAAGACCATCGACCTGTGTTAACCACTTTTCGTCAGCTAAATAAAAGTGCGGCAATGAACCAACCATCGGCGCGCCGATGCATTTGAACATATCGTACAGTCCTTTCGAAAGGCAGTTATCCTCCGCTTGACAAAAGCACTTTAAATCGGGATCGGTACTGGGATCACCGAAATTAGTAGTGTAATGATTTGCATGTATTCCTAATACCAAAAATTATAATTTTTTTCATTTTTTCACGCGATTTATTGCGAAATCTTTCCAAAATTTATATCGTTGACAAACCTCCGACGGAAGAATAGGTACCATCCCAGCGACAACTGAGACTTCTACAGATCTCCGGGGCGAATGACACGACGTCTTCTTCTTTGTATAAATGGGGATGAAAAATTGTCGAATCGGTACCGTTGAATATGTTGCAACGACTGCCCTCCGGCCACACAGTTTGTTGGGGTTCCCCTTTGTATCCGACTACTTCGCCAAGTTGTTTGATATTCTTTATGCCGCGTTTAACTCGTATTCTATTGGTATCCAGTGTACCATTTTTCTATAAATTAGTCACCATGGAAATAACACATTAATTAATTAATTAGAGGAACGGAAATGATAAGATGTTTTAATCACATGTCCGAAAAGTGAAAACTTGAAACGTCCTTCCGCTCCATCGGACGCGAGATCGGGACTTTCTTTGAGAATAGAACAAAGAGCAGCTCCGCCAAAGTCTTTAACGGTGCAGTCAACCGGTAGGCCACCGAATAAGATGTCGTGGGCTCTCACTTGGGTGAAAATAGTCTCTGGTTTCTTAAAGATACTGTCGATTCCCTTCCCTGATAACGATCATTAATTACGTCACTCATTCAACGCAATATCACGCACGACTCATCAAATATTAACATTAAATCAAAATATTGCAACATCTTTAAGGAGGATGTATCGTTACATCCCCAGCTAAATGTGAATTTCGCAGAGAATTTCGAAAACTTCCCGATGGGATACAAATCTGAAAAAAATCAATCGGACAAAAAGTACTAAAAATATCAATTTTGCATAATAATAATAATACCAACAAGTTAACAAATTTGTAAAAAAAAAATTCCTTCACCGAATCATCCGGCACCCCAATTTTTTTTTCGCGAAAGTTATCGATCCGTTAATTTTTTCGAAAACATATGAATTTTTTTTAATTTTTAAAAAACTCGTTCATTAGATAAAACTTTGACGATATTTGCGAATATGTTCGATCAATTACATTTAATCACTTTCCATCCATAAAAAAAACCGGAAATTAGGAAAAGTTCGAAAAAAATGTGTGTGAAATTTACTCGGAAACTCACTTTCAGCTGAGGCTGTAGCGATGGTACGAGTGTTATTTTCCTTTCAACGTTAAATATTCTTATTACAGGCCATTCGACATTCTTACCGGCTATGCTAACCATTTTTGGTTTATCTCTCACTGCCGCCATGACTATAGCGAGTATAAGTATGTGAGGAATCGTCAGTATCTCGTTTCCCGTAAGTCCGTTGCTCTTGGAAGGATTGAATATCCAAGTTGTTCTTTGACTGTATTCGATCGTATCATCTTCTTCGCGATCCTCCAAATCTAACTTTACCTTCCATTCGCTGCGTAAACGAATAACACATACGCATACAAAATATTCATTGCACCCCGAAAATGGCGATAAATCAAATGAAATAAGTATTATTTTTCTCACTCGTAGAAGAACGGTCCGACTTCTTTGAGTATCGGCTTCTCACCCTTCGTTATTTCCATCGGATTTGACACGTTGAATAAATACACTTTGAACTCTAATGGTACCGGCAAGTTGGACCATATTTCTCTCATTTCGGAATTCTTTTTTAACTTTACTTGCTGTACGGTACAACAAAATAATTACGTCAAGTTTTTTAATTATTTCGTTTGCCATAAACGATTAAGCTTAATTCTAGTGAAATCGAAACGCCAGAAACGCTAATTTTTTTACAAACCAAAAACGGCGAATTAAAAATAAAATATTTTCTTGAATCATCTCGCGTTCGGCATAAAACAACTTCGCGGATATAAAAGAATAGATCGATTCAATGTTACGGATTTTTTTCAACTTTTAATATTTTTGAAAAAAAAATCCCTTTAACGGCAAGAGGGAGAATTTTAAAACTACCCTTGCGTGCGATCGTCAAAAAAACACAAAAACCTGTTGACTCGATTGTCACTATTTTCATCGATGCTTCGTAGTTAAAACATATCTCCGGACATATCCCGTTAGAGTTGTGAAAAAATTCGCTCACCCCGTAGATTTGGGATTTAAGTATTGGTGGAAAGGCGATCCAAAGTCCCAAACCGAAGGCGAACATCGAGCCTCCGATGACCCCGAGTTTCTTAGGAAGTGGCATTTTACCCATTTTGCCGTTTGTTTCACTGACGAATCAATCCACAAATATGCAATAGTTAATTTTTTTTGTATCAGTAATGATTTTCGAAAATTAATCCTTTTTTCACATCAGGGTTCGAAGTTTTTGTTATATTTTTTTTTATTCAATACGATCGCTATGCAGACCAATAACACGACATAGGCAACAAAAAAAACTTCCACACCTGTTGTTCCACGCGTCTTTGCCCAAAACTCGAGACGCAACGGCAAAAACGCTGCAATGCAAAATTCGAAAGTATAACGAATATTTGCCAATCGGAGCGGTGGTACGCGCAACTTTCGAGACTTTGCCGGCTGAAAAAAATCGCATCGGCCGCCCGGCGTCTTACGAGACTCGCGGCAACGTACTGCCCACCGCGATGGGCATTCTTAATTTTTTTTACCCCCTTCCATGCATATTTCTTAACCGATGCTAGAGCGTCATTCGTGCGTTTGCGCCTTCGCTGAAAATCATTACGTACGTAATCCATATTTTCACGTGATGTGTCTGTAAGTTATGCGTGAATTAAACAAAACAATACATTTTTAACTTCCGTCAGTTCAACAACAAAAGGTACTCATTACTAACTGTTGTAGGTTCGTTACGATAAACATTAGTCTTTTTATTAGTACAAAATATACAAATAATAATAATTATTAAAAAAAAAATGATTTCTTTCGAAATTGTTGGTATTTTTAAATCTTCTACGAATTACCTCCGCATTTGGAAGAGTAATGGAAAAATAGTGATTAATCGATATTTATCCCAACGTCGACCAATTGCTATACCCTAATGACGTTTTTATACCATCGAAGTGACTAGAACCTTCGTACTTTCGCGTGGCTATATTTAACGAGAAGGTGAAAGTCGAACAAGTAAAGGGTTAAGCAAAGCCGGCAAAAGCAATTCGAGAATATCCGTTGGGATTTGGATTCGTGGATGAAGGGCCTCAAAACTTTGCCAATAAAAAACTTTATCAAACTTTCGAAAAAATCATCATACTTACCTCTCTCTCATTCGGCTCATGCGGAAATTGTAAAAGTTTCATTTTCTCGAGAAAAACAGCAATTAATCGAATTCACACAGAGTTAAAGGAAATGACGCGATGAAGTCGAAAAAAGAATTCGATTGACCTTCACCTAAATAAAAAAAAATAAATAAAGACGAACGAAAGGTTTGTTTAATTTTCGTTTTATTGATTCTTCGATTACCAGCCGCGTATCGTACAGTTTCCTGGCTATTATCTGCTTTACATAATGCAGTCAACTCGAGGGCGAGGTTTTCTCTCGGTATTCAAGTTCCGCACCTGCCACTGACACGAAAGGTGACGAAGCGTAAGTGTGAATAATACACGAACTATGCCGGTTTTCTTGGCACTGCTTGAGACACATTTATAGATTTTTTTCTTTATTTAGTAAAGCGCCTCGCGCACCGTCAACATTCGCACATCATCTAAAACTATTCAACGCAAACAAACCAAATTTTTGTTGAATTAAAGCCGAAAATGTGACTAAAAGTTTAATATTCAAACATTTCTTTCGTTACCATATATTTGAAGTATACATCTCGAAAAATACGATCGATCCGGTGACATGTCGAATTCGAAATAAATCTCTTCTAATTAAACTTTTCTTTTGTTCCGTTATCTTTTCATCCGAAGATTACTAATTAAGTTATATTTTGAAAAATATCCGATTGACATTGAGAAAGCTATTGCCAAATTAGTATCAACGTCAGGAGTTGTAACGTAGACGTAGATAGACGCTAAACGTGTTGCAAGGCGTTGGCTAAGCGCAGGTAGCCACGTGATCGTATCCCATTGGGCAAAAAAATCGGTGTAAGTAGTTATGGATTAAAAATTGTTGTGCACACATAGTTATATAACAAAGAAACATTTCGATGAAAGATTTATAAAGTTACAAACCATTGCACCGCCTCTGAAGATAGCGTAAAAATCCGCCCCTCTGATAAGCATCAACTTACGGCAATAACA
This sequence comes from Buathra laborator, assembly GCA_934046635.1. Taxonomy (NCBI): domain Eukaryota; kingdom Metazoa; phylum Arthropoda; class Insecta; order Hymenoptera; family Ichneumonidae; genus Buathra; species Buathra laborator. Next base: position 19,358,151 of record OW203895.1, on the reverse strand, counting down.
TTTTATTCATGAGCATTAAAGTGCATCACTGCTCCTTCGTAATATGTATAGACTCGGTATAAAGTTGCCGAGTTAAATTGACGAGGCGTCTTTGCAAAGCGTCGTAAAAAGTATGCATAATATCGATTTGCTGAAATTATCACGTGAAAAAAAAACATTTTTAAACTCCAAACCTTATTATCATTATTAGAAAATCCTCCCCTTTTTTTTTATCAAAAAAAAAACGTGTATTCTTTCAATTGAACGATACAATGACGATAGTATAGTCAAGTAGAAAAGATGATCATAACTTTCGTGTGAATCATTGAATAATTCAGGCGCTGTTACCGCGAAGGTCTCCGGTCTATTGAGTCGATGTGGTATAACGATACGGTACAATAGTCATTTCGTTTTCATTCTTATTTATTATTTATATTATCGTCATCATACACTTCGGTGATGCAAAGTGAGACTTCCGATTTGTTACAAACCCAATTGCGTAAGAAAGTAAAAAAGTTATGTATCGATTATATATATATAACTTGTGGGAAGAATTGAGCAGATATAATTATATGATAAAATTGAGAAAAAGCTATAAATATTTGCATTACACGAGTACCAATTACCGATATCGGTATCGGTACCGATTTGCCAATTATAAATCACCTCTATTCGACTTTAATCGAAAATGGCAAAAGTTTGAAATTTTTATTTTTTATTCGAGACACGAATATTTACATCGAATTTTTTTATTACATTAAATTTCACTCAGGTCCCATTTTTATATTTAATTATATACAATTAATGCCCTTAATCGGTTTTATTTTAATAAATCTTTGGCATAATCGACGAATATCTGTTTATCAAAAAATTAAGAGAAAAGTCGACTGTAATTGGTAGATTTTACCAGCCGTGATGATTGTGATGAGCTTTGTAGTGATGATGCGGTGCATGTATCGCAACCGGAACTGGATAAGGTTTCGGGACGTGATAGGGTACCGCAACGTGAACCGGATAGGGTCGATCGACATGAATGAGCTTTTCGACGGTAACCGGATAGGGTCGCGGTACCGGAACCGCTACAGCGTAAGGACGATCGACCGGTACCGGTACATGTATGTGCTTTTCTACCGGTACGGCGATCGGTCGATCGACGTGAACGATTTTTTCGACGGGAACCGGATAAGGTTTTGGTACCGCTACCGCTACCGGTACGGGATAAGGTCGATCCACCGGAACTGGAATAGCCACGTGTTTAGTTACCGTTTGATAAACAGGAACTGCGACTGCATGAGGAACCGGCTGTGGCACTGGCACTGGGTGAGGCACAGGAACAGCCACTGGCGCTTGTACGGGAACTGATGCTGTTGCAAAAAAAAAACAGAATCGTTAATGCGCATACAGTCGGACGAGTTTCCTTTTACGCGACGACGTGAGATTTAAGAAAAAAAAAATTCTATCGAGACGAAAAGACATAACTGTCTCTCGGCGAGATACGCCGGAGTGCAGCGTCGGCTTTTACATAAAAACAGCCCAACCCACCCGCGACGCCGTAAACGTCCACCGATCCCTATGCTCGCCAATCACATTATCGTACAGCTTGAAAGTATTCTTATAAACTCGAATGCATCCTTGAAAAATAACTATGACTCGTTCTATGTCTGGTATTTCGAAATATTATCGCCGTAAATACGACTTCGTTATGCAATGCGTTTTTCTGATGTGAAAATACCGAAATCTCGCGATTTTGTAACCTATTAATACTTATATATTATCAAAAGTACTTATAGCATTATATTGAAGGTCATTTCGCAATTATAGAAACGGTCGAAATAGGTACGTTCGTTCGACCACTTTAGTAATTCAGGTACTTTGATCGATGTACACAACACTTTTCCACTACTTTTGAATAAAAAAAATGGATTTTTCACACCCCTTTAGACTATTAAGATGAAAAAAAAAAAAAAAATGGGGCAAAATAGATCGTAACTTCGTGTTGAAAAGAATGAAAAAAATGTATTTAAAATAATTTACTAATAAATGATTAAACTCACCGACGGGATGTGTTATGAATTGTTCCGAATGATGATGATCGTGATGATCAGGATAATGATGATGATGATGATCGAGTATCTGTTCCTGATGTCCCTGCGGTATGTGATGATGCTGTTCGGCGGGAAGCGAATAAATCGACGCCGGTTCTTCCGCGGGTGGTCCATATATAGTCGAGGGATGCGATTCCTGATGATGCGAACCATACGCGAGATTAACCAAACCTCGTTTTCCATGCTTCTTCGTAACCCTCGAATCGTTTCGATCATCGGGATCGACTCTGATGCCAGCGGCGACTCCAAAAATCGCAATCGCGATCTGCGAATTCACAAGACGATTTCCACAATCCAAATAAAATATTTCCCTTTCACCAAACTATTGTATTGAAATATCGATCATTTGACAAATGTAATCAAATAAAAGTAAAAAAAAAAAATATATATCTCGAAAGCGTCGGAAATATACCAGAAGGAATTTCATGGTGAAGACGTGGGGCTCTTGACACCAGCGTTGTCGATGAAAAACTGTCGCTTGATCGCCATTGTTGACCCCCATATGTATTTATAGGCCCATCGTTGCGACGCATCGACGATGGATTCGATCCGTTAATCCGATAGCTCAACACCGATTCAATAGACTTTCCCTGTTTCTAATCTTGGACACGGGCCAAAGACTCCCCGACTATTACGATTATTAAGCCTCTTTTATTTCCTCGTACGATAAGAAAATCGAATTCATTAATTCGAGCCATTCGTCGATTACGATACCTTGGATAATAATCAATCAGCTCATCGCTATTCCGTAATCGCATTGTATATAATAGTTGGCTAAACCTGCAATCGGGCTATCAATGCCAATACGATACATAAACAATCGTTTCTAAATGTTTTATATCTCAATCCTGAAACAATAACATTTTTCTTAAATAATAATTAATTAATCATAAATCACGTGATCATCATCGCATAATTCACGTACTCGGTAAGTGGTTACGATTTACGAAGTTTTTCGTATTAAAATAAAATATATTTTAATTGTCCCTCAAACGATTTAGCTGTAAAATTATATATCAATATAATAACGAATTCTCGTGATAGACGAAGAACGTGTAATGTTTATAGGGGCCGGAAAAAGTTTTGAGGGTCAACGTCGTAAGTATAATGGCATTATAAATGAAGTTCCGCGCGTGCGCCCATCCCAAACGATTACTGTAATCGGCAATAAAGTGCGTATGTTGATGCCACTGGGGGCGAAAGGCTCAATGAACAAAGGTTTCAAGTTCACGTTCGATATAATCGCAATTTGCAGTAGACAACGATGCGGGGTGTAGACTCGTCATTATCCTTGCGGTATATAGAAAATAAGCTTTAATCGGATACCGCGGAACCGATTATGCGACAATCGTAGTGGCGAAGTAGTAGCGTCAATGAATAATTAATGCCACGTATAAAACCGAGCGCGACGCCTTCGCTAGAAGTGGTTCGCGTTAGAAAATGAAAGTCCGGAAAGTTCTCCCTCCTCGAGTTGGATGCAAGTTCTACGCTGAACGCGGAAGGCTCTTGCCGATCGTTTGTCGCGTCTATATATCCCTTTTTACTCTATAGTCTTACTAATACCATCGATTCTTACATCGTCTCGACCAATAATAGCAAACCATGTTATTCACTATACGCTGTACGACAAACTTCATTTATTATTTTTATTCCTAAAAATGTAATAAAAAACATTTTAAATACATCGTCATAATAATAAATGGTTTTATTTAATATTTCCTAACCTAAAATTTTATTCCATCGTAAAAGAAAGAATTTCCATTTAATCTTCGAGATTACTTTACAAATTGAGAGTAAAGTTCTATATATATATATTTCATTCAAAATCAACATCGGAGATTTTTTTTTTCGTCTCGCTTATTTTTTTTAACAGACTGTTGAATGTAAAGAAAAAAAAATTGATGAAAATGGAATATATGAGATGTAAAAAATGACACGGTACGCGATGAAATTCGATTTCCGCGTCAAGCATCAAGCTTTCTTCATCTTCATGGTCGTTTCACCGGAAGTCCGAGGCTACTACGAATCAAGAATAATAAAGCCGGAAGTGGGTCAATGGTACGCGGTTAGCTCACGCCCACCTCGTGGCCCCCCCGAGCTATATGGAAATGAAGATGCGCTTTCATCAACGTTACACTTTGAACGCTCATCCTGTATATGTCTTGTTGTTACGTTAACGCCGCTGATAAGAAAATTCCCGAGACCTTCCCGAGCACACGCGTTGTGTTCGTGATACTGCCAAGAAACTCACGTTTTTACTTTTATATCGCCGTACGTTTGTCCCATAGAATCTCATTGAGACGCCATGGACCGGTTACCTGCGTCAACGAAAGTTGTCTACTTAGCTTCGAACGCTCGCGAATAATACAGGCTGTGGATTCTCAGCATCCTTTTCCCCACTTTAATACCCCCGGAAACAAGGGAGTCGTACACGACGATCGATGCCCCGCAAGGCCAGATTCTACGATCCGGTCAAAGCCATAATCTGGACCACTTCGGGAGGTGAATACAACAAGATTCAGAGGAAAGTATATAAAAGCGTCCAACTCATTCATCTGGGCAAACAGTCGGCCAACGAGAGTGAACGCAATGTTGAGATTCTTGGTAAGGATTTTATCGAGAATCCTTTTGCGTTTTTTAATTATCCATTTTGTTTTTTATTTTCGTCAAGAAGAAATCCTTATTTGATGAAACTTTATTTAATTCCAATGGAATATTTAAATATTATCGTAATCGGTGACGAAAATTATGTCTTATTTGAAGAAACTTCCGGTTTAACGGGAACTTTGTGACAATTGCTGACTGTTATAATAAAACAATTTACGCGATTTATTATTAAATTGTATATATGAATAATTGTAACGTATTACAAAATTCGTTATATCGAAACGGTTAACGGATTTTATTAACTTTTATCTCGGCAGTTTTTGTTCGCCTTGCTGTGCGGTTCCGTGTTTACGGAGGAACCGGAAACGGAGACTAGCAAGCAGCGTAAGCGTGGTATTTTGAACGACGGCTGGGTCGGTATACCGAATTCTCACGTCTATGGACACGGGCATCCGTGGGCCGACAACAGTAATCCTTGGAAGGGTCTCAAGATCACGTCGGGGCTCCATCATAATCACGGAGGGTAAGTCAACCAATTCGTCGTCGAAATCTCCAATTCGCATCGTCTTTCATGCAAAAAACAATCTATCGATGGTATACCGTAATATTTTATATCGCTCCATTGCGCGTGACGCGGGCGATAAGAATATTTCCAAAAGATCGAGAAAACAAAAATTCGAGGCTTAAAAATAAACATTTTTTGGAGAACCTAAATTTAAAAAAAATTGTATGTCAACGAAATAAAACTTTTTTAACATCTCGATAAACTCAAAACTGCCGACTTTTTTAAATGGTTAAAAAATCATTAAAAATTTTAAAAAATCGTCGCCTCGAATTTCTGTCGCTCTATTACATGTATCGCGGGCGGTGAAAATATTTTCAAAGGATCATGAAAACAAAAAAAAAAAACATTTCTCGCTCGATTATAAACATTTTTTGGAGAATTTGTATTAAAAAAAATGATATGTGAAAAAAATGAAACTTTTTCAACATTTTATATACTCGAAGCTGGGAATTTTTTTCACATCGTTAAAACATCGTTATGAATTTTTTAAAAATCATCGGATCATCGAGTCATGCAGTATAAAATTGAACATATTAACAAAAGAGAGAGTTTCGAATGAAGATTAGTGAAGAAAAATGATTGATCGCAGATGGTCATACGGGGGCGGTGATAAATATCATTTTCACAAACACGGCCTCGGCGTTCACTTACATCCGCAAATACCTCACATCAAGACTCTTCCAATCTACATAACTAAACACGTAGTACTGGAAAAACCCGTACCTGTGCCGCAACCCGTCTACATCGAGAAACCGTATCACGTGCCAGTCGAAAAGATCGTTCATGTACCAGTCGAGACTGTGGTGCACAAGACGATACCAGTTCCGGTACCAGTGCCTCAGGTGAGTCCTTTTATCGAACTTCCGTACAACGCTCCCGACAAAACAACTCTTCTCCTGTTCTCGTATAACCAGTCGAATACGATGTGTGTGTATATACATATATATATATATATAGTTTATTGGAATAAACTGAACTGTACCCACCCGATGCACCGAATGATCCTTTGGCGAGGCGACGCTTCACCAGTTGTCGCATATCGGCTTCAAATGCGAAGTCGATAAGCTCATTAAAATGTGTAACAAACGTCCAAAGTGAGTTTTTATAGATAGTTTGTCGGGTCAGTGGCAATGTGTTAATCTTGTGCTCATTAGCAGTGAATTTCCAATAGCGTGAAAAACACACCATTATTTACCTGTTCTCGTATATCGGCTTCAAGTGCGAAACTAACGATCGGCTCATTGCAAACTCGCGCTAACGATAGTGCGCGTCTTTGAAGCAGATTATTTATGGTCAACTTCAATGTTTTAATCTCGTGCACCAGTCAACTTGACTCAATAGCTTCACTTCGAAATGCATTTTTACCGGATAAACTACAATCTCTAACACCAAATGCGAAATACGAAAGGATTCGTTTTACCACAAACCTTCTTTTATTAACTTTTTCTTCGATCGTCCTTTTTCTTCTTGCTATCTTTAGCATTTATTTTATTATTTATTTTTTTAAACTTCTTTTTTTTTAATTTTTGTATTTTTTTTTTTCTGTATCGTTGATTTTTTTCCGATTTTTATCCCATCGTAAACTTTTCGAAATTCTTTCCGTATCTCACTTTTGACTGGAAATGTAACGATGTGCTTTTTTTAAATTCCTATTTTTCTACATTAGTGAATAATATTAATGTTTAAATAACATCGTTGTTTATCTGCATTGTTACAGGCTGTACCGTATCCGGTTGAGCACCACATACCGATTCCCGTGAAACATCCGGTACCGGTACCAGTGCATCAGCCTTATCCGGTTCCGGTTAAACACGCAGTTCCCTATCCGGTTCCAGTGCCATATCCGATCGCGGCCTATCCAGGACCGTTTCCGCACCATGGAGGTTATTACGGTGGTATAGGACACGGACACGGTTATTACGGTGGTCACGGGCACTTCGCGTTCGGTCACGGACACGGTTTCGGACACGGGCACGGGCACGGGTTTGGACACGGGCACGGTTTCGGACACGGATACGGAATCGGACATGGTTTCCATGGACATGGTCACGGTCACGGTCACGTTTTTCACGGTCACGGTCATGATTTTCACGGTCACGGTCATGGTTTTCACGGTCACGGTTACGGCTACTCCCATCTCGATCACTACGGCGGTCACGGTGAAAAATCAAAGCGCAAGACAAAAAACGACTAAACAAACTTGTCGCGATATAAAAATAAACGCGCGTGATTATCGTAAGAAAATTCTCCAAATAATAACAATAACGATGAATTTTAATAAAAAAATGCGCGATTCGACGATTCGTCCGATAATCGCGCGCATGTAATATATCTTTGTGTAAATGACCGATGTTAATTTTGTTGTTACGTTTAACCCTTATCGTCTGATAATAAAAACTTTTAACTGTTATGCACGTGTTTATTAATGTCTTATTCGTTCTCAGGCAATATATGCAAACTTTTAGGGACGTTGATTAAATTTCTTTTTCTTTCGTCAAAATTCGATTAATGCGGCGTGACAAACGATTCATATATGTTTACGCTACAGATTTATAACATTGTTATCATGTAAATAAAAATAATTTCACCGTTAATTAGCATTGTTCTATATATACGAAATACGAAAAAGATAAAATATAGCCGTTCAGTCAATAAAGAAAAAAAAAGTAACGTCGAATCCGTTATTATCGATGTAAATCGCAATGGCACCAGATGGCAGCTGCTACCTCGTTCAATTTGGCAAGAAAACGCTTGTGCATCACTTTCGTATATCGCCGGCACGCTCCCCGTACATCAACGTATATTTACGTTTGATTTTATTTTTTGTAACAAAGGTAGGTTGTTCGTTGTTTTTTCTTTTGTGATCTGCAACGAATTATACGTTTCCAGTGAATATTTTATGAACGTTTGAATTATTTCTGTGCTATTTTAACGAAGAAATTCGCGAAGAAATTCTAACCTATAAGAAAATTGTTGATTCTGTCGATCTCGTGTAATCGCATCGTCTTGTTTTTTTTTTTGTTTTTTCGTTATTTCGACAGAAAAGAAGAAAGAGTTCACGATGGCCGCGACTATGCCAATAAATCCAAAACCTTTCTTGAACGGTTTGACCGGAAAGCCAGTGATGGTTAAACTCAAATGGGGACACGAGTACAAAGGATACCTGGTATCCGTCGATGGCTACATGAACCTACAACTCGCGAATACCGAGGAACACGTAGACGGCGTTTGCACTGGAAATCTCGGCGAAGTATTGATAAGGTGTAATAATGTAATGTACATAAGAGGAGTCGAGGAGGAGGATGAAGAGGGTGAAATGAAAGACTAGTTTTATCGCAAAAACAAACATTTCCATTTGTGTACCGTTAAGTTAAGTTATTCTAAGTAATAAACAATGGAATAAGTTTCGTAATTTGTAAAGTTTTTTTATTAATCAGAAAATATACTTGGTTTTTGCCGAGTCGTTCCAAAGATTCGGTCACCCGTTGCGTGTTCCATAGAAAAATAATTTTCGTTACGAAAATTTCTAACACTCCCGATTGGTCGAGAATTTAATGCACAAAAAAGAACAGAAAACATTTTTGTAATATTTTTATTTCGTTTTTTTTATGGATATTCCCAATATTAAATATATTTCTATTTATTTCTTGACTTTTCAGCGATCTCCATAATCCCGAGAATTATCGATATATCTGCATATTATCGTTAAGTTTAAACGGATATTTCCGCCAAAAATGAGATGAATGAGCAGTTTGTATTAATTTATAGTGGTGAAATGCAATGATTATGAACAATTTTTGATTGTAAAGAATTTTTTGTTATTTGCCTGCATATCCCGGATACTTTCCGCTCACCGTTCGCGCAATGGATTTTAATTCTTTTGGTTTGGTAGTACTGAGATGATATTCCGCGCGTGTGACTCTCGCGGAACATGTAAATATAGAGATGGCCTATGCTCGGGTAACCTATACATTCGTTTTCCGTAGTTATCGCGATACGCACGAGAGACAAGTCGTCAACGTTATTAACGCGATCGTCTCGATGTGAAGATAAATAATAAAAAAGAAGATGTGAAATCTTCGTATCTATCATTCTACGATTTAATTTCGTGTGCACAACAACAGTACCATCTTTGAGTGCGACGCAACGAAAGTGGGGCAAAAGATATCGCGAGTCGACGAATGAATGAAATACCGTGAACGCTCACCGGATGAGACGGTACAAGTATATTTATAAATCCGTGAAGAGGAAACCTTGAAAGCTGCAACCCTCCCTGACAGTTCGGAGGCCTATCGCCGTAATTTCGTTTTTTTTTCCATCACGAGACTCGGTCACGATCGTGGCACGATGTCAAAATCCGATGTTCCGAAAATTGTCACCGCATTATTTTCCTTTAAGGGAAAAAACAACGACGAGGTAAATTCCAACGAATAACTATCGATCATCGATAAATTCGACGAAGTGTCGATTTAATAACCATTGCAACCTTTGCAAGAATTTTCGTGTTTCGCAGTGACGAGCGTCGCGTCGCGATGTGAACAGTTGTGTTTCAGAAAGGGCGATGTCATAACAATAACGCAAGCGGAGGACGGAGGATGGTGGGAAGGTACCTTGAACGACAAAACTGGTTGGTTTCCATCCAACTATGTCAAGGAATATCGTGCCGGAGGTACATTTTTGCCTCTACGATTAACGATCGTTTTGCATCGTCGCCGTTGCACTTTCCAATTTTTTTTTTTTTATCGTCAACAGAAGTCGGTCATTCGTCCGTCAAATCATCGCCGGAGAAGATAAATCAAGAACCGCCGGTCAAGGATCAGAGACTCAACCGTGATATAGTATTGAAGGATCTCGTCGATTCGGAAAAAGCTAACGTCGCCGAGTTGCAGGGACTGGCGAACAATTTTCTTCAGCCCCTTGAATCAAGCAATATGTAAGTTTTTTTCTTTTTCACCAATTTTTCGAAATTTTGTAGGTTTATCAACATTTTTTCACATAAAAAAAACAATTCACATTTTTTTTTTTACAATATTATTATTATTATTGTGATTTTTTTATATCTCAAAGTTTGAAGAAAGACGAATACAAACGTCTGATTGGCAACATATACGATGTATTGGAGGCGCATCAGCGGCTTTTGAGTAGTTTGGAAGCCACCGTTGTTCAGGGACCCGATGCCAGAGTGGGAAATCTTTTTCTGATGCTGGCGCCGAGACTGAAAAGCATTCACATGGCCTACTGCAGTGGACATCCGCAAGCAGTTTGTATCTTGGATCAGTACCGGTAAATACGTTTTTCACATAAAAATATCTGCAATGAGAATTTCAACGTCTTGTTAAAGAGAATATTCTTCTACATTGTTATTTGATCTATAAGATGTTTATTTGTTTAAGGGATGAATTGAATGAGTTTATGGAACGAAGCGGTGCAGTAACACCGGGTATACTGGTGCTGACGACAGGCCTCAGCAAACCATTCCGTCGATTGGACAAATATTCCGCGATGCTTCAAGAATTGGAAAGGCATACGGAAAAGAATCATTCCGATCGCGGGGACACTCAACGAAGTGTCTGCGTCTACAGAGAAATATCGGTTGGTACTTATTTATTCGTCGAGGATAATCGTTCGATAATTTCATTAATGTCATTAAATGTTTATTAACATATATATTTCATTCGCAAGGAACGTTGCGCGAGCATAAGAAAGCAAAAGGAATTAGCGCTGCACGTGTTGACGGGAGGCATCAAAGGATGGGAAGGCGAAGAGCTGAATTCTTTGGGCGAAATTCTTCACGTTGGACCGGTCACGTTGGCCGTTGGAATGGAACGTCGAGACAGATACTTCGTTCTATTTCCAATGACGCTTCTCGTACTCAGTACGAGTCCGCGGATGAGTTCATTCGTTTACGAAGTAAGCTGCAATACCATTTGTTCAATTATTTTCCCATTTTTTTTTTTCGACCAGTCGTACGATTTCGCAAACTTTATTTTTTTCAACTTTTTTTCCTCAGGGAAAACTACCGTTGACCGGTATCGACGTAGTAGCTGCAGAAGATACGGATGACGTTAGAAATGCTTTCGAGATATCGGGTAATTTTGTTTAACGAGAAAAAGAAAATATATCTTTAAGAATGTATTACACGTACATTGCCAACGAAAATTTAATTCTTCGTCAGGTCCGATGATCGAGAGTATCGTCGTATTGTGCGGAAATAAGGAAGATCGCCAACAGTGGATCGAAATGTTGAGTCAAGAGCAATCGTCGTCGCTCGTCAGATCGCCGACAATGTCCCACGTGAGTTACGCAAAGCATCCGTTTACCCGTCTATCGAAATATTACGCGAGACTAGTGAGAAAAAAGACGATAACACCGGAATTGATGAAGAAACTTTTGTATCTACAATACATATATAAGCCAAATTTAAGTAGCGTGAAGATGAGAAAGTGCACTGTAACGTACACGATATACCCGATGTGCAGCGGAAATTCGGAAAGCAGCGACGATAGCGTATCACTAAATAAACAAAATTCCACCGTCGAGAGAACGCGTTCGTTGCTTAAATCGACGGTTATTCTCGACGTGCGATACGCCGTTGGTTGCGAGGATTTACGAAATTTAGGAACCGAAACGCCGCACGTGCCTCTGGGCTCGTCGTCGTCTCTCGGCGTTATGGACGCGAAAGAACCAAACCGACCGTCGACCTTCGACACGTGCAAAAGTTTACCAAACGCCGTACCCTCGACCAGCACCACAGCAACGTCCAATCTCTACAAACTTCCCGCTGCCAATGTTCTCGTGCCGACAATGCCGTTGCGTCTCAAAGATTCCGAGAGTTCCGACGACGAGCCGAACTTCGAACACTGGTCGACCGCGATGAAGACTTGGGAGGCCCTCTCTCCGACCCGAAAATTCTTCGAAATTCCATCGATCGAATCACTTCGACTCGCCGACACGGCATCTCAACTCACGACTATCGACGAGAATATATTCGACAGCGATAAATTCGGCAATTGCAGCAACGACGACAGCGAGACGGATCGTCTGCGTCCGACAAATCCGAGTCTACATTCCTCCGATTCCGGTATGGCGGACAGTTATCGACTGAATTCATCGGAATTGAATTCTTGCTACAAATATTATCCTCACTCCCGCGGACGCGGTACCAATCGCGTTAACACGTCGGACAGCGAAAGCGACGAGAGAAATTTCGAACATCAGTGCATCTGCACATCGCCGTTCGGCTCGACGCCACGCGATAGCGATCGTTCGTGCCGATCGACGGAGAGCGCTAACAGCAGCTTTGTCGCTTACAATCCCGAGATTTCCGAGGAAAATGAGACTCTCGATGAGCACGAAAATCGAGACGAGAACGACGATGAAATCGGCGCTTGCGCCCCACAAACCATTATTCCGAGTCCATCGAAATTCGTTTTCGATAACGCCAATCGAAAGCGTCACACGCAACCGATACCTTGCGCTCACAAGGAGGCAATAAAAAGAGTCGGGAGACGGGAGATACGCGCCATTAAGGCATCGCAAATGCGTCGAATCGGCGAAACGCATAATCGACCGGAAAAAATGTACACTTCCGGACTTTACGCACACTGGTGGCTGACGAAAAAAATTCCCGGCATAACGGGAATCTCAGAACAAGGCAAGCGGCTTCCATGGCATGGCTGTTTTTCTTTTTTATTATATCTCACGTTTTTTTTTTTCATATTCATTTCATTTTTCTATTCACTGAATTGTTACAGTAACCAGTTTCGCTATACTAATCATTGGTATCACATTTTTGTCGTTTTTTCTTTTTACTTTTTTTCACAAAATTTATCGATTGTAAAACAATTTTTTTTTTTCGTTCGGTGACCGCTTTTATTACGATCCACAGCCATGTTGTGCCGAAGTATGCTTTTGCTGTGATATATTTGATTTTTTTTTTTTTTTTTTTTTAACTAACAACACCGACGATCACGGCGTGACGAATTATAATCGAAGTAATTGCTATGAAAATTCGTGTTCGACGGAGGTGTTCGGTTAATAACGCCCTTGACGAAGGCGTAACAGTGCATTTTTAGACTAAGGAACTATTGGCTATAGTTCGATATTGACCCGTAGAAATTAATTAATTTTAAAGGCGTGCGATTGATCTCAGGGATTTTGATTATTCATTGAATTTTTAATTTTTTTTTTTGTTTCTTTTATCTTTATCGCGGTATAGACGAGCAGCAATCAGTCGAACGGAAAGGGACAACAACCGGGAATGGAACATTGTTCATCACCAGGGATTAAAACACCTTGGAGTCTCGCATCACTACGACCGGCGCCGCCTTTGTATTCACTCAAAATTTATGGAAAAACTGACTCCACCGACACCGGTAGAACGCCCCGTACGCCCAGTAAGTTGCCGAATGAACAAAAATTCAAGAATTTTCTTTTTTATTCGGCTAAAACCCGAACCCCCGCAATATTCGCGTATCGATATCGGCACTGAATGCGCTGTATGGGACTTGTGGCCGCGACGAGGCAAATAAAAAGGATACAACTCGTAAATAGCAACGATAAATAATAATATATAATCAAACGAAAGTATAATGGATTCTTGTCTTTGTTATTTCAGACGAGCGGCAGTTCGAAGATGATGCCATCATATTGAAAGTCATCGAGGGCTATTGTCTGACCGTAAATGCCAGATTTACCGTGCATTCCGGTAAGTTTTTCAATTGTAATTGTTTTTTTTTTTTCTTTTTTTTTTCGTTGTTTTTTTGAACGCTTCAATCGTACGGCTTGAAAATCCAGTTTTATTCATTTTTTCGAGCGATTTTTTTGATTCGCCATTTTTTAATTGATATTTTTCGAAGTGTGCTTACATTTTGAAAATTGATGGCTACTCATCGGGGGTTTTTGAAATCTTGAATATTGATGCGAAGGTCATTGCTTTTTTTTTTAATTAGTTTCAATCGAATATCATATGATTAAAAAAATGTTGTGCACGAGAAAAATTTGTATTCTTTTTTTTTTTTTCCGAATTTGCATCCCGATATAATGATTTTTCTTAGCACCAATTTTGTTTGTTTGTTGCTAATCAACGGTATCGATAAATAATTAATATTGCAAATTTTTCTCAATTGATATTTGACGAATTTGACGATCACTTAGTATGCGTGTGTTTGCATGCGTCGTAAAGATATTTGAAAAAAAAAATTCCACAAAAATGCATCTTTTTTTTTTTTTTTTTTTTTTTTTTTTTTTTTTTTTTCGCTTACTTTTTTTTTTCTTTTAATATGCAAAATATCATGTATGTTAGATAGTGTTCTCGTCAAAGTATTTTCTCGTTATGACTTCAGAATTAGCTGATTACCGATGTATATTCACGGTAACGAGTTTATTTCGAACAAAAGCCGTGAGACAAGGAAAAAAAACGATATTATCATTTTATTCGAATTATTTAAAGTGGGTTTAGCGGAAAAAAAAGGGTTGCTGACAATGACGAAATAACAACAGTCATATGAATTTCAGCTCTGTTGGATAGCGAGACGCCTTATAAAACACGCGATAGAGTATCCGTTATGAATAATAGAATCGAAAATTGGGATTCTTGCGAAGACAGGTACGTACACGGTGATGATTTTTAAAGAGAAAAACAAAGAAAAATTGGCCTCTCGGCGCGATAGCGACGTTACAAACAACGTCCAGCGTCTACGAAGCTAATTCTGAAGTCGAAAGTACGCGAACGAAATTTCATTGCGTATTTACACGTCTTTATTTTTATTTTTTTCTATTATCGATTTGCACGCAGGAGCCTGTCGGAGACTGTTAAGACCCTGAAGAGTCAAATAACGGATTTGCAATCGCAAATGTCGCAACTCACGAAGCAGTTGGACGAGGAGAGACGATCGCGATTGTTGTTAACAGCCGCCGTTAAACGCAGCATCGCTACAACGGAAAGCGTTGTGCCTTGAGACGATTGATACACTCATCGAAGGAATTGGACGAAGAGAACCGATGGAACCGATGGAACCGATGTTTTTTTTTTTTCTATATCAGTACGGAGACGGAATCCGAACGACGGGGTGGTGCGTTATTTCCTTCGCATCTACTTATTCTTACGATCTTCGCGCAGAGATCGAACGTCCGTTTCAATGAATTCATTAACGATTAGCGAGAAGACAGTCATTTATTTTTCTACAATTATCGCGTCGTTGAAGTGGCGAATATCGTTTTTTTTTTGCTAAAAAATTTTAATGAATTACTCGGAGAGAAATTTCGAGTAAATGGAAAACTATCTTCTCACTGACTGTTAGAGATTAAGAACATAACGGGGATTAATGAAAATGCCGAAATCGTTCGACGAAACAGGATTCACCTTTCTTTATGGCGATTTATCATTAAACAAAAATCGTTTGAGAGTAAAAAATTTATTTTGCGTGGTAATCTGATCGCGATAACTTAAAAAAAAAATTATGAATCGGAAGAACGAATAGTTGGAACAATAATTTTTGTTTAAAAAATTAGTTGTACTGATAAACGATTAACTCTCCCAACTCGCAATTTTTTTTTTCTCGGTGTACAATTGAAACACGACGTCGATTGTTTTGTTTTCTGCGATCGTAACATCTTCGATACAATCATTTTTTTTTTTTTTTTGGCATTTTTACTCAGGAAGATTCGTAGTGTTGATATTTTGAGATATATGAGGGGAAAAAAAGGAAACTATAGATTCCCAATTGATGTTCGCAACTTTTTAGATCGCAATTGTCTTCCAATCCCCATGTGAACAGCAGGTACATTTCATTGATAAATAAAAGGTTCGGAATATCAATCGCAAATGAGATAATTGAATTTGTTACAGTCTCACGAGGTGTGTAATCAATTATTACTCGACTAATAGGAACGTCGTTGATTTTTTTTTTCTTTTTTTTTTTTTCAATAATTATACACAAAAAATAATCAAGTGGAAGCTAATTTTTATAATTCAACGATGAATGTAAAAACTACGAAGTTATGTTGGATTGCGACATTTGCATCGCGGCGCCCGATGTCGACGGTGCGGGAGGCGGCGGCGGCGGCGGCGGTGGTTGCGTCGTTCTCATCGTCGAACGCCCGTGAAGATGTTTGTTCTTCAAACGCTCCAATTCGTTGACTCTGCTTCTCGCGTGTTCCAAACGGTGCCATGCCATTTGCAATACCTTTTGACTCGCGTATCCCGAACCCTCGTGCGGTTGTCCTATAATTTACGATTAAAAATTAACATTAAGATTAAATTTATTTGTTGACTGTGTTGGATAATTAAATGACGATAATGAAATAAATGATATAAGATTTTACAAAAAAAAAAACAAAAAAAAATGTATCAAATTAATTTGCTCCTAATAATGTTTTATTTTGTTTTCAGATTTTTATTTAATTTTTTTTGTGGACTGCGATTCCAGTTTTTGCGTTTGCGGACCACAAACACATTAAAGTTTATTGAACCCTTACAGAGATTTTTCAAACAGTAGACGTTATTTTTCAGGCAAAAATTGATATATATATATTTTTTAGACAATCCACTACAGAATTTATTTTTTGTTCGTTTTTAATCTTACGTCTTGACGCGTTTTGCCGTTATACCACAATTTTTTTTTTTTTTTAAACTTTTTAATAACTAATAATTAAAAAAATTTTCCCACAGTTATCTGTGCGCAATGAGATGAAAAAATGTGTTAATTGTATAACTTACCGGTCGATACTTGCGTCAGATAATTAATCTGTTCGCTGAGCTTAGATTCTACGAGACCTAAAGTCTTGAGAAATTGGTGCGTCTGTCCTTCCGCTTGCTTCAAACTCGACTTTTCTTTGCTCAGTTCCATGAATGCTTGACCTCAATCACAATTGTTTGTTTTTTTTCTTTCAATTATTACGAAAAAATGAGGATTCCTCGTGAATTAATTCGAAGAGTCGAAAGAAAATTAAACGATTTGCCTCGAATGGTATCGAACATAACCTACCTGCCGATTGTAAACAAACGATAATATCCTTCTCAATTGTTTCTAAAATCTGAATTCTTTCCATTGGCGGCGTCATCTTGTATCTCCAAATGTATTCGAAATATATGTTTCTTCAATTTTTTTGTTCTTTGTATGAAAAAATAAAGAATTTTATAAACAACAGCGAGAATTCCGTCCGGTACTGCGAAAAGTGACGTTTTCTTTGGCGCAATGTGAAAATTCATGGAGCGCGGCGCACAAATTGTGCCACCAGATGGCCACGAATTTTTCTTAATTACGAATAAAAACATTATTTATGCGGGAAAAAAAATCTATCGTAACGAAAATTTAATATTGAGAATATTGAGTAAACAAAATCTGCAAACAATCTGTTGTAACGAAAATGGAGTATTTAGAGTATATTGAGTTTTTTCCGTTCGGACTCCTGCTTTTTAATAAACGTCGTTTTTCTGTAAATATAATTATGACTTGAAATAAATATTTGCTCGGTAAATGCAATATCTAAAATGCCTTCCGTAATTAAGTAAAGTTTCAAAGGGATTTTTACTACGATGTCTTAAAGACGGCCGAGCGAAGTAGTAGCCGAAAAATTCTTGAAAAACGTGGTATACAAATAGCGAAGATTTCAGGACGTTTTTTAAAAGGCATTCTGAATATTTTGTTATTTCGGTGTGTCGATAGCCATTGAAAAACATAATGCAAAGTTACGAAACTGTTTGTTTATTTTATGTAAAAGTTGTACATCTCTAAAGGTTTTATAAAAGTAAATAATACATAATACGAATGAATTTATACGGTATATCGCTGATTAACACAGTGATCGATACGACAGACGATAAAAAAATACTGATTAATTAATTGTATTGTATTCGTACAAAGAAAACAAAAAGAAAGTCTGAAAAGAAGTAAATATTGTCGCAAATACAGTAAAGATAATTACAACGAGTCCCCTATCACGGGTTTCGCTCCTTTGGCTGTAATATGAGTTATTATTGTTGAGCGGCGCGTTCGACATACGATCCTCAATTACTTGCGGAGCATATCAGCCCTTTGATAAATGCGTAAAACAAGGTTATCGTTTATGCTAATTCTCCACTCGATCGAACTTAATTATTATACCACGATTTTTCGTAAATATTCGAATTGGCAGTCACGGGGATTCGAAGAGTCATTCATTCATTGGATTTACCAACGAGAGACAAACACCGATATATTTTAACGCATTGTTGCTTCTCAAATAAACAAAAAATTTTTTTTTTTTTTTTTTTTTCGCCAACGTCAAAACATGTCTCAGCTTCATGCCTCGGAATATTAAAATTTCTGTTTTAGAAGTAACCAGTGGATGACCAACGACGCGTTATAAACACAAGTTTCCGCTATATTCTCGATTATCGGAACGAATAATATCACACATTGGGTGCCGCGAAAATACACGTGGGAAACGTAGATTAGAAGACATTAATATACATATACTATGTAGTATATACATATACATCGGAAGAATACACTTACAACATACACCGATCGCATTTCCTTCGAAACACTTTTTTTTTTAAATCAAAGCTGCGCTCACAGTTCTCGTTCACAGTTAAGTGTACGACGACGCTGTTCTCTTATATCAAATTAGTGTACTTTTTATTTTCTTTGTTTCTCGAAGAAAAAAAAAAACAAATCTACTTCACTGACAATTGCAGATACATTTTACACGATAAAAATGGGCACTCGGTGCAACCGGTAAAAAATCCTACAATATTGTTGTCTATGCGATCGTTTGAGGTGAAAACATTTTTTTTCTCGAACGATCGACTGTGGTACATACCTTTGCAATAGTAAACATCAATATAAACTGTATCGTAATATCAAATTTTTCGACCGACGAGGTCGAAAATTTTATACTTTTCAGAATCCGGAATAATTAATTTCGATTGCTTTTATGTAAATTTCATTGTTACGAGCCGAATTTATCGTTTTTTTTTTTTTTTTTTTTTTTCGTATATATAAGAAAAGTCAGACGAATATGGAACGTTTCGAAATTTTAACACTAAGCGTGTTACAAAATGAAAATTGCATATTTACACCGTGAAAGAGGTAGTCGATATTTGTACAAATCCCTCCATAAACCTTTTATGTATTAATATAAGTAGTAATAATAGTAAAAAAAAAATCGAAGCGCCATTATACATTCACGCGGATTCGTCTCGTTGCAGAAACGTTATTTTAGATCAATTTAACTCAAAATAGCGAAATTATATTGTTAACTGTAACACGCAATGCTGCGTATGCTTGTAAATGGCATTTTAACATTTGTTTTTTGTTTAAAAAAAAAATTATAAAAAAAAAACAAATTGTTTCGTAAAAAATTTTTAAATACAAATAATTCTGTGGAACGTCGCAAAATGCCTTTCAGCATTATTTTCCCGTCTGGTGAATAATATTTAAAGAAAAAAAATGTGTCTGTAGTTGTGCCGTTTAGACGATTAAAAAAAAATTGGAGCCCGAAATCCAATGCATAAAAAAGCTGTTGGGACCGCACTGCAGAATTTTTTTTAATACCCAAATAAACTAATTTGCGTGAATACTAACTTTATAACGATATTCATTTCAAAATGCAAAACATTATTATTAGAAAGATACTCCAAAAATCCAAATGCAGCGATAGTACAATAACAAAGAAAAAATTAGCTTTCGCGAACAACGCTGAGTTAAAAATTTTTTTTAAAATACTTATGATATTATTTTTTCATGGGCTCCGCTGATGGCTATCCGTCGCGAAGGTTCAGTGCGTCGTAACAACCGAATTACAATTAAACAACACATATCTTACAACGAATTATCCACTTATTTACAATTTCGGGTCCCGTCTTCTGCCGTTTATGATTTTTAGCTTTCAACGTACACGCGATTGTTATTTTTCGAGTGCCGTACGAAATATTCCGAAACTCGCGAATGGGAATTCTTTTCCTCAACTGGACCACTTTTTATATCAGTTATTTTTTAAATTTTAATAGTACCGAGAAGTGTCCGATTTTACGAACAATTGTCGAGTTTAAGATAGTAGAGTTTTATTCATCACCGAAGGGACTCGGAACATTTATTTTTATTTTTTTCACTAAAAGTATACCATAGATATTTGAAAATATATAGATGCCAAAAATGTTTCTTATCAGTCTGTAGATCTGTTTTTAAAGTATCATTATTATGAACGATTATTTGGAAATGTAAAATGCGTTATAGATCGATGTAATTCTTGACGAGTAAAAAGGGTTTTAAAAAAATTAAATTCTTTGATGGAAATGCATTTTTCGATGATCCGTTCGATCGTAAATAGCTGCAAAAATTCTTTTCACTTCACTACGAATTGTTTTAAAATAAAAATGAATACAACGTTCGTAAATTTCTAAAAAAACGAATTTGAATCGAAAAAGATTTGTCTGAAGTGTGATAAATATATAATAAATTTCGCTCCCTGTTTGTCATACATATTCCTGAGATCGATAAAACTGCAATTTTCGTCAATTACGAACCATTCTATTGTCATAGTTCATTGTTAAGGCAGTTGAGTATGTCGACTTCGAACCTCGAATGCACAATTAATTATTTTCCCGATCACCGGAACGATCCAATAATGTGAATTTAACTCCTTACCGCGATTTCGTCGTCACGCGGATTGCTTGAGCTTTTGATCGCTCTGCACTTATCGTTTCGCATCCAAGTTACAATATTATTCTTCAGAATAATAAAAAAATATGAGATTCATTTTTATCACATTACTTATCCCTCGTTTAACAGTGCGATGAAAATTCCGAAAATTACGTTTTCAAGGTAAACATTGAGTTATCATAATAAAAAAAAAAAAAAAAATATCAAGTTACGCTAAAAATTCAACTGCGTCAGTCTAACACGATTTTTTTTTCTACCTCGTTAAACATACGTAATGATATATTTCGTTAGGCCATTTAAAAAAAAAATTGATTTAATTCACTGATTTAAAAAAACGAAATTGAGAATAAGATTTTGTCATTTTTTTTTTCTACAGATTTACCTCAACGCTACTCGGTACTTTGAACGCAAAGGAATCGACTCGTGAAACATGTTTTCCTTTATGACAAATACAATTCGACTCGTTTCCGTATCAACGATTACATCGACGACGCGAATTATCGGGAGATATCGTATATATACAGATCACATGAATTCATTGATATTAACAAAAAAAATTCTTTGTGCATACGATGTTTTGGTAGAATAGAAAAAACAAAAAAAAAATAGAATAAAAAAAGTTAAAGTTCAATAAGAGAAAATAGTTAGCGAGATAGGTATAGCGACCTATATGTGAATGCGTAACGGAACACTGTCCGACTTGTTGTCGGCTTCGAGTTCTTGTTTTATGGTATCGAGAGTCTCGTATATTACTTTGAAAGTTGGTCTATCGCTGGGCCTTCGATTCCAGCATAATTTCATAAGTTCGTAGATAGAAATCGGCGTGTTATCGGGACACTGAAGAACGTTACCTTCCTTTATGTATTTAACGACTTCTTCATGCGTCATTCCGTAGTAAGGCTGCAGAGCAAAGCTGAAGATTTCCCAAAGACACACAGCAAACGCCCAAACGTCCGATTCGATGGTATATTTGTTGTAGAGAATACTTTCCAGTGGCATCCATCTAACGGGAATGGCATCCTGATCGTCGCCCTTGTAATAGTCTTGAAGATAAATCTTTTGCGACAAACCAAAATCAGCGATTTTAACGATCATCTGATCGTTTATAAGACAATTTCTCGTTGCTAAATCGCGATGAACGAATTTTCTATCCGAAAGATAAACCATTCCTGATGCAACTTGGCGCGCTATGTTTATAAGATCCATGTGCGTCAAGCGAGAATCCATAAACGCGCCGTCCTTGTCGACGCTTCGAACGATGTAATTACCCGGCGAACATGTGCGCAAAAATTCGTTAAGATCGCCGCGACCCATGTACTCGAATAGAAGACACATCGGTCGTCCGAGAGCGCAAACACCGAGAAGCTTAACGATGTTCGGATGATCGAACTCAGCTAAGAGACACGCTTCGCGCTCGAAATCCACCAGTAGATCGTCGGACGCCTCTTCCTTTAGCATTTTTACCGCAACGTTCGTGAATTCTTCGTTCTGCACTAAGCCCGGCGCTTTCGCTTGAAAAACCCGACCGAACGCTCCTTGTCCCAAATCTCTCACGTATATTATGTTGTTACGTGGAAATTCGAGTTTTTCTAATTTTGGATTCAGCTGAGCGCCGGTCTTGTGATAAGCGTCGTTACTCGGTAATTTCTCGAGATCGATATTAACGTCCTGCAATTACAGACGTTTTAGTTACTTCGTATTTACTGCAACGTATATTCCGATATATATATATATATTCAAAGATATTAACCCGGCTTTGCGTGGGATTGTATCCTTGATGACGCTTATTCAGCCTTTGACTGAGAAAAACTGATAGCAGCGATCCAACGATTACGACGAACGCCATCGATGAGAGAATAAGTATAAAGGTCGGTGTGAAAAACGTCTCCATCGTCAAATCTTTCGAATCTGTTTTTTAATAATTGCATTTATGGAGTTATTAATAGGGATGATATGCCGACGATGAGGACTCGCGAGCTTAAGGCCGTTTTATTTTGTTTGAAAGATCTAAAAATTAATTACCGCATGTCGGGATGTCGCAATGCTCCCATCGCACACCGGGATCCACGGTGAAACACCACGGCTTTTCCTCGGTGCCACCGGCATTGCGACAAAAATTTTCTCCGTAACGTATTTGCGGAAATACGTTCGGCGGCTTATCGTGACTGTGCGGCTCCTGATCGTCCCACGATTGACAATCCAAACCGTTCTTCGTGCGGTTCATTTTTCCCATGTAGAAACGTCCGTTTTCTCGGACGCAATCGTCTGAAATGTTTCTCAATCATTAGTCGATAGAAGTGTCTTTTATTTTTATTTGTTTTTTTTTTTTTTTGTTCTTTTTTCTTTTATTCCGACGATTTTTTTCGAGGAAATCTTCATTCGTCATTAATTCAAAACTCACGTGTGATCAACTCCTCGTTAACGTCCGTGAGATGCACGTGGGAACAAGTTACTTTCGTTTCATCGACTTTCGGCAATTCGTCACATTCGGGAAGCCGGAAGTGACCGCGCGATCTTATGAATATTCCTCTCTGATGGTTATCCTCTATGAGCGCCCAATCGATGTAGCAAAATTCGCGACGAACGGCCATACAGTCCTCGTAACACAGAGGCAAACCCACGGATTCGTGACACAACGGAAATGCATACATGCAAAGTAAATTCTGTAAAAATATTGATTATCATTTTAAATAACGGGATCCACGAGTATAAAATAAATAAAAAAAACATTAATATTATTATTATTATTATTTTTAACATTTTTTTTTTTTTTTAGTATTTCATTGGATGATCTTTCTATTTTTTCTGCTATTATTACTCCGCAACTTGCATCGTTTTTTTTTTTTTTTTTGTTTTTTTACTTGGTAATTTAATATAATTTATTGACTTTCGTACCTCCGCTGCCGAACGACACGGTTCTTTGAGACGTTGTATCAGATCTTCCCACAGATTTGTCGTTATTCGTTCGTTCAGCCAGCCGCCAGGATTGTCGGATGTATTGTGAAACCAAACTTTGCCGATGCCGGTGAGATATTTCTTGCATACTTTGCCATTGTAGATTCCGCAATAACCTTGCGGAACGGTGTCTAAAAAAAATAACTTTGCATTAATATCGCTGTTTCGTTGACTCGGACGAGAGTTACGTCGATTTTTTTTACTGGAAAGTAATTCTCACTGTTTTGATTTGCATCGACGAACGAAGAACAGGCGACGAGTAAAACAATCCAAAGAATCATGTTACACATATGAACTTTGGAGCGACGCATGTATTTTTCCGCACTGACGATTATCGTCGTTTAGCCGGTTTTATTTAATCTTCGCGCAAACCACTTGACGCAAGTTTCCTTCGAGTGGCAAACGATTTTTCAAGCACATGTTGTGCTTCACTTATTTTTGTGTATTATTTCGTTTCTTATAACTGTCGATCGTAAGAATAGGAATGGAAAGAAAAACAACAAAAGAAAAAACGAAAAACACGCGACGATGTTCTCAATGGCGTAATTACGCGATCGATACATTTAATTTCATTCGTTACATGTTTATCGATATTTAATTTGTTTGAATTGACGGACGGATCAAAAAGACGAAGGAACACAGATTGAAATATCCTTTAACGTGACGATTGAAGGTTAATAAAACGACAACAAGGATCCGTAACGTTCAACGGAGGAACGAGTAAATAACCGCACTCTTTAGCAAATTTATTTTCTTCAACCGCCACCGGCAATGTTCAACAATTAACGCGATGTCAATGACATTTGATAAGGTATTGTTCCTCGTTTGTGTATATAAAATCACTGTGTCTGTCGATATGTTTGTGAACCTCACACACAATTACAATAGAGTTGAAAAAATATGTCTGAGCGCCATCTTGGGTCGGAAATATAGAAATCATTCGAGCGTATCGATTGTTGAGAATGTAGGAACGGATATGTAGTTCTGGCTCCAGATAGCACTCATACTTGCTTTGATGTGCCGTGTGTTATTTTTCATGGGGCAAGCAATGATTCAAATATTTATTTGTATAACTTTCAAAACGAACACCGTCTTATTTGCGCAGAAAGGTGAATTTTGAGAACTGGTGCTCGTAGTCGAAGATCAAAATTCAATCGAAATGATCGTCGTTTTCATCTCGATGCAGGCTGTTCGCCAATTGACATACCGCCCTCGTGCAAATGCTTCGTAAGTTAAAGCGGCGGCGCGGCGGAAGCCTTCCGCGGCTGTATAATCGGGGGATTTACAGAACAAAAGAACGATGCGATGCGATACGATGCGATGAGTCTGTATACAGACTCATTGATTAAAACTCGTAAATAACTAATAAATTATCAAAAATATATAAAAATAAATTTTTCAAAGTTTAATCAAAGTTTCAAGTTTAATCAAAATGAGAATAATTTTAAGCAAATAATATTTCGGAGATATTCGATAAAATCGACTTCGTAAAAAAGTCGACGGCGAAGAAAGTATGAAAATAGTTTTACAATATTTTCTTGAGGAGAAATAATTAGCGTGTTCGGGAGCATAATAATTAGCATCGGGAGCTCGAGTGTGAATCTCGCGGGAGCAGACCTCGACCACGGCATATATACATATGTATAGACGACGACATGACAATGACCATTACTACTGCTACTTGAGTTGAAAATCTATAAAGAACAGCGTACATAGTGTTATACCGCCTTTTATTTCCACCTTCACGCGAGGCACCGGGTGTTGGAACTAACACTATATAGAGACCGCGTGGAGTGTGAACTTGCGACCACCCGAATGAGCTCAATGTTAAACTCTCTATGTACTTAACTGTAAGGATATATACGACAGCCGTAGGGGTGCGATAACGATAGGTCTCACAGAATATCAAAGAGACACCATTTTTTATGTAAACAAAGAATTTTTTACGTAAAATTTAATAAAAAACTGCATCTTTCAAATAACTTAAACAAATATTACCTATTTACTCAACATTTCGAGGATTCTGCCGCGACTCGGTACGAAAAACGTAATGCCGATAATCAAGAATCAAAATAACAAAAAATGAAATAATCGCCGTTTTTATGCAGGTGGCGGTATTTCAGATCGAAAATTTGAAATTAAAAAATAAAGAATTTAATTTTTCATATTAATCTTTTGTTTTGTTCATTGATGTATGTACTCGAGAGTATGTATGCACTTTCGACTTGGTTGACCTACCTAAACGAAAGAAACTTTTTAAAACCCATCACTTATGTGACGCACACTCGTACGCGCATAAAGAGTAGGCGTGATAAAAAAAAACAACACATCGGAAGGATTAACTTTACAGCGAACAAAGAAGGTGTAGAATTACGATGTTTATTTCGAATGTGGAAAAACGTGGTTCGTTATTGCCAAAGTTCAGAATATTTGCAATCTCCCCGATGTCCAGAATACTTGCAGAATATATACTGTTACAGTTTTCCCTTTAAACTCCTTTGATTTTCAATGGCTTCGTTGGAAATAAGGTTTGCAAGGATTTACCAACGTTGCGCAACGATAATCGATTAACTTGCTATTTGGAGATCGATTATGTTAAACGAAAAGTTAGTTAAAAAAAACGATATTTAAACTGGCGAATTGATTGATTCGTTTTCGAAAGAAAAATACACGAAAACTTTGTTAATGAGCTCATTTCGCCTTTTTTTAAGATTATTTAATTGAAAAAATGTATAAACCTCTGGAGATATAGAAATTTTGAATATCTGTAAGCGATTGTACGATGTTTTTATTTATTATCACGTTTTTTCAAAGAAGAGTAACAGAATTATTGCTCTTCCCAATTTGAGGACTTTTCATCCTTGTCGTGTAAAAAAATTAACTGCAGAAAAGTTCATCGGTAGGGGAGGGAAACGGCAGTCACAATAAAATGAACGACGAATCGGTAAGCAAGTAGTAACGGATACGTGGTCGTCTGACTGGCGCAGTCTGGAAATCTTTATTTTTTTTTTTTTCATCATTCATGCACAGTTGACATGTATAGTTGTGTATGTGAGAGATCTACACATATATACGAAGAGGCTTTGCGAGGACTGCGCAAGCACCCAACAAAGTTCGAGGCATCCGACAAGAAATTGCATTCGAAAGGTGGGGAATAACAATACAGTTTACAGATCGCCGCTAGGCGTAGTCGTTCTCACGAGTCTCGAAAGTCGCGGACGGCCGATGCGATTGTTATTTTTTTCAGCCAGCACAGTCTCTAAACTCGTATTCAACATCACGGCAACAGCCAAATATTTTTTTTTCTTTCGAATTATTAATTTCGGGACGTCCACCGTTGCGACCCGTATTGTCGGCAAAAAAGCGCGTAGCAGGTGTCAAATGTTTCCTTTTGTACTAATATTTGCTTGAATAAAAGATTATTTATTTATTCGGCTCGAACGAAATCCATTTAGTCGATAAAACCAAAATATCAGAAATTTAACTGTTTTTATTTGGTTCGTATCGCGTCAGTGTTCGCGAAGAAGGTTTATGTGCAAAAGCAATGGGACGTACTAAGAAATTTGCTATCAGCGGAGCCGCGTTGCTTGTCTTCGGCGTTGGATTCGGATTCATAGCTTTTCCGCCGATACTTAAGTCGCAAGTTCGCACGGTGAGTTAATTTTTCAAAGTGTTGCAAAATGGACCGCTTTAGCGAGATTCAGGGAATTTCGGCGATATGTACAAAAATTTTCCACTATTTTTGAATTTAAAAATTAATTTTTTGCACCTCCTTAAAGTATTCAGACGAGAAAAAAAATGGGGCAAAACGGACTGTGATTAATGTCATTAAAGAAATAAAAAAAAAAATTTCAATAATATACCATCTGTAAACTATTTTCATCGGAAAATATTGTATGAAAAGTAATGGTGGATCCTTTTAAAAGTAAATTATCGAATTATAGGTTTATTTATCTGCATTTCCTATTTTTCGTATCGGTTCATTATAGAAAAAGCAATAAATGTTCTGTACAGTTTCATTAAAGGTCGTTCCCGATCTTTTTCTCAGGTAAGCAGCGATCCGCAGAACAAATATTGATCATGAACCTTGAAAATCGTACTTTTCTTAAATTTCATGCATTTTTGGATCGATCCGTTTTTCCCCATAATTCGATTTACGCGACCCGCTCATTTTATCCCACCTTTTCATGTATACCTTTCGATCAATCGATTTTTTTTTCTATAATAAAATTTTCAGTTGATTCAAGTTGATCTCTAAGATATCGCGTACGATCGGCTATTCGATCGCATAAAAATAATTGAAATTCATTATTTATTTGGTTTATTAAGTGTCGTGTGATTTTGAAACATCGAAGAAACATGATAATTAACATAAAGCGCATTGGTGGTAAACCGTAAGCCGGAATTCCGAAAAAATGTTATGCCATTGTATGCATTTTTTATGTAACGATTTGCAAGCGTGTCTATCGTGTCGAACGAGACACCTTGAACTTTCGGTATGTTACCGTCTTCGACACATGTTCAACGCCGCGAGTCATGACTCATTGAATCCGCAAAGTGCATGTTATTTCTATTCGTGTAATTGATAGTTCGGAGAATGACGCGGTGCGATGTCAGTGACAGGATAATCCACCATTTCAAGAAAGTCATATGCCGACTGCAACATTATATTTTTCAAGAAAAATAAAACGATTTTTCAAATACGAATCACAATCATCCTTCTCCCATTATTAATTCACTAGAGCGTCCAGTCATTCAAAATCATCGCGCGAAAAGTTATTACGATAAAAACACAACCAACAGTTTATTTTTGTTGACAAATCTGTATACAGGCGTCAAAATTAAAAGACGGATCGGAAATGAGAGATTTGTGGGCCGTTTTGCCGTTCCCATTGAATTTCAAAGTATATCTCTTCAACGTAACTAATCCGAAGGAAATAACGAAAGGCGAGAAGCCGGTGCTTCAACAAGTTGGTCCGTTCGTTTACGAGTGAGAAAAAACAAACCCTTTTTTTGCCTTCTGCTCCTTAAGGCTTAAGGAGGTTGGAGCGCATGGTGTTCATTTCTCCTAAATTTGACGAAATGAAGACGGAATTGCAAATATTCTACACATTTTTTCCATATAAAAAAAAAATTCGTACCCAAGATAAAAATCTGAAAAAATTCATACGTGTTCAGAAAAATGAACGAATCATTTTCATTAAAAAAAAAGTTGAGTTACCGTAAATTTGTTTAAAAATAATTTTTTTCATCAATTTGTGAATAACATTTTGCAATTATTATTATGCAAAAATAACATTTTCGGTATCTTTAATATGCATGAATTTGTTCAGATTTTTACACTATCGAGAAGTGTTTGCAATTCCCTCTCCGTTTCCTCGAATTTTGGCGAAATGAACACCAAGCGCGCGAACCTCCTTAAATTTATTCTTTTATCAACGTACGATTTTGTTAATTTTTGTACGATTTACCCAGTGAATGGAAGGAAAAAATTAATCTGAAGGACTACGACGATGACGACACCGTTGAGTACAGTCAGAGAACAACTTGGATATTTAATCCACAGAAGAGTAAGGGACTCTCGGAAGACGAGATAATCACAGTTCCTCACATGTTAATCCTTGGTATTATAATGACGACAATGAGGACTCAACCGGCCCGGATAGGCATCGCCGGTAAATATCACTCGAATCGAAAAAAAAAAAAAAAAAAAAAAAAAAAAAAAAAACTATACTTCTCACCATCGTGAATATTCGATAATATCTCGAATGTTTATCAAACTCTACCATTGTCTTAATAAACATTCAATTGGGTCAAATGAATTTGTTACTAAATCTTATTTGTCTCAACTGAGATTTGGTAAGAAAAAATGTAATATTTATTTTTCATATTTATTATAAATATATTATTTATTACATTTACAATATTAAAAAATAAAAATAATTTACTCGATGTAATTAACGAAAAAAACTGCTCCTACAAACGACGCGTTACCAAACAAATTCGTAACTTTCAGCAAAGGCTATAGACAGCATCTTTAAGAAGCCCGAGACTATTTTTGTCGAAGCCTCGGCTCACGATATCTTGTTCGGTGGTTTACCGATCGACTGCACCGTAAAAGATTTTGCCGGGACGGCGGTTTGCTCCCTTCTCGCGGAAAACGAGGGTCTCGTTCCCGACGGTCCAAATCGCTTCAAGTTTTCGCTCTTTGGAGCTGTGATTAAAAAACTATATTATTATTATTATTATTATTATTAATATCATTATTATTATGATTATTATTATTATTGGGTTTCGTTTGCGTGTAGAAAAATGGAACAGTCGATGACCACAGGCTGCGAGTTAAACGCGGTATGCAAAACGTGGCAGAAGTCGGAGAGGTAATCGAATATATGGGTGAAAAAAAGCAAACTATTTGGCCGGAGGGTACACGTTGCAATGTCTTCAACGGTACGGACGGAACGATCTTTCGTCCGTATCTTTTCAAAGAAGACGACATCGTAGCCTTTTCGCCGGATATATGCAGAAGCATCAGCTCGCGATGGGACGGTACTTTTAGTACCGTCGGAGGTTTGTCGATTTTTTTTTTTTTCTGTACGATGTTGAAACAAAAACGCCGGAAATGCTACACCTCCGCGTAATTTTCACGATATTATAACGTATTTGTCATAATTAGGATTACATGCGAATCATTATACCGCCGATTTCGGTGACCCGAGTTCCGATCCGGAATTAAAATGTTTCTGCGAAAGTGAGGATAAGTGTCTGAAGAAAGGATTATACGATTTGTATAATTGCCTTGGCGTACCGATGGTCGGCTCATTGCCACACTTTTACAAAGCCGACGCATCGTATTTGGAACAGGTTGATGGTCTCAGTCCTTCGAAGGTATACATATATATACCAATAATACCTTTTTTTTACGTAAAAAAATTTATTTAAAAATTTTTATATTATAATAATAATATTATTATTTTTTTTTAATATATTTTTTTTAATAATCGATAATGAATTTTGAGATACGGTAACATTGTGTTCATCGGTGATTTTTATTAACCAGAAAGCGCATCAGATCGACATAGATTTCGAGCCGATAACCGGAACGCCGATAAGCGCGAGGAAACGACTGCAATTCAATATGTTTGTTTTCCCAGTCGAAAAAGTGAAAAACATGAGGAATTTTGCGACTGCATTATTGCCCATCTTTTGGGTCGAAGAGAGTATCACGCTGCCTGACGAGTTTCTCTCTCAATTGCGATTGGTTTTCAAGATGATGACGGGGGTTAAGTAAGTATTCTCGAAATTAATTGATTCTCGTCAAAATGATCGATAAATCATCTTCGCGATGAGGAGAAAATGCATACGAATACATTTTTCGGGGAGAAATTCCGCGATTGGAGAAAAAAAATATAATTTCGCAATTCGGCAAATAATTGTATCGTTTTTTTTTTTTTTTTTTTTTTTTTCAGAGTAATAAAGTATCTTGCGATAGTCGTGGGAACGGGTCTCGGCGGTGCGGCCGCTGGAATGGAGTACAAGAGACGTCAGGATAAAAAGAAATTAGACATAACGAAGGTAACGCCACAATCGGGAAGTCGAACGGACAGTGGAACGGAGAAAAAATGGCCAATGAACGTGATGACACTCCAAGCCGCCAACGTACCACCATCGCTCGATCGCGCATAAGCCGTTCAAAATATATATATTTTTTTTTTCAAAATGCGCGCGTAATGAATTTTTATCCCATCAGTGAGTTCGATAAAAGGAGTCTTTCGTAGAGATGAGAATAACAAAACGATGGCTCGAGGTTGAGACCGTTTTTTATCCACCGGTATGATACACAGAAACGATGAATTAGACACTAAAATAATTATTATCGATCTTATTTCAAAAAAACTATCGCGATTTTCTGGCGTCACGTAAATTTATCTCTACAATTTTTCACCATTTGTCACACAGTATCGCGTTTCTCATGGAAACGTTTGAATAAAGTTATAGGCGTACATTTTTATTACGAAAAGAAATGATAAATTCCCGCCGAAATTTTCGAAAAATCACGATGTATATTTTCTGTAGTATCGAATGAAATAAGTTTCATATTTCCGTCCCGAAACTCGTCCGACTTAATATCATATCTTTCCGATTCGATTATTTTTGTTATTTATATTCGTAAAAAAAAAAAGGTTTAACGAAGTTAAAAAGTAATGAAATTTTACCGACCTTCAAGTTGTCATTGAAGCGATAAGTAGCATTTGGTATACGATGATATATATATATATATGTATAGGTGTATAAATCGTCGTAAATGGCATCACGTACGGTGGGATCGTATCGGCTGAATAATTAATATCAATCGACAGGGGATCAATAACGAGTGTTAAAATGAAAGGTCTATACACGTGTGAAATAAACCGTAGACGTGTTATCCCTGTACACGTTACTCGGAGAAGCGGTATAGACGAGCGTATAGCGCTATGTACATAGGATACGTATGTATACATAATTCAAATATAAAGTCATATCTACGGCCAACTTTGGCGAGAAAAAAAACACGTAATAATACGCGGAGAAGCTTTCTCTCCATTCAACTGTCTACTTTATATATTATCTATGTTCTTATATGTGTGTACCGCACATTGCATTTCGTACGAATCGATAATCTGCAACATACTCTACGGGTAACACGTGACTTATTAATTTTCCGAACACCTTAACCTACTGTATGTCAGACGGCGAGTTTTGCATTTGCGCTTTGCGTGTCGGCACGTCGTTGACCAACAGACTTACGCGTAATATGTCCGGTAACGTCGTCTATCGTCAATTTTATCAATTTCCTACCAAACGCGGAAGAAAAAAAGTTGAAACTTCTCGAAAATCTTTTGAATTTCACCGGTTTACGATTTTATTGTATTCCTTCGATTTTATAGGTTAGGAAAAAAAAAACGTTTGTAATTTGTAAAATAACGATAAGACACTGCGTGAATAAATAATATATTAAAATTGATATTAACATCGACTTGTGAGCATTCATTCGATTGTAAATAACGCCGACGCGACCGGAAGTAATATCGTCACTAAAAGGCGGGTAATCGTAATTTCCCGAAAAAAAAACTCACTGTAAGCATTTGGAAGTTTAAAAACCTTGAAATATTGTTCTTTATTTCGACGTACAACTCAATTTTATCCAAGTAGAAGGAACACTCGTTTCGTCATACTTCGAGTACCGCTTCATTTAACAAATCTATGCATCTCTGTCATCCTTATTTAATTTATTGTATCGCACTATTCTCCCGATATAGTATATCAATCCGATAATTATGAAAATTAATTACGCAAATTTGTAAGTAATCGTTTAATTAACAAGATTTTTTATGTGAATATTTATCGAGGTTTGCGATAAAATCCGATTAGTGCACTTTGTAGTTTAATGAAAAAAAATTTGTTATTTTGATTTTTCGAAGAAACAAATCTATGTATCCCGTTTTTTTTTTTTTTTTTTTTTAATGGGACACTTTAGCAGAAAAACTGTCCATGGCAATGATAGTTCGTCAATAGAAAACGATAATAATTTAAGATTTTTCATTGGCTTATATCGTTGATCACTGTTAAGAGAAAATCATTGCCGATGGCAGTGTTTTTTAAAAGTATTCGTCATGTCGGATCGCCCCGTATTTTTTTTTGTGTTTATTGCGAGTACTGTAAATATGTAATAATATAACTAAATACGCACAATTGCAGGGATAAAATCATGGAAAAATATATCGGGATAACTGAGGATAGACAATAGCAGGTCTGATAAAAATTCATTGACAAAATTACGAAAATTGGCCGAAAAATCGTTCTGAAGAAATTTCGAAAAAATCTCGAAAACGAGTCAAAGTGCGACCGATATTTTTTGACAAAGTTATAATAACATGTGATCTCCGTGCCAATGTATGAAGACAAAAATCACAGTCGCTTAATAATATTTAAAAAAAATCGACAATTTATTGACAATTTTGCGAAAAAACACGGATTCGCACATTGACGAGATTTTTGTGAAATTGCTTTCGAAACGATTCTTTAGGAGGTTAGAGCGCGTGATGTTTATTTCTGAAAAAAATCTGAAAAAATTCGTACATATTAAAGATACTGAAAAGATTGATTTTGCATAATAATAATTGCAAAATGTAATGTAATTACAAAAAAAAAAATGCAAATGTAATGTAATGTAAAATGTTTGTAATTTTTTTTTCATCAATTTGTTGATAATATTT
Organism: Buathra laborator; assembly: GCA_934046635.1. Taxonomy (NCBI): domain Eukaryota; kingdom Metazoa; phylum Arthropoda; class Insecta; order Hymenoptera; family Ichneumonidae; genus Buathra; species Buathra laborator. The sequence continues at coordinate 19,324,037 of OW203895.1, read as the reverse complement.
TGCAATTATTATTATGCAAAATTAATCTTTTCAGTATCGTTAATATGTATGAATTTTTTCAGATTTTTATACTATCGAGAAGTGTTTGCAATTCCCTCTTCATTTCGTCGAATTTAGGCGAAATGAACACCAAGCGCTCGAATCTCCTTAAAATGTATCCTTGCGAAAGGGTTACGATAACTCATTGAGAATTTTTCCGAAAGGCTTTCTTGTTTCGTTTTTTTTTTATGCTTTTTATTACACCAAACGCGCAACAATATACGTTAATTTTATTAGCCTCTCGAAAGCTCAATGTTCAAACAACGCTACAAAATCATTTACAATACAATGGATAATTGTCATGGATTTTCTTAAAGGTTAATAACTTAAGAGGCAAAGGGAAGGGAAGAGAGCGTTTTAAAAGGATTAATTATATTCTTTAAATTCTCAATGAGCGAATCGAGAGAATCGAAACGTCGATTTCTTTGGTATTCTCAACCTTAAGGGTGTAAAATGGGTTTTTGGGAGGATATGTATTGCGCGAATAGAAATCTCATTCACAATATCTATAATCTTAATCGTTTAAGTGCAATTCTGATTATCCATCGATGGTGATAAAAATTGTACAAAATTCGTATTCTTCCACATTTTTCATAATCGCATAATCAACACGCCTCACTTTCCCTTTTTTTTTTTTGTTTTTTTTTTTTTCCCTTTTTTACCGATTATTTTTTGTCTTATCATAAGCGATTTTCAGCGTCGTAACAAACGGCTTACGTGTACTATAATATCTGCATAAATATTTAATTTACAATTTGTTTCTCAACGGTGAAAAATAACGAAATCTCGTCGATCGCACCGGTTTTTGCGTCGAAAACAAACGAAAGGCAATTCCGTTTTGCCTCTCATTTTTGTCAATCGAATAGAATAAAAATATTAAATTATAACGTTGTTGCAACATTGAAGATTTTTCGCTTGTATTTCTTTTTTTTTTTTTTTCCACATCAATATCGCGCGTTTCGTGACTAGAATCAGATAGCGTTGGATCGATCGACGCTTTGCAATATTCATCCATGCCGAACATAATACACGCATCGGATGGCAATTGCATGACAAAATACAACGTATACAGAAATCGACGCGATATTTCGAAGGAAAAAAAAAAAAAAAACAACGAAAATCGTCAAAAACTCGATGTACACCGAGTTTCGAAAAATTAAAATTTGTCATCCAAGGAGCGACGCGGATAAAAAAAATCTCCTTAATTCGTCTTTTTCGCATCGGCCTTCTCGTCCTTTACTTGTCCGCGACCCATCAGCTTCGCCAGAGAATCCCAAATTCCGCCGAGGAAAAGGGCGCAGAATAAATTTTCGAATGGAACGAACGGATCGTGGATTCCGAGAAGAATGGAGGATAACTGGAAAGAATAAAAAGCGAAATGAGTCGCTATAAATATCGAAGTATTACGTGGATGTAGACACGCAAATATGCGCTCACAGGCAGCAAATGTGTTATGATGCAAAGTTTGCGTATTGCCTGCGGAAAACTATAATTCGATAATCGCTAATCATCGACGGAGCAATCGGAGATTCCATCGTTTCTCTGTTTTAAATTCAAACCGGAAATGCGATTTGTATTTACCTTGAAATAGACGAAGAAGATAACGATACCGAAGTAAACGAGGGCATGCGGCGCGGAGATAAGATCAGTCTTTTTATCCAAGACGAAGATAATAGACGCAACCATCGATGCTTTTGTTGGGCTAAAATTTCAAAAAATGTATATTACAACAAAAAAAAATAAAAAATAAAAGGAAAATCACTACATAAATTGTATTAAATACTCACAAACTCGGCTGCATGAATTCCATCGCCGTCGGCGTCCAGACTCCGCGAATTAGGCGTTCGAATAATTTTGTGAAACCCGCACCGTTGCCTGTCGTAAAAAAATGTGATAAACTCGTTAAATCGCTGTATTAATCCTCCACAAGACGTTTTGATAAAAAGCGTCGTTGTTATTATCTGACCTTTGAGTGTTCCGATAAGTATCATAATGAGATATGCATTTGGATAAAGTTTTCCCGCGTGTGTCACACCGTCGTAAACTTTTTTACACCTATTAGTAAAAAAAATAATAATAATAATAATTAGAGACATTAAATAAAATGCATTATTTCACAAAGTTCATCGTCCGCAGAACGAAGTTTATTTCAATGAAATACTATTTCAACGATAAACTCACCTGTATGTTTCTTTCATCACTGAGCATATTATCTTAACAGGCAGAAATTTCGCAACTTTGTATCCAATGTCGAAGGGAGTGTAGAATATTACGTACCTGAAAGCAAGAAAAAGAAAATCTGTACAGAACAATAAATCTGCGCAATGATCCAATTGCGTTATATAGTATTTCGATATTAAAGCGCAACAAAAATAATAGATAAATAGCGATTGTGAGAAACTCGTTTCGTTACGAATTTTTTTTTTTACAATTTTACGAATAAAATATTTATTTACGACACGAAGCAAAGTCTTTGCAACTCGATTTCCACTGTGGCAATGATGAAGTAGAAAAAAAAAACAACTCTCGACGCTTTTTTACTGACCAGACAACAGTTGCAACCAATAGTTGCGGAGTATTTTTCAGCGGTGCAAGAATCGGTTCTCCTAGTAATCCATTGCACAACATTCCACCGGCGAACACTACCAGCATCGTCGATAACCAACACGACAGAGGATGTTTTCTCGAAAAGGCCTGAGCGCCTGTGAAATTGAAAAAAATTTAAAAATTAATTTTTTAGAATTTTTTAGAAACAAAAATTTGGATGTTGCGCTCAGTACATCGAAGTGCTGTTTTTGGTGGGTATATCAAGCGTAACGCTCGCTGATGGTATTGCTGTGAATTTCAACGTAATTTACCGGAGTACAAGCGGGTCGAGCGGAATCCTTAGAACTATTGGCAGTACAACTTCGCGGCGACGAACGCTATTGACTCGAGAGCATCAATCTGATAGACGCAGCAGTAGTCCAATTACCACCGCTGCCTTCGTCAATATTTCTGATTTTTTTTTTCCATATTGACGAACAATGTAATCGATATCTCAGACCGCAAGAAATAATGAGTCGCGCAAAAAGGTTGAAGGCGGCCTGCGACTTCCTTCGGCTGAATGCCCTTCACACTCTAACGCTTGAGAAATCGAGTGTTCTGCTTCAATGATCCAAATCGTGAGTTTTTCTACTTGATAAATCTTCAAATGAATGTTTTAAATCGAAAAAAAAATTCTATACCAAATTGATGAAACGTTTTTTTCTGTAAAAACGTTTCGAAACATTGTTCACTTGTATTATTTTCCATGGAATATATGAGTATCGCTACCTGTGTCAAAGTTATTCCGATATATAAGAGTGTAAAATAAATTTTCGTATTTGAATGTTTTTGTTAAAAATCGAAATTTCAATTGAATTAAAAGTTGAAGATAACTTTTTTAATGAAATGTTTCAATGACAAAATTATAATATCGTAAAACTGTAATAAGAAGGGATGTAACAAAAAAAAAGAAGTATCGGAATTGAAAAAAGTAACGAAGAATACGCGCCGTATGCGGTCGTCAACATCGGCGGTCATTTACCGATAATGGAATACATTATGTAATACATATACCGTATTCATGTAACATTAATATGCGTCGCGGTGCACGTTGAAAAACAACGCATCACATAAGGAGGAAAAAGTCAGACGAGTATCTCATGAAAAACTACTATCAAAGTAATTTTCTGTGCGCAACGTGCGAGTAATGAACAAATGATTTTCTGAACCTTGTCGACCTCACAAATAACGTAATTTAACTCAATTGGATTAATGATTCCGACGATTGGCTCTAAACTTCAATCTTCTATTATTGTTCTCTATATGTATCGCAAGTATAGCAATAATTTTCCGTTCCGCGATGTATGCTACACGAAGTAATTCAACAGTTCATATTATTTTATAAATTCAGCCATTTGATCCCCTTTTCCGCTAAGACAAATCTGTAAATAGAACAGCCCGAAAATCTCGAGGTTAATACAATTATTAAATCTGCCAAGAATACGTTTTGGACCGACAAAATTTGTTTATACGGAAAAAAGCAAAAAAAATCAATTAAAATATTTTTTTTGCAAAGTGCAAAAAATCGAAAAAAAAAAATGTTAAAAATGTTTAATCCTTCAGTTGTGTCCGAAAAAAAAAAAAAAACGGAGTAAAATATTTGTGAAAATGCGTTCAGCAGCGAAAAAGTATCGCGCTGAGGTTAAAGTATTCAACTGAAATATAATTAAATATAATTAATGTTGCGTGTAAAGCAGCGTCTTAGAAACGAATAAAAATGTGATATATCGTTAATAAAGTAATTAAGATAATAGTATATTCAACAAAGATGAAATAATTTGTACATTTCCCAGTCAAAGTGGTATTACACACAGAGGCATTATTCTATTTTTGTCTGAAAATTTCATGCTATATTGAGACTCTGGTCGCCAGTGAGAGAGGTCTAGCGATGTGACACAGGTTTTTAGATACGCGATTTCGCTTAGAAATGAGAATGCAACTCGTGCCTCGTGCTTCGATGTTATTCACCCGCAAACGATACAACATTTTTTTTCGCACATTCGTCAATGTTAACATAAATGAAAAAAAAAAAAAAAATAAAAGTTTCGAAAAAATCCACTAAATTATTGGATTAAAAAGCATTGAACAAATAATATAGGAAATAAAAGTGTTAATCCTCCAAAAATCCTCAATATCATAATGAAAAAAAAATATATATAAAAGAAATTTGAAAAGATAATTCGATAAATAAAATTGAAAGGATTTTAATCTCATGAGATACGCGATACAGGAGAGTTTTAGAATATTTAAATAGACAGATAGATAGATAGAAATTGTCGGGTAGACGATTCGAAAAGGGGGAGTCGAAGTATCTCAAGGCGGAGAGAGAAGCTCGGTGAGCTTTAAATTTAGAATCAGCCCGGTAGGGTTTGGCTTACCGGGTCCTAAATCCTCTCTGACGTGTAGCGCGCACAGTACACAGTGAGCGATATCGAAGTACGGAAACATCTTTAATTTAATGACCTGATTGGCCAAATCCAGAAAGGCTTCGGGATCCATTGTGTCCCTTTGTGTTTTATTTAACTCGCACTGTTAAAATTATATGTTTTTTAATGTATTTTTCGGGACTGTCGGGCCAATAGTCCAATTCGAAAACACTCCCGGCGGCCACGAGAATCGACGCTGGCTGTGCGCCGTTCGCTCGTCGTCTGGCCGATTGTCGTCTGCTTGTCTAAACGAAGTCTCAAGGCAACGAATTATAAGATTACAGCAGCCCTCCCCTCGCGTTTTACCCTTTCGGCTTTCATCGCGACTTGTCAGATGGCACCACCGAGCGAACCTTTTTATCGCTTCTCTTCTTTTTTTTTATCATCCCGATAAAACGATCCGCCGTCGTCGTTTGCCATTTGCCGATACCAGTTGATAATTGGGATTTCAGCTGATAGGAGAGAACCGGTTTTCGACAGTGTTGCCGGTGTTGCCGTATTGTTTTTTTTTTTCTTTTTCGGAGCTCCGCGCCGGCATAACTTGCGAATCACAACGTGGAAGCGGTCCATCGACTAATTCGATAAGGTATGACGCGCCGTTTATTTACCCATTGAAATTAATAGCTTCGTCATTCTCTCGACGAACACAAATCTGGGAAACAACAAACAAAAAAATAATTAGCTGTCAGAAAATACTATTGTAATCCGATGGTAACTGTTGACCTTCGGATTTTCATTGCAGTCGAGTGATTCGCGAGATATCTTTCCTCCTATGATAGGGATTTTCGATTGTTTTCCTATTATTAGGTAACGATAAGATACGTGTGTTTCACTGTCATTTAAATTGATATTATTCTGCGAATTAATCGTTTCTATTGCTCCGATTTTAAGGCTTTTGTGAAAAAAAAAAAAAAAAAAAAAAAAACACGTGAAACTCGCGTGACAGCCTTCGGCGCGATAATCGCTCTTTTTAACTCTTCTGCGCCTGTGCAGCAGCCGACTTACTTCGCAATCGCTTGCGGCACCAAATACAAAACTTTTTTTGTATTTCGGAGCAAAAATAAAGAATACGTTAAAAAAAATTCGTATTTTTTGCTATAAATCAAAGATTTTTTGTTTTTCAGATTATTGAAAAAAAAAAAACAATAAATGGCATTTACGGGAAAAGTTGTGCTGATAACCGGCGCCAGTTCCGGTATCGGAGCCGCAACGGCAATACACTTGTCGAATCTCGGTGCGTCGTTATCGATAACCGGACGAAATGTCGAAAATTTGGAAAAAGTTGCCGAGCAGTGCAAAGGACCGAAACCGTTTATCGTCACCGGTGAACTCACCAATGAACTCGACACGAAAAACATTCTCGAGACAACGATTAAGCATTACGGAAAACTGAATGTATTGGTGAACAATGCTGGAACTCTGGAGAACGGTAGCATCGAAAATACGAGTCTCGAACAGTTTGATAGGTATTTCAACGATCTATTCGCACCGTTATTAATAAAAGTATTTAAAAGCGGCAGCGTTTTTCGACGCCAAATACTGTAAAAAAAATCTTTACGGTGACCCGACGCTATCGTGTATACATACGGCAATATAATTCTTATTCTATCGTATTTTTAGCGGTGGAATATACGCGTTCTTTGGTGATTTAACATTTTTTTTGTGTTTCAGAGTCTTTAATTTAAATGTCCGATCGATGTATCACTTGACGATGCTAGCGGTGCCGCATCTCGTCGAATCAAAAGGAAGCATTGTAAATGTTTCCAGTGTCAACGGTCTGAGATCGTTTCCCGGAGTTCTTGCATATTGTATGAGCAAATCGGCGGTCGATCAATTCACTCGATGCGTTGCTATCGAACTCGCTGGAAAACAAGTAAATTACAATAAAATAGCTATGTATATGTTTTTCGAAAATATTCGGCGATTTTCATTTTTTTTTTTTCTTTTTCTATTTTTCGTCTGTTACAGGTTCGAGTGAATTGCGTAAATCCCGGTGTTACCGTAACAAATCTGCACAAAAACAGTGGAATGAACGAAGAACAATTGAAGAATTTCTTCGAACACAGCAAATCGACGCATGCGCTCGGACGTGCCGGCGATGTGATGGAAGTTGCGAAAACAATCGCATTTTTGGCGGGCGACGATGCATCGTTCATCACTGGAGCGACTCTGCCGGTTGACGGAGGTCGACATGCTCTGTGCCCTCGTTGATTGCAAAATTGCAACTTTTACGTAACTCTTGGATTCCCACAAATACTCCTTTCGTTTCATTTTTTTTTTTTCGATTTTACGATTTATATTCTCCTTCCACACTCCGTTGTTTCGATTCTATGCAAAATATATCTTAACTATTATCCTACTAACATTCCGATTATCGATGTGATTTTTCTTTGAATTATCCATAACGGCCGCTATGACGAAAAAATAAATTAAAAAACAATAACGTGTGTATCCTTAAGTTGTCGTGGTAATCATATAGACGATTACCACGTAAATATATTTTTGTATTGTTACCCCTTTCGTTTGATAAACTTGTGTCACAACAGTCAGTACTTAAATTAATGTTTAATTATCGTTATTACCGGTCATTTTTCTTGACTCGCTTCCGCCATCGTCGTTGTCTTCTCGACGATGTCCTGCTTCCAGATGTATTCCGTGGCATAGCCGGATTTTGGTACGCATGAGTTTCGACAGGTAAAAATTAACAATGTGCCCCAATCGAAACTCTTGAGAACGTCGTCGAAATTCAGGTAGTTTAGTAGCTGTGGCATTATCTGCAAAGTAAACAGCATTAACGATACATCGATATGATTTACGATTCGTGTTATACATTGGATGCCAATTAGTTACAATTGGACGATAATAAATTACGATTATATATATAAATCGGAATGAATGGCGTCAGTTGTTCGGAAAAACAATCAATGGACACGTGTATCGCGGATTTTTCTCATGAATTTTAAAACATTATAAAGGATAAATCATCGACCAATATTTGCGGTGGTGCTATTTGATATTCATAGAGGAAAAAACGATCGAAAATGTTCCATTTGTCGATAGATTTCCGATGTCTGAATTATTAACAAACTTTATTTCTCTCATATTTATTACGTTTGATAAACATACTTGAAATTCAAATTGCCTCTCGCCGTTACATTCGCCGCATTTTGGAATATCGGAAACTCGACTGCTCGAGGAAATATATAAAGGTTTTCCTCCGCGATCGTACCTTGAAAAAGAAACATTGATTTTTCAAAAACAACATAAAATAATATCCTTTCAGTATTTCATTACATACTGTAAATAATTATAATTGTATTTTATTACAATTACAATTACAATATTTCAGAGACAAAATAGAATATCGTTTCAGTATTTCGTTAAATACTATAAATATTTAAATATTTTTATTTTGTAGTTTAATTTTTTTTTTCTTTTCAATATTTTTTACGTTTTTTATCTTTTTTTTTTTTTTCTATATTTTCGACGTTTTTTTTCATTTTTTTTTTTTTTTTTCCAAGTAAATATTTTTACCTGAGCACTTGATCCGGATGTTTTCTCATTTTTTCGCTGAAATACGCAAATGTTTCATCCTGTTCCGCTTGAGACATCGTGCGAAGATCGTCGTCGATATCGTTTTCCGTTTGCAGAGTTCCAGCTTTGCCACTCTTAACGAGAGATTCGAAGCGTTCAATTTCCTCTTTTTCGGTGGCCAAGTCGTCGTCATTTTCGTCGTCTTCAATTTCCGTTTCTGTTACCAATTCGTATTCCGGAAACAAAACTCCGTTAGAACCCGCAGAAGTTGCGACGGCATCATTCTCTTTGGGCAAAACAACGGCGGAACATCGTTGTTTGTGTCCCGCTTTCCAGTCCAGAATTTGGTGCGCGCGACTGCAGTAACTGGTATTTTTGCATTTGGCGCAATGACTGGGCGCTAGGAGTCCACAGACTTTGCAAGTCTTTACCCATTTGTCAGCGTCTGCGCGCGAAACGAATGTAAATAAAAAATAAAAAAAATAATTGGAAAGAGACACATAATGGAAAAACTGTACTCACCAATGTCGTTTCGCCAATTTTCATGTTCCTCGGGCGGTTCGAACGGGTAAAAGGCATTTTCTCGCGGCAGTTGACATCGTAAGACTTTCAAGTTTTCGCTTCGATTCGCACGGCAACATGCCTCGTCCTTGCATACGAATATGTACAACGTTCGGTGAAACGCTTGGGTATCCTCCTCGTAAGGGGCGTATATTTGACACAAAAATATACACGGGTTCGCGCAGTTTTCACACTCTACGTCTTTGACGCCCGGAAGATCTTTGAGGTTAAGCCACGCCGGCTTTCCGCCTATTTTGCTCGGAAAGAAACGACTCTCCAATCTCCAACTCTCGCATTCCTCCACGAAACCGATGTCGATTCTTCCCATCTTTTCGATCGTCGAGAAAGACTTTTTTACTTAACTTCGAGATTTTTGTGTTGCACAGTTAAAATCGTACATCCGTCAACGTGTTGTTACAAAAATCGCGTGCTTCTCGCATATAAGTAGGTACAGTCGCACAACAAAGTTCGCAACGCGTAGAATGTCAATCATCGATAGATACCAAGAAGCGTGAATAGATTATGTGCTATATACATTCTTGGTTACGAATGTGTTACGAAGTCAGGTTAGGTTGATAATACCAATAGCGCGCTGGCGCGCTCGGGTCTCGGCTCTCTCTCTCTCCGTAAAGCGCGATTTTCGTGGAACGCAAAAAACGCGTTCGATTATTCGAGTGTTTGGTAAACAAAACTTATCTCTAACCCATGTCTGTATCAAAAGAAACGAATAATGACTCATAGGAAAACATTTAATACTCCTCTCCTATCGATTAAAAGGAAAAGCAAAGTCTAATCGGAATTCACTCCAATTCTGCCCCATATGTATTCCGAAGCGCTTGCGGTTTTTTTCTTATTCAAAAATCAATTCTTTTTCCTTGGGCAATATTTGCAAAGACGAATTGAATATACATGTTAAATTTGCGTTATTTGCACATATCAATAACATTTTTTGAGGATATAAAATAGTCCGATAGCGCGAGGGAGTTACGAATGATGTTAATTCGTCTGTTGCCTCCGTACGGAACACACACACATCGCACACGCGCAGTGCGAACGATCGGACCGTCGAAGAGAGCCCCGCGAGAGCGAGAGAAATATCAATGGGTTGCCAGAGTGTAAGATGGCGGACTGTGCATCAGAAGTACGGCGTTCGCCAGCAAGTAACGAAGACGTTATTAATACGGGATTGACGATGATTAACAACGGACGTGTGCCGCAGCATTCGATAAACGCCGATAATCCAACGGGTCAAGGGCCACGTTGCGTGACTATATACAAAACCGAAACAGGATTTGGGTTCAACGTACGGGGACAGGTCAGCGAAGGTGGACAACTACGGAGCATCAACGGTGAATTGTACGCACCCTTGCAACATGTCAGTGCGGTTTTGTCACACGGTGCCGCGGAAAAGGCCGGGGTTCGCAAGGGCGACCGGATTCTCGAAGTGTGAGTATTTTTTTTCTCGTCCATTATTTTCCTTTTTTAACACGTTGGGCTTTCGTCCGCCCGCCTATCTCCCTGTCTTTCTCCGAACTCGAGAAATAAAAAAAATAACGACACTCCTGCTTCTCGGGAGACACTTGTTTCATCGTCTTTATTCCCAACCTGTCCCTTTGCTGTCTCAATACACAAACCTTTTTTTCTTATTACGAAACATATTATTATTAATGTTATTAATTACTGATAGATCGATAGAAATTATCTGTTATTTATTTCACTGTTGTGCTTTGGGGAATGCGAGCCAACGTCAGGCGCACTGTCAATAAAATATATATACGAAACGCGCGCGTGACCTCTACGATCTTTCAATCTTCTCGTATCGTCTCTCCGTCTCGTCGCTCACTTCTGACGGACCACGTAGATTAGAGTATACAATTTAAGATTGTCATTACCAGAGAAAACGACCAGTAACGTCTTGTCGGTCTAATTGACGAACGGCATCGCTTTATTCTCATCGTCTCTTCGGACCATTTCTTTTTTTTTTTTTTCATCGATCTTTTTTTACAGTATAAATAGTTGTGATTATTGCGTCGCCTAGTAGGTGCAGTTGGTCTTTTACGCGCTAATTTTCGAGTGATATAAAAAGCTCGTCGCGTCGAAAGTGAAATAAAATTCGAACAAAGATATTCGATTTTTATTCGCGATCGAATTTTTTAAAATTTTTATTTATTTCCTTGTTTGGAATAGATATTATCAATCGCGGCGGTGGGCGTTCTAATATAACGACGTCATAGTTCTATAGATTGCACACTCCACGCGTTTACTGCCCTTTAATTCTCGGAAACTTCATTGTTTATCGTCAAATGATTATTATTTTTCTCAACGCGACAGTTCGACGAGGAGTAAAATAATATTTCGTGTTTTAATGCAAATCTCATTTGTATATCTCGTGCGTGTCACTCTTTTTCCGTCTGTCGTAAGTCGTTATCGTCGAGTATTAACACGTATCCAATTTCGCGCAGAGCATGCATTCGCTGATATTCCTAACAATTTTTAAATATAACCTTCGCGCGCCGGCTGCGTCCCTCTTATCGTCTCCGGAAAGTAGGAACGCGAAAACTACTTTTTTTTTTTTTTTTTAATACGCGATAGATGTACTTGTGAACGGATATGACGAAAAAAAAAAGAAAAAAAGTTCATTCAGATAGTTGGAAATTATTTAATGTCGATTGATATTCCGCGATCGAAACTCGGCGTTCGGCTATTTATACGTCGACTCCGATGCATGGAAACGAAAATATCGATATCGACGTTAATTTTTTTTTTTCTCGTGTAACGATTTTTTTTTTGTTTTTCGGTCGATTTTCTTAACGTAGAAAAATTTTATAATATTTTACGGCGTTGGTTCGGTCGATCGGATAAATGTGAAAAATATATTCGCGACCCGAAAAACTCGAAATTTGTTTTCGCACGGTCGGGGAACGGTGCGCGGCGCGTACGAATCACAGGCGCAACCTTTGACACAGTAGCGGCGAGCTACACCCATCCTCTCTGTGACGCCGCCCGCGAACTATCGTTAAATTAATATCTTGAATATTCGCGTTACGCCGTTATGCCAACGTAATCAGCAACTTTGGCGTTGAGCACAGCGCTCATTACTATTGATCCTTATAACACAACCGGTACGACATAAAGACTCTTTTATCCTCGAAACTCGATATGGAAACTATTTAAGCGCTTGGAAAATAAATAATTATGCGAAAAGGATAAAAAATATCGGATAAAAAAGAATAATAATAAACACAAGAATTTTAATATTAAAGTTCGTTTAAAATACAACAATTGTAATTATCGGAATAATATAACGTCAATGGTAAAAGATTCGAAGTCGGAGAGGGCTATCGTTCGAAACCGGTTTGGCAACACTGGATTTTTGTTTTCTACTTTTTTTTTTTCTCAAATTGATTCGGAATGTATCTATGAAAAAAAAAAAAAAAAATCAGAGTCGCGCTAAAACGTTTGTTATCACGAGGATATCGCATACGGTGAATCATAACTGCCGAATGTTAAATCCGATGTTTAAAAATTTCATAGGCTATCGATTTTTTTAAAATCCCCGGGTACTTTGCCATCTTCGCTAATCCGATGTCTCGGTAATTATTAACTACGCCATTGTACGTACGCTAAATTACGGATTTCTTAATCCGTTTTCTATATGTAGAATGGAGAAAATCGGGGAACATCTCGATGGAGATATATAGTCACGAGTATCTCTCCGACTCGCGGTTACGACGGGATTAATTAAATTCTCGTTCTGGAAACGTAATTGTTGGATGGCTCGTCGGGTTTATCGCTTCTGCGTCTATCATACTTTCGATTAAATAGCTTTGCTCACCTTGGTACCCGGAAACCGCGTGTGCGAAATTTCATGGCATCAGAAATCGATGTATCGCAGTGTGGGGTTTTAAAAGTCAGCGATCGGTATATACGAACGAAAAAATGATGAGTTGGGAAAATTAATGATTACTTGAAGTAACTACTTTTTAACGAAAAAAACGGGTTATACCAACTAACTATGATATCTCTCGACTAATTGTTCGTTCTCCGAAATCATTGGCGTTTTTCGCCGTTTAAGAAGGTTGGAGCGCTTGGTGTTCATTTCGCCTAAATTCGACGAAATGGAGAGGAATTTGCAAACACTTCTCGATAGTATAAAAATCTGAAAAAATTCACGCATATTAAAGGTACTGAAAATATTAATTTTTCATAATAATAATTGCAAAATGTTATTAACAAATTGATGAAAAAAAAAATTTGTTAAACAAATTTACGATAACTCAATTTTTTTTTTTTTGTGAAAATGATTCGTTCATTTTTCTGAACACGTATGAATTTTTTTAGATTTTTATCTTTGGTTTGAAATTTTTTTTTTTTTTCTACACATTTTTTACATATTTTCCTCAAACGTCACGAAACTCGACTTTCCTTTTAGTTTCGGAATGTTACTTCGCGTATTGAAACTCCGAAAAAATTAATTTCTCAAAATTTCCTATATAAGTATTAAAATATTAGTTTTCGTTCGATGAATTTTTTAATTTTATTTTAATTTCAGATTAATTGTTTTATTTTTTTGAATAAACAAATTGAATTAAAATGAATTAATTTTAGTTTTAATATCACTGTAATAAATTGGCATTCGTTGTTGTGAATTATTTGCGGATAATCTCGATATTGTCACGCGAAGAAAGAAAGTCCTTGAGAGGCGCCGCTAAAGGATGAAAGCAGCGTTTTTCCGTGGTACAGGTAGATTCTGCCAGTGACCCTCGGATACGGTGTCGTTGACTGCACCGTGAGTTTTGCGCATTCGTTTCCCCGACAGAGTTTATAAATCCGAGATTAAGGATACGCTCCGTCGTGGATATACAAAAACTCCAATTACGAATTCATTAGTTATCGATCCGAATCGCGGCTTCTCTTTTTTACTCGTCAATACGTACGGAAACGCAACTCACTTTTATTTCTATTCGACATTCGTATTATATATTCTTTAGAATTTTATTTTCGCCGCGATCTTTCGGCGGGGAAACAACAAATTATTTCGAACTAATTAGAACGGAGCGTAGATGCAGAGGGTATTTTAAAAGGTTTGTCCGTAGTACGGCTTCGTCAGAGTTTTCAATGCTTACGCTTCAATGGCATTTGTATGTCTATACGATCATTTGTCGTTTGTCAAGGACACGCTAAACGACATATAACACCGCCCCCTTCGTCAAAATTTTATTTAATCAATTTCATTTTTTTCCCAAACCAAATAAATCCGTTGTACGGGAAATATTCCGCGATGTAATCGTCTCCTGCTGAGTTAACGTTCGTAACGATCGAATTGACGATTATCGTTGCTCACTCTTCACACCTCGAATATCGATAGCGTTTACGCAAATTTACTACATCGTCGCGTTAACCCAAATAAATAACGAGGTTTGTTGTCCCAGTTGACTAATTCGCGTTTTATGCGCCGCACGTAAATACACGACACAAGTATACCGTTTCGCGTAGACACGGGTCTCGTTTTTTTAATGAGAAACTCGGAGTTTACCGGTACGCAGTCTTGGAAAATAATTGTTTGAATTGCAACAAACTAAAGTTTGAAAAATGCGAAAAAAATCATTGTTTCGTGTATTCAGAGGGGTGATGGTGCCTTACGGGATTTTATTGTTATTTTTTGAAAAAAATTTCATGTTTTTTTATCCCGTTAAACTTTGACGATAATATCGCATACGAGAATCGGTCGAAAAGGTTAAAAACGAAAAAAAAAAAAAACGTACCATCGTCGAATCCATATTTATAGCTCTACCACTTTCACTATTTTCTACTAATAACCGATAATGGTCCAGTATAAGCGGCGATTGGATGGTTAACCAACGTACCGTTCGTTTTTTTTTTCATCGCCGATGCCGCGCCTCCACTTTCAGCCAATAGCTGCACACCTCTCACTACCGGAATGCGAAGTGTCTACCCACCGCAAGGTTGATCGGTTATTCACTTTCAACTCTCGTATCGAGAACCGAGGAAATTCTCTCCGCGCAAAACTATTTCAATATTGCAACGGAAAGGTTTGTTCGCTCTGCGAATAAAACGATAAAGAAAAACAAATGACAATTGTCGGACGGCGCGATTAAACGACAATATAATAATCGAATAAATAATTCGTTGCTAAAGAATTTCAATATGTTGACGAGTTACGTATCGGCGATACAATACGATTGGATGAAAAATCCACGATATTCAAGAAATTTTGGTAATTCCGTTTCCGCTTCGAAAAGGTGAAAATTCGTCGAAAATCGTTCGCTGTTTCATTTTTTGCACAAATTATGAAAAAACTCATTCGCCGTTTGCGATCGATTATTATACAAAGTTTGTTTTTTTTTTCTTTTCTTTACAGTAACAATGTTAACGTTGAAGGTGCGACTCATAAACAGGTCGTCGACCTTATCAAATCCGGAGGGGATGTCTTGACGTTGACAGTGATATCGGTGACACCCCAAGAGGCTGAAAGACTGGAACCCTGCGAAGATTTAAGGTAAATACATTTTTTACGAAATCTTTTCTTCAAAATCGAAACATCTATTTTTTTTTTTTTTTTCTCAAAATTTTCATCTATTTTTTTTATTATTCACGCGCGTATATTACGTAACATGGAAGTCGCAGCGATACATTTGGATTTCATCCCTTAAAAGAAGAGTTCGGCGATTTTAGGCAAAAAAAAAAAAAAATTACTCAAAAAAATGAAATTACTTCCACATGTTATTATATTCGGATGCGTTTTTCTTTTATACGATTAGAACACAACGAACAATCAATCCCGTTGGATCTTTAATAATTTTTTTTTTTTTTTTCCACGAATATATAATAAAATTCATTTTTTTTACAAAAAATTGACGAATATTGGAAAATTACTATGAATATTGTAATTGGCGAATATTCAATACGCGTATATCCAATAAATTATAAGAAAACATCGTGAATACAGGGATATTAAAAAAAATCGAAGGGTTATCATTGTGTATTTTTTGTCGGTTATAAATAACGACTTTTCAGTGGTTAGCGTATAATTTCGTAATGGTTACAATATCGTTTCAACATTTTATCTGTATTAACGGCGCGATAAAGAGAGATTAAGATAATAAAGTTTATGTTAATATGGTATATTTTATTACTTAACTTGTTATTTGCTTATCTTTTCAGCTACTCGTCGGTGGACTACAGTGAAAAACGTTCTTTACCCATTAGCGTACCGGATTATCATGTTCGAGAGAGAAAACATGAACGTTACGTTGTATTCAATGTCTACATGGCGGGTCGGCATTTGTGCTCGAGGCGGTATCGAGAATTTGCCGCCCTCCACATGGCCTTGAAAAAGGAATTTATCGGCTTCAATTTTCCCAAACTTCCTGGAAAATGGCCCTTTCAGTAAGAAATTTTTATTTGCTCTCACTTACGCCTTTCATCGAGTGATCCAAATTTAAGATAGTTATCGCGCGAGAGGAAAACTTCGAGTGGAGGGAATAGGCGACACGGATCGCTCGGTGAGGGGTTGCGACTGACTGCTCGTCGACAACAGCCTTACGAACGGCATGAAACGATCTTTAGGATTTTTTAACTCCGGAACTGGACGGTGAATCGCCTCAAAATTTTTCGAGATGTATCATCAAACATCTAACTTCCGTACAAAAAAAAATCATTGAAATAGTGCGAACGAATCATTTACTGCGATTGAAAAAGTAATCAAATGTTCACGATAGATAGGTATCGCCGTGTATAAGGACTTTTTTCGATATTTCCTCGAGTTCCGGATGGTCAATAATTTCCAAAATTTTTACATGTTTTTTCAGAGCATTGAACAAGAAATAGGCAAAGTTTCATTGATTTTGTAAGAAAATTGTTACCGCGCGAGAAATATTTAAATTGTTAGAATCGATGAAAAAAAAAAAAAACTATTGAAATTTTCCACGAATCCGGAGCGTGGCAACGATGAAAAGATAATAAACAATACAATTTATATTAATGAAGATTTGTTTCATTGCCAGACTCAGCGAACAACAGCTGGACGCGAGGAGACGAGGACTCGAACAATATCTGGAAAAGGTATGCGCCGTGCGTGTGATAGCCGAGAGCGACGCTATGCAAGAATTCCTTACGGATAGACTTGAGGAGGACGGAGACCAAGGGCCGGCCGTCGATCTAAAAGTACTTCTGCCGGACCGTGAGGTCGTTACAGTAACAGTACCAAAGGCCGCTCTAGCGAAAGATGTGTACGACGCTGTTTGCTACAGAGTCGGTTTGGACGCCGAAACGGCAAAATACTTTTATCTATTCGAAATCGTCGAATATAATTTTGGTAAATATCTTTCGCCGATTATTTTGATGTACGCATTGAATGAAAAGATCCGCTTGGAACTATTAGTTGAGAGAACTGATAGTTTGTCGGCACATACCATTTTTTAATCTCATAAAAAAAGTTTCTTCAGCTAACTATCAGTTCTCTCAATTAAATATTTTTTTTTTTGTGGCGAGAGAATTACGATTTTGTTATAACTTTATAAAACGTTTTATTTATTTTTATTATTAGCCGTTTTATTATTAGCCGAGAAAAAAAATTCGTAATCTTCGACTTCAATTTTCGATAGCGTCTGCTGCATTAATCTGAAAAAAAAAAAGAAAAAAAATCAACGAAGATTATTATTTCATTAACACTCATATGAAAGACAAGAACCAAGAAAACGTGAGGGATGTTGAGAATTGAGCATTTGCTGTTTTTTTGCAAAATTTTCGATTTTTTCAAGCCGTTAAAGGTATCTCCTCGCTGAAGGTTGTCGCTTCACTTCGATTGTTAATTTGTCGTCGGCGCATTGAAAAAAAATTGTATCAGTAATGACAAATATGTAAATATAATTATTCTCTTTACAGAACGGAAATTACAGCCACACGAACATCCGCATACTTTGTATATTCAAAACTATTCAACCGCGAGCGCGACTTGTTTAGCCATACGAAGATGGCTTTTCAATGTATCGAAACCGCTGAGCGAACAAGCGTTGACATGGATATTTTGGCAAACGATCGACGAGGTTAATCGCGGCCACATTACCGCCGGCGAAAGATTGTATCAGTTAAAAGCACTTCAGGACGCATCGAGAAAGCATGAGGTAGGGCTGTACCGGAAATCTTGGGAGACTTTCCATCTAAATTCGTCTTAGGTATTCTATTAACAATCTTTCATATAAAACTAACCCCTGTCATTACGCCCCTTGAATTTTTTCCTCGAACCTTTCGAACTCAGAATTGTGAAAAAAAAAAAAAAAAAATACGATCTTTTGCATTAAACAAAAAAAAATCTGTCGGGTGTAGAAAAAAAAAACAATATCAGTTGTAGAAAAAAGAGAAAATACTATCGGTTGCATTAAAGAAAAAAAAAAAAATGCTGTCGGTTGTAGAAAAAAAAAAAACAACAATATCAATTTGCAAAATCAATTCCTCGCAAATTCCTCGTGTTGTGCAAAAAATGTCCAATGTACGATTAAAAAAAAAAATCATTAAAAAAGGACCGCGAACGTGAAATGTTCGTTCGACGAACAATTTTCAAAATAAATGATTACCGGTACACTTTTGATGGTACGGAGTTCCGCCGTCTTTAAGTTTGAAAAATTGAATTATCGGCGCTTTAAATTATTGACGATTGATGGTACCTATGATTGTCTCCCAACTTCCCTTGAATGCATTCATCTCATTGACAATTGATAACCAATTCGCTTCGGCAACCCTTTCGATACGAGAGTTTTAACGAGGAAACAATGTTAAAAAACCAGTAGCGAAAAGGTTAAAGCGATTTCGATTACAGGTCACGAAGTAACTTTCGTAAATATCGTTTTTTTTTTTAGTATTTAAAACTGGCGAAGGAGCTGAGTGGCTATGGAGACATTGTATTTCCACATTGCGCCTGTGACTCCAGAAAGGAAGGTCACGTTATAGCCGCTATCGGAACAGCGGCTTTTAAGCTCCACGCAGCCAAGGAAGACGGTACACTGGAATCGCAAGTAGTCGAATTTCCGTGGAGAACGATAACGCGTTGGGAAGTCGACGAGGAAGGAATGGCCTTTTGTTTTCAATACACGCGACAAGATAACCGACCACCGCGTTGGCTTAAAGTTTTCACACCTTACGTGAGTACAAAATCAATAGTCAAAATTAAATTGAAAAAAAAAAAAAAAAAAATTCACCATTGCGCGACTATATTTTCCGGAGAGTTCGATTTTTTTCTATTAATCGTATAAAAATTTCATCACCATTTCGATTTGTGAGTTGCATTCGCAACTTTCTTGTAACTTCAATAATATTTTTTTTCTTTACTATTTACTAATCAGTTATATATTAATTAAGACTCCGATTATCCGCCAATCATGAATAAAAATTCGCGAATGGTTAACGGTTTTGATTATAAAATGTTTTCATCGATCATCTTTATTCTTTTTTCTTCCACTGTAGTACACGTTCCTGTCGGACTGTTTCGATCGAATAGCCCAGGAAGCAAAATGGGACGATCCGGGCGAATGACAGAATATTAACAGCTAAAAAGAAAATACTTCCAATTTGTAAAATAAACGGTCGGCAAAACACTAAAAAAAAAACAAAAAAACGGCCACTAACGTAGATGCATTACGGTGGTTACCATCGATCATTGGTTTTCTCTCATTTATTATATAAAAAAAAAAAAAGACCGCACCGAGTATACATTGCTATCCATCGACGTGCTTCACGACATCGCGCGGCTCGTCGAAGAATTCAGCAAGAGAACGCAATGAAACATTTGCTGCCCATACAATTCCATGCATATTCAAGAAACAAAAAAAAAGTTACGAGATATAGTTTTATTTTGTAAGTAGAAAGAGTAATTTACGGTATTAGAACGCGATGGACGCTCTCCTCTAGGGAATTCAACGGAAGAATTAAAATAAAAAAAAAATAAAAAAAATGTTGCGTTAAAGTAATCATCGATTTTCGGTAGAAGCGATTATGAAAAATCTTCGATGTATACTTCTAGAGAAAATCATCCGTTAGTTCAGCGATCCGAATTAGCCTCGAGTTACGATGTTTTAATTTGCCTGGTGCAAAAAAAAAAAAAAAATTAAGCGACAACTGTGAAGTAATTTTTCCATAAACGAGTGGAAGGAAAACAAGTTATTGAAATGGAAGAAAAGAAAAAAAAAAAAAGATTTCAATTCCCGCCTAGTGACGATCCGTCGTTCGGCCTATGAGTCGCTAGTCGCTATTACAATGCATTATGTATTCTCCGAACATATGCAATTCTGCAATTAATTCGTTCGATCCGATAATAAAAGAGAAGAGAATGAAAAAAAAAAAAAAAATGCAAATGAGAGGCGTGACTACCGTTTCGACACTCACACCTCTAAGCGCGGTCAGTCGAAACTTTCAAATGTTCCTCCTCATTAGCGTAGTAATTCACGAAAATTTCTCATGAATTCTGTTCTTTTTTTTTTTCGCTTAATTTAGTTAAGAAACTGTTAAAGTATTAATATCTCGCATATTTCGCGATAACGTCGCGATAATTTGTCGGTGAAACTGTTCCGATTTGCTGAGAATAAAACGAAGAGTTGTCCGAAAGTAAAAAAGTAATCGCGCGAAAGTTCATTTGCCGATTAATGTCGAAGGAGCAAAAAGACTTTGGTGATCGTTACGACTCGATAACAGAGATCCGCAAAATTAATTCCTCGTTTACGAGTATTATGCAAAAAATCTTTCGATGAACATTAAAAAAAAAAAAGAAAACCTTTCCAGTAAAAAACAAACAATCCGACAGTAAAATGTTCGTTCATCGAATAATTTTCAAAATTAATGATTTTTTCCAATTAAATAATGAAAATAATAATTTTTCGAGGACAATTCGTTGAATTAATGTTGTCGATCTCTCGTTCTCGTGACCACAAAAACATTCGTGGCGAGTCGGCGGAATATATTCAATGTAAATGCAATCAAAAACTTTTTCATCTTTACGAACGCAGAGACAGAGAGAGAGAGAGAGAGCGGATTTAGTAATTACTGAACGCGAATGCCCAATCCGTCTAAAAGCTGTTTTTATTCTACTCACAAATGAGTTTAACACAGTTATATCGTCACACGGAGGGTTTTTTCTTATCGTCTTTAATTATAATAAAATGAATCTCTGCCCGTTCGCCGAGGTGAAAAAACTTTGACGAATAATGAATAAATTTCCATATCACTGTGCTCCGCCGACCGATCTCATGCATATTATCGTATTTCCGCGGAAAAAATCATTGGAGAAGCGCGTATTTCGATTCAAATTCGTTTAATTCGATATCTGCGCGATTAGTTTTCATCATTTCAATTCCATTTTGACTTTTTGCTCCGATAAGCTTGCAATGTTTTAACGAGCATTCGATGCTCGAGTAACCATTCGACTGATGTAAGCGTAACACGTGATCGTTGTACCGTTCTAAAAAAAAAAAAAAAAAAAAAAAAAGAAAAGAGAAAAGAGAGATTTAAGCGAAAACAAAAATCAGGACGTAAAATTGTAAATTCTAATGGTAGTAGTTACATGAGGCAAAGAACACCACTAACATTTTCACTTTACCCATTAATAATATAAATACTCAATCTTATCGTTAGTTAACAGAAAAATTATCGCTTGTTCATCATGACAATAGGATGCAGCAATTGTGCTAATTAAAAAAACAAAACAAAACAAAAAAAAAACACACAAAAAAAAAAGAAACAAAAGGGACTAAATGAGTGGATCTAAAAGCAGAGAAAAGTTGAGATCGCGCGCGGCGAGTGTTATGAGTCTCGCGAGGAGTTCGAGAGAAAGAAAAAAACATTAACGATTACTTTACAGTCGTTGATTCGATCGAATTCAGTTTCGCGTAACCGTCGATAATTTTTTGACGATTTGCAATCTCACGGCGTTTCGAATATTTCGTTTTCCACGCGCATTGCGTTGAATTGGCAAAATATCGTTGTGAATGAAATGAAAAAGAAAAAAAAAAAAAAAAGAAGAAAAGGAACAAAAAAATTACATAAAAATGTACGTATGTGTATATATGTATATGTGTGCGTTTCACATATGTATATATACACTCATATATATAGAATATATATATATTGATATTGAATTATCGTTAATGTTTTTAAACTTTATTGAAAACGATATATAAAGAGAGTGGTTTCCGGAGCGATGAGATGCGATCATCGATTGCGCGTAGGCGAATGAGAGTCTATAAAGAATAACAAAAATTTACTCGCGATCGCACGATGAGATATAGTAATAATAATGGCGAAAGTGGGTAAAAAAAAAAAAGAAAAAAAAAAAAAATAAAAATACGTACGATGTGAAAAAAAGTATTAATTTGCACACTTTTCGTGTGCGACGGTGTGTACGCATGTGAGTCGTTTTATGAAGGAAATAGTGCCGACTACCCTTGCGAAATAATGGAATGACGAAGATACCGTTGAATTCTAACCGTTAATGAATAATTAACTATACTGTATAAAAAAAAAAAAAAAAAAAACCGGTAATTTAATATACAAGTATATAATATTGAATGACAACGGTATATGAAACTATTTTTTTTCCATATTCAACAATTACATTCGTTGTGCAACTCATTTTCCTGTTTATCGACACCCAATAGTATTTTTGTTGCTCCATTATTCGTTTTTCTTCGCGAAGAAGAGACGCTAAATTACGTCTTTTTTTTTTTTTTTTTTTTTTTTTTTTTTTACGGCAAAAATTTGTGGTAAAACATAGTTTTAGCGCTTCGGAAAAGTATCTCAAAGTCCCGAGTTAATTAATGTTTTTTTTTTTTTGCCTGTAGAAGTTTAATGTCCCGCGACCTTCCGGTTTTTCCGTCGCATCCGCGATGTACCGCTATTTTTAAATTTAATTCTCAGCGATCCAAGAGCGCTATTGTTTTACTCGTATTATTTTATCGGTTTGAAAAACAATTTTTCGAAAATAAGCTATTATAATGTCGAAGTTTTTGGGCGGTAGCTATGCAATAATAGAATCGAGAAAAAAAAAAAACGATATTTAAGAAACTATTTGTATTACTGTCAGATCTGCGATTCGTCGAAATGTTATGTTTGGTTGAAAATCCTCGTTGAGAGCGTACAAGAGAGATCGCTTGTTGTTTCGTATACATTTTTTTTTAACAATTTCCCGTTTAATTAGTTATTTATTGGCGAAAGAATGCGGTGCTATTCCCCGGCGGAAGGGATCGAGAAGAAAAAAAAAAAAAAAAAAAAAGGCAATGAATTGTTATTTCTAAAAGAAATCTTACCGACGATCGACCGATCATATATATTATATTCTCTACCGAAGTGTCACGATGCAAAAAAGTATTCGAATTGTTATGTATGTGTAGCGTAGAGGAAAAAATAAAAAAAAAACCGATGGTCGATTTATTTGGCTGATTATAATGGAAAGGCGTTTAAAAAAAAAAAAAAAAAAAAAAAAAAAAACACATTTTTGTCTTATCGAGTTTACTTTTGTGATGTATTATTGCATAATTGATCGACGAAGCTTTGATAATCATTGAATCGAGTATTCCTACAATTTATCGAATCACATCGATGCCCCCGCGCTAGTAGTTCTTCACCGCGTATCCCGTGTTTTACATTTATAAAAGCCATTTATCGGGATAACGATTATGGAGACACCAGTCCCTTAAGTGATTATTGATTAAAGCATAAGATCTGTTAAAATTAAACGTCAACTTAGCACGTAGTTATCTACATTATTTAATTAATTGTTAATGTAAAAAAAAAAAAAACCATATCATTACGATTAACCCGTTGATAAGTTCATTGATTCATTACGCGTAGCCATAAAAAAAAAAAAAAAAAAAAAACAAATATGTAAACAACGAGTCGTCGACCTATCATACATTCGCAATTTCCTGCCTCTGAAAATAATTCATTTCAGATCGGTCAAAATATTATTTCATACCTTTTCTTCTTCATCTTCTTTTTTTTTTTCTTGTTGTCGTTGTGAAATGCGGTTGCAACACGAACGAAGGAAAAATAAAATTTGAAAGAGAAATCCACATATATGTTCGTGTATCGATTTATTTCATTCTACTCCTGCGTCTGGACATTCTATTTTATTATTATTTTTTTTTTTTATGTTTGTTCGATAATAATTTTATAAATTACGCAAGCGGCGAGTAAAGAGTCGGCGTTTTTATCGTTATTATGGATCGAATCCGCGTAACCCGATTTCGAAGATATTTTCGCTCGTATATCCGATGCTGTGATATTAAAATAAAACTTTTTCTTTTGTCGAATCCGAAAAAAATTTGGGAGCAAAAAAAAAAATATACTAAAACTTTGGTATATTTCGTTAGTTACGATTTTTCAGAGTTGTCGTTTGAAAAAAACATCGAAATCATTGGATCGGACTGCCGATAGTTTGAAATTTTATTGCGACACTTAAAACTTTCAAATTTCTTAAGGGACAGTAATATGTTTATTCAAAATCTAATAAAACGCCTTAAATAACAAAAATATATGTTGCATTTTTTATTACTATTTCTACAAAAAGTCTCTTTGAAATAGTCGCAAAAATGACTGATTTTACGCAAAAATTTCGATCGATTATCGATTGTTCTTCTAACAAACAACAGTTTAAAAATCTAATCACAAATGTAATCAAATATTCCACAACAGCTTGTTGCCGACACGATATACGCTCATCAATCATCTTTCTATTTACCATTTAACCCGTTAAACATGTGTCATATTACGTTCTTTACCCCTCGTGTTCCGGATTTTGCTTCGTTAAAAAAACGTAGCAAACGCGTAGCAAATGCTTCGCCTACACTCGACATCAACATCGATCTTTCGTTCGATTTCCGTTCGGAAGCTCGTAATTTACAGTTGAGCCAATGCCGGTCGTCTTAAAAAAAAAAAAAAAAAAAAAAAATGAAAAAAAAAAAAAGTTCGTTCGAAATTCACGACGAAATGAGAAACAGCCGATGTCGAGAACGGAGACAATGATTGCGTCGCTCTCGTTGTACTTGCGTAGTTGCGTCGAGATTGGCTCCTGTCGCCTCGGGGGCATCCGTCACTGCCAAGTGTAATATTAATACAGTGTGTCTAACCATTGGGGGGGCCGTTGACCTTCGCTAAGGACGTACCCATGTCCCCAGGCCGGGTCACACTCGAGTCTTGCGTTCGTAGGGGAACATGCTACGCCGCGGTTACATTGACACGTGCCGCGCGGCGCGGTGCGGCGAATCGATCGATAAGAAAACTCCGCTACGGCTCTTTTCGCTGCCGTTCGTTATGTTATCCTGATTCCAAGTATTTGTTAAAGGCGGTACAATGCTACGAGAGACTCCACCCACTATACCTGACTTAAATAATTTTTTGTCCCGCAATATCGCGCAATTAAAAAAATTTCGGCACTATTTCCATAACCTTCAATTGATTTGTATTCATCGGCTCGTCGAGTCGCGTGAGATGAGTCAACAATATTCCAATCGGTCATACGGAATCTCGACGACGATTAAACGAGTATTTCGTCACAAAGATCGTTGCCGACGGACGGTATATCTAATCGTTTTCTAATCATTTAATTCGTGATAATAGAACGATGTAACGAGATTCGCGGTCGTTATCGATTGCCTTAGTATGAAGAAGAGATGAAAATTAAGTAGATATTGTCTGAACGTTCAATCTTTACTGAGTCCTTGAAATTAAGATGCATCTCTCCACAAGGTGACAAAAAAAAAATTTCGTTCCTTTTACTATGACTCTGATAACGACTGTTAAAATGGGATAAACGAATCGAAAATCGTTGAAAAAACGAAAAAATCGTTTGGAATAATCAGACTTTGGTCAATGGCCGGTAGCCCTCCTCTCGAATAAATAAATAAATGATATATTCCGTAATTATTATTATTTATTAATCACTATATAACGAGTATCGTAGAAAATTTTACTTCCCAAGGTGTGAAAATGGGAGTTATAAGCGCGCGAACCGTGAATGGGACCAATAAAAATCTGTTACTACTGATTTGATATAAAATGCTGAAAACGGCGTTCGAATGGATGTAAGTGATGGATAGTTTAACATTTTCGGAAATGTGAAAAATAACTTTCACTAAAACTATGAAAAAGTCGATCGCTTTCTCTCGGTAAAATTTTCGGAAAACGGCGAGTTTTCTCTCCCCCCTCTCTTCGATTTTCCACGTACGAAATTTACCGTTAAAATTCAGTGGGGACGGTAACTGTATTAGAGAACGAAAGTAGTCTCTATATAAAGAAAATTCCCAAATAATTCTATTAGTACATCCGATACTACTGCACCCGCGCATATCACCTAATATCGTCGATATCGCCAACAAATTACGGCGACGGAATAATTACCACGGCTAGTAGGCTGCAAATATGGTATTAAGGTCAGTATCTACGACAATAGCATTACAATAGTAATTATTTTACGATTTGAATATATTAAAAAAAAAAAAAAAAATCTTCAGGACAATACAAATCGTCGGACTAATGGCTCTCGCCGTATTCGATCGATCGGTGATCGTCGAGGCTTTCGAGAATCGTGGCAACGAGGATTATCCGGCGGAGCATCGCTCTTCCGGTGAATCATCAATTATTCGATTTCCGCCCGATATTATTATTCCTCTGCCGTTCGTATATCCGGAATACATAGATCCCCGAGAACAGATTTCAACAACTGTAGAAGCGAATTATCAGACTACGGAGCAGTCGGTTGGTACAGCCATTTTGGAGAACGTTAGGAATACGATGCTCGCCTCATCGTCGCAAGAGACTCAAGTGCCCGTCGCTAATGCCGATAAGGTACGGCGTGTTATCGTTCGAAGAAGAAATCGCAATCGTTCGTCATTGATTCGCGGCAAGCAGAGTGACGATAAGGCAACGACAACACCCGCGGTACCGGATGTTGAGTCGATGAAAATGAATGATAACAGCGAGAATGAGACTTCGTTGGAGAATTCATCGAAATTTGGCGCTCGAATTCGAGTTTCTAACGCAACGAATAAGCGAGAATCGATAGAATCGAGAAATTGTACGAAAAACGGTGAAAATTCGGATTCGGAAGGATGCCAATCGCTCCCGACGCGTGTGACGCCGAGGAAATATCGCGGGCGTACGAGAGGCGAAATTCTTATGAGACGACATCCCGTATCTACAATCAGAACCACGCCACCGAGAAGGAGAAGACCGAGTGTCGTTGATTCCAAGGAGATTAGAAACGAGACTCACGAAACGCCGACGAAATCTCTCGCCGAACGGAATTTTAACACGGATCAGAAAGCCAGTAAGAGTGGAGAAGTTGACGAAGATCAGCAATGAAATGAGATGAGATGAGAATTGCGATTGGGATGGAATCGTCGTTAGTCATTAATTAATATGAATCTTGTCGTCGGAATAATTATTCGTAAGAAATGAATTTTATTCTACTATTACGTTTTCCTGATATTCGATTATTATCGATGGTACTGCAATCGTTCGCTCGTAATGCAATTATTTAATTAATATTAAGCTACTGACACAGAATCACTGTAACGACGAATGTACATACAATAAATTTCGTTTTTTTTTCGTAAATTCGACAATTTTTCCGCAAATTATGATATAAGACAAGAAACATTGATGAAAATCTGCAGATTACGTAATATAAATATATCAAGTGAACGTTTTAATTTTCCATTTATCAAGTGGAATTCCGACGATTTCGAAGACAAAAGCGTATTTTATTTTTGCCACAAGTGAAAAAAAATCGTATCATTAATTCTTTGCGATTATTTGTCGCTAATAGCGTTCATCTCATGTAAAAAAAATTCCCAACTTCAAATATTAAAGATTGATGGAAAAGCCTTTTTTTTTAATCGAACATTTTTTTTAATATTCGTTAAATTCGGATGTTACATTTTGTTTCATCATCCGGAACTTTATACAGAAAATCACTCGTATGGAATTTTTTATAAGATTTTTTACGGATAAAAAAAATACAACTCGCTTCTCGATCTGCAATTACCGAAATTGGTAATTTCTCCCTTTAAAATAACACAATGAAAAATCTAACTATATCACCACCATTTATAACAACAAGTGTCGACGGTGATTTAAAAAAATGTTTGTAAATCAATATCACAAAAAAAAAAAAAACGCCGATGCAGTGTACCGTAGCGCTGATTTGGTATATATTTTTTTAAATCGTTGACCGTAAGTGTTGCTGCTTGACGCAGAGGCGGAGCGAAAGGTTCAAGAATACCGCCCGGTCTTTGAATTGGCGAACTTGGTACCAAGGAAGCATCTCGCGCGAAGAAGTTATTTGCGAATTCTTAGTGTGATGCGAGAGGCCCCCGATATCGCGAGACTCCTCGTACTGCTTTAGTCTTCGTTCGAACAGATATAGATACATCATAACTGCTTTCGCGTACACGTGTAGAAGAGAAACGTCAGAGATCAGCAAATATTTCGACCGCATGCTGAGAATTCGAAATAATTGAATTTAATTGGAATGACCGAAGAATGGAATCATTTTTAATTCATAGCGTCGTCAATAATACGATATACAGTCGTATAAAAAAATGAAGCAACTGATAAATCTAAAAAAAATTTTAGAATCACTAAACCTAATAAAATAATGGTGAAACTAATAAAAATCATTTTTTTTTTATTTCAGTTTCGTTTTTAAAGTAATTATATACGAAAATCGACATTACGAGAATTTTTTTTTTTTTTCTTATCGATAGAAAAAAAATTGCCGATATTAGTCGATTTAAGTATATTTCGCAATGTATTCATAAATTATTTTGAAATGTCCCCTTAGTAACTGAATTGACTCTGTTGGCGATAATTGGCGATCGGAAAATTTAAAGTGTCTCTCCGTGTCTCTCGAGGCGACGTTGATGTAATACATGCGAAAGAGTTTCGGAGTCACCTGTTTCATTAACGTAACAATGTCAATGACCTGTAACGTCTGACATTCATAGCTCGGGAATACTCGGGGGAATTCGTTTCTCGCGGGTGCCTGTCTTGTACGCGCTTCTCGCGCGCAGTTTATCTTGGAGTTTAGTGCGCAATGGTCTCGAAAGCGTCCCGAGTGTATCAGGAGACTACGAAGTCACGCGGTACATGCGTACGGCTCGCGACGCGTCTATTACCATTCCGAATTTTTCGCGCGCATTGATACTTTAAACGAAAAAATCTTTCATTTCATCAGTAAAACCGATATTTTTCTGTATATAAACAACAATAAGAAAAAAAACTAAATATTATAATTATTTTACAGCTTAATTAATTTTACAGTGATTATTATTGTATTTTTTTTTATTGCCCGGAAAATTAATAAAAAATGATTTAGTTCCCGAGTTTTGTGAATGCGGGTCAATACCTCCAGCGACCTCGCATCTCCCGGGACAAAAATAATGATATATAATCATTTATAAAGCCTTTATATATTATATATGATTTTATATACATTTTAACTCTCTATAATCATATGTTATTATGAATCTTAGACAAGAGATTCACATAAAAAAAAATAAAAAAATAAAACTTCGGGATCACAAAGTTTTTCGACTCATTGTTAAATGTTTGCGTTAAAGCAGCGTACGCTGCTTTATTCGGGTTGCTATTTAATGAGAAGTATCCGGACGACAGCTGTGGCGAAAAGTCTATTTAACGGTAATCGTAGAATCTCTGGTGCGGTCGCATGAAACCGGATGACGGAGAGTGAGAATCCATACGAAGCCATAGTAATACCCAGAGAACCTTCAGGGGCTTTCGGATGACTAAATATTGAACAAACGGAACATCCCTCGATGTTTTATAATTTAATCCATTCGAGAAAAATGCTTCGGTTCGTTGTGTTTATTTTTTTGCGGAAACTTGGAAGCGTCGAGGTTTCTATCGAGTAAAGCGCTCTATCAGGAGAACGTGATACTGTGAGCGATCGTCGGTAGTATCCGACCGCTTCCTTGCTACGGTAACCAATAGTTGTTGTTCGGCTTAACCAACTGCTGTTAAACCTTCGCAGACGGGGGCTTCCGGGACTTCGGAAAAATCACGTTTCGACGACGGAGTTCAATATTTTTCCGAGTTCTCATTTTTTAAAATTATTACATTTTTTTTTACTCCGAAAATTTCAGTCCATTTTCCAACTGTTTTTAATGATTTTTTATCGTGTTTTTCATTCATTTTTTTTAATCATTCAGATAAAAAGAAGATGCAGTTCCGAAAAAACAAGATTAATCGGAAAAAAAGAGTTTTTACGTCCGCGGAAAAAGGCTAAACTGTTTATTTTCAACGTAACAAAAAAGTCGGAAAATAAATTATCGCGTTGGTATGACGGTACTTCGAAGCTTTCAAAGCTGTCGCGGTAAACAAGATAGGAACGATAATCTATACGGCATTCGGTCGATTTTAATGCGTTGACTCCCCATTGCAAAAGTTCGCAACGACCGTTAAAGAAAAAAGTATATTGCTTCGTATCTCGCGAGAAGCTGAAGAAATGTAATATTTTTGTATCTACGATATTCAACGATCTTTCGCCACCGCTGTGTTCCCTGACGTCATTACTCAAATGTATATTCGCAGGAAGCAAATTCATGTCCTATTTCAGAGCGGTGATATACTCCCGGGAATTTGCAATGGCTATGAAGAAAAAAATACTGAAGAAAAAAAAAATGAAAAATTATTTATTTTTATTTGTTGCTGGAGTGTAGCGATAGGCTTTAAAGCATTTGTAACTGTCGGAGGATCCCTGCAGATACGCGGATTTCCCATGGCTGTGACACAGTCGGTGTATATCGTAAGTGGCTGCGGTATTCGGCCAGTCAGATCGATGAGGCACCGTCGTCGCGGCGCCTCGTAAACGCCCAACCTCCATCCCGTTCGTTCCTTTTACTCCGTCTCGCGGATTCCCAATCCTTCCGCTACTTAGGCGTCACGAATGAACCTCTGCGCTTTTTTGTTTTTTTTTTTCTTTTCTTTTCTTTTTTCACTCGACAATTTTTCACATTTTTCACAAGAATTCTGCGACAAGGTATTTAAAATACCTCTGTCGCATTGCCTTCCTGACTTTCTCCAAGTGTCACACAGATTTTTCATTCGTTCATTCGCGGTCTTGTTAAAGCTCTTCTTTTATATTGCGCCGACTGCTAGACATTTAATTACAGCATCTGCGCAACGTACTTTTGTTCAAGTTACGCCAATCGTCCGTAGTGGAGGCGCCGGCACTGTGACGTTTACTGGCGAACATAATTGCGCATTGCGCGTGTCAAAGAACAATATCACCCGAGTGGAATCCGAAGGGAGCATTTCCTACGCTTTTACGTAAGAAAATACGCCCGTCTGCTTCTAGTTAGACGATAAAACGATTCCGGAACATTTTATCGCATACAAAATCTTGTATCAAAATAATTTTTTTTTTTTTTTTCAAGTTTATCAGGCCGTTGTGAAGTGCATTTTCAGACTCTATTTATTATATTAGTATTATTATCATCCTGTAGCAAATTAATATTTATTGTTCACGCAAAAAATTATTATAAAAAAAGAATTATTTTTTCTTCGATCTTTCGATCGACGATAAAGTCTCGAAAAAAATTACGCAATAGAAATGATCACCGGACTCGTATAAATGCGTAGTTTGGAATCTCTTTCTCAATATTCTTCGTCAACATTAAGAAGAATGTGTTATTTGTATAACAACATTTGGCCTGTCGACGTATCGTATTTTGTTATTGTAAACCTTACTAATGATAGGCATATTGCGAACGATCATATTCTTGGAGGAAGGGATTCCCTCAACATAAATGACGCTACGAGCAGCCAAGTCATTTGCCGCCTCGTTACTTCGGACGTACGTTCACTCATGTGTTACATTGCCGTGCTTAACGTTTCTTATCCTTTTGCCGCAAGCGCAACCGCATATCGCGGTGAACTATACCTGAATGGTAATAATCTGCAGCAATACAGTATAATACGATGAACCGATGGGAAAAAAAAATCACAGTGCATATATCTTCATGGCTAATCGGTTTAAAGTTCTCGGGACCAAGTTGAAGGGAATCTACTCGTTTCGAGATATTACGTTCGATCGATAAATTTATTTACGCGAAATATCATTAATTTTTAAAAATGTTCATTTATCTTTATAAATAATTTTAATAATTTTAATAATTTTAATAATTTTAATAATTTTAATAATTTTAATAATTTTAATAATTTTAATAATTTTAATAATTTTAATAATTTTAATAATTTTAATAATTTTAATAATTTTAATAATTTTAATAATTTTAATAATTTTAATAATTTATTACAAAGTCAAAGGGACGAATGCAACACAAACATAATGAACAGAATGTCTGTGAAGATATGAAAAACGTCAATGAAATTTTTTGTATTTTTGTTCATAAAATCGTCGATAACTATCGCGTTTCGCTGCCATTATGCTTTACCATTGATCGGTTAAAAGTTCTATATTTTTTTAATTCCGAATTTTTTCATTCGTATGAAAAGAAAAATAATTATCGGAGTACTAAAGTTTTAAACTCCGTCGAAACTAAGAAAAAACGCGAATAAAAATAATCATAAAAATGGACCGTATAGTATTTTACCAGAATTTCACTACTACACGCATTTGGTTGAGAAATTTTCGCCGCTTAGAGAAGATTTTTCGTAATCCGGAAAAAATCCGGAGTATCTCGACAAATTGCAAGTAAAGCCGCGTACTACATCGGGTAACGCTGTTCGACCGTCCATTCCCGACCGACAAACTTTTCAACAAAAAAAGTCCCCATTTGATCCATGTAAATCGAAAATTCATTGACGATCGATCGACCATCCGAATTGAAATAGCCGTGTAATAATCGTCTTCAAATTTCATTACGCAATCAAAATTTTTTTCCGATGCCTATATGTCGATACATTCCCGGAGCATTGCGTCACAGTTCTTCTTTAACGAAAGAATCCGAAAAGTGTTACAATTTTTTTCCGAAAAATGACAATTATCAAGACTTATCAATTGCTATTTCGTATTTTTGCGTCACAATTCTTCCGTAACAAAAAAATTTTGAAGATGTGAAATTTTTTTTTTTTTTTTTTTTTCGAAAATTGCAATTACCGAGAGCTATCGATTGTTATTTTCATATATGTTAACCGTAACGAATGGCCGGTGTGATATGTACACAGTGCAACGTGTACGCGTGCTAATAGTGGCGTAACGAGCCAAATACAATTATTATCAAGCAATGTGGAGGTATCGTGTGCGTCAGTTATTGGTATGGATACCTCGTCAGACGTCGGCTTGGGTGCCGGTTAATTAGGATTTTAATTGCGAGCTATCCAACCGACGCGAGTAATACTTTTCAAAAGCAGGTATACTACTACTTTACACCTGCTGCTGGCTTTGCTCGAGGTAACACACGGGTACGTAAACGTGAGTTCGGTCAATTGTGGACTCGACTTTCCGTACATATTAAATTCATCTCCAATCCGTATCTACTTTGAAGGAGGGGAAGAGTGGCTTTATTATCGACACGGCTGTGCCATTTATTATGTGGTATCGTGTCTTGTAAAAAAGAGGGTACGGGGGAGAGGGAGGGGGCGTCTCCATAGAAGAGATATCGATACCAAATCTGAGACTATCTCGAACAGCCTGAATAAAATCTTTCAATAGAATGTTATCGATTTTATATTCATCATCAAGACGTGGAACGCGTATTACGGCTGCAGTGTGGCTGCGCCACGGAACAACAGCTCCCTGTAGCGACCAATTTTAAAGCTGCATATCCGTTTTTCCTCCTCCCTTCGATATTTATCCAGACATTAATATCCATCGTTTTTCGACTCAATGCGCATACAAATTTTTTATTTTTCCATACGAAATTTATTGTCAAAATACAAAGAAAGAATTTCTCGAGGCTATAATCTTCATATGATAATCATAGGTTAGTAGAAAATGAAATTTTGCTTTTTGATGTCCTGTAATCATTAAACACACGAGGGGAATACAAAATGAGGCCATAACCCCTCGAAGGCCTTTTTTACGGAAGCGAATGGGTTGTAAAAAAAATTGAATAGACATTTATGGATTTACATCGGGTAATGCAAAAAAATCTCGTTACTTCTTACATAAAAAAATTTTTTACATCTCGACGCGAAATTCGATAACTTGTTAATGATCGGAATGGAAGACGCATTTTTTGTGAGTCGTGCAAAAAAAAATAATAATGAAAGGATAAAAGGGATTATTCGATGAAAATCGCACGTCGAAAATATATATTTGACATATTATACAATTATTAATGAATTATAAAAATATATAAAATATAAATACTTGAAAACACATTCTCATTGGTAAATTAATGGATTTTTATTAACCAATGAGACATTTTTTTTTCTAGTTGTCGTATTTTTTTTACTGCAAATATCACTTATAAAAAAAATACCTTCTTCAATTTTAAATGCTTTGGAACGATAAAAATTGGTAAACGGATGACATTTTTTTTATAACATATCGGAAAATATTGGAATAATCCGGTGGTAAGTCCCCGGAGTTCCGATCAACGTATAGGTCTGTCTGCTGCACGATAAAAACCTTTGACAAGTACACATGCGTCGTATATGCGTATAAAAGGCGGATATCGAATCACCGGTTTAAGCCTTCAAAGTTTATTTTTCTTTCTATGACATTTTTTTCAAAACTCTACACGAACGAAATATCCTCAAAGGTTTCGAAAATCCATTTCAAAAGGGTATAAACATAATATTTCGTCTTCGTACGCAGTACATATTTTCAAAGTAAAAAACAGGATATCACCGTAAAAAAAGTGCCAAAAAAAAAAAATATTTCAGATAAAAATGATTGATATTTTGATGAGACTGCAATTAAATAAAATCAAACATTTTCGGAATTGCCGTGTTGGACAGAGATACTTAGTCAAGATGATTTCAAACTTCCTGCAAAAAATCATCAATCCTTCTATTTCTCGGGGTATCCAACACTGCGCCTTCGTCCTTTTTTCCCCTATACCATTAATCCCCCAAAAGATCGGAGGGTCTAATTGCATCGCGATAATACTCTTCCCAACGAATACCCCATTTCGAAATGAACCTTAAGCTCGAAATTCGCAGACAATGACGAGTTATCGACTTCCGCATTTATTTCGAGAGTATTTTTCTTATCCTCACTTTCACTTTTGTTTTCGTTTTTTTTTTTTCCACCCTTCTTCCTTGTTATTCATTTTTGTTTTTTTTTTTTGCCAGTGGCGAGTCTGGAAGAGCACTCGAAAGAGCCGATGTTGGCTGTGTGTGGGCTGAGAGTCCACGGGGCATTGTATACGAAAACCTGGAAAGTTTACGATAGGATGGAAAGGCGTCAGACTTACTGTCGCCGGGGTGAATCGAGCAGCAGCGCTGAAAGGGCTGCGTAAAGGTTTCGATGCGTCAGTCGGACTACGCGTATCTGTGCGTCTGGTGCGTAGAAGTAAAGTCTCGAGAACTGTAGGAGAGAGAGAGAGCCGGGCGCGAGCGAAGGTTTGGGTGCACGTAGGGCGGTACTTTTTGCTATACTCTCGTCTTCCATACTTTACTATACTATGTGCCCCGTAGTACAGGAGAGAAACATTGATGTTTTCGCGACGGATAGTAAATGCCGGTCAATACTAGCGCCGCACACTGCGGTAGTGGGGCGATAGCGGAAGTACCGTGCTGATCAAGACATCTATCCGGTTGAAAAGTCAACCTTTTTCCCTCCTATTGACACTCTTTCGCACGTAACATCTACTTCCTTCCGGGCATTGCTTTTCTTCACCAAACCCCTAACCCCCATCCCCTAACTCTCCCCCTGCGTCCTCCCCGGTTTATCACCTGCAAAACCGCAGAGATACTAAAGGAAAAATCGCATCTTGCAGCTCAGACACCTTGAGAACCAACATCGTTATCTCCGCAATTAGGAGAATTTTCCCACTATCCTCAACGTGTTTCATCATTAATTCCAAGCGAGAAACGCGTTTATCAAACGGCATTTCACATTATTTTTATCCGATGCACCAAGTCTCGTTTCAGCTGATAAAAAAGAAAAAAAAAACTGCGCTCCATTAATTTTCGCCGAGTTGCATTGTACTGTTGAGGTTTTAAAATCGCGTCTAGACAGCCAGTGATAAAAATGATTTTGCGAATACTTTTCGTTGAAATTCTTTAATTACAAAAAAATTCCAATACATTTTTTTTTTTATTTCTTGTTACGATATCGATGAAAATGTTTTGAGAAAT
The DNA here is from genome assembly GCA_934046635.1 of Buathra laborator. Lineage (NCBI taxonomy): Eukaryota > Metazoa > Arthropoda > Insecta > Hymenoptera > Ichneumonidae > Buathra > Buathra laborator. The sequence goes on along the minus strand of OW203895.1, from coordinate 19,287,591 downwards.
AAAACGAGTGCTCTCCGGGGGGTGCGATCGGGTTTAAGGAGAATGAGTCTCACTGCATTGCGACATTTTCGAATGATTTTGACAAGTGGCCCTCTCTTCGCAAAGTTGTTACTCAGCGTCTTTTACTATCCTCATTGCCGTCGTCGTTACCACTGCGGTTTTAGGACTCTATATGCCTACAAGAGAACCCCATTACCTCCCTATTTTGAGTAACGATTTATTCTTAACCACCCTAAACCGTTAATCTTGTACGCACGATCGTCCCCGTGAACACGTGTATGAATCATCCATTACTCACACACCCACAGCAGGCATAACGAGTTCGCTATTCTTGCCTCGGCACACGGGTACGGGATGCGCGAGTAGTCATGGACAGTACATATTCAGACATTCAGACGTTACAGTTACAGTCGTCAAATCAATGACGTCTAATCGTTAGAATGAAGCTGTAACCATCGCATTCGCTATATTGTTAAAACCGAAGGGGTACCGACACACGCGGAGAAGAGATTCGGTCGATGCAAATAAATTCGATACATTCGTTTTAATATCGAACAACTCAACGCGTCTACACGAAACCACTAATTAAAAAAAAATGTCATTGCCCTTAAAAAAAATTTAAATAATTTGTACCGTTACCAGTTTACCGTTAACAATGCAATATTTGTTCGAAAAATTGCGAACAGTTTTTATTTCATTTTTCGTGATATTTTTTTTTAAGTGAATTGGTCATAGAAAAAAAATGTATTCGTTTTTAAATCAATAAAAAATTATAGTAACATCTAACGTGATTTTTATAATTAAATTTTCATGGCGTATTCCCGATTTTTTTTAAGGCAGCGTTAAAAAAATTTACAAACTTACCTTTTCGGGAAAACTGCCTGCAGTAAAAGTTTTTTTTTGGGGGGGAAGTTAATCATTTAGAGTGCCCTGGGGCTTTGCAGGGTGAAAACATTACAGTTTAAGACATTTTTTCGTTATCGAATGAGGCCTTTGCATCACTTTGGTTTTCGAGTCACGACCGCGGAAAGTATTACCCCTTAAGAATTTTCAATATTCGAACTTCGAAAAACCGGAAGAAGTAGTTTGATGAAAAAAAAAAAAATGTTTTTCTAACTCTCTTCGGACTCCGCGGCAAGTTCTCGTTTATAGCCGCGATCGTTTCTTTCAAGTGCAGTACGAGTAGTTAGCATTCATTCGACAGACACTGTACAGCGGGGATATCTGCACTCCGTACATTGTTCCAGTTGTAAATTGCCTCGGCTCAGAGCTTCGGTGACTCTACCTGCGTAGGATTGAACGCGTGTATACTTAATCATGCACCCTTCTCTGCGCTAACGACAAACTTCGAACGTCGAGAATATCGAATCTATTTTCATCGGTGTTTGTTGCATCGCGCTACGTATTCAATGTTATATTTTTCATCATGCATATGCCGCATTCGTGATATCTGTATAGCGTATATCGGACAGTATCGGCTCGTTACTCGTTGATGCTACGACCGTCCGCACTGTATACGCTTTCCCCACTTTCCCACACGATGGATCAGCTTACCGTAGACGGTCCATGCAATATATCGGACAGAAGGACATGGAAGCTTTGCCTTTTCGTATCGATGTTCCGACCCGGCGTATTACATCGTGGGAAAAAAATGTGTAGACTATGTAACTACTACACGGTAAAAAAAAAAATTGCTGAAAATCCACTGTACCGCTACTCGAAGTTTTAATGCTTAAAATGGTACATTAAAATATTGAAAACCGTAGTTAATACTTTACTTTAATTAATTTTATCTTTAAATTAATTAAACGATTAATTAAGAAGACAATAGCCTCACACAGTAATTTCATCAGTGCTAATAAGACTGCAATGATTTTTAAAATTTTATTTACGATGGCGAAGCGTTGCGGCTGAAAGACTATAAGATTTTTTTTTGACGCAGCGACCAGGTGTCTGGGATCCGCACCATTGTAACTGAACAGTGCGCAAAAAAAAAAAAAAAATTCGAACGTATATTCACGTAATAAAGAACTTTCGATAAACGTTTGATCGGAGATTCTCGATGACTGTAAATACAAATATTTTATCACAAAAGGTCGAAATAAATTTTTCATCACAACAAGAAGTAACAATGGAGTCCGAGAGACGTAACGTTGTTAAAATGGAATCAATGCGAAGATATACAATCCCAACGAATGGATACGCGAAACGCGAAATTCAATAGAAATTTCATTCCAACACTACGCGTCGAGAGGGTGAAAAATAATTAATTTGACGAAAGGTCGAATAAAAAATTCATCGGTTTCTCTGGTCTAATGATCTTTGGATGAAAACCTCACTCTCGTGTGACACGACACCGCAGGAGGGGGAGGGGGCGGAAGATTACGAGGTAAAATGGGTTACACGTAGAATACCACAAGGATTTACGAATCGTTGGATGAGGGGGGGGGGGGGGGAGTTAGTAAGCCCACGTGCGCTCGGTCATAGTGACAAGTAACGAGTTACGAGGGTCAATAGAATAAGCGGCCTCTCGAGTCTCGGCGTTTTGCTGTACGCTGCGGACGAGGATCTCCGCCGCATGGAACACGAAGCGTCGGCTAGTAGAGAAAGGCTGGAACCAGGCAGACGAAGAACCGGCCGGCTTTGCGTAGTTGTGTCGGTACTCCGGATTCCTGGTGGCTCCGCTGGTTCGCCTGTTCTCCGTGGCCCTCTGGTTCGTTGCAACGTTATATCTGCTATACGTAACATCTACACGGGCCGCCGGCCGGATAGCTAGGGAGGGTGAATATCGCGCAGCGGAGAAGGGGGGAGGCTCGTCCGTGTGTAAACCAATGAGATTTCGGGTCGTACGGACAGCGATCGTGGTGGGGGATGGTTCCCGGGGGTTAGCGGGGGCTCGAGGGTGGCCAGTGCGCCTACGACGAGAAGAGAACCGTAGCAGCTACGACGGAGGGCACAAACGCGATACGAGGGAGGGGATTTTTCCTCTGCGTTGAAAGCCAGCGCAAGAGAAGGTCCGCATAGCCGTCAGCCGTCGAGCCTGTCAGAGAGCCGGCAGCCTGCAACGCGAGCTGCTGCCGACGTTTCTGCAGTTTCTTAAAAAAGCTGTGACACATTATAATATTCGAAGATATATCGAGAAAAATATTTAAAACATAAAAAAACCATATATATTCGTTACGGCTCGGTCAGTACGATCACTGTCCGTTGGATAAATTTCTTTTCACGTTTGAGGTTTTTATCGGGTTATTAAAATTGAAAAAAAAAAAAAGATAAGGTATATTATCGAGTGGAACTCTCTGAGAGGCTGGTGAAAAAAAAAAAAAATCGCCGGGTGGGCAAAACTGCCTTCTCGCGCTTCGTTATTTTCTGTCGCAGAGCTTAAACGTATAAAAAAATATATATATATACACACGCCGTCTTGAGTAGCCCGTTTAACCGCGGGGGGAGGTGAAACCTTCCAAAAAACTCGCGATACGCTGGAATAAGCAAGGAGATAATAGGTGAGTGTGATTCAACAGCGAGAAAATTATTTTCGATTGTTAACTAAAATAGACTGAAAAAAAAAACGAAAAAAAAAAATTTGAGTATCGTTACCGGGGGGGATACATTTTTATCATTCATTTACAAAAGACGAAAATTTGTAAATAAAAAAAAACGGGAATCGCGACACGAATGTTAGTTTTTTTGTGGGTAAAATTTGTTTTTATTGGTTGGAAATTTTTTTTCAACCCCTCGACGATTCGTCGACGAAGAAAATTGAGCGGTTCTACGAAGGATTAAGGATAAGGGGGGCATATGTTCTTGGAAATAATCCGGGATAGTTGCCGGGTTGCGTGTGAATTTTATTGGTTGTACGGGAGGTTAGGTTCAGGGAGGGGTTGTTACTAGGGGGTGCTCTCTGCAGCAGTTGACGGGGGCCGTGAGTGGGGCGAGTCTGAAAGTTTTATTCGAATTTCCGTTGCCACCGGGACAAGAACAGAAGGGGCTTTCCTTACAACCTCTACGCTACTACCGGTGAATAATTACTCTTTTTCGCTTTCTGTTCTCTCTATGGGAGCTTTTTAAAATTTCAAACATTTTTATTGTGTGCTTTTCGGCTCGATAAAAGGTCGACTATACGGGGAATCATTGTTGTAAACGCGACACACAAAAGCCTTCGGGGGGGTGAGAGGGGAAGGGTGGGCTTTTGCGACGACGAGGTGGCTTTCGTCGCGACCTCCTGCGTGAGCCGGTTACCGCGGCTCCTCTATGCGCCATTCGGTTCAGGTCATGCGGACAACTCTCTACCGGCTCATTCCACACACGCGCTAACCTTAATCAACGTTTCTTTACACAAAAATCGATCGTCATCACCATAAAACGAGGCGAATAGTGTCGGATCAACGATTATATAGTGTATAATATGAATATATATCTCTCATATATACATTAATTTTGAAATTTGCTTTCGAAAAAGATGGATCAATGATCTATACTTACCTACTTGTACCTGCGCTGCTCGCTGGCAGAGTCGAATCCTGCGCAATCGCGATTCGAATTCTCATAACTCCTGCGTCCTGCACGCGCAGCAGGACCGTTGCCTACCACTGATTCTGCGCGATGGACCTCGCCGGGTTGTGCATTACTCATTGACCGCGACGATAAGACCGAAACATTACTGCTCCTTGTTATTTAATTCTTTTTTTTTTCTTTAATCTTTCGCAAGAATCGGTTGTCGCAATATTAATTGCCCGAATTCTTTGCGTCGAAATTCGACGACAGTGTCGATCGACTCTTCCGCGAACATTGGGCTCCGATCACCTTCACGCTCTTCGAACCTCGGATAGTACGGTATTGCGTCACCGAAACGCGATATCCCTTCGTGAGAAAGCCGGTCATTCGAAAAGATTCCGATTGCGAAGGTGTCTGCTTAGTTACATTCGCGCATTTGCTATTGTACCGAGTGCTGTGATAGCGGATTTTTACATTAATCGGGATAAAATAAAAATATTCTATTTGAATCATTTATTTGAGAAAAATTGATTAAAAAAAGGTAAACGGCTAATACTACGCAATTTTTTAAAAATATATATTACAATGTTTTTTCAATTCCAATCTTGAGATTTTAGAGAAAAAGTGTTTAATGTGAATCTTTTTTTTTTTCTAAATTTTCTGGATCGTCGTAATCACCAATTTTATTTATTGTATGTTGAAAATTAAAATATTGACAACAACTGAAGATAAAAAAAAATTCACTGCAACTTTCATCGGAAAAAATCTTTTATTCCATTCGAATTGGAATAATAAAAAAAATACTCTATTTTTATTTATATTCATAAATAAAAATAATGTTTGATATCAAAGGGGAAAAAAATGTGAAAAACACATTGGAAAATCGATAATCTCGGAAAAATAGGCTTCGCTTTGGGAAAATTGTTTTTGCGTAAACGATCGTGAGGATCGTATTACAGTTACGTTGAATAAATTGACGATCGTCCGTCCGAGCGTCGGTTTTAATTAAAAAGGCGTGGGTTAGCTAACACGAGCGAATATAGGTGATGAGTGAAAACGGGACTCCGTCGTCAGACGCCGCTGGTGGTTACCGTCCGGCTGGACGAACGGTCGACCAGCGTGCGGTTAGCGGTCAGACTGCTAACTTGACAACGGCGCCCCGCAACCCTTCACTCGGGCCTTTCCACGGGACAAAACTTTTTCATGCCATTATTTCAAACGATTTCAATTGAAACAATATAATATAACGAGCAACCAGGTGAACACGCGGGGTTCGATTTTATTTCGAAAATTATGAGTTAATTATGAGTGGTAGTTGACGGGAGGAAGAGGCTTTATCGAGAATTTCGATATATCGCGACATTTAATTAACCGTTAAATTCAACATTAAAATTTTAATATAAAACGGTAATTTAAAAAGTTGTCGTTACGTGAAAATAACCATTTCGGTGAACCACCAATTTCACCCAAAATGGCCGTCACTATGATCGTTTTTCGCGATCGCGATATAAAATGACTACAATGATGAAAGTCATTGTGCAATAAAATTGAAGCACTATACGCGTCATTATGCAATATAAATCTGCTTAACTTTTCTCAATTTTAAAATAAAATTACGAAAATAATAACGATGATATATTATTTTTTTAATATTTTTTTAATCCTATAAAAAAAGTTTTCGTTATTTGAAAAATAATATACAAAATTGTCGAAAGTCTAAAAAAAAAAAATCTATTATATTTGAGAATTTTTAGGGTGCGTAAATAATTTTTGTTCCATTTTGTTCGATAGGTATGAGTACAATGGATCCTACCGGCGATGGGGGAGGAGGAGGAGGGACATCGACGACGTCCGTCGACGATAACGTCACCCCGGTTACACCTTCGACGGGCATTTCGATGCCACCGGGATCTCAACACCCACAGCATCCACCACCTTCACCCCTCAGCGGATGTTATCTTCTTGTCGTGCTTCCGGAACCTCATACCGCACAACACAGGGACCTCATCCTCAATCGACTCGCCAAAGGTAAGGTTCAACGACAAATCCATTAAAGGCCACTTAAGTGGCGCACCGCTCGAGAATGGCAATTTTTTTTACCAAAAGAAGCACAGGAAGGAAAAAAAACGTTACACGATAAAATTACGGGCTTAAAAAAATGATTTTTCAAAATCTCGCCCCGAGCATCGAAAATGTAACGTTCGCATTGGTCAGCACTCGCAATCGCTTCAAGTAGTTTCGAATCCTCACGTAGTCGAATTTAAGGGGTTGTGGTGCGAGCGGAAAAAAAACCGGAAAAAGCAAACTAAACCAATGTCCGCCTACGTTCGCCCAACAGTTCCGAGAAGTTTCATAATCCCCGCTTAGTCCGCATTCCCTGATAGGTCAATCGGGGGAGGTTACTCCGTAGTCGCTTTTTGGGTTTATTCACTATAACGATCGAGTGATTAATCATCACGCGGATCAATCGAACGCTAATTAATCGCGATGGCATTAATTCCAGTATCGGCCGATTCATCAACTTGATCCGCTTGAATTATCTTCACGGCGCCAATAATTTTTTTTTATTGCTAACCTCGTTATTGCAAAGTAAAAATGACGTTAAAAAAAATTCGGCTAAGAAAGTCAACGGAATTTAATTATATGCTGAGATACAGAACGTAATATAGAGATTTTTGCCGGAAAATGCCGTATTAGTTTATAATATTAATATAAAATATTATATAATTTTTTTGGCATTTATATCCTATGTATCTTATATACTTGGGATGCATTTCCCAAAATATATCTTTTGTATATAATTTTTTTGGGTAACGAACCGAAATTTACGACTGTTTATGAACTGTTGACGAAATCGATGTCGAAAAATCGGCAATTGTCGATCGATACTTGTACATTAACTTTGATTACTCGAAGTACTGCGCAAATTTCTCAAATACCAATTCGACATTCGTTTTTTGACGAAATTGTCGTCCCGAGACTTCCAATTCTGAAGATATTTGAAGGAAGTTGTAACCACAATGGCGGCTACACGCCGATTATACTTCTAACGTCTGGACCCGTTGTTCCACGTAATACGCTTCGTATATACTTATCCGGATATAACGGTCTCGCCGCTCGGTATATCTATGCCAGTCGTCACATGCATATCCGATATAACTGTCCATTGTTAGTCGATCTGCCTGTTACTAAGCAGACAAAGTCTCCCTAACGTTATGGTGGAAAAATCAATGATTCATTCAACACAATACAGCGATACAGAGGCCGCGGGAGACTCCATAACAACTTTTTTCTTACTATCATTTAATTTATTTCATAGTTTTTATTTCCCAAGAAAAAAACGTCTACCAGGGGATCGACTTTAGCGATGACAAAAAAAAAGGGGAGGATAAAGCGTCCGCTTCGATTTACCTTTGGCCTCAGGCTACGCAAAGCCTTTTAAGTCCTTCTTTTTGCGCCTTCGTCGCTTTTCTTCGTCGGGTTCACTCGACCTATCAGAAAATTGATGGATTCCAGTGAAGTATCCGAATGAAGAAAAAAAAAAACGACGAGAAGTCATTCGCGTCAATCTTTCGCCAAAGTGTTTATCGTTTTGGCTCATTCGCGCATTTGCTCGATGGATAATCGAATGGCAAAATTCCAGATATTGCGTTCTGGTGCAACGATTTTCATATTAAAATAAAAGAATCCATATATCCCACACAGTTTTTGCGAGCGTGTTGAGATATCGTTCGGTCGTTCCGCAATGCGCCATTGTAGCTTTTAGCATACACACTCGACTGCCGCGGGGGCATCTAATGTCGACGGCAATAAGAACTCCTTATTCTCCTCGATCTCCGCGTTCGCGTCTCGCACCCTCGCATTTTAATCAATAATCCGCTGTACTGATTTTCACTTTACACATGTATTTGCCTTTTTTTTTTTTTTTTTTCGTCTCCCCGAGCCATTTACACCTTCTCGACGTACCGATCGATGCGGTTTAGCAAACTGATTTTTTTCGGAGTCTCGTATCATTTTTATTTATAATAATTGTTCATAAATTTGCGCTTCTTATACGATTTCGACGTCTCTCAATATTTTCCACAAAAAATGGTAAATGTTTCTTTAAACAATTGCCGAATAAATATTTCCACAAATTATGAGGTTTTTTTTTTTTTTTTATAAAATATATATAAAAAAGCATTACACTTGCATAATATTTCCGTAAAAGAGTATATGGGTGAAGGATCTCTCATTGTCACATCGAATATATGTTGTGAAAAAATGTAATCAGTGAATATTGAGGTTAATAATGATTCAAAGGCGAAAATCGGCGAAAAATCGATAAAAATTTTGAATAATTTTAACGAAACGTTTTATTAAAAATGTACGGAAGGAAGTGAAGATCCAATAAACGGGAAAACGAATGTCGGTTCTCTTTATATCGGATCCCATTAGTCGGCAAGATACAGTTTCGGTCCCAACGTTGTTCAATGTTAATGGTACAGAGAGAGAATACTTTTAAAAGACTTTTTCGAGAACAGTAAGTTGGAAAAGCTGCTTTACCAACTTTTATTTCTCCTCGGCAATCGGATCGTATTTTGCACTTACCGATAATTGGCTTGTCAATTTGTGTAAATTGAGAATTCCATGGGGCATCGGATAAAAAATATCGTACAGAAACTGTAATAATATTATTGCGAATTGCGTTGCACTTGCCTGTTGCTGTTGGTTATTATCCTTATGAAATTGCATTTCTTTTAATAATTTTTTTTTTTAATTTTCGTCTATTTGAAAAAAAATACACTTCTCCCACATTATTTAATATTTTCTTCCGAGGATTTTTTTATATGATCAGAACACTGTTACCAACAAACAATCGCATATAATTAATAATATGTTTTTTTTCCGACCTCTAAAAAAAAAAAATGGTCGATTTATTGGGTAAAATCGGCGAACATCCCCCTTAAACAAGTGATAAAGTCAATAGCTTTTTACCCCACGTTTCTGGAACGTCGTAGAGGTTGAAACAGTCGTAGAAAAAACTTACGGTTGTTTTTAGGAGGGAAGGGTATGTTTTTTTTTTGTTTTTCGCTCGTGACATTGCTCTTGCAAGACGTCGCGCGCGCGACTCGTTCACGTTTATTCGCGCTCGTCTCGTCTCCCGTCTCGCGTAAATTTAGCGGTGCCTGGATAGAGCGGAGAGTTCCAACGGTGAAGATTTGCTGCTCCATTTGCTGCATACTACAGAGGCATAAGAAAAAGACAACTAAATCCCTCCCCCCGCGCCTATTCCCCTTGCAAGGTCTCACCGCCTCGGGCCGATCCGTATATTCACATTAAAGCCGTTTCGCGGCTTGGTGAACGACGGAACGGGGCATACGTCACCACAGAGAGGGTTGCTACGAGTCTTCAATGCCCCCCTTCGTTTTATATTTATAGACTGTCGGATTTCAGACTCGAGGGGAACCAAAACTTAAACTTTTTCACTCTACAATAGGCTACTCGAAGTTTTTTGTCACATTACTCGCATGTTTCGTTAAATTCGTTGGTCATCAATGTATATCTCGCGACGAGAATCGATCTATCGATATGTTCTCAGAATATATCGATTTTCACAAAAATTCCAAAATCTCCAATTTACCGAACGGTATCGAAGGCTCAGAAATTTCTTGTCGCAAAACGATCGAAAAAAATAACGAAAAAAATTGCACGCGTGATTGTTCGTAGAGGAGGAATCGAGAAATTGAATAAATACGTTAGGAGAGACCAAAGGTAATACTCCGAAAATTTATTCCGCGAGAAACGGGGATTCGAGAGGAGAGTACGAAGAGTTGAATTGAAAAAATGTTAAAAACCCGTGCGCCGCAAAAAAAAAAGCCGAAAAACTAAAGAGCAAAGTTAAAATACGCATTATTCTGGCCAAAGATAATAAAACGAAGTTTTACATTCATCGTCGAGGTTCATATTTATCGAAGGACTCCGGAGAGCGAAGCTTCTCCGTTGTTTGCGGAATAAATTTTCGCAGTTCGTGCCGAGTAAACACGAAAAACTGGGTCACGTTTACTCGAATTTTCTTAACTCGATTTTCTCGATGTTCACGCAAATCTCAACGCGAATAAGAACAATATATATATATATACGAGGGAAAAAAAAATTAAAAAAAAACGAAATACAGTGCGGGTTAGCGAATGAACCGTGACGACTCCGAAACGGAATGCAACATCGCACCGTTGAGTTTTTTGTCATCGTTACGGGCCAATCGATGCGTTTCTTATTCACGTTCCAATGAAGAAAGCTGCGATGTTGCGGAAACTGGACGATTCGCTGGAGCGACTACCGGTGCAGCTACACCGATCATTGCTCTCCCTGTATTATCGCCGAAGATATTCCGAGGGCTATTCAATAATTGCTCGACGATGAAAGCCAAAGATTTCCATCGGCACTCCGTTGAACTTTTTCAACAATTCAACGGAAGCGGCATTGATATAACGCGCGGACAGACATATTTTTTGTGCTCCTCGACGAACGTCGACGTCATAGACCACACAGACACTTAATATTCGTGAAGCGTAAAATATTGTGCTCAGCAGCGAACCCGCTATCCCGGATGTGCGCTGCCTATGCCTTCGACTCGTCATGTGTTTTTTTTTATCCTGCACGCCGTGTTACGAAGCGATGTCAAATGGGCCATACGATTTTCACGAAAAATAATTATTAATATCCTTCGAGAAAAATCGTTCCGAGCGTCAAGAATGGGAACTCATTATTTCATATCTTTTACTCCCGTAAAAAAAAAATGAAAACAAATAAATAATAAAATAAATCCTAAATAAATTATGAATATAATTTGTGTCTCATTTTTTAAATATAGAAAAATCGTCTTTAGTAGTAAAAAAAAAAAAAGTAAATATCAAAAATTTAAGTTCCAAAAAAGTAAAAATGGAAAATTTAAGTTTTTAATGTGTTCAATCCTCTACTGTTTTTTGAGCCCAAAACTCTATATAAATAGATTCCAATAAAAAAAAAGATGCGATATTTGTTTTCCATTCTCATCCTTCCGAGGAAACTTTCCTGTCGAAATATATGCAAGTCTTGCCAAAGCCCATCCCCTCTTTCTTTACTCAAAAGCGTTATCAGAAATTAGATAAACAAAAAAAAAAAACGTTATTATCGAAAAATTGGAGTTTCCCGGGTGATCTTAACTCGAAGATTTTAAAGTATTCCAGACATGTCCCGCGGGTCATCGCCACGAAATACATCGCGACTATATCCGTGACTACACAATTCGATGCAACTAGTTGTGTGTATGTAATCGGTGTCTATGTACTTTCTGTATATACACGCGATCTAAGTTTATAGCGTATTCTAGTGGAACGCGGAGGGACTGTATGCACGCGTGTACCACCGAGAATTTTGTATGTCTCGAGTAAATGATCGTTGGTATATCACTACGAAGCTTATGTACTTGTCGTGTGCAACAGTACTGGGATTATCGACTGTTCGAAACATCGATAGGTCAAAGTCTATCTGATGATCAGAGAGCGCCTATCGTAGTCCCTATGCATCGTCTTCCACCGGCAGTATGTCATTTATAACCGTTTGAGAATTACGGCTCAATCCGCGCTTTCGCTATTCATCGATATTTCCATTTATCCTTTTCGCCTCGAGATTAACGATTCCATTTAAATTATACACGGGACTCGGAAAAAAAATGTATATATATTCGCCGCGATAAAAATGAGTAAAAGATACTTTTTTTTTTGTTATTGGCTATTTAACTCGTTGAAATATAGAGTGGTCTACCGAACGAAATAAAATCATCGGATAATCGTTGATTTTGTCGTGAGAGAAATTTACGTATTGGTTACATAAAGACGGAAAACACTGTAATTGTATTTCGACGCGGTGGTTGGTATTTTTTTTTTTTTTTTTTTTTTTATAGTATTATTCTCTTGTGGAATCATATAATAAGTCTTGGAGTGAATTTCCGTAATATAAAGCCGATCTTGCCGCCCTCTCGTCCGTAAAATTATTTCAACCGTACAGAAAACGTTAATTAGCACACGGAACGAGCGGGAAGTAGATGCTTCAGTGTTCGTTTAAGAATCTTCCAGTATGCAGATTGCATACGTCGGTACGTTTAAAATACTTTTTTCTATTCTCTTTTCTCTCTGCTCTCTCTCTCTCTCTCTCTTCCCCCTTATTTTTTCACTTATACGACGGCTGACAAAAGAACGTCGGAGCACATGCTGCATATTCTTAATGGGTTATCAGTACAATAAATAAGTACAAAATTTTATTAATTATTACGAACGTTTTTAAATGACAAAAAATCGCAAAATCGTTTCGTTACGCGTACTTATGTTAAAAAAAAAAATGTCTAAAAAATTGAAATTTTCACGATATTTTTTTTTGCTTATCATCAATTTTTTTTTTCATCGATTACGTTTTATTCGCCGAAAAGTATAAAAATAAAATTAGTGAAAAATAAAAAAATTTCATAAAACTTATAAAAATGTTCGTTTTATACTTTTCGGCGATTAATCGAAATCGAAGAAAAAAATAAAATTGACGATAAGCAAAGGAAAAGATATCGTGAAAAATGTGATGTTTGATTGGTAACACACGAAAGACCACCGCCCTAAAGACAAATGATTTCATCGATTACCATAACGCTCCTTCGAGAGAATCTTATGAGACAGCGAGCGCGCAATGTAGGTGAAGCTCGTGGTCTTCGTAGGTTTCCTATTGATGCCCGGGATATCCGGCCAACTTTCGTGGCCGCGGCAAATTGCCCCGAAGGGCAATAATGTGCAAAGTGAGACGATGGAAGAAAGAAGTATGAAGAAGAGAATGAGCGCAAAGCGTTGACGAGCGTTGCGGAAAGAAAGATAGAAAGAAATAGAGAGTGACGAGGTAACCGGGGGGAGGAGGCGGCGGGGGTGTACAGTGAGGGAGAGACGAAGTAGACGTAGCTAGATGCGGCATGCGCACGGTGGTACCTGCCTACAGCCACATCCCCGCAGTCCCAGAACTTCGATCAATAACCCATCTACTCTACCAGAGGGAAAGCCGTCGCTGAGCCGAAATAACGACGTCGTTTCGTCACCCTCACTCTCCTACACACACGTATCACGGATACCACGTATCCACGTATCTACGACCTATCGCGTGGACGAGTTTTCCCGACGAAAGATTTATCGGGATGTAGGCGAAGCGATTCTTCGATAGGCGGAACGAACATCACGCACTTCGAAAACGATCAACTGGGTTCTTGACCTTGGCGCTCACCACGGTTATTGCGGATTATCCATGAATTTTTTTTTTTTTTTTTCTCGATGTCGCATACCCCATTTTTTTTTTGTCAATGAACCAGCAGATGCTTGAAGAATTTTTTTTTTTTTTTTCGAAGAATTTTAATAACGGAGCAATAAAGGTTAGTAATTCGTAAGAATTATTTTGTTCTCGAAGTCCCATCTCTTCTGAGATCGAGTTTCAAGGTCGAAGGTGAAAATGGTGCTCTTCATCCCCCCTCAGCCCACTCGATTATAGGCCGAGCCTCTCGCGAGGGTATTCTTGGCTGTTATTAGAGTCACGACATGTGTAAGTCGCCGGGAATGCAATTCCAAGCGTTTTCACATGGATTACGTGAATATAATACGATAAAAAGAAACTTTACGATTCTTTGATTTTCGTATTTCGTGTTCCTTGTTACGATCTTTTTTTGTTGTTGTTGTTATTTTTAACAAAATTTTTCGTAATCATGCGACTACCCAATTTATCGATGAAGCGCAGAGTTTGCCATTATCGGGATGGCAACGGGTCGCCTGAAGTTTGATTGGGTATTAACCAAAGTCGGAAGTTTAGTAGCGAGCGATGATTAAAACGACTTCGCGCGCATGAGCTTCGATCAGAACTTTGTTACAGTTTGATGACGATGTGTGCGGAGAGAACGTCAATAACTCCGCATTGAAGGGAGTAAAGAAGAACTGCACGTACTCTCGCGGATAAAATTATTTAACCCAAAATTTTTGAATTGCTGATAATTTAATGAACGAAGCGAAGAATCTGCGAAAATCACGAGGATTCCAGGAGGCAAAAAGCTCGATCGGCACTAATTAAAATTTAAATGTGGCGATGATAACGGTGATAAATTGCATCATAAATTTTCATGCGCAAGGAATTTGTTTATTTATTGTGAAAATTTTTAAAAATTAATATAATAAATGCGTGTGGTAATTTTTTCAAAGCAAATTTTAAACGAGCGAAATGAAGAATTTAATCATCCGGACGATAAATGAATCATTAAAATGATACGAACGCGCTATTTACGTAATAATACTGTCGAAATTATTATTCAAGCCGGAAAATGCAATTATCATCCCCGTTCGCGTACCCGTTAATCCGCATTAATTGTTTAAACCGTAGAAATGCATCATTTTCACGATAATATTATTGGAACAATTATTTCACTGCTGGAAATATAATTTTCGTCGCGATTAGTTGTAACCGTTGAGCCGCGTATTCGATTGACAATAACACCATAAGAAAATTTTGAAAAAATTCATATTTATTCTAAAAACTCAAGGAATTTATTTAAAATGGGGAAATAAAAGGTTTTCTGATTTTTTTTTTTTTTATTAATTTTTTTTATAATCTGTTGAGAACTTTTTGACATTATTATTATGCAAAATTAAAGATCGCGACATCTTTGATACGGTTGATTTTTTTTAGATTTTTGGCATATCGCGAGATATACTGTAATTTCGATCGAATTAAACTTTTGGTTGGGAATGTATGTGCGATTCATCCTTAAAGTTGGTAGTCGGCTCGTGTATCGAGTAGACAGGCGTGGGCTCGAACCTCCCTATACACCATATGGAACTTTTCCTCGTACGAGAGACTCGAGAGCGGTGCGTCATATATGCATCAATATCTCGTCCCCCGCTGTATCGATTCTATTTGTACGCAACACTATTGGAAATTATACTGTCACTGTAAGTACAATAGATTCGCAGGAAAAACAATGAAATGATCATCGCATTGTCGGTATAAAAACAGATGGACTTTACATAGTCCGGTTGACCTTGCGGCGTGACGTTGCCATTGATTTCCACTTGACAATGTCTCGTTTCGATACGATTCAAAATGTAAGGAGGGCGGTATATCGTTGCGTATTACCGAAGAGTGCGATTCACGGGAAATTCGGAGAGAATTTCGACAATTTTCGTACGGAATAAAAATCTGAGAAAAATCAATTTTCTATGATAATAATTCCAAAATGTTATTAACAAATTAGTAAAAAAAATCATTCTTTAACGAATTATCCGGTAATTTCACTATTTCTTTAGCCGAAATTTTATTCGATAATTTTTTTGAACACTTACGAATTTTTCGAAATTTTTTTCCAATTTTCGAAAAAAAAAAAAAAATTTGATTTTTTTTATGGATGAAAAATCACGCATTTTCCTTCACTCCGTTACTCGAAAAATTCAACATTATCGAATTATTAATGAAAATTTTGATAATTCACTATCCCGGAATAGATGCAAACGTTTTTAATCATTAATCGATTAACTGTAAGATTATAAGAATATATGTTCAAATAATTGAGATATTTACTTCGGGTCTATTAAATTTAACGTCCATTTTCTCGTATCGTTATCGAATAAAATTTCATAGGGCGAATGATTAATTCGTCGTCACCTTTGTCAATATCGTCAATATTTGACACTTTCGCATATGCAAACACCTGCGTAATTCTAAACAGTTGTTATCGTGTATATTCCGTTGTATTATCGTCGACGTGCCGCGCGAACCGATCGTTGTTAGGATTGCAAATTTACATTTGCCGCGTATATACCGCCGTACACCGGGCGCATTTAATACATTCGGAATTAAACTGATAATTCGGAGTGTCGAATTAAACTCGCGAATACGGCATTTCGATTTAACAGCGGTACAACAACGTTCGCGTATCTATTGCGCAATGATAATCGCGTATTTGTTTATTCGACTTATACGATCGAAAATTGTAAGGTGTAAATTAAAAAAATACTCCGTGGCAAAGAAAATTTTTTCAAAAATCCAAAAATGATCGATGAAAAAAAAAAAAAAATTTACCTCCGAAAAGTTTTAAACAAATTCACATAATTATTGAACAAATGTATAAATTTATTAAAAAATGTTTGTCGCGAATTTTACGTCGTATACGACAGATAGACGCTGATAAATATTTGGCACACGAGCCGTATGCTTGCTATTGATAAGCATTTTTTTTTTTTTTTTGCATCAGCAAATTTACCTCGGTGACGGATGACGTCATGCTGTAACATCGCAAGGTACACGAATACGCGGCTTCACCGTGAACTTTCGGTGCTTCACTACGCTCGCGATGTCCTTTCCTCGATGTACAAGAAGTTCATAGAACTCACGAACTTTAGGGTGTTTCGCCGCATAGACAGTGTCTACTTGAAGTATAGAAGTTCACAGAACTCATATGTCTCCCGCCCCCCCCCCCCCTCCCACACGGCTATCGGACGTTTCCGGCGCATTAAAACTATTTCCGACTCAACGCAAACGCAACGGCGAAATTCGCAGCTGAATAGTTTTGCGGGGAGGGGGGAGGGTTGTCCTCTATGCGTATTCGCGTGACTACGAGGTTCGCGTGCGCGCGACTAAATAAGAGTGCGTGCGACGCTTCGTTCGTACACCATACGAGACAGACGGAGCTCGCGGGGGGCTCTCGCGTGATTCATCATTCGGGTATTAGACGATGACAAGTAAGGTGGACGGGGACCTTAATTCATTTATGGCTTTATTTCTGATCCCATTCGCTGCTTCGCCTCTATTACTACAGTGTACTCAACCGCCCCATAATGGCTCGATACACCCCAATATATGTAGCCAACGCCTGTGTGTTATTTAGACCCAACCGCCCCCAGCTGCTCCCTTGGGGCCGCTAAAATATATACCCACTAACATTTTTCTACGTTAGTCTTTCGCCTTCGCTCACGCGACGACAAATTTCACTTTTTCCGATCGGAACGCATACATCGCGGGGCGTAGACCTATTTTTATTCGAATACATTTGATCCCAAACTAAATATCACGTAAATTCGAATTACATCGAGAAATTTGTATAATGCAAATATACGATGGATTATCGCGGCTTTAGCTGCGCATGCGCCAATATTTCCGTACCTTTGGGGCATCGAGCGCGATGTTTTTGGAATCGATAAATATTGACATTATTGTCATTAGTGTTGCTCCCAATACTCATTAGACGAGAAAAACAAAATTTTAGGTTAAAACAAAAAAAATTCGTGATGTTTTCGATATTAAATTAATGCGTTCGGTTAATATAACGTCATCTTGAAAAAAATACGATAATAATAATAATAACATAGTTGGAATGTCGTTTGGGAATTTATAATGCACGTTTGGCCGACAGAGATTCATCGTGGTAACTTCCTATGTGCGTTGTCGCTTATACATGGGCTGATATAGGAAGGAATACTTATCGGCATGAATCACAATTGAGGACGTGCGACTAGGGCCGGTAGCGCGAGGTGGTCAACGTAGACAGTTCACGTTACACGATGCTGCACGTAGATTCGTTGTTCCGCGTCGACAAAAAAAAACAATCGTATCGTAACTCTCGACAGTGATATCAAACTTTCAAGATAACCGAATCTTCGACGAAAATTTTTTTTGATAACTTTTGTTTTCGTTTCTTTATCGAAGAGACGTTTTTTTTTTTATTTATAAATGATGTGTAACCCGCCCACACTTTGTTGTCAAATTTCACGGCTCATGATAATTTCACCGAAGTGACGAAACTTTCCTCGTTTGGTAGAAAGGAGGATCCACCAACTGATCACGTGACCCGCCGTATGCCGAATATAGCAAAGCTAATTTTATCGTTGGTATTCGGCCGTCCCTCTCATCGTACACACGCACCCTCCCTTTCTTTCGCTGGACGAGCCATCCTCTCCGAATCGTCTCACCGTTCTATTCCGTTCTTGAACCTGACCTCAACATTGCCTACGAGAAGTTCACGAATATATCGTTCCCACAAGTCACGAGGAATACGCTCTATGAAAAACCTTTTTTATCGCGATCGATGTGCCAAACACAACCAAACTAACGGCGAATAAACGAATATCTTTTCGTTAGGACACTCTTCATTTTTAAATAAAAAATCACCGTTCCCGTTACGCTTTTACAGATAAATTCAAATTTTGACGAAAAATACATCGATGTAATTAACCTAAAAAAAACACCAATATTCAAGTATCGTTGAAAAACGAGATTTCAACTGCCGAATTTTATTTTTTGCCGAATGAAATTAATTTTTTGTAACTTTAACCTGCAAATGTAACAGTACGCGGATATGCAGCGTTTCAACTTACTACTTCGATGTTCTCGATGAATAAATAATCCCATTAGAATAATCACACAATCCGATGTATTTATGAGAGGTGGTATCCGATTTTTCACTGCACTGTACACTTCACTGTTAAAAAATAACCTCGAAATCGGAATTGAATAATTACGTGTTCCAAGAAACGTTGAAAAAAATGTATTATACGGAAAAAACGAATCGGAGATTGTTTTATTACGAGCGGGCAGTAAAAATTATTATCTCCGTCGTGTTCGTTTTCCTTTTGACAGTATATCAAAGAATATCGAAAACTTTTACAGCGCGAGCACTCGTAAGCTTTTTAGCAATATAAAACCCTGAGATTAATAGAATAAATGATATTAGGAGTGTAGAAGAATCATTTTTCGTGACGAGAACTCGAAGGAAAGTCCCGCACAACGCGTAAACACGGGGCCCTCTTGCCGTCATGGTGTTTACTGATCAGCTGACGAGAGCCCTCTGTACTATGGGTAACTACTACATAGACCTTCTCAACGGCTATCCTACGGGCCCGCCGTTCGGATCAGCTGATCACAATTCCAATTCCGTTCCGTCAATCGGGATAATCAATTAAATAATCCATAATCGCTGTCTCCCGCGTTGAATATGCGTGGCGAAAAAATGTTTATTCAGGAGATTTCGATCTATCGAAACGTTAACGAAAAATTCGTCGACGCGCCGTGTCTCGAACAGCTGATTACGCGAATGCGCTGCAGTTTTTTTATCTCTTTTTTTCTCGGCAATACATTTTTATCCACGAGGGAAGCACATGTATCTCCCTCCAGCATCGAAAGAGGGAACCTTCCATAGTTTTAGGCATTGAGTCGCTATTTCGTGCAACTCGAAGGCAGAAAAAAAAACTGTTGTAGTACACAACACTAGAGAAACCCCAGCTGGCTCGGTGAAGCAATGTTGCCACCGGAGGCTTATGTGTACAGCTGGAACTCGAGTGAGCACTCGACACCGCAAGTTCGAGGTCGAAATCCGAATAACGTATCCAGAGCTACAGGTGCGGCTGGGAAATAGTATCGTTATTATGCATTGCGGAAGTGGTTTGTCTCTCAAGGCGAAAACTGAAATCGAAAGGAGTCGGGAAAGATTTGCATTCTGCCGGTGGAAACGTTTCATCAACGGTGTGTATCGCATACCTTTGACGTGTCTAGTCTATAAAGCAGACTTTTTGAATCGAATGATATTGAAAGGTAATGATTTCTTTTTCATTAAAAAATTTCAAAATTTATAAAATACGAATAACCTCAGCCAATTTTTTTTTTGGATTTAACAAAAATTTGAAATGATTAACTGAAAATCCATTGCAGTTCCAGTCTGCAATATTTTGAATAATATAACTTATATACAAAAAAAAAAAAATTGACATCGTAAATGTGATACGATCTTTTTTTGTTCGCGCGGCAATTTATTATAATACGGGTACAAATATGATTCATAATTATTATTATTGTACCAAAAATGAATTAAACTCGTGTATTTAACTGCGTTACACTGTATCAGTGGATGGATCATCGCAATTGCAATTTTTTAAACTCCTTGTCGCCCACTCGCGTCGACGACAGTCCGAAGTAATGTTCCAATTCAGTGGGATAGGGTTGAGCTCGCCGATCGATCGTTCGCAATACGGTTACGTGGTGAAGTTGAACGAGATGCATCAGCATTTTTCTAGCAAACTTTTTGACCTTATTGCGAGACAAAAGGCTCCGATAAGTCGCGCATCACTCAAACACCTCTGAAAAAACTGGATGCACGCGCCGTTTTTATAGCGCACAGCGATTCTTAAATACAGCAACCATTAGATCGGAAATTTATATAAAAAAATCATTCCTCGACCTTTGCGATTTTATCAACTTCTGGACCAATGAAAAGCTTTTTTTTACTCGTTTTTTTCGTATTTATAAAAGTGCACTCGTCCTCTTGGGTTAATTAATTGAATTAATTGTTTATTAATAATTAATAAATAACAAATCAATAATAATAATAATAATAATAAATTATTCAATAATAATTAATTCCATTATTTTTTACTCATTTTTTTCTTTTATTCAATTAATAATCTTTTTTTCATCAGTAATTACTGCTAAAAAAAAAAATATTTCAAGAGACCCCAATCGGTTTGTCGATTTCTCTAGCATACGATCGAAAAGCAATAATTCGATGCAACGATCTTCTTTTTTTGCCATAATATGAATTGAGTCTGAGTTATCCGCAATGAAATACGACGGCGTGGTTCATACCTACTTGCGATCATACGTATAGTATATGTTCCGCGTACGCCAAGTTAGGAGAGACATGAGACTGTGTCTAAATATAGTTGGGCCAAACCCAGCATTCGCTTCGACCGCGCAATGAAAAAAAAAAAAAAAAAAAAAAAAAAAAAAAAAAAAGAAGCAAAAAGTATCGCGCAAGCCGAGAAAGCGGGAATGGGGTACAAGACGCGAGTCGAGAAGATTCGCGGCAAGAGTATAAGACGGTATGCCACCAAAAGCGTACGATGGGTCCGCGTGTATACTTAGCCTTACGGATCGCACGCTTATTCGGCATCCCATAGTTCGCGACTCGACGAAACCTTTCGTATTTTGATTCCCTTACAAGACGAACGGAATAATAAAACGGAACGATGAAAAAAAAAAAAAAAAAAAACATACATGTAGAACTGCCTTTTAGTTGAGATCGATTTAAATGTACGCGGCTATTGGGACATCGAAACGATAGAACGTAGGTCACCATTATGTCTCGGATATCAGAAACAGGGAAGGGAGAGGGGGCTTTCGGTGAGCATTAAGAGGCGCGACTCGCGGCACGGCTTCTCTTGTATCACCCTCAGGGCTTCCGATCAATTCAACGTACAGAGAGGCACCAGCAGCAGCAGCTTTGCTGCTTTCTGGTGCACCGATTTAAGTGCTTCAAGATGGCCATAGTTCTTATGACACGATCCGCCAAACAATACGCTCACCCACGACGTTCTAAAAATCTTTTTTTTTTTATTACCATCGATCGATATATACACAAAAAAAAAAAATATTTCGACTATAAGCGGCGATGCGAAGAAAAGTTTAATAGTTCGATCATTTCCGATACGAAACTTTTTTTTTTCGTCGCTGTGATCCGAAAAACCACTTATATTTTCTCTTTATTTCGTTTTCGGGAATGAAAAAAAAAAAAAAAAAAAAAAAAAAAAAACTAATTGGATTCAATACAGGTGATTTTGAAAGTCGTTCATCCGAGTATCGGGAGTTAGAGAGCAATCGATAAGAAAGTAGATGCGATATTTTATTCGAGAAGGTGGATTTGTTAGTTGATTTAGCCGACGGGGATTAATTAAATAGGTCAAGAGAGCGTTCAATGTTTCGAATAGATATAAATCTACTCGGTTATATGAGTTAAATTAGTTTGTCGTCATATTATTTCGATAAAATTACAATTTCATACATTTAAAAAAAAAAATTATTTTTATACGTTTCGGAAAAATTGCATTTTTTTTTTTTTTTTCGTGAATAACGTTACAAAATTCTCATAACCTGCAAATTTTCGATTAAACACCTCACTGAGCGTACGGACGATGCACGTAAGTCGGGACGAGTGCAGAATCTTTGCTCGAAACTCGTGTTACGTGTCAACTTATCGAAAACGAGGGCTGTTTGTAGTATAGTAGTAACCATCGCGCACCACAGAATCGACGACAATGGAAACGCGGTCTGTGTACCTCACGTATTCTACGTGAGAACATCCACCTACTGTAAGCTTTGCCCATTGTATGTACAACGGAGCCGAGGGTAGTATTCAAGACTGGTATACCTTGCCGCTGTCTAGCGCTCCGAACTATATAACAGACAAAATACCCCCGAGCTACGTAGCGCCTAAAATATAAACCAAACAAAGTACCCCGTAGTTACGTAGCGCCTCGACTACACTAGACAAACCGAAGCTTTACCTATTGTCAAGAGACGTGCCGGAGTCCCGAGGCTGGGTACTTAACATTTTTTTCTTTTTTCTTTTATAAACAACGCAGTTTCTGAATATAAATTAATTCTGAGTCGAGATTGTCGATAGCTGGCGCTTACGCAAGCAGCGACTACACGGATCGTATATATGAATTTTTCATGACGCGGGGGTGAATTTTACGTGACCTATAACTTCAAATAGTTTACCTTCAACTTCAAACTTGACAAATTTTCAAATATTTATTCAAATTTGAAAAATTTTATTTCGCTATAGCGGATCAACGATTTCTGGATGATAACTTTTGAAAATTACGACCATTTTTACGAAATTTCAAAATGGCGATTTTTTAGCGATCGCATCTGTTCCGCGATCGAAATTTACGAATAAATTATCGAAAGAATCGTTTATTGGTTGATATTTTAAAACGTCTGAGATACTGCACTCTGTTTTTTAACCAATCAATGCTCAATCGGTGCGACGATTGGTGATAAATATCCGTAACGAGTATTTTCATTGCGTTACGAAATATCGAAGAAAAAATTTACGACAAACGTAATACGGGATAAAAATATTGACGATCAACGCAAAGAAATCATATGCTGTGTATAAGATGAGAAAAAAAAATTGCCTTTACGTGCTGCAGTTGTAACTCGGGGGATACGTATCTTAGCCGAAAGTCGATACTATCGGCTGAAATTACGCTCCGGCAATTGGTACGATATTGGAATGTGATCGCACGGTTGCGCTGGTTGTATCGACGCACATTGTCGAGTATATTGGCATCGGACGCGATGCAACGACCTGAACGAACATAACTGATTATGACGATGATGATTGCGAAAGAGAAACAAAGCAATTAATAGTTTTATAATTTCTCATTTTTTTTTAAAACAAATCGAGAAACTTTTACATTTAGGACTATGTAACGGCTTTGTAAAGGGTTCCCGCACCCACTTAGGATTCATTCAAGCCGTAAAAAAATAGTTTTTGAATATCGGTAAAAATCAACGCCTTCGCATTAAAAAAAAAAAAAAAAAAAAAAAAAAAATGTTGATAACATCATAAAAAAAAAGTGTTCCGCAAAGATAGATGCATTTATTTCGATATTGAAAGCTAAAATTACAGCATCAGCCAGTATGGAGACGAATTTTTTGGCGTGACAGCGTGAAATGTACATTGCGATGATTGAAAAGGATCGTCGACATTGTACGGCATCCGTGAAAGGATGATACGTCTTTTCACTGCACTCTGCTCAATGCGACACGATAACTCTAAGCCGCTTCGTACTCCGTAGACTGGTGCATGTTTCGCCTATACTTGGCTAACGAAAGAGCGTCTTTAGATCTCTTCTGCGGTGTACCGAAAGAATATAATATCGGAGTCACACGGTATTGAATCGGTTTTTTCTTTCTATGCGAGAAAGCGGCTTGCCGATTCAATGGTTCCACTCTCTATTCCCAATTTGAAAAGTTTTGGTTCTTATTAAGACGCGTATGAATAGAGCATATAGACATCCCGGAAAAGAAACACCATCCGTATTCACCGGAAGCCTTCGAGAAGGGTAAGCAACCCCTGGAAGGATGCAATTTCAGTGTTGGCCAAGAGGCTCGGTGTCTCAGTGTCGGTTCTTGTAAGCGGGGGTTGGGTTAGAAGTAGGATGTGCACCGATCGATTCCTGCCGGCTGGCTAAGAATCACGTGACGGGGGTGCGGCGTCTGTGACGTCACTCCGTCGCCCGTCCTAAGCAATTCTGCGACAACCGCTCTAGATGATGGACATTAAACCGGAGGACTACTTTTATCGGCTCTAAAAATCTCTAATGAATAAATGTCTCAGGCAATGAATTCGTCTTTCGTAAACTTAATGACATAATGAAAATAAATCGAGGCAAACACACCCTACGATATTGCCGACGGCTCCAAATATCCGATCGATTTAATACATTTTAATTCATTATAACAGATTTTATCAAAACTAATTTTAAAAAACACATATTAAGTTAAAAAAACACTAAATAAGATATATTTAGTATTTTATATTTATTTTATAGAATATCGTTTTTTTTTACATTTTGCAATTTAAAAAATCAAATAAGATTGAAGATCCGCACTTAATTTTTGCCGATTCCAAAACAACTTTTTTTTTTTCTTTTTTTTTTTTAATATTTATGGGGACTTTTTCTCCGTGTATAGTGAAGTTTGACCGAATTTTTTTCGAGAGTCTAAGGAAATTCACAAGTTGAGGAAATCAAAGCGACTGAGTGAGAAGTGGATTTTTCGAATTACAAATGTCGAATATTCTATATCTTTTGTATAAGCTACTCAATCGGAGGGAATAGATTGGCAAGACAGTTCACCTTCTTAACCTTAACCTTACATCACATCCAACCCTGAGCCACTCTCACTTTATGAAGCCAGACCTGTGCTTCTTAGGAGGTAAAGCGTGCGCGGTTATGACCCACTGTCCCATCTATCTTCGATGCGAAAACTATTTGCTCGCTTTGCGTCTCAAGATCCCGTAATCTTACGACGATTTTTTTCAATTTATTTACACATCGTATTTGAGAGAATCCGTATGGTCTGTACAGCGGTTGATAGATCGACGGACGATCGAATGACAATATATTTTTTTTTTTTATAAAATATATACTATTTTGACGAATAGAAAAATTTTGTTCACTATAATTGAATGTCAATTCGCCTAAACGGTCATTGATTCTCGACTTTATTTTTAATTTCCAAACTCGAGGGATTCGGATATTTCCGTCAGCACTTTCCGAAATGTAGCGTATTCTTGAGAATTGACAAAAAAAAAAACAGGAGCCCAATCGCTCAAACACTTCGCAGATTATTAGTCGACGGATCGGACAAGTCGCTGGAAACAGCAGCAGTAACGCAACCCTTTAATTTCTCACAGTTCTGACATGCTGTCGTTTCGGAAGTTTTTAAAAATCAATGCGACGTTTTTGCGAGTTTTATCAAATTTCAAGCGAATTTGCATTTGTACGATAGCACACGTCGACTTGCCATTCTATCCGAAAAGATGTTGCGGAAATAAAATTTGACGGTATTCACATTTAATAACGGGGATAGATCTACCATTCGTGGCTACCAATTGATTTTTCACACATTGGCGCGACAGAATTTGAGCGCTTGCTTTGCGCCGAGAGAAAAGTGGCAAATGTGGGTCAACCCAATTCGCGACTTTTATTCTATTTATTCGACACTTCGGTCCATTGATACGTGTCCGGCAGTAAGCTTAACAATCGTAATCCCACAAGCGAGCAAATCGCTCCATCAAAGAGCAAATCACTCAATGCCGCAATCCCCATTAACTGTTTCAGGCTTTCTTTCGTGGGACAAGGACAGTTGTCACGTGGACCTGGAGAAGGAATTGCTAGCACTAGTAGCACAGGCGCCCGAAGGCGAAGAAGCGCGGAATGGTAAAAAAGAAAACCCTTTAATTATCCTTAAAAATGTTAATCATTAATCCCAATTTGCATGAATCACTCGAAGAGCACTAAAAAAAAACGCTCAACCCTTTCAGGTGAACGTCTCATACAATACGCAACCGAAAATCTCGTAACCGAGGTTCTGATACACCCACAAACGAATACATTGCTTCAATGTATTAGAAATCTTCTCGCAAGCTTTACGAAGCACCGACACATCATTCACGCTGGATACACATTCGGTGGCAATGGTTCCTGGATATTGCAGGTATGTCTTTATTATCTACAAAACATTATTATCAAGAAGAGTCATTAAAAATTCTTAAATTTCCACAAACTAAACAAAATCTGAAAAAAAAAATCAAAAAATATCACAATAATTGGCAAAGTTGCTTAAAATTTCCGAACTCATAAATTTCTCGTATTATTAAACACACCGATAAAAAAAAAAAAAAAATATCTATATCACGAAGAAATCGAAAACATCGTACACTTTGTGACGATTTTTCGTAAATATCAAAAAACGCCGGTAAAAAAATCGATTATCGTATTTTCGTAGGATGGAACCTTTAGTCTCGCAGACTTTCTCGATGCGTTCAGCGAGCATGAGGTGCAAAGGGTTCTTCGGGCTTACGAAAACAGTGTTACCGTAGATATTAATTGCGCGGGTGTGGGCGATTGGTCGACTTCCCGTCTCTCAAAGGAGGCCTGCACCAGGTTGGCGTTTCGTCCTTTTTCTTTATCTTTCGAGGATTGCTGAAAAATTTCATTGGAAATCTACAATTTTTCTTGTTTTTTTTTTTTTTTTTTTTCCGCAGATCTTGCCGCGTAAGATTAAATCCCGATGATGTTCTCACCGCGGGCGTTCCCGCTATCGCCAGTTTCACAAACTACGTTGGACAATATCTACTCGCCCAAACGTTGGATCAACTAATGGAACCGTCCGACGTTGTTGGCAATATAAGATTCAGTCATCCGACACTCTATGTCTTCCCCGGTGGACAAGGAGATGCCGCACTATTTGGCATCAACGGCTTCAACATGCTGGTCGATGGTGGCTTCGCGCGAAAAGCTTGCTTCTGGGATTTTGCCAGACATCTCGATCGCCTGGACGCCGTACTCCTTACAAGGATAAATAACAGCAACGTTGGTGGCATGTCGAGCGTTTTACAGAAGAAACGTGAGATGCACGTTTATCCGCAAATAGGACACTTTTTCTGCAATTTGGTCGTAAGTAATGATTTTTTTTTCTTATTGTTACAAATGCTCAATACATCGAAAGAATTTTTTTAATCCAATTAGAAAAAGTGGTGAAAGCTTTGAAAAATGAATTTGAAGAGAGAGAGAGAGAGAGGGAGTTATTAGAATTTTTTGAAATACAGGAAAGAAGACATTCGAATTCGCCGGACGGCGACAAAGATTTGGACCCATTGATCCTAAATCTCACGGACATCGGCCAGGAAATGATGGTTAATTTACGCCAAATAAATCTTCGCGCGCATCCATGCTACAGAGATCCTAATCCGATAAATCTCTATCACAAAGTCGGCCACGGAACTTTGGATATGTATGTCCTTAGTCCGAGCAAAGACAGTCGCGAAGTCCGAGAATTTCTGACGAAGTGGCACGCCTCCGATTCCAAGCTTTTCGCTGGATCGCACAGAAAGGACTCGAACGTCCTGTCGTTTCCGATCCAAAATCTTGCGTCCATATGCGCTCTCCTCGTATGGCAACCAGCTAATCCCGAGGACACGATAACGAGAATTCTCTTTCCCGGAAGTACACCGCAGCACAAAATTTTCGAGGGTTTCGAGCGTCTCAAGCATCTCGAATTCCTGAAGCATCCCGTATGCACCGCCAAAAGTCTTTCGCCGTCGACCTCGCTGTTGGCGCTCAAGGATCGTCCGATGATAAAGACAAAGTTGGGTCTCATCGACAAGGAAATAAAGAAATCCGAGACGAAGAAGGAGAAGCGAGATCCCTCGGAATCGAAGCTATCAAAGGCTGCCGAGGAACTCGCGTCGAAGACAACGCCGCAACCGAGTCCGATAATTCCAGTACCAAAGTCACAACCGGCCAAAGTTGACGTGAAATCCAAGAAGGTTGTGGAAAACAAGAAAATCGAGACGGAGAGCAAAGAAAGCAAGAAGATCGAGAAGGACCTGAAAGAAATAAAGCGCGAGTCCGTGAAGAAAGATGTGTCCAAAATTGAGAAGGATTCCGAAACGAAGAAATCGGATGCTCCGAGGATAAAGACCGACAGCGATAAACCCAAAGATTTCAAGCCTAAACCCGAACCGAAGAAGAAAGAACCGAGAGAAACTAAACCGGTTAAAGTAACTAAGGCCGATACGACCCCGAAACCATCGGCGAAACTAATTGAGAAGAAACCAAAGACCGCGGAGAAGAAAGATACCGCGAAGGCATCGCCGCCCACGCCGAAGAAAAGTATGAACGGATCGGCAAGTAAAGTCGAACTCGCGAAATCGACGCCGAGGCCGATAACCAAACCGGCGGCAAAGCAACCGTTGTCAACGATGCCGGCGAAAAGTGCTAAAGACGCGAATAATCGAAAGGTCGTGGAGCAGAAGAACATCGAAATCGCATCGGCAGCAAGCGCTGCAACACCGGCCGCCGCGAAAGTACCGGCCAAACCAAAGGGCGTCGAACGCAAACCAATCAGTCGTCGTACCAAGCCGGTCAGTCCAAGCAAAGCTCGGGTTCCTGGTAGCCCAGCAAAGTCAACCCGAAGCACACCTACGACTTCTGTAAAATCGGACAAAGACGGTGTCATCAGGAAAGTCAAAGGCGATCGCGGAACGACGGATTCGTCGACTGTGTCGACACCGTCTGGTATAGAAATCGACTCGATGACGAAGTTGGCCGACAAGAGTCTGACTGAAAAATCTGAGGACATGTCTATTGATTCCATAGAGAGCAAAGTCCTTGCTGATCTCAAGGAGGAGCGCGAAGTTGTCGAGGAGATCGAGGCGGTGTTACAGAAAGCGGAGAGGATCGAAGAAGCCAGAAAAGACGATCATCTCGAGGGCGATGATGACATAACTGCCGAAGCGACAGATAAGAAAGAGGACGACATGACCGAAGATGATGTTACAGCGGAGATAGAAGAGGTGCCAAAGAAGGAAATTTCGAGAAAGGCAAGTCAGGAGCTTACCGAAGAGGACGAGTATCTGATAGTCGAAAAAGAAGAAATTTACATCGAGGATTCAGCACAGAGCGGTGAGGGCGAGCAGAAACACGTTCTTGACGCTGTGGAGTCGGAAAAAGCACAAAAACTTAAGGACATCGATGTGAAAGAAGAAGAAGAAGCTGAGATATCCGAGGAGAAAGAAAAGAGTGATGTTCCCGAGAAGAAAATCGGCTTGGAGGAGGAAACCGAGAAGGAAAAAGAAGCGGACGACATGTCTGCCGGTCATAAGGAACAATTGGAAGACGAAATGAAGGACATAATTGCTTCCGCTACCGAAATCGTTCAAAAGACTGAAGACAAAGATGATTCTGGGAAAAAGGACAGCGAAGACATAACGAAAGAGCCGTCGAGTCTGAGTCCCGACAAGTTCGATTCTTCCGAGAAGAAAACAACCGATACCGATATGAAGCCGGAAGTCGATCAGAAGGATCAAGCGGTACCGGAAAAAATGGAAGAATCGCAGGAGAGAATATCGACACTGGAATCCGGCGCGACAACAACAGCCCCGACTCTCCCCGAGGACGAGAGAATTCCTCTTGACGATATAAAAGAAGTAATCGACGAGAAGTACGTAGCCGATGAGGACAAGGAAAAAGACGTTGTCGAGCAGGTTAAAGAGAGCTTTGTAGCGCCATTGCCAACCGAACCAAAGCCCGAAGCGAAACCCTTCGAAGTACGTCCACCGCTTCAAGGTATTCAACGAGAAATCGTTAAGACACCCGACGAAGTCGCCGATCTTCCAGTTCATGAAGAAGTCGATCCGAAACTTTATCGTATGGACGATTTCGAAAAAGCCAAAGACGAAAAACCCATTCAAGCGACGACGCAGCCGCAACCACCGCAACCACAGCAAGAAGTCAAAGAACCACCAACACCGCCGGTCAAAGAGCAAAAAGGCGTATTTAGCTTTTTCGGCAAAGTGGCCGACAAATTTGAGAAAGGAATGGATAAACTCACTGGAAAATCGAGACGCGATTCTGAAAAGGACATTGATGAAAAATCATCGTCAAAGTCGAGCTCACCAAAGGAAGCTAAAACCAAAGAGATGGCGTTCCCAGTTGAAGCGGAGCAGGTGAAGAAAGCTGTCGGTAAAGCCGACAAATCGCCGGAACCGGAAGCTTTCCAGAAGGGCGAGCCAGAGGTCAGTAAAGTCAAAGTCGCCGCCATCAAAGATACCGCGGCATTTTTACAAGGAGAACTCGAAGAGCTGAAGAAAGATGCACTTCCCGATCAGGAAGCGAAAGAAATCAAAGCCGCTGTCGAAGCTCCCGCCGCCAAGGAGGCAACAAAAACGGAAGCTGAAGCTCCGGAATTATTGGAACCAATATTCGAGACGTGCGTTCTCAAGGGTGACAAAGATAAATTAACGAGTGTAATGGCCGAATCTCAAGCCGATGTAGAAGAAGACGCTGAAGAAGTCGAGGCTCTGCTAGAGGAGGCCTCGAGGAAATTCAAAACGGTCAAAGACAGTCTTCGTGATTCGCTCGAATCGTTGGAGGACAAGATCGTCGAGGAAGAGATTGTTCGAGCCGAATTGGCAGCGGCGTCGAAGGACGTCGTGAAAGATACGTTGTCCGAAGTTGTTGAAAAATTGGAAGAAATAAAGCCTCATATAGATCAAGTATCGCCCGACATCAAAGAAGCCGATAAGGTCAAATTCGACATTCCAAAGGCCGACGAATTCGAGGACGAGGAAGAAGATTCCGCGGCGGTGACAAAAGATTTGAAGGAAGCCGTGCGCGATGTTGGCGAAGTTCTTGCCGGTTCGGCGGGAATTCTGATTGAAGAAAAACCAAAAGACGTTGTAGAAATCGTGAAAAAGGTCGCTGAGGTTCTGAAGAAAGACGATTTCTTATCGCACGATGTTCTTTTCGACAAAGACGGCGTGAAAACCGACGTCAAGGATAGTGACGTTGAAGAAAAGCCCGCAAAACCAATTATCGAAGATATCATTCCGAAAAAAGTGGGAATAACCGTGGAGCTGCCGCCTCAGGAAGAAGTCGATGAAATGCTGGAGGGCGGTGTCGCGAAACCACTCACGACTTACGCAGCAGTCGGTGATCTCGAAATTCAAGAGGAGCCATGCGTAAAGTCCGTCAAAGACAAAGAAAGCGTTGTCTCGTCGCCGGTTAAGGATCCGGCCGAGGAGAAGAAAGAAGCTATGCAAATTTGTGCTGATTTGATGCAAGAAGAGACAGCCCCGTCCAGAAGGAAAAGAAGTATCCTGGACGAGGATCAATCGAGACCGGACGTGATGGACGCCGGCATAGAATCGGTTTGCGTCAAGCAAGAAGTAAAACATCAAGTCAGCGAGGAAGACACTCGCGAGCTTGAAAAGCCCGATATCGTCTTCGATCATAAAGTATCGCCTACCAAAGCAGAAATCGTTATGATGACACCAGACTCGGCACCGGCATCGCCGAAATTCCCGATCGACAAGGTACACACCAAAGAATTGGAGGCTGCGCTGGAAGAGGTAGACGAGGAGCCTCAACTGGCTGCGGACATAAGAAAGATACTTGAGAAGGAGGGACCACTGGAGAAAATAATCGAGGATTTGGTATTCACAAATAAGACGAAAATTACAATAGAAATAGTGGAATATATCACCGTTATTCGAAAGGTACCGAGAGAAAAGGTGATCTACATTATCGAAGAGATAATCATCAAGAAAGGCGTGTCGCGAGACACCGTCGTTGCTGATGTCGATTTGTTGAGGACGGATACGGTAACAACCGAGAAACGTTCCGAAATCGAACAGTACATCGATCAAGAATACATCACTAAAAATAAAAGAATCACTATTGACATCGTTGAAGAAATTGCGATTAAAAAGTTCGTTACGAAGCGTATCGTGATTGAAATAATCGAAGAGATTATCGTTAAGAGAAAGATTCCACGCGACAAAGTCATCGATATTTCCGACAAAGAATTATCGCAGATCGGCATACATCGCCGAGAAAGTGCTGCAGAGCAAGAAACAACGCCAAAAGATTCTCCGGTCCACGAAGACGATGATGAAGTTCCGGCGATCGATTCCACAACGGCAGATAAACATTCCGAAATTGAGGATTACATCGTTTCCGAATTAATTTCCAAAAACAATAAGATAACGCCACAACTCATCGACGATTTTTGCGTTGCGAAAAAAGTACCCAGGCGCGTGTTTGTCGAAATAATCGAAGAAATAATAGTGAGACGTAAGATTCCACGATCGTCTATCTTGGATATATCTGAGAAAGAATTATCGGAACTTCTCGCATCCGAGAAAGAAGACATGGATAAAGATGAGACAGTCGTCAAGACTGACGAAGACGAAAAAGAAGAAGAAGAGGCGGAAGATATCGATACGATATCCCCGGAAAAACGACTACAAGTTGAGGAAGATATCGTTGAAGAATATGTAACGAAGAAACGAATGATAACCCCTTACGCATTTGAAGAGATCTGCGTACGACACAAAATTCCCAGACGCGTGATCATCGAAATTATCGAGGAAATAGTCGTGAAACGCAAAGTTCCCAGATCGTCAATTCTCGATATTTCTGACCACGAGTTGGAAGAATTGCTGGCACCTGCCGATGAAGAAATCGAGAAGGAAAGTATTGCAGCGGTCTCAGACGAAGAAGACAAAGAACGCGAAGACGATCAACTTTCCGAAGCCAAATCAGATGAAATCGAATCGATAACCCCAGAAAAGCGGTCCGAAATCGAGAACAGCATTGTCGATGAATTTGTCTCGAAGGGCAAAAAAATCACTCCTTACATATTCGAAGATATTTGCGTCCGATATAAAGTTCCTAGACGCGTTATCGTTGAGATTATTGAAGAAATTTTTGTGAAGAGAAAAATTCGAAGAGATTCGATTCTTGACATTACCGAAACAGAATTGAGCGAATTATTAGCTGCGGTCGAAGCGGAGGACGAGGAAGACGAAGAAATTGATGTCGCACCGATTGCGGAAAAAGAATCAATACCCGAACATGCTGAAGAGGATAAGCTAGTCGATGGATTCGTCAGCATCTCTTCCAAAGACGATGTGCCTGCCAAAGCCGTATCGCCAATTTCATCGAAGAAAATAGAATTGGCGGAATCGGCTCTCAAAGAATCCGAAAAAGATGTAGTCGATGACTTCGAAGCCGTCGAGCAAGAGTACAAAATTCACGGTGCGATTACGACCGCCAAAGAATTGCCATCGATCGTTTCAGCGGCGAAACCGGACGAGAAAAAACCCACGGACGACATCGACGAAGCTATCGAGGATGACACTAGTGAGGTTGTCGAAGCTGAGGAGAAAATTATCGGCACTGCGTCAAAGGTTGTCGCAGAACCGACGACCGAAAAGAAATCCGAAGAAACACCGGATGTCTCGGAAATCGTCGATACCACTGAAAAGTATTTGATCGAAGCGCAAGAAAAAACTGAGCCTAAGAAAGACAAACCTTCGGATAAAGATAACGATGAAATTTCTGAGGCGCAGTCGAGTCCGTCAGGCGAAATCGTCAGTCGAAAGGATTCGCTTCTCCATAAGGAATCTCCGGAAGACAAAGAACACATCCCAGAGGTTTCAAAAGCACCGTCGACCGACGAGACCGTGGAAAAGGCAATTAAACCGGAAGTAGCAGCTGAGAGCATCACAGATTTAAGGAAGCCTAGCATAGTCGAAGTAAAAGAAAAACCGAAAGAAATTGTGGAGCAAGAATCAAAGGGCGACAGTCCAATAACTGAGGACAAAGCCGAAATTTCACGTCCGAAGCGCAGTATTGGTGATGAACCGGAGGAGCGGAAGCTTTCGTTGGCGACTCAAGAGCCCGAAGCAACTGCACCGAAGAGCGGAACAGCATCGCCAAAGGATCGCAAATCATCGGAAGAAATTGGTGATACCGATGAAGCTGCAGTCGCGACAGTTCGTCGAATGGTAGTGACGGCAAGCAGCGAAGACGGGGGACACGAAACAGAAGTTTGCCCGACGGGAAGTATATCTTTCACGAAGGCTGTAACTCCTGATGATTCATTAAAAAGTTCGCCTATAAAAACTACTCCCGATCAAGATTCCTTACAGTTCGACAAAGAGTCGTTACATTCAGGTGCTAGCACTCCCGAAAAGGACAGTATATCTGGTAAATCGACGCCTGGAACAAAGGACGGCGATAAAATAACGCCGGACGACAGTTTGGACAAATCACCTTCAGTTGCCCGTGATTCGCAGGACCTGGAAGACAGTTTGGACAAATCAGATCCCACTAAATTAAAAGAAATCGAAAAGCCGAAGCCCCTCACTGAGGAGAAGGTAGAGCCAATCGACGAAAAAACCAAAGAAATTGTTCACCCCTCGGAAAAGGAAGAACCTCATTTGGTCACAGTACCTGATGAGAAGAAACCATCAACTGAAATCTCTGCTCTAACAGATTCACATCCCAAAATTGAATCACTTGAAAAGTCACTTGATGAAGATAAATTGATCGAGGAAGCTGCATCGAAATCTAGAACACCTAGTATGACGGTGGGCCAAGTAGACAAAGAAGATGAACCTGCCGATAAGCCAAAGTCTCCCAGCAGCTTGAAAGATGACCTGAAAGAACTCACCGATAAGGTACTCGCTTCTCTAGCCGTTGACTACAAAGTGGGTGAAAAGACGCTTGACAAATCGCCATCCCCGATTGTTGAAGATAAGGTCGACCATAAAGACGATTTACTGGAAGAAAAACCGAGATCAAGGGCATCCAGTGTCGTAAGTGAAAAAGCACTGCTGGACCATGCAGTAGTAGCCCCTACTGTTGAAAAGCCCGACGAAAAAGAAACAGTTGATATATTATCTGGCGATCGATCGAAATCTCCCAGTATCGCGGGCAAAGAAGATGCTGAGTCGATTCCCGGAACGAAATCACCGACTCCGAGCTTAGATGAAAAAGAAATTGACGATCAATCGAAACGGTCAAGTGTTTCTGGTGATAAAATTGCTGAAATAGATCACCATGTGGCTCCTATGTCCCTGAGTGTAACCGATGAAAAAGATGACGAGAAAGATTCATCTGATAGAACTAAATCGCCAAGTGCTGTGAGCGATATTTCCGACCGGTCCAAATCGCCTATGACTCATGTCGCAGAAGATATCGTACAAGTAGTCTCACAATCTGCACGATCGAGATCATCGAGCATCGCAAGTCAGAAACTCGACGAGCATATTGATAAACTCCAAACAGATGAGAAAGTACCATCTGACAGATCAAAGTCACCGAGTATTGTCAGTGATAAAGATGATAGCAAAGAAATACCAAAGCCATTCGATAAGGCGATCAGTCCATCGGCGACTGGTGATAAGGAAGAATCTAAACCATCTACGGATAAATCCAAATCTCCGAGTCCTGAACGTGACACGACCGAGGATATAAAAGCAAGCATCATTGACGTTAAGCAAGAACCAATTGATCGTTCGAGGTCAGGAAGTATTGCTGGTGTCAAAGAAAGCGAACAACCTGCGAAGCTCGACGAACTTGACACTGCGGATATCTTGAAATCACCGAGTGGCGTCAGTGCCACAGTTAGCGAAAAAGACGAAAGAGAATCGGATCGGGATTCCAGATCGCCCAGTATCACTACAGAGAAACATGACGAAAAGTTAGTTATCGACAGTGCAAAATCACCCAGTATCGCCGGGGACAAACCTAGTGAAAAAGATATTGTCGAACTAGACGAAAAAGTATCTCGCGATCACTCAAGATCACCCAGCATCGTTGATGAGGCACACACTGAAAAGGATTTGAAAGAGCCTATCGCAAAATCCAGAACACCCAGCCTTGTCAGTGAAAAGGTTGATGACAAGATATCCGCTGACCGATCCAAATCACCGAGCATAGCGGGTGACAAGCACAGCGAAACAGACATTACGGAGATAGACGAGAAGGAACCTGGTAGTCGGTCTAAGTCGCCCAGCATTGCTGGTGATAAGCATAGCGAAAAAGATGTACAAGAAGCACTCGACAAATCTAGGTCGACCAGCATTGCTAGTGAAAAACCTGACGAGAAAGCACCAACAGATCGGTCAAAATCGCCCAGCCTTGCTAGTGATAAGCACAGCGAAAAGGACATCACTGAACTTGATGACGAGGCCCCTGTACATCGTTCAAGAGAGCCTAGCATTGTTGGCGATATAAAACTCGAAAAAACAGAACCGTCTAAAATATCTACTGATAAAGATGACGAAAAAGAGCCCCTTGATCACTTAACGTCTCCCAGCGTTGTTAGCGACAAGCCTAGCGAGAAAGACTTGAAAGAACCAGCGGATAAATCTCGATCGCCTAGTCTAATCGGTGAAAAGATTGATGTCAAGGCCCCCGCAGATCATACGAAGTCACCCAGCATCGCTAGTGACAAGCACAGTGAGAAGGATATTACCGAGGTAGATGAAGAGGAGCCAATTCATCACTCAAGAGAACCCAGCATTACTGGTGATAAAGTAAGTGAATCGGGTGATACAAAACTCGGAAAGTCTGCATCGCCTAGTATAGCTGGTGATGAATATGATGAAAAGGAAGTTTCTGATCGTTCAAGGTCACCCAGTATTGCTGGTGACAAGCACAGTGAAAAGGATTTGAAAGAACCACTTGACAAATCTAGATCCCCCAGCCTCGTCAGTGAAAAAATCGATGACAAGACGCTCATCGATCACTCGAAATCGCCAAGCATTACAAGTGAAAAACATAGCGAAAAGGACGTTACCGAGCTAGAGGACGAAAAACCCGTTCAGCGTTCCAGGGAGTCCAGTATTGCCGGTGATACAAGAATAGAAAAAACTGAATCGCCTAGCATGCCTGCAGATAAACAAGAAGAAAAGCAACTTCTTGATCGATCGAGATCGCCCAGCGTTTCTAGCGACAAACCTAGTGAAAAGGAATCAATAGTACCAGCCGACAAGTCCAGATCACCTAGTATCGCTGGCGAACAACCTGATGACACAGTATCCATTGGTAAATCAAGGTCTGCAAGTATTGTCGCTGACCAGTTCATTGAAAAGGATGCATCGATACTGGAGGACAAGGCCAGTCCACTTAGTATTGATACGAAAGAAGCCGCGGAAAAATCTCCCATCGAACAATCCAAATCGCCTAGCATTGCTGGCGATAGCCTCACCGAGAAGGATGCTATGAAGGTGAGCGATAAATCCCGATCGCCCAGTGTCGCTAGCGAAAAACTTGATGAAACAGCACCGATTGATCGCTCCAAATCACCTAGCATTGCGGAGGATAAGCATATTGAGAAGGATATTTCCGAAATGGGCAAAAAGTCTAGAACGCCCAGTATCACTAGTGAAAAAATTGATGACAAAACACCTATCGATCACTCGAAGTCGCCTAGTATTGCTGGTGACACCGTTATCGAGAAGGACGTCGCAGACGAGGATGAAAAAACCAGATCACCTAGTGTAGCTGGCGAAAAACTCGACGAGGCAGCATCTATCGACCGATCCAAGTCACCTAGCATTGCGGGTGATACGCACAGCGAAAAGGATGCAATTGAAGTGGCCGTCCAATCCAGATCACCTAGTATAACAACTGAAAAGATTGATGACAAAGCACCCATCGATCGTTCCAGATCGGCAAGTATCGCTGATGATAAACATAGCCCGAAAGATGTTACAGAAGAAGCTGATAAGCCCAGATTATCTAGCATCTCTAGCGAACTACCTGAGGAGAAAGCACCCACCGATCATTCGAAATCACCGAGTGTTGTTGGTGATACGCATAGCGAAAAGGATGTTGATGAGAAGTCCAGAACGCCTAGTATTGCCAGTGAAAAAGCTGATGACAAACTGTCCATTGACCGTTCGAGATCGCCTAGCGTAGTTGGTGATAAAGATAGCGAAAAGGATGCATCGAAATTGGATGACAAACCCTCTTCGCTCAGTATCACTACGGAAAAACCCGCTGACAAAGCAACTACCGATCACTCCAAATCGCCAAGTATTGCCGGCGATGCTCTTAGTGAAAAGGACGTTACAGAGGGGGATAAATCCAAATCACCTAGTATTACTGGCGAAAAACTTGATGAACCAGCATCCATCGATCGTTCCAAATCACCTAGCATTGCTGGGGATAAGCACACCGAAAAGGATGTAATAGAATTGGACGACAAATCTAGATCACCTAGTGTCACTTCTGAAAAAGTCGATTACAAAACACCTACCGATCGTTCTAGATCTCCGAGTATAGCTGGTGATAAGCCCAGCGAGAAGGAAATTGCAGAGGAAAGTCACAAGTCGAGATCGCCCAGTATTCCTAGCGAAAAGTCCGATGAGAAACCTACTGATCATTCGAAATCACCAAGTATTGCTAGCGAGAAACATAGCGAGAAAGACATAGCAGAGTTAGATGAAAAATCACGATCACCTAGTATCACCAGCGGAAAGCTTGACGACAAAACCCCCATCGACCGTTCTCGATCGCCCAGCATAGTTCATGATAAGGAAAGCCCGAAGGATATAACAAAATTGGATGACAAGCCCATTTCACTTAGTATCTCAACCGAAAAAGCCGATGGAAAAACGTCCATCGATCACTCCAAATCGCCGAGCATTGCAGGCGAAACTCAAAGCGAGAAGGACATTGCAGAGGAAGATGATAAATCAAGATCACCCAGTATTGCCAGTGTAAAAGTTGATGCCAAATCGCCTAGTATCGCTGGCGATACGTTAAGCGAAAAGGACGGTGCAACGGAAGATGATACGTCCAAATCACCGAGCATCGCTAGTGAAAAGCCTGACGAGAAAGCACCGGCGGATCATTCGAAATCACCGAGTATCGCAGACGATAAGCATAGCGAGAAAGATATTACAGAAGTGGATGACAAATCTAGAAAATCGAGTATCGCTAGCGAAAAGCCTGATGAGAAAGCACCGGCAGATCATTCGAAATCACCAAGTATCGCAGATGATAAGCATAGTGAGAAAGATATTACAGAAGTGGATGACAAATCTAGAAAATCGAGTATCGCTAGCGAAAAACCTGACGAGAAAGCACCGGCGGATCATTCGAAATCACCGAGTATCGCAGACGATAAGCATAGCGAGAAAGATATTACAGAAGTGGATGAGAAATCTAGAAAATCGAGTATCGCTAGCGAAAAGCCTGATGAGAAAGCACCGGCGGATCATTCGAAATCACCAAGTATCGCAGACGATAAGCATAGCGAGAAAGATATTACAGAAGTGGATGACAAATCTAGAAAGTCGAGTATCGTTAGCGAAAAGCCTGATGAGAAAGCACCGGCGGATCATTCGAAATCACCGAGTATTGCAGACGATAAGCATAGCGAGAAAGATATTACAGAAGTGGATGACAAATCTAGAAAATCGAGTATCGCTAGCGAAAAGCCTGATGAGAAAGCACCGGCGGATCATTCAAAATCACCAAGTATCGCAGACGATAAGCATAGCGAGAAAGATATTACAGAAGTGGATGACAAATCTAGAAAGTCGAGTATCGTTAGCGAAAAGCCTGATGAGAAAGCACCGGCGGATCATTCGAAATCACCGAGTATTGCAGACGATAAGCATAGCGAGAAAGATATTACAGAAGTGGATGACAAATCTAGAAAATCGAGTATCGTTAGCGAAAAGCCTGACGAGAAAGCACCGGCGGATCATTCGAAATCACCGAGTATTGCAGACGATAAGCATAGCGAGAAAGATATTACAGAAGTGGATGACAAATCTAGAAAATCGAGTATCGTTAGCGAAAAGCCTGACGAGAAAGCACCGGCGGATCATTCGAAATCACCGAGTATTGCAGACGATAAGCATAGCGAGAAAGATATTACAGAAGTGGATGACAAATCTAGAAAATCAAGTATCGCTAGCGAAAAAGTTGATGATAAAGTGCCCATCGACCGTTCCAGGTCACCTAGTGTGGCTGATGATAAGGAAATCGAAAAGGATGCATCGAAATTGGATGTCAAGCCTTCTTCGCTCAGTATCACTACCGAAAAATCCGCTGACAAAGCACCTATCGATCACTCCAAATCGCCTAGCATTGCTGGAGATACTCTTAGCGAAAAAGACGTCCCGGAAGATGTCAAATCGAAATCGCCCAGTGTGTCTGATGAAAAACTTGATGAGAAAGCACCCATCGAACGTTCCAAATCACCGAGCACTGCCGGTGATGAACACAGTGAAAAAGATGTACTGAAGCTAGATGACAAATCCAGATCGCCAAGCATTGTGGATGATAAGCACAGCGAAAAGGATGCTACTGAACGGGACGACAAATCCAGATCCCCCAGTGTCACTACTGACAAAGTTGATGACAAAGAACCCATCGATCGTTCCAGATCGCCTAGTATTGCTGGAGACAAGCTAGGAAGTGAAGAAGAATGTCACAAGTCGATATCACCCAGTATTGCTAGCGAAAAACCTGATGAGAAACCACTTATTGACCATTCAAAATCACCAAGTATAACTGACGATAAGTGCAGCGAGAAGGATATTACAGAAGTACACGAAAAATCCAGATCGCCTAGCGTCGCCAGTGAAAAAATTGACGATAAAGCAGCCATCGACCGTTCGAGATCGCCTAGCATCGTTGGTGACAAGGATGCATTGAAACCGGAGGACAAGCCCTCTTCGCTTAATATCCCAACCGACAAAGCCGCGCCCATCGACCATTCTAAGTCGCCCAGCATTGCTGGGGATGTTCTCAGTGAGAAGGACGTCACAGAGGAGAGTGATAAATCCAGATCGCCTAGTGTTGCGGGTGAAAAACTCGATGATAAAGCAGCCATCGACCGTTCGAGGTCGCCCAGCATCGTTGGTGACAAGGCTGCATTGAAACCGGAGGACAAGCCTTCTTCGCTTAGTATCCCAACCGACAAAGCCGCTGACATAGCGCCCATCGACCATTCTAAGTCGCCCAGCATTGCTGGTGATGTTCTCAGTGAGAAGGACGTCACAGAGGAGGGTGATAAATCCAGATCGCCTAGTGTTGCGGGTGAAAAACTCGATGATAAAACAACCAGCGATCATTCCAAATCGCCTAGCATTGCGGACGATAAGCACAGCGAAAAAGATGTAACGGAACTTGACGACAAATCAAGATCGCCTAGCGTTGCTGGCGAAAAACTCGACGACAAAGCACCCATTGATCATTCTAGATCGCCTAGTATTGCTGGTGATAAGCATAGCCAGAAGGATGTTCCGGAGGCAAGCGACAAATCCCGATCGCCTAGTATCGCAAGTGAAAAACCTGACGAAAAAGTACCCATGGATCATTCGAAATCACCAAGCATTGCTGATGATAAACATAGCGAGAAGGACATTGCAGAGGAAGGTGATAAGTCCAGATCACCCAGTGTTGCAAGCGAAAAGCCTGACGAGAAAGCATCTATTGATCGTTCCAGATCCCCAAGCATTGCTGGTGACAAACATAGCGAGAAGGACGTCGCCGAGGAGGAACTCAAATCCAGATCGCCCAGTATCGCTGCAGAAAAACCTGGTGAGAAAAGCCCGATTGATCGGCCAAAATCACCAAGTATTGCCGGTGACAAACATACCGAGACGGACGTCGTAGAAAAAAGTGACAAGTCCAGATCACCTAGCATCGCTAGCGAAAAGCCTGACGAGAAAGCACCTATCGATCGGTCGAAATCACTAAGCATCACTGGTGATAAATATAGCGAAAAAGACATTGCTGAAGAAACCGACAAGTCCAGATCACCTAGCATCGGTAGCGAAAAACCTGACGAGAAGGCACCTATCGATCGGTCGAAATCACCAAGCATCGCTGATGATAAACATAGCGAAAAAGACATTGCAGAAGAAACTGACAAGTCCAGATCACCTAGCATCGCTAGCGAAAAGCCTGACGAGAAAGCACCTATCGATCGGTCGAAATCACCAAGCATCGCTGGTGATAAACATAGCGAAAAAGACATTGCAGAAGAAACCGACAAGTCCAGATCACCTAGCATCGCTAGCGAAAAGCCTGACGAGAAAGCACCTCTCGATCGTTCCAGATCCCCAAGCGTTGCTGGTGATAAACATAGCGAAAAAGACATTGCAGAAGAAACCGACAAGTCCAGATCACCTAGCATCGCTAGCGAAAAGCCTGACGAGAAAGCACCTATCGATCGGTCGAAATCACCAAGCATCGCTGGTGATAAACATAGTGAAAAAGACATTGCAGAAGAAACCGACAAGTCCAGATCACCTAGCGTCGCTAGCGAAAAGCCTGACGAGAAAGCACCTCTCGATCGTTCCAGATCCCCAAGCGTTGCTGGTGATAAACATAGCGAAAAAGACATTGCAGAAGAAACTGACAAGTCCAGATCACCTAGCATCGCTAGCGAAAAGCCTGACGAGAAAGCATCTATTGATCGGTCGAAATCACCAAGCATTGCTGGTGATAAACATAGCGAAAAAGACATTGCAGAAGAAACCGACAAGTCCAGATCACCTAGCGTCGCTAGCGAAAAGCCTGACGAGAAGGTACCTCTCGATCGTTCCAGATCCCCAAGCGTTGCTGGTGATAAACATAGCGAAAAAGACATTGCAGAAGAAACTGACAAGTCCAGATCACCTAGCATCGCTAGCGAAAAGCCTGACGAGAAAGCACCTATCGATCGGTCGAAATCACCAAGCATCGCTGGTGATAAACATAGCGAAAAAGACATTGCAGAAGAAACCGACAAGTCCAGATCACCTAGCATCGCTAGCGAAAAGCCTGACGAGAAAGCACCTCTCGATCGTTCCAGATCCCCAAGCGTTGCTGGTGATAAACATAGCGAAAAAGACATTGCAGAAGAAACCGACAAGTCCAGATCACCTAGCATCGCTAGCGAAAAGCCTGACGAGAAAGCACCTATCGATCGGTCGAAATCACCAAGCATCGCTGGTGATAAACATAGCGAAAAAGACATTGCAGAAGAAACCGACAAGTCCAGATCACCTAGCGTCGCTAGCGAAAAGCCTGACGAGAAAGCACCTCTCGATCGTTCCAGATCCCCAAGCGTTGCTGGTGATAAACATAGCGAAAAAGACATTGCAGAAGAAACTGACAAGTCCAGATCACCTAGCATCGCTAGCGAAAAGCCTGACGAGAAAGCACCTATTGATCGGTCGAAATCACCAAGCATTGCTGGTGATAAACATAGCGAAAAAGACATTGCAGAAGAAACCGACAAGTCCAGATCACCTAGCGTCGCTAGCGAAAAGCCTGACGAGAAAGCACCTCTCGATCGTTCCAGATCCCCAAGCGTTGCTGGTGATAAACATAGCGAAAAAGACATTGCAGAAGAAACTGACAAGTCCAGATCACCTAGCATCGCTAGCGAAAAGCCTGACGAGAAAGCACCTATTGATCGGTCGAAATCACCAAGCATTGTTGGTGATAAACATAGTGAAAAAGACATTGCAGAAGAAACCGACAAGTCCAGATCACCTAGCGTCGCTAGCGAAAAGCCTGAGGAGAAAGCACCTCTCGATCGTTCCAGATCCCCAAGCATTGCTGGTGATAAACACAGCGAAAAGCCTGAGGAGAAAGTACCTATTGATCGGTCGAAATCACCAAGCATCGCTGGTGATAAATATAGCGAAAAAGACATTGCAGAAGAAACCGACAAGTCTAGATCACC
Source organism: Buathra laborator (assembly GCA_934046635.1). NCBI lineage: Eukaryota > Metazoa > Arthropoda > Insecta > Hymenoptera > Ichneumonidae > Buathra > Buathra laborator. The sequence continues at coordinate 19,243,449 of OW203895.1, read as the reverse complement.
TAGCATCGCTAGCGAAAAGCCAGACGAGAAAGCACCTATCGATCGGTCCAGATCCCCAAGCATTGCCGGTGACAAACATGCCGAAACAGGTGTAACAGAAAAAAGTGACGAATCTAGATCGCCAAGTATTATTGACGATAAAGGTGATGACAAGAAAAAGGAAATTACCAAAGAAGACGACAAGTCTCGCTCACCCAGTGTCGCCAGCGAAAAGCCCGGCGACAAGTCACCAATCGATCGTTCGAAATCTCCTAGTATTGCCGGAGACAAACACAGTGAGAAGGATGCCACTGAATCAATCGACAAATCTCCATCACCTAGCATAGCAGGTGATAAGCACGCGGAAATCGAGACCCTCGATCGTTCGCGATCACCCAGTATCGTTGGTGACAAACAAATCGAAAAAGATATAACAAAGCCGATTGAAAAATCGAGATCACCGAGTATTAGCGGTGAAAAGCATGATGGACCAATAGATTTGTCCAAGCAATCTTCCGAGACTGTACCTACCGAAGCATCTACTAAACTCGTCGATCGGTCGAGATCTTCCAGTATCGCCGCCGATGCTACCGATCATGAAAAATCGCCAGAATCAAGCAAAACTACGGAATCATCTATCGATGAAAAAACCATCACTGCCGAAGCTGATGTACTCAAGGGAGAAGAGCCCATCGGTAAATCACCTAGCCACATTGAAGAAAAGATCGACGACACAGTTCACGAACGTAAAAAGCGCTCGACCAGTATTCAGAGCGACACGGTAGAGTCCGATTACGAGAAGAAAGATACTCCCGACGTACCAATTGACAAATCCAGACACGCCAGCATTGTCGATTCTCACGGAGCTGATGTCAAAGCCACAGATGCACGAAGAGATTCGGTGTCAAGCGTGGCAAGTGTCCACGATAGTAAACTAGACGAGAGAGACGCCGTTCAAGCGTTGCAAAAATTGGCCGAAACAATAGCCGACAAATCGGCCGAGACGAAGCAACTGACAAAATCACCGCTCGACGAAACGGCACCGCACGATACACCGAAAGATCGTTCGCGTTCCCATAGCTTATTTGATGCCGGTGAAAAAACACCTCTCGGCAGATCGCGAGCAGCGAGCTTATTTGAAGACAAAGTACCTGAAGTGTTATCTTCGCACGGCGAAACGAAAACTGCGTTCCAAGTGCCTGGAGCGACTTATATATACGATGAAAGTGACGAAACGAAGGAGGATTTATCGAGAAAGTCGAGCCTAAAGGATATTCCTGATGACAGGAAAGAATCGTTGATCGCCGATTCGCGAAAATCTAGCATCGCCAAAATCGAGGATACACTGACAAAACGTTCAAGTATGGCAATCCATGATGACATTGCTGGACAATTTGCGGACGATTACCATACGACGAGAGACGAAATATTGAAAGTCGAAGAATACATCGTGAATAGATATATTGTAAAGAGAGAAAAGATAACATGGCGAATAATCGAAGAAATTGCCGCGCTCTATTCGATGCCGAAGTATATGATCTCGGAGTTTATCGAGGCTATTATTATGAAGCATGTGCCTACGGATTCAGCCGTTGATTATCCCAAAGAAGATGGAATTTTCGATTTGGCTGTTGCGTCGAAAGATGATCACGTTGACGTGATCGATATACCTGTTGCAAAGCGTAACGATATTGAAAGTTATATTAACGACGAATATTTATCGAAAAATAAAATTATTTCGTCGAAAATTGTCGATGAATTGGCAAATCTTAAATCTGTATCGAGATACATTATTATAATGATTATCGAAGAAATAATTACGAAGCGAAAGGTACCGAGAGCTAGTGTCGTCGAGGCCGGTATTCTCGACGAACAAACCGTCGATGTAGCGCGCCCAGCAGTCGATTCAAAACGCTCGAGTCTCGCGAGTATCGCGAGTCATGGACCGACGGAACACGATGACAAATATTTCGAAGAGGAGAATCTTCCATCCATAAGTACGGATTACAAGACTTCATCGATTTCGGGTTCGGACATGAGAATCGGTAAGGAATCATCGATATCCGAGGAAAAACGCGTGGAAATCGAGACCTATATAATGGAAGAGTGCGTCAAGAAGGGAAAGAAAATAACGGTACTGGTTCTCGAGCAAATAATGACGAAGATGTCGGTATCTCGAACGATTTTATTGGACATCATCGAGAACATAATTGTGACGCGAAAAATGTCGCGAAAGACGATGGTCGACGATGCGATATACGATGACATCGAAGCAGCGACGAGCAAGTCACCGGAATACAAATTCGACGATACAACGGGAAAATCGACGCCGGAATTCGTACCGAGCAAAGATCGTATCGTCGAGTTTTCCGGTAAATCAACGCCGGATCCAAAATCATCCGGTTATTCGACACCGGAAACTCGGCAGTACGATGACAAATTTAGCAAAGACATGTCGTACTCCACCGATTACGAGAGTCCTTTCCACAAAGCCTTCGTCGGTGGAATGACTGAAATCAGGACGACTCACATAACGACGCTATCCGGAAAATCGACACCGGACTTCGGTACTCGCGGGGAAACTCCAGAGTCGCTGTCGGAGAGCATAACGAGTAGCAGCCAAACGAAGACCGAGGTAAAGCCTTTGGATAAGTCCTCGCCGCCTCATACATCCGGTTACGAATATACCGAAACGACGCAGCAGCCTCTATCGATTTCCCCGACACGCGTTGCTATGACGACGACAACCACAACTGTAACGACCGCAGTAGAGTCTACACCTGTGCACAAGGACGACGGAACATCAGTGTCCACCGAGAAACCAGTCGGTGAAGCGTCTTCCGACGATCACTCCAAAATGGTGAAAAAGGATATCGATGAAACCGAAACGGAAGTGATAAGAAAAGTCATCAGAAGAGAAATCATCGAGGACGACGAGGAGCCGGAAGTTATAAGAAAAGTCGTCAAAAGCGAGATCATCGAGGATGACGATGAGCCGGAAGTGATAAGAAAAGTAATCAGAAGAGAAATTATCGAGGACGACACCGACGAGCCGGAAGTGATAAGAAAAGTAATCAGAAGAGAAATTATCGAGGACGACACCGACGAGCCGGAAGTGATAAGAAAAGTAATCAGAAGAGAAATTATCGAGGACGACACCGACGAGCCGGAAGTTATAAGAAAAGTCGTCAGAAGCGAGATCATCGAGGATGACGATGAGCCAGAAGTGATAAGAAAAGTAATCAGAAGAGAAATTATCGAGGACGACACCGACGAGCCGGAAATTATAAGAAAGGTCGTCAGAAGTGAGATCATCGAGGATGACGATGAGCCGCCGGAAGTAATAAGAAAAGTAATCAGAAGAGAAATTATCGAGGACGACACCGACGAGCCGGAAATAATAACCAAAGTAATTAGAAGAGAAATCATCGAAGAAGGCGAACCAGAAGTAATAACGAGAATAATTCGTCGCGAAATAGTTGAGCAACAGGACGGTGACGAGGCCGACGAATACGAGGAGCGCACAATTACGCGTCGAATCAGCACTCAGGAAGGTTCACCGGAAACCATCGAAACAATTTCAAGTACGAGCAAAACCATCGTGAGAGAAGATTCGCCGGAAAAAGTTGCTTCCGAATCGATAAGTGCTGACGTGAAGAGAACTATCACCACAGTGACGACCGTCACCGAACCAAATGGCAAAGTAACGACGAAGAAAGACGTTCAAGAGAGCACCGACAAACTGGAGGGTGACGAACTTTTGGAGAGACTAATGGATTCCACCAAGTCGGAGGACAGCGGTAAATTAACGGACGCCAAGTCGATCGAGAGTCTGACGACCGAGAAGATCATAACGGAAACGATAAAGACAATGACCACAACATCCGGTACAAGCGGAAGCCAATCGGATCTCGATACCGAAAAAACGTCTACCGATTTGGGATCACAAGAGGAAAAACCGGTTGGAAAAATCGTTGATAAACCGGAACATCCAAGATCATCGGTAATAAAAGATCTCATATCCGACGATCGAAGCTATTCCGGAAAATCGTCACCGGAAGCCTCGTTGGCCAAAGATACACAGTACGGTGGTTCGACCGGCAAATCAACGCCGGATGTAGCAGCATCGTTAACGAGAGACGTTACCGGTCACGCGCAAATCTCCGGAAGATCGACACCCGATCGGCGACCGGACAGTCGCTCCAGTACCGCGACACCCGAAGGCTTTCGATCGAGCGAAGTAATCAGAACTACCATTACGACAACCCGAACGATGTCCGAAGACGGTGATATAATAACGACGACAAAGGAGATCACCGAAACGACCAACGAGAAGGGAGAAACGACCGTTCTTGCGGAAAAGACCGACGTAAAGGTCGAGGACAGAGCTCCGTCCAGAGAAATGTCCGAAAGCATGTACGGCGGATTCGAAGGGTCGAAGCTTTCCGATGCGCACAGCGACAAGGACTTCGGTCCAGCGAGTCCGCGAAGCGATCACAGCAGCCAGCACAGCAGAGCCGGTACCCACGTGTGGGGCGGCAGCGACGACAGGCACACATATTCCGACGATGAAGTACCCGGATCTCCTCTATCGACAACTTCCCAAGTAGGCTATTCACCCCAATCCACTTATCACTTCGGCGAGCAAACGTTCGGCAAGGATTCCTCTCGCAAGAGCATGGAATTCTCCGATGCTGTTATGAGCAGCAGCTTCTACGGCGAGTTGCCCGATCTACCGCCGAGAGTAACGACTTTGAAATCGGCTTATTTGGAGAGTACCGGTAGCGACGCATCCGGCGCTAGCGATCCGGCATCGATGGAAGGTGACTTTTCCTTCAAGAAATTCACCGTTGAGAAAGAATTGGCCGGTGGTTTTAGCGAAAAGAGCGGCGGTAAGCGTTATGTTGACGATGCCGATCTCGATTTCGAAAAAGCGCTGATGGAGCGCAAAGAAATGAAGAGAGATCGGGAACATTCCAGCGCGGTGGGAACCGGCATTACGAACGGTAGCATGGCGAAGCCGTCCTCGTCAACGACAACGACGAGCGACGATAGCAAAGAGCCAAAAGACGACCCAAAGAAGGATCCCCTCGCGAGTTGGGGAACTCCACTGGGTCTACCATCGCCGAAACCTCCGAGAAAATTCAATCTTCGAACAACCGCGAGACCCACCGATTCCGCTGATATATCGCCGGATTCGCTCAACTTCGATGTCATCAACGACTGGGGCGAACCTTTGCGATTGCCCTCGCCCGCGCCGATCGCCGACGAGGCGTCGAACAAGGGCGCTCCGTCAACACCTAAGAAGGAGAGGAAACAACCGAAAAAAGTTATCTCCGAAAATCTCAAAAATCGCAAGCGTTCCGAGAGTCCCTCGAAGAATGAGAAAAAATCGAAAGACACGAAAAACAAAATTCAACCGGTTTATATGGATCTCACATACGTTCCGCATCATGGAAACTCGTATTACACGTCACTCGAGTTTTTCAAAAGAGTACGCGCGAGATACTATGTATTTAGCGGTACCGAACCCAGCCGCGAAGTCTACGACGCTCTTTTGGACGCTAAGAAAACCTGGGAGGACAAAGATCTTGGTGAGTTTTCGTTCAAAAGCCGATCGCTTGTTTTTTTTAATGGCTCTTGAATTTCACTATAGAGGATCTAAAAAACAATAAAAGATCGGTTTAGATTTTAACTCAAAATTCTTTGATTCGGACCAATTTTCGAAAATTATAAAATCGACAAAAAAAATTCCATATTAATATATATTTTTTTTTTTTTTTTTACTATAATTTCAGAGGTAACGATGATTCCTACATACGACACCGATACACTGGGTTATTGGGTGGCCGACAACGAGGAGGCTTTAGCCGCGAATCATATCGATCTATCGCCATCGGCATCGCGTTGCACGATAAATTTGCAAGATCATGAGACCAGCTGTAGCGCCTATCGGCTCGAGTTCTAGGAAATGGCAGCCTGCTCAGCCGTTATAGTCGAGTTCTGAGCTCTGTCCGGACCAAAAAAAAAATCAGCGATCCTAGTCGATCCGGACTACCCAGCGGTTGTTCATAGATCAACTCAAAAAAAAAAAAAAAAGTAAAAAAAAAAAAAAAAATCGCGTCCGCGACGATAAAGTGGCGCTCGATCCACGCGTCGCCCACGCGACGAGTCTGTTCTCAAGCACCGAACGGTCCATAACGGTATTACTAAAAAAAAAAAAAAAAGAAACACTGCAGTCCCGTGCGTACCGATACCTGGTCGAGGGGTGCTTGAGAGACCGATGCTTTCTTCCCAGCTGAAATATCCAACTTCACGTACTTTTCCCCCCGTTATCTAACGAGGGGAGAGGGTGGGAACTGGAAAGGATCGTTATAGGCGGACACAGTCATCAATAATCATTCAAACGTTTCCAGCCGTTTGAGGACGTTACGTTTGCGATAATTTAAAATACGATAATAAGTCGACATATTGTCGCGATCGCGCAAACATTAACGCCTCGATTGACGTACGAATGTTATAAAAAAAAAAAAAAAAAAAAAAAAAAAAAACCACATAGACTTTTCACGGGATGTCAATCAAACAAATCGCGATATGTCGTTGCATAACGACATACGCGACGTAGTTAACCGCAGGATGGCCTTAAGATTCTTGAGTCGCGGCCTCAAATTACCTGAATGCCGAGAACGATGGAAAAACTGATGAACGTTAAGGGATGACTCAGAGGGGGAAAGAGAAAAACAACGGCGAACACGATTTACGTTCCCACCCTTTCCTAGTCGTTATGATACGATACAAAAAAAAATAGTTATCTCAAATATGCCGGCCCTGCTGCCGCTTCAGGAGTACCGCATAGTTCACTGACACAAACCCTCGGCAGGCGTATTAAAATAAAAAAATAAACAAAAAAGAAATAAAAAAAAAAAGAATATTGAGAACGAAACTGATGTCAAAGAAGGATTAATAACGAAAGATAGAAGTATGAAAAGAAAAAAAAAAGAAAAAAAAAAAAGTTCTTTATAGAAAAATATTAAAGGCGATCAGTAATGACCTTCTTTGTCATAAATGTTAATATTCATACCATAGGGAAAGTGGCGCAACGTTATTGGTGTTTTTCTCCTTTGGTAATTTTAAGTGCAAGCAATTATGCGCGTCATCGAGGGTATTTCGTCAGTTTAATCGATATGATATCAACACACGGTGTTTATACTTGGAAAACTGATTGGATTTGCGGATTTTATTTCGAAATACCGCAATGGAAGATACGTATGTAGCGTTTTCCGCTGGTTATCATCATCGGTTTCAGCGATATAGCAATTTTTTTTTTTATCAATTACGATAATAAAGAATTGTAAGAACGTGGATAACGCGTTTCGAACCGAAAGTAACCAGTTGGAAAATTCTACATTAACGAAACAAGAGTAGCACGTCATTGATTGCTTTATGGAGCCGGTGCTGCATGTAACGATTACGAGAAAAGTAATAGGGCTTTGAAATAATTTTTAAAAAATGGAAAAAAAAAAAACAAAGCAATCGCTGAGCAACTTCCAGTATGAAAACAAAAAAACCCAATGGAGCGGTTCTATTTTATCGAACACACGTTGCACAACAAACAACAGTCTTCAAAACATCCATCCAAAAGTCCGGGTCTGTTTAAAAAAAAAAAGTATATTATATTATAATTTGAATGCGGACGGGTCCACCGCTGGCTTCTGAGCCTAAATATGTTCGAATCGCGCGGTGACAGTGACTCATAAACTGAACTGATGAATCCGAAGATTCGCGCGAATGATACGCGTAGTTGGGACTCAAAAACCATCCCGTCCGTCGACTCTGCTCCTAAAAAAAAAAAAAAAAAAAAAAGAAACCTAAAAACATACCTTAGGCCATAGACGACAATGTACAATCCAAGAGCGATTCAACTTTTGTACTTACCCTTCGGCCAATGATTTGTTGGCGGATGAGATTGGCCAAAAAAAATGAAATTTAAACGAAGGATGACGATGTAGGCTACAAAGAAAATTAAGACGGAGGATTACGATGAGGAGGGGGAGGCTGAAATAGCGAGGGCGATGACGATGATGATGATGATAATGACGATGCTTGGACGACGATTATCTCGCTAACAATATTGACTTTAAGAAGGATCTTAATTACGACGATAACGATGAGCGATGCGTTTGACGTGAATCATATTAATCATTATAGTTATCCGTCGCGATGCATTCGATAAATAATTTTTTTTTTTTTTTTTTTTTTTCGTTATTATTATATATTTTTTCACTTTGTACACCACAATCATTTGTAATTTCATTCATCCTCGACAATTAACATGTATCATGATTTTGTACCCTAATTTTTACGTTACTAGCAAAATACATTCATTAGATTTATCCACCGTTATGAAATTCAAATGAATAACGGCGAAACAGTTCGATTAACGTTAATTTATAGCCGTCCGATACCGGGGTTCAGACCGAATTCGAAATAGTTTTAACGAAAGTGCGTTTCGAAGTTAAAAAAAAAAAAAAAAAAAAACATAATGTTGCCAGCTTTACATTTTTGCCAAATGATGGCGAAAAACCGACTAACTTTTTAGCTCGAAATACGATTTTAGACCGCTGCTTCTCTCATTTTTTAGCGAAGCAGGGCGAAGTTTACGATGTATACGTCAACAAGAATGTGTACGTCGAATATTTTTACGATCCCTTTTACATTTTTCCTGTGATTTTTTGAAATACGCTCTTGTCGAGCGCGGGACGAGCGCGCGTTTTATTTCTATCATATACATCAATATATTAGTGTGTACAACGCGATTTTACGTAAGCTTTATCTAAGGTAATTAAAAAAAAAAAAACCCATATATTTCAAAAGAGTTAAAAAACTCGAGTGATTATTGAAATACATAGAGCTGATCTGCGATAAGATTTTATTACGCGAATAATGAATTAAAAAAAAAAGATTAAAAAAAACCTAAATGATAGTGACGAGAGCGAGTAATACGAAAGAACGACGGGAACGATTATCTGGCATCGAAAGCGTAACGCTCGTTCGAGGAGAATGACGAGAATATAACAATTGAAGAAACTGAAAAAAAAAAAAAAAAAAAAAACAACAACAACAACAAAAACGATAGTTAAATACGACGATGGTACAATTTGACTATTTAAGTATCGTCGAAAGTATCATCATCTCGCATCGTCCTCTTCGATTATGCGGATCAATGCTTTTTATATCGTACATACCTACATACGTACGAGAAAACGGAATACGATAGACGAATGACGTTGAAGTATGTATCTATGTATTCATGAATTATTTACTGAACGATTAATAACGACCAGCTATCTAGGTAGGGTGTTGAAATTATAAAATTAAATGATAAACAAAAAAAAAAACATTCTCCACGAAAATAAAAAGCAGAACTATATACACTGATGAACGTAACGAAGAATAAAAAAAAAAAAAAAAAACATTAGGAAGCGAGCTTTCATGGAACAAAATTAATGTAGAATGGTTGCGATGAGCGGAATGAGGCAGATGATAATGCAAAAGTGAACACATGTACGAACCTCCGTATCGCGGTGCACCTCAGGGGTGATAACTGATTACAGTTTTTTTCATTATTTTCAACGCACGTTATTAAAAAAAAAAAAAAGAAAATAAGGAATATTTTGTCGTGAACGGAATGAGTTAATCGAATGAAAATCTTCACTCGATCACTAGAAACATTGACTTCTTAAGATAAAAAAAAATGTCTCTCGATCCAAATGAACATTTTTTTTTTTTTAATACTCTAGTCAAAGATTTCGTGCGATTATTTTATAACAAGTTATTCTAGTCATTAAAAAAAAAAAAAATTATATATTTCTGTTCGCGGTACGAGAAAAGTCAATGAGACACGGACGGTTATCACCTCGCGGGGTGCACGTGGGCGTGCGCGCGTCACGCTTTCGAATTAACGAACTAAAATTTATTATGGAGTGTTCATGGTGCTATGGTTATTATTATAGAAATAAAAATGTTACGCTATATGATAAAAATGATAATATAATAAATATGCAATATACCTTCGATCGCAGTATCGCTTCGCGGAAACCGCAATGCTTTTAATCCTCTGTCTCGATGTTGAAAAAAAAAGAAAACAAAAAAAAAAGAAGAAAAAAGATAAAACAATACTTTAGTTATTATTACATATTTATGACACAAAGGCTGGACATTACCGCATTCTTAAAAAAAAAAAAAAAAAAAACAACCAAATAGATAAATAACAAGAACATTGATGGAAAAAAATTGAAATTGTCGTGTCGTCCTTTCGTAAAATAAACCAGCTATAGCTCTTCGTATTACCTTTGATTTCTCACGAAAGTCTGGCCGATTCCAATTAATGTTGCAATTTTTTTTTTTTTTTTTAATAACCTTTTACCGCTCAATTAATTTTTTTCAAATTTTTATTTCATTTTTAAGCGTACAATATTTTGATTTTTCGACTTAGCAACGCGTTCGTAAAACACTTGCGATTCTTTACGAAACTTTCGTTACATCCATATATATATATTTTTGCACTTTTTATTCTCTTAGAATCTATAACGGTAAAGTGACCGATGAACGAACATCCGAGCGGCTAAAAACCAACGAATGATCATAAAAATAATTATTTCGCGAATATATAAAAAATTCATATGATCATTTAAAATATAATTGTCTCGTCGACTCGTTAATCAAAAATTTCAAAAATTCTGAGTATTTCAATGAAAAAAATCGAATCGTTTATCCGCGATTGAGAAAAAAACGTCAATTCATCGGTCCCTTTCATCCTTTCGTATTTTAAATTTTCTACACAACTTAACTTGGACGATCCTCATAGTACAGACGAGGATCGCCATCATCACAAACTCAAGAATGTCACAATATCGCGTATCGAATCGCTTTTTCTTGATCGAAATTATCTTACGATAGGTAGTATATCAGCGAACTGTTTTACCATTAACAACCATAGGAGGATTATTTTTAATTTTTTGCTCAACCGAAACTATTAAGTTTTCAATTGGCACGTCGTCTCCGGAAGTCTCGAATCCAAAAAAAAAAAAAAAAACGTTCATATATTTTAATGAAACGGAAACATTTTTTTAATATCAAAACGAAACGCTTTTCGAAGAAAACATTTTTTTTTTTCCGGAGAAAATTCTCTCTTTCGTTGGCACTGTCTGAACTCCGACTGGATGCAGCCATTGAGTGTTTTTATTTTATTTTATTTTGATGCTTTTCCCATTCGTAAAGCTTTTTTAATATCGTATTTAAATAAAAAGGCATTCAAAGGAGAAAAGAAAATCGTCAGCTTTCGGATGGCAGCACTTCACGAGTCACCGGGTGTAAAGAATGCGATCAGCGTATTATAAAATAGATATAGACGTCCTAATCCACCGGAACTCGACATCCGTTGCAGCGCGACGCTGATATACGACCGTAAAATCTGTATCTTCTAAAGCTAAAAAAAAAAAGTATCCTAAAATCTCGTATTGTCCGGCATTTTCACGAAATACGCGACTTTGTCTTCCGCGACCCTATAGTTATGAATCCATCGCGACCCCTTCCTGAGACTCCCATCGATCCCGTCTTTCCAAACGCCCGCCGGAAGATAAACTTCCCTCTGTCGGCTACCGGAGTAAAGAACCGGCGCAACGATGAGTTCCTCGCCGACGGAAAATTCATCAACGACAACGTGACACGCGGGATCCGCCGGGTCGAGCATCCAAAGCGGTCTGATTATCGGTAAACCAGTATCGAGAGTTTCATTTGCGTATTTCTTAAGCAACGGCGTGACGGTTTTCTGTCGCAATTCGGTGAGTTTCTTCGCCATTTCCAGTACCGATTCGTCCGAATATTTACTCGGCAAATGAGTGAATCTTATGACCGGTAAAAAAGTCGATAGCTGTAACCATCTGACGTACAATTCTCTGTCCGGAAGATTGTACTCGAAGTCATTATCGGGATTATCATCGGACATTGGTAACGCGACGTCGCCGCCAACGGCTCCCGGCATTATGAAGGGATAACCAATCATTCCGTAACTCAATACCGTTGGTATAACGGTTTTTATGGCTTTCCAAGAGGATGGAAAAGGCGGTAAGGAGACGAATACCGGTGCTCTGGGTCTCGATATTGCGCTCGATACTCCGATAACCGATATCGAGCCGAGTATCGATCTCGTGAATATCGTTTTGTAGTGATCGGGATTCGTCAGCGGTTCCTCGCATTTGTAATAATGCGGCATGTCCTGCGCGGTCCCGAGATCGAGATAAAACGAATCAACCCGATATTTTTTTATAAGACTGTCGAGTTTCGTTTGTAGCCACGGAAGGGTCTTGTTGTTGGTGATGTCGAGAACGCCGGCACTGTTGCTCTTCCGATAACGCGTCAGCGCAGGAATCCTGGGATCGCTGCCCCTCTCGGATATCAGCAGGCGATTGGCAACGGCATCCTTGAAATTAATCGACTCCGTGGATATGAACGGTTGAATGGTAAAGACGATTTTAAAGCCGCGACGATGAATGATATTTATCGTTTCTTCCATCGAGGGAAAGCGATTAGTGTCGAGAATAAAATCACCGGGATTCGGTTGCCATTCTTCGCTCAGGAGGACGTGACCCTGACGAAGAAATCCAAGAGCGATGACGTCTTCAGTATAATTGTATATAGCTGATTCGGTAGTCGGCGATATTTGCCACACGGGTTCCGAGAGAAGTGTGTGAACGGCCTGTAACTCGTCGGGTTTAAGACCGTCCCACAGCGATTTTTCCGCCATCGAGGAATGAAGACTCTTCATGTTGTCCGTCGCGCATATCGTGTAATTCAATTGCGGCAATGGAGTTAAATGATTTATGTAAGCGAAAGCGTCGTGTTTCGCCTGCAAACAAAATTCTTTCGTACGATTGGCGTTTATCGAGACGTAGAGAGGCGTTTCCGGGTCGACGAGGATCGTCGCACCCTTGGAATTTAGGAAGTAACGCTTGAGAACGTTTCCGAACGGATGTTTCATTATGTCGCCGGTTATGAAAGGACTCAGTTCGAGTTTTCCCTGTTCGAGAGGATACGCCATATTTTGTATCTGCCCGGCGCCGTACCAATGTCCGCGATTTAGCGACCAATCGAAACAGTCTTTTGGGTTGAAATGGGAACTGAGACTCTGCCAAGTTACGTGGTAACAATGCATATCGTCGCGCGAACTGTGCGCGAGATAAAGACGCGTTTGGCCCAACCATTCCAAACAAACGGTATCCGAACGCTGATCGTTTGGCAAACAGGGAAACACACCGGTCTCGTGGGGAATACCGATACCGAGACGCGCCGCTATTATTTCTGCTCCCATACTGCTGTAAACGTGCATAACACGTTCATTTTTGTTGAATCTGTTGATGGAAAAGAAATAACAACTATTAAGTTTTTTGGCAACGATACGCCGATCGATAGTTTTCCGTGAAACTCGGAATTTCAGAATCTAATTTTTTTTTATTTTTTTTTATGCACACAAACAGACTGAATTTCGAGAACATGGCATACATACCTGAATTTCTCGAAATATGCCCGTTGCAGAACATGCTGATGGTAGTAAACGTGAGCGAAACCGACGAGAAAGACGACGCAGAGGAAGAGAATTCCCACGAAGGCTCTAAGTCTGGTGATCAAAATTAGACAAAGTTTAACGATTTTTTATTGTTTTTTTCCGTGAGTACGAAATTTTTCGTCACGTTGAAGTTAATTGTCACTTCGTTAATTTATGGAAGTCGTAAGAGAAATCTTTAATGACGACGAGAGGCACTCACTTGTAATCGGCATGTTGACGCTTTTTATTGCTTCGAAGGGCCTGCGGTATGGATAACTGTAATTTTTCTTTGAGAAGACTACTTATACTGTTTACGCTCGTTATCGTTGAGTTTGGGCTCTGGACGTCCGTTATATCCGACATGTCGTTACCGAACTTTTCTCGGCCTCCCGACGACGAGACAATTCGGCCCTTTCGTCTTGGCGGCGCTTGAAGCGGAACTCTGTGAAAAAACATTGATAAACAGTATTAAGATCAGTTTTAGGGTCACACAGGGGTTGGAATCTGCAGGACTACGCGGGGGAGTCGTACGGAAGCACCGAAACAACGATCTTAAGTTCCATATCGGTTGCGTTATGTTATCAATTGGGCGGTGAATTGCTTCGAAATTTCAATATATACTTTCCGATTTATTTTTCGGTATATTTTTTTCACCAAACATTTTGTGACTTTTTTTTTTCGTTAACAGCTACAATCGCAATGAATTTATTTAATCTTTTTTTTGCTCCGAACTCGAGTATCGATCTGCAAAATAATTCAAATTTAACTTCAGATCTTTTAATTGGTGAAAATACGCAAATTACCGTAATACACTCGACGCATCGAATGATCGGCTTCGAATGAATTCCCGCCGAGTACTGAGTCAACGGCGAAAAAAAAAACGCCACATAACATTAACATACGTTTGACTATATTATTTACACAAGTGGTTGTCACGTGGGAACATTTTTCGCAGACAGTAAATCCAGAATACGCGTCATACATTTTTCCCCGTCGAACATATTTTTTATAAAAAAAAAAAATATTTATATCATTCATCACTTTGCGACGATCCGAATGTCGAATCGCATGATTATTTCAGTTGATTTAGATATCTCATGAATTGTCTCGCTAAACATCTGTGCGGAATGTATCGTAGGTTCGGGTTTTTTTTTTTTTCTTTTTTTTTTTTTCAACTTTGATTAAAAATATTCTTTGTTAATCTCCTAAGAGATCATTAATAGCCAACATTCAGGGTCTCTAATGACTACGAATTTTTTTGTCGTACCTTTGTAACGAAACGGCACTGCCGACATCGTATCTGGGAATCATTTTCCCGTTCCCAGAGCTTTAGCAGCCGATAACACACTCAATAGAAAAAAATGTATATTTCTTTCTCGACGTCTTTCGACTACATCACTCCTATGATCCCGAAAGCACACGTAGATCGCGCAATTGGTGATAATTCTTCGCTTTTCGATATCAGCGTAAACCGCAGCGAAATTATAGTTTCACACGCGACGAAAAATCATAAATTCTTCGCGATTTAGCAGGTAAGCAGACAAAGACTACCGCCTCGATCTTCGAAAGTCGAGACGCGAATGGGAAAGAATGGAGAGGAAAATAAAAAAAAATGGAACCCGATAACCCCGGTGAGATACGCGATACGAGAAGAGCATCGGCGATGCGCACTCGAGACGTTCATTAGCACGACTGATATTTTACATGGGCGTCGTGTACGAACGCTCATGTAAGTATAGACATTGTAAACATTACTGATATATCTGGAAACACAGAGGGAGAAGGAAGACGCGTCAACGAAAGTTACTCAGCATCACGAAAAATACAATCTGCGTATCTATCGATTAGAATTATCGGATTATTCAAGAAATTTTTTAAAAATCGTCGGAATACAAATTGACGAAAAAAATGTAAATAAAAAAAATTTGTGAATTTCTCATCGCCATTATTATTGTCGTTAAATTGATTAGACGAACGATGTTACGAAAGCGTGTGAACTAAAAATTTTTGAACTCACAGTATGTTTTTCTCCTCGAATAGTTCGTATGCGAGATAAGAAATTAGAAAAGTTAAGTTAAATGCTAATGTTACGTTCGTTTTTTTTGTAAAGGAGAACTCGACGCCGATACAGCGCATCTCTTGATACGTACTTAACCATCTCTTCATCGTTCGCATCGTCTTCCGTTTCCGAGCCGAGAGTACTTCCGTTTGGCGTCGAACCGCTGTTACTGAACGTTGTGCTGCTGTCGCTTTCCGCACGCGAAAATTTCGACGCTACACCCTGGAAAACAAAATGGATAATAAATATACAGCAAACAAAAAAGTAAATGAAAATTCGATTTACACTCGAAGATCGATAAAAGCAACGATTTCTAACGAATTCTGTGGTCGCGGCGAGCGGTTGAATAAATCGTTGAAAATCTTCGCGTAGATCGCGCGTAAGTGGAAATGAGAATCGGTAGTAACTGGTTTTAGACGGACCCCAACACAGGCTCGTCGCTGGATAAAGTATCGCGCGTGAATAACGTTACGCTCCTGCGCTACGACGTTAATCGCGAATGTATCAATGCACATTCAACGATTTCGTCAAGGATCGCTCGCGATCTCGCGAAACACTGGTACGGCGCGACGGGGACTAAACGATTTTAGCGGATAGACGGTTCTTATGCGAAGCAACCTTGAGGCGCACTTATCTCCTTAACTTCGAGGTAATTATCGTCCTCGTGCTTCGTCTATGAATTTTATCACTCAGGGAAATTAAAAGATCTCACGAATTCGGAAACCTGCGACAGTGAACTCTCGACATTGATGATTTGATACAAGAAAATGTTTACTCGATGTTTTATTTTATTGTTTCGTTCTTTTTTTTTTTTTTATCGCTTGATTACTATTTTTTACGACACTATCCGTAGGAAGCGATTCACCTGCACCAACGTCGAGAATTCTACATTCTCCGAACGATGCGGAACGATACGAAACGATACGCTCCGTCTCGACATGCGAGTAGCAACTAAATGCCCACCGAGACAGATGTGAAATACAAAACTCGCGCTGGTAGAGTAGATGACGCAATTAGAAAAGTCGGAATCCGGTTTTACACCACGTGTTCCGTATTATCGTTGCATCTGGCAATCATAACTGATCTTCCGCGTAATATCGGAGATTCGATATACGATAAACCAATGGAATATTATCCGAATATCCTTGTAAATCACTTCCGTATCGCGGATTTAATTTTTTATGACAAAAATCGAAGACAACAAATAAACAAATAAATTATTAATGATTAATAACTATCGAAATAGCATTTGCAGTTTTTTTGTTTTTTTTTTTTCGTCGGGGAATTTATTACGATAAAATTTTAGTAAACCTCCGTTATGGCGTCCAATGAAACACATGCGACAGCTCCAAGCGCTCTTTCCAACGAATAAATCGAACTATAACGATGATCCGTTTTTTCTTCTTCAGCTTCCATTTTTTTTTTTTTTTTTTTAAGTTTCTTTAAATTTTGGTGCAATCTTTACGCGAAATTAGTACGGCGCTAAACGTGTAATGAAACAATACCGTACGCTCATCCAAAACTATTTCGGTCGAACTTTTCATAAACACTGTCGAGTCGAATTATAATGCTTGGCGTTAAGTTCCGAGTTTCACAATGCCGAACTCGACGGATTATTATTGTTATTCTACTCAGAAAGTTCCGATGTAACTACGGAGAGTACTTATATAGTCTAAAAGAAATTCTATTGGGCAGTAGAATGTCTATACATGTGAAAGTAATGTATCATAACGTATACCATATTTTTAAAATTTTGTGGCTAAGCATTTGCTTACAAATTTCGTTGATCAATGATTACGCGAAAAATGGCATTTGACAAAATTCCGAAGTGCATACAAATGCATTTTTACAGTGGAAAACTTGTAAAAAAAATGAATCGAATAAAATACTTTTTCCGACCGATGCGTAAGTGTATGGCGTGTGCATCGCAATTCCTTATTTTAAAATTGAAAATCCATTCAGCAGGAAAAAAAAACATATTTAAGAAATCGACAATCCTTCAGTTATTTACCTTTTGTCTGCCGATGCGAATATCTTCCATTTCGTTGAGTTTCGACGGCATCGATGCAGAAGCGTTTCCCGCTAAACTGCTTGTCGTGCAATCGACGCTTTCGTCGCCAAAAGAATCGTCGAATTGTTCCAAATCGTCGGAATGACAATTCACAGAAGTCACCGCATCTAAATGAATTGACAAAAAAATCGAAAATTAATAACAACGAAATAAGTAAAAATACCCATTTTATGACATTAATTGTACAACATAATTCATATTAAAATAAAACAATGAAATATATGATATTTGAAAAAAATCGACGCGTTCGTACCGCAAAAACGAAATGCGCAATGATTTTTTTTAAATTTAATATAAAATATTTCCAATATTATGATTCATTAGCATTTCGATTTTACGATTCTCGCGTCTGTTTGCCGGAACACCGTCTATAAAGAAACAAAAGAAAAAATGTACAGTTACAAGTTTATCTGACGCATTGATCGGCTTGTATCGTCGAAACGGAAATTTTTCAAAATTTTCGAAACTTCGCGTAAAATTTTAACGATCTCGTCTATGATATTTCGAAAGTTAATACCCGATAATTCTACCGACGAACTATGTGCGATTGCGCGGACGCGGAATTCAAAGACGATGCAACAGAGCCATTGATGAAGTTTCGAACAATTTTCCAAAATTGTTCGAAACTTCACTCCAATCGTGAAGATTATGTCGACGGAGATACGAATGGCGTCGAGCGAATTTGTGGGGAACGGAAATTAATCGTTTCAAATTTCGCAGAGGCTGACGTTGCATCTCTGAGATTATCATCTTCAGAGTCTTCCAATGCTTCGGAAAGACGGGTAAAACAAAACTGAAGAATTAATTTCACATTAACCGTAAAACCGTCAACCGTCGAGACGCTTTATATCTCAGATTTGACAATTCTATTTTCTCTAATTAGTATAAATTCGTGAACCGCTGGCAATTGGAATGCGGATGTCCAATCGGTGGTGAGGGGGAAGACGAGTGTGAAGACGATGCCGAAGAATGCATCAGCGGAGAGCGCAGTTACGTCAGCAAAGATCTCGACGATCACGAGACGCTGGACGTCGAGTGCACGTTAGCGATAATAAAACCGGAAGCGGTCGAGAATCGTAGCGCGATCGAGAATCGCATAATCGGAGAAGGCTTCGCGATCGAACAAACTCGATGGCTCCACATGACCGCCGAACAAGTTTCCGAATTTTACGTAAACAGCTACAGTTCGGATGAATTTGCGCATCTCGTGGCATACATGTCTTCCGGTCCCGTGATTATTCACGTTTTAGCGAAAAAAGATGCTATACGAGAGTGGCGATCGCTTATGGGACCGTCGAAGGTTCTTTTTCCCCAAAATTCTCCTCAAATAGTCTCTAAACTTTTCAGCGTCTAATCGCTAACTGCATCGACAAACTTGTCTCTCATAGGTAACCGATGCTAGAATTTACTTTCCCGATAGTATCAGAGCGCGATATGGAAGAAAAGGCGATAGCTACAAAAATGCTGTTCACGGAAGCGCCTCTCGCGAAGACGCGCAGCGAGAAATTCATTTCTTCTTTCCGGAATGTTCGTACATTTTTTTTCTTCTTTCTTTTGCCGCCGCTATTCGCACCTAAAAGTAAGTAACTAAGAGACGTAAGTAACTAAGAGACGTAAGACACGTAAAAAAACAAAAAACCATCGAAATCCTTTAGTCTCGTAAGTTACAAAGCCGTCGAGAAACGGAAACTTTTACGTGACTTCAAGGTTTGCGCTAAAGGCGTTGCGTTGCTTCATGATTTCGATGGTTTTTTCTCTGTTTACAGGTCTCTGTTAGAGACACTTTTAGGTGCGAATAGGCACTTCCTTTTTTTTTATATACTGATAAAAGTAGAATACGATTAATTGAATTAATTCAAATGTGAGATGACTTTGCGTACTAAAAAATAGTATTATAGCGATCACTTGAATATATTTCAGTCATCGTCGAGCCTTTGCTGAAGGGGCAGAAAGCCGAAATCTATTTGTGGGAAGTTATCAACAAAGTTCTGTCGAAAGGTTTGGCTCTGGTGAGTTCGCGATTATCTGCACAGTAAAAGTTTTTCATCGATAGAATAATTACGATAAATTTCAATTTTTTTTTTTTTTTTTGCGAAAGTTTTTTAGAAAAATCAATTTTCATTGGACTCTCAAAAAGAAATGTTATTCTTCGTCTTTTCCAGTGTTGTCAATTAAAACCGACGGATCCAATTCTCTGGCTTGCGAATTGGTTGATTGCTAACAATCCAAACGCCCCGAAGAACTGTAGTCCCGCTGTCGATACTGTCGAAAACGCTGCTGAATGATGGGAAACAACGTATCGATAGATAGAGACGAGCAAAATGAGAAGAAGCGAATTATTTACGGAAATTACACGATTTTTTGTAATTAATCGATCTCGAGGCACAAGACTTACCGACTTGAATAGTTCCGTGTCGAGGACTGTAGCGTTCCGCCGAACTGTTCAATTGCACGGGATCGACGGTTCGATTACCGTATCTGAAAGAAGATAAAACAAAAATTGTGAAATATTTCGAACGTAATTTCTACTGATCGACTTAAAAATGTAATCGAACGCAATCGGTTGGAAAAATAATTTTCGATTTATACAGTTTCTTCTTCTACTTTCTTAGCGTATGAAAATAAATGAGAAAAATCCAAACCTCCAGTGAACAAGTTGGGCGACGATGGACCCGCGATCTTCGTCGGTCGATAGTCGATCTTCGTTCCTCGTGTCTCGAATAATTTCTGCATTAATTGTCGATAGTATCGGCGAATTATTGTAATCTTTCGTTTCGTTGCTTTTCGTAAAGCAATCGATATTCTTATCGTCCGAACTGAATTGCCGTCTTCTACGGTGTTTCTTAAATTCGAATTTAGGAAGAAACTCTCGCGTTTCCACCGATGGAGAGTCGACGTCGCGAAGATTATTCACAGCATTGTCGTTCGATCCGTGAAGTCCATTTGTCGATTCGCCGTTGACGATTCGCTCTTGTGGATTGTAATCGTCTTCGTTTCGAAAGCGCACGCGCGGACACTCGTGTCTCGTTGATGCCGGAGTATTGTTATCCGTCAGGATCTCTCTGTTACCGATTTCGTCGCTCGTTGAAATTGGCTCTGCGTCGTTGAATTTCCTTGGGATCCCATCGTTTCTGGTTCTCGGCGGTTTAGCTGGTCCAACCGATACCGGTAACGCGCCGTTCGTTCCTTCACTGATTATTTTTGCATTTCAAATACACATTCGTTAAATTGAAGCTGATTAAGTTGACGGAAATGAGGAAAGAAGATCTGTTACAAGATAACAGGAAGATGAAATTTTGCGATGTATTTTCGAATTTCTGTTTTCTTAATAAATTTTCAGTATTTTTGCAAATGACGAAAATACGATAAAATTTATCGAAAATATGCATAATGATAAATTTTTATCGAATTAAAATTTTTTTACGATACAATGAAAATCTCGTGTTAATAAATTCATTCCTACGAACCTGTTTTTTTTTTTTTTTTTTTTTTTTTTTAACATTACTATCGATGGCACTACTATATCGTTTCGTATGATTATATATTTCAACTCACCGCGTAGAAGCCGCCCAAGGTTGCGGGGAAGCTTCGCCGTAAAATGCTGACTTATTGGATTCCCCGCGTTCACCTGTATCGTTCTGAAGAGTCGTATTCACGACGGGTTTGTACCACGGAGATGGTATCTTTACGGGACTTCTCGATGACGGCCAAATTTTATCGGTGACTTCCGGTTTAGAGACTTGAATATCCGTAAGGGATACGCCGCGTCGCACTGCCAAACCGACCGGGTCGACACTGGCTACTTTAACGTCCCACGGATCGACGATAGACAGTAACACGTTCTGCGTTTATGAGAAAGAGACGAAACGACAATGAGTGGAACTCTCGTGTGTTAGGGACGAGTGGGAGAAGAGTCTCGTTAAGCCTCGTTACTCTCATCGTGCATGGTGATCGCTCTCGCGATTCACATGCGCGTATACGAGACATTCGTCACCCGCGCAAACGTTTCATGTACTTCATTCGTATTTATCAATGAAACGGATAAGAATGTCCCTTCTTTATTTCTTCTTTGCATTTTATATACTGCAAAGGAATTCATATTCTATATTCAAATTTTTTATCTGACTAATCGATATTTGAATTTTTTATACGTGAATCCCTATATTGAGGAGCATTGCGAGTCGAACGTGCAATTTTATTTTTTTTGCGAAATGTATGCGTTTTTTTTGTTTTTTTTTTTTTCTTCAAATATTGGAGTAAAAAGATCGAGAAACCATCTTAACGATCGAAATGAAGAAATAATTATATATTTTTTATGTATGGGGGAAGAAGGTAATTTCAGGTTAAAAAGGTATTTTATTTTTTTTTATCGGTAAAAAAATGTTTTTGATCATCTCAAGCGATTGATCGCGTGTACCAGTGTTCTTGTCACGTAAAAATAATTGCAGGTTTTAATATAATAACATGTAGAAGGAGTGTCACATTTTTTAATATTATTTTTGACAATTGTTATTTAAAAAAAAATGACATTTCTCATTCAATATATTTTTTTTTACGCGCTTGAAACACGATTACTAACAAATACGATACGATGTTTTTTCACCGAGAAACAAAAATAAAAGACTTCTTTTTCAAATGGAAACTATAGAGTAGCGAGAACTGAGGAAAAAACGGATGTGACATTAATTTGTATATTCGTTATGTTTGTCTCATTAAGCAAAGACGTAAGAATGGAGTTAAAAAATAAGAGAGCGAAATGTGCCATTTAAATTTTAACTTTTAATGTTTTCTTGTAGAAACATCTATCGTTTTAATAGAAAAAAAAATCATTCCAGATAATATCTCACGCGAAAGACGTACTCGGGATATTATCTCATATTCGTTTTTTTTTTTATATCTTCGATTTTTTTCAGATGATCGCGCAATGAAAGATCGCAATCGACATCGAATATGTTTAGCATCAACTGTATTGTTCCGTACTCAGCGCTTAGCGGTTCGTATTAGTAACATTAAAGTATAAGTTTGACTGGCGTCGCAGTCGACCGGCCTGTGCACATGATCTATCTACTTCCTCCTGCAATTTATGGTACACTCTGTCACAGTATGAAAATAGAGCTCGAAGAATTCGCTTGGAAAAATCGCGCCGTGTAACAAAATGTATATCGCACGATGAAAATCATAAGGACTTATCTTCTATATGCTTCTACACGATAAAAATGTTTTTCTGGTTTTGACTCGGTACAACATCGCGTTATTGTTTCGAACTATTGTGCGATTGCGCCACTGTGTATGTATATCGTAAACCGCACAAGTGACTTCTTACATACCTGTCGAACAATTGGATTAGCATTCGCGTGTTTACCGAGTAGCGTATTATGTCATTTTTAACTGACCGTCTCGGGGGAAACTCTCGTTGCATTACCTAATCAGTGTATCTGGATGAAGCTTAAGGGGATGCGTGAAAACTAAAAAAGAAAAAAATCCGCAGCATAATCACCGCTCGGCACGTGAGACGCTAATTATCAAAGTATAGATCTTTCATGCAGATATCGAATCGTTTATCAGAAATGACCCCGATTATTGTCAGCGTCGGCATTCGTAAACAATACGATAATCCGGAGGCCGACGGCAATGGATTTAGCGATTTAAAAACAGCTATGCATACACGCAAGATATCGACAGCTAAAATTCTAAAGGGCGCCACCGTGTTGGGTGATGAAATAGAGGGAAATCGGGGAAATAAAAACAGATGTAATTTGAAAAATTTCTATAAAACATTGGAAAACATTTAAACAAAAATGGAAAATTTTTGAAAAATTGAAATAAAATTTTGAAAAATTAAGAATTTTTTTTTTAAATGAAATTTTTCTTTTTTTTTTTTTCAATTAAGAAATTTTTTTAAAAATTGAAATAAAAATTGAAATCGAATGAAGTAAAAATTTAAAGAAAAATTCTAAGAAATCAAATAAAAATGCCAATAATACCAGTTGCATAAGTTTTTTTTCTTTTCCACAATTTATGCGAATTTTTGGAAAATATTTAAATGTTCTTAGCAATTTTCCCGTTTTTCCTCATGTGTCCCTTTCTGCCCGTTCAGCTGTATGGCAATTTCATACTATGCTGATATCATCGAATATTTCGATGATTTCAATTAATTCTCGAAGAATCATCAAATGTGGGACATTGTTAGCCGCGATGACCAGAGTCCGATGACTGCATAATTGCATCCCATCTATTATTGCAACGATGCTAATTTCGAAACGTTTCGCATAAACATCAACTCGCGCGCAACTAACCCGCTTGCTCCGTGTTGATAAGAGTTTCTTGCGCGACGAGCGCAATTGTTATCTCTATAAAAGTCGAACATTTTCCTTGCCGCTGTAGTCGTGCAACAACTTTATAATACGCTTTCCACGGGATTTATCGAGAACCTTATCTAATAAAAGGTATCAGTGTTAGTTATTACGCGTGCGTATAGTCAGATCCATATGTTTGTGGCACACAAGGCTAATTGCCTCTTCGGGCGCTAAATGTTTTTTTTCTTTCGCTACAGTTAATTTCAAAGCTGCCGCCGTGGCATCGGTAATCCGTGTAACAAAAGTTTGCCGACAATATCGTCGTGTATACATTATATGCATATTTGAAAACTCAGCAGACAATATTTGCACGGATGCACTATTGGATTTGTGCGGAACAATCGTTGGGTATACATTGTGTCGTCACGAAGGCGCTATTGTTTCGATAGCTTCGGTTCAACTGCGATGAGATTCTTTGGATATTTAAATCTATGGCAAGCCTTCGGCGATCACTGCAGCCGAATGTTTCAAAAGTGCAACTAAAGAATCTTTGCATAGAATATTTACTACAAAAACATATGTAAATTGTTATATCTTTACGACGTTCGTGAAATTGACAAAAGACACTGTATAAACAATATGCAAAAAAATCATCCAGCGTTCGGAAAAGTAATATAGGATTATGCAATGATCTTTGTGCAACGCAGCTACAAATTCTTCAATTACATTACGTATATGTAGTACAGCATGCATTGAATTATTTAACTCCAATTACCGGAACAAAAAAAAAACAGTTAAAGTGCAATTTTTTTTTTTTTATAAAAAAATTAAATCGATGTTTGTTGAGAAAGAAAAAAAATAGTATTCACGCCGGTTGATCATATTTGATGACTTTGAATTTTTTTTTATCGAAACGCGATAAGAATTCATTCAGAATTAGTTGGATCCATTGATTTGGCAGATTTCTTAGTTCGTTATGTTATCGTGAATTATTGTTGATAACGGAAAAATTGAAAATTTATGCGTCCGTCGAAGAATCTTTCGATTTTCGTAAAAATGACAAAATTAACGAAAATATGCTGAATATAGCGACCATTTTATTAAAATTACATCAGTTTCAATATTTCGTCAATATATTAAAAATTTTCAAAATGTTGGGATAATCTTCTTGAAGAATATAAAAAAAAAAAATCTGTACCAATCGCGTCACGCGTAGAAAATACGTTTTTCATGATCGATGAATTATTTGTTGAAAACCCTATTATTTCGAATTGTATTACGTACAACGATTCCAATTACTGATGCATCGTAAGTTTTTTCAATGATCAATCAAATTGAATTTATCGCATTCGACTGACCAGCGTAAAATCAGCAATCGTTCGAGTCGATTTTGATAAGAGAAAAATCTACGAATTTTTCGAAGAGATAAAGGAAATATGCGATAATGGTCTTTGGGATAATAGATTTTTGTATATGGGATCAAAATAGGAATGTACCTTTGGTTTTCGTGACTTTTTTCTTCTTCTCTTAATCCGATCCATAACGACGGAGCGTTTTTCGGAAAATCACAATTATTATTCGTTTTTTTTTTTTTTTTCTAAATATATTTATAATACATTTAGGAAATTCACGATACGCGGTGGGAACGAAAAAAAAAAAATTGTTGGACGGCTAGAATATTTCGTGTACTTCCACCTTCGGTTGCAGGTGATCGTGAACTGATCCTCGAACTCGAAGCCTGTATCGGGAACCACTTAGCGATATCTTCTCTTCGGCGTCTCGGTAGATCGACGCGTACACCAGTACTTGCGGATAGTAGAGACGCACTTACGACTTATAGAATCTGAATATCGGGATCCCACATGCGAATCGCGGCACAAACGACGGCTCCTCTACGCTTTCTTCGTTTGGTACACATTAGTATAACAAACACGCGTATGTTTGAGACAAACATCTATAAACAGTATTTATGCCCCGGATGTGTACGTCTTTCGTAATGTTCGCACTTATGGCCCAATTAGCGATTTCGATTTGTGAATATATGTGTTCCGCGACTAAAATCAGAGGGACATATTTTTTTTTCTTACGCAAACCAAAAAAAAAACCGTATCTTTGATTTTTTTTTTTCAGCGATAGATATTTGCATTTTCAATACACGCCTACGTACCATTTTTTAAGACGTCACCGAAAAATTGTCTTAATGTTTAAATTACGTATATTCGAGAATAACAGAATTATCTATAAAGACAAATCGGTGAATTGCTCCGATCTTAAAAATTATATATAAATGGTATATATATCGGAAAAAAAATCGAAAAAGATATTACATACTTCATTTTCATGGGGGTTTTACGTTAAGTTATTATTTTTCATACGCGGTAATTAACGTATAACTTTTAATGAATATACCAGCCATTTAGCAAAATTTTTCGCGAAGTTTTAACCCTTTGAAGTATTGTAAGTTGTTTTTCAAGCCCCCTGTGCCCGGTGGTCGAGTGTCTTCTCCTGTAGCTGTGTCTACCCTGCGATATATATGTTCAAAACGATAACAAGTACCCCCCACGTGACTTCCTCGTATTGGCAAGATTTACGTCGGAAACACAAGCATTTTTGGCAATTTCCTGTGGCCACTACGCTCTTGACTGCATTTTCTTCAATATTTTATACATTTTTCACGATTTCGCGATTTTTTTTTTTTCGTTTCGTAATTTTTTTTTTTTTTTTCAATTTTCAGAGACGGATACATGAGATATTTTCTGCACACATATGTACTTCATTATTGTAAAATATATTTTCTTTACAAGTCAATTGATCAACCAAATGATCAATAAATCGATCATATCAATGATTGTGTATTGGTATTCAGATAGGAAAACTTAAAAAATTGTTAGATTGTGTTTTGCTGTCAGGAAAGGCAACTTTTATCGTAAGTGATACACATTTTAATTGGGGCCCATTAAACACTCTGTCGAGGTTAACAAGTAACGAGTAGAATCTTCAAAACTGTAGTCGATGAAAACGATGGCAATTTCAGAACAAAAAGGATGTTCAGGAAAAGAATTCTTATCGTAAATGTAACGTAACAAAACATAGGGAAGGAGTTCATTTTTTTGAATAACATTTAGCGACATATTTTTAATTTAAAATCAATTATCTATAATCTTTAATGTTTCTACCAAAGAGAATTTTTTCTACACAATCAGAACACTATGATCAATAAACAAAACGAAAAATCAAAAATGAGGAAAGAAAAAAAAGCTATATAAGGATACATTAACAAAAGTCTATTAACGAAGTTTTCGATAGTTGTGGACAATAGAAACATCGATCGATCTTTTAGGTTAAAAAAAATCCTCGCGGACATCCGCCTTTTGGTCTCCAATATTCCACTCGCTAATAATATCGAATATATTGATTGACGAAATATCACATTGTTGGTAAAATGACCAACTGTAAAAATGACGGTTATATAGCACGTACCTCTGAATTGTCGACGTGCGGGTGGACACACGATTCATACGTACCACGTAGTCGAATAGCGCGAGACCCGACACTGCCCGTCGCAACGTTCTGCCCCGATTACTGGAAAGCTAAAGCCGCTTTTCCATTGGCTGACGAGGCTTAAGTGGTGCGCAACTTAGGCTCCACGGAAATATCAGATAATTCAGTCCTATATGAAGAACGCGTGAACTTAATGGACAACGCGGAACAATTGTCCAATGGCGGTAAATTAATAGTCAAATGACCAGAGCAACGATTCTTGAATCGTACGAAGATTTTCAGATATCCACATAACGATCGATTGACTCCTTCCGTTACGAATAATTAGAACACATACAGGTTATTGCTTTATCGTGTTTATTTATGCAATTCGTCGAAAAAGTTTAGTTCACCGGGAAATTACCATTTGACTAAAAAGAAACTCCACGCAAAAGTAAAACAAAAGTGGATTCGTTGCAATGAAGAATGATAAAATAAGAAATGAGTAATCACGACGAGAAATAGAAGCGATAGCGGGATTAATCTTAGTTAAATATTAGTAAAGATAAGAAATAAAGTGTACAAACCCGGAAATTGATTGTCATATCGTATCTCTCCAACGCCCGCGCGAGCTGAGCCCCCGAATGAGAATCCCTGTTACTCGGCAGTGTTGTAGGACGCAGGACTTGTAGGGGCGTCGTTAATGCGTGCAATGTGTATCGTGTAGGCGTTGGCGGCTGCAAAAACGCTAGACGTGAATATGTCAATGGAACTTAATCGGCTCGGAGCCATTAGTTTTTGAAAATCCTCTGTGTATCGTAACAAAGAGCAAACGCGTGTCAACAACCGTGCGCTATCGGTCAAAAGTATCTTCGGGCAAATCGAGTTTCTTCGCTATCAGACATTTCGACGAAAAAGTCACCTCGAAGCACGTATATCATTTCACCTCACGGAATTTTACAATGCTCGGTATATGTATATACGTCGATACGTAGACAAACTTGCCGGACTAAAAATTATTTGAAATGTTACGAATCTTGTGAATCGAAGAACGAAATAATTCGGCTCGATATATATCCAGTGCGTTAACCGAGCGTAAAGATGTGTCACTGTGTTGGTTTCAATGCGTGTTTCACGTACGATCGGTATCGCTCGTGTTGCATCTGAGGAAGACAGAGAAATTTTTCGACTTTTCCGTAGAGATGTTCGGAATCTCAATAAGAGACTTTGTGTGTCGAACAATCGACGCGATCGGATATCACAAATCTTTCACTGCCGAAACGAAGGATTTTATACTCGAGGATTATACCTACGCCATATGAATTGCTTTTGAAAACAAAAACAAATTGGTAAGTACGATTATTAACTCTCGCCTTTTTCCGAAACAATTACCAATCTTTTTTTCCGTTCCGATTGACAAAAATATGTGAAACATTGAGAAACGCTTTTGCCTCAATTGTAATTGTGTACTTTTCCATATGTTGGCATTATCGCTCGCATTAACTACTCTAATCCAATTTTTTTTTCTCGCGTACAATAAATATTCGTACAGAAATTTTCAAACGTCGAGACTGTACGGATGAATTGATCGAGGTTTCCGATATTTCCACGATTATCGTGATTATATTTAAGATTGAAAATAAAAAACAAAAAAAATTGTCCTATTTACTTCGGTACGACGGTCATCGTCATTTTGACAGCTGAGTGAGTCACTAACCTCACATTTTAATGAATTTGAACCGTGTTGCTCCCGACTCGGCTTCGACTGCTCGATGCCGACACTGCGTTAACACTTTCCGAAGACCGAACGTAGCGTAAGTTGGATTGAAACAAAAAAAACATTTACTGAGTAATGAGCTCAAATTTCGTGAATTAAATGACAAAAAGAACAATATTTCTCGCGTGTGAAAACGGACGATACGCCCTTTAGTCACGTGACGAAACGAAAATGCAGTTCCAAAAAAAAAAACAAATGACTCGAAAAACACAAAGAGAGTTGGAAGAATCAGTTTTTATGCGACGAAAATCTTGATAGCGCGTTTTGCTGGTCATAATTTGTTTTTATTGCTGCGTCTCACTGGGCTTTTATTCTATGAAAGGTTTTCGACGTCTTTGTGGTATTTTCGATCGCTTCGTATCTGCAATCCTTGAAAAGTGAATGCAGCGGTTTTATGAAAAAAAAAAAAAGTGTATACGGAAAAACAATCGTAGATGAAGATAAGACGATTAAATATAAAAAATATTTTGGGTGGCGTACCATCCGACGCTACAAAAATTTTGAATTATTCAGTGATTCGGATATCGCGGAACCGGTTTGTCGTCAATGGCATACGACGCAAATGGATTTATGTCCTCAAGAGAGCCATTTGTGGCACTGACCTATAAACTATTTTTATTTTTCCTTACAATACAAATTTTTTTCAACTATCGCTTCAACTTAAAGTATTGCGATTCGCCAAACGAGTAAATTAATCAAATTTTGCAATGAAATTGCCAGGAAAACCAAAAAGAGTAAAAAAATAATGCAAATTAAATTCAGCATTCTTAATGGTCAATAATTTTTAAACATTATTTGGATTCCGTTGCTTTTGTTTATTTTATTTTCAAATTCCAATGTAAACAATTTTTTTTTTTTCGATATTTTCTTGTAACGTCAAACGGTTATAATCACTCGAATTTTTTTGATATCTGTAATGATATGTAATTTTTTGTTTTTTTTTTTTTTTCAGATTCATCGCCACTGCGGCTGAAAGGACATAATAGACTGGAATGTCAAATAATCAGCTCGTTGATTCTTGCCTGTGAGTGAATTTATAAATCAATATTTCTTTAGACATCTTATTACTCGATAGTTAAAAAAAATATATATTCGCTGCAATTTTCTTTTCCCAATGTAAGAAAGATATGAAGATATCTAATGATCTCCGCCGATATTATTTATAACTTTTTTTTTATTATCGTCAAACGGAAAGTCTCGCCGCGTTACAGCGTAAAATTAATTATTAAAAGATATCGATCTAATGTTAAAAAAAAGTACTCTGATAGTCCGAAAAAAAACAAAAAAAATTTCCCATTTTTGGAAGACGCCGAAACGAAGTTTTAATATTTTCTCGAGACTGCGACTACACGGGTGTCTCTATACCGAAGAAAATTGCCCTCCGAATCGTGTATCTCGATCCCCGAAATAGCTGGACTAACAAATGGGCGATTCTCGCAAAGCCACTTGTGGACACAAGAAAAATCTTCTTGATGCTCGTAGAACAGAGAATATACTCTGCGGGATCTGCCTGTGTCCCCGAACTACCCTTCGCGAAACTATTTTCCAGTCGCCATAAAGTTTTCGACCCGAAACTCAGCTTCGTTGTGGTCGTATCGTACGACACTTTAGTTTGGGATGCCTGTCGGCGGGCTTCCCGCTGATTCGCAGCAGGAACTTCGAACGGGACGAGTGTCCGGTGCCGGTAGGGAGAAAATTCAACGAAAATGAGAGAAAGTATCGTAGGAAAAGAGTTCATAGTTATTAGTAGCGGAGAGTCTTCACAGCAGATGGCTCACCACCAGCATTTCTAATAACAGTTATATTACTAATAATATCAATAATGATGTTAATAATAATGAAAAAAACGTAAAAAAAAAATACTCCGCATGATAATAATCAAAACTGACGAACTATTTCTTAAATTAGGCTGGTGAATCGGAGGATAGAGCAGAGGCAAGAGCACAACGTAACGCGTACTGAAATAACACAGAGGTGATTAATTTGCATTTATTCGGAAACTCATTGATCCGCAATAAATTTTTTTAGTAAGAATGCACATATAACTATTTATTACATAGAAAATGATTTTTCTTGATATCCACAATGTAGTGCACGTTATATAGTTATTGGACTGCTGTGCTATGGATTTCTTTATTTTTACGAGAGATTTGCATGATAGATCGACCGTCGGAGGTTCAAGGAACATTCTTCAGTTATTTAAATTTTTATTCCGACAATTATCGTCGATTTTAGGGAATAGAGACGTTGATGTTTGGCATGAAAGACGAGTCACTGCCAATATATTTTTTTTTTCAATGGTTTGCCACTGTAAACGAATGAAAGTCAAATTGCGAATTGCCGCGCAGATAATTCCGAAGAATAATTCGGTTCGCTCGATCAATGAATAATGGAATTGAAAATTACGATTTGTATGCATTGGGCTATGAAAACTCAACGAATTTCGTGGATTTGCGTTCCGAGAGTTTAGGAATAATGTATTTCTGCCAAAAATGTGTTCATTAAATGCGAAAACGAATCGATTAACTCGCACAATTTTTAGCCGGCGAAGTCGTCGTACTTACGATAGAATTGTCGGCTGTGGAGTACAATTTATAAAAATAAAAATTCTAATTTTGTTAATAATCGATGTGAAAAACCATTAATACTAATAATAGTTGTGAAAATCGTTTGTTGTAGGCGAGTACTTCAGGAGACAGGTTCCGATATGCCACAATACACGTAAGTTGATTATAAAAAAATAATAAAATAATAAAATTGCCAAAGTGCCGAAAAAAAAAAAAAAAAAAAAAATTGCGTATGTTGATTAACAAAAAAATAAAAATTTGCCAAAATTCTTGTCGCCAATGGATTAATAATCTTTTGTTTTTCCGCACTTTATTACAGTGGACAGAGCGAAACGGATTACCATGGAAGCAACGGTCAAGTTGATACGCATTCCTTACACTCGTCACACTTGTCGATGCAGGAAGATCCTCTGCTTATACGAACGCATAAGCAACAGACGTCTCAACAAGTATGAAGCACTTGATACAATTTTAAAGTAGTAATTTGTTTCGCGTAGATAGATAAACAGTTAGTAATCTCCTAATTGAACGGTTTCTCTGTAGAAATGATAAATATTCGCGTATCGCTTTTTTCAAAACCTTTACATTGCAATTTCTACCGATGAAATATCCTTTCAAAAGTAAACAGTTTACGAGAAAAAGGAAAATAGAAATTTTTCGTCGTTTACGCGAAATACGGTTCATCTACAATAGATGCGCAATAATGAAAGACATTCTTAGTGTATCGATCTAACCGCAGAATGGCTTCTAGACGAATAGAAGTGTTTCATGAATGGCTTTTCCATATTTAAAATATCAGAATGGAATAGGGCTTTGAATGAAAACTCGGGAGCGAAGCTCCGGACTCAAAGGTCCACAAAGCTCGTGGGCGACTTCATTGTGCGACGGAAGTCGCATTGATCGTTCCAGACGTTGCGGCTTCGCGATGAAAATTCAATTATCTCTCGTATATATTATTTTTATTTTTTCTTTTACGATTATCAGGTGACAACGGTAACAAAAGTGGTACGCGAAGTTTCGCACATGGAACCGGACACAGGGGCGGTCAGTTATATGTCGATGCCATTGATGTCTCAAGAGTATCAACACGGGGATTCGCGATATCCAGCGGATCCCTATATGGTCAGTTTTGATCATTATGACTCCTCACTCGGTTATCCCACTCAACCGGGATACCCGGGTACGCATGGCATATACATGCCGCAATCACACTCTCCGCACAGTCCTCACAGTCCGTCGGAACACAGTCGAGCTTCTCCGCCGCATGGTACGTTTTCTTATCGGTTTTATAGAATCACATCGTCGTCAGACTATTTATACTTTAGCCAATGTCTTTGTATTCTAAATTCGCCGATATTCATCCCAACGTCATCGAGTTATTACGAAACTCCGCATTAACCAATATGCGCGAAAGTTGATCAAGAATTTTTTCAAAGGAATAACAAAAAATTATCGACTGCGAAAAAAACAAAATAATTAATAGCCGTTTTTTATTTATTTTTTTCTTGAAGAATACATGCGAAAAGGCCCACCGTATTCGGAAGGCGCTTACAACGATGTGGATCCAACGTTGAATCCCGCTTTGCAAGATCATTATCGTATCACACCGAGTCCCGGAGGACCCGGAGAACCGTACGGTGCGTATTGAATTTATCAGAAAATTCAAAACTAATATTTACCAAACTCAATTGAATATTCATTTAGAATTAATAATTTTGAGTGTTTTGTCGGCGAAACTTTGTAACGCTGTGATTTATCTTTCGATATTCAGATCGCGTGAGTAATTCGTGGAATATGGATGATTCGGGAGAACCTTCTCAACACCCAAATGGTACGCGTATATGTTCTTTTTTTTACGCTTCAGATTTCATAGCAGTATAATTGTTACTTTTAATAATTTACTTAAATTTTTCTGGAAAAGTACTGCAAGTTCAATAATTAATGATAATTCTCCGTACAAAACTGCATTTATTTTTCATCCCTAATGTACAGTAAATTTAGCGCATCTGTTTGCGCATAAAAGCTATGAATTTTTTTAACCGTGTAAATTTTTCGTTTCTCACAGACGAGGGTAAGCTGCCTTACGGTTGGGTTTGGCCCGTCGGATACGGTCCTCCCACCGGCGTAGGACCCGTATCTCTGTCCGGCGATGTAACTGCTTACGACGAGGGCCATCCGGCGTCATTGAGCGGAGCTGTACCCGTCGAAGTATTCGAAGAGGAAGTCCACTTACAGCGACTCCATTCGCGTCACACGGTGCCGGGGATGGCGAGTCCACTGGAAGACGATCAAAAATCCATGCGTTGGAGAGATCCCAATCTCTCGGAGGTCATCGGCTTTCTGAGTAATCCAAACAACGTTATCAAAGCGAATGCCGCCGCGTATCTTCAACATTTATGCTATATGGACGATCCTAACAAACAAAAGACGCGAAGCATGGGCGGCATACCGCCGTTGGTTCTCCTTCTCGATCACGAGAGTCCGGATGTATACAGAAACGCCTGCGGGGCATTACGAAATCTATCATACGGCAGACAGAACGACGAAAATAAAAGGGCTATTAAGAGCGCCGGTGGAGTACCCGGATTAATAAATTTACTACGCCGAACGTCGGATGCCGATATTAAAGAATTGGTTACGGGAGTTCTGTGGAATTTGTCTTCCTGTGAGGTTAGTTATATATTAATACATTATTAATTGAGGATCATAATTTACTATGAAATAATAAGTGTATTATAATTTCGAAAATTCTATGATCGTCGGTCCGTATTATATCCATATTACGTATTGATTTTTTTTTTTTTTTTTTTTTTAATAATTGGAATATAAATTTAAAAAAAAAACAGATTTTTGCAATAATGTGTAATTCGCTATGAATTTGTGTTGCAGGACTTGAAGAGATCTATCATCGACGATGGTGTGACGATGGTGGTGAACAATATAATTATTCCTCACAGCGGCTGGGATCCGAGTTCGTCGAACGGCGAGACTTGTTGGTCAACGGTCTTCAGAAACGCCTCTGGCGTTCTTAGAAACGTATCAAGCGCCGGCGAATACGCGCGAAAAAAATTACGCGAATGCGAGGGCCTCGTCGACGCACTTCTCTACGTTGTACGATCGGCCATCGAGAAATCGAACATTGGGAACAAAATCGTCGAGAACTGTGTCTGCATACTGAGAAACTTGAGTTACCGATGTCAAGAGGTCGAGGACCCGAATTACGACAAGCATCCCATTCAGTCGGCTGTGCAAACGCGTATGACAGCGCCGGTCAAAGGTTAGCGATGATCGAGTAGACGATCTCTCTGTATAAACTACAATTCAAAATTTCGTATCTCTTTTTCTCCATTAAGGAGGGCGTATCGCGTTACATTACCAAGCAAAAGCGATATTTGTAGAGAATTTCGAAGACTTCTCGATGGGATAAGAATTTGAAAAAAATCAACCATACAGAAGATACTAAGAACATTCATTTTGCATAATAATAATTCCAAAAAGTTGTTAATGAATCAGTTTTTAAAAATTTGTTCAACGAATCATCCGGATACCGAATTTTTTTTCGGCTAAAGTTGATTCGTTAATCTTTCCGCATACATATGAATTTTTTTAGAATTTCTCGTAATTTTCGAAAATCTTGTTTTTGAAAAAATCGTTGATCGATATTTGCGAAAATTTTCGATCGATTGCACGAAAAAATGTTCAATGTTAATCCTCAGTGTTTCTTTTTCTTCATATCCAAAATTCCCGAATTTCATTCACAAAAAAAAATTTGGGAAATTAGAAAAAATTCTAAAACAATTTGTATGTATTCAGAAAAATTAACCGATCAATTTCTGGAAAAAAAGTTGGTGTGCCGGATGATTCATTAAACATTTTTTTAAACTAATTTATTAATTACATTTCACATTATTATTATGCAAAATGAATTTTCTTCGGATCTTCTATATGGTTGAATTTTTTCAGAATTTTATTCCGTTGGCAAGCATTCAACATTTTCTCGGAATCTCCCGCTTAGCTGGGACTGTAAGGGTATATCCTCGTTAATCGCAAACACGAGAATTATTATTGAGTCATTCGAAGCCTAAAGATCGATGTTTTTCTTTGAATGTCACGCAGGCGAAAACTTGGGCTGTTTCGGCGGTAGTAAAAAGAAGAAAGACGGCCAACCGGCGCAAAAGGAGACTACGACCTCAAGGATAATGAGCCCGAGATCCGAGCCTCTCAAAGGCATGGAACTGCTATGGCAGCCCGACGTTGTGCAGTCGTATCTGAGTCTTCTGCAGACGTGTTCCAATCCCGAGACTCTCGAAGCCGCTGCCGGAGCTTTGCAAAATCTTGCCGCTTGTTATTGGCAGCCGAGCATTGAGATACGCGCAGCGGTTCGAAAGGAAAAGGGTTTACCTATTTTGGTCGAACTCCTCAGAATGGAGGTACGCATAGACTTTTCACCGAAATCCCAATCCCTTAATAGTTGACGAAATTTTACAAATTCTTTCATAACATTTTTTTTTTCTGTCGGATTCTTCAGGTCGATCGTGTGGTGTGCGCCGTAGCAACTGCGCTTCGAAACCTCGCGATAGATCAACGAAACAAAGAGCTTATCGGAAAGTACGCGATGAGAGATCTCATTCAAAAATTACCATCGGGAAACAATCAGCACGATCAGGGAACGAGCGACGACACGATTGCCGCTGTACTCGCGACACTGAATGAAGTTATAAAAAAGAACGCCGAGTTCTCCAGATCGTTACTGGACGCCGGCGGCGTTGAGAGACTGATGAACATTACGAAACAGCGTCAAAAGTACACGCCGAGAGTTCTGAAATTTGCCGGTTAGTTTTAGCCTTTTTCTAGATTACGATAAAGTTTTAGCTTTTACCGAGTGTCAGATATAAGGGGTTCGGCTATGTCAGGCAAAAAAAAAGTGTGTTTTTTTTTATTATATCACTAATTCCATACAATTTTTCGTTGATAATAGTCTTCTGAACGTATGAAAAAATCTCCGGATACAAATACGCAAAATTGAGAGAAAAGTTTCATTTTTTTTAATGGAAAAAATTATATGAAAAAAATGGAACTCCTCCCACTCGTTGTAATATTCGGACCTGTGATTTTTTTTACACGATCAGAACACCGGTACGAAAAATCAATAGCATCGGATTTTTTATAAGATTTTTTTTAATGATAAAAAAAAAAAGACTCTTCTCGACCTGAAATTACCGAATCCCAACGTAATTTACAGTTTTTACAGTATCGTAATGTTTTTTTTTTTTTTTGCAGGACAAGTATTATTCACGATGTGGCAACACCAGGAACTAAGAGATGTTTATAAGAAACACGGATGGAAGGAACAAGATTTTGTAACGAAGACTCTGGCAGCTAGAAATTCGGGTCCCAATTCACCGAATAATGCAAACAGGTAAATGATTCTCTACGTTATTTTTCTAAAAACTTCGCCATCATTTTTTTTAGTATCCTTTCATTGATTCGTAGCTATGTACGACGCGATAACAGTTAACGAACGCGTGTGCGATGTACGTTTAGGTACACTAAACGAATGAGGAACCAAACTAAACTGAACGAAGGGACAAACCCTCGGAAAGGAAGAACCTCTTTAACCCATTAAATAAGTGACTCTCGCGAGTAAATTTACATCCGTGACGACACGAATTCTAAACAATATTTTCTGACAGTACTTTTCTCACGGAATCAATTTTTATCAACGATTATCTGATAAAGCAAAAGTGGGGAATATTGATACCTATTATTAATAACATTAATCTGAATGGACGATATTCACCATTTTATCCCAATTCTTTGGACAATATACCGTAAACATTTCAGAACTTTTTCATGTCGAACCGCAGAAGTAGCGCCGGAACGCTTGTACCCCTTTTATGCCGATGTTTACGGCAAATTTTCATTAATCGTAATACACGTCCAACGCACATTTTTCCTGTTTATCTGCGGTTTTGCGAACGTGCGAATTACGATTCTCGAATCGCTCCTTTAAATTTTAATATCGACTAACCGACTCCGTTCCCGAAAATTCCAAAATTACATTTGCACTCAAATAGCTGTGCGCAATTTTTTGATAGGTTTCTCTTCGCTGAAAGACTTAAGTTACTGCGATACATGTTGAAAAAGTTAGAAAGCGCAAAAATGGTATTTTACGTTAATTATCTCAGAATAGTTATTTTCAGCTATGAATATGGAATACCAGTTCGACGTGTCAACGTTTGTGATTAATATAGTTATGATTGCAGCACCCTAAACCGACCAATGGCAAGTCAAGGAAGTACGCGATACGAAGACCGAACGATTCAGAGGACTAATTTGAATTCTAATAACGTCGGAAGATCGGCAATCTATCAACCGGTAAGAATATCCGTCGTGTAAATCATCGGTTATAGGAGTCTTAATACATATTTAAGAATATGATTATCGATATGCAAAGCCGAACCTTAATTTTCATTTTTATATGACAATAAATATGATGAATACTTTTTCTCGAATAGCTTTTTGCATGAGACATGAAGTTTTGGCAATCAATCGCAGAATTTTCCGGAATCCCAAAACGCCGGAAAATATGTATTTCGTCAGACATTTGCGATTCTTTACGTGAGACTAAAAGCGTCTCGTAATTTTGATCGCCCGAGTAATGTTTTGTAATTTTCACATCAAAGTTACCGGGCGATTGCTTAATAAGCTATCGTTGCGTTCAGCGAGTAAAATTACTGAGCCGCTGGTTAATTATAAAAAAAATTCGTCCGCGGAATTCGTCGACTGTTTTTAAAATCGAATATATCGTTCTCGAGTTTACCGATCTTTCGAACGATTGCAAAAAATAACATAATTACTTCGAGTCATTCGATTTTATATGAAAATGCAATATCTTTGTTCATAAAATGAATGACTGATTTAGCAGCCGGAAAAGTATCTCAATATCTTTCTTTCATAATATTTGCCGTCTAACGATTTTAGGCCCATCGTAATTTTGGATATATCACGATAATTATTGTTTTTTAAACAGCAAAACGAAGAAAACGCCATGTCGGATACGCAGTACCAAAAACAAGGATCTCACGGACCTCTTCCCGGAGGCGTTTGTGTATTTCCCACCAATCCCGTAAGTCAATAAAATTCATTATTCACGTACCAGTGACTCATCGCAGTTCAGATAATTTCGAGTTCATTTTTTTTTTTTTTTTCGCGTTACTAATTCGCGATTCGTCGCCAATTTGGCGATTTTTCAAATATTTTAATCTCGAATTTTCATGAACTTTCGTTATCTCAACTATGATAAGATACGTAATTTATCTGACAAATTAGCGTCGCAGGTTTGCGACGGCCGATATAACGATCTCGTAAGCTATTGTCGTAATGCATGTTTTTTATTCGCAACTGCGGATAAGTTTTTTCCATTTTTCATCTGATAATGTATATTGGGGACTAAATATATTGGCTATTTTGCGTATACGTTCGGCTATCATGTATATATATATATATATTCGCAATTTGGTTAAATGCTTCAATTACCAAAGAAGAGATCGCGTGGCCAGTGGCGACTTTTCGCTAAAAGCATCGATCGATTCTGATCAATAGACAAGAATCGACGAATATAGAACGGCAATGAGAATTATGTATGCTTTGGAATGCAAAAGCATTCAGAACTTCAGTTTTCAATCGATGATCGTCCGATTCTCACCAATGAGACAGCAATGCGAACGCATTTTGCGAGTTCTCCGAACGCCGTGCGTAAAGCTTTAAAATCGCAACGCCTGGAAAAAAAAAGAAAAAATTCACGACAAAAATTAGAGTCCTTAATATTCCTCCTATAAGGAGTTCCTTAATATCGTTCTCACCGTCCGAAGCCGTTGTGCCAATGTGACAAAGTGCGCAAAAATGGGTGGTAAACGCTTTACTATGGAAAATGGGAACCTGAAGAGTGGGGAATTTTACCTGTGACTCGTAACGAGTTGATTGAAGTTCTCTAAAAAAATAATATATATATTTACATATATATATGTATAGAAAGAGAGAAGTACAGTTTAGTATTGCATAATAGCGTTAAGAAGGTTACAAAGCATTATAATTAATAAAATACAACTTACAGCGCCAAGCAGTAAAGTGAACGACCGAAAATAAATAATTTTAAACAGAAATGTAATACTGTACTTCGAGTACTTGATATGTGCGCCGAGAACTACAGAAATTCTGAAAATTCGATAAAACGAGAGTAACGGTGTGTTAAATATTGTGTGGATAATCCTAACATCGTGACGCTGTACGTTAGTATAGGAAAAAATGGGGGAATGGCGATCAGTGGGCAATTCCGATCACTGGGAATTTTTTTTCGGTTTTACTGGTCGAAATAGCATGTAATTATTTAGAAATTAGTCGCGATTTTGACTAATTACTACTGAATTTATTAGACAAAATCTAACTATTCA
This sequence comes from Buathra laborator, assembly GCA_934046635.1. Lineage (NCBI taxonomy): Eukaryota > Metazoa > Arthropoda > Insecta > Hymenoptera > Ichneumonidae > Buathra > Buathra laborator. The sequence continues at coordinate 19,203,164 of OW203895.1, read as the reverse complement.
TAAACTGATCGCTATTTCGATCGGTAAAATTTAAAAATGACTCAGTGACCGGTAGCGATCCACTGACTCTTATTCTCTCATTTTCCTCTACAAATGTGTAGCTTATCGGTTCGCACACTAGTTAGGCAAAGAGTTTGACTACATCGCTCCTTTCTTTTGACTTTCTGCACCTTTTATCGTTGGATTTATAGTATTTCGATCATCTGAACGTCCGGTACTCAAAACGCAAGTGTTTTCCCAGTTTTATTATTTCGCTAAACGAATTCCCGAGCGCCAGGAGTGCATAAAGTTCCGTTTCGCGTTTTAGATGGCGCTGACGAACGGCGTAATGAATACGATGCTTTGAGTTTCAAAAAATCATCTTAAAAAGTTTATTCTTGCAGCGAATTTGCGAGTTCTCATTAAGATTTATCGCGGAGGTTCGCGAGACGAAATAACGCTTTTCGAATAGTTTTCTTCTGTCCTTCGGGACGTAACTAATTTCTTTTCGTCATTCTTTTGCATCTCCAATCGTTTTCGTTTCCTGACGCGTAACAGCACTTTCGCAATCCACGTCTTCAATCGAAGTTCATCAGACACAATCTTTCATTTCGGACTTTTGTATCGTTTCGTAATTTCAGTTTAATAAATACTAAACATTCCGAATTTTAATTGCAAGATGTCTGTGAAACGACAGTATCGAGAATAACTTCTCATATAACACGAATGATCTTAAATAAAATGTATCATATATATCTGCCATATTAAGCGACGCTGCTTTCGTGATACGTAAATCGTAAAAATATCCCATACAATCGCTATTTCCATTCAAAATTCCTTCGCTGTTATTTTGGACCATTTTTTTTTTTTTTTTTTTTTTTTTTTTCCGACTAATTCATTGAAGACGACATAATTAATTCACTACCGACAAAATCGAGGCACACTATTAAAAATAAAAAAAATACCACGCATATTGGTTGTATTTACAATGATTATTTTTATTTATTGATTTTTTTTTTTGTTAAATTGATACTACAAATTTTAACTCTTATCGTACGAAATGTAATATCGACAAAATCGTTAAAGATCGTTTTTTTTCTCATTAGTCGGGATTTATATTTGTTTAATAAATTGCGGTTTATTAGATTTTTCACGAATTTTTGTTCCAATGCAATACCGTTTACGCTTGTTTTATTTACTTTCAGATACTTGGCGATGGGAAATAGATACAGAGTCTATTTGCGAAAGGTGAAAAATACAATTTCCTCGATGTCGTCGAAACACAACATTCCTGGTTATTAATAAAACTACAATTAACATCACAGAGCCTAAATTTATACGGCGATATACATGAAAAACGAATATTTCTTCGTAAAAACGTATGTTCGGCTTAACTTAAAGCAAAATGCATTTATTATCTGATTAACCGATAGGCCAATTACATTACTGCTTGGATTGCATGAGATTTTAATTAAAAAAAAAAAAAAAAAAAAAAAAAAAAAAACGAACAATTTGATATTAGTAACGATTCCGCTTCGGACATTGTAGTGGTATAATCCTTCAGAATTTGTTTTTTTTTTTTTAATTTGTAGGCTTTTTGGGTGCACTATTTTATACTCCATCGTGTATATTAGCTCCGGGGATTATACGAGTAGCGCATATTTATTATTCAAAGCCACGTAATATCGAATAAAGAATTTAGTACTCCGAGGCGAAATAATGTAATTTTAATGTGGCTGACGCCCTCGAATGGCTAAAAGTGGTATCGACAGCGAATCCCACGTACAGGTATATCTCAAATGTTACCGTTGGTATTATCGACTTATACTTGTTGCTATTATCATGAAAATATATTAGAGAATGGTATTGATTTTAAAACAGAACCGAGAAATATCTTCCATAACGGCATCACGAATATAATAATCAAAGTCCATAACCAATTATACGAAATAGCAGAGTGATACGAGTGAATGGGAAACGAACGAATTTTGTAATTTCTTATGACTGACTGACGTCAATTATAAACGATCAGAGGTTTCATGTTTATAAATGATAAATAAAGTGCTTCATATGAATTATTTGAATGATATTCATTATTTTTACCGCTACGGCGCAATCGATGCAAAAAAATCGGCGAAAACGTGCAATTTTTTTTTTTTTTTTTTTTTTTTTTTTACGCAACTCGAACGATTTTGATGCGTTTTTTTTTTCAGTGTAATTTTCAAATTCGACGCCATTGACGTCGAAATGGCCTTAAAATGACTCAAAATCCAATTTTCAAAGACAAGAGGAGGATTTTGGTTACGATTCGTTAATTAATCGCATTATCCTTGTCGTGTTGAATTGTATACGACAAAATCAATCATAGACCCAACATACATCGGTCTGATGACCCTAAAAAAAATTTTTTTAAAATTATATATGGCGCTAAAACGCGTAACTTGCATAACATGTACTATAACGATATTATTCCTCGACAGACATCTTTCTTACAGCGCAATCTTAAAATTTTTTAAACGAAAAAAAAAACTCGAAAATATTGATTTTTTGGTACGAATCTGTAGAACAAAATTATGAATTTCCGACTCACTACAGCTGTACGAGACGATTGGCGTCGACAGTATTGTTAAAAATCGCACCTGGCAGCGTCTCCAATGCAAGTGTTTTATAGACTTCGGGATATTGCGTCTGATCCAAGTGATTTATTTGGTAATATCTCATCAGTAATGAGCAAAGCATGAATTCGATGAGTTCCTGCAAAATTCGCAAAAAATCCAATTTTTTTTTTTTTTTTTTTTTTTTTTCATGAAAAATAATATGTTTATCGTACCCTTTTGCCATAGAATGCTTGGAGCGATGAGAAAAAAAAAATCGATTTAGAAAAATCTTACAGTCGATTTTTCGGTATCGAAAAATATGTATTGTAATTAATTTGTATATTTTTTTTTGTGTAAATTGTTTCAGCAACCGCGACCAGGAGAGCCATTGTACGCTCAAGTGAATATGGAGAAGAAGAAGAAGCGGCAATACGAATTGGGGATAAGCCAAAGTCAAAGTCCGGTTGGTCCGCAACAGAGTGGAATCGGTGATGTCGGGACCGGTATCATTGGATCGCAATGGGTCGACGATAGCGGTAGTATGCGAGAGCCTTCGATCGCAACAGTAAACGTACCTACGAGTTCAACATCCGCCGGCGATTCATGGGTATAATGTGTGTCCCTTGTATCCCGGTTGACCGGCAAATCCCACCGAACTGACGATGGATTATTAATCCCCTCAAAGTCAATATAAATGTGTGCGTATTTCCGTGCGTAAAAAAAAAAAAGAAAAAAAAAAAAAAAAACAAGTAAAACAAAACGAAGCGAAAAAAAAAAGAAGAAAAGTCTCTGTAACCATAGCTGCAATTGTAATTTCGTAATAGTCGCGAGCGAACAAGAGGACACTTTCGTTCTGTACGATCGAAAAAAAAAAAAAAAAAAAAAAAAAATGAAACAAAAAAAAAAAAAAAAATGTAACCAATTCTTAATCTGAACTTCCGACAAGTCGTGGTGAACCAAATAGTACGTGATATATAATCGGCAGTCGATCGATAGGGAGGATATGCGAGAGGAGAAGTGGGGTCAATGGAAAAACACCAATTGTTAAGATTTATAGCAATATTATAAAATTCCAGAGGGCCACGTGAAATAATTTCCAAATCAAGAAATTCGCCTACGCAATAAAAACACGGATAACCATCACGAAGAAAATAAAATCGGTTTTTTTTTTTTTTTTTTTTTTTTAATTATATCGAACGAACGGATTGGATGTTTTTGATTACGATTTTTCAAACGAACTGCATATTTAAGACTATTGGGTGTGTAACTAAATGCAAACTTGTTAGAAATACATTTAACTCGTAGTTAAAACCTACCGTTCCGCACCGATGGCTCTAATAGAGAAGATCATCAATGACTCACAGTTCGATTGTCGAAAGCACGTCGATCGCGTGAATTTTTCCGAACGTTGAGTCATTTAAAATCCTCTCGTCTAATAGCACGATTCTAAAGTAATATAAAATTTAAATAAATATATACTATCACTGAACGTGAATGAATACAAAGTATTGTATAAATGATTTCGCGATGTAACATTTTTTGAAAAAGTAGTTAAAAAAAAAAAAACAAAAAAAAACAAAAAGAAAAACGACAAAAAAAAAAATAATAATGAAGAGAAAAAAAAAAATGAAAACTTTCGTACTAACCAGATAAAGTCAGGTTCGATACGCTGTGTTACTAGAATAATATTAATAGAGTTATAATATTCACGCCCAACTCGTTTTGGCAAAACAAATATTTCACGTACCAAGCATAATAGCATTATACACAGAATAATAATAATAATAATAATAATAATAATAATAATAAAGATAATCTGCCGATAGACTTTTAGCATCACCGGTAAGCATGAAAACGATGTATAAGTTGATGAAATGATTAAAATTTTTTTTTTTTTTTTTCTTTTTTTTTTTCGATTTTTTTCTTTTTTTTTCGATTTTTTCGACCATATCGATGAGCAGTGCGACTGGATGAGACACGCGTAGCTTATTTCTTTATACATATAAATATATATATATATATATTTTTTTTGTTATTAAATCATTCGATAGATCATAGATCTCGTTTACGGACAATGGTGTACAATGTATGATATCCGCATTTATATATCTCCATCGTATGTTGTTATCTCAGTGTAATTAAACATTAAGACTATAATAACGGATAGTTGTGGAGATGAAGTTTTCAATGACAAGACGGGGGGCGCGTCACGAATATCATAATGTATACCGCGACGAAATATTGTTTAGTTCTTTGAATTGATCGAACGATAATGTGAGAAGGCATTCGGGTGTTTATCGTCGGCGAAGTTGTTAACCGAACGAACGAGTGAACAAGTCGATTTGGAATGTGCGAAATACGATGGATAACTAAAACTCGGCGAATTTATTGGGTAATCGAACGAAATGGCATTCGATTGCCGATTGATCAATATAATTTAAATGAATCGAAAGTAATTTTTTTTTTCGTTTTAATTATTAATCCGTTATAAAAAATTAATTATACATTATTTCGAGAGAAATTCGTCGACGTTGACGATAATTTTTTCGGAAATATTACCGATGGATTCTTCGAGAAAATTATTTCCGTCTCACAGAAGACCGCAGGTAAGTATCATAATTTTCGATTTTTCACTCGTTTTCGATGTTAATGTAAAAAAATATACATATGAATATTAATTTTATCATTTTTATTTAATGATAATAATATTAAACATAAATTCGGAATAATCATAATCGGCAAACTTCATCGGGTATTTCCAATAATTTTTCATCATTTTTATTTAATGATAATAATATTAAACATAAATTCGGAATAATCATAATCCGCAAATTTCATCGGGTATTTTCGTGGACCGCGAATCAAGGAAACTCTTCGAAATATTCGTGATTCGGAAAGAGTGTATCGAGTCGCAGCAGCGTATGTGGCGTGCGACTACCGCGAGAACGGAGCATAGAAAAAAAAAGAGAAGCAACAAGTGTACAGTACGGAGTATGTTAGCCGCGACGGCGGCACAATGAATAACCGCGATGCTCGCCTTGTTTCTCGCGATCCGTGACGACGTCCGCTTTACGCGTCCGCTACCAGCACTCGTATGCGTTCGCTGGACCATTATTGCAAAGCTTTATTCCATAGACCTCTGCTGTTGCCCTCCGAAGGTGTGTACAGTGAGTCGAGAAAGTACCGATCGCAAAAGTGTAATGAAAAATCAAAAGACAACATTTCGCAAACGTTTTTTCTTATTTTTTCGACTTTATTGAAAAATGTACAGGAAATTGAAAAAAAATAAATAATAATAACAACAATAATGAAAAAATATTTCACGCGTCACGTGACGACATTGAAAAAGATTTTAAAAAAATAATAAAATAATAATAACATTTTTTAAACATACATAATAAGGAATTACGGTAATTAATGTATTATTACGAATTATTTAACGTTCCTTCAATTTTTGCATTGAGACAAAAATTCATCCAGTAAAAATATAAAAAACGACAGTACGTAGACATTTTTTTAAATTAATTTTTTATTTTTTTATTATGGTAAAAAATGTTTCCAGCCTTCGAATATCGATAATGAGAAATCCGGGTAATCGATGAGTTATTAGAAATTACCTAAGTCGCCGTTGCTTTTACTTTTGCATGGCGACATGTTTTACTGGAAGTCGAGTAGCGATGTATATAACACCTACGTGCTGCGGCGCGGGTCGGTAGTTTCAGGTGATTTGAACGCCCTTACGATACCCGCTGTCGCGGGGGTTCGTGACTCTAAGCTCAACGAGTTCCGAGTTGCGTACTGCCTACTGTGCGTATTCTCTACGTATACACTATACGTAATGCCTTTGCGAGGAACAAACAATAGGCGAAGTCATTCGTCTTTCATTATTTGCGTTTTTGCCGTATGCCACGGCGACAAAAATATTTGCAACTGCACGGAAAAAAATTAACCGCACGAAGCGAATAAAAATTATTATAGACTTTTTTTTATTTTTTTTTTATTTATTATTATTTTATTTTACACTATATCGTCGAAGTCTATAGTAAAAAAAAATTTTGACGAAGTCTCTACGATGAAATATAATTATTTCCCGCTAATAGTAAAAAAAAATCGTCGTAAAGTTATTAGTTCTCATTATTTCCGCTGTCTCGTCGTCTTTCGAATAATTACCGTAAATTTTTGTCGGAAGGTTAATAAAAGCGTTGCGCGACGTGAATCTGAGAATTTTATTTTAATAAAAAAAAAATATATATATGGCCGATGGCGAGATGAATGAATGATCGATCGTACGATTGAATGAATGGACAGCCTTGTCCTTGGCCAGCGTGCAGAGTCTGTAACTTGGCACTCGGGGGGGAGCTTCGATATCAAACAACGCGAGGTGCCCTGTGCTCGCGGGCTCCCTGGTTGCAGCGGTCGATATGATTCAACCTGACGATATATATTCTATAAGCAATTTTCTCTTTTTTTTTTCGCACGACAGTTATCAGCATCTGCGTCACGCACGTGCACTCCACAGTCACGATATGTTCGAGAGACCGTTCATAGAATTTTTTCCGGTTAGAAATTCTAACCTTCAAAAAAAAAACGAAAAATAAACATTTCGCAAAAGGAAAAAAAAAAAGTGCCCCCGAGAAACTGATAAGTTGCACTTCAAAGTCAAACGTACAAAACTTTTTTTCAGTCGAGTCGAGTCTTATGGTCGTTGCATAAGAGAAAAAAAATAAGTCTAAAAGATTTTGCAACCCTCGCCGTTCCCTTTAGTCATCGGTCTTTGCACTTTCGGGACTCTATACCCGATGACTCACTCGACATTACCGTATCCGTGATCCGTTTTACGAACGCGTGAAAAACAAAACCCCCCGTCGGAAAGTCTCTTCAAATGTCCCAAATTGCCGAGAACAATGGAAACGGACGAATGATGGATGACGAATGATTCATCATTCACATAATTCGAATAAATCGGAAAACGAGAAGTTTTGTTTTGAAAAGCAACCTTGAGACGAAAAATTTGTTTTTGTCAAGTAACGCACCGTCTAATGGATGTTCAATTATTTTGCGGACGATTTCTAATAAATCGAAAAAAAAACAAATCAAAACAAAAAAACCGCTATTTTTAAAGCTCTTTTATGTTTATATATCGATCGTGTAGCAGCTGTTATGAATCACGATAATAAATAAAAAGATCGCGATATTAACATTCTTGAAATTATTTTTTTTTTCGCGAGTTCACGATTCAATAAAAAATAGTATGACGAAACGGTTTTTTTGAGTCCCGTTTAGTAAAGTTTGCAAGTGAAATGTATAACAAAATATCGTGGAGCGAATCACGGAATTGTTTTTTTTTTTTTCTAACGGAAGTCAGAAACAAGAGATCCAAGAGCAGCCGTGTGCCGAGCAAACGCTCGGTCGTCGCTCGGACCGGACAGCGGGGGCTTCGTTCCGCGAGCAAAAAAACGGCTGCGGGGGAAAAGAGGGGGCTTTGGGCTGATAAGAGTACTAGCGAATGCACACGGTTGCCGCTTGCGTCTATACACATGTTTAAATCGAATGACCCACACACAGGCACGCACGCACGATCGAGACTGGAAAATTAGCGAGTAAAACGGTCGCGAGAATTATAGGTACGATCAAACACGAAGAAAATCGTGTAACGTCAACGATGCATAATGTGTTTGGCGAAAAATATTAATTCGAATGTACCGATCGATAAACAACGCAAGGGAATAGGAAAGGAAAAAAGATGTAGGTTAGAATTTTTTATTGGCTTCTTGTTAAAATGTTCGAATCTTAGGGTCGAGAGTCGAGTTTACAGAAATCGTAATGCAGGTTCAATTTTTGGTACATATATACTTATCGTATCATGCCACTCGTAGTTCTACCGAATATATAGTCAGACGAATGTTGCGTCGGATGTTAATTGCGTTGAATAATACAGTTTGCTCCTTGCAAATTCGATACACAGAGTTTGCGAAAAATGCCGCGCGAGGAATATACGAGAGGATGAAGCAGAATTGAAACTCTCCCACCACCGGGTCAAACGGGGCACCAACGTCCCCTCTCGTTGCTCGGTTTGCCCGCGAAAGCCCTCCGCGATCCGCGCTCTCTCGCTTGCGCGTTCGCCCCAACAGCGCAAAAGCACGGGGCCTCCGCCGGCACCGCGGCGCTGCTCTATGTACATAATAACTATACACGAGCTCCGCTGCCGATCATAGAGCTCCCCGGCTCCGCATATAGTAGTTACAAACCAAACCATCGACAGCTCGATCGAGTTCTAACGTTTCTTTTTTTCGTCTTTTTGTTTTCGTTTCTTGTTTCTCTACGGAAACGTTTGTCCCTTTTGTTTCTTTTATCCCACATACGAATCGAGAAACACGAGGAGTCGCGGTGACCCGTCAGTGAGATCAGACGTTCTCGTTTCGCCGAGAACAACACGTTTCGACAAGTGTTTTTTTTCTCCTGTTTAATGGACAAACTTATTTACTCTCAGGAAGCTTGAGAAATATTAAAAAATAAACCATTTTTCAAAGGAACGAGCGATATAGGTATAAAACGCGTCGTGACATCCTTGTCCCTTTCATTCATTCGTTGAATTCGGACATAACCCCCCACCCCTCGGCCGTGTGCCCGATCTATCCACCCATCCAGTGCCAAAACAAACGACGCAGTGTCGAATGTGACTCGTCGAACTCTCGAACTGTTTTATGTGACTCGTGAAGAAGTTTTGACAACACGTAAAGAAGAACACGGCAGAGAAATAATGAAGAGAAGAAGAAGCAGCGAGGACGAGGAAAACGTCGCCAAGTATCGACATCGCGATTATGGTAAGTCGAATTTTTCGATTTTTACACTCGTGTCGTAGAAAATCTTTCGCAAGCAGACAGTGTTCGCGGTCTTTTTTTTTGCGTATTATTATGTTGCGATCTTTCGTTTGTTTCGTGTTTGTGTGAGTTTTTTTTTGCGGGCGATCGCTCGAAGTGAATTTCTTACGGTTTACGAACACTCGTTGAATTGTAAACGGGGAAGGCGAGCGCGTGTGTGACCTTTCGGGGGTATCGCTGCCTGCCGAAGAAGATTCAGGGTCGATCACCGACGATTTTACGTTTACCAATCACTATAACTGGGCCGGTGGTCCGCGAGTTACTGGAGACCAGGGGCCGCTTGTGGTGGATGTATATATGTTCGATATCAGAGTGATAACGCCGCCCCTGCAACTCGCGATAACGATATAACCACTGGCCTCTCTCCGTATACTTGCGAGCCACGTTGGTACAGAGGGAACTCGACTTACACTTCGCGCACTCTTTGCTTCCGTCATCTTTTTTTTCCTTTTGCCATCATTCTCGAGAGTCTTTGTAATTTTCGTCGAAATTATTTTTTTCACAGATATTCGTTCTCATTAATTTTAATTCCTTTATAGAGAATTTCGTCAGCATAAGTAATGTTTTTTTTTTTCTCGTTGGGGGTTCACGAATGAAAATACAAATAGTTTCGTAAGAAAAGTGAGAAAACCTTTTTATTTTCTCAGTTTTCGTAAAAAAATGACACGATTTTATCGATGTTTTTTTTTTTTTCGTCCTTATATTACAAAGTTAAAAAACGTTAATGAAACGATTTTATTCATTTTACAAGCACGCGTTTGTGGTATGAACCATCGGGTATTTAAACAATATACTTATCTATACTTTGTGCAACGACTGACCCACGTACAGTGCACGTACGCCACTTCGCACACTTCGATAGATATTATCGGTAGCAACGATCTTCAGGGTCGTCATTATTTCTATTCGTGAACGCGTCGAGCTGCGTCACATCGTCCTCCTCGTGTACTGAGTCACTTTCAACGATGACAATTTCATTTGTTTTCTTAGTACACCTATCGATTATCGATTATTCTATCACGAAATATTGGACGCTCCCACGACGAGTCCATTAGTAGTTCGCGTCCGTACCACTGTATCGTAATTTTCGAGAATTTTAGACATGTTTAATCATCAAAAAAATTATGTACTTTATACCGATTTCCGATGGAAATAATTTTTTTTGGTTAATACAAAAATGACATTCGGGAATTTTAAGGTTAAGGGTTAACTTTTCACTGCACGCGAAGTAATGTAAAAATGAAAAATTTCGAGGGCCACTGTACGCGACATTATATTTACGAAGCGCTTGTATGAGGGGATATCCTGAACAAATACGAGATTACATTAGAGAACAGTTCGGTTCCTGACGACAAGATCAAACCTTGACCTGGCGTAACGAACATGCGCGCGTCCGCGTAAACTTATCTCGATGTTTTCGTCACCGAGATAATTTTACAGAAATCACAGACGCTTCGATTTTTTCCGTTATTTTTGTCACGTTTGGTTAGTTTTTTTTTGTTTATTGTTTAATTATTAAACATTTCGTTCGATATTTCGGAGTTTTGTGAAACTCAATCTCGCATTTAGATCGATTCGATTTCGATGATTTTACGGTCGGCGTTTGCATTACAAGGAAACATAACCCTTCGGGTTCTGATGGTTGAATAATAACCCAATAATATACAATATAATCGTTATATTGGAACGCGCGTCGCGCGCGTACGTACGCTTCGCGATGTATGGATTTATGAATGGCGCGGAGTGCCGTCAAAGCGCACGTGTCGCACTCTCCTCTCGTATCGTTTATTATACATATATATATGTATATTATACAAGTGGTGGTCCTCGGAACGTTTGTTTTTGGTAGCGCCTCTCGCCTCGCTATAGCATAACACCCGGAATCTCAAGTGAGAGCTCACGTCGCACCGGCCTTTGTGACGAGAACGCGTTGACAAAACTTTCGAGAACCTGCTGCGCCTCAACGAATGTATCCGATCGGCGATGAACGATTTTTTGTATCCTTTGGCTACATGACGATACACTCTCGCGTCATCCTAATATCATCGTCAACTTGCTATATTTCATTGTTTAATTAAATTCCGCAACGTATTCATCAAGTTTTCTATCACAATTTACAAAGAATTGAATATTATTATTTCGAAATTTTTACGATAACTGCAATCGTAACAGTATTTTTTTTAAACAAATTAACGGTAAAACTGTTAGTGATAAAAAAAAATTCTTGTACTGTTGTTACAATTTTTCGGAGTTTTTTATTTTTATAAAAAAAAAATTGATAAATATTTTTATAAAATTTTTCGTAAATAATATTTTGTAAAAAATTTGATAAAATTTTTTTTTTTTTTATACAAATCAAAAGTTGTAGTGTTCTCTCAAGAAAAAGGATCAATAGGTGTTTTTATAGTCGAAAGTGCAGCAAGAATCGCGGAAAAGAGTGCGAACTCTGCGCAAAGAGAGTTCATCTCGATAAAAAAAAAAAAAAAAAACGGTCATTCGATTTTTACCGACACACGATGTCTATTTTCTCGCAACGTTTATAACTCGAGACGAATAATGACAACGATGAATGATGTGTGTCGCAATCGTTGTTTGCGCAAATATCGAATACCCCAAGTCAGCATCTGTCGATCTTTTCTCGTACCCGAGAGCAATTATACAATTATACGCGATTTTTAAATTCAGCGACGGTAGTTAGTTAGATTCACGTTATTTAGCGGTCATTCGATCAAAAGATCGCTGGACAGGCCACGATCTTCCGCAATAATCGCATCACCGTCGACAATTATTTTCTCGACTTTCGTCGCTCGCGATCTCTCGCGATTTATTTTTCAAAAATCAATCGTTAATCGAAGATTCATTCTCTATAGAAAATTTATACTCGGACGCTATTTCTGAATAATTTTTTCGTCTCGACAAAAGTTCGGGTCGACAATAAAAAAAAAAAAAAAAAATGTTCGTATTGCACACCGGGGAAAATAAAAATTTAATACGAAAACGTATTTAAATTTCTTTTTTTTCCATCTCAATATGTATTTGAATTTTTCGTGATCTCCAGATGAGAAAACATCGAGGATGTTAAACCGCATTAAAATCAATAAAAACAATCGTAAAATTTCGAAACTAAAAAATAAAAATTAATTAAATTTTTCGATCTGTTTTCAAATATTAAAATAATTTTTTTCTCATTGACAAAATAAGAAACTCGTAGAGACCGGCGTAATTCGTGAAACATTCGATTAATTTTCGTATATAACGAACGTTCCAATCGATACGAATGATTGCGATATATCGTTTCAAAGACGCGAAGAAATAGAGCGATTCTCGTTCGATCCGAAGAGTTCAGTGATCCGGAGATGGATATGTTGGTACCGTTGTGACGGAGACGTCGTATTTTTAATGTTTCTTTTCTTCAACTTTTGCCGCGTTGCGTTCGCGTGATTATTATATATATATATTTTCATCTTTCTCCCTCGTCTCGGCGTTGTCGGGGATCGCCTCGTTCCCCTTTCGTTGCTTGTTACTGCAAGCGTTCGGAATATTCATAGAGAAACGTCGGAGACACGGAGATATCGGGGAACGTTTCGTTATCAGCTTTACGCCGCGCCGAACGGCCGTTGGTCTGTCCGTTTCAACGACGAGAATTTTTAAAACGCGTCTGTTGGAGAAGCTTCGAAGACTTGAGCGACGCGCGGGGATCACGCCGCCCTCGGGGTCGAATCGCACAAAAGTCAGGGTTCACGTAAACTCACTATTAAATCATCGTCATCGCCTCCGTCGTTGCTACCCGCGTTTACTCTGTTTTTCTAGTAAAATATACCCTCATTTCTTTGATCCCGTCTGCGTTCGGTGCTCCGATCATCCGACTAATGACGAAAGCTTCGAGATGCAATTTTCAATGATTTTCTTTCGATTTTTTTTTTTTTTTTTTTTTTTTTTTACAGCAAAACAAAAAACAGTAAATAGATATAAAATAATTTCGAAAAAATTTCACAAAAAAAGGTATAAATAATAATAATAATATGAGGGATAATTTTTAGACGCAATCAGGCGTTTCCCCGCGAAAGGCATCAAATTTCTTCGTTTCTTTAGTTGTTTGCTGCGCGAGAGAATTTTCGTTACTTTTACGCATTCGGATCGCTGGCAAACGGAAGCGGTTCTTACGACCACATCCGGGAATCCGTCGCGAACTGCTTTCAGTGTACCTTAATGTGGTTTCTTTCTGAGACTCGTTACATTTCAATTTTCTTTCTTTTCATCGTCGCGCATTCTTTGGTTTTTTTTTTTTTTTTTTTTTTTTTTTTTTTTCTTTCCTCACTTGATGTACACTTTTATCTGACGTTCCTAGTCACGTTCGGCGGGCAAAGACAATGCAAATTCTTTGCCGATGATTTTATTTCTTTCTTCTCGAAGAATATGTATCTTCCCGTTGCGAACGAAGGTTTACGTTATTTCGTTTACGAGACACGAATGTATGGAGAATGAAACAAGAATAATACATTCGTACAAAGTCCACGGAAGGGAGAATATATAACAAAACGCGTGTGATGACTCTCGCTTCGCCGGGGTTCAAGTCCGCCCGCGCGGCTCATAACTTTCCACGACTCTCAGACTTTCGTTGTACATTATATACTTCGTAACGCAACACCCGGTAATTGGTAACGTTTGACATGAAAAAAAAAAAAAAAAAAATACAGACTTTTCGAAATTCACTTTCGGATTTCGCTCGGCGTTTTTTTTTTTTTTTTTTTTTTTTTTTATCTTTGTACGATTCTAACGTTTAGCTTTCTTTCGTATCGACCGTAAACCAGACTTTCCTCATTCAGTTCTGAGGAAATGGCGTCTGAATTCGAATTATTTGACGTCGTTACTGGGAATGCATTTTTTTTATTTATATCTGCACGCGACGAAAAAGGTCGACTTTTATTTCCGCTTCTTAACAATCATTGAGGACTAAAGAACCATCTTTACTCCGTTTTTGAATAGGTGCGCCAAATTGTTTTCAAAAATTCATAAATTATTTGAAATTTTTTAAATAAACTGTATTTTTATCGTGTTGTCGAGAAAATATTGATGTGAAGAAATTAAAAAAAAAAAAATCACCGCGCATTCGAATGCCTTGAAAAATATTCGACTTACGAAAAATACAATTTTGTTTGAATTTTTTTACAAACGATTTTTTTTTTTTCGTGCGGTTTAATAATAAAATAAAAATAAAAAAATAATAAATATAATAATAAAATAATAAAAAAATAATGCCGTTTTGAATTACGAGGCTAAGGATGCGCGCGTGCATTGGATGCGCGTTGCATTGGAGGCTCTGCCCGTTCGCACACAATAGTAATAAACGCAGCGAGCGGCGCGATGATGGGGGGGCAAGCGAAAGGATACTTGAAAATGGCGGTGGGCTCCGGTTGGAGTTAACGCATGTGATTCTCGCTCGACGATATAACTTCTACGGACGATGAATAGCAGACGCGAGTCTTTGCTGCATATATATATATGTGATACACACATGCAGTACGTACACCTAAAAGTTTTGCTCCGCCTTCTCGCCGAAAGTTTCTCGAGTTAACGAGGCGCAGCTCCGAATTGCGATTAGCGGGGCAGAGCGAGAGGCACGCGCGGACCCAGCGAGAGCCCCGCGCGATCGCATAAATTTCAGAGACCTCGACGTTCGCGATAGCGGTTCTCAACTTTGCTTTGAAAATTCGCGACTCCTCCACTAGCGACAAATATGAATTTTAATCTCAAATACCCGCAAAATGAAACACGAATTCGTGACGTGTACCAAAAAATGTTATTCGCAAATCAATTCGCGATTTTTTTTTTCTGCCGATCAGAATTTTTTTTTTCGAATTTTGAAGTTTTCGTCATATTTATATACTTCATTTTTGAAAAAATTTTGATTTTGATAATTTTAATTTTTTTTTTTTTTCGGCAAAATATTTTCGGGAGAATATGAAATTTTTTTTTTTTTTTTTCAATACAAAGCTCACGCCATCGATTTTGCGATATGCTCGATCCTTGTATCGCGAGATCTGCACACGAAGCGTTCGCAAACGCTCCCGCGAACGGTTCGTCGCAATCCCGGTGCAGGAAAAACGAGAACGGAGAGTCCACGGGGGCACACGCGCTGCAATACCGTTCTCTTATTGTTTTCACGCTTTAACCCGCGGTGTTTACACGAAGCCAGTAGCCGAGAGGCCCCTTTACCTCAGGTTTCTCGCGAGAACGCCGGTGGTGTGGGTGCGCGCATTGCTCCATCGGGAACTCGATTACTTCCGGCTTGACGGAGGTTCGCGCTGCGCGGATCTCGTTACGATCACCGAGAGAAATCAATATTCACGTCTAACAGCATTAAAATACAATCGAGTCATCAAATTTCTTCGACACAATTTTTACGAAACGAATATATTTCATTCCGAGAGAATGCCGAACAACTGCAATCCATCTTTTTCGCGTAATAAATCTTTTCTTAAATCTTACATTTGGAAATTCAACGAAACTCCAATAAAAGAGTTCATAGTTCATAAATATGGAGTTGGATATTAAAAAAATAATAATAATAATAATAATTTCTGGCAATAAGAAATTTATTATTTATTTTTATTTATGTTTATTTATTTATTTATTTTTTTTTTATTTTTTTTATTATTGAAGTTCGCATATTGTCTATATATACCTCTTCAAAATTATGGAGCCACAAACGATTTTTTTTTTTTTTCATATAAAAAAAAATTGCCGATTTCTCGGGTGATTCAGGTGTCCTAATGTCGCATACGAAGATACCACGTTGTTCTGAAATTCTTTAGGATGAAGTAGAATACTTCGTAGTTTTCCTTTTTTTTTTTCTTCAAAGAGATCGGTTCCCCTTTACAGATTCCATTTGACTCTCAGTCCAACGGTCTCCTTTCGGAGAAAGCATAATAATTATCTTGGCACATAGAAGTCGGTGAGAAAGAGAGAGAAAGAGAGAGAGAGAGAGAGAGAGAGGAGAGCGTTAGCAGTGCAAGAAGCATTCTAAGCGACGATGACGCGGACGAGGAGTCGACACTGAGCGTCAGTGCGCTCTCGCGCGCTGGCAAAACGAAGGGGCATTATTCACTTCGTCGCGAGATAAGGGAGAAGCTAAAACACGGTTCAGTCTGTACTAATACTACGGGCGTATACGGTATACAGTATCTAAAAGGGGGTTTCGGAGCAGCGAGAAGACAGAGTCGGAGTCGGATACAGTGCCCCCGAGTTTTAAAATATTTTGACTCGAACGAATTCCGAAGCTGCGACGCTCGGCAGCCTAATCGGAGAACGAGATACGAATGGAATGATGCCATTCTCTTTGGGATCGCCATTGGCTAAACCCCGTCGTGAAATATCTATAAACAACTCAGTCACTCGATCCTTACTATTTTTTCGTACAGTACTTTCTCCGGAACCTTTGAAATCGTGCGATTTAGTTCGATTTTTCGCCGCACTTTTATCGACATTTTTTTTCATTTCGCTCGTCGCGTAAAAAATCGTCATGAAAATTTCCCAATTTTTCTCGTCAATAAAAAAAAAAAAAAAAAAAATTTAATGACGATAAAATTTTTATAAAAATTCGTCGAAAATTCAGCACGCGGATTTTTCGCCAATGCGCTCGATAGACGTTTGATTACGAACAACGCGAAACATCGATGAATTAATGATCATTCTGTCGGTTTTTACGGTACAAACGATAATTCCTGCTTCAGCAATAACGCGGAATGCACTCGCGGCACGATTATGCCTTCGTACGCGTATAGTACTTACAAACGACCGCAATTTTAAGTCGCTTGATATCTTCGAAAAGCGTCGTACACGAGCGCACATTCGAAGTTTCCATATGCAAGACGTTTTGCACGGGCGATGTAGAACACGGTATGCACGGGTTGCGTAAGCAAACGATACCGTGTGTCGCACATTAACGTATATATATTTATATACATATATATTTTTTCGTTTTGTATGAATAACAGAGATGAATGTATTACGGACGTATGTATAGACGTATCGACGAAACATTGACGATGGGCAATGTACCGAACGATTCCGGAATAACCCACGCGACAATTGCCCACCCGAGACCTGTCGAAACGTTTATTTTATGACACCTGTCGCTGGAATATCGATAGGATGATCGATGTTCATCGGGGCAAAGGGAAAGGGGGGTGGGGACTGAATCGTAAATCATGCAATTGTGACAATATCTGACGCGCTTCGTAATAATTCCGAGATTGAAAAAAAAAAAAAAAAAAAAAAAAATTGTTGCGACATCACATTAAACATCGTATATATATAAATATATTAAATACACAATTTATAATGCATATTATATATAGTATATTAATTAATAATGAATTAATAGACATTAAAAGATAATTAATTTTTAGGTTAATGTATCGTATATTAATGAATTATTAATTAATTCGTAATATATTAACCTGAAATTCGATATTTTTTTTAATGAGAAACAGTTTTTTTTTATTGCACCGACGAAAATTCGTATACGGGAAATCGCATGCGTGGTTTTCGTGCGCACAGCATTCAACGATATAGCAACAGGTTGTGGGCTGCGCGTAGGCGGGGGCGATCAGTGCAGCGCAAATGATCGCAGGTGCACTCCGCGGGTGCCCTGCAACGAAACACAGAAATAGAGGCGGGCAAGTGACTTTTTACAAGGTCGCGACTTCGCTAGCGTTACGATATTTAAACGATTTGCATGTACGTGCAGCAATGGAAACACATCGCGGCGCGTCCCCGCGCGTCCCGGTATAATCGCTCTTGACATATTTCGTAAACGCGTCGCGCACGCCTGGAAAAGAGCTCGAGACCTGTGCCATTCGCGAAGCGTTGGGTTAAAAAATAAAAACGGGGAAACATTAACTCCAATAATGATTATTATTATTAATCGTTTTTTCTACATAACGATCGGTAGATTTTTTTTTTTTTTTTTTTTTTTTTTTTCACAAGACACTGTTTCATTGTTTCCGGAAAACTTTGCCGATTCACTGAATAACGAATTTCACACGTTGTACACTTTTTTTTTTTTTTTTTCCTCGAAGACTCGACGAGTCGGGAAAATCCGCGCGATGAAGACCTCGAAACGGGTGTACCGGTTCGTCTCGGTAGCAAGTTCTTTAAACGAAGTAGTCCAATGGTGAACTGTGAGCCGCGGAGTAAGCTCCCGGGGCTCGACGACTGATTTCATGAAATACCGAGTGATAATGCACCAACACACGGTGCGCGCGCGCGCGCGCGCTCGCTGGTCACCGCGATATCTGGGCACATGCACACGTTTGCTCGTTCTATCTTTGCAGCGTGCAATCGCGAAACGGTGGGTGGGTAGTTGTAAGACCGCAATGACGTTGGTAATACGGAACTAACCGATAGGACTTATCTCACGGGCATATGATACTATGGGGACTTCGGCTACTCCGGCCCCTCTCGTCCATCAGTGGCTTCGAGACCTCGAAAACTCGCAGTTCGTAAACCGAAAAAAAATGATAAGTTTGGAAAACTAACGATTAGTCGAGAGACCTAAAAGTTGGTCGGTAAAATCGATTTTTTCTTCAAAATTTTTTTCCCGACTCGTATTTTTTTTTCTGTAATTCATCTTTTCGGAAAAAATGCACAAATAATCGATCTATTCAGTGATTGCGGAAAAAGCCCCGAAAAAATCATAAACGCTTTCAATGCATTAGAAAATAATGAAATAATTAATTTAATAAAAAAATAATTATAAATTTCATGCATATAATTATTTCTTAACTTTTTTTTTATATCGCAATCAACAATAAAATGGGTATTTTTTTATTTTAATTTTACTCGTAAAAAGAAAAAAAAAATTTACACGAACAATTTTATTAATAACGATCGATCTCTTTGATTCATTAATTGAGATTTAATGCCAAAAGCTATAGGTATATTTTCTATACTATACGAAAGTATATCATTTATCGAGATACGATAAATACTATACGGCGGACTTCCGATACCCGACACCGCGTTTTATCCCTCGGAGAAATCGAAACGAATATCTTAACGTACGCTCGGGCACTCGAAGTCGACGCTGCATATGTGCACAATTCGCGATTTTATTTGCTCGTGTACCTAAGCGCATTTCTCAATTGGAACAGTTATGGCATACTATATCGTAGTAACACACCGGGTATATGCATAAGTCACTGAGAGTCACTGGCGTGCAACTATACTAGTTGAGATAAGGTATCGCTCGGCCGCCGAGCAGAGCCGAGGCGATAGCGCTTCGTAACGCACTTACATTTTTTTTTTTTTTTTTTTTTTTTTTCATGGCAAAGTCCCGAAGCGGCGATGCGATTCACAATGGGAATGAGTGAAAAAAAAAAAAAAAGGAAATAAAATAAATAGGAATGAGAAGGGAAGACTGACGGCGCGAGGGAGGCGTCTCGTCGTATTGTACACACCCAGCTACGGGTTTGCCAGCATACGTTAGGTACTCCATACGCTACCGGAGCGGAGGCTTTAGCGTTGGCTCTCCTCTCTCTGCATGGAACAGAGAGATTAGATTAAGAATTATTTCCCTATGGCTTCGAACGTTACTCACACTTTTATCTCTGGTCGTATACTCGTCACACGCGCACCGAAGGGCGCGGATTCTGGGTATATTCCGCTTTTTTTTTTTTTTTTTTAATATCGAAACCCGTGAAAATTTTGCGAAGTATCCCCGAAAATTGCAAAATCACGATTCTATTTTAGACTGTAACCGCGCAACTATCTCGTCCCGGACGATGGTGTTCGGCTTGGAACGGCGAGCGTCTCGTGCGCACATAGTAAAGTGTACAGTGACTCCGTTCGTTGATAGGGTAATCTCTGCGGCCGGAGATTAGCCAAGGTCGCTGAGATAAACCTACACGAGAGAGAGAGAGAGAGAGAAACAGAAGGAAAGCAGTATACGAACGGTACAGAGTAATGTGTTATAGCAATCGGTTGCATCCCCTCTCGTCGACGACGGCACCTTAGTAGTCGTAGACAAGGAGTCTCGTCGACGATTCAGACTGCACGAGTACGTCAACCCGATCAACTACGACTAACAACCCAATAACATTCCTTTTTCATTTTTTTTTTAAAGTGTGCGTCTCGGTCTCTTTCGTCACTGAATGATAATAGTGACGTCACGACAACGGTCACACGAAATAATCAACGTGTGATTACGATAAGCTACTGTACTGCACTCTGTGCTTTTTGCTGACATAATAGTATATATATATACATTGCGTCGCAGTCAGCACAAGTGATTCCTCGATTTAAGGAGGTTGGAGCGCTTGGTGTTCATTTCGCCTAATTTCGACGAAATGGAGAGGGAATTGTAAACACTTCTCGATAGTATAAAAATCTGAAAAAATTCATGCATATTAAAGGTACCGAAAAGATTAATTTTGCATAATAATAATTGCAAAATGTTATTAACAAATTAATGAAAAAAAAAATTGCTAAACAAGTTTACGGTAATTCAACTTTTTTTTTTTAATGAAAATGAGTCGTTCATTTTTCCGAACACGTATTAATTTTTTCAGATTTTTATCTTCGGTTTGAATTATTTCTTTTTCTACACATTTTTTCCATATAAAAAAAAAATTCAAACCAAAGATAAAAATCTGAAAAAATTCATAGGTATTCAGAAAAATGAACGAATCATTTTCATAAAAAAAAAAGTTGCGTTACCATAAATTTGTTTAACAAAATTTTTTTTTTTCATCAATTTGTTAACATTTTGCAATTATTATTATGCAAAATTAATCTTTTCGGGACCTTTAATATGCATGAATTTTTTTAGATTTTTATACTATCGAGAAGTGTTTGCAAATCCCTCTCCATTTCGTCGAATTTTGGCGAAATGAACACTACGCGTTCCAACTACCTTAACGAGGCCCTCTAGTTTCGCGGATTAATGATCAACGAATCATTATATCGATCATTTGTTACTATTTTTTTTATTGCAATTAAGCATCAGCAGCTCTCTTCGGCATAATAAATTTATGAATTGCGGAGATGAAAAAAAATTCAGCGGTCAGCTGTTCAGGCAATTTTGTGGGCTTTGTGCGTTGTGTCTAATCTCTACAAGTCTTTACGGTTTGTCGAGGGATAAACGGTTGAAGTTGCGAGCACCTGGAGGGTGCATCACCTTTACGTTTAGTCCTCAACGGGGGTGGCGGTCCCCGGGTCCTCGTGTGGTTAAAAAACTCCGGCGTTTCTGTATTCTTTCCCTCTCCCGATATTCGTCAGTGGTTTGCGCGGTGTAGCAGCTGAGCAACCCGCGTGTATAACCCATAGTTGGAATACAACGCGACGTGCCTTCGCGGTCTGTGATAAGAGTTATTTTCCCAGGCGAGTCGGAGCGGAAACGAGGCGACTGACGGTCCGCCCGCGCGAGCTACGAGCCCATTGCTCGCTCGCGACGCTCGCTCACCCTTATGCGGGTTACGTTATCGCGACTCGAAGTAAAAAAAAAAAAAAAAAAAAAAAAAAAACGCAAATGCGACCGAACGGCCCACTTTAGCAGCGAGGCGAGCCTTGCGCGCGGCATCCATGCTAATTATTGACTCGAAAAGGTGTTCACGGAAGGCCACTTTATTTTTTACCTTAATCTCCTCGTTCGTGAACTCGATTCACATTCGCTTAATGATACTTCAAAAATCGCACTTCTGCCGTGAAATTTTTTTTTTTTTTAATTCTATCGATGTATTTGATACATTATAATGAAATTTACATTACATCAGTTGCATTGCATTTATGTTAATTGGATAAAAAATGTTCAAAAATTAATATTGTGGGCTTTGAAAATTGCCGAACGAACGCAATTACATAATTAATTAATTAGCAATTAATGTTAAACGTTAGAAAAATAAATAAATATATTACGAGAATATAGTTGCATTGACGGAGTCGTAACTGAGCGAATATCGATGATTTATGAGAATAAGAAAAGCTGATGAGTCTCTCGATGCAAATAAGAAAAAAAGGGCGTAACGCGGAAAAACGTTCGTTAAAATGCAGTAGTCGGCGAAGCAGCGGTATACGGCGTTCGGTTATTTGTTTTGACAGGCCGTACACGTCTGGGAAGTATGCTGGGTGACTCTGTCGAGTGTATAGATAACTCGTCGGAGAGCCCATATAGCTCACCGACGAGCACGCGAGAGCCATCGAAGCAGAATCGTGGGGGCGTAAACGCACACGCGTGGGGCGGTTTTGATTCCTCGGGGACACGCGCGAAGCACGAAAAATGTTTCTCTCTGTTTCTCGTCGCTAATCGATTGTCGTCATGCCTCCTAACAACCGAAATTGCCGGTGGCCGGTCGGTACGTCAGGGGCTTTCGTTGCAATTCGTCCGACGAAACTTTCCCGGAGGACGGAGGCGTTTCCGGAGATTCTATGCATCCGAACGAAGTTTCGTACCCGAGGGATCAACCGAAACTCCTACCGAACTTTTGAGACGTTAATTGTCGCTTTGTTACCGTGAAATTTCAAATTTGTCTCTTAAGAAAAACGCGACATTCGACAAACGGTATGTCGACCACATTTTTGATTTCGCTTAACTCGCCATTATTGAAACGAGTCGCATCCGCAAAAAAAAAAAAAAAAAAATTTGGAAAAAAATCGTAAATATTGCTTACTACGATAGTCACGAAAAAATAATTTTCTATTATTTATAAATAAATTGGTCATTTATTTCATTTACTTTCGATTTTTTTTATTTTTTCCCTCGCGAATTAAAATTTTTTTTTTTTTAATTTTTAAAAAATTAATATCGAAGCTTATACCCGATGTTTTCTTATTAGTCAGTTCTTACAGCGATTAATAACAATATCGTTGCATTATACATGGACAATGTTCGTGTAATTTTTTTGTTTTTGTCGGAAAAACTAGAAACACGGGGAACCACTGGGGATCGTTGCGTGTACTTTTCGATAAAAAAAACGTTATAAATCGCGCGAGAATGCGAAGGTTTCGCATAGGTTTTCCATACTACAAACAAGTTGTACAGTCGCTCTACTTCTCGTATTGTTGTGTAACTTCTACGGGTACCGCGTCATACAACATATATATATATACGCGAGCGCAGGCTGGAAACCATTATAACAAACTGGCGTGCAATATTTTACGAGTTCCATAAGGAAACGTCGTGGGGTCTCGTGATTGTTCCGCGTTTACATACACATACGATGCAAGAGTCTTGCAGCGTTAGGCTCGAGACATTACACGCGGAATACGCAGCGTACGCTTACGCTAAAATTCACCGTGGCGATTGGTCGATCGTCGATGTTCCGCGATCCTACGGAGATCGTTAAAGTATAATGTAAACACGAAGCTCTCGCGATCGTTCGCGTCACGGATTCCGAGAATAAAAAAATTTCTTTTTAACAATAAATTCGTTCAAATGTATCGAAAAATTCGCTTTAAAATCGAAAACAAGTAGTTCTCGCGATAGAATTTTTTTCCTGATGAGGAATGATTAATTAATGAAAATAATGAGAAAAAAAGGAATAATTAATTAACGAAATGGGATTAATTAATAATTTTTCCATATTTTCTTTATTTGTGGAGAAAATGATAAAAAATGTCTCCTTTCTGGCGAAATCTGCAGAATATCATTATTCGCCCAGCGCAACCCTTTTCCTTCGCGCGTATTCCTTCGCGACGGGCAAACGGTGAGCTCGCGATTGACTGCGCGGCGATTGCCAAGTGATCGCAAGTGAAGTGTAATAGCATTGCGCGAGCAACGAACGCACGAGCCAATGCTGAGCTTCTTGTTCCCGCTGCGGGAACGATATTACGCGTATTATCGCTCGTATATACATAGATATGTATATATATACTTGTCGCGAGGCTCGCGAACGGCGATCTTGCGAACTCGTGCCATCTGTGGTATTTGCCAAGAACTTTGAGAGCTCCCGATCGTTCGGTAGCTTTCGCAATTTGTAATTATTTTTATTGCGATTATTTTTAGTCTCGTAATTTCCACGAACGAATTATTAGACCCGACGAAAAAATTCGATTTCATTCGATAGATTTTTTTAAGCCATCGACTCTGATGAGCTCCCGAAAAGCCCCTAAAAAAAGTCTCATCAGGACGCGATGTCACCGCCCTTAAATTTATACTATTAAAAATATATTAATGTATTGCATAGCGGCAATCCACATGGAAATCAATATATTAGTTATATAAATCGTTATATACTTTAGTGTCATCGATTTGCATAAACATATTTTAAAATGTTTTTTTCGTCGGAAAAAATCGATAATTCACAGATATACTTTCCGATTCGCTTTTTTTTTTTTTTTTTTTTCATATTAGACGTTCGATTTATCTATCAAATTTATATAATTAAAAAAAAAATACACAAATACAGTGCAACGTGTGAAAAAATTCAGAATTCCCGAATCTTTTCACACATTGCAATGTTATATAACTCCGAAACAGATGTTGCGGTTTAATGGCAAATAGGAAAAAGAAAAATGGAGGGGATAATGCAAATCCTGGGGATCTCGCGAGCGAAATAGACGGCTGGTAAAATTTTATGGTCCTCAACCGGTGCTCGTCTGTGGAGTACAACGTGTACTCTTAGTAAATTTTTGGCTATGTTACATACTGTCTTAGAAACAGTGAGAGTTTGTCACGGATTCGAAAAGGAGTTGTAGTGGTTGAATGGTTGGCTCTTCGTTCGCCATGGCGCAGGGGGTCATAAATTCGGTAATCCCGCGCAACACAAAGCAACCGCCGTAAAATAATAACGAGGCAAATATTTGTCCTCCTTCTCGTCCTTTGGCGGAAAGCGGCTCTCTCGTTGCGCGTCTCTTGCGCCCGAAACGCCTCGTTCTCTCTCATCTGGTTTCTCGAGGACCTCGGAAATTATATCCCGACGAGATCCGAGATTTCTTTCACGCCTCTACGCCCGTGTCTGCTGTTCGTACTTACCGATCTCTCGAAGTTTCGTTGTTAAACGATCCATATGCGCGACCAAAAGAATGGTCGGGCGACCTAATCCATTCTCATCATCCCCACCGTCCCCGGGAATCCCCCGAACGTACGTGCTAATTGCGCCGGTCGAAACTAAACCATTCTCTCTGTCCGGCAATCCGATCCGATATACATACATCTATTTATTTGCCTATATCTATTTATTTTATCCGTTGAATACGAAACGAAGAAAATCTTCGAGTTTTCGAAAACTTAGGATCGGATAAATCCGCTTCGATAATCGCTTACGATTTTTTTTTTTTTTTTTTTGCGAGACGATACTACGAGAATTCAAAGAACGGCGCGGCGTGTAAAAACGTAAAAAATATTGTCACGTGTCGACGACTTTCGGCGCTACTGTTTTTTTTTTTTTTTTTTTTTTTCTCGCTCGACGGTGTTCGTCCCACGTTCGCGCGAAATTTTTATCGGTGAATTTTTCGTGAGGAAGGCACGTATTACGATCGGTTCTCATTAAAAATGCGCACGGATGGCACGTAAGTACGAGGGCGTCGACACCTGACGATAAGACACGGACTCATCGCGAGAACTTCCAGCAATTGATCGTGTTTAGGCGACACAATTGCGACCCGAATAAACTAACAAGTTCGTTGTTCATTCTTTTTGTTTTTTTTCGTTTTTCACCGACGTTTCTTTTATTTTTATAAAAACGCTATCACCAAAAAATAATCACGTGAAATTAGTGATTCGATTTTCTTTACTTCTTAAAAAAAAGTAAAACGGACTTATTTGCCGAAACCGCGATAAATTGACGAATCGATTGATTATCGATATATTTTCGTCATCAATAAATTTAATTATTATGGGGGCGAAATAAAAAAAAAAAAGAAATTTGATTCGCGGGGGTCTCAGAATCGCGTCTTCCAAATCGCCGCTTCCTCAACTCGTTTCCCTTTTGTTTTTTTTTCCTTCCATCCTTTCAACGGGGACGACGAAGCGGCGAGAAGCGTAGATTTCTCGTTATCGCGTTGGCCCAGGAGTCCGGCAGCGCGCTAGCAAGAGACCGGATGTCCGCCCGCGCAGGATGTGACGTCACTCGGTGCCAACGGCGAGCCGAGAGAATGTGCGAAGCGAGAGAGAATAGAGGAGAAAAAGAGAGAGAAAGAGAGCTAAAGAACGCCGTAGAGAGACGAGGGACTACGATGTACTCTTGAGAGGTCCCACTAGTCGCAAACATTCCGAGACCGCCCCGTGTGTTTGGTACACAAACTCTCTATACTGCCTCCTCCGCCACCTCTCCCCTCCCCCATCGCTGTTGCTCCCTTTGCTCATTCGTTCAAACGATCCCTCAGGTAGAGTTCTCCGTCCTCGGATCGGGACACAGGATCTTGAAACTTCTTCGCGGAATTTAATTCCAAGAAACGAATCGGAGCGCTTTAATAACCGGAAGAGATCGATTGACGACGATTCCAGAAATTATTTTAGCTTCGATGATTTTTATTCATAGGCTAACAGACTTCACGTGTAATCGAGTTTCGCGAATTTGATAAATGATTGTCGTCTTCAACTTGTTTTTGGGGAGTAAAAAAAAAATTAGAAAATTGCTGATCGATTTGGAGAAATCTAAGTTGAAAAAAAAAAATTAATTTTGGATTACGGAATTATGGCGATAATTGCTGATAATTGTTATCGGTTTTTTTTTTTTTTTTTTTTTCAGTGTTTGTCGGAAAAATTTGGGAATTGTATAAAAATATAATAAATTTAACCCGTTGAAACTAATTAAATTTAATAGAGTTCCTGAATTGCGATAACTAAAAATTTTTATTACACGGGGAATTTTTCTGAAATTGCGACTACGCCGTTAAGAAAACACGATGCGGAGAAACCAGAAAATATGACGACAGAGCTATGGCGGCTAAGCCGCCGTTGTATACCCAAACACTTTCGCGTTGGGGGCGGCGGTGGTTGTTTGTCGTGCGGGTAGACACACACAGACAACCGGGAGAATGAAATCTTCTCGCGGGGTAACATTGTCACGGCGTACTCTCGAGTTGGATGACGTCGAGACGCGCTCCGGTTTCTCGATTTTCTGGTCCGCGAAGTATTTGTTTGCGTTGGCGGGTGTCCTAAGCCGGCAAACCACACTTTAACCCCTTAACCAGCCTCTTACCCCTGTATCCATCGCTGTTCCCCTTATTTTCACGTCTCTTTCTTGTTCTCCTGTTGATCTAAGTTCGTCTTTAGTCTAAATTTGAGTCTCTCGACTCACCGCGGCCCGCAGTGTCAAAAGTCAGAATAACAATAGCTAAGCGTCAAGTAGACCAAACAACGAATACCTTCGCTCAGATCCTCGAATTTAAACAATCTTTACCCGTTCGCGTATTACCCCAATCCCCCCATTAAGCTTGTCTACCGAGTCAAGAAGTCACTTTCCAAGAGATTCTTCTCGAGACCCTTCAGATCCAGCGGTGGTCGCGTGGACGGAGTTATGGGGGTAATGTTTAAACTCACAAGAGTCGAGTTCCGGTTATTGCCCATCGACTTCGGCATCTATACTTTCGGAGTTCAACCCTTTTTCGGAGTAAATTTTTTTTTTTTTTTTCTTTCGCGTACTTTGTCTACTATATCGATATTTTCCATCATTTTTGACAAATTCAATCTTAAAATCGATAAAATAATTAATCAATTGATCATTTAATTTATCAATAATCTCTCGCGATTAATGGATGCAGCGAGGAATTTCTATCGATTATTTATCTCCAATTTTTTACATCGAATAGAATGTTTTTTCATGCCAATTAATAGTGTTCCGTTTTTTATATTTATTTGAAACGTTTTTTTTTTTTTTTTTTTAAGATTTGTCGTAGTAAATTTCTTCACAAATTTCAAAGATAATCGCGGAGGCGATCGCCGGTCGAGACTCGAACAATCATTAATGACTGAGATACGTTTATTTTATTACTTTCGTCGTCTTTTTTTCGTCCATCTGTATTCAACGCTTTCGACAAAAAGCGTTTAGCGACATAAAATGCCCTGTATCTCGAAGGAACTAATAGGGAGTCACTGTTTTCAACCGGCTGCGTTCACGAATTCCGAGTCTCGCTTTAAAATCTTTCGGTCTTAATACCCTATTACGCGGGAGTGTTGGGGCGCATGGATTCCCTCGTGTGCTGCACCGACTCTTCTGACCCATGACCCCCGGTCCTCTGATTTACTACTCCTCTTCTCTACCGTTTTTTTCCTTTTCTCGTTTCTTCGTCGATTTTTCGCTCTCGTATATGCGTCGGGCAAAGTCACTCGATTCTTCGCTTTACCCCAATTTTCCGTAAATGAAGTTACGCACGATTTAGGAAATATCGTTTTTTAAATTTCCAATTCGCTCCCCGGTAGTGTTTCCACCGGTGATTGGAAAATTTATGCTTCCAGAGTCGATCGACAAGAGAAAATACGATTGAGTCTCACGAATCGATTTTCGAAAAAAAAAAAAAAAAAAAAATATCGGAATGAATCAATAGATCGAAATATTTTTGACAAATAAATCACAGCGCGCGGTCGAGAAATTGTAAAAAAAAAAACTTCGATAGAGAAAAATACGCCCCATGTAAAAAAAAAAAAAAAAAAAAAATCTTAAAAATCCCGTCTCATCTTGAGCACACGACTGTGCGCCGAGAGGTCTAGCAGAACTCGTTCGAGATCTGGTATTCGTAGTTTAGCAGCAGCTCGTTTATAACAACCCCCATCCCCCAGGGTGACTGAGAATACGGATCGCTTTACGAGGTGGCGCTAAAATTGCGGAAGATGCCGCGACACAAGTGTAAAAAATTGAAGAAGAAAAAAAAGAGAACGAAAGTTGAAAAAAAGTGTAAGAAAAAAAAAATAAAAGAGCCATTTGCCGCCAGAGTCCAGAGAGGCTGCACCCCGCTGTGGGTCCTGCAACCCCACGATGTGTGCGTGTGTGCGTGTGCGCGGAGCGCGTTTCTGAACGCCGTTCATCGCGATCTCAAATTACGCCACGCAGTCTGGGTTACGTTGTTCGCGACTCGGGACAAGCGTCTGTGTGGACAGAGTATCCGATACACAGCCGAGAGGCTGAATCGACGCTAAATTCCTCTTCGCTGTCGGCAAACACTTGGAACATATGAATAATTGTGAGGTGTTCGAAAAATTACATGAGAAATGTAAGAAAAAAAAAAAAAAAAAAACGAAACACAAAAAAATTTAAGGGGATAAGAATCGATCTCGAAAAAAAGAAAGATGTAAAAAAAAAAAATTAGTTGCTTATAATTTGGTATGCAAATTCATGATTTTATCATTTTTTTCGATAGATTTACTAAAATTTTAGAAATGCAAAAAAAATTATTCGTATTTTCCGTTCCGTTATCGTAAATCGTCATTCGTCGATTTTAGGTTGCGTCAGTTTGGGTATAAGTTCCACTTGAGGCGTCGCGAGAATAAGAGGTTCACAACTGCGTGTTTCCCGCGCGGTAGTCCGTGCTTATCGACTCTTCATAGCTCGTATATTACTCGATAAAAATCGGAGAATGACTCCGAAAGTGAGGGAAATGATTGCGGGTGTTACGAGAAGAGTTCCGATAATAAGTAGTCTTCGGGATTATTCATGGCTTTTTTTTCTTTTCACCCTCTCTTACGAACTTCTCGCAAGAGGGTTAGAACGGCCGTAGAGAGAACCGAAGAACTAATGGGCCTCGACGGATTCGTAAAATGGACCATTCGGTATATATTTCTCTCGACTCCGTCACAGGTCCGACGAAAAAAAAAAAAAAAAAAATCAGAAAAAGAAAATCGTGGTAACCCGATACAACCCGAACTCTCTTAACTCTCGACACCCATCGAGCGCTTCGATAGACATATTAATTTCTGTCGTTTTCGAGAGCAAACCATTATGCACCGGCCTTCTCGACTGTGCTGAGCACTTGGCAATTTTTTTTTTCCAACGATTTTTTTTTGTTCCCTTTTCATCGCGCATCAAGACTCGCGCGCTTCCGGCAAATCTTTCTTTACAAGTTTACATATATGTATATATATATATATATATACGGTCTGTAACTTACGTACAAACTTAGACGAAGAGTTTGAATTGTTTCATACCTTTCAGCGTTAATGATGCCTTTAACTCGTCGTTTGATATACAGGAACCTTAATATTTGCTCTTCCGTTGAAAATTCAACGAGCGAAGGATTCCCGAACGCTCGCGTCGCTCGGGTCGCTTGTACAAAAGGGAACTTGTGTTTCCGTCGCTGTTATACCTGTTTGCGCCGACACTGCAAACACTGTAAAAAAAAATCTTTTTTAACCACTCGAGGAAATGAACCCTTTAAAACTGTAATATATCGTTTTGATTCTCGAATGGCAGTTGAATTTATAACAAAATTATTGTCACCACACACCGTAATAATATCTCAAAAAAAAAAAAAAAATAATAATAATAATAATAATAATAATCAAATAAAAAACATATCCATAAATATATTGCAGGAGATACAAATCGTCACAGCGACAATTATTATGACGAAGGGGTTGAGATCTCAATACTTTGTAGCAAATGCGATATATTATTCTTCGTCTTTACTGAACGAATGGACGTCGCTTCGGCCGATAGTCGGATACCAATCGACTAGAGAGAGAAACTTCGTTAGTAGTAACTCACAACGCGATCAGCGAGCACTCGCGCCTTCGTTTTGTTTATAATAGAGGCAAAGATAAAAAAAATGAGAGACGCGATAGAGAGACAGACGTGCGGAGGCGAACGAGACAGCGAGACGCAAAGATAAATAGGGGTTAGTGACCCCTCCCTACGGTGAAGAGCGTTATTGGCCTCAAGCCAAAACGAATGATGTTCGTCTACGAAATACCATAAATCGGCTTGCCGCGTTAGACACCAGTGAGGATCTGTCGATTGATATATCGTTAGGGGTTTATTCGTTCGATGTATTCGAGGACTTTCGTCGCACGAGTGTAGCAAAGAATTCGGGCGAAAGAAGGCTAAAGAAATTCCAAACAATAGTCGACGAACGGAAGATTCATTCTATAAAAAAAAAAAAAAAAATTCTGACAACAAAAATAATAATCATAATTATTATTATCATTATTACATCAAATAATCATTATTATCATCAAAACAATAATTATCTAATTAGAGGATTCGGACAAAAAAGCGTATTTCGCTTTTTTATATTTTTTATTCAACTTATATTCGAATATCTGTATAACAATTATTTTCCATATTTAAAAAAAAATCAAATTACAAAAATATTACGTGATTTAAAAATGCTTCACTTTCTCAATGGATAAACTCTGAAATAACATCGAAAGGCCTTCGATGCTTCGCCAATATGCAAAATGTCGAAAGCCGCATTTGATCTTCCATTTTTTTTTTTTTTTTTTTTTTTTTTTTTTAAATCCCGAGTTTCATCCCGGTTTTCTTCCTTAAGTCTCACCATACTTTGGCGTCACGACATGGTACATATGGCGGGCGAAGAAGAGGGTTAAACCTCTTGACGCCTTCGCTCGACTTACCTAAAAACGACGGATACATTTTTCGAAATGTGAGAGAAACCCCCTCTCCCCTCCAGAGACACGTTATACACGGGTATTAGAACAGAAAGGACCTACTGAGTCCAAAACGCAAAAGGGTCCCAGTCGGAGATCGATTTGGGTCGTGCGATCCTACGCGTGAGCCCTTCCATGCCTCGTTCCTCGATCTTTACGATTTTTTTTTCACTCCATCTCTTCTTCATTTGACGCTGTACTCCGGATCCATAAGCGGCCTATATATGTGTACTTTCGAACGCGTCACCTCGTCCTCGACTTTATATACGGCATTAATAATGATTTATAGCTCCGATCGAACGTTTATTGCCGTACGCGCTAAAAAACAGACTCTCAGAAAGCCATTAAAAAAAGTCATTTGAAAATGACTTTGGTACTTCTTTGGGAGCCGACAAACGACGGAAGTTTCGTTGAGTCTACAAAGTAACAAAAATTAAAGAAAAATGAAATACGAAACGATAAAATTCTCGATCTTTTTTTTTTTTTTTTTTTTTTTTTTTTTCGGAGTTGACGAGTTTCATGGATGTTTTTCACGACGTTCCTCGGTACGGATTGGAAAAGGTCGTTGTGTCTCGGCTTAGAAATGAACCTTGTAATTGGAGATCGGCGATCGTACGAGTTCTGTTATACCTATAGTTATACATACGCGAGTGTTTATAACTATACGAATCGCACGTACTGTACGTTTTCTATAGCGCATTCTCCATTCCTTTATTTATTCTTTGCTACGCGTACATACCAACTGTTATGCCGCGACTCGATTGCCACCTTCGTTTCTTTCCGGACTGAGATGGCGTAACGAGAGTGCGCGCATTATACTATGTCGTAAGAGATTTAATTAATCGTTCAATTAAATGACCGCATACCGCAAGCCGCAGGTGCGTCTCGGATAGATTGCGATTATATTTACAGTTCAGATTATAGGGGCCAAAAATCTTGAGGAATGTTGACAATTTTATTATTTAATTTTTATCATTCGATTTAGATATCATTTTTCATAAATAATTTGAACTGAATATTTGCAGTTCGGATTATTTTTTATCAGATTTAATTCATTTTTTTTTTTTTTTTTTTTTTTTTTTCATTCAATTACGTGTCGTTTTTTTTGTCGTCGAATTTATTCGCGATGTTAAAAAAATACTTCGCGTAATATAAAAAACGTTAAATGTAAACATTTATCGTCCGATGATCGCGTCGACGATTGGCGAATCCAATGAAAAAAAAAAAAAAAAAAATGAGACTACGAGAGACTGAAATACATCAGAGGGACTGCGGTTGGGGGTTCATAGGTCGAGGCGGCGGGTCAACGAAGCCGGAGTAAGTCGGCCCGACGAGCGCTCGAAGCGAGCAAAGATCTTTAACATTATAAATTTCCTATAGTGTACATTCGCGATATTACTCACGTAATTATTCCTTCGTATTCTTAAAAACTCTTTGCTCTAATCGACGATGTTCCGTGACGTCGCGGAATTTCCACTGACTCCGC
The DNA here is from genome assembly GCA_934046635.1 of Buathra laborator. NCBI lineage: Eukaryota > Metazoa > Arthropoda > Insecta > Hymenoptera > Ichneumonidae > Buathra > Buathra laborator. The sequence goes on along the minus strand of OW203895.1, from coordinate 19,169,678 downwards.
GAAGCGAATAAGGCGACTTTCGTGTTGTTTCTCTCGGGCGTAAACGAGTGCGAGTTCTCCTCTCTGCGTCACTTATTCGCCTCTTTGTTCGCCGCTCAGCGCCGAGTATCCCGCGAACATTATTATTTCTCGGACAGACATCGATCTCATGACTTTCTTCGACGGATCGTTCTGAGAATCGATTTTCCACTCCGCTACCGTGGATACAACAATTTATAACTCTGTACGATACTTCGAGATTCGATTTATCGCTACGAGCTTTCGGATAATGAAACTATTTTTTTCACCCGGAGTATTGTGTCCGACATATCCTTAACAAGTTGGAGTCACAAGGAAATCGCGACCCCCGATAAATGTGTAAAAAATTATAGAAAAATGCGGAAAAAAAAATCATGCAAAGAAAATCCGATATTTCTTCATTCGGCAGTTAGAGATCTCATAAAAAATGTTGAGGTTAACAATCGTTGATTTTACGTAAAACAATTGTTCTTTTGACGATTAACCAAAGGGAAGGGTCTAAAATAAGTCCGTTTAATCGAAAATCCGAAGAAAAAAAAAAATTTAACTGAAAGTCGCGATGATTTTACGAAACGAGAGATATTTCATATATGGTTCAAGAGCAACGACGGTATGAGTTATTCTCTCGAAATTTTAAGAAGCGGTCGAGCGAGCAATGAAGCAATATCTTCGCTGACCCGTGCTTCGCCGAGGTTGCGAGTCGTCGTCGTCATCGTCGTTGCGCTCCGGAGTAGCGGTAGCAAACGAAAAGGGGTCGATTACTTCCAAGCAAACGATCAAAGAAAGTCTGTCTTGCGACGTTCAATTCCATTCCTTCATCCCGGCTTTGTCGATTTTCATTACGCGGGAAAATCTCGCGGCTTCGTAAATTGTGCCGAATAAATTTATTTATAAAAACGAAAATCCGTTTTTTTTTCGCCATTCCGGCGATCGAATACTTAAAAAGTATACTTTTCTTTTATGACAAAATAAATAAACTAAATTCTTTTGTTTATTTGCCATTAATAAAAATTCCATTGCAGTGATCGAAGAACATTCGAAAAATCGCTCCTGCGTTTTGTTTATCGACGGCGAAAGCGGCGAGTATACAAAAACAATCGCAATCGCGGCACGGGACCAGTCGCGTGCCAACTGCAGCGCGCATAATCGTTCATCTTATCGCTGTACTATCACACGAAAGCTAATCAGCTTAGGATGACTCCAGTGAGTATCTATCGTGCGATAGGATAAGCCGAAATTCTCTGCGAGGATCGGCACTCTTGTTCTTCGATCTTTTTCGCTCCTTGCGAATAAAAATTCTCGAAACGAATCGTAGCGACGATCATTTTTTCTTTCCTCAAGGTGCGCACGTGCTTCCGTCTCGGCGACAGTCGAGACGGAACCAAAGCCACTCGTCGAGACAGACGCGCGGATGAAAAAGCCCTCGCAGCCGGTCTCGCAAACACATGCGAGAAAACCCGCTGTAGGGCTGTTTGCACGTTTTACGACAACGTTTCGTGGCAACGAGACGATCCCACAACGGGGAGGGCGGGATTTCTCGTATCTACCGCTCGTGCCTCTTCCCGAAAAAAAAAAAAAAAAAAAAAAAATCGGTAAACAAAACGCGGAAACGTGCGGAGAAAGGAATAAAAATGTGAGAATAGAAGAGTCCTTTCTTTCTGCAGCTCTGTTGATTTTCTATTTCGCCAACAAAACAGTTTTCTCCACTCCGTTATAAAAAAAAAAAAAAAAAAAAAAAAAATTAGAAATAAATAAAAAACTGGTAAAAAATAATTTTACAGGTATACGAGACGAAAGGCTAATCGCCATACTTTCAATCGTGAAACCGCGTAGTAAACAATTATATTTTATCTATACAATTACGCGTATCAAAATAAAATCAGATAGAAAATTTGAAAAAAAAAAAAAAAAAAAAAGAGTGAAAGATATCGTATCCGAAAGTGTGGAATACAGAAGTGGCGCTTAGACAACGTCTCGTCGAGATAAAATACACTGGTCTGGTAAGCGGTCTCAGATAATCCCGCGGTGGCAAATCGGGTTTGCGATAAAGCGAGATAACCGACAAAAGTTAGATACAGCGCAGTGTTGTGTATATATATAAAAGAGAGAGGGAGACGCACAAGCGTCGGCGAAAATGAGCGGACAAAGTTGATGCAAACGCGAAGAACAGAAGCCGAATAGCCGCAGATTAGCCTATCTTTTCTGACTCGCGTGCGGCGCGGTTACACCGCGCGGTAGCCGAAGAGATGAATGGACTCTCTCCGTCGATTGCAGCTATCACTATTTCTACTCCGCGAGCTATCATAGCGCGGGCCACAGACTCGTTCGTAGTAAACTGAAATACGCTTGTAGACCCCCCGCCAGTCGGTGGGCGGCGTGCGGCGTGTGCACCACTCTTGTTCCTTCCTACTATATGCGATTGCGACGCTTCATACCTAATCAGTCGAACGTTCCAACAGCGAGCTTTGCGCGCGCCGACAGAGTAGCGCCGAATCTTCTGCACCTCGTAGACATCGCGGCGACACCGGAATCTCGATTGCCGACTTAAGTATCTGTATATATTATGCATCCGATCAATTATCGATAACATTTCCTCGATGTTTCTGACGCAAAAGTTTAAAAACAAATCGAAACGTTCATTGAAATATATGAAACGTAAAAACAAAAAATTGAAATATAAATATGAATGCAAAAATGATTGCGTTAAACGCAGCTATGCGTATATCAGAGTTAAAATGCGTAAAAAAAAAAAAAAAACAAACACTCGGATCCTCGCGCGCGCGAACGGAGCGCGTACACCGCGTAACACCAATACGGCGTTCTCTCGCATAACGCCAAACGAAACACCTGGCCTTTCGCCTTATCGGAAATAGGCAAAACGCACCCATATAGTCGACGACATGCACACGCAGAAACCGTTCACTTATATGCCTCCCCCACCCCCACCCCCTCCCCCCCAACTATTATAACACTAATACCGTATGTAATACTTGGGACACGAGCGACCACTGTGCCCTCATGTAACAACGCGATGTATATATGCTGCTCACTTCCGTTTTACACACGTAGACAATGATCTCACTGTTTCCGACGTTTTTTTCAAATATTACACATCTCTATACGAAAATTCCGATACTTTCGATTTCATGGCCCAATGTCACTGCGATGAGGCATTTCGATTTATACGGGAATCGGCGGATTTAAAGGCGTTAACTTGGCTGCTTACTTACCCTTTGATATTTTTTTTCTCTTTTCGCAACGGACGAACGAGATAAATAAAGCATTCATTGAATCTGTGAGGATCTTTTAGTGAGACAGATGAGATCTGTTTCGCATCGATGACAAAGACTGTTTTTGTATTTGACGCGATTGAGTTCTTTCATGAAAAAATAAATTAAAATAAAATTAATTGCTAGGTGGACATGAACGTTTCTGTCTTCAATCGGCTACTAGGCGAGTTGATGTTAAAATTTTTTTTTTATTTAAAAATTTTAAAAAGTTGCGATATTCGGTGAAATTTTGAAGGCGTTCTTCGTTTATCGCGAATGCAATTATATTCAGTGCTTAATCTCCGGCTTCGCGATCTTACATAAGGACCAATTCCGTCTCCCAACGTCTTTTGATATATTAAAAAAAAAAAATGGTTTTCGTACGCATATCTAAACAACGCGTAACTCTCGATAACCCACTATTTCGAGCGTTCAGCGTCCCTTCCTTGATTTACGTTAATTTTTATCCAATCTCAGTGTGAAAACGAAACTGACGTCATTTTGGAAGATAATAAAATTTACGAAAGGATATCTTTGATTTAAGTACAATTACTTGAATCAAATTTTTAAATTAATTTACATCGATCGACGTTCGGTAGGCGTAATAAGAGTATATTAAGGGGAAGTTTGGCAATTTTAGGCAAAAAAGCTGTTTTTATTTTTTTAATTGCAACAGAATATCATTTCCAAATCCGAATATAAAAAATTCAAAAATAAAAATGTAAAAAATCTTTTTTTTATATATATTTTTTATATTATAAAGAAAATTCAAGATTTTTTTTTCTACAATTGTCGACAAACAACAAATTTTTTTTTTTCGTTAAAAAAAACGTCGATGTATAGTAAATCTCGTTATTGTTGCACAAGGCGTTGTTTTTTTTGTTTTTTTTTTCATTAACAGCGCGATATAACGAACAATAAATAAAACTGCAGCGTGTTTTTATTATGCAAATTGGCAGTTATATGCCTCGGAATTAAATTAATCGTTTCACGTCGTGGTAACAATGTTAGCCGCCCACTTGTTAGCCAATTACGATCCTCAGCACCGTCGATAATTGTATATTTGCGAGAACTAATGGAGGATAAAACTTGTAAACAGTGATGCATTTGGACCAAACGGCGATAAGAACATGAAAAAAAAAAATGTAACACCGAATCGAACAAACGAAATAATCGGTTTTTCTGTCATAATAGTCGTCTTTAACGAAAATATGTTGTTTTTTGTTGTTATATATAAATAATAACTCGCATAAAGTGCGAACGGCACGTAGGGGAGAGCTACTGGACCGTCTCTGATAATTCGACGGTCCTGACCTCTCCAATTCGATTAGGTAATGTCAATAAGGTCGGTTCAATGTCATACTCGCGATAATAAGCCACTAGCGACCACGTATAATGAATGTAAAATATGCATAAATACTCCGAAATCATTCGAGTATAAGATAAATTTGCCTCGTTGGCTATCGAAGAACGATTTGCCGAGTGTCGATTTCGGACGAAATCAAAAAATTTCTTTCACCTCGCGCATCGACGAGTTTCATTGATCAGTGGGCCACGATACTCCTTCTCGTTCACGTGATTCACATGACACACAGAGATTCGTGTGTTTACGAACGGGAGAGTTCCTTTGATTAATTTACTGCGGGCTGCGAACCCCACCAATCGGTGATTAGTCTTCGAGGCTAAATCGATCGAAAGAATTAACGAATCCTCCCCGGCGCCATGCGAATGGTCAAAGGAATCTTCTCGCGCAATCTCGTCTCTTCGAAAAACGATAATTTACTGTCGTAGTCGAAGCATTAACTCGTTTGTTTACGGAACAACTGATCGAGACTTTCGAGACGTTCTCGCATTCGTGATAAATTCCGTGGAATTTTTGTATCGCCAAAAGTTTTGTAGCAATAAAAATGATCAGAAACATACGTGGCATATCAATTTTTGCGAACAATGAAGTTTTATCGCAACGGAATAACTCAATATAGTCAATTAAATGGTTTTTTCGTTGATTTTCATATATTTTTTACACAAAATAGTCGTAAACCAGAGGTCGGGGTTATATGACACAACAAATGAAATTAATCGTATGATTGATTCTTACGATTCTTTTGACACATTCAGCTATACAACATTTCGACGTGAGCAAAGAAACAAATAAATTCGGCGCTCGATCGTCGGGATTAAAATTTCAATGGAAAATTACAAAATACTTCGCGATGTCCCAGTCTCTTATAGAAAAAAAATAAAATGAAAAAAAAAAAAAAAAAAAAATTGTTTTGAATAGATCCGGTTGGAAAGGGGTTATGGAATAATTGCCGGTTCACTGAAAATTACGAAAAAAAATGATGATGCTTCGGACCTGCCATCATCTGACCCTCGACGATCGAAAATAATATTTTTATCAGCTAGCGAGAGCACAGCTCTCGCACGTAGCTTCGAGCACGTCGTTCACAACACACGCACATTTTTTTTTCTCGATCTCTCATTTTTTTTTTTATTTTTTTTTTTTTACAAACTCATTTTCTCCCACACATCGGTCGTCCCTATGCACACACACTGAACACGTACGCACACATCCGTTCGTCTCCATACGGATGGCTGAGTACGCGTGACCCAACACACTATATTCGTACATATAGTACACATCGTACGTAGCAGAGCGGCGAATGAGAGAGATAAGGGGGCTCTCGGTTATTTTTGTAACGTACCGGCTAGCAACAGTTCTCGGTGTCTCTCTTTCTGGCGGGATATCCATTCGCTCTTTTTTGTCCTTTTATTTTTCTTTTTTTTTCACAATTTTTCTCGCTTTTTAACGTTCCGCCGATGGTGGTCCTTTTCGAAAAAAATTTCTCAACGTCATAAGTACGACGATTGGCCAAAAATGTTGGTATCGAAAAATTACTCTAAAAAGGTTTGTTAGGGGTACCGTTAGTTCGGAAATATACGACTTGGAATGAATGGCGCCGAAAAGAATTCGATATCTTGATTTTTTTATTTTTTATTTTTTTGAAATTTTTCTCAAAGTCATGGGTATGACGATTGGCCAAAAAATTACTCTAAAAAGGTTTGTTAGGGGTATTGTTAGTTCGGAAATATACGATTTGGAACGAATGGCGACATTTTACATGCACTTTTTAGCTAAAAACGAAAGGAGCACAAAAATTTCGGTTTCGGCACATAATTAGCGCATATAAAGCACTTAATTTCGATGTCTCCAAAACTGATTTCTGAGACTTTGCTCATCGAGCTTCACAAAGCTCGTATCTCCGCGTTTTTACGGCGTTCATTCAAACTCCGAGTCGTTTACGAATGCCTTTTTATTTTTTATAAATATTTTACGTTAATTTTTTTTTTTTTTTTTTTTTTTTTTTTTTCAAGTTCTCGTCGGTTATGTCGAGGGTGCGGGAGATCGGGAGCCGCAGATCGAGGGGGAGACGATGGCGGTGGAAAACGTCGAGGGCGAAGAGGAGGCAGGCGTCGTTACGATAAAGACGGAGAATAACGTTGAACACGAAGCCGTTCTGCGACAGCAACATCAGCAGCACCAGCAACAGCAACATCTCGAAACAGCGGGTTATGCTAGCAGCGTTGACGAAGGCGGGGATGGCGTGGGCGTTCTGGAGGCGGGTCGACCGGAAATGGAAAATGGCGTCCTGGTTGAACCGAGTGTTGCCGAAGCCGTCGGAATAACTGTCGGTGCTGACGACGAGGACGATCCCAACGCCACTTACACCCTCCATCAACTCGGCTACACCACTCATCACATTATTCACGATAGGTATATTTTTTTTTTTCTTCAAAACTATATTCGATTAAACATGATGTAAAAATAGCAACCGTAATTTTCGAAACTTTCAATTCTTTTTTTTTCTTTTGTTTCGGATACGTAGAGAATTTGGTAAAAAAAAAAAAAAAAAAAAAATTACCGGAAAAATTTAAAGCAATTTTTCATCAATCAAAAATTTGATTTTGATTTTTTACCAATTAGCGATCTCCTGCATTTCTTTTACTATTTTTTTTTTTTGCGACTTTATCCTTTGTGAATTATAGTGTTTTTCTGGTACGTTATCAGATGCCGATATTTATTTAACAGTTGGAGAGAACATTACCGATGTGTACCGTAGTTTCAGACGCTTGATATGTCCATTGAACGACTAAACAAAGAAATTATAAATATTTTTCAATATCATTGTATTCCATTCGCGTAAAAAATATCCATAAAGTTTCTTATGCGCAATATTCCAAGATAAGTGATTCATACTTTTAAAGAACCTTTTCACATTTGAAAAATAATAGTTTCGTATGTAAAGAACATCGATAAATAATTTTGGCTCTTCAAACACTATTTTTCCGAGAAAATGAATACCGAAAATAACTTTTTCGCCAAAAAGAAAAAAAACGGCTTAAAAACATCGTATTTAGATTATCGAATTGTCACAATTGTATAAAAATCGCATGTAAACAGTTTATGGAATGCAATTCGCTTTGATACGATCGGAAAAATATTTAAAAAATATTCTTTTCCCACGTATCTTCGAAGCATTTCGTCAAAAAATTTATATCCAAAATCCAATCTTAACATCTGAATTATTCCGATATCTTTCCAAAACAGTAGGGATTACTTATCCTCGGATTCTCCGCGTTACGAGGGTAGCGCCGTCGAGCTAAGGGAGGATCAGCAGCAACAGGTCTCAAGCGAAACTCACTCCCTCCACGCGCATCATCATCACCACCACCACCACCACAGTCATCATCAACAGCAGCAGCAGCAGCAGCAGCAGCAGCAGCAACAGCAGTCGTCGCCGTACGGTCAACTCGGGGCGGGAGAGGTCCCGGTTCCCGAGGGAGGGGATAGCCGCCACCGTGTCGACGAGAGTTCGCTTCCGTCCGAAGAAAATCGAGTCAGCAGTCACATGCCTCACTCCACGATGCTCCGGTACAGTACCGAGACGCTCTCGCCACCGACGGATCATCACCACCATCAGCAGCAACAACAACAACAGACACAACAACATCATCAGCATCACTTGTCGGATCCTCATAATCAGCAACAGCAGCAGCAGCAGCAGCAGCATAATTCGTTATCGGTTCATCGTCATCTCGACGATCATCAGCATCATCAGCATCAGCAGCAACAGTCGCATCATCAGGAAGCCGTAGAGCGTGTTAACGGTATAGTCGCAGCTATGAGAGGCTCCAGAGCGAGCGATTTTGCACTCGGGCAATTGTTTCCATCATTGGCATCGGCAGTTTCGTCGGGACAAGTTACCGGTCCCGTTGACGTTAGTTCCGGTTCTCACCATCATCATCATCATCACAATCAGTTGGACGACGTTATGCCGGAGGACACGTATATACAACATCAGATACGAAGTTCAAGCGTTGGCGGTGGCGCCAGTGGGGGCAACGGAGGTGTATCGCCACCTGTGAGAACTGGAAGTTCACCCGGTTCCAGCCGAAGCCCTCACGACGATCAACAAGGCATCTCCTCGCCTCATCGGCACACCGGACAAAACGACGGCGGTTACAGTCCCAACGATCAGGGAAGACTTCAGAGTTTCACGCATCTTACGGCAATGCAACCACCGAACTCCGTACAGGAGAATCATAATCTTCAGGATAACAACAGGGTTTCCGAACAAATTTATATGGACACAATTTACTCGCATCACAACGCCGCCGGTACGCCGCATCATCATCAAGAACACGAGCAAACTTCGTCGACGCCACATTCACCGAGCGGCGCAATGTCAAGGTTAGTCGGTTCATAGATTATTCCGTTCAGTTTCTTCGTCGATCATTCTTCGCGAATAATCCGGTATTCGATTGTGAATTTATCGAGTGTTTCAGACTTTAGACACGGAAAACTTTTTCGAGTGTAGAACTTTGGCGGTTTTTTTATTCGGAATTTTTGAAGAATTTTTTGGTTGGTGGTAAATTGAGAAATCGAAAGTTTGCGTATTTGCGGAAAAAAAATTATTTGTCGGGCGAAATAATAGTTACTTCGGATGATTATTTTTTTACGAATATGAATTCATTGTATGAAATAATTGTGAATTCACTTAATTAATTATTACTTTTTCCATCTCGTATTTTTTTTTATTTTTTTTTCGGTGATTTTTATTGACTTAAATAATTGAATTGAATTAATGATTAAATAATTTAATTACGATGATAAAGAAAAATATGGGAATCCAATAGTGAATTTTATTGCTTTTAAATAATTGAATTGTGAAAAATCAAACGATATTTTCAGCTCACGACGAGTGTCCTTTTTATTTATATTTTTATTATTGATAATGATAAGGTGTTGAAGTTACAACAGTTCTTAGCCAACGATTCAAATTCGATTTTTCGAAATTCCAATAGTCTTTTCGTTGGTCTAATAATTTATCTTTGTCGCGAATAGCCGTAACGCATCCAAAAATGATGAGGCAACGGACAAAATATGTTTATTCAGTAGCGTAATCTTCGACGGTAATTTTCTTCACGAATTTCCACTCCTGTGACTCATTTATGCGTCAGCAACAATGTTTTTTTTTTCTTTTCTTATATACCGACATAATTTATGTGTACCAAACTCTACATGCGTAACGATCGTTATTTCAACTCCGAAGTTCGAATTATTCGCCCAATATTCGGATGAAAAATGATAAATTTATCGTATCGATCGTTCGATTAGTGAACAATCGAAAATAATCGATCTTTTGAAGTTTCCCTCTCGCAGGGATTAAAATACTCGAAACGTTCATAACAATCTTTCGATCTCTTCTTACGAACCGCGCGCGGCGAAGGAGAACACGTCACCTCTCGAGGTCGTCGGGTATATCCCCGCAAAAATATTTGCCCGACAGCTTAAGGGTAGTTACACACACAGAATGTGTACGTAGGCTTCGACGTACCGACGAAACGCAAAGCTCGGACTCTACGCTTCGGCGAGTATATCGCGCCAAGGGATAGAAACGATGAGCGCTCACTGTCCATCCCGTTGGCCAGTATAGTATTTCGGCAACGGTACGTTACTCGGGCCCTATGCTAACAATCTCGGAGCAGTGAAAACCCGTAAGAAATAGAGAACGAAAGTGTTTTGCTGTGTTTGTTGATTCTCTCATTTGAAACGCGCGCCGTAGAGAGTTGCTTATCCTTCGCAACAATCGTAACACGAAATGACAAATTTATTTTAATTAGCATCTCGAATGAATTTATTTTTATTACCCATTTTTTGCAATTGTTCATTATGAAATTTTTATTTTCATTCATTTTTTTAAATAATTTTTAGAAAAAAAAAAAAAAAAAAAAGTTTCAGTAAACGATTTTTTTTTTTTTTTCGCCGCCGAATCGGACGAATAATAATAATTCGAAGTTTCGATGCTTCGAATCGAGTGACATAAATTCGAGTTACATTTACGATCGAAACTATCCGAGAAAAAAAATGATATATATTTACTGTATATAACGATCGTCTCGTACGTTATCGCTCTCGTGGATGAACTCATCTTATCAGATCGACATCCGCGGTGTATACACTCGCGGCTACCGAGATTGATCAATCGAGCAACGCGATCGTGATATGCACACATACTATTCGTTTACTCGGAACAAACGGTCTGTACAATAAATTACATCTCGCTGCTCGTTCTCTTCGTATACCTTACATTCTATAACGCGAGGAATGGCCTCGTGCAAGAAGCGCGTTACACTTGGCGTTTTAAGGTTTACCTGCGCTCGATTATCGGCATTTTTTATCTAACGGGCGCGTCCGCGATGAATGCATGTAGAAGAATCGTTGCTCGGTATGTAGGCTTCGCAACATACGCGATCGCTGTTATCGCGTTACATTTTTTTTTTTTTTTTTTTTTTTTTTTTAACGATACATCTCGTCGATCGGTTGGCGATAAAATTCATTCAGGAATTCGTTGAAATCAGTTGAAAATAAAAATCAAACTTTGTAAGGGTATTTTTCAAAATTTCCGAAACGCTGACAACGATTTTACTCGACGATAAGTCACGTTAGCGCAACCAAATTAATTTCAATTCTTCGATCATATTTTTTTTTAATTAATTTTTGCGGAGCGTTACAAATATTTAAATTTTTTATCAACTCACATTTATTTTTGTGACAAATTATGAAACGAAAAGAAAAGTTCCGATATTTCTTCGATTAAATCAAAATTTTTTGGAGAAACGGCGTCGTTTAGAATATTTTTGTCATAAAAAAATGACGACATCGCGTCGAATCGTTAATTACGACTTCGTGATTTATAAAATTATTAGAAAATTTATTTGTGAAATAAATTCATCGTAAAATCGAAGTTATTCGATTGCGATCGGTGATAAATGAATTATCGCGATAAAAATAGCGAAAAAAAAATGGTCGTTCGACATTTAGTTACTTAGGAAAGTAATTAAGAAACGTAATGCATTAATCCTTCGAGATGTTGTAGAGTTCGATAATTACGATGGACAGCACATGCGTATTATGCGTTCCAAGAATCCTTCCGTAGATTTATATTGCACTCGTATCCGATGCAATAAGGATATGATATCGGGTTTGTCGGATATAATACGTACGTACGCAGCCGACAGTCTCCTCGACTGTGTTCCGTATTACGCGGATCGACTTTCGTTCTGACGATTCGGAACGATCGTCGCAGCGTCCCTTGCAAAAGTATCCTTCGCCAGAGAGATAGATATTAAATCGCGCAGCCTTCATGAAAGGCTTCTTATTTATTTATTTATTTTTCGAGAGCAATCCGAAGCGATTTATCTCATCAACTCGCTATAGAGCTTTTCATCCCCTCAATTTGACGTAAAAAATTTAAAATATTAATAAAAAAATATATGACTTTTAAAAAATTTTATATCGAAATTATTTTTTTTTTAATATAAAAATAACTTCGATTTATTAAAAATTAAAAAATAGATGGAATTTATTTAACACGAAAATACAAAATGAATTCAACGTCGCGAGAAGCTTTGATCAATTTTTTGAATCGGTTACAGTTAATTCTCAATGATTATCGAGATAACGGTGTCGACGGAGACGCTAATCTCTATACAAGTGACAATCTTGCGGAAAAAAAAAAAAAAAAAAAAAAAAATAGGAAAATCCAACCGGGAAAGTCCGGTGAATCGAGTAAATTTCGCAGTCCTATCTCTCGTTCTCGTATACAGAAGTTCCACGTGCGTGACCGCCGCGCACACGTGCGCGGTGTACCCGCTGAGTTCTTCTTGTTTCACAGTTCGATGCGTTCGGCCACCTTTCGTGCGGACCTCCGCGGCTCGTTACGATTTCCGACACTGGGCGCCCACACGCCGTCGTGTTATTGTTATGTATTTATGAATTCGAAGCGTCGAGACTAACAACGCTGACCGCGCGGGTCGCCGAACTTTTCTTCATTAGTCGAAACGATCAGCCCATTTTTTTGTGAAACTCACGAATTAATTTGCCATCTCGCGAAACGAATTTACAAAAAATTTATCAAATAGATCGAAAATTTATTAAAAATATAAGTTGCCGCGTCTCATTCGCCGGAACTCTTTCAAAATTCGGAATTCAAACTATTTATTAAAAAAAAAAAAGAAAAAATTGGATATTTCGGTATTTAGATTGTTATTTTGCCTCTCGAAAAAAAAAAAAAAAAATGCTCCAAAAAAATAAAATAAAAAAAATTTCATTGATTCTTTGCAATCGATCAGTGACGTTCGATTAAAATAATTTATCGACGACTTCGATAAATTTTTGTCGTACAGCGTTTGCACTATAAACAATTTTATGTTTCGGAATTTTTTTTTCTCGATCCTTAGAAAAAACGAAAAAAAAAAATTTTTTTACGTGAGAATAAATTGCTCAGTCGTACGACGGTAAACTACAAAGTCAGTGAATCCTCCTTCTCTTCCACCTCTTGAACCTCCGCCTCTCGACGATTTTCGAGAGTGAAGCCAGCGGCACGCCGTTAAATGCGCGTGTGGTAGGGGGTTGACGACGGAGGTCGCGAGTGGGAGAGTTGGCGAAGCCGCAGGAGGGGAAAGAGTCGTCCTGGTGGCCACCTTCGAGGGCCTCCACGCTTATTCGCCTGCAACGTTTCGTCAACTCTCTGCAAGCGATTCCGCTCAGTTCTTGTCTGCCTGTGGTGACAGATACGGGTCAACTGTCTCTCGAGCAAATACATTTTTTTTAATATATATATATATATATCCACACATTTTTTTTTTTTTTTTTTTTTTTCAATTTTCATTTAACATTTTATTGCGGTTCTCGAGATTGAAGAAAGAGAAGAATAACGGCGAAAAAAAAGCAAATTTTTGTTTTTTTTAACTCCAATCGGTGAATTGACAACTTCGAAATGCAGTGAGTTAAGATTTATTTATTTATTTATTTATACACATACAAACACACAGACACGCGAAAAGCCGTAAATACGCGTTGAACACACATTACGGAGAATGGAAGAGAGAAAGATAAATTGACAGAGAGCAGTCTATAAATGCGTGCTATCATTTATAATGACCATATGTATCTGTCCGCGTCCATTATCTTGTTCTGTTTGGGCTCATTTCACGATAACGACCGACGACTGCCAGACCGACGAGTATCCGTAAGTTTAATAGAGTCCGCCGGAGATTCACTTTTGGGAAAGGGGACGAGATACGACTACATATTTATATTCATTTTTTTTATAATTACTCATTCTTTTCGCTAAATTTGTAATTTTTTTTTTTTTTTTTTTCGAAAATACTTGTCGATGTTTTTTTTTTTTTAACTTTAGTCACGTGCGCCGTTTCTTTCTTGAAAATTGATATTGCTATCTCGCTGCTCCGTGATTTTGGCACAGAAATTTTTATTTTCAGTTTTACAGATTCTTTGACTTTGTTTTTCATAATATTTTTTTTTTTTTTTACTATTGCAGTAACACATTTACATTTAATTTTGTTATCGCATCGCGATATTTGTCAATTAATTGAATAATACCATTAGTCGCATTTTTTCATTTCTTTTGCTGCTTTACGTTTGCAGTTTTGTTTGTTTTCGTTTTTTTTTTTTTTTTTTTTTTCAACTCGCGTTTGGACTTTCGAGCAGACGGCACTTATCGCTCCCTCGTCGTTACTCTTTTCATGTTCATAATAAACCACAACCGATTGCGACGTTACGATCGTTCGGAGACAACAGTTTTCTTTTTTTTTTTTTTTCCGCCACTCGAGCTGTCGATTCTTTTGTGGCTTTTCGATATTCTTATTTTTTGTAACGTTTATCCGTAAATCGTGAATTTTCGAAGTAAATCGAAGAAAAAAAATAAAAATAGCATATATTTTCTAATCTATAACCGATCGCGTAAATAACTTGAACAAATATTACGAGATCCCTCGAGGCGCCTACTTGTGTGCAAGAAGTATGGTATACAATGTGTACATCCATCGAAAGACGTACCCTCCGAACGTGAAAAAAAAAAAAAAAGAAAAAAAAAAGTTGTTCACCCTCCGTGATAATCTCTGGACAGCGGAACGATGCGACTCGGCAAACACAAAATAGTGTTCCACTTTATCGTATACTTCGCTGCTGATAAACTCTCGGGACTCGATATTTCTTCAAATCCCTCAAAATCGTACTTATAAATTCCCCTGTCATCCCTCTCGGAGCAATAAATCAACGTAACATCGTCGTTTATCGTCGAAAGATCGAAAATTATTATATTTACGCGTAAAAAAAAATTCCAGAGTCCGTTCTCATTTTTTGGTTAATATTTGGAGGCTGAATCGTCGTCGCGATAATTCTTAAAAATTTGCAAAAAAAAAAAAAAAATGATAAAATTTGTAACAAAAATTTGTCGATATTCAATATTTATTCTAAATAAAATATATCTCTTTCGTATCGGATTATCGGCTTCGCTATCGATCCCAAACAAATACGGTGACCCCAGCAGAGGAGCGATTTCGATTTACCTCCGACTCTCGCTATCTCTCTGAGGCTTTGAGAGAATCTTAGTTTCGTCGTTTTCTTCGCCTCGGAGAAGCAGAGGAGAGGTCTGTGGCTGCCGTGAGAAGCTTTCCACCTTATCGTGCGTGAATTCTCGCTATATAGCGGCATCACAAGGCACACGTCTTCGACGTGATCGCGAGGGGGCTATAACCCCCCAGGACTGCTCGTCTAAGCGACGAAGGCATTGGATTACGCGAATTATGCATTTTAATCTCGTGCCACGAAGATCTCGGGCTCTTCGGAGATTCACTGCTTAAAATGGGGACACATTTTTTTTCTTTCTGTACCATCGCTACTGCACGGCTGAAGCTTAAGAAAAAAAAAAAAAAAAAAGTTGCAGGACATCTGATCCTTCGAGAGATACTATCGGGTGTAAAAATAATGAATTCACTCGTCTCATGGAATTACCAACAGCATCCACGTTTATTACTGGTTGCAATTTTTTTCTTTTTTTTTTTTTAATTTTCCGCCATTTTTTTTAACCTGAAATTCCGCTTTTCGTTTTTAAACATTTATCGATTGTTGAATTAAATTACCTTGAGACACTTTTGAAAAAAATACTAATAATAATACTAATAATTGTTAAACGTCTAATAAAAAAAAAAATTATGATTATTATTTAATGATATTTGCAATCGCGAAGCCAGAAGTCGAAAAAGGGCAAATAAAAATCGCGGGGGGAGGGGAGCGGAAGGTGCGAAAGAAGAGATTAAAAATGGTCATCAACAGAGAGAGAGTGGCGAGAAGATTCTCGGAAGAAACCCGATATACGTTATTGAGCCCATGTGGGGTGTTGGTAATTGTGTATCAGGGCGTTAATACGCATTCTCGTAAGCACGCACTCTCGCACTCCCGTTATACTACAACACGATATTGTATTTTGTATATAAACCGCCACCTTGCATCGCGCTCTCGATTCCCGCTAATGCCCGCGAGACTCAACGTCTACTCGAACTTATAGCAATATACATCTATAATGCTCTCTCGTTACGTCACTCGTTAACGATTCTAACCAGAGACCACCTAATAGACTCTCTGCCTGTTAATTGTATCGGCTGACAATCGGGTTAATTCTCTTCAAGTCCCTTATTTACAATTTATTATATTTAATTTTTATTATTTATAATCCTTCGAAGGATAAATCTTAATTTCTTAGATTTCGAAACATTTTTTACTCGCTGAAAAAAAAAAAAAAAAAAATAATTACTTACGACCGGATAGAGCCGATGCACCGTTGCACTTTGCCGTAGTCGCGGAATTCCGGAGCAATAGATCGACCGTTGTTGCCTTTTACCTTCCCGGTTAATATCCATTCGGTTTCCTTCTTCCGTCTCCGTTTCTTCCTAACACTTCGCTACGCAACTGTACAAAGTACTTATCGAGTTTCACAGGCGATGTTTGTGTTCTTGCCGTTTTCTACGATTTCCCGAACCTCTCGAACAGCGTCGTTGTGACGCGTGGCGGGGATACTTACATCAACGGCACTTAAGAACTTTGCCCCTTTCTAGGATTGACCCGTTCGCCGGTTTGTTTCATTCGATTGTTTATTTTTTCAACGAACTGTGGTAAAAAAAATGCCATTCGCCGCGTCAAATTAATCATTAAATCATTTTTATTTCAAACATTACGCGCATTGTAATTTTTTTATTTTTTTTTAATACAATTTTTTTTCGATTTTTATTTTTTAATTCATTCAATGTTACGATCGACAACTGACCTGCAGCAATACCTTCACGTTGACACGAATCATTCCCGGCACCCGCTCACGCGTTCGCTCCAAGCAGATTTCACGAGGGAACACACAGTCATCGGGTATCGAGTTCGTTTAGCTAATAAAACGCACACTGTACACCGCAAACTACGTAAAACCTTTGTGGACATTGAATTACGTATCGAATGCATTAGTCACGATGTTTCGCGACGTCACTGAAAATTTCCGCAATCGCAGGCGAAAAAATTTCGCCGATGACGATTGCGTACGTAGACGCGAGTCGCGTATTATCCAAAGACCCGCATCATCAACTATTAGCGACGTCGGATAATTTTCCGAATCGTCATCTTTCGAGATATTTTTGCCCTTTTTTTTTAATCTTTTTTTTTAAATTTTTTATATGTTTCTTCGGAAAACTAATAAATAAAACTCGACTATCGATCGATATCTCGTTTATTAATAATAATTCCAACTCAATCTTTATAATTTTTCACCAAAAGGAATTTTTTTTTTTACGATTCATTCTTTATGATTCGTTCTGCGAACTTTTATGATTTTTTATAAAACCCATAATTTTTTTCTATTCAGTCGACATAATCAGATTCGATGATTTTTTTTGTTGCCCACTAAACATTATTTTAATGCTTTTGTTTTCGCGCGATTAGCCGGCGGACAGAGAAAAAAAAAATAACAAAAAAAAAAAAAAAATGAAAAAATGAGAAACATTGCGGAGAGTTTAAGAGGCTCGTCTCGTTATCGCCACGTCCTCGATGTTTTGCTCATAATCCACGTGCTGCATTTTCCGAGTCTCCTTAAGAGAAAAAAAAAAAAAAAAAAAAAGTCATAGTGCATATTAGCATTGCGCGGACAGTAGCGCGAGGACGTCCGCGCGGCTTCTGCTCATGTGAAAGAAAATCATCGGCGTGCACGCGCTACAATTAACAAATGACTCGGAGAGCACGTACGGGCGACGACTGAACGTGCCACAGAGTCGCCCAGTGAAGGCCGCATCCGTATTGACATTTGTTTGCGGAGCGCACTTCGACGTGTGCATCGCGTTTATTTTGTCAAAGAGCCGCACGCCCTCCGTCCGCGAGATCTCGCGACTCGTTCCGTTCGATCTGTTCGTATTTTCAACAAACTACATGCGTCTCGAGATCCCTTCATCGCTTTGATTGCATTGACGATACAATTATCGATAAACAATCGATATTGAAAAAATCAATTTCGTCAATTTCCCGCAAAAAAGCGTTTAAAATCATTTCTTTTACATACTCCCGCGAAAAATCGCATACACGGTGCTCCAGAAAAATGTCGTAAAATGATAAAAAAAATTACCAAGAGATTTTTCGAAGTGAGTCATAACAATTTCTCACTCGAGAGTTCCTCCGGTATTTCACGCTGATCACGGAAACCGGCGATCGCTTAAAGTCCTTTTCGTCTTACTGATCTTCGAGCCCCGAATCTCACTCCGCGTAACTCCCCCGCCGTACAGTAAACTTTACTGCCCTTCCAGTCACGAGATAACAAAGTTAAAAGACTACTGAAATGGTTCTCCAACGCGTAGAACGTAAAAGAATGCATTTTAGCCAAACTCCGCAGAGTCAAAGCTATAATATACCTCGTAGTAGTAGTATTATACGTAATCCGATGCCCCCGAGTGGCCCGCATAGCATAGACCGGGTTGTCGCGACTTTCGAGTTTCCATCGGGTAAGCAGGTAGCGAGTCATCGGAGTTCGGGATGCCGATGATCCTGAAAGAGCCGCAGTCGAGTCCTATCGGTGTTTTTTCTTTTTTTTCCCCTCTTCCCCGTCGTCTCGGCGTCTCGAAACCCTACTGCTGGCATCGGCGGTGAAGAGTTCTTAATGGCGATGCGGTAATGGAGTACTCGTGTCGCGCTGCGTATAACTATCCGGTGGCATAGTCCAGAGAGACAGAGAGAGAGAGAGAGAGAGAGAGAGAGACGAGGAGAAAGAGAAAAAATCCTGGGGGCACGCGCCCGCATTTGCGACGCGCAGTCCGCAGTTCCGGTCTCGCTGTGTCGACTTCTCGAAGGGTTACTTCCGGTTCGCGAACAGCTAAAGCTAAATTTCATGCTGAAGAAAGTCCCGGAGGACGTTCGGGTTGTCGCGTGCCCCCGCGAGAGCCTTCGAGTGCCAACGGGGGTTCGAGGCATAGATTCACCTCGAACCACACGTGAACAGCGTCCGGTATGTCGGCGTTAAGTATGTGTACCACCAATCGTCGTGTTTCTTCCTTGCGGTTACCGGAAGAACGGGAGCGAACACGTGCACCGTTAGAAACGCATTTACGTGGGGTATACGAGTGTACGTCACAAAACCGGAACAGGGAAATTGGTACCGTTAGAATTCTGCTGATACCGCGCAATTCTTCGTCTGGATGAAGAATCGACTGTGTTGCGTTCTTTTTCCGGCTGAATACACAACTGTATTGTTGGATATATATCGAACTGATGTAGATATAGGATGATAAAGTTGTTCGATGTTTATCGTCGGATTTTTCACGAAGTATAACCATTTTAAGCCAAAAATCGGTCGTATATTGGGAACTTTTAAAATGTTAGCGAAATTGCGAAAAAATATGGAATATTTGAGTTTTTTTTTTTAATTTCATAAAAATCGTTGTAATGGGATACATTTTTTTTTTTACGAGAGTCTAAATTTGTGAGAGCAGATTTTTTAAAATATTAATTATAACTTCTTAGTCTGTGCTGACAGTGTCCGTTCTTTTCGTCTGTTCTGGTGATTCCAGTTACGCGTACGGAATATATTCCCATAGGGAGGGGCGTGTGCGCCAGCAGATGTGGTTAATTAATACTCATATTCGCTCAGAGGCGTTCTGCGCTCAACATCCGCGAAAGAATAGTGTTGCTGTACCGCGGATAATTTTTTTTTTTTTTTTTTTTTTTTTTTTTTTTTTTTCAAACACTATATTTGACAATCGTATGCGCGTTTCTCGTGTTACAGCTCGTCGTTGTACAGGACGATGGGTGGTGTCGCCGGTTTAGGCGGTGTAAGCGGAGCCGGAGGTACCTACAGCCTCACCTCTTACATGACCAGCAGTGCCACGGAACTCACGGGTTCCCCGCAACAACTGTGGACCTCGCAGGGTGAGTCATCGAATTAATGCTTAACAAGAATTTCTTTTTTTTTTATTTATAATTATCGAAAAATAATGCGCAATATGCATTTTTAACTTATCGCTGAATGACGACGAAAAAAAATAAAAATAAACAAACATTACATAACATTCGCTCCTATCAATTTTTCTTTCTAATCGCAAAAATAACATCGTAACAAAAATTTTAGCAATAATTTTGAATTATCAAGCGATATTTTAGTAATATATTTTCTAATTTTTCTTTTTTAATGTTCTATATAATTCAATGCCGAAAATAAAAAAAAAAAAAAAATTATTAAAAAATTAATTTTTTTATTTATCGTAACATTTTTTTTTTTTTTTTTTTTTTTTCATGTGATTATTTTAGGTTTGAGTGGTTCGCTACCGGCTCTGTCCGAGGAATACGGAAGCACGAAATCCCTTCCAACCGTAACTCACCAAACGCTGCCGGCTTTTTCGCAACCTTTCTGCAGTCGCGCGAGTTTCCGAAATTACAGCCCACCGTATGCGTCGCAACAGGCGACAACCGGCACTACCGGAACTGCGGGAAACGATGCGGGTTCCTGGTCCTACCCATCGCCGACCAGCGACGCTCTCACCTCGCCATACGGAGGCGTCTCCGCGCCCACGAGACGGCAGACATCGAATTCGACAGCTCAGCATCAGCTAAGCGCCGCGGCGAGCCTATCAGCCAGTAAGTATATGCAAATACGCCATCTATAAAAAATAAAAAATTTAAAAAAAAATTCAACGGTCAGTCGGAAATTATCTTCAGATACATTGCGAATCTTTCAACATTTCGGATTTTTCGATTTTTTTTTTTTTTTTTTTTTTTCGAACTATTTTTTTTTTTTTTGATAATAATTTTTTTCAACTGACCGGAATCAAAGAATTGAAACCGTAGCGATTAATCTGCGGGTAAAGAATGTTGTGGATAAATGCGTCGAATGCCGAATAAGGAAGAAAAAAAAAAAAAAAAAAAAAGAATGATATCATCGAGAAAATGTTTCGAATGCAATGAACGAGTAGCTTTCCGTACATCTCGATATCTATGAACATTCCGCATTTAGCCGCGAAATATTGCATATTGTCACGTTTTGTAAGATTACCGAATATCGGTATTCGTGACTCTCGAGTCGCTTGTTCTTCGCTCGCCGTGAAGGTCTTCAAAGTCTCGAGAATTCATGACATCAGCTTACAATAATAAGTTACAAGGCGTCGAGGACTCGATGTCAAATGAGATACAAGAAAATAAGATATATAATAGAAAAGCAGCGTTTGCGAGGATACGACAGCCGCTGGTGGTCCGCGCAGAGACAGAACTCCGGCGCTAAAGAATCGGAAAATATGCGTGTGTGCGTGCGTTGCGCGCGTTGAAATTGTCAAGACGACGGCAACTTCGGTGGGCGTGTTGCACGATGCGCCGTGCAGACTACTCTTCTCGGGTACCGAGTTGAAGGATCGCAGACCACCGCACGCGGCACCCAAAGGACATTAGGGACGGTGGTCTGTTTGCACTCGGGGCGGACAGTCAAAGAAACGCCGATTATTAAAAAAAATAAAACAGAGACCGACGCGAAGATACTTTGATTTTTTTAGATCGATTTTTTTTTAAACTGTCGATTCGCGAATTATACCTTTTATAATCGATACAAAAAAAGATAATTTTTTTTTATTTTGTTTTTTATTTTTTTTTATTAGAGCCGAAAGAGAGTTCGGGTAATTAATTATTTAAGGTCACATGACAAATCGACCGTATAATTTTTACCGTCACCCGATTCCCAAAACCCCTGTTTTTTCGTCACAGTATAGTCGATGGCTTGGCGATCATAAATAAAAAATGAAAAAAAAAAAAGGGATGATGTGCAGCCGAGTAAAGCGAGAAGAGGTCTCGGGATATTCCATTTGAACGGGTGGCCTCGTCGCGAGACCCAAAAACTTGTAACCAATTCGACTTACAACCACTAAGAAATTAGTTCTGTTACGTCTTCAGGGATGAAATATGTTCGGGTGACGATCAAGTTACAGACGTATTCTCGTTCGATTTTTTTTTTTTTTTTTTCAACCAAAATAAGTTCTCATTCTCGTAAGATCTATGGTTCCCTCTCTGGGAACGTAATAATTTATTGCGCACGAGAACTTCCTAACGGTGTCTCACAAAATATGTGTCTTTTCAATTTTTTTTTTTTTTTTTTCATTTAAAAGCTTAAAAAAGAAAAAGTATTATATTGGAGTCTTTTTTTTCGTCGTTTTCTACTTCGTGACTCTTGCGACCCAAAATTATTAAAAAACTATGAGAAATAAGTCGATTTAAATTTTTAAAAATCGAAGTTAAATTTCGAAGTGAAAAACTCGGGGGTTCGGGGGGATCACGGGATTTCGAGGTTAAATCGTCGTATTTTTCGGTGCAAAATAATTTATCGTAACGATAAACTCCCAAAAGCCACAGTCGCGCGAATAGGGTAGTACCTGACTCTCGCTTTCTGGCACTCGACTTTATCACGAAAACGCAAAAAAAAAAACAACACGAGAATAAATGGTGCACCGAAAAGAGCAAAAGAGAGCATTTTACGGAGAACGACGACGACGAATTCGTATATTTATCGCGATAGTTTGAATACGAGTGTTCCTGCGTCTCCGTCTCTCTCTCTCTCTCTCTCTCTCTCTCTCTCTCTCTCTCTCTTTCTCTTTCGTTCATTCGTTCGTTCGAGAGAGAGAGTTGAAAAATTTATCTCTCGGACGGGGGTCAACGCGGTGGCCGACGATCCGGAACGATATATCAACACCCGAAGTAGAAACTCGCTGATAACGAGAAGCTCGCTATTTTGTTGCTTTTGTCGTTATCCGAAACGCCTCCACTGGCGTTGAATAAAAAAAAAAAAAAAAAAACTAAACGAAAAAAATAAATTTATTCACGGAGAATTATACAATTCGAAGTCAATACCCCAAATATTGTTCTGAAAAACGTTTTAATCGCTTCGTACATTTTTACCGATCACTGAATTTTTAAAAAATATTTTCTAAATATTTTTTTTGGATGCGTTTTTTTTTTTTTTTTTTTTTTTCCCGATGACGACGGCGAACAGACATTGCGTCGCTTGCTTTGTTTTTTGTCTATCCGATTTCGTTGGTTTTTCGATTTGGAGTCATTACATTGATTAACGATCTGTTGGCACAAGAATTCGATATTCTGGAATTAAAATAGTCGCATTCAATCCGAGCGGATAATGTCGAATGCCGTTCGTCGATGGAACCCTGACCTACGCATTGCCGTCTTCGCGTAGGTGTAATCGAGTTGTGTCTACAAGCGATACCGCGCGCACGCCGGCTAAAACGATAGAGCCCTCGGCTGTATCTATCCGCGGCTTCTACGATTATTTCGGTATTTCAAGTCATCGCAACAGACATACATTAGTATCTAATCGTTGCCGCTCGGGTATAATGTAATACACGTAATACTATAACGCGATATGCGCGAACGCGCGCTTGTTTACTAGCAATTTGCCACTTGTCTTGTTTTTTTTTTTTTTTTTTTTTTCGAATTTTTTTTCCATATTTAAGCGAATGTCTAATTTTTACCGCGCAGTATATTCAGCAAAAAAAAATTTCGATCTCATAATGCGTTTACGAATCGACACGATTTTTTTTCGTAAACGACTGGTGCATTCACCTCGTACAGTGATCAGTCCGGACTATCGTTCCGAATGCGACTCAGAATTCAGATATTTTATAAATTACATTTAAAATTGTTTTTTTTTTTTTGCAATACTCGATTATAACCGAAAGATCTTCGTCGTCCCGCGTAATATTGTTTTTTATTCCTCATTACCACGCAATTTTTCGCTTTGCCATCTCAACCCCGTTGAACTCTACGGGTTCGAAGTCCGCGAAGCCGAATCGCGATATCGAATAACCCTCTTTAGAGTCAAATAAATATATATATATATATATAGAGAGAGAGAGAGAGAGAGAGTCAGAGTTTTATTTACGTAGAAACTGCTATTCGCCCGAAATCTCTCGACGATTTTTATAATTAAGACTCATCGGTCGTAACGAGCGTATCATTCGCTTTTTTGGAACACATATATATATATGTGCGACTGCCGCGGAGTGTCAAACTGCTGATAAAAAAAGATCGACGATTCGAGTCTTAATTTTTCTTTGTAAAAATTCGAAATTACACGTTTCGCGACAATGAGAATTCGATGTTTTTCTTCGGAATTCGACGAAAAATCGGTGTCTCGATCTGTAAAAACATCAATCGGAAAAAAATCGTTTTATTTCGTTGTTTCCTGATTCACTTTCACTCGCAACCTTTGGTTCGAGTGGCGGCACGCCGTTTTTCGAAAGCGCCTCGTTGCGGTTACCCGCGGGCCGCGTGGCAAAGTTCGTCGAGTGACGCGGATAGACGAACCTTTTAATGTATACCGCTTCTTCATGCAACTCTCGAGTGCATTTCAGAAATGGTCGCGAGGATTTTCAAGTATAACGTTAGCTTTGCCAGACGCACACCGGGCCTCCGACACTCCGGTAACCAGTAATACGGTGCATTCAGATTTCGTTCCCTTCAGACTTCTCGTCGTTCGTTTCGTCGTTCTCGTAGTATTTCTCGCTGCCACGTGGCTTCGGTCCGCCTATGCAGTCCTAAATTAATCCACTCTTCTCCTATCTATGATAGCTGCTGGCATACTAGACGCAACTTTAGATACCAGTGTACCAGACGTTCAATGGACTCGAGTGCCTTTCTTGCTTCGTTTTCCTCCACTTACGAGCACTCAAAGTAATTCTACGATTTACAATTAATCGTAAAGTCTAATAGCATCTGTCAGCGAGTTTACCGATCTTTTTTTTTATCATTAATACACTATAATAACATCGTGAGTTATTAATAAAAAATTATATCTCCATAGACGACGCGATAAATCGATTAGAGTTTTTTTTATTCGCGCTTTTCTGAAAGGAAAAAAAAATTGAAAAATACGACGAGAGGTGGAAATGTGTTCTTAAGAAAAAGAAAAGTTCGCAGGAGTTCATTGAATTAATCGCGCGATAGGTGCACATTCCGGGGGTTAGTGAGGAGAAGCCGCGGGCGTCGCTGAGGCGCGGGAGCGCAATCCGAAGCTTCCATACAACGTAACGCGTAGTCCAAGTGAGAAACTCTCAACTTGATAGAGTAGCATCGTCAGCAGCATCTCCGACTTATTCGCTTGCATAATATCCGATTGCTTTCCCGAGCGGCGATCCCGCGGGCTCCGGTACGCAGATCGTCCTTTGACCTCTGCTTCGTCGACGTCTCACAACTCCTTTCCCCGCCCCTCTTTCTGGACACTCTAACGATTCCCATAGTTACATACAGTGCGCAGTAAGTCGCAGAGTAACTCGAGAGGATTGTCGTTTTAGTTACTACGCAATCTAAGGGCATATATACTGCACTTATCGTATTTCCGGCTGTAGCATCGAGTCCTTTGATAACGATTCATCGTCGTGTATTAAAAAAAAAAAAAAAAAATGCGAATTCTCGATTAACGACTTCACATGGTATTTTTTTTTGACATTGAAATTTTTGACATCGAAAACGATTTTTTCTTTCGAGATTTTTCGAGTTTTTTTAATACCGAACATGGAATTCATTTTTTTTATGTAAAAAAAAAAAAAAAAAACTTTCCGGAGATCGGTATAAGGAAATTCTTTTTTGATCGTCTAATAATTTCTAGCTGACCCCGCGTCTTATCGTTTTTTTTGTACATAAAAAAAAAACTATAAAAAAAAAGTGCAGAATGACTTCTGCAGACTGCAACAATAATACGGACGTACTGTCGCTACTTTGTCGCGCTTAAAATAACTTTTCTAGTCTGGTTTACCGTAGTGCGTTTACTGGTAAAGAGTCGAAGTTCCCGGTTCTTGTATGCATATGCGCTCGTTACTATCGTTAAACACCGGAAGTCCTGATAAAGTCACGTCCGTCTCCTGGCACCACCACCCACCCCTCTCAACTTCGTTCTTCCTACTATTAGTACTGTAATTTATAACTACTAATTTCCCGAATCGCCCTCTTCCACTTCCTCTTCGCGCTGCGAAAAAAACATGCGATTTAAAAAAAAAAAAAAAAAAAAAATTAAAACAAATTATTTCAATTCGAAAATAATAAAAAAAAAATAAAAGTGAAAAATAAATTTTAAAAACTCGGAAAATATACCGGAACTGCATTGGAACCTTAGAATTTTACTGGTTTTTTTTTTTTTTTTTTTTTTTTTCGTGGCTTTAAACTTTGCGTGATTTTTATACTATTAGATAGAAGAAAAAAAGAAATTCTTCGGAAGTGTCTATTAGCGGGTTATTGAACTCTAAGGGAATTACGCGATGTCGAATACCTGTATTATTCCGAAGTCATCGCCTCGTTACCGCGCAGGTGCCCAGTGGTCGCGACAACAATGTCGTAGAGTCATCAGTCGTCAGGAATCGATCATAGATCTCTCGGACGGGTCATTAAAATTCGATCGGTGCGATTTCTTTTTTCGCTCGGGGCGAATTTTTCGTTTTTCTACGTTGTTGAGTAGGAAAATTACCTCGTCGCGGTCTTTATAGCCATCGTACATTTTTCACGGACTATTCTGTTTATTGTTTGACGCCGAATTATTCATTTCGCATCTTTATTGACCCCTTTGATGGTAATTTATTCGTCGCCACGGCTGACGAAAAAAAAAAAAAAAAAAAGAAAAAAAAAAAAAGGGAAATAACCGGTTAAACGTAACCGGTAGGCAATGGGAATAGCGCGGAAGACTATAATTATTGTTTAGAGTCACGGAAAGCGAGTAAAATAAAAAAAGAGGCCACTGATATCGCGACGAGGCACCCACCGGGACATACGCGGCGGGAGCCACGGAAATTATGCACTCCACCGCGTACTGCGTACCTATTCTCGCCACGTGTAACGAGTCTTCTTGTAGAATGCATAGATTCACTCGACGCGCCAAATACGAGTGGACAGTACGCACGCACGCACGCACGCGCAATCACGGATGCAATGAATATATATTACACTTTTTTTTTACATACTGCTGCATTGATAATTCTAAGTCGTCATTTTGTAGGTTACGCTAATTTATTTGATTTTTTTCTACGATGTTTTTGCCCCCTTTGGATAATAATTAAGAGACGATAGCACAGAAAAATTGATCCAAATTAAAGCTGTCGAGTTCATTCGGCACAATATTGTCCCACAATTCTTCAACATTCAATACTCTTCTCGCGTATATCATCATTTTAAATAATTTTCCATTTTTATACCACGATAGATCGGAAAATAAATTATTTTTTCGTAAAAAAAAAAAAATTAATATAATTGACGATCTCGTAATTGGGAGTAAATTTTTCATTAAAAAAAAAAAAAAACCGTGTCGGACCGTTTTTCGTGTCATGTTCGTGGTAAAAAAATATATGACACGATTTTCGTAAGAAAAAAAAAATCAATATAGTTGACAATCTCGTAGTTTGTCGTCATTAAAAAAAAAAAGTATCATCAACAATTTATCGAAAGCGCGAGAGAGTAAATACGTTTGTGCTATCGGCTGCTTCAATAATTCGGCAAATTAACGGATGAAGATAATCGACATTCGATGTAATATGCATGCAATCGAATAGGTTTAGTAACGTAAGATTGATGAAATAATAAGCATCGAATAAAAACAAAGAAAAAAAAGAGAAACAAAAAGTGAATGTTGTACGGAAAACGCAGTGCATCACAACATCGAAGCCGAGTACTTTACGGAGGGTCGTGAGTGCGTTAATTGCGGAGCGATATCGACTCCGCTTTGGCGAAGAGACGGAACTGGACATTACCTGTGCAATGCCTGCGGCCTCTACCACAAGATGAATGGAATGAATCGGCCACTGGTCAAGCAACCACGGCGCCTGGTAAGCAAGGAGCGATGGTCACCGCCCTGGTCATTCGAGAAAAATTAGATTTTTTTTGTTTATTCAGGGAAAACGAGAGAGAGAAAGAGATACATCGAGAGAGAGATTTTACAAAAAAATCGGAAAATTCAGGAACGAGACGAAATTAAGTAGATCGATTTTTTTTAATACAACAAATAGATATTTCTCGTATAAAAAAAAAAAAAAAAAAATCGTTTTTTTTTTTAAATAAAAAATGCATCTTAATCGCATCTCGTTCCTGAAAATATCGATAAAATGAGGTTATATTTTAATTTTTAATTTTAAAATTTATTTCTCGCGCATGACCGGCGGCTACGTACGCCTCCGAAGGCGACCAGGAGCCTATGTGGAAATTCGCCCGTGGTATTGCCAATTGTCAGGTCCGAAACGATAACACGTGACCGTTTCTGTATCGCCAATTTTTTTTTTTTTTTCTAATTCGTAACGCGGCCAACCGTCAACATCCCCCTCGGCTCGTAGCTTTATTTCCCACGAGATCGCTTCTATAGCGCGGTTTCGTTGGATCGTAATTTCGTCGTTTACAAAAAAAAAAAAAAAAAAAAAAACGAAAAAATAACGATCATATAAATGAAAAGAGATAAAAGAAAAAAAAATACGTGGAACGACCCTTAACGTTTGGCCTCCTGTCTGTTTCAGTGGCGGATCAGGGCGAATTCTACAAAGGCTTCTATGGGTATAGTGGCGCCCGTCGCGCCCTCGAGGAGAAATCGAGCCGCCGCTTGGTAGGTGTCACCTGAACCTTCCAATCAGCATTTTTTCTTTATTCCTCAATTCTTCATGTCTCATTCTCGCATATCAATCTGTCTCTATCGTCTATATTTCTCTTCATCGAACCTTTCGAAACATCAGCGAAAGTTCAGCGTTCACTCATCGGGAGCTGTTTTCATCTTTACCTCTCGTCATTATTCGTTATTCATGTCATTCATTTTTTTTTTTCTTTTCTTATCATCAATCAAAACCTTAAATCATCGAATCTCTCTCTCGCGTATCAGCCGTTTTATTTCGCGGTTAATAAAGCGAAAAAAAAAGAAAGAAATCCGTAGCTTGAGGTGCCACTATACCCATGGTATACCACTCTCATTCCCGAATTTACGCTCGACTCGGATCCTTCTGTATTTAAATTTTAAATTTTTTTTTTTTTTTCATTAACGAGATTTACTCTATCGATGATTAAACTCCAAAAACGGACATAAGGAAATAGACGAAAAAAAAAAAAAAAACAAATTTGTTTTTTGTGACGCGATCTAAATGTCCTGTTGGAGTTTTCAATCAGCGATGCAGAGTTTTAAATTTCTATTTTTTTTTTTTTTTTTTTTTTCGTACTTTTTTCAAAAGCTCCGCAGCACCGAGCGTAACTTCGCGACTTCGCGACTGAGTGGCTCTCTTTCGTTCTCCGATCTATAAACTCTCTTCACTCTCGTCGGTTCTTTGCACAAAAGTTTTTTTTTTTTTTTTTTTAATATCTTTCGCATCGTCTTTTGCATTTGTTTCTTAATTTTTTTTCGTTTAAAAAGTGAAGCTGACAATGTACCGTAAGCCGAGTTGCAAAGAACTGTCGTCTGTGATGTTTATTTAAATTCTTTTTTCGTAATCTGTGCTCCGAAATTTTTTGTTGCGAATCTAATTGGCTAATGACGATAATTTGTTTCGCGCAGTCGGCATCGAGACGCATAGGTCTGTCTTGCAGCAATTGTGCGACGACGATGACGTCGCTGTGGCGACGAAACGCGAGCGGCGAACCGGTATGCAATGCCTGCGGTCTGTACTACAAACTCCACGGTATCAATAGACCTCTGGCGATGAAGAAGGACAGCATACAAACCCGCAAACGAAAGCCGAAGGGCGGCATGAAAAATCCGGATACACCGATTGCCAGCAATGTCACTCAGTGTGTTATTAACAATAATAACAACAACAACAATAACAATAATCTGAAACTCGAACCCGGTATGTTGTAAATCATTTTTGTTGTCCATATATTAGTTTTTATTCTCTTATCGAATGGATAAAAAAAATCCAAAAAAAAAAATTAATTTCATATATTTTTTTTAATTTATTTTATTTTTTTTTAAATTTTTTTTATTTATTTCTCTTCGGAATCAATGATTAAAAATCTTTATAATTTATAAAAATATAAAATACGGTGTTGATGTTTGGATTAATATTGTGCATTTTTACAATTGCAGACAATTATCCGGATCTGCGAATGGTACATACGAGTGTTCCACAGTCGTCGTATTTGAATTCATTGTACGTGGATTCGCCGCAGCCAGCGAGTCGAATAGTCTCGTATCAACCGACCGCCCCAACCGTTAACTACGACATGATAGCGTTGCAACAGCAACAGCAACGGATGCAGCAGCTGCAACAACAACACAGTTGCAGTCATCAGCAGCACCAGCAGTTATTGGAGTGTCATTCGCCGAAAGTCGAGTGTCCGTCGCCACCGACTCGTCTCTCACGTTCACCTGTTCTCGTGTCGGCCGGCCATTCGCCGGATCATCATCAGCTAACGTCGCCGCACATCGTGACGCTTGGAAATTCATCGCCGAGTCCGGCGAGCAGCAAACTAATGCTTGACAATGGACATCTCGAAAGACCAACGGTGGTATCGATATCTTCGTAAAAAAAAAAAAAAAAAAAAAAAAAAAAAAAAAAACCAACGAATTCATCAAAGAATTTGTGTCGCGATTGAAACTCGTGTGTGTTTTATTTTTTCTCGTTGTCGGCAAATCATGAGTGAGAATTCCAAAGTGGCCCGATGCTGGACAATGGTCATTACTATTAAAAAAAAAAAAAAAAAAAAAAAAAAATCTCGCGATCTTCGATTTTTATTTTATCGAAAACGAATTGCCGAAACGAAAGACAAGTTCGTTGAGAAAACGCTATTGATAAACGTGCCTCGAAGTATCTGGGAGGTAAAAAAATCTATATATATATATATATATACATATATGATGGAGTACAACGAAAATACAGAGTGAGTCTCTTATCGAATCTTAACTTCGACTTGTGTCATCGTTGGACATAATCAAATCAGGTATCTCCGCTATTGTACATAATTAAATTTAACGAAAGGTGTTTAGCTGTTAAGATAGAGAAGTAAACGAATGCGCTCCCGACGACGCATTTGTTGCTTCGTTCGCGATAGTTTAATTCTATCGTATATTTACCGATTATCACGTGTATATGGTATGTATCAGAGAGCTCGGAACTTTTGTTGTTCGTGCTGCTAACTTACGGCAACGTTCGTAACTAATATTGTGATTTCGCATTGTTACTGATAAAGTCTGAGTGACTTTCGTTAGTTTTTCTAATTATTCACGATATATATTAACGAATAATATCGCGCGAATGCAAAAAAAAAAATTAAAAATTAACGTACCATCGTCTAGAAATACCAAATACAAAGAACTTTGGTAAATATTTTTGGGTATTGAGAAAAGAAAAAAGCTTAATAAAAATAAAAATTATCATTAAATAATCGAACTGCGAAAGATTAAAAAAGACATTTTTTTTATTTTTGTTCCGATTTATACGCTGTAATATCATTTTTTTTTGTTTTTTTTTTTCGAAGTCTCTCATTTATGAAACGAACGTGTCGCGGCAGAGGGCGATATATTATAAAAATAAATAATAAAATTAATTAAAAATACGTGTACAAAGATATTGCATGACCTCCGGTCAAGCGTGAGCCTTGATCGACGATTGGCGAAGAGGCGTCGACGAAATTGATTCGTCGCTCGGATGTTATCGCGTTGTACATAATAATAAGTTCGTTGGGACGGGGAAAAAGCTGGGGAGGCGCGAGGTAACGATTTTATCGGAAAAAAAAAAAAAAAAAAAAACCGAAAAGGCGATGTAACGTGGCACACCATTCGATACTTGTATACGCTATGCATGAATCTTAATTTTCCCTTTTTTTTTTTACATAATCCTTAACTCGGCAAAAACGTTTTTTCGGGTGTTTTTGGCATTTTTAGAATTTTTTTTTTTTTCCTAAGGATATTTATCCGATTCTCCGGAATTTCGAAGCAAAATTTTAATATCCGATCTGTTAATCCGCAACGTAACGCACTGTCGATTTAAGGGTTAAATATCTCGATCGTTGCTGTTATTATTTCTTACCAAAGACATTCTCGCAGATCAGCTCCCAACGACCGATTAGCACAATACCAAATTACTGAATCACTGTTCTATTACTATATATATAGTATACATATGTATATGTATCTCTGTACATAAATGTCGTTATCTTTTATTTAGTATAAATAAATAATTAGGCTATAAATATGATTATTTTTATTTCCCACAATTTGTCTGAATGAAAGAAATAGACTTAAAAAAAAAAAAACAGTGACAATAATCGAACGTAAAATATTTTTTGCAAAATTTTATTGTCATCTTACGCGCAAACAGCAACATAATAAGGATTACAATTATTAACGATTGTAATACTATCATAAAGATAAATATAATGTTAAAAATACATAATACACTGTAATAATGCGGTAAAAACGAAACGATGTTCACGTTCTTCTTTTTATATCATTATTAAAAAAAAAAACAATAGATTACACGTCATCGAAAGGCTTACGCGGACTACGTTGATATATTTCATATAATATATTTTCAGAGTGTTGTATCGAGTCACGAAGTTATTTTTAAATAAAAAGGGATATTTAAATACGAATTTGTATTACTTGCGGATAACTTTTCGTAAATCCTTCGGTTTTAATTCAAACCCCCTCCCCCCTCCCCCTCTCCATTTGAATGGCGTAAAAAAAAAACGATGAAAAGATACGCAAAAATAAATCGTACCGTAACCTTAAATTGACACTTATGACGAACTAAATAAAGAAAAATGTATCATGCATATCGATCTACGCTATTGCGATATTGCGTACTTCTTGTGCCGCTAATTCAGTTGGATATTTGGCCCGAAGTAGCAAAGCACAAGTTGTTTTCCGCGGCGACGTTGCAACCATACGAGAAAAACAGCCGATGCCTCGGTAAGGGCTTCGAGCGGCCGCCGCGCGCGCTAGTATCGCCGGCGACCCCAGTTAACGTATTGTTGTCATTCGGAAGAGCCCACGTTGCGGCACGCGGCCGGCAAAAAGTTCGCGACACACGCGATATTTGTTATTTCTAAATTGTTGACGATAACGCTGGCAAATTTCGGTTGGTATACTAACTTCATTCATCGTTTTTTCGTAACGAAGTTCTATCCCGCGTAATCGACAGATGTTCGTCTTTTTTTTTTTTCGTAATAAAAAGTTCGCGAATGATATATTTTGTATAATAATAATAGTAATCGTGTCGATCGTGTAAAAATCGGTGTTTTTTGGGATCTGTCATGAAATGGAAGAACTGATAACACTTTTCGGTCTCTCAATACGTTCGGTGTTCACGAAAAACTCGCGTAATACTTCCCCTCGTATTAATCAATGCAATACTGCAACTCCGCGGGCCGTGGCTTATGGGTTGATACGAGAAAACCGTAGTTGCTTATCAGGTGAATCCTTGTATGCTTTGTAACTATGACAACGGGCCCTTGATAAGAGGATTTCATGCCGACCGCGGCACTATACCAATGTAAACGATCCTTCGCCACCGTGGATAGATTACGAAAAAAATGTCGTATATATACAGGCAATAAATACTCCGTCAACAAGGAAGCCTTTTAACGCTAAAAAAAAGTGATGAAAATAAGGCGAAAAAAAAAACAGGTGCTATAAATAAAAACCTATCGGTAAAACGAAGTGGAATTACTATTTTCATCGAAACATTTTTTACGCAATTAATTAGGACCCATTCCAACGTTATTTCCTCAAATTTCAATTATTCTATTTCTTTTTTTTTTTTTTTCATCGAATACTCCAACAAAACGTCAACTCTTTTTACACTCGTCTCGAAAATAATTATTTTTTCGTTAACACATCGTGTTACACATTCCGTCAAAAAAATAAATAAACATATCAAAACGCATCACCAACGTATCGAAGAGGCTTTAAATTTTCGCGATGTTATATATTTTTTCGAAATATGTATTTCACGTTTTTCCGCGATCTTTTTTTTTTTTTCACGTTTTTTCGAGTCACGTGGTCTGACATCGCAGAGTGCTTTACACGATCACTCGAGTCGTGTCCTGCGAACTGTTCATCGAAATATCTCTCCTGCGTCTTCCCCGAAAATATAATAACCGATGAACAGGTGTTTTCAAGGTTCTTTCGTGTATCGAACGCCCGAAGTTATCGCAAGGATTGTTGTGGGTGGTGGGGGTATAATGAAGTCCTGCGTTCGCCAAAATGGCGGTTACATCGGGATCCGCGCTACCGGGCTTTTTCGCGTGGTCCTTCGTATCGCGGTGAAAACTTGTCGCGGACATTTAACGACGGGTCAATATTTGACGGGTTTAACGCGTAAAATAATCGTCCGGTGGGGGTTTCGTGGCATCGCTACCAGGCGGCAGCATAGACGGTTTCACACCTTGGAGCGCACCTGTGTCAAGCGCGGAACGTTCGCGTTCGCTCGCTCGCACACCACAAACACCCACGAGAGCAGCCGCGCTGCCGCAACACAGCGCGAGGCGACGAGTATCGCGGAGTAAACGCGGGCACCCACGTCGTCGCGTTTGTCTTCTCTGCTTCGCTTTCGTCGTGTTTTTACATCACCGCTGCTTCTACGTTCGACAACGCCACGGTAACTTCGGTGAGTGAACGAAAAATATATATATATATATATATATAGTGCAAACCCGATAATTATAGTATCAATTATTGGTACGCGTAAAGACGAAAGCGAAAATAACGGGTGAAAAAAAAAAAAAAACAATTAATCGTATATAAATCGAAAAAAAACGGTACATTAATAGAAATCATTTGATAAAACAGTGATTACAAAATATATTTTGAAAAAATTTAAATACTTAAAGTATGTGCTCCACGGCATAGCTTACAGGCGTTACGTTCGCACGTGTTACGGCTCGCCGTCGTCGTCGCGTTGCCGTCGTGTTACTTATGTTCCAAGCGTTCGTGTCGACCGGGTACCACACGATTATAATACCGCCGACAGCGAGTCGATTCAGTGATGTTGTTTTATTATTATTATTTTACCAAGAGACCGGTAGCTGGACCCGAGGGTGTCGATTCTATTAAATCATATATCGTAGGTGTTTTTTACGGCGTCAGGTATAACCCCGATGTCCCACCCATCGAGAGCCTAACATGACAGAGGAACTTTGTAACTGAAAATCAGAGATTTTTTTTTTTTCGTCTTCGCGTTTCTTTGATTTTTTAAATTAAAATCTCTTCGGCGCTTCATAAAAGTTACGAATTTTCAATAAATATTTAATTACTATTGCGATTCGGAAACTGCACTCGAATTTATTTTTCATCGAAAAAAAAAAAAAAAAAACGGAATTATCGCGATATCGATAATATTATAAACCAATTTTTTTTTTTTTTTTTTTTTAAGGGAAAATATTTTTTGTGCTTTAAAAACGGTCTTTCGTATACAAGCGAAATCATGCTGAATTTAGAAGACAAACATTTGTTATTTACACTCGCGCGTTGGCCGGTATATCGGCAAAGTATTTGAAATATTTATTCGTAAACAAGAAAAATATTTTTCCAGTAATAAACGATCGAGAGAATTATTTTTTTGCTGCAAAATTCGTTCACTCGTGAGTCCCGAACTTTTTGGAGTCGATGAATTTATTGGATTTATTATTTACTATACATATATTTTCTCGAGTGAAACTCGAATTTTTTCGAAATTCACAATACATCGAAACTTTTTTAATTTTCACAATATTTTTCATTTAACGTTGATGCAAATTGTTTTTTTTTTTTTTATTTATTACCGACCGATGTTTTAAAAAAGGAAAAAAAAATTACGAGATATATATGTTACGTTTCGTGGAAACGTTTCGGGACACTCGAGTGCCACAATTCGAGAGGTTTGGTGGCCTCTTATATACACTCCATATAATACTGATGCCGTACCGCCGGAGTATGTTCCTCGTCGGTGCCTGTCGTAATAATTATTGAGCTGCTGCGTGTGATCGCTGTCTGCCGTACACACACCTTCGCATTCGTTCTCTCACTCTTATTTTCTTTCTTTCGTATTCCTCGCTCTCTCGCAGACTCGTTCGATCGTCGGCTATGTGCTTTTTCGTCTGCGGGTCTCTTCGTAGTCCGACGACTTGCAGCAGTCGCGAGAGCATCAAATTCGGCATGTAGAACGTGTGCACAGGTTCTCGCGTTGCGTTGCCGACGGCTCGAGAAGCGAGTCGTGTGCCTTCTATTTTTTTCTCTACCATTTCTTTTCTTTCGATTAAAAAAAAAAAAAAAAAAAAAAAAAAAAAAATGTTTGCATATTTGCGCATATAAATTAATTTTTGTCGATAGAAATTTCAGCGATTAAATCGATTTTTAATACGAAGAAAAGTATGAAAATGGGAAATACAATTTTGCCGATATTAATCGATTTTTAATATGAAAAAAAAAGTATGAAATTGGAAATACCGATTTTGGCGATATTTATCGATTTTTCTCGATAGAAATTTTTCCATTAAAAATAATTGAGACTTCGATCATAGATTGGCGTGAAAAATAATTCATCGATTGAATCGGTTTTTAAGTAGTTGGTAATTATAATGAATTGATATAGTTGTTATTTGATGAGAACAAACATTGCGCGCGTAACAAAAATGCGATTTGGTCGACGCAACGAACTGGAAATGTACACAGGACATAGCGCGAACGACTGGACTACGGGAAACATACCGCTACTGCTGTTTAAAAAAAAACATTCGCCGAGACGCGCGTAGTCTTTATACCTATACGTACGTACGACACTGAACACCTTTCGGCGCTCGGCTGGGCCTCCGAACGACCAAATGTTTCAACCCGCGTGTGTGTTTGCCGGCGCGACCCCGCGAGACCAATTCAACGCCGACGGATTCGCTAAGACCGTCAAGTGTCTCAGCGATGACGCGTGACGAACAGTTTGATCTGACAACGTAGTTATAATTTTTTTTCATTTTTTTTTTTTACACGCGCACCGGCGACGAACCGAGAAAACCTTTTCGAATAAATCCATCACCCGCGCACGAGTTTTTTTTTCACTGGCGTAATACAATTCTCAGTTTCGTTCGCGTTTGCCACGTCGAGACCAATTAACTATACGGTGTTTAAGGTTATTTTTTTTTAATCAATTTATCTCGATTATTTTAAAAGAATTTTTTTTAATTTTACTAAAATTATTAAGTCAGAGTAGAGAATTTTTTTATTTTTTATTTTATCAAAAACCATTTTTTTATTATTAACAAGTAAATAAATTAATTAATACGAATCACAAGTTTTTTTTTTTTTTTCGGGGAATCTTTCGATATCGCGAAATTTCTGATTCGGTTTGAACATTAGGCATTTTTTTTTTTTTTTTTTTTTTTTTTCATTTTCCACAATTATAATGATTTTTCGCTGTCATTATCGACAGTCGGGATTTATTCACGATTAGTCGACAAAGTTCCACATCACTGATCGCGTATCACCGGCCGCGCAATCTCACCACGCAAACCATTTACAATTTGTTAGCACGTGTCGTCGAAGAACGGCACTCCCCTCGTACTTTCTTTGCAACAATAATTTTCGCGTAATTCTTCTCGAATCGAAGTTTAAGAGAAAAAAAATTGATGAGCTTTGCATCGCCCGAAAGAACGAAAGCGTCGCTCCCGGCAGTCTTCGGCTACGTCTGCCACGAAACTATCCGTCGTCAGGAGCGAGATAGCCGCGATGTAGATAATATTTTATTAATCATTAAGCACATAGCCGGTGCTGTACATATAAGATAATGGGAATAATATCAGGCAATGGCGATAATGCTGTTTGTCGTACGCTAATTATTGGTCCTCGTCACCCGCCGGTTAACTGAAAAACTCTTTACGGGCGTCGCGAAGTCTCCGGATCTCAATACGTTCGTTCGTTTCCGTCGGATGCGAAAGAGCTGTTGCAGCAATTGTTAATTTCGGACGACACCCTTTTTTTTCACCGAATTTCGAATTAATTAATTGCTTAACCGGATATTGAGATATATATGTATTTTTATTTATTTTTCTCGAGATTGCCGATTAAAAAATTCCGGCGGTATCTCGCAAACGATCGAATACAACGATACAGTGAATTTTAATGCCAGTTATTCATTTATTTGTTCATTTCACAAAGTTTACTCTCGGAAACGCACGCCGAATGTCAATTATCAAATAAAGATTATTTTTATCGTATTTTTTTTATTATGTTCTGCATACAAATAATTTTTTTTTTTTTTTACGCTATGAAGACTCTTTCGGAGTCCAATGCTCAGGGTATAGAGACACAGGTACTATGATGAGTTTAAATGGGAGATTGCAGTTTTTAATTACATTTTTTTTATTCCGAATACATTTTTTTCGTTATCACGATCTTTTGGAATGACGAGCACTTTTTTTTCGCGAAAGATAAGAATAGAAAAATTTCGCAGCGTCGAAAGTTTTTCAAGATCGTGTCGAGTCGTCATTTTTTCATCAGTTTTGCCGTAAAATAACTTTGTTAACATTTAAAAACTTTTTTTATTTTCGTACACCCGTTTTTCTCGGTAGCGTTACACGATATTTCTTCGATTTTTTTCGTCTATTCAATTGGAGAAAATCGATAAGACAGAATTTTAACTATTTATAAAAATTGGGGTGCCATGCCGATGAAAAAAATTCTGTAACATTTGCATTATTTTGTACATCAGTCCACTCGCGGCGGTTGTTCGGCGATTTAGGTGAAAAGAGCATTTTTTTTTTTTTTTTTTCATAGTCAAAAAAAAATCATCACTTATCCCATTGGATTTTTCGTTGATTGGAGTGATCACGGGAAAAAAAATCCGAATTCCGAACATTGTCGATTGTAGGTCGATCGGCACTTTTTTTTTTAATACATTTCACTAAAAAAAAAAAAAAAATTCACGCGAAAGGAAAAAGAAAAAAAATCAGGCGTCCGTTTCCAGGATAAGACGAAGTCTCCATTTCCTCATTATCCATTTTGCAATAATCGTTGATTTTAATGTTTTTTTCGTCAGAACTTTTTTTTTTATCCGCATTTATGTCTTTGCCTTATACTTGTGACTCTATCGTACCGGTTTTCCGCAAAATACTCTTCGTAGTCATTGCCATCGTTGTGAATTTAACGCCCGTCATTCGTCTTCAACGAAGAAGAAAAGGAAAAAAAAACAGTGAAGAGCTCGGAATGGATTTCTCTCGCGTATTTCTTGTTTGCGCGACACTTGCATCGCGCCTGTTGTTAATCGCTCGCGGCAGACGCGCGCCGAGAGCCTCGTTGTAAATTTTAACAATAATCGGAGCTGTAAAACGACGCCCCGGTAAAACCTTCGCGCAAACGTATATTGCCGCGGAAATAATGAAGAACGAGGAAGAATATAGGCGGAGTCACGAGAGGACAAATGGTGGAATATAATAATATAAATGCCGCGTGTGCGAAAGCATCGTTGTTGACTCATTCGCGTCGTTAAAATGCGAATGAAAGATCTCAATATAACAACGAAATAAAGCGGCGGAAACTCATCCGTACTCGAGATTTTTCGTTATTGTAAGTTTATAATAGAATTTCAAATACACTGATTCTCGCAATCGTCATTCAAACCGTTTAGAGATAAAAATAATTATTTTATTCCAATAATTCCCGGTAGTTTTCTAATTTTTTTTTTCCGTGTAAAAAATGCGTAAATGCTGACGAAGGGGTTAAATAAAATAATAAATAAACATAACAACAATAATAATGATAATAATAGTAATTAATATCCTTTTATTTGAATTTTTGGTTTTTTTTCGCTTTCTTTCATTAAAAACGCAGAAAAATACGTTCCTCGATGCAATCTGATTTAAACAATATTATTTGACAATATAAGAATAATATAATATAATAATAATAATATAGTTAAATTAAAAATATTATCTAATTTTTTTTACTACACGAAAAAAAAAAGTTCGACACACGCGCCATTTTCACGATAAAAATCTCAGGTTAGGATTTTCATTTCCGTGAAGTTGAATAGTCGGAGTAACGGTTATGATACGTTGCGCAAGAGACGGCAACATCGTCCTTCGTTTCTCGAGGTGCGCGTTTATTTTTCTCAAGCATTCGTAGCTGGCGGCGCGTTGATGCGCAGGTAAAAAAAAAGAGACGCGAAAAGAATTTCCTTCGCGACCGATATGTCGATATCTCGCGATCCACTCGAGGTGATCGGCGTGTTCCGTTCGACCGCATATACCGCGTATATCGCATTTCGCTGATAAGGGTCTCCTCGACGATAAAATGGCGCGGCGATGTAGCCGCGGATACGGGGCTCTCGCGATGATGAAGATTTTAATTCTAACGATGACGCAAACTCTTTCCATCGCCTTCGTTACACACCGCGCAATGTGTTCACCCCTCGAACGTTCCGCTTCCATCATCACCGATGGCGATCGATCGCGTCGCGTATATATGAAAAATGTCCATCGCAACGAGTCCGGACTTTCGCGAACGCCATTTTTCGAACGAATACCTCATTTTTTCGCAACTCATTCGCACCTCTAGAAATTGCCAAACGTAAAAAAAAAAAATAAAAAAAATTCTTTGGGAATAAGAAAATCTTTCGTCCGCGAGGTCCGTCACTTTTTTCAAAATAAAATTATTTAAACCCTTCAAATAATTTTTTTTCGTTTGAATAGATAAAAAAAATGTAATAATTTCCGACGATGTTATCGCGTGTCGCCTTTGAGTAAAAGAATTCCGACAAACCATTTTTTTTTTTCGAAGTATCGACCTCCATTTTCGAAGTTTTCGCACGCGAAGAAATATCCTTAAAATGTTCACAATCGGTAAAAAAAAAACGATAAAATTTTTCTGGAATCGAACAATGACATTTGTTTAAAATTCAAGCGCAACGAGCACCGATCGTCATCAATTTTCTGCCTTAAAAAAAAAACTTCATAATTTGAAACATCTTTTTCGTAATTTCTCCATATGCACCCCTACGAGAAAGAGTTACGCACCGAAGCACACGAATTTCTTTTCTTTTATAATCCTCCATCGTCCGTTATTGAGTCGTTGCGCCGTTAAGTAAAATATCACAATAGTCGGGACACTGCGGTTCGTCGAGAACAGCATCACGGTAAACGGTACGAAAAATCAGTTGCATTGATACGAAAACGAAGATCACTTTCGCGTTTACGATACGAGAAGTCGAATGTTGCACGCGACTGGACAGGGAGAAGTCAGCCCTACGCGTTCCTGGCCGCCCCGTCGACTGAAATTATCATTTTAGCTGATACTAGCTAATGTAATGATGCAGTTTTATCTCTTATTATCATGGGAAACGAGATAAATTGCGATAGTGCCGTTTATTTTGACAACGCTCTCCTCTGTGGCTGACGACCTATCGTTCCGAGAGACTTGGCTCTGTTAACTGTATATTATAAAACGTAAACGTGTTGGAATACGACGAGAGGCGCTCAGTCGTCGTATCAGCCCTCGTATCTCGAGGCTCTCGGGCTGAGGAGAGACTCCTGCAGCAGTTTTCTCTGATATATAAAGCCTCCCGACGATGACGATCAACCGCCCCGGCGGGGTAAAGAAACTTTCGCGACATTGCCTCAAACTTTGGCTTTGCTGATAAAAAAAGAACCAAAACATAACCCTTTTCGGTACTAATCGTTCGTGTACCTTGGGGTGAACGCACAGGTTGCGCAACTTTTTTTTTCGCCTTTCACGTAATTTTATTGACGCGTTTTCTATTTTTTTTACATTAAAAAAAGAAATTTCTGTATTATACATATTTTGATAAATATTTTTTTAATTATCGACAAAATCATAATTGGCGCGATAAACTGCAGGATCAACAGTGTTGACCGCTCCGAAAGGGAGATGCAAAGACTTAACCTTAAAAATGAGGAATTCGATTAGAAAAAAAAATTAATGATCATTCTCATTGTATCGAAAGATCGGCAAACTTTTTCATGTTCCGAAATAATTATGGATTGGGAAAAAATTATTTTTTCGCACCAAAAACGCGGGAAATAGAAGATTCTGCGGCGAAGCAAATGATTCACTGTTAAACTGCATTTCCGAGGTAATTTTTGTATCTTGACGTTCGATGTCGATGATTTAGTGTTGCAACACGGTTCGCGAAGAATGAGTCAATCGGGTTGGCGCAACGTCCACCATTTTCTAAATACTCGAGTAACTATGACGTTGCAACGAGTAAATATTCTTAGAGAGGGAGAGAGCTTCGGAACCGAAGTATTACCACGAGAGGGAAGTCCCTCGATGTATAGAGGATTTTTGCGACAGAGTCACCGCGCAAGTTTTGCGGCCCGTGACGTTCAAAGACCGAATCGATGACGCGTCGAATCGAAACTGCGGGTGAATCACCGAACGGGAGGCAGTCAATGCTTCGTGACGTTTTCTCTCCAATAAATGGTCCTTTGTTGCCATATTTTTCATTACTGACAGAACAGAATAGGTTTTCGGAAAATGGAAAATGTTTGATGCTTCGGTGCTTTTATATCGAGAAAGAAAATATAAGAACACGAAAAGAAATTATGATTTCGGGAAATTCCCGCACGAAAATCAAATATATAAAAAATATATGAAATCCGAAATTTTTATACAATTAATATAATTTATTAATCATATAAATTGTTATATATTTGGTGACAATATATCGTAAAACTTTTTGGAAACTTGTTGGAAAAACGATACGATAATTTCCACGGAACATTTGAAAAAAACAAATAAAATTTTCCGAATTTTTTTAAAGAAACGCGTAACTGTGAGTAACAAGATATGATATCCCTTGAAGAACAATAATGATCCCATTTTATATGACGCCATAGAATCGATAATTTCACGAATAAAACAGTCGTATTTTTGTTACTCTCTTCCCGACAAAGTTAATTCTCCCGGAATAATTCGCATATAGAAAAGTTGTTTACGAGACTTTGCGCGGTCTTTGGACACAGCGGTCAATAGATCGCCGATGATTCATCAACCCTTGAATTGTGGCGAAAGAGCTCCGGGCGATAGGGGAGGGGAGGTTGG
The DNA here is from genome assembly GCA_934046635.1 of Buathra laborator. Classification (NCBI taxonomy): domain Eukaryota; kingdom Metazoa; phylum Arthropoda; class Insecta; order Hymenoptera; family Ichneumonidae; genus Buathra; species Buathra laborator. The sequence continues at coordinate 19,126,480 of OW203895.1, read as the reverse complement.
CGTGAGGGGAGCTAAAAGATCCCCCAACGTCCGTTACCGCGGATATATTCAGGGATACAAAATGGCGATGATGTGAAACCGCGGGCGGTCGGGAGACGAGCGCGCATCGGCGGGTACCACGATGGCCGCCGACGACGCTTGGCGTCGGGTTTGTATACATATATATATGGACACGGCAGCCGCTTTAACAACGTTATCTCGAACTCTCGTCGTTCGTTCTCGCCTCGCAACCTTATCGTCGAACAAACATCGAATCCCCTCGCGCGTCTGCACCCTCCGGCTTTGTGTCAATCACGAGAAAACTTTACCAGTTTTTTTTTTTTTTTTTTCCTTTTTTTTATATATATGTTTATGTCTCACCTTCTTCGCGCGGTATTCTGTCGCGACGCGATTTTCCATTTTTTATAGTTCGTTCGTAGCGATTTTTTTTTTTTTTTTTTTTATAAAATACTGATAAAATGAGTAAAAATTCTAATGATACTGGAATACCTTTTTCCGTCGTCCTTATATAGATTTCGATCGACTCTATTGATGAAAAAAAAAAAATTGTAAGTCACAGAGTTCTTAGAGCCGTCGAAAAAAGTCTATAAACGTCGCATGCGACGATTTTTAACGACAAAAAGATGCGATCGACCTGTTCAATGACAAACTAATTTGACGGTATACACCAATACATTTTAATTTCATCCGAAGATAAATCGAAATCTTATCGTCTCTTGACGCCTGTGAAATAAAACTCGAGATTCCTGATTAGAGTGCTCCGAAATTAGAGCTCAGAGATTCGATACTAAGAGAGAATAAACATTTGATATGAATTTTAAAGAGAATTGAGACGGAAATCCAAAAGTCATCGAATTTTAATCTCACGTAAATATTCGCGTTCGCGGATCGAAACTATATGTTTTTTTTGCTAATGAAAAAAGAAAAAAAAAAAGAAAAATAGTTGTGTATCCCCGGCGCTCTCCATCGCAATTTAGTTTTCTCTTCAAAGATATTTCGATTTTTTCACTCAATTTCCGAATTCGTTGTAATTGATGTCGTTACCAAAAAAAAAATGAATCTCAATCAATTAAATCCATTAATTGAATAATTATTTTAATGTGGAAAATACATTTTTTTACGAAGAAAAATAGAGATGAATCACCAGTAAGAAGACACGAAATCTTTCCTTTCTTCTTCTTCAAAAAATTTCAAAAAATTCCAAAAAATTGTCTACCGATCGCCACCACCATCGCTTCGAAAGAACGATCGATCATTTCTAATTTCTAATTAGCTAATAATTGAGATACTTTGCCGCAACTCTATTTAATTCATATCCAAACAATATTCTTCCTGAAATTGACTTTATCACCTCGAATGCGAATAAATTGGCATTGCAGTCATTTTTTGCTCCGCGTCTCGCGGTATTGATCATTCGGGAAGAATCGGCGGTTCCCCGGCGAGAGCCCGTAGGTGGGGGATAACCATTTGGAATACATAAAAAAAAAACACCTTCACTATAATTATAATAGGTCGGAATGACCGAGGAAAACGCGTGTACGATTGACCAATGAGGAACGAGGGGGCGTCGTCCAACCGGCAACATCGGTCGGTTCTTTCACGCGGCGCGAGCTCGTGTTTCCGTAGCCACCTGAGAATCATTCCGTATACCTCTGCCACTCGCTTCTTTCGCTTTCTCACTTCGTCAACGTGAAACAGCCGAGACTCGCGGTCGTGAGCATCGTACTCACTCGCGAGCGACTCTAATAAGTCTTCTCGCTCTCTTAACTCTCCGGTGTCTCCGGCTCTGCAGCTCCGTCTCGTCGTCTCATTCGCGGGCTTCTTTTTCTCGTATATACCTGTGCACTCCTCTATACACACACATTATCTCTCCGGTGCACGTAGTTGCGTTTGAGAGCGGGGGGCTTGACGTTCGGTATTCCTAGAGACACGCGCGGCAGTTCGCCTCATCGACTCTAAAACGTTCTTCTCATTTCGTACTCCAACCATCTCGGGTGTTGCGACATATTCGCACGTTCGCAACGGGTTTTTCGACGTTATTGAGGTTTTGCCGAGAGTGTCGCGAGATTTATTCTTCGTAACGAGTGCATCAGTGAGTCGAAGACGATTGAGACGATCGTTCGCGAAAGGGATCTATCGATCGTTATTTGACGATTCGTTTAGTTTATTCGTTCGATTGTTTTTTTTTTTTTATTTTTATTTTCGATAAATCATTTTAATTTCATCGCGAGTGAAGATTTTTAACACGATCGAGAAAATCGAAGCGATTGGTCGATGCTGGATCACTGCCAGCCATAGATCGAACCGGTGCTCAGGACACCTTGACGATTTTCAACACTTCGGGGATAACAAAACGCGACAGTGATAATAAAACCGGGTGTGCTGATAGTGCGCACACGTATGCCGGAACGATAACTGCAGTAAGAACCTCATCGTCTCTGATAATAATTCGATACGTTCCGGTAACGAATATACATATTTAACTCGAGTTTTCGTCACGTTTTTCTTCTTCGTTCGGAAACTATATACTTGAGGGCGTTATTCGTCTAAATGCGGCACGCAGCTACTGAGGTAATTAATATTAAATATTTATGTCGGTTATTAATGATTTTTTTTTTATCGATTTATTGTGAGTTTTCTTCCGCGTAATTTTTAAAAATTTATCAATTTTGACGAATAGTACTGAATTAATTTTGATCCCTTCGCAAAATTTAAAAAAATTGTGTTGGGCAATTTAAAAACAAAGATGATTGACATTTTTTTAAACAAACGCGATGCTTTGAGATATTCATTGATTATTTTTTTATCGTTTTATTGAGCCGTTTAGAGAATAGATTATCATTTGTATTAAGTAAAAATTATTTTTTTATATATTTTTTTTAATGTAATTATTTATTATATACTAAGAATATAAATTTTTTGCGCACTTTGAATATCGCGATAATAACTTACCGTATGAATCTTACAGAGATATTTCGATAATTCTCAACAAAACGATGTTTTTTTCGCGATTTTGTCGAACCGATGTGCGCAGTTGTCGAACGAGTACTGTTACCCAAAAGTCTGACAATAACTGAGTTCGCGGAGATTTCCATCAGAAACAAAAGAACAGCGGAGAGGCGAGAAAAAAAAATTCTTCGTGTATCTTTAACGTGAGCGCGTGCCCTCCGACCACCGCGTCGCCGGAAGTCGAAACTTGACATTGCCGAGCGGAAGTGACGCCGCGTTCGACAAACAGTCACACTTTTTTTTTTTTTCATTCTCAAGACGGACGAGGAGTGTCTTCTCCTCGCCGCTCTCGGCTCACCGTCGAGCGGTGGACACAGTAAGGCCGACGACTCGTCTCGTTTGTGTGCACTAGTCGCGTGCCCCTCTCGCCCGCTAACCAACTCGATCTTTTTTTTTATTTAATGAATTTTTCCTCGAGGAATGCCGGAAGTTGGTGAAAAATCGGGACGAAATATCCCGAAAAAAATCATTTATTTTCTCCTGGTGCCGCAGGGTACATATCTAACTTCATCTGAACCGCGCGTATCACTCCAATACACTGTCAAGCGGATTCACCAAACGAATTGTACTTTTATAAAATTTAGCGAATTATTGCAACCGATTTTTTAACGATTTTTGGAAAAATGGTACCATTTAAAAATGTATCGTTGATATGGAACGATTTTTTGTCGAAATAAGTTTTGTCCGATAAGTAAATAGATTTTTAGAATTTTTTTCGAAACACATTGGCAAATTTTTTTTTTTTTTATCTGCACATTCATTTTCGGAATGTATTGCGTAATAAATTCGGTTGACAAATGCGAGCGTTACACCGGAACAAGAAAGCAAAAGTCTTTGATACGCGTTGCGATTGTAGTCGAAGTAAGGCAAAGGAGTGTTCTCGGCTACGAACGCTGACCTAGACATCGATCCGCGACAGCCGCTTTGGCGTCTTATCCGGAAAAATGGGAAGCCCCGTTTAGCTGGGCGATGACTGATCCGTGTCAGACCCGCGAAGGTGCTCCGCGTTAGACGTCCGCATCGTCTTATTATCGCTATAGAACACGTATCTTTGTTCCTGTTCTACTTTGCCAAATTTCTAACGAAAATCCGTCTAACCATTCGCATGTCCCCTCAAAAAAAAAGCCCGGAAAAAATGTCTTGATTCACTGGCGTTCGATCTTTTGGTGAAAATCTCAATATCACCTTTTTTTGAAAATATATATAATTAATTAATGAATTACAGTGAATGAAACTGTATGTTTCGCATCTCATCACTGAAACTTATTGCAATTAAAAAAAATTTTATAAGATTTTTCAAATAACCGGTTCATTGCTCCGGAACTCGAGAAACGAAAGAGAAACCCTATTAACGAATCACCGAAAAAAAGTAAACAAGAGGTCCGTTTGATTTTTCGCTTTAAGGACGCGATGAAGGAGAGCCTCGCGAAACAGGAAGTTAAGATGGAGTGGGAGGGTCGTCGTCCGGGGGACAGTTCTCCTCAGGTGCCGCGAACGGCCGAGGAGCAGGCAGGTGGTAGTCCTCAGAGTGTAATCACGACAAGAAGACACGTGAGGACAATAACCACAGCGGGACACATTACGGAATCGATAACCGACGCCGAGCAGGAATCACCCGAGCCGAGTCCGCCATCGGTTAAACAGTCGACCGCTCACAACAACAACAACAATACCAACAACAACAATAAACTGATGCAACAAGCTATACATCAGCAGCATCAACAGGATTCTCAGACGCGCCAACAATCGCAGGTTCAGCAGGAACAGCAGCAGCAGCAGCAGCAGCAGCATCAGCAGGATCCGTCACAGGAACAGACGCAACGATTCCAGGATAGTCATCAGCAGCATCAGCATCAACAGCAACAACAACAACAACACTACATACCTATATCGCAAGGCAGCAGTCCGGAGGATCCGCAACGGGGGGTCGAACAAGCGCAGCATCATCAGATCGTCTACGCGACTAGTAACGGCGAGGAGATGCAACTGGAGGGTCAAGACTCGAGCGAAGGAACCATCACGCTTGCGGTCAAAGAACAACCGAGGTGAGCACTTTTATCCTTCGATATCTTTTCTCAAATCCTAATTGTTTCTCAGAACCACAATTTTCAGACTCATTTTAATCTCTTACTCGATAAGCTTAAACCGATCGCGCAAAGTCGGCAAAGTCCATTAAGAATTCGGCTTCCAATCGGCGAAATTCCGAAAAGTTTACACATAACTGAGTATTTCTCTTTTTTTTTTATTGTACCTTTTATACGCGCAGCCCATGGTACCGGATCATAAAACGCGAGTATATCTCGCGCAAACATTGCAAAAAAATTATTTTTCGCGCAATCGCTCAACGACCCCTGTTAGATCGGTTTGACCAACTGGAGGCTGAAACTCCGGCGTCAGAAACTTTTTTTGTTGCTTTTCTTCAGCTCCGTTCATTAGGGATCGGGTGCCAAAAGTCATTTAAAAAAAGGAAAAAAAAAAATGGCGCCACGTATAAAGTTGGACATTTCTACGAAACCGATCCACGATTATAGATAATTCGATTTCACGAAAAAAAGTCACCAACTTCGGTCTATTCTTTGTTTGTCCCGCGTCACGGTCACAGATTTATCAATATCCAAGACACACCTCCAACTTTGATTCCACGCAATTTCCGCGCAAGAAAAATACACCTTAGAAAAAAAAAACTGTTATATATCCCGAAGGAATGACGTCACGTTTATTTCGCACTTGGGTCGTAGATATGAGACGCCGGGACCGGTCGACAGAACGGAAGTCGAACGCGTCTACGTTTACGCGGAAGACGGCGGTGAGGTGAGGCGAGCCGGTCACGTCATAGCCTTACAGATACACGACCACCGGCGTCATCATCAGCAGCAACAGCATCAGCAACATCAGAGATTCAGTCCGCAAGAAAACGGTCAGGTGACGAGGTACTCGCCAACCGCTCCTGCGGACGATTACGAACCCACGGCGATGACGACAACGCAGGCGGGAACTCAACTCGGTTCACCGACTCCCACGTACTCACCGCCGGTCGATGGAATAAGATCGACTCAGCATCAGTTGGTGGCTACCGGTTACGCGGAAAGTGGCAACGCCACGATAAAGTACGAAGCCGTTGCGGCTGTTCCCGCTGACGGGATAAAAGCCAATAGCACCTATACGACCCTCGAAACTGTCGCTTTACCATCGTCACAGCCGGTTCAGTACACATCGTACGTTACCGATACGTTTCAACACACGAGCAGTTATACGTACGCGAAACCCGGTGACATCGCTTACCACGCGTATCCGACCAGTCAGCCCGGCAGCAGAGCTTCCGAGGTAAGAAATCTAATCACAAACGCGATAATACTTCAATGATTTATGATGCGATTTTTGATAAATCCCCTTCCGCGGAATCGCAAAGGACCTGCAGTCTGAAAATTCTAATTCACCATCGTTTTTTTTTTTTTTTATCTTTGGGAATTTGAACTTCCGGGAAGATTCGGGGTATCGGCCTAATTTTGTACTCTTGAAACAGAAATTTCCAGATATTGCGAAAAAATGAGGTTTTTCTTTTAAGGATTTTTGATCATTATTTGCCGACATGAATTCTAAGATTCACGAGTCTAAAGTTTAGTCGTTTAGCTTGGGATTTCGTATGGCGATGCGAAAAATGCATTCGTTACAATATACAAGTCGTTTTCCGACTTCTTTTTTAGTTAATTTTTAGTCTATTGCAACATTCGACATCTATGGAATTTCTGGATTATTTTCGTTACATTCGTCTCTATGGCAAAGCAACTCGCATCGAGATGCAAAAATAAGTGTTATCTTTGGGGATTTCATCCATCAAAGGAATATCCATATTTCGAAAATTGTAAGTAGACTTAGTCGCGACTAATTGTCAGTTGTTCGTTTTTCAGGTGGAGTCACCGGGCGGAGTGTACATCAAGAGCGATCCAACGCTCACCTCCTCGTCGCTGCTGGTTCCCGGTCGACCGGCAACTCTTCACTACGATCAGCCGGGTTCGCCGGGTTCCCAAATCGCGATTTACGGCACCGGACCCGGACAAGCGTTTCAGTACGTCAAAACACCCGGTGAACAGTTTTGGCATCCGGGTGGTTCGGCGTCACCATCGACTCTCGAATACACGCCGACGTACTCCGGAATGCCAGCGATGTCGACGAGCGACGGTGGAAATATGCTGTATTCCGGTGGTAACTACAGCGTTGCAGGACCCGGCAACGGATCTCCGTCGACGTGGCCAATTCAACTTGCCGCTGGCGACGAAGCCTTCGAGGGACAAGTCGCGAATCCCGAATCCAAAGAGTGCGTCAATTGCGCGGCGAGTTTCACACCTCTTTGGCGGCGCGACGGTACGGGACACTATCTGTGCAACGCGTGTGGGATTTACAACCGAATGAACGGTTCCAATAGACCACCAATGAGATCATGCGGTGGAAAAATGAAACACACCGTCGCACCGGTGAGTACGCGAAAGCTATTTTTCGGTCAATCGAACGCCTCCATAACCTTGTATACTGATACGCGGAGTCCAACGACGATAATAGATACATTCTGGCAATTGAAAAGTATTGAATAATCCCGAAAAATTTATTCTTCTGTACAAAGACCCGAAAAATGTTCATTTTTTTGTGGAAAATGGTGAATTTCTCATTTTTTTTTATTGTCTTCACACGAAATTTTAATGCCAGCGGCACATCATTATTTTTTCCACTTAAAATTTTTTTATTTATCCAATATTTTTCAATAGCGTTCAATGCATCTTAAGAAGTAATTTGGTTCATCAAAATAAATTGAAAACATAAAAAAAATATATAAATAAATATAAAAATGAATAATTATATGAAATAAATTATTATTCGACGCCGACAACTAAATTTCTTGGTAAGACGATTTAAAAAATTAAATTTTTTTTATATTTTTGAAAAACGTCGATTGAGACGAACTTAGCGAACGAAGTTCGTGTTTGAGAACCGCTCCGAGTTTGATAAAGAAAAATGTTCGTACAAACAAAACAGACGAATGACACAATTAACGGCGTACGAGGGACGCGTGGACAGGGGACAGCGCGCGATCGTTCCAAAAATTTGTCCATCGCCCGTAAACGAGGGCAGTTCGTCGCGTATTTGCGCTGATAAGGTGGACACGGCGCACCGTAGCTGAGAGCGCCCCGTTTGCCACAGCGCGAGCGACGACGACGACACGACTTCGATATTAAGTAATGTTTGTGCTCTCGAGAGAAGACCGTTGTTATCTCTCGCGCTCGTCGAGCAAATAATATATAGCGAGGAGCGAGAGCCGTGGGCCGAGGGACGACGGCGGAGATTCTGTTTGCTCTACTTTACTCTGTACCTATAACGACGGCGCTCGTTACCGCCCATTTTACCGTGTTGCCTGCTGCATTCCTCGTCTTCTTCTCCGTCGTTTTCAGTTGCGATATACAAAATCCGAAGAGCAATCATCAGATTACGAAACGAAAAGAAAATTCTACGAAATGCATAACTAATTATCCTCCATTTTCGTGATTTCAGACCGGAAGAAGAACGGGAGTACAATGCGCGAACTGCAGAACCAGCAATACAACTCTCTGGCGAAGAAACAACAACGGCGAACCCGTATGCAACGCCTGCGGTCTTTACTTCAAACTTCACAACGTGAGTATAACGCGTCGTCTTCGTTTTAACTCTTTTGGATCTCGCGAATCGTCGATTTCGCATCACACATTCGTTAGTCTGTTAAGTATTCGTATATATACGGTTTTTTATTATTATTCTTTATAGGAATCGTGAAAAATTGAGGGAAATTATAGAGACGAAGAACTAAAGAAATAGTGAATAGTAGAAGAACGGCGCGAACTTTCATGATTACGAAAAAAAAAAAAAAAAAAGGACTGTGATACCGTAGAAAACATTGGAATTTTTTCGGAACTCGTAGAATAAATACAACTAACTATAAAGGAATGAACGGAGGAAACGATAAAGGGAACGCGGAGGAAACGGGTTAAAACAAATGCAGTAAAGGCTGCAAACAAGGGTCGTTGCGCCGCAGCAGCAACCGCGACACAACGAAAGTCGCGCGGCTGCGGTGTGCCCAGGCGACAGTTATATGGTACGGTCTTTGCGCGTTTCATTCTCGGAAAGTTTAATGCCCACGCGTTCTCGACTTCTCTCCTTTGGGTTCACAGTAAAGGCGCGACGAACGCGGGGAGGGGAAACAAACAATTGAAATTTCTCATTCTTCTCGCTTCCCGTGCCGATTTACGTGTATTTCGAAAAATAAAAAAAAATAAACAGATATTTTTTCAGATTTTCATCAAATTGACAAATTCGTAATTTTTATCTGAGAATAGATAGAAAAAAATAAGAAATACAATTAAAAAAAAAATTTAATAATCTTCGAAGAAAAATAATACGGGAACTGAACGATTATTGTTGTGAAACGAAGAATGATGTATATAAATAAAAATCGAATCTACTTTTATCTGATTACCTACAATCTTATCCACGGATTGTTTAATAACACCGTTGGCACGTGCGCTACATTGTCAGAACTCACGTGCACCCGATTCCGTTAAAATCCAAGAGAATCGAGTCGAATAGACGCGAAGAAATTTTGCTATGTGATGAAAAGCTCCGCACTTCCAATAAAAATTACCAATAAAAAAAATAGTTTCAATGGGGTAAAAGGTTACTTTAGTCTGCTGGCGGCGTCGCCGGAAATTCGTCTTCTCAAATTTTCCGCAACGAATTTATTTATAGAAAAATGAATACAAAAAAAAAAAAAAGGAAATAAACAAAAGTAAAACGACAGCAGCGATAGGATCGATCGAAGCAATAAATCATCTTAGTGTCCGAGAAATCGGGCGAATCCCCTCCCCGGTGGGTTCTCCTTAGAAAAATTTCCCTCCGCCGTTCGTCGTCTTTCCCCGTTGCGTTTGTGTGTATGCGACCGCATGAGCGATCGTTCTCAATCGATACTAATCTCGAGACGCAAACCTCGCGGCTTCGGCCATAGCGTTCATCATCGCGGAGCTTATCTCCTCGTCGTTTCTGTCCGGTCGATCGACAATTTTGATAAGAGGAGCGCCAGCGACAGAAGCCGACGGAGCTTCGTATATCGGCGTTATTATACATATATATACATCTTTTTTTTTACCAATTCAAAAGAACTCATAGAATCGCGTCAACGAGAGTGACGCGAAGATTATCGCGCGATCTCAATCTGATGCGAATACACGAAAACGTTTAATTAAAAAATAAAAAAATATATTCTCCAAACTGCGACTCCGTGCCGAGAGCTCGCGATCCTCTTTGTCATTGACATCGATCGTGTTTTCGTCATGTCGAGGAGGACTAACCGGATTAAAGTTCGCTTCTGCGAATACGGAGGATCATTATCGGATTATTTGTTTCGCGAGTGTCATTTTTATTTACTCGCGAAAAAGGATGAACGTTAATACATCCAAATAATTAGGTATTCGAACCGTGGAACCAAAATTTCATTAAAATTAGATCTCTAAAATTCGAGTGATCAAAATAAATCAATTGATATATTGATTGCGACAATTAATGGATTGATTTTGACGATTAATCGAATCACAAGTATTGGCAATTTTGCTAATGAACTTTTTCGTAAAAAGTTCCTTCCTCCGCGTAAATGTTTATAAATAATCGTCTCATGTATCTGATATCATCGTTTTTTTTTTTTTTTTTTTTTTTTTTAACAGGTAAACAGACCGATGAGTATGAAAAAGGAAGGAATACAGACGAGAAAAAGAAAACCGAAGAATCACTCAGGAATGGGCGGAGGGCTGGCGGGACCCAGTGGAATCCACAAAAACGAAATCAAATCTAATCTACTCGGTGAGTTTTTGGTGAGACAACCGTACAATTAACAACGTTGAAAAAAAAAAAAAAAAAAAAAATCACCACAATCTAAATTTTAACATTTGCGCGATCAATTAATCGAATAAAATTCATAAAAGATATTGCGAGTCTCTTCTCACCGAGAATAGCGCCGATTGCTAATCGATGAATTATTGAATTTATCAACATCGCGAATCTATATTTTTGAGAGAATTTAATTCTCGAAAAACAACGATTCTTCAATGTTTGACTATTCAACGATCATTGAAATACATCCGATTTGTTTTTATCAAAATGCACGTTTCGTATCGATCAATTTTTGTAATATATCAATTAAACCCCAACGATCGATCGGTGAGATCGCAAAGTGACTAATTAGGTTTCGGGATTTCCCACGTCGGCACAGTATCGTCACTATTATCTTTTATAATAGTCGCGCGCATCGCGGCAGAGTGCAAAATGTACGAACGAACGGCGGCGGTCGCGGAGCCGCTAATCTGAAAGTGTTGCGGGAAACAGCGCTGTACCCTGCAAAACATTATCAATACGTGCGGAATATACACAATATAGTGTTCTGTCCCTCACTATTAATCAAACTACTCGGTGTCCCTGATAACGAGCATTTTTTTCTCGATGAAAGAGCGAAAGAAGGACTTGCAGACGCAGAAATGCATCCATAGATCGTCGTAACTGTTACGACCCGCGTACCGCGTTTTGGCAATCGAAATACTCTGCAATAAATTCGTAGATCGTTTACATCCTTCTAATTGTCTCAAAGTCTCCGAACATTTCGTATACGTGTGTCGATAAAAAAAAAAAACGGAACGAATCGAATAATTTGTAATTGTAAAGATCGTCGTATTAATTACAAAGCGTCGAAAGGCGCCTATCGACCGCGGTGCAAAGTCCCGTAACATCGATAGATCTTTTAGATCGATAAAAAAAAAACCGATAAGAAACACTCGGACTCTTCGTTTGCGCCACTCGCGGGAATTCCATCGTTTTCGTATTTTTCCTTGTCTCGTATTTACGCCAAATCTCTGTATATATGTGTTGTTTGTTCTTTCGGAAAACTGTTTATCATTGCGATTCTCGTGTTTTTAATAGTCTTCGAAGCATTGCGTTGCAACGTTTACCAATTACAATGATCTTTTTTATAAATTGCAGTGGACACGAAGCTGCAGTTAAACATGTACACGAGTGGGGGTGGGAGCGACGGGGGTGAAGAACAACACTATTTAGGTCCATTGACAACTGCACAACTAGGACACGCGCACTCTCCCCTTGCGTTACCCTCCGCCGCCGTTCTTACTCGACAAACAACCCTTTCGTAAGTTATCCGACGTCATTTACGCAATTATTTTTCGTATCAAATGATCTTTCGCGAGTTGAATTTTCGGATTCGGAAAGATAAGCGTTTGAAACTTTTTTTTTTATATATAAAAAAGTTTGATGTTTCGTTTAATAATTATTAAATAAGATGTAAAATTATTATAAAATTCGAGACTTACGCGAGATTTTTTGATTTTTTTTATATATAAAAAAGTTTGATATTTCGTTTAATAATTATTAAATAAGATGTAAAATTATTATAAAATTCGAGACTTACGCGAGATTTTTTTTTTTTTTTTTTTTTCAGAGTGCCCCCATTAGAGCCGATAACCAGCAGAACCGGTTCGGATCCAGCGACGGTCATCACTTCGACTACAGCCGCCCACACCGACCGATCGTGAGGAAAACTCGTCTGGTAGTTTCATCCCAAAAACTTTCGTATCCGCGTTTCACCAACGAAACGCGGGAAAGTTATCGACGGCTTTCCTACTCGCCGGCCGACGTTTACCTTGCCGACGGTCTCGACGAAGCCAGCAATTCCAAGTGGCGACTGAAGCTTCCTGCCCTCTATTTCCAACGGAGGTGACTTCGCGTTACGTTTGAATTCACTTCGACGTGCATATCGAATACGGAAGCTCTGCGGAAGAAAAAAAAAATGGAAATTCAAAAGCAACGATACAAATATCGATCGCTACTTTTTTTTTGTTTTTTTTTTTTCTTCAAAATTTCTTACTTTTCGTAAGAACTGTGACAATGGTGATAAAACTGAAGAATCGACGATATTCATTGCTCCGTTGGCAACGACGCTAATCTCGGATAACCCCTTCGAAATTATAAGAACAATTGTCGGATTAACTAACAACATAGTTATTGTCCTCGCAAATGAGTATAAAATGTTTTAAAAAACGTTTTTTCGATTGAATTCGTAGAAACAGCGCGAAGTTATCATTGCAAGCATCCGATTGGCGGAAAACTTCGATAGATGCATTTTTATTTCATTTTCAAGTAATTCGATAATATATTTTATTGATGTTTAAATGCCATCGAAGAGAATGAAACTTAAATGCGGAAAAACAAATAATAATAATTAATTCCACGCGTAGTCCAACGGCCCCTCGTGCGTAGCTACTTTATGACTCTTCTTTTAATTTTTTTTTTTTTTTTCTCTTTTTGTAAATAAATTTTATACCACGTTGTCCAAAGATTTATGTGTTTAGGGTGTATACACGGATTTTTATCCCAAAGAGTAATATATTTGTACGTAAGATTTTTTTTTTTTTTTTTTCTTAGATATTCGCTTCGTCTATCGCGTTGTTGTTTTTTTTTATTTTATAAAAACAAAACAAAAAAATATAAAAGTTTACGAACGATGTATCGTCGAACGAGTGAAGGATCTAGTGGTTTATATTGATTAATTATAAAATTAATTAATATCAATTAATGTATTTCGTACGCATAACTAAGTTGTAATACTATTTTTGCGAACCGACATTATTTTTTTTTTTTTTTTTTCTTTTTCTTTTCATTTGTAAACTCTCCCCGATCGAGAAATTTAATCAACTCGTACGAATATGAAATCGCGAAAATTACCATTTTATAGACATAAATACGTGGAATTTTTATTATGTAATAAGAGATTGCAGAATTTAGGACACTTGAAAGTTAAAAATACAATAAATTATATGCGTATATATAAACATTCTTCACACCTATATTATTTAATCGGATGTTTATTAATCGAATCTATGAATACGAGAGACACTGAGCGAAAACAATGATCATTAATAGTTCGGAATCGGATGGAGAGATCGGCATATCGAGAGTGAAACAACGAATATAAATATCGAATTATTTGTCACGCTGTTCTAGCAACGATTTCATTATATCGGTTTCGTATCACTCCTTAGAGTTGATTATTCGATATTATTTTATTGGATTCGATAGCTACGCATCGACGGCTTCGCAGGCTTCGCGAGTTGCGCGCCGCGGCAAGACGCTTGGCGCACAGCGTTATCATAAATACCCCGTCGCGTCGTCGCTCCGCAATAATTGATTCCGGGTGGTTGTCGACAAGAAGAAAACGTAAAACGCTGTGGAAATATGGAGCAAATGGATACCGAGCAAACGATAGCAAACTTTGCGGACGTCAATCACTGTCTTTATGCTTCGAAGAATTTTTTTTATCGATCTATCGCAACGACTATTCCGATCGAAAGCGAACAATACTTATTCTCCTCACGTATCACGTATATGGGATGAGAAAGTAAAGATAGCAATCGTATATTATTCTCATACAGTATTATGCGAGCGTCGCGAAGGACTGAAAACGCCGAAGGCAACAGTTACAGAGAAAATAAAAAAAAATTAGTAAAATTTAATAAAATTTTCCATTGACGACGATGCATAAAGTAATTCGATAATCTCATTTATAACAATGTAAAAAGAAAAAAAATTAATTTTCACTTTGTTTCGAACGCCGAGCGATTCGGTAAATCCGAAAGTGACGATAATTTTTTCGGAAATAATTCGTTCAAATTTCGTCGATTTCGTAGTTGTGATTTTCTCGTCCCGAAGCCGAAACATGGATAAATTTTAATTTTGCTATTTTTTATATTCGGTGAAAATATTGCGAGGAATAAATTGACGACTTCGCAAGGCGCCTATTTATCGAGTATCGCAGAGCTTTGCTGTCGCGAAGTAATGCGTAAAAATACCAATATGGCAAAAAAATTCACCATAACAAAGCCGACTTCTTGGCTCACGCTGTGTAGAATCTCAAAAGAGGTCACGCGAGAACGAGATACAAAGAAATATCTCAGGAAAGTGAACGCGAGAAGAAATAGAAGAAATATACGCGGTAAAGCGAGAAAGAGAGAGGAGCAGTAATATGAAAGAAATGGAACGAATGAAAGCGCGCGGGGCATCAGGTAAAATAAAGAGAGAGGCGAGTGCGTTGTGAAGGATGGAGCGAAAGAAAAGAGAGAAAGAAGCGAGAGGGTGAGCGAGGAAGGGAGGAGAGTCCATCAGGCTAAAGAGTGGCTATCGTCTCGGCTCCGAGTCCGCTAAGGGCTATTCCATGTTAGCCGCTCGTCCCGCGCGCGCGTTCTTTTTTTTAATATTTTTTTTTCCTCGACTCGAAGCCTCTTTTTTTTTTATTTATTTTTTTTTCTTCGTTTTTTGGCTCTCAGCGACGGCGCAAGCGGCGTGGCGCCGCCCTCCGTTCTCGCCGCCGCCCTCTCCGGCGTCTACCCCGGTATTAACGCACCTCGACGATGACGCTCCGCCGGACCCAAGAATGAGAATCCGGGCGGAGTCCCCAACAGACCGGATAATCGAAATTTTACTTAGTCTATTTTTCCAGAATTTTTCAACGAAATATCCATAGAAATTTATCGCAAAATTGCGTAACAATTATCGAAAAATTTGATATTAAAAAATAATAGACGAATTTCTAGACGCGTCAAATCGAAAGATACGAAAACGCGTTTTACACGAAAAAAAATTATGAGTTGTTACTGGGAAATCAATAATTCGCATGTTTCCAATAATTTAATATTAATTCCGTTCAATTGCCTCGGACTTGAAAACTCTTATTATATTATATACTACGAGGCTGCTGCGCGTATTTCATGCGCGCCGATGGGTGTCGTCTTTTTATTAATTGCCTAACGAAATAGTTTAACTTTCGTATAATTTCATTCGCAAATTTTTGTTTTTTTTTTTTTTTCCAAAAATTGTAACTAAACAGCTTGCGGTTTAAAATGAGAATAAGGAACGGGACAGGGAGGGGAAATTGCCAAACACTCCGGCGACGCTGGAGAAACACGCGGCTATCTCTCGTCGAGGCCTCCGAGAGTGGTATCCCCGTCTCATTCCATTTTATATTTCCCTTTCGCTCTCACTTGTCGTTTCGCTTCGCCGACTGCATTCTTCGACTATCGACGGGGACTCCCTTTAGCGCTCGCTAGATTCTCGCGGTCTCTCGAACGCGCCGAAGATTCATCGCGGGTGGTGAGAGAGCGCCGCTTGATTTTGCTCCCGCATCTCGTGTTCTTATAGCGACGAGAACGCGGGCGAGAAATCGTCTCCACCGCGATATCGCGACTCGGCTTCTGCGAGCAGCGCTCGCGAATACCGTAACCCGCGGGTTACAGCGCAAAAATTTTGCGGCAAAAGCGGTAATCACCGGCGCACACCGAGGCGAAGATTCTCGACTCCATACGCGGCAATCTAACTGAGTTACAAGTACACGAATTTCGATGTTACGCAGGATCGATAGTTTGTTTATTATTCTTCGGAGTACACCGGATTATACGCCCCGACTTCGATGTTTGAT
Source organism: Buathra laborator (assembly GCA_934046635.1). Classification (NCBI taxonomy): domain Eukaryota; kingdom Metazoa; phylum Arthropoda; class Insecta; order Hymenoptera; family Ichneumonidae; genus Buathra; species Buathra laborator. The sequence continues at coordinate 19,109,928 of OW203895.1, read as the reverse complement.
TATATCTCTGATATTATGCGCGAACGCAGATACACCACACGGGTAATTCAGCAGTTTGCACGGTGTTGTGTACATCACACTGTCTACCTATACGGATTATCATAGGATACGTAGTTTGCGTTTGAACTTATTAAGAAAGCTGCGAGATACAAGAGTTATCGTACAGCGAAGGTGCGCGCAGAATATCGTCTGGCGATAGATATACACGATTTTTTTTTTTTTTTTTTTTTTTTTTTCAATGTCTCGGTACTTCGTATACGATAGTAATTGGAAAAATAATGGGAATTAGTCTCAGAGGAAAAATCCTCTATCTGGAGCATCATAATTCATTATTTTTGTTTTGTAAATTGAAAAATTAATAAAATTGTTTTTGTTCGTTGTAAAGCTGAAGACTAAAGTTCGCTGAGAGTCTCAATGTGCCTTCACTAAAATTTCAAAGCACTGGACACTGATATAATTTTTTTTTTTTTTTTCGGAAAAACAGAGTTTGTTGTATTAAATAAAATTAAATGAATTTGTAGATTAACGACTTTAATTTGTCGACTAAACTAAATTTTGACACCTTTTTACATTACGATTAGAATGGCAATTAATGAAGATATTGAAAGGGCGAAATAAGTTTTATGAGATTTCGCGAGTTTTCGAAAAAATCGGAAACTGTACATAAATTGATTTTTTCCATCGATACATCACATATTTTTATTGATTTTTAAATTCTTTCGGTGATTCGCATTATGCGGATGCATCAGCTTCGCGATAAAGCGCCAGTAACGGAAAATACGTCGCGCGAACGATTAAAGAAACGGCGCCAACATTCTGATCCCGAAAAAGCATCTCGTAGTTTGGAGATTCCTCGGTTGCGGTCGCGCGAGGATCGCAGCCTCCTGTTGACGCCGTCATTGTCGCCGCCGAGTGCCCCTCGTGTCTGGTCGCGTTCTCGCGGTATACCTGTCACGAGAAGCACGCGTTACGCGGACCTCCCGAAGATAGGAACATTGTCCTTAAGACGCGGACGCGAGCTATTGATAGCTCCGTCTCTATATGCAATCAAAAACGGGACAACGCTCGGCGCATTCTCAAACGGTACAAATTCCGTATACCGAAATAATAATTTTTTTTTTTAACAATAAACCCGAATAAATTTTTAAAAAATGCAAAGTTTGGATAAGGAGTACAGAAATGAAAGTTATTTTTCCGTATCCGGAAAAATTCGAATTTCGGAGCTCAAATTTTTTGTAACCTCCAAAAAAACGGAAAAACGTCTATAAATCGATTGTTCAGAATGATAAATGATCTTCTAAACCAAATGTTTATCCACTGTACATCTGTTTGTCGCATCTTTTACGACTATTGGATAAAAATCATCCGCGAGAACGGACCGCAAGAAGCTTGAAAAATGTTTGCTTTCGCTATCCAATTGGTTATATTCGCAACATTGCACGGCATTGAGATTCTCTTTAAAAATCTCGAACCCCCACAAGGGATTCGCACTCCGCATGTTTCCACCTGGTTTATTGCGTTGGCATGTAACTTTTGGATTTTTTTTCGCGTATGAGGAGCGCAACATCGTAAAAGTTGTGTTTTGTCTCTCCAAAGAGCTACTCGAGTTCTTATCAGATTGGCACGAGAGGTTCGTTCGAAAAATCTTGTTTCGTCGACTGCCAGCTGGTGCGGCGGATAGCGCTTCTCGCGAGCGACGATTTCTCGATGAGCGCGTTGAACGCGACTTTGTAAAAACGAATGTAATTTCGATTTGAAACTCGACGCAATTTTTTCGACTTCGCTTTTCCACGGAATAGTCAGATTATTAAAAAAACGTGCGAAACAATTAGAAAAAAGAAAGCAATACTCTCGAAATTTCCATGAAATATCGCTTCGGAAAACGACGAGACCTCGCGATCCTCGTGTATTTTTTTTATTATTTCCTCTGTAGCAGCAACGAAGGGGAGATCCGGCGAAGCATGCAAACTTCACGAATATCTGGTCTGACAAGAGCACACTACTGCCTTCCAACATCGAACATACATCAGAGGGAGAACAGCCGCAACCGGACTCCCTTCTGCTGCCAGAGATTATTTCGGATCGATCGATTATACTATTATACCTATAGGAAGACGAAACAGAAGCGGAGTAGCTGTTGCGATTATTCCGATCGATCTTTTGCGTGGAACAGCGGCAGAAGCGAGCTATGCGTCAGATCATTTAAAACCGACATACATGCAGTGTAAAATCAAGAAAATGACGATACCTCTTAATATGAAAAAAAAAAAAAAAAAAAAATCAATAAAAAATGTTCATTAATTTTCGCAATTTTTAGCCGATGTTGCGTATTATTTAAAATAAAAATAAATTATTTATGTAAATTAATATGATTATTTCGGATTTCGCGCTCCCGAATATCACTGCGGGTATTTCATAGTTCGTTGTTTTTTTTTTTTTTTTTTTTTTTTTTTTTTTCGGGAAATATGTAGGTAAGGCGCCAGTGTTCGAAGTGCCGACAACTATACGACTGCCGACTATACCACGACGACTAAAGTAGATGACATTCTGAACGAAATTCTTCGATCGCGCGCGAGAATTGGAGAACGCGCAACCGTCGGCACCTCTAAAATCCCATAGGATCGTCGTGGCGCCAGAGAGCGGTGAGCCTTATCAGTGAAGACGAGCGGAGCTCCGCCATAGACGGACCGTTAGCTGCGAGGATTTTGAGTATAGCTATCGTTCTTCACTGAGAAGACTGTAATAATGAAGAAGCGCCGGAGAGAAGAGTTCTCCAAACGCATCGTAGCACTCGCGAGAGACGAGTCTGGAGATTTTTAATTTCCCCGACGCGTCGGTCTACTAACTCGCCGTGTCTACTGGTAAAGATACTAATGGACACTTAGACACACGTGAGACATTATTTGTAACCGATCGAACATATACGTTTTTCGAAAGAACTCAAAAAATTGAAGAGCTTTTGGACAAACGGGTGAATCCTATTTCGATACTTATTACGTAGAAAAAAAACCTTAAAAAGCGGAGGTCCATAGATTTTAATAAAAAAAAAGACGTGTTGTATTTATTTTTCTTGATAAAAAAAAATTTCGTAAAAAAAATTCTCCACTTTTTTCGATATTTTCTACCGAAGAAAAATGGAATTTTTCCGCCAATTTTTTTGTTTCATGAATACGAAAATAAAGTTCGTTTTGTTGGCAGAAATCGATAGATCTCTTTCTTGAATTATAAAGAATTTCTATGTCGTATCTTTAAATAATTTTTTTTTTTTAATTATTAGAAGCAATCAAAAAATGTGTTGTTTTGTTTCTCGGATGCGTTATCTATGAATTCATTGTTTTCGACATCACTTCTATCCGCCACCCTCGCGACGGTCGATGGAAATTTAAAAATAAGTAGATATTGTTACCTTTTTTTTTTCATTGCCATATTTCTCTTTACCCGACGTCCGATACCTGTAGCCCGGCATGCAGGAGACACTCGGTACTCTCCTATCCGCATGAGCCGTACCTTCGTTTCTTCGTCTCTCCGTCGTGAGAATCCACTAACGCTTCGTCCTCGTCGTGCCTCTTCGTCGCGCAATAAATAAGCGCAAAGCGCAACAAATTAGATCGCGCGATCTTTCGCGAAACATCGCTTAGGTCGCGGACTCTCTTGTGTTTGCGATATTTCATGGCGGGTCCCGGAGTAAGTTAAGTCGGTCCATCCTGAGCCCACACTTCGCGGCCGCACCTTGTGTTCCCCTCTTACATTTCACCCCCGCGGGTCCGTAGCTTCGATAGTTTCGTCTCTTTCCTTGCCATTCTTTCCTCGTCTCTCGATCTCTGCTTTATTCCATTCTACGTCCTCTTCCTCCGCGGATCCCACTGTCTTTTATTCACCCTCTCCGAGAGTCTTTATTGTCCTCTTCGCGGAGCACCGGTCAGCCAGCTTCGTCTTCTTCCTCTTGTCCTCCCCCTCCTCTGCCTCTCTTCACGATACTCAACTTCTTCGTATTCCTTCTCGTCTTCATTTTTCTTTTTTTTTTTTATCCCCCATCTCTCCGTCTTCTCTTTCTCCCTCGTGGTTTCGCCCACAAAACTCTGTCCCCTCTTAAAACAGAGACAGAGTGTTTAAAAAAAAAAAAAAAAAAAAAACAATGAATACGAAAAAGTTCTGCATGTGTTAAGCAAGGATTCGAACGCGCGCCGTCCCGGTTTCCAGGAAGCGAGGACTCTCCGCACGAGGAGAGCACCGCCGCGGCGCGCTCCAACCGATTAGATTAGAGGAATCAATTCGTGAGTGGAGAAGCTCTCTTTCTCTCTCTCCTCGTTCTCCAGTCTCACCCTCGACTCTCTCCCGGGGATCGCGCGAGACCAGCATCCTTGTGCGGAGTCCCAGAGGTATACATGCATATATGCGTTGTCCAGAGTTCCCCCCCATTGCTAGTTAAAAATTTCGGCTCGTACACCCGATGTTTCTCTCCCCTCACGAAAAACTATGCAAAATCGAAATTACGTAAAACCGATTCACCGTGTATTTTTTTATTTCCCGTAGGAATTTATTATTCGCGTTCGTAAAAAAAATTTTCATTGAAAAAAATTTGTCATTTTTATCGGAATATCGATTCAGAGCTTTGGTTTCCCCGGCAAAAATATTCATAATAATTCGCTTGGAATCGTCTATCTATTTGCTACGATACATAAAGAAATCAACTTTTCTTGAATTCACGCGAAGTTTTACGCAACGGGTTTGATGAATTATTGAAAAATATATATGGAGATATCGAATAACAATTATACTAAATAGTTACGAGAGTCAAATGATAAAAAAACGTCTCGTTACATGAATCCTCTTATCTCCGAACACCCGAAGGAAAGCTCGACGATTCTCGAAGCCCCTCTTCGTTCTCGAGAGTCTCAACAGTGACGTTATTATGGTCCCGAAATCGAGTTTCTGACGCAAACTTTTTCTTTTTCACTGCGGTGCGTCTCTCCGCCCCGTACTCTTCGGCCCGTCGTCGTTATTTCAGCAAAATGTATGCATATATTGTATTTATGCATGTCGGTGGTCGACAGTCGTAAAGACCGGTGAAAATACGACCGAACGAATGAGAATACGCGATGTTATTCGGGGAGATTTTTCGTGAGACGAGCGCAGAGTGTTGAGACAGAGAATGAGAGGGTAGCAAATGACGTTATATATTTTTTCGAGAGAAGTACGGAATGTCGTCGATGCTTCTGGGTGAAAGCGAAGATTGAGTGCATTGTCCTACCGGTATATAAATGCCACCGGCGATGATAAAGAGGAAAAAAAAATATATATATATGAATACGAGTATAATAAACTTGTTATGGACATAAAAAGATAATCTTCTGCGTATATAAAAAATCGATCGTTGCCCGAGAGAAAAAAAAGGATAAATCGGATATATAAAACATATATCTCCGTATATACGTCGAGAAAATGATGTGTAAATTATTTAAAACCATATAATGAATTATAAAAAAAAAAAAATTTAATTAAAAAAAAAAATGTATATAGAATACATATCGTGCTTCACAAAGTTATATTTCTTGTATATATAGCTCCGGTATAAACTTCATTTCCATAGGGCCTCCAAATTTGACGTGTTGCCGATTTATTTTTAACTTCGGTAAATATTAGGGTTATCGCCAAAGTATATTAAGATGAAAAAAAGAGCGACAGTTAGCTTCGGCGACGAAGTTGTCGAAGTCGATTTTTTTTTTTTTTTTTCTTTGAAGAAATCCTTAAACGAGAGGCGTGACTGCAAGCTGTTGAAAGTTTCGGGATATCCTTACGCTAAATCGGTACATAATGAGGGCCGCAAATAAATTTTACCAATGAGCCGGAAACCTCGAAGCTGTTAGCTCCATTTTCGTGGCACGTGCTGCTCAGTAGCAAAGACTCTCAGGCTGTTCACCGAGACGCCGGTGACGAAGTATTACTGCAATTAACGATGTTTTGTATTCACGAAAAAAAAAAAAAAAAAAAAAAAAACGCGAGTCTCGTCTTGCCGCGCGCAACAACTTTATTTTTGATACCGTGAAGGTAAATCCGACGATAATAATAGTTCAACTACGTTGTAATGGCGGTCGTATAAAATCACGAGATACAATCGTCCCCGCTGGGCGCTTGTATCACGTGCGCGCGAACACTAACTCTTGCGGTTGTTCGATCGCTTCGCGTGCAGAACCGGAAGTCGCGTGCTCGACGTGAAACCCGCCCACTTCGTTAACTACCGGTACACAGTCCGCCTCCTCACAAGGGCTTTTCTACAAGTCGTTAGAAAGCCCGCAAAAGGAAAATTGATGTCGTTAACCTGTTCAAGCTGTGTATCCCTATTCGTGGCTCTTAACACGCTAAACTTGAGTGAAAAATTTCAGTCAGATTTTTAGGTAGCCTTCTAGACGAACGTTATTGAACAGTGACAGTATTTCGATGACGTCATTCTTCAACGTATTGATTCGCGTCGATCTTCTCCGAGTTTATTTATTTTTTTCACTTTAGTGTAAAAAGCTTATCGTAGGTAAGTATTTCGAGTAGATATGGTAGGTTTTTAGACGAACGTCGCTGAATGACGACGAAGTTAGTGGAGCGACAGCCAAGAAGGGTGACTCGGGGACACAAACGACAGCGCCGTAGCTACCCTTAGGCAAGCTGCACCCTTCGGCAATTCACGAGATCGGCGCCACGCCTATCTCGAACGCTATAACCCCTCGCGGGTAAGCTGCACCGACGGCCATATTTTATCCGAACGTCCGTAGCGAGAGATAATGAAGGCATTATGGAGAGCTCGCCTCTCCGTGAACTGATCGATCGGCTTTCGTAATTAACAGCCGGCCCCGGGATCGCGAGGGCGCGCGTCAAACGCGTGTGGGACGGGACGTTGGGATCGATCGCACCGACATTTCTGCGCGTCGGCACAAACCGACGATAACAATTTAAACCTATGCAAATTCTCGTTTTATCAACGTTACGAATAAAACGAAAAAAAAAAAAAAAAAAAATGATTATTATCATTAGGCGATGATGATTTACGGATTTATCATCCAGGTGCTCCAGATCCGAACAAGGAGACTCACGACCCTCTCAAATCAATTCTAATATCGCGTGTCAACTGGTAAATTTCCATTCCTTCGTCACATGCGGTCATTAATATTCATTTTAGACGATTTTCAATAGCGAAGTTTTGAAATAAACAATAATTACTTCTGCTTCTACTTCGACTTGTTAAAGGATCGGATCCCTTTTAGTACGGAATTCCACTGCGAAATACCATCCGTTGCACTGAGTGCCGATTGATGAAATCTTTGCATATTTGCAATTCTTGCGTCTTTACATAGCAAATAATTACTAAACAAAGTAGAACACGAATCGGAAGCGAAAGGGGATGAATCATCCCGGCATTTCGCCGAAGTTAATCGCGGAAATACAGTCGTATCACAGCGAAACTTGTAAAAAATGAGACTCAGTATTTTTCCACGCGAATAAAAATTGCAAAGTTCAGCTGTTTGTATGAGACTATCGATTAGTACAAAAAAAAAAAAAAAATTCATGAAAAATTTGTATCATTTATATCTCTTCCGCGAGAAGAAAAATTGTTACATTGAAACTTATGAATTTTTCACGCGAATCAACAGAGATTCCCCTTCCGTTTTTCCAATCCTCATCCGCGCACAAAGTTTAAATCGAGAAATTTCTTACGAAAATACAGTCATTAAGAATTTCTGTCCGGTACACCAATAAAATCCTCCGGCGTATGAAATTTCGTTCGCGTAAAGTACATAAACACGGTGTACGCGAAAAAAAAAAAAAAGAGAGAAAAAGAAAAGAGTCGAAGGGTAAAGAAGAGACATATATTAGCCAAGAGAGAAGCTTAATTAAAGCCTCGCAATTCCCCGTTCCCCAAGTTCGAAGCTTCGACCAAATTATATATATGTATACATTCGTTCACGTAGCTATTGCGGGCAGAGTGGAGAATCGTCCAATAATAAACGAGTTGCACTCTGCACGGAGCTGCGAGATGCACCGGCAAGAGAGTGTCTTCGAAGTGAAAGAGAAAGAAGAGAACTATACCGCGGAGTGTCCTGTTAGCTCCGCGAAAGATTCAAAAAGTAATGGTGGGGAGGACACTTTTCCTGGAAGCAGTTCCCCGCTTGTCACGACAGATAATTTTCGTCGGAGCGCAGGGAGGGCTGACGCGTCTCGAAAAGCCACCACTACCACCTTGCAACTCGCGTCTCCTCCTACACCTTCGTCCTCTTTCGTTTCACGACTCTCCGGACTCTCTTATTCTTCTTCTGCCTTTTGCCTCTTCCTCGCCTCTCTCATCCTCTGCGGGGAATTGCATTCCAAGACGCTCGCTAATGGACGTCGAAAGCGAGTGTGAGTGCAGTCCCCGGGGCAACGGGAGAAGTACCCCATCGCTGGCACTCCGAGAGAGGAATAAAGAAGAGAATATGGTAACAAGTACAGCGATTGGCTTTTTAAGATATGGCCGATCGCTGATTATTGGCATTACTGGCTCTGCCTCTGTCCAACGATTATCATCGGCCAATGGCTGACGAGTTGACGAACACTGAACCAGTTACGCTGGAAGCTTTGTCGGGGTAAACGACAGAGTTAGATGATCGAAACGTACCCCTCGCTACTACCGGTTCGTTAATACCACTGACGTTTATTGGGGTCTCCGAGAGGCAGCATTTTTATTTAGGCTGAAATATGCCTGATAAGCGAACTATTCGCGCGCATAGTAGACTTTCGATGGTCTGAAGTTAAAAGGTCATAGATATCGCGAGAAAGCATACCTCGTGAGCCCTTCTGCCGCTGAGCTTTAAAGGCGCACGTGAAGCTTCTGTTCATCGACTATTAAGGCAAAGCTGTTACATGGCTTTCCGTACATTTGTTCTTTGCTCTTAAACAATGTAACTTGTGATTTACGATTCTCTGTTTAATGGCACCGGTTTTTTTTAAATGAAAACTTTGATGGGAAATAAAACGTCAGCAATTTTTCATTGCGATGCTCCATCGTGTATCTCCAGAGAATTAAATTCTATAAATACTCATTTGTTATATTGGAGGGGTAGTTAACGACTATACGGGATCTGAAGAACTCTACGAAAATAAATAATGGACCTTTCTTTCAATTTCTCCATTAAACAATCACATGTAAGAAGTCTTTCTATTGACAAACTTGCTAATGGCTTTTAACTATAATCCGCCAATGGCTGAAATTTTTACCGCGAAAGAATGCACCCGTAATTTTGCGGAGTACAATCGAAGGGCGATATATCGTTGTTTGCTTGACGACTTATCGAGGACACGAGCCGGACGTCAATTTCACGAGTTGAAATAAGAAAAAGACACGCGACCACAACGCGTTGACGACTATAATCTATCTATCCGTTCGAAAATACTATGGTAAAGGGATTGGAATGGCATATAAACACAATATGAATGTTAGCAGTGTGTCAGCAGGGCGAAGGCGAAGGAGTTTAGGTCCGCGGAGTTGAGATCGTATCATCGTGATAATTGGTAGCCCGAGATCGTGTCCGGATAGTGTACAAATCTACCACCGGGGGCCTCTCTTCACGAAACAGAAACAGCTCCATTACAAGATCCTTTCCATCGAAACTTTTTTTTCCCTCCCGTCGACCTATTCGGTAACACGAGACCCACAGAGATCACTCATCTTCCGAGACTTGGGGTCACGGATCAGTCTGAAAAGTCTCACTTCCACATCGACGCAAGCGAACTACCACGCTGTCGCGCGCCCGTCACGTTGCAAGGATTTTCTTACGTCCCTCAAGGAAAACACCCTAATAGTTCCCGCAAGTGAAGGCTTTTCCCGATTTTCGAGAGCGATACGTTCCCAAAGTACCTGAGGTACTCCACGACCCATTCAGCTCCGATTTTAGCAAAAATGGTAACAGGATATCCGCCACTGATGACGGTACGCTTTCTTGCAAGAATTTCGTGTCTTTTTCGCCATTTAAAAAAATTGTTTTTTTCTACTCATTTTTGTATTAAGATATCTGCCATAATTGTAAACGTAAATCGTAAAATCGAAAAAATGATTAGGCGCAACAGCGAAGAAGAGAACAGAACAGAAAGTATGGTTATCGTTCTTTTACGGTTTTTCGCGAAAATTTGATTTCTATTGGTGTAAATAATTCTCAGCGAATCTTGCAGATTGTTCGAAACTTTCGGATAAAAAGTAGTTTGATAAAAATTTATTGGTTCTTCGAAATGAAAATTCGGGATTGGAGAAACGTTCGGAGACAATTACGTTTTTGTCAATGAAGTGACGTATTTTACTCGCGTTATCTTTTTTCGAAAAAGAATCCATAGACCGACGAGCAATATACGTGTGTTTTCCGACGACGAGCTCCCCAAACCACTCACTTTTTACAGCGTTACCTATAAAGCTTTCCTAAGGTCATCAGTACGGGACTGAGGCTCGTTGAAACGGGGCAACGTCGACGAAGAGCCAACATTTTTTCGTGTGTCTAAGGGAGTCGAATAGATCGTAGAGAGAGCTGGAAACTCACCCCTCGATGGACAACTAGAGCTTCCGGTTTTCCCAGATGCGTATCTCTGCATTTTGGAAGGTAACTACGGCTGATATACCTGAGCGCGGGGCTGCGCCGTTTCCGGACTCCGATGGTGCCGTAAAGAAATATACGCGTGCGGAACGATCGGGGGGTTGTTGTGTTGCTTTCCCTTCTGTGTCCTCGTGCAGCCGCGGACGGTTTCAGTTTCTCTCTCCTTAGTCGTCAGAAGCCCCGAAATGGTTTTTTGCAGATGACGTCGTCGGCTAGTTGCCTTCGGCTAGAGCCTCTCTGTCGCCACCCTCGTCACCCTCGGATACTCTACGATATTCGAGAGTTAAAGTAGCCAGAGAGCGAGAGAGCCAAAGCCTCGGAGAGTCCAGCAGCAAGTCCATTAGCGCCGTTAGTGAACCGGACGGGTTTCACGTTCGGAAATAGACTGAGTTACGAGCCTATTTTCGAGAGCCCCCCCGACGGTTAATTTCCACTCTCGCGAGCCAATGTTCCCTCTGTCATGAGCCCCCGATTTCTATGCTCGTGAAACGATCGCCGCCATTATCCTCCTTCATATCCCCCTACAGCCACTTTACCGCAAATCAATCGACGATATTTCGATCGCAATTTTCTGGATATTTTCGATGATCCGTTACTTCATCATAACTTTAAAACCAATAATTCTCACTTATCTACTTATTCAAGAAAAAAAAAGCCTTTCAATAACTTTTTCCGTTACGTTTCTTCAAATTTTGAAGACGAAAAAAATCATTTGAAAAATCGCCAAATACGGCTTTGTAAATCATTCGAAAAGAATAAAAAAATTGGTTATGCGGGAATATCAGACGAAACTTTATTGCTAAATGACTTTAACAAGAAGTGGAACTCTTTGCCACTTCGTAGTTTCTGTATCGGCGCGATGGCATATCGGTGAAATAATTCAATAATGTCGCAATAGTCGGGTTAATTGGATATGTCGAGTATTTCGCGATAGAGAAGAAATCGAACGAGTCGAGTGCGTTGCACGGTGGATCTCGGTCATCGCATTGCGATTGTGGGTACTCTGTGCGTATCGATAGTACGGTAACGAAACCAGTTAAAAATCTGATTCGTAGTTTTATGGCCGGTCAACGATACAGCGCCGACATCGGTCAAATCGTGCGAAACGAGTTATCCGTTTGATTTCGCGTTCAACCCTCCGGCCGCGTGTGATATCTTCGACTAGTTCTTCGGATCGCTACTCCCGTTCGCGCTTGTAGCATAAATATTTACATACCGGAGCGTTGCGACTTGTACAACACGCAGATATAAGCAAAAAAGTATTGCTGTAGAGCGGCAGAAAAGCTCGCGCGCGCCTCTCTCTGTTCGCGACAATCTTTTAGTTGCCGCGATTTCTCACCTCCTCGCCGCCATCGTTGCGACGCGCTCTCCATCTCGAGTTAACGCGCTCACGCATACACTTGAAACATTTGCAATTTTCATCACTTACGCATTTGTTGCGAGCTGATCGCAAGCTACCGTGGGCAGTGGGGAGAGTGGACCTTGCAACAACCGCGTGATTTCCAATTGGAGCCATTGGTCGCGATAGCGCGTCCCGCGCTAAACGGCGTAAGGACTCACCGCGGAATCGTGATTCCCCCCAATCAGCGAGCAATTAACGACTTTGCGATTAATTGGTAATGGCGAGACTCGGCTCGTAGCCGAGTCTCGAAGATACCACAATTACGGAGTCGATACTTCTTGCTGCACTCGATTCGCGTATCCCATCCCTCCTCCCGCATTCGCGTACTATAAACTACTGACGAAAATGAATCGAAGATTCGATATCCAATGATTTTTGTCTTTTCTTTTTAGTCACTAAAGTATTATGTTAATGAATCCAATGTTTACCGGAAAGGGTAGAAAATATGGTGCGTTCTGCTGTAACGAACTTATCGTTGCGTTTTATTCAACTGGAAGCATTTGTTGGATCAACTGACTGATCGATTGCGAACGGAATCAGGAAAATAGTAATAAAAAACTTAAATTTTATTTTCTGCATTATTTTTTCTACAAATTTAAGACAAAATATTGATATGTATACTGTATAATGCAAAATTTATCAAATATGACGATCAATATTAATTAATTTTTTTTTTTTTTTTCATTAATGGTGGCGATGTTTGATTTTGCATTCGCACTCCTCATTACTTAAATTAAATCTTCACGCTTTCGTAACAGACTCCGAAATAAATTATTCGACGAATGGACATTGTTTACGGACGAGTAGAATTTTTAATTTCGTAAATGTTTCAACTTTCCATAGATTTTGCAGTACGTGGCAAAGCGTATTGCAAAAGAGAGTAAAAAAGGTTCCCTGCGTCGAGTGCAGGTTGCCTGGTCGCGAGTCTCCTCGCTCTCAACTTCTACTTTTCCTCTTCGTTCGGAGTTTACCTACAGTACTCTCCGAGAGATATCCGAGTGAAGTACGGCCCGCGATATTATCTGTGGCCGATCTCGTCGGACATTATAGCCGCCGGGGGGGGTTTTCGTGCGGTCGGTGAAGAGGGAACGGGGAGTAAGTGATTTTATGAAAATTGGAAGGGGCGGTTCTCTCCTTCGTGTACCAACGATGGTACCTTATATATAACATCGCGTATGCACGTAGGTACATCGTAAGCATATAGATATAAACAGCATATAGGCGCTTAGCATCCGTATCCGAGAATAAAAAACGAGAGATCGAGCGAAAGAGCGAAGTCTACGAGTTGTAGGCGTCCAAAGCTCCGCCCTCGCGATAATATCGAAGAGCGTTTGGTACCGCCCGCCGCGTTTTGTTTGCGCGACTCTCAACGAATCCCCCGCCTTCGTTCGTTCCTCGTTTCTCTACCAATACAAACGACGCTTCAACACACCGTTCAGACTCCGTCCACTTCTTCAATCCGTATACGACTTCTGACTCCTCGCCTTTTACGCTCCCACTCCGCGAGTCCTCGTCGCCGTCGTTCTCGCCGGTTACACACACCGGTTCCCCACCCGGTTTCCCGTTCTTCATCCCGCGCGGCGGCTGAGCCACCGATCCAGCGCCAGGAAAGGTGACTGTCCAGAACAGTTCGAAAGACGCAGTCAACGACTGCACCACGTTCTCGTTGTCGGTGACGTCGGCAGACGACACTCCTCTCTCTCTATCTCTCTATCTATATATCCGCGCTCCCACCTTCGCGATCTCTCGTATCCTTTGAATCTTCCTACAGTCCTCCAAAAAAATTCCAAGTAATTCGAACCGATTTATGCGAACTGAACGAACAGAAAAAAAGTTTTCGGACGATCGTCGCGGCTACTGTTCATCGACAAATTCGCATCGACGCTACTTGGGATTTATTGTTATCAAAGTTTTGTGAGAATTTCGTTGACGAACATTTTTTTGTTTTTTTTTCGTTAACACGGATTGCGGATAAAGCTTTTTGGAATAATTTGGATACTCTGAGTGAATTATTGATTGACTCGACGTTTTATTGATTGCTGCGATTTTGATTACGGAACTTGTTGAACTTAAGTGGTTGTTTTTTTTTTTTTTTTTTTTTTTTTTTAAGATTGTGTATCGTGAGTGTTAAAAAAAAAACGTTTAATCAAAAGAATTGAGTTTTGTTTTTGTTTGATCCGTCGTGAATATCAGTTGTGGTCCGTTTAAATTCCTTCGAGTCCCGAGTCCCGCGACCGCCGTGCGCGTGTCTTTCCGCGTGCGGTTTTAGCTTGCGGTTTCGTTCGCGACGAGAAAACTCGATTAATCTGACAACAAACCGTCGGCGGTGAGCCTTGAGTCGGACTAATTAATTACGGTGCGCGGTGGTTTCTCGTGGCTCTTTGGTGAGTGCAATTAATTTATTCAAACAAGAAAAACCAAAAGATCGTCGAGGATTCGCGTATAAGGGCGCTGCGTCGGCGGAAGGGAGAGACGCGTGTTACGCATCGCATCGTTCGAGGATCGCGAATCGCAAAGGAGGAATCTGAACTGACCGCCGAAAGTTCCAATTTACGCACGCGAAAGGGACAAAAATTTATCGCACGTTGAATCCGCCACTAGCGATGTCAACCCTCCATTGATTAAACGTGAGTTATAGTGCGTAAATTTGTTTATTTATTTACGAAATAACAGTTGCGACGGAAATCGTCGAGATTTATCGATTGCCCGTTGCGTTTTGATAAATATCGATTTTTTTTTCTCCGGAAAGTGTATTGCAAATATATTTTCACGTATCCAGTAAATTGATCGATGTATTTTCGCCAAAAAGTCGTCGTTAAATTTTTTTTTTTATTTACTGCAAAGATTTCTAACGAATTTCTATTTATTTTCAATGAAATCTGAATGAAGTACCGAAAAATAAAATGTACATTTGGGGATAGTGTGCGCGTTTGATAAAAAATTCAAAGAAGTTTGCCGTCGAAGCGGTCGACAATCGACCAATCAACTCATCACCGCGATCACCATACGGGCTTCCTGTACGCGTCATCGTTTCCACGCATTTGTTATTAGTAACGCGATAGTCAAAACGACAACGATTGATAATGAGTCGCCACTATCTTCGCGTTAATTACCGATAACGCCGCATAGGGGTGATTCCCGGACTGGAAATCGTTTCTCGCTATCACTCCGTAACGCCCTTATCCCGCGGGCTAACAACGTTTCACTTTTACATTGTGTTCCGAACATTGTATTGAACATTTTATTTATTCATAACCAACACCCAGCAGTATAGATACATAAAAATTATTGTACCGTTATACAACAGTGAGTTTGGTAACTTAATTTGTTATTTTTCGAGTGCAGAGATCTCGCAAGTCTTTCGCTCGTCGCTAAGACAATTGGAACGCAGAGAAAAATCGAGAAAAATTAGATATTATCACCGACTATTATTGCTTTGAGATAATTATTACGCAAGCGTTTTGATTAAAAAAAAATTAAAAAAAAAAACAAGGAAAAAAAAATGGCTACGAAAAAAAGTTAAAAGGTCATTTTTTTTGCTACTTTGCAAAATTTTTCAATTCTCCGTCGAGTAGCGCTAAAAATTCAGAAACTTCGAACAAAATTGATCGATGAGAGTGTAATTTCTATATTAATTTCATTATTATCATTCATTTTAATTCTAAACGTGCAAAAAGCTTCTATTGATCCCCACCACCATTTTACCGTTTACGTTAATCGATCAATAAGACAAATAAAAAAAATGTTTTCTTTGATTCAAAGAGAAAGCATTCGTTATAATAAACATATCGCATACGTAAAGTCAGAAAGAGGTATCGTCGCTGTTTAAGCGCTAAAAATACATAATTCTGTTTTTAATAATGCGATATCGGTAAAAACGCATCAATCGGTTTAACAACCGACTGATGAGAGAAAAAAAAACAGGAAACGGTCCGAACGAGAAAATTGCAAGGCGATCGATGATAAGATTTTTTTACGATTTCGCCATAAATCGCTTAATCCAGTCGAGATGATGATAAACGCTGCTGTAAACATCCGGATAACCCAATCCGCAAGGTACGCAGTAAGACACGACGCCGATTAACTGTCCGTTGTGAACGAGAGGACCGCCGCTATCACCCTGACAATCAAAGCGCCATATTGCCGAAAGCTCTCGCGATTTTTTACATTCGACGATTTCTTAAGATCGTTAATGGAAAAATAACTTACCTGACAGATACCAACTCCCGGTGAGTCTTTGGTGCATATCTGGTGATAGTGGACAACGCTCACGCGAGTTAAATACTTTTGACATTCAGCGGCGGTCAGTGTGGTCACTTGAACCTTCCGGAGTCCGTCAACGATCACTTGCGAATGGGCGCTCGTGAAACCCCAACCGGATGCTGTAACTTTTACACCTGAGGGTGTCGATGACGATGGCAAATTTATTTTCTGCTGATTCTGATTGAATTTTATCGGCACGTGAAGCTGAATTAAAAGATATGGAAAAAATGCATTATTAGCAAAACATTTCCAACCGATTTTTCTAAATAGTTTCATTTTCTGATAAGATACGGCGGGTAAATTAATAAATAAATAAATACATATCGATTTTTCTTCGGATTCGAAGGATCTACGAAGGATATGTCTTACCGAGACGATCGCTAAGTCATAATGCGAGATCGGTATCTGAGTGTTGTACTGCGCGTGATAGAGAATCGATTTGACAACGTGAGTCTGACCACTTCTGCTGGAGGCGGTGCCCGTGACGATGAGTAGATCGGTATAGGGACGCGTCAGAAGACCGGCAACGCAGTGCGCGGCGGTCAGTATGTGTCGTTCGCCGATTATGCTACCACCGCATATGTGTTGACCGCGCAATCTCAGGGATACTATGTATGGAATATCACCGCGCGCCGCCGGTGTGCCACCGATGATTTTCTGCGGCGGTTTTGCATCGGCAACTCGATCGATAAAAATGTATATATTTCTGATCGGTATCGTATCGATAACGAATTTTTTATACGGGATATATGTCTTTCCGCTTCTCAGCTTCTCTTCACTTACCTCCGTTGAACAAAACTACTGCCAGTACCGCGAATAATCGGTAGCGTCCGACCATCTTGACTGAGGAAAAGACGATCGTTTGGATGAAGATCGCTCCGCGATGAAACACTTTATATACGAATCGAAACGTCTTCATTCACTTGGTGTTCTCCATTATTTGTACATCGATTATTCCGCGATTACGGATAACACATTATTGCGGCCGATCTTTCACGGTTTCGTGAGCTTTTCAATCAGCGCCATTGGATGGAATGATAAATCGCGATTACGTAAATGTTTTCGGGGCAATTTGAAAAGCCGGAATCACACGTCGACGGCCAAAGGTTTACTTAAGCATCAATCGAATCATTGAGTTTTGCATAAATCCATTATATATAGTGAAATTAGGTCATTCTTTCGAATCAACGAATGAATTCGTGGAGCTGGAAAAATCGGCACTCGATATCCTCGAAGAGATTATTCCGAATCAATGATACCGGTGTCATATTGTATGAAAAATACAACGATACTGATAAAAGAGTTACAGATGTTTCTGAGACTTTCTACGGAAGGCTCTGGCAGATGATTTATTACCGGACGATCTCCTGGCGGGTATTATTTTATTATTGTAGCGATGACGGTAACGATTTAATTATAAATGGCTGTCTGATTAAAACTATTTATATTCAATAAATAATATGCGCAATAAGGACATTTGTAAACATATTCAGCTCTTGAAACTGGAGGAGTCTATTTTTGCGTCGTCTATCAGATTTCTATGGCTTATCGACTCAATTACTATTTTCCAATTTTTTTTTATTTTTTTTTTTTTTTACAAAATCTTAGCTTTTCTTTCGTGTATTTCTAGACTTGATTTTTTTTTTTTTAAATAAGCGCAATGTTTTTCATGAAAGGGTTGAAATACTTTGTATCGCGAATGCACCTATATAGCCATTCGCGGTGTCGAATGATTTAGTAATTTAATAATTTATTCACAATCGCCGTACGGCCAACGGTTTCGCAATTGTCGACGATTGCAATTCCTGGTAATCGCTCCAGGGTTTCTGTCTCGTGCGTGCAAACTGCGTGTACAACGAGAGTGCGTGCGCCGCGCGCGCGAGAAACCTCTACCGGGAAAGCCGGCGTCGTGGGTGCATGACACAGGCGCACCGTTTCTTTCCCCATATCAATCTTTATTTTTCTTTTTTTCTTTTTTTTACTTTTCGAACGAAACCACGCGGGCGTCGTCGATAAATCATGAAACAAATGCTCGCGGTACGTTCGCGGTATTTCTTGGTTGACATCGTCGTCGTCGTCCGGAGTGGGAGAATGGGGTCGATATGCCGACTATCGCGTAGCGTTGACTTTATATTGCGATCAGCGAGAAACACCGGAGCGACCGTATGAAATATTTTATTGCATAGCACGACATTAGCCCGGACTGCATCTGGTCTTCGCGCGATAGGGAAGCCGCGCTTCGAGAAATCGTTGCATCCACCGCCGACGGCTACTTTATCTAATGCTTCTTTACTCTTTCTGTTTTTCTCCCGACCGCCGTTTGTTGTGCGACTTAAAAGTCGCGTCGGTTCAGAATCGATTGGTCGTCAAAATTTATTTATTTCGTTGATTAACGTATTTTCGAAATAAAAAGTTTTTTAATTTGTTTTTTTTTTGCACGCGAGTAATTGAGATTTTAATAACTTTAGAAAAATGATTTTTTCGGCAAAGTGAAAAATCGTCTATATTTTCAAAAGCTAAAATATGTACTTTTCGATATCAATGAAAAGTGCTAAAAAAAATTTCAATTCAATGCTCCATCATTGTTCGCGAAGTTTTCGATCCCAAGCGATTCAAGATCTTCACAGATACAATAGTATTATCCCCTTTACGGCCATTTTGTATCGCCGCGAGATCTTCGCACCCACGTCCGGCGTCTGGGGATCCCCTCTCGAGTGCAAACGTACGTGCGATAATATATTTTCACGTTTACGCGCATAGGATTTTATTCGCAAACGTTTGTACCGTCGCGCTGCATTGTTCGCTAGGATTCCAGAAACATATATTCTTATATATATATATATAAGAATATATACATTATATGTTTCCGAAGGTTTGCAAAGCTTATTTTGCATCGACTCCTCTCTGTGGATTATGTTATGCTATACGCATTCAAAGACTTTGTTACAAGGCTCTCGGACCACAACCCTTTTCCACTGCCCTCTTCGCTTCCCCTTTTTTTTTCCGTTTCTCCGTTTCTTCCTCTGACCCTTCGTTCTAACTTACGAAAGATATATATAGGAAAGAAATTATAGTGTAGTCTCTCGGTATATACATAAATATATGTATATAAATACGCATGTGTAAGTGCGACGTCGTTTCGCGGGCGGCCGCGTAGATAGGTGCGTAGGTACGACACTATCGGAGACTCATAAAGCAACGCGACTTGGCGTATATACTATATATACGCGCAGACGGGGCCAGCAGCAACGACCGGATTGCAAGCGAGTCGTCGTCGTCGTGGACTGAGAGGCCAACTCTTACGGAACAATGCCATCCGTATCGTGTGCTTTCCTCGCCCGCTTTCGGTATCGCTTATCGTACCCCCGCGAACGACGAGCGATGTTCCACGTTTCGTCGCGTCCGCCTCCCTCCCCCCCCCGGGGGCTCTTTTTTTCTCTGTCTTATATTTTTCTCCAATACTACAAACGATGAATTATATTTCCGTACTTATCGACGATTAATGCGCGTATGCGGAATTCGACGAATGCTCTCGCAATTATCAACTCAAAGTATACTTCGAAAATTTAAAAAAAAAAAAAAAAAATGATCATTATTAAATAATTCTAAAAAATATTGTATTAATAACAATAGTTATTAATTTTTATTATTATTATGCGTAATGGAAAAATAAAAATGGCTGATTGTTAGTTTGGGAAGAATTGAAATTATTAAAATTCGAAAATGTTACGTGTTAATTAAAAATATTATTGATATAATTGATTTTTTTTTACTGATTCGAAGTAATAATGGAGACTTCGAAACATTGTAATCCTGGAAAAACTGGTGTTTGAGTTAAACTTGGCGAGATTTTCAGCACACGAGAGCGCACACAGCCGGAAGTCGCTCGTGCAATCGCGTACAGTATTATACTGTGGATACGAGGAGTAGTCGGCGTGGCGGCTAGAGATAGCGTATCGTGGTGCCGATAGGAAGTACCTACTGGTCTTGTCCCTCGCCCGCGCGCACACACCTAAACCGCCTCTTTATTTATTCGCTAAACTTATTATTGCGTACACACGTAGTAAAAGCGGAACTTTAAGGGAAGTTGCGAAAAAAAAAAAAAAAATGTAATCCTCGTGTTAAAACGAATGAACTTTTTGCTCAATGTTAATTAATTTTTTTTTTTGTGCGCAAAAATATTTCTAAAAATGATTGAACGTTGAGAAAAAAAATTTCGATATTTTTCATAGTTCGCGATCGCGATATTTCTCAAAGTTGACGAAAATTTTCGTTCAACAATAACCGTGAAAATTGGATATAAAGGAACCTAACGATGAGTCTCGATACTTTCGAACACTAGCAGTCCCCAAACAGGAAATTGTAGGCAATAAAAGGTCGGGATGGGTAGAGGAAACCGTAGTCAAGAATGAAGAAAACGAGTGAATGAAGCAAAGCCGTTCAGAATGAGAATGCCAGTTGCCACGAAGAACTGTGACTGGGATGACACACTCCGAGGCCTCCTGTTCGGTCCGAACCGTCGATGCAAGCTGACCGCGTTGCGTCGAAATAGTCACCGGGGTCTCGCATTCACCGGGGAAGGGAGGGTACATAGCTGAACGCGTCGGCAGACTGTGAAAGCGAGAACTACGCCCGGGTTTTTAGGCCTAATTAGTTGTCGCGCCCGGCGTCACGTCTCGGGGACACTCCGTGAGCCTCGTAGGCGCCAAAGTTCGTTTTCACCGCAAACGTCCCATCGGACGCGCGCGCGCGCCCTCCGAGAAACTCACGCATATCGTCAACCCTTCCTAAACTCTTCTGCCTTCGCTACGTGTTTTACTTTATCCCTTTTTCGTGTCAATTGTCTTTCAACTTTGCCGCACGAAATTGCTTTTCTCATTTGAAAAATGAAGTCTTACCATCGACTGATAAAAAAAAAAAAAAAAAAATTATACTTTTTTCTTAAACTCGAATTTGCCCTGAGGCCAAAAACACGTGAAAAAAATAAAAAATAGATTTACATTGTGTGCATTTTTTTTTTTTTTTAATTCGAAGAAAATTTTTTTTTACACGTTATGTATGTATGTAATGAATATACATAACGAATTTAGTAATGTCGCATTTAATCGTTGAAAATAAACATACAGTTATCGAGTTCGTGACGATAGGGTATCGCGCTTTGGGCCGATCGATTTATCGCGATTCGAAATAACATACTAAAATCTCAGAAGTCGAGATCAATGTAATCTTTAGTACTAACAACAACTACTGTCGTCGCCGCTACAACCGGCGTGCAATTGTCCCATAAATTGCTTCGCAAAATCGTAAAATCACAACGGTAGTTAACATTGTAATATTCTTTTTTTGTTTTTTTTTTATGTACGCGCAAAACAAACTACTGGAATACGGGGTTACATGTTGCCTGCAGTCAGGCAGTTCGTACTTCACGCAGAAAGAAAAAAAAAAAAAAAAAAACACGTAGTACCAACTTCGTTCGCGTCTGGCATCGCCGTAATCGAAACTCCCGTTGGAAGAACAAAACCGGATAATAAAGTTTAATTTTCTAACTCAATCGACCGACGTGTTTAGCAGATCGCGGTGAATGTATCCGCGATCGATTTTTTAAATTTCTTCGAAAAAAAAAAAAAAAAATGTCTATTTCGTTAATTTAGATACGTTTCCACGTGATAAATTTCATTTTCCACGATTTGTTTTTATTTTTTCGAAATAAAAAAAAAATTATTTCTCGTTATTGCGTTAATGTAAATACTTACGTTTCTACTGGATAAACGTAATTCTCCGCGACTACCGGTGAATAGCACACGTTGACCGCGTTAACTCGAAGGATCAGTGCCCCGGCTAAGCTGTAGTCAACTCCGCACTGCATGGATACGGTATAGTAAACAGGGCGCGAATTGCCCCTCAGCTATAACACACTGTACGAGGCGCATACTCCGCTAGGTACACATCTTTAGCGTTCTCGCGCGCGAGTTCCCCGCGGGACCGGATAATATTCGCAGATCGTATCGCGGGCGTTCGGAGTAAACGTGTGGGCGAGTTAGTCGTCGAGAGAACTCACTGTACTTTTGCTCGGATAGTTATATCTTCCACTATCCTCTACACGAGTTTAACGTATCTGGTGCATTTGTACAACGATCGCGATCGGGATATATCCCTATGTTCGCACACATTTGGCTCTGAGACCAACGTATGTATGCGTCCCCAGCATCACCGAGAAACATTATTAGCTTCAGGAACAAGAATTTTGATATTGCATTAAAAAAAAAAATAAAAAAAAAAATAAACAAATCGTCAAATTAATTTGAAGCGCGTGAAAAAAAGTTTTAGATCGACTCCCCCTTTTTTTTTTTTTTCCTTTTTTTTCGCGCGACTTTGCAGTTAATAGACAATTTCACGACAATTTTTTCAGCGGCATACTATCAACCAGCGATATTGCATTAAATAAAAAAAATTAAAGTAAACAAATCGTCAAATTAATGTGAAGCGTGTGAAAGAAAGTTTTAGCTCCACCGTCCGTTTTTTTTTTTTTTTTTTTTTTATTCTTGAGACAAATCTAAGAGAGTGGAGACAAGTTTAGTTCTACTATATCGAAGTAAGAAAAACTGTTTTCGAGAGGTTCCCTCGTCTCTCCCTTTGATCCGGTCGGTGAACGCGCTCTTTCCGGGATATCTTATATGCAGCGCAGCATCAATGTTTCTTTTTTTTTTTTTTCTCTCTTTATATACCTCGAGTGGTTGGATACATTCAACGTCTCAAGAGGACGTTGGACGATCACAGGGAGAAAGACAGTCCTCGAGAGTTCAGACACACGAAACACTCGAAACGCCGACAAACTGGTTTCCTCCTTCGCGCGGCTTGCTGTTTGCTATAAGCTCCTAGTTCTGTGCGAGACGAGTGGACCACGTGAAAATCTTTGAGTATCGCGCGACACCTCTCTCTGCACTTGTAACAGAATAGTCTGTACACATAATTCCGACCCAACAGAGTTAAATCGTTCTATAATTAAGTTACTTAACGACGACGGCAATCATCGGTAATAAAGTCCCGAAAAAAAAAAATAAAAAAGAAAAAAAAATAGTCTATCCTCACGAATTGATTCACGCGAAGCAAATCGCTTCATTTATCGATGCATCGAAGGATTGATTTATTTTTTTTAATATTAAAAATTAATTTTTCATATAAAATAATAATGAATAAAAAATATATCGATATTTAGTGTATCAAATATTCTTAACCCTTTGAATAATTATTTATTAATTTATAATAATTTAATTAATTTTTTCTCAATTAATTATTCGGATAGCAATTTTTGTCTTTTTTTTTTTTTAACACCATAACGGTCGAGTAGAGACGGCGTCCATAGACACTTGCCGCGGCATTAACGAAATCGCCGTCGACCGCACAGCGTGGCAGAGAGTGCGCGATAGAATTAATGGTGGGTCGCGTGTCCGACGGGAAATAGCGGAACGGTGACGCGAGCCGCTCGAACCCACCTTATTATTCCCGTTCAACCTTTTTTTTTTTTTTTTTTTTTACACACGATCGCTCTCTCATCGTTTCGTGTCGACGACGGAAAGCGAGAAAGAAGGAATGAGAAATGGAGTAGAGATCGAGAAGGATAGTCGCAATCGTGGCGATTGACGCTTTCGAACGAGTCTCTCACTGTTCGACTGGGCGACCGCTGTGGGAAGGTAAAATCTTACGCGGGCACAGTGACACGAAACGCGATTAGTGAAAAATAAATAAAAAACTATCATTCGTTTGATAATTTTTTTTTTTTTTTTTTTTTAGTTCTGCGCAATTTTTGTGTGTCTCGTGTGAAAACTGTGACGACTGCGATCTCGTGATCGGTTTTAATCGACCAACGCCCACACGATTGATCCGCGACTATACCTCATCGATTGAGTTGCTTCGGGTAAAGATAACGATCGCGATCTTAATGACACAAACGGCTTTCAGATTCGTTGGCATTTAATCAGCGGCGAGCGGTTCCTCCGTCTGATTTCGCCGAAATTCAAAAGGTTCTTAAAGAAAAATCACGCAGCAAGGAATTTCATTTTAACCCCTTTCGGCACTATAAATAAATATTTTTAAAAAATGATATCGGAGATATGTTTGGGATTTATGCAGAATTGAAGAGCAACAGCTACCAATAATAAACATAATTTTTTTTTTTCGCTTTAAAGTAAAAAATTATTTTATCAATTAAAAAATAAAAATTTAATTTCCATCCCGATCTCTCGCTTCTCCTCCCAACGATTATCAATAATTTCTTTCTCGATGTCGCGCCTCTCATTAATATTAGTGGCTCTGCATTTGTAAAACATAACAGAGAGAGAGAGAGCAGAGGAGTGCACCAGTTAGCGTACCTCTCGCGATAATCTTCGTATTCGCATCCCTAAGGGTTGTCAAACGTGTCGTCTCGGATGCGAGAAATTTACTCGACATTCTTCCATATTAATGTTAATTCTTCGTAAAAAAAAAAAAAAAAAAAAAAAAGAAACAAAAACGTAATTAAATGGGGAACTGTAGTCGCGACTACACGAGTACGCGAAAGATTTCCATTGGCGAGATATATATACATGAAAATCAATTGATTCTTTTATAACTGCATTGGCGAACAGTCGTGAGTTACAGGAAAGATTGTAGATTCCAGGAAACGCGATCGTCCACTAGAATTAAGGGGGTTTTCAAGCGCTCCAAAGCCTCGTACAGCGGCGACTTGAACATTTTTTTCCGACCGGCATAGCCGGATCCGCCGGAGACTTGATTCTCGCGAGATTAACGTTATGCACGACAATCTCGCTTAGCGTAAGTTCTCGCTACTCACACTCATCCATATAGTGTGTACTATGTATATAATATTATAATAATACCTGCATACGCGTACCGCTTATAAACTGTTGGAAGTCTAACGTTCCCAGAGCGCGATACCATTCTCGTCTTTATGATAATCGAGAAGTAGCTGCGAGAAGTAACTCGCGCCGGTTTGGCTCGATCCTCTCTCCGCCACGGTCTTTCCTCGCTACGCGTAACTTAGTTTCGCATCCTGGTTTTCTTCGCTCGTTGCGCGACTCGGTGCAACTTGCATTGCGGCTGGTTGCATGGCTAACGGCGATGCTGCCGATGCCGGGGGCAGACAGCCTGAAAAGTCGACGAAGTTCTCGCAAAGAACCGTCGAGTTCGCGAGGCTTTTCCCTTTTTTTTCGCGTTTCATCTCTCTTTTCCTTGCATTACTTCTCTTTTTTCGTTTCGTTTCGTACCGCTGCGGTTTTCTCTATTTCTTACGCGTTCCTTACCTTCGCTTTTGCTTCATCGCCGAGTTTGCAACGTGGAGAATCATGGAATACGTATACTCGACAGTTATAACGCGCCGAGACCATTTGCAGGATCGTTTAGGCGAACGTCCTTAAATAACAGTGGCAATCCTGCGCGTCGACTCAACGGCCCGAGCAAACATAAGAGTTTCAACGATTCTCGCCATCATCCCGACCACTCGAGCACCGATTCTCGCGAGTTCTCGATCGCGGGTAAGCGCACGCGCGGAATGAAAGCGTCGACGCGGGATAATCGGCGCTATTCATTCCGCGAAGCTGCTGGATACGGATTCTATGATATTTTGCGCGCCGTTTTCGTCGTTTTCTTAACCCATTCGTAATATTGATAACTTTTTATCAAATATATAATTAATTTTTATTTAAATAATTATTATTAAAAAATAAAAAATAAAAATTATCTTAAATTAATTTTTATTAAAAGATTCGTAATTTTTAAAAAATAATACCTCATATTTTCGAAAACTATAAAAAATGAATAAATATTGGTTGCGATAATTATCCGTGAAATGGTAATTATAATTGCGGTAATTAATGCACAACAAAATTTTCAGGAATACATGTATTTTAAAATGAAAATAAAAAAGCAGAGATAAGAATTTATCTCGTGACTGTCGTGTTGAAAATGATCTCCAACAAGTCCGAGTTTCATGGGACTTGTTGTTCACGATGACGCGAATTAACCGCCGACCGGCATTACCCCCATCGCGCCGATACTTAGTATGTAACGTATATGTACGCCCGCGTGGCAAAACCTGTCCACCGTAAAGCGTTCGTACATCGTATTCACTCGCTTCCTCGGGATCGCGAGCTCTCGAAGTAGCAAGTAGCGCAACTATGCGTATGGAGGCTGTAAGATGTAACTACCCGGGAGACACGATCGGCAAGCTAAGCTTAGGTATTTTTCGTTTATAGCCGCATTGCTATAAGAAACCGACCGGATTAGTATAGGCGGTTATGGCGGAGGATGAGCAAAACGAGAGACACACGGAAATTATTGTACGATCGAAATTGTGGGCATTAAAAGTTTATATTACGCATAAACGAGGGAGCCGCGAGTTTCGCAGCTCGTGAAAGACATTTTTTTTTTTTTTTCCTTTTCCTTCTTTTTTTTTTTCGTAATTTTATATTACCGCATTTAATATTTAGTTGCGCGATAAATTTAATTCAATTATTATTTTCATTCGCGGAAGATTTGTATTATTAGTTGATACTTATTAATTTTTCACGATCGATAAAGTAGAATCGGTGAATTTAAAGAGATCTACAAGCCGATGGCGGAGGTCGATGACGACACCGATGTTCTAGGGTGGGCCAATGGTTTTTAATGTTTTTTTTGTTTTTTTTTTTTTTCGTTTTTTATTGGATTTTCGAAGGAACCCCATGCCGACGACGGATTGATACGACTCCGTAGGATCGGCATGCTTTCGCGAGCCATTTGTCGTTGGTACCGGTTCCCGTCCGTATTAGCTCTTGGGGTCGCGCGCATAATCATAAATTATATCAACACCTAGTTGAACGCGCGCGGGCTTCGAGTCTCCGATCGCCCGCGAGCGTCCGCGCGAAATCGAGAATCGCCCACGTATCACTATATCGCATACAACGCGCAAAGGTATAATCCCCGAGGCGTCGCACTCGGACAATATCCGCTTTGACGGTTTTCAGTTCAAATTTACGAATTACGTACCATTTTTCTTCGTCACGAAAAGAAATGACAGTCAATCGAATTAATTGCATTAAATTCCGAATGAGATAAATTTATAAAGATCGAAATATTAGTTGATATGGATATATCGAGTATAATTCACCCCAAAAAATTAAATACATATAATTTATACAAAATATCGAATTTTTCGTAAATATATTAAAAAAATATTATAAAAATCTCATTACATATTTTATTTTCGTGATAAATTATTATTATCATTATTATTTACAATTTTTTAAAAATCTCCGGGTTCAATAAATATATATGTATATCTTTCCGATATATATCTTTTTCTTTTATATATATATATGTATATTCCGCCGCGAAATAAGATGACTCAAGTTTTTCCAATTATCCCGAAGTTATTATCGATATATCGCGATTAACTATTTCCCCCCCGAGATTCAACGGATTCCCGTCGATTTAAATCACATTCGACTCCGAACCGGTAGAACGCAAGAAAATCGTGTTGTCGTAACGAACGTAATATATACGCGTTGAGAGTAAAAATAAATTCGCTCGCCCGGTAGCGAAATAAATTTTCGATATGACAAATTGTAACGTTAACATTCTCGCATGCGAAGCCATGCGTGGTGCGGTTTACTGAGAAGGAATTACTTCGAACGGTAAAGAACGGCGCGGAGGGGAGAGCATTAGAATCCGCCCTTTCACAGTGCGTTAATCAGGGTCATACGTCAGGCTCACGGTCGATTATCGGCGCTAAAACCAACATACAGATCGGCAAACTGTAAATCTACAATAAAATCTGATAAAATCGTAACTCCGGTAAAGTTATTACGCGCGCTCCGTATGCAGGTAGCCGGTCTTCGAATACGCTATACGCAAACACGTTACACGTAAGTTGGATGCTGAAACGTTGTGTATTACGAATATTCTATAGATATATAGCCGGTAGTATCGATATAAAGTATATCGAAGTATATAGTCGCAGTCGCAGGGTTTACCATATAGTTATAAGACGCGAGTGTCTGTGAAACCGAGAAGAGTTGCAGCCGGCTAAAGACCCGTTATATCGTGTGGACGAGGTAATTAATTTAGTCGGCTAACGTTGGATAGGCACTACTAGGCCAATGCAAACACCTTCGCCCCGACTTAACCGGAGAACTCCGCGCGATACCACGCCACTAATAATCCTCATACCCATTCCGGCGCGGCCCCTGAGATGCCCAACGTTCGCGCTGCCGCGCGTTTATCAAACGATTATTATTTAACTGTACTATGTATATACGCGACGATATAATAACGCCCCGCGTGAGAATACGAGGAAACATCCGTATTTCGCAGCGGAATTTGCGGCGGAAATCTTTCCTGAGAATCGTTGGATTCGGGTGGAAGAAAGTTGATTCAGTGGAAAGGGTTATTTTAGGTCCGGCAATTAACATCGCGGATCGTCGATAAATCGATTTATTGACTATCAGTGTTTTAGGATATTGTGAACGGCATCTATAAATCGGGAAACTAAAATTTGCTTCTGTAACTAAATTTTTTTTGTTTTAATAATTTTTTTTATCATTTGTGAATTTAATTGATTGATTATTGAAAAAATTGATATCTTACTAATTTTTAAATAAAATATTAGTTTTCGATGTTCATTTTTTATTGATAAGCGATTAATTAAAATTCATGAATGGTTTTTTTTTTTTTTTTGAGCTCAAAACACGTAAAAAAGATGGTATTTCATTGTTGAGAAAAAAGTTTTTCCAAAAAAAAATCCGTCTGCTTTCATAATTCTTTAAAGCGAAGACGGTGAATAATATTGATTGGAATTTCTTGAACAAAGATCGACGTCGTTTCTCACTCAATTATCCGCTAATTAACTGTCAATCGGGCTGTTGGCCGAACGGGCGTTAAGAACTCGCGGCTGCCGTTGGTGGCCAGTGATCGATCGATCGAAGCCGCCGCGGCGGGAAACTCAACGCGTACGTATGCATATATGCGTACATTATAATACGCTACGGGCATTACAAGCACTCGATGAAACTGACGACCATTTGATTGGTAATGAGTAATCCACCTTCGCACTGGAAGGATAACCGTTAGCAATGCGTACACCGTGCATACCAAAGAAGTGAAAGAGAAATATAAATAAATTAAAAAAAAAGCAAAAAAAAAGTAAATATCCCGAGGCGAATATTATATAAATATCGAATGTGGCAATTCGTATCAGATAAACTTTCAATAATACGCTTTGGAATACTTCTGCGTCTCGATATTGTTTCTTCAATTTCACGTTATTTTTTTATCTTCGGCTAAAAAAAAAAAAAAAAAAAAAAAAAAAAAAAAAAAAAAAAAGTTTCGCTACTCAGTTCGACATTAAATTGCTAATTTACTTCTTACACGTCGACTTATGACGTCAAATCGCTATACACTCAAATGCGTTAACCTGAATCTAATCAGAAGCAAAATGAAAAAGCTGCGATCTCGAAAAAAAGAAATTGAAAAATAAAAATAAGAGAATAAATAATTTGAAACGGCGTTTTCACCGATTTAACAAAATTTTTATAATTTCGAAAAAAAAAAAAAAATTTCCGGAGTTTCGATTTTTTTTTTAAGTCAAAATAGCTTTCAATTTTTACAGAGAAATGTTTTCCTCGACGCAAAGGAAATCGCGGAGTCCAAATGAAATTCAATCGACTTTAAGGTCGCGAAGTTCGAAAACGCATTTCTCAATTAATTAATTTATGTTTTCTTTTCTTCAACCTTCGCGAATGGAGACTTCGCAAAGCAATTATCGTGAAAGGGTCGGAGATGCAAAAATCTTAATGGCAGATGCGAGTATCCCGATGAATGTTTCTTCCCCTCGCATTCGAAAGCTGATGAACTATCTGTCCCGTGGCAGTGAATCGAAAAATCATTGCGCAACGATAAAGGAATTCGCGATATATATATATATATATATCTATATACAAAACTATATACGCATACTTATCGGTCACATAAAACACAAACCCAACCTTTCCATATATATATCGCGACGAGTAAAAAGTACACGATAAATTCATCAGTGAATACCGAGCAATGCGAGTTTCATCGTGAAACAGAAAAGAAAAGGACGTAAAAAAAAAAAAAAAAAAAAAAAAAAAAAAAAAAAAAAAAAATTAATTTATTTAGATTCCAACGAATTACCGCGCCGAGATGCACAAAGTTCGTCGCGCTACACACGCGTATCTACTATAAAGTATCATCTGCGTTAATTACCCCAGTCTCACGGGTGGATACTGCAACTGCATTTAATACCTTCGCAGGCGACTATGCGTAAGTTTACTCGTCTATATATCGTTGCCGCGTATATCTAGCGAGCTGCAGCAGCTCCCGTGGTCCGCGAATGCTATACAACTCTAAATTGCGCACGCTGCGCAAGAAAGTATTCGCGATAGTTACACCGGCACTCTGCACCGGTCGATATATCGGTGAGGCAATCACAGACACGCAGCTGTACATATGTATTACATTTATTAAGTATATATATATATGTTTATGTATAGTTGTATGCATGTCTCGCCGGTAGCGCGTACCGAGAGAACCCCTTTCCAGCCTCTGCCTTCTCCCTTCTCTCCCCTGTATAGTGGAAGAGAATCCCGTGCCGACGCACGGCGAAGATGCATTAATTGAAGTCGTCTAAATTATTACGAGCCGCTAATTGCGCTCGGGGTTCCCGACGGACCGATAGGCTCCGGAGTATAGCCGACGAGATCAACATCCAACCGGTAGCCCTTTGGTAACGACCGCCGGCAAGCGAAGCGTAAGGGATACAAGAAAGCTGGTAGAATCCAAGCATTCGAATTCTTTCCATAATATCGCTTACGCATTGCCATACAACGCGCATTTATTTTTTTTACTCCTTTGCATATTTTTGCAGACGAAAACAAATTAAATTTTTCCCAATTTTTTTAAACGTCGATTTTTCGTTGATAAAAATCGATCAGAATGACTTAATTTCTTAATATTTTTTTTTTACTTTTATTTATTTTTTATATTACGTATTCTGCATTTATTTTTAATACTCTTCGACTGGATATTTTTGGGTTTCAAAAATTAGGGCTGTTGGGTGTCGTAAAGTTCGGGAGATTTATTACTCCCGACCCTACGGCAGAGTTTAGGAAACAACGCAAAAAAAAGGTAAATTCAACAGTAACGAGAAAATAATGTTGTGAGTCATAATTCATTTTTATAAGTATCGTTTTTCATGGAAAAATGAAGATATTCTCAGCGTTTCAATTACCTCAATGCTCGTTAACGAAGTTCCCACAGACGGGATTAAGTTTTAGTCTCCGAAGAGCTTCGCGTATTGGAGTACAGTGAATGGATAATTCACTGCGTACCATCGAAATGTCAGCAGGTGTAAATAGCCGCCTGTACTATGTAACACGCGGAAGATAGCAAATGCTGCATACATATTCTCGCGTGTTCCCTCGGCTATCACGTGTTGGCATTAACGAACCCAAATCGTTAAATATTGCGTGTTAAATCGATTTTACTCCAAACCAATCGTTAGTCGCCTCTTTCTATCGAATTCTCGCGTTGGTATCCTTATAATTTTCTCTATCTAAATTACGAACGAAAATTATATAAATCGAGTTGAACGACAACGAAAAATCTTCGTGAACATTTATGGAATAATCGAGGAGATTCTCTCATTTAATTGGAGCGGAATTTTTCGCGACAAATACCATTGCGCATCTTTCGCCTC
Organism: Buathra laborator; assembly: GCA_934046635.1. Classification (NCBI taxonomy): domain Eukaryota; kingdom Metazoa; phylum Arthropoda; class Insecta; order Hymenoptera; family Ichneumonidae; genus Buathra; species Buathra laborator. Next base: position 19,077,905 of record OW203895.1, on the reverse strand, counting down.
TCGTATCGTTCCATTCGGAGAAAGTAATCGTTCGATTCAAATACATTTGATACATTTATTCAAATACAGAACAAAAATATTATATAAAATAGTCGTATTGATTTTATGTAACGATTTTATTAATATATTTGATGCATTTACTATCGAATTTTTTATTAAATTTTTGAATAAATGTATCACATTCATTCGCTAATGCAGCCACTTGATAAATATATCTAATTTATTCGATACATTTATCAGTTATACCGGTCTACTAGACCAGTTGACAAACCGGTATTCATACAAACGTGGAAAAGCGTTTAAAAAATTTGAAAAATTTCGAAACAATCGTAAACACTTTTCCTTTTTTTTTGTTGAATCGAAGAAAATAATTTCTCTTTGTGCCGTCAATAAATTCTATTCGATTCAAACAAATTAAAAATAATGATTTCTTTGGAAAATCACGAAAAAAAAAAAATTCTCTGAAAAATTATTAAAAAAAAATAATTTCTCTGAAAAATCATAAAAAAAAAATAATTGCTCTTAAAAATCATTTAAAGAATGATTTCTCTTCGCGTCTGATTACAATGATGCTAACTGAACGAGGAAATCCATTGAGAGTACAAAAGTGTAAGAGAGTTCGCGACGCTTCGCGATCCGCATGTTTATTGCGTTTATACGCGAACCGATAGGAATATACGATACGATAAAATACGTATCAGCTTTAGCATTCCTGTGATATCGTGAGCAATGGCAATGCGCAATGTCGCGGATGAGAGCAGCCGAATAACGTCGTCAGGAGGGAACTTTATCGTACGACTATGCCGAGTATTACTGGAGTAAAGTTTAGTATATACACACAAATGCGTCGATGACTATACACCCCTGAAGTGCGCCCCATCGGAGCACCGTGACTCGTGCGGACTTACGATCCGTTCCGTACTTCTCACGTCAGCGGCTCGATATGGCAAATCATCGTACAAGTGAATGAGCGAAGAAACGTTTTACGATCGTAACAAACGACAATCAATATTACGCGGCGAGTTTATCGACACCGAGTTATTTATGCGTATTAAAAAATGCATTTTTCCTCCGTAATTTGCAATTCCGCACTTACATATTTGTAATTCCTGTAATAAAATACATACTAATTTCTTTTTAAGTGATTGAAAAAAAACCGTGAAGTAACGAATAATTCACATTTTATCGTCGGAAAATTTTCACAATATTTATCGATATTAATAATTAGATCTGAAAATCATCTAATTTTAGTATGCGAATAATTATTTATTATTGAAAAAAAAAAAATCGCTTTTAAATTTTTTTTGTTTTATTATAGTGAAAGAAATTTAAAATTACCGATTTGGTAAAACTTTGAAATTCGCCACTTTACCGATTTTCTGATTTAAAAGGTCAAATTTGTGATCCGCCAAAAAAAAAAAAAAAAACAGATTTAAATTTCGTCTGAGACTCTTAGCGCGATAGTAGTGGATACCGATGTTCGATACGGGTATAAGTTCCGTTTCGAAGCAAACGGCGTTGCATAAGCGGATTAACGGTAGAGAGTCCCGAAGCGCATAAGTGTACAGGAGATCGCATCCCGAAGCGGGTGATGCTGTCTTCCAGACGCGGACTCTCGGGACACGAAAAAAATTCACACGCGAGCGGCAACTGAGAGAACGCGTCAACACGTGGAACACACGAGAAGAGAGAACATCTTTTGCAACATTTATAAATGCAGATGCGGATGTGTCTCGATGAATATATGCAGCGAGCAAAGTCTTTGGAAATGCAGTCAAGCAAATCCATCCGTTAGAAGTCTGTATATAATACATATATATGTATTCAACTTGAGATTACGAGGCGAAACAAGAAGGTGGATGCGGCTTATCGTCGCCGAAGAGTCACCGATCAAGAAATCGGCGTTGAAACGACACTGAAGACTTAAACTCGAGTAAACGATAGAAAAAAGCCGACAATTCGTTGGCAACTAATCGACATTTTGATTATCGAAGAACGGTAATTAGAATTAATAAGCGTCATTCAGTGCCATTGGCGCGAGGAAAATCTCCATCAATCGCGGATTCTTATCCGAAATTCCTGGTAGACGAAAAAAATCGTATTTTCGCTTCGGACTCTTCGTGAAACAGTTTGATATGCATCTTTACCATCGAAATACTGATTATTTACGAAGCGATATTCCATATGGAAAAAAAAAAATATATAAGATATATATGAAATTCAACGTATTCATGTAATTGATATATCAATCATATAATTCATTATATATTTTTAGAAAAAAAATCTGAAATATATAGATTTTTTTTTCTGTTAGTTATTATGGTAATTCGATTTTTTTTTCGTTTTTTTTTTTTTTTTTTTTTTTTCATTTGGAATCCCAAGTCTCGCTTCGCAATTAATTTTTACTCGGCGCGTAAGCCGAACTATTCGCGACACTCGACTCTACCGGTTGTCCCGGAGTCTCTCGTGGCGAATCCCGACGAGGAAAATGTTTCGCGGTCGTCACAGTGGTCGTCGGCGATGAATATTCCACTGGTCCCGGGCGCGGGACGGGACTTTGTAACGCGATTCGCGGTCCGCAAGGATGCCACACGGAACGGTAATTGCTCGGGACTTCTCGCGGTGAATAAACGCGATAGAGACTTATCGTTAATTGGATGATAAAAGGAAAATAATAATAACCGAGGACCGCGCCGTGCCTCGGCGTGAAATCTTCAACGCTCACGATGCTCTCGTATAATATCCACAGTGGAAAAATAATAATAATAAAAACAAGAAACAGAGAAAGATCGAGTTTAGGTGTCCGTTACTCACGATTTATAATTGCGCGTTGTATGCGTACAGAGAAGAAGTTGAACGCCGTTGGTGCTCCGCGAGACTATCGTGACGCTCCTCGGTGCCCGACCGGTTTTCCTCGGATCGAGATCACCTCCTCGATCTTCCGATTTGCCCTTTTTTTTTTTATTCTTCTCCGACCTGAGCGCAAACTACAAAAAATTCATTGAAATCGATTCCATTATTCGTCGAGATAGTCGCTCGGGAATCGCGTCGAGTACCACAACCGTACGCGTGATTCTCCAATTTCTTTTTTTCACCCGTCTTCATGGAAATCGGAGGACATTAAAACTATCATCAAGGAACATTCGCGATATTCAATTCGAGAAAACGTATCTGACGTATTTATTGAGTTTATATTTACTCAGAGAAGTGATAAGAGAGAGTCTTTGGGATCTTCGGAGAGTCAAGGATATTATTCTTGATAGAAGAAGTGTGATATAGGAAGAAATTGTTGGGCTATAAAGTACTTTTATATATATATATATATATGTATATATATAGTGAATACATATCATACGAGTTTTCTGGTCGGGATTAACGGATTCTTAAAGTCAATTAGAAAACAAACAGAAAATTAACCAGGAACCCGGTAGCGAGATCGGGTATACAGTATATACAGTGTATAAACGCGCCTCCCTTTAGCCCGTTACGTGTAGTGCATGTATCGCGGGATTGATTTATAGTAAAGCACCGTGGATCTGGTTCGCGATGCGACCGGTTATTGCGCCCCGTTCTAAGATTGAGAGTCTCGTATAAGCTATATTACTTGATATACATACGATACACTATATTATACAGAGAAAACGAAAAAGCTTTCGCCGCGAGGAAGCTGCGCTCGATGAGTTATGAATTGCATTCGTGAGAATACTTTGAAAATTCACTCACACGTATCGAAATGTGAAAAAAAAGGGAAAAATAAAAATTATACAACTCGATTATGTCGCATATTATCGAATAATCGTTATTATTGGCAATTAAGCGCAACGAAGTGGTGAATAGTTTCTCCGATATGATAACAGATCGTTAGATACGAAAAAATTTTAAGCTGTAATAAAAAAAAAATAAAAATTATCAAACGTTCATGAAATCGATTAAAAAGATCCAAAAATTATTATTATGAAGTTTTTTTTTATTTATTTTTTTATTGTCGGAATAAAAAAAAAAAATTTGAACGGCTATCAAAACGATTTAAAAAATTCAAACTAAAGATCTCTTGTGCTGAAATATTTGTCAATTTTTTTTTTCTATTTTGAAAAATATATGAATAAACTAAAATTAAATTATATTGAATAAAATTAAATTATTCAATAGCAATGGGAATGTGCGAAGTTGAAAATTAAAAAAAAAAAGAAGAAAAGTATCTACAAAGCGCGTGTTAAAAAAGCCGGAAAACAAAGTGCCTGATGAGTGTAAAGATCTGTAATAATAGTCTAACAGACGCGTATGTAGAATATTTTCAAATGATTAACATGTTACATAAATAATCATTGATCCTCGAGCGATAATTCGCGCCATTAAACTCTAATATATGCATAAGGTGTTGCGCCCATTTATAACACCTTCGCCGCTTTCCGAACGTCCGAAAAAAAAAAAAAAAAAAAAAGTAAAAAAAATCGAAAGAAACAAATAGCGAAAAGAGAAAAAGAAAAAAAGAAAAAAGTTTGCCATTGAAGTGACGCGAATAAACACAATAACCGCATTACCGTTCCTTCGAAGCTTTTCATGTTTGCGACTCTCAGGCGCTAAGTTAATTGGAAATGCGCGGTTGGAAAATTAATGCCAACTGTACCGCGGGGCGATATCCTTTTCTCAATGCTACCCGTTAGTCGTGGGATTTATCGCTCGCCTGTGGGATTTGGCCCGTGACCGGTTGTCTCGCCTTGAGCAGCCGGCAGGAGTAGTCCTGGTCGCTATGTTTCCGTTCCTGTTGGCTGCTGCCGGTCGCTGTTGCTGCTGTTCTTCGCAGCATTAGATACTTCTTGACCGACTTGACCAACGATCGAAAATCTGCGTGGTATCGCGACCGATCGTGTGCCGTGCATCGGGAGAGACGCATAGCAATACTCGCGAAACCTCTTCCTGCTTCTTCTTTTTTTTTTTAATTCTTTTTCTTCGACTTCTTTATTGTTTTTTTTTCTTTTTATTATCTTCTTCTTCTTCCTGGCAGAGCTGACAACCGGGCGCGACTGCTGCATCGTCGTACAACACGCACATCGGGACTCCAGTCAACCCGCAGTGAAATATTTCGGATTAATCAGATCATAACGAGCGCGTCAGTGAGAATAACCGGTCCGACGCGGCTGCGGCGATCGGCAGACCACGGGCCGCTTTAATATATATATTTATATGTATATATATGTATATATATATATTTGCTACATGAATTTCGTTAGTATGTGTTAACGCTGTACGCATATGCGATGATATCGGAGTCGATCGGTAGGAAAAGTATTCAGAACTGCAACCGATTAGTTGGGTCATTCCGTCTGCCGAGTCGCCAACGCGGATATGTACACCAACCACTGTGTTTATTATCTCGAGATATAGATATTATTATTTGTATAGTATAATTTGCGATATGTCTACAGATCCGCACTACATCTACATGATTTACGATCGCGAAACTGCATAAACGACACCCAGTCAACAGGTTATTAAATATGATACAAACTGTTTCAGGGAGAGTCCGGTGACCCTGAAAATAGTAAATTACAATTCTCAATATTTGAAAATTCGTATATTACGGTTATGAGGACTAAACTTTAAAACGATAATAAATTACTTTTTTTTACGAAAAAAAAAAAAAAAAAAAATTTGAAAATTATTTTCGCATTAATTTTCTTTATCAGTAAAGCTTCGCCGATAAATAAGGATGAAATATGAAAATTTTCAATGCTCATGGATTTTTTTATTTTTTTTTATAGATGCAATTTCTTCCCTCAAATAAATACGAAAAAAAGATAAAAAACCAAAAAATCGAACGAGAGCTTTTTTTAGCGATGTATCGTCGATAATGTTGCGTAAAAAAAAATCTTTTCATACCGATAGTTCGGAACACACCGTATGCTTTTCAGAACACTGCTGAAGGGTCTTTACGAGTGAAGATATTCATATAAATCGTGAGATTCTCGTTAAGAAATAATCGAGCGGATAGCAATTTTCGGTTCCAATTAACATTAGCATTATGTACTTCGCGTGCGTAATTATAAGAGGTTTCGCGTGAATAAGGTGTTACGATCGAAATACGACTGCGGTAAATTAAGTCGGAGGAACGAAAGACGCTTCTAAAAAAATGCAAATCAGCGTTTACTATAAGTAAGACATCCAACGAAGAAATAATTCGGTGGCGTTAAGCGAATTTTTACGAGGTCCATTCTTTCTTCTCGCCACTTCGGAGTCACATTTGCCTCTTTCCCCATTCTCCCCGACCCCCCCGCGACGCGTTTGCTTCGACTGTTCTTTGTTTCTGTTTCGCGCCTTTCGCTCTCTTTTCTCAAAGCGTTCGAGAAGCGAGAAAAAGAGGAGGAAGAAGACGGAGAAGAAGAAGAGAACGATGGGTTGCAGAATATAGAAAACACACGGCGGAGAGCGGTAGGCATACACCCATATAATACGGAATGCAACAATATCTCAGCCGCTCGGCAAACAAGATTCGCGACAGCGGTCAGCCGAAAAAAATAAATGACCGTTTGCCGCGCGGTTACTAACTTCAACTAACGCTAATGCAGCCGAACGACGGTGGATCGGCGAGGCGTACGCGTGTGTGTAAATGCAACTCTATACGAATGTGTATACATACGCGAAGTATACGTATTCCGCGTGTCCGCGGCTATCGGAGTCGTCGTGGTCGTGTATACGAGGATCCGAGGTCTTCCGATGCAAAGCTGCATCCAGGGATTCTCAACCGAAAGGTTTATTTTCCCTTCGATATCGTGAAAGAAAATTGATAAAACGAATATTAAAAAAAAATATTAATTTATATCTACAAAATTATTATTATTATTATTATTTTTTTTTAATATTCGTTTTATTTTTTCTGAGGGATGAAATTAACAGGACGAATCGTTGGGGTGAATTCGTTTTTTTTTATTATTACGATACGATTGAAATTGAGAGCCACAGACTGTGGCGACGAGCCGCGACGTTGTTCCCCGGGGAAGTGGACAGGGAAAGGGAATTGCGGAGAGGAGACACAACCGATCTACAAGGCGCGGCGAGTTTTATATTATAATTACGCCTATTGCCGAACGATTCTTCGACGACTCGGCGCGGCTACTCGATTGCGAATTGTCCCGCGGAGAGCGGTGTATCGATGGAGACAAAAAAATAAATCGATTTATACGCATTTTTCTAATAATACGAAAAAAAACGATAGAACGATTTTTTTTTACTCGTAATTGCAGTCACTTCCGGTTGCTGCAGTTATATTACGATTGACTCGTTTATGTTGCGATAAACGATTTCTACAGATATATATACGCAACGAGAGGGCGCCTTCGCCATGTCGAAGTCTCGACAAATGGAGTTGAAGGGTGCGATGAGGTGAAGAGAGGGGATAATCGCGCAGTACACAGAGGGAGTTAAGGGATCCGGAGGGGGCAGAAGCACGAAATATAATAACAGGTTCCGTCGTGCGGTTAGGAACACAATAGAACCGAAGGGAATGGATAAAAGATGGCGGCGATGAGGAAAATGGCTACAAACATATATCCGCCAACATAAATTATCGATATATCTCCCTATTTTCGTGATTATTTTTCACGACCCGCGAATTTGAAAAACATTCGCCTCAATTTTTTTTCAATTTTTCGAGTTCAGAATTTTTTTTGAAAAAAAAAAAAAAAAATAACGGAATATTTTCGTTAAAATAAATATATATGATATATTTTATATATCAAATAAATAAAAATCGATGTTTTTCAAGGATAAACTATTTCTCTGTAAATTTCCTCGCTGCATCCAGATGCGTCGTTGGTAAATTGATATACAAGATTACCATTGGAGTTTCACCTGTTCGAGATGATATATATATATATACTTCAAAAGTTAGCGTCTTAAATGTGCGATCACGCGATGTTTTACGATTACTTTCGGTTTCGATAATATTTATCCACATAGTGCGAACATTTTGTTGTTTTTTTTGTTTATTTTACGAGCTCTCGATTCCTCAATATCGATTACGATTGCGAGCCGGAAATCGAGAGATCGAAGGTGGGAGGGATACGTAGAGACGCGATGTTTCGTATAGGTATTAGCAGCCGGCCGCACGCAGGCGGAAGGCAGATATTCAGATATTGCGTGAAGATAAGAGAACCCTCTTGTATTTTTTTTATTTTATTTCATTTACCGGGCCATTCGTACCTGTCGATGTCATTCCAGGTCTCGCGAGGCGCGTGGCATTTTTTCTCTACGGCGCAGACGACGGCGCATGGCAGACCGCGGCAGATGCAACCGCGCGGCACAGCGTGTCGTCGGCGATCGAAAGAAAACGACTGAGTATCAGCGATGTTTCGTACCATTGCACATAGTCCGCGGTAATTACGATCGCCACAGGCGTGAACCGGAAGTTGAAGCGTCGAGAATCGTCCCTCGCGTCGATCAACGTATTACAAAGTTTCCTACAGAATTCCCGTATTCCCAGAGTCCAAGAGTGCGAGTAATTGAGGAAAAAAAAAAAAAAATTGAAAAAAAAAAAAAACCTCCCGATCCGCTACGTAAAAAAGTGAGACGCAGACCGGCACGCTATGCGCGCGATATCTGGGTCTATTTTGATGGATCACGCGAGGCGAGTTCACTGCGAAGATTATATAGCCGGGTCGGGATACCCGATGGCCAAAAATAGATCAGATGAAAAAAAAAAAGAAAAAAAAATCGTAAAATGATCCCTTTGGATTTTTTTAAATCCGATTAATCCAATAAAAAAAATAAAAAAATTCTCAAGGAATTTTATCGAGCGAACGAAATAGTAGTTATTACCTACAAGCAAATTGCGTCGAATCAATCGAAACGTTTCTATCAATAAATAAAAAATAATAAATAATTTCATTCACGGACAATAGATCGCGCGGCAGAACGCGAAAAAAAAAAAAAAAGATTATTATTTATTGCACGCGAAAAAATAAACAAGGTCTCGACAACTCCGGTCATATTCCTCAAGATCTTTGAACCCGAACATTTTTTTTTGTTTCGTTTCGTTTTATTTTTTTCACCCCGCACCGTACTAGGAACGGTACCGTGTGGCGTGCGAAGCAGTGAGCTCGGATGTCGGATCCTATCGATCTCGTGCAAGTGCTGTACGCGACGTATATATATATATATACGCGCGCACACACATGAATATAAGTCGCGAGGCATCTCGAAAGCTCGTTCGAGCGCATGCGAGCCAACGATATAATTATTTCGTTAATTATTATCGCGATTTGCCGTTCGAGTCGTACGAGTAAAATTTAGAGTCGTGGCGGCGCGCAAGCATGGACGACCGCGTTGAGGCCGAGAGCGCGCGCACGCGGACTCTCCGATAGCAATAATCGTATCGTAGGCGAGGCAAGCAATTCAACGAAATGCAGCCCACTGAACTCGACGCTCTCGTCGACGTTACTTCTTATGTGTTTTCGCCACGATCACTCCTTTCTCAACTTTATTTATTCTCGTGTACATATATATATATATATACAGAGATGAGTGTAACGTAAAGACGCGAGAGTCAAGCGAATTAAAGTAACGTATACGGAATTGCGCGCGTTCTCGATTCGTATGCATTCCAACGTCCGCAAGATGGACGTTCAGCGCACCGGCAACATACGACACTTCAACGTTTTTCTCACCTCGTCATCTCGCAACTGTCCCGTTCCCGTCGTCTCGCGTTTCTCGATATGCCTCTCCGATCCTTCGACGCATCACGGGATAATCGCGAACTGTATAAGTCTTTGACGGTTTAGTGGACGGACGATAGAAACCCGCAATACGACGGAAATGTTCGCGAGTTCGTTCGACCGTTCGTTCTCTCATGTAAAGTAGGCGTAAGTAGGCAAACCGGGTGTCCCGCGCCACGGAACCCGCGTAAAAACTTCGACGAATATTCATTGACACGCAATATGCCGACTGTTGACATCGCGGTTTTTGCTTCTAAATAAATATATACTCGCAACACTACACGCTTCGATCTCGCGATCTTCATACGTTATTTACGTCTCACGCCTCGATACGATCGCGCGATTTTAGGTTAGGATAGCGTTCCGCGCGGACTTCGCTAACTAACGTGATGAACGATGATGCTGACTGCGAAACGCGACTCCTGCGAACAATGAAAGGTAAGGAGGAGGGGGGGGGGGGAGGGGGAGAAGCATTGGTACGGCAGTACATTTCGATGTTGATATTTTATTCCAACGAACTTTTATTGACAATACATTTACGAAAAAAAAAACATTGGTTCACAAGGCCATTGAATTAACTTTGTTAATTCATTTGAAAAAAAAAAAAATTACGAATTTTTTTTTTTTTAAATACCTGATAAAAAAAAAAAAGAATCGAAAAAATTACGCAACGGGCGTTGTACGACCAGAAACACTTATCCAATTACCGCGTTGCTTTTTATGTAACAATATAATTATTTTGGCTTTTTTTTAATACTTTTTAAAGGTGCGTATGCAAATACTGACATTAAGGTAGAAATTTCTCTCGATCTCGTCTTTCTAACCCAATTATGTTGAGTGACGGAAAGTTATTTATTTATTTATAAAAAAAAAAATTGTGAAAACTTGACTTTTACGGAAATTAGATAAGTAACTCGACGTGGATAGACGCGACATTTACCGAAGTGCAACTACGCCGCGCCTGCAGCGGCTTTTTTTTGTTTACGTTTCAACGAGTTACGAAATGTTCCCGAAAGTTGTGAATGAAAATATTAAATGGTTGCGATGGTAAAATTATGCGGAAAGTTACGAAAACAATTATGCGAATTACATAACCTGAAAAATGAATAGCAGTTGAAAAAAAACCGATCGCATTTCATATTCCGTCTCAAAGATGACGGGATAAATTTCCTTCGATAACCAGAATCGACTACAACTCCGATTTATTTTTTCAAAAATTCCCGATTAACTCGGAATATTTCATGCATTTTTTTTTTTATTTCAAGAGGTCGCCGAGTTTGCTGACGTAATAATTAACCGGTCACTTGGCGGAGATAAAAAAAAAATTAAGACACAAGTAAATTAATATGTTACAAGAGCGCAGAGTAGATCGCTGTGATACAGAAACACGCGCTTTATTCATGTCCTCCGATCGCGATTACGATTCCGATCAATTCTGCGCGAAGACAAAGATCGATAGCGTTGTGATATGTACCGACGGAGGTGCAGCGGAAAACAGTTACTTACATTCGATCCGCAATATTTGCCTTGGCAACGAAAAAAAATTGGAATTAGCAAAAAAAAGATCGTCCATTGGATTTCCCTTTCGAGACAAGTCGTTGTTTTTATCGCAATTTTTTCGCTCGTATTATTTCGCGCCCCCTTCTCCGCTTTTTTCCATTCCTCATTGCCGCGCATTGAATTGTCGCAATAAATTATTATAATCACCGCGGTCACGAGATGATAAATCTTCGTTATTGCGTGCGCGCGTTTTGTACGCAATAACTACTACAGCGAACAAGTAGCGGCGATAGATGAATAATGGTAAATGTAGAAAATCTCCCGCGCGAAACGAGAGGAGGGAGACGCGCAGTTGGTGTTAAAGGAAAATCGAGTTCTCGTTATCATAATTCAGAAGTTAAATAGTTAAACCCGAGAAGGGAGAGGGAGGTTACGCGCGCGCGATAGTTTGCATCCAGACACTTCGTTTCTCGATTGGCCTAAATAAACGAATCGTAATTTATACGTTCGCAAGATATTTCTTCTGTCGTCGTGATTCGCCTTGCGATTTACCGCTTTCGTCGTGATTTACGACACGACAAATTGATTATTCGCGAATTATTCCCCCTCCTCCCCCCGGTCGACGCGCGCGTTCGGAGTCCTTCGCGAGACCATATCTATGAACGGAGTCCGAAGGTGTGAAAAAAGAAGTCATATCACAGCGGGAGATTCCGTCGTCGTTCAATTCGACGAATCCTCATTATTCTGTGCGATAAAACACTATATAGTCCAATAGGCGTTTATATGATTTATTCTTTGTTTGCATTATTGTGTTTTCGATTATCTTTGCTTTGTGACACGTTAATGACTGAAGTACGATAAATCATCGGACGCATCGGTGCGCTGCAATTGTAATACGAAAGAATAAAAAAAAAATTTTTTTTTTTTTTTTTAACAAAGTTTAATTGAAAATTATTTGTTTTTATTGATCTTATTTCAGAATTTACGAATAATTTTTGAAAATGTAATAAAAATCGATTTAAAAAAAAAAAAAAAATTTTTTGATGGACGTAGCGGCGAACAAAGCTCCGGGGAAGCTGCATGCCAGAGCACTGCATGCGGTGGAGGCGCGTGCCGAAATGCGGCCGAAAAGGCCGCACGATCTCTCGGCGCCTCCGCCGTTGACTTATCTCGTGTTTGCATCTTGGTTTCGGATTACCGTAGCGGTTCGCGCCTCGATGCACCTTCAACGTTTTGGTATTAAGAAGCCGAGTGAGATCCGGCGATCGGAGGCAGAATGACTCAAGAAAGGGCGACCGCTCATCCCAAATCGCGTTCGTTTCACTTCCAAGAACTTCCGTATAGAAATTCTACATAAATTCGATGAATATACGTGGAAACTTTGGCTACCGAAATTTTAACGATAAATCGCGTATAAATTAATTATCGTGTTAATTTTCGATACAGAATTTTTGAAATTTGATGGCAATAAAAAATAATATGTTCGATATATTATTTTATATTATACATTAAATTATAAATAAATCAGATTATTTTATATCGTAGATATATTTTCGATATATTTTTTTTCCGTGCGGGAAATTCGCGAAATTTAGTTTTACGAAAAACTCGATATTTTTTTTGGAGTTTATTTTTTGCAGTGTTTTTTTTTTTTTTCTTCGTTAATGAAAAAAAATCGTCTTGGCAAATCGAATAGCACGAAAGAAAACCTCTCAAAGTCATTAATGGATAGCAATCAAAGAGCGAACGAACAAAGGATAAAACAAAGGTGTATAGCAGCGAAAGAAAAATTTAAGAGGAATCGTAGTCACGAATTATTTTTTCAAGATCGTTCGGAGTAGCGTAATGGCGAGCGAATCGTTGGGTTCATCAGTCTCTTCTGACGACTGTGTAAACTCGAATCGTAAAATAAAAAGAAAAACCCTCGAGTTTTGATGGCGAGAAATAAACGATGTTTTTTTTTTTTTTTTTTTTTTTTTCTTAACATTGTTCTCCATTTTGATCACTCCGATTCTCCGAATGGCCGAAAGAGTTAACCCGAGCTATTCGGGGCTTTAGGTATCCGAAGGTCAACAAATTTTATCAACTTTAAATCCGAGAAGACGAGAGATTGTATTATTTTACTGTGGATATAGTGTATGGAAGAGGTTACGGCTACGAATGGTAAAGACGCATCGACGTTGCCGTGGGATCCTCGTCAAAAAATCGTGCTGTGACCGTGTCACGCTCGCGTCTCTCGAACTTGGAATAAAAAAAAAAATATTCCGAGGGGGGAAGGGGAATGGGCAAAAAAAAGAAAAAAAAAAAAAAAAAAAAAATTCGGGGTATAAGATTCGTGAAGATCGGGGATTGGACTGAGTGTGAACGTTCACGAGTCGCGGGATCGTGTGAGTTCGGGATGGTAGGATGAGCGTGTGGGACCTACAAGAAAACCCTTCTACGCTGTCGGCGCCGTGGCGCCTCGTTTCTCTATCCCGCGAGGTCCGGTCATTCCCGATCGTCGTTGTCGTCTTCGTCGCGGTCCCCGTCCTCACAACGTAAAGCTGGGTTCAGCCGAGATCTCTTCCAAACCGCCCGATTTATCCGGATTTCGAAATGCGAGTGTCGAAAAAATCGAATTTTAAGCGATATTCGTTATTTGCTTCCGTAAACGATTTTTTTTTTTGTCCATATCGATTTTAGTCCATTGAATTTCAATTATTGTTATATAATTTTATACCAATTAAAAAAAAAATAATAATAACAATATTTATTTATTTGATTGAATAAATTAAAAAAAAAATGTATATAAAAATAATTTTATATGAAATATATTGCTATAAATTTTATTGCGAGTTCTGAATTTTTAAAGACCGCCGAAATATCCACTTTATCGGAATCATAATAAAAGCTAAATAACCATCTCGCGCTACCGGTCTCTCCGGTAGAACGTTAAATCACCACGATGACGTCATCAAACGACACCAATACGAAAATTTACATTTTTTTCAGCTAAACATATTTAACTATACCGAAGGTATTAGCGATTTTTAGATTGATTTGCTTGTCACTGTTGAATACTAATGAGAGCAATGAGTAATATGTCTCAAAGGATAAGTAACTCGGAAACTAAAGTTGGAGTAAAAAAAATGGCACACGTATAACTTTAGACAACGGGATAACTTTCTTGATAGTTTAGTTGGCGCATATAAATGGAAGTGCCATTAGAAGCAACGAAATATCATCGTGAGTCCACGAATGATTGATCGAAAACGATTCTAATTCCGAATCGATTGCGCTTGAGTCGTTGGCCGGGAGGACATTTTTTAATGGAAGCCGCGATCCGGTCCTCCGGAGTCGGGTCGATCCGCGAATGACCGCAGCAGCGACCAGGATAGTCGTTCGTCGGCATGGAATGGAAAGGCCAACGAAAAAAAAAAAAAAAAAAAAAAAAAAAAAAAAAAAAGCACCTCCATTAGTGTCTACTATCGAAGACCGCTGTACAAGGGATCCCGCGCGCGTTTACTCCCCGGGGCCTTCCCTCATCCCCGGCCTCTCGACGCGACGTATCAATAAACCGTCTAATATCTTTTCAAACCGGCATAACTGACTCCGGTACACTTATAAAAGTCGGTTTGGCGACACTATTGCTTCGTCATAGATCTTCTCTTCGTTAATTCTCTCCATCGATTGTTACTGCGATTTTTGTCCCAAAGAAACTTCGGAATCCTTGTCGCGCGGAACGAAGAACTAAAGGCTCCGAAGGATTTTATCCGAAATTAACGATTTTCGTATTGAATGTTTGCGATTTCGATCAATAGTTCATTTAAATTTAATTAGCATTATTTTCAAATTTTAACTCAATTAAATTTTTTTTTTTTTTTTCGAATTTTATTTCATTTTGTAAATTTTTATTTCACCTTTAATATAAAATTAATAATTGTCCTATATGCCCATTCCGCCCGATCTCCCCTATCCAAGGATCTAAAATCGGAGTTTTCGATTTTATCGCAACCCTCAACTTTTGCGTCTATTAATTTCTCTTTGTGTTTCTTCTATTCTATTCATAATTTACAATTTTTGGCTTTTCCTTATTCCCCATTCGGTTGTTCCCGCGTCTTCCATCCCTTCGTTCTTCCTTCTCCCGAATTTCCTCCGCGCTTAATAAACAACTCGCGCAGTTTTTTGTAACACGATGCGAACCTTCTTTACCTGAATCATTTGTGTCTCTATTCCCTGCAGTCCAACACCTGACGATACTATGCTATAGTATCGCGGTAGTGGTAGTGTATACCTGTTCTCTTTGGCTCTTCGGCTCTTTCCATCCCCCGTCTCTTGTTGGACTCCGAAAAAACGAAGCGACTCACTTCGTTCTCTTGTTCCTATACTACAGGACCTGAGAGCCGCAACTGCGGTGACACTCTCTCTTCGGCATCGGGTTGGGGATTCCAAAGCTTCTTCCCATAAGACCCACTAATGTAAGAGGGTCCCGGGGGCCATGAAATGGGGGGACCAGTCGGCGCCAGGGGCACTCCTGACACGGCGCCACTCGTCCCTCGTTTTTCCCCCATTCGCTCGAACTGTTCCTACCGCTGCTGTTCACCCCCTCGAATCACTATTTCCAGTTCCGACATTATTACCCGAGCGCACCTTCTTCTTCACCATCCTTGTCACGATATACCTTCAATCCTTTATACCTCTCTTTAGGTATTTCGATAAATTTTAATGCATTTTACTTTACAAGCCACGAAACAACCCATTACTTCGTGGGCGTTATGTTTAAACTATTTGGTTGCCTCCGCGCCGTAGAGGTTTCCAAATAGGAGGAATCGTACGGACGCAGGCGAATAAAGTACTCATTATCGATACTTGCATCCGATTTTTTGAGAGGCAATCATGAAAATATATCTCTAGAAACTATAAGCTGAAATATGCTGAATTTTATTTTATTTATTTTATTCGAAAAAATTTATCAAAAATTTTACGATAAATTGAAATTAAATTTTTTTTTTAAATACATATAACATATATCGCGAAAATAAGAATTTGATAGATTCGAGATATATTTATAATGGATTTCTTGTATATTTTTTTTAAGAAAAATTTGCATGCAATTGTGTGGCATAACTTTGTGAAATACGAGTTTTTTTTATCCCATTGCAATGTTATACTTCGAAATTAACGGTTTTGATTAAAATCAAAATCACTCGTAAGAAATATCGATTAACAGACACAGCGGCAGGAAAAAAGTTGCCTCGGCTGTGCCGCACCCCGGTGTGTCATTGCGTCACGCGGAAAAGGGGTGTGTCGTCACGTGGTTGATAATGTTATTAAAAAAAAATGTTTCTAACCTCAAAAAAAATTACGAAATACTTCGATCAAAGATTTTTATTGATTTAAAAAAAAAAAAAAAAAATGATATTTCATCTGCCGATTTTACAACTCAATATCCGCGATATCCGTAGCAATGGTAATTCGCCTACTCCCGACGTCACAACATCGCACATTTGTGTACAGAGACAGTATCGACGGGTATACAATCGTTTTGCTTATTAGCTGTGGGATACCGGCTTTCGCAACTATTCATGTCTCCGTGGCCGGTGAACCGCGTCAAACAAAACGTACGTACTTACGACAAGCGATATATCGCGGCGCGGTTTACGCTTATGTCGAGTTTCGTATTGTAAAAAAAAAAAAAAAAAAAAAAAAAAAAAAGCGCCGGGTGGGGGTTGAAAAGCGACGGACATTGAAACCCTTGTAACAAACAACTTCGATTAAATATCCGATAATATACGCGACGTCGGTAGGTGCATTATATATGCTATAACGCGGTCAACAAACTCGATGCGTTTGAACAGAGAATTTAAGAGACACGTATATGCACCGCGGGACTCTATGCATTACGAGAAGGCGTATTGCCAGCTGACTTGCTTACACCTGTGAGTACGAAACACGTGCAAAAATCGTTGATTGTATTATCGAGTGATAGATATACCATAAGCAAATTATTTTTTTATTTTTTTATTATATATAATAGCAAATATAATATAATATATTTAATAGATTAATATATTAATTTTTTTTATATTTATATTTAATAAATTAATTTTTTTTTTTTTATATTTATATTTAATAAATTAATATATTATTTTTTTATTCCTATTTTTAATTTTTTCTTCAATTTTTATAATTTCTTTACCAGCAGCGTAACGACGCCTCGTGCTGATCCGTTGCTGCGAGTGATATATACAACGCGTGTCTCGCGGGAGTATATTACACTCGTGTGCAACTCAGCGGTTGCACTCATCGTAATAATGCGTGTGTACCGTGTTCGCGAGGTTTGCCACTCCGTGACGCGTTGCATTCCTCGAGCATTGATTCCTTCGCGTAAGTTTTCCTGTACATTGTATTTTTACGTTCGGCCATTAACGATACGGATAATCCGACACGACTCGGGTGAGTCTCCCGCTTACCGCGGCTTTACAATGTTTTTATACCGACTCGTCGAGTCTATCTTAATTTTATCTCATTCGCGAACGAACGCGCAACGTACAGTCATAATACACATTATGCTATCGGTATATTACGGTGAAATACTTCGCGAACGCATGGGATATGCAAATTCCTGAAGATGGCTGCACGTGCGTCCCGAATGCGCATTTATTTTAAAAAGTGTTTGTGGAAACATTTATCTATCTCTTCGTAGATTTTTTTTTATTCATAAAAGATATTTTTTGAAAAAAAAAAAAATGACAATGCTTTTGTTTGTATCCCCAAATGCGTGTATACGGAAATCCTTTATAGGCTTTTATAGGAATTTCCATTGAATGTGATTTTTAAACGAACATTTTTCTGCAGCAAATCGATTTTTTTTTTTTTTAAGATTTTATTCAAATCGACGAAGTTATCGGGGTTTCGTCTCATGCAGAAAAAAATTGATGCAAATTTCGGCGGAAAATTATATTTATACATAAAATACATTTGAATTTTGCGATATATTTATTATTTATTTTTTGCATAAATTTTCGATCGACTAATTTTCATGGCGCTATTTACGATAATCGATCCCTTTCCTCAATGCGGGATAACACGCGGTGCATTCTCGATGCAATTAATTATCCACTTTGGAGATTTAATTCTCCGAATTCTTTAAATTTTCCGACGATGTATCGAATCCATTGTTACGACGCTATGCGCATTATGATATTTATTAGTGTTTTTTATTGACTATCAAATTCAATATCTATTAATGTGCGGACGGTGGAGGTGCAGATAACGATGACACCAAAGGGTTGCGACTATTAGTATTATAGTACTATATATATATATATATATTCGGTGCATACCATTCGTCGTTCGAAGTGTATTCGTCTATAGTATGAAATACAAACAGTACGCGACCATCAGCGGGATATCGACAGCCATTTATCTAATCGCTCTGCCGCCGACGATATTATACACGAGTCTATAACCGACCACAACGGGCAACCGAAGAAACAGTAACGTTGTATCGGAATTTATAAGCGGTTCTCTCGCTGAACGATATTTAATTTATGATCGCAATTAAATTACGCTGCGCGCGCGCGCGCGCGCACCCCCTGCCTTCGGTGTTCAAATACAGCCATATATAGTCTATATGACGGCAATCGTTGGTAACACATACAGATTTAACTGTTTTATCGATCTACTGTACCAATAACGTAAAGCACTTTGATCGTTTCGTTTAAAAAAAAAAATTCCGTTCTACCAAATATTTTTTTGGTACTTCGATTTTTTTTTTTTTTTTTTTTTTCGTATTTTTTAACATTTTTAACCTCGAAAAGGAATATATATATATATATCACTACGCGTTGTTACGAGAAAAAAATTCGGGATTATTTTTTTTATTTTTTTTTTTTCACGACCGCCGAAAAATTTGGAATTTTTTTTTTCCGTGGGAAAAGATCGGGTGAAAAAAAGGGGTTTGGGATACGAAAAAAAGAAGGGACTCGCGGGCGTGCGCACTGTCTCTGGAGACCGCGCAGCTTGATCCTTGGTCCCGCCTACACGACGGTGTATTCGTGGACGCGATGGCCGCTATCGGTATCTCCGATTCACGAACCCGCGGCGAAGAACCTCGGAGGTGGAGACGCGACTGCGCTCTTTTCTCTTCTTCTTCTTCTTCTTCTTCTATGGCTTTTGCCGTCTTTTTCTTATGTTCTTCTCGCTCACTCCACGCCAACCCGCCGCGATTGCGACTGCCCGCGGCTTTTTCCACATACCTCCACTCCGCCGTTCGCCGCGACTTTACTTCGCTTCTTCTTCTTCGTTCTATTGGGATTCCACAAGAGACTCTCATCTCTCTCATTGTCCCTTTATTTCATTTTGCGTTCTCTTTCTCGTGCGCAGTCTCTCGGTATCTTTCGATACATAGAAGTCCTCTCGCTTTCTCCTTTCGCGGCTTTATAATGCCCTCGAGCTATAAATTACGAAGCCGCAGCAGTCCACTGTAGTTGGCGGATTCCCCCTTTCTTCTCGGGGGCCCTACCGGATCGCGGGGAATAAGACGAGGATGTGAAAAAGGGATATGGCGGATTTTTATTTATCGGCAAAACAATATTTTCAACGGATTTTTTCGAAGAAAGAAATTGAATAATTCGGAGTAAAAAAAAAAAAAAAATTGTTTTAAAAATGAAAAGAGTTATTTATTCTTTTACCTTTTTTTTTTTTTTTTTTTTTTTTTTTTTTTTTTTTAGAATTTAGAATATTTTTTACCCGAAACCAAACGACCAAAAACCAAAGACTGTTTACCGACAGAACTTGAGAAAAGAACGCGATGAAAAAACGATAGAAGACAGGATATCAAAACCAAAGTTACGATAGCCTATCGCTTTTTTTTCTATCGCGTTTTTTTCTTACCAGAGACTTCGCGTTATTAGTGAAAACGATAAGAATCTATAATAAATTTCTCTTTGAGTCGTCAATATTCATTACCCTTCGGGATTACGGAACGGATTTTTACGGTTTTTTTTAATTTGGAGCGCATTGTCCATGTTAACGGATAATCGTGACTCTGCTCCGAGGCGCTTCGCGTCTGCGTTCTTTGCTTTTCGTTTGTGCCCTTCGCGTATTTGCAAATATCATCGTCGACGAACAAAGAAATCGTGTATATGACTTGCGGTCGATTTCTGCGTCGATAAAGTCAACACGCGAATGGCAAACAATAATCGCGAAGTGCGGCCGGTTCTCCGCGTAGGCAGAGAATCAATTGAAATCGCGAATGCAGAAAGTAAATAATACGAAAAAAAAAAACGGAATTCAATGGAGGAATCTCCTAGATATAGGATCATCGGGACGGTGGGGGGATCGAAGGTTTGCGAGGACTTCGAGATCGTTATGTACTTCAGGCGTCCCGCGCCTCCCGGACTGCGTAGAAAATCGTAGTATGACTTCAACAAGTAAAAATCAGTGTCCAAGACATTCGTAACAGCGTGTGGGCGACCCTTGCAGAAGAGTCTCCTCGCGTTCTTCTGCAATATGTTCTTTGCTCGTGATACGCTATTCCCCACACGAGATTCTGCTCGGTAAACGCTCATTGCTCGAAGCCCCTATAGCCGATACCGACGCCAATACTCTCGACGTTATCCAACGAATACTCGCACTTTGCCTGCAGTGCCTACAATGCGAAAGAGCACCGCGACAAAATACGCGTATCGTTCAACGTTTCCCTTACAATAAATATGCAATATTTTCAATAAAATGGAATGTCCGAACTTTGAAATGTTTCGTTGTAAAGCGAACTTCAAAATCTTCGAAAATACTTCGCGGCGAAGGATTTTTTACAAAAAAAATAAATAGAAAAGAAAAAAAAAAAAAAATTGAAAATGAAAAAAAAAAAAAAAAAAAAAAAATTAATTTTATTCGTTTATATAATAATTATATATATTGATAATCATATTATTAATGTTATATTCGTTTCTGCAATTTATTTCAGCAAATGACGGGGTGTTGGTGGTATAATTAGGGGCTCTCGGTGGCGGGGGAGGGAGAGAATGTTCCACGGTAGCGGTAGCGGTGGGTACGGCGCGGGTTCCGAATACCAGCAACAATCGCAGCAACAGCAGCAACAACACGCTGGGCAACAAGGACTACAGGCGCCGGTTTACGTGCCTTCGTCTAGGCCTGCAATACCGTCAGCAGCCACGGCGGCTCAGTATCACTCGTTTCCTGGTTCCGCTTCGCCCGCATGGTGAGTCGTAAATACGCACTCTATACTCACGCATTTCTCGTTTTCACTGATTAAATCGCGACAACGTTAACACATGGCGCAACCGAAAAAAAAACGGGTTGCTGTCGATTTTTTTTTTTTTTTTACAAAAATCGAAATACGATTTAAGAAATCAATAAAAAAAAAAAAAACTCAAATTGCCGTTCAGAAATTTTAATTGGTTTTTAATAAAAAAAAAAAATTTATCGCAATTTTTAGAAATTATTATTATTATTTTAAATGATTAATAATTATAATATTAATAATAATAATAATAATAATAATAATTTTTTTTTAATTACTGTTTCTACCATTTTTTCTGAACTGCCCGTTCAAAGTTAATGAAACTTCGATCCCTTCAGCTTTAATCAATTGATTTATTATTTTCTAAAACATCGTTTTTTTTCGCTATTCAGGGAGAAGACGGCATCATGGCAACACGGAGTGGACAGTTACGCGGCTCATCACGCTCTCGCGAGCCACACGGGAGCTTCGGGAGGTGGAATGGGACCGCACACTGGTCATACGCACCCCCATGCCGGCCACCCGCACACCGGTCATCCCCATTCGACTCTCGCAGCCGCGGCACCGTTTTATGCGCAGAACGTCGCAATGATGTCCTCGTGGCGAGCGTACGACGGCGCGGGATTTCAAAGAGCGTCGCCTTACGGTAAGTAAAATTTCTCCCGCGGCAACACTCCGTTATTGTTAAAAGTGCTTTCCGTTACGTATTTTCGCCGATAATTCTTTATTTTTTTAATAAACATATAATTATTTAATACTTTGGATAACGTGATGCGCCATCTATAAGCCGCAAAAGCTCGATATGTACCTAATAATGTTACATAGACACGACAGTGGCGGTAAGGTAAACGCGATAAGATAAACAGCCGCAGGGCGTTCGCGACAAAACCCGTTGACAATTCTCCGACTTCGAGATTAGTTTATCGTGCGCTCCTTCGCGAGCGATAACTAACGTTGTGTCTCTCGAAGTCGTTTCGATTGTTTCACGATGAATTTTCAATGATTTCGAAAGCCCCTCAGCTGTGTTCAATAAAATTTGAAAAATTTTCGAATCGACAAGCATTCGTCGATCTATTTTCGATCTATTGGCAATGGCGGCGATACTTCGAGACCCCATCGAGATGCACTCTCGACGCGCGGTCAACGCACCGAATCGCACGGCGAAACGTTTCTCGCGATCGCATCGAAATCGCTCGTTTCTTTTTCCATCTATGGTTCGCCGGTCGAAAAGTGCACTTTCCGGAGAATTCTTCTTCGCCTCGATACGGAATATCCGCGTGGAATCTTAGGTTATGGCGCGTATGCGTTATAGGATGTTAGGACGGTATTATACAACGGCGAAACTATGGAAATACCAGCGGAAAGCTTGCGACGTGGGCGGAGGAGGAAGAGATACGATGGAAATGGGTACGAAAGAAGAGGGTATCCACAGATAACAGAAATATCATTCCGCGCTCGCGCGCGTTTCACAACCGGAAACGCTTACTTACAGTGTTGAAAACGTGTTAAATTTGCCGCGAACACACGTATCTCTGTTATGCGAAAACCTCACGTATTTTCACGAATTATTAATAAATATATTACAAAAGTTTTGCGATTTTTTTTTTTAAACGAGAAATGGAAAGTGTTGAATTTGATTGCGCAAGCAATATGCGAAAATATGCGAAGGCATCGGTGAAATGGCGATTTCTTTACCCCAAAATCAATTTTTTTCTAGTTTTTAATTAATCTTAACTATCAGTTTCAAATTTTACTGGAAAAATTGAAAAATTTGATGTTTTTAATTTTTCTTATCGACAAAAAAAATTTTAACAAAAATCCCATGCAATTGCCATTTTTTTTAGTATCATTTAAAAAAAATTCTTAAAAAAAAGAAAGCGACTCCAAGAATATTTGATATTTGGTCTGAAAATTTTGATTATACGATCGGAACACTTGTTTCTAACAAATAATCGCGTGCGATTAGTGATACGATTTTTTTTCATCTATAAAAAAGAAATAAAACACGCAATGCCCAAAAAAAAAAAACAAAAAGACAAACAGATATTCAAGGTTCGCAAAGCTCTGAAACCCGTAAACACATTATTGTATCAACCATTAAAAAGTTAGTCGCACGTGTCGGCGCTCATTTGCATCAATGACCTTGAAATAAATTGATAACGATTCCACTATGAATTTCAGAGTTTATTTTTTTGTATTTACAGAAAAATAGACTTCGCCTTTTTCTAATTGATTTCGCAAGACTCCGTCACAAGATTTCCATTCTGTTACCCTTTCAAAAAAACCTCTTAAAAAAAAAAACAAATCATAATTCCTCGTCTAACATCGAAATATAGCTAAAAAAAAAAAATAAGTGGTGTAGGAAGACTTTCCGAGACGGTTTCTCACGTATTTTTTATTATTATTATTTTTTTTCTATCTCCGTACTCCAAGGCAAGCGGAGCGTATAACTTGTTTCATGCGCCCTCTGACCCCGGCTTTTAAAGTGCGCTTCCATTACCGCAGAGGCGTCTGTGATCCTCTCTCGTTATCTCGCATACAGTTTCCTCGTCCCCCACGAGGCAGAAGCAGAACCGCGCCTTCGCTCATTCCCTTCGCGGGGGAGAGGAGGGGGGGGGGGGGGGGGTTACCTGCAAAACGTCTGGCGCGTCGAGTCACCGCAAGACTCGGGCGCAGTGCACCGAACGTGAAATATGTTCCAAATAGAGAGCGGAATAAAGAGCGAGAGTAGTGCGCGCAGCTGCGAAGAGTCGATAGCGTAGCAGGTTACCCGTGTCGACGGGGATGGAAAAGAGACGAGTATCAAAGACGAGAAGGCAAGTGCACACCGAGCGCTCTCGGCGCTCTGAAACGATCCCAGTGCTTTTGCTATACCTACTCGCGCACTCGGAAGAGGGGAAAAGAAAAATTTGTTTTTTCGAGTAGCGTCGGAACGGCGCGGAGGCAGAATGCCGAATGGCGCTTAGCGCGCCATGTGGCCATGTGCGCCGCGCACTGCGGATAAGTGATAGCGGGCGCTCTTTGAAGAGCGCGGAGCCCGGCGGCTGAAACTTCCCTTTCCTCGAGTGTTCGGACTCTCGGCGTTCCCGCGAAGCATGCATGTGTTTCATGTATGTACTATACTAGGTATACTTACGCGTCCCCATCGTAACTGCGGTTTCGTCTACTCGGATTAACTCTCGTACCCGTGCGCGCGCGATACAGCAGCAGAAGCTGCGGATGGAGTGCTTTGAGGCTTGTGGTTCACTCGCGGTAGTCACTTATTAGGAGAAACTATAACGAAGCTCATCTATCTAATACACTTAGCGCGGGGACTGTGAAATGGCGAAATTACATAACCTTAGATTAATCTCACTGACGTAACGGTCGTTCGCGATTATTTACGAAAATTCACTATTATTAACCCATAAACTGGTTAAGCGCTTGCGATATCGATCGATATTGTGCGCCAATGTTTTTTAGAGAGCATCCGAAACTCGAGACACGTTTTTATTCGGGAAAAAAGAACTCGAATGACAGTTTCCCCCGTGACAACGTGCAAACGACGGGGGCCCCCTTCGCGTTCATGGGGTTCACTGACAAACAATCGCCTGCGCGAAATTGTTGCGTAGAGCGTATTGTTTTCGGGGCCCGAAAGGTCGAACCGTGGCATTGCGTTCTTTTTTCTCCGTCGGTTTCGGCTTCGTCTACTGAGTTTTTCCAACGAAATCGTTCATTGACACACGCGACATGCGACCATTGACACACGCGTATCGCGCTACGTAAAAATGTACATTGAAAGTCAAATTACTGTAACACACTGTTCTCGAAACACGTGAGATCTACGCGCATGCGCAGTTGTCCTAAAACTATTTGAAACAAAATGAAGATTGAAAACGATGACGGAAATAAAGAAATATTACAAAACATCGAACGAATTCAGTTAAAAAAATATTTGCATGTGTCAAATTGGATTATCATCCTTGAAAAAAGAAGTAAAATTCGTGTAAAAAATTAAATAAGAAATTGTCAGAAATCGATGGAACAACGTCTAATGACGGTTTAGGGATATTCGTATCTTTTATATCGACATTGGAAGAAGCAATAATCGTGCGTTAGTATAAATGCGTGCGACCATTCCCGTTCGCCAACCCACCTGGAATTATTGATCCGTCGTCGTTGTCGTTCGAACTAAAGAGTCCTCGGCAGGGCATACAGATGGCAGAAGCCGGTGGTCAGCAAGCAGCGGACCGATGCCAGCGGCGAGCGGTCTACAAGCTCGAAAGAAATATTCATCCCAAGGCCAAGCACCTTTCTATATATATATATTTTTTTGTCTCAATAAATAAAAAGTCCAAAAAAATAAATAAACGATAGTAGTCTATAAGTACGTATTCCATTAGAAGAAATATACGAAATTATAACTAAATTCACATGTCGCCACATCGTCGACATAATGAAATAAATATTGAATTTAAATGATACACTATAGCGGGTTAATATACGGTACACCTGTATCGTATAATTAGAAAGTCGAGTCCAGTAGTGTCTACGGCCGAACGAATTATTATATAAATATAATATTAACTTCGATAAAAATTATCTTAAATTATTGACACAAACGGTCGCGCGCACAAGTCGAATTAACGATTACCAATCGACATATTTCTCGATTTAATTGGACGAAATATATCAGAACGAGGATTGCCAGTTCTATTAGAATTTTCGATTAAAGTTTTGACATCATCGATGTAACGTTATTTCTGTACGCGAATGGCTTCTTTAGCTTCGGCGTTTTTTTCTTTTCTTTCGTACGCGGTAGCGACTGTGTTTGCCTTGCAAATCGATGGATTTGATCTGCAAACGCCTACTACTTCGCTATCTATTTTTAGACGTGACGCGGAAATTATTTAGACGAATTCTGCGTCACGTCTTTCGAATATTCTATTATTTGATACAATTGAATTATTGAACATGCAAAAAAAATCGAAAAATGTATTTCATTGAAAGAAAAAAAAATTTATAAAAAAAATGAAATTGTTTCATTAAAAAAAAAAGTTTCGTGTACCGGAAGTACCAATGATACATTTTATTAAAATTAATCCAATGAATATTTTTATTGCCCGATCGATAAAATTAAAAAAAAATTAATAATCGAATTTAACGATTTTATTTTTATAGACACGGCGATGGATTTCCAATTCGCCGAGGGTCGCGAGTGCGTTAATTGCGGCGCAATTTCGACCCCTTTATGGCGAAGGGACGGCACTGGACACTATCTGTGCAACGCGTGTGGTCTCTATCACAAGATGAACGGAATGAATCGACCGCTCATCAAGCCCTCGAAACGCCTCGTAAGTATTGCTAATTATTTATTCGTCTCATGCGTCTTGTTTCGTAAAAAAAAAAAAAAAAAATATCGAAACATTACGTAGCCATCTTAGGCTTCGATCAATTGCATCGAAACAAAAAAAAAGTTGCAAAACAAAAAAAAAAACAAAAAAAAACGTAATTAGCAAACGGGACAGATCTCCGAATTCCAGACGGCGACGAGGCGACTGGGCCTCTGCTGCACGAATTGCGGCACCAGGACGACAACCCTCTGGAGGCGCAACAACGAGGGTGAACCTGTCTGCAACGCTTGCGGCTTGTATTTCAAGCTCCACGGTGTTAACAGACCATTGGCAATGCGAAAGGATGGAATACAGACGAGAAAAAGGAAGCCGAAGAAAACTCCGGAACCGAACGCAAGATCCTCGTCCGGGGAACACGAGACTTCGGCATCCACGACCTCCTCGCCATCCAATGGTAAGACTTGATGATTTAACTCGACAAATGTTAGAAATTGAAACAAAATCGCAATTTTTTTTTTTTTTCTCAAAATATTAAAATTTTTTTTTTTTTTTCTCAAAATATTTAAAATTTTTTTTTTAAATTGCAATTTTGAAAAATGTGTTTTTTTTTTTTTTTTACAGACTTAAAAAGCAATCAGCATCAACAGCAACAGCATCACCATCACCAGATCGAGGCGTCGAAGATTTCCGTCTCCTCGGCGTCGACGGAAAGGCCGGTATATCTCGGCCATACCTCGCTTCTCGCAACCGGAAGTGTTCCAGCGGTAAAAACGGAGCCGCGAAGTTGTGACGGTCTCGTTGCCCAGCCGTACACCTCCTACTATCAGCATCCTCATCAGCTTGGCACTCCTACGAGTGAACATCAGCAGCAGAGTTACTACGGTACCCAGGAAGCGCCTTATCATCATCAGCACCACGTCACTACGGCGGCAAAGCTACTCGCGTCCTCTTAAACATTTTTCTCCTCAAATTCTCTTATATTACTCGTGTCATTTTCGCAAAGTGCCACGAAACAAGCAAAAAATCACATTAAAAAGATCGCTAACCGAAAAATTTTGAAACGATCGATAGAAAAATGCGAAATTAAAAATAGAGACGAACGAAAAAATTTTGAAAAAAAAAAAAAAACACTAAAGTTTCAAATGTCAAGTTCCAAATTTCTTGAATTATATTTTTTCCCGATAAGCCTCAATCAACTCTCGACTCGGACTCTAAAGTCGCAGCCACTAGTCGGACGATAATGAAGGAAAAAAAAAAAAAAATAATTTTAACGCCCTAATAATTATTATAACTATAGTAATAATGATGAACGCAAAGTAAATGATAAAGGACACGCGAAAAGCACGAACTTCAGCGACTCGTTTTTTTTTTTTTATTAATTTTTTTTTTTTTTTTTTTTAGCACAAAGAAATAAGAAAAGCCGTTTTAGCCGATGTGTGATATTTAAGTTATTTATGGCACACGCGCATACATAGATGAATATATAAATATGTCACGTGACGATATACTATTAATGTAGAAAAAAAAAAAAAAAAAAAAAATTTGCTAAAATTGCGCGAAGACTCGTCGAAAGTAGCCTGTGGCGACGGTGCTCGTTAAAATTAAATTGCCTTTTGTAAATAACGAAACTCAGAGTAATTAAGCGAAGGAGTATATGAGAGAAAAAGAAATAAATGAAAAATGCGTCGACGAACGAGACATTCGATAATTCGAATGTTTATCAAATGTTCGTATTTCGAAAGCGGAGAAATATACGCTTCCGCGTTATCCTAGCGAAAACGTTACCGCAAATCTAACATAAGTTACGCGCGCACTCGACGCATACATCGTGTAGATTACATGTATTAAGTCTTCAATAATAATTTATACCGCGCCGGCTGGCGAAGAGCGCGAGAATATCCGATGCGCGTAAATCCCGATTCGTCGGTAAATTTTGGACTTTAATATTTAACTCTTCGATGGAAAATGCTCTCCACCCCTCGAAGGGAGTGTTTTATTTGCCAAATAGCATTTTAGAAATAGAAAATCATAAATTAAATTTGAAAAAAAAAAAAAAAAAATTATTCATTCAAAAACCGAAACAATTTTCGAAAAGTAATTTTTTTTCTTGCCGATTCGGAAGGCTAGAAAAACATATTTACAAGTTTCATTTAAAAAAAAAAAAACTTTTTTCGTCTTAAAAAAAAAAAAAAAATTGTTCAATTTTCAATGAAATGTTGAAGTTCAACATTTTTCGATGAATCTATGAGGTTTTTTTGTTTTTTGTTTTATTTTTTTTTTCAATTCCATAAAGCATTTACGATGATCATTAATCGAAATAGATCGCATAGATTATGCATTGGGATACGTACTTGCGCTCTGTGCGCTTCGATCGAATGAACAAGAGAAAGCCACGACGCCCCCCTCTCCCTGTAAATACTTGTCGTTAGAATATATATGTTATTTCCAACGCTTATTCCCTGTCGCCCGTCTCCTAAAAATTATGAAACATTACAACTTAAACTATAATAATCATAATGGAGTTACTATAAAAATTATGAATAACGAAAAAAAAAAAAAAAAAAAAAAGTAACCAAGAAGTGTACTTATGCAATAAACGAAAAGAAAAACGTTACGAACGTGAATCCACGAGTTTGCAGTATCCTTTGGTCGACGATATGCTTTATTTATTTTATTTCATCGGTAATTGGCGATGAAACTACCCGGCCGACCGGAAGCCGCGAAGAAAACGGCGGCCGACGAGCAACTCTCGATCGGCCGCTTTCCGTCGTTCAACCCCCGCGAACGTCGACAAATATTTTTCTATCGCGCTTCGACATCGCGCGGAACGGAAACCTTCGATAAATCCCGCCTCCTTTCACCCACAAAACACACCGGCGTACCCCGTGCGCGCTCTCGAGGCGTACAATGTTTTTCCCTTGTCGGAGGAGAAATCGAGGTGTCAACCTGCGCCAACCCCTGGAACAATCCGTTCTCACCTTCGCCTCGTTATCGCTGTCGAGGGCCCGTGAACAGCTCACTCGAGCAACGATCATCCAACTATCGGGTAGTCAGATTTCATCGTTCCGGCAGTGTGTCTCTCGCCAAAGTATTCGACGGAGTTATAGCGTTATTTAAAAAATGGGTAAGTGAACTTAATTCATTTTTTTTTATTTTTTTTTAAGTGTTAAATCGTATACCATATTTTCTAAGAGGTTTCATTAACCACCCAAGTCGCATGAGTACGAAATTTCCCAAATATTTTATTGCGATTTTTTTTTTATAAAAAAAAAAAAATAATAATAAAAATAAATTTTCGTCAATTAATGTCAACTTTATACATTAAAAAAAAAATTAATGAAATGCTCTTTTTTTTAATCGATAGACGCAATTTATTATTGTTTCTGTTGCTATTGTTATTATTATTATTATTGCGTTTTTCACCGCTTTCCGAAGCATAAAATGCACCATTTTTGCACCAATCATGCAACAAAATGTCTATAAATCGCACAATTTCTATTGTATCAGGAAGAACGTTGCCGACACCGGTAGCGTGCAAAGTGTGCGGCGATCGTTCGTATGGCAAACACTACGGTGTCTATTGTTGCGATGGTTGTTCCTGTTTCTTCAAGAGATCGGTTCGTCGCGGTGTTCTTTACACGTGCATAGGTAGCTTTCGACTGTCGAAAATTTCTAAAATTAAAGTCGTTTCGTAAAGGAAAACAAAAAGTGACTGAACTTTTTTTATTTTTTTTTTTATTGCCATTTCAGCCGGAAGCGGCGCGTGCTCCGTGGACAAAGCTCGACGAAATTGGTGTCCGCACTGTCGGCTAAAAAAATGTTTTGCCGTTCGCATGAACACAGCAGGTAAATTTCTAATTGTCTATCTTTTGCGGTTTCGCGGTTTGACGATTCGAATCTCGTCCCCCGGATGCGGTCGATGAGAGTTCATGTTATTTTTATACTCATATAACACCGGCGCGCCGAAGAGGCAAAGGGCAGAATCGAAAGAGTCTCAGAGGCTCGAGGGAGAAAATTTACTGCAACTATAATAGCCCCGTCGAGTATCTCGACGAGATGCAAACACTGGCCGCGTGTCCGACACGCGCCTACACCATTCGTTGATTTAATTGACAGCCGACCCCCTCGACACACCACTATAACGCGACGGCTTCATCCGGTTGAGCTGCTCGAGTCGAACGGATTGCGCGATCAAATATTGCTGTTTAATCAAACTGAACAATGATCCAACTAACGTTACATTTCATACTGATTATTATTTTTTATTTATTTTTTCCACAGTACGAGACTATCGATCTTTAATGAATTTTTTTTATAAAACCGGAAATTCTGTTATTGGGAAATTTTTTTTTTCTCCGATTTGAAATTTTTTTTCAATTTTTCGTTAAAATAGCCGAGTCACTCCCATACGTCACGATGGCTCCTTTGCGACTCGGAAACGGTTATTTGTGTTCACGATATTTATTTTAATATATTATCGCAAGCACAAGCCTCGTGGCATTTTATTATTCGATACTATAGTATTGTGTGCCGAGAAAATAATATTTAACGTCAGTTGTTTGCTCAACCTGGATTTACACCGCGACGCGGCTATAGCTATTACGTTTCGATCGGGTCGACGATCGAGTCGATTCTATCCAAAGTGAAGCTCTCAATAGTACACTCGCCGATTATCTTGAATTCGTAACTATTTCTTCCCCTTTCACGTTCGTTCATCTCGCAACAGACTTTTTAATTGCAACGATTGTACTCGCGCTTTGAACTTCACTGATAAAAATCGGCGGTAATGAGATTAACGATGATTTTTGTAAGAATCGCAATTTTCAGTAAAAAAAAAAATAAAAACAGCCGAAAAATCCAACAATTCCGATAATCATTGCAATAATTTCGGTGAATTAGTCGACGCAAAAATGTTTTTATTTGCCGATTTTTCTTGAGATAATTGCGTATAATTTGAAAAAAAAAATGAGGAAAGCAATACGAAAGAAAATGTCACGTTTTATACGATCGAATTAACGTTTCTCCGAAATTAGAATCGAAATTTGGGGTTTAAAAAAAAAAAAAACCGCAAAATGAAAAGGCATTACTTATAATTCGTACGAATATTACTTGTAAAAATATAGCGGTTCAGGAAGAAAGAGGTCCTCGCACATCGAGAAATTCATCGAGAACCTCGACTTCACCGTCGTCTAACGTCACCTGGAGCCGTTCGAACACCGACACTGCCGGAAGTGCCTTCGGAAGATTCGGTAACTCCGTTACCGAACCTTCTTTAGCGCCAAAATTACACGCGATCGGCGTCAACGAATTTGCGAAATCTTGTCAGGAAATTCGACCGACTTCCGGTATCGTTCATCCCACATTATTGCGACCACCATTATTACCGCGAATAGTTACTCCAGGTAATCAATCGCCGCCTTTTAATTCTATTAAAAAAAAATTGAAGTAAATTCATTTTTTACGCAAAATCTCAAACGAAAAAAAAAATCTACGATGAATTTTTCAATTTCTGCAGACGAAGCCTTGCAGTACGAAGTATCGGCGCAAATATTCTTGTCGACCATACGCGGTGCACGCCGACATCGGGACTTTTCGAGACTCGAGATA
The DNA here is from genome assembly GCA_934046635.1 of Buathra laborator. NCBI lineage: Eukaryota > Metazoa > Arthropoda > Insecta > Hymenoptera > Ichneumonidae > Buathra > Buathra laborator. The sequence continues at coordinate 19,045,506 of OW203895.1, read as the reverse complement.
CTCGAACAGAATTCGTTACTCCGACTCGGATGGACGGCGATCTTTGTTCTGCGTGCCTCGACTTGGCCGATCGATCTTGCAGAGTTACAGATGAGAAATTCCTCATCCGGCAACAAAAGTGCTTTCAAGTGTCTGGCAACTGCACGATCGATCGTTACGAAACTTCGATTGGATTCCGTCGAAATGTCGGTTCTCGAAACATTCGCACTTTGTCGACCGGGTAAATTTTTTTTTTTTATTTCGTCAACATTTCGTGTATTTTCATCCGTTTCAAAGAGAAATTTATTTCTTTACTATAAAAAAAATTTGAACTAATAATTAATTAATAAATTTCTAATTTAAATTAAATTGAAAAATGTTCGATTTTCAGAATTAACCGAAAGCATATCCGGTCTTCGATTGATGACCGCCACAAGAGATTCCGCTGTGGAGACGCTGGTGCGGCATCTTCGAGATCACGGCGATCAGGGTCACCGTTTAACTCAGATAATGTTCATTCTACCGGTTCTCGTCACGTGCTGTTCACGCGAATTGGCTAACGCACTCTTCACGCCGATAATCGATGACGCGGCGCTCGATCGAGTGATCGCATCGATCCAATAAAATTAAATATACGATATAGTAAATTTCTCTATAGTAAAATAAATAAAAAATAAAAAGCTTTCACCAAATTTTCCGTTACTGCGAAATTGAGAAAAAATAATAATTTATTGCGTTGTTAATTAAAATTCCCGACGAAAATATCCTTCAACGTTTTCCTTGCGATCGTCTCGAAAACTTGGGAACAATGCCACCGAACGTCATGACAAAAGAATTCCAACATTGCCGCACGTTATTTGTCGCTAAATGTATATTTTGCCAGACGGCGTTTGTCGGAACCGATTTTAATCGCGATGGCAATGAAAACTCGTGACCGATTAATGAATCACGGGATATTAGTAAACGATTATAACGCGCACCGATGCTGACCGCGCACCGCGTGAGGCGTATTGAAATACTTTTTTTTTTTTTTGCAAGCTAAATCGAGTTCCCGATAACGTCGTTGGGCATCGAGAACCTATTTGAGTTTCCGATAGTTCTTGTTCTCCGTTAGGTGCCGGAGTGCCAACGAGTCCTGTTCTCGTTCGAGAAACGCAGCACGACGTGTGCAGAAAGAAAAAAAAAAAAAAACGTTCCGTGACTCTAATGTGATATCGTAGATTTAACTAACGGAATGTCGGTGGCCTCGATAGTAATCCTGTTTTGTGCGATAACGAGTTTGCGTTATGTAGGCGTGGGTAAGTTAATTTCTCAGATCAATGATAAAATAAAATGATATTTAGATGAGAGCAGCATATTAATTGAATTATGATCGATTCTCGAATCGCGTAATCGCCGTGGAATCGAATCGCGAACTACTGGTCCACGCACCCGACAAAGATAATTAATACAATGTTGGATACTCGAACAAATCGGTTTGATAATTACTTTGGTGGTCAATAATGTTGAGCATTTAATGGCTAATGAGTGAAACAGCAAAGTATTACTGGTAATTAACTTGTCGTGGCAAAAAAAAAGCAATTTTTCTCTGTAAATGCCGAGATATCGTAATTAATAATATTATTTTTTTCTATAAATACCGAAATATTAAAAATTGACGAAATTATATTTGCCGACTAACTTTTAACCTTTTATACACAATTGGGAAGAAATTCGTTAAAATTGTTGTAAACTGCGTAGAAAAGGTAAATTAAAAATGGCTGTATGACGATGATTTACCGATTGGTCATTTTTAGGAGCACTCGGTTGGCCGAAGGATGTTTTTTCGCGACGCGAGTGTAAGTGTCGGAGAAATCGTGTTTTTCATTACATTAAATTTTTTAAAAATCGTGTATAACAATGAAAAACATGCAGGCAAAGAGGAGCGCCAGCCGGTGGTTGAATTTTGGCATCTGAGCGGATTGCAGTACCTGTTCTTCTCTCAGCGAGTTACCTGGGAAGAGGCGCGAATGTTGTGTCGAAATTACAACGCGAGACTAGCGATTCTCGACGACATGGAAAAGGCTGTCGGTGTTGCGCGATCGATCGCGGACTCCAATATAGGTTCGTTCTTTCGGATATCCGCGACTAAATCTGTGTTTTTTTTTTTTTTTTTTTCAAACTGCAACGAGCCGAGAAAAAAATCGTTAATTCTCAAAAACCATCAATTACTTCGCGCAGAAATGCAAGACTCGTGGATTGGCGGGCGAAGAATCGACGCGATCTGGACGTGGATCGACGCCGATACGGGACTCGGAAAAAAAATCGAAATTCCGATGGAACCGAACGTCGAAGATTTTCCGCCGTGGACCAGAGAACCGACTCGACCGACTAAAGAGTGTCTGGCCGTTGATAGGCGCAGTCACGATCACCCGAACTTCATTGATCTCGATTGCCGACTCCAAAGACCGTTCATATGCGAAAAAAGTATCCGTTTCACTTCTACTCTTTATTTTACCTCCGTATCCTCGCGAAAAATACGTAATCAAAGTCAAATTTTTTTTTTTTTTTTTTTAGAATCCGAAGAAACGATCGGTAGTCCAGTACCGTCGAAATGGATCCAAATTCATAAAAACACGTATACTCTCTATCACGCCAAAGTTACTTGGTACGAAGCGGCGACTTTTTGTCGAACTCAAGGAATGCGTCTCGCGATATTGAAAACATCGACGATCATAAATATATTGACTAACAGTATGACAAAAACGAGACCAGGTATTTATAAATCTTTAATTTCCTCAGATCAATTATCGTTTCGTATTTATTCACCGGAAACTCTAAATAAAAAGAGATAATTTTCGAAAGCATAAAATACGGAAAAAACCTAATAAAAAAAAAAGTATATATAAATATACATAAGAATAATAATATTTATATAAAATTCGATTATTTATTTTTAATAGATATTTCAATGAAATTATAATTATCTCAGTATTAATTAAAGTTATGCCTCAGTATTAATTAAAGTATTAATTAAAGATTTCGAGACCGTTTGGATCGGCGCTCACTATTCCTACGGTCAATGGATCTGGATGGCGACCGGATCGATATTGAATCCACTGACCGACGACAATGGTTACCCACCCTGGCGTTTCGGTCGTCCCGAGAAAAACGACGGATGTCTATTGCTCGATCGTCACATCGAGGACACCACGAATTTTATCGAGGCGACCTGTGATCGCAAACGTGATTTTGTTTGCGAAGAGTGTACGTATTACGATAAAATTCAAGTACAGCGAAAAAAAAGAAAAGAGAAAAATATAAATATCTCGTAAGGTTTACAGTTATGATAAATCTTGTGAACTACGGCCGACAGATCCAGAGGACGAGGACGAGGACTGGCTGAACGAACCGGCTAAGTTCACGCACGGCAACAGCACATACATAATTTATCCTCTCGACAAGAGCTGGTCGAACAGCCGGTCTTTCTGTACCGAACGAGGAAGCGTTCTCGCACACGTGGGCAGCATTGAGACACTCAACCTGATTATCGAGGCGATGGGAGATCATGCGCGCGGTACGATATACCCTCATATATGATACTATTAATATTAATAATTAATATCAACAATTAATATTAATAATTAATTAAACTTATCGATCAATTTAACGAGAGTGTATCGTTACATTCCCCACCAAAAGTAACATTCGGAGAAAATTTCGAAGACTTCGCGAGGGAATAAAAATCTGAAAAAAACCAACTATGCGAAAGGTACTAAGAACACTAATTTTACATAAACGTAATTCTGAAAAGTTGTTAATAAATTTGCAAAAAAAAAATTGTTCAACGAATCATTCGGTCACCTAACGTAATTTTTTTAGCGAACGTTGATTCGATAATTTTTCTGAATATATATGAATATTTTTAGAAATTATTCCAATATTCGAAAATCCCGTTTTTGAGAAAATTTTTGATCGATATTTGCGAATATGTATCGATATCGCACGGAATATTTGTGAGCGTAATGCGCAGTGTTTCTCCGAACACGCATTCAAAATTCTCGACTTTTTATTCATTAAAAATTTTAAAAATTGAAAATTTATTTAAAAATTCTTAAAAAATTTGTATGGATTTAAAAAAATGATTCGTTGAACAATTTTTTTACTGATTCATTAATACCCTTTTGGGATTATTCACATGCAAAATTAATTTTTTTAGGACCTTCTATATTGTTGATTTTTTATGATTTTTATCCCGTTGAAAAGCATTCGAAATTCGATCGGAATCTCACCTTTAGTTGAAACTGTAAAAATACACCCTCTTTAATCGTTCGATTAATTACCGTATCGAATATCGTCACCGTCGCGATCATTCATTAAAGAAATTCATCACGTCTGGTTGGGCGGACAATTTCGTACAAAAACCGACGAATGGCATTGGATCGACAACGACGATGTGATACCAAAACGAAAGAATGAATCGGGTTCTCCGCCGTGGGCCCACATCGACGCCGGTCTCGATTACGATCCCGCGAGCTCCTCGTGTCTCAATTTGGATCGTACCGATCACGTGAAGCCCCATTTCTACGGTCTCGATTGCGCGAGCAAACAGCCCTTCGTTTGTAAAATAAGTAAGTCGCGAAATATCAATTATGAAAAACGGTGATATTCATTTCGCGACGTTGGCGCGAATTTTTTAAATTTTTTCAGCTTGCGAGATTCCACCGGTCGTTAAGCACGGATCCTGGCAGTGTTACGATACGCCGGAAGGTCGCGAATGCTCGTTGCAGTGCGACATGGGGCTGATAATCATGGGGGTGAGAAACGTAACGTGTACTTACACCGGTGGATGGGTAACGGGTCGTCATTGGCTGGAATTTCCTATTTGCTTAGGTACAATCATGTAAAATTCGAGGATCTAATTTTTTTTTTTTTTTTCAAAATCAAAAATTTCGAAGTTTTATTTGAAAAAATATATGAAAAATCGTTAATAAAAAAAAAAAAAAAAAAATGCTTCAGAACCGATGGAATACACGAAACGGTTGATCCGCACGTTGAGTCACGACATGCGAAAGAGCGCAGGGTATTACATTGTTCTCGACCATCGTATCGATAGCGGCGAACCGATGATGCCCCGGTTATCGTGGAAATTAGCCGAACGTCTCGTCAAGGCATTCCCGTGAGTAACTTTTTTTTTCCTTTATCAACAATCCCTTAATTTGTATTCATTTATAAATATGAAATAAATTTTACGCAGGATATCTCGTAATTTGCAAATGGGTTTATCGTGCTACTTGACTATTCCACCGACGCATTTTGCGTTCAATCAGACCGACAATTGCGCGGTCCTCGATGCAATGAGCTCCGCGGAGCACTCGTTACCGGGCGTCGGCGAGGATATAAACGACGATATGATAATAACCAATGACACGAGTCTCTTCTACAATGACGTTTCAAAGTTCAACGGCCGTAGAATTTTGATAAGTAAAAAAAAAAAGAAATGATTGGTATTTTAAAAAAATGAATTCCATCTACCAGAATTTTTTTTTTATAGTCGCAATTATTGATTCGACGCGAGCCGCGCATTACGCCGACGCTATTGATCAGTTTAAATCGTCGGGACATCACGTAACGGTTATGGGTCTCGAGAAAGACTGGAAAAGACTTTTGCCACTGACCACCGTGGGTTTCGATCGTCGAAGCAATCTGTTTCTTTACGACGATACTGAACTCCAAAAAATTCTCGATTATCTCGATAGTACGACGATTTTTTCTCTTCTGACCATTAATTTTTATAAATTTTTGTCACTCATTATTATTATTAATTGGGAATTTTAGAAATGAAGCAGAAACCATCGAAATGCAAGATGCCGACAACGACACCGCAGTCAGAGTCTCGACCCCCAATTATTATCGAAATGCCCAATACTCCCGAAACGACGGAAGAAGAAGCGACGATCACGACGATAAGTTCGGATGATTTGCTTTATCGGGGTTTAGGCGCTCAGTCCGGAATTTTTACGTTCAACAATAGCAGAAATAAGGGTTAGTAGTCGATAGGAATTCATTGGAAACTATTAACTCCGCGATTTTTTAATTAAAAAAAAAAACTTTGTTTTCTTAATTAAAAAAAAAAAAACGATTGGATCATCAAATTACGAAAAAAAAGAATCAGAAAAATTTGAAAAAAACACAACGACCCGATAATTGTAACATAAATTGTACGGCAGATTCGATCGTAACTCCGGAAGCGACGAACTATACAGTCCACGCGGCGAAAGAAGCCTCCGAAGTTCCGGAACAAAGTCCAATAACATCGGAGGAGCAATTAACTTCATCTGCACCGAGTGTTACCGAGAACGGGGAGACGTTCCCGAAGATTTATTCGGAACAATCGGCGAAGAGAGATCTCACCGCGGCGAATCGAGAATCCGCGGAGAGTCAAGTATCGGTTCAAACAGTTGCGAAGGATTCGAGTCGCGAAGCTACCGAAAATGTTCCGGAATAAGAGAAAATCGTCGCTGCTTTGTCGTCAAGTGAGTTTAATGTTTTATCATAGTCTGCATATTAATTTTGATAGACGAATTTATGCACAAAATTATAAATTATTGATTCGCCGACATAATCTATGAAATTTCCGTAAATCCAATTATTTCAGTCAATCGGCTTCACCGGACGGAAATGAAAGTGCCACGTGAAGACATCGCTTGCCTCTCGACGATCGTAATAAACATCGATCGCCGCGAATAATTAAACTTTTTTTTTTCTTTGGCACTTTATTAGCGTAACATAAAGAAATTACGAAACGGGTATTTACAAGTCCTTAGAGTAATATGGCGTTATCGGGCTGTAAGAATGACACACTATTAAAAAAAAAAAGTAATGCCTATGCGGAAATATTTCGTTGTGAAAAACGTGTCCGTTGTGAAACGGTAACACATGTTTGTTTTTTTTTTTTGTGTTAATTAAAATGCTACAATAATCAGAGCCGTGTCTCGATAACTCGACGAGAGTCATCGAGACGTACAGACGTTGCTGATTTTTTTTTACCTTGAAAACAATAAATAATCGAGAGAATTATAATTATGTACGATTACCGATACTCGTCGAAGCGGCGAAGTATCGGCATTAAAATGCCACTTGATGCGCACTTTGCGTCGATTACAACCGTCGAGACGCTTGTGATAAACGTAAATATTGCGAAAAAAAAAACTCAAGTCTGAACTTAACGATATTACATGAATTAGCGGATTAATCACCGCTAGTTTTCGACTTGCGACAGAAAATAAATATTAATTATACGAAAACTTAACGAACGTACGCGGTACATTAATGTATATATGTATATATATATATATTTTTTTTTTTTTTTGAGAATTCGTTATCTATTTTGTTCTTTTTCACTGTGAAAACAGTATTTTCTGTGACGCATTCGCGTCACTGAGTGGAAAATTAAAGAACAACGTGAGATACGATCGATGAGGTTCGGCTCGTCGATACATTTTTTTTTTTTTTTTTGTTAAATTATTTGTAAGCGTCGAAAAAAACAAAAGAAATACTTTCCTCGAAATATTCGAGGCGACAACCTGACGATTTGACGGCCAAAAAAACCTTCTCAAATCGGCGATCGTTGTACAGGCGACGAAACAAGAAGCACCTTGACAAACGATAATTATGCAAACGATATTGCACCCAAAAGCGTTGCTTAGAAATAAAAACGTAACGTATTTAGACTACAAACACGATTAGTCACTGTTCTTAAAGCAATGTATAAACTATTTTTTTTTTTTTTTTTACACTATAACCGTTTCCGGTAAAGCGCTTCAACTCTGCGAGTATCTCGAATGCCCCGCTTATCTTACGAAAGGCAGATAATAGGCACCAAAGGTATTTTCTTATTTTTTTCTTTATCATAAGAATTTTTAATTCGAAACTCCTCCATTTTTAAACGCTATCGGCTGATCCTGCCGGATTTTTTTCGTGTTTTTTTCGGGTATACAACGTAAAAACACGAAAATTTTAGTAATACTTTTTCTTGTACTTACGATAACGTTCCTCTTCGGACTGTCGGCGCAACTGACCGATCAAGTTGCTCGGCACGTCCCAAAGTTTCTCTACGCTATTGAGCAACGCTTCCGTAACTTGACAACACACCGCGGCCATGTTAACCTGAGCCCCGAGATCCGCACGATCCCGAGGATATATGTAACGCGGCGGGAACAACGACGGGGCTACGATCATCGCGACGTTGTGAATCGACATCTTATTCGCGCTCTGATTTTCGATAACGACACGAAAGAAATTCAACAGAGCGCGAAGAGTCGAGCGATGCTCGACCGGCAGGAGAAGAACCAGCAGATTCAAGGAGTACGAGAGATCATTGGGGTTCTTGACGCCTGCGAAGGATGAAAAAAAAATACTAAAGTCGATTGATTAAAATAATTAAAAAAAGATAATAAATAATCTTAAGGAATTTTTGGAAAATATTAGACGCCAGGATGTGTCTTTTGGCAATTTTTTTACCATCAAAAATATGTATAAACAAAATTAATTTAAAAAAAATAATAATAATAATGTATTTATCTTTTTTTTTTGTTTTCGTTGGAAATTTTATCGATTTTTGTACGTCTTAAATTCTCTGGAGAAAACATATTTTCATCTTTTGTTTTCCAATTTTTTTTGGTAACGACGCGAAACGAGTATCCGATATTTCGGTATATTCCGATAACTGAGAATTTTTTTTTTCCTTAAGATAATTGATATTAAGCACTCACCGTGACTCTGATAATAAGCATCGATGAGTTCGATTGTTAGTAGCGGCTGCGGTAAATCGCGGAGTAATTTCTTCAACACCGCCGACAAGTCGTGACACGGTGTGCGTTCGAATAGCCTGTCGATTTCCTTTGGTTTCGAATAAAAATCCATTTCCAATTCGGCACAGAGACTCTCGACTTTTTGTTTGTGTCCGCCGACCCGTAGAATGCCCTCTTCCTTGACGCCGCGTTCCGTCAATTCGTGAAGAATTTTTTGAAATACAAGCGGTATATTACTCTCGTCGCTGGTCAACTGACTGTCCCGCAGCAGTAACGTCGACAATGAGACGCCGAACAAGTTACCCGCTACAGAGAATCATTTTTTTGAAAATCATAAATACGTTCAATAAAATTCTTTTCGTAAAATTATTTCGTATAAAATACAAAAACAAATATATATATATTTATTACTGTGTTACCTTTCCTTCTGCGTTTGTTGGGTTTTCGTTTGACGAGCGGCACGTTATACTTGTCAAATACCGCGCTGAGCTCAAGCCACAGCAACGGCTGAAGTCTCGTGAGATCTCGTTGCGACAACAGTTCCACACCTTCGCGCGGATAACCCTCGTCCTTCGTGAGATCGTCGTCGTTCCAAGTTTCGGATTTCGTTTCATTCGCGCGACACATCTCCTCGAAACTTAGATGACCGTGCGACGAGGTGCGATTGAGCGGATGCGTTATCAGTGCGTCGGGACTCGGTCTCGTCATTCCGTATAAACTACTGTGGCTTCGAGTGACGGTCGCGTGACTTCCGCAACTCCGTCTGTCGTGGAAAAAAAAAAGAAAGATGAACGATAAAGAAATTTTTCTTATAGACATTTTCATTTCTAACGCAACTTCTTATAACTCAGTTTTTCAAAGTTACTTATCTACGTATCGCAGTCGAAATATTTTCGAAACTTCCAAAGTATTTGGTAAAGAATTTCGAAATTTTTTTAATGATAGTTAAATTGTTTTTCGGTAACAGTAAACGAAAAAGCGTAACGATAAACTTACCGCAGCGTTGAATCTTTTGAAACGACAAGTTTGTTCGCAGATTCGACATCGAGATCTGTGGTACTGGCAACTTCACTCGGATCGCTTCCGCTTCGCCTCTGAATTACTGGCCTCGATAGGTGAATAGTGCCGAGTCGTTGATACGCCGTTAGCTTTATTCCCTCTGTAACAACGAGAAGGAATATTCGGAAAAATTGAAGTTAAAAATTAATAATTCATAAACGCGGAGGGATGTGTTGCAGTCGTAATACCAGAATCGCTGGCAACGTCCCCTCGTTGAGCCCAGTGACCGGTCCTTCGAAAGATTTCCTGAATCGGCGGTGGTGCGGCAGTCGCAACGGGCACCGGCACCGGTGCCGAGACTGTCGTCGGCGCACTCGGCAATCGGCGAACCGCCTCTTTCCCGTCTATCGGTGGTCGATGAAAAATCGATACGAAACTCGGAACGTTGACGCTGTCGAACCAAAATGAATCGCATCGGAATTAAGTTTTACGATTTATCGCCAATATAAAACACATAGAATTTTTTTTAATAACTCGATAATCGAGACAAATGTGATTGAGAACGCCTACTAACTTCTGATGTGAATCGATTGCCCCGCTGACGGTCGGCGGCGAAGGCGGTGAGGCACTTCCCGGCGTTTCACCCGCAGCAGAGTCCAGAGAATCGGGCGTCGCACTCCGAGATCTCGTTCCCGTACTGCAGACCTGACAAATAACGACGAACAAAAGCTTTAAAGATAACAGAAGGTTTTTCGAAATGTTATTAAAAGAAATTTCCTTTACAATCAATCAGCAAGCACTAGAAACATACATATTATTTTTTATATATGTTGCAACTTGTTCTCGATGATTTTCGTGTTATATTAATTATTATGATACAAAAGTTGGTATATTGAAAAAAAAAATGTTAAATTGAATAAATTGGTAAATTGTTCCGGAGCTATACACACTTCTACATCTTTGAAAACTTCACGAATGTCCGGTTTGCGGGCTCGCGTACGTTGATTGAAACGTTGCTTGACGGTATGATTAAGCGATCTGACGCGACGTTTAACAGCCTCAGCCTGCGCTTTCGAGAGCGGCCTCAGCGCGGCGCCCAATTCGTCGGGCTGCACTTCTCTCCCTGCTTTCCACGGTTCCGTCAATTGTCCCAAACCCGCCGATCGTAACCATTCCGCCTCTTCCTCTCCCTCTGCGAATGAGATTTGATTGATTTTTTTTTACAAAACCAACGATTTGATCGCTTTTCTACCAAACCGCTTTCTTTTCGATTTGATCAATTTTTTACAACAATAACGTTTTGATCGATTTTTTTACCAAAATAACGATTTAATCGTTTTTTACAAAAATAACAATTTGATCGATTTTTTACAAAAATAACGATTTGATCGATTTTTTACAAAAATAACAATTTGATCGATTTTTTACAAAAATAACGATTTGACCGATTTTTTTACAAAAATAACGATTTCATTGCCTTCTTTAACCAAAATAACGATTTCATTGCCTTTTTTCTCCAAAATAACGATTTCATTGCCTTTTTTCTCCAAAATAAAGATTTCATTGCGTTTTTAAATAATTTTAGCGCCTAAGTACCGTCGTAACTACGTGGACTGCATTCCTCGTCCAAATAATCGTCCAACATCTTTGTTTCCTCCATCATTTTTTGATAGGCCTCCCAGTACTCGTGAAGATTGGCCTCACCGCCCGAGTAAGTCATCCCGTGAGCTCTATCCATATTGCCGAATGTATTGCTTGTCGACTTGCCGTGAATAGGCATGATTTTGATGACCAAGAGTAATAGGAGATCAGTTGCGGCAAGTTTCTCGGTTGAACATGACACAACAGTGGCAAATTCTTCCTCTCATATCCCCACTTGAAAGCCGCACACGTTACTTGTTTTTCGAGTTCCTGAAAGCGTAAGAACATAATAATCGCTCGTCCATGAAAAAAAAAAAAATGTATAAAAGTAATTTTTTATTTTTTAATTGTTTCAAAATAATTTTTCTCGGAAGGAAATATATTTTTGCTTGATTTATGAGAATCGGTGACAATTCAATGGCGTCAACTTTTCCGCTGCTTTTGCTTGCTAAGCTAATGTACTAAAACTGCAGAAAATTAATGCTGAATTAAGATACTTAATACTGTAAGTCGTCATTGAAATTCTAAAACACTGAAGTGAAAATATTTCGTTGATGATGTAGAAAATCAACTATTTTGGTGACGAAAAATAATTAATAAAAACATGTATGTGGTCAATAAACGACGAAAAATTGTGAAAAACAAACAAATGAATTTTGAAAAATCGATGACTAATTTTTTGGAAGTTCTGTATGACGATTCAAAAAATCGATGAAACGATCATTGATACGAACGAAATGTATTCCTAATCAGCGATCGATTATCGCGGCGTAATTATACAAACAAGAAAAATCACCTCTCACGAAAAAACCGACCGTTATCACCGACTATCGTATCTCTAATGTACCAAATCGAAAATAAAAAGATAGAAGAGCGTCGTCCGATAAGAATAAAAATCGTCGATGCACTGTGTCTATGTTACGACGAGGCCCAAGCGTTGTTTTTATTTATTTTTTATTCGTTAAAAAAGAAACGCTGTCCGATTCGCGTCAACTGTGTATGAATTACGAAACATAACCTAACGCATCCTGACAGCTACACTGGTGGAGTAATTGTTGGTAGTAGTAGTATAGAACAGTATGTGGTACGCCAAAACCGATTGACACTACTGCGACGCTTCCATGAATGAAGGACGAATGTTTATAGTCGGTGATCCCGTCCCCGAACGCTCAATGACGTGTACGCGATCCTCCCGTAGGCCAATCAGGAGTTTTACAACGACAGCGATCTCGCGTTAGTCGCGAGATAAGTAAAAAAATTCCAAAAAATAATACGTGTGATTCAACAGAGAAAAGATACGTTTAAAATTCATGAATTAATCATCCTTTAATCGTGTGTCGCGCAGTTATATTAGGGTTTGTAGGGATTAATTGACGAAAATATTAATATTTTTAATGTATTTCGAAGATTGCACACCCGAGAGTCACGAGTACGAGTCTATCACTGTATATAATCGAGCCGACAACAACGAGCGATTCGCTCGGTAAACTTTCGCAACGAGATAGACACAAGCTGAGTGAAAAATTGTAATACAATCCCCACCAATGACGTCGGGCCAGCTAATTGTTCGATGTTTCCCAACTTACAATTGCAAAGCGCGTTACTAAGTTCCTTCTCGACGCCTGACACGGCCTCAACCACCTGTTGCAGCGCTCTCCGGGCGGCTTCACAACACACAAGTTCACGATATTTTTTTTTCTAAAAGGAAGTCGCACCTGCGCCTCAATGAGGCTCCGACGCCATGTTACTTGTATCGTAATCCGGCATAGGTAATATATGCGAGGTAGCACATCACGTACATGGTCTGCAGCCTCGCGAAACAAAGGTGTGGGAGTTTGGAAAGAGAAAAAAAAAACAAGAACCGTGCCTAAACAATCGATAACGAAGAATCGAACATTTCCTTGAATAAATTCACTGCCATACCGACTAATGATAATTCAGTGAACTAGAATACCATAATGAAAAATACAGTAATTTGATTAAAAAATAATATTTTTCATAATACTACAATACTTTTCAAAGCATCACAACAAATTCAGATTATTTCAAAAGATATTTATTTGAAATTTTTTTTATATAATGATTTTTTTAATTATTTTATTACTTGCAGGTTGTAGTACATCGTGCGCTTCGCGCGCTCGCATTCCTTACCGTTTTAATTCCTCTACAATGAATTAAAAGTCGACGTCAACCAATTTAACAAAATATTTATAGATTTGCATCTGAAATTCGTTGAATTGATATTATCGTTTCCATACCACTATACAGTAGATATATACGGCGCATTTTTTTTCGTCTCATTATTCTGACACTTGAATTTGAAATTCACGTTGTCCATATATTAACATTTTCATGCATTACGATAAGTTGGATCTAAGGCTGAGATTTTCATTTAATCGAACGCAAGTTGTATCCCCAGTAGGCCCCGTAGGCTTCACTATTTGTGAATTAATTTAATAATCATAGATCATTCGCACACAACTGTCGCCGCCTGTGTGTGGTGTCCGTGTGGGGTATCTGTGAGGCGTGACTGTGGGGTCACTGTAAAGGGCGGCTGTGAGGATAGGACAAACAAACAATTTTTCAAAATATATATATGATTTCAATTTCGAATTATTTTTCAAATTGTTGTTATTGTTTTTTTATAATACTACGAGTGATTGTAAAAATGTATTAAATGATTATTTCGAATCTTGTGATAGCATTTTAAATATTTATTGATAAGACGATAAGATTTTCAAAAAATCCCTTCACATTTTATAAATATTATACGTGTAATACAATATCTTTTATCCTTCCGTCAGTGGTAATTTTAAATCCGATAAAGCAGGTTAATTGACTTATCGAAGTCAATTTAAAATCTCTACTCTCGCAGTCACGACTCTAGATCGAAATTTGTGAAGAGCTAATTCACCAATAAAGGTAATTGTAGCGCATACTAATCCTATGCCGAGAATGACAAATGCAAATGCCACCTCGTGTAACTGTATGTTTTTGAAGTCCTTATTTTGCCTGACCATCTCATCGTATTCGAACTCCGTTAGTCTTGTTTCATTGAATCTCTCGGGCCAGGGTTTGAGGACATCGGCCTCGACCATTCTTTGAATTACTATGTTAAATCGTTGTTCGAGGGGCCAATTCTATCGGATATGAAAGGCAATGTAGAGTGGCATAAGAACTTCGTTACTCACATGCAACTTGAGCTCTCGCGCTTGGTCAATTACGAAACTGGATGTAATTCCTACACAAACACCCGAAGAATCATTCATGGCGTACTCAACACAGTTTTCCTGGTGATCAATTTCTATGAATCTTTCTATGACGTCTTGATTATCGATCAAAAGTTTGAAAACTTTTGTACCGTAAACCTTGTATCCGAGATCGACGACGTCGTTTATTGTATTAACACTGCGAAGAGGGATTTGTGTGGTCAACAGAGATGCCAAATTGCCTTGATAAATTCCTTGCATCGTCACAGCAAAAAATAATAAGCTTGCTAGATAAATTCTCGCGGAAGTACTGTCCCGTAGATTCGTAAAGGACTGATCGCAAGTGATACGAACAAGATTCAAAATTGCAGGCATCGAAGCTTGCCGTAAAAATAATCGAAGGAAAATGAAAGTGATCAAATAAACAACTCCCATACCAAACCGCGATGCGAGATCGATGACAGTGAGGATTTTGTTAAGTTGTGATTTGTGACCTCTGAACTGAGAAATCAGGATTAATCCAGTCTGGTCATGAGGATAGGCCACTCGAGAATGTTCTATGTCAATCAAGCAACCGGGATTTTCCTCTAAATCGTCACGGCTTTCGATGAGTTTTTTTCCTGAACGAACATTGCGTATTAGTGTTGCGTTCAGAACACTAGAAATAATGCGGAAAACTCGATTTAATGATTTCCAATGATAATCTGACGTTTCCAAGCTTCCCTCATGAGCAATTTTGATTTGTTGCCAAACGAACATTCTAATCTTATAGCCTGCAAGATCGTTCGTCTTCTCGAAATGAAGGTTTGCGCAGATGTCTTCATTCTTTTCATATATCCGATGGAACACAGTGAAAGGATGATTGTCGATTCCTGCCACAACGAAGAATTTTTGCCAGGTGGCTGGCGCTTGACTTGTATACGGATTGTAATTGTAAATAAATCTTCTCTGTTGACGATCCATGCACATTACGTTCACATCCAATATACCCAACTGCCAGGCTATCCCCAGCAAACCTACGTGATTTAGGCTTTCAGGCGAGAGGTCGAGTATTAGAAACGAACCTTCATGATTCCACCATATGGAAGGAACAACTTCATTTCGCATGAGGTTTATAAGTGCTTCCAGGGAATAGACTCCAAGTATAAAGACCTGCTGTTTGTGTCGAAATTGTCGGAACTGATGCTGAGTAAGATACTGATTATTCGTGGTCCTTGTCGTGTGATTGATCACGACTATAGGAATTAAGTATCGGGCTGCCAGTTTTCTGAACAGTGCATCAGGCAAATCTCCAGCAAGGACAACGGAATTTATCCGGTCCCCATAGCATGATGTCAAGAGGTTGATCTGAAACCCATTGAATCGGTATTACGTTTCACTCCTTTTTTTATTCAAACCTCATTCTTATTTTTCTTTAAAAAATCGTGTAAACTACGAAGCCTTACGAATTCCGCAATTTCCAACAATATTATCTACAAATTCTTTTGAGATAAAAATATTCAGCAGCTTTACGTAGAGAATTTTTTTCCGTTTATCATCGTATAATGCCAATTTAAATTATTAAAGAATTTCTACAAATCATTCGTCATGTAATTCCTGTTAAATTCAACATCGTGTGAGCTATTTTTCGATAGGATCAGACATTTCCAAGATATTCACTTTCAAAGTGTGGAATTACCGAAAAATTGAAATTAGAAAAAAAATACGTTCACTATTTTCGAAAAAAATACTAAAAATTATTTGAATTTATCAACAGACTATGCATATTTCGGCGCAAGTGCTCGAGTAAATTAGAAGTGTAGGTAACACCAGTACACCGTGCATTCTCTGAATCTATACGTATATTGATTAGGGGTAAATTAATCTTACCGCCCCATCGACGAAACCTGAGGTTCTTTGGTCCAAACGCGGGTTGGCGATAGTGATTTTCGCTCGGCACGTACCCGTCATGATGAATACCAACAAAATCACCGAAAACTTAGTTAACTGCTGCATGGCTTTGGTATATCGGTTACCAAAAAGAGAGAAAAAGGGAAATGTCGACACTGTAAATACGCCGGTTGATTGAAGACTGAATGCAATTCTCGCGGCAGCCGGGTATGAATATTTCTCTACACTCACGATCGGCACATCATGGTATTCGTGAGTAAATTGTTGTCAAAGGTAATCGTTAAATATTCTTCTTCAGCGTGCGATTAATGATTAATCATATTGAGAACAGAAAACAGCCGCACTGTGAAAAGGTAAAAGCTGCACGCACGCTATCTTAACTATCGATATTAGAGGACGCGCGTGTTATTTCTAGGGTAATTCGATGCACGCTCGTCCCAATAGGGCATTGGAAAAAAAAATGACAATACAACGTGATAATGAATAATCTATACTCTAAATACAAAGTGTTACCCAAGGGTCTATCTCTTACATTGTAGGCACTTCTTACACATTTATAAACGTGTTGCACTTCGGTATCGTGACTATGTAAAAAAATACTTGTATTTTTGGTTTTAAAGTGACTGCAATGTTAAAGGTAGGGAACATCACGCTTGTTTTTCGATTGTAATTCCCAACAGTATAAGTCTAACACGGGAAAGTGTTTTTGTGTCTCGCATTGGCCTTCTACTAACGTTCGATAAATTAACCCTATACGTACAGGGGGCTTGGCACCCTTGAACGTGTCCGGTTGTCGAAAAGGCAGTGCCAACAAAACATTTCGCGCTATCTGAGTTGTAAAAAGTGAAATATTATATTAATAAAAAAATTGTGGACAAAATCTTATGTACTTAATAACATAAAAAAATGTTAGACTAAGATTGATGTTTGTAGTTTTTTTTGTTGCGAAGAGAACGTTGTTGGCTATGTTGGTTTATAACAAAAAAACTATTTCATCGATTAATATTTGCTTAGCGCGATTCGATAGGGAAACGTTCAAGGTATATATGAATATTCAGATTTCAGATTTTCTAAGGAAATTTTTGTTCTCCACCTTCTATTTTGTTAAAATAGAATTATAATAGATATAATAAAACCAGTAAACTCTGTGCTTATACGTTATATTGATAAAGTTGAAGCTTCAGAAAAACAAATTAACCCTCAATATTCTGTTAGCCTATACTTTGTCCAGATCTTTTTTCCGATTTGAGAAATTTTGAACATTCTTCGATTTATTGTCATAAACATGAGCGCGGGTCGGGGGCGGCCGGTGTCTATACGGTGTATAGACCCGGAGGCTGGGGCGGGGATTCCCCTCGATATACGTATATGGAGCCCATATGTGAAGGGTTAATAAAAAATATAATTAACTGTTTTGTAATTTGTGATAGCATCTTCAATGTTTATTGATATTAGACGATATGATTTTTTTAATCCTCTTACATTCTATAAATATTATATTTCACGATATGTAATACAATATTTTTTATGCTTTTTTCGGTGGTAATTCTAAATCCGATAAAGCGGGTTATTTGACGTATCAAAGTCAATTTAAAATCTCTACTCTCGCAGTCACGACTCTAGATCGAAATTTGTGAAGAGCTAATTCACCAATAAAGGTAATTGTAGCGCATACTAATCCTATGCCGAGAATGACGAATGCAAATGCCACCTCGTGTAACTGTATGTTTTTGAAGTCCTTATTTTGCCTGACCTTCTCATCGTATTCGAACTCCGTTAGTCTTGTTTCATTGAATCTCTCGGGCCAGGGTTTGAGGACATCGGCCTCGACCATTCTTTGAATTACTATGTTAAATCGTTGTTCGAGGGGCCAATTCCATCGGATATGGAAGGCAATGTAGAGTGGCATAAGAACTTCGTTACTCACATGCAACTTGAGCTCTCGCGCTTGGTCAATTACGAAACTGGATGTAATTCCTACACAAACACCCGAAGAATCATTCATGGCGTACTCAACACAGTTTTCCTGGCGATCAATTTCTATGAATCTTTCTATGACGTCTTGATTATCGATCAAAAGTTTGAAAACTTTTGTACCGTAAACCTTGTATCCGAGATCGACGACGTCGTTTATTGTATTAACACTGCGAAGAGGGATTTGTGTGGTCAACAGAGATGCCAAATTGCCTTGATAAATTCCTTGCATCGTCACAGCAAAAAATAATAAGCTTGCTAGATAAATTCTCGCGGAAGTACTGTCCCGTAGATTCGTAAAGGACTGATCGCAAGTGATACGAACAAGATTCAAAATTGCAGGCATCGAAGCTTGCCGTAAAAATAATCGAAGGAAAATGAAAGTGATCAAATAAACAACTACCATACCAAACCGCGATGCGAGATCGATGACAGTGAGGATTTTGTTAAGTTGTGATTTATGACCTCTGAACTGAGATATCAGGATTAATCCAGTCTGGTCATGAGGATAGGTCATTAGATTATGTTTTATGTCAATCAAGCAACCGGGAAATTGTTCTAAATCGTCAAGCCTTTCGATGAGTATTTCTCCGGAACGAACATTGCGTATTAGTGTTGCGTTCAGAGCACTAGAAATAATGCGGAAAACTCGATGTAATGATTTCCAATGATAATCTGACGTTTCCAAGCTTCCCTCATGAGCAATTTTAAATTTTTGCCACACGAACATTCTAATCTTATAGCCTGCAAGATCATTCGTCTTCTCGAAATGGAGGTTTGCGCAGATGTCTTCATTCTTTCCATATATCCGATAGAACACAGTGAAAGGATGATTGTCGATTCCTGCCACAACGAAGAATTTTATCCAGGTGGCTGGCGCTTGACTTGTATACGGATTGTAATTGTAAATAAATCTTGTCTGTTCACGATTAATGCACAGTACGTTCACATCGAGTATACCGAACTGCCAGGCTATCCCCAGCAAACCTCCGGGATTTGGGCATGCAGGCGAGAGGTCGAGTATGAGAAACGAACCTTCATGATTCCACCAAATGGAAGGAGCAACTTCCTTTCGCATGAGGTTTATAAGTGCTTCCGGGGAATAGACTCCAATTATAAAGACCTGCTGCTTGTGTCGAGATTGTCGGAACTGATGCAGAGTACGATACTGATTATTCGTGGTCCTTGTAGTGTGATTAATCACGGCTATGGGAATCACGTATCGGTCTGCCAGTTTTGTGAACAGTGCATCTGGCAAATCTCCAGCAACGACAACGGAATTTATCCGGTCCCCATAGCATGATGTCAAGATGTTGATCTGAAACCCATTGAATCGGTATTACGTTTCACTCCTTTTTTTATTCAAACCTCGTTCTTATTTTTCTTTAAAAAATCGTGTAAACTACGAAGCCTTACGAATACCGCAATTTCCAACAATATTTTCTACAAATTCTTTTGAGATAAAAATATTCAGCAGCTTTACGTAGAGAATTTTTTTCCGTTTATCATCGTATAATGCCAATTTAAATAATTAAAGAATTTCTACAAATCATTCGTCATGTAATTCCTGTTAAATTCAACATCGTGTGAGCTATTTTTCGATAGGATCAGACATTTCGAAGATATTCACTTTCAACGTGTGGAATTACCGAAAAATTGAAATTAGAAAAAAAAATACGTTCAATATTTTCGAAAAAAATACTAAAAATTATTTGAATTTATCAACAGACTATGCATATTTCGGCGCAAGTGCCCGAGTAAACTAGAATTGTAGGTAACACTAGTACACCGTGCATTCTCTGAATCTATACGTATATTGATTAGGGGTAAACTAATCTTACCACCGCATCGACGAAACCTGAGCTTCTTTGGTCCAAACGCGGGTTGGCGATAGTGATTTTCGCTCGGCACGTACCCGTCATGATGAATACCAACAAAATCACCGAAAACTTAGTTAACTGCTGCATAGCTTTGGTATATCGGTTACCAAAAAGAGAGAAAAAGGGAAATGTCGACACTGTAAATACGCCGGTTGATTGAAGACTGAATGCAATTCTCGCGGCAGCCGGGTATGAATATTTCTCTACACTCACGATCGGCACATCATGGTATTCGTGAGTAAATTGTTGTCAAAGGTAATCGTGAAATATTCTTCTTCAGCGTGCGATTAATCATATTGAGAACAGAAAACAGCCGCACTGTGAAAAGGTAAAAGCTGCACGCACGCTATCTTAACTATCGATATTAGAGGACGCGCGTGTTATTTCTAGGGTAATTCGATGCACGCTCGTCCCAATAGGGCATTGGAAAAAAAAATGACAATACAACGTGATAATGAATAATCTATACTCTAAATACAAAGTGTTACCCAAGGGTCTATCTCTTACATTGTAGGCACTTCTTACACATTTATAAACGTGTTGCACTTCGGTATCGTGACTATGTAAAAAAATACTTGTATTTTTGGTTTTAAAGTGACTGCAATGTTAAAGGTAGGGAACATCACGCTTGTTTTTCGATTGTAATTCCCAACAGTATAAGTCTAACACGGGAAAGTGTTTTTGTGTCTCGCATTGGCCTTCTACTAACGTTCGATAAATTAACCCTATACGTACGGGGGCTTGGCACCCTTGAACGTGTCCGGTAGTCGAAAAGACAGTGCCAACAAAACATTTCGCGCTATCTCAGTTGTAAAAAGTGAAATATTATATTAATAAAAAAATTGTGTACAAAATCTTATGTACTTAATAACATAAAAAAATGTTAGACTAAGATTGATGTTTGTAGTTTTTTTTGTTGCGAAGAGAACGTTGTTGGCTATGTTGGTTTATAACAAAAAAACTATTTCATCGATTAATATTTGCTTAGCGCGATTCGATAGGGAAACGTTCAAGGTATATATGAATATTCAGATTTCAGATTTTCTAAGGAAATTTTTGTTCTCCACCTTCTATTTTGTTAAAATAGAATTATAATAGATATAATAAAACCAGTAAACTCTGTGCTTATACGTTATATTGATAAAGTTGAAGCTTCAGAAAAACAAATTAACCCTCAATATTCTGTTAGCCTATACTTTGTCCAGATCTTTTTTCCGATTTGAGAAATTTTGAACATTCTTCGATTTATTGTCATAAACATGAGCGCGGGTCGCGGGCGGCCAGTGTCTATACGGTGTCTATACGGTGTATAGACCCGGAGGCTGGGGCGGGGATTCCCCTCGATATACGTATATGGAGCCCATATGTGAAGGGTTAATAAAAAATATAATTAACTGTTTTGTAATTTGTGATAGCATCTTCAATGTTTATTGATATTAGACGATATGATTTTTTTAATCCTCTTACATTCTATAAATATTATATTTCACGATATGTAATACAATATTTTTTATGCTTTTTTCGGTGGTAATTCTAAATCCGATAAAGCGGGTTATTTGACGTATCAAAGTCAATTTAAAATCTCTACTCTCGCAGTCACGACTCTAGATCGAAATTTGTGAAGAGCTAATTCACCAATAAAGGTAATTGTAGCGCATACTAATCCTATGCCGAGAATGACGAATGCAAATGCCACCTCGTGTAACTGTATGTTTTTGAAGTCCTTATTTTGCCTGACCTTCTCATCGTATTCGAACTCCGTTAGTCTTGTTTCATTGAATCTCTCGGGCCAGGGTTTGAGGACATCGGCCTCGACCATTCTTTGAATTACTATGTTAAATCGTTGTTCGAGGGGCCAATTCCATCGGATATGAAAGGCAATGTAGAGTGGCATAAGAACTTCGTTACTCACATGCAACTTGAGCTCTCGCGCTTGGTCAATTACGAAACTGAATGTAATTCCTAAACAAACCCCCGAAGAATCATTCATGGCGTGCTCAACACAGTTTTCCTGGTGATCAATTTCTATGAATCTTTCTATGACGTCTTGATTATCGATCAAAAGTTTGAGAACTTTTGTACCGTAAACCTTGTATCCGAGATCGACGACGTCGTTTATTGTATTAACACTGCGAAGAGGGATTTGTGTGGTCAACAGAGATGCCAAATTGCCCTGATAAATTCCTTGCATCGTCACAGCAAAAAATAATAAGCTTGCTAGATAAATTCTCGCGGAAGTACTGTCCCGTAGATTCGTAAAGGACTGGTCGCAAGTGATACGAACAAGATTCAAAATTGCAGGCATCGAAGCTTGCCGTAAAAATAATCGAAGGAAAATGAAAGTGATCAAATAAACAACTACCATACCAAACCGCGATGCGAGATCGATGACAGTGAGGATTTTGTTAAGTTGTGATTTATGACCTCTGAACTGAGATATCAGGATTAATCCAGTCTGGTCATGAGGATAGGTCATTAGATTATGTTTTACGTCAATCAAGCAACCGGGAAATTGTTCTAAATCGTCAAGGCTTTCGATGAGTATGTCTCCGGAACGAACATTGCGTATTAGTGTTGCGTTCAGAACACTAGAAATAATGCGGAAAACTCGATTTAATGATTTCCAATGATAATCTGACGTTTCCAAGCTTCCCTCATGAGCAATTTTAATTTTTTGCCTCACGAACATTCTAATCTTATAGCCTGCAAGATCATTCGTCTTCTCGAAATGGAGGTTTGCGCAGATGTCTTCATTCTTTCCATATATCCGATAGAACACAGTGAAAGGATGATTGTCGATTCCTGCCACAACGAAGAATTTTTTCCAGGTGGCTGGCGCTTGACTTGTATACGGATTGTAATTGTAAATAAATCTTCTCTGTCGACGATTAATGCACAGTACGTTCACATCGAGTATACCGAGCTGCCAGGCTATCCCCAGCAAACCTCCGGGATTTGGGCATGCAGGCGAGAGGTCGAGTATGAGAAACGAACCTTCATGATTCCACCAAATGGAAGGAGCAACTTCATTTTTCATGAGGTTTATAAATGCTTCCAGGGAATAGACTCCAAGTATAAAGATCTGCTGTTTGTGTCGAAATTGTCGGAACTGATGCAGAGTACGATACTGATTATTCGTGGTCCTTGTCGTGTGATTGATCACGACTACAGGAATTAAGTATCGGGCTGCCAGTTTTCTGAACAGTGCATCCGGCAAATCTCCAGCAAGGACAACGGAATTTATCCGGTCCCCATAGCATGATGTCAATATGTTGATCTGAAACCCATTGAATTGGTATTACGTTTCACTCCTTTTTTTATTCAAACCTCGTTCTTATTTTTCTTTAAAAAATCGTGTAAACTACGAAGCCTTACGGTTTCCGCAATTTCCAACAATGTTTTCTACAAAGTCTTTTGAGATAAAAATATTCAGCAGCTTTACGTAGAGAATTTTTTTCCGTTTATCATCGTATAATGCCAATTTAAATAATTAAAGAATTTCTACAAATCATTCGTCATGTAATTCCTGTTAAATTCAACATCGTGTGAGCTATTTTTCGATAGGATCAGACATTTCGAAGATATTTCAACGTGTGGAATTACCGAAAAATTGAATTTAGAAAAAAAAATACGTTCACTATTTTCGAAAAAAATACTAAAAATTATTTGAATTTATCAACAGACTATGCATATTTCGGCGCAAGTGCCCGAGTAAACTAGAATTGTAGGTAACACTAGTACACCGTGCATTCTCTGAATCTATACGTATATTGATTAGGGGTAAACTAATCTTACCACCGCATCGACGAAACCTGAGCTTCTTTGGTCCAAACGCGGGTTGGCGATAGTGATTTTCGCTCGGCACGTACCCGTCATGATGAATACCAACAAAATCACCGAAAACTTAGTTAACTGCTGCATAGCTTTGGTATATCGGTTACCAAAAAGAGAGAAAAAGGGAAATGTCGACACTGTAAATACGCCGGTTGATTGAAGACTGAATGCAATTCTCGCGGCAGCCGGGTATGAATATTTCTCTACACTCACGATCGGCACATCATGGTATTCGTGAGTAAATTGTTGTCAAAGGTAATCGTGAAATATTCTTCTTCAGCGTGCGATTAATGATTAATCATATTGAGAACAGAAAACAGCCGCACTGTGAAAAGGTAAAAGCTGCACGCACAATTAACTATCGATATTAGAGGACGCGCGTGTTGTTTCTAGGGGAATTTGATGCACGCTCGTCCCAATAGGGCATTGGAAAAAAAATGACAATACAACGTGATAATGAATCATCTACACTCTAAATACATAGTGTTGCCCACGGGTCTATCTCTTACATTGTCGGCCCTTCTTGCACATTTAAAAACGTGTTGTATTTGGGTATCGTCACCATGTAAAAAAATACTTGTATTTTTGGTTTAATAGTGGCTGCAATGTTAAAGGTCAGGAACATCACGCTTGTTGTTGTATTTGTGAAGGGTCGATAACAAATATAATCAACTATTTTGTAATTTGTGATAGCATCTTCAATGTTTATTGATATAACACGATATGATTTTTTTTAATCTTCTTACATTCTATAAATATTATATTTTACGATATGTAGTACAATATTTTTTATGCTCTTTTCGGTGGTAATATTAAATCCGATAAAGCAGGTTATTTGACCTATCGAAGTTAATTTAAAATCTCTACTCTCACAGTCACGACTCTAGATCGAAATTTGTGAAGAGCTAATTCACCAATAAAGGTAATGGTAGCGCATATTAATCCTATGCCGAGAATGACAAATGCAAATGCCACTTCGTGTAACTGTATGTTTTTGAAGTCCTTATTGTTCATGACCTTCTCGTCGAATTCGAACTCCGCTAGTGTTGTTTTATTGAATCTGTCGGGCCAGGGCTTGAGGACATCGGCCTCGACCATTCTTTGAATTACTATGTTAAATCGTTGTTCCAGGGGCCAATTCCATCGGATATGAAAAGCAATATAGAGCGGTATAAGGACTTCGTTACTCACGTGCAACTTAAGCTCTCGCGCTTGGTCAAGTACGTAACTGGAATCAATTCCGATACAAGCACTCGATGGGTCATTCTTGACGTACTCAACGCACGATTCCTGCTTCTCAATTTCTTTGAAACGTTCTATGACTTCTTGATTAATGATGAGAAGTTTGAATGATTTCACACCGTAAACCTTGTATCCGAGATCGACAAGGTCGTTCATTGTATTAACACTCCGAAGAGGAATTTGTGTCGTCAAAAGAGATGCTAAGTTACCCTGATAAATTCCTTGCATCGTTACAACAAAAAACAATAAGCCTGTTAGATAAATCCTCGCGGGGGTATATCTTCGTAGATTCATAAAGCCCGTGTCGCAAGTGATACGAATTAGATTCAAAATTGCAGGAATCGTCGCTTGCCGTAAAAAGAATCTCAGGAAAATGAAAGTGACCAAATAAACGATACCCAGACCAAACCGCGATCCGAGATCGATGACAGTGAGGATTTTGTTAAGTTGTGATTTGTGACCTCTGAACTGAGAAACCAGGATTACTCCAGTCTGATCATGAGGATAGGCCATTAGAGAATGTCCAATGTTAATTATGCAACTGGGGACTTCTCGTAATTCGTCAAGGTGTTCGTTAAGATTTTGACCTGAATGAACATTGCGTATTAGTGTTGCGTTCAGAACATTAAAAATGATGCGGTAAGTTCGATCTAATGATTTCCAATAATAATCTGACGTTTGTAAGCTTCCCTTATGAGCAATTTTGATTCCCTGCGTAACGAACATTCTGATCTTATAGCCTGCAAGATCGTTCGTCTTCTCGAAATGAAGGTTTGCGCAGATGTCTTCATTCTTTCCATATATCCGATAGAACACAGTGAAAGGATGATTGTCGATTCCTGCCACAACGAAGAATTTTTTCCAGTTGGCTGGCGCTTGACTTGTATACGGATTGTAATTGTAAATAAATCTTCTCCGTTGACGACCAATGCACATTACGTTCACATCGAGTATACCGAACTGCCAGGCTATCCCCAGCAAACCTACGTGATTTAGGCTTCCAGGCGAGAGGTCGAGTATGAGAAACGAACCTTCATGATTCCACCAAATGGAAGGAGCAACTTCCTTTCGTATGAGGTTTATAAGTGCTTCCGGGGAATAGACTCCAATTATAAAGACCTGCTGCTTGTGTCGAAATTGTCGGAACTGATGCCGAGTACGATACTGATTATTCGTGGTCCTTGTAGTGTGATTAATCACGGCTACGGGAATCACATATCGGTCTGCCAGTTTTCTGAACAGTACATCAGGCAAATCTCCAGCAAGGACAACGGAATTTATCCGGTCCCCATAGCATGATGTCAAGATGTTAATCTGAAACCAATTGAATCGGTATTACGTTTCACTCCTTTTTTTATTCAAACCTCGTTCTTATTTTTCTTTAGAAAATTTTGTAAACTACGAAGCCTTCCGAATGTCGCAATGTCCAACAATATTTTCTACAAATTCTTTTGAGAATAACCACTTCAGCAACTTTACGTAGTGAATTTTTTTTTAACATCGTAAAATACGCAACTTTAAATAATTAATTAATTTCTCCAAATACGACATCATATAAGTCATGTCAAATTCGACTCCATCGAAGCTATTTTTCGATGGGATTAAATATTTCAAAAATATTCTTAAAAATTGGCTTTATAAATTTGGAAAGACCGAAAAATTTTAATTAAAAAATACGTGTGTTAACTATTCTATTATACATTCGTGTCGGTAACTGCAACTGTCGGTAACACTAGTACGCCGTGCATTTTCTGAATCTATACTTGTGTAAATTAAGGGTAAAAAATCTTACCACTACTTCGACGAAATCGGAAGTTCTTTCGTCCAAACGAGGTTTGGCAATAGTAATTTTCGCTTGGCACGAGCTCGTCGTTATCAATACCAATAAAATTACCGAAAACTTAATCAGCTGCATGGTTTTGGTATATCGATTGCCAAAAAGAGAGAAAAGAGAAAAATTCGACACTGTAAATGCTTCGGTTGATCAAAGACTAAATGGAATTCTCGCGGCACACACCTATCAATATTTCTCGGCGCGTGCGATCGGCATATCATGCTATTCGTGATGAAATTATTGTAAACTCTATTCAATGAATTTTGCCCTTCGGCGTGCGACTAATGATAAAAAGTTATATTGAGAACAGAGAACGGTTGCATCGCTGAAAAGGTAAAACTCGCATCTGCAATTATCTATCGATATAAAAGGACGCGCGTGCTGTTCCCAGGGGAATTCGATGCACGTTCGTCCAAATAGGTCGATTGGAAAAACAATAACAACGCAACGTGATAATGGATCTAATTCCTATGTAATTCCTAAGAGCTCAAGCCTCACATGTTGAAATGTTATTATGTTTCCCATTGGTCTTCTTTCAACGTTCGATATATAAAGGTTAAAAGAATATAATTTACTATTATACAGCAGGCGTCCAACATACTTTGGGATTTACGTTGGATTATTAACAGCATTGTGGAATGAAACTCGTAGACGCTTTTCGAGAATTCGCCACGAGTCGCAGTCGTTGCGTTATTAACTTGATTTTCAGCATTGTGACTAGAGATCATGGAACCCGCTGCCAAGTTGGAGACCACGTGTATTTTTTCTTTATTAATCACGTTGTAACATCAAACTTTCAATAATATACAATCATAAATAAGTTGCAAAAAAAATTGTAGAAAAAATTATTAATTCGTACTTTTTATTATCAGAAGCTCGTCGAAGGTACATCGATTATTTATTAAATAAATTTTTCAACTTGACTCGTAGTACATACTGTCGGTAGTATATTTTGATTATCACTTTAAGGGATTTAATTCTCGAAAAAAAAAAAAAAAAAAAAAAAAAAATGCACATAGTAAATAATGCGAAGCAATTTCAGATTTTTTGTGAAATTAACCATCCGCTTCGGGTTGCAAGATTTTTTGCGACAAAAAACAGTTATTCA
The DNA here is from genome assembly GCA_934046635.1 of Buathra laborator. Taxonomy (NCBI): domain Eukaryota; kingdom Metazoa; phylum Arthropoda; class Insecta; order Hymenoptera; family Ichneumonidae; genus Buathra; species Buathra laborator. Next base: position 19,017,124 of record OW203895.1, on the reverse strand, counting down.
TTCTCTGTTCTCGTCGATAAAAAAAAATATATATATATATTTTAGTCTCCAAGAATTGTTGTAATTCGGAGAAATAATTCTCATACTGAATCAAAGATTAAAATGAAACGATTGACGAAATAATCTGACCACTATTTTCATCGAATACAATATGACTGCATTCTTTGTCTATAATCGTTGTGGATCGTGTTCTACCTCAATTCGTAGGATCCACCTTACGCGACTGGTACTGCCCGCCTCGTCGACGTCGTCGTCGTTCATCGTCTTCGGGACGACGGGGCCAAGCCGGCTCGACGCCAAAATCAGCTCAGTCGCTTTCCGGTCGGTGTTTTATAAATACTGCAGACAGACTAGAGTGCACCCCGCCGAATAGCCGAAGTGTCGTGAAACCGCGATCGGCAGCACAAATTTGTCTACTTATCGCTACTCGTATTTGATGTCTCGTAAAATGAAAAAAAAAATAAAACAACCCTAAAGATTGAAGTGTGTTTCATCACGGTGATTGCTTTTAGATGTAAAAAAAACACTAATTTCAATTAAAAAAAGTGTTGACAGTGAAAAAAAATGCGATCAACAGAACACAGAAATGAGGGGCCCGTTTATAAGAAATTTTGAGCACTGAGTTTCGCAGATATCGTAAAATAAAAAATGCACCCGTGAATTCGACAGCACCGGTAAGGCTTTCACGTTTTTTTTTTTTCGATTTTATTGAGGAATTAACATTAGGGTGTCGCGTTTACGTCGTCGTATAATTAACACGTCGTCATCGTATCGAACAATCGTTGAGGTGTCTCCGCTTCGCGTTTCGTTTCACGATGCATCGAAAGCGTCGTCGGAGTTGCGAAAGGCACCGCGATCGAAAGGCAGCAGCCGAAATAAAACACACTTCACGGGCGCCGGCCGTCTCGCAGACGTCGAATTTACGATTAGTACTACCGACTCTCTATACCATTGAGACCTTGGAAATTTCGCGGTCATTGCGACGATGTCCCACTTATGTTTTTCAATACGTTTTCTTTTTATATCAAAACAGTAATGATAATTCAATGAATTTCGAGTCGAGCGAACTAAATCGTTTCCTCGGAGTCCCCAAAAGATTTTCTACTTATTTAGGAAGTATACTTCGGAATTAACAGGATTATCAATTAATTATTATCGATTTTATTCGTCACCCAAAGAATTCGGAATAAATACCAAAATATAGTCGCACACTCTATTTTTCTTCAAATAGAAAATCATCGTTCGTATACAAAAAAAATATGATGGAAACTATGAATTAGCTTTTTCCTTTTTTTTTACGAGATTAAAAAAAATAGTATTCCGATACAAAACAAATATTAAGAAAATTCTTAATGCTTTTCTTTTTATTTCGCACAATTTTCATTAATTCACAAAATGGATGAAAATTCGGCCGATTGATAATTTAAAACACATTCACGGTATATTTTACATGTTCGATATATTTTCAATTATTAATTAATGCATTATTATTACAATTTTGATTTTTTGTTGTTGTTTAAATCTTTTTTAAGGGTCACAGAGAAAATTGCTAATATTTAAAAAAAAACCGACGAAAACGTTAAGTGTGCGACTTGAACGAAGACGCGCAGTCGACTGATGGCACCGGCGTGGCATAGTCGTCTTCCTTGATCCTGGAGCGACCGATGCCCTTTGGCCGGTGGCCAGAATCAGATTGAGCATTCGATCGTAGGCGCGAAGTCGAGAGAAGCCCGCGGTTGCTCGTCCGAGCGTTTCAAACTTATTCGCGAGATCGACGAAAGAAACGACGAGAATAAGAAGAAAACGCTCGTACGGCCGACGGAGCGAGATATGAGGAGGCGCGCAGCAATCGCGCTTCTTCTATTAACACACGTTCGGCCGTCGATCATCTCACGCGCATTGAGAAGCGTCAGCATCAACGGTACGATATTTATTTCCGTTCGCGAGTCTTCGAGGGGATTCCTCCCGCGAGTTCAATTGCTGCTGCAACCTTCTGTCGCAAAGTTTACCGCTGTTTCAAGGGAACAGCAACACGAAGATACGAAGGATAACGAACGAGAACGAGAAAAGGAACGAAGATGAGTCTTACGAAAAAAGCGATCGGGGGATCAATCCACAGGATAAGAGAATTCGAATTGGAAAAGGTAAGAAACTTTTTTTTTTATTAATTCAACTGCTTTCCAGAAATTTTAGCTGATGTACCGAAATTTTTGTTTTTATCATAAATCAATTTTTATAATTACAAATTTTTTCAAACTTAAAATATTTCATCAATTAATTGGTTTTTGTATGACGCAACTGCGTCAAAGGGGAAAATACTGCCGAAAACAAATCGAAAAAATGTTATGCAAAAATTGACCAAAAAATGAGATGAACTTTCAAATAACATAAAAATTCAATTCCAGCTTTTTTTTTTCCTTTATAATTTTATAGCTCTTTTTTCAAATTTCATTTCAATTTTTCCAATTATTTTAATCGGAAAGATTATTCTAATTATAGAAAAAATGGAAAAAAAAATGTTGAATATTTTGTTTTTTCATAGTATTATTGCGCACGTATGCATCCAAGAATATAGAATTATGGAAAACAAAGCCTCAGGGTTATTGATAATTTTGGCAAGAATCCCCCCAAGTTGTCGAGGTCCTCGTCATGATTTTTTTTTCCGTTGTCATAAATTTCGTTAATCGTAAGCAAGTTCCCGGCATAAAAGCCGCAATCTCATAATTCGTGACTACGCGAGGCCAACAGCGAGAACAATTGCAAGCGAAGTATTCGGTGCAGAAGGCAAGCCGGTGATTTAGCGGCAAGGAAAACTCGCGCCTTGAAAGAGCTCCCTGTTTACCGGGTTTAAGGTAGTTGGATCGCGTAGTGTTCATTTCGCCTAAATTCGACGAAATGGAGAGGGAATTGCAAACTCTTCTCGATAGTATAAAAATCTGATAAAATCCATGCATGTTAAAGGTAATGAAAAGATTAATTTTGCATAATAATAATTGCAAAATATTATTAACAAATTGATGGAAAAAACAAACAATTGTTAAACAAATTTACGGAAACTCAACTTTTTTTTTAATGAAAATAATTCGTTCATTTTTCTGAATACCTATGAATTTTTTCAGTTTTTTATCTTTGGTTTGAATTTTTTTTTTATATGGAAAAAATGTGTAGAAAAAGAAAAAATTCAAATCAAAGATAAAAATCATTGAAAAAAAAGTTGAATTACCGTAAATTTGTTTAACAATTTTGTTTTCATCAATTTGTTAATAACACATTGGAATCATTATTATGCAAATTAATATTTTCAGTACCTTTAATATGCCTGAATTTTTTCAGATTTTTATATTATCGAGAAGTGTTTGCAATTCCCTCTCCATTTCGTCGAATTTAGGCGAAATGAACACCACGCGCTCCAACCTCGTTAAGTATCGTACGGCTATTATATTCAATATATACTCGGAGTCTCGAATATCTCCAGCCGTCGTTAGAGTCTCGAATCCAGAAATAGTTGGCTACTTGCAACATTTAGAATTGCGTGAAGGTGTCGGCCTGTTCCGGATCTCCATTTTCCTGGCATTAAACCAGCAAAGCTCGCCTCCTAATACCGATGAGCGATCGAACATTAACATTTACGACTTACGCGAATATTAACCTTCTCAACGACGGGACCGCGTATCCGCCTTTATTTTATTTGATCTTTTCATTCCTTTTTTTTGTTATCTTTAATCGGATGCGGGTAATTTTTGACAAATAAATATTACACTATTAGCGGTTTTGTTTCCATGTATACCGTTTTTACGAGACCCCTTTTCTCACAAATTGCTATGCTACGTCTGGAACATAATTTTTGACGAATATTCAATTAAAAAAATTCACGAATCTTCTTCGCGACAAGACAAGCATTTTTATTAGATTTAAGAACCGATGTTTAATTTATTCGCTAACGAATTTTATGTATGTTTTTCCATTGGAAATGAACGTAAACGATGTATCAAAAGAGCGCTTCTATTTTTGACAACTTCTCAGGATTTCAAAGCGATGTAAATTAGCAACAGAATTTAATTTTGGGAAAAGGATTTCGGAGAAAAAAGCGGTAAAATTTTTTCCTCTTAAATCTTTTGTTTTCGCGAAATAAAAAAAAAAAATCGAATAATCCATTTCAAGATTCACATTAATAAAAAAAAATTCTCGACGTACGCGGGGCGGATTTTTATGAATTATTACGAAGGGACTGAAGCTTCGCAATATTTTTAATATTATACAAAATATTATGCTAATAACGGTCTTCTAATGAAAAAAATAACTCAATACGAAAGACTACCCGACGTGAAATTTGATGACAAAAAAGGCATTTTTTTTGTATATTTTTTAATTTTTCAATTGTAATATTAAAAAAAATCATATCGGTTGATATTGGATAAAATACATCTGCCGTTCTCCGATATCGCGATGTTCCGAGAAGAAAAACATACCGCGGTCTCGGGTAGTTTGATACTCGAGTATCCGATGACGTCGAGACGTCTGCGGATGTTTATAAATCGTCTTCACGGTCCACTCTCGTCCAGGGATGTGTTTTCCCCCACCAAAGATGATCTCAAACTCCGAGGATTCAAACTGCAGCCGTGAGAGAGACTAGAGACGTAGTTTCGATCGAAACGGAGGCCTCAGCTAATTATACGTAGAAAATCGAGTGCAGATTGTTTCTTTTTCTTGTTTTGCCACCTTAAATATAACTCGTGTTCGGGATGGTAGTAGGAATATAGAGCGGCGGGTATGCATGACAGAACTATCCGAGCGTCTTCTATGCTTTCTCGTTCGTTCGCGTTCGCCCCCGTGAGACGGAAGGCAACGTTCGTCGACGAGTTTTGCTCGTCGTTTCATATAAAAATAGAATTTTAGTCGTCCAGAGGAGAGAGTGAATAAACGTGCGTGAACGATACTCCCGTGAAGCATAAAGAGATGAAAAAGCGCTTTCGATAATATTATCGCACGAAAGGGGTAAAGGGGAATAGTGATAAAGGGAAAACAGTGAATCGGTGAAACGAGAACGAAATATATATAATGTACTGTGACCAAAGGCCCGTTCCTCTCTCGACACTTCAGGTAAATCTCGCCGATGAATTCGACATACTGCAGATCGTCGGCGAAGGATGGTTCGGCAAAATTTTATTGACCGAACATCGTAGCACCCAAACGGAAATGGTACTCAAAGCTCTGCCCAAAGCTTACACCGGTATCACGGATTTTTATCGTGAATTTCACTACGGTCTTCATCTTTCGGCACATCGTAATATCATCACTACGTACGACGTTGCCTTCGAGACCGCTGGATTCTACATCTTCAGTCAGGAATATGCACCGCTCGGTGAGCAAATTTTTTCATCTTTTTCGCTCCGATTTGCTCCTTTTTTTTCTAAGCATTGATTCCTTGAAAAAAAAAGTGGAATAGATCGCCAAAGAGTTGAAAATTCGTGTTGCTGGAAAAGTTTTCGTATCAATATGCCGAATAAATTGATAAATTTGAAACTCCGAGTTTTTCAATTTAATAATTGAAATTTTTATTATTACGATATTAATTATCTCGAAAATTAAAAAACAAAAATATATGACTAATAAGAATTTCATAAAAGGAACCAATTGCACATAAAATATGTTAGCAGTGAAGCGTGGAGAACGCCAAAAAAATTGGATTCATTCAATACTACTCCTCAGTGATGGATTTGTATATAGAAGCGATTGATGCAACTACCAATTTTTTTTGGCAACCACTACGGATATTTTTTTTTTTAACAGTCTAATAGTTGAAAGAATTACTACCGCAGCGCTAGAATTCCGCTAATGAGCTATTTATCCTAATAACGTATATAATTGCGATAAAAATAGGCGATTTAACGTCGAACGTGACGGAGACCGGTTTGGGAGAATTACACGCAAAAAGAGTAGCGAGACAACTCGCAGCGGCGGTTCATCACATTCACAGTCGTGAACTCGTTCATCGTGACATCAAACTCGACAACATTCTCGTATTCAGAAGTGATTTTTCGCGTATTAAATTGTGTGACTTCGGGGAAACCAGAAGAGCAAATACAATCGTTCGACGGCACAACGAGTGGCTGCCGTACTCACCACCGGAAGTCTTACAAATCGATACGGACGAGACGTATAAGTAAAAAAAAAAAATGTTTACGAGTCAATTATTTTCCGATTAATAACGATTTTATTTATTGTATCGATGCTTTTTTTTTTCATTTTTCATAATTAGGGCTTTGACTTCGCACGATGTATGGCAATTCGGAATTGTTCTCTTCGTATGTCTCACCGGATGTATACCCTGGCAAAAGGCAGCGACGGACGATCGACGATACACGAGATACCTAAACTGGCACACGGCGACCCTCAACATCGCCAAGAAGCCGAAATTGTTTCAGTTAATCAGCTCTCGCGCGCAGAGGTGATATAAAACATCTGTTGACTCTCTTTCACTGTACTATATACTAATTCGTTGCTATATACTCCTTCGCTATATAGGCGATTTACGCGCTTCTCGCATATATGAAAGTCGCTTGTATTACCAAATAGAAATATTTCTCAAGAATTCATTCCGCTGCTTATTGTATCGACATTTTTTGGTTTTTCAAAATTAAAAAAAAAAAAAAAAATTAGAACTGTAATAATATATCGAAAATTTAACAGAATGTTTAAAAGATTGCTGGAGCCGAAACTGGAAAAGCGGCCTGTGAGCGTTCTGGAAGTAAACAAATATCTGGAAGACAGATGGCTCGCTAAATTGGGCGCTGAAAAAGCTTTAAACGGTGAGAATATTTTTTATGACAATATATTTATTATCCATTATTACTGTATTCACTTTTTAAATATTTTTCAAACCAATTTCTTACATTTTAGAAAATCGCATTTTTGAATTTTTTTTTTAACGCTATTGTTACGTAAATGTTAGTACAATGTTGCTGCGAAAAATTATTCGATAAAAAAAAATAACAAAAAAAAATTTCAGAAATGTAAGAAAATTTTGAAAAAATTTATATGGAATCTATAAAATCGACAAATTCATTTTAAATAAGAAAAAATAACTTTCACTGACTATTTCTTGAACAATTTATTTATTTACTTATATGTTAATAACTTTTTGGCATTATTATTATGCAAAATCAATGTTCTTGATATCTTTGATACGTTTCATTTTTTTCAGATTTTTACTTTATCGTGAAGTAGCGAAATTTTGATAGTCTTAAAATTTTGGTTCACAATCTACGTGTCCTTAACGCGTAAATATGATTATTTAGGCGGCGCGGACGAGAGGGATGAGCTTTCACCTTCGATGTACAGTTTCCACAGTTCTTTGGAGGAAAAAAATCAGTTGCTCTATACCCTGACGCAGTACGGTATCGAGACAACTGTCGACAGAACGCGTAAGAAGGATCGTATAAGAGAGTGGATTCAGTCGAGTGCGATAGCCGAGGAAAACGAAGAAGAATCCGACACGGATGACGTCGATCGCGTTAACGGTGTTTCCGACATGGATGAGGACGGCAGTATGAAGGGACGACACTTTCCGGAAAGGCGTCCGAGCGTCCGAACGGCGGAAGCACCGCCTCCGCAGCCCGCGACTTCGCCGACGTCGACGTCCACGAAATCGCGCGCCGAACACATTGGCGAATCTGCGCAAAATACAAACGGCACGAGCGGCAAAGCTCGCCGCGCGAACACGATAATAAACTCGAATCATCGAGCGGCGCGAACGATGAAACGAATGGAAAGGCGAAATCCATTCGCGCCACAAGTAGCCAGAGAAAGACACGCGGTCGCGCGTTTCGCCAGTTTTCCAAACGGCGATCCGAGCCTCGGAATCGCAAACGATTCCGCGGCCGTCGCCGATAATGCGCGAAAAATGGCAGAGTTGGAAAAGGAACAAATTCTCATTAGATCGGCCGGTAGCATCACCGACACCGCCGGATCATCGTCGAATTTGCCGACCGTAGCGTCGACGATCTTGAATCGTAGCGAACCAACGAGAAGTTCAATTTCGCCGATTAAAAAGATCGTCGGTAATAGCGCGGTGTACGACAATGGCACGGGGAGAGTCGTCGGTGGTAACAAAGGCGAGATTACCAATGATCGGTTGCTGCCGGGTCAGGAAACCAACAGGCAGAGTCCCGAACAACGGGGGAAGGAAGCAGCCGGCTACGTCCAAAGGTGAGAAATCCTTATGGTACGAAGTTATGAAATATTGTCTAATAGTTTGTCATTCAAATACATTATTTTCGACGCAATAAAGGGAATTCACTTTTTTGGGAATTCGGTTCGAATTTGGAATTTGGTTTCAAAATGATTCGAAATTTCTCATTTAAAGAAGCGCGTTCGGCAATTTTAGCTAAAAATACATTTTTTTTTCTTTATCGAAAAAAAATTGAATTACTAATTCAATGCGATTGTCAGATACGAATTTAAAAAATAGTTGATAAATTTTCATTTTTTCCAAAATTATTTTATTTTTTTTTATTTCTATTTCAAAAAACCTAAAATCTTCCTATAATTATTATATTTGAATTTAAGGATTAGTGATACGATGTTTTTTACATATAAAAAAAATAAAACCTGAAAAACAAAAATTCAAAAAAAATGTATCGGTTGTTTTTCGGCGACTAAATGTTCATCTCTATTTTACAGCGAGCAGTCTGCGCCGCGAAGTCCTCAAGTGCCGAACAGGAAACATCGTTCGCAAACCGCGCCGTTTCCGGCTCCGGTCGTTCTCCAGCAAACCGGAAACAACAATAATCAAGTCGAGGCGTTAGCGCGTCGAAGTCGATCGGCGGTTGTTCTGCCGACCGCTCGAGCAGCTGCCGAACCAGTGGCGACTGCACCTCTGCAAATTGTGGCTAATAATAGTAATAATAATAATAACAACAATAATAATCCATTAACGATGTCGGTGGCGTCACATCTCGTGATGCAGAGTTTCAACGCTTTGCAAGTGATGAATACCGTGCCGGTCGCAGCGCCGGAAAACAAGAGTCAAATCCAACGAAAGGAAGATAAAAATTTGGTGGCGGAAGTGACGAATGTCGCTTACGGAAAAGATGCTTGGGAACATTACGGTGTTGCGCACAGAGCGGTTGGTATCGGAAGAAACGATTTACCGAGGCAAGGATCTACCGGAAGTGGAAGCCGATCGGTCAGCAATTAGGAAAACAAAAAAAATTAATTAAAGTAAAAATAAATAAAATTTGTATAAATATAATTGGATAAACAAGTGCCGAAGCTCATGGGGACCAGGATGTGGTGAAATTACAATTTTTTTTTTTTTTTTTTTCGAGTGAATGGATATAATGAATCGTTATGAAAAATTGTCGTGGAAATAATTCGTCGTATCTCGGGAGAGCAACGATTTAAAGTATAAAAATGTGACGATGATAAATACTAAATGCGAATAATTCAATATTGTCTATTGAATTTAATTATTGTAAATAATTTTTTGGCGTCAAATTTATCGGAAGATCGATATTTTTTGTCGAAGATTCGGTATCGTAGAAAAAAATGCTAAAGTCACTGTTTTCTCGATGAAAGAAATCGATTCGACGTAAAACGAAACTCGATGAAACTATCAAAGATTTGAAAAATTTGTTAAGAATTCAGAAAAATTGTGTGAACTTGAAATACATTTTAAATTCTGAGAATCGTTCGATTTTTATATTAATTCGAAACCCGCGTAACGCGAAATACGTTTGAATCTTTTCAGCAATATTTTTTCGTCGTAAGAAAAAATAACTTTTCGATCGATCGAAGACGTTACGGAAATGGGATTTTCAAAGTATTTCGCGCGGGACATCGATTGGGGCCGCGAAGAAAAAGAGGAATCGAGGGACATCTGGTGAGTTATTCGACAACTGTTGCTCAGCCGATGAGAAAAGTTTACCGTCTATCGCGCGGGCGACTGCTCTCTCTCCACGTCGAACGCGCGATAGAATCGCCTGCGCTTGTCCAGCCAGCCTGACCTGTGTGGTATGCAGTCATCGTCAGTACCGAAATTTATTTCGCAGTGACCGATTCGCGTACTCGGGCGTCGTGTTTTCTAATTCATTTTCGTTTTTTATAAACGAGAAAATTTTCGATATAACGTTATAATGGCTCCAGCGGCGTCACCGGTGCCTCAGGAAAAGATCGAAAAACCGAAGCGCGGAATCAATGCGGTTTTATTAGGACCGCCTGGTAGCGGCAAAGGAACGCAGGTACTGTGACCGATGGACTTTAATTAACTTTCGATCTTTTTCGAGTACTTTGTTCTCTCTTGTCATACGATCCACCCATCGATCTATTTATCACACTCGACTCGCGAAACGATTTCTAACCAATTGTTGTGAAACGCATTTTTTTTTTTTTTCGTCTATCGACTTTTTTTTTTACGTATTTTTACGAAACAGAAAAAAAAATTAATTGTTGTGCTTTATTTTTGTTTTTTTTTTTTACAATAGGCGCCGCTCTTTGCAGATCGCTACTGCGTTTGTCACTTGTCGACCGGCGATATGCTGAGAGCCGAAGTTGCGTCGGGTTCTGAACTCGGCACCAAGCTGCAGAAAATCATGAATGAGGGTCAATTAGTCAGCGACGATCTCGTCGTCAATATGATCAACAAGAATCTCGACAAACCGCAGTGCAAGAGGGGATTTCTTCTCGACGGATTTCCTAGGAGTGTACCGCAGGCAGAGAAGGTATAAAATTTTTCCGGATTGCGCTAAATCTTAAGCGTAGTTAGAGTCAAATTTGTCAAAAATACACAGTAAATCGAGAGCAAAATTTGATCTTTGCGAGTCAAAAGTTGAAAATGGTTTTTTTTTAATGTTTTTTTGTTGAAAATAGTTTTTTTAGTAATTAAAAAAAAAAAAAATTTGTGTTAAAAATGGTTTTAGATATTTTTATAATAATTTTTAGTTAAAAATGTTTTTTTTACGATTTTTTAATGTTTTTTTGGTTAAAAATTATTTTTTTATGTTTTTGCTTAAAAAGTATTTTTTTTATAATTTTTTAATGTTTTTTGATTGAAAATTATTTTTTGGCACAGTCACGAAATTCTTAATTTCAAGCGAATATATAATCAGTTGCGATACATGAATATTTCAAAAAGACAGAGAGCTAAGGGACTCTAAAAAAACAATTAAAATTTTACGAACTTTGTTCGATTCAACGTACTTTAATAATTTATTTGCGTGATTTCTTCTCGGGTATAAAATCCCGAGAATAGAATGCGAAATTTACTAAAATTCGACCAAAGATTTGCTTTAACGTCTTCTTAGGTAAATTATTGTCATATAAATTGAGATATTATTCATAATTAATTAAGATCTTTGGAAACATTAATCTTTTTATCGAGAAAACAACGGATCTCTTCTATAGAATATATTGTCTGCTATCTTAATTGATGCTGAGCAACAATGACTCGGAACGGACGAGAATATTGCAGACGTAATGCCCGTTACGCGGTCACCGAACAGTTATGTTTTCATTGATTCCTTATTTGAATTTCTTATTAATCGTTATGTTTCCTCTGCAAACAGTTGGACGACATGCTGGCGAAGAGAAAAACAAAACTCGACGCCGTGATTGAGTTCGGAATAGACGATAATTTGTTAGTAAGAAGAATAACCGGTCGTCTTGTACACCCGTCGAGCGGACGTTCTTACCACGAGGAATTCGCACCGCCGAAAGTACCGATGAAGGATGACGTAAGTAAAAAAAAAAAAAAAAAAAAAAAAAAAAAAAAAAAACAACGACTGTATTTTGATGCGATAATCAAATTTAATTTCAGGTCACAGGAGAGCCTCTAATCAAGAGATCCGACGATAACGCCGATGCGTTGAAAAAACGTCTCACAACATATCACACGCAGACCGCGCCATTGGTCGATTATTACGGCTTGCAGGGTATCCACAATTACGTAAACGCGGCGAAGTCGAGCGATCAAGTTTTCAAAGACATTGATAGCGTCTTTCTCCGTGCTATCAATCAAGACGAGAAAAAGAGTTTAGGAGGTTTCTTCAGTAAATTCTTCTAGAAGCTCTAAAAAAAAAATTTAACTCCTAAATCGAACTCTATTTCACGACTTCCTTATTCACAAAGGTGAAGATTATTTGCAAGCAGTCAATCAAGGATATGAATTGTACGATAGTTAAGAAAAAAAAAAAAAAAAAAAAATGATCCTTGGGTAATGGCAGTATATCGAGATAAAAAAAAAAAAAAATCAGATAGTATGTTGCTAATAGTTCGTTCGAGAAGAGCTGAAATGCACATTGAGTTATGCAATTAATCGAAAAATGATGATAAACGAAAAAAGTATAAAACAAAAAAAAAAACAAACATAAAAAAAAATGTTTAAGTCCATAACGATTCTGCCAATAAACGACTACTGCCAGTCGCGACAAAATACACATTAACTCCGACGAGCGCACATTATGATCAATTAAAAACATTTGCAGAGTTATATTTTCCGCATATATATATATATATTTCGTGAGTAAAATCCATGATTTGTAGATAATTCGTAAATTGACGCACGGCAGGGAATGAATATAATGAAAAAAAAAAAAAAAAAAATTCAGTGAGCGCGAGAAATTTTCGGCACCTGAATTAAAAAAAAAAAAAAAAAATTTGAAAACATTTATCATGCCTCCCTAATGCCTAATATGTACATACGATACTATTTTAGATAAATGGAAAACGAATGAAATATATATTCTATTATTATCGTCGAGAGACGCGACATTGCCGGTATCTGTATTTACGAGAACAACAACAGTACTATTGCGAAGAGGAAAGAGTGTATATCACGGCAGGAATAAAATGATACGATATAAAAAATGATGAAAATTTTATCGTCGAATCCTTTATTTCTAGAAACCTCGGAAGTGAGAATATTAAAATAGACGTAACGCTTTACGCGCGAAAAAACTAACTGCACTGTAGATACTTTTATTTATCAGTAGAGAATTAATAATCGCGATGCTCTCGGAGTTCAATCGACGAGTAACAAATTGCTCGCGCAAGCTGAAGCGTATTAATCGCCGTTAGCAATCTTCCCCACCCCCGTTATACTCATTGCCTTGACCTTTGCGCGAGGTACGAGCTTCGGGATACAGTCCGCGACTAAAGTTTTGCGGAAAACGGAAAAATTTATAACAGAAATCCCCGACGAAAAAAAAAAGTACACGCGAAACAAAAAATCGTTAATCGCCGAAACTATAATGCAATGAAAACGTACCAAAAATCGAATCGAAGTAACCAACAATGCATTTATAGACAGTAAAAATTAATTGTGAATTTAATTAATTATACCAGTAATATTTCTCACGATTAAAGATTACGGATAATTAACCATTGTGCGCCGCGAAACACCTCACAAATTTTCATTCCGGACTGTACCTAACCTGCGCGATTCGCGCGATTGCCCCTCAGTGTCAACAAACATGGTAGCGTCGTTCGATTAAAAATCGTAAAAACAAAAACGCGAAACATTATATTCGCCAAAACCGCGACGATGTCACTAACATTTATCTCACCGGCATAACCTTCAAAAATGATTATGTCTCATCGCTAAATAACGAATCCGTCCCCAACGAAAAACTCGGATAATCCTCGACAAACGATTCGCATCGAATTTGTAGGTTGACAGTTACTCAATAACAATCGTAAAAACGAATTTAAAAAAAAATCAAATCACTTTAAATGTCCACAGGAAGAAAAAACAAAAATTTCACGATGTTCGTCTATCTGAGCAAAAAGATCGCGATTCCGAACAACTTTCGTCTGAATTGTATATCGTGGAATCAAAAACAGGGATTCATAGCCGTCGGAGGTGAAGACGGATTGCTGAAAGTGTTACGAGTCGATGCGAATGCCGCTCCGACGACTTCGACGAGCAAAAGTCGCGGTCTCGCGGCTGCGAGTAATCTAAGTATGAATCAAACGCTTGAAGGTCACGTAGGTCACGTTCAGGTCGTCACTTGGAACGAAGAGCACCAAAAATTGACGTCGAGCGATCAAAACGGTGTAATAGTCGTCTGGATGTTGTACAAAGGTTCGTGGTACGAGGAGATGATAAACAATCGCAACAAATCGGTGGTAAAAGCGATGTCGTGGAGTCAGGATGGTCAAAAAATCTGTATAGTCTACGAAGACGGAGCGGTAATAGTGGGCAGCGTAGACGGCAACAGAATTTGGGGTAAAGAATTGAAAAACACATCGTTGGCGTCGGTTCAATGGTCGCCGGACGGAAAGCTTCTTCTTTTTGGGCTAAAAAACGGCTCTATGCATCTTTACGACAATCAGGGAGTTTTTCTGATGAACATAAACGCGAATATCGCGAGTAATCAGCCGCAAACTATAGTAGCGATGCACTGGTACAGCGGTAAGAACGGTTACGTAGCGATGGATTGTCCGGCGCTCGCGATTTGTTACGAATCCGGAAGAATTTTGTTGATGCGCGACACGAGCGATGATAATCCGGCGATTCTCGATACTGGAATAACAACGGTTTGGTGCCGTTGGAACAGTTACGGATCATTGCTCGCTGTCGCGGGAACAGCTCCGCTTACGGGACAAAACGGCGAATCTAAGGAATCAAACGTTCTGCACTTTTACACGCCGTTCGGTGAACACGTGAGAACGCTGAAGATTCCCGGACGCGAGATAACCGGATGCTCTTGGGAGGGAGGATCGTTGAGGGTTGCGCTATCCGTAGATTCGCACATATACTTCGCGAATATACGTCCCGATTACAAATGGACTTATTTCGGTAATACGGTGGTCTTCACCAACGAGAGAATAAGCCGCGACGGTATTTGCGTTACCTTCTGGAACACGAGTAACAACAGTTGTTGCACGAAGCACGTTAGAGCTTTGATATCGATGGCTTCGCAGGGAGAACATTGCGTTTTGGCTGTTAAAAACGATCCGCGCCAAGGAGAGGAACAGTACGCATTGCTCGTTTGCAGTACAATCGCAACGCCGATCGACACGAAACATCTCGATCTCGAGCCGATTTGGGTAGCGATGACGAGCAATACGGTCGTCGCGGCTTCGAAGAATAATTTCTTCATCTGGAACTTCCGTACGCCGCGTACAGCGGCACTGAACGCCGGAAGAATGAGAAAAGATCGTGTCTATCACGTGGACGATACGCCAACCGGCGTTACCGAAGTTATTCAGGATCTCGATCGCGATAGATCTTTCGAAACCCCGAGAAACACGAAAGCAACGATGGATCCGATTTGCTGTATCGCCGTTAACGAAAAGATCCTTCTCGTCGGTCGTGAATCGGGAATGATTCAGCGTTACTCACTGCCGCAAGTAACACTGACGAATCGTTACACGACGAACTCGAGACCCAACAAAATATCGATAAACTCGAATTCAACGAGAGCATCGATAATGGATTCATCGGGAATTTTAACGATGCTGGAGCTCGACGCATCGAAAAACAACGAAACGGAGACGGAGGAAGTTGGGAAATTCGAGAGAAAGGATGTTTGGGCGATGTGTTGGGCGGAGGATAATCCGGCGCTACTCGCGATAATGGAAAAGACTCGTATGTACGTTATAAGAGATTTGGATCCCGAAGAGCCGATTTCTTGCGCCGGTTACATATGTTCCTTTCGCGATCTCGAAATTCGTTGCGTATTTATCGACGATCTCGTTCAACGACCCGACGATCTTCGTACCGATCTCATCGTCGATCTCGAAGTTAAATCGCTACGGGACACGAAAGAATTATTATCAAAAGTCGGGCTGAAGGAAGCGCACAACTTCATACAGGACAATCCCCATCCGCGTTTGTGGCGTTTACTCGCCGAATCGGCGCTGAAGGAACGCGATCTCGAAATGGCTGAAAACGCTATGGTCCGTTGTACCGATTATCTCGGTATCCAATTCATAAAACGCTTACACAGCGTACACAACGATCAATTGAAAAAAGCAGAGGTCGCTGCTTTTCTCGGTAATTACGACGAAGCTGAAAAATTGTATCTCGATCTCGATCGGCGAGATTTGGCGATAGCATTGCGACAAAAATTGGGCGATTATTTTCGCGTAATCCAACTTATGAAAATGGGAATCGGCGGTTCGGACAAACAGATGGAACACGCGTTCAATAAAATCGGCGATTATTTTGCCGAAAGGCAAAATTGGGAAGGCGCGCGGGAGTATTACGAAAAGGGAAGAAACATCGAAAAATTGATACAATCGTATTACAAACTCGAGGATTACGATTTACTCGCCAGTACGGTCGATCAATTGCCCGACAAGAGTCCGATGCTTAAGACAGTCGCGAGAATGCTTGCCTCCGTGGGAATGTGCACTCAGGCGGTCGCCGCGTACATTAAATACGGCGATGTTAAGCTCGCCGTTGATACTTGCGTTCGTCTAAATCATTGGGATCAAGCGGTCGATTTAGCGAAAACCTATAAAATGGCGCAGATCGGTGAACTTTTGCATAAATACGCGAATTATCTTTTGTCGAATGGCAAAAGATTGCAGGCTATCGAGTTGTACAAAAAGGCGAATTGCTATCTCGACGCTTCGAAGCTTCTCGTCACATTAGCCGAAGAACAGGCGAAGTCCCGAGGGAATCCGTTGCGAGTTAAGAAACTTTACGTTCTCGCGGCTCTGCTGATCGAAGATCACATAAACAGCACACCGGCCGTAAAGGGCGCGCGTAGCAATGTAGTTATGGGTCTTACGGAGAGCAACGAGGACGCGCGAGTTATCGAAAACGCTTGGCGCGGCGCCGAAGCTTATCATTTTCTTCTATTGGCTCATCGGCAAATTTACGCCGGCGATTCCGACGCCGCGATGAAAACTTCGCTGCGGCTACGCGAATACGAAGATATACTCGAGACTGAGGATATATATTGCCTTCTCGCACTGTCCAGCTGCGGTAATCGCGCTTTTTCGACGTGTTCGAAGGCTTTTATAAAACTCGAGGGCATCGAGAAGATCAGCCAGTCGAAGAGAGAGGAATACGAGGAATTGGCTATAAAAATATTCATGAAACATCCGCCGAAGGATTCGAGAAACGCGAAATCCGAATGCGTCAATTGCGAAACACTCGTACCGGATTGGTGCGTCGCTTGTCCCAATTGCGCAACGCGATTTCCCGCTTGTGTGGTTTCCGGCAAACCGCTCATGGATCTCAGCGCCGCTTGGATTTGCACCGTTTGCCGGCATCACGCCGCAACCGAACGGGACGTTGTTAATATCAATGCTTGTCCACTGTGTCACACTACTATCACCTATTTGTAGATTAAGACTTTTCGTTATCGTAAGTTAATCGCTTCGAACGTTTTGGGAGACGAAACGGGATATTGACGATCGATGATTACTCGCTGCAGTACAGTTGAGGAAAACAGTAAAATAAAAAAAAAATTGATCATTTTTTTTTTTAACACATTTCAAAAAGTTTGAAAAAAATATTTTTAATTATTCGAGACGATGGCCTTTTATTGAAAAAAAAAAAAAAAAAATTGCGTTGATTGAGAAAATGAATAATTTAAAATAGTTTGAAAAACATATTTTTAATTATTCGAGACGGTTGCCTTTTATTGAAAAAAAAAAAAAAAATCGCGTTGATTGAAAAAATTAATATTGAAAAAAAAAAAGAAATCCGGTCGTGTAATGTTTACTGAGAAACATAATTTTTTTTAATCGTCTCGAAAATTCTTTGCAATAAGATTGGTTCACGAGAAGATAACACTTGTCGTGCTATAGACGATTATATACAATTTGTATATAGATTCGAATTTATATAATTAATTTTTAGATATATATACACCATATTTACAGTATACAAAAATGTCAACAATTTCACAGTGATTTGTTACTATGAATTTTGTCGTTAGAAAAAAAGTACAATTGTTTTATGTACTCAGCGTGCCGCTAGCAGTAACGATGGTTAACATTGCTAATTATTTTTCGTGAAGAAACATTATTTCCCGATTGTCTCCAAAACCACTTGTATGCGAAGAAAAAAGTACAATTATATCCGTCCAATTAGTCGTAAGAAAAGTTTTACGAATACTCAAAGTTCGTGCAGTATTAGGATTATAATATACGATTTACATACGAGATATATCGATGCTGCAATTTCGGAGAGCTGAACGCGATGTTTTTATATATATACGTCCGACGCGCGATCAGATGGGGCGATCGATATTTCGGAGACTTTTTAGTATAAAACGAATTGACGATTTTTCTTATCACCGGCTACGCACTTACCTTATATAATTAAGAATTCTTTAAGAATTCAATTTATGCTGCATCCGTCCAAGAGGTCGTCGGTTCCGGGAAAAAAAATAAAAAAAATAAAGCCCCCCGACGACTGGCGATTATCGCGATAGTTAATAAGAGTTATGTTTCCATCCGTAGGCGTTACAACCGTCCCGCTACGCATGTAACATATGACGAATAAACATTGATTATTAAATCCTCCAGGTCACTCGTTCCGATGAACTCTCACATTATTTCTATCGCCACGATATCCGCGCGCCAGCGCACTTTCCTCACTCGACAATTTACTGCTAAGAAAAAAAAAAATAAAAAAATTAACTCGAGTATATCTCGAGCATTTTTCTCGCGCCCGCACTGGAAACTAACAGAGTCGTAAAGTATTCTTAATTGCGAGTATGCCACTGCCACCCGCGATATTAGAAATCTTTTATCAGCATTTACCCTCTCCTAACACTATTATGCAAGTCGGGATACCGCGTTGAGTTATTTTCTATGAAAAGCTTGAGAAATGGGGTTAAAATTGGATCGTAGAAATGTAACCCTTTGTCGGTTATGTCGCGCAGCACTGTAGCCAATCGACTAAAAGGTTTAATTTGCGAAGCGGTACTTATAGGTTATTGCAGAGAAAACAGAGAGTTCAGATATTCCCGGGGTTTTTAAAACGTTCAGATTTTATTCCAAGAATTTGTCACAATTCGCTATTAAATTACTCAATTGTCTACATTTTATTATTTCGTGTTAATACTGGAACAGCGCGGACCGTCGTGTAGGTTGTCTGTGATTGGTTCTCTCAACTGTGAACCTGATTCGTGTTCGGCTGGACGGGTACGCAAGGAAAATGCAATCTTTGCTTCACAATATAATACACAATATAGCATCTTAAAATGATTAGCGCACGAACAACGCAGGGAACAAAAACTTTGAAGCCGAGTCCTCGCGGAGTTTAGCGCTGAGGGATCGCAGCGAAAAGGGGGCACGCGAACCTTTAATTTCAAAGCTAGTCGCTACCCAGAATCTCGACGGTAGGGCGCATGCGTCACAGCTGCCGGCGGACATCTGCTCGTGTATAGCGGCTCAGTGCGTCTCGAACAACCGTGGGAGGAGGGTTCGTCGGGTCGGTTCTCAATCACGCTCTCTTCCCGTAGAGAAGTCGGCTCTTTCAATTTATTTTTAATCTACGTTATAGAATAAATAAATAAATAAATATTATACAAATAACGCGAAATATAAGATCGAGAAATAACGTACGAATCGGGGGTGAATGCGAATGTCTTTGGATAATAAAAGTGCTGTACAACTGTAAAAACGTGGAGTTATCTACTTTTTTATTAAAAAAAAGTAGACTTGCATCTAGTGTTGGTTATTTTTTTTTTTACTTTCTTCTTTTGAGGATTAAAAGTGTTTTGCAACGATGAGTGGGCTGTCATTGTTGTGCGTGATTTTGACGCTATGCGTTGCTGGCTCGGAGGTTCAAGCGCGGCTTAAGTGTGATGCTGTCAGACCGTACTTCGAGACACAAGGTTTTCCGGCTTCGGACATACCCAAGGATCCCATCTCATGTAAGTTTATACATTTATTTATCGCAGAAAGCACAACATTAACACTGACTGTTAATTTCGAGTCGAGTTTAAAAAAATCGTTCTTTCGGAACACACGTTTCGATCCCGTGAAAACATCACGCACTGCACCGGTACGCTTAAAAAACCGCAGAAAACAGTTCGATGATCAAAACTTGACTGGGAAAATTAAAAAAAAATGTAACTACTCCATTATTGAAACTTTCAAATAGTTTTCTTTCGTAAACGATCGAAACCGAATTGGCCATTATTTTTCCGACATTTGTAAACTTCGACCAATTTGGATCGAAAAAAAAAAAAAAAAATTCCGAAAGTTATTACTCCGTACCTTGAGGATTATAAAAGTTAAGTGCCGAACTTCTTCGAAGTATCGCATTATCGAACCGATATGTCGCGTTCGTTACGAAGTATCGTTTCGCCCTTACCGCGCACGCACTATCGCTCGATGCGGTTCCTATTGCTTATACATTATGTATTTCGAAAAGTTTTGCTCAATTTTTCGCCTGCGGGGAGGGGGGAGACGTTCACTTCGAGACAGAAAAAAAAAATATATATATACGTATAAAAGACGATTCGCACGTTTGCGGCGCAGAAATCGCAATTTCAAGGTTACGCGAAATTTATACGTTCATAAAATCGTAGTAAATACCAGTCAGAGATTGATTGTAACTATTTAACTCCGAATAGACGCGTCGTGTCTCATTTATCGCCTCAGAATTGATTCCGCATTTACGTGTAAAAATGATATACGACATTAATAGTTATACGATTACATAATACAAAAAAATTCTTAATCGCTGATCTATCGATCTTTTTTGCGTCGGTTTTAACATTAAGATATCTTCGAACTCTGGCGAGTCTACTCCGTCGACCTTGAAAAATTTGTCACGGGTTCACAAAGACGTGAAACATCGCGAGGAATCTTGACGTATATTTATCAAATATTAAGGTGATTTTTTTCAGTTTTTCTTAATTAATAACACGATAAATATAATCGGATAGGTCTTCACTCATCACCACGATAACATCATTACTGAGTTAATTCGTTCTGAAAGTATTATTCCGATAAATAGAATTTAAAAAAACATCGCGAAAAGTGGTACACGCGCGGGACGGCCCTTGTGTAAAACAGTGCCGCGCAGTATTCGATAAATGAAAATTTATCGGGATATTTTGGATTTGGATAGAGTTGAAAAATCGTATGTCCGAATCAGCATTTCGTACGCCGGCGACGCTCATCAGCGTTCCGAGGGAAACACGTGCGCGCGCTCGGGGATACACGACGAGTCACGAAACAGAGATGACGAATTTCGCGATAGAAGTAAAGCCGTGCGACGTTCTTCAGTTTTTTCGTCCTACCGAATGCAAGTATGGTATATATATATATGTACGTAGCGTGGTGTTGCCGAGCGGAGTTTCGCGGTCGCAAAAATAAACGAATACGGGTTTTTTTCTACACCGCGTTCGCTCGTTTCTCCGCGGGTCTTCGGAGATGAAGAGCGCGGAGCGGGGGGGGGGGGGGGAGGGGGGCATTTATGGAGTTTTATTTTTCTTACGCGTGCCTGTGAGCCAAATGCTGTGGGCGGCCGGGGTTGATGCTGATGCTTCGCTGCTGCTGTTTCAACCGGCGCCGAACATAAACTCTTTATAGCCGTTTGCTTGTGTAAAAAGGAGCAAAAAAAAAACTCGAAGCCTACGGAGTCGGCGGTTACACCGCGATGAGATTTTCGGATGAGAATTTTATACGTTCAATTTTCTTTACGTTCGAACAATGATATCGCGTGGGAATATTATCTCCTCTACTACCAGCCCGACGTAGAAGCGCTTACATCGGATTAGTTACCAAAACAAACTTTTTTTTCATTGCTCGCGATTCTCGCTATCGCTATATCGTTATTCCGATTTTAGCAGAGATTTTTTTTTTTTTTTCGTTACTTAACCCGTTTGTTCGTGAAATTCGGCGTATATCGTTGGTAAACTTGAAATATCGTCGAAGCAAACTTTTTTTTTTTTTTTTTCGTCGCGATAAGTTTTCTACGAAATTTTGTCGAGAAAAAGTCGAGAGTTACAATCGATTAATTTTTTTTTTTTTTTTTTTCGTAATAAGAAGAAAAAATGTAAAATTGGTTATAAAAAAATGTTGAAGTCGCTGCCGATTAGTCAGATAAAGTAATTTTGAAAGAAAAATATATATAAATTGAGTTCAAAGTTCGCGACTACAGCGCCAATTAGATATCATAGTACCATAGTACCGATATACGGGATGTACGTCGCCTCATTATAGTCCCGACGTTTACAGTTTGTACGCTCATCGCCACGTGACAAATAATTGCCAGACTAATATTTGCCGGTCGACGATTATTCGAGTTGTCCCCGTGACGCACAACTAGCATACAGCATAGTACTGAGCTCTTCGCACGAGGGGAGAGTCGTCGGCTACGAATTAGTCGCGCTTTCGTTTCCACTGTTCGTCTAGCATTCCGCACCGCATTGAAAAAAATGCGTGTAACGAGTGCCTACATGTAAATCCGTGCATAATAACGCATGAAATATGTATAAACGAAAAAAAAAAAAAAAAAAAAAAAAAAAAAAAAAAAAATCGCATCTAAACGCATTGAAAAAAATTATATTAGTTCTCTCAACAATTTATTTTTTGCAGCGATGCATAATCCCCATTTTTTTTTTTTTTTTTTTTTTTTTTTTTCTCAAAAACACGGAAATACCAACAATAAATTAATAAAAAGCCTTAAATTAAAACGTCCCGTCGGTTATTCGATTCGTCGCCAATAAATCGGTGATTATTTCTTTATCGGTGTACAGAGGTGTGAGTCGCGTATTGATTTGCGCGTAGATGAGAATCAAACAGAAATCGATCGAGAATTATATCGAAGCCGGTAATCCGTCGAGCGGCTTTTGCTCCGATACACATATTGACAATTCGACGCGACGGGGACACAGCACTCGCGCGCCGATGCAGGTACGCGTACTATCGCGTTGGTAATAGTTACCTTTACAAACGTGTCGCTTCGTTTCGCCTCGCGTACCACTCGGTTATACTCCCTTTATAACGCTCGAGACAGAAAGAAATTATATATCGTATCGATATGTACACCGGACAAGCGTCAAGCCGGCGTACGCCTACATTCGCTCGCACGCTATACGGTTATACAAATCTGGAGCACAATTTTTTTTTCTTCTTTTGTCGGTGCGAAATTTTTGCATATTGACAATCGCATTTATCGCCGAAGTTTGTATAAATGTATAGACGATCGATGGACATCCGCGATGGAATTGATGAATCAATTGCGCGAAGAGGGGGGCGCGCGGAGGGGGGTATCGCGGAACTTTTCGCCGGAAGCCGACTGTCTGAAACGACATATGAATGGAAAAAAAAAATATTCAAAAATAGTTACGACTTCCGGTTTTTTCGTTATTGCGTGTCGAGTCTCGAAATCAAAGAAAAAAAGTTTTTCATTTTTATAGACACGAAATAATATAAATCGTTTAAAATTATTAACTTTAGAGGGCGTAACACTTTTTTTTTTTGCGACATGCAATTTTTCTATATAATATACGTTTTTATTTTTGTTGATGTGTATTAAAGCAATTCAGCGATTTTAATTAGCAATTCATGAATTAAGTGGTTCGCGAGAGTTTGAATAATTTAATTTAAATTGGTTTTGTATTTCGAGCGCATTGACTAACGTTACTTACAGTTATCACTGTCGGTATATCAGATTCTGTATCGCGAGGATATATAAAAGATCGTAGTGAACGCGCGCAGAGCTATACTACGATCTCAAAGCGTCAAAGAGGAGAAAAAACGAGAGTCGAAGGATAGAGTGAAAGAACTGCTAAAGCGTAGAGAACAAAAAAAAGAACGAATACGCAGATATATAACTGATCGCTGTATGCAAAGAGTTTTCCCATAATACAACACTCGTGTGCGGATTAACGAGAGTTCAGGGAGACCGGTAGTTTGAAAAGGATTCGATGGCATAAAGGGGTACCACAACGCGCGAGAACGCATAAAAAGAGCCGCGAGACCCCGAGGGAGTTGCTGCGGAAAACGCGCGGTCGCTATTGCGCTCTGTATCCGACACCGCGTGTGCACCTGCTATCGGAGTCGCATCATTATCAAAAAAAAAAGACCCCTTTACCGCTTCGTGATACTTTTATTTTTCAATTTTTTTTTTTCGCAATAGAGCAGAAGTTTGGCAAAGGTAAATCCTCTTTCAGAGTTTCAATGCCGATGATGTCGGTGAAAGGGTTGAAATAACAAACCTATTTAAGGATACTTCACATTTCAGTCACTTTTATTCCCCTTTTATTATTATTTCGCGTATACATAAAAATAATCGATATCTATCGTAAATCTTAATCGATAATTAATATATATGTATAATATACAATAAATAGTCATTATTAACTAATAATAAATTCATTAATCGCAAGGAAATTGGAATATTTACGATTTATATTATATATTTATTTTCAACTCAAGATAATTTAAACGATTGTCGATTTTAATAGTCGATAAATTGAGTAAAATTTAATTTTTAAAATTTACAGTCTTATTTACGCGAAAACGCGATCGCGACCGTTTCAAATAAATATCGATATACGCCATCATTTTTTTTATACACATATATATACACATTTTTATTTCGCCCGAAGATAAAGTAGCATGAAAAGTTATATCGCGTTCGAAAAAAAAAAACAATTTTTGCCGGTCACCTCCCCGAGTTGAGAGTGCAGAGGGAATTCCGCGTGGCCATCCGTGTTTCCTTTTCAACGATAAATCGATAAATCTCGAGATTATTCAGCAAAGTGAGTTCCTCATTGGCTGTTTCGCAGCGTTCTCGTGCAAACTATGCGCAAGCGACCACGAGAAAGAGAGAGAGAAAGAGAGAATCTCTTCCCAAAGGGATGTGGCGTCCCTCGAAGGCACGGAGAGCGTAAAGCCAAAAGGCTCGGGGAATTCGCGGAGGACAAACTTGCGAGGCTAAGGTTCGGTGGGATGGCACGAACGATAAATATAAATCCGAATCGAAACGGAATATATAGGACGTACGGTTTTATTCGGGGCGAGTTTTGGCCGCGCGCGCGTCTGATTTGCGAGCTCCCGCTCGCAGCCCCGAGCGCGCGCGCTCGACAGAGAAAGAGACTGAGTGCTTTCTCGGCTTCGCTACGCGGAATTTATGACCGATGAATTATGCGCTTTGTTCGCTTTTAGACTAACCGAACCCAGGGTTCCCAGACGGAAAGACGAGATGATAAGTTGCAGACTGAAACGGAACAAAAAATAAATAATAATAAAGGTCGGCCCACGCGATAAGGCACCGAGAACGGGCCCTCGAAATATCGGATCGGTAATAATTCGATCAGAAATTTTAATAACGCGAGCTTCGAATCGGTATTGAACTTTCAATGGACAATCATTATTTTAAAACGAAAAAAAAAAAAATTAGTAATTTTAGCAATAATGGTAATAATAACAATCATTATTATTATAAAAAAAATATATAATAATATATATTATTAAAAAAATATATTATAAAGATATTATATATTTTTTATTTATTTAATAATTAATAAAAATATTATTGCAATTATAACGATTTTTTGAAAACGTATTTCGTAATTTTTTTTTGATTCCCAAAAAAATCGTTTTACCATATAAGATCGATCGAGAAAGTTAAAAAAATTCCATTGCGTAATCAAAGTATTGCAAAATCATTCGTCGTTATATACCGGATTGTATATATTCCGTTTAATGCGTTTTAACGGCGGCATTTCGTTTGGCGATTTCGTATTACTCATTTCCCTTTTAAATCCTTCGTATCACCGTCAACGCTCGTACGCATTCTGTACGCACTTGCGTACACGCCGAGGGCGGGGAAGGGGTGGCGGGGTGGCGGGAGGGCGGGAGGGGAGTACTACAAGAATTACTCAAACGCCGTGAGAATTTCTAAACGGACTCTTGCTAGTCGTCGCGCGCGTTCGCTACTTGCGTTAATAAATTTCTGTACGCTTTGCTAATTGATCCATTAAGGTAGCTGAGGCGCGGATTATTGCACACACGCGGACGCGCGCGACGGCGTCGTCGGTGAAGATGAAAGGCGGAAGGCGTGGTTATCGGTTTGTAAAAAAAAAAAAAAAACCGGTAAAAAAAGAGAAATAGAATGAGTAAACGAGGCGGAGAAGGATTGAGAGCGACAGAATTGCCGTACACTGCTTTACATTCATCGGCCGGCTATACGATTCGTTCGTTCGCTCGTTCTCCCTTTTATGCTCTCTGATGTATGCATGCGCTTTCGTACGGCATATGCTTTCACATTGGAGGGCAGCATCCTCCTCTGTGTTCGGTACGCAACACAAACGCGTTACGTTCGTACGCGCGGACTCAGGTAAAATCCTATACTCGATGCAAATTAGCGAACTCGTGGGGACGCGTGCAGAGAGGGGCACAAGAGAATCCTCCGCTAGTTTAATATCTATCTCAGTTCTTTCCAGTCGCGGCTTGTACCGTTCTCGTTTTATCGCGTGAGTCGTTTTCACCGGAGGGCTGAGATCGATTTACCTATACAGAGTTATTCGCCTATTAGCTTTCACGTAATTAACACGCTCGACGGATCGAAGTCCAATTAATACATCGTTAACGTCTGTATGGATACATCAATTAATTCCGGCTTATCACAACGTGCGTGGACGACATATAGAGTATACATGACGGAAAATAATCACCTGGGATTATTGCTTCTAATTTGGTGCGATCAGAAATATCGTAACGCCATTTAGAACGTTGACGATGGTAGAAATTCTATAATATTCGGGTTCGATTCGTGGGGAGTTAATAATAATAATAATAATAATAATGATGATGATGATGATGATAAGAATAATAATGATAATAATAATGATATAAAAACAATTCATTATTGTATTAAAAAATTGTTGGTGAATACAATTTTTAATGACAATTCTTCAATAACTTTTGTTTTTATCTCTATTTTTGTCGTTATGTTGGATTAATTTGAAAGAGTTTCTTGATTAAAATTATTTGAATTGTCGTAAAAAAAAAAAAAAAAAAAAATTGTATTGTCGATTTCATATTGCGTTCGCAATGCTATGAGTTCTCATAGATCGATGCGAATCTCGCGTACGGTGGACTCTTAATCGTCTCACCGAATGCCCGAACGCTTCAACGATTATTCATAATTCTCTTTTATTCTACTTCGATGGACCGCCGGGGCGTGTCCGATCGAGCGAGAGGGGAGCTTCGAAGTTGAATCGGCAAAAAGTGGAGAGAAAAAAAAAAATTGAAAGAAAAGCTTTATATATACCTTTGACGAAGCTATTATACATAATTTGATCCGGATAATCCGTCTTTTTCCTTTTTTCTGCCCCCCCCCCCTCCCTCCCCCCTACTTTTCACTCCGTCCTCCTCATCTCGCAAGGCATCGCACCGTTTTTTTTACAAAAGATATTTCCCATCCAGAAGAAATGCTTCTTTGTTCGTCATTCCGGCGTTCGCTTTCTTCGTTGCACCCTCACGATAGCCGAGAGCCACCCTCTCCGACGAAAGAACGAGAAAATAACATTCACGTCTCACGACGAAGAGAGAGAGAGTGATTAACGATCTGGAATCGGTTCGCATGACTCCTCTTCGGGGCATTTGCCGATTAGCGGCATTAGGTCGAATAATGAGAGACCGCGAGGCTTCTTCGTGATCGTTGTCGGTCATTAATGAAATACGAGACACACAGCGAGTGCACAACTCTCTCAATTCCTTCACCATATTTTTCGTTATTTTCTCGAAGCATCTCACCTTTTTTTTTTCGAGTTGACACTCATCTACTCCGAAATAAAAATAGTCAAAATAATTTCGGTAAAAAAAACACTTTTTTAAATTCGATAAAATTTCGGTTCGATCTTTAATCAGATAGAAAAAAAAAATGAAAAATCTGAGAACTCGCAGACGAGTAGAAAATTTATTTTCGTCATCGTTTCGGTTTAACGAAATATCGATCGTCATATTTTCTAATTTTCGTGCAAAGTTTGTTTTTCGTGTTGGTCACCACCGAAAATAAGATGTTAACGATATTGTTACGTACATCGAAGTGGGCACTCGATGTCGATAGAATCTTTATTGCTCCAAAACGTCGAGAGTCCGGGGGAATAGCGCGGTCGCGATCTCTCAACGATAAGACTCACGTTAACAGTGTGTCTACCTATTTGTAGCGCGTATATCTATATATATACAATATGCAGTGTATTACGAGACTCGCACCGATATCTCGATAAATCTAATCAGCTATCGAGCAGCAGCAGCAGCAGCGGCAGCAGCAGGTTGCGCCATGAGAGCCGCGCGTCCGCCGCGACTTCGTTGTAACATAAAC
Organism: Buathra laborator; assembly: GCA_934046635.1. NCBI lineage: Eukaryota > Metazoa > Arthropoda > Insecta > Hymenoptera > Ichneumonidae > Buathra > Buathra laborator. The sequence continues at coordinate 18,988,860 of OW203895.1, read as the reverse complement.
CTTATAATACCCGTACGTTCCGTTGCACTACTAGACACGGGTACTAGTAGTAGGTGAGAGATTATATAAACACGGGTTTTAACCAACCCGCCGCGAGAGCCCATACACTACTCTCGTATATACTTTCTTATAAGCCAATCGACTATTACTTACGTACCGAAGAACTTTGCGCATAAATTCCAACGTCGTTTGTCCATTTTATAGTCCCGCGCGACCCGAGAGTCACCACGGGGGATTCTTATTCTCAGGCGCGCGCATACAGTGCCGGAAAGAAGAAAAAAAATTATTTCAAATTATCGGCATTTTGCGACTTTCACATTGTATTGAAAATGTTGCGAAAGTGAGAAAAAATAATTTTTTTTTTTTTTTTTCGATATTTTTAATTATTCGGAAAATTTTTTGTTGCGAGACACGAAATGCGTTTAATTTATAAATAACAGTCAAAAAATTAAATTCTTGCAAATGAGAATATATTTTTGATTTCGAAAATAAATATGTATTTATTTTAAAAAATTAATTTTTGCAAATAAAAATATTTTCTTATTCGCAAAAATTGACTTTTTTCGGGTAAACTGTACGAAATATTACCGAAATTTTTTTTTTAGGCGATCGAAACAATTTTTTTTTTTTTCGCGTTTTCATGCGCGCGGAGTGAATAGTGAATTTCACGGGGGAATCGTAACGTGAGTTTTCACTATAACGTCGGAAGTAACGAGGAGTATATTCACCCATCGGGTCTGAAAGGGTTAAAGGCATTTATATTGGGCTTTTGTGAAGCGATGCTATTATTTCTTGGATCCTCATCCCGGAGTTTCGTGAAGCGATTACAGTTCTTTATCTCTATCGTCACGTTGTTCGATCGTTTCGATTGGACGGTAAACTCTTTGCTGAACGATTTGGATGGGACTGACACTTCGGTTCCCAGGGATTCGCGGCTATATCAACCCCCGGATAGACGAGAGAAACTCTATTGCTAAAACACTGTTAAAACCAATCTAAGTCAATCAAATAGAGGAGAGCAGTTAAATTTCTCGTCCTTGCGCTGTGCCCCGTATCCAGGAAACCAGAGATAAACGGGAATGACTGCCGCGGATTAGTATCGAAAGTACACACAGTCACACACGCTAAATGTTCAATATATCCTGTCGAGTCACAAAACTCTCGAACGATGCGTATTACGAGCCCCCGATACGTGTGAACAGGATTTTCAGCATTAACGGAGCCGATCGTAAAAGTCGAATTTGACGCGACGTTAATGCCGCTGTACATTGGTGTGTAGTGCGACATGGATCGCCCGTGTGAAGGGCGAATCGAGGAAGTATATTATTAATATTATTATTATCATCATTATCTTATTATTATTATTATTATCATTAAATAGAAAAATAAAACTTTGAAATTTACGATTTCGATGAATAAAATAATTTTAAAAAATAATAATAATAATAAATTATTATTTTCTTTAAAAAAAACTTTAATTACAGCTAAATTCCGACAATTAACGTAACTTTTGCTCCAATATTATCGGACTATATTTTTTTTTTTTTTGTAATTTTATTAAAAAATTTCAATAATTGTCTAAAAAAAGGGAAAAAAGTGCCGAGGACCTGAAATCGCCGTTTTAGTATCGTCTTCTTTGGAGGAATTTTTCTAAGCACTCCAGACATCGCGGAGGTTAGAAGGAAACCCGAGAGATTATTCTTTGCAACTCGGCTACCGTTTTTTTTTTTTTTTTTCTATTCATTTGAAACGGTTAACCTTGAAGAAAAATTCTCATAGAAATTCTCTTCTCGGGAGATAGGTGCTAACGACGAGTTCAAGCGGATACACGATGCGTTACTTGGAGCTCAAAGATCTCTTTCTGGTCTGCCGACGCGGGCGCACAGCACCGCGCAAACACGCGCGTGCGAGAGGCAAAGGAGAGTTGACTCCGTGTAGAAGCATAGCTTGGAGTGCGTAGCAAAGGAACTCCGGGAGTTAAAAGATAGAAGAGCGTCGCTTGCGGGGTAAAGAACGTGCGCGCGGACCCTGTCGACGCCGAGAGTAGCGTATATACCACCAGTCAAAAGGGGGGAAAGTCTCGTGTTTCACATTGCTGTTAGCGCTTATCGTTCGCTCAGCGAGGATAGAGTAACGCCGAGAGAGATTCGAGGCATCAGCATCAGCAACGGCAAAGGAAGGCATCGGTATAGAGATGAGAGAAGAGGCCAAAGCATCAAAAACAGGGAGCCTCCGTGGTTTGCTATGTACGCCTGGAAGAGAGAGAAATATCCGCTGGTGGCTGTTGCTGAGAGGCGTCTTGATGCCCGGGCGTCGACCGCACAAAAGGGATATACTTACACATCGTCGCCGCGCGAACTCTTCGTTCATCTCGCATTGATAACACACGCGAAAAGCCCAACGATATACAGGGTATCATATTATCGCCGTAATGAAGAAAATTCAGTTAAAAAAACAACTAACCGATAAATAAGGAAAAAAAAAAATTACAATTTCTAATATTAAATAAAAATACATTTTTTTAAATAAATATAATATAAATATTTTTTTTTTATGTATTACTGGAGATAACGGAAGAAAGATAAATAAAAAAATATAATAATAATAATTCTAGAGACAGATATACGGAAGATCCGAGATATTGCGGATCCGCAAACAATGTCACGGGAATCAATCCTAAGACCCCTCTGATTTCGCTCGAAGGCGGATTTCGGACGTTTGTGCATTACGCCAACGCTGGAAATAATGATACGAAAAAAAAAGAGAAAAAAATGAGAAAAGAAACGTTAGGATTTGAGAAATAAGGAGTAAAATAACATCGAAAGAAAAAAGTACGACAGTGAACGTCGGGAAACTATATAGATACACATAGGCGGTGAGTGCCTGCGAAGGGAAGCGAAGGGGACACGTCCCGGTTAATGACGCGGAGCGGATAGACTGTAGAGAAGCTTCGGACATCGTCCACTCCTTTTTCTGTCTCACTTCGTTCCGCCTAAGGACCTGCGTACCGTTCCGCGCGGTGAAAGTGACCGATTCACTGGAGTCTCCATTGGGAAACTTTGGGGTAAAATTTGCAGCGCGTCGGTCAGTTTGGAGGCGCGCCGGCGATTGGGGAAAGAGGCGAAGGGGCGAAATATTTCGGTAGACGAGACAATCCACGGGATCTCGAGTTCGGAGGCCAGTTTACTTCTCGTGGTCAAGAAGGCAGCTGCTTCGGAAGGCTTCTACTACAGCTAAACACCGAGCGTCGTCCGTACCGCTCCCACACAGCTCCCGGTGTCCGCTTAACCGTACGCCGCGCGGCGACTCTCTCTTCTCTTCATCTCGCAGTTGCTTTTGACTCAGCGAAATGTTAATTCGTTTTCCAACCACCACCGTTGGCAAAGGTTGGATGGCCTAAACCCCTCCTCTCCCTCGAGAGAATCCTCGTCATACCGTGAACTCACCCCGTGAGAATACTCACTGTGTATATATACCCCGTTTGTCCCTCTGTCTCGTTCCGCAACGTCGTCGCGTTATTTCACAAACGTTTTCGTCGTTAACCCACCCGGAGTGGTCAGAGACATTCTCGGACACGAGAACGAAACTTTACTCGTTTCGTCGATTTTCTTTTGAAAGCACCCCTTTCGGATACGCGCGGAAATGTACTTATTAAGTAAATGTTCCTTGTCGCCGAAACGATTGCTTCGAGGCTCCGTTAGCTACGAGTCTTTTGTATATCGGTAATTTCTTCGAAATATTAATTTCTGTATCGCCTCAATTTTTTTTCTATACTGCGCACGAAGCATTAAGGGTTGAAAAATGAATTTTAAATACGTGGAACATAAATTTTACTACTACTTCGCATCGTTTGAAAAGGTGCGTTGCATACGCGAAACACCTTTCGAATGTGATTAACGTTTATTACCTTTGACGGGATAGTTGGAAAGAGAATTGATTGAAAAAAAAAAATAGAAAAATTCTTAATCGTACGCAACAACTCTCTGCGAATGTATTATACAGATTTCGTAATATTTCATTAAACGCTTCGAAAGGCATATCACTGTAGCGAAGTACACGAGACATGAGGATTATTTATGAGTAATTATTTTCGTTATTTATAATAATGATTATTACGTATTTATTACCTCCTTATTTATTTGCCTATTTGTTAATTTTATCTAAATAAAAATATATTCTTATGATTATTAAATATAAATATTTTGTTTTTAATTTTCGTTATCTTCGATCTTTTTTTTTCTCTTAAAACGGCACAAAAAATATTTGTATATATAGATAATAATAATAATAATAAGATAAAATAATAAATAAATATGGTGCGCAGTTACATTGTTTACCACAAAAGCCTCTAACATTACAAAGTCGAACGAAGGAAGTATCTCAGCTCTTCTCCAATCGTTTCTTTAGAACAGAAATAGAAAAAAAAAATCTTCGAACGGCATTCTCTTATTTGCTCAGCCGCAATAAGTAGCTGCGACAACCGACGTTTTCTCGCCGACGACTTTCTTTCCGCGTCAAGCTTTTCTTTTATCTCGGCAAAGTATGCGCGCCTCGTCATTCCTTGCACTCCGTTTCTGCATTTTTTTCTTCCCTCATGCAGCATTTTTTCATCTATCTCTCTCTCTTTCTCTCTTCCGTTCTCGTCATCGGCATTTTCTCTCTTTTTGTCGCGGCCCATCAGCAGCTACCCAAGCGTCCACTTTACATCTTCAAATCTCTCTATACACATTACTTTCACGTTGCTGCGAAGCGTGTATTTCGACCTCAGGTATAAGAGAGTTCTCCTGGTGGTCCTTCCGAAGGTCCGACAGAGGAAGAACAAGAGAATGAAAGAAGAAGGAAAAAAAGGGGCGGGTAGAAGGCGCTTATAGCATCATATCCTGTCCCTCTCGCGTATATACCTATACCCCTGAAAGATCCATGGGTGTCGAAAGTGTGGTGCAGTGTTGAGTGTGTAAGCGAGATGGGTCTCTGTGTTGATGCTTCTGCTGCCGCCGCTGCAAGGCTTGGAACTGCAGAGATACATCGCCGGGCGACGCGAAAGATTCAAGAGGAAACCAAACGCGGCGTTGCGAAGGAATGAAAGTATATATAGGTTGGGGGAAGTGCAGGTCCATGCGAGGTTCAGCGTCAGTACAACAAAAAAAAAAAAAGGAAAAGGGAGAAAAGAGAGATTTCGTGAGTGAGACGAAGAGGATTAAAAAAAAAATAGAAAAAAAAACTAGAAAAGGGCTTCGCAGGTTCCGTGCGATTTCGTAGCCTCCGCAACACTTTGGTCCATCGTCGTAGCTCTCTCGCTTCACTCTTTGGAGCGTTGAGGGCACGACGAATGGAATGCAGAGACGAGAAGAGCTATTTCCTTGGCGCTGATCATCGCTCCTGTTACTTATACACCTTCCGAATGGCTGACCAAAGCTTTCGCGTGGTTCCCGTATCCTTGTCTCTCGTACCGGAATTCTTCGGAGCTCCTCATCCGCTGGTAACGGACTTAATGGCCGCTCTTATAAGTTATAACTTTTAAATAACGAGCCCTCGAGCTCACCTTGCCTTCGATACTCGCTGCGCCTGCTGCCGCGTTCGCTCTCCTGCAGCTTCTCAACTCATTTCTATATACTTCTTCTATAGTATACACTGCTTGTACGTCGTAATGGTAGTGGTGGCCGTGTGCTTTATTACTCGCTTCGTTCACTTGCTTATACTTGTTCTGGAGCCTCGCGAAGCTGCGAAAGAGTTTCGTACGGCGAGTAATCCACGCAGCAGCAGCAGCTCGCGTACCAAAGGCATCCGGTCTTCCAACGAACACCGGAGCCTCTTCAGCCGGCAGTAATGTTTTCCTCCATCCCTTAACAGCCGATTTCAGCATCCAACTCTCTTCGAACACAGCCCGCCAGAAGCGAAACTTTTCACTTCCTCTACTTTGCGTTACGCGATAGGCTTTCACTCTTCGTTCATCCCTTGCGTATCCACTCGCTCCTCGCCGGCCCTCTATCTCCTTTGCTGTATTTAGCTTACAGAATTTTTTCTTTTTTTTTTTCGATCGAAAAGAATTTTTTTTAAGCTCCGTACTGTGTTGTACATTAACTTCTGCAACTTCGATGAATGCGGTACATGTAAAAGTACTTCGCGCAACTACGCGATTTGTGAGGCTGTAGATGTTGATATAATTACGGAGAAACGGAAAAAGAAAAAAATTGAAAAAAAAAAACGATGGAATTCTGCGAATTTATTTTTTGAGTTAATTAAACGTTATTTGAGAAAATTATAAATTCCGTAATTAAAGAATCGCATTAAATTTGTTGCCGCAAAAAATAATAACGAAAAACGTCGAAAGTCGAAGTTGAATTTGAACGAAAAAAAAAAAAAAAAATTGAAGAACTGAATCATTTTTTTTGAGACCGTTTTTATAATTTTTTATATATTTATTTAATTGTATTCGCTAACATGCAAGTGAAGATAATTAAAAGCGGAAATTTTGTCGGAAATATTTTATTTTTTTATTCACAATCTCGACATTTAATTACTCAATGTTTCCTTAATTCCTTGAGCCTACGGCAATTAATTTCGTGCAGTGCGCGCGCCACTACGGTAACATTGTACGACGTTACGATAATTTCAAAGGGGAGAAACTTGATGAGATTTAGCTCGTGGCAGTTCGGCTCGAAGCTCGAGACAGTGAATTCCGGGGTCTTTACTCCGGAAACGGAAATACGGGTTGTTCCCCGACCGCAGGGGCTGCCCGCCCGTGTTGAAGATCCTGAAGGAAATATACGGAAGCGCCTAGTAAATTGATACCGACATTCGTCTCTTTCTCGCTGTTCGTATTCATCAGAGTATATGGACGGGGTTAGTGTTCAGGGGTTACGTACAGCACTAGCGGTGCCAGCAGCACCGACTCTTCCGTCCTTTTCTCGTACGGCTCCCTCTCGCCCCCGTGCCAGTGATTGATGAGACCAACTATTTTTACTCGCGCGCGGGACGCACTCGTTCGCTTCGATCCTCGGACTCTCCCCTTCTCCCCTTCTCGCTTGCAGCACCACACGAGGGTGAAGTCTTAGAAAAAAAAGGGGAGAGAAGATATACCGAAGCGCAACGGAAAAAGCTCGGCTCGGCTGTGTGTTACTCGCGTTCGCACGCGCAAGAGATACATGTCTCGTTTTTTCTCGAACAGACGGTACAGTGATTAGCACTTCAGGGAGAAATTTGTCAGTAAATTTTCCCGCTCCTCAACAGTTATTTCAGTACTTCAAAACTTTTTTTTTCTTTATAATTCGTCCGTTAAAAAAAAAAAAATTAATTCAATTTCAATTATATTTAAAATTTCTTATTTAAAGAGTTTAATTATAAATAAATTAAATAGAAGAAAATAACTGCGATAAAAACTATTGCGACATTTCAGAGTGTCCAATGACTGTACCGCTTATCGCGGGTAGCGTGCACCGTGCTATATATTCGGCACTGTAGCAGCGGCTGTCTCGTGAAGGGCGAAGACAGAAAAGGGGAAGGGTCTCAGGGCGTAAATTCCTCAACGGTTGATTTATACAAATTTTATTTTAATTGGTTCGGGTCTCTCGTCGGACTTGTCACCGAAAAATAAGAGGACGAGGATTTATCTACGATAAATTCTTCGAATTGCTCGCGTTCCACTGAATTTCCTAATTTTTTTTTTTTTTTTTTACGTCGATCTTTAAACTATTCTGATTCATTCGCTCCGAAATTTCCTTTCCATTTACTAATTTTTTCTCGAATATACCGTTGATATTAATATCGTGAAATTAGTACAATTAGTACAATTAATTAGCAGAAATCATCGTATTTTGAAATTTGAAGAATTTCATCGTCAATCGATTAGTATCGAAGTTTTTCTCGAAGCGAAAGATGCGTAATATTTCATAAAAAAAAATGTGTCGACTCACTATAAAACGAGGAGAGGCATTTCTTTGTGATTTTTCGCTGCTATCATCATCCGTGGCTTTTGTGAAAAATATTTCTCTCGCACTCTAGTTGCAGAAACGCACGGAGTCCTATTTTGAAGAAAAGGCACCGCGTTTCACAGACGCGTTTATTTCACGCCCTCGTGAATTGTACTTACTTTGAGAGTAATACGAAACTCCCGTCGGAGTGGAGAGAGAATATCGCGAAAATTTGACCCTCTTCTGTTTTGCCAGCTGCATAAACGCGGGGCGGGTGTGCGAACGCAGACGCAATACATCACCTTCGGCATTGCAATGGGTGCGCTTTGTTCAACTCATTCGTTCGTTACCTATAATAACAAAGGCTCTGGCAATGGAATATACGTGTCTACGGTTATTAATAGCTCTGTGTTAAATTTAACACCAAAATTAACCACTAAAACGTTTTATTAATCAACATAATAGTTTGTCGATCATTTGTTTTTTCTTTCAACTTATTAATATCGTACCAATCAACAAAAAAAATCATCCGTATTAAGATTTCCGAATTTCCGGGAAATTCATTGCGCAATACTCATATATATGGGTCAATTTTTTTTTTCGCCTTAATACGCTTTCGCAGTCTTTGGATTCTCTCTAAAAAAAAAAAAAAAAAAAAAAAAAGTGCCTTCATTGACGATAAAATTGCAGAAAAAAAAAATCATTATCCTGACGAATAGCTTCATTCATAGACTGGTGGCTTTTCCGGAAAGCCGTCCTATGCATTTACGCACTCGTTACGCTCGTTACGCACTTCAAAGAAAAGTGCGTCGAGGAAACAATTTTGCGACGTTATGCACGAGTCTTTTTTGATTTTGAGTTGCCCGATGCTGTTGCGGAGTGGTACGCGGATGTAGGGAGGTTGTAGGTACTTTTTTCCTTCGTATATGTGCACATCTAATAGTCAGTGCAGTGCACTGTTCTCGGTGTTTCGTAGTTAAAGTCTCAGAGTGCCGGAGCGCTTTTTCTTCTTCTTGGCAGTTTCAGTGGCAACCCTTTCATTCTTTTTGCCGTTAAGAGAGCGCGAGGAAAAAAAAGGTTGTGCAAGCATTGAACTTTCTCCACCGAGACCTACACACGCATCTACCTTTACACAGGTTTACCGTACGAACGTCTATAACAATGTACAATGCATACTATACATGGTGTATAGTGATATTAAAATTGCGTGACGAGTTTCGCGCCGCGCGTGATTCTATGCCGACGAAAGATTGCGGGGCGACGGTGGACGCGGGGATGAAGAGAACAGAGAACGGGCGAGTCACCCCTTTTTTTTCCACACCTCGTCGTGCGTCCCGACTAAAAGGACTCAGTCGCTCTTTCATTGTTGAGAACACGGCGTGCGTGCGACAAGGGTATTCGTACATCGCCGAGGGGAGCCATGGAACAAGACGAGGATGCACCGCCAACTGTGCATCTATATCTCGGGGTTTTTTTTTTTTTTTTTGTCGCAAAGCCCGAATGAAGAGAACCGAATAAAAGAGCGCGACGGCCAAGCAGAGTAGCCGTCTCAGCCTATTTATTTCTACGCACCCCTAAATTCTCGCGTATTCGCACCATCGGGAACTCGTCACTGACAATTCCTTTTTCGAGTGGCAAAAAAATATTTACAGAAGGACCCTTAAAGTTCGGCTACTCTCGGGGTTTTTATGCAGCGACTCGCGGCGCGGCTTCGTTCAATCGGAAATCTTTTTGGGGTGTCCGTGTTGATCGGCGACTTTGAGGGTATTAAAAATAAAAATGAATACGTTTGAAAAATCTAATTTCATAGATTTTGTCATATATTTCAAAAGAACTGTAACATTTTTTTGGAAATTAGATTAAACATATGCATTTTTTAAAATAAATTGAAATATATTTACAATTTCAAATCGATATAAAATGCGGAACAACGCGAAAATTTTTATTTTTTTAAATTTCCCTTTAGTTTTTCCTCTCACTATCTTGAATCGCAAAAAAAATAAAAATTTTCTACAAATCGATAATTTTTGGTGTCCAAAAGTTTTATTTACAATATCAATGGGGCAATTATGCAATTATTTTCCGAAAAAATGAAAATAAATAAAAAATCATCGAGCCACACGAGCGCGGAGGGTTCGATAATTTCAATAAAATTTGCGTACCTAACGGCGAAGCGAATTTCACACCCATAACAGCGATTACCCTGAGGCTGATGTTTGGCGCTTCAATCACCAATTAAAAACGATTGGCCAACACGAGGGTCGAGGTCGGCCAATACATCGGCGCCACATAGCCGGAGAGCGTTAATAATTTTTATTGCAAACATCGTTGACGATTGGCAAAAAAAGGTTTGTTAGGGGTATTTTCAGTTCGGAAATATACGACTTGGAACGAATGGCGACGAAAAGAATTCGATATCTTGATTTCTTCCAAAAAAAAAGTGGTGCTTTTCGATTTTTTTTGTCAAAGTCGTGGGTACGACGATTGGCCAAAAAACGTTGGAACCGAAAAATTACTCTAAAAAAGTTTGTTGGGGGTACTGGGGGCGAGGGAAAGAATTCACGAGGGCAAACACGACAAACGTGAGTCAATGCGTTATCAGAAAAATAGTTCGCGCGACTCTCCGCCGTGACAAATATATACCTAGCGATGGTTTATTACGACCGTATGCAGTAGTGCCAGAAGCGCAGCAAGGAGAAGGGAGGGGGGTGGGGGTGGTAGAGTAAAATTTCGAACTGCACAAAATGCTCGGGATCGTCGTGTAATAACGTTCTCGAAAGTATGTATATCGTTGGAATTTCACGACTGAGTAAATTGAGTTTGCTGAACGAGATGAGGATTATACCGAGTGAGCCGAAAGGGTCGAAATTGGACTTTGGGAAAGTTCGTTTTAAGCCCTCTACTATGAACGGGCAGCCGAAGTAGTGCAACTCAGTTGTAGAGACGCGAACCAGAAGCGGGAGGAATAGAGAACCGAGAGACAAAGTTATGAGGCGTAATATGTAAGAGGGAAAAAGACGAACGGAGCGTGAGAGCCGCTATAAAGGACGAGAATAAAGCTGAGACAGAGAAAAACCTCGCACCCCCGTTCTCCCATACGTGTAAAGCAGGTATATAATACGTGAGCGACGACCTCCCAGTCAGGGATTAGCTGGGCTAATGTAGATCCCGAACAAATTGAATGGCTTTTCGCGACGCTACGGGGCCCTTTGCAGCCCCGAAACTGGTCCACAAGGACACAACAGGAATAGGCATGTTCTGCTCTACGATATGTTTCCTCGTGCAGTTGTAATTGCCTGTTCTCTACAATTAGACGAGTTTATTGTTACGGAACGGAAAGAGGGAGGCGGGAGGTCTCGCAGGGGGTTCCTTCGAATCTTTCGAGATTCTTTATTATAACGATCGTCGATAGAAAGCACTAAGTTACCAACGCACAGCAAATAGCGGCTGTACACACAATAGATCGACTAAACTTGATACTATAATTTCAATCAAATCAAAGAGACACGCGATTTATACGAAAAATAAATATAATATCGTTACCGAAGTTTATTGTCGCTTTTTCGTCGTCTGTTCAATTTTTCGATAATAAAAATTTACCTTCGCAAATTCTTTTTTTTTTTCGATTTATTTATTGGGATATCGTAATTGAGGGTTGCGAGATGTTTGAGATATATCATCGAAAGTATACGAGATATATATATCTTTTTAGGATGGTTTAGATAGACTTCAGGGCAGACTTTCCCCTGGACACTGAGGTACGAACTCGAGCGAACTTTGCCGTTTTCGTACGTAAACTCGTTATCTCTTCACTGTCCAATTATTCACGAGTAAACTACATTCCCCTTCTACTATTACGACAACGACTAACTTATATCGCGATTCTGCGAAGAAGCATAGAGCACAGTCTGCCGAGTGCGATCCTCCCTTCCATTATTGTTCAGAGGGTCGTCAGGTTTGAATCGACTGGTACGAGCAATTCTGGGCGCATGTATCACTCTATATATACGCATAAACGGACAAGCCACTCCGAAGCTTTAGCCGAAGCTCGGCAGGGGTAGCCTCTGGTCGCGTCGAGTTTACAGGGGTGCTGCCCTGTCGCACACACGACGTCTACTTGTTCCCCTCACCCTGTATTCGCTATGGGTGTTGATTAAAAGCTTCGCCAAGCGTGTACACCCCACCGGTGTGTGCTACCGGGCGAACACGAGACTCGTGGACCGCCTAACGTTAATGGTGGAGCCGCCGTCAGCTAACAACGCCCAACAGCACAAGCAACAGCAGCATTTGCGATAGTTTCCTCATCGCCATCAAGCAAAATACCTCACACGTTCACGTTGCAACCGAAACTCTCTAACTAGTCGCTGATACGGTCATCAGAGCCTCTCGCGACTCTGTCGATCACGATTTTGTCTCTCAACGATATCGTTCTATCGCACGATAGGCCTCTTGCAATCGGGATATCGCGTTTTTTTCCAAGTGGAGATCGCGATATGACGAAACGAAAGGATTGAACATTTTATTTGATGTAAATCTGCTTTCTCAATTTTTACATTCTCGTTGTGTTGATCGTATTATGTTTATTGTTATTAATTAACAATATTTTGAGGTTATTTTTAGAAATTAGAAAATAATATTAGTAATCATAAAAAATGGTCAATTATTTGTTCATTTTTGGAATAAAATTTTTTTTCGTCTCTGATACAATTTTTTCCTTCTTTGCTCTCATATGGGATATCGAGAAATGCTATATATATATATATATATATATTTTTTTTTTTTTGGTGAGCATTTATGGATTGGAAGGAATAAAAAGAAGGACTTTCAAAGGCACTGCATATAATGGCAACAATTTTTCTGAGTGCAATAAAAGTTGATCGTGACGGTATGTAACACATATTGGATTTCCTTTTTCTCCTCTCGAAATCAATTATCGTGTGGCTTGATTGAATTTCTCTGTGCAAAAGGGAAAAGAACGGACACGGGGGAGAAAATAAATCGATATTAAACGATTTCGTACTATGCTGCTGTTAAATTCCTATGCACTTCGAATGAGAGAGCTTCGCGTACGACAGAGTCTCACGAATTTTTTTCTTTTTTGTTTTTTCCGATAAAAAAAAAATCTATAACCCATACGTAAACTATATTTTTGAAAGATATAGCCGTCCGAGGGGCTCTACTACTCATATCGCCACCGCGTATACGATCCAAGCCCTCGATAAAAGTTATTTGCGCTCGATCGAGCTTCCCTTCCCCCTGTTCCTCCCACCCGCCCCCGCTGCTCCGTTCGTCGCCGCTGCGCTCGACATGAGCGATTTCGTGGGAAACCGGTAAAGGGAGGATGGAAAAATCCCGACTCCAAAGTAAACCATCCACTCTCTGTACTCACTGTTATATATTCTCCTATCTACCCGATGCACAGCAAGGATTTTACGGCTTGATTTCTTTCTCGTAAACCCCAAATAACCTGCAGAAATATCCGTGTTGAGTATAGTTTAGTTTTTTTTTTTTTTTTTCGTTACGGTAGCCGATGGCTTTTCTCTATCTGTACCAATCTCATCGAGTACGGATTTTCCTTTCTTCTTTTTTATTTTTTGCTTGTATCGCGTTCATATCTAAAAAAAAAAAAAAAAAAAAAAAAAAATAACGACGTCGCTACAATATAAATCTGTCGGTTGTTCACGATGATTTTATCTTCCATAATATCCGTGTTTTTTTATTTTTAATTCTTTATTACAATTTTTCAACAAAATTTATTTATTTATTTACTTTTTTTTTTATTTAACAAATTTATTACAATTCTTAAAAAAAATTCAAATTGTCAACGGGATTTAGAAAAATCGTCGGTAAAAAAAAAAAAAAAATTTCTAATAATCCTAAATAACTCGAAACGGCCATTTTCGTTTTTGCCCGAAGAAATTTTCCAAGACAAAGAGTAATTGGGGTGAGAAGAACGTGGTTCGAATAAACCATCATATACACGATATATATATATATATATATATCCAGGGTCGTCTATCTCGTCCGGGAGTATTTTATTTACAGGTTGATTTCTTGCTCGTAAAGTCACTCGGGGTTTTGTGAGCGCCGGTGGGCGGTTTACTGTCGCGTTTGCTACAGTGCAGTCTCACTACTATCGGATTTAACGGCTTGTTTCGCGTTGACTGGGCGCCCGCTCTCGTTCAAGGATTTACCAGTTCATTCCCTGTGAGCCCCGGCAAAAACCCGCGGCGAATTTGCTTCCACATTCGAGTGCGGCAAGCGGCCTATCTGTACTTCGCTGCGTAAAAAAAAAAAAAAAAAAAAAAAAACTTGCACTACAATATGTTTTACAGATTCCCGAGTCTCGTATTTCATATCTATATACCTCGCGGACAAAACCCGCGGCGTGATACTTCCTACCCGTTTGCGATAGGGTTGCAGGAGAAAAATGTTCGTATATGTATATTTTCTTTCTTTTTTCTCGAGAAAAATTCCATTTAAACGCATAGAATTGGTACATATATACATATATAAAAAAAACATTTATGTATGTGCATAGTTTCGAGCGAATGGAGCAATGTCTTCCATAGCTCCTCAAACTTTATGGCGCATACGAGACGAAGAGACACAGAGACGACGACGGAGCCCGTAAAGCTCCGTAGTGCTGAGCTGGTCACGTTTTTGCACGTTTCACAAGTAATATTCCTCGTCTCCGTGGTTCGGAACGATTTTAGGTTTTTTTTTTTTTTTTTTTTTCATTTTTTTTTTTCTCGTAAGATTACAAGATTTGGCGGTAATAACTGGCAGTCGTAAAGTAAAGTTAACATACACCGTAAAATCAATAAATTAGTTGCCTCGATACTGATCGATTATCTCGTATCTTTCGTTAAAGAAAAAAAGTGCAATAAATTGTTGCGGGATTATTAGGAGTTGGATTATCGACAGCGTGATAAATCTGTCACGACGTTCTGGAGTATTTCAAGTGGAAGAAAAAAAAAAAAAAAAAATTCTCCATTCATTCACCTAAATCTTTGTCAATGCAACGTGGTGTGGGCGCTTCCTCGAGGCGTGAGTGAATTTACTTCAACGCCCGAAGCTCAGAGGTTCTCGAGCGCCAACTCTACCTGCGGATCTTCGTAGGAGAGCTTAAGAGGTCCCATTCTCCGCACAGCCAGTGGGGTTGATGAACCGTTAGGCGCGCATTATTTTTCATTTGTACAACTCCCGGGGGTCACTTTGAAATCCCGAGTGGGTCCCTCAAGGGCGGCACATCGTCGTAAGGTATTAAGAATTATTGCGTTTCGTAAGGGCGACCAACGCTCGAGAAACGGGAAAACAGATGCTCCGCGCAACACGCCTTTGCGAAATATCCCGTACAATCCGGGTTAGTGGCCAAAAAACTTCGCCGTAAGACGGTAAAGTTAAGGTTTCCGTTACGCAAGCTTCGTAACGGGGAGAGCAAAGTTTTGAAATATGTAGTTTCAAAGAACATGAAAGTTCTCGATCTCATTATATTTTGGGGGGGAGGAGTCCGAGTGTAAAGGTTAATTTTTCGCTATGCGATTGCGCATCTTTAGTTCTGAAGGTTTTCTCTAAATCGATTTATACGAAAATTAATATAATTATTAAAAAAAAAAAAAAAAATTAAATATTTATACCAAATAAAAATGTAATAATCATTCATGAAATATTTATTAATTTTTTATTATTATTTATGTATTTGTATAAAAAATATAAATAATAATAAAAAAAACAATAATTTATCGACTCTGCTTTCATATTTTATTAATTAATATGTAAATATATTTACAATATACGATTCCAGTTGATAACTTTCAAGTTAGAATGACTTTAAAAATTCGCCAATTAACCTGCAATTGTACTTTTTTTTTCGGTACCGTTAAGTATTCTTTGTGAAAATGAATCATTAGGACCACTAAAGTCCCTGACGAGCGGCGCAGAGATTAAATCCCAGCGGCCCATTAACCACAGTATATATTCAATTCCGATTGAACTCGACGAACCGTCGATAGACGCGGCAGCGCAACTCTATAGGGAACAATTACCGGCTTACTTGGGATCTAAAAGATCGGTAAAGCTGTACGACGCCTTTTATGGATAACCGGTCCTTCCAATGATGCTTTTCCAGCTCGAGATCACGCGCTACATCTCTCGAGAGAGTCTATAGTAAGTGAGCGATTGAAAATTTCTTCATTCCCGGTTACGATTGAACATCTGTCCGGCAACACTGCAGCGATATAGTGACGATTCGCTTGTTCACTCGCGCAAAAGAATTTTTCCGGATAATTCGAAACGCCTAAGCAAATTTGTCAGTACTATTCTATTTATGCGTATATATACCTATATAATGATATTCCTCGGTTGTCCACTCTTTTTGCTTTCGCCTCTGTGGCTGCACGTCCGTCTGTCCGTCCGTCCGTTCGTTCATTCGTCTGTCTGTCTGTCTATCTCTGCGTGCATTAGCTCGCCTTTTGCAACGGACTCCCCCAACCGCACTATAGTATTCTTTGTGAAACGTTCGAAACTCGAGTAAACCTTTATTTCGCGCTTGACGCGTCTCTCCCTATTATTTGCGGCTTCGTCAGAGGTCAGAGAGCCCCGACGTTTCCGTTCGACGCGTCAAAACCGCGGGGAGAATCCCCGAAACCGGAACCCCGCAGATCCTCTGATGCAGGTTCAGCGTCAATGGATTCGCACCGATGCGGATCCATCGATCTTTTGCATCGTACGCCAATACACCGTTTGCAAGGAGAGCCGAAGCCCTGCGCTTTAAACTCGACACTTCGCAACCCTCGATTCAATATCTCCGTTTTTTTTTTTTTTTTTTTTTTTTTACGGTATCGCGTTTCTCGTATTTTTGTGCAAAAATTGCAACTTCTGAACACGAACTCTTTGTTCGGTGTCGACTGGTGTCCAAAATTGGTTATTTCACTCAGTAAATTAGGAGAGACCGTTGCCTGTTGAAACGCATGCGGCACAAAAAAATCGAAGATTTTACTCAGCCGGTATGTTTAAGTTCCGATGCTTACCGCGCGAATTCTTCGATTATTTTTTAACGTTTCCTCTGACTAGCCTCGTGTTTTAACTCGCATCGATCTCCTATAAAGTCATTAACTCAATCGAAGAGTGTACCATGTGGCAAACAAGTGTTTAACATTTTTATTCAGTTTCTAAGGCAAAAAAATAGTTCGACAAAAAATTCTGTAGTTTCTTTTTCGTAAAAAAAAAAAAAAAAAAAAAAATTCCTCATACAATACGCCGAGTGTGTGAATTTATTCGTGAAAAAAAAAGAAAAAAATGTAAAAATGTGGCCCCGAGGGGAAGAAGTAAAATTCCTGAGGGACAATGGAGTCTTCGGAACGGGGGGTGTGACGTGAGCGAACTTCGTTGAGGTCTAGAAAGCCGGAGGCGGCTGATTTTCGAGCCCAAGAACTCAGGAATATCCGGTTTCCCAGCTACTCTTCTCCGGTCCTATACCAGTACACGTTGTCCGGCACTCGAATTCTGCGGCGGTGGCTTATTCATCGGCCGTATTACAAACGATGTAAAAATGTACGTGCGTGTTGCGTTTCGCGTATGTTCGCGAGACGAACTTTCGGGGTTTCGGTTCCCATAGCATGCAGGCGAAATATGCAAGACGAGTGAATGCGAAGAGCGAAAAGAAAGAAGAAGAAAGAGCGAAGAACGTTCATTGTGGAATGACGCGGGCGTTAAAGCGCATCGTGTCATCCTCCCGCATTGATTCTCGTTGGCGGTGCAATGGTGGTCATTCGAAGGATAAGCGATTGTCTAGAAAAAAAAAAAAAAAAAAAAAAATGAATACAGAGCTCTAGAGACTGAGATTACTATTATGAAATATTTAAAAAATGGGGTGTGAAACAACCGAATACGACTTTTATTCTTGCGTGTGTGTCATTTAGCCCCGTTATCTTGTACATGCGATTTACTGCTTCCGGTTCGAAAAATCTTTGGTAAATCAGTCGCAAATGAAAAGTTCGAATTCGTGACACGATATTTAGATCTTTTTTAATGACCATTACTACCCCAATGTTTCATAATATTGCAATGCAGTCACGTGCTATCTATGCGCCACTTTGGTGGCACATTGCAGCCAGTAAATACAGGAGATAGGAGAAACAGTGTTTGGGAACTCGCTGGCCGTTGCGCACGTATCGTGAGGCTATCGCGATGCAGGAAGTGCCTGGTGTCTGGCCTGCAGACCGGAAGTCCGCGTGGCCCGTTCCGCGTTCTCGTCGTCGAGGCCCCCGTGTCTGGATCTGATGCGGCCATCGTGCACCAGCGAAAATAAACAAACTCTTTTTTTCCCCACTTCTCTTCCATGCATACATACAGAAACAGTAAAACGAGAGATTCGAGAACGCGAGTCAGCGCTGGTCTCGTATAGGACAACACTCGTAGGTGCATAAAACAGCCACAGATTTTTATGGCTCGTCGTCTATTTTTGTTGAAAAGCTACTTTTAAATTAGTTATTTCATACCCAACGCATTTACCCTCGTCGAGGTGGTGTAAACACCGCGATTCTATTGTCCGCTTGCCGCCTGTCCAGAGATTTTCGTGGCGTTGAGCCTTTCGTTGTACACTTTAACCCCAACGGACGCCACGCATTACGGAAATTGTAGGGGGCAAAGAAAAAGCTACAGTGGTAATACGAGATACAGGGTGGTAAAAAAAATATAAAGAAAAGGTAAAAACGTCGCAACCACAAACCCCGCCAACTAACTACGTATATATATGGTTTTTCTCTGGTGCTTCCAGTACAATTCATTTCCGCGCTTCTCTTCCTCGTTCCGTTTTCTCTCGACGAACTTCGCTTTCTTTTTTTACTCGAGGTGTTTTAAGCGCTCGTTAAAAAGTCATTAACATCCACGGTGCTTTCGACGCAGGGGAGAGATTGTGTAATGAATGAGCGCTTTAGGATTTTATCGGTGTGGTCCCCTTGCAGTCTGCTGCTCTGGCTTCTGGATATCTCTGGTTTGGCTCTCTTGCCATTCTCGACGCGCATAGGGAGAAGGAAGAATAATTAACAAGAGTTTTCGATTCGACCGAATTCCTTCGAGTCGGAAAAACGAAATCCAGTATTACTCTTCTTTTTTCCTGAAATTGACCAATCCGTGTAGTCTTACGCGTTCTTTTAGCAATTAACTCTGAATACCCGCATCCCATTCAAACTCCGATTTTTTTAAACCACTGATAAGTCAACTCCGGATTTTTTGCCGTGTTAATCGTCTTCCGTTGATTGCGGTTGTTTCCCTTTTGTTCTTTGCGCTTCGGTCTCAATGGTTCTTCCGGATTTAGATGTTTAATCGAATTGCCACTGCCTTTGCGTCTAATGCGCGCGTAGATTTGGTTTATTACTGATGTACGGAGTGTTTGAATGATGCTGTAAGAAAAGGACAACGCTGAGACCAGATTCCCAATTTCAGAGCGTGAAATGCGCATATATATTCCGCGTTTAAGAACAAACAGCTTTACTCGCGCCGCGAAGAGAAATTCTTCATCCCATGCACGCGCTCCTCCACTGCCGATATAACCCGTCGTGTTTGTTTTGACGCTGTAAACTTTTACCCGGCGCACAGTTCCGACGGCGGGAGCCTCCAATGTAGCTACCGAGAGCAGAGGCAGCCAGCATCCATTCCGTTCACCAACCCCGAGGACCGCGACTTTATATTTATGCGTCGCGCACGTCCGGCTCTATAAAACACCCTGGGCGGTGGGCAATGACGACGAACGTGCTACGCACGAACGAAAAAACAAAAAAAAAATGATAAAATGCCGTCTAATTTAAAATATAAGGCCTTAAATTTATGCACCCATAAAAGGCAATCAGAGATTAAAAAAACGCGAAAATTTATTAGACTTTCTGCATTTTTGCTGATTGATCAAATAAATTTTTCCCATTTTTCACGATTAATGTGAAAAAATTATGAAATTGAAATTAAAAGTGGAAACTAAAAAAAAAAAAGTTTAACAATAATTGCGAAGTATTATTGATAATCAATAGTAATGATAATAATAATAATAATAATAATACATTTAATGTAATCGTAGTTGGATAGAAGCGATCAGAGCAAAACAGGACGAACCTTTTGTAGGGCACTTTTATTCGGAAAACACAATTTTCGAAATAAATACATAAGTGATGACGTTGTTGGATGATGAAATATGCACGACTGCTTTAGACGACAAGAGTCTGTGAATTATGAAAGAAGGGATAGAGTGCATACGTCGAGAGATCCAGAGTCGAATCACGAATTAATAGTTTTTGAAGCGACGCGACCAGAGGAGAAGGGGGGGATGTACAGTTGAGGCCCGCACACCGGAAGGTCGAGGGCCCTCAACTCGAGAATTTGACACGTGTCACTTGCACATGTCACCCGCCCGCCGCGACCAGAGCCGTCAATCATTCCCGCTCGATCTCTCATTGCCGTCTGTCGAGTCTGCTTCGAACCTCTGTACTTCTCCACCTCCTTCTCCTCCTCCTCGTCGTCATGCCCCGTTTCCCCTGCTATTAGTCGTGGTGCGAGGATGCATACGGCCGTTATATAGTATTGTCGCTCACGACCGCACAACGGCCCCGACGCCTCTCTCAATCCTCGTCACTTCACTCATCCCCTGCATCGGCCTCATACCCCAATTTGTTTCGCAATCGTTCTATTGATGAAAAAGGGGTGTGGAAAATAATTTAATCTACAAGACTTCTGTACTGCGCGGATAATTTTTCTGTCGACGCATCGTTTACGGTCTCTCATATCTTCTGGCGAAATGAGAAAGAATTCGATTTTATGAAGCCACTTTATCGCGGCCCAGTAGGTTTCCGTAGACGGTGGTCCTTCAAACATCACCGAATGATGTCTTTACATCAAACTTCGTCCAGGAAGCCATTAGGGTTTTGTTGTCGGTCATATTTCAAATATGTACATCCGCATCGCAACGATGCATCGTTACGTTTGTGGAAAGTATAGTTGGAGAATGAACGAAACAGGACTTACGCGTGTGCGTGTGGAACGCACCTTTTGTCCCATTCTCGAGACAGTTCATTATTATATCCGCGCGGTTGACTCCTCCATTCCGTTTGATGTCGTCGAGCGGTCTTGGATAAACATGCCCTCTATGGGTTTACCTACGCGCCGCGAGACGACGTGAAACAACCCAGAAGCGGAGGAGCATCCACTACTACCCTCTCGACCACCGCGAGCGTCAGCGCCACCCTTCTTGACTTCACGTTCCAACGAGCGTCTCGTGGGCCGTGAGCCAACACGGCAAATAGCTGAGCACACATGACACGACGGTTGAGATGGTTTCCTGGTGTAAGATCCACCGAGCAACGCAACAAGAGTCCGCGTAACCAACCTTCATCATCCCTCTCTCTCCCTTTCTCGCTTGTGCAGACGCATGCACGAGTGAAACTACTGAGGATGTTGGGAAGCATGAGAAACGGACGATTAGACTTTGTGCCAAGGAATTGTGCGAACACGAAGATCTCGAATGGAAGTACCGGCGATGGGTGACCCTTGCCTACAGACGACTCTCGACGAGACATCAAAGAAAGGGTTGACGGCCTGAAAGGGATGATTCGAGGTCTAAACTTAGAGCCCCCGTTGAGTCTACTTACGCGAGCAAAGGTGGATGAAATGAGATCGCTAATGATATATCTCCTGAACGAAATGTCGCCCGTGTTGAAATTTAGATCATCCAACTACATTTTTACTGCAAGAAGTAAACGAAAAGTAAATCGAAGAGTCCGGTGTTTGAGTGTTAATTCTCTTTGAAGACGAATGATGTCCTGGGGCTCCAGATTTCAACTTGGGGAGGTTGAAACCTGCAGTTTCCTGAGTGGTTTTTGATGTGGAAACATCTTTAGGCGGACAATTCCGACAAAATGTTCTCAAAAAGCTTCACGGTTGAGATTCTCGCAGTTGGACGATGAGCCAAAAGTGATTCTCTACAAAGTTTTGCGGCCCTAACTTCGTAATCAAAATCTGATCAATCCTAAAACTGAGATATTTTCGCATAAAACTGTTTATTGAGACTAAACGCGGTTGACTTACTACTCTATCTTTTGGGCTCTTGGATTCTTCGTTGACCGTGTAAAACTAGAAGTTCTGGAACGTTTGACAGTAAACAGAATAGGGACTTTAGGGTGTAAATATCAACTCAAGTGGTATACAAAGAAACGGACATTCCCAGTCACGTTCTGTGTTTGATTGCAGAGCGGCTCCTTCGAGACATCAAATATTATCCTTTTCCAAGCTTTCTTCTATTCTCGTTTATTCTCTTGCGAGTTTGTGACGTTATATAAACCTGCCATACCATAGCCATAGGGATTCTTTAGCAGTTTGAAGACATTCAAAGAAGGTTAGCTCCCTGCTTCTCGTTGTTCTTATCGTTTCGGTTGAGTGGGAAAATGCCGAACCACGGAACGCGGTATGGTTCCATGGGAACGGAAGTAAGGGTGTAAGCGGTGCTTCTCGTCGCGCGACGAGAAGCACGCGTCAAGGGATTTACCGTCTTGGTTTGAGGGTGGTATCTGCGAGGATCCCAAAGCTGTTCACGAGAAGCCGCACTCCCCAGCAGCAACTGAACAACTGGAACATCGTTGTCCTCGCTGACTCTCTGTTTACCTTGACTAGCAGCCCTAGTCCGGTGCCATCCTCCCACGAGACACTGACTAAGTGCTTTTGGAATCGACAACGAGATGTGACTGGGAGCTTAACCGGAAGCTCGGAAGCGTCCGTGCACGTTGCAAATTTCACAACCCAAATTCCTCCTACTATTCAGTAGATATCTGCACCCTATCCTAGATATAGATAGCACACGAAACTGGTCTACAGGGATGAGGCCACGAGAGTTCAAATAGAGCCGAATTCTGAATCCACTTCCATACCATTGTATTATTCAATCGGTCAGCTTCCGTCGATTTCGCGCACTTCGCGTAACAGTTGTGATGGAATTAACAGATTCTTTTAGGCACGTGAAACGTTTTCATATAAATTTAAGGTTAATCTAAAGGTTGTTAAATGTCATCCATAGACGCTACAAAGGCGGTACATCTACCTACCAGTTTGAAATTCGGCTCCAATTTCGAATTATTTGTCTCAAAAAAACGATTTTTTCAAGAATTGCAGCGAGAAATCGCTGAAAACGTTGACATTCAGAACTTCATCAAAGAAACTGAAAAATTCCAATCCCCGATGAGCGAGAATCTCGGATGTGCCACCATAAAATGTATAACATGGAGTAAACGGGCGCAATCAATTAATCTTCGTAATTACGTCAGTTAGGATAGTCGCGCGAGTATCCCAGAGAGCGATGCATGCGTGTACCGAGGCGTAACTACAAGCGATTCGTGTTTATGATAATGAGTTGTACCGAGGAGGACGAAGCTGGCGGCCAAGAGGCAGAGAGCAGGCGTTGGTACGCTTCGGGCCATAGAAGCAGCAGCGGCATCAAGCTATACGAACGAACATCAAAAGGATCGGTTGCATGAGCGAAAGTGTTACAGACCTCAATGTGATCCGATCCGACCTAATCGCGACTGGCAGTGATGGGATCACTTCTCGCAAGAGAGTTCCAACCCAATCTTCAGGCAATCTGAATCACTCGACGAATACGAACGACACGACACGAACAAACAAACGAAATATATTATGCAGAATGTATTTCGGTATCCTGAATACACATATAGGGGAGACAAAGATCCCTTGATAAATCGGTTCATCTGTCTTGACGCTCCGACATCGATTATATACTGGAGTCTCGCGCCATACGAATACATCGTTCATTTTAGACCGCGTGGTTCAACGAACCTCGTCTTCTCGGCGGACAAAATTAAACGCCCGTTTCCACCCCGAAATACATCGAATAAAAGACCCAAATTTGTTAACCCATTTGTATATTGGATTATCTCATAAATCAATAAAATAAAATTCAGAAAATCGATAAAAAAAATGTTTTCACCGCAAATCGCCGGTCAAATCGGACTAAAAAACAAGCGGACGAGTAAAGGAACTACCGACGTGAATATCAAGGTAAAGCTGTGTCGCGTAAACACTGTTCATCAGCAATGCCGAAGCCATAAAAAACGAAATTTAACAAATACGCCGCGAATAAAGATACAAGAAAATATTGGAGCGACAGAGGTATCAACTTCTTTGCGTAATGATGGCTTTGCGGATAGAGCCATACGTACGTACGCACGTAGGTAGCATGCATAAGGACAACCTTCGTTACGTTCGACATTCACGACGGGTTTTTTTTTGCCGTCTGCCTCTTCCGCCGCTTAATACTTCTCATCTCTTTAACCTCCTCCTGGTTACCTTCGGAGCATTTGCCCACAGCAGGTGGTGCAAAACCAGCGCCACATTCCTCGTTACTTACACGTTACACAGTTTTACCACTCGGTTTACCTTTCCCTCGATGGCTCGTCGCGTATGTTCCTCTCGATAGCACTTCGTACTGATCGAGATAAAGTACTTGTTATTTTTTTTATTTTTTTTTATTCATTTTCAAACCTTCGAGAGATGACACCGACGTTATAAAAGCCGATGTAGGAGTCATAAAATATCGAGCACGTAATCCCCTTGCGGATACATCTCGGCGACGCTATTACTCGATGATGCTTTATGATAAATTAAATTCCATCGTTCACGAGGAAGGCGTGACGCGAAGATATAATTGCGAATCGGTTTGCCGGATCGTGTTATTTGTCCTGAATTCTACTCACGCGTTATACAACCAGAGGTTTAATTAACCGATTTAAGGCGATTGCGTTATATTGCTCGCTTATCGATTCTATTCGCGCAACGCTGCGGCTCTGCCGATCTCTCTCTTAGTCGAGACGGAGTGAGGTATGCGTATGTATACAGTACATACAGTATCGGTGATTAATCTCTGGGGAGACTGGCTGATGGGTTTAATGGCCGATGGCTCTCGAGACAGTGGTTGTTGAATAACAGTGACCCATGTCTGTCGACATTCTATGAAAGGTGCTTCACGATCTCGGAGAATACACACTGTGGCTAACGAGTCTTTTCATCGACTATTTTAATAACCCCTCGTTTTGGTGTTTGACGCTCTTTATACGACTCTATAAACCAAAATTGTCGCAACTCCTACGGTCTATTCCTTGGGGACTTTTAAAACTCTCTTACGGGGGGACTTTTTAAATTTTTGTGAAACTATTGTATAATAATAATTAAAAATAAGTAAACGGATAACATAGAAAAAATAACTTCCGTAAATCATTATTCGAATAATGATTTTTTTTTTACATATTCATGATTATTAAATTATTAAATTAATGAATCTAAATCTTTCATAAAGTAATTAGTCATGTAAAAAAAAACTTCTCAATATATAAATAATTATTCATTAAAATTTTTTTTTAATTTTTTTCGATTAAAATTCACAAATTCTTATACAGGGAATTTTATTATTTTTTGTAAAATCATTTTTTCATCGGTCACTTTGACTTTGAGTTCCATTACGGGGTTTTTATCGGTTGCTGGTTTTGAGTATCGATGAGTTACGAGAGTTCGGAT
The DNA here is from genome assembly GCA_934046635.1 of Buathra laborator. Classification (NCBI taxonomy): domain Eukaryota; kingdom Metazoa; phylum Arthropoda; class Insecta; order Hymenoptera; family Ichneumonidae; genus Buathra; species Buathra laborator. The sequence continues at coordinate 18,963,385 of OW203895.1, read as the reverse complement.
CTCGCGGCCACATTGGTCAATGAAACGCCATTGATGTTCCGTTGGGCCAAATGATCGATGACGATCGTCAAATGACGAAACGATCAATCGCCAACCTGAACTTACATGCTGCGTCTGTATTACTCGCTACAGTCATGTCGCGTGACGACCAGTCGAGTTTCGATGTTGATGGGGCGATTAATGCTTTGACGATACCTGTAAGGTTGCGCCGATACAGTCCTGTGATCGAGAACGACCGCGGAACACCCCTTTTTTTTTCTCTCGTTCTTCATCGACACCGACGAAACGCAGCAACGACGCCATTATAATTCAATGATCCATCATCCGCGCGCCAAACGTCCCGACGGGAAAGAAGCGTATCGTTGGTCTAACGCCAGAAGAGCATATCGTCGTCTAATGCTTGGTGCGCCGACGATACCGCCCTTGTCGAGTTAAATCATCGATGCGATTCACTGTTTCTTCATTTCATTCCTTGCATTCCATACCATATATTTTATTTATTTCAAACTCGTTTCATCGGCATTCAACGCGACTCTTTCGCACAGTGGTCTCTATGAACTCCAAAAAAAATTTAACGGCTTTACATTTCCAAATACTTAATTTAAAAATATTTAAATTAAACGTTTAAACTGTTTTTTAAATCAATTTTCATGGTAATTATGCGGGAAAATGTAATCGAAAAATTATTTTTTCGAAATATACCGCGTTAATTGATTCAATATTTTTTTAACGGAAAATTTGATGAAATTAAAAAGGGAAAAAATCAATACCAATCGTACGAATCATTCAGAGATTTAATTCAGTCCTAAAAAGGAACCCGAAGTTTTCGTGCGGATGTGCGCACGGAGAATATAAGAAACGCGTCTGAACCGGCAAAAGAGGATCAACGAGTCTGGACTCGAGTTCTCTCTGAACGGTCTCTGCAGGTAGAGAACGGGAATATATATGTATATAGTTTGGCACGATGAGAGTTGGTTCTCGCATACCTGCGTGAGCAGCGCGCGACTCGGTATTCTCAGAGTCTGTATAGCTGCTCTCTGCTCAAGCGCGCGGCTCCCGATGCTGCTCAGTAATTATGAGATATTAGCCGGTAATTTATAGTCGCCTCTCTCGGCGCGTCCTTCGTCGAGCCGTAGGGAAAAAAAATTTAAAAACAAAATCCGACGCGCACACAAACTTCTATATTTTTTATGCCACGTTTGGCTTTCCTGTGTGCTTTGCAATAATTCAAATCCGCGCTTTTCCAAAAATCTCGCGGTGAACAATATTTCTTTTTTCAAATTCAATTTTTTTTATTTTTATGGAATAACGATTTATAGAAAATAACAACAGAATAAATAAATAATTTATATATAAATGAAAATTAATATAAAACCAAAAAAATTTTTGCGAGGTTTTTTTATTGATTATTCTGTTTTTTTTTTATTTTCGAATTGCTTACTTAAAAATATATTTTTATTGCCTGTTCCAGGTGAGTACACACAGTATATGATACGCGCGTCTCAAGAGAAAAGGGTGGAGCCGACGATAATGGTCGCACGAAGGTCCGGGTGAGTGAGATATATATCGACGGTCATAAAAAAACACAAAAAAAAAAAAAAAAAAAAAAAAAAAAAAATGTAACACGAAATTCGATCTCGTTGGCGACGCGAAGAAATATTTTTCAGAAGCGTTCACGACTCCCATTGATTCCTGTCCGTTCAGTTTTATCGTCGAAATATTGTATCGATTCGATGACAAGACTTCTTCGAACTTGTCAGCATACGACTCCGATAAATTTGTGAGCTGCTGACGGCTCTCGAAAAAAAAAAAAAAAAAAAAAAAAAAAGTTTGGAAACTTTTACACGCGATATTTATGAACCGTTCGAGTGTTTCCTTCGATTTCGTTTCACTTTCGTTCGGTTCCTTCTCTCTCTCTCTCTCTCTCTCTCTGTCTCGAGGTGACGCACACCCTGCGGGGTTCTTTTCCTTCATTATGGCCACCGTAAATTTGATAAGACGCTGAGCGATAAAGAGAGGGCGAAGACGACGAGTTACATGCGGTGCGAGAAATCTCGCGAACCGTAGAGAGACTGTCAATGTTTACTGAGAAGAGACGGAGGCGGTGTTTGAGTTGTACGTGGCGTCGAACGATAGTGCATCTTGTCCCGAACAGTACAGGGTGTCTCCACGAGCTTGAAACTCCGATGACGTTGAACGTGTGATAAAAAAAAAAAAAGAAAAAAAAAAAAACCTTTAGCATCTCCTTGCAATAATTTATTTTCTTTTCGAAAATTCGACTAACGCAATAAACGATTAAATTGTGTCATAAATTGACTAAAAATAAAAAAAAAAACAAATAAAAATATGATTTATTAAAAATATCAAAAATATAAAAAAAAAATGCGAAAAAGTTATAGAAGTTTTTTAAAAAAATGGCAAAAACGTTATGTAACTTTCTTCGAAAATATTATTCCATCCGTTGATACCATTAACTTAAATACAAAAAAATCCTCGATGAAAGTTTGAAAAAAAAAAAAAAAAAAAAAAAATGGACGCTATAACTCTGAATTCCCGAGTCACTCTGTATAGCAGAGTCGAAAACGAGCGTAAAGAGAATCGCCTGAGAGAGGCGTAAAGTAAGAAAAAGACGTCAAGGGCGGCGCGACGTTGAAAACCGATATTTGGAGAAAAAAAAGTAAAAATGCTATATCCAGTTTATCCCTCGAAGAATGTTGTTTCGTCGTCGCGTATAACTCGCGTACCTATATAGCGTTTGGTATGAGTATATAACTCACGATACTGGAACGATTCTTCATATTCAATAAACAATTCGATAATTTTCCTACTCGCCGTACGGCAAAATATTCTCGGATCGTTCAGCCGCGTCGTGCAATAAATTCGTTCGCTTTATCGTTATTGCAACAATTAATATAACGACGCGAAAGTTTAATAACAGAGAGAATTTATAATAGAGTTGAAAATTACATAGGGGTTCTTCGGTGTTATATTATACTGTGACTGCCGTACGTAGTTATTAGCTTGTTACATACCGCGAGAAGAGTTTACCGATTAATTTTGTTGTTATCAACGCCACTAGGCGGAGTGACAAACGTATCTTGTTTGACGCCTAACTATGAGGCTTTCTATGTCGCGGAGCTCCGCGGCGGGGGTTGACGTTGTTGCTTTTGCACTTCGATACTAAACGGGGGGAGAGAAGAGCGTCGAGAGGGTTGACGGTAAATCTACCGTTTGGGTGTATACAACCTAATTAAACCTCGTCGAATTCCACGTGTAATTGAAGCTTCAGCCGACACCCCACGATGACGAAGGAGATCCAGAGAGGGAGAGGGAGAGGGAGAAGGCAGGCAGGTTGGCCTCGTCATCGCCGTCGAGTCGATTATCCATTGCTAAAAGGGGGGTAGAGAGAGAGAGAGAGAGTGAGGAAGAGACGATACTTACTCCTCTGAGCGAAAGCGCGTGCAGAGAGGATATTCAGCCAATGTGTGACTCTGGTCCTTGTTAGCTCGGGGTACTATAATTATCCAAATTAGAGTGCTCGAGACTTTGAGACGTGAGGCATCGGCGTTGCCGAACGGAGGACATTGGTATAGCGTTTCGAATGAAAGCAAAAAAATATCCGATAATCGGCAAATTTCATCGTTTTAACTGTCAAAGAGTTCCGTGGAAAATATTTAAAAAAAAAAAAAAATGGCTCCAAAAAAATTATTGGCACGTAAAAAAAAAAAAAAAAAAAAAAAAAACGCCGGAGGCATATTACATGAGAAATTTAAATTAGCGAGAGACAGTTTCGTCACGATTACCAAAAATAAAAAAATGATTTCGATCAGAAGTAAATTGTTCTTTGCGAATAATTATTCGTTGACTGCAATCTCGATCGTTCGTATCCATGAATTGGTCACGCAATAAGTTTTTCTCTCTTTTTTTTTATTCGTGTTTCGTCGTCATAATTCCGAAGCACCGGGGCACGTAAAGCACGAGGACAGGAGGGGTGCGCAGTTGTTTCGTGCCGGTAGTTCTCGAACGCTGAAAATAGTCTCGCGGGCCTTATGTAAATTCGTTCCTTCCTTCAAGTCTCTCGTTCGTTGTTCTGTTGCCTGAGACGCGTTCGTTTCGCCCAGTAATTTTCGTCCATTGTTCCCGTGTCTCGGGCGGTTTATTCTTCGTTTCTCGGCTTCTTCTGCTTCTGCACATCGATAGCTATACTAATGTACTCACGTAATAGTGTAACGCCGTACTAAATACATGATGCAATGTGTACTATACGCGTACTATAGTTCGGTTGTAACAACAGCGTCTTTAGGTCGGCACCATCCTTCATTTTTGACAAGTAACCCGCCCGCCTATGCGATCATCCACCCTCCCGACTATAACAATGGGAATCTGCTTGGATGCGTGCAACACCGAGGAAAAAAAAAGAAAAAAAAAAAAAAACATCTCAGCAGCTGAAACTTGCGTCTTTGCCGTGAATTGCTGCTTTTGCCCCCGGGACACAGTTGTTTCGCAAAAACTTACGACTGAAATGAAAATCTTTCCGCCCTCCCAGAGGTATAATTAATGATTAACTTGTTCCCACAGTCTTCGCGGCGTAATGATAAAAAAAAATTTAAAAAAAAACACAAAGTATACACCACTTGGACGTTATGATATTTAGGGTGGCCGCGAGGCGGGAGATCCGCGGGGGCGTTAATTAAGCAATCGAGAGGCAACCGTCCCGAAAGATTAATGTTTAATAAGTATTCAAAGGGTAGCGATATGGTTGACGACGATTTTTCGTCGTTATCATCAAAAAAATTTCATGTTCTTTAAAAATTCGTTTTTTATCTTCAATTTTATAATTTTTTTTTTATTTCGAATTCGGTTCGCACGGGTGGACGAGTAGTATGCAGACATACATATTGATTAGTACAACGCGAGCGGTGAAATAATAATTCGTAACGATTCACCCGTTAAAACGAACATAGATTCTCTCACGGAGAAAATTCGAGGCGCGTAATGTTCGTCCTGCCGGAAGATATTCGCAGGGAGAGCTTACAGTACAGTCGTTGCAGCTGCTGTATACATTTTCCCGTTCGCCGCGACACGCTCGGCGATTGTGTGTACCTATAATTGGGCGATATGCATTATCCCATTTTGCCCCAATACGAGAAACAAATCGCGATAAATTCGGATAACGATGACATTTTAATGCCCGCTGGAGCCGTGAGGCACTACCGTTCTGTATCTTGTCGTGGTTATCGAAACAATAAAGATATACGGAATGCAACATTGCGAGCGAACGTTAGAAAACACTCGGGATACTCTCCGGATTCTTATCGCAGGGAGAAAGAGAGCGGAGACGACAGAATATTTCCCAAATAAAATTTATGACTATTCCCGTGAAACTTTCACTAACCCCCCCATCGATTGAGATTGCGGAGGGACTGTAGAGGAAAAAAAAAAGATAAATAGATTTTTTTTTTCATCCCCACGGTAGCGACAGAGTGTAAGAATCTATTAACGTTGCGGTGAAATATCGTCGATGTGTATACATATATATAGGCATATGAAGGAAAGGCATTTCGGTAATATCGGTGAAACGAAGAGGGGGTCGCAGGGGCGAGGATGGGCATATATCGTTTCGTTGTATGATTATACCAGTGGAAAAGTGGAACGAACCCCGGGAAAGATAGGGCGAAGGAAGACGAGAGATGGATAGCGTGCTTTCCGCCAACTAAGAGTGCCCGGTGAAAAAGTTCCGGGATGATTTTGAGGAAAGAAAGAAAGTGGAGAAACGAGGGAATAGTAGATGCGGGAGGGTGGAGGGGGAGGGGGGATGGCACTTTTGGAATCCCATAGGAATTCATGCCACCAAAGGTACCGTCCTCACGCTCGATTCTTGCGGATGATTCATCCGATGAGAATCCTCGGATCGTCCAGTCAGAGGCTCGTCCCACCCCTTGTATCCACATATTTAATAGCCCCGGCGTTGGCACTATCGTCGATTTTTTTTTTATACACTGGTAATACTGGCGGACGCCAAAAATAAACGATACCATTTCGAATCGCTTTTGGCAGCAGAATACACGAACAGTTTTCAACATTCATAAAAAAAAAAAGGGTTGTGACTACTATACTTTTAAAAAAATGATAAGTGTACATCAGAAAGGAATACAGATGCCAAATAAATTTCGAGAGGCTAAAGAAGTCGTGAAAGGAAAATTGAAACGTAACGCGGGTCGCGACAGAGCCTCGGCGACCAGTCACTCGTGAGATCGTTAAATCGTGCGCAGTCGATCGATAAAATTGATCCTCCGATCGTACAATCGATAAAATTGTGATCTATAGCCTCGCCGTGTGGGGGCAATAGAGATTCTATCCGCTTGTTACACATATTTCTACTGGTTCGCTAGCGTTTCCTATGCCTCGGTGGCTTCTCTATTTTCATTTCTGTCCCGGCAGCCCGCGCGATCTCACCGTAGCCAGGCGTGGATTAGGGAAAAATACATAATCCGATTTGTGAAGAGCACGTCCTGCTTGGACTCTATTAATTTTATCTACTGCTTTCTCGTCGCGGTATTTATTCAAAGCTACAATAACACGCTAATCGCATCATTTTTTACCATAAAAAAAATATATATACCTATATATCGTCTCCTTTCGTAAAGCGCTTACAAACATACGTTCGTTTTTTTTCTCTGAGATCAAACTCTTCTTTTATTTATACAGCGGAGACGATAACACCACAGAAACTTCTCCTTTGTTTTTTGTTCGCGTAGCTTCTGAATACGAGAAGATTTATGCCTCGTAAGACGTTCACGTGGAGATTGCACGGTAGTTATATATATTGCACCTCGTCGTCGGTGCACTTGATCCCGATAACGATCTGAATCATTTACTCGCTTGCCGGTGAAGCTACAAAGAGCAAAAATTCTCTACATCTTCACTCCATGCGCTTTTTATAGGGATACATATATACATATTATATCTATAAATCAACCGAGAAAGTGAACAAAAGTTTGGAGCAAAATGTAAAGGAAGCGCGCATACACAGGGCATTTACCTTTATACCCCTTAAGCGCGGAAGGTCGTTCAAATATTTGAGAGAATTCATATACTCGATGGTTAAGGAGGCGTCTCTTTTTAGCCGTCCCGGTGCGAGGACCGCAATTTCACTTTCAACTCGCCGCTATCGCAGCTCCTCTCTCACGAATGACCGAAACACCATAGAGAACCGCGTATGGAGCAGCGGTAAAGCTCTAATTACATCTAACCAACGTTGCCCTTGGTATTTCCGTTGAAATCCTTTTATATAAAAGCCCCTCAAGGGCTCTATCACGCCCGCGCGACCACCGCTCGGGGTCGTCTTACTCACCGAAGCTCCGAATTCCGTCGAGAGCTAATTAAGCGCTAATCGACCCACGCAACGATCTCTCGTACTCCCAACTCGCGTACTTTTCTCGTCTGCATAACACGACGCGCTTCATCGAGTCCCTTTCCCTCCGCCTTCATCCCCCCGCGTCTCTCCTGCTTTATAGGGATTGCCAGGTGAGATGGATGCAAAGGGATGGGATATACCCTTCCGAAAACGGTCGTTGGTGTCACCTTTCCAAATTGAAATGTCCGGATAGTTCCGGATTCGCAGACTCCATTGTCGGCATTGTAAACTCCAAAATGCATTCATCCGTGTAGGAAATACTAATTCATGCGAATGGGCACTTGGCAAATTTTTTTTTGCACCAAATTTTTTTTTTTTTTTTTTTTCAAATTTTATAGCAATTTTTTTTTTAAATTTAAACTAAATCGAAACAAAATATTATCGCATTCTTTTCCTATTTCCGTTTCCGTGTGTTCATTTTACGTACATATAATATGTTTACGTAAATATATATAATTTATATAAGACTTTTCGTGGTTTTAGAGAATCGTTTCGCGATTTATAAATTCAAAGAAATGTTCACCACAGTGTCGCAGAAGTTACGACTCGAAATCCAATAACTTATTTATAGAGTTAAGTTAAAATATGAAATGTATAAAAAAAAAACAGTTCCAGAAGAAAATAAAAGACACACAAGAAGAAAATAAAATAAAATAAAACAGAGTACCGAAAAAAAAAGGGCAATAAAATAAGTCCGTGCGTCGAATCTCGCGGAACTTGATCAATGGGCCCTTAAAATATCGTCGTGAAACATGCTCGACGTTCGGCGTTGTTGCAAGACCGGTAAATTCTTCCTGTCCTTTGCGTTTATTTTTCTTTTTTTTTTCTTTCGTTTCTTTTTTTTCTTCTGCATCGTGCTCCTGCTACAGGATTGCCAGAAGATATAGAGGGGAGGCAAAGGGAGTGAGGGGAGGGTGAGAAGGCAGTGAAAGAAAGTCCTCGTCGAGGGGAAGCCCGGGCGAAGGAAGGAAAGAGGACATGAGCGAGTTAACCTGTGGCCGAGGATATATTTTGTGCTCCGCCGGTGGTGTGAGTATCGCGTTTCGCTCCTTTTTTTTTCGTTTGCGAACGTTTCACGTTCGAGGTTCGCTCGTATATACTGTAAAACTAAACCGTCCAATGGATTGACGCGCGTGATTCGGGTGTGCGAGAATGTTCTTATAAGTATAGGAGGGCGGGAGGGCGGGAGGAAAGGGGGTGGCGGGGTTGCGGAGGCAGAGCTAAGGGAACGCGAGTACGAGTAAAAGGGAAAGAGGTAAAAAGGACGAAGCAAAGGGACGGAGAATGGGAAAAGAGTTAAACGAGAGTATGTGAAAAGTGTGAGAGAGACATAACAGCGGGTGGGGGGAGAGGCCCGGCGTCGCGATGAGCGCTGCGCGGACCCAAGAAACCCGTGGCTGCTGCACCAGCAGCAAACCTTCTTTGCTCTCTTTCACTCCCGCGGCATTCCTTTGCCCGATCCAACCTGCCTCGGTGCTGCCTGCCAGTTTAACCTGCAGCCCCAACACACTATTATGTCTGACCTGAGGCGCTCCCACATTTAACTATATATACCCGTACCACGTACACCCGCGTTATACTCACACGTTTGTAATTCTTATTATATATTCACGGTATTCGTAATATACACACTAATTTCTATCTATTGGAATGAATACGCGCGTTTACGTATCGGAAACTTTACAAGGGGTAGCGGGGTGTGAGAAAATCACGAGTAGTCGATTTGTTAGCTTGTTGATTTTATTTAATTTTTTTTTTTTACATTTTACTCCGATTTAATAGGAATTTTTCAGCCTCGGAAAGTTGTACCGGGATTGCCGGGTTTCTCGGTGCTACCGAGAGAGTCAATGGGGACTGTTCTACGTGTCGCGCCTGTCCAGTCCCCGAATGAGACCCGTCGCCTCGTATTCCCCGTCTACTTCTGTATACAGAGATCTCTCTTCTCGCTGCCGCGCGGTTATACGTTTTAATCGCATTATTAGGTACGTCCCGGATTAGGTTTCGACATCGTCTAACCAAGTAGCCGCGGCAGTCAAGCGGTAACCAGAGATCTGGTTACCCCGCCGGCACCTCTTAGAATTTTTCTATGCGCCACACTGAGGTCTGTACAACATTAGTGATATACTTTATCAATCGTAGAACTCCAAATGACTTGAATCCTCAATGAATTTCTTCTACTACGCGATATTTTCAGCGATTCTAATATCAACGACTAAAATTATAATATTTTTTTTATAAATTCGAAAAAATTTTAAAAATTTAGAAAAAAAAAAATTGGCATTAATATTGTTTGTTTTATACATTAAAATTCAATTTTTTCGCTTAATAAAATATTTTTTTCTCAATGCGTTAATAAACGCCCAATAATTTTTTAAAATATTTTTTATTTATGTAAATTATTTAAAAATTATATTATTATTATTATTGATATTTTTTTTTGTATAATATTTAAACGCACGTACGTTGAAAACCGTTGAACAACATACTTCGGAAATTTTTGTACTCTCAGCGCCACTTGTTTATTTAGTCATGCGATTTCGATCTGTTAATTCTACGGCTCGTTAGCATATTTTAACCTAAAGAGTTAGATACAGCAGCAGAGGTATCTTTCGATGTTTCTGTGTAAAGAATACCATACTGTATGTGCGGTTGTATCTTCGTAAGTTCTGCGGGAATGCCGAAGGTTTCCTTCGATGCGACCGATACTCATCTCTTATGTTAAAAATGTCCGCCGCGAGTAGAAACCTTTCGATCTCTCGAATGTTCTGCATCTCGTTTCCTTGCAACTTAAGATCTCTCGAAGATAATTCAACGATAATTTTTTATAATTCAAATTTTAAAGAATACATTTGTTTTTTTTGTGGTACGCGCAGTGTTTTTTGTGACGTATTTTATAATAAATTATAATAATTAATGTTGAAATTCGACGGTAAACTTCGATTACCGAAAATATTCTAAATACACAGTGACTTACGTATTATATTTTTTCTACAAGATGTTACGAAGATCGCTATTGAATCGATCGTAAGGATCGTTTCAATCCATCGCTACGCCCTCTCTGCCTCCTCCCCCCCCTTTTGTTCCTATATATAACATATATATCGAAGAGAGCGCAAGGTACACGCGTGTGCTGTGCGGCAAGTCTGCAAGTGGGTCCTCTCCACTTGGTTGGTTGGACCGCTTGGCCAGCAGAGTAGAGTTCAGGGCTCTGCCGTCAGGTATATACGTAAGGCGCGTGTGTGTATCGCGGAGAATGAAAGAGAACGAGAGCTGAATCCCTGGAACTAAGAGATGCGTTACGACGAAGGTGAACGAGCGCGACGAGGATGGGTTAGAGGAGGCAAAGAGGAAGAGACGAGAGAGAGAAGCCGGTAGAGAGTTCGAGGCATGGGAGAGGAATGTGGCCAATGCATAAACTATAGCAGCTTGCATTCCTCAGGGTCCAAGGGTTCCCCGTCTCGTTGTCTATAGTTTGCAAATCGGCGCCCTGCAACGTACAGTATCATGCGCTCTCGCGCATCCAGGTGTATAACTATACTTACACGTGCTGTTCTTGCATTATCGTTCGTTAATCGAATATCCACGGTTCGAAAGATTTTTACCACTGCGGCAAATCGACAATTGCGCGGAATGCGCAACAGCGCAAGCGTAAAAAAATCACCAATAGTAAAATTGTAATTAATAGATTTGGGTAATGCTGACATTTTTTTAAAAATAAATCATCGATTAAAATAAAAAATAAATCAAAAAATAATTTTTTTTTTTTAAATATACATTTTTTTTTTTCAACGAACATTCCACTATTTAATCGGAGATATGGCGGTTTTCTTAATCGAATGATGCAGCCCCCTCGGAGTTTGCATGACCCGATGATATGATGCAATGAGAACCGCGTGCAGAGCTCGTGCAGCTCACCGTGAGCGGCGCGAAGGGTATACAGGCGCATACGTATTACCTCTCGCATGTTACTCACTCCCTTCGTTTATACCGAGAGATGCATATGAACGCAGTGGCGCACGGCAAATATAGTCTCGGGACCGCATATCATTTCGCTCTGTCTACGATGTATCTATTTCTCGTATTTTTATTTCGTTTTATTTTTGTTTGTTTGCTCATTTTTCTACATATTAATCACAGAAACTCGACCTTAATCCGTGAAATTGACTACCTCTCTGATTCTCTCGCATTCTCGCACGTTTCCGAAAACCGCGATAACAGCGTAAATTCGGATCAGCAATTATCGACTGTGTAAATAACATCGCTACCTATACTCGTCATAATCGATATACGCGCAACTGTATGGTATGAAATATTCGCGTTCGATGAGAAATAAATTATCTATTATAATTCCCTCGTTTCATAACGCTGGTAAACAAGAAAATTACATTAAACTTTGTCTCTTCGTTCTCTATTTAACTTTGCCACTTCCGTTGGGAATTTAGTGTCTCATCCATCGTCGCTCCTCGTTATACTTTTGCGTATCTCTCGACGACAATGTTTATCAAACGAAAAATGTAAACGATTTCCGTGCGAACGACAACTCGATCGCGGGCTCGTTGATGCTGATCAATTAAATTGTTCAATTAAATCCGTGTTTGTCATCATCTCGTTTCGAAAGTTTGCGTCGTTGTTAGAGTAGTTTTGCATCGGCCGCGACAAGTGCACGCAGATTCATTGTTACAGATCGATTATACTGTGCACTCGCGTGTTTTGTTGTTTAATTCCCGTTTTATTCGCGATCCGTATCAATTAAACACGCCGCGCGCCGGAAAACATGTAATCGAAGATTTTGTTTATTGCGTTTTCATTCGTTAATTTCGTCTAAAAAAAACGATATTTTAAATAATTAAACAAAATTTTGAAAAAATTCATACGAATTGAGAAAAATAAACGAATTATTTTCATAAAAAAAAATAAAGTGAAAAATTATTTTCACAAATATATATAAATAATACTAATAATAATAACCTGTTATTATATTGAAAATGAGTTAACAAATGTTCGCTTTACGCGCTGTGGTACACGAAAAAATCTCGATAACTGAATAAAAGTTGTAGTAAATCGTTTTCTCGAGTACAAAGATATTCGAAGGACTCGGCGCACTCACAGATTCCGAGCGCAATTTTCGATAACGATCTACCAGAGTTGACGAAGTCGAGAGAGATACGCATAAAAGTAGTTTTTCGCTGACCGTATATACATTATGCACCGGCGGCTGAAAAGCCCCTTGAAGCACAGTGAAATTATTCGATACTAAAGTACTCCAAGCAGCGGAATTTCCAACGACTCTACCGGTCGTACATACCTTTGTCGAGCTCCGTATTTTTTTTTTTTTTTTTTTTTTAACTCCGCGGCAATTAACGATATTAATTCGCCAGTTTATAAAGAAGACGAGAGGGGGGTATATAGATAAAGACAGACATATTCCAAATCAGTATTCGCCGCGAGTTATCTCCTCCATCCTCAGCCTCCTCCACTCTCATTCGCTTTCATATCAATTCCACAAGACAAAAGGAAGAGGACTCTTCGGTTTTTCCAATGGGAGCGCGGAATGGGAAGAGAAATTGAGAGATAGCTGTGCAATGAGAAGAAACAGAAGTGAGAAAAGAAAAGCAAAAAAAAAAAAAAAAAGCAGAAGCTTCAACAAGCAGCGAGTCGGCTGTGGTGGTCTCTTTGCCCCGTGTTAAATTGCTCCTCGACGTTATTCGCGACTTTGTTGCGGATCCTGAAAATTAACGATGCGACCGACGCGTCGATCGTTGCCTCGTAGACGACGACGAACGGGGGGAGGCGGGGAGGGAGCGGAATTTGCGCAAAGACTCATCTCGCTGAGATTTTTTTCCCTTTAAACTTCTCTCTTTTCTTCATTTTGTTGCTCTTCTGTCGGGAAAAGAAAAAGAAAGTTTTTTCTGCTCCGAAACACACACCAGCGGCTACCGTGGCGAGCGCTCTTTTGTGCGCTTATTTATTATTATTATATTTATTTGTTATTTATCATTATTATTATTATTGTTATAAATAATTTCGTCGTATACAATTACTACCGCGTAATACAGTTTTTATTTATTTACAAATATTAAACGTAAATTATAATTTTTTCGGAGCCAATAAGAAAAATATGAAAAAAATGCGAATAATGAGAAAAAAAAAAGTTTGCGGCTCGGCAACAAGAATAGAAACACAGAGAGATAGAGAAAGCAATAAAAAGAGCAGACTAGTAAAACACACGACACGAGTCGTATTATCCTATGTCCCGTGAGAGCTGCAGCACGTGCTCAGCCCTGAGTACCCGACCGCTAGCGTCGCGCACGCTCGCCGTTGTTCGCTGGGTTTTCTCTCGTGTGCCTTCGAGTCTCTCGTTCGAGGCCACACGACACGCGGTTGGGAACACATAGCCCGCGACGCTCTTGGCACGTGGTTTGCGGGGTAAAGAAACAACGAATAACCGCCCGTGTGAATCCTCGCGTGGAAGGAAACTCCGCAACCCCTCGAGAAGCCTTGAGATATTTATGAACGGTCCTCCTGACCTCACCGAGCCTTTGCTTTCGACACTCTCGACATTCTGTGGGACGCGCAGTACCCCGAGCATCTCTCTTCCTAATTTTCCTCGTAAATCGCGGGTTTACCCGGGAGGCAGTGTGCTTCAGGTTTTTCCGAAATTCTTGTTCGTCTTTTTTTTTCTTTTTTTTTTTTTAAAGGAATATCCGATGAAAGTTTATCTCTAAAAGGGTTTTAATCCTGGGATTAGTCTCGTTAACGTTGTATGGTCGTTTTAAAGTCGACGTTTTCCACGTCATTTTTTTTAACTATCCTCTATTAAATCTCAAATTCGAGAATCTGTACAAAAATTAATTTAATTTGAATCAAAAGCATTGAAAACGTAGTTAAAAAATCTATTCACAGTTATCAGATAAATCGAAACTCTGAAAAAAAAAAAAAAAAAACCAACAATTGCTATAATTTTTTTTGCATCCTCGACGCATCATATTTTTCGAAATTTTTTTTAGTCTCGGGGAAAAAATTTTCGGAAAAAAAAAAAAAAAAAAAAAAAAAAAACCAATTCCCACAATCCCCATAAAAATCCGTGCCACATCTTCCACAATCTCGATAGCTTCCAAAAAAAAAACAATTCCCTAGTTGTCTGAGAGCCTTCCATTATTTCGTCGGCGCGATCGATTTTTTTTTTTTCGTGAAGGTAATAGCGCGGTCAAGCCTGCAATCCTCTTGAACGAAATACACGTCGGAGGTCATGGCAGACAGACGCTGAGGCGAAAGAGAGACAGAGACTTGCTATGAATATTTCAGAAGCGGCGACATCCGACGAGCTGGTCTGATATCGATCCTGCGGTGGGATAAGAGTAAGAGGAAAGGGTAGGATAGGATAGGATGAGATAGCAGTGGAATGAGAAAGTAAGCCGCGTCGTGTGCGTCGGTGCCCTCGGAAGCGAGTGCTTTCCACTCGCGGTTCGTATATACTCGACGAGATTCGAATCCGCAGCTGTGGATAGTCCTTAATACGAATTAACCATCGTCGGCCACCTATGTATGATAGCAATAGGATATCTACCGATACACCGATTAATTAACCAGCTGATACATAGTATATACAGCGTATATTGCTCTTACTCTATGGGGAACAAGTTACTCCCAACGCCCGCCATCCTCGGCTCGTATGGAGGTCTCGTTACTCGTTGACGAATTCACGATGCTTGGAGGACGAACGTTGGAAGCGGAGGGGACCAGTTATGCGATACGAGAGCGCGCGGCTGATTAGTCGCTGCCTTGCAGAAATTCCACGCCTAACTGTATGCGGCGGAAGGATTGGTTTGGTCCGTATTGCAACTATACATATGTACAGGAGGCTCGACCTAATTAACGAACGTAATTCGGCATACCGTTCCGGTAGACAGCGGTGCATCCTACGCACCTGGTTACCGGGATGTGCCGGTCCTTTCCAAACAATGAAAATTAATGTTTCTGCAACGATAGCCGTGTGTTACGCAACGCTACGAATAGCAGGGCGCGGATGATCGCCGGAGTTATATTTATGTACAAGCGAACGATGGAGCACTGGCGAGTACTGATAGACGCCGATGCACCAGATTAATGCTGCAGAATTCGGTTATCGCGACATGAATATGGCTATTAGCTGACGTAATCAGCTTGCATTAGGTAGAGATCATCTAGCGTTACGGACAATACTGGTTTATTACTCCAGTTCGCTGATGCTGGCGTTATTTACGGATATGTTTAGTTATAAGCAAACGGCACTTGTAAGCAGTTTTTTATTTCATTTATTTCGGAGTAATCAGATCTGCAGCTAAATTCTGCGCGTCGTTAGATAATCCTTGTCAAGCTATGAGAAGCTTAACTCCGAAAATCGATTGTTCCATGTGAATACCGGCTGAAGGGTTACAATGGTATTACTGGCGCCTAGTCGTTGGTAATTTGTAATTAGAATCGCTTACACGGTTCGCTAATCGATAAGTACAGTCTGACATCGCATAAAGTAACAAATCGGCAACATGTCTTCATCGAAAAACGCTGTGTCTCGTACGACTGGTGTTTGCGTTCTTAAAGAAAACTCCATAAAATCGTTCAGATTTTACACCAATTCGTTAAGCCAATTTTGGGCAAATTACCGATTTTTTTTATACCAAAAAAAATTTTTTAAGAATCCTCCAATAAAAGAAAAGAAAGCATAATTTTTCGAAAATGAGGGAAATTGGTGACGGAATTGAAAAAATGATATTTTTCAAAAACGATATTCGCGAAGTGGTACTGTACCCGATAGCTGAATGTCGACAACTACCTTCGGCTGATCGAAACGTGCTTCATCCGGCGACCTTGTGCCTTCTATCTCGATCCATCACCTGTAGCACCTACTTATCGCCGTTTCGCCATGACCAACAGAATCCACCGGGTCCCCGAATATCCACCACAGATGGAAAGGCGCTTCCATGCATAGTTAACGCTACTCGTCTATCGTATTACGTCTAACGTTCATCTATCCTCATACCACTGGTTCTGTACAGGTATACGCTGCATTCTCGATCTCGTATACGCCTCTCACAGTTCAGTTACGCTGGTAACCACACTAACCGGACGCTGTGCCATGATCAGAGATCCCGGTAGCCCCGGGATCGTGTCAGCCACCCACGGAACGTCAGACCCTCCCTCTCCTCCCCCTTTATCTGAAATCTCTCGCTCTAACCTCCCAAAGCTTTAAGCGATACCGCACCTTCCCCGTTCACTCACGGCACACAATACCTCACCGTCTCGTAGAATCTCGTGTATACTCTCGATCCCTTTGTTTTGACCGATCGCCACCAGACCGTGACCTCACGGAGTGACCCTTTTACCCCCTCCTCCACCTCGCGTCACGCTATAACTCCGTATCCTCGTACAACCCGTTACCTATACAATGCGATGTATATACCTATTTGTTTATAAATGTAGACAGCAACCCCTTCTACGGGGTTAATGTTGTCATCAACGGGAAAATAGCAAAAGGAAAAACAACTATCGCCCTTCGAATTGATACCGGATGGGTCTTTGGATTGTAATAGAAAAAAATATACGTTTTTGATTCTCTGTTCACGATAATTAGAGGATTTTTAGAAATTTAGCGGCAATTTTCCAGGGGGATGATTGAGACTCGGTACAGTTTTAGGCAAAAATTAATGAACAAATAACCTTTGAAAATCATCACTTATGTATTAATTTATTTATTTTTAAAGACGTATCCTCGTTATCACGTTATCCCCAACAATGGCAGAACAAAAGTGCTGAGCATTTTTATTATTATTATATTTTTTTTTTTATCTGTTCATTATCAACCGAAAGAGATCCTTTTACTCCGTCTTGCCATTCGCGATGTCCGAGGCGCATTTGCCGAGTCGACATTCTTAGAAAGAAAAAAATCGACGATGCAACGGGGAGAAGGAGGAAGTCGCGGACTATTATTACGTTTCGTAATCAACAACGTTATCTGCATTATCATGTATCACATGAATGGCCATATACCACCGCGTTTTACTCATGTAACATCTGCTTTATCGCGAAACAAAAGAATTCACAGTGGACACAAAGATTTTACAAATTTGCGCGCCGAGTTGCGGAAGATTATGAGTTACAATAGACGTTCGGAATTTTAAGACGGTACGTTATTAATTTTTTCTGCGCAAAAGGAAAAAAAAAATCTATGACGGAATTACTTCAACGTGTGATTCCTCCATTGACACTGACAGCAACGCGTATTTCCATTGAATCTCATCCGTTCAGTACGCGCGGCTCGAGAAGACTATTTTTCAATCGCATAAAAAAAAATGAAAAAAAAAAAAATGATGCCATCCATTTCACTTTAATCTACTCTCGGCGACTCTTCGTTCTCGACGGTTGCTTGGATGAATGGAAAAGGATCTTTGGAAGCTTTTCGTTCGAGCCTTCGGTTTCAACGACGAGTTCTCCGTCTTGTGCACCAGGCGCGTCAGCTTCGACAACCCCGCCGACCCAGTTCGACGTTAATCTTTCTAATCCCATGGGGTGGCTTCTCCCAGGTGGTCTGTACGTGTTCGCCTCTCTAGTTTCCCTCGGAATCCGCACGAATCGAGGAAAACGCTGAATGGCGTGTCAGCGAACTTACATCTTACAGCTTTTCAAAAGATCTTTACCGATCTTCGATAAAATATTAATTCCCAGCCGCAGAAACACAGTACAAGTGAATTTTAAATTAATAATACGATTCCCACCAATGAGCCGGAAAAATCTCGATAATCGGTAATCATCGATAATCCGTATCGGTATATGGATAATTTTATCGTTGCCGGGAAAAATATTCGTTTATTACTTCGAAATTCAGTCTTCCGAACGAATGACGAAATTTCCATTCGAAACGGTAAAAATGGTTTAAACTTTCGAGAGTTTGTCTCGGTGCGGAAACGAGCGGAAGAATTTACCACGAGTAACGACTGATAAACAAATTGTATCGGTACACGAACGAAGGGAAAAGGGCGGAGGGGGCGGGGGAGATTTCCTTTCGGAGTCGCGGGTAAAATGCGCCTCCGGAAGTAGTTTAAGAGGATATACCGTGGAGCTGGTGATGCGGTGAAACTGTAACCGGGAGAACCGAAGTAAAGCCTCCGCTTTTCAAGAGCCGGAAGAAGCGGAGCTGAGTAGAGAAGAGAGCGACGAGAACTGCCGCGGCTCATCGATGCGTTCGCGTGAAAGAGCGAGGGAGTGCGGTTACAACGAACCGAAAACCGATAAACTCTTCGATGTCTAGACTACGAAGGTACACGGCCTCGCAGCCTGTGTTTATTTACGCAACAACGCAGTTGATACCGCAAAACTATGGTGAAAATTAACAAACGCGATTCCCGCACCAGTTGGAGAACGTTGAATGCGCATGTTTGATTCATCCACTGGTTTAATCGGCTCAATCCCCTCTCAACAATAATTATTTCGAGTTTTGCACTGCGGAGCGATGCAAATGTCGAAGTTCACGGCAAAACAATTGCTAATTTGGTTCGACAGCGAGTTCGAGAAGGTAGTCTTCGAAATTTATTAACTTTTTTTTTTTTTTTTTTCAAAAATTAATAATTTTTTATTCATATTAAATTCAAAACTCACAATTCAAATTGAATTTTTGGAATTGATGAATTTACTTTTTACCAATATTCAAAACTTTTTATTTCAACTGAATTAAAAGGTTAATGCATAAGACATTAATAATTTTGCTCCAATACAGAAAGTATTTTCACTTGAATAAAAAAAAAAAAAAATTGGAATGAACAAATTAACGTTATTTTTGCGATTAAATTTAAGTGGTTTATCGATAATACAGATCGGCGCAGAAATACTGATTTCTTGAGAATGCCGTTTTTTTTTTGCGACAAATAAATATCATTCGAGTAATGATCATGCGAGACAGTTGTGAATGAACCGACATAGTCGCAAGACAAAGTGACGTGCTATCGGGTTTGAAATGAAGTCACGAATTGCCTGCAGCGTGTGCGATGCCCATCGTGATGGTTCTGTCCTGGGCGCGCACTCTCGGACTGCGAGAGCCCACGGCCAAAGGTAATTATTGTAATTGGAATCGAGAGGTCCCGAACGACCTACATTCGCGGACGGACGGGTCTGTTACTTATATAGTTGCTATATGTTGTATACTATAACCACTACAGTCCACACATATTTTTAGTTTTTTCGGTATTTTTTTTTTCATCACCCTTCAGCATTGCCCGCGCGCGGAAGAACTCTCGTCATTATATCCTCGAAAGAGCGATTACATCCTTCATTTTTTTGCTCCTGCATTCCTCGAACTCAAAGGGTTGGTTGGCCTCGCCGCTTCGAAAATGATCAATTCCCTCACTTAATCTCGATATCTTTTACGACTTTCTTTTACTCAAATATTTTAAATTTAAACATTATAAAATCTACGTTAATTTTTTACCAAATTTTTTATTTTTCAAAAAATAATAATTCAAAATTGTTTGCTAAAAAATTCGAAAATTTCGAAATACTTAAATTTTTTTTTCCACATTCTGCTGATGATACGAATAAATGAGTAAAAAAGTAAATATTATGCTGTACCCATGTTTGAAGTTAACAGGACAATAGCTTTGTTCGCATTTCGTAAATTCGTTCGGACAAAAGAATTCCGAAAGCGTTCGTAATCACCGCTCGAATCGGGCTAAATTTTTCGACTTGTGCGAAAGTCCAAATGCGTGTCTCTCGCTTGGCAACAGTCCCCCTCGGGGTCATTTATTTTTGCGTGAATCACACTATTCTTCAGTCGTTCCTTTATCCGCCTCTGTTGTATCCGAATTCGTTGGTTGTGGCCATCGGAAGAATTTGCCGTCGCGGATGTTTGACTAATGAATGTTTCGAGAGTCCCGATCATCGAGATGATGATTCAGCCAGATAAAGAGACTCACAATTACGGTCATTAGTTATAGAAATCACGGTAGTCCCGCGGAGATTTTACGACGCAAAGCGAAGTCTCCAGTTTGCCGTACTTTCGGACGTCGCAGCATTCCGATTCATTTAAAAAAAAACGTATCGAAAAAAAAAAAAAAAAAAAAAAAAAAAAAAACGTTCGTGAAGCCTTGAAAAGTTCGTGAGAAAGTTCCGCTGTCGCAACGCGTTAGTTGAATTATGAGTATCAGAGACGCCTAATTTATATCAGTCGGATGTACCGCGGGGTTTCTAATGGTCCTGAAATGCTGATAATTAATTACCAAGCGTTGTACATTAACTCGCGGTATTAAATCTGCCGTACAATTAACTATTGCATGTAAACTCGATATTCGCTAACCGATCACGCGGCCGGCGGCTCGTGTGCTGCTTCTTTCTTCGTTCATTCCTTTCCTCCTCTTTTATCGAAGGTTATATCGAACAAAGCAGGGTTCGGAGCGTGCGAAACAAATAACCGCAGAGTCTCGAGACACTGACACGCTCACACAATTACCGTGTTGATATAGATAATGGGGGTGGCCTGCAGTCGTTCCGAAGTTCATCGGCACCGGTCAATTAATGAACGCGGATGAATATTTCAGTCGTTGTCCGATGCTATATAACGAACAAAATCGTATCAATAAAACAAGAAAATAATGTAACTCGTAGCATTTTCATTGCGATTAAACATTCAATCAATAATAATTTTACATTTACGATTTTCATTCATATAAACATTACGAAAAATACGAAATAAAAAAATATTCAACATCCGGCAAATATTAATACATTAATTAATAGTTACACGAGCCATTCAAAATTTGAAGTATTTTAACGAAATAATACAGATTATTGAATGATAAAAAAAAATATCAATAAAATTCCTTATTGTTGTCTGAAAAAGAAATTTTTCTGTAGCGTATTGTTTACTTACAACTTTCTGTAAAAAAAAAAAAAAAAAATGACACGTTGCAAGCCGGTAATTGGAACAGATGCAGGTTCAAGGACGTAGGGGTGGAGTGCTCGAGAATTTTTTTTCGGGGGTAATACAGGTGGGAGTTCTCCGTGAGTCTCCGTGAAGTGCAGCGGAAAGTACATAAGGTCAAGTGGGCGGGCCAAGTGGTGGTTGGTGTGCGCCCCGTTGCAGATCGGCGACGAGGTATACCCCCGGCGCCCGCGGTCGGGTGCCTTCGAGTACCGGGAGCAATTGAATGCTCGACTTTAGACCCTTTTTCCGCCTCACTCTTTTTTTAGGTCGCCACCACCTGATTCTATCTCTGCATAGCGGTAGGCGCCGGGTGTGTATCTATGTTATCCGGTGTACGTTGGTTACCAACGTATACCTACTACGCCAACCCCGCCCTCTGGTTACTCGCTCAAGTGTTTTCTGGGTCAAGTAGCTTCTGGCTATGAGGCGTTCAGCCTAGAAAAAATACATAGACTCTCTCTACTAAATGAGTACTTTTAAAAAAATCACAGTGTACCACTACCGTCGAGTATCACCGACTTCACATCGAGGACCGTATTTCTCCATTCAGAAACTTCGAGTTTATGCTAAACTTGTCATAAAAAAGAGAGAAAAAGCATAACATCATTAGGACTGTATGAAGAATCCGGTTAGCAGGGTGAAAGGCGTCGTAATATAAACTTTTTTATTGCCTCGTTACCGCGGCAAAATCGTAGAATTCATGTTCGCATCCTGCTTAGTCCAGTTACTAGTTATGTTTAAGATATTCGACGGGAAACGAGTTTCGCGAAATACCTATGCAGTAACGCACTGACGGAAAAAAAACATTGTTCTTTATCAGCGCGATATCAGCAAATATATTTATATATATTTTCCGTGCAATATTAATTTTAATAATTATTTATTGCATTCTATTTTGAATAACGGAACGGATTTGTATTCGTATAAATAACGAGCGAGGATATGCTGCACCATATCGAATCGCATGGTTCTCAATCTCGCAGACTCTTCCGCCCACATCCGATTCGCTGTATGCAAGAATTATTTCAATGGAAGAAATCCCATGCTATGAGCGAAACATTCCATCTGTATGGTCAGCGAAGCGCGTTAGGGTTACATGCAATTGATGCAGTCGTAAAGACCGGCGCCAGGCGTCTGGAAAACCAGTGTTAGCTCAACTCTGGTGCTACTACCCAGTTGTATATTGGCGTTGCTAGTTCTGCGGTACCTATAGTTACCACTTATCCACCAGTTAGTGCGGTTGTACACGCGAGAGTGGCATAACCGTTGATCCCGGGGACTGCGGGTGCGAGGTATAAGAAGCGAAAGAAGTTCCGCGCTGTATGCGGGAGGTATTGATGACCGTATGATCATGGGGTCTCCTCCGTGGCGCCAGTTTTCTATCTTGCACTAGGATCTCGATGTATGTACAACATCTAGCGATTGAATGACCGGCAGTAACATAAACTAGTGTCACATCTTTAATCTTTTGGCTGGTCGCGAAAAACGAAAAATCAACTCACATCCTGTTCAGTATAAGTGTACATTGATTCGATTTAGAATCATACCAAGGAATTAGAGTTTTTCGTGGATGTGTCGAAGCGCAAAGTCGCTGAACAATACATCAAACTTAGTCCAATCGGCCGTGTCATGTTATTACAGCCTCTACCTATTTCTCGCCTTCCCCCGAGTTAGATGAAATTCTAGCATTGCAAAATACCACCATGCAGCCGTAAACATGTTCTCTCGTAGTTCCGCAAAGCGCATTTGCACTACCAACTCCCTTCACCGAGATTAATCCCGTCTCGGATTTCCATTATACCGCGACATTGTTCTCGTACGCACAATACAACTTCTTCCCAGTCGGCAGTCTATGCTCTCAAGCTTGGTAACAGGCAACGGCAACTTGGCATAAAATGAAAGGGGGTTCCTGTTGGGTGTTGCTAAGACTGGTGGTTTTCCTGAGTATTTCCAAGTACCAGCCCTTTCTATCGCTCGCTTTACTCGCTTTCTCGTTATTTCCCCTTCTCTTTTATATATCTTCTGGACCTACACACGCACACATTTGTTTCTTACAATTGTACTGGTAACCACGCATTGTCCCGGCTGTCTCAAACGAGCTTCTTTGTCTCAACTCACGCATCTACTCCCCATATATCCAATAACAATTTATGCACCCAAGGCGTCGCGCGAGCGATCCACTCGAGCGCCAACCTCTGCCTCCCCGCCGCCATTCCAGCATGAAACTAATGAAACAAACCTGTCGAGCGTGTAGTGCACGATATGCACATGCATTGTAATACAATGAGTCCCGTCGGCACTCGAACGCTTCACCAGGACCTGACGTGATCGATATTTAACGCTGAAGCAACCACTATTACTCTGACGAGTCCAGATTCTACTTGGTGCCTCATTACAAAACTCACGCGTCAATGATGACTGGGTGATGACACGGATGGATACAAAGAGTCAGCTTACAGAATGGGAGTCAGTTTACAGAATCGGAACAGTAGAGTGTCTTCCGTGCGCTTTTTTTTTTATGACAACGACACCATTGTCATCTTCATCGCGGATCATGATACTCTTAATGTAGACACGAAAGTATTTTTAGAAGAGAATCAAAGAGGCCTGTCGAAACTTTTTAAGTTTATTGCGGTCATCTTGTTCCCATGAAATTCATGTTAGACACTCCACGCGTTGATTCCGCCTGGAAAGCCACTTGGGGCATCGCAATAAAGTTTTATCGACGATTGTTTTATTGGGGAAGCATCAATCGTGGATTACAATGAAGGATCCGCTGTTAGCCCTTTTATGCTTTATGATCATATAGACGTCAACAATTTATTCGACGTTTCTACACTGGTAGGCTGATGAATAAAAGCTTCAAGCGTTGGAATGGAGTTCGATAGGGTTCTGTCCGATTTGGGAAAAGATAAATCGACCCGGTAGACCGGTCATTTAGATTCCAGACTATCATTCTTATAGCAGCAACGAAAATATCCTGATAACTCGACGGGCATGTTACTGATAACCTGCCGTATAGATTTATCTACGATTAAGCTGAATAATATTGATTTTAGGCAAAGTGGCGGAACGATTAAGACGGGGATCGAGAATTTATGTGTTGTTTTAGGCGCGATCGGTTGAATGAACGAGACATACGAAATTGCATTGAGTTTATGGGATTAAGTATACAGGTTTGGTTGGTCTCGCATGCAAGATACAAGTCCATATAGACATCCCTGTTGGCGTTTAACAGTTGCGTTATATACTTGCCTGGCGCCAAAAACTGGTCCTAATTGGAAGACTGAAAATTCCAAGTTTATCGCCAAGTCCTAAACCAGACGGGATCGAGTCGAGGCATTCGCAATTCGCTTTCATCCATTCTCAGGCTGATCCTCGTCCGGTTCGTCGACATTCCTGACTGTATTATAGTATAACCTTCTCGTTTCCTCCCCCTCCCTTTCTTATCCCTTTCGCGAGAGAAACGATCCTCTCTCGTTGATGCGCTCTCGCGAACGCACGAGTTTTGCCCATCAACGGGCTCTCATCTCACTTCGAAGCAGAATATATCTCAATTCGTCGAACGAAAACCAGTCAGTTCAAGGGAACATCACCAGGAACCACCCTGTAATTTGAATGGCGTTAGAGTCATTTTTACGACATACCTCTCGCGCTCTCTCTATTATTGTGAGAATTTATTAAACTATTTTTTTTTAAATCCAACGCATTTAAAAAATTATTTTTCTTTTTTGAAAAGACATATAAATAAATAAATATTCTTATTGTTAAGACTTCTTATTGTTAAACGTCTTCGTAAAAATTTTGTTTTCTTATTATAAATAATTATATTAATTTAATTATTAAATTAAATTATTGCGAATAAATGCGCAGACGAATAATCGTACGACACTTATTGCGCAGTATCGGGTGTACCTATGTACAATTTTCGGTGAGATTTGAGAACCATCGGTCAGAAGCGCGAGAAAGGGCGAACAACGGAAGAGAGGAAAGGGCCACGAGAGTACCGGTCGTCGGACTTTGGGCCCTCGTGTGTGCTGGTGAAGCACGATAAGTTTCACAGTCGTAAATGTCAAATATGCAAAGGCCCTCCCTTTCGCTTATATGCTAATTTCGACTTGCTTGTTTCTAACGACCATTTTATTACTTTCATTAGGTTTGTGAGACCCATCGAGATTTAGTATACCTTCCTGCATTCCGAAATTAAAACGCGGGAATACATATTTCGAATAACCTGTACCTGAAAAAAAAAATTAAAAAAAAAACATCACCTTTACAGAATCTGAGAAAGTCATTGAAAAAAACAATATATACATAAAAATCTTTATTCAAAATTCAAAATGTTTGCTACAATTACCAATTTCGTTTTAAATTTTATTTACATACAAAAATCATTTTAAAAAAAAGTTTTAAATACGTAATAAATAATAAAATATGTTGAAAAAAAAAAAAAAATTTAAAGAAGTTTACCATCATCTCTCGTTTGCCAATCAAATTTATCGATAATCAACGTTAAGAATGATAATGATTACCAAATCGACTGATTGCCGTGTGTCAAGTCTCTTTCTCGGTAGGATCCTCGACATTATGCGTTCGTCAATTTATACACGTTGTCTTTTCCTCCTCCCTTTTCATTATTGCTTCTTTCTCGTCGTCTCTCGGGTAAAGAGCCCTTTTGTTCGGTTCGGTTCGCGGGGATGGAAGTGAGCGCGAGGAAGAAAAAGTTTCGTATACCGTTGGTTTGTCGTCTCGTCGTCTGGGCTGTTCGTATCGTCGCGCTCTTCTCGTGCATTCTGGCTTAGACCCGCCGCGACTGTGCGGACAAATGCAACGGCGACGGCTCGACGACTCGTCCGGACTTTATCGACGCTCCGCATCGCAAGTAGCATAGCCACGCAAAAGTGGTTGCGCCAACCGCCAGACGGTTTATTCCTCTTGTCATATAGAAGTTTCCCTGTTGGCACATAATACGTTCCGTACATTACTTCGCAAATTTACAACTACTCCATCGGCCATTCCTGTATCCTCTATTCCGTTCATTATAATAGGCACGGCGACACGTAGGTTGGCCTCTTACTTGGTTTGCGCACATGCCGACCCGAGTCCTCTATAGTTGCAGCATGAAAACATGACGCTCTCTATGTATTCATCTCTTATCCCTATTTGGCCGCTACGCTCAGGATCTGCAAGCTCTACGAGCATAACTCACGTTAGTCTCTATTCTCCCCGCGCTGTACCCCGATTCTCTTTATTTTTCATCCGAGGATAGATCTTTCGAGAAACATTAAAGTCTAAAGGTTGCTGAGCAGACAGAAGACTCGACATTTTGCTCTACGCTCGTCGGCGCCCAGCGCTGTTACAGCATCTTTTCATTAGCCTCGCGTGATGTATCACTAACCCTTGTCCAGCGAAGCAAAGCTTTATGTAGTCGGGTTTTTTTCGTATTATCACCTTAGCTATTGAAAAATTGCCAGTCGGTAACGAAGATTTACTCAATTATCACGGAAATAAAAAAGAAAATTTTAAAGAGCAGTTTTCATCATTCATAAATACCAAACGTTATTTCACCGTGAAAACTAAACGATCATAGGATAGACATCTGGCAAAGATTCTCACCGGTTCTCTATCTTATCTTTAGACCATTCGAACTGCGATTCAGAGAGCGAGAACGACGGAGATGGAGTGATGAGAGATGATGATAAAAAAGGAGAGAATAAAGCGTAGTAAAGGCTCTGTATGCATAGCCACGCGTCCTTCGATGCTATCGCGTGTTTAAATACGTCCGGGTCCTCTTTGTCTTCGTTCATCTTTCTCCTACACACGCGCGCGACCTACAAAAAAAAAAAAAATCGACGTTTTTTGTTTTTTTTTTGTCATTTTTCCTTCGGCGCTCTGGGGATTCTCTCGTCTCTCGCTGTTTGCTCCATGTTGGCGGAGAGTCGACGAGCGGAATTCGCTAATAAAAGGTGTATTTCGCATGAAACTATGACGCAACTTAGGAGACGCTAAATTTCAAAACTGGTCTAAGTATCCCGTATCATTGCTGAAGGAGAGAACATGAAAGAAGAAGTGAGGAGGTATAGGAGAAACGGAGAACATGAATTAAGGTAGCGTGACCCTTGCGACCTGAGGAGTCCAAACAATCGGAAGATCAGTCCTCGAAATATCTTCAGCTCCTGGGAACACATTTATGCGTGTCCGTCCGTCTGTCTGGACGTCTCCGCTCGACTGCCAGTCCATTTGTTAGGGACCCCGTACGGTGGGGCCACTCACCGTATTATCAACGCCTTTGGTGTTCCTCCGGTTGCTTCTTCTTTGTTTCTTCTACTCAACGTCGCTGATCCTCTCAGCTTCGATCTTTTCTTCCGATGTATCTCTTCATTATTTGATTTCCGTTAATTATGAGGCGCCAGACATTGGTATCTTTTCTTTTTTCTTCTGGAAATACCTTACAATGTTCGCTGGTCAATTTTAGCAAATTCTGAATCAATGATATGATTTCTTTTTTTTTTTTTTGCGATCGCGCTGATTATTGAAAACGTCATTGGACACGTTGATACTAATTACTGGACGAGTACGTAGCTGTAGTTGCAAAGAGGATACGACGATAAAGAACTTTTAGGGGTTTGGCTTTGGCAAATGGAAGTACGGTGACGACTGGATACAGTAAAGTCGATAATCGGTCGAGCGAAACGGTAGAAGTACCTTTTCGTTGTCGGTACACATGCGAATGGATGCCGTCACGAGCAGTGAAATTCAAACCTGACCCTTTTTGCAAGTCACGCGACTACCCAACAATGCCGAGTTTTCCAATTAAAACCATCGGAATATCGACGAGCTCTCAAGAATAACACTGCGTGTACCCGGGGCACCCTGCAGTCGCGGCATTGTCGAGGGATATGGGAACCGACGACCGCTTCGGCTCACTGTACACGGGTCATACGTGGAAGATTCATTTTCCAGTGGTTCTCATCCGTAGAAACACGATAACAGCCTTCATTTGTATGTATCGTATATATCATACAAAATGTCGATCAATATTTATGGCATCAAAATCGCTACTTTCGCAACTCTTTTATTCTGTAATTTTTTTTCTTTTACTCTCAAACGGTTGAAATAAAAAAATTTTCGGGAAAAATAAAAACTATCGACTGTAAAACGTGTGTAATACAAAATTATATGAACAAAAAAAATCTTAATAACAAATACCTACTCGCGAGTTGTCGCGTTGGAAGATTCATTCAATGACGAACAACTCTCGACTCTAATAATTGTTTATTATTTCACGCATTGTTTTTTTATATAATTTTGTTATTACTCTTTTTTTTTAGTCGACATTTTTTTTATTTTTCGGAAAATTTTAGTTTCATATATATATATATATATTTTATTTCTATTTCACTGAACTTCTTGTTACGATTGTATAGCCGAACAAGAAGCGTGGAAAATTCATGCGCAAAATTGCAACGAAAGTGTTCAGCCGAACAGTGGCGATAACTTGTTGCGCGGAAACAAATTCTCCACATTGAAACGAACGATCGGGCGGCTAGTTTACCATAGCGATCTTTCGAACACATACCGCGGTAGTTGAATATACGTAGACCCTTAATATCGAAAGGCTTGGAACAACGTTGTCGCGGTTTCGTAACCGCAAATAACCACACGCCGAGGCAGTTGCATACCGATACAATGGCGGAATGGCGGAACCGGTAAAGGAGTATCAGTTCTCTGTACGCGAAATACGTAGCCGTTTCTGTATGCGTGCACAATGCGGGTTTCGCCACTCACCAGAATCTCGTGCGAAACGCATCGTCGGTGGTTGGCTTTGGCCGCCAGAACGACGCGAGAATTTGCACGTGGAGCACAGCCGGTCTCTGTAGTACGTGTACACTACCTCTCGCGTACATAGATACCATGCAGAAACGGAGAACCGAGAGAAAAGCCGAGTTGAACAAGCGAGATGGGCAGTCGGCACTGGTCCATCGTCGTACAGGATGATGGTACCGGCGGTGATGGTGGGAGTTTAATTTGAGGCTGAATGCCCGCCGGGTCCGACAGCCAGAGCGCTGGGGCGAGACCACAAAATCCGCTCGCGCTTCATCCAAACGGTCCGAGAGACTCGAACCGCTTAAATCCTCGCGTTCACGACGAAACGCTTCGGCTTGTCCGGTTATCGCGCTCTTTCCGTCTCTCACTCTCTGCCCATTGATCCTGAGGCTTTCCTTCACGTTCTTTGGGGCTGATGCAGAATTGCGGATGAGCGTCGACGGAATAAGTTTCACAGAGCCGGAGAGACAGGAAATGAATGTTCCCCGGGAGAAATTCACACGAAATCTCTTTTGTTGAGAAAATTCGATTAACTTCATTTCTCCTGTTACCTCGCCGTCAGAGTAACCGAAACGTTGATGCGCGACATGTTCCATCAAATAAAATTGTTCTGTATGTCTTGTTTTCATCGATATTGGGCTTTTATTTCTTTATTTAACCGTTCAACAGTGAGTTACACATTTTATATGAAAATAGGTAATCGATATTGAGAGGCAGCGACTTCGGTTATTTTCCGGCAAAACACGTGTTTCATTCATTTTTTTAGATTCAATGAAAGTTTATCACTAATCCGATGTATTTATCTATCGGTAATCGGTACAAATTGTAGGTGCAGCGTAATTTTTTTTTTTTTTTTTTTTTTCATTCGAATTTTTTTTTTCATCGTATTAAAAAAAAATTAACCTCTTCCACACGTTTTAATCTTCACGGCTGGAATTTTTTTTACACGCTCGGGACATCGGTACAAAAAATCGATCGCATGGAATTTTTTATAAGATTTTTTGTTATCGATAAAAAAAATAAAATATATCGCTTTAGATTGTAGTTTGCAAAATTCGTTTCAACTTCCGCGTTAAGCGACGAGCAATTTTTCTAATCGCTCTTCTAGTCTCGAGAATTAAATTTTTTAAAAACTGCTCATAGTCCAAGAGATTGTGAGTCCTTCTGAAAGTGTCAATTACCGCCGCGAGAGTTACCGCGACGAACTGAGCGAAGCGAAGAGCGCAGTGGCTTTCGGAGAAAAATGTGATTACCGAAGAGAGTGTTTTCTCATTCGACCCGTGCGGGTTGCTGGCTGGTAAAACTCTGTTATGAATGTACTCAAGAGCCCGACGAGGCAGAAACGTGATTCGAATTCGATTAATCGACCATAGCGGGTGTTAGTCGGAACCCCTATTCTCATACTTTCATCCTATTCCATGTAGTATCTCGTCATTCTCTCGAGAACTCTACTAAATTCGAAGGTCCTTCGGGCAATCGCACACAATTTTCTGTACCGCATATATATGTATATACGTATATTTGTCGAGTCGGGAAATCGGCGACGAATGTAATATTGGAATTTTTATCGACAAGTTATGGACTCGAAGCTTTGGTAACGCCTCGAAAGCTGTATAGGTATATAGAGTATATAGACCCATAGGTACGTATATGGTACAAATATCACGTCGAGTTTTCCATTCAACCGAAAATCTTTGCGTGCAACCCAACGTCGGTTTTCCTCGCTGCTAGTCCGATAAAATTGGAAACGGAAGCCCCGGCTAGCGTAGAAATATGAGCGGTGATTTTGCTCCTCCGAACCGGGCAACTCGACTCTCAGTCCGGAGTTCCTAAGACATCTATATATACGTCTATGTATACCTGATATATATATGAATCGCTCGAAGAAACGAAAAGTCGTTCGGGCGATGTGATATATGAGAAACGAACGACAAAAAGAAATAAAGGAACATTGGCAATCGACGCGTAGATGCCACCGATGCTCGCGAACGCCTAGCATTTGCATATGTTTTATGCAACATTGAACACGTCCACAAAAATAAATAAAAAATAGTGAAAAATAGTAGAGAGACAAATAACAATATACCTGGACTTGGAATTAAAAAAAAAAAAAATTGCGCACACGGGTATCGGGTTTTCCGAATAAAAATAGAGATCTTTACCGTTCGCGGGTCGAATGCATAGCGAAATCGACCGAGTAAATGGCCCAATAGGGTCTTTCAACGAAGGGTCGATGGGCTTAGGTAGGTGATTTTTATCTCGTCCGTTACATTTTGTAAAGTCTCAGATGAAATGAAAAATTCGCTATTTTTGTACCGTTCAGAAATGGTGAGACGCGAATGAGGAGATGAAAAAGCGAAATTGGTTATTTAATTTCACGCAGATTTTTAGAGGAGACAAACGGTAATTTAACTGTTGTGTTCTGATTTTTTGTTTTTTAAAGAATTCAAAAAAAAAAATTTACAAAAATTTGAAAAAAAAAAAAAATTTCATTCACCGACTCGCGTCTAAAATCTGATGTCTGATAGTAGACATTTTCACGGAAAGAATTCCCCTTGAGAAAATTCAAATTTACCATTTAAGTTCCGGAAGTAGTGCTGATATTAATATTTATCCACCATCGGGCGGGTTGGTTAGGGTAATAAAGGAAACCTTCGAGAACGGAACCGGGGAACGAGCTTCGCTCACAGTTTCCGCTTTGCTTTGCTCACAATAAAGATAACGCGTCCGCGGGACCACGTAACAAATTTCTGTTATCGTCATCCGCCGCTATTATCATTGTTATAACTATAATCAGGTGTGTGATCAGGTAGAAATTACCTTGAAAATCTCTCGAGAGAAAAGAAACGATGCGCTCTTGTCGTACTGCTCGCCGGCACCGAGAGTCCGGGGTATACCTATCCTAATGTAATCCCCGTGTAGTTATCCGGTCTGAGACGGTGAAACGAGCCTCCGGGAAGAGTCGAAGAAGCGAGACGTTACGAGGATAGAGAAAATCGAGAAATAGGAAGCAAGAGCGAAGCGAAAAGCGAGAGGGTACAGTGAGAGGCTCCTTTGCGAATCAGCTGTTCGCAAAGAGTTTGGTATAGTTACATCAGAGAGCCACGGGGAACGAATATAGCGGAGAACTGGGATGCTACGGTGAAAGAAGGAACGACGAGGGGGGTGGAGAGAGAGTCCGCTGGCGGCTCGGCTCAAAGCATACCACCAGAGAGAGAATACTCTCTCGCGAACGGGCCGAGAGAGTGGCCGGGATGCTGCGAGACAGAGAAAAGACAGAGGCTGAGAGATGAAAACGCGAGAATCCGAAAGATAGAAAGAAAGGTACGGACACGAAGGAACGAGAGGATAAGAGAGAAACGGAGAGTGAAACGGCCGAAGAGCAGACGCGTGGGAGCGGTTTGGATCCTCTTCTCTTGGCGGTTCACGAGGCAAGAGGTGCGCGCACGGTGTGCTCAACCTTTGCGGACACACAGGTGAGCGGAAATCGAAGAGATTGGTACCCTCGATCCCTTCGTTTCGGAGCGAACTCGTTCCTCGATCGAACGAAGACGAGAGCACTCTTGTCCTTGGATATCTTCGGGGAACATCCTCCTGCACTATACATTCAATACAATTGCCGTTTTTTTTTTCTTTTTCAAATTCCGTTTTATTGCTTTCGATGCACAGAAGCACTGCAACTTTGTTGCGAGGCTACAGTTAGAGTTGAAATTCTCTTTTTTTTTTTTTCGAGAGTATTCCACTCCATTCCACTCGATATCTCGTAACATCTTCGTGAAACATCACGTAGCAACATTCTTCACGAAGATCAATAGCCATGCGATAGCAATGAGAATTTTTTTTTCTCTTCTTTCTCTTCGGTCAGCGCACGAGAATAAAAAATCAATAAAAAGCGTAGCAATAATAATAATAAATAAATAAAAAAATTTATTATAAAAAATCAATAAAAAAAAATGCAGAAAAACAGTTATAATAACCATAATAAATTAATAATTTAATGGATTTTTGGGTTCGCAAGATCGCTACATTATTTCCGAATACGAAAGCTGATGACATAAAAAAAAAAAAAAATTCTTCACTTGATCGATTCACACGATTTTTTAAAAATCGCTTAACCAGTACGCAGGTTCAGAATTTCGGACGATTCCGGTCGTTTTGCATTCCGTTAACCTGCAGCCGGTCCAATGCACACGGGAAAAGAGTCTCGAGACTCTCTTCTCTCGCGATCGAGTGCCTTGCCGTATCATGGGCCGATCTGACCCTCGTAATTGGTCCGAGAGTTGCCCGTTCCAAAGGGCGATCGTCTCGGGGATTCGGGACCGCCGCTGAGCGCCCTCTCTTCCTCTCGTATCTTTTATCTTTTTTCTCTTAAAGTCGCGATAATCATGGTTGCCCGGCAAGCGCAAGAAGAGAATCAATTAAAAACGTGACCTCCGACATGTAATTTATAGTACCGTCGAATAGAATGGGTTATCTTGCGTTATCGCGAAACTATCGAACTACGGATTTTCCATTGACAAATGGCATAAGTGCCCAGTTATGTGTTACTTTGGAAATTTTTCATATTTGCATCCCCCAAAAAAATAAATATTATATATATGAATAATAATATTACATTACTATTATTTTTAATATTTATATTTATATGATATATAAAATTATAATAAGATATATAACATTTTATATATTTAAAAATGGAGTCGAATTTTTTTTTAAATCATAGAATTTATATATACGCATGAAAAAAAAAAAAAAAAGACGCGAGTAAAGCTCAGTTTCCGGTTTCCACATTGTAGACGTGTCAAAGGCTAGAAATTCCCCGGTATGCACTTTTTTTTGTTTCCGTTTCCGAGTGCACTTTCTTATGAAACAGAGATAGAGGCCACAAGCGCGGCGGATTGTGAGCGACGCGTCCGAAGAGTCAAAGCATTTTGGTTCTCTCGGGAAACTATTCCGCTCGCTTCAGTACCGAAAAAAGCCAAGAGAATCCCGCAGAGTCGTGAATAAAAGAGGCGAAGCGGGAGGAAACTTTGCTGGAGCAAAGGTTTCGCTGAAATGCATCGTGTGCACTGTCCCGACAAAGAGTTAGGAAAGCTTCGCTCGGGCGAATTCGCAATATCACGAAATTCTGAATAGCCTCGTCATTTATCGCCATATAGATTTTCTGAGCATCCTGTACCGGTCGTCACGTACTTATACTCGAAAAAAAAAAAAAAAAAAAAAAAAAAGCCGATTGGAGTGAACTGAACTTTTATGGAATTAATTATAACTCTTTGAGATCACGCGAAATACCGCGACGGTGATAAAAACAGTAATCAACTTTTTTCTGAAAGCCGAGGACCCTGGGATGATATTCGCTTTCGATGAAAGGTTAATAAACCCGGAAGTTCTGCACAATTCTCGTATTCGATAAGCAGAAAATATTAAATATTTTTAATTTATAATTTTCCGATTTTTTTTTTTCGTTAATTCGTTTCGCAATAGTACAGAATTTTCGATAGTACTCGGGGGCATTGAGCTCCTAAGAAAATTTGAATAATCCAAAATCATCAAGGCGCCGCGCCGTGGTTTGACGTCGCGGAAACTACGGATGGCGTATCTGGTGTCGCGCGAAATCGTAGAAACATTATTAGACAAGTTGGCAAGAACTCACGAAGTCAAGAGAGCTCCGTTCCGGCAGATCTCCCGTCCCTCAGAGTCTGTTGTGCGCCGCGCGTCCCTCCTCGGGTTACGCTCGCTCGCCGAGTGTACCCGGTAATATCCAGGTACCTAACGGGGGAGGGAAAGTGCGAATGCGTCTTGAAGTGGCGAAAGTTTCGGTCCTACGGGACACTTCCCGCGTCGTGTCGCGAGGCGTTCACGGAACGTCGAGAACTGGCGAGGGCTCTCGGCGCCAAGAGCCGTCGCTTCTGGTTATTTATGCGAATTCGATCGTAGAACACCGTCCACGTGAAATGGCACTAACGAGTTGCCGTCGCTGGAACAGAGAAACGCATATAAGTTCCTCTCATTCCACGAAATAGCATAGACAAAACCCCGGTTGCTTCTTCGTCGGAGTTAAAACTCGCCAAGCGACTCGATAACCCGGAAATCGTTAAATTGCGAAAGCAATCTATAAATAAAATAAATAAAATAAATAAAATAAATAAAATAAATAAAATAAATAAAATAAATAAAATAAATAAAATAAATAAAATAAATAAAATAAATAAAATAAATAAAATAAATAAAATAAATAAAATAAATAAAATAAATAAAATAAATAAAATAAATAAAATAAATAAAATAAATAAAATAAATAAAATAAATAAAATAAATTAAATAAATAAAATAAATAAAATAAATAAAATAAATTAAATAAATTAAATAAATTAAATAAATTAAATAAATTAACATTTTTCTGATTTTAAGAATTTGGGAAAGCTATTCTTTTAATTTTGTTGTATACAGACGCGTCGTTGTGTGCCAAGATATCGATATACTTAATTCTCGATCGCTTGTGCTCGAATCGTCTCGTATACCACGATGACGCAGGTAAAGATTAATGAACTCATCGCGGCTAACGAGTACCTGTTGTACAAGAGATATCGAATAATATTGTGGTATAAATAATAACGCGAACGTTGCCGGCATCGATAAACCTCATCGAATTTCCACTCTTGTTCCGCGAGCTCTCCTTCGCGATGCGAAACATTATCCACCTATTTATTCCACACCTATGTATCCGCCCTAATATAATACCAAGCCGATGAATTCGTCGCGAGAAACCTTCGGTTTAAACGTGAACTATAATAGTAGCCGACAGAATAAACGGGACGGGGCCTCTTTAACATGCGCATATATTTACTATGCAATCATCTCGTAGCCTCGTAGATAAATCAGTCCGCGATGCCGACGCGCGCGTACCGTACGGGATAATTATTATCTATAAAGGTATCATTGACGAGATTCGCGTATCGGGTTCTGTACACATAGCACGGGAACGTTGTAATTGCTCGGAACTACCGTGGCATCGGGGGGAATGAAGGTCCGACGAGTTTTCTATATGGCGAACGAGGACTATCGTCGTCCGCTACCTCCTTACCGTCTCACTTATTCCCTCCTTTACACTTGCCAATGTTTCGACTCGTGCGAAAGCGATACAGTGATTGGCCAATCGCGCTACCTGTTGGCACTCTGCAGTATATGACGTATTAAATATTAAAAAAAAAAAAAAAAAAAAAACTCGGAATAACCTTAAAATCCATTAGGAATACTCCAAAAATTAGCTTACGTTCAATTAATCCGTTGCAAAGTTGCAAAAAAATATATATAAATAACAATATAATAAATAAATAACAAAATTTTTATACGAAATATATTTAATATTAATTATAATTTCAAAAAAATTCGTTATATTCAAATATAATAAATATAATAAGTAAAAAAAAAAAATTAATCTGTCGATAATCCATTGATTTTTTATCGCAATTTTCCGAGCAAATTCAACAACACTGTGTACAAGTATTCGCGATACTTGACGAGAATTATAGACTCCGGTAATAACAAGCCGTGTTTTGTATCTCGTTTCGATCGGTGGCAAAAATCACTAACGGCCTCTCGTTAAAGTGCCAATCACTGTGCAGTGCGCCGAAGGCCGCCGATGAGCGTAGGTTTGCACATATACGAGTTTGATCGCGCGCGCCCGCGGATACCCATTAGAGCGTAAGTTGCGTGACGCGTGTTCGCCAACGAGATTATTATTACGATAACGTAGAGACTTCATGCGTACATACATACAGACGCGCGTTCGGCACCACATCGATATTTCGTATATACGTATTCGAGAATCTCAGCTCGTGATTTCTCGTTTACTTTGACCAATGCCGCTCGACCTCGGAATCTTCAACGTTAAACTCGGTTTTCGGTAATTGCGTGGGAGTTTTTATTTTATTTGCTTC
The DNA here is from genome assembly GCA_934046635.1 of Buathra laborator. Classification (NCBI taxonomy): domain Eukaryota; kingdom Metazoa; phylum Arthropoda; class Insecta; order Hymenoptera; family Ichneumonidae; genus Buathra; species Buathra laborator. The sequence goes on along the minus strand of OW203895.1, from coordinate 18,926,253 downwards.
ATGAAAAAAAAAAAAAAAAAAAAAAACAACTCTTTCGTCGCTATTGCGATATCATATTTTTATACGCTCGTTCGCAGCATCCTACAATTGCTGCCTACGTATTATACTTTGAGATCTTTGCTCTTACAGGGTTACGAGTTATCTCTATTCTCTCGAGATCCTCGTATACTGCTTCTCGAGTTTCAATCGACTATTACCGCGATCGTGAATGTTTAGCGGAAAAATGTTTGCCAAACGAATTCCCGCAAACATTCGAGAAACGAAACGCTTCGCTAGCTAGTGAAGGAAAGTTCTTTCGCATTTAGAAAACTGGTTTTTCGAATACGTGAGATCATTCGGATTTCGGAACTCTGGAAGTGTGCCTCGGGGCCATACATCGAAACGCGATAGGCTCGATAAATAAATAATTTTTCGTAAGAACCAGCTGTCGGTCGTTGGAAAAAAGCGGAGCGATTATAATGCTGAGCGTCAGAAAAATTCCGATATGAATTTTTGAAATTGAATTTTTAAAAATGTATGATAGCCGATTGTATTTCGTAAAGGAAAATTACATAAAATTGAAATTTTTTAAAAAATTGTATAAAAAATCATTAAAATATAAAACTATTTATATTAATTGTTATTATTTATTATATATAACATATTGTTTATTATATATTTCTCTGCATCAAAAAAATAAAAAATAAAAAATTAATCCACAGTGTAATTGATAAACACCGAACTTCCTGTTCCACAATAACGAAACGCCGCGCGGCAACGGTTACGACGAACAGAATAGTTTAGTTAAGTCCGTGAAACGTGTTAATGTTTTCGTTCTCTTTATGTTTCAGGTATGTATCGAGAACACCTGCTAACGTCGTGGTGTTTCGCCGGCTTGCGGCCGAACAGCCACCGCAGTATTCTACACTCTTCTGTGGCTGCGCTTGCAGTTCGTAATTGATGGTATCCCACTTGGGTGGTCCGCAACTCTCCTTACCTCGGCAAAAGATCTGAGTACCTTTTTCTTTCACTCGCAATATCGCGCATATACTTCGGCTCCGCGTTCAATCGAATGAAATCGTTTTGTTTTTTAATTCCGAACTATTTTTTTTTTTTAAATCAATTTCTCAATTGGTAAACCAAGTTATACCGAACAATCGCGATAAAAGTTACGAAAAAAAAAAAAAAAAAAAAAAAAAAAAATTACGACGATAACTTTTTCTTCCCCTTTATTCTGAAATATTCGTCGAGGGCGTAATGAGGCGCGTTATGGGAGTACTTTGCACACAGAGTATAAAATGAGGTACTCGTTCGTTACTATCGAAGAGGTCGAGAGGGAGTGGATGCGAGGGTTTGCAACGAGAGTTCGTCGAAGAAATTGGCTCATTACGGAACAACCAATTACTCCGGGTTAATCGTTAATCGCGAGAGAGTCTCGAGCGGCATCACGAAGGATATTAGTATAGATATACATATAGGTATACTATATGTATATATATACATATATATATATAGGGTATATACGTTAACATTCCCCCATATTCTCTCCCCCTCTTTCACGGAATAAATTCTCTCGATAATTCATAGATTGCCCTGCAAGTCGGTTCATTCATTCGATCTTCGCGGTCAAAGGTTCGCCGTGAGGTTATTCACGTCTCGTGCAAATAACCACAATGTAGAAAAACAGTGATGCATTGTATCGCGCGAAATTATTAAGTGGATACACAATAATTTCCCGTTAGATTCTACAAATATCATAAATTCTTATCGTCTCTCGGGCGTTCATCCATTTCTAATGGTCAAATACAAATTTCTTTCCATCCGAACGATTTTTGTTAATGAAAAAATTTCCCTCGTTGTTAGTTCCTCCAAATAATTGAAAAAAAAAAATAATAATAATAATTTCAAAAAATTCGAAATTAAAAATATTGCTCCTGACTTCCGGTGATTAACAGATCGACCGAATGTTTTTCGTTCAATATAAACGAATAAATAATAATAATAATAATAATGATAATCCCATTAAATAAAAATTGCAGCCCTAAAATTTGAGTTTCTCGAACGAAAAAAAAAAAAAAAAAAAAATTTCATCATTATTTATTAAAATAATCAATAATTATTATTATTCATAAAAAAAAATGATTTTTTATTATTTTGGTTTTTTTTTTTATTTTCACCATTTAATTTTGTCGATTGATATTTGCTGATAAAACATAAGTGCTTTGACGCGCCTTTTCACACATACGAACGAATGAATATTTACCTATATATATAACGTTGTAACACAGCGTAAGTACAGTACTAAACGCGTTCGTGAGCGGCAACGGTGTCGGTCATATATAACAGCATATTTCACGAAGGTATTCAGCCATACGGAACGGAAGATCCTCCGGGCCATTCATCCGGGTAGGCGAGTCCCGACGTATTGATAAACGGCGTACGATTATCGAACTCGAATACTTTATGGATCCGACAATGGGCCGGAAGAGTCTCCTCTCGTGGCCCTCTCCTCCCCTCGGCAAGTTCGAGGAGAGCTCCAGTAATATATTTCGCTTCCGAGACTAAACATCCAACGATGTGCCGATTGGGTGTCGAGAACCAAAGAACACGAAAAGAAAAAAAAAAAAAAAAAAAAACGGCGATGTCTATCTGCGGTAACGTTTGCGTGGTGCACGTGACGACAGCGCACCTTGCACCACAAAAACCCTTCGTACATTCATTAGAAAACCGTTACCACAGAAAATAACAAGAAAAACATATAAAAGAAAGATAAAAAAAGGGGGAACAATTCTTTGAAAGGCTCATGGAAGCTTTGTATCATACATACGTATATTTTTTTTTTAGTTTTTACAAAGAGTATTTTTACGGTGTCTAAATTGGGGACCAGCTGTTGCTGCATCCCTGTGGTGAGAATTTTTTTTTTTTTTTTTTTCATGCGCACACTTACGGCACGCCTTGCGGGGAAGGCGCGCGTATGCCGGGGATCGAAGGGCGCTTGTCCTGCGCGCGTACAACATAATTCACGTGCACATGCGTTGTATATACAGCGGTAATGTGCGGTAATGTAGGATATCTGTAAAGAAAAAACCGTCTGTTCCCGTTGTACGCGCGTGTACGATTTAAAAAAAATCTTTACCCGCATATCTCGATAAAATATTGAATATAATATAAAAATTAATAATTATTGATAATAATAATAATAATAATAATAATAATTTTTTATTAAAATTTTATTAATTTTCATATTTTAATGAAATACAAATTGTCGCAAAAAGTTCCCTCTTTTCCAATAAAAATCCCGCAATTCAATAGCCCCAATTTACTCGCATTTAAAGGGTCAATTACCTCAAACCGCGATAACGTTAATCACCATAATCATGACTCGCGACATTAGCCATTCCTATCGTGTGATTACCAGAACCGGGAAATGTATACAAAAATCTTTTTCATTATTACGAAGGATTTGCGACGATTAACTTATATTTATCGTATATCTTCGATATTGGTAACTGATGCGACACTCGTGTATAACAAGCGAGGAATATATACAGGAATCGAAAAAAAGAGAAAAAAAAAAAAATCGTCAAGACACGGAGAAGTTCTCGCGTGACGGACGTTACAAAAGGGGGAAGTGGAAGCGTGAGGAGAGTGCAGGAAATGAATGAACGGGATGCTGGGCAGAGGTTTTAACAGGGTATGATGCCTCCTCAAGATATTCGAGTAGTTTACGTAGGTGTGCGGGAATCGTGTCTGAGTGTTTCGGAGCAGTCTGTACACTATACGATTACATATATACATATATATACCTTTTTATATATATGTATATGAGGTATATATCGTCCTACACTGCCTACAACACTTTTCATCCGAGTATACAGTGAAAGATTACTTCTTCGCAGTCTTTCCTCGCTGCATCGTACAATCTCACCTATACCTACACTCGAGCGCCGCGCAAAGAGCGAAAGAGCTGCTGGCGTCTCTTGCGTGGATCCGTTCGTTTGCTGGTGTGGCACGGGGGGTACCCCGGCGTTTCGTTTCTCCGCACTGTTCGTTCAGCCGCGGCACGTTTGATCTTCTCGCTTGTCGATGTATATCCGTGTGTACGCGCGCGCGCGCGCGCGTGTATACCTCCTTCGCTCCACGTGCGTGAAGGTTCCGCGTCGTCGGCGCGAGAGAGGTGCCCGGTGCCGTATCTCCCCTCCTGCTTCCTCGAAGAATGCACCTTGCACTCAGGTATCCTCCACCCCAATGCATTCGTCGTGTCGTAGCTCCGGACCCGGACCGAGACACAAGAACGGCAGCTCATCTCCTCCTCGGTATTATACCCGCGCAGCCAACAAATCTCCTACCGGATCTTGTTTCTCAAAAGATTCAATCGTGTGCGTGAAACTTCGTACGAACATTTCTTTTTTTTTCTCTCTCTCTTTCTCTCTCTCTCTGCACCTTCGTGAGATCGATCGCGAAGAAATCGGGAATGGAGGACATTATGTTGTATATGTTAAATTACATTCTTTTTTAATTCGATGGAATTTCGAAGAGATTGCGACGGCTTTCGGACTCTTGAAAAATGTTCGATTTATCGATAAAATATAACAAAAATAAATTCAATGCACAAACATATGTATAATTTCTATTTTGTTATTATTATCTTTATTTGCATAAATAAATCAAATTTGTTAAAAAAAAATTAATGATAATCATTTTTGTTTTTTTTTTTTTTTTCAATTAAAAAAATGCATTTATCGAAATAACTAAAACGAGCAAAAATTTTTTTTCAAATAGAATACATTTTTTCAAATTCGATCGATTTTTTTGTTAAGCAATATGAATTTTTGTGAAGCATTAATAAGCCGCAGTTTTTGGAACCGTGGGAATTTCGAATCGATCGTTCGTGAGAAGGATTCATTATAATAGAAATAAAAAAAAAAAACTACGACAAAAGTTTTTCATACCGTTAGAAAAAAAGATAGAAATGTTATGAATGAACTGTATGAATCTTTGAACGCTGAAATAGTCGGCACAGATGCATCATATTAGAGGGAATGGGTGTATTATTATTATTTCCTTCCCCGGATCTGCCACTAAGTTTTTTTTAATAGTCGCACGTATATTGGTCCTTCATTCCTTCATACCTTAGCTTCCTTTCCCTTACGCCGGCGCGTTTCTTTGTAATCCCGCACTCCTCTTTTCCGCGTGCCTCCCGCTTCCTCGGTCCGCTCCAACCCCTCCAACCCATTGCGAGCTCCGAAAGCCACCCGGATTCCTCGATCTTCTTTATGCCGTCACAGTTGCACATACGTGAAATGCAGCTGCGCGGCCAAAGAACCTCCGCGGCCGTGCGGAGTCCGAACAGCAACAACGGCAGAAACGATCACCGGTGAGCAGGTGATCGAAACACATGGCGTGTGGACCGCACGCCGTTCTCTTCACCTTCTTCCTTACCTATAGCCTGTATATATATAGATATATATATATATATATATACACAGCTATACATACACCTACCGCTCGATATGTGGCGTGGGTCTCGCCGTCTGCACTTTAAACAGAGAGATCAACGAACGATTATTACCGGATTTAGAACTCTATCTCTCGATTTTTTTTACCTTTTTCATTTTAAAGACGGAATAAGCCGCCATTGTGTGTGTGTATCTCTTAATCGAGACTTTTTACTCGTTGAAAACGTTGAAAAGCTAAAAAATAAAAAATATTTTCGTTCTTTTTCTTAACTCTTTACTCGTTAATAATTCGCATACAGCATTCACGGGTTCAGGAAAATTCTTTCGATTAGCGATATCAATAATAATGATTATTATTATTAAAAATCAAAGTCGTTCTAACTATGTTATTATTATTATCGTTAGAATAATAATAATAATACAATTTCAGCGACATTGATTTTTTTCATCAGTGGACGAAATAGGAACATTTTTTTTTTTTTTTTCTGAACTTTCAAATCCTCGGTGAGAAGGAAAGTTTTGAAACTGTTTGTACCGTACAAGAGACACACACGTGACAGCGAGGGGTCAATATCTCACGCGTTCCTCATGAATAAAATATCGCGAGGTAATATATCGCGCTTTTAAAATCTGCGCGCCTTTTGGAATACAAAAAATTGTTCTCGTTTCTCATCGTTGTACGGAGTTTTCATAAAGAAAATTAATAGCCGACTGATCGCTGAAATTTTGAGTGAATATATACAATATTTATAAAAAAAAAAGAAGAAAAAATAAAATTTAAGATATTTCGCTTCTTTGATATTTGATGAAAACTCGAACTTCGTTCGATCACTTTAGTCTGTTGCAACGGTTCGCTGAAAAAGCGCCGGATGTGTTCTTTTCTGGTTTCGATCCGACGTCAATCGCAAACTCCGCGGGCCGATAAGACGTTGAGAAACGAGACGAAGAGGGAGTCGTCTCGTATTCTACTTTTTATCATCGCGTATATTTCTCGCTGCAAAGTCTATACACATGTATAGGAGGTATATATAGATATATATATTGTTATCCGATGCAATAGCCAATTCAGAGAGGAGAACATCGAACAAGGAAGCGGAAAGAAGTGGACTAAAATGTCAGCGAGGTCGTCGGACGATTGTAACTCTTCCGCAGAGAAAGTAAATCTATTTTATCGTCGAAAATACTTTTCGTTCGATACTTCTCAGTTTCGTTCGAATCCGAGCACACGATCCCCAACACGTGACTATGGGGGTTGAAAAAAAAAAAAAATAATAATAATAATAATAATATTTCACTTATTTTTATAATATGTTTATATTATATTTTAATAATTCCCGAAATATTATTATTATTATAAACAATAAATGAAATATGTTTCCGAAATACATTTTTTTTTTAAGTACAATATAATTTTTTTCAGTTTAACGAAACACTTAATTCAGATTTTGAATTCGACACGTACCGAATGGGATAAAAATCATTTAGAAAAATCGATATTCGAGTATTTTATTTCCGAGTTATCTTTCCCGCGACTGTCGTCTGCGAAGCGAACGGTCGCTTTCGCTAAGTTCCCTTCGACGATTCAACAAATAGATAAGTCTATCTATACATATATATCGACGACCCTTTGCCCGTTCCCTCGCTGTCTCTCGTGTTTAAAGATAAGAATCTCGGTCGCGGATTCGCGCGCGGGGCAAAAGAGAACTCGGTGCACTGACGCTCGCCAAATGTCATCGCGCTCGGGGTTTGTCGGGCGCGGTGTACCGAGAGGCGCAATGAGGAGTCGTGCACCCAACGCTCGATGTCAGATGGTCACGACTCATTAGCGCGATAACTCTCGGCGAATAAGTTTTGCCCCATAACATCGTCGTCGACTACGCAGTTATCGTTTTCTTCCACGTCGGCGAAGCGCTCTTCCAAACGCTGTATACTCTCTTTGCTACATTAATGGCAGAGCTATTATCGTTTCGCCTCCGGGTCGCTTCCCTTGCGAGTTCTTATATTTTCGCTCAAGACGACGAGGAAGCGAGGGATGAAAAAAAATTTAAGAAAAACACGAGAACTTTTTTTTAACTTAGTGTCGCGTCGAAATTACCGCGCATTGACGGCGCAGTTTTGCTGTATTACTATCTGCTTCAACGCAATGACACGGTTGACGATGAAATGGATAAATTAGCGACAGTTTTAACAATGTACCAACACCATTTATTCGATGTATATAGTCATTGACGGACATATCAAGACGTCGTAAAACTTGGCGCGGAAATTGAAAAATTGCATTCGCGTGGCGCCGGTCTCGTTATCGCTCGGACGTTCTGCCCACATGCGCTCAGCAAACTTTTCGTAGAGAATCGTTTTTTTTCGCACGGATCGAATGACCAAAGGACCAAAAAATGGCAAAATACAGTTACTGACATTTTTTAATTTTGACTTTTCGATAAAAAAAAAAATTTATCGGTAAAAATAATGTAAAGAAATTCCCGATCTGAATATATCAATATGCAGAAAGAGTATTTTTGTCAATATAAATTAATTTTTTTTTTATTGCAAACAAAAAAAGTGTATTCTTTCTATATAATGTTTAATATCTGAACTTTACGATTTTTTTATATGATCAGCACGCTATCATCAACGAACTAACGACTTTTTTACTCTCAAACAATTTTTCAAAATTCTCGTCAAATATGAAAATCTTTTCCGATATTTTTTTTCGGAGTATTTAATTTATCTCGATGGCTCGATGATTCGTTATAATAACAAGAACGATTGTAGCTATAGTTGCACGCGAGGTATATCCTTTCGCGAGGCGAATTCTCGTCTTTTCCCCTATGCGCCTTCGGGCGAATATATATAGCGATCAGTGGTTAGCCATCACGTATTGCCGAGACTCAGTCAGACTCGAGAAACCCCTGCAAGGAAAACGAGGAGATCCCAGGCGCGCGTTGGACCCCACATAGACGTTCTTTTTGCCATAGCGAGCGAAAGAAAGACGGAAATAGGTCGGTACAGGGGGCGGGGGGGGGGGGGGGGATGATTCACGAAAGCAAACTCGGTGATCTCATCGCACTCTGGACTTGTCATACGATTCTTCCCATCGTATGGTCGACCAAAAGCTTGTCGCTTGATTCGTCGCGCGCATCGACAAAAAGCCACGTACTCTCCATTCCACTCGAACGACAAAAGCACGTACGACTAATAACACAATAGTATATGTATACATAGCGCCATTAACTACGATATGTATATATATGCTGTAGTAGAATATGCAAGAATACTCGACGCGAATGACGAATGACGTTGAAGAACCGGATGTCTGGATAAACTGTCGCTTCCGGGCCCTCTATGCCGCCCAAATGTCCTGCGGGATCTCGAGAAGTATTCATAAATATAAATTGATGTTTGATTCGTTCCTCTCGTTTCGCTCTGTTTTATATGCTACGAATAGACGAATGGGATGCATGAGGGCGATTGTTAGGGAACTCTCCGAAAGCATTTTGTGCGCCGCTTGCTTGAGCACTTCGACGATGACAGACGGTACGTAAAGGAGCCCCTCGACGTCTCGATATCTCAAACGACTTCATCCCCTATCGTCGTCGTCTTCGTTTATTCGCTTCGTTTCTCACGACTTCGCTGTGTAAAAAAAAAACGCAACCTTTCGCGATGTATCGAAGCGTCGTATCCGTCACAACGATGTTGCAGTATCGCGAATATCGTATTATATCGACATCCCGAAATCGGCATAACCACAAGTAAAATAAAATAATAAATTTTGAATTATTTAAAATTTATCCGAAATCAATTTATTTATTTCGCACTTTTTTTAAATTTTTGTAAATTTTTTTTTTTTTTTTTCGTAATTAAAATACATTATCTCGATCAGCTGATCGCAGTGGAACTCGTAATTTTTGTTTCCTTCTCCTACCGGTAATCGGGGGTTGAAAAAACAAGAAAAAATGTCTGAGGCTATCGACGCGATGTCTGAGACATCGAGATACGTCAATAAATATGTATTCTCACCGTGATACGCGCCGGAATACTCTTTCAATAGTAGCAATAATGCTCTTCTGTTCATTCACCGAGGGCGAGACTGGTGCGGCTCGTTGTTCGCTTATCGGTCAGCGTTGCTTTGATGCACACATACATTTTATCTATTAATAGTTTGGATCACTATTGCCGCTGTAAGCAGCGAGTACGGCGTTGCCGAGTATGAATGAAAGTCATAAAGTACAGGAGGAGATACCCGGGTGCGTCAGTTACTGTAACAACGTTTGAGGCGCGCGAGTGAGTCAAACGTGTCGGAGGTTTGCATAGCAACGCTCGGCTTTCGTTCATATCGGCGAAGAAGACGACAAACCTCGGCACATCGCCTGTTCAGCTCGGCTTCGCCTATATGCACGGATTCTCTTTCTTTTCATTTCTCGTTCTTTTCTTTTCTTCCTTTTTTTCTCGCAATCGCGCTTTCAGCCCGTCGCTCTCACGGCGAAAATGGAGCAAAAAGCGTCGGTGGCCCGCGTCTCAGCGTTCCGAACGAAAAAAAAAAAAAAAAAAAAAACACGGATAAGCACGGGAAAGCGATATAACTCGGTGCTTTGGTATGGTAGCGATTCCACCGCTGCCCCCGGGGAATTGAACTCTGGTTACTTCACTCCGCATTTCCCGACAGTGACGGACCTCCCTCCTTTGTTCCTATATAACTGTATTTATTCTCTCTTCTCATCGCCCGCGTACTCTCTTTCGCTTCATTTTGCTATATATATATTTTTTTTTATGTATATATATACATAACTTTTTTTATCGTCTCGATTTTATGCATCGTAACGTTCGTCTGCATGCGTTCGCGTTTTATTGCACTGCTTGTACCGGAATTATATCGACTTCGCGAGTTTAATTTGTTCGCAATTAAATCGAAATCGTTTCAATAACTCGCAATTTTGTGGATAATTTTTTTTTTTTTTATTGTCTGTTAATATCGACTTGTAACGATCGTGAAAAGCTGCTTAACGCTTATTGAACATTCGCTCAACGCGATCGCCGATTGATTTGATAAACTAAAAGACAATTGCGACATTTTTTTTTTTTTTTTTTTTCGATAATAATATAATCAGAATAATAATTTTTGAACTTAATTAAATAATGATGCAATATATATGAAATATGAAAATATACGAAAATAGCTTTTTCATTTTTCGCGTGACGACGATAAAATTTCGCATACGAAATATTTGTTTAAATGCCTTTACACTGTTTATTCGCGATACACGGTACGATATATTTCCGAGATATTGATTATCCGAACTCCTTAAATGCGCCAACTGCGGCGTTCAATAAATAGCTTCAATATTAGATTCTGAAGTGCAACCGACGTCCCTTCAAAGCTTCGTCTCCGATGTTGTCTCGAAAAATGAATTATAGTTGAGTCACAAAAAAAGTATTTGATCGGTACGCCGAATTAATGTGCACACAGAGAGAGCATCGCCCCCAATCGACCGAAGGGAACCCCAAATATCTCGAAAAACAAGAAGCGTAACTAGAAATTCGATGCGATCAAAGAGAATCGTTTCTTCGCTGTATTTCGTTCGCATTCCCCCCTTGAATGCAATTCATGTGTATTCGTAATTCTCGTGGGATTCGTTTACCGCGATGTATTTTTCTTGCCGAAAGCTCAATACCCTTCGTGATTGGCTTCGCGTTTCCGTCTTCGTCTCTTCGTAAATTTTCTCTCTCGTTTACCCGAAGTTTCGAAGGGTCCGCGTGAGGTTTGCGAACGATGTTTCTTCGACGAGGAAAGAAGGAGATACGAATGTCTCACTGCTGCGAGGCTTCTCAAGGCTTCTCGGGAGCGCGAATTTCGCGTGTGCAACGCGAGCAACATGCCCACGCGCGCGCGTGTACCTCATTAGCATAACTCGAACCGTCGAGCAATTAAGTCGTTCTTCATTATTCCCGGCGAGTGCTCGACGAAAATTTTGCGCCGAGTGCTTGTTTCCGGACGTGTTACACACACGTTACACTGCGAGTTTAACGTGTGAGTAACTCGTTTGAGTCTCGTCACTCGGTACTTCGTGACTCCGATAAAGTGTCTCTGAAAGCTTTGAGGATTCGCCGAACTCGTTCGAGACGGTTCGGCAAGAAACTAATAATTTTCTTGGATCGCGTTATTTCAGTACGGAGAAAATTTACGATTTTTGTTGTAGTGAAGCCAATTATTCAACAATTATTGACGACAACCAGAAGTGAACATTTTTCTTTCATTTAATTGACTTCGCATCGCAATTATTATATATTAAATTATAATTTAAAAAAAATCAAATTTTTGAAAAATTATTCAACTATACATTTTTTTTTTTTATTAAAATTATTCAAATAATTATAATTATTATATTATAAATAAATTAATAATTAGTCCAATAGAAAAAAATTAAATAAAATACACACGCGTCACGGATAAGTATCGTGGTGTATGAATTAAAAACGGGAGTGCCGACATATCCGTAAGTGCCGGAACGGGGGTACGTTCGGTCGAAACCAACAAGCCGATCCCTCCGTGCGATATGTGAATCCTACAACCGATCCTATCGAAGTCACGTACACGAGCTGTCCTGCTATGTTTCGCGTTTACTCGTGCGTTTGACTCGAATACTTTGTCGAGGACGTTAACACGGCTGCTCTCGGATACTCGGGAGATCGACGATTGTGATTCAGAGAGTTTTTTTGCAGCTTCTTACGGAATTCCGCGCGGAAACCCGTTTGTAAGTCATTGCTGCGAGTCGCCGGATTAATGTGAGACAAACGCGGAGCAATTAAGTAATTTTCAATTACACTTACGCCGTTTTTTTTTTTTTTTTTTGCATTTTCATTTATAAGACTGAGAAAAATTATTCATTTCAGCAAAATTCGATAAAAAATAAAAAATAATTAACTTATTAATGATTATATCGTGAAAAATGATATGGCATTTTCAGAGTCAATTGCGTTGCATTACTAAATAAATAACGAACGCTCTCTCGCGAGCAAATTCAACCGTTATTTCCTTTGTTAGTCTTCGAGTCGAAAGAGTTCGGATAAAATGTTACGATACTCGATGTATGTTTATCTCGTATCTTATCGCATCGCTTGTATGAGGATCGAGTTTATCTTGAACATTTTTTGTTTTATTTTTTTCTTACATTTTTTTTTTTTTTTTTTTCATATATAGTTTTCGTTCAGCGAAGCACTCAATCGTGTTGATCGATTGTGTAATTCTTTCTCGTGTCCCGTGTTATTATTATCGACATTTTAATGTACCATTTATCAGAGGAGAAATCTTATTTCGCGTTTGAAAACAAATCCAATCACTCCGCAATCGACGAAATTTTGAAGTATCGATTTTCTTGCAAAATTCTATATATGATCGTGCAAATCACAGTTAATTGATATTAATTACATAAAATAATAATTTTTTTCGTAATAATTTGAGGGATCATTCCAAAGTGACGAGCCGAAAAATAGCTGATTTTCACGATTTAAAAAAAAAAAAAAAAAAAAAAAAAAACGCTAATCAGTCTGATTTTTTATATCGAATGAAAGCACTCATGAAGAACAGAAAAAAAATTTTAAACGTTTTTTTTTATGTAAAAAAAAAATTTTTTGGGCGTTTGAAAATTGCTTGCGAAGGCCTACGCGAAGGATTTGCATGCCTCGGATGAAATATTCACACCCCATGAGACTCTCGGTACACGGAGCACGAAAATTCATTTCGGAGTTGCCACCTCGCGTGACCAACTATGTTGATTCAAATGCGCGAATCACCACTTGATTTATCAAGAATTTATTCAAAAGCGAAGAGGCACTCGTCATACAACGTGTTATTAATAATACACAACGACGGATGCATCTAAATTAGTAATTGAACACTAAATCGCGATTCCTCATATTCTTACAAATATATTTGCATACATAGCTGCAACCGTTTTTTCCCCTAAAATATTATATTTCACTCCCGCCCCGGTGGAGAGAATACCATCAACAGCGCGGCGATTATATCAAAGTACCTCCTTCACGTTTTTTTTATATTTTTCTTTTTTTTTTGTTTATTAAGCCTCAACAGCCTGTTATTGCAAGAACGTAATATTTCCCTTTTCCGTCGTTAAATTAATTTTTAATTAATTCTCGAGTACCCCTCATGCAATTATTGAAGCACGTTGTATTTTTCATATTAAAAAAAAAAAAAAAAAAAAAAAAAACAAAAATGGTAATGAGTACAGGACGACGTTAAATGATGATAAAGAAAAATAAATAACGAAAGTGACAGCATTATGAGGTTAAGCATAAAGGAATATATTTCAAAGGGGGAGAAATTTTCATTACAATCGAACGGTGTTTCGTCAAGTTTCACTTTTCGACCACCCATACTTCGAACGTCCGAGGGGGAGAAAGAGCTCTCATTTTTTTTTTTTTTTTTTTCGATCTCGTGACAAATGCGCGTAACATAAAAATTTCAAAGAATTTCTGTAAAATATTATTCCACTTTGAAGTAATACAATGCTCTCGAAGTTTCGTTACCACTGAGAAAAGGTATTTGTTCGTTCCGTTAGTTTCATTCACGTTTCAAATCGGTCATTGTGTGACCCAAAAAGTCCGTTCGGCTGTTCGGACATTTTTCAGCATAAACGCATTCTCGAGCAAACAAAACTCGAACGCGTGCATCGAATTTTTTTTTTCTCTCGCAACACTCCGGTTCTCTTTATATAGACGAAAATATATTCAAAAATATGATTGAGGGGATATTTTTTTAAAATGGAAAATCAATAGAGACGGTATTCGGCCGAAATTTACTTTTGGTAGAACTAAAGAATTTAACCGCAGTCACGATCGAGAGTCGGGTTAGCGGTGAATATATGTATGTACAGTATGCAACCGATCGAAACAAAACAATTGGCTCACGTAGGTACAGACGAACGCGTCGGGACTGACCGATCGAGCATCCGGAATGCATATTTTGGTTAATGTTAATTCGCCCCCCGAATAAGTCGCTCACGAATATGCAACAGACTGCGAAAAAAAAAAAAAAAAAATGATATCCTGAGCGGCGTATGCTAATTTGGGCGATGGGTCAAAAGTGGTAACATATTTTGGCCGACGAATTTAATTCATTTGTTTGATGATACGCGTTATGAATTTTTCGGGATCAAAATGGATCGTCGAAAGTTTTATCTGTTATTTCAGGAATATAAGTACCGCGTGGAGACATCATTTTTAAAAATACATAAAAAAGCCAAATAAATAATAATAAATAATAAAATATATCATAAAAATATGAATTTTTTATTGATGAAAAAAATTATTCAAATCGTCGAATTAAAAAAAATACAATAACAATCATAAATATTACCGAGCAATTTTTTTGCACATATTTGTATATAAACACGAAACGATTTTTTAAACGATTTAACGCCACTTTAACGTGAGGTTAGCGGTAAAAAAAAGAACAGATTGCTCTCGAGCGTCAATCGGTCGAGTGGCCGATGGTCGAGCGACGATTGTTCAACGAGCCGAGAATAATATCGTTGACCGAAGTACGGCCTTTCGATTTTTCATCCGCGTACAGAGTTCTCTCTCGTCACTCTCTCGGCTTTCTGGTGTTGTCCACTTGCTGCTCGCGCGTTACGCCGGGGGATCGGTATAGTTAACGTTCGACACCCGCGGCAAATAAATTCGACCCGACGTGTACGCGTTGTATATACCACTCTCGACGAATTTATATTCAAATAGCTACCGAATATTTCGCCACTGTGCATTTTACATGTCACTCCGGACACTCGATGATATTTACGATGTATTTTTATTTTTTTTTTTTCATTTTATTTTTTTTGTTGTTTAAATACTTCGCACAAACGCTCGTGTCTATTACGCGCAGCCCCTACGATAAAATATAATGAATATGAATGCGAGTGCCCCGAGTAACGAAACATGCACAGTGGTAAAAGGATTATTACATATCATGCGATACGAGCGATACGTTTATTTTTATTAATTTTATTGCGTGCATCGGACAAATTTTTATGTAGGTAAAATATCACAATATGACTATTCATTTATCACAGTATTTCCGTGAAAATACAATGATTCATCGGGATTATTGATTTTATAAAAAATCAATAAAGACTATTTTAATCATTTTATTTAAAAAAAATAATCGATTTACCGCATCGATCATCACAATTAACATTTTTTTCAATAAAAACAAATTATTATTATTATTATTCTACTTAAAAATTTATTTAATTTAATTTTTTTTTAATTATTTTTATTTATCCATACCGCCGGAGATGCTGTCGCAATTCGTTTTCCTCTGTATTCGTTGCTGAATAACCAATGCGTTTTAATCCAACGCCCCACATTGAGAGCCCCCGCGCTTAATGGCTTAATTGCATTGCGAGTTACTCGTCGCAACTGTATAGGCGCTCACAGTTCTGTTACATCGCGTTCTTCTGTTCTGAAAAGAAGTACCTATATACGCCCCGAGGCCCTTTCGATTGGCATTAACTGACGAGAGCGTACGCGACAGGCGTCTTTCAATCGCGCCAGACGTTCATCGAGAGCGCCACGCTCCTCGCGTGTCCGTTGCCACGAAGATCGTCGTCACTCAGGCGTCATCACTCGTCGCTCGAGATCCTTGAAGTATATACGACGCGAGAAGCTATTTTATCGTCGTCGACAGCTCACTCGTCTGGTCGTTCGCGATTAACGCGCGCGCGCGCGCGCCTCGGTCTTTATGTCCTTTCTTCGTTCGTTCAACGAAACAACGACAAAAAGCGACGAAACTTCGCTGCTCCGAATGTACACACAAAAAAAATGAAATTAGAGAACAAATGGAACGCTATCCAATGTCTCTATCTTCGTTTGATCGTTAATTAATTGGATACCGGAATGAAGTGGTTACCCGCATTCTATATGACGATTTTAATAACGAAAAGCAAATTGTTATCGCTCGTCTATAATTCTCGTTGATGGAACAATTTTTCCGAAAAAAATTAGGAGACCGAGCGGTCGCGCACGATAAATTGCTACGGGCAAATGACCCGATCGTAATTGTGATAGGGTTCACCGACCACGTGCCGACACATTCAGAATTCGCTACTACCATTTCTGTTGCTGCTGCTGCTGCTGCTGCTCCCTATATTTAGAGAATGCACACCGGACGTTGTTGCCCTTTGGTCGCTTGTGTACCGAACACCCGCTCATTGAACTCCCGGATTCTAAACTTGGAACGCAAACAATGAAGACCGTTGCGCGAAATAGATTGAAACAGATCGAGAGACAGTCGATGAACGAATCATATATTTTTCTTTCCCGATAGACTAAAACATTCGACGATAATTGTTTGCCGTTGCGGTATATCGGGTTTGCAGTCATTTTCACAACGTGATTTCACCCTTCGAATAAAAGCAGAGGGCTGTCCCGTCAGAATTTCCGTAAGTTGCAAGTGGATAGAACTTTTCGAAAATAATTAATTTTTCCCAATTTCAGACAAAACACATATATTTTTTTTAGAAGCAAAAAAAAATCGTATCAAAAATCGTAAAATCAGGTAAAAATTTTAAATATCGTAGAAGCAATGTAATTTTTTTAAATAGAACATTTTTAAAAACGATATTAAAGAAAAATGCATTTTTTTTACATCGTCAGAAAATCCATACGAACAATTAATCGCATAGGATTTTTTATAAGATTTTTGACCGATAAAAAAATAAATAATTTTGCAATTTTTTTTTTTTTTTCGTGTATTCGATTTCCATGAGAGGTCAGAGGCCGAGAGGCTCTCATCAATAAAAATATCGTGTCCACCGAAACATTCGTACAAGTGGCGTTCTCGGAACGATGTCCGGCACGTCGGCGTCGTCCGCGTGTACATTTTTTTTTATTTTTTTTTTTAATCTGTATCCACCAATCGTCACGCCAGCGGTGCTACTTTTGGAAAAGTTTATATCACGCACGGTAGGCAGAGTAGAGAGTACCTATAGACATAGAGGCTTAATATCCTTCCATGTCGCGGGTACGCCGGCACGCATGGTGTCCAGTTTCTCGGATCGATGCCGAGTTCTCCCCCATGTGCACCCCATCGTGTACAGAATAGACCTAACTGTATAGTCTGTACAGAATATGTACGGATAGCGTACTGCCGTCTATCGTATAGACTGTAACGCTTTTGTATCGTACACTATGGATTTCATATACCATATATATAGACCATCCGCTGCGCTACCCGTACAGTATATTCGCCAAACGATATGGGGGTGAATTTTCATGTACGTGACGCGCCCCATTGTCGCGCTGAGTAAAGCCTATCCACGTGTAAAGAGGCAGTTCGCCCTTTATTTGCATTTCCATGTGTACTGCTATGGCGCGCGACACCAATGGTGCGTACGGGAGTTCTCGGTTTGTGGAGAGGAGTGCTGCAGTTATTTGGCTCTGGTGACGATAGTAACTGGGGCGGTTTTTTTTTTAATGCATTATGGGATTCATTCTTTCGTTCGCTGTACGCTGACTTCACGAAGAAATCTTCAAGCTTCGCTGAGTTAATTGTAATATGAAAATTATAATATACGAGGGTCGCGATCTTTCGGTTTGGTACTTTCCGCTCATTTCTTTCGATCGATTTCTTTCAAAAACATGTATATTCGATGACTATTGATGCGCTGAAAAAAACAATTAGTTAGAACTAACGATTAGTGAGAGAGAATTAGTTAATATTTAGTTGGTATAACCCATTTTTTGAGTGTAAAAAAAAAACCCAACTAACTTTTAATTCTCGTTAATTCATTTAAAAAAAAAATCATCATTTTCGAGAAGTAATTATCAGTTGAAAGAGTTAATTATTAGTTGGGATAACCCGTTTTTTTAAAGCATTAGATCTCCGAAGTCTTTTTTTGTCACTGCCGAGCCTTTTGCTCTTTTACCTCGTCGTCTATCCTCCTTAAAGTACACCGCGACATTCGGGCGCAATACTATAGTCGCACACGTCATGATCGAACCTGCTGGCACGCTCGGTTAGACGACAAACAGAATTATAATGATCCTCTGATCCGGTGGGACGGGACACGAACGAAACGACAAGGACTTTGGTATATCTTACAAGATCTGCGCCGTGAGACGAATACGAAACGCGACGCGATGTGTGCGTCGAGTGGTGTACCTCTTTCTCTCGAATCGAGAGATATGTTGGGTCTATCTGCATATGTAATAACAGTACAAATATACACTGAAGCAGCGGTAGCACCGGCTCTACTCGACAGAATAACATAAGCAGCTGCAACGCTAATGCACAACGAATTTCAACGAGATGAGAATAAATATAGCGACGTTGATGCTGGTTGAAATTTTCTTTTGAACATTTCTCGAAAAAAAAAAAAAAAAAAAAAAAAAACGCTTTCCTGGAATTCTAAAGAGACTTTCTGATATTTTTTCATCATTATGGTGTCTTAAAAAAAAAAGAAAAAAAAAAATAGAAATCGCGGATTTTTGAAGAGAAAAAAAAAAAACATCGGAAAACATGGCATCTCGACTGATTGGTACTTCTGCGGCTATGTTTGCACGACACGTTCGACCGTTCGTCAATATTGTCCCAGACGCGTCGGCTTATTGTTGCTCTACCGTGAATACATGGGCCGCTACCCATCTACGGCAACAGCGCGAGGTACCAGAAGCCGATCTCGATGTTACTGTATCTCCACTGTGTCGCCGCGAGATAGGTATCACGTTCTTTCAATTAGCTACGGCATGAGACTCGCGTCCGGAAGCCTTAAGTTGTACGGGTCGTTTCCGTAAGCTCCGCTGTATTAATTAGCGGGGGAATAGAAATTCCGGGGTAAACGTGAAAGGTACAGGGATGCGGTAGAGGCCGCAGTAGTTACGGTCGATTTGGTCAGACAGATATCCGGGATGTGAGGGAAGGTCAACAGCCTTCGCATCGTCCATCGGCATTCGATCGGCAAACACAACTGATCAAATATCGACGAAAGTTTTACGAACATAATTTACCCCGAAGTACACAAAGCTTTGATCATCCTATTCAATAACCCTATGGATACATTCATGTCATCTGCAGTCCGAATTCCTCGAAATTCTCCCAACGAGAGCCGCGTCTGCGTGCAGTAATGGCTATCAAACGTTTAACCTCATAATTTTCGCAAGTTTAACTACAATGATGAAACAAGATAATCCAGAGCGTTGGAAGAGGATAATCGCTACCTACAGAGCGATTCCTATGAATTATTAGACCGCACTGTTGCAGCTCTATGTTCACTGATTAAGTGATCGGGTCAACGGGTCATTTAATCTCGCAGATCGTTTGACCTCTTTGAGTCAATGTTACTGATTATCATTTTTTTCTTTCCGTCCTCCATTACGGATCGTTCGATGGTTTTTCCTTTACGTTAATGTAACCCTTTTTTCATTTTTTTTACGATTCGATCGATCGACGTTCTCGTCAGAATTTTTATTATTTGTCTTTTCATTTTTAGAAGAATTGAAATAATAATAAATAAATAATAAAAAAATGTTACGAATAATAACGCAGCATCGAAAGGGTGAAGTGTAGTCGTGATCGATACTTATATGCCTACCAGCAATCGCTCTCAAGACGCGCCGCTCGAATTCTCCCTTCAAGATATGAGATAAAACGTTTTGAGTCCTATAGATAAATGTATAGATAGACATAGTTGTATGGATAGAAACTGTTCGCAGATGCAAAGTCCGTGCTCTATGGCCTGACGATCGTAGGCGCGTGCACACAGCCCGCGGAAACGGTGGTCTTGCGCAACCAATTCAACCCCCTAGTGTCGCGAAGGGATAGGGTAATGCAATATAACACGTGGAAGAGGGTGTTTCCTAGCAACCCTACGTCTTCTCATACTACCCTCGTTTTAGCCTTCACCCCTCTCTTTCGCTCGTTCTCTCGTTCACCTTCAACCTTATGCTATCTTTCTCTCGCCTACGCACGAGTTCATACCACCCTCTAGTTTTCTTTCACTCTTTCTCTCACGTCTAACCGTCTAAAAACAGCCAAAATCGAGAACGGACTCTGCGACAGCTCTCGCCACTCTCTTGCGCCTGTACCAACCCACGAGCGAAAAGTTTGACAAGGTTTACGTGTGTTCGACCGGTCGCGTGCTTACGCTTTTCGCACCGAGCCGACGTTTTGGCCATCGAACGCAAACGAGTTTCGATTTGTTTTTTTTTTTTTTTTTTCCCTTTCTTTTTTCGGGGGATGGGTGAACACGCACGAGATTAAGAGAGAACGGGACGGCTACGAGGCGCCGAACTGGATGCGAAACTTCACAAATGCTTTTCGCGAACTGCTGTGGCGCCTCGTGTTCTGTGTATAAGCTATTTGCCGCAGGGGTGGGCAGAGAGAAGAGGCCACGTTGCTCGTGCATGTTAGGCTTCGTCGACTGTGTAGGTCGAGACATCGAGACACTCTTATACAACGCTATACTCTCGCAGTTTTTTTCTTTAATAGATTTTCTTTTTTTAGTTTGTTTTTTTCAAGAAATGTTTATCGTTGGTTTGGTTTATTAATGCTGATTTATTGCCAATGGAGTATTGAGAAAAAATGCAGAAAAAATATTGATATTTTTCGATCGAAGTGTTGGGGTAATGGCGAACGAAACGGTGGAAGACTAATCGTTCGGAGAGTCTCCGGGGTGTTCGTCCTTCGTAATTTCCATTACGAGGGATAGCCGAGAGTAAAAGAACCGGAGACTCGATGAGAGTAGCGGCGTGATACATAGGATAGCCTCTCCGGGGCCACCGAATCGTCCTGCATAACGATCTTACCGCGAAATCCCATTAAATATTTACGGCCAGGAAAATTATCCGGTCGGGCATCTTTACTCTCGTATACGCGTCGGTCTGTTCACCGGCCCCTGAGAAAATATCCTTTATAATGAATACCCCGCTATTCGTCAGATTATCCTTAAAATTTCACTTGATTTAATAATTCAATAAAGTCATTAATTAGAAAAAATCTTTTATATATTTTCAACTTTTATAGTAAAATGATATGACTATTTTAAAATTAAAAAATAAAATAAATTTTTTTTAAATTACCACGAATTTTTAAAGTTTACGAAATTTACAGATTCTTTTTTTTTTATATCTCTCTTCATTTTTTTTTTTTTTTTCTAACTTGTATACATAATTATGATACCTTAAAAAAAATCTTTTTATATGGTTGAAATCTTCCGGATTCAGAAAAAGGATTTTCCCTTAATCTCCTGGGGAGTTTGAAGGATGGATTTTTGTCTAACGATGTAAACAGCGAGAGGCAAACGGCCGGGAAAACAGCGGATGAGAGTCCGGGTATTCCGAGACAGTGAGAATAAAGAAAAATAGAAATTTCGTACTTCCCTGCGGGAGTATCGTTGCTTACCGTTGAGCTTCGCGCAAAATTTTCCCGGTAGAGCCCCCGCGCGCCAAACGGTAAATACATCCATTCCGTCTCTTCGGCTCGCAAATATTTGATATCCCGTCGAGCTACCATTAATTTCCGACGCTCGTCTCGCCTCCTTCACCCCCTTGCGCTTTCCATCTCAACGGTTTCTTAACTCACTCTCTTACTCGCTCTTGTTTTCAATTTCTCAAAGACTCGCTTTACCTCTACTCTCTGCGAAACAACCCTACGCCACCCCTCTCGTTGTCGACTTCGCTACGCGCTATCCCTTCGGTGCAGACACACTGGCTTAGGGTGCCTCGGGGAGAATTGCGATGCGTGTACGCGCTAAGATGCTCTGCGAGGACTCGAACTTATACGGTCGCCATTTGTATTCCAGTCCGCGGTTCGTGCCACGAGGCACGCTTGCAGCAATACATTTTCCGGAGAGGGGGATTATAATACCGTGCGTGTTTGCCGAAATATTGTAATCCGCAACGCGCACACAGCCGTTAATCGGTCACATTCTTGTTATATTTAGTATTCATTAGAAGGGCGAAAATGTGACGATAAATTTGCCGTTTATGTTTTACAAAAAGCTAAAAAAAAAATTTTTAACATCGTGGAACACGAATCTGTTGAAGTTTGGCACTAACTTTTTTTTTCATCAATTTATGTCGTATTGATGGGGTGGTCTTACCAAAGGTTACAATAATTCCATCCCCACAGTTCTATTGTCGATTTTTTTTTGCCCCAATTGTATCCCAATTTTTTCAAGGATATTTCCCATTGTATCTCATGGTCGCAGTGAAGCGACTCGGACGCGTTCAATGGCAATGCGATCACCCATAGTTCGGGGGACAAAAACATTTTGTGAAACGCGCTACCGCGCCGACGAACTTCTGAATTCTCCCCTTCCGCGTTTTTTTTATTGTTTTTTTTTTCTATGTAGTACTTGCGTACCACTCGAAAAAATCGACGACGATGAAAGAAATGCCGAAAATCCCTCGTGCCATTTTGCCAAACGATTTAGGGGACGATTATTATTTTTTGTACCCTTCGACATCCAATGTTATAATGTTACAATGCAACATATCGTGGACCACATATGAAATATACTTTCCCTCTCTCAATCGCATGACAATACAATTATCGGTCACGAGTCACTGAAATCGAACGTTATCGATAATCGAAGACTGATTCGATGAGCGAATCGTCAACATTTCCACTCTTCTCGAATCGTTTATGTTTCACGAATTTAATTTCAATTTTGCGTTTCGTGAATGTTATATCGTTTGTTTCCTTTCGTGAGTATCTCTCCTACCATTCGCGTGAATTTCGTTGTTCGACTTTTTTTTTTTTACTGCTTATTAAGTTTCGTCGCACTCCCCCAACTGGGAACTAATGATTGCGCGGGATTGCCATCGATGATCCAATTCGATTCGCATTATCGGCGAATACATTGACGAAATCATGTAAAGTCGATTTTCTTTTTTTTTTTTTTGTTCCATTGCGTATACGTTTAAACAAGATATTCGCGAATTCGTCGGAAACTAGAGGGCGGTTGTGACTCCTATTTCCTGTACCTATACTGTACCCGTATACGTGAATTTGTTGGAACGCGTTTTCGCGGAATATCCCGTTACGATGGAAATTTCACAATTTCCTGTATCGATGTTTCGACGAGTGAATTGGCCGCGCGTGTACAGACGGGCTGAAACCGTTCGTCGGCCTTTAGATTGACAATTATTGATGGATACACGCGATGGGTATTCAAAAACCAGCGCTCAATCGTCACTGACGCGTGAATTTACGTCGCACGGACGAACAGCCCGCGTTTCGTTCAGCATTTTTTTTTTTTTTTTTTTTCCGTTGCGACGATTGGACGATGAATTTTTTTTTTCTATTTCCTCCAATGGCACACGGATCCATGCGACGTGTCCAAACGCCCTGCCTGTACTTTCCTCCCGCTACCAAAACTCCACAATGAAAGCATGTGCTCGTTACTGGCGGCGATAGCCCGTGTACGATATCTTCGCATGAACGCGCTTTGCTCGATTGTACCACGACTCCTACGCACCGCGAATCCTCGCAGTGTGCATATAATGATCATAAAGATTCGCGGACATTCTCGTTGCCATGACAGCGAAATATCTCGCTAATGTCGATATAATACGTGTACTCGTCAACAAAAAATGAACAGTTCTATCAGAGAAATTTTCCGAAACGATGAAAAGCAATATGGCGTTTTTATTTTCTATTTTCTGAAAAAAATTAGTAATAACAACAACAATAACAATAATAACAATGTTAATAACATGTGACAATATTTCGACAGCGACTTTCTCAGATCGTATTTTGCTTCGGGCAAAAAATATACAGTCCGCTCAATCTTGTGTGCGACTACTTAGGAATCAAATGATTTACCGATCTTTCGTTTACTTCCCTTCCTTCACGTTCTACAAGCTCCCGTCGATTGGCATCCTCAATATCGAATCGTCAGGAAATCGAATTCCCGTTAGTAATATTCGTGCGGAAAATGCCCTTCAGGGAAATTGGCACCATCGGGAGTCCGTCTCGATCGGATCCTCGTTGAATCTTTGGTGCGGGTGGTCTAGCCATGCCGCACGAATCTCCGGTCGACGAGGGCTGCGGGGGGTGGGATCTAATCGAATCTAAGCGCCTTCTGCTCTTCCCGCGGATTCCGCAACCCCTCTGAAGGTTACACAGCGCTCGCGTGAGCCTATCTTTACCCCCCTTTGGCGAGATTCGAATTTTTCGGATCTTCGGAACACAGGGAAGAGCTCAACTCAGCGGAGTCCAAACCTGGAAGGGCTCCGAAATTTCTCAAATAATCAAGCAACGAGCTACGATAAATAGAAGGGGCCTTCGTCAATTTCGGGTACACAGGATGCGAGAGTAAAATTGAAATCCCTGGGCTCGTCAGCGTGAGCAAACGCACCACCACCCGTTAGACTGACGGTCAAATTAATTGCGTGCGACAAATCATAAAGTCCTTTGATCGTCCAACCGGAATTTAACTGATGCCAAGCAAAAAGGGTTACAGAGCCGCGGCGACGAGAGATCTCTTTAGTTGTGTTGCAATACGAATGTTCATGTACAACCCTCTTCCGCTTTTTCTCCCGCCCCAAGCCTCGCTTTGGAACATTCGCGCTTTTTATCGCGTTCTCCAGTTTTTCCAACTTCACTTTACCGTTATCGCTACGGTATTTCTTTTTAATTTCCACGCGGAAAACGCGCTTTCATGGTTTTTCCACCGTGATAAAAAATGGGGTCTCGTGTTCACGCGACGACGACGTATGTACGACTGGAGAGCGAGACGCTTCGGGCCTTTGAAGGCGGTTCGCAAAGCCTGGCATTGCTAGACGCGAGACGCATATAGGACGTTGGTGCATCAAATTCTACTTTGAATGCTAATATGTTCTTCCGGAATCTTATTTAACGAATAACATTGAGGATGCTACATCTCCGACGTTTACTTTGAACCGGTGTACCGAAGTGTGCACGCATTCGCGAATGTTCGTTTGCACGCGACGCCTGTACTTAAAGTTGGTTATCGACAGAGTTACGATTCGAACATTGTCGGCTTTGCCGAGAGTTTGGTATCGATTCTCGAATAACGATAACGCTTCTGCTTCTACTTTATGATAATGCAACTAAGTACTGGTAAGCGACGTCGGAACTTCGCGCAAGTTTCATATCGTTACGAAAAAAATTGAGTTTATGTATTCGATCGTAAAAGAGGAGTTCTACAATTTAGGGACAAAAAGGTGGATTTTATTTTTTCTTGAAGGTAAAAAAATCTTATCAAAAATCCCATGCGATTGGTTATTCCTATCGATGATCTGATCATGAAAAAAAAATTTCGAACTCTGAATTTAATAATTTATCGAAGGAATTTAATATTTTTTAATATAATTTTGTAAAAAATGTTTATTTGAAAAAAATGAGATTTTTCAGGCATTTTTTAATATTTGGACCCAGGAATTTTTTTATACGATCGGAACACTATTACTCACAAGCAGTGGGATACAATTGCCTACAACATTTTTTTTTCACCGATAAAAAAAATTTATCTTGTCTGCGCAAAAAGTAATTTCACCTAAAAATGTCATCCGCGCGGTCGTGAATGAAGGAAAAAAAGGACAAACTCTCATCCTCGATCAATAACTCCCACCATATGTGATGATGACGCAAAGTGTGATCTCTTTGAGAATATGCGCGAGGCGTAGGAAGATGACCTTTTACGGAAAAAGAAAAAAAATGTGCTTCGACCTGCTCTACTGTGGGTGCTCGGCGCACGCTCGACGGAACCGTGGGGTGAGATTAACCAATCGAGCGTTAAACCCGTGGGTGACCCGCGAACGATCGAACCAACCGCACGCGTAATCTTGTCGGTAGAAAATATCATACAGGGAACACAGCGAGAATGGCGTTAACGAGAACACGTTGACGGGTTCTAATTTTAAATACTTCACGCTAAAGGAGGTAACTCCCTATTCATTATACCTCCGAACTGCTATTGTAAATAAACTCTGTAGTAAACGATTTTTTTTTTAAATCTTTCATAGACTTAAATAAAAATTAGTTTTTTTAATTTTTCGACGGAATTATTTTTTTTTTTATATATTTTTACGACGTTACTTCCGGTTGCAATTTTTTTTTCTCATCGGAAGTGAAAAATTGAGATTTTCTATAAAAATTCAATTTCTTTTTTTTTTTAATATAATAGAAAGTTCCGTGGGAAAAATTTCATCGAAATTTTGGGTTGGGAATAATTTTGTGGAATTTTTAATTTTGACTTATTCAAGTACGGCAATAAGCATAAAATCGTTAACGGTTCATTCACCGGGTAGTTTCGATTCTCATCGTATTCCTCGTGAGAGCCACTGTCCTGCCGGTACTTACGGAAGTACGTCGCGACGGCGAGTCCCGGCGTCTCAGCGGCGCGTCGAGACGGTAACAAACTGCCATGCAGTCTTGAGTTGCGATGTTACTCGAGGCCCCCTTTAGTAGCAAAACGTGTGCTTTTAGATACACACATACATAGCCGTTCTCGACGAACCCGAACTGTTGCCCGGTGCACTGCCGCATCGATTGTCGTCTTTCCTTCTCGTTGTCTACTTATTCCCGTACACGAGAAGTCTTTAGAAGTCTGCGGAGTTCGGTTGGTATTATACAGTCGCGATAATAGCAACCAATTCTTTAGTTCACCGTCGGTCCTTTGTTAGCTATCTCGCAGTACGTTTCTCTCGGCAATTTCTCGAAAAATTCATCGTATGATCAGCAAAAAAAAAAAATGCCTATTGCCACTTTCCGATCGATCTTCAATATCGTTGGGTCAAGTTAAGGGCAGAAAAAGTGTCAAGAAATTAAATTTTCCATTATTCTTCGAATTATTCATCAATTTATTTTTACCAATTAAAACGACAGAAAAAACTGAAAATTCAGTCTCTCCTTCTTTTCCAATGCATAATTATACCCTAAACATTTTTTCGTCTGCACAGACCTCCCGCAAGGTACGATACAACGCCCTCGAACAATTCTCGTTATAGTTTCCGCGTTAATTTTTTGTTTATCCCGGTAGTCGTCGAGACTTTCGCGAGAAAACGAGAGGCAACAAACGGAAACACAGCGAATCAACACTTTCACCCCTTATCCCTCAAATGTTCTTTTGCTCCCGGCGATCCGGTGGAAATGAATCGGGATTACTTTTCGAAGTTCCCAATGAGGAGTGAGCGAGAGAAGGAGATACCAGAGAACGCGCAGGATTTTGCTCAGGGGTTCGATTCGCAGCCAAGACTGGGGGTGGCGAGCGGTAGCCGGGGGTTGAAATTAGCTTAGACGTTAGAGGAGCCGGTATCGGCAGATAAGCAATATAGGGCTCGCGAACATTTATATATACGTTTGTGTGCGTACGCATCTGTGCCTACAATCGACGAGCTGCACGGAGGTTCTTCATCGTCGGTTTGTTTTCGATAACTCCCTTCTCCCCCAACCCCGTCGCGCCCGCACGTTATTGTCGCTTTTCGATTCGTTGCACATGATCCCTCGAATAAACCTTTATCATCATCCGGCAATTCGTTCGTCGATCGACTACTCGTTCGATGAAGTCGTTCATGCGAATATGGAATAAGGGTGCAAATATCGGATTCCTCATACTTCCAATTAAAATTCGTAAAAAAAAAAAAAAAAAAGTACGATTATTATTACACATCAGCTCCGGATATGGCGAGTTTTTAGTTGCACCTTAACGATTTATGGTCGAAGTACAACATTTTTTTATTTAATCGAATGAACTTCCGGAAGCGCCTTATCGTAAAAAAAAAAACCTCAATGTTTCATATTTCTACCGCTCCAACTTGTCGCAATATTACTCGACAAATAACCCGAAGAACTTTGCGTTGATATCCACCGTATAAAAGAATTCTTTACGCTGTGGTCTTCCGCCTCCTCGAGTCCACAAGTTGCATACGACATAATTTTTCAAACTTTTGTAAATTTAACCAAAGTGCAAAGTTTCATGGTGCGTCCCCGTTTCGGGAACGTTGTCGCCACTATCGTTAAGGACAAACTTTCACGTCCTCGCGGGAGCGTCATTCAATAATACGTAGGAAAAGCCTGAGGTTCTTGCGCCAAGTTTCGCCTCTTTCCTCGAGGAGTTGACTTCTATTACGAGGGCGGTGGGCATCGTGGAAGCGCTTGCCGCTCTCTCGTTGGTGATAGTGTACGATAGCTACACAGTTCGGAACAACCGAAAGAGAATGCACGTAATCGAATTGTAAATACTGTACACTCTATTTTTTTTTTTTTTTTTTTTTTTACGTCGTTTTTGCTCGATCCACGTCTGTCCCGGAGGAAAGCGAACTGGCGGAAGACACAGACAGCTCCCAATGGTGTCTCTTTCTCTGTTCTTTACCTCGTCATTCGCCTTTCGCCGTTCGATTTCGTTCTCCTTACTCTACA
Source organism: Buathra laborator (assembly GCA_934046635.1). Lineage (NCBI taxonomy): Eukaryota > Metazoa > Arthropoda > Insecta > Hymenoptera > Ichneumonidae > Buathra > Buathra laborator. Next base: position 18,897,417 of record OW203895.1, on the reverse strand, counting down.
CCGCTTCTCCCCGGTGAAGTGTACGAAGCGGTCCTCGAGACTAAATTGCATTTACGGAACCCTCGAATGGGGCCCACGTCACGCTGCCTCGTAGTATTTCCTCGGTAAACTCTCACTCTATTCTTTTTCTCCTATTTTTCCTTTTTTTTTTTCGCTCTATCTTACTTTCTCCGTGATGCTCGCTGCCTCGGCTCCTTCTGCCGGACGTTCTCGAGTCCACTTCTTCCACTACACACACATACACTCGTGTACCCTTCGCGGCTCTGCCGAACCGCGCTTCGCGAATCTCTGTGTTTTTCTTTCGACTATTTTCTCTTTCACTTATCTCGGCTGCTCTTGGAACTTCATCGCGGCGACGAGAAACAGCACGGAGATTTTTCTTGTCATTCTTGATGTATATATATCGCGAGAGCAGCTTCGAGACCCGAGTGGGACAGAGTCAATTGTTTTATCGCGGTTTCACTTTCATCTCTCGTAATTCGTGAATTAATGAGTTGAAAACTTTGCTTTCGAGGCTCGGACTTTGCTTTTATAGAACTTGAGAAACAAATGTTAGTTTGACTCCATTTTTTTCCGATTGTATTCTACTTTTTTAAAATTTTAATCTCAATTTTTTAATACCTTTCCTATCATAAAATTCGCCAAAAAAAAAAAAGAATATCATTTTCGCTACGTAACTTCGCGCCTTCTTAACCAAAAGTTACGCGTTTCCCGGTTATGCCGAAAGTAATAAAACTCAATTTGAATTCTCGATGTCGATAGCCCAAACGTCAGGGTCATCGGAAAATTCGATTAGCAGGACGGATCATCCTTTCCCCCGTTTCTCGTAACCGCCTTCTCTTAGAGAATTAATTAATTCGATTTCCCGTCCGCGTTCTCTCGAAGTTGTGCCTTAAGCCGAGCGTCAACGACGAAAAAAAAAAAAAAAAAATCTGCGCTACTTTATGCTGGATGAAAATTGGTCTTATTGTGCGGTGACTCTTCTCTTATGGCTCCGAGAATTTGTACGGAAACGCGGAAGAAGCGGAGAAGCTTTTTCCTCCGTCAAGGGCAATCCGATTTTCAAATGATCAGAGCGCACGATTCCCTTCGCTCTTCCCGCACACCCTGCGAAAAAAACAGGGGTTTTCCCCGTGCAATAGCCGCGTTCGTCCGGAAGATCGACGAGGTCCTGCGAAGTGCTCGAACAGAGGACAACACACGTTTCCGGGCACTCGAGAGACCCGCGGGACGCCCTGCGTCTTTCCAGTCCAGCAAATCCCGGCATCAATGAAAGTCGATTTACAATTTTTGCATTACACGGAAAGTCACTTGCGAAATTCTATCGCGAATTCATAACATTTCACGCGCATAAATAATTTTATAATATTTTTATCATTGTTTAATGATAAAAAAAATCGCTTATATCTTTGTCCAGTGATAAAATAAAAAATGTACTTATAGTTCGCACTTCGTATTGACGAATCAATTGTTCTTTTATATTTACAGCGAAAGAACTGAGATCATGCGGCGGAATAAGCAGCGGCAGTGAGGTTTGCTGCTCGGCGGATATGGAGTTAAGATTGCAGGCGAGGGCGCGCGATAAACACGAGAAAGCAACGAGAATGACGCTTCAACGGCTTCAGCAACTTCTCGCGACGAGGGGAACGAGATTTCACAGTGAGTACAATTTTTTTCTATCAATTTTGAAACGTACAAAAAAAACAGCAATTCTTAGATCTTCGCGTAATAATAAACGCGATATATAAGTAAAATTTGAAAAATAACGATCGGCGACTGTTTGTTGCGTGAAATGGTGTTCCGATGCCAGTATACCGTCAATCGGTACGCAAATTCTCGAGCGCCGGAGGTTTACAAGGTTTGTTTCAATGCGAAAGGGGAAGGAAATGAGATTCCAGTGGTTACCAAGGGTGCGAGGGGGATGAGGCCATCCACGATAGAAGTGGATGTTCAAACCCCATGGATCCCTCTTGCACGCCGCCGGCGTGAGCTTTTTTTTTTTTTTTTTTTTTTTTTTTTTAATTAAAGAGGGACCGCAAGTGCATTGAGAGGAGGACGCGGGTGAGAAGTCATCGTTGTCGGTATGAGGGGTATTTCCGTATGCCACGTACTTGTACACGTTTTTTCGTAAAAACATTTCTTAAAAAAAAAAAAAAAAAAAAAAAACGTTAGGCATATATTATCGTTGTAAGCTGTGTAAAAATCGCCTCTGTGGGAAATTGAGTCAGCGAGTTTGGTTCCCTCTAACGGCTTTTCCACGCAGCTACCTACCGGTTCTCTAGCCTCGTGCCGCGGAATTGCAATTTTACTAATCTTTCCATTTCCTCTGCCATCGTTCACCATGTAATCCGGACTTGATCCCTCGATCTACCGTTCACGAGCAGGGCGTAGCTTCCGCTCCCTCCATTACAGTTACATGTGTCTACACGCGCCTAGCGATGTAGCGATCGAATATACATCCCTTCAATTCGTCATAAAAAAAAATCATTGCTCTCAAATGGTTTAAAAAAAAAATACGCGGTGTCGTTTACAACCATTTGAATTATTTACAAAATCATCGATTCTTCATGATGTGCGAAAAAAAAAAATGTTTCTCAGTGAAAAATGTTGCGAAAAAGAAAAAAAAAAAATGCAATGAAAATGTGGTTAGCAGGTGATTTTTTTTTTCTCACTTCTCTGTCCCCTTCGGTTTGCCCGTGATTGCGATTGCTCGAGAAAAGAGTTCAATCTCATCGAATCTCTTTCTCTTATCAGTGTGAAAGCCAGAGATGAAAAAGCCCATTTCGGTTTGGTGAACCCCATTTGACGCGTCTAGTTCTCTCTTCCTCGGCACTCTCGCAATTCGCCGACGACGAGGGTCTCCCGCCAGTCTGCTTCGCTTTCTGCCAGACCATCGTCGACTTGGCTTCTTCCCTCTGTGTGCCACATAACCGCGGTGGGCCGTGTATATCTCTCGTACTTACTGACACCGAGGGGGTAAATACCTGTGAGTGTTCGGGACGTGGGTACCTACTTTGCAGAACCCGCAGGAGAGAAGAGCCTCCCGACACACCGAGAGAACAGCGAGACGAGCGCACTAACAGTTGGTTTACCACCTTAGAGCGCTGGATATTCGGGGTGTCTGCGGACAAGGTAATTGCTCTTACCAACCAAATGGCAACCCTCTGGACCACCGCCGTCTCATGTTCTCTTCTCTAAAGCATTTTGCCATTCCTAGTCCTGAATTTCCGAAAAACTTTTTCTTATTTTCATAAAAAATCCGTTTTAACAAGAAATACGAGAAAAAAATGGATTCTATCGGCTTTGCACGTGTTTATATCTCAAAATTCTTGAAACCCTTTTACATAATTATGATTACAACTTACTGGATTACCGAGAAAAAGTTTATAATGATCAAGAGACTCGTATCAATATATTCATTATGTAATTAGAAAAAATGAAAGAAACGATCGAAATTTCGTTACGATTACACTTTTCATAGTCTCGTAGAAATTCGAAAGGGGATTCTAGAACTCCGTTGAATACCCAATGTTGTGTATTTTTTTCCGCCAATTACCTGATAAGCACCTGATTTTTTGTGTTATTCAATTCGAAAAAAAATCGTTGTTGATATGAACAAATTTCTTTTACGCTCGAGTACGCGATCGGTGTCCATCAAAGCTTCGGACTTCTTTAGTTATTCGCGAACAACTCCTGACTGGAACTCACGCACGACTGCAACTTCCACAGAAGAATACCCCTTTCTCCCACTGCCTACTCGTCATATTCAAGTCGATTGTTCGAAACTCTGCGTTTTTTCAGGCACGGAATAGGGTTGATAGTTTACTTGATTACATAGAAGTCTATTATGCGAGGAAATACACATGTAAGGTTGGGGCTGTTACAGTTCTTGGAACACTTTGTTGCGTACGATATGCGTAGAACATTGAATAAATGACGAAGTATACGGACGGTAAATGCCTCACATCTCCATGTAACTGTCCGTCAACGTTGACGCGTTTGAAAACAATTTTAATGTCTGAAAGCACTGAAAGGGGTGAGGAAATAAATCCTCGCAGTTTTAATCTATGGTGGGGAGGAGGACGGTAACAGTATGATACGTGCAATCGTCGATGGAGGTTCGGACGACCATGGACTTGTTTCAACATCGATATTATAGATTAAATAAAACTCTAATGATACTAATAGGACATTGGCCCGATCAGACTACGCGTGATCGTTTTCTGATGGGCGCTGTTCTAAGTTGTATCGGCATCAGCTTCACGATACCTCAAATAATTGCTGCGGTAAAAAATCTTGACGATTGGGAGTTTCTGTTAAATTGCTTACCACCATTAATATTCGTTGCTTTATCGTATAACAAATTTTTCTGTTGTATTTACAATTCACAAAAGGTTAGTCATATAATTTCATAGCTGAGAAAGAATTTAATGAAAGTGGTTTTGCGCTTTGTTACGTCAAGCCAGTAGTACGAAAAGAAGAAATGTTCAAAAGTTGACAGACGATAAGATTCTAAACAACACAATAATCCCGTAGTTCTGGTTCCAGACCAGAACTCTACTCTGGTTCTGGTTCTGGTTCTCGTTCTTTGTTACTACTCTTTTGGCTTAGCAACGCACTAAATATACTTTCTGAGTAACATTTACTGACAAAAAGCTATTTGACACGTGCAGATGTTAAAGTTGACAAATGGTATGCGTCTAAATTGGAGACTTCATTGTTGGAAACGTGATATTGACGTATTTCACGAATACGCTGAAACGGGAAGAAAACTGACGGCCCTATACGCAAGTTAGTCAAGTCATGCTGAGCGACATACTTCAAAAGTTGTTAAACTTGGTACAGATGTATCGAATGTGCATACAGTCGCGATTCCAACATCTTACATTTTATATGTGGCCAATCCGGTTGTGAAGAAAATCTTTGACGTCTGGCTGAGGAACGGTACAGAACCCGGCGAATTACCAATACCTGTCGATTATTATTATATCGACGAGCAGTCATATTATTTTTACATTATTCTGCATACATTGGTTAGTGGATGTGTAATATACATGATCACAATTGCATGCGACGCTATGTTCAATGTTTACGTGATATATTGCTGTGGATTATTTGCCGCTTTGGGGTGAGTCAAACATCAATTTAATCCTTCATAACAGTTCAAAACGAGTTCAATCGCTCGGACGTGGATGGTATACATCCAAATAAATCTTGGAACATCCGAAAGCCATAAGTGTGATTAGTGACAAGAATCAGTATTATTGATAAATAACGCTATGGATTCTGTGTTCTGTGTTCTAAATCGTATGAACATTTTGTCTACCGTCATCTAGCCTTTGTATGCCCGCTAATGACAGCGAAATAGTATATTGTGCAATCGCCAATTCGACCCTCGTTGCACATCATATTTTTCGTAACGAGTGCATGAATCTGCGGCACTTGGAATGGCAGTCGCGCGAGACGAACACTGAAAAGTGAGGTTATGTCTCTAGGGGCGAAAACGTTGAAAGTAAACTCCCAAGGGCCGAAAGTGAACAAAATACGAACTGCGCATGCGCGACTTTATCATTTCACCACGGGTTCGCGACTGGTATGCTATTGGCCACTTTCGGCTCGCAAGACTGCCATGGAAAGTGCCGCGATTCATGCACGAGTTACGAAAAAGAATTTCTCTTAGTTCTAGCTTGGGATAAGTAAAATAGCAAATGATTAGGAATCATTTTCAGGCGCAGATTGGAGCGTATCGGCGATGATAAGCTATCAGCAGAAAAAATAAAAAAAGGTTCTCCATTAGTCGAAAGTGGCATATACTTTGAACATCTCACTTCGTGCATTGACAGTCACAACGACGTCATAGAGTAAGATTGCTCTCTGGACATGTCCATTGAAGTTGTTTATATGTCTGTCTGCGTGTTTGCTTGTCGCACCCCAATTACGTACGTTATAAAGGATCACTTTCTACGAATTTGGAGGCGAATATTTCTGAGTCACAACAATCAACGAGTAGAATAAATTAATCTTCGATGCGATTGTATGATTGTGATTGCTTGATACATTTGCATTCCTGTCTAACGTCCGAGTCACTGAAGCACATGAATTAAAAAGCAACAAAAGACGAGTGCAGACCAAAAAAACAACTCTGAGCGTCCGAGACACATGTCACTAGCTATTAATTTAAAAAATCCCCTATTGTTAGGTACGCCGAACTCATCGAAGCAACCTACACATGGTCTTTCTTCTTTACCGTCGGATGTAACACGATTATGATAAGCATAATAGGATTGCAGGTAAAAATTACATCTAGTGCAATAAAATAATCAGAATTAACGGTTAAAAAAACAATCAATACAGATTTTTAAAACAACTTCTTCTCCAAGTAAGAGTGTAAAATACTTAATTGACAATATCGTTTGTATGCTGCATCTCTATATGAAGACCTACATGGGTCAAATTCTGATAGATCACAGTATTAGCGTCCGCCATTATATGTAAGGAACGTACAGCGCCATTATATGTAAGTAAACGCCGCGACCAAAAAAAATGTTTTTCTGTGCCCAGACTCAACGTAAAATGGTACAGGCTACCGGTGAAAGCTCAGAAACTATTGCCTTTGATGCTGGTACGCTGCAGCATACCTTGCAATCTCACAGCCGGACATTTTTTTGTTTTGGGAATGGAAACCTTCGGAATGGTATGAAAGATCATACCGGTTCATTTGAATAGTCTGATTAAAATAATTGGTCATCATTCTATTCTAGATGATGAAGACGTCGATATCATACTTTACCCTTTTGCATTCGACTCAAGTCTATTAGATGGAGTGCTATACATGGCATTGTAGCGAATTCAGAGGTTATAAATAATAGTGTATCCGTCGAGCTGAAGAAAAGGCCGGAAACGATTCTGCATCAAGTGAGCGTTGTATCAAATGTATTTACGAAACGAACGAAAGTTGTTAAAATGTAATAAAACATGTTATGTTATATATACACGTGACGAAAACAGTTGTTGATAATATAAACAGATTACCGATACACTTGAGTGGACGTTTGATGCCTGTTACAGCTTCGGATAACTTTCATTGTCGGTGAACAACTTCCGACTGAAATGCACGTACGACTGCGACCTGTGCAGAAATATAAACACTTTTATTGTATTAGCCGGTCTCTCAACTCTTGCCTTCATGTTCAAGTCGAAACGTTTAACACCTTATGGTTTTTATTTCTTTTTTTCCCGTAGAAAATAGAAATAGGTTGATAGTTGATTATTTTGCTGAGGTTGCTTTTGTGCTGAGAAATATCGACGGAATCTCGGGGTTTTCGCACTTCTTTGAATACATTTCAAAGTGCGATAAGTGCAGACTATTGAATAGATAGAGAAGTATACGAAGGGTAGATGCTTTACACCCTCGCGTAACTGTCACTCAATGTCGACGCGTTTAAGAACAATTTTAACGTCTATCGATGTATCAACCCGTCTTTCAACTCAATTTAAATTCATAATGAGAAAGACACACTGAATGGGGTGAAAAAATAAGCTCCCGCTGTTTTGACCTCTATGGTGGGGAGGACGACGGCAACAGTATGATTCGCGCAGTCGTTCATGGAGGTTCGAGCGTCGATGGACTTGTTTCAACACCGTTATTATCGATTAAATAAAACTCTAATGATACTAATAGGACATTGGCCCTATCAAACTACGCGTGATCGTTTTCTCATCTGCGCTCTGGCCAGTTTTTTGGGCTCCACTCTGTTCATACCTCAAATGATTGCTGTGGTAAAACATCTTGACGACTGGGATTTTCTGTTAAATTGCTTTTCGCCATTAATGTTTGGTGCTTTCACGCTCAACAAATGGCTCTGTTGTATTTTTAATTCACAAAAGGTTAGTCGTAAATTTCATAGCTGAACGATAATTTCATGAAGGTGGTTTTGCGAGTTGATAAGTCAAGACAGTACGAAAAAAAGAAACAATGATTGAATGGTCGCAGCCGATAAGATTCTTGTGTGATTCTGAATAACACAATAATCACGCAGTTCTGGTTCCAGAAACTGTATTTCTTTTTAGAGGGTAATCTGTAAGCAACCTAAAAGAATGACAAAGTAACGCGCCATTCAATTACATCTTTTTTATTACTTTTTTGGCTTGACACCCCACTAAATACTTTCTGATTAACATTTACTGACGAAAGGCTATTTGACACGTGCAGATGTTAAAGTTGGTAAATCGTTTGCGTCTAAATTGGACACTTCAATGTTGGAATCGTGATATTGACATATTTCACGAGTATGCTGAAATGGGAAGAAAACTGACAGCCCTGTACTCAAGTTAGTCAAGTTATGCTGAACGCGATACTTCAAAAGTTGTTAAACTTTAGACAGATTTATCGAATGTGCATACAGTCGCGGCTCCGGCATCTTACTTTCTATACGTGGCTAATCCGGTTGCACGGAAAATCCTCGATGTTTGGCTGAAGAACGGTACCGAACCCGGCGAATTACCAATTCCGGTCGATTATTGTATCGACGAGCAGAAATATTATTTTTACATTATTCTGCATACATGGGTTATTGGATGTATAGTATTCACGATCACAACTGCATGTGACACGATGTTCATTGTTTATGTGTTACATTGCTGTGGATTATTTGCCGCTTTGGGGTGAGTTAAACATGAATTAAATCCCTCATAGCAGAATTAAGCATGTCACAAGCTGTATCACCAAATTATCTAGAATGTCGGCATGCCGCTTTTTTTTGTAATTTTCCTTTTTTTATGTAATTATGATTTCCTACGATTCTGTGGTTTAAAAAAAAACCTCACAAATTATTAAGTAGAATTTCCAGGCGTAGATTGGAACGTATTGGGGATGATAAGATATTAGCGGAAAGGATAAAAAATGTTTCCCCATTGGACGAAAATGGCATATACTTTGAAGATCTCACTTCGTGCATCGACAGTCATAACGACGCCATGGAGTAAGAATGTTCTTTGAACATGTCTACTGAAACGAATCTCGTTTTATGAATAGTATATGTTTTAGATAGTTGTTTGTATGTCTGTTTATCGTATGCTTCCCGCCCGGAAGTTCGTTTTAAGAGAACATCTTCAGCAAACTTGGAGGCATCATAATAGTAAAATAAATTGATAATATTTTATTGCTATTGTATGACTGTGATTGCTTGATACATTGGCATCATTTCGGCTTTCCGTTCTCAAGTTTATGGTTTTCCGTTCCGCCCCTGGCGCACTGGAGCACTTGAAACAACAAAAGACGAGTGGAGATCGAAAAAAGAATTGTGAAACGCCTAAGCCACATGTCGCTTGCTACTATTAATTTTAAAAAATCCTTTATTATTAGGTACGCAGAGATCATCGAGGCAACGTACTCGTGGTGTTTCTTTGTTATGGTTGGATGTAATACGATTATGATGAGCATAATAGGGATTCAGGTTAAAAATGCTTCTCGTGCGATACATGATCAGGTTTAATGGATAAATCAACAATCGTTACAGATTTTTAAGAAAACATCTGATCCTAATGAGACTGCAAGATTCTTAATTAATAATATCGCCTGTATGCTGCATCTCTGGATCAACACCTATATGGGTCAAATTCTAATAGATCACAGTATTAGCATTCGCTATTACATGTGAGTAAACGTACAGCAACTCTAATAAAGATGCCCCGATAAAAAAAATGTGTGTTCTTTGCACAGACTGAACGTCAAATGGTACAGGTTACCTTTGAAGGCTCAGAAATTATTGCCTTTGATGATGATGCGCTGCAGCATACCCTGCAATCTCACAGCTGGAAAATTGTTTGTTATGGGCATGGAAGCCTTCGGTATGGTATGGGGAACCATTAATTCAAATACCCTTGCAGAAATAATCGGTCATCATTCTATTCTAGTTTATGAAGACGTCGATGTCATACTTTACCCTCTTGCATTCGACGTAAGACTATTAGATTGATTGCCATACACGACATTGTATCCGATTGTAAGGTCATAAATATTAGTGTTTCCTTCGAACTGAAGGCGAGACCAGGAACGGTTGTATCAATTGACCATTGCCTCAAATTCTTGAATTTTCCATCCCCAAGATACTGTCAGTCCTATGCGGGTGAAACGTATGCCGATTATGGAAACGTAATTAAATTGTTTTTGATGATACGAATCGATTAGTAGACCATTCGAGCACATGATCGATGCTCATCGAAACTTCGAACTGCCTTCGTTGACGGCGAACAACCACCAACTGAAACGCACGTACGACTGCGATTTGCCGAGGAGTATCGACGCCTATCTTATTCCTTTCTCACAGCACTTCATCTTCAAGTTGAACGCTAGGCGCCTCTTTTTTCTGGCGGCAAATAGAAATAGATTGATAGTTCATTACGTAGAAGTCGTGACATTGGGCCGAGAAATATGGACGTACGCGCGAAGGCTCTCACCATTCTTGGAGTACTTTGTAAAGTTCGATAGCACAGACCATTGAGTAGATAGAGAAATATCTGGTGGGTCACCGCTTTACATCTTGGTGAGTCAGAGTCATTAATTAGTTTGTTATAAAAAGTTCGGAAACTCTTGCCTTTGATGATAATGCGTTGTAACGTGCCTTGCGAGCTGACGGCCGGAAAATACTTTATCGTGGGCATAGAATCACATAGTATGGTAAGAATGGCCTCTCATTCGAGGACCGTGACGAAATTTTCGAATAATTTTTTCACCAGTTCATGAAGACGTCGCTGTCGTACTTTATGCTTCTTCGTTCGACGTAAAATGTTTACTTATTACGAAGCAATAAATAATTGTATAGATTTTTTATCATCGTCTTCCTTGATGCGATAATAATCGCCTGTTTCTTCACCGTCAAAATCTTTTGAAGAAGACTGACTTTGGATTTCTACGTTTTGAATAGTAGAAATATTGATCATTTTTATTTTTTCTATATTCGAAGCAAAATTGCAAGTGCGAAAGTTAGAAAATGATAATGTAATGCCGTATAGCAGATGCGCGTAATGTTGGATATTAGAGAGGCGGTTTGTGCGGCTCGGAAATCTACAGAGCTGCAACGACGCTATGGCAATGGTATAGCCGATAGCCGGATAGAAAATTTCATTCGATAAATTGGTAATCGATATAGGAGAGGAACTGAACCGGCGAGTGAGAGAATGATGAAAAGAGGAGTTTGGAGAAAGGAACAGTGTACATCGACCCATCGCAACCGTCTGGCAAGTTTACATTGAGGATGATTGCAATGTCGAGCAACTTGCCGGCAACGCTGCAACGAAAAGTAAACAATTGAAGCCATCTTTAATATTATATTATATATTTTTTACATGATCGGAACATCAACATCAACAAAATATCGTATGTTTTTAATAACAACATTTTTTTAACCTATAAAAAAATAAAATACGCGTTATTGCCTGAAATCATTGAACCTCCACCCCCCGCCCCCTTAATTTTTACAGAAAGCCCATCGAACTAAAAAAAACGCTGAAGAACCCTAAAATATTTTCCGTATTACGTCAAAGTTTCTTTTTACCCCATCACTTTCGTCCCTTTTACATATACATATGCAGGGTGGTTCGCAGGGTGCAACGGCGTAAATCTCGTGGCTCCACTTAAATGCAACGGCGGCGCCGACGTTGCCTCCTGTACGTACAGTACGTCAGTCTATACTATATACTATTTTGCTTTCGCCACTCGGTCGGCTTGATGTGTGAGTCGCTCTGTCGGCGAGCAAAGAGGACCCGACCCTCTCATATCCCACAGTCTAGAAGACCCTCTGTGAACTTCTATCACGCAGAGTGCCAAGTAAAGTGGGTCCGTACGTACCTACGTACTGCTAGGTACGACCGCACCTCCGCATAGTATACGCGAACCTACCCGCGACTCAAAGGAAGCCGGCGAGTTGCGAGGTTGGAGTAGCTGCTCTACGTTCTCTCGTATAAAAGTGAGAGAGAGAGTGTCTCGCGCGAGAGAGGTAACCCCCACGCTGGGGGTTGGATGGAAAAATTAATTGAAAGGAGACGGAAATTACCGCCGAGACATATACCAGCGTACCTCGTAGTCACGCGCTGAATTACGCATACCGTACGTTCCTCTAGAGACATCAGAGCTCTTTCGTCGTTATATGGATATACTTCAAACACAGTTACTGCTGAGGCTCTCTTGTACTTGATAATATGGTAATTTTGCGTAAAAAGAATCTCAAAAAAAAAAAAAAAAAAAAAAACACGGTGGAAATTTACTCCCGTTCGCGAATAGCCGCCAATCTCTTTCACACTGCCTGAAGAAAAAAAAACAACAATATTCGCAATTTAATTTTTAGATTTCGTGTTAAATAAAAAAAAAACAAAAAAATAGACCTGTCTGACTAAGTATTTTTTCTGACGATATTTGACACATTTGTTACATTCTACATGTCTAACTTTTGCGCTTTGATACATCGAGTATGTACTTTACATTTTGATACAGTATTTTTTTTTTTTTTTTCTTCTTCAAAGATTAATTCACATTGAATTCACACGCGCAGGTGCCTTTTACTTGTCGAGTAAAAAAACGCGCCCGCCCGACTCTCGTCTCCGAATGTAAAGCCCCATTCAGACACCGATTTTCGAACAAATATAACCACAGCTGCTGTGGGCGTTGAATTTTCCGATATTTAATTAAAGAAATTTCCACGTTCCACTCGGTGAGAAAAGGTCGACTCGTGCGCCCGGAGAGAGAGCTATACACTTTCTACGTGGTAATTGCCGTCTGTCAGGGACAAAGTTATCGAATTCTGAGGTAAAATGGTGGAAAAAAGGAAAATGAGAACGTAAAGAAAACAAAAAAAAAAAAACGAAAGTAAATGAGGCTGAGAGTGATGGACTGTGGTTTCGACTTTTTCCTTTTTTCTTTTTTAACTATAAAGTCGAAGGCCTCCAGCTTTTGCGAACACTATGCTACCGTAGCTTGTGGAAATTAGTCGAGATTTTACCGCCTACGGGCGACAGACGTTTACGAATTAAAAGCTCCGCACGAGCACAACTACACCGATACCAGCACACTACAGCTACTAGCTGCTCCCGACGTCGCGCGACTAAGTGCTTCCCTTTTATACGCTCTTGGAGATTCGTTACAGGTTCTTGCGCTCTCGTCGTTAAAAGGAATTTTAATCTCATTCTTCGCGACTGAAGTGACTCCGAGGTGTAACCGAGAACTCACTGGGAACGACGGTGAGTTCGGGGATGTTGGGTCGAGAGATCAATTGTAGGGTCGTCCGAGCGGCTTTCCATCCTTTGCGTCTTTCGCTCACTTGCTTCAGATTTTTTTCTTCGTCTGTCGCGTGTATTGAATTTATTCACCCGATAAACTCAGAAACGCCGATTTAATCGACGAATAAAAAAGATGAAACTTATAACGAATAATTTTGATAAATATTTCTACGAAATATTTATCGCGTAATCGTCGTGAAAAAAAATAGAATCCCAATTTAGTTCACGTGAGGAGTCTAAATTGCAAATCTATTGCATATTATTTCCGGAAGCTTGTCTTCTTTAAATCGAAAAAAAAAAAAAAAAAAAATTGGGGATTGTTGCGTCTCGTGAATTCCCTTGAATAATGTAATTTCCTTTTTATTTTTCAGGTTTCTTTAAGGAATTGCTCGCGGCTAGCAAGAAGGGCTTTCATGAGATGTTCAAGAAAACTTATGGGATTCTGTACGAGCAGAACTCCTATGTATTCACGGATCTCTTCAAGGAACTCGAGAATTATTACGCCAAGGGAACGGTGAGTCGCTTTTACCTAGTTTGCGCTTGTCATTTCGCGCCGCCTCCTCCCTCTATCCTCTTTTACCACTTATTCCCTCATCCACCCGGTAAATCTCGGGCGCCGTTGGTCTCGTCGCGGCAAAATTGGAAAAACGAGACACAAGACTCTTCCCTATCGTAGTTAAAATTATTATTAAATTCCATGTTCCGCCACTTCTCGTCGTCTAATCAAAGTTTTTCGTAGAAATAACAATAAAAAGTTTCTCGACGCGCGCAAGTTTACAGGTGGGGAACACAACGAAAGTCTCTATTGCGTCCTGACCTTTCGAACGTACTATTCATAAATTATTTCTCCGAATTTCTATCTCTCTATATTCGATAATTAAAATCAAACCACCGGAAATTCCTTCTCGAATTACGGCACATCCGGTCGCGAGAAGGCGTACGTCTTTCCCACGAAAGCCGTGCGACGAAGCAAACAGTCACCAAAGAACGAATTTCTGCTCGGTGTCGTGAACTTGAAATTAAAGAGCGGTTTTCGAAGATAAACACACAAAATAAGGGTTGAAAAAATTGGGGTGGAATTTTTTTTTTTTTTTTTTTACAAATGACGCGATGGGATGTGTCCGGTTCCGGCGACGGAATCTCGTTAGCGCCCGTCCCATTCCATTCTCGTTCGCCGTTTCGATTTGCGCTTGCGAGTCGAAGGAGTCACACGCCTCTCCCGGCTTCGCCGTTAACGTGGCTTCCCTTGTACCACCGTACCGTATATATACCATCGCTGCCAACCCCTTCGGCTCACGTTGGTACATGTTCATCCAAGTATCACAGAGACGTGAGCATTGTGTGACTCTCTCGCACACTCATCGTCGGCTCTCTACCCGTTCGCTGGTAAATCGAGAGCCAAAGCACGGGCTATAAATCAAATTTCACACAGCCGATCTCTCCGACGACCGACTCAATTTACAAAACGAAACTTATATTTCCTCACTTTTATACATGCATCTCGGCTTTTCTACTTTCGAAGTCACCTGCTTCACTCTACAGAAAGCGACGATGCAATGATGATTGACCGGTCAACGAAACCTTTACGGAAACGTCTCGCCGCATTTTTTACGCAATCCTACTTTCTGCACTATAAAAAAAAATGGCTGAAAATTAAGTCCACTGATACTGAAAATTTTTATACACAATTTAGTACATTGAAAGTAATTTATTTTCTCTAATTTATTATATTATATTATGATTATTATTTATATCATTATAACGAAAAATCAAATTCCGGTAAAATCAAAACCGCGGCGATATTTTGTTTAAATTATTAATATGAATTTTACTGTGAAAGTAAATTAAATTTAAAAAAAATAATAATAATGAAAAAAAAAAAAATACTTCGATAATATTTTTTTCATATATATTTTCTTGCTTGTTTGCGTAACGATCTATTTCCGATTACATTAAAAGTTTTTTAACTTTCGAAAAATATTCCATTCTGGAGTAAAAAAAATATATTTCCGTTGGCGTGTCAATGAATGAGACGTTAAAGTTATAGATGTTGCCGTGGAGTTGAAAGTTTTACCCTGCAACACGTACATCCGGCTCGTTTCCAATTTCTTGAGAGAGGGGAGCCATAGGGACACTGTAGTACTTGTACTCTCGAGAAGGTCTCGGTTCGCCTCTCGTAACCCCCCACAACCCTTATATTACACGTACGCCTCCCCTCCTCCTCCCTGGAGCAACGTATACTTCGAGTCTCTAGTCTCGCACCCTCTTTCCCTTAGAATCTTCGAGGGATCGCGTGTCTCGCAACGCTCAATCAATGCTTTTGACGTATCCACTCGTACGTACGTTGCGTGACGTTAAGATCGTCTAAGAATCATTCTTATCGCGCTATTCGTATTTGATGTACGCGCGTTCGGTACCGTCGGACAGAAACCTGAAAAATATCGCTGCTGCCGCATCAGCCCCCCTTTATACTTTATTCATATATATGCAATAATAAAAAAAAAAAAATTAATTTTTATTAATTTTTTTTTAAATAAAAAATAAAAATTATTTTTTTTTTTTTTTTTTTTTTTTTTTTTTAGGTTGACCTCGACGAGTCGATGGACAATTTCTTCAACACTCTCTACCAAAAAATGTTTACCGTACTGAATAGTCAGTACATCTTCGACGAGAAGTATCTCGAGTGCGTCGGCAATCACATGAAAGAGATGCGGCCTTTCGGCGACGTGCCGCAGAAGCTCGGAGTTCAAATAAAAAGATCTTTCGTAGCGACCCGAGCGTTCAGTCAGGCGCTCACCGTCGCAGCGGATGTTCTCAAGAATATGCAAACGGTATGTGGAGTACACTGCGAATAATACAATAAAATAACAAAGTCCAAACGATTGTGATTCTCAATTCTTACGCACGTAATTCGCTTTTGATGCTCGTAAGAGCCGCGAATTATTGTTTGCTTTGGCGAAAATCTATTTCACCGGTTGCCGCGCTTTGCACGCGCTTCTTGCGTGCCGCGCTCCTCGTGACATGAGTGACAATTTGAAAGGTGAACTATGGATCTCTCATTGCAGCTGAAATCGTCCCCGGAGTGCGCCGCCGCATTGACCAGAATGACGGCCTGTCCGTCCTGCAGTGGTATTGCCGGCAATGTACTCGCCTGTGGTGACATGTGCGCTAACGTAATGAAGGGTTGCCTCGCCCAGCACGCGGCACTCGACGCTGAATGGAATCAGTTTGTCGGTAAGTGCTCTCTCCCTTCGTCCACTATTACATACTATATTATATATTATATAGTATACGATGCTACGCTACAGCAATATAGTCTTCGGGTTCTTCAACTCGATTGGTTATTGGATATTTACAAAAAAAAAAAAATTTATTAATGCAATTTTTTTTTTTTTTTGGAAATATCCAATAACCAATAATAACAATAAAAATAAAAAAAAATTTATTAATGGAATTTTTTTTTTTTTTATTATCCCGAAGCTAATATAGTGTTTGAAATTGCGGTATGATACAACAATAACGATAATAATAATAATAATAAATTAAAATTTTACAAATGTCGACAACAATTTAAGGATTATTTATTTATTTTTTTAATAAAAAATAATCGTCGAATTTCGTAGATTGGTGAATGTTTAACGCGAATTATACCGCTCGAAGCTCGCAAAATTTTTCTTGCATCGCAAATTCACCGAATCAATTATGATGCAAGGCGATACAACTCACGAATTTGTTATTCGTCTCTCGTTTACTTATGTGCAGACAATTGGATATTCAACAGTCCATTCCGGTGTATCACTTGAGTTTAATCTTTCGTCGTATCGGCGTTTCCCTTCATTGCTCCAAAACGATTCCGGGAAAGTCTCCGCGAGCTTCGTAGCTGATGTTAATTTATGATTAACGAGATAGTGAGAACAGTCGTAGCCTCGAGACGTTTCGCTTTAGATTCCGTCATCACCGTCGAATTTGCGGGTGAAAAATTCGCGCGAAGTCGAGAGAAGCACTCGAGTGACTAAAATTCATCTAGAATCTTCCGTCTCGCCGCGATGAAGACGAATGAGTCGAGTACCTTGAGATTCAGATTTCTCTGAAACAATTGTAGATATCAATAACTCAATAGTCTATCTGTAGGAATGAAAAAAAAAAAAATCAACGAACAAATTAAAATAACATTTTTTTTTCGCGAATTTTCAAGATTTTCTTGAAGTTTCAGATTTTTATAAATATTCAAAAAATAATTGTTGACGACGGGATAAATATAATAATAATAATTATTATTATAAGATTTTGATATAATTGTTTATTAACATAATACTTTGATGTTTGCAGAGGCCGTTGGTAGAATAGGAGAAAGATTGCTGGGGCCATTCAACATAGAAATGCTCGTGCGACCGATAAATCTGAAGATATCGGAGGCGATAATGAACTTTCAGGAGAACAGTCACGACGTATCGCAGAGAGTATTCACGGGTTGCGGTCGTCCGGTTCTCGGCAGAAGACGAAGACGACGCGACAACAAGGAGCCGGATTTGGAGTCGACGAACTTCGATCAAGAAACTACCGGTGAGGATAGATCCTCGACGGCGGTGATACTCGACAAGTTGGTCAAGGAGATCAGACAGAGGGTCAGGGACTCGAGACAGTTCTGGATATACTTACCCTATCAACTTTGCAACGACGGCCTCGTCGTGCCGCCGAGTAACACCAAAGAGTGTTGGAATGGCACTCACGTTGACAAGTGAGTTTTTTTTTTGTCTCTCAATATTATCGACAATTTTTTTTTATTTGGAATAAAATTGATTATACAATTTTTTTATTTCAAAAAAATCTTATCGTACAATTTTTTTTATTTAAATTTTTTTTTATTTCAAAAAAATCTTATCTTGCAATTTTTTTTATTTAAATTTTTTTTTATTTCAAAAAAATCTTATCTTACAATTTTTTTTATTTAAATTCTTTTTTATTTCAAAAAAATTTTATCTTACAATTTTTTTTATTTGAAATTTTTTTTATTTCAAAAATATTATAAGACGGAGGATTGAGTTATAAAAGTTTGAATTTTAGTTTTAAAATGGCAAAATAGCGTTTAAGTACCATTTTTACAATAATCGGATATATTTCCACTTATCGAAACGCATCATTCGTTATTTTTATTACTCTTTCGATTTATCACACGCTTAACATATTTTGGTAACATTAACTATTTAAATTACCGCGGGAGATTTTTACGAGTACCAGTTATGCTTTAGAATTTTTTTTTTTATGATTGGGAGAAATATTGACTCTCTCAGTTGACTTGCGTCAAGCGGAACTGAGAAAATTCTTCGAAGACTTGAAGTATTCAACTCTACCTGAAGGATTCTGTACTTCAAGTACCCAAATGCTTGAACGATCGAGCGGTTGAAGTATTTGATACTTGAATACAAACTTTCGAGTACTCAAAGATTTCGCTCACTCTGCGTCTTGAGTCCGTTGGAGAAGTTCACAATTTCTTTCGCGCAGTTCAGTAAACTGCTATCGAATTTGTATGAAATTCACGGACAATTAATCCGTTTCTACCGTTTTTTGTTACTTTTCTTTAAAAAACTGTTGAATTTTTTTTCAATGTCTTCTATTTGAAAAAATTACACTTCTCCTACTACAATCTTTAATGTTTGGACTCTGGGATTTTTTTTAAATTATCGGAACACTATTACCACCAAACAATCTCAAGAGATTATTGATACGATCTTTTTTCACCAATAAAAAAAAAAATTCATTTACAATTGCCGAATTGCTTCCTTAAGAAATATCAGATTAAAAAAAAACCAAAATCGTATTTAAGAAATCCATTTTGGTGATCTTCGCTTATTAACAGCGTGTGATTGTTATTTATTTATTTATTTTTTTTATATAGGTATCTCTATCCAGTGTCGTCGGACGGCGAGACGCAGACTCTGAATCCGGAAGTACGGGGCGGCGGACCGCGACCACCGATAGTTCGTGACCAAGTGTTGGCTCTCACGACGATTACAAACAGACTACGTTTGGCCTTCAATGGCCAAGATGTCGATTGGGTAGTCACTGGTAAGCTTTCGTGTTATTCTCCGTCGTCTTCTTCGACCCGAAACAACCAAATAATCCAAAACAATCGAAACTTTCATTGAAAATAATGTCTTTTTTTTTGTCTCTTTTTTCCCGACGTTACAGAGGAAACGTCTTACGGTTCGGGAAGTGGTTCCGGCGACGGTAACGACGAAGAAGATCCAATAACCGACGACGAGGACGGTCTCGTCGAGGCTTCGGGTTACGAACCGCCATCGCCGCCCGAGCCGCCGAAGTTACCGCCGGTACCGGTAAATCCACCGGTACCTCCGAGAGTCGACATCGAGCCGAAGACGCCGACGAGCAATAAAACAACGGAAAACGTCGACAGCGGCGTGTCGCGTCATCAACAGATGCCACTATCGAGAGCTCTGACAACTTATCTATTCCCCATAGCGGTCATGTGGTTCGGCAGTTGTCTTACCGAGTGGCTGTGATCCTCCGATTGGCCGATGTGGTTAAACGTGTAAATACTTTTTATCCGTATGATAAAATATGTTCAATATATATTAAAACAACAAAAAAAAAAAACAAAAAAAAAAAACAAGTAAGAAGAAAGAAAAGAAAAAAAAAAAACATCAGGAAGAATAAGCGACAAAACCGATCTGATCGACGCAACGATCGCGATTTCTCTTTTTTCGCAAAGTAAAAAAAAAAAAAAATATTGAAAATTGAAAGAATGGACGGAAAAAATCGATCGAACAAAGTCAACGGAATTCTTCTTCGATATATGAGATTTTCGGGGAAGAAAAATGAAAAAGAAAGAAATGTAAGCCTCTGAATTATCGAAAAGGCTGTTTCATTCCGAGAACATGGCATCCCTCGCGGATGGATGACGATCTCACGGTGTAGGATAAAATAATTAAACGACGACTCGACCGATGTGCCATTATTCCATGGTATGTCCGTATCGACTATACACAAGGAACGAAGACTGGTGTCAATCAAACTACTCTTACGTGGAACGATTGTTCGAACGCGATTCGAGGCAAAATCTCCGAAATAGGTGAGGAGAAAAAAAAAACAAATATATATATAAATATATATATAAAATAATAATAATAATACGTGTGACGCAGCTCTCGGGAAACTTGAATCGAGTGCAGAACGATGAACGATTTACTAAAAAAAAAAAAAAAAGAAAAATAATGTGCTATCGTTTGCGGTAAATAATAATTATTGATAATAATAATTCTGATAATAATTGATAAACATTGATTAATCGATACGTGCGCGAGTTTGAGGAGATCGGTGAACAAGAACCGAATATACGTAAACACGGAGAGAACTGAGTATACGAAAAATGCATACAGGACTGAATATTTATTACGCCGTAAACGTCGTGGTATTTTACCGTTTTATTAATTAAAAACATTCGCGCAATATTCGCGGAATCAGGGGTTGGAAATTATATATATATATATATTTTTTTTTTAGAGCGATAATTTACTGTTTTTTATTCGAAACAAAATCATCAAATTTCAAGTTCATTTCGATTTTATATCGAAAATTACTATATCCGGTTTATTATATTCAATACGGAGCGCGCAACTTTTCTGTGGCGTTGTCAAGTAGTTTGCACGACTTCAACATTAAAAAAAAAAAATTCAAAATTTCAATAAACGTAAATAAATGATTTTTAATTTGAAAAAAAAAAAAAAGGAAAATGTAACGATGCGCGAACGCGTGAAACTTGATAATTTTGCGACGTTTTTAATTGGTTGTTGAAACCTTAAGCAAGAAAAATCTATAAATTCGAAAGTAAAAAAAAATGTCCGTCTACACTTCGTTTTGATGTAATGTTGATTTTTTTTTTCTCGCTTATGAATTATTTTTTGACGTTGGATTAAAAAAAATCTATTGAGTGTAGCCGTGAAAAAAGTTTACGCGACGATTCGCTGACGAATGTGGGTATTTTTTTTTTCTCGCATTGTCTCAATTCCCCTCGTAGAAAGAAGCATATAATGGGTCTGCGTGACCACCGAGTACTGGAGGCTCTCGTGTGACACTCGAGTCGACCGGGCGAACTACCGAAGAAGTTAGAATCGTGGGGACAATTATCTAACGAATGACGGATAAAAAATGAAAAAAAAAAATAATAATAATAATTATTACGTGAGGTAAGTCACGTTACCGCGGTATGCAGGAGACCACGATTTCTTTTCTCTTCGTTTTGTAAATTGTAAATAATACCGAGGAGTAGCGGACGATGAAAAAAAATTGCATTTTTCTTTAAAAATTCCATTATTATTTTTTTTCACTTATTAATTACTTTCGATAGTATTTCAATGTGGTCTTCCAATTGTCGGGTTTTCGTTTAAAACAAATAAAAAAAATGTCGAAGAAAAAAAAAAGAAAAAAAAAAAAAAAACCAAAACTTGATGCACAATCCTCGATAATCGTTCTCGACGAGTTTTTCTCGTATCATCCGCTACTCTCCGGTGTCGCGTTCGTAGCAATTAAGTTTAATATAATTGTGAGAAGAAAAACGTAAGGAAAAAAAAAACAAAAAATAAAAAATAAACAAAGTGCTGAAGTGTAGGTGTGTTGAAAAGCGGTGAAAAAAAAGCATATAGGCTCCTGTGATAAAATCAAATAAAGCCGTGACGATTATGCGGTATTGAAACGACGCGCACGAATCCCGCATATAACTTCCGCATCGCCTGAATCGCCACGACTATCTCGAAACTCGAGCGGGAATAAAGAATAATAAAAAAAAGTAAAAAAGAAAAAAAAAGAAGAAAGATGAAAAAAAAAAAAGACGAAAAATGAGTAGAGACGTTTTACAAATCTAGTGAAATATTCAAATGAATAACTATGGATAACTAATTATTTGTAATTATTATATTATTATATTATATATACATACATACATAAATATATGTATATAAATTAATATAAAATTTATCATTGCGTTCCCGTGTGTTTCATCGAGAACGTACCGCATTTAGGGGATTATTAAATTTGATCGAGCAATCGGTTTTTCTACTATACGGCAATAATGATAAAAGAAAAAAAATAACATAAAAAAAAAAAAATTCTTGTCAAAAAAAATAAACTACAAGATGCATTATAAGATGTGCTGCAAGATGAAACTCCGTACTTCTGTTTACTGTGCGACAAACGTGCGTCGATAATCAGAGTCGGGCTTCACGCGAATTATATTTTATCGAATATACACTACTCGGAAAAATTATTCGTTACCGAAAGAATCGTTTAATCGCGCCACTGCCACTGAAATTACTGTCGCATTAAAAAAAAAAAAAAATGAAAAAAAAAAGGAAATAAATTTGTACAGAAATTTATTTGAATTTCGAGAAAAAAAAATTGTCCGACTCTGATCAATCGACATTGAGGTATTTTCGATAGGAAACAGGGTTTCGAAATATTTAGAAAAGGCCAAAAAAACTGTACATTCTCGATATTCGCCTGCGAGAAAAAAAAAAAAAAAAAAAAACGCGGAGTGGCTACTGATTGCACAATAAAGAAGAAATGAACGAAAAAAAAAAAAACAGAGAACTGATAAAAATAATTGAATGCGAGAGATTATAGTTTATTCGTAACGAAAATATCGGTGTATCGCGTTGAGATACTTGTGTAAAAAAAAAAGACTAAATGTTAAATGTTTCCTTCTAACGTCATTAGCAATTTGGCACTTTTTTTCAACGACGTTGAGACTCCTATGCCGCTCGATGCAAATTCAAACTTCGCGTCTCTCGCGTTTCCAACTTTTTTTTTGTTTTTCTTTCTATCCGCCACTCCGAGCAGAGCGATCGAACGCTGACGACTCAAATCTCGAGTCTCAGTGACGATTTTTTTTCGATGCATTATTTTCTTTTCATATATATATTGTTTTTTTTTTCGACAAGTAGCAAATATACGGTCATATTTATACCACGAATGGGTAACATTTTATTTGAATAATAAATAAATAAATAAATAAATGATCTATCGTCAGCTTTGATAACAGAGAAATGTATCAATCGAGTTTCACTCGTAATTATCGCATATTAGGCATTCATTTAAAATAGCAATTAATTTATACTGTCAAATTATGTAAATTATTTTTTTGTTATTCGAATAAATGTGCAACTCTGATTTATAAAATTGCTACGGTCTTTTTTTTTTGTTATATGTTTTTTTTTTTGTCAATGAAATGTTATCATTGCGTCAGGAGAGAGAGACGCTTCCGAAGTGTCCAATTCCTCCCGAATAAATGAAAGAATAACATTTTCTCTTATTAAAAAAAAGTGATAAAAAAAAGAGTCAACGAGGAGTGAATCGTTGCCGACATGTAACTGAACGATTTATCGATCTTATTTTTCCGGAACGCAATTCATACGATTTTAGGTATTTTCGCGAGCGACGAAATTCCATAACTCGTTTTTTCTGTGTGTTGTATTCGATTCGAAGATTAAATACAGTAATAAAACCGTAACGCATATATAAAAAAAAAAAGTTAATTTGCCATACGCGCCATCAGAATTCGAAAATTCTGTGTGCGAAAAATTTTTCAAAGTATCCAAGGATTTTTTTTTTTTTAATTTAATAATGGAAAAAAGACGATCGTATTAATATTTTGCTTTTCAATTGTGTCCGAAGCATTTAAAATAAACGTCAGATTTATCTGTAATTAATCGATGATACGAAATATCCGAAAACTCGTTTTATGCGATGAAAATTTCGTCGTTCGAACACAACTGCCCAATTTTGATATTTAATCGTTTTGCATGATATGTATTTAAAATCTATTTGCATTTTTGACCGATTCAACTCGATGATACTAGAAAATAAATTGCATCTGTAATCGACGTTGAAAAGTTCAGATTTTGAGATTCTATTACTGCATTCCTGAGTCCGGATAAAAAACAAAGTGATTTTCGTCGTTTAACGAGCGTTTGAGGCAATGGATAAAATCACGAAACAACGGTAAAAATTAAATTATAGGATTTATTTAATTATTCCGAAACGATACTCGTCGTTGGGCTTCAAAATTAAATTTCGTCAATTATTACGATAATTTGAATATTGTACAGTGAGACCCCTGAAATAGTCCAATATTAATGCGAATAAAAAAAATGATTACATTTTTTTTTCCCGAATATTCCTAACCTTTTTTTTAATATCTGAACTATTATTTGCGATCGATGAAAAAAATCAATATATCGTTAAGGAAACGAATGGGTTTCACAGTGTATCAATAACTATGAATTTTTGTTCGATGACCAATCGTAATGAATAAAAATGGACAAATTTTAAAGTTCAATGAATCGAAAATTATTTAT
Organism: Buathra laborator; assembly: GCA_934046635.1. NCBI lineage: Eukaryota > Metazoa > Arthropoda > Insecta > Hymenoptera > Ichneumonidae > Buathra > Buathra laborator. Next base: position 18,872,776 of record OW203895.1, on the reverse strand, counting down.
CCCGAAAACTACTGTATCGTTTGCCAAAGGAGACTCTCGGATGATAAAGATACCGACAAGTGAAACAACAGAAAATGCCACCCCTATTATCCATGGATCGGGGTACCGGACCCTCCTGTCCTCCCATCGGATTACGCGAAATTCGCGGAACGAGATGGATAAAATTTTGAACTATCGACTCATATTCATGTATCACCGACTGACGATACCGACGTAATGGCAAACGATAACGAAAAAAAAATGCATCGGGGCGAACGAATAATCATTAAACGTTGTCGATTTGGTAAAAATAATAATTTATTCAATAAAACATATGAAATAATAAAGACGATATTCAAATTTCTGTTTTTATTTCTGTTTTATCGACGCATATCTCAATTATTTGCTTGGAAATAACTGCGATGGAAAAAAGAATACTTTTTTTAAGTACTCGGCGTCGAGACGCTGTCACGTCTTTCAAGTTGACGTGACGCCACCAAGAAAAAACGTTTTTTTAATTAATTGGCGTCGAGACTCTGCCGCGTCTCTTGATGAAAAAAACATTTTACCGACAGAGCAATTTTAATTGTGTAAGAAACAGAATCATCCGGAATTACAATTCTTACGCATTATTAATCGCGATATTTCAAATTTAATTTTTATGATAATTATTTTTTGTAAGACTCTTTCTTGTATTTTTTGTAAGAAAAAAATTCATTTCATTACCTCTGATAGTTTTTAATAAAAATGAAAAATTGAATAAAAAACTTGGATGTACTAAAAAAATATGCAAAATATTCGTAAAATTATAGAATAGATTCAATCAAAGGCCTCGTCGATTTTCAATTTTTATTATTAACCTTTAATATTAGTAATATGTTTCTGTATTTCATATGTGTAATTACAAGGGAATTACATTGTTCATATTTAATATTACCACATTTTTTTTTCTTTTTTTTTCCTTTTCATTTAGTACAATCGGTAGTTTCCTTATAATTACTAATTAGCGGTGTAACGTCGTTTCGGGCGTTATTATACATTTACGAATTGTTCCTTTGGAAGATCCATTTAGCGGCTCGTCGTCGTTTTTCTTTTCTTTTTTATTTTTATTAATCATAGATTCTCGGTCACCGATCAACTTTTGTTCACACAAAATTACAGCTCACATTCAACTTAATTCGAGCGAATCGACTGCATCGAAATGGCAGAGCCAAGGAAATTTTTTTCACATTTTTTTTTCTTTTTTCTTTGCAGACGAAAAAAAAAACAAATTAAATTTTCGTTAGCATTCGATCCAAAGTAATTTCCTCGCTGAAAAAAAAAAAAAAAAAAAAAAAAAAATTCCAAAGCTCATTCTGCCAGCAGATACAATATAGATTCGACATCGATTATTTATTTTATTTTTTCAAACGTCAACGTTTTTCTTTTCCTCTCGTCCCAATCTCTCACGTAACAGCCCAAACGTGCCTACAATAATTTTCATTCGGCATTACTTTATTTTTTATTTTTTCACAGCTCACTTTCCTCCATTGAGCTTCGATTATTACGCGGATAAATATATAGTTCGTTTTCAATTCTGTGCCAATTGAAAATTATCGTTTGCACGTTTATTCTTATAATATTGCGATTAAAAATAAAAAATATAAATTCGTTTGAATCGTGATTATTCTTGATCTTTTTTCACCTATACAATGGTACTTTTTTTTTTTTTTTCGTCGTTTACAACAATGCGTTCGAGGAAGATTATACACAAGTATCAGCCCCCGGCACTTCTGATTGGACATTTCTATTCACAAAAGGAGTTGCGAACAATTTACGAAAATAAAAAAAAAAACGAGAGTTTCGTGAAAAAAAGGGCGGTGGTCTAATGAAGAATATTGCAATGGAGGGGGGGAGGGAGATAAAGTTGGATGGTATTGGTGGACATGAGAAGACATGAACTACAGAGTTTCTTGTGTTTTTTTTTTTTTTTTTTGAGACAAAAGTTCGGTGTACTCGGTTCGGTGAATTACAAGTTAATCGGTACTTAGGCCCTATATAAATAGTATGCGAACGTTACCCGATCGAACGTAACGATTGGGCAACTGCTTCGATGGTAACGATTCCCCTGATTGGAACTGAACCATATTTTTGACCAATTCTCTCAGTTCGTCGGATTTTTTTTTTTTTTTTTTTTTTTCATGTGCTCCGTCGCGTTTTGTGTGTTTTTTAAATATTTTTTTCGTTTCTTTTAGAAATCCTAATAGAGACGCTACGTTACCTCGAAGAGACAATACGTTAGTAGCTAGAGAAAGAAGTGGATACGGAGAGATTTAGTTTCTTTCGTAGCATTTACAAACACGATTAATGACCCGGCTTGTTCACGAGCTTTCGAGACCACTTTCTTTTTATTATTTTATTATTTTTTTTAAACAACCGAAATCAATGGTAAAACGTAATAAAATATTTGAGCAACACTCTCGCAACGAGAGTTCGATGATTATAGAAAAATTCTTTGTAAAAATTAATATTTTGCGGAGCCAGCTCTCGTAATCGGTAATATTTTTCATTCTTTTTTTTTTTTTTTTTTTTTTTTTTTTATGATTGGCCAATTAAAAATGAAAAAGCTCGTGGAACATCGGTGCCGGTATAGCTAAGACCTACGTTCGCTACGATAGACGGTGCGGTTTTTTTTTTTTTTTTTTTTAAGATTTGGAACGAACACTACGATAGATGAGAAACGTTTAACTATTCGAAAGTCATTCACTTTCATTTTTTTTTTCTTCACAGGTAGCGAAAAAGAAGCTTTTTTTTTGTCTGGTGACGTACATACGAGTTTCGAGGGATTTCGGGGAATTTCCGTCGTCATCATTAAAATAATATCCTCTCGAGTTTTTTTTATATATATGTAACGTAATAATTCCGATATCTGTTTCACTTCTCTTTCTCGAACTACCGTTTTAAAAATCTCCGTACAACTTATAACTAATATATGTTTTTTTTTTTTTTTTTTTTTACAAACACATTCAACACACATTATCATCTCAACGATCTTTCTCGTACCTTTTCAATCTTCAATATCCAATAATCTCTGCTTGGCGTAAGAGACAGAAAAAAAACAACGCGATCGCGATAATAAATACTATGTGGCTTCCTCACTCGTACGCACGACTACCGGAGTCTGCTGAAGAATTCGTATAGTTTTTTTTTGTGTTTTATTTTTTTTTAGTAGTGATCATTTCAACGAAATATAAATAATCGGCGATTTAAACGCTACTTTTTTTTTCTCTTATATTCAGCCTATACAACGTCGTCGCTTTGCTATGTATAACATTAATCAATAATTTCTTTACGATACTCTTCCGGGCGTAATTTTTTTTATTTACAAAAACGCAACTTTTGTTTTTTTTGTGATTTATTTTACGGCCTAAGAAAAATCATATTGATCGCGATCGATGACGTCTCATCTCGATGATGCTTTGCCTCTCGACTCGACGACTCTAATTTTTGGTGTGCAAAATGTGTAATTGTTTTTCATTTTTTTTTTTTTGTTTTCTTTTTCGACGTTTCGTTTTTCGAATGGTCATTTTTCGTCGGGAAATCGTTTTTTAAAAAAGAAGAAAAAAATACGAAGATAGCGATTTCCGAGAGAGTCGCGTAATCATCGAATTGCGTGACACGCAATACAGACGAGTTTCGGTTAAAAGAATACTCGTGAGTTAGTTATTTTATTTTTAAATTGAGCGTTTTGAATGAACGCCCTGATTTTTTTTTTTTTTTTCCCCTATCGGTTTCATCGAAATCACTTGATCCTCGGCGTGCTCACGCCGCATGTACAAATATACGCATTATAAAGCAGGCCACTCACCCTCGTCTTCTAAATTACATATATGATTTATTTTATTTATTAATCTTTCTTTTTTATCTCGATATTTATCATGACATCTTTCGACTCTCGTAATCTCGTTCAAGCGCTCACACACATACCGCACACTCTCGCTAAAACTCGTATGAAAAATTACGCAGTAACATTTGTGTTTTTTTTTTTATTGGTTTATCGTTTTTTTTTCTCCTCACTTTTTTTTTCTTCCTTTTTAATCTTACATATTTATCGTTAATTATTATTTATAGGTCATGGTAATTTTTTACGTAAAAATACAAAAGTGATTATCGTAATTCCTCGTGTTAATTGTTTCGAATTCTTTAATTAATAATACAATTGTACGTAGGTACTTTACAATATCGACGATCGACGACTCTGCGAAGTTGTTGTTTTTTTTTTTTTACTCTTTTTTTTTCTTATTCAGCTAAGACTACGTTCTCGTGGACCTTCGTTGATTCGATCATTGGTAGTCAACGAACATTCTTAAAAAATCATTTAATTGGCAGATAGAATTTATTAAAGCAACGAATTGAGAAACAGGAAAAAAATATTCATTCCTCGAAGGATATGAAACAATTTTTTTAATTTAACGAAATTATTTTGGAAAGTAAGTCGAATAAAAAAGTTTTCAAACTCAATAGTCTTTCAAAGGATACGTTTTTAAAAATTGAATCGTACTTTCGTATCGTTTGAAAGTTTCAAGCGGCGTAACGAGGGGAGTAGAGATATGATATTGTGGTTTAAAGAATTAAAAGCGTCAGACGCATCTGATGCTCCGATCATCCGCAAAAATACGAATAACAAGAAAATTTAATATTTAAATTGGACTGGGGTCGTATGGTGACCTGTTTTATCTATGTACATACACTTCACGATCTCTCAAATCATGCGGAAGGAGAATTGCGAATATTTTCCACACACGGTAAACAGTCAGTGATTTATCTCGCAGAGTCGACGTTCACTCGACGAAGGCAGCAGTTTTTGGGATTCGGCTGGCGCGTTGGATCGAATACGTCGTTGGCAGACAAAAAGCACGATATCGAGATCCGGCGTATGCGACAAAATACTCCAAAAAAAAGGTCGATCGATCGATCGATAATGATAAATCGATACCCGATTTGTTTTCGATCAATTATCATTTCGTTCAATACTTTCGATCGGCGCTCATTTCGGTTGAATTGCATTATATAAATCGATTATAAGCGATTTCAAAAAAGTTGCATTGAAAATGTCGTTCGGCATAAGAAATGAAATAAATTTTTCCTTTGCAAAAATGTTGTAAGACGCATAGTTTTCTAGATACGAGCATTTGAAGTAACATCGGTCACGGGAAGCGGCCGCAGCCGCAGTGACGCCGCCACAGATGGCGCGACCCGTTGCGCGAGTGCCTCATTGGTTGATATCTTTAAACTCTCGTATCTCAAAAACTACGCGATGTACACATTTTTGTCAAAGAGATGAATTTGTTCAATTTTCAATGCTGAATACGAATTAAGCATTCTTAACGTCAATTTTTCGACACCACGTATATACGTATGCGTATTGCGTATTACAAGCGCACGTTACGTCGAAAGGTAGAAACCAATTCGTGTATTCAATTCTATGTTCATTCGGTTTTGTTTTTTTCAATCATTTGGCAGGATAATCGTTGAGTGGTTTAGCGTGAACTTGGAACAAAGTTCAGTTATCATGCACACACATAGTTTAAGAACAAAAAGGACTTTGGCGTTCGAACGTATTCAATATCCTGACCTGACTTGCCCCTCTCCCAGAAACCCTTGCTGCCCCATTAATTACAAATCGCGTTTGAGGATGAAAACGAGTATATAGCGCAAAATATACAATATTATACTTCGCCATTTGTGTTAATTGATTTTTTTCTAATTTTCTGTTATGCTTCGCCCTTAATAATGCATCGTCGGACGTCGATGGCTAGGAACGTTATGGGTTTTCTTTTTGTTGCCACCCATTGAACGTCCGGAGCCACACGATGACCACACGAAGCCCGGTCGCCGTCTCGTGTACAAGGTAGTAGAATAAAAGTTTTTTTTTTTTTTTTTTTTTCGTAAAGTATACGGTAAAACTTCGTCGGATAAAATTTGTGTAAAATTTGAATACAAATGATAAAGAGTGTACAGACACGCCTGGCGTCGCTCGTAGGATCGATCCTCGCACCAGCCTAAAACAGTCGACGGTCCAACATAATTATTATTAAAAAATTCCCTTTTTTTTTGTTACCTTATCGCAACTTTTGTTGTTAGATTTATATCCAACCCGGCGCGCGACAAACAATCGTTGACGGGAAATTCGGTAAGTTCGGTAGGTATACGCCAGATTTTTTTTGTTTTTTTTTTTTAAGTTATTTATTTGTTTATTTTTTCTCCTTTTTAAATATATATATATATTTATTCTCTGGACACACGCGGATCTCTCTTACGTACGACGCGGGTATTTTATTTTATCTAATATCGTTAACTTTAACCCGGTACTTTAAATTCATCGCATTATTGTATATTTATCCGAGCGCGAAAGCTCGATGTGCATTTTACTGCGGTCTTCAATTATTTTAATATTTATATATATATATATGTATATATATTGGTTTTTTGGTTTTTTTTTTATTAGTCTGTCTTGGATCGCGGGCTTTTGAGTTTCAAGCTCCACGTTTTTTTTTTCTTTATTTCTCCACGATCCTTTATCTCCAGCTTTGGTTTTAAAAAATTTTTTTATTACGTATTACGATTTAACTGTTTAGTCACTTTGTCGAGAATCAACTTTTTTTTTTTTTTTTTCTTTTTTACACACTCAAGCAACGCTCAAGCACAAAATCTCTGTCTCTCGTTGTAATCGTGCACGCATCGTCCAGCCATTCCCAGTACTCGTTCAATCCTCGATATTGTAGCTTTTTTTTTTTTAATTTATTTTTTTTCCCTAAAAGAATTTAATTTATATAACACGTACGAGAAAACGCATTCCTCTACATTTTGAGCATTTCCGCGGCTTTTTGGTAATTTTTCTTTTTTTTTTTTTGTATATATGTATACATATATACGTATCTTATTTATCGTTAGTACTACGACTCGTACTGTTCTCACGTAATTGTTTTTTTTTATAATTTGTTTACCTAAGGAAGTGGATTCGGTTGTCAGGATGGTGTTTTTTTTTTTTTATTTTAATTAGCGATGAAGTATTTCCGTGCGCGTCAAAAATTCGATAGCGAGTGATGTGTTCGTTTTAATAATCGAAAGAAAAAAGAAAAAAGAAAACCACGAATTTTAAAACGCATTTGCTGGGTGACATATTCTCATGCATTGAACAACGATCATGCACCGTTCAAAATTTAAATGCTCGTGGACGAGATATTGTTTATGCTGTTTTTTTTTTTTAGAACTTATGGCGTAAAGCTTGTTTGGCAATAATGCGGCGTGAAGCAGATTTTTCATTTTCGTCTCAGGCGCAATCAATAACCTTTTTTTTCCCTTTCACCTTCTTTTCAATTTAATCTCAAAATTTCGTCGTTTTTCAACCGTTTCACAATGTATCAATTGCGTGTGTGTGTGTTTTTTTTTTTTTTGTTTTTTTTTTTTTCAATATTTTTTTCTTTTTTTTTCTGGCGAAGAATATTTATAATTAGGAATATTTTAAAGACAAAGATTGGGATCGGACAATGCGCGTTCTCCCGAGTAACCTAATTCAATTCCTTTGTGTTTAGTTCGTTTAATTAATTAGTCAATATTACAATTCATTAACAGTTTTTTTTTTTTTTTTTTCTTCATACTATCCAATAGTTTAACGCTCGACTTTTTTTTTTTCATCATTTTATATAGTTCATTTTAGCGGGTTCTCGTTTATCTTACAATATCTCGTGTATGTTTTTTTTTTTTTTATGCACCGATTACTGTGTATTTATCACCTATTCCTTAAAATTCATTATTTTTTTTTTTTTTTTTTTGGTAACGTACTTATGTGTGTGAATGTGTCACGATATTTATTAATTTATTTATAATATTAACACGATCGTTCTTCCCTCTCTTCTCTCCCATTGAAAATTTTGTCTCACGTTCATCCTCGTTTCACGTCACGTAGTGGACCGCGTTATTGGCAATTAGCTGAAAGACCATTGGCGTTTTTATATCTCATCTACTGCCTCCTTTCGTTACCGCATCGCAATATATCGACCGTCTAACGAAATTGGCGGATTTTTTTTTTTTCTTCTTCGTAAAAAAGCAAAAGGAGGTTAAAGTAAGACGGGTTTCAGAACTGCGATACACATTAATCATCGTTTCGTGGAACGATGTAAAAAAAAAAAAAAAGAAAAAAACATTCAGGTAATCGTTCACACTTTGGAAGAAGCACCGTTCCGAATTTTTATCGATCAATTTGTCAATTATCGAAGTCTCAACGACGGAGCCGACTCGTTGATTGCGAAACGCGTTGTACTCACGATAGTCGATCTTATGGAGGAGTACGAAGAATTTCAAGTGGTCCCGATAAAAACTGAGCCTCTAATTACAAGGGGTTGAAACGTGAAATGAATAAGACGAGGAACCGGAAGTAAATTTTTCGTCGTGGCGAGACTTATCATCGGAAACTCTAATTTCAAATCTTTGAATAAAAAAAAATGAAAAAAATATAATAATAGTAATAATATCATATCAGTATATCATATTATTATTATTATTATTATATATCCTTAAAAAAAAAAAAAAAATCGAAAAAAAAAAAAAAAAATACATATATATATATAAATTCGTATCACGACGATGGAGAGGTGTCTCGAGGAATGACTTTTGATTGGGTGCTGAGTATTCTGTGTGCGGCCGTCAGTTCGGACACCGGGCGGCAAAACTCTCGAGTCAACGTCAACGAGGCAGCTGGGCGACGCGCGTTTATACGCGAACTTTACGAATTTCCCCGAGGGCTCGTTCGTGCGATTCGCCAACTCCCGTTCCTTCGCGGCCCGTCTCACCCCCGTTTCGCCGTTTCGCTCGTACTTTTTTGCCCTCTCGGTTTCCCTTAATTATTATCTTCTTTCATCGTGACGGTGCGGGAGCGAGAGAGGTGCTCTCTCCGGTGCTCGCGACTTCGCGACACGAACATCCAGTAATATATCTCTTTTCTTTTTTGCTCTTTTCTTTTTTCATTGCCTCGCGGACTTCTCTCGTATCCCAACCTGGAGATGAAGTTGAGTCCACGGCCTCAAGGTGTAGCCTTCCCGAACTCCTTTGACTCTTTCACGGTCGGATTAGTCACGACGAATTACGACGGAATGAAAAACTTATTTTTTGAAAAAATTAAAAAAAAAACCCTTTTTTCAGTCCGGTGATAAAAAATCATTCGAAATAATATTCTCGGAAAATCGATCACGAATAATGCCGATTTTATATTTTGTTAGTCATCGCGAAGTTTGACTATCGAATTATTAATACGCGTATTGAAAAAAAAAAAAAAAAAGAAAATTCCCGCAGAGGAATGAAATATCCGAGGAAAATAAAATTGGGGCGATGATTTCGTAAATAACAATAATAATAATAACGAGAACAATAATAATAATAATAACAGTAATCATAATAATAACAATAATGTCTATTGCTATCTGAATCCTCGTAGTCTATCGAAGATTACGAGGATTTACGTCGAAATGAGGACAAACGTGAGAAAATCCTTCGCTCCAAAGAGCCCCCAATGACTTTGGTTTGATTCGATTACGGATATGAGTGAAATTATGATTTACGTTTAAATTTTTTTTTTTTGGTTTTTTTTTTTTTTTTTTTTTTTTTTTTTTAAGAACTAAGTAGTCGACCAAGGTATGTCGCGAACGAGCGAGATTATGATACGCAACTCGCACATATCATCGTATTTTTATATATCGATTATTATTTTGTGTTATCTTCGCTCACCCGCCCAACCTTCGTTCTCGCGTCATGTATACATATTTATACGAGTATTTGGTTTTTTGTTTCTTTGTTTTTCTTTTATATATATATATATATATACTTATACATATATATATATTATTTACTTATTTATCCTCCTCGCTCACTCTCTATTTGGAACACACTTTAGCGTCAATGGAGTTTTTAACGTTCTCACAAACGTTGTTTTTTTTTTTTTTTTTTTTTTTTTTATTCGAACGATTGGATTATCTCTCTCCCCACGCGAATTACTAAGCTCGCGGCGACGGAGAACGAGCTGAACGCGTTGTGCTTGCGGGGAAGTTTGTCCTCTTCCTCTCGGTATGTGCGATTGTGTGTATGCAAAGCTCCCGCATTCAACTCGACTCCGATTCTCCATTCGTACCTCGGCCTCCCCTCCGCAGAGGCCAAAGGCACCGGGGGAAGATTATTCGCCGCGTAGCGTGAATTATTACGAGCTAAGTCAGCTTTCAAGCCCAGCGCACGCGACCAACTGTGTCTACTTATGTGTATGTGGTTGGAGGGGGTGGATTTTGCTGCAGCGTTTTTTTTTTTTTTTTTTTTTTTTTTTTTTTTCCGTTCTCGACCGACTATCTCGATTTGTCGACCTTCTCGCGACTCGATGGGATTTACATTTTTTGTTTCACTCTTCTTCCTCCTCCTCCTTTCTCACTTTTATTTCTTTCCTCCGATAGATACGTGGAAATTGTTATTGGACCCGCGAGACTTTTGGAACGACGAAATTTTTTTCTTTTTTTTTTCTCCTTCGTCAAGTTATTCTAGAATGCCGGATTATGAGATCGTGACGATTCAAGACGGAAATGCCGAAAGATTGACTCGTAGGCTGAGTCACGTGACTCGCGAACATTTATATTTATTGCGTATTGCGGAATTACTCTATTATCGTGGAATTGGAAAATTGGTATCGATAACGAGATTAACCTTTTTATGGCACACATTGTTGAAAATCGTGAGAACGGAAAATTAAATTTAAATATAGTAGAGGCATCGAACGTTTGTACGAAATTATTGGCGCAATAAAAAAAAAAATATTGACCGTGAAAAAAGGGAAAATTATGTTTTTAAAATAAGGATAATAAAAAATTATTTTGGTTTAATTACTTTTTTTACTGGAATATTGATATAAAAAAAAATATTCTTAAATCATTTCGTTCTTTAAAATGCGGTAAATTCGTTGATTAATTTATAAATGATCAACTGACTGTCAAATGAATTATTTCGTTGTCGGATTTAAATATCGAAATAAATGTAAAAAAAAAAAAGTCAGATACAAAAATTATTGAACTTTCGGTTTGCTCGCAAAATTTTGTATCCAAACGATCGAATAGAAGACAAATATAAAAAAAATGTCTTGTATGACTCGATTTCCGAAGCGGAACGTTCGGGGGATGAAAATTAAATTTGCCATAATGCTCAGCCGCGAGGAACTCTACGAGGGGAAATGAAAGGAAAAAACAGAACAAAAAGAAAAGATAAAAATATAAAAAGCCGTCGTCCGGTGCCTTTTACTATGGACTTTGCTTGTCCGCCAGCGAACCTTGCGGAAGGGGGAGTTGCGTTAATTAATATTATACTCAGCGCCGGATGAAAACCTGTGGTATCGACCAGTGCCGCCCAATTCAATAACCCGAACAGATTTTCTCGCCTTTTTATTTTATTTTTTAATTTTTTTTTTTTCTTTGTAATCCGCTTACGGGTGCAAAATTAACGACGGGGGTCTCTCGGTACCTTCGTACAAATTATGCGTACGCGTGAGTTATAATACGGTTTACCATCACCGGCCAAACCCCCGGCGCGCCACCAATATTCCCGCCACTTTTCCGGTTCCTTTTTTTTTCCGTTCCAATTATATTTCATTTTGCATCTTTTTTCCTCTACCAATTACGAGAGACAATAAATGTTCACACTAATGGAAATAAAAAAAAAAAATCAACGCGAATTGGATTACCGATAAAAATTCGTACCGCTTTGAAACTATCATCGCACGAATCGGTAAGTTAATCGGGGAACGCAGATTTTTATTATGGAAAATGTTGCAAATAGCGACCGAAATTTATTGCGATCGGGTTTTGTATTTTTTTTTAATCAAATTTATTAATTATTAATTCTGATTAATCAAACTCCAGAATCCGCGAGGCGGTGCGCGTTAAGAGGACGAGAAAAGTTTGCACGACGGAAAAATCAGTCAGTTTGCGACACGATGATGTCTTCCGGTATTACGAAAACAAATGGAAATCGTTATTCGGATTTTTTCCGAGTGACATCGTCAATTAAGTTTTCCAGCCTCGTCAGCGATCAAAGAATGAAAATCTTTCGCATTTCCGTCTCGTCGAATCTCCGCGCGTCGCTCCAAAAGTCATAATTGTCATAGCTTCTCGTCGTACCAACAAGACGGAGATCGTCCGAAATCGGAAAGTTGATATACAGGTTTTTTGTTTTTTTCATCATACGGAAACGAGATTAGTTAACTCGGTCGGCCACGAAAGATTCATGCGGCAAACGCGGGAAGGAGGTGGGAGCTATGGGGGTGAAAGTGGGTTAAAGCGATGCGATCGACAGTGGCAGTTTCTGTTGTTTTTGTGAGCGCGTCTCTCCCTTTCCGCTCACACATATAATATATGTATACTTCTTTTTTCGATATTTTTCGTCTTTTCCCCACCCGATTTGTTTTTTTTTTTTTTTTTTTCAATTCACGGATCTATTCGGCGATTTATGACAAGGAAGAGTTTTTTTTTTTAAATACATGAATTATCGACGATGGCGATTAATAATATTTGATCTAAAACATTGGTTTCTCGCAGCAAGATTTCCATTCGATATTTCGTATCGAACAGAAATCGAACTATACGTACGATTTTTACTCGATTTTTACTCATCCATCCCCGATAATTCGTTTTTTTTTCCCCATAGAGGCGGTGCGTTCGAAAGCGCGCGAAAAATTATTGAGCGGTTCAAAGCCATTAAGTTATTATTCCCTTTTTTTTTTTTTTTTTTTTTCGAAAGTAAAAACGGTGGGGGCGCGTAATGCGCGCGCGCACGCATATTTTACGTCCTGAAAATGTTCATTTTTGTTGTTATTTTTGTTCTAAAATTAGATATAGGTTTACAGAGTAGCATAGAGTTTTATGTGGTAATCCTTCTTTTGACGTTTGGCGATTAGCCAATCGCGGGTCGATTAATTTCCCCGTTTTATAATTCTTTGGTAGAAACGTCGATAACGCCGAAATGTTGAGACAGCGATAGACGAGATAGAGGAGACAGAGCATTTGGCAAAGTGAGTTTAGTCGAGGAGGTGGGGGCGGCGAGTTTCTTCTTTTTCATCCCCATCCCCTATTGTCTTCCAACACTCTTTGCTCCCCTCGAACGGGTCTCTCTTCATAACCGTCTCTTTCTTGAGCCGATGTCAACGTTTTGTTCTTCTTTTTCATCATTTTTTTTATCGCGATCGTTGACACCGCGAGACTTCTACAGTTTCTTCTCTCCTATCATACTATTGCTGCACGCTAATCCACTATCACTATTTGTTGCACAGCCGTTACCACGATTCGACGGACGACGTATCTTCTTTTCTGAGAAATAAGAAATTTACAAAAAAAAAAAAAAATTATGTTATTTTAAAATTTCATTTTTCATATTTTTTTAAGGGATCATTCTACTGTGAAGGGCTAACAAATCGCTGATTTTCGCGATTTTTGTTTTCGACGAAAACTGACAAAATTACGGCGATTTGAAAAATATGTATCGAATTTGCGTTTTTTTTTTTTTTTTTGTAGTTTTTCGTGAAAAAAAATATAAAGATTTCCAAAAAAAAAAAACAAAAACTTCCATAGCAAGATGAAGAATATTGTGTCAAAATTTGGGACGGATATCTTGAAAACTCTTCCGTTGAGAGTGTAAATCGTTTACACGGAGTTTAAAAAGATTTCTTGAGAATTTTACACTAAAATGATCCCTTAAATTAAAAAGCGGCGAATTTATGAATTATCGGAGAATAAGTATTGTTTGTGAGTTGTCAACATAAGTTTACTAAGGCTAAGATTACTGAGATTAATAAGTGAACGATAAAAAAAAAGATATTAGTGACGAGAGGATTAATTACCTAGAATCAGGAAGATGTCGTCGTCGTGTCTTCGGTAACGTTGTTCGATGGCTGCTGGGCCTGGGCAGTCTACTACTGGACGATTATGTGTGGCGCTGACAACAGCACGGCTACCGTCGCGATCACCGTGAACAGCGTGAATGAGATCAAGCAAAACCTTGAAGAAGAAGCGTAAATAATCAATAGAGAAAATTCACGAAGAAAAAGGAGATCGTTAATTATTTTAGGAACGCTTCACAATCGCTACGCGAATTTTAGTACAATCGCTTCGAAACTTCGAGAGTGTGTTGTGGAATGTTGCTGCGAAAACATATCCAAAATTCGTACCTTTATATTGAGTTTTTAATATTTCGAAAAAAAAAATTTCAAAAATTTAAGAAAGTTTTGAAAAAATTTGTATCGCTTCTGAAAAATCAACAATTCATTTAAAATGAGAAAAAAAAAAATTCTTGATATCTTTGATCTTTTTCTTTTTTTTCTTGATATGTTTGATTTTTTTCAGATTTTTACTGTATCACGAAGTAATGAAATTTCGAACGTATGAAACTTTTTGTTGGAAATATACGTGTAATACATCTTTAATCCTTAAGATCAACGGAAAAAAAAGGGAAAAGACAAACCTGTCGATGACCATTGCTGCGAATTTCCAATCGCTGATTACCTCGGAATCGAGATCAGCTTTTTTCATACGATTTGTTATGAACTGAAGTTCTTTTAGGATCGTCTGGAGTTCTCTCTGCGTTCCGTTTAGGGGCAGTGACGCTGAGGTCTCCTCAACAGTTGCCGGTCGACCAGCGACGGGTGTTCCGTACGTCGATCTGCTGCTGAACGGACATTCTCTTGTACTAAGAAGTACGCGAAAAAAAAAAAATCAATATCGTAAATACAAGGGAAGAAAATCCATTGTGTCGTTTGCATGCCAATCGAGCGATTTTTTTTTACTGGTAGAAATATTTTTCGACACGATAGAATTTTTTTAGACCTTTCTGTAAATTTAGTATCGATTTTTTTTTCACCGAAGAATCTAAAAAAAAAAAATCTAAAAGAAAAGAAATCATCTATACCTTGTTACCGATTGAACCGATTGACAAAATGTCTTTTTACCGGCAGAAAAAATCTTCAAAAATTTTCCGAAACGATAGCATTTTTTTAGATTCTTGTGTTTAGCTAAAGAAAAATCCATAGTTTGGCGAACATCGCCATAACTTAGCTGATTCGACTTCCTTAAATGGCTTACAGTCGGAACCCATGAAGACAGAAGTCACGATTAATACATAAAAGAAAAGACACGCAGACACAACTTCAAAGAGAGAACTAAAGTCGGCAAAACATTTCGTACAAAGAGCTTAAAGGTTTAAGATACCGCATATGGCCGGGTGTAGGATTCGCTGGTGTGTTCGCGTGACGATAGAAGTCGTCGTTGATGTCGAGAACATTGGCCAACAGACTCTTGCTGCTTCGCTCCTGCAGCTCGAGTTCTCTCATTCTGTGGCTCTTCATTATGCTTTTTCTCGTTATCTTCTTACCAGGCCTACCCATGCCTAGTATCCAAGGTAACCATTGCAGGAACACCGACTTTATCTGTGCAATTCGTCATTCGAGTATTTTAATCGAAGCAATAAAAACGATCGCTCGAGATATAGGAGAGCGGAACAAAATGTGGGCGTAAAAGCACTAAATCGCCGAAACAACAATTTTTTTTTATTCGCCGCGAAATTTGACAAATTTCAGATCAATTTTGAGAATCGTAAAAAAATTTATTTCATATCGATTAAAAAAAAATCAATTTTATTGAAATAATTATATAATTTATTAATTATTAAAAAATTGTGTCTCAAATTTTTCGATTTTTTTTTATTCTGTATATCCATTTTCCCCGCTTTCGCTTAAATTTTTATTCCCGGAATCACAATAATAATAATAATATTGTAATTATGTAATAATAATGATAATTATTATTTATTTATTATTATTCCATTCGGAAGTGAAATCTGAATGTATCGTCGCGAAATTCCTTTAAAAAAATAAAGTACTGAAAAAAACAGTTACCCATTGCGGCATCTCGTGTATGTCGGCAGTTCTGTGATGATAATTAAGCACGAGGACCGTGAGCACGACGCTACTCGCGACCATGAACATGATGCAGTTGAAGTACGTTCCTGGTACGAGGAATTCCCGCAATTCCCCATAGGAAAAAAAAAGAAAGATAGGAAGCGATTAGCGTGGTTAATGGCGATCGAACAGTGGATTTAACAAGCGAGCACGAAGGGTACAATCGATGAAAGATCCTTTGCGCAATGAAATTCAATTCTTTTCATCAATTTTTTACGATGAAAATCATTAGTGAAGCGAATGTTTCGCAATGCAGAAATATACGAAAAAAAAGGAAAAAATAGAAGAGAGTCTCGCGAAGGTTTAATGCCCCGTTAAACTCCGTTCAGTTTGCCTCGACGTGGAAAAGTTGTTGCGCGCGGCAACGGATTCTTCGATAGCCGATAATGATCTTTCACCGAGAGGCTAATATCGCAGCTGCAACTTGCGATGGCCCGATAGTTGATGATTGTGGGTGATTGTGCTACTCGCTCGCTGCACGCTGCTGCTCGTTTGAATAGCAAAGTTCGTGCTCGCCAGGAGGTTTTTAATACACCGATACACAGAAGGGTCCGGAGTAGGCGTAAAGGCCCGAGCGTCAAAGCGTTTCGTACTCTCGGATCGTCGTATAGGTTGGAGGCACGAAGCCAAGAGAGCGCGCCGCGCGGGCACAACAACGGCCGCGCGCGACTGTAAAGTGTGTCGTTTTTCCAACCCCCGCTGCAACTCTGTACTCTCTGTTCAACGAGTGTGGGGCACGTCCTTGAAACGCTCGGGGCTTCTCCGCCCTCCGCGATGAGGAAACAGACGCGCAAAGTCAAGTCAAGACCACTCTCTCGCAGACACACCGGTGATTATGGTTTTATATATATATATCTCTCTTTCTTTCCTTTCTTTCATATTTCATTTTTTCTTTAGAATATACAGAAAAAAAAAAAAAAAAAAAAAACGCGAAATAATAATAATTCGTTTAAAAAACTCATTTAATGTTTTTTTTTTTCACAAATTTTGGAAATTTCATACAATTTAAATAAGTGAAATAATAACAATAATGATAATTGAAAAAGAAAAAAAAAATTTGAAAGCAAAGACGCGAAAGTTTTTTATATTTTTTGATGAAAAAAAAAAAAAATTAAAATTTTGTTATTTTATCATACGTCGTATGATTTAGTACAAGTAAAGAAGTAGAAGAAGAAGTTTGAATTAGGTGAAGAAGAAGAAATAAGCGTTATTGTACTTACTTAGGCGCAATGCGTAACACGCACAACAATTTCATACACATTTAATATTCATATTTATGTACATATATCGATTGGCCACAAGATCGTTACAAACGGTCAACATGCGACATGTATAATATATACGAATAGATAAGTTTATATAACAAAGTGTAAACTAAGTCATGCAATACATCGATGCCAAGATGCAGTAAAAGGACCTTTTTGTATACAAAAAAAAAAAACGAACGTTCCAAAGCTTTTATCACTAAATTTAATTCTATGCTAATTTCTTCAATTTTTTTTGTTGTTTTTTTTTTTATATTTTTTTATAACTAAGAACACCATACAGATGCATGTATTATTATTCTGTTGGGTGATACAGAGTCGGACGTGAATATATATATATATATTTTCTTGTCTCGTTTACGGGAGACGGTTTTTCAAGTATAAATCGACGATGATGTGAAGCACTTTCTGTCGAGGAAAAAAAAAAAAATGCAAAAATTTTCAGGGGGTAGTAACCCAGGAAATCGTTGAGTAGCGACGAGCGTGAGCGCTGCCGGAGTGCCGCACGCGGGATGACTTTGCAACAATTAATTCTTTGCTTTTTTTTTCATTTTTTTTTTTTTACTAAATTCGAAACATTTTGCTTATTTCTTTACACGGGAGTTAATGAAGTGTGAATGATGATAGCGGGTTGTATGGAAGAAGCCTCTAATCAATAATACTTTTAATTGTTTTATATTTGTTTTATAAAAATTTGTTATTATATACGGATTTTTTTATTATATAGATCTACAACTACGCAACGTTTGTTCATACTTGATAAATACGTTTTTTCATGTTTATCGAGTGTGAATATTTTTTTTTTTTTTTTTTTAGAACTTCGCTGCAACAACAGATTCAACGTTCGAACGAAGCCTGACGAATTATTTTCAGGCTTCGGGTGGAAAAAAAAAATGTTTAAGAATAATTGGTGAAAATAAAATAATGAAAAAAAGAAAAGATCTATCGTTGCGTCGACTAGAAAGCGACCTAACGTTATCTGAACGCCGATTACTAATTTAATATACCAATTGTTGCGCAAGATATATGTATGGATTTTTTTTTTTTTTTTTTTAACTAAATCGCGCGGAATTTTTAGCGTGATTGCTAGAGAAACGCGGGGGAGAATCTTCTCTGGACGGTAACGACGACGATAACAACGAGAATATAATTCGTTGCATCGTTGTACTCGAGTCTCTTCCATCTCATTGTTCGTGCCGCAACTAACATTGTACCTTTTCATCTCCACCCCCATCCCCCGCCCGCCTTTGCTGACTTGAAAGGATGCCTCACTCGGCAACGCGACATGTATTTTCATCCTTTTTTTTTCTCTCATTTGCCTCCGTATCGTCGCGGTGAAATAAAAAAAAAAAAGACTCGGTAAAACATGCAAAGAAAACTTGACGTTGAATTACGAAAGAGTGGCCAAAAAAATTTACGACTAAAATTATAATAATATTTTATTAACTATAAACAAAAAAATTAAACAACAACAGTAAAATCTTAAATTTTATAAATGATAAGATATCAAGAAAGTATTGGAAAATATTGTCAAATTAATAATAATAATAATGTACTATTATTATTATTCTTGTTACTGCTAAATTTATCGTAATTCAACAACAAAATATCCGAAAATTATTGTTATATTTGAAAATTCTTTGAAATTTAATCGCAATGTTCGACAATAAGAGAAAAAAAAATCGACGATTATTACGATGTTACGGCAGCATGTGATTTCAAATGTGAAAAAAACAAAAAAAAATTCGTTGGAGATGGAATTAGTTGAATTGGAATTACATTAATGAATTTATACATTTCTGATATCGTCTAAATTCGCGTTCCCGAGGTCGATGGCACAGGCTATACTATAATCGATATCGCCGACAAGGAGATCGCGTCCCCGGCTCGCGGGATGAGAAGCGAGCGCTCTACGGGTAGTAGAAGGTCCGGGACTCGCGGGGGGTGAGAGGGTAGGTTGCTCCTCGTTTCTATCTATTCTCGAAGGCATACATTGGTTATATACATGCGTAACTTGGCTCTTCATTTTCCGGAAATGGTGAAAAGCGCATAGCGACACATGGCCGATGGTGGGTCTCGATAAGCGCCGGTTATAGCTGTTCGACGATGCGTCGTGTCTATATATCACGACTCGAGGAAAATTGTGTAGTTGCAAGGTACACGTTGCCAGCTTCTGTATACCAGGGGGAGGGGGGTGGGCGTCAGGAGACACTCTCACGTTGATAAATCCTCGTGTATGTATAAACTCTTAGCGGAACTATAGAAATGTGACGAGATGAAGACTAACCAGAGTGAGGAGACCATATCGTAATTGATCAAGAAATATTAGGGAAGGGGTTCGACGATTTCCGGTAAAATTGTATTTTTTTATCGGTAAAAAAAATTTTCCCAAAAAAGGTCCGATTATATCGAATCGTCGGAATTTCATTTTTTTTTTTCAATATAATTTTCAAACATTTGTATATAAAAAAAAAGAATTCTACGAAAGAAAATTAATAAAAAAAAATGTGTATAATAAAAAAAATGCTGATTAATAAGTGATAAAATAAATCAATTTTGTTAAATGTACTTAAATGCTGCTGGTAATAGATTGGGAAGGCCGATGATTAAGAAAACCTAAAGAAATTCGACTTATCGATCAATTATCAATTATCATCGCAGATACGTCGACTGATTGGGGGTGTTTTTTTTTTTTTTACTCGAATCTCAAAAAAACAAAAAATTTGTAGGTATCCGTGTTCCGGAAGTTCTTGCACGTTCGTGATATGTTCCGCAAAGCGGTACCGCGGAGGGCTCTCGAAAGTACTACCAACGAGTAGCTTCCATGGCGGCGACGGCGACGACTACGACGACTACCTACCATGGAGAGCTTCGTTTACTTTCCGGAAATGAAACGAGTCGTTCTCCCGGTAGCAGACTCGGCGAATTTCTAGAGAGAAACGCATGCTGGGGTAACGTGATTTCAAAGCAGCCGTTCTACCACTGTGTCGCGAGGGGTGTTGGACTGGGGGGCAGGGGGTTTGGCCATTAGAGTGCCTCCGCACGGCCAATTTCCCGAAAAGCGCGAGCGCCGAGACTGTCTCGTGGCTTCGCGAATGGCATTGCTATGAAATTAATTTACAACCCACCCACCAAGTCTGCACGCGTTTTACACCAAATAAACCCCTTTGTGCATTTTGTGTGGTCTCTTCAAATCGCAAATTGATTATCGCACGAAAAAACAAAATATTTGAAAATAAATTTTAAAAAAGTAATCGTAATGATTTTTTTCTCGAATCATATGTTTTTAACATTTTTTTTTTAATTTCCGAGTACTGTACCTACTTAGTAAAAGTCATTTTATTTTCCCTGAAAAAATTAATTTTTTTTAGAATTGTTTAATAATTGATTTCAATTAATCATTTTTTTATTTAAAATAATAATTAATAATAATAATATAATTTGTTTTTTAGGAAGAATGACATTTTTTTTGCTTTCCGATGTCGATCGGTTTTTTACTTTTTCGAAAAGATAGTTTTTGAGGAAAAAAAAATATTTCTTTCGATTTTTGAACCGCTAGGTAGACGTGTGCCCTCTTAATCGGCTGCGCAGAAAGGCCTTGTAAAGTTTGCAATAATTTAATTACAGTCGATCGTCGATTCGTTTGGGACGCTTGTCGATCGCGTGAGGCTATTTCGTAGGCGTGTGGCTTAACAGTTTTTCCCTGACGTTCTCGTTGAGTAATCCTGATGAATTAGTGAAGATACAGAGGTCGAGGGAGGGAGGGGTCGTACTATTATTGGGTTTTCGTACGGTTCGAAGTCTCGATCAATTACCGTCGTCCAAGTTGAATTTACTTTGAACGTTACAGCATCTCCATCGAGCACGCGATAGCCTACATACGTCTACACGGTATCCTTCTCCTTGCGACTATTCTTAACCTTTTTGTTCCCCGTTGTTCGATACAATGAAGCTAATAAAATACGGAAAACCGAAAACGAACGATATAAAATCCTCTCTGCGAAGCGAGGAAAGCTAAACGAAGCAATAAACGCTTCCCGTAAAGGGCCAATAGTTAATACATATATACTATGTAATAATATGAATTGTTAATTAATCAATAAAAAATACGTGAAAATTATATATAGATATATATATATGTGTGTATAATAAAGCGGACACTACGAGCGCGTCAACTATAATTGTGATAAGCGTCTTAAATTCGAACGAACGCGAGTGAATAAATATAAGCATTTAAAAAAAACAATTCGCCGTAAAAATGGTTTTTAACAGTTAATAAAACAAATGACAAACAAAGATAAAAATCGTCGCTGCAACTTAGCATTGACTAATCTGTTACTTCGTTAAAGAAAAATACATTATGTATATATAAATATATACGAAAATAATTTTTTTTTTTTTTTTTTTTTTTTTTTTTCGTTGCATCTTACATGTTTTACCTTGCTGCGAAGTTTTCGTGCGGGACGACACAATTTATTTTCGTACGCCACACCCGTGCGATCCGCTATTTTTATCCTTTTTTTTTTGCTTTTTTTCTTTTTCTTTTTTTTTCTAATTGAGAAATTTGTGATTTAAATCTTGGCGTTTGCGTCCACGTGTCGCTCGGTCCGGACCTGTTTCAACAATTTTACGCAAGCATAACTGTATCATTGTTCGAACAAACGCGGCTCCGACCGAGATGAATTTATTTAAAAAAAAATAAAAAAATATATATATGTGTGTTTATATGGATGTACTGAACATATGGCGCTTTGCACGTCATGCGAGGCATCCCATTGTTATATATTTACGAATTACAATAAAACGTTACAAGAAATTATTTGTCCGAAAATTATTGCAGATTTGAAAATTATAAAAATCATATAGTAAATTAAAAACAATCAATGATCGTATTAAAAAAAATATATATATATAATAAGTTGACAACTTATTCGATTCGATTCGATAACGTTAAATAATGAAAGTGCGCGACTCGCAAGTCGCTGAAAAATGATAAAATTTTTGTGTCATTAACTAAAAAAAAATGTTCACTTTAAAAAATCCGGATCGAGCGGTACGAGAAGCCGCCAATTTGTTTGTTTATTATATTCGTTTCAGTTAGTATATTACCGGATTAGTACATGTAACAAACACATATTAATTAATAAATGCAAATAATGGGTATTATTGATGTTAATTTTTTTTTTCTCCCCGAAATCATCGACGACGAAGTAAGCAAGATTAACTCGTGAATTTCAAACATTGACCTGGAAAACAGGGTCGTAGCGAATTTCGGGGTGGTTGGTTAAATTTTGCCTGAATCGCCCCAAGGGTACCATAATGGCATTGGGCTGAGAGAGGGGTGTGTGTGTGTGTATGTGTGCGGCTGTAGATAGGTCGAGTGGGATTGGGGTAGGAGAGTTGTGGTGGTGAGTATCAAGGAGACGGTACGCCACTCACGCGCATCCCGCTGCCCCTTTTGCGCGTTTACTCCAATCGCGGAAATTTCTCGCTCATCCTCGCGTATTTTAACGACAAGAACGCTCATGTGTAAACGTCAGTTCGCGAAACTACGAATAGCGCGCGCTCAAGAGGATTCACGGGGGTGGTGTGCGGCGTAGAGAGAAGGATACGGTACCACTCGAGGGCTTTTACACCCCGAGGATCCTCTTTAACTTTGCGAAACGGCTACGTTGGAGTCGTAGCCGCTCCGCGGTAAAGACAGGGAGCAGCACATGAGCAGCACCCCCTTGCACCCCCCCCCCCCCCCCACAAGCCCTGCCAAAAGTGCCAAAGTATTTAACGCTCGCGTTTACCTGGATGGTTTCGGGAGGGTTGAGGCAAAAGCCCCACGGGGGTTAAACTCTAATCTTGCTTACTCGTACGCCCGAATAGTCCGGGGCTTTTCCACATGAAACGGATGATCGATGGCGATTCATTCTAAATTTAAGTGAGAGGCGGATAAGAAAACGGAGGTATGATAACGCAATGGAATAATTACAAAAGAGAATACAGAAAACAGATAGAATTTTGTGAAGGGGAAACAGACGGACAGACAGATAGAGATAGATCGATAGAGCGAAGTGAAATATTGAAGGAGCCATTTTTTTATATGTATAAGAGCGGAGCGCGGGACAAAATGAAAAAATTGCCAAAAATGTTTTTTTTTTTATTTTACATAAAACAAAAAATTAAAAATTTTATTTCAATTTTTTTTTTAATTCATATTTCCCATTTTTTTTTTTTTTATTCTTTTTTTTTCTATTGGGCCATTTTGCCCCGTTCTCCCCAACATATCTGTACATTGTACAACGTTACTCAATATTTCTGTACGATTGGAAAATGGATTTTTTTTCAATGATTTTTTGTGACAAAACATATATTTTTGCATATTCATGATTGGCTGAGACGGGAATTGGGGTGTTTTTTTTATGGGCACTATATTGTCATATACATACAGTATAGTATATGATGCGGTTTAAATAAGTCCTAATAATGTAGGCATATAGTATACATAGTACTATATATATGTTATATTGTATACAACTCGTAACAAAAAAAATAATGCATGAAACGCCGATCGCCAATCAAGTGCCAACGATCGAAACCCACACTTTTGCATAATATAGAAAAATGAATATAAATAACTCGACTCGTCGAAAAAATCGCTGCATCATTTTTTGTTTTATATGATGAACTCGTAGAGGCATCTTAGACGATCTTTTTTTTTTTTATGGCGTACCGTAAGGTTCGGTGGAAAAGTTTTCGTGACCAATAATCGCGAGCGAAGTGGTGAGGAAAATCCAACGATTCTCATACCCGGCGACCATTAATCCTTGCCATCGGCAGGGAAAGAGGAGTTTAGCGTTGAAAAGTGTGTATATGTATAACGCTCGGACCCGCGCGAGAGGCCAACGAAGATAGACGGGTTTTGGCGCGATTCCAGTACCGCAAGGTTTTTCGTTCTCATCCAACTCGGCACCTTCGCACTCTCTGTCTCTCGGGAGAAAGAATTTCGCGTAATTAATAAGTTGCGCGCCTTTGGGAGAACGCGCGCGCGGGGGGTCAGAGCGAAAAAAAACTCTCTTGCGGGGAATAGAGATCCGGATATCTATCTCTTAATAGTGATAAATCGCTCGGGCTTTGTTTTTTTTTTTTTACGGAGCCAATTAACACAATTATATAGGAGAAAAAATAATGGGGAGATCGGAGTGGGTACTTTGCACGAAGAGAATAAATCTCACTTGATAAACGTCATTACTGAAAATCAAAATAAACAAACAAGAAAACTCGAAAAAAATATCCGATGCGGATATATTCGACTAACTCGATAATTTAATATACACATCGAAATTGTTCAATCCGAAAGAGAAATCGTATAAATAATTATAAAAGTTTTAATTTGAAAAAAAAAAAAATTAAAGTGAAAGTTTATTTTTTAATTTTTCGATAAAAATTTACTTTTATATTATATTATAAATATATAATATAGAATATACTTTTGCAATAAATTTAAAAAATTAAATCGAAATGTACATATATAATATAAAATTACAAAAAAAATTAAGTACGCCAATATTTCGTAATTGTGAACGAAGGAAGCCAAAACGTTGGGAAGCTGAGTTATCGTTCGGCAGCGCTAAATTTTTCCATTTCATTCTTTTTTTTAACAAAAGCTTAGCTTTTTTATCTCTCTCGAGAGTGGGTCGTTATTTCTCGTCTAGCGTGAAGCAATCGCTCACCACGTCGGAAACTATTATATCGATATCTCCCGGTGCGACTTTTTATCGAATAAAAAAAATCGGCGATGTGCCCACTTAACCTTCTTATTTATTAAAGGTAGACGGTAGTTTTCCTGCTCAGTTTCCTACGCATGGGCTGAACGACATTTGTATTACTACGTTCGCGAAGTGAAATCGTCCTCCGGGCGAAAAAAAAGCTCATTCACAAAATTCCCCTAAGGGCCGGTATAGTGGACGTCGTTCCATTTCTACACTTTGCCGGCGGACAGGAGTCCAGAAAGAGAGTACGAAAGGGGCGGGAGGCGAGAAGCGACGTTAACGTTAATATTGTAGGGTCTCTTAATTTTTGTCGGAGTTACCGTTGAGATCTCAAACGCGTACTTCAACGACTAAAGCTTTCTCGCTATCTCGTTGTGTCACGTACGAGCGGTTTCTTTGGATGCTGACTGGGGACGCCGGCGCGGTGATCCGCCAGAGATGCCTCTAAGCTTCATTTTTTTTCCTCCCCTCATATCTGTCTCCCTTGAGAATCGCCGCGCGACCACAGTAGATACATATATCATTCACTCGAACGTCGCAGTTACATAATTGTTTCATATTTTTTGCCGAAACGACGCAAAAACGATATCCCGCCACGAAGACAATGAATCCATGAAAAATTATCACGATGTATAATTTATCAAAATTATTAAAAAAAAAAACCCATCAAAATATATTAAATATTTTTCTACGAAGGGCGGAAAAATAAAAATGTATTTATTGAAAAATAATTAAAAATCTATCGAAATGTAAAAAATTATTTACAATATTTTCGAAAATCCGGATTGAATGACTTTTTATGGAACAAATTTTTTTTTTATATATCGAAGGAAGAATCATTTATAGCGGATAAAATATATATTTTCATGTTTTTTTTTTTATTACTACATACATTTTTCTGCTACTCTCGAATGTTCATTAACTTTGTTAAACGCATTCGGTAATTTTTATTAGATCATTTTTCTCCGTGACGATACATTTTTCCGAGGCAGCGAAAATTTCGGCGAGGATCGTTTGTGAAAACCTCTAAAACTCGTCGAATGTAGCGGACGATACTTTTGGAGGAAGAGTACACAGCCGTCACGACGACTCGTTATTTTCGCGAAATTGAGGTCTTGGGGGTCGAAGGTCGAGGAGATGATAGGTAGTTTATGGGGTGTGCGAGGGATAGTCGAGGGTAAAGATGTCGTGCACTGAGATAAAAGACAAGAAGAACGTTATAGCCTTCGTTTCTTTCTATCTTTATCCCCCCGGGTAAACGTGCAGCGAGGAAAATGGTTGACCGTTAAAAAAAACCCTCCCAACCCCACCCGTCGAGGGCAACACAACGACGTAATCAGTCCTGCTACAAGTAGTGCACTATAGAATAGTCGGGAACCGTAGAAGAGTTACGGAAAGTATATCGTATAGATCAGTACAGTGAAAGCCTCCGACAATCTTAGATACAGAAATGGTACAGTGGAACCCCTCTTTTCTTAACTTCAGTTAACTCAACTGCCCGCTTATTTTAACTCGTTACCATGGCAACGATTTCGCTTAACTGTATTTCCACTGAATCCGCGCGCCCCACTATGAGCACTGCGCACGCGCAGACTCACGCCGTCGCTTTGTATCTACGGACGCGTATACCCCTCGGTACCCCTACTGGACTGTAGGGGAAATACAGAATAGCGAATGCGTTCGGTCCCTTCGAGTTAAGAAAAGAGGGGTTGTGCTGTAGTTCGATTTTAAGGAGCAATGAAAAAAATACCCTTCGATAGACGCATTCTAAATTCTTCGTAAGTGGCACCACTCAAAAATGACCCGAATCAGGACTAAAAACGCGGCTTGAGGGTAGCAAGATTGCAAGATTGCAAGATTGCAGGTAGACCTGATTTTTTTCCTCCCCTTCATTTTCTTTCATGTCCCAAGC
Organism: Buathra laborator; assembly: GCA_934046635.1. NCBI lineage: Eukaryota > Metazoa > Arthropoda > Insecta > Hymenoptera > Ichneumonidae > Buathra > Buathra laborator. Next base: position 18,845,851 of record OW203895.1, on the reverse strand, counting down.
ACTCCAAATTCATCGTCAGCTGCACTTGCCGCGGACATTCCCGTCTATAGCTCTGTCTTCAACTGACCTTTGCAGAATCCGGCAGACCTGCCTTTTCCAGCAACTTTGAACTTACAACTTCTTTCTCTCACCGGCAAAACTTTCCTGAAGGCTGTCTATGAAAACCACGCTTTATCTAATCGGCAATGCTGTTTTAGACAAACGTCTCGAAAAGTTCCCTAAAGTGGTGTCCGAGTCTTTCGCATTCAACAACCGCGTTCTGCTTCAATATTGACTATTCGAAGTATTTCAAAATATCTAATAAAAGTCTCTCGTGAAATCAGAATAGTATATATGCATTGGACAAGTATGTGGACGATTGCGAGCACAGGATCGGTGTATTAGTGAGAAAAAGTATGTCTCGTCATTGATGCCAGAAGGTCGTATGTGCTGTTTTTATTGAAGCTTTTAAACAACATTCGTCTTCAATGAAAGTTTTCAATGACAATTATCGACAATCGATAATGTTACGATGAAATGAATTTTTCCAATAAGATAAATCGACTTTGTGACATCAGTAACGCGAAGATATAGAAAAAGGGGGAAAAGATAGAAAAAAGATGAAGACGAAAAAAGATTCAGTGGAAATTCATAGAGAGAGCGGGGAAATCAGGTTAATTGTTTTTATTTCTTTCTTTGAATCGTTTCACATTATTATTGTTGGTTACTTCTTTATCGACGGATTTTGTTATCGGAATTGTGTTGCGGGATTAATAGTAGTTTTTGTTTTTTTAATATCGTGCACTGGTGCTCACGATCCTCGTTCAACTGTGCGTTCATTCAATTGTACAGGCATTACGTATGCTTTTTTTTAAATAACGGATAGTCATTTTATTATGTTTTAAATTTATTTTTAAAAATCCGAATTTTTTTTTTTTTTTAGGAAGGACACCAGGATACGTTTATTTAAGTGCTGCTGTATCAATTCCTACTTATCGCAAATTTACTGTCTCGAAGTTAGGGGAGAGCGTCTAATACCGGTCAGAGTGATTTTAAAGACGTGTGGAACGACACGAAGATAAGTGTTTAGTAATTTAGTTGCCGTTAATTTTATAGCGGATCACATTCCATGTGATGTACCGAAGTTTTTATCTGTTAATAATTTTTATCGTACCCTTCGTAACTGAGATATTATTAAGGGTTACCCCTTGGGTCGCCGGCAATCGTTCACTCTCCCCTTAATAATTTTTTCTCCGGTTTGCTACCATGTGAAGCGTTGCCGCGCAAAGTCTAGTTTATCGGAACATCGCGCTATCGCTTATCGGCAAGTCATCAAGATCATTCCCTACGACGTTCGGTAAATGCCCGCGGTCTCCCGTTTCAAATTCAGTCGAGTCTCACGGCGCGGAAGTAGAAACGGGGAGCCACCGAATTAATACGCAACGGAATCAACCGCGTTGGGTTTGCGGCTACTGCCCCATCCTCATTGACGCGAAGTAATCCAATAATGGATGAAATTGTCCGGACATTCGGTGGTCGGGCATATGATTGGAAAGCTCGGTATATGCGACATTTCAAGCTCCATACGCGTCCGGAATCATTATCCCCCCGTGTAAACGTCACAACGAATCGCGGCAAAATCTGCTTGGGCAGTATCCGTTCGTGGCTCATATACGGATATGTGTCGGAACGCACGGTGCCGCAGGGCAGCGTCGAGAGAAGCGCAAGAGTCCGGACGGGTTGGAACCGCAATCACGTCGGTCTCGTTGGTACTTCACTATCCGCGTTTCACGGTGAATCTCCCTTTCCAGAATTTCACTACTCGAATTTTGCACTCGTACATAATCCCCGTAATGGCGTATGGATAGATAGACAGAGGAAGTGTCGGGAACGGAGGGGAGGCTGTGCTGGAGGCGCTTGATCGTTCGACACCCGTGAGTGTTGTGACGATCGTTAGAACCGCACCCGGGGCTTCCCCGTGGCATTAGAATTCGATTAAATCCTTCAGCGTATTCCGCCGGCATGAGCGTCGTTACAGTACGTAGTTATAACGTTCCTCGTTCCGATTTCAACGGATCATCTATATAGGTGTATATATATATATATATATACAAGGAGATATATATATATACATAAGCAGGTATAAGTTCGTGGAAATGTTTGTACATATAAGTGTTGAGCAAATTCGATAGTAGGCAATTAGCTTGGCAAATCTCATCATATTGGAGCAACGCTCATGCTGGAAGTGTAGAGTGGAGGGGCATAGTTTGCAGATCGTTATTACAGCGAAGGATCGACGTGACACCTGTTGGTGATCCTTGTCAGATTCAAACCGCGTACATGGCGCGCGCGTTTCTAATCACAAACCTCGCTGTATTCTCGATATTATTTATGGTCGTAATTACGCTCGCCGATGGAATTATAACTTTTGGGAAAATCATGCAGCACTTGTGGTTATTATGATGGACGTTTATAATTGTGTTAAATGCGGTCGATTAAATATTAGTTTGAAGGCTTCTAAAGTTCAATAGGATTTTGCTTTGTTAAGGTGCGATCTTTTCGGTTATTAGGTACGGAGGTCTAACGCTCGCAACTCAATCGTAAGCTAAATATTGTAATGCAAGAGCGACAGGAAGCATAATCTACAAAAGAGTTGGTGTTATGTAGTAATTAGTAGATGATAAGAGGGTATAATTTAACAAGCAAATAATTTTTTTTTTTTTTTTTTTTAATGGTGCTGATGTCGGCTTAACCGAGACTATCGAAATATTATAGCATAATATTTCTTTTATATTTTATTTTATTAGATCGAAATTTTTGAGCGATTTAACATATATATTATTATGTAAACAGACGATTTTTTTATTATTATCCATTGACGTTTTTTTTTTTTTTTCGATAAATTTATAAGACTTTTTACGTTTTAGTTGAAAATATTTAATTGTTACCTAATATTATAAAATATGATAATAACACGAGAATACAATTGCGTCGAGTCGGTCACTAGAAATTTAGACGTTGAATGAATATTATTAAAAAATAATGCTGTATTCACTCGTGTAGAGAATCGATACGCGCGCACGTACGCGAGACTACGTGATCGGAGAAAAATTATTCACGAGAAAGAAGCACATCTCGCATAACCAAAGTGTAACTGGAATATCGTTGTACCTACCGTACGTCTTTTCATTGAAAAAAATCAAATAATTTTGTTATGGATACCTAACGCGATTATGATTTATGTACTTCCGTGCGAACAGCATGTAGAATGTGCGTCGCTTCGTGAAACATTATTCCGGGATTCTACGCAGGAACGTGTGATATTTAATAACGTTAGCGCGGTAACGGAGAGTTTCGGGTTTCGTTATTGGACACGCGTTCGCCCGGCTGTCGAACGTGACTGATTTTCTCCGGTTCGCCGATTTTGCATCGCAGCGGTGCGCGAAACTCATCCGCAACATTTTCCGACAGCATATTAAGCAGAATAGAAAAAAAAAAATAACCCGCGATGTTTTTTGATTACACTTCGCCAATAATTTACAGGATTCTTAAGTACGCCCGGATTTCTACATTAATTGCCTCTATCGTGATCGCGGCGGAAAAATCGAGATTTCGAACCTCAAATGGTGATCAGGATGCGACAATGAAAAATATTTTTACGGGTGAATTAATCAAATTTTGCATCTAACGTACGTAAAGTAAATACAAAAAAATACAATCCATTTAATGTATTCCCAAAAAAAAATAATAATAAATCGAAAAGTAAAGAACTTATTGAAAAAAAAATTATTAATTACAAAAAATATATAAATATCTAAATAATTAAATGTTGTTTAAAATGGAAAAATATGAATTAATTAACTTAAAAAAAAGCTATTAATATCATTAACTTCTCATTAATTCCGAAATGAAGAAATAATAAAGCGAAAATGATGAACTTGAAATTATTATTGTTCTTTAAATATGCAAAAATACTGATCGAATTTGAAAAAAAAAAATAAAAAAATAAAATAACTATTCATCGACTCGTCGCATTTGGTAAAAGTACTTTTTATATGAAAAACGTGGGATACGCGTTTGGAGAATAGAGAATTTTTCTATTCGTGCCACGATTTCGGTGTAAATTGTCAATGAGTTTTGGAGGCATCGCGTTTCCACCGAATATATAAGTTTATGTACTCCACCAAGGATCCGCGTTACCTCGCTGGCTTTCGTGGAGCAAAACCGTTCATGGTTCAGGCATCAGCGGTACATAGCCGATCCTTGCGAATTCTACAACTGCCCCCATCCCCCCCGAGTGAGTCTCAAATATTTACTCGGGACCAACCTATTTCGACTGCATCACTTCTCTACCCCACGCGAAACATAGATATATTGTGAAGTTGGATCTCGGGAAGTGTGTGTGCTGCGCGTTCATATATACATCTATGTATAACAAATCTTAGGTTCGGAACACAGCGGGTGCGCGGTATTCGCAACTATATGAGGCAAACCTCTCCGTCCCACCGATGCGAATGCTTTCTCTGAAATCGAGTATATAACCAACCAGAATCGCACCGTATTCGGATTTCCGTGGAGCAATGTTGCCCTCAAAATACTTCATCATCCCGACCGGTCTTTGAGAAATATTGTTCTACTACCTTAGACCGTATCTTCGTCGACCGTATCTCAGTGGCAAAGTTTCATTGGTACTCGGCGCATAAGTAGTTAGTTTCCGATCGTTTTTGCATAAGGAAAAGCCGGAATATGGGACAAAATGAGTACACGGCGTTAATCAGTACAAAACGGAACAATTGCTGATCATTTTTCTTCTATTAATTGATTCAATAAAAATTGAGATACGAGTTTAAAAAAACATAAAAAAAAAAATTGCGCATTGCATCGAATTTGCGTTTTTTTTTAAATTTTGACTGATAATTGTAATTTAAAATAGTCTTTCATTATTTTTGCTGTGGGTAATTAATTATTTAAAATACAGATTTTTAATTTTTTTAATAAATGGTCCATTTTGCCCCATTTTTTTTTTTCGTCTCAATACTCTAAGGGGGTGTTACAAATCTTTATTTTCGTTGAGAATAGTGGAAAAGTGTTGTATATACGATAAAACACCCTAAATAATTAAAGCGGACCATTTTGCCCCACTTTCCCCTATAATTGTTGTAATTGACTTATCATTATGATAATTCATGTGTTCTATCGATCATATACCGCGATTCTACAGGTGGACTGAATGAATTACTGTCAAACGATTTGTACCAATGCGCATATGGAGATTAAATCGAATGCTGAGGAACAGAGGAACACATGACGCACCATTTTCCCATGTTGAATGGAAAGAGAGTGTTATATATACCGACTGTTTCGCAGCATACGATATGCTGATGCAAAACCCTTTAATCTGCTTGATTTTGTTTTCGTGGACAAGAAAAGAATCGAGATAACCCCATCGAACAACAGCCAACAACCCGCAGGGGTAAAAATCTTTTCCCTCGCGGGCGAACGTGAGATAAATGCAATTATCTGCTGTGTGACACAACACGTACAAAGCCATTGTACCCGATGCCAAGATTCTATAATCTGTGTACTCACGGACATTGCCTGTACTTCTCGCTGTACGGATATCTCTCCATCATCCTGCACAGTGGCGTGTACCCCCGGCTCTCCTCCAATCAGACAACTCTCGACGGGCCGTCGCCCCATGAATCAAATGAGAATGAAAAAAAAAAAAAAAAAAAAAAAACGATTCCGCGACAGAATAGAAAACAAAGCAAAAAAAATTAATTCACACCATTACTAGAAAAAAAAAAAATATATTCACGATTTTTTAATTTATTATCACAGTTTTTCACTCGTTTATTATATTTTTGTCTTTAAACATTTTTTGTCGTTAGTAATATCTTGTTGGTTTTTTTTTTTTTTTAGTTTTTATTATCACACGATGCTGCGAGAAAATAAAGGTATTCACGTATTCTAGACAGTTTGTAAGCGTCGATAGAGATAATGTACAATGTAATTAAAGTATAATAATAGTTCACATAGGTTCTCCTACGACAGAGAAGACACGTTTATAGTGTTTAATTCATTGTATTCATTAAGCATCACGGAAGTATTTTATCGTAAATTAAATATACGGTCCCATGCATGTAAACGTTGTTAGATCGTTGAAGATATTAGATTGTTTTAAGCGATTTCATTATAGGCGAGATAAGTAGGCAGAAGTACGGTTTTTTTTTTTTTTTTAATTAGTTTCATACATTAGCAGCGAGATAACAGAGAGACAGACACGAGATTATTCTTACTTTATTTTTTTTTATCCGTGAAAAACCTTTTAAATCCTTATGCACTTTAGAGGGACGTGTTTAGAGTTCGAAGGGAATCGAAAGAGATTTCGGGAGGGAACGCTGCTCTCGAAGGACTAAAAAATCGTTTTCATAGAGCAATCAATAAATTTATAGATAAAACAATAAAAAAAAATTATTTTTTTTTTCCCAATTTTCCGCAAATGTTTGTTGATTCGCGCGATGTGTTTCATGGAACTATTTTCGTGTGATGCTATTGAAATTCAACGACTTCTCGAAAAACTACATAAAAAATTGACCGATTTATAATATCGTCACATTTCGAGAGGGAAATTAAAAAAAAAATGTCTCTTTCCGTTTTTCGGTTAAGTCGATACGAGAGGGACTTTCAAACACCAGAATTGGATCAAACATGGTCTGCCGGGTTTGTTAGGAATGAACAGATTTTCATCGAAACCGTATGGAGCGCTTTGTCCCTCGAGCAACGTTCCTTCTTTACTTTAGGGAGTCAAAGAGGGTATCGGCTCGGCCTGACCGTGACTCGCACGCCGTTCGCAGGGCATTCAGAATTACTGAGTCAAATTTTCACCGTATTCCCCAGACTCGCTTCGTAATTGGTCGCGAGCCACAACGGTAAACGAATCAGCCATGCGAATGGAATACGGTTACAACGGATAGGTCGGGCGCGAAAGGACGTGAAGAATTCGATAGATTTGGATTTGGCGGCTAAACTATGTAACTGATAGTTATGATAGGCAGCGACAGAGGCGTCAAGTGATATGATAGCTGGAAAGAATGCCATTAGGGTCTCTAAACGAATTCGATACATCCGGGGAGTTTCTTCCAGAAATCAACGTTTTTTCTCAAATCGGTAGCATATCCATACGAAAAAGAATTTAAAAAAAAGATAAAACTTAATATAGAACATTCCCGGACCAAATCGGAGCTCGAAATTCAATACCGTAAATTCTAAAAAAAAAAAAAAAAAAAAAAAAAAAAAAAAAAAAAAAAATGTAACAAATGGAACGAAAAATGTTAAAATTGATTTTGAACCCCTTAAAATGTACGAAAATCATCCCTCTGATAAAATAAATATCGACTGAGCATAATTTTCTATCAAAATAAAGTTCCAACTTGAATTCGACTTGATGCCAAAAAAAAAAAAAAAAGTTCGATCAAAGTTCGGATTACACGTGGTGCTTTAATTTAGAAGGAATTGTCTATCCGAATGAAATGGTTGCTTTATGGTAGGATGTACAAAACTAATCAAAAGTCCTAAACGGTTGGTCTAATAGTTGGTTTGTCGTACCAATCGACCGATTGGGTTACGAGTTTAAACGACCGCGAGAGATTGGTTACAGTGCTTTCAATCGTATGTGTATTTTCATCAATTTGCAAATCGCTTTCCCACCAAACAACAATACGAATGATATTCCAGCCCCGAGCAATCCTCGCAGGATATTGTAGCTATTGTACCGATAATAGTTTGTAAACAAAGGAAAACACACCAAAAAAAAAGAACAAAAAAAAACCATGGAAATTAAACAATACGATTATCCGATGACGAATAATGACAAAAACTCCCGGTATGTAAACGGATTGTTGATAGGAAGGTTTATGATGGTGATATGGAGAATTTTCCTGGTGTACCTATAAGTGGCACCGCCTCTGAGGTTCGCGTCAACACGTGGGCCACCAGCAGCGAAAAGACCGTCTGTGACAACAGGATCGTAACACCTGCAACATCCCACCGCACACAATCGTTCACACTCATACCTGACTCAATGACACGATTATTCCACATTCACATTGTTTGTGGACTAAATAACACATACGTATATATTGCGTTAATATTTTAAGATCCTAAGTAAACCGGTTCACATGTGCGTTCGTATTATTCGACGAATGGTCCCAATCGCATTTTTATCGCACCCCAAACGAATATCGTCGAATGGTCTGAAATTGCTGGATTCGTCGAATTATATGACGGCCCAAGTAGGTTGGGGTTCGACTGTAATATCGAATGCTGGATCGAGAAGATTGAAATACACTTGTGGGCGCCCCCTTGTCGTTACGTGGCAATTTCCACGGGACACAAACGATGGCAGCAACCATTTCTCGAGGGTCTTCTCGAAGCATCGATCGGGTTAAAGCTGATTCGTAACAAGTAGAACGTTTTGCTGTGGGGAGGACAGAAACTAAAGGGCTTTCAATATTTCTCGTTTCAACCCTCTCATGAACCTACCGCTACCTTTCTCCCTGCCCTCCCGCAATTGCTGCATCATGCGCGCGTGTTACCTTCCATCTACATCCGGGGTACCACTATAATACACTTCCCTCATTTCCCGCTCCTTGAGGTGAGTTTCGTGTGTTTGAATCATTGGAGAGTTAAAGCGTGTTAAGTGAACGTTCCGAAAAGCCTTTGGAAAAGGTCTGACTTTTCTGCGCGTGATTAAAAGCTGAAGGGCCAATTTGGGGCAGTAGTTGAGATAGTTGATAGTCGAGGGTTTCGCCCTCTCCCTCCCCCTGCCTCTCTTACCCCTAGAATTTTACTCAGAGCCACGAGGGTGGGTACTCGACTACGATCACTCGATCGTTGGAATAGCTGGTATTTAGGGTTGAAAGTATGTATATATTTTTATTTAATATTCAAACACTCGAAAAAACAGCAAGTGAAAAAATACTTTTTTATATTTTATTACAAAATAAAATTATAAATGTTATTTTTATTTCATTTTTTTTTCCGTACGAATTTACGATTCGTTGAATATTAGCTAAATTATGTATTTTCAACCTTAAATAGACATTTCATGTTGTTGATTGAGCTGATGATGTTCAGTTTGTTTTTCTAGCAAAGCCCGAGTTGACTCCGAGGATAAAAGTCTACCGTTAAGGGGAAAAGTAAAAAGTCAAAAAACTTGCGCAAGGATCGAAGCCGTAACGGTCGCGATATCGGTTCAGGCTACGTATACTCTGCACGCCTCTCTGATTGCTTTTAAATTGGTCTTCATCAGTCTCGCGCGGGCGACCTACATATTCCAGTGGTCGTTGCCAATATTCTATATGACGAATCCTACCGTACATCATCATCACGGAAGATTTCCTCGATTTCGTTGCCACTGCTATAAATCTCACTTCCTTTATATCTATCTCGGTACTGAATCAAAGGAACCGACGACGACGCCACGTTCGATGTTGGTAATAACTCGTTTCTGTGAAAATTACGTTTCTGAAATACGAGATTTCACCGCACCGTCGAATCAATGAGAATCTTTGACGCGATCTTTTGTCTCTGGCAATCATTCGATCTGTTTTCGCTTAAGAAGGGTCATCTGCTTTATATTTTCGATTCAAATGCCATCTCTTTGAAATTTGAACAGCACGTTCGTCGGCAGTGTTTCCACGAAATTACAGTTTCCGTTGAACTGCCAGCGAAGACAGTCATTTTCAAAGTTAAACGGATTGACATTAGCTTTATGGAAAATCATAAATTTCAGACAGTTCAAAATTAAGCTCTTTGTAGTCATCCTGTGTCCAAACGACCCGCGAATTCACATTGGAGACCGAACCCACCGAGAGTTGGAAATATCCACTATAGTTGAAATTCGTCATATTCGTCGGAATAAATGCCTTTTTGGAATGCAGACTAAAGGACTATTTTCATATCTAAAATTGCTTTAGAATTGCTTTAGAAAATTAAACCGCTATTTTTCAGAATTTTTCGCTTCATGATGTTTATTTTCGACGCGTTGTCCTTTGATTTTTCGGATAACTTTTGCTACATTTTCTACAATGTTCCCCATATTTTTCATAACTCTTGTGTCCCAATTGGAAGGATATTTTCTACGCGGCAACTGTTTAAATAAATGTGAAAAAAAATCCTATGAACCGAATGATTGTAGTTTCCAGAACAGATTTTTTTTTTACCACCCTTGTTTTTTGCAAAAAAAAAAATCAGTTGATTTAAAAATAAAGATTATCACCGGGCGTCTCGTTTTCTGGCCACAGTCTCCACCACAAATAAAAAAGGACCCTTCTTAAGCATTTTTTTGGAATACCTATGTATACGCACTGTTCTCTACCGCTGTTTAACGCTTCAAGTACTCCCGTTATATGATCGTCATATTTGCAAAACAACCATAAAACATCCGACTGATTTACCTTGTCTTTTATAACAACGACAAATTGCATTTGTCCAGAGGGTCGAAGAGCGTTATTTTTTTTTTATAACTCGTCGATATCGCAGGGTGTATAAACGAGAACTTTAAGATGCCTTTTCGTGGGTACTTTACGAAGCGCGGAAAGATCATTCCGGTCGCAGTAAAACGTTCATGAGAGGGGGAGGGAATGAAGGGGAGGAATCATACGCAACATAGTTTAGTCGGAACAGGAGGGTGTCGCACCCCTGCTGCGTTACGGCGGGCTGTAAAGACGCACGGAAGCCCACGAACAATCACGAGAGACGACGAGAGGGATGATCGCAAGTATACCGGCCAGCGTTGGCTTTATTTCGTCGACCGCATCCGACAGCATGTCGGCCTGGAAATTTCAAGCGACAGCAATGTGAACAACACGGATAAGCGCGAAGTGGAGGGTGGGTTACTTTATTCAAGAAGCTGCTGAACGGTCTAACAGCCTTGAGGTACAACGAGCCCTCACCTATGTTCCCGCGGTGCCGAGACACTCATCAACGGAGACCAAGTGGGGGCCAAACACCCCTTCGCGATTACAGCCTTTCACCTCTGAACCCCCCCCCCCCTCCCCTTCCCATAACCCACATCTCCTCTTTGTACTCTTTTCAACTTAGTATTCTAGTCAAGTATGCATAACTCAGTAACGTTGAATGCAACGAGGGTCCCCGCACGATTATACAGATATACAAGCCCTCTTATCGACTAATTTACTTTATCACCCCTTACGGCCTCTTTTTCTTCCCGATTATCACCCCAAACGAGTCGCAATGTTGACGCAACTTTGTAACGCGTCAACGTAGACTAAGTTGAGTGGCAACGGTTTCACTGTATGTCGTTTAAAACGTACAGTAGAACCTCCCTTAACCCTTGAAGGCACAGTAGCGCAAAGGGTATCCTACCTTTTTCCGCTCGGATTTTATTATTTGACGAAATTTCTTCATATTCTAATGTAATTTTTTTCATCGCAAAATGTAAATGTTTGCCGCAACGGATATTATATCTGCATAAATAATGAACTTTTTCGAAACGCAAAAAAATCGACTGAAGCTTTAGCTGTAAATAATCGAAACGCGCGCAATTTTCAATGAGCACATTTGATATTGAGTGAAAAAAAAAAATTCGACGATGGAATGAAATGCTGTTAACGTTTCGTAAAATCGTCGAACAACATTTGTGATTTATCAAACATTTCCATATCCTCGGATGAACTGTGCAACATCTATGAAAGGGTTTATACTACCGTATCGCACAAGAGATTCCGCGGTCTTCCCCTCTCGACCCCTGGGAGGTAGAGTACTCGGCTCATCGTCAGCGTCCAACGCTCGAAACCCCCCCGATGTCTCACGATGAATATATCATTCCAAACACCAATCAGCATACGACATTATAACGGTGTAATCAACGCAAATCCAGAAGGCCACATCATATTGTCACAGGCAATGTTCGGATTAATCAATCACGCAAAATCTTAATTGTGTGTATTAGTCACACGTTTGAATAGGCATCAGGCATTATTTTATAGCACAAGAGGAAAAGTAAAAAAAAACAAATGTATGTTTCATTATTCCAGTAATAATTAGGAATAATACGAGAAATGCGAATTGCTTGCAGGTATGAAAAAAAAAAAAAAAAAAAATGGAAAAATGTGCGAAAAATGTAGGAAAGCGATTTCGGCCGTCGCGAGGAAAATGTAAAGAGATATTGCGTGACAATAGGAGGAAAACGTGTGTTACAGTACACGGTAAGTAACAGTGGGTAGGAATAGGAAAGAAAAGACAAGTTGCTTGTAGGTTAATAAAAAATATTAAGGAAAAGCGATTTTTTTCTTGTTTTCGAAAAATAATTCAAGTTTTCCCGCCTCATTGAAGTGCAACATAATTTTTTTAAGTAATGCGACACTTGGAGCGTAAAAGTAAAAAAAAAAAAAAAAACGATGTTTAAATATACAAAAATGTATATTCTGCATACAGAACTATTTGCAATAATAATTATACATTGCTTTTTTTTTTTTTTTTTGCGTGAGATTTGTGCAATTTAACTGCAATCCAAATTGAACAAACGTTTGCGAGACAAATCGATCGATTCGAAAGAATAAAAAAATGATAATTAATTAAAATCGAGAGATTCGAGAAATGGAAATATTGAAGAAAAAAAAAAAAAAAAAAAAACGAGCGATATACAGACAGATATTGCGATGAGCCATGCAAATTTGTCAGCGCGGTGAAATGAAATTTGTAACATCTGTATTGAAGCTAACGAGTTCGTGATAATAAACTATTCGATAATATAGTGGTGAAGTGTGCGCTTTAAGTGATAAAATATACCGAAGCTACGTGATGTTCGTAAGCATTGAAACCAGTGGTCGATTTAATGATGGCATTGTAGTGTAATAAACGTAAACCGGATAACAATAATTGAAACAATACGATATCGCATCGTTCGGTAAGTTCAGTATCAGCCAATTATCAAGTCAAAATTTCATCGCGTTTTGGATATCCGCGTCGAAAATTGGATCCATCTGAATCCACCTGTCCCAACGAGAACCGATGGAAAACATCATCTGTATGGTTTTCATTCATTGGTTATTGAGGTGATCACCGCGCGGACTCGAAGTCTCGTCGGGGTGTACTGTTTCGATATGCAATTACTCGGTTGATTTCACAAAATTGAATTGCGAAATCACGAAATATTTAGGTTATGCCATCTGTATGTGCACTCGGGATTTTTATAAAATATTACGAGGAACATTTTATTTTTTAGTTTCGCGAGCGACGAGATCGAAAAATAAATATGATACGAATTTTTCTCGAAAAACTTGTTGTGTTTCGGAAGGTACATCTACGTAGCGCTTGATTTTTTTTTTTCATTACAAACTATAGCAAGTAATGAAATTTGATTTTATTACTGTAAGATAAGATATTCTATTGAGAATCTTAGAAAAAAAAATTGTCAAGATGCATTGAAATTGACAAAAAAGGGCCGCTAAAGCAAAATTTGTTGTTTTTATTTCTTTTTTTTTTTACTAATGCATTTACTTTACCGTTCAATAAAAAAAAATCAAAATTTAACTCATTTTTAAAACCACTGGGGAGGTCTTCCGGAATGATTTTTTTCGTCGAAACGTAACCTTATGATTGAGAAGTTAATGTTTTTTTTTCTGGAATAGTCAGTTTACAGGGACGCTACGCCGCTGTACGTAATCTACTTGTATACAGGGGCCCCGCTAAGGAAAAATTAATATCGGTATTACGGTTGAAAGTGTTGAGTACCCGAGGTACATAGTATTTTCCTGTTTCTGGCGCGCTGCAAGCTCGGCGTTTTGGTACGTACGAACCTTTTGTCTGGTCATAACGGCCGAAGAAGAGCGAGGAACCGGATACTAGAGGAAACGAGAGACAATGACTCCCGGACTTCGACGGCGCTCGATTCTATATTCCAGCGAAACAACGACGTACTCCACTTTAGTGTGAGTTTCCCTATACGCGGCACATCGCGGCTTCCATCGTGTCACACGTTTTTCGCTCTGACGCGCGAAAAAAAAGAAAAAAAAAAAAATAGCGTTACCGGGAAACAAAAAAAAGTTACTCGTTCCTGTACATCGACGTTAAATACTCGAGTGTAATAAATCTTTAAAACTCCGTTATATATTATATCACATCGAGTTATTACTCAGCGATATGCGAGGCAGATATTTATTTTTTATTTTTATTCTTTCGCTCAATGGCAACACGGTGTACATCCCGCCGGACAGATAGATATCGATTAAGGATACAAAAGTCTACTGCATTGTCGGCGAAAAAAATATTGCCATAAAAAATAAAATAGATCGAATAATGAGGGTCTCGTAATTAAATTGAAATATATCGAAATTAATGTCTATATTTGTATTACGAGGAAATTATATGCGATTCAATCGCTTGTAATTTGTTTGCGTAATAAAATTACGAAAATATAAACAAGAATAAAAAAAAAAAATCTATATTGACAATTTAAAACGTAACAAAAAAAGGGAATCATCTCAATTAGGAAAATACGGTGTATAATTAACTGTAAAGTATGTGCGCAAAAGTACAAATGTGAAGGTAGTTCTGTCGGGAGATCGCGGTGAGGATAATAGCCGATAGGTGGAGCGCCGCGCCAGCGAGCCAACAAGCGGAGCGGGTGAGACTTTCACTTTCATCCCTCGTATCATTGCCAAATGCCCGGTAAACCCCAATTTTTTTTCGCCCATTAGACTCCTTATCAACTCGAGAGCACATACTACTTTTTCTATTTCCCGTGACTTTGATGAAAGTGTAAAAATTCTCTAAATAAATACAATCCCCTCAGCGTTTCTCGTAAACGCTGTGCTGAAAATCTCGTTTTTCAACATTAAATTTCTCGGTTATATATTCTCGGTGATCTATCCCAAGCTTTCGCGTATATATAAAGCTAAATGAAAAAACTGTTGAATAAAAAAAAATTGGGTTTCCGTGTTTAAAGTGCCTTCGCGACAGAATTACCGCGATTGATATATACCGCCGAATAGTTTCGCAAAAGCGCTAAATAGCCCACAATTTTTTTGTAAAAAGGACATCTATCCCATTTAATATCTTTTAAAAAGTCGATTAAAAAGTCGGGAAAGTAATTCTGTTTCGTTTTTGTTGTTACCCCGTAAGCAAAGAACAACCGTTCGCTGAATAAGCAAAAAGCTCCGAATCTTCGGCGTAAGATACGAAAGAAGGAGAGGGGGATGCGGGATCTCGGGATAATATTTTATTTAGACAAAACGAGTGACGGGGTCGACGGAGACTTGAACTCGTGTCAGCCGTTTTTCCTGCGCTTTTTTTTTTTTTTTTTGTTTTCCTTCCTTTTCTCTTGTACACGGTACACCGAGCGGTACACGGAACGAAGTAGAAACTATCCATACGTGACCGGCGTTACGATGCACGTGAACGAATAGTGCTAACGTTCGGTGGCGCTTTCTATCCGATACTGTTCCTATAAGATACAGTCTATAGAATCGAGCTTTCCGGCTGCCGGACCTGTTTGCCAGTTCTGTACGACTGTGTTTGCGTTCCAGTCTCGGCGACGCCGATACGACCGTCGGAGGGGTGCACCGAGTTTCTATTCTTCTTCTGTTCTTTTATCGCGACTTCCTCGAACTATAGGCAAAGGAATGTTTCTATTGAAAAAAAAAAAAAAAAAAAAAAAAAAAAAAAATGGAGTCTCACTTCCTGACCTACTAGTTTCACCGGATTTCCGGTCCTGTCGATCTTCACCGCACGAAATTCTCGTCCTATCGTGACAAATATTTGCCTGATATAGTTTTTCGTTCGACTCGCAATCGATATTTTTTCGATGTTTCGTTAGGGTAATAGGGTTTTCGTATGCCGTCGTCGAACCCGCCGGGCGGAGAGACGCTTGTAAGTGCATTACGAAGCTAGTAGGTCAGTGCACGGGGCGGGCGCAAGGAACGTCGTATCCCAAGTTCCGTGTCATTTTATGCCAGTCAAGAAAATCCTCGAGTACTTAACAACTACCGAAAGTTTTGTGTCCCCGACGATCGGCCGGAGGTAAGACACTACTTAAGCCTTTGTAGGACAAGACTACGAACCCGAACGTGCGCTTCGAAATTGCACCCGAAACTTTCTTCAACTTCGCGGGAGTTCGCTCAACGAATTTGGCATTTAGGAAACTAATATCGTTGTTTTTTTTTTTTTTTTTTTTTTTTTTTCTGTACCCTTCAATTGCGATTGGAGATATGGACGGGAAAAAGGATCAAACGGAATTTTTTCTATAGGGGGATAGCGGGGCAAGTCGGGCACCCGGATCAACACAGACACGCGGGTCAAAATAGACAAATAAAAACAGAGTTAATAGAAAAAATTTGAAAAAAATTCAATTAACTTTTAAAAAATGAAGTTAAGATTAAAAAAAAAAAAAAAATTATTAAAAACATAGCATTTTTTTTTCTTTTCAAAATGTATCTCAATTTTTGTCAAAATTTGGATCGAACGAGAAAATTACCGAAATTTTTTTTAATCGATGCTGAATTTGACGGAAATTAAGTTAATTTCGAAAAAAAAAATACTATGTTTTTTTTTAATTTTGTAATAATTTTTTTACCCGTACCATTTTTTTGCCCGCTTCTCTACTGTGCCGAGTGGAGCGAATGGCAAAAGCCTCGTGTCAGCTGGTAGCAATCGCGTTTAAGCTCACGCGGACGATTAATGCTCTTCTAGTTCGCGTTAAAATAAAGTAGCAAAGGTCCGACGATAAAGGGGGTTGGGAGGGGAGGAGGGGAGATAAAACAATCAGCTGTTATCCAGAACCAATGGGGGTACGAAGGTCGATAGGAAATTTCACCTAAAATTGACGATTGAATTAATCGACCTGATAATACGGGACCCGTTTATCGGAATGTCGAACAAATGATATTAACTTTGGCTATCAAAAGCAATCATATTCGCGACGATTATGCAACGGTAATCGAGAGAAACAAATAAAAAAAATGATTAGTTATATATTTATATATTCCGCGCTCTCGATTTTCGATCGATTTTCACCCTTTTCTTTGCGATTTTTTTATCGCGGCTACCGCTTGTTCCTCGCTCTCTCGTGGTTTGTCGCTCTCCCCCCCCCCCCCCACCCCCTGCCTCTTCGGTTTGTCGCTTTCGAGAATCAATCGGGCGTGGAGCTTTGATTATTCACGGAAGAGACATAGGCCGGTGGCCAGTTGTAAATACGCGACTCAGACTCAGGAATACGCTATGCACGCTGCAGTAGTACCGGCGAATTTATCTTGTCGCGGTGAATAAGTATAATAAAAAATGAAGAAAAAAACAACAACATTTGCTATAAATTCGTAAACAAGTAGTTGTGCGTATAGTGTCGATAACGTCGAGCGGCGTAATTGTTAAATGAACAAATATCCTTCAAAAATAATTACGAAGAGACATTTGCAATTTTTGTCTTTATAAAAAAATTTTTTTTTTTTTTTTAAATTTTGTTTTGACGAATAAAAAAAAATGTGTGTGCGTATAGAATCGATAACGGAGAACGGAATAATTTTTCTATGAAATGTATTGTTAAAAAATAATTACGAAGTTGCGTTTGAAATTTGTCCTCATATAATTTTTTTTTTTTTTTTTCCAAAATTACGATGACATCCGTGTCCGTCAAGAATACAAAGACACGAAAAAAAGAAAAATGAATTAATCGCAGATGCCAAGCAAGTACACCAGCTGCATGACAAAGATAAATAAATGCAGTGTACATGAGAGCATAGAATAAAAGCCGTAAATATTTAATAGATAATTATGCAGTTTAACGAAGATGTCGAAATAGCGAAAAAAAAATATATATATAGATATATAAAGATATAATAATAATCGAAGCGATCGATTCACGCGATAGCATAGAAGAAAAAACTGTGTTGACATTGTACAGATAAATGATGCAGTTTCATAGAGATATAGAAGATGCGACGAGAAAAAAAAAAAAAAAAAATTCAAGCGTTCGATATCACAGTGAGATTGAGCGATATTGACAGCGGCGTACATTTGAAATGTAGAAAAATTAATAATAGAAACCGCTCGCAGCGATCATATGAAAAAAAAAAAAAAAAAAAAAAAAAATTAATAATAATAATATATATGAAAGAAAATGTAGTTCGAGTGCACTGCAGCAGGCAGAGAGACAGGCGCGTAGCAGAGACTTCCTTCCTTACTGTGTTTATGAAATAAACAACCAACGCCGTAGCATCAGCGTGTTTGTAAATAAACAAATATATATATATTGTATGTAATAATAATAAATATGTAAAAGTATCGATGGCGAGGCGCTCATTTATTTTATTTATTTAGTTATCATTATTTATTAAATTTTTTTTTTTTTTTCGCCAGCGTTCGTCGCTCATTCACTCAAACGGATTCACTCTTGCATACCCTTCTTTCTCGATATATTCATTATATATTCATTTTTTTTTTTTATATTCCTCTTTTTTTTCTTTTTGCCCGTTCAGTTTCGCTCATCGATTCCGTCACTGCGACCAGTCCTCTTTTGCAGTTGATAGAGTGTTTTTTTTTTCTTTTTTTTTTTTTTTCATTTCACCGTCGATTGATATCCCAATGAGGTTGCCGCGTGATTCGTCTCTCGGACATGTCCTAAATCTCTCCGCCGCTCGCCCCCCTCCCCGAGCGGACAATTCGTCCAACTCGCCATCCCGAATACTCGTTTCCAAGTCAATTATTTTGTTTGACGGGGACTCACCTCGGGAAAAAGGGAGAGGGGGGGAAGGGGTGGTCCAGAGTTCGCAGCATATCGAATCGATCAGCGAAACTGCTGTGGGGCTCTCGCCACTGTCGAATTATACTCTTTTACCTTCCTCCCAATTTTATTCCTTTTTTTTTTAGTTTTTTAGTCGCGTGAACGAGTGATAATGATTTCGTCCGGATTGCTCTCGGATACTGGGAACGAATCGCGACATGATGCAACTAAATCAGATCGAATTTATTAACCGCCTCCGCCTCCCCCGCCCCTCCCATTGAATTTTGCATCTAATCGACCAATAGCAACTCGATAACGACCGAATCGTTTGACTTTGAAAATTTTCGATTTTCACAATTTCTTTTTTATAAATTTAAAAAATTAAATTTTCGTCCGATTTTTTAAGTCTTTCTATCCGCTGTGTCCGCACTGAATCATTATCCTTCGATAATCGAAACATTTTGAGAACGACGAGGGCGCGCTGGATTAATAATGTTTTTCAAATTTTTTTTTCGTAGAATATAATGTAATGGAGGTCATTGCTTGTGGCGAGGAAAAAAAAAATGGACGAAAATGTCAATGAGATGCCCGAGGATTCGTATCGATTAATTACGATCAAAACAACGTTTGGTGTCAATCTATTGACAAATCTATTGAGTTTGAATTCGACTCACGCTTTCGATGTTCTCGAATCAGATAATCCGATTTCTTTGCCGCAAACTTTTCACCGCTTAAAACAAAAAAACCACTCGACCGATGTACCAATAATGGCTTTTCCGAACAAATTTTTTTTGTACGCACTTCATTTAACGACCGAAACGGAGATAAATTTATCACAAGCGAGAAATACAAAAATTATTATTCACACGTTTGTTTTCGTCGATAAATACCGAACAATCGAAAATTATTCACTATTTACACCCGTTAATCATGTAAAACCCGTAACGAAGTCCTCGTCGCGGCACGTAAATGTCAGGGTGCTCCCGGCGCCATTACACGTACTAAGCGCATCACGGGTACGCGCGGACCCCCGCGGAACTATCGATAGAACATCTCAACGTTCGTCGCACAGGCCCCAGCGGTTCTCGAGACAGCTGATCACTTTGGCACGAGGGCCCGAACGACGTGAGCGAAATATTCGCGTATCTTTTTCACGAAAATACGATCGTGTCGAATGGAATTCAAATATCTCTCGTCTGGAGTTATACAAAAACAGTGCACGACGAGGTGTTCAGTGAAGTTTAGCGCATCATACCGCGTAAGTACACGTCTTGCAGAGGAAAAAGCAAAAGAAAAAAAAAAATTCTCGTAGTCTCGCCACAGCATGAACAACTTTCAAATGTTTCAACGACCCCGCTATCTATCGATTTATCCTTTTCGCAACGTTTCGCAACGACGGCCCTCTCTTCGTTCTCGAAAAACTGTTTCTCACGGAGTTTTTTTTTTTCACTCGCGACGATGCATCGGGGATGTGCCAATGGTCGTTCGAGGTTACGGGCCACAGAATCCGGGGAATCCCCGAGTGGCCGAGTCGCGTTCGACGCAAAATATACTATATCAGCGAAACCATTTTCACTCGAGACGCCGCGGTCACAGAGAACCCGGAGAGTTTTCACTACTTTCGCGTCAACATTTCTCTCCCCCCCCCCCCTCCCTCCTCTTTCCTTTCTCTCGTTTCCGATTCTCTAACCGAACGTTTTCAACTTCGTAACGTAGCATAGATTTAAATGATTTTACGAATGCTATCCACGCCCGGACGGCTTTTCAGCTCCACATCTGAATTGTGAATTTTGTTTTCGTATAACGAATAAACCCCGAACCCCATAAAGCAGTCCCGCGGCCGGGGGATAACCGAAAACGAAACGAGAAATGGATTCGCCGATATGTTTTCTCACCGAGGATTCGACTCCTTCATCTTGGCTTCGTTTTTTTTTTTTTTTGTTCGAACTCCGCGATCTTATTTTTCATTTTATATTATTACTAAATGATATGTATATATATATAAATATATATAAATATTTGTTTTTTTTTTGTAGTTGAATTTTTTTTAATATGATTCCTTTTTATGTGATTATTAAATAACACACACAACGACGTTTATGTTTTGCCTCTTTGTAAAAACTCAGTTGTACCTAACAAGGGTATCGCATCGGAGACCTGGGGCAGGGTCTCGGCGACGAGATTCAGGAACACCGTCAGCGATAGCAAGATGGTCACTCCTGAAACAGTCGTTGCCCCCACCATGCTCAATCCTCCATTATAATTCAGTTCTTCAAAGAGTCACGACGTAGAATCACATTTTTTTTTTTTTTTTTTTTTTTTTTTTTTTTTTTTTCAAATACATATATTCGATAATGGCATATCTTAAATTAATATATATATATATCCTGCTTATTTGTTGTAAAAATATACGATTAAAAATTATGATTGTATTCACGAGAAAATCCGGTGTGGATTTCGACGGGAAGAGTTTTATTTTTTTTGAGTCACGATAATCGTTGGCGCGAGTCGATCGGATTTATAGGAACTATATATTGAGATCGGCAATTAGCCAAATATCATAACGTATAAATCATCAAAAAATATCAGCTCGGAGAGATATTTATTACGCCCCACAACTTTTTTTTTCTTCATCGGGTCGCCATGTAACAAATTTTCATTTAAAAAAAATTGTAAACAGTAAAAATTTACGAAAATAATTTAAAAAATATATATTTAAATTATTATATGCAAGAAAATAATAAAAATGAATATTATTATTATTATTTATATATTTTTTTAAATCTATTTTATATTTTATTTAAAAAAATATATTTATATATTTCAAGAAAATTCCCGTGTCTCGACCGTCTACGATACTAATCGTCTATCCCTGCAAACGATCGAGAAGAAGATTTACCCCGTCGGACAATCAAACGTTCTCACATTGCATCGTTCCAAAACTTTGTCCTGTCGAACACACACACGTGCGCGCGCGAGAGTAATACTCACACAGAGTGCATGCGAGCATCCAAACAGCTCGGAACTTTCATCGAAGTTTCCGAGTTGGGCGAACGGGAGGAGGGGGTGGGGGCCCGCGTGATGATAGGTATCGGTGCATTTGCATTTGGGGATAGTTCGATCAAGTTTTCAACACAAACGAGAATTCGATGGATCGCCGGGGTTTGGCGCGCTTTTCTATACTTGGCTACGTGTTTGCTAGTTGCATTCGCGAGAATTCTACGGTAAATTTGTATACGAGAATTGATCGATTGGTGTAATAACCAATGCTATAGTCCGACCAATGTAAATTTCACTGTTTCATCCCCCCGGGAGGGGGTGGGGATCAGACATTCGGCCAGATCGCCACCCGCCTCGTCGTTGTTTCGAAATCCTTGATGTTGGATCGTTGGTCGGTCGCGTATAATTTCGGAGCCGAAAAGCCCGTGAGAGAGTCTCGAGGACCGTCGAATTCTCGTGGATTTTGCTTGCTGAATGTAGAGGAATATAAAGGCGAACCACGGCAATCGTAACAACGCGAATACTATGGATCAAACGACTATTCCCTTTAATGTGGAATTAACTGAAACTCGATATGCGATCGCGTTGCCAAAAGGGAGCTTTCAAATGCAACGAAAAGGTGGGGGGAGGGGGAGTTCCTGAGGAAAATCAATTTCCAATGGGCAACAAGGTCAGTGCAAGTTAACCCTTCGTATTCACATTGGGAACAAACAAGCCGTAAATTAATTTTGGAGCTAAATATCTGTAAGTGTCTCGCTTACAAATGGGTTTGACCCGGAAAGCCGGAAATTTGAAATACCTTCTGTAGATAAAATAGGACATTCTTGAATGTTGGAGCAAATTACGTTTTTCAAATGCAGACTAAAGGACTTTTTTTTTTACTCTCGATTTCAAGTCTTAAGAGTTTCATCTAAAAAAAATAAAAATAATAATTTTTTTATAACAAAAATTAATTTTTAATTAATAAAAAAATTCAAAAATTTAGGATTTTTTTATTGCAAAAATTTTCCTTTTTTTTGTTGTTTTGCTCTTCACCATTTTTTTTACACGTTGCCATTATATTTCTCATGTTATAATTTTTGCTACATATTCCACAATGTCCCAAGAATGTTTCGTAATTTTTGGGTCATAATTGGACGGATAGTATCCGAAATGTGACTTCCGCAGAATTCTTGAAATCACAGGTCACATTTTTCTAAATATAATATGTCATCAAATATATAACAAATTATGTCGGATACAGCCTCCGATTACTGCCGAATTTCATATATTTTTTAATATAGCTTTTTGCATGCACTATTTTTCCACGTGGGTCGTGCCTCGTTTCTTTTTTTCGCGCAAATTTCCAGCATCGGGTTATCGAAATAAATTATTAATGTATTTGCGCCATATCGCGATTCGCGATAACATGACGATCGGTCAACATCCGGTTATCTTTTGCCGGGCATACAGCACGAGTACATACGTCTGTTCGGCAATGACCGGGCAACGACTACTATTTCAATTCGTTTGGTACTCGTTAACGCTCTCGTCCATTCATTCTCGCGTGTTGGTTCAGCGGATTGGACCGGCGAAAAATAAAAAAAGTTCATTTAATCCGCGTTTCATTCACACTTTTGTTTTACAATTAGTGACAAAATATCATTATTTGATTGTCGTATCGATATTTTTTTTTTCGAACAACGGTAACGAAAAACGAAAAAAAAAAAAAAAAAAAAATTGTAGTTCGGAAAATAGTCAGTAAATTTAAGCGAAAAAAAAAAAATCAGTTTAAAAACATATTTCTAAAGATTTTATTTCCATTTTCATTATCTCCGGGCTGACGATAAAAAAAATTATATAGATTACGATCGAAATTTTTATAAATATACATTTTTATAAATCCGATCTCTCGCGTCGACGATTTCGCCAATTATCCACTTGCTTCACTTACCTTTGACTTATACTCTGAAAATACAAAATAAAGAAAAACAAAAAGATAGTTCCGGCTGCTCTCGAGGAATGAAACATTTGCCTACAGATGATTGGTAATTAAATTCTCGGTTGAGTATATATATATATATATATATAGATTTTTTTTTTCGATTAATATTCATACAAAAGTCCTTAGCATCCATCCGACACCTCTCTTGTTTCAAGTGACCCCGGGAACTCGCGAGGAGCGAGCGAAATAGTTAAATCAATCGAGCGTCGATAGGAATCGTTCCGGATTGTCGAGAAATCATATTATCCGCGAACATCGGTGTTGAAAAATATCGTCGGTTAGGATAGAAGATTTTTTTTCCGTCCGCTTCGATGTAACTTTTTTTTGTTTTTTTTTTTTTTCTTTCACTTCATCCCATTCGACACTTCTTTCGCTATTCTCTTTTTTAATTTCAAAACCGCGCGCGCGTAGAGAAGGTGCGCGGAGGGAGAACGAGCAGGCAGGCAGCTTCCTGCCTGCAGGCCTTCCAGCGCACTCATCCATTCTCATCAACGGATCTTGACACGTTTGATAGGAGGTGTCCGCGCGAAAGAGGGAGGCTAGTGAGAGGCTTTAGTACGGTAGACCGCTGTACGTACACCGTGTGTACAGGGTGTCCAACTTTATATTGATGAATTGATGAAATTTTTTAAAAATTATCAACGCAATGCCCTCAAAGCACTCGATGCTTCGAGCTTTTTTAAAAAAATTTAATATCGATTTTTCGTCATTAAAAAAAAACATTTTGAAAAATGTTCGAGAAACCGCGATGACCTTGAATTATGACATTTTTTTTTTAAGAAGCCCATAGGGCTGACGAAATAAAAAAAAACTATTTTTTTTACATTAATTTTATATTTTGTAAAAAAAAAACGATTTCAATCTCAATAATTAATTTTTTTCAAAAACATCGAAAAGTCCGAATTCCGAAATATTAAATTCATTTAAAAAGAAAAAGAATAGTTAAAAAAAATATCTTTAGTGTAAATGCTTCTGAAAAATAATGATTAATTTAGAAGAAATTGGACACCGTGTATCGACGGTCGATTAAACGTGAAAAAGAAAAGGAAGAAAAAAAATTATGGGTGGAGACGAGACTCTGGTCTCTGTACAGTTACGAGGGATACGTACGACAGAAGCCGGTCCGCCTGACGCCGTAATATCGCTTTTAAAGAAGCCGCCACAAAGAGAGGTACGGGCAATCGATTAGTCGTGGATTACTTATCGACTGGATGGAGCGTGTATGTGTATGTGCTCGCGCCTCATTGATTGCCACCCACTTTCCCCTATGTGCTCTACGGGATTTTGTGACCCCCGAGTCCTGTAAAGAGTTTCTTTTTTTTTCTCGATACATTAATTTGTTTTCCTACCGGATCACAGAGGGTCACCGATTACCGATTATCCGGGGCGTCGATCAAAACGCCCTGTATTTCCTGTAGATTTTTGATTTGTCTAAAAAAAAAAAAAAAAAAAAGAAAAAAAAATCGACAGACACGTCGCGTGATTATTAAAATATCTGGTTGCCAATAAATGATTGATTAGTAGATATTAAACTATTAAAAATATATCGCATCACAGAGAGTGTGTGATAATTAAATCTATGCTTACATATATATCTATATCAGAATCGAATGAAAAAGTACACAAACGAGATAGTGATATAATATACTAAATATAAATATATATATGAAGTTCCAACTTTTTTTTTTTACTGAAAATAAAAAAAGCGGTCTCATGACGACACGACAAACTACGTAAACGAAACTGCCTTGATGTCATTTTTATGTCATTTTATATCGCTCGTATATTGTTTTTTTTTTTTTTTTTTTTGGTTAATTAGTTTTAATGTCATTTTTTTTATGAGGTTTTTCTTTTAAGAACACTTTACCCGTTTATTATCATTGCTAAATGTAACCGTCGTCACCCGTTCCCACGCGCCGATATGCACGTTTACACAAAAATCATAAAAGGTTCTCCCGTTGAATAACAAATTTGTGAGAATGTTTTTCAATATTGTTTTTTTGGGAAAAGGAATATATGCGTGTGTGTATACATGTTCATGGGAGGAAGGAATGGAATTGTTGATGGAATGAAAAATCAAGAATTTTCTCGCACGTAAATTTAGTAAAATTTTATTGATCGAAAGACGAAAGAAAAATATTTGAATGGAAACATATTTGTTAGAAGATCCGTGAACGAAGATTAAAAGGCCCATTTTTCTATTGAATCTCTTGCTTATAAATCGTAGAGTGATCCTATTATTGGTCAAAGGATTTATCGAAACGAATGATAGGAATGCGATTTCCTGGGAGATTTTCGGCAATTTGTTTTTGAACGATCAATGGCGTGAGGAGTGACATCGTGGGGGTGGATTTTCTTGGCGAATGATCGCAAGGAATCTCGGGATGGGATTAAAACAAAATATACAAATGAGGAAGAAATCCTCAAAAAGTATCGTCGCGCTTAAGGACTCGGATAATCGTAATATCGAGATTATAATTGGGGGCGGGGGTTAATACACACACTGTACACACGTAGTTATTGGCAGATAGCTACGTGGATGAGCGGAGATAGGGTTTGGGTGACTGTGGTTCAACGTTGAATAAATCCGTGGGTTGCGCTCGGGCAAACATACAGAAATAACAGACATACAGACAGACAAGTTTGTTGGTGGATGTTTTTTTTTTTTTTTTTTTATCGTGTGGTTCGGTGGGCCGTGTCTTGATTGGGGATGTTTTTCGAGACATCGAAAGGAAGCACTGAGAGGTGTTTCGGGGTTTGATCGCGTGAACAGCAATAAAAATAAACAATTAAAAATGAAAAACTTATATTAGGTACCTATTAAGGGTACAGCGTCCGACGTCGTCGGCATGCTCTCGGCAACGAGGTTCAGGAACACTGTCAGCGACAGTAGAATCGTCACTCCTGCAGATATTCAGGTTCAATTTGATAAGAAAAAAAGAACCGAGAGATACCGTGTAAAAAAAAAAAATTGAAACGTAACAATAATCATAAAAAATTGAAATGGCACAATAGCATATGATGATAGTGAGCTTTGGCTGCGCCGTCAAGCTAGATAGAGCGAACTATGGTAAGTGGTACAGTCATTGGCCCACCCGTTATTATTTTGGCACCGTCTACATAAATTGCCAGGGCGCTTTGTTTGCTACAAAAACCCGATGTTGGCTCGTCTAACAATATGTCTAGACAGCAGTAAGCCTAACTGAAAGTTTTACTATCGAAAGACCCGAATCATACTGTTCCGTTAAGTGTCTCGGTGAAAAATTGCAGACAGGACACTAAAGCAATTGGGAACTATTTTGTGGTTGACGTTATTTTTGTTTTTTTTTTTTTGCTAAAAAAAACCACTATTCTTTCTATATTCATGTCCGTTGAGAACTTCGATACTTCGCGGCGCGGAATAAAAGGCACTTTTGAAAAAATGCATCTATGTTCGGAAAAAAGCAGCCAATTCATTTGTGAAGGAAAAAAAATGTTTTGTTTTATTGTTGTCATGCAAAATCAATGTTTTTTGGATCTTCAACGAGATTGTTTTTTTTAAGTATCTTTCTTCTCATTTAAATTCTCATTTAATCTTCACTAAAGCTGTACTTTTGTGGTCATTTAGAATATTTCTACTGGAAAAGAAAGTTTCAAACTGTTTGATACTGAAGGTTCACTGTTCCGACAGATTTTACGTAGTTGAACTAAATAAATGTTGTATATTCATAAGTATAATACTTGTGTGCATTCACGCGTGTGTCATATGCAAATTTTGAAACGTGAATAGCTGAAAACTTTCAATAGGGTTTTTAAAACGCCTCTGAATTTTGATGCGTGGGCGAAAAACGACGGATGCGCGGCTAGATGTTGAACAAGAGATACGTTGGAACGTTCAGAGCCATTTTCAAAAACGAAAAGATGTAAATTTCGGCGAAAAAAAAAGAAAAAAAAAAGTAAAATAATTGCGGTTGTCAATGGAGCGCAAATGAATTCAAAGCGATTGAATTATCTCGATAAATAATGCAAGTTTCTGCATCAAAGAGCCAATTACTGTACCGTTTACCTTGCGAGAGAACATTGTCCCTCCAGACCGTCCGACACTACTTGGTAACTACCTGTTCGAGTCAACGACGTTAAATAACCCACGTAGAAAACGAATGCGACATGTACAATTGAGTGAAAGCGAAGTGGTTGGCAAACTGGCAGAAAAGAACAAAAAAAAAACTCTCTTTGGAGACGTAATTGGGACGTCGTGAATGATGCATTCTGTGTCAACGAGACTAGTTGAAGATGCCTCTGTCTCGGAAGGGTATTATTTCCGACCCAAGACACTTTTGGCGAGTTTTTGCCTCGTTTTATCTTTCATGAATCGTTTGGTAGCAGCTGCCTGCTTACCGTTTGCTTATTGAAGTTTACCAACGGTTTTTCAAATTTCCCGCGACTTCATCTTGAGTGTGAAATAAGAACATCGTTTATGGATATCTTGTTGAAAGCAGAGTCGCTTGAGGAACTGCGTCAAGGAGGATATCTCTAGGAGTTGTCGTCACCCATAGAAAGTGCTACACGCTATTTTTCGTACAATCTCTTCAGCGTCGAGGGTACAACACTGTGTACACAGTGTACGATACAGACCTTGGGTTATAGAGTGGACGAGTTGAGTAGAGTGGGAATGGAAGTAAGCTACACGAAAAACCATTTTAGAGAAACGTCTGGGCTGCGTGTCGAGAGTCTCACGCTTGACGTAACGCGAGAGCCTGCGAACGTAGATGACAAGAATAAAGACGAAGAGTGGATACCGACGAATCTTGATGATGCAGTCCTTACTTCAGCCATTCGGTTGGAAAACGGATTTAAAGAGTTTTTCTTTGTATTTCGGGACCGGTTGAAAATGCGGAGCCAACGTAATGTTTTGTTCTCGAAAGATAAAGTGAAGACCGTCATTCGGTAGTATACAAATTGATTGCGACACAAATAGTAAATGTGCGGCGTCTGGATGGCAAAAGGGAGATGCGGGGCGAGGAGTTATAGAGGAAATTCGTCGGTCCGTGTGGCCGTGTGATAAGCACCGTTCGAATTGACCGGGATAAGTTGTGGCGAAACCGGAAGTTGGAAGAGGATAGAAGATTGAAGAGGACCAACCGGACCACGTCGATAAATCCATCGGTGACTTTCGGTCAGCAGTACGGATACCACCGACAGATCCAATTAGTTCGGGAGTCTCGGGCTTAAAGCCACGGATCTGATGTTGATGTATGTACTGTATTAGATGGTACAACCGTATTGACACAAAACGTTGACTTTCGCTACTCGTTTATATGCTCTTGACAGAGTTGTCCATTTAGTGGTTAATGGTAATAAATGAGTAATTAATGAAAGAAATGGCCGGGATACATCGATGGAAAAATATTCCCTGTTTTTCCCCGACGATTTATGAAGCAGAGGGATACAAAACAAACATTCGTTCGACGAAGGCTCTCCCATCGCTGGCGCCAAGTCACCCCGAACATTCGGTAAATTCAGATAAAGTTGAAACTGCGGATAAATGAAAACAGCGAGAGCTAAACGAATGTCTAATGCATGACGATCGTTCGAGGTTTGTAGAGCCAGCACAATAACATCGGCCGGGCTTTGTTGACGAATTCTAGACGTGTTGCCCCCACGGTACATTCCAGGTACGCCCCACTCCCGTCATTCCAACTTTCCATAGTCAACCCCCCGCCCGACCGACACCCCTCTCTCTTTACCCTATCCACGTCTATTTCGCATCACTCGCTACAATGTAAATTTTACGAAACGAGAGGCGCTTCCATGGATGTCCCAGAGTACGCAATTTCGATGGAAAATTGGTTACCTTCCGCGCATAGCCCGCTAGAATATATGTTTTCGTAATTTTGTCCCTGGCATATCTACGCGTTCACCAGGTGTTCGAACCCTGTGAGCTAATCGAAAATTTCGATTGTTGTTAATACACTTTTTTAAAAATATATCAACATTACCAATTTTTTTTTAGGTTGTCGCGACGAAACATCAATTATTATCAGTAACAGAAGACCGAAGAGACTGAAGAGATACAGAAGTTGGTAGAGAGAATGGAAATCGTGACTTCGTAAACAAAACCCATCGGTTTCTCCGCGTCTCATTTCCCCACTGTGATCCATTATTCTTGAGTACAACTCGAGTATCCAATGCGATGTATGTGTACAAGGTATGCATTCGGTGAAGGATATAATCCCGTGGCATCGTGTTGGAGTCGGGGCACTCGCTAAGTCAATTTGTCGAGCGAATTGTGTGCGCCCGAAGTTTCCTCTAAACGCGTATACACGTGTGTTAATCATAGAGCCGTGCGCGAATCCCGGTGAATGGAGACATTGCGAGCTCACCGGGGGAAGACTAATATGAAAGGTGTCCTAACACGACTATGTGGCTCGAGGCCCCTTTGTCATGCTAATATCCAATCAAGCTGGAGGTGGGGTAGGGATCCGGTGGTAGGACCGTCACCACCTACATATAACATCCTTAAGCTTCGAGTCACACATCGTCGTCATTCATTTGTCCACCGGCGGTTCTCCGAAACTGTGTTCCTTCAACCGAAAAGCCATACGGCCGAAAATGTGTCCGTATCTATATTTATGGTACGCTGGTTTGGATAGCGCCGGGCTTTCAGCGACGGCGGACATCGAGTGCACATCTGCAGCACGACACAACGCCATAGCACGCTTCTGAGCGCAGCGCCCTCTTTCGGAACTTCGAGGAGAAACGTTAATAACATGGAAATTTCATTAATACAGACGAGCTCCGGGAGGAAATCTCGGCGGAGCTCCGCCGACCCCTGTTTCACAGTATTTGAGTTTGCTGCGGCTCTGGTCGTAAAGTATGTCTTATCACGTTCTGCTAATCTTGGACTTTCGGTCGTCGAGAGAGAGCAACAGGAAACTGTAGCCCGGAGCTTTGAATCAAGAAAGTTCCGGTCAAACAACGATGTAGGCAAACCAACGAAACACAGAAATGGATTAATAGCATCGGGATGAAAGAACAATTTATTGACATCTGAAACGGAGATAAGCTTCTTAAATGCTGCCGCATAATCGCAGAAGTTATTTGGATGAATCACTGAGTCTGTGGAAGTTCAGCTTGCATTTGCTAAATAGTCGAAGTCGTTTGGAGACTAAGAGTTGAAGAGCACGTGAGAGCAGTTTTCCTTATCTTTGGTACCAATGGGAGATCCGGGTGTGAATTTTGCATCTATTACTTACAGTCAAAATGAGTAGGCGTTGCATGCACGGTCGATGTGTGGCTTAGATGGTCTTCCAAGTTAAGTAAAATCGCTCGCGGCCAATACATGAATGGGTGACCGTTTGGCAGGACTTTAAGCTTAAGTTTACTTTGGTGAAACACACCGGATAATCGGCAGATTATGGTCACCTGCATTTGGCATGGGCTTTCCGCAGTTTTATCGCTAACCACCGTAAATGCGGTACAATGTGTAGTTCGCTGTAGACGCTGCGGAAGGGTGGATTAGGAAGGGAATAAGTTAGCAAAGTGCGGATCGGAAAGATTTAGGTTAGGAATAATGGCTGCCAAGAGGCGTAAAAGTCGAAAGGCGTATGTAAGAATCAACTGCTTAAAAATAAGTGATCAATGACAGAAAAGAATGGTTGGATAACCGCAAACTCTATTTTAATTCGTGGGCCAAAAGTAGTAACTATTCTTGGCGCAATATTTGAAAATGTTTGGTTCCAACAAGCTTTCGCCTTTAAGGCTCATGGAAAGAAAACTATTTTTGGTAATTAGTGAATTATCAAAAATCTTTCATGAGTACTGAGACAAAAAAGGGCTGAGAACATTGCAAAGAGTTAAAAACTTTATCGCAGAGTTTTAGTCCGGATCATTAACCAAGAGTAGAGTTAATTCGTTGAACCGTGCTAGCCGGAAATTTGCGCCAAGTGTTACTGGAAGTAGTGAAAACACCTCTGCAGACGAGGACCTTTCCATATAAATTCGCACTGTCCTCGCACAGGGCAAGAACAATACGCAGCGATACTGTGCGGTGCTGAGTCTCCAACATTATACCCCCCCCCCCCCCTCCCTCAGCGAAGTTGGCCAAATGGTCGTGGGGAAAAGCTTGGATACTATCCGTGTACAAGAGGCGAAGCGAGAGGTGAGCGCAAGGGAGTATTACACCGGCGTGCTCATTCCACGTGGTTCGTAATCTAATTGGCTCTGCAGCCAATTACGAAACCCGATCCGGAAACTACCCCGTCGCGTAGAGACTAAGTATATAGCCACCGTTCGTAACCGCGTGTGCATACGGCATTGGTTGAATCGGTTCGTGACTGTGCGTCCGGCGCGACTTTCTGCAGCAAACAATCTCTGTACTCTTCTGTACTCGAGGCAATACGAGTGCCCGAACTACAATCCGATTTCTGCTTGGATTCATCAGTCAATGTATCCAAATGCTCACCCTCATCAATACTGACTTTACCGACTCCCCGGGCGCCAGGCGAAAGATAATCAGGCACGCCTGTGTTTCACACACGGCGCATATTGTTTCACTTGCTTAATGAGCGGAACAGTGGAAAATAAAAATGCTGGAGAACAGAGTGATGAACCCAATTTCGAAGTGAACTCCGTGAGCATTGTCTAATCGCGATTGTGCTATCTCTGATATTTCGATGAGGTCGGCGGCAATTTGCGGGCTTTTGATTGAATTATTGAAGAAGGAATTCAATCAATCATCGCATAATAGTTAGTTATCCGTAACTAAATAATTATCAATTTACAAAAGTAATCAATGGGCTTTTGCCAAAGACCGTCCCAATTTCCACGACCATTCAATTTTCTATTCGTTTTCACATTTATTGAATAGGATATTTAGTCCACTGAGATTACTATCCGGAAAATAGGATTAATTTCCATTCGATTATCGCTATTGACTTTCTAATAAATGGTAAGTAATGCCATTTCAATAGAAAACTTTGCCAAGAGAGCTTTGCCACTTGCCTGCGACAGGCCAATCCTATCAATACCCGGTCGTGTCCAGATCTTGCTGACATTCGGTGGTCCAGATCACGTTGCGTCTTACCAATTCAGAAAGTGGTCCTGATATTGTAAAGGCAATCTGACCAAAATTTCTACACCGGTTATACTGGCGATCGAGTTCCTCATCACCAGTAGACAAAAAGGCCAGAAACGAAGCTTGGCCCATAGAAAGGGCGGAAGGAGACAAAGCATCGAGTAAGCGAAAGGTCCTCACTGAATACTGAACAATCTGAACGGGTCGACGTGTGGGGGGGTGGAGGGCAGGAACGCGCAGCAGATGAATCGAGCCACGAACACACAGTTCTGCCATTTGTCCATCCACGGGAATTTGCACGTTTTCGCACAGTCGATAGGGCTCCACATTGCGATCGCGATAGTTGCCGTAGCTTTTTTTTTTATTTCTTTACATGTGTCCGCTTTCCTGCTTTTCATTTACAGCTGCTATCTATCCGTACGGTTCCACACTGGATTCTGCGATAATGTACAGCAGTGTGCGCGCACAGTCAAATAGCGTGTGTCCTTGCATCAAACAAATGTCTGATCTTTTCAACGGCTACAAGCAACACTCCTGCGTGTTGTGGATATACATACGACTCTCTTCTTCAGCGCGGTGTACACACAAGCAAGGGATTCTGCAAAGCGACCGGATTCATTCACTAATGCACGCGTTCGGCGTTGCTCCAGCAGTGTTGGCTTTTTTTACGTTTGTTTCAATTCCCGGTGCGCAACGGATGGAAATTCTCGAGAAAAAATCGACGCGACGGTTTCATACACCAAAGTGGTGGATATCTTGTTCAGCGTTGAGACATTGCTTTTTCCTGATCATACCAACGTCTTGGCTTTAGCTCTAGAGTATAAAAAAAAATCGAAAATATAACAAAATTGGTATTTCTTGCTTTTACCATTTACGAAACCTCAACGACTACCGTTCGACCAACCTAACTGTTGAAATATGACTTTTTTAAACGCTTATGACATATATGACCAATTGTAGCGCAGGCTGAGGTTAGTTTAAATACGGTTAAAAAAATCGGTGTTTTCCGGGACGGTCGTCGTAATAAATTACGAATGCCTCGCACAATGTCTATAAATCGACATGTATCACTGTCTCCATGAACCGTTATTTCGATGTCTCTGTGCCATGCAATTTTTTTTTCTATTGCAAATAACTGTCCGATTGACGCCGTAATTCGGGTAACAGGCTTCGACGTATCGAAATTCATGACCGGGATCCGCGTTTCATATATCGCCGAAGCGATCAGACCTTTTGGCTCACCCTGGTCCGCAGTGTAGATACGAGATTGGAGATAGCGATGTCGCCCATATGGCGCAACAACATTTGCGGGTTGTCGACCCGACCAATCCGACCGCAAAAGCACCAACGCAGCCCGTGCGCGAATGCAGGCTTTGCCGATAAATCACTTGTTTCGAGTTCTTAAACGGTGGGTGTACATGTGAGTACGTATGCGACGAATAGTTCGGACGCGTTAGAGGTTTTAAGGGATGAGAGAAGGTCGGAGAGGGCGAGGATGATTCTCGAATTGGATTCATTCCACAAGCAGCGGGTAGAGTTGAACTCCGTGTTCTCTCGCCGTGAATATATACCGTACCGATGTTACATACAACGGGAAATGACTATGGAAGCCGCGTAAACTCTTGAAACCCGAATGGCCGCAAATCACTGAACGCTCTCCGGAGCCGGGAGGAATAACCAGAACGAGCGTTAAGCCAACTAGCAGGTTGACTCGCGCCGAGAACCTGGTAAAGTAACCCGGCGCGCTGACTTCACTTTTTTTTTTTATACTTTCCATGTGAATTCACTTTGTCCAGGAAGGAAAGAGATTATCTTTCTATCGTTCCAACGAGAGTCTCCGGCTTCCAGTTGGCTAGTAAGTTTTTTTTTTATTCACGTTGAGAAAATCCAATGAAAAGCAACTCTCCGCGGGCTCTTGAAGAACCCAAAGTAGGCACTCGACTAGAGAAGCAAGAGTTGATGGACGTCAAGCGGGAGGGCGAGAAAGAGGATCGGAAGAGAAGAAAAGATCGAGGTTGGTACGAGACGGAAAGAAGGAATGTGGCATGAAAGAAGAATGCCATAGAGACACGAAAAAAAGGGGAAAGAACCTTCTCTTTGCCTTTTTTTGAGCTCATAACGAATCTCGCGGAAAGTATGGAGCAAACCTTTTCAATCTTTTCCTCCGAAAAACCTTCTTGTGTACCAAGATTTAATAACGTGTCACGTGGAACGTGAGAGCCAGTGATTGCGACGAGTAAGAACACTCCGGCGCTAAAACAGTTTACTGTTGACTCTCGTACTTTTCTTCCGACCTCTTTTAGAACCGATGGACATTGAAGATGCGCTTTAATCTTGAACAACACTTAATCCACTAATCCTATGCAGCAGATTCACTGAAGGGTTTCTTTTTTCTTTTTTACGGAAATAAGATATTATTTCATAGGGAAACCCGTAGTGAAGAGTTGATGAGATAAACTCGAAAGCAATGGTAGCCAGCAAAGAGCCGCCGTTTATAACTTCTTCTTTCGTTTGCGGGCTGCGAACGGGATTGAAAACGTTTGACAAAATTTAGTATTGACGATGAAGCGTTCGAAACGTGATGAATAATGAAGGTCGTTTATGTTTAAATCCTAAAACCACTCCGCAGCAGAAGTAGTTTATCTGCATAGTACAAACGCGGCAGTCGACTAAAGGTTCGAAACCATGATGAACCATAAGCAGGAGATAAACCACACGTGACATCAAGGTAGTTTAAGTGTAGATCCTGAAACATCTCCTTGGCAGAAGTGGTTTATCCTTGTAATTCAAACCCGGCATTCAACGGAGCAGTCGAAACCATCAAGTATGGTAAACAGGAGACACACCAACGGTTTCATTAAATTGGTGTAAGTTTACATATTGAATCAACTCCTCAACAGAGTTGGTTTATCCTTGTAATGCCAAAGCAGCAGACAACAAAGAAGCCTTCGAAATTATCAAGTATAGTAAACAGGAGATGAACCAAAGTTTACAGCAAGGTGATTTCGGTTTACATCCTAAAATTACCATGAAGAACAACCAAGAGATACACCAAAGTTTCCGTCAAGGTGATTAAGGCTTAGTTTCGAAAACAACTCCTCGGCAGAAGTAGTTTTTTTTTATTCAACACTCACCTTCCACCTCACATTTACCACTAAAGTCCTACAACATTGATAACGTTCAATGCCAATACCAGATTGCCAACCACTCGACGCCACGATGATTTTACCAAATCGAAAAAAAACAACCGATTTTTTTTTTCGCACAAGAAAAGAAAAAATAAACAAATATAATACCGAATAGAAGACCAATGTGATGAAACATCGAGCCGCGCGGGGGTGCGGAAAGCGTGTCGAAGTCCCCACAAACCAACCCATCGATATCCAAATCACGTACATCCTATACAGTATATAGCACGAGGGCGAATTGTCGACGTTCTCGGATGTCACCACAAACGTAACCTATGCACGAGGGTTCTATATCAGTCGGGTTTCGCAAAGGTGTTTTCCCTCCCAAACTAGGAAGATGCCCGGAGGACGAAAAATATCAGTAGATAGGAGAACGGCTCGGGAAGGAGAGTAGGGACCTCGCAGATTTTCCATGTCTCTTCGATACGAAACGACCCGAATTTTACGAGGTAGAACGACGAACGTAACGTGTTCCCGGGGGTGAGGGGAGGGTTGTCCTACCATCCGTTTGGAAGGGGGGAGGGAGGGAATAGGTGCACACCGAGGGGAAAAGCAGCTATCGGAAATCCATCATTCCCTTCTATGTGTACCAGTAGATGTGCTCATATACCTGTTACATTTATATATAAAAGTATATAAAAAGTATATATCGCGTATGATTCGTCGCACACATGGGCAACACACTCGAATATATTTTAGCACGAAAATATATGTGTATATATTATATAGTATTCGGTGTGCAGGCAACGATGTGATGTGTACCGATGTACATAGGACGGGTGCGGAGATGTGTTACCCTCCCTTGGTAATACTTTGTACTATATGTTCGGATGTTCCACGAACGACGAGAGGCGCATCAATGTGCGTGTACAACGGGGTACCCGCGCGGATTTGTGGATGCACTGCCAACACGCGAACCCCTCGCTACCATACTGCAATCCCAATCCTTGCATCCCAACCCGACCCAACGCGGTACTTAGGTCGATACTACATGTTCACGGTGCATTTGCTTCGATGGTTTTACGTCCGCTCGCGTTACCGAACAAGCTCTGGTTTTGATGCGGATTTCCTATAGAACTCCCGCCCCATCCCCCTCCCCGCCCTTTTCATCCCTCACCCCCCAAACTACAGAGACCTTTCGTATTTTCTCGTGAAATTATCTTGAGGAATTTCGGGGTTGAATCTTCGGGAACAAGTGCGCGAGTTGGGTTTGTGGAAACATCCGAGATTCGGCGGCGTTTTTGTAAAACACAGACACACAATAATGGCACATTATATCGGAGTCGCACGTACTTCACAATCACACTCTCGATCTAACCGTGTATTTATAGTTAATTGTTATTATTTTTTAACAAATCTTTGATTATAGAATTTTTCTTAAATTCATTTCATTTTTTGGATTCATATTAAATTTTTTTTTTTTTTTAAATTTGGAAAGATTGAACGCAGTATTCGAGAAACTAAAGGCATTAAATCAACGTAGAAGATGGTAAATATAGTACTAAGTTAGTAGTAGAAATAGATTTGTAGATATTATGATGAGATACGTGTTGTGCCGGAAGAAGACAAATTTTTTTTTTTTTTTTCGAGACAGTCATTAATCAATAGTACAAAGATTAAGGTTAGTGTGTTATAAGTATTTTTTATATAATTTGTGGATTGAAATATTAATACAGCGTGTGAAGGAAGTTGCGGGTAAGGGGCTTCAGTGGAGAAATTATATCTGGTGGAAGACTATTGGCCATTTAATAATTAAATTCCATGGCTAAAGAAAATAAGGATATGTGAAAATATATGTGTGTCGATAAATTTTCGCGTCATACGCGCCGAAAAATTAGACATATTTAATATTTTTGTTATGCATTTCTCAAGTAAAATAATAATAATAATAAATGAAAGAAACGGTAAATATATTTGTCACATATACTTCTTTAAGTGGATGAAGTAAATTCAGTTACAGAGGAAACTTGATAAGGCAAAGTGTATATTTAGTGTGCAGGCGTAGCGTGCAGATCGGTTTACATTACCTAAGGTGAGCTTCTCGCCGGAGTCCGGTGGTAGTGTGAAGCCGAGCAGTGCCATACTCGAGATCAGTACGCACGGAACAATTAGATTGAAGAAATAATACAGTGTCCGCCTGCGGATCTGTATCGTGAAGGTTACGTCGACGTAAGGCTCAGGACAACATTGATAATTTATTGTGTTCTTCTTGCCCGGCATTCCTACGAAAAAAAAAAATGTTATTGATAAAAAAAAAACATTTTTCAAAATTTCAAATTCCAAAGAATTCAGTTTAAATTTTATCTCAATTTTTTCGTATTTTCTCCCAAATTTTTTTCCATCAATTTCGTTTCTAGAAACGAAAGGGCGATTGATTTTTTGAGGACCCAGAACGACCGGAGCCATGGGGGCGGTGTTTCTAGGGTTAAAGATTGCGTCGAAACAGTTTCCGAGATTAATATCGCTCAGCTCGTTTCTCATCCACGGGTGCCTCTCCCCTATGGGAGTTGGATCACTCACGAATTTAGTTACGTCGCCTTTGTTCCGCTCCGTTCGATCTTCGTCGAAGTAGCGGGCGAACGAATGAATCGAATTATTATCGTATAGTATTTTTTTTTTTTTTTCGTCCGCAGCTTGAGAGGGGGCCCGATAGAGCGTGTTATCTCTTTCGTAAAAATCGCGAAATCGGCAACCCCAGTTTTCTTGCAAAACGACGAAACGTTTCGTGCTTCATGCGCGCGCTTCTCCGTCGTTTGCTTTGGTAAGGAAAAACGTAACGGAGTCCTCCCATAGCGAAGTGAGAGAAGTATAAGAATAACGGGGTACGAAAGGAGAGCAAAGGAAAAGTGAGTTCGGCTTTGGATGGTCGTTCGTCGCCGTGAGCTCCTTCGTCGACGCGAAGGGGAAGGTCTGTCCGAGGGGTTGATGATCGGAAAACCCTTCAATATCCGTAGGAGGTCGAGGTCGTGTCGTAAAAACGATCTATCTAATAAAGCCCCCCACTGAGTAGACGAACGGAGCTCGAGAATCGACGTCGACGACACACCGACACGGACGTGAAAACTCGGATGTTGCCCAGTGCTCTCCTTCGAACGTTAAGAAAATAGATGAAGAAAAGAAAGAAAAAAAAAAAAAAAAAAAACAGCCGTCTCCACGCAAAGCTCTCAGTCACGAGACTTTGAAAGGTTCTTCGATCGCGTCGTTATACGATTTTGAATATTCAATTGCCCTCTTCCGCGCTTTCTCGTTTCTCATTCGATAGCTTTGCCAACTCTTCACTCTGTATATCGTCTTTGTCGATAAAGGTAAAACCTGTTGAGGGACTCCGTATGCGTGGGAAGTTTGAGGGGGAAAGCTGCAAAACGTTTAGCAAAACTCCACTACGACGATAACCGTATGTAATTCCAGTTAAAACACTAATTAAATAAAATGGAGAAAT
The DNA here is from genome assembly GCA_934046635.1 of Buathra laborator. NCBI lineage: Eukaryota > Metazoa > Arthropoda > Insecta > Hymenoptera > Ichneumonidae > Buathra > Buathra laborator. The sequence continues at coordinate 18,806,464 of OW203895.1, read as the reverse complement.
TTACGTAAATAGAGAAAAAAATTACGAAAGATGAGATCAAACTCGAGAAAAAAAAAAATACCAACTTAATTTCCATTTTGTTCAAATTTTATCAATTTTAAGAATTGCTTTTTTTTTTCATCTTATCTCGATTGTTTGAAATTCGAGATCAAATTTGCGTTTCGATTAGACCCGATCTCCCCGATTAGTGATTAGACCAATGCGGTTGATTACAGTAGATTATTGGATAGATAATTAATTAATTAACTCACCAATGAGATACCATTCCCCGTTCGTGATGAAATCGGACAAGTCACCCCCTTCCTCCGAGTTGAGAACCAGATCGAGCTATCGAAGTCAGAAGTTCGATTAAGACATACATATCCAACGATATATTCGTGATTCGAAGGCACGTGCGCATGCGCTTACTTGGCTAAGACGTATAGAAAAACATTTTATAGCGCTACTTAAACAGCATAGTTGATAGAAACAATAAAAATGGATATAAAAAAAAAAGCTGCTATCTATTTTCGGACACGGAGCGCTCCATCGATGTTATACCGATCTTAAAATAAATATTGCATTTTCTTAGCTCTTTCGCGTCGCAAAATTTCTTCGAGGTCCGTCGAGCATGAAAAACAAAGAAGAAATCTCAACCGCGCGCAGATGAACGAAACCGGAAGCCCGTCATCGCAGAGACGCCGCCGTCGAAGAAAATCCTCTGCATCCTTGCGCGCCGGATGCAATCTTACGTAAAATTGCGGAATCACAGAGGGTGGGAAAAGAGGGTGAGAGAGTGTCGGAGAGAGACAACGAGCGACGTAACCGGCGACGATCGGACTCCGGATCTGTCTTTTCAACCGCGAAGCTTCTGCATTAGATGTTTGTCCGTAGCATTTCTTACGCTCTTCCCCGCTGAAGGCGGAGTCGCTTGACAACCGTGACTACCTTTTTTGCTAACTTTAAGCTGCGCGAGGATACTTTTTTCGCTAAAAAATCGTTCGCGCTATCGACTAAGGCGAATTTATAAATATACATTGGTGAAGAAAGCGCTATAGTTTCGTTCGCGTTTGCATCACCTTAAATTTAAAAAAAACTGACTATAGCGTATTTACGTAACGAAAACTGCAATCCATTTTTTTTCAACATTGCCGAAATTTCATTTTAAAAAATCGTATTATTAGCGTTCACGGAAATATCGGATAAAAAATTTTATTTCAATTTATTCAATTATAAGAAAAAATACGAAAAAAAATCGAAGTATTCTAAGAAAAAAAGGAAGACGCCTTAGAAAAAAAAAAAAAAAAAATTATTCTATTTCTAATTGTTGACCGAGCACTTTCGCGTGGTCTCCAGAATCACTGAATCCGTTCGTCGCGCGACAAACTGTTGTTTCTCAGCTTGTGAAATGGTTCATCGTATTTATCTCCCGATCCTCTCGATCTCCTTATTCAGCCCGCGTTATGCTTTGAGATATTGCGTAACGAAATAGACAGTCGTTGGAGATTCAAGTCGATGCTTCGAAACGTCTCGAGAGAAATAAATAAAATCAAGAGGGTTCACGGTTCGTATATCTCCGTATCACCATGTACAAGAGTCGTCCTACACGTATATAGAGTTCGAGATATTGCGATTCCGTGATGCACCGAATCCAATACTCGTTGGGGTCTTCTCGAGTGTAAAAATAACATCATCCTATCCTCGAGGTCTCTCGTGAAACTTGCGCTCACTGTCAGGCCAAACACTTAGTCTCTTTCTTTTTTTTTACTCCCATAGCAGAACGACGAGAATAGGAAACAACAAGAAAGTATAACGAGCGCTACGAGTCGTCCGATTAAGATAACAGCGAAATTATGGCCCAACTATACACCGAGTGTATAAGAAATATTCTAATTACGGTATATAGAGTATAAAAGAAAAAAACTGGTACCCGAGGGCGTCGAAAGCGCCACTCGGCTATCAGTCTCATTATTATAATATGATTTATAAAAAATAAAAAAAATTAAGTGCTAACGACCCTCTCGATCACAGATTCATGCAAAAATTCGCAGCGCTCGAATCCCTCGTTTTTTTTTTTTTTTTTGTTCGCAAATTTGTATTTTCCTGCACATGCAATTATCCTGTAATTGTTAATAAACGCAGTAAAAAAAAAAAATAACACGATAAACGACGACGAGACACGATCAACAACGGCGGTCCATGCAACGACGATAAACGGGTGATAATGTTATTATTATCATTTTCGGGGAGGGGGTTAATATATATGTCAGCACATCGGTTTCTGAACGGGAGGGGGTTGAGGATTTAATCGGGGAATATGGTGCACACGATTGTACACTCATAAACACACACGTGTAAAATATTCCCGTTGGGAATTCAGAGTCGACGATGGCTGATTGTGCGGGTGTACGTTATACATACAAAAACACATAGACACACGCGCGTGACTACGTGGTGTATCCACGAATAGCCACGAGCGAGGAAAGGGTGGGTGGGTGTCGCATTGCTCGATGGTCTCGCCTGTGGTTCGCATACCGACGAGCGCAAGCTTGTCAATGTGGCAGCAGAAAACGCCATATAATCATTAAATGAAGCAAAACGTGATTGACGAGCGAGCCGTAGCTGTTGGTAGCTTACGCGAGCGCGTCTATCCGCACCGTTCGCATATCGATAGATTTCATTTCCCCAAACCTCGCGCTCCCCGACGCGGAGGGTATAACGTTACGCCTGTTAATTTTGATCCACGAAACTAGGAGTAGATAATGGGAAATCCGGAGCTGTCGGCGAGTCCGCGGTTTTAGAAATATACTGTGGCAAATCTCTCGTGAGATATCGCGTGTCTCGCCGGGATCATCGATAACGTCAACAAAGCTTCGACTCGTGGTTAACAATTGTTTGACGCCAATCGGATTACCGTTCGAGGCTTTCGGAATAAATGGTTTCTTTTGCTCCAACATTGAAATTTTATGGAAATTAAGGGGCCATTTTTTTTTTTTCGCGAACGTGGAATTTTTTTTTCTCAGATACTGTAGAAAGTAATAAAATTATTATTTTTTTAGCGAAAAGGAATCGATTTGATAGATGAAAAAAAATAAGGAAAATATATGAAAACATAGATACGGCCCCCGGAAGAGTGACGTCTTCTGTTCTTTTTCGAAACATTTTTAATTTGGTGATGTTATGTTAAAAAAAAATTCAAACAAATTATTTTCCGGCCGCTATATATATGTATTTTTATTTCAATAGTTTTTTGCAAGCCTCTCGACGTATGTCTGTGGTTCGTTTACCTTTCGGTAAAACGAAAAATAATTTTATTACCTCCTATAATCTGAAAAAAAAAAAAAAAAAAAAAAAAAAAAAAAAAAAAATTCCGCAAAAAGGTATACAAACATCGACGATTGTCCGCTGCCACGATAAAACTTGCTTTCGCAAGTGCGCGAACCTTGGATTCAAGTGAGAAAAGCGTTTCTACGTTTTCTTCAAAAATTTCGACAAACATTGTCGCGATTATTGAAGAAATTGTAGAAAAAAAAAAGCCTCCATGTGGCGATAGTGTCCGGACGAGGGTCGAACGGAAATAACGCGTGCCCTCGTGCTGTTAGCCTCAACAAATATAGCGCCTTATACTATATATGTATATGTATTAATATAAATATTCTAACAATGTGTGATATAAAAAAAAAAAGAAATTAAAAAGTAACTAATGATATAGGAGAGAAAAACAGGGATTGAGATATATATGCGCGACGACAATACAGCGCAATGAGGAAAAAGCACGAACAACACTCGCTTCGCAGTTCGACCGATCGCGAACATACAATACCCACATACATATACTTAATATATAATATTAATAAATACGTATATATATATGTATATGTATGTGCGTGGAAAAACATTAACAATAATAATTAATTAAATATAAACATCGAAGCTTTGAAGCTTTTGAAAAGTACTCGTATTTCGCATATGCGTATAAAATTGGGTATATGTATTTTTATATTATGTTTCCGGTACGTGGTCTTACATGAGTGCCCACACTCATACGCACTGCAACCCCTTTCACATGTGGGGGGCTTGCAGAGTTGCGTTGAGGGGCACACAAGTAAGAGCGCATCCGAATTTAAAAAAAAAACGAACAAACGAACAAACACCTGCTACGCACACACTCGATACTCTCGGCCTCTAATAATTTATTCCGCGAGCAATCTTATTGATAAAACATCCTTTTGTTGTTTCCTATGGGCCATTAAGCCGACAAAGCCCCTTCTTATATATATAAGTCTTATATATATCAACGAATCCAGTGCAATATCGTCAGCGACAAAAAAGCGATAAACACTGCAATTATAAATATATTTTTATATGATATTTATATTTATATTGAGTCTCGTAGTATATAATAAAAAAATTTGGCCGATGAAAAAAACATTCGCTGGACAACAAATGGCAATTTTTTTTTTTTTATTAAAATTAAATGGCTGCGAGATACAAAAATTTTTCAATTTGTTTTCGAATCCATTTTTGTCCCTTTCGGCGAAACCAATCTTATGGATTAAATATTTATCGCGTGGTGACTTTTTATTTTGACTTTTGTGGAGGTGACCGGGGTTAGTCGAAACAATGAAAAACATATAAATATATTAAAATTTTTTTTTTTACTGCGTGTGTTTCACTTCACCTCGTGTTTCATTTAGCCCCAGTTTTCCCTTCCTTCGCGATATCATGCATATTTTTTATTTTAATCGTCCCAAATATTCGACTGACCCGAGTCACCCATATACTTGACTGAGGGACACACCCTTCGTCTACACTAAACACGACGCGAAGAAAATGGCGCGGAAACTTTACGCTCATTTCGAAAAGCGAAAAAGTTGCCGAAGGGTGAAAAATGCCGATAAGATGCAAGTACGTGAGAGCCCCTTAGCCGAAGGGGGGGTCATAAAAAAAAATATATAAAAAAAGAAGGGAAAAAAGGAGGATGCACGGCTTTTCGCTTCTGATGTCTGCTTGAAGGTGGTGAATTGAGAGGGTGGGACAAACCGGTCGACCTCACGCGAGGAGGAGGGGAGGGTTGGTAGTCGCGTCGCTGGCAAATCTCCCTGTAACAGCCATCGAGGTCTTGGCTGAGATACTAACGTCAGTAAGGCTGTAGAAGAGTTTCGCTTGGGAATAAGCGCACGAGGCCCGAGTAGGGAGGAAGGGGGAGGGGGGTTGTGGTAGCGCGCGAGGCTTCCGCAACAGGTGTACCACACTCGGACCTCTTAGTTTTCAGGAACGGGAAGGGTAGTCACTTCCCGCCCTCTCACGATACAGTTACTACTTTACTTTACGTGTACGCAAGATACTGTAAATAGGGGTGCATATGTTAGACATGTTTATATATACATATCTATATGTCAGGTAACCCTTCATCACTCGGCCGCAAGAGATTTTTCACCCTCGAGTCTCTATAATCGCTTCTGTTATTTCGTACAAAGAATGACTACCCCCCCTCTCACCCACCCCTTCTGGATAGTCGGAACAGAAGTTCGAAACGTTAAATCAGTTCAATCTCGAATTTTTTTTTTACCCTTTTTATATTTATATTATAAAAAGTATACGATATGATGATAATAACAATATAATAATTATATGTATAAATGTTATTATATTATTTTTTAATTATATTTATATATTTTTTTTTTATATTTAGATATGATATTCTATGATCACATTTGGTGCTCGAGTTCCGGACACTTTGAAGAACGTGTCCTCATTAGATAAAGAAAAAAGATTAAAAAATCGACGCGTAAACGTAACATCACTGCGATCAGTGCGTTGCACGTGGTCGTCACCTGACGTGAATAATTTACTAAAATTGAACAAAGCCGCAAAGACCATTTGTGTACTTCATTATACATTACATAATTATCCTTGTTTACTCGCGAATCCTTTGACTGAAAGATTTAATTATACCTCTACCAGCGCGAGGGTCGGGGGGGTAGGGGGTGTGGAGATGCATTTGAGGCACCGATAGGCAAAGAACGGTGTTGATTCAAGTCACACAAACGCCTGAACGCTCAAACGATACGACCAGCAGTAAAAAATTATGACGATCATTCGTTTTTTATTATTTCACATCTCCTTCCCAACTGCAATAAAAATGTAATTTGTATTTTTCCTGCTATACGATTTTTTTATCAACTCCATTTCGTGGGGAAAAAAAAAAAAAAACAACGAAGTCATATATCGTTTATTGCCAGTCGTGGGAAAATTTTCCTAACTTTTACGGTTTTCCATGGAGAAATAGCCGAGAGAGAAAAATTGCGAAATTCCTGCGTTTCGTTGTTGACGCGCAAACGTCGGAAGTACACGTACCGAGGAGGGTATCTATGTAGCGGGAAGGGTATACTGCGAGAACATGAAGTGCGAAACGCCTCGAGGTTACTACTATACACACGGTTACTACATATCGGTTAGATAGACCAGCGGAGAGGTACACGGCGTATATCTATGTCCATAACACTTCGAACGACGGAGTTATATGGTCCATATTCTTCGGATCTTACACGCTCCGGAATGGCGAATACTGTACCACATATATATGTATGTATATACACCTGTATTTGTTCTTTCTTATTGAAACGCACAAACGACGGATCCAAGGACTACCGTTCAAATTTTAAACTGCAAATTACAAACGCATTTTTATACTTTATCCTTTTTTTTCTTGAATTAGACATATGGAATAACAAAAATATATATTATAAATATTATTATTATATTTTGTGTATTATTATTTATATAAAAGTTTTTTTTTTATTTATACATCTTTTCCGCCTGAAAAAGTCGGTCACGCGCGGGACCGCGATTTAAAAAAAAAATCAACCACATTACAGACATTAATAACTTTGATAACTCTTCGCATTTTCTATCATGCAAAATGCTCGCAGCATCGATAAGATCGTTCAATTTTTTTTCTCATTGCTTTTTATCTCATTCTCGTCGTAACTCAATTTTGACTGAGAATTCGTACGCAAAGAATTCTTGATCGTCGGTATATTTGCGAACAAAGCGCCTTCCTTGTCCTATCAGCATGTCAGTCAAATGTAAAAAAAAACTGACATAGACAAGGAAAAAAAAGCCAAAAGTGTCGCAGATATTTTATGTCGAAGATAAAAAGTTCCCTTGACAAATTGCACTGGTCGTCGTCTATATATTTCTTAAGTGTAATAAGCGAAGATTAATAATCAATCGAACAGGAAAAATATCTCCAGACTGGAATTTTTTTTTTTTTTTAATTAAATGAAAACCAAATACAAATACGAAAGTTCGAGTGTATGCGAAGCAAATGTAAACTTAGCCTAAGCTTAGCTTGGCGAGTACTCACTCTTTTTTCTATTCTCCACTATGTTATAGGCGCGCAAAAATCTACGCTTTTTTTTTTGTTCTTTTCTAAAAAACGTTTGTAAAACCAGAAAAAAAACGTTTTGTCAAAAGTTTTTTTTTTTTTTTTTAAGCTTGTAATAGGCGTTTCAAAAAGCGAAGCACATTAGCTGCTTATATAACAATGAATAAAAATCTAGGCATGAATATATAATATATATATTGCATTAATAATAGTATATAGTTTATAATATATATTTTTAAAAAAAGCTACGAATGTGAATATGGAATAATTAGAATTATCGGTCCGCTGACCTCTCGGGGCTAAAGGCCGACCGTCGGTCGTCGTTGCCACGAACAAAGAGCTTTAAAAAAATTTTACGAAATAGAGGACTTCTGTAATGTGATAACGCAGACGGAAAAGTTACATTTCGACTGTATATAATATATATATGTGGATATAAATTACATATAGTCTAAATTAAATTTTTCCGTCGGGAAATGGGTTTTTTTTTAAGACTACACGGAGAGAGGGGATCTGCTAGAAATTACTGTCATTTGGTAAAATCTGACTGTGGCGCCACCTATCACAAAAATGCTCGACAATATGAGAATTTTTACCACATTTATGGGGATTTTTACCATATCCTATGGTAGAAACTCGCACAGGTCTCGTAATTTTCGACAGGTGGCGTCATTGACTCCACAATACCGGAAACTAACGACATTTTTTTTACCAAATATATGGTAAATTGTATCAGATCCTTCTCTTCGTGTGTAAAGTCGATAAAGTAATGTTCACCTCGCCATAGGTACGAAAACAAACAAGAAGGCGAGAGAATGTCCGTGTAGCAATACGGTCCTTGCGAAGGGTTGAGAATTCGGAAGGATAGTTGCAAAATCCTAACCGGAAATCGAGCGTTTTCCCTTCGATTTCCTGTCTGGACTTTTTCTGGCCTATCAAAACGAGTTTCAACGATTCCAGTCGCCGCTTGGAGGCTATACAAGGGATGGAGGGTTCAAACAGGGCGCGGACCATTGCGAATCAGTACGGAGACATACGGACGAGGATGGGAAGCTTGCGGGACGAGGTTGATGCTCTCGTTCGAACAATTTCGACGTACAATCGACCGAAAAGCTGTGCCACAAAGAACAAGCCGATGATGACCGTTGATCATTAGCCGCTTGGAATATGGAGGAAAAGTCAGCGGATCGAACTAATTAATCGAATACGATCGTATATACCGATACTGCGTGAAGTTTTTTTTTTTTTTTTCGATAGTGTCCGCGAGGCCGGACCGCCATGGTTTAATATGGAGAACCGATTGCCGCGGCCCCGTGGAGAATTCGAAGAGTGGGGACTCGCCTGTGGCTGATAGCATGGAGGCGTCGCTCAACAATCGTCTCCACGGGCGGGGGTTAGGTAAAGAATACTACTTTGGATTAACTATATATATATTTAGAATAATATATTTGATTGATTGATTACAAAAAATTGGCAAAAAATCGCAATAAGCACGGACGATCCCCGGAGAAAGTTGACTAATGATAATGACTAATGTCGGGTAAAAACGGTAATACGCATTTATTGCGATAGCATATGATTTCTTCTACGGCAAGCAATTTTTTTTCTATTCGCCGGATCCACTTGCCTTAAGTCCCCGAGGGTTAAATTTTTTTTGCCAATGCTTTTTTTTTCTACCTATCGACGAAAATGGCTCCCAATTATAATAATGATGCAAGTAAAAAAAAAATCGCGTAACATTGCAACGATACACAATAAACGTAAACAATCGATATATCGATCGTAACCGAAATAATTCCGCAATTTCGACTATGCGGCGAGGGCTCGTGAAATAAAAATCCTCTAATACGAACATCACAGAGGGAGGGATATCTTTTGCACAAAGAGACTCGCCAAAGTCAATTTGTCGGTACTCAGCGTCAAAGGAAATCTGATGAAATTGAAACACATTCCCATTAGCGAGGCGCCATCCATGGAGAGCGCTGTTAAAACTCGAAGATTTTCACTCGAATCTCGTGCTGAAATGGATTTTTTCCTCTCAATCCCCCATATGATTTTATAATTGCATCGTCGAATAAAAAAATAAAAATTTACCCGAAACTAAGAGTGTATAATTGGACTTTTGTCGAGGCGTGTACACACCGTTTGAACATGAGAACGAATTGCTTGTCCTAGAAAAAAAAAAAAAAAAAAATTCTATCATCGCTATAAAACCGCGTATTCCCGTCATTCCCGTGCTTTCTTCTTGCAAACGATGGAATAAATAATCCCGCCAAAAGGTTTCCCTACGGGAATATAATGTTTTCATTTCCCGTGTAGACAACGAAGACAGGCCCCGAGAGTTAACCGTCGCAAATTTTAGTGGTTAAAACGTTGGAAAATAAACGAGGGAACGATGCGGCTTGTTCGTCGAGTTGAAGGACGTCGAGAACCTCCGGGGAGAGAAGCGAGGGGCTCTATATATCCCGTGAATAAAGCTGTCATATTCTTTTTTTTTTTGTACTCTCAGCCCGTTGGACGAGCTTCGCTCGGTTGCCTCACTTCTCCTCTTATCCTCTTGAAACGGCAGCGCGCACAAGCGTTAAAGATAAATCGTTTTTCGCGTGTTACTCCTCTGTGTGTGCGAGAGGACCATTCAGTAGAACGTAGAGATCCGATTCCTACCGCCAAGCGCCTATGTTATATATAGCAGTATCTCGCGACGGCGACAAAACGGAGGACAACCCTTTCTTCGCGGGAGAGAAGGAGTGATAAAGCGTGAACGATGATCGGGCGGAAGGTCGCAAGCCACGAGAAGCAGAAGAAGCGCGCGATCTTTAAACCCGCGCAGAAAGGAAAGGGTCGCGAACCGAACTTTTGTGTACAGCAGATACGATGGACAGTGATCTGTATACATATATATTTCGCACGATAGTGTTGTGACGTCCGATATGGGTCGATGGTGAAAAATGTAAAGACTTTTTTGGCACACGAAAAAGGAAAATTGATAAATTATCGTCGGAGAGGAGAGATTGTGAGATTTAAAGTCAAGCATTCGAATTTTGATGAAATTTTGTCGAAATAATTTTTCTTCTTTTTTTTTTTATTAGGCAAAAATTAGTATCAATTTTAAAGTGCCGATTTTTTTAAATAAGTTGCAATTTTTTTTTGACACTTCGTAAAAAAAAAATTATATAGTTCGTTTGACGCGGTCTGAAAAAAAAAAAATAGATAGATATTTTTCACAATGATAAAAGCGTCGAAAGCGGCGTATCGACATTTTCTCCCTGTAACACAGTATCGTATCGTGAATAATGTCGTTAGGGGTGTCCTCTTTGTCAAAAAAAAAAAAAAAACAAAAAAAAACTGCGCTCATCGGTCTCGCGCGCCTCTTTCTTGTTTTTCCGCTCGAAACGATTTTTCACCATCTTCGGGACTACTTTATTCCTAGTCACGTTCGAGGCATTCCTTTCGCCGTATCCGGCACTGCGTCATCGGGGGGTTTTACCGGTTACAGTAGGTGGACGGCATACACCGAAACCGGAAGTTTTTCACGTACAAGATTTAAGTGACCCCTGAAAACGGAATTTATAATCACGAGCACGAACTTCGCTTTAATCTCGAGTTCGAATCTCCGTCGAGTCTAAGGTCTTTTGTTTTCGCTGATGACAACACCGAAAAAAAAAAAAAAAAAAAAAAAAAAAAAAAATGAATCCTAATAATTTTTTTTTACCCCTAAAAATGAGTTGAGAACTCGTTGATACAACCCATTTTCTCTTAAAAAGTAGTTGTCCCAACAAACTATCACGTCTCTCAACTCAATTTTTCTTTGCTTAAAAAAAAAAAAATGAAGGCGCAAAAGTCGTTTACAAGTTAGTATTTGGTACACGGTTCGTAAGGGCTCCAGGGGTAGCTGTCGTGTTAGCTTCGCGTTAACGGGAACGCCATTATATTCTCGAGAGAAAAGCTCTTGATTATTCATCCGTTCGTCTAACGCTCTCAGACGTTTGCTTAATGCTTGGACCTCGACTTACGTCGATAACATTCTCCTTGGGGTCTCTCGGTGCTTAATAACGAGATGTACGACGTTCGACGTTTAAACACATCGAAGCCAATGGTTGGCTGTCAAGTGGCCTCGATATGCGTCGACGAAAGACTCGACCAATATTGCTTAAATCGTTAAATACAATATTGGCGAAGTATAAGAATTTTTTAAAAATTTCTTTTATTTTTTTTTTCAGGGGTAGGAAATCAGTGAAATTTGTGGAGTCGATTGTAGAGCGTCGAAGGACTTGTGCTCCATGCAAAATAGTTGTTCCCAGCTCAGACATAATCACGTGGTCCCTGCTTTGACTGGTCGATGTATGTGTGTATAGATTTTTTTTCTTGTATCGGGATATATATATATATATATATAAGAGAGATATATATTCGTAGACGTAGTAAATCGTCAAGAAAAAAAAAAATTTTAAATGGTTAAGATGAAAAAAAAAAAAGAATGTATAGATGGGTTTCTTATTTTATGAACGGTGATGACAACAATATCTAATGCGATGCATTGGTGATTTATCCTTTTTTTTTTAAGGGATGAAAAAAAATAAAAAAAAGACGTGAAGGGTTGAAATGTGTGTAAGAGAGAAATAGGGGTTAGAGTGGTTGGATTAAGTATATAGATGAGGCTTTTTTTTTTAGGATATTGTAGTAGTTAAATACTATGACAGAGTGTGTGTAAAAGGTTTCGGAATAAATTGCGTGTGAAGCAAACAACATCGGCAAGCGATATCAGCCAATCACAGCGTTAATCTCTCTAGGTATTATAGTTCATAAATTGTTTACTCGTCTCTGGCCGTGTTATTCTGTATTGTGTGTGTTTTCGTGATTTTGTAATCAAAACCCACCCCCCACCCCCCACCCCTCTCCGCAACATCCCGAATTAAAGTGAGATTCTGTATGCGAATAAACATCGAGATTCCAACAATTAAACAGCGAGTCTCGTGTGATATTTCTTTCTGATTTTACCCTTTGAAAGAAACAATTACTGTACTTTTTTTTATTCGGTGATTTTCACGGATCTCCGTACCGGATGTAGAGTGAGTTCGAGGCAAGACATTTTTAATTCAATTTTTTCAGGATTATAATACAAGAAGGGTGTCATCGAAATTGAGATATAAATGGAGAAAAAATAAATCTGTTAATTCCTTTTTTTTTCACTTCAAAATGGCAGATTTATTGTTTCCTCGGAAAGGGATGAAAATTCGAATCGGATGAGTTCCTCCCGATTTTTTTTTTTTTTTTCAGGTACTAACATATACGAACATTCGGATAAATTCTTCTTTTTTCGATCACCGACGGTTGAACAATAAAAAAGCGCGATGGTCGATCTCGTTATTCGCGAAAGCGCCAGGTGCGTTTGAGAAGCGAATCACTTTGAAATTAACGACGGACGAGAGAAAGAGAAACGTGAGTTTGATCGTGGCGGAAAGGTTTTCCTCCCTCTTGTCTCAAGGGTGAGCGAGCGGCTGCTACTGCTGCCGCTCCCCTGCTCTACTCAGTCGGAGAAAATTTTAATAACGGCCAGAAGCTCTTATCCCTCGCTGCCTCTGTGCGCGCCGCTCTCGGTGTAGAGAGCCTTTCGGCTTCTCCGGAACTCTTCACGCTGAGCGTCGAGCGCCCTGGCGAGAGAGAGAGAGAAAAAGGGGCGGATGTAGCAGAGAGATAAACCGGAAAGACGAGAGCGTACCTTTATGCGTAATACTGGGTGAAACTTGGGAATCTCGCGAAACACGGCAAATCAGGCGATAATATACGTATTTAACTGAAGCGCATACATCGAGTCATATTTACGGTTATTAGTTTTTGTTAAGGGGGTCCATCTGGCGGTTCGAAAAACAAGTCGATTTTTTTCCGCCGAATAATTGCATCGCGACTATAAAATTATGAAGCGCGCAAAAGTGATAAAACGTTTTCGAAATTATTGGTAGACGACAGGGAAAATTACCGCCGAGCCGGCAAAAGAATATGACGGAGCCGTAAAAAAGTAAAAAAATAAATAATACATGACAGGAAGCACTTTGGCGAACTCGAAACAATGCCGAATTTTCGCCTCACGGAACGCGAGGGGGTGGGATAAAAAAAAAAGAGTAATTGCGAAAGCAACTCGGCGTTAGCGCCAGCGTCGTTCAACTGGATGTTGGCAAACGACAACCGGAGACCTTCGAAGTGGTAACGAAAAGTATCCGCGAGAACGGGCGAGAGAGTGAGAGAGCTTTTTGCCCACGCGATATTTGGACGCGAGAGTTCGGCAACTCGGCAATCGTCGGCTCGTTAAACTTTACTACTGACGGGAGTGTGTGGGTGGGAAGGGGGAGGGACGTGGGTGACTGGGCAACACAGAATGTGCACTCAAATAATGCGCGAGACTAAAATTTCTACTCTTCTCTTATCCCCCTTTTCCCCCTCTTTTAGCCGCTCTCACTAACTGACATTACGATGAAACCTACTGGTTATTTACAGCCAGCGCAGTGTGTTGATTGCCGGGACTAAAAGCTCCCGTTACTTTCTGATTTATGTTAACATCTCGCGGAGCAATTTTTCTTCGACAAATTTTCTCGTAAATCGAGTGATGCATATATGTTTTTTTTTTTTTTTCAAAACCGCGCTTTTAACATTAGAATATTCGAATTCTTAGCCATTTTTAAAATTTTTTATGTATTTGCGTATTTCTAGAAATTTTCTTGGCAAAGTTTGCCATCAATGACTGTTAAAACAAATACCATTGACTGTCACTAATACCGTTGGAATCTCATTAATCATCAATACAGTAACGAATGGACCAAAATTAATTTTCCAATTTGTCCGTAAATTGCCATTGATATCCGATTAATTACTAATAGCAATAAATGGATCAAAATTCTGGTTGAAAGCTTACAGCAACTCGCGTCCCATTGCCAACGAATGAGAATACCATCACAAATTTCCCACTTATCAGTGAAGTCCCAAAATCGCGAAAATTTTCATCCATTTCGCGAATGGTGCCATTTTTAGGTATCATCACGTTGACTAACCGTGTTATCTGTGACGTGCGAAACAAATTTAATAATCTTTGCGGCTTTGATACGTAAGCACGGAAAGGTAACGAGGTAGAAGCAAGCAAAGCCAAGAAGACTATACAGAACGATTGTCTGACTCGAGACAGAGAGCAAGAGCCCAGGAACTAGGGTAAGGGAAGCGCAGAATCCTGCAACATCACAACGAACGCAGGAGAGAGCCTCCTGCTGTGTGTATTATAGTACAAGTGGGTATGTTCAGCAAGCGCGTCCTGGCGAGGATCTCACGAAAGCGACAAGTTAGATTGGCACGAGGTTGTTCCTTGAGAACCAAGGGGCGGCACAGGGTTGAGGGGAGGAGGGCGGATTCAAGAGGGCGCCTCGTTGAACCGTCCGCTCCGGTTCCTAGGCGCGGCCAACTTCGTGTTTGTACTCGCGCTTCTCTCATCTTCTTCCATCCTGTATCTCTCTCCATGCGCTAGTTGGTCACAAGCCTTGCCTTGCTCACTCGCAGAGTGAGCCTCGTCTAATTTCGTTTCACCGCGAATTCGCGAAGTTACCCCCCACAGAACAGCCACCCTTCCTCCCGCCCCCCAGACGACGAAATTCTAAGTTGGTAGAAGACAAGAGACAGAACATCTTATCCACCTATTCAGGTGCGGGCCAAGGATCCTGTGCGACGAGTCTTCCACCATTTCTCCTCGGAATCCCAGAGATGTGATAACTACCCGAGTTTTCCCCTTGTTAGTGCCTCGCAGACGAAATAAATAATTATGAAAGTTTTCGGAAACAATGTTTTACGACGGTTGTACAACGCAAAAGTTTTTCCGAATGGTTAACCCGTTTTCGCTACAATCTTTATCCTGATTTTGCCTGATTTTTTTCACATTTCTGTTTACCATGTCCGTGATATGTCGGGGATAGATTTTTTCATCTATAGATTTTATCTGACAAAAGGAAACCCATGTGAATCATGTCAGTCAAGATTCTAGAATTTAGTCAGTGGACCCTTTTTTTAACAGATTTTTCAATGGCTGATTCTTCAATCATAGATCAATTTTCTTTTGGTTACGCGTCACTAAGGTACAATTTTCAATGTTCCCTTCTCCATTCTTGCAGACTGATTTTTTTTTCATATTTCAATCTTATCCATCATATTCTTGAACTCACTTTATATCCGATATCTCTTGTGGCGTCTACGGAGCGTGAGAATACCCATTTAATGTATATAGAAAAACGTTGGCTATTGTGTTGCGGTTATAGAGGGCGTATGTGTAGGTTTGAGAATATAGACGTGAAGAAGGCGAGCGTGGATGATACATAGTTATGAAAAAAGAAGAAGTCGGAATAAGAAAGGGACGAAAGGATAAGGTTTCTAGAGAGTCTAAGGTCTGATGGCGCTTTCTAGTGAATTGGGCCCATTGACGAAGAATGGGTGAAAAAAAAATCGATGAAACGAATAAGCCCCGCGGAATTTCTCAGTCGACATACAGAGAACAGACTTCGGATTAGAAAAGGAGTTGAAAGACCCTGAAGGAGCAACGACGATGAAGAGATACATCAATTTCTCGCCTCAAGCCTGATCGTTATCTACGATAGAATTTCATTCTTACTTCACCGGAAGTTGATACTGTACTTGAAAGAAAATTTATGAATTATTCAATAGAAATTTCGTTAATCAATGATTCGAATATTTCCGAACTATGCTACAATTAAATTAACTTTAAATCTGTATTTTTAATAAGATCGCACGGCAAATCGGTCGTACAGGCAAAAAATCGGCAAATTTTTGCTGGAGAATGCTCAGCGCCAAACCTCTAATATAAAAAAAAAAAAAATTCTGACGATATTATTTCAATATTTTACGAAAGATTTTTTTTAATCGAAATTAATTTAATCGCATTTTTATTGAGAAAAAAAAAGGATAAAATCTTTAATTTGATTATCGAACAGTCGGGTAGACGTTCCCGTTCAAGAATATCGTCGAATTATGGATTAAATTATATAAAAGGATTAGTCAATTATAAACGGTACCGTGGAACTATTTCCGTTCGAATAATTCGATTAATCTCGGTTAACTGTCTCTCTTGGGAAATGTACCGCGCGTCGTGTAAGTCGTAACAAAAAGTGTCGGGTAGATTATGAGGATTTCATAGCTAAGTATGTCATGGGCTTTATAAAGCTCACCTCGTGAGCGGGGGGTATATCTGCGGCTTAAGGGAGGTGTGAGCTCGCCAGAGTGGCGACAGCCAACCGTCGACACCGGTCCGACATTGTAAGCTGTAATTCTCTATCGAAACTTGTAATTACGCGATTCTAGATGAGGGGAAAGAAGAAGGGGTAGGGGTGCGAGAGCGCGGAGCGAATCCCTTCGCACTGTACGACCAAAGTTTTGCCACGAGACAAAAGTTATAACTCTCGCTCGCTGACTGAATAGATCTGTATATATGACGAACGAGCGAGTAAGAGACGAAGAGAATGACGGAACGAACGAGCTTCCAAGGATGTAGCGTCCTCCCCTCCCCCACGTTGTCTTTCGCGAGCTCGCTAACGACGAAAACGCATTACGAATTTCACGACTCGGCCGTGGAACACGTGTTAAGTTAACGGTAACTCCGAGGCAGAGAACGGAAGCGTCGAAAGTCATTCGAGAATTTTATCAAAGTCCGTTGGTGGGAGGAAGGAGGGGGGGGGGGGGGGTGAGTAGAGTGTGGATATAAACTATGGCAACGAGAACAAAAGTTATAACTCGGGGGAAAAAAAAAGAACGAAATGGGTTTCAAAAGGCGGACGATGACTATCCGCAAAGTACGGAATATGCATCACGAAAAAGAGTTTTTGATTAAATTAAAATTGTTCTTCACTTTTTTACGGCTTTTTTTTTTGTTACTAAAATTTAAATTTTTTAATTAATTGAATATTCGAAAAATTCAAAGGCATTTAATGAAGTTTCCGCAAATTCAAAAAAAATAGTTTGAGTAATTTATTAACGTGTTTAGTCTCAGAAAAGGGTTAAAAAAATAAAAGAGAAATCGACAAATAATAAATTGAAATTTTTACATTTTTATATAAAAATATAATTTCAATTTAAATTATAATAATAATGAAATCATTATTCACAAAATTATTATCATTATTTATGTGATTAATAATCGAAGTGAATTGAATTGACAAGGGATATGGCAACTTGAAAAAAAAATTTCTAGAATATGCAAATACTACTGAGTGTAGCGTAGAAAAAAAAGTAGCGAAAACTAGTATCGATCAAATCGATATCGAGTAAATGATGAGCCGAGGGAGTTACAGGAACAGTAGCGAAATGAACAATTCATAAGAAATCTCAAGAATGTAGGCCCCGAGAGAGAGAGGGGAGGTTGCTCTCGGCACCAGGGGTGAAACGAGGCGAGTCACGGAGGTGGTACGTGGCCATTGTCATTCATGGAATTTTCTCGATTCCGTCGAGCTCTTTGTGCTGTAAATATACAACGCTGTGGAGTTCGCAAACGTATTATATCGTCTCTTATTCCCTCGTACGCTATACTCTTGTATCTACTGTATCTCATCCGGGTTGCGTTTCCTTTTGCTCCGGCAGTGATATACGAGCGGTCATAAACCTGCTTATATTTTGTGTCCGGATATCCTGAATCGAAAGGGGTTTCTTCGTCGAGCCGAATAGCAATAAATGGGGTGAGAGGAGAATTGAAACGTATCCTAGATTTCCATTCAGAAAAAAAAACTATTGAAAAATGGATGAAAAAAAAAAAAAAAAAAAAAAGTCGATTTTAATGAATATTCTATCCACGAATATTTCAACTTGCAGAAGCGTTTAAAAAAAAAAACGGTCGTATTCGATTTAATCTCTTCATCGTCGATTCGAAAAAAAAAAAAATGAAATAAAGTCAATGAACCCAATTCGCACGAATTTCTGGATGGGATATCTCGTTCATGTGATAGAAAAAAAAAAAAAAAAAAAAACAATACTTTCCCTTTTTTCATACTTCGTATGGAATGAGAAAGAAAAAAAAGAATGAAAATTCGAATTAACCCAACCCGCGGCGAAGAGTCACTATTGCCAATGGTTTTTTCGCCGAGGACAATCCAATGGGAATCCATGAGAAGTGAAAAAAAAATATTACCGTTGAATAACCTTCGATGAAAGGCACGAAAAAAAAACCAAGGAATAGTAAAAATTATGGTTTATTCCAGTAAAGAAGTTGCTTAGTCCTGGCGAAACTTTTACCGTATATACGGTAAGTTTCACTGATTTTACATCGGTAAAAAAATATCGCTATATGCAGAACTACAGAATCAACCATTTACAGTGCGTCTAATTCACTGGAATAAACGGAAATTTATACTATCGCAGAAGGAAAAGTTAATTATCGAAACAATTATAATAATAATTAATAATAGTATCGACTATTATTATAATTGCGATGAGTATTATTATAATTACATGCATAATTACTTTTATAATTAATTAATTATTATTAATTATAAAATTATATATAATCTATAAAAAACTTTTTGTCTGAAGTTCCTTAGTTTTTTTTTTTTTTTTATGCACCATTGACAATAACGATTTTTGTCACGGGCGGGTTAACTGCGCACCAACAAAATATCAATGAACTTCCATGCTTTCTTGAGTGTTCATTGACACGTTTGTGGTTCCACAATTTTTTATAAGATTTTTGATAAAAAAATTCATAATTTTTGGGGACATCGAATTAAATTGTGATGATTATGTTGAAAAGTAATAGGGAATTGACAAAAGCTTGAGAAACAATGTTTATATCAGGTGCTTTTGGTTGCAAGTGTATCGTGATGTAATGTGAATTGTTTGAGTGTTTGCGTGTTTGCGTATTTTTATTTGCGTGTAATTGGGACAGTGGTGGGTGTACCTGGTTGCCGTCGTAGGTCCAGGATCCGAACTTCATGTCACAGTGTTGGTCGTCAAAGGGGAACCAAGTGATGTCTATCTTGCATGTGCTCTTGAAGATGCCCGGGGGGACGTACAGGCAACTGCCGTTATGCGTGACCACCACGTTTGTTTGGTACGTCCCGTCAAAACCCTCATCCGCACTAGCGTGTTTCATATCAGATCATATTTTTTTTTCATTAATTTTATTTTAATATTTTTTTTTCTCTTTTTTTTTTCTTTTAAATCTCACGTTAATCATTCGCCATATTTTATGTACGCGTCGTCGTTACATTTGAACATTAAAACAAAAAAAAAATAAAGGGATTTCTAATAAGGTTTGGATTGCGCCTGCTTTGTTCGCGGTTCGCTGGATCGGATGGAATAAATATTATTCGAGATTTACGGGTTAAAAAAAAATATTCCCCAGTTTTTTATTATTCCGTTGTCTAACTAACGCGTAGAATAATTTTTAACTGTATTTTCATCGCAAACAATAAAATAGCGACAATTCTCCGAGTTCAATTTTTTTTTTTTTTTTTTTCGAATTGTTTATCGCGTGCCCGAGTGAAAAATGAATTTCAAACAGTGATTTTATGACGGAAACTATCGTTTGCAGACACGAATGTAGTATATTCAAACGCTCTTGCCATTTTGCGCTTTCGGTTCGCCCGTAAGTTTCGTGGCGGGTGGAGAGTTATAAAGATTTTCGTCGGGTCGGATTGTAGGGCTTCCAATACCGCGTCGAGGCGTCGAGGATCCGCGGTGAATTTATTTCTTCGCGGTCCTTCGGCAAAGAAGGGAGCATTATTATTCCCTTCCTGACTACGGTATGGCTGTGAATAGTGAGCTTGGCGCGAAGTACATCCCCCCTTCGGTGGAGGAAAACTCGGGTTCGCGTGAACACCTTTTCTCGCAACGGTTGTTTCCGTCGTCGATGTGCGCGAGAAAAAAAGACAAAGACGGCCAGAGATAAAGAGATCGCGAGAGCTCTCGCGGTAAAACGGTTTGTAAAATTTATCGCCCGCTGAGAGACATTCTTAAGAATCCGCGGAAACGAAATGTTGGAGGCTCGTCTTAAGTTCTTCGCGGTTGAATGTGTCGAATGAACACAAAAAAAAAAAGAACTGCGAAGAAACCTCGAGAATATCATTCCATTTGATCCATGCGATTCGTTGATATCATTGATTTCTATTCGATAGGATAGATAATGAAATGAAAGATAGAAAAACGTACGGACGACACGTTGAAACGACTCGTTGCTTTCGTTATTACATAAATAATCATTAATTTAATAATTTTTTCTTAATTACAAACATGTATAAAATATATTCCAAACGCATTCCTTCTTGCCTTTCGATTTCCTAATCGATACGCTAAAACTTCGCAGTCTTTTACATCGCAAAACCTTCTCGCCTCGTAAATTGCGACATTCAGCCGATAGATGGCCAAACTACGACGAGTTTCTCGCCAGCGAAAGGTCACGCCTTAGCCTACATAGGTTCCGCTATTCCATTCATTCAAGTTCTCTTCCACTTCGCCGCTTTGCGGATAAAAACTCTTCTACAGTTTGTAGAGGTATTTATACGAGTTTGTATTTTTTTTTTACATTGAAACTACTTTTACAACTGAGGCATTAAGGTTTTTTCTTGGTTGACCGGTATATAGGATCATGCAATTTTTCCCTTCAATTCCTCCGACCACACGAGCTTACAGGCCAAAGGCTTTCTGTACTGTAAGTGTGCATTGTTCCGGTGTTCTTTCCGCGCTCGTTCCCTCTACTTACATCGATCCCCTTAACAATCCCAAAGTTGTTCCTCTCTAGCGACCGCGCGCGGAAAGCTCGACAATTTGTCGTAACAGCGTGCAGTGCACCACCGTGCATCCGCCCCGTCACACGAAAGGAATACGTGGGAAGAGGATGCGCAAGCACGACAGGCACCGAGGCTCTTTCGGTGTGTCATATACCAGAACTAACACGTACAAGAACGGGGACGAGGTTTACACTTGAAAACCGCGTTGACACTTAAGCCCCTAGCGCCGAGCCCCAGACGTACCGAGAGTACTTCGTACCCACGACATAAGGTGATTGTTCTTCGTTAAGTATCCGACGAAGTAGAAACGCCGTGTTAGAATCCAAGCTTTCGCGTAGATCTTCATTTTCGAGTATTCCAACCTCGCCACCCCAAATCCCTCCACCTGCACCCCAGTACTGCACTACCACCCAGGCGGACAACTTATGTATAAACTATATATGATTTATATAAAATTTTATATAGAAAATAACTTTCGTCACTGGAGTAAAGTGTATCGCGATGAGGTACAGTAGAACTTCGAAAAAATTGTGAGAAAATTTGATCGTCAAATTTCAAGGCGATTTTTTTTTTTTTTCCCGATGCCGATCGCCATGTGAAGCGTTAGGATGCCATATTCTGTAAAAAATATCGATTCGCACAGTATGTAAGCATACATGCATGATGCGCATTATCGCGTGATTGGACAATACGCGTACAGTAGAAACGGAACGCGGTCCATACAGACGAACTGGAGCGCGCTAGTGAGCTATGCTGTGGTGACTACCTGATGCTGCTTGCTGGCGAATGTGTCCTGTCCGCGCGGATTTCACCGATCCATTACAAACGGAGGGGCGGAGGGGGGAGGGAGCTTCGACGCTCTTACTGTATCTATATTCTCTGTTCACTCAAACATACTCCGTGGCATATATACTCTGTAGTACAGATGGGTAACAACACTGGAGTGTTATAACGGTATATCGATCGATGTGTTTACACGCTGTTTACCCTTGACGATTTATGTACTGCTTCTCCGCATACCTCACACCACCCCCCTCCCCCGAAACACGAGAGGGGCGACCGCATTGAGGAAACCCCTCGCTAAACTCCGTATTCAAAAATTATGTTTATCGTCATATACGATCGTTTCCCGAACACTGTACATCATTGTACGAAATAAAAATAATAATACGAATTAAGTTTCCGAGGTAAGAACACGTTTCAAAAATTGCAATCTCTGAATTTGTAAGATTCTTGCAAAAGAAAATGTTTACACAATCAAAATTAATTTTAAAAACCCGTAATTTTATGAGATTTATAATGTAATTACGAGTAAAATTTATTGTTTTTTATGTTTAAAAATATTAGTTTATTAAAAATAAATGTGTTTCATTTATTAAAAAACTGGTAATAATATTATTTGACGACGTTTACGCTGGTCGGAAAATTTCTCGCAAAAGTGCACTTGACGAAAATTTATGAACGTTACCCGCACGTTTCGCGTATTTTCTCATGTCGTTCCGCCATTAGACTCGATTATTATGCAACGTAAAAAAAAAATACGATAAAGAACAACAGTGCCCATTCCGAAAATTGTAATGACCAATTTCGCAATGTTCACGAGCAAATATTAAACTTGTCCGACGATATCGGCGCTCCATCGATCGCCCTCTCCACGTGATGGGTTGGTATTTACCCAAAAATAATTTTAGTCGCGAGAGATGTATTTGCGTATTTGTGAACACCGGCCCTTCGAACGCGGAGGGCGTTGTCGACCGAAAAATTGCCGAGCACTGTTGCGGTAGCCGATATTTCTATTTTAACTACGTCTCTTTCAAAAAATTTACTGTTTCGCACTATTTTTTTTGTCGATTTCGCCGAATATCCTTTTTTTTTTCACAGATCGACACGCGAGACGATTCATGTTGTATTTCGAGTGTAAAAATAAAACGACACGCGTTTCAAGTGAATTTTTTTCAAAATTTAAATTGAAAAAAAAAAAAAAAAAAAAATGATAATTATTAGAAGAATGCCATTTTTCTAATGAATTCTTCGCATGTACTTGGAAATTGAATCACATAATTTTTTCTCATTTACGATAAACATTGAATTTTATTGTACTGCAAATCTCGAATTCTGCAGAAGTGAAAAACGCGAAAAGTCAACAAGGGAAAACCACGGATCCGACCTAATTAACAGAAGTTTTTTTCTAAATTTATAGGGGTGAGATGGCGGGGGCTATTTAAGGAACAGCCGCGACCGGCGCGTCGCTGCATTAACCTTTTCTTTCTTCATTCTGTCATTATCCGAATCGTTTTTTTTTATATATATTCTTTCTTTTATCTCCTACCGACGATAAATTCCCCGGGCGAAATGATTTCGCAAAAATAGCGCCCGTAAGAAGGAGCGTTTTATCGCATTGTTCTCACTGTTAGACGGACAAAGACTACGGAGAGCCCAGTTTTCTCGACATTGTCCTGAACCATTGTCGGAGGAGTGTGAGCAGCTCGGAGTTTTTTTTTCCCTCTTTTTTTTTTGGAGCAAAATTCCCTTCTGAGAACTCTAGTTGCCGTTATCGCAGAAGGAGATACAGATATACAGATATGACGGGGAAGGGAGGGGAAAAAAAAAGTGCGAAGAAAGTAGCGGAGAGCTTTTTGTGCGACGGATATTTTGTGCCGAGGAAGAGGCGAAAGGGTTTGCGAACGCGTCTGACCCACCGCGACAGTTTTCTACTGCTTCCACCACCACCGTCCGTGGTGAGTAGAGACAGCGAGCGGCCCGGCAGTGGGAACTCGAGCGTAAAGCGGCCATGCAACAAGTAAACCCCGCGCCTTTGTTATTCGAGTAGCGATTGCACTCTCGCCACCCTCTTCCGCGCTCGTACACAAACACACACATAAAACTGCATACAATTACAAACATACCCCTACTTTTGAATCACCTACCCAACTGGAGAGAAGGGAGCGAACGGTGTAATGCAGATCAACAAGTAATATTCGAGTCACTATTTTCCAAAGGTAATAACGCCGTGAAAAACGGGGTCCGGCTGCTCTCCGGACGCTCTAATCAAAGACACTCGACGATCTTTTAGCATTTTTTATTAGGAGCGAAGACGAGAATTGAAGAAAAGTGCCCCGCGGAAAAAATTTGATTCTAAGGGAATTTAACGAATCAAATTTCATTAAATTTTGATAAAAAAAAAATTAAAATAATAATTAATAATATTATTTTTAATTACTATTATTTATTAATATTAAATAGGTAACAATTCACCGATAACGGTGAATGTGCGGTTGTTCGCGGGCAGTACTTGGATGTAAATAGTAATAAGTAAATCGAAAGGCTTGATGAACTTGCGTCGGAATTTTTTTTTTTTTTTTTTTTTCATCTTTTTCGACGAGAAATCTCTGCGACGTTCGATCTTATCGCTAACAATGAGTCAGTTCCCAATATGTCGTTACATAGCGCGTATACCGTGAGTGAAGTATCATTTGGAGCAAAAGATACGTAATATCATCATGTATTCAATATGTAAATAATCGATAGTGTTATTATTCGTAAATGAAAAGAAAGTAAAAACAAAAAAAAAAGAAAGGAAAATGTATGTGAGAATGCACGAGTCACGTACGCGTAAGAGTGTTTTAGGTGCAATATCTTTGTTTCTTGTTTTATTATTTGTAATAAATAGCGAATCAATGAAATTTGTGAGAAAGAAGATCTTGTGTTCTAAAATAATTTATCGACGGCTATAGTGTCTTTTTTCTTTGTTTATTACTCTGGCGGTTAGGTTTTCACCGACCATTGCCGCGAAACCCGCTCCCCTCTGCCATCCCATATTTCGAGTCTTCTAGTTATTATGCACATACGTATATACATATTTAAATATCGAATATTTAAATATATATAAATATAAAAATATCTACATGTTTATGTGTTTATATACATAAATACGTACATAGCACATATTTCAACTCGACCGAAGCGAATGCGCTTTTGCACATGAACTACCAGCAGCCGAAGCAACAGCGGCAGTCGAGACTCATCATGCCTGTGAGCAGAACACCCCTGTATCCCGCATTCGTTCATTGTTTCACTGCATACAGGTATACCATATGTATGTTGTACATATATACATCGTTTATATGTATATATATATATCAATATATGGGTATATATAGATATACCAGATGTACGCAATACCGCTGTAACCGAACAATGCGAGTATTGCGAGTCGACATTGGTCCGACGGCCCATAATTCTCTTCGCTAAATCTACCGGGATACATCCGAGTCTCGTTGACACCGTTGCTACGAATAATCCTGTCCTCCATCACAGGACCATTATTTTCACAAGCGACAAAGATCAAAATTATCTACCAAATGAACGTTTTTTTTTATGTTCCGAATTCTTGTTTTTTTTTTTTTTTATAACAATGAAAACTCGAGATATTTCGAATGGCTATTCTTCTGTAAATAAAAATTATTATGTTTTTTTTTTTCGTATTTTTTTTTTTTTTTTTTTTTTTTTTTTTAACGAAAAAGTATATATCAATTACGCATAATTGTGTAATTTAAGAGAGCGGGCATCGGGCACGGTCTGGAGGTGGCCCGCAGTACGGGGGGGGCCTGACGTCTCACGATACGGATTAATTAATCAATTATTAATAATTAATAACCGCTCTCGCTACGATGACGAATTAATAAATTTTAGTTATCGCCACGACAATTCGCATATGACAATTTTTTTTTTTTTTTTCGTTTTCTCATGATTTTTTTTTTTTAATTGTTCGACAATTGTATTGTCATTGAAATGGTACCATTTTGGTCCATTGATATTACCGTCAGTTTGAGATACACGGATAGAGACTAATGGCGCAGGGTTCGACAGGCTAACCACCTACGGATTGACTATAATTCTGATTATCGATGTATGCGAGTGCCTCGGACCAGCGGCTATATGATCGTAACTATATATCTCGCGAACTATTTCATGCGTCGGATAACATGTAACCGCCGTAGGTATTAGTACCGACTACTACTACTACTACGGCCACTACTACTGTATTGCAATGATTAGGAGAGGCGCGAATGCTATTCGCGAGGAACGCGAGATCACCACCATCACCACCACTACCACCACCCAACAACCACTACCTATCGCCTAGGGAAGGCCTTCAATAAGCGTACGGGAACAATCGTACCGGGAATATTCCCACGCGCCATTAGAACGACTAATCCCCCTCGGAAATGGCGCGATTGCGAATTATCGCTGTTACGGCTTGTGTGTGTTCACTCTTGATGCGAGAAGTGAGTCTTCAGATAGGGGTTGCATAAGGGAGACCGGGGTTAATCGAAACAGACGCTGATAACAAATCGGCGAGGCGACGATTCAAGATATTATTTATAGTGTGCAATCCAATCCCATGGGGTACATTGCTGCATGAAATTTTCAGTTTTTTTACTGCGCTAATGCCGAGTCGTCCTGTTTCGTTTAGACTCTACCAAAACTGTTTGAAGATGAGACTCGGCACGGGGGGAAACAATACGAAATGCATAAGTTCGATGGATAAACATAAATCCGCCATTCAGAGGTACGAGACACTCGCGTGACATTATTACGATAATTTCAAATGTCCTTTGGCCATTTTTTATCGTCGCTGGAATGGATATATTAAAATGCATAACCGATTATGCCCTTCGTCTCTATCGCAGTATCCACAATTTCGTAAAAAAAAAAATAAAAAAAAATGGACCAATCGTAATATTATCCGGGATCGTCGTGAATCGTATCGTGAGCGAGTGCGGTGAAAATAATTATGTGATGCTCGCGGAAATGCCGTTCGTCAATGATATGGTAAAAAAATAAAAAAAAATAAATAACGTTATTACCGCGAGCATCGGTCGATTAATATTTCTGAAAGAAAATTAATCTACGGTATATATAGCATAGTATATAGTATGTAGTAATAGTATAGATGTACAGTATTATGGTAGATACTTGTATACTTTATCCAGAGTATATGAGAAAACAAGGGAGGTAACGATGCGCTATAAAGTGCCCATACCAAGCAATATCTCTCCTTTCTCTGTATAGATGTATCTGTATGTATATATACATATGGCTATGTATATAGACAATATATAGGTGGACGTTATCAAATGATCTTTTTCTATCGATTATCTCGAGCCGCGGCGTTACCGGAAATTGGCTACAGCCAATCCAAGTCCGATCGAGCACAACATCGGAACGTCCGGAGTTACGTAGAGTACGGGAATCAGGGGGATTCCCCCGTTTCACTACAAGCGAGTAGTAGCGGCTCGAGTCTAGACCCCTCGATATCCTCCAAGCCCAGGCGTTGCCAACATAGCGGGCGTTAACTCTCGCCCTCCGGACGACCGAATAATTAGCGAACGGGTTTAAATTAGCACGTAGTTAATTACTAATTAGGCCATCGTTACCTCCCCCACTCTGCCATCGTTCTCCCACCATCGAGCGCCAACGTACTCTCTTTGTACACCAGTGCGCTGTATATTCAAGTCACGGGCTTTCGACCAACGAGTCCAGCTGCGGGTGGGGGGAGGGGGAGTCGGGAACCGCCGCTATCCAAACTCCAGACCATGCAGCACTTATTCGAAAGTTTCGAATTAATCGCTACGTGATCCACAGACCTCAAAGCCACCGCGTTTAATCCATTCGGTGGAAAGATATATATTTTTTTTTTCAGCCGCATCCCGATGCTGGACTCGAGTCGTAATGTTTTTACGATAAATTTTCTCTAGGATTTTCATTTACCGTAGCTTTACACTACTTGTGGGATTCTTTGGTAATATTTACAAATTAAATAATTAGTTAAAAAAAAAAATTTTAGTATTAAAAAAAAAAAAGATATACAATTATTACTCAGGAGATGAATTTTACTCAGCGTAATAATAATAATAATAATTTACTCAGCTAGCAAGTTGTCTCGCTCGATATTTAATAAAATAAATTCATGCACATCTCGGGGATTACTGGATTTAATATACATATATAAGATTTATCGTATGTATATATATATAATATATGTACGATTACATTTACTTTTATAGTAAGATGCGAAGCAACACTGGAAGATGGTTTACGTACCCTCTGTTTTTTTTTTTTTGTTTATTACACGATTTTTTAGCTTTCTGTGATTTTTTTTTATAATTTTTTTTTTTAATATTTTCAGATGAAACCGCTTTTCTTTTTATCGTGCCGTAACGGTGAACCTTGTCGTATAATATTCAGCATCGATGGATTTTTTTTTTTCTTTTTTTTTTTCCTCTGAAACATTTGAAACTCTCGGCGGCGGATTACTTCGCGAAATCTTCATCTTCCTCGCCGTTATATATATCGCAGGGGGGGGGGGGGGGGGGTGCGGTAACCGTTCCTCGAACTTTTAATTCCCCGTGACGACTGGGAAAATCCGCGAGATTTTTTTTTATTATACCGCTCGTTCCGCGAACGTCGGAGAGGAAGTATCTGTGCGAATTATTCGGATTTTACGCGCGATTGACTTTTTCCGTTCCCGAGAGGGTTTACTCGTACTTGTCTCTTAGTCCGGCTTTTTTCCTTTTAGTATTCCGTTCTGATTCGACTTTTCTTTCCGGTTTTTTTTTGCTCTTTTAATTCAAACGTTTTATATAATCTTTAATCCTTCGACTCGTACCCGGGACGAGGGAGAGACCGGAGGAGATCCGACGATCCGGCTTGCCTGGCGGGGACGATTCGATGTATCGAAAGTCGTGACGGATTATACGGGAACGTTGTACGCGCTCGATTTCACGGAGGATCAAATCCGTCGGACGGTTTCATTCGCGTATTCCACGTCTCTGCCTCCCTCCTCCGCCCCCTGCGCCCGTCGGTTTCCGTTACCGACTGCGCTCTCCGAAACGGATGGACAAGGGGGATGGAGGAGGGGGTGACGGGTGTGGAAGCGACGGTGACGGGAACGGCGTCGCGGTGCCGGAGGGGCTAACCCGTTCGTTCACCAATACATCACGTACACCTATCGACGTTGAAATACCCGATAGAAATAGTAGAACCGGCCTCGATACGTCCCCGAGTTCCGTCGCTAATCAATCGGATTTTTAATTACCAAAAACTACCCTCGGCGCGAACCGGACGGAAGAATTAAAAAAAAACAAATTGTTTCTTTAAGATGAACAAATTTTTTTTTTTTTTTCCCGAAATTTTTTTATTTATCTAGTAATGTTTTTTTTTCTGATTCGATATATTTCAATCGTGTTTTGCGTATCGGTCGAAATTAAATATATCATCGTGAATAAACGATTTGAAAAAAAAAAAAAAAAAAAAAAAAAATGGGAAAAAAATGTACCGCAATCGAAATACTAACTTCCTCCCGGTGATCGGTAAAAAAAGACGCGCATAAGAAATTTTGTTGCCCGCTGACACGATATTTTCCTATCGAACGATAAACGTACGGCTCTCGACAGATAATAATACGTTGGAATAGTTATCGAGAATAATAACGTCCGGTGAGGGGGCGGGGGGGAGGTGTCATTGAGACGAATGAATCGTTGTGTCAAATCCGACAATGCGGGCCGATTATAGTTAAGCGTTTATGACGTTAAAATTTTGCAACAGCCCACAGACTATCGGTTGTTCACGGTTCAGCCAATGCGGGGGGTTGGGGAATGCTCTCGATTAGTTTTTGGTTCATTCTCCCGTTAATTCGTTTGTCGATGCGAATTCGGCACTGTTTTTTTTTTTATTCCGCGCCCGACACAGGCCATTGCTTTTATTCGTTTTAAAACCGAGCAATTATTTTCCGGTCGTATATTTGTCGTTTTTTAATGTCACATGTGCCGGTTTTCTCTCCGAGCGAGAAAATTTTTTTGTCTCGTTTAATGAAATAATTAATGACTTAAAAAAAAAAAAAAAAAAAAAACGTCTCCACGCGACGGCTTTGCTAGTGGTAAATGTTAATAAAAAGTTTGGGGAGGAACAATATATAGTATTTTTTTTTATTTCGGTATTTGTAGACTCAAAGAAATCTATCGACTCTACGTAATTATTAATTAGGCGTTACCGGGGCCCGAGGGAAACCATGGTTACCTGTTGTACATGAGGACGTCCGGTTTCCACAGTCTGTTTGGTGTTATTCTGAGACCCTTTATACCACCGTATTCCGTCTCGTTCCACTGTAGATTATAGTCCGTCCACTCCTGAAAAAAAAAAAAAAACGGGAAAACATTTTTAATTTTTTTAATTTCATTTATTTTTTACGTGTTTTGATTTATTTATTATTATTATTATTATTTCCTATGTATCTATTTTTAAATGTCGGATAAATATGTACAGTTCGATTTTTTTCTTTTTTTAACGCGATCACGAAATTTTTTCGATGTTTATAATGGATACGGTGGCTGCGCTTTTCTATTTCACTCAATGTTATTCTTATTATTATTCATTCGTACCTTCAAAACTCTAGTTTAGCTCGACTCATCCCTTCCCCGATTTTTCTAGGGGCGGTTTCCAATCCAGTCTTTCTTTCAAATGCTCTTGCAAATTCCCAAACTTCCGTAACCCGTTTCCGGGTTTAAAAGCTTGTTATCAACATCCCTCTCAAGCGCCCACCTAGACAGAGAATCTAGCACCCTATCTACCCCTTCAATGCATTCCTTTATCTCGTAACTAGCCAACCCACATGTGTTCAATGCTCTCCTCCTTGCAAAAATGGAACTTCTCAGAGTTAAATTCCTGGCGCTACCTTTCTTTTTTGGTCCTTTTCGAATTTTTTTTTAAACCAGTTTTTTTTTCGTTTATACACCCCCTCCGCTATAAATTGTTATCGATCAATTCCTATAAACAAGGACAACACTTAAGAGGATACAAACGAAAGCACAGAATCGACTGGGCGTCCGCAAGTACGGTAGGTAATTAATTACTTATGGTACTAACGACTTTGGAAGGACACTGAAAGTGCCTGGCAAGCCGAAGCTTCTACTGCTGTTGCGACAATTACTGTAATTGATCGTCAATGAATGCTCGTTAATGGTAAAGGGGGTTGGGGGGGGGGGGGGGGAGGCTAAGAAGCGAGAAGATTTAGCGCTGACGCCCTTGCGCCCGGATGTTCGTAAAATATATGTATATACACGAATTCTCCGCGTTATCCTCATCGCGATACCTCAGTACCTCTTGGTTACCTTGTACCCGGAAACTGGGCAAACTTCGAGGGCTCTCGAGAGTGTCGTGAGCTTCGAGGATTCGATAGAAATCGCGAGAGAGTGAGTCAGACAAGGACGACAGAAGTTGGTCCCCGTTGGTTAAATTCGCCTGAAACTTTTAGCGTGGACTGGCATTCAAACGAGAAAGCATAGAAACGCCCCGTGAAACTCGCCAGCGACCGAGGATGGTAAGAAACTCGATGTCGGCTTTAATTTGCTTATCGGAAGTGGCAACTATACCAAAGTAGCCCATACAAATATGCATACGAAGGTAATAAAAAAAAGTATTGCTATGATTTGCCGCGTCTTATGATATTGCGGACGCGAGAGGTTAGGCAAATGTCCTATTTCAAGGGGGTCGCGTGCAGCTCAATTGTGCCGATGTTCACCAATTTATGGTCTTTTCTTCAGCCGACAGAAAAATCTGAAAAAATTCTATCATATCGGAAAATGTTTGAAGAAATTTTCTGAATTTTTTTGTTGAAAAAAAAAAACATTGTTAACTGGTTTACTGACTTGGAAGTCACGTTTACGTGTTTTAACTTCAACTACTTCCTCTTTTAGACTTTGCTTATTATTTTTTCCGTATACTTTGTCGAAAGACGAAAATGACGGCATGAAGTACCCGTTTACAACGAACCGTAACGACAGTAACAGTGTGAACTCGTTGTAAACAGGTTCTCTTGTGATTTTAATGATTAATCGTTACAGCCCCTCGACTTTGTGGAGTATTTACACGAGAGTATCGCCTCACCTCCGGTTGGTATGCTCTTTCAAAATTCTGATGGTAGTTGGTGGAGCAGTGCTGTGGATATCGAAGATCCTGGAAAGCAGCCAGAGGCGTGGGTTAACGGTACCAGGATAGCTGATGCCGCAGCTGAGATGAGTTACTCGAGTGTCTCACGAAGGACGGGAGGGAAAGAGAGACAACTTGACATGTCATCTCTCCCTTACTCTCGCATCTTTCAACAAACTCGAGTATCTCGACGTTGGGAACGACATTAGCCTGCAGGAAATTAAATTATGACCCGACGAAGGTCGTCAACGACACGACGCGTGTGCAATGTCAAACGCTCGCGTTCTATTCTCGTGTGTCAATATCCGTTGTGCGAAGTGTGTACCTTCGACCGTTGTCAGCGTAGAATAATGCAAGTTGAGATAGTAGTTGGATACTTAGTTGGAAAAATCGGTAATACCATAAAAAAAGAAGCGTCCCACATTTGTTCTGCTGAGCTTGCGGAAAAAGTGCGGCGCTATCCCGGAATCTACCGAGATTCTCGCCAACGTTCGGCCAAACTCTTTGCCGGATTTTGTAAAACTTTTCGGCTGAGATTCCCCCTGAATGCGTACTTTTTTATTGGGGTTATTTATGGTCTTTAGTCCATTTCTTTTATTCCTATACTTTTTGATTTTTTTCCATGTGTTTTAACCGGTTTTCGCTGTATTACATGAGTGATTTAAAAAAAAAAAATCGACCGAGTTATTTTCATGTAGCGTATTGCCTCCATTGTTCTGTCGCGCAACGTAGAATGATTATCATGTAACGTTTATGGCCTGTGGGCTTACAGGATTTGGCCATTTGTGTCCGAAAAATTTGTCATGCTTGATATACAATAGAATTTTCATGTATGATATTTCGGCCCCCGAAGGCTTGAAGTATTCAGCGACACGAACAAGTGCATGTCGTGTAAAAATGTGCAGAGTTACATTATTAGTAACACTTCCGTCTGACAATTATGTTTGCGGTTACGCGTATTACATATTACGATTAAGCTACAAGCTCTATAGACGACGTTGTTATTATATTCTACGAAAGATATCAACAAAAAACGATTTTTATTTTTGCGGCTATCTCTGTTTTTCTGAAAAATTTGGCCGTCCAAGACTCACGTGGAGTCGAATGATGGCGAAAGTAAAATGTTGGTTCATCGCGATGAGACGAGGCGACCACACGGACAGCGAGCCCTCTCGTGGTTCACTTGAAGCTCCCAAGTAATTATCATGAATCGCCCCTGTAACACGTTATTAGCGTTCCTATGATAGTGAAGATGAGCTTTATTACCCCCGATAAATGTCCCCGGCAGGGTTGGCCTGTTCTCCTGCTTGTTCCCAGAGCCCAAGCCGCCTGCACGGCTATCAAGAGTTGTGGTAATCTCTGCACGGTTACAGCTTATCGGTACGTGATACGTCGTCATGAGACGCCGGTGTGCTTGGGATGCCACACGATTATTTCATCAGTAACCGCGATGGGGTTACAAGTTCATGTTTATGAATTTTTAGTTAAACCTCTTAATGGCCTTGGCAACCGCAACCGGACCATTCTATTCCAAGTCCGTGATTTGCCACCCTTCCAAAATTCGTTCCACAATTGACGTGCGGAGGGTGCCACTCATTCCTGATCCGACGGATACCAGCGAGATTTGGGAGGGAGGGGGGGGGGGAGGGGGGTAGAAAAGAGACTATCCAAGAGCCACTGCTTTCGAACTTCGGACTATCGAAGGGCTTCGCTACAATGCCTCCCAAGATCAACCGTTTTCTCTCACATCCGAGTTTGCGAAGTTCGTTCGCGAAGTTTCCGCACGGTTGGACGGGCCATCGGCTCCATCTGAAGTTCGTCGAGGAGCCATGGCAACAGTATCCGCAGTAGATGGGCGGCTCCAGCTGCACCCTTGGTAATGGATGCCCGAAGAGTACAAAGTGAAGCGCCTACTTGCACTATCCCGATGGCGAAGTAACGTTTCATTTTCATGACACCCGCGCAATGAGGGCTGTGAGGTAACTTTCGGTATTTACTTTCTCGGGAACGGTAGCTTGAAGCACCGCATCACATAACGATCATCTACTCCAGACAGATGGTTATGGAGTTACGGCATCGATGTATTATTCATGTCCATTTGAACCGTAAAACGGTTTGAAACTTGGGCTCGAAAAATGCAGTAAATGGAAGTACCATTCATCAAATGTTTTGGCTGTTTCGAGAAATTTGGGAATATGCAAAAGTTCTTTGGGATGTGAGGCTTTCCGGAGCTTCCTGTCGGGTATCCGCAGTAAGAAATGTAATGTGGTGTGTACGGTGGGTGTCGGATTGCCGGAGGAGAAGACAACTATCTGGCGAAGCATTACCATCCATTTTCTCAACACAAGCTGAAGGCCGACAGCTAATGCAACCGACAGCATAAACGAGCGCCCCACAAACGTGAGGGTGTGCAACCGAGGGGTATCTCGTACGTCTGGAGGCATTAATACTCCATCCGCTAGATGAAACGCGCGTGCCTCCAGGTTACGGTCTCTAGAAACCGGGGACTCCAAGGGAAAGAGCTTGGGTACATATATAAACGCACTGTGTACATCTCAAGCTCTACTGCAACAGACATGGAAGCTCTGTCGAAACCGCGGAAGATTCGACGCGGTACCGCAGCAACCATCCTGCCAAAACCCACGCGGTTTTCCATGAATTTTCCAACATCACCGCCAGTCGCTTTGTGTACCTTCATATACCGTTTACACATATTAGGTATATAGTAATATGAAAAAAATAGAATCAAGAAGATCATATTTAATGATACGTGGAAGTTGGAAGATTAAATGCTGAAGTTCATAGTGATATCCAAGGATGATTCAAGGAACCCATATTTTCTTTGAAATCTAAGTTGATGATGCGACTGCATTTCTAAAAGGAAGCGTGAGCAGCATTCTCCACATAATTGGTGCAAGTCTCACCCGCGGTAAGCGAGTTGGCAGGGTAGATTTACAGCTGTGGTGAGCATACGACGGTAAGGAAAAGGGAGAGCATCTGAAGCTCAGGGCGCGTAGTTACCCAACCCCCCTCCCCTCCCTCCCACCGGTCCCTGGTGCGAAACAATCGACTCTCCATCCCGCTTTAACTCACCGAACCGAAGAGGCGTAATTAATTAGTAAACCGGTCGCAATCGGGCATGTTGATTTGGTGGCTTCTACCCATTATTCAGCACTCACAGGAGGATATACTCTATACGTTATGTATAGATAGGAACGAGTGGAGAGGAACACGTTTACGTAATGATTTGTGGCAAGCACGTACGGCACGACGATTATTGCTGTAATTATTTGGACAAATTACATTGATGTAGATAAATGATTAGCGCACATACTCATTGAAATTCTAACCCTAAACCTATAATTGACGTCATCAACGGACGAGGGCAAATGTTTGCGAAAACGGGTTAAAAGTTAGTTAGTTTTCGGTTAGCTCTGGTTATCGCACAGTAGCGCAGTTGGCACTGCGGCCATTAGGATCGGGTTGAAAACTCATCATTTACCACATGCGCATGTCGAGGGTGGAACACAAGGCTCGTACGAGTAGTGTTGACGAGCGACTATTATTCCAGAGGCTGAGGTATATTTAGCAAATACTCTCTGTTAGAACTTCTACCTCGATTATGACGAATCGAAGCGAATAATGGCCGCGATGTAAAGACAGAGACAGATAAAAAATAGGAAGTAACCTGTATCCTAAATTGGGTATTGCTTACTGATTTTTAGGTGCCCATTTTGTTACTTCCACGAAATAACGACCGATCGGTTATGTGATCCTGAATTATGATGACAGAGGTCAACAGTTTGAATGACGATGATATAAAAAGCAGAAGAAGAAGGCACGAGATTCCTACTACATTCAATGACTGGGTTGTTTCTGAGAATTTCCATTTGCACATCATTGATGTACCGAGGGTGGGGGGAAGGGGTTAGGTCGTGTCCTTCGGGCATTCCATGAGAGATCTCGAATCGAGTCCTCGCCGCGGTCGTGAAATCCCTGGCATTCGAATATACTAACCTGGTATTCCAACAGAGAATCGATGTATAGGTACGTATAACCCCAGTCGATATTATACCGGTCTGTATAGCTGCAGGAATCGAAGGTTGCATCGGATAACTCCGTCGACCATGACTATTCCTATGCCGTGTCCTGTACACCAGAAGGAATTTGGAAACCGAAGCGCAATACGGTTGTTAGCTTCGGACTGCTGCTGTATGTGTTCAGACCGATGGATCTGGTTTCTTTAGTTGGTTTGGAATGAGCAGAAGGCCTAACAAGTACAAACAGGTTTAAGCCATTTGCAGACAGCGAATCTTACGTCGCGGCTAACAAGTACAAATTATTTTATTTTTTTTATTATTTATTAAAAAAAAACCCATTTTTCAAATACTGGACCAACTTTTACTTTTTTGGAAAAAATAGGGTTTGCCTAAACCTCGTTTAGTCGGCAATGCACTAAAGAAGCTCTTTGTGTTCATTTTCGCATTTGATCCGTTCATCTTGACGTTCGGATTGACTCTCGATCGTTTTTTAACGCGTTACTCTTTTTTTTACGGCCTCCTCGGGTAACTCATAATTGTAGTCGTATTGCCTCACGAACGCATTATAATAGCTCCGTAACCCCTTTTGTCGGCCGATGGGATTAAAGAGGCTATGAGTACAGAACAACATTATTACGATTCTGTGTGCCGCTCGGCTCGGTCATCATTGTCGAGAAACTCGCGAGAGCATCGCTCAAAGGGAAATTTCTGTGAAGATGAGCTGCTTTGCGCGTTCTACTTCTCCAGCTGCATCGTAGTACCCAATACGACTACAAGGCGCACTGTGTCCACATTGGAATTGCAGCCCAACACACAAGTGATCTTGTTGGCTCTGGAGAGCCCCACAAACCCGTAGCTTTCCCTCTTTAATTTCACTACCGCATATATCTAATAGTAGAACCGTGTGGAAGAGCTCGGGAAGGCCGAAAGGCGAATTGGGTTAGGGGTGGTTGGTAACGCAGTTTCACCGAATATAACAATAAAATGAACTTTTACAGCTGCGATACTGAAATACATCAAATGCCATTTCCGTTCGTGCGTCACGATACTTAATCGAAAATATGGAAAATTCCAAATTTGCATCCAGTTTTTCAATCCTGCTGTCGGTTGGTCAGTGACGACGAACTGACAGAGCCGACAGATGTCTGTCATGACCACCGTGTGCTTGTCGTAATACCGGAAGCGAAAAAAAATCATTATCTGCGCCAAAAATTAATAAAACGTTCCAAGATCCACTGATTCTGCTAATTTTGAAAAATTGTTAATCGTAATCAAAATCACTATGTTCTGGTAAAATTCAATTAGATCGACGCGGATCAATTTCATCACTTTTCTAAACAATCACATGTGTATATAGTGGAACACTATACATCACGCGATGAAGTTTCATCAGGATAGGATAGTCGCGGGCCAACAATATCGCTTTCATATGGATCAGCGGTGTCTCCTCGTATATCGAGGACAATATTCTATCGGACTATGCAATAGGGATGAGAGGATAGACGAGCGATGCGGCAGACTGCAACATTGCACGTAGTACGGTCCCAAGGTAACGTCGCGTTGAAGCTCGTTCGATGCTTCTCCGCACTCGGTTGATATTGAATCTTAACCACGAAGATGCATCTCTGGCGACATGAATTGATTATGCGTCTATACCATACATTCAAGAAATTTACTGTTGTTGAGTATATGTATCCCGGCAATCCGGCATCAATGGACCCTCTTGTGAATCGGAGGTTACGTATGAGCTAACAGCGTTTTAAAGAATCCTCATCGTCATAATGGGTACCAAAACCAGCGAGAAACGACACAGGAACTCAGCCGACGCCTGTCCAGACCGGGACCCAGGTGTATGACGTTAATGGTGCGCCCGACTGAATGCGCACTCTGCTGAGATTAGATCCGAGTTTCACGACAACGAAAGAGGACATCGCAACATCTTTTACTACCCTCTCCTGTAACCTCACCTTTCTTCTTTTCTCGTACTCAATACACCCCATTCCGCGACTTTCTATTTTTAAAGCAGCCATCCTCATTCCCTTCAACCCTGTTAACGTCAACGAATTGAAGAAGTGAGTGCGAGAATTCAAGATAGAGATGGAAGAAGTGAACAGGGAGGGGAAAAAAAGGAAGTAACGTGGGTGTATATGTGTGGGACTCGATTATCCGGTTGGTCTCAGGCCGAAGTGCACATTCGTTCTTCTACCAATTCCTAAGGGATGTTACGGTGAATCCGTAGCTGCTCTACCGATCGAAATGTAAGAACGGACTCGCTTACCCGAGTGCCAGTAGATTTCCAACGAATTTTCCAAGGGTGGTAAATCACGTCCTTGCTGGTGGCCTGCTTTTACGGAATTCTTCTCTTTGGGATAGAAAGCACGAAGCATGGAGAAAATTTGCGGAAAAATCTACATTTCGAGAAAAGACGACAATCCACTAACGGACGACCAATGTTTCGTGTGCCACAAGGGGAGGTAAAGTTAACTTTTTCTCATTCGTTCCTTTACTCCGTCGCATGGATTTGTTTATATATTCCGAGAACGTTTGTCGACGGAGATACCGGAAGCAGCTATAAGGTAAGTAGGGAAGAGGTGTCTCTTACACCACTGCTGGCGAAGGCAACGTACGTGGGATGACACGCTACATTGAGGAAACACGCGAACCTCGCTGAGAATGCGGATTTAGGGTTTCTTGCGCGCAGGACGATTGCCTTAGGGTCCTCGGTATCCATGTTTCATGGTTCTCCTTATAGTGGAAGTTTGTTGTTTTCTTCTTGCCGACATCTGCGACTATTTGAAGACTTATGTTATTTGCTACTGACTTTAATAAAAAAAAAGTAAAGTAAAGTAAAAGAGTTCTAATCTTTTCGAAATCATCGGAGAATGTGAAATTTTTAGTTATTCTGACTGGAAATTGATCGCCTGGAATCTTTAGTAGGATTAACGCCTCCCGTTTCCGTGAGTGTGAAACGAGATTCCGCCGAAGGTAGTCGTTCCGTTGTCGGCTGTCGAAGCAGCTGAAGCGAAGTGCAGTGGATGAACGAGGGGAGGGTTTCCAGGATGGATGTGCGCGGTGTTGCAACCACCGGAGAATATGAATTCTCAATCGTGCTTTCGCGTAGCGGAAGTCGGTTGCAAGCGTGAGCTTTGAAAATGGAATCCACTATCCACGGAGAGAGCTCCAGGTCGCGCGGGAGAGGTGGTTTTCGCGAGAGAGCGCGAGACTGGAATTCGTAAACTTTGCGGGTTGGTAATACTAACGCCCGGAGAAACGCGGATGAGGAACGAATATATACTCTGGTGTATTACGGTACGTGCGAATGAAACGAAAATTCACGATTCTACGAATTTATCCGTTGAAGACGAATAATAAACAGTACGATATTAAGCAACACAAAAAAATGCATTATGTCGGGAGTACCAATCATCCCTTAAAATCGTAATTTCCTAACAATAGTATCACATATTTCATTGGATAACAATAATAAAAAAAAGATTCAAAATATCGGATTCGGACAATTACTCTGATCAACGATCTGTCGACGATCTGCCGATTCTTTCACCGATCCATCAACTTGGACGTTATATTTGTCTTCCGATAGGCGATGGAAAAAGATTCTCATAAATTTTTACGCAGGCTATGAAAGCTTAGGTGCACATCTTAGTGCCTATCGATGTACATAGACATCGAATACATATTCGTCGAAGACTTTAAAGCGTCCCTATCTCTCTCGGTCCTTCCTCCGCACTACCAGCGCGCAGACCGCTTCCACCCGGAGCTGCTACCGCTGTCGTTCTACGGGCTTTCCTTTGGTGTTGCAACATGGATGAATCCTCGGGGCCGAGTAACTTCAACCGAGGGAAATGGTTTTCATTCCGTCAGCTGCTACCGCTTCTGCTGCTTCGACTACCGGTGGCCGCGGGGGTTTGAGTCTACCGTGAAGGATAATTTCTACGCTCTGTCACGAAATTACTTTCTCCTAACGCGCTAGTGGCGAACGCCGCTTCTGCCGATTATGCCAGCAATGGGGAGAAGGGGAGGAGGGAAGAAGTTTTTTCAGATGATCGTCTTGGCTCGAGGTTTCCTCGTCGTTGAATTAATCCCGGAAAAAAAAAAGTGTCGGCACAGATTTTTTTTTTCGCTCACTTCGACTGGGTTAATCGTCTTTAAGAATCGAGGCAGAAGCATTTATCGGAGGGGGATGAAAATCTTCATCATTGATAAAAAAAAAAACTTATCAATCGACTTGTTTTTGTGATTTTATTAATAAGTTTTTGGTATTATTATTATCCTTAATGATTGGCAATATTGATTTTCTTTAATTATTTTTTCGATTATTTATAAAAAAATTTATTTTCTAACAAAGAAAAAAATTCGATCGAAAAAAACGATCTCATGGGTCGTCGATCTCTGACTTCATCGGATATTGATATTTTTAAAATTTAAAATTGACATTTTTAAAAAAAGTTATTAACAACAATTGGGATGAGAAAGTCACGAGTTGCAACACGTCAGTAGCAACTGCCACGTGTAAAAAAAAAAAAAAAAAATTTCATCCCTTTCATACGATATAAGGGTTTCGCGAAAGCAGAAAAACATCGGAAAAAAAACATTGGAGCATTGAACGTGAACCTTCCTACAGTCAACAGAACAAAAATCGCTCGACGAAGTCAATAGAATCGAATAACCCATTGAAATCAACTTGACGTTCGTGTGCGAAGTTGTCGCGGGGATTGTCGAATTATTGGGCTTATATGATCCACACGCCGCTTTTCCCAATGGAGATGCAAATACAGTTTGTCGTTGCGTGTGTGATGCATAATAGAATCGTGAATCCCTTGATTTCTAAGTTCGCACCAATTCCCGATTCCCCTCGGGCA
Source organism: Buathra laborator (assembly GCA_934046635.1). NCBI lineage: Eukaryota > Metazoa > Arthropoda > Insecta > Hymenoptera > Ichneumonidae > Buathra > Buathra laborator. The sequence continues at coordinate 18,765,426 of OW203895.1, read as the reverse complement.
AACCTCCTCATCGCAATCTCATCAACACCAAAGTATGTCATGTAAGCGAACGGGAGTTTCCCCGGTCATAGAGTAATCATTTTCCCCGGTAATGGAGCGCGAGTTGCGCGTATCACGTTACCAAAGATAAATTTATGTATCGGCTTGTACCATACCTGTCTGCCGCTAACACATACCGTAGTGCTTTACTGCTAACCCTTGTACCCACTAACCCTCTTAACCCTCGGTGCATCGAGGGCTCACTGGTACTTATACATAATATGTTTGGCAAACCAGCGATGCAAGAGTGGAGTGGCCCCCACGACGATGCAAAACTCGTTCGGCATCATATGCATCGTATGATAAAGGACTCGTGGCGGCAAGTGTTCGCAAGCGAGGACAGTAACGAGATGGTAGAACGAACGTACCGTGTATGCATCATGAAAACGTGTTCATCGTCGAGTCTGAACGAGTCTTGGACATCATAGAAGGTCTCTTCTAAAACCCAAGTGGAATATGGGTTCATGTAATGTAAACCAGGTAACCACGTACACTTCGCGATGTGCGAATGTGCATTGAAGAAGGTGGACTGTTGATGGACAGACTATTGGAAGGCTTTGCTGAATTCGGACGTAAATGGTCATTGGTGGGGCAGTCTATTGGAAGGCTTTGCTGAATTCGGACGTAAACGGTCATTGGTGGGGCAGACTATTGGAAGGCTTTGCTGAATTCGGACCTAAACGGTCATTGATTGGACTGAAATTTTGAGGAATCAGGGCAACTATTTAGGGCTTTCACTGTACTCTGTACCCAACGATAAGGACCTCATTGGCATCCATATTAAATTTGAGGAAACAAATCGTGAAAGATACGAGGAAATGAACGAAACCAACAATGATAATTGGTTCACTATTTTCCGATGCGAAACATCAACGTTCCCTTGGGTTTCCGCTACAGATCGCTTACACTTCTGCTATCTGAGAATGAGACGGGACCGAGCAAGCAGAAACGATGAAATGGATCCTTTCGACTTTCCTCGCCTATTCTCATCGGTATCTACCGTTCTATCGTAGTCCGCGTTGTTCCCTTACCCAACGCCACCAACCCAACTTCCCCTTTTTCATCGTCTAGATTTATATTCTCGTTTCTCGCTTTTCTCCATTGTGAATTTGCATCCGTCGACGGGTAGCCTCGAAACGTCAATCCTGGTACATGTCACTTGCCGATACTCCGAGAGATTGTGTAACTCACGGCGAGCCTTCTTTCCTTTCGCCTCTTTCACCTTTTTATTCTGGTGCAACAACCAAGCACTCGAGGATTCCTTTTCTCTTGCGAACTGTTTCTTCGTGCAAATCCAATATCTTTCCCGACCAGTCGAGAGACTGTTTTCCGATATCACTTGAATTTCACACGCACCCGAACCCCCCCGCCCCTCTCTCTTCCGCTCTCCCATTCGCCTGACATTGTCGATGTTCCACTTAGCGCTAATGGCTAACCGAAACTACGACAATTTTACTTCTCTTTGCGCGTTTACTTGACAGTCGGACAGAAAATCGAAAAAATCTCAAAGGGAAAATTTCAATACGCAAAATTGTAAAAGGAAAGAGTATTCTACGCTGAAAAGTTATGTATAAACTGTATACATAACTTTGCAACCACGTCTCTTGATAATACGAAAAAAAAATCCATTTTTTTTCAATTTTTTTTTCATAATTTTACCGGAAATTGTCACGTTTTCCAAAAAAAAAAAAAAAATTTCAGCAAATTTACTTATTTTTTAAATTGTTTGATAATCGATCATTTTTTTTTAGTTTAACTATAGTTAAGGTTTAGTTGAAGTAAACGTATCACAAACTGCGATATTTGACGATTTTTCGAAATAAGACTCATCGCGAAGGAGTTTGCGGGTTGAAAAAGAAAAAAGAACGACACAGACAAGCCGGCAAGTAGTTGAATCCGTTATTGGTCAGACTGATGGCTCGCCGATGGTGGGGGAACGATCTCGCCTCCGTGGCGTCAAAAATAAATATGTGTACTATAAGCAGAAGTTAAGGACTGCCTGGTGACTGGCGAACGCTTTGAACTTTTTCTGCCTACTTGCGCGTTGTTACTCCTCGTATACAGTGTGTGTGTGCAGCTATCGCTGTCGAGTTATTGATATTTATGGCTACCGCCTAAGGTACAACACGTTGGAGAAACGCTTGCATAGCTTCGAACTCGTGTCGTGCCTCAAATCCCAACCGAGCGTTCAAGCAAGTAGGTGCACCCAGTATACAGATATACAGATATAGGTCTTTCTTTCCGCGTTCCGGGGAAAGAAAAAAAAAAAAAAAAAAATCGTTCACACGCACGCAAGTCTTCTCCCACGACAATGTTTTTTACGAGGCAAAAAGTCAATGACTATCCGCCCCACGAGAATAGTTTGTCTTGCGCGAGGAAAAGAGAAATAAGGTACGAAGGAACGCGGCTTGCAACGACTTTTTTTATGGCCGCACGTGCTTTTCGATAATCGATTATCGCGAGGTTTCGCATCGGATGCATTTCTCAGCTTCTCACACAGATACTCGCTTAAGGAAGATACATGGATTATCGTATTGTGTATATCGAAAGGTAGCGAGTCATCGTGACTCCTCCGCTTTGCGCCCTCACATCGAATCGGATAGATTTTCATCTATAATTTTAGTAATTGAGTAGATCGTCGAGTTTCGCGCTGAATTACGAAAAATATACCAAAAACCATTCTCAATGATGATTTTTTGGAATTATTTTTTTATTTTTTATTTTTTTTACTTGACTTATGATTTTTTAATTTATTTTCATAAAATCATTTGAAAACTATTTTTAAACTATTTGGCGACGATTTTCAAATTTGCAAAAAATTGCAAAAAAAAATTTTTTTTATGTTTTATATTTATATACATATAAATACGAAATTTCATTTCGCACATATTTCTATACGATTTATATTTCACGAGGAGACAACTAGTTGCGAAATCGTAACAGCGGATGCAAATAACGTATCGAAGGTTTAATCGACTTACCAACTTCAGCCAGGCATTCGTAGTCAGTATCTGGTTTTTTTCGTCCTGAAATAGAGAAAAAAACAATGAACGTTAGAACTCCGGAATGTATTAATCGAGCAAATTATATTTCCTTTATTTGCATATTCATGAGAGGGGAAGGGAGTCGGGTACGCGCCACATGAGCGAAACATACTGCTGTACACAAGTATATACACACGTAATTAAAATTCCAAGCGACTCCCGTGCACCGTGCGCTCAGCTAACGGGAGGGAAAGCCCTCCCGCAGCTTTCAAGGCTTCGCGTTCACGTTCGCGAAATCTCTTCTTCTTTCCTCGCCGCACATTCGTATTCATTAATACCAATGACTTAATCTCGCAATACGAACGAAACTTTTCTTTTTTTCTTTCTTTCGCGAACTAATTTAAACGTTTATTAACGCATTAATCGCTTAGATACGACCAAAAGGTTCATACGATTGTGTAATTCACAAACATTAGAAAATCAACGACTGTCCGTGTTCATTGGCTATCATACAATCGTATGATCGACGTCGGTTTCTTGAACCACAATTCGCATTGAAAATTCTGCCGCCTCGTCGACCAATCGATTGTGAAGCTCACGCGATGGTGGAGTGTCGCTACGGGAATCCATTGTCCTATTGTTCCCGTGGGATAATTTGCCGAATCGATTATCTCCCCCACCCTTCCCCCGTCCATCGTGCATCGAATGGATTAAGTCGAGTATAAGTGCTCGAGATCTGCAACCGGAACGCGCCTACTGGCGAAAAATATCCTGAATGAATATATCTCTCGATATCGTCGACGATGAAGAGCAGTTCGCGACGATTAATATTTAAGCTTTAGCCGATTAATCATTTCGCGCGCAAACCAACAATTTTCATGACAAATAAATTATTGGGGTTAATAAAAGAAATAACAGAAAAAAAGGGTAAAAAAACGTATAGAGTAACTATGAGACACGAAATAAAGAAGGAATGTAGAAATGTTGAATATTGCTGCTCGGATGATGGGCACAGGGTATAAAGTTCCATGAGAATACGACGTTTTCATTTCAAAGAGAAAACTGAGACAACCGATATAGTATCCCGCGAACGCGGTTCATTCTTTTGCCCCTACATCCCCCTCGTCGCATCGCCTATATCTTCCCGTGTCGCTTGCCTTTTTCACTTTATTAACGCAGAGCGAAGAAAAGACAAAGGTTTCGAGAAATTTCAATTTGAAAAACTCCCCCCACCCCCGGTGAAATTTTTTTTACAATTTTTGAAAAAAAAAAAAAATGGCTTCAGTTGTTGATGCTGAATACCACGTGAAATATATGAGGTTTTCGAAGTACGCGAGAACAGCGTGAAAAAAAAAATTAAAATAATATTACTGCGGAGAGGTGATAGCCGCTACGCGATCGAGTTTTCTCGACGTTGCAGGCAATCGAGATTTTATAGGTCACGCAGCCTGCTGCACTCACCGACGGGGGTTACCAAAGTCACACCAATTAAGGCCAAACTTGCCAAGCGTGCAATTAAATATTTAAATCGTTACGCGATCGCGCCCCCCCCCCTCCCCCTCCCCCCGCTCCCTTCCGCCGCGAAACTTTACGACGAACGAAAAGCAATGTCGATGGGGCGAGAAGAACTAAAAAAGTTTACGTAGGAACAATACGTGCCACTGTAATGCCACACCGACAATCGGAACGAAACTTTCAAACTAAGTTGATTTTTTCAAACTCCTTCGACTTTCGAACATCTTCAATGATTACCCTTTTTTTTCACAGTTTAATTCCAGAACAACCGAATTTATTTTATTCTATTTTTTCACACCACTTTTCAACGGCTGACTTTGAAGAATTTTAAATTTAAGGAAATTTAAAGAATTTGAAGAAATTTAAAGAATTTGAAGAAATTTAAAGAATTTAAAGAAATTTAAAGAATGTAAAGAATTTAAAGAAATTTAAAGAAATTTAAAGAATTTAAAGAATTTAAAGAAATTTCAAGAAATTAAAAAAGTTTAAAAAAATTTTAAGTTTTGATTTTTTACTCAGTGATGACGGTATGTTACTTCGTATCGGATTAATTTTACGTTGCGAGTCATTTTAGAATGTTTTATCTACTATTGTCGCGGAAGGATAGGCGGAACGACGTAATTCATTAATATAAAAAATAATTAAAAAAATGATACGGACTTCGTCGGTTTGTGTTTATCAAACATCAATTTCACCGGTGGTAGAACGTGAAAAAAGTGGAATTCGAACGAGAGCTTTGGAATGGCTGTTTATAGTTTCACAGCGTAATATACGGGTGACAAAGTTATTATTATTATTTTTTTTTATTAACAAAATTTATTGAATTTGTCGGGATATCGATTTCACAACGGAATAATTCGTATGCGAAATGACAATAATTAGCAGAGTAAACTCCGTCTATGTAATAATTTGATAATTTATGATAATTACTGACATCCCTGATAAGTTGACATCTCGTACTCAAGACCCTTCCGCTACGTATGATTAATGCATTCTGTGACCACACCGAACTTCTGCGAGAGTTATCCTGTTAATTTACTTGCATTGTGCAAGAGATTCCAACGTACAAGATATGACATTCCCAAATATACTTCGCTTCGGATTATTAACGGATTTTCATTAATTTTACTTCCCTAATAAGAAGCAATGACCTCGTAAAAAAAAATGATAAACGAATTATTGTCCATTTTGCCGAATCAATTTTCCACTAAAATCGGTATATCGTTAACCCGCATTGGCAATACGTACGCAGGATAATTATGTTAAAAAAAAAAAAAAAGTAACGACTGCGTGTTGATTCTCGCAAAACTATCCGTAAATATCGTGTATTTTCAACTGTAATTTTTAATCTCGAAAATAGTTTTTCCCTCTATTTTCGGAGTCCTTCAATGTTTTTTAATCAACAGGCAATTCGGTATCGAAAAATTTTGTGGACATAAACAAATTCTCTACTAAGTTCCGAATGGTCCTTTTTTTTTTCAAAAGCATTGGGTACTCACCACATCGATTATTTGTTGCAGAGTGATGCCGAACTTGACTTCCAGTGGTTCACTTTCGTTCGCTACCGGTCGCTCCAGAATGTTGTAATTCGCTAGTAAATGATTCAGCAATTCTTTTTCGTGTCGTCCGCAATAAATTCCTGGAAAAAAAGTAAAAAAAAAAAATAAAAAAAAAGTAATGATTAGTTGATTGATCGATAATTGACAATCGAGGGAAATCGACTATTCGCTATTCGATTTGCTGTTAACGTATCGGCTAAAACCATAGTTCGGCGGTTCCTGGAATCACTACGACCTCCTACGCGTTATCGTCAAACCCAATTGGCCCGAGGAACATAGGTGTGGTTTAACCGACTTCGGAATCCATCCCGGAGTGCGGTACTCGGCAATGGTACCGGGTAGCTTGGCCGAGGCTACCCAGAATCCGGAATGCAACAGGATTGTATCGGAGAATAATGGCTATCGCGGTCGGCCTCAATGCCCGAGCGATATACATACGTACACGACGTTCCAATGAGGAGGTTTGGCGGTTGAGAGATGGTCAGCGTAACTAGCAATACGACACCCGACACCAAGATACACATCGTATCGATTCAAAATTCCAATTATATAAAATTCCAATCGTATTCGATTGTGTGGCGTAAAAGAAGAAAAAAGAAACGTTCATTATCGTAATCCCCTTCGCAAAATGTCCCGTTTGATGTTTAATGGTAATTAATGGTAACGAATTGGAGAAAAAGCGAAACCGCGTTGAAATTCATGAGGGAATTAAAATGGCACTTGGTGCTGTTTATTCATGATGAGACTCCACTGATAAATAGATGAAAAATTTCAAATGCCAGATGTTGTTACCATTCATTACCAATGGGAGATACCAATGGCAAATCTCTGGAAACAATCAACCAGTACATTGTGCCATTTCTTACTAATGGCAATCTACCGGTACGTTTATCTCGTTGATACCATCACTTAGAGAATTGGCTAAATTTCCAATCGATTATTGCCATTAATTCTCGAATATGTTATCCAGAAATACAATAATCGCATCTCAGCAATATTCAATGATTAATTTTATATCCCGGATTTCACGAGAATATCGATCAGCAAATCACCACCGACGTCTTCATTGCAACGCGACTTGAAAATCTACCGCGAACACTGTCTAACGCAGTAAAAAACAAGACTCTTTAATCAAAAGAGATTTAACAAACGAACCCTAATCGAGAAAAAAAAATCGTTTTTTTTCCCTATTCGATAAAACTCAGGATAATTTATTGCGAAAAATTGCATTTTTTTATATATCCAAGAGACCCACGTTAAGCCGGATTTCAATCGCTTAAGATAGGTCTTCCGTACATCATGTCGAAGCGACAAGGCAGAAGAAAATGAGGGGAAAGCGATCGAAAAGTAGGTCTACCATAGTACCAACTTCGGAATCGCCTGTCCCTAAGAATTTATTCATAGTCGATAATTACGAGAGGCGCGTCTACTACAGAGTGAACTTGGCGTATTTTATAACATACCACGTATATATATATATATATATAAATAATATGTATGTATACAAATATATAGTTTAAAGCCTCTTTCGTTCGAGATGAGTCCGTAAGTTGGGAAGCTCCAGGTTGCCAAGACTTCGTCGAGAGGGTGAAAAACACCCTATTAAAAAAAAATCAATAAAACCGGCTCTCTCGGTGGTTTTTCCACATTGGAAACTCGCGGTGGAATTTAGCATTCGTTTCGGTTGTCGAGAGGCTGACGAGCTCGTCGAGCACGCGACTGACGAGCGTTGAATCGCGTGCTCAGCTTTCTTCCTACATATTTCACTCCGGCGACCTCCAAGAATTATATGGTTGCAACTGGTTTTACATGAATGAGAAAAATGAAAGGGAGTTAAGGTGTGCTTTTTTTTTTCATAGCCAGGCGCGGTTGGTTGGCTGGAGTGTGGCGGAGCGTCGAGGCTCGAGGCTTTGTTGTTTCGATATGAATGGCAGAAAGCGCGATGCTCTTCTAGTGTTGGTGAGCACGTGCGGGCTGCGGCCACCAACCCCTTCCCTCACGAGTGAATTCACGAGGGTTACCCCCACATGTATCCACCGAACACTGCGCAAGACCGTGTCGTATTTTGCGTCAGGTAAATGCCCACGGATACCAAAGAAACAGTGATACAAAGACGAACTGGAAACGCGGAGAAGGCGAGCGAAAGACAGACGGAGAAACGGGGGTGTGGGACATGCGTGAAAAATTATCCTACACCAAGCAAGGGATGAGACAATGGGGGAAACGGGTCAGCGGGCGAATCGGCAAGAACACCGGAGACGTATCTAGTATTCCGGGTTGAAGAGCGCGCGAGATATCCACGTCTGCTAACTTGTTATGCGGAGCTTTAAAAGATCGTGGAAGCGAGACGACGGAAAGTTGAATTGAAGCGCGTAGCGAATAAGAACGACCTGGATCATGGATAACGAGGCTATAGTGCGAAGGAAAAGCTAGCAATGGAACGGGGAAAACCCCGAGTGGGAAGAAGAAATTGAGAAACCAGAGAAACCACATGTACGAGTCAAAGCGTCGGGATCCGTACGTTTTCCACGCACACCAAGCTACTCCGAGGATTCGTGAGCTTCCTGAGCTCTATCCTGAACACAAAAGACTCGCTTGGGCTCTTCCTTGATTCTCGATGAGAACACGACGGACTGAGGTGATGGGCTACGCGAGAGAAAGAGAGCTACAGCATTGATCCACGAAGGATGTTCAACTGCCTACGTGTAAAGTAACTTTGAGAACGACGTTGACGGCAAGGAACGAACGAAGCCTCAGGACGGTATTGAGAATACGGAGAGGATGACGGGGACTCACGGCGACGACGAGGATGGTGTAAACAATTCGCACCTCCGTTGTTCACTTCTTCTTCTTCTTCTTCTTCTTCAACATCGTAGCTTCCGTGTCACGTCGAGTTTCGAGTTTGTCGCATGAACGAGCCCCCTGACGCTACCACGTGACTACAGAATAGACGAGAGAGAAAAGCCTTCGAAGGAACCGAAAGACCAACGTTCTTGACGACGCTCGTCCGACGACGAGTCTTGCAGAGTAAATAATTGGAAGATTGCTGATGTTCGCCATTTTTTTCATAGAGTTCGCAGTTCATTAGGCAAACTTCGTTTAATTTTACATAAAAAAATAGTCGTGATGCAAATTGGTAGTGGCGGTGCCAGGCGCTCCTCCGGGGGGAGGTTTTTTCACCATAAATCGATAGATTCAAAGAGAAGAAAGATAAATGGACGCTAAACTGCGCCGCCTAGAAGCTGTACATCACAATATTATTAAGATTTATATCGGCTCGATAATTCATATCTATCGAATCCACGCTCTTGTTGTTGTTGTTGTTTTTTTTTTTTTTTTCTTTTTTTTTCTGGAGTATTAATGAAATTTCCCGCGCCGGAGCTTAATAATGTCACTATTAATACCGGTGTTCTTGATCGTCGTCGCAGTCGTAGAACGAAAGAAAAAAATCAGTAAGAAACTACTTTCCCGTTCGAGTTTAACCCTTAGTTACGCAAATTTACGTCGACCTTCCGCGGAGCACGGAGATGCGGGGGTGAGAAGCTCAGGGGTTTTGTCCCCCGGATTTTTACTTCGACGGGAGCGCAATCGAAATCTACCTTTTCGCGATTCGCATTTAACGTCGCGCAGTCCGACTCAAAGAAGTTTAATTAGATTTCGGGAGACGTGAGGCGAGCGGAGAAAGGGCGCAGAGACCGAATTACCGCGCCGAGTGATCTGGTGAAAAGGGTAGGAGGCAGTTGAAGCGAAACGCGGAGTGATGTGCGGTTCTTTTTTTTTCTCTCGTATACGGGGTTTAGTTTCCGCCACTTCACTGTACCCTTACTGTACCACGCGTGTGTGTGTGTGTGTGTGTGCACTTTATATACGAAATTGAATATTCATCGATTACGAATGAAAGTTTTTTCACGTTGAAAACGGGCTGAGCGTGTTGACGAGTTACACGAAGGAGAAAGCCAAGCGCAACAGGGGGAAAGGGAAAAGGGGATACGCTCTCGTGTACCTTAGCAAAGTTACGCCCCGATAGTAAAGTTCTAAGCTTTCTTCCCGAGAGTTGAAGAAAGAAGATGTTTTTTTCGTTTTTTTTTTTTTTTTTCTTCGTAACAAGTTTTATACATCGCACACACACGCACACAGTTACACACAAAAGCTCTAACGGACCATCAAACTCGACTCGTCCACACCTTCGAGAAAGATAAGCGCTCTTTTTTTCTTCGAGAAAAATCTTTTGAGATTCTCACGCAAGAAAAACGTAACATGTTGCGAGAGTTATTTTTCCGTCAAGCAGAACATAATTGTCATACAAATGATTTTTAAAAAATCCATTCGTTTTTGCAAACAATTTTGATTTTTTTTTTTTTTTTTTTTTTTTTTCATTTCACCTTTAGTTGCGAATCATATATATACATTGTTTACTTTGATTTTATCTGTTGGATAAACTAAAAAAAGAAATCACGTTACTTCGATAATCCGTATAATCAATTGGACGTATTTTCCGGGTATCAATGATGCAAATTCGTTTTCCTTCGGTCCTCTTTTCTTTTCACCCCATTTATCCTCCTCACTCACGCGTCCAGTATAACTGTATACATGTACAATGCGCTATACGAAAGCTCGTCGTCCCTTTGAAGAAAACGCCCTTCACGTGCTGTAGTGGCTATAGTGCTGAATCTTGAAGAGGACACTCGAGCCTCTAACTAGCCGACCGGTAGAAGGCTAAGAAGTGTCTTCCCTCCCCACCCTTCTCCAAGGATAGGAGAAATAGAGTGAAGGAAAGACGACAACGCAAGGAAGATAAAAAATATAAATTAAAAAAAAAAAAGTATCCCCGGAAGATTTTCTGCTCAGCGGCTTTTCGGCATTACCCCACTTTATACAGCCGCCGGCATCGGCGGCTGCGTCGGCAGCAACGGGGCGAAAGAGTGAAGTAGAAAAGGTGGGGATAGAGGGTGGAAAACAGAGAAAGCTTGTGACAGAGCGGATTGCCAGCGCGTTGTGGACTGCACCAGGCCGTGAATACCCAGGAACTGGAATAAGCACTTCATAGCGACGCGCCACACGCTTATATACATATGTATATATACATATCCGTAGTAGTAGCGGTATAGACATTACGATATACCAGTACTATGAGGAGTGGCGAAACGAGAGTTGGTATACCTACGAGAATTCTGCGAGAACGAAAGAGGTCGGTTGCCGCGGTTTCCACCGAAACGGCTAAAGGGGAAAGCAGGAAAAAAATAATGTAAATAAATGCGCGAGTAAAGCACATATTATTGTGTTATATATGCGGTTTACGTATGGTTGGGATATACGTAGTAGTCGAGGTTATGCGCGTTGAGCGTGAAATGGTACCAACGCGGAAAGCTGCAAGCGCACATCAAGGGGGAAGAGGGTTGGTGCGAACAATCTGTGATAATATAATTTTTTTTCTCTCACACTCGCGTCCACCGACTCGGCTCGGGTGGGTAGTCGAAAATTCATAATCGTAATAATAACTAATTGTTATTAACAAGGCGAAAAGCAATTCCACGCTGCGCACGTGCTACAGCGGTCGTCCTTTCGTGACGATAATTCTACATCTCGTTCTCTCGCATTCGCACTTTCCGGTCATTTTTTTTTTTTTTTTTTTTTTTTTGCGAGACGTGAAATGTTTGCAATTCTCGTCGGTATACGAAAAAAAATGTATTTTCGATGATTTGTTAATAAATTATGAAACGGGGTCGTCGGCGCTTGGTGTATATATAATATGCATACAAGTCGAGTACAGGTGAGCAAAGTAAAAGAAAAGCAGCGGGCGTTTGCGAGTCTCAGCTTGGTAAGGGAGTAAAGAGAAAGAAAGCTTTCTTCGCAGTAACCGATGGAGTACTTTTTATCTTTCCAATGTTTTTCCATCTAGCCTGCGAGAGTCTTTTCTCTCAGACCCGAGACCGTCAATGTTTTCGTATACATGAATATTGCATGTGTACCGCTCCTCCCACCCTCTAGTGACCTCCCCTTCTAGCGAGCGCGGATCGAGGCTCCCCTTTATAACGGTATCGACAAAAAAAAAAAAAGAACCGTCCTTTATCGATCCTCCTATCCTCACTGACAAAAAAAAGGCCAGCATCAGCAGGCGGCGAGAGAGAAGAGCACCCAAACAGCAGTAGGCGTTCGAGTACTCTTCTTGCCCTGTAGCGACGGACCTAAAACCGCTGCGCTGGCACAACCAACGTACGCAACCTTCGTTTACCTTGGACCAAAACCCCACTGGGTTTCGCGTGAGACCCGTAGCTAATTAACTTTGGCAATAACAAAACTCAAGTCTCTCACACTCGAGGTGAAAGGAAGGTCGTTGCAGCGATGGCGAAATAGTCAGTCATGAAACGTTTTTCATAAACCTACTTTAACCCACAGTGCCTCTTTACCGTAAAAAACGTCAGGGATAATATATCCGAATGATCAGATTCCAAAGAATGATCAGATTATTGAGTCGGGAAGGCGACTGCTGTCTTCCAAGACTGATACACTCGGTACGGGTGACTATAAACCCTTATGACGCTCGAGAGTGCTGTTGGACACGTAATCAAATGTGATGGGGGTCTATCCAGGCGATATGGAAATCTATGCTCCTTGACCGTGATGGATGCAACGGCAGTTGATAATGATCAGACATAGATCTATACACGATAACGAGGTCCATATCTGTCGCTATAGTCCACCGCACATGCGTTGATCCTCCATCATTAATGCGTTGCTTCTCGTCCCAAAAGCTCTCTCGGACCATCTTCCTACGGAGCGTCCCTCGTAGACGAAACCAAAATTGGATGAAGTCAGAGCATTGCAGAGATAGAGTGAAATACATCGAATCCCGGTAGAGTGTCCCTCTTGATTCTTCGGCTCCGTGGTGTGCCGCAAGGTGCAAACCCCAACTGATGACCCTTTACTCTCGATGTGGAGTGATATAACTTGGTTGCCAATGGCCTTGCGTATGAACCTGAAGCATCGCAACTACCCGGAGTGGTTATGCCCCTCAGAGTGGGTGAAAGCGTTGGACTGCGCTCCTTCAGATCTTCGGACGTTTCTGATGTTGCATACCGGAATGCGGCGGGTGTGATGTATCGAATATGGTGTCGAGCATCAGAAGAGCACTTTACCACGTAGGAATTTGCTGCATGAGGAGGTTTGGGGGGGGCGAACATGAGTGGAATTGAGAGGATGTATTGGTGGGGAATGCGTTTATAACCGGTTGAAGTATACCACTGACCAAGTTAGATAAAAACCTTCGTAAATGTTTCATACAGCAAATGGATCCTACAATGCATCATCCAATTAAACAATCAAATAACAGCTTTTGATCAGTGACCGGGTATTTTAAAACTCGCCGAATTACATGTATGTATAGCATTCTTTAAAGCTTCTGGTGGTATAGACTCGAGAGAAGCTCACAACGATAGCGCCTCGACCGTTGGAATTTTTATTCGATCAGTCCAATACACGCGGTAAAGTGTTGAGCTTCTATGTGATACCACCTCTGGCCCGGAGGTGCGGATCGGATAAAACCTGGTGTTCCATGTACGTGCGGTTACTCGTTTACCTCTAGAAAAAGGGGCAAGGGAAAGGGGGGTAGGGGCGCCGCACGTGTGATAAGTGTCGGTCTGGATGTTGGGTGTTAAACACGGTTATCCCCAGGCATATATTTATCCCTGAGTTTCTGCGTCGGTGATAGTGTAATGGGATTAAGGGCGATGCTCGAGGGGTTCGTTCAGGGATACTTGGAGGTTGGGGGATGCATCTATTGCTGGTTTGGACTTGTTAGAGAATAAGAGAAGGAGGGAAACCGAGTGAGAGGAATGCTCGACAATGCCGAACGATGCAGCCAGCTATATATGTACCCAACACGACCGTTAGTCGATGCGGGCGCCTTGCTCGCGGAGGATCCAAAACGCAACATTGGGAGTATCCTGCCTATCGAGCTTGGCGGAGCTCCGGAGAAAGCCCCGGAATTTCAGCGCCAATATCGATCGAATCAATATCCCTGTCCTTTCTGATGGCTACGCTTGTTGATGGTACCGGTATACGCAACCGTCGCACTGGCTATATTATTCCGTGCCGAATACCCCGAGGCCTTCGGGGACTTTACGCTCGTACAGATAAATAGTGGACTGTGAGTTGGGATTCTACGGACAGGCCCCTCACATACTATTCAGCGTTACGTCAGTCCCAACATAAAGACTCGATTCATCTTGATCCTCTTATGCTGAACTGGGAAAAAGCTTTTTTCGCATAAAAATATATAATATTGGCGTAGGGATGAGCGGGTGAGTAGCAGGCATCATGGATTAGCGCTATACTTATCGAGTCGATTGTGGAAAATCGATGTGTTCGATATAAAAAAAAAGAAAAAAAAATTGTAGAAAAAAATGGGTAAGGAAAAAACGCAAAACATATTTTCCAGGAGCGCGTATCATCGGCATCACGATCGGATTAGCATCTGAATTAAACATGTTTTAAAGATTTTATTTTAATGATTCACCTTTCGATTTTTGTAGAAAATGAATAAGTACGCCGTTGTTTTATTAATTCGTAAAAATGAATATCAATAAGTCAACCAAATTGTGAAGTTCTGTAAAGTGAGACTCAAATGTCATTTATCGCTAAAAAATAAAACTTAAATTCACTATCGTCAGACAGGTTTTTAATAAGCTATTGTGGATTTTTATTGTCCAGAATGAGATACGGGTACTTCACGATAATACGTACTGTACACTTAGTCATGAAAATCCGCTGATTCTACTATTTTTTTTTCTTTCCCTTGGAACATTTTCGTATCCCCTACGATCTCGTTTTTCCAGCGAAACGGCAGCAAAGCGTGCGCCGTTCTAGTGAAGAATTGATTAAATAAATGCAATGAAGGAGGGAAAAGCGTAGTACGGCCCTAGCCATCGAGGGTAATAAGTAAAGGAAAGAGAAGAGGATGCTTCGCCTCTGCTTTTCGCAAAATAAAAACGCACAAAGGAGAAATTCACCTCACGTTTGAAGCTACACCGTCGGAGAGAACCGGTTGTTTTCTACAGACCCTCTTCTTGGGTCTTTCTCAAAGCAGGATTTATTCTACAGACGTTCGAGGGCTTCCATCTGGCGTTCCGTTGCCTTCTCGTTTTGAGTATACGAGGCAATTGTAACGTAGTATCGGTTATGTCTTTTATTGTCTTATTGGTGGTAAGAATATTGCCACGAACAGCGTAAATCTATCAATTGCCACTGCGGAAGAAAGAAAGCCAGGCAATCGTCGAAGGAAAGTATGAATTCGACGATTTTTCAGTTTGAACAAAAAATATTACGAATAAAAAATCGTTCGATTAAAAATTTTACTGGATTTTAACTCGATTTCACATTTTTGGGTCGGGAAAGCAAATATACCGCACCTTTAAGTCCTTCGAAAGGCCACACCCTCGAATGTCAGTTCAATTCTCAATTGAATCCTTTTTTCCCCGTTTTCCCATTGATCATTGAAGTAAAGTTAGTCTATAGAAATTATTCACGTTGAACTTCAAATATAGATTTTCATTACGTCCATTCGATGCCTGCGCAAAGACGAGAATCAATTTGTTCTTACAATGTACCTTTGTTTAAGGCAATTCTGATTCTTTCTAATGAGTTGGTGGATTGGAAAGAACGTTAATTTTTTATTTTAAGTCCACCATATCAAGAAACGCGGAATAAAGTTTATAAAGAAAAAACCATGTCTTCTAAGCACAAATCAACGTGTAACAGAAGTGGAAGGATAACCACCGGCTTCAGTGGATTTAGCACCGAATATTACCAATAACAAATCTTGGAAGTGGGTTCCTTTTTGTCTGTTTGATTTGTGAGTGATCATGATTCCCGCATTCCTTATATCCTCTCATAGCTAGAAGGCACAACGGAACCAGCGAAAGAATATCCTTTGTGCGAACGGGCGAGCTTTGTGGGTTAAATCACATTTACATCCGCTATTCTCGGCCTTTCTACGTCTGTTCGAAATTCGGTAAACTACTCTTCCCTCGTGATTTTCTCGTAACTTCAACGAATTTCCACTCTCCTTGTTGCCTCCTACCACCAGCCGTTTCCCTTTTGTTCTCCTTTGATCAGGAATCAATTTAGCCCGAGAATTACAATGACATTCCTAGCATAACGCACAGTTTCCTACGTTGAAACTTTGACGAAAAGTCAGAAACGGAGGGGATCTTTAATTATTCAATGGACCGAGGCGCCAGCAGGGCCAGCCGGTCAATATCGATAAGTCAAATATCGAAGAGCGTGGATCAGGCCTGTTTGCTATAGCAGTGGGTCGTATTTGAATTGGTCGACTTGACGCAAGCCCAGTCAGCTTGAAGGTTAGTCCGGATACGGAAGGCTTGCTGCAGACTTCTATTAGCTGGGAACCAGCAGCGCTCTCCTGGGACGGCAGTCCCAGGAGAGTATATTGGCCAGCGACCTAACCCGTGTGTGAACTTCTGGCAATACGTGGAACCCGGGCATGATGATGGATGCATGCCTTACCGGGCCCAGAGGTGTACCATCCATGGAAATCATCCATTATCTACTGGGGTTACGGCAGAACTTGGTCTGTTTTGCAGAATTCGAGTTTCAACCACTACAACTTTAAAATTGTAGGGAAACCGTCCTGAAGTCAAATTTCCTCGAAGAGGCCAGCGATACTTCCTACACGAAATGAAAGTAATCTTCGTCGACCGGTTTCTGCCTCTACGTTTGGAAGTCCGCTTTCACGACAGCGTGACCAGTTGAGGCTCGATGAGTGTCGAGAATGTTCGAGTAATGGATCAGATTGAAAAGACCATATCAGCATTCGTGGTGGAAGGGGCTTCTGCGATGTTCCGTAGAACCGAGTGAAACTTGGCCGTATATATCGATCTGTTTGCTAGACGCAAAGCTTGCCCGTTCGGAAACATCTATATCTGATTGGTCCAATTCCCTTTGGGAATTTGGAACGCTGGCACGTGTAATTGCCTCTCATTTTCTTTCCCTTCTATTCTTCTTGAATCTCTTGTTTTTCGTTTTCTTCTCTTTTCTTTTTTCCCATCGAACGTAATGACTATTGAGACCTATTAATATTTCTAACTTTTCCAACTTCGCGCATTAGCGTCTGAAATACTGTAATCATCTAAATCTAAGATTGACATCTTCCAATCATCCTGACCAAGTTATTGGAGTTTAGATTTTGTTCGTATCATTGCACGCAAGGACCGCCAGCTGCTCTGCAGTAAATCCGCCCATGTTGAGAGAACGAACGGTTGACGGAAACTCGCAACTGGAGTCAACGAGTGAAATGAATAGTCAATATTTCACCGGTCAATATTATAACGTGGGGGGGAGGGGGAGGGGGGCAGCAGCGCAACTGGCGGAGTAATCGTACGTGTTGTAGGCACTCCGGATAAAGAGGAGGACTGAAGTGCACCGGCCTGCAGGGTTTACACTGCGGAGCTCATATATACCCTATAAACCTCGTTCATCACTGTGCACACCTGTATCAGTTATGTAATGCGAGCTCTCTTTCCCCTCATCACACTTTTCGTTCGTTTTATATCTTTGCCCCCCCGAAACCCCCCTTCGCGGTATAGCGGGACGACGAATCGATTCCCTTCCAACGCGCGGTTGGTTTCATAATCCACGATATATGTATATATATTAGCATAGCATCCGATTAACGGACACCACGGATGATAGGCCGTTGGCAACGCGAGAAATCGGATTATCGGCGTAGGATTCGTCGTTCGTTTTTGCGGTTGCGGTTACCGCCGGTCGTCACGAGTGGCCACCCGCAGATCTATAGACCGCGCCGATCGAGTCTACGTGCTCGTGATAGAGTATCTTTAAAATTTAACCATTCTAATGTTTGTGTGAAAATCTATAATTTTCCATATTGATTTTTGGCCAATTAGAAGCATCTCGATTGACCATCGACTCGGATACGTTGTGACACTGGCAGAGCATTCGTGTTTTTCATCGTAAAAAAAAAGATAATACGGAATTTAAATTTTTCATTGAGTATTTAATGGTGAAGAATGGTACCGGAATGGTTATTCATGGGGAAAACTAATTGAAAAAAAAAACTTCGGGTTATCATTTTTTTTTTTCATTTCGGATTGTAAGAAAGATCATTTTTGCTATATCCGTTATGCGCCACTCGACTTCCATTAGCGTCTCTGGTCTATCAGACCCGCGAATACAGTATTACCGTTGATAATGTCGCGGATTCCAGTTGCAGAATTTTTACCGGCGCTATGTCTACGTCTATGTTGCGAATAAAACATTTTTCTTTTTTAATTGCTACAAAAAAAAAACTTTATAATTTCGTAAAAAAAAAAAAAAAAAACTGGGCATAAATTGTATTGTTTATATATGAAGTAAATCGAAAAAAAAAAGTTTCGATATTCGCGTCCGGAATCCACGAAATATGCGCGCATCCACGGGTTCCACTTGGGGGGAAGGGGTTCGTCGACCTCGATTCACGTGCCACCGAGGCCGCTCTATCGCTTGCTATGATTTGATGCGAAAGCTTCGACGAGCATTTGCCGGGGAACAGGTTATCTTTATAGTACAATATATAGTACAAACTTACATATATAGTACAAGAGTGTCGAGGATGAAACGGGTGGAGTAGACGAGCCGAGCCGAGCCGAGTATCTAAAGCTCTCTGGCGATAGTTGGGAGCGTTCGCGTCCAGGAGAAGAAGCGGAGTTAGCCAACGGAGCGATTCTCGCTTGTTGAAAAAAATCGCTGCACTGATTTTCCAGGAGTGAAACACCCGCATTTCGTGGCCCATCCTCGCGCACGTTGCTGCGTTTCGCCTTTCATCAAACATTCAATACTTTCTTTCTTCCAGTAAACCAACGATAAAGAAATAACAGTGAAAAAGATCGAACGATCTTTCAATAAATCGTGAGAAAGGCTCCGAAACGATGGAGAGAGCCCACTGTCGGGGCCTCGACGTGCTCGGGGAAAATTCGTTGAAGTGAAAAAAATAAAAGCGAACATCGATGGCGAAAGGCAAAGCGTTATGTACGATATATCGCGGTAAGTGAAGGAGGATTTTCCTGCAATGCCTGTGTGCAGAGTGACGTTGGGATGTACCAACCAACCGGCTTGATTTCTCGTGTCGATCAAGCGGGTAATCGAAAGCGATGTGAAGCTACATCCGCTACGAGAGTGGAGTAAAAGATATTTGATTCTCTTCATATATCGATATAGAAAAAAAAAAAAAAAAAAAAAAGCATGAAAGAATAAAAATGTATCAAACTGGCGACGAAACTGTGCCTGAGCGGTATTAGATTTCCTGCAGGTATCTTTTACACTCCTTTTGCTCGCGTCGCTCGTCATTTTCCTTCGCTTTCGCCGTCCCTCCTCTTCGCCCTCCCACTCGAGAGGAAAAAGTTTGAGCCTCGAATCACCCGTACGTACGCTACTCTCGAGTCTGACTGCGAGAGTACATATATATATACGTCTCTCGACAGTTTACTCGGTCAAACATCATCAGTTTGACGATATACGGGGTGTCCAATGTAACTCAATGGGAAAGAAATAGGATAAGTATATTAAATGAAGAAAATTGTATTCAACGCCTTGTGTACGAGAGACGTTTTGCCAGTAGCCTACAAAGCTGATTTCTTTTATTTGTAACAACAATACGCAATTGCCGAATTTTTTTTATCGTTAAAGAAACGACGTTTCAAAGTTACGGTCTTATTTTTTGAAGAATTTTTTAACGATACTTCATATTGAAAATGTATTTCATATTTTAAAAGCGTAAAAAAATATTACCAAAAAGAATTGAAAAAAAAAAAAAAAATCGACAAATTTTATTAAATTATTTTCAATTTATTTAAAATGAGTAAATGTCTGTTCTTAAAAAAATAGAATAAAAGAACATTGCAGGCAGAACATGTCCTGACGTTTCAGACACACTGTATATGGGATACGAATGGGAATACGTGAGCTAAAATACATGCGGATGGGTTGTCGAGATCCCGGCAACCCGACCGAGGCGCGGGGAACGAGGCGGGAGATGGAGAGGAAGAGCGAGAGTTACGAGGCGCACGTTACGAGCAGCTGTATGGTCCAAAATAAGACGACAAGACGAATTTCGTCCGTTAGGGGTATGTAGAGCAGTACGTGTAAGTGGAAAAGCAACAGAAAGTATATGGTAGTGGATGTACCGGAACGAGTAGAAGCAGACGGCAATAACGGTAACCCCCGGGGCACTGGCAATGTGCATCGGCAACTAGAAACGAGTGAAAATGAGAGTAAAGAATAAATCGACATCGTTACTGTCGAACGAAAATAAATAAACGCGGACCCCACCGTATATTTGTACACTGAATAATTTTCACCTCTTCGAAAAAAAAAGTAACCAAATAAACAGTGGCGATCTGCATCTGCATGATCTTAAATTTATTCTAAATTGATGGTCCAACCTCACAGGCAGACAAAAATACCTCAAAATATTCGAAAATTAGTGAGTTTTTTTATTTATGTTATGAACAACGGAAAAACCGCTTTTTTCACGAAATAAAAAAAAATCTAAAAATAAAATGATAGTCAACAAAAAACGATAAATTAAGTTCTAAATTAGAATTTTCTTGTTTGGTTTTTTTACTCTCAATGATTTTTTTATGAAAAATCATTTTTTTGAATCTTAACTTTCTCATAAAAAAATGTTAATTTTTTTCAAACAAATATATTTATATTGAAGAATTATCGTAATTATCAATGTTTTAATATTGAAAACCAAAAAAAAATGTATTAAAAACGAAAAAATTATTATTATTATTTGTATTATTTCGCATTTTTTCTAAATGCGAATTTGAATGTTTCGGAAGATTTCGAACACGTTGGCATAAAAATTGCGAAAAAAACAAAATTGTCATAAAAACGAAGCGCTCTCTGTGAGTAATCAAAATAACTAAAATAAACAAAAGTAAGTTAATACATTTTCAGTGTCGGCTCTCATAAATAAAAAATGATATGACCTTATCGCTGACTTCAGATTGTAACGGAAAATGAATGGCAAACGCCTGGTTCCCGAACTGCGCTCCAGAAGATCGCCTCTCGGTTGGGAAGGGGAGGGTCTCAAAAAAACTTTCACGTGATGTCAGACCAGTCGCGAAAAAAGAATAATTTAATGTGGTAACAGACTTCTTTTCGTTAGAGGGAATAAATCATTGGGTCTGTGGGAGAAGGGTCGATTGGAAAAGTTTGCGAAAAAGGGCGTTGCCGGGGGGCGGGGGGGAGGTTTGGAGAACTCAAAGTTCCCTCCCTCCGTTTCGCCATCGTGACTATCGTTCCCACGGCTTATAAAAGCAATAGTGAAGAGGGTCGTGTGTGTGTCCAAGCTTCGGCACGTGAACGTTTTCTCTCGAGCACTACCCTGTATGTCCGATAATCCTCATTGAATTTATTCGGAACACTTCACCTCGTCTACACTGTATCAATTTTCAAGAACTGCCCTACAATCGTAGAAACGAAATAGATGAAGATCGTGAGATAAACCGATTTTCCGGCGCTCCTTGCCTCCCAGAATCCGTGCAAATATTTTACGAAACTTTCGAACTCTTGTAAAAGATGAAAATTTTCCAATCAGTTAAATAAATTCAATTATCCAAAGATAAATTCGCTGATAAGCGTAGAGAGAAGCAATGTATTCGCAGAGACAATTTAAAATCCGTGGAAGGAATTTCAAGACGACTCTCGCTGGGGGAAATAAAACGAATGTATGTTTTTCTCACATTGGAATTCCGGAAGTCTCGCGAGAGGAGAAGAGAGCTGAAAGAGTGAGGTTAGGGTTGAGGCGGAGGGCGGAGGGCGGAGGGAGGAGGAACGAGTCCTGGTATTAAGAATATCGGACCGGGAAATGATGGGAGTGAATATTTTCATCTACCGTCCTCTCTCGAATAGGACGCTCACCGTGTGTGCGCCCTACTTGAATAACGCTACTTGAATTCACCCGGGAGATATGCAAAGCCGAGTGAGTGATGCAAGGGCATCACGGTAATCCAAAGACTATA
Organism: Buathra laborator; assembly: GCA_934046635.1. Taxonomy (NCBI): domain Eukaryota; kingdom Metazoa; phylum Arthropoda; class Insecta; order Hymenoptera; family Ichneumonidae; genus Buathra; species Buathra laborator. The sequence goes on along the minus strand of OW203895.1, from coordinate 18,743,283 downwards.
CAGTCGCTCTGGCGAATAAATGGAGAAGGACTCTCTCTCCTGCAGTTGAGAGACGTGCAGGAGGAGGGAGGGGGGGAGGGGGCTAAGGGCAAACTACCCCCGACCGACGGGGACATAGTCATGAGAGTCGTAGGGGCCGTCGGCTAATATTTTATTATTATCTCGTTAGCGCGGTGTCGTTAGGCGAGGAAGCATGATGGTTGGGAGAGGACAGGTTTCATTTAAAATATGCAGGAGGCTTGGGACGTGGCCTCGGGTACTTCACTCAACCCAACCGAGCATAAACAATACATGGATCCCTTGACCTCACCCACTATGATACCATATACATCCATATATGTGAGTGTATATACATATATGTATTTTATATAAATGTATACATGCATTCAATGTACCAGAGAGATGAGAAACGGGACTGAAGGCGAACCAGCAGAAGCTCTCACCAAACACAGCAAGTCTCTGTCTCCCAACTCCAACCCCCGTGTACATTGTATTTAATATTTGCAACGAAGATCAAAATATTACTATACATGAAGGCTTTGTAACAACACTCTTGTGTTATCCTCACATCAAGACATCCCGGAAATAGAACGAGAGATCTCCCAAACATCCCCATCCGAAATATTTTCGAAAATGTAACAATGCCGGAGGTGTGTTCGTGATTTTTTTTTGCTTTCTCACAAAAGGAAGATGTAATTTTTTTATTTTTATGTCAATATGTTTAGAATGTTGTGAAATGTCGAAAAATCTGATTTTGGAATTTTTTAAATTTTTTATGATATGATTTTTATACGAAAATGTTGAAACCAATACATCGCTAGCTTCAGGCAAATAACGATCGCGATGAGAAAGTCACGGGTTGCAATAGACCAGTAGCAAATGTCTGTTTCGTGGTCAATTTTTTTTAAACCACAACAAAGTTGAGAGTTATATTCATTAGGAAAGAATTGGATAAAAACAACACAGAGAAGAAACTATTAATCGAGCAAAAATTGTAACCGAGGCTTCCGTGCAGCGTGCATGAAGACCACAAGATTCAAACATCGTCAGCCGCGATACCTTGTGTATACAATGGCGAGTAGCGTACAACTCAGAGAGTAGAGTTACTAGTCCAGTTACAGTACAATATCCGTGAGGTTTTACTCGTCTGTTTCGTCTGTCACCTCGGTTAACGGTTGCGCTCCTGTTTAACCGGAGTATATTTAGTCAGCACCAGGTATATGCTGCTTCAGTGACTGCTTAACCGCACGCGAAACAGCTTCCGGAGTGAAATGAGACGAGATATTAACCCTCTGAACGGCCAACCGCTGGTTTTACTTTGCTCGTCCAACAATCGAGAGTTTTTAGGCCGACCATAGTCTCAATTTTTTATTATTTTTATTAATATTGTTGGTATAATAATATCAATTTCACATCAATATAATTAATATAATATTAATCACAAGACATTTTTATTAGTTATTTATTGAAAAAAAATTATCAAAAAAATCGTTATACATCTTTTTTTTTTTCAAATTTTTAATTAATTTTATGTTAAAATATATCGCATATTTTTTTAATTACTTTCGTTTCTATGTGCCCTTTTTACTCTGAGTACCCTATTTGCGCCACTTATCCCTCCCCCTTCCCCTCCCTTTATTCCTTTGTTGACAAACGACAATCCAATTCGAACCGATTTTTTTTTTCGATCTTTTGTACCATTTGTAATTAATTTCAGGAAGTTTAAAAAAATCGACATTCCACGTTTTCGGGATTTCAGGAACATCGAACGAGACTCGAGGTGCTCAAGGGACGCGAATTGTCAGTAACCTGATCGCTTGCAGGCAACGACTACGCCAACGAATGTCGACAGCGAGCGAAAAGATGAAAAGAAAAGCAAACGGGATGGGGAAAAAAAAGAGAATAGAGCTTGAAGCACGAGAAGGCGAAGGGAGAAAAACTTGAAGGAGATAACTTTTCAAGAATCACACAGAACATTCGTCATGATGCGTTTACGTAGTTGAAGCATGTAAGCACGCGGTTCCCGGTGGCTTTTTATCTGTCGGAGTAGCTAGAGACGTCACTCGAATAAAAAAAAAAAGAAATATATATATATAAATGTGGTCTATGCGCTGCGCATTGCGGGAGAACGCGATATCAGGTGTAGCATATAACACACATGAACCTCTGGATTCCTCTATCTTCGTCTTTTCACTACGAAAACCCAAGGAAGACGTTGACACGTACTCTCGTGTGACTCACTGCCTCTCTAGCCTTCTTGGAGGATAGAAATTATGTATATATATATATCGGTATCTATATATATGTATATCACTCTCGGTGCTTTACTGGAGTGAGATGAGGAGGGAGTCACTCACTCTGTTGGCTTGGAAGGCTCTTTCCCGCCAAGCCGCCCTCGTCGTCGACAGAGAAAACGTGCGATCCGGTTCCGCGTCTCGTACTGCAGCTTGCAACGCGGCATATCAGTTGCGAGATATCTCAATGCCGCGCTGGCAGTAAGTGGACAAGACAGACGTGTGTACAATTTTTTCTTTTTTTTTTCGTTTCGAAGACACGAAATGAAAAATGCAAAGCCCTCGCGAAGCAAAGGAATGCGAGTGATTATACATGGATTTCAGTCCCGAATTTAGTTGTCAGACGCAATTGCGATATCACTTGAAAAAATTTGGAAGAAATTCGACCTTTTGGCTGAGAAAGATCACATCGTACAGGGAAGACCGGGGCTAATTGAAACGCCGCGGTAAGTCGGAACGACGCTGGAAATAATTCAAAGGTTTCACACGATGTGGCACTCTAAGAAATTACTTGGCGCTTTATGCACTCCAACCTCCAATTCTTAATTTTCTTAATGTTTTTTTTTTTTTTTAATTTTGGGAATTTTTTGAATTTGTTGGAAATTCAATGTACTAAAAGGTACTAAAAGTACTAAAAGTTTTTACGCATTAACTGGTGAATTTAATTTAACCACAATGTAACGCATTTTACGCTCTGCGCATGCGTCGACGCACGCTGATACAAAAAATTATTTTCTACGGCACTAAAAGTACACGGAGAGAAAGATCTGATACAATTCACTATATATCTAGTAAAAAATATGGTAAATTTCTGGTACTGCGAAGTCAATGGCGCCACCTGTTGAAAATTACGGGAACTATGCGAATTTTTACCATAGAATATGGTATAAATCCCCATAAATGTGGTAGAAATTTTCATAATATCGAGTATTTTCATCATAGGTGGCGCCACCGTCGAATTTTACCAGATGCCATAGTCATTTCTAGTAGATCCTTCTCTGCGTGTAGGCATGAAAAGTCGAACTTTTTGCGCAGTCAGTATAAAAAAGAATGTCCACGTTTCCCGTTACACGTTACACGTTCCACGTCTTCCACTATCAGTGACATCGCAATTTTTCCATGGACCCGGCGACATGGAAGTAAAACGGAGAACTTCGGCGTCTTGCATCAGTGATCGTAGTAGCGTAAGAAAGGGGGTGGAGTGTGGGTTGGTTAGGAAAACTTGTAACGTTGACAAAGATGAAAATTGAGTTTATCTACGATTAAATATTCAAATCATGTTCTGCAAGGTATAATTAATTGCAGATTTCTTAATGGGTTTCGTAACGGAAAACAATCATTCAAGCGAACGAATAGATAACGCAATATATAGTGATATGCAAGAATATATTATATAAAATAAAATTCAGATAGCAAGACAACAAATACGTGAACACAATTTTTTTTTAAATCCAATATTCTGGGCCATTCGCTTGACTAGCAGCTTTTCGAATATTGATGAGATTTCGCGGTGTTATCGTTATTTAATCGCGCAATTGATAGCACTTATTTAAGCGCGCAGATGATAGTACGAAACATTTTTCTTCACGGTAGAAATAATCGAGAAAACAATATAAAGGCTACCGAAGCTCGTAGAATAAGTTGAAGAGAATTTTCATATTTTTCTTCGGAATGATAATTGCGTTTGATAAAATATGAATAGCAATTTTCTATCCGTACATAGACTACCCTCGGTATTCTCGCGACATCTTATAAAATGATCTGATATACGATATGAATAATAAGTACATCGTTCTCATGTAAACCCAACTATTTTTCATTGCGATATCCGACTCTACTTGTTACGTGGCTCCTGCCTCGCAAACAGCATCAATAAAGCTTAAATTGGATACCGTGGTATTATTCTACCGACAAGTAACTGAAACGCGTACAATGCTGTTGTCAGAGAGCGGGATAAATGTAGAGCTAAGAGGGCGTATATAAAAAAAAAACAGGTCTCTCCATTACAAAACTACCTCTCCGCCGACACCGAGAATACAGCCCCTCGCCGTGAAGCTAACCCCTTCAGACGCGGAATCTCCCCCCCCCCCCCCCCCTCCACCGTCCTCCGTCCTCCGCGGTATTCTAAGTCTCGTAAGGATTGTAAGTGACAGAATAATTTTTTTATTTCTATTGCGCGTCAACTAATTTGTATTGTACGGTGCGGGGCGACAGCCCAATTGGTACCTTCCTTTTTTGGTCCTTTTTGTCATTTTTTCTCAGTCATGAGAATGACGATTGGCCAAAAAATGTTGGTACCGAAAAATGGCTCCAAAAAGGTCTGTTAGGGGTGCTGTCAGTTCGGAAATATACGACTTGGAACGAATGGCGAGGGAAAGAAAGCACTTTTTAACTAAACGAAAAGAGCACAAAAATGGCGGTTTCGACACATAATTAGCACATATAGAGCACTTAATTTTGGTGTGTGCAAAACTCATTTCTGAGACTTTGCTCAGCTAGCATGACAGAGCTATCGCGAGCGGCGATAAACCCGAATAATTTCTTTGTCGAATTCGACATGTGTCTAATAAATTTGGATGAAGCGAAATCGTTTTATCGAAATGACTTCGCATCCGAATGTTATATTTACTGTCTCGTATAAATTCGCGTCGGGTTCCCGGCAAGCCGTACGTATTGAGCTCATCGCGGGCGGTCTTTCGCTTTGTCGAACGAATAGACACCCCGGGAGGGAGAGGGGAGGGGGAGGAGAGGAGATGACCATGCGGACGCAACGGACAAAAAAAACATTTCCAGCGGTCCGAAATGTCGATATCCATCGCCGCGCGAGGGTTGCCAAATAGTGGCCTTTATCTGACGGATCATTGTCCCGAGCCAATAGCCGATACAGCGATGCCGCGACTATCACAGTGTCTCTCCCAGATGCGCTTCTTTGCGAATCGAGTCAATTCGCCTCTGGCATTGCAAAAATTCACAGGCGATGACTTATTGCATACGGTTACGTGAACGGACCCAACAGTAGGGACCGCTTGACTGTTTGACACCCGGCAAATTGCCTTTTTTTTTATTTTTTATTTTTTTTTTGTTGCTTGTCATTCCTCCGACTGGGTCGGGTTTATTGAAAAGTCTAGAGAACCTCGGAGAGGCCTGTACAGATAACCAGGGAAAATGGAGTGGAGGTGAAAGATAGAGACAGCCATGGAACCCTCGCACCGTCATCTCTTTGTCAGCTTAACGAGTCTTGCTCTCCGCTCGCGCTGTACTGTACTACCGTTTCTCTTCTCCTGTCCCAGTATCAGCAGAATCCCCGCTCTTTGTGTTCGCTCGCTGTGATCGTAAAAGAGCTTTTTTTTTCGTTCAATTCCTAGCCAACGACAGGGATAGGCGAAGTGAATTTTTTTGCGAATAATTCGCTCGTTCGCGAGTGCCGTCGTTTCGTTGACGTGCATTACGAGAGTAGTAACCCTTTCCTGTAGTGTTTTTTTTTATTCCATCGAGTGAAAAAAATATATATGTATATGTTGATGGAGATGGACAAAAATCTGGTTATGGCGCGTCAATTTGAAGATTCTTTTTGTACCTTTTTTGATCTTTTTTTCCGTCGTTACAAAACAAAGCTTTCATTCTCATTCAGCAGAGCAAACGAGATAGGAAATAAAGTTGAAGAGAAAAACGAGAAAAGAATGATCTATTTGCATTGACGGAAGTGAAATCTTCTTAGATTGCCTTGATATTCGCCGTCAGTGAACCAAGAGCACGGAGACGTTTCCCAGAGATTCTATTTCGCTTCTTCGTCAAAGTTGGAAATCGGCCCCTGCAGGTATGAACCGGGGACACGGGATCGCACTCTCGCATTTACCGGATTCGATATAATACACATATATTGCGAAGAAGATGCTGGGGATGAAAGTTGGAAAGGAGCGGACAGCGAGAGAGAGAGAGAGAGAGAGAGAGAGAGAGAGAGAGAGAGAGCCGTAACTGATGGAATGCGTAAGGCTGACAGAGACAACTCGTAAGGGAGAACGAAGATAGACGTTGAACGCATTGTCCTCGAGGACCACCACTCGAAATTCCAATCCATTCATTATAATAATTATCTTAGCCAAAGATCTTACTCGACTGTTGCATTCTTCTTAATCAATTTACGCAAAGTCGTTTATTTGTTTTTTTATCGTATGTTTGCAATCAGACGTGACACCGTCTGTTATCCGTTGGATATCACGGTGAACGATTCTTTTAAAGAACGTTCCTAGTTGAGAAAGCGAACCGTCTCACCCGATCCAAGGAAAGTCTGAAGAGGAAGTTTTGAAGGCGACAAGTGGTGACGAAGGCTATCCGACGCTTGTGCGGACGCAGCAAGAGTGCCACAAGTGTCGGTGGTGCGGACAGTAAAGGGAAAGCATAGAGGGCGAAAAAGGTACAGAAAAATCAAGGGACACATAGCATATCCAGTGGTTGAATAGGGATGAAAGGTATATACCCAGTCGGACTTGGACACGAGCCATATGAGCTGTAAAAGTGAGCGTGTAGTACACGTTCGCGTACGAGGGATGCACCCAGGATTAATCTCATAGTAGGGTCAATATTCAACCCCGAAACAAGCTCCCGTAATGCTCCATACCCGGCTCACAGGTGTCCCCTAAATCTTTCCGGAATTGACACCCGGATGCGGTACAGGTGTGTGCCAATAAATGGTAAAATCAGATGCCACAAAAAATGCGAGAAATTTGGCAGCCTTCGTAAATGCGGATTTTCGAAGGATTCTCCTGTTCGGGTAGTTTTTTTATTCACAAAGATCGAGACAGCGAAATTATGGCGATTTTTGCTAAAGTACATTTTTTTCTTTATTTGTCGACCAGCGAACGGGAACGCTCGAGAAAATTTACAAGTCACAGATTTTTGGAAGGAGCGCGGGACTCGAGGAAGATTCGTCGGGTAAAGACATCGGGGGTCATTATATTTTGGACGTAGAATTCGCACGGCGGTTCCCCGAAAAACGTCATAAGAATGCCGGATGCGACAAGTGGTAAAAATCAGTATTCGGCGAGCCGCCAATACGCTACAAGTGTCTGACTACTAAACCTTGTCTCCTCTATCGTACCGGCTGAAAACATACCCCGCAACTATAGGCAACCGGTATAACCAGTGATACAGGTGTGTGGAATACCCACTTGCTGACATTCCCGACTTGGAAAGGAGCCATACATGAACGGAAGGTCTTCAACCCATAGCACTCTGGCAGACACTCCGAAGCGACTATAGACTCCCGTCGAAATACTGTTAAGCTCGGGGAAAACGTTATCTCGTTTCCCAGAAAGGGGGAGAAGAACGGCCGTGTGATGTCCAAACCCGATTTCCGCATAGGCTCTCGATACATATGTACATAGGTATAATATCCTCCACGTATATACGTTCCACCTAAAGCCAGAGCGGCTGTAGTAGCAGCAGAAGCAGCAGCGGCAGTAGTAGTAGTAGTAGCAGTAGTAGCAGTAGTAGCAGTCGTAGTAGTAGTAGTAGTAGTAGTAGTAGTAGTAGTAGTAGTAGTAGTAGTAGTAGTAGTAATAGTAGTAGTAATAGTAGTAGTCATAGTAGTAGTAGTTGTTAGTTTATTCACGAAGGTATTAGTATGTCTACGCCGGTGTACCGTAGCACAATACCAGGCAATATCGCGAAGTGTGTGCCACTGTCCCGGGTGGGGTGGCCCTATATCGTGAGGCGTTTAGTCCCGGATGGTCGCCATAGCAACAGGCAGCCCCCGAAAATTCTCCGACTTCGAGTTAGCGCTCGGTAGATTCGTGAGAGCGCGCTCGAGAGCAGGACGATCATATGTTCTGTCCCCCTCTTCCTTGCTTGGTACGAAGGGGGTGTGATGGGTTAGGCGGGGCGGGGGAGGAAGAGGGTAGCGAGGGACGCAAGAAAAGGACAGGGCCAAGAGTATCCGATGAACAAGGGAGAGAAAGTTTACTAGAGTGAGTTAGAAAGGGCGGGAGAGAGAACGAGATTGGGAGAGGTGGAGGACGTCAGCCCTCTGCCGGTTTCATCTACTTCTACATCGCTTCGTTCTTCCTCGCAGCTCTTCTTCCTTATGCTTATTCCTGTTCTCGTACTCGCAAGCCTCGACTCGCCCTTCTTCGACTTCTACCCTCCAGAGGTTTTCACCAAAGAACTGGGTGAGTCGGTATGCACCCTTCTCTCCCTCTCTATCTCTGTATCCACCCCCCTCCCCCCGCATTCGCCCTTCCCGCCCCACCACCAAACCGTCTATCTTGTACTTTCTCTCGTTCTCTCCGTCGCTCTTTTCATTCCGGCCCACTGCAACCAACACTCTCCCTTACTCTCGGACGCGCTCGCGCTCATTCTGAGGCTTCAACCTTGTTCGTTCGATCTTTAGCCCCGAGGCCCGGGCCGCGATACCGAAACGTAGACGCCGTGGCGCCTGTACATAAGGCCTTTCCAAGGGTGTGCTTTCACTTTCTTTCCGCAACGGCCTTTCCGACTTCGTGGCGAGTTCTTATTGACCATGCGTACCATTGCGCATATTTTTTTTCTTTTGGCTATGGGAGGCAAGCCGAGGGGGAGGCGACGCCGAACTTGCGCTCTTGGTTCGCTCGGCTCCGTCGACAAGAGGGATCTTGAATTTTGGCGTTCAAGTAAACGCCCGATAAAGTTCTTGAAATCGACTTCAAGGAATAGCCGGAATACATTTATATCTTCTGCAGTTATACAGCTGCACAGTACTTGTCGCATTCAGCGAGTACTATAGTGTACTTTATAGAAAAAAAAGCAAGTTTGGAGATATATAGGGGAGGAAAACATCATACGAGAGCTAATCCTTTCAGTCAATTGGATTTTGTCTATACATCACTATTTTCTCTTGCAAGATTATTCTTCCTCTTTTTTTTTTTTTATTTTGTATAATCTCCTTAACAACCCTCCAGGCAATCAGCAACGCATGTTCTGCTTCTTAGTGAAAAAAGAAAATAATGTTAGCGGCCGAAAGGAGGGTGTGGTAGTGCCGAGGAAAGCTCTCAGCGCTTTCACGTGAGCAACACATAGTGTACGACGCCGCTACATCAAACTGTGCTGCTGCGCCATAACCCAATTGCCAGCGCGTGGCGAACTTTTACCGACTCTAATGGATATACCTCGTATCCACGCGGACCGGAATGACTAACTAACTCTACTTCGCGTTGTAACGGAACTTGAAACTCTTTGAGGCTTCCGGTCTTTAGGTATACCGGCAACAACGCCCTCGTGCTTTTGGATTAAATTAGATGTACCTGACTTCTAATGCAACACGCTATTCTGATTGGCTACGAACACTGTTTTTTTTGTTTTTATATATATATATATATATATTTTTTTTTTTTTTTTTTTTCAAAAAAGCTAATGAGTTTGGTTAACAATTATAGTAGTTAATGCATTATTTAAAACATTATTTAAAAATTGAAAATTAATAAAAATATAACTGCTGTTTTTTAACGTAAAATTTTATTTTTCCGAATTTTACATTACATAATGTTTATTTTTTATAGTTTCCACACGATAGCTGTTGAAAAAAATCGCCGGTTCTTAATTTTTTTTCTTGTTCTTTCTCGTAAAATGTTTCTTAAAAATTAAACAAAAAATACAATAGAACATGCGAATTAGTAAAATTTGAATTAATTCCAAAGCTTATCCGCATACGGGATTATCGTGTATTTATGAATACCGCGTTGCGGGTTATTTAATACGAGTAATTTATCCTCGTAATGCAGAGCGTATTATCTTCAGTACGGAGGTTAAATGAATTTGCTTTGCATATTACCGGTACTACTCGTATAAATTACAAGCCGATACGTACCACATATAATTATACATTACCGGTACGAATTGCCTCGTACATCGGTAAATATTGTTTCACATATGGCATTTTATATGGACACAATCGCTTACCCTATGAGAAATTTATGTTGTTTTATGGTTCGACAATACATAAACGGAAGCAGAGGAATGAGACAATATTTGTCGTACGTGAAAAAAAAAAAAAAAAAAATTATAATTAACGTTATGTTTCTCGCACAAGTCTTGTTTGAGAAGTTTATGAAATATTATACAAGAAGTAAATTTCTTCTCTCTATGCTCTTCCGGTGATCAGTTCCGGTACGCGAAAGTGTACCTATCGCCTATCTCGTCAAAACTCGATATAATCCACGACTATATCGACGCTTCCCTCCCGCCTCCCCGCACTACGCGTTTACCCACTCTCTTCCTCCCTTTCAACCCCCTCCCCCCCCTCTTCTATATTTTCCGCAATATTATTCGCCTCGCGTGGCAGATAGGTTACAACATCGTATATTCGATCTTAGAGTATATCTTTGGCAAGCTTCTGCCTCTCGTGTTCCCGCTCGATCTCACTTCATCCCTTACGCTCCTCCTTCTCGCTTCTTCCCCCTCACTTCTTCCTGTACCTAACACATCAACGTTAGCAGACCCGATGGATCTCTTCAATCTTGATAAACCCCTTGTAGCGTACTACTAGAAACTCTCGCTCGCCTGCCCCATCGACGAATATAATACTCGTCTCAAACACCCGTTTACATAGCAGCCGTATCTCTGTGCGAATATATGCACACTACAAATTAATTATGGGAATACAATCGCTTAAAGGGCTCGAATCAGCTAAATTATGACGATGTTCGCCAAAGTATAGGTTTTTCTTCAGCCGACAAAAAAATCTAAAAAAATTTCTATTGTATCGGAAAATGTTTGAAAAATTTTTACAAAAAAAAAAAGATTATCGATCAGTTTACGTGAAAAGGAGGGTTAGATTTTCACTTTTTTAATAAAAAAAAAAATAATACTAAGAAGAGATACGAAAGAATTTTTTAATTAAATTAATAACGGAAGAATTCTTCGACGTTCGTTTTAAAGCCGAAGATTTGATTTCACATTCCGATAGTCGCCAAATTTTATTTTTTAAACAAACAAATTACAAAAAGCTGACCCACTGTTCTTGCGATGAAAATATATGCTTAACATGTTTTAGAGTGCGCGAGAATTTTGTCAATATCTATAAGACCTGTGGACACTTTTCCAGGGACAGTCATTGTCGTTGCGATGACTCTGGCTGCAGAATTTTACTCTGGAATTGCAATATCACCGAATGATAAAGCAAATTGCGAGTTTTTTCGAAGGAAAAAACCTGTGCTACTATGGTGCAAGTTCGTCATTACGAGAATAGAGAATCTCATTCGGGATCTATTTTTGCCGCATGGCACTTCGTCTTCGTTGCACATTTTCCGTGACCCCAGGAACCGCTTTCAATCGATTTTGCGTTTCACCCTGCGAAGCCTGAAGTCGTCGTCCTTTCGCTCTTCGGTGATGTAATAATAAAAAAAAATCTATTGGATTGAAGGAACGTTAATCGCCGAACGCTTGTCGGCGAGTTAATCTTTGCCCGCATCAGATTCTCGTGAGGATTGAATACGGAGTAAATCCACTCCCGGTTTGTGCTGAAGCTCTCGTAAATATCATTCGGACGGTTGGCGAACGTGAACCAACGATTTTTTTTTTCGATGTATAAATGTGCGACTCGTAGGTGTCCCGATACTAGAGTCCCTCAGGAGCTTCCACGGGCTACTGGAGAAAGTGAAGGTTTTACGAGTCACGGAATCGTCGCGACGGATAACCCGAAACCGATTAAATTACGACTTGGCTACGAGGAAAAGATCGATCGGCAATTTACCGATTTCACTCCGATCTCTTTCGATAATTCACTGACCGATCGTGAAACATCGCGAATCCCTAAAATCCCCTAACGATATGACCGCAATGGGACACGAAAAAAAAAGAAAATCATATCTGTGCCGATTTAGCCGATAAAACCGATTTTTCATCAATTTAAAACCACTTTGTGACGTTGCGACACGCTTAACCTTCTGTTGAAAAAAATTAAAAAAAAAACGATCGATCGTTTTATTTTGATGGTGATAACGATTTATAATTCGATCGTGACAAAAAAAAATCTCATTCAAATGTTGTTTCTCGTTAATTGGATTAAAGCTCGTTGTCGTTAATTCGCCACCGGGAAATTTTAATGAACTCGTTATACTAGATGGCCCCGACAATTTTCTAACGAGCTTGCAAGAGATTTCGCAAAGCTTTCTCGATAATATGCCGCAGCGACTGCCATTCCGGATTCAGACGCAAGGGGTTAAGATGAGCATATCAGAGCAGCCGCAGTGGCTTGACAACAAGCTATTCTGGCTTCGTGCATAAAACGCAAAAAATGTATGATCTCCTCTGCCCTCTCTTGGCACTGACACTAACGATCAATTATTCCCACAATCGTGAATAGTTGAAGTTACCACTGCAACCATTTCTCCCTTGTATTTCCGTTACCGCCTTCGTTGACTCAATGCAGTGCGACGGTGTCAAGAGCGCAGTGGGAACCCAAGTACCGCAAAAGATTTCGCCATTGGATTGGATTTTCATGATCCCAACGGTGAACCACCCGCCCCGCCTCCCCCCTCCCCCTTTACTTCGAGGTTCGTGAAACACCGGTAACCAGATACACTTCACTAGGGAATATTGTATCGGTGATTCTGTAAACAGACAAAAGGGAAGGCCTGTCCGCCAAGCAGTAACTCGAGCTTCAAAACGCGATAAACCGTCGTTGCAGTGTTACCCTCGCCATACGTACGCGTTACCGCGCTTGTCGATACAAATTCGTATCGTAAGAAACGTTACGTTCATCTCACCCCCCTCTTTGGCTCTATAGAACTTTTACGACCGCGTGCATGAGATCGATAACATAACCTCTCAGCGGCTTCACCGGCTTCTACCCAATTTCAATCGTTCATTTTGCTTTCGTAAGGTTCATGGTAACGGTTTTTCTAATCTCATTGAAGCTCCATTTCCGCTGAATGATTAGGCAAGTGTACGGAAGAAACGTTGAGGAGAAGAAGAAACAAAGGAAAACCCCTGATGAGCGGAGAGCGCGGAATCTTGAAACTCTCGTTGAAGACTTAAAAGTTACAGAGTCGCAATTGGATACTTCCTATTCCGGTGAGTCAGCCATTTTTTTTTTTTCGGTTCTTAACGATACCGCAGCGTGACGGTAGCGAAACGTAGTCACCAATGCCAGAATGGCTTTAGATGGACAAAAATATGAATGAGGATGGAAACCGCAAAGAACGATAGTAGATAGTTCCTTTTTGCCTTCATCTGCAGGCCTAACATCTCCGATATATACGTAGTAGACGAATGCGTTGCGAATTCAAGCATTAATTCCCGGTAGAATAATTATACGACTATGTGACTGCTGATACGATGAAATATTAAATCTGCCGCAACGTAAACTTTGGGGGAAGGGGGGGGGGGGGGGGGGGGAGGGGTTAACATTAGTCGCAATGAGGTTCCGCCCCAATGTCCCGTCGCGATGTAGCGTGCCATCCGGGGATAGGACAGCTATATAGAGTACTAACTACTGACATACACGGCGCAGTAGTTGGATAACAGAGTACAACGGCTGTATATCAACAATGCGCATAAACGAGAAAAGAGAGAAAGGAAAGAAGAAAAGTGAGAAACATGGACAGGCGAGGGTAATTAAGCGACGAGTTTGTTTCGCGTAAACGAAATGCCAGTAGGTGAGCGAGAAAGATAGAAAGAGGCAGTAATTAACCCCCGAGTCGTTCAAGTTATATATATATATGTATTTGTAAACGGTGAGTGGAAAGTGCCAAAGATAAATGCGGAAATTACAAGGGAAACTAAATTGCCCTAATTACTTTTTGTTACTATTACACTGATGCGCATGTCTAAAAGATCTTTGGACAGCTTTCTCGCAGTGTCTAAAAGATCTTTGGACAGCTTTCTCGCAGTGGTAAAGGCTGTGCGTTCGTTCGTCTTATACTCATTTTCCGATGACTACTACTACTACTACCCCTATTTCGAACTGTCGTTCATCAATGCAACCAAAGGGAATGGAATTGAATATTCGATTGCCATAAAAGCCGGAGAAGTCGTCATCAGTGGTTCACCACATCCACCAGTCACCATGATGACTGATTACCTAACAGCAAATTTTACAATAACACCCCTTCGACGATTAATTTCGAAGAAATGCGAAATCTTGTCTATAAAATGAGCCGACCGAACTATGCGATACTCCACAGCTACCTGTTAACCTCACGCATGGCCGATCGAAGTAGGTCAACCATACGGTCGTCGGACAAGAGTGTGAGTGTATCAACACATCTAGCTATCATATGTCTACTATTTTCCTGTCCTTGGGATTCTTTACTCCTCGTTGTCAGCTGGTGTCCCGACGATTCGTATCCGTGCTGAACGTCGACCATATGAACTGCGAGTTCCAAACTCTGGTCACGTTATCGGATGTTCTCGTTTAGTATAAATACGGCTCTATTAATCAAACTACCCTGCACCGCTCAATGTATGTTCGTTCTAGAAGCGCTGATCAGTAAAAAAAAAATATATATATATGCTTGCATAATATGATAACTTGACCGGACCATCCAGTGGTAGATGGAAAAGGCGAGCCAATCGTATACACGCACGACTTCAGCGAGTCCAAGAAGTAGGATCCCGTCAACCAAGAAGCTCCGGGGGGTTTTTCTGTGTTAGCCCAGTGCCCAGCGGTCCAAACTCTACCAAGCGAAGGCAGGACTTGTGCACTAGGTTGGGTTATGGGTACGAGAGGGTAGGGTGCAAAATCAATGCTTGGGTTATACGGCCCCACCACCACTACCGCCTCACAGCCACCGGTTCTAGCGAGCGAAGGGAGGCCCGGCGGCAGTGAGCGAAGTGAGAAAGTGAGCCGTCGGACTACGAGGCGTTCGTCCCTCGTGCCCGACGGTGTTGCCCGTGCTACCTCCTGGCTTTTATGCAATATAGCTATGGGGATAAGGAGTGAGCGAGACAGGGTAAACACAAAGCCTAGAGAGATGGAGTGAACGAGTCGCTGTAAAGACGAAGATAGAAGAGAAAAGAGCCGCGGGTGTGAGGGTAGGGTAGGGTTGTCGGAGCCTGAGCAACAGCAGCGAGCAGAGCAGCAGCAGCAGCAGCAGCAGCAGAAGCCGAGCCTCGACAGAGCAGGGGTTCGGAGTAGTAGGGGCCTCCGCCATATCGTGGGAGGGTTGAAGAGAAAAGAAAAAAAAGAGAGATGGCCGTTGTAGGGAGGGAGGAGGTGGTGAGAAAGTGAAAGAGGGAAACGAAGTACATGCTATAGTACTATAGATACATCGTTTGCTGGGAGGAAGGGGGGTGGGTACCAGCGAGCACGAGCGAGAAGAAGAATGAAAGAAGGGCGCTTGTAAGAGTGGAGAATATAACAGGACTCTCTTGGAGTGCTGTTCCAACGGAGAAACAGAGTTAGCACGAGCGAGAAATGCGACGAAGAGAAGGAATAAGAAAAACTGGGGAGTTAGAATCGGTGTGGCACGATTATAGTGGTAGTGGTGCTGCTTGGTAGGCCAGTAGTGTACACACGGATCCCGGACTATGAGCAAAGCGTCCGTTGCGAAAAGGGGGCTGCAGGAAAGGCAGCTACCGCGGGGAATGAACGGCGTGGAGCGAGAGGGAGAAGGATGACTGGAGCGGTTCAGTAGGGTGTCGCTTTGACACACTGCTCCACATTCCACAGTAGCCGTCAGCCTGCTTGGGTTGCGTTTTGCCTGTTACCGGCAGTGGCCCCTGACTACAGTGAATCGCATAACGCCACGTCTACTACAAGGACAAAACATTGAAAAATACAAGTTTTTTGGTGAACTTTTAATGGCTATTTTCAATAAAGCTTCCAGACTAATAAAACATTAACTCAATGTGAATTTGAATGATTCGAATTTTTTTCTGAAAATAATTAAATTCTTTCCAACGGAGAGTTTTTTATTGCTATTTCCATGGAATTTAAAAGGAGGAAAGTGAAATCTGACATCCCTCGTTGACCCTGGAATGCGCTTGTATTAAGGTCCAAAACGAAGGTGGAGGAATGGCATTCGGATGGATGGAACAGATTTGAACAGCACTTTCGTCTTAAGAAATTTCACTTTTGACGGTTTTTAATCACAACATGTTACTTAAGATGGTCGTGAAGTCCCGAGGTCTTCTGCATATCGCCCGAATGCAATAGAAATCATTTGGTAGGACACGCTAAGGTGACATTAGACGCTAACGCTTTGAACACCGATACGACCTGAATCTGTGCGAAATGAAGAGGACTCCGGAGATGTTCAAGGGGAAGGTATCCATTAACGCTCGATACCGTGAAACTTGGATCGTCTTCGATATTCCTCCCTTTGGAATCTCAGGTGCATATTCATGGGATAACATGAGCGAAATGCAATAACATTGCGCTGCAGTGACTGTCCTTCCGTGGGTATACGGGTATCGAGGTGACTCGAAGGACAGAGGCATGGTGGTTGCAGCGATGGTTGTCGTGGTGGTGGTGGTTCTTGTACGCACGATTGAACAGGCCTTCCTTTCTACTCCAGCCACTCCCTCCCTCTCCCCGCACTCTATTCGCCCTTGACTATCGACGCGTGTATGTACCCTGCTTCCAATGTTGCTATATGGTGTACTATAGCGGAGACCCGCACGCGGCAACACACGATTGGTACGATGGGAGCCAGGAGGCCAAAGCAAGCCCCAATGTTGATACTGTGTCGACCACATATTCGTTAAGTTGTCCCTTTCAAATTGAAGGCTTGACGACGTCCTACTCTAGCGTTGTCGACGATAGCAGAGTTCCTCTCTGAACAGGATACCTCCAGAAGGGAAGGACCTCACATCATTTTCCTGAAGGTCGAATCGGTCGAACCCATACAAATGTGGACAAACGGCCAAGGACTTAGCACTCACGTTAACTGATGGTTTATTTTAACAGGCGTTCAAATTTCAGCTTACAGGACATATAATTAACAACCCAACGCGACAATGCCATCTATAGTCTATGTAAAAGTATAAGTTATTCGCAATGGTGGCGCTAGACGAACTATGGTAGGTAGATGTATGACGAAATGACGACAAGAATATCGAATATTGGGTCGATCGAGGTTAAGCGTCTCAGTAATCAGCTCGCGATGTTATCAGGATACGAGACTTGGCCCGGAGCGAATGATGACCTTCTCGAGAATGATCTCTCTTGGAAACCGGAAGAATGCCGGTGCCATCGGAGCAAGGCTCATCTTCTTCAGATAGCTGCTGAAAAATACTGGGTCACGTATCTTTACTATGGTACTACAAGTACCGTAAGGCAGGGTGAGAAGAGACCAGGCAAGAGGGAAGCCTACGATAGATTGGAGAGGGTCAACGATACTATCGATCACTAAAGAACAGAAGGACAAACCCACGATCATTTTGCAGTTTAAATAATGGAAGATACGCCTGTGTGTTTTCCAAGTCATCGACATTGAACAGCCGAAGCACCAAGGCCTAGCAGAAGAGGCCAACAACAGCAGAAGCGGCGATGCTCTAATCACAAGAGCTTAGAAGGGTCCGATGGATAAACACTCCCGCTTACAGTTTCCAAGTTGGTGAACCGTCGTCTTCAGTTGCGGATGAGGCAGGAGGGTATATCGATTTGCTTCGTCAACATCAACACATCACGACCGAGTCGCAAAGTCTCTTGATGCAATGGCGAAAGAGGCGAGAGTTCGAGAGTAGAGTGAGTGCGCAGTGCACACACACGAGCAGTTGTAGCAGAAGTAAACGTAGGGAAAAGGACAAAGTTCATAGCAACTGTAAGTAGCAGTTGAAAACTATCAGTGAAAACTTGCGGAAGTACTTCGCTATCAGAAGAGAAGAAGCGAATCATCAATGTCCTATAGGATATTCTGGAATAAAGATTTCGGTACAAGATAGTTGTATCTCAGTGTATCGATGCGGAATTCGAAAATGTATCACAATCACTTTCCACATCGACCTTCTCCTCTCGGATATATCGCTACCACTGAATTTCGATTACAGGATGTTGTCTCTGGCGCGGGTTGCAAGACGTATCGAGAGAAGTGACGGGCGCGTGATGTGTATGTGGCAGTGAACAGCTGCTCCTCGGAGTTACGCCAAGTAATGTTTCGTAGGAAAGCAATTTCAGAAGATGCGAATCGACCTGAACGTACATAGTGTGGAGCCGCGCCGTCTGCAAAGTATATCCTAGCGCGAGTGTTAGAAGGTGAATGAGGTCGATTTAAAGCTGACTGGGAAACATGACGGGGTCGGTAAGCTAAGGGACCATCCGAGAAACGACAGAATGAGTTGTTCCCTATCGATGAGAGCCCTCCCTTTCATGTATTATAGTCATACCATCAGTGATGGCACTCGCCGAACACCCGGAGCCATCTTCCTTGTACCTCTCTGGTGCCTCCTCCTTCGTCTGGCGTTGGAGGGTAGAAGAGGGAGGGGGGGGGAGGTAGTAGTGTTGAGGAGACGACCACGCTGGTTGGCTGGTTCTGTATATAACTGAATAAGCCTGGAGAACAACGAGGGAAAGCAAAGTGAAGCGGGGGATACGAGAAATAGGAGGGCAAGCAAGAGACTAGACACAAGGTGAGTGAGCAGGCAGAGGAGGCCACTTACTCATTCGCCGGGGATTGTTGGACAGGTAATTAGAGGAGCAACGCGTCGCCCCTGGGCCTAATTATAAAAGGTTTTCCCTCGTCGGCTCTTTCTCTACCGTTCTCTTTCACTCTTGCGCTTGAAAATCAGGCCTCCTCTCGAGGCTCTCGCTTTCTCTATGTACCTCCCCCCCCCCCCCCCCCCCCCCCGGGAATAACTGTACTAGCAGTATTACGAAGCCACGCGACAGTAGGCTCCAAGAAACTTGCGCGGGAATCGCAGGACCCAATACTAACGCTAATTTACTGAGCGATCATGACGTATCGATACTGCAAATCGGAAGAGAACAAGCATAAGAATTTCGCAAACATGAGAATGGAGTGTCACGTATATAATTTTTTGCTACGACTTTATGCTGTATAAATAATTGTAAAAATTTTCTATAAGGATAACTGAAAACATTATAAAAAAAAAAAATTCTAAAATGTACAAATTCCTGATTGAGAAAAGAGGAATTGTCGTCAAGAAATTATTTTAACCAAAAAGAGTGAAATGACTCGTCATTAAATGTGGAAATTTCCCGACAATAATATGAGGATAATTATTTGTTACTTCACTCACATTGATTTTTTTTTTTTTTTATTATATTTTTTCTATATTCCGAATTGCATGAAGTTTGCGAAGAGCCAAGCTTTGGGATATTTGCCCCACTTTGCCCGCCGTCACATAAGAGAACAGTTAATACTCAAAGATTTTTGTCAACTATGTAAGCGCGGAACAGTCCGTAATGTTGATCGGAACGCACGGGTCGGCACTATTTATTCCTGCCTTCTCGTATTCGTTTCGTGAATTCTGAACAGTGGAGATGTTTCCCGCGGGCCTTCCATACTCCAACCGTCCAAAACCCAGTTCGTCTGTTTGCGCTCTCTCGGTACACCAAGCGGTTTGTAAATAAACCAAGTCTGCTTAGAGGGGGCCTCGGTCGCAAAGCGATGTCAGAGAGTTTCAAAGCTGAGGTTTTCCAGTGATGGCTGCCACTGATGGTGAATGGGCGAAAACGCGGAAGGCTTCCCTGATATATATCCTTGCCGCAATAAACTACGAAGCAAATCCCATTTTGTTGAAGCAACAATTTTGCGGTGTGGAGCATGCATTTCTGGTAAAGTTGCACAGGGCTAAATAAATGGATGGTTACAAGGTGGAGGGGAGGGTTAGCATGGACTCACTGGCTGCTGAACCAAGTGGGCTACTATACGCGTATACCCCGAGTGCAAACATAAATCTCCATTAAGAGGTTACCAGCAGAAGCATGCATTACCAGTAGCCGAACAGCCGGGTTCCTCTTCACGTTAGAGAGAACCTGCTCGTCGGTGGCCCGGTTATGAATGTCCGCACGATTTGAATAAACGGATTGGCGTGTGTCCGTCCCTCGTTAAGCCTGCCCGAGGGACCATACATACGCCTGCCACCGTGCATACATCCTGCTTTCCCTTCGAATTCGTACGAACGACTGATTCAAAGTAATATGCGCCCATTTTGGTAGGCGGTTTTCTACAAACCAAATGTTACTCCCGATCCCAAAGCCTCGCAGGGTCAATGACGGTTTCTCCTTCCTGATAAGCTGACGCCATCAATGTTTAGCAACTTAGAAATTTACGAAAGCGAGACCTTTACACGGTGATACCAATGAACATTCATTGGAAGACGTTAACAAGCCGCGTTCCGTGCGCCAGGCGTGCAGATCGAGTCACAACAACGTCCAATCTCGTATGAATAAATAAAGTTTAATCGAATGATAGTTCAAGGGCTGGAAGGTTGTTGTTGGTCGGTGGGTAAAGTGGGCAGCAGACGAGAAATATTATGCAGCCTCAGCGTAACAATAAGTTCAAGTCTTCGTGTGGAGTCGATGTGGGGAGAGCATGGGAGGCGGCCGCTCTTGTTGGTGGGTCTCGGGTAATTAATCTCGGGTATAAGCATCAGCATGTGTTCGATCAAAGATAATAAAAATAGAATGTGCGCGGCCTAGTTTCGCTATTAGCAAACTGACACCTGTTGCAGTGGTGAGTGTGTCGTACACGGAGAAATAAGCCGAAACCGCAAAGCCCTTTTCAACCATCCAGCTTAGCAGTTCATACGCCCCTCTCCCACTTTCAACAACTTCACACAGTGAAGGTTTCTAAATTTCTCCGCAAACATTTTTGTTCTCAAGAAAATGGCGGTTTCTTGAATTTTCCGGAAATATTACATAGATACGTTTAAAAAATGTGGTGTCTCGATGCGGCTCCGCATTGCAGCCGCTCATGTTGGGGAACGAATTGTTGAAACTATTGCGTTTCCTAAAACATATCCTGCACGTATAGCGCCTCATTTATTTCTGTCTTCTGTTCGTTGCCCTAACTCATGGGTTGGAGTAATGATCCGGCGAAAATGTGTGACAGATGCACCGCCAGAGGTGCGAGGCTGCCTCAACGTTGGCAAAGAAAAAGCTCCATCAATCGCCTGGCGTGGTTCAAACTCGTAAAGTTTTCTCTCGCCACGATCCTCTCACGAGAGCATTTCGCCGTTTCCTCCGGAACTACGAAGATTAAGCTTTTCACCTGCTATCCCGATTTTTCACCTGTGAGATGCTGCATCTCTCACTGCGGACCAGTGATCCCAAAGACGAGAAAGCATCGGTGTCGAGTGTCTCGGTACTTCTGCTTCTCTCTATGCAGTACAATACTTCGCAGATCCAACGGTTTAACGCAACGCTACATATGCGGGGAATCCCCGGCGATGCAATGCAAATGATCGAAGAAAATCGCGATCAGCTATCTGACGCTTTGGAACCTTTTTTTAAATGGTGTAAGTTGAATTTATCTTTTAATTTTGTTTTAAGATAATTTCACCCATCTTTCTTCCAATATAAAAAAAAAAACGAACGAAAAGGATATTTTTTTAACTTTTAACTTTGGATCAATAATTACCATTGCCTTAGAAAAAATGGTACCTTATACAAAACGATTATCGTTAAATCGGATATAAAGCAATAAATCATAATTAAAAACGAGTTCTGTTGCGAAGCAACTTTTCCAGCGATCGATCATCTTCGAGTAATTATTATTATCGTGACACACACATACCGTTATTCTCTCGTCAGTGTCAAGTCCGGGGTCTCTTAAGTTCATTAGTTTCACTTAGAGATCTTGGAAACGTCCGATGAACCAAAGTCCGCCAGGTATTCGCCTTCCAGCATCGCCGAGATATCGTGGAAAAAGAGAGAGAGACGAGAAGGTAACGTCGGGAATTTTGCGACGTAACCATGTGGAGTGGTGTGTGTGTTGGTACTCCAAGGAATACCGGCTGCTAAGCTACCAGAGCGTTGGATAGTAGGAAAGAAGAGAACTCGATACTTTAGAGAAAATCCACCTTGTCTACCGTCTGGCGTAAACCAACTGTGGCTATATATGTTTACCCAAGGTGCATATATAGCACAACATGGTTACCCACAGTATACCAGGATACAAAAGCTTGGTTGTGGAAACATACATATACACATACACCCATTTTTTCCCCGTGGATCGAGGTAATTGAAAAACAGCCGAGACCAGCCATAAAGTAACCTGAGAAATACGAGGTCTTTGAGTCTTTGGAACTTTTTTCCGCGAGGCCAACGGATTTTTCCCGATCGAAGAGAAAAATATCTAACGGCTCTGCGTCGCGGACGTTGCGGAGGATCGCGCAAGAACCTTGCTTTGTTTCATACCCCGGGTAAACACACGTACAGACACGATAAATATACCATAATATCAGAAACACGCTGTAACATACAGGCTACTAGACGTTGTAAAATCGTTGTTACAACTACCCATTACAAAGTAACTTACAAGCTATTTCGCAGCATCATTCCGAGCGTTTTCGCTCGTCGATTGTTCACCGCGCATTCATTACAACGCGCTTTCGCTGAGCCTGTAAGCTCCCTTCACATAGCGCCAGAACCGGAAGTTTCGTACACGCCATTATTACACGGTCTATACAACGTTGAGGACCCCCTCCCCAATGCCAAGGAGTGAAATGTCGATACGTTTCATATGTTTCATATGGACATATTTCATATGGACGTATTTGACGCGTCTCCTCAAGTTGTTTTTAATCACTCGTTGTAACACTTCGATAGAATCTGACGGATGTCACACTCGGTCAACGTGAGTCGTCTGATTTTTTAAGGGTGCCGAGTCCATTGAATTATGGCAAAGTACCCCAACGTATGGGTTTCTCCAGCGTCGGAAAATGTTTGAAAAATTTTTTTGCCGGTTGAGGAAAAAAATGATTTTAACCGGTTGACTTGGAAACCCGGTTTAGGTGTTTTCACTTCTGCGAACTATGACGATGCGATGATACGATGGGGTTAACCCATAGCGTTGGATAAAGGGGTATTTTATTGGGGGCATTTTTTCTTTTTTTCTTCTTTTTCATTCGAAGGGATGGATATCTTCTCTGGAGTCACCATGCGAGTCGTTACCCCGTTATGGGTTTGAAACGATCGATACAATAAATACTTATCTCGGAACGCGCATTAATTTATGATTACTCTTGTATTCCAAAGGCCACACCTCCCAACGCCGGGTACTCTCTCGTTAATCAGAGCTCCGCTTTTTGTATCGGCCTTATCATTAGTCAACCCAAGAAAAAAAAAAAAAAAAAAAACGAGCGCCTCCGGTCGCGCGCTCGCAAAAGTTATTCTCCATTGTCAATAATAGGCGCGAACTAATATTGACACAATCAAACAGTGGATTATCTTTTTGTTTCTTGGATATTACAATCAGCAGACTGTACGATTGGTCACAAGAGCAATTTCGTTTCGATAACCCAACTTATTCCCATGTAGAGGTCTTTTTTTGTGTTTCGTCGACATAACTAGACTTTCGCCTCGTGTGTTTTTCCTCGTTATCAGTTTTTTTTTTTTATCGCGGATACAGTAAAACAATATACCGCGAGTATTCTCATTTAATTTGCAAGTCACATCGTAGATAACCGCTTGCAATCTCTATACTCTCTGCAATGAAATTCTACGAATGTTCCGCGAATATATAGTTTCAGGAACAACCCGCGGTGGATAAACACGTAACCAACGAACGCTTTGTCACAAATTCAAAACTGGCGATAAACGAGTTGGAAAAAAGAATCATCAAAGTTGACAACAAAGAAAACGAAAGAGAAATATAACAGGTTTGGGCGATAAAATGCGAGAATATGTGAGCGATGAAACGAGGTTTTAACTTGAAATTTTGTTTGCGAGATAAATCCCCAGTTTTTTTTTTTTTTTTTTTCTTTTTTTTCAACAATAGAGTATTCGCTGGCTACGATTTCCGGTGGCGAATTGATTCGCGAGCCTCGAATGGGATGACGGGTAAAATTGTCGATAAATAACAAAAACGGCGCGCTCCCGATTCGGCTGTCTGGATTAATCGACATGGGTCATAAACTGATCATACCTATCCGCGTATCTATACTATGCCTACAGTGTTTCGCAATTCTAGTAGATCGCGCGGTATTTTTTTTTTATCGTTATCAGGCTAATCGCGATGAATGTTCATAATCCAAATGAATTTGACCAGTCAAATTGTATGAATTTCACAATAAGAACTTATAAACTCTGTGTGTTCGGTATACGAATTTTGGAAACGGAAATAGTTTTACTGTTTACTCGCATACGAACGGCAACAACAAGACAACAATAATAACAATATACAAGAGAAATAGCAGCTGTGAATCACCAAAGGGAAAACCTCGATATGTTAGTTACAAAGTAAACTTTCGTTAAGAATTATGAATAAATATAAATGTTCGTATATCAACGAGGCGCTCTCCATTCTAAAATGAACAGCAATGCATTTTTTTTTAATCAGTAAAAGAAAAAACCGATCTGATCGGTATTACCCAACGAACTCGGGGAAAACCGGTCACCTATTTTTTTCTAATATTAACCACCAATGGCGATCAATCTACCTAACGAAGGCGCACCATTAATAATGACTCCACAAATCGATAATTATTAAAAGATTTGTCTTGATATACAAAAAAAAAATAGATGCTGAGTAAGAAAACCTGAATTGGCGAATTTCCTGATCAGTATTTTCTTTTTCAATATTTTGACTTCAACCAAAAGTAGAATGTGCAGATACCTTAACTGTAAAAGATTTCTTTCTTAAAGACTGAAAATTCTTATTTGAAAAACAGATAGGAAATCGTTTTAAAAACTTTCCAAAATCAGCTAAAAAGATAAAATTCTTTTGCTGTAAGAAACTAAGTTAACTTATCTTGATATCCTCGCTAAATTCTTTACGAACAGCACTACCGGTTAGCCATATTCTACCAAAGAGTATACCTGATCATTGAGTTTTCGAATTAGAATTCCTTAATTCCAAGTTGACGGAAAAATGTGACTAATCTGCTTGATTTGCGCCGTAGAGATATCCATTGTTCTATCGTAATAGAAAGGCTAAACACAAAGGCGTTGTATATAGTATCAATAGCGGCATTCAACCGATCCAATCGGATAGACGCCAACCGCGGCTTTCCGCTCACAGAGATTTCTGAAGCAAGTTGATACCGCGATGATGGAACGAGAATTGGGCAGTAGAATGCAGGATTGCAGCTTTGGCCACTAAAAGCAACTACAGCAGAATGGGGGATGGTGGAGATCGGATGAAGGAGAAGGAAGGTGTCGCGCTCAATCGGCGGCTAAGCCGAAGATTGTTCGGGATAGTTAGTCATCAATGCTGCAATAGGGAAACGGAGCTCTCGCCTGACTGATCCTCCGACTGATTCACTCCGTGGATAATAGTTTCGACAGCGGCATTGCCATAAATGGAGAGACAATAAATCCGCTTAGCGGTGCATATCATATACAATTAGAGTCCAAGCTCCGTATTCGTAACTCCCCTTAACTTAACTGATCCGTTATGTTAACTCGTTACCATGACAACGAGTTCCCTTAACTGTATTTCTCCTGAGTCCGTTTGCTCCGCTCCAAGCGGATCTTATTTCGTAAAATGTAAACTGCACACGCGCAGCAGTTACAAGGTGACT
Organism: Buathra laborator; assembly: GCA_934046635.1. Classification (NCBI taxonomy): domain Eukaryota; kingdom Metazoa; phylum Arthropoda; class Insecta; order Hymenoptera; family Ichneumonidae; genus Buathra; species Buathra laborator. The sequence goes on along the minus strand of OW203895.1, from coordinate 18,717,364 downwards.
TCGTACCTACGGATGCGTATACCCCTCGTTAACCCTATTCGCAGCAACTGACTGATAGTAGGGACGATAAGGGAAATACAGAAAAGGGAACGGGTCCGGTTCCGTCGAGTTAAGAATACGGAGCTTGGACTGTACTTCTTAGATCAATAGATGAAATTCTTATTTCTTTCTTTGGAACTTTCTTAAAGTAACGTAAGAATTAACATTCATAATTAGTAGTAATGAATTAACTTACCGTGCGGCAATACGACGAATAGGACGAAAAACAATCCAACGCCGAACTGAGTAACACAATCAATCCAAGTAGTCTGTATCCTTTGCCGATGTCTCGTGGAACCGATCGTGTGATTCCTGGTTCCTACGCTTGTCCACGACATTTTGACTCTTTTCAATTTGTTTTCTATTTTTTTTTTTTTTATTTATTTATAATTCCGTTGAACTCCTCGTTCCCAGAATTCCTCGATTATGCGATTTTTTCTTCTCCTTTCTTCAAAATTTCACTCCACTTTTTAAAATTTATTTTACACGATGGTCCGGACACAATTTTTTTTTTTTTTTTTCAACGCGAATCACCCAAAACAATCTGTCGGAACCTGTGGCAGCGACTAATTTTTGTACCGACGTCGAGAATATCAATTTTTCGAGTACCCGGAAGACGCTGTTCACGGAATTTCGTGGTTTCCTTCAACTACGGCGAGCCTCCCGACTTCGCCGTCATACCCGCTCCGCAAAACTGTATTTTATCACCTCCCTATCGTCACTTGTTTCTTCTTTGAGAAATCCTCACCGCCTGTTTAATCTTCCTGTTCCGGTAGAGAAGTATCGACGGATTGGTTGACTACCAATGCGTGGCTAACAACTACGCCGTTTGTCTCGCTGGACTTGTCAATCGGCTGTTGTTTGACTGCATCTTGCAGACGCTTTGCTCGACTCTCTTGTCGATGTCGATCGCTCGTTTCTCTGTGGAAGCAAAGATTAAGTGAAACATTGATTAGTTATAGTCTTCGCAGTATCAACGGAGACAGAGAGCGGTGAGAGTCACTTACAAGAAGCATAATTTCTTTTTTTTTCGCACTTAGCCAATCACCGAACAAATAAAACGACAACAATGGAATTTCAAGTTCGATAGGTGAAACCCGAAAGTCGATATATATCGTCTTCGATATATATCGACCGACACACCAACTTTCTAAGAGTGGCGCTGCGATGTTTGTTGACTTATTAAATCCGCGATATATCGAAATTGTTTAAGGAGCGTCTTTTTCGAAAGCTCTTCAAAGTAAGGAGTCTTTTTTTCTCGCACCAAATCTTTTTTTCAATTTGCGAGACTCGTTTACAGTTTATTTTTCCTTTGTCGCCGGCAGTATTCATACTGATCCCATCGGGATGCTTTAGCAAATGCAGAGCCCATCAAACGCGTTGCGCAGAGCTATCAAACTGCAAATAGCAAAAGCGTATTACTACGTTTATACGGAAACCTCGTTTGATCAAAGAGACCGATTAACAAAAACCGTCACGAAGGTGACAGGAAATTGACAATCGGTATGCAACGCGACGACAAAACAACCGGAGGGGTTTCCGCGTTAGTGGGCTTGTGCGGCGCCCCGTTGCCCGGTAAGCGGGCTTTGTTATCAACCTCCGGGTGTGCGCCAACGTGTAGCACTGAGCTATTGCACTGCGTCGGATCATTTCACTCTGCGGTTAATATTTTCGCAAGTTTGACCAAAGCTCGACGTAACCCAGCAGAATCGAGAAAGGCAGCAAGATATTGACGCGGTTCCTTTACAAACGATTACCATTAAGGGGACCGAGTTAGCGAATTTATATAGATTTTCGCGAAAATATGGTTTTTTCTTCGATCGACTGAAAAATCTAAAAAAATTCTAGTCTGGAGAATTTTTCTGCCGGTTGAAGAAAAAAATGGTGTTAAACTAAAAAAAAATCGAAATTACAAATTTTGGCAAACATAATTTTTTTTTTTCGGCAATCAAATTGAAGGCTTCTTTTCAGAGACGTTTGTTCGAAATATTTGTTAGAATTGGCTTTATAATTATTAATTCGCGATACAAAAATACATTTTAGTGAATCGAACCGCCGAATGTCCTTAACCTTCTCATTCCTGAATTACACCGAGAAAAATTGAAAAAAAGTGGGGAAAATGGGTAATGCCCGGTAACCGCGCCAGTTCTGTCCGATTGATTATTAATGACTTTGATTCACGAACCGGAAGTTCCCGATAACGAAACTCTGCCCGCCTCGAAACTTTTTGCTTTCGTCTGGCGTCACATTTTTACATACACGTCGGCATTCGACTAGATATTTTCTATCCCTCGATTCTCCCTATGCCCAACCCGCAATCTTTCGTTCGGTGTTCGACATTTCTGTGCAATCTGTGACGTCGAATCTACCGCATTTGCTCGCCTCCGCTTCTCCCCGTGATTGATGCAAATTACTATTTCACGGGTATATGAGACATGGAGGCACCGGCGGAATTCTAAACGTCCGACTTCCACACCATAGCGGTTAAAACATGTTCCCTACCATTCGTCTGTATCATCCACGCTTCCTTGCGTGGGATGCGCGCAGTGCGCGTATTCTCGTAACGTATTCTCTGCCATTCGCGTTTCCACATACAACAAACACCTCTACGGTGTTCGCATCACGCTATTTCGCGCGCGCGCGCGCGCGTTTCGACTTCCACGAATGTCGCATTAAATTTAACAAGCCTATGAAAAATTTAAGAATGAAATTTATATGTGCCGACGAGAATGTAGCGCACGCAGCGTTAAAACATAGCGTTCGGCGTCGGAGAGCCAACGAGAGAGTTTGCATTCCGGCAACGCGAAGCACCGAACCGAGAGTATGGAACCGCAACTCGCGCTCGAGCTGCGACCGACCAACCAATTATCGTTTTAATGTACGACAATGAGCGTCAAGAGCTCGATCTCGCATAACGGCTGTAGCATAAGTGTACGATCGTAATGTATGCAAGTAAATTTATCACCGACGATTTTATCCTCTTTTAGCATCATCGCCATGATAAAGATGCATCATTATACCGAGAAAAAATTTAGTTGAATAATTTTTTTCTCAGTGTATTATTATTATTCTTTTTTTTTAATTATTGTTATTATTATTTACCAATTAGTATAATAATAAAAATATTAATGACATTTTTTTATTTATAATAATTTTTACTTTGTCATAAAAAATGGCCCCTTTACTACAGTTTTTTTTTCTCACTGAGGTATATTGATATTATTGATAAAATATTTAAATAATGCTATACGAGTTTTCAATGTAACGTTATGAAATGTTCCATCTGAGAATGGACCCGCATGAGCACTATCCAAAAATTATTCAACCAAATTTTTTCTCGGTGTATTATTATTATTTTTTTTATTATTGTTATTATTATTTACCAATTACTATAATAATAAAAATATTAATGAAACATTTTTATTTATAATAATTTTTACTTCGTCATAAAAAATGGCCCCTTTACTACAGTTTTTTTTTCTCACTGAGTTATATTGATATTATTGATAAAATATTTAAATAATGCTATACGAGTTTTCAATGTAACGTTATGAAATGTTCCATCAGAGAATGGACCCGCATGAGCAATATCCAAAAATTATTCAACTAAATTTTTTCTCGGTGTATTATTATTATTATTTATCATTGTTATTATTATTTAGCAATTACTATAATAATAAAAATATTAATGAAATTTTTTTATTTATAATAATTTTTACTTCGTAATAAAAAATGGCTCCTTTACTACAGTTTTTTTTTTTCTCGCTGAGTTATATTGATATTATTGATAAAATAATTAAATAATGCTATACGAGTTTTCAATGTAACGTTATGAAAGGTTCCATCTGAGAATGGACCCGCATGAGCAATATCCAAAAATTATTCAACTAAATTTTTTCTAGGTATATTATTATTATTTTTTATCATTGTTATTATTATTTACCAATTACTATAATAATAAAAATATTAATGAAACATTTTTATTTATAATAATTTTTACTTCGTCATAAAAAATGGCCCCTTTACTACATTTTTTTTTTTCTTACTGAGTTATATTGATATTATTGATAAAATATTTAAATAATGCTATACGAGTTTTCAATGTAACGTTATGAAATATTCCATCTGAGAATGGACCCGCATAAGCAATATCCACATGAGATCTCATTAAGAAGCCCGCATCTTTGAATTTTCCGAGATATCGATCCTGCCGGTACTCGGGGGCTGCACACAGGCATCTCTCAAAGTTCAGAGTTGGCATATTTGTGCCGTACAAACATATCCGGCGAACGAACGTCGAGTACGAAACTTTGAATGTTCGGGTAAACTTGTATATTTGCCTCTTGCGCGTATCCTCTCTCTTTCTACTCTCCTACACACCGTCGTTTATTCTTTTCTAACTACGCCATTAATTCTACACGAATGTACTTTCGAGTTTCGCTAAAGAATTTTCGTTTAAAAAAGATGATTCGCTTTTCACGTCTACGAGTTTTCAAAGAAATGCGAAGAAGTGAAAACACCTAAAACCCGCTTTCCAAGTGAACCGGTTGACAATATATTCCGTTTTTTTTTTCAACCCCCACAATTCTTCAAACATTTTGATATAATTTCTTTAAATCTCTGTTTCGGCTGATGAAAAAACTATTATTTTACGAACATCGCTATTATTCAGTTGAATCGATTCCCTTATTCTTTGGCGATCGTATTTCCAACATTTCATTTTATCTGCAATTTTATTTAACCGGCGCAGCGGGTTTAAGTGTTTTCACGATTGCGCAGTAAACCGGGGAACCCCAATAAGCGTTCGGAGGTTCGATAGACGCTTGAATCTTCTTGAAAGACATCGAATGCTCGGAGCGCACAGAGCTGGTGGAGTACTTATCTCACCAACCTTGGAAATGCTACCGTACGACACGCATACACTGAATTTCCTATGATACTGGTAAACCCTATGCATCTGTGAACCGTGTCTTCGTATTCACTGTGCACCCAATGTATATCGAATTACACGGGATATGCGCTTCCCTCGGTAAGAAGGAAGGGAAGAGAGGACGTTATGCATGCGCGTGGTCTGTTTAAAGGTTCGCTTAACCGTAATAGCCTTAACCGCGCGTAGGTAGTACGTATAATACTTATAGGAGGGATTAAAGTTTGCGCTGGAGCGGCTAACAAGTGAGTGATAGCGCGGAGATATCAGAGCTTAGCGCGAGTAACTACTAATACCTATCCCTCTCTATGTACACCCGCTGCGGCGGCTCTCATTCCGGGCTTTCGACGCGCTTTTACTCCGTTTTGGAGGGTACAGTAAAATCCCTCAATAGTCCGCGACACGGGACCATACGATCCTTCAATGGAACGCATTTGAAAGGACAAATGAAAAACGTGCCCTTCGCAGACACCGGTTTCAAGGGCCAATGAGGATAATAGAGTGAAGGACTATTGAGTGGTAAACTGACATTGGAGGGTGCAGACTATCAAAGGGTTTCGCTGTACCGTGTGGGACTTCACACCCAACGCGACACGGTCGTTAATCAAAGTCGACCAAATAATCAATTTGGAACTTATCGGTGTCGCAAAGGAGACATTTGTTGAGTGTTTTGTGAAAGTGCATCATGTTTTCGTAATAATAAGTTCGATGGAACGGTTATATTACCGTTATACGAATTGGTAACGTTATATGACCAAATTACCATTTTTTTTTTTTTTTTTTTTTTTTTTTTTTTCGGGACTAAAATTCAAATTTATAGCGTAAATACGAATGGAGTCATCGATTTTTATGAAATTTTTTTGCATGTTATGGCGATGGGAAATAAAATTAATGGAAGTAAACTGTAAAAATTGATCGATGTATTTAATAAAAAAAAAAATAAAAAATCCAAAACGTTTGCCGCAAATATTTGGCATCGTGTTTTAATAAAATTTTCTTGAATTCCGATCTAACTGCAAACATCGATATTAACTGGAAATATTGTGTCCACAAAAATGCCGTTTGTGTATAGTAGAACATTTTTCAACGCAAGTCATTTCAATTTTCAACCCTTTATTTTTTATTAGTTTGAAACGCCTAACGAGTGAAAAAGTAAATATTATTTTGCTTCTTTTTTTTTTTCTCGTTTCGTATTACTACGACACATTTTCTGTGACGAATAAAAAATTCTGTGCTTTCCATGATAATTTTTTATTCCCTGAATTTTCCCTGCATTACGGATCATTTTTTTATTCCCTCACTTTTCCCCGATTTCCTAAACATTATTTAATTTCCGAATTTTTTTGAATATCGGTGGCTACTAATCGGTTTAACCCTTTGAAGCACAGATTTTTCGCAATATATATGATTTATCTTGCAGTAAATAAGATATAAAATCAGCCATTATAAATTTGGAAATTATGACTTCAAATTCGAATTCTGCGATCCAAAATATCCCGAAGTTATGAAATTTCAAATACATCGGTTGGTAATTAATGCATTTTTCTGGAATTCAAAGAGCTGTATCTTCCGCGATACGATTTGTTTCAATTCTCCATCGATGGTACACGTTTTTTGTATTTGTTATTTTGAATTTTAGATAACTTTTAGTAACTTTTGGAGAGTTTCGTTCAGGCAATGAACTAAATTTTCAAATTTTCGAATTTTACGACGCGTATCTGCAAATATTGAGCGTTGCGCCGACAAACGGATTACGCGAGTTCTTCGATCTTTTCCCAGACATTTTCTCTTTGATCTTTCGAATCTCATATTGAAGAGAAGAAAAAAAAAATAACGGAATAACAAATGGCTTAACGCGATTTCGCGAATTAATTTTAAATGAAGGAAAATATGCTTTTCGCAAGAGAAGAAAGAAGGCTCGGCGGCGAAGGGAGATTTTAAGAAAGTATGACAACCCTTCTTTTTTTTCTTTCTTTCTCTTCTTTTCTATGCTCGGCGTACCCCTCGAGCGATTGCACTCGAGCCGGAGAAGAGCCTCCGGTGTTCGTTCGAAGCTCGTTGCAGAGCTTACAGGTGTCTCCCGGGGTAACGCGTCTCTCGCTTTCTTTGCCGCGCGCCTACCGTCCTCCGTCTCTCACTCTTTGTTCGCTCCGCGCGACAATTTTTCGCCCCCTCCCCCCCTCCTCCTTGATGCAGGCCCCTGGTAATGTCTGTATACACTCGTGTACCAGTTAAGAAAACTGACCGCGGGGATATATGATAGCGAAATTAACTGTGGCAACGCCGCTGGTATCTTTACATATCTTTAGCTTCGCGCGTAAGACTACAGCGAACCCGTTTTAGTTTTTACGCAAAAAAAAAAAACGTGTATTTTGTTAATATCACAGAAGGTTCGGCAATTTCAGACAGAAAAAAAAATTTATTCAATTTTTTTTTTTTTTTTTTGGAGTAAAAAAATTATGCAGCTGATCCCAAGTGTTTTGTTTTTAATCGAAGATAATTGTAAATTATTTCGAAAGAGAAATGAAATTTCTTCTACAACACGAAATCGTTTACTCTTTTTTTTTTCGGCATTTTTTATATTTTCTTTTTAGCGATTTAAAAAAAACTTAAAATGTTTGCTTTTTAGTTCGGAATTTGCCAAATGTAATCTTCTTAAGGTCTTTGCGGTAAAATCAAGTCAATTGGGCACTAAAGTTTCAACTAGCGCTTGCGCACGTTTTTAACGAGAAACTTCCGCGAACTAAAAGAAATGAGGATTCGAGTGGTTACTTTACGGTTAAAAAAGTATAACATTGAATTTACCGAAAAATAGCCGAGTTTACGTCGATAAATCGACTTACATAGTTGTACGCAGCGTTCGCGAAGTCAAATTATTATTATTATCACTGTTATGATATTATTAATATCATAAATTCATTCCGGTGAATCTGAAGACGAAATATCGAGAAACACAACGATTCGTAAATATTGAACCGAAATTACGAATTCGACTGCACAAAAAATGAACAAAAATATCCCCGTCGATGTATCGTCGTAAATTTGGCTAATTTTCCGTAATCCATTGTTACACCTTTTTTGTATGCAAAGTAAAGAGTATTTAAAGCAGATTTTCGCTTCAAGTTACACGAATGTCTCGTATTACATGTGTACAATGGCCATTTTTTAATTTTTAAAAGATTTTTAGTACGCGATTTCTAACCTAAAAAAAAATACATCGCAAAATATATCTATTATATACCCAATATATTTGCCACGAAAAATCGTAAATTATGGATATGTTTTTAGAATATATTATTGCAAATACAAAAAAAAATCGATAATTAATATATCAATTCCATAAAAAATGTCGAATTTCTAATAAACGTCTAATATATTTTTTTTAAATACTTTTTTTTTTTCGGGTTACCGACTATATTGCTACAGCGAGTGTCTCGAAGGTTTTTCTGGGAATAAGTTTTTCCGACCCCTATCCCCCTCCCTCTCCGTAACTAAGCCGCGAATATAATATCTCGGTAAATTTTTCGTCGGGAATTGGTCTCGGGACGCAAATAGCCGCACGTGCTTCCGATCTCTACATCGTGTTTCCAGAAAATTATCACATGTAAAATAGTCCTGGGAATACGTATTCCCAGTCTGAGTTACGGAATCACCGTATGTATTTTTTTTTTTTTTTTCGTTACATACATCGACGACAAGGTGAGTAAAAATCGCGGAATTATAATTGCGATGGAAATTGCTTCGCACGTTCGACTTTTATTAAGTCTATTATTATTATTATTATTTTTTTCGAGTTTTCAAAACTTTATTTTTCATTGTGCTTCTTTAATTCTTCCAAGTACTCCCACCGTCTCTTTGTATATATATATCACATTATTTCACGCACCTGATGAAAGGAGAACCCGGCCGTGTTCGACGTTCCGCTGGTTTTTTCCCCCACCCACCGCGGATACGTGTTGCCCAGGGCGACGATCTAAGCTCTCTTCCGTTCCCTCGTCTCAGCGACGAACGAAGATGTCGACGCGAAATTCAACGACGGAAACAACTCGTGGCCCCTCACAGCGCCTCGTCGCACTTTCCGTAATAGGCACGCGAACGAATTTCGAAAAAAACGATCGTCGTTTCGAAGCTTCGCGACGAAGTATATCGTTGCCACCACAACGACAACGAATAAGGTCCTTCACCTTGAGCAGCAGTAGCTCGATCGGCGTTCCGGCTTGCATGCTCTCTCCGCAACACGTATATTCTTTTGTTTTTGTTTGTTTTATTTTTCTTTCGTACTTTTTTTTCTCGCGACTGTCAAGTCGAAATAAAAACACAACGAATGCCCCGAAGTGTTGGTACGAGAGATCTCGTTATTATTACTATTATTATTTACTCCGGATTATTCCCGTGCACCATACACGATTTTTCTTTTATTTTATTCGTTTTTTTTTTAAGGTTATACTTTACGCGATTCTTTCACAATATTTACAGAATAGTTACATTCGTCACCGTTGATTCGTGAATAACAACGCTCTGTCATTTTTTTCTGAGGTTAACTTTTTCTTTTTTAATTTATAATCGTTTTTTTATTTTTATTTATAATCGCACGATGTCTGAACTCGTTTTTTTTTTCTTTTTGTAACAATTTCGTTGCGATTTTATATCGAGATACACGATTTTTTTTCTTTTTTTTTTTTAAATTCACGAAAAACGACGTGTTTTTATTGGCCCTTCCAGCTTCGTCGTAATGTCAAGAAACGCGGCACAGTTTTCGCGATGTTCGCACCCGTGGCGATTGGAAAATTCTTTGTTGTGCGAATACGGTGGAGTTTAACTCGTTTTGTTTTATTATTATTTTATATGTACAAACCGACGGATATGTCCGCGCGATAGAGAGATATTTGCACGATTATTAACGCGTGAAACAGCGCGGCGGGCGGACGAGACGTAACGAACGAAATCGCGCGCGGCGCGGCTTGGGACACAAAAGGGGGAAACAACAAACACCCGAGCCACGACACACGGCAGTACCCAAGACCCCGGGTCCCCGCTATCTCGCCGCGAAGGGTTGCAACGGAACTGAGATGAGATTCTATCCGGAGGTTGGATAGCCGTGTGGTACGCGTAGCTCACGACTCACAGCAGCACCTGCGACATCGAGAGAGAAGATGGGATTCGTCCTTCCCCTCTTCTCCCTCCTGCCCCTCCTCCCTCCCTGACAAACGAAGGGGAAGCGGCCGGCGGCGTGATGGAGTGAGAAAGCGAGAGGAATATCAGCTCACAGTTAAGAGTTGGTTGGGTGGACCCCAAGGGAAGGGATAGGCGAGAGCGGGTCAGTGCGGGTTCGTCGAGACCCGCGCGAGAGGCTTATTTCCCAAAAAAAAAATACTTATAACATTCCCTCGCCAAATATTTGTCACGAAAATAAAAAACTTGAAAAAAAAAGAAAATATATTATTTTGGTTCTCGTCGAATATATTTTTTTTATCGCATATCAAGATTTTTTTTTTTCATGGTGTCGAGCGATTGATATAGTATCTCGATAAAGCGAAAGTTTTTATGTTCCTCGTATCCCAGTTATACGAAAATCGAGAAAAATCGACGATTCAAGATTCGATAAAAATTAGTCATCGATGGTATTTTCGTGGGGGGTCGTTGACCCAACTTCTGTTCCGTAAACGAGAGAAACGAAGATGGAGCGAGAGAAGAGAGGGGTGTAGGGGGGAATTTTCCATCCCTCCACCATAGCCTGCGTTCGGGAGAAGAGAATTCCCGCGCGGTGCGCGCACGAGCGCGTTACGATTTTCGCGTGAAGCTGCGGACTGGACCGCCACGCAAGCTCCCCTCTCATCCTAACCGCCCCTCTTGCATTGCCACTACTACTACCCCCCCCCCCTCCCTCCCCACCTGCCCCACACCCTCCGCCCCTTCCCCACCCTCCTACGCTGTCGCTACCACCATCCATAGACCCCACCCCACCCACAGATCAATATTGTGCCCAGCGTGCGGCGGCACACGGGAGACTCGTAACTGGTGCCTCACGCTCGGATCTCTTCTCGTCTCGGCACGGCTGTGACTATGGTGAACCGGGTTCCATTCCTGTAAGATATCACCGACGGCGATGCCTATTACCAGATTCCGGTGCGATCCTTCGACCGTTACAATTGCAATGCTGTTAATGCCTGCAACCTCCCCCCCCCCCCTCCCCCATCCCTCCGGATTACGAACCGGATGATGTGCAAGCAACAGTGGCCAGCGTGGCAAGGCTAGTCGTACAAGCGGACCGGCGTGTTGCCGAGGGTGAAACGCCCGGGTCAAATGCGTCGCGGAGAGAGGGTCCACGCACCAGGTGGCCTCGCGGAGTCTCCAACGGTACTCGTGTCTTGCGCGTGACGTACATACGCCCTCGTGCGGCGGACGTGTCTAACGACATTTTTTTCGATTTTTTTTTTCTTTAAATACTTTTGCTTCGTATTATTGTATTTGACATTTTGATTTCTCGTATTTTAATCATCGATCTCCGAAACTTTTTTGCTGGTAAAATGGTACATTACGATAAATGTGCGAAAAAAAAAACATTCTGACGAGTTTTGCGATCACAATCACACGAGTTAAGAAGAGATTTTTCGCACGGGTATCGTAAAAAATGACACGAGGTGTGAAAATGGAGGTTAGAACTGCTTTTTTTCGCATCGAGTGAAATAAACATTATTTCGATTTACGACGATCTATTTTTGATAGAGATGAAAAAAAAACACACAACTAATGATATTTTTGTTTGGTCGAAACTCTCGTTCCCCTCTTCTTCGTCGAATGTATATCTGCGTTCAATGAATCGCGAATCGAAAACACGACGGAGTCGTAGTCAATTATATTGCTTTCGGTTGGCAAAACATGAATTAAAGAAAAAAAAAAAAAACAAAAGTGATTGGAATCATCAAAGGAGTAATATTCAGTGAGTGGAAAGGTTCGCGAGTAGTAACGGTCACGATCGGGTCAGACATGCTTTTAGCCGGACCAGTACATAGATATATATCCCCTCCCAAGTCTAATAACGGAACGCCGATAGCGCTACGCGCTGTTCGGTCGAATTCGCGTTGCGCTCTACTGCCAAACGGCATTGCCCAACCACTGGGCTACTAAAACTTTTATTATCCACGGCATGGGTATAGAGACGAAAACGACGTGAAACCCTCTCTCTCTCTCTTTCTCTCTCCTTTCGATATCTTGAAGCCTCTAAAACATTGACTAAGAATCATTTATGCACGTAGAAAAGCGTGGGTCGGACCCGGCTGCGAATGCGTTACGAATGACTCGGACAGTTGTCGGATGCCGAGGCTTGCGGTTGTCTTCGTGAAAAATGCATCGACATTTCGAAGTCTCGGATGATTACCGTGAATCAACTCCCATACGGAGAAAAACAAAGTATATGCAAAAAATACATTAGTTATATATTAGATATATGTGGAATTCGAGTTTTTTTTTTTTTTTTATATTATATTATTTCCGCACGAACGAAATTTGGTTGCATACAAATATTGATATTTTTACGTCGCATCGTTACCGAAGGTTACAAAAAATGATTAATTAATAACGGTTGGTGCAACGATTCGAGAGACACCTCCGTCTGTACAGAACATTATTGCTCGGCCCGTGTACCCCCCCCCCCCCCCCCCCCCCCCCAAAGGGACAATAAAGTTACTGACAAGATTCGCCTTTTCCGGAAAGTTTGCCTCGCGCATTCGCAGGAAACGGGAATTCAATAAAATGCTAACACGATGGAACAGTGTCAACCCGACACTATCCTACCCCGCTGGTTGTACAGAAACTGGAAGTTTATCGATCGTGAAATACTTTGCGTATTAAAATATACGCAAAAATCTACAGATATATATATATATATATACGGAGTACTTACCATGTAACGATACGAAACTCCAATATACCATATTTATGCCATAATTTTGTTTTGTTTTTCGTAAAAATCACCATCTGCATCGTCGATATAGAAAATTAAATATTTTCAAAAATTTTCCAAATTAAATATTTGCAAAAATCTTCGGAATTAAATATTTTCAAAACTTCGAATTTTCAAAAATATCCAAAAAAATAAAAAAAAAAAAAAAATGGATCACAAATGGAAAAATGTATACATCGAGAAAATTGTGTTTTCTTCGATTTATCGATGTTGCAAGGTAAAAAAAATTGAAATTCTTTTTTTAACCGTACGGAGTTACAAGAAAAAATTTCTCGATGGGCGTAAGACAAAATTGGGAATAACTTTAGTAACCGATGGTTAGAACGATTTCACCCTTTATCCCTCGTCTTTTCGTTATTATTTTCAATGCTTTGATAAGAAAACCGCGAATTCGGCTGTGTCGACTCATCGATAAGAACGAACTCTTCGTTACTCGTTACAGTTATATTTTACCGCTCACACATCCATGAATCGGTCAAATCATTCGATCTACCAGCGAATTTTTTTTAACGTAAAAAAAAAAAAAACGCAACAAAAGATTGTAAAGAGTAATTTTTTGTTTTCGCGATTCAGAAATTCAAAAATTGAGCCGAATATATATATATATATTTTTCTTAACAATTAGAAAAGCAAATAAAATGATATGATTTACTGAAAGTTTTATGTATTGAGACTTCAAAATAAAAAAAAAAAACGGAGTACAAAAAATTATTGAAAATTGTTGACAAAATTCTGATTAAAAATTTTATAATTTTTTGCGCATTCCACGCAGTAAATATATATCAGAAAAAAAAAAAAAAAAAAAAATGGTATCAAAGTGTATCCAGCAGGAATCTCTATCGTATATAATTATTAATCATTATTTTACATAAACAATCAATTATGCTTATTTCATTCGTTATCGTCAGTTCCGACGGGTCGCGGTAATAAATACGGATGTCCCTCGATCGTTGGTACGGAAATCGCTTGGTTTGATTTCTCTCGTAGCGCGAGAATCATGTATCTTATACCGGATATCCATGTATTGCAGACGGAAGCGTGTTCCATAATTAAGGAAACGTGAATTTTATCCGCGCCTTCGACGTCCTCGTTCTTCAGAGCTGCAAAAAAGTAACGAAAAAATTCGTATTAAAAGGAAATTTCTCATCTGAGACAATCAGTTTTACCGAGTTAAACATTTTTTTTTTAACAAAAAAGAAAAAAAAAATTAAACTAATAAACAATGAATAATAATTATGATTATTTTTATTTCATTTTATTATTGTTATGTATATATTTAAATATACATATAAGAATAAAATTTCCCGGTTTTTTTTTTTTTTTCAGTTCATAAAATATTTTAATAATAAATATTAAAATTAAGAAAAAAAATTATTTTAAACAACATAATCATTATTATTAGATTGGTATTTCTTGAAAAATAATATTATCATTTTTTTTATAAATTCGTCTGCGCAATATGAAAATCTACCTTTTGATATTTCCAATATTTTTTTCTGCGCCCCATCATTGAGTTTATCCTCATTCCACATTATCTTCATTGCCTCTAATCGTCTTCTAACTTCTTCCGTTCTGACATCGGAATCGAATTCTTTGCTAATAACGGCTTCAAGATTCTCCAAAGTTTCGTCCAATGCTCGATTTTTGTTGATTTTGATGTCGGAAGCTGAAGATTCTGTTGCGGAAGGTGCCGAGAGCGGAGCGTGAGGAGCCGACGTTAGGCTGGTAGTTCCACATGGCGGAGGTGGCAAATTTCCTGGAAGAATGGTACTTGCCGCCGGCCGTTCGGCATCTGAACTCTGCAAAGTCGATGCGGTGCTCAAGGGAAACGCTACTCTTTTGTTCAGCAATCTTTTTGTTGGAGTTTTTGTAGCGGCGTCACTTTGCGTCGGTGTAAACGCCCATTTCGGCGGATCATTCCATCCGGAATCGTGTTGAGAGGACAACGATTTTTGCGTGGAAATAACCTTGTTGGCTGCGCAAAATTAAAGAGAAATTGAAGTACAGATGCCGCGATAAATAAAACGGATCCGACGTCTTCGTCGTCGTGCCGTTCGGACTAAATTCGTTTTTTAGTTTAATCGTAAAGAAAATATTCTCAATGGGAGTAACGCGCGATGTTTTTTGGGGTTAGTAACAATGATCGACGAAACAATAGAAAAAAAGAACACATAACAATATTTTTTTGTAAATTTATTCACTTTATTTGTATCACGGGAATTGAATCGAGTTAAACACAATTTTTTTTACCATCCTCTGTTCCATCCATTTGTCGAGCTTATCGATGATCTATTCGCGGAATGTTTACTTCTCTTGATAAGCGGTGTTACTGAACGACGGAATCCTTCGGATAGCAAGAATTATTAGTGTGACATTTAACCACCTGGGAGAAAAAAAACAATGAAAACTAAAAAATGAAGTTCCCCAAGAACCGTAAGGTGAAAATTTCGGTCGTAATCGAATCGCGATAGTCTCGAAGTGTCCGCGTCAACAACGAAATAATAATAATCACGCAATTTTTTTTTCCCCGCGAATTGACAGAAATTAGAAAATCAGCTGTTCAAGGAAATATAGGTGTATTTATGTGTATTGCAGATCGCGACACATTTTCACGCAGGCGAGAAATGAGACGAATCAAAATGAAAGGCAATGATTTCGTTTTCTCTCGAGATATGTTTTTGTCGATTGTCAGATGAAAATCGATGCATCGCGAAAGGAAAAGAAAATAACGTTTTATGTGCTCTCTTATCGCAAGTAGACAAGGTAGTAACGCGCAACGCGTTGTCGGTAGCGAAATTTTTTTTTTCCAACACATCGCCGAGGCGAAACGAAGTTAATTTGGCAAAGAGACTATTCGCGTCTGCTCTACGATGATATATTTCGGGAAAATAGAGAAATATCGTAAAAAAAGCATCGTAAAAACGTTTTTGAACCAAAATCTAATCGCAAAAATCCGTAATCAGCGCGTGTATTGTCGAATAATGAAGAGACAATCGTATTTACCGTGAACATTTTTTATTCGCTCGACGCCGATGATATTTTGGGGTAATTTTTTTTTGTTTGTCGCCTTTCTTTTAATTCAACGCCGTCATGAGATTATGTGTCGAGTTTGATATATAGACAAAAATTTTGAGTCTAAAAGTGCACCCGTCCGATGACAAAAATAGCGACGAAACGAACCACAGTCGAAAAGAGAGACGTGGGGGTTACACACAGGTGAAAATATTCGAAATACAAGTTTATCGCGTGAACGGAGGTCCCATTGACATTGAATCCAACCAATTTCGTTATTATCTTATCGACGAGTGTCGACGGAAAAATTAATTCGATCGTGTTTCACGATAAAACGTATGCGTTTCTTTCCTGGTTTCGTGGTAAAAAAACATCACCGCGATGCCATAACCTCAAAAATTGGCGCGCGAGTTGTGTGTGTCTCTCGTTCGCGAAATCTTTACTCGCGGAGAGCAGCATTACTGGTGTGAAAAATCAACCGAATGGGTCGCGCGATTTTACGTTAGAATCCGATTAACGTTGAGTAATAACGTTTCGGCAAATAATCGAGACGCAGGTAAACACTGTCGATAATTCCCGTGAATTACATATCGAAGTTTTTCAACATCCGAAGATTAATCTTTTAATCAAGCGAAGACCAACTTATTGTTTTTTTTCACACTTGATTCTTTGATTTTTAATAAAAATCTTTGAAATATTATAAATTTCTGTACGTATCGCAGTATGGATTGAGTATCGCACTGATATGAAGATTGTGCGATTCGATGATTTGTGAATAAATTTGTTGACGGCGGATCAATACAAGGAAAAACAAATTATAGCGTTAATCGGCAGAATTTACGAAGGGCAAAAAAAATTTGTTTCATCGAAACGGATCTTGACAGAGACGGAATCATTGGGTATACCGATTGCAAATTGTAATTAATCCGTTGATAAATAGTCATGAAAACAAAAACAAAATCATTATTCTTATTATTGAAAAATTATTGTTATTATTATTTGAAAATTATTAGTATTATATCAAAATTAAAATTTAAAAAAAAATCGATTTTTTGTAATTTTAATAATTTATGGAATGTAAACAAATTAAAAACTTAATTTGTGATAATTCAGAAAATTTTGATATTTTTCTAAAAACATGAAAAACATTTCAATAATAAAAACGTTAAAAATGTTACAAATTTTGAAAATTTCATCGAACATTTTTTTTTCAAATATTCCATTTGTTATTTTTCATTTAAATTTATTTTATTTCCGATAAAACATCTGTTTATACAATCACGAAATACAGAATCAAAAACCGTTTTGTGAGACGAATAAAAAAAAAAAATAAAAAAAATTCGAAAATAATCGTTTTTTTTTTTTTTTTTTTTTTTCTAGCAGCAGATTTCGGATGAGAAATATAAAAAATGCCAGGAAAGATCAAAGTGAAGATACTGGCAGGACGGAACCTGCCGGTAATGGATCGTTCGGGTGATACGACCGACGCTTACGTTGAAATTAAATTCGGCAATACGACGTACAAGACGGACGTATGTCGAAAATCTTTGAATCCCCAATGGAACTCAGAATGGTACAGATTCGAGGTCGACGACGCCGAGCTGCAGGACGAACCGCTCCAAGTTAGATTGATGGATCACGACACATATTCCGCGAATGATGCAATCGGCAAAGTTTACGTTAATCTGAATCCTTTGCTTTTACCGGGTCTGCCGCCGGCCGTTAAAAATATTTGGACTCTCGAGGCGACAATGAATTCGAGTATTGGCTCCCAGGGCGGTGAGTAACATTTTTTATCAAATTTTCATCATTACTCCGATTCGCTGGATAACGAAAATAAAATTATATATTTCGAAATTAATTGATCGGAATATTCTCAAGTATTACTTCTTTCTGTAAGCAATTTATTCATTAATTTATCCAGAAGCCAAAAGAAAAAGAAAATAGATGCAATTTTTATGTGGAGCTGATTTTTTACAGTTTTTTATTATTGTAAAAAGATTAATTAAAAAAAAAAAATTGTTACAGGTTCCGTGATGACGGGATGGATACCCGTATTCGATACGATGCACGGCATCCGCGGCGAGGTCAATATAATAGTGAAAGTAGAACTTTTCTCTGATTGCAATAAATTCCGACAATCTTCTTGCGGCGTTCAATTCTTCTATTGTAAGCATTTTTCCAATTTGCAAATATCGTGTGAATTATCACGGGAACTTGATAAATAGTATTTTCTTTTTTTTTTCAGCCCCCAACGTACCGCATGGATATCACGCTCAAGTGATTCATGGATTTGTCGAAGAATTAGTCGTGAGCGACGATCCTGAGTACAAGTGGATCGACAAAATTAGAACACCGCGAGCGTCAAACGAAGCGCGACAGACGTTATTCTTCAAGCTGAGCGGCGAAGTTCAAAGGAAAATTGGATTGAAAGCGCTGGATCTCGGCGGAAACGCGGTTATTGGGTACGATGATTGTAAATCAGAATTCAATTCTGATTAATTAACTTTTCACGTACGGGTCGCATATATGTATATCGACGGGATTTCCTGTCCCAGCGACCGTCGCTGCCGCCGCATGTTTACGACAATAACTCGAAAACTGTTCAAAATTTCTCAAATCGGAAAAAAGATCCAACGAGTGCAAAGGATAGGCTAACAGAATATTGCGGGTAAATTTTTGGTTATTTTTTTTTTTTCATGAAAAAAAAAAAAAATTACCTACGAAATTTTAGTTGTTTGCCATCGATGAAGATCGAGTGAAAAATGATTTATCTACCATGCAATCGTAATAGGTTGCTAACGAATGATAAGAAAAATACCGCAGAAATAACACATTTTTCAGAAAACGTTTTTTTTTTTTAATTAAGTAAATAGACCAATTCATCGAAGATCCGACTTTATCTTTATGCACATAGCGATAATCGGAAACGAGAGATCAATGTATTGGAAACGTTGCAAATTTGATTCCTAACAACAATGTAACAATTAATTTTTAAAAGTGACCAACGCTTTTCCTTTTTTTTTGGCGAATGTTAAAAAAAAAAAGAAAAACCTTTCGTCATTATTGAAAATTCCTAATTGAAACAAAACGAATCTCCAGCGATTTCCTATTGTTTACAGTTACATCCAGAATTTTGATTTGGAAGGAGAATCCGGAATAGTCGCACGAGGAATAGGAACAGCGGTAACCCTCGTCAAACTTCAGGATATCACATCTATAATTCCGATCGAAACTTCCAACATCGAAGAGTGAGTATGCAAAATAAATCTGTCATTACATATACATTATTCCAATAAAAAAATGTCAATCTAATACGGTGGGACGTCTTTATTAATAATTTCACGAAATTCAACTTTAATTCGTTCAAAAAATTCAAATTCGCTTAAATGAAAATAATAATAAATATTATTAATTTTTAATATACAACTATTTCGATGTTTCATAATTTTCTGCCGAAATTACCAGTTAAGAATAAAGGAGTCCTACCGTATCGGCGTTTCGATAAAAAAAAAAAGAAAAAAAAAAAAACATTTTTTACATCGAATAAGGATAAAAATCTCAATTGGGAAAATTTCTTTTGCCCTCCCCTTTCCGACCCGCATGTGAAAAACAATAAAACTACAGTCTAACGAGTTTTGGTTTACAATCTAAGAATCTTTACGATTTATCCGAGAGCGACGATAGTTTGCCACTGCTATCGCGTACGCCGAATCTCACGCCGTTGTCCCGTTCTCCGACGAATTTACGGGGGACAGCGGTGAGCAATCGTTTTCCGAAGCACGACAAACCTCCGAAGCATCATCATCGTCACGCGACCCGGATATCCGAGTATCGCGCCGCAGCTATGAGATCGCGACAATTTTCGCTGCAGCCGAACAATAGTCCGAACGCTACCAATCAGAATCCATTGCGAAAAGTCGCGATCTCGAGTTTATCGCTAGCCGACGATTTGATAAGCGAATCCTCGTTGAAGAACATGTTAGCCCTCGAGGACATGCGCGGCGAACCTACGGGCAATCCGTTCTCTCGGGGATTGAAGAACTTCCGTTATTTGCATCAAAGCATTTTACCGCGACGAGTCGCCCAGATAAAGTCAAAGATTACCGATTCGTTCGACGACGAGAGCGATCCGGACACGAGCAACTATTCTAGCACTTGGTCCCTCGCTGGTTCCGAATCAAACCGATCTTCATCGATCGTCGATATTCGCCAATCGATACGACGAAAAAAATTTACCCACAAAAAGACCGTTAACAACGGAATCGCGGCGCTTCTCATACGATCGGTTCACAGCGGTTTTCCTCTCGATAGCGTACGCGAGGATCGCGAAACTCCGACTCCGTCGCCGGTTAATTTTTTGTCCGATTCGAATGAATACGCCGATTATAGCGATGAAACGATCGATACGGCGATCGCGAAGGACATCGATTTAACGAATTCTAACGAGGAATCGTCGAGTTCGCGAAACGATGAAAATTATTCCGAAAATAAGACTCTTCTCGGGAAGGGTAAGCATGATATAAAGTACACAAGTGAGATTCTGATACCGATGATGTCGTCGTCGGAGACCGATACCTCGACATCCGACGAGGACGAGCCATCGGAATCGTCGACGAATTACAATATACTCGACGATACTTATTCTCTCATTGATCCCGGTTCGCCCGACGAGAGAAAATTCAATTCGAGAAATCGGAGAAACCCGAAATTTTCCGAGATTCCCGATGATAGCGGAAAATCGGTAAGGAAGGAAGAGATTGAGAAGAAAATTACGACGGAGACTAATCCGTCGATCGATTCGATGGGCGATGAAAATTTGGAATCGAGTACCGATTACAATATCCTCGATGACAATTGTTCTCTAATCGATAACCCGGCCGTCGACGATGATGCGCGATTCGAAAGGAACTTTCAGCGTGTCATTGAAGTTGCGAAATTATCCATGATAACAGATGTAATCGATCGTGCGAAATCCTCGGAAGAAATTAATTATTGGAAACTGAAACGCGCAAACGAAATCGATTCGTCGCCTAGTCCGCGAGAAGATCGGTTCGTGGAGTCGAAAACCGATCGCGATTTGTTGCGCGACTCATACGCGTCGGTAGATCCAAATTGGAACGACGATGAAAGCTTCGAAGCGGAACTTCGGCGTGCCATGGCAGCTGCCAATTTTGCTGAGATTCCCGCTGAGATTTGCGATATTTCGGAAAAACTAGAAGAATCGGCAATCGATACGAGCCTCGAAGCCGATCGATCGTCCAATTCGCGGTCCGACGAAAATTTCGAATCCAGTACTGATTATCGTATTCTCGATGAGAGTTATCCGCCGTTTGAAAGCGGTTCTCTTACTCAAAGCAATACCGATCGTCCCGATCGTCCGGTAATCGTGTCGGTAATTTTGAAAAAAGTCGAAAAAGCTCCGGCGAGAAGTCAAGAAATTGAAATTCCGCCTGACGTGACGGTTGATACTTTGTCCGATTCCAAAACGAATCACGGCTTGGAAGATAAAATCGATAACCGATTTCTCGACACTGTATCAGCGCCGATCGATCGCCGTTGTTCGCTTGACGAAAACTCTGAGGTAAAACCTTCGGCAACGATTTTATGGAGATGTAGCGATAATCCAAGTGAAAACAGTGGGAGTGAAAACGTCAGGATTGACCCAATGCGCGAAGCCGATCGATCTACCGATTTGCTAACAGATGGGAATTCGAGATGCAGCATCGATGTCGACAATCACGATAAAAGTTCGCTGATTGCCGGTAATTGTACCGTCTGCGATAATCTCGAATCAAGCATTGAGAAGGCTAACGATTTTCTGAAAGTTACCGATCTCTCCCGATCCACCGCCCTTAATTTATCCTCGTCTTTGGACGGCGACGGCAATTGTAGCGACTGCGGTAATATTGAATCGAGACACGAGAGAGCTGTCGATCTCGGAAAAGTTACCGATCTTTTGAGTTCCACCGATCTACATTTATATCCGTCTTTGGACAACGACGGTTATTCTATCGACTGTCTCGATCCCGAATCGAGACACATGCGAGCAACCGATTTCTCAAAAATTACCGATCTTGCTACTTCCAAAATTTCAATTTTATCCCCGTCTTTGGTAAAAAACAACGATTTATCGGAGAAGATAAAATGTGTCGAATCTGAGGAAACGCAAGACACAAATCCAACGTCGACGATGCTGCGTGATTGTCACTCGACGTCGAGCACAAACTACAATTTTCTCGACGACAGCAACTCGCCGATCGAGAGTACGTCGATCGACAATGAAAAATTCGAGCAAAGCACGCGCGAGGCACTTCGAATCGCCGAAATTCCTAACATACCGATCGATACCGCGTCCATTTCATCGCCGGTCGCGTCGATCGAGAAAATCTTCAGAATAATCGACGCCGAAATCGAATCGGATATCAATGAAAATCTATCGTCGGATGAAAAATTCGAATCCAGTACTGATTACAATATTCTCGACGACAATTGTTCCCTCAACTGCATGGTCCCGTTCGACGATGGAGGATCGGACTCAAGCATTCGGCGCGCTATAGAAATCATGAAGTTACCAGAAATACCAATTACGAGAAATGATGAATCGATGCAAAAGATCGAAGATATCGCCATTGAGAAAACCGAAGAAAATCCACCAGCGCTGCAATTGGATACCAGCCGATCTCGTGCACTAATCACAGCTTCGGCTTGTTCGATCTCCGAACAGCGGTCGATCCACTGTTCATCTTCAACGTCACCGTCCCCCGACGGAGGATCGTCGCCGAACGCGAAGCCCAAACATCTTAAATTTCTTCCCAAACAGAAGCGCTTTGACAGCGTCGATGACGATGGATTCGTCACGAGTACACCGGTAGAAACCGATGTTGTTATGTTTCAAGACTACGAGCCCAAGGAAAAATCATTCGAATCAACAGCATCGGATCACCGTTCCACGGTCACCTCGTCTACCGTGATGAAATCGGTAGCGCAAGTTACCGATTACGAAAAACCACCGATCTCTACCCCATCCTTTACAGATGAAACATCGGTAGTAAAAAAATTTCCGGCCCAAACGGACAGACAAGTTTGCCCATTGGGCTTAACGTTCGACAAGACCACAATTGCCAACGAGATAAAAATCGGCAGAGCATCGAAACTTCAGAAAACCAACGACTCGTTGGATTCCCCTTCAACGAAGTCGACGAATTCATCGAAAGTATCAGAAACTTCGGACGTCAAAGTTCCAACTATTAAAAAAGAAAAACAGCAAAAAAAGATCGAAAGAACCGACACAGTGATCTACAAAGGTCCGGCAAAAGATCGATCGGTAATGTCAACGATCAGCAATCGTGTCTCCGCTCCGAAAACAACGAAAATTCTTCATACCGCAATACCGACGAGTCCGATACCGATCATCGTAGCACCGCCGCCCGAGGAGCACGCGACGCGTCTACAGGTACCGGTCATTCAAACGACCAATATAAACGTGCAGAGCACATTTTCGCCGGACGAGATGAAGACACAACACTTCGGTAGTATCGGCAGCCGAAAATTTCCGATCGACGAATGCGCGATCGGCGAGAAATTCAGTCGAAAGTATCGTCAACACTGTATGCTCGATCTGATCAAGACGATCGACGCGAAAATGATGGTCCATCACGCCCACCACGAGAGGCGCGATTCTACAAAGAGCAAAAGAAAGCGGCGCGATCGGATGAACGCCAGCGCCACACCCTCGCCGGATTCGATACATCGTACGAAATCCCACCGAAGACGTTCGAGATCGCGATCGCCCGATCGGCAACACGTCCACAACAAGAATCAAGTCTCACCTCTGACCACTCATTCATTTCCCAATTCCGGAATCTCAACCCTCAAGAATCCTTCCAGTCAGATCCAAGATTCGCCATCTTGCGAATCGTCCTACGAGAATCTTTCCCGACAAATCGTTAATCCACCGATCGTCGTTTGCTCGACGGAGTCTGACACGTTTTTAAAGGAAAACACAATTTCCCCGATGAGCATTAATCGTTCCGCGGAATCGACGAAAAATAATAAATTACCGATCTCCGAATCGTTCAATGATAATCAAAATTCCTTACCGATTTCCGACGATACGGAATCGAAGGAAATCCCGACGAATGCTATTAACGATACGACGATGTGTTTTCTCGGTTTGAAAGACACGGAACATCCGGTTTTTAAGAGTCACAGCGCCGGTAGTTTGGAAAGGCTCCGCGAACGTTTTATCGTAAATACTAAAAATACTAACAACTCTAATACAATTGACGATTTGTGTGTGCCTTGCTCGCCACTCATCCTTAGACAGCCGGACGAACAGCAACAACCATCGTCGCCGGTTCCCACAAATTCGGCATTGCCGTCCTCGTTGGGCTCGAAAGTCACACCTAATTCGGCATCGTCGGCTACTAAGACGAATACGGCGATACCGAATATGCACCGAAGATCGAGCGATTCCGATCTCAGTATCACACCAAAAGGTGAGCCTCTCTTTTTCGTAAGCACGACGAATTTTAAAAATTATTCTTTAGTCTTATTGAGCATCGCCGCCGCTTCGAAATTGAGCAGCAAGAGCAGCCAGCCTGCTTTTTTTTTTTAAGTAGTATTAAAACGATTGTGACGATTAGCATTTCAATTGCTTGTTGATGACATATATTTGACTATGTATTTGATTATTATAAACCCGATTATTATCGCTCGTTTAAGCTCCAAGTACGGGAAAGCGATATCGTTATTACGTCGTAAAAAATGTATCTTTCCGATGTGTAGGAACGTAATAATAGTATTATTGCGATACTAGTGCGAGAAAGCGATCGTTTCACGAAGAAGAGGTGTTCGCTTTTTCGCGCGATTATCGCATTCTCTTTTTTACGGAGTGTGACGCTTCATAATCGCGATATGAATAATTTGCGACAAAGCAAAATTATCTTTAAATGAAATTATAGATAAAATTTCTCTCTACCGGTAATCAAAAGTCGTAATCATCGGAAAATCTTGAGTATCTTGTAAAACACCGTATTCCTGTTTTATTCTCAATTCTTTATTTTCTTTCTCTTTTTACGTGTCAAACTAAAATTCAATCGATACTGCGGCAGACTACGGAATTTCATTCGAAAAAAAAAAAAAAAAAAAAAAAAAAAAAAAAAAAAAAAAAACAATTGCGAATTTCTTTTAAAATCATATTGTCACATCATCGAACGATCGTCAGGAAGTTATGTTTTTGTTTTTCTGTTCCATTCACATTATTTCTCCCGCCAGGATTTTATAGATTCTTTCACAAACGTGAGTACAGCGTCAGGAACAAAAAAAAATGCTGATGCTTTTTTCGATTGATATTATCTCTATCTGTTTCGCCATTGATTCTCTTAACTCTTTTTTTAAGCCCTAAAAGATCTGAGGTACTGAAACAAAAAATAGACTACGATCCTTACATATTTCATCGAAGTTTTGGAAAATTTTTTATTAAAAAAAAAAAAAAAAAAAAAAAAAATTTTAATTATTTCTTTGAATAAAACAATTAAAAGATCTCAGTACTTTTACGGCGCGTCAATGTTGTAATTATCCGTGTCATAATTCTTTGGTATAGAATGTAAATTGTAATTACAAGCGTCCAGCGTGAGAAAAAAAAAAAAAAAAAAAACATCGTGTGCCCGGTATGCATTTTGTGCAAAAAACGATAAATTACCAAGTACCGTCGTACTTCTGCATATTAACAGTTTTTTTTTTGTGAATGTACCCCGACGATCTGCACGGTCCGAACTTTCTGTGTGCATGAAAAATTGAAGTCTACCGATTGAATATTTTTGTGTACAAAAAATAAGCAAGAAAACTTGTTGCTGCAACCATATTAATAATTTTGGTTCATACGTTGATTTGCTAATATTATTTTTCCGCATAAGCATGTCAACAACAAGAAACAAAACCTTAAAAAAACGTACACGATATTTTGCGGAACGTAAGGCTACTCTCACGTATACATATATTTCGAAGGCAAATAAGATAATTCACAAGTTTTAAGGGGGTTTAACGGACAAACAAAAAAAATTACCTGGAAATTTTTAATTTTTTTTTTCGAATGGTACATGTATCGCGAGTCTTGTAAAAAAATTATTCAAATGTATCGAAAAAAAACACGAAGTATTCTCACGGCGACCATATTTTTTCCTCTTTTTTTCGATATGTTTCGTCAAT
Organism: Buathra laborator; assembly: GCA_934046635.1. NCBI lineage: Eukaryota > Metazoa > Arthropoda > Insecta > Hymenoptera > Ichneumonidae > Buathra > Buathra laborator. The sequence goes on along the minus strand of OW203895.1, from coordinate 18,691,211 downwards.
TATTTCTGTACGATTCAATACTTCGCAGTTAAAAGAAAAGTTCGTTCGATATATTCTACATTTTTCAAGAAAAAAAAGAACTTCCGAATATGACTCAATTCTCGAACCGCCCGGACAATATACCCCCTTAAAATCTTTTCGATAGTATGGGACGCATAGCAGATCATTCTTTGAGACACTTATTTCGAAATTAAACTTCATCGCGGTTCGTTTTTCGGATAATAATCAGTCCATCTATTTTCATTTCTTTTTCTTTTCCATCGTTTACTTTTATTACATTTTTTAATTCCCAAAACCACGATACGCAATGATTCGCGAAAAATTTCTCGTCGTTGACATCGATACTCGTTAGAACTTCGCGTTTTTTCAACAGCAACAGATCGTTCCACAGTTGTATTTAATTTTCTCGTCAGTTACGGACACTTTTGTTGTTATCGAAATCGATATTTCGTCTCTGGGGTATTAAACGCGTTAAAGAAACATAAAATTCACCAACAGATGCAACAAACATGAAACATAAAACACCCGTAAATAGTTGTTGGTCCGCTGTAAAATTGTAACTGCTGAAAAAAAAAACATTACATTAATTATTCGCCGACGGTAAAGTACGTCAAAACGAAAGAAAAAAAAAACTGTCGGGTTGTAACTAAGAGTGGTGGTGATTTAATGCGCTCGATGTTACTTCAAGGCAATTCATTGGCTGGAAGTGACAGATCGATGGGTGGACACTTGAGACCCTCGACCGCTATTGTGAGAACGATGAATCAAGATACAATGGAGATGCTCGAGTATCCGTTCATTACCATGCAACAGTATCCGGCCGGTTTTGTTCTCAACATTGGCGGCCTCGTCAGTGCGCGTTCGGTTAAGCTATTGGAAAGAATAACAAATCTTGAGGAACCCGAGGGACGCGATGCTTGGTGGACGGAAATTCGTATGGAAGTCCGATCGCACGCTCGCGCTTTGGCATGTAACGTCGTTCTCGGTTACAAGGAAGAAATTAGCATATGGTAAGCTGAAAATAATAATCGATATTATAAAAAATTACAATTATTTACGGAATCGGCTGAATTTTGATTTTTTTCGTGAAAATCAAAAATTCCATTTTTCGAAAAAAAAAAATAAATAGAAAAATTAGCATATGGTAAGCTGAAAATAATAATCGAATTTATAAAAAATTACAATTATTTACGGAATCGGCGGAATTTTGATTTTTTTCGCGAAAATCAAAAATTCCATTTTTCGAAAAAAAATAAAAATAAAAAAATTAGCATATGGTAAGCTGCAAATAATAATCGAATTTATAAAAAATTACAATTATTTGCGGAATCGGCAGAATTTAGATTTTTTTCGCGGAAGTCAAAAATTCCATTTTTCGAAAAAAAAAAAAAAACAAAAAAAATTGGGAAAAATTCTGAAAAAATTTGTATGCATTCGGGAAAACTGGTGAATCAATTTTTGCTAAACAAAATGTTGGGTTTTCGGGTGATATATTTGACAATATATGTATATATTTTTTTTTAACACAATACATCCGTTTCATAGACTTATCATCATTTTGTAGTCGAAAGATTAAACATGTATGAGGCGTTATTAACGCGATTAGTCATTAAAAGTTCAGGGACTCGAAAAACTGGAACGCGCACTCATCTTTTCTGAATATTCATATTTTTGTAGTGTTGCTAAAATTCTCGTATATTGACCGCATTCATTAATTTATAAGGCACTTTACGTTAACCTCACGTTAACCACTTGAGATTTCACTATTTGGAACGACTTCCACAAAAAAAAAAAAAAATGTAATTAGTCAACGTTTCCGTTTGCTAATTTGAAGCGTCGAATTATTGGTCGAAGTTTTCCACCGAATTAAAAAAAAATGATAAAAAGTAACGAAAAATGTCGGAAAGATCGAAAAAATCAAAAACGAAAAAAAAAAGTTTCGTCTGCTATTTGAAACTTTTTTTTAGATTTTCTTTTCCACAAAAATTGAAAATAATCCATTTGATAAATGGCTCTTTTAATCATTGTATCAAATAGCTACAGTAGCAGTTGAAGGATAAACAGTTTCCTCTCGTTATAATACGTTTAGAAGCCAAAATTATGCATGCATTTGCGCGTTTTGTACGATACTTCGCGAATAAATAAACGATCTGGAGAATTACATTATTGTCGTCGTGACTTGTCGATTCTCGGACTCGCCGATGAAATCAGACTGCCGACAGGCCATTTGACCGATGACGCTTGGACGTCAACGCGTTGAAAGACGTCGAACGATAAATATCGAGGGTGAAATAGTGTTTTATTCATCTACCACCATGAATTTTCATGCTCACTGTATTATAATGATTTCAACCGTTTCGGAGTATTGAAAACATTTGCCGTTAAACGATTTAGCGTTTAGCATCTTTCGAGATAAAAATGAAAAAAAGATTGCAGATTCCTGTATGAGAAAGTAGAGTAATTAATTTCTGAAAATCTGAAAAACGTCAGGAATCAACAAAAAATCGGAGAAATTAGGGAATTTTCTTTTTTTAATAATAAAAAAAAAAATTATTTGACTATTATTCTTCTTAATTGTCTAAAAACTCGAATAATTTGATCGACAAAACGAAATTTCCAATTCAGCGACGACGTTTGTGTTTTAAACGCGTCTGGCACGGCGGCCGTAATCAATTTGCTGAACGCGAGTCAAGATCAGGATAACGTGATATTGAGTCGAACGATAATGACGACATCGGTGGAGAGCACCGAGCGCGACAAGAGTCAAGCAAAATCGTCGAACGCGAAGAACGACAAGAGCGAAGAATCTTCGTTGCCGGGACAAGGAAGTCACGGCGGTACGGGAAAAGTCAAAAGAACTTCGGAGAGCAACGATCACGAGATACCGTATCTGCCGACGTTGAGCGCTTGCAGTCTTTGCCATTTGCCGTACAGCGAGGCGAGCGTTCCGTTTCGCGTTGATGTCTCGAAATGCGCGATATGCCGACGAGCGAAGGTTCCCGATGTGTTGTTCACGACGATCGAATTGCCGGAAAATATACCGATGACCGGTCGCGGAGTATTTCTGCAAGCGACTGTATGCAAATGCAAGAGAGATCTGCGCGGCGAATTGAACGCCAAAGAGATATCGGATTGTTTGCCATTTTTGGAATACGAACTTCACAGTCTTCTGCTCAATAAGCTTAAAGTCAAAGGGATGAACGCGATATTCGGTCTCAAGGTACAAGTTTCCGTGGGCGAGAGATTGGTCATCGGTATGGCTGTCGGTACCGCCGTCTATCTTACCGCACTTCCCACACCGTCGGTCCCGAAAATTGCATCAGGCAATTCGTGGCACAACGAGGAACAATTGGCCGATATACAAAAAACACTCATCGAAACTGTGAGGAAGAATCGGGAATTTTATCGTCTAAAGCCGATCACTGTGAGTATAATGGAGAAATCGAAAGTTTAGGTCACGTAACTGAGTAGACAAACGAAAAAGTTGGTGCAAATGAAGATTTTTTTTTCTTCCAAATTCCCAAATTTCCCAAAAATATTTTCAAGGAAAAAAAAGAGTGTCGATTTTATTTTTAAAAAATACTGGAGTAAAAAAAAAATCGTACGTCGCGCGATATAAAAAGTATTTAACGATATTGTGTCGAAATTCGTAGGCAATCGGTCCCACCGTTTTCGAGATATATTTCGACAAACGATATCGAAAAGACTGTTTTAGAGATACCGGCGATCAAAATGTTGTTCAAAGCCCTTCAACTTTATCAATTTCACGAGTTTGAAAATGAAATTTATACACAATATTTTTAACATATTGGAGTTTCAGAAGAAAAAAAAAAAAAATAGTTTACTTAGTTACTTCGCCTTAAAAAAAATAGTAAATAATAATAGTGGTAATCATAGTAATATATTTCATTAAGAATAAACATATTTATACGATAAAAACTATGAAAAATTACTTATCAGGAATTGGAAAATGGTCGTTCGATAACGACATCGGACACCGACGAGTCAGACGACGATTTGCCAGATCTCGATCTTGGCGTCGGTACGAAAGACGCTTGCGTTCTCGAGGTCGACGACGTGGAGGACATGGATCGCATAAATCTTTTGATGGACGAAAGGCCGCCCGACGATTTTCACGTTGTAAATACGCAGTCGATACCCGGTTTGGAAGATCTCGAAATTGTTCGAAATTTACAAATGTTCACGCAAATATCGAGAGCGAAAATTCCCGCCGGACAATTCGCGTCAATGCCGTCAAAATATTTCGCTCGCATGCTTCAGGTATAAAAAAAAAATGAAAAAAAAAAATATATATATATGACGCGGAGGAAGAAAAAAAAGTAGCAAATTTTCATTGCCAGTCATTGCGAAATTTGTAATGAAAATTTTGTTAAAAATAGCGTATTCCACAAAACTCAACTGGAATGGTAGACATCTATGAATTATTGCAATTTTTTTGCTTCCCTCGTCGTGGGTGTTCCGTGCAATTAATGCCGAGAATTTTAACGAAGGAAAGAAGGAGCGCTGCGAATTTTATATCCATCGAAAAACTTTCAGACGGTTTTGTTTAAACTCCGAAGAATGGTGCCGTGCGCGCTGTGCGACATGCAGTTTAAAGTGGCACTACCCGAACAGGACGAGATCCAATTGTCCGTTGTCGGGATGGCACTTGGATTGGGTGAACCCACGAGATTCAGTAAATATAAAAGAAAGCTAATACCGAACTCGGCGAGCAAGGATCCAGTCAAGAGGACAGGTAGCCTTTTGACCCTTTAACCGGACACTGGGAAGATAGACTTCAATTTTTCTTTTTTCCTTTTCCATTAAAATTCTAAATCGAGCGACGAAATCCTCAGTCCTTCAATTGAGAGTTGAAAAAAAAATCTTTATAATGTCCGTCGTCGTCTTTACCGTAAAATGTTAACGAAGACTCTCTTCGCTGTTTTTCATAGTAATTAAATTATCATTCTACGAGTTAAACATTATTATAGTAAAATATTTAAAAATTCGTTTACATAACTCATCGGATAAGCTTATCGTCGAATAAGAATTGTCCGTTGCAAAGCTATCTTCCCGCAAATGGTTGCAGGATTAATCCGGCGCGGTTACATATATATATATATATTTATCGCGAAATTAATCGTGAAAATTTAAATATTTCCAGAAAAAAAGAAATGTATCGCGAGGAATGTGTTTTTTCAGATGAAAATGACATGATATTCAGTCTCGACGAGGATCAAGCCGACAGTACGACGACAGTGCTCCCGGAAACTGCTACCAATCAATCTGCCGTGAATCCGTCGAATTCGTCACCGCTGACGGGTCTATCCGCGCAAAAGCACAGGCCGCGTTCGCCTTTTCGCTCGCGATCGCATGTTCAACATCGTCATAAACACGTTAGTATTTAGCGAATTGTTTCACAATTTTAGCGAATTGTTTCACATTTTTAGCGAATTGTTTCACATTTTTAGCGAATTGTTTCACAATTTTAGCGAACTGTTTCACATTTTTAGCGAATTGATTCACAATTTTAGCAAATTGTTTCATAATTTTAGCGAACTGTTTCACATTTTTAGCGAATTGTTTCACATTTTTAGCGAATTGTTTCACAATTTTAGCGAATTATTTCACATTTTTAGCGAATTATTTCACATCTTTAGCGAATTGTTTCACAATTTTAGCGAATTGTTTCACAATTTTAGCGAATTGTTTCACATTTTTAGCGAATTGTTTCGCAAATTTGTTCTCTAACAATGGAAAAGTGTTTCATCGAGTGCCGGTGATTGACGATAATTGAAAAGTGATGGTAATTGCGGTTGATGTGTGATATTCTATTTTTCTTTCTTTTTTTTTTTTACAGGTACCTCTCAAAGAACGGTACGGTGTCGACATAACACCGCTGTCGTATTTGCCGGGTGGAAAGATCGAGAGATACCTCGGCAATCTTAACTTCTTCTTCATCCGCGAAAGCACCTCCATCCGTGAGGTAAAACGTGAATCATAACGAATCCAAGAATGTCTTTCCCACTATTACTCTATGCAACAATCGTCCACTCGAATCGTATCTAATTTATGTTTCAATCGCGAATAACACGACGTCGAATAGAAATTAAAACTACGAATCGACGAGTCACCATTGTTTTTCATTTTCTTTTAATGATTTTCAGAACGGTGGCCTCAGCGGTTTCACTCACAGTTTCGTGACCGAAATTTTGGCGATAGTTCGGGCGCACATAACGGCACTTGGCGGAAACGCTATGGTAGCTTTTTTCATGACTCAGTGCGTTCTTCTTCACAGTCCGCACAAGAATCAGGTAAGTTGCTTTTTTTTTTCTCGGATAATTTGGTAAATCAATGGCATGAAATTATTTATCTTTATTTCCAAGAGCTTTCGACGAGATTAGCGCAATGGAAAGCCATATTCCGGACGACGAAAGCTTAGATGTTTCAATATCCCACGCGTTTCCTACATTTCTTCTTTCGCAGCTTATTCGACGAGCTTTCAATCGTTCGATAGTAACCTATACATTCGAAAGCGCTTCGTACGAAGTACGACGTCGTTAAAGCGCCGCTTTAAAGAACGCGCCACAGTGGAAAGGGGGGACTGGCGAGTTTGGAGGAGTTTCGGTCTCGGAATGGCACCTGCCATTCCCGAACGCGGGTACGCGGGTTAAGCTACGTAGCTGTTAGCCGTTCGATGTTATATCCTTTATAGCTTTATCGGCCCCAAGCTAAGCACCACATGTCGCGAGGCGAACGCCCACGGCCACTGCCTTTCCCGGAAGAGTTGAGAGAGAGCTGAACTCCAACCGATATTCCAGACGACGCGGAGGCTTTCTTCGCAAGACACCCTCGATAGAGAGCCGTCTGGCGCGAGTGGGACGTCCGTCAGTCTAAGTACTGCTTTCCCGATTGTGGTCGATCGGCAAGAGGACTTTGGGGAATTCCTGTTCGTTATCTCCACCAAGATTTTGAGGCATTGCGTTTTTTTTTCACTAATAATTAAGCATCTCTAATTGGAAACCCCGAGAAAGTTCCCGAAGGAACGGGGAATCCAATAATTGAAGTTAAAGAGACAAACAGACAGAGAAATGTCCAAAATTGGCATAAATCTCGTAGAACTATCGTTACCGACGATAAATTTAATTCCAATACTCGTATTCTCTTCCCGTGAATTTCGATAGGTATTGGCAGACACGAGAGTCTCAAAGAAATCCGATAGCGGCATAAGAAAGACACCCGTTTTTCGAAGTTCTACGCCCGGATCGCGTATCGGTGAAGTAACGCAAGTGTGAAAAAGCTTTTCTCGATGTTATTAGTTTCTGTGAAATCGAAAGCAGCGTTACGAAATAGTGGCGGGAAGGGTAAAGGTCGTTTAGCAACATCGGGAGACATGAAAACTATCGTTCGACTCCAGAAACGACAAGTCGTTTGCAGCTAACGCTAATTTTATTGCTTACAATGGGCTCATCGGGCCCTCCGGTCGGCGCTGACGATTATTTTACGGCTACGAGGTTCGGTCATTATATGGATATCCCATTGGGCATCCCATCGACACCTTTGACAAGCGTTTTCGTCTATAGTATAATATATTTATATAGAATTACATCCGCGATCGATCGGATTCATAGAAGCCGCGTGACGCGCGACCCGTTATTCTTATTTTCTCGCCCACGTCTCTCTGCTTCCCTCTCTTATTCTTCTCTCCTATTTATTCTCGTTTACTTTTCTTCTTCTCGCAGGTTTGATATGCGCGGGGCGCCGGCTACGATAGAAAACTCACACGCGAACCCTCGGCACTCGTCAAGACTCCGCGGTAACCAATTACGCTTTCCGTGGAATCATCCCGTTATTTATTAAGATGAATGACAACGAAGGGGCCGCTATAGGGTTTGGGGCAATTCACTTCCCCGGAAGGAACGTATCACCACCCAATTGTCCCGTAAACCATGCCGCGTCGTCCAACACATTTGTGGATCCCATTCCTTTATTAATTTTTCTTTTCCGTCAATGATCTTTCGGAGAACGTGTCGTCACGCTTGTCGTGTTACTTCTCGTCATTTAACGCAATCGCTTGTTCATTGACCTCACGTGACCCGGCAATAAAATTGTAACAGGAAAAACATTCATCGTGCGCAACACTTTCTTGACTTTGTGAACAAAGCAATCGGAAAATAACTCAATGATGATTTCGCGAGTTTCGCGATATATTTTATGGACAAAGTGTGACGAAAGACTTTAACGGGTCTATTCGCAACTTGCGAAAGTCTTCGAGAGCCCCGAGGGGTGGAATTATTTATCCGTCAGCCGCAATTATATCGTTAAAAAAAAAAAATTCTCTTCTATAGTTTCCGAAAAAAAAAAAAAAAAAAAAATTGACGCGTTTTTGCAACTGCCAGGTGGTTGACGACCCTTAAGAATCGATCGAAATCTCGTAAAAATGATTAATCCAAATATTTTTCATCGCCGTTAGAAAGCCGTTAGAGCGAAAAGCCCGTTAGAGGTGTCGCGTAACATGAATCATCCCTCCGCGACGTTTCCTGTTTAGGTAGTTAGCAATGGCTCGCGCGAGGCGGTGTTTGCCGGTATTACGGGGACAGGATTAATTAAATTCACTGCTCCGCCACGCGCTTCCGTACATTAACCGGGTGGGCATTGTATGACAATTATCGTAATAATAATGAACATCCGGGTACTTTGTCGTTGAACTTCGATCCATCAGTCAACCGCGCGGAATTATCGACGTAGTTTCGATAGCGGCAAACGGCCAATCGCGTAATATCGATAATATATATCATCGCGATAGTCGTAAAAGGTAATAAAATATAATTAAACAATCGAAAAACTTGTCGCGCGATTTATTGCCGCTTCGATGCCGCTGGAGATTGGAAATTTATGTAAAATTCTTCTATCGCGATAACAGCTTCGGGTTGTTTTTTTTTTTTTTTCTTTTTCTTTCCATTCAGCGAACGAACCGGAAAAGATAGAATTCGCGTGTTTATCGGATGAAATGGTGAAATAGAAATGTCTCTACCGAAGATCTATCTATCTATCCGCTTCTCAGCTCCGAGAAGATATTGTTGTACATTTTCCACCTTCGTAATTTCTCAAGTGCCATTCCAATAGCATCCCTTTAACCATAGTGCTTACTGAAATACGAGACAACCCCTCTAAACCTCCCTTCTTTCCTCCTCTCCAAGATCAGGAACCTCGAGACTCACGATAAGATGAATAACGCATTGTCGTCTTTTATTATCAATTTGCCGACATAAATTTCATCTCGTCTCGGCCAATAGGTGTTCTCGAGAAGATAAAGCATGATCATCATTGACCCGAGATAATCGTACATCCTGAATCCATATATATACATATAAGCGTATCTTTCGGCACGTGAACCATCCTAACAAGCGCCCCGTCGTGGTTTCACGATCGAAATATTCTGTTTATATTCAAGAGAAGCGATACGAGAGATCGTCCATGAATACTAAATATAATCTGCTGCACGGGTGGTCCCCGAAACTCGGATAGATTGGAGGTAAAGGTTGATTCTTCAATAGGTAATACAGATCAGCCCACTTCTCCTCTTAGTATTTCGAAAGATCTAAATGCGATATTCCGGACGGAAATTGTTTTGTCTTCTTAACGGAATAACTTAAAGAAATTATTCATTAAGTGGTAAGTTTACTTTTTCATTTTTATTTATATTCGCTGGGAGAAGAGAAGAAGATCGTCGATAGAAGCCTAAGGGTAGTTTCGGGAGTATCGTCGTTCCTAATAACTATTAGTTGCCGCGGCGATGAGGCATTTTTTAATGTCGATAAAAGAAACGCGAACCCGGGGAACTTTTATTATATAAATATATACATGTCTTCCGCTTATTTCGATTTCAGGGTCAATCGCTTATCAACGTCGGAGGTGACGTTGTAACTGTGTCTTACTACGGCGACGACAAGTATCAGGGCAATCAGAATTGCTGACAACAACCTCCTTACTCGGCACCACCATGAATAACGACGTTGGCGGAAGCCGCACAACGACGCAATGCCGATATTGGATTCTGGTGGTGACGGGACCCATTCCCATCATCGAAGCCTCTACCTTGACGAATATAAATATAATACAATATATTCTAAGAAAAAAAAAAAAAAAAAATGTCCCTCGAGTTCGGATAATTGCCGGGCGACTCCTATTATCCTGTGTTCAGATCCCGAAGCCTTGCCTAAGTGTACATGGGCCCCGCTAGTGTTTAGGTATATATATAATATATATACATGTATACATCGATCGTTTGTATAACATTAATGATTACGGGAAAATTTTTTGTAGCGATAAAAAATTGTCATAGGAAAGGTAAATCAATACGCAACGCGGCGTCATTGCATTTCTGACGAGTGCTCCAATCGCATATAGCAAATATCGTTTTATCTTGTAAACGAAATTCGTTTCGTAAACGTAGAATTACATGTACAGTTTTCTCCACCTACCGGCCAGCGCCGGTACTTTTGTGCGGATTACGAAAGATTATTATCATTGCGCACAATTAATCTATTTTAATCTAACAATTTTGGTACTTTCTTTCCGATTTCGAGATCGAAAGAACGTTGTTAGCATCTGTCGGTGAAATTTTGCACTAAAGATCATCACCAGTCCAATGAGATTTCGAATATTAGCTGTAAAACACGGGTTTTTCATCAATTAATGCCAAATTTCGCCACCACGAGCGCTGCCAGTCGCTGTTCTTCGCTTAATCGATGTTTTTCGTCGTAAAGATTAGGCAGCAATAATGAAGAAATCGACACCAATCATTTTGAGGCTACAATTTAACTTTAATCGCTCAAAGGGGTAAATTAGGGTGCTTAAAAAAAAAAAATAATTATTCAGTTGCTCATCGAGATTATTTGAGGAAAAAATGTATATAAAATATCCTAATCATAATAATAACATATATATATATATATTTTTTTTTCTTTCACGAAAAAGAAATTTTTGCATAGTAATTTAAAAAAAAAAAAAAAAGAGGTAAATCAATATTTGTCTTCATTAATACCATCGCTCAATGCTTTACAATCAGCTTGATCGGTACCATCCACTGGCCGGTTTGGTCAATTTCCCTCAATCGTGACAACTATATTGCCGAACTACAAAGCAGCGCGTTGCTTTTTTACACATGTAGATCCTGTGTTCCCGTATATCGTATAATAATGTATCTTAATTAGTATTATTTTTGCGCTACGCAATCCTAGTCCTGTATATCGATCGTCGAACTAAATACCGTTTATAACGAATCTTCGATTTTGCGGCGTTATAAACGCGACGCTGAAAAAAAAAAAAAAAACATCGCGATACAGAAAAAAAGCGCAACACCTCGTAGTATTTCCGAGGAGAGTTCTCTCGTTAAAAAAACAGAAACGAAAGAGAAAAAAAAAAATTAAACAAATAGAAGGAAAATTTAAAAAACGAAGAAACTTTTTCCGGATACAAATTTCGGTACCAAATTTACATTCAGCGAGCATCTTAGACTACAGTAAACGGAGACTGATTTTTTTTTTGTAAAAATCTTCGACCGACAATTTCCTCCGGACGCGTACTTCGCTACGCGGAGTACTATTATTCTATACTAAAATCTATCGACACTTACAGCTCTCTCTCTCTGTATTTCTCTCCGATATTCAAGTTTGGCGATTTTTCCCAAAAAATTACGTTATATTTTACGATTAGCAATATCCGAAGCGACGAAGTAACATCGTTGTCTTGCAGGTGCAAAAAAAAAAAAAATGTCCGTCGGCGAATTTTATTATTGTACAAAGTCTAACCGATCGTTGTGAAAAAAAAAAGAAAATATTTACTTTTATTTTAGATTGTAAATAAATGCACATGCGTTTGCGTTTGTGTTATACGATGTGAATTTTTTGTGTTTTTTTCGTCTATTCGCTTTCGATAATTATTGGATTTTCAGGTAAAAATACAGGTGAATATATGATATAAGAATTTACGAATTGTAATTTGTAAATCTTAATTATTATTATTATGAAAAATAATAATGACGATAATAATCGATTTATTATTTATTTTTAATAAATTATTAATATAAAAATAAATTAATAAAAATTAAAAAATAATAATTCATTTTTTTTTTTAATTATTATATTTTTTTTTATCTATTGGTCTATGTCTCCTTTGATAATTTCCGGCGAACGGAACAACGCACAATGATGAGCAACATGTGCACAACAGTCGCAGGAGAGAGGATTATTCAACCGTCTATACGATACATAATCGTTGATGACTTCGTTCGAACCCATTTCAAAGGTTAATCGATCGCTGAAAAGCCTATTCTGTATTTAGTTAACGAAACAATGACCCTTTAGCTTTAGTGTACGCAGTGCGTTCGTTCCTCGTAACGGTCGCCGGGGGAACAATGAACGATTTACATTACTAAAAGATGTAGCCGAATAATTAACATAACTAAATCGTACCGAAATTCTTTTCTTTTTTTTCCCTGAATTTCTACATTGAATGCGTCAACTTACATCCGCGTAGGAAATTTTTTTTTTTTTTTTTTTTTTTTTCACGAATGAATCATACCGCTTGTCTGCCATCAATCAATCGTTGGGAATTTATTCGGTAACGCAAAGTCGACGACAAAGTCACTGTTTTAATGAATAATCGCGATTGAACGTAATTCATTGAGTTGCTTACGAAATCGATACCAAATGTTTTATTTGGAATAAAAATTGAAATTCTTCCCACGCTCCGCTTTTTTTTTTTATCGTAATTAATTAATGACATGCCAAAAGGATCTGCTTGACCCAAAAAGATTTTTCGATTTGCAGATCGATATCGAACGCTGAGGCTGTTTTGACGGGCGTTTAAACACTTGAAATCAGATGCATTAAATGCCAGAAGATCGTCTTGAGGCAAAAGTGACGCTGATTGAGGCAAAATATTAGCGATTTTTTGTATTCAGAACATCAAATCGTATTAACATGGGCCGACAGACAGTTCCCGCAGTTGTAGATAATGTTTCTTAACTTGTATCGAATTTTAACATGCTTATTCCGTATTTTTTTTTTTTTTTGTCTTTTAACAAGACAATTATCATTATTTTAATGCTATTTATTTTAATAATCATAATTAAAAAAATTTACGAACAAATTGTTTTATTTGCATTAAAAAGTTGTTAACTTTCCGATAAATGGATTCGTTACACAACGAATACATTTTTATTACAATTAGATGTTTTCGGAAGTTTGTATCACTTCGCCTTAATGAGAAACCTCATCATTCGGTGTAAATCCGTGCGAAAACGATATTGTTGCCGTTCTTCCGACCACACATATCACGTGATATGCGTGGTAAAGTTATAATGATCACCGTTGCGCGACTTTGTCTCGGATCCGCGAAAGTTGCAGGATGCTCTCTTACGCTGTAGTTATTTTCTCGGTATTTCCGACAAGGAATAGAAATTGTATTTACCTTTTGATTCGGTAGACGTCGGGATTGAATCGCTGATAAAGTTGAAAAAAAGAATAGTGTATCGTGATACGAAGCGCGCGGATGGCGCCGTTGGGATGCAGAGTGCAGCAAATCGGTCGTTCCACGAAGGTTATGAGAACCTGCGCACGAGAGAAGGCGACTGCTGCCGACTTCCTAATCGCCGTGGGGCTTCCGTTTTTTTTTTGCGTGAGTACCACATTCTATTTTTGTTAACGAATTAACGAGATCACGCGTCTCGTGTCTGTAAAGGGTGTGCGAAAAAGTATCTATACCGCGAGATTGCATGCGGCAAAATATCAACATCGCGCGTGCGCATGCGCAGTACTTTTCTCGCACACTTTACCAGCCTAAGCTGACGCCGAGGAGAATTCTACTCGGGTCCTTCGTACTGTATATGAATTACAATAAAAGATGTTCCGTTTCGAAATGAGGAATACTTGGAAAGACGCGTCTGAAATCGTCGATTTCGCAACAGTACGAGAGTCCCAGATCCGCTCTCGTGCGATTCCAAGACATGTAATCAATTTTTTCGCAAACGTCTTCGCAAACGCGATATTCGTCGGTTAAATTTTTAAGATACGGATTGTTCGCTGTTAGAAAAACGATTCCCGAACGTGTCGGATAGTTGTAGACGACTTTGAACATAATTTTGGGCACCGGAACTGCGCGTTTTTCGCTCTTGTCGACGTAGAGATAAATCTCACGATCACGGCCCTTGTTATCCTTGAGCGTTAAAATTTCGATTCCACCGACCCAAACGTCGAGATCCAAATGTCTCTTCGCTGCGTATGATCTCACGTTTGACTCCATTCTTCCCCAGTTTCCGGCGTTCACGTTCTGCCACATTGGCACAACGTTCACATAAAAAAATGTCGTACGCTGTTGCGAACCGTATATTACATCGCTCTTCGCGATCAGATGGCCGCGAGCGAAGTAATACGAACCTGCAATATGCAAGAATATTATCAGCGTCTCGTCGCCTCGAGCAATGAATTATTTGTTTTGCATTAATCGTAATGCTAATAATAATGATAATGGTTGAGCGATCGAAGAGTGTAGCAAAACGGCCACAAAGTTGGGTAAATGGCCAATCAGTATAGAAGTAAAAATTGGAATTTTTTTTTCTTTTTTTTTTTTTTCAGGTAATTTCCTAAAATAATATTTAAAATTTTTTGGAATCCTTAAAAATTTTATCACAATTTTTTATTTTTTTATTTTACTTAAAATTAAAAAAAATGGCCCAACTTTCCCGTTTTACCTCAGACTCTTGTTTTTGACCATTTTGACACTATAAAATAATTAAATTGGGAAATAAACCTGTTTGAGGAATATATCGATTGGCGAGCTCTGTACTATCGAGTATCGTAGCGATTGTGGCGCGCTGCGCATCTCTTCCATAAATATTTTGTATCTGAATACCGCGGAAGAAATTTCCTTTGCGAAAGGAGGTTCTCGCGAATGATGTCTGCGCGGCGTTGATCGCCGCGGATATTTTCGCGTGGGCGTAGATTGTGTGGCCGAGAGCTTCGTCGTGACACAGATCGATTACTCGATAAAACTCCGGGCGACTATATCTAAAAAGTAAATAATAAGCTTCTTTGAATACCCTAAAGGGTATACATTTACCGAACTATTCGCAAAACGAGTAATTTTACTTTCAATATAATTAATTTATAACCGAAATAAATAAATAAATAATTTATCAATTTTTATTGTAAAACTCTGAACAAATTTACCTTTCAGTAAAAAAAAAATGATTTTATTAATTACGATAATTTAAAAAAAAAAAAAAAAATTGACTAATATTTCGAATCATCAGGCAGATGATTCGATACTCTTTACGGTAACCATTTTTTTTTACTGTACTTTTGTTTCTTCGTTATTTGCGATTCGAGGGAAAAGCCAATTTCGATAGTCAATCCATTTCCGCCGCAACGCTCGCCGGTCGCTCTCGTTGTGTAAACAGGATATTTTTCGCACGATATCTTGTCAAAGGTTTCCTCGATCGATGCGTTCTGAAACGAAAAATAATTTCCGCCGATACACGTGACCAGCGTGTCGTTGTAGTTTTCATGAGTATTCAGTTGCAATTTGCTGCCGGGACATGCGACGCGAAAGGATTGACCAGCCTCCGCGACCAAGTTACCGATTCCAGGCTTCGCGGGATAAACGAAATCGCATTTTTTTCTGTCGGGACAAAGTATCAAGGGTTGCGGCTCGGCTAAACCTCCGTTGATAAGAATCGAACAGTAGTTTTCGTCTACATCGTCATCTATAAATTAATTTTAAAAATCTCTACACAATGAAAATGTTGGCAACGTTTGAACTTTTTTTTTTATTGTTTATTTGCAAAGTGTTGACGAAATTCACAAGCAATTTTCAATAAAAAAAATAAAATAAAATAAGACGAATAATTTTTTTTGAAAAATTCAAAAAAATACGAAAAATAAAAAATCATTTTTTTCTTACCTCGTTTTATCGCGAATGATTTGCAGTCGATAATCGGCAGTAGAAAAACTACCAGAATTCCGAATAATCTGCATAGTCCAGTGGCACACATAATAAATTTCGAGTACGCGATTCCGAGGGCCCACGCGCGATCGTCGTTGCACTAAAGATTTTTTTTTTTTTTCTTCACTCGATTCTGTCGCCTCCCTCCCCTTTTCTCCCTCGATATTTCATCCATAAATTGTATCTTTCGCAAATATGTACTATCGAAATGTTCGATAAGAAAATGTATAAAAAAAAAAACCCAAAGTTTCGAAATGTTTGAAAAATTATATTTACGCGATATATGTACGATGCCAGCTGAGCCGATCCACTTGTACAAACCAAAAATGATAAATTGCATTCGTGCTTTGGGTTCGCGATGGAAAAACAGGAAACAAAAGCTATAACAACTCGACGTAACAATTGCTCCCGAAGGTTTTTATCACTTAGATTTTCCACCGTCTAATATTGTTTGCAATGATACCGACATATATTTTTAGTTACATATAAATTTATGTTGTATATATACTGTACATTATACACAATGTAACAAAAAAAATGGAAAAACAACCATCAATAACGTGAACGGAAAATTGTGTTTCGTTATCGAAGTGAAAATAAATTATTTCGTAATTGCGCGCGATAATAACTCGCAACGATAACAGTGAACCGAGTGAATTCGTGGGCGTAAACGTAAATCTTGAAAATCGTAAATAATACAGCATCCAACGCACAGATATATATATCGACACAGTTTACATTGCGGGCGTAATATTTGAGTGACCATTTTGGCGGTCGAAGTAATTATTTCCTCTTTTTTTTCTTTTTATAAAATTCGCGCGCAAATTTCCCTGTCGACAAAGTACCATTGATTTTGTTTATAAATTTTCATTGGCGATGGTACTTTATCATAGTGCCATAAATCACTATCGATTGTCGAGTGGTTTCTCGAAAAAAATCGGCTATCGGTAGTCGTTTAGCAATCGTTTGTTAAAAGGACTAATCTTTTTTATAAAATGAAAACGATCGGTCGTTTTTCAGCCATTTTTGAAAATTACTATCGTTATCATTATTATTGTTATTATTACTACTTACTCCGTGAAACATCCATTTGTTTTACCACCTGATCTCGATTTGCCGCGATCTCCCATACGGAAAAACTTGCTGCCGAAAACTTGCGGGTGACGCCCTTACGTCTTTCTGCAGTCGATAATATAGATAAAAACCGGAAACGCTTTGCGGATTCAGCGTTTCTTGAACCTGTTCCGGCTGTTTGGGATGCAGGAAGCTCGCCCTCACCCGCTCGAGTAAATGTCGCGCGTCAAAGTAATTGCGATCGCGCGCGGGAGGCTTTAACCTGTAGCCGAAACAACATCAATCTCTGGATAGCCGATAGTCCTCGCGAAAGTCACAACACGTCCTCGCCACGGAAACCTCCTCACTCTTGCGCAAAAGTCGTCTACCGCGTGCCAACTGAGGAGTATTCTCGCGATTAGTCAAAGTACCGTTGCACAAACAACGCGTCGCGGAACTTTATTCATAGCCGTGAAACAAATGGCCCGAAGCTGACTCGTAGTCTACCCCCTCGGAGTGAGCGAAAGTACCGTCAATTATTCTCGTCTATGATTTTTATTTTTCTTCTAAACAGGAAATTTATTTAGTTATTCATTATTATTATTATTATTTTTTTAAAATTTCTTCCTATATCGGTATATGAAGTTTCATGTATTAACCGCGTAATACATTTCAAAGAAACGTGTTTTGGAATTTTTAACTTTTTTCAATATATCGAAAAATTTCGTAATTTTAATATAATTTTTTTAAAAATAATTTTAAGAATTTTTTGTTCATTTATTTATTTATTTTTTTCGATTTTTGTACATCGTCGTTTCTTGACTTACTCCGTGTTTCAACTGACCCCGGTCTCCTGATCCCTGTAGAGTCTCAACGGCACTGTAAAAAATATTGCTTTTTGCTGTTCAGACAATTTATATTATTGTTCACAGCTGTGCGCGAGTAAAGTAAAACTAATAAAACGATAACGAATATTTTAAGAATTCGATACAGCCGAAGGAAACTGTAGGTCTTTAACTGCGAACGCAGTGAAACCCTTCGCGGGAAACTCTTGTTATAAATGTAAATAAAAAAGAGGGGAGAACGGCGTGAGCACTCAACGAGTATTTATTGCATCCAGGATTTTCTTGCACAGAGCTTCGATTTGGAACTTTGCCTCCGGGCGCATAAATCCACTGGAAAAATAAGAAGAATAAAAACCTCGATAAAGTACGACCTCCCGTCGCGCTACAGTTTGCTTAACGGGACATGATTAAAGGAGAGAATAATATTTATCTTTCCTTTATCCGTGCTATCGATCATTGCATAAATATGAGACGTGCTTTACCGCTCTGCCTTCCGCCACTATATAGAAAAAAAAAAAAAAAAAAAAATGCACGACCTTTTTTTTTTACGTACATCGAGTTAGTAATTAAGTAAGGAACACCTCATTACTCATTATGGCGATGCTAAACGGAAGCGTGATTTACCGGCGTATTTATATGGACTGTGAACCAAAGAGACGTAAAAAAAACTCGCAACAGTAGTAATATTAATTTTTTTTCATTAACCTTCTTCACGATTTTAGTGATAGAAATCCGCTTTTTTCTATATTTAAAGAAATATAAAAAAATATATATATTAATATATATTTCAAGGATTGCATGGGAAGGTAATGAAATTTCAAGAAATTTGATAGACGTATTTTTATATACATATAATATACAATAAATATATAATAATTTTTATATGTCGGTGGTTGTCGTACATACAGGAAAATATTCATGAGTTCAATGATTGTCAATGAAAAATTTCATTGGACAAGTAGAAGATTTTTGTATAATTATAATACTTTTTCTTTATTTTTTTTTTATTGTTGCTTTACATCGGGGACGAGAAGGGATATTGAATAATTTTTTTTTTGTAATCGTAATCGTTCAAAAGACGTTGCAAAACACTGAGCAAGCGACGAAAGCTCACTGTGAGACAATAATTTTTTTTTTTTAATTTGTGATTCCGTATTATTTATTTCTATTTATTTATTTCCCCACAGCCCTCTATGTTTGCACAAAAAACACTTTATCGGTTATACAATATTGTATCGGGTTGCGACGTTACATTAAAACGCTTAAAATTGTTAATGTACCACTGAATTTTTTTTCATTATACTTTCTTAACTTCAAGTAGCTCTCGATTTTTTTATTTAATTTTTTTAGCGATGAGAATACATTTATCTATAAGTGAAAAGAAAGATGTGACGCTTGTTTTTTGGATTTTTTTTCTATTCTACGATTGATGCGCACGTGCGTCGGTGTCTATTGAATGTCAAGATAACCTCATGACAAATAGGAAGTTAAATTATTATTCGATTTCTTTCAAACGACATATAAAAAAAATTGAAAAAAAAAAAGAACTGCTTTCCATTCTTCGATGTAATGCGCGCGTATAAAGTGCGCGAATAACCCAGCGTCTTCGCGAATGCACGATAGAAGCGACGCGAGATGGAAAGAGAGTGTAAAAAACAATCGTAAAAAATCTTTGGCACAGAGAAACTCAAGCGGTGACTAAATTCCTTCATGTTGTCGGTGTTGATTTAACTTTTATTCGTCTGATCGATGATTCGAGAGTCACAGTGGGCGGCGGTCGGGATTGGTGGGATTTTTATATTTAAAATTTTTTTTTTTTACGGTTTAATATAATTTATTTGAATAGTGACGGAGTAATTGCGGCAAGGGCGACGACGAGGACGACGACGGACGAAAAATTTCATTGTCTAACGCCGTCTGCCGAAGCGAAGAAACACGTGATCGACGTCCTGACGCTTAACTCCGCTGTCCGGTAACGGCATGTTCTGTTGCATAACTGGAACTGAAAATGTTTCAGTAATCTCATCGTTGACCGGAAAATATAATAATTTTTTTTATTTTTAAAATTTTTTTCGCGAAATCCCGTCATTGCAGGACAATTATCTTATTTCCGTAATGATCAATATTTCTCTCGATACTCGATGAAAAATCAAAGTCAATACATTGCTTAACATGTTCCGATAATAAATTTAATTTAATTAAATATTAACAATAATAATATTAATATTATTTGTCATTACTAATTTTAATTGAATTTCATTTTTTATGAATTTTTATGTATGCGTTTTTTTTTTTTTTTTTTTCGAGTTTCAATTAAATTTTTTAAACCGACGACGCCGCGCAATTTACTGAGTTAATCCGATCAGCAAACACGTGATATTGATTATCTCCGTACTTCTGTGTCTATTATATTCTCGGGTCGACACGGCTTTGTAATTCGATTGAATTTCGCCGCGAGCTTAAACTTCGGGTTTACGGATTGTGTTGACAATAATTACGGAAATACGGGTTGAAATAAGATCGTTCCAAAATTACCTTTGTCGTCGATGTAATTCTCCATTGCCGAGCCGAGTTCGTAAATGGTCGACAGAGCCATGCAGACCTTGCGAATTCTCGGTGGTACCTCGTCCAATAATCCGGGATTGCACTGAGCCGGTGGCATTCCCATTACGCGTTCCGTCATCATGGCGATAACGACGATCGTGACAACAGTTACGGCTGCGACGTTGCACTTCATTTCTGAAAATCAATCGTTACAGGTTCTCCCAATTATCACGCTATTCAAATTTGAACAATGCGTCATCGACATAACCTATAATTTTATTAAAAAATATTGTTTAACATTAAAATAAATCGATATTCACATGAAAATAAGCGTTTTCAGCAAAAATATCTATTAAAGTAATTGAAACTTTTACAAATAAGGTCCGCGAAATCTTGAGCAACGGGGATGTTTCCGCCATTTTTTCCTCCATGTTGATTCCCGATAGATACCTACATCGCCCTCCATAGCTTCCTTAAATCGTCGTTATTTACACCACATAATAAAACTAATAGTTATCACAGTGACTAAACCTTCGCGATACCAAAGAATGCGTTTAGTGAGTTACAATGGGGAGGTGGAAGTATTAGGACGAGACTAACGTGATTGCCTCGGTACATCGGAATGATTAAAGCCGACCGGAAGCGCGTTTCGACTGACGCACGGAAAATTAGCGATTCCGTACACGCGGTTCGTTCGTCGTGCCGTCTGTAAACGGTATACAGTGACTAAACGATTTAGTAGTCGCAATACCTTGTACAAGACGTCGAGATGAAACTTCCGGGGCGAGGGATATATATAGAGGACCCACACACCCTACCAGTCACACTATATAGCCGTGGAGAGGGTGGCTTATCACCGGCACCGCAACCGTAACCCACGTATCCTCTATTCTATTCTTTCGCTTTACTCTTGTTTCCCTCCATTCACCCCCAACCCCCGACCACCCCCACCCCTTGTTTCCCGACGGTATTGCGTCGAGATAAATCTGTGTTAGTCACGACTGTCCCGGACCTCTGGGAGTCCACTGTCTTCTCCGGTTCTTCGCGAAATGAAAAAGAAAAAAAAAAAAGAAAATGGAGGAAATATAGAATTGTCGAGAACGCGTTGTGCGCTCACACTCGAGACACGCTTGAGGATTAACGCCCGGACCGACGAGAGATTCTTTTTATTCTTATTCTCGACACACTCATCTCTGGTCTATCCGGGGCTTCATCTTTGCCTCTCGCGCTTTCTCTCGTTCGAGGAAATCTCGAGAGAGCTTCTTCGCGTCGCGCATCGCGGAGCTCTTTTCTTCCAATGTGTGGTTTTGCATGGACTGAGTTTATCCGAGATATGGAAATCAGAAGGGCGGTCATTCTGATATTAAAATCATAGGATATGCGGCCTTCTAACTTTTAGGGGTTGAAGTGCAGAATATCCGCCTACGATTACGCGGAAATGGATTAAGAAATGCTGCAGTAAATCCGTTAAATTATTGAGACGGAACAATGAACTATTTTTTTTTTGCTTTAGGAAGCGATGTACGGATTTTTAAGGATTTTTTTTTTTTTTGAGATTTTTAAATAAAAAAAGTATTTAATGTTTCAAGAGGTAAAAAAAGATTTATATGAAGTTAAAATCAATTTATATCTCATCCCGTAGGGTTGATATTCATTAGCTCGACGCTACGTTAGTCTGTAATATTTTATCACTTGCGAAAGTGGAATCGGCAATAATAATAATCATCATATCGAGAGCGTTTAGGAAATGGCGGTGAATTTGGATGAAATGAGACCCGTGAGCGGAAGTTAGAACTATCGGAGGGTACGAGAAATTCGAGAGAACTACGGTCGCTTGTTAGCCTCAAGGTAGATTGGGTGTCGTTGACGAATTCAGGAAGGTTATTCGCTCCGAAGGCGGGATATTGGAACCCGTATAATTATCGAAGTCGAATCCGCCGCAAACCCCTTTCCATATATTTAGTAATCCTCTATATATATATATATATATATATTTCTATGATACGTCTAAATTCCATATGCCGATAGCATATCTATCGTATCACAAACGAAAATCCTTGATCTTCATACGCTTGAACTCACGGAATCGTTTAAGGGAGTCGAGTCAACTAAATTACAAGGATTTTTGCCGAAGTATCATTTTTTTTTCAGCCGACAGAAAAATCTAAAAAAAATTCTGTTACCGCGGAAAAGGTTCGAAAAATTTTTTTGCCGGCGAAAAAAAAAAAAAAATGTCAACTGGGTTACTTGAAAAGCGGGTTTAGGTGTTTACACTTCTGCGCATCTTTAACCAAACAATAAAAAAAAAAATCAAATATATACTCTTGCAACTGCGTGGGACTCCTTAACACGAATTCGTAAAAAGAACTTTTTTTTTTGTGGACCAAAAACGGATTATCGTATTACACTCGTGCGTCGGAAGCTCTACAAGCTGCTACCACACTCTTGTATCATATAGAACAAGTGTGTGATAGAAGTTTTTTAATAATATCGCCACTCCAATGCAACACGTGTGGGTGTATGAAGATTGCTCCGGTATGGCTTTACCACCGAGAGAGCCGAACGTTGCAAACAGTGTGATACAACAAAATGGAAAGGGGAAATCAAATGCCGGAGGTAAACTTGAGCTTTTCCAGTTACCCTGTTGTCTTTGATTATGAACAGCATATCATTATATGACTCGAAACAGCGAGGGCTTCGAATGCAAAGCTCTCGGCTCCTAACTCCCGACCAAAGACTGTGGCAAAAGTTTGAGGGGTACAATTTAGCGTTATATGTACGAAGTTTGAATAGTTATATTCATGCGCATCTACTTGGGTATTTGTATAGTTTTTAGGGGGATAGACGGCACCTAATGCGAAATACACTTTGAAACTTTCGCAGACAAATGTTTGATGTCGCTTTTGGTTTAGAATTTCAAATTTTCAAGAAAATACTGAAATTTGACAACAAAAAAAACAAAAACTGAATAATTTTCGTAAAAATTTGAATTTCGGAATAGACATCTCGTGATTTTTCCGAAAAAAAAAAAAAAAATTCTGTAAAAATCTTAAAAATTCAAAATTTTCGAGAAAAAAAAATGAAATTTCATTGAAAAGAAAAAATATTGCAATATATTGAAAGACGAAATTGAATTCATTTGAATTAGAAATGATTTTTTTTTTTTTGCAAATCGAGATTTGAACTTTCTGAATAGAAATCTCGTCAATTTGCAAAAAAACTGTTTTTTTTTTCGTAACATTTTCGAAAAGACGCGGGTAAAAAAAAAGGGTTATTAAGATTTTTAACGGAAGGCTCAATCGAGATGAGGAAATTCGTCGGGAGAAAGTCCGCAGTAACCTGCAGTGGAGGAAAACTTTTTCTCCTTAGTCATTTTATGGCTTCCCGTCGAGTATCCTCTCTCACTTTGCCTCCAGCACCTCCGAGCTACGGAGCTATTAATCGAGTGGAAACTATGGCCGTTAATTAAGAAGAAGTATAGCACGAGCGAAGAAGAGAATGAGAGGTTAAATAACTGAAGAACGGTCTATAGAAATAGCAAGCAACGTTGTATCGCCAACGCAACGAATTAATAAACGTTAATTAATACAACGTTCAATTCAAACAGGTAAAATGTATAAAAATAAATCTCGAAGTTTATTTTTATTTTTTCCACACCCCTTGCGGTCTTCGCCACAGGTTTACGTTCATCAAGTCGTGAAAATTTGTACAAATTTGTTGCAAATAAATGAATAACATTTTTTTTTTATTAGAATAAAAAAAAATAACATAATAATAATATATTCATATTATTATTTTATACAAATTGAATTATTATTTGTTTATTATAAATTTGAAAATATTAGTTACTTTCATAAATTTGTGAAAAGACATCGTGATTTTTATTTATACATTTTTTTTTCTTTTTTGCAAAGTCACTATTTTTTTTTGCACCTCTTCTCAACGTCGTCGTTGTGTTAATGCCAAAGGATAAGAATAACCAAAGGGTTATCCCCCACTTCGTTCTCGTCAACACTTCATTCTGCCAACGCACTTACCAGCCAATTTGATAAAGAAAGAAAGAGTTTCGTGTTATACAAAAGGGGGGCGTAAACGTGGCTTTTGATGCCACTGTTTTTGGTCTCGCAGCTCGCGGAGGGTTGAACGCCTACGTTAACAACTAACCGCGAATTCAACGCCCCCTCCTTTATATACCGGAGGTCTTTGCTTCGCTTGCCACAGCGAGATTCCCTTCCGAAAGCTCGACGAACCGTGAATCATCTTAGCGAGGATCAAAGTCCGAGGGAATCAGATTGTCGGGGGTTGTCGAGATTTTACCTTATCTCCGCACTGCCTGCCCACCCCCTTTTTTCCAAATTAAATTATCCGCTCGTACATCAACGACGCGAGCACTTTACATCGCTACATGCTTCGTCTACCTCCGCCGAGTTAAATATTTCACTTCGAACTTTCTTTTCTCAGAAGTTTTACGAAGTATCTAGAAAAGGTTCTGAGAATCCCGATTTCTTCATTTTTTTCTAAACCGTTTCGTATTTATTGACCAATTTCTCTCCGTTTCGTTTCTCGGATTTTCATACAATATTTATCGTTCGTAGAAGCTTCGTGGAATTTTTCCTGTTCAGTGATCGAGACCCGCGGAATTTTAGAGTGATCGGTAGTCACGACGATCGTCAAACAGTGAAGAATTCATTTTAGTGATTCATGGGGAAAAATTCAATATAACCAATATAACTCGATACCGTCAATGGAGAATAGAGGACATCCTTTGAAGCTTCATAAAAAAAAAAGTACGCGCGTTATCGACGCGTACATGTATACGCGTATACGACACGTGTATAGTCGAGAGCGGTGTACTCGATGTACAAAGGTTCTGATATTGGGTTACCGGGTCGGAAAATCGTCGAACCTATGAATCGAACTGTTTGGATTTCATTGTTGGTTTTGCTGAGATGTAGTGGCAGATCGTTCGATGATTGTTTGCGATAAAAAAGATTAATGATAATAATAATAATAACAATTTTTATCTCGAAAAAATCGTTGATACTGCGACCCGTTAGACGACTTTTAAGAGACACTTTAAGATATTTTTATGTTTCTGCTTTCACAGGACACATCGGAAAGAAAAGTTTCATTCGAGAATTTTCTTCTTTTTTTTTTTACCCACTTTTTAAATTCCAAACTTTGCTCCAAGTTATCATATATTTTTCGCTCCGCGCAAAGTGATGTATAGACGCGACACCGTGTATCGAAGAGTTAAGAAAAGTGGTTTCCCGTAATGAAAAAAAAATAAACTTTCCACTCTGTGTCGGCCGGACAGAAATGGCGCGTCAGCAATGTTTCGAATCATATTATAGTCTTTTTATTTTATACTATATATATATTTACTGTAAAAGTTTTACAAAATTTATAATAATAATAATAATTATTTTTTTTATATTTAAAGTATATTAATTTTCTTTATTATTCTTTGATTTTGCATTCATTTTTTTTCGCTCGTCAAACCGTTTAAGTTTGTTGTTTATATCGTAAAAAAAATAATAATTCATATTCTCGACTATTGGAAGAGCATTTTCACTTGTTTTGGTGCCCTTCTTTTCGAGTCCTTCTTTTCGAATTTTTGAATCGTATTTAAATATCGTCTCGAATGAACTCCTACAGTGATAAGTAAACTACGCGCTCAGACACGGTTTCGAAACGGAATATGATGCGATCTAGAAGTACGAGTCGAAGCACGTATAAAGCATTAAGTATTCTTGTGGCCGGCTGTATCCCCTGTTCGTGGCAATAGGGTAAGTCACGTACCGAGAGATGGGCAACCTGTTGCCTCGGAGGAGTCTCTCGGCCAATGTTGTCTCGACTGTTGCTGCCGTATCTACTACCTAACACGATCTTTCGCCTCGAGTAATATAAGGGTTTATTTTTGCCACAGGGTTCAATCGTTGGCTCGATAATTGGTGCCGCGAAGTATTTTCCATTTAAATTGCAAAAAAAAAAAAATGTTTACTGATCTTTAAAAACGGCTATCACAATAAAAAAAAAAGGTTGAAAAAAAACAGATTCCGAACGAATCATTTGCTATTATAAAAATAATATAATAAAAATTATATTCATTATATTATTTATATTAGGTATATATATTATTAAAAATTAAAATAATATAGAAGTTTTCTTGGTCTCGTGTTTTTTTTTTTTTTTTGGAAGTATTTCTGATTGACTTTAACCCTTTTACGAGCGCACAATTAATTACTCCATTAATTAGTTGGCTATTACGTTCAAAGAGAAAACTCCTGACGGCATCGTATTCCTCGAGTACACCTCCCTTGTTCAACAGTTACAAACATTCGCTGCTGTTCACGGATTGTAATATTCTATCTGTTATTTGTTTGAGACTTTTGCTGTGTGTGATTCTCAGCGTCGATAACGAATTCAAAATACCTGCAGAATTCGTTTACATATACTATTGCGTCTTCTTGTTTACTCTTGTTGCCGGTATGTACCGAGTAAACAGCGAAATTAATATCAGTACAGAAATCGTATCTATATATATATATATCGATATCGATATACATATATGTATATATAATAAAAAATGTAATAAATAAATATTGTATCTTTTGTTTGTTATTATTTAATCGCGATAGAATTTTTAATATAATAAATAAAATATAGGTTTTTATTTTATTAAAAAAAAGTAATAAATTAAGAATCTTCAGGTACATTGCATTTGGAGAGTAATTTTTTAACAGACCATAGAATTACCATAGCAATTACCAACTCGATACTATCGAAACAGAAGAATGAAAAAAAAAACATTCAGACAAAAGGTTGAAGGTATTTGAGTAAAAAAAATCCTTACCGATAGCCATTGTTTGGAAAAAAAATGCAACCATTTTCTGGGAGAATATGTAACATTCTTTTTTTTTTTTTAGAAATTTCTTAAACGGAATGTTAAAAATTAAAAAAAAAAATTTGTCGATATAAAAATTTTAAAAATAAACAAACATTGATGCCCAGGGGGAGTCGTTTTTTTTATATTTCCACCGTGAAGGGGATAAAAAAAAATGGCAAAAAATGTAAAAAAGCAAAAAGACGTTTTGGAGTTCGTTGGTGCGTTTTACGAGGGCGCGTACTTGAGAAGGATTTGCCGAATAACATCTGCGTCACGCCATTGGCAAATGTCGGAGGACGCTGGCGCAAGGGGGTTCTCGCAACGAGAAAATTCCATATATCTTCACTCGCGAAACGTGCGCGAACGTACGCGAGCGTAGCGCGGTAAGCGAAGAGACATTCGCGTGTAAATTGCTTCCGCTCAAAGGTCCTTGTGGGGTTTTGCCTCACCGGTTCATGCCGCGGTAAACCATTCATAGTAAAGAATTGAGACTGGCGTACGAAGATGCATTATACCTGAGAGAGATATACATCTTTTAGCTCAGGCAATAAGCTGCCAACGGCCCGCGTACCGTGGAAAACCGCGACGTCGTATTAAGCTCATCGATGTAAGGCGAGAGAAATAGGATCGTGAGATTTTAACCCTCAAACACTATTCTCGTTAAATAATTTTTTTTTTTTCATTTTGATTTTGTTAATAACTTTCAAAAAATCAAGTACTCTGAGACATTCTTCAGATAATTATCATTATCATTATTATTATTTTAGCCGAATTATATAAATTCTATATAAATTATATAACGTTATTTCGTTATTTCGCGTTTTGTTATGAAAACATTTTTATCGATAATACAATGTTTTTTTTACTACGAAAAACACGTTGTTTTTTTTTTTTCATCTCTGAGAAGAATTTTTATATCGAATATTCGATTTAAAGTGAACTCAACGATGGAATTGTGTCGGATAGCGTGAAAAAAAATATATCGGATATATACAACGAGCGACAAAATGTTATTTATCTGACCCACTTTTCGAGATAAGTTTCTTTCTGTGCAACAAGAAATAATGGTACTTCGATACGACGGATGGACGAAGTCTAGATTACTGTTTGATTCTTTCGCGTTATGAAGAAATACCGTCGAAATGATAACTCTCGCGATATTCGACTGCTATTTTACGAGGCAAAAATGCGATTTACCTTTTCACGATGTGACAAAAGATTTTTAAGCAGTTCTTTGAAGAAATTTTTTTTTAAAACTCAATATGAAAAAAAATTCTGTAAAAAAATGGATTGTCTTCTACATAAATTCAGAAAAAAAAAAAGTTAAAATGACACTCGATTCTCGAATATCCCGGTAATACTCCTTTACCCGCTAACTTCCGCAGATACGGAACGGAAAGAAAAAAATGCCAACATAAATACAATTTGATTTGCAACTTTATGTATCGTTGAAGTTCATGTATAGTAAGGAGAGTGTCACGTTGGCAGAGTACCTTCGTGTGTTTGAATATTCTTTGGAACATCGTGAATAAAAAAAAAAAAAAAGAAAACACAACATCTCATCCAACATGAACTCTCAATTCGATTCTCCGGGGGCCGTAAAAAAAAAGCTCTTGACACGGCAAAGGGAGCGAAGCACCTGAGCAGGTGGATCATAAAAGTCTGTCGGGCGCTCACGTGTACGACGGTGTATCGTTTTCGTATCTCTTGTTTCGCTCGTTTTGCTGCGTAATTTTCTCGATGCAAAGTTGACGGTCGGTGCACCTTTCTCGCCCTCTCTCCCCGAGGGACGAATATATTAGTTCGATACAAATTTTATTTTGTTTCCTGTTTATATACGACACGTATCATGTGTATCAGTGCGCGCGGTTGATGGTAAAAAAAAAAAAAGAAATGCATTAACAAAACAGCAAATCGTTTTAGAATCAATTTAAATATCTTTGCATTTTAAGAAAATGTGTAGAAATAAAATAAAAATTATTTATATAAAAAAAAAGGAACGCATAAACAGAGCCACGTGTCGTTTCCGATGCAATTTACGCATCTCAATATTCTTCGGAAATGTAAAAATAAAAAAATAAACATTGCAGACAAATTTATTTGTATAAAAAAAATGCATTAGTAAAATAACAAGTCGTTTTAGAGACAACTTAAGCATCGCAATATTTTTAAAAAATGTGTAGAAATTCGAAAAAAAAAAGAACAGGAAATACATGAAAAGAATAACTAATCGTTTAAGATGAAAATTGGATATTTTA
The DNA here is from genome assembly GCA_934046635.1 of Buathra laborator. Taxonomy (NCBI): domain Eukaryota; kingdom Metazoa; phylum Arthropoda; class Insecta; order Hymenoptera; family Ichneumonidae; genus Buathra; species Buathra laborator. Next base: position 18,661,614 of record OW203895.1, on the reverse strand, counting down.
AAATTTCGCCACACTGTCGATCGAAAACAGATTTTCGTTTACGAATAAAAATGTAAATAAAAAGAAAGTTTGCTTCGAATATTTATTTCCATAAAATGCAAATGCATAGTAACTCATCCGCGTCGTACCGTCGGCGAAAAGATTTCAAATTCTGATTAGCTGTATTGGGGTCCAATGGGCTCACGGTATCAGCTTGTATCGAACTTTTCATGAATCATTAATGACCGCCGATATAGTGATGACTGGCTTTTCGCTTGCGTAGCCAAACTAACTTCAGTATCCGGAGGTACAAGTTGGTGTCGTGTTATATTCACGACCTTAGCCGCCTGATCTCGGATAATATATCGACGGAATAATGTATTTCACGCGCATCCTTTACCGTTGATGCCATCAAATCAGCCATCCCTATCGCATCTCATGCCAATCTTTATTCGATGCTATGGTGGAATATTAATATGGCGTTTGACCGCCCTGCCTTTCGCTTGCTTTAGTCACGTTTTGTCAAAGAAAAAAAAAAAAAACATCGGAAAACTTGTCAGATTTCGATGCGCTGAGATGAATTTGAATTAATACCGCATACCTTGATGGATCGACCCTTGGCATGTATCTCCTATCTCGTTAATCGTGAACTTATCGGGACAATAGTCAAGTATTGCGAAAAATAAAAAAAATAAAAATCGAATAATAAAAACATAAATAATTATTAAAAAAAATTACCAGGGAATTTTTTTAATTTAACGCGAAGTATTTTTACGAAGACATATCCAAAATTCATAACTTTTGTTTCGGAAAAAATTATTTTAAATTTGACTGCATTCAAAAAAATTAATGATTCAAATGAGAGAAAAGAAAAAAGTTGGGTTGCCGTATGATTCGTTACGAATCCGATGACACAATTTCTTATCGCGGGACCCAGAGATCCAACACCTCAGGGTTCATGTTAACTTTTGATGCGCATAGTTTATATCCAAAAGCCACTAATTTCACGTGGACAACAGGGGTTGAAACCGGGTAATAGAATCCTCGACGAACAAGGAGTAGTTCATCACGTCCCGTTTAACGACACCAATCGACGAAGTAAACTTGGCGAGGAGTTTACGTTCGCTTGATGTAACTTGCGCGCAGCTCGTTAACAAGCTTCAGGAACAACGGATATATCAGCATCCTACTCCATTTATATACCGCACGGAAGCTCTCTATACTGTTAGGAACACTAAATTCAAGATTGACCGATCAATTCAAAAATTGTAGTTCGATATTAAGGAGTCCAGCGAACTGTTAAAAACGACTCGAAATTTAATGTACTAAAAAATTCGAAATTTTGTAGTTTCGTAAATAAATCGAAAATATTCAAATTTTCTGTAATGTAAATGAAACAAAATATTTCGTAAAATTCAGAAAATAAAGTGTACGAAAATTGTAAATTTTCTCGTTAAATTGAAATAAGTTATTACATTTAATTGAATTCATTGAAATTCAATGAAACATTTTTTTGCAATAGAATAACGGATTTGTCAAAAAAACATTATTTTTCTGGACGCGTTGATTGAACTGACGTCAACAGTCTGAGTCGAATTTTTATCACATTTCTTTTTCCATCAACGTGGAAAATATTTTTCGAAATAAATAAGAAATCGAGAAGTTCATATAACCATCAAGGTCTTCGACGTTATTTTCAATCACTTGGAAATAACGAATCTTTCGCTCGAGAGAACAAAAAAAAACAAGAAATCTCGATACGGTTGAAAAAAATTGTTTATGAATCACCCGACTGGTGTGCGACACGCTGGACACGGGACACGGGAATTATTAGTACCGTCTATAATAATTGTTTTATTATCGAGTATACGATATTAAATAGTAGAAAAAACATGTGTTTTGCAGATTGAAACTCCGCACGAATGATCATATTTCTGAGGAAACAAAAGACTCGGCTCTCCACTATTCAATTTCTTTTCATTACTTTTTTTTCGTTTCATTGTCTCTTTGGAAATGCAAACAGATGCTACGCGCGTATAAAATGCTGGAATGAATCGCGCATCGGAAAAGAAAACTTGGCTTCGCTTTTTTCTTGCTAAATTCCGTAACAAATTATTTCGATAAAAAAACAAGTAAATAAAATGCCTCGAAATTATTCATCGACCGACCTATTCGCATTATACGCTGTGCGGACGATAATATTGAAAAGCCGCCATTCTTTTGTTCTTCTTTTTATTTTTGTAGAATAATAAAATATGAAAAATCCAAAATATATATTTGTCATTTATTTATATTTTTACTTGTTTTTGTTTGTTTTTCTATCATTTTCAATGCTTCTTCGCGACAAAAAATGTTGAATACTTTCCAACGGGATAAAAACCTGAAAAATTTCTACCACATAAAAGATGCTAAGAACATTGATTGTCCATAATAAAGATAATTCCAAAAAATGATTAAGTAATGGTAAAAAAAAATTGTTTAACAAATCATCCAGCAATCGTATTTTTTTTTTAGCAGAAGTTGATTCGTTAATTGTTCTGAATACGTATTAATTTTTCTGAATTCTCAAAACATATTTCAACAAACATAATGTTACTTATTAAAATTAAAAAAAATTACAAATATTATAAACTTCGCAAAAATGTTATATAATTTATTGTCGTAACTGTGTTATTTTTTCAGTAAATTCAATGTTATACATTTTTTTATTATTTAATGTTGGTACTCTTTGATACCAAATTTGACGCGTGTAGAAACATTTTTTTGAAAGCTAAGTACCCGATTCGACTCAACTGTAGCGCAAGGACTACCCGATGGCACATTCGATCTATACTCGGAACGCGTCGAGGGTGCAACTTGTTGCAATCGCTCGATAGAGGCTACAAGTTGCTTTTTCACTTAAGCACCGTTATTTTTCACTGTCTTTTCAAAGTTTAATTTTTGCCGCAAACGTTCACAAAATTATCTTAAAATTCGAATAGAAAATCCCGCGAAAGTAAAAAAAAAACCATTACAAAAATCCAAATAAATCGATCAAAAAAAAAATTCACTATAGAAAAACTCCACGATCCTAACGTAATAGAATATAATTTTGAACGAAATTTTATTTTCTATATATAATTTTATGAAATAATATAATACGATATAATCCCGACATTGCATAGAAAATGTGGTAAATTCACATCGAAAAAGAGATTCATAAAAAAAAAAAAAAACATATACCGCGCACCCCTTAATGTCAACAGTAACTAAAAAAATGATACTGTCAAAAACGAAATGAAAAAATATTTCTATACATTTTTTTCAAATATCAATGATTATCGTCGAAAATTACTAACCTGCGATGATGAATTAGTGGAGCTTCAACGGAGAAACAATCGTCGATGATGTTGGAAGCTTTGAATAATTCCTGTGTAAAACTTCTCGAAGGAATTTCGTCGACTTTGGTTTCGGATACAGAGGATAGAGAGTTGATGATTTTCGTTGATAAAATCGTTGATGATCTCGATGACTTCCGGTTCTATCGCGAGATTGCGGACGTACGTATGAACCCGTGTTCCAAGGTGTAGCGTTGGCGGTACAGTGGTGAGAGACGGCCGAACATCAGCCCTTAAATACGCACCGTCGAGCTTGCCATGCGCATTCCAATGGGCGCCATAGAATAGCATACGGCTATGCATAACTGTCTTTTCGCGTCAAGCAATTTTTTTTTTTTTTCATATTTGGAATTTTTATAACACGATAATCGTGATAAAGGGGTGTGTCTGTCTCGCTCCAGCCCCATCTCCGCGTGTAATGTCAGTTGCGTAGTCTTTTTTCATACATATCTCTTCACTGCTCAATAGGGATGAAATGAGGTATTGCGTGTGCATTTTTCTCGGGCGAAAGGGGTGAGAACGGAAGTCGAGAAACTTCGAGACACAATTACGCAGTTAATTTTCCATGGAAAACATATATTACAAAACAACAAACAAAACAATTTATAACAGATTTAGAACAAAATAATTTATTTAATTTAATGTAATTATAATTTTTTGCTTATATTATCTTATAAAGTAGCTAAATTAATTCAAAAAGGTAATAGCATTTGAGTAATTAAAAAAAGTTAATTAAATAAAAAAAAAATTATATATATTTTGATTTTTTTTATAATAAAATTTTTGAGGACAATGTAAGCATTTCTTTTTGTCGTTCATCTATTTTTTCCCTCGACTTCGACAGAATGACACGCAAATAACTATGTGCATTCCACTCTTGCTTCCTCATGATGGAAGCTTTATTTTTATGAAACAAAAATATATAATGAATTTTTTTTGACTTAATAAAAAATATAATTATTAATATAATAATATATCTATGAATATAATAATAACATCAATTATTAAAGTACATTACTAATAACATTATTAATATACCAATATATTATTAATAATAATAGTAATTTAATTAAAATTTAATTAAAATAATAAAGAATGTTGAGTAATGTGGCGAAATAACTCGGGTAGCAGGCCGATGACACGTCGACATGCAAATTACATACTGTCATATATTCGTCACGTTTTTTTTTTCTACCTTTAATTTATGCAAAAAGATGAGGAAATTGCGAGAGAGGCAGTAAGAAAGTTTCGCGAAGAAAATACATATAGAACTCATTATTAATACTTTATCGATAAAATGAAGCCTCCCGTAGGGTACGGTGGCGTCTCAGACGCGTGTTTTAACGTTGATCGTGACGTAACTACGCGTTAGACGAGAACTAATAACGGTGATACAGTTCTCAATGTTTGCTTACATCGACGACGATCTTTTGTCAGGTTTCTCCATAAGCTTCGCGGGTATAACTTTTCTCCGATAACCACTTTGTCGCATGCTTATAATCACGGATATTAATTTCTATGGATATATGAATATACGTTAGCCATGTACCATTTTCGATGTATATGGCACGTGCGCATTTAAAAATTTTATTTTAGATTGTAATAGACTGCATTTAAAAAAGATTTAGGGTTGAATTTTACGTTCCATGATCAAGGTACTCAGAATTCATCGAATATGAAATTAAAAAAAAAAAAATTATTATTATTTTTTTATTCATGTATTATTTTTTATTTTTACACATTTACAGACACACACACACACACATTTTTTATTATTTTATTTATTTATTATTTTATTATTAGGCTTGAGAGTAGTGTAGAGTTTCTGCATTTTAACTCTAACCTCAACCCGTTCTTCGCCCCGGTTCTCGATCTTTCAGCTACCAGTTTTTGAAAATCATTCGCATACTTACATATTTCTTCTACCGGACCGTCCTATTATATCATTATTATATTATGATATAATTTTTTATTTACGTAGGTAATACGTAGGTAAAAGGGGGAAAATAGGCGTAACAGAAAAGGAGTTAGCAATGTAAAGGCAAATACGTCTACAGTAAAATCTTGTTTTCCATTGCGATACAATTTATTGTTCGGGTATATAAATTGCAATGAAGAGGTATTGCATAAATGTCCATATTGTTTTTCAAAGGGTATGTCACGTGGGTGTCTGTCATTGGTCGGCCTTATCGTATCGCAAAGAGTAATATCGGAAAGGCAATGGAACTTGTGGGTGGTGTCGTTTACTCGCCACCCTTGGGCAACGTTTGTATCACAAGTGCCTACGGTGGCCAGGGAAGGCAACAGAAGCCTTAGAAACGCCCTGAGGAATGCCTTAGATCTAAGGGCATTGAGTCAGCTAAGTTATGGCAATGTTCACGGAATTATGATTTTTTATTCGCCAGAGATAAAAATCTAAAAAAAATTCCCTCATGACGGAGAATTCTTGAAGAATTTTTCTGACGATCGAAAAAAAAAATTTGGATAACCGGTTTACTTGGAGGTTTTTCCACTTGCATTATTAACATTAAGTAGCCGGCTGTACTTCATATGCAACTGTTATTCGCGATGATGAGAGCTTATTGCCGCGGCGTGTTGGATTTAAAATTGTCTAATTACGGTTAACCAGTTCTCCCGCAATGTCTATGCGCGCTAACGCTCTCCGTATACAAGATTTGTTTGCATGAATTAGGCACATGACAAATAAATTTATTAACTGTAAATATTTTCGTAAAGTCCGAAGTTTCGTGAAGTTCGTTTCGTAGCTTTGAATCCCGTGTCAACCCGCTGAAATGGGGATGGGGAAACCTCTATGGATTCAAGTATTAAATAGTATCGAATAAGGCCGTCAGTTTCTCAGGGGAATCCCCTGTTTTCCTCAACATCTCCGAACTTCACCACCATCGATCGAACCCCTTAAAATTTATTCGTGGCGAAGGTAAATAATTCACATAACAAGAAAGAGCAGGGATAGAAAAAGGTCGTGCACACACGGAATTTTTAGGATTGTCGAAAATACACGACATCCAACCACCCCTTCTGACCTGTTTTGGCTCACTATTCTATGGAATTTCACGCTGAAATAGCGCATCTACGAATTTCAACGTAAAAACACACGGTTCGCGTTTCCCGAAGTACACGAATGAACGAACTTCGATTCTTGTAATTTGATAGACACTCGAAAAAAATACACGTGCCATCAGTTTTTTTTTTTTTTTTTTTTCGGAAGGTATTCGGTATTCGGAGGGGAAACGTAACATTAACCCCCATAAATATCTATAAATGCCTCAGTATTTTATTGCATTTTTCTGATTTAGAATTCACTTTTGAATTTTCAATTCTTCGAAATGGAATAAAAATCAGAAAAAAATCAATCATATAGAAGGCGATAAGATCATTATTTTTTCACGATAATGCCACAAAGTTAAAAAGTACATTTTTGTAAAAAGAATTTTTAAGTCTTAGCGTACCATTTTTTTTCTTTAAACATTTTATTTAAATTAATAATAATACATTACAATGATTACAATGATTTTAAAATACATAAATGAAATGAAATCCGTTGACACTACATACACAGTACTTTCGAAGTTCATTAACCTCGCGCCGCGCGAGTGACGTTCAGCACAATGTTTGAAATTCATAAGTCCGATTGAAAACTCCGCAGAAAGTCCCCCCCTTCCCCCGCCTCTCTTCCAACCTAACGTGATACACGCAGCCTTTGTTATAGCTGGCAAATTGCTGGGATCCACAATCGCATAGACTCTATTCTTGACTACGTGGGTCTGACGAACGTCAGACCATTCAGTCCGAGGAACAACAGGAGGTCAGCTACACCTCCCGGTCATTTTTAGAGATTGTTCATAAAATGTAAAAAAAAATAAAAATAACTCACCATAGGAAAATCGCGGAAAATTTTTCAATTAATTTTTTTTAGATTTTAGATTGGCAGGTATATCGTAAATATATCGCAAAATATATTTACGACATGTCCAATATATTAACTAGAATTAATAAAAATTTGTTGATAAATTGTTATAATCATGAAAAATAATAATAATATAATATAGTATTTTATTATATTATAATAATAATACCAATATAGTATTAATGTTATAATATTATTTGTCACTATTAATTAATTATTTTTTTAATTATAATTAATCAATAATGATTAATTATATAGGATCGATACTCGTCCATTACTAATATATTTTTTGCATATATTTTATTTCCATTTGGATAACGTCAGTTTTGTCACCGTTACTATCGCTATCATAATAGTGCAACGCGACAGGTGGTTTTGATGATAAAAGGGTCGGGATTAAAATTATTCAAGATAGACGGACAGGGCGATTGACACTTGTCATGGATCCATTACCCTTGCACTCGACTCGTTATTAAACAAAAAAAAATTGATTATTATATATCGATCCCCCTCCCCGGATTGGGCATTTTTGCAACGATGAACGTGCGTTCAATAATCGTCGCGTGCACCCTCTCTTTTTGTCCCCTTATCTTCGGCTCTACATCAAAACTGCCCTCGGAGAGACGGAAAACAAAAGTTGAACACGAACAGAGAGATGCTCTTTCGCGCGATTATTAACACGAGTATTCGATATATTGTGCATCGTTTGAACAAAACGATTTTTAACTACGTTGACGGCAACTCCAACGGGTGTCCAAGTAAAATTTATTCGGAGACTCAACATTTTTTTTTTTTTTTTCAGTCAGTTTCCATGACAAATCGAATTCTGTCTTTGTAATCCGTAACATAAATTCGTGAACATTATTCCGTAATCATGGGAGTGCTGAGAGTTTCCTGATTTACGCGTAAATTTCTCGTTTATTCGACGAAATGAGAAAAACTCGACGGTGTGGGATTAGAAAGGTTTTTTTGTAATTTCCACCGGGTACGAAACTTTGCGACCTTGCGGCGGGGTAGCGACGACGGTATTGCGTGTCGGGTTATGTTCATAACGCTGACCAGCTGAAAGCACGGTAAAGACACAGTAGTTGGGGCAAAATGGAAAATTATCGTTATGGATTGTCCATTGTACACAATCGTTCGAAAAACATTTTTTTTTGGAAATTCACTACGAAGTTTTCGGAGATTCGGATTGTTTATATTTAGAATAAACGTCTGTGTCGGCGGTTGAAAAAAATATACGAATTTTCGAGAATTCTTATCTTGACGCAACATCGTTTAATTCGATGGAATTTTATTTTTCTTTGCAATTATTAAAAATGTTTTTTTACGTAATTGGTAAAAAATTACGATCGTTAAAAAAATTAAATTTCACAACATTTTCCTCAACTTCACTTATTCCATGTTGCCCCCACCGGTCGCCTGGAGTATACAGTACAGATGTGTAAGAGCACCATATACATTGGTATCCGTACTCATCAAGCAATTTACCGTGACGGACCGTGTCACGCGTTACTCCTGATTTTTCTTCCAACGTTCATAGCGAAAGCTTCAAAGCCGAAGTGCAAAAGTTTCATTCAGTAATTTTAATCCATTTCGCTCCAAATTTTTTATTAAATTTCTCCGTGCGAAGGTGTAAGGGCGGTTGGGGGTAACGGTAAAAGAGTGAATGAATTTTTAAACTATCGGAGCGCGTAATAAATTTATCGAAAGTAATAATTTCAAAGAAGCTTCAAATTCGTGTCGCTTTATAGTGGTACAACGATGAAGAGCGAATTACCAAGAAGCTTAACATTTACGGACGCTGCGTTGAGTAAACGTACAGAAGAATCGTCGCTGTTGACGAAAAATTTTCAAATAATCGTGACGCTGTCGCGTTTGGTGGGTTGTCATCCACATCCCATATTCTCGGAGAATTCTTTGAGATCGACAAGTCTCGCGAAGCTCTGGTCGGTCGTGTGGATCGTCGTCGTAACCACGATGTTCGGATTTGCATTGAAACGTTTGATATCGTGTCCGTTCGCATTTTCCAACAATATCGTAAGCGAACTCGTCGTTCTATTCGGCTTCGGAATCACCGCGTTGAACTCGATCGCGAGAGCCGGCAGATACGAGAAGGCAATCATCAACATTCAAAAATTCGACGCGGCAACGGGCTCGACGACGAAACACCGAATTGTGGAAAATTTTATAACAGTTATTTTATTAATTTTTTCATGGACCTGTATTGCTTGGATCTTTACGACAGACATCTGGAATACAGATCCAACGAATATGTTTTATCTTTTCGGAATCTGCGTCTTATCGTTGGAGGTTCATAAATTTTGCTTTATCCTTGCATCAGTACTTCGACGTTTCGTTGGGCTGAAACGCATCACTTCGTCAGGTTGGTGCACAGATGGCGCTTTTTACATTCAATTTGCGAGAAATATAATTTTGAGGTTAGATTAAACGGCGGTACTCTCACCTCGTAATTTCAAACGGCTTTTTCTCGAAAGTAACTGAATAAAAACAAATGAGACTTTTTGCAATGGATGCAGAGTCGCGGCAGAAGGTATACTAGGCATTTGTATGTTGTAAAATAATAATAATAAAGACAGTACCACGTAAATAAGTTTGTGGTATTATGCCGAGATTTGGGGCGCATTTACGGGTAACATATTTTTCCGTTGCTTACAGGAAAAATCGACATTGTATCGATCGACAACGACATTTATCATCAACCACTAACAGTGCAAAACGTGTTTATCTTGTACCACAGGCTGGCTGATGCGGTACAAAATTTAAACCGATACTACGATGTGCTGATCGTTTATTGGCTCGCGTATTTTATCTCCGACGTGATCATCCAAGCGTTCATACTTGCACATGAAACTCCGGAAAGCGTCATTAAGCCTATTGCTCGTGTCGCGTTTTCGCTTTACAGTACCGCATTGATCTGCGGCGTCTCGCATTTCACTTGCAAAAGGGTAAATATATCTACTCCAAGCGCAAACTTGGAATTATCGATTGTAATGCAAAACTATAATCATTTTACCATTCGAATGAATATTGTATTGGAAAATTTGATAAATATTCATATGTCGTTTATATATAGAAGGTGACTGAAATCGACCGATTTTATGTTGTATCATTCTGACGAATATTATTTATAGTATCACTCGCCGAGTGATACTATAAATCGAGGTATTAAATTTCGATGATTGAAGTCGTGGAAAAAAAATTAAAAAAATAAAGATGGCGCCAACATTTTATCTTCAACAAAAAATAAATATTTAATAACATTTAATCAAATCAAATGCAATTAATCAATTAATTACAATTAAATACAACATTTAATTCAATGATAACAAGAATATTTAACATGAGTTTTTGTTTTTTGTTACTTCCATCAGCGATTTATATCCTTTCGATTATATTAATTTCTTTCTTTGTCGAAACTCTTTACCTCTCCGTCGAACGATCGCGCGTGTCGCGCGAACTCCGCAATTTCGACCGCCTCGCGACAGCCGATCGTTACTCCTTTTTAATCAGTCTTTTACAATTGTCTGAACGTTTCGGTCTTATCTACTTGTACGCGAGGCTTTCGGCAAGAGCTTCTCTTTCGGCGAGCAACTATTGGACAGCAATTGTCGAATCACAAATATAAAATTGTCCATTTTTATCTAATAACAAAATGTCATAATCTATAACGGGTTTTTTATTTTATTCGGGGAACGACCCCTCATGTTGTATAATAATATTTAATATATATTAAATATTAAGTTAATATATATTTAAACATTTCAATAAATATTGGAGAGTTTACAGTTCGGTAATTTCAGGCTAACGAATTGGGCCAATTATTGTTTGGATATAAAGCGCCAACCCTAGTGACAACAGTATCGTCTCTCGTGAGTGTAATAACACACTGATATTCGACAAAAAGCGTATATCAGCGTTTTATTCATCGTGACAAATTTTTTTGTTCATTACCAAATTTTCTCCAATTTTAGGAAATTTTCGAATTCGGATTTTGGCTCTTTCAACAACCATTGAAAATTACGGGGTTAAAACTCTTCTACGTCAATTTGCCGCTTCTACTATCGGTATGTTAACGTTTAGTTTCGATGAGAAACGCGAGTATTCGCCATTTGGCTAATTAAAAAAAAAAACCTAACAATCACGTGATTCGTTCATCAGATTATTGAGGCGTCGGCAACGTATGCGACTTTTATCTTTCAAAGCTCATTAGTAACAGAGGACCCCATAGACGACTTAAATTAGTAACAGAGGACCCCATAGACGACGTAAAAACACTTAAATAGAACGACGATATAAAATAATTCGAAAAACAAGCAGAAGCATAATATAGTAAAAACTATGAACGATGGAAACGGAAAGTGAAAAATTTCGTAGAATAATTTCCTTTTAATTTTTTTCTTCTAATATTATTTCTATTACAGTATCTAATATTATCGTTAAAATCCTATATAAAAGTGGCAGTTCTGTAAATTGAATTATTATTTATTTTATAATTAATTATTTCTATTTAAATTTAAAAAAATGTGCATATAATAAAAAATATATATTATATTATATGGTAATTATTAATATTATAATTATTATATTATATATTATAAAAAAAATATCTCAATAAATAAATAAAAATAAATAATTGCGACGGTTCCCGATGTAAACGTCGTTGCGAAAGGTCAATCTATTTGGTAACGAGTTGCGAAAAAATGGGTTGGTCTGGAAGTACTGGAAGTTCTTTACATTCCCTCCTGACTTCGGCTCGTCCCGTGACCTTAAGGAATATATTAGTAGCCCTTCGGATTATATTATGCAAAGTTCGATCCTCGAAATTTTTCAAACACTTTAGAACCACAGCTGGAACAATGTTTTTCACAACGGCGAAACGTGCCGTATAGGATATCGGAAAAGCTGTAGGAAGGATGAGATGCCACGGGAGCGTATGGCATCTCTCTGAGGGCGATTTCATTTTTGGCTCTTCCGCAAAATCACGCGGAACATATTAGACACCCGGACGAAGGCTAGTTTTCGATGATAATTTACCAAACATGATACGGAAACTTTTCGATAGCCGAACACTCGCGAAACATCTCACATTTGCGTCTAACAGTCGACTCACGGCGTTCGGAATTTATTGGAAGATTTAATGCGAATCATCCGGGAAATATTTATTAATATTTCTCTACGAATTGTATTTGGAAGAAAAAAAAAAAAGAAAAAATATATATACGTATGGATATAACAATTTTCATATATGAAAAGATGCTGAATACACGGAGAGAAGGATCTACTAGAAATCACTATGCCATCTGGTAAAATTCGACGGTGGCGCCACCTATGACGAAAATACTCGATATTACGAGAATTTTTACCACATTTATGGGAATTTTTACCATATTCTCTCTTTCTCTATGGTAGAAATTCGTATAGTTCTTGTAATTTTCGATAGGTGGCGTCATTGATTCCGCGATATTAGAAATTTACTATATTTTTTACCAGAAGTATGGTAAATTGTATCAGATCCTTCTCTCCGCGTACAATTGCCACGATCTTTTCAGCTTTTTTTTCTTCTCCGTCCATCACGCCGGAATCGATGCATGCAAGTAAACAACCCTCATAAAATCTCCGGTTAAAGTCTCTTCAGCTACGTATGTGTCGTCCTTAGACAGGCTGACAGATATCCCCCTCCTTGCCCCGCTCCACCGACTTTCTCCTCTTTCGCACCTATTGCATTAGCTCATCCACTTTCTCGCCTATCTGGATCTGTTTATCACCCGGGGTGAGATTCCTTGAGCGCAAAAGGTGAGCAATTCACTCATCGCCGGTTCGCACAAAAGGGAATGGGGTTGGGGTGCACGTTTCACCGGCTTCTGTCCCCATTTCCATCGGCTGCGTTCCATGAAATCCGCTGTCAACGCCTTGAAACACGAGGCAAAAAGGGCAGTACGAGAATATACGAAGACTTGAAAATTCTGTTTGCAGAAGACCAGGTGGCCAATTGTACTGTCGCTAACATGGAATATCTACGTCCGATGAAAGAAATAAGGAAATAACGCGTTAAGCATGTCTACAGGAACTCGCATTGCTGCGGCATTATTTAGGATTCAATTCCGCAAAAACGCAACGAGCGAAATTACGCTAATCACTAGAGATATTGCGATTCTCCAGTTTTCGTAGGAATTATGTCATCAGCAGAATTCCAAAATTATACATAATTCGGCGATCGTTGCGTATCCGTTGGTTTCGTAGAATATCGACAACAATATCGATGGATGGATAGATATAAGATGATTTATGTCTCTATATCGTTCTCGTAAACTTTATTATCGATAGAGGAGAAGGGGGTGGGAATACCCTCTGCGTTCCTGTAAGCATCTTATAAAAGTCAAATCGTCGTAAATCCGAGGAAAGGAAACAACAGGTGCCACAGCGTTACCGTGACTCGCGTGGGCCGTTATAATTATGCATTAAATATTTGCATTGCTATGCATGGAAACGCATTGGCGCATGTAACGTACGTATCACCGTGGGTCGTAGTACTGTTATCGACTGTTGCGACCGTCATACGATGTTACATTTCGATATTTTTTCCCGCACAATTTTCAATATAAATCGCTAACAATTTCCTGTATTCGGTAAAAATCAATAGTCTCATTCGATCGAAGATCGCAAAAAAAAAAAAAAAAACGTATCGATGCATAGCAGCAATGCATTCCTGTTGTCCCGCGATCCATAACAAATTATTCTGCATTTTAGAAAAAATAAAATGCTGCCAACTCTATTAACATATTCCTTCCTCTCGTTCTTTTATCACAGTCTGCTCGACCGTCCGTACCGAAGGACGTTTATCACATTTGGCATCATTACGAAGTTTTGTTTTGCGATTAGTTAATTGTTAGTTTTTACGTAAATTTTGGAACATTCTAACGTTTACGTGAAAATCTAAAAAAAAAAAAAATGTTCATCAAAACAAAGCTTCGCGAGGAAACAAAACGATAATAAAAATGACCGACTAAGTGCAGCAACTTTCAATAGACTATTAAAACGGCCCGAGGTTATTCATATACATTTATGTAAAATCAGAGTTGATGATTAAAAAAAAAAAAAAATGGATAAATTATAGAAAAGAATGAATGCATTTATTCAGAGAACCACTGATACAGCAAGAAAATTCTTGAAAAAAATTACATAATCAAGAAACGTTGATAAACATTTAAGTTGATACGATTTATCACGTTCAGCAAATGAGTCTGAATATCAACTACAATTTAAAAAAATCGTATTATTTTCACGACAATCTTCGCAATAATATCTACGAAGTCCGCCTTGCAATTTTTTTTTTTTCGTTCTAATTCGTTAACGCAACATCTGAATAACCTTTCGACACCGCGATAAAATGTTCCACTCATTTTTTTCGCTTAATTATTCAGAATAAAATGGACGCTGAAAAAGTTGTAGCGGCGAGATATTGTCGTATAAAAAGATGACAATCCAGGTGCCGGCGAGAATTTTGCGAGCAGTTTCAAAGAACGAAGCTTTTCGCCCGGGAGAGTGGGGTCTCTTGTGTCTTGCAAATAAGCGAGTGTGCGACTAACCGGCAAGTATAAGTATCCGTTATGTGTGTTTCTCCTGGCGTTCTTGTGTTCTCGCGGTTTCGTCGTTGCGGTGTCTCTCGTGCCTGGGGCGTTCCAAAGGAGATTGAACTTTAGTCAGACCGGATGCACCGCGGATAAAGTTCCCCTTTCGCCTCGTGCGAAACACTTTTTCCATCAAGAAGAGGGAGGACTTGAAACTTCGCGACTTTCTTTGCCGCTGCTACTACATGTTATTTAATAACGCCTGCTTTGCAACGCGTGAATAACAAACGAATTATTCACGACCTCAACGTTACACGACGATGAACAATCTGATTCAAAAGGTACATTAAATATCGAATATCATCGATCCTAAAAATCGATAGTCACCGGTCCCAAAATATCCGGTGTGATCAACATTTTTTTTTTAAATCCGAAAACATCTTTCGGGAGGCTTCTGGACGCGAAATGTCCTCAAACAGGGTTACGGTACTTCCGGAAATTGAATAAAAATGGCAAAGGGCCTTCTGGAGGAACTTATAATAATCAGAGTCAAAGTAATCAAAGTCTATAATAATCTAATAATCAGGGGTTGGGGGGGGGGGGGGGGGGGGGGGGAGGGATATTCTAAGTCCCTCTAAGGCGGACTTAGAATAATGTCTCCTTTCCGCCTGCGGGCTCCCGTTTGGCCAAAAATGTCCCAAAAAGTCCCTTTTTAGCTCGAAATATTTCAAGTCCCCCTTTTGGAGAGGGGGGGGGGGGGGGGGGTGGCAGAGTCTCTATTTACATAGAGAGATATTTCAGTCGCCTTTGTTGGATGACCGCGAGTGTGCGAGCCTTGCGAAACCCTAACAGTCTTACATATATTTTGGAACGTTTTTTGTCTATCTGTCTGTCCATCCGTTCGTCTGTCTGTCTGTCTGTTGATATATATATTATTATATATATCGTGTATGCTATATATTTATTTCGTTCGTAAACTTGAATTATTTGTAAATGCACATGAGTACTCACATTAATACTTATCGTTAAGGGTACAAAGCTGCAGTATGGGCGCAGACAGTGTTCCAAACAAATAATCCACGTTTGCGAACGGAAAACACGAACCGGCAAGTGAGACGAATAAGATGTATAGAAATGGCCTAAGGATGGGGAGGAGGGAGTTTACTATCGAGCCGCCGAGGTATGGTCGCTCCCTTTCTGTAATGAAATCGAATCTTCCGTGCGAACGTTTCCGTACGACGTACGTTTAACAGCGAGAATTCTACGATGGGGTGCACAACAACGTTATACCCCTACATTGGCGTGAGGCAGAGAGATCCGATTACGTGTCTCTCGTGTATACTTCGATGACACGGTTTTACTTGTTCGCACATAGTACGCGGATCTGGTGATCTCGTGTATACACAGAGAGAGAGAAGGATCGAATGAAAATTACGCAATATCTCGCATGAGCAAAAATAGTCATGGGACCTATTTGGCTGTTCGCGACATACTGCAAATTTTATGACATTTTTATTAATAGATCGGATAAAATAATAATAGGTTATTCCACGTAAATCGAATGCGATTTGTACTTTGGAAAATTATCGTAATTTTGATATTAAATTTTAATAAAAACGTAAAATTTTTTAAAAATCACTTTGAATCTCACTATCCGTCTGATTCGAACCTAAAAATCGTGAAACATCATTAAATTGTGGAAAATTTTACAAAAAATCAAATCACCGACAGTGTACGAAAAATTGTGTAAAACATCATTCGAAAAAATATAGTATTTACCGAAAAAAAAATTACTTTTTCGATTTTTAATTTATTGAAGTCACGTTTACAGGTCATACGTAAGATCGCAACTGATTGAAATCGAGACTCAAAATTAATCCGCGTATCGTTTGGATCCTCTCGACCTCGACGCTCCAGTTTCGAAATCTCATATCGACATCGTAGGCAAATAAAAAACTTTTATATTATCGATTCCCTATCACTGCGATGAATTTTGCTAGATTCGCCCGCGGAAATAATATTTCTATGGGTAAATAAAAATACGAGTTATTGCAAAAAAAAAAATTATTCATACTTTCCGGTTTACGCAAACTGCCGAAAGTGCGTCTGGCCTCGCTGACGAATTTCCAGACGCACGTTTGACCTGTTCGATTTTTTTTTCTTTTTTTTTCTTTTAATAAAACTTTGCACTTGCCAAAAGCAAGCGAGTCAAACGTGCCCCGCAGCTGGTCGTAGCAGCTTTTGTTGAACTTGTTTACAACCGAAGACGTGTCCTTTCATTGACCTGGTTGTGCTTACGTAGACACGCATTACTCCGTCGCATTATCACGAAGGCGACCAACGTGAACGGTCCCCTTAGTTAGCGACGATATAAACGAAAATTCGGCCTTCTATTACCGTATGACGTCGTAAGAATTAATAAGAATTTTTTTAATGATTCTAAGTGATATTCTATTCTAACATCGACACGATTTAGCTGACTCGATCCCCTTAAATACAGCCGCACAAATGATTCTGCCCCCACTACTTTTCAGGTTTATCATTTAATTGATAGCTACCAATCAAATCATCGGATATATTTTATTAATTTAATTTATATAATTGATTGAATTTTAATTGATTGAATTGCAATTAAATCCGATGATTTGATTGATAGCTCTGTGAGTAGTTGCGACACGATCACTTATGCGGCTCTCTTAAAGAGCAACGTGTCAGCTAAATCATTCCGATGTTCGGCAAATTATTGATTTTTCTTTAGCCGACAAAAAAATCTGATAAAAAAATTCGATAATGTCGAATAATGTGTGAACATTTTCCATGTCTTGGAAAAAAAAAAATGTCAAATGGTTCACTTGAAAAGGGGGTTTAGACAAGAACTGTTTGAATTCGATTAACTACCGTTCGTTCGAATAGGTGTGCAACGCCTGGTGCACGATTTGCACCACTGGTCTTTTCCAATGCATAATTTTGCTCCCCTCCATAAAAAAAGAAATACACCGACAAGCGGAAGGATCACAATGGTTTGTTACCGATTTGCGTATTACGCGATGACCGCTATGCAAGTATATATTTCTCAAGGTTCGAATTTACTTTAACCCCCCGAATGCCTATAAGACGTATTTTAAATACGTGGAAAAACTCAAAATTTATAAAAAGCCCGCGATAGAAGCTACAGAAGGCGATTCCGACTATGAGTATCGGTCGAATCACGAGCGACGAATAACGTTTACCTATACGCGCACTCACCGAAAAATCGCGTCGGCGAAACGTATCATTCGTTTGCGATTTTTGCGATAACATTTTTTTTATCTTATTGATAAAAAAATTAAATAATTGAAACAAGTATTGTTGCGTCAAACGGTGAAGTTAAAAAATAAAAGTTGTTCGATATCGAATTTCGCGACACGTGCTGTGCTGTGAAATAAACGAATCAGTGACCGATTTTGCTTGAAGCGATAAAGTATTCATACTATCGAGGAATCGTTGCTTCGAGAGACCCGCATTTCGATAACGGTAAACATACGTTTTTAATTTTTTTTTTAAGACTTTCAATATATCTACCTTTTTGCAAAAAAAAACATTTTTATTTCCTCTTATAATTTTTGAAAAAAAATTTAAAAAATTGACGCGTACCACCATATTACCGGATAATTCGTTGAACAATGTTTTTTTTTACTAATTTGTTAATAATTTTTTGGAATCATTAGTATCGAAAATTAATGTTCCTTCTGTATGGTTGATTTTTTTCAGATTGTTATTGCATTAGAAAATTGTCGAAATTCTCTTTGAATTTCACGTGAATCGCACTCTTCCGTAATACGCAACGCAACTTAACGAGTATTTGATCGTTTCATGCAAAATTTCATATGTTCCTTCTTTCGTGCGTTGATCTATCTTCTTCTTTATTTGCATTTTGTGCGACTTACGACTAAACGGTGACTAAACGGAACTTTTCGATTGAATAAACAAACAAGAGTGTTATATGAACTCGAAGCAAAAAATTATGAATACTTAACCAACACGGCATTTCGCCAATCTGTTCAACGACTTTAGACGCCACAGAAAAACTCGAACACGCAGGAATAACGACAATGACAAATTCATAACACACATAACGCTTGTTTTTCAGTCCGCTGTTGACACTTCGAAACGGAAACTACAATTATAACTCAAGCGTTATAATTGTCATTCCGCTTGTCTCTTGGATAAAATCTTATATAGAAAATATTTGCGTAATAAACAAACCAAAAAAAAAAATACAAAATTTTTTATTATACTTTTGAATTTTTGTAACGAAGAGACAATGCACCGAATTGCAACAAACATTATTCATTTGACTTCATTTTCACTTTCGTAATTCGATTCATTGATAAGAAAAAATGCGCAATTCCTCAGTCTATTATTTTTCGTTACATAAGACTAGAAAAAAAAATGAGGAACCGCAAAATAATTTAAAGTATTTGTCAACAGCTACTTATTTTCCTACCAATTAGTTGAAATTTTGCGTAATTAATATTTAGCAATCCATCAAACTGTTCGAAAAAATAAAAAAAAATATATTAATCACTTAGAATATGAGATAATAATTTTTTTTTTATTTTAAGAATGTTTTGTGTTTTTACTGATGAGATTATATTCATTTCCGATTGATGTACGATGATTGCCAATTTTTTATTTTCGAGGACATTAAATTTACCGTTATTTTTTACATTGCCGGAAGACGATCAATTTTTTTAAAAAATACTATAATCTTTAATGTTGAAAAATAAATAAATAAAACAAAAATTTGAAACAGCTGTCCGCGTTATCCGCTCCGTTCACCGCGCACACCGCCACGTCAACCCCCTCCCCTCGAGCGGACAATAACAACTTTAACGCCAAGTGTGCGCTTTGATCGTTGTATTACCCCTTGTTGACCCTAAGACCGCAAATCATATTCGTCGCGATTAGCTTTGAATCCGTGGGAAATAGATACATATTCCTGCCGATTTTTTACGCAATAGAATTTATTCCGCTGCAAAGTCCGCGAGCCGAGCTGTTGAAGCTTAACGGTCGACAAACAGGGATAATTCGTCGATTACCAGAATATCAAGGCCCCAAATGAACTTCATTTTACATTATCATTGCGTTAACTGTCATTCGAAGTCTAAAGTAAACTGTAACCTTGCAGATTTTAGTTGTAAATTATTTAAATTTATTGCAAATGATAAAACTGAGCGATTTGTTGGCGCAATCGGGTCGGCGAGCGACATTGAGCGATGCGATCGAATAACATAATAACAACATATGCTTATTATCAATGACCCTTAAATACGTAATTCGCTAAACGGTGATTGAGCATTTAGTTATTGTGCTTTTAATAAAACCGACTTTATGGTAATACTACTCAATTGATATTGTTTTTAATAGAACACGAAATGCATTTGAAGCGTGCAAATGCATGCAAAGCGATGCGTTCCAGTGAGTCCGGCAATAGAAGGCACTAATTATCATTATAAAGATTCAGTTTGATTTTTTCTCTTCATTTTTTTTTTTAATCTTTCTAAGAGAAACAAGAATGTTAGCACTCGCAGCCATCGATAGCCGCTACCGATCGCGGAAACCTTCGACGACGAAGACTGGACAGTCTCGTTTAAGTTATTCCATTGACCATTGTCGCACCGCAGTGAGTTCAACGGTCATTCAGGAAGTCGACGCGCTGCGTCACGTGACCAATAGCTTTTTTACATAAAGTCGAAAAATGTGTGGAGCGAGAAAAGAACGTGGAGGATACCTCTCGAGACTTCGACCCGCAACGGCGTTAATCAGTTCGGCAGTGAGAGACACGAACTGAACAATTCACGTTGTGTCGTCGGTCACAATTTCATTGTTTATCTTCGACGGATTATCAACAATTTTATTGCGAAGTTCCTTCGAAAGTTCCTTTAAATCAATAGGTAACTCGGAAAATAAATTAAAAGTGAAGAAAAGATAAATAAATAAATAAAAGACGAATTGATAAAACAAAATACGAGGTGAAGTGGATAATTTTTGTAATACGTACATTAGTGCTTTAACGGGATTGGTGAAAAAACAAATGTAAAGAAGTCAAATACGAAGAGATTAGAGGACGTTGTGCCAACTTAATCATACCTGAGGAATACCTAAAGTCTGTCGCAAGTCATCTTAATAATTTGTACATTTTTCTAAAAGCATAAAGGTTCATACGAAAAAAATTTCGATAAAAATGCAATATTTCAAAATCATCGGAAATATTGTTGAATTTTTTTCATTCGTTTACTCGATTACATGTAAAAAAAATTAATAATTAATTACTAATTAATGAATACCGGATCAACGGGATTTATGAACAATAAACATTTTTTTTTACATCGTGTATTCCGAAAAATGACCGAATCTACTTCGGCTAAAAAAAAAAGTTCACTTACCGGATGATTCGTTATACAATTTTTTTTTAACTAAATGGTTGATAACTTTTTTGAATTGTTATTATGAAAAATTAATGTCAATGAATCCATTTTTTCAATAATTCATGTATCTTTTTCGTCCATTTCTTTTTATCGTAAAAAAAGTGACAAAACTTCGAACACAAATGTCCGACAAAATAGAATATTAAAAATACGCGTTCGGATATACGATTCGGTAGTTCGCTTCGAACTTCCGGTTCTCGCTCTCGAATGATCCGCAATGTCCTCAGAGCTTCTAAAATGTTGCGATAAACGAAACAACGTCGTAGGTCGGTAGCATCGCGGCGCCACGTTCCTAAAACAAAAAGCACAAACTCTCCAAGCCGCAGGGATACAAATTGAGTTTCGCGCGGCGCACCAACGGGTCGGAAACATATGGCGACAAGTTTACTGTTCATCCTCTTTCACTTTTGAAGATCCGCCTCTGTATTCTTATCGCTGACGCCACCTATGTTATTTTTTTTTTTTATGAATACATACCGTCACCGTTACTATTCCGGTCGATGTGTAAAGTGCGAAGAAAGACGCGTGTAACCGAAAGTTGTTTTTCTTTTCCGTGGATGTTTTTTTTTTCCACTGTCCAAGTTACTCGAATGTTTCACTATTATGCACCTCAATAATAACGATCCTTCGGTTCTCCGCCGGTAAATTGCAGCCGCATTAATATTTAAATTAATTGTCGGCATTGTGGCATTGAACCCGACATTAATAAGTTCATTTGGAATCTTTATCGCGACCAGTTGCTTTTTAATTTTTTCGGAATAAGACAGATTCGGTGAGGGAAATATTGGTCCGAAGATCGGCTCTTCGTCCGAAGAATTCGGGGTGTTTGTTATTCTTTAAAAAAATGCATCCGCGGGAAATTGCTAAAATTTCGAAAAAAAAAAAAACCAAAAATACAACGAAAAGAATTCTACTTATCTTTCGTATCTATAATCCTTTCGATCTATAATATTTAAAGATCTTGGAACCTAAGGATATTTTGAATCGCTAATTCCGTATCCGAATAGCAATGAAAAAAAAAGTACTGGGAATTAATTAGCCGCGCTGCTTTCTCATTATTTTCTATCGTACAGACGATATTTCTCTATCGTAAAGTAAAGTAGACCGGGGATAGTTGAAACACAGCGCGTTAAGTCGGAAGGGAGAGCAACTGAGGGAATGCACTGCATCCGGAGTTGAATTGATTTTGTCGGAGTTTAAGGGAGTGAACGATTTTACGCACTCTAACGAATTACTTAGCATAGTACGGTATCTAATTTTACAGAGTGCCATACTCGCTGCGTGAAACTTTCAATTTTTTTTCTTTTTTTTTTTTTTTTTTTCTATACATGTTTCGATTATCTCCCTTAAATTAATAAATGTCTGCTATTCTGTTAAACGACTTCGGGACCGATGAAAAGTAATGACGAAGCACAATCTATTTGAGATTAATCATTATTGTTATTATTATTATTATTATTATAGAATAATAATATACTACAATAATCATTCTTCATCCACCAGACCTCATTTATTCTTTTTCTGGCAATAGCATCAAATAGGCCAATAATTTTCCCTCTACTATTCATAGAGAAAATTGTAGCACGGTAAAGCATTAGCTTTTATTGTGGATTCATAACCAATATTTATTGACCCAATATCGGCCGCGTATTAAATTAGAATTCAGTCAGTGATGGCGACGCGTAACTTGCCTTGCATTTTTTATACAAGGAGAAGTGTCACAGATAACGCGATGTATTCGTGTGTATATGTGTGTGTGTATTGGTAATTCTTCCCCTTCCTACCCGCACCTCGAGGCAGAAGCCGACATTAAAACGCTGATTCTTCTCTTGACCTCTACATTGCGATTTTAGTTGAAGTGCCGTAGCCTTTTGCGCGCGTATTCAATAAACAGTAATTGTAGTAAGTTTTCTTTTTTTTTTTTTTTCTAAAAAAAAGTCAATCGCTATTAGTGTGGAAACAAAAAATTCATAGCGAAACTGATATCGGATTTGTGTTTATCGCGGAAAAATATCCTTTTCGATTAGTCACGCGAATATAATTATACCGGTGTTCGAATTTTCCTTTTTTTTTACATTTCTTATCAACCTGTAACGGCACTAAAAAAAAAGTTTTCGTAACTCGTTTTCGTCGTCGATCGGTAACGATGGCGTTATTGGATTTTTTTCTTTGTTTTCAGAAATCGGAATTATAGTTTTCGAAAATGTATCCCGTGTGTGTGCGCGTGTGCTAAAGAGGACATTAACACGATCGCCGTCGCTAATTTTTAACGATCGAGTTTAATGTACGCGCAGAAATCGCGTTGCGACGAGGATTGTTTGATATTGAAATCGGCCAAAATCGGCAAAGGAATTAAAAAAATGTGAATATTTTCCTTTTTTATATTTTTTTCGAATCAATATTTTCGCCATATTTTGTATGTTTTTTTAAAAATAATTTTACTTCCTCAAGAAGCTTTGTTTCCGAGAATTTTTTATTTTTTTTTCAAGATTTTCATCCAAAAGTGTTCAGAATATTCTGAACCGTCGAAAAATCACATGCAGAAAAAATGTCTGTCCGTATGTGTGGTGTGTCCTCATCATTTGACCTCATAACTTTAGAACGGTTTGAGATACCAAGCTAAAAATTATACCACACATGTTCAGGCGACGATTCCCCTTGTTTAGTCCAATTTTCAGCAAAAACTTTCACATACAATTTTTCGTGATTTTTTTTTAAATTTTTTAAGTTTTTTATAATTATACTGTGCCATATTTTTTTTTTTAATAATCAAAATAATCAAAAAATCTCAAAAAGTCTTTCAAAACAATTATACTTCCTCAATTTTTTTTCTTGTATGGACTTTTTTTCGTTTCTTTTTTTTTCTTACATTAACTGGACCGTTTGTAACATAAAAATATTAATGTCCAACGGAAGCTGACATCGAATGTATAAAAAAGTAATTCCATTCATCGGTAAAGCAACAAAAAAATCTAAGCGAATAACTTCTTTGCGTGTTAACCTGGCAAACGTAATCTCGAAACGAGACGTCTTGCATCCTTTTGACAAGTTCAATCGTCACGCGACAATCGCATGATGCAAAAACTTTTAAATAGTCGGAACAACGTAAAATTTGCGCGTAACAGACTACAGTCCAAGCTCCGTATTCTTAACTCGATGGGACCGGACCCGTTCCCTTTTCTGTATTTCCCCTATCGTCCCTACTACCGGTCAGTTGCTGCGAATAGGGGTAACGAGGGGTATATGCGTCCGTAGGTACGAAGCCACCTTGCTGCTGCGCATGCGCGGTTTACATTTTACGAAATAGGCTCCGCGTGGAGTTTGGCAAACGGA
Organism: Buathra laborator; assembly: GCA_934046635.1. Lineage (NCBI taxonomy): Eukaryota > Metazoa > Arthropoda > Insecta > Hymenoptera > Ichneumonidae > Buathra > Buathra laborator. The sequence continues at coordinate 18,636,935 of OW203895.1, read as the reverse complement.
CTCAGGGGAAATACAGTTAAGGGAACTCGTTGTCATGGTAACGAGTTAAAATAAAGGATCGGTTACGTTCAGGGGAGTTAAGAATACGGAGCTTGGACTGTAGGGGTAACGAGGGGTATACGCGTTCGTAAGTACGAAGCCACCTTGCTACCTTGCTGCTGCGCATGCGCAGTTTATATTTTACGAAATAGGCTCCGCGTGGAGTTTGGCAAACGGAATCAGGGGAAATACAGTTAAGGGAACTCGTTGTCATAGTAACGAGTTAAAATAAAGGATCGGTTAAGTTAAGGGGAGTTAAGAATACGGAGCATGGACTGTACTTATTTTCGCGTCTCGTTACACGCCAACGGAATCCCGTTCCGGTATTAACGCTCATAAACTCTCAAATTCCGATGTTAAAACGATATTTATTGGCACGAAAGTTCTTTTTAGTTCATTAAACTTTTAATAGCAGCGATTAGACGTAATTAATCGGAAAAAAGAAATTTTATAAATTTTTTTTTTTTTTTAGAGTGAGTGAAAGCCAAGAAAAACAACGGTGCATGGACGCGTTCTTGTGGACACGTCGGCGTGAATGGTTTTCAAATTTACTATAATCGCCGCATCGTTTCGCCCGCCACGCTGTCGAAAAAACGATAAAATTCACAAATCGAAGTTTCACACGAAAACAATACGATAATATGTTCTCTCAAGTGAGCGATGATATTATCGAACAGAAGTGCCAAGAAGGTACGGAGCGAAGCTTTGAGACGTGTATCGCCCGACCGAAGATATCGAGAAAAGGCGATTCCGATAACGGTGAGTAAAATCAAACCTTTTGCATTGCATTTATCATTGTAAACACAATCACTATGATAACGGCGGAAAAATTTTATTTCAATAAAATCAAAAATATATTATAAATAAAGATAAATTACTAAAATTTATTTTCATAAACAAAAAAATTTTCATAAAAGAACATATAAATTTTTTTTTAATCATTTTTTTATTGCTTTTCTTAATTTAAAATTTTTCTTTTAAATAAAATTTTCAATAATAAATCAATTAATGATTTTAAGAATTATAATTATCATTTATTATTAATTATAATCAAGAAAAAAAAAATTTCTTCCTATAATTTTTTTACGAAGAAAAATTGACGTTCGGATAGCCCTTCGCGCGAATCTTTACTCGTACTACTTAAAAGACCTTTTGCGCTCGCGGGACTTCCGAGATTTCCGCCAGAACTGTGATTAACTGTAATTAATTGATAAAAAAAATATTAAATTAGCCTCTTACTGTTTCGAGGTAACGAGATAAATCGCTAAATTTCTTTACGATCAGTTCGGATCGCTACGAACTGCGCTCTCCCACGGGACGAAGTAAACGAATTGGTCAACGAAACGAATGCGTGCGCGCGCAAGTCCGGCTAAAAGTTTACATAATCGTGGTGATGCGTAGGTGCACAGGGGCACCGTGCGACAGAACGACGAAGATTGCCGCGGTTTTCTCGTGAAAAAAAAAAAAAAAAAACTTCGAGTCACATCCACCGGGAAACTTACGGTTACGGTGTTAAGGCAAGTGTTAGCGGCCCGCCTCCCCTCCGCCCCATACTTTACTATTACGTGCGTTATATACTATACTGTGTTATATAGTGTACGTACGTGGGCTCGATGGGGTGACGAAGAACGTGGAATGAAATAGGAGAAGAGTATAACCCACTCGGGGCGCGTGCGTTTAAGGCGGGAGGGAGGGGGGCGGAGAGAAACAGCGTGTAGAAATTACTACGAAGTTAGAACGTCGTCGGAATGAATAATTCAAGAAAACAAAAAAAAAAAACAGATAGAGACAGGGGAGAAAGAGACTTTTATTAACGCCTTGGGGCCAAGTACCGTAAAGCGCATCGCGCGACATTGGGTTTTACATACCCGCAATGAACGAATACAATAGACGATATAAATAAAACTTTTACTAATTCATAATAGAAATTCGATATAATAAATAATTTATGAAGAAAATAATAAATTGGAATAGAAAATGACGAGCTAATGAAATTAATTGCGACAATAAGTACACAATCGAGAGCAATAAGGAGCAACAATTATCCGGAATTACCGATAGAAAAAAACGTGGAAAAAATCGAGGGGAAGGGATACGCGCGCCGCCGCCGCACACGCCGCGCTCAGCCGAGTTTTCTCGATACGCGTGAATATTCATGAGATACTTGGAGACTCGAGTAGCAAATGGTAAAAAAATACTCGAGCTCGTGACCGGCGCGTAACCATGAACGAATCATGTGTACCTTGTTCCTCGATCGCTAATGACGAGACCGACACGGGAAATCGACGCGTCGATTGATTATCACACAATGGGGAAACTTATACAAGGGGCACGAAAAATGAACGCCGGAATCTTTCATTGAGTGATACTTGCCGCTTTGACGCTTTGCTATCATATTAAAAATATCATTCAAAAATAAAAAATTTTCGATCTTTTTTTTTTTCATACCGGTATTTCGAAAAGTTGCGAAACTGCAATTGTACATTATGCTACAAGGGAGGAAAGTGCGTGAAATCCTCCATTCCGAATATTTTTAATCTCATATGAAAAAAAAAAAAAAAATCAGCTTTTACATTACGTTTGACGAGAAACAATCATTGTCAATATTTCCTTATTTTTTGGCGTTAGATTTCATACTAAAAAAAAATCCATATCGAAGTCCCGCTTACGAGGAAGCATACAGAAGATCGATAGAGTGCCCCGAGGAATTTTGGGGAGAGGTTGCACAATGCGTCGATTGGACGAAACCGTGGGACAAAGTTTTGGACAACTCGAACGAACCTTTTACGAAATGGTAAAAAAAAAATTTTAACTTCGATATATGTAAAAGGTTCGAATGTCTGAAAAATGAAAAAAAACGAATTTGAAAAAAAAAAAAAAAAAAAAAAAATGTTCCTCGAAATGTTTGTCTTTAGGTACGTCGGCGGCGAAATAAACGCTTGTCACAACGCCGTCGATCGTCACGTTAACGCGGGCTATGGAAAAAAAACGGCGCTAATACACGACAGTCCGATGTCGTCTACCGTGCGAAAAGTCAGCTACGACGAACTTTTGGAAAAAACTTCGCGACTCGCCGGCGCATTGGCCGACATGGGCGTGAGAAAGGGCGATCGAGTGCTAATTTACATGCCACTGATTCCGGAAACAGTAATCGCTATTCTCGCGACCGCTAGACTCGGCGCCGTTCATTCGGTTGTATTCGGAGGTGAGTTTTTCTCCAAATGCCAAAAAAATTTAATTTCTTTTTTTTTTAATATACTAATTAAATATTATATCATATAAAAAAATATATTAAATATATTTGATATATAACTTTTCCTTAACCCTTTCTTCCGTCATATTTGCGACTCTAACCAATCGCGTCACGAATTAAGCGGTAACAATAGTTTCGAGTTATCGATATATATCGAGACACATAAAATTTTTAATTCCCCCCCCACTTAACCCCGCAAAACCCTCAAACAATATCCTTGACCCGGTTACGCTGTACCGATATTTAAAAATTCCGTGTCACACGGCCAACCCGACGAAAATACGAAATAAATATTTATGACGCGTAAAACTAATTTTGTCCCGGGACTACGGATTGAATGATTGCCGCCTTTTCGTCATTGTACAAGCTTGAGGGGTGTGTAAGGTCAACAAACGAAAGGGTTCGCCCTCGCAATACGGCGAGATAAGGCTGATCGGTATGCACAGCGGCTGGAGTCTCCAAGAATTGAAAAATGAGTTAACCCATTCCAAAGGAGTTTTTTTTTTAGAGAAGGGGGGGAGGGGGATCGACGTTGCTCAGTATCACGTGCCGCGCTCTCGAAAGGACCAACTGCCCCTGCAAAAACTTTTTGTTTTCTCAAAAAGGACCCCTACGTTCCATGACGCCGTATCGATAGAAGGGCCGCCACTTCGGTCGCTCTTCGCTTCTCCTCTCCAACATCTCCTGTGAACTTACTTATTCGTTACGACGAATTTTTCTTCGCAGGTTTCGCGCCCAGAGAATTGGCGACGAGAATCGATCATGCAGAACCAAAGGTCATCATCGGCGCTAGTTGCGGATTAGAACCGTCCAGAATAATAAAGTTAGTTGAACGGTTCCAGCTTCGCAAAATTTTCTCGAATTTTTATCGTATTGCGTTTTTAGTGATAGCATTTTTTTTTTCTTTTCTAATTTTTTTTTATAAAGGTTTTAGTTTCGCATTGAGTGATTAATGAAATATTCTATTTAAAATGGGGGACTTTTTTTAATATGAAATATAATTGGGAGGGAAAGAGTTTTGTGTTTTGGACACCTGTCGGTTCGATTCCGAACTAATCTGATCCGATCGCGATCTGTTTTTTCTATACAGATATACGTCGATGATCAATGAAGCGATGGAACTTATTACGGTACCGAGACCCAAGTGCATCATATATCAGAGAAGAAACGTGTTGGAAGTTACGCTGTTGCCGTATCAGGAAGATTGGGATGAATTGATAAAGAGGTCGGAGCCCCATCCTTGCGTCTCCGTTGAGGCAAACGATCCATTGTATATTCTTTACACATCGGGAACAACGGGTAATTATAATTTTTTAAAATTCGTCAAATTATTAATATGTTATATATATGTATATATCTATTAATAAAAATGATCGCGAAAATATATATAATTACGCAGATACACCGAAGGGAGTTCAGAGGCCGGTAGGCGGTCACATAGCGACTTTATGCTGGACGATGGAGAAGCTTTACGGTCTTAACAAAAAATCCATTTGGTGGGTAGCCTCCGATCTCGGTTGGGTCGTTGGACATTCATATATTTGCTACGGTCCACTTCTGTACGGAGCGACTAGCGTTATGTACGAAGGTAAACCCGACAGAACACCCGATGCTGGACAATACTTCAGGTAAGCGTTATCACAATATCCCGCGATTTTGCGTAGAGATCTATATAATTTTTTTCGCGAATTTCCCGCCATTGATATTGTACGTAATTCTCGGGCAAAGTTTTCCATTTTTTTCTTCCGAATCCAGAAAATTTCAATCACAGAAATTTCGAAAATAGAGAATCAAAAATATTTGTACTGTTTTTGGTGTATTTTGCGAAGAACAAAAAAAATCGTAATTTTATTTTCAAAAAATTGATTAAAAATTCTGTGCCCGAAATTATGAATTTTTTAATTGTTTGTGACAATACGAAATTGATAATTAAATTAAAAAAAAAAATAATTGAATTAATAAAATTATTAAATTAATTTATAAACATTAATAGTAATTATCAATTTATTGATTAAAAAAATCTGTAAAGATTATTCGATTTTGAAGAATTCCTTGAGTTCCGCGCAAAAAAGGGGATTAATCGGGTATTGATAACTATTCCCGCGAATTGAAAAACGAAAGCCTAATCCCAGCTTCGCTTCGCTCAGCGCCATGTAGCTCTGCAATCGCATACTTCCTATTCGCGCGCGCGACAACCGGAAGGTTAAACACCGACGGTGGGCTACGCGAATACTTTGAATCGATACAAACCCACGAGACTTGGAAACTCCATGGTATCCCAAGTGTTCCGGATATTACAGACTCCGCTAGAATACTTACGATTTCCTCTTTCGGGTGAAATAGAAAACCGCGGATAATACAGATACGCTAAAGTGAAAACCCCAAAACCTGTATTTCTCTGCTGAATGAAATAAATAGATATCTCAATAGAAATCACAGCTAATTAGTAAATAATTAGTTGCTATTTCGACGAGAAAACGACGATTCTCCCCTAAGCGTCAATATTTCGTGACTCCCAGAAATGTTCATAGATCGATGATCGGTATGTAAATCCCGTTTCAGAATAATCGAACGTCACAGCGTAACAGCACTATTCACAGTGCCGACGGTCCTCAGAGTTCTACGAAAAGCCGATCCGGAAACCCTATTGGGTAGTAAATATTCCACGAAGACGTAAGTACAAGAAAATCCACTTCGCGCGGATCGAATCTTACCGCAGCTTCATTGTCTCCATTCAACGCCGAGAATCGGTGTTCAAAAGCGAAGAGCTCTCATTATTTGTTTCCCTAACGATTAATTCGCGAAGACTGCTTGATCGATCGTTCATTTTCCTCTTTTGTTCGTCAGACTGAAAACAATATTCATGGCTGGCGAACACTGCGATTACGAGGCGAAAGCTTGGGCTGAAAGCGTTTTTCAAGTACCGATTCTCAATCATTGGTGGCAAACGGAAACCGGACACGCTATAACGGCAACTTGTCTGGGATTGGGTCACAGCACGTGCCCACCAAAGTACACCACGGGAATGCCATTTCCCGGCTATAACAGTGAGTCTTACCGATCTCTCCCATGAGAAATGAAAAATAACATTTTCCACCCATCGAAGAGCCTTCCATCCGTTTAAAGCCCCTCGGAGTCGATCGATGCACAGACGCACTTGGCTGATCGTCCCTTTTTTTTCCGCCTTCTTTTTTGTAGTTCAGATCCTCAGGGACGATGGAACCGTCGCGTCGGATCACGAACTCGGCAGGATCGCTGTGAAACTACCACTTCCACCGGGTACCCTATCGACCCTCTATCTCGCGCCGGACGCATTCAAAGACATATACTTCTCAAAATTTCCTGTACGTTTTTTCGACGCTTTTGTCGCGTTGAAAGAAGAAATACCGTCTTTAAATGGACGTCTTTCTTTTTTTTTTCCAGGGCTATTACGACACGATGGACGCGGGTTATACCGACGAGTTCGGTTACGTTTACGTGACCGCGAGAGTCGACGACGTGATAAACGTTGCCGGACACAGATTGTCCACTTCGGCCCTCGAGGATGTCGTTCTAAGTCATCCGGACATCGTTGACGCGGCAGTCGTCGGTGTCCCGGAACACACCAAGGGAGACGTTCCTCTGTGTCTTTACGTAATGAGAGACGGTTCGTAAATCAAAATCGTAAAAAATAAAAAAAATTATACTCATCGCCAGTCTTAGAGAAAAATGCGAATAGACGTGACAATTTTCTTTCGCGGGTGTTGATTTAGATGCAACGAAAAACGAGGAAGTGATAAATCAAGAATTGATCGACCGGGTTAGACAGCTCATCGGACCAATCGCATCGTTTAAAGTCGCCGCGGCTGTTAAGGGATTACCGAGAACGCGTTCGGGGAAAACTTGCCGGAAATCAATCGCGGACATGGCACGATCGAGGACCGTCAAGGTGAGATTATAGTAATGGAAGTCTTTTGGAGTTCTTATGCCAATGGACTATTGGTGAATTATTGAGGAATTATTGTTGGGTATAAAGTATCGAAAAGTGTCTAAACGTACACGGAGAAAAGGATCTACTAGAAATGACTATATCGTCTGGTAAAATTCGATGGTGGCGCCACCTATGACGAAAATACTCGGTATAACGAGAATTTTTACCACATTTATGGGGATTTTTACCATATTCTATGGTAAAAAGAAATGACTATGTGATCTGGTAAAATTCGACGGTGGCGCCACCTATGACGAAAATACTCGATATTAAGAGAATTTTTACAACATTTATGGGGATTTTTACCATATTCTTTGGTAAAAAGAAATGACTATGTGATCTGGTAAAATTCGACGGTGGCGCCACCTATGACGAAAATAGTCGATATTATGAGAATTTTTACCACATTTATGGGGATTTTTACCATATTCTATGGTAAAAAGAAATTACTATGTCATCTGGTAAATTTCGACGGTGGCGCCACCTATGACGAAAATACTCGATATTATGAGAATTTTTACCACATTTATGGGGTTTTTACCATATTGTATGGAAAAAATTCGCATAGTTCTCGTAATTTTCAACAGGTGGCGTCATTGGTTCCACACTACCAGAAACTTACGATATTTTTTACTAGATATATGGTAAATTGTATCAGATCCTTCTCTCCGTGTAATTTATCATTCATAAGCTCTATAGTCATCATTGGATACCTTCAATAGCGACAATCGGATAAGATCGATGGTAACTATTGTTTGTTGTTGTTTTTATGAAAGATACCAAGTACTATCGAAGACCCGAGTGTTTACGTGGACATCAAGGAAGTACTTCAGAAGCTCGGATACGCGAAAATGGCCTCAATTCCCGAATTATGATATTAAAAAACCCTCCAAACGTAGCAGAGTTCGCGATGCCGAAATTCGTGAAACTTCAGACGATCATCGATTAAGAGTCACCGACGCAATTGAGAGTATTCAACAATTTGTCGAATAAAGTGGAGGATGGGGATTCACTTATTTTTGTAGAATTCTTTTTGAACTTCTCAGCGAATCCGGCATTAGATATAATTTAAGCGGTAAAATAATATACGCGCACATTAGGCGATGTACACGTGGCATATATCTATTTAACAAACACGAGGGTAACGTTAGTTTGCTGACAGTACAATTGAAATTATAAATAAATAAATAAATAAATAAATGAATAATAACATTGTATCAGAATAGATATCAGTTATTTGAAAACATTTTTCTTTCTCGTTCGTTATTCTCGCAATGAGAATGTACGCTCTGCATATCATCACTCTTCCCCTCCCTCTTCGTAGCCCGATGGCCCATGTACCCCCCTTTGTTAAAAAAATTCAAACGCCGACCGATGAAAGATCGACGACAAATCCGCAAGAATATTTGGAGAATTTATACCTCCCGCGGGGGCGGCGATTATCGTCGCTACGACAAAACCGACCAGGATTGTCATCGCCAACGTTAATTTCAACATTTTTCGGACGAATTCTTTCTTCAAATTATTCACGACAAAGTGCACACTGCCGTTGGCAATGATCTACTGAACGAAAGTGAAGAGTTGGACGATGATCTCCATCAATCCCCACAGTCAGACTATTAGAGGGGAGCGGACACGTCGGGAAGGACCATTTTTTTCCACGGAATATGGCGAGGATGGCGCGGATTGTTCGTTTGCTCGCGAAACTCTGTGCGCCCATCCCGATCGGTAAGCATTAATGGAGAAAATGTTGTAGATTTTAGCTCGCCGAGGTTGCAGTTCTCGTGTAGGTGAATTCTTGTTGTTGAGCATTTACGCCACAATATATATATATATATATAAAAGATCGCATTATATACATAAGTGCAAGCGATTATAAAATTAGTGTATGTATAACTTCAATTGATACAGTTTATTCGTACTCTCTCTTCTCTCCTGGCAATTTTGGGATGAAAATTGATTTACCCTTGAAACGATTATCTCTGAATGGCATCGCTTATGGTGTCACTACATTTAAAAAATGTATTCGTGATATACCTATCTCTCGATATACATATGTAAAGCGATTTTGCCGGTGTCGCCGCCAGCGCCACCAGCGCCGCCAGCGCCACCAGCGCCGCCGTCACCGCCTGCGCCAACAGCGCCACCAGCGCCGCCAGCGCCACCGCCGACGTGTATAAGAATTGAGGAGGGGGCGATACCAACTTATGAGACACCCTGTATACATATATATCCGTCTACATACACCCTCTTGGCCCCATTGGTCTGAAATATCCCAAGTCCCCCCTTGGCGGCCGTATATGTATATATATTTTAGCGACCGAGCGAATGAAAGTACGTTGAGAAGTAAATAGTGACGAAAAATGCTCCGAACAAAAAAATAATTATTTAAAAAAAAAAAGTGAAATTCCCTAAAAACAAATTTAGAAAAATAAAAAGGTACGCCAAGTACTTAAAAATTCTGTTTCAGTGATTTGAAAACATTTTCATTCTCGTTCGTTATTCTCACACTGCTAATGTACGTTCTACATATCCACCTCCCCCACCGCGGCACCAATGGACGACGCCATACCCCACGAGGGGTGGTGATAACCGTGCGACGGAAGCACAGAATTATTACAGATTACACATATAACCAAACAAATAAAAAAAAATTAAACGTTGATAAACAACAGATAAAATACCTCGGAATTTTCGGAATGGATTTGGATAAAATTTTTTTTTTTTTTTAATTCAAAAAACATGAAATTATTTGCTTATTATTTGATTCGCATTTCTTTATTTATCACGAAGCAAATACATTATAAAAACATATATTATTGCGGTAGTATACATATATCGCATCCTTTTCTAATATACAGTATTAACCACTATACTAAAGTAGGATTAGCGATTTACAAAAGATAAATTCATATAATGGTGTATATATATTGCGTATTTAAAAGCAAAAGGGCGTACGGCGCTGTGCATAACCATACGATATTCGCCTTTCAACCTTTAGTGACGCGATAGATATACATATATATAATATAGCACTATATACATAAGTGCAAACGATTATAAAATAATTGTGCGGAAAACTTCAGTCGATCCAGTTGTTTCGTCCGCTTTCATCTCTCAGCAATTTTGGAATGGAATTTGATTTACCGTTGAGACGTTTATACCCCAATGGCATCGCTGATGGTGTCACTGCATTTTTTAAATATATATTCGTGATATATAAGGTGACAATTACAAGATGGACGCCTATTTTTACGCGTATTTCCGCGGTCATTGCAGGATGGGTTAAGGGTGATTTTTGATTGATTTTTCTTTCAAGAGTTAACAGTTAAACTTATCGAAACCAGTTGCGCTTCCATAGCATCGACGAATAAATAGAAAAAGGCGACTAAAATCGCCGGGATTACGATCGGAATTATCTCGCGTCTTACTCCAGAGACGACGACAGAAAGGAAGTCAAACGGCACGTTTGATGAGCGATAATTCCGATAGTGATCCTGACGTTTTTACTTGCTTTCTATTATTCTTTCGTCGGATCTACATATGGGAGACTTTCGTATGATCATTATTAATAATTTCATTATAGAATACAGAAAAAAAAAATGGCCGACTGGTAACGCAAATATCACCGACGCATAGGGCATCTCCTACGAGTCTTACGTCGCCGGCGAGACGACGGAAGCGAAAATGATCGTTTTTCTTCGCATTCCCGTTGTGTTTATTAAAAACTCCGTTTATCATCGACGCTACTCGATACTAATACGCTAATCTCTGAGTCAATTCGTCAAAATTAAAGATTCTCACGCCGGGTGGTGAACGGTCAACGAAAAAAAAATGTATACTTTTAAAGGTTGTGGCGATTATCGTCGCTGTGACGTAGTCCAGCAGGACTGTTATCACCAACGTTAATTCTCACATTGATCGAGCAGATTATATTTTCAATTGATTCACAGTTAAAGTGTACACTCTCCGTGCCGCAAGGACATTCATACTGAACGGAAGCAAAGAGTTGGACGTTGATTTGCATCAATCACCAAATTCAGACCGGCGAAAGTGGACGCGATGGTAATTTTTTTTTCAGTTTTTTTTGTCACTCGGTGCCGTGAGTCACGTAAGCGTAGGGTAGACGTACTACATACCGTTTTTGGCCACTTTAGGTCCGATTATCGCCATTATTACATTCGAAGCAACAAAACAAAATATAATCAAAGTTAAAAAAAAAAACTTCGAGTAGAACATTCCGTCATTTTATATGAGAAATTTCGAAACATTGAGATGCGGTTTAAAAAAAAATTATAATTCGAAAAGTATAATAATAAAAATGGCTACAAACGGTACGGTGGGCGCAGTGAGCAAAAAAAAATCACATTTAAAAAATAAAATTTAAATTATCACGAAAAATTTTTTCAAGAAACAAAAAAATGGTACGCCAAGTACTGAAAAATACTGTTTACGAAAATTATTTAAATAATAAATGAAATGATATGGTGTTACAGAACACAAACTTCTTATGGCAAAAATTGTCTTTTGAGTGAAAAAAAATTGCTGTAAAAAAATTGGCGCTCCACTGATCGCGATTTATCGTGATGCTTGCAAACGCTGGAAGGCCAATTTTTTACAGTCATTCTTTTGCATTAAAAAGACGATTTGTGCCGTATAAAAGTACGTTACTTCCGTTACACTTCGTGGATATCATTTAATTCATTTTTTAAAACAATTTTTGCAATCAGAATTTTTAAGCACTTGGCGTACAATTTTTCTTTTTTTTTTCTTCTTGAAAACATTTTTTCGTAAAATTATAGAATACAGAAAAAAAGATAAACTAACCTGCTGCAAATGCAGATACCAGCGACGCAAGAACCACTAGTCTTTCCCTTGGTGAGACAGTCAGCTCCGCATAAGGTATCTCCTACGAGTCCAGTGTCGCAGGTGAGACGACGGAAGCGAAGATGATCGTTTTGCTTCGCAGCCCCTTCGTCTATCAAAAACTCATCTCCGTGGCTCGATGCCAATCCTCCAGTCTCTGCATTCATTCGTTAAAATAGGTAAACGATGTAATAAATTTGAGTTTGCGATGAAAATACGATTGGGGCGTAACTATGATATTTACTGCGGAACTTACGAACCCCCCGTTGTTAAAAAAAAATTCAAACACCAGTAGGTGAACGATCGACGAAAAATATGCAAAATAATTTGAAGATTTCATACCTTTTTCGCTTGTGGCGATTATCGTCGCTACGACGACTCCCAACAGGATTGTCATCATCAACGTTACTTTCGTCATTATTCGGGCGGATTATTTCTTCGGTTTATTCAAGATAGAAGTATAAGCTCTCAGTGCTGGAGATGTACTGAACGAAAGTAAAGAGTTGGACGCTAATTTATACCAATCGCCAAATTCAAAATGGAGGGGGTGGACGCGATGTAACGATTTTTATTATGTTGTTTTTTGTCACTTATTGCGACCGTGAGTCACATATAAGCGAAAGCTCCGTATCGTAATGCCTCGAGGGGGTGGAGTCCGTCAAATTATGACGATGTTCGCTAAAGTATGATATACTCTTCTGCCGACGAAAATATCTAAACAAATTCTATCGCGACGGAAATTTTTTAAAAATTTTGCTGATGATAGGAAAAAAACCATTTGTCAACCGGTTTATTTGGAAATTACGTTTGGGTTATACTTATGTACAAAATTCGAAAAAAATTCTAGAAAAACTCGTTGTGTTGAAAAAAATGTTTAAATGAAAATTCTGCTAATAAAATTTTTTTATTACCGAACGACTTGTTAAACAATTTTTTTTTAGTAATTTGTTAATAACTTTTTCGGATTATTAACGTACGAAATGATGCATTATTATCATTATTATTACCGTATTATTATGCTAAGCATTTGTCAAATAATGTTTAAAAATCATGAATCATTTAGAAGATTGCTCTGAAAATATGCATTTGCTTCGATTACATAGGAAGCGATTATCGTATCATCGTTAAAAGAATTAATAAAACTGTGTGTCCCAATTATAAGTCCAGACATGTTGACGGCAAAAGATATTCCTCGCGAAGAGTGGAGACTCTTATTTAATAAAAAAAAAAAATAGGCGACATCTTTCGATAGCAACACTTTACTGGACCAGCTGAAAAGATAATAGCGTCGATATTTTTGTTTCGACGTAATAAACAAGATAAAAGATTTGTCTTCGAAACATAGTTCAATTTTTTTATCAGCTTGACCGCGTTCGCCAACTCTGCCCTCGTCAAAGTTCGAAATCACGCTCCGGGTATTTGAAACTGTGCATAAATCGCGGAAGGTAACGACGTTCCAATGAGGCAACGAAAGCTTCGGGAGTGGAGGCGTAAGGCGTAACTTCTGCTTCGGGGGCTCAAGTCCTCAACCGCGTATTAACCCCCTCTATAAGTCACTTCATGCACTCCTCAGATTTATCTTACGAATGCCGTAACCCCGCTGACTACCCGCGCGGCACGATTTCGGGCTTTGATTCATCATAAGGCTTATTGTATATATATATTTCACGGACATATAAAATTATAAATCATTTCATCAAAGTTTTCACCGGCGACAGTCGAATAATTAAAAATGCCTGATTTTGTCATGTAAACGGAATTACTGTTCCTCAGTTTCACCTACTAAAATCGTAACATCATCACTAATATCGATTTCTTGACATATTCGCGTTCGCACGTGCCGTGTCATTCCGCTCTTTCCCCCGCACACGCCGCGCCCAGGATCAACTTCGCGAAACCCCCGCTAGAGGCAGCACCGTCCATTAGACGAAAACTACAGACGCCGCGTTACACCGATCTATAATATATAATGTACAATCTATAATATCATGCATCTATAACATCGTACCATTCGGGTCACAGCTAACCTTATATCATTTGCTGCGAAAACCATTAAGGCAGACGATAAAAACATTTATTTTTATACCTACTATTCGGCCTATTCGCATTTTTTTCTTTCTATCCAATAAATCTCGTCGTCGACAGGCGAAAAACCTGATAAAGGTGTCCCGGCTTTTATGCCCCGCGTAATAAATCAACTAATAAAACAAAATTGGAAAAACTAAAAAGATAATAATCGTTATATGAATTTACTCTCATTTTTTTGAGTTATCGTTCATTCGCCTGTATACATGGATGGCATATATATTGCATGTATATTTACGCTCCCGTTTTGTCTTTGCAACGAACAAAAATTCGATAAAGCTCGCTCCGGATCTGGGATTGTGGAGGGGATTGGATTGCCGTGAAAAAACAGAAGTAGCCGCATATACGACGAGATATGTATATCCTTATGTATAACCATATACTTAATCCCCGAGCATCAATGCGGTCGACTATCGTCGAAATCGGCTTTGATTCAGAACCCCGGGGAATGTGAGACGTTACGCAGCGGGGTCGGTCGGGGCAGAGGGGGGAGCATGGTTGTCTTGTGGTCGTTGCAGTCGCAGTGCAGTCGTCACGAAGTGCGGACACAGTTCTGGCGCGATAGACGGAGAGTGGAATAAGGCTCGTGGACAGGGGGTTTCATCCTGTTAGGGCTTAATTCTTGACTGAAAAAATCATGTTTATCGATGATGTTATATACGTTGGCCTATTGCTCGCGAGCGTCGCGTTCGGCACCATTTTTCGCGGATTAAACGGCGCCGAAACAAAGCAATGGGTCAGCACCGCGCTCGGGTTCGGAATTGCCTGTATTGTGTCCGGAGGTCACGTGGCTCATCCTCTCGTATGTACGTTGATCAACGCAGTCATACTCACCCGAGGACCATGGCGGTAAATTATACGAACTTATTATTTCGTACTCGAGCGATGGATAAAATCAATTTTTTCTTTTTTTTTTTTTTCATTATATACACAAGTTACTCGTTGTCAATGGTAAATAGACAATTGAATAACCCTTCGAAAAAATGGCTGGATGAGTACCTCGATAATACACTGCTGAATTCGATTGACTCGAAGCTATAAAAGTTAAAACTGAAAACTATAAAATTACATTTTTTTTTTTTTATTTAGGGATACTTTATTTTTTAAGGTGTTACATTTTTTTTATGGCGAATGGTTATTTACGACTGTACATGAGGCATGGAAATTTTCGAAAATTCTTGTTTATTGAATGCAAAATTTTTCGTAGGCTGTTATTTTTAGTGTATCGATGTAGTGAGTCTCTATAACGCGCGTAGATTTTACCCATCGCATTTCATTACGACGTTCGCGACGAGTACTAATTTGATGTATTGGATTTTTTTTTTTTTTTTTTTTTTTCGTAAATGAAATTATAGAAAGAATCATGTAGTGGGCTTCTTCTTCACCTTTTTCTACCTACTGGTAGTCTTCCGATTAGGCAGCTTTTTCGGACTTCCAGAGGCGCCGTCCCACACGAATCTGATACAGATGTTGCTTACACTGCGACTGGCCGGTCTCGGTTTCGAGATCGATGCAGCGAAACGTGATGCGCACAACGAATCGCCGAGCATTAAGGCGATGCAAAACATCACATTTCTCGATGTGATACATTACGGTTTCAGCTATATGGGACTTTTGACCGGCAAGTGTTTCATTTTTTTCGATATCATTTGCATCCCATTGAACTCCGCTGGTCAAGGATACAGAATATTTCATTTTATCGCGATAATCGCGTAGTCATTTTACGAGAAATTCAAGTCAACGGAAATTTTTAAAAATTCGCTTATATTAAATTCAATGATTTACGAATTTTTCGTTAGATAAGCAATTTTTAAATAATTTCGCCGACACAATTTTTTTTTTTTTTTCTAAAGCGCTTAACTTTAAATTTTTTCGCTGCAATTTATATAACTTGAAATTAGTATATATATTTTTTTTTTTACAAAGTAACTTTTTGAATAAAAATTATTGAGACTTTTTTTTTGGACACTTGAAATATCACTAAATATACGCTGAAAATTTCGATGAAATTGATTGAATGATTTTTTTTTTTTTAATCCGAAAAAAGTGATCATTTTGGCGGAAAAAAATGGAATCGTCGATTATTCGCGAAATTCTCGAAATAACTTATAAAATAATTAGTTTTTAAGTTGTTTCCAGTAAATTTGAAATATATGAACGAATTTGCCGCGGAAGTAATTTGGCGTTCGATAGTTATCATCGACGGAAAGTAATTAATCGTATTGCAAATAACTTTCGTTTCTTTTCTTCATTTTAGGTCCTTACTATCGATACCGAACTTATTGGGATTGTATCCACAGGCCATTCGCAAAATATGCCGATTGCTGGAAAATTACGGAAGAGAAACTTAAAGTGATCGCAGTCTTGATAGTTCTTCATCTCACGTCGGGATATCTGTTTCCCACCAATGTATTTAAAATTTTTCTTGGCTTTACGATGTTTTTTTCTTGCCCTTCAATGGTCATCGAGAACGGAATCAAACAAATTTAACAAAATTGACTTAATTACATTTTTTCTATGAAAATACAAAAAACAAAAAAAATTTACGTGAAAATCTAAGTCTCCACTGACCGTTGAAGAAGATGCGAAAAAAAAGTGTATATAATTTATATTATATACAAACTTATGATAGAAAATATATTGAATATTTATATATACAATATAATATAATAATATATTATTATTATGTTGTATTATATATTATTTTATTATAATATTTAATATAATATAATATAATAATAATATGACTATTATTGTTATTAATATATTGTATATATATATATATTTTCGATATTTTTGTTAATAACATTCAAAGCGCAAGAAATTTATATTTCGGCGTTCGGACTTCTCGAATATCGAGAAAATTCTCATAAATAATAACGAATTATAATTTCTGTTTTTCATTGCAGTATATTATGACCGAGGAATTCCAAAAAAGATCGTTCTTCTATAGATTTTGGTACGTTTATCCGGCGTTCTTTACATTCAGAACGAGGATTTACGCCGGTATGTCGTTATCGGAATGCGTTTGTCAGATGGCAGGATTGGGAGCGTATCCGACGAATTGTGAAACAATGTCCGGTTTGGGGCCAAAGAATTACGCGCTTGCCGAGTCACTGTAAGGGCACCGATCGGATTTTCACCGAATCGATATTGAAATTCATTTTATATCAATTAAATTTCCCGATTCGCTTTCCAATTGGCAATATTTGCTTTTCTTTTTTGTTTCTTTCTTTCGATTTCTTAAATCACATGTAAGTCTCGACGTTTTAACGATTTCGCAGAGCCGCCGATGAGGATAATCTTAAATCGCAACCGATCGACTTCGAGACGGTGCACAACATAGATATCTACAAAGTCGAGACCTGTTATCAGGTCCGCAAAGCTATGAAAGTTTGGAACACAACGGTGCAGTATTGGATGGCGGCCTACGTGTACAAACAATTTCCGCACAAATCGTTGAGGACACCAGCGACTTTTTTACTTTCCGCTATATGGCACGGCTACGCTATTGGATATCATATATGTATCGTATCCGTCACATTTTATCTTCCGTTTGAGGATATATACATGAAATTTTACAACAACAGCAAGGAGAACAGTATGGTGAGTCCAATCATTTATTTTATCATTTATTTCGGTTTCCCGCTGTTTTGCTAATTTTCGAACAAAAGTTCGTTTTTTTTACGATTATAGAGTTTCCCACTTAAGGTAAGAGACCCAGTTTCGGAACACGTCCCTGTTTCGGACGCTGCTGTCGTATTTCCGCGTATACTAAAAGAATTAGTCTCGAATTCAGTTATATTAGGGTACATGCAAATAGTCCAAATATTCATGTACATCGTGCAATTATAATTGGGTGTCGAACATTTCCTATGAAAATAATAAAAAATAAATTAGCGGCTGAGCACGCGAAGAAACTGGATTGGATTGGGACAAGAGGGAATAAGGCTGTTCCGAAAATGGGACATTAGAACTCTTCCATATTTTTATTAATATAATATTTTCAATTAATTGAAAACAATAAGTAAAGGATGATTTGAATAGACGAAATCTCCGCCTATATAGTCATGCAAAAGATATACCTCGATAGACACGGGCAGAATAAATATTTTAATAATGATTGACCGGTAACCTAAAAGCGTCCGAAACTGGATCTCTTACCTTATTGACACATATAAAATTATCTTTCGGGTGAAAAAATAAAAATGTTTTTCTCCCCTTTTTTTTTTTTTTTTTTCTTTTTTTTACAGATTCGAAAGGGTTTACACGCTCTCCTCTTCTTCATGAGATTCTCATGCATGTCTTATCTCGCGCTTGGCTTTCAAGTGCTGACCTACGAGAGGACAGTCGGCTATTACAGCAGCATTTACTTCGCGGGTCATGTAATAATCGGAATATTTTGGGCGATTGGGCGAATTCTTAAGCCTCACGTGATCGAGAAGAAGGAAATTAAGCAGGAAATCAAAGATGAGAGCAAAGTTCAGTGAACTGCGCGATCTTCCAACGTTTATATTGATAAACGGCGTCGGCTTCGGCTTCTTTAGCATATATATATGCTAAAGAAGCCGATACTTCATTACAAGACAAGTCTACCAAACCTTTTTTGTTACACTGCATTAGGAAGTGATATTTATATATATATAAAGAAAAAAAACGTACAAAATCGTACGTAAAATTGTTTGTCTTCGTCGTTGTTTTTTTTTTTTTTTTTTTTTACTTCGTTTTATTATCTAATGTTTTTGATAAGCATGTTATGCTTTTGTAGAGTTATCGACGAGTTGCTATATTGTTGAATGCAACGTCGATAACCAGTTGAACAGTTAGCGTAATAGAAATTCAGGTGATTAGACGAATAAGCATTCTTAGAGCTCTATATATATATATATATATATGAAAAAAAAAAAATGCCTTTTTCGCGTGCCCCGTAAAAAAAATGAACGCTTGGCGGCACACTGCGAATTTCGATGAATTCTTCAAACCCGACTCAGCGGCCATCTCGTTGTGTGACTCGTATCCGAGTCGCGGTCATCCAACGAACAAGAAAAGAAAAAAAAAAGAAAAAAACAATAAAAAGTGATATTTTGTTACGACTTTTATTGTTATTTATTGCCATAACATCCTTTTTGCGAAGACATATTTTTTTTTTCATCCAAACGGTGAACCTATGAGTGAAATTTTTTTTAGACAAATTATTGTTAATAGAATTCATAGCCAGCGGATCCAGCGATTCGCATGGCTATGAACTTTATTTTTCGACTGCATCGGAAAAAACGGATCAAGAAAGATTCGATGAAAATCACGTGAGTACTGAAAGTTTAATTACAATATTAAATAAATAAAAAAAAAATTGTTAAATAATAAAATACATTTCTCTGTGTAGCGAAAAAGTTTGAATAAAATAAATTTGCAAATAGAATTATTAAACATTAGTGAATGAGATGTGACATTTTTTTCTTTTAATTCTCTTTCCTGTTATCTCGAAAATTATTCGGAAAATTTTGGCAAAAGTTAAAAGAAAAGACGACGCGACTTTACGAAACATTTTTGAAATTCCATTATCTTCCTATTTTGCGATATTAATCATATCTTTTAGTGGAACTAATGTTTGCATGTAACAGTTATGAATGTAACGAAGATGTAATAATCGACGGAAAATTTTATTTAATTAATAAAATATTGAGTTTATGCGAAATCTGCGATTGTGTGCAATTTTTCCAGTCATTACCTTCAAATGGTCCATTTAATTATAAAATATCGTCGAAAAATTCCGAAAGAAATTGTAGAGTAGTCTTGAAGGGTCGTTTCTTCAATGGTGTAAAGAGATTTTTTTTACAAAATTTCTTATCACTGTTATGTGCCAAAGAAAGCGCTGAACGTAGCCGACGACCTGAGGGGTGGACGACAAGACCATAAAAGGGTCTGAAAAACCCGAACGCTTTTAAAAAAAATCGAGAATTTTACAATTCAGCATTTCAGGTATCTTCGATATTCGATATTAATATTGCGCTTCGTCAGAAATCTTCATTTCAGTCCGACTTTTGTCTCATCACAATGAAATTTAAAAAAATTGATTTTTCCGAAATTTTCGTAACGAAGAAGAACAGCGAAATCTCATATTTTTTCCGTCGGGAGTCAATTTTTTTTATTTCTTTTATTTCGCGTTATCCAAGCTGCAAAAATATTTAACAAACTTTTATTTACAATTTAACTAGAAAATGAATCAGCGAATTTTCCTTGATTACGATTTTTCATCGATATCTCGTTAATGCAGTTTTTATATTCTTACCTCTCGATACTTACACTCGTTCGTTCGCGTTGCCTGTAAAAGAAAAAGAAATTCAAGGAAATGGGATCAAGTATCTTCATTCGCTTCGTTTAACGTCCGCGGGCTATCGGCAAAAGAACAAAAAGTAAATAATACAAAGGAACACTTAACGTTTCGACGAATCGTTACGATTTTTTCCGAATCTTCCGAACAAACAACAGAATGAAAATCTTCGTAAATCGATAAAATCGGCGCACTCGCGTTGCAAAGAAACTATCACTGTCCCGCGCCTGACGATCATAGGATATATCTTCGTGTGAAGAGACTTCGTAAGTTAAAAAAGAAAAAAAGAACCAAAGGAAATAGTTTTAAACTCACGTTAGTTCCATCCGCAACGTGGATAACTCACCCGCCCCGTTGACCCGTGCGATTTTTTCCACTAAAAAGAGAAAAAAAAAAACGCTCTCGAACCACCGGAAGTGGTATTTATCGCTCACCTAAAACAAGTCAGCAACTCGCCCGCTGTGCGACCCGGGAGAAGGGGGCGGCATGTGGCCATCGATAATGCACCCGGAAGATCTCGTTGATGTTGCGGGGATCATTATCGACGTACACGCTGCTCTCTCCCTCTCATTTCACTTGCGTATTTATTCTCTCCGGACAGCTTGGCAACATCCGGTCGCGAGAACTCTGCCGATGTCGATCGACGAGACGTATCCGACCCCTTTTTTTAGGTATTCACTTAAAAATAGGCAAAAAGCGCCTAATAAAATCACCTTCCATCGATTTTTCTCGCCAACGTTTCTGTTTCTCGCTATTTCCGCCTCTCTACTCGAACAGATCGATGTCAGCTCTTTTTTTATTTTTCCGCTCGCACACGATCGTTGCTTCGTACGTTGGACATCACCGCTTTTCTTTTTTTTTTTAGATATTTTTTTCCTCGATTTTTTCTTTTCTCGATGTCTCGTGGCGTTTTTTTTTTTTTTTTTCCATTTTTTTTCCGTCTCGACGAACGTAAGATCCGGTTTAACCTCTGCGCTCCAAACGCACCAACACCCCCCGTGAAAATTGCCATCGCAAAACCGCTCAATTGGCCACCAGAGACCAGCAACCACCAACACCGTCATCGATAACAGCAACCACTCTGCATACCACCAGCCCTGCTACCATCCGCTTTACTCTGCTTACTCAGCTACCCCCATCATCCGCTACAACCGCCACGCCACTCCTTTACACCGCCTGTGGCACCATAAAATCAACATCTTAGTTACGTGGTATTATTTAATCGAATTTGTCGTATATATATATAATTTTTTTTTTTCTTTTTTTTTTTTTTACACTAATATTTTTTTATTTATTAAATATTATGCTATTTTCCTATTATATATGACTTGTATAAGACGAGTGAATTTTTTTTTTTTTTTTTTTTATGCATCGAACGAAATAAAGAATCGTGCAATGAAAAAAAAAATTGTATATTTAATGTACTGGTAATTTTTATCCGTGAACTTTTGTACATTAGATTTAACGTACGATTGTGATGGAAAATTAAAGCACTTTTACGGTGAAATTCAAGTGAATTATTGAAAGTGAAATATTTACGGTTTTTTTCAATTTTTCGTCATAATTGTACAATAAATTTAATGTACGAATTTATGCATAACACTGAAATAATTAATTCCGATACCGGCATTGGAAGCTTTTATGCAATATCTGTGTGTAATCCATTTTAATGAAATTTATTTTGAAATTTTAATCAACTTTTTACGATATGACGAAAAATTTGATAATTAAAATGCAATTTTTTTGTTTTTTTTTTGTTTGGTACATTAAACATTAAATATCGAGCAAATTTTTTTTACAGTGTGATTCTTTGCGGGGGTGGGAAGCAAACGGTTAAAATTATTGACGAAGTTGGGCGTTATCGATGTTATTAACAAAAAGTACGACAATGAAATGCAAATAAGAAAAAATCATTTCTTGACAATCGCATTGTTAGGTTTGTCTCGAAATTAAAAAAAAATTATGCGAGAGACAATAAAGGATCGCAAAATTCGTGAATACTTTGCTTTGAAAAAAGATTTAAGTTTCAATCTCGAAGTTTAATTGGATTAAATTTCACTCACTAAACTAACTACTGAACAGTTTTGTTTTTTTCATTTTTTTTTTTGAGATTACGAACGAATAAGCGACAATGTATTTTTCGTAATAAAGAGTGTAAAAAAAATTGCCCGACTCCAATAATCGGGCAAAAATACGATTTACGCGCATCGATTATGCAAGAAAAGCTAATAACGGAAATAAACGTCACGATATTTATAAAAGACGTTGAGGTAGGTGTACTTTTTGTTAAATTACTTCAATCTATCGGTTGGATGTCTATTTGTTTCTTTTTTTGCTATAATTCTTCTATAACTAAGAAATAAATTTTAATAATTGCCAAACAAAAAGGCGACAGAGGAAAAAAAAAATTGTTCGTGAATCGTCAGATAGAATCTGACGATAATTTTTTTTTTTTTAACAAATAATAATAGTAACGAGATCGCAGCTATTTTTTTTCTTTTCTTTCTATCCTCCATCGGTAAAATATTTTTCAATAATTTTCGACGTTGGCGCGGAATAACGTCGATAAAATTTTTTTCGCTTATGCAAATCCATTCTCGTCTTCCTCACCCCAACCCCCCAAAAGTTTTGCATTTGTTCTCGAATTATTATTATTGTTTTTCTTTTCTTTGTTTCACCTCAATTACAGTTTTTTATTTTTATAAATGGCGGAAACTTACATGAAATAAACCTGCGAAATTGTGGTTTACAGAAACGCAAAACTTATTGTCTAAAAAAAAAAATGAACTCTACACATTGCGAACTTCTATCTTGTATTTCGAGTCATATTTTTATCTGTTTTTTTTTCTTTTTTTTTTTTATCATTTTGCGTGTCTCTATATATCGAAGGTATATATGCCGGAGATATAGCGCGTTTGTCAAATCAATATTTTTTTTTTATAGGTACCACGCGTCTTAAACTGATTCACAGATTGTTTCGAGTGTAAAAATAGTTGTCAGTTACGGAACAAAAAATGCAGGAGAAATTTCAAATTCGCACTCACAAAAAAAAAAAAAAATTCGTACGCAACACGAATTTTCGAGAAGAAAAAAATTGCAATCTTGAATTTACAGATATTGACGAGTATTCGTAAAAAAACGAGCGCAACGGATCTTTAAAATTGCACAATGCAAAAATACATTCGCGAACTGTTTTTCTTTAACCGAATTTATTCAGTAATCGAAAAATGTTCGTATATTATTGCCGCGGTCGCGAAAATGATTTTTAGTTACAAATTTTTTTTTTTTTTTTTTTTTTTTTCGACAACAATCATAACTTCGGGACCGAATTAATTCTGTTTCCTTTCTAAATATTATGTATTTTTTAAAAATTACAATTAGCGTGGGTTCTCCGTGTGTTTAACAACCCAGTGAAGTGCGTCACTGTGGTTAATATGAGAAATTAAAGAGGATGCGAATGTGCTAATGCGTGGGGCGCTGTTTTTTCATTTTCTTTTCTCTTTTGTTGATTTTTTTTGTATTTTTTTTTTTCGTTTTTTTTTTTTTTTCTTTAGGTATGAAGAGTATTAGAATACCTTTTTCATTTTTTTCTGAACATCAGAAACAATCTGCTTTAGCTTTTCTCGGCCACCTTCGCCGCGTTCTTTCGCCGTTATTCTTGTCTCGGGTCGCCTCCTCAGTCCCTGAAAAAGAAAAACAAAATGTTTGCAAAAGTCCTCGTTAAATTCGTGTCGCGCCATATTCCGACGAGAAAAAGTCGCATGCGAAGCGAAGGAACAAAATAAACGATGTTTCAAGTAACGACATTGACGAAGAGAAAAAAAAACATGTTAAAAAAATGCAATTTATCATCCAATATATCCGATAACGCTGCCGAACAAATATTGAGTGTAAAAAAAAAACAAAAAAAAATTAATCTTCTCACAATATTTGTTCGTTTGTAAAGAATTTTTTTTTTTTTTTTTTTTTTAAATACGATAAGATTACGTAGTTTTGTTTGTTCTTCTGTTAGAAATTTATTCAAAGACAAACTAATAGTTAAAAAAAAAAAAGCGATTCGGAATACGCAATAGTCAAATTGTATCGTTTGTATTGCGTGTTTTATTGCGATTGCTCTTTCAAAAAAGAGCAGTCGATTAATAAATATTAATATCAATGATTGTTTTTTCAGCAATTTTTCGTTAGCGTTGTTTCTGTAAATTCATGCAAATATCAACGATCCGATTAATTAATCAATCAGATATTTAATAATAATTACCTGGACTTGGAACGGCTGTCCTTCTGTCTATCGGCCGACTTGCTTCGCGAACGCGATTTGCCTCTGGAACTCTTGCTGTCCGATCTCGAACGGCTGTGGCTGCGGCTGTAGGAGCGTCTGCGATCCCTGTCCCGGCTTCTGGACCTCGATCGAGATCTGGAACGAGAACGTCGTCGGTCCCGGTCCCGGCTTCCCGATCTGTGAAGCAGATTTCGCCGTTTTTGTTGCCAATCGATCGATCATGACATTGCAAATTTGGAGCAAACAATTCTTTGAGTTCCGTCTTTTTTTTTTTTTTATCAATCGTTCGAACTTTATACTGAATTTACTTGCATTATCAGCCAACTTTTATTTTTTTTTTAATAACAAAATTTTGAGGCCAGAAATTATTTTTTTTATTTTTTTTTTTGATGATTTGTTTTTTTCTACTCCTATTGTAGTGTCACGAAGATTTTGCCAACCATAGCTCTCTCTGTGTTCACATTTATCGTTCGTGTTTTTTTTTTTTTTTTTTACCTTCCACGACGACGACTTCCGCGACTTCGGTGCGGAGATGTGGGTCTTCCGTAACGTGCCATTTGTACTCTGAGTTCCCTGCCGTCTAAGAGACGACCGTCCATAGCGTCAAGCGCATCTTCGGCGTCACGTTTGTCGTAAAATCTGAAGAAAAAAAAAATTAAATTTTTCGATTTTTTTTTTTTTTTACAAACTTATATTTTCTTCCAACTTTTTTTTTGTTCCTCAACAAAAAATCACTTTATCCATTTATTTTCCATTATATCGATCTGCAATGCACTTTGCCGATATTAGTGCAATGTTAGTACATTTTCTTAGTAAAAAGTTGTTGCAAACTCAGTTTTTCATTAAAAAAAATGTTGCCGATGTATAGAGCGCTACGAAATAACTTATGTTTACATTAGCCTATCTTCCGTTATCCGCTTAGGGTCTCTGCTCTTGTTTTTCTAGAAATTCACCGATCGACCTGACGAATTGTTGCGAATTTCCGATTTCATGCCAAATACAAGAGAAAAACAAGATTTTCGTAATCTTTCACGAATATAATTATATACGCGAATTATTGAAAAACAACGCGAGATACCGCGAAAGCGTCAAAATGAACGGTCGAAATTTTCGCGTAACAATTTCGTCGCGTTTTGCATAACGAAAAAAAAAACCTCAAAAACGTGGAAATTTCGTGGATTCTACGAAAAAAAAAGGTCGAACAAACTTGATTCTCACAAAAGAAAAAGCTTACCTTACGAACGCAAAACCTCGACTTTCGCGAGTGAAACGATCGCGAGGTATGTAAATATCGCCGACCTCGCCGCATCTCTCGAAAACGCGACGCAGATCCTCTGGCGTCGTTCTGTAGGTCAGATTGTCGACTTTCAGCGAGACCATCCCGTCGATACGGGGCGGTGGCCGACCGTAACTCATCCTTTACGTTATTTATATAAACTTCACGATTCTCCGTCGTCGCGTCCGATTTTATAAAAACTGCCGATATTTTTTATTTCGTATCTCACGACGGGTCTCGCGTTCCCGCACTGACGCGAAACAATTATCGCTTTCCCGGCTCGACGGCGTGACTAAACCGTCCGTACGCGTCGGGGACAAGATGGCGAATGGCGGAAGAACGCGTGGCCCTCGCGCGTAACGGACGTGACGCGCAGTAACTAACGGAATCACCGCTCGACTCAATAATCTAACATCCGAAAAAAAAAAAAAAAAAAAAAAAAAATGTAACTATTTTCTATTTTTCGTCAATTATTGGTAACATTTTTTTAACTTCTATTATTCTTTTATTATATAGTAATTGCGCATTTTTTATATATTTTGTTTTATATCGTTATATAATAAACAAATTATAGGGGAAGGGAAAATAGTACCGGAAGTGGTGAGTTTCATGGTCGGACGATAAGCGCAACGTGACTCAACTAACTTGCCGGCTTAGCATTGTTATTATTATTTTTTTTCTTTTTTTCTTATAAAAACGAATTCTTTTTGATTCATCAATTTTTCATCGTTATCTCACCTTACGAATGCGAAGCCTCGATTGAGTCGTGAATTTTTGTCTTTTGGTATGTAGACATCGCCGAGTTTTCCATAACGACAGAAAACTCTTCTGACGTCGTTGGTCGTTGAACGATACGAGAGGTTGCCAACTTTCAACGATATCATACCCTCCATCCGTGTGGGGGCGCGTCCGTGGTTCATCTTTATTATCCTCGGTGAGGACAATCTCTCAAAGACCGGCGAGAGATGGTCTTCTTGGTCAATAATGGGGTCTTTGACCGATTGTTACGAAACCTAAAATATAAATTTGTCATCACGATTACCACGAACAAATGATTGTAGTTTGTTTTTTATTATTTTTTTGTTTATTTTGAGGTTATGCGTAAAATCACGAACCTCGATGAGACTTGACTTTTGCAGCGATGCCAATAAATGCTTTTGTGGGGCACCTTGTTCTTTTGCTACTAGTTGAGTTCTCACTGAGAATACAAAGTCGACGATGACGAAGCTCGTAGAAGGGGAAACGCGGCCATGCCTGACGCATAGGAAGTTATGCTAAGAGTTGGTGTTCGAAATTCGAAATCGAATAAATCGAATGTATTATTATTCTATTTCTTCTTCACAGTAAATCGAAATAAATTGCGATTGAAATCGATTGTATATTGAATCGATCGAATTTTTATATCAGGTATCGATAGATGTTCGATTGCATTTATTCTATTGATTATTGTTTGTGGACATCTGAACCTCCATGTCTTTTAGCTGTACTTCCGGTTCTCGGGGTCGCGAGAACGATAAGCAAAGTAACTTAACACGCAAAAATATCATTGTTTGCTTGAGTTGAAATACTTTTCGATAAGTTTCGATACTTTTTTTCCGATGTGTAGGTTGTCGGTATATATATTTATGACTAACATTTATCAAAGGTTTTGAATTGATTTACAAATAAGATTTTAGAGATCGACGCCACTGCTAAAATGATTGCATGAAAATAAATTTTCAAAATTTAACCTATTCTCGTCTGTATTACAAAAAATCCTTCTGTAGTAACGCTTTGAATAAATAAAATCTTCAAAGAGACTGATCAATGAAATTAATAGTAGAGTTCAAAAAAATGGCGCTTCACGTACGGCTAACAAAACCAGAGCGACCGACTTCACGTGTTTTCACAGCAGCGACGAGAATCATAACCTCAAAACTCGTTTAATAATAATATACCGATTGCGCTTTGTTGCGCAGTATTTCGTCATTGTTCGATAATAAACAAACGTTAACTAGTTGTCTTGAATCTTCAAAAAAAATATACAAATACCAAAAAATTGCAAATATATCGACAATTTTGTAAAGACTTACGATAATCTCGAATAAACGCAATGACTTTAACGAAGATAGGCTCCGTCGCGATTCGGCTCGCGAATAAAAATGTACTTTTACAAAGGTATGTAATGTTTTTCATTTTCTAATATTCCGAAGAAAAAAAAATCATAAAATGAAAAATGCAACTTTTTTTTTTCATCATAATAACAACATTTCGGCTTCGATGTGAAACGGCGCGGTCGATAATAAAAACTGTACTTCTTTTTTATTAATTTTCAATGGTACTAAAATCGAAAGTCAAAAGAAAAAAAACATTCATATGAAATCGAAATGTCGATACAGAAAAAGCGGTAATGCAGTTTTTATTACCGACCGGACCCCAGCGCTGGCGCGAGAGAGTTCACCTTTTATTGCTCAGCAGATAATAAATACGGAAAACATGTAATGCAAAAGTATCTTTACCGACTAAAAAAACATTTTTTTTTCAGACTAGCAATTCACAAAACAAAGCCTAATTCGCGTTGCGAAGTTAGCAGACGAATGAGTACAACGAACAAATACATCGATGATATCGACAAACCGATAAAATTTTCGGCTTCCGAAGCCGCGACCTGGAAAGCCGAATACAGTCGTACGGGAAGACAAACAAAAAAAAATGTGCCGTGGTTTCAGCCATACGTCGTTGCAGCGAGCACCGCGATATTTCTGATTTACTTTTGCGTATTACGCGAAGAGAACGACGTCGATGAAAAGTTGACCCTTAATCTTACCGATCACTTCCAGGGTGAGCAGAAGAAAAATTTGGAAGCTTCGTTCAAAATGCCAGCCGAATACATAAAACAACATCCCATTAAAAAATAAACCTGTTATATAGCTTACCTTAGACATTATTTAATAAAGTAAAAGTAAAACTGACGCTATTAACAATTTTTAAATATATATATATATATATTAATATAATTTCTTATGTACATTCAAAAATTTGTACACAATGTGCGCTTAAATGTGTAGTCGTAATTTTAGAGGGGATAAAGCAATTGGCCCCAAAAAATATTTTTAACGATTGTCGCCCATTCGATCGATGGATGATAACTTATTGTATCGGGTATACAGCGCTTCCATGTATCGGTCCACGGCGCCGCGACTGTCGTCATTATCAGTGTAACCGGACCTTCCGTTTTGTTACATGGATGAAGAATCAGTTTCACCGCACCTGCGAAACACACGTCTTCATTGTAAAAAACGCAACAGAACAGTCGTTTTTTTTTTTAAGATAATTAACCGTTTGTAAGTTACAACGCTGGAAAGAGTTTCGAAACCGAACTGACGGACGCTAAATGGCGGGTAATGTGATGTTATATTAGCATCTAAGAGAGGGACCAGCGCTGTGACTTATAAAGGGTTAATAATCACTTTTATAAAGAAAAAAAAACGATCGAAGGTCATTTTAATAGGAACTTTCTGCCTTTTTTTATAGTGAGCGCCTAAAAACGCAATTGAATACTCGAGAAGAACTTTTTAATGTACTTACCTGAGACTTAGCGAAAGGTTTTTATTTAAATATCTGAAATTACTTACTGCTAGTATTGCGGGAGCGGAAAAACCAGCTGAAGAATGTGTAAATAGGTATGACTTGCATGTAAAAACGAAGACGCGTTAATAAACCGCCGAGTCCGATTAACATCACCCTGAGCTGTACATTGGAGTAAGTGGAGTCGTTATTAATAAAAATAAAAGATATAATTTTAGAAATTTTATAGTTTTTTTTTTTTTAAATGAAAACTAAACTCACGGAAGTAAATACCGAATAGTAGACCCAAGTTGTCGGCATGAGAAACAACAGAATAGTGAAAAGTAGCGTTCCCACGAAAAGCTGATCCGGTTGATACTGACAAGAATCAACTCTTTCTCTCAGAGGATTTTTCTTTTTACCCAAAAAGAGACGAAACAGCGCCGTCAGTCCTCTTACTTGAATATTGAAGAGCCTGAAAAATGAATACACTAATTATGAATATATATTCCGTGTTTACGATTCTTTGGAGTATTTAACAATTATTTTTTATTTCAGTTATTTTTTTTAATGTTCGGGAAGTTACAGAGTCGGGAAATTATTGATGATTCAGGGAAAATAATTAACATTTCTGTTACCTGGCAGCGTAAACGTAAATGCAATAAGTATGAAAGCTGACGAGAGCCAAAATATCGGCAGCTATCGATATTTGGAATGTTACGCCGAGCCTTCCGAATAGCAAGAGTACTTCGAAGGCAAAGTCCATAACGGGCTTTATAAATACGAGAAAAGTCCACCACAGGTGTATGTGATAAACAAAAAACTTTCCCAGCATCTTGTTGAAGGAATGATTAAGCTTTAGACCCGCCGGTGCCCCCATCAACCAGTCCACCAGACTCTTCAAAAAATCAACAACTTTCTGAAAGATAATAATTCGTAACAATATGTTTTCATTTGTATAAACATTGAGCTTTTATCCGGAAACGAAAAATCACATAAAATTAGAATGAAACTATAAAATTCAATTGAATAAAAATAAACAAAATTATTTAATTCAAAAATGAAAATAACTCAATTGCGGCTTTAGTAAGACAAATAACTGTAATTCTTAAAAATGTTAGT
Organism: Buathra laborator; assembly: GCA_934046635.1. NCBI lineage: Eukaryota > Metazoa > Arthropoda > Insecta > Hymenoptera > Ichneumonidae > Buathra > Buathra laborator. The sequence continues at coordinate 18,606,168 of OW203895.1, read as the reverse complement.
TTAGCATTAGAAAATGTTATTTTATGAAAATCTTGCATTCGGGAAAAAAAAATCTGTTTTACAAGATTCAAATTCTATCGCGTGCTCCGAATTTTGCAATAAGAGAATTAAGAGAGATATTACTTTCAAAAATACAACGTTTACAGAAAGATAAAGTTTCTGCCAATTTCTGAAGTTGTATTATATTTTTTTAAAAACAATTTTTTATATAGAATATTAACAATATTTTATTATTAATATTGATATATATATATCATTATATTTTCGTGACAATAGTGCATAAAGTTCTAACAGCGCGTATAAGAGACTCCTAATAATTTCTGTTGCCCAATCGGCTGTTACTTCCAACTCCAAGCATTAGAAATTCTACAAAATAAGAAAACTGAGTATTATACCTCAGCGTTGTCCAGTAGAATCTGGGAAGGCGGCATCTCGCCAATACAGTGCAGCAGAAGTCTGAGAATAAGAACACCCAGAGAAACATCGAGTATCGTTGCCAAAATATGATTTCCAGTTTTGAGAGTCAATTTTTTCTCCTGAATAACGGTGATTATCATCCATTTAGTGTTCTCCAGCCATCCATGGAGATGAAGACCAAGCGTTGAATATTTCAGTATCGGCAAAAGTTTGTTAGTTACTTTGCACATGAAAATAACGGGATACAGGTAAACAAGCATATTGCACATCAGCAGAGTCTCCTTGAAGTTTTTGACTCTCGATTTCTCTTCGATTCGCTCGTCGATAATTTTTTTTTCAAGAAGTAATTTTAATTCTTGAAAATGATCGCCGGAGGCAACGCTGTGAGTGAACAATTCGGCTTCCAGGAGAGCCGAACGATCGTAAACAATTATTACCGTGTGCAACGCCTCGGCGACTACTCTTTTGCGATCGACTATTATCTCAGTGAGACGATAGTCGTCGTCGCCGACGACGAAATGGGCGTTTATCCAATCGGCAACTTTTTTTTCTTCGTAATTATCGTCGATACGTTTTCCGGAGTAATAACCGATGAAATCGGAATTTAATTTACTGGCTGCGGAGGAATCTGGACGGCGCACACCGACCACATAAAATTTTTTTACTCCGCTCGCCGCATCGTACGTCGCCTTCCCAAACATATATCCCGCCTCTGCTTCGCTGAATTCGCTCGGCAAGAATACCAGAAGAGATCTCATTTTTGTTGAGTTCTTCGATCAGACAAATGTGAATTTTTTCATCGCAAACAAATGTTTTTTTTTTATGTTTTTCCGATGTCAAGAATTTTTTTTTTGCATCTTGCAACCTTTGGCGATTAATAATAAAACATGATTTGTTTTGAAAACCGGCGATTCTAACCTCGAAGTTTGCGTTAATAACGTAACTGGGAACCAAACGAACCTCGTGTACTGATATAACGGTTTTTTTCTGTTTTTTTAATAAATAAATATCGTTTTCTACAATGATAATATCTATTATTATTTTATTGTGAGTTTCGATTCAAATTTTTCGATATATTTCGAGATTCTAACCTCGTTCGATAGCGGAATGTCTCGAAGTCGGCGTCAATAACTAACTGGCAATTACACGCGAACTCCGCGAACTGATATAACGGTTTTTTCTTGTATTTTTTAAACAAATGTCGTTATTGTTTTTTGCAAGGACTGTTTTTACTCTGAGTTTAAATAAAAACTTCTCGATATAATTCGTAAAAATGATTTTTCTTCCGCCGCGTTTTTTAGACCATTTCGGCATTGACGAGTGCACTTATTCATCCAACCCAAAGCCATGTGTTGACAGTCGATCAGCTGTTTCCCTGCACCGTGCGCGAATGAATGGTTAAGTCTCGCGCGCGGCGTGTGAGTGCGGGACACGCGGCGCGCGCCCGAGGAGAAGCCCCGGCCCGTTACGTTTCGACTAATCGAATTATTCAGTACACATCAATCCGCGAGTGTATTTTTTTGTTGAAAAAGATTCCCCTCGATTATAAAAAGAGCCCCGAGTGTATTGTGCTCGATAATAAAAATCAGTGAGAATGTTAACGAGGTGAAGGGGGATACACTGGGGAGAGGAACGGCGAGCTCCGATAATCTCAAGCCGGGTTAGTCGGATAATGTCAAGCGTGGAGGGCGACTCAGGCCCGCCGAGAAATGTTGATGATAGTGCACGACTGGCCACGGAGTCAGGAAGTAACGACGTGGCCAGACAGCGACGGCCGTCTATAGAGGAACGACTTGCCGGCAAAATGTTCTCGTATTCGAGAGAAATAATATGCCTATTTGTCGCTATCACCCTCACCCTCGGCTTTGCTGCACTTCATAGCGCGTGAGTTTACAGGTTATGTTTCGATCGCATCAATTAACCTAATCGCTTGTTTTTTTTCTTTCTTTTTTTTTACGTAACCCCCTTTCGCACACCTACTCGTTTAAGCGCGTTAAAAACAAAGCAGTTGAATTATTTCATCGTAAAAAAAATCTTAAAAAAATGTACAATGTTTTTTATTGACAATGAACATAATATTTTTTAATATTATCCTTGAACAATATTTTAAAGCGTAATGAATCGTTCGACGTATTTTATTTTTCGATACTTGAAAGTTTTGCAAAGATAAAGTATCTTCAAGCGCATGGCACAGTTATTTTTTCGAATAGAAATGCATTTTTTTTTTCCAGAATTAAAATAATTATTTTGCCTATCTGCAGAACTACAAACATCTGTTACAAGTTCATTGTATGAGACTTTTTATTTTTCTTGTTTTTCTTACGAGAATAATTACTAAAGTAAAGTGTTGTATATAATGAAAATAACAAAAAATCGAGTTTTTTGTCGTGCAAAAGTCCTGGAATATCCTTCATTTTTTTTGTCCTGGAAATGTCCTGGAAGGTCCGTAGTTTTTTTTCCTGGAAAAATCCGGGAATGTCGTTATTTTGTTTCCTGGAAAAATCCTGGAATGTCGTTATTTTTGTTCCTGGAAAAATCCTGGAATATCCTTTAATTTTTCTTGTCCTGGAGAAGTCCTGAAATATGCTGGTAAAATTCTGGAATGTTCTTGAAGTTTTCTTGCCCTGAAAAAGTTCTGGAATGTCCTTGAATTTCCCTTATTCTAAAAAATTTCCGAAATATCCTTCAATTTTTCATGTCCTGGAAATGTCATAAAAGGTCCTTGAATTTTTTTTCCGGAAAAATCCAGAAATATCCATCAATTTTTTTTGTCCTAAAAAATTTCTGGAATGGCATTGCCAATTTTTTTTTATTTTCGAGATTGTTACTCAAGAACCTTTGGAAAGCGTCCGCCAGGCGGCGCGACAGTCGGCAGCCAGAAACGCGTACCCGGCGATATTCGCTCGAACTTTGCACGCAAAATTTACCATTTATTTTTGTTGTTATTCATCCAGAAAAAAAATTGAATGCAGCGTTTTATTTTTAAACATTTTTTTCAGCCCTCCCAGAGTATCGAAACCTCCGTCCGCCCGACCATTCTTCAATCAGAGTTCCGTAATTCTGGATTTTTACAAAGGTCACTTGGACGCGATGGTCGAGCGCGCCTCGGACGCTGATTTAAGTTTCGTGATGTATTACGCACCGTGGGACGCCGAGAGTCAAGCAGTGAGGCACGAGTTTGAAAATGTCGCCCAATTTTATTACTCGCGGGTAAAGATAAAGACAAAGATTCCTCGAGAAGATTCCTCCCGACCAATCACATTCGATAAATCATTATTCTATTATTTTTTTTCCATTTCCGCAGATATTTTTCGCCGCAATAAACTGCTGGCATCCCGGTTCCGAGTGCCGATCGCAGTACAGCAAAATTCAGAGTTATCCGGTATTGATGCTCTATCCGTCCAGAGACTCGGGAATTCAATACCGCGGCATACCAACAGCCACTTACATGATGCGATTTCTGGACGCCTTTATGAGACCCATTCACAGAATAACGAACAAGGAACAGTTATCCCAACTCCTCGTGGAAAATAATGTAAGTTAAGACGAAAAAAAAAAGAGATTCAGTATCATTGGAAAAAAGAGTTCAATCGATTAACTATCAAAGTAGTAAATCAACACTTTTCGTCGCGATAGATAATATACTAATGAATCTTTGAGTCTTGCGAGAGTAATTAATCGTCTGAGAAATATGAAAATTTTCATTCACCAGCGGCATTGGAAATTTACTTAGAAATTTCTGAGTCGAATCGATAACCGATAATCAACGACATCAGCTGTTTTTTTTGTATAAAATTATTTTCTATGAATTTTTATGAAATATGAAATTATATGCATCTTTCATGAATTTTAAAATTCTATGAAATTCCTATTAAATTTATTTCGCTATAAAATGAAATGCGTACAGGAGACGCGGCGGTACACAGTGGTATTTAGCGCAATCGAGTTTCGGTACAAAAAATAAATCAAGCAAATCGGATTGGCTTTCGGGATTTTGCATTAAATACAACTTTATTCTAATTCGTTTGTACAATGAATGTCCAAAATTCGTTTCCCAGCAATTCCGAGTATTTTTATTCAAAAATCTACAAGTCAATTTTACTACATGGGGGGGAGGAGGGGGACTCCGGTACAAGTTTGATTTTATAGCCGCATTTCTTTGAATACTATTCTTGAAATTCTTGAGACACAGACCGGTGTCGTCCGGAAAACATAAATACGCCGATTACAACGAAACTCTCGTTAAATTTCCTTTCAATAAATATCGACAGTTCACTTGACAAAAGGAGAGCCGCAGGGTCTGGTGTATTGGGCTTCACAGGCCACCAAATTTTTATCACGCCTTCGACATTCGTGAGAAGGATGAACAGTCAAAGGTTTCCAGCAACGAGCGTTGTATTTACCTGCCCTCGATCCTCGGGTGAACCGAGGAGAGGAACGCGCCTTGCACTTTACTTTTTCTCCGAATATTCAGGCGTTTAAAAGAAGACCCGTTTATGAGAAGTTTTGTTATACTGTTGGAAGGTATATAGAAAAAAAAGGAAACAGTTAAGTTCTCGAAAACTGTGGCGTCTTGAATTACACGAAATTAAGTAACGCACGACCACAAAAATAAATCACAACGTTAAATTGTAGAGAAAAACACGAACAAAAATTTATATTTTTCTTCACCAATTTTTATTTTAATACAATTAATGTATTTTAAATTCAACGCAATATGTATCTGTACCATTCTAATCGTTTTTCACCACAAATTGTAATTAACAGCGCGGGGATTAATTACTGTCGACTTTCTCTTTGGATTCACACGCTTTTTATATTCGTTTGTCTCGAATTCGGCGATCGATTCTACCAGTTTCGAGAAGTCGGGTCGACGCGCTTCCCAATCGGATACCTGAGTTTTACAACTCCGGGCAATAGTTTTGAAAAAAAAATTCAAGCAAAAGCCGGTCGGATGAATGGGACGAAAGGTCGTTCGCAGATTCAATGGCGTTAATAAATCGTTGAAGATATTTGCATTATTCTATTTTTCACTCACGTACACCACGATAAATTAAATGATTAATACCGATCTACCTGCCGATTCGAAGAGCGAGTAAATTTATTTATTTTAATATTTTTTCTCGCAATCTATCGCAGGCAATTAAATAATTTTTGTTTACTGAATCCTTTTCTTTATAGTTTGCGAAAAAAATATTGCTTATTCCGATATGCATTGAAAGTGTAAAAAAGATTGAAATTAAAATAACAGTTAAACAATAAATAATAAAATAAAATAATAGTAAAAAAAAGTTAAACTTTTAAAAGTAAATAAAATAATTATAAATAATTTTTTTAATCATCAAATCATTTTATTTTTTTCTATACTTATCGAGAAAAAAAAAAAACAAAACAAATATTTACTATTTATTACTTATTTATATTTACGTCTTCGCGTAAACGATACAATCGCACGAATCGCCACTTTGCCGTGAAATTTAATTAAAATGAAATTTCTATTTTCACAGGCAGTCGTCGTGGGTTTCGTCGACTTTAAAGGACTGTCCGTCAGTCCGGGTTACAAAGAATTTTATCGCACGGCAACGCGTTATTTGGAAAAAGATCCAAACAGAGATGTGGCTTTTGCTATTGTCACCGATGCCGAAACGGGCAGAAGAGAGTTTGGCATCGATAGCTTTCCGTCTGCGACGCTGGTGATGTGGAACGAAACTTTGGTAGGTTCGCGTCTTTCGATAGAAAAAAATTAGAGACCTTTTTCTCTCTCTTTCTCTTAGCAATCTAATTATTTCGGTAATCCACTTTTTTTCTATTGTTGCGAAGATTCATCCCACCGATAAATCTTGGACCTCCGAGAATTTGCTGAATTGGATCGGACGCTCGTTGCACAAAGTCGCACTGTGGCTACAGCCGCCGGGTGTGAAATCTCTGACACTGGCGCCATACTTGCGCGAAGGTCCTGTACTCTTTCTATTCACACCGAGGAATCCTCTGCATCAAATGAATTACAACTTCAACTTGGTATGTCGACGATGATTTAATGATTTCACGATAAAATATACGAAATGCGAAAAAAAGCCGTCATAAAGAAAAATTATGAAAAAGGAAAAACTTAGAGTCGTTGGAAAATGTTGCTGTCGGGGGTGAGATGCGGACAGAGTAATTAATCGTCCGATAATCACTGCCACCAGCCGTTTGTTTTTCTTTTCTCTCAAATTTCTATGAAATTGCGCTGACAATAGAAATTCTATAAATCTTCAATGAAATTTGAAATTTTTATGAAATTTAATATTTTTATGAAATTCAAAATTTGTATGAATTGTGAAATTTTTATGAATTTCGAAATTTTTATGAAACTGGAAATTTCTATATTTTAAGGCGAAAGAAAAACTTTAAATTGTGAAGTTTAACTGTCGATTATTTAAGATATTTTTTTTCTGTTTTTCAGATAAAAGAAATAGCTTTGGATTACTACAATTGCGGTGACATATTGACGACGGGAAATTTGTCGGATCGTCTCAAAGAGAACAGTCGTTACGCGGCATTCCGTCACCGTGAGCGAAGCAAACGATGCGCTGAAATGTTAAGTGAGAACAAAATTCAACCGAACGTCCACGCGGTCAGCGTGTCGGTACAGCAGTGGATAAACGACAGTTGTTGTGCCAAAGTTGTAATGAACAAATGTCTGTTGTGCAAAAAAATTATTGGTTCCGGAACGGACACGGAGACCGGTGTTTGCAGCGTGAACGACGATGATTTTCAAGAAATTTGCAAAGGTTCCGACGTATTTAAAGTCGCGGAAAACGGTGACGATTACGAAAGGCAACAATTTTGTTGCGACGATAGTCGACAATGGAGTTCGACGCACGACGAAGAATCGTCGACGACACCGAAGTACGTAGAACGCTGTTATCTTTCAAAAATATGCTTTTTAAAGAAATACATATTGCAATTTTTGCAATTTGCAAATTGCACAAAATATCTTATGATAATTAATACAAAAATTTGGGAATTTCTTTTTTTACATTTTCCGATTAATATTTTTGTACTATAAAAAGACAATGTACAATTTTTTTTCTCGTCAATCGGAACCCATTTGATTTGTTTATAGTGTTACGAAAAAATATGAAGATTAATACATTTTTATTGAATTTTTTTTCAGCAAAAAATACAAATCGTCGATGTTAGTTGGTGAAAATGATCCGCGATCGTCAAGTGCCGTGAGAGCAACTCTTCTGAAGGATCATTGCACGAAATTGTTGGCCGGCAACAAGTATCACTATCCGATTTTTCCGGAATCGTCGAAAGACGAAAATAACGTCAAAGCCACAGTATCGGCTTGCAAAGTCAACAAAACTTTGGCTTTCATTGCGATAGATAGTCTTCAGTATTTTCACTTTGCCGAGGCACTTGGCATCGATCTTTTGAAAATGCGCGACAAGACCGCTATAGTCATCTTGGATTCAGACGTAAGTTGCGAATTTATTAAAAAAGAACTTTTTTTTTTTTCAAACAGTAATTAAATTATTTTTGTATCGGAAAATCCAATCATTACTGCATAGAATCAAAAAGAAGAATAAAAAAAATCAGTATAAAAAAAATATTAAAACTATCAATAAAAATTAATTTTTGAAACAGAAAAAAAAAATTTTAAACGAATGAGTTTTCGAAATTTTTTTTTTTTTCATTTTTGAAAAATGTTTGTTCCCGAACTATGACTCGGGCAGTTTTTCAGATTTATCACTTTGAAACCGGACATTGGATTGGATATTTATTTCTCATTAATTTCAGCAAGAAAGTCAATACGTGATGAAACGATCGCTGAGCCGCGATTCGCTCGTGGAATTCGTCAACGACTACACGGACGGGTTGTTGCGAAGAACACTGCGATCCGAAAGTTCGAAAAGATTCGCTCGCGATTTCAAGACACCGAGGGGTTGCGACGACATAACGGAATTCGATGTATGCGTTCCGGAATTGACGACCGACACGTTTGCAAAAGTCGTCATGGACTCCACGATGGTAGATAATCGAATTTCTATACGAAAAAATGATTCCCTTCGCAATATTCGTTTTTATCGAACCGATATTCTAATTTTTTGGTCCAATAGTCGTTTTTTGATTTTTCTGTTCCGATCGTCAAAATCGTATCGTCGTATTTTTTTTTTTTTTTTTTTTTTTTTTTTTTTTCAAGAGATTATTCTGTACTTTAGGATGTCGTTGTGATGTACCATACACCGTACTGCGCCTTCTGCAGCGCGGTCGCTTACGTTTACCTCACCGTTGCCAAATATCTTTCTAAAATGGATCATCTGACGTTCGTGAGGATCGACGGTGATAACAATGATTTACCGTGGGAATATAGCATGGATCGCTATCCATCGATTCTATTTTTTCCAGCTAAGAGGTAAATACGAAATTTCAATATACCGCATCAGATTCCAAATCGAATTAAAATTTTCAAAAATATACATCAATTGCAATTTGCGCAAAAAAATACCGATAGTCAGCAAAACTGATCACAAAAAAAAAAAGAATTTCAAATAAATAAATTTAAAAAATAAATAAGGAAAAAAAAATTATAATAATTAATATTAAAAAAAAAATTAATTCCGTTTGTCATTTTTTTTTTTTTTTTTTTTTTCCAGAAAAGAAGACAGCACCGTCTATCCGTTTTCGTTACCGATAACGATTCCAAATTTGCTCAATTTTGTACTCGCCAATTTGGACGATGTATCGCACGTAGAGGCGCTCGTGAATATATGTAGCATAGGATCGGGCGAACCGTCGAAGGACTGCGTCGCCCGTACGCGTCGTCTGTGTCTCGATATAATTGAGAATCTTCTGCGCAATTATCGTAAATTACGACGCGATCGTCGATCGATTTGTAAAATAACATCGAGCAACAAGCGTCGTGAGATATTATTAAAATTGGAACACACGCGGGAAATCCATTTGATACTTAGTTCGGTGAACGATCTCGGAAAGGATAAACATAAATTTCAGCTGATAAGAGAAAAGTTTCGAGTCTATTACAGAAATCTCGTCGCTCGCGACAATCGACGTAGAAAAATCGACGACGAACGAAGAACTGAGAGTAACGCGATCGGCAAAGTTGATTCCAAATTCGAGAGGATCCTTAGGGACGAATTGTGATAACAGTTTTATCGATTCTCAATCGAAATCATTCTCGTGTACTTTGTTACACTGTGTTGACTATTTAATTATCGATTTTCGATACTCAAACGGGAAATCCAAAAAACGCCGTTCCACGACAAGCGAAAAGACAGCGGCGAAAATCCTATTTTCTCTTACAACTCACATAGAACAATCTTTGCAAAGAATTTGAAGAAATAAAGAAATTTAAAAATTTCAAAAATTTCGGATTTTTGAAATTTTTTTTTTTTTTTTTTTGGAATTTTTTTTTTTGTGGTTTTATAACAATCTTAGAGTGATGATAATTATACGAATACTTCAGATACCTTGCGCGCCGAAATATTTGATAAATTTTCACGCATTCTGCAGCATTTTTTAATACAAATCGTGTGAATTTTTGTGGAAATTTTTTTCTCGTGAATTTTTTATCTCTCGAATGGATTGCTACTGCCTCAGGTCGTGAATTGCAACGCTACTGAATTTTCTACGTTGCCGGATACTAAAGTGAGTTCAATGATAAAAAAAAAATCTAAAAATATGTATCGAAGTCAATTTTTCATTCCTCGTGAATTCGATTTATCTTGGACCGCGATAAACCCGCAGTCGAGTATCGTAAATTTAACTTCCACTATCGTTTGAATCCAATTGGTTTATCAATGAAAAAAAAAAAAAAAAAAGAAATCCAATATTTCACTATTTCAGTGTTGTGTTTTCTTCACAAAATAAAAACAAAAAAAAAAAAGGAGAATCCCTCATCGATTTTCGCAATTATGAATAATATTTTTCTGCATTTTTCTCAGAATCGCTGATCGCTAATGAACAGTTTAGCGATGCAATAATAATCCAGTAAAAAAAAATAAAAAGTATGTAAATTTCGCAATTTTTTTTTTTTTTTTTTTTTTTTTTTCATAAAAATTCATCGTTTCCATTAACAAAAAAGTTGGACCCAAAAAATTTGATAAAAAAAAAGTTCAGCGTTGTCGCAATATATTTACGAAAAATTTTATAATTCGCCGAACTCCATCTTTGCGCGATGGATTTTTAAGTGATAATGATGATGATGACGGTTTCCGATTCAATGATAATGATTTTTGATGATAATTTTTTGTATGAGGATTATAGTTCGAAAATTAGATTTTCACGATCCCTGATTAATGATAATTAACATTCCCAAAAAAAGATCTCGTAACATATCAAAACGCCGTTTTCCATCGGTGTTTTTCGACTATTGTTCCAAGCAGATGCGTCGAAAAAAAAAAAAAAATGCGTTAATGATGCGCGACACTCGAGAGACGAGTTTTTATTCGCGCGATGCATTTTTCCATCTCCAGTGTACATTATCTGGTATTTTTTTTTTTTTTTTTTTTTCACATTTAAGCGGCGATATTGTGTACAAACTGTACAGTTATTAGTCATCGGAAATAACTCTTTCAATATTAATGAGTTTCTATCGAGGATCTAACGTTATTAGTTAGTATATCAAATGGCTGATATCACGCGGTATACTCAGTCGGCGACGGGTTTTGACTTTGTAATTTATTATAAATATATTTGTAACACATATATATATTTTTTTTTTCGATAACAATGAAACGCTATTGCTGTTCGATCTATCGATACGGCAATGCGACTATTGTAAATTTATTGTAAATATCATTGTTATTGTAATCAATAATAGAGGTTTTACGCTGTTTTTTTTTACGAATCCTGTTTTTAAATCCCTTTCCTCAAAAAAAAAAAAAAAAAAATTATCATATATGCATTTATCAACATTTAAGTTACGAAAAAAAAAAAATAATAATCGTTATCGCGAGGCATAAAATTTCCGCGAAAAATTCGCGTCATTCCCTTTAAATCCCTTTTTTTACACAAAAAAAAAATTAATCTATCAATGTTAAAGTTTCGTGAAAAAAAAAAAATCGATTTATAAAAGTTTTGAAATAATTTGATAAATAATTGTCATTGGGAGTTATGAGATTTTGCGAAACGTCTACGTCATCGATGGGAGTTATCTCTCGATAATAAACGGTACGAGATGTATAATGTATGTGGTACGCGTAATCGTACGCGCGCCGATTGTGCTGTTGTACAGCGCATATCGAAATCTAGGAATACGCGCATTACGAGAGTATATATAGTGTGGGAGGGGGATACAACGCGAGATGCTTGTGTGATAAAATAGCGTGGGTCGAAAGTCGTCGATGGTTATAGCGTAATCTTGCATTAGTCATTCGCTCCCCCCATACGACCGATTTATTTATGGGTTGGGCTACTTTTATTCGACGTAATTAAGTTCCGAGAAAAATGACGCGTGATAAGAAAGCGGCTGCAGCGCGTCATCGTTGTGTCCGGTACGACATCAATTTTTTACGAAGATCGCGCGTAACATCATCAATTTTTTTTTCCGTTTCGTGAATATTTCATTATTTTTATTTTATTTTATTCGCGATTTTTATTAATCCCGAGGCGCGCGAACTATCGAATAAATATACGAAATACAGGAATTATGTGTATGGATCAAATTTTCTTATCAGTTTGAATTTTCCCGGCCGAAATACGCGCGTCGTGTCGATCCCTTCTATTATCTCTTTTCCCCACACGAAATTCCTGCGAACGGACACGACACGCGAATTACTTTGAAAATGTATGCAATTATTTTATTGGAATTTGCGGAAAAAAATAACAATTCGTAATAATAACTATAAAACGGAATAATTCGAATTTTTCTAAAACAAATGTATACTTTTGCCCTATGGTTTTTCTATGGTTTTTCGATATATTCGAACGTGTTCCTCGGATTTAAAAAAGAACATTACAATTAATTTGTGTGTCAATGATGAATCTCTGCGATCTCTATGAAAAAAAAATTAATTAATCGCCTATCGCTCGAGGAGGCCATATACATTCGTCCAATCGGATATCCGGAGTACAGTTTCAATTTATCGAATCACAATATCCTGAGAGTTGTTATTAGTCGTCGGTCCCGCATGTACCCGACGGCGCTGTGTATTGTCAGCCCTGACATGATTCCTTTGAATAGAAAATAAAAACAAAACTGTTTTAACCGCAGATTTAACTATTTGTACGCATAGGTATAAAAATCAAATGGTGTGTTTTTGAGGATTGGTTTTTTTATCAATGAAAAAAATCATTTAAAAATCTAAAGAACTGTAATGAAGCGTTGAGCGTCTTTAATAAAAAATCATTGTTATTGTCAAGTTGGCGACACTGGGCCTCGTGTATCCCTGTTAGCTTCATCCGCTTCCGAAAATGTCCAACAGAGGGCGTTGCGCGTGCGTGAGAACCGTCGGAACTTGAAGGCTCGTCGAGAGAGACAGGAGAGGGAGGGGAGAGAGAGCTCGCGAGTTATCCGTGGAGGGGGTAAAGCCGTACACAAGCGTTACGATAGAGTAAGGGAGAGGGACAGGAAGAAACAAAGATAGAATAGAGTACGGTAGCCAGCGCGATACTCGAATGGAGCTCTGTTTGGGGTGGGGGTAAGAAAAATCGAGTGGTGGACCCCCGAAGGTACCTCTAGCATAGAGGAGGAGAGAAAAAGAAAGAGATCGTGTGATAGTGTGCGCGCGCGCGGTACAACACAGTGCCTCTCTGACAATGAGCCGCCACGGTGACTGTGATAAGTGAGCGAGAGGCGAGAGTACGGTCCGCTAACACCGCAACGAGAGGTTCGCATCGGGGCAACGTTTTATACAACACACGAATAAAACACACGCGCAGTGTTACAAATTGGCAGTGGAGAAAGAGAAATATTCTATTATAAATATTAAACTAAAACAAATAAATAAATACCGAGAAGCGAATATATAAAAAAAAAACTAAAAGGGTTCATAAAAAACACGTATATATATATATATGTGTGTGTATGTATGTGTGTAAAAAAAAACGCGCGTAGTGTGCAGTGAATAAAAAACGCGAAGGTGCCCGTGTGTGTGTCGTGCGTGTATTTTTCCCCGACGAGCCACTTTGATGACTCGTTTTGTCGTGCGGGGCATCGGCACGCCGTGATATATATTATAAAAAAAAAAACACATTATTTTTTTTTTTATTTTTTTTTTGTAATTATGTTCAATGTACCGCCCAAGTTCTACGAGCTGTGTCGTCTTTGTTTATCGTCGGACGGTTCCAAGTTGCCAATATTCGAGGATGAAGGAGTACAACGTAATTTCGCCGACAAGATACTGACGTGCCTATCGATAGCGGTAAGCCGGAAGCCCTCTGCCCCCTCCCCCCCGCCCCTCTTCCTTGTCGTTGTTATATACACATACACGCGAACACATAACCCACACATCGGTTAGATATCTTTAAGTTTTAACGGCAAACATTTTTTCTTTATCTCTCGGACGGTCGTCTCATCGAAAATAGACGCAACATCTGGGGGCCCCGCGGGTCGGGAGCTCGCGCGCGCGCGCGCGTGCTCCTTCGCTTTACCTACCGCGGATCTACTCTCTACCTTCGAACGTTACTAACGACGTGTATACACACCTTTATCATTTTCTTTCGAACGTTATTTTCCCTTTCAGTGTTTTTTTTCTTTCGTAAACGCGAAATTTCATTCATTCCATCGATGCATTATTCGATTTATTCTCGATCGCGAGAAGAGTTTCGATACGTCGCGAAAAAAATGGCGAGAATACCCTCGAATCTTTGTTAGCTTCGAGAACAACGAGCAACCGAGGAGCATTTCGTTCGTTTTTACCTGCTCGTTGGTTTATTCGTGTGGGTACATGGCGCGTGTATGTATTTACGAGGAGTCCGCTTATACGATATGGGTGGATGTACATGTAGGCCTATCGCGGCTAACGTGTGTGTCTCTCGGGTAGGAGCGTGGCACGGGAGAGAGAAAGTTTGGCAAGAGATGTGTCCCGGGAGATAAGAGCCGCGGCTACGCGGACCAACGGACTTACTTACTATAACACTTCCCTTCGATGACCAAATTGAAACGATTCTAGAAAATGGCAGTGATAACGCGCGTAAAAACGAAAAGGATGTAAAAAAAAAACATCGAGGAGTTATTTTCGTTAGGAGACGATTGTAATGTTGCCGGTTTTAATGTTTCTTTTTCTGTCAAAATAAAATCGATCGCGATGAAATTACGACGTTTCGAACGATGATTTTCTTTTTTTGATTTGTTTTTCGAAAAGATTCAAATTTTGTGAATGAAAAGAAAAAAATACTGTTGACGAAATATAACCTCAAATTTTTGTCTCGACATCGAAACTCGTAAAGTTTATGATCGAAGATCGTTGTTTCCGATGTCGAAAACTTCGTGCCGAGGAAATATGCATAAAGAATTCAGTGATTTTATTTTGGCAACATTTTAAAAATTATTTCTGGAAAAAATGTATTTTCAGGAATGTTTGCGACATTAAAATGATTAGAAACGAGATGAGAGATAATATCAATGAATATCTCGTTTTTCTTTAATTCATCACTAGTTATATAGTTAAAAACCCCGAAGACCCGTAACGTATGGAGGGTTATTTGAATTTTACGATACATTTGAATAACAGAACAACAAAACGCGTCGATTATCAATTTCGCGAATGTCATTCGGCGCAGCGTTCGAAAATAATAAAAATAAAGGATTGTAGACGAGACGATTAAACAAATCCTCAAAACTTACCGATTTTAACGATTTCATTACTTTTTTTATCGAATTAACGGACTCCATCATTGTTTTACGGAATTTATCGATGTCATGATTTTTTTTTTGTATCGTCTCGTATTTTCCTGAAAAATCGGATGAATTCATTCATCACACATAACCCCGACGCCGGGGGAATTATACATCGAGAAAATATATTTTGACGGATCGATGTTAGCGATTTTTTTTCGTCTTTTTTTGTTTTTGCAACAATCGGCTCGAAATTCGATTTGTCTTTCGTCGTTTATAGACGACCGTGTAGAGAGTAGTTTAGACGACGCTGATCGCTCTTCTCCGGCCCCCGCACAAGAACGGTGGTGGAATCGAGCCTCCTTATTTGGACCGCCCTGTTATCAGGTTTCACACGCGGAGACCAATGCGCCTCTTGTCAGACGGCGTGGGTCTGGTGCTGTGCTTGCTGTACCGCTGCTGCCTTCTCCTTCCGAGTTGACGAGAGACAAGCGAACACGATATCGCGAGAATACATATCGAGAGTTTTGTACGAATATATATAATTTTTTTTTTTTCAAGTCCGCAATATCGGGGATTTGTCGAATTGAGATTTTTATTTCGCGGAACAATAAATACGAGAAAAAAAAAAATTTATAAAAAAAAAAGCGATATTATTTAATCAGCAAACAAAAAATTATGACGATTTTTTTTTTATTATCGTAAAGTCGAGAATTTTTTTACGCGCGTTGTTGAGAAAAATAATTTGTTCCAAATTTTTTTCTGGCGTAATGAATCGTATATATGAATATATGAATGAATTTAACGTTATTTTTCGACGAGAATCTATAAATCGTTTGTCAAGCGGATTTGTGACGATTTCCTTTAAAATATCG
This sequence comes from Buathra laborator, assembly GCA_934046635.1. Lineage (NCBI taxonomy): Eukaryota > Metazoa > Arthropoda > Insecta > Hymenoptera > Ichneumonidae > Buathra > Buathra laborator. The sequence continues at coordinate 18,590,088 of OW203895.1, read as the reverse complement.
TAGATAAACAGATCGAAGTGCAAACAAAACCTATTACCGGATTTATAATCTCGTCGAACGACGTACCGAAACTAAATCGTCGCCGATGTTGAGAAGATTAAGAAACTGACATTGATTTACCGCGACACGAAGGAATTTTGTGCAATTAGCAAACCCCGAGATTTTCTTGTCTCCCTATTGCTGGTTTATTAATAGGGTTAAAATTAATACTGCAAAATTATGTTTATTTTGAAAAAAAAACAAATTTTACGAGTTTTAGTTTATACGACACTGAAATCCTTTAGTATTCACTACATTCGCGGGGTTCAGATGAAAATCGCATGACTCATCTTTTTATCTTCGTCAGAAATCGTTTAGACATTAAAAAAAAAAAAAAAAAAAAAAAAAATTCTGATGAAAAAACGTGTAATCGACGCGTCATAAGAGTGATTCCCCTTTTTCCAATTTCTTATAAAACCATTAAAATCGACCTAAATGAAAAATTCGTTTTGCGAAGACTTTTTGCTCATTAAAAAATACAAAATATTTTCTCTATGAAATTCGCTTATTATTATTTATTGATATTATATTATTAAAATACATTATTATCATTATATTTAACAATGATAATAATGATAATAATATTTAAATATATTAAAAGATTAAAAAATACGCGATATCATTTAAATCGAATTATTTTTTGCTTACGACGAAAATCCCAAATTTTTTTTTTTTTTTCGTAAAAAAACGCGATATTAATACCGTTGAATATTTCACTTAAAATTGTAGCACAATTGATACGCGATTACAATTTAAATTGACAACAATTTTTTAACGATTATCGTGCCATTTTTTTCCTCAAAATTTGTTTGATTAATTACCGGAATTCCGATAAATCGGTCTTTGGTATCGAAGTCGAGAAAATTTCCTTTTTTTTTAAAAATTTTTTTTTGTGCTTTCATTCTCTTTAATAAATCGAAAGTACACGATTTTTACTAAATAATATTGTTTCGATAAGAAAAATAAATAGATCGCATTTTTTCTGTTGCCCTTGTAGACGTTGAAATGCTCCGAATTGAATGACAATTTTGGAAAATGCTTTTGGTCCACAGCTCAGTCACGAGACACACACACACACCGAGTACAATCGTTGTTGAGCTATAAATACAATTTCTTTGCCCCCCCACACGTGTGTCGCAAAGATAATTCCGAGATACTGGCGAATCTCGTTCGTCACGCGTACATAATATAAATTCTGTATTATCGTTCGTCTTCGGGAAAACCCAACGCGCGATATTCAATTATTGTCTTAAGAGATTTTCTCGCACCGCCCAAAATTTCAGTTGATTTTTCGAAAAAAAAAAAAAAAAAAAAAAAAAAAAAAAAGATCGAAGTTTTTTTTTTATAAATAAATTATAATCAATTATTATTATTTTTCTAAATTATTAATAAGTTTAATACGATATATCATATGTTTTATGCTATATCGTGAAATTCGATGTAAAATTAGTTACGATTTCGTGCCAAAAATATTAAATTATTTCTTATCCTTTCGTTTCAGGTGAAAGATGGCGACTGTTTACCACCGATCATTTGTCACCGGTGCGTTTACAAATTGGACGTTCTGCACAATTTTCGCGAGGTATCGCGGAAATCCGACGTCATACTTAAACAGTACCTGGACTGCGCGAAGCAGTTATCGTCACAAGACAACCAGGTAAAGAAATAACTAAAAATTTGTAAAAATTGAATGAAAAAAAAAAAAAAAGAAATTATTGCGCATAATTTGCACTTTTCGCGATATCGCTGCATTTCAATGAGAAAACATCAATAATTCACACGTCTTTAATGTCACAAAATAATTCGTTCATAAATCTGCCGATAAAAACATTTTTAAAGATTTAAAAAAAAAAAAAAAAAAAAAAAAATTCGAGGCAAAAAAAAAAAATTCGTTCGAAATTGTTACATTTCTCTTTTTTATTCCGTTTATCGACGACTGCATATGAAAAAAATTAATTGTCGAGACAATTAAAAAAAAAAAAAAAAAAGTTCGATAGATTGCTTAAGTCGAATATGATACTCTCTCTCTGACGTTTGTTAATTCCTCGATTAAAATTGACCCAAACCGCTGACAGCGGTGAGCAGTCATACAGTTCCGAGTAACGATGAAACCCGGAATGCGCAACATGTGCACTTAATGATTGTAGATAAGAATTCTCGTTTACGCGTTGTAACAACGTATACGACATCGATATCTGAGAAACAGAATGGCATTATTCCGCGTTAGTTTAACGGGTGAAACATTGCGATTTCCGCTCTGTTCCGTCCTTTTGTTTCTCATCCGTTGGTTTTGGAATTATATATGTATACAATATTGTGTACACAGCGAAGATTCATCAAACACATGGCAATCGCGTTTGCGCGCTTCGGGACTTCGCGCACTCGCGCAATCGCCTATCAGTCATCATTAGATTAAAAAAAAACGAATAAAAAAAAATCTCAAGGCCTTCTGTCTGCAGTGAGCTTCAACCTTATCTCTTCGACTCTGATTTCCGTCAACAACGGAAGAAAAAAAAAAAAAAACGGCGTCGGAGATAACAGAAAAAAAAGGCCGCCAAAGTTGCAACGGGAGATTAAAATTGATATTTATATCTCACGAGTTTGTCTAGTCGTTTCGCGATAAAAATAAACTTGTCGTAGAGAAGTTTTGCTATCCGAAAGATCGATGCAATCATAATTTTTTTTTTTTAATTACGTAAAATTACGTTTAAATTTTAATTATTTTTTCTAAGATCCTCAATACATCCATTTCTCATAATAAAAAAAAATGTTTCACTGTCTCCTACAATATTGGAGAAAATAAATAAAAAATTAGACTCAATTTTCAAATCGCCAAAAAGAAAAAAAAAACAAATTATTCGCGGCGGAAAATATCGAGATAAACAATTTGTATACTCATTTTTAATTACTTTTTATCCCAATTATCAAAATCAATCGATAATCGACTTAAAAAAAAAAAAGATCGAAACATTTTCTCGAATATTAAAAAAAAAAAATTTCGCAAAGTTTGTCTCGAAGTAGAAAACCCGGAAAAAGCTTAAGACTTAAGAAAAAAAGGTTAATGAAAACAATTAAAAGTTTCGGATATCGCGTTATTTTACTACATTTTTATTCTTCTCGTATATTAAAGAATATGTATTTTTTTTGTTTCCGCAGGAAAAGTCTTTCTCCACTGCCAAAATCTCGGATCTCAGTCCGTTGCAGTCGTTTCTACAATTAAACAAAAGCCTATTTAACGACGAAGCCAACACGCCCGCCAGCATTAATCAAAACATGATACCTCAGACGCAGACGCATCATATGGAGGTTACGGGAACGTGCGAAGTCGGCGCGGAGCAACTCGGTGGAAACTCCGTGAAGTGTGAACCCGAAGACGATACGTGTTCGAACAGTACGGATCCTGATAGATTGGAGATCGAGGATCGCGACGGCGAGCCGGACACCGACGGCGAGGAAAACGGCTACGACATGACCGTTAACAAGCGTATAAAGCTTGAGAACAGTTACGAGAGTTCAAAGCCGAGTTCGCCGAACGCCGAAAGTCCGGTAAACAGAATGGACACACCGGAGAGTAATTGTTCCGATACTCACATAGACCAGGAGACCACAAAACTGTGGCAGGCACTCGCGAAGTAAGTATAATAAGCCAAAGTTACCGACAAAAAAAAGAAATTAAAGATTTAAAAAAAAAAAAAAAAAAAAAAAAAAAAAAAGATAAGAATCGACAATCGATTGGAGAAGTAAAGAAGATATCAAGTTATTCGGTCCCGAAATAGGAGATCAATTGGATAAAAGCGCAAGAAAGAGGCGTAATTCAAAATTTCGTTGATTCAAAAAATTAATTTAAAAAATTTAATATTGTACACAATTTTTGGTTTTATCGAAGTATTTACTGAATTTTTGTCGATAATCGAGAATGATATTGGAAATGCCGGTGAATGGAAGTTATTCATTGAATTGCTGTTAAATGAAATGAAATGCTAACAGAGACACAGAGCTGTTTACAGCGGTTTTGGAATAATCGTATTTCGATTTTTCTGTGCAAAGAAAAGAAATTATTTTATTAAGATTCACCTGTAGCGATTCCCACGCGTTTATCGTAGGAAATGGACACGAAGAATTTTTGAAATGTTGGCATTCGATTGACTTAAATGTACCGCAAGGACCTTAAACGGTTCGGTAGAAGGGTATTAAAAAAGAAACAAAGTCCTGTTAAAGTTTCAGTTATCCACGAGGATTCGCGATGATTGCAGTACGTAAATAACACAGTCGGCTCGCGTGAGCGGCATAATCACTCCTCCGGTTGTGCGGGATTAACATTTTTTTTTTCTAACGAGCAAAAATAATAGAATAAATACGTGGAAAGAATTATCTGACTGTTGGCTAATTGTTTGTCGTCGTTGATATCTCGTGCGCATGAAACGCGAGAATAGGGGAAAATGTTTCGTATCATTTTTGAGACGAAAATTGAAATTTCTTCACCAGACGACGAGTAGTCGAAGGGTTTATACCTTTTTCTTTTAATCACAAAAATTAATTTCTGCAATTTTAAAAATCCACCACACGTGTTATTTTTTTTTTTTTTTTTTTTACGAAAAACATGGATAAAATTTGGAAAATACAAATTGCCACGATATTTCGTCCCGATAAGTGCGGAAAATATTTGTAGTTTAAAAAAATCGTCAGAATTTTTTTTTTTAATTTTATTCAAAAATAGTGAAATCGTATCTCTGACGTGCTGATCAAGCGGAATGGCGACGTCGAGAGTGATATGATTCGATAAAAAAAATGAAAAAACAAAAAAAAACACAACACGACCGATAAGAATGGAGGTTCACAATGATAACGTTCGCTTATTAACTTTACCTTACGAAGGCACTTATTTTTCTCCGATACTTTCCATGATTTTGCACGTGAGCCCATTTGGTGTTCTATTAATAGAAGTGATCGTAAATCAAGATTGAATAATAAATGAGTCGCCTCAACTGTGTGTGATATCACTCGTTTCATTGCCAAGTGCTATTCGCTGACAATTCAGTCATAGATCCCAAGGGAACTGGAAACGTACGTTTCTACAGAATCTTATTGAATTTTTTTATTATTTTTTTCTCAATTTTTCACACCCGATAATAATAATCTAACAATAATTAATAATGTTGAAATTTTAAAAAATCCAAATTTCACAACAAAATTTCGATTTCATTTCGAATTCTATTTAATAATAATTTATTTTTTTTTTTACAATTTTTCACAAACAAAAATAATAAATTTACAATCAATTAATTATTAAACAAACTTATTTAAGTTTTGCAAGAAAATTTCGATTTAATTGGACATAAAATAATTGAAAAATGTTTTTCTCGAAAAATATAAAAAGTAATATCGCGATCGTCTTGCATCTCGTAATCGTTTGTCGAATGGAGAGATTATTAATGATTTTGACTCTGTTATCGGCACTCGAATAGTCTCTCAGTCGGTTATCAGGGATCAACTTAACTTCTAATTATTGTCACAAGATTGCATTATTGATAAAGAGAAAGAAAATAAAGCGGGAGATTAGGATCGCTACCGGTGACGATAATTTAAAGAGATTTCTTTTTTTGCTGACGACCTTTTTTATCTAATCCTCTCGTTGCGTCACGTTGCGTGCGCGTGTGTTTATGCTTCGAAAGGATTTTTCTTATCGTCGCGAAGATATGCCGGATATATATCTCCGGAACGTGAGAGATACCTGCAACACGAGAGGCCGAACAGTAGCTAAGTTTGCGCTTGTAAAACACTTCTTATCGTTCGTTTTTCTTTGCACAACCTGCGAGCGCCTAAACGAACGATTTCCGCTTCCTAAAAAAAATCATTTCGGTATTAAGTACATATTTTCTAATTAAATACAAAAAATAAACAATTTTTTTTTTTTTTTTCTAATTTTTCGACTAATTTTCAATTTATAATTTCTTTTTTTTTCTCAAATTTTAAGACGCGTTTTTTTTTTTTTTTCATTTTTTTTTTATGGTGAATACGAAGATTATTATGAATGACCCTTGCGATTCAAATATCCGCTGTTAATTCGTAATTCACCAAACAAATTAATAATACAAACTCTTTTTTTGTCTCTGTTAATTCGTTCAGCAACAGGAGTTTGGAAATAACACGAACGAACGGTGAAAAATTGAACAACGGGTTCACCGGCGAGGCGACGAATTTGCTACGCTCTCTAATAAATAACAGGCAAATTGGTATCACCGCCGTCGACACCGGGAGAGTATCGCCGCAGATACGTTTCTACAGAGACACACAGGGTACGACGATCGAGCGAACGATGCCGGATTGTTCGATACTCGGCAATCGGACGAACATGCCGTGTCTCGAAAGCAAGGTAAAGTATATATATTTTTAAAAAAGCGTTAAAATAAATTAAAAAGCCATTATTTCCAGCGAAGAAAAAAAAAAAGCAAAGCTACAAAAATTCGCAAAAAAAAAAAAAAAAGTGCAGATTTCAATATCACCGAAAAAAAAAAAAAAAAGATCGAAAAATCACGGAAGCCGAACCCGAAGATTTGTCTCGTCCCACGAAATGAATGTTCGACCGCGAAACGTTAGTTTCCGTGCAAATAGTTGCGCTCCGAGGGCGCAAAGAAAGGGAAAAAAAAAAAGAAGAAGAGGAGAGGAAACCTTGCTGTTTGCTCGATGCAAATACCTCTGTTGGTTTGACGTTCGTTCGAAACTCGAAGAGCAAAAGCAGCAGCAGCAGCAGCAGGTATACACACAGAGAAGAGAAGAGAAGAGAAGAGAAAAGAAGAGAAGCAGAGAGGCAGGTCAGGTGACCCTCCGGGGCCTCTGGTGTCAAAGGATCCCTTGGGGTGCTATTTAGGTCCCACCTGCCTTTCAGGTACCTTCGGTCTCCGCTCGGAACGCTAGAACGCTCGTTCTCTTTCCATCGTCGGTCTTCGCAAGATAATAGATAACTGGAAAAGCGTTCTTTGTGATAGCCAAAGGATCGGTAGTATACTTACCTTAGGGTAGTATCTCGGAGTCCGAGGTCCTCACGGTCTCTTTTCTTTACCCGCAAAAAGGATCTGCCGTGTCAACCGGCTGTTAACAGATGTTCCGATAAGCCTCTCTCTTGGCATCGAAAATCCAATGGATTTTACTGAGTTTCTCGGGTCTCCCCTTCCATTGTTCGCTCGAAGGAACTTGAATTTCCTTCGGGGAGTCTCTGTCCCCCTCTCGAACGCCGGTAATAAGAAGGAGACTCGGTTTATGCAGCCAGAAGGGCAAGAAAACTCTATTGCCGTTTTAGGTACACTATTCCCTGTTTCCGAGTTTTCCTTTGTTCGATTTTTCATCCCCGTCTCTGTCGTTCTCTGTTACAATGGATCTTTGTACGATAACAGGTAGTTCCTCCCTCATTCTTGGGGAGGGAGGGGGAGGAAGACGATAGCTTAGTGCCGGACAGAGGGCAGTAAAAGATCTTTGAAACGGGTAACCTGCCGTGTCCCGGGTACCCGCTGCAAAATCTTCTCGCCTTACAATGCGAAAAATCTCGAAATCGATTGGTTTACTGCCTGCCCATCGCTTTACGGAACATCCTTTCATTTTTTTCTTTCTTTCTTTTTCCTTTCCTCGGGTCCACGTTACCATTGTAACGGTCGAACGACCACCGGAGACTAATAACCCGAGACTAATTTTTGCCTCCTTTCGTCGAACTACCTACCGAATATAGTCGAGTTTTACGACGGAATATCTTTTCGTACAAACGATTGCTAGTACCGTTCGCTTTTTTTTTTTTTTTTTTTTTTAATGCGATGTGAGAGATTTTTTGGATTTTAATTTTTATTTTTTTATTTATCGTTTTGTTACGATAATTATACGAAATGCGAGGATTAAAATTGGCGCAATATCAGAGTCAACTGATTTATTAATCTAAAAGAAGAAATATTCCCATTAAGGGGCTGCGAACTCGAGAAAACACCGGTTTTACTCTTGAATTCTAAACTGTTGAATTGTAATGCTTATGTCTTTCTTTTTTTTTTTTCCTCAGAGTGCCTCGATGGACAGCAATCCGTCCAGTCCGGCGAGTATCGGTCGGAAGGAAACAAAGGGACGACGAAAACAGAGTTATCCGAGCAAAGCGCCGACGAGTCCGGATGTGATGAATTATCAGCACGAGTCGAGCGAAGAACAAGCGCAGGATTTCACCTCGTGGTCGAGCCGCATTAAGGGCGGCAAAGTCGATGATAACAGCAAACAGCAGCATTACGATCAGCAGAGTGTTAATCAAGCGAAAAAAGTCGATATGTCGTGTACGAACTGCGGCACGATGACGACGACGATATGGCGACGAAATATGAAAGGAGAAATGGTCTGTAACGCTTGCGGTCTTTATTACAAACTTCACGGTGTTAACAGACCGGTGACGATGCGAAGGGACACGATACACACCCGTAGACGCCGACCAAAAGGTGAAAAACCCACGCGGCACAGAAGTAAGTAAAGTAACCATCGAATTGAGCAAAAATTCAATTGCGAATTCGATTTTTAAAAAAAAATTTCCCGATTTTTTTTTTTTTTTTCTGGATTTACAGTAAAATTTACCCTATAATTGGAATTTTTACGATTACAGGGTAAATTTAAAAAAATTGTTGTTGTAATGTTAATCTATAAAATTATAGATATTATTTTCGAGTGCATTACGTTTAGCATTATTTTTCGCAGTATATTTTTTAAAAAAATGATATTTTTTGCAGAGAAAGACGCGATACAGCCGACGCCGACAGATCAGATGGACGCCGAGAGCGCGGATATGCTCGCGGCATTGCGGCGACAAATTCAGCCGCATCTCATGATGGCAGCTTTAACGCCACCGCATCTCGCCTCCGGTCATCCACCGCCGTCGCCCGCACAGCTCAATTATTCGCTTCCATTGTCGACGTACATGATGCACGTGAGTACGCCGCAGACGTATTCGATAGATCTTGTGAGTCGTTTGACGCGTCGCGTTGACTCCGCGTCTAATCAACAAAATTCGACGAGCGTAACGAGTGAAGCCGTGAACTTTGCGCAGCAAGCCAAGAACGAGGCGAGGGATAACGCGTCGCGACGACCGTCCGACGACGATGACGACGGCGCCGACGACGACGGCGACGAGGAGAACATCAACGATTTACCGCTGAATCTCGTCGCCACCTCGCTGTCCGAAGAGGCGCACTGAAACAGAACGAAAAATCACGAAAAAAACAAAAAGAAAAAACAAGAAAAAGAACGAAAAAACACCACGAGAAAAGGGAGTGAACAACAAAACAACAGAGACAAGCAAGAAAAATTGAGGGGGAAGAGAAAAAAAGGAAGAAATTACTTGAAGACGAATCTTTTTTTTTTCTCCTTTTTTTTTAAACAATGTTTGTCGCACGCTGACGCCTCTACGCGCTCTCGACACACGACACACGGGCTCTTGACGTAACGAAGAATCTCAGGTGACAGATAATATATTGTTATTTGTAATCGACGGATGTAATAATGGTGTTTTGGCCGACAATTTCGGAGTTTCGCGAACGGCTGCGAAATCCGTTCCGATGCTTTCGCATCGATTCGTCCCACGCGACGCGACTCCGTTTACAATGTCGAACCATATTTTTCACCTATCTCACTTTTTACACGGATCAAACGATAATTTGATTATTCCACAAGAAAAAAAAAAAAAATGGAAAATCAATTTTATTTCACGTTTATCCGTGAAAATCTCGTATTCTCCACTATCGATGCCTTAACAATTAAAAAATTAGCTCTCTATTAATTTTATGATGGAAAAACAAAAGAACACGCGTTACTTCAGTTCGATTGCGAGACGCGATTGAAATGAAAAACAGATATATATCGCAGGGAAAATATATCGATTGAGATTTCGTGTTCGAGACATTTATTGTCTTGTCGCCAGTTTTTTTTTTTTTTAGAATTTTTTTTTTCGGAGCTACATGGCCCGTGGTGCAGAGCAGAGTACTAAGAATTGATATTATATCGCAGTATTAATTATTAAAAAAAAAAAAAAAGAAAAAAAGGAAAAATGAAAAAACGCGGTTATTCGTGTGTAAATAATAGAACGATAAAAAAGAAAATGAGCAGCGCGTGTGTGTTTGCTTTATACATATGACACACACGCGCATCCGCCGGCGCGAAAACGTGACACAGGAAAACACACTTGTAGAAAAAAAAAAAAAAGGAAAGCGTGCAAACGCGGAATTACGAAGGATATTTTTATACGAAATTTTTCTATAAAATCGCAAAATATTCGACGCGAAAAAAAAAAAATCCCACGACGGAAATGTGTAAATAATTGATAAATTGTTCTTATTATTATTAATTATTATTATTATTATATTTTTTTTTTCATTATTTCATTATTAACTTTCTCCGTGTCAGTACGTTATTGTTCTATATGGATGAAGTTTCTCGTCTCGAAGAAATTATCTGTTTTAACGTTTTCTATCTGTTTTTTTTTTTTAACGATTTTTTTTAACGAACTATCGTCGCGATAACGGAATGCCGGCGATTTAACGGTGGAAAGTCGAAGAAAAAAAAATCGCGAGACCGGAACAGTGATAGACTTGCCGTTAATTTTTTTTTTTTTTTATATATATCGAAAAAAACACGAGAGAACTCTCGCCGTTTTGTTCCACGGGCTTTTTAGCTGTAAAGACACATACGATCGATCTTAAAAAAAAAAAATACAATCATAATACTCTTAACTTTTTATCGTAAACCCCTATAATGTTTAAGCTTCGCCGCCCGTTACATTTTTTTTCCACCGAAACGATAAATAATCGATGAAAAACCGCAAAATGATATTTGAAAGAAAAGAAATAGACGAAAAATACACGAAACATTGAATTTTAACGAAAAAACTAAATGAAAAAAATCGCACGGCGCGTCTGTTAATTGCGATACTTCGATAATTTCGTTTCTTATAAATTTCATTTATACAGTAAAAAAGGAAAATCAGAAAGAAACAAAAAGTGGAAATAGGAAAAGAAAATGACGAATCTCCGAGTGGATGAGTCCGGTTGCCAGTATTTTTTTTTTGTTATATAACCAACGAGTATATCGCTGAAAATTGCTCTCTTTTTTTTGTTGTTGTTCAATCCATCGTATTACGGAGAATTTACTTACGCGACGTAAATCTAACGATTCAGCGAAGTTTTTTCTTTTTTTTTTTTCTTTTAGTAAGTTTTTTATATTCATGAAGCTCTTGTATCGAGTGAACGCCTTACCGACGATATATATATGCCGTTATTTTCGTGTGAAAATTGATTTTTATTCTCTCTTTTAAATCGCGAATTGTGAAAAATGAATCACTTTTTTTTTTTTTTTTAACTCGCGCGCGTAGAACGGAGGAAAGTAAAAAAAGAAAAAAAGACGCAAAATTTTGTACTTAAAAGATCCGAAGCTTTTTATTTTGCCGCGAGAACAATAACGTATTTCGAAAGCTTACGCGAAGGCTGACTTTTTCATATTAAAAAAAAAAAACAAAAAACATCAAACAATAATAAAAAACAATAACAGTAAAAAAAAAAAAAAGGAAAACAGTAGATCGGCGAATATTTACAATAAATGGGTCGCGAGACTGTCGCCCCCATTCCCCTCCGCCCCCGAGCAATGACGTAAATTCCGTGACGAAGTACACAAGCGATGTGACTTTCAAAGAGCTCTAAGCGTTTCGAAAGTAATAAAATTTTATTGCTCCGCGCGACCGTCATCGCTCATACTTTTCGATCGCGTTGGTTCTCCGACAACTACCCCCTTTTTTTCTCATTTTTATATCTCTCGCCGATTAAACGTACGATTTTTAAATTTTTTTTCTAAACACAACAAAAAATCGACCGTTTCGAAAAAAATTAAATTTCAATTATCAACCACCAGACAATAGAACAATTGTGGTCCCCGTTGAATTTTATTCGTATCGAAATTCGAGATATTACGAGAAATAAAAATAATAGCAAAAGTTTCGATTGAAAAAAAAAAATTCAAAAATGATACAAATTTATGAAAAAAAAAAAATGGAATTGAGTAAAAAAACAAAATTATTAAAGATTCATTGGAAAAAAAAATTCAGTTCGACTCGAAACTCGAAAATATCGGAGACCACATAACTCACAAAGCAACTTCTATTTTTTTTATTTAATTTTTTTCAATCATTGTACAGATAACGAATATTGATAAAAAACAAAAAAAAAAAAAGAAGGAAAAAACAAAAAAGTATTAAGCAACCTCAGTTAGCGCATAATACTTGTGGCCAGTGCATCTACTCATGTATTCATTTTTATTAAATAACCTTAATGTTCATATTATTACCTAAACGAAACTTTGCCAAAAATAGTTTTTAGTACTTTGTAACATAGAATATAGTTAAGGGCATATAACAGAACAAATTTCGCAAACAAAAACCCCCAACCCTCTCTCACCCCACTTATGTTTTTCTTTTTTTTTTTTTTATATTTCATTTTTTAACTTGCGGTTGATAAAAAAAAAATATATGTATACATAAAGAATTTCGTGTCTTTCAATCGCGTTCGGTCGGTCGTTTTTTCGAGTCAATTTCAATATACAGTAAAAGAAAAAAAAAAAAAAAAAAAAATTTTTTAAAATGAAATGAAAACCCCACCAACAGGTAAAAGCATCAGAAAAGTATGAGCGCAGCGGTCGATTGAGCAAAATTAATATTTAGTCGTTATCCAAGGAGCCTTATGTATATAAATATAGGTATATATATACTTTCATATATATATATACATTATATATATAAATATATATATATACTATGCAAATATAGTGTTGTATATTATTATATACGAATACAAGATTGATATTGATGAAAAAAAAAAAAAAACTATAGGGCATATATACCATGACACGACACAGATCTGATTAGTCGAATGATAATGAGGCATTGACGCCGTTTTTGTTAACGTCGTATTTATTAACTTTTACGCGCGTCTTGTCATGTGATTCTTCCATTGTGCACTTTTTTTTTTTTTTTTTAATTTTCCGGATCATAATAACCGATCTGTAATACATATTTAACATCGACGCAATCGAGAATCGATGAACGATTTTTTTTCCGATTGCACGGAATTACGCGGCGTTGCGAAACGGCGAGAAGGATCTGTTTGAATTTCTTTTTTTTTTTTTTCGTAAAAATTTTACAATATCGATGGAATTTTTTTTCATCACATTTACGCGGAATTTTTGGAATTGAATTTGTAACGATTAACATCCGAGAATTACGGCAAAAATTACGCGTGTTTTGTGGATTATTGCGGATTTATCAGTAAAAAGAAATTTTCGCGATTGCTATGAAAAATTGTTGAAAATTTCACCATATCGCGAATAAACACGCGACACGTTTCTCGATATTGTAATTTTTGTTTTTTTTTTTTTTTTCTCTTTATCGGATCGCTTCGTTCGCCGTGCAGCGGCCGCGCGATACGTGCTCCGGAATTTTCCGATTGTACACCATTAACAAGGGTTGTTTCACGTACGATAAAAAAAAAAGAAAAAATCGAACCTGGAGTTCGAGTGATCCGTCGAAAAAATTGCTAAGCGGAAAAATTATGATAATACTCAGAGGCAAGAAAAAAAAAAAACAAACTAAGATTTTTATTCCACGGAGCAATTTTTCGAAAAAAAAAAAAAAAAAAAAAAGATCGAACGTTGAAACACCCTGTCGTACTTTACCACAGACATAAACGGCTATTTGAACGCGGCACCGCCAAGAGAATGGACAGTTATATTTCTTTAGGCATTTTACTTCATATATTTTTTTCTTTTTTTTTTTTTTCTTCGTATTACTTTTCACCCGTAGAAACTCGCTGGTCGCTCGAGAGTTCTCGAGCAGCACGCAGCGACAACGTCATTTTAATTGCGAATTATATCGATCTTAAAGAACAAAAAAAAAAGGAAAAAAAAACCCTTAAGGCTCTATCGTTAAGTAAACCTTAGGTTTGAGCTCTCTAAACTAATGCTGCGAATTAGAGGATATTTTTTTAATATAAATATAAACGGTATCACGAATCGAACGCGAGTATTGCTATTTTACGATTGATATTACTTAATGAATAGAAATGAGAAACACGAAACAAACAAACAAACAAACAAACAAAAAAAAACATAAAATAATGGATTAAAAAAAAAACAACTAGTGTCTTATCGTCGAGTGTAAGGAATTAGTTTACGAAAAAAAAAAAGAAAGAAAAACCGTAAATTCTGCGGATTTTTTTTTTTTTTTTTTGAGAATTCGGTTTTGGCAAATGGTTTTAGACCGAAGCTTTTTTTTGTAGAGCGTTTTTTTTTTTTTTTTTTTTTTTTTTTTTTTTTTTTTTTTAAATAATATGTATCAGTATTCCACAACTTTGTTTTTAATAGAATTTAAGTCTTTAATCGAAACACTACTTAAAATGATACGCTGCGTTAAAACAACTTACTTAATTATTAAATTATTTAGTTTTTTTTTACATCTATTTTTACAACTCCCTCGTGTCCTCCCCCCCCCCCCCCCCCCCACGCCCCAACCCCTTCGTAAATCTCGATTTTTTCGTTTCTCTAATTTAAAACACAAGTAACTTATTATCTTCTCCGGTTCGCAATCGATCAATCGACTATATTTTGCGCAACGATTTTTCGTAGCGAACAATTTTTTATTATTATCATTATGTTTTTTTTTTTTCTTTTTTTTTTTTCTCGTGGCTTAATTTATTTTACAATTATTTTATACGATTCTCACGAATTTTATCGATTAAGGTTTTTCATAATCAAACGCTGTGTGAATGATCATCTATCGCCGCTCCTCCCCCCCGCAACCCTTCTCACATCTCCAATATGCGTCTTTCCGGTGAACGATCGAACGGACGAATATATATACATTTTTTTATCCCGATATTTAAAAATTTCTATATATTTTTTTTTTTCCCCCTTTTTTGTATAAATTTGTTACATTTTTTCGACTATGAAATAAAGAATTAGCTAAAAAAAAAACGAAAGAAAAGAATGAGAAAAAAAAATTGTGTAAGTTGTATTTTTATTTTTCTTTAAAAAAAAAAAAAAAACATCGCGACAATATTTCGTCCATACGAACGTGAAAAAGAATGAAAAAAAAAAAAAAATTCGAAACGTCCCGCGAAGACTCCGACGGAGAAATCGAGTCGCGCGTAAACCACATAGAATTTAAAGTATATATATATACACACTAATACGACATAAAAGTATATATTTATATATATGTGTGTTAATTGTACACAAAAAATACACACATATTTATATATATATATATAATATGCATATACACACTACCGAAAAATGTATACACGCTTCCGCAGCGCTGAAAACCCCGTCGTCTCCCCGTCACACAAGTATTAATCCGAACTAATTGACTGAGTATTATTTTTTATATCGAATATACTTATAAATAAAAGTAATGATAATAAAAACAAACAAACAAAAAAAAATTGAAAAATAAGAAGAAAAAAAAAAGAAAAAAACAAATTGTAAACCTCGGGCTCTTCTATCGCAAGATAAATATCGAAAGAGATTGACGAAAGTGAAAGGATGATGTGAGTTTTTTTTATTTCGAGAGTAATTTTCTTTTTAATTTTTTTTTTTCGCTAAAAGATCGCGAAAAAAATCGCGAAAAACTCTCGTGAGATTAATAATTCAGTAAGACGGTGAAAAAGCACGTCGTCTACCGTCCGTTCAGACCATCTCCAGTGAATACGAGAATTAAGATAACTGGCGAGTGCCCTGACGTATTTTGTATACAAAAAAAAAAAAAATTGGAAAAATAAAAGCACTTAAAGTTCAGTCCCGACGTCGGCTGATTGAAATTACTTAAAGAGAGAACAATAAAAATAAATTAAAAAAAAATACAAAAAATAAAAATTATAAATAATAATGCAGCTCTCTCGCGCGATTTTGCGAAGTCGCGAAAAAAAAAAAAAAAAAAAAGAACACATAGCAATAGTAAATAATAAATTAAAAGAATAATAATAATGATAAAGCGAAAAAATGAAATAAAAATTACTTTTGTATCCAGAACAGTACGAGATAAGTTAGAAGTTCGGGCTAAGGCCACCCTGCAGCTGTTGAGATTATTCAAGGTTGTGTGTAATCGTTATAAGTATTTTGAATTGTTGAATAGTTAATAGTGTGTAAGATGCGCGGATCGAGAGAAAAAAAAAATTAAGGCGCAAAAGGGGAGGTGAATAATGGGGAATAAAAACAAAAATTAACAACGTACGACATACTTCCGACGATTGCCAGACGCAAACCAAATTTTCGAAAAAAAACAAAAAAAAAAAAATTTTAATCGCCAATAATCGATAACGATTTTTTTTTTTTTTTCATAAATTACGCGAGTAGACGAACGGTATGCGAAGAAACAAAAAAGAATTCCGATATAATAGATGTATCTAATTTATACGAAAACATTTTTTGATGAATTATATATTCGAAAAAAAAAAAAAAAAAATCGTCTTTACTTCTCTACTCTATTCTTCCTTTTTGTTATTCGTTTCTCGCAATAGTTCACATTGAACTATTCATTTGGCTGCTAGCGATTGGTTTATAAAAGCAAAAGAGAAACATTATTTTCGGATAAAGTTTATTGATCGGGTGGCTATTTGGCGAAGTAAATGAAAATTGTGAACTTTGGAAGCATTGGTTCGAAGAAGTCGTACGCAAAAAGAAAGATAAAATTTATTAAAAACTTTAAGATCTAAAGTGCTCTCGGAGATACATGCGAATTGTCGATGATCGGAGTTTGTTGAGGAATTTCGTTTCGTGATTTTCGATCGATTTTTAACTTTTTAATTCGAAAACTGAAAAAAAAACTTTTTTTTTTAAAGGGTAATTTTCTTTTTGTGTAATTTACGAAATTGGAAAAAAAAATTGAATATTTTTTTAAATATAAAATTGCTAATATAAAAAAAGTAATACTGACGAAAAAGAATCATTTTAATGATTTTTTTTTGTTTGTTTTCGAAACGATTTCAGACCGAAAATCACGGATCGGTAAAGGACCAAAAAACAAAAAAAAATAATTAAAAAAAAACGTCATTCCTGTCGAATGATTGGGGGAAAAATAATAATTTTATACTCAAGCGGAGCACGGAAACTAATGACGAAGAACTTGTATAACGTTAACGATTAATTAGAAAAAAAAAAAATAAAAAAAATGAAAAGTGGAGGAGGGGAAGGGGCATCTTATGCAGGGGCATTGTTGTGATACCACAGACGCAGCTTCATTAAATCTTCAATAAAAATGATGTGTTAATAATACGATTTTATTTGTACGCCTTTTTTATTTCCCGTCTCCCAAAATCCTCAATATTTCTCAAAAAAAAAAAATTGTTTCGTTTATTAATATCATAAATATCGTTAGAAATTTTTTGAATTTTCATTTTTATAATTAAATGAACAATTCATAAACTTTAATAAAAATTTATTTTCAGAGTTAACATTTTTTCATTTTTATTTCGTCCTCAGAATTGACGTATTTTGTACCTCTTGAATAGTAATTTTCAGAAAATTAGATAAATTTTCGTTTCGATTATTTATTTCATATATTGTTCGGTTTTCTTTTGACTCGGTAAATCCCAATTTTCGAGACCCGGCCGCTTCGACGAGGCGAGATAAAGTAGTGCACCTCTACCGGGAATCGGCTTGACCGCCGTATAAGTTCTGTGATCCTTCGACCAACTCGAATGGAATTTCATTTTTTTCGGTTTTTTAGGCTCCTCCGGTGGAGGTTCTTCCGCTTCGTCAAAACCCGAAATGTCATCCTGTTATTTAAATATTTTTTATATCATCGCTACGAACGGGTGCGCAATGATTAAAAAATAAAATAAAAAAATTCATTTATTAATAAAGAAAATAAAAAACAAATAGCAAAGTATTTCAAAAAATTAATGAATAGTTTAATAGTATTAAATGTATAATGATATTGATAAATAATATAATTTCGAAATTCATTTCACTTTGAATTTAAATTCTCAAAAAATGTTCTTTTCACTCGTACCGATAGAGAGAAATCGCGAATTTTCTAAAAGAATTTTGTTTTTTTTTTTGAAAATTGAGGAAATTGGGGAAATTTTTTTTACCGGGTTTTCCAGAAAAGCGAAACTGTTGTCCGGATCGCAAACTGTATTAGGTTCGGAATCCAGACAACTTGTAAGAACACCGTCGCCGAGTACTTTCACCATGTAAGACAGAAAAGCGTTGCGATTTTTCTTCACCTCGAGAACTGGTGATTTTATCTTGCTGACTCGTACCAGCCATTTCTTCGCCAATTGCATCTCTAGTTACGGCAAAACATCGGCAAAACGTAAAGAATTATTGTTTTATTTTTTCTATCAAAGTTAACAGATTTGCGTGAACGCTAAAAATGTTGAAGTCAAATATTACTATATCGTCGAATACTTTAATAAAATAAAAGTAAAATGTAACTAATTCATTGATATTTATTTTTTACTGAAAATTTCGATCGAACATTTTTTTATTTATATTTGATTAAAAATAAATAAATTTATCGCGACAAATTTGTAACCTCTCTTGTCTTGAAGATTTTTCACGAGAAATTTCGCAATCTTCATCTTTCGATTGAACTGCTCGTCGTACAAGAGACACGTTTCCCTCAGAGACATCGGCATCTTCGAATATAAAAAAAAAAATCTCCACTTCGGACTTTATCGCGAAATTAAATGTCTTATGATTATTAAAATTTTTGTCTGAAAAAAAAAAATCGTACAGTCATCGAGTTGGTATGAATTATAATGATGACGCAAATCGTATTTCGATTGTTAATTTATTCGCTCGTCGCTTCTGTTTGTCCGGGATGATCGCCCTTTGAACGAATGTCGATATTTTACTTCTTTTAATCTTTTTATTTCTATCTATACAATATGTTTCACGTGGCGCTGATATAACTGTATTCGAATTCATTTGTAATATAATTAATTACAATTCATCAATATAAATAATGAATTAATTAGTTATATTTAAAAGCAATTGCCGAAAATTGCAATTTACTGGGATTGGAAGTTTTCATGCAGAAACTTTTAAATTTAATTTAACGTACAATTATGATAAAAAAATTAATTTGCGGTATATAAAAAACGTAAAGAAACGTTAGTTTCAATAATTTACTTCAAATTTACCATAAAAATCCTTTAAATCCAATAATGTACATTAATTGCACTGCGAAAGTACTTTTTTTTTTATCACTACTGTACGTTAAATCTAATGGACAAGTTTATGCGAAAAATCTAACACCGGTACATTGAAGTTACTGTTTTTTTTTACGATATCTATATTTTATTTTTTTTTGTATCTTCGACTGATATATGCATGACGCGGACGCAGCATTTGCCGAGATGATGTTGTTGTTGAAATCGTCCCGCCGGTGTTCAAAGTGTTGTCATCCAACCTTTCAATATTTCGCGTCTCTGATTGGTCGAACAGTTTAAAGCTTTTCTCCGATGATAGGTTAACAAACAACAACACTTTTTCTTCCAATAGAATCTCGCAGTTTAACCTAAAAATCGACGACGACAAAAGACAACAAAAACAAACACATCGGTGCCTAATTCGAATGAATCCGTCAACAATATCAAATTTTAATAAGAATTCATCTACCGAGTATCTAATGAATCTACAATAATATTCTCTAATATCCACGTTATTCATGCCGCGGTGACACGTACATAAACTCGCCGCGACAACGTCGGTACCATATATATATATTTCCGCAAAGTGTACAACCGAATTTTTATCCACATATTTCTACACGTCAGTTTTGTAACGAAATTATTTTTAAAAATGTCAATTTAGACAGCAAAAAAAACATTTAATACTCAAGATTTTCACGATGTCGTCGAAAATTTCGAAATTATCACGGAATAAATATTGCATTGATTCGAATTAATCGTCGTTCGGATCGCACCTAACCTCGTCGCGAACACCCCAATTTTCCTACGAATAATATACAATGGCTGGAAATTTTTGGCAAAGTTCTCATCAGTAAGTCGAAAAATTTAATTTTTTATTATAAAATTAGTTCCATCGTTTTTTTTCACCAAAATCATAAGCTAAAAAAAAAAAATTTCGCAGTCAACAGTGGTTGCTTGACAAACAGGATCTGGTGAGGGAACGGCAACACGATCTTTCGATACTCACGGAGGAAGAATATCAGAAGCTATTCATCTTTTTTTCAAATCGTTAGTAAAATTAAAAAAAAAAAAAAAAAAAATTTCGCAATCAACAATACATTTTGCGTAATGCTAATGAATTATCATTATTATTATTATTATCGTATGATAGCGTAACATTAAACTTTTTTTTTTTAGTGATCCAAGTATTGGGCGAACAGTTGAAGCTTCGTCAGCAAGTTATAGCGACGGCAACTGTATATTTCAAGAGATTTTACGCTCGCAATAGTTTAAAATGCATTGATCCTTTGTTGCTTGCGCCGACGTCTGTTTTTCTGGCGTCTAAAGTAGAGGAATTCGGTGTGATATCCAACACAAGACTGATCAGCACTTGTCAAACCGTCGGTGAGTGGGGAAAAAAGATTTTTCAACAAATTTTTGTAATTTTTTTATAATATATAATATATAATATATAATATATAATATATAATATATAATATATAATATATAATATATAATATATAATATATAATATATAATATATAATATATAATATATAATATATAATATATAATATATAATATATAATATATAATATATTGAGGGCATTTTTTTTGGGAACTAAAAAATCAATTAATAATGATAATTTATTGCAGTAAAGAACAAATTCAACTACGCTTATTCGCAAGAATTTCCCTACCGTACGAATCACATTCTCGAGTGCGAATTTTATCTGCTCGAGCACTTGGACTGTTGTCTCATAGTATATCAGCCTTACCGTCCTCTCTTGACTCTCATACAAGACGTTGGACCGGACGATCAGTTGCTCACACTTGCGTGGAGAATAATCAACGATAGTCTGAGAACCGATGTTTGTCTTCTTTATCCTCCTTATCAAATAGCTATAGGTGAGTCGACGAATTTTTCAATGAAGTTCCATTTTACAACTACTAGAAAAAGAAAAAAAGAATGTATCGAACCGAACTATATGGAAAGTATCGTTGCCGATTTATTCGCTAATTGGCGGAAGAAACTCAAAGATTCGCGTAGAAAAACGAAAAAGAAAGTGTTAACGAAAATATTGCATACAATACTTTGTAAAAAATATCGATATTTTTTTTCTTTTTTTTTTTTTTATCACGAAGAAAAATAAACACGGTGTCCGAAATAAATTCAGAATATTCGAAACTTGATATAAAAAAAAAAATCCAGTAGGTCCGATTTTGCGACGATTTTTCGAAATTTTCACGCAAATTTCGTTTATTTCATAAATATTTTAGTATAATTAAAAAAAAAAAAGTATATTTACCATCGTCGATCCAAATACGTAGTTACGCGACTATGAAACGATGGAAATCGTGAATCGCATGAAATTCTCACGATTCTCACCATATCTTCGATATTATCAATTTTATTAATTAATTTGCCTATTAATTTCAGGATGTTTGCAAATCGCCTGCGTGATACTCCAAAAAGATCTGAAATCCTGGTTCGCCGAGCTGAACGCCGACATGGAAAAAATTCAAGAAATCGCTCGTTACATAATAAATTTATACGAATTGTGGAAGACGTACGACGAGAAGAAAGAGATTCAAGGATTGCTTTCAAAGATGCCAAAGCCTAAAGCAGCGCCGCAACGCTGACACGAGGGCGAATATAATTGCCTTTACGAATCTACCGAAAATCTTTAGTTGAAAGCGTCGATCGATAAAATTAAAAAAAAAAAAAAAAAAAAAAAAAAAAAAAACGAAAATATAAATTAACGCTATCGACAGATGAAACTCTTCCATTTTTTGTTTTTTCACTAATGTCGTTACAATCATTCCATAATTATTACGACTGTATGAACAAAATAATGACGAAAAAAAATTAATAATAATAAAGACGAACATCGATTTCGATAATCTTGAAATTTTTTTTATTTTTTTTTTTACGTATATACAATAATGGAGTTTCATGATTATCTTTCATATCGAACCCTTCGAGTAGCGTTTGTAGAATTTTTTCACATCGTCATGACCCGCTTTCGTAACGACCATCGTTCGTTTCCTGGATAACAGAAAATTAATTTATTTATTAATTATTACCGGCGATTTTGCAAGATTTTTAAAAAGGAAACAATAAATCGAAAGGAAAAAATCAAATCTGTTAAAAAAAATCAGCTGTTTCCTGTGAGAAAAATGTGTTTACCGATCGTTCTGCAATATCAGTACATTGGTAGTGATCGCGTGATTACGCAAAACTTCAAAATCGGCCTGCGAATTGAAACCGCTGTATAGAACCCCTTCGCTGAAGTTGAAACGATTTCGTTCGTTTTCCCACAATTTTATCTGATCGACTATAGTGGGTGGAAGAGTCGATCGTGGATCCGCTTCTACCATTTTGCTGTGCGCGTGCTGCTGCAAATAACTGTCGAGCAACAAAAGTTTTTACTTACGTAATTTTTAAGAAATTAAAAAAAAATTGTAGATCGATAAAAAAATTTTTTTGAATGTTTGAACTTTCGAAGAAAATTGGTCCCGTGAATCAAGAAAACGTCGATTAGCCGAGAAAAACAGCCTGAGAAAAAAATGTCGCGAAAAAAAAAGGCCGATGAATGAAATATCGGGGAAAAAAGATCATTTGCGGCCTTTTCTTCGTCAGTATTTTTTTTTCGTTGGATTTCTTTCCGCGGCATTTTTTTTTTCACTGCTTTCCGTCTGACGACTAACATTCCCCGATTTGAGGGGCCAATTTTCCAGGACTAATGATCCTAAACTCAAAAAACCTACCCGACTATTTGCTTTGCCGTAATTCCGCTCCTGAGCGCTTGTCTCACCGAATCTCTCGTCAATATCGAAACGACCAAATTCGGAAATCTGTAAAGCATTTCGCAAAAGAGACCGAGCAATGCGACTTGCAGATTCGAATTCGTATACGCGTAGACGCGATAATTTGTTTCGACAACGATATATCCCTCTTTTTCGATATCCCTTGCCACAGGTTTGTTCTGTCCGGTCGCTATATTGAGTGCCAAGCGCGTTGGATAAAACCTGAAAAGAAAAAAAAAAAATCAATAAAGAATCGACGATAATTTATCGAAAAAAAAAAAAAAAAAAATTAATAATAATTAATAGATTATTACGATGATCAATAATATTTTTAATAATTATTTCATTTTTTAGTAAAATTTTTAATATTTTCTTCTTAAAAAAAAAAAAAAAAAAAATATTTGTTTTTTTGTAATTAACTTTTTCGGCGATTCTCCGATCGATTACAAAGCCGATTTACCTTCCGGCTTTTCTTTTTCTCTGATAAACCAAACCGAATTCACGGAGATGTTGAAGAAACGTTAATAAACCCTCCGACATCCCTTCGGTACTGTAATCCTTTCCGAGCGTCGAGAAGTTCAATTGAAAGAGAAACGTTAGGCACTCGACGAGATCGAGACCTCGCGCCTCAATGGTATCCAAATACTGGAGTATGAAATACCACACTTGCGACGCGGTATCCAAAAGGAGAAATTGAAATCCCGCTTGAGTTATAACCGGACTGCCGTCCTCCTCGTCCCGCTTCATGAGACCGGCGTGTAACAATATTCTCACCGCATCGGCCGATATTCCTGCAAAAAAAAAAAAAAAAAACGTCAACAACAAATAACGTCCGTTAATCAATTTTTTTCGCGGTAAACTCACGGAACGTGTACGGAATTTGTTTTTTTACCACCAAATAAAGGTAAAAGTACTGTTTTTGCGTGAAATCAGTATGTAAACATTTCTCGAAAAAAAAAAATTGTACCGAAAAGTCTCTCCCCACTTTTTCGTTTGTTTGTATCATAAAGTAATAAATTAATAAATCGAAAAAAAAATTCAAATTTTGGAAAACATTTTTTTTTTTTTTCATTTTCTCCAAAATATGTAATCAAAAAATATTTCATATATTGCAATTATACAATATGTAAAAAAAATCCATCGCGTTGCTTCAGAATCAAATTTTAATTGTCTCGTTGGCGTAATAAAAAAACGTAATTTTTTTTTTTTTTTTTCATTTCTCATAAATATAAAATTTGGAAAAAATGCATAAAACACTTTTACAACTAAAAAATAATAAAAATAAAAATGTTTTTATTGGTTACGAAACGTTCCTTAGGAATTGTGTATAAATCGTCTCGTCAGAGCAAACAATCGTACCTTCCTGTTGCTGCGAACCGACCATATAGTGGAGAACACATTCCCATCTCTCCATGGCGTAGGAGTCCAGGAAAGCGACATCCCTGGGTTTGCTGTCGGTTTCCAATTGATTGGACATAGTCCAGGGTTTGCCGCCGCCAAGTAAGACTAGTTTGAGATTCTTTCTGAACGTCGAATTTAGTATCCATCCCGGTAAACCGCCGGGTATCGACGCTTCTTTCCAGACGTTCAATTCGTTTAACGCCTGAACGACGCGCTGATGCTCGTCGGCGTGGAGTTTCGAACACCACGACGCTATTACGGCCTGTGGCACCGGTTGTTCGACGAACAATAACCTCATAACGTAGTGTCGCGCTATGACCGGCAATTCGCGAAAAACGGCGAGACATATCGGGGGATTGTGATAAAGTTTGTTTAACACATCGGGTGGTCGCGATTTTAGATAATCGTGTAAATTTTTGCATTGCAATCCCGTCGGACGCAACAAATTCGGACCGCTCAAAGAACTTGACATATTTACGACACTCACGAATAAGTTACGAGGTTTTCTTTTAAACTGTTTGTTCACTCGAAAGTGTTTATTAACTCATCGCGTTCGAGGATCTTTGGAATAACGAATAAAAAACACTCGCGCGTTAACTGTGCACGGGGATTTGTTTATTTCAATTGTTAGGATTTTGTAGATTATTTAATCGTTTACAGATACACTCGCGAAGTTTCGATACTCTGCAGGCGAGACGACGTCGTGTTTATTGTTTTGGTGCGAAAGAGGCTACAAACGAGTATAAAGCGAAGCGAGCTGCGGTTAAATAGTATCGAAGCTCCATCTGGCGAACGAGTTTTTTTTTTTTTCGTGCGATTCGTTTTTTGTTTATCACAATGCACGATTATTACTATTAATCTAAAAATTCGAGTAAAACTCTTTAGTACACGAAAGTCGATATTAATTCAGCCAACAACAACAAAATGTGAAGATATATAAGGGTTTTGTACTATCATCATTCGATAATTCGGGGCAATCGGGAAGTCGGTGACCGCAGTTCCGACGGATAATTAAAAACCTCGAATAATCTATATAATTTAAATCGACTCATAAAAAAATGCAAATTATATTTGCAAATCGCTTCCTTTTTTTATCGGTGTTTACAAAACATTTTTGCATTACCGGTTTAATGTACCTGAAAATTTCATCAGCTTCCTTCCGGTACGCGTTAGAATTAGCGAATAAATAATTCCGGCACGGTTCACATCCGCTCCCCCGATCAAACCGCCCCCCGGTCAATCGAAGTTTTACTCCGAAAATAATAAACATATCAAAAAATTTCGTAGGAAGTTTAACGCCAACTTTATTTGCTTATTTTTTTTTCATCAGCCACTTCGAGTACAATATCGTTTATACTCTAAAATAAAAGAGTTAAATTGTTCGTTTTATCCCGAAAGAAAAAAAAAAGAAGAATAATCAATAGCAGAGACTGGGTTAGTGTTTAGTTAGTTTTTAGTACGTGCTACGATCGTTTTGATTCATTCGGTTTAGAAAAAAGAAAAAAAAAAGAGAATAGAAAAACGTCTAATCACGACACCGTTGAATCGCACATTGTGAATACAAACTTTTTGCTTTTTTTTTATTCGTTTTTTTTTTTCTTCGTAATAAAATGTGAATATTTCAACTGTATCAGCGAATATCGTTGATCGACAAAATCCACATTGATAAGTTGATAAAACGAGAGGGTTTAACAAGGGTATTTATCGCGAATACCTACTTACAATAATATCATGATCAGGCCCACTCAATAAATAATCTTACAAACAGGACATCATTTACTGTATATAACCATCGCGTTAATTAATAAATCTGTCGCCATTTTTTTTCTCCTCCCTTCCGTTAGTTATTTTTTTTTTTTTTCGTTAGTATTACACATACGTTCGTCAAACATACAATTACGATTTCCGTATTAAAAACTTATCTATTCAGTTTAAAAAATGTTAAACACGTAAAAGTATTCCATATAAAACTGTGTTTTTTTTTATACCTGACTAACTCAGATCTTACCAAAGAATAAGGATATTTGGTATCTCGATATCATTGTTTGCTTTTTTTTTCTTTTTTTCTTTTCGTCGTAAAAAATACGTGTAGAACAGTCTGCCCCGATAAGATACAAAAAAAAAAAAAGAAATTATTGTAGACGGAGCGTTTATATTTAGATTCGTAAAAAAAAAAAAAAATATTGTAGTTTATACGAAAACAAAAAAAGTTATACAAATTATATGGCTAAGATACACCGATAATCGTTATTAAACACTATCTGAAATGTACACGAGTATAAGAAATCACGGCGAAACATTGTTTTTTTTTTTTTTTTTTTTTTCAATTCTAAATAAAAATACGAATAAAATATTGTCCTGCGATTTGTGAGCACTTTGTCGGTAGGGGAGGTCGGATGCACATTTTGGACGCACGAAAAAAAAAACTCAAGAATTACGATAAATGAAAAAATTTGATTTCCGCGATCGCAACGCAAGATTCAGCAACGGGGAGACAAGACGACTTGTTTTTTTTTTTTTTGTAGAAGAGACGAAGCCGTTCATTATTGATTTCGCGACTCTTATATTTCGTTTTTCGTCGTAATTTTGTCTGTGATTTTATTATTTTCCTCTCGAATAAATCGTAATGTTTTTTTTTTTTTTTTTTTTTTCGAACATTTTATATTCGGTATTTCGGTGTGTATAATATGGTGACGGAGGCGGGATGTGGGTATTGGACGATTATACAACGAAAGTTTCTCGTATCGTTCATAGATTCGATGAAAACTTTCCAGGATGGGAAGAGAGGGGGGTGCGGATTGGCTACGAGAATCGATATCGGTTATCCGTTCGTTATTATTATTATTATTATTTTTTCATTTCGTTTTTTTTTCCATTACTTTTGGTTTTTTTTTTCTTTTCTTTTTTTTTTTCATTCATTTAAATCGGACAAATGGCAAGAGTGAAGGAAACTGTATTTTACGTAGACATGAACGGCTCCCTCAACAGTTTCGAGTAAATTACAGCCTACGTTATCGCTAATAGTATACGTGGAAGCCTTCCAAAACGCGATTTTATTTAATGCTTTATTTTTATCTATGTTTTATTTTTCGTTTTTTTTTCTTTTATTTATTTAACTTGTGACTTTTTTTTTTATTTTTTATTAATCTTCACATTCGTTAAGATTACGTATGGCAAGCGAGGCTCCCAAATGTTTTTCCTCGATAGATCGTTAAATTTGTTTTTTTTTTTTTTTCTTTTATTTATGTTTCATTCGTGTGTATTTTGTGTGTGTGAAACGCTCGGATAAGCGCTTTATTAACGATCATCCTGTTTTTTTTTCCGTTATTCGAACGATATTACAAAAATGATATTACTTTATCGCGTGTTTTTTCGTGTAAAAAGCTTCGCCAACATTTTCTTGCAAAACTTCGTGCAAAACTTCGATGAGCGGCTTTAGTGATTCGCCGGAGATAAGAAATAACGAAACTTATCGTTCAACCTTTTTTTTTTAACCCCTTCGCTTGCCGGTGGACAATTCTCGCGCGGAGAGACGGGCTAACGAGGGGAAGAAGCGTTAATTCCAAATAACACGGAATTCCACTTTCAATCGACTCTCCGGTCGCTTAAACAACAAGGATTTGGAACAGTTTTTCCTTTTCTTCCTTTCGAAAATTCACAACGCTACTAAGACATTCCCTGCAGTAGAGTCAATAATAATACCAAAATGTTATTAACATATTAATGAAAAAAAAAAAAAAAATTGTTTAATAAATCACCAGTCATCTATTTTTTTTTTTTAATCATTCGTTAATTTTTATCAATACGTATGAATTTTTTCAGAAATTCGTCGAATTTTTAAAAAATTGCATTTTGATTCGTTTATTTCGCCTAAAAAAATCGCAATTTTCAAAAATTCGACAATATTCCGAAAAAATCATATGTATCGAGAAAAATTAACAAAACTTAAAAAAAAAAAGTTAGATAGCCGGTGATTTGTTAAACAATTTTTTTTTTTCATTAATTTTGGTATTATTATTACGAAAAATCAATTTTTCAGCCAAAAGAAATACTTGCGTATTTTTATACCCAAATAATTCGGCTCTAATGCAAGAATTACCCCTTAAACGCGAAATTCCTCTGTCTTCTCAGTGTTTACGTGTGTTTGGTGTGCGTGCGAAAAACGGTATTTGGTTAAAACGTTACAATCGAAGGGCTTATTCCAATAGCATGACTAGCGCGACACGTTCAATCCGATGAACCGAATTAAAACAGCTTAAACTATTTTGCCAGTGGTATCTCTCTTCTCTCTCTCTCGTCCCGTATTATCACAACCCGTTTTTGTTTTTTTATTTATTTATTTTCATTTTTTTTTTTTTTCTTATTTTTTTTTTTTTAATAACGTAACTCTTCTAAATCTTATTTAATGCGTGGCTCATCACCTTATTAGAATAAGTCGCCCAATCAAATTGAATAATATTTCACTTATCTTTTTTTTTCTTTTTTTTTTTTTCATTCATTTCCTTCACTAAAGTTATTCATTATTATTCATAGTTATTAATATTATTATTATTATTATTATACTAATTTGCAATTGTGCATTTTCAAGTTATTCTGGTTTTTTTTTTTTTTTTTTCTTCATTTAAGAATTATTCTTCGAAGTTTGTTCGCGATCGCCAATTTTTAATATATACTTATTTTTCTTTTTTCTTTTTTTTTTTCTTTTCTTTTAATTGGATCAAAGGGACGGGTTCCAAAAAAAAGACATTCTTAATTATGTTCCATATCAATTAATGTGTCTGATATGTTTTACAAACTCCTTCGCACATTTTTTTCCTCAGATCTAAGATCGACGACTATAATTATTTGCTATTTTTTTGTTTATTTTTTTCTCTCCTCCGTTTTCATCGTTTTTATTTTTTTATTTATTTTTTTCCACGAAGTTAGAATCGCGTAAGAAAAGTTAATATCCTAAATGTTTCTTCTTTTGTTTTGTTCAGTCTTGTTAACGAAATAATAATAACGATTGTTGTTAGGGAAAGAAAAAAATTAATGTAGAAGAAACTAAAAGAGAAACAATATTCGCGTCGATACGACGATCGCGCAAAAATAATAAATGGCATTGGTATAACGAAGCGTATTCACGAATCATTCACAATCAACTGTACACAATTGCTATGTAATAAAAAAATACATTTATACATAATGATTTTTTTTTTGTTTGTCAGAAAAAACGACCGCGTCGTTGACAATGAATTAAAAAAAAAAAAAAAAAAAAAAAAACAACAACAACAAAAAAAAGCATTTTAAATATACAAATACTGTAATCTATATCGAGATTAGATTTTTAAAAAATAAAATAAAGAAAAAATACGCTGGCTAATTGCCACAGTGGCACACGAGTTAAATTCGTAACTTCGATTACACATAGAGATTCGTTAATATACTTAAAAAAAAAATAGACGTAATCAGTCCGAGTCTCTCGAAACGCGGAAGAATTTTCCGCGCGATTCATCCGGAGGTATAAAAAATTGAATTCTACGAACTAAAGTTGGACGTTTCTTTTTTTTTCCTTCATAAAAAAAAAAATAAAAAAAAAACATCAAGTAAAACGAAATAAATCGTACATTCGACAATTATTTCGCGCGTTGTTCGCGTTTTTTGAGCGATAAAAAGAAAAATCGATTTCTTTAAAAAAATATCGTGGCAAGTTTCCTTCCGCAAATGTTTACAATCTTTTAGATTAAAACAAAATATTCTTGTTTCTTCGTGAAATTTCGAAGAATGAATAATTGCGTAATAATCATAATAAAATTGATATAATAACATTCATTATTATCATTTATCATAAATTTTTAAAACGCGATTATCAATAATACGAAATTTCACAAAAAATATAAGAAAATTGATTTAATCGAAAAAAATTAATAATCGCCATAATTAATTATTCGTAATTTTCCAAAAATAATAATAATAAATATTATTATTTTATCAATTAAAAATTATTGTCATAATTAATAAAATTGATATAAATCGCGAGTAAAATATCAAAACAAATTGTTTACCGATTAAAAAAAAATCGTCGGCGAAAAACAATAATGTCCAACTTCGTAATCTAAACTGGCAAACACGATAATTAAAAAAAAATAAAAAAAAAAAAACTACAACCTTTTGTTCGAAAGGAGTTTTCACTAAGACATGTATTTTGTTTGGAACGTGACCCTTCGTGTACTATTATAAAAAACCCTAAGACTTTTCGTCGGATTACCGACGTGTCGCGTCGTCACGGGTTTTAATCGTTAATCCTTCGTTTATCGTCGTTATTGATCATCATAACTTGTTTTTCATTTGTCGTTTTTTCGTTTCTTTGTTTTTTTTTTTTTTTTTATGATACACTCCAACGTGGTCAACACGGAACGACGATCGATGACGAGATTTTCTTAGGTCTGTAGGGTGTTCGTAATTTCTCGATGCACCGTCGCCAGATCCTGTATGTATCCGGCTAATCGTGAGTTCAAAGTGTCCAAATTTTGCTTCTGAACTTTATTCGCGCTCAGCGCGAGTTCGAGTTGTTCGTGAAGTACCGTCAGCGTTTCGTGAAGTTCAGCGTTTTCCTTCTGTAGCGCCTGAATCGATAAATAACAAGAGAGGAAAATTATTAATTGATTAATTGATTAAACGATCGATTATTCGAGAGCGCGAACGCTTTTTCCTACCGTCGACGATCGGCGTCCGCGGCTTTTAAATACGTACCACAAAATCTTTGTTTTTCGTAGCCATCGTAAGCGCCTTGACCTCGTCGTTGCGCGTTCTCAATTCATTCTCAAGGGCCTCAATCCTCAATTTTAATGCCTCGCTGTTACCCTCCGGCATCTTGCCGCATTCGAGATCCGCGTATTTAGCCTTTACGCGAGAATTTTCCTCCTTGTAGAGCTGCAATTGTCTCTTCCACTCGTCAACGTTCGCCGTCGACTCTTGTAAGGCGCTCGTCAATCTCGCATTGTTGGTTTTCAGCGTTGCCAGTTCGACCTGAACGGAAAAATTGGGAATCAATAATTTCTCAATGATTCGGGAAAAATCGTTAATGGAATTAATTAATTAACAAAATTGTATTCAATGAAAATTGCGAAGATTTTTGTTGTATTTTTTTTTTTGTATTCTAAATACTTTGCTGTACCGTTGCACTGCAATAATTAATATCACGCAAATTTGGAGTTGTGAAAAAAAAATATATATATAACGATAAAGGATTTTTTTTGTTTTTTGTAGTTACCTCCCACTTTTTTGCGTTTGCCGAGCTCTGCGCCAATGCAAACTTCAATTTATCGTTCTCATACTTTAGCTGCATTTCGGTCGATTGTCCTCCCTGATTACCGCCGATTTGTCCCGATTTTCCTTGATGCTGAGGACTCTCCGTGTTCTGCTGCTGCTGCTGCTGCTGCTGCGCCTGAATCACTTGCGATCTCGCGTGCACCGCGTTCTTCAATTCGTCGTCGACTTTTCCTTGACACGTACCCGGCAGCGGACTACTGCTTACCGACGACACGCTGTTCTGCGCCGATATCATATTCGCGTTTGGATTCGGATTGTTTGACGCCGATATATTCGAATTTATCATCGACGAGTTTGGCGGATCTATGAGATCCTGTTCCGTCGACGGCATGTAAGAACGCTGCGTTATTGGACTGACGTTCGCGCTCGTCGACGGCGTTACCGATGAACTGTTCGATTGCAACTTCGATCCCGCTATCCTCGTCGCCTCTTTTACCTCGTGAAACTTTTCTATAAACTATTGAGAAAGAAATAAAAGAAACAAAAAATTAATTTGTAAGTTACGATTCGTAAAGATATTAAGTGATCGCCTACTCTGTTGGAGATTAATTTTTTTTTTTTTTGGATTTCGATGAAATTTTAAAGAATTAAACATTTTGTTTGTCGATTCGATTGAATCGATTTGATAATTGGATAAAATTTTAATGAATTGAAAATTAAGAAGTAAAAAGAATTAAGAATTCAATAAAAAAATTAAAATTTCATCGAATTATCCAATTATCGACGCGATCCAATCGATTTTAATAGATTTTATCGAATTTCGATAAACCGAATTTAAATTTATTTATAATTTTTCGATTTCGATAGAATTTTTATTTCCCATTGGTTCATCGCTATAATTGAAAGTTATACATTTTATAAACATCGTATATAATTTAAAAAAATTAATAAATAAAAAAAGAACAATAATACATAGTATATTATGTATTATATTTATTTGCATACGATAAATCGTATCCCTTATCGTCGTCTTTATAATTTTTTTTATCAAAAGCCGTGTATTCAACGGAAAATAAATAAATAAACAAATTTCTGCAAAAAACTTTACAAGGCCAGTTTTGCCTCCGGTTTTATTTCAGTTCGCGCAAAAACTCTCGTCGCAAAGCCGACCAATAAGAGACACAGGACACAGAGAGGAGTAAAATGATCAAAAGAACTGCATGTTGAAGGCACAAAAAATTACTCGCTGCTAAACTATGGGGGAAGCTATCCAGTAACTATCGATACATTTTTTCCCTCGCAAAGGTTTGCAAGACAACAAATGACGAGTAAAAACAAAGTATTGAAAAAAAAAATGTTACGACATTAAAATAAAAAGCAATAATTCTTTTTTTTTTTTTTTTTTTTTTTTTTAACGAATCAATACGCACCTTGCCTAATTCGGCCTCCGATGAAAATCCCAAACCATAAACGGTATTGGCTCTCACATCGGACCATTGTCCGAACTTTTGTGATGTCTTGGTAAACGTCATAGTAGGAGTAATTGTACTATTTATAACGGCCTGTGGACAAAAAAAAACGAAAAAAATGAGAAAATTTTGGAATTTTTTTTTCGAATTTTTTTTTTTTTTTTTTTTTAATTGCATTCATATGTTACCTTCGTTCCCTCGACGGAAATAATCCTATATAAACTCCTCGTGGAGTCGTAAAAAAAGGAAACGGAGACGGCGGCGGTGGATGCCGATACCCATGACCTCTTGGTCTTGGGATCGATGTGGAACACATGCGCCTTGCATGTGAAAATTGGTTGTTCGCTAAAAAAAAAAAAAAACACGATTTTTTTTTTGTCGCAAACTTTTTTTTTTTTATTTCTAAGTCATCCTTGTCGAGGATAAAAAGTAAAACGCCGGAGAGGCGTGCACTTTCTATAATTAGAACGAATGCGATGCAAGGCATATACTTTCAAGGTTTCGTCATGGATAACAAATGCGTGCAATGCAGCGGAAGTGCCTCTGTGCTGTTTTAACCCGCTGCCTGTTGCAGGGATCGTTGTGTCTTAATGAGGAAATACTCGATTATTAGATCGCGCTAAATCTCGTTTCCGCGACAAAATCGAACGCGGGTGAGAAAAATCGTTCGAAAAAAAGAAGAAAGAAATCGATATTTTCAATACTTTTTTTAAATTTATAATATAACATATTACGAGCTAATGTGGCGTAGAAATCGATTGAACTCACGATTAAATGATTAAACGCGAGAGTGCGGAGAAAAAAACGAAAAAGTAAATAATTTTTTTTCGAATTTTCGAAACCTTTTACGTTACGAAAAACATTTTTTTCGCATTTCAATAATACAAACGAATTACGCTGAGGGACACGTGACGACCGTTGCAAGGTTTGCATCGCGAAGGGGTTGGGCGATTGGAAATAATTGACGGCTCGTCAGAGCTCTCGATTGTTTAGTTTGTTACGTGCAACACCGTTCCAAAACTCGGAAGCAGGATTTTTCCTTTTACCTCCCGATTCACGATTATTCGGTGTTCGTGAAAAAAAAATCATTTTTTCATGAATAAAACGGTTGAATAGCTTGGATAGAATTTAACGAGATTGAGGGTGGGGGAGGGGAGGGCTCGGAGAAATGATATTAAAACTTACCCCATCGTCTCCTTTCCGGATGTCATAAAAGTAGGTGTTACACCGACGAATTCATGGAAGCACGGAATTAGCTCGATCTATGCTAACACCGCGCACCACTATCGTGAATCACTCGCGCGCGTTTAGTATATATATATCTATATATGTATATATATAAATGGATATATATATGTACGGGTGTGTATTTAGATTTAAAAAAAAAGGGGGATTAGAGATGAAAAAATAAAAGAATGTTTCTTTGAGCCTCACGAAGAATGATTGAGGTACAAACAGATGACAGTCGTCGCCATCCGGTGGCCTTCTGTTCCTGTAGCGATCATTAGACAACGTGAAACTAGTCGAGTTTCTCGCCGCAGAGAGCACCTGCGTTTAATCGATTTTTCGCGACAAGTGCTGCTCTTCCTCGGCCTCTCTCTAAGCTTTCTCTCCCGCTGCTTGGCTCTCCTGCAACGGAGGGGGGGAGGCTTGTGTGTGCATGCCGGAGCGAGGCTCGCATACGCATTGCGCGTACGCGATTTGTGTATTCACCTCGCGTACGTGTAAATTTGACATACGCATGTAGGAGGCGAGAAGCATGTCTGGTTAAAATCACTGTAATTTTTGGAAAAGCGTCAAATAACCGAGTTGTTAATTAATTTGTTTTCAACATTACGTAAAAATTGGATTAATTGAATAGAATGATAAGTTTTTGTTTGTGAAGGCGGTACGATGTTTATTAAATGTGCATCGCTTTGCGTTGCTTTGCAAGTCTGTACTTTTTTTTAAATTGGGATTTGCGTGACGAATTTCTCGTTTTTTGAGGACGATGCTAAACGCCGATTGCTAAAATAATAATCATTGCATTCAACAGTAGTCAAATATTATCGGTCATTTGATATCATTGCATTTTTCTCAGCTATTCGAGAAAAAATTAAAGTTTCGTAGTTACGTAATTCCTCATATAGTTGGTATCATTTGTTATCGGCGCATGCGCGTTCCGTCTCACATGATCCCTCTGAATGACGAAACCCGTTCGAAAGGTTATGCACTGATCATAGCCGGTGAAATCGTTGCTTAGTGGTCTCTGAAAAACGTATTTTTAGTAAATTAATGTTCAATTTAAAAGGTAACGATTGTTCGACAAGTATCAACGAGAATCGTGAGAAACCAGCGAAATGATTTAATTATCCTGACAGTGAAATATTCATCGAGAAAAGCACATCGTTGATCAGACGTATTCTACTCTTCAAACGCCGAAAGGTAAAACACGCGGACAGCCTTTCGTACGAGCCTTCGATTATCAACGCATTTTTTCATACTGACAATAATCCAATATTTCGCATTTTCGTTATTGACAATCTCACTAATTATCGGCGTTCTTTTCACAGAACCGTAACAATCGATGTCAAAATGTTGAATTGCGGAGCAATTTTCACCCGAACGGGTCCACTCAACACAAGGTTCGTCTTTCTAATGATTTCATAACGCGGCGTTATCTACGAATTATTTCATGCAAATGAAAAAATACTTTTAATATTTTCATAACAAAAATTGTATTAATCAAAGTTATACTAATGAGTTATAAAGAAATCAATTAAAATTATGGAAATATTTCATTTTTGGATAAAGAATTAATAGTTTATAATTATTTGGTGTCTTTTTAATGAGAATTTCATTGCCCTACCGGGAAAAATTACGTTTAGTACAACAATTGGATTGGCAAGTAGAGGAACAAACATCCGGAGACACGCGTCAACTATTTCAAGAAACAAATTTTTCAAATCACATTTATTGGGCGCAACATGGCAGTCATTGTCGGAAGTACAGAATCGAGTATTGGCGCCTCATATTATCTTCAAATGCATCAACACAACGTACGCGAGATCTCAATGTATGAGAAAAATTCGTACGCATCTTCTCGCAAGATCTTCGGCGAGTACAACGGACGTTACGACAAAAACGGATATCAGACACTTTTCCGAGGTAAATGAAAAGTTAACGCACATTGAAGAAAAAACAAAAAAAACAAAAAAAATTATCATTATGATTATTTTTTTCTAATTATTATTTCGATTTTTTCGCAATGAATAATTAATAACGAAATAATAAATCAATACCTAATTATTTAATGATAATGTATTGTTAATAATAATAGTAGCGATAACAATATTTTTTTGTTTTTTTTTTTTTTTTTTTTCATTTTTATTATTAATTATTTCATAATTATAGCTATAATTGTCTATAAGAAAGTTTAAATAATTTTCAACAAATTACAGGGTGACTCTGCCAAAGATGAATTGAATGATCGCACAGGCCGTATTAATGTTCAACGTTTTTTCGACAATATCGAGGATGGCGAGCACGAGCAGCCGCAGCCGAAAAAACGCGGAGTTAAATTGGGAGGTGAAAAAAAAAAAGAATTCGATTCGATTTCGTCGTTCCGCAGTTGCGATCGATTTTTCATTACTCATCGATCGATTTTTCGTTACTCATCGATCGATTTTGTATACAATGTTTTTTGTTTTGTTTACAGATATAGAACATTTGTATCCGCAACCAAAAAACACGTTGAACGAAATCTATCAATCAGTTGGTTCGCAATTAAAGTGTCCGCCACCGTTCAGCTCGGACTTTCAGATAATGAAGAAGGGCGAAAACAAGATTTGGCACTGCGAGTACAAAGTCACGTGGCCGGAACCGATGGCGATATCGGGAACGGCGAGCAGTAAGCCCGGGGCATCGCGGGCCGCTGCGCTTAAAGTTTTGCACTGGTTGCACAGCACCGGAAAAGTGAAGAAAGGCGCGCCAATCGTATACGACACGAAGGAGATAACGGATTTGTACAACAAGCCGACGCCCATTGACGTTAAGCAGGGAACGTTGGTTCAAGTTCGCGAACTCTTAAAAACTTATAACGACGAAATAAACGATGTTATAGCGAATTCGCATCGCACGCACAATGTCAAAGACATAGTGTTGTCGAGCAAAGAGACGGTGGATCCGGTGGGTCGATCTCACGCGCACAGCTGGAGTAACGAAGATTGGGAACGTCGTAACCGCGATTTATGCGTGAGACTCGAACGTCGTCAACTTCGCGAAAGACAAGAATTACCGATAACCGAATATCGAGACAAAATAATCGACGAAATCACCAATAGCCGAGCATTGCTGATAAAAGGCGACACGGGATGCGGCAAAACGACTCAAGTGCCTCAGTATATAATGGATAGTTTCGCCGCGAATGGCGAAGCCACGAATTGTAATATGATCGTCTCTCAGCCACGTAGAATATCGGCAATTTCGCTCGCCGAGCGTATCGCTGCCGAGAGATACGAACACGTCGGCGACGTCGTTGGCTATCAAGTGCGATTGAAACAAGTATTGCCGCAAACACCGGCCGGTATGTTGTTCTGCACGACTGGTGTACTTTTGCGAAAATTACAAAGCAATCCGACTTTGAAGGGTTGTTCGCACGTTATCCTCGACGAGGCCCACGAGAGAAGCATAAACACCGATATGCTTCTCGTTCTGTTGAAACGCGCATTGCAGAAAAATCCGGATCTCAAGGTGATCGTTATGTCGGCAACGATAAACGCCGATCTTTTTCAAAGTTATTTCAATTGCGGCGTCATCGACGTACCCGGAAGAACTTATCCTGTGGAAATGAATTTTCTCGAGGATATCACTAAATTGGGAATACTGCCGACGAAACACTACGTCGGTGATAGCGAATATCCCGAAGTTCCCTTCGTCGATTGTGACCAGATTGCCGAATTGATAATGTGGATATCGCGGAAAAAACCACCCGGCGCTATACTTTGCTTTCTTCCCGGTTGGGGGGACATAGTGAAAGTTAAGAAATATCTCGAAGAACGTGGCGGTCGAAAAAGTGGCCATATGATAGTACCGGTACACTCGAGAATGTCGCATCAGGATCAACGCAAAATCTTCCAACATCCACCATCCGGATGTCGGAAAATTGTTCTCGCTACCGATATCGCTGAAACTGGGATAACCGTCACCGATGTTGTTTACGTTGTCGACTCGGCGACCCGCAAAGCCATGCGATGGCACGCGAAAAAAGGTTTGGCTACGATGGACAATCAGTACGCTTCTCAGGCGAATATATTGCAACGGTGAGATTTTATGATCATTTTTGCTTTTATTCTTTTAAGCATTTTTTTTTTTCTCTTTATTTAATTTAATAATTAATCATACATTGCTTTATTTGATTTACTTTTTTTTAAGCTTTTTTAATTTTTGTAGTTCTTTCCGCTCGAAAAAAAAAATCCGCTTATAAGCGAAATTTTATCAAAATTAATAGAAACTTTTGTTTTTTTTTTTTCTATGAATATTCAGGAAAGGACGCGCTGGTCGCGTACAGCCGGGAACGAGTTATCACTTTGTGTCGCAGGCGCAATTCAACAATTTGGAAGTACATCCATTGCCGGAAGTATTGCGAAATTCTCTCGAGAAGACGGTACTCGATTGCAAAACTTACAGCAAAGAGAAGGCTGTGAGTTTTTTGGGAAGCATGCCGCAGCCTCCGACGACGTCTGCGATACAGAAAGCTCTCGAAGATCTTTCGGAACTCGGTGCCTTGGATGCTGACGAAAATTTGACTCCCCTCGGCAAACGCATAGCGTTGTTCACCGTCCATCCAAAATTAAGCAAAGCGATGGTTTACTCATCGATATTTCAGTGAGTTCGAGAGAATTTGCCATTCTCGTTAATGCAATTTATTCTTCGATGAGAAACGATTGTTCAGTTGAAAATTGTGTTTACAGATGCGTCGCACCGATGGTCACGATAGCGTCGGCGATGTCGGCGGAGAGCGAAATATTCGCCGGAACTCTTTACGACAAAGAAGCCATAAGGCGCATCAAGCAACAGTACCATCCAACGAGTGATCATATCAGTATCAGTTGGTTGTTTGCACAATGGGCGGAATACGCAAAACAGGGAAGTAATACGACGAAACAATTCTGTTGGAGTACGAGATTAGTTCCCGAAAGAATGTATACATTGTCCAGTAAGTTTCCATCTCTTCAACGTATAAAAAAAATCGATTGATTTTTAGTATTTAATTTTTTTTTAAATACTAAAGTATTTAAATTTTTTTAAATACTAAAGTATTCAAATTTTTTTAAATACTAAAGTATTTAATTTTTTTTAAATACTAAAGTATTTAATTTTTTTTAAATACTAAAGTATTGACATTTTTTTTAAATACTGAAGATCGATTATATTCGCGATAACTTGTGAAACAACGTTATTCATTAATTTTACAGAGGTACGAGATCTGAATGCCGAGCATCTTGTGCAGTGTCACATGCTTCGAAGTATCGATGATTACGCGAATCCTGACAGCGTCGACAATGAATACTCGACGCTCGACGAACTCGTTAGGGGCGTATTGCTCTCCGGACTTGATCAGCTTCTTCAACACCGCGACTTCGACATACGAAAGGGAAAACTAAAGAAAGGAAAAAACGTTTTCGTAATGGAGTGAGTTAATTTTTTGCACAAACCATGAATAATTAATTTTCCCGATTTCCGTAGAGAAATTGATTTACCGTGTCTTTTTTTTACTTGAAGGGATGGCGTTCGCGCAACTATTACACCGGAAACTGTAAACTTCAAGAGGAAATCGTTTCCCAGTCCTTTTTTGACTTACGTTCGAAATCAGCACAGCGAAGAGAGGCGCACTTCGCTGATACGCGAAACCAGTATGGTTTCACCTGTTACTGCTCTGCTTTTCACACAAGCGAAAGTTCACGGATTCGAGGTAAATACTGGATGATGGAGAAGAGTTGAGATACAGCGGAACTTCTGTTTTCTTAACTTCGCTTAACTCAACCGCCCGCTTATCTAAAGGCGTTACAATGGCAACGATTTTGCTTAACTGAATTTCCATTATTGTTCGTTCGACCCGCTGCGAGCGCTGCGCACGTGCAGAATCACGCCGTAGCGTTGTATCTAAGAACGCGTATACCTCTCGTTGCCTCTGCTGGCAGCAACTATCCGAGAGTAGGGACTGTTGGGGAAATACAGAATAGCGAAAGTTTTCGGTTCCGTCGAATTGAAAAAAGAAGAGTTGTACGGTACAACGAAAATTTGTTATTTCATCGAATCGTTATGTGTTTTTAAACGCTGTTTTTTCAACAGTGTCCGCCTGCGGATGGACAAGCAATGGACAACAAATCGGTAGTGCTTACGATTAAAGGAAGAAAAAACTTTAGACTTTCCTGCGAATCTGCGTGAGTGTTACCGACAATTTTCCATTAATAAATTACTTCATTGTGTTGGTTGAATTTTAATATTTTTTCTATTCAACTTTTGATTCAATTTCGTAGCGTCGCGAGTACTCTTTTGCATTTTCGCGACTCGATGTGGAACGTCGTGCGTTATCTCGTGGAATATCAAGGACTCGTCGACATGGATGACGAGAACGATTATCAAAAGGTCGAGGATTACAAAAGACGGATGCTTCAGGTCCTCCAAAAAATGCTGAGTGAAGCGGCGGAACAGATTGACCAACCGGCAGAAAATATCGCTCGAGAATCGTCCGACGAGGATGATACGCACGAAGAAGATTATTAATAGACGCCGAAAAGGGTTGAAAAAAAAACTTCTAACCGTAAGTTTCATTGTCAATTAATTCATTTATGATTGACCACGACGTCGACTAATTTGGTACAAAAAAAAACAATATACCAATGGCGTGTAAAAAAAATATTTGCATAAATTCATCTAAGAAATAATTTTCTTAATTTCCTTCGCTCGCAGTCATACAAAGTTTATTCCAAACAAACAAATCGCGAGAATTTGTTTACAAAATAAAAAAACTTATATTGGCACAAATACGTGAAACCGGAAATACGTCGATGAATTAATGCATAAATAGTAAAAAAAAAAAAGAGAAAAATGGCAAAATAAAATGTATTCTTGTGAATGGAAAATATCCGGCGATAACGACGAAAGACTGTCCAGAAAAAAAAGAATCCCGAAGACACGACGATCGTGTCAGGAATATTGTAATAGACAAATTTAGGAAAAATGTGACAATAGAATTTTCGATTCTTTGTCATTTAATTGCTACCAAACTTAGGATATGTATCTCCGAAATATAAAAAAAAATGATCTTTCTAATCGATTCTTTTTCTTCGTCGTCTTCCCTCGACAAAAACAGTGAAACACATCGGAGGTATAACAGTTGCATATTTTGCATTGCGCGGCTTTTGAACTTAAATTTTAACGCAGATACGAGTAGACTGTTAGCAGTAGAAGAATTATCGGCGATAGTAATATCGAAGTTGCGCCACTGGTGCACACGAGGTTATCGTACGAAATCGTGTACTTCACCATATCCGGGTACCGACAGTAACGATCGTCGTTGCATTGATAAACCGGGTTGGTCGTCGCGTTAACCGCCACCGACATGTAGAAACGATTGCATTCGTGAATGTAAGTCGCATCGCCGCAGGATATCTTGACGCTGTGAGACTCACTGCTGATTGTTATACACGAACTTGACGATTTTTCGATATCGAGAGCCTCGCGAGACGTGCAAACGGTCAAACTTGCCCAACTCGGTCCTTGAATCTGAAAAAAAAAAAAAAGAAAAAAAAAACCATAGATTCCGAACCAATTTTTTTTCTCTTAAATCACAGAATGCATGGAATCGATAAGCTTTTTATCAGTTGCCGAGAGATAACTCACTTTTATCGTGGGGACGTTATCGGTATCATCGGTGTGGAAATAGTTTGCGTTCATATGGTAAAACTTAACGCCCGAAGGCTCCAAATAATCGTCGTAAGAACTCGAAGATCCCGATTTCGAGTAACTCGCGCCGCATTGAGAGTTTACGAGACGATTGGGAACTGAAATTAGCATTAATAAAATAAATAAATCGGTAAATAAATGCCGCGACTTGAGTTTGTAACGAGAAACACGTTTTTTTTTTTTTTTCAGTCGCTTTACTTACCTCGTTGTATACTCGCGACAAGTCCGTTTATAGGTACCGAAATATCCGGTGTAGTAATCGTGGCGGGAATTGAAAAGATATCGTTGTTCGAATCGTTGACGAGATCGGACCACGTGTCCTTCGACCCGCGTGTCAAAAATTTGAATGTCACGTCTGCGGATAAATTCATCAATCATTAAAAGAAAAATTATCGAAAAATTGTCGAAAAATGGTCGAAAAATTATCGAAAAATTGTCGAAAATGATCAAAAAATTATAGAAAATGATTTATATTATCGAACGATGATGATCTATAACTATAAGTCGCGGTGACTACGAAAAAACAATGTAAATTCTTACCGGGGGCATCTTCGCGTAG
Source organism: Buathra laborator (assembly GCA_934046635.1). Classification (NCBI taxonomy): domain Eukaryota; kingdom Metazoa; phylum Arthropoda; class Insecta; order Hymenoptera; family Ichneumonidae; genus Buathra; species Buathra laborator. The sequence goes on along the minus strand of OW203895.1, from coordinate 18,547,424 downwards.
GTTTTTCAACCGTTCTAAACAGTATTCCTTGTCGGTATCCGAAATCGTCGACGAATACGGTATCATCAGTATCACTTCGGAATTTTTTCCTCCCAACCCGCGATCTTTTTCCTCGTTAAGCTTTTGCTTTTCCAGCGATTCGATTTTATCGAACGATTTCGAGATATCGAAACCTTTGCTGACTACGAAAAAAATTATGAATTGAAATAATTGATAATTAATAATAATAATTGATAATTTCAATTGTTAGGAGCGGAGCGGTGACACTAATTTTTCAATCGTTTAAATCGATTTTTTTTTTTTTTACGAAATTTCCGAAAACAAAGCATAAAATATTACGAAGAAGAGGAAATCTTTAATCGCCAATACTTACAGGTAGAATAGTAACTCTGATTAAAGTTTTGAAAGTCCAATATATCGTTGCTGTTTTCGATTATAACACGTCCATCGTGAGCGCTTATGATAGTAAAGTTACTGTTAAACTTGTTGATTTCAAGTTTTCCCAGAAGATCGCTAAAAAACGAAAATTTCGATAAGAGCCGTTTGAATAAACGCCAATAAATCGTAAATAATATTTACAAACCCAAGTATAGGATTGATTGCCTCGAAAGGCCATTTGGTATCAACGAAAATCGTAATATCGGTGGAAATGCGATTGATAAATTTACTCGCTCTCGCCGCATCGCCGCAAAGTGGATCGTTCAACGAAGAAGCTATAGAACAAAAAAAATGTATCACATAACAACAATGCATTTTATCACAAATTCATTTTTTGGATGTGAATTAATATAAAAAAAATTTATTAATAACTAATTAAACTATTAATTAATAATTCATAAATTATTTTATAATAATGATAAAATAATAATTAATAATGTGATTTTTTTTTTAATATTCGTCGATGTCAAAGTTACTTACGAATAAACGTGAAAAGCTTGTTAGTTGCTTGAACGGCGAATTTTTCTATAGTCGGCGGATCGATCGTAACTTTTGCTACGCCGGGGCTCAGCACTAGCGCCGATCTATAAGTCTGAAAAGTTGCGAAGATTTTTGATTTTTTTTACATAATTTATCATCGACTATAATTAACTTTTTTTAATTTTTACGAATTATTATTACTATCATAAACGACAAAGGATTACCTGTTCGGTTGTCGTCGAATTTGGTGCCACAGATGTAAGCAAAGTTTTTCGATTACACGCCCTTATCGACGAATTGAATACACCTCTGTCGCTGTAATACATATCGATAATCTGCGATAGTTTCAGATTCGGAACTTTCGCGTACCAACCGGCGACTTCGCTCGCGAGAATCAAACCATCGAGATCTCCGCGAATCTCGGCAGCCGTGTAGAATAAATCTTCATTCGAATTCAAGAAATACCAACGCGGCAATTCGGAGGAATTCCAGTGGCCGTCGACACCAATATTCAGAGGTTTATCCGCCAACGGACCCTGTCTCAGCGCCACTTCCGCCAGATTCCCTGCAATTTTTTTATTCTCGTTGAAAAACGTTTACGAAATCGAACAAAAAATACGATTTTTTTTTTCATCGAGAAAATCACTTTTCTGTGGTTTTCGGTACAATTTTCATAAATTGACATCCATTAATTTTCTCTATAATAAACAATAAGTTTAATCATTGAAAGAATTTTTTTTAGTAAAAAAAAAAATTACGAATGATTTTTAATTTTCACGAAAATCGATTTCTGATAGTGAAATTTGTTGTTAATAATAATAATTATTAATAATAACAGTAATAAGGATTATTGTTATTATAAATCGTTATTATTATTAATAATCATTATCAATTATTAATATTATTACGGTACCGGCCATCGTAGCCATCCATTTATTGTCCAAAGTGGTACTCGACAATGCGTCACGGGATTGCCATTCCTCTTTCAACAAATCGCCGAGTCTGACGTTCTGCGGTTGAACGCCGGCGGCGATGCCAGCGAGTACCGAGCCGGCGGCTACTGCACCCCAATCAGTTTTTATAACTCCATTCTCAACGGGACATTTGCTCGCCGGTGGTAAAGCGATTACTCTCGCGCTATCCGGATGATTCGGCGGTAACGGTGGATACCAAGAATTTGGATCGACTCCGTTATCTTTCGTCTCATCCTTGTTGCCCATAGTTTCGCTGAAATTCGATATATTTCCGGTATTCGATCTTTACAATTATTCGGTACGATCAATCGTTGGTATATTGGCAAATATATATTTACAGCTGATCGTCCGTCAACGTTTCTACGTCGTCAATCATTTTGCTCGATTGCGTCGCCGAGTATCTTCTCCATCTTCTCGAATGTCTGAATTCCGAACTTCTTATGCGACACGTCGTTGACTCGTCACCGCGTTCGATTATCTCGATACTACTCGATAACATAGAGTGCAGTGAACACTATGAAAAAACGAAAAAATTTAATTTATCAAATTTAATTTATTAGACTTTTAATTTATTAAACTTTTATTTCGTGAAATTTTTAATTTTATAATATTAATTCATAATTGTATTGTATGTTGTCATTTATACAACATAATTTATTAATTTTTGATATATCGAAAATTCTCTTTTTAAATGGTCATTTCAAAACGATGCAATTTCCAATGACCGTAACGATAGTTTCGAATAATATTAATTTCGGCTTCCGAATTAAAGAATTCTAAATACATTCTTATTTTTCACGATTACGCGAAAATATAAAAACGTTGGAAAATAATAATTTTAGACTCACGCGTTCGACGCTGGAGAGACTGTTATTGGGAAACGCCATAGCATTTCCCGGTATCAATCGCAGTGTCTCAGCGTGACGATAAAATTGTACTCCATTCGGCGCGTATGGTGTCACACCCGCCTGAACGGGAACGAAAGGATTTTGTACGATGCCGTCTTGACGGAATCTGAAAATCGATTAAAATCAATAAAATAGTATTGTTTGGTCGATTATCTAAAAACATCGATGAAACTTTGACTACAGGAAAATTTCATAGAATTACGGTGAATTCCATAAATAATAATAATTAAACACTTTAAAGGATTTTACGGTCCTTCATTTTTATTATTTTTCGTGTTTATTTTTTTATCGTATTTTAAAATTTTTTTAAATTGTCTTCAACGCCGCGTGTTGTTTGGTCAATTATCTAGAAACATCGATGATACTCTGACTACAGCGAAATTTCATAGAATTACGCCGAATTCCGTAAATAATTATAAAGAATCACTTTAAATGGTTTTACGGTCCTCCATTTTTATTATTTTTCGTATTATTTTTTTTTATGGTATTTTTTCATTTTTTTTAAATTCTCTTTAACGCCGCGTGTTGAGTCAATCGTCCAATTCGCGATTAGATTAATCGGGAAGTAATTAAAGTAAAGTTACGTTTTAATTTTCCATTTTGCTTACATACCTGTGTAATAGTGCAACCGATAGGGTACGTAAGTCCATATTGAGACCAGGCGTCCCTTCGATTTTTCGTATTATTGCCAATAACGACGGTATGTTTTGCGGTAACTTATTGTTTCTATCAAGAAGGTAAGTATTGTTGTAGCACTCCAGAAGCGATGTGGGCACATTGGCCATAGAATTTTCTTGTGCATAAACGGCTGAAAAAATTCGATAATTAATTACGAAAAAAAAAAAAAAAAAAATTTTAGAAATTTTTTTATTAACGTGCAATCGATAGGAAATATCGATTATTCAATATCGCATATTTCCATTATCTTTAGCTCACCGCATAAGCCGACGACGAAGACGCCGATTAACTTATTCATTTTCTTGAATGAAAATCCCGATAGATTATGCACCGATCTTTTTTCACTTTACAATCGATCTGATTGCTCGTATTTCACAAATTGCCAATCACATCACTCGATTCAACGAAATTAATTAAGAAGATAATAAGAGTTTCATAAGTTTTGTACTAAAATAGAAAAAAGTGTGTTCTGTTCATTTGTGTCGAACAGGTACTGCAACCACACCTTACGGCTTGCGTACAAAATTCTACTATCACTATCAATGATAAGATACGTTATCCTATATGACTAAGCGCCCCCCTCTCTCCGTTAAACGGCAGATGAGGCTTTTTATTTTCATCGCAATATCATCGGTCTAATTTTATAAACTATCGATGCGCGTCTCGATATATTGGTTGATCCGATATTACGAGTCGATGAAGAAACTTCGAGTAAAAATTATGCAACGATATATGCAATCGACTCAATTGGTTACTTTTTTTTCGAAATCGACGGATAGACTATCGATTCTGCGGAATCAATATTTGATTTTCAGCGTCGAGAGATAAACACCGAGTGTAACATCGGAATGCAATTTATCACTTGCAACTTGGGATTCGAATGAAAATGATTATTCAATGTGAAATTTTCGTGGAAAAATAAGAATCGATTATAAAAAAAACCAAAAAGGGACTATACGTGAGACATTTGACATCGTTTTCCGTTATCTTATCGAAGCCGGAATGGGATGTTATCATAACGAATCTTTACCGTTTTTTTGTGACTCATGATGAAAATTTACGTTGACTCGACTTGAAAGGCGTTTGTAAATCACTATATTCCATGAATGAGTTGTGTGAATTATTCACTGCGATCTCATTATTTATACAGTTGTTGCAATCAGCGATTCTATTTGTTGGATGGCGTATTATTTGCGATCTTTGCATCACTGAATGATGAGTCGGCGATCGAAGAATTTCGAAAAATACATATATGGGTCACTAGCCGCGTGGCGTACGAAAATTAAATAAAATTAAATTGGGAAACAAAAACGCGTGTTGACACAATACGCACAATCGTAATACGCAGTCGCGTGAATAATTTCGAGAATTAATTAAAGTTGTGACTTACCTTTTTAATTCTTCGTCTGCGGACGTTTATTTCCAGTAATTTCGCGTATTGCTATTATCTAATATCTTCCTTTTGTTAACCAATTTTTTAAATAGCAATGCAAATCCGATTTCCGGGAATATACTTTCTTAAAGTATATCCTTCACTCGATGTTCAAAGTACCAAAATTAGAAAAACTACTTGAATATCGCACAAAATTTAAATATTATTCTTATTCTCCCGATATTTTTTATTTGCATATTCATTGATTCTTATTTCACTGATTTTCCCGATTATTTTTATCGATTATCGTTTTATTTATGAAATACGAGTTTATTTAGTAACTCGTATTTTATTTTCTCGATTGCGATTTTATTATCATTTCTTATCTCGACATTTTCCATCGCCGCGTCTTATTCACCCGATAGACAATTTTTTTTCGTGTTAACATTTTTTTCTCGTTACTTTTGATTTGCATATTCATTGATTCTTATTTTACTGATTTCCCCGATAATATTTATTGATTATCGTTTTATTTGTGAAATACGAGTTTATTTATTGACTCGTATTTCATTTTCTCGATTGCGATTTTATTATCGCGTCTTATCTCGACGGTTTCCATTGCGGCGTCTTGTCCACCTGATAGACAATTTTTCCCGTGTTAAATTTTTTTTTCTCGTTACTTTTGATTTGCATATTCATTGATTCTTATTTCACTGATTTTCCCGATAAATTTTATTGATTATCGTTTTATTTGTGATATACGAGTTTATTTATTGACTCGTATTTCATTTTCGCGATTGCGCTTTTATTATCATTTTTTATCTCGACATTTTCCATTGCAACGTCTCGTTAACTCATTAACGAATATAATATATCGTATATATCCCGTAGAAGAGTTCACAGCAGCGGTAGTTTCAGGATAGTGAAGGATAATCCGATAAATTGGAAAGGTGTCGTGTATTATAAAAAAAAAAAAAATTATTAAGTACACAAAAATATTCGCATGTATAAATAATCACTGTTAATATTATGTATCTCGGCAAGATGCAAGGCACGTACACGGCACTTGGATAGAAAATATTTCTAATATTTACATTTTGTTCTGTTCTCTTTTTTTTCTTATTCTTTTCCCGTCGCCTTTCGTTGCATTCTTCATTCACTTTCAGCACATATATGGGGACATGCGGTTGCATTAAAAGTACGTCGCGTTTTCGAACAGTTAATTTTGCGCCCAACTTTACATCGAAAAAAAAAAAAAAACCATTACATCATATATATATATATATAGAGAGATATTTGTATAAATATATTCCGTAAATAATAGCAACCGCGCGAGTCTCAGTAACTTTATGCTAAAATATTTTTTACATACTTCTATTTACAATTTCGAACAAAGTGCACACAGACGCTATCTAATGTGCCGGGAAACAAATCTTCGTAAACAAAAAAAAAATAAAAAAAATTACGATGGCAGGGGATTTCCAATCCCAGGATTTGCTGAGCGCGTTACGTTTTTTTTTTTTTTTTTTTTTTTTTTTCGTAACATGGATGGCAACTTTGAATACGAATTTACTATATGTAGAAAACGAAGGAAAATTTTTCCATGAAATATTTCGAATTACCAGAAAAAGTTGCGACGTATTCGACTTATCAAATGATTTTTTTTTTCCGTGATTTTTCTCGTTTTCCAATTATTAGATATACGATAAATAATATTTTTTTCATTTTCATCAAAACAAAGATAAAATCTTAATTATTAATCTCGAATGGACAAAAAAAAATAATAATATTGGCAAATTTTTCAAAAGAATGCCTTTTTTTTCGAGGACACAACCAAATTCTCACTTATCTTTTTCTTCTACTTCCTTTTTTTTTTTTCTCGTTGCTTCTTAATTTTCTTTCGTTTTCGCGTCAGAATGATGTAACTCTCTCGAGTATTTTTTGTTTTCTTTTTTTTTTTTGTATTTTCTTTTCTTTAAGCACTAGAGGTCCACCGACTAGTCGGGTTAGTTGAATAGATTAAACGCTACGAGGATCTCATTACTAAAGTAAATAGTAATTATGTAGTCGTAAATTAAATTAAGAAAAATACTGTTAGCTAAAGCGGCTGCATGGCGTTTGCTTCTAGTGCTCCAAAAATGCAATATAATTCGCACAAACTTCCGTCGTACCGAATTTTACTCGACGTAAAAAGTATTTTAAATATCGACATTCCATCGAAATAAAAATTTCGATCGATCGATCGATTTCGAATTTCGAAAATTTCAATATTTTTATCGTCGACTGATTGTGAAAACAAAAAAAAAAACATTGATTTCGTCAATTTTGGCTCTAATATGCATCTTACGTAACTAACGAGTTGAGTTTCTCGTGTGTACCGAGAGGTAATACTTCGACGCCATCGAGGCGCGTAAATAATTAAAAATATCCGAAAACTTCGGACAAAAGTTCGAGTCGTCGGTGAATTAGAATTTCTTTCTCTCGACACGATTCGATAAATGTTTAACGATTATTTACAAGCGGAGTGCAAGAGTCGCGGAATTCTCCTAACGGCGAAATTATCGTTCGAAAACGAATGGTTCGCACAGAGCTGCCTGCCTGCGACTCCCGTTGTTTATATATATTGTTTAATTATAATACTACTGCATTTAATCGCTCGTATAAATTATCGTCGATGAATAATAATGTTAGGAAGCTTAGTTAGCAGTGGGGATCGGGAAAAACGCGTCCGATAATACGGACAAACGTTTGTCTTAAATCTATAACTATAATCCACTCGGAAGTCTTATAAATGTCATGTCTTCTTGTTGCGAATTGTTGAGCGAATTTCTTCTATTGAAAATGACACTGTGTCCCTAACGATTTAGAAGGATTACAACGGTACAGTCTTCAGTCAAATTGAGAGCATCGATTTAAAAATTCTTCGAGATTTCGCCGAGCTGAATATTATTAATTGTCAATTTTTTCCCCGTCATACGCGTTGGAAAAAATGTCAAAAAAGTTGTTTCAAGAAAAAAAAAAAATAGTACGACGAGTACTTAAAAATTATGTTTATAAAAATTATTTTTTTAAATAAATTAAGAAAAGAAGAAAAATAATTCTATGTAGCAACGCCTATCGTCATTTTTAAAAAAATTGGCGTTCCACTGCTATCGGTTTATTGTGATGTTTGCAAACACTGAAACGCCAATTTTTCAAAAAGACAATAGTTGTTGCCATACAGAATTATCCTTCTTCTGTTACATTTGGCGCATGTAATTTAATATATTAAAAAAAAAACAATTTTTATAAACAGAATTTTTAAGTACTTCGCGTACTATTTTCTTTTTTTCTTGAAAAACCTTTTTGGAAATTTTCACATCTTTTTGAAAATATGATTTTTTTTTGTAAAACGTTTTTTTTTATCAACATTATTTCATTAAAAGGATTTTTACAGTTATTGGATCGAAATTTTTGAGAAAATTCCCTTTTTTTTTACAATGTATAAAAATTAATTACTTTTACTTTAACTTCGCGCGTTCGTTTCACTCATTAATTCCGATTATTAACGAGACGCTATCACGCAATACGTAATTTAAAAAACTCGAAAACGTTCCGCTGTACTTGCCGTTGAGACGTTGCCGCGTCTCTCGATAGCGTATATAAATTTACGCGATAAATTAATCAGCGACCAAATTTTCTCAAAGTCCATAAGATCCAAATCTCGTTATCTCGAAAATGGATTTATAAAAAAAATGTTGAGAATATAATTCGTAACAAGATAAACAGAGAACAATGTTATAAAAATTTCATGAATTTTATAATTTTTTTTTTTTTGGAAATACAACTCTATAAACGTTTTTTGGATGCAAGGAATCAAAACCTCTTTGCTCTTTGGAAAATTCGTAGGGAAATATTTTCAAATTTCAATCCTCATTCGACGAGACTGTAGCGTTGCAAACTTATTTAAACAGAGAAAATAATAATCCTGCATACCGAATCGCATCTTAGGCACTCCTATCTTTCTGGAGCCTTTTAAAATGCCGTGTAAATATCGGGTTCGCTGGAGCGCTAAAAAACATCGCTTATTTCACGCATCAATCTCGCAAACAATGAAATAATCATTGCCAGTCATCAACGAGACGATAGGAATCACGCATTGGCTCTTCGTAATAACTCTAATTTTCTCTCGAAGGTCGCAAAATGGTTGCCAATGAAAAAAAAAAGGAAAAAAAATAAAATAAAAATCGTGCGAGAGAAGAAAAAGTTCGTCGTTTGTGTTGTGTGTATTCAACGGATTCACAGAGGTTGTTCGATCGGCATCGATCCTTGCAGTAGACTCGGGTCGTTCATCGTCGCATTAACTCCACCGCTTCCAGTCGATTCCCCGTTGGCGTTGTTGCTATTGTTGTTCTGACCGTTAAGAAATGACGTCATTTCCATCGACGAATGTTGTCCGCTCTGTTCAGAAACATGCGTGTTCGTTCGCTTCTTTTCAGATCTACAGCGCGTAGGAGTAACGTACGTGTGTGTCGTGTTTCGGAAAAAAACAAAAGAAAAAGCGGCTCCAGAGAGAGTGCAAAGAAAGCGAGGTAAGAGAAGTGCTTAGAGAGTAATTCGACGAAAGGCTCCGAGGATCGAGAGGATCGTAAATCGACAAATTATCCTCTTTTTTTTTTTTTTTTTTTTTCGATTTTTTGCGTTTTTCTTTTTTCTCACAATTTTGTCAATACGTTCGATCGATACGTTTAAATTAATCTTAAACTTGATCCTCGGTTCCTACCATCCTTACGAAGTATCTACATCTTAGCCATTTCACGATACCAACCTTAGGCTGCATCGTGTCCTCAGTCGTGTCGAGAACCGCGAGGGGATTCGACGTTATGTTGATCTTTGAATCGTTTATACCGCCGTTCATCACTCGACCGTTCGACATCGGTTTCCCTGTTATACAGAAAACTTGTCAAATTCATCATCAAAATAATTTCGAAATTGTTTTTTAATAATTCGATGAAAATGGAGATGGCGATAAATTAAGGAAGATGTATCGATGCATTCGCAATCAAAGTTGAGATTCGGAAGCAATTTTTAAGATTTCTCGATGGGATAAAATCTGAAAAAAATCAACCATATTTCTTTCAACTAATCATCTGGTAACTAAACTCTTTTTTCGTCGAAATTTTATTCGGAAATTCTTCTGAGTAAATACACATTTTTTTAGAATTGTTCTTAATTTTCCAAAAATCCGTTTTTGGAAAAATGTTTTATCGATATTGACGAATATGTTCGATCGATTGTCCGGAATTTTTTTGCGTGCAATGCGCAGTCTTTCTCCAAAAATATATCCACAATTCGAGACTTTGCATCCACAACAAAAAAAAAGAACATTTTTGCGAAATTCTAAAAAATAAAAAAAATTCTATATACATTTAGAAAAATTAACAGATCGATTTCTGCAAATAAAAAGATTCGGTTATCGGAAGATTCGTGAACAACTTTTTTTCAAACTAATGTGTTAATAACTTTTTGGTATTATCATTACGCAAAATAAATCTTAAGATCTTTTAACTGGTTGACTTTTTTCAGATTTTTATCCCATTGGAAAGTATTCGAAATTCGCTCCGAATTTCACTTTTATTTGCGACTATCCATCCTGTCGACGATACATCCTCCTTAAGCGAATTATCAACGATGTTTGTCCGCTAATAATTTTGCCAATAAAAAAAAAACCCGAAATGGTAAAACAAAACAAAAAATATATATGAAAATAAATATATTTAAATTAATTAAACAATCGGCGCCTCATCATCGGGAGGAAAAAAAGTAACGATAAAATGAATGAATTACCTTCATTCTGTGATGATTCGCGACTTTGTTTGATTTTGCTTCTCTTGTAGACAACAGCAACAACAGCGAGACCGCCGAGTAGCGTTGCACCGCCGAGGGCACCGCCGATGATAGCGTACATATTTCCGCTTCTTCCGTTGTCGGCATTCTTCGGCGCATTATCGGGAAGTACTTGTTGCACCGGTGGCGCTTCCGTGATCGCTTTTAGGGTTTTTTCGCGTATTATTTTCGAGAACTCCGATGCCGCATCGACGGAGAAACTCTGAACTTTAAATTCGTAAGTGGTATCGGGTTGCAGATAACCGATCGTTATGTTTGTCGAATTTTTTCCTTCGACTGTTGTCTTTATGTATTCACCGGCGAACGTCGAGGCGCGATGATAGACGTAGAAACCGTCCATATTCGCGGTTCTGTCGGGATTTTGCCACATCAGTAAAACGCGATCGGGTCCCAGCGCTTCGGTATTCGTTAGCAGCGGTATCGGCATTTTGTTTCCCTCGAAACCGGTGACGCGATTCAATGGAAAACGAACGGAATTCGGACTAAGTTCGTTGTCGTTGTTCGAGTAAACAGCGGCGATGCGAAATCTGTACGTGTGATCGGGTTGAAGATCCGTTACCTCGAAGGATCTAACGTGCTTCGGTATCTCCATATTTGCGGTCATCCATTTCGATGGCTTGCCGTTTGGTCCTCTTCCGAGTTCGCGATATTGTACCTTGAAGAATTGTATCGACAATCCCTTGTTCTCCGGCACTGACCAGCGCACCATCACCGATACGTCCGAAAGCCTCGTAACGTTTGGCTGATTCGGCGGCACCAAAACTGCTGAGAACACAACGCTCGTTAATACTGATCATTTTTTTTTCTACCGTATAATCCGCGAATTCCGTCGAATTAATTGACAAAATAAACGTTAATAACAAATTAATTATTGCAATAAAAAAAAATTCTAAACTTCCGTCAAAAATATTTCATTAACTGTGAATACCGGTCTTCGATAAATAATTTAAAAAAAAAAAATTTATTTCGAAAAAATGCTTCAAAATAATTTTAATAACAAAGTAATCACAAAAATAGACAACTGTGATGAGAGGGAAAAGTTTTTGAATCCCATTAAAAAATATATCATTACTGAGGGATTTTTTTTGTTCAATTTTTTTTTCGAAAAAATGCTACAAAAAAAATTAACCTCTGCGCAACGAAACTCGCAACCATAATTTTTTGTGTGTTTCGAGATCGAGAAAAAGCGAAAATTTCGGAATATTTATAAAATCTAAATATTGCAGAAAAAAATGCACCAAATTTGAAATTCGTTATTTAAAATAATATCGCGAAAATAATTATTTGCCGAAAATTACCTGTTCCCTTGCGATGTCCCTCTTTGGGTCGTCTCCTGCCGCCGCCAACCCTCGTGTGTTTGTGGACTCCACCGTTCGGCGGTCCGTGATCCCGAGTTTTTCCACCGCCACCGCCGCCTCCCTGATGCTGTTTCGGATTTACCCTCAAGAGATTATATCCCGAGTGGGATCCGTAATCGTTGCTCGCAACGCACTGAACGAAACCAGCGTGTCTTTTCTCAACCGGTGATATCGACAGCGTTAAACCTTTGATTTCGACGTTTTTGCTGCTTACGAGAGGCTCGCCGTTTATCAGCCACTCGAGACTCGGCTCTGGCTGTCCGTCGACGCCGCAACTTAACTCGAGTCCACCACCTTCCGAGAAGGTGTCTTCCGTTGTCTTGGGTGGTCTTACAACCCTCGGCGGTTCGACTACTTGAAGTATTATAACCGATTTTATTCCTCTCGTACCGCCGTTACTCCATACGCAATGGTACTCTCCGCGATCCTCAGGCTGCACGTTAACGATACTAAGACCCATCGATGTGTAACGCGATCCGGAAGGCAATTGATCGCCGAGTCTCGTCCAATTTACACGCGGCACCGGGTATCCAGCAGCGAAACACTCGAGAGTTACGTTCATTCCTCTCAATACTTTGTACTCCGTTTGCGGCTGCTTAACGAATGTCGGAGAGACGTATGATTTCTCGTTGTAAATCTCCAATATCGTCTTGTAATTGCTTCGGAAGGTCTGCGTTACTATGTAATTGTCAGCTGTGCAATCGTAAGCCCCGGAATCGGCGGGTTTCGCGTTTTCTATTACCATTGTTTTGCTACCGGTGATATTGACGCTGTGCACCGGATCGCCGTTTTTGTAAAATTGCACGACCGCCTCCGGCGAAGAGTACGGAACGGGACACGTTATCGGCACCGTATTCCCCGATGGCACTCGTATCACGACGTTACTTTTGTCCGTAAATTTCTCTATCGTCGCGAGACTCAGTCGCGCCGGATCCGACGCTAAACCACTCGTACCTACGAATATTATATTGTTATTAATTACATTTTTTTATTTTTAGAAATAACTTGAGATACTTAAACAAAAATGAAAATCTGCAACTACGAGAAACAATCGAAATTCGGAGAGAAATATCGTTATCGGGAAAAAAATTCAGCGAAAAAATTAAAAATCTCACGGAATTTGCGAAATTTTAACTACGGAAGCGCAAAAAACTTGTTTGTCAATAAAATAATGATAATTTAAATAAGATCATTTTGTGAGAATAAATTTACGGCGAAAATACGCCTCAAAGGCCTTTGCCGGAAAAAAAATTATAATTAACTATCCGCGATATCGTTATTGTTGGGGAAATTACATCGTAAAATAATTTAATTAAAATACAAGTATTTAAATACAATTTAATTAAAATTTAATTAAAAAAAAAAAACATTTTATGTATTCAAATTTCATGGAACGTAAAAAAAAAAAAAAAAATTTCGTAAAGTTATTTTATCATAAAAACAAAATGATCGCTTCATTGGGTAATAAGACTGCGGGTCTTACGCTTCGGAGTCATAACGCGGAGCCGCGAAGGAGCATAAAGTAGTCAAAAGCAGTTTCTGTATCAAAGAATAATAACAACTCTTTACGAGAAAATGCCGGTCGCATGTCCGAGGAGAAGATGTATAAAATCGTTATGGCTGTTGGGGTTATTAAGCGCAGTACCGTGGATTTCATCTATAAGCGGTTCTATAAAAGTTGCAAGAATCTCGTAGGGATACTAGAAAAGCTCATTGCGTCGGAGAGAACAGCTATAAACTCCGCTTTACTCTTAAATCTTTGAGGTTTTAAGGTTTTTGTCCTTCGGCAACGGTTATCGCTGTAGCCGAAGACTATGAGAGTGAAAATGTGAAAAAAAAAATGAAAAAAAAAAAGAAAAAAGACGAAGAAATTGGCTTCTCACCGTAAAAAGCGATGCATCTGTAATCCCCGGCTTTGGATGCATCGTCAAAGTTGACCATGTGCTTCGAGGTCTTGCCGCCGCTATTAGGTGCATTTATGAGGGGACCCCAACGCTTCGAACCCAATGGCCTGTGACGCCAGGCAAACTTTTCCGCCGCGAGATTCAGACTGCACTCGAAGTCTACCTCGTCTCTAAGCGGCGCTGCGAGAGGCCGGGGATGACGAGTGAAGGCCATACTGAACTCTTGCCTTTGTCCTGTTTTTTTTTTATCACATAAAACGAAAAAAAAAAAAAAAAAAAAAAAAATTGTTATTTACCTGAATATTGCAGTAGTCAAAAAAAAAAAAAAAAATCGGAATAATGATCAATTTTTTTTGGTAAATACTATTTATTGCCATTGCGCAAAAAAAAAAAAAAAAAAAAATAGTGCAACGATTTTAATTACCAATTGGAAAATCTATCGAAAAACGCTGCTACTATTGGTTCGAAATTTTAAGATTTAATATTTCACCGATGTTTTCATGTTGTCGAATAATAATATTAACAAAAAATATTTAAAAAAAAAAAAATACATCGACTCCGTTATCCGGAAAAAAAAAAAAAAATAAAAAAAAAATACCGATAAAACGTTTGAAAATCGAAATTTTATTGCATGAATACGAAAAAAGGAGTAAAAAAAAAAAGTCCACTTACCCGAAGCGCAGCATCCCAAAGCATGTAGAAGAACCGCGAGGGCGCCGAACAGCAGGGAAGACACCGGCCGCATCTTGACACATTCTATAAGAACGATATATGTATACATATATATATGTATTACATGTATGTATCGAGACTGTGTTTACTCGGTCGTACGCGAAGCGTTACGTTATACTACTCGGTTCGCGATTTGCCGTGTGGCAGAGTCCGCACCCTTTCTTCCCTTTCCCTCTTTCTTCGCGTTCATCGAACTATACATATCCTCGATGTAAGAGAGAGCAGAGAGCTTCCCAGTCGAGTTGTGTGGATCTCCGTCTCTTTTGCTTTCGTCCTCACGGTTTCTCTCGTGTACGAGTACACAATCTACATGCATGGAATCGTATGTTTAACCGGCTATATATCCTAACAGCGCAACGAAAGGCGAGGGCTTTGCAAGCCGAAATTTTAATGGCACAACGGGGGAGACGACGGCTCCTTGTCGTCGTTGTCGTCGTCGACGGTTTAACTTTAGAATCCGGAGAGTTCACGTGAAAATAGAACGCATGCCTGCGTGCTTGGCATAGAATTCTAGTCACTTCTCTCACTCTTTCGCGTCTCTGTGTTATTCACGAGTGCGATATATATCTTTAAAGTGGATCGACGGGACGACGGAGCTTTGCTTTAGATTAAACGAAAAAAGCAACTTCCGGTTGATGTCCGTGGAAACGATATACATGACGGAAGAGGAAGAAGAACGCGAGCACTCGAGGATCCGATGATCCGTTGAAGAGCCAACATATGCATCGAACCCCCACGTGGCTCCGATTATTTTCATATCGGAATATGCAGTTAATAAATCTCCGAGGATCGCCTACGTGCCGCGATTTTATCGATGTTTTCTATTACGAATTCCGAAGCAATGACTGGAGAAACAAAAACTATTGCGCGCAGTAAGCAACATAACGTTATCTACTTGGAAAAAAAAAGGTACATATAATTAACTGGTTCTGGAAATTTTAATGCATAAACTGATACGTCAGATTTAATGCACAATAGTGATGAGAAATTAATGATGATGATGATAATTAATTTTTTTTATGGTTTAGAATCCTTTTTTTTATTCCTATGATTTTTTTTTGGACTTTAATTAATTTTTAGCCATTTATTATTATTATATAAGTAATTTTCCTTAAGATAGTTACCATTTAATTTGAAACAACGTGTACATCGTCTTTATAAAAGGTCACAGGGTGTATAGAGAACAGTGAACAGAGGAAACGACCTTTACTGAGTAATACGACATATGTTCCCGAGTAGTATGAAAAATCGATTGTTTCATTCGATTATTCCAGGTGTATTTTTTTTTTTTTTTCTAATAAACATCATTTTTAAATTTTTTATTTTTTTTTAAACAAATTATTAATTTTTTATTATAAACATATCTAAACGCTAATATAAAATTTTTTTTCATATGCATAGTTCCTTCGATTGCAACATACGCATCGTTAGATTTAAATATCGACGCTGCTATAATTGGAAGCACCGGCTTGTTTTCCTCCCGCACTAAGGCTCGCGAGGGCAAACAAACAAGAATGACGACGAAAAAAAAAAAAAAAAAAATTGTCGTCAACGAGTATATAAAGGGACTGACAGACGTTAGGCAAACACTTATTCGGAAGATTTCCGGGGGAGTAGGGACTCCGAAACAACCCACTCGTTCCAAGTCTCTTTGACGGACATTTTTGTTTTTCATCTCCATAACTTCCTTCTCACACGTCGAACTTTGTTGATTTTATCGGATATATACGTCTATCCGTTTGTACGCGTAATAGATGTTACAATAATCGAAACGAAGTATCGACGTGTCTCCAACTATCGCCTTCACATTTGTGAATATATATATATATATTTTTTTTTTTTTACGTAGGTATATGATAAAATAGTATAGAGCCGATAGGTCTTACGAATGAACGGCCTTATAGGGTAAGGAATAGCTCGGGCGCGCCGCCCTCCCCTCCCTCCACCTTTGCGCCTCGCGATCTCTCGACGTCGGACCGTTTACACCCACGTGTTGTTCTTTGCCCGGGGACTAGGCGTTCGCGCAGGTAACACACGACTATACGGAAAGCTTTAACAGTCCGTTCCGGTACCGAGCGTGTGCCACAGCGAGAGAGGCGCATACTTACGAACATAGACTCCGACGATGTTACGATGAAAGAGAAACGGAGAAAAAAAGTGAAAGAAAAACACGAAGGAAAGAGCGAGAGAGCGAATGAGGAAAGAAAAAAAAAAAAAACATAAAAATGAAGATAGATGTATAGCTTAGTTCTATTCGTTTATTAGGCAACCCCCCGAGCGTAGGCAGACTCATTCATAGATCGAAGCTACATACTACAAACTTATCTCGCTCTCCGCGGCTCTCTACCATTATATTATTATATATACACGAGAACGAGCGCCGACACCCACGTTGCATCTTACGTCTATCTAAAGTTTCTTTTTCTCGTGTTTTTTTTTTTCTTTTTTTTTTTTTGCGGCATTTCAACGATCATCGACGATCCGAGAAAACGTTAGTAACATCGTTAACCCATTTCAGATATATGCCGTAATTGAACGATTCAAATTTCGTTTCCGCGGAGTTATCGATGTAAAATATCGATGTATCGATGTAAAGTATCTATTTTTTTTTTACAAATTAAAAAAACTACAAAGTCAACTTTGCAAATATAAAAAATAACTTTGACACGTTATTTGTTATAAAAAAATGTCAAAATTTGCATTTGCGATTGAATATTTAATATCGAAATTCAAAAAAAAATTTTCGAAATTCATATTGATAATGGAATTTTTTTTAAACGACTTTTATAAATTCGTAGGAAAAATTGGAGTTATTCTGATTAAAAATAATTTTTTTATTTTTCGACGATACGGAATATATGGAAAAATTAGAGTTATTCTGATTAAAAATAATTTTTTTATTTTTCGACGATACGGAATATATGGAATAACAGGAAGTTATGCCGGCCACAGCCACCGAATAATAATTTTATTGGTATAGTCGTAAAAATGTATAGGACTACGAGGACAAAGTCGGCGAGAAATGAGATGAAGCAAAAGAGGCAAAGACAGCGACCGGAATGATAGCTGACCTCCTCCTACCCCTCCCGCATGCCATTTCGGACATTCGAAGATGCTAAGAAAAAAAAAGTAGGTTGAGCTGAATCCCCGGGTTTACTTGTGCGCTTGTATTGCCTACTTCTCTACCGTATCTTCGTCTCGTTCGCTCGCGCCTCGCGATTCTTCCCCGTCTGGAGATGCCCGACATTTACCGTACACGACTTCCGTTCCACGTTTGCCTCACGTAACGGAGACGGCACAACGCCAGATCGACGGGGAAGGAGTCGACGAAAGAGCGCGAATCGATCGCTAAAATGATTCCGGAGTTAAGCGGAAAAAACGGACTGTATACTATATACCGGAAAGAGATCGCTGATCAACAAGTTGCGAGTAACTCTCCCGGAAGTTCTTGGATATTTCTATGCTTTCGTATTTCGAGCTCTCGACGTTAATCGTACATAAATCGGACAAGAAAAACATCGCGATAAAGTGTTCATAAATTTAAATCGCTCCGTTTCTTGGGTACACGAAAAAAAAGGGATTTCACATTAAATTTCTTCAATATCGAAAGAATGGCAAAACTTTTTTTCGCATCGTATTAAAAATTAGAAATAAAAAAAAAAATTAAATTTTTCCACTTTAATTTTATTCATTATTACATAAAAAAATTGACATGTAAAAAACTATGCAATTAGGTTTATTAATTTTTTTTCAATTTAAAATACTCAATGTAACAGATTTATATTGAAAATATACTATAAAAATATCAATTCTGTATTTTGTTGTTAAAAAAATTAACAAACTTAATTGCATAGCATTATAAATAATTGCAAAAAAAAAAAAACGCTATTACAATCTTCGGTTTCATTGCTTAAGCAAAAAAAAACAACTCGACATCGGAGCGTTTGTAAAACATATAAAAATTCTCGTTTCGATTATCTATTCGATCGAATAAACTCGCGGGAGCAGTTTCTCCCCTTGTAGCTGCAGTTTGAGGGTAAAAAAAGGAGTAAAAGATGGTCCCAGAGGAATTCGAAGATTCGTGCCTCGATCGTAGAAATACCGCGTGGCGAGGACTCTCGGAGATATAGAAGAAGTTTAAAAAGTTTTCGTGTATTCCTCGGATTGTGTGTAAACTGGTTCGGTTTTCGCGGAGCACGCGGTCGCGATTCGCGATCGTTTGAGATTTTTTTTGGGTATAGCTTCGGTTATATATAGTTATATATATATATATATATATATATGCAGCAGTAGGGTAGGTACACGAGTTTCTGCATCGCTCCCGGTGGAGCTGTGAGACGCTTGTGCTCCTGTTGCGCGCGATGGCTGTTTCTGCTGCTGCGTGCAGGTCGCACGTAACAGGTGAGAAGGAACCCAAAGCCCCCGAACACGGGCGCCTCGCTTTCCGACCTTCCCTTCGTGTAAAAATGAACAACTCGAATTCCATAGCAGGGATCGTCAACCTCGATTCTTGTTCGCTTTAGCGACTACACGACTCCGCGGGTACAAATGCACTCGCCGCGGCAAAATTTACTGGTACACGCGGCAAGAAAGATGAAGATGAGGACGCGAAGTCCGGAGGATTTACGTCGTTGTCGGACTCGACGTATGGAATCGTTACAGCGGTATATCGAGAAGGGGCTCTTTCGCGAGGGCTCTCCACATATCATCGAATCGAACAAAAACCTCCACAACTCAACATGTAAGACACTACACGAGAATTTCATCAACAATTTTATAACGTTAAACAACTTTTTTTTTTCCGATAAATACGCCAATTTGGCGAATACGAAATAATAAATGACAATAATTTTAATCATTATTATTAATTCATACCGATAATTAATAATTATACAAAAAATAAATCAAATGTATTATAATCATTAATCATTAGTAATAATGAACAATAATAATAATATTTTTATTTATTTTTCGTAATCATCTATATTGTCAAGAAAAACTACGAATTCAGTTCGTAAATAATAATAAAAAAATGTTAGAAATATATCGATTAACATAATTAATTTTTTTCAACTTTGACGAATTTGATGTTTTTTCACCGTTACTAACTGATCTTCTTTAACCGTTACAAAGTTATGAGATTTAATTTATTTACTCGCGGATTGACAACTTTAATTGACGCGGAAACTATCGTATATATATATATATATATATACCATTCATATACGCGATCGCATTGATATTAGTCATCCATAGTGTAGTATTGTACTGTAACTGTATTGTATTTGCTCGTCGCAAATGTACTGTACACACGTCGATGGTTGGTAGTAATGCCGACGAAGGAAGCCCCTCGGTGATAAATTTGTCTATAGTATATCGAAATCGTTGACCCTCGACGAGACTGCGAGAGAAGAACAAACGACTGAGAAGCGGCATTGGTGGAAGCAGTGACTCGAATAGACACCGATAATCTCGAAAGATTTGTTCCGTAATCCGCAAACATTTGATCGACCGGTTATACATATAAACGAGCGAACTGTATCCATAGACAAGTTCCTACCTTTGCTACGATCTTTATTCAGTTTCCTTTTATTTACGGTCCCATTTTTGTTTTTAACCGCTTAATATCTTTAGGAAATTCGTTTTAAAATTTAATAAATTACGATATATATTTTTTTATTTTATTTTATTTTATTAACATGAATTCATTTTTTTTTTTTTTTACAACGATAATATTTTATTTTATCAAATCAATTATTTTCTCGTTCCGCGTCCGAACGCTCTATATTCCGCTCCAATATGATTTATATCCATAGACAAGTTCCTACCTCTGCTACGATTTTTATTCAGTTTCCTTTTATTTACGGTCCCATTTTTGTTTTTAACCGCTTAATATCTTCAGGAAATTCGTTTTCAAGTTTAATAAATTACGACATATTTTTATTATTTTATTTTATTAACATGAATTTTTTTTTTTTTTTTTAATAACGATAATATGTTATTTTATCAAATCAGTTATTTTCTCGTTTCGCGTCCGAACGCTCTATATTCCGCTCCAATATAATTTATATTCATAGACAAGTTCCTACCTCTGCTACGATCTTTATTCAGTTTTCTTTTATTTACAGTCCCATTTTTGTTTTTAACCGCGTAATATCTTTAGGAAATTCGTTTTAAAATTTAATAAATTACGATATATATTTTTTTATTTTATTTTATTTTATTACCATGAATTCATTTTTTTTTTTTTTTACAACGATAATATGTTATTTTACGAAATCAATTATTTTCTCGTTTCGCGTCCGAACGCTCTATATTCCGCTCCGATATGATTTACGTTTAATCTTTCGTAATTTCAAGCAATTTTTAATCATTGTTACGAAACAATGTAATGACACAATCGACTTGCGTTAAAGAGTTCATTCTTACCTGCGATGAACTGTGAAGTTAATACCGAGAAGCTGACCACCGATAAGACCGATAAGTTGTGAAAGCAAAGCACAGAGACGCGATTATCACGAGAGCGAACGATGTTTAAGATGTGTCGTTATTCGCAGTGTTGGAAGGACACGTAGGCCCACGTAGTATTCCATTCCGTCTCTCGTTACTTCTTTTTTTTTTTTTTCAACGAAATTTACTTACCTAACCTCACCTCTCCGTTTCATCGGAGACATTTTTTTTTTTTTTTTCGTTCTTTATCGTTCGCGATGTCACGCGCGGTGACATCGCGACTCGCGTGTATCGAGAAGCCGGACGATGCCGATAACATTCGTCGTCCTCGCGTTTCGTTACTCGACTGTCGCAGAGACAGCGCGTCTTGTTTGATTTTTCGCTATTGCCATATATACTAATCTTTATCTCGCTCGGCTTCTCGACGAGGCGTCAGTGTCAAGACCGTGAAATTGCGGGAACACTTCGCGAAGATAGAATCGGGATCCGCGTATATTAAAAAAAAAATACCAATATATATATATATATATATTTTTTTTTTTTTCAGGAATTCCTTTAATTTTTTGTTCTTATAAATGATGCAACCTATTTTCGCTTAAACAATCGCGAAATCAATAATAATTATCATGTGCAATAAATAAAAATGATTTTCTTCGAAAGATTTATTCCGATCGATTATTAAAAACTGAGAATTCTAAAAATCCATATATCGATAATTTGCACATCGAACTTTAAGGATATTATTTTAAAAAATCGTCAAAATTATTTCACAAGATTATTTGTAATTATTTATTCACAATATGAATAAATGAATGAGCTGAGGTCAGAAAGGCAATCAATAATCACTTCTGATAACGACTTTGTGATAATTTTTTTTCCGCTTATAATTGTTTTCAATTACTCAGCGTTGGGATAAACATGTACTCGTCGAATTTCAATTTAAAAAACTGTTAAAAAACATCGATATTGATAATAATAATAATTAAAAAAATAATAATAATAATCGTCAATCTTCTCGAAAGTATAGAAACTCCGAAATAACCCGCGAATTGTTGCGAAGTTTTTACGAACCACTTGGCAAGAGAAATAAATCATTTTTACGAAACAATTGGGTACAAGTCGTTTCAGTACTTTTTTTATACGTTCGCTCCATTCGTATATTCAACTGTAAGATGCTATTACGCTGCGCGGGTTATTCCGATTCTCCAAATGCGAAGTAAATAAAGAAGAGTTAACGGGTTCGTAAAATAAAACTGTATGGTTTCGTAGAGAAAGAGAAAAGCAGCGTGAAGAATTGAAAGAGTTTCTCGAATTTTCTCGGATATTCTCTTCGAAGTTTTCTCGTACCTGGAATCGACTCGAGGATATTACTGTACATCCACCTGGGTGGCCTCAAGGGCGGAAAAGCCCCCGAGCGCGCGCAAGTATACCCTCGGGGAACGCGGACACAATGCGCTACATTGTCCCCCGCCCCCCCCCCTTCTCCCCTTCCCTTCGCTCTCAACACAGTTCTATGTGCCCCACGGTACAGGAAGCACTTCAAGATTCGTACAGGTCGATAGAGATCGATGAACGGATACACCATTAGATTGTATCGTAGTGAATTTTTTTTTTTAGCGCATTTTTTTTTCACTGTTCTCAATTCCGCGGCAGAACTCACACGACGTCTATCAGTGACGAAAAAAAAAAGTTAACGCGTTTTTCGCACTTTTTATAATGTTTTTGGGGTTTTAAATTATCGATTTTTTATAAGAAAATTCAACGATACGTTTTTTTTTTTTTTTTGAGAAGCGATGCGAGATTACGAATTATTCGAGTCCTCGTAATGTCGAAAGTTTGAAAGATTTTGAAGAAATTGAATTCTTTTAGAAGAAATTGGAGATTGGAATGTCGACTGTGCCTTGAAATTCCAAATGTTCACACAGAGAGTTATTTTCATTCAAAGTACTCTAAGTTTACAGTATTTCGTAATCTTCGATGCGACGAGTTACGCACGCGCGTAAGTTACGCTTGCGTACGACACGAGTATCACCAACAGGTATCACCGACTTTTTGAATCTCGCGAGTCCCGCGCTTTTCTTCCGAAATAAAAACATTTGCGAAACAAAAACTTCGATCGACGTCGCGATCTTTTTTTTTTTTTTTTTTTTTTTACGAAGAATCAATTATTTTGAAACGCAATAAAAACACTCAGGGAAACTTGTCTCGACAATTACGAGGGTTTGATTTCAGAGTCGTGATAGGGTAAGGGTTCCGTATTGTGTTTCGCTTTCGTCAGGTGCCCGTTACGCAGCAAATTTTTTCGAAAGCGCCCTCGAATTTTTTTTTTTTCTTTCGTCCCTAAATTCGTCACACTCAGCATCGCGACCACAATTTATCGTTTCGCCGTTAAAAACGGAGGGAGATACATCATTATCTGTAAATTCCTATTCACAAACTTTCTTCGTTATAACCTTTTTTTTCAATCATCTAATCTCTGTTTCGTGTTTAACTAACCAAAATTCTGTATCTACGAGACCTCAAATTTTCGTCACTTCGATCGGAATTAATTATTTCGTAAATTATTTCGAAGCATACATAGATCTATCGATGTTTATCATAATCAGATTATACGAAAGCGTGTATCGCAAAAAATCTCCGAAAGGAAAGTCAGGGGCACACGAGCCCCCTTGACCGTGTACGGCAGGTGTCGGAACTTATTAGGAAGGTGCCTAGGATATCTCGTGTAGTTATGTACGCCACACATATATACGCACGCGGCGAACATCTACACGAGAATATACCGGTAGTGAGCGTTTCGTCTTTGCCTCCGTTGCACAGTAAATTTTTTACTCCACTAAAGTTTAAATCACTTACACGCAAAACGTTGTTGAGAAAAAGAAAAACACGAAAAAAAAAAAAAAAAAAAAACAAGCCCTCGTGCTCGGCTACAGAAATCGCGACGATTATGCATCAACCGCTGCGCGTTGTGAGGCGCAACGAAGATAAAGAGAAAAGAAAAGGAGAAAACTAAACGCCGGCTCGGCGTAGGGAACAAGAGCGAGAACGAAATACTGAAAAAAAAACAATGAAGCGAGAACGAAAGATGGTAAGACGATCCGCGTCGTCGATGTTTTCGCTCAAGTGCATCATGTTTTTTGTTGTTTCTTTTTTGTTTTCATTATCTTTCAGTTATCACGATCGAAACTATCGTAATTTCTTTAAATTCGAGTTGAGATAACTAAAAAACCGATCGATCTATTCCCCAAATACAAGTCTGTTCTGTCGTTGAATTCAAATGAGAAAATAAAATGTACTCACCCTTTCGCCTCCGACCGGTCACAATCCTCCGTTACGAATCACAGTTCGTTTGTTTTTTTGTTTTTTTCACGTCTCGAATGCGCTTTTTTTACTCAACAAACAACGTTTCGAAGAAAAATTAAACACTCAAATGCGTTGAAACTGTAGCGCACGTAGACGCTCTCGATTCTAACACCAACGTTCATTACGCTTATATTTCAACGATTGGGTGTATTTCTCAACGATTCCATAATTAATCGTTTTACGGGAAGATTTTATACGTGCATTATAATATACCGCGGATAGAAACGATGTGTTGTTCGCCGATGATATAGTGTAAGACACTGTTACGAGTAAAGCCGCGTAGCCCCGGAGCTCACGATCAACGCACGGATGCTCGGCGTCTCCACTGGCGTCCACCAGAACACTGGAATGCAGACCGACGGGTTTTGAACCATGATGGAAGGGAAGTATAGCAAGGCCCGCGGTGCGCTCGGGGGATCTATTCTCGCGCAGGCTCTCGGTTATGGTGGTCACCTGACGTCACAAATATAACCACGTGACTCGGCCAAGAGTTTTGCCGCAACATTTAGTTTTTCAAACTTTCTCTCGATGTTTATTCGAACGTATTTTTTCTTTGTATAATATTTAAAAAAAAATAGATCCGAAACAATTTGACGAGAACTTATGTGTTTCTCATAAATTTCGATCGTAAAAAAAAAATAAAGAAGATATTCATGAGATTTAACTCATTCAAGTTTGTGTTTTAATAGCAAAGAATAAAATATTATCGATCGTTTACTTTTGCAGTTATAACTCGAAGTATTTCATAACAATAAACAACTCATTGAGTATTAAAAAATTATATTTCTCGCGCTGAAAATCACATCGAAACTCAGTTTCTTTTTGCGTTTTAATTCTCGACGAATAAAGTGTCACGGATTATTTTTCAGATCGAAAATTTTAACCTCATTTTCGCGGATACATAAGACACGCGAAATATTTGTTAGCTTCAAAAATATATGTAATAAAAGAATATCTGCAGAAAACTGCAGGAATTTATCGCTCGCAATGTCGCGGTCCAAGTGGACCCGTCGGTTCGTCAGTTCCATCGGTAACTGCGAGCCAATGGCAGTTATGGAAAACAACCTCCCGCTCTTGGACTCAACACTTCCGGAATGCGGCGCGCGCGCGCCGACAACAGTTCGCTCGTTTTGTCGGGGCGTTGTGGCGCCAGGCAACTGATTTTAACATACTCGCCGGATAGGAATCGCGTGCTACCGATTTCCGCCGATGGAATACCGATCGCGGAGATATTTTAATAAGCCAACGGTTTTAATAGGCTCTCGTTTCATCGACGAATTATTACATATTTGATAAGAAAAATATGTGAAAAACTATTTTTAACTATTCCATCACCGAGATGGTATCCCGCGGTCACATCTCGAAATCTCGAAGCGAATATACGATTAGTTTTTTTTTTTCGACGATCAACTTTGCCACGCGGAATACAAAAGAAGCTGCGGGGCTCGACGTTGAGCCGACACATCCGACAGAGGTGTTACCTGTGTCGTAATAAATTTTTTTTTTTTTTCATTGCCCGCCAATAAAAAAATAACTCCGAAATTCGTACAAAAAAAAAACGAAATATTGCCTGAAAATTCTATATGCGTTTAAATTGAAGAAATCTCTTGACATTGAAAATTATCCTCGCAATATCGATAACGGTGGATCTCGACATTTCAACTTTGACGAATAATTAATGATATTCCGGTCACGTGTCGTCCATCTTTTTTTTTTTCACAACTACAATATTTCGCAGATATTAAATTAAATTTCTGTCGTCAAGACGGAGAAAATATATCTTTTCAACGTAAAATATCAACGAAAAACACTAATATTAGTCATCAAGGTATTTCGACGAATGAAAAAAATGCTCGTAGTATTTTTATGTTTTTTTTTTTTTTCTTATATCCTTTAGATAAAGTTTCTGTCGTAGTTACAGCCTAAAATATTACACTCAATTTGTATAAGCAAAGGCCAAAAAACTTAACAAACATTTTACAGTGTGGTGTGTTCGTCTGAAATTTATAATAAATCAATAATAATATTATTAATAATAATAATAATAATAATAATAATCAAGAATCAATAATAATCAATATTACACATTACGCCAACAAAATTCTTAAAATGTACAATATACATATATATAATATTTCATATATATATATATCTATATATATTATATATATATATATATATATTTACTATAAATAATAGCGGTATAATTGAAATTCATTCGAAATCTAAATAAAGGATTTCTCGATTTGGCACAACGTCATGCAACAGAAGTAAATGAAACACCACCATTGTGGCATTTTGATTGTCCGTGGCTGGGTGTGTGTTTCTCATTTGTTTGCTTTCCTTTTTTTTTTTTTTTTTTTCATTTTTTTTTTTTTTTTTTTTTTTCATTTCTCAAGCAACATTTTCTCGTCAATGCTTCATTTACGTCCGTACGCGGTGCTTCGTTATTGTTTTTTTTTTTATTCTTATATAAGGTTTGTTTTTGTTTTTTTTTTGTTTTCTTTTTTTTATTTATTTATTTTTTTCTTTTAAAGTAACAAAGTTGCTTCGCACGTCAGCCGGCGCTACGCTACGATGATTATCGGTTTTCGCCGATCGAACGTCGATCGATCGATACAACTCGATTACATATGAAAAAATATGTGTCATAGATCGAGGGAATCCGCTAAGCATGCCGAATATATTATTCTGAATTCTTCGATTTTTACGATCTTCGATTGACGCGTTTCGACTTTTTTTTTTTTTTTTTTTTTTTTTTCTTTGCGATATCGATGATATACGAGCGAAATCGCTCTTATAAAAAAAAAAAAAAGAACCGGCCGACTAGAGTATTTCATCCGATCTCAGGTGTTCCTGGTGTGTTGTGTATATTGCTTTCATTTTTGTTATATTTTATCTCTCTCTCTCTCTCTCGTCATCATCGTATTTTAAGTTTCGTCGCTAATCGTATAACTATAGCGTTAACTTAACTCTTAGCTACTGCTAATTATGTTTGTGTATGCTTTCTCGTGTTTTAATTTATTTCTTTTCTTTTTTTTTTTTTTTTAATGATGTTCGTCGTTTCGACGGGTTTATGATAATAAATGGCCAACGCAACCCCCCTCCCCCCTCCCCCCGTTCCTTCTCCCCGATGCCACCCTCACCATCACGAATCCGCGGCCACCTAATCAATTAGTTTAGAATAAGCTACATGGAAGAACAGACCTTCAGTCGTAGCGAACGAAAGCTAAATAGCTTTGAAAAAATTACTCGTCTTCGATCGCCAGACTCGTCACACGTCATCGATCTATCTAATTTTTCTTTTTTTTTTTTTTTTCTTTCTTTTCCTGGTAGCGCGACCCTCGAACGATTCCTTCGTAATTCTCGTATAATATCGGGAAGAATTTAAAAAAAAATTAATTGCTTCGTTATACGACTGGTAAAATTTTTTATTTTTTCAATTAATTTCAACACTTCGGAGGCGGAACACTGACTGTAAAAACATCGAAAGCACGTGAGCAAATAATTAAAATCGTATAATTTACGCGGAACCAATGAATTGCGATAATCGACCCCTTCACTCACAGAAAAATGTTCATTTATACGTTTTTTTTTTTTTTTTTTCTTTTTTAATTATCGACGTTAAAATTGCGTTTTAAAATACATTGAGTTTTTAAGAATGTTATTTACAGGTTTTTTTCTTTATTGCTTGTGAATTGCTTGTCCGGTACTCGCGCCAAGTGACGATTTTTTTTATTATTAATGGGAAAGCTGTTGACGTGAATATCTGTAATTATCGCGCGTATATAGATTTCGGAGCGAAGGGATTGTTGCGATACGGCATTCGTTTCAATCGATGGAACGACATTGTTCGGGTTGCGCTACCATCGCGTCTGTACAATCGTTCAAACGTTTTGCTCTTTCTATTCCTTTTTGCTGCCTTCGTTAGATCGTCGATATTTTCTAAACGGTTCTTTGTATTTCTCACGATTTTCTTTTTTTTTTTTTTTTCTTTGTTTTTTCGATTTTTCTCTTTTATTTTATTTTTTTCACTTCCTTTATCTCTTCGTGTTTAAGCTAATGAACTGTGTATCAGCGAATCGTTAGGAAGAGCTTCATATCACGCGGGCAGAGCCCTGTAAAAATATACCTTCTTTCTATATAGAAACTAACGACGCGCAAACATCATTAACATGCGACACCGGTCGCTCACTCGCCGCTAAATCGAGAGCGCGATTGTTCGCTATCTCGTTTTCTTTTAATCCGATGCGTAGCGAATCTTACATACGTTATATGTTTTTGTTTCTCTCGTCTCTCGTTTCGTTTATTTTTTTTTATTTTTTTTTATTTTTTTCGTTTTATATATATGTATATATATATTTTTTTTTTTCGTGTTATTTTTTTTTATTTATTTTTTTTCAAGAATAAAATATGTCACTTTCGTCGTCGACGTGTCAAAAGTATCGCGAATGAGAGACAGGGAAAAAAAAAAAACCGAATCTAGAAGCGAGTAACGAGATGACCGGCATTTTTCCAATGCGCCGCGCGAATAGGGTACCGCTACTTATTTTTACGTTTTATTACAGCACAATTGAAAATTATCTCAAAAGCCCCGCGACGAATAGAGTAGAAAAAGGCGAATAATTTGATAGATCATCGATTTACCACATTCATTCCCATTATTTCTTTTTTTTTTTTCTCACGCGTGGACACGTTAACCTTCCAATATACAAATGGGATCCGTATGAAAATCATTTTTAACGTTACTTTTATCGACTTTTATCGCAAAGGAAGCGGTATTAAGAAAATTGGGTGATTTCAGTTCGAAAATAAAAATCACATCGACGGATTTAAAAAGGAAAAAAATTTTTTTTTACAAACTCAGATACCATTATGCAAAACGATTTCCTCGATGTCGAGAAACAAAGTTTTGACCCAAAACCAATTTCGATCAAATGAATTCACAAAAGCTTAAGGTGTTTGGAATTTAATGAAAAAAAAACGATAAAAGGTCCGTATATGTATGTACATTTTATTTTAACGATGAAAAAAAGAAAAAGAAAGCGTCAAAAGACGTTTATACGGAATTGGTATGGATAATGACTTTGTCCAATTTTTATATATCGGAAGGTTAAAAAAAACGTCCGCGGGTAGTTTTGCATCCGCGATACCTTGAATATCGCTTAAACTTCGTCACACAACGTTATGACACCTGTGCATTACGCGTGTACATCGTATATATAAATATATAGGGTATATTCATATATACCATACGCATCATATTACACTCTCGTCGTTTATCTTTCAAATATATTATATTAAATTTTTTCTCTATTCGAATAGTTATTCAATTGTATATATATATCTATACATATCTACAGGGGAAAAAAAAACTAATATAGAACTCTATTATCATTAATTAAACTCTCTATCAATTAATATGTATAATTCCTCGCAACAGTTCTAAAAAGTTTCTTCCGTTTGCATGCCGCCTCAGTTTTCTCCTTTCCTTTCTTTTTTTTTTTTTCGTAATCCCTCGATTAAGCGACGAGGATATGCTATTCGTCGAGTTTACATTCCGTTTTTTCTTTATCATCGCGTTTTCTTTTTTTTTTTTTATTTTATTTTCACAGACCGTTTCAAACGCTCCGATAAGCGTTCGATAATCGTCGAAATCGTCGTTCAGATATAACTAAACCATTTTTCCTTCTCTTTCCTTTACTTGTCTATTATTGCTTTGTAGTTTCAGTGCTACCGAATTCATTTTGGCATTTTAGCGAGTATCGGAATCGCCCGAACGCGTTTATTTATGTATAATATAAACCGATTGCTTTTCGAAGCACCTGCCGACGCGACAGCTTTCGCGAATGTTTAAACCGCCGATAATTATCCGGTTTTCGCGCGGTTCGAATATCAAAATGCATTCGAGTTCGTTTTTTTTTTTTTTTTTTTTTTTTTTTTCTTAATTTAAACGACCTTCTCGGTTCGACGCTTCGTTTCACGAATAAAAACTTTACACCCCCATCCCAACAAACTTTCGCGATCTTGTCGAGAAAAAAAAATTGCTTTGGCCGCTACATCGTGTTTTCTTCTGCCCAATAAGCGTGCGACGTAGTTATTTTTTTAATGAATTTTTGTGTGTTTTTCTTTCTTTTTTTTTCTTTCTATCACTCGACGCGCTCCATCATCGCGGATACGTTAACCGCGAATATTTAACCCCTAACTTGTTTGAGATACCTGTTCCCTTCGCCCCACTCTCGCCAACGTCTGCGTCTTTTGTCCGGAAGGCTCGAGTAATCGTTCGACGTTGATCGCCGCTTGGATTTTGGTGTTACCGACGGTTTTTGTGGCACCGACGGCGTTATCTCGGTTACGTGATGATTCACGCGCCCAGTGCTGCTGTGACTTTGCGCGGTACTCACACCCGCGAGATTTAACAAGGCATCGGCACCCTCGGCAATCTTCCTTTGCTCGTCGACGTCCGGTATTGTCGCCTCCACACCCTGCCGTTTACTGTAAAGCAACAGAAAAAAAATATAACAACAGCTGTAACATCACTTTCCAAAGATAACGATAAATTGGTAAAGCATTTTTAACTCACCTATCGAGCTTAACGGAGGTGATACAACTGTATGTGTGATCTTCGCTCGAACTCCTCGTTATTATTGGCACCAATTTTTCCGGATCGGCGACCTTTCTCTTGCGATCTATGAGTAAAATTCTATTAATTTCATTCTCTCGGCGCCTTGAAGCAGAAAATAAAAATCTTAATGCGTGAGTTTTGATTTTATAATTAAATGACTCACTACAATGTAAAAACTGTTTAGTAGTTACTGTAACTTTTGTTTGTTTTTTTTTTTTTTTTTTTCGAGAAAAAGAAGCAATTTTACGCGCGTATATTTTGTAGTTACCGCAATTTCGGTTTTTGCTAAACGAATTTTTTGATGGTTTTGCAAACAGAGATGTGTATCATTTGTGTGAAATATATTTTACCTTTGTTGTGGTTTAATATTATAGGTCCGTGTTTAAACGAAAGCATTGCGACAGCGGCAGCGTCGACGTCGCTGTCGAATTCGATCTCTGAATTGTCACCGATATTGCTGGATGCGAGTCTCTTCGAGAGATAAGGGAAGAGAACGGGATCAGGTAATCTCGTGCTCGTGCTTTTGCGGGGCGATTTGTCGGGCGACGAAAGATTCTGTGCGGTCGGAGGCGGAAACGGTGCCCGTGAAAGCGCCTGAATGAGATTCGGACGATACTGGGCGTCCACCATCCAGAGGGAACCTTTTCCCAAATTCTGAACAAATTATATTCATCGTTGTTTAATCATTCAATAATTCAATCAAACGGAAAACGACACGCATAAAAATAACATTTTCGTCAAATTTTATCAATGCCAATAGAAAAAAAAAAACATTACTTCAAATTTGCGGCGGCGTTACAAATGGTGTATCGTTACTTTCGCAGCTAAAAAGGAAATTCGGAGAGAATTTCGAAAACTTCCCGATGAGATGAAAATCTGAAAAAATCTCATATAGACGGTACTAAGGATTTTAAATAACAATAGTTCCGAAAAGTTGTTGACAAATTAGTTAAAAACAATTGTTCAACGAATCATTCGATAATTTTACTTTTTTTTTTGCATTTGAATTTTTTAATTTATCTAATTTTCAAAAATACCGTTTTTTGCAAAAATCTTTCATCGATAAATGTGAATATGTTTGATCAATTGCCGGAAAATGTATAGTGTAATACGCGATGTATCGCAAAAAAAAAAAAAAAATTGTAAAATTAGAAAAAAATTCGAAAAAAAATTGTATGTATTCAGAAAAATTAACGGATCAATTTCACCGAAAAAATCAATTTGTGTTTCTGGATGATTCGTTGAACAATTTTTTTTAACCAACTTGTTAATAACTTTCTTCGGACCTTCTGTATGGTTAATTTTCTCAGATTTTGATCCCATTGGAAAGTATTCGAAATTCGCTCGGAATCCCATCTTCGGATGAACTTGTAACGATGCACTCTCATTAATAAGTTTTGTTTTAAACGAAAAACGATGAAT
Organism: Buathra laborator; assembly: GCA_934046635.1. Classification (NCBI taxonomy): domain Eukaryota; kingdom Metazoa; phylum Arthropoda; class Insecta; order Hymenoptera; family Ichneumonidae; genus Buathra; species Buathra laborator. The sequence goes on along the minus strand of OW203895.1, from coordinate 18,514,834 downwards.
TTTTATTGAGTGCCGTTTTTTCCGTTTCGTTTCGACAGGTTGCGAGATAGAAATTACCAATGAACTTACGGGAGCTTTCTCGACCTTTCGAAAGCACTTATTCAAGCTGAGATTGTGCCTTACAGAGTTTTTCCATCCGGTCGGTGCGTTCCTGAAGTACGGGAAGTGATCGAGAATCCAAGCGTAGACTTCCTTTACCGGTAACGCTTTCACGGGACTATCCTCAATCGCCATGAAGATAAGACAGGAAAAAGAATACGGCGGTTTGCTATTTCTATGCAAATGAGGATCGTAAGGTATGTGGGTCGGATGTTTGTTACGATTCGAAACCGGCAGATTATTGTTGTTCAACGATATCTTCGCTTGATTACTTTGAGTTGTTGCATAATGGCCGACACCGCCTTTCGATGTATCCTGGAATATTGGTGACGATTTTTCGTAAATCTTACCGGGACTCTGGTAACTTTGGCAATTCTGTCCCGGAGCTCGTGCCGTACTCGTGGCGCCGATCTTCCCGTTGCTATCTAAAATTTCGATCGTACGACAAACATTATTATCTCAAATTAAATTTCACAGCGTTATATCGCAATTCAACGTCTTTTTTTTTTGAATATTTAAAAATTGATTATATCAAATTTTCAGTGAAATTTTTGGCGACAAATTTTCAATTTTTTTTCTCAAATTTACTCATTTATCTTATTTTTATCGATCAAAATGGAATTTTTTCGTGAAATGTTTTTTTTTTTTTTTTTTTTTTTAATTAGCGAATATCGGTACCTGGAAAATAACTATCATCCATACTGGATATCGAATTGGTGTTTTCCGAAAGTTCGGCGCTGTCTTCGCACACGTTATTGTTGTTGTTATTGTTGTTGTTATTAATGACATTGTCGTTTTTGCTGCTCTTCGTCGGACTCGAGAGTTCGAGACCTTTGAGTAAATTTTCCTGGTGCAACCAGCTGAGAGAAGTCAAATCGTCGTCCGGTTGACTCGTTTGGATAGAAGTTTTTTCGATGTCCGAACCTTTGGCCGTCGCTACCGCGTTTTCCTCGCTTTGCTGCTCATCGACGGAACCGCTCTCCGTGAACGCACTCGCGTTGTCGCCTTCCTTGACGGTAAATACCGTTTCGCCAAAGCTTAGTACTCGGGTTACAGTCAGACCGCACGCGGCCTCTATGCCCGTTGCGTCGGGCCTATCCGGTGCCATTTTTCACTCCAACGTCGAATTTTCGACCGCTTTTTACACCGTCTATTATGGTCACTGAAATATCAAAAAATTATTATTAATATCTATTTCTTTTTTTTTTTTTTTCATTAATTTAAATATGTAAAATCTCATTACTCCATTAAAATTTAATTTTTTTTTTTAATATAAAAAAACATCGTGACGATTTTTCTGTATTAATTCTTCGAAACAACTTTACATGAATTTGCAGTGAAATTTGATAAAAGATCGCGAGATAATTTTTTTTTCTTTTTCTTAAGTTAATTCTAATGACAGACATAGGATTCATCATTTCATAGACACGAACAGAAATTTAATGAAATTTTTTAATGAAATTTAATTAATATTCCTTAATATCTGAAAAAAAAAAAATTGTAAAGAAAAGTTGAAAGATTGAAAAAAAAAAAAAAAAAAAAAATTTGAAAAATTGAAGTGGAAGCGTAATAGCGCCGCCGCCACATCGAATTTCATTCCCAAGACCGTCCGCGGTTACTTCGGGCGCTAATGTCTAATTTCAGTCGAAGTCCCACGTATCTAATTTTAAGATTGTACGGACCCGCGCGCCGATGAGAAAAAGCCGCGTGTCGCCGTTCAGAAAATAGCACGACAGTGTGCGCCGCGACGATACAGGGAGGTCGCAGGGGAGGTAAAAGAGACGTTGACTTGAGAGATGCGCCCGTTCCGGGCAAAGCACGACTCTGGCCCTCGCGACAAAGTACCCGTGTGCCTTGTAAGCGTCGGCAAAAGCTCAGGAACTGTACTATAAACCGAAGTTTCGGCCGTCGCACATCGCGGTCGTCATGGTAACCCGCAAAGCTTATCGCTATTCCGTATTCCCCAGTTTTGCTACTACCGACTTCGTCCGTTCTGCCTTCGCGAAGTTATAGACTTGCAACCTCCGTTTGTCGTCATATTTCCCCTTCAAGATTCGATAATATCCGGCAACGCGCTTCGCTAAATTTTTCGTCAATTACAAAAAGAACGAAACGACGAAGAAATTTGAAACTTTGTAACTATCCAAGTTATTTCCTTCGATCTAATGTAAGATTCGTATGAAAAAAAAAAAATTATATTTTTCATCCATAAATTCGTAACTTTTGGCGAAACCACTTTTTTCCCCAATTTACATAATTGTTAACTCTTGCATTTGCCATTTTTTTTTTTTTTTTTTCAAGTTTTTCCGTAATTTTTTTTTTTTTTTTTTTTTTCAAATTTTTTAACATGTTGCAGTATGCAAAATATTAATTAAGAGTATTTACACTTCGGCCAATTAATCATTTGTTTCTTTTTCTCTTTGTAATTTTGTCAACGAATTGCGTGTAGCGCGGTGTTTACGAAGTTTCGTAAATTGATATCTCCGAAAGGCTAAACCGCGTTGACCGCGATCGTTGCCGATCACCTCAAAAACATATCCGTTTGTCACACGGTGAGCGATAACGAAACCTTGCGGTTGAGCGTTTACATTCGATGCCCCCCCACCCTCCCCCCGCCCCCCGCGCCGATCGTAATTTTCCCCGAGTTTCCACGGAAGGCTGCAGCTTTCACGAATTCTCAAAGACCTCTCCTTCCCCCCACTCCGTAAAATAGTTTTGAACGCTATAACCACAGACAGACTTCCCTTCCGTTCATTCACTTTTTCGTCGCATAGTTTCCGACTGTGTGCATGCGACTTTGACCTCATTAATGTTGATTGCTTTGTCTCACTCGTTCCTCTTTAGCTTCTGTGCGTTTTTAATGTGCACGCGACTAAAGCAAGAGACAGCGAGACGGTTGAGGGAGGAGAAGCCGAGGCGTTTTAGTAGAACGCGTGTTATAGAAACGAGACGAAGAGACGAACGAGTTTAACACGCGCCGCATAGCGGGGCCCGATTACGGCCGGTAAGCATGCAGGCATCCGTAGAAGCATCGATAGCTTCGTTCGGCCATAAAACAGGCAGAAGAGATGCTGTTGCCAGGCAACCGGCGACCGGCTCCCTATTGCCCTAGCAACACCACACTGCGTCGCTATGCTACGCTCGCCAAAGCGCATAATCCGCGATGAATATTACTCAAACGTATTCGAACGGTCATTAATTAATATTTTTTTAAAAATCGAAATTTTTGTGAAAAACATCGGTTAGCAACATATAAGGACGATTAACGAATTTTTTGAGGCACGAAACATTGACTCGTTGGAGTCTCGTAGTTAAAACATATTTGAAGCTTACGCGGGTATCGCGATAACGTAGTCTCGAACCCAGCCGTGCCAATAGCGTCATTTGTTTATCCTCTAATAAGCTACAAAATGGCTGACGCGGATTTCGTATACGCGAGCTGCGTCGTCGATTATAAACCATGGAGGGTTTGACTCGTCTGTTTACGTTGCCAGCAATGTAACACGCTGCCACTCGACGATTTGTTGTTTTTTTTTCCTTCTTCGTGTATCGCAACGATAACACGTTGTAATATTTGGAAAAAGATATGTTTTTCTATCGAAATGATACAGGAAAGATAGCGACTGAAATAATCGTTTTTAGCGAAACACTCGTTCGATCGCGATTTATTTTTCATTATTATTTTTACTTTTTCGAACGCGATCGCGAAAGCTGTCCACTCGCTCGAACATGCACGACGCGAAAAAACTACGCAATTTGCGCGATTCGATTGTCGTTTTCAATCGGCACTGGTAACTACTATTAGTCGTATTTTATTCCTTGGCACGAATATGTTTTAATTAGCGAACATTTTTTCACGGGGCACTTGACATATTGATGAAAAAAAATTTCCTCGATAATCCGATACACAACAATTGTCGATGTTTCGCGAAAATAAATTCGGCTAACTATCACGTGTCGACGTACGAAACCGTGTACAAACGTACCGAAAACGGTAGAATGTATTCATCGGTAATATTATCAGCCATGCCGTCGTTGCCTTCCTGCATAGGAATAGAGGCAGGCAGTTTCGCGGTGAAGCACACGGAGGCTACGTTACTTGTTGAATTCAAATATGGAGTTGATAATGATTACGAAACTCGAGCAAGCATGAAAATGGCCACGGCATCACTTGCACACGGCATCAACATGGTGTTCGTTAGTTGTGATGCACTCGACACTTTGGCGTTACTTTGAACCGTTTGAAAATTAATGAAAAAAAAAAATCGTTGTACGAGCAGACGATTTTCAACACGAATATCTTTTTCTGTTATAACCCATATTTTTTTTCGGAAAATGTTCCTTTTAAACTTGATTTTTCGTCATATTCGTTACACAAAGAAATTAACGCGAAATAATTGTTAATCGACGACACGTTTGCGTCTATCGCGAGCTCGGCGTTATTGAATGAAAAATCATAGTCACAATGTATGAAACGAAATTTAGTGGCGAAAATCCAAGTGGGCCACCGAGCACATGAACCAGCGTTTTGCGTCTTCACGATTTATTCCAACGTGATAATATTTTGTCTCGTTTACACGTCGATCGAGCTTATTGCACATTGAAGCATTTTCGATGAAAAAAAAGATAAAAATGTTCACGTATTTAAATAAAAAAAAAAAAAACTTACGTATTCGAGAAGACAGACGGTGTCCTTAGCGAATTTTCTCAAGACGGGCATCGCAAGCACACTCTACACAACACCCAGCTGATCGGGACGCCATGTTATGACGTCATTGCGTGGCTTAAGAAACGTCACAGATATCGCGTATCGAATTGCGATATATCGAAGTTTTGAAATATATCCGCGCGGGAAAAAAACTGTTTTGGGTGATCAATTTTTTTCGACACCATTGATATTTGTTATTTAATGAATAATCGTATACAGCACATCGTGTACATACGGTATGACGGTGAGGTATAAAAATAGAACATCACAAAAATTAATTTCCTTCCAAAATTAACCGCGAATAATGTCCATTATATTAGGTTGAATGGTATTCACGGAAGATGACACTGCAATGATTGCGCAGAGCGCGAAAAAGAACAGCCAAATCCCTGAACAATGATTAACCCATTTTCCGATTTTTCACACCAAACTCTCGATTTTACCGTAACGCCGAAAAAAAAAGTTTTTCTCGTGTTGGAAAGGAAATTTCGTCCGTTGACTATTAGGATTTAATTAAATATAACCACTGAAGAATTCAATCAAAGTCTCGTCAGTTTATTATTTATTGCAATTAAAAAAAAAAAAAAATAACATAAACGTATGAGTAAAATATATATATCGGTATACAATTCAGTAACATAAGGATTCTCCGTGGAATGTAGTTTGCGCAGGCAAAAGGGAGGGGGGGGGGGAGGAGGAGGAGGATTTTCGCGATTTATTAATTCCACGGCGTCGAAGGAACGTTGACAAAAATGCGATTTTTTTTTTTTTTTTTTTTTTTTTTTTTTCGGAAACTACTGTGTCACAGCCAGGTATATCCTCGAATATTGTTTTTTTTTTCTTTCTTGTATTCAAATAGATTTCTCGCACGAGCGCTCGAACGTCTTGTGCCTATTGTACTGTGTGGTTGCGATACCGTATTCTTTTGTTTTTTTTATAAATCCATTTATTTTTTCGCTTTTTATAATCCTCAAGCTGTTTAATCGGATCGCGTAATGCGATCAAATTGTCGAACTTGAAAATTGCGAAAAGACGAAATTGAAAACGACATTCATCTGCCGTACAAACGCTGTCGCCACGCATACGTGCAATGCTACGGGACATCGCGCGAAACGCGACTTCGACTTAATTCTAATAATTATACAAATACGTATATGGCACAGCCCCTTTGTACATATATATTTTTCTTTTTATTTCGTATAAAAAAAAAATAAAAAAAATTTATCTCGCAATATTCCGAACGAATCGTAAAATTTTCAAATCCTCCATTTACTACTGTAGATGAAAAAACTTCGTCGTCGGTGTAGAAAAAATAACGTGCCAATGTAAATATATGTTAACACGAATAAACGTGGCAAAATATTTTGTACGCTCGTTCGGAACTTTTCGTCGTCATATTTCTGTATCCAATATATCACATCACAAGACGTTCGGAAAGACCTTCTTTTGTTTTTTTTTTTTTTTTTTTTTTTTTTTTTCGCTTACAAATTAATAAGATATATATAACTCTGACTATTGAAAATCTATCGTTCTAACATCGTGGCAGGGATATAGTATCTTCGGATATCCAAAAATTCGGTAAGCGAGAATTTCGCATAACTTACGTTGTCGATTTTTTTTTTTTTTTTCGTCTACAACGCGCGATCTTTCAATCGATCTTTATACAAGCGTCGCAAACTCTTACAGGCTTATCCCAGCCTCTTCGTGGCACAGGCTTTCGATGTTGCGAACAATTTTGACACACACCGCGACCGCAGTCGCGACAGTGATGTAGCGGAAGAACATCGGAGAACAATTGTTCGCAGACGCAACAATTCGTTAATTCGGAATCGGGCACCCAATATGTAGGCCGTACGGTGTCCTTAATGAGTGCTGAAACATTTAATTAAAGTAATTTGAAATTAGTTTGTCGCCAAATGCAGTCAATTCTCATTCAATCGTTTTTAAACATTTTTATGAACAGTGAAATTATTTTTTTCCGTTCAAAATATCGATAAGTTAAATGACGCAACTTAACTTCGCTTTTACAGCTCCACCGATATTCATTGATCAATTTAACGGATAAAAAAAATAGTTGGAAAAAGATTAATGTTATTTAAAATGTATAACAGTCGTTTTTCAAACTTCGCGGATTAACGACTAGAAATATGTTGAAATAATGATAATCGAGAGATTAAAAAACGGTTATTCTTTTGTGAATTGAAGCGATTTGTTTTTCCTTCGTAAACTTACATTTGGAATAAGTGAGAACCGTTCCAACAGCGTTGAGCGTCGACACGACGTGTTCTGTGACCTTTCTGACGCTTACATCCTCTGTATTCTCTACCGGTTCTTCGTTAGAATTGGAATCTTTGGAGTAACAGCCGTCGCACACGCGAACGGGTGTAAACCAGTTTTTCGCGGGTACGCATTTCGTGTTTGACGAACATTTAGCGCAAAATCCCTCGCCGCACGAACGACAGTGATGCTTACTATCCGACGGGCCGAACGGTGTCTTGCAAATGTGGCAGTGTTTTATCTCGTTGTTCGGTCGCCAGTAAGTCGGCGCCACCTGATCGGCCACCCACGCCGACAGAGCTTTCGTAGGCTGCAGCGAGGCACTCGTCACCGCTTCCGTTATATAGGAAACACCGTCTATGACGCGCTGAGCTGTGTTCTGATTCGTAATTGAAAGATTTGCCTGTTCGGAGAGTGAAAACACGAATGATAATTGTTATTCGGTATCATTCTTTTCTTCGAAGTTAAAAAAAAAAGAAAAAGGCAAATGCCGTGGATTACGGAGGGTGTATCGCTAAAATTTTAGTAAAAAGTGAGTTTCCAACTGAAATTCGAATACTTTCCAATGGGATAAAAATCTGACAAGAATCATCGATATAGAAAGTCCTGAGAAAATTAATTCTGCATAATAATAATGCCGAAGAGGTATTAAAAAAAAAAGTTGAACGGATCATCCGATGAACCATTTTTTTTCGCAGAAATTGATTTCCTAATTTTGCGAAATACATACAATTTTTTTTGCGAATTTTTTTTAATATCAATTTTTTTTTATGGTTGAAAAGCGACGATTTTTTTAATACGATTTCGGAGAAACACCGCGTATTACACTCAAACATTTTACGGGCAATCGATCGAACATATTTGCAAATATCGATCAAAGTTTTTTTTTTTAAATCGGGATTTTCGAAACTTAGAAGAAATTCTAAAAAAAATTCATACGTATTCGGAGAAATTAACGAATCAACTTTCGCTGAAAAAAAAAGTTACGTTACCGGATGTTTCGTTGAATAAAAAATGTTTATCTTATTTGTTACCAACTTTTTGGAATTATTATTATGCGAAATTAATATTTCGCATTCTTTTTTAGATTTTTTTCCAATTTTTATTTCACCGGAAAGTCTTCAAAATTCTCTCCGAATTTCACTTTCCGTTGGAAATTTAACGATACACCCTTTTTTTTAAATTTGCTTCTTATCGAAGACTTACCACATTCCATACGTGATTAATCTCAGTTCTGACCGCAGCATCTTCGGGATTTTTGTTGCCGTACCAGTACTGTCGACTGCGATAAATTTCACCGCAGTGCGGACACTCAATCACGTAGCCGGACCACGCGTATTTCGCCAAACCGTACCAACTGTTGTCGCTCTGTGTCTGTGTACGACTCGTCACAACAACCTCATTGCCGTTGCTGTGGCATTTTTTGCATACGTACATCAAATTCTCGTATTGATGCTGATAACGGCACCTGCTTCGATCACAACTTTTTTTAGATACGTCAGAAGTTAAAACTTGTCGAAGCTACAAATTTGGACGAGCGACTCACCGCGTGTATATCACTATTCATATCTCTACAGCAGCAGCTATATATATATTTTTCATCGAATTTCGCCAAAATATCATTCCTATTTTTTTCATTCGCGTTTCGTAATATTTAATTAGCAGCATTTTTAATTTTGTGATTTTTTAAAAATATTTTAATTCACAGATAATTCGCTCGTCCTAAATAACGGAGTTAGGATTGCAATCGTACCGGGTATCGCTGCTGTGAGGCTTTCCCTCGCGTATGTGTCCCATACTGTTGCGACAACGACAACCGCAGCTGAGGCACTTTACCGGACACGTGAAATACTGATCAGGAAACAGTATATTCGAGACGTTCTCAATTTCGCCAGAAAATTTATCGTTCAATATCTTCAAAGTTCCGTAAACGAGATTTGGCTTTCGTGCCGATCTGACGGTTGTGTTGTCGAGTTCGTTGCCTATGGCATTGCGCAATGGATTGTAATCGGTCGGTGGATTGAGCGTTTGCACGCCGACGTATTTTATCGAACTGAATGCCTCGATCTCGAGTTGCATCTGTGCGAAACGACTTCGCAGTATGTCTTCGGCGCTCTCGGAAGTATCTGCGAAACAACCGGATATATATTTAGTGGGCATTGATCCAAATTTCTTTGAGTTTTTTTTTTATTCGTTTCGGTAACGTCGTTTGACCATTTGATCCAAAAATACTTACTGTTGCACAAAGTTCTCGTGTGTCGTGTCTCGTGAAATACTATTACGCTCGGGCCGAGAGCGCTGGATGAACTCGGAACGCCTTCACGTTTACCCAATGCCTGCAGTGCCGCTTGGAAATGATGACTGTAGGCTCGCGACGCAGCGCCAAGAAACGTAAAGAGATCTCTGTGAAGCCTCTCCGATCGCGTCCTGTACAGCACTATGTCCGATACTGCGAGTACTTTAAGCAACAATCTCGTACGTTCATTTTCGTGGACAGTTACACCTGAAAAATAAAAATTGTATGAAAATAATAAACAAAAATTAGGACGATAAATTATTTATTTTGAGAATTCTGATTTTTTTTTTTTTTTTTTCATATAATTTAATGAAGTAATCCGTTTCTTTATAAAGACATTTTTTTTTACAATACGGTTTTTTTTTGGCATTTGTTTATTTTTTTTTTTTATTTAAAATTTTTTTTTGTTTTTTTTTTATTTTGTTGCAATGAACATTGACATTATTGTCTTTTTACCCAAGAGCCCCTCGGTATCCAAACAGATGACATTGAGACTCGGATCGAAAGCCGCCCACACGCCTAACGTGCAAGAATTTTGCTCGTTCGACGTTGGAAATATTTCTCTTCCGCCGAAAAACGTTTGATTAAGCGTGTGACTCTTGCCGTCGCCGGTATTGCCGAATATCGAAACAACTTTGACTTTTGAATTTTTTCCGCAATTAAGTTTGCCGACGAATTGTTCGGGACTCGAAACTTTGAGATGCTCCTTTCCGTCGATGAGCAGGAAACTTCCGGTCTCGTCGTACGGTTGTACCGACGATTTGGCGTCCTGACTATACAACGACGGAACTCCGTGCATCGATGAATTTCCGTGAAGGCTCGACGATCCTTTGACGTTGCAATTGTCCTCGTTGTTGCTGCACGGCATGCTATCCAAACTCTCCATTATCGCTGGACTTGTGGCGTTCGTCCTGACACCTCGCCATACCGTCGCGTCTCTGTTGAAGTGATCCAATGCGCTCATCTTTTCGCTGAGGATTCGCCGGAATTCTATACAATGATAAAATCGATATTATTTTTTTTTTTTTATAGAAAATCGAACGATATATTCGATATATTGCTCAACTTTTTAGCTGATTGGCGAAGGTAACTTTCGAAATTCTGTACGATATCATCGATATTAATTAATTTTTCTTTGCTAAAAAAATGTACGATATATTCGATATATCGCTCGACTTCTTAGCTGATTGGTGGGGTAACTTTCGATCTTATAAAAAATCGAGTAGATCAGAATTTAAAAAATTAAAAAAAAAAATAAGATCCATAATCTCCTTGCAAATATATGATTTTGAACGAAAAATTAAACGAGGAATAAGAAATATTTGAAAAAAATCGCAAAAGCAGGAAAATTCATCAGAAAAGTTATAGTGTACTCTGAAAATTGTGAAAACGGAAATTTTACTTTACGAGGTTTGGAATTGAATGTTACCGCATCAACGAGATCCATGTTTCGCAGAATCATTTACAAATTTTTAAAGAGGCCAAACGTATATTCTGTTTATCGTTAAAATGTATTTAAAAAATTATCCAATGGGTATTTTCATTCATGGATAACGATTTATCGATTCATTGCCATTTTGTCCTAATAAAATTGTAATAAAAAAAAAAGACACGAATTTTTTAATGTAAATAGTAAAAAATTTGTTTTTTTTTTTTTTTCCATTATATTTTCTCCGTATCTGCGTAAGATAAATCGATAATCCATTATTCATATGAAAGCCGCTTTGATGTAAGCGAAAAACATAGAAATCTGCACTTATCGGTATCAACAAATCTTTGTATGTCATAATAATTGGTATACAAAAAAATTCTTGAGTCCTTTATAAAAATATTTTGGCGATTACTTGTGCGCATATTACGGAGAAACATCTTTATCATGAAGCGATTTATATTTTCCGGAGTTAATTTTTTTGTAATTTTTTTTGTGTCGCATTGTGAGTCGCTGTTGTGTCACATTTCAAATTGAACGATACAGTAATTCTAATTAAAGAACGTAATTATATTTAGGAATATTCCAGAAACATTGAAAAGTTTGAAATTTTTTTTTATCCCAAAACAAAATTATTCATGAAATCGTAAATATTATTATTATTGTTTTATAATTTGTAAGCGATGTTCAGAGGGCAACGTTTCGTAGTTAATTGATTGGTCACAATAATTATTCACATATTCCACAGGCGAGAGACAACTCTCGTCGGCTTCAAATTCCATTGTTGTTTTTTTTTTGGCGAGGTTAACCTATAGCTACGACAAGATACAATGTATCGGCGCGAAGAAGCGCGGAAAAACTTACATCACAGCTGACAAGGTGCAGGAATTTATGGACCGTCGACAGTTCAAAGCATTGCAACGTAAAACGTGCCGTTTGTCACGATCGCCAGAGTGACTTTTAATTTTGACAGCTGAGAATTGTTGTTGTTACGGTGTTGGAGCGCATCTGACCCACTGGCGAGACGACGTTTGGCTCGCGTGATTCTACGTCCTTCTCCTCCTTCTCCATCCACACGCTAAACCGCCGAATCGCGAAACATTTGATGAACAATCGACTCGTCACCGTTTGCACTTGTTCTTCGCTGTCATTGAATGACAGTTGAATCGTCGTTGCAAAATGACTGCGACGCAGAAAATCGCGGACTTGTTAAAAAAATAAAGAGATAATACGCTGTGTCGGATAGGTAGAGGCGCGCGATCGTATAATACACACGAACGGGGAGACTCGAGAAGCGAACGCGAAGCGGCATACACCAACTGCGCAAATAAGTATTAGTATAACACCGCGTGCGCACCAAAACAATTTACGAGAAATTAAATGCGTACGGAAAATAAAAGCAGAAATATTTTATCACTCGTTTAACATCCTTTTCTATGAACTTTCAAAATATTTTGTCACGAAAATTGATCGATTATTGGTGTTTCAGTCGACACAAGTTGTTTTCTTCGTCGAGATAAAAAAAAAAGTACGACTCGAGGCTAGCGGCTTCGATTCAATGTCAACGACGTGCTTTTCTCATCAATATTTATAAAAATGTTGTGTGATGCAATATTTTGACTTTTCTTTACTGACAATTTTAATTATCGCGAAGTTATCTCCGTAATAAACGTAATGACGGCTACGTTGAACTTTCGAGAATGACCATTCAATCCTTTCCGAGTTAAAATGTTGAAGAAAAATCTATCAGAACATTGCCCAGTCACGGCTCTGATGCGGCGAGAGTGAGTCACAATCGAACGGTACAAGTCGATCGATAGCGGGATTGGTTTACCAACGATCCCTACTACAGAATAAAAAAAAAACTTTTTACCTCGACATTATTTTCTTCAGACTGTAACGCGAACTCGTTCGAGATGCACTTTTATGTCACAGCGATCTCACGATGCACATCTCCGAGCGTCGACTACGAAATGTTCGCTGACAAATCGCAACCAAGATATACGCATTTTTGCAACATTTTTCGCAACCAAACCGATAAGATTATCGAAAAAAAAAAGTCGTTAAGTAATTTATAAATTTCAAGCGTACAAAATTTCATTTTTTTTTCAACACATTACGATAAATTGAAACATCAATTTTTCCTTCCAAATACTTTTTATTTTTTACAGTTTTCTCGTTTTACAGTACAGTAATTACGTTGTTGTTTATTCTTTTTTTCTTTTCGCTCATTATTCTAGTACAGGAAGATGAAATTGGCAAAAAAAAAAAAAAAATACAGGTGTAATAGTAGTCGAACGACTAATGCGATGCGGGATATTTCGATTGACGGTTGAGAGGGGGAGGGGGGCTTTTAAATTAAGTTATAATTACAATGATTAATTAAAATTAAGAGAATGATAGTAATGCGTATTGTGCGTGCGTATGTGTGTGTGAAAGTGTGTGTGTAAAGGTGAACGTGTATTTACGTATGTCGTCTCAGTGGCTTACGGGTTACGATAGCCAACCGTTGTGTCGTTGTTGTTGCTGTTTTTCCTTTTTTTTTTTTTTCTTTTTTCGTTTTTTTTTTTTATTAATCTGTCTGCTGTAATCCGTATTCTTTGGAACAGAGAATAGAGACAAGAAAATTGAGAAGGAGGAGTACATTAACGAGAGTCTCGAAGAACGTTAAGACGGACCCAAAAAAAAAAAGAAAAGCATTATAAGCCTCAAAGCCAAACAAAACTTACACGGTATGTTTTTTTTTTTACTCTTTCGACGATTCCGAGTTCTTTTACAATGATTCGAACGAATGACTTGACTTGACTATCCTTTAATATTTATAATAAACGTCGTGACGCGGACAGAGAAAAATAAAAATATATCCGCGTCTTATTCAAAGGTATACAATTCACCGTACAGTTCGATAGAAACTTCCCGTACAGTTGTGTGTTGTTTTTTTTTTTTTTTTTTTTTAGACCGGTTCTTTCGGTGTTATACATATATCGTATAGTGGACCTTAAATTACAAGGTGGTCCGTCGTTTCAAAAATATTTATAAAAATAAATACTTTGAAAAAAAAAAAAAAAAAAAAAATGAAGTAAGACAGAGTTCTCGTTTCGCTATGATTATATTTTCATATCGTTACGATTAATAAATAAATCAAATAAATAAATAAATTTGCTTCGTTCAGCGTGTTTGCCCCCTGCGATTATTACTTCGATATAGGATTTACAAAATACAGGCGCGCGGCTCTCGTTTTCTGTTTTTCTTTTTTTTTTTCTTCGTCGTCTCGTCTGAGAGGATTCGCAACAGCCGCTATTCGTAAAAAAATAGGCTTTTTTTTTTTTTAGTTTATATTCGATTTCATTTTCTTTTTTCTCTTCGACCACACGAATCGCTGATTTTCGTTTGCTTACTCTTCACCGTTCTGCTTGCAATTCGCTGATTATTCCCGATCGATACCACTTTTTTATTTTTCTTAGTTTTAACCGCCTGTCGATAGGCTCGACATGCCTCTGCGCGACTCATTTCTTCTTCTTCTTCCTTTTTCGCTTCTTATATCGTTAACCGTATACAATCTGATCGATCTTCGTCGTCAACTATCTCGCGACACGCGCGTACATTCGTCGTTTAAACTGTATTTCGCAAAAAATTGTATATAAATGCCCTACAAAAAAGTTTTTTTTTTTTTCGTTTATACGTTTGACACATATCGTTGGAACAATTCAATTTTTTTTTTTTTTTTTTTTTTTTTTCGAACTCGCGTATTCAATTGATTATTGATTTCGTATAGAAAACACGTTGATTAGCTGTTGTTCCCGTCAGCTAGATATGGCAAATTTTAATTTACAATTGTGTGATCTTTTTTTTTTTTTTTGGTTTTTTTTTCTTCTTTTTTGCAATTTTTTTCATTCTTTTTTTTTTTTTTTTTTTCGTTTTGGCATACCAGTTGCCAAAGGCCGTTCTACGAATCACTCGCGTTTCGTAGAAATATCCGTCGAACGGAATATTCTTTCTCAATTCAAGATATTTCAATTCATCTTCGTTTTCTTTGTTTTTTTTTTTCTTCTTCTTTTCTTTTTTCTTCAGTTGTATGTATAAAGTCGAGCGTATCGTTGGAGGGGTAGTCGACGATAGTCGAAACGATGTAAAAAAAAAAAAAAAAAAAAAAAAAAACAAAAACCTCGATTACCACATTCCCATCGAAGTAAAACCCAATTTGAAAATCACTTCGCTGCTCCGATTAGCTCGCGTTCGTGACATTTGAGAAGTGACGAATTTTTTTTTTTTTTTTTTCCCCACGGATTTCAATATTTTTTGCCGTATGTATCATTATTACGCGCTTTTTGCAAACGTCTTGCCGAGAAGAACAAAAAGAGGACCTATAATATTCGGAAACGTTTTTTCGGCGTTTTTTCCGTTTTATCTTTCGCCTCGTAGCGATTTATCTTGTAGCTGTTTATAAGTGTGCGTATGAGTGTCGCTTTTCGGTGTTTGCCAATGTCACCGCGGGGTTAATAATGTACGTGTATTTCCCGAATGTCCGACGAGATCCCGAGCCGCGATGGGGCAGAGAGGAGGGGATTATCTTAGAGGTCGGATTCGCCGTAAAGAGCTGTCGAGAAGGAACGATAGTCGAGGGCACCGGGTTGCGCGTTCTGTCCCTTGTACGGCGGCATTCGTTGGATGCAGTACTCTGCTTGGTCCGGTGGTAATTCCCTCCTGAGCTCATCAGCCAGAATGTACGGCTGTAAATTTCGAATGAATTAAAAATCGATGCATAAAAAAAGAAACAAAAAAAAAAAAATGTTAATAGTATCTTAAAAAAGGATAATTGATAAAAATATATATATATTAAGCAAAGACATACCTTGTCACCGGCGAGAATACGGAAGCTATCGATGACTTGTTCGGCGGTGTCGGTGTCGGTGGATTCGCGTGTCATAAAGTCGAGGAAGGCGTCGAAGTGAACGTAACCCGAGCTGTTCGGATCGACGATAGCGAGAATACGTTGGAAGTCGATATCGCCCTGTCGATCCTTGCCGATCGAGTATCCCAGAGATACGAGACACGACTTGAACTCGTCGGGCGCTAATCTGCCCGTTCTGTTCTTGTCGAAGTGATTGAAACTGCTGCGGAACTCGTTCAGCTGCTCTTGCGTTATTCCCTAAACATTTGATTTTGTTATTTATTTATTTTCGGTAAATAATTTAATGATAATGATAATTTCATATATTATTAATTTTATTTAAAAAATAAATAATAATTAATGAATTTTTTTTTAATTTAATAATTTTTGTTTTTTTTTTGCGATCGAAAAGAACTATTGGAAAAAAATGAGATATCGTACCTTGGAATCACGGGTCAGTATCTGATTTTCGACCTCATTGATGTTACGATTGATGGAAGTCAATAGCTGTTCCCAGCCGACGCGTAGAGTTTCCATGGTGTACTGAGTGTAGCGATTCTCGAAGATCATACCCTCCTGTACGGCTTGATGAATCTTCTCCAATTCCTCGAGATGAGCTTTGTATTGATAGACCGCCTGTTCGTACTCCTTGAGTCGGTGCAATTGATCCTCGAGAGTACCTTGAAGTCCGAGACCGATCGCGGTAACGGCGTCCAATTGACGCTCGATCCACGGTCCCACGGCGTTTGCCTTCTCGGCAAATTGTCTTCGCAGCAGTTCGTTGTCTTAAACAAACGAATTAACGAAATTAGACAAATCGTTTTCTAAATACGCGGAACAACAGAAGAAAACATAGAAAAATATAAAACATACTTTGCTGTTTGCGAAGTTCAGCAGCCAATGTTCCGTCGCGCTGGGGAACGAGTTGTCGAACGTCGCTCCACTTCTTGGTGAGATCCTAAAGACAATAATCATTGAAACTTTACGCATCGAATCTCGAAGAGTTTATAATTGTAGGGATTATCAAAATTGGCGCAATAGTAATATTTTTTCTAAGGGTAAAAAAAAAATATTAAAAAATGTACCAAAGCCTCAAACGCCGTTTTGATTAATTCTTACCAAAGCCGTGAGAGTGGTGTACGGATTCTCAAGACCTCCAGGAATCTGGAATTGCTTGACAATGGACTCAACTTCGCGTACGAGACCGACGATGGAGTTGTACTCCTTGTCGGCTTCGCCGAGAGTAGCTTTGAACGCTGCATGAGCGTCCATCAGTCCCTGGATCTCCTCCATCGTGTGAACGATAAACATATCGACGAGATCCTCCCGTGTACCGTCCAACCAGTTGTTGAATGGCTATAGAAGAACACGAAGAAAATTATAAATTTTCATCCTCCGAGAATCTTCCGTACATAAATAATTAAGAGGAGAGATACCTTCATCGGCTTATAAAAAATCGAAAATTTTGTAAGAGCAGTAAATGCAGAAGAATCAACTTTTCGAAGAATCCGAAGGCATATTGTATGGCGCAGTAATCGCAGATTAGTCGGTAAGTCATTAAAATCATACAGTTTTTACTTATCAAAACTTTAAAAGAGTTTTTCTCCAAACTGCATTTCCAAAAGTGTCGATAGCTAAGAAACTAATCGATCGATTTCGATGCGATTTGATACACATATTTCTAATCTTATTATGTAAAACATGTATCAAAATATTTTTGAAATAAAAAAAAGTATTTTTTTTCATTGCAAAGTATAGCCTTTTTTCGGAAGATTCAACTTTTTTCGTTCAAAGCGAACAATTTCATCAATTTTTTTAATTTCTCACTTTTTCTTGGCTAATTTTCTGGATACGAATGTTAATAAATTTTAAAAATTTCGTTGGTTTTCTTTCAAATAGCCAAACGTCATAATAAAAAATACCCAAAATTTCGAAAATGTTGAAGAAATCTGTCTTTAAAAAAAAAAATCATGAAAATCAGTAATTTTTTCCTCTTTTTTAAAGGTATCTCCCGCCTTAACGCGTATAAAAAGTCGACGATACATACAGCAGCGCGTTTAGCGAACTCCAAGTGGAGAACGTCAATTTTCTCGAGAATACGTTCGGCTTCATCGAGAGCTTGACGTCTGCGTTGGGTCAGTGTACCCAAACGGTCCCACTGATCGCAAATACGTTGGCAGCGGGCGTTAACCGAGGCACTGTCGTGGTACTCCAATGTACTAAAAGAAAATGAATCATCAAATCGTACCGTTGTTTTCACAATGAAAAATACCGTTTCCGCTGTTGTTTTTTGTCTCTTACTTGAGCTCTTGCGCGATAGCGGCGATCTGTTCGACGCGATCCTGATGAGCCGCGAGATCGGACTCGAACGCCTCGTGCTTCTTCTTCAACGCCTTCAGCTCATTAAGTTTACACTGACGGAAGTGCTGAGAGGTAAGCATCTCCTCCTTACCGGCAGTCCAATCCTCGTGAGCGTCGGCCTTATGCTTGAACTTCTGAGCCAAATGCTCGAGACGCTCGAGACGCATCATCTCCGAAAGTAGCCATTCCTCGAAGGATTTCTCTCCGAGTTCCAGACCTGTAGACAAAAAAAAAGGGTTAAGTAATTTGTTCTTAGAAATGCACGAAATTTATCGATGTATCATAAAATTATTCGATCTTTTTTTTCTTTCGGATTTAAAGCTCAAAGGCTCTGCATTGCCAATAAAAATAGAAAATAAAGATCGTTTATAAAATTTCATCGAATATTTTAATAACCTTCCGATTATCATATTTTTGGAGGAAATTTTAATTACCTTTCCACGCTTTGTTGATATCGGAGACCATTTTTCCCTCAGTCGGCATGTACGCCGGTCGATTACTGAGCCTCAACTTCGTCTGAAGCGTATTGAAGTTCGTCTCGAGTTTAGCCTTCTGCTCGACACGCGGAGGCTTGTGCTTGCGACGATAAGTTCTGTATTCCTCGAGTTTCTTTTGACAACCGGCGAGAGAATTGTCGGTCTGACGACTCGCTAGCCACGGCATTGTTCGTCTTATCCATTCCAACAGATCGGAAGCCAAACGCTCATACTCCTCCATGAGCCTCTCGTTCTCCTGATTCACCTTCAGTACCTTGCAGATTCTGTTTGCCGCGGTTTCGGCCTGTAAAGTCATCAAATCTTCTCTCTTAGCGGGCGAACAATTCAACGGAACCGACAAATATTCATTAGGAATCTCAACATCCAAACTTTACTTGTGGGAAATTTGTTTTACATGCCAAATGCAACGAAGCGTCAATAAGTCAACACGGTATTCGTAGTCTTGTATTCGTATACAATAACTGCGATTCTTTCATCGCAAAAACAAATTATGTTACTTATAAAAACAAAATATTGAAAACATTTTTTTTATTTAAAATTTATTATTTATTTCATTCAAAGTTTCAAGTGAATTAATTCAAAAATATTCTTCTCTTTGATTCCCATATTTCTATGGTATATTTTTCTGCTCGAAATTCCGCAAGAAAAAAAAAGAAATTTCACAAATGACGGAAATGAAGGAAAATTCGATGAAAAAATATCGGAAAACAAGACTCACGTGTCTACCGCCCTCTTTTAGTCGTAATATTAGAACGAAAATGCAATTAAAATTGTTATTAACACACCTTTTGCGCACCACTGAAACAATGGTAGTACGAGGAGACGTACGTCATCACTGCCCTCTCGTCCGGCATAGCAGTGTTTCGCATGTCTAAAAAAACACAGTCAAGAAGGCAACTCAAACCATGCGATGTTAATACAAACGTTTGGGGTTCGGGGTTTCGCACAAATGAAAAATCGGACGCTCGGTTAATCGACAATAGTGTGTTATCCAAAATACGTAACCAGTCATTGGTTTTTGTTTATTTTTTATTTTTTTTTTCGTAGACGCGGAGAATCTCTATGAATTGAACTTTAAGGATTTCGCGCCAATCGAGTGCTGTTAGGGTAAAAGCGCACGTTTCATCGGTCGGTTTAGAGAAAAAAAAAAAAAAAAATGGGGGAAGTTGCGGTAGCGATTAGGGTAAAAAAAACAACGCGGCTCTGTTTGCGCTGACCTGCTGGGCGCCCTGGAAAGCGTGGTAGTAGCAGGACACATAGGTCATGATCGCCCTTTCGTCCGGCTTGGGAGTGTTGATCAAATCTATATCGAATCATCACATATTACAATTTATCCAAAACCAATTGGTTCTTTGAAATCTGAAACATTGTTTTTTTTTTTTTTTTTTTTTTTTTTTTTTTTTTTAGATTCGTTCGAAAAAAGATCCCGAATCGATTTGCAAATCATGTTTAACGATCGCGAATTCTATACGCTTAATGGTTCAGCGAGAGATTAACGAGTTGGAAGAGAAATTCGTCGAAACAATTGTAACGGGATTCGCGTTTTTCTGTCCGTTTATCCTGAATCCTGAATCATCACATATTAAAATTCATCCAAAACCAATTGGTTCTTTGAAATTTGAAACATCATTTTTTTTGTTTTGTTTATAATTCGTTCGATAAAGAAATTTCATTCGATTTTCATCATTTGTCGATTCGATTATTGAATGTGAAATTCTATGCGCTTAACGGTCCGGCGAGAGATTAACGAGTTGGAAGAGAAATTCGTAGAAACAATTGTAACGGGATTCGCAAGTTTTTCTGTCCGTTTATCGCGTGTTATACAGTAATAATAATAATAAAACAACGACTCGTCGTTGCAGTCGCGAATTTGTCGAAGGAAACTTTCGCGACCGCGAAGAATCTCGTAACTCACCGTCGGGATCCAACATTCGTGGAATGTCGAGATACTTCTCGGCGACGTCGAACGCGGTATTGAGATTCTCGAGGGGATTGTCCTTGCTGAGCTTATTGTAGTCGATGAGATCGGGACGATGACGATGAATTAGAGCGCAGAACGCTAAACCGTCCTTGAATGATAGATGGAAGTTTTGTACATTAACGTTCTTGTACGGTGCGGTTTTGCGTTGACACCACAGCAAGAGACCCTCCTTTGCGGTCATTTCCTCCACGGATATGTCTTGGATCGCGAAGCGCAGAATTATCGTCCATATCATACCCAACGTCATCTTCAAGTTTCCGTCGACGATTTCTGTTTTTTTTTTTTTTTTTGGGACAAATTAAAGAGATAAGTCAATGAATTTCTACGATACTTTGAATACGAACGACAAAATTGCTTGGCGGCGAAAGATGTTACGGTAGTTTTTTCACCCATTTTTCACACTTTTTCCATATAAAAAAAAAAAAATTCAAAGCAAATTGATAAATCTAAAAAAATTCATATACGTATTATTCAGAAAAATGAACAAATCATTTTGGTAAAAAAAAAAGTTGAATTTTCGGGAAATTTATTGACCAATTAATTTTTTCATCGATTTGTTTTCATTTATTTTCGAATTATTATTATGCCAAATTAATTTTTTCATTACCTTTAATATGCATGAATTTTTTTTTAGATTTTTATAGCATCGATATGTATTTGCAATTTTCTCTCATTTTTCTCGAAGTTATGCGAAATGAACACGAAGCGACGGAACTACCTTAATCTTTAAATGAAATTGAGATACCAACCCTCGGCACCGATCGACACGAGTTTCACGCCTTTGCTCGCTATGTAGTCCAACGCCTTATTTACATTGGCAATCTTGTGGAAGCGCATTTTGCCGCGATCGGGTCTCGGCAGAGTTTCGCCGGAAATTACTTCCAGCAGCAGCATGAGTTTCAGTCCATTCCTGAAATCGTCTTCGATCGATTCGATGGCGGTGCCGGCTTTGCGAAGATGCGAATTGCACCACGCTGTGAAGGTCTGCAAATTAAAAAAAAAACAACAAAATGACATAAGTCGAATAATGTTTTCATTTCTCTTCTCGCGTCTGTTTAGTATTTTTATCCTCCTAATAATAGTTAAATATTTGTAAGGGACGAGCTGTAAAAGGCAAAAACGAAACATTGGAATAAAAATTCCATTCCATTGAATTTCATTTTTTGTTCATTTGCTAAAAAATTTCATTTGTTAATAACATATTTTATTTTGTTTTCTATATTGTCGAAATAAATTTATTTACGTAACGAAACAGAAAAAAAAAATTCTTTAAATAATTATTTCCGTACAAATAAGAGAAAATATCGGTCATAACTTTAATTAAAAATTGTAATAATTTTTTTTTGTTTATTTGCTAAAAAATTTCATTTGTTAATAATATATTTTGTTTTGTTTACTATATTGTCGAAATAAATTTATTTACGTAACGAAAAAAAAAGAATTCTTTAAATAATTATTTCCGTAAAAAAAAGTAAAAATATCGTTAATTTCTTTAATTAAAAATTATAATACATTTTTTTTGTTTATTCGCTAAAAAATTTCATTTGTTAATAATATATTTTGTTTTGTTTACTATACTGTCGAAATAAATTTATTTACGTAACGAAAAAAAAAAATTCTCGAAAGAATTATTTCCGTAGAAAAAAAAGAAAATATCGGTCATAACTTTAATTAAAAATTAATTATACGCGAGCGATACGAAGTTATGAAAATTTTTATTACGAATCCCTTATTTGTATCGTCCGTTTAGAACGGATCGGAGCTTCCAGAGGGTAGAAAAACGAGAAAAAGAGAAGCAACAAATATATATATATGTATCGAGAGTGCGATATCTCTCGATTGGACAAATTTCGCTGACCCTCGCGAGGTGCGAAAGTTGACACGGTGTGTTCCGCGCTCTATTTCCTGTCTGGTATGCCTAACTCTCGTCTTCGCTCATTTGGACTCTCGCACTCGTGAAAACTAGTTTAGCACGCGGATTACGGCCGCTATTACGTTTGGATTCATTGCGCTCTCGACACCGTTACGTTATTTTTCTTGAGGTGAGAAAAAAACATCGCGATAACGACGATACGAGGTGCGAAGATTTTTGGGCGAAGGGAAAATACATATTGTGGAATAGAGTTTTAAACGGCGATGCCGCCTTAGCGTATATTTTAGTAACGACCCCGATCCCTCCCGCTATATATATCCGGTGTCCTGGTTTTCGCTGGCCACCTATTGCCCATCTTACTTCTTCGTAACTTCGTTCCACTATTATAGTCGCCGAACGCGAAACGGTTAGTTTTTTAAAAATGTTTTTCTTTTTTTTTTTTATTTTTTTTTTTTCAGACGCATCTATGTTACTTGCGATACGGTAAAACCCGTTGCAAGAAGATCGATTAATTAACAACTAACAGGTATCGCGAAGTACATAAAATCTATAATGATACCGATGGTAGTGTGCCTATTAGGAAACATTATATCGTAATGATACTTTCAAACCGGCTGTTCTCTGTTATACTCATCGCTCGCACGACTGAATCCTCTATAGATAATTTTCTCCTCGGGGACAGAAGGTAAACGAGAGAACGAGAAAATTCTCGAGAGTTAAATATCGTTGGTTGCGATCGTGGGATTAAATCTTATCGAAATTAATTACGTAGTCAAGGGCACCGAAAGAGTGCCATGTAATTAGGATTTTTTTTTTTTCCGAGAATACATTTTTTTTTTTAAATAATTACGGAGTCTGAAATAATGATTTTTCATTCATCGACTTTAGAAATAGAAATGGTGTAATAAAAATGAAATTATGAGCGATATTACGAATATAGAATTGCAGGTAGTCGACGATAAAAAATCTGAAAATCAACAGTGGCTAAAAATGTTGAATTTTTCGTGTTTTTTTTTTTTTTTTTTTTTTTTTTTTTTTTTTTTTTTTTTAGTTCGAGCCGCGATCGTTAGATCCCGTACGGGGTGCGAGGGGAATATTGCCTGAAACTTAATACGGGCAGCGTAAAGCGCGGCGGGCCAAAATTGGACATGAGCCATCCTAACCTCAACCCGCGTGCGGCTCTACGTTCTATTTGTAAAACATCGAGTCCTCCCGCGCCGCAAACGACGAACGTATACGAAATCGTCGGGGAGATCGTGGCGCGTTTCAGCAAACGTTCGCTCGGCTCTCGACGCCAATGCGCGATTGTACTACCCTGTCGTCTCGATTTATAAGATTTTTTTTAAATTAAAAGACGCATCTCGTGTTTTTGACGGTACCGTCGGGCGTAATGTAAATTTTACGACGAAATGTTGAACGTCAGAAATTTTAAAAATATGCTAAAGTATCGATGAAAATTGCATTAAAATTTCGTAAATATTGCGTTATCGAAAAAAATTAATAAGCGAACATTTGAAATTTGGCGCATATTTTGAAAAATTATTAACTCCTTTAATAGAATTTATGTAAAAATCCGTTTTTTGGAGTTGCAGCTATTTAACCCTCGAAAACCGGACATAGGTCTGCGGAACCCGAATTATTTCGAGAAAATCGTTAATTTTTTAAAATTTAGCGTTTTAAGTCGTTTTTAAACACTTGTAACGCCTATAGTTACGTAATAGTATAAAGCTTCAGAATATTTATTTTTTACGAAGTTTCGTAACGATAAACATATCGGATTTTCGAGACGTATGTATCCCGTTAAAGGGTTGAAAAAATAAAAATATCCGGTGATTTTCGTTTAATGCAATGCAAGAAGCACACGTTAGTGATGCATTTGCTATATAAATGTTACATAAAAAAAAGAATTTAAGAAAATTTCATGTAAGCGATAATCGGCAAAATTCCATAAAATCCAATAATTAAAGAAATTCAATCGCAACGTATGCTTTTCAATTGCGCGATATCAATTTTTCAAATTAAATTTATCTGAGTTTGTAATTCGTTTGCTTTTTTCATTGAATCGGTAATTACTGATTACTGTTATTATCGATACGCAGTGAACGTGTTAAAAAAAAAAAAAAAAAAAAAGCTCAACGAGATCCATCAGCTCGTCATGAATGCGGACCGCCCACTTTTTGTACAAAAACTATAAAATTATCGGTCTCCCGGGTACTCGGATGACAGGTGTTTTTTCGCCAAGAGGAAACGAACGGTGGGTAGGTGAGGGGACCAGGTGATGCCGGCTGCGCGTGTTACATCGCCGAAGTGCATTGCCGTTTGCGGTGCTTGTGCGATAAACACGTGTTTATCCGGACACCTTTCGCACGATTTGTTCCGGTGTCAAATAGCGTTTTTCTCCGATTCTCAATGCCCACAAGATAAACCTATCCGCTGCTTTTATTACGTATATATTGTTACGATTATTGCCTCAAGAATTTACTGTTACGGACGACCATTAGAATGGTTCGTTTAATCATTGGAGTAACGAACAGATGACGAAAAGAAAAAAGTTCGGACGCATGCGTGTCTTATAATAATAATAATAAATAATAATAATGATAATAATAATAATAAATAATAATAAAAAAAATAATAATAATGATAATAGTAAACTATTCACCTAAATAGGAAAAAAATTTCACCCAAAATACGCGCGCGACTGTCGAAGGGAAATCGGCGAAGTATTCTATGCTCGCGGCACTACAGGGCATAAGACCCTTTTGCCTTTAAACGCGCGATACGTCGTACTCGAGTCTGGTATCTGATTGCAAGAGAATCCCGCGGCATTCAGGCCGCACAATTTCCAAGTAGCGGAATTGGAGAGAAAGATGGAAAGACGTTGAAAAAAAAAAGAAAAAAAAAGTCTATTAACGCCTCGTAGAATCCCGCAACCGCAACCGGCTCTACACCATTCCGCTTTTTACATGTTGACTCATGATCGCTACCCTGTCGTACATTCCCATGGAATTACCGATTACTCGATAATCGCTAACCAATTTGCCAAAGACGTGGTGATATTTTTTTTTTTTTTAACTGTTCATTCGCGTTAAACTGTGATTTACGATGTTTTTGAGTCAAATTTCGTCTATGCGAAGTGTGCAAATGGACGATTCAAAATCTATGAATTATTTTGTAGGATCGTCAGAAAAATAATATCCCGTAACGACGATTGCAATTTTTCGGAAACGAAATTTTTTTATATTAATGATTGGTATCAAGAAGAATTAAAAAAAAAATTAAATAGGGAAAAAAATATGTATAAAATTTAAATGGATCGAGAAAATTGAAATGTCCATTAAAAATGGAAAAAATGGTCCCAATAATAATACGCTACCGTCCGAATGAATAGTAATTTCGTTCCCCGTTTTGAAAGTTGGCTGCGGCGAATTATCATTCGATTAGCCCTTCATTGACCCTGAAATTGCCGAGTTATTCGAAATACATAGGTAATAATGCAAAATACCCTTTGCGATCGTGTGGCCGATTTTTCTTTAATCGTAAGTCTTTACTTATAATAAAAACTCAAATACTGTAATCTGATACTCTTTACCTCTTTACTTGTAATAAGTTTCGATATGCATTTCTAGCGCCGCGAAAGAAAAATGTATTTCAAGGTCAATCGATGTTGTGAAAAATGATCCGACCATTATAATTTGATATTTTTTTTTATCTTTGCTCCGAAAAAAAAAAAAAAAAAAAAAAAAATCCAAAATGTTGCATCGACGAGTTAAATTTTTTTTTTAATTTTCGTTTTTTTTTTTTTTTCATATTGTATCGTTGAGAATTTTACGGGAGTTTCTAATAATAATACAAAAGTTAATTCCGACTGCTTAATGCACACCGGCATATCATTGAATAGACGTGTCTCCGCGATGTGTGTTGCGATATGATCACCGCGCAGACAAACGTACGTAAGTATATGAATACAACTCTTGTGATAAACTCGAGACTCGGCAACGGGAGAAGCAACCTTCCCGTTTTCAAAAACAGAGTCTCCGATTGCGTGGAATCCCGCGGTATTCAGGCCATCGAGTCTCCGACGATGTAGCATAATGAATTGAACTTGTAGATTGGATTGAGTTGTATATCTATACCCATTAGTTCGGTTGTAGTGGAACGATAAAATTAAAAAAAAAAATCACGTCATTTATTAGAATTACGGAAGAGCCGCAGACCGCACTTCTGGTCCTTTCTTTCCGGTCGGCAGCGACGAGCCAAATATGCAACGATATATGCGGACGTAAGTATACCGACAAATTCTTTTCGTGTCTTTGCGATGATTCTGTAAATACCGACGAGCAGAAGAATGACGACGTCTCTGTCGTCATAACCAGAATTCGGTCGTTAGAATCATTCCAATGACTAAACTTTGTCGACGCGGTTAATTTCGTGAAAAAAAAAAAAAAAATTTCGAAGAATTTTTTTTACAAATTTTTTAAGACGAATTTTTAGAATAAAAAAAAAATTCGAAGAATTCGAAGAATTTTTTTTTACAAATTTTTTAAGACGAATTTTTAGAATAAAAAAAAAAATTTCGAAGAATTTTTTTTACAAATTTTTTAAGACGAATTTTTAGAATAAAAAAAAAAAATTATTTGATGATTATTCTCTGATTTCGACTGTGTCCTCTGCCTTTGCGAAAGCTTTGTTTACGAAAGTCGAACGGAGCGGATCTGTGGGAAGATATTTTTGTGTGGCATCGGACATCGCTTTTAGACGAGCGTCGATGACGCAACGGTGTACGAGATTGTCGGCGCCTCCTCGGCAGAGGTTTCTTAAAAAGTTCCTCGGGATAGAATTCGGGACTCTACGCCGATGCGAGAGGAACAGTCTTCTCGCATCATAAAGTTGTACCGATGTCGGGGAATAACAAAAATTTCGGTTATGCGAACGTAAGTAACATATGTGACTGTGAAAGCGAATAAAGAAACACGGAGAGCTTTATTTTCGGCGTTTGATCGAAATTCTTTCGTAACACGAAACTCAGAATAAAAACATCGCGGAGAAAATCGAATGAATTTTTTTTTTATCAAAAATTCAGTCGTATCGACGATATATCGAAATAGACATTTAACGTTTGATGAGTAAATTAACGTTGAATTCCGGAAACGGTAATACCAAAACCCGAAAGCTTTACGTGAAAAAAAAAAAAAAAATAGAAATCGTTTAAAATTCCCCAAAAAAATCGAAATAATTAGAAAATCTTATTTGGCTTAACTATGATTTGGTAATAATAACTAAATATTTATTTCGCCAAATCCAACTTTAGGTTTTTTAACTATAAAAATAAAACATTCGATATAAAAAAAAAATCGATTAAATATCGAATGGAAAATCGATAAAAAGTAAAACGAAGTCGATGCGTCAAAAAAAAAAAAACAGTGAAAGAAAAGTAAAAAAAAAGTGGTGAAAGAAATGCGAGTCAAATTGAACGAGTTGAAGGAGAAATGGATGAAAAAAAAAGAAAAAGACTCGAACAGGAAGCACTTCAACAGTGTCTTGCCGAGTGCACGTGTCGCTCCTCGAAATAAAATCCTCTTATGATGTCTATAGCTATACAGTTTACAGTAAAAAACGACCGGACTATAGCGGTACGGGACCAGACTTTTACGACGATGATGCTAATGGTGACGAAAGACAAGCGAACGGAAACGGAAGGACGAATCACGACAATGGCACTTGGTGCAGCGAAAGAATTGGTGGGAAGAGAGACGAAAGAAGATTCTTCGACGCTTCAAAATCATCGTAAAAATAGTTATGATTTCGCTGATGAGTATTTAAATAATTAGTATAAAAGGTCAATGTCCGGGTGAATTATCATCGCTCAGGCAACAGATATATCCATTTTTGAGACATTTTTTTTGTCATATATTCTTTTTTTGTCAAATAAAAAATGACCTGAAAAAAAAAAAAAAAAAAAAAAAATGTAACGTATCAGATTTGAATTTTGAATTATCCAAGAAATAAGTCATAAGATCGACTAAAAAAATGTCGAGTACCGAATTTTATGACAATGTCACTCAATCCGATATTATTATTTATTTTCCATGTTTATTTTTTTATTTTATCAATCCCACCAATGCGCGATAAATTGCGGCTAAAAGTAATTTAAAACGATAATTATCTATTAACCGCTCATTCGTAAGATAGAGATAAACGCTCTGCGATAAAATTTTCTTACGCACCCAATTCATTCTCATCGCTTCAATGAGATTTCAAACTGCGAAAATTAAAATTAATAAAAAAAAAAAAAAAATTCGTCAATCGTTTTTATCGCAATTCTCAACATTCCGAAAATCGCGGAAAGTACGATTTCCATCGATTTCTCATTCCGTATCAACACCCATCGCTACAAATCTCTAAAACGGCAACTATTGGTCAACAGGAAAAGATCGAATGTCAAGAGTGCAGCCAATGCCAATTGGGTTTCTCTCAACGCCCTTAAAATCTCTCGGTATGTAAGTCATCAATGTACAGAAGCGGTACGTAGATGCATAGACCGTTATCATCGCATAACGATCGCGGAGAAGGGGGCGGCGGCGGCGGGGGACGGCGGGCGGCGGCGGGGGGTGGCGATTTAGTAAACGTGTATATGGTCACGACGAGTGGGTCACCCGATTCCAATCCGAGATTTGGCGCGCGGCCTAAACCTCTTCACAAAGGTTAACGATCCTCGGCGTCATCGAAAACTAACTGCTAACTGTCCCAACTGGATGCGGATAGCGTTTGAGATAAACGCGTTGCGCGAGTACATGAATAAGCGGACTTCTCGTGCCTAACGCTCGGCAGCGGCCGCGGTGGCGGCGGCGACGACGATGCGCTGCTGAGAGATCGGGTACCGCAGCAGCAGCAGCAGCATCACAACCTCAAGAAAACACGGAGACGATGTCTCGCGCATTTAGGTTAGGACGTTAACCTTGAATCCACGCACACCGTTGATTCTCATTCGGAGTCCGAGGGACTCCCTCGCCATATGACCGCTTGTGATACCAGCGCGGTCGCTTCTTATGCCGTTGCAGACCGTTGCTTCGAGATCGAGAGCGTTACATTCTCATTTGAATAACGATCCGTTCATGTAAATATGTATATAAGTATATATATATATATATATATATATGTATATACATATCTGTATCTTTCCATTTACCTAATATAACAGTCTTTCTCTTTAATTCGAAGGAAAGAACACGCGGATGGAACGTCCGTAGAGACTTCATTTTTTTTTTTTTTTCCTGCATACCTCGGGATTTTTTTTATTATTATTATTTTTTTTTTTTTGCTTTCGTCGTCGAAGACTTTGGGAACTTTAACGATTGGACGACTATGCGCGGAGAACGATATCAATATAGCGGCGAGGCGCTCGTGGCGCTCGTTTTTCTTCAACGTTTTCTAAATTTAAATAGAGAATATCTATGTAACAGCGGATCTGTGTTTGCGCTTCGTTTCTATCGGTTTTGGCGCTTGTCAAAGATTTCGAGACTCGTGATTCGTGTCTCTTTGAGACTTCTAAATGGTTTAACGGATCGACGTGTTTACTTTGCGAACTTGCGGAACTTGGCTTCGACGACCGGACCGTGTCCACCGGGAGTTTTTATTACTGTCGTATTAACGTCTGAATAATGAATGATCTGTGAGATTATCTGAAGGATATTGCGACATTGATTACCTTTCTTACCGGTGCTGCGTACCATTTGCAACGTTTGTTCGAAAAGAAAACATCGAAAATGCGAATGCGCTTGGCGACATTTTTTTAATTAATTGGACAAAAAGTTCTTTTATATCGGAAAAGTTGCGAGTTTTTTTATTTTTCAAGATACATATTCCGTTTTTTTTTTAATGGGAAGACATTTTTTTTTTTTTTTCGATTTTCGATAACATCGATAAAAAAAATTTGGAATTTTTTTTTTTTCCTTTATTTATTTTTTACGCAATATCAAGACTTACTTCGCGGTGTCCGAAAAATCGATAATATATGAAATTTTGTTGCAAAAATTTTATTAGAAAAATCAAACTAATTATTGTTGCTAATTTGATTTTGCGATCGCTGCACACCGAGGAAATGTTTGGTAGGCGTCTTTCGTCACAAATAAACTTTATTGTTTACAAAATCGATCGATTGTGTAAGATCGTTGCATCGATCTTTCGAAAAAGATTGACCAGTGGAGTAACAGAAGCAGACTTCCTGTAAACAGCATCCAATCGAAGGTCCTCGACCTCTCCTCGGCTGCCGCTATTTATAAGTGACCGATACATCTGTCTATACATTTATTTATAACCGATCCTCGTACGTAGGTAATGATAGAAGCAACTCGTACATAATACTACATAGGTAGGTTACTGGTATACCGGGACTCTCTCACTCGGCATGCCTCGTCGATTATTCATTTGTCCGTTTCTGAATCCTTTCCAACGGCACTCGGCGTTAATAATAAAACCGGACGTGAATTTTTAACCAACACGCGCCGAAGAAAATAGAATATTCGTCTATATTTGAAAATAATAAAATAGAAAATTTGTTTATTTTTGAAAATAAAAAAATAGAAAATTCGTCTATTTTGTAAAAAAAATATAGAAAATTCGTCTATCTTTGCAAAAAAAATATAGAAAATTCGTCTATTTTTGTAAATAAAAAAGTCGAAATTTCTTCTATTTTTGAAAAAAAAAAAAAAAAATAGAAAATTCGATTATATTTGAAAATAAAAACATCGAAAATTCGTTGAAATCCAAAAAACTCCTTTAAATGTAAATTTTTTAAAAATCGAAATCTCTTTTATATTCGTCATCGATTTCTTGCAGTCATTATTTCCAAAATTACATAATTTTTTTTTTTCCATATAAAAAACACTCAATATATAATCATAATTGAAGAATTTTATCTCTCGAGTCGTAAAATTCCAAAGAAGCGTAATACACTCGCCGGTTTTTTTTTTTTTTTTTTTCCTTATCGCGCGAAGATCAACAGCTCCGCAGAGATAAGAGAATTTCAAGTGTCTCCATGTTACACTTAAGATCCATTCTGTGTAATACGAGAAAACCAACTGGAGGACGTTTCGCGTGCGTTAAGAGTTTCTCGCAAAGTTCTGAAAGACGCGAGAAAATGATATTCGACTCTACTATAACTTTGACGAAATATCCGTTGCATCCATGAATAATATATCGTAGCGGTTACATACGCAAAGAATATACATGTTAGCGACCAGGCGACGAAGAAAATGACTCAGGGGCCACGCAATTATTTTCGTCATAAAGTTCCAAAAATACGTTTTGCCGAAGGGCTGTGCGGTGTGCTGGTTGTCTACTCGATCGGGTAGGACGCGGGGGGTGGAGTGGGGGTTGGGAAGTGCGACGAGAGACTGTGATTTTAAGGAGGATCCGGGCGATCAGTTCGCCGAGAAGCCTTGAGCCGGCGACGTAGTCTGCCAACATTTTCGTGCAAAACGTCCAAACGTTACGCCAAGTCGTCGGGAGCCAAAGAGTTCTCGTGATAAACTCAATACTCGTAATATAGAAACGACAAGAATTCAATTGAAGAAACGCATTTTTCAACGACGAAAAAACTCCGAAATTTGAGTCGCCGACCCGCTTTTCATCGATCGAAAAACGGATCCAACGCTCTCGAAATATGCGATCCAACGATTTTTTAACATCGATGTATTGAAGAAACGAATTTTTCAGCGACTAAAAAACTCCGCGATTCGAGGCGCCGACCCGCTTTTCATCGATCGAAAAACGGGTCCAACGATCTCGAAATATGCGATCCAACGATTTTTTAACATCGATGTATTGAAGAAACGAATTTTTCAGCGACTAAAAAACTCCGCGATTCGAGGCGCCGAACCGCTTTTCATCGATCGAAAAACGGATCCAACGCTCTCGAAATATGCGATGCAACGATATTTTAACATCGATGTATTGAAGAAACGAATTTTTCAGCGACTAAAAAACTCCGCGATTCGAGGCGCCGAACCGCTTTTCATCGATCGAAAAACGGATCCAACGCTCTCGAAATATGCGATCCAACGATATTTTAGCATCGATGTATTGAAGAAACGAATTTTTCAGCGACTGAAAAACTCCGCGATTTGAGGCGCCGACCCGCTTTTCATTGGTCGAGAAACGGGTCCAACGCTCTCGAAATATGCGATCCATCGATGTATTAACGCGCAACATCGATCGGAGACTTATTCGAACCTTCGTATGCATACGATTGGAGTCGAACGCGGACTCAGCCCCCGGGAAAATAAAGTTACCTATCCTTTTTACTATCTATACCTCTATACCCACTGCTAAACCAACTTGGCGCGACCTTTGCCGCCCGTGAGGCACTCTCTCGCGCGCACCCGCCTGAGTAAGAGACTTAGCTGTTGCTGCTGCTGCTGCTGCTGCTGCAGCAGCCCGACGGTTGAGATGCTGTTGCCCGGTGCCTGAACCCGAGGGCGAGAAAACGAGAGCGGCGCGCATTCTCCGCCTCGACGCATTGCGCTAATCGAGAAACTCTACTCGTTTATATACGATCACTTTATACCTTTACGAGAGTCGTATTATCGTAGGATTAGAATACTGGAAACGCGTCTCGGAGTTTTGGAGTCGAAACTATTGCACTCAAAATTTGTAATAGTCGGTAAAAAAAAAAAAAAAAAAAAATTAAGAAAAATAAAATAAATGGAATTATCGAGTCATTGATTTAATTATTATTAACTCATTTAATTATTAAAAATTTAGTTAATTTCGATTTTTAATTTAATTTCGATTAAAATTATTTCGGAGCGAATTGAACTAAACTTTTTTTTTTTTATTTAATTAATGTGAATTTTTGTCAAAAGCTGAATTCGAGTAAAGAAAGTGTGTTAACGTAGTCATTCTAACTGTAGTCGGACTATTTATGAAGTGGCAATTAGTACGCCATAACGTACCGTTGAAGCGTTAACCACTGCGCCGTAATGTGGATAGACATTCCTCGTAATTACTTCACTTAACTATGAAATAATAAACTCGGAAAGAATAGTAAAATTTAATGAAATTATTGTACTTTGTTGGTGAGTTTTTTCAACGTTACGTCCAATTATTATTTGTCAATACTAATAAAAATATTGAAAACGCATTATCGCGTTCTATTCTACAGCTTCGTAACGTTACGACTGTTCGAAAACATCGAAAAAAAAAAACAATTTTTTCGTTAATGAGTAACGGCGATGTAAATAGCAGTGATATATTTATATTTGTCGATATCTAAAAAAAAAAAAAAAAAAAAAAAAAAAAAAAAAGATCGATACATTTTTTCAGTCAATATATTTCTCGATTTTTTTTTTGTTTGTTGCTATATTCCGATATACTACTGTCATACGGATATATATCAGTTCCACACGTACGATTTTACGGCAATAGCAATACAATTTGTGAGAAAAAAAAGTTAACTGGAAAAACCCAATACATCGTGTTGAATTTTTCGATCTCTATGGCGCTGGAATTCTATGCCGCGTATACATGATACTATTTATAGGCTGTACAATACCTCTGAAAAGATAGGCAACGTTATTAGAACGTGAGAGTGCCGAGAATTTTTCTTTTCGTTTTGTTATTTTTTTTTTTTCTTCTTTTTTTTTTTCCTTATTCCTCGCAAAGTGAAGGTATACGCGGATATGCGCGACGAACGCGCGCGGCATGTCTCGCGCGGACAAGTCGACGCTTAGGTAGGTACACAGGTACCGCACACTCCCGCAGATACATTACTCTGTGCGCTAAACCCGAACGAAACGTATGTGTAATACACACCGCAGTTGTCGCAGTAACGCCTTTCAAATAATAATCGTCCGATAAGAGAAGCTACGAGTTCTATCTTAAGAATTATCAGTGCGGCAGTGTCGCAGTGCCACTCGTGCACTTTCGAGGTAACAACGGTAAGTAATCGACGAGGGAAAAGAACGAAAAAAAAAAAAAAAACTTCGCTATTAGTTTCAACGGATCGCAAAACATTTGCGTCGATCGTATAGATCATTGATAACCGTGCGTGTTGTGCACCCCGCCCCTCCCCCGCCCCCGCCGGCCTTCGTTAATTCGCGCGATGATCTCGTATTACGTGACCGATTATGCTACTTCAACGGCACACGTAAATACGTATTTTTGCGCGAAAGCAAAAAATAGCGTTCGCTTAATAAACGATCGTGAAAAAAAAAAATTAGTGCGAACTTAAGTGGGATTCGGCAAAACATGGATATAGCGTGACGAGAGCGAAACTACCCCCCCCCCCCCCCCCCCCAACCTCCGCGTTGTCACGTTGCAAAACACGCGATAATCGAAGTCACGAAAGTTAAAATTTTTTCCAAATTTCAAACAAACGTTCGAAAAATAGTTATTTTTATCTCAAAATCACAATTAATTCGTAATTTTTAAAAAATTTTGAAAAACGCGCGTTTTTTTTTTTTTTTTTTTTCAGTGATCTATAAATCGACGATTTTTGACGCGAACATCGTAACTCGCTGTTGTCAATTAGAAATCTCATGTATATTATGATTAATGCCTTCGATGATACATGCATTTCTACTCGACAATGCGATTTAAATTCTTCGATCTTCAAGGACCATCGATCTATTTTTTTTTAATTTACAACTTTTTGATACGAAAATACTTCATCGATAAATATTGATTTTCAAGTTTTTCGTAATTTCGCGTTTGAGATATTGATTATTAAATGAAAAAAAAAAAAAAAAAAAAAAAAAAAAAATTAAATAAATCACAGAAGTTCGCGGATCTCGATGTTGACGTATTCAGCACGATTCTTTTTTATCATACGTCATATATAGGTCAGAAAGATATTTATAGGCATTCAACGTTGGAGAAACGAATTCGTAGCATCATACATCAAATCTCAGCTCTGTTAACAGACTCGATACGGCAATCGTAAAATAATACGTCCGCAAATAACTCGAAGGGTTAAAGTTATCGTAATCGGTTCGTTTACCTCGAAAAATCGCGCGAACCACGTCACGAACAATGTATTAAAAAAAAAAAAAAAAAAAAAAAAAAAAATAAGAACAGTAATATCTTGTGTAACTTTCACTCACTTTTTTCTGTTGTTTCTCCCATGCCGGGTCCAGCAGTCCCTCGCGTTCCCACTCCTCCTCCGGCTCCATGTATCCGTCACCGTATGCCTCCATGTCGTTCATCCTTCCGCGTTAATAATCACGTTCCTTCAAAACCGAAACTATCGTTGACACACTATTTCGACAGTAGTATCAGTAGCGGTACTAGTTAACCATCAGTACGTTAGACACCCGATACTTATCGCAAAAAAAAAAAAAAAAAAAAAAAAAAACGAAATTTTTTTATTATTTTTTTTCGTCTATTTCGAGAAAAAACCGAAAAAAAGAACGAACGGTACCCGGCAGTTATTTCATTAGCATAATAGAGTAGAATAAGATCCTCGACACTATCGCGCTTACGGAGTGCCCGCTTACGTTTGAACAATGAAATACAATACGTCTCGAGCCGTAGAAAGGCCGAACGAAACGAGAGAATATGCGGAAGATTATAAAACGTGCCGAATAGACGTGAGTGCCGAAGAGATCGAAAAAAAAATAAAAAATAACTATTGAAGTGAGAAAAGGCACGCGCGTCTCGGGGGACGCCGCCGATGTAAAGAGGTACAACGTTTGCGAGAAACCACAGAAGGCAGATGTGCGAATTTTATAAAGTTTAACAAACTTTGTTTGCCCTGCGGGATTTACTCGTGCGTATGCGTACGTGTGTGCGCGCGTGTGCTATTACGGTATGCCGTTCGTTTGTGCGGGTGATACGAGACGAGTCGCGATAGAACTGCCGAAAAACAAAAAACAAAAAAAAAAAAACGTGAAACGTACCCGCCAAGCCCAGAAAACGGTTCGTGTCGTTCTTTCCCTCGCGCTGACCCCTCTGCCACGAGTCTGACACACGATTTGCTCGCCGGCGCACGAGCGCAGCCCCCTCCCTGACCCCCCTCGTCCCCCACGCGAGAGCCCTCGCGTCGAGCTTCCATTACCCCGGCTAACCGTGCCGCGCGCTCCGCGAAAGTACTTCCCTCTCTCTGCGCCTAAATAATATCCCCCCACCACGACTGAACCTCCGCCCCCACCCCTTGAATCCTTTATCCATTGATGCCATTGACGTAGACGAAACTGCAATAGGTCCATTCCAAACTTAAAAAACTCTAACTACCGTTATTCTCCGATCGTGAAAATTGACCAACTCGACGCCGATGCGCGAACCCGAGATGCACCGGTTAACGAGCATAAATTTCGCGATACTATCGAAAATATACCAAATAAATCGAATAATACGAAATTTCAGCCGGTATCGAAATATTCGATTTTTCTTCGTATTTTATTTTTCATCACTTGCGATGCGATTGATTCTTGTCAAATTGACAACCAATGGCAGTTTGTCGAATTGACGACAAAAACAACTGTGGGTATAGTTATAATACGACAAATCACGGGGACTCGGGGTTTTTAATTCCATTTCGAAGTATTCCGACTGAGTAACGCACGAGAAATTGTGTGGCATTTTCGAGATTCGGTTGATATTTTAACCAAAATTCAAATGTTTTTGCGATTAGGATGATTTTTTTATAGACTGGGCCTGGCGAAGCACAAGAAGCGTTGTTGTCGCGGACTTTTGGTTTTTCGATGTTATTGTTGGTTATCTTTTGTTTTTAATTATTCCGAACAACCGCGCCTTGATAGCGTTGAAGTCTTTGTTGATTTTTCACGCATTGCGCACGATACCGGGAAGCGGCGTTATATCCCGCAGCGGTTTCCAAAGGATATTTTACTTGTATACATATATATATTGTATATATAGATATAGAATATAGTGTTGTACTGTTGGGATAGACGAAGCCTGGCGACGCGGCCGGAACTAACCTCCTGCCTCGGAGATACTTCTTCTAACGTAAGCCCCACCGTGTTGGACCCGGTGGTCTCGGGAAAGAAACACGAATACGTCGAAAATAGGTAACGGGCCTTCGAGACCGCGGAGCCTCATTCACCCACGCGCGATCGAAATAGCACAGAGATATACGTGCGAAATTCCCGAAAGTGCCAGGCTGACTCCATAACCGCGGAGCGACGGCGGCTTCACGGGCACTCGGGCACAGACTGTGACCGAAGATGTAGATGGGACGACAGCTGCGCTGTATACTCCCACTTTAAATCATTCTCTCGAAACACACAATTAAAAATGACAACCGTTGTTACAACATTGTGTAAATTGTCGCAACGCGTAAATTTCGATCATTTTATTAACATTATTCTTGTTGTACATAAGAAAAACAATAATCTCATTGTCGGTGATAAATTACCGATGATGGCGCTGGAGTCGTGCCCATTATTCCGACGATGTATTTCGAATTTTTGTAATTACAATTCAGAGAGTTGGCGAGCTACTGAAAGTTTGAAATGAAAATAAGAATTCTTGACTAGTATTTTTATAAACATTAAATATAACGACTGCGCTATTAAAGAGATCTGCGTTACCGATTGATTTTTAAACATCGAGATTTTCGAATTAAACGATATATATATGAGAGTGAAAAGGAAAATTGTCTTCATCTGTAAATTGTTGATATTCGATTGAAGATTTAATTTTTTTTTTGTTACTGAGATATCGAAACAAACGTTGAAAAGATGGTAAAACAGTTTTTCTTCGGGGTTTGAGAATTAATCTTTTGTACCGGTTATTGGATTGGAAATTTCGTGAACATTTTGTAGTGGTTGCTTCGAGAAAGTCGCTGCGATAGAATTCTGTTGGTAATGAGGGCGGATTTACAGCGCGCTTTCGACGTTCCAAAAGCGTAATTAAAATATATATGTAGCTATCGCGATTCTTTGTTTTTTTTTATTTTTATTTTTGTTAATCGTACAGAGCGTAGATCAATGCGTATTCCCCATAAGGGGGCACGGCCCTGAGTCCCCCGAGATCGACGATCTGTTGCGTACCGTTCAACGTCACTTACCTCGACGTCACGGAACCTTGTGTTGGCGCATATCAACTGGTCAAAGTCCAATCGAATGTCGACTCTCTGAACGCCACTCGAGTCGCATTGCTCGTGTTTCGGCGGACCGCGATTGAGCGTTTTTCGTTGTAATAAGTATTAATCTCTCGTCAGTAGCACACGTACATAAGACCGAAAAATAAAATGATTTCCAACGTCTCGAGAAGTTTGGCTCAAGCGCCGAAAACTTTTAATAAATTCGTTAACCTACATTCGCGGTAAGTGATTCGTTGTTTTCGCACGATTTAGGGATCAATTTGTAACGCTTATTCATGCGCGCAGACACAACTGTAACTTCGAGTTACACGCGTATCGATGGCAAATTAATAATCCTCGATTTAAATCGATTTGAATAAAAAAAGTGTATATTTCGATGAGAACTTTCTCCGAATAGATTTCTCAAATTTAGCCGCTTTCTCTCAATTAGTTTATGTATTTCTCAATCGTTATTTTTATCAGTTACTTACAGTGTTAAAATGAAAATTACAAATAAGAATTCAAAAAACTCTTTGCGGACCTTTGTGTTCACGTGACACAAAATATCTCGAATCATGTTATAAATTCGAATACAATCGATATTAATGAAATCATGAGTTAAAAAAATGGATTTATAAATTTAAAAAAATGTTATCGTTCATCCGGAACTTAGGGATGAGAGATTGAACTGTCTATTAACATAATATTCGATATTACGCACGTTTTACAACAATACATTTGTCAAAAACTCGCGATATCAGTTATTTCCTTCATAAAATGGGCAGACTTTGAAAAAAAAAAAAAACAATTTCTAGTGGACTTTGCCCGGCGATGAGAAAACTAAGCATGGAACTATTAGCACGCGCTGTCAATAACACACGCGGCACGTTATTTGTTTTGTATTGTATTTCGAATAAATTACAGTTATCGAACTTCGGACTTATTAATTCTCGCGTGATGAATTTTGAATGAACTCTCGAAAATAAGACGATTGAGGTTATGTTATATTTTTTTCCGATAATGATTTCGTAATAAATAAAAAACGATGAAAAACTTGATAAAACAATTTACCTATGATGCTGGTAGAGAATTTCTCGTGTCTCGTGTAGTCTGCGTGTTGGATTTTTTTTGTTTTAATTGAAATGCGGACATTGGACTTCGTTCTTATCGCGGTCAGAGATTATCGGCATTCAAATGTGTAAAGATTAGTTTATTGACACTGCAGAATTTTCATTTATCAATAATCGATCGCGAATTGAAGTTGTGTAAGCGACGCAAAGATCCCGACGACTGAAGAGTCGAGTTTTACTTTGTAGTAAAACTCGTAACTCCCCCCCCCCCCCCTCCCGCTCCATTTCGCTGCAGTTTCGCCCATTTACAATGGTGGCGATAAAAAAAATTATTATTTCGAAAATCGGCTTTTTTTAAAAGATGTCTAGCGACACGAGCGGCAACAAAGTCGGCCGAAGCCGAAAGAAAACCAGCGACCAAGGAGTCGCAATCTTTTGTCACGAACATCTATCGCGGCGAAATGCAAACTAGTCAAGTTTTTCCGTTCCCCGAACCACTGGACGAGGATCAGAACGAAACATTAAAAATGCTCATAGATCCCATAGAAAGATTCTTCGAGGTAAAAACAAATGCCAAATCTCATAATTTTTCATAATTTTTTAAAATGAGATC
Organism: Buathra laborator; assembly: GCA_934046635.1. Taxonomy (NCBI): domain Eukaryota; kingdom Metazoa; phylum Arthropoda; class Insecta; order Hymenoptera; family Ichneumonidae; genus Buathra; species Buathra laborator. The sequence continues at coordinate 18,474,694 of OW203895.1, read as the reverse complement.
ATTAATTAACACATTATTGGTACTTTCAACTAATTTTCGTAAAAAAAAAAAGATCGATATCGGGCGAATTTATCGCTCGATTATCGATATGCTAATTGAATAAATTGTTTATAATTCAGGAAGTCAACGATCCCGCGAAAAATGACGACACAGCTATGGTCGACGAGAAAACACAAGCGGCTATGTGGGAACTCGGAGCGTTTTCTCTTCAGGTACCGCAGGAATACGGTGGCATGGGATTGAACAATACTCAGTACGGTCGATGCGTCGAGATTGTTGGCGCCAATGATTTGGCAATTGGCATCGTTCTCGGTGCTCACCAAAGTATAGGCTTCAAAGTGCGTAAAAAAAAGTTTCAGTTTTATACGAATTAAAAAAGAAAATTATTCTATACGAAATAAAAAAAAAATTTAGTTTCATACGAAATAAAAAAAAAATTTAGTTTCATACGAAATAAATAAAAAATTTCGTTTCATACGAAATAAAAAAAAAATTAGTATCATACGAAATTAAAAAAAAAAAAATGTTTTAGTTTCATACGGAAACGCAATTTTTTGATTAAACATTTTCACCGATTTTCAGGGTATTCTGTTGTACGGAACACCGGAACAAAAAGCAAAATACTTGCCGCGCGTCTCAAACGGCGAGTATGCGGCATTCGCGCTTACCGAACCGGGTTACGGATCGGACGCAATGTCGATACGCACTCGCGCCGTAAAGTCGGCCGATGGATCGCACTACGTTCTTAACGGCAACAAAATTTGGATCTCGAACGGTGGACTTGCAAATATATTCACGGTTTTCGCCAAAGTCCCCGAGAAGGATCCGGTGACCGGTGAGATGAAGGAAAAGTCAACGGCGTTTATAGTCGAACGTGGATTCGGCGGTGTAACGAGCGGACCGCCGGAGCGCAAAATGGGTATCAAGTGCAGCAATACCGCGGAAGTTTATTTCGAAGATGTTAAAGTACCGGCGGAAAATCGGTTGGGAGAGGAAGGACAAGGATTCAAAGTGAGTCGCGCATAAAAAATCTACAAAAGCCGAAATTTAAAAAAAAAAAATTAAAAACTTTAATTTAATGCTAAAAATAAATAAATATTAGTAATTAAAAAAAAACGTTACTAAAAAAAAAAATCAAAAGGGTATACGGCGGAATATGGGGGAAGCTACCGAATCTCACCTACTAATAAAAAAATAATTAAAATTATAATTTTTTTTTTTTTTTCACGTGAAATTTTTTTTTAATTAATTTTCTTTTATTGCTTATTTAATTGCTGTACTGCAACATTGTTTTCATTTCGTATCTTTTGGTGCGCGCGCTATGATAATTGAATTATTTTTTTTTCAGGTCGCTATGAATATCTTAAACAACGGAAGATTCGGTATGGCGGCAGCTTTATCCGGTACGCAAAGATATTGCATCAAACGCGCAGTCGAACACGCGACGTCGCGCGTACAATTCGGCAATACGTTGGATAATTACGGCGGAATACAAGAAAAAATTGCCCGTATGTCGATGCTACAGTACATCACGGAATCGCTCGCTTATATGATTTCCGGTAATATGGACAAAGGTAGTCAAGACTACGAGCTCGAGGCGGCAATCTCCAAGGTAAAAAAATATTGTTACGTTTGCGAAATAAAAGCAAAATAAAGTAATAAATAATCAAAGAATCATAACGTTAAATGAAAACGATAAAAACCATCTAATCGATTGCTTACATAAAAAGAAAAAAAAAATTCTACTAATCCATCCATAATAATAATAATAATAGATGGATTATTAGAAATTGATATTATTTTTCTTTCTTTTTTTATGTAATTATTATTATTATTATTTCCATTGAAGTTATTAATTATTTTCAATGTATATCGTCATTTTAGCGCGAACCACGATCGGGTTACAATTTTACCTATTCGCAAAGAAAATTTTTTCCAATTTAAAAAAAAAATCAATTTTCTACTAATCCATCCATAATAATAATAATAATAGGTGAATGAGTAGAAAATTACATTTTCTTTCTTTCAGTTTTTAATGTGATTATCATTATTATAATTATTTTCATTGAAGTATTAATTATTTTAAATGTCTATATATCGTTTAATATATAATCGTTTCCAATATCTATATATCGTATTGTATTTTTTTTTTGTTTTGCAGTGTTTTGCCTCGGAATCGGCATGGTACGTGTGTGACGAGACGATACAAATATTCGGAGGAATGGGTTTCATGAAGGATACGGGACTCGAGAGAAAATTGCGGGATCTTCGTATATTCCGTATTTTCGAGGGTGCGAACGATATACTGCGATTGTTCATCGCTCTGACGGGAATAAAACACGCCGGAGCGCATTTAAACGAATTGCAGAAAGCGTTCAAAAATCCGGCAGCAAATTTGGGTCTTATAGTCGAAGAAGCGACGAAGAGAGCAACGCGAGCGGTGGGTCTCGGCTCGACGCCGAGCATTGCTCACCTCGTCCATCCAAGTTTGGCGGAGAGTGCGGCTTTGTGCTCTCAGGTATGTGTTACACTCGGAATTATCGTATCGAGCGATTTTATTGAAATTAATGGTTTTTATTATTTGATTTTAAACAATTTCAGTGCGTCGAAGCTTTCGGAAAAACCATCGAATCGACTCTCATTAAACACGGTCGCGGCATCGTCGATCAACAATTCATATTGAACAGAATAGCGCAATCGGCTTTCGATATATACACTATGAGTATCGTACTCAGCAGATCCAGTATGTCGGCGAGCAAAAATTTACCGTCCGCTCAACACGAACTTCTCATGGCTCAGGCGTGGTGCACCGAGGTAATGCAATTGATTCATTACTCCTTACAATCATATTTTCGTCTAATTTATGACAATTGCTTTCCTGTTTTTTTTTTTTACATTTTTTTTTTTTTTTTACATTTTTTTTTACGTTTTTTTAACTCTTTTTTTTAAATTTTCAGGCATCGAGCCGAACGCGTTACAATCTGAAGGTTGTCGGCGACGCGAAATACAACGATTTGTTCAACAAGTTCAGCAAAATTTCGCGTAACGTTTGCGACGCCGGCGGTTGCGTTCACACGAATCCTCTCGGTTACTGAGCTGATGATGGTTAACCTTCTGTTAAAGTGTTACTTCCGGATATCCCTGAAAGTTTAACACACAAACTTTTTATGAGTTTCGGCGAGCAAAACGTATACTATACGCACTTTCGTGGCGCAAATAGCCGAAAAGGTCAAAGTCGAGAACTCGTAAGTTGTTCTTCGACAAGCAACCGTATTGCCTGATAGTAGTGGAATTTTTATCGGAGTTATATATCTTAAAATAAATATTTTGTAATCAGTATATTTCGCGGGATCGCTGATCCTCGCGTTTCGATGATACAGAAAAGTTTTTAAGAATTTAAGCTTTGAGTCGAAGATATTTTTTTTGAATGCAATTTACAACGGTACGGAAAATTATCAATGCAATTGTTGAGAAAAGAAGTATTGAAAAATTCGGTCCAAACAGTGATAATAAGATTAAGTAACTTCTATGGAAGTTGAATATAACGAGAGGTATACGTTGAGTCTTCCGACGTGTTTTTTCCGTCGTTTTTATTATCACGAATCGATAGCTATTGTAAATAAAATGATAACAAAAAGAACAAAAAATGAGATTTAATAAACTTATACGACACTTAATTCGATATTCTTTATTCGTTACCGTTTTTTTCATCTCACAGAATAATAAAATAAATGTTTAGATAAAAGGACTGTACACGATGTTCAAAGATGTGAAGCGGAATCGGTTTTTTTTTTTTACTTTTTCGATCGATGAATTTAATATATTTTGTTTGTTGTTAAATACGAAAAAGGCTTTGTCTGGTCTGTTGTCGATCGCGAATAGAGAGACGATAAATGAGAATCTATCGTTTTCTCGACAAACTAATTATACTTAATTTCGTTGAGACAAATCATTATTTTCGTATTTATCTCTTTTGTCACATTGTTTTTCATTCACGATTATTCGAATACTTAAGTAAATAGGAATAATAAATAAGAAAAACTCTATATCTTTGAGCATCTTGTGTACATCTATGCCGACATTGGAAGCACACGAAATCGCTACATCATTTTCTTGAATTTTTTTTTTTTCCGTCGTTTCCTAAAGAATAGAGATATTCATTTTTTTGGGGGATTATTTGTGAACAGTTAAGTGAATTATGCATCGAACGCGCAATATTTCAGTGTGTTACAGTTTTTTTTTTTTTTTTTTTTTCATTTTCGATATCACTTTCTCCGAAAGGCGAATTTGGGTGAAAAAATCGCATTTTCCTTGTTTATCGTCGCGAAACATATTGCTTTCTTTTTTTACCCAAATCGCCATGGAATTTTATTCACGGATCGTTATACTGCGCTTTGATCCATCATAACATCAAAATCCGACAATAAGATTCGTTTTTTTTTTGCACATATAACGCGAATGGCCGTCTGCAAGAAGGTGTTTCGTTTTATCAGCGAGATAAAGTTTCGATTATATTGTCCAGACAGCAGGTATTTCTTTTTTTTTTTTTTCTTCAATCTTTGGTGCACATTACGAAAATTGTCTCCAGTGCAACTTTTATCGATATAGGATGACGAACATTGCATAAACGTTGTTACAGCTCTTAGGCGTATTATATCGTTGATACGAGTAACGTAACACCAATGATTCCCCAACTGCGAGACGAAAGGTCACATAATCACCTAAACTTCCGTTTTTTAGTGTTTTTTGTAATTATTAGACGTTGTTTTTTAGTTTTATTTTGCTTATGTGCTTCTCGTGAATTCGTAGCTTCGCATTATCATCGAGGATATCGATCAAAGTTATTATTTTTCCCGTTTTTTCGCAAAAGTATAATGGTCTCTCGGTTATGATATTTTTTTTTTGTTATACGACACACGCAGGAAAGGGGGGTGAGCTTCTTAGTGTCTATACATTATTATTATTTTTTTCTTCTTCTCAGAGTTATTGTGACATTATATATTCGGGTTTTCGACAAAAATATAGCATTTAGGTAATTGTTGTTTTTCTTTTTTTTTTTTTTTTCTTTTTTCTTTGTTTTCGTTACTCCAGGTGTGTGGTGTGTGTGTTTTCTTTTTTCTAATCTCTCGTGTTCCTTTGGGAGAATTAAACGGCACTTGTCACTCTGTTTCCCGTGTGTCATTTTGCTTTTCTATTCTATGAGAAATAAAATATTGGTTTTTTTTTTTTTTTTTTGATAAATAAGATTAAAAAAAAAATAAATTATAGTAGCTATTGCTTGAGATTAAAACGAATCCGGAAAAGGAACACCGTAATTACACGATAATCTTTAGAAGTATAAAATATATATATGTATGAATATATATATATATATATATATGTATAATATGGAAAAATGTCTCTACAGTATTTCTTTTTTATTTCGTTACGCTACGACTTAAGAACGTTAAGATAAACGATGCGTTTCAAATTTTTTTTTTTGGATTCTCCTTCGAATTTTTTTTTTTTTTTTTTTTTCACGTTATAATATCTCTGGTGGTGACCCTGATTTTCCCCCTCGAATATGAAAATAATGTTACACGAGTTGCATGTGTTTTTTTTATCATTTATAATCAGCTGCCTTTCGATAGATCCAACAATTTTTTTTGTTTATCAATCGATCAAAATTTCGGAGATCCAAACAGAATTTTCAACAGCGACGTGAACGCTTCGTAGTCGTTATTTTTCAAGTGCGTCACCGCGTGAATCGGTGTGGGAGATAAAACGAAGTTACAACGAATATGAAAAGGTATCTCGTTATTATAGATTATATATAAATGGCAGTTAAACTAAATGATATTCTAAAAAAAAAAAGTAAAAAAAAAAATATTACTCTGCTCTCGATCGCCATTAAGTTTACTACGAATCTCTCGTATTCTTAATTTATTTCTTTGCGTTTTACGGCTACTCTTCTACTCTCACTTTTACGTAGTCTCACTTCGTTGAAATTCATTTTTTTTTTTTTTTTTTTTTTTCGTTTATTTCTTTTTTTTTTTCCTTTCTTTAAGTTTTTACGATATAATAATTGAAACTTCTTTGGAGAGATTGGAGACTTAAATTTTTACGGGGATCTCGTAAAGTGGCCGCTGTTCTTAGAGAACATTGACGGCTTCGTCGTACGCAATAAGCACCACGGGATTGACGCAAAGTTTTTTACGATACCCATTGATCACAGAAAGGAAAGTACGAGCACGCGGCGCTTTGAAAATAGAAAAGATTAAAAAAAAAAAAGAAAAAAAAAAAAAAAAGGCATATATTTATATAATTGTACGACAATAGTTTCGATAGTAAAGTCGCTGCTGCCGCTGCATTCATGGGGTTTATGTTTATTATTTTTTCTTTATCTTTTACTTCGAACTTTCTTTTCTACCGACAAGAGTGAAATCAGTCTGCACTGAGGGGTATAATACGTTTTTTTTTTTTTTTTTTTTTTTTTTTTTAAATCTTCTGTCGTTCGTCAAAACAGTATAGCGTTACAACCCACTGTTATCACAATTTGCGCGGTTAATTACGTAAAATAACTTTGCTTATTCGTTCCAATCGAAAATACATACTTCGCTCGCAAATCTTTTTTTTTTTTTTTTTTTTTTTTAATTCTTAGGGCATCGATATCACTACCTGGAGTAACTCGACGAGATATTGAGAGATCCGCTCCTAACCCTGAGCTATTGAAAGATTTTTAAAGATTTGTCCATTCCAAGCTATGGCGATGCAGTAGTGCTGCAGCAATTGCGTCAGAAGTTCTCGTTCGTCCAGCATCTCTATGCGCTCGATTCTGATTCTTTCCGATTCCGGCAGCGAATCGTAAACTTCGACCATCGTCCAGGCGTTCGAACCTTCCCAACCGTTTATAGTAAAGCTGAAAAATCGATACATTCGATTAATTCGAGTTATTTACTTACAACGTGAACTAAAAAAAAAATAATATATATATATATATCCATCAATCGACGATAAAAAATAAAAATAAAAAATATATATCCATCAATCGGCGATAAAAAATAAAAATAAAAAATATATATCCATCAATCGACGATAAAAAATAAAAAAAATATATATATTCATCAATCGACGATAAAAAATTTTCAAAAATATATATATCCATCAATCGACGTTTAAAAAAAAATTATATATATCCATCAATCGACGAAAATTCTATCGAAAACAGCGCAACATGCTTACCGTCTTTGTTGAGTCTCTAGTGATTCACAGTCTTCGACGCCGGCAAGCAGGCAGCCGCGACATCGCAAATTCGATAGCATAACTTGTCCGAATTTGTCGCGCATGTTAACTTGTTCGTAATTGACGAATATACTATTGGGAAATTTTCCCGCAAGCCATTTGAGGAGAGTCGATGCGGCACTACTGTCGACGTACACGAGTACGCATTCGGCAAGGAAAAGCGTCGGTATATTGAAGTCGACCTCCGCTTGGGTGAGTTTATTCGAGAGTTCTGATATGTGTCTCAGGTCCATTCCCATTAGATGATAATTTGCCGCGTGCAGATCGGTCGTTGAGAAACTTATTTCGCCATCTAAAAAAAAAAAAAGATAAAATATTTTTTCGATGTATCGCGATTTTTTTTTTTTTTGTGAAACCAAAAAAATAATAATCGATATAAACTTATTTCGCCATCTAAAAAAAAAAAAAAAAAGATAAAATATTTTTTCGATATTTCGCGATTTTTTTTTGGTGAAAAAAAGAAAATATTTTTTCGATATTTCGCGATTTTTTTTTGGTGAAAAAAAGAAAATATTTTTTCGATATTTCGCGATTTTTTTTTGGTAAAAAAAAGAAAATATTTTTTCGATATTTCGCGATTTTTTTTTTTTTTTTGTGAAAAACAAAAAAAATATATAATAATCGATATAATTTTGGAGCCAATAATTACCTTCGGTATTGAGTTTGTCTATCAACTGCTTATGCTTCTTAATGTGATAACATTTCTTCGCTGTTATACTGGGAAAATCTAACTCTACGAAATTCTGAGGGCTGTTACCGGCATCTCTCAGTCGCCAATACAACGTGTCGAAACCAGCGCCCAAATTTATTATTTGACCTTTTCCACCGGACAGCTGTTTAACACATAAAACAAAACAGTAGAGAGATTCATTATTTCAACCTTTCAACATCGAGTCGCGGCAAAGTTTTCGCGAAGTTTATTCGTACTATCGGGTGACTCCCACTCTACGCCCGCATTCGCATTTCGGTACAATAGAAAAAAATTGCAGTGTAAAAAAAAAAAATTACGTATTTGCGGGGATAAAAAAACGCGTTAACACTTTCGTGAAAATCGGTTCACGAAATATTGAGCGAAACTCATGTTGCCGTTTCGATAATCGAAAAAAAAAAAAAGAAAAAGGGTTTAGTTTATCTCCATCGATATAACGATTAATTTTTTGTATTTTTGGCAAAACTTTAAACTCCATTACACACCGTAACTCTATTTTATTTCGTTGTTCTCGTCGTCGTCGTAATATGTGGTAATAACAATATCAATTAAAATGAAATTGCATATTTTTCTATATTTTTTGAATATTTTATGCTTCGTGTCTGCAAGGACTCGTCCCGCAAACAATGAATAAAACACATATATGTATCGAGAGAATATAATGGTAACATCGTCGTCATTGATAAACGTCGACATTGCGATATTTATCAAATAACTCCAATCAATATCGATAATTTTCTTGCGTATTTGGCGAAATTTTATCGCCACACATAATACACGAGAAATTCTGTTTGATTTCAAGAAGAAAAAAAGATACGCGATGTGAAAACAGTTGACTCGTCGATTTGATTACGTTTCGCGCATATTACGGGTATATTGCGGTTAAATAATGGAAATGCATGAGTTGCGTATTGCACGAGACATTATGTTTTATTTCAAGAAAAAAGAAAGTTACGCGAAATTAAAAAAGTTGACTCGTCGATTTGCTCGCATTGTTTCGCGCATATCACGAAAATACTGCTCGTTAAATAATAGAAATGCGTTAAGTTGCGTATTGCACCGATACATAGGATCCAAGAGAAATTCCGGTTTCCCGAAATTCTAACAACTACCATTGATTTTACATTGACCTATATCGAGAATTTGTGATAAAAGTGGATCTCGTTGGGAAAATTGGGGCAGGGCCTCGGCCAGGTCAAGGTTTCCGGCACTGCACACCGCCGCCGCTGCCGTGCATATCAGCTGAGTCCCACCGGAGTCCCCCTCCCCTGCGCCCGCCGTTTTTCTAGGTTATGCTATAACTGTCGACGTGTGTGTGTCTCGAATAATCATTTTTTTCCATCCCTCATTTTTTTTCATTAATTACGCTTGATACTGACCTTGAGAAACTTGTCGACGAATACTTCGATACCTTTGACACGTGCGTAATAACCGCGATTAATCTCGGGTGGTTTGCGTGCGGTTTGCTTGACGAAAAAGTTTATAAACGGATCGGTCCAGTAACCGAGTTGTACAGCGTATCTTTTGCACTCACTCGCGTCGTCGTTTGTCGCCTGAGTGGCTTCATCGTCAGCCATATCTTTGATCATTACAACCGTATTTGTTTGTTTTCACGTTTAAATAACAGTTCAAATCATTACATATCACTCGCGAGCCCCCGAAAGTCACAAGTTTGCGAATGTTGCGCGGAATAGCTGTCAGTTACTGCGACTCGCACAAAGCGGCCATACTGCCGGGAATATCAGGCTCGTGCCTAGATGTGCCTCTCTCGGTACCCCTCTGTACTCTCGCGAAACGTACCGGCGCCGATATTCCATGGCCTTTTACAAACCTGCGCGTTTTAAACCACTCGCGAACACAACCTTTTCAAACACCGCAATGCATCTTCATCGTACTTTTTATTGATAAAAAGGGCTTTCCGGAATAACCAGCCCGTCAACAGCTCAAGGACACTCGAATTTGCATTTTTATTCCAATATATATGCAGTTTAATGAAATGCGCAATTCGATTAAATCGAATGAAAAAAAGAACGAACGTTCGACTACGATTTTGTCCGTTGAGCAATTTGCAATTAACATTGACGATTTTTTATTCATTTTAGAAAATTTCTTTACGCGCGATCTACAGGCAGATAATTCTTCGCACGATTTATATCGAACTGTTTAAAGAAAAAAAAAAAAATACGACGCGAAAGATGTATTTTTTGTTCTGGAAAGAACGAGCATTCCGGATCGGATGAAAAAAAAAAGTATTGAATCGTCGAATCTAACTTTCGTATGTTATTCTTTATTCATAAATTCATATTTATTCGGCTGCAAAAGTTCGGTTCTTGGTTATGCGTAATTAAATTATTCATCATCGTGTTGGACTAAAATAATAAACAATAATAATACGATCTAAAGTCTATCGGCACGATTTATTACGAAGTGAAGGAAAGAAAAAAAAAAAAAAAAAAAAAAAAACGTTTGTGAAAGGAGACATTTAATAACAATAATTTGGCGCAATGCTGTTGTAGGACTAGGCAAACGTAAAGTAAAAATTCTTCGATAATGGTACAATAATAATTAAGATATGGGTGATCCGTACAAATCTTATCTATACAAATTATAGTAATACACTAATATTACTAGATAAGGGTGGTACGGTGAAAAGCGAACGCTCCTAATTGCTCTTATGAATTAAAAAAAAAAAAAAAGTGTAATGATAATTTCAGCTTTCATGAAACACATTACATTTATATTTACGTATTAGTGTATAAATAGAAATGTGAAAAAAAAAAGCCGAAAACGCTTTCGTAGTGTAGAGTGAGTATTACGGTCAAACGGCTTTCCAAACTGCGCATCTATTACCACAGTCTGTAAAATAGTTCTTTTTTTTTTTTTCATATTTTACGCATTTGAAAAGGTACAAAAAAACGACGTGTCAATCTACGATAATATCGCGACAATTTTTTTTTTTTTTTTTTTTCCGAAAGATTATAATTTTTTTTTTTTTTTTTTTTTAAGGCAAACGTGAAAAACTATCCAAACATAATTATTTATCAGGTATGAAAAAAAATATATAATAGTAATCGGCTAGCGGATTCATGGCTCGGAGTCGGATTTCGCCGGAGTCGTTTTAGCGGTCGTTTTGAGTTTTCTTTTCGGTGGAACGGGAATCTCTGATGTACCGGGCGGCGGTGTTTCCGGTACCGTTGTATCGGCTTCGAGGTTTTGCGAAACTTTCGTTGTTTTCTTAACAACCTTAACGATCTTTTTTGGTTTTTCATTGCCACTCGAACTTTCCGGAGCGGATGGATCGTCTTCTTTCGTTTTTTTCACGACTTTCTTCACCACTTTTTTCGTTACTTTTTTGCCCTCCGCATCGGTATCGGCGCCTTCGGCGGCCGGTTTCGTCTCGCCGGTCGTTGTTTTCTTCACTACTTTCTTCACGACTTTCTTCGTTACCTTTGTCGGCTGATCTTGAAAACTCTCCACAGCGCCTATCGGAGGACTCGTCGGTGGCGTTGCTTCTGTGACTATCGGAGTACCGGGAATTTGAATATCCTTCGTTCTCGACGGCCTAACGGGCGATTCCTCCGATGATTCGGATTGCGAAGCCGCTTCTTCGGCCGCTACTTCTACATCTTTCGCCTCGTCTTTAGGAACTTTTTTTTCAATAGATACTTCGATCGAAGAAGTTACGTCGGTTTTTGATTCGACGATTGGCTCGGCTACGGGAAGTGACGATAATTCTTCGGTTTTTATCGGTGACTCGATTTCATCAACGTTTGTTTGTCGCGTCATCGGACACACAACGGGCTTTGGTTTCGTCTCAAACTCTGTTTCCCCTTTAAGAAGACTGGAAACCTGTGTTTCCACCGGAGCTTTTGTTTCCGCCGGTTTCTCAGTTGATACGGCGGAAGATTGACTCACTGCCTCTGCTTTCGAAACGATCGTTGCTTCCTGAAGTTTTTTCGTCGTCTCAACCGGAAGTGCAGTTGGCTGTTCCTTTTCTGCGGGAAGTTTAATTTCCTGAGATTTTTCCAGCGACTCGATTGCCGAAAGGGTGACTTGTGCGCTTTCCGCGAGAAGTTTTACTTCCGAAGACTTTTCTATCTGCTCTACCGGAAGCTTCACATCTTGAAGCGTCTCAACCGGTTTGACCGGAAGTGGACAAGTTTCTTGCTTTTGTTCGATGGGCGCAGTTTCCGGAAGACTTTCAACTGTTTTAACCGGAAGTACACATGTTTCTTGCTTTTGTTCGGTGGGCGCAGTTTCCGGAAGACTTTCAACTATTTTCGCCGGAAGTGAACAAGTTTCTTGCTTCTGTTCGATGGGAGCAGTTTCCGGAAGACTTTCAACTGTTTTAACCGGAAGTACACATGTTTCTTCCTTTCGTTCGACTGCGGCAACTTCCGGAAGGCTTTCAACTTGCCTAACAGGAAGTGCGCATATATCTTCCTTTTGTTCGACAGCCGCGACTTCTGGAACACTTCCAACTTCTCTAACCGGTAGCGGACATGTTTCTTCCGTTTCTTCGATAGGCGCAGTTACCGGAACACTTTCAGCGACAGAAATAATTTCCTGAGTTTGCAGAGAAGTTACAACTTCCGGTGTGATTTCGACTACAGCACTTGCCGGTGATATTACGCCGGACAGCGAAGACAGATTCAAAGCATCGATACCATTACCGATTTCCGTTCCCAAACAACCCGCGCCGTTGGGTGTCGAAGTTGGCGGACCTACAGCCTCCATCGCTGTCTCTAACACCGCCGGAACGGATTCTTGTGCCGATACGGGAATCGATGATATTACTTCTTCCGTTACCGGTCGCAGATCTTCGGTCACCGATTCTTTTACCTCCGCTTCCAGTACCGATTCAGCGACTTGTATCGGCACAGGACTATCCGATACTATTTCAGGACTCGCAACTTTGCGTTCGTCGACTTTAACATCTTTTTCGGGCTCCAGAAGTTTTGCCTCAACAACGCTCGTCGCAGCTGCCGGAGTTTCGGGAATATCTGTTTTCGCAGTTGGATCTTCGAGTTGCACATCTTGCGGAAGACGTTCGCACGTTTGCGGTATCGTAGAAACTGTTGTGTGCGTTTGCGCCGCGGCGATTAACGTTGATGTCTCGTTGTCGTTTTTTTGCGATGGCGGTGTTTCAACAGTTTCCAGCGGGGATAGCTGTGGTACTGTTGTCGGTGTAAGCGCCACTGTTGTCACTGCTGCGTCGGCGCTCGATGGCTGTGACGGAACTGTTTGCGACGTCTTATCTTCCGACGCTAATTCCGCGCAATGCGAAATAACTTTTTCTAAGGCGGGTGTAAGTTCACTTATCAGATCGCGTTCTTCTCTTTGTCGGAGTTCCGGTAGCACAGCTAAGTGACAATAAACACAAAATGAATTGAACAGTATACGGAATCATTGAAAAAACGAGAATTTTAAAGATTTTTTTTTTTTCTAACTAACGTGCAATAGGAATAACATTATCGCTGTGAAGATATGAAGAGTTACACGTTGATATACATGGAAACTATTTAACTCGTACGATTTATCGTTTGATTTATGATTTCGTTAATCTTCCGCTGCTAATGAGAATAGTGACGCGATATTTCCGGTTATGAATTATGAGTATTGAGACCAAAATTAATGAATTCGTTATTGCGTGCGCGCGATTAGTACGAAGCGTCGATAGCGTGAAAGGTGCGGAAGCGAAACACGTAAAATAATGCGATTACAAAAAAAAAATCAAAGTACTTCACTCCCATGAGAAGTACGAAATTTGAACGTTCAATGAGTTGCAATTCTTTTTGCAAATTACTGTTTACTTAAGTTTTTGAAGCGATAATAGCGACGATTGTAGGATATTAATCTTCGGAGGACCTATTTTTACATTAAAGTTGTTGATAAATTAAAATAATGTGGAAAAGTAGTTTTTTTTTTTTTTTTTTTTTTCAACTACTTCTGAATCTCGCGATTGATGCCTTTTTTTTAATAACATCTTTCAAATTACACAAATATCGTACGGTCCTCCAAAGATTTATTAAGCAACACACGACACACAGTTCACGTTCAGCTTATTTCGAACTCCAAATTTTTTCACGGAAATTTTAAGAAAAATAAATCGGATATTTGGATATTCGAAGGAAGCGTTGTTGAACATAAAAATAAGCTGCTCTTGTTTAGTAATGAGCACTTAAAAATATTTACCCCAGTCAAGCAAAACGACATTACAAGACGCAGCAATGCTATGGCGCCATGTTCTGTTAGTTGCTGTCCTCTGCTCCTGTTTTCAAACACTCGATCTTAATTCAATGTGTACAAAGGCTAAACTCGAGTTGTTTTCTTTCATTTTTTTTCTTTTTTTTTTTTTATTATTAAAAATACACATAACTCTGCTGAATTATACGAGTCACGAATGATTCGACTTACGTAGCACATGCTGTTGTAAGTTCAGAAGAGACGAGAAGAAAAAAAAAATCAAACAAAAACGCTAAGCATATCTTAGAGAAGTCAGTTAATCGCTTTGCAAATTGAACACTGAATATTTATATATTTTTTTTAATTTATTTTTTTCATACGATTTACCAAAATTCGAATTAATAAACGACGATTTTTCAATCTCAAACTCATCTGTAACGATTTTTGTCGTGGATACTTTATTCACAATTTAATTATTTTATTCGATTAACAGATCAAATGTATTGCGTACATTGTCGTCAGAATTTCTCGGAGTAATTTTTCAGTTGATAATACATTTGCGTTGGCCGATCGCAAATTTTCTATCGGTAAGTATCCGTGAAAAGAAAAAAAAAAGATCTCACATACCAGCTTCGCTTTTCGCTGCCGGCGCATCTTCAGTGGTGACGACCGCAGGCGCAGCAACGATTTCGGATTTTTTGTCGGGTATTCCGACGGTCTGTAAAAAAGGTTTTTTAAAAAAATTTTAATCACATTTACATCGAAAATCTGCTCGGAATATAATGCGAAGATCAGTGGTTTCTCTTACTTTCGGTGGAGACGGTTGCCGTTGTATCTGCTGCTGCACCCCAAGAGTTTCACTAATCTTCTTCCAAATGTTTTCGAAACTGTCGCGTCCCATGTAATCTATCTGTCCCTGTTCCCAACTCTGCTTTCTCATGTGTTCCTCGAAAGCCACTTGTTCCGGACTCCTCGCTTCGCCAAGCGTAATTTTCGCTAATGCTCCAGCGATACCAGTCTATTAGGGGCACAGATTTTTTTTTACAGCGTTTTACCATCAATTTCATTAACTTATTACACACAGCTACTCTATTATCATTTGAAACAATTATCGGACTTTCATTTAGTGCGTTTTTGTGGCAAAAAGCGACTGTCTATGTGCAAAATTGACTTTCAGGAGATTTCGGCACATTTTTCTTTTCGGCGTAATATTTTTTTTCACAATTTCATCATTCGTTTTTTTCACCGCAATTTTTATCAAAGGTGTTTAAAGTTTCTTTATTTCGATTAAAAAAAAATTGTGTACACCGGAAGTAATGAAAAAATCATTAAAAATCTTATCGTTGATGTAACAAAAAAAAAAAAAAGAAAAATATTTCAACCCCCTGAAAGTCGAGATCTGTGTAACAAAATCGTAAAATCTAAACGAAGCGACTACAAAACTATGTCGGCATTTCACTAAATTTTATAAATATATATACAACAATTACGAAGGATAGAGGATTCGACGGAGTATCAGAAAATTTATACTCGAGGATAACACAATTCGATAATAAAATAAGTAACACTGCGGCTTTGTCGTGTCGACAAACTCATAATTCATCGGGCAGCTGCGGTACTGTAAAATTAAGTGAACATTCAGCTCTTAAATCAATCCGTCTATTGGAAAAATTTGGAAAAAATGGAAAAAGAAAAAAAATAAAATGCGAACGATGCGAAAAAAAAAAAAAAAAAAAAAAAACAACAACAACAACAACACGTCGCGAATTATGACGGAGACATCATCGGTGGCATAAATGTAAGAAACATTTACTTACATCATTACTTTCTAGTTGCCCGGCAATGTTCGGTTCGGATTGCGTCGCTATGCATGTGGACTTTGCACAAGGATTGGGAGGGGAATGAGATTTGTTTGCGCATTCGTCAGTCGATTTTTCGTGACGGTCAATGTTATCCTGATTTTCTAATCTATTTTCATCGTATTGCCGTTTATTTTTATCGTCGAAAACACAGCTCTGCGTAATCACAGTTCTTTCCGTATCGTCGACAGTAACGACGTGAATCGACGCGTGTTTATCGTCCCGAGTTTCGTCGATTTTACGACGACAATATTGATGACTATCGTCGTCGCGAAAATTATCTTCGCGATGCTGATGAATGTTTTCGAACGAATGATCTTTTTGTCGATTTTCCTGATCGTGTTGTACCCAATTGTATCGTTCATCTGTTTGCTCGCTACTGTGCGAATCTTCGATGTAACTGCAATCGTTTTGTACATTTTTTTGCTCGTTGCTACGATAATCTTTATCGTGATTACAATTGTTTTGATCGTTGTGACGATATTCCGATTGTTGATTATAATTCGTTTGAGACTCGTGATGATAAATACGCTCGTGATTCGTCGTAACTGTTTGACTAGGAATATGCGCTTGAAAATGTGTTTCTTGATGACGATTTTGATTAAAATGCTCCTGAGAATGAGCGATCGGTACGACGTGAATACGTTGTTCGGTCGATGATTCCCGATGTATTTGACTATTATCTTGCCTCTCGTTATTCTGTCTATTGTCTAATACTGACGGCTCTTTGTACTCGTCATGGATCGCGCTATTTACACGGTGAATTTGCGAATCAAATCGTTCGTTGTGCGTATGCTGAGGGGACGCGAATTCTTGAGTGGAAATGTCCGTGCGATTTTCGGAAAAGTCTCTCGATTCGTTTTGCTCGATTCGCGGATAATAATTATCGCGCGATTCATCGACAGTGCGATCGGGAATGTTAGATTGTCGATTGTAATGGTCCCACGGATCTTGAAATTCCGAAAAATCAGGTACTTTCGTTTGTATATCGTCGTTCGCGAAATCGTCGAAGTCGCGATGGAATATTCTCGGATAGGAATTCACCGACGGGAGAGGATTCATTTCGTGCCAAACTGATGCCAAAGTGCTGCTGGCCTATGCAAGCAACATGCCGAAACAGAAAAAAATTGCACACTAAATCGGTTAGTTACAAACACTATATAATACCCCGAGAGCCAAAGTTGCGGAAGTCTCGCGGAGACAAAGTCTTTACGAAATTATTGCATCGAGGCGCGACGGCCAATTGTCAAAACAGTTTCAACGATAAAATATCATTTTCGCAAAATATTGGCGATAGATTTGCCGCGATTGTTGCTCGCGAAATTAAATTGGCAACAGTTAGTATCGTCGACTATGCATTTTATTTCCCGGAAAATGTACCGTTCGCGAAAAACAATAGTTACGGCAAAGGAAAAAAGAAACACAATATTTCGGTTTAAAAAAATGGATGCAATAATTTTTAAAGAGTTTGATGCGACACGACAGCATTATTTGGCGCTCTGGATAGGAATTGCAGGGTCCATTTTTATTTTGTCATTCGATCTTTAGCTTAATTGATAGAAACCTTATATACAAAACTATACAGCAATCCTTTGTTATACGCCGGGATGGGGCGCCTTATACGCGCTTTTATAGTGATTCGCGTACGATTTTTTTTTTTTTTTTTTTTTTTACTGTACTTAAAGATATTATAAATTTATTTTTCTATTTTATAATTAAATATAAACATTTGTATGAAAATAAACTCGAGTCAAGAAGATAATCGGGGGATTGCTGTATCTTGAAAAAAAAAAAGCTGTGCAAGAGTGCCACTTATAGATATTTATATTTATATAATAATATTTCGTGTGAATTTTGAATTTTCCGTAATGCAAAAGAACTGTACATTTAGCGAAACACTACAAAAAAAAGTTCTAAATGAATTGGTAATAATGGTGAATATAAAAATTCGCGGTAACATGAAATAATCATATAAAAATGGCGATTTATATTGACCAGTATTACCGTATCAAAAGTTCAATTCAGAATGAATTGGAGAAAAAAAAAAAATAATCACACTTTTTAATACCGAAAAAAAAAATAAGACAAAGTTCCAAGTCAACACAGAGTACATATACCTTGAACCCCAAAAAAAAAAAAAAAACAAATCCCGAAGAACAATTAGAGAATTATCCACATTTACGATAAACCAATAACAAATGCAGTTAACAATAAAAAAATATATAACATTGTGATAAATAGGAACTTTGGGAAGATGATAGGGTTCAAAGTACGTGCCACGTGCCGGAACTTTTCCAATAAATAGCGATAAAAGTGCAGTAATTAAAAAAAAAAAAAAAAAAAAAAAAAACGTGTGCAGCTACGCGGATAAAAAAGTTTTAGAAAAAATTTTATTCGACTTTTCGTCGATAAGATAGTTGTAAATTTTTTGATAGTTTATTCAAAATAATAATCGACGAAAATATCTATTTATTCCTGAAATTTTTTTGTTGCGATTCTACTTTCTAAAAACGAGTTGCGAAGATAACAGTTCTGTCGCTCGAATCAACGATTCGCCGGTCTCTCGTTGATAATTTTCTAAACTTGTGTCTTCCGCTGGTGTTGAATTGTCGCCGAGAAATAGATATACTATAATAATAATCGCCGAGGAAGAAATATATCGCGACAAAAATAGTTTTTAGAATGCGCAGTTTGTTGTGACAACGATTACAGGAAGGTGCCGTTGGTTGCCAATGTTGAACGCGTCACAATTCTCTGCTCGTTCGTCACTTCGCGCCTCGTGCAAAATACACGTATATATATATATATATATACAATAATCATACCACATTAAACCCGTCTGCGAGAAGCTTTCTTCGCTATCTTTTCCGCGGTGCAAATAATTTTCTATGCCAATTTCATCTATTTTGTTTTTTTTTTTATAAACAAATTTCAATATTTTTTTCTAAAAATACGATAAAAAATCTATGAAAGCTATAAACAAATATGAAGCGAACAGTGGCGTCATTTATTATTTCTTACCTCGCGACAAGACGCATTAGATTCCCTTTGTTCATTGCTTAGCTTGCGAAATCAGTAAACGGGTGGTAAGCATTACAATTATCAGGCAACATAGTTGGTACAGTTGTAAGTAATGTATATCCAGAATTTTTTTAACTCGAAAAAACATTTTTCTGATTAATGAAAACTTGTAATAGAGGTTTTTTTTTTCACACGTGTGTAGCAAAACAAAATCACACCATCAACGTTTTTTTTTTTTTTTTTTTTTTTTTTTATAGTAATCAATCGATAAATAAGCGGTTTCTATGTGAAATACTTACCATCACTGGAGACAGTTGCGGATGAACGCTATCGCAAAAGATGTTCCACCAAAGTTGAAGAAGCGGTTGCAAATGATTGGATCCCGGAGCGGGTTGCACTTGTCCGCTCACAGTATCGAAGTACTGGAGCCACGGCTTCGTAATACCGATGAAATGGATGATCCTGACGTCTTCACCGAATCTGAGAAACAAACGAGACATCGATAGTATCGGGTATCAGGTGTCTCCGGTGTCTAATTGCCGAAAAATCATCGGTCAAAGATTAATATCAGGCGTATTGAAGTACAAGTGGAGCGGTAGCGCGACGCGAAACATTTTTTAAAGAACTTGGCGCCGGGGCGCTGGCGCACCTTTAGATATTGAAAAAATATCATATCTTTAAAAAATCGCGAAAAAAATTGGTTAAACGTGAAAATCAAATTAATATCGAAAAATTATAAAATTTCTGAGTAAAGTATAGAATATGAAAAGAAACTTTTGCGGTTTTTATAAGTTATCAGTTATAAATGGACCATTTCACTCTTTGAGGTGAAAAAATAGAAAACGTAAATCAACTTTAAAAAAAAACGAAACTAACGTTTAAGAATCTTCTATTATAGTTATTAGAAATATATTTGCTGCATATCCTGTAATTTCGAAGAATACTTACTGTTTGAATGCCGGCAGATAGGAATAAGTGGCAGTGGAGCACATATTGTAGATGAACGGTAGATGTTTCGATATATCTTTGTGAGACCAGTCGCTGAAGTACTGATTCAGCAGTCCCTGATCACCGCCGTCGAAGGAACCCTTCGCAGCGGCGAACGAAGTTATCGAAGCGAAAGTTTGCTGCGACGGTTTGAACACGAAAACACCGGAGTTGAAGCAATCCGGCCAACCGACGTCCGGTGCGGCGGAGAGTTCTTCACGTTCGAAGAGCTCATCGCAATTCCTGATCACCTAAAGTTCATTATGAATTTCGTATGAATAAGTTGAACAAAAAAAAACCCTTATGACGATTAATCTACAAAATACATTTAAAAAAAAAAAAGAAAAAAAACGACGCGTACGAAAGTTTTGGCGTCCTAAAGTTCATTATGAATTTCGTATGAATAAGTTGAACAAAAAAAACCCTTATGACGGTTAATCTACAAAGTATATATAAAAAAGAAAAAAAACGACGCGTACCAAAGTATCGGCGTCAACGAAAACGCATTTTTCGTATTGCGTTAGTCTCCAACAGTGCAATTTGGTGAATGTGATTCCGAGTTCGGGTCGCGCCAACAACGCGAGATTAGCTTCGTCCTTTGAGTCGAGAACGTTGACTTCTTGTACCAACGAGAAGACGGAAGCCAATTTTTCTCTGTAAAAAAAAAAAACATCGATGGAATAATTAATGGTAATTTTTTTCATTATTTTTTTCTTCATTTCTGTCGGCACAGCAACAGCTTTCCGAAACTCTTCAATTTTTTTTTAATTCGTCGCGTCAAATTTTCGATCTCACGAATTGCGGAAAAATATAAATTATTTATCAAGAAAATTTCGCACCTTTTACGTTTCGATGTATTGTAAATAAAAAGGTCTTCGAATTTTTTTTTTAATCAAATTTGTAATCTCATGAATCGCGGAAAATCGCGTTTCGATTTATTGTAAATAAGAAGGTCTTCGGTTTTTTTTTTTTTTTTTTTTTTTTTTTTTTCAAATTTGTAATCTCCATTGGTGCGGATCAAAGATTTTGATTTTGCGATAAAAAGCTTCCGGTAGATTCTCGTTAACAGGTGAACAAATTATTCGCGGATCGAGGGTCGTTGGGGGGCAATGACACGCATTCAGTATCAAGGATAAAGGTCAAGTTCGTGTTGTTCCGATGGTTGGCTTTCGCTCAGCTTGGCAACTGCCGTAAGCCTCACTGATGGGAATTACTTTGGATAATCTAATTAACTTTCAAGACCAATAAATGCAATCTTCGCATTTCTTTTTTCTTTTTTTTTTTAAGCGTATCGGCGAACAAAATTTAATCATAAAAATACTGTCCGATAGATCTACGATTTTTGATAACAAATATTAGCTATTGAAATATAACTTAATTCGTAAAAGATTTTCGCAACCGTTTATTCCAGCAATAGTCGAATTAAAAGCTTCAATCGAACTTTTTTTTTTTTTTTTTTTTTTTTCGCAAAGAATATTCTGTTTCAAAATGTTCTAAAATTTATTAATGTTTATTCGAACATTCATTTCATTTCATTTTTTGTGCTCCAAAATGCGCAATTTTTACTTATGATTTGATTATTCGGATATCATTTTATTTGCGCTCCGAAATTTAATTAATGATTCGTTTATTCGGAAATTTATTTCATTTTATTCTCGAAAAAAAAAAAAAAAAAAAAAAAAAATGTTCCAAAATTTTAATAATGATTCGTTTATTTTCGAAGTTGTGGTAATGGATATATTTACCTCATGGCACCAGTCACACCTGGAGTCACCAAAACGGCGAGATCATATTTCGTTCCAACACGTCGCAAAGAGTGTGCCAAGACGAGAGCGCCCAACGAGTATGAATCGTTTGTCGCCAACGTAACCCAAGCGAAGCCTTCGTAAAAATAAACATTAAATTAAAAAAATTGACGAATAAAAAGTGACTATTCACGCGTATTGTCCCGAAAAAAAAAAAAAAAAAATCAACAAATAAAAAACTATTCACGCGTAGTGTCCCGAAAAAAAAAAATCAACAAATAAAAAATGACAATTCACGCGTAATGTCCCGAAAAAAAAAAAATCAACAAATAAAAAATTACAATTCACGCGTAAAGTGTCTCGAAAAAAAAAAAAAACATTTGTTAAGTCTTCGAAATACAAATGGCGATGTATATTTCGTCATTATCTTCTTCATTAGCTTCTGAATGGCTTATTTGGAACATCAAGCGGGTCATTGACGAAGCGATATCACGAGTGACGCAACCGCGTGATTATGTAACGGGAAAAATATTTTGATCCCATTCAAGTTATCCGAATCGAAGCTCGTCGCGCGGGCTGATATTATTTTTCGCACGCGCATTCCTCGACTCGACGTAGAGATGCGAAAGTCGAGAGTCGAAGAAGCGTGGGAAGTGCAGCCAATTGATAAATTACTCGCGAAGCCTTTGATTGTCTTACAATTTGGCGATTTCGATAGATCAACGACGATAGTGTCGACGCGTAGTTTCATGACGATACGAGTTTTTTTAAGAGTTATTTTTAATCGGTCCCCACAACTATCCCACCGGACTCCGAATAAAGCTGAGCATCGCTGACTCCGGAATGAAATGAAGAATGTGCAGCGAGGTGCCAGAGAGGAAGAAGAAGAAGAAGACGAAAAAAACAGAAATCGCGAGATGGCCGGGAGTGTGAGACTACTGGCAACACGCCAAATCTTCATGATATATTTAGTTTCGTAATGTTGAATTTGCGTCTTCTCTGAAAGTATTCGTGAGACTTTTACACGCGAACTATTAAGCTTGTGTGCCGAAATCGCGTACCAAGTTCACAGACGAAAGAAAAACATAATTAAAGTTCGTGTCATCGGCTGCAATTGCTTTCGCCGCGTCTTCTATGAATAATTTCTTCGGTGAATGGTGATTCATCATTAACTAATCGATATTCATAAATCTCGAGGTCCTTCAGCGTTAAATTTTTTTTTTTTTTTTTTTTTTTTATCGAACAAACGAAATTGTATTAATATCAAAAAGATGGGAAAGAGATTCGGTCAATTAAATAATAAAATAAAAATAACTAAAAATAGCGATGTTAATTTTTCATAAATTACGACAACACGCAATCGAGCGATTGAAATATCTAACGTCTTCCTTTTAAAGTTCTATTAGTTGCCGTTCGCTTGTGTTCCGATGAACCGAAATCGGATCAATTACGATCGATGTTGCGATTAATAAGAGAGTTCGAGTGTACAGCATCACGATTTCTACGCCGTATGACTCGCGTAAGGCGCAGTCTTCCGGCACGTGTAGAATTACGCGCGGTGTAGCTGAAGATGAAGTAGAAGAAGAAAAAGAAACCTGCGAATCCTTGGCACGCTTCTGTTTCCTCGCGAGTCGCATCGACTTTCTGCCGACACGTGGCTTTCAATATCTACGCAGTTTTTTTATAATAAAAAAAAATCAAATTCCTTACGGATATTTCATACTTTTGAAAATACGATAATTCCTTAACGATTTTTTTATAAAACAAAAAAAAATCAAATTTCTTACGGTTATTTCGTAGTCTTGGAAATACGATAATTCCGTACCGATTTTTTTATAAAACAAAAAAAAATCAAATTTCTTACGGATATTTCGTAGTCTTGGAAATACGATAATTCCTTACCGATTTTTTTATTAAAAAAAAAATTAGATTTCTTACGGATATTTCGTACTCCTGGAAATACGATAATTCCTTAACGATTTTTTAATAAAAAAAAAAATCAAATTTCATACGGATATTTCGTAGTCTTGGAAATACGATAATTCCGTACCGATTTTTTTATAAAACAAAAAAAAATCAAATTTCTTACGGATATTTCGTACTTTTGAAAATACGATAATTCCTTAACGATTTTTTAATTTAAAAAAAATCAAATTTCTTACGGATATTTCGTAGTCTTGGAAATACGATAATACCTTACCGATTTTTTTATTAAAAAAATAATTAGATTTCTTACCGATATTTCGTACTCCTGGAAATACGATAATTCCTTACCGATTTTTTTATTAAAAAAAAAATCAAATTTTTTACGGATATTTCGTACTCTTGCGATTACGATAATTCGTTACAACGCACAAAGCCTGACAAATTTTTATTGCATAAAATATTCGATGTCGAACACTAACCTCTCCAATGTTAGAAGAGTGAATCTATTTCAATATCAAATAAACGAACGGGGAACGTGATCTACGAGTGACAGATTTGATCCCCGAATAACGCCTTCTTATCAGTGATCATTCGATAACCTTTTCTGAAGTCTCGTTTGCCACGAGACCATCGCGTGATACCCAAAAATCTATTCGTAACATCTAAATAAAAAAAAAAACCTCGAGGGACATTAATGAAAGGAAAGTAATAAAGACAAATTTTTTCCGGGAACCCCGACGTCTCCTTCGTAGTGCTATACAAGCGAAACTCAATATTCCGTTTACTTGGCTAAGAAATGAATATTTCTGAATTCGTTCGTAAAATTAAATCGTTTTTAACAACGAACCGAAATCGATAAATTGTGAAAAAACAAAAATAGAATGGAAAATAATTGAAGTAAATTAGTTAAAGTAAAGTATCGATTTTCAATAATCCGTCGATTAATTTTCCATCCTAATTTATACATTAAATATGATATACCAATATACGCATAAAAATAAAGAAAATATATATTATTTAAAAAAAAAATTATTTTCAATACCAAAATCGCGTAATAAATTTTAAACAAATGAGCGTTGAAATTTCAACCAAATTTTTCCAATTTAACGAAAAATATTAGAATTTTAAAGTAATTATTTTATTTTAAAAACATTTTTTAAATTTCAAGGTTAAGTTATCTTAATTATCGATTAATGTGCCATTGGTGTGATTTTTTTTATTTCCAAATACATTAATATTAACATTATTTTTTACAGTGTTGCCATCGACTCGAAAAAAAAAAGAAAAAAGAAAAAAAAAATAGATCGATCGAAATATCGACGAGCGCAGCGATGTTATTTTTCTCGTTGCACGGGGACCACCTCCGCGTCTTTTATCTAATCTGATTCTCCGCGGCGCTTCAATCAATCGTTCGTACTCTTGAATAAATAATTGCATCATTGTTATGTTGCGGCAGGAAAGGGCTCAGTATATGTATTGTATATCAAGACCTTCAGAGAAGACCGGTACACGTGTGTACCAATTACCAGTGGACAAATGGTGAGAACAATAAGCGTTGTTGGACGGCCGCGAGGGGCGAGAGGGGGGGGGGGGGGAGGGTGTAGAAGAAGAAACACAGAAAGAGAGCAAACGAGAGAGTGTGGCATTGAGTTCGAGTGCTTCTGTTAGTGGCTGCTGTGGCGAAGGCTCGTTGCACCTAAGAATATCGGATTTCCTGCTGCCGGTGTTCTCAAAATGAAATCTACGACTGTCGCCGACAACGACGACGCGACTAACTCCAGATCGTCGGGGCAGCATAGAGCTTTTTAACTCGTCGGCGAATGGACCGAACGACCTTGATACCGCCACATCAGGTTTCAGATTAGCTGAGGTCAGATAGATATATATTTTATTTTCGTCTTCTCTGGTACAGGCATTGACTCCCCGGTGAATTCCTCGCGCGTTCGTAATATTTCGACCGTGAAAGTCGCCTAACGAAATTAGCGTCGATTTTCAAAATAACTTTAATCATTGTAATTGCGGATAGAAAAAATGATATAAAATTAAAATGCATTTTTTTTCGCGTCAAAAAAAAAATTTTTTTTTTTTTTTTTAAACGCGATTTTTACGATCGAGAGACTGTTATGTTTCTTTTTTTTTTTTTCATTTTCTTATGTAGTGAGTTAAAGTAACACGCGTTTCGTTACTTCTACCGCAAAGTTTCAGTTCTTCTCGACATCCTCTCGCGTACTTCGAAAAAAAAAAACAAGGTAGACGACTATTGCTTTGAGAGACCCGGAGATAGAGCGGAGGAGCCGTAGAGAATATTATGATACGGAGACACCGAAACCCGAGAGGCCAGAGTGCCGGGTACCGTACGTCTCTCGTTGTAACCAACGCATGCCCCCGGGTTTATATTTACACACACCGGTTCGGTCTCATAATAGCGAGATGGATGATAGAGACCAACAGCGTTGCTAACGCATTTGCTTGCGAACTCCGCGTCTACGCACCTTGGCTTAGGTCAAGCGCTGTCTGCTACGCTTTCGCGTCTGCACTTTTCTACCGTTTTAAAATAAACGATTGTTGAACCGGAGTAGAATTGCATTTCGATTTAAATGAAAAGAAAATCATTTATTTCTGCGGTTTAATTTTTTTCGTACTGTTTGTGAATGAAAAAAAAAATTTAATTAAAAAAGAAAACATTTATTTTCGCGATTTAATTTTTTTCGTAATGTTTATGAATAAAATTAAAAAAAAAATATTTTCGCGGTTTAGTTTTGTTTTTTACTGTTTATGGATGAAAAAATAATGAAATGCAAAAAAAAATATTTATTTTGCGATTTAATTTTTTTCGTAATGTTTATGAATAAAAAAAAAATTATTTTCGCGGTTTAGTTTTGTTTTATACTGTTTATAGATGAAAAAATAATGAAATGCAAAAAAAAAAAATTTATTTCGCGATTTCATTTTTTTCGTAATGTTTATGAATTAAAAAAAAAAATTATTTTCGCCGTTTGTTTTTACTGTTTATAGACGAAAAAATAATGAAATGCAACAAAAACATTTATTTTGAAGGTCAATTTTTTTTTGTCGTCTATAAATGAAAAGAAGTTAGGAATCTTGATAAACAGATCGAAAGATGAAAAAAAAAGGTGATAATCAATTTTTCGGCATATTGGAGTTACCCGCGATGTGCGAACCTCCATTTCATCGGAAAACACATTTCCGATAGCGCTTACAATTTTTTTTTAATGACGTACATTGTTATCATCGTAATCTATGAAAGAATGGCATTCGGCAATTTAAATCTATCTGTTTCGCGAATCGGTACGAAACAACAAGTGGGTCATAATATATTTGTAATCCCGGTTGCCGGTGCGTGGAATATATCGCGGATAAAGTTTGACACACAGCATCTTTTTTTTATCGACACGTGTCCCCGACAACGACTCATTATCAATTTAAGCCGCAAACCCCGCGAGGTATCGACAAAGACGATGAACCGAAACGATGAACTATATACGAGAAATCACTCGGTACGAGGAAGTTGTACCATTAACTCGATGTTCGATAGCGCATATTTTATTTAAGGGTCGTAAATCTATTTCGAGTTATTTCCATTCGCGATGTTCATTTATTTATTAATTTCAATCTCCTCGAAGTAATCTTAAGATCGTAAAACGATTATCGAGTTTTTTTTACCATTTTTTTTTGTAATTCCGTTATTGCGTTCGAAAAAAAAAAAAAAAAAAAATCGAACGACAATTTTCGTCAATATGATAAAAAAAAATCGAACGACAATTTTCGTCAATATGATAAAAAAAAATCGAACGACAATTTTCGTCAATATGATAAAAAAAAATGAACGTATTAATTTTTAACGTAATTTATTTACAAAACGAATAATCGATGAATTCGGGAATCGAAATATATCGAAAGTCGTAAACGGAGCAGGAAAATGCCGCGGATGCGCACAGTAGAAAGCGCTATGCGCAGTTTATAAATTTGGCAAATTGCGTTTCCGGCGTTGAAGCGCGCGAATATAATATTTAAAAATAGGTTTGATATCCAGAGACACAGAGAGTCAAATGTTAATTTCGAGCAAAGCGTTAAGTCTCCACGGTGGCGCGTTGGTTGGATATATCTGTCGCGTCTAGCGTACAGCCCCCCAGGCGACTGGTAGCTTCAAAAGGGTTGCAACGAAGGTGTCTAAATTTAACGTTTAAAATCTAAAACTGTGCGCGCGACAACACGCGCCTGGAGTCACCTGAAATTTTATCGTATTCCGCGCTACTATAACGACTAATCACTCGAAAACAATGGATAATTCTGCATTCGTTGTTTCGCGTGTTTAAGATCGCGAGACACGACGAGTCTTTGCTGATAACTAATTCGAAAGAATGTTAAGTAAAAAAAAAAAAAAAAAGAAACGATGCAAACGTAATGTTATCGTATTCCGCGCTATTATAACGGCTAATCACTGGAAAACAAAATTTTATCGTATTCCGCGCTATTATAACGGCTAATCACTCGAAAACAGTCTATAATTATTCATTCGTTGTTTCGCGTGTTCGAGATCGCGAGACACGACGAGTCTCTGCTGAAAACTAATTCGAAAAAATGTTAAGTAAAAAAAAAAAAAAAAAAACGGTGCAAACGAAATTTTATCGTATTCCGCGCTATTATAACGGCTAATCACTCGAAAATAATCTATAATTCTGCATTCGTTGTTTCGTGTGTTTAAGATCGCGAGACACGACGAGTCTTTGCTGAAAACTAATTCGAAAGAATGTTAAGGGAAAAAAAAAAGAAAAAAAAAACGGTGCAAATGAAGGAAAGCTTCGAAGAGAGGAACGTTCCGTGGGCCGTCCAAATAGCCAGGAATAACTCCTGAAGATAGAGAGAAGTGCTGCTGGCTTGCCGTCTCGACGAGGACTTAATCTTATTGGGTATAGCATACTGGAGATTTCGGGGAAGAGAGACAAAAAGCTCGGTACACGCGTGGATCGTTACAAAAATATCTCGAAGAATTCAAGTGCGTCTGTGAAGACCGTCGACTTTCGTAGACTATTTGCCTTTGCGGCGCTTTAAACCCTTTTTTCGACACATAAAAGTTACGCCTCCCATACGAAAATAAACAATTTCGAAAAATTCAGTGTTTTTTTAAAACCCTTTTTTTTAGTACTTACAACATTATTATTATTTATTATATGATCGATGATTCGGAAGAAATTGATTGTCGTTCCAAAAAAGAATACGGAATGAAGTTTAAGAAATTTAGATCCATGATGATCCGCGATGTTTACGACACTGTGCCGCTTAATTTCGTTTTTTATTATCATTTTTTTTTTTTTTTTTTTTTTTTTTTTCAATTTTCGCGAATTATCTGTTCAAAAAATATGTTTTCGATTCGTGACTTCAATAAAAAAAAAAATCTTTTAATAATAATTTTAATAACAAATTTCATGACAACAGTAAATCAATTCCGAAAAAAATGACTTAATAAAATGGTATCTTAGAATTATTTTTCGGTCGGTTTTTAAAATCAACCGATCCCCGCATTTTCTCATTTAATGCCGTCGAGAACGAAAGGATGTCAAAAGTCTTGCGATATTCACTAAAAGATCGAAAGCTCAATAAACCAAAAGTACATCGCGTAACGTCGTTCTATTCTTTCTGCGGCTCGAGATACATTACGTTTCTTAGAATGAACTGCGAGACTCTGGCAATAAATTGGCCACTGAAGCGAATAACAGGATATGTGGATCAGTTCGAGTATATGGTTCGAAAGTCTGGTCGAACGAGTCTCGCATTGCTACACAGTTAGTATGCTGTTAGCTCCCTTCATGCACGCGCGGTGCGTGCATCGATTTCGATGAACCGTTTTCCTCGCGACTATGTGCTAATTCGCGAAAAAAAAAAGAAATAACCTACACGCATACATATTGGCAATATAGTTTTATCACATAAGAAGCGCACGCGCCCTAAACGAAGGCCACGCTAAGCGGGAATGATCGGGGTGCGGCGGAAAAATTTGGTACTCGTAGACCCAGTGTAACGTGGACGGGAGAGCGACGCGCGTTCCGCCGGGGAAAGATGAGATATTTCGTTTCGCGAGTATCGAACGTACTAAAAGATTTCTCTGTCTTCGAGCCCTCGATGTTTCAAGGGTCGACAGCCCGAACTCTCCGACGCGCATATATATATATATACAAATATCTTTCAAGTAACCGGGCC
The DNA here is from genome assembly GCA_934046635.1 of Buathra laborator. Classification (NCBI taxonomy): domain Eukaryota; kingdom Metazoa; phylum Arthropoda; class Insecta; order Hymenoptera; family Ichneumonidae; genus Buathra; species Buathra laborator. The sequence goes on along the minus strand of OW203895.1, from coordinate 18,444,761 downwards.
CCCCCCCGTATGTAATTACGTCGCACCGAATAAATCGTTTACGTTTGAAGGTCATTGAGTCGAGACCGGTTGCCGGCGCGACACCGAGCGTAACTGGAATAAACCGCACGCACTCGCACGCCGAGACACTTTACGGTTATTCGAGATAAAAAAACGAACTAATCGAAACTATTCATTGACGAGAGTAATCGATGTTTCGTAAAAAAAAAAAAAAGAAAAACAAGGGACTTACCACCCATGACTGTAGAGCCTGTTATCTCGTACGATTTTATTAATGAAAAATTGAACACACAATCACAAAACAAGTCAGTACTTGGCGAATTCTCGGGAGTGAACTGACCGACGTGTTGCCTCTGTCAGTAGCGCGACACGAGTGACTAGCCGGCTGCCGCAGCCGCCGCCGAAGCGCCCCCCAACGCGCGATTATTCTCGTCGACGAAGACGACGAGACGTGAGAGACCAGTTCGCGATATCCTGCATTACCGATGTCGTCCTCACGGCCGACGTCGACGCGGCGCCAACTTCGTAGTATGAAATGCATTTATCTTCGCGACACGAAATTTCTGTTATTTGCGTTACAATAATATTTGTGATAATTATGATACATAGACAACTTTACGAATGTGCGAATGTCAAACTCCACTGAAACGTGAATAATCAACACACATTTTACAGTGAGAATCGTTGAAAAGGCGTAACAATGCATTGATAAAAAATCATATATAAAAAAAAATTAAACAAAAGGATTACGTTATTTTTATTCATAACTACATTTATAGATCGCTGTTAATTTAGCTTCAGTGATCATTCGGTATATTATTCTGCGTCGTAGAAATCGTGTGTTTGGATTGATACATATATACAGTGCTGTGAAATACGAGTCAAAATTAATTGAAATACGATATTTATCGGATAAAGTCATAGTGACCAACGATTCATAATTTTAACATTACTTATTAACATTATCAAAATTGGAATTTTCTACGTGCTGTAAATGTCATAATATAATAATTTTCAGTTATTTTCTAACTTTGGCATATTGTTATAAATACGCGAGATAATATTAACTGCTAGACTAGTGGAGGGGGGTGGACGGCTGCTAGCATGCAGTCGGCGCTCGGACGCCACATAGGTCGGACGTGTTATCGCGGCGCTCGTCGTTTAATACGATCGCTCATTTTTCGTGGTACTTTTCACGATTCACATGTATCTTGTACTGAATAATGTATGTTGTGAAAAAAATAGAGTACTTGTGCTCAGAAAAAATCCTCGGCTATGGTACGTCGCATCCGTGATTCCACAATAAACATGAACTCGCGTCATGGGGAGCCGACAGGTCTCTCCCGTGATATAAAAAGATGCGATTTATCATGAATATTTAGTATTAATCCATAAACATCTTTGTATATCATCGAAAACGAAAATAAAACAATTTTGACCCAACCTACCATATTTTTTCCAAAAAAATTATATTATTTATAATGAATTCGATAAAGCTGACGACATTACTTTGTTTTGAAACTTTGTAAATAAAACCCCTTTCATTTCGTTTCATATTATTTGCATCGAGGCGCTCAATTGACAGAGATTCGATGAAAAAAAATATAACTGTTATCATTATATCGTAATCGTCAAAATCTCGAGGATTCAACGATTCGCGTTAACTGCGTTATTGATTGTTAAGTTCCCGAATCTCCGAGCCAATTATTTTATCGTCGCCCGAACGCCAAATTATGATATGCGTAGGATTTTATTATATGCAACCTCTCGAAACGTTCGGCAAAACCGCCGTAAATCGAATCAATTGAGCCTCCAGCTCGCGGGGACATACCCATACAGAAGAAGGTTTGTCTGCTTCTGCGCGAAATGGTCACAGTTGCGCGCGCGGGGGTGCGTAGTTCGTTCCTAGCATGCGCACTGGTTGACTTTATCGCAATTGCGCGACACCTGCCGCAAGGACGTCGCGACGTTCCGTCGTCGTCGACGTCGTCGATCCAGTTCCGGACGTTCCGTCACAATAAACATGCATCGTACCGAGACGAGGTCCGATGGCCACCGAGACAACCACGATTACAAACGTATCGTGATCCGTTACATTCGCGACTCCGAGACGAATGTATCGTAAAATGTAGTTGAGCAAAACACAGTGGCCCGTCGTGGTGGCCGACGACGTTATCGCGGCATTATCGAGAAACGTTAAATACATACGAAGAAAAAAAAAAGAAAAAAAACAAAGGCGGGTGCTCGAAGGAGCACGAACGTGCGAACGATACATCGTCTCGAATTTAGTTATTTTACGATCTTCCCCGGGTGTAGATATTAAGATTTAAAGAGAAATAAAAACAATGGCAAGCTCGCCGACGACAATCGAAAATCAGATCGACAGCTTTTTGGAACAATTCAAGAGAAGTGCCTCACGCGCCATGGAGGACACTCACAGATCGAGTTACAACGCTAGCAGCAGCATTAGTCGCAGTCGTAGCGGTAACCTCGACCTCGAGGTCTTGGAGGCCGGTAAGTCACGAATTTAAAACCTTCATCTCTTCGATGAGTCCCGCATTTGTTTTTTTTTTTTTTTCTTTGAAGTATCGCACAGTCGACGAGAGCGCTGGTAATGCACCTTTGCGACGAGCAATTGTTACTGCAGCACCTCGTCCGGCTACGATATGAATTACTTAATGAAAAAAAAGTTTTTTTTTTTTAAACCTCAACCGTGGCGCATTCTTGGGCGATGCTATCCTCTTTAAACACTTTGAATTATACCCTCGGGGCGTTTGTTTCTGGGTCTCAGGGACACTGATTTTTTTACTTTCAACGAATTTTTTATTGAAATGTCGATCTATCGTAAAACCTTTTTTTTTTATCGTCGTGATATAATTAGAATTTTGAAAATAAGTATTTTACGCAGATATGTCGATAAATTGATACGAAAATTGAGCCGTATATGTTTTTCGTTAGGAACATCATGAGTATGCAATTTTTTTCTTCCGAATAGACGGAAATCCACGAATGAACATTTTTTTCAATTCATGCTGAAAAATTTATGTTTTTTTTTTTTACATTTTTACTAAAATCGAGTTGTCTACGAATTTTTGATTTCCAAATTTAACAGAAATAAGCAGTTCGTAAAAATGAAATACATCGAAACGGCAATCGAAATATTAACAATTTTCCCGACTAAAACTAAAAATATTCATGTAAAACATACATAAAAGACACGAAAACGAAATTGTTTTTCGTTCAAAGACAATCGTCATTTCCTCTTCGTAATATCGTTGAATCGACTTTCCGAAAAGTTTCGTTCTGTGTACTGCGAGTTGTAGGGGACTATAAAAATCGCTAAAGTTCAGGACGGCTGACGAGCTGTTGTTTTTGGCGTTGGGTGTCGACGACGGGTCAACACCCACGATGTTGACCCATTACGATGGACATAAAGTTCGTCTGCGCGAATTAAACGTTTTACCGTACAAGAAAAACACTGAGTACACGAAAAGTCATAAACGACGTTGCGTGTTTCCGACAGCGAAAAAAAAAAAAAAAAATAGGTTATTTTATTCGTGAACTCTTTTCGACGCGAAAGATTTCGTCGATTAAAATAAAAAGCATGCAAGATGGCGCATGGAAGCGCCTGCTCAGTGAAGCGCTGGTCCGGCAGTTATTTGGACACGAGTGCGCGTTTAGTGTTATGCAAATATGTGTATAGATGTAGCGATGATGGAGTTCAACACGTACGTACGCGTTTAGAAACCATTGTCAAGTTCTTGCTGCTCCTGGTATCATCGCACCGTTGCAGATTAAAAAGTCTGTTTTTCATTTAGTTTCGCATCTATTGTTCGCGACCATTGTTTTCATTGAAGCGCTGCATGGTTTTGTTGTTTCCAGTCTCATTTAAAAACTGAATGAATTATCATTGCTCTGTAAAGCTGAAAGCTCTCTTAAGGGCAACTCTCGAAGGATAATGATAATGAATCCGCCTATGAATTATGAAAGTTTCGTAACTTTTTTATGATTTTTTTTTTTTTTTCACAACGTAACCACTTCGGGAATTTCAAAAACAGCTGCATTATTATTGTTATTATTTCGTTGAGTTGTGAATATCGAAAAAGATTTTTTAATACATTTCGCTAATTTCCGACACATTTATTGATTTTTCATTCCAAAAGTGATTTAAATGGATTAAATAACGGGTTTTTTTTCGTGCGACTAAAATATTTTGTATAAAAAAAAATAAACAGTATAACAAAAAAACGGTCTCATAAAAACTGCAAATTTTGCGATATAGAGTGGAAATAATTCGTCGACCGTACAAATAATTAAAGAGTCAATAAAAATGCACAATACTCCCCATAAATAACTTTGGAGCTGATATACATTCGAATTATTCATATCCCGAAATCGTTAATAATTCCTTAATCTCCATACAATGCCAAAAGCGACAAATTCGTAAATCGCGTATTTAGTATGCGCATACGAAGAGTCTATCGTATTAATTGTAGTATGCGGTAGTTACTAATTATAAATCTTTCGCATAGCGTCGGTGATCGATTGCGGGTCGTTTACCGCGAGTTGTTTCGCAACTCAATGACGTTCCGATATTAAGACTTAAACCGCGTCTCCGCGTCATCGTTTCCTCGTGAAAACTTACGTAATTTATGTAAAAAGAATCATAAAAAGTGCGATATCGAGACATCTTAATTTTTGCAATCGGCTTCGTGAAAAAAAAAAGAAAGAAACATGCGGCTCGTGGATAGTCACGTGCGATCGCCCCACTATTGAGTCCCCCAGCTTAACGCCGATTGGCTCTTCGTCCAATTTCCTTCTCTCACTCCCGCGCACGATTTTCTTGTTGTCTATCTCGCCTCAACCTCGCTTGCCCCTGCAACGCTTGTCGGCGTACTATGCGCCGCTCTGTATCTCTCCGGCATTACGGTAGAGGCCGTAGTACACAACTAGCCGCATTGTCAAATCCATTTCGTCGAGAGAGTCACGGGGGGCAGCAAAAGTTTTGCAGGTGACGGGTTGAAAATGCACAAGCGTGTTTTCGCACGAGCCGCAACGGTTACCGAGCGGCTTTTTATCGATCTAATGGACACTTGCCAAGCTCTCCGTTGGCCGTTCGTTCGCGCCGAAATGAGTTCGCGGACGTAAGAAAGAAACAAAAAATAATATATACATAAACGGCACCGGGTTTAATCGATGCGAAGTTTACGGACACAGTGATTAAACGAGTGACGCTTTCGTTGAATACGGAATAAACGGACAAAAACCCATATATATATATATAGATATTAATAAATCGTTTGTGAAGTGAAGAAAAAAACCGGCCACGATGATTCTAAGACGGAAGTCGGCGCACAGCTGCAATTGTCCCTGTCATCAGCATTGTTCGACAGGCTGCGCGGGTTTTAGTAAGTTTTTTTTAAATTTTAACCTATTCGTCGTATTGTCGGATGAAAAAACGGGAGGTGACGTTCGCGAGTAAACGATAAACAATAAACGATATGAGAATATATATGTATAGAATGGTTGATAATGTCGGGGGAAAAGACGTCGCCCCCGACGCTTCGATAAACAGCCAACGGTTCATGCACGCGGCATTTCCATGCCTTCACGTTCGGGAACCCGATACGAGGAACGTTAATTATTGATTCGCGATATCTGCACCTGACAGGCCGAGAGCTCTCGATTGGCTATCCTCTCATCGAGACATTCTTCATTTGTTTGACTAAACAACGCGAGAGAATATACTCGAATCTATATGCTCCGGTCGTGTATAAGCGAATCGTGGAATGCCTGACAGGCGGATAATTTATGTTTGCATATATCGTGTATATCTGTATATTCCGAAGCTCCGAACTGAGCGTAATTGCTTGAATTCATGAGCTTACGAGACTCGCACACGTAATTCGCGATAATGGCAGAACCAGTCGGAGACGACTTGGCCCTTTGTACCATCAATAGAGACCATTGAAAAAAAAAACAATGCAACAAAAAAAACGAAGCGTTTGAAGTCATTGTGAAGCGGCGTGTTTACCTCCGTGTACATGCGGTCCCAAAGACTCAATCTACCGACGCAAACTTGGCCCCCCCTCGGAGCTCTTTTCAGGGCCGTAACAATCGTTTCCTATAAATCAATACACCGACGCGGATAACCCTTGTACACTTGTACTGTCCGTGAAACTCGATTGCACAAGGGCATATAGCAAATAAAACTCAAGTCGATAAGACTCGTTACTGATAAAACGTTCACAAAGCTGCATTCACTCGAAAAAACGTTCACAAAGATGCATTCACTCGAAAAAAACCTTTTTCAAACTCGTAGCTCGGAAAAACTTGCAAAATTTCATACTGTACATCGTATTGAACAATTTTCATATCTGTTTTTTTTGCTGTTCGCAAAAAAATTGTTGAAACTCATCTCGTATATATCTCGAGATAATGATTTTTTTTTTTTTTTTTCAATTTTCAAGGACGATGTATTCGCTGACGTAAAGTTTTTATTTGTTTTTTTCCATAAGAAAGAAAATCTTCATGTGGTTGAAAATGTATTTTTATTCTCGATATATTCTCGAAAAATTTGACTCGATGTTATAAAATCGTAATCGATGCAGTTCAATAATCTGAACGACAATGGGCAGACGCCATTCTAACCTCAATCCCCATTGAGAAGATTGTTAATTCTTGTCGGACTGTTACTGAAAGTTATTCTAAATAAATTTAAAAATCATACATTTCGTTTATTAAAAACAAAAATTGAACGAATTATTACGCCGGGTGGGAGCAAAATAAATCGAGCGGTAGACACGGCCCTGGCGAATATCCCCCACCGCGCCGCGAGTACGACGGATCTCGTGCGCCATAACGTCGTGTTCTGTGCGACGTAATTTACAACGAAATTTATCCACAAAAATGCAGTATTTCGTGACGGAAAATACGATATTCAATCGTACAGTTGTCTCGTAGACACAGCATCGTTGGTGGACATTGGAAAATTCATCGAGAAAAAGAAATAACGGTAAGTGAAACTCGATCAATCGTGCGCACGGTAGAGGCGAGAGTTGTTGGACGGGAGACCGTGCGAGCGACTTTCGACCTTTTTGTTTTCAATACTATTGCTGTACCGGAAAACCAATTACTTTGTTTGTTCGATATAACAACAATATAACAAAAATCGCATATCAACATTTTTAAATTCCGCAAAAAATATTTGTCAAGTTTCGTCTTAATACGAAAATATCCTTTTTTTTTATTTATAGTATACAATAAAAAAAACAATGAAGTATTATTCCCTGTTTGATGGATAAAACAACGCGCGATATTGGACAAAAAAAAATATAGGAACAATGAGCACCACAATGAAGAGTATCGCGCCGCAAGAACAAAAAACCGCAACGGTCAACGAAACCGACGATTTGGAAGTCGACGACAATGATCTTGTCATCCAGGAATTCGGGGTAAAAAAAAAACCTTTTATTAATTTACAAAAAAAAAAAAAAAAGTACAAATAATAATAATTCTGCGAGAGAAAGAAATGCTCCAATTTAAATCAATTGACTTAAATTGCTCTCGTCTCTCGTCGAGAAGTTCAATTTACATTATACGCTTCAAACAGCGACGGTAGTCTCTCCGGCATACGTATGAATATTTTCTTCTCTATTTCAGCCGGACGACGAGGAATGCGCGAAAGACGCGATAATTTCGCCGAAAAAATCGGTCGTCAAGAAATCGAAGCAAAAAAAGAGCAAAGTTTTCGGAGAGACGAGATTCGATCCGACGAAATTGGAGGACAGTCCGGTTCAAGTTTTGCAGAGATTCAAATACGGCTGCGAATGTCAGGATGATCAATGCTTCAAGGATTTAAATCCCGAGACGGTATATCGTCATCGATTAAATATCGCGGAACTGACGAAAGCCGAACACGATATGTACTTAATGGGAGTGACGATGGCTTGTCTGACGGATCCTCATCAGACGGCGAGACACACGGAGCGTCGAAGATTGCGCGCGCAATACGTTTATCAGGGACGCCGCGTTTGCCTCGACGCGTTTTTGTATCTCGAGAATTGTACGCATTATCAGATAAAAAGAATACGCAAGCATCTCGTTACGCACGGCGTAACGCCGCGGGTCCATGGAAATCACGGAAAAGTTCCGCACAACACGTTTTCTTTCGATATTTATCGGATAGCGACGGAATTTTTGAAGAATTTTGTCGCCCAACAGGAAGTCCGACTAAAGACGAAAGCCGTGAAAAACGCCCCGTTGCATCTTCCGCCGGAGATAACGCGGAAAACTGTACACGACAAGTACACGGAATATTGCAAAAAATTATCGCCGAGTATAAAAATAATGGGATACTCGACGTTTCGACGATTCATGAAGGTGCAATTTCCACAAGTAAAATTCGCTAAATTGGAATTTGTCGTTAGAACGCAACAGCAACAGCAGAACGGCGCCGCTGGAAATGCTCACGGATGCGGCAGAGTCGATACTGATAAAAGAGAAATTGAGAGACTCGCGGAAACCGCGCAGTTTGTTACGGAAAATAACGATCTCTTGCCGCTCGTTATAACGAGCGCCGAAGTTGAGGATAACAACACGTATTTCTTGACGCCTGTGGATAAATTTCAAGAGGGTTTAAGCTATCAGTTGACCGAAAGTGGTCTGTTGGTCAATCGAACCGGTGTACCGTTGACTGTTACAAATATTAGTTCTATTTAAATTTATGGCGATAAAATTAAATCGCGAATTTCTTATACCACTAATTTAATTAGCGTATCATCTGTGATGAGAAATATGTAATTTTCCACAACTTCTTATCGTAAATTTAAATACCGTAAATTCTATAAAAAAATTAAAAAAAAAAAAAGTCTTTGAAAAATTTCTATTTCGCGATCGTTTTCAAGGTAAATACGTTACTCTTGTTTACGCGATATAAAAATTCGATAATCCATTACCGCGGATATATTTTGAAAATTAAAAAAAAAATCTGTTTTATTTTTTTTTTTTTTTCATTTTCAAATTGCGTCCTATCGTTGCGAAGGTCTTTGCGAAGAACATGATTACGTGAGATGTTTAGTATAAATTTACAATTTCCTGTAACGTATTGGAATTCACAAATCCGTAGCGATTAAAAAAATCCAAACAATCTTTAGTCACAAATAAATTTTTGTTACATTTCGTAAATTCATCAAAGTATATCATAACTATCCGATTAATTTATTCGAATCTACTGCTGAAGTATTTTTTTTTTTGTTAATGTATTCGAAATAAGCGAAGTAATCAATGAAACGATTACCGCAAGAAAAATATACGTCACGCGTTTTTATAATTATTATTTCATAAATAAATAGCGTTCATCGATAGAATAAAACATTTTTATGATCTCAACAAGCTTATGCGCTGTTACGCTTGTGTAGATAACATTACGCTGAGTACAATGTAACAGTTTTCTTTATTTTTTTTTTGTGATACACAGTTTTATGTGAAATAAATAGCGAGAAAAGGTTACAACGAGTCTGAGAATTTTATTGCTCGCTTCTGCCTTTTACATCCGTTTGGATATATTAAGTACCGTAATAAAAAGCGGTGCCACTGTTTTCTTTTTTTTTTTTTTTTTTTTTAATAAAATACATTTCTCTAACGCTGTTAATCCCGCGGATGCGCAATTAAACATATATTTTTTTTTATTCATACACATCTAATGAGAAAAGGTCAGGAGCCTCGGGCTCGTCGGTGCGGAGGAGTTCAAGCATTTCTCATATTTGCCGGATACCAGACATGCAAGTCGGGGAGCTAAATTAGCGGCCAGTGATTCTCAAACCCTTAAGAATCGCTAAAGTCGTAAACATAGACGTAATATCAAAATCACGAGTTAAATTATAAAAGAACTGATATTTCAATCGTAATTAAGCGATTAGTAAAATAATGAAATTGCATCCGCGCAGCGAAAATACGGAATAAAAAGCACAACTTGGATATCGAGACGCAGGTGCGCTTAAGAAGGAATCTTTCTAGCGGTTTATAACGATCTTCAGGCAGTAATCCCCCTTCGGGGGATAGTGCGATGTTAAAAGCCTCGTAAATTATAACTCCCATCTACTTTGTTGCTGATGGATGAACGCTTTTTAATACTGAGCTATAGAAATACACAAGAATCGTTGTCATCCATCTGCCTTTATTTTTTTTACATAATTTACGTTTTCGTAACGTAAAAAAAAATCGTAAAAAAAAATAAACGTCTTTGAAAAAAAAAAAGAAAAAAATTGCGTTTCTCGAAATTTATTTGTAATAAAAAGTGTTTTTTTCTAAAATACTACGTTTTTGCAACAAATTCATACAAATCGGTTATCTCATCGATAATTATTAATTAATCAGTAATTTTCATTGCTAATTGCATAAATATATATATTTATACACATCTTATATGTTTACGGAGCTTTTATAACTGCATATACGATGTTTTTAGTGTCAATTAATTTCGAAAAAATTCGATACTTCAAATTACCGTATTTACGATTTTTTTTTAGTTTGCGGAATTAAATTGTACAATAGAAGGATTAATTAACGAATTTAAAAGATATTGACCCACTGACGTCGCGTCTGTGATATCGGAGAATTTTCTCTGTATTCTCGGATAAAATTCGGATTGAGAGCCTCTCTACTTTACAGTTACATCAGCGATATTGTAGGTAAGGAAGAAAACTATTTCAGATGGAAGGAATCAGCAAGGTCACTCGAGTGCAACCTCCGGCCAGACCCTTACATCCAGTCCTCGCGGAGAGTTCAAGCCGAGTGTTCAGTAAACACATAGTATGCCACAAAGCTACCGTCTCTCAGTGCAAATAACTCGCGCGAAACCTCTTTTGCAAATTAATTTTCTCAATTCTACGCTCAATCGTGTCGTTGTCTTCACTCTCATTATAACGCGAAAACGAAATCGAAGCAATTTACGGAAATTATCGAGTGCAGTGAAGCATCGAGTTTAGTGAACGCGCGATATTTTTTTTTTTTTTTTTTTTTTTTAAGTTCGCGGTAAACTTTAACTATTGTTTGCAGAAATCAAACAAAAAATTGACTTTTCACGAAAAAAAAAATTAAATTAACGAAAATTTGCCGTGAACTCGGAGAATTTTTTCTTCGATTAATGAATCCTCGGTGCACCTGTTTTTCGTATTAAAAAGTGCGCGAACGATCTTTTTTTTGGTTTTTTTTTTTTTTTTCATAATTCGGGGAATTATTGTTTTTACCGGAAGTTTTAATTACATTCTTTTTTTTTTTAATTATAATGGGGTTTTTTTTTTCAATTAATTGCAGAGGATGTTGAGAGTATGACTGGTGAGATAGAGAATGGAGATTTAGCAGTTCAAGACGTTGCGGACCTCGTCTTACCAGGATATGCGCTCATCACCGGTAAGCGGATAATAGTTACACACGCGTATCGCACTTTTTTGTGTTTCCCGCGGAATCGCACACCGATCGATTGTTTAATGAGTAAAGCGTGAAAAAAAGGAATTCCGTATCCCGTCAAAATAGCCGCAACGGTGGTCACCGGGTGATCAGAATTTGAGATAAGAATGAAAAAAAAATCCGTTACAACCGGTTTACCCCACCGACCGAAAATGGAATCCCGAAAAATGTGCGTTCGCTACACACTGACCGAATTATTTCGGGACTCATTTGTAACAGTTAAGTGGGGGACAACCATTTCTCATGACGTATGTGTAGCAAGAAAAAAAAAAAAAAAAAACACACACACCGCGTGTAAACGCGAATTTAACGGTTCATTACTGTTTTTATTGATCTCATCGCATTGTCGCGGTGAAATTTATCATCTCAGGTTCGCCGGGACATACTTTCGCTCGGTTTCGCTTCGCTCTTTTCAGACACGCGAATGTGATACGTGAACAATTAAAAAATTGCTTGAAAAATAATTTTCTTAACGACGAAAATTAAACGGCTTAATAAAAAAAAAAAAAATTCCAAAATTATCGAAAAACTTCCACAGCACGTGTTAAAAATTTGTAACACTTAAAAAAAAAAAAAAAACAAAAAGTTGATACAATTATTTAATGATTATTGTTAGAAAAATAAATTTTTTTTTTATCGATATCGCGAAGTGATGCCGAAACGCAAAAATTGCAATTAAAATTCTTACTCTGACCTAATGGCCGAAAAACCTTTGAAAGTCGTCTTTGAAAGTCTGTCTTCTCGAATATCCTGCGGTGACAAACCGGAAACCCTTTATTGGATGCGCTGAATTTTTTTACTTCACAACGACAGTAAAAACTCACAAAATTCACGTATATTTGACGTTCTTTTCGTTGATGCGAAATGCAGGCGGTAAAACACGAGAAGGGTGTCCGATAATCACTTTCCCTGACAATGGAGATTTTCACAAAGTGACGGACTTGGATTATCAGCGTCTTATGTTGTATCTCACGTCGGTGCCAACGTGAGTAACTCAATTTATCGCTTTTTTAAGAATAGCTTTTCGCTTCTAATGAATGAATGGATACATGAGAAATTTATTGATTCGCAGGTTGCAAGAAGCCGATTTGGGATTTCATTTGATAATTGATCGTCGAACGGACAAATGGAATTCTGTTAAAACTGTTCTTCTAAAAATATCCGTAAGTTTCCGTTGAGTTGCAAACCTCGCGATTGATCTAAAAATGCTCCGTTCGCAATTACCATTTTCGTCGATAAAAATATTTAATATAAAATTGCGTTTGAAATTATGTTGCAGGCATTTTTTCCCGGATTAGTTCACGTCGCCTATGTGCTGAGACCCGCGGGATTTTTGCAAAAAGCCATTTCCGAAGTGTCGAATAAGCTGTTTCGCGAAGACTTCAAATTTCGCGTTATTGTACTCGCGAACGTCACTGAACTTTACGCTTTCATAGACAAAGATCAACTGACCGAACAGCTTGGCGGCGATTTACCGTACTGTCATACCACGTGGATACGGAATCGAAATGTAAGTTTCTCTTTTTTTTTTTCTTCATCGATTTAGCCGGTAATTCTGTTGATGTGAAATAAGGTGTATTATCGTAGTGTAACGATTGGAAAAATATTTTTTATAAAAAGTAATAAGTACATCTGCATGTCTTCCGGAAAATTACGAGAAAACATCTTCAATAGTTTTAGCTTTAGGATCAAAATCGTGATATTATTTTCTATTTTTTTGTAAATAAAATCAAATAAAAAGAGGAATTTATTTTAAAAATTTTTCATTTTTAAAAATTAAAATTCTAAAAGGTCCGTAACGTTTTTTGAGGACATTTTGCTTCCGGAATTCTCGCTAAAGATGTTTTCACATAAAAAACTTAGACCGTCTCAGCTACCGTTCGGAACATCGTAAAAATACATTATTATTTAATCGAATCGTTGAGAAAATACATAAGAAATGAATTATAGAGAATTGTTAGGTTTTTGATCGCTTATTTTCGTTATTCGGTGTCGATAAAAAAAATACGTTTAAATGTGAAAATAATAATCAGTTCTCTTTAAATTTGTATTTCTAAATTTCTTTTATTCTCTATCGATAGAAAAGCATTGTAAACAAATTTCGTACCAATTCAACCAAAAATCGATGAATTCTCATTATCATTCTTTTTTTTTTTTCTCTTTAATGTTTCCAGAATTTAGAGAAATTCTCATCCATGACACAAGACGTATCGCTAGCATTGGATTCTTTCACGCGACGTCTGGCGGAGGTAGAATTTCCCAATAGCGCGATTGCGACGACAACGCTGCTGAGTCAGCAGCAGGCCGAGTACAATGAATTGAAAGAGGAGATTCTCAGCGCGGCGAGACACGGCGAAGCGTTGCTCGACAGTGTACGCCAATTAACCGGCAAAGGTACTGCCGATCGGCTAGGAAATGTCGCGGCGGTCGAGAGGTAACGTGAATTTTCTTGAGATACCCTCTCACGTCGGCACATATTTCTACACTGCGTTTCGATCTCATGCCGCAGAGTAACATTCCCCATTTTTATTTTTCCTTTGCCACAGATTGCTAGTGCAGCTCGAGGAAACCGAACGTACCTTCGATTTGTTTTGGTCTCATCACAGTTCGCGATTGAGGCATTGCCTCGCCCTCCGACAGTTCGAACAGAATTTTCGCGAATTACAAGCGAATTTGGATCAGCATCTCAAAACGGTGGAAGACATGACGGAAGTCGGAGAGACGCAGATTCGCGTTGATCAATTATTGCGCGACACATCCGCCTTCCAAAGAATATGCAGAGTACGTAAAGATTTTAATCGATGTTACTATTTCGTAAGTCACAAATTACACTGGAAACACTTTTTCGATATAACGCCACCGAAAGAACCCCAGCAACGCAGTATGAATTCAGCGATTAATGGCTATTTTTACCATTTTCTTATTGTTTATTTTATTTTTTTCTAAAAGCAAACCAGAGTACGGCGCGTTGAAGCTGAACGTGAAAACAATTTGCGGAGATTGAAAATATTTTTATTTCTTTTTTTTCATTATCATCATCACTTTAGTAGTTGCGATAAAAATCATAATTATATCGCAGTAATGTTTATTTATTAAATTACGAGTCGAAAAGGTTAGCGTATGCAAAATACTCGGAATACAGGTCAATCGATGATTAGCTCGCTAACCATCGGCATTAAAACTGCACTGCTGGGAAAGTTGTCTCGCGTAACTCGGCGCTCATGTCGTTGTTAACGAACGAAAGCGAAACTTTGCCGATAAACACTCGAAGCTCGAGTTCGCGTAAAGCTTATTAGAAATTTCAAACGGTAATTTAATGAGTATCCGTCGTGTTTGCAGCCGGTAAAGTTATTATTCCCCAATAATGGTACCTTGACGGAGGTTCCGTTGCGAATAATTAATTACGCAACGCCTTGCATAGGCGCGAATCTCGCGCGTACTATTCGATACGTTGAATTACGTACTAACGATTAGGGAGAGTGCACTTTTTTTTTTTTAGAATAAACGCCTAAACACATGCAGCGTTAAGGTGCAAAACCAGTTTTTCGAGTTCTTCCCCCGTAACGTTATATCCGTTGCTTGTCGACGAGAGTTTACCGACATAAACCTCCAAAGGCTTCATAGCTCCATAGTTTACAACGCAAATCGCACACGAGACCCGACAGATCGGTTATAAAATTAACGATCCCGTGTGAACGTCGAGCTAAACTCGGGTTTTGCAATACTCGAGATGCACATATATATATATTTACACTAAAATATATATTTATATTACATATGTATATATATATTTACAGAAATATATATATTTGTAAGCAGTAAGATACACATAATATGCACATAATGCACAAATGTTACTTTGCACCGCTTCCACTTTTTGTCGATAGTCCTATTTGTTGCATACCATGTGGATTTGGGTCTTGGTAAGCAGCGAAATCAACAAAAACTTTTTTCATTACAACTATTATCTATAACTATTGTGTGATAGTAGTAAAAAAAAAAAAAAAAAACAAAAACAAAATTCGAAATTGTTATTTTTTTCTTCTTCTTTATTATTGCAAATGTCAATTGTCTTTAGTACGTTCATTCGGCTAAATATTGAAGAGAACTCTATTTTTTATACGTTTTTCCTTTTTTTTTCTCATATTCTGTAAAAAATGAAAATTATATGAATCTCACCGATTGCACATACAATTGTAACGATTTAAATCTCTATTTGCATAGAATATCATTTGGTGTCTTAAACACGAATTAAAGAATTCTGTACGAAGACATTGCGTTTTAGTGTTCGTCGACTTATCGAAATTTATGCAACAATTCTATCGACTTTTTTGCGTTTATAAAAGTGTACTTTGGCCCTTTTTTTTTCGTCGCCCCGATAATTATAGTAGTCGTACGAGAATAGGGATTTAATTCGCACTGAAGCATGTTGAATAATTTTTCGACGAAGAATCGATTACTTTTACATGCCAAAGTCGCACCGTTACTATGCACTGCACGAGTTATATAGACTTTTTAGCTTTTGTACTTTATGCCGACGAATGTTATGGCATATATATACGTTATACATGCCTATGTATATCTTGAAGCCGCTAAATTTCCGTTTCGTATTTGTCTATCGTTCTTATTAACGAGAAAATGCATAGAAAAAAAATGAAAAAAAAAAAGAAAAAAAAATATATGTTTACTGCCGATTTTATAGTGTTGGATGGAAATTACTTAAACTTGTTTAGCCAAACGGTCGGTATAATCGTTGATTTTTAGGGAGACATAGATCGGGCGGAGGAGGTCATATCCGCTGGACAGCAATTGTTATCCGGACGCCACCAATGCCCCACCGAAGTTGTGGAACCAAAGTGCGCCGAACTGCAACGCGTTTGCACTATTCTCAGTCAGAGACTCGAGAGGCGGTTGCACACCCTTACAAAATGTCGCGAACTCATGGAACGAATCGACAAGGTAAATTCGAATTGCTTTCGTTACTTTCGAAATCGAATCGATCGACTGATATCGAAAGAAAGCGAAAGCCGATTTTCGTTCATTTTTTTTTGTTAGTCGGATCGTTTGTATTTTTATAATCGATGTAATATAAAAAGAAAAAAAAAAATATGCAATCTGTTCGCCTTATCGTTTTTCTTTGAAAATAAAAAGTTGTTATATCGAATTTTAAGAATTATGTTTTTGAAACACAAATTGCCGATTCTTGTAGTTTAGTTATTAAAATTATTAAAATTATTAAAAAATATTAAACTGATTCCCACAAATTTTGCAGGCAAACACTTGGTGTACACGAGGAATCGAACTGCTCGCAGCCCAAAGCAGTTCCACACCGGCGGATCAGGCGCTCCTGGAACTTCAGCAATTGATCGAAGCCGCCGAAGAGTTTCATCATCCGAGATGTATATTTCAAGACTCGATAATGCCGGAAACCAAGGCGCTCGTCACGCAGGTAATATTATAATCGCAATTTTTTTAATGTCAAAAGTCTTCGATTAGTTAAAATGCGAAAAAAAAAAAAAAAAAAAAAATGAACATCGAAAGATGATTATTCTAATAGATTAATATAATAACCTTTACTCAGTTCTGTCATTGGGTTATCTCTTCGAATAAAAATTAATAATTCGCCACAATTGCGCAGGTGTTGCAAAGAATCGAAGATGTTTCGTTGATGTGCGACAAGAGGATAATGGCGCTGAAGCAACAATTAATTAAACCTGCGCGACCGATTCAAACGGTAACACCAGAACCCGGAAAGCCTATGTTACCACCACCGCAGACTGTTAAACCCGGAAGAATTCTAAAGAAAGCAAATACCATGCCAAAGGTAAAGAAAACGGAATTTTCTCAACACAATTCACATTTTTTGTTCACATATTTTTACCGCTATACGTTTCTTTCTATTTTATAGATGGAAATGAGTCCAATCGAAGGGGACACATCGTCACCGGAAAGTGAGCCCCGCGACGTCGAAGCGTCGCGGCTAAAACGCGGTCACGTATTGTCGGAACTCGTGGAGACCGAAAGAGTTTACGTTGCCGAATTGGGGTCTATAATAAAGGGTTACAAAATGGAGATAACGAACGATGCGATATCGCATTTACTGCCGGCGGCGCTTGTCGGCAAAGCCGATGTGCTGTTTGGTAATCTCGAGGAAATATATTTGTTTCACGGCGAGACGTTTCTCCGCGATCTCGAGAATTGTATCTCGAACACGGAACTCGTGGCTCTCTGCTTCGTTCAAAGGGTAAGGAAAATTGAGTTTAAAGAAAAACAGCTTATAGAATCGACACACAAAGTTTTTCGTCCCGTTACGAAATTGCTAACCGGTATAACTAATGATAACTATTGAATTGTTTCTTTTTTCTTTTCTGTCTTCGAATAATTTCTCAGCGCGAGGTATTCTTCAGACTGTACAGTTATTATTGTCAGAACATACCGAGATCGGAGAGATTGCGCGAACAGATACAAAGCGAACCGCAGTTTCTCGCTGCGTGTCAGCAAAAACTCGGCCACAAGTTGCCACTGGCCGCTTATCTTCTGAAGCCGGTACAGCGTATTACGAAGTATCAGTTACTCCTGAAGGATCTTCTGAAGTACAGTGACGAACCGACTTGTTGTACGGAACTTCAAGAGGCTCTCGATTGCATGCTTGTGGTTTTGAAATGCGTCAACGACAGTATGCATCAAACCGCTATAACGGGTTTCGGGGTGAGTGAAAAACGGTATTCGATCGTTTTATTATTTTTTTACGATTTTACGGATGTTCCAAATTCCGGGTTTTCGTGTCATATCGAGTCGGCGATGATGTGAAAACATTTAAACAGATTTAAGATAATAATTTTTTTTTTTTTTTTTTTTTTTTAGGGTGATCTCGGCGCACAGGGTGAACTCTTGTTGCAAGGTTCGTTCAGCGTATGGAGCAGCAGCAAACGAGAACGTCTCTTGAGATTAAAGCCGTCGCAGCGTCACATATTCTTGTACGAGAAATCGATGATATTTTGCAAACACAGCAAACCGCAAGCGCACAACAAAGCGACCTATCATTTCAAACGTTATCTCAAAGTAAGCGGTTTGGAAATTAAGAACATTTTTCTCGTAAATTTCGATCATTTCAAACGTTATCACAAAGTAAGAGATTTGGGAATTGAGAAAATGTTTCTCGTAAATTTCGATCATTTCAAACGTTATCTCAAAGTAAGAGGTTTGGAAATTGAGAAAATGTTTCTCGGAACTTTCGATAGTTTCAATGCGTCGCGCAGTTGACGATTGTAATTTGTTAAATTTTTTTACTTTCTCGACAGATGTCACAGATCGGTTTGACGGAATCCGTGAAGGGCGATACGAGACGTTTCGAAATTTGGCTTCAGGGCAGAGCTGAGGTACACACCATTCAAGCGCCCAGCAACGACGTCAAGCAATCTTGGGTTCGACAGATAAAAGGAGTTCTCATGTCGCAATTGGCTGAACTTAAGGGAAAACAAAATACGGCACTAGGAAAATCCAATCACAAGTGCGTATATGACGATTTCAGAGATTTTTCGTTAATTGGTTTGCAGATAATCGATTTTTACTGTTAAGAAGGATGTATCGGTATAGTTTCAGCTGAACGTGAGATTCCCAGCGAATTTCGAATACTTATCAGTGGAAGAAAAATCTGAAAAAATTCAACGATATGGAAATTCCTAAAACGATTGATTTTGCATAATAATAATGTCAAAAAGTTATTAACAAATGAACACTGAAAGATTTGCCGGGCAATCAAACAAATAAAAAAATCAATCAAAGATTTGTCCAAAAACGGGATTTTCGAAAATTAGAAAAAATTCTAAAAAATTCATGTGCATTCGCAAAAATTAACGTATCAACTTTTGAAAAAAAAAAAAAAAAAAAAAAATTAGATTTGTTAACAACTTTTTAGAATTATTATGCCCAACTAATGTTCTCAGTACCTTCTGTATGATTGATATTTTTCAGATTTTCATTTCATCGGGAAGTTTACAAAATTTTCTCCGAATCTCACTTTTCGCTGCGAATGCAACGATAAAAGTAAAATTGATCCTCGTATTGAAAAAAAAAACCAATCGATCCAATGCTAAGAGTTGAACAAACCGAAAAACCGAAAGTTTCGTTTTCTCAATGAAATTTGTGCCAAAAAAAATAGTTTCCGCGTTATTAACTCTGATATTGTATCCTGTGAATAAAATTCATCTTTCGGGGTGTTGATAATTCAATATTCTATTCGCAGACCTCTGCGTCAGACGATATCGTGGGAGGCGCAGAGCAGCGTATCCGGATCGCTGCGAACACTTTCGGTGGACGGTAACAGCGTTATATCGCACATAACCGACGTTTCCCAGTCAACGGAAGACGACGTGGCGTGGAGTTCCGAAAATAGTAACACCGACGACGAGGATGCTTTCGGTGAAAATCCAGGACCCGCGCCGGTGAGTTGAAAAAATTAAAAAAAAAAAAAAAAAGAAAAAAAAAGACAAAATAGAAAATCAATGTTTATAATTAGAGAGACGTGTATTTTTTTTTGTAATTTTTTATTTTATTTGTCAACACTGGTTGAAGCACAGTTACTATTAAAATCACATCACACACATTCAGGGTGGGAGATACGTTGCATTAGCTGATTACTGCGCGGTTGGTCAGTCCGAAGTCACAATGCGAGAGGGCGACAATCTGGAACTACTTAAGGTCGGTTGCGCGGGCTGGTGGTTCGTTAAACTGATAGGTAACGGAGTTGAAGGTTGGGCACCAGCCGCATACTTGGAACCGGTCAGCCGAAAAACTTCTCGCAGCTCGCAGTCGGTTAATAGCCAAGAAGCTATGTGAAACAGGCGACTAACACACTAGGGACACCTCGTGTGTTAGATCAATCGATGAGCATTCTGTAAACAAAATAAGAAACAAGCAAACAAACAAAAAAAAAAAAAAAAAAATGCGAAACAAAAACGAAATAATTTTCGAGAGGTCGTTAACGAGGACAGTACGAAAAAAAAAAGACAGGAATAAAAAAAAAAACGCCAATCTTTTGCTAGAAGTGAAAGCGATTTAGTAAAAAAAAAAAAAAAAAAAAAACAATAGGCGGCCGGATATTTTCCGAATGCTTCCCCGTTATCTGCTCGTACACTCGAATCACTTGGACGGAATAAAGGTGTGACATACAAAAATTGGGGTAAGTTTCACGCGTTTAACCAAAGCATTCAATGAAATAATAAATATCACGGTGGTACATGACCCGAGAAAAACAAAAAAAAATAAGTCAACTTTTATCTCGCTTAAGGCATTCATCGTGGGAACAAAGTTCAAAACTTATTATTATCGGAGTGAAGTAGCAATAACAACGGGAGTGGAGAATCGAGGACCTTCATTAGCGCAGTTCTTGCAGCCAGTCTTTGCGAACCATAGCGAAAATTTCGAATAATTGTTTTATTTATTTATTTATTTATTTACTTATAAGTATCATTGATGCGAATTCTTTTTGAAGCTGTGGTTCGTCGAGAATAGAACGGTTGCGCGATACGTAGGTTTACCACGATTAACCAGATGCGATCTTCGAGATCAGGAATAGGAAAGTTGCGCTGTACGACGCCGAAAATTTGATCGAAGTCGTAAAATTAGTTTTTTAAATGAGCGATTAGCTTTTTAATGCATTAGGCCTCGAAATATATTTTGCTGCCAAAGTTTCCAACGAGCCTATCGAATTTTTATTTTCACTCGTCAATTTGTTGGCATTTTTTTTTCACACTATCATTCTACGAGAAATTTTAAAGAAAATAAATACAAACGGTCGTAAATACAATAGGGTAATAAAAATAAAACAAATAATCGCCATTTTTGTTTTCTCACAGAGAAAACTTCGTTTTTTTTTTTTGCCTCAAGTTACACGGGTCATGTACCTCCTGCAGCCGGGAAGGGTCGACGAAATTGCCGCGACGTCAATGATCGCTCGCAATTTCAGTACGATGAGAGATCATTATAATTTTTTTTTTCTTTTTTTTTTTTTCGAGTATTTTTGTCCAATGAATTGCTCAATGGGAAGGGAATACGGTTTTTTGTTTCTTTCTTTGCGTTTCAACTGCATTTTCAATTGCAATTTTGTCGCTTCAAACGAACCCACGGATAGAGATCACAAATTAAATCTGCAACTTTAAGTTTTTACTTTAGTAATGCATATGTATATTTTTTTCTTTAGTTTTCGTTAATTATTATTTAATTTATTTAGTCAAAGATGTTTAAAGTCTGATGTCCGTTAATTCCCGTTTATAGCTTCAGTGGAATATTCCGGTTATCGAAGAAAATACCCTCGATACATCCGACATTGATTAACGGGGGTTTCGTAATTGCCATCGGTAGAGATTAGACGAACTTATGTTAGATAAATGAAAATGAAAAAAAATTCAAAACGGATACTTCGCGTTGCCGGACCAATGTATTCGTAACCGATCCTTTGTGCAAAGCGACGGTGTGCAGCAAAAACCATGCGATAGAACAACATGAAAATTATATGCAGTTAAGTTATAGTGTATAAATAAATGGCACGCGATTGAATAACGATGATAACGCACACAGCCAGACGCCACGTTGAAGGTTTAGTATCGCAAAAAAATAATAACAAATAGAAAAAAAAGTGGAAAAAAAAAAAAAAAAAAAAAAAAACGAACGTCGATAATATGAAACACACGTTATGCGTCTTCTCGAGTTGTTTTTTTCAACAGCAATAACGAAATTTCTCGAGAAGTATTTTGTCATCGAAGACAGACGAATCGGCGATCCTTATTCGAGACCAGTATATCGCGTTGGAAAAAAAAAAGAAAAAAAAAATGGAGGAAAAATTTATCGAGAATTGAAATTCTAAATGTCTCAGAAGACGAAATGACCCGTCGGTGTCTAAACGTGGCATCTGGAACTTTTTTTTATACATCAAATATTGTTCACCAACAGTGAAGAGAGAGTTTACCGGAGAAATAAAAATAAAACGATAATAAGAGGTGAACCGCATTTTAGATTATACTTGATACGTTAATAGACAATAATCTTGTCCATTGATAACGGATATAATTCGAATTTTTGCAATAGTTACGGATATTACAATAATGTTAAAGGATTACGAGAACAAGAAAAAAAAAAAAAAAAAAACAGACCGCCACACTTCCCTTAGATAACTGACAAATAGAAGGCATTTCCGAGATGCGAACGATTGTCGCATTGTGAGTAGAAAAAAAAATAATTAATTCCGAGATTCACGAAGAAAAAAAGAGAAGGAAAAAGAGATAACAGTAATCCAAAATCTCGTTGCGTATTACTTAATCGATCTTTTATTTATTTTGCAAGCGCGTGAATAGTTTAGTTGTTGAAAACAAACAGCTTGTCGATAACGGTTCCTTTTATATCGTTCCTCGGTGATGATAAAAGAGAGAAAAAAGAAAACAAACAAACAAACAAACAAAAAGAAAAACAAAAGCTGTAGATTCTATTTTTACACGGCAAAGAATGAAAAAAAAAAAAAGAAAAACATAAAAATGAAGCAGAGTAATCGCTGGAATCACTTCTATTTGCAGGTAAACGGTTACGAGTAGTAGAATCATTGTAGTTTATTATACGAGTAATAAGTCGCCAGTAATGAAATTTTTTATGAGAAACGAAAACAAAAAAAAAAAACAAAAAAAAAACAACTGCATTTAAAAAAAAGAAAAAGACGAGCCGATCGATGTGAAACATTGCATAATCGTCGATATTTCGAGAAGTTGTACCGATTGTAGAATTCAGAAAAAAAAAATTGTCGGAAATTTCGATTGATGAAAAAAAAAAAAAAAGAAAATCACATTTGTATGATACATAAAAAAAAAAAATTTGCTCAATCTTGAGTTTTGTTTCACGAATCGAGAATTCATGGTACATAAATCATCCTACTAGAAAATATTATAATTACACATCGCTGATGTAAGAATAGAGATGAGGAACGTTGACACGAACACTAAACCAGTCGATCGTTTTATTCAAAATAACTGAGATAACTTATGACAACTAGAAAACTATCAATGTTCCATCCCGGCTTAATAGCGCAAATGAATTCCAGAAGAAAAAAACAAAAAAAAGAAAAAACCGAAATATACATAGTATATATAAAATCTATATATATATATATACACTTACATATATACTAAAATGTTTCATTATAGGCTTTGCAAGCTTACGGAAAGCACTTTAACGATAGAAAATAATAAGCGAAAATAAAACAAACAAAACAGCCATTACTTTTCTCGAAAAAAAAAAAAAAAAAAAAAAAAAAAAAAAAAAAAAAAAAATCTCGATACTTCCAAACCGTTAACGGAACATTTTAGAAAGGTTTCCGCCCAAATTTAGACTTTGCTCGTGCGAATGAAATTCGTCACGTATTTGCGATATTCTACCGGTAAGACAGTTTCAAGAATAATTATTTATTTATGAATGAAACAAATCCAAGTGAAGCAACAGAAAAGAAAAAAAGAAGAAAAAAAGTAACGTAAAATTAATTAACGATTACAGTCCGAAGCAATATTTGATGACGACGAAATAGTAAACGAATAAGACTCTCATCGTTCTCATAACCATTGTCGTTAATCGTAGACGAGTTATAAAAATCATTCGCGAAAAACGGGAGGTACCTAATGCATTTTTTTTTTTATTTTCATTTATGGGACAATTTTATACTTTTGTTTTAAATTGGCTTCGAAAAGCGTGATAGCCTTCTGGGCGACGAAAGAGAGAAGACGAGAGGAACGGAAAAAACAATGAATTCGCGAAGTTAGTCGAAAGAATTGAGAGAAAAAAGAAAGAAATATAGAAGAGAATGTTGTAAGGGAATAGA
This sequence comes from Buathra laborator, assembly GCA_934046635.1. Classification (NCBI taxonomy): domain Eukaryota; kingdom Metazoa; phylum Arthropoda; class Insecta; order Hymenoptera; family Ichneumonidae; genus Buathra; species Buathra laborator. Next base: position 18,420,436 of record OW203895.1, on the reverse strand, counting down.
GTTATATTATTAGTGAAAAGCAAAAAATTGATTTTCCTATCTGTGATAGGTAATATATATATCTAAATATATATATATATATTGATATTTTTAACGATAACTGCACACACATATTTGACGGAAAGCATGAGTTGCAAGCAATAGATCGTTATTAGTAGATGTTCTCGTTACGGAAGGTTAACATTAACTATTGATAATCGATGAATTTCAAACTTTCATGGTCCACGGCTTTGCTAGTACCGCGCGCACAGCTACTGTATTCCCTTTGAAAAAAAAAAAAAAAAAAACAAAAAACGAAGAAAAAAAAAAATAACAAAAAAAAAGTTCTACGATTATTAATGGCCCCCGAAAATTTGCAACTTTTGTATGCAGTGCCCCCGACCCACCGCCCCAACTATTCCAAGTCGTCGGGTACAATGATATAACGGTTATTGACTCAAATCATATATTAATAACTAACTAATGCAGAGGCTGGAACCTTAATTCAGCTTTCCAATCATGTAATTTTTGTATATTTCTGGCTCCAGATTTCTGGTTGAGAAAAAAAAAAAAAAAAAGTAAAAAAAAAATTGATATCCTCGAAGTTTTCGCGCTTCGAGTCTTCTAACATTCAATTTTTACTAAATATAATAAATAACAGATATTTGAGTCGATAACTCGAAGGAAACATGAAATAATGTAATTTATAAGGGATCTGAAAAAAAAAAAAAAAAAAAAAAAAAAAGGAAAACAATGGTATGAAGACCGCTAGATATAATATATATATATATTATATATTAAATTATAGAAATCTTAGTACAAAGAAAAATCGTTTTTTGATAGATTTATATTATTTATACGACAAGGCTATTGAATCTGTTTGTTGTTTGTATTACGAATAAATTCGCTTGGTATTTTGTATAGTTAATGGAACAACAAGAAAAAAAAAAAACAACAACAACATCCACACGCTGCTGAAAGAAACAAAAATAGACTATTTATAGCCGACGAATGTTAATTGTCTGTTAATGAGATGAAAATCATCGCAGAGAATTCGCGAATGTAAAACGCGATAAGACGCGTTTACGTCGGTATTATAATTGTTATCACAGCGGATTCGGAGTCATTTATAAACTATTCTAAATACTGGAAGCGAGTTTCGCGACGAAGCGACCGGAAAAATATTAAAGTAATGCGAAGAAAAAAAAAAAAGAAAAAAAAAAAAGAATGCATGGTACATGCAGTTTAATAGCTTCTGCCGGAGTAAAAATAATTCGATATAAGAATACACGTTGAATCTCTATAGTGTTGCGCACATTCGCGTGTATGTACGCGATGAGATCAACGAGGTTTTCTTTGTAAATAAAGCATTAAAGAATATTGGAGTCGGCTGTTATTACTTGTTCCATCGACAGTTGTACTCTCGTGTAAATAAAAAAACAACAAAAAAAACAGCGTATGAATAAATAATGAAATATTTCATACAAATAATATTATCTCTGTGTTGAAATTTATTTTCCCCGACGTTGGAAATGCCCCTAATTAATTCCAGCGATTGATTAATTTATCGCTGTACACTGAAAAACTTTGGTTAGTTGATTTCATTATCGTCAATATATTTTACGACATAAACACGGAATTTCATAATAACTTTTTTTTAAATCACTAAACATCGAAAAAAAAAATTGTTAATTATTTTTTCATAGTTTTCAATAAAAATATTTTTAGCTATTTTTTTATAGTGTGGAATCGATACATTTTTAAATTTTTTTATTCGTAATGTAAGATCGAAGAATATGACGAGAATATGGAGAGGCGATTGTAGCGCTGACACCGGCCGAAGGAGATACTGAGGGACAATTTTTATCCGGAGGTCAAAGTTCCCGGATCAAGGTGAGTGTATGTATGTAATAATAACGAAGAACGGGGGATAAAAAAACAAGCGAGCGTTGCGTCTTCTCGAGAGGCCGGGGGTCAAGGCGAAGGGCCAAAACCCCGAGCGTCTGTCGTTGATATGGAAATAATTACGAAGCTGGCGCGGGGCAAGGCGCGAATTAATTAAGAGATACGTAAGTATATACTGTGTACTTTCGTATATGTATATTCGTACGGTACACAGATATATAGACGGGTAGATAAATCGGGACCAGGAGACGCAATTACAGCGCGTCTTTGACCGGGAGGCGCCAAGCCAGCGAGATAGCGGGCAATCGCTTTTAAACTATACGGCTTTTGTTTATAGTTGGTGGCAATAATGACGGTCGCTTAGCAGAAATTAAAAGATTTACGTAGAAAAACCCATATTTCGAAGAATGAAAATGATTGCAATATTATTCAAATAAAAACATCGAATATTTTATTTATTTATTACGCAAAAAAAATAATTTCGTAATTTATTTGCATAAATAATTTAAAAAAACATTGATAAAATAATTAATACGAAATTTTTACTCACGGCGATGGGGACTAAAAAAGTTTTTCAATAAAAATATAAAAAGTTTGTTCCTTGCGTATTAATGTTGAATATTATTATTGAAATTAATATTGAAAAAAAAGTTAATTATTTATATCGAAGTTTTTCCGAACGTTGTGAAATAAGAATTACCGATTTTACTTTTAGACTTCCATTATCCTTATCTCCCCTCTGTTACGAACTGTAGTATAGCGAGTCCGCGAGATAGTAGCGCTGACAAAGTTATAGCCTCATATATTGCCCGGCGCCTCGGTACCCCTTTGTTAAGACTTGCGACAATTTTGTAGGAAACCCCGGAATCCTATTAATTCGTGTCTACATTACTATTATTCGTATACTTGTATCTATTTATTAGCTGAACGACTCCTTTTGGCGATCACTATAATTGTCGTAATCTCGTTTAATTTTTACTGTATGCATACAAAAGCTCTCGCATGATTTACCTTTATTTAGGTGGACATATATATATATATGTACGAAGTTTTACGAATCACGTATCGCTGATGATGATTGTCGTTACAGGGACGTGGGAATGTCGTGTTATATCGAAGGATCCATATTATCATCGCGTCAACTCGAGACTTGAATGTCTCTCTGTTACAAAGTGCCGATTAGAATTAATGAAGCGACAATTGGCATTACCGTCGTCGTAGTGGACGCGATAACGCCGCACGTCATATCACCGAACCTAACGTAGCCAAACGAGTGGACCCTCTCTCTATTCTGTACACCCATTTGCTTAAACTTGTGCATCCTTTTTACGTACTCGACGTGTATGTGTATAGCATACAAATAAATACACACAACTAGTCCCTGCGGGCGGTTATAGCCGAAAATTTTGACACACGGGAAGTAAGCAGACGCTTTCCGGTTGAACGGATATACGCTTTCACTAGACGCTGCCTCAGCGACGATGATGCCAATTAATTTAATTCGTACAAACATATTTTTATTACTTTATTGTCGATAATATTGACTGATATAACCTAAACTCGACGAAATTGTAAAATAATAATTCGGAAACTCCTCGTAATTATGTTGTATTTGTTTTGTGCAAAAAAAACACCGGGGGCAGCGTCTGCGCTCCCAACGCCAGCGGTGAAAAGCGTTACTAATATTTACGGGAAGATAGTTCCTACCTTCCCTTTCATTTGTTTACATCGTCACCATTCCCCATGATAGCTTACGTTGATTATAAGACAAACGGGTATCAACGCGTTAGCTTCAACGATTGCACGTGTGCACAGAATACATCGGAAGGTTAAGGATGGACGCAATTAATTCGTTAAGCGATACTGCTGATATCAACGACATTTCCATCGGCGATCGATCTGTGTAAGTACTCTTCGATTTTGCGACGATATTATTGATAAATTAATCGGTTGGTCTCTGACCAGCCGAATATACTTTGATATGAAAATTTGCAAATTATTTTCAAGATTATCGTGTAATATTACTGCTTTTGTGAATTGTCGTTGGTTCACTAAAGATCGATGAAAATTGGTCACCAAAATAATTTTGTTTTTTCATGAGTTAAATCCCTGTAAGTACTTCGGTTATCTTGAAGTAGTTTTCTTATTAAATGCATAAATATGTGTCAAAATGAAATTATCGACGTGAAAGAAATTTCACTTTATTATTGTTATTTTTTATGCTGCATGCGCGAAAAGTTTGATTCTTCGTGTTTACGTTAAGTGCGTAGAAAGTCACTATTTTCGCCAGCGTGCGTAGAAAAGTCGCCACATGCGCAAAGCGCAATATTCTTCGCTTTCTGCGCACAGGTTAGTGAGGTTAGGGCACTCAAAGTCGAAGTTTTCACGCAATCAGTACGAAAAATAATGTTTATGGAATGTGCGCAATAGGCAAGTCGTGTGAACTGCCTGCTTTTTGCGCCTTTTTGCCATACAAATAACTATTTTTGGCTCTATCAGCGCCCCCCCCCCCCGCTCGCCCCAGTTTTTTGCAACTTCGATGACAAGATGGCGGACGCCTCGCGTTGATCACGAACGTCGGTTAAGAAATGCCAATTTGTTGTCATTTTTTTTTATGTCCGAAATTTGGGATCAGTAACATAAATTACCGTTAAATGAGTAATTTAGCACGCGGTAAACACTGAATTTCGAGAAGAGTCGACTGATTCGGAAAAATGCCGACTGCAAATTTTACCAAAATTTTACTAAAAGAACAGATTCCGTATTTTTATTTATCGCAATATATTAAGTTATCTCAAAGAATGTTAAGTACGTTTGTTGTTGTTTTTTTTTTTTTTTTTTTCAGGGAAGTAACCGGATACATCGATCAATTGGAAATATCGAAAACGGTCGGTACCGTAAATCCGACTGTTATCCAGAGATTTGTTCTCAATAACGGCGAAAATCGGCGAATCCGATGTGTCGTATGGGGTCGCGCGGCTGTTGTCCGATTTGAACGGCTTCTTAGGATAAGAATGGTGAAAATAATAAAAATATTATCGATTAACAGAACATTTAATTAATGAAAATATATAAATAAATTTATCATTATTATTAATTATTTTTATTATTAATAGTTATTTGTATTTCTAAGTGCACCTGAGTAATAAAAGGAATTCAGTCCTTTAACGAGTAGATTAATTATTATTGAAACATTTCGTAAAATATTCGATGAAAAAAAAATAAAATAAAAAATAATAAAATTAAGTTACTTACTTAAGTTAACTTAAAAGTAAGTTACCCTGTGAACAATGGTATACTTTTTTTTTCAGATTCTACGGGTTGACGGTGCCATAGCTAGAAGTCCGAGATATGACAGCGGTACTAATGTTCCGATTGAACTTAGAATCGACCAAAACACATTAATAACGGATTTAGGTGATTATCCTCTGCAACCCATAGAAGACGAGAACGATGGCCCGATTGTGCCTCTCGTTGCGTTGGACGATGTCGCTAATGCAACTGGTCGAATCAGTGAGTCAAAACAATTAATGAAAAAAAATTAGCAAATTTTTTTTACGATCGCGATTTTTCTTGCGAAGATGCAAAATGCTTTTTGCGCGAAAAACTTTATAACGAAAAAACAAAAAAGGAAAAAAAAAAAAAAAAACAAACAACAATGTGCCATTAATATATTCATTCGACAGAGGTACACGCGTTCTTGAAATCGCCGTTTCGCGTTATTACCGGAAATCAATCGAGTTACACCATCGGTGTGATAACCGATGGCTTTTTCAAACTCGAAGTCCAACGCGCGTCGTGCACACCGATCGACATCGAACGTGGTGAATCCGTCGAAGTAACGGGAATCGTATGCGAAGGTACGCACGCGAGAAACAACTCGCGATTAATTTTTCAAGATTTTATGGCAAAATTTAATAAATTAAAGTATCGATGATTCACTGATTTAAGTTCCGATAATTCATCTGAAACTGCGCGACGACAGTGAAATAAGAAAACGCAACGACGGCGAGGGAATGCTGGAGAATGAATTGGATGGCATATCGAAGAAGCCGCAAAAAAAGTATAAGGTAAACATATTAGTCGTCTCTCACTAAACCTTTTCCATTGAGAACTAATTATTTCTTATAATTGGACTGTTTTTTGAACTGCAAAAACGATATCTTTAACGACGAAATAACAGTACGTGGTTCGATTTCTTTGTCGATTATTAAGGTAGTTCCGTCGCTTCGCGTTCATTTCGCATAAATTCAACAAAAATTAGAGAAAATTGCAAATATTTCTCGATGGTATAAAAATCTGAAAAAATTCATGCATATTAAAGGTACTGAAAAGAATTAATTCTGCATAATAATAATTCCAAAATGTTATTAACAAATTGAGGAAAAAATAAATTGGTCAAAAAGTTTCTCGGAAACGCAATTTTTTTTAATAAAAACGATTCGTTCATTTTTCTGAATACGTATGAATTTTTTCAGATTTTCCAATTTACTTTGAATTTTTTTTTATATGGAAAAAATGTGTAAAAAAACACAAAATTCAAAACAAATTGAAAAATCTGAAAAAATTCATACGTATTCAGAAAAATTAACGAATCATTTTCATAAAAAAAAAAAGTTGTGTTCCCGGGAAATTTGTTGAACAATTGATTTTTTCATCAATTTGTAAATAACATTTTGGAATGACTATTATGCAAAATTAATCTTTTCAGTACCTTTAATATGCATGAATTTTTTCAGATTTTTATACCATCGTGAAGTATTTGCAATTCTCTCTCATTTTTCTCGAAATTAAGGTAGTTATCGCGCGAACAGTCTGACTACATAAATTTCATAGAAATGAGAGGGAATTGCAAAAACTTCTCAGTGGTCTGAAAATCTGAAAAAAATCAAGCATATTGGAGGTGATGACATTATCGATTTTGCATAACAATAATTTCAAAATATTATTAACTAATCATAGTAAAATTTAATTTTTCAAAGTACGTCGTCGATTGTCTCCAAATTTCGTGAAAGTAAGGATTAGACATTCAAAAAAGACCCTCAAAAAAGTTTGTGCAGAATGGTAAGAAGGATACGTTTACGGTGATCGAAAATTTAATCCACTATGCTGTTTGATAGGGAATGCCGAGAATAAAGACTTTTTTTAACAATTTTTTTCTCTGGTTCTGGATAGTAAATCGTGCTGCAACTTCAGACGTGTATTGAAGACGCATTAAATAATGAATACACAAAAATTGAACAATATCTTAAGAAAATCGATACCACGCGATAACTACGTTAAGCGAAGTGAACGCGAAGCGATATAACTACCTTAACGACGAAACAACGGTGGTGGTTCGGCGTATGTGGTTCGATTTCTTAGCCGATTAATAACAACAGCGTCAGCATACCAAAGCCGATCAATCGTTCAATGAATGCATTGTTATTTTTATGTTTATTTAAATTTATGGGCTTCGATTTCAGAGGGCGCGATTGGAGTAAATGACATCGGATCCAAGTTCCGTTTTACAATCAATATTTAATATTTATCCACGTTTATTAATTTAATAATTTAATATTTATTGCATTCGTATTTGTTCGCGTCTCGCGGAGTTTCGTCAGAGATTTTTTTTTTTAACTTCAAACGAATATCATTAATGCCTCGAGGTGTAGAATTCGTGCAAAAAACTCGATATGGTTTTTTTTTTTTTTTCAATGCATTGATAATTTTTCTCACTAATTACTTTTATTTAAAGCGCTGTTCACTCGGATGTAAAATCTGTTTTCACGTTTAGTAACGTCTGCAGGCGAAAAATCGCGATATTTTTCCAATAACTGCTCAATGACTTAAATTTGATTGTTAATCAAACACGCAGCACAGCACAGTCGATGCTACTGCTTCAAAAGCATAAAAAAAATATATAGTCGAGATTGACGGTTCAACGTACAAAAAAAAAACTATAATTACATTAATGTTATCTATGAACAATCTCACAATAATAACTTATTGTAATCGTTGTATCGTAATACAAATTGTCGACATAATACCCCAAACGTATCATCATTAATCCTTCACTTTTCGAAACGCTTCAACACTCCCAAAGCCAGAAAACCCCTCAATTTCCTTAAAGTTACGAAATTTTCTGCAATTTTTTAAAACTAAATCGCGTTGGTGCTTCAGAAATTCGTCGAAAACGTCTCTAAACCTTGACATCGAAAAAAAAAAAAAAAAAAAAAAAAAAAGAAAATGAAACCATTTAAATATCGAGTGCCTCAAGCATATGACTTCCGAAAGTTATATAGTCGAAAAGGGTAAGAGGAAGTCAATAAAAAAAAACAAAGAAAGCCGTCACACGCGTATAAAGGAGAATGCAGAGTACTTTTTGATTGAGTACATTTGTTACTGGCGCACCGCAACGAACCTATACAGCGATATGGTAGTTATAACTCCTCTCTCTGCAGTTCAAGCCGTAGGGCCGCGTTTCCCGGTCCACCGGTTTCTACCGTCTCTCTCGTTCCCGTTGACTTTATACTCAGTTGAAATTTCGTAGTTATACCATAGCCGGGAAGCGATATTCAAATAAGTCCGACGACGCGAACAATCGCGCAGCCTCCTCTGCTTCGTAAGCGTAATAACTGAAGCTTTCGAAGAGTGGGAGCAGCAGCTGCCGATGCGACGACGGCGGCGGCAGCGTGTTACATGCAGATCTCGAAGCTTCCCGGATGGATAAAATAGGGGTAGGTACGCCCTCGGTATTTTCCCTCTTTCCCTTATTCGTATCATCTCACCCTTACCCACCCCCGCGGTATATATCTCACGGTTAAAAGTGGGCGCGTCACTAAAACGTATGCGCACATTAGCATTTAGCAATTAGTGCCGAAACCCCCGGAGCCTCGAGTCCTCGCGATGGAAAACACCCTGTGACGTTTCACCCGGCGTTACGAACTCTCATTCACTCCATACAGGGTGTTGAATTTTCATCTAAAAAATAAATGCAACGAAAAAAAAAAATATTCGAAATTCCGAAAGATCGATAAAATTTGAATTAATGTTGCATCGATGCAGATAAAAAAACGAAATAAATATTGATAGATTTCCGTTGTTTTTTATGTAACGCCAGATTTTTTAAAGGCTTTTTGGGATAAAATAGTATAATTGGAATCGAGGTTCAATCGACGGAGATTAATGTACCAACGAAAAATGGAAAGATCGATCTTTTTTTTTTTCATGATACTCCAGTTTTTTGGATTTTTTTTTTTTTTGGGATAAGATACAGGAGACTGAGCCAAGATTTTTCAGACGAAAAATAACAATCGTTAATTAAAAGTAGTAATTTATATCATAATTTCGTAATCATTCCATTTTTTTTTTTTTCGTTTTTCATGATCATTTTGCATAATATGCAATCGTAAAAAGAAATCGGACGTCTTTAGTCGTTTATGGATTAAAAATAGAACACTCTGTATGCACAATCGTACATTAAAACATTTTCGGTGCATACATTGAGTACAATCGCATAAAACGTTTGAGATGTGTGTGTGAATGCGCCACGATAGTTGTGTTAACGAGAAGTCGTATATATATGTAAGTAACGCTTCCCGCGCGGAACAACGATATTGCGAGTTACCCTTTCGTTGCACCCTTTCACGCGCCCAAGGATCGTTTTCCCATTAGTGTCACGCCCTCGTCGAAGCTTCGAACCCCGCGCTTGCTGCTGATTCTGATTCTTCCATAGGCCGTGACACGTTTCTCACTCTCGAGAGCCTCTACTTCATGCATCGCGAGCCCTCTTTTTTTTTCCCTTGCACTTCGTATCGTCAATCATTATACATTTTCCTATTCCCCCAACTGAGTGTTAGAGACTCTTCTTCGTGTCGCTGTCGGTACCAGTGGTTACATCAATCACTGGGATCTTTTTGCGTCATCGATGATTTCGAAGAGAGTGTATCGGGAAATTGAAAAAAATTTCACACTATTTCGTAACAACATTATCGTCGAAAAAAAAAAGAAATTAACTGAATAATGCGTAGATAAATGTTTACGAGAACATTAATATATTATTCTTCGATATTTTTGTATTTTCATTAATATTTATTAGTTTCTTATATACCAATACGCTGAATCGCGTAAACATCGATCGCTTATTAGAGTCGTAAGCAGAATGAATAAAGTTCGATCTTCATTATGGGGCTTTCGATCTTTTTTATCAATTTTCTTTCCACCGCTCATCTACGATCGTTCCAATTTCATTGTCTTCCTTATTATCTATATTCATTCATATTTCCGTCGTATTTCCTCATCGATTTTCTACATTGCCTCGAATCAAATGCGCCCGATGAATCTGCGAACGCGCACAATGCGGTGTGGTCAATTAACTCCGCGATTTTTTTTTTTTTTTTTCTTTTATTTTCACACCCTCTTGACAGTGCGCCCTCATCAATCGACTTCTCGCATCCGGTGGGTCGCGAATCGTTGCGGGACGTCCCGGGGCTACACCCGCCGTCGTCACCTCGGCATGCATCAGGCAGTCAGGTTTTTTTTCCCTTCCCTTCCCTGCCGTCCGCGAACAAAGCGTGTCGACGAGAGAAACGAGATCCCCACAACGAGTGAGTCGAGTCCAACGTTCTTTCACGCACTGCGTGCGATTTCGCGCGCGCAAACACGCACTCGCAACGGGAATCACAGAAGCTGCACGGTTCTCCCACTGCATACACGGGGTGTTCTAGAATTCGGGATAAAAATAACGAATATGCCGAAACTCTTTACTAAAAATTAATAAAAAAAAAAAACCCCCGTATGACGCGTAATTTCATAAATCGCTTATTCCTTTTTACGCGAAATGTGGATTCACGCAAATTGTAACGTCTATAATAATATCGTTGATAAAAAAAAAAGGAATTTACTTGGGGCACGCATTCACCCAGTATACTTAATGTATTAGGCAGTGCTGTAACAGCTGACACCCGACACCCGGGACGTGACGAGCCACCGTATTAATCGTTTATGGAGCGTGCGAAGCCTGAACTCCCGAACGATTTTTTTCTCCTTCCTCCCCCTCCGTTTTTCGGCGAGCGTCGTGCTTTTTGTCGTTTCCGGATCGCAATATAACGTGTCCGGTATGCGGTAGTTGCCGATCAGTCAATAGACAAATACCACAACATGCTAAGTGTATCGGTAATAAAAATATACGCTATTTTTTACGCTACAGTGCGAAAAAGTTAACTTTTCGAAGAAATTTTCGAGTGCATTAAATTTAGTTGTTTTTAACAGTGTACAAGTCTTCGAATAACTTTAAAAAACTATAAAAAAAACTCTTCAAAATGGTATTATATCCCTTATTATACCCCCTATCTACCCGTCAATATCTATCTCCAATTATTGTTTCTCATTTACTCGTACGACGTAATAATAAAAATAAACGAAGCAATACACAAGAAGAAAATATGATCCTGAAATTGCATCTATACCCGTCAATTCAGTACGGTCATTAAACAATTTTTTTTATTATTATTATTTTAACGACAATTTGTTCAAAGGTAACTGAGATAATCGCGTTACTCTCTTTGTCGATAGTTACAGCTATACATCGTGTTGCATTAACGTTTTTTTTGTATCGTTTTAAATCTTACCCCGTCGTATCTCCATTGAGATCTGTGTAACACGATCAGCACGCTATACTTGTCGACGTTAACGATTAACTAGTAAACTAGTAGATACATCTCGCATCATCATGTCGAAGGCACTCGATCAGCGATCGTGTAATAAGAAAGGAACCCTGTCAACGACCGCTAATGTCAGTTTACTCGGCTCTCGAGTGCTCTCGGCATCAGGTGCGCCGTGTACGAGAAAAGGCGTTAGCGTGTCTTGAAATGCGTGCAAGTGAGACTCTTGCGAAGCTGGATCGTGTGCCGCTTTTCTCTGTACGACGTAGCGCTACCGCTATAATCCTGCCGCGGGACAAATTGGCTCTCAATGCGCTCAGCCCGGAGGGGGTACGATCAACGCGATCTCGCGCCGATCGAACCGCGACGCGCTCACTCGATCTACCGAGTTTTCGCGTGGCTATGTGCGCGTTTTACGATCGCGGCTTTCGCCCGATCGATCTCGAACGATCGACAGAAATGAGATTTTCGATTAAGCTCGCTGCACGCAGAGAGGAATATAAGTCTGTGTGCGTGCGCAGCATCGTGAAAATCGATATAATAATTATTACTGCGATTTGATGTAGCAGTTATATCGATAAAATCGAACGGGAGGCAGTGGAATATATCTATGGTATTTTACGACAGGAAACAACCTTCTTTATTATGTACAAACATCTCGATGTTTAACGTTATTCGATTATTCACGATTATCGATTGAAAGGTACATATTTGCAATTTGGGTAATTTTATTGACGAGGCGAAAGACGCTTCATTGGCAAACACCGAAATCTAACATTATATTAATTCTATGTATTCAATTATTACGAGAAACAATTGACGCTTTTCTTGACGATTCGTGATATAGAAAAAAGTGGGCGAATACCGGCGAACTTTAGGAAAAACTTTATTATTTTAGTTATAAATTGAAAACTTTATAGAAATCTGTGATATTTGAAAAAAATCTATACTCTGTTCATTCGTAATAAAAAAATAATAAAAATTACTACCAATTATTGAAACTATCAAAATTCATAGGTTATTAATTAATTTTAATGATTCAAATAAAATATCTTCTTCATGGATTTAAGGGCATTTGGTACGATTATCGAGAAACTGCTCCAATGATAACGAACCGCTTTCCTTATTTTCTCTGAAATGGTTGATCGTTCGACCAAAAGAAAATTAGGTTTTCTTGCGATTATTTAGTGACTACGAAAACGTAATTTACTTTTGATCGGCGCAACAAGCATTTCGGTTAAAATAGGAAAGACGATTTGTTACCGACTGAGTCTATAGCACATTGTCGTAACGGGACAAACACCTGTAGAAAGTCTTGTGATTTTCTATGATCTTTTAAGTTGTAAAAAATAATAATCCACGGATTCAATTATTCGTAATTTTTGTCAGTTAAATATATTCGTTAAACTTGTGTAGTATAGTTTGTCGTTTTTCAACTACGATAACTACGATAATGATCAACGCTAGAAAATGTTTTTACCGCGCAGGGACACGATACTTACGCCGCTATAGCTTTGTAGGATATTATGTCGTAAAGGGAAATTTAATGGGACGGCACTCAAAGTAAACGTGGATTGCAAAGACCCGTATGCGAAGTTCATGCTGTATAATACAAGAAGGTCAGTTAAACTTTCGTTCGTTGACGAGTTATACTTCCCCCGGCTGTTTTGTCTCCGACTTACCTCTGTTTCGAAGAACGAACGTTTGTGCAGCGAGTTGCGTTTTACGATGAACCTCGGGTCGCGGTGCTGAGACCCCCGATGCAGCGAGAGCAAACGAAAACCCATACATATACATACGCAATATCTACATTGCCGACTATGAACTTATGCTACCGGTCGGGTTATATGCATAAGGCGGGAGCTCGGCGATCTGTGAAGGGCTGCAGAGAAATACGAAACGCTCTCTCCGGCCCGCGTATATGTATGCACCTTCCGTCGAATTGATTGGAATAGCGTGTCGGCTCTATTACCGGACATGCTACGGAAAGCGTATCAGCCACCTCGCCGAATCGATCGAATACGGCACGATCCTCTCATAAATTTGTACCGTCGAATGCAACCCCAGAATCGTATTCCGGTCACAATTATGTTACTTTTACTTCGAGGTATCCTAAATTTATTGCTCGACTTTATTAACCCCGGAAGCTGCAGCCGCTGCCGCGAATATCTGAGGTTTTGGGTAATCGTCGTTTTTTCTTTTCGGAAAATAATTTTGTATTTCTATGTCGCTTTGAACGAAAATCTTTCGTATTGTTGAATACATTTGTTTCATAATATCTATTATACAACATCGATCGTAGTTTCTAGGATTACGCGGCCATTTTTTTTCGGATTAAATCGAAAACGATAATAATTTTAAGCCGAAAGTCGATCAGGCTATTCGTTATTGTTAAAAAAATTGCTTTTAGTTATTGGAGCGGATAAATTCTTCATGAAAAACTTTTATTTCAGTCTCTTCCGGTCTTCAATAAAATAATACATAAAGCAGCAACGATATGTGCATTTATATACGTAATTAAAAAAAAAATTACGTTTCACTGAAATTTCGATGAAAAAAAAAACACAGCATGTCTTCCCTATCAGAAATCACCGATGCGAAATGAGGGTAAACCGACGCTCGGTTTCGGACACTTTTCCGAGGGTTTTTGAGTCTAAACCGACGATAAAAGTCTCGAGCTCGTCAGTTCATCCTCTATTGATTGTCGGTTTCATTGATATCGATATTCTAAGATCGACCGGTAGGTTTTTTTGCCTGAAATTTCTAGCAAAACGATAGCAGAACGGAAAAAAATACAATATCCAGGACTAGAACTCGGAACCTTCTGACTTCTAGTAACTCGGTTTAACCAGTCAACCAACGCGCAGTTATGTTATAATATTTATCGTAATACTGTTTCTGATTTTGTAGGATTTATGGTTGAAATAGAGTAAATGACTACAGGGCTTAGAACGCGTGCTGGACCATCAGTTTCTTATGAGCGACAGTGAACCGAGGATAAACGGATGTTATTGTTTTTCTTCCGGATTCTCAATTTTATTGAGGGTGAACGGTGGATAAACTGACGCTCGGTATTAGCTCGTTCCTTTGGATTTTTGAACTGTAACAGACGATAACAGATGTCTTCTTTTGACCATCGGTTCATCCTCTATTCATCGTAGGTTTTATTGGAATCGATGTTCTAGGACGCATGCTAGATGAACGGTTCCTTGTGGCGGCAACGGCTGCGAACGTCGGTTTATTCTCGATGAATCCTCGGTTATATCGAAACCGACGATTGCGAGGAAAAAAAAGGCTGCGAACGTCGGTTTATTCTCGATGAATCCTCGGTGTCGTCGCAACCGACGATTGCGAGGGAAAAAACGGCTGCGAACGTCGGTTTATTCTCGATGAATCCTCGCTATCGTCGAAACCGACGATCGCGAGGAAAAAACGGCTGCGAACGTCGGTTTATTCTCGATGAATCCTCGGTCTCATCGAAACCGACGATTGCGAGGGAAAAAAACGGCTGCGAACGTCGGTTTATTCTCGATGAATCCTCGGTCTCATCGAAACCGACGATTGCGAGGAAAAAACGGCTGCGAACGTCGGTTTATTCTCGATGAATCCTCGGTGTCGGCGAAACCGACGATTGCGAGGAAAAAAACGGCTGCGAACGTCGATTTATTCTCGGTGAATCCTCGGTCATATCGAAACCGACGATTGCGAGGAAAAAACGGCTGCGAACGTTGGTTTATTCTCGATGAATCCTCGGTGTCGTCGAAACCGACGATTGCGAGGAAAAAAACGGCTGCGAACGTCGGTTTATTCTCAATGAATCCTCGGTCTCATCGAAACCGACGATTGCGAGGAAAAAACGGCTGCGAACGTCGGTTCATTCTCGACCAATCCTCGGTCATATTCAGATCGACGATTGAGAGAGAAAAAAGGCTGCGAACGTCGGTTTATTCTCGATCAATCCTCGGTCATATCCAAACCGGCGATTGAGAGAGAAAAAAGACTGCGAACGTCGGTTAACCCTCGGCAAACCCTCGGAAAAGTGTCCGAAACCGATGGTTTGCGATTTTTGTTCCCTCGGTAGTTTTTGATAGGGATTTGTACAAAATATGCAAAAACCAGAGCAACAAAGCGAATCGATGGCGTACAAAAGCTTTCAAAAGCTCCGGAATCAGTTATTTTAGTTAGGAGCGTAAACTAGCAGGTGGCAAGTTTTGCTTCTCGTTTCGAGTGTCTCAAACACGCGTTTGCCGTCACATCGAATTTCAAAGTTACAAACGCCCCGCATCCAGAGGCTGAGAACGGGGGAGTATGTACCCGTGCCACGTTCAGGCATCGCTCCTGGTGAATTTCGTTTTGAAGTTACGTACCGTGCGTTGTGGTTTGCCACTCGCTATTCCGGCCTCCTGTGTTCTTCCTGCCATCGTGTACTCCCGTAGCCGCAAAGTCACATGGTGACAACTTCGAGTTTCCTAATTCACGATAATTCACAAGTTTGCCAAAGCCACTGAAGCTGATTTTATTGTTTTTTTAAACACATTTCCCCTTTATTTGCGCATTTTTCGAACGGCTAGACGACCGATTTTTTGAAAATAATGAAATTCGACGAAATTCTGGACAAACAGAAGCAAAATGTTATGTTTATCATATGTTACGTCACAGAAATCGAAATGACGAGACGAAGAAGTCTTATGTTTGCTTCAGGATGTATACATTATCTGACGCCGAAATCATTTAATTCACGTATCCTATGTTTGCAGTCTGTGATTTTCTTGTTCCTTGTTTTTTCGCTCATCCTTACGAATGATTGTATTTTCCGTTCGCTTATTGTTTACAGTCGAATGACTGTAATTTGACTGTGAATTAGAAGACTCGAAGTGCATATTGTATCGTAGATTCATTACAGATGTTGATGAACAATGCAGGCATATTGATTGCCGCTTGCAGTACATTTATACAGCAACACTCCGAGGCTAATGTTGTACAAAGTTTCATTTTCTTTTGTCTCGCAAGGGCCTTGAGCAGCAAGTGCATGAGTCGTCCCCGCTTTTCAATTTTCAAAGAACAATAGTTAATTGATGTTTTTTCCATTTTATTGCAGATTTAAAAAACAAGATTTACCTATAGTTATCTCAAACACTATATTATTATTTTCTATTGTATCCTATTTCCGCGACTACAACGAAAAACAAAAAAATTCTTTCCTGGCGGCGTATAAATACGACGAAGCACACGAGTATCGTTAAACCATCAGTTTGCGAAACATCGAACGAAGTACATTCGAAAACCGAAGAATCATGAAGACCGCAGTAATATTCATTGGCCTGATGGTCACCATCGCTATGCCTGTAAGTGCCACTGATTTGAAATATTCGATCGTTAACGCGAATCAAATTTTGCCGGGCATTTTTGGTCATCACTTATCCATTACCAAGATATCTGACGTAAAATATAATAAAAATATAAAATTTCGGTATACAAATTATATTATTTTATTAATGCACTAAACTGCACTAAAGAATTACTACACTGCGTTGCTTTTTTTTTTTTTTATTAATTTATCTCGCGCGCTTCCTTTTGTTATGGAAGCTCCCGTGACTGTTAAAATTTAATATGTTTAAGATTACTAAATTTATTGACAATAAGAATAATAAATTTTGAAAGTGTTATAACAAAAATTGGTGATCGTTTAGGTGAACGCCGGCATCATGGAAGACATACCGAAATTCATTCACGAATGCGTCGGAGAAAAGAAGGCGACCCAAGGTAAAAATTTATAAAAGATTTTTCGAAACGAAAATGTCTAAAGGTCTATTTCATTTTTTAATGTTTAGAATCTCTACAAACCATTGGAAAATTGGAGAACTTCACCAGCCCGGATGTCACCAGTGCTCTGTTATGTATCGCGCAAAAAGCTGGCGTGGTGAGTGTTAGAAAATTAAATTCCAGACATACACCTCTGAATGACGAATTGATAACAGTAACATAACTCGGTGCAGATTGACGGAAATGGCAAATTCAATCTTGATACTTTGGTGGCTGACATCGTTGAGAGTCATAAGTTCGACGACAGAACGGCCGATACACTGAAAGCATTCGCAGCTGACTGCGTGAACAAAGGTACCAAAAACTCCGAATAGCGGTACTCATTGAACAATATGAATTGAATGATCTCTATGCTATTGTAATCGATAATTTAATTTCAGCCGAACAACAAGGTACCCCGCAGGCTAAAGTAGGAAATTTGGCGAAATGCATGAGTGCTCTTATTAGGAAAGAGTAGGCTATTAGCGATGTTTGGTTGCATTGACGAATCGAACAATTGCAAGCTGGAAATTGAAAATACTTCCGTAACTGGCGACGACTGTCCGTTTATCGACTTTTCTTGATCTACTTTCTCACTTAAACGGCACTGTAGATGAACCGCATCAGAAACTATATGTATATGTTGACCAACAACGAATTTTACTACACCTAATGCACGGAATATCAAATAAAACTATAATGCAATAAAAATTTATATTTGTCATTTAGAAATCACGTCCTTAAAAAGCTTCCAAATGAATAAAAATATTCCTCATTTTCCTGAATTCTCCATCGAAGGTCGACGTTTCACTTCTGTGTGCCGAGTGCTTCGTTCGATGTGACGATCAATTTTCGGTACACGGAGAGAAGAATCTACTAGAAATTAATATGTCGCATGGTAAAATTCGACTGTAGCGCCACCTATGACGAAAATACTCGATATTACGAGAATTTTTACTACATTTATGGGAATTTTTTTACATATCTTATGGTAGAAATTCCCATAGTTCTCGTGATTTCCGACAGGTGACGTCATTGAAACAGCACTATTAGAAATTTACGATATTTTTTACCAGATATATGGTAAATTGTATCAGATCCTTCTCTCCGTGTAGTGTCCATGGCATAACATATTATAAGAAGAAATTAATTCAACTGAAACCCTGGCAAGCTACAAGACTTCGGAACATGATCTAAAAACGACTAAGAAAGATCTGGTCGTTTTGAGCCAAAAATTCACCATAAACGACCGTAAGACTACTGATGGGTTACAGTTTGGTTGTTTTATCCATAAACGACCGGAAAACTACTACCCATGAATCACCGAATGGTCTTTTTCTCTATATAAGCGACTGAATAACAAGCACGCTGTTGCCCACGGATGATCGTTTCTATGGTGAAAATGAAGTGTGTAGCAAAGTGTGTTGTTCTTCGTTCTTTCTAAGGTGATGACATCTTTTTACACGTTTAAAGTTTGTAAGAAGTGCTTATCATTCCCATTTACAAAACAATACACTTTGAATGTGTAAAAAGTCGTCATCGTAAAAATTATAAAGAACAAGACACACTTCATTCAACAGTGTGTACGATACATTTTTTTGCACAAAACTACTCGTATTTTAAGGCCCTTTCACGGTCGTCGAAAATGGCAGGGAAGGAGCAAAGTGCCGAATCACCTTTAGTTTCGTCACTTTTCGATTAATTCAATTTCTTATTCTTATATCTTACGAAAAGTTTCGCATTAATATTAATATCTTGAGAGAAACGATGAGTATATTTATTTGTCGAGTTGATGTTCTGCGCAAAAAGGAGTCAAGTCATCAAACGAATCGAACGGATCTAAAAGCTCCGAAAAGCTCTGTAGAGTCCTTTAGTTTCGTCGCAGCTTAACTGTACGAGGAGTAAATTCGTTTATCTTTCGAGTCAAACACACGTTGGTCGTCACGTCGAAACTCAGAGTAACAAATGCGTCGAAATACCCGGGTTCCAGAGGTCGAAAACAGGAGTTTATGACTGATGATCTGTAAGTACCATGTTCACGCCTCGCTCGGCAGCAGTTCCTGTGCATTTCGTTTCAAAGTTACGTACGGCGCGCTGCAATTTTGCATTAGTGATGTCAGCCTTCCTGCCATCACGCCCTCCTCTAGCCGCAAAATCAACACATCGCAGCTTTCTGTTTCCTGATTCAAGACAATTTACAAGGTTACCGAAGCGGCGCGAACTAATTTAATTATTTTTTTGCCGTAACGTAACGTACGGTATTGTTATTTGTGCTTTTTTCCAATGAGAGAAATATGATATTTTTTGACGCACGAACTTTATGACAAAAAATAATTAAGAAAGTTCTTTGGTTAACGATTTATATATTCAAGTGCGCTGTACTTAGATACGTCCACACAATTGTTTCGTGCAGTTTTTGAAGGCCAAATCATTGCATTCTCGTATCGTGTCTGCAGTCATTACATTAGCTGTGTGCTTTTCTCTTCTGACAAATGTTAATCGCGTTTGCATATGAATTAAATTTCAAATATAGTCACTAATTCATGAACGACAATGCGAGGAGTTTGCATGTACTTTTTTAACACCCCAGTGAAAAAAATGAGGAGTCTTATGCGTTCGACATTGCTGTGAAGTTGTCCTTTTCGTATCCACGTTCTTCTACCATCTGAGTAGCTGAACAGATCGTAAAATGCACCACAAGCTGAAATGTTCTGAATGTTGTGCTCAGTGTTCGCTGATAAAGTTTCGATCGAGTGATCGCGTCAATGATTACACGAAATTCTCATCGAAGAAAGGTAAATATGCAATACACAATAAAAATCAAAAAATAAAAAGCAAAATAACATTTTTCCAAATAATCTGCGATCAAAAATTAGTTAATCTACAAAAAGTTTTTACGAATTCTTTAAATTAGGCGTATTACATGCATTCGGGGGAACGCCTGTCGAATTCTTTCATTCGCAGTCCCCAACTGCATTGGAGACTTTTTCCTAATAAAACATTATTTCAAACCTTTCTGAAAATGAATCACATTGCAGGCGGGAGATTTTGCAAAACTGTAATGTTTTCTTTAACTTATTACGGATAGTTATGATATTTTTGTGATGTGGAGGCGGATGACCGTCATTTTCAGTACATCTGCACCGCGGTATACTACGTGACCGAAGATTCGTCAAATATTTTCGTTTTTATAAAGGCAACGAATTTGAGAAGTTGTTATATCCAAATTATACCCACGTCGTTGCAATCCTAGAGATTATCCCACTGGGTAATCCCCGTCACATGAACATAAAAAATGCAATAGTTAATTGGTGTTTTTATTCTTTTATTCGGCACGAAAGCACAATTCACCGATAGCTATTCCGTGATATATGTTTTTTTTTTTTTCACTTTTTATTTAGTTCTATTGTATATTATACTTCCGCAACTGCAAGGAACAAACACGAATATCTCTTTGTCCAGAAGATACGGCATCAAGCGGATGTTTAGATTAATTATCGAAGTTGGGGATTATATTTTACGTGGAAATATTTATGGATGTGATGGATAGCGTCGCTCAGGTACACAGAAATCTGCTAACATAAATGCGAGACGCTTGTGCACTGAGTCCATTCGTTACTTCCCCTTAGGACATCCGACTAACAGTAGTATCATGAAGACCACAGTAATTTTGCTCGGTCTATTAGCCGCCATCGCTATGCCCGTGAGTATCAGTGATTAATTATGAGGCCATCGATAGTCAATATTAATGAAATTTGTTGTTTTTACGTATCGCCACTGAGATGTTTGGAAAAACAAAAAAAAATCGAAAAACACTCATATGTAATAATCAGAAAAAGAAACGAATAAACTTTCCAAAAAAATCAGTTGCCGGATGATTTGATGAAACATTTTTTTTTTTTCAAGTAATTTGTTGATATTTTTTTGGAATTTTTATTATAAAAAATTGATATTTTTAAGACCTTCTCTATACCATATCCCATGCGTATGCGTATGCATACCATTGGGAATAATAATAATCACGCGAATACTATAATAAAATTTCTTGTAGGCGAACGGTTATGATTTCCAGCAACGAGCGATGGAAGCCATAAAGAAATGCGTAAGCACCCTGAATGCAGAGCAAGGTGAGAATTAGGAAAAGCCATGTCAATGCGAAAACGTCTAAATCTGAATACTATATCTTCATATTTAGCAACTGTGAAGACATTGATGTCGGGAAAAAACTTCGTTGACAAGAAAGTCGCCTGTTTAGCCAGTTGCGCAATGGAAACCGTGGGGGCGGTGAGGCTCGTCATAAACAACATTTATATGCTCTCTGAATGATGAGGTAATAACAGTAAAATAACTCTGCGCAGATGAAAAATGGGAAGATTGATGTTGAGGAAACAGTTGACGACATTATTAAGAGTCAACGATTTGACAGTCACAATTCTCAGGTTTTTCGAAGTATCGCGAATACATGCAAAGTAACAGGTGAAAAAACTCAGCATAGCTTTACTCAATAAGCAATATCAGTTTAATGACTTTTTCTTAATCGTAATCGATGTTATAATTTCAGCCGAAAAAACGGAAAATAAATGCTCCGTGGCGGGAGAGTTTCTATACTGTTTCAAGGGTCACATGTAACATGGATAATTAGGCTCCACCGACCAACGGTACTAACCGTATATTTTGTTGCATTCAGAGATGAAAGTCGACAATGAGTCGAGTTGTCGTATTGTTGACTGGCAACAAATAACACCGTAACATGTCATGACGACTATTGAGTCGGTAGCTAATGTCGTATATGTATTATAATAAATTAATATCGCAAACGCACTCTATATGAAACGCACCAAAAAAACAAATTGTAATACGCATTGTACTCCTGATATTAAATAAACTTATACAACAAATTATTTTTCAGACCTTTCGTCTGTAGACTAGGGATTTGAATTCGCTGATAGATTTTCATAGTACTCCGACTTATAATAAAAAATTGTTAGGGTTACTTTTCAAGACGTCTAATAGATAATTTAATAGTTCGTTGAGCCAAACATGAAACATATTTACTTATTGATATAACATTTGTACTTGTAGACGATTTTTTTAAATTTCAAAGTCGACTTTACCTTTAAAATCGCAGTGGATTGACGAAAAGGAGGGTTAAAAACGCCCCTCACTTTTTGGTTAAAATTATCGGTGGTTGTCGGTTCGGAATCGATATTTTACTGCAAGAAGTAAAATTTATACATTAGCTGTCGGGCGCTGTCGCTGCTTTAATTTCTTCAGTTTTACTTTAACATCTGTTGTGCTTCGAAATATGTTGTGTTACTATTACAAACCAATTAAAAACCTTTTTTCTCAGTGGAATAACATATTATTACAGATCGTACAATATGTTATTCCACTGAGAAAAAAGGATGGAAAAATCATTTTGTTGCTCTCGCAAAAATGTTGATTGCCTCAAATATATTTTGTTCGATCGATATGAATAATCTTCAAAGAATCTCATTAATTTGTCGTGGCGAGTAAATATTAGTAAATTGTACGATGTGTTTTTTTTCTTTTCTTTTCAATGATAATTCAACTGTACGCTTCTATTTACCGACCGCGGCAATTCGCATTACGTACTCCGAAATAATAAAATAGTTTGCGGACTTTTCATTTTATCATTATAGTTCTCTTACAAAGAAACGTTTCACAGATATTAATCCCGCCTTCCATGTATTGTGACGGGTTTTCCTTGATCTCGAGAACGCAACACTAATTTTACAAAAAACTCAAAACTCAAAAAGATGAGCGAGATCGAAACTCAAAAAAAAACACGAACTCGAAAACTCACGTCACCTTCGGCCGCCCACCCTCGCGGATGCATCGGCGTCCCGGTGGGCGCCAGTTAATTTTGTTTCACCGGTATTAACAACCGGACTAAACTGGAGGCCGGTGGAACGGCAACCTCCGCAGGGTTAATTTTTGTTTCGCCGGAATTACCAAACCGGACTAATCAGGAGGTCGGTGGAACGACGACCTCCGCAGGGACAAAACGAACGACACAACAAAACGGAAACTAACGCCGATGTACTCGCGAGAGCGAACGGTTGCGGAAGCACACGGTTGCTCAGGATGCGGGTTGTGGTAGAAGGGTCGCGATCCGAGGCCAATAAAATAGCGCTCAAAAAATAATTATTATCGGCTTGGAGCCACGGGATCCCACGCACGTGCATCGCGAGTACTCAGCTGATCGAGAGATCGAAGCGAGACCAGCGACCACGAGCGCGACACGGGAACGATAACTTCGATAAATCAAAAAAATTCACCGAAGCGCGTAATTTATCCAAAAAGGACCGGGAACTGCGTTAATTGTAACGCATCTATCGAATTATCGACTCGGAAAGAATTCCTTTCGGAATCCTACCGAGGATAGCACACGCGAAACACACGAATCGACGAACGAACGCGCGAACACGAGAGCGAGAGCGATAGCGGGATCCACGGTAACGCGAGCGAGACACAGCGATCACACGATACCTCGATGGCTCGAGCGCGAGAACAATAGGCCGAAGCCTACGATAGCGGGAGCGCGAGAGAGACCCGAGTTACCTCGAGGGCAGCTCTCCGTCGACTGTCTTTGCCTACGAAAATTCGTAATGAATTATCGTTATTATTTGCGGGATCTTGATCGATAACTACTGCCCTCTCAACCATCTCATGACTTTATCGAATCGAGAGCCGATACTATAACGCGGTAACTTGAACGAATCTTCGCAATCGCTTCCCTT
This sequence comes from Buathra laborator, assembly GCA_934046635.1. NCBI lineage: Eukaryota > Metazoa > Arthropoda > Insecta > Hymenoptera > Ichneumonidae > Buathra > Buathra laborator. The sequence continues at coordinate 18,396,342 of OW203895.1, read as the reverse complement.
AGTCAATGCGTGAGATACAAGGCTCTACTCAACTATAACGCAGCGCAAGGGGTTCCACCACCCTTGCCTGGACCAAACGATACCTCCGCCTGATCTCAACGCATTGCACTTTTCTATAGGGTGCCGCGTTTGCACCGGACATTAACGTAGTTGCAAGACAATTCGTCGAGTCTCTCCTTCACTTGGGCCTTTTATTTGCTAACTTTGTCTCACCAAGCGAATTCGAGAATTCCGACCAAAACTGAACTAAAACTGAAGTAAACTAAATCTCAAAGCAAAAGGAATAAACTAAATCTGAGAGCAATACTGAACGAAACTAAATCTGAAACTTGAATTTAAACTGAAATAATGAACCATATCGAAAAAATTCGTAATAATTACAAAAAAACATAAAAGGTAGACTGCAAAAATCTCGATCGATATCTTAGCGAGAGCTTGACGGTATCTTAAGTCGCTGGGAGAGGCAGTAACGCGAAACTTCAGCATTAAAAATCGGTATTTTTATGCGAGTTACGGTTGTTTTGGTTTTTGTGACGCTTATTAAAAAAAATCACGTCACAGTATACATATGCAATTATAACACATAACGATTTCCTCGTGACTATGACACATTCATTCAATAGACTCGTTACGTGAACATCGGAAGTAATTATTGAAATTGTGAGCGAGAGATTCACGTGTGGATATTTCCAGCAATATAAATACGAGACGCAAATGCGCTTGAAACATTATTCCATACCACGTTGCACTGCGGCACCTCGAACCGCCACGTTTTTTTTAGCAAATTTTCTTTTTTTCTCAACATCATGAAAACGTTTGTCATATTGCTTGGAATATTTTTCACCTGTGCGCCTGTAAGTACTATCTACGAATTATTGACTATTTCTGATCGCATGATTTATTATCGATGAAATGTAATCAATGGATTGCGGAAACGATACATTTTTTTAGGCAAATGCGAAGGATCGAATGACAAAAAAAGTTATGCAAATCTATGACACATGCGTAAAATCGATGAATCCCACCGAAGGTGAGAATTCACAGAAATCGCACTGAAATTATTTTTTTTTTTAAAAAAGAAAACTTTTCCTTTGAGAGTGTAAACCGTGTACATCGAGTGTGAAAAGATTTTTTGAATATTTGACACTCGAATGATCTTTTAATATTAATGGAAATATGTTTAGAAACTCTGGAAATCTTGAAAGAGAATGAAAACTTTGAGGATGCGTCGGCCAACTGCTTTCTCTATTGCCTAGCTGAGCAAGCCGGTATTGTTAGTGTTACTTGATAAATTATTGACCTACAATTACGGTGAATCCCGTATCGATAACGTTACCATCACTGAATGCAGATGAATGACACGAAAGTGAACTTCGCGAACATGGAGACATTTTTTAAATCAAACGGCGAGAATCCAAAGAGCGTAGACACGTTTATAGAAATGATAAAAAAAGAGTGCCCTGCAGACGGTAAGTAAAATCCGGTTCGATGTATTACATCAACTTAACCCTTTTTTCCACTTTTTTTCTGATCCACGGTACCGGTTCGTGCAAAAAAAAAACTTATTTGCTGATGAAAAAAAAAAAAAAAAAAAATGCGAAAAACCTTTGAGCGAAAACTTATTAATTTACAAAAAGGTTAAAATAATTTTACGGATTGGGAAAAACTTTCCGATGCAATTAGGGAACATTAATAAAAGGGTTTCACAGCCGTCCCCCCGACTGTATCGGAAACGTTTTCCTAATCTGTAAAATAATCTCCAAGTTTTTGTAGATTAACCACTTTTTTGTCGGTGGTTTTTTTTAATGTTTATTTTGCTATTTATTTTCTCCTTTTCTTTCGTATTACGGTTCAAATGGTAGAAGAGTCCGAACGAGAAAACAATAGATTTACAACAATGTCAAACGCATAACCCTTCTCCTTTTCAGTCGCGTGTTAAAAACAATAGATTTTCTTGTTCTAACAATAAAAAGAAATTTATTGATTCATTCATATTCGCCGTTTATTCCATACCAGCTGAGGAGCCCAAAGATAAATGTGCGGTGGCAGGAAAATATGCGAAGTGCATGAGAGAAGTACAATCTAAAATTATGAAAAATGCGAATGGGCAACAATGAGATTTGAATGTTACTCTCCTCTATCCGGAAATCACCGTGAATCAAACCGGATGAAGAAAATGCTGCTATAACTCGAGCTTAGGATTTTGTAATATTATTATAAAACTTAATAGCAATTGCGCAATAATTTATATGTAATACGTCCTCGAGGATACATAATTATTTTAAATCATTGTTTCAAAAATAAATCGAATGTAAAATAAACCGCGTTCACGAAAGTGTGTTTTGTTCTCCTAATGCAAATACATAGGAATCGCGAAAAAATGTAAACATACAATCCAATGCATCGGGTATTTCAAATAATTCGTCGTTATCATAAATGATAATCCAAATGATAGTTCGAAAGTAATTTTTGTCCGCCGTTTTTTTTTTTTTTTGCTACCGAAAGAAATTCCATTCCTAAGCTACATAGATATACAGCGGTAAGCAAAGATCAAGTCGTTGCTCCTCGCTGGATCTTGTTTCTCCCCCTCCGAATTTCTCGTCTCTTGGCCATCCGCGTACAGTTTAAAGAAGTGCCAGAAGCAAAAGCAGAAGCACGAAACGAGTGAAACAGGCGTCGTGTATGCAAGTAGCTTCGAGTCTTCGTCGTACCATGGAGTTGTAAATCGCTCTGTCGTTTCAGTGTCGATATTAAGATCGACCAGAGCCCTTCCCTCAAAATGCACATGTTGTATCTATACAACATGTATGTATATGTATATACGGATGAAGCTTCCTATATGGTTTTCTGAGGCATGGGCCCCGTTCGCTTGTGATAATATTGTTTCAAGCCGCCAACGCTTTCGACACCACCGGATATAATTTACGAATCGTACGATATTATTTAAAGATTCCGCTTTCTGGTATCGCTTACAACGGCAACGTCTGTTTTTACTTTCCACGGAAACAAGGCGAACAAGTTATCTTTTGAATTTCGCCATTTAAGATTTACAGAAGCCGAATTAAACAATTGGTAAACCTCAACGTATAATATCGATGTTGTAAAAAAATAATCCCGAAAATTGAATGTACGTGTAGTGGATATTTTTTAGGCATAAACCGGAACATTAAACATAATGTACGTTTATGATGAAAGATCAATGTACCGTATATCAAAAACTGTATTTGAAACATTCTGAAAATAAAAATAAAAAATTACATAAAAAATACCAGATTTGTCGCTATATTGCAAGAAGTTGTTTAAAATTTCAACACACATTCGTTTGAAATTAATCACCCGGTTTATGAATAAAAGCTTTCAATACCGGTATTGAAAGTCTTTTTTTCAATGTGTTTTTTTTTTTTTTTTTTTTTTTTTTCAGATAATAAATCAATGTGTAAAAAAATGTGTGAAAAAAAAATTCATTGACGCGCAGATTCATTGATAGTACCGAAAAATATTAATCACAAACATCAGCATTTTCCATACTGAAAGAGTTAATTCACCGTTGCGATTGAAATCAATGAAAAAAGTGGATATACTTATCGCAGTTTGAATAAATCAGACAAACCGCCCAGCATTGGTAGGTCGATGAAAAAACGCCACGGGTCGTTTAACCCTTCAATGTCTAAACGCAAACATTTAATGTTTACTTGCGACAAATCGTGTGGCTAATGTTGCGAGTACCGCTGATACGGTAAACGTTGTTTTCGTTGCTAACCGGATAGATCTCTCTGCACCTCTGAACCGACTGGGGTCGGCGATTTTAATTCGAATGATATCGAAAGGGCCTACAGGCGAAAGTCACACTTCGGCTTTTGTCGATAAAAATTCGAATACTCGTTTTTATCACAAATGCTACGAGCCGATCTCGCATTAGCCAATAGTCGATTCGAAGTATACAACGTAATAAATAAGCCGACGTAGGTAAGCGCTAAGGTAGAATATAGATCGAGAGATCGACGAACTCGAGGCGCGTGCAGCGTAAGTCGATGGTGTCGACTGACGCACTTATCAGCGTCCATATACTTTTATAATTAGGTGTTGCTGGGTACTTTAAATATTCAATCGACGCGACATTAATAACACTTGTGTGCGCTGCTATTAGGACTTTCCAACCGCGTAGTGCATAAATATCGTTGATGTAAAATCAAAAGGGCGTATATTGCATATTATAAATATCGTATGTATGCCCTTTCGCCGTTGGATCAACGAATATGAAAGTTCACCGACACCGATGTTTGAGACACACGTACGATGAAAATTTACTGGACCCCGGCGATGATAAATAATAGGAATGAATGATCAGCGGTTTTATTATACCAGACGGGTTCGATTGACCACAAACATATTTACGAACGTGTATAAAATTTACGTAGATGTATGTAGGAAATCCACGAAATGTCGTTTATATACATCGATATATATATATATATATATGTATATGCGATATGTGGCACATAATCAAAGGGGTAGTCTCGATATGTGGGCAGTAAAATATATATCTCGCATGCAATGCGTAACTACAAGCGTGTTAGCTCACGGTCTCCCCTGTGTGACACAGCGGTCCAAGTTCATAAATTAAATTGCCTCGAGTATACGCGCAAAGATAAATCATCAAAGGCTATCTTTATATATGATTTTTTCCGCCTCTCCACGTTGAATAACCTTGTCGGACTCGCGCAGCTGTGCGAAATATATTGCTGCAGGAATATTGTACAAAAATCTCTCGTATTTACGCATCGTTGAATTTTCGTGGTTCCACGGCTCAGCGATGTATTTTCAGTAAAAATGAAGTATTGCGCGAAGGGTGGCTTCGTACCGTAGGGATTGCAAAAAAATGTTACACCGGCTATCGAAGCAATAAAAATGTAAAAATTGTCGGAAAAAAAAGTCAACGAATTAATTGGGTTGTACCATTTTCGTTCTATTCATTCGTAAAAAAAGAGCAGTGCCTTGAATTTCTATTACATAGATAGCGAAATTTCAGTGAAATTAAAAGAAAAAAAAATAGAAACTGGTAAAAAAATCCAGAAATGATATAATTAAAAGATAGAGAGAACGAATTAATTCAGTGATTACACGGTAGCAATGATTGCGGACCACCCCCGGTCTGTCCACCCCGTCCACTTCTCGCATCGTCTCCTTTTTCAATTTTTTTTTTTTTCGTCCTTTTATCTTTCATCTTTTTTTTTTAAGTACTACGAATAGCCCGCAGCATATTTGTTCTGCGAGCGCTGAACTTCTCTCGTGTGTGAATACTAATTAGCCGCCACGGCGTATGAGAGAAGTCTATAGTAAACGTATACCGGTGCTATGCGGGGCGGACACGCGCGTCTCTCCATCGTCGTCGACGTCGTTGAGGTTGCATGTCGCTTTTCTAGTAGCACATGTACACACAGAGAGAGAGAGAGAGAGAGAGACACGAGCGTCGCGGCGCCGCGACGACGTCGACCCCGACCATCGCAAACTCTCCGAACTGCTAACGGCAGTAGTGGAGCGACGAATGCCAGTAGAAAAAGGAAAGTAATGATCAGACACGCTGCGGCGCTCGAGGGCTATATTGTAGACCTTACTCGCTCATATATCGAAGTACATTCACTGTTGTCTCTCGACGACGGATGCGGAAATGAGAAATCTCAGTTGAAAAATTGTAGTCGACGCGATGCGTAGACAAATTCGATGATTATTCAAAATACGTTAATCTCAAAATAAAATTTATTTGACACAATGGCGACAAATTTTTCTTCATACTAATATATCTGTTTCGGAAAGCATGTGAAATTTCAACTGTGAGTTACATTCGCGATACAGCTAATTAAAAAATCCATTTGCCAATACATCGCGTTTCTACATTAAAAATGAAATAAAAATTGCCAATAGGTTTTTTTTTAATTCCACAAAGTTAGTATGAAAAAAAAAAAACTTTTCTTGTCGTTTATCATCAGAAAAATGAAATTTCCGATTGCCTTGATATCAAATTTAATATATACTTACCCGCTGTTTTTTGGCTCAAGTTTCACGAAACTCAAGCGATAAGAAATAAAATAGATAATACAGAAATTGCGCGATAAGTGGAAAGAGGCGTGTAGTTGGGATGATTAGGGAAATCATCCGGGATGCCAGCATACAGGGACCAGTTAGCTTAACGAGCGTACGAATGACTAAGAGATTCCTATCTTGTGGAGGTAAAGGCCAAGCAGGCAATGTCGAGCCCGTGGTCTGCCGTGCCGGCCGAACCGCATACGGCACACAGGGCGGTAAACGTCGCTTGGACGACGTATAAGTTGTTTATGACGGTGATACGGACGGAACACGGGGAACTACCCTTCCCCTCCCCTTCCCTGTTGTGCAGACCATAAATTCGAGGACAGCGAGAGACTCCGAACGCGGGTAGTTCGCCGGAGAATTTACCCCATCGCCCGTAGTACGTAGCTAACTGTAAGCTTCGATATAACGCTTGCCGAAGTAAGTCCTCGGGAACTCCGTGTTGTACCGGAGCGTACAAGCACTTTTGCCGAGTGAGTCATTGCGCTGAGAAAGCGTCAGGACTCGAGTTATCAAGCTGCATGGAGGATACAGAGGGTAGTCTCCCGCGGGTCAACCGGCCGGCTTCGTCAGCATTGCTATCGACCAGCTGTTCGCTTCCTGAATGTCCTTGTCCTTGGCGTTGAGCTTGAGATCCCCACAACTCAACGACAAGGTACGGGAAGGGCATATGTATGCGTTAGCAAAGATTAACTCTGTTAGTTTAATATCCTATCCAACGCTCCGACATTATCTCCCGACATTAGGCATCATACGAAAAAATAATAAACGATCGAATACAAAAAATGTTCATTAAGTGATCGATGAAGACGTTTGTGAGAACAAATATTTTTTAAATTATCAATTATTATTAATTTAATGAATGAAAAAAAATAATTTTTACTGTTTAATGACGATTTATTTTTTATCATCGTAGAAAGGACTTCGTGAGTTCAAATATTCAGATAATGCGTTTTTTTTTTTTAATAAATTATACATTTTTATTAACGTCCGTTTGAAAAACGCAAAATGTATAGTTAGCAGTTTCGCGTGATTCGTGTATTTTTATCGCGATCGAAAAAGCCCGAGTCTTAAATTCGAACGCTATAATTCATCGGGCCGATTGGCCTGACGACGAAGAATGGCTTCGACCGATTGAGTCATTGCGGTTTGTTTTATGGCGGGGCAAGTTTTACGTTAGGGTAGGATGTGATTTACGACGGGGTTTGCAAGGTTGCCAGGTAGACAGGAATAAAGTGGAGTTGGAGATATCATCAAATAAATAAAAAATGCTTTACGAATTAAATAATAATAATTAATAAAGATGTATTAAAAAGTCGTATACAATTTTGATTTCCGTATTTCTGCGCTGATAAACGAGATTATTTTTAATCTCGGATTCGGCATGGACTCCGTTGCTTGCGCAACTGTGAGAAACGAGTCTATCGATCGCGTTTTTTTTTTTTTTTTAAAAAAAAAAAAAAAAAAAAATCTCGTTGTTATATCGAATTTTCGATATTTTTTTTTCGTACCGTTGCCAGCCGTCACGCAATCATTTTCTTTTCACTTTTTTTCGTCCTCTTTGCTAATCTTATCGGGGAGGATAAAAAGAATGTAAAGGCGGAACTTTGGGAAGCGAGGGAAGCGCGAGATTATAGTATTAGCTTCTCACGCCTGTGTAACGTTCCCGTCCTTGCAGGACTTTGTCAGTCCAGCTATATATATATGTATAATATACAGTATAAAACGACGAAGACGACGACGATTAACGATGAAAATTATTGTTTTTTTTTTTTTTTTTTTTCATCGCGGATACAATATCACGCTACTTATAGTTTTACGATACTTTAATTTTTATTGACAATCATCGTGACAAAAAGTGGCTTACAAATAATTCGCATATAAATTCCTCCCTCTCGTTTACTTTACTTTTTTTTTAACGCGGTTTTTGTTTATTTTTATCTTCATCCCTTACTTCGATTCACACTAACCGGTCGTTTACGTCGTTACCGACGACGCGTCTCCCTTTTTTTTTTTTCATTATTTCTCGTTACTCTCGGTGGCACACGAAAATCTCGTGAATTAATTTGCAGTCAGACTGCACGCTTCATTCGTTCGACGCATCGTTACATCTGCGACCCCCTTTTACGTGATATGTGAAGGAGACTAAAACTCTTCGTTAACTCTTTCTACTTTACATTTGTTTCGTATTTCTTCTTCCCTCTTTTTTTTTTTCTATTTTTCTTCCTTTCATCTTTCTCGTTCGCGCGTTTTTTCTTTTGCTTTTTATTACTTTAATATACGTGTACGATTTTTTTTTCTTACTCTTCTTCGTGTCAGTGTACGTGTCGTATGTTTGTTTTGGCAGAAGAACCGATTGAGTCATTAGACAATACGGTTGTTTTGAGTAATTCTTTGAGGCAGTATGAGTTTCTTTTTTATATCTCGTATCTCCATTTTTATTCCGTTATCATTACTTTATATTATTTTTTGTATTATTTTTTTTTTTTCTTCACGTTTTTAGTTCCGATTGCGACGATTTTTTTTTTTTTCTTTTTAAGAATCTCGAGTGCATATATGTTTTTTTAATTTTATGCTCGGATCGATCGCATCAATCGGAAAGCGCGAGCTGTCGAGCTTAAGATCGAAACGTGAAAAAAAAAAAAAGATTCGATATAAATTTTTAATCGTAAATGTGTGTGTGCGAGCGCGTTGGAGTCAAAGGGTGAAAGAGACCGAAGGAAAACGTTTTAACGGACTAGCGAACTTGACTCTTCGTACAGCTACGTTTACCTTCGATGCTACGCCACATCTCGTCAGAGACGTCGAACATTGAATTATGAAAAAAAAAAAAAAAAAAAAAATTACTTGCAATTCGTTGGAATCAGAAAAAAAATTAAAAAATTCGAAGAGATGTCGTATAAAAGTAAAAAATAAAAATGAACGGGATGCTGAATTCATGACGTAAAAAATCTATGTGTTGTTCGAAAAATGTTTGCAAGTGGAAAAATCGTTTATCTCTGTCTCCTCGTGACTTACGCTTTATGTACTTAAATTATGTATTTTTTTTTTATGTATTTCGATATTCGCGGGTGTTCTATAGAGCTATTTTCGACTGTGCGGTTTCGTTACACGGGTAATTTCATTAGTTCGTGACCCGTGTGATGATTCCGCTCTGATACACGGGTACATGTTCTACGGTGCTCTTGGCTGATGCTCCATGTAATAATTGTATAACTCCCTCCCGGTTCCCCCATTCATTCTCGCAATAGATAGCAATAAATCGTAATATCGTTGCAACGATATTTCAGTGGGAAAATCATCTTTTTCTTTTTTTTTTTTTTCTTCATTTCACTGTCACATATTTCATATACTATCATTATACTTCAACTACGATCGGAGTCCTACAGAATACGAAAGTGCGTGCGTTACCCTTTGTTCTCATGTTCGCAGTAGAAAAAAAAAAAAAACGGCGATTAAAAATAAAAACAATTATCAGTCATTCTCGCGATTCATACTCAACTTTTTTCATTCGGCGTTTACACTTTTCTCATTCCGCGTGTGAAGGGTTCGCGGATATTGTTTTTTTTGTTACGATTTTTTTTTTTTTTTTTTTTGCGTTTCGATTTCGTAAGATCGCGCGAATTCTTACGTTTTCTTAGTTTCCCCGCCTTTCCTCCGCAATCGCGATATCGGAAAAGAAAAAGAAAGAAAAAAAAAGAGAAACAAAATTCTGTACACTGACACCTCCATCTATACATACGAAGCGCAACGGCTGTGGAGCATTTGTGTCCAACGACGTTACGCCAAACTCCGGTAGGACAATCTTATTTACAACGATATACTATATCCTCTAATCGTATTATAGTTTTATAATATTTACAATGTGGTAATATTCGCTTATTCGTTTACTTTTTTTTTTTTATTATTTATTATTTTCTTTTTTCTTCTTTCGCTTTAAATTCGAAATCGGCTCTAAGAGTTACACACCTTTGCGCGCTACCGTGGAACCCGTATCGCGTCTGGACTCGCAGCTTTGCGTGAATACTTTCAGAGTTTTTTTTAAATTAGTTTCTTGATCCTTCGTTCAATCTTTTTTTTTTTATCATCCATCAATTTTCGTTTGGTAAAATGTAACGATATTTATTAACTTTTTTTCTCGTCAATTAAATTTTTTTTTTAAATTATTTAAAAACTGTTATTATCGTCGAAAAACTCGAACGATGTATATTAAGTAATAAAAAAAAAATGATCGAAATAGCAGGCCGATCGTCCGCACGCGACACGAAGCCCCCTTAATAATCGCATTAAACACCTATTCTTTTAACGGCTAAGATAGATAAATAGACGAGACGGGATATACATTAGACGGACTTGCGGACACGCGCCAGGTCCGTGGTAACGTTTACGAGAGCGGCGGGACTTGCGACATAAAAAAATAAAAATAAAAAAAAATGACTAAAAGATGACGTTAATTAGAGACCTTTTTTTCGTAGCTATACGAAAGACTCTTCACGTTGCGTTCGCGGAGGCATTGTCGAGTGAAGCATTTTTTTTTTTTTCGACTAATACCTCTAAACTCTTCGATATAATTCCCTGTATAGAGTTACGCGACGCATCGTTAAGACTCTGATCGAAAAATTAAACGGATCGAGAAAAGTGTAACGCCCTCTTACAACGTTCATACGTTACACGCGTTTTTTCATTCTTTTTTTTTTTTTTTTTTTTCATTCGTTAATGGCATACCTACCCACACCACATATACAATTGCACGTACACCTCTGCACGCAACAGACACACGCGTACACACGAGTTTACAAACTCACTAGCCAGAGAGTCTCGAAACGCGGCGAGAACCCGCGCGGCACACAGGTCCAAGTCGTCACGGACGGTGAACGTTTTTTGTTACCCCGGATTCATGGATCCCGCGAAGTCATCGGGGAACACGACGGACATCGTTGCTCCACGAAAGCTCCGCGGACAACACGACCGTTAGAGGTTTTTTTTTATTTTTATTTATTTATTTTTTTTTTCATTTTTTTATACGTATATTCGGTAGTTTTACGAAGCGACGAGTCAATCGCCTTTGGTAACCTTGCTTCTCGATCTTTTTTTTTTTTTTTCTATTTCCCCATCACCGTCGGGCATCGCGTTCACAGTTCACCAATAAACAACACCGTTCAGCATTTTTAAAACTCGTTATTTTTTTCGGAATCGATTATCGCGATCGACAAGTCATCATCGTGGGTTTGAAAGAAATTTATTAATTTTTTTGCAGACGATTTCTATTTACTCGAAGATTCTATTTTTTCGAAATCACCAATAGGCGGCATTAGTGTCAAGTTGTTTCGACATTAATCACAATGTAAATGAAAGAAACAAAAAAAAAAGAAAGAAAAAGCAATAACCGCGCCGCAAATTACTGTAGATCGTTGCGAAGAAATTACATTAAATTTCCAGTAAAGCGTACGTTCGTTTCTGGTGAAAGTTGGAGCTGTAATTGTTTTCATTGCTGCGGGAAATGATTATTTTTTCATTTTTCTTCAAGCCGATACCGAGAATTCCATTAAAGTCCAAAGACCCCACACGAATTAACTCCTTTCCGCGTGATAACGGAGTACCAACGTTCTAAGTTCGCGTGCACAACGGTCGAGAAGGAAATTATTAAAACCCGCAAAGACTTGGACTGCAAAAAACGGTTATCTAAATTTACCTACTCATTGCCATTTCTTTTTTTTTTTCAGTCAATCAAAAGCATCCAAAAACCAGAAAGACCCATTGGACTTTCTTAAAAAAAATCGAAAATAACCCCTTAATGCTGATCGGTTGACAATTTTTACTGGTTGGTGAACCACTGACGTTCTCATACGTCGGTAGCCTGAGTATACGACGGTGCGAGACCGTGAGCCGGTGTCAGCGGCCCGGTGGTCGAAGCAAGGGAACGCCTCGAGTATATTGTTGCGTTCGAATGTGGTGTGTGAGGCGCAGTGTGGGGCGTATGCCTACGTGAGGCCGAGGCGAAGGGCTAAATGGGCCCGTAGTTACTCAGGGCGGAAGGCCTTTCTTGTTGGAGCTGCGATTGCTGTTGCTGCGTATCGCAGCCAGCGGTGCTCATGTCGCCTCCCGCCGACTGATGACGTCATACGTGCGAAAGCGGTGGTTGCTTGAGTACGTGATGATGAAGATGATGTTGCGAAGCGCTAGCGACGCTACCGGGTGGTAAAAGTGCGCTACCGGGTCCCGAAGGTGGTTGATACTGTGGCATGACGGCACGTCCTACGACTCCCTTTATGCTTGCGCTTCCTATACCGCTCACGCCTGTCACGCCTCCCATACCAGCGCCATTTCCACCTGCGCCGCCTCCGCTTCCTCCTGTTAGACGTCTCCAAAATCTTCGCCACGAATCCAGTGTCTTTCCGCTCCATATCCATACGCCTGACGTTATTCCAACTGCCAGTGCCATAAAGTACTTCAGCATCAGTACGGCGTAAAGGGGTCTCGATTTTGGTTGGCACGGGCACGCGAGGGATCCAAGCCACTCCTCCCTCAGCGTCGATTCGTAGAGATGACAACCAAGTACCGCGCTCGCCGGTACCGTGTACAGAACGGAGAACACGCCTATGCGTATCATTAGCTTCTCCAATTTGTCGGCTTTCGCGCCGGGCTGACGTTTTATCACCGATCGTATCCTGAATAGGCTTACGAAACCGGCGAGTAAAAAGCTCGTTCCCAGGAGTAGATAGACGAGTAACGGTACGAGGATAAAAGTGCGTACTCCTTCGGGGGCCACTGTGCAAACACCGGCTACTGGATCGCCGGCTATTCCATCGGCCAGAAGTGCCCATACCGTCTGAGCTGTGGGCACCAGCCATGCCGCCAGATGAAAGTATTGGGAATACGAGGCTATCGCTTCGTTGCCCCATTTTAGTCCTGCGGCGAGAAACCACGTGAAGGCCAGTATGACCCACCATACCGATGACGCCATACCGAAGAAGTATATCATCAGGAATACCGTTGCGCACGCTCTCGATCCCTTGGCTCCCGAACGCAAAGCGTCTCCGTCGCAAACGATTTCCTTGTGACCCATAACGTTTCTCGCCAGATAACCCAGCGACACGACGAAGTAACATGCCGATAGGAATACTATCGGTCTCTCAGGATACTTGAAACGCTGGGTGTCGATGAGAAACGTGGTGACGGTTGTGAGAGTGCTTAACGCGCACAGGCCGCTCCACAGAGCCAGCCACACCGCCGCGAACCCGCGTTCTTCGTTTGTTAGGAATGCGCCTTGACACGGCAGGGCGCAATTTTGGACCCCGGCAATGACGCGACTCTGTGCGATTTCCGTTTGTGACGGTTGGATCGGTACCCCATGAACCCCGCCGACTTGCATGCTTCCCCCGAGAATGCTTCCGTGGCCGCTTGGTCCGTCCCCCAGAGGCACGAGGGGTGCTCTGCATCGGCACCCGCATTCCCTCGTCCTTTCCCCCGGGGGGTGCTGGCAGTTTTTTTGGTTCTTTCCCGGCTTGCATCTCGCCGGTTGCGATGTCTTCGACGGTCTCGTTGGTCGCGGACCCGCCGCTGGTATCGGTGCGCTACTCGCCGGTCCGGCACCACCGCTGCCGCTACCGCTTCCGGTGCCACCGCTGTTGGCCGTGTGATTGTCTTGTTCCATGCAAAGGTTTTCCGGATCTCCCTGCATCGGTAATCTCTCGCATGCCATTCTTTCCGGCCACGAAAAACCGTATTGTTGCATCAGTGGCGCGCAACCCGCTCTCGCGCGCTCGCAAACGCTTCTGCATGCCGGCAATGGTTTACTGTACTCCGGCAAACATATCGGTGTGTACATCGAACAGAGGAAGAATTTCAGATCCGGGGAACATTTTATCTCAACGAGGGGCCAAAATTGATGGACCTCCAGACCCGCTTCGTCTTGGGTATCCTGATTTAGCTCGTTTGGCATTGCCGTCAGGTTGTAACCGATACCGTGACACATCGGGATTTTTATTTCTTCGCACCTGCTGTTTGTTCCCATTATCGAACCGCCCATCACCGAGTGTCCGCTTCCGCTACCACCGAGGCTACCGCCGCCGCCGCTACCGAGATTACCGGAACTTCCAGCGCTACCGGGAACGACACCGATCGCGGATGAGGATGACGACGGCGATGACGACGACGACGAAGATGACGATGATGGTGACGAGGGTACCGATGAACCGCTGCCGCCCGTCAATGGACCGACATTGTTGACCGGTCCAACTGCCGATTCCGATCGCACGTTCGGTATCGCCGTTGTTACCAGACATTCGTTTACGAGGATTATCATTATTGGCAAAAGCTTCGCCATCGTGAGTGAATCACGAGAAAGCCGCACGGGTCCCATTGCTGAGAACCTCATCGAGGACGATCGCTCTATGTTCTCTTCGATTGCATTACTCCAATCTGTAATCAGAGAATAAAACGGGTGTTGATTAGAGAATATGGCAATTGAATGAAAGGTTGATTGCGCGAAAGCCAGTTATCAATTAGTCTTGGAAACGTAAAGAAGTTTTAAGCCGATAAGACGAGAGAGAAAGGAAAAATAGACTCTGCAGTTTCGGTTCTCAAAGACTTTCGCCTAAAGAATCTGTTGGTTCTTTTTTTTTCTTCGAAAAATCTTTTAAAAATGAACGTTAACATTATTTTATTCGTATTCGGTTCGCTTTTACAGACCGAAATCAAATAGTATATGCAACGTTTTTCGATATAAATATATTGCATACATTATAGATATATTTCCAATATACTATTTTTTTTTCAATTTTAATTAAGACCTTTTCAATTAAATTACTAAACACTTATTGTATAGCGAAAACTCAATTATTAAATCTATTTAAATGATTAATTGATTAATAATTATTAATATTGAATTAATATAATATATAATAGTAACAAACGTTTTATTAATTATTTTTTATCGTCTCATCTCTTCGGTGCGATTTCGCTAATCATTAAACTTTTTATCCTGCATAACGATTGGTTCTAATAAATAAAAAAAAAAAGAATCCATCTTAAATGTTCGCCCCTCGATTCCCGATATAGAACGGTATTCGAACTCGTCCGGTTAGCAGTTTTATTCCGAGATTTCGTGTCTACGCGCGAATTCGAACGGTTCCCGATGTTAAGGTTTTTCGTCGTCTCTTTCGTCCGGAGATGGAATATCCAGCGACCCTCAGTAACGTTAGCGTGTATACCCCCCTCCGTACTCTGTCTTCTATACGTATTTCAGTCGCGTAACTGTTGAATTTAGATTTATACATCTGGCCACACGAGCCCCGCCTTGGCGACGAGGAGCCTCGTCGCCTGGAGAGATCCGCACGCGTTCGACGGCCCGCCAGCATCTTCGTCTCTCGCGTGTCTCAGCACGGCGTAACTTCGTGGATACGCGGAGTTAAACTAACGCTTGTGTACCGACTATACTTACAAAACCACCGGAGAACTCAGTCACGGATCTTATAATAGTCGGGGTTGATGCATAGAGAGTAAAAGAGACCGTCCAAAAGGTACAGTAGAGTGAAATACACACACGTGACCGTAGCGAAATGTTATTGTAGGAGGTAACCTCAACCCCCCCTTCGCATCCCACCCTTCTGTGTTAGTTTTAACTTTTGTTAACTGCGCTCGCTTTCTCCGGGGCTTCACCCTACCGTGAACGTAAATACTATTTATAGGATATAACGGAGAGGAAAACGTGAACGCACGGCGGTGTACTCGATATCGCGGGTATACAAGCGTATAGCCTTAATGTACGATGTGTTCCATCGCGGCTCAAGTTTACTCTCGTTGCACTCCGCACGCGTCGTCTGTGAAACGTCCAACGTGTGTGGCTCTCCTTTCGCTGCCTGGTGCACATGCGCTGATCGAAACTAACCATCGAAACATACACTCGATGGGCTCACTACAGATACCATAGAACGACCAGTTTCAATAGAATCACCAGCTTCTTCGAGCTTCTCTTCGAGTATTCTTCTTAAGATATATACGCGAGAGAAACGAAAGTGACCAAGCGGATTCATTCCAGACTCTCGAGTGTCCACTCGTAAAATGTGAACTCGTGTCCGAGGAGACGCTTGAGTACGAAGAAACAAAGAAATTGAATAATTGTCGAGTCATCGGGGATATCTCATGGGAATAAGACGAACCCAAAGAACGAGAGGGTTCGTGAGGAATGAGTTGAGGAAGAAGAAGAAGATGATGATGATGACGAAGAACGAAAGTCGGTATAATTCGAGTACATTGAACATCTGTGTGAATGGTACCAAGTAGACAGGAGGCTTGCATTTTTTTTTTTTTTTTTTTTTTTTCGAGAAAAAGATCGAAAAAGGAGAGGAAGAAACTTGTCGACCAAGTTTCCAGGTAGGAGGTCCTCCTCTTGTATCCACGATGAAAACTTGGCACGGTTTCTTACTACTCGCGATTAACAAGAGTTTCATGCAGCATGGGTGGGTATAGCGTGTGCTCCGCGGAGTCGAGGTCTCGTCTGCACAGCATATTTCTCGAGAGCAAGTAACTGAACCGTCTCGTTTCTACAAGCTCGCGATATACACGTCCTGCCAACTCATCCATCTGCCTTTTTCACCTTCTTCTCGACACAACAGTATTTTCCTGCCTCCTCTCATCGCTCCTTTCTGTCTTACCGTCTTCCTGCCTCGTTTCCATTTTCTGCACAAGACATTGGCGAAACGGCACGTGACTCATGCATGCTTCAGATCGCGTATATAGTCTCTTCCAGGCATTCTTAGCTCTCCGCTGATATACGGAACCACGTATACCCCAGTGGCCTGATATCGAAGTCATTGACAGGTTAACCCCTTACTGGCTATTCATAATTCTCTGCAGAATCAACGGGGTCGTTGCAGCGTGGCACGCGAAAGCACCTTGGAATCCATAATTGGGAAGGAAAAAACCATAATTGACCGAACATTTTCGGGATAAATTTGATAGGATGGCATGAAATTTTCTTGTTTTCAGATTTCCGATGAACTAAGGTGCTTTTTTATTATTATTTTTATTTTATAAAAAAAAAAAAAAAAAATTGGAACTCGAAAAAAAAAAAAAAAACGAAACATTTTTTTTTTTTTTCTGTGGAATAATCGATCGTTGGTCAACAACTGGTACATTGAAGTATAGATCGGTTAGCTGATCGGGATGCGCGGGATGTAGAAGCAGAAGAACCAGTATTATAACTATGTAGTGTGCTCGGTACGTCGAGAAAGAACCGGGAAATGTTTTCTCACAGCCGGTTGTTAGAACATACGATCGAGTCTCGTGGCAAGTTCCGGTTCTAGATCTGTAAACTTCCCTTTTCTCTCTATCTTCTATCCCTCCCCCTCTTGATGATCTCGACAGTGAAACGCTTCAGACTTCGAACAGTCGGGCTACTTGCTCACGATTCTTCGCGTTGAGATACTTCGTAGACCCACGATATTCTTTCCGATATAACGTTTGGAGTAATTTATAGCTTGTAATCTCCCGAAAATTAACATAGAGAGTACTCTGAATAATCGATCGATGTATCGATTATATAGCTAAATCATAATTTCTCGTCGTTTTAATTTATTTTTTTTCATAATTGAATTTCATTTTTTATTAATGACAGAGAAATACCTCTCACTAAATTGCCTCAACGTTTTTAGACAATAGATTTGAAATTCGAAAAAAAAAAAAAAAAAAAAATTGATTGAGTGAAATTAATTTAAATACGATTATAGTAAGCGATCAATAATTTTTTTTTTTTTGTAGCCCATAGCCGTGTTTATTCTTCGGTATAAATAAGATGATTAATTTGTAGCAATATAAAAAAAACGGATCTTCCCTCTCGTGATTACCGACAGCCTGACGATGTTTTAGGAGAAAAGTTCGCCCCTCACTCGCAGCATCCGCGTAGCCTCCCCCCAATAACTTCGGAGTGTGTGCCGAGATCGAGATTTATGGGAAGATCCGTAGGCTGAACGAGGATCACGCGGAGGGGAAAGAAAAAAGTGAGATACGAGTCCATCAGGTCGGTGTACCTGAGGCTCGCGATCAACTCGACGACTCAGCTCGACGCACACAAGAGAGATAGATAACAACTCACGGGGGCAACACACACAAAAACCTGACTACCGCGATCTCCTTTTTTTTTTGCATTTTTTTTGGATTCTCGAGGGTATTTCGGTTGTGCAATAACTTCCCATTAGAAGGAAGGCTTTCGGGGTCGTGAGGCGCTCGTCGGATATACCGACGGGAGGATTGCGAAAGAAAACGTAGGAGAGCAGGATAAGGGCTGAGATGGTATAAAGAATAAGCGGGGAGAAAGAGTAAGAAGAAGAAAGAAAGGAGTAGTCCGGAGTGCTATGTATACTGTGAGAGAAAGAGGAAAGGGATAAAGAGCAAAAGCAGACCCAGCAGCAAGTTGCACTCTCGGCAATGAATCAGTTTTAGAGCTCCGGGCCTCGCGGCATGCCAGGAAATACACGAGCGAAAACCCTCCTTTCGTTGTTTGGGTTATGATATACTCCTCTCGTATGTAAATCAACGTTTTGTGCGCTGGTGGCGGCATCGTTTTATACGCACACATACAACAGCCTGAACAAGAAATCATAAAGAGTAGACCAGCCTCCCGCTAGTAAAAAAAAAAAAAAAAAAAAAAAAAAAAATGAAGGAAAAAGTCGACGACGAAAAAAAAAATGAACGTTCCGTGTAACCGAACAATAAAAAGTAAAAAAGCTTGTAATAAATTTGCGAATTAATTCGTGCGACGTTACGAAACAACTTTCTCGTAATAAATAGGAGACGCTTTGTTTCGCGCGAAGAAAGAATTTTTTTTTTTCTTCTGCTTTAATTTGAAGAGAGAATTAAATGCGCCAACTACCCTCGTAAAATCACGTTTATAATTGATTCAGTGAATGCAGTATCATCGAAGCGAGAGATATGCGAGAACAGACCGCGAACAATGAGCATAAAATTTCAATCGTCTTCGTCGTCTCGTCATTGTCACCGTCGTCGTTATAAATGTGACAAAAAAAAAAAAAAAATTGAATATATATAAATATGAATGGTTCGTAACTACTTATACTATTTTATACCTCAGAAATAAAGAATTCTTGGGGCTTTGTGCCCTTGACGCTCGTTCCACCCTTATTTAATTTACCTTATTCTTATCCCTATTCTCCGCCCTATTCCTTTTTATTCTCTCTTTCCCTCGGGTCATTTTACCGTTGATGAAGAGGTGCAAATTGAAGATCTTGTTGCCGAGACCGGTAACTCGAAGACTTTTATATAAAATCGAGAAAGAGTATAATTCAAGCATAGATCTTTCTGCTTCAAGTCTCCTTTCCTTCTTTCCTGCCTCTCGGAGATTCTACTCTCGCGGTTGCAGGCTGCCGTGAGTTACCGTGTCGCGGCGCGCGGTGGAGGACGAACTTTGCTAATTGGGCAGCAGCAGCAGCAGCCGCAGCAGCCAACCAACCAAACGAAGAGAGATCTCTCGAAGGAACGAGCCGACGGGACGCCCTCGAACAGGCGAATATAAATTCGACCGAACAACCACCACAGCTCGCCTACCACCGGCTCGTTTCACCGTGTCTCGACGTTTTTTGCATAAATTACCATCGCACCGGAGGTGGTCCGACTCTCATACTCCGCTAAGCGCCTTACTATTATACTCTTTCTTCAATCTTGTTATATATTTTTTATTTCTCTCGATCTTTCTTTCCTTACTGTTTCATCGTCGCACCCGCGTCTCTGTTCCAAATTGTATTTATAACAATTTCTCGGTTACTCGTTCAATTAAAAAAAATTGAAGATCGTTCAACTTGTGAAACTTGTCGGTGAATTTAATTGAAATTTGGTAGAAATCGCTTTCGATAGAATTTGATATTCAGTTCTGCTATTATTATCATTATTATTATTGGCCGTAAAAATACGAAATATCTAAATAGACGATCACAAAATTACGAAATTTATCAATTAATTATTATTTTTCGTTCTCCAAGTTTATTTGTTTTTACTGAATAAATGGTTTTCTTACAAAAAAAAAAAAAAAAAAACGAAGAAAAATGGTTTTTATCGCGTTTTGAAAAATATAAAATTTCGTCGTAACTTCGGGAGTTTGAATTACGCGGTCTCCGTTTCTACGATCTATAAAAGTTCGCAAGCCATCAACTAATAACGTTCGATCGGACATTTTGAAAATGTCTATATTTATCGATAACGTTGAATTTACTTCCACGTATGAAAATTTCCCAGCGAGACGAGTCTGCTACTCGAGACATGAAGGCTATGACGTTATACATGGACCGCATGTGTACATATATATTATATATATATATATATATTTACAGACACGTGAGACTGGAACTTGTATCTCGAGAGTTTCACCAGCGCAAGGATCGCCGGTATCCCGCGGAGTCTCTTAAATAAACTACAGGTAGGCGCGATATCCCCGTGGCGTATCGAGTCACGACCCTATATCTTTTTCTTTTACTCTTTTCCTCATCTTCGCCAGAGGCCATCCCTCCGCCTCCTCCACCTTTTTCTTGTTCTTATTCGTCGTACGGTCTTAACAATACATATACTCTATCCATCGCTCGTTCTTCGCAACCCTGTCAGTAGTCTCGCTTCGTGTTTTTTTTTGTTATTTTTACCCCCTTTGCTTTTCTCTAACTACGACGAACGAGCGCCCGTTTACTCAAGCGTGCGCAGCCAACGTGTAGCGAGATATAATACGTATGCGCGTTTATATACACACGGAGGCTTTTACAAGCTTTGCCAAAGGATATTCGGATTGCATATCATGCGAGACTCCGTAGAGTCGTGCCGAGCCACCTTCGGAGAGCTGAAACTTCGTTACCTCGGCAATTACGATAAGAATCTGACGTTCGCACCCGCGCGAACTTATGAGAATTCTTCGTTTTGTTTGACTCTTTCCCCATGGATCATGCACTGCGTTACAAGAAACATGACAGGTTATTGAAAACCTTCGCAGTTATATGCTTGCGATTAAACGCAGATATCGAAATCGCTTATAAACTGCGATAATCGATTTTTAATCGTTTCTTCCCCTTTCGGCAATCGTAATAATGATTTTTTTTTATTTATTTTTTTTTAATAAAAAATGATAAATTTACAGCCACGAATTGTTAATAATAACTCCCAGATGTTATCATACGAATTTAATTTTTGCGCGGATGCGCGCCATAATCGCTATGTCGTTTTTACTCCGAAATTGTATGTACGAGTTATGAGGTACGAGAGAGATGAAAATACGAATAGAAAAAGAGCCGAGAGAATTTAAGATTTCTCGTTAGAGGAGAGTCTTTACGAGCGTTCGTAGCGAAGGCTGCTTGCTCTCGGCACTTCGCGGAAACCTAATACCGATTTATAACCTGTGCCCCATATTATAGTATTAATGAAACACCGCCCAGACGGTGACCTACGAACGTGCAATACGATACGCTGTTTTTATTCCGGGAGATCTATGTCCGTTCATTAATTATCGAACAAAAGCAATGTGACGAAATTAACGTTTAAATTTTTAATAATTATGAAATGTTAATTTTTATATTCTTTCGTAATTATTAATAATTATATTATTAATTAAATAATAATTATTATAGATTAACATTGATACATTATAAAAATCATAAAACAATAAATAAAAAATAAATAAATAGTCCTAAATTCATTAATTTCATTATATTAATTGTTTATTATTATATCATTTTGTTAGTTGTTTTTTCGAACGTCTCTTGCTGATTTTCAATTATGGTCGCTACCATATTATTCTCCGTAGAAATATCCGAAGGATATGTTCTCCGTAAGAATAAATTAATCGACGTTCTCGAGATATTTTTGTTTCTCGGAAAAAAAAATAATCACGAATTCGTAGGCCCCGAAACATTGTAATAAAAATGGGTAACGTGGTTAATTTCCATGTTTTCGGCGCTCCTCGTGAAATGGACAAGCAATAGAAATTTCGTTAATTATTTTGAACAGTTCGCGATGACTAAACGAGTGAAAAAAAAAAGAAGGATTGAGAGTCACTGGAGTTCGCGAGGCTTGGAGTACCTTCCAGCAGACTCGAGGAGGAAGAAAAACGAGCGACGGCGGCGTCGTCGTCGTCTACTCGTCGTTGGAGATAAAATATCCTCTTCGGACATTTTTCTGTTTATTTTATTTTATATATATATTTTTTTCTACTTCTTCGTCGTTCTTATCTGTCTTATTTTCTTTTCTTTTACGGAGTACACGAGCGCCGTTACGAGCGCGTCGAGTGTGTCTCGATGTTTCACGGGGAGCGAGAACCGCGCGCGTCTCTGTGTATATAAGTAGTAGACATTGCGGAATAAAGAGGCTGCGGAAGAATTGCTGCTGGACACTACTGAAAGCTAACGGACGCACACAAACGCCGCGCGGCTCGTTGGACGATACCAAAGTGTCGTTTACTCGCGTGACGCCACTGGGTATCCCAGCGCACGATGAAAAATTTGTCACGTCACGACAGAATCTCTTTATTCTCTTGGCGCACACACTTTCTTCCTTCGCTACTTCTACGGCTTCGATACAGCAAACACCTCTTTGATTTATACCCACCGTCACGCGATTCAATTGACTTTTCGTGTGCGCGTTTTTTTTTTTTTTTCATCTTTCGTCTTTTTACTTTGGGCAAATATTTTCGAAACTTTGAATTGCCGGTTGTCCACTTCTATGCTATACGAAAAGCGAGATAACGATGACGAACAACTTTTTGTACGGATATCAAAAATACATTCGTCTTTCGTTGCTTTCGGCGGTTTTAGGCGTCACGCGTTGTTTATTCAACGACGAGACGGGAACTCGCAATTTTTTCGATCGAAATTTTGCGCATCAAGTAAACAACCGGATTAATAAAAAAAAAAGGATTAATAAAATGGAATTTTTAATATATATATTTTTATATTTATTAATTATATATTTAATATTTTTTTGCTATTTTTTTTAAATCGTTTTGTTTGATTGGCTATTCGAACTTTTGTCGAATTTAAAAAAAATTTATTTTACGTTAAGAATAATAAAAAAAATCGCCGTTTTTTTTTCGCTCCGAAAAGAAATACAGAAAGCGATGACGATGAACTTTTCGAAAAAGTTACGGAAGAGTCTCTCAAATTAACGAGGGACATTGGTACGTCATGAACTCACGCCGGGTCCTCGATCAAAGTTTGCAATCGGATTGAAGAGTCTCTTGACCATCGGCGGAGGTGAGACTTAAAAATGTTAAACTCACGAACCTTCGAAGCCGACGAACTTTATTTTTATTTTTTTTCACCGAAAGATAAGTAGATCTGTCCTCTTATTTATGACTCGAACGTGAAGGCGCCTCGTAAAAATTTCGTCTCGAAACTCGCAAAGTCGTTGATCAAAGTCGATTGGGTTGTATGCTCTTTTAATCAGAGAGAATTGCCGACCATCAAATATCCCGGGAGGAGACCGGGCGCTCGCCTCTTGCTGCATCCCGTATAATAAAAAAAAAAAAAAAAATAGCGCCATCTTTTTCTCGAGACTATATAAAACAATTTGACGGCAGTATATTATTTAACGTTCGAACAGCGGGAGGATCCTTTGGCGACGCGACTTCCTCGTTCATTATAATTATTTCTGTGGCTAACTGTTATTATTATGATATTATGGCAAAGGGAGGGGGGGGGGGGGGAGGATCCTCGGAAATAAACGGGACGGCGTGTCGTACGCCTCCACCCACTCGATCGTCGGTCGTCGACGGTTTAAATCTAAAAAAGGAAAGAACAAACCGCAACGAAACAGCGAGAAGGCATGAGCTCGTTAACACGCCTGTGAAGAGTTGTCCGCTGTTTCGTTACCCGTTCGATATCTCTGTGAGGAACGATGATGCTGCAGCGCTTCACACGTACGTGTCAAGGAGTTCAATGAAATGGGGTAAATCGGGTCGCGTAAAAAATACATTTCTATGTTTCCATAAGGACGCGATAATTTTTTAAGCAAAATCAATTTATATTTTTTGTCGATCTATCGAAAGACACATTTCCCCCTGAAATCGACTTAAAAAAAAAAAAAAAAAAAAATTTATTCGTTTTGACGATTTTTCGTAATAAAATAAATTCTTTGTTCAAAGATCGAAGATTTTTCGATAAAAAAAAAAAAAATACGATTTCCAAAAATGAAAAGCTGTAAAACTCGGATTAAAAATAACGAAAAAAGACTTTCTACCAAAAATGTAAAGTTATAGAAGTCAAACAGCTTTTTTTATTAACAGAAACGAGTTAATAATAACAGCATTGAACTTGACCCGCATTACCCACCGATCCGCATCAGCACCATCGTCACCGATTCAGCAGTGTGATACATGACATTTATCCGTGTGTAGTGGCCGATTGCGGAGCTTGTGTCCGCGAATGGACCGATAACCGGAACTATTTATTAGAGCCCTCGGGCGTCTACTTTCGCGCCTCTTCGCATCTCTCGTTTCGACGCCGATTGTAGTGGTTGGAGTGAGACAAATACAGGGTAAGCGAGAGAACGAGCCGACGTAACGAAAGAGTGAAAAAATGAGACGTACGAACTAAAAAAAAAAAAAAAAAAAAAAAAAAAAAAAAAAATAGAAACCAAAAAAAAAAACCAACCGCAGTATAACTAAAGGCGACCGAAAATGAATGCTGGAGATTCAGCTTTGTGTTTTTTGTATTATTAGCATTGTAACGAAGTAACTACACTGTAGTCCGAGATGTGTGTACTTCCTTCACGCTTCTTTCTCTTCTCTCTTTTTCGGCTTCTATTATTATTATTATCATTATTATTATTATTATTATTATTATTTATTATTCTTCTTGCATTCTGTTCTCTAACTCTTCTGTGCGCAGAACCAACAAGCCAGCGGCACGCCGTTACTTTCACGATCGCTCTTTGCTCGGCAAACGGTGGAAAGGGGGTTGGGGGAGGAGGAGGGGGAGGAGGTGGATACTGAAACTACAGACTCGCTGGCACAGCCATAGAGTAAAGTTTTGTGTTGCTCTCTTTCTAGCATTATGTACCGGGCGCGACTCGGTCGATAGCGGCGTGTGTTTCAACGCACACCTGGGCTTCTCTATCCCGAGGTTGGGTTCCTTTTATATCTCTCGGGTTTTTCTCGCTCTTTATCTCCGCTTACCGACCTATCTTTTTCTTTCCTTCTGTCTCTCGCAATGTGTGTTATTCCTTCGTCCACCTCTATCTCCGCTCGACGAATATTACAACTACAATGCATGTTTATGTGTGCGCGTGCGTTGTGTAGAGATAGGAGGAGAGCACATTCCGGGGCTCAACAGCTACACGAGCCCCGGAGCTACATACGAAATAAACTTTTTTAAACTCTGCGATCATTGTTCGAGTGAATTGAACCAAAGTTTCGTGACGCAATGACGCGGAAACTATGGCGCTTACCCACGTGCATTAAAAAAAAAAAAAAAAAAACATACAACTCTCGATGTATTATTTATTTGGAGGTTAGATATCGAATCCGATACTTAGGTTTGTTATTACAGCCAATTAACCCTTTCGTTTGTACGTATCTTTTGGGGGCGTAGTTAATCATATTTATTTCGAGATCATTCGACATTATTGCGATATGCTATTTGCGCGTATTATATTAACGATTGACAATCGAGATGGCATTTGCTGATAGTGAAAGTAACGAAAGTAACATGATTTCCAAGCCGTTGAACCATTTTGAAATCTTTGGAAAATAAATTTAAAAAAATAAAAAAAAAAATATATATATATATATGGAATAAAATAATTTTAACTGAAGAACTTTTTAAAAGTATATATATATTTTTTTTTTATTAAATAAGAACTCGAATTAAGAATTCGCGATCGCAAAAAAAAAAAATATCGAAAATATCGTAAAAGTTTTAATGTTTCTGTTTTTGCGAAATTACCACATTCCGATACCGTCGTAAATCGTCCAATCGATAACGATGATAATGAATAATTAATGACAGCGTTAGTTCGATGTTATATTGGGGATAATTTTACGAGACATTGAATTACGTGAAAGGAGACGTCGAAGTCTTTTTAATAGACGATCATTAGAGGAGTCAGTTATAGTCTGTCGTTCGTACGACAACGGTGGAGTTATGATTGCGGCGAGGCGTTTGATTGGGTAGTAGAGGTACATCTATGTACAGCTTCTCTCGGGTTGAGGCTTTGACCTCGTGTCGTGCTGCGACGTCGTCCTTCTACGAGGGAACGGTGAGTACCGATATTCGCTTCGCCCGGGTCCTCGACAGCGTCTCGTCTGACGGCACGTACGTACTTCTCCGTATTAGATACGTGACTGCGATGATATTTTTCCGCCCTTTTTTACTTTTTTGCGCGGTCCATACTACCGAGAAACGGTAATTCGCTTCTCTCGCGTTCGCGGTCCTTTGGTACGCATTAAACCGCTATGAGTGCGTAGGTACATTATAGTACCGCACATTCATTCGAGGATATGCGCAATTCCGCAGCACAACGCGCCGAGCCACGCCCCATCCGCTAATTAATTACGGATGAATTATGGATTCGAGAGCTCGTGCGGGGGGAGGGGACTCTCGCGAGCGCACGTTTGCTTAATTGGATACGATTCGTTTCTCGCTTCGCCGGCTGTACGCTACTTTTCTCTTCGGCAATCATATTGTCCCAAAGTTTGACTAATTTTCATTGACAAACGATAAAATCAAAGCGTTTTATCGTCGAAAAAAAAAAAAATTCGAAACTCAAATTTTATCGCGTTAACGACCATCGCACTTCAAAGCGACGCGAAATGTGTTCGAAAAAAAAAAAAAAAAAAATTGTTACAAATTGAAACGATAAAAATCGTTCGGAGTTGCATGGTAACGCAATAAAAATGTTGCAATGAAACATTCTATTGCAGAAGGGATCAATGACCCGTCCATGGCATACTTTCGTCTCAAACGCCCAAAGACTGATGGATGGCCAACAACTGTACCATTTGCCATTGCGGGCGAATGATAATAATGTTAGTCGTCGCATCCATCAATATTAACCGATCATTAATTTGCGGAAGGGTGACGCACGTCCGTTCGATATCGAAGAAATCTGGTTTTTCACTGCATGCGCAACGTGTAGCTATATGTATACATAGACTTCGAGAGGTGGAATACAAATGTATGATAGATTCGATATGTGAGTCGATGGTAGAGCGATATATATCGCAGGGTAACGGACGAAGGAGAGAACTTTAGAATAAGAAATATTTGAGATCGGATCAGTGGCGCGCAGCACGTCTCACCGTCGTAAATCATTTCGTCCCACTCTCTCGTGTCGAAGGTGACGCTATGCAAAGAAATAAGGACGAAGCGGCGGTGGAAGAGAGCCGAAGAAACACGAAAGATATATACGACGAAAGGGACGACCTGAAGAGGCAAAAGAAAAGTTTGTTCCTGCGAATGCAGCGAGTCGAGGGACAAAATTCTTTCTTCCTCTGTTTCTCTTTGCTATTTCTACTATCCGTTTCGCAAAGTATGCGTCGAATGTCCCAGTCGTTGACACCGTAATAAATCCCTTAAGTAACGGTAAAAATAACTGGTGGTACCAACTGTACATTTTTAAAAATGAAAATTAGTTTCTGAAATTTACTATTCGTCAATTTTTATTTTGTTTTTTCTTAGAATTTTTCGAATCAAATATATTTGAAATTTTGGAGCACTAAACACAAATACAGTAAAAAGACGATCCGAAGAAGCGAAATAAAAGTTTGATGCTGCGAATGCAGCGAGTCGAGGGATAAAATTCCTTCTTCCTCTTTGCTATTTCTATCTGTTTCGCAAAGTATGCGTCGAATGTCCCAGTTGTTGACACCGTAATAAATCCCTTAAGTAACGATAAAAATAACTAATAGCACCAACTATAAATTTTTTTTAATGAAAATTCATCGTTAAAACTTGATATTCGTCAATTTTTATCGTGTCTATTCTCACAATTTGATGAATGGAAAAATATTTAAAATTTTGGTCACATACTGGGACATCGTTAGTTCCGGAGATGTTCGCTTCTCTCTATAGCCTCGCGGCGCATGTTCGTTATCTACCCCGATCTGTCGGCGACACAAGTTTCTATCCTCTCGGTCGCAGAAACAACCCACGAGCAGACCTCGGGGTGACTAAACTTCACCCGCACGATCGGTGCCCAAGGGAGAGCTTATTGCATCGGAGAGCGAAGATTCTCAGCATATGCGCGTCGCACGTACATTCACGTTGCGAGAGGACAGAGAACCGCCAGATACCAGGTAGCCGGGGAGATACGTATTTCTGTGTACTTAAACCTTCGAACGGGAGCGAGTCTCGTGCTGCCATTCCGCTCTATGTATACGTTACTCCCGTATCGATAAGCGACCGAACGGTGTGGAAGGAGGGAACAGAATCGAACGACAAAAGATACACCAACTACCGTGCATATGGTCGCCAAACATTGACTTTAGATTAAACTGCACAACGGTTTTACTGCACTCCGATTCACCTCAGCATCGATAAAATTGCTGTCGGATAAACGTCAATATGTAATTCAACCCTTTCGCCGTTGTCAAACATCAAAATCGTAGAGATTTTAGTGAAATCTGTAAATACGCAATAATCATCGTAGATAAACAAAATCTTTCAATCTCTCGCAACCATTGTAAATATAATACGAATAATACAAATATAATTTATCGTATGTCTTTTAATAATATTTAATCTAATAATTTCAGCATTTAATCCATTTTATCCGAATTATCTTTTACATTCGTGTTACGATAACTCGAGCATTTTTCGCTTGAAGGGTTAATAATGTTTAATTGATCGATTTTAATGCTGGAATTTTGCGTAAATGAGACGACGTAACTTCATTTTTCGTTTTTACCGGAAATGCAAAAAATTTAATGATTTTGCTACAATTAAAATTAAAAATATAAATTTTCGCCAAAATTTCGTAAAGACGAAGGCACCCGGTCTCCCGGACCCATTTATAGCGTTAAAGAGGCGTATGTGATGTTAGGATGAAAAAAAGGATTTGCTTAAGTGTGAAACGGTATATCGTCGATGACCTTAAAAGGGCCGAAGAACATTGTTCTGGTAACCGAACGCAGAGTACAGCATCACCGTCGTCAATAGCAGCATTTACTTTAAATTTACTCCAAAAACAGGCAGAATTTTACCGCACATCACAATATCCGCAAAGATTTGAGATCAACAGGAGAACAGAGAGCATCCGAGTTTCACGCTGAACATTTATCGGTCGAGGCACGACCTCTTTCTTTCCCCTTAACCCGTCGCGTTGCCAACACCGGCACAGCGGAGCGGACACGACGACGAGGACCGTAGCAGCGGGAAAGTTTATCGCGAACGAAGCAACGAACGGTTGACAGCTCGGTGATGCATCGGTAGCGATCTGCATTGGCGTCGCGATAGATTATAAGCAGAGAACGAACAAGAGAACGAAACAAGTAACGTTGTTACGTGTACTGACGCTATAGTTTGGCTATGTATAGTACATGCGATCCTGTTGCGGGTGAAGTGGTGCATCAGCAACCGGCAAACAGCACTGTCGACTCTGTTCCACGTATCCGCATCCGCTTCGAGTTTATAGAGTGAGAGAAAAAAAAGAAAATCGTCCCGATTGGCCGCGGCAAGTACGCTGCACTCTTCGACACTCGTTGCTCAGGATAGACGCTACCGTACCGTGTATAGTGCCGACTTAAAGGTACTCGAAGCTCCACAATCCCATATTTAACCAGTTACTTGTTTTTTTTTTTTTTTTTTTTTTTTTTTTTTTTCGAATTGTCTGGTCATGCGATCGAGTCGTCTTTGCCGCTCGCCATAAACAACTCGCGTTCGAGGGCTCTTGATAAACTTCGAGTTAATTACTTTGAGCATTGCGCCGACTGTGTTCGACGGTGTGAAACTAAAGGTCTCGAACGATATAGGACGCGGTTCATCAATCATTTCTCGAGAGACAGAGAACTACGCACGCTATATAGAAAAATAGAATGGAAAAATAACGAGCGACTAGTGAAACGTCGAAGCTATGATACGTCGGGATACGATGGAGAAAAAAACTATTTTGGAGCATTCCGTTGAAATCGCTTTTGAATAAGTCGCGTATCGATTTTTAACTCCGGACTATCCGCCGGGCAAAAGACGGGAGTTAAGGTGAATTCCCGATAATCGACAGTGTAATCGACAATGTGTGCTTTGACTGTAGTAATATCGATATTCAAAGCATACAACGCTCGATTACTGGAACGTTTAACTCATGCGGTTTACAGTGAACATGTAAATTTGCGAGTTTTCTCGGTATCCGATGTTCTCAGAAACGACGAAAATGTGTTCATAGAATTTGGCACACCGTTTCTTTGCATCGGGAACTGTATTTTTTTCACGTTTTATTACGATTGAGTGCAAATTGATAGAGATAGAGTCAATAGAAAGTAATAGTTTCGAATATATCGAATATATCGAAATTTCGTCGATATATACGCCACCATTATATTTTCCTTCTCGCGCCGAATTCCCCGCGAAAGAATAAAAGACCGCTCGGCAGGCGCTCGATCTCTGAAGTATAACCTCAAAAAAGTATTTAACAAAGAAATTCTATCAACGAAGAAGTATAGAATAACAATTAATTATTCGCATTTCATAGTCGAGAGATTTCCATATTCCCACTGACGAAAAAATCGTCCGACTATAAAATGCTAAAAATTAATTGTTATTTCACGCTTTTTTGTCGATAGAATTTCTTTGTTACACACATTTTCATTTAGGAGTTTTTTAAATTTTTGTAAAATTTTTTTTTTTTTTAAGTTGCATTAAATATATTAAAAAATAATATTATAGTCGCGATAAAACGAATTTTTTTTTAAATTTGCTTTACGATAACTTGTTTCGAATTAATTTTACTCGTTTCATGATTGTAGTGTCGATGAATATTTAACACATCCTGTCGCCCCTTAATTTGCGCACGTAAACATTATGATAATGAATGAAAGTTAACCGATGTATACGAGCTGTATATCGCGGCATGGGGAGTATCGAGAAGTGAATACTGATGAATCGATCTTGTCGTAGGTCGCGATATATCTTGTCGCTTATATACAGGTGTGGTCACGTGCGAGCAATTTCCTGCAATCGGAGACTCACACCGGACAAACACGGGCCCCCGGGACACTTCGCTAAAAGTTTCTCCATTATCTTTAGCGTTTCGCAGTTAAGGAAGTATCAACTTTTTTCCGGGATCGGATAAACAGATAAGGGAGTAAACCTGTTATACCGAAGACACGAAAAAAAAAAAAAAAAAAATGAAACAAACGCAAAAATTGTCCGATTTTATCGACAAAACTACATATCGCTCCGAAAAAACTTATAATTCAATTCATTATGAGATCGGGACGTAATATTGAAATATTAAGTTTCAACTATATTTTTGGAGTTCCGTATTAAAAAAAAAAAAAAAAAAAAAAAAAAAAATGGATCGCATTATTTTATTATTATTTAAATAAAAATAACAATTCCGGAATCGATGCCAACGTAATATAACTTTATGGGTTACAAAGACCTTGAAAACGCTGTTGTTTTTTCGCTCTTACACTCCACGCGGAAGGTTTATATACCGCTGTAGTATAAATGTACCTGCGCAACGCAGTTTGTCCTCAAAACTCGCTCTGCGGGGAGTCGCGACTCAACGAGAAAGACGGTAACGCGTCTCCTTTACCCGGGAGGACTCGAGCAGAACATATCCGAGAAATCTTGTTTCCAACCTCTGTCACGCAACGAGACTGCGGACGGGAGAGTGTACGGAGTATATATACAGTATATACTCTCCGCATCGTTTCCAGAAACGACAAACAACATGCCGTGGATTTTAACGTCTGTCGTTCACTCGAACACGAGATCTCTCGGTGCAGACGAGATGTAAGTACACGCGATTAATTTATCATAACATTAAGATGATCTCCGAGGGACTCGAGAAATCCTGCGCGGCCTTCAAGCAGTTTTCGCAATCGCATTGATCTCCTCGTCGATCAACTTTTTCGATCTTCTGGGATTTATAATCGATTCCTTTTACTTCAGAGATATCTCGGTGAACGGGAGGGGGGTACACGCTCCGTATTATAAAACCGAATGCACTGTAAGTTACAGTGAATTTATCATTTACTTGACTTCCTTCGTTAATAATTCACATCGATAGGAAATACCAGAAAAATAATAAGAATTATAATAATAATAATAATAAAATTTGATAAATGATTAAACATTTTTTTTCGATATGAAAAATGACTCGAAGGGACGAGAAAAAAATTATGACGATGGATGGAATTTTTTTTTTTTTTTTTTTTTTTCGTATATCTTTCCGGCGTTTGGTACACACGGCGAAACTTTTAAATCACTACTATCGTCTTTTATGTATACACATATATATATTTTTTATTATCGCGAGCGAATGATTTATTTTGTGATAAAGTTGAAAATCGTGTTTGCGTGTGGAATGCACGAGTTTCTCATGGTGGTTCGCCCGGCGAACGGTCGATAGCAGGACGTATAACCGTCGTCAGCAGCATCGTTCCCGTCACGACGGAATCGACCGCCGGTACCCGACGACGAGAGCCACCACCGCCATCGAGACTCTCTGTCTCTCCCCCTGTCTCACCGCTCGAAACGACACACTGCGCGCTACTGCTTGGCAGAAGGGGGGGATACACTGTGCTCTACTCACAGTGCCACGTTGGACTACTATCGACCCACTATACGCAGCTTCCCACGGGGCCGATAGATATATAACACCCCAACACGCTTCAAACTTCGAACGACCGAAATTTACGAGTTCCCTTGTTCTCCTGACGTACGAAACTTGACCTCATTGTTGCCGCGAAATATTTCGATAGCATTGAGCCGCTTTACTCCGAAAACTAAAAATCAATCGATTTATTCGCTATTCCTATTTCTCGATTCCTCCGTTTTTATTATCACGGAAAATTCGAAGTTTGTATGAATTTTTTTTGTTAGCGTTGAAATTTTATGTACGACAGCTAAAAATATATTTTTTATCATTTTAATTATAATTATTTATCAAATTTTTATATTATTGTTATTGTCGTTTATTTTCGGAGGTATCGCTTCAGTTGCTTTTTACAAAAAATCTCTTTAAAGTAAATTCAGTCACATTTCGGTAGAAAAAAAATTTTAAAACGAATTTTTTATATGATATTTAAGTTTTAAAAATTTATATTATATTTAATTGTCCTAAAAACATATTTTATTACAATTTTTTCTTGTTAGCTGTTTATTTTTTTATTTTTTTTTTACTTTGTCGCGAAAATTAATACATTTTATTTATACGGTTGGTAGTTGAATTTACCTTCGCATCCGGTAAATGTCTGAGGAGAATTAAGGCGCAGCTGAGGTTATCATGGGACAGTTTCCCCGTCGTAATGCCGTATTAACAATTGCCCATTGGCTATGAATTATAAAGTTTGATGAATTAACGATCCCAACGACCACGAAAATCTATTTCAGTTGACTTCGTTCCGCGGTTTGTTTTTCTTTAATCCTATTTCACGCTTTTGAAGTAACGTTTGAACATCGTGTTACGCGTCACGGTGAAACACGCGTGATAAATTTTACGAGCTTTCGAGTTTCAGAATTCGTGGCGCACTACCGCGTTCGGCAATGCGGTCTTAAGTAACACGTGCCGCGGCACTCTTTTCGAAACTTTTTCACTTCATGATTTTCCCGATATATCTTTGGCGCGAGAAGACAAAATTACTTGAGAAAATATATTATTATGGTTATAAATTTGTTTCAAAAGTTTCTATACTTCAATCGTAATAAAATTTTTAATATCACCGAAGTTTCATCCCGAAACTTTGAGGTTATTAATTAAATTGACGAAATGGGATTATAGTCGACGACGCGTCGAGTTAACAATCAAATTTTGTTTTAAAAGTCGCTATATATATATATATATATTATTATTATTTTTTTCTACACATTTATTTGTGTTGCATAAAATTTGATAAAAAAAAAACTCAAATTTCAATCGAAAAGTTATATTGAAAAAATCTGATTGTGCAAAAAAAAAAAAAACTTCAATGAACAATAAATTGGGAAAAGCGATGTTGCAAAATTTTCCATGCAGACATTCGAGAGCTAAAATAAAAGTGTTGAAACCCGCATGAGATTTCCGGGTCTATTTTATAGCAATCCGTTCGTTGGACTGCACTTATACGTGTACACGGACACACGCGTCGAACGGACGACGAGTCGAGAGTACGCGAGTGCGAAAACAAGAACGAAAAAAAAAAAAAAAAAAAAAAAAAAGAACTGCGCTCCGCCGTCTCCGGCATTTAACACCAGCAGCCAAAGCAGTAGAAACAACAGCAGGAAAGCAGACAGTCGCGATAGAGTGTGGTGAGTGAAAGAGGCGACCGGCTGCTGCTGCACCAGAAACAGCAGCTTCTCTATCTGCTCGCCGCAACTCGTGCGACACACTACTTCATTTTCTCTCTTTCGTATTCTCACTTCGCATATATACCTTTCCCCCTCACCACCCCCCCCCCCCTCCCCCCGCGCGAACCAGTTCTCATTCACTCGACATTATTCACAAAGCAGCGGAGACTCGTGGACCTCTTTCGTCGTACCTACGTAACGTCTAGTTTGCTGGCGCAACCAGTTTTTGGCCCTTTGCTTCACGGGGTATTTTTAAAAATTTCAAAAATTACTTGAAACAAACGAAAATCGTTTATTACCCATCGATTGATAGTTTCCCGTGATGATAATCATTTCCATATTAATTTTAGAACACGAGACATATTTTTGCACCTCTTTATTGGTAGACGCGAGTCTGGGAGACCCGATGCGTTTATCGTTGCAAAACTTCGTCAAAAACCAATATTTTTTCGATTTTGGAGGGAATGTTGATAATGCCAAAAAATTATTAAGAAAATAAAAAAAAAATTGTTCAACGAATCATCGGACAATATAAGTTCTTTTAGTAGTAATCAATTCGTACATTTTTCTGAAAACATTAAAATTTTTTTGGATTTTTTTTTTGTAAATGTATTTTGTAAATGTATGTATTTTGTAGATGTAAATTCACAAATATTGGATACGTTTTCACAAAAAGTTCAGTCATTCGGAAATACTGATCAAAGATTTGTCGACAACGGGAATTGCGAAAAAAAAAATTTTACCGAATTCTTCTGCTAAATAAAAAGTTGGAATGCCGGATGATTTTTTGCCATTTTTTTTTCAAAAACAAACTTGTTAATAACTTTTCGGAACCATTATTATGGAATATCAATATTCTTAGCATCTTCGATATGATTAAAATTTTTCGGATTTTAATTGCATTATTAATTACGCAAAATTCTCTCAGAATCTCTCCATTGATTAGGAATGTAACTCCCTTCTTAATTATAGTGAAATTGAAGCACCAAAATGGAAGAAAGATCTCTGTTAAGTCTCAATATACAGTGAAAACTATAAAAGTCACACGTTTTTTAATGAGATCTAAAAAAAAAAAAAATTGATTTTCGTGAAATCGTTCGACTTTACCAGATCCATGTGTGATATTCTGGGATAAAAATTCCGACTACATCGCAACATTTTATCAACAAATTCAGTTAATTTAAAACCTTAAAACACTTTTATTATAGTCCTCATCCTCACCGTTTGTTTCGCGAATAACGTCGAATTGCATGATTACTAAGAGTGGAAAGTTGCGGGATTCGTTCGTTGAGTGTAATTTCGTTGTACGAAGTTTCGCGAGATTATGTTCTCGCGTAGGACGGTAAAAGACCGAATCCCCGTCGCTCATCTATCAATCACGCGATGGTTCGTTGGTCCGACTGAGAGACACAAGCAAATGCGAAAAGTGTTAATGCACGGAAAATTGCCGGAAGTATCTTTTTTAACGAGTGCCAAGGCAACTCGTAGAAACCTACACGACTAAGGTATAGTTAAAGAGAATTAGCACATGTAAGTAGGTCTAAGTAATATGCAAAGCACGCCTCCACTTTCTGCTTACGTTTTTCCCTCCCATCTCGCGTGGTACGTATATTCTTTTCGTTCGTTTCGTTCTTTTGTTGAAATGCGTTATAGATGCTCCGGAGTTCCGCGCGAATGAAAGAAAATGTGTTTCCAAAGAATTTTTTTTTTATAGAAAGAAAATCTCATTAACCAACTTAAAAAAAAAAAAAAAAAAAAAAAAAAAAATGAAAAAGCACTATTAACTCCTTCAGGTAAAAAATTAAGGACCAATGATTTCTTTCATTTTCGCAACTCGTCGTTAACGACCACGCGGCAGGCTTTTCCCGTCGAATTTTTCACCGTGTAAATCCGCAAACTCGGTACTTATTCGAATTGCGATAAAATAGGTATACATACAATTGTAATCGCGATACAGTAGTGGAGAGTCGCGAATCCGAAGAAAAAAAAGAAATAATACGCGCGGTCCATGAACGGGAGCGTTGCTCACCTGATGTACAAAACATCGGGCGTTGCGACACACGGAGAAACCATTACAAAAGTCGGATATACACAAAGAGCCGAGAGCGCGGACTCTGCCGCAAGGGACATTTGAAAAGGGGTGTTGAACCAACGGAATGGGATTTGTTTGTGACTTTAACGCGAATGTGTGGGCATCGCGTTTGTGTGAGTAAAATCGCGAAAGCCTTTCTTTCCGACGTTTCGACATTTCGAGGTCTGGCAATGTGTTATGCGGCGTGAACTCCGTGTGTAACACGTAAAATGCGATATGGTGCGTTCGTGTATGTGGGGGTATATAGCAGGCGGGTAGGTACAGCATAATCGAGAAAGAACACAGCCGACGCCCGAGGAAAAACGCTGTGAAAAACACGTTGTAACGACGCGACAACGTTAGTGCTTTTTCCCTTTTTTTCTTCTTTTACGCTTTTTTTTTTTTTTTTTCTCGCTCCGCACAACCCAACTTTCCGAGTTTGGACAACGGAGCGCATTGTGAAGGCGAAGAATAATGCGGGTCTCGTTAAAAATAATTCATTTAACCACAATACACATTCGTGTGTACCGCGCGCGCCTCCAAGACCTCCGCTACAATGCCTATGGGTGACGAACGAATTCACGCGCTTCGTGTGAAACGATTGTTGCTTACATCGAGAATCAGCTGCACTTATCTATTTTTCTTGCTTTTACGAGCCTTTAGTAGAAATTCTTTTGACTTTTGGTTACAATTTACAATTTATATTATTCACAGTTTCTTACGATATCTGCGGTGGTGCGCTTCCAGAAAAACTTAAGATTAATCGCGACAACAGTTTCAGCTGAGAATTGAGACATAAGAATTCATTGGAAATACTTTCATTTGTTTTTACTGCAGCAACAATTTATTCATTAAAAATTTATTTAAAAAAAAAGGATGAAATATTCCGCGTTAATGGGGTACTAACGTTTCAAAAATTGTTTTTACACCCCTTTAAATGAGAAATTCGCGTGAACTGAGGGAAATTTGGATAAAAAAAAAAAAAATTTAAATAATCACTTTTACTAAAAAATAATTATTACTTTATTTATTTATTGTATTTAATTTATTATTATATATTTTGTATCAATATAAAGTGAAAACTCGTTAATCCAGATTCCCCTTAATTCACGCGAATTTTTCGTATAAAAGTTATAGAATTTCTTAAATTTTGATAAAATATCGACGCGACCGTAAGGACAATCTTAAGTCGAAAAAAAAAACGATTCGCAAACTTCCTTAATTGGCTCTTTGAATTGCAACACGGAAAATAACGTTGACGCAATATTTATTCTTGGTAACAAGGATAATACTCGAGAGATACGGTTGAGAGACGTTAGCAATGAAAATTCTGGCGTAATGCTCGTAATAATTATGCTAATTAAGCGACGCGCAATCTCCACAGTTGTTTTGCACCCTCTCCGGTCTTATCGCGTCGTTCTCGTATTCATATATAAATACGAGAGAACTCTCGCGGTTAGTTAGATGGGTACGCGTAAGCAAGAAATTCAAGAGGTAATATCGCGAGGAGAAACAAGAGAGGGCGATAGATGTTAGATGAAAGGCAATGTGTTCGGATGACGTCTCTTTCTTCGTTCTTCACGAGATGGACGAGACTTGGGGAGGGATGGGAGGGGGCGGGAGGGGTGAAGAGGGGTACAACATGTGGAAAGACTGATGACTCGACCGTGCCACGCATTTCGCTGGTGAAATACTCGCGAGAAACCGTGGAACAAAGTTCAAGCTTTTACGGGGGCTGTATATACCGCGCGAAGACAAATTGCCTCAACTTTCGTTGTTGCGAATTCCCTCAGTTCGCTGCAGATACGAGAGTAGTAATTAAACTCTCGTGCACGGAATTTTTTGTCTTATTAAGGGCCACACGCGGTAGAAGCGTCGAGCGAATACACCGATGGTAACGAATCATTCTTCTCTTTTTTTTATTCCGGAGATCGTTGTGATGCATCGACCGAAAGCAAATTAAGTTTTCGCGGAAAATACAACGGATCGCAGACGAGAATTTAATTTGATTTTTCGTCGGAATATCTCGATGGTTAATTCCGGAAAAAAATAGAAAAAGTGATTGAAGGCATTTTCCAGTGCATTTTTCAATACATCGAGTAGAGTTTATTTTTACAAGAATCGGTAAATTTTTTTTTTTTTTTTTTTTTTTTTTTCGATTTTATCTCGGATTTCATATCAGTTGGTCCAAAAAGCCCTCGTAAATCAATTTTAACACAAATCGGAGTAAAAGAAACACATTGATCACTCATACTTCGAGTGCCTATCGATATTCTTTTTAGGGCCTTTTTTTTTTATCTCCGCACGAGATTACGAGAAGCACAGATTTTTCTACGAAATGCCGTCGTAAATTGAATTTTTTTTTTTTTTTTTATAAACTCAATATCAACGCAAGATTTTTTTTTATAATTGAATAAAAATAATAACGGTGATTTTGATTCTTCAATAATTAGTAACTCGCTTCGACAAATTATGTTAATAGCCCGTAACTAGCGGCCTTTTTCCGCCTACGTGATAAAAGGCAGTTGATTATTCGCTGCGTGATCCATATGTATATATATTGAAGCGATAATTTACATACTTATTAGCGATTTCAGAATCGCTATTATTACGATACGGAATTAAAATTTTTCTCAACGCGCTCTGATTTCGAAGGTAATATATTTCTCACCGTATAGCCGGTTTCGGACGCGTCGGTTTTATAGTGTTGTTACACACCTCTTTGGACGCGCGGAGGAGGGCCGGTTCGACAGTTCTCGTCGTCGCTTTCTCGTCGCAATGCGATAAGATAACCCCTCTGCGTGAACGGGAACGTTGCACGTTATTTTTAATATTATATACATATATATATATATATATATATATATATCGTGGGACACGATATCTCTGCGATGTCGTGTTTCGATCGACAACCAATTTTCGGTGGCAGAACGATCGACTCGGTGACAAGAATTATCGACAAACACGTCAATAGCAGGCGAAAGAAATCGTGAAAATGTTAACTTTCGTTTTTTTTTTTTTTTTTTTTTTCGAGAAAATAAGAAATTGCATTCCGGTAAAATATTTCGAAAAAAAAAAATATAAAATACAAACGAAACATTTATCTAAAGGCAGCTGTTGCAGATGCACGGCGATTGAATGCGGCGGTTAGCGTGTCGATAATGATAAAATTTATCGTAAATTTTTACGGAAATCGTGGATTAGATTGTTCCTCGATATCTCGTGTTGACGGAGTACGCGATAGACATCGACACATTTGGTGTACGTAGATACATGCAAACGTGCGTATAATTATTATTTCAACGATGTTATAAATTTCCGGGGGAAATAATGTTATTTTTCATTATTTCGAAGAATTCGCCAGGTAA
The DNA here is from genome assembly GCA_934046635.1 of Buathra laborator. Classification (NCBI taxonomy): domain Eukaryota; kingdom Metazoa; phylum Arthropoda; class Insecta; order Hymenoptera; family Ichneumonidae; genus Buathra; species Buathra laborator. Next base: position 18,356,344 of record OW203895.1, on the reverse strand, counting down.
ACGCCGAAGCAGAAGAAACTTAAACCTTAAAACACAACAGATACTTCCGCACATCTTTACCGATCTCTTTATAGTCACGAAACTTCGTCAGAAATCAATATTTTTATGTTTAATTGCAATAAAATCGAAATACGAGGATATAATTACGATGTCTGAAGGCGGAATATCGATATATTAAAAATTGAAGAATTTAATTCTAATTGATGAAGAAAATTTTTAAAAATTCAGGATTTTCTTAAACAGCTTCGAGATATTGCGATGAGGTGGAGCTATGAAATCGGAATCGAACGAAACTACTTTATCCCCGTTGAAAGGGTCACGAGACTAGAGATAGTCGTCGCTAACCACTGCGCAATCGAAGATAGAGTTCGTTACCGTCGTTAATCAACCCTTTGATTCGTATGCGCGCACTCGGCAATCGGGCGCTCGTCGAGTGGCTCGGGTAACGATATTGACGTCCTCGTTATCCAAGTATATACCTACGCGTCGATTCAATTAACTACCCGCGATTCCGTTAGAGTCGATTAATTGAATTAGAGTGGTGACGACGTAAAGGGGGGGAGAGGGAGGAGGGGGGAGGGGAGAGATCGTGCCGATTGGACGAGCGTGTTAAGTCGACGGGCTGACCGATAATCCGATAAGCGAAATCTTTGTGCAACACCCACACTCTATGCAAACGAGTTTCAGCGTCAAGCGTCTGTCGTCGAACGGTATCGTTACGATCGGTGTAACTTTAACGTGAAAATTCATGGATAAGTTTCCGTTTAGTTTTTTTTTAATCAGTATCTTTATTACGTAGATGTTATCAAATGTTCGTAAGATAATGAAATTCTCAAAAAAAAAAAATTTACAAATTGCTCCGTTTTTCATAAATTTTTTTTTTTTTGGCAATTTACGTTTTTTACAAAAAAAAAAAAAAAAATGCGGAATATTTTTGATTAAATTATCTTTGTAAAATGCATCATTTTTTATTATTTTTATAACGATAAATTATTTTTGTTGTTCCGTAATATGGATTTTTGGAAGTGAAATTTTGTTCCCTTATTCATTGTAATAGAAGAATAAACTTCCGGTGTCGAAAAAAAAAAAAAAAAAAAAAAAATCGCACTCCGGACATCGTGACCTATGGGATGATAAGTAAATTCTTTATGCACGCACACTGATGTTGTTTTATCGTTGAGTGTCTACATAAGATTATTTTTATCTCAATTGGAGTCATTTACATTCTCGACCTGGTGGTGAGCTTTCAATTCATCTGATTTCGCTATGCGTCACGCTGCATCTCGTTTCTGGGAAATATCGTATGTATACATTCGCGGCTCGTATATATATATACATATAAATCTGTTTGCTGCACCACAGAAGCTTTGGGAACTTCCGGTATCGAGAAGTAACTACTAATAGAAATAGAATCGAAAGAAATTCGTGTCACGGACCTTTGCTTGAATAAACATTTCCCCGAATTCTTGGAATCCCACGAATAGCAATAAGTATACGAAAAATATATTTCCGAAATATATGAAATTCGACGTTTGCATATAACAAAATATATCGATTAAATAACTGATTATATATATATAGTGACATATATTTGCCGAAATATATTTTAAAATACATCCGCGATATACCATTTTTCGATGTTTTCGATGTTTTCGATGTTTTACGATACTTTTTTTTTTCTTGCGAGATATCGATTAAAAAATCACTCCGAGTCCCGTTATAACCCAAGAAACTGGAAAATTGACTACAAATGTATTCATTCCTATTTCAAGGAACAAGAGATATGAATAAATTCATCCGGAAGTCCATAATTGATATCCATAAACTCAAGTAAACTTCTTTATTCGTTATTTCGCAGGTTATATCTCCCGGAAGTCATTCTTGTCGCGAAATACGATAATGTACTTTCGTCGTCGGGACGACGACGCTCGATGAATAAATTGCGAGTTCGAGCTATCGGCAGGCATGGAAAAAAAAAAAAAAAAAAAAAAAAAAAAAAAAACGTTTTCGTTGCTCGAAGTTTGTCTTTGCATAGTATCGCAACAATAATTTTCTACGAGCGTTTTGCGTTACGATATTCATACGAAATTGCGGAAAAGATCGCGCGAAGCGATGAATTTGTGAAAAAAATTAAGTATCCAATATAAATAATAATAATAATAATAATAGATAAAAAAAAAAAAAGGAAAAGTACAGCAGTAGCGGAAGACTATCAGAAGAGGCAGAGAAACGGCTGCTCCTCCGCTGGTCTCGTTTGGTATTCGGCTTACGAATGTATAGGGTATGGCGCGGGGTGCGCGCGTCCGTGCATGCGTTTCGACCCCCTTCTTTCCTTACTCACGCACGCGTTCACAAATCTTTCTTTTCTTTCATCCTCTTTCATTCTCGTTTTCTCTTCGTTTCGCTCATTCGCGATCTCTCCCTGTGCTCCTAGCTGCTTGCTGCCGCTGCTGCTGCTGCTGCTGCTGCTGCTAAGGAACAGACCAAACGAGCGCACGAAAGCCGGCCGGCCGGCTCGTTTCCATCGTCGGCACAATACTATATATCTCCGAAAGGACCCGGTGAAACTTACACACGCGCGTGTATACGCTTATCCGAGATGCAGGAGAAACCCACACACGTGTTTTTGTTACCATTGCGAAGGGAATAAACGACGAGAGACCCGTATTTTTTTTTCTTCTACAGAGATAAAAGAAGAACGGCGGCAATGGCTTTAGAAGGAAAAAAAAAAAAGAAAAATATGGACCTCGGAGAGATAAGAACGAAGGAAGATATATTTCGTTACTCCTTCCGGAATAAAAATTAAAACGATTTGGATGAATGAAAAAATATCGAAAAAATAGGTGTTCACTAATATTTTCGATGTATTTGTACCATTTTACGTTTTTTTTTTTTTTTCGTTAAACATTGCAATTCGCGCGAACGGGGCGATGGGGAACATTAATTTCGAAATTTAGAGGCACAAGAGACTTGGAAAATAAAATCAATATTTTTCGATTCCGATTTTTTCTTTCGTGTTTTTAATTAAGAAAAATTGTATAACAGAATACACTTTTTTTTATCAGATTTTTGCATGAAATTTTTTTTATTTTATGTTGTAAAATTTACGACTCTCACGGACTATGTAATGTTTGGCTATCTGATTGACATAAAAATCAGCGGATAGGTTACCACTAACATTTCCGCGGCAAGATAAATGCTATCGGAACGATTTATTTCGCGTGACAAGCTTCTCGCGGTGTATAATATTTCGATTAAAAAAATGTCGCATTCAAGTGTCATTGACACCCGACGAACGAAAAAAAAAGTTTTTCGCGATCGATTAAAAAAAAACACACAAATTCTCACCTCATCGAAAAACGAGTGCGTAGAAAAATCCTTCTCGGCAAATGCGTTTCTTTCACTCACGAAAAAAAAAAGATCGAACGAATTAATCCATTATCACGTCGTACCGTATCTTTATCTTTTATCCGCACTCGAAAATTAAAAACTCAAGATAATAACAAACTTCACCTCTGCTGCGTTTACGTACCGCGGCGGTATATATGAAATAACTCTCGGAAGGCCAGACGCTCGAGAAATCTCAAGAGTCACTCTTTCTCTGTGCCCACAATTTCTTTCTCACGAGTTACGAAAGCGCGTATTTAAAACTCTCGCACTTAAAAAACGCACAAATTTTCACAAAAATTCTTTCGTCAACGCGCGATTTTCACCGCGAAAACGAAAATAAACAGTTCCACAAATTTCGCGACTCCGGTTATTTTAACCTTCAAAAATAATTCGAATTTTTGCACTCGTTTCGAATCGATCGTTCGTTGTTTTTCCTTTGCACTTGTTATTTATTATATTTTTTTTTCGAATTTCGAAGAAAACTCGTTCCGCGTTCCGACGCGCGTTTATTTATCGTCGAAAACGTTTGTTGTATCAATCCTCTCGCGACGCGAAGTAACGACGAGTCTGTTATACGCACGTGCAACCGTAGAATCGCGACATTCAACGATCTTACCCCGACGATCGTGGAGCGCGCACTGCTAGCTTCGTGCCGCTTGCGCTTGTTCGACCCTTCGAGCTGCGAGCGATGTAGCAGCAGCAGCAGCAGCGAGCGGCAGCGGCAGCAGCGGCTGGCGAACGAGCGTCGAGACGCGAGAGTCCGATGTTGCGCGCGCGGCACTGTGGCGGCGCCGTGAATGTATCGGTGTTGGTGTGGAGAAGCAACGAAATATACACAAGCGATGTGTCTCGTTTCTCGTAGCTGTAGCGTGTAGCGATGGTGGGGGCAATATCCCCTACTGGTTCTGTCGCTCTCGCGCTCGCTACACGGCGCGCTTTATCTATGCAGCGATGCTGTTAGTAGTATAGTATATACATATATTACGATCTTCCATCGTTCTTCCTCGGTCTCTCGAGCCCCCCCCCCCCCCCGCCCGCCCCTCCAGCGCGCGCTCCTTTGCCATCGTCTCAACGGTGCGTTGCCGCAGCGCTCTCGGGACTCGATCGCGCATCCCTCGTTTTCGTAGCACGTTTTCTGTGTGTAGGTACTATGGTTAAAATACGATATAGTAAGAATACTACGTATAGTAGCCTCTGTAGCGTCGTGGGCCTTGTCCAGCTGTAAACGGCCGCGGTACAAGCGTGTGGGAGGGGTCCCGTGCGATGCACAGTGAGTAGCATCTCAAGCGGACGAGAATTACAGTTATTGGCATAGTTTTGTCATCTTCCGAACAATGGAATTCATAGAGATATTGCCAATCGCTGTATCGAAGCAGCGAGTTCGACTAATATGTGTTGCTGCAAGTGACCTGCTTAACGAAGGCGAAGAATAAAAAGTACAAAGTCACGATCGATCTAAATCGTATCTAAATCGATTGTTTGTATATCGCACGAACGTGCAATAAATAAATAATTAATTTCGCAAATGCCACTGTTTTTTTTATCTCCCTTTTGTATGATAACTGTTAAAAAATATTTGTCATTCACTCAAAAATGTTTAACTGAGTAATATAGTTAATTATGGGAAAATTTGTAAAAAAAAAAAAAATCGATCGTAAGATATTTTTGGGAATTGCGTTAAAATCACACATTTTATCGTAAAAATGAAAATTTTACGAAAAAAGTTAAAAAATTTTGCCAAAGAAGAAATAGTACGATAAAACTTCGCTCATTAATGCGTAGTACAATATTAGAGGTTTTGTAGTTCGTAGCAACTAATGGAAATGAATAATAATAATAGTAATAATAACGAGATGCTGATAGCTACATACACGAGAGTCCCGGTGGCCGCGTGCATCTCCTTATTACTCGCCCCTCATCGCTAATTATCGGCCTCGCGTCGTGACTCTCGGCAGGTAGATCTCTGGAACCTTTCAGGTTATCGTTTTTTTCAATTCCCTACCCTCGCATTTGTTTTTCCCCCTTTTTGTTTTTAAAACCCTTCTTCCATACCACTTCAGTCATCAAAGAAGAAGAAGAAGAAGTGAAAGAGAGAAGATAACGAAAAAGAAAAAAAAAATAAATAACAGCGAAGTAGAAAGAGGCAGAGCCCTTGGCATCAATTCCTCGTTACTCTCGTCCTCGTTCGATGTCGCTTTGTATTTGTTTTATCCCTCATCGTATCTCAACCAAGAGGAAAGAAAAGGAACGAAGATGCAAAGGGTTTGTGCACAACGGAGGATACCAAACGAGAATTCAGCTCGACTGTAATCTCGATGGGAATCGCCCAGAAGCCCTTCGACCCTACATGCGCCGTACGCTCTTACGGAAAGACGTCGGGGCAAAATGGACCACGCGAAAAAAATTTACTACCGTTTAATTAAATTTTTTTTAATTCCATGGGATACCGAAAAATATTTACGTTGTCGAATATTGAATAACTTCGGACCATAAATACGACATTCATTTTCAATTCAAATTATTTTTTGTATTTAACAGATTTGCAAAAAAAAATATTTCAATGGTGAATTAATTGAATTTTTTAAATATTTTCTATGAAATTCCTATTTTTACGGTGACTAATGATTTTTCAAATTATCCGACGATCTAAAATTTTATGCAATTTACGTAATAAAAAAATACAAAAAAATGGAGTATTATTGAAATGCTGTGTTGTTTTATTGCAAAATAGGTGTTCCGTTTTGCCCCATCTTCTCCTGTATTTGATATAATATACTGTACCACGCTATGGAAAAGTATTCGGGACCGAGTGGAGCGCACGGTTTGGAACAGTCGTGACTCAGTGGCATTCGTAATGCAGGAAGACTCACGTGCAACAGGGGTCTACACACAACCGCGTGACCGGTTCCTCGGTTCTCTCCGGCGAGGTTCCCTTTCCGCTCGAAAGATCGAACCGACCGATCGGGTGCAGAGGGTCTTCGAAGAGTCGACCTCTCGCCAGCTTGCATACACACGAAGTCGCGTATTCTCTGTTTCCCGAAGTCGGGTCGCGACAACGACGACGGCGACGACGACGAAGACGACGATCGTACCGATGAGATTGTCCGCTAACAGCAGGCGCCCGAAGCGACAACCTTCGAAATAGGACACAACTTCTGATCGCTACAGCGACGAGACGAGAGACTTTGGGATATACAAGAGGTTATAAGAGAAGAAAAAAAAAAAAAAAAGGAAAAAACGATACTACGCTCGTGTCGAAGGGAACGCCGTGTGCGAGGAACCCTCGTTAAGCTCTCCGCCTCATTAATCTATGCAGATATATATCAGTCAAGTTTCTATCTTCTATATGCAGCATGTATAAAGTTTCGATCACGAAGTCATAAATCGTTCGGAAACATAAAACATAAACAATTTTTTTTTTTTTTTTTTTTTAAAGTTTGTCTAAGATATATGTTTGTTTTTCAAACAAAACGAAACATAAAATAAACAATATTTCGTCCTTTTTGTATGGGAATTTTCGGGTTTTTTTTTTTCTAATTTCGTTGCATTGCCATAAAGGTGAAGCGTAAATTATGTTTTTTTTTATTCAAGAGAAAATGAATTTCGAAATACGCAAAGTTATTTTTAAATAATTATTATATTAGCCGCACAGGTGTTTTTAAAAATAATAATAACAATATTATCTATATTACGATTGTTCCTTTCGTGTCTTAGGAAAAAAAAAGGAAAAAAAAAAAATCAAATTCTAATATATATTCTTGTTTTTTGAATAACAGGAAACATAAAACATAAAGAATGTTGCAGCGCGTTTGTACGCGAATTTAAGGGTATTTTTTGAATTTTTTACATTGCAAGAAAGATAAAGCGTAAACTACGTTTTTTATTGTACAAACATGAATTCTAAGTTATTTTTCTTCCACTGCTAAATAACGTATATGTGTATTTGTCACAAATGCTTTGAGAATTACGACGTGATTTACTGCTCGCAGGAATCTTTCCAATGTGTCTATCCAACCGTTTAATGCAAACATTTTATCCAAAGAAATTAGGAGTCAACGAAAAAAAAAAGGTATTAAAGAGTTGAGGAAAAAAAGAAAAAATCCTCGTAAAAGACGCGCGTAGGATATAGTAGTAAGAGAAAAATCCGTAGCAAAAAGAAACCTTTCAAAACATGCCAGTCACACGGATACGAGTCGGCGTGCGTTCGGAATGGGATTCCTCGTAATTGCACCCTGCTGACACCGTCGGGGACGCCGAAGAAGAAGACGACGACGACGACGACGACGACGACGCCGGAGTCGCGTCGTTCAGTCTCTCAGTCCGCTCGTTTTTCCGCGACGACGATCCCGGAATAGCGCCAATGCAGGATGAACCTCACAGGGGCTGACTATAAACTTTACGTTTTTTATTTCTGTTGATTTTTTTTTTTTTTTTTTTTTTTCGAGTGGATGAAGAAGGAGTAGAGATGATGCTGCGCGAGGTAGGAGAAGGAAGATACGGACGGTTCTTCGGTAGCTGGAATGACGAACGACCGAAGCATGGTTCCGATTATGATCTCAAGTCTTTCCCTGTCCGGACTCTCCCTCACAAGAAGGAAAAACGAATAAAAAAAAGAAAAAAGGAACAAAACGAATGAGGATGAGACAGGAAAAAACGAAGTTTATCCTTCCATTCTCATCGATGTGTGTGTTTCTTTTTTTTTTCTTTCTTTGTTTTCTTAATCTCTCGTCTTGCTTCAGTCCTCGTTCGCCAGTCAATAATAATTGCCATGATGGATGAACGACCTGAACAGTCCTTCGCGTCGTTCTATCACTCAACATCACGTGTTTAGCCTTACGACGCCTATGGCCCGTCTTTCTTTCATTCTTTATGTGCAGTTGGTTCGCCGCTGAAGAGAAAATGGAATCTTCTCGTAGTAGAGACGGTTGTCTCAATTGTACTTTAATCTTTTTTTTTTTATTTTTTTTACGTCTATCTATATGCAATTTTTTTTATTAACTTCGAGTGGATTTTAAAACACAAAACTTAAGCCAACTGAAAAAAACTTTCGGAGCAGTATATCTTTCGCTAATTCGATGTATTTTTTTTTTATTTTTATTTTTTTTTATTTCTTCGTGATTATTCTCTTTGGGCTTTGATATCTCTTATAATTCAAGAGTTCGCTGGATTTTGCTTTACTGCAAACTCTTCCGCTGACCGGTGTTCGGAGGGGTGGTTTCGGGAGAAGAGAAGGGGGCGAAGGCAGGTGAAAACTTTATAACAACTGACTTCGTGCTGCTGGGTACTCTAACCGTACTTGTAAATAATGTAAAAGTTGCAGAGGAGTCGGTCGGAGCCATAAGTCGAAAGAACGAGGATGAGAAATAATTCGAGTATCGATTGGAGGGCAAAAGTTCCGAGACTCGATATCGCCGCGGTGCGGACTGCTCGACTTCCGAACGTTGCGAAGCACCTTGTAAAATACCGAAAGTTTTTTTTTTTTTTTTTTTTTTCTTTAGTATCCCAGACGTTTGAATCTTCGAGCCAAGTGCGCGGCTGTTGCAACGAAAGGCGGCAGAAGCAATTCTTTGGATAGTCGTTGCGAACTCTACCGATGCAGCTACGTTATTGTTGTTGCAGCATCTTCGCCCATCGAGAGTATCGAATTTTGTTCACCGAGTTCGAAGTGTCGCGAGTAGCGAACTTGTGCTATACAACTGACGACCGTTTCGAGAGTTCGCTCGAGGGGAATTGTAACTCTTATCTATTCGCGTCGGTAAATTTACGTTGCGGCCAGAATTACTTATATTGAAGATATCGGACAAAAGTCACGAGACGCCACGAGTGCGACGGGTTTTAAAGCATCGCGATATCGATTTTCGTAAAGGTCACAGAGCTTAAATGCTAATGTAATCGATTAAAAAAAAAAAAAAAAAAATGTACGTATATTATTTTTTTTTTTCCATTTCGAAATTATTTTTCCACATGAAATCAAATGAAATTTCTTCGTTGAATGAAATGCGAATTTTCTTAAAAAAAAAAAAAAAACATGAATTAAACTCGATCAAAGTTCATTGACCCTTCGTTACGGAGAGATTTTAGCCATCGCCATTTCATGATGTCCTCCTTTGACTTCTCTTCATCCTCACTGAATCGCCTTAAATCGCAAATTTTTCATGGCTCTTTATTCCATAATGTACAGTCCTTGCTACTCTTTTTCCAATAAAACGACTCGTTTATTCGCGTGCAGCAAAAATCAGCGGGAAGCCATCCTGGATAATTGAACGAAACTCTCTTCGCTCTTAGAAATAACTGTTTCAGCTCGTTTCAACGGTGGTTTTAAGCTTAAAGTTAAAAAAAAACTATATAAAGGGAAAAAAAAGGCTATAGAAAACGAAGAGCCAAGAGGTGTTCAAATCGGTAGGGCGTTGCCAGGAGTGCGAGAGCAGCCGGTACGCAATATAATAAGGAGCGTTGCTTTCTTCGAGTTTTTCGTTCGGAGTCCCAACCGTGCGGCAACAGCTAAGTAGTCTTCCTGGCAGCGAGTCTTTCTCCTTATTGTCGGGTCACAGGGTTTACGTTCACAGTGTCGAAGTTTCGCGACCGGCTAGTCGTATCCTTCGGGTGTGAGTTTTTGCTCCTTTGACTAGGGATTTCTTCCACACCGGGCTTCGTCGGTGAGCCCAGTTGACACAAAAGGGAGAGCATCGTCGACAACGAGTTACGCCGCTTGCTACGATGTATAACCACTACTACTGCGGGTACTACTACTGCTACTACTACTACTACTACTACTGGCTATGCGCGACCCTTCGAACTTCCTGCTTTTCGCGCGCCCTGTGGGACTTGCTTTAGAAATCTCACGAAAACCAATTCATCTTTTAAAAGCGTGACAAGAACGAAGTGAGGTGTTCTCCGAAGTCCTATAGGCAACGGTAACCGGATTTAATATCTGTAGCTCGCACGGCGCAGCAGACTCCGCGGGCACGAGACCCGCATTAGGCATTAAGTCCGGAGCCCGTACTTTCGCTTTATTCGATGTTAAATTAACTTTGACGGGAGCCGCAACGCTGTACAGCATATTTACTACATACGTATATACTATGCTGGTATATATATGCTTACGATGAACTGACTGTATGCCGGGATAGAACGCGAGTATTATCGATCGTTACTTTCCTTAGACCGGCACCTGCGATTCGAAGATTTATAGTTAGAAGATTCAACGACATCGTTTTGCCCCGTTTATGCCCTCTGAAAAATATTTTTTTTATGATACGCTATAATAAGACGAAGATTTCAGATTAATAACGATACTTTCAGATCCGAAGGTGAAGGATTAATTAGCTTGGAGCTTCGCGGGAATTGAGTATATATTTCAGAAAGGATTAACGAAACAGTGCGAAATATCGATTAAAAAATAATAATAATATAAATGTTTTGTGAAAAATTTCCGAAGTAAAAGTGATGAATCTGCAAAAAGTTTTAAATATTTTTACGGAAAAGTTTTCAATGCAGTTGCGAGAAACGTTTAAAAAAATTAACAGTCGTTCTCCCGATTGCATCGGAGACTTTTTTTTTAATCAGTAAAAATGTTTGCAGATTAACCATTTTTACGTCGAGGATATTTTTCAATATTTTCCCCTTGCTTTTTATTTTTTATTCTGCTGTTTACCTGTCTTAATAAATTTAAAAAAAAATGTCATCAAAATAAAATACATATATAAAAAATGTATGTCAATTGTGTGCACAATAGTTGAGCATCAAAATTTATTGATTCGCTGGAAGAGGGACTGTTATTCATGAGAAAAAAAATCGAGATATTGCGACAAATGTAACGAAAATATATGCCGAAGGAATCATTGTATAACATCGAATGTGTTTTACAAATTGTCTAAAAATTCTCTTGAATACATGTATACTATAATATGTATATATGAAATTCGTGAACAAAGTAAAATGAATGTTCATACAAACATAGTACAGTGTACGATAGCGTTTAATATTCTTGTAGCATTCGATTGAATAGCCAATCGTGTTTTCCTTTGATCCCTTATTTATTGAAGCTTTGACCCTATAGAATACGAAATTACGTTGAGTCAACAAGAGCTCCGTTTCTCTACGAATACGTGAGAGGTTAAAGAAAAGACAAGATGCAGTCGGGTTTCTTTTTATTATATCGACTTTCGAGCGTAAATACGTACCGAAAAAAAAAAAAAAAAAAAAAAAAAAATGAAAAAAAATTTATGCCGATTCTACACATACTGCAAACACGACTACTGTGCTTTCCACAAAATGAATCGATTTTTTTTTAACGAATGGAAATTACGTATTACGAGAGCACCAATCTCTTTCGGTGGTACGTAAATACAGGAAACGTTAGTACGTTACCTTGCCGGGTCCACTGGGTGGTCTACAGCGGATAACGTGCTCCAGTCTATATGTTTTGCCATTGGGAGTGTGTATAACGAAAACATCCCACACACATACCCGCCCTCGAAGCCCAGTAGAGAAACTGGACGTGTGTTTATCGGGTAGCCGTGTGTTCGCTTCTTCGAGTTAAACAGCATCACCGATCGAGTAAAAGAGAAAAATTGAGGCATCATTTTGCCAACGCGGTAGCCGTCCATCGACCTTCGGGTGTTTCACAAAAAAAAAAAAAAAAAAAAAAAAAAAAACGATCCAAGACTTCCCAAAGTCGTGGAATTTACTCGACGATATCTCCGTTCGACGGCGTGCATTATTCAACCAGTGGAAAGAAAAATAATGTGCACCAGACGACGTTTAGATATTCGAGGAATTTTCTTCACATCTCAACCTCTCAAAGACCTCGAACATTCTTTCCGCTAACCGGAAGTCGCGCCTGCGCTATTTCGGAAGTAGTAGTTTCGCAAACACGTGTCTTCTTGTGAGACGTCTTTATAAAAGAAATGATATTTTTATAATAATTATTAGCATATAATAAATACTATTATTATATTCTAATATTAAATTGGATTAAAAATGGATATTAAAGAAATTATAATGACATTATAATGACAAGTTCCGGAAGCCTCGAGACACGGTAACTCGGAAGCTTTAGAGGGCGGCGCAGTATCGCTCATAATTACCAATCACGTCACAACAAGATTATACGTTCTCAGGGGTTACAAATGGGAAGTCCCTAAATGATTCGGTCTTAAAGCGTAATAATTCTCGTTTCTCCGGCGAGAGGCCAATAGAATTTTCGGTAATAAACGTGAAAGCGTTTTTCATTCTCATTCGTCTTCTCGGCTGCAGTTCCGTGTATAGAGTTGGCTTTTTGCTCTCAGCGCCGCACACCAGCCAAGTAAAACGAGGGATCGTGCAAGATAGAGGAAGAGAAGAAGAAAAAAAAATAAGTACGGGGCAAAAGAATGAGAATGAAAAGCGATGGAAAGGGGGAGGGGGCGCGACGGGCTACGAAAGTAGCAGCATGTTATCCCTACCGTCGTACGGTCACAAAGGACAGGTCTATTGTGGGTAACGAATGAGTCGCATCCTCGGGCGACATTTGGCCGCTGCGGGGGAGCTTTGGCTTTGCCACCCCCGAACGATTTCCAGAACTCTGTCTATCCTCATTTTTTCCTCCTTTTTCCCCGCCGCGTTTTCCTACATTCTTTCGTTCCTTCTCTGACCCAATGGCTTTTACTTTCCAGGGAGGTTTCCCTTCGCCATGGCGCTTCTATGGTAGTCGACGGTAAAACGTGTACGAACTTTGAGCCGCGATGGCGTGCTGCGAACTCTAACGTTACACCGCTACCCTTATAGTATACGCAGAATATGTTGAAAGAAAAAGAAAATCGACTTCCTTCTTCATTGTGTCCGACATCCGACGGTGAACGTATATCCGTCACGGAAGCGTCTGACGTTTTACAGAAGTTTGTAAACATCGGTCATCCCTTGACTCGAATTCGTTTCAAATAACCCACATGTTAGGACACACCATCCCAATTATCGTCTACGCGTAATAACTCAAGAAAATTTTATAAAGCGAGTCGTATTCCCGAGATTCAGCAAAATTTAAAATAAAAAAAAAAATTTGTTTAGAAGCAAACATTTTATTACTTTTTCTCTTCTTATAGATACGCTTATTATAAGTCCTTAAATTAAAATGGGATTCGGCATAAATAAATAAATAAATAAATAAATAAATAAATAAATAAATAAATAAATAAATAAATAAATAAATAAATAAATAAATAAATAAATAAATAAATAAATAAATAAATTTGTTCAGTTCAAATGTGGTCAATATTTTTGAAAGATTTTTTATTTTTATTAGTTTCGCAATATGATTCGACTGTTGCGAACGTTAATCCAAAGATGTTTCATTGTGATTTCGGAGCTCGAGGCGCCAGCAGTCCGCTTCTCATATATTTACGTCTTCACATCCACGCGAATAAAAATCGTAATCGTGAAAATGAAGTCTCATATTCCGGATTCGTATTTCGCTTAAATTGTTTAACGCCGGGAGCCCCTTTGGCTCGGGGCCATTTTTTTTTGCCGGCCGCGTAGTCGATCTCGCATAAGTATGCAGAGTTATACATTTAGTTTTACAGGTTGCAGTAAAAGCGGCGACGTGCGTCTGTTATAGGAAGACGAAGAGGAAGAGAAAAAATAAGGGATGTATACACGTGTGCGTCGACTTTTTTCTATCCGAACCATTCTTTATCTTGTCTCGAGGACATTTTCGACAAGCTTCCGCACCCGTCCATTCGCCTCTCGTTGAGGGTACAGCGGCAGTTTGTATATCTCTATCCTAACCCGTGACGACTCTCTGACTCACTCGCGACCCTTTTTCACCGCAGCAGCGTAAATATACAGATTTGAAAATGTCGCACGGTCGGAAAAGTCCAAAGTTTACCGTATTCTATCCCCTCCCCAAGAACCCCCGCGGGGGCTCTTTCTCTATATAGTGCTCCTAAAACTCGAAGAACCGTACGGATATATATATGTCCTCAATGTATTAGAGTACCACACCAACGAGTCCAGAGAAATGGCTTTTCTTCTATCTCCGCGTCGACTCGACTTCGTCTCAATTCTTTGCTGACTCTTCGCTGACCGAAATCTTGTTAAATCCCAAAAAAAAAAAAAAAAAAAACAAAATGTCGGCGTCATCAACGATCGGCGCTGACATAAGAACTTGGAAATTTCCTTTTTTTTTCGATACTATTTCCGGTATTTATTAACGAAGGCGACACTTCGAATTTTTTTGGTCATTACGTTAATTTACAAATCGGAAGTATCATTAGTTTTTAAATTATTTATTACCGAATAAAAACCCATTCAGTGTGAAGGTTTCTTTCGCACAATAGGTTTTTTCCTTAATCTTTTATTTTCTAAATAATCAACGAGGATTAGAGCGGATAAAAGTTGTTTTTTCTTTCGTCGACGAATGGTAAAATGTTCTCACAAAAACTTCGAAAAAAAAAAAAAAAATGCCTTTGGACAGCGCTAGAATGAGAAATGGTTATCGAATTGAATATTTGTGGGAAGAGATATCAAGAAAAAAAGGTAAATTGTCAAAATATAACGCAGTATGAATAGACGTTCCCTCGCCGAATATGAATACTTCGCAATACGAAAAAAAAAAAATTGAGAGAAATGAGAAAGCATCGTAGATTTTGCCAAACGATTATTCGATGCCAATGGGTCACGACAGCTGACAAGGAAAATGGGTGGTCCTTTTATTCCGTAAATCGTGTGTAAGGCAACAAAAGAGGAAAAACCAGAAGAAGGTTCGGCACATAAGTCTCCAGAATGGCTGAAGACTGCGGGATGCGAGTGTTTCTTCGAGATGCAAAGAGAACCTTGAAGAGTCGACTGTGCTCTGCAGCATCAAAAGCTATAGGTAACTCGATACAAGAACGGGACCATCGTGCGAGAAAGGTGAAAAAAAAAAAAAAGAAAGAGATTTGAGAATGAGATTTAATAAATGCTCGGAAGGTCGCAGGTAGGCGACACATCTCGGTAGCTTTACAAAGACGTTCCCCGGGAGCCCTCCCGAGTTCCTCGAGGGGTTACATTGCATAGAGTAGTCGGGTTTCAGTCTCGAAGTTTCAGCGGCCGAACTGCCTGCTAGTTTCTGTTTCTTTCTACTCTTTCGCGCGTCGATTTAACGAACCTCGGAAGGGAAAAGATAAAGCTGAGTTTTTTCAATGTATAGAAGAAGAAAAAGAAGTTGTAAGAGAGATTAGCGAAACAGCGGGACATCGAGGTGTCGAATTGAAAGCTTTTTCAATGATACCGGAGGATAGTAATTTTTACGATCATTGTTATCCGTGATCTTCATTACGCGAAGGTCTTGTTGATAAAGAAAAGCATTGAAAAAATTCAGATTAAATTGTCAATAAATACTCTTGTAAAAAGTGTTACAAACTCGAGTGCCGAAGAAAGCGTGATTTTAATTAAAAGCTCTCTTGTTTCTGTAATTAAACAGACAGCAGTTTTTCTTAAGGTAGTAATTGCGGTAAAATCAAATCAATTGTGTAGATAACATTTTTAACTGATATTTTTCACAATTCTCGTATAAATTTTGTGAAGGAAGGTACATCCGGATTGCAGAGTTACTATTTTATGTAGAAAAAAAAGAAAAATAACAATAAACTTACGGAAAATTAACTCAATCCACGACAATAAATGGATGGATATATTGTTACAAAGTTATAGTGAAGTCAAATTCGTAATTAATTATTTAAGAATTTTTTCTAATTTTCGGTTTTTTCACTTTTCGAAAAATATTTAATCGGTATTTGTTCGATCAATTACTCGGAGACTTTTTGAAAAAAAGAAAAAAAAAAGAGTTTATTAAAAATGTACCTTAACGACGCGCGATCTTTCACAGTTACCGAATTAAATCACAGATCAGTGCCCACAGAACCCTTCACGGCATTGACAAAGTCATAACCATTGAGAAAATATCGCAGACACCGTGAAAATCAAATCTCAATAGGAATCCATAAAATATTAACTTATTAATACTCAAAAAAAAAAAAATCTCGTCTCGTCGAAATAAAGTGTCGCATATCTGTGTATAAATATACATTGTGCGAATAGAGAGACCGGTCATAAACGAGTAAAACTCGCGGATTCTCGAGTTTTCGAGTGACGAGAATTCTTTGGGTTTCAGTATGGCTGGACGTATAAAAAAACGCGCGGTTAATATGGCAGTAGAATATTCGCTGCCGTTACCCCGAGAGATTCTCTCGCGCCTCGTGCCAACGACAGAGACGGTGTCATAATAAAGCCGTAGAGTTTTCGTTCGTTCGATCGTAAATTTGACAAAATATTATACATCCTGCGCGCAAAACTGGTGTGCGTTTCGTACGCGTTTACACGATCGGCACACAGTTGCCGCTGTTATGGAGGGTATCGAGTGTATAATACGTATATTCATATACGCGTGTATAAACGACGCGAGGCGGGTGTCTCGTAATCAACGAGAAAATTTACCGACGCGTTTCGTTGTCGTGTAAGCTACTCTCGAGGAACCGTGTCGGAGCCCAACTGCGGGTTTCACGCAGTGCATATACATACGAAGGCACGAAGAGGTTCCCGAACTCCTGTTCTCAGCATTTTGTGTTATGCAGTTCGTTTTTACGAGGACAGCCATCAGCCGTCCGTACAGCGCCTCGAACTACTGCTTAGAACTTCGCTCGACGCACGAATCAGATTGGCTCCTCGATCGTAATCCGGCGATATTCAAGAGATATTCGTGTATATCTCACATTGATAACTCTCGATTTTTTGCGTTTGATTCCCGAACAAGGATCGAGGGAAGGGGGCATAATATAAAAATCATTTTTCTAGTAACAACGACACAATTTACGTTACGAAAATCTAATAAATATTTCATTATATTGAGAGTGGTGAAAACTCATTACCCGCTTTCGCGTAATGTTGATTTTTGTTTTGTTTTTTTTTCAACCTTTAGAAAATATATAGTTAAGAAATTTATCGTTGATAAGAAATAATTTATATTGTATACCGCGGATTGCCAAGGCGCGCAGATTGGTTAGATTGAGAAATTCAAAAAAAAAAAAATAGAAATATCATTTTTTTATACATAAAATAAATGTACGTATATTGTGTATTTTCATGTTTCTAGACTCGGCAATAAGATTGCATGTAACAGTAAATTCACACCACGTTCTGTCGAATAAAATATGATTCTAAATCGATCTGATTAAACATTAAGTTTACGAGTTTCTTTCCCGATCGAGAAGCTGACGCTTTTGAAAAGTATACGGCGTTGTAAATGTTTTTTTCCATCGGTAACAAATAAATAGTTTACCAGAACGAAGAAACATCATCGAATTTCGAACATTGTGTACGCGCGTAGGTGTGTACAATTGTGTTGAAATATCCTGCAGGCCTAATTGGTGACACAGATGGGCCCCATAGCCCGTGAGTCTTCCGTTGACTATGGTGCGTGGGACGCGAGTTTTGGGATTAAATACATACCGCACGGTCTTTGGGTGACACCATGAAGACACGCAGCTGTGGCCACGTCAACGTGATCGAAGGAGAGCGTCTTTCGACCCCCTGCCTCCCCCCTTCCCCCCCAAGATACCATCTTGTCGATTTTTTCGTTCGCCGACTTTTATTCTTTTTCTTCAACTCGAGAGCTCTGGGGGGACGAAACAGAAGAGAAAAAGACGCTAATTGTTTCAGCAAGACGTTTTCATGGTTGTTTTTTTTTAACTTTTACATTCTTTTAGACAATGTATTCAAAGAACGTTTCGTATAATATATCAGAGTTATTGTTTTTAGTTTCGAGAGGGTAGGATGATATCATTATTTATTTATTTATTTATTTATTTATTTATTTATTTATTTATTTATTTATTTATTTATTTATTTATTTATTTATTTATTTATTTATTTATTTATTTATTTATTTATTTATTTATTTATTTATTTATTTATTTATTTATTTATTTATTTATTTATTTATTTATTTATTTATTTATTTATTTATTTATTTATTTATTTATTTATTTATTTATTTATTTATTTATTTATTTATTTATTTATTTATTTATTTATTTATTTATTTATTTATTTATTTATTTATTTATTTATTTTTATTTATTTTTATTTTTTCTACTAATGTCTGAAGTTTTTTTATTTAATAGCATTGATCCCTAAACGCTTAAAAATTTCCGGCCAATTGTGAAAAGAGATCTGCTTCGTGAATATGAAAAGACGGAAAAAAAAGACGAAAAGCCTTCAGTTATTCGCAGTGCAAAACCGTCGTAGCCATTTCGTCTGTAAAACGAATAGCTTATCGACCGTCGTCTGTCTAGTTCGCGTGAAACGCGTCTCGCTGCCGAAGAAACGACGTAATATGCAGCAGGGAGAAGAGGGACCAGCCGAATCGCGACGGCCACCCCGCCGACAGACGACTGCACCCTCAGCTCTCTCTCGCGTCGGTTCTACGTACATAGTATACATATAGAAAGCGAGTATGGAACCACCGAAGAACAGGCGTTCTCAAGAGCGTCCGAGTGCGTCCAGAGGAGCTCGAGAGCGTAGGGTGTGGGGGGAGAGTGTATTCCTATGAATAATTCAAATCTTACGACGAGATCCTAGCGAACGGCGTTCGTTCTCCCTTCGTGCCACTGCGGTGTTATTTTAATTCTTCTTCGCGCCGAACGCATTTTCATATTCAAATGTACGCGAAGGAGACGCGTACGCGAAGTAGATACAGTATAGTATAGATATCGATGTATATAGTTATAGTATACGCGTTGCAGTTGAAGTTGTGGTTCGATTCGGTGAGTTCGAGACTCGAACGATCGAAGAACGACTAGATATATCGACTCTATACCCACACTGAATTATAATACTCTTTCGGAAGGGATGTGTTGGTGCGATGCACGTAAGTACATTACTTCGTGTCTGTAAAAACGAGGCGCAGTAGCGAGATAAACGGAAATGAGTCCTCGATTTGTAAGAAACGAATGAACGAGACTCTCATTCATCGATGTGACGAATTTTAAATGTGAAATGAGTCACGGAGTCTGGAAGTGAAAAACAACGGATACAAGAAACTACAATAAGAAGATAACGAGGGATGTATATATATATTACTTTTGGTAAATTTTCATTGTCAAGATCTTTGTTTGGATGGGAGGTAAAATCAACAGAATCCTCGGTAGTAATTCATTCGTTCGCTTGTTATTTATTACGAGCGATTCGTAAGTATGAATTCAGAGACTGCAAGTTTCTCGATAACTTGTCTTATTTATACAAGTTGAAACGATTTTAGTTTGAGTTTCGAGAACCCGCGGAGGAGTTTTGTGAGAGCGAAGACACTTTTCGACCCCCACGACTTATGTGTTTAAGGTTTCACCACTGTGATATACTGCCCGGTCTGCTATCCCCGGAGCGCAGACAACCACCGCACGACGACAGTTATATCGCACTTTTTTTTTTTCGTTTTTTTTTTTTTTTTTTTTTTCTTGGCGATCTCGCCCTCGTTTTCATACCACGCAAAAACAGCTAAGCAAAGTACGACAGTACGTTATACGACGTGGTCTACATATATCGAAGGGCTCCGTACGTATATCGAGAGTCACGTCGGTTAGCCGGCAGCTCTCTCGCTTGTTGTTACTCTCGTTCGACCCACGTTCTCGTGAGAATGGTCCTCGCTTCTCAGATCGATTCTGCAGATGTTGCGAGAGAAGAAGTAAAGAATAGATATATATATATATATAGAAGGATAGCAAACGCGGGGTGAATCGTTGCTGCAAATCTCGACACGTCGCGTGCAACAACGACCGGATTCTCACCCACACGAGGGGCTTAACTTTTACACTTCCTTTGTCAGAAGATCGAGATTTCTCGGAGTCTGTAAGGAGGCTTATGCAATGCAGAGCAGGAAATGGTTTATAAAAGTTTTGAAGTGAGTGTCTCATGATGATTGGCAAATTTATTTTATCGTATATTTTATACGAAAAATTAATAAATTATAATAGAGAGATTACCGTCAATGATCCGTTGTTAACGATAAAAATGATATATTTCGCGAATTTATACACTTTATTTTTTAATCAATAAATGGCTGTTACGACTACCGTCGTAAATTTTGCTTGAAAAACAAATTTTGTAAATTTTGCTTGAAAAACAAATTTTGTAAATTTTGCTTGAAAAACAAACCAAAAAATGAATATTAACCACTTTTTTTTATCCTTTGGTCCATTAGTGGCTTCATAATATTAACGGAAGCGATTCATTTTATTTCAGCAAAAACATAATGGGGAACAGAATTAATTATTAAAAAAAAAATGTAACTCAGTATCGGACCCAATAGTTTCTTTCTCATCGATTACAATATTCGTGTCAAGTGTAACGAGAGAAAAGTCGCAATTGTTCGATTTTCTTATTCCTCATTACGTCGATAAACGATAAACTAATTTTTTTCTATGGAACAAGTAGTTGTCGAAGGAAAAACTTTTGGAATGTATTGTTTCCGTCGCGATAATCAACGAACGATAAAAGTTATTCGTTCGAGAGCTCGTGAACTCTGAACCGGTAGCATTGTCTGTGGCGGCGATCGTGCTTCGGTTACGAAATCTCCTGTACATCGTCTAAGACTCGAGAACCACTTTTTTCGTTCGCCTCCCCGTGGTCTTAAGCCACGAACGCCTCTCGACCACTTGGTCAAGGCGTGAGGTGGAAAGGATCGATTAAATATATTCCCGTCAGGGAAACACGAGATGCGAATAAACTGTTACACGATACTGCGCGCGCCTCGTGTCGTTCGCAGCGAGAAATGAGCATTTTTTCCTTCCCTTTTTTGAGCTCTGTCCTCCCTCCCACCCCTCTCCGACCACCGTTTTCGTCGTCGTTTCGCCTTCTTCGTCTTTCCATTCGTTCCTCTCGGGCTCTCTTCTCCATCATCCCTCTTCGTTCCCTTCGTTTCTCTCAGTTGCCTTGTCCCGTCGACATCCCTCTCCGGTCTCTTCTTCCTTTCCATCGGTTTAACGTTCTCCGCATCGAACCGCCCGGTGAGCAAGAAACCCGCGTTACCGTATGCACGCGCGCGTCCGTCTGTGAAACGGAAATTTGAGATCCGTGCGCTCGTATTCCCACCGGGGGATTCTTCAATTTACGGTGGAAACTGGAAGAGTCCGACGGAGCCACAAGAAGACGATGACGACGGCTCCTTTACCGCGTAATATTTTTTCATAGCCCCCGAGAAAATTACTAAAGTTTGCGAAGAAGAAAAACAATTTTTCCTTATTTGCGTCAATCTTTGTCGCGGACTTGCGTCGTAAATTTTTTTGTGGAAAAAAAAAAACACGATAACATCGCGTTCATTCGTCGTCCGCGAATTTATTCGTTTCGAACGCAATCTCAAGAAACGAGGGAGAGAAAACGAAAATTTTATGCGTGGTTTGTATGTAAATTGTGGAATGTCCCGGGTGACTTTTGACGCTCCGGAGCATTTTGCGACGCAACGAATCCGCTTGGTGTGCAAAAAAAATTACGGGATCGAGAGTTGTATAAAAATAAGGTATAAAAAAACAAATTGTAAAATATATTCACATCGGGGAATTGATTTTATTTGAGAGAAGAAAAACGAATTTTAATATCATCCGTTTAACGATTCGATGAAAACAATTTTTTTTTTTTCGTTCACAAGTAAATTTCGGAAAATTATTCATAAAATCGTTAATTGATTCCATAAACTCTTCAAAAGTAAAAATAATTTATTTGAAGTTAATTTTTCCGTAGCGAAAAAAAATTGACGAGACGATCGAGAATACATTTTTTCCAACTTTAATATCATCGTCTCGGCAATTCCATGAAATCATTTTTAATTTTTTAAAATATTTTTTGGATTTTTTTTTTTCAATCATATCGTCAATTGACGTCATAAAGCCCTTCGAGAATAAAATAAAACATCAATTTTAATTTTTCTGCTGTGAAAAAAAGTTGTTGGTACGATCGAAAACCAATTTTTACCGAAGGTAGAAGGAGATATTAGGGACGAAAGTGGGAGGAATGTTAAGCCTGAAGCATGATAGTGTGGGGCCTCCGGAGTCGGGATGAGGTCCTACGCGACCGGACCCATGTTCCCTGTACGCCACACGCTGAGTGACTTACGACGCCCGATTCCGCCAGTGATTCTCAAACGCCTCATCGCGACAATTATTTCCATTAAAATCCGATATTTTGTTTTTTTCACCTCACGAAAATGAATTTGCCTCTCCCTATTTTCCCGATCCGTTTAAATTCTTATCACAGACGATTTTTTTTTTTTTTACGCACAAATTACAATTCACGACTACGCCAACGACGATTCACGATTTGCGACTATTCTCGATATGACGCGTCGCGTCAAAATGCGAATTGAATTGCCGAAGTTCTCGATCGTCGGAGAACATGGAGCGCTTATCCGTGGGCAACAAACACGTCAACGGCGCTATCGTGCCGAAACGGTTTGGAATTTAATGGTGTGGAATTTTACGGCCTGTTTGCCGAATCCCCTTAGCAATATCGCAGTTTTTCTTTCTTACTGTTTTGTGACCCCGGGTGGGCATCTCGTGCCTTTGATACAACGTTACAGGGGTTTTTTTTTTGCACAGGATTTTTTTATATTCTCTTCTTCGTATTTGCGAACCCCACACACACACTCGAGATTTTTTCGAGAGTGTATATCTCCTTTCGATTTTTGCATCGAGAAACAGAAATAATGCAAATGCGTCAGTAGGAATAATAAATTTTGTTTTCTTACGCGAAAGTGCTACGTACGTCAACGTCAACCCCTTCGGTGGGGATAGAGCTTCGGATTGATTATACTCGAGTGTATTTGTTTTTCTCGGGTGGATGCCGATGGTGTTCTAGCTGAGGATCTCGTTTGAGATCCGCTATAAAAGTTTACCTACTGACTGTATATATATATGTATATAGCGCGATACCGTATACGTGGATCTCGTTTGGAATTACTGCAGCGAAACTTTGCTCCGTTGCGCTGGTCGACTCGTGGGCGTGTCTTCCACGTGCGTTTCGTACGTAAATCGAATGTCTCGAAGAGACCTCTTCGTTTATATACATCGTTCTTTTTCTTCCTTCAATTCTTCCTCTTCGTCTTGTTTTCCTATACCTCGGCAGTTCGCGCTATCTATCCTATCCTTCTCTTGCCGTGTGTGTAATATAAATCGAGATTCGAATCTTGAAATTGAACTCCACGGAAGGATCGACCGTGTCGTTCGCGGATAGGCTTGCGAAGATTTTTTTTCGTCAGACTATGATTTTTTAAAAATATTTCGCGAGAACTTGAAGAATTTTTATAAACTCCGAAAAAAAAAAAAAAAAAAAAACATCGATTTTTTTTCCGAAAAAACATCGATATCGAAAAATTGATAAAAGAAAAAAATTGGAAAAAAATTAAGAATTTTTTTTATTGTTATTACAAATAACGAAAAGCGAATCTTCGAGAAAAAAAATCGAGAATCGGTATTTTTATTATTGATCGATGAAAAACAAATTATTTCTGAGAATTTTCAACCGTCGTATATTTCCGTACGTAAATTGAATGTGTCGACGGAGTCTATCTCCGTCCCGTTTGTCGATTTATTCTTATTCCGCCTTCCGAGCTTTCGCTATCTCGAAGTCTCACACTCCTCGCCATAATATAAATTAAGATTCGAATCTCGAAATCAAACTCCAGACTCTCGAGTCTCGCGGGTGCGCGCGCGAGCGCAGGGGGTTTGTCGAGTCTCCGGTTGTTGTTGTTTGAGTATATATGAGACGCAGGTAGGCGATACGGAGCGAACGAACGAGCCATGCGGCGTCCGGTTAATCGTTACCGCGAATCGTCGTACACACAACACAGAGAAAGATAGAGAGAGACTTCGTTCTCTCGTACGAATGCACCGATACTTTGTCCATCTTTCTCGCGTTCAGGAGATCGTCGAAGAGTTCTTCGCGATTGAAAAAAAAAAAAAAAAAAATCCTGCCACGAGAGAGGTGACCGCACACTTTTGCATACTTGTGTATCCACGACACATAGGACGTACGACATTTCGCTCTTACCACCCGCTGTCACGCCTCTCCTTCGGCCAACTATATTACATCGATGCAATTTATATATATATTCATACGTTTTTTTTTAAATCCTTGAGTAAATATCGTTCGGAGAAGTCTGTCTCGTGTCCTGCCGTTAAAATTTGTATTTCATTTCTTTTTTTTTTTAACCCTTTTTTATTTTTTTTTTCATTTTAATTCATTTATTTGACTATAATCGTTAATCATACGAGATCGCGGATGGCATTAAGGTATGAGATACGAGGCGCTGGATTAAGTTCACGGCACTCCCTGAGTCGAGTTTTTGTGGGGGCAGCGAGTCGATCAATTTCTCGTTATTGCTCGACACGAGAATGTAACAGTGAAATAACGAGAATCGTCGATTACGATATGATTGTTATACACGTGTAAGGGAGCGACCGGATCTATTGGAGGCATTCGGCATTACAACGTAATGTACAACGATTTTACAACGTTGCAGGATTGTGGTCGAGAAATGAAATTATCCGAAGGTAACATGATATCCTTTTTATAGGCAGATAGAGATCAACTCGCGATGCCAAAGATTAACTTGATTTTCTGTATAATAATAGAATCGAGAAATTTCAAAGTGAATATAAAAAATGTGAAGAGATTCGTCAGAATATGAATTCGAGTAATTAAATAATGAAACGAAGTATCAAGTAAAGTAATCAAGTAATCAAGTAAAAGTACCAAAATACATCGAGTAACAAGTCGGATTTTCCGTATAATGAAATTTCTCAATAGCCCTCCAATAACCCTTCGAAACATCGTGTTCCGTTTATGGAACATCTGTTTAAAGGGTTAAAAAAAACACGATATCGCTTGAAAATTGAGGTTAATAAAAATGGCGGAAAAAAAAATTCTCGAAGAAACATGTTAACCAATTGCGTTTTCCATTTGAAATTTATTTCATCGAAGTATTATGAAATTACGATCACTTAGATGATATTAATGAGATAGTGGTAACGGATAACAATTTTTTAAAAGAATTGGCATTTTTTTTACATCGTCGACAAATTTTCGACGCGTTTTATCCATTGTGCATAATACCCTCCACTTGCGATTATTATTTAAGAGCGTATTGCGCGATATACGCATCAAGTGTGTCCTTAGCGCGCATACTCGACGTTAAAGATCTCCCTTGGAGTTTGATTTACCCTAATGGTATATCCCCTCCCCGGTTCATCATAAACTGAACGAGTATTAGAGCGTCGAGCGCGACATTCCAACCGCGAAGACGAGAGGGTGTCGCGTCGACAACCTTTACGTATATAACACCGCGGAGGGACTGCGCGTTACGGGAAAGAGCTCTCTTATCGGGAGGCGCTTACACTTTAGGATATTATAGCATCCTCGCTCTTTACGCGACATATATAGTACGGATATTGTGGTTTTAACTCAGACCACTATGCAAAACGATGAGACACACGAAAAGAAAACTTCCCCTATACAATTTGTTCCGCGGAAATATTTTATCTGCGGTAGAAAAAAATTTCATTTTTGAAAAATCCATATTTTTCGTGATGGGTGTAAAAAAAATATGTAACTTCGAGATGTTAGGAAAAATGTTAAAAAAATGGTTTTAAAAAAAACCTTACGTTCGAAAAATCGAATTTTTGCTGAATTGTTAATTGTTATTAATAATTTGAAAAATTAAAAAAAAAATTGAATAAAAATATCTTGAATGATGATTTTCATTTCCATTCGATTTTTTTTTTACTTATGACTTGCGTGATTGCAACGAGTTTCGATCAACTTGTGCTAAGGCTCTCGCAATTATAAGGTCTTCGCATATTGCCGAGTGCATTACAAAGTACAGAAATGAATGGTAAGGCATACGCATTCCACTGCATTTATCAAGCGGGTAGCGCGTTCACCCTTTCTTTTTTTTTCTCATTTCTAGTTAAGCGAGAGTATTCTTCATTGTCGAAAGAGAATTCTCTCGTCACGCATCCGTACAGAAACGTTGGTCTCCCATCAGCAGTGCTGAGTCTCGACGCGCGTCCACTCGACTGAGGGTGCGTCGGAGGGAAAGGGGAGAAAACTTTACTGCAGGTACGCATTTTGTTCTCCTCGTTCTGGAGACGCTGTACAGGGTGTCTTAGAAAAAAAAATCTCGTGATTTTTTCGCAGGAATAAAATTAGAATGGAATATTTCTTTTTGAGTGCTTGGAAAACATTTTTTTTTTACACTTGAAATTAAATATTCTGAGAGCTCTTCGTATGATTCATCTTCACTTTTTGCTTAGCATATCGCGAAATTTTATATTCTCGACCGGCTGAACAATTAAATTGCTATTCGTTTATAATTTTTTTTCGATAGTTTTTCGTACGAATGTGGAATCATTGATTTTTTAAAATTATAGTACGCATCGAACTATCGACTCCGAAGTACGTGCATTTTTTATAAATTGTCGTTTAAGTTCTCTTTACAAAATATGCAATTTCCGTGATATTTAATATATCGATGTCGCGTCTCGACAGATATCTTTCTTGCATTCTGGCGTTTCGATTTCACTATAAATAAGCTAAAAAAAATCGAATTTCTTAGAGTTAAAGAATATGTGTAATTTTCTTAGGGTAAAAGAAAACTGGAACACCGTGTATATGCGGAAGAGCGAATTTACCCTCTGGCGAGTGCGTGCCGGACGTCCAGGATGACTGAGTCACCGAGTCCTGAAGGAAAATCGAGATACAGAAAGGGAGGTTTGCCTCATCGGTCTCGTATAGCCTCCGGTACTTCTTTCTTTTCAGTGACATCTTTACCATCCCCATTCAACACCATAGATTCCCTTTTCCCGCACAACTACCACAGCGCAGCGTTGCCTATTGTATATATTTTATGACACAAAACAAATTCATCGCTCTTTAGTGCGTATGCGGTATCGGATCATCGGTAAAAACGCAAAAGCTCACAAAAATAGAAATTTAAATAATTGTCCATTTGAAAAATTATTTAAATGGCCTTTAATATTTTTATTTTATTTTCTCGTAACGTAATTGACGCGAAAATGTCTCGTGTATGGAAATTATCCTACTATTACGAATTTTTTTCTTTTCCTTTCGGTTTTTGTTTCTTTATTCGTGGTATACGCTGCGGGCAAATGTTTCGACAGTTCTCGCGGTCGCGAAGCTTCATCTTCGTCGACTGCACGCAGAGGGGGAGGGGGATGGGGAGGAGGGGGGGGGGGAGGGGTTTGCTGGGTGTGAAGAGCGGAAGAGACATGTCGGAGGGTCGAGCTCGAGGTGTGAACGAAGAACCGCAAGTGCTCGCGACCCGCGAAGGGATCAACCCCGGTAACCCAATCCCTCTGCTCGTGCACTCGCACACATCCACCATAACCCAGTCGAGAATTTTTTTACACGCCGATGTACGTTTGTTGTCGTTCTTATTGCTTCGCCTTCGCGTGCACAGCCCGCGCGTTCGAAAGGGAGAATAGAGCTGAATTAACGTCGATGTTCGGCGCTATATTCTGTACTCCTAACGCACGATACAGGGGTCGTGCGCGTGAACCTAATCAGCCGATCAACTGAACGGTCGATCGGTCTTATACTCGACAAGCCTTTTTTTTTTTTTTTCGTAATTCGTATTTTGCACTCATACCACAATAGATTCTGAATTCCACGTTCCATTGATCGCGAGAAAATCGTTTCAAGGGTTCGAGCCAACGAGCCTTTTCCGTCTGTGCGTAAGGCGCTTTACTCGCTGACGCTTTGGCTCGTCGCCGAAGAGAATTATCTGCCGCGAAATAGACATATACACAGACGTCGTACATGTGTACCCGAAAGTGTTCAATCGATCGGTAGTCGAAGAGAAATACCCGTCAGGCTAATTAACTCTCCGTCGGCACACTGGGGATTCGACGGCACAGTTCGACACTGGAATTTTTCGAATTTCTTACCAATTTGATTTTTTATTTATAAATATTTTTGATATTTGATTTAATTAACTATTGAATTATATACGAGACATCTTGAAAAATATCCTTAATAAAATAAATCCGACGAAAAATTAATTTCGATGATAATACGAAACGTGACTAATTTTTTTTTTGTTTTTTTTTTATTAAAAAAATTAATTACGATTGCAATGATAAGTAAATAATTATTATTAACATCGAAAAAAAATATATCGAAAATGGATTCAAATTTTTTCACGATGACAAACTCAACGTGATTTTTAGCAATTGTTCACGTAGCCATTTTTTTTTTCTATTTATCATTGACCTTAAAAGACACCTTTTTTCCGCGTAAGAAAAATCGCGATCTTTCCATAATAATAATAAGATGAATAACAGGATTTGTAAGCTTCGTATATCATCAAAGTAGCGGTGCCAAGAAGTCTAGACAGCGTTGTAAAGCTCGCGAAACTATGAGTTCTGAATATCGTTCACATCTCTGACCGAATCTTCTCGTTTCACCCCCCGTAGAGGATCGTAGCGGCCCATCGAGCGCCAAAAACCCGTGAGCGGCCCTTTTGCTGCCCAATAACTAATACCGCTATTCGGATTTGTTCGTCGATCGAAATCCACGGTGGTCGGGTCATAAAGTAAGGTTGTCTACGGTACATCGATTCCGCGAGTCCTTGCAAACCGTACGGTACCACACGACATGCAACATACATCGTTGCACAGTATACATATATAACTCTACGTAACGTATATCCCGTGACGACTCGGAACTTGGTACTACGATGGTTATTTCGTTCGTCGAAAAAGAAAGCCTCTACCGTGGGCAAAGTGAAATGGCGCGTGCCCAGAGGATTTCACGCCGCGTTAGCTACGGTCCTTCTTTCTTTCTCCCGTCTTTTACTCACTCGCCCTTTTTATTCCGTTTATCTTCTTTCCTTCGATCTTTTTTTTTTTTTTTTTTTTTTTTTTCCGTAACATCCTATCTACTCTGGAAGAGTTTCATCGTCTGTAAGTTCTCTTCCTTTCGAGTTTGTTCCCCTCTTATATATCTCCGCGTCTTTTACTCGAGCCACCGAGCGAGAGTACTGTACCCATAGAGCTCCGCATTTGTACCGACGATGTACGATCGTCCGACAACCATTATTTCACTGATCCCTTGACAAAGTCTTCAACGTTACCGAACAGTCAAGATTAATGTGCAATGTTAGCTTCAATTTGAAATAACCCGCTATTCTTTTCGCTGCGGTCGATGACCGGATTCTGTCGTTATATACCGTGACGTTTAATTAATTAATTAACTGCACGTTCACGGAGCTGCTGCCTAAAGTTCTGACTATCTTCCGTTTCTAAATATTTTCAATTTTTTTTTTCTTTTTCGCCAAATTATGTATAGCATCTTAAATCTTAATGTTTTTAAGTAAAAATCGAAAAAAAAAAAAAAAAAAAAATTGGAAACGACTATGAAAAAAAATATTTCGAAAATCTATATATTTTTAGATATTTAATACTTGCGTTAACGCTGACAATGTTTCGAAAGGCGCGATTAGTTTCAGCATTTTTCGACTCACCTGAAAAACAAAAAAAAATTTATTAGTGATTTTTTTTTTTTTTTTTTTTTATCAAAGAAACACCTATTTTACATTCCGCATACAATGTGTACCACTTTTTTCAATTACACAGTTATAATTATAATTTTTTGTGTAAGAAACTCAATCCCACGCAATTTCAAGGTGTATCCAAAGCTTCGGCTGATTCAATTAATCAGATGCGAAAGATCCGGTGCAGCGCTAACGACTACATGCTCTCTTAATGTGCCCACATGAATACAGTCGCCGTAGTGTGTCGTTTCACGGCGTAATCTCATGTCAAACAAATTATAAATGCATAAGGCGCGATAACGAGGCTACTTAAGTCCCCGAGTACCGTAAGACTAGGTGTGTACGTAATAATACAACACACACATTCTCTTTCTCTCCCTCGAAGCAAAAGAGTAAAAGAAGAAGAAGAAGTAACAAAAACGAAAAAAAAAAAAAAAAAGTGAAAAAAAAAAAAAGTCTCGACAGGGCGTGACCAGACGCTTGTTACGCGCGCAACGACATTTATTATTATTTCACCGACGTGTAACGTTCGTAATATATCGTACGTCGAGATACGAGACAATGAGAGAGGCCCCGCGCGCGAACTCCGCGACAGGCATATAAATATCGCGTCAATTTATCCTCGGTTACGAGATACCCATCGGTCGAGCGCAGTCCGCATGTCTGCCATATTCGAGAGTCTCGAGAAACTAAATTTTCTCTCGTCTCTCTCGTTCGTGCACCTTGTGTGATGTTGTGGGTGTAGAGATATTGGTCATATACTGTATGTCTATGTATGTTAAAGATACGTAAAACTCGGTCCACCGGATCCTTACGATATGCTAACGACGCGCGATCTACTATCGAGATTATCGATGACTGCGTTCACAAATCGTTTACAGAACTCGCTGCCTAACGTAGTCATAGTAATATGAGATAGCGAGTGATAGTTTTCTAGTATGTAGTACGAGAGACGGCATTTATGCGTCCATTCGATTTGCCTCTTGACGGCCGGCTGTATTTATCGACAGTAATACTTTATCATTCATGGAGTCCCAGACGTTGGACAACTGATAACATTGATTCGAATTAAATGGAGCAAGGAGACTGTGATTTAATAAGTTTGTTGGGTTTAGTACGCGTCGTGAATGCAAAAAAAGATCGTTCAACATCGCAGCTGACGCTCATAAATCTCTCGTGAGTCATCTGATGATAACATTTATTTTAAACATATATTTTTCACTTCTGGCGATGGGTTTTTTTTTTTACAATTAATCAATAACTCCGAGGATCGGACA
This sequence comes from Buathra laborator, assembly GCA_934046635.1. Taxonomy (NCBI): domain Eukaryota; kingdom Metazoa; phylum Arthropoda; class Insecta; order Hymenoptera; family Ichneumonidae; genus Buathra; species Buathra laborator. The sequence goes on along the minus strand of OW203895.1, from coordinate 18,325,105 downwards.
CTTTGTCGGCCATTTAAAATAATTTTAAGAGTTTAATTGATATTATTCGTCCAATAAATAATAATAATAATAATAGTATAGTTAATCAATAATTATTCTTCATATTATTATTATTATTATTAACAATTTATTAGTAAATAAAAATAATGCAAAAAATCCTTAGTATGAATCGAAAAAATTGATCGTCATTGAGTGGAGAAAAATCAGATATTGCAAGTCACGTGATGAAAAATAAATATTTCTATTTTCCCTACAAAACGCTGGTCATTTGACATCCCTTAAAAATATAGCAGTGCGGAACATCGTAGAATTGCATTAATATAGATACCATTATACCAGAAACACGAGTGTTGTTTTTTCTTGAAATTTTTTTTTATACTCGTATTTCTAAACGGTAATCCTCGATACAAAAAAATGTTTTCGTGGTCATTATTTTTTTTTCTCTTTCTTTACCCAAATCAAGTTCGACAGATTGTAGGGGCTGTTAAAGCGGCTTGCGGGTGGTTAGTTGTTGGAATCTACTCGAGAAAAAAGGTTGGAGGCTGAGTGAGAGTCGCAGGTGTGAGATTAGTCTTCGACGGCTAAAGAGGAATTAGGATCGACGTCACCCAGTTGCACCACTCGAAAAATCGAAGAAATCGATTGACGAGAAAGAAAAGAAGGATTGCCGAGATAAATTGTATTTTAATCTCGTGTTGTATAAGCAGAGCTCATCCGTTTGTCACGGGCATATCGTGTGAGAAATTTCTTCGAAATAACTTATATCCACGTCGCGGCAGATTATGATTAAAAAAAATGCGACACGCAGCATCGAGATTTACTAACTAAATTGTTTAGCCCCCCAACTTTACTATGCCGCATAACGATTTCTTAAAAAAAAAAATCGATTTTTTTAAAGATGACATCGTGTTACGAACTCGTGCGATATCTTATCGACCGAACGAACTTGTCACGTTTAGGTCCGCGTATCACGATTTCTGTTCGAAAAATACCGTATAAATTTCTTACGAGAGTGCATCCGAGGAAAGGAGATAAGAGATAAAAATCGAAGATGATAAAACGAAAAAGGGACTACGACAAAAATTTCTTTGGTGCGCGATGTCACCGTATAGAGAAATTCCCCGTAGAGGAACAGTCGGGACAGGAGAAAGAGTCAGAAGTATTTCGTGAGAGACGAACGTTGCATACGAAAATGCCGTGGAGGCGCGGCAACGAATACTAAAGTCAGTGATGTTCGGGTGTCCTCTCAGGCGGGATTATCCTGCACGCCCGCGCCTGCATACAGTCCTCTTCTGGTGGTACCAAAATGAAATGGACAGACAAGTGAGGAATGAGAAAGTAACAGACGTTCGTAAATTTCCATAAAAATATACAACGGTCAGACGGTGAGAAGGACCAATGGGAAAAGAAGATCGAGTTCGTCTGATTGTAAAAAATATAATGCTATAATAAAAAAATTAAAAAAAAAATACATAGACAATATAAAATACTGAATAATACTGGAGATTACGATTTTTTTACAGAAATAAAAAGTCACTGTAAAAAAAAATGTGCTGAAAATTTTATGCATTGGTATTGAAAGTTTTTATGCATAAATGGGGACATTAAATTAAATTTACAATTACGATGAAAAATAAATGTACGGCGTATTAAAAACTGCAGTCGATACTTTGCTATAAATAATCAATTGTAATTTTATTGTAACAGTACTTTAAATCCCTATTGTATGTTGTCATCATTGTTGTATGTTGAATTTACATTTTTTTAAGGGATGCTTAGGGGGTCCAAAAAATTAATAATGAAAAATTGAATTTTTCCGATTTTTAAAATACGCAATAAATGCTTATTGTTTGTCGTGAGAAATAAGCTTATTATTCGTTGACATAGGTGTCAAAATGAAAAGAATGCAAAAAAAAACAACAAAAGACGAAAAAAATGGGAGCCTACGTCGGCGGTCGTGAAAATTTGCATAAAAATACGTTTTGCACAGAAGTGAGTCTTACAGAAAAATATAGTTTTGTTTCAAAGTCTCGTATATGTTACCTAAATTCTTTGTACGTCTTTATGTAGAGTACACTTTCTTATTTTACATAATATAGTGTTTTTGACGGCCGTCGACGAAGGTGCGTCTATGCCCGGCAGCTTTGTCGTATATGTCATGAAACAAATGCAAAGGATTCTCGACTACGGTATTATGTATTATATATATATGTTTTCACTGTGAAACGTTTGTGTTTCCCGCACGGGGAATATAATGCACGCGAGACGTGGGAGACTTTTAACGAGCGTACCGGGTGCCCTGTTCAACGTTCGTTTGGTCGTCCTCGTCGTTTGCCGCTGCTTAGCGAGTGACGACTACGAAAAGGGGTCTCGTTAATATTATTTATGCGACGTTCCCGATCGCGGTTGTTATATGCCCACATAATGTAAATATCCCGTAGTAGAGAGTTCGTCCACATGTTATTTGCATGTATATCGATACATGGATATCCTTCCATAAAATCGATATAAAAAAAGAATACAAATAAGGGTTGTTAGGCGATAATTGCCATGTGGACGTCAATAAAAACTTGAAAAGTCTCGAAAAAAACTTTGCGTGATTTAGTAGTGAAAAAAAATGTTTGCTTTGTATTTAAACGAAGAAAAACACAATAATAATAAACAATACTTGATAATTTAATAATAATTATAACCAATCATTTTCTGATCAATTGACGATATATTTAGGCTTCAAATAAAAAGGGTTGATATACAAATTTTTTTTTTTTTTATATGAAATTTAATTTTTTTTTCAACCTCATTTAACTCTTTTTTTTTTTACGTTCGTGGCACATGCCGACAGTATCGCATTGAAATGCCTCCCCAAATTTTCGATCGTACCGCAAGAACAAATTGATGAAATAGTTCGTGCAACGTACGCATGAACATCGACTGGGATGTGGCAATTCCCGATTTGCGCGAAAAGCGTTTCCACGAGAGCCAATTCCTCTCGGTCTCCCTCCGTCGAAAGCGGAACATGCGTCGATGAATATCGATTCCCATCCCTGAGTGTATACTCCGCGTCTGTGTGCGCTCGTCGAAGCGCGAATTTGTTTTATTGCGGATGTCGGACTTGTGCAATAGCCTCGGAGAGAAAAAAAAGTACTATATAGAACAAAAAAAAAAAGAAAAAAAAAGCGATGAACGACGCTGATCCAATGAATGGCCATACCGCGAAAATCGCGGTGGTGACGAAAAAATCGTCAAACCCATTCGTGCCCTACGGCCGATTAAAAATGGCCAATTTTGTGTCCGTCCCTCTCGTCGACAACAGTTAAAATGATTCACGAACCGCCTTTTTTGTATTATTATCACTATAACTGCACCGGGAGGGGAGGAGAGTTTGCACTCTCCATAACGTTTGCCGAGAATTCCATTCATTTTTCGCGGCCACGACGCGGTCCCATTCGACCGTATACTGCCAAAAACGATTCTCGAAACAATTCAATTTGCGCGTCCCTTTCGATGTTTTTGGAATCCAATACACGACAAAATTGAACTTCCCTTTCGAAGTGATAAATTTCAATGGGGTTTCTGGACGGTGTCGAGGATTAAACGAGTTTCGGTTGCATGGATCAAAGTTATGGGCAGCAGAGGTTGCACTTTGCCGCTGTCGGAGAAGCCGCTTTGGGATTTGAGAGGGGAGCTTGAACTATGGCCGAGTTACGTGCGGAGCACACGTGCGTTTGCCATTGGCCTTAGGGACCTGATGCTGCCGGGGTTTTGTGACGTTGCACCAGGACCGACCGTGATGCACGCGAATACGGTATATACTATACTGCGCTCTTGTCTGCTCTCTGGAAGTCATGGCCCACGGTCTATCGTTGCGTGTTCGACTACCGTAACTCAAATGCATACAAGGGTCGCGGGGTTTTTAGCCCCCCTGACCGCACGCTCTTCGACGTCGCTGTGTGTGTCTACGCGGTCGTGAACGCACGGGATCCAAGTTGCAGCTACTTTATCATGCGCGCAACGTTTTCGCACATTTTACATTGTTTCGCAATAACACGGCATTGTGTAATTCTTCGGAAATTTCGTAACAATTTCACGCTACTACGTAATGCACGTACGAATCGCGTAAATTTCCTTGAATATTAATCGTCACGCTATTTACATCGCAATTAACGGTAGCTGTGGGGAAACGGGGAAAATTCGCGCTAAAAACATCCTATCGCTAGTGCCATGTAATTTTTTATTCGTAATGATGTTCTGACGACGTATAAAATCTTCAAATTCAAATTTAAAAAAAAGTATCAAAAATTTAATTTTTTTATATAGAATTTTTTTTTAAATTATCAAAACAAAAAATGAAACTTCTTCAAGAATTTTTTATACGCGGATCTCGCGATTTTTTTTATATGATCAAAATACTATTGTAAAACAAATAATCTCGTGAAATTAACAATTCGATGTTTTTTCGTATATAAAAAAAAAATTGAAAAAATTTCCTGCGCTGTTAATTTTTTTTTTTGTGCACTCGAACGGTACACACCCTTTATAAATGTAAGCTTTTCGATCGGTAGAATCGATAAACAAAATCAGTTTTTCCTTTTTTCCATAGGTATGAAAGATGAAAGCCAGAAACGACGAAGAAAATACTTTGAAATAACGTTTTGATGAACGCGAAATTCATTTCCATTTGGTTCTGATAACGGAGTAGCTCTCCGATCGGTGTATATACCTTGCGAATCGACATTTGAACGACAGAAATAGATTCAACGGAAACGCGCACGCTACCGGATATTGCACCGAATCGTTTGTACGGGCTACTCGATCTGTTGGCTTTCGAACCCGAGTTATATATTTCACGACTCTCCGCCGGGAGACTTCGTTTGATGGAATCGATAGACGTAATGGGATGGTAAAGCTGCGATATAAACCGGAGACTACGTCGCGCTGTTGAAAAACAGCTCGAGGGATATGACTGCATACGACATTTTTCAATGATAAAGCCTTACAACGGAGATACGGATTTTGCAACATTACGTCTATTCGTCTATATTACGAATAATGTTGTTGGGGAAAAAAAAAAAAAAAAATTACTCACGAGGATAACAAAATCTGGAAGCGCTGTTTGTGACGTACAAAGGGGATAACCCCTCCCCCACTTGTCGGGACGAGCGGAAGAGCTTTTGCGAAATCGGTTGCGTCGACGGTCGACGTTATTGAACCCCGGGGCGTCGACGGGTCACCAGTTTTCCCATACGTGACATCGAGTGGTCCAAACCACGTCGGCTTTCTATCTCTCTGTCACTCGACCAACGGAAACGATGTCACGAAAGGCGAAAGTAATTTTCGGTACGTGGTCCCATTCCCATCCATCTCTCTCTCTCTCTCTCTTGCCTTTGCAATCTCGAAAAATCTTCGCAACTAACCGGAGCCAATGGCGTTCGGACACGAACTTTTCATGCGCTTGTCGATGTTTTTGCGAACGCGGATGGGGGGGTCTATTATATCGATGTTTCAGAAATAGAAATGTCAACGAATATTCGATATTGCAACTCCGATAGACCGTTAATAAATATTTTCACTTCTTCCTCGAAGGGTCAGATACATTTAATGGAACAACATTTTTCTTCTGAATTAGAAATATCTTGCCGAATGTTCGTTCCACGAAAATGTGAAAAAAATCAATCAAAATCCAAAATTGCAATTTTTTTACTCCCGATTGCCCGCCACGGCAAAAAAACGGGAGTAGTGCGCTCCACGGAGATGAGAGATTTCGTTCTCCAGTATTTCGTATTTCGGTTTTTTCGTATATTTATTTAGTATTATTATTATTGTGATTTTAAGTATATATTTTTTATTCGGAGTTTGAGAAAATTGAAAAAAAGGTTCTGTTAACGAATTCCTTTAAAAAAATGAATTTTGTCATTGTTAAAAAGAGCGAAAAAGCACAAAAACGAGAATACGCGTTATATGTATGTGGAATGGAGCGTAAGCGCCATTGTCGTTGGTATCTGAATCTAACCGAGTTCGCTATTTGAACTGTCGGGAGACTCGTGTCAGGATCATCATCGACACAGAGGAGGAGGGAGATGAAGCTATCGAGAGTCCGATGTCTATGCGACAAGCCCGAGAGGGCGTACATTCGACGAGGTTGCTTCTGCTAGCAGCTCGCTCAGTATCCCCGGGGCACTGCCTGTTCCCGCGACAAACGGCAATTTAACGCTGTCGACGTCTCGACGGTCGATACTTGAGTGGGAGAGCGTTGAAGAGGGTGAGTAAGCAAGCAAGCGAGTGGAAGTCGATGTGAAGAAGCGAGACAGCGACCCTTTGACCGTATACTCGCTAATGCACGGCCCGGCCCTTTATTTCCGGCTGTCACACTGTTCCGTAATACCCGCGCAAACTGCCTGATTTCTCTCTCTCTCTCTCTCTCTTGCGACTCCCGCTCAATGCCTTGTCTGCTTGTGCGGCTCTACGATGTGCGCTAGTTGTCGCGGTGACCAGGCGAGACGCGCGGCAATGCGCTCGCCTGCGACGATGATGATCGAGCCCACCCACCGTCGAACCGGGTTGAGTATAAAGGAGTGAAGCGATAGAACGGAAAGTGATGGAGGCCTGCTGGTTCCATCGCTTAGACCAGCAACCACGCCTCTCCTTCACCTCATTCGCCTCCGTCTTACTCGCGACGAGAGAGACCCGTTGACTATTTAATTATCGGCTAATTGCGATGCATTGGCCGCGGGGCTATTTCGTTCAGTCGGTTAAATCTATCTCTTTGATGAGATCCATTCCAATATTGCGGACATTTAAAAGGCTCATTTGCCGAACGATTTTTTTAACCCAAAACAAATTAATATATTTTACAATATTTTCAAATATATTTATTTAATTTGTGAAAATTTTAAATGTATACATTTAGTATATGAATTTATATGTTTTTGTGGAGCGAAATATTCTTTTGGTAGAAATTCGATTGAAGCAAACGGAATTTATAGTTTTTAAAAGCTCATTTACGATTTTTTTTTTTTCATTAAAATTTGTTGCACAATTATGAATATCGCCCACTGAAGAAATTTTTATTTTTTTTTATTGTTACGTTTTTTTTTTTTTCATTCGAATAAAACCTTTGATGGAAGAATGAAATTTTTCATCGAAACATTTTACTTTGCTTTCGAAGTACCGGGTATTGAAGTTATACGTAAAAAGAAGTCAGCAGAAGGGCAAAGGAATTTCGAAATCGAGAAAGCTCTTCTTTGCTACACTGTGCGTGACTGGAATGTACTTTTTGCTTTGTTTTTTTCTGTTTTATTTCGATCCGGCGCACGAGATTCCTTTCGTAGTTCTCGAGAATTCAAACCGGTAGAGAGCATCGTTGCCAATGGTTTTCGCTAAAGAGTGGATTCACCGAAACCTCGTGGGGCTTTAGAGCTTTTCGCCTTTGGAGCCACGGGGAGTTAATAGAAAAGCCACGAAACACAGAGAGAAGAAGCCAATAGACGAAAGAGGAGAGTAGCGCGGCGCAGATGGAGAGAGATAAAAAGAAAGCGACCGGAAACGAGACGAAGGGAGTCGTTCTATTTTCTATGCACGAACGGCGTCATGAGCACGCGACCGAGTGCCCGTTTATACGTTTTAGATTTTACAATTTCACGTTTCGAAACTCGCCCTCGCGTCTGTGCGCGCGTTGGCATCAACCGCGTGGTATCTTTTATTTCGTTATAAGCTTATCGCGAGGGTTCTAACGGTTCGGATGAACCGTGAAATTGCCGATCGAAATAGTGTTTCGAGAATCGGCGTGCCGAACACTGTCAACCCTCTCGTTCCACCTTCACTTGCTTTGCAATTGGGGTGACGTTACGGCGTACTAATGCATATCGGGAGCATTGCAAACGATACATTCCAAATGGATAAAAAGTAAACCATAAAATGTATCTATAATATACGTAATATTTTTCGAAAAATAGTTTTTTATTTCGTTCGAAAGTTCGATAAGTTCGAAAAAAAAAAAATCAGAATTTATATAAATTCTTCTATATTTTATATGCTATTCGATAAAAAAAAACACCAAAAAAGGTTACCTATTTATTAAATAAATAATAAACAAACAAAATATTCATAGAAAAGAAACGATAAAAAAATACAAATTAAACTTTGTATGCCACCAGCGGATGATTAGTACAGTAAAGTAGGTATAACTTCTTTTTTTTCGATCTTTTCTTCCAACACAATACTTTTTTTTCGCGCCTCGAAACGCTTGAAATTTTTTCCGAAATCGATAGAAACACAAAAAAATAATCCCGGACATTGTAACTCTTTGGGACACTAGTTAAAACAAATTCTATCCAGTTATAGACTTCGCGAAAAAAGAATTAACTGTATCGTTAAGCTTTCAGTTCCAATTTAGCCGATACTGTACCGTGCACGTCGGCAATTTGGGATTGTGTGCCAGAAAACGAGATACAATTATCGTCGAACGAACCCGACATGTCGGGCCGACTACTCTCTGTCGGGGATGATCCCCGCATCCCCCAGGTGTCTCTGCATTCATCCGTGAAATGTCGCGCACGAGATACAATGTACCGTGACCCATCTCCAATCCACGGAATGAAATGAAGCGAGGAACTCGGTTATGCTACGCGACTCACGTTGGATGTGTATATCCCGGAGAGAATGCTTCTCAATGTCACTCGATTCAAAGGCTCGTTACCGCGACAACTATATATACTTAACGCGGGGGGTGCATCGAGTTGTATGAAACGAGAACGCTGGTATTGTCCTGTACATTGTATATATATATATATGCAATATATATAGGTATATATAGCCAACACTGGTCATCCTTCGATGCGGACAAAGCGATGCGCCACCCTTACTTTCGGTTCAGCCGCGGTATACATTAATGCTATTCTGCGAGAGGGAACGCGACTTCAATTTTCTGAGTCTCATTAATTGAATTTTATTTTATTGCTACTAATGAACTATAGAAATCGAGGGAGAATTTTTCTCGCCGCTATTCGACATAATAATGAAGTCCTTGCGAAATAAATTCAATTTGTTTGTATTTTTAAATAATGTTAATAATGAATTCAACCTTTTCGTGGTGTTATTCGATTTGTTAAGATTTTCTGGTTTTTGACTCGCAATATTAATTTTTAATCGAGCTGCTTGCATGGATTTGCGGCAGAATAACTATTTTTCCAATACATCGACACGCGAGTAGAATTTCGAAGGATAGGCTTTTGGATGAGCAAAAAATTTCGAATCGAACGAAAGATCACGCGAAAGCCAATTTCGATTTCTTACCTTTACTGATTGCTTCCGTCGATTGGGTTTCGGTAATTCTACAGCCCTCCGGAGAAATTCTCGAGGTCTCGGAGAGTCTCTTATCTTTTGCGGTCTGTTTTTTTTTTTTTTTTTTTCGAAGTGGAAATCTTCTCACGATCTTTTCACCAGAATTACAAAAAAAAAAAAAAATCAACGATGCCGATCTCTTTCGGAGGTCGTTGGTCACCAGAATTGAGTAATGGGATAAGAGTTGCAGGTATCAAATTTTCACACCGTCGTACACATCACCATTCACTGTTCCCATTCACATGATAAATAATCACTTTCAATCAATGAATTTTCTCATTAACGACAGTCCATTTGTGGTTCTCAATAACTTCGACGAAGAACAGAAGACAATGGAAAAAGAAGAAAATCGTTCGACGAGAATTGTCCGAGCAATTATTTCGTTTGCATAAATCATCAACGACAAAGAGTCTCTTGATAGAGGATGAAAAGATTCAAAGAGGTTTTTGTGATGAGGTCGCAATCCTCCGATAAAATTCGTCAAGTTTCGGAGTTGTTTATGCGAAACTCATTTATTTACTTGAGATTACTCTCGGGTTCTATTATCTCGTTTGTATCACGACGACCATTCGTTGTCGTTGGACGCGCGAGAAATGCACGCTCATCACCGTGGCTTCTCGCTTTTATCGAGAAGCCGTTGACAGTGCGCGCGCGTGTGCATGAGGCACTCTACCTCGCACTTGTCAAGTTGCGTGCGCGTCTCCGAATCTCACGGTCTCGCGCAGCAAATGTAGATACAAACTCACACAGTCATGAAACACTCGTTCGTATTACAAATTTGCAGCATTTGCTTGCAATGCGTGAATCTGTGCTCTCCAATTTATGCGCTACGTAGAGATACACGAGTCAAAATGTTATGCTTTTGCTTCGATGTTTGTTTCTCAGCCTCCAACATTTTTTTCATTTCGATTAATTTTATATTAATTTAAAAAAATAAGATTGGGCGAAAAATCATTTTTTTTCATCAAGAAAAATAAAAAAAGTAATTAATTATTAATAAAATTATTATTGTTATTATTTTATAAATTTTTTCATTAATTATCGTAATATTTTTCATAAGACAGAAATATACATATTTGAAAGTTTCGAAATTGCGCAAATTTCTCGGTAACTTCCGGAAATGTATAATATGCTCGCGTAACACGAGTTACCCGATTCGTCGAGTCTTCTCCAAAATTGCTTACGAACTAAACCGCTAAACCCCATGCAAGACTGCGCGATGATAGCGGTAACGGAGTTGCAGAATTCGAGTAGGTAGAGAGTTTACGGCGCTCGCTTACGGCAGAGCAAATGTTTGAGGGGCCGATTAGAGATGCGTGGAAATAAAAATGTTTGCTACACGAATTAGTATGGACAAAGTGCGCCGCCCGTGCCGCTTATATTATCGTTCTCGATTAACGATGCCGCTCGTGCGTCGCACAACCGTCCTCATCCTCCTTAGCTAATTTGCTGCTTCATTAATTATTCTCGTTTCGCCCGGTGTCGGAGCAAACGAGCCCGAGATAACGCTTACAAGATTTTCGTCGTGATATCTAAGCGTCATCTTTCACATCTCATTAATTTCTCGAAGGTATATTCAATGAAATTATTATAATAATTCTCATGGAAATGTTACCGAATTAGTATCATCGTGAAAGATTATGGTAATAATAATAATAATGATGCAATTCAGCAGGTTATTTGACGCATGTCTTGTATATAATTAATTGTTGTTTCAAAGAGAATGATAAACGATTTGTTTGATATAAGTACTTTTTTTTAAATTAAATAAAACTGATTTGCTTTAAGCTATTTTTACGACGAGACGAGCGATTTCGTTGTCCGGTATGTTCTCGAAAACGGCGAAAAATTACATAAAAGTATTTGATACAGCGATTCTATGACGAACAGTCAATGTCGTTTGCAATGGAAAATTTAAATTAGTTGAATATTCGTAGAGAAAAAAAAAACATTTTACGGAATAGTCCTTTAGATATATTGATATTGGGCGCCATTTTCCGCGATATATTTGTTTTTCTCTCGGTGGTTCGCGAGGCGCTCGATCTATGTGCGGTATAACCTCAAATTCACGGAGGTCTATAGTCTTAGTTAAAATTTGTCGTTTTTAAAAAGGATGAAATACATTTTTTTTACAATAATTAAAAAAGTTTCGCCGGAAAAGAAAGTGTGAAGTAACAATGAATTATTCACATATTATAGTCGGAAGATTTCCATACTCAATGACGAAGGAATCGCTCGACTATTCACATGTCCATGACGAAGAGATCACTCGACTATGACATGTGAATAATTAATTGTTATTTCACTCTTTTTTTTAGTCGTAAGTTTTTTAATTTTTGTAACATTTTTTTTATTACGACTATTAAGGGTGTATTTTTTATTAAGGGTGGTGGGGCGGATTTTGAAAAAAGTTGTCCATAAAAAAAAATTGCGGGCAAAGTGTTCGTATAATTAAGAGCGTATATCAGATCGAAGTTTGAATCTTTCGATAACGAAATGTTTTTCCATTGGATCGATCATTATTATTTCGTTTGTATAGCCCTTTTTTCGCCTTTTTTCGCCTTTTTTCGTTTGCGATTACATGACGATAATAATAATAATAATGTTTCTTATTTACATGCAAAAGTCTGCCGTAAAATGTTCCATTTCTGTCAACGTTATTCGCCCGGATTCAGGTTCTTATTTTTTTTTTTTTTTCGTATTCCGTTGCACCACTCGGTTGCTCTTGAGTTCAAACTGGCAAAGGGGGATCAAGCATCAGGAGTGTCGGCACCAGAGACCAGACGTCCCCGCAAAAACTGAACGGTCGTGATTAAGATATTAATAAATCCGAAGAGAGGGAGAGATTGAGAGAAGAATCACAGCTCGGCGAGAAGCTGAGTGGGATTTGTTTCTTAATCCTCTCGGTATCTTCGTAAAGTCTGCGACTACAGTAGCGGCTGCTACGCGATGTGTACGTATAACTTGAGATATCTTGTATCTCACGATCTCGGGAGACACGCTGGTTGTGTTCTTGAAATCGTGAGATGTAATACGCAGTACATTCAATCGATCGAGCTATTGAAAATTGTGGTCACGATCGCGAAACGTGGCTGGATTTATCAAGATATGTTTCTCGAGATCGAGGACACCCTGTCAGCGGCGGGATTCACAGTTACAATTCGTTATTATACGACGAGTTTAATATTATTCTATAAACTTATCGGGAATAGGATATTCAATTTTCGTCGAACAAAATTGCCTCAAATAAAAGTACGAGACTCCGATTTTTTTTTATTCCTCGCAATCGTTGATACTGAAGATTATCATTATTAATGCTAAAAAGTAACGAAAAAATAACGGAATGCGTCTGATTGAAAAATCCTTATCCAAGTATTGGATTGATTAAAAAAACAGTCGTGAGAACGATCGATAGGATCGCATGTAGCAGCAGTATAATGCTCTTTGAGAAGTAACTTATTTGACAATATCTTTCAGTGGGAATGTTCTCGTCGACGAAGTGAAAAAAATTTTCAGTTGAATCTCCAGCGTGAATTGGTGGAAGGGCAACCTTAGAGACAAGGCATACAGCACAGAGAGACCGTGTGTCCTAGCGGACTATCTATCCGGCGGCGAGTCAGAAATGCCTACTATATTACCGGGACTAATGGTAATGACGACCGTAACTCTCTGCGATAGGCGAGCGAGAGGACGAGTGAGTGCGCCGAATTGTATATAGTTATCTTCCTCTATGCGTGGCTTGCACCGCTCCGCGCCGACGAGAAACTCGCGGGCCACCAGAACGAGCAAAGGAAGTAAGGTTTCGGAGAGGGCGGTAGTACGCCCGAGATACCAAATGAATTACAACGACTCTTCGACCCAAAGTATACGGTGTCGCGCGAGATACGAATTACAGCAGACCGTACCGTAGGGACCGCCCATTTTGGTATCGGTGACCTACGCTAACCGCGTGAGTGAATCACGAAAACGTGAAAAGGAAAAGAAAAGCTTCAGGTACAGTTTGTCGGAATAGATACAACGATGAAAGTAACGGCGGATGGTCCATCGGAATATTTACGCGACGGGAGTCAAGTGCACAAGACAACATACGCATTTTTACCCCACAATCAAACCACTTCGAGTTCTAGCAGATTCGGCTTTGTCCTTATCATACATTGCTTACGATCGATATTTTGACTCTCGTTGGTTATAAAATGCATTGGTTGAAATTTTGGAGCGGTAAAATTTAGAGCGCTGATGGGACTCCGAAAAGACTCGACAGGACTTGGCAAGGTTTTTCCAGTACCTCATTCCATTTTTATGCGACGCTCCTTAAATTTTAATAAAAAGATAGGGGAGAGGCGCAAAATGATGCATATGCAGAATTCTGCACGAGTGCCGAATTGCCTATTGCGCCGATGCCCTACACACCATTTTTTTTGCTGACTGCGTGAAAAGTTCGACTTTGAGTGTCCTAACCTCACTAATCTGTGCGTAGAAAGTGACGAATATTGCGCTCTGCGCATGCGTCGACTTTTCTACGCACGCTGACCAAAAACGTGACTCTCTACGCGCTGAACATAGGTACGAAAAGTCGAACTTTTCGCGCAAACAGCGCGAAAAAATGATTAAATAAACAAATTAATTGAATTCTGAAACTTGGCAACACGATGCTTGTGCCGGTAACTACAAGTTTTACACCCTGTATAAATATGTTTTCGTGGATTCGTATATTTGTACCTTCATAGTCGGAGTGTCGGCGGCGATGATGCGCCGCGATCTACCCGCGGTAGCCTGAGCCGCACCGCAGCAACCGTCGTCATTTTCGGTCTTTCCTCTTTTCCCTTTTCCGCGCTTCTATCTCGCGCTTCTATGTATACTGTATTCTACGTTACTCGCATCGTCGTTACTACATGAAAGGTTGGACAACTTTGCCGACGCCGATGCGGCAAGGGGATTCCTCCCACTGTCGTGTGTGTGTGTGTGTTGTCGGAACAACTGTGGCATCGCGCGTACACACAAAGTTGTTGACGAGGAATGGCGGTGGTGAACAGAGAAAACCCGATGTATACATGTACACAATGGAGTTAGATAACGAATACGCCTGTGAAGAGGACGCTTGCCGACAATGCACGCCCTGAATATGCTTTGTGTGTATACCAGAGAATTATTACTATATATCTAAGTATATGTATATTCTCTTTAATACCACTGTTACTTGTCGCTTTCTGGCAAAAGCAGGTGCATTGAAATCTCACATAGCGGAGAGCTTCGTTGTTCACCACATCGGAAACGGACGCTTCCGCGTTAAAGCGCATCGCGATAAGCATTAAATGTTTATTCGATGGTACGGTTTAATCATAATATTCGATAAGCGAATTTAACAATTTACGACGAATTTAACAATAAAACTCCCTTACGAAACATTTTTTTGTTATTTTTCAAGGGTACAAAGGTTACCGATTTATAAATTATTGAAAGGTGCAATGACCATGAAACATCGTTTTAAAGTTGGAAACATCGATGTTATCATGTTGAAAAAAAAAAAAATGAAAAAAAATTGTCTAACAGAAGAATTTGACATTGTGGATCGGTTATGAAGTTGCGACTAAATAGTACAGAATGGAAATACGAGGACGAAATTTTGCTTTAACTTTTATTAAATCAATATACTTGCGGTTTGTTGAGCGATTAATTTATGAATAAATGCGCCAGAAAAGCTGTAAAATAATAAAGAGGATATAATTGAGATTCGCGTTCTGCATTGAAGATGAGTTCTTGCTGTATTGTCACATTTACGTTTTTATTTTGGCTCTTATTAATTTTTTCATTATTATTATCTGGCATTTCAAAAGTGCACTTGTACATCGTTATCGGAGATTGCAGATGCCCCTCGAACCTTTGATTAGCTTCATTGTTTTTTTTTTTTTTAACATCGAGGATACTTCCTTTGGTGACATCTTCCACTTCTTAATCGTCGACCCGTACGATACTTTGGTGGCAAGTGGACTCGTCCGCAAAATCATAAGCGCGAATGAGAACGAATTGTATGAAACCTTAATAAGTACCCTTGAAATATCTCGGAATTGTCAAAGCGAAGTTGGCGCACGCAGCTCACTCGAGATTTGTCACGACAGCAATACCGAGTGGAAAGCTGTACAGTACCTGTACCCATGTGTCATACGAAAAGCGAAAAAAAAAAGAAACTCGTTACTAATTACGTTACAAAGGCCATCTTTTTTTACCAATGACGAAACGAGATTTCAGCAGGCAGAATACGAGTCATATCGACCAGTTGTAGGATGCGAAAGGTCGTATCATAACATCATTCGATTGTAAAACGATCGTATAAGTGTTAAATACTGAGTGTACAATGATCGACTGTAAAACAATGAGTGCAGAACAATCGACTTTAAAAGTAAACGCGTTTCTGTTTATCAGTAGTCGTTAGCCAATTGTAAGCAAAGGTTTCAAATGAAAGTAGTACCGCATCATCCTATTATCGTCCGTTTGCCAAAGATTTAATATCAAATCTAGAGACGCAATAGCGTCTCGACGCCAAGTAGTTTAAAAAGTTTAAAAAACCGCGCGGTGAGTCCGCGCGCGTCGAGCGCTACCATGTCCTTGTACGCCAATATCGTGCCCCCTAAACTTTGACATTTTTTTTTCTCGGAAACGAGACATCGGATCTAATTTCTAAAGACACATTCATATAAATCGAATACAGGCTTTAAAATGCGCCTAGAATCAGCCCGATCGGTGCGCGAAATGATGAGATATCGCGATATCGCCCGAAAAATCCTCACTTTCATTATAAAAATGATTCTTCAGAGGTTTTTTCGACTGTCAGTTGTTTGTCCGATGTCCCATGATGCCTGTGTGTTGCGTTCGTGCGTAGATGCGTGTACTGTGCATACACAACGGTATAAGCGGAAAGAACGATCAGCGGTTTGCAATTTTCCAAGTATCAGTAAGTGAATACAGCAACGATTTTAATTGATAAATATTGTGCGTGTGATACAAGAAAAATCATGTCATGCGGATTCTTAACGTTATCAAGTAATAAAACATTTTTTTAAAATAAATAATAATAAAATAATAAATAAAAAAAAGAATGAAATAAAAAATTAAAAAAAAAAACATTTTTTTGCAAAAAATGTAAAAAAGTTTTGTGAAAATAAAAAACTCGTAAAATAATCAAAAATCATATGAGCCAATTGGAAATTAAAAAAAAAACTTGGCGGGTCCTTAGAATACAAATAAATGTAGTTGCATCGAAAGAAAGGACGAGCAAATTTTTTTTTTTTTTAATTTTCACTTGACTCATATGATGTTTGATTATTTGACGAGTTTTTTATTTTCACAAAACTATTTAAAAACTATTTAAACTAGTTGGCGACATTTTTTACATTTTTTGCAAAAAAATGTTTTCTTATTTTTTTTCACATACTCATCTTTTCTTTCGTATAGCCCTATAATCTCGAATATGCTTCTAGTCTTCTGTAACAACTTTTTTTCTGTTCTTACAGAATACCAGTTTGAATGCCAGCATCCTCATCTCAGGTACCAATAAGACGTGCCTTAGTTGGCACCCCTGTGCCAATAGCGAATACAAAACTTTAAAAAAAAAAAAAATACGGCTCTCGCCCCGTCAACTCGTTTCCTTTCTGGTATCAGAAGCGATGAGCCCATCACCTCGAGTAGCCCACTTGGCTACACGGGCGACTCGGCACAAGCGAAGATCGAGAGTTCTCCCTGTAGAGCACGTCAACGATTCGGCGTTACTGAGTCTTGCTGTATATTTCATTCCGTATCGTAGCTGCACAAGCTTCACAATATTCAGTCCTGTAGAGACGATGTATGGAAGTCCTTTTACTCCGTCGCCGTGCGAATTTCGAGAGTAGATGGGAAAGCCGGAGCGAAGTGAGGCGCGGGTAGATGGAGGCTGGAGAGGACGAGGTGGGTAATCAAAGGGGCCATGGTGTACATATTCGTGGGTACTTGGGGAGGCCGAGATGGATGGCAAAAGCGAGTTAAAGGGCCAAGGGATGTGAGAGCAAGAGAGATATGAAAACGCGCTCAACGCGCGCCCCAGCACTCGAGGAAACGCATAGCAGGCGCTGGCGAACAATCGTTTCGGGACTTTGAAGTTTGCCCGCGCGCGTGAGAGTGGGGAAGCGTGTGCATACAGTGAAGTGTACGGAGAACGTGTACGTATCTACACCCCGGGCGGTGCATTCTGGTTAGGCGGAGGATAGGCGTAAGAGGGTCTCAGCTCTAGCGGAGGGTTCCTGAAAGTGCAGCAACACGATAATGTCGTAGAACATGACATTCTATCGATGATGGAATATGACGATGTGAGATGAAAGTTATGGCACCGTAAGGAGCTAATTACAGCATTCCTCTTCGCACCTGGGTCGTTGTTATTAGGATAATGTAGACTAATGATTGCCTTATTCAAGTAATGGCTGAAACGGCAATTGCTTAGTCTGCACCTTAATCGCTAGTCGGATCACGTATATCAATTGATAGATTCTGCTTGACTACTATGATGACCTATGTCATAGAAGAAACATTGGTTGCCATTAGTTGCATTATTCATGCTTATTTCTTTCGGTCCATATATACGTTCCGTTATCTATTCCGAAACTCCAAAAGTAAGAGCTACGTGAGTGTATCTATGCACTCTCATGTAGGCTCTCGCTTTGCTTATCCTCCTCTTCAGCATCGTACTCTACCCTCTCTCACCTACCCTACTCTGCCTTGCACGGCTAATCAACCAAAAGAATCCTCCACTCACTTTACCTTTCCTCACGCATACCGTGTACTTTGCATATAGTCGTCTTTCTCCGCTTTCTCGTACCTTATTTCCTTATTGCTGCCGACAGTGTGCACGGCACTCTCTCGACTTTGGTCGTCGAGTCTGATGCATCATATCTCCGCTCTCCCCGAACCATCTCATCTGTTTTTTATTTTTATTTTTTTCGTTTTTTATCTTCTCTTTTCTCGTGAACACGCGATGCCACGCCTTTGCCTTGTGGCCGAAGCCGCGTATGCAGAAAACATCGCAAGCCCCAAGTGCCTCGGCCCACTCATTGTACCTCCAGCGAGGAGAGTACGTGGAGAACGCGCGAGCGCAGTCGAGTGTAGCTTTGACGATGCCGGAGTACGGCATACGACAGGGTAATTAGTTCGTATTATACTTTGTGACATCGACGAGCTGCTCTGCACCCCGCGCTCTGATGCTACATCGGGCCGCGCGATGACGGAGGATGAGGAGGTCCCCCCAACGAAAACCAACGGTGTAACGATGCACCGTCATTGCCTCTATCTCGACCACTCTCGTATCGTCGAACAGAATCAACAAAAAGGGTCGGCGATTCAAGACGGAAACTTTTTTAAAAATTCTCTTGCCGGTTTAATATTCGTTCATGTAGGAACAACATCGCGAATTAATTCAATTTTTTTCCACAAGATATATTTTGCAGAATAAACGCATTTTACAAACGAGAAAAACGTTTTTTTAACGTTTTAGTATCACTTTAGCAATGTCGGCCTAAACCATGCGATGTTTTTTTTACCGTATAAGTAGGATATAAGTAAGTTAGCCGTATAAGTGAAATACAAGATTGGATGAATCAGAACAAATATTAAAAATTCGTAATGCTTTTAGAAAAAGAAAAAAAAAAACGAAGAATAAGAAATTTTTTTGAATGGTTCCGCCGTCTGGTATCCACTGTAGGGTTTACGGTATATGTATGCATAAAGTCTATTTGCCTCATTCCATCGTCCATTTGAAATCCAATTACAATTTTGGTTCCTGAACGTCGAGGCTTGCTTTCGCATCAACCGCAACTCCCTCTTTCCTACACCCTGCCTCCTGCCAAGTCAATTGTGTGTGCACACGCTACGCTTCTCCCTTCCCGCTCCCTTATCCTTGTCTACTCGCGACGCCGCTCTCAACTAGGAAATACGTTTCACCGCAGAAATTCGTAGAGCAACGATAAAACATAGAGGAACGTTGAGCAGGAAAACCCAGCGCTCTATGATAGAACCTTTGATAGAAGCTTCTATGTTCCCCGGGAATGAATTTTCGTTACTTACTTGCGTTGAGTTTCCGAATTCACGTATGTACCCAAAAAATAAGAACGCGTGGGAATTCGCCGGTGAACTTAGAACGTAATCAAGCGCTTCCGTTTCGCATGCAATTTTTTTTCCACTCTTTACGATAGTTGAACTTCCCCGATTTCCAGTTTCTTTGGTTTTCTACCAAGCGCATCACTTCACTCATGCCTCGAGATATACGTGTGCATCAAAGCTCCTCGCGAAATGGATAAACCGCTTTGCAGTATATACCGAAAAGAAGGAAAAAAAAATGAAACTCTCCAACGCCTCATCTTGTGAAGTTCCGGATGGGGTATCTTATCGCAAGTATGTAGTATGTAAAGCCCGCAGATGTGTACACGTTTACGTGTACCGAAAAAATGCATCTCTATGATAACCAACAACAAAAAAAGATGGTACAAAAAAAACGGTTGGGATATCATCGCGCAGGTCGAAGGCCCTGTCTCTCTTGACGTTTCTTTAGGGCCTTCCAAGCACCTGTGTAGTATATGCGAAGAGAGAATAAACATCCCTTGATGTTTTCCTTGAGTCTCTAGCGACACCGACGACACAGAACCAAGACCGAGAGAGAGAGAGAGAGTGACAGAGAAGCTTGCCGGGCTCTGGAAAAGTTTTTCCCTCATATCATCCCTCACTTCCTCTTTTAGCTTCTTGCTTCTCATTCCACGAGCGGTTCTTTCGCAACCTAACTCAACGTGTGCCGCAGTGCGCGACTATAGATGCGAGCGCCCTGTGCGGCATTCTTTGGCATCCGTGCCTTAGCATCTCTCTGAGGATATATACAACAAGCCTGTGAACCCTTGGATTTGAACCAAAACCTCCGCGTGTGCGCGCCTGTCTTGAATGATGACAACAAAACCTTTACGGTGTCGCTGTATGAACGAAGATTGTTGACGATGCTGTGTTTTCCTCCTGTCCGGAGGGGTTGCAGAAAACGGGACAGGAACACGTTTGTTTCGTCAGTCAGTTGAGCTTTTAAGGGGGAGAGGTTGAGTTTCGAAGGTGGCAAGACGGGGGAATGAAGAGAGGGGAAAGAAAAGAGAATAAAAAAGAGAGTCGTATGGCTCTCACGTACGCAAGCGGACCACTTCCCCTCTTGCAGTCCCGCGACGTGTATCGCATGGAGGAATGAGAGTGAAGCGCGCTAGGGTGCAAGGGCCAACGACGCCGACGTCACAACGTGCCTCCTTTGCACCCAACTTCTGTCTTTTTCTTCCTTTCGCCATTCCAGTTCTTTCACCCCCTTAGCGCTCTCTTTCTCGTTTTTTTTTTATTTCTTTTTTCCTCCCTTCGTTTTTGCTCTGCATCTTCCTCGGGCACAGCGGTTCTCCCGTGCCAGTCCGCTTTTGCATCTCATAGTAACAGCTAGAGGCAGGGGATAAGGGAAAAAAACGAAAGTCAGCTCTCTTTCTCACGCACCCACACGCAGCCCGGCGTCGGCACGTCGATGAATTCTTTGATCCGCACTGTAATTAGTTGGTGGCAGGGAGAGCTCAGGGCCTCTTCCACCAAAGTGAGAGAAGCGGGTGGCGAGGCGAGCCGACGAAAGAGAGCCCAGGGGTGGAAGGGCGCCGGTAGCGAAAATGTTTGAGTGGCGATCAAAGTAGTTGCTGCGACTGTGCCTTGCACCGCCAACGCTACATCGGTGAGGGCCAACGCTGATGTATATTTTCGCCTTCTCTGATGCATAAGCCTCGAACAGCAGGGCGGGGAGGAAGGCACCAAGGGCAATCCAGCCTCTGTGTGTGCACAGGGGAAAGAGAACGCGGAACAGGGCGAAAGGCCGTGCAGAGAGGAGAAGGCACTGATGGCAACTACTACCACTGTGCAGTGCTTCGTATAACGTTTTTTTCTAATTCCGGATTCTTGATATTGCTGATGTTGGCGATATATTTGGTACCATTGATGGCTTAGTGCAATTTTGCGTTTATTGATAATCAATGTTATATGAAAAACCTGCCTCTGCTCTTCCACACGTCTCGATGTCTGTCCCAGTTTTCGAAACGTACTTCGTCCCACACATGTCATTGTCGTCATATATTTTTCATAAACTCTTTGGGGCAACACAAACAATGCTTCGTCCACATTCGCATATGGGAGTAAACACGAGTCCCAACCAACCCTAGCCAGTGTGAGCTGAAGAGTCTTGAGGGTCATTTCTCTCCAGGCTATTCTGCACTGAGTTTCTGAGAGTTCAAAGAAGAAGAACATACGGAGAGTAGGAGAGGAGGAGTCTCAACTGGTTGCATGCTTCGGGTTGTAGGCAAGAAGGAAGAATGATATGGTAGAGCCAAAAAGCTTTGAACGGACACGTATACCATGTGCTTCGACGCTTTTGCAGGGCAGATTTACCCGTACCATGCAGAAGATCTTGAATGTATGAGATGCTCGAGTATTTACACTCGTAACAACTTTACTTTACTTGAAGACCTTAATCTCAGATGTCGCCTACATCATGACAAGCGTTCTAAAATGGTAGTTCTTCGGAGGAAAAAAGGAAAACTGGACTAATCAGGAGACCTCAGTGAAACGCAGATTCTCCGCAAATTCTCTTCAAATGCCGTCTTCAAAATGAGCAAATGACCGTACGCAAGATCGAATTTGAGGGATGCCAAGCTACCAAACAGGCAGCTGACGTATTTGCAATGAAGGTCCTAACTTGGATATGCTCTGCTTGCTTTTGACATCTCGGATCGCCAAATGGTCTTCAAGTTACTGATGGAATTCCAACAAGCCGGTAACTGTTTCCAGTAACTCCAAGACGGCCGAGAGTGGCCTCGAGACCCAGCAAGCAGAGAGGGAACGTATATATCATTTCTGTAAGACTCTTGGTTGTGGCATTCCTATGGAGTAGCCTAGTAGAACGATGGGGTGGGTAGGAGGACAAGGTACAAGGTAAGAGACGACAGAAGCATGGATGACACGTCGAGTACCCCACTCCGCGCCCTCAAAGCCGTTTCCGTCTTCGTGGAGAGGATCCAGAGCAATCTAGAGTGAGGTATACGACGACAGCGTATCCGCGTGCTGTACCAACGTATCTACAGCCTGGCTGGTTCCTCACAGGTTGCATATACTGGCGTTGCCCTTGATCTTCCACAGTGTGAGTAAGGGAGATAGATTTTAGACGTCGCGCAATGGTCCCTCCGCTGAGACACGAATCTATGGAATTTAATGCATTCGTGAGAGATGGGCGACCGGAAAATGGAATGCACATCTCGGAGAGTTCCCGTCGACGACGACGACGACGACGACGACGGGCGACGAGACAGAGAGCAATTTCTCGAATCCCATTCCGTGAGGTATACGCCGGCACGCTTTCTTGAATATGCTGGCTCTCGCTGCAGAACGTGAAAAGCGTGCGCTTGCTGCTTTCCTCCTCGGCATTTCTCTCTTTCCCTCACACCGAAAGATTTTCTCAAAGACATCAAACGCAGATATGTCTCGTAAACAGTATATTCTTGACTGCACATCTCAGGTTCTTCGTACCTCTATATGTCGCACGTCTTCCGCAGATTTACGTGTGTTGAACCAGTGCACAAATATAACCGGAAACTCCAACTTGGCAATAATCATGCCAATTCAATCGTGAAATTAAAATTAACATGGTAAAAGCTGTGAACCGTTAGGTTCATCATATTCGTCGTATGGAACAGTTTAGCCTTTCATTATCGACATTGTAAGTATTCTTTTTTGGTGACTTCCGTTCACAGCAAGAAAAGTCTATTACCGATGATTACATTGCATTTTAAGTTTTTCGTTAGGCGAACAGAAGACGTTCGTGTGGCTCGAATAGTCTCGTGTCACGATAAGGAATGGATTTCGCAAAAGAAAGGAAGGCAGGTATCTCTTCCGTTCATTCGTTCCTTCCGACTTCCTTTCTCTTCCGCATGAAAGCTTCTGCCTTTCTATGGTTGTACATCTATATGCGCTATACAGACGGTATTCTACGTAGTATTGTACAAATGTACAATAAAACCCGCATAGATGTGCACACTGAGAGACTCGGGGATAAAATTCACCGTCGAAAGATTCACGAGTCTGACTCTTCTGACGAAAGTTACACCGCATACCTAGGATGTACGGTGAGGGAAGGTACGAACGAGAGGCATGCACGCGATGGGATTGATTTCGCGCAGTAAGCAAGCAAGCAGGCAGGCAGGCGGCTGGCTTGCATGCAGCTCGGCGCGCATCAAGCGTGGGGTGCATCGAGCCGTGATACGACGTCTGCAAAAGCTCAGGGGGGCAGGGGAGAGGAGGGAGGCTTTACGCAGATTTCTGCAGGTGCGTATCCGCGACGCCCGCCGCGAGAGAACCAGATTCACCAGAGGAAAAACGAGGACGAGGCAGAGGTGAACGATTACGCCACGCTCGCGCACGCCGACTGGCAAAGCACTCGCGTCTTTCCAAGCGCGAGAATACGCGAGGGCGCGAAAACCATACAGGGTGTCCGGATATTCCCGGCTAATAATTACGAAAATTCTAACATAGACGCTTTCCTATTCAGGTGCATTCGGATATTTCCAAAAATCTAACACCCTCATTCTCATTACGCAAGATCGCTTTGTTTCTTTTTTTTTAATATCAAAATCGTTGCTTTGAAGTCGTGTTCCGAATTCCGAAGCTTTTATTACGCGGGAAAACAAATAATCGAAAGTGTACTGAAGGTATTGAACGAATGGGAGAACGAGACAAAAGCAACACTCGGAGCAACGATTTTTTATTTTTTAGTTTAACTCGAATAAAGCGTTAAGCTCGCTTGTTCTACGAAAGTAATATCTTAATCCTCTTAAAGAGAAGGGAGGAGAACGACGCAGGGTTGCCAGGACAAACGCGCCCGCAACTTTCGGGCCTCGTTGGCTCGAGCTCGCAGGGCTGAAAAAGGTTTGGCTTCGGGGTGGTATGAGCATTGCTGCTCTCCTGACTCTGTTTGCAAACTGTTCGTTGGTCGCGCCACACCTCGACGCTTTCCCTTCCTCCTTCAGATCTTCTCTCGCTTTTTCCATGATGCGAAATTAGGGGCTTTAGCGTGTATAATAAACCACTCGGCTTAATATCTCGCCAGATTTATTTTACCCTCGACATATATATAAATTCCGAGAAAAATTGCCGAAGGGATCTCGCATATAATAAGTATAAATATTCTTTCATTTATAAATATGCAAAAAAATTCTAGTCCTCCCTTTCAATCATTTTTCTTTTCTCGTCATCATGCAGGAAATGCTAGTTAACAGAGATTTTCTTTGGTCAATCTTTAACCAACGAAGTTTTACGTTGATTCGACAAAATAACGAGATAGTCTGATCATTTTTGTACCGCATTGAAGTGCTGTGTGTAATCTGGTAATTAAAAAAGTTCGCAGCTATCCACATCGAAGTTGGGCGAAGTTGGAGCTAACGAACTACGTTTCAACACATCACGAAAATAACGAAGTCGACGGAAAATTCATCGTGAGATTCTCCTTTTATCATACTCTCAATGTCTACTAATTAGTTCGTAAAAATAAGTTGATAGAGAGCTCCAATTTTTTTACGCGGTTCAATCGCCATTTTTGTTGTGTTATACTGAAAAAAATGTTGAGTTTGGAAAACTAAGAATTACTTGAGAAAACTAATAAGTTAGCATAATCAATTTTATTTTTAAATCAAAAGTCGTTTTCCCATTTCACTATTACATCGTTTGACTTGTAATGTTCTTTAGTATAGAAATTATATTGTTTTGAAAATGGGTACTCGGATGCTACATTTTTTAAAATTTTTTATTTTATTGTATAAAAATGCAATTTTTCAAAATAGTGCATCAAAAAGTTTCGTCTATAAGAAAACTGGTATGAAAATTTGTACGAAGAAGTGTTGCACATTGGATAACATTTTTTTTTGTATGTCAATTACACAATATTCCATTTATACACACATCAGGTATGGAGCTTAGCGCCCTAATTATCGAGAAACGATTATACTGGATTCCATTAAAAATGTTTCGTCTACCAGAAAACTGTGTTTGTATCTTCGTACGATGCCACTTCGGACGAAAAAAACACTTTGTTTCGAGTTCTTTATTTCTGATTCTCGTGAAATATTCTATTTACACGTTGTCCACGGAATGTTCGACGAATTGGTAGGAACGATCGAATCTGTACGAAAGTGCAGCGTGGCACTTTTATTCCAAGGGAATGCAATTCGGCGTTCACGTCCGATTGAAAATGACAGCGTGATGGTTGGGTTCGTCTGGTGCACAGTAGATATGGAACTTTGTGCTGCAACCGTACGAATATAGCTTTTACAGATGGGGCGGGTGGGGTGCGGGGTGGAGGTGGTGGATGAAAGCGACGATCGATATTTTGCGTCAAGGCAACACGACAGGATGAATTCCGTTGGCTAGAGAGGCAAACCCCGACATCGACGGCGCACAACGAAACGTAGTTACAGTTTGTAACTCTATTTCGTCTGGGGGATCGGGGATGGACCGAGATGCTGCTGCCTGTGACCCCCCCTCCTCTTCTCGCTGCTGTCACTGCTCCGCTTCCAATATATTTTGGGGGATGGATGGTAACACCGAGAACCGACAAGCTACGTTGCTCGAGTGTACAGGGAAAGCCACTGAAGACTCGAAAAGCGAATTCATTTGAATGAAACAGAAAGGTCTGAGCGCTCTCCATCGCGATGCAAGAGATACATAAATAAATAAACTACATCCCTAGTTATCGACCATCGAAATCAAGTCTATTTTCGATATCGTCCTTACACTTTCTCGTAACACTCTATCGAATTATAAATAGAAAAATTTACGAATTACGAATTATTAAAAAATAGAAATGAAATTTTTCATACATTTTATCCGATAGAACTATTTTTTTTTTTTTAAACTTCGACATCGAAACTTTTGATTTCGATAAAAATACGAAGTTAATGTGAAAAGAAATTCTTTACTACTGAAATTAAGATTAATAATCGAATAAATGGTAACTATTGAAAATTGGGGCTTTTCTCAAATTGCGAATAAATTTTAATGTAAACGTAATTGTTCCTTGAAATATTGAGTCGTAAATTGACGTTACTTAAAGTCGCTTTAAAGAATAATGTTTCACGCGAAAGGGTTTCAATCGTTGTCGCATGAAAATCCCGGCAAAGCAGAGAGAATCGTGAAAGATATCAACGTTTTATGGCTGATTTCGGGTAGTTACGAACGGGGAAGTTCCCCTTGAGCGAGCAACGAATGCGGAGAAGATCTGATTCGATGTCGGCGTGGGTGATGACGGCAACAGTTGCATATAGGGAGTGTGGGGCACGCGACGTCGAGCGTTCACGTTGCAGGGTTCCAACCCCCAGAGCCCGCTGAACCGCCGCCCGAAACATCTGTGTCGCAATTACTGTAAATACGTCCGGACGCGCGGGGCGGGACCATCAGCTTCTGGTGCAGCAAGGATATGATTGACGTTTGCAACGAGAAAGATGCTATATACACACCCTATTCCAGTTCTCCCGACTAAAACTATGTCTATACGAGACGAGCGATGATTACTTTATGCTCCTATGAATCCCGAAACACCGACGAATCATAGCCAAACGAATTGTTTCTACACCGCAGCAATGAAATTGACAATTTTTTTTTTTCATTTTTACTTTCCTCTTCAACGAATTCCGCTCCGATGTGGCATTGTTCACTTTAATGGAATACAAAATAACGCTCGCTGTATTGCAACTTCGAGATTTCGTTGAAAAAAACTTTGCAATTTGCGATATGTGTTGGAAAAATTTGCGTTTTTATGCATCACCGATCTTCTGTTAGGCGAGGATTCATTGTCGATGAAGCTTCGAGTGTGAAGCCATGTGTGTGTTTGCGTATAGGCGAAATCGATGCGGTAGAACGAACGTTGCCAGTCGCGGGAGAAATGACAAATTTGTTTGTCCTCAACCATTTTTCGAGCACTAGCGCTTCGCCCTATTGACATATGAGATGTCTAACCATTTGTATTTTTTGATGGACACGAAGTGATATGTGAAAAAAAAAAAAAAAAAAAAAATCCAACGAAACCGAATACATTGTCAAGTGTACTTGTAAAATAACTAAAAATCGTCCTGCAGGTTTTGGAGTGGTTATACATATCAACCTTTTCATACGAGATCCTCATCCCAGTTCTTCATATTTTCAACGGTAAAATTGTTAAAATAAACTGACGTTAAAAAATAGAAATGAAAAAAATCGCAGTTGTGGTGTTACATCTAACTATTCGATGACATGGAAACGAAATTTTTCAAGAACCGTCCGATTTGCTAAAATTTTAATGTACTGGAAGTAGAAGTTTGTATGTATAAATAATTGGTATAGTTAATTTAATGTACAATTATCATGAAAAATGAATGTCACATAGTCGATACTTTACGTTCAATAATTTACTTTAATTTTACCATAAAAGTACTCAAAACCCAATCATTTGCTTTAATTTCACTGCAAAAGTACATTATTTTTCTTCACGATTGTACATTAAACTTACAATTTTTTTTTAATTGAAAAAGCAAAAAAAAATTTTTCCAAAAAAAAAATTCTTGTATATCCTGAGTTAATGTATACAAGCATTTCGTTTAGGAACTATGAATGGCTCTTCGTATTATTTCGTCTATTCTGGAAAATAGTCGCCGTTGCTTCAACGATAGCCAAATAGAAGATCAATCGTCTGTGTTTCGAGTGTTCGAGCGTTGGATCAGCATTTAACATTTCCGATCCTCCTCCCGAGGTTCGCTCTACTGCATTTAATTCCATATAATATATAACAAGCGTCGGTGTACAGCGGTGCACTCGAATTAACTTGCTTTCTATGAACTAACGGCAATGAGAGCGCATTGTCCCGATGAGGCAGCCATCAATTTGGTCCCTCGTCTCCCATACAGAGACGAATGACTGAGATAGAAAGTACCGTGGGGATACAGCGATTTCTATGTGCAATAAAACTGTCGTCGAAATTGTCGTGTAAGGGGATGGAAGCTTAAGTACGTTGCTGGACCACTGCCCCTACCTAACGGACTTTAGCTTAGGGTACGTAGGAGAAAGAGCGCCGCGATGGCGGATACACAGAAGGCACGATGAAGGCGCGTAGTTAAGGGGGGGGAGAGAATTGGTCGAAGCTCGTACGCGAAATATTGATTGACATCCGGGTGACAGATTTCACTGGCCGCACACACCCCTTTAGCCGCGGCGTGCGAGCTCTCTGCAACGTATACCGCACAGCCGCCAGAGAGACCAGAGCGAAGCGCAGTGTCGCTTCGTCTATATCTACTATACGGTACATAGACTATTATAGTGTACTATATATGTTGGCTGCTACTTCTACCGTTGGCCCTCCCTTTCCGCATACTACCCCTTTGTCATGCTGATTTGTTGCCAAGCTAACAGCGGTGCTCAATCATATTGTGTATCATAATACAATATATCACTGTCAGGTCGTTTTTAACGGCGAACGGATCGTTTATAACGATGCCACGGAAGGATTATTTCATGGATCGGTTTAAGTTGCGATTGTGGCAATCTTTTTTAACGTTAATGCGAATGTTACTAACGATCTATTAAAGCTATTTAATAAAATAATAGTACATTATGATACAAGTGCGAAAAAACTTTTTTTTAAGAAACAGTTTTTCGCACGAGAATCGTACAAAATTTTAATTCACAAGATGTGAAAATTAGGGGTTATACGCGCGCGAAGCGTGCGTAAAACTGCCTTTTTCACACTGAGTGAAATAAAAAGCTTTATTTTCTCGTCAATTTTACGCCAAAAATGCGATGGTTTTTTTGTTTAACAGGAAAAAATACATTAAATTATGGGGTCGAGGAAATTTTGCGCAACCGTTCCATGTGGCGTTCATACGATACAATTTACCCTTTTAAGCGTTTTTTTAATGTTTTTCATCGCCCGATATTCCACCGGGAAGCAAATATTTGAAAACTACGAAAAGTCGTAATTTTTCTCAAAACACGTCAGATAAACAAGATTATGTTTCTCGTCCATTAAAATTTATAACTAATGTACTTTTCGATCGCTGATCGATTATCCGTAATTTAATGTGCTTTCAACAATACAAAAAAAACATGTTTGTTTATCCAAAATTTCTCTTTAGATTCGTAAAAATCTTATTATTCGTTTATTCAATATTTAAAACATTCTGGAATTGGTTATAATACAAAATTGATTCTGGTTATTCGTCTATTTGTTGTTCATGAATTTGCCTCGAAGTATTTATCAGTTATGGTAATAAATGATCATTTCCTTCGGCAAAAACGCAATAATTGAAGGGCAGATGAAACAAATGGCTCTTATCTCGTATGACCGTTGAAGGCTTTAATATCGGAACAAATTCTCATGGATCCCGATTCGATAGCAGAGATGTAAAATTCGTGAAAGAATTCACTTGTATACGTTTCGATCGTCTGGATGCTGCGTCGTTTAATGTAGGGTTCTCGTGATATACGAAAAAAAAATGATGTATATTTTATTAAATTCTCCATTATCGGTTATCGCCAGTGCCTCGGTCATCGCGGGTGCAGTCGCTCGGATACAGAGGCCACCGCTTCCACCGAACCGTATATTAATTTATTCCTCCAACGGTAGTCTACGAACCGGCGTTCGCGCAAACCGGGTTATATATCTCTGTACGTAGATTATGTAGTAAAGTTAAAAATAAATCTGTTGGCCAATATCGCGGCGCTCCCGTCGACCCCGACCCGGTCGAGCAACGGAGCGGGATGCTGCGCTCGAGCCGATAGCGACCTCTCATCGTTACACCGTCGACTCCATAAAGTATGCTTTAGCAGTAAATCTTTATTTCATATCCTTTACTTCATTTCCCACTTTTCTTTCGTTTATTTCGATGTTTTCGACCTTTCTGTAGTTCATCCCAATCAGCTATGGAATTTTTGTTTGGCGTTTTGTTAATCGTCTCGTTACTATCGAAGTTTTCATAATCAAACATTCGTCTTTTTTAATTATACTAAACATTTTTCATCGACGGAAGGCTCAGTGCCTTCCAGCATTCCGCAGTCGATAATATACCGTAAAAGTTACCTAAAAAAACGAATGCACTCGATCGATCGATACTCTCTTCGACTCTTTCATTAACTCACATTACTTAACATTGTTTCAGTTTCATTAAAATGGTTTACCGTAATATTTTTTTTGCGATTACTCCCTATTAATTATTATCAATGCTGATCCGCGACATACGAAACCAAAGAGTACGTGATTTGAATGTGTATATTTTTTTTATTATTAGTTCCAAGTGCCATAGACTATCGTTTCTTATTTTTCATAATACCGAATAGGAGTTTCATTTCGTCCAGTGCAGTGCAGTGCAGTGGCTCCGCTACTGGAATTATGGCATATACCGCATCGCGGCACGGGAGGGGAGGGGGTGGGGGTGCAGGATGATAGATATGAAAACGGAAAGACAGTAGTGGTGAAAAAGAATTCATGAGTCGCGTCCTACGGAGGCGGAAAGCGCCCTCCTGCGTCCGTAGAGAATTAACTCGCAACGAAGGGTACTCGACATCGCGAAACGAGAAAAATGCACCGCACCGCTTTCCGTTCGTTCGTTCGTTCGTTCGCTTCGTCCCTCGGCGAAGCTACAGCCAATATAAAACGAGAGATGTACACTCGACGATGTTGTAATCGAGTTATATATTTCTTTTTTTTTCTTTTTCATTTTTCAGCGACTATATTTCAACGCTGCGGTATACGACGCCAGAGCGCGATACAGCATCTCGCTGGAGCCGAACGGAGAGGGATGTAGTGAGCGATGGAAAACTGATTCGCGCTTCTGCTGCCTATGCCGATCGATTGGTTCATCTCTCGTCGGTTCTCGGCTCTTTTTCTATCTCTTTTATCCGTCGTTATATTACAGCCGGATTTTCCCTCCTCCCTCATCCCGTCGTCACGAACGAGACGCATATTTATTTACCGTCAGCATTCGTTTCTTTGTTTCGACGAAAATCTCCAGACTTTGGATTCAAGTTTTCAGATAAAATAAAAGAGTTAAAAAGACGAAAAGAAAAGAAAACAAAAGAATCCGATATAGTATATTTGAAAGGGAAAGGTATATCGCAATAAA
Organism: Buathra laborator; assembly: GCA_934046635.1. Taxonomy (NCBI): domain Eukaryota; kingdom Metazoa; phylum Arthropoda; class Insecta; order Hymenoptera; family Ichneumonidae; genus Buathra; species Buathra laborator. The sequence goes on along the minus strand of OW203895.1, from coordinate 18,293,567 downwards.
CGATTGGACATTTGTCGACTTCGATGGACAAACCGCTTCATTAGTCACTTCGGTAGCAATCCCAATCGCGCCAGATGTTATTTCTCATCTTGTCTCGCGTCTGAACTATCGCGTTGCAAACGCTCAGACCGCCGCTGTGTGATACAAACCGTATGCTCGATTTTGAAAGACAAACTATTGAAAATGTCATACTGGTAATTTGTAAGTTCTATTAGGGTAAATCTATTAATAAATCGTTTAAGAGCTATCAAACATTTTTTCCAATTCGGATTTTTATCCGAAATTTTTTTTTTTTTTTTTGGAGCACAAATTGATATGCATAAAAAATATTCGAATAAAAGGCATAGTGCGGAAGTTGAAAAAAAAAAAAAAATTGTCTTTGAATATCATACTGCAGACGTTAATTTTTATATATATAACGATGAGGACATTGCCGGTTCAATGGTCACATCCCATAACTCTAACACGGCAGCCGTGTAGTATACAGCGAGTTCTTCGTTAACGTTGATATTACTTGACAGGGGTGTAGGGCTCTCATGTCATCCAAGAGTGAGGCGTCGCGGTGCATATGAAGGGCTTCGATGAGAGGAGAGTTCGGGCGACGCGTTGTGCTGCTCCCGATAACGGGACCCTCAATCTCGTTTCAGCAGCAGCAGCAGCAGGAGGCACCATTCGATCGACTTCACAGATAACGGAAAATCACGTTCGACCGACGTTTACGAGAGCGGGCATCGTCGGCGGGATAGTGTGAGCGCCATATGTTCGTAGCGTGTCCAGAGAAACTCGAGGACCCACTCGACCATATACCGATGACGCTCAACGTATGACATGAACGACATGCCGCGGCGGTAGAGAATTCGAAACGCACGCAACCGCCGTGAGTATGTTCCCCGGCTATACATATAACCCATCGCGAACGAGTTTCCGGGATGCTGGCATCGAGCCACCCGCTCATCGGTTTTGTTGCGTGCTACACGATGATGCCATGTTAGCATCACGTTCGATTACCCGCGAAGGTTGGCTTTATTTTTTTTTACATCTCTTTGCTTCCGTAAATAAAAAAAGAAAATTCTCGGATAGACGACGACGACGACGACGATGGTTAAGACGATGTGAATGATCGTTGAAATTAAAACAGAACCCCAGCAGCATGAATTCCACCATTGCATTATTTATTATTTACGACTGCACGGTAAATCGGTATAAAAAGATTGCCTCACCATTGGACGAGAGAAACGAGACTCTGACTGCGATCCGTTCTTTTCGATTCGATATAACAACTTTTAGGTTTCAGAGTCTACAGGTGAGTTGTTTCAGCACATTTTTCTTGCCGATTAATCAATCAACGAATCGAAAAAAGACTATTCGCGTTTTACTGTTATCCTAAAAGGATTAACTCGAAGAATTTCGATCTAAATGCAAAATTCGATTGTTTGGGAAACTTAATTTTTTTAAATGTAAACAGTTGTAAATAAAATCAAATTTTCCAATGCATATTTTGCTGCACGAACGGAAATCAGTGTTGGAGTTCAAATTCATCGAAACCCACCCGGCGTTGTGGACGATTGCTTTATTCGCGACGCATTACGAACAGAATAAACAGCGGAGCGCAGCGCTGCATACACATCACTCAGCTAAACCGGATGCTATCCGTTTAACCCGTGCTGCCTGCCACAGCTATAAATCTGTCATATTGAAAAAAATAAATAAAAATAAGGAAAGAAAAAAAAAATAAGACGGTCGACAAGAAAACGGCGTGGAGGCAAAGTCCCGCGCGACTTGTCAGCTCGAGCGTATTACGAAAGTTACTAAAAATAAAGGAATTAAAAAAGAACGAAGTGTGGGATGAGATCGTCTCTGGTGCGTATCTGCGAACGCTTAGTCCAGACTTCGGTGTCTGGGGGAGGATCTTGGTACACGCCACCGTTGCTGTATTATAGCGTTGGTATATTACGCGTCAATACGCCATCAGCACCAACAACTTGTTTGCCCCCCACAGTAGGTACTCCGGGACTCCTGGCGTTCGATGACGCGCAATTAGCGCCTAGGATATAATTACAATCGTTGAGTTTGTCCACCAGGCATAAATTATAAACTCGAGCTTCTAAAACGCTGGATAAATATGCATATCAACAAGTGGTTCTCGTATATCTCGCATATACGGGAGGTCTCCACTCATCGCGGAGTTATTGTTATCACGAAAGTGCGAGAAATATGACGAGTGTTCGATGTTTGGTTAAAATGATTTTCGAAACAAGATTTTTATTTATCTGCCCCCTTGACCTCGTTCCGTGAAACTCGGGTGTATATATGGTTATGGTAATCATTATTATTTTCCGAATGAGTATCCTTTGCTAATGGTTCGAAAAAAATAAAAATAAAAAAATGCAGTATTTTTTTTATAAATATACATTTTTATAAATATTCATTTTTCCGATTTTTCAAAAGCTTTTATAAAAATTAAAAAAATTCATTTTATATATAAAAAAAAAGTATTTTGATAATAAAATAATATCGATGATTATTATTTTTTTATTACTTTATTTTTTAATTGATTGCATCGAAGTAGAAATATCGTATCGACAATCGTGTTATTTTTAATAATATTATTTCATTGATTCGTCTTGCACTCTGTTGTGATTGCTGTGTACAACGGTTCTCTGGCAGAGAATCAAGGATCCCTGAACGTTGCCTATACACCCTCGAATATCTTCGTATATAGATATAATTTATAAATAAATATATATGTATATGTATTGTATAAAGAGAAAAGAATCAACGACTAATACGCGAGAGTACTATAGTACGGATGGTTTATTGGTCGATGAGAGTTAGTCGCGCTGCGGGTCGTCCCGCCCGATCCGATGATTGCTTCCATGTGATGATGCTTCGGCTGACTAAACCCTGCCGTTGCGACTGTTAATGGCACCAGTGGGGCTTGGCGAAGGGGTAATTGAAGATGTGACAACGGCTGGACGCTTCTGAATCATGTCACACGTCAAATGAACGCGAGGACGAGGAGACGCATCTCTCTCTCTTCTCGAAGCTGTGCCGGCAAACTGTCAAGCCGGGCAAACCGTCGGAGACCAATTACGTCTTCATAACGCCTCCGGCCCTGAGCTCTTTCCACTCTCTCCTCCGACCCACCGCGCGATTCAACGAGACCAAACCACACACCACATTCAACATTGGGCATTAGAGCTCCGGTGATGAGCAACGAATTTCGGGGATTATCGTTTCATCCCACGCCGGGGTATGTGGTGGCGGACTCGTGTCGTCGTGTCAACAATTTTTTTAAGCGACGACTGAGAACCGATATAATCGTCAATGGAATGAGCATCGGATAAAAATTCCTTTCACATTCCCGTGTGTTACTGCCCCTTAACTCTATGTTGACGATCGACGAACGAGGAAGTTGATAATGATTGGAGTATTTCTGGTATCGCCACATTTATAAATGATTAATCACGAATTTGCCACAATTATCAGATTGAACTATTGACCCTCGTATCGTCTGGATGTTTATTTTTGTAATGCACCGCAGATCTCAGAGTCCAACTGTCTTTTATTGCTCCAAATCATTTTTTAAAAATTATTTTATAGTATCTTTCATCTTAATTTTTTTTGCTCAATGAAAAATGGTAAAAATAATCGAAAAATCACATACCAGATATTTTTTTACATAATTTTAAGAAATGAAAAATTTCGAACTTTTATATCTACTAATTTTTTTCTCATTTCCAAAACGAAAATAAATTCGTCGAGCAAACTTAACGTACATCGACAGCTTTGTCTGCAAATTTATTTTCGTATTGAAAATGAAAAAATTAAAAATAAGTAAAACTGAAATTTTTCTATTTTTTTTTGTTGAATGAAAATTAGTCAATAATTCGGCAATAGTTGACGGTAATTATTGCCGTTACATCCGTTTATAGAAGAAGAAGGTAGTAATGATTAAGACGATCTTTGCATAAAATAAACGCGAACGGTTCGATAGAGAATAGAGTACAGATGGAAGAGCGTTCGATATTCCACTCTCTCCATCTCCGGTTTTACACCGAAATTCCGATGAGACTATGCGATAATCGTTGAGGCCGGTAGGGGAGGCTTATGGCACGACAAGGCTCCGCGAAGCGAGAGGGTATGCCATCGTCGCCCGGTTAACCGAAATTTATTCCCCGGCACGATTCCAGGCACACCGATAATTACTGCGCTAGCGAGCGTCAGAGTGGTGCCTGAGCAAACGTTCGGCCTCCACCCGTATATACCATACCATACCATAGATATAATATATATCACGCCTTCCGTAGATACATATGTATAGCAGAAGCGTACTATGAAATACATATATCTGCCTATGTGTACACATACTTGATCTATGTACCAAGAGCGTTGCAGGATAGCGCTAAGTGCTTTCGCACACCGAACCACAAGATATATGTACCGATATACCATATATTACTATTTACGAAACAATATGCTGACGCTGAATCTCGCGTTAGCAACCTGTGTAATGTATAATAATCTGGACATGGAGAGATTTACAAGAATTGTACGCTTTACGCTTTGTTAAACGGTACAATAATGTACAAAGATGATGATTTACCGGCCCGCTGTATTACTTTTGCTTCCCAAATGCATTTAACTACAATGTAGATTTATCTTTTGGACAGTTTCGGGATGATCGGGGAGAGGCGAAACTCTCGAAGTAAACAAAATCGAAAATTGAGTATAAAGCTCCATAAGATTAGGGTGACAACTGTGAGAAAGCACTCCGTAGTACGGGAAATCTCCGATCTTTTTTACAGCGTGTGTTTCGACTAACCCCGTTCTCTCCTATAACAATTTTAGTAGTTTTTAACCGTTTAAAATTTTTTAATTTACGGCAAATGTCTGACCAAAAAATGGCTATATTTATATCTGATTTGAGGGAAAATTTAAATTCAGGAATTTAATAGTCCATCGAATTCGTATCTGCAGTCGATATCTCGCAATGGCGCAACCGCTACATTATTTATTTTTCAATATATTTTTTAGCTGTTTTGTTTTCTATATTATCTATGACTCTCTCTCTTGACACTCTCATCAGCATACTAACAATTTGGAGGCGCAATCGACATTTTGGAATTTAAAAAATTTCTCTGCAATTTCAAATTTTTAATAATCAATATTTTCAATATTTGGCTTAACTAATTGTTGGGTTATGTAAAAACTGTAATACTATGTAAAAAAAAAAAAAATTTTGAAAGCTCAGCATAGTTTTAAAACCGAACCACGACAAGAAATCGCCAGTGTGCAAATGGAGGACCGGAGAAATATGCGTGCCGACGGAGGGTTAACGGGTCTTCATGAATTTCCTCAATGAATTTCAGAATGCATTTTTAAAATATTTTTTTAACTGGTAGGCAAAAGATTCTTTCTGGATATGCATTCCATAGTACTTATAGTTAAACGGTTTAACTTGCGTCGGTTTAACTTGAACCCTTAACTTCCCCGATCTATTTTCGTGGGTCAAATACCAATTTTTGCAACGCAAACTCTTTTGCCGTTAAAATAAGTGTTTCACGTAACATTTACGAGGCTATCAGTAGCGACCTATAATCAGAAAGGGTTTGAAAAATCGGGTGCAATCAACAGCTACACCTGCAACCGTAACGAAACGGAAAGAATTACCAGACGCGTGGCAGAAGGACCATAATCGTCGGATGCATATCATCGTTGTTCCATACGGTTGGGCGAAGGGACGCGAGAGCCCGTGAAACTTGTATGCAGTTGCTGAGTGTCCCTTTCTCACTCGTGTCTCTCTCGTTTCGAGCGACCGAGTCGGCAATAAACCGGTCGTTAAGCGGTCGTAAAACTCGCGCACCCCGACTCTCGCGAGTTGTGACACTATGTTGAATATATAGTACCTATACTGCATAAACGACTCGCACCTCAATGAAGCGAATGCCCGGAGGGCATATCAGTGGGGTTTGTCACCATGCCACGCGCACTGCCTTGATACTTCATTGACATAGTCAGTGGTAAATTAACGACTTGTTGGCAGGTTATACCGTGAACGAAGATTCTTTTCTACAGGACGGTGGGAAGAAAATAAATGAGGCTTCGAAAACATAAAAAAAAAACATCGAAAGACTGCAGTGAAAATGGGTCACAGTCACAAATTAATTTCTGGCATCAAACATTTTTTTTTTCGCTCGAAGGCATTTTTGCTCAATTATTTATTTTCAGGTATATTGTCGCGTAAGTAAAAAGGCAAAAGAAAAAAAACAGCATAGCAATCAGCTGTGAACTCCCGTCAAGAGCGACACCAATCGCTGAAAGAGTAGGCGATTACGAGCCGCTGGGTTACGGAACGTTAGTAGACGGTCGATGAACAAGTGTGAGACGGTCGGCTCGCAGTGATGTTAGACGAAGCACTGCCGGCCGGAAGTCCAAGTCACTCTCGGTGTCGACCGAGCAAACGTTAAATGAGACTTTTCGAGATTTTTATCTGCAGCGGAAGCGTGAAAAGGACACTTTCATTTATCTACTACCCTATGCATTGCCATTTGCTTTTCATACATTTTTATGCGTATTTCTTATCACGATATTTCGAATTTTTCGCGGAAAATATAATGTTTATGTTCACTTATTAATTAATTTAATTACTCGACCGTTCGTTTTCGGAGCTCTAATCGTAATTTTCTTTGTTTCACTTATTCTTCTGTGGATTGTTATTTCAGCTTTACTTTCGCGACCGATTCAACGGAACTTCCTCTCGGAATTTCTGTCGATCTTAATCTCTTTTTTTTACCTCGGGCTTCGCGTTTTTCTAATTACAACGGACATGTTTCAGATGAGAACATTTTCGGTTTAAATCCAGTCGCTCACTGCCTCGTAATGTTGCAGGAGGAATAGATATACTACTTGGACGCGTAAATGTACAGCTATTTACGTGCCTAACGCGCGTGGGTATGTCACGACGAATTTCCTGCGTTCAACGACAAGACCGGCCGCGGCTGCGACGCATAAGCGCGATGAAAACTAATACGAGAATGTGTGTACAATGTAGAAGTGGGCAAAAGAAAGAGGTGAAAGATGCAGGCAGTGCACGACGAGAGGGGTGAGAAATAGCGAAAGGGTCGAGGTGAAGAGGGTTGGCTATATCAGCACGTCGAGCTCCCGCTGTTTCTCCTCTTATGGTCATTCTCTTCGTGGTGCCACAAGGAAAGGGGTAACGGACGCAGAAACACCGTTCGTAATTTCCCGTCTGTCTGTTCGTTTTTACGCTCGCGTGAAACGCCGAGTGGATTATCGCGACACGTAGACCCGACTCACGCTGTTATGCTCCTTAATTAAACTTTCGCCCGAAGCTTTTGCGATAACATTAGAACACATCCAGACATCAAAAACTCCCACGCGGTTATCTCAACCATAAAATAAGTGAATAAAAAAATTTCGAGAAATAGAAAAAAAAAAATTGCTGCAACGAAGAAATAATTTTACATTGAACAAACGATGTTCAACGGACAAAGGCAACTGTCGATCTATATTTCAAAAAAAAATTCAAATGTATTTATCCTTTTTTTCTGTATTACTGGAATAAAGAGTGAAATATAAAATTGAAAAGAATAGGTGTATCAAGTAGCCCCGGTCTCTCTTGCAGTGAAAAAAGAAACGATATAAGGGCGTCGTCTTGACACTTTCCCAACACCCTTAGTTTCCCTCGGTTCTCGGGCAGAAAATCAATACATATGGGAGTGTTATCGTCAGAAGGGAGCGGGTGGACAAAGAGAACCGAAACGAGAGAAATCGAGAACGGTAGGTGTATTTGTGCTGTGTAACGTTGCTTTCATAAAGGGAGAGTTTCGACAACGTTTTCTGGCTTCGGAGCAATAATGTCGGCGGAAGAATGGTTTTTCCCGTCATTGCGGAAACCCGGAGTTAATATCGCGCTTTCTTTGAGTAAAGTCTCTACGCAAATTCGACGTGTTTAACATTATATTAGTTGTCGTTTATAAGGAAAGTTACTGAACTCTTAAGGACTTAATTTTGGAATGGATTAGAGAAAACTGCGGAGCATCTGGCGGAAGACATAAATCAGACTGGAAAATGCCGATAAGTACTGTTCAAGACGTTCGTTCAAATTTATTACTACCCGACTAATATATTGGCTTTATATCGACTGCTACGATATGCTTACATTTGATACATTCCCGCAGTCCTAAAATTGAGACATGCGCAGTAAAAAAAAATTGAAGTTACCAAACAGCAAATACAACATTCTGTGTTAAAGTGTATACTTCGGTAATTAATTCCTCGGAGTACCATACTAAATACGTAAAGTTTCCATTTTTTTTGCAGCCCGTCTTCCGTTTTGCCCCGTTCTTTCCCATAGATATGAATAGTCAATGAAAATGCAACAACTTAGGGATTCAGTTTCTCATTGCCTATTTTTTTTCTCCCACATTAAATCCTCAAGTCTAAACACCCAAAAAGAAGACACTTACTTTGTCCAAACAAAGGAGAGTGTTCTCTTGCTGCCTGAAATAGTGGTCTATAAGGTAAAGCTCGCGATTCCGAGGTGTTGTGGGTCCTGAAGTTCGTAGATCCACAGGATTTCGAAGGGTGGACTATAACCATACGCATACCGAGACGATGAGAGATGAGTGGGAGAGAGAGTGAGACTACCGCACGCGCCGCAAGCCAAGCCCCCGCGTACGTACCGCAAATATTGGCCCATTAAGGATCACAATACCTTCCTCACCCCAGTTTAGCTCGACATACGCTTCCTCGCATTGGACCTGTGGTGTCCCTGCATATTCTCTCCCTCGCCAGGAGTTGTCCATGAATAAGCCACGGGCTTCGTCCGAGTGTCCTATCGCACTTTCCCGCTATGTATATATATAGCGTGTAATGCCCATAAGCGTTTCTATCCAGTCATGCGCAGTACCGAAATCATGCACGGCGAATCGCCAGGTTGTTACATATATGCAGTTCTTCGAATTTAGCTATTTACCATGCGATCACCTGGAATCGCAGGTATTTTTTCTATCACTTTGCATCTCTCTCGGGCATCAATTCTTTGTCATTGGTTGGCAAAAAGAAAAACATTTGTTTTCCATGCCTTGAATCGTGTAAGTCATATCGATTCTTCGTGTTTTTCACAGACGAATGGAGGCAATGAAACAAAAAAAGTACAGACCTGAACCGATTTGAATTATGCTAACGGATCCAAAGGTCGCGTGATGAAGAAAATTATTGTTCGAACCTTCGTCTCTCTCCCAGGAGACCCTTAGATCACCGTATACATAAGTCTATGTCTAGTGGGATGAAGGTATACGTGATTACCTTGATGGTCCTTGGGCCGGACTATCATTTGTCAGTGTGTTTTCATTGCTTGCCATGGTTCCCTCGGGTTCCAATGACCTCGTTTCGAAGCTTTTTGATTCCAATATATAATTGCCTAAGTTTCGATCGATCGCATAATAATCGTACCATGTCATTTTGTACGCACGAGTCTCTTCGTAGCGGCATAGCTAACGTAACCTCCATTTCAACGGTATGATGGTCAACAGCCCGGTACGTTAATAAAAAAAAAATAAAAAAAATAACCTCCATTTACACTCTGCAATACGTACATATTATAGACGAGAGAAATAGCGAGTGAAGATCTTTCAAGAAATGATATCTCACTTAACTGTGTACTAAGATTGAGTGAAATGTACGAAAACAGAGGCAATTCCAATGATTGGTTATCGGATCTTTTGCACGAAGAGTCGTCTTACTGTCCCATCTACAAAAAGAATGGAGACCAAAGGAGCCAAAGAACATCTCGACATTCGCTCGTTAAGAGAATTACATTACATTTCTTTCGCGTCGTGGCTTTCTTTCTTCGTTTTTTTTGTCCTAACGACGTCTCGGACAAAGTTTTCTTCAGGTAGTCCCGACGCGCTGCTCAAGATCTCGTAAAGGGTCTCAGTTATACGCAGACACACGTCTGGGCGTTCCCTGTCGAGTTTGTAGTTCTGCAACCGCTGCTGGGCGAACGTTGATAAAAAGTGCAAGAACTAGTCCGGAAGGACGGTAGAAAAAGACTCGACTGCCGACGCAACGTGTTTCTCGCAGTATAGTATACGCGCGCTATAGTATATAGGATAGAGTAGGATCCGTTGGGTATTGTCCGGGGGTGGCGAAGCCAAGGGGTGGGTTTGCCTGGTTGGTTCATCGGCCGCTCCTCGTGGAGAAGGGCTATATCGTTCTGTTGCTCGCTGTCGTTATACCGCCACTGCCAGGTTCCACCCCACCGCGAACCCCTCTACCGTCTCGTCATCCCCCCGCGTTCCAAAGCCTCCCCCTCTCGACCCTTCGCTCTCTTGGCCCGCGGAAACCACGCGCGCGTTACGCCAGGGGTGCCTTTCAGCTAGGGGCGCGCTTGGGACTGTCACACGGTGATGGATGATTCTACCCCCAACGCGATCAATTCACCGTGCACGGCGGCGTCGGCGGCACCCTGCACTGTACGCTATATATACCATCCATATAGTAGCGTATCCTAGGTATAGTGTAAGTATGGATACTGCCACTGCGCGCTTTCGCACGCAGGAAAACTTGCAAGAGACGCGCCTGGTTGAGCCTTGCCTCTGTATCACTTCCGGTGCTATATTCCAGGGCTTTTCCAGGTACTGCGTCATGCGTTTTTTCCTCGAGATGAGGGTACCAATTCAATTTGTTCTTCGAAGATACGTGCCAGCTATTCATACGAATGACTATACGTCACAGTCGAGGCTGTAAGATTGTAATGGGTACGTTCGATCAACGCTCGGACGGATCAAGACAAACCTTCTGATCACATTTATCTCTCGAGCTTTCCGAGGGTGATATGGTCACGAAAAATTCAATTTTTTGTCGTTGGTGTACAACAAACAAGTGATAAATCAAAAGCTCAGATGTTTTTTTTTTATGAAAAATGTTGGCGCAATCGAAACGTTAAATAAAAGCAATCGAGTTGCAGGTTGTGCAGCCAAAATCAGCGCATGTACAGGGCGGTAGGGGAAGATCGAACGGATAGGTATAGAGATACCAGAGATGAAGTTCATCAACTCTCGGACAACCGCATGGAAGGGTTTACCCTTTCGTTATCCGTTTATCTCGCTTTGGCCTGTGTCCGCATCACGAGGACGAGCACATCGTCGATCTTCCTGATTGACGGTTATTGCGCAGGAAAAAGGGGTATTGCATCGTGTTTGCGCATTAAGGATCGTATAATAGAACTCGAAACCTGCAGATAGGGCAACTCAGCCGTAACGACATTGAAGATATCCGCTTTTACTCGTAGATGTGAGAACCGTTTGGGTCTCATGTGTGGGTTAAAGATTATTGGAGCAGCATCATCGACTTCGCTCGCGCTTCATCGAGTGCATGGCGTTGAAAGGGTTGTCCGGTTCCTAATCGTTCGTATCGTCTAAACGATCACACAGTTAAACTCCCGTCGATAGAAACGATCCATCTTCGGCGTGATGCGAAAAGAACATCGATCTGCTGGTAACAGATATTTGAGAACTCGGCCTCGAGATGCGGTTACCAACTCCTAGATATTTATACACGCGAACAAAGCCAATGAACTTGTCTAATTCGACGGATTTTAATGCAGTTAAGATGAGGATGAGAATCCTCCGTGGATAAAACAGGTATCAACGACTGAACAGTCCCTGACATTTAGAAGTGAAAAAATAAAGGGGTCCGTACCTCAGACGGGTCAAAAATAGGAAGTTCTGCATGTCTGATTTTCGACGCATTAATAACTCAACTGAAAATAAACGAAGAACATCTATTGCTGACTCTGCTGCCCTAATTTGCCGGTACAGAAACGTAATTCACAGCCACACAGCATATCTCTTTTATGACATCGATTTTTCAACAACAACATCGAAATTTCATGAGTACATCGTAACACCACAACCCAAAATTTTTAGACAAATAAAAAATAATTCGATCTTTTGATTGTTTAATGAATCGTTACGATTCGTATCATACATTTCCAACCAAATTTGTCCGAATCTATGGACAATATTATTATTATAAAAATGATTAAATTCAATCCAAATTGTTACACTCATTTTTCGCAACGAGAGAATGCGATGCTTTAAGCTGCGAATAAAATGTAAATTAAATGATTTTATCTGCCCAACGATTTATGTACGTATTAGTAAATTAGAATACTATACGACAGTTTCTAGTCTACTATTATGCACATGGTAAATATATATGCAAGAGTTTCCTCAGCCCTCGCACACGCACCCTCGCCTCTCCCCTGTTTCGCCATCTAATTTGCATAGTAAATTTTAATCAACCTCACCTCAGACTTCGATGTATAGAGAAGTGGGTGGGTAAAACCCCATGTATACCGCAGTAGTCATGTGGATCAGTGGTAGGCGAGTTAACATATAAGTGGTAGTATGGGTAATGTATGCATAGATGAAATAAGCGGAGCCCTAAGTGTACCGTGGAAAGGCGCCTATGTCTGTATGGAAACTCAGCGGAAAGCCACGACGCCTGTTTCGCTGGGCCTCCTCGCTCGAGCGCCCACCACCCCCGTAATTACTTTCCTCTTGCGCGGCGAAACGTTAATTCAAATTGCTTTCGAATTACCTGACGCCGGGCTCTCGCTCTTTCGCGGAAAGAGCTCAGGTTCTTTTACAGACCGTGTACCAAGGCTCTACGCAACTCACTCACTTACTCGGTGGGAGGTGAGGGCGGGAGGGGGAGAGTGAGCGTTCTCCCTCTTTCTCTCACTCATCTTTGTAGCGTACTTTTTACCAACATAAACTCGTAAATTCTGTACGTCTGTGCGAACGAATGCCGGTACAGTTGTACGGTAAGCCGTTACAGCTTCTCGCATAGCCAGACGACGAATGAAACTTGCATTCGGAGCCTCGGTAACAGTGCAAACGACCTCGGCGAGGAAAAAAAAAAAAAAAAAAAAAAAAAAAAAAAAAACGTGAATAATTTCTTCAGTCGCAACTAACCGCATTCGATATAACAATTAATACAATAAATTAATTGTCGTTTTTCACATCTTTGAAACGGTAATCTCGGAGAATTATACAGACACTGGCGTGAAAGCCTTTTTACGAGAGATACGTTGAAATCATATCAAAGGACAAAGTGAATCCGAATCTCTAACCACCTTTCGATTACACTTGAATGTCTATTCAATTCTTCTATAACAGGTGGATGAAAATTACGATATTTAAGAGTGAATTTTTATTATTTTCTTTCTTGCGAATAAAGCAATGGAAAGGTTTTAATAAACTCGAAAATTATTGAGGATGTTGAAACTCTACATTTCAGTTGAATAACTTCGCGATGAAAAATAAAAAAAAATAAATGTTCGACAAACTTTCAAAGTTAAATCGACATTAATGAAGTTCGATCTTCGCTCTCGTTATGAATCGACGGATTTTAAATTACGCAAATGTCTTCTATAAATTTTCGATATTCAATATTTGAGTTCTCGAAAAGCATCGTTCGACTGGCGATTCTTTATTATTCGCGGAATACCGGGTAAGAGGAAGTTCTCATCCGCGTCCACTCGAGAAGGTTACTTGGGGCGCCTCATTGCTTCTCGATTAAATTGATCCTCGAAGCCGAGGCTGCCGAATTCCGGATCAATTCCGGCCTACGAACGTGTGCAAGTTTGTCGGTGCAATCACGCGAAAGCCAATCGCACTAATTGGCTTCAGGTGAATCAGCGGAGGGGGCGAGAAGGGTGAGTCGGTGGCGCACTCTTCCTCAACTTTCCCCCCTTTACCTTTTTCGAATACACCGCCGTTCATGGTGCACACCCTCTCATCCCTTCTCCGACTATTCTCGCGCTATCGCCGCGTATTAAATAAAAAAAAAAAAAAAAAAAAAAAAAAACCCCGCACCGACGGGGTCATAGACACGCGGAGCCCGTTCTAGACGTTCGCCTTCGTTATCGAGTGAATCGCCTGTTAACGTTCCCTTGAATTTGATTATTATACTAACGGTGTCATGTAATCCGATACATTTATCGCGTGAACAGAACCTCCGCTCACATCCTCAACAACCACAATTTTTTCGTAAAAACGTGAATTATAATAAAAATTTGTTTAATCACATTTTTTACAATGTAATTTACGTAATTTATCAATTTTTATATGAAAACAATGATTTTTAAAAAATCATTCAATTATCAATCGATAAATTTAATTAGTCACGAGTGATGTCAGTGCCGTATTTCGTCATATCTCGACAAATACATGTTTTTATTTTTGAAAGAATCTTTGAAAATGATTATGACGCGTGGATGTCCTTTGAGGTGTTGCGATGGGTTCAAAGTAATTTCGCAAAACGTACCGCATTCACGATGAAAATTTTGTAAGTATACACAGAGCTCAACGCTGCTAACGGCAACACACGGGTCATCAAAGGACTTTAACGTTGCGCAAAGGCAAAAATTTACCTGTGATCGTTCCACCGTATGATTTGTCCCTTTTTGCTCCTGGCGAACTCTGCACCGTCAGATTTTCGAAACTGTGTTATGCATTCGTTCTAATTATATGGTTCAATAAATCGTTCAGAAAGTAAACAGACGAACTATTACCAAACAAAATTGGTTCGTTTTAATGTTGCGGATTAATCATTTTTTTTTTTCATAAAAAAAATTTGCATTAATAAAGAAAAAAAAAAAAATTTGTTTGAAAGAACTCGAGCATTTCTCTCGTATATCACAGCAATGCTAGTGGTTAATCCGTCGAGTAGTGCAACACTCGATATGGTCAGACAGTACCGATGCATCTGACGTACCATCGTTGATTCAAATATGCCTCTGGACCCGCTAAACCATTGACAATATCGTTTCTCCAGAACCAGACGCTCGTATCGATAAAATATAAATAGAATATTATTCTTAGACTCACCGAAAGAAATGTAGATAAATTCACAGAAGTAAAACAGTCAGAAGCCCTCTCGGCAGACGTTGTCCACGGGCACTCGACACTTTCTTCCAATAAGCCGAAGTAGTCGTAGCAACAACTTCACGTCTTTCCGTATCTTCCGTTATATTTATTTTATCTTCTCGTTTCCGGTATATGTATATTTCCTTTCACCACTGCGATGAGTACCCCGGTCGCGTTAATGTCGCTGAAACCGGAAAGCCTTCGTCAACGTCGGTCGCAATGTTGTTTGTTGTTTGTTGTTTGTTTTGCTTTGTTTTGTTTTTTCTCGATATTTGATTGCTCACTGTCTAAAAGCGGATATCACGTCAAGATGCGAAGAGAAAGAGAGGGGGTAAAAGGCACCTGCACGCCGGAAATGTGGGTTAACCTTGAAAGGGTATACGCCACTGGCTGGAACGATACGCGAAAGTGTTTTGGGGGTCCTTCTGGCCTATGTTTCGCGTGGACGACGACGACGTCGAGGACACACGTTTGCGACGGCGCGGTTGGTTCACCGGTTGTGCGAGAGCACTGCTTTCCCAAACGAACGAGAGTAAAACAGCAGTGTATAGCGACCACCGACGCCTTGCGACGACCATGCGAAATATAGAAATCGATAGGGCCCCTCTACAACCACCTACTCTCTTCCCCATTACCCCGTTGCCGTCTCGTCCTCGCAGTCGTTGGGGGTCCTCGGCACATGCGTGGAAACCGGCGAGCCAGAGCCACCACGCCGGCCGGCCGGCTTCCCTACTTGCTTTTGCTTTGGTTGCCTCTCGGCTGCCCTTCCGACAATCTCCCCCCCGCCAACAACGTGGAGGAAGAAACGCGACGCTGAAGACTCGACACACCACGCGACAAACTCTGCTTGTACATGTTGTAGCTCTCTATTTCTGTCCTCTTCTACCGAGTAATAACAATCTCTTTTTCATTCCGCGGCAACGATTCCCCTCCCCCTTTACCCTGTAACTACCCGCGTTTTGTTTTCTTACCGACGCGAGAAAACGAGACGAAAGGAGAAAAGATCGAGAGCTGACGCTTGTTCTTTATATCCTGCGGAATACAATAAAAGCGAACGGTGAATTTATTGTCTTTCAGGCGTTTTTTTGTACAGCAGAAACCCTATTGTTTCCCATTAGATAAACTGCCAGTGGATGCAATTAGTACGGTTTTGTACATCGCGGTTGAATTTACTTAATATCCCGACAATACAAATTGAAAGTAAGTCTACACTGTGAAAAATAATCGTGTAAATTTAACAAAAATACAAAAAAATGTATTTGTATTTTACACAAAAAATGTGGTCGCTTAACGTTTCTACGAAAGTATTTTTCACTACGTTTCTAGCGACGAGAAATCGAAGAAAAAAAATGTTAATTAAAAATCAACTAACTCTGTATTATTTCCGAATAGAAATGTCTGTACGAATCTAAGGAAAGCCGATTTGTCGAACTATTGCTGAAGATTCGACAGAGACGGGTTAAAGAGCTAAAAAAAAAAGATATGTATATATATGTATATGCATAAGATAGCGGGCAAAGACTTGGATGATCGCCAGGAATCTTTGTGGAATCGAGGGGCCCGCGGGGGCCACTAGCCGGAGATTCCGCATCGGGTTATATTCCTCAAACCGGAAAGCGTAATGGCCCGAGCGCTTTCGCTCGCTCGCGTTTGCCTTCGATATATAGGGAGATAGGTATAGACACGATCCCGGTGTACGTTCGCCCTCAACTTTGCTATCCCCTCCGAATCGCGAGATAAATCTATTGTAACCCTTATATCCGTATATGTATGTTTTTTTTTCCTTCTCGTTTCCCGTTAGTTCTACAGTTCTGTTCTCACTCGGTGCTTTCTCTGGCACGCGAAAACTCATTCAATTGCGTTATACAGGAGAGAGGGGCTTACATGTACTACGATGGGAGATGAATCGGGAAGGAACGTGAGATAAGATATCGTTGTGTGTCGTATATAGATGGCGTGATAAAACGTCGAGCTTTTCACGCAGGTATATAGGGTACAGTTGTGTTATAGCATCTCGTGATACATAAATCATATTTGTAACTTTTTCTTTGAATCTCTCATTCTTTACTCAATATCGTATAGTAAAGTCTCCTTTACATTCTATTGCATTCGCATGGACTTTTATTGCAGCGCAAAACGAAATAATAATAAAATGTTATAAAAATAATTTTTTTTCAAAATTAAATTAAAAATAATAATATCAATAACAATGATTAATGTTATTATTATTATTAATTTAATAATAATCGATTTTTAACCCCTTAAAGCGTACATTTTTCCTTACAAACGATTTACCTAGCAGTAAATAAAATCGATATAAAATCAGCCATTTTGAATTTGGAAATTTTTACTTCAAATTCGAATTCTGCGATCCAAAATACCCCGAAGTATGGAATCTCAAATACATCGGTTGATAATTAATGCAGTTTTTCTGAATTCAAAGAGGTGTATCACCTGAGATACAATGTGCTTTAAAGGGTTAACTTTTTTTTTATTTTACAATAGTCGGAATTGTGATGATAAAAAGTATGTGACTCGCTCCGGAAATGCAGTACCTGAATATTCACCGTGTAAAACTGCGGAAGAAAAACTACGCTTTTTGAAAAAAAAGATCAATGGCAAAACAAACGACATGATTGATTGTTGAATGATCATCGTCTGCAGATGAAACTAATCTGCATCCGAGTCATAAAGGATTATCTGGCATCTCTCGGTGCGTAATCGCGTAATTTTAACGAGTACTTCGCAATTCTCATAGTCAAACGGATGCGTGGAGGAAACGCGAACGTAATGGATAGAGAGATAAATGGAAACTCGTGTGCACGAGGCTGCTTTCGGAGTCCCTGAAAGTCGGTTGCCCGATCTCGTGAGATCCCCGGGAAACGCGCGTGAGGGGCTGAATTTCGCGTAGCCAGAGAAAGTGAGCGAGTGAAGACGAAAGAAAGTCCGAGGGAGAACGGTACAGATCGTTCGCCGCTTGTAGGGTGCCTTCTATGGTGTCATGGCAACACCCGTCGCTACCGTCCCTCGCTTTCTCCTCTGCCTATCCCAACCCACCCCTCTGCGTCTTTTTCTCATCCTCCTTCGTCTCCTACTATCGAATCCTCCGGTTCTCGCGCC
Source organism: Buathra laborator (assembly GCA_934046635.1). Lineage (NCBI taxonomy): Eukaryota > Metazoa > Arthropoda > Insecta > Hymenoptera > Ichneumonidae > Buathra > Buathra laborator. Next base: position 18,275,481 of record OW203895.1, on the reverse strand, counting down.
TCTCGGTTCATATGCTACAGACAATTCCTTTCGCATTTCGAAATTTTTAATTAAAACTGATTTCCATTCAATGTTTACGGGTTATCCAAAGATCTTTCTATTGGGATTTATTCAAACTCACCGCATCTGCGGAAGATTGGGAGTTTCGTTTTCTTTTTTTCCTTAAAAGGTACTCAACGGTAAATACTCGAAGATTCTTTAGTGGTTTTTTAGTGACACAGTCATTATCCGAGTAATTTTTTTCGACAGGAATTTTTCTTGAAATAAAAAAAAACGAATACAAGCTTTTTAGCATTTTATTAGCCGAAGCATTTACATTCCAGAATCCCTGATTTTTCTAAACATTTTTTTCGCGTCGACTTGAAATCTCGATGGACATGTTGCTTACATGCAAATGCCGCGATTTTACTATAAGTAGGCGATAAAGTTGAATTTTTTTTTTTTTTTTCAAGAAGTCGTGTAACGGTAACGCCAGGAATAACAAAATGATATCTATGATTCAACGATGACAACGACGTAACAAATATGCAATTATCTGAGTGGTATCAATTTTTCCATGTACTCAACTTTCAACGTAAAAAAATTGCAATATTATTACAACTTTCGAAAAAGTACGAAACGTAGTAAAAAAATTAAAGTAAAGTATCGAAAGTATAGGAAAGAAATGGATAAATTCCGGCCCCACACGGTGAATCGGGCGCCGCATACGCCGATCGATCCTCGTTTCCCGTCTTTCCTTTTCCGTCGATGCCACCGCGGGTTTCTCCTGCTTCTTTGGCAAATAAGCGTCGAAGCTTCGCTCTCCGTTTCTACCCTCCCATTTCCCAACACCGCTCCACAGCGGCACGCCACCTCCACCTTTTGCTTTGCCTCTCCTCTTCAATCCTCCTCTCCCCCAACCACCCTCCCTCCATCCTAGTCGGAGCTTTTGCACCGACGAATTTTCTCCGGAACTTGGCTGACGCCACGTGCTACTATCGCGAAATTTTATCCACGCCAGGCAACCGATCGTGAAACGTTCTTCTTCTTCTTCGTTTCTATGCGAACGAGAAAAGGACGAAGGGCGAGACGCTCTTTTCTCGCTTGGATGATGGGGTATCAAAGGTTGCCGTATACCTATTTTAAAACGAGACGAGATCACGTGCGGGTAGACGAACTAAGTTTTATGCACCAAACGTTTTTTTGGCAGCCGTGCAAAATAGAGATAAGAGATAGAGATAAGATAGAGATAAGATATGCCTAAGAGTGTTATGCCTCGTACCAGGTGTGCCATTTTTAACGTGGCTATCGAATGCCCCGAAAACTTCGATACGTGTAAAACCTTTAATTTTTACGTAGTTAGAATTAAAATACTATTAACCCTCCGTTCGCACACATATTTTTCAGAGCTTCCGTCTGCACACAGAGATTTGAAGTCTCGATTAGGTTTTCAAAGTATTACGAGATTACATTTTTTTTTTATCGGAGATTCGTTTTAAGGTGTTTATCACATGACCTGTAATAATTGGTCACATCGAATATTAAAAATATTAATTGATAAAATTGAAACTTGCGGAGAAATCTGAAAATTTTCAAAATCCTCATTGTGTTAACGGGGGTTCGCGATCCGCGGTCTGCTTATCTTTTTTTTTCGATTTGCATTTCACAGCGAAACAAATTGATGTTTCGTGATCGAAATTCATTGATAATCACGGATATAATATCACGATCATTTTTTTCTGTGTTAATAGTAGACGTCGGTTTTTTTTGCCCCATTGGGAGATGAGTTGATGATTGAATCATTGGTTTTTTTTTTCCAGTGGATCACTTCACCCGAGATATATATACGAATTCATATCTCGGTGAAGCTCTTCCCCCGCCGACTCACTTTCGTATTTGTTTTTCTCTGCCGCGATTCTCTATATCAGTAAGCGGGCTAATCATACTTCTGTATTGTTTCATCTACGGGACTGTACCGACATACAAACGAAGCACTCCCGCGCTGGTTAACGCGATCAATTGTTTATATTCACATATTACTAGGGTAAGGTAAGGTTATTTATATTGATTTTTTAAAAATTGTCTTCTTGTTTTTGTATTCATTTTATATTATTCGTCTCAGAAAGACGAGAAGAAGAAATATCCATGAAAATTTGCATGAAATTTTCGGCGTATTAATTATAAATGGCTAAAAAACGTAGCGAATGAGATTGAACTTTTATTGTTCTTCGGATGCGAACGAAAAAAAATGATCTCAACTAACAAATTGCTGTTGGCCGCTTTCCTATTCGTGGCAATTGAGAAATACGGAGGATGCGATGCAGCGAGAATTCTCGGATTGTTTCCATTGCCGGGAAAAAGTCACTTCGTGATGGGGGAAGTTCTGTTCAGAGGTCTGGCCGCGCGGGGTCATCAAGTCGACGTCTTGAGTCATTTTCCAATGAAGAATCCGCCGCCGAATTATCGGGACATTAGTCTAGTTGGTACCCTACCATCATCGGTTAATAATCTTACCCTTAACGATGTGGAAGACTTTGGGAACAGTAATTTGCGAAAGACGTTCAATCTCGCGGGAAAGGAGATCTGCAAACTTCTTGGTGTACCGCAAATACGTGATATTATCGAAAATCCACCAAACGATCCACCCTACGATGCCGTCGTTATTGAGGTAATAGAATGAAAAAAAAATGATCGCATAATTTCTTCAAAATTATCTAATATTTATTTACGTACTACCAGCATCGAGATATTGCTGCGTAATTGTAGTTCAAACAGTCAAATGAGACGCGCAACTTTGTGATCCGAATGCAAATAGTTCAGCAGAGTAGGCAATGATTTCGTAATCGCGAGATGGAATGAGCCATAAAAAGGCGAAGATATAAACTACGCGCTGCCACATTCGCACTAATGATTGCAACGAGTTCCATTATTATGATAATGTTCGCGGATAATCTCTGCAGGATAACGACGAGTTCTTATACAGCTAAATGCCTTATCTTCTGCGAATAAATGTTGCGATCATTTTAAAAAAATCGTAGCAGGAAAGTTTCCGTTTAACTAATTAACTGCTGAAACGTATAAAACATTTTTTTAAAGATATCAGAGACGAGAATTTATATCTGCGAGATAAAAAAATGTTGGCGCATTTGTGGAATCAAATAAATTGCAGCCTGACGAAAAGATAAATTTGCTGGTTGGGCAAAAATTTAATCGAATTTACAAGCAGAACGGCTTATTATGTTAACGAGATTCTTCCTTCTTCCAGCCATTTTACTATCACGTGTAACCATTTTTTTCTGGAAGAGAAGGAATTGTATGTTAGATAAAACAGAAAAAAAAATTTGAAAAATTTGAGGTGAACTTCATTTTCAGGAAATCCAATCTTGAAACCAGAATATGTGAACAACAGATCCTAATCAAATTGTGGAACAATCAGAACATTGTAATGCAATGGTAAAGCAATGATAAACAATTTCACAAAAATTTTGAAACTCTCAATCAAAAAAAGCCAAAGAAAAATAAATTATGATAACACGAAGGAATAAAATAACAAAGAATTAAATAAAATATATAATAGCAATAACGATGAAATAGTTACTAATATAGTATGTAATTATTAATATTTGTATCGCCATTTTTATATTGACATGAACGCGAAAAAAATTGCGATGGTGAGTTGGCGTGAAAATATGATATGTTCATAAAAATGTTATATTTTCATGAATGTGTACTTTTATTTTTGAAAAAAGACTGTCGCCATTGTATTGAAGCATCGATGTGCCAAATTTCATTGTTTAAACAATTTTACCAACGGAATAATATTCAGATAAAACGTTTACAATATCAACAAATCTTTGCCCGCTGCACAATCTATTTACGAATATCATACATAAAATTAAATAAGTTTCTGATCGTTAACGGATTTTTTTTTCATAGATTTTGATGGCCGACTGCTTTCTCGCTCTCGGCCGGCATCTAAATGTTCCCGTGGTCGGCGTCGTAACGACAAGATTGTTCGATTGGCTTAACCGACCGTTGGGCAATATTCAGAATTCGGCTTTCGTCCCGAGCTGCTTTTCGGGATTCAGTCAGCACATGAGTTATGCCGAACGCTTGCAAAATTTCTTGCTTACCAGTTATGTAAAATCGGAATATATAAATGCCGTGCACACGCAATTGTCTGATGTGTGGGAGCATTTTTATCTTCGACTGAACACCATGACTGATCTGTACGAGGAAGTTGCTGTTGTATTGGTGAATACGCATCCGAGCTTCGACGGGGTGAGGCCTATGACCCCGGGTATCGTGGAGGTCGGCGGACTGCATGTAGTCGACGGTGATCGAGATTTAACGTCGGTAATTATACGAGCAAATTCATTGAATGCACTATTATATACGAGAAGCATATCGCCAAAAATTGTTATCGAGAGTTACAAGAAAAGTTGCCAGACGATACGATGCCTACAATGTGATACATTTCATGCAATTTTTTTCCAAATAGGACGTACAGAAATGGCTCGACGACAGCAAGGATGGGTGTGTCTATTTCTCATTTGGCTCGATGGTGAAAATCGAATCATTTCCCGTTAAGACCATTAAAGCATTTTTTGAGGCTTTCGAGCACATTGCACCCGTTCGTGTACTGATAAAGATCGCAAACAAAGAAGAGTTGCCCCTGGAACCTCCAGAAAACGTCATGACTTCACCGTGGCTTCCTCAGACCCGAGTATTGCGTAAGCTGATCTTCTAATGAATTATATCTTCAATGTAAATCGATGATACTTCCAACGATCATCATGAAGTATTTTTTGTTTTGCGCCATCATTGGTTGATAAAATTGTCGCAGGAGGATTCGGTACAGAATTTAATGAATGCGTCACCTTTTTTATATCTCGTAGAGCATAAAAATGTCAAGGCATTCGTGACGCACGGTGGTCTGATGTCGACTCAAGAGGCCGTCACTTATGGCATACCGATGGTCGGAGTTCCGATATTTGCTGATCAACATCTCAATGCACGACTTTGCATGGAAAAGAACATCTCAGTCATCGTAAAATATCGCGAAGTTACGACTGCCTTGTTCACGAAAGCTCTCAATGATGTCTTGTACAATCCAATTTACAGGTAAACATTTATCAATAAGTTCAAGAGAAAGCTAATGGATCATTCACTGGTTCAACATTCATTATTTCTTTGAATTCTTACAGAGAAAGTTCGAAACGTTTAGCTAAATTATTTCTCGATCGTCCAATGAGCGCATTGGATACAGCGATTTTTTGGGTTGAGTACGCGATTAGAAACGGAAACGCTCTAAGATCGCCGGCTGCCGACTTGTCATGGTACCAATTGGAATTGTTGGATTTGTGGGCTTTTCTCATCGTGAATGGCTTAGTCGTGATCTATGTTGCAAAACGGTTCATCCCACGGTGTTTAAAATTTGTGTATTCAAAGATTAGAAAGCAAAGAACTCCTCAAAACTTAGAAATTGCATTGAAAGCCAAGAAGAACAAGTAATTGAAATGTAATAAACTATTAAAGCATCTCAATATTAAATGCGCGAATTGTATAAGTTTTTAAGAATATTTTTCACCTATTCACGGGCTATTGCACAACTGACCTTGACATATATAAAGTTTCAATGAAATGTATATTATTTACATGAGATTATCTAATTTTTGTCCTGCTAACATAGTTGCTGACGTAAGTTTTCTCATGATAACCGTAGAAAACAGTTATTGACAAAGAAATTGAAATTGTAAAAGTTACTTGTTGCCATTACTCGACATTTATTTTTTTATTGCTCCCCAACATTTTACCAAAAAAGTAATCCAGAAAAGTAGTGCTGGTAACGATTACCGTAAGACAACTTACGGATTAAAAGTTTAGAAGGTAAAATCCTCAAAATGTCCGATTGCATTGGAATCCAAGAAAAATACTCGACTGTAATGTAGTACTCATTTTTTAAGTATCACAATATTAAAGTTCGAATTGTATTTGTTTTATCCAGTAAATTAGAGAATGCTGGTTGATTAGATTAAATATTCTCATTACTGATCGCTTTCGAATTATCGTATGTGCTTCTGAATCGGGCGTCACTGATCACAGAAGTATTGCCCACTGCATGCTCGATAAGCAATCAATGCGAATACGTTGCACTCCCCATTCATGAGCCAACACGCTCTTGGGTCCTTGTGGACCCTTATCAGTTGTCATGATTAAAGTGACGCCAAAGGTTGCCGTGAGAGTTAGCCGACTCGCTTGCATAATCTGAGGCCAAGGTTAGCAGATGGGAGAGGATGGGAGGATAAGAGGATGGGAGCTTCGGTCAATAAGGAAAAGATGAAGAAAAAAGTGAAAGCAAGTCGACTCTATTAAAGCATCGAAGAGGCTCATTACGTTCGTGACTGCCGATCAGTAAGGGTGTAAGACTCTGATAAAAACGTAGTATACCGATTTGACGGCCGACAGTGTATCGATCCAGCATTTTCGACTGATACTCACGAACCCATAATTACTTGACGGACAGACAACGAATTACTAGAACTACCAAAGATAACCTACCTGTACACTGCACGACACACTGGAACAGCATAAAAAGTAGTAGAAGTGAGGACAATTCGAGAAAACAATAGTATCAACGCCGATAGACTGTCGTTACAGCGCTGATAAAAGAAATAAACGATTCCCAGGGACATGCGCACTACCTAATAGTATCATTATACTTTAAAGGGAATCATACGTAGTGCTAGTGTAACATACAAGTGACAGACTTTAATCGCAGTGGACGCAAAATAAAGAACTTCTACATTAGAATACGTGACGGTTATAACTGATGTTAAATAGAAACTAAAATACAAGAAGTATATCGCCAAAAAACTGAATTCGCGTGGAGAAGGATATATCAAGAGACACGGTAGCGTCTCGACGCCAAGGTCTTAAAAAAAAGTTTTATTTTCGTGGCGTGAGGCAACAGTCTTCTTAATTATGAGGATTAAACTGCTCAACTGAAAGCATATTTATTTTTGGAGATAAGATGGAAGAGAATGGATTATTCTTCGCGACAATTCAGTTTTTTGTGCTTAAGATATTCTCGTTTCATATCGAATGTTACAATCAATCAGACCGGTTGTTATTTCGTGTTTCAGAATTTCAGAAAAATGGGGACGTGCAATTGTTTCTTACTGACAATTCTTGTTGTGGCTATTGGCAAATATGGAGGAAGCGACGCCGCGCGAATTCTGGGAGTATTTCCATTGAATGGCAAAAGTCATTTCATGATGGGCGAAGCCCTAATGAGAGGACTTGCTGCACGCGGTCATCAGGTCGACGTAATCAGTCATTTTCCATTGGACAACCCACCACCGAATTATCGGGACATCAGTTTGTTTGGTAGTCTTCCGGATACCCTTAACAATCTTACTCTTGAGGAAGCTGAACAATTCGCGGGCGGTAATGGAGGTGGTATGGTGGGAATGGACGTTACGCATCAATTGGACTACTGCAGGAATATTGGTACACCGGAAGTTATGAAAATCATTAATAATCCACCGACGAATCCACCGTACGACGCCCTGGTTGTTGAGGTGATTAAGGACATTTTTTGGCAATATTTATTTACACTGAAAAAAACGATTAGTTGAGGGAACTAATAGTCAATTAGGATAACCTATTTTCTTCTAAAAAAGTACACGGAGAGAAGGATCTGATACAATTTACCATATATCTAGTAAAAAATATCGTAAATTTCTGGTAGTACGGAATCGATGACGCCAACTGATGAAAATTACGAGAATTATGCGCATTTTTACCGCGTTTTTGCGTTTTTTTTTTTTTACATGGAAAAAATCCCCATAAATATAGTAAAAATTCTCTTAATATCGAGTATTTTCGTCATAGGTGGCGCCACCGTCGAATTTTACCAGATGACATAGTAATTTTTAGTCGATGCTTCTCTCCGTGTAGTTGTTTCAATTAATAATGAATTCTTCCAACTAGTCATTTTTTTTATCAATGTCTGATAACATACTGATATTAATGCTGATAAAATTATACAATATTAACATCGATTGTGATCGATTATAGCTGTTCGCGGCCGATTGTTGGGTGGCACTTGGACGTCACTTGAAAGTTCCAGTTGTCGGTATGGTAACAAGTAAATTGTACGATTGGATAAATGATCCTCTGGGAAATCCTCACAATATGGCTATAGTGTCAAGTTGCTTTTCGAGATATACTCATCATATGGATTTCTTCGAACGCGCGCTGAATGTTCTAATCGTCAATTATGTTAAAATGCGATTCTGGTGGTCCGTACCCGTACAATTGCCCAGCGTTGAGAAATACTTTAATCGATCAATGTCCAGTATGAGTGAACTGTACGAAGACATTTCTCTCGTGTTGGTGAACACCCATCTCACCTTTGACGGCGTGAGACCAATGATCCCGGGGATAGTGGAGGTTGGTGGTCTTCACGTACGCGCCACTGATGAAGAATTGTCTCCGGTAATTATACCCTCACAACGATCGTTCGTAATTAATAAATAAAATTATTACTTCAAACGGAATTCAATGGCTTCGTGAAAATTCCAGACGAAATCGTAAGTGAATTATGTTTTTGTTTGTTCGACACAACATTTGAACAGGAAATACAAAAATGGCTGGACGAAAGCACAGAAGGTGTCGTCTACTTCGCATTTGGCTCGATGGTCAAAATCGAAACTTTCCCCATCGAGACGATTCAGGCTATATATACGGCTTTCGCGCGTATTGCTCCTGTTCGCGTACTGATGAAGATCACCAACGAGTACGAACTGCCCGACGGAGTTCCGAAAAACGTAATGACCTCGCGGTGGTTCCCACAGGGCCGAGTATTGGGTAAGCCGATTGTTGAAAATAATTTTACAAAAATCGAAAAAATAAAAAAATTATGCATCATTGTCCATTTTCATGACTATGTTTTGTCTTTTTCTCCACAGAGCACAAGAACGTTAAGGCATTCGTGACTCACGGTGGACTGATGTCGACGCAAGAGGCCATCACGTACGGCGTGCCTATGATCGGAGTTCCGATATTCGCCGATCAATATATCAATGTACGTCTCTGCGAAGAAAATAACGTCGCGATCTCAATGGGCTATCGCGACATTACCGCGGACTCGTTTACGAAAGCTCTCAACACTATTCTGCAGAATTCAACGTACAGGTATATATATATTTTCTTTTTTGCAACCTTAGCGAGTTTAATTAACAATTCGTCAGGCCAATGACCGTTTTCTCAATTTTTTTTTAGGGAAAACGCGAAACGTTTGTCTAAGTTATACACCGATCGTCCAATGAGCGCCATGGAAACGGCAACTTTTTGGGTCGAATACGTAATAAGAAACGGTCAAGTTCTGAGGTCACCGTCCGACAAATTGACATGGTGGCAATTGCAACTGTTGGACGTGTACGCTTTTCTCATAACTGTTGTTCTGATCGCGTTGTACATCGGCAAATTACTATTTGTGATCGTTAAGGACGCGTGGCACGCAAAATACAACGTTAATCAAAGTGGCGAAAGCTATCGGGTAACATCAAAAACCAAAAAAGTCCTATAATCTATCTATCTATCTATCTATCAACATTTCTGTAACATACATTTCAGGGTTTTATTATTATCTCTGACAATTTATAATTTGAAAAATAAATTGCAAGAGATATTTGAAATATCACGATATGAATTAAAATGTTTACCGAACCATATTTACCGGCTTTTTTCTTTGTCTGTTTTTATATTAATAAAATATCATCGTCGTCCCTGTAATGTCCGTCCAAACGATGGTATAGAAGGTAATGTTTATCGGTTTCCCCGTTCCATGAACCAGTAACTTGACAATCACCGGCTCGCCGCGTTTGATTACCAATCCAATGTTTCACGGACGGAAGGGGGTTTTATCGAACACGCGTCCGCGATCATTGTTCCGATAGCAAATATAATTATTTAACGAACCGTATGAATAATATTTCATCCTTCTCGCGCTGTTCCCGAATCGATTTAAATTTGTCATTGTTTTCCGTCACGAATATTACACACGGCGGGGGTTACGATAGTTTTCGGTAGTATTCATCACGTATTCGTATGGCTACACTACGATGTCCACAGTCTGTATCTGCCGCATTACCGATCGACGCGTATACCGAGAAGCACCGATGATTATTCATCGCCGATGATGCGAACTCGATACCGACGAACGAGTTTGCTGAAACGCAATGGGGCGAAAAAAAGGACAGAAAAAAAATTATGCAGTTCGAAACGCGATTACAGCGACGAAGCCATTCGGTTGTCGCGCAACGACCAACACCATCGTTTGGCACTCACTGCGTGGCACTACGATAGCTATCAATTATTTCGAAGCATTCGAGAGGCCAATGCTGCGGTATTTTTTTCATAGGTAAGCCAATTAAATTTGATTAAAATTCACGAATGAGTAAATAAATGTTACAACCATTCAATGAAGATATTTGAAGAAAAATTCCATTCTCTTCGTGGACCATGTCGACGCACCCCTTTGTTATATGAGTTTTTTTTTAATTATGAAATTTTACATATATTGTACTATATGCACATGGTATATATTGTATCTTATAGGTGACATATACTTGCAGAAAAATATTTTTTAATATAACCGTAAGATATGATTTTCAGACGAAAATATAATTGCATAAATCATAGATGCATTTTTTATAAACTATTATTCCTCGTAAGTATCGTCGAAACTCATTTTCCGGAATGATTTTATTGTTTTATTCATTTACTCAAATCATCGTGAATGTCCAAAAAAAAAAAAAAAAAAATGGGGTAAAATTGTACAAACAGACAAATAATCGTAACATATTAAGCAATTTGAATTCGATGTAAATTCACGCTCGTCGTAGTATTTATTTGTTACGTAACATTAAATTCGTTAAAACAACGCAGTGGAGAACGCGGAATGCGCAGTAAAATGATGAAAAATCAAATATTTCGATAGCCGCCGAATTATAAATAAATTCCGAAATCGACGGGAAAGTGAAGCCCTGCGATTGAAACCAACGAAGTCATACAATTGCGTAGCTAATTACTTGATTTGTCTGAATGGTTGGAGTCCAGGTGGTTACAGGAGGGATACTAATTAAGCTGAACGCAAATGGTTGTGTTTCCAATGACAGACGAAATACGCACGAAATAGGCGCAGATATGGTAGACATAGCTGATATGCACCCCCCACCCCTTCCTATACAAATGATAGCTCATACGTGTGTACGATGTATCGTATACCGCGTAGAATGTACACTGTACGTTATTATGGTGCTTTGGATATACAGTCAAGAAGGGTGGCATTGACGGGGGGTATTTCGTAAACGCGCGCAGCATCGAGCGCAGTGCCATAGACAAATGCACTGTTTCGTCAGTATATATATCTATATACATGTATATACGGTATCGATGCCCGTATCGCGGATATCAGCGGAATAATGCCCGAAAAATAATAAAGGAATGACGGCTGAGGGGAAAGAGAGCGAATAGGGTGCAAGTGGGAGGATGAGTTAAAGTTCAACGAAACGAGAATAATTTCGAGACTGCGTTGCTACAACAATAGTTGCGAAAGGTGTGCGTACGTTATCGAGACTCGTTCGCACAGGCACCATAGTAAATGGCAATAATCGACGCTAGAGGGGGGGAATGTTTCTTTCGTCTAGACGGTCTATCGAATTCATCGTGGAAATTCGAGATATCGATTTTTCTTTCGGCAAAACAGTAGCGTAATCACATATTTACAGCATTACATAAACTGATACATTAGATTTAATGTAAAATGGCGTCAAAAAAACGAATGTACTTTTACAGTAAAGTTGGAGTAAATTATTGGATTCAAAGTGCTTTTATAGTAAATTTAACGTAAAATGTTAAAACTTGAGTAACTCTACAGTTTTTAATATATCGTAAATTCATTTGCCATTGTCAGAGTACACAAAATTTTGTATACCAGTTTATGAATAAAAACTTCCAATACCGGTACTTTAAATTTTCGCAAATTTTTTTTACAATCCGATGAACAATAACGATATACGACGATATTGTTCTATGTCTATACAGCTGTTTTAAATAATGAAAAAAATCTCCAAATGTTTTTTTTAATAATTATAATTATTAAAAAAAAAAATTAAATTCACGGCGTGTATCAATACTCATGAAAAGTGGAACTTATTTTGTTCGGCCACAACGTTTCTGAAACAACAGATGCGTCACATTTTTTTGTCGATGTTTGAAGAAGTAAGGACACCACTTCGAAAAAGTGGGATGCTGCGCAGTTGATCCAGGCTACCGGTGTGCAAACAGAAACGCGAGACAAGGCTTAGATATGATTTGTTCAGAGTGTAATTTCAAACTTAAGTCACCGATATTTGTTACGACAAGTGTTCGAATCACACGTGGGTTTTGTTCAATCATATAAAACAAAAAAATCGAATTAAATAAAAAGACGCGAGAGTTCGATGGTTTTCATCGCGATTCTACACGGAGAGAAGGATCTGATACAATTTACCATATATCTAGTAAAAAATATCGTAAATTTCTGGTAGCGCGGAGCCAATGACACCATCTGTTGAAATTGACGAGAACTATACGAATTTTTACCATATTATATGGTAAAAATCCCCATAAATGTGGTAAAAATTCTCATAATATCGAGTATTTTCGTCATAGGTGGCGCCACCGTCGAATTTTACCAGATGACATAGTGATTTCTAGTAGATTCTTCTCTCCGTGTAGGTGATTATCGGCTTTAAAATCGTCTTGAGAATGTGAAAACGCAATGCTGCTGCGAGTGATTCATGGGATGCAATATATACATCTCATCTCGTCAATTGAGAAACTATTGGAACTCCGTTATCGGCACATCTATATATTACATATATAGATTGCGAGGGCACTTGGGTGCAAGCAGGGATTAGATTTTAAGTGCCATCGTCACAGCCGGCCGGTCTCTCATCACTTGTTCGCCCATGTGTCACCAACATGTACACACATCGTGCCCCTTCGCGGTGGACAGCTCTGATTGACGAATAATTGGCCACGATGCCGCATAATCATCGGTCCGTGACGAGAGAGCGACCGCTCGGTCGAGTTGCCTTGACGCACGAATACCAAACGCAAGAGCGACGAGAGACAACAACCTCTCATCCGTCGCTTCAGGCGACGAACAGCCAATTTCATCTCCCTTATCTTATTATTTCGCAAAATTCCGAAGTGTATATGTAAACAAAGCCGAACATATCTATAGAAATGCATTTAATATCATACAAGGAAAGTATTCGTACATTTTTTTTTCTTCTTTTTATACATTGTCTTCATTTTTACGTGACTATCTCTTTCACCCCGATGACCGAGAACCGGGAAAACGATAACGTTTTTTCATTCTCACAATCACCCGATTTTTGCAACAGAAACTCTCGATGAGACATAACATATGACAAACTTTTGACAAGGATTCTCGTCTTAATAAAAAGAAAATTAACCAGCAGAAAAAAATTCAATCGAATGTAAAACATAAATTGGGATAGATATGCGACAAAGGTTTCGATAAAATTATCGAAAAAAAAAACGAAATTAAATGTAAAAGTAAAATAAATAGAAATATATTGCTGAATATTGAATTAAAGGGTGAAATATTTTAAAATATACATCGATGGCAAACTAATAATGTATTATATACATATATATTTCGAACTTTTGTCACGTACGATTTATTGTACTCATCGAGAAAATCTGTGATAAGCGACTAAGCGATTAGTAAGCAATAATTCTTTGTGCGAAAAAAAGAAAATAAAGATAAGATTGTCAGGGGCGTTATAGTAGCAATAGTAGCTAGTGGTTTGCCACAAAGGAAACGAGCGGGAGAGTGGAAAGCGAGCGAGAAATCGGAAAAAGGGAGAGAATTTCGACGTCGTGTTTGATTACGGTTCCCTCTCGTCTCGACGTCGTTCGCACCCTCCGATTCATATCGACGTGTCTGCAATGGGAACGCAATACCTATACGTATACAGTATTGCTTACTTATGCCGTTGTATAAGTGGCAGAGAGATCTCTACTGGGATTTTTCTTCCCTCCCTCACTTCAGTTATCCACTATTTGCACTATGCGTCAGACTCCGCTATATATGCTTTGCCGAGATCGACGCATACGCTCCCTTATATCTACGTATACGAGAGACTTTTCGTTCTTTCGTAATATCCTTTGGCCTGCGGCGCTACTATTTCGCGCGGTGGTCGAGTCGTTCAAATTTCAGATCATGTTCGTGTACCGTTGACCCCCTCGATCGAAACTTTTTTTTTTTTTTTTTCTTTCAAAGAACGAAGAATAACTTATTCGTCGATCATATATAGATATAGTCGCCTATCCAAGGAGCTATCATCCCTCAACGAATTTAATGTATTTTTCAACGAATTTGAAATCGAAAGTTGCACTCGCCTTTGAGCTGTTCGAGTCTTCGACAGAGTGGATGTGAAGCGATAGATTTATTTCTAATGCATTTCATATCCGAGAAATTTAATATGGCAATCGCGAAATTGTCGAAATGAAGAAAAAAAAAAAACAGCATAGAAATGTTCAGCTTATTTCAAGATACATAGCAGATTTTTTGATTCGGATAAATAAAGATCGCGATGCGTATTGGACCTTATTATGGCCTCTTTTACTTCGAGGTTAATATACATCGATAAGAACTGTGCACACGTCGTATGCGATTTATTCTCCTGGCAAATAAGCATAGACGTTGCGCAAGTGTGGCGTACGCGTTGGTTTATGGAGATCGGGCAATCGCTTCTAGCGATTCGTGCGAACGCATTGATCTCTCCGCAGTTCGAAGCGATTTTACCCTCCCCGGTTCGGCGTAGCGCCCGGGGCGCGGGTGAAGTCGACACGCCGCGCCGGGATTGGCGTCGCTCGGTGTGAGATCAAATCGGTGCATTGCCCGCGGCCATACGCGAGCAGGCAGCATCAGAGTTACCGGAAATTTCCGAAACCAAGAACGCCGGACAGTTTCGACGGTGAAGCGTTCACCATTGGTTTCCGTATGACGATAGATCAACGTCAATGCGAAGCGTTTGACTTCGCGAATGCCGAATCAGGCGTATTTAATAAATCTATTTTTACTTTAAAAATAAATAAACCACTATAAATCTCACGCACTTCCATCCATAAAATTTGAAATAATACAGCCGGAAGTCGTACAATAAATATGTTGTGACTAAATATCGGGGATATTAAAAAAAATGATGTCGATCTGAATAAAAAGTTTTTCTTTGTTATCGATTTTATAATCATTTTTTTCACAAAATAAAAAAAAAATTGCTTTTCAAATTCCAATGTGCTATAGAAAAACATGTTTCGCGGCTGTATTTTATTTTGCATAAAAAGTTATAATTTTCAATTTTCTATTGTCTTTCGGCTGATAGGTCTTACGCACTTCAAACCATGAAATTTAAATTAATAAATTCGGAAGTTTTAGTACGATAAATAGAAAGTGACTAAGTGTCGGAACGATGTCGACCTAAATAAATAAAAAAATGATGCGCCAATATGCCAGCAGAATATGATGTTCTGCGGTTTTTTTTATTCTCCATGAAAAGCTTTTATTTGCCGATTTTTATTTTCCTTCTTCGAAAAGCCATCGCGATGTTCGTAAAAACCAAATTTTTACAGTGGACATTTATTATGTACACTGGCTATCAGTGACAGGTTCGGTAATCCAATTTGACACGTTGAATATGAATGAATTGTGGATGTCCAACGAGAAATATGATGCGCAGCATCCGGTTGGAAGGTAAAAACAGTTGCTCTCCAGTGAACGCACTGTGACAGAGACGTACAATATGCCTGGTAGGCATTTTGTTCGCCGGAATAGTACACGCATACATATGTACCACCCGCGCTCTCCAAAGCTTAAAGCTCTTGCATGTCCTCGAATTCGCCTTCCGTTCTCTATCCTCGCAACGCATCCTAACCCTCTCCCCCTCCTCCTCCTCACCCCCACAGCCCTATAATGCCACGAGGGGTGCAAAATTCCAAATCGGAAGTGACGTTATAATGGAAGCGGCATTAGTGGTTTTAACGCGAGCGTCCGCTTCGGGGAGTGGTCTCGAAACGAGAATTGCCAGAGAAAGCGTCGTCGACGGGCATTCGCTATTCTCTCACTTCGCAGCAAATTGCTCCAGCGCGCTCTCGTTTGCCTCTCTCTCGCTGGCTGTGCACTGCTGTACTGTTCGGTATAATAACGGGGAATGTGCGCGCGTAAGGGTGCAATAGGCGCACAGGGACACGTTAGCGAGTTACGAATGCGAGTACCATATCGCACTTGTACTCCTCGCGATTTCGCGTTTCGCAAGGGCCAAGTTTCCCTCCGGCAGATAGAAAGATTCATTAAAAAATGTTCTATAAAAAAAGAAAGGGGAGTTGAATAAGACCATTATTTCGTCTTATTGTCTACAGGGTTCATGTAGTCTTCGATTATACGAAATAAAGCAGTTTCGGTTGTAAATTGAAATATAATACAAGTCGCGACTTTTTTAAACCGAAAATCTTGAATGTTCAGTCTTAAATTTGTTCAAATTTAACGTTTTAGGTATAATACAAAAAAGTGTAACTTCTAGAATTTTTATTACATTGATATTGCGCCTTGAGTGATCTGTGCCCTACATCCTAACATTTCCAATTCACTACAATTAAAATTAAAAAAAAAATTTTACAAAATTTCGGAACAATAAAGACATATCGGATTTTCCAGCCGTGGCGCTTAAAGAGATGTGCAAAGATCTGTGTGGTGGTCTAAGATTTAATTCTCAGTATTTGAATTCATGAAGGGATTGAAACAGCAAGAGAACTTAGAAACAGATGTTTTTGAAAAAAAAAAAAAGAAAAATAGATTTCTTTTTTGTTACTCGGTATTCCCCCTTAAAAAGATTGGAGTGTTCTCTCCCTTGTTGAAGAAGAAAAAAAATAACACTTTTAAGCGTTGCCGAAACACGTTTCGCGTAGGTACACTTCTAAATTCATTGAGAGGCTAAATCCCTCGTTAATCGAGACGCTCCGGGTGGTATCTGATTCGTCATTGCGCGAGTTACACGTTTCGATAGTTCTCGAAACCGTCCCCCATCACTCTGGTTCCATCCGACCAACACGTATTCAATATTACACTATACTGAATCTCTCTTCTCATATAACGCAGTACGTGTGTGACGTTGAGTGGCAAATCGAGAGACCCTTCACCGGCTTTCTCTTCTAGTCTCCACGACTTATTCTATCAAACACTTTTTACCCTCCGCAACTGTACACGTTCACACGATAGCGAGAGTAACGGTGGATAGTACCGGGCAGTTGCATTTCGTGTGCAGCTGTCGGGTTTTCGCGATACATCGAAATATATAAGATAATAAAATTGAACTATTTTTTGGTCTGCAAAAAAAAATCAATTTTATTTATTTTATTTATTTTATTTATTTTATTTATTTTATTTATTTTATTTATTTTATTTATTTTATTTATTTTATTTATTTTATTTATTTTATTTATTTTATTTATTTTATTTATTTTATTTATTTTATTTATTTTATTTATTTTATTTATTTTATTTATTTTATTTATTTTATTTATTTTATTTATTTTATTTATTTTATTTATTTTATTTATTTTATTTATTTTATTTATTTTATTTATTTTATTTATTTTATTTATTTTATTTACTTAGGATATAACATCTCGTGAAAACCACGAATAGCCCATCACTCCCGTGAGAGCCTTCACCGCTAAACGCTGTCGTTTCTCGGCTAAATGCGACAATTTCGTTATGGCGCTTGTGAAAATTTGCTCGATGCAGTGGCGAAAAGCCTCTTGCACGTCTCGAGGGCCATTAAGCGAACTTACCGCGGATAATTGCTGTCAGCCGAGCGGGCTGAATTATACGCTGGAAGATAAGTTAGCGCAGCGTATACGTGCACTGCGCTTGGCTAGTTTCGCAAATCTCCCGAGGAGCACGAAGTGTCTACAATATCTTGGAAAATAATCTCAATTCAACCGTCCTATACACTCGATGATGACAAATTTTGCTAAGTAGACGCGATTCGACTGTTGAAAATGAACACACTATTCTATTATTTTTTAAAAGCTGGAAAAAAAAATAAAAATCGCTGCATTACCTTCGGTAGGCAAAGGCTATCGTGTCGATCGATAACTGTTTTATCGTCCGCTGATAGATCCGTAGATCATTTAATTTGAAAAGTTTGCATTATCTCCGTCAATAAGCCCGTTGCCCGTCGGTCCAGTATCGATAATCGATTAATATATTCTATCGCACAGATTTTTTTTCTAAAGTACATCAATCGACGAAGAGACGAACGTGCGGTGTGGTTAAAGTAATTTCCATTTAAAAATAAATTATTAAAAAAACTGAAGCCTCGACGATGATGTATCGTCGGAAAAAAATAGTTCCACATTCTTTCGTTCACTTTTTTTGAGAAATGTATTTCACAAGTACCTTCGGTGATGCTGAATTAAGAATTCTTCTTTACAAATTCTACAGCGTCTGCAGTGTATAACGTGCAATCAATCGAAATTTCGATTTATCGAACGAGAAAACGACGGGGATGGGGAGATATCGTGAAGGATCGCGATGATCGCATTTCGGAGCGTGCGATACGTTCTCCGTGTTCGAGGGGAGGATCTGGCAACAGCGGAGGACGGAGGAGTGATCTCGCGCGGGAGCACTGGCCAGAAGGAAGGACTCTAAACACACCTGAGAGAAAGGCCGTGACGTGCCGAACCACGCGCCCTCGTGTAAAATTCGCCGACGATTCGCGCACATTCTCAACGATCGATCGATCATTTCCAATAAAGCGGGCAATAATAAGTCAATCGTTCGGACGCTGTGATCCGATTATTTTGAGTGATTGTTTTTGTTTTTGTTTTTGCAGGAAACTCGTGTGGTTTTCGTGCAAATTTTTGTTACGCAAATAATTATCGAGACGTTATCGGGAGTTCGGTACAAAAATTCTCGCTACCGGTGAACAGAGAAAGTGAAATAGAATCAGTGAGAGTACGAGTGAGGTGTCGGAAAATCAAATGTAATCGATAGTTTGGCGATATTATAGTTGTGTTCAGTGAACAAGTATACAATAGAGACTAATTTAACGGTCGAGCGAGAAATACAGCGATGACTTGAGAGCCGAGATTGGCAAGCAGCACGAATCACAACATTACCAGAATATTTTGAAGGTACGAACGATACCGGCGCCGTGTAGCGAACATGCACAGCGGCTAACGCGGAGAACTTATAGGCTTCAGCTTATAATCGGTGTAAATCTGGTTCTGCGTTGCGATCGTCATGCAACCAGTATTACAAAACATTTTTTTTTAATCGCTCTCAATTAATTATTTTTGTCGATCTTTTTTGTAGACAAAAATCATAAATTCACCCCAAATAATTAACTAAATTTGAGAATTTTTTGTGGTTCTGAAAAGCTCGAAAAATTGTAAGTTTACATTTCGATAAACAAAACGATTTGCTTGAATTCTTGTGCTCAAAACTTCGTTGCGTCGATAAGCACATAACATTCACTGAACAAAATTATTATTAGAATTTAAAAAAATATGAAATTCGTTTTTTTTTTTTTTAATTTTTGATTTAGTGGTTAATGTTTAGAAATGTTATGTTTAAGTTAAAATTAAAAAAAAAACTATTCGGAACTGTTCGGCTTTCTGGAAAAAATGCTACAACGCCATTCAAAACATTTCATTTTTATTCGCGATATTCGTTATCAACCAAAACGCGTCGAGGTAAAATAATTTTTGCATCGATCGATGAGTGATTGCATTATGATAATTTGTCATCGTTGGATGTTGGTAATGGTGCGTTCCAAAACTACAAAACGCGAACTAATTAATACGCAATCAAGTGCATGGCTCATCGTTAACGCAACGGAGTTTTGAGAGGACTGCATCGAGGCGAAGGGAAAGGGGGGGCAGTTTGGGAAGACTCGATGAGCCTCGGAACCGGAGAGCTCTCCGAGCCTTTAGTGTCATAGCCGGGCATGGAAATCAAATATTGATCGTGCAATTAGCGCCGATTGTGCCCCAATCGGTTTTGTTTTACGCTGTGTTTTTCGTCGTGTCCGGAGCGAAGCCTCTGCTCAACTCGCCGACAACCCATGCATTGCCGGCATAAATGCGATTAGCGTCAAAAATATGTTGTCACGAATGGCGTTGCAGGCAATGGCTTGTGGATTCGTGACACACCCGTTCATCCATTGCTTCGATGGCGCTTGACTAACGGTCACTCAATACGAGAGCATTAACCGGCAAAGCGAATACGGAGTTTGCACGTTATCGGAAAACTCCTTCCATGCAACGTCATGGCTGCCCTTATCAATTTCGAATTATCGCCTATCGGTCGATACTTTGACGTCAATCTTCTGTCCCTATTCCCATTCCCGCATCGTTTTCATACATGCTGACGATACCGAAATATCGACATTGCATAAACGCAAATTTTCGCGGAAGGAAAACATTTTGGGGAAAAATTTATTTTTATAATTACGATGATCGGATGATCATCAATGTAAATCATACTGTACAATAAATGCAGTAACAATGTGACACAGAAATGTTGGCATTTACCAATAATTCCGTTAAAAGTTTCGATTTTTACAGATGACTCAATTACCCCGTAAGTTTTTTACCGTTTGCGGATATATTAGCGGAAATGATTCTCATTTGGATTTGACTAAATTTATTTGAGTTATTGCCTAATAGATCATTTGTTGGATTGATATCAAATTTTCATATATGAAATTAATTTTAATGGAACAAATCCTTCGCGCCTGATAAGCCTATTATTGTAACTCCAAAACACTACACATCGACCTGCTGGACGCAAATTGTTTCAACGAAAACTGGAATTTTAAAATATGTGGTTTTTTAGATCATTAGAAACGTGTCATTTCTAAATTCGCGGACATTTCCAGGACATTTTCAGGGCAGTCGGGGCATAGATGAAATTATGAATGAATCATAAATATTTCTTTTTTTAGACATTAATATTAAGCATATCTAATGGGTATACAGCGTAGGAGCGAATAATTTAAGGACATTCTAAGACATTTCAGCACTTTCAGGATTTTCAAGACCACTGGATACGATGACTATGTTGCCTTTCAACAAATATCTTCCTTGCATCCTGGCGTATTGATTGAACTACTATAGCATATGTGTTTTAGTTACAACATCTTCTCAATACGTAACTGGATAATCCAATTTGTGTTCTATTTTTGTAGTTCAGACAAAATGGGAACGAGAGCAGTAGCCGTGGGCGCAAGTACAGGTGCAACGGGTGTATCGGGCGAAGCAGGTCTCGCGGGTGTACCGAGACTCCTAGAGGATTTAGCAAGATTATCCGAAGACAAGGATTCAGCAGATATCGTGTTTCTTTTAGGACGGGACGAAACACCGGTTTACGGTCATCGTATTATTCTTCAAGCAAGGTAAGTAAAAAAAACAAAAATCGATGATTTTTTTTGCATAAACTACGCGGAGAGAAGGATCTGATAAACATTACCATGTCGTTTGGATAAAAAGTACTATACGCTACAGCGCCACCTATGGCAGAAACTACGAAACTTATAAGAATTTTTACTATAACTATGAGGAGTTTTTGTCAGAACTTATGGTAAAAATTGTTATAACTTTCGCATTTTTTGCCATAGGGGGCGCTGTAGAGCCGCGTTATTAGGCAGTATAGTAATTTTTATCTACGCGACATGGCAATGTTTGTCAGATCCTTCGCTCCGTGTAGAGATCGAAACATAATAAAATAATATAATGAACATTTGAACATTTTCAAAAATGATTTCGTATTTTATTTAATTACATTTTTTATCGAATTTTAGAATATATACTTTCTTATCCATCGAGTAAACTAGTACTTTCCTCGTTCGCTAGAGTAGTAGGTACATTAATGCTCGCTAATCTCTGCGGAGCTCGAATATAATTAAATTTCTTGATTCCTCGTTCGTTTTTTATTTTATTTTTTATTATCGTTTTCCCTTCTACTTGAAAAAAAGTTGCTCGTCGTTCCGCACAGTTTGCTACAACGCTTCGTGAGAAAAGCGAGGATACAAATAAAAAAAAAAATCACGCGAAAGATTACAAGTGTGTGCGAGTAAATGCGCGATCTCATGGGACCGGATTAACTGTTAATCGTAATTTTTATTAATAACGCAACGCGCATCTTCCATCGTTCTTATCCGGGCTTCGTAACGAAGCCATGCGGGCTTCGAGCGAAATTTCCCCGGGGACTTTGGATGATGCGCTCGCACGTCGGAAACGAGGAAAAACGTGATAGAAAACGTGAGAGAAGGTGCAGAAAAAGGCTGAGTATATACGCCGGAGAAAGAGTGAGCGAACGTTGGTAAAGTGTGACCGAAGAACCCGGGTAAAACTTTTGCAAGATAAAATAAGAGCTCGGATATCGGGAATATAGTCTACGAGGATTCTCCTCTGCACAATCGATCCGAGAAAAGCTCATTTAAGTACGTATTTTTATTTTATTTAGTGAGGCAGATAAGCGATTATTAAAAACCGTCGTCATTGGCCCAAAAAAAGATACGTTTTATTAATTTTTTTTTTAAAGATCCGTTATACTACTCTTATTTTGTGATTATTTCAATTAATTTATCATCGACGTCAATTATCGCACAAAATAATTAGATAAACGAGAGACTTCCGTTTTTTCTACATATCAAAGACAAAAGTGGGCACTTTTTACATACACCACTGTTGAGAATTCAAATATTAAATTACGTTAAATCTATTAGAATTGCCGTCATCTGTGGCGAAAAGAAAAAACGGATATTTTGATAAAAAAAAATTGATCAAGAAAAAAATTATCATACCGATAGATCCGAATAAAATATGTATAGCACCCGCTTTAGTTCGCGTTTATTTTTACTTTTTCGTAATTTATTTTTAATTTTTAACGTTTTCATTCACCGATATTCACGCTAATATTCGCTTCGGTTTAAGATTCGCCTGCCAAATTCTTTAAAATCGGCACAATAGTGACAATTAAGAAGACGTCACGGAAAGTCGGAGAGAAGGGGGGACTTGTGCTCGCGATGAATATTAATTAAGTTTTCGATTCTACCGGGAATACATCTATAGTATATATAGGAATGCCTCCCTCTCGATCGAATGACAACTCGCTGCAGGCCTCAAGCGCGCTTCTAATTACAGTTCGACAATGCCAGAGGAAATTCGTGAACGGGAAATTTTCCAGGGGCAGAACATTGATTATCCTTCGACTTGCGCGCTTGTGATTCATAGCTTATTTTTCAATTGCAAGAAAATTCGTTAAAAAATGCATCGGAACACTTAATTTTGAAAATAAAGTTTTTTGGACTCTACAGCATTCAAACGATTCTTCTTTATAAACATAAAAATAAAATATATATAAATAAATTTATAAAAATAATAATATCATATCGAAACTCCGTAACTTCGTAAAATTCGAAGGAGTCTCGTCGTCGCCATTTTTTTTTTTGTACTTCGTTATTTTCTTGGAGCGCTTTTAAAAAAGATTTTGTTTTTACGCTCGTGTCTGGAATGCTTATATTTTCGGCCATTGTAGTTATATTTAGAAAGTCGCGGACGACGAGGGTGAGACGTCGGCTAATTGTAAAGTCAATTACGAAAATCTGCTGTGGTATTCACGAACGTTGAAGAACGTCTCTTTACTTCCCCTTTTTGCGCGACAGCCGTCGCGATGAGTCTTCGTTATGGTCTTTCGAGTGGTTACGAAGAGTCGGAGACTGGCTGATGGGCTTCGTCGGGGCCGGTCAGCTACGGCCTATTCTCGATAGGCCTTTGTCAACGCCATAATCGACGCCCACCACCCGCAAGACTCTTCATCCGTTTTGCGATAGAGCTATAAGCCTCCACTCGAGAGAGACCAATCCTCCGGGAAAATTAAGTTACGCGTGCCGTTGACAGTTGGACTGGCGTTACTTTCATCATCAAATTTCAATGTCGAGAATACCCTTCGAAGTCCGGCGAAATACCGAAGCGCAGAATATAGCATGAAATAAACGAGAGCCAATCGCCACGCTCTTTGAGTCGTTGAGAGGACTGAGGAGCTTTCTGACAAATCCAGAAAAACGTTTTATTCCCTTTTTTATCCTCTCGTCACGAAGCTCCGAAAAAAGGGACAAAGAAAAGAACGATTTGAAGTCGATACATCGAAGAATGTGGCAAAAAAATAAAGGAATTTGAAGGGTATCCCGGAAATTCGCGATAATGTGTTCTATGCGCTCTTCCCAGCAGATTTGCCGGCAGTCGAGTGGGAGATTTTTCTGTATTGTTCGCTTGTAGATTCTAGTCAAGAGCAGAAAAAATAAAAAAGAAGTGAAACGAACGAAACAGTTGAACTATAATCTGGCGCTATATAATACGGTGGATAACTGGTGGAAGCAGAAGTACAAGAATATTTCTGACAAAACCAGAGAAGCTTCTTACTCTTCTTATCCTCTTGTCAAAACTTCTTTTGCAGCGTACCGGACCGTAGGATAATAGAATATTGAAGCCGCAAAGACGAAAGGAGAAAAAAAGAAATCTTGTCCACGCTTTCTTACATACTTCAGAGTTTTTGAGAGACGAGTCACTTACACCACATTTAATTTCAAATTACCGGGTTATCGGATTGTCAGTATTATCAATGTCGCGATCGTCGCGATTATTCCAGAATTAAATATATCTCTTGACGGAGGTTTTCCATGATTGATATCCCTTTCTTTGACTCGAACTTACGACATAAAAAAAATCGGTTATTTACCGCAGTGAATTGCAGATTATTCCCGCAAAGAAAGTGTTACACTCGCTGGTTGAAAGCTTCAATTTTTGTACTGCGCGTAATGTACGCCGGGTTGTCCCGTGTTTCGATTAGCCCCGGTCTCACCCCACATTGCTATTAATAAGTATCTATACAGGTAATTTCATCGATCGATTTCACGCGATAAAGTAATGTTTCGAATTCGGCGGCAACTTGCGGCGATACTCTGTCTGCAGTCTATTCGCAAGGTTCACCGGAAGTCAAGCGTATTTTTTCTCACGTTTTTTTTTACGCGTTTAGATTCTAGACATCAGAGTTTGCGCTATAATCGGGTGCTTGGTCGTTAGCATAGCTCGCGGTGCCCCCGAGGCGACATTCAACCCTTGCAGTCTCGACCACGAGAGTGAAAGAGTGAGATCACACAGCGACGCCATCCAACAGTAGCGCGGCGTGTGAAAAAAGAAGAAAAAAAAAATGTCTCTACCCTCTCTAGTTGCGGTGGTGGAGCGCGCCACAGAACAGACCCTTATCTACCCCCTTCGGCCCATGGAGCCCGTCGCAATTTCGTTCTTTACCGCTCGAACTCTTTTTATTTCACTTCTTCCTCCTTTTTTTTACTTCTCTTCCTTTATTTCTCCCTTTTACACCGTCATCAGCTCTCCGGCGGCAATTGTACGGCGTATAACTCTGCGAATCCGTGGAATTTTGGTTTTCTTTGATTCCGCGAAAGTCGCGAAGTACAGAAGAAAAAAAACGCATATACGCGAGCCGAGTGATTACAGTGAAAAGCTCCGGTACTTTTATATTTTAAGTACATCCGGTAGTGTTCTCGAGTCTGCAACGGCCCGCTTCATCCCTCAAAAACCCACCCACAGCGAATATTATAACGTTATTGTACCGCAGTCCAAAGTCCAATTTACCGTTATTAAAGTTCCGCGCAAATTCTTCACCAATCCCATTTTTTTAAAAATCTATTCGTGGTTTTGTATTATTTATGTTAACTCGCAGTCACATGCAGAAACGGGAGGAATCTGAAGATAAACCATTACAAGAATTTGAAAGATCGGGAAAAAAATACAATATCACGCTACGTTAACGTTTCTCGAATCCACGATAGATATATGAAAATGTTGTTGCCCGTGATGTCGTTCATGATATCGACCCATCTTAGTGGTAAATAATTTCTAACATGAATCGCATAACATCCTCCGGATGGCCTCGTTCCCGCGGTCTTCCAATGATCTACCGCTCGCTTATTACTCTTTCATACAAAGTTTTTTTTTCCGCTCTCTTAGCATATAGAAGAGGGGGTCTCGTTCGCGTTGTGCCCGAGGCGTCATTAAATTTGACCCAGAATCGTTATCGAAAGGGATCTTCTCACATTGTCATGTGCGGGTTGCGTTCAATGTGAAACTCTCGATCCCGGCATTGAAGGGGAAACAATTGTGCGGGTTTAACGTTGTAAGGGTGCAACCTCCGGGTTTTCCAACCGCTCGACTTTTACTCCATTTTCTATTGTAATTCACCTCTATTCACCGTCGAAGCGTGAGAGAATAATCGTTCAAAGATTTTTTTTAATTTCATTTTTTTTTACTTTTTTCTTTCATTAATCGCAAAATGAGTTTCGCGCAAACGAAATCTTCGATTTTCGTGAATTATTCGTACATAATAAATTTCACAAATTATCAAT
Organism: Buathra laborator; assembly: GCA_934046635.1. Lineage (NCBI taxonomy): Eukaryota > Metazoa > Arthropoda > Insecta > Hymenoptera > Ichneumonidae > Buathra > Buathra laborator. The sequence goes on along the minus strand of OW203895.1, from coordinate 18,248,923 downwards.
GTTCAGTTTTCGCCGTTTGGTTCATCGACTTTCAAGCAATTTTTTATTTTTCTATAATGGAAGTGACTATCGGTTTTTTTTAACATTATTTTTCTACCCCGCCGTTGCCTTCGTCGCGCTTGAATGCCTTCTTCATCGTCACACGTTTCGGTACCTATCCATGCGAGAGTTCGATAGCGCCAGTCAACTTTTTGCTCGTCGACGTGTAGACCGGTCGCACGTGCGACTAGTCTCGACTTTCAGCGGTAGGTACGCGCGCAATTTCTTCGATGCTTTCGACGACTTCGGTTCTCGCGACACGTGTTTCGTGCGCGGAGTACGCGAACATTAATTTCGCGACATAACCCGCGCACCGGGTAGTAACAGCAGTGTGGAAGGAAACTTCAATGATCTTCTTTACCTCTCGGATCTTCCCCCGAATTTCTACTCGTCTATAATGACTCGTCTTGTTTATCGATCGGAGCGATTTTTGCGATCGACAAAGCTTTCTAAGAGAACATTTTTAAGCCGCAAACGTTGACGAGCTGTCGTGATAAATCTGTCGACGATCACTACCCACATTTTGAAACATGCAGCGTGAAGGAAACACAAATTGATAAAGTGCGAAATATTTTCATTCCCAAAATTATCGGAAGCCGCAGTTCTAACGAAAAATTGGAGAAAATAAATAATAACAAATATATGCAAAAAATATAGTGAAAATATATTAAAAATAAAAATATATTAATGGTACATATAATTATACTTTTGAAATTAATTTATTATTATTATTATTATTATTATTATTGTGATTGGTTGACATATATCAACCAATCACAATAACCACCACCAATCACCAATCATTGGCGTCTGTGTGTGTTTGCAAATATATTTGTAATAAACCATTTAACGACGAAAATATATTGCATACTAGCAGGTTATCGTGGCTGGCGCGCTTCGCGCACTCGCATTGCGCTTTCAACCATTTTAACGAATGGTTAACTGTTAACCACTACAAATATTCCTGGGCAGGTCGTATTTTCGGGATCTGGAGGCACTGATCTGAGTAATCTGAGTCTGTCGAATGGAGTGTTAGTCTAAGGGACTTAGACTAAATGAGTGCGTGTCCGTGAGTGTCTGTGTGTGTCTGCGAGTGTCTATGAGAGCGTCTGTGAGTGTCTGTGAGTGCGCAGCAGACATATTTTTTCAGGGACTCTTGTTTATATGTATATATAGAGACATATAGACATAGACATAGCCATAGACATAGACATATACATATACATAGACATATTTTCGATGAATTTTCTTTCCAACGACGATTTCGCGACCGTATGTGAGATTATTCCAAATTTGAGTGAATTTCTTCGGGTTTTTTTGAAAAAAAAAAAAAAAAGATTATTAATATTTTTTAAATGTTGATAATCCGATTGTCAAGCCTACTTAAGCTGCATGTCGGGATTGTAAAGTATCAACCGTAACGTTTATTTGCAAAAATGTTAATGCAAAATAGGAATATCTACATGACCTTCTGCCGATAACTTAATTCATTCGAATTATGTACGTAACCAATTTGTATCTGAATCCCCAACATATTTTTAAGTAAAGAGCGCAAAATACTTGCATTTCCTTTTCACGGTGCGCTTTTCGGCGCGTACTTCTTAACGATGTTTATACGCGCGCGCGAAAAGTTCCTAAAAACGCTGTAGGTAAGACCGTCTTTTTTTAAGGTTCGTTCTATGTAAATTTTCGCATAGAGTAAAGTTGTAGCTTGACGTCTATGCCATACGCTTCGTAGTTATGACCAAAAGCTGCTTCTGGCACGTTATAACCAGCGTATTCGTCGTCGTCGTCTGTCGCCAAACGAGCCAAATGCGTAGACTTTTAGCGTTTCGTCGCGTTTCGTTTTCTTCTATTTTTTTTTTTTTTTTCCTTTTGCGGACCTTAGTCTGCACACGAGTTTCGCGTTGGGTTGATGCTGGTCGTAGGGCACAGAGGATGCTACAGCCGAAGAGAAACCGGAACACGGTCGTAACCGGTCGCCGCTTTCGCCTCAAGGGTGCAATGCCAGAAGCAACCGGCAACGGCATCAGTAGAAGCGTAGCTATGAAACCGCGTTGGAGGAGTTTTCTACATCGCTACCGCAAAACCGTGCCTCAGCATCAAAGCTTCGCCTACCTTCCATTTACGTTTGCTCCGCATTGCGCTCCGCGCCCTTTGACACATTTCTTTTGATTCGATACGACGGCCTCACTCCGCGCTTCTACCCCTCGCTTTACATACTGTACTACCGCGTCACTTTCAATAGGTCTCGGGCTTCACTCGTTTTCTATTTTTTTTTTATTACTCCCTCTTACTATATACGTAACGTACGTTGAAGCTCTTCGTCTTTCTCCGAACTTTTCTTTATGCCTTCAGTCGTCTTCGCGCTCAGCCGCATGGTTATCGCAACGCTTCTCAACGACGACGTTGATACTTCCTTTTGCCGTATCCTATGTATCCTCGTATAATATACATAATTCTTTGTCTCGAAATACTGAAGATAAACTTACATTGCAATCGTATGCTTTATAGTTAAACAACGAGGATAACCTGAACGATCATTAAGTTTTGTCAACGAATAGCAGATATAAAGCCTTTTTGGTTTATTCAGAATAAATAACGAAATAAATATGAAAAATTATGGCCCGACATCATTTTATCGTGTAGTGATAGTTGGCAAAATATATTGGATATATCATAGATATATTTTCCGATAGATTTTTTTTTCACGCGGCGTTGGTGATTATATTTTTTTATTCTTATTTGAGGGAAACGCTCGATTTGGCGACTGCAATTTATCGCTCAACCCTTCGAGTTAGTATCCGGGAACTTTCGCCGATCAATCATTTCGTTCGAACGATGCCTCGACGGTGTTCCCCTTTTCGCCATAACTACATGCGTCTAACTGGCGCACCGAGTGTACCACCGCCCGGGTTCGGGCTTCGCTCGAACTGTTCATTGCGCGAGAAGGAATTTCGTAGGTCGGACCATTAATCTGTAACGGCACGCGGGTGCCAAAGCTACCTACCTATCTCTCTCTCTCCCTCTCTCCCTCTCCCTCTCTCTATGTCTATAACCTCAGCGCCATAGATGCGGGGTTAGTGTGCTTCCGCGGATGGTAGTTACGTATTCTCTCTCCCCTGGTAACGCGGAAGCTTTCTGACGAAGTCAATTAAGCTCTTTTGTGTTACGGGAGAGCGAGAGAGACGGTACGGAGCACAGAAGAGGGCGTCGTCGCTGTCTGGTTGTGTGCTTTAGGATCAACCAAGCGCTTTCCAACTGAAAGTAAGAGAAGGACAGCGGGAAGTGCAGCTTCGTATGTGGCACTACGATGCGATGTTACGCATGCCGAAGAGTTTTGGAGTGTTCGTTACCGGTGAAACTAACGCACATATCACAGTTTGTCGCATAGTACTGTAGTATATGATAGGCTTCGTATACTTTGTTTGCGACGGGCGAAAACGTGCCCTCCGGAGAAAAAAGGGTCTGTATCCCTGACAATAATTTTTCCTCTTTTTTTTCCGATATGTGCGCATCACTCGTCCTTCTCATCCCTAAAATTACGATTTTCGCAACCCTATCGGCTTATTTTATAGCTGAATTTGGAAGGAGTATTTTTATTATTATCTCGAGGCAAATTGCAACGAAATAATTTGCCGATATGGTAATTAACGATTATTAGTTATTAATTAATTATTGGTGATTATTGATTTTTTTTTTTTTTTTTTGCAGATGTAAGAACTTTACGGCAGCAAAGAGAATCGGTACGCCCGGCAATCCAACACCGGTGAGAATGCCTCATGCGCATCCGGAAACGTTCAGACAATTCATACACTACGTTTACACCGGCAAGGTATCAAAATGTCTATATACATTTTTTTAATTAGTTTTCGATTTCATAAAAAAGTATTTGAAGAAAAACGTTTTTTCAGTATTTTCAAATACGATGGTTGTAAAAATACTTTAAGTAATCAACGGTAGGAGATAAAATTATTGGTAGTTTTCATCTTCATAATTATAATAATCTTATTATTTCGTTATTTTGTGTTTTCTCTATTGCGTTAAAAAAATATCACATGTTTTTTAAATTCGATGAAAAATGTTAATTTTTTTTTATTATGCTCAAGAGATTTTTTCAATTTTTTTTTTTTTTTTTTCAAGTTTTCGTCTTAATAAAAATAGATTATTTTTATTCCCGAAATAAACGTGAAACAATGTATTTGGTTGAGTTAAAATAAATATCGAAAATTGCTATTGGTCCGCGAATTACATATAACAAAAGAGGAATTAATCGCTCGACTCTCGTGAACTTAACACTTAGATGAATAATGCAAATTTCGATTCGCAGATAATGCTACAGGACAGCGGAATATTCGAAATGTTGGGATTGGCGCAAGAACTCGGGGTCGAGGAACTCTGGAGAAGCTGCGAGGAGCACGTGTCGTCGACTCTTAGCCCCGGCAACGCCTGTGCCCTCTTGACAGCGGCTCTCGATGCACAGGAGCGAGTTTTAGGTGAGTTTACATCCGCGGGGAGGTCGAGAAACAATCGAAGCGTGGAAAACCGCGTTCCGTTCCGGAAGTCCGGCAAATTCCCTTCGGATTCTCGGTACTATGTATATTTGCGCTTCTGAAGTCAATTCCTTCTATACTTGGGGAATCACTTCGAGATACGCGAGTCACGCAAAGTTTGGTCATACGTCGTGACGACAGAACGTCGAAACTTCGGGGAGTTTTGCAACTCGGTCGCGTCATCAAGAAACATCGAGATTGTGAAGACCGCATAACGATGGTTGACTCGCAATAATTTCTCGACGATTTCAAACAACCGACCGCAGCAACCAAAATCTTGTGCGTTCAATTTGATAATTTATAATATGGTGATAATCGAATTATTAAGATTATCGTTCGAGATAAAATCTTTGGGCAGATTTATCGTTTTTTTTTTTTTTTTTTAATTTAGAAAAGTTCTTTGGTATCCTTATTGATTAATGATTCCAGCAAAGGGGTAAGAAATGTTAATTAATAATCCGAAGTAACAAAAACGACGAGTGAACGCGATTGGACACCGTCGAGGGGAGAAACAACAAGGGCAGCTTGATTCATAAAGAAAAAAAGAAAAAAAAAGACTGTCATTCCCCACAGCGTCATCAATCTTCATTATTTTAATTTCTATACGGATTCGCTTCGCCGCTTGGTATGAAACGAGCCGCGTACTTTAGGGGCCGCGAAATATATCGAGGGGAGATTTTTATCCCGCGAGATACCCGGATCAACATGAACTCTATGTGTCCTTTCGATTCTACAGATTTCGTTATTTTTTTCGTGTAAAACTTGGATTTTGTTCATATGAATATCTTGATGAACGATGCTGTATCGAAAAATTAACGAAGCGATTGTAAGGTTTTTATCCATTCATTAAAAATACGTGTAGAAAAGGAAAATAAAAGTTTTGCAAAAAAATTTCGACTGAAAAGTAGTTAATTTGCAAAAAGTTTTGAATAATTTTAGAGATTAGAAAAAAGTCTCTTATGCAGGTGGAAAACGTGAACAAAAAAGTTCAACAAGCGTTCTCCCGACTGCAAATTATTTAAAATTGTTTGCAGATTAACCCCTCAACATTCGGGGGTTTTATGCAAAAATGTTATTATGCTTTTTTTTTCTTCGGCTTTAATATGTATTGGATAATCCTTGCTTACGTAAGTTTTTTTTAACAATCTACTATCCTTGACTATCCTTGAAATATCAGAATGCAACTTTTTTCTTATTCGTATTTTTTCATCACGATATTCAAATCGATACCCCCGACCCGTGACGGAACGTAATTTTATGAACGAACGACTGAACAAATCAACAAACACTCCCTTTTCAGTCGAATGTTAAAAAAAAATCGTAAAGAGGTCCACAATAATCTTAATAAGATTTTTCACAAGTTCACGGTAATGCTATCTTACATTTTAAACGCGAATCTTTTAGCTCACCGACTGTACCGTGTTTACTAGAAGCGACAAAGATTCCTTCTATGCTACGCTATCAATAACTTACCCCGTAACTACGAGTTTCTTGGATTTTCCGCAAGAGAGCACCCAGTGTTCTTTCCACAAAAGCGGCACGCGCGGCGCCACGCGACGCCATGTTTCCCGGCATTTCCTCAAACACAACGTATCTATCACGCGTTCCCCCGACGACTTTCAGTGTCACGTACATAAAATATATAATTCGTCACAAAAAGAAGAAAGAAAATAACAAAAATGTCGTACAAGGGTCCGCAAAAGGTGCAAAAGGTGATGGTACAGCCCATCAATCTTATATTTCGATATCTGCAAAATCGCTCGAGAGTCCAAGTTTGGCTGTTCGAAAACGTGAATCTACGGATCGAGGGACACATCGTCGGTTTCGACGAATACATGAATCTCGTTCTCGATGACGCCGAGGAGTATCACATGAAGACGAAAAATCGCAAAACTCTCGGACGTATCATGCTAAAGGGCGACAATATAACTCTCATACAAAACACGAATCCCGGTGCGAATTAATCGAATAAAATAGTACATAACCTATAAAGACATTGCGCTCGGATTTCAATCGTGATTCGTGTCTACGGTGTTGTTAAACGCCGGAACGTCGCGCGTGCAACTGTCACGTCAAAAGAAAAAGTAATTCGTCAAGAAAAACATCGCATTTGAAGATTCATCTTTCTGCGAACTGCAAAGTTCTGTTGACGTCGCATATTCACTTTGCATTCCATCGTTCCGATTCAACGTCATCGCAGCGCCGAGTACTCAACGATTTACACGACGGACAATCGTATATCGAGTGAAAAACGAAAGAACTTAACGAGACATAATTTTGTAACATGCGCTTTTGTATTTCTTCATTCCGACTCCGGTAATGAATTCTACGAGACGAAGAGTCGGTGCGCGACAAACACTGGGAAATCATTAAATCTATCGATTCTGTAAAAAGATACTTTTTTTTGTTTCATTTATTTCCCTGCGCCTTTAAATACGATTTTTGTGCCGTTAACCAGTAAAACTGAGGTTTTCGTCCGTCGAAATAGAAAAAAAATTATTTTAAAGATAAACTTTCGTTTCTGCAATGCAAAGCGATTGTATCGCTAAAATTGTGTATTTTTGATGAATTTTTGTAAATTTTGTTTTTTTTTGCTGTATTTACTTTTCTCAGCTGTTAAATACAATATTGGTGAGTTACGAGATCAATGGGATCTTTCATTAGCTATAATACAAATTATACGACTCGAAACTAAAATTTCTTTATAAACCCGCGAAAATATGAAATTTTCGAATTTTTTGCGATGCGAGTCGTAAAATTTAAAAATTTTGCAATTCAAAGATTTTATTAGATAAATTATGTTGTTTATCCAATAAAAATTATTTTCGCGCATTTCGACATTATCTAAATTAAACGAAATTAAATTATCAGTTGTAGCGAAATTGGAGTATCGCGTACCGCAGCGATTACGAACGTTTTTTTATTCGACATTTTTTTTTTTTTTTTTTTTTTTCTTCCAATAGGTGGGAAAGGCGCCTGTTCGTCATTTATCGAGCGATGTTTCGCCTTCATCGGGGAGAATGCAGTCGATACCGTAAAAACCAGCGCTTTCTGCAATCTTCCAAAAGACGCTCTCGTAAAATTGATATCGTCGGATTATCTCGGTTTGGAGGAAGAAGACGTTTGGCGCGCGGTGCTGAATTGGGCAAAGTATCAGGTAACGTCTATCAACAGCATTGATAAATTTGCCGTCTAAAGCGTTTACGAAGGGTAATTAATCGATTAATTTGTTAATCGATGTATCGATAAATTTAGGCGGGTGTAACACAACCGACGCAACACTGGACCGAGGAGGAGAGAGCGCGCGTTTGTCAACACCTCGCCGGCGTTATAAATCACGTTCGGTTACTGTTGATCGATAGTCAAGTATTCGCGGAGGAAGTCGAACCGACCGGAGCTGTGCCGATCGAACTATCGTTGGAAAGGTGCGATATCTACGATCCCAATCGAACGGGAACAAGCGGGTACTCTTCATAGTATACTGCATTGTTTTTTTTTTTTTTTTTTTTTTTTTTTTTTTCGTTCCGAATCGATATTATCAAATTTGAGAAGAATAATCGTTAAAAAAAATAAGGCGGGCAATTTGGTCAAAAATTTGTTCAGACTAAAGAAATTGAGTAAAATTCATTTTAAGAGTAAATAAAAAAAAAAAAAAATTAAAACGCTAAAAATGCGATCTATGACGAAAAAAGTTTTTTTTTCTCGTGTATTCGAAATAAAAAAAAATCGCTATTTGATCGCAAAATTCCCGTGATATCTATTGTTTTTCGATGTTTTGCGAATTGAGTTTTTGCATTAACAGCCCTATTAATCTTTGCTTCAGATACAGATACGCAGCACTGCCGAACAAATATTCCGAGATATGTTCCGATAAGAGACTCCAACCGAGAGTCAGTCCATTCTTTTTTCCCGGATCGCAAATACTATCGCGCGACAAAACGGGATATCAACGCTTATTGAATCAGTGGTACGGATCGCCGAAGCAAAGCTGGAGATTGGTCTACAGGTCGGTATTAACTAATTAAGGAATATGAAATTATGAAATATAAAATTACAAAATATAAAATGCATTTTTTTTTTCGTGTTATTGCGATACTAAGTAATATGAAATTACAAAATATAAAATGCAATTTTTTTTTTATTTTTTCGATATATCGCGATTAAAAAAAATGGAGCGTTTTTCCGTTGTTATGTTTGAAAAAGAAAACGTTAAATGAATCGTAAATTAAACTTACAAATTTTGACGATAATCAGAGCTTCGAGTCACGGATACTCAGCGGCGGCATTCCATCGTCATTGCGATGGTGTTTGTCCAACTTATGTCGTAGCATTGGTGAGTCACGCGCACACTTCACTTTCATTTCACAACCGAATATTAACCCACTAATTCAGTCGAAAATGATAGGCAAACCGATTTTACGATGTTTTTAGGGAGCACGCGGCGAAATATGCGGAGGTTTCAGCGACGCACCTTGGGGCAAAACTAATGCCAAAGGCCATTATATTTCATCGGAAAAAGCATTTCTATTTACGCTGACGAACAATCAGGACGTACCACCGACGAAATACGACATCGTCAAAAAACCTTTCGCGATCTGCTATCATCCCGAGTAAGAAATCATTTAATTTGCGAAAACTTACGAAGAAAAAAAAATTATTACGATTTTTAAATTTTTTGTTGTGTCCCAAAAATTATTATTCACCTCGTAAATTTTACCGATGTTTTTTTTTTCGCAGTCGATTTTAATTTTTTTCGATAATATCTGTTTTTTTTTTGGCTCTTTATTGTTATAATTATATGTATATAATACTTTTTTTTTTGTCGACAGCATCGGTCCAATATTCGGGGCGGGAGCCGATTTGCTTATAGCGAACAATTGCAACGTTAATATGGAAAGCTACAGCAATCTTCCCCACAGTTACGACGGCGAACACGCATCGAATACCGTTTTAATGGGGGACTATCATTTCTCCGTTATCGATTACGAAGTTTTTACACCGAGTCATCCGATCTCCAAGTCCAGTCACTGAACTGCAATACACCCGCGTCGCGAAATTTTGTAAATATTATTATAATTTGTTTACTATCAACGCGTAAAAAGCGCCGTTTATCATTTCGTTTTTAAAATAAAAAAAAATAAAAAATTGTGTCATCTATATATTGTATCGTTATGGCTGCAATCGATCCCTTTATCGCCGTACGCGAGAATCATCTCGCCCCCGCCCCCCCCCCCCCCCCCTCCTCGATAAAATTTTCGCCATTTATTAATGTTGAAATCATCGAATCGATATATCGAACGATCGCGAGTCTCTTAATACTTATTATTACAAACTCCTCATTGCCATTAAAAAAATGAATACGTATTTGCAGAGAAAATAAAAATGTAATGTAATTTATCTGTAATCGTTTTTCCTATTACCGAGAGAATAATTTCGGTCCAATAATAAAATGCTTCATAACGCACCGATCCCGCTGTCTTTTTAATGCTCTCGCGATCCTCGAGACCTCTGGGAGGGCGTGCTGTGGAAGTAAATTATCCCGCAACTCTTTCCACGTCCCTACCGTCCCGAGAGAACTTTGTATGTAAGATTGGGCCGATGAAATAAAACTTATACGGGGCATTCTGCGCGGAATTATCTATCGTGTTTATCTACACGTCGAATTTAAGACGAATTTGACATATTTCGATGGGGAAAATATGACGCACTTTTGAAAAAATTTCGATTATTTCGTACTGAAAATATTAACTTCGCGTTCGTCTTTAATTGATATTAGATATACTTATTTGCTTTGAAAAGTACTTAAAAACACTGTAAGAGTTTGATAAATTATCTGTTTTCGACAAAAATTCGATAATTATGGTCGAAATGGTTGACAGATACAATTGAAAAGTGGAGAGGACCGACATTTTTTTTTCGATCGATATCTGTCAAAAAAATACGCGCAAGAATTTACTGATTCTTCGAAATCATTTCATTATCTTTTCACAAACATTTTATAACGTTATAACACGGGATTAATCACTTTATCGACCATATATTCGCGTGATTGGTTTTGTTTTGTTTCGTTTTCACGGTACTTCGTTTTCGCGCGATCACCCGGCCACGCCGTCCGCGAGCGTACTGACGCGTGACTGCGCATGCGCGCGAAATGGCGGTTACGCTGGGCTTACGCGTATTATTGTTATTGCAAATTCGTGAAGTGGGGGTTTTATTCTTGACGTATAACGGTTCCGCATAATTTTTGTTATCGCACAACCCGCTTGACGGAAAATGTCCCATACGCGCAACAGGTATTATAAAGGGGTTATAGTATTCAGAATCTATTTGTCTCATGGATAATCGAGCGAAGCGATGTTCGCTCAGCGAGAAGGCAAATTTCGTGGCAGCGGGAGGGGAGAAACATTTAAAATCCCTTACCGAAATAAATTCTATCGCGCGATGATCTCTCGCGGAGGGCAGTTCGGCTCTTAGGTCGCCGTTGTAATTTCGTGGCAATTTCAAAAGATGGCTCAAGGGACACACGAGATGAGAAGTAGGCGAGTGTTCGAAGAACCCCCGGACGGCAACGCGACGCCTTTAGGGCCTATAAATCGGTTTAATTGATAAGTAATAGTCGCGGTAGGAGTCGAACGGCGCGTCCCGGGAATGCGGCCCACTTGTAAGCGGGTCCACATAAATTTAACCTGCTGGCACAACGCGCTGTGTTACCTACCAACACCGTGAAGCAGAAAGGACCGTAAGAAAAATAAAAACAAAATAACCAAAAACAAAAATATCCACGATTCTCGCATACGACGAGATCGCAACACACATCGACGGTGGTCGACAAGGTTGGATAGTGGCGGGCGTCGGAGCAGCGAGAAAAACGAACGTGAACGGTGATGCAAGCTATGCGAAAAAAAAAACGACAACGATAAGAGAAAACTGCATTCGCAAACACGTGGAGCTGAATGAGATTCGACGCGGAATAGGGGTGAGTTGAAAATTAACAATGAAATATACTTTTCGATGCTCAATCACCGTTAATCGTGTTTTACCAGATACTTATTGTTGAGAAAATTTAATTTTCCGGTTATCTAACTTTTCGACAACGTAGATATAGACAAATGATATTCGACTAAGTTTTTGTTTAATTTGGTCAATTTTTTTTTTTTTTCGTAGAATTAATTTCTTTACGTAAAAAAACTGCACGGTTTACCGACAAATAAGTAATCGATATATTGTAATCGATTTTTGTTATCGATCGCGAAATGTTTGATTTTGTCTCGTAGTTTGGAAGAATTTCGTGATTTTTTTTATACGATTATCGTTTTCGTATCGTTCGTCATTGGGAAGATATAATTTGCCCTTTACGGAGGCTGAGAGCGGGAATCACAGCTATGGGATGTTCTGAATAGCGTATATATATATGTGTAGAGTTTACACAGCTTTAAGGCCGAACTTGTCCAGTCTAATTGATATTTGAACGCATATCGTTTATCCGTTTTGGCGCATCGGTGGTTTTGCTTCTGCTGTTGTTGCTTTTGCCATTGCTGTAGTCGATGGGCCGCTTCCCGGGGGTGTGTACACATCTCTCCGGAGCTCGAGAGACAGAATTTATACCTCTTACGTACGTTATAACGTGTACACTGAATATTCATGGACGCTCGTGCGGTCTGCTCGGTGTTATATGAGTTACTACCGCCATCCTTGTTCACTGCATCGGATTCATTATATTATCTATTTATGTTTGCAACCATTCCTCTTGACTCACACGCAAGCCTCGTATTTTCACGCTGCTATCATCTTCTGGATGGGGGCGACTTTCGTTATTCGACTCTATACATCAGTATATCTTCTTTTCATACACTATAGTCAAAATTTGAACAAATTGAAAATTGAAAAAAAAAAATAATAATAATAATAATAATAATTTGGAAAAATTTAATTAATATTTCTTCGGCTTTAAAATTCGTTCGTCACTGCAATTTTCAGAAATGATTTTTGTTTAATTTTAATAACGACCCTCGTGCACTTTTCGATGTCAATCCACTTTCGCTGAAATAAAAAAAATTTGGATGGGGTTTATATCGTTGAAACGAAAAAGAAAGAAACGTTTGCGTAAATTAGATTCCGACTTTTGCGTCGTCTTGTATTTCTAAAATGGACAGAAAGCTTAAACGACTATTTTTATATTCTTGTGAACGATTTTCGATCGTAATTTTTTTTTTTTTTGTATTTTTTTTTTATTATTATTGCACGGCTTAGATATCACCTTAGAACGACAGTGACGAAACAAAAACATTGTGAATCACGTTCTCTCGCAGCAAACGTTAAAACGTACCTTTGGACGTTCGACGATAAAACGTTATTACATAATTATCATTATCATTATAATAAACTACGAAATTTAACATGATAATTCGTTGATACGATAAAAAAAAAAAAAAAAAAAAAAAAAAAAAACAGAACACTATGCATCGTTACGGCTATATATTTACAGACAAATACTTGCTACTGGCCTTCATCCCATTCTCGCGAATTTTTACATCATTCAACACATTTTTTAATTTTATCTTTTTTTTTTTTTTACTATCTTATGTACAAATTTTTGTCATTACGAATTGTCATCTAAAACATCCACACATGGCGTCAATTACAATACTGACCTTTATTGACTATCGCCCTTCGTTTTTTTTTTTTTTTTCGCCTTTCGAATTATTTTTTTATTGTTATTCGGTTTACCCTGCTATAAAAAAAAAAAAAAAAAAAAAAAAAAAAAAAAAAAACATATTTTTGTGAATGACGTCGCAGCTATATTCGAAAAAAGGTGTAAAACAGGGATATAGAATTCGTTATTAAAACTATGAAAATATATCTATATATAAATATTTACAAATGAAAAATTTGTATATACAACTCAAACTATATTAAGATTAATTTCAATAGTGTGTGAGATATTTTAATTCGTAACATTTTTTTTTCTACATTCGATGCATCTTCGTCTCGTATCTATAAATAATTTAAACCTATTTTATCAAATTCATCGTTGTATTACGATTTTTATTTGCAATCACAAATTAAGATTCCGCAGTTATTAAATCGACAAAGTCATCGATGACCTTAAATATCGGTTGCAAGGTCGCCACGTAATCTCAAACGAACGCCGTTTAACGCCATTTTACCGTCGCGGTTGCGTACCGGAATTCCCGAATTCCTCCGAAATGCATATAACCATAAAAATCCTAAAGCGCTAGAGACCTCCGCTTAAAAATCTCAGTATTCGAGAAAATAAAATCGATCGCGAGCTAAGAGCGAAACTGTGTTCGCCAAGACGAGTTTACCTGCCGTTTGATAAATCCGATCGCAAAACTATTGTCCTCACGATCGTCGAGTAAAAATAAAATGTTTACGAATCAAAATCCAATGAAAATAATTTTTTTTTTAATAAAATTCAAATTCCAAAAAAAAAAAAAAAAATTACGAGAATTTTCAACTTTCGCTTTCGATTTATTGTTGAGTTACGGATTTTCTTTTTTTTTTTTTTTCAATCGACGAGTTTCGGACAAAATAAAACAAGTCCCGCGCAATCTTCGGAGGTGGTGGTCGATGAAGGCGTCGGTGAAGGAATACATTGGCAGGCATCGAAGTCTTGTAAGATAAAGCGCGGGGAACCGTTGCGCCGGGGACGCGAAACACCTCGGTGTACGCGCGGACACGTGTCCGAGCATTTGTGAACACGTATGTAACACGTGGCCCCTCTCTTGCGTCGGGTTCCGACGATGGCGCCACACACGATCACACGCACGCGAATATACGTAAGTTGCGGATACGCATATACGTACGTTAAGATGCGACAGTGTGTGTGGTATGCATCGATTCGCCGGACGCATTGATGTGTTTATCGGGAATTCCCCCTGAGGCAGTTCTCTCGGGGAGAGAGGTAACCGGTGAAACAGCCGAGAGACGACGGCGCTCGTTAATTAAGCCGCGGAAACGAGTCGATAATTCGAATCGATTGCCGATGGATGGCGAGGAGAAGGCGCCTGTATAAGTGGCTAAAAGCGAATCGGTGAATCTTATACGATAACGGAGTCGATTCCAGAGTAATTGGACCGCCTTCGTGTAGAAATCGCGCGAGACTCGCCCATCCTCCTTGTCCCCTTCCGTCGAACGTCTTTAGCATCGATTGCAGTCATCACACGAAGTCTCCATTAATGATAAATCGCACGAACGACAGAGCTCGGCGAGTCTCTAGCGCGATGCTTGAGATTCATTTATTTGTTTGCTTGAATAATTGCCCATCGACGAGTGTTGATACGAAGCGTTGAGGAAAAAACGGCCATTTTTTATATCGGAGAGTCGTAATCTCAGATGGATAACACCTCTTCATCATTGGATTAATCAATATTCCATACGGTTATAAGATTCCACTAGTTACGATGTCGGGGATAAGATCGATAGCTCTTCTTTTCGAAGGTGGACTGGCTGAGTCGGTGAGGTGATCTTTCCGAGTGGATGTCCTCTGATCGCAATCTCCGTAAACTCGGTGATCGACGAACTTCTATTTTGTGCGAAGATCTCTTTTTCTCTCCAACTTTCATTAACTTCCAACATTGATTTTTCGACATTCGTGTCTCTCGGCATTCGAATGATTGCGCAGGAATGATCAGTCATCTTCCATGGAAAGAATCTCTTAAGGAGAGGGATAACATTGTCATCATTTGATTAAATTAATCTTCCAACACTTAGAAGGTTCCGCTAATCGAGACATCAGGATAAGATCGATAGATCTTCTTTGCGAAGGTGGACTGGTTACATCGTTGAGTTAATTTCCCGATCGGATGTCCTCCGATCACAATCACCGCTGATTCCGTGATCAGTGAAGTTTTACTTCGCGCAGAGACCTCTAAGTTTAAATCCGACGTCATAGCCAAACCTAAACTGTCCGCTTTTCTTCGATTATAATTCTTCAACGATAAGCAAATGCGGAAAGATGTGTCGATCGAAAAATCCCCCGAACTGATCATTTGCATTTCGGTTTCCTCCACATTTACCGGTTTGCTTGGCGAGCTGCAGCAACCGCAACGGATTCCTTTACTCTGAATCTTTACCACTCGAGTTTCGTTGGAATTCGCGTCCGCGAAGACAAGGCGCGCATATGTTCCAATGTTTGCAAAAACAGAACAATGAATCATTATATTTTTACGATCGCGTCGTAAGATCTATAGGCCTTCTTTTCAGCGGCGGACTGTCCCGATCGCTGTGATGATCCTCCATGTCGATATCCTCGTCATCGTCGCTGTCATCGCTGTTGACCGTGACATTGGTTTTCATCGACAAATCAATTGGATTGTCCTGCGGTGGAATGCAATCGATGTCCCTTTCGGGACTTTCCCGCGGTGAATTTTCCTCCGATCGCGTTTTGCTCGAAGCCGGTGATCTCATTGTTGGGGTACGTTGACTCTTCAGAATCGCGTCGAGATAAAAACGTTTGTTGCACGCCTCCGTCGGTACCGGCGAAACGCTCGATCTCTCCATACTACCGACATTGTGATTTCTCGCGTGTCTGTTGTTGTTATTGTTATTATTATTGTTGTTGTTCTTGTTAACGCTGAGATCGTTGCTTTCGGCGTTCGTCGTCATGTTACCGATAGTTGTGCTGTTATTGCTGCCGATTGGCGAGCTTCGCAGCGTGGAATTCGATTGATTGGTCATAAGACCCGAATGACTCGAACCATGCGGCGCGCCGTAAAGATGATAAGGCGAAAACATTGTCAAACTCGGCGGTGGTAGAAATGCCGGTGGTATCAGCGACATACCACCGAGATGAAAGCCCAATGGTAAACTCATCATTTCTTTGCTGAGAGCCGAAAGTTCACCGTGGGGATGCAAATGCGCGGGATGCAGGGGCCGGAAACCGGGATGAAGACCGTAGGCGCCCCTTCGTTCGGATACCTCCACGGAACTGTCGCTGTTGTGAGATTCCGGTGAACTTATGCTCGGCGAAGTTGAGTTCTTGTAATCATCGAGACCCAACATGATGACGTCCTCTTTGCTTCTCTGTTGTCCACCGTGAATTCCCATCGGCGGTGTCGTCGCGGTGTTCTGTTGTTGCTGCTGCGGATGCTGCAACTGGTGTCGCTGATGATTCGCGTGACTCTGATGGCGATGCTGCTGCTGTTGCTGTTGCTGTTGTTGCTGATGATGCTGCTGCTGTTGTTGATGATGATGCTGCTGCTGTTGTTGCTGTTGCTGCTCCTGCAGGAGACAGTGGATCTTAAACCAATTGGATCGTCTGCCGTAACGCGAACCCGACTTTGACATTCCCACGAGGAGACACTTTCGCAAACGGCATGCCTTGCAAGCCGTACGATTCTTCTTGTTGATGACGCACTCGCCGCCGTTCTTGCATTCCGATATGCTGCTAAGATTGTTGTAGGATCTGCCGAAGAAGGACTGCAACAAAAATTCGAAAAAAAAATGGCATAAGTTTTTGAATCAAATCGCATATCTTCTATTTTATCAAACAATCTTTTTCATGAGAACTTTCGATCTTTTTCCCAATCATCACGTATGCTGAACAATAATAGCAATAAAATAAAATAAATAAAAATGAATGCATGAGATTAACATTTTTTTTTAATTATAAAATAAAATTGATTTATCGCCTAAAAAAAATAAAAAATCAGCTACTCATCGGGTGAAAGGCTAATCGTGGTAACATGAAGCGCAATTATAATTTACGAGGCTTCTAAACACCGACAATGATATTTTCGTCTAACGTGTGTCTCGTCATAGTGCTCACGGAGCCGTAATATACGACTAAACTTTTGTATAGTATATGTAATATATATAATAGTTCGTAACGGGTAGACACAGAGATTGCGGGTGGCGTTACCGTAATCGCGTATATGCGATACCCTCACATTGTCTCATTCATCGGAGACCGGCGCGCGAGAGCGCTTGATGGGGTCTCGTGTAGCTACTCGCGGTTGTAGATACAAAACGCGAACGTCCAAGGCGCGTGCGGCCTCCTGTGAGCTCCTGTAGCTAATTGTCCGAATGGTGAAACCCGAACGGGCGCGCGCGGGGCTCTGATTCCAACACAACCGACCGAACCCGCTTGGCATAACGCAAAGTCGAGCGAAGAAGATAGCGCGATTAGGATAGACAAGTGGGAGGAAAGCAAATGGGGGAGAGAGAGAGAGAGGAAGATAGGGAGGTCTGAGAAACAAATTGGCGTGCGAGTGGCAAACCATAAACAAAAGTAATTGCAGTTTCGTTTTCTCGGTTAAGAGGGACACGGTCGCGCGACGACGAGACAATAGAAATGGAAGCGCAATGAGAGAAACGCCGCGTTGCTTCGAAATCCGTACGGTGGGGGATCTGAAAACGTGCCGCAGAGGAAATATGTACTATATATATAGCATTGTGGATATACACTATTATAGTAACAATACAGTCGCGTGTACGGGTAATGCAACTTTGTTATTATTATTTCTCGTGTCGATTGCAAAAATCGAGTGACCCAGATGGCTCCTCGAGAGCCCCTCTCCTCGGAGAATTGGCCAAATAAGGCGTAACGGATAAACGATGATGAAAATAACGGATATAAGGTTCGCGACTGAAGATCGGTGCAACGAAAGAGGTTTTTTTTTGTAATTGCGAATTAATCTTTATCCTCGAGAAATTGAAAAATAATTAAAGTGGCTTTCGGATGGTTTTTTATGCAATGTAATTTAAAAAGCAATTATTTTGCACTTTTAAAAAAAAATTTGCACTTTTCAAGATGTATATTCTAAAATATATCCGCAATGTAGCATTTTTTAATGGAAAATATATTGGCTACATTTTCCGATATATTTTTTTCCACATCGATACGATCGCCGCTTTCGAAAGAATTCACTCAAATTTCATTAACCCCTCAACCGTTCTTTTAATTTTTTTTTCCAACATTTTCAACGACGCTAACATTGCCTCATAAAAAAAAAGTGAATCGTTAGCAGTGCACATTTATTATTAAGTCTTTTCCACTTGGTTTGCCGCGAAAACGCGCTCTTCCTGCGCGTCCCAGTGATCCCGATATGCGCGCGGATCGAGTCGCGCGACCCCGCGTCGACTTCATCATCCTCGTCATCATCGTACCCCCTTCATATTACATACGCACGCATGGAGAACGGAAAAAACGTGCGGATTCGCAATCGCAGCCGCGCATCGCCGCGGCGTTCTACTTGTGTATGCAACGACGCCGACCTCGCCTATGCGTCTCTCCACTCTGTACGTTTGTAAACTCTGGTATAACGTGTATATATACAATACATATTTGTACGTTTCGCTGGGAAACAATATACAAAATTATGAGCCGTCATAGGCATAAAGATATTCGCCGGGTTGTGGATAAAGAGAGGGGAGGCGGGAGGCACAGTTGTCGCGTAATGTCTAGCGTCGGTCTGTGACCAACGGGTGCACGGGACTGCGACGGCGACGACGAACGACAACGACGACGACATCGGGGTCTTCGGTAGCGCACCGAGCTAAGTAACTCTCCTATGACACAATCGAGAAAATACAACCATTACGGTTGTACGGTCGCGCGCACGGGCGCTTTAGCTCGCTCTCGTTATGCAATCGAAAAAGAGCGCAGCCTGTGCTCGCAGGTGCCCATGCAGAGGCCTCCGCTGCTCTCGACGCTGCTGTCGCCCCCCACCCCCCCTACCCTCGGAACCTCTGGCACAGGTGACTCTTTTCGTCTACAGTTTTATTCAGGACACCCGCGCAATAGACGAGAGACAACTTATTACAGACTCTATACGCGAGTACCGAGAAGCGCTGTGATATTCTTCGACTATATCGGACTCATTCGAATTCGCATGCTATCTTTGCGAGTTGCGTCGCATAAAAAAAACGAAAACTTCCTGACCCCATTGAATACATTTTTCTTAAACTCAATCAATAGATATTGAGAAGTAAATTTGTGAAATTTCATTCGTATGGCACAGTTAAAAATCGGCGCTATAAATGATTCGTGGAATTTTTTTTTTTTTTTTTTCGTAAGATTTCGTCGTCAATAGAAAGTTATCGATTTAGTCTCCTTACACTTGACACGAAAAAAATCTTATTATTTTCATGAAATTATAATATCGACGCGCGTAAAAAAAAATTAAAAAAAAAGAATTTTTATTTTTTTAAAATTTTTTCGTAAGATTTCGTAGTCGATGGAAAGTTATCTTATTTGATTTAGTCTCCGTACACTTGACATGAAAAAAATCTTGTTATTTCCATGAAATTGCAATAATCACGGGCGGTTAAAAAAAAAATTTTATTCGAAAAAAAAAAAAAAAAAAAAAACTTTTATTCGCTTCCATCATCGTTAGCACGATCTTGAAACTGTAACGTACTCGTGAAATACATCGAAGAGAAGGGGATATCCCCCGATCGTAGACTTTTGCTCTCCTTTTTCTTTTTTTTTTTCTTTCGCTCTTCCGCCGGCGCTTCGCACTTGCCCGCCACAATTGTTTCCGCCCTAGTTAACCATTACGTAATCGCGACATTGTTTCGTTTCGTTATTTTCGTTTTCAGGCCCATCGTAGCATGTCACCTTCCCCTCGCCCCTTCGCGCGTCGATCTCTGGCCACTGTGTCCCGCCACGCTTCGAGGTCCGGGGCCGTTCCGGCCGTCTGCCATTACCACTACTATTATCTCATCGCTTTACGTATTTTTCTCTGTCTCTCTGTACCCTACATGCATGTATCACTGTGTACATCGTTGCTGGCCATTAGCCGATGGATGGACGCGTTGTATATATATATATATTCAAATAGATTTAAATACATATATATAGGAGTACATCTACTCGCTTCGCTACCGACGACCATCACCTACCTCACGCGGTTCCAACGGCGGCAACAAACGTCCAACCGAACGATCGTTTTATCGCTGCCGGGGAACGTCCATCGGCTTTTCAACACTGTTATTAACCCCTTTTTGCAAACAAATTAATTAACTCGAACCCATGATTTTTTAATTAGCAATAATTTCGTCTCACTTCCCCCAAATCTACGACTAATCCGACTATAATTTTTTTTATACCATATTTATTACGATTTTTTATTATTTATCACTTCGACGATCTTACTTTTTTTTTTTTCTTTGCAAGGCTATTTTTATATCTGGGTCGTTACGTTTTGCTCGATCTCTTCGTTTTTTTTTTTTTTTTTCTGGACGCTTTAGAGCCGATCGGCGTCGAGAATTCGCTATAAAATCGTTGACATCTATTTTTTTTTTTCATGTAATCGATCGCAAGGCATTATTTTAAATTTGTAATTAGAATTTTTTTTTTTTACGAATTTTACTCACCTTGCAACCCTCGCAAGTGAATGCGCCGAAGTGAAATCCGGCCGCCGGTTCTCCGCAAACTTTGCACTGCTGATTCATCTGCGAATAAAAAAGACAATCGTATGAATCTCTGTGCGAAAAAAAAAAAAAAAAAAAATTTCGTGTAAAATTTCGTAACGACACGGTGGGGCATTAACCCGGTATGGACCGCGACGGAAAATGAGCCTCGCCTATCTCGCGGTAAGGATATTCTCGTGCGGTAAATTTTTGCGCGACGCTTTACGGAAGATTGGCGCACAATCGGTTTCTGTGGTTCTCGTCGTCGTCGCGCGCGTAGCTACGAACTCTTTCACTCGCGTCGGCTGAGGAAAAAGGGGAGGGAATCGAATTCGCTATGCGAATAGTTACCAACAGTTCAAAGCAGACCTCGAGGAATCATTATCGCACCGCGTTCTATTGCCGCACTCGAGTCGAACGAGATCTCGGCGCGAGCGGGAGATGTAAGAGATATTAGATACATTTAGAGCGAAGCGAAGAAGACGGACGCTCGAGGGGAACGGGTAAAGAAAAAAGAAAAAAAAAAAAAAAAAACGACTCGGGGCCTGTTGCGCAATTCACTTTACTCACCCGAGAATCACTGAATCGTGGCAAAGCGGCGCGTGTTACGTTCAACGAGCGGAAAACTCCTCTTCGCATTTTTC
Organism: Buathra laborator; assembly: GCA_934046635.1. Taxonomy (NCBI): domain Eukaryota; kingdom Metazoa; phylum Arthropoda; class Insecta; order Hymenoptera; family Ichneumonidae; genus Buathra; species Buathra laborator. Next base: position 18,227,310 of record OW203895.1, on the reverse strand, counting down.
TTTATTTTTCAATCTTTTTTTTTACGCGCGCAAACTCTTTATTTTTTACACGCGTTCGCCGTTACCTATTATACCATTTATTAAATGTAACAAAGTAGAAAACAATAACTATCTTAAAAAAAAAAAAAAAAAAAAGGTTAAGCAAAAACAATCTCAACTATGATTACGCGTCGAGTCATCCCCCCGTCTTCCGCAACGATTGTTTTCTCCTTTTTTTTATTCTCCGACACATCTGTAATCCGCTATCAATCTCTCGTTGCAATAATTCATGCGGCAACGAGTGAATCGCGCGGAGTATCTCGTCGATAGGATATAAACGAAGACACGAGATATTCGCGTAGACGTGGGTGCGCCTTGACTTTTCATTCGATAGTGGAAATACCAATAGGTATCGATCTCAGAAATACCAATAACATCGATCTTCCCGAGAGTATCGATACATATATACATCATATGCGCACACATAAGTTTCCTTAGACTACACATGCGTCATAATCAATATATATTTTCAAGGACACAATTTAAAAATGGCGTATTTGTCTACCAGTAGAGAATAACTTGAACTGTGTGTATATATATATATTTTTTTTTCCTGGAATACCGAGAACCGTTCAAACGCGAGACATCGAAATACTGACCCACATTTTCACCCTTTCGGTTTACACGTACCGCGCGTACGCGCGTTCGAGTGGACAAAACTAAAGAAGTCTTTACAAGGAGCTGACATAGGAACGTCGCGAGTTCTATGCGCAAGAATGGAGTTATACGCCCTTCTGATTTCCGTCGCGCCAAATATATGTATATCTATATATATCTACGTATATATAAATCTATATAGGTACGCGATGCGTCTGTCCACTACAGATGGAACGCTCTACTCTAAGATGGTCATATATACCGATGTTTATGCTCCGAGACTTTCATACATGACGAGCTATCGCTAAATGGGAAAGTAAATTTCAGCTAATGGAAGAGACATCGAATGTTTGATCAACGGTATCTCTCTCCTGACCTACACCCTACAGTCGTTGACTCTTTTCATTCTCAGTATATATACTACGCGGCTACGCGACTTTTTCCACTGTCATGTATTCCTATACGAAGCTATACGAAGCCCCTTCACGGGATACCAGAGGCAAAACTCTTCGATATCCACGAGAGCACTTGACGGAAGACTTCGTATTCGATTATTCGAGAACAGTAACTCGACCGCGAGATCGTCACCGTAATACGGATTCGTAAATATTTTACTGCGGATTGGTAAAAAAAAAAAAAAGAAAAACTTGAACTTAAAATTGACAAACTTTGATAACAATATTCGATAATTATTACAATAATAATAATAATGATGATAAATTAATTTAATCATCGAAATAATTCGTAAATATTGCTTTTGAAGACTGATAATAAATAAATTATTATTATTATTATTATGGTAAAAAAATCGACAAAAAAAAATGTATTTTTTAAAGTTAATTTTTTGGCAGTGAAAACTTTGAAATGATTCGAATCCGAGAAAAAAATTCGCGAAGGAACATTGTAGGAGTTCTTGAAGCGCATTGCTTTTTTTTTTTTTCTTCTCTAAATAACGTAATCGCGTCGAGTATTTTGCACGATTTAGATTTTGCCGATAATGGAAAAAGAAATCGTCGATCGCAGACGAAGTTTCGTTCGAGTGACTCACGCGGTTATTCCGGTTCCTCGAGTTTCGATGAATACGCATTCGCGAAATTAACTCCAATAAACGTCCGGAAATCCCGCGACAGCAGAGGTGTGATATTCCCGCCGATCTTATGTAGAAATTGTTGTCACAGCCGCGGAACATTTTCGAACATCGGGTCAAGTGGATCGATTGTTAAGTAAGAGGGAAGAGGAAAAAAACCCACAGGATACAACGAATCGAACGTTATTGGCGCTGACGTCTGTAAGAAATCGCGCAATCGTTATCGCACTTGCGGTTTAATTCGCAATCAACTATATCCTCAGATCTGCGAGTCGAAACGTCGTAACAGCGCTAATTCGAGTTTTATCGGTTTAAAACGTTGAATGATCTAAGCGGCTCTTTTTTTTACGTTTTTTTTTTTTTTTCGTAAGTATAGTTTCGTTATCCGTCGATAAATAATTATACGTCAATTAATAATATTTAAAAAAAAAAACGCGGATTTTAATTGCATCGTCTGTTTCATTGTAATCGAAAAGATTCTGCAGGAGCAAATAAATCTTCTTATTATATCGCCGAGTCGCAAACGAATAGCAAAACACGTCAAGTGGCCAATACGTCTGGCATTCGATTGATGAATATATACAGTCGCGATACGACAATGAATAATTATTAGAAGCGCATCGAGAGGCCACGCGGCAACACACGTGCATCGCGTGCGTTGTCACAGAGAACGATCGCGAAAGTCGTCGTTTCCTTATCATCGACGTTGCAACTACGAGTATTAGGCTCCACGTAAGTTATGCTTCGGGAGCCCGCAGCTCGGTGCATATTCTATGCAATACCATAGGTAAGCCAAACGCAGGTGCGTATCCGGTGGCAATTCATGGAGTTCTGTTGCTCGTCTTAGCGGAGGTCGCGCGCAGGTGCGCCACGCTTTTGCTTCGACATAGGATAATTGTTATACATATTAGATATCAGATAGGTTGTAGTTTCGCAATGTCGTATGTAGTCGATAATAATTAACGGCTTCATTAATTAAAAAAAAAAAATGTCGAACGCACGTGACTAATTTTACGAATAAACATTAATGAAATTTTATTTGAAAAAAAAAAAATAAAAAAAAATCGATGTCCTTATATACTTCAGAATTTTATCGACATCTTTATTTTTACTCCGTAAAACAGATTCCCACTGAGGGGATCGATCCAAAAGATCGAAAAATAACTCGAGGGAATCTCGTGGAAACGAAATAGATCGATAATATCGATTCTTTGCGGAATAATCGGATCGAGTGCACACAGTCAAGCCGATCGGGAATGTCGAACTCGTCGATCGAGATCGCTCACCGATCGCCAAGCAGAAGTTTAGCCGGGTGAAGTGCGGCGGGTCGTCGCCACTCTCGGTTGCGAGATTGCGCTATCCAAGCCGTGAGAATCGTAACAGTTCTGAATCCCTAGACGGTTAAATCTAACAGAGTAGTATAGTTGCATGCAACTTTTATCCCTCTCGGCTCACCGATAATCTTCGCTCGTCTCGCGATTCGGCGCGCGATCGTCATCGACAAACCGCAGATGCAAAAAGTACGGAGAGGAGAAGGACGCGTCCGTTTGTATATATAGGTAGCCCCGCATTTTCGAACAATCTAACGGTTGAATCTAAACGAACTATTGAAGAATTTACAATCCCAACGAGACGACAATTTCAAATTAACGTGAATTCAATGGAATTATGTTATCCGAGGCTACGGAGCAGTCGTGACGGCAATAATTTCAATAATTTATAAATTCATTTTTTTTTTCGATGAAATACATATCTTCCTATCAAAACGGAACATTTGAGTTCAGTAAATTAAAAAAAAAAATGTCTGTACATCGTAAAAATAATGCGAATTTTAGTATTTATTATTATTATTTTTTTTTTTTCATTTCGAAGTTTCTGAGTGCCTCTTACGATATCCGGAATACCGAACGAAACGTTTTGTAATCGGTTCGATATGGAAACTGAACTCGGAGAAGAATTTATTGAAAAAAAAAAAAAAAAAAAAAATTCTCTCCCGAGCGGGTGGAATGCATCACGCGAGAATCAAAGCGTACACAATTTCCGATCGTATAGCCGCGGCACGCCAGGTGTTACGTACGATCGTGCGAGATCGCTTGATCGAGACTCGAGCGATCGTCCTCCTTTCTCGAAGCGCGCGGCGCGACTCCCGACACCGGCTGACTTGACCTTCTGCGATGGATTAAGGAAAAAGAAAAAAAAAAAAAAAATGAATGAAAAAAAAAAAAAAGTCGCAAATAGAGAGACTAATATAGTATACAGATGTCTGAACTTTTAATTATTAGCACACCTTTATTGCACTCGAGCACGAAGCCAAGACGAGAAAACGACTATTGAAAATACTTTCCAAGATAATTCCGTCGATATGCCCGTTGGGCACTATAAAATCATTGAAACGTTTGGCACGTTGCAGTTGTGTGTCTATATGTGCTTTTTTTTTCTCTTCTACTATGCATTAATTTTTTAGCTTCAATAAAAAGAAAGGCCGACCTAAAAGTGTCCCTGTTTATTGAATACGCGTCTACAGGGGAGAGTCTGTATCCTCTCGTGAAAGTACCGACATTAATTGGGGATCGAATTTTACAGCGGCTAAAGTTAACACCGAAAAAAATAATACTGAATTTTCTAGTCGCAAAAATTACTCTATTTACCGAAGAAACCAATTCTGCACCGTGACCCGAGAGTTTTTCAGTTTTTCACGCGCCAATCGAACACTATGCTTTTTATTTTTATTTTTTTCAATTTTTTTTTTTCCCTCATGTACCGTAATTTGTTTTTATGGACGATGCAGAGTGCACGATAGGTTCAATCCGGATTTGCAGTAAACGAAAACTTTGGGAAAACGGTACCGAACCCGTGTTTGTCTCGTTCCACCTCGCAGGTCACTTTTTTTTTAGGGCTCTCGACACTAGCGAAGCATAATTAACGGGCGGACAATTGCAATAAAAAGTAGTTTGACCGCCGCTGTTTCGTTATACTTACTGTACGGGTCGGCCTCCGCATGGGGAAACCTGTGCCGTACATTCGATTTCTGTTCCCGACGGCTGAGCGAACTCTCTCGATGTTTTACCCGCACGAGCCGATAACATTTTGCGAAGTAGCAACGTAAATTTACGAGGCATGTGCTCGCGAAATAAATTTATATGGATAATAGCATTTTTCGATGATATAATTGATAAATAGTAAAATCTCATTTGTCTTACGCGCTAATTGAGGCATTTAATAACGGATTAATGATCGCTTAATAATCGCTCTGTTCGCACAGCAGCACCAATAAGAATAGAGAAGGCGGCCTCGTTACGTTTTGCCTCTTAATCCTTCTCCACCTTTTCTATCGTCGTGCACCACGGTGTTGCTATCTGTGCACCGCGTTCGCCAGGGTGAACGCGTTATGAAACCAGCGCGAGATCGCGCGCACAGCCGAGCGCGTGGTTCGCAGAGTAGGTGAATTACTACATAATTTTCGTAATGAAACAACAGAAAAGCGTGATCCGTGAAACCGGGCATGCGGCCTCTAAACTATCTTCGTTTTATCATCGTTTGTACTTTATAGTTGTACATACGTGTTAACTAATACCTATATTTGTTTCACTGCAAAGCCACATCCTTCCGGAATCGCGAAACATATTTACTATGTATCCTGCACGCAGATCAATTATTTTTATATAAATTCGTGACGCGAAAGTACTCATAGTTACACGTAAATTCGATCGAATAATCTTTCTATGCCAATAAAAAAAAAAAAATCGCGTAAATTAATGAATTAACATCTTATCCCAAATATTCCATATATCATTTTTTTTAATTCAAAAATATTTTTTTATTTTGATGAAATGAAAAGTAATCATTATTCTTTCTGAATAATTCGAGTTAATTAAAATAAAAAAAATCGGCATCTTCTAGTTTTCCGAACCCTTCGATCGTAATTTCGAGATTTCCTCTCATTTTGTTTTAACCCTTTTAATAATTACGATACTCGAGTATAAAGTTATAGAAAGCCGACGATCGATTGAAAATGATTAATAGATCGCGAAGTATCTTTCTTGATAATTAAAAAAAATTCGGACGGTTTTAAATCGCGTGTAGGAAAGATCGGGGGAGGAATATGACGGTACAAGTTGTATCGTAGAGGTTACACCCAATACACGAGAGCGTGCCGCAATTTCATCTCTACCGGGCACCGACGCGTCACGATCTGGTTGCCGGCTATACAGCCGGCGAACAAGCCGGCAACTTCCGTTCTGTCGAAATTTTGACGTTCCGTGACGCGCACCAGTAAACGTTGTATTATTACGTGTCCCGACGCAGTTATAGCTGTGGCTATTTGTCGATATATATATACATTCCGTTCTATATATATATATATTTGCTCGTTAATATTGCTTCTATCTCATTGTTTGCCCTCATTATAATTGCATGCACCTTTCACCCGAGAAGTGTTGTACTTGTGCATGCGATACGGTTCACGATTGCGTAAATCAATCCGCATTCGAACTCTCCGAGTTTTGAACTGCGACGCTTTTCAGGAGTAAATTATTCACGCGGCGGACGGGCAAAGATCCAGACGAGAAGTGGCGCTCTCCCGTTCGCGGGGAGAGGGGGGGAGGGGGGGGGGGGATCGAGAATCCTTTCGATCGCGCGGCGCGGATATCGAATTCGCACGGTGTAACCGATCGACGGCCGACGAAGCGCGCCGCAAACACGATCATTAAGATCGTTACAGATGTAATCGAGCGCTTCGCGTCGCTTGACGATTGACGCTCGGCAAATTAAGTAATAGCCAACTGTCACTGTGATTACATTCGTGAACTTTTACTTTTCATGACTTTCCTTTAAATCGCTTACCAACGAATGGCGGATTATTCTTTCGTTTACTTTACGATTTCACACATCGAGGAGAGATTTTCGTGTTTCTGAACGTAAACATTTTATCTATCTTCCGGCGATAGAGATTTTTTTAAAAACACAAAAAAAAATGAAATATAGCATAAAAAATCGTTAATTCGTCAAATTAAGATTTTTTTTTTATATCGATTATAACTTTTGAAACGAAAGATCTATTATGTTTTTCGCGTTATTTATCATTTCTGACGAAAAAAAAAAAACAAAAAAATGCCTCATTTGCGTAGGTCCGCAAATCGACCGTTCCGCGATGTTCCGACCTCGTCATTGTTGAATTATATAGCAGTTATAGGATAGGAGGTGATTTAATCGAGTCTCTTACCTTGGTACAGTTGCGATGCGTAATAATACTGCGAAGTTATAAGCGACGAATATCATCCGTACTCGTTGATCACGGAAGTGGAACTGTTATTGCACGATTATTGCGATTCACCGCTGATTTTTCATTTCAGCATACCATACGATATTCCATTGTGACACTCGTAATTTTTTTTCTTCCGTTTTTCGGGGGGTTTCTTTTTTTTTTTTTTCTTTTATTTCCGCTCCGATGAATCAATTATCTTTCGCACAGATCGATAAACTGTTCTCGTCGAACTAAATGCGATCGTAAGTAAACGACGGAAGTAACAAAAAACGAAAGCTTATCAAACACAACAGTCGTTAGGGATTTTCAATGTCACTGACTCTCTCGTTCGAGATAAAAGATCACACGCGATGTCCTTCGGTGATGTTTCACCTCAGACTTGTAAAAAAACACAAGAAAACCGTTCACAATTGTCGCGTACACCGTACGCCAGTGCGACGATCATCCGAATGACGCGAGGAAGAAGCCGACACACTGTCCACGCGCGAATGAATCGCTGTTGCACGAGATCGTCGAACGCAAATAGTCATCCACTCCACGTTTTGCTTTTTCCTCCACTGTCAATAGTGTTTCAAAAAAAAAACCAAAAAAAACTGTTCCTTTTTTCTCACAGCGTTGAAACTCCGAAAAAAAAAAAATCTCTCCGTAACACAACGAAAAATAAAAAAATCGCAAAGTCACTTTTTCAAATTCAACAAAAAACGAACTCGTAAGTTCGCAATAATATTTTCGTAAATCAAATCACAAGTTCGATAAATCCAAGAAATTTCACGCAGACGAAAAAATTATTCGCAAAATCAACGATAAAACTCGTATCGAATGAAAAAAAAACAAAAAAACACCCAAAATAGTCAACAAAAAATGACGAAAGTTAACAGACGATCAAAGACGATCGGGTGATGTTCCGAGTGGATCCGGTGTTGTCGTCGCGTCGATGACCATTGGGTGAATGACTCGTGAAACGTGGACGAGGGTGTTAGCGCTGTGATTTTTTTTCTTTCTTTTTTTTTTCTTCCGAATCCCCGTCTCTCACGGTTAAGTCTCCGTCGGTTGTGGTCGTACGGTCGTTTCTCACTCGGGCGACTAAACTCGAATTTCCCCCACCATCGATGATTTTTTGGAGTCGACGGGGCACCGGAGGCTCGGTCACTGGCTGAGTCGTCGGGGTCTTCGTAGGATCATCGGGTAACGAGAGGCCCGCGGGGTTCGCCGATCTATGATGTCCTCTTCTCTCTTCGTTCGACTCTCCTATGTCCCGAATAGAATTTCGCTCGCGCCTCTCCGCACAGCGCGTAGTACACAAAACGTTCGGGAAGGGATTCCCGTGTGCGTTCGTCGCTATACCGGTGGCGGCGGTGGCGCAGAAGAGTTCTCGTCGTGTGCACTCGTAAGTACCTCGGGGGCCTTATGGGGCACACTGTGCGTCGGATCACCGGATAAGCGTGCGGGGTCCATCCGCGCGCTTGAGCACAGGTGGGCCGCGGGTTCTGCGGGCCCCTAGGAGAACGCCTGTGGATCGGTGGTGGTGGTGGTGGTGGTGGTGGCGATGATACGAAACGATGGTGGGGAGAGAAACCCACTCGGTGCCCCCGTAACGGTGGGACTCGCCGGAGTATCGCGTGGCTAAAGCGGAGGGGGTCGCTAGGGAGGGGCCTCTTTTGCGCCGCTGCGTCTTTGCACTCACGCGAGTCCTACCGTTCGTTTTTCCATTGTACAACGATATATGTTCGATTCTTCATCGTCCGATTATCATCGAATCACTTGTCCCGATAATCTTTCCCGTTTCAGCGACTTTTTCCAACAAGAATTTTTATCTATTATGCACTTCGTAATGGATGCGCCGTAGTACTCCGAAAAAAAAAGTTTTAAGATATACGGAACACAAATCATCTCAAAAAATCGTAATAATTTTTTGTTTTTTTATTATACATTTTTCATAAATTTTATTATAAATACGAAAAAAAAAAAAAAAAAAAGAAATTTATCGAATTAAATTGTTACGAATAAACTCGGCGTTATAACTCATACGCACAATTCATATCTCTTAGCGGATCGGATAAGAATTAAGTTGTTATTTTTTTGCGTCGGGGATTTGAAAAAAGTCGAATGAAAGCAGTTATTTTGGAATTAGTATAATAATATACTGTACAGGTGGATTCGGAGGATTTAGTACTTTCATCTATACGATGAGACGGGCGCCCCCCGGCGTCGCGCACGAGTTGCGTACAGAGAAGATTCCTCGATTCTTTCGAAAGTTCAATGCATCATACGACACACAAACGCGCGCGCGCGTCGCGCTGTACGAATATGACGAAAAATTCACTCTCCCCGTATGTATAGCTCTGGGCGATTCCAAAAATATATTTCACTCGGTCATTTCGATATCTGGAGTTTTAAAGTATAAACGATCCCAATGCATTGAAGAAGATATATGTATCTGGTATACATGGGGAGCTTCGAACGGTACGGGGAAAGGTCGCGGGTACGCCGAACGATAATTAGTAATCTTCATGCACATAACCGACGATTCTCGCCTCAAAGCCGCCACACGGAATATATAAAACCCTCCGGCATCCTCGTAATTAACTATACATAGATATATATTTATATATACATATATATATATGTTGTCTCTCCAATACTGTAGCGCGGAAGATATGGGCACATTAGGACGCGATATACCAGAAGGCAAACTTTTACTGTATATATATGCACTATTATATGCGTAGAAAACGTTACAGACAATCGTGTCTATCGTCGTGTCGTACACACGACTTTAACGTCGGGCTTTAACTCTCGCTATAGCTATAAGTATTCGAAAGTATTCAGGATTCACACGATCCGCGTGACCGTTATGTCCCTCGGCTCACGCTCTTTCCCTTTCTTTCCATTATTTTTTTTTTCTTACGTAGCCGCGCATATGCATACGAGATTTTCATACGTCTCGTGTTTGCGAAATTTTAGGCTCGAGATAATCGCGATATTGTTGAATTGGAAAAATTTCTTCGCCTTGCGAAAAAATACTTTTTTAGTTCGCGATAACTCGAGTGACGAAATAAAAAAAAAATAATAATAATTTTTTGCAATTGTTTAATTTTAAAAATCTCGTCGTTTATCCGAAAAATGATATTTTTCACTTGCTACTCGAATGATAAAATGAAAAAAAAATTAACTTTTTTATTACCAAATATAAATATAAAATTACAATTTTGCGATAATTATTGAATCCACAAACGTTTTAGATTGATTTTCGTCTGAATAAAACCGTTACTTTCTTTTTTCGACTAAAATGTCGTTGTGTCTGTTAGCACGACTACAGTACGCGTAGTCAAAGTTAACTGAAGCTACAAGAAACTTTGCTTATTCCGTTGTAAACTGGTAGTCTACTCTTCTTAAAGAAGGATCGTTAAATTTTTTTTGTGCGCAAAAGGGGTGCAATTCCGTGTCCCCCGCTGGACATTGTCGATCCCGATAGACTTAAGTTCGGCACTTCCACGGGGGGATTCCTTCTCGAAAGCCAGACGTCGTTACGACCTTTCGAACCGATTTATTTCTCCGAAAAATGAGGGTAATTCGTGGAAATATAGTTGATCTTCCAGTGAATGAGAACGGGGATCACCGAGAGAGAGAGACACGAACTTAAGGGATATGCCGCAGTGCCGAGAACAGGGAGAGAAAGCAAGAAGCCCCCCCATCAGCTTACGGCAGGGCGCATGCTGAACTATACCGCACAAAGAACAATGGCGGGTTGTAAGGCCCACCATTGTTCAGCCGAAAAGGGAAGAAAAAAAAGGTCACTCGATGTCATAAAGCAATGATTGGTGGTCATCGAATCTCTTAATCGGGGCTGTCGCTATAGCTATGCCATTGCCGAAAAATGTATTTTACGATCGTTCGCGAGAGAAAACGCTTCAATTAAAAAGTGTCTCGTCCGCTCGGTGACCATCGCTGACTTCGAAAAATGCCGTAAAAACCGTTATAAAAATTGTTAACGACAAATTTGACGAGCTAAAATCGAGTCTACTGTGTACAGTACGTACCTTATACCCACCACTGTCGAAAGTAGCCGTGAAGCTTAAAAGTTTTACGGTCCCGTGAGCCATTTCTACGGGTAATACGTACACCAGGAGAACGATATTTTTGTAAACTCGTATACAAACCCCTCACGACTTATCCTATTGGGGGCTGTAAAACGAGAGTTTTTATTTAAAAACTGTAACAAGGAGCGACGGTGGGGAGGGGAGACTATGAAAAAAAAAGTCATTCAAGGGACAACGCGTATATTGTGACTCTCAAAAGAGACCATCGCTTTTTGTATAGAATTGGTTCGTTGGATGGGTACTTTGGGTAGTTTTTCGAGACAAAAAGTTTTTTTTTTTTTTTTTCGTCGCGCTGTAAAACTGGATTGCTGAATATAAAAATGTGTCTCATTTTTAAGGCAATTAAAGATTTTTTTTTTTTTTCAATCTTATACTATATTAATGTGCAATAACATGTTTAAAAAAGTCATTCCAGGGGCAACGCGTATATTGTGACTCTTAAAAGAGACCGTCGGATTGTATATAGAATTGATTAGCTTAAGGGTAGTTTGGGATTTCGTAGTTTTTCGAGATAATTGTTTTTATCATCGAGTTGTAAAACTGGAATGTTGAATATAAATATCGGTCCCTTATTTTAAAGGGAAGCGAAGACTTTTTTTTAACTAATAGTGTATTATCTATATTATCGTACATTTTGTCGATTTTTTTTTCGAATAATTATACGATGTTTTTTTTGCATATGATACTCCGACTTCGTGATCTCGATGCTGGCGTACAAATCACGCGGATCGATAGACACGCACGATCTATCGTTATTCCATTCGTTCGCCGCGCGGCTCCGATATGTTGCAAAGCGATTGTGCAAATTCTCGATAGCTCTGTGACCTTTCCGCATCAACTTTGTTAATAAGAAAAACGCGCTCCGGCAAGTTATGGCAATATTATACAGTGCCCGAGGAGACGCGGATATACACTTTTATTCCGTCAGAAATCTCTTTGCTTCTCCATCGGAGACTTGAACGCCGCGATTAGCGGGATCATACGCTCGCGATACAGCAACAGCCTGTTACCGACTATTTACGACAGAGCGCGCCACTTACCCCGAGTTTTAGCTTTCAACATAATATTCGCAGCTCCAATGTAAATTTTTATAGGAAACATTGAAATTTCTTTCAACGTAAGAACTCAATAATTTAAAAAAATTACAAAAAAAATAAAATCAAACGGATTTCGATACTACAAACTTCTTTTTCAATTACTGTAAGTTCATTTAGTTATTTATGAATCTGAATTTTCAAAAAAACGTTTTTTTTTATTATTTAGTAATAATAGTTTGATACAAAAACACAATTGTGGAAATAATAAAAAAAACAAAATAAAAACAAATACGATTTAAAAAAAAAAAAATTTTTAGAAAGAGTTGTTATAAGGACCGTATTGCCCCATTGATCATCAACAGCTTTGTGTTTCGTAATAACAATTATAACATTGCAATTGTTGTTATTAGTATGACGAGTAGTATATCAGTGCGATTTTTTCACATACATTTATCGTCCGGCTCGTTGGTCTAGGGGTATGATTCTCGCTTCGGGTGCGAGAGGTCCCGGGTTCAAATCCCGGACGAGCCCAAGATTCGTTGATTATTTTTTTTTATTAATTTGACGTAAGATCGAAGGGTTTTTTACAATCGCAATAAAAAAAATGAAATATCAAATTATTAGCAATTATAATTACCATTTTGATTATTCGAAATTTTGCTGCGAACATCGTACATCAGACTTTCTTCATAACGAAATATTATATTTTTTTAAATTTTGGCCGACGATAATCACAATTATAAGGTTATCTCATCTCTGCTTGTCAGAAGAATTTTCATTCGAAGCAGTATCTCGGAAAGCGCTATTCCCGAAGGAATTCGTTCACCTGATTGATGTTAGGAATTTTTTGTATAAATCCAATATTCGACTTTCTTACACATCGCGATCGAGTATCTTCGACACGATGATGAGATACAAGAGAGATTAAAAAAAAAAGTTTACGAACACATTCTATCGTTAGATATATATCCGCGCATAAAATGGTAAGATATGTTTTCGAATTTAACGTGCCCCGAGGGTTCCATGCGACCTTTATACCCGGGTCTTTCAAGTTTCGATTCATCGAAACATCGTCGATTGCCAGAAGCATCGGTCCAGCTTTCCGGTTTTTATCGTGTTTACCGTTTGATCTCGGAGTTTCACTTTATCGAACTATACCCGTATACCATCTGACGTGAGAATTATATATCCGCATATCTTACGTATTTTTTTTTCTTTTTTTTTTTACGGTCGAACCGCCGATTGGTTTTATGATCGCGGCGCATGGCGATGTGGATAGAGGTCGATACAGTATGCTAGGATTTTGAAATCATCGAATGAAATCGGATGACCAAGAACTCTGTGAATAGGCGCATCTGTAAGCGGGTAACAAATTTCTATCAAATCCCCCCGCATTTTCAATGCATTAATCCTCATATCCGACCGTAAACCTTCGTCAATTTCGTCGATTCAAAGAGACACGAAAAACTGTGTCCATCTTCAATTGAAGAAAAAATAAGTATACCTTTTACTGAACGTATAAACATATAACAATCGTCAGAGCAGACTTTATTAACAAATAATAATAAATGAACAAAAACAAAACAACGTTTTCCAAATAAGTCGACTCAAAGAAGATCGCAGCAAATGTTCTTTACATAGCGGTAACCTTTTTGATCCAATCGAGATAATGATAGACGCTGCTGTAGACATCCGGATAGCCGATAGCGCAAGGGATTCCGTAAGATACGATACCGATCAATTGCCCGTTGTAGGCAAGTGGACCGCCGCTGTCGCCCTGCAGAAAAATGGCATCAGACATTGTTGAAGCTCTTCCATGGACACCTTTTTTTTAACATTCGGCGATGGATAACTTACTTGGCAGATACCACGTCCAGGTGCATCGCGTGTGCAGATCTGATGAGTATAGAGAATACTTGATCCTGAGAGGTATTGCTGGCATGCAGCGGGACCTAATGTCGTAACTTGAACCTTCAAGAGCTGGTCAACGGTTGCGCGTGAAGATGCACTGGTTAAACCCCATCCGGCGGCGGATGCGCGGACACCGGAGGGTGCTGGTGCCGTTGGCAAACTGATTTTATTGGTGTACTGATTGAAGGCTATGGGTGATGCGACCTAAAGTAAAAATACGGCAAAAACAGACAGTGATACAGTTTTTTCCAATAGAATTATAATGTTTCTGGATTTCGTCATCAAGATCGACTTCGTCAATGATATATCATCAACATTTTGTTATCGACTTGATTTGCCTTAATTAAAATAAATGGGAAGCACTTACCTTGATGATGGCAATGTCATTTGGCGAACTCTGTGATCTCGTGTTGTACTGTCCGTGATAAAGAACCGATTTGACGACGTGAGTCTTACCACCTCGGGCTGAAACGGTACCGGTGACGACAAACAGGTCACTGTAAGGACGTGTCACAACCCCGGCGACGCAATGAGCTGCGGTCAGGATGTGCGTTGAGTCGATTATCGCACCGCCGCACAAATGTTGACCCCGGAATCTCAACGACACAATGTACGGAAATTCGCCAAGTGCCGCAGGGCTTCCGCCGAGAATCTTTTGCGGTGGTTTTGCCTCCGTCACTGTAGATTTTTACACACATCATGTTTTTTTGTTGATAAGTATCGTGTTTTTTTATTAGTATGGAAATGTATGAGATTATTGTAAAGATGCAATTTATGGGCTTTGTTCACATACCTCCGTTGAGGAGGACCACGGCGAGACATGCGAATAATAACTGTCCAATCATCTTTGGCACATGGAGAAAGAACCCCTGTAATGTACCTTTGACGATGAGAATCCGCTTTATATATGCAGATCTCTAATCGTCTCGATTATTCAATGGTAGCGGATTGTTTAAACATTAATTTACGTTGCGATAACGATTGAATTAATCACAGATGTTTTTTGCTTATCATCTCATTGAAGTTTTATGCTAAATGAAATGTCAACATTTGTCAATGGGGCGATAAATTCAAAAATGTTTTCAATTATGCGTTTGGGTTCGGCGCCTAAAGCTTCGGTGCGTAATTACAAACAAAATGAGGAATAGGAATCACACCTCGATGACCGCGATGCCTGTTTGCAAAATGTCGAATCAATTTTCGTGTTTTACACGAGTTCTTGATAAATATTTATTTAGGTAATCTTTGGATAAACACATTAGTCGAAACTTGTGTATGAAAAAAATTATATTTAATCATTAGCAACTGTTACTAACACTTCGTTGTCATATCATTTAGAAATTATTATATCGGATCGATGAAATTTGATCGAATGGTGAAAAAAAAATAGAAATTTAACAAAATTTTACAGGGGATGAAGACGCTTTCAGATCGTTTTTTTTTCCAATATTAATCATTAATAATGATTATTTGAAAAAAATAATTATTATCTTTGTTATTCATTTCTTACATTTGTACTTTTTTTCCTACCGGCTTTTTTTATTTCGGTCGAATTCACTTCTTTAAAAAAACAGCATTTCGTTAATTAATTTCTGTTTCCGACAGTAAATACGCATTGGCCATTGATAGATCCGCGGCTATCCTCATGCCAATTAATGAAGGGAACAAATACGAGATCCTTAATTAGAGTCAACGTTGAGCGCATCATTCGAGGACATTCGGCAGCTGTTCAACTTTATTATCACTTTCGCAGAATTTGCACGGAATAAATTGGACATGAGGAATAATAACAAGAGTTGTGCAATCATGAGCTGTCGGAATGTGAGATATACGATGAGGTTATATTAAATATAGACATAGAGGGGGTAATGTCATATTATTTGGACAATATTCGAATATCCGTGATATTATTATGTAGGGGTGAGTAAAATTGAAAATTAGTAGTCGGTAATTATCTCACGACAGCGTATTTTTTTACTTACATTCGCGTCGCTGAATGGCCGACAAAATAATCTTACGATGAAACTACTCATGTAAAAATTTTATTTGCATCAAAAATAAATAAAATTTTTTTTTTTTAATACGGAACGTCGTGATCGACTTCCGGCGAAAACTGATATAGTTTTCGTGTTAAGGGGGAAAAAATTCATTGAATTATGTGAGGCAGAATATTGCTTTTTAACCTTCGATGCGACATAAAAAAATGAAATGCCTCTCCCTACAAACCCCTTTGCAGATTTCTTTTCCCATTTTTTTATCGCTCTTTTTTATCGACCCAACCGATTATGCACCTTCTTCAAATATAGTATCTCATGTACTGTTTTCTGTCGAATACGATGGATATTTTGGATTTCCCGATATTCCTTCGGGAAGCCACTATATCGCTGTTTGAAAATACCAAAAAACTGTTTTTATCTAAATATCTCGTGAAACCAATTTTTTTTATTCGCCGTTTTAATCGTATATCCGATATGTTTTTTTGCTACTTTTGTACAAATTTTTATAAGAAAATTTGTCTCGAAGTTCAAAAAAAAAAAAATTAATTTCTCGTGATTATCATATCCACGACCCTCCCGAATGCGCAAAGGGCTCCAATGCTTCTAATTCTCTGCAGAAAATGTCTTTATTGGTGAAACTTTTAAACAAATTTGATATTTTTCGAGTTTTTGGCGATAAAGACGTGAAATTCTTGAAGCGAGTCTTGCCGGCGTTGAAGTACGATACATCGCGGCGCGTTGTACGCATCAGTGCGCATATGAAAGAGAGTTTGCTGTTTTAGTATATATATGTATGAAAACATGTAGCATATCATATAGGCGCCCATCATACGTAGCACGCGTGAGTTTCATGCGTGTCTGCACATGAGTTAGAGAACGAGAGTCACTTTTGTGGTCAGTAGATCCACTAGCCGCCGCCGACAAGTACGCTAACAATTTCAATTACCGAGTTGACTCCCGGGGTCGGTAGCATTCACGCGCAATACATTAAACTGCATGATATACTATACGTTACAACATTATCTTGCGTATCTGGTGAATAAAATCAGAAAGACGCATTTTCCGTGGATACGCGGGTTACTGGTCTTACTCAGGTGTTATGATGTACTGTACTGTGAATACAGTATACTATACGCACCCGTGAGACTTTATATCGAAAGCTCGGCGGCCACTTTGATCATATTTATGAATATACATTTATGCATGTATTTCGATAATCGAAGATTTAATTATTTTTAAAAATACAAATAACAACGTACTCGTCGGTAGCTAAGGCTTTACGAAAGCGTATGTTACAAACGCCTTTTTTGACACAGAGCGATAATTATGACTCGACGAAACACGCCTCTCTTCGCTCAACCGTTTCTCTTGGGCAGAGAAAATTTCCAAGGTATTGATTCCCTATTTGTAATCGTTTAATCCTCTTAACGACCTTTTATTTATTTCTTTTAAGAAAAATAATTTCTAACGTTGGAAAAGAGATAGAAAAAAAATGTCTACAAAACGGCATGAACTTTCGGATTTTCGTGGGATATCTTTTGGGAGATACTTTTTTTTCCATTGCTTTATAGTCGCATCGACAGCTCGGTTATTAACGATTATTTCGTAAATAATTAAAGATTAAGAGAAAAAAAGAAAGCAAAGATTAGAAGAAAAAAAGGAGTTGAAAAGGTAAACTACTACATCGCGTAGAAGTAGTAGAAAGATATTTGATTGTGTATCCCAATTTTTTTTCCGGTAGTCGAAGTTTCCAGTAGTTACTCTTTTAAGGTAGCTATAGCACGCGGTGTCCATTTCGCCTAAATTCGACGAAATGGAGAGGGAATTGCCATCACTTCTCGATAGTATAAAAATCTGAAAAAATTCATGCATATTATAGGTACTGAAAAGATTAATTTGGCATAATAATAATTGCAAAATTTTATTAACAAATTGTTGAAAAAAACAATTGTTCGACAAATTTA
The DNA here is from genome assembly GCA_934046635.1 of Buathra laborator. Lineage (NCBI taxonomy): Eukaryota > Metazoa > Arthropoda > Insecta > Hymenoptera > Ichneumonidae > Buathra > Buathra laborator. The sequence goes on along the minus strand of OW203895.1, from coordinate 18,209,315 downwards.
TGGTAACTCAACTTTTGTTTTTTATGAAAATGATTCCTTAATTTTTCTGAATACGTATGAATTTTTTCAGATTTTTATCTTTGGTTTGAATTTTTTTTATATATGAAAAAAATGTATAGAAAAAGACAAAATTCAAACCAAAGATAAAAATCTGAAAAAATTCATACGTATTCAGAAAAATGAACGAATCATTTTCATTTAAAAAAAAGTTGAGTTACCATACATTTGTAGAACAATTTTTTTTTTCAACAATTTGTTAATAATAATTTGCCATTATTATTATGCCAAATTAATCTTTTCAGTACCTATAATATGCATGAATTTTTTCAGATTTTTATACTATCGAGAAGTGATTGCAATTCCCTCTCCATTTCGTCGAATTTCGGTGAAATGGACACCGCGTGCTGTAGCTACCTTAATAAAACAAATACCGTATCAAACATTTTTTTCTTCGAATATCTCATTTTTCTGCGATCCAAAAAAAGTATAAAAATAAAAAAATGGTGTCATATGCTATGAAATTCTATGAAATTCGTACCGAAAAGTATGGTCTTCGATAACCGAACAATAAAAGAGCCGATTGTCGAGTACACGCGTCTCTCGGTTTGCGTCGTGCCGCGGCTCGTTCTATCGGAGATGCGTGAACGAGGTAATGTGGGAGAGGTCGGCAAGGGTCGTACGAAGGAACGTACGGAGCCGAACGCACGCCGGAATACGGGGTTGCATCGTAAAGTCTCGATTAGGAGGCGCGCCGCGGCCTCGTATACGAGAGAATAACTGCTCGCACCGTTGACTGCATCGTTTATACACATGTATAGGACCCCGGATTCGGTGCATCGCACACCCAAGTGAGAAGAAGACGAGCGTACGGTATACTCCGAAACACAGAACGAGAGGCAAATAATCGGCAAGACATTATCAGTGAGTTGACGATGCTTAGCGTTCGAGAGATTTCCTCGAGACTGCGCCTCGCGCTTTCCTCTCAGGCGAAATCGTTTAGCCATTGGCATCTTAAGTCCCTCGCGAGTAAACCACTTATAACAATTTTATCTTCGTCTGTACCGTGCGTTTCGCAGAATCTATTCATTACAGAAAAGCCAATCGTTGCGCAATGGCCAAAGACACTGCTGATCATCTGGTAGAAGAGAATTATCGAGAATCTCTTTACTTCTTGAAGCTTAAAGCTTCGCTGTAGCCGCGGTGTACGTCGTCTATAAGTACTAAACATGTGTATCCAGAGGTATACGTGTATTGTATGGAGCTTTATAGCTTTCGTAGGAAAGTTTAACCTGTCGTTTAGTTCGCTCGTCTCTGTAGTACCAACAGTGCCCTATCGTCTACAGGGGCCACAAGGGGTTGCGAGAGAATCGCAGCTCAACTTTATCCAAGTAGTTTTACCCCGCGTGGTTCCTCCGGGGTTAAACGTCGAACGTATCTCAGGGCTGTAACACTCGTTGAGAGTCGCTCGTGATTTACGTAAAGTAATCCCATTACAGGTCGCGCTGGGGCTCTCTCGTTAACGCGTCGATCGCGAGAATCGCCAGCGTTCGGACCTCTTTCGTGTACTTTTGATCCCATAAGATTTAATGCTCCTTTCGTCACCATTAACTTTGTCTCGCCTCGTAATCTTCGAGATGCGTCGATAATGCGTTACGAAACGTTGTTTTATCGCACTTACTATCGATATTGATTTTACGCGCGATCTTAATGGTAAAGGAGTTTGTAGACCGAAAAAAAAAAAAAAAAAAAAAGATATATATATATATATTTTCACCGACGGACAGTGCAAAAATTCAATCGTGACAAATCGCTCCGTTCGCGATAGAAAAAGGAGCAGAAATAAAGCAAAACCTCCGGAGTAGAGTGTTGTTGACTTGCAAACTTTAAGGCGCGATGAAACGCTCGCGATGATTGAATAACGTTAATAACAGCCTCCCGGTGGTTGTAACTTATCGTCGAGAACGTTGCAACCGATCATACTCGACGCGCTCTCGGAAACTTCTCTCGCCCGGTAGAACTTTACGTCGTAAAATTCTGTGTCGGCGTCCCGCGCCGCAATGTTTTGTCGAGTTTTTTCGCTTTTTCTTTTGTTCCAAGAATTACCCCTGACGTGCGTGCGAATGTTTCATGTTCTTCGACACGTACAAACGTAAATTATTGTTAGACAAAAAAAAATATATGCATAAATATGTGAATAAGGAGCTCAAACGTGTACGAGGTAATTTAAGTATTTAACACTGAAACTTGACTCCGAAATTAATTAATTAAATGGGGTTTCGGCGATTTTAAACAACAAAAAAACGTATTTAATTGTTTAACACATATTTTCATGTAAAAAAAAAAAATATTTAAAAAATATTTTTTATTAAAAAAAACACAACATTCTGTTTTTTTTTTTTTTTTTTTTTTTTTTTACAGAATCAGGAGATCGATACGAATTGGGATTTTTCGTTAAGATTATTTTGACTGATATAAAAAAAATGAAAACAGATTTTTTTTTCCCTAAAATAGCTGCATCCGCTCCCACCAATACCCTCCATTAATTTGATTGCCATTACCGACTTCGTTCTCGAATAAAATTCGATGCAACTTCGCGTAGTCATCCGTGGTAAACCGACGATGCTGTTCGTGGCCTCGCGTAACGTCATTTGTTACATCCACCGTCTCATTTTTGTCGAAAATTTAATTCAAACTCTCGATTCTTCATCGTGAAAAGGAATGAATAATGCGCGGATAACGATTATACTGTGTATATGATGAGTTTGAGCTCCTGTGGTGTTTATCAAATGTATACGAATGACTGGAGGTTCACGAAGGTTGAAGAACCCTTCCACTCTTCGTATCTTCATTTATTCGCTCTTCTCCGCTGCGTATCCCTTTGCTACTACATGCCTCGTTGGATTAACTGGATTTCGCTCTGTGACCGCGGGCGCGGACTCGATCTCTCCTCTATATCGTATATACGAGCGTTGCGAACTTCTCGCGGGAATAGATACATCACAGGGAGGCAGTTAAACGAAGAAAAAAAAAAAAAAAAAAAAAAAAAAAAAAAAAAGGTTTCCCAGGTCCGAGTACTCGTGGTAACCCTGTTGAGGTCTTCATCTCCTCTGCGCCGCGACATTGAGGAATATCCAACCTCACCTCTGCCCATCGCGCGCAAGAATTGCTCGGGCATTGAGCGTCGATGCTAATCACGTCGTTTTTAAAGCCAACGCCATCGCGGTTAAGAGTCGAGGGATATTACTGTAAGGTTATTATACTATAGTGAATAGTTAAATATCTCTCTTCGGTGTACGCGCTCGCGATACAGCCGTGCATCGCGAGAGTAGGTTCTCTTCATTAGCATAGTTCGCGAACCATTAAGCGGCCACAGCGAAGTATTGCTGAAGATTAATAATTAATACGCGGGAGGGTTGAAAAATATCGACAGCCCTCTTTATCAACGGATATACTACGGAGACTCGCATTATCGATGCTCATTGTACAGCGCTCACCAAAACTTTGAAATTATTTTAATTCATTCCCCTTTGAGCAAAAAATCGATAAACATCAATGAATTTCCTGTATATTTAAAAAACTATATCCGAAGGTATCGGACGTCTAAAAATTTGCGATAGTTTAATGCGTAATGGAAAAAGATTGTTGAATTAAAGAAGAAATAAAAATTAAATCAAATCAATGTTAATAGTATTAATTTAATTAATCATTTAATTCAAATTAATTGAACATTTTTTAAAAATCTAATTTTCCGATACGCAAGTGAAGATTGATAAATAAAATCGATAAATAACAATGAAGTTCCGGTATGCCAAAAAAATTTATTCAGAGGTACCGGAAGTCTAAAATTTGCGATAGTTTAATGAGTAATATTGAAAAAAGAAAAAAAATTCAAAATTAATATTAAATAAAATTAACAATATTAATAAAATCAATTAAATGAATTATTCAATTGAAATTCGATAATATTTTTTTTTTTAAGTTTATCATTGAACACAATTAATTTTTTTCGATACGCTGTAAGGTATATACTTCGTTTAAAGTTAATTTAATGAATCGACGTTAATTGTGAGTTTTGGTCGATCCTGTAGTTCTCAAAGATTTTAGACGCCCGTCTCGACTGGCGGAGGCTCTTCTCATCAACGTGCGAGAAACGCGATTATCCTCCCTTCGAACTCGCAGTCATCGTTAAGAGGATAATACAGAACTGGGGTCACGTTGCATTCTCGAGCATCACGTACCCATATACCCGGTATAACCCATTCCTTGCCTCCCGATAAAGTCCGGCAGCTTGAATTTATAAGCGCGAATACACTCCGGTGCATTATATTATTAGATCATCAGTAAAGTTCGTGGTGTAAGCTATATACATGGAAATTTATATATGCGCGCAATCCTGCGCAGTCGCAACGCTCGGGATGTAGAGTCGTCTATCGTACGTTTGATTACTCTCGATCAATTAGAATTTAATACGATTCAGGCGATGAGAGGCGTTGAAAATTTCTCTAAATATACTTTCTACAATATATATATACATTATAAATACACATATATATATATCTGAATACACGATATTACGTAATACTGTCGTATAACAAGCTCTTCGTTTAACGGTATAAGATCGCGAACATTAACAGCTGCGGTGCACTACGGGGGAATCGGTAATTAAAGATATTTTATTGCTCGTAAGCGAAAAAGATGTATAAACTAAATGTCCCGATGAATGACCGTGTTCTAGTTATTGACCAATGCCTTAATATAGTTATTTCTCGGTACAGAAATTATTTTCGTTTACGTTTCGTCATAACGGAGTAAAAAGAAAAAAAAACAGACATAAAATCACACGATCTATGGTCGTGACTCTGACTAATGGAAAATTGCGTTCAAAATAACTCATATCTCTCTACAATTATCTGAAAAAAAAAAAAAAAAAAAAAAAAAAAAAAAAATCCGGCAATGACTCATACGATGAAAATTTCTTGCGATATTGTGGACGAGAAAAATGTATTAATCGAAAAAATAATAATTGTCGATGGCAAAGTTGATGTTTCGGATAATTATTAAACGAAAAATACGCAACGATAATCGAAAAAAAAAAAAAAAAAATGGCGTCCATTTTTTTCGGAAAGATACATCGTTCAACGATAAATCGATGTATAGTGATTCGGCGCTGAATCAGCTCACGCACGACAGTGAAAAGGACAGTAAAAGAGACGTAGCGAAAAAAAAAAAAGCTGAAAAGTCGAAAATAAGAGCTGAGAAGTAAAACGCGTCCGAGTCGACAACGCCGGAGATCGCGTGCCACAGCACGGTTTGCCTCGAGGCAACGAGCTACCGAGCTCCGCTATCGGCCCCTTAATGCCCGATTTAAGTCGTCCGAAAGTTTAGTGGCCATTTTCGAAACACGTATCGGTTCCTGACTCGTTTCGTTTCGTATCTCATCCAGATATATGTATACGCACTCGCGTATATGTAAGTTTAAGCAAACTTCCCTCTTCCACGCCTTATACATCAGTCGCGCGTTCACATAGGTATACGCTATAGCGGGGATCGCGCGGTTGTGATCGACGGTGAAAGGATCGCTCGTGATGGCGCTGTTATCGGTCTCAACGCGACGATAAACCGCGTAGCCATATCGACCCGAGAGCTCGAATCTCAAAACCGGCGGAGGAGTGACGAGAAATTGCGAGGACGGCGAGTCCGAGATTCCCGCCTATCGCCAAAGGTAACATATATATATATATATATCCATAATATAGTACTCCAGTAAATGTGTTCCGAACGCATTTGATACGCGAATAAACGTGGTCTCTGAGTACCTATAATTCAACGAGGCGCCACGCGATAAGACCGGAACGTATAATAATATCCTATATATGGGCATAAAGATTGTCATATAGTATATATTATACTATTAAAAGCAATTCGGAATCGTCGAATTCGAGGTTATGAGACCCTAAAAATGTTTACACCTTACGGAACGTTCTCCAACGATCGCGAGATTATAATACATTTTACGTTCGGTAATTAGCCAAATGAGATTTGCCTGCGAAAGTCTCAATTTATTTAAATTTTGTTTTTTTAACCGGCAATTAAATTTTTTTTTTGTCAATTTACCGCGATGTTTATTTAACAAGATAATAATAATAATCAGTTAATTAATCACCATTAATCATTATTATTATTAATTATGATTAATATTATTAATTAGCAATTAATTAATTAATTTATTATTATTATTATTGATACACATCGGAGTTATAATTATTATGCATTTTTACATATCGAAACATATGTATTTTTTTTTCGAAGTCAACTTTGGATATCTGAGAAGTTTCGACATCTTTGCGGCGCGCGGTTCAATAGCGACTGTACGAGAGGCATGCGTCTTAATTATTAGCTTAATCAAGGCTCCACCCTCAATTTCACGGTGAGCGCGTTCGTTGCGTGGGTCTCTTCGATGGCCGAGCCCTCCCCAGGGTTCTCTAACCCGTCGTTTATTGCGAAAGCTCGAGCGTTCGAAGTTCTCTCGCGTATCCGCGAAAGAAAGGCGAGAAAGAATCTTCGTTAATGTTTGTGACCCTTGTCGTCGTTTGTCGTTGGGGAAAAATTTTAGCGAGGCCCACGTGGGGCGTCGACGATGGGGGTCCGCGAACGAAAAAAAAAAAAAAAAAAAAAAATTCTAAAGCGACACCATGCGGCCGCAGCGCGATCTTCCATGGTATATAATGGCGTGTAAAACGGCAAACCGGTCGGCAATAGATTAAAAAAAAAAAAAAAAAAAAAAAAAAAATTTATCGAAGTTTAGTCCCTACGAGAGTTTCGAAGAGTTTCTCGCAATTCTTCCATTCCACTATATTCCATCGGCTAACGCGTCGAGAGGGACAAACGTTAGGTGTCCGCATATATACCTAAGGCGAGAGGCGCCTTTTCTGATTTTGTAAATCGATGCTGACCCCAACGGTGAACCCCCGCTTTGCCAACGCCGGGGCAGAGATATCTTCCTGGTAAGAGAAAGATCGACGACGAAGCGTCGCCGTGCGTATTCCATAGGCACAAGAGAAAGAAGAGAAAGAACGGGCGAGGAAGGGAAAAAGGAATATATAAGGGAATCCGGGTGTTAGGTATAGCGTAATAGGCAGATGTACGTATATCTTCGGTACATCGTGCGCCTCATCGAACATCTTTCTTCTGTATACGCAGAAACTATCGGATCTTCCCGCGCGATCCGCGTATGTCGTTTCCTGTACTTCGGCTTCGAGAGATATGCGAGAAGATAATTGCGACTATCCATCGAGAGAGTCTTGACTATCGGTTTTTTTTTTTTTTTTTTTTTTTTTTTTTTAAATCGATAGTAAAACGTAACCTATATGGTAAATGTTGATAAAATTGTCAGAGACTGATCGGTCCCATTAACGTTATTTTTTTTATTTCCAAATTTTTTTCGAATAAGTTCAGTTCGCGAGGTCGAGACGATCGAAAAAAAAAAAAAAAAAAAAAAAAAAATTGTAGTTGATTGAGTTTAAAAATAAATATTCAATGTGAAGAACGAGACGCGCGATGTTTGTTGGTATACGAGGACGAAATAGTGTCTACTTAAAGCGGAGAAGACGCGGGACGGCGGTTAACACAGAGAGATTGAATTAAAGAGGCGATGAATCGCTGCACGCGACGAGATTAAACGGTCAAACGAGCGCGAGAAATAAAATGACGAAAGAGACGTAGACGGAAGATGAAGAAAAAAAAAAAAACATATCGTTGATGAAGAACGAACGTCAGGCACGCAAGTTGTATATGGAATGAATATAAGGAACGTTCTAAATTGCTCCCGCGGCTGACACGTCATATTTCGAACCGTCGAAGGCTTTTTTTTTTATAACAGTCGAAAAGTCAATGCAGAAGTTAAGTTCACAACGCCGGATCCTGGATTTCTATTTGTTATCAATAATACGTTTTTTAACCGTTTTTTTTCGTCCTCCGTATGTTTTCGGTATGATGTCAACAACGTTCGCAGACGTTGACATCTATTTTTATGGACGAATTCTCGTTTTGTTATATTTTTTTTTTTTTTACAATTAATTTTTTTATCTTGACGTCAATTTTCGAGACGCTTCGTTGGCAATTAAGAATTTTCAATGAAAAAATTGTATTTAAGATTCAATTAAACATAAAAAATATTTGGGTCAAAGTGACGGCGCCGACGTCGCGTTTCAAGATGGCGACTTAGACGGGAGCCTCTGTCGTATCAGTGTGTAAATCGAGTCACGGTGCGGCGACGATACGCGATTACTCACGAGGAAGTGAACGAAACGAAGCGAAAACGAACGGACCTTGAGACACCTTGAGAAGGACCTTGTGTTCTCGAAATACACAATGTGTAGTATAAAATACGCGTCGTATATTTTTCGCGTGTGTGATTATGTGTGTGTGCGCGAGCGGGGTGCGCGGTAACGCGAAGATTGTTACGAGCAGAGGGAAGGGGGCTCGCGATTAAATTGACCAACGTTCCGAAGCGGCACGAAAAGACGTGCCGGGACAATTGTTCCTCGCCGACGAAATCTCACGGTTGCGCAATGCAATTAGCATTACGTATACCACTCGTACATACGTGTGCGCCGCGAAATACGAGCGGTTAATCGAGGTTGTACTTACGTGAAATTCGTGTGTAGAGGTTTTACGAAGAGTTCCCTCGCGTCGTGTATATACGTATCACGATCGGCGATTCACCACGATGTTTCGTGTATTTTTGGTCGATGACGAGAGTTGAGCCATTTCTTTTTTTTTTGTCTTTATTACCATCATGTATTCTCGCATCGAAGCACCGGAATGACGTTAACGCTTTGACAATGACACTCGTGTCGCGCTTGTTACCGTTGACGAAAGAATGGAAAACAAATGCCGAAATTAACGGTACAAATGTATGAATCATATTGCGTGAAAGAAACTGTCGCGCTGTGAAAATTACTGTCTGAAATCGCAGAGAAAATAAAAAACCTTATGCCAGGCGAATAAAACGTTAACCTATATATGTATACATATGTAGAGCGCGTGTTGTTCACTGAGGGCGACGCGAAGGCGCTCGGGTGTAGGTGCGCGGAACTAACGCCGGGAACGCTACGGCGTACTTTCGAAGTTCGGGAGTTTTGTTTACAATCGCGAGCAATTTTCGGGAAAGCAAAAAAAAGATAAGAACACGAGCGTTAATCGACGTTGACGGCGTTTTTCGAAGAAGATTTTTCTATAACTGTTGTCGGAACAGTGTAAATAAATCGGGTCGAGTTTATTCGTCGTTCTCATCAGTGAAAGTCGATCGGTCCTTCGGACAAGAAGTACGTGTCGATGTCCAGCCGCGTTTAACGGTCGAATCGCGATTTTTCTACATTCTTTTTTAATAAATTAAATAAATAACTTCGTCTCTTGTCAAAACGATACTTTTTCATCGCCAATTAAATACTTCGCGAGCCTCGCGAGATCGGTTAATCAACTTAGTCAAACAACGCGGTCAGTTTTATAGGTTATAAAAATATCGCGTGCGGGATTACGTAAGACACGTGGCATAAAATTCATGCAAATTATTGCTGATATATCGAGGATTATTTTTTCTTGTTTCGCGGGCAGTACTATAGTGTCGTGCTGAACTCGGAGGTTATAAAGTGCACAGTGAAATAAGTGTTCTAATCGTAATTCGGAGTTCATTTTAGACGGCATCAAGTAGTAAGTACACGTCATCGTAAACATCGTAACAATTTTTTTCTCAATAATTAACGTTATGATAAAATTCGAACTATTGAATCAAACATCGGAACATCACATATAATCGTGTAATTATCAAATCTCGAGATTAGAAAGTAATAGAAACCTGAAAAAAAAAAAAAAAAAAAAAAAAAAAAAAAAAAAAAATTACGATAATTTCGGTAGCAAATGACTCACACCAAACGTAATTTCCACGATACCTCTACGAAATCCGTTCCAATCGATTATATCAAATAACGTTCGCGAAGTTGCCGAGTCTCTGTAGCCGCCATTGCAAAAAGACTCGATAGAACAGATCGAGAGTAATAGGCGTGAGGCCAGTGGGGTTAACCGGGTGATATTAATGCGCCCGGAGGATTTGCACCTCAGCGCTTCGGATTCCCGCGCGTTCTTTATTTTGACAGAGAAATATTTATAACTGCGTATATGTGCATCAGCATTGGTTCTGACTGAGCTCTGCGCGGACCGGACGCGCGGCTCACCTCGAAGAAGGGCCGGGAGCTGATTCTTGCTTGGCGACATTATTCTTCTTTTTTTTTTACTCTCCCGACGCCTTAAATCCGATTCAGGCCACTTTATGCAAAGCAGAGACCCGGCGCGAGGGCTTTGCATAAGCATACCTACCTATTTGAGACTTTCAACCCGTTCGAACTGCTTCTGCTGCCCCGCTAGCCGACGATTATGAGGCGCCGCTCGTCTTTTCTCGGACGCGATGTTTTTTTTTTTTTTTTTTTTTTTTACGATCTCAACGTCTTTTGACATCGAAACAGGGATTGAAAATAAAAATGCATTTTTCAGGCGTTACGAAAAACGTACGTACTGCCGATAACATAGAAAAAAAAAAAAAAAAAAATTAGGCGCACACGGTAAAAATATTTCGTACTTTCAATAACCTGTTTATTACTGTATATTACGAAAGATATTTGAAAAATAAAAAACTTTTTTTATTTTAATCAAATTATTGAAAAAAAAAAAAAAAATGGCCGCCGTTTGTAAATAAAAAGTATTGTACATTTATTTTCGGATAATATATTTCCGAATAGGATTTTTTTAATTGGGTTTTCATGAATTCAGCACTCGTTGGTAATGCGCCATCTATTCGTCATGATTTTCTATAACGGTTTTCGGTATCCCAATAATTCGTAACACTACGACGCGCGATATAAACAGTACGGTAAGGACAATAGATATTGTTTTTATGTAAATAACATATCTGAACGCATAAAATGGATAGGAAATGAGAGTTACAATGTATCGAGTGTCTACGTTAAACCTACGAAGCTTCGAAGACGATTCTCTCGTCGTCTCGTCATCGCCTCGGTTCTTCTCTCGACTCTCGCGCTCGACCTCGCACGTGCCTCGTTTTCGTTAGTGTTCTACGGCCGGGATGTCACGGATTTCCGAAGAGTCCTCTCTGTAGAGTTCTCTCTCATTCTCGTCTACTTGGCGCGAAAGGTGCCTCTATACATCGGTTTTTTTTTTTTTTTTTTTTTTTTTCTCTTACAATTCGAAGGAGAGAAAAGAGGAAGTGACATTGTCGCGTCATCGCTCCCGCGAGCACGAGACACACACAACACGAGGACATCCCCTCGTGAGAAGTCGAATGAGAGAATGAAAAAAAAAAAAAAAAAAAAAAAAAAAAAAAAAAAGATCACGGAGGCAGAGGAGGAAGCTACGAGGTTTTACCCGGAATAATAATTACGTCTGGTCTGTGGGCTGTATATGTTTTACTGGACGACAAAGTGATTTCTGACTCTCGCGCGTTCTGGTAGTAAAGTCGAAAAAAAAAAAAAAAAAAAAAAAAAAAAAAAAAATATGGTCGCATGGAAACACGTGAAAAGGTACCCTCCCGATGCGCCGGGACTTTCTCATGGATGAATTTCGAGTAATACCGGGAGCAAACCTCCACAAAATTTTTTACGATTATAGTCACATTACGTTTGAACGTGTGGCGTTTGAAGAAATGACTATAGTTCTCGATTTTCTAGATAAAAGTTAAATTCTAAGAAATGTTAATGTCGTCTTGACAACTTTTACGTTTTATTTACCCTTAAATGTTTCGCCCGGGGCGTTTTAAACATAAATTCCCTGCACTCACGTTGTCGTTTATAAATCGATTTGAAAAATGGATTAAAAAAAAAAATTCGGAAAAATGATATTTCGAGTTATATACTCAAAACAACGTCTATAATACGATTTTTCGAGATTTTTTTCACTATAAAAAAATCCAAAAAAAAAAGAAATGCAATTTCGGAGCCGTAAGATAAATGCAACCATTTTCACTCGAAACGAAGCAAATACGATGAAAACGTGAGATTTTCGATGCAAAACGAATGTTGGTAACTGCGGAGGCTTATAGTAGAGTACTTCGTAAGGTATTGCGAAGATGTATCGGTCTTTGGTGTTTGTACGATATGAGTCGCAACCTCCTCGTGTCGGAATGCGATAGAACGGGATGAGAGTGAAAATATTTACGATAGTCCGAGGGCCGATCTCGTACTCCTCCTTATGTATAGTATATACATATGTATATACATATATGTATACATATGTTTGTTATATACGAGCGATAGTAGTATAACTGCCGGAGGGATGCGCATGCATGCATTCACGAATTACGTGGCTATAATATCGTTCGCGTCTCGTAAGACCGATGATTCATTCGCTCCGTGGCCCGTCCCACGTTGCGCGCGGCACAAGGATCGAGTTGTGTTCGAGGCGAGAGCACGAGCTCCGTGCATATATGCTGTGCACCATGCCACGATAATAATTGCAGGCACGCCGGACTCGTGTGTTAACGGATAATGCGGGGGGTTCAGAGCGGAAGGTACGAGAGGAAGTTGATGAGGAGAGCGAAAGTGAGTGGGAACTAATACCGTATATATATATATATCTCTAATAACGATAAATAAATAAATTACATTACAATAAAGTTCATGGGAGTGTATCAACACATCGACAATCGTGCGAAACACCTGCTGGTGTCGTCGAAGATTTTGTGCTCCAAAACATTAATTTAAAATATTTAAATTTATTAGGCGACATTTTTTTAAAAATATTTTATGAAATCTCTAATGCATATCGTTTAATGGATGGAAACAATTTTATTTTTCCAAATGAAGACGCGATACACATATGCGACATTTTAAAATTATATATTATACTAATAATAATCAATTTTATATATTATTTTCATAGAAATAATATATTTTTTTTGAGTGGGCGCCTTAAAGCGGTCCGATACAATACTCCGTACAATACTCCAAAAAAAAAAAATTAATAATTTTTTTTTTTTAATTTCTACATCCTGTATTATTATTTTTTTTACCTCGTGCATCAAACTAATATAAAATTCGAATGAAATTCGAAAAAAAAAAAAAAAAAAATTCTCGATATCTCGAAACCTATTCGTAACAGTAATGAGTGACTCATTCCGCATAAACTGAATATAACTATAGGTAGAGTAGGGAGAAGACCGGAAACGGTGAGAGAAGACGAGAGCGTCGATTGCGCGGTACGGATACTAAAGAGGAGAGAGGAAGCCTCCGTCGGTTGATGCACACGCGACAGGAGCCGAAGGAGGCGCGCACGACCGGGGATCCGTTGCTCCGTGTTGAGGATGGCGCGATCTTCGTAACGCTGTCGCTCGGATCTATCCATCCCGCGAGAGAGTCGAGAACACCGGTCCCGACTGGGCAATGTTTCCGACCCCGCGTCACATCGTTTCTCTCCCTCTCCGTAACGTTTTCTCTGTCTCAAGCGACGTTTCTGTGTCCTAAGACAATGGGCGTTCGCCTCGCGATAGTTGCGCAAGATCTCCTTCCGGCGCTCTCGGGACCGAGTTCTACGGCCAGTTGTCGCAATACTCGGCAGGATGTCGACGAAGGCTGCAACAACGCGAGTGCGCGCACACTTTTCGCTCACTGACGCGATACCGCTGCTTCTGCTGCTGCTGCGATGTCGCTAATCTCTTCGTCCGCTTCGACGCACGCTATATTGTCCTTCCGATCTTTCCCTCAGATAAAAAAAAAAATGTTATCATTGCGTTCGTCGCTTGTCAAATCTAATTAATAAGTTCTCGGATTCACTTTTTATTTATGCTTCTCTCAATGGCGCTTGTGTGATCGAAGAATTTTTTTTTTTTTTTTATTATTCCCCATTTTTTTTTTTTTCGTAATTTTTTTTATCCTTTTTTTTTTTTGCGTGTATGAAAAAATATAAAGATGAAATTAAACTTGCAACTTAAAAATTTAAACGACGAAGCATCATTTTTTTTATTATTTTTTTTATCGATCTTCTGCTCGTCTGCAAATAATACTGCGATTTTTTTCGAAAAAACAAAAAAAAAACGAAATGTATCTCCCATTTTTTTTTTTATCGTTAATTTTTTTATCAGGTATTATTTTTATATGAAAAAATTACAAGCGTCGAGATAAAATTGAAATTGGGACTTTAAGCTTTAAACGAGGAGGCGTAATTTTTTTTTATCGACCTTCTGCGCGTCTGCAATAATATAACATGTAGTACAACGATTTCTCTGTTTCCGTTCGCTCGCACGACTATCTCGCCACAACGGACGGCTAATAAGAGTCTAATACCAGGTATAAGAAAGGAATATGTGGACAGAACGCAAGAGAGTGCAAGAGATCCATTTTGCCGGAAGCGGGGGCGTCAGGGGGCGAGTAGAACTCTGGGGCTGAGTTTCCGGCGCTCGCGCGCGTCTCTCTGACACAAGGACGCTGGCGAGTCCTCGCGCCAGATGCATCCTTCGCTGCACAGGAGACCCAACGGGTTGTTGTCCCCCATCGCTAACGTTATATATACACTATATACATATATCTATGTATATATCTTCGTGCAATTCACGTTATATTCTCTTAACCCGCGTTTTTTTTCTAAGATGCGATTATTCGCAACAGGATAACGCTGTATACGCTGTTAGAAGAGAAACGAGGAGAGGCTTAACTCGCTTATACCACTTTTCACGTTTTATCGTTTGTTGTCTTTCTTTCTATCGTTTCTCCTCGGCGCAGATGAGCATCGAGCCGTGATATTCGCGAGTTCGGCTACACGCTATACGTTATATTCTTCACTACAAACTGCACACAGATTCGGACGCGTTATACGTTGCTAACTCCTCAAAAATTCGCTGATAATTGATACTTTGTTTTTTTTTATCGTTTAATCTGTCGTCATGTTAATAAAAATTGTTTAATAACAATGCAATCAATAATTCTTTCTTCTCATTCGAAATTGATGAATATTTTTCCGAATTTTTCGATTTTCTTATTGAAATTTTCAATGAAATATTTATTTTCGGCAGAAATTGATATATAACATCGAAACAAGTATATCAGTTGACAAATAATAATGATTCAAATTTTATTATCTTTTGAACCTTTTCAATTTAATTTTTACCATTTTTATAATAATTTCTTGTCATTTTTTAATCATTTTTATCCCATTTTTATAGCCGACTTACTATTAAAAAAAAAAAAAAAAAAAAATCCTTACTTATGATTTTCTAATAAAAAACGTATCAAACGATATCTTCGTACAAATCGCGAACTTTTCGTATCGAAGCGTAGTATATGATTCCGCGGCTAATAATTGCATGTATTCATATGAGTACACATAGGCTTCGTTCGCACGTGCATCGTGTGTGAAAAAAAAAAAAAAAAAAAAAAAAAAATCGAAGCAAATGCAAGAAAGAAAAGAAATAGAAACGAGAACTCTGCACCCGGGAGACGAAGGAGTCGAGAGAGTGCCCGAGTGTCTCGGGACACTCTCGTCTCTCGTACGTCAACCGAGTTACCTACTCGCTTCGAGGTTTTTCGTATTCATGTATGCAGACACGCCCCGGTAGTGCAACTCTCGACGCGGACGCGCGCGCGAGTTCATAGCGCGCACAGCATCGCTTCTTACTTCTTTGCCGCACTGTCTGGTCCGCTTCATTAGGCCCCCAGAGAGAGGAGAGAGAGAGAAAGAGAGAGAGAGAGAGAGCGGAGGGACGGTTATAGTATAATGTAGTATACTTACCCCCACAGCCCGACTTTACATACACAAGAAGCATCAATGCTCACCCGCTGTCTCTCGACACACGAGTGTAAAATAAAGAATAACGATAACAGTATATATTCATATATTATATATATGTATGTCTGTTCGTCTTATTTCTTACGCGGCTGCAGTTACAACGAATATTACGGACGATTATATCGACTCGTATATCGTCTCTCATTGTTTCTTTCTCGTGAGAGGTAACGAGAGGGAGTGATAACGAGACGAAAATCCGGCTTTGGGAATTGGACTCAAACGTAACATCGAACGCCCACACGTCCATCACTGAGTTGATGTTAATTCACCTACACTGAGAAAAAAATTTATTTGTCGTTAATAAATTTTACTTGTTAATAAATATATAGACAATAATAATAATTCTCTATATTATTGATAACATAATCATGTTAACTATAAATATATCGTATATTATTATTATTATTTGATTTTTGTTATTAAAATTTGTTAATCGTTGATACATTTTTTTTGGCTCCACTGAGGTTTGGTTGCAAAAAAAAAAAATTTTAATTTGTTCAGTGTAATGTTTCGAATAATCCTATAAAATTTAAAAAATTTAAAAAATTAGAGTAATTGATAAATTTTTTTTTTTTGCGCGGGGCGTCGATATTTAAAATTTTTTTTTAATCATTTTCATTACCGATACACGCGCCAATTTCGCGTAATCTGAAAATTTCACGATCGGAAAATTATTAATTTTTAAATTCGCGGGGTTGCGTATTGAGTTCTGAGTTGGAATGTCCCATACAATACCTTCCACGAGAGTTCCCAGTTCTTCTACAGGGTCGCACAGGCTGTGGAGTTTTTTGCCATTACGTATATAAGACACGGGGCAGGGCTCCGGACCCGTGCATACCGCAACCCCATTGAGTGAACTGAAAGAAAACGACCGGGAGAGGGCAAGCGTTCGAGAAGACGAGTCCGAGCTCTCGGATGCCCCACGTCTCTGACCCTAAGATTAATGGTGCTTTAATAACGTTAATTGAAGCCCTTAGAAGAATCGATACGGCGCCGATCGCGGCACCGTATCGTATCGAGATACCGATCGATCTTATGATAAATAGTCAGCGGCACTGCGGGCGACCGTAACCGACGCCTCACGCGGGCTTCGCCCTCCATCGGCTCACTCGGTGCTTTTTCGAGATCATCACACGCCTTGTATTACTTCACTCACGAACCCGAGAGAGATCGAGAGCGCACAGATACGCCCGCGATCTTCGATCGAGCGATCGCGCGTTTCGAATATCCGCTCAGCGTCTATTCTTCTCTCCTTTCTCTATCAAAACCAAGTCTCCTACGAACGTTCGAGTTATTTATTCGACCGTAATTTTAATCGATCTTTTTTTTTTTTTTTTTTTAATACCGATCTATTATATTTCGATTTATTAACAATGAAAAAAAAAAAAAACGCTTGTCTTTGAAATAGATTTTGTGAATAAAATCTCGATGTCTAAATTCGATCTAATAATCGATTAAATTCGATTAGAAATCGAAAATTTATTTCAATCGTTATCAAAATAATTTACAAAGTCTTTGGGCGATTGGTAACATAAAAATGCTGTTCTTGTATCTACACCCTCGATGTGTCTCTCGTTTGACGAGTCAAAATAAATCTCAAGTGTTGCTGTCTCGTCATCGTAATCATCAAGCGACGCGCGGATCAGCACTCGCTGACACGAGAGTCGTTGAGATAAAAATAACAATGCCCGCATGAATAATCCGGCGGGCGAGTTTATGATACAGTATAAGATTTATAAACACACCTACGATGTAATAGGTTCATCGCTGAACGCGTTCTGATCCTTTTCGTCAAGCCGCGCAGACGCGAGCGCGCGTTTCATTCTGCGAACGCGAGAGTGACGGTGGCGAAAAAAAAAAAAAGGAACGACCATGACCCGGCGATAAGCCGTCGAGCCACCAACAATGGACAATGGGTGAGATCCCATGCTCCACATACGACCGTAAAGCTGTACAGACTCTTACGGCTATTATATAGCCAGCTGTGGGTCACCCATTCGCTTTTGCCTTATAACGAAACACGCCTAACTTCGAGTTATACACTCGCCGCGACTGTAATAACGCTGTATGCGTGCCTCTCGAGGAAAATGCAGGTGAACATAGAGCGGGAATGGGCCAACGCGTGCGACATTGTACGCGTGCCTCGCGGGATTACGATAGTCGCTGAACGGCACGAGATTGCCACCGCGGTGGATGCAAGTGCACTTTTCACAATGCTTAACCCCTCGTTTTACCATACAGAGAATTTTCCATAGATACAGAGAATTGATAAAACTTATACGTAAGTAATCGAGTATTTTGCGATAGCAAAAGAAGGAAATTAATAACATTAATTCGGTTTTTTTTCTTTTTTCGTACTGTTGCGTAATCGATTAAAAAATGAACGACAATCGTAAAATAAAATGAAATCAAAATACAATTAAAATTTGATATAACGAAAAAACAAATTAATAATATTTATTGATTTTTTTTGTGACGGTTCGTAAACGAAAAAAAAAAAAAAATGAGCTGAAATTATATAAAAATGTAATGAAAAACGTGAATAAGAGCGACGAAAAGAAATAAATAATATCCCCTGTTTTTTTAGTATCGTTGCATAACGAAATAAAAACAAAATAAGAATAAAAAAAAAAATTACGAAAATTTTGTAATAATAGTGCTGAAAGTACATATTATTTTGAAAAAAGAAGTTAATATTTCCATAAGTTAGCAAACTTGCTTCGGCAATAATTTATTAATTAACAACTATTTATTTTAACGAAATGATTGCACCAAAGAGTTATCTTTACCGCCATTAAAAATATCATCGACTCATCGTCCCCCTCCCCCTCTTGGTCGGAATTTTTTACCGTTTCATGTTTTTCCTTCGCGTCACAGACTATCCAATTATACGTGAACTGTGGTTTTTCTAAACTCGCGCAAACTCAGCGGCAAAAGTATTGTCGCTAATTGGCGATGGCGCAACCGTCGCTGTATCATTGTCTTCGGATTAATCGTCATGAGAAAACCAACGTCGAGGGTATTACACGTCGGCGAGAGGTACGAGTGCGCGCGAGTTAGGTGGTCAACAGATATTGCCGTTGGTAGACGTTAGAGGTATAAAATATTTCCTCTTAGGGCTCTGTGGAGAACATTGTCTTCTAATGCGCCGTCGGAAAGCCTCAACTCGCCCCAACGAGGATGACGACAAAGGGGAAGAATACGAATGACGAAAGGAACCGCAGCGAGAATCGTGCAACATTTTTTAAAGTGTTACACGTCCTTTTACAATTCGGTGCGAGACGATTTCGTCGTTTTAGTTATTGTTGCCTCGGCGCTAAGAGATAACAGACAGACGGACAAATAACGTGTGGGTAGTTGATAAATAAGTAGGCAGATAGAATAGGTTATTAAGGTAGTTGGAGCGCGTGGTGTTCATTTCGACTAAATTCGACGAAATGGAGAGGGAATTGCAAACACTTCTCAATAGTATAAAAATCTGAAAAAATTCATGCATATTAAAGGTACCGAAAAGATTAATTTTGCATAATAATAATTGCAAAATGTTATTAACAAATTGATGAAAAAAAAAATTGTTAAACAAATTTACAGTAAATCAACTTTTTTTTTTCTGAAAATGATTCGTTCATTTTTCTGAATACCTATGAATTTTTTCAGATTTTTATCTTTGGTTTGAATTTTTTTTTTGTTATTTGTAAAAAATTTGTAGAAAAAGAAAAAATTCAAACCGAAGATAAAAATATGAAAAATCTGAAAAAATTCATGCATATTAAAGATGCCGAAAAGATTAATTTTGCATAATAATAATTGCAAAATGTTATTAACAAATTGATGAAAAAATTAATTGTTGAACAAATTTACAGTAAATCAACTCTTTTTTTTCTGAAAATGATTCGTTCATTTTTCTGAATACCTATGAATTTTTTCAGATTTTTATCTTTGGTTTGAATTTTTTTTTATATGTAAAAAATGTGTAGAAAAAGAAAAAAAATTAAATTAAAGATAAAAATGTGAAAAATATCATACGTGTTCAGAAAAATAATCGAATCATTTTCATTTAAAAAAATTGAGTTACCGTAAATTTGTTTACCAATTTTTTTTTCATCAATTTGTTAATAACATTTTGCAATTATTATTATGCAAAATTAATCTTTTCGGTACATTTAATATGCATGAATTTTTTCAGATTTTTATACTATCGAGAAGTGTTTGCAATTCCCTCTCCATTTCGTCAAATTTAGGTGAAATGAACATCAAGCGCTCCATCCTCCTTAACAAGTCAAATGCGAGTAGATACAAGTATCCCAAGAATGATATATTATACCGAAAGCTCCTGTAAATTTTGTAATAATTGAAATAAATTTCAATCACATTCATAGATTATTCACGTGTCATAAATCGTAGACACGACTCTTATTAATAATAATATTAATTGATACAACGAAATACGGAGCCTTTTTCTCGCGCGACTCTCCTATTTCATCCGATCCAAACTTTCCGATCGAATGACAACAACGAAAGAAAAAATCTCTGTAAGCAGCGACCATACCTACTATCTTTCATTCCCCATTGCGGAGATCGAGTAATATAAGGTATATCTACAGTACACGTTCGCGCTAAAGGTGTATCAACGAAGCTATAATGAGACACGTATGTAAGAAACGCTGCTGGAGAATATCTCGCGGCGAGGTTGTCGACGAAGGGGGAGGGGGTGAAGGGATCACACGGAATAATGGGAACCACTGTCGAAGCGTTACACGCAGCCGGACTCTGTGGAGAGCCCTGGGAGAGATCCGATAAGATAGAGATCCACTCGGCGTCGTCCATTCATTCGGACTATACGGGTATATACTACACTGTAGCACATGCCTATATATATGTATGTATACATATACGCGTTCCAAGTTTTTCTCTCTCACTCTTTTGGTACCGCAACGGTTGAAGCTGAGCTCTAGCTTACAGCATTGCAGCGCGACTGACCGGTCGGGCTATCTTACCCTTTTCACCGGCGTGGTCCGATCTCGGCGCGTATTAGACCCATTGTGTTATCTGTCACGGTCGAGATATCCAAAGGGCCAACACAAGCCGCAGGATCGCACCGACTCTTATACCGCTACGATACATATATAAATATATATGTATATAGAATACGGGATATGTGTATATATAGTATATATACATATATACGAAATGGTCGCGGCAGCTACGATATACATAAGTTGAATCGACCACAGGGCCCCGAAGCTGACGGAGATTCCGCCAAAGGAACTGAACGCGTCACAGGCGTCAAAAGGAGTCGCGTGGGTGGCGCGCGTGAGACCTTTAGAGTCTCTCTCTCGAGCTTCGATGCTCCACGAACACCGCGGCGATACAGGAACATCGGGGGGAGTGTTTCTTTCGCGAAAGTCGAAGAGATGAGAGAAGAAACCCCCCCTCCCCTTCCCCTTTCGTTCTACCGATGACTATACATGTTGTATTGATTTCGGCTGTCGAGCTTTCGTCACAGATTCGATGAATCGAATGTATAATGTTATTCATGTGATATAGTTATGTGTCATCGTTACTAACGGGGTTCGAGTATCAACCTTTAATTTGATGGCTGTGCGTGAGGAATTTTTTTCTTTTTCGTCTTCGACAATGTAACGCGTGATTAGAGGGGTTGCAGAGGGAATCATAATATATAATATATAATATATAATATATAATATATAATATATAATATATAATATATAATATATAATATATAATATATAATATATAATATATAATATATAATATATAATATATAATATATAATATATAATATATAATATATAATATATAATATATAATATATAATATATAATATATAATATATAATATATAATATATAATATATAATATATAATATATAATATATAATATATAATATATAATATATAATATATTGAAACGAATATTATATACAGGAAAGAAAGATGAAAGTGAAGAACTCGGTGAGCGTACGACACTTCCGGTCTCGTCGTTTCACGCGTGACGAGCCAATATCGTATCGTATTATCTAATATACTTCGATAAGTCTGAAGCTCTCGCAGGCTAAGCTAAAGACAAGGCTAATGCTTCGGATTTATGTGGGTTAGGGCGTCGACTCGACGACGCGTGTATGCCGCTTGCCTATGCGCGCGGAGAAAATCGTCGAGTTTTGCATGCGCGGACGCTCCCGGCTGCATCACTCAACTCGGTGGCGGTGTGTTGCACCGTGTGATGCAGGCGATATGTGACTCATGGCGAGGTGGTCCATGCGCTCTCTCGCTACCCACCTAATCCGGTGCAGAGTACTCCACGCTGTAGCCGCGTTCGCTGAGACGTGGAGAAGAGCGCGCGGGTTAAAACGTAGGAAGTTAGTCGATAGGGAGATGGAAACCGACGAAGGACGAGAGAGACGAAGGCGGTGGTTACAGAACGAGAGGAAGCGGCGAACGAGAATACAATGAACGAACGCTCGCGAACTCTCCTCGATTGCTCGTCTCTCATCTCGCAAGAGATGAATGAGCCGAGAGGACCTCATGTAAACGCGAAACACAATGCGGGCGTGTGGATCTCTTGGGTTGCGAATGCTCGTGGCAAACGAGGTCAACGATGCCAAATCATTGTGGAAAAAAAAAAAAAAATGTATTCATGAAAATGTTGAATTAATAAAAATTTTATGTTTCAATCGACTCAGCGAATAATCGAAATTTTAATGCACATTTTCATCGACTTTGTATGAATATTCTTGGGAAATCGATTCTTTAGAAACCGGAAATCATAAAAAAATTGTATTTCGGAAGGAATATTGAAAAAAATGATTTTAAGGTTAATCCCATTTCATACGCAAAGATCGTGTATTTCGGAGCTTTTTATTAATTTTTTTTTTTCAATTAATGTTAAAGGGTTTTCGATGTTTTGAAATTATTTTTTAATTAATTAAAATGTTATTATTCAATTATTAATTATTTGTTCTTCAGAGATATTTAGTGGGAGGAATAATATTTAACTTACAATACGAGTATTTCATGTCAGACACCAGTCCTATAGTGCCACAAGTTCCTCAACATATTACGATGCTGAAAGAAAAAAAGGAAACGTTGAAAAATCTATCGTGCGAATATAAAGCCTGAGAGAAAATAGTGACAGGAAAATTGGTCCTTCCCGTATGGGGTACGAGGGCACACGAGAGACGCGAAGTTATTGTATAGGTGCATAGGATGTACTTTCGTCTTCGTCGCTTGTGGATTCTCTCTTCGCGAAGTATTTTTTTTTTTTTTTTTTTTTAACGAACACCCGCTCGTTTCGCACGTCAACGTTGTATACTGTATATACAAACACTTCGGCCTTTAGCATAGTTTTGTGCCGTAGCCGCGGCACTGTACGGGTTGGGAAATTATTATTCTTTTTCATCACGTTGCCCCGTAGCACATTGCAGCCACGTTGCGGATGAGTCCGCGCGATAGAACACCCGAGCTAGAAGTGCAGTCGAGCTACAAGTCGTGCGTTGCTCGGGGGGGTCCCGTTGAGAGTTGACTTGACTCTTGTGCCGCGCGCGCGATCTCTCGCGCCGACGAGTTCACGTCGTTGTATTTCAAACTTCACAGTAATCCACTACATCATATAACACAGAGTTTCGCATTTATATTTTCTATAGGAGTAATAATACTTCGAAGTTGTACGGTTATAAACCCCACCGTACTCCCATACCTCTCCTGTCCCTCTCTACCGTTCACTTTGTAATTTAAGCACGACACGGAATAACGCGTCTCGGGGGCCCACGCATAACGTTTATTGTACGGAGAACGCGGGCACACTTCGTGAGCCCAGCGCGTTGCTGCCATGGATTCTTTATATATCGAAGGATCGAGTCCACGATTATATTCGTATCGTACACTCGACGTCTACGGACTGCCACTTCGGGATACGAGCCCATTGTTCGCCTCATGTTAATTCTCGGGCGTTGACGGGCTCTCCTGAGACCGCAACGATCAGCTATGGAATTTCTACGAGTAGCACTCTTTTGTCACGGCTATTAAATTCAGACTGATTAATATTGCGACAATTCCTTCCTCGAATATATATTACTCCCGAGTTATTCATGAAATATTTATACATATATATGTATATGTATAATAAAGATTTTTTTTTCTCGTGAAAATTTATTCGCCATAGTTGAGAAAATCGTAACGATACAGATCGCGACATCGTATTGGCAGAAAAAAAAAAAAAAATCAGAAAATCGCTGAACCGCTGAAATGGCTGAATCGTAAAATCAGAATTACTGTACAGCAATAGCGAATGTGAAAGAATGGGGCAAAACGAGCCAAAGGCCCCACAAGGATTAAATTTGATAAAAATTGGCCATTTTTTTTTTATTCCATAGTATTTTTTTTCAAGTTTTGAGTAATTGAAAATTAATACTTAATAATAATAATAATAATTCATAAAAAAAAATTCTGTTTAATTTTAGCTAAATTTTTCGTAGTTCTTTCAGTTTTTATGGCATATTTTGTCAAAAATTTGTAAGACAAACTTTCGGAGCAATTTTTTTTATCGCAACGCTAAAACTCGCCGAAGTAACAATCGAAATAAATCGTTTCATCGTCGCCGGCGGTGGATTTTTTTTTTTTTTTTTTTTTTTTCATCGTTGTCGGATATAGCGCAGGGATAAAGTGTTCTTTTTCACGTTTTCCACGCAAGAAGCTTACCGGAAAACACGCCGACGGGACCTCAATAAAATCTTAACTGCCGCGGTCTCTATAGTCATGAGACGTAAGATTGTGTCCGTTCGTTACCGGAGGTTCAAAGTGATTTCACGAGGCCGCAAACACGGAACCGATTCTACCCCCTTATCCTTTCGTATCTGTTATACCTGTGCTGTGTAGATCCTAATTTTATGGCCTAACCGATATCACTGCTCTCTCTCTCTCTCTCCCGAGTTCTTGAGAGAGAAAGAGAGAGAGAGGGAAAGACGCAACACAAAAGTGCACCAGTATTACCTACGCGAGAGGAAAGAGATAGGTCCGTTGGACTGAGTGCGGTGAGCCATTGGCTTAATGGTTCTGACGAACGGAGAGTGAATGCACCTGTCGTCGTCGCGGTGTGCGGCTGAAAGAGTATATACATGTTACACTCTTTCACCAAACGAAATTCCGATGTACAAACAGCGCAAGGTGATCATCGATCATTGTTTCGTCGGTGTATTTAGGATCGGAACATCGCCAATGTATCCGGTGGGATTTCAAAAGGTAGTCGAAGAGGAATATACTTTTCGTCGCGTAAAATATATACCTATATTTATTGCGTCCGAGCCGTAGTCTCCAGCCTTTGCGCAATCGGTGAAACTTGGAAACGGTATATACATATCCGACAAGCGTAAGCAATGTTATTATGTTAGTTTATTGGACTTATACGGGAAACATCTTGAGAGCTTCTCGGCTCCGAAATTTCCGAGATTTCGTAAAGATTTATCTAAATTACTTGGCAAAGAAAAAAAAAAAAGAAGAACAGAAACAGTATCGGGCAAAAGCCGATTTACTAACGATAAAAAAAAAAAGATAACCGATTATCAAATCGAAAAATAAATATTTGTTCGAATTTTCTTTTCCTATAACAGCTTTCGATTTATTTTGAATTTTTTTTTTTTTTTTTTTCAATAAACTTTTGTTACTGCGCATGTACTTTAGAGTACACCGCCCCTAACCGACCATCCTATGATTATCTCGTGATAAAATTCGTAATTTTTTATAAAAAAATTCAGCTATATATATTAAAAAAAAAAATTGATAAAAATCTGTTAAAATTAATCAAATTTCATTAACGATATAAAATGATATCGATATCAATATCAATAACAAATATTTGGTCAATAGTCGTGTCAACAGTCGTTTCGCGTTCAATGACAAATCTAACTTGCGACACATAGTTCGGTCCGAACGGTTCGTATTGGGAGGCCCAATGCGTGCGTGGATATAGTTTTAAGAATCACGACACGAAATTACCGCCCCGGTCACGAACAAACTATATTTGTCTCACGCACACACGTAGACACGAAAAAGCAACACAATTTGCGAGTGAAGAACGATCCGCGAGAGCCATCGATCCTATAATATACATCGCGCCGCTTGGTAACCTGTTACGAGAGTGAGAAAGAGATTCGCCTCAGGGTCAGACATCTGCGCATCGATATGAGAAGCTCGTCTTTCGTTCGCGAACGATACTCGTAATTATATTACAGTCTACATGTACCCGTATTACACATACGTTTAACTATAATATCCTATGTACGAGTGTTGCGGTCCCATTTGACGACTATCGTCGTCGCCATTGACGTTTCATCGTCGTCGCTACATATAACGACGATACGCAGTCCGTACATTTCATTCCGAGTCTCTATACGTTCTTCGAACGAGTTTCCGGAGCTCCATTTGTATACATGCGGAAAAAATGTAAATTTCGATCGGAACACCCAGTCTACTCTACCAAAAAAAAAAAAAAAAAATCGTACTCCAAAAATAAATATTAAATAAATAACTCCCAACGAAATTATTAATAATAATAAAAATGATAATAATAATGATAACAATAACGATAATAAAAAAAATAATAATAATGATAACAATAACGATAATAATAATAATAACAATCATTTTCCAGAAAATTAACTCTTCCGATGCATTTTCTACTCCAAAAACTTATTTTTATCGCCATTGTTGAAAATTAATTATTTTCGCCCTCTAATATATCACGAAAAATGTTGTAATGGAATTTGCAATTTTTTCCACATTGAGCAATTAATTTAAACAAAGGGATGTTTGACTATTTAAAAAAGTGTAATCCTTGCCTTCTTCTTTCGATCACTTCAATGACTTTACAGAGAGATCTATTACTCGAAGATTTAATCTGTGTTCTCAACTACATTACGTGTACAATATAGAGGCGCATCGACGTCGGTAGCGCAAAAGTCCGGGTGACACGCAACCGACGAAAGAATGAACAGGGAGCTTGGTATGTATAAAGTGCGTTCGTACGAGTAACCGCCTCTGTCGAGTGTCGGGGCTCGTCGTCTCGCGCCACGGAAAATTGTCTTTTTCTTTGCCTCGCCGGTGTAAGCAACGAGGCCACGGGAATCGCGGGGGCGACATTATCGTCAGTGAACGAGCGACCGACCGATGCAGAGTTTGCGACTCGGCATCGGCGTACACGGATACACAATTCTGTATCGTATACAAATATCACTTCGTAAAATATATTTAGCACTCCGTGTGCGCGTATTTGTGTATATAAAATGTATAAGTATATAGAATAACTCTCGGTAGTTCATTGCGTACGGAGAGTCGAAGTTACATACGTGTACGAGAGACTCAAACACAGAGTGAGGAGAGCGCGGAGAGGTCTCGTGTAGAGCTGAGAGTTAGAAGCCCACACGGTAGCGAACATTGTTATTCAAATCAGGCATTGTCTCACCCGGAGCGGGCGAGCGCTCTCGGGCAGATGCTAATTTTTCGGTCCCCGCTTATTACACGATCGGCGTTCCTAATGTGTCTGAATATAGATCAGCCATTGGCATCGAGAAATATAGATATAGTCGGCGAGATAATCGCTGTACCGATGTTAAAACGTACAGTATATCGGATGATACGCTATGATGTATCGAAGGATCGATGGATCATTATATATACATATAATATAATATGTGTACGTATACCGAGGGGCGTTATGTGCTCACGCGCGGGCGCGAGTTAATGCGTTCGAAGCGCGCAGGGCGTGTAGATCGACTCTCGCGCGCATTGACTTCTCTCTGTCTCGAGTTGAGTTTCGCGTTTAACCAGTCAACGATTTGATCGACATCGACGGCCCACGTTAAGTGCGACCGCGAGCGCTCGACGGTTGCGAGTCATGCGAATCGTTGAGGGACAGAGATCCAACGAAACGGGGACAGACCGGGCGCGAGATTGCATAAATCATTGTTACTTTATCGCGGGCGACACGTACGAGACACTGCTGTACATTCTATGCTCACTACTCTCGACCTTTGAACTGGAAAATTATAGATCACAGACATTACGATCTACGATCGATAAGAATCGATATTCTTTCGTGCAATTTTTTTTCTGTTTTTTTTTTTTTTTTTTTTTGCCACGACGTTGCACGCAACTATGGGCGGCCAAGTGGGCAAATTAGACTGGAATTTTCCTATTTTTTTGTTTAATACAATGCATTTTTATATTTTACAAGTTACAAGTTACGTTTTTTAGTATAGTAATTTTCAAATACATAAACACACTTATCGAGAACAATTCTGTGAGAATGGGTTGAACATTGATTGCAGCAAAATAAAAAAAAAAAATTTGTTTCGTTTCGCCAAAATGGGCTCTTAAAACGACGAAAAAATGTTACCGAAAGACGCATTTAAAAATCAATATTTGGTTTTTTTTGTCTTTATGCCCTCTGTATGGTTTGTTAAAAAATAAAGCCGATTTTCTTAACATTCATAACAACATTCAAATTCCTTGTGAATACTTTTCGGCTTTCCGCGAGAGAGCGATGCAATACTTTGTAAATTCGATTCCACGATTCCGAAAGTAAAGCGGAAGATTTGCTCAGCGGTAGAAACGAAATTCACAATTAGGAAAAATGTCCTAATTACCGATTCTCTGCATTCAACAATGAATGCCCTCGTAGTTCAACCCCTCGTGAGAAATCGATTTAAAACGCCGCCGCGGGGAGATTTTTTTTAGTCGCGATCGGGCGACACACCGCGCAAGATCGGTGAAACGTACGTTGGAACTCGTTGCCACGGTTGCACCCGACGACGATATAGAGACATAAAGAAAAGACGTGCGACATCCTGCCCCGCGGGCGGGCATTGGCGAGGTATAAATCATCGGCGCAAGGATTGCATTTCAATGCGCGATTATATCCCCGCGAGCCGTGGCGCATTGCGCGGCTCGTCTCGTTTCAATCTATGTGTACCTATAACAACGCGTATTCATGTGTTGCACGATACTAAAAAAAATGCCCTGCGATCAAGCGGGCAGAGCATCGGGAGCGACGACAAGTTTTATTCAGCGTACGCATTGCGCACATGCTATTTGCGCTTCTCTGTAAATACATACAAATATACATATTTATCTTTCGATGTGTTAGTCGAAAGAATCTTTCTTTCGTCGTCGATTCAATAAAATACAACAACGGACGGTGATTTTGTTCGGTTGGCAGCGCTTCATCAACCCCTCGCCGCTCAGTGTCTCATCCACACACTCCGTCTCGTTACAAATGCAGAGAACGCGTATCCGGCGCGCGTTGCACGCTGCACAGGACGAACCCTGTATATCCTCTCTCTTCTTTATTCGTTTCTTTTTTTTTTTTTTTTTCCTACCTCTTCCTTTCTTTTTTCATTAAATTTTTTCTCTTCGAATAGAAAAGTTTAGAATCCGACACTATCCTAGTCTGCTGACAGCGCCAGAGGCACTGTCTATGCTCGACATGATTCGTTTCGAACACGTAATTTCTTTCGTTCTTTTCCTTTCTCTCTTCATCAGCTTTGTTCCGTTGCACCCGGAGCCTGTGCATCGGGCTGAGTCATGCATCGATATACCCACACGTGTCGGTCGAGAATCATTAAACAGTTATTTACTGTAGAATATATATACATTCTATATGGGCGTATAGATTGTACTTACTAACTAGAATAATAAAAGAATTTAGTACTCTCAGTTATGATTGACACATCGAATTTATCGATTGATTTTATTAAATCCCAACGCTTTATATTGTGAACGGCAACATTTACTATAAACTTCAAATGGCGTAACGCGTAAAACATCGATGGATCGAAAATCGTAACACAATAAATTAGTTAGATAAAAATTAAGTCATTTTTCTCTAAAATATCATCAAAAAATAAATTAACGATATGGAAAAAAAAAAAAAATTTGAATAATTTTT
Organism: Buathra laborator; assembly: GCA_934046635.1. Classification (NCBI taxonomy): domain Eukaryota; kingdom Metazoa; phylum Arthropoda; class Insecta; order Hymenoptera; family Ichneumonidae; genus Buathra; species Buathra laborator. The sequence goes on along the minus strand of OW203895.1, from coordinate 18,179,510 downwards.
GGAAAGTTTCAAAGATTTAAGAACTTTCGCCAGATTAATGTCTATTAAAATAAAATATATTGAACTTTCCTTTTTTTTAAATTTTATTTATATTATTATTATACTACATTATTTGCATTATTTTTTTTATATTATAATTTCATATTTTTTAATAATAATAATAATGACATTGTCCGCATATATTTTATTTTTTGGTCGACAACATAAAACTTTAGGTCTTTTTCTAATTAAATGCGCGTCACGATAAAGAAAACTCCATTCCGTTGTTGCTGCTGTTTTTCGGTCGCGATGTGTCGACTCGATCGGATTCTCGCGAGGCTCGTGCGCGTTCGGTGAAGCAAACAAATTACACATCACCCCGCGGTCTCGTAAGTACGCGAGGGCTCGCGTCCGCATCGAGACGCGCTATTAAAGCGCGCCGTTCGCATGCAAGCGAGCGTACGTTATACGAGGAGAATCGCGCGCTTACCCAGCCTCGATGCACTCTCCGCGCGCGTGCATTCACCGATCCTGTCGCATTCGCGTTCGCGCGAGTATCCAGGCAGGTTGAGCTGCTGCTCTTGCTGCTTCTGTTGCTGGCGCGATCCACGTGCCGGGCGTTGCGTGCGACACGCCCAGCGCAGTAGTGCGTGCGCGATTCTCGTACATGTCTTACCTTTTACCCATACAGTATTGTATGGAAACCAGTTGAGGGGGAGGGGATTCCACTCCGACACGTTTATGAATGTCCCCGAACCTTCTACAGTGAAATTTGTTGCTCGATGCGGGACCTCAATCTCTTTACATCGCCAATAGCGAAAGATTTTCAAAGGATCCATTTGCGCACGAAATTTAATTAATTTTCTTCTTGAAGTTTGTCTGGTTTTTCTACGGTGTCCAGTGGTCCTGATAATCCCGGAATAATCCTGGAATGTCCTCAAATTTATTCGTCTGCCTTAAACTTTGTTTTTTCGATTTTTCCGTAAAATTTTGACTTTACCATTCCTTCAAAATGTTCTAAAAAGTTGAGTTCGTAAATGACTCGTTAAATAATTTTTATTTTTTTTTTTCGATTTTGTTAAGATTTTGATCCCATTGGGAATTATTCAAAATTCGCTCTAAATCTCATTTTTAGTTGAAAATGCAACGATACATCGTTCGTAATTAATAATTTGATCGATTTTTTTTTTTTAGTCCTGGAAAAGTCCTATAAGGGTCTTTGAATTTTTTGGGGACTTTTTACCCCTTTGGAGATCGTGTTTTAGTAAAGATTAGTAATTGCCTGCGAATCTTTGTCGCGAAGTGATTATGGGGGATGAAAGATTCGGCCGCCGAAGGGATAATGATCACCTATCGTTATCTCGAACTGGATAATGTCAAACTGCACGGATTATCGTATAATTCAGCTCGCCCCCACGTTCATATTTAACAAACTTGAGGTCTAAATCACCTATGATTATCCACGTCACGACGTCTTCATTATTTCTCTCTGTATCCACCCTGTTGGCTGCTTCATCTCGTTTCCACTGGCATATCCCCTGAATCCAGTCGCGCGCGCGCCCGCAACATCGGGAACTCGTTATATTCTTAACCGTGTGGAGACCCCGAGTCACGATATACCTGTCGAACTCGCTTTCGCACAACCGATAACTAGACAGTTATCTTTCACCGCTCGGTCATCGAGACATACGAAAATATCAAACGCCATGCAGAGACGATATCCCGTGTGTAATATAGGTTTTGTGTATAAGATTTGCGGTGTTCCCTCCGCAGCCGCTCGTTGATCTTGAGGTGAACAAAAATTCGTTCAAAGTACACAGTGCAAACCTGAAAAGGCTATAATAAAATCAAAACCAACGACCCACAGGGCAATATGTTTATTTGTTCAACTCGACGGACGCTTCCCCCGAGTAGATAAAAATAATTTCCACTTATATTCGCACCGCTCAGGTTAACTCTAATCCATGAACTCGGAGAATTGCTCTGCTAATTACTTCTTCCTATTCATTTCATGTCCATTTGCATGTTCGTGAGATCTTTCTTAAGTATACAGCGGAAAAATCGCATTGCAGTTGCCGATCGGTTCATTTATTACCGATTTTTTTTGTTTCCGAGTTGAAATATCAATTATTATCTGAAATCATATCTTTATTTGCACTTTAAAGCACATTTCGCGAAATTCCATTGACGAAAAAAAAATTAGCTACAATCAATAATAAAAAAAGTGCTCCAAAAAAATCTCGAACAGCAGTGCAAGATAATTCTGGACAACGATTCGCAATAAAGAAGCATTATTATCAATTTTTCATTATCGCTATCGTAATCGCCATATTAATACCTTATGTCGGTAAATAACTGATGAAAAAAAATTGAAAAATCGTTTGTATCGATATGCTTTGGTTGAGTAATCCCGGTTATTCGAGACGCTCAATGCGATCCTGGAAGTGTCCGGATCGGCTGCGGTCCGTTGGCCACCTCGACTAATCGAATTAAGATCGAGTCGGCCGATAGAGCGACACGCGTCTCAACGCCTTGTCATTCACCGTGGAAGCATTCAATTAGTTCGATCGCGCCGTCGTTCTTTACTTCACTGTTCCGCCGATAGGTCGAGAGCATTATGTGTATCGTATAACACGACTGGTATTGAGATAATGTACCGTAGATCAGGATCCATTCGATATATATCGGACGTTAAACTGGTTCAAAGCTGATATTTAGTTAGAAGCCAACGGTCTGATAAAACGTAACGCGGTAAGTTGAGTTAAATCTATATGTAACCGGGACAAGATCGATCTACCGAGGCGTGATGAGTTATAGATATAAAGCGACGCAACGAGGCGCGGCGGAATTGATCTATCAAAGGCGATAGAGCGTAGCCGTAGCGCGTGCTGCTCGAGGCGACTCCGTTCAACCACATCATCGAGACTCATCATACCCGTACGAAAGGATCGAATAAACCCTTTGCTCGATACTATATATATATATACATATATGTGGTTATATATGTATATGTATACATATATGTATCTATATATCCGTCGGAATGATTTCGATAGTCTCTTCAAGTTCGGTGCCGCCGATCTTTCGTCTTCGGACACACGTTACCTGTGGGATCTTCAATGTTCTCATAATGTAGACGAGAAGCATTTTCTGTATATATAAGTACCGCGCGCGTGATAGGTGAATGAAGAAGGTATACCTCTTATGAAAACGCTTAGCAACGCCGGCTTTTCTCCTCCCCCTCCCACCCTCCCCCTTCCCCCCCGCCACATCCCCTCTCTGACGATGATGCTTTCTCGACCGTCGATCTACGTCTCTCCTCTCGTGGGATAGAAATGTCTGAATAATACACCCGAATTAGAATAAAGACTCTGAACCGACGAGATTTAATATATGGCTCTGACTCTTCGGTTTCGTTATAGTTCACTGTTAAAGGGATACCAACAATAATCATGGAGTCTCTCTTCTGTAAATACCGTGTGAATTTTGCGCGCGGAAAAACTGAATTTGTTTATCTTTTAATTTTCTTTTTTTTTCGTTTATTTCAAATAATATTTGTTGCATCCGAAATTTAGGGCGCTCGTCACAAAAAATTTTTTTTTTTGACGGAAAAAAAAATCACATGGGGTAAGCAATTCATTGTTGTGCGCCATGTACGCTTTTCGTCAAATTTTCGTCTAAAAAACATCAGAAAAAACTCCGAAGGATGCGATTAGTCGAATTAATCATTTACCACATATTATTTTTCGTATTTAAAATCTTTTTCTTCATATTCAATATTTTTATTATTTTTAAAATATTTCTATCATAATTCATTTGTACTTTTACTGAAATCAATTAATTATCATGTTTCGGTATGTTTCGGTACATCGAAAATGTGATATGCTTTCTCCACAAATTTTTTTAAGGTCGATTATAAAAAAATGCATTCGAAAACCTGATTTTACTATAGCTACTCAAATTGCTTCGGCTCGACCACATTCCCAAAACGGTTAAAAGTAAATTAAGATTCAATGCGAATTAAGCGAGTCATTGGCAATCCCTGCAACATCTTTCTTCTCCTATACTCTTTGATCTTTTTATTAATTATTATTCATATGCCTGTACTCAGCCCTCTCCCACACGCATAATCTCAATTTGTATAGATTTATCGGCTCTCCGCTAAGTACGTGTACACGAAAAAAAAAAAAAAAAAATCCAAACGTAGAATCATTCCAGGTGAAGCAACGCCGTGGACACCGGTAGCCGCACGCGTTTTCTTTTTCTATTTATTTTTGTAATTCTGCAATAAATATGCTCACCCGCGCACAAGCCATGGCGTTGGCCATAGCAAACGCATATTATATTCCCCCGCCGAACCCTCTCCATCCCTCTTTTTCTCTCGTAACACGAACGATGCACTCGCTGCGGCTAATGCATTCAAATGTATTCACGACGGCGTTTACGCGCGACGCTTCATTAGCACGATCGGCGCTCTTGGCTCAGAGGGAGTGAGAAAGATGTACTCCACTCGGTGGCTGTTGGGTTCTGCCATAAGAGACACACCACGTATGTATATACATATATATATATCCGAGGTTCGTGAGACGAGGATAAAACATGCGAAGCAACGGCAGGAGCTCATTCGAGCCGAGAGTCATCGCCGGGAAGCGCGTCGTTCGCTATGAGAGCGCGCGTTGGACCGCGCGCGACCGACTCATATGCACAGCGATAATTTAATTATTACGTTAGATTTGCTAATTTAATGCGCGCGTCTCTCGCTCGGGGCGTTTCGCTCCGGGACTCGCTCGACGCGCAGACTTCGCGTCTTCTCTTTTTCTTTTTTTTTTCTTTTTTTTTTTGCGACTGGCTTAGGAAATGAGAGTGCAGTCCCACTGCGGAATATACTGTACGGAATATGCATTAAAGTATAGATATATACTGTATATTGTGGGACAGGTTTGACAACCGTAAGTTTCTGCGGGACTCCCACAACGCGAGCGACTAATATCCGCTTCGCTGTTTGGGATCTTCGTCTTCGTCAATGATGCTGCCCCCGGACCAAGAAATTCCGCGACGTCGATGTTTTATTTTTGTCTCGCACACGGAATTACCGGCATCGCCAGGCGCCTGAAAGATACTATAGCGACGCGACCATATACCATGCATCCAGCTGCACTTGGTGGAGCATAAGCTCGTTTGTTTCTTGCGCTCGTATAGGCCGAGTTTGCTTCGCCTTCGAACGGGAGAAAGAGGATTGCGCGAACAATTACGACGCGAGAGCGTATCGATTATAACTGATTAATTATTCCTGTTTTTGCGAGCGTTCCGAACGAAGATTCTCATCCTTATGGCGTACCTTCACACCAGCTAAGTAACGCGATGGATAATTCTCGCAAGATACTTGGATACGATGGAAAAAACGTAACCGTCCTGCGTTTTTTTTTTTTTTTTTTTTTTTCGGGATTAAAATCATTAGTAAGGGACAATCTTTACGATGACACATTTAAGTTACTTTGTGGCCATTTTTTTTATGGAAAATTTTCGGAAATTTCGAAACAAATTCAATTTCATTCAATTTCGGGGGCTTTTTTTCGATTTGTCGGAAGGGTTATTAAAAAAATATACAATATGGAATACAAACGATGTAATGAAGAAGTTATTACTAACGACGTTGCAAAGATTTTAATGAACGCGTATATCGATTCACTGATGACGAAATATAAATATTCAGTAACGCGTCATCCAGACGCCATTCTGATCAATTTTTGCGATTGAATTATTAATTTTTTTTCTATATTCGGATAATGATCGAGAATTCGTAACGAACCCCACCATCGATTATGTTTAATATTGCAATACACAGAAACACACGTAGATCGGGATTATTATGTCGCGTGATTTTATATTACGAACCGCGTAGTTAGCGAACGCAGTTAACAGTTAGTTAGAGAAAACGGGTCAACGCGGAAATTCCAGTTGAATCTCTTCTGAACCCCGGGTGAGTTTTATGCTATACACTCTTATACTTCATTTGCGAGGGGTACACGCGGGTCAACCAAGCCAAGCGCCAGTTTGCCTCGTGTACGGAATATATATTTAAACATCGAACTCTATTTCATAATGAGAGTCAAGAGTGCCCCGGCGAAGGCGCGGGTGGATTTTCTTGAGTATGCCTACCGTAGATCTGTTGCACGATAAGTCCCTGTAGTATATCGCACAAGCGGTTGGGGGGGTGTAGAGGGGGCGGGGGGTGTGCGACTTACATAACGCAGAATCGATGCGCGCCGATCAACCTCTATCGGCGTGATGAGAATATTTTTATTACCCTGTTGAATTACCGAACGCGTAGTATGCGAATCGCGCTCGATGGAAAAATATACTAAATCGTCGCCAACACATTCGTGATAATAAAAAAAAAAAAAAATCTAATAAAAATAACATCGATAATAAATAATATCAATAATCATAATTCTTGATTAATATATCATTAATAGATTGTTGCAAATTTATAATTAATTTATAAATGTACAAAAAATACGATAAATTATGAAATGTTTCATTCAGCCGCACGGGATTTATATCCCCGATTGGATTTTATAGATAAAAGCGATGTAAGAAAAACAGCGCACCCACGGCGATCTCGCATTACATACTCCCGCGAAATTCGATCCTCTTCCGACACCGTGTCGAGATCAAACGCCGTCGAGATGTTGAGCCAATTCGCCTCGCGATTTGTTCTCTACTTCACCGATCGAGCAATACATCTCGCGATCTACGGAATCACTTATACCTACGGGATAACTTAAGTTACTCGGAAAATCATCGAGTGCAAGTGTAATCCATCGCTCGCCGAGTAAACTTCGTAAGCAACTTGTAAGAGCTTCTCTAGTTTCTTGATACAGGAGTTTATCCGATTTTAACTCGCGCTGCCGACAACGAGATCTTAATTATCCGGATTTGTATACGAGAATCTCGGTCGGTGTTTTCTCTCTCCTTAACTCGATTAAATGACGATATGTATTATCGAATCGAAGCAAATTGTTGTGCGTACGCAAGTGAGTTAAAACCTCCCGATCTCACCTATAGGCCGACGACCGTTTGCGAGTTGATCGCAATGCGTGCCGCTTACAAATTCTCTCTGGTACTTCGCTGTACAGAGTCACGGGTGGCTTCTGCGCTGGTGTTGTGCTGTATAGTAATATACCGGTATAGTATATACGTAAAGACCGTGTACGTCCCCTTTCGTCGAGACTTACGTAAGATTATGACATCCGTGACACAATCGCGTGTAACACTAGTATGCGTATACTATAAGTACGGATACAGTTGACGTTATAGTATATACGAACGCGTGCGCGACTCGTAGAACGCCCTCTTTCCGTGACAGAAAGCCCCGCCACTGTTATAGACGCTCGCGCGCACGCTTTTTCGCAACTTTCGGCTTTTCCATGCCAACCGAGTAATTGCTAGACTATCGTCATCGACGTCGCGGTCATCGCCGTCAGGCATCGTCTCCACTCGCGTGTGGTATATACTATATTATAAATAGATATTATTGTAATGTATGTATTACCGAGCGCAGCGCATGTCATACATATGTCTTTCGCAAATCTTCACCCACATTGGAGTTATTGTGCGATTCGTACAATTGCTTTCTTATTCGATATTTAAGTTTATTTATATCGTTTTTTCTTCAGTATTCATTTGACTCGAGTAATGTCAATTTTTTTTAGGATTTTTCGAAAATTTTCTTGATTCGGTTTTATCAATATTGCCGCGTCTTGTTATCTGTATTTTTAATCAAACGACGGAGCCATTTTTTCCATTCGGAATCTTTTCGAAATTGTAATTCCGCCGGGAAAATCGAAGATATTTCGAATTGGATCAATGATAAAATTTTGGTTTTGTGACTCATTTTTGAAGATTTACAAGAAATTTTTTATCAACTTCGCTGCTGCTTCGAATAAATTTTAGTGAGAATGTATATCACGTACCAATTTTGATCGTCACGATGGCTGGAAATCATTGACGTTAACCTTAGACTAAGTCTTATATTTATTATTTTTCATCATCATCGTCATCATCATCATCATCGACTGTTGATAGAATAGAATTGATGACTCAACTCTATTCGTATGAATCACCTTGTGATATCACGTCGCGATCGTTCATTCACCTCATCTCGCCGCATACGTGACGAACGTATGGATACGGCAAGGTAAAAAAAAAGAAAAAGAAAAAAAATTCTAATTCGAGCGTTCATAATCTCGTTTCGCTTCACTGCCGAGCAGATCGAACTCTCTCAATGAGCAATGATTGCTTTCCATCCAATGCACGATGAGCACATGTATGCGCTTTAAAATCGCCATTCGAGAGCGTGACGCGTTCCGGATGCATCGCTTAGACGTAAAAGCGAACTAATTCGCACATTCGCAACGATCGCAAAAGCACACTTTGCTACACTAAACCCAATCGGTAACCGTGAACGATCGAAAATTGCTAGAAAATTTCGAAATCTCTCTTCTCTCCGTACAAATTTAAATTATAGATTCCTCATGGCGGTGTGTGAGATAAATTTTTGAGATAAAAATTACTCCTGAAACGTTTCAAAATGCTTGCGACAAATTTTAATTGAAAAAATACTAAATAAATTTAAAAAACCGCCAACAACTGGGCGATAAAAATATTTTTTAATTTTTCCCAAAATTCCATCATTTTTTATTTAAAAATAATTTTTTTTTCAACCACCGAAAAGTATGCAATCTAAATATTTTCTGATTACCACAGTTATTCCTTTTTTTAAATATTCATATTTATCATTTATCGATGATTTTTCATCCGTACATCGCAAACCGAAAACAATGAAAAAAATCGGCCGCTCAAATTTCGTTGTTACGTGTTCTCGCGATAACCGCGAAGGGTGAAGAAAATAAAGGTAAGATAACAAGAGAACGAATAATTCCGAGTTTGAAAGCCACTCTCGGGTTCCCAACTGTTTGCTCCGTTCGGTTTCTTAATCGTAATTGTTTTCCGACTTAATACATTTATAATGTCGAGTCATCAACTCAACCTGGGGGCTCTGATTGCTGCGCGATTACGCGCCAATGCGCCTGTGGGTTTTGCCACTGCGTTAACGAGCTTGCGACGAGACTAGGAGATAACCGCCAGTGGGAATAGAACAAAGATGAAGACTAACAGAGAGGAGTGAAGATGATAATGTCCGTTCTGTGGAGACTGCGAAGAGGCGCAGGTTCACGCGGTGGCAAACGTACTACTGTCGCTCGCAAGCTATGTCTATAAAATACATTTTGCGCTGCTCCTCTCGTCATCGTTGAGCTCGAAAGGAATTATTATTCGTGTGAAATACGCCGCTGCGCTGAGCTAAGCAGATGAGTTTAGCGCGGTTTTTCCGGTAAACGGCTTTTGTAATTTCGAATAGTTTTATCCTTCGTGTCCCCCGCGAGATTCGGTGATCTCTCAGCAACGAGTGGATCGGTCAGACGAGATGTAACGAGTCGCCCCCTTCACCACAGAAGAACAGAGCTCCGAGTAGCATAAAGAAGAATGAGAAGCTACGACTGGGTGGTATAGTTTTTTGTGTGGCGACCGAAACGAGCGAACGAGTCGGGAGAGTGAACGAGAGGCTCCTCATCGGTAGGCCACAAGCGAAGAATATGATTTTGTTTTCATATTCCGGGGGCGGCAGCGTCGGCCTGCATTGCAATGAGGACAGAAGCGTCCCGTGCACAACGGAGAACCGAGAGGAACACAGCCTTCTACCTTCTTACGACCGGAAGCGAGGGGGGCGCACGCGTATCCGGCTATGTGGGACGCCTCGAGGAGGTCCATCCAATACCTATACGCAACCCTGAACGATTCTGTGTGAGCGAAGCAAAATAAAAAGAGAGAAAGTTATTGGCGCCCTGAGAAAAAAAATTAACCACAAAAATAGAGTTAATTTGAAAATCAATGAAGATCGTTTGAATCTCTTCTTGGAGTTCGAAAAGCGAACAAAAGCGAAAAAAAGCGTTTCTTTTTCATGAAAAAAAAAAAAAAAAGATCGCATCTCTATCCCACTGTGATTGTTGGTAATAATATTCCGATCACGTAAAAAAATTCCGCGTTCTAAATATTGAAGACAAGAGTAGGATTTTTGTAACAAGAAATTTGGAAAAATGATAAATAAATAAAATTCGAACTATTTTCGCCCATTTTATATTCACACTTGGGAATTTTAAGAAAAACTTTGATTTTTTTTAATAAGATCTTTGTTACCGATGAGAAAAAGCTGCCGATCCTTTCCCCTTAAATAAATAAATAAATAGATACAATGGTGAAAACAAAAAATGAACGGCAGATTTCTCCTCGGAGCGAGAAAAAAACGAAAGATTTATGTGTTCTTCCTCGTCGAATTTATCGCGTCGATCTTCGCAGGAAAGCCAAAGTCGTGAAGGCTACCTGCGTGCGCGATGATCCGTTGACTACCGAGAGACCGATCCTTTCCCAACTTTTCTTCGTGTCTTTCACGCGGGAACTGCGGAATCAGGATCTACATAGTCGGCGGGTATATTTACATCGTTGTAAACTATCTAATTATTAGTTTCGTTTTTTTTTTCGACTAATCGCAAATAGAATCTGAATGCCTATCAGGTATACTATGTCGTGTTCACGTGTGAAGAGTATTATCGACGAGCGCGAGTAATTTTCATCGCCGAGCCGTTCATCGATTAATTAATATCACGTGAGAATTAATGATGCAAAAGAAGCCGTATGATTAATATCGGGAGATGTAGAAAATCATACGGTGAATCAACGATCCGTGATGTACGAGAGCTCATGTTTTACGAAGACTACAATAGTAGTTTCAAGAAAATTTATACACAACGTGTACGTATTATTGTACACTGTAATGCAATGCGCAAGCTTCGTTAATATTATAGTAAAACGGAGGTACCGACGAAGTAGAGAACTCTGTCGCAACGATTATGCTCTCGCGCGCGTCTGTAGGGATGCTGATACCCAAGTTCGATCGCGTGCCAGAGATGAAACAACGTACGTTGTAATTCGCGTTTGCAAGCCGGTACCGAGGATGTTGCATCGAGAGAAGAACGCGCGCGCGAGTTCTCGATTACCGGTGTGTTTTTTCTTTCGCTATTGCGATCTTCCAGTTGTGAGATGTGCGTGACGCAACTCTTATTCACCTCCCTCGCCTCCTCTTCCGAAGATTCTTTCGAAATTGAGACTTCATTTTTCTTAATATTAATCTCATCTTTATAAAGGACCCAACATTTCAAAATTACCATTTTATTTATTTATTTTCTTTTTAAAAAATAATAAAGATCGATACAAAATTTAACGCTGAACCATGAACTCTTCGATACATTTTTGGCATGAAATTCACCGAAAATGCGGACGCGTCGCATCAATTTATGCGAAAGTTTGGGCCATGTGCTCTTTTTTGTTTTCCTCTCGAAGTTTACGGTACCTCCGGGTCCGATCACGACAGACGCATGCTGCATCACGCTCGTTAAATAAATCGTTCCACTCCTCCTCTCGCCGAAGCCTCTTCCGTGACACCAGAGTCAGGTTCCGTAGAGTTATTAGGAATCAGATAACGAGAGCGCCGTGAATACCATATACCGCGGTCCTCGACGGATAAACGCCATAGCACTCCTACCTGCATATATATACTATGTATACACATATATATGTATGAGAAAACTTATCTCGGTAGCCCACCTGTCCTTTAGCGCAGTCGTGTATAAGTCAACGAGCCGACGACCTCCCGAGAGATCCCCGAACGAGATCTGACCCACAGATTAAGAGATCGTAAATAGCACGCTTTTCTTGTCGATCAGGCAAAACCCGGCAGCCACCTTTCTTTCTCATTCTTCTTCTACCCGTTTTCTCTCAGTTCGCCATCTTTAAGACTGATCCGACTTTCCTTTTTTTATCTTCATAAGAGGCGGATCTCTCGGCACTCGTGCGCTCGGTGACTCGGCAACTGTTTTTTCTTTGCTTCATTATTTTCCTGTTTTTGCTCCCGTTACACGACTATCGAGCATCGATCTCTTATCCGCATCTCGATCTTTGCGGAGCATCAAAGTTTTTTCTTTAGACTCCCAACGCTTGAAATCGGATCGGGGATACCCTTCGGATCGCAAAGGATCTAATTCTTTAAGGTGACATTACAAACATTTGATTTTGAAAATTTCAAAGCACTCAAAAGGACTCTTACACTGGAAAAACAGTTTATTTATAGTCAACAAATGGATAGTTGAAACGCTAGTTGAAAAAAAATAAAAATTTGTTGAAATTAATTTTGGTAGAAAACATAAAAAGTTATCAAATAATCTTATTATTAAATACGATTAAAAACAAATGTTACTATTAATCAATATTACACATGCAACAATACATTTGTTAACTACAGGTAAACACCTTTTTCAATGTGCATGAAAATTGATAAAACGAAAATCCAATGAATTTCAGGCTCATCGACAGGTGTCTGAGGACACTTCGTTTGAATTCTTCGAGACTTTCCTTTCCTTTTTTCCTTTATGCGCAAAAGTCTCGTTCGTGCTTTTTTTTTTTTTTCGTTTTTTTCCCTCTTCTTTTATCCGTCTTCACTTTTGTTCTCACTTATACCTTCGCAACACGAACCGTCTGGGAGAGTGCGATCTCGCGCGCGCGCGCGTAAGAGACCGGGGCACGTTGATCGGCGCGGCGCGCCCGAAACCCTCTTCCGAGTATCCGTTGCTCGAACTACGTGAGACATTTTCTAAAATCGTCGCGACGACGTATATCCGTCTGTTTGCCTTCGTCTCGTAGTTGATGGTTCGCGAGAACTCACCTCCGTCGTATACTCACTTCGATGTTTCGTGAAGACTCGCGTACCTAGTACGTGGTTCGTTTCGTCGAAACGCGCGAAAAAAAAGAAGAGAACGAAAAAAAAAAAAAAAAAAAAAAAAAAACAAGGTCTCACTCTCATCTCTCGTTGTATCCTATAACTCTTTCAATCTCACGTGCTACCGTGCTGCTGTGCCGTCTCGTCTGGAACTCGCATAATGCACGTCGATTGGAACACGCCTCAGGGGTGGCGGAGACGACGAATTTATTGCTCCGTATGCAGTAGCTACTCGAAAACAAAAATAGCCGCAACCTCGTTCGGAATCCTTGATACTGGAATCTTGTTAAAAAAAAAAAAAAAATTAAAATATTTTATTTCGACGAAAAAAAAAAAAAAATTGTATACATAAAAAATAACCGAAAAACGGACAAGGCAAACCCATAAATAAATGTTTCTTATTATTTTTTCTCTCGTGCAAAAGTTATTTTCACTTCGAGATTTGTGAGCACTGCATCAGTAAGAGTTATAAATATTGCGAAGAATTAAATAGTTTATGTTCATGAAACTTTCGATAATACGAATTGAGAGCATACGATTGTATATCACCGAGTATTGCACCGAGCAAATTGAGTTTCGTTGTGTGTATTACACGAACGCCAGAAGTCATTACGGCGAGTACCGCGTGCGGTTATTGCACTCGTTCGGAGGACAGGTGCACATTACAATGCGGGTTGAGAGACTCGAGAGTGCATCCAACGCATACATGTACTAAGCACGAATATTACAGTCCATATACGCGTTTATTATAGAGGCGAGTCACAGCTTATGCATAGTAAAAGAAAAAGAATAATATCCAGTAACGATTAGTCAAAAAGGCAAAAATTCTTACCTATTTTTGCAGTTGTTTATCTACAACGCGTGAATTCCGTAAATTCCTGAATTAAAAGTAATTTTATAGTCAAATAATATTAAATTATAAAAAAAAAATCTCCACGGTTTTTAATACACTGCACGTTCATTTTTTATAATAATTGTACATTAAGTTTACTGTGGGAGTTTATGCATAAAAAATTGCAGTACATGAAAAATCTCGCAAATTCTTTTTACAATGTTGAGATATGCATCACTCTTAATGTCCGAGAATTGTATTATTAATGGGATCGAAATAGAAAGAAAATGGCGTGAAACTCTCGAAATTCTGCAAAAGTTAAGGGGAACGAACTTGAATAATCAAAGATCGAAGAATTCTTTACTCGGGTCGAGAAGGAAGAAAGAAGAAGAAGAAAGGTACTTCAAGGTGGTGAGACACTGTACTATCTTCGGCGCATAGTATTGACGAGAGTGTTAAGACCGGTAGCTGCCGTCTCGTCGCATTCGTTTATTTAAGAGTCGCGAGTGCTTGTGTCTTCAACAGAAATATTTAAATGCACCGGTCCCGGTAAAACGACGATGAGAGTCATTTTTGCGACTCGTCGTTCAAGAAAAGGTAGAATAACGGATTTCGTTCGCGGCATTCGCGAACGTGCTTTGGATACCAGCGTCTTGTTCGATCCTCTTCATCGCTCAGCAGCAAAAACACTTAAAAACCAATGGAGTTTGGAATCGTTCCTTTTTTTATCGCGCAATATCGCTAACTTAATACGCCTTTTGCGATAGGGAAACCGGGGCACGTTGAAACACAGACGGTAAAAAAAAAATCGGCACTCTAAGGAATTATTGAGAATTTTATGCACTCTAATTCCTTAGAGTGTCATATTCACTGGGTAACCCTTCGATTTTTACACGGCTGTTCCGACTTGCCCCATGTTTTCAATAGGTCCGGTCTCCCCTACGCATGTTTCTGTTCGAATTTAGTAATTTTGATTTTTCGGTCCATTTTACCCCCAAATAATATTTAATACTTCGCGTCTCGAACCATTGGGATCTCATCTTCAATTTATTTTCTCCCAATCCCCTAACATGCTTCCATCTTCGTGTCTGCTACTCGAGCGTTGGCACACAATCATCCGCTATTAAGCCGCTCGGTCTACAAAAACATGTGAAAGCACCGCTAAGAGAAAAGCGAGAGAGAGAGTATAATTCTTGCATGAAGTCGATATACACTGTAGTATCTCGTTGCAAACCGGGGCGCTTTGCCACTACAATGAGAGGGCCCGTCGTTGAAGATGAGTACTCTGCACTTGGATATCGAAAGAAGAGAATAAAGCGAATGAGGAGAAGGAGGATAGAGCCGGCATCTCGGATCACGAGGAGCCGCGATCTCGGCGTGTGATCTTCGCGGCTCTCGCGCTCATATCTCTGGCCCCCTCGTTCGAACGAATGGAGCGCGCTAGATCTCGAGCAACGATCGAAGATCATCTTCCTTTTCTCCGCAATCTGCTATCTCTCTTCCTTTTTTTCCCATCTAAAATATCCGCCCTCTTTGCTCTTGGGATCGATCCTTCTTTCGACATCGGTGATCGTGACATTGCTCGTCACGGTAAGAAACGCATTTTAATATAATTCATCAGGAAAAATTGAAGATTTTTTCATTCGGACGTGAGATTCCTTTCTTAAAAAAAAAACGTGTCACGAAAATAGTCGCAAGCGATGTTTAATTTTCGATATAAACGCACTTCAGGGCAATAACATAACCAACAAAGCGCACGCCTTCATAGGCATACGTCATCGGGCGTCAAAACAAGTTCATAGAGCGCATTGATACTATTAGCTTTAAATTGTATCGTTTTCGTGTCGTATACGTTCCGTCCACTATAATTCCACAAAACGCCACAATTGTCACGTGAAACCTCCATTTTTGTACAGTATAGTTCTGATTTTTCCCGTGTTTCAACTAACCCCGGTCTCCTCTATAGCAGAAATATATTTCGTACAGTAATACATTTCACCGCCGTTCATGTGTACGCGAGCGCGCGCCCGCTAGTGCATGATCGACGAATTGTACGAGCGTCGAAAGTCGTGAAGCAACAAGGGGGGAAGGAGGGGGAGGGAGGGGGTGGAAGAGGAATAGATCGCGCGTCGAACGTATACGCCAAAGCTTGAAAGGATATATCGCACGAACTCTCGCGCGCGAGTCTAGGTATAATACACGACGCCGACACGCCGCGCCATTATCAAATTATTCACTCACACCGGTCGGGCCATCTATCTTCGGGGTAAGAAGCGGCGGGCGCGCGCGCCCGCGACCGTGCGCCCCCGATAGCCAACGTGTTATTATTTGATCCTCACTTTGTTAGCGATACTGGTTATAGGTATAATACTATTATTGGCTTGTATATCGGTATCGGGTTATACATAGTTATAATATACTGTAGGTAAAAGATCAGGTCAGATCGCTGTACACTCTATAACTGCCAAGTATGCGCTATCCTTTTTGCCGCCGGCGAAGAATCATATCCTTTCCGTGTTGCGCGCACACCACTTGTGCACCTTGTGGTTGAACTCCTCGATCTGGAGTAGCCAGGCGTGATGGGGAATCACCACTTCGAGACTCTTCTCACGATCATCGGCCTATCGAAACAACACAGATTATACGCGAAGCTTCCACATATAACACTGTCTATGCTGAATTCGAGAGATGAAATTTAATACGCTCAAGTGAAAGCTTCGATCATTTGATCGATCATCGTATTCTGGCCACGAGGATCGTGCAAAATTTCAGCAATATATTTAATTTTTGTACGTCTAACGCTATTGGGAGGTTGATTTTTTAAAAATTTGTTTAGAAAACAATTAGTAACTATTTTTTGTAACGCGTGCATGAGAAGTACTACTTCTGCTAGCTGCCGAGAGTGGCGTAAGTGGCGCGTTATAGCAAGCCGTACTGTAATGACAGGACGCATGCGCCCATCAGCCCAATTTTATTTCTCGCACGCGTTTTGGTACTTTTCGCACGCTGTGGTGGCGCCACAATCGGCAGGCACGGCAGTAGCACTCCTCCTGTACTTGTTGCAAAAAGTATCATGCGATACTTGTACGACAAAGCGGACTTCCGACGGCGGTTGGGAAGTGGCTGCGCGAAGGCGAGTGCTTTACTTCGCCGTAAAGTCCGCTTTCTCGCACTAGTATCGCAAAATACTATTATTTTTCTACAGTTTACACTGACAAATAAAATCGCGTGAATCAACAAAATCGGGACTTGCGGGTGGCGAAACAAATAATCGGTTGCTTAAAACAAAGAATTGTCATAATAAGGAAAGAAATAGTCCATTTAACTAACAGTTAGTATGATTAACCAAGTATTTGTTTTAGTGAATGAAATATTTGTTTAGCCACCCGCCAGCGCCGATCTGGTTGGTTTTTTTTCTCTCGATTTTTTTTCTCAGTATCGTCTTCTGTAAGAATATACGGAAATATAGAATATGATAGATCTTTGCGATATAATATATAATTAATATATATTTTTTTTAAATTATTTTCATTTAATTTATATAATTTATTAATAGTGATAATAATAATTCTTTATATTATTTTTATTATTTTTTTGACATATATTTTGTATATATTCTGATATATACTCTATTTCTATGGGGAAAATAATGACATTTTTACTTGTGATAAAATCTACGAAAAAAAAGAAAATAGGTAACGTACCGATTTCATAAATTATGATCAACTGTATCGTACAGTTATATACACATGTATATACCTCGTAATATGAGTCAGAATCGTTGAGTATCATGGGAGAATGTTTACACTAGTATATTAATCCACTGTACTTGCTCCGTGTACTAACTACATAATCGTGTTCGTAATATCAACGACTCTGGACGATTCAACCTCGATATAGAGGGTGCGAAAGCGAGCGCAAAAGATCGATCGAATTCGCCGCTTCACATCTCGATATAGTACCAGCTATACCTACTTATATCTTTACTTTTCCACAAGCGATCATCGTCGGGCTGTGATTTTTTTTTCTTTTTTTTTTTTTCCTTTTTTTTATTTTCTTTTTCCACGGGTACACGACGAGCTGTGTATAGCCTATAATTTACCGAAGGAGAAGAGAGCTATCGGGAGGCCAACGCACGATTATCCCGTGTATTTACCATTGCTGCACCGAACGGTGCGGCTCTAATTGCCCCGTGTAATTCTCATAATCGTAAATACACGCGTCGCGCACTGAGACCCCCTCGCAAAAGGTGTTGAAATCTCGCGCAGCAGCCGCACAGTGGAGTCTCTCAGACGTACAGACGTAAAGGCAAACTATAGCAACGGACTGCATACATAGATGAGAGAGAGAATAGCGCTTGTAAGAAGCTCTCAAAGGATCAGGCAGCACCACAGCAGCAGCAGCGGCAGCAGCAGCACGCCTCGAGGAGCCCTCTAGCACCTCGCCGGCTTGCCGATAAATAAATCACAGCCGGCTAGATACGTAATCTAATTCCGCGATACGGGCAGAGCAGGAGGGGCTTCAACCAAGAAAATGTTGTATGTATGTATGTATGTATGCTTGATGTACATACATTGGTAACAGTGGCTTGGAAGGAGCGGCCCCTCGGGAGAAGCGAAGCAAGGCCGTTCCTTTTCTTATCCTGCTTGTTTCTATCCTTCTTATACGTATATTCGTACATATAGTTAAAGACCGTCATGGGAAAAAGTACACCTTACCACAGTGAAAGACCTCGAAAACATTAATTTTTTATTCACGTTGCTTTTATTTTTTTTGCAATAAACTGAGAACAATGCAGGGAGCAAAATACCATAGAGCCCATTAAACCTGTTTATCGTTGATGATAATTATTTTTTGTCAGCTGGTATAATGGTTTTGCACAGATAATTTGAATGATAAGACTCACGGGACTCACGGGATTCCCGATATATCATTTTTTAATAAATCTGAATCGAAAAAAAAAAAAAAAAAAAAAAAAATGATTCGTTACGTTAGCATGTATTGCGAATAGGCAATGGATCGAAATCGCTAATAATAGTCGACACGTATTCTCATCAAATCGCAAATATAATTATAATACACAACGCGAAACGCGCAAAGTGCGTCTTTGCCTTTTACCTTGTCAGTTTGCCTCATCTTTTCTAGCTGTTGATTACTTTTCTCGTTATGCTTCCACTATTATAGTGCAATATGTCATTGATGCGCCACTCGCCACGGATCTCGGGGAATAAGTTTCAAGGTTTTATTGCCGCGATGACGTTTCCCCGATGTCCGGGTCTCGCGAGATCGCGCAGCGAAGCTAAGCTACGTATATTCGCAATCTCGTTGAATAGACCGATGGCAGCTTGGAAAGGACGCAATCATTAAGATACCGTGAGAGATTGAACAAAACCGCGATTGCAGTCTCTTGTGTGTGCTTTCAGCTTCCTGGTATTGATCTATTCTAAAGATTCACCGGTACATCCTGGAGAGTATGCAATCAATATGCGCTTTATTTCCTGGTAATCATCTATTAGCTATCGAACAACATTGCCACGTTCGAGGATATGTTAATTGTTACTATCAGATTTTCCTTACCGTGACCCAGAGAATGAATTTTATTTTTCATGAAAGTAAATCAATTTCATTTGAATTATTTATTCTTTATTTTCTCAGAAAAAAAAAAGATTTTTTTTTTACTCAAATACAGCGTATTAATTACAGTGGAACCCCTTTTTTCTTGACTTCACTTCATTCAATTGTCGGCTTATTTTAACTCGTTATCATGGCAACGATTTCGCTTAACTGTATTTCCCCAGAGTCCACTCGCCCCACTATGAGCGCTGCGCACGCGCAGACTCACGCCGTGGCTTTGTATCTATGGACTTGTTCATCTCTCGTTACCCCTACTGCCAGCGATTGGGAGTGGTGACTGTCGGGGAAGTACAGAATAGCGAAAGCGTCCGGTCGCGTCGAGTTAAGAAAAGAGGGGTTGTGCTGTATAAATCTCAGAAAAGTCTGATATTATAAAAAAATGTACTTAAACTAAATCAGTTCAATTGAACAAATCGATTCGTTTATAGTTAATGCATTTTTCATGAAAGTCAATTAATTTGAATTGATTTATTTATTATTTATTTACTGTCTCAGCAAATAAAATAAAATTCTACGAAAGTAAAGCGTATTATTTATAAATTTCATAAAAGTCTGATGTAAAAAAATGTATTTAAAGAAAATCAGTTTAATTAAACGAATTGATTTTTCAATACGCAATGCTTTTCATATATCTATAAAGTAAAGAGCTTCGCTCTGGCACGGGTCCGACGTTATCGGATCGGTTCGTGTCGCATATATCGCGGTAACCCTCTGCGAGAGACAACAGTAGAAAATGTCCAATTGATATGTGACGCGCGACGTTACGCAAACGCTCTTCCTTGAAAACGTACCTCGCGCCGGATGCGCGTTCGAGAGGGGTTCGTAGTATCTTCGTATTATACTATGGTATACATAAGACTAGTATCTCCTTTGGTGTGCCTTCTTCTCTTCGCTGGGCCTGTGTTCACCCCCTCCGACGTGGCGCATTGTTTTCTCAGTTCACTACGACCGCGCCGTCTTTCTTTTATCCCGACCGACATGTCGAATGCTGGATGCATTTCAATTTATATGTAGTATACGATATTATGCTTATTCGTTCGTGTCACTGAATTTAATTTCCATGAAAAATTATAATTCGACGCTCGATTTCTTCATCGGCATCGCTCCGTTCTTTTCATTCGGTATTTTTTTTATTTTATTTATTTCTTTTTTCTTTCCCTTACATCTTATATCCGCTTTCGATTGATCGTATACCTTTTGTAGTGCGCTATCACCGATCGTCTCTTTTTGCCGCGATGCTTCTCGGAATCCGTTTGTGCGTTGGTAATCGCCAAATGTTTCAATGTTCAATTCGTCGAAATCCAATTTTCGTGTTTTTTTTTGGAACCTTTTATTTTTATAAAATTTAGCGGATCGATATGGCAAGTGACCAAATCAAATTTTGCTGGAATCCTATTGTATCGAGTAGCTTAAAAAACACTAATTAAAGAAAAATCAATTTTTGACAAGGCGACGTAGCGTCGAAATCCGGGATAGAAAAATGGCCCGCGTTCTTTTAGGTTAAAACAAAATCAATGAGTCAGTCATCAGTATATTCTCTTTCAAAAAGACTTTCCGACATTATTTTATCGGATAAAAGCATCGATGATCCTTTGATTAACACGCAACTATCGCTATTCTTGATATCATCGATGCTCTTTGCACTTTTCTTTCGAATATCAACCACGGTGATTGGTTAAATCCTAATAAGATTCTGAACGTGAGCAAGTACGCTGTTCGTCAGAATGTTTTTTTTTTTGCTGGAGTAGTTCCGATGGGAACAAGACCCCGCGAGGCTGCGGGTGGAAATAAGACGAGAAAAGGGAGTAATCGCCCCTCCAGGAAGTGGGTGTTGCCCTCTCATAATTCACTCGCGTGTCAAGCATCTTTTTTTTCCCTTCCCTCATCCCCTGCACGATCCACATCATCGCAAAAGCGAGCGATGAAGATGTCGGCGTTAACGTTTCAAGAACCCGGAGAAAGATTACAAATGCGCCATACTTGTTCCTACTGATCTTGTATGGCTGCTTGGCTGCTGTTGCCGCTGTGGTGTTGCCTCTCTCTCCGCTGCGCTACAGTTCTCATATGAGGTTCACGCCTGAGGCATTGCAAAATCGGTTCGAGTTATAAACCCGGCAAGTGCATCAAGTTCTTTGCTGTACACATATTATCCTGTACTAAATGCGTGCGCCAGCGTCTCACGCTCTTCGCAATTGAGAGAAAACCCGCCGAGAGAGAGTTTAATAAATCTGAGGGCGGAGCACTTTGATCCTTGCGCTCTCGCTGTGCGAAGTTTCAGAAATTCTCACATGCGTAAAGCCGTAAACGCGATACATTTACAAATTTAACCATCAACCTTGCAAGCGTCGTTCACCTGGATTTTTGTAATTACATTGAAAGATATTAAATCCATTAAAAACAATAAAAAAAACAAGGTATTCGATCTTATCCGATTTTTATCGGGTAGAATTTATTCTATCGACGTTCAGTCGACAGCGGATGCTTCAGCAAAGGCAATTCAAAGCTTTGACTGTCAAATAATCTTCCGTCTAAGAACGAAGAAGAACATGAAAGCCATTTGCAGGATATAAAATGACAAGGTAAATTGACTTGCTTGACTTATATCATAGGTGATGCTGACCCTGTTTAAAGTCTATCTAATTCGCGTCCCGACAGAATACACGTGTAGGATATTGACCAGACATTGTCCGCGTTCGGTTATTCATCCAGAGGTTTAGTCGAACAGGCGATCAAATTTTCTAACGAGTTGCCTCGCCAGCATTGCCGAAACGAATAACGAGGTCTTCGTATTAAGGAGTTGAGTCCGACACCGATTCCTCTTGTTGCTTCTATAATAGCACCAGTTTCGATGTAGGCGCATACACACACGCGTCCAAGACATTATATTGCTTTACACACGATGTACTGGAATAGATCACGGTATATCGATCCTATATACTTACTCACAAACGATCCTCGCGCCTGTACTGTGGCTCGTGTCACGGGCATTCTAAAAATGGGCAACCGATCGACGAATAAGCGATCGGCCGATCGCGCTGGGGCTCGTTCATACGAAGCAAAGTTCGTAAGGGGGATCACATAGCAAAAGGTGTGATAAATACCGTTCGCCTGCCTACTTGCCTTCTAATGCTTCTGCCTCTTTACTCGCTTCCTTGCTACAGTCGAGTCTCCGCGATACGAAATCGGCTTTGCCGATTTTCGATGATACTTCTTAAATAATTTCTTCCGATTAGTCTAATATTTATTTTGTCACAAAGTGCAAATCCATCAGGAAAGATCTTTTGCAAAAATGACTTTTCTAAAGTCTTCTACTTTGCCGATCTTTGGTTTGAATGAATGCGAATAAAATGAAAATCGGTTATTGTATATACAAAGCGTATTCCATAAATTAACTGCTTCGAAAAGAACAGTTTTTTTTTCATGCATACCGATGAATTTTCGATCGGTATACTTTTTTTTGAATATACTTCTAATTTTCTGACGATTTGTCTATTGTAGTTAATCGAACTATGCACATCCGATGTAAGAGCTTTGTTTATTTAATCTGCACACGACGATTTGATTTTTGGAAGAATCTATTTTTATGAACTGGTTTTATCAAACCGAATGCGATACGAGGTCGTTTTGGAGAGTAGATTTCTTCACACGGTGTGAATTGGTGAGAGTTTCGACTGTAGAAGTTGCTTTCCTGAGCACAATATGCTGGATCGCATACGGGAACCTTCGCGTAATCTCGACAATGGGATGCCGCCGAGCCTTGCGCTCGCGCGCGCGCGCGCGCGAGTGCCAGCTCCGTTTTATACGGAGATTGGATGTAATTGGGTATTCGAGGCGATCGGGACGGATAAAATCGTTTCGCGTTTGCGTTCGAAACTTCGAGTTTTTTTTTTCTCTCGTCTCTATCTTGGCATATTGTTCTATCTGGCGTATGTATATATAGGTAACTCGTGCGATCGACCGTACTATAGTGGAGATGCCGACTACTTGTATAGAATAAGTATCGACATCGATCGAGAGAGACTTGTGCGACCGTAATCGTAATTTGCCACGTCGCGAGCGCAACATCGCACGTAGGTGGTAATTTTCCACGGCGACGTACGTGCCACGGGTTGTGGTTTTGTTGAAAAATTCTTCTCGATCGCCGACGACGAGATGTTTCTTCGGGGTAATTAGAAAAAAATATGCTGCGCGCCCCTCGTTCGCCTCGATCGTTTCGATCGATTATAGACGTGTGTAATGCGTAGCGCTATTCTTCAACGTTATCCCTGTGACTCCATTTGCGCTGGGAAGAACCCTGTCGTCGCGAAAGATCGATCGCAGTGCCTGTTTCGCACGGGCAATACCGATCGTGACAGATCACACGTGATAGAAAAAAAATATTTTCCTGGAATTATTAAATCGTTATTGTAATTAAAGATAAATCGGCTCGATTTGTCACACGTCGGATAAAAATAATTGAGGCTGCATGTGATGACGTGAATAAGGATGAAATCAATGATCTATCGACTGAATCGATTAAGTTCGATAATTGTAAGATACAGCTCCGGCTCTCGTATGTTACAACCCTCTCTTCATTTTCGTTAATTTTCATAGTACGAATATTTCCTTAATATGCGCGTTGTTATTGTACATTTGTTAATGGTGTGATAATTTATTGAGATTTAAGTAATAAATTGCCGTGTAACAAAGACTACAAAGGGCCAATGCTCGCGAGCCGTCGACGTACGAGAAATTCTACTGTAAATGAACGTACAAAGCTTATTATTCTTATCTGAAGTACAGCGAGATGAGCGAAGAAAGATCGAGATTAAAAAAATGAAATGAAAAAAAAAAGTAACGAATCGCGTCTGCACGTCCGAATAAGAGAACCGCCCTCTCCATGGCCGTTCGATACGTATTCGAAGTCGATTTCTCCGCTTATCGTGGATCGAAGGCAAGTTCTCTTGGGGTTTGCCCCGGTCGAATATCTCGATGCGAAGGAGAGTTGCGCCGCGGCAAACCAATTACGTTTCCTGAACTGGAAAACCGTCGAGTCTCGAAGACGGCGTGTATATGTGTATTCTTCGGAGTGCAATGCAGAGCTGTTTCTTCTGGTGCTGATGCCAGTCTTAAATTACAATTCTCTCGAGAAAGAAAGATAACGCGCCTTCCGCGAGGAAATACGTAGCTCTCCATCTTTCTCGGTATTCGTCAGTGTGCGTGTGTGTGTATGTGGTATGTGTACGTGTGCGTATGCTGTGTGGGTTCTTGGGGGCTTTTAAGCTCGTACATCACCGTCCGCGAGGGGTTACGCCTCCCGTATTTGCTTAGTCGTGCTCAGGGGAGGCGCGCACGGACGCGGGGATGCGATGAAACAATTAATAATCCTCGCCACAGAGGCATGCGATATACAATAACGTATGTTACAGGGTTGCACAGAATGGTTATGCTATAGATATACACTTTATTCATTGCGGATATTGTGGTTCCATCGCTTGAATGAACAGACTATTTGTTCGGGGTCATCGGCGAGAAAGAACAATAAGATTTATGCTTTTCTTCGACGAACAAAACATTAACAATTAGCATGTTCGACAGGGTGGGATGGTGGGTGACACACCCTTCAAGAACGAATTGTTTTATCATGACACCAAAAACATGATCGACAAAACTTTTCAAAAGCATTATTATTTATTAATTTTCATTATGTAAACATTTATTGTATGCGAGTGCTTTTCTTACAACTGAAATTCTCGATGAAACTGCAATGTGGAAATACATAAGGGCAGTCGACGGAGCAACACATGGTTTCGGTTCTTTCTTTTTTGTTGACCATCGTGTAAAGCTCGTGTGGGTTTTGTTCGTACCGTGGAGGGATCGAAAGAGTGAGGTTAGTTTTAGCAAGTATATCACCTACAAAGTATTAGTGCACACGCGATGTCCAGCATCGCGGAGAGTCTCCCTGCGCAGGTTGAAAAATGACGATCCCTTGGGCTATCCTGCCAGGATCGGCTCGGATATCTTAATTATCGAGCAGAAATTAATTACTATAACGCCCACTGCGATTCGCGCTTAGCCACGACTGCGCTGCCACGGTTATACGTGAGAGTGCACGAGAGTTCTTCTTTGGCTCGGTGCTTGCTGCCGCTGAATTCCCTAAGGCGACGTGGGAGTAGGACAGCCTACCTACTTTCTATAGAACAGGCATTAATATAATAAACTAGCAGGCCGTTGTGGCTTGGCTCCGTGTACACGCGGCTTATTCGCGAGCTAAGAAGCAACAAAACATTCAATTTTCCGAATCCATAACGAAGGTTTCCACTTTGATGTCAGTCCAGATCCTTTATGCAAATCTGACACCTTTTCCACGGATCGGAACAACCAATCAATTGAATAAAACTACGCTGCAGTCACTAATTAATCGATTGTTCGTGCGATTTACCAAAGATACAAGCACACAATTCTAAACGGACTTTACCACACATCCGTCGTACTTCCGACTATTCACCGCGGAGCCCAACTTTTTCCCATGCCCAAGTTTTAACGCTGGAAGCATGTACCGAGAAGAAGAAGAAGAAGAAAAAAAAAAAGAAATCCTTCTTTCGCAAATTTATCCCGAGTTCTCGAAGAGGGATCCTCATGTACTATCTGTTATTGTTGGTACCAAATACATCTCGAACATCACGAGTATCTCATATATACCGCGAACACTTTTTCCCAGCTACTTATTAGCACGAGAAGAACTACATCGCGAAACGAATTCGTGGGATGACTGGCAATGTGAACACACACGATCGGCATCTCGCTTCCGTGAAGAGATCCGAAGATCCCGGTATCCGTATGGATCTCGGAGAAGAGTAGCAACGGGCAGAAGCAGGGATCGTGACTACTTCGCGAATCCCTTCTCGACTCGGCTCGTATTACGGGCGCAAAGATACTTCGACACGCGTAAACGCTCCCGCAGGAATATCACGTGCGCGGATTGCAGCCCCGGTTGGCCGCTTCGATGCTGACGAGAGTCAAAGAGAGAGAGGACGCAAGTAAAGCTGCAGATAAGAATTGGCAAGATCGAGAGGGAAGGAAAACTGAGCTCCGGGTAAGCGCCGGGGCACCTTAGTTCGTGGAAGCGTATCGGCGGTCCGCGTGCAGCGAAGGCGGGCAAAATGAGAATCAGTAGAAGTGAGACAAGGACGATGAAAGAGGCGAGGGAGACACGAAGAGGGTTAGAAGGAGAGGGATGCGAGGAAGATGGAAGGGAGGGGACGCGTCTGACGCGCCTAGCACGAAGAAGAGTTACGGGAGTAATTTCAACGATGGAAACGGGGTTTAAGAGAACTCACGCGGGGTGTGGGAGTCTTGGCTTTCGGGTTCAAAGGTTCGCGATTATAACATTCCGGGCATGCCGTTTCGTGTGCATCAATTCGGTACGCCAGTTCCCTCTTTGGCTTTCGAACGAACGCGCTCGCGCGCCAGTTCGCTAAGCTATGCGCACGGACCGATATGCCCCGCGATACCTTCTTTAGCGCCCTCCCCGCCTCCCCCATTCTCGCTCTAAACCGCGGCCTTTAACATCTATCGTGACGATCTTTCAACGCGAGGAGTATCGTCAGCGAGCGATAATACGCTATGAAACTGTTTTAACCACATTAACATAAGGAACGTCGCGTTTTTCATTCTACGAATTCTCGTTCGAAGGGAGATCGAACGGATGATCCAATTCGATTATTACGTAGCGGTCGAACATTCATGCAGCTAATGGCAACAGCTAGTAATTGGTCTTGAAGCTTTGCCACTACGGCGCTAAAGGTCGAAAAAACCTTCCAGATCCTATCATGCAGGAAGATATGTTTGTTCCCGCTATGGAGGATAATCACACATAGTTGATGATATAGGATGCACGGGTATCAAAGAAGAACTCGTCGGTTAATTACATTTGACTAATTGGGTTGCACCACTATTCTTCGTGTCGTTCTGTCGTCATACCGTATGCTACGTGAAGATGGATCTGGATGCGCCGGGATCTCGATCATTTCGTGTCTCTCTTCTCGTACTCAAAGTGCCAAGGTACCCACTTATACTTTAGTAAGTGCGGTACGATGTGGATAAACTGCAGTGGTGCCTTATAGGCTTTGAGAACGAGCGTCACTACGTTCGTATCTTCGTTGGAGCCTCGAGAGACTGACGGGCGCGCATAAATAACACGGAAAATGGAAGACAGCGACAAAGCTGGCGCTGATTTCGCTAATAAAGCTCACTGTGGTCGACGGGTTGAGCGAACACGAATGCACAAGTGGTAGAAGATATACATACTATCTCTGACTGAAGAGCCTAAGAGTGTGCCGGTATACGATACGCGGAGGGTGAATATATACAAGCCGAGAGACGAGAACCAGGCGCAAACGGCCTACGGAGATGGATTTATGCCAGCGTCATTAGGGATTAATTATACGCCTTGTCAGGCAGCTGATGCCGTTCTAGCGCCTGGGATGCTGAGGTTTGCTTTACTAGCTGGTTGCTCGAACTACTGCTAGGATAGTATGTGCTCGCACCACAGTAGACTGGTCGCACCCGCGCGACTCTGCAGCGAATGATGAGGGATACGTTGGAAACAGAGAAGGGTATAGAAGAAACAACGAGAGACAATCAGGAGTCTTTGAGGGTGCGAGTGAGGACGAAATTATAGTACATAAAAGAAACCCTGCCATTATGCCTAGGAAGTGATGCTCGCTCCGTTTGTGATTTACACTTCGAGTAAATCGGGCTGGTTATATTATCCATCAGTTAATAGCTGATAGGTGTTGCTGACGGTGCAGCTTCGGTCTTCAGGATTCTCTTCGACTTCCTTCTCCTTTCAACTTCCCACAGATCGTCACACCGATGGGATTTTTGATCCTACAATCCACGCAGCTGTTTCATTCCAAACAGTTCACTGAGAAATAACCAAAAAATGATTGTTCCCTACAAGAGAATGACGGAAATTCTTCGAAACATCTCTGAAGATTTGAAATTAATGATCTATGCAAAGGAATGATCACACGAACGAACGATTCGAAGTATTGTTGCACAGCCGTTTTCAATCCTCCTGCTCATCCGGAAGTAAAGTCACCTGCCAACTCTTCCGTCGTTTAAACTACCGCGGTACAGCCTCCAGTGGAATATGGTTGGGACGGTGCAATGAACCAGCAATATGTGTGTGTATATATATATATATAGCACCAGTTTGAAACGGGAATACGATGACGCACCCATAAGAACGCAGCGGTATCGTGACGACAACGAGGACGTAGTGGACGACGACGATGCCCGGGTCGGTTCTTTCCACCGACTCACTCACGTACTCCCTTAATGCCGAATGTGCACATCCATTATCATGCCATATAAGTTTTGTGGCGGTAGTTGTATCAGAGGCGAGGATCCGCGCCCCGTAATCCGGAAATCTCACTTGACCCCCGTGGGAAATATCCATAATCGTGGCGGCGCGTAACTATAATACGCAAGGAGAAACTACCGCACGCACTGAAGTCCAACAACAGTGAAATAGGAATGACGATGAGCCACGACGTCTTGGTACAAGTATGTATACAAGTTATAACCGCTATATGATGGTGATTCGCTATGGGGTCTGGTATGTAGGTAGGCAGTGTAGGCAGTTTGCATACATACGCCGGTTCGCAACCGAAAGGACGAGGTCGCGGGGACCACTCGACGGTCGACACGACAACGAGGTCGTGCAGCATGGAAGATGCGCTCCTCTATCCGTATGGACCCTCCAGCAGTGCAGTGCAGCGGAGCGCATCAGTGAGTAGAGAGCGAATAACCCGTAGGGGTCACCACTTGCGTGAATTCTCAAGAGTGCAGAACTTATTCTTCCTCAAAATCTTTCGACTCTCTCAGAAGGCACGAGTGAACGAGCAGTTTAGTTCACCAAGCCAAGACCTAGAAGAGAAATCATCTTCTCTGCTTTTGCTTTTTCTTTTCTCCAGATTTTTCATTATCCCTACTACCTATTTTTGTCGAGCATTACATTCGTAAAGATTTTATTTACTTTACATAATGACGGCATCCATTATTTTTCATTATTCGTGAGTCAAATTAACGAACTCGCTTAACTACTACGACACTTGTATGATGACGAAATCTTTAGCGCTTCTGGACTCTAAAGGTTCTTAATCGGCAAACATCATTTTTGTATTTCGTGATCGGTGTTCTTAGATGTTACGAAAGAATATCCATTGGTTTTCATCGCATTGAAGAAGTTTAGTGTTTTTTTTTTATTAAGGATCTCTTTCACGACCTGCCTTACTTGCTGCCTTGAGTCGTTACAGGCGTTGAATAGAAATCGTCAAATATCAGAAGACTCGAGACTGTAATGTGTACCTTGCATGCAACAGAGTCGTCTGCCTGCTTCCCTCTCGAATTCCACGCATTTCCGGTTCTCCTTTTCATCCTTTTCCGTCCATCGCAGATTAGTTGCAGCAGCGCTCAATGCTGAGCCACGTGAATTCATCATTTTAATGGGCATCACTAAAAACTTAGCCTACTGAAGTTTCCGCACTTCAATATAGCAATCGGTATTTCTATATATACAGCAGTTGAAATTCCTGCGAATATCATTAATCTTAAATGGTGCGTACCTCAAAGTTGATGCCCCAATTTTTGATGATTTGTTTTTCATGCCTCAGCAGGTAAACAGAATGTTAAATAGCGAACGTCTTCATGTTTATATTTTTTCCTCGTCGTTGCTAGAACACACTATTCTGATTCTGAATCTCTGAGGAATTTGCGCCCACTTTCTTGCATCAATGATCGATGGCCCTGGCTCGGTAGATCCAGAGGCGCTTGGCAGGTGTATCCCAGAGGTTCCCTCACCTCTGGTCGTCTGCGATACGTAACGGTCGACGATAAAATACAATCTCAGCGTCGTTGTATTAAACTTTGCCGGTGTTGGTGCTGAAGTCTCGCGCGTGGGCGCTTTCTCAGGGTGGCTGATGATATGCGTCACACGGGAATCGCGTCGGTAAGCCCGCAGGCATTGCCATGCCAAGCGCGTGGCGCTAGGAAAATATACCATGAAATGCAGGGTGAAGATGAAGGTGCGCTCCGAGATTCGAAGAGAAAATAAAACAAAGGATATAATAGAACGAGACGAAGGATTCGCGTGTGTGCCATAGGGTGAGGCTTGCGACGGGTATGAAAGAAGAATAGCGAGAAGGAAGCCAGAAAGACCGAAGAGAGCTCTCCAACCAGGATAGATGTAATACTGGATGCAGGGCCTGTAGGCGAATAACTATGCCGGGTATCCAGGCTGAAGGTTGGGCGCGTGCACCGCTAGCGAAGAAGTTAACCAGCCAGCGTAGCAAGGAAGAAGGCTGCGGCAGGAGACGAGGAAAGGAAAGCACAGCAGCAAGATAGCCTAACCATCCGCATGGCTTACCCGGCTCCGGCAATGTCGAGTTGTTCCCGGTGTGTACGTTGTGTGCTTCATGGGGCTCGTTCTGCCAACGAAGAAAACCCGTGGCTCTTAGACGGACACGGTATCCTGAGAACAATCAGACCTACCAGCCGGCATAGCGTGGGCGAGCCACCGGCGAAATATGCATTCCGTGCAAGTATATTCTGTGCATAATGTGTATATAGAATAGTTATAGTTATCGCGACTGTACTTAGCGCGTGCCCTCGTTTTCTCTCGTCCACCGCTCATCGCTGTTGTAGATCGTCTTTGAGTGAGAAAATCATTCATAACTACTGTTCATCTAATTTTTTGATAATGAGTGGTTTGAAATCGAAATGGGCGGTAACCAACACTTCAACGAATTTTCTTGACAAAATGATAATTTGAAGCCAATAACAAGAATTAACTTTATTAAGCCTGGAGAACTGATAAAATTCGACTTCAAGGAAATAGGACGGTTTAGTGTAAGATACTTAAACAAATAAACTCGATGACGCAATTCTTAGATTACAACGGAGTTAAAAAGTTGTAATCAGAAGCCAATAGAATGAATACTCACGGTATAGGCATACCGGACAAAAAAGAAAGATCTTGCTGAGCAGTAGTGAATCTTCACAGAACGAGAGAGTCGAGTTACCGGTGACAAGAATGCACCGACACTCGTTGAGAATAATAGGCTACTTTTGCGGTCGGTGTAGAGCGTCTCAGTCACCGCAGCCTCTTCCTCGTCGAGAATCAAAACTCACGAGACTTCGAATGCTCCGTGTCCTCGTCGTTGTCCGTCATGAGAAAAGACGCTCGACGTGGCATGCCTGCCGAGGGTAGAAAGAACGAATGAAGGGCGAGAGGGACGAGTATTACCGAAACCCACAGTTTGAATTAGAATAGCGTACGGACGGCAAATTAAGCTCGGGAAATTGCTTGTGCTCTCGTCATCGTGCGGCCATCAAGTAGAAGATGGGGCACGCATCCTCGACGTTCTCGTCCACTTGGTCGTCTAAGTCGAGTACCACGACTGCGATTGCAGAATACTCCCAGTGGGCTCTCGCAATCAGGCCTCCGGAAGTGTTGGAGATTTCTTTTTTTTTTTGTAGGTTTGCTCCATACTCGTAGACAGTCGGTTCGGTTGACAGCGCGACCGAGACGAGATACATGGATATCATAGAGGTAGAAGAAATGAGCCCCGGATCGAGAGCGTGCTGAATGATCGTGGTGTACGCTGCTGCACGCGCGTAGCGTGGGAGCGACAATCGCTATGGCAACTCGACAATTCTGAGTTCTAGTTATACTGAATACGTATTCGCTGGTGTATGAGCCGGAAGACCGACGATATTATTAATTATTATGCACAACTTTCACTATAATAACTGTATATATTTTATTTATTTTTGATAATCGATGCGATTTCATTATTATTTCATTTAAGATCGAATTGTGATCGAGATGGTTAGAAAATAGAGAAGATCAGTTGATGCTACGCAGTTCCACTTTTAGTATTACACCTAACTGTTTTTATCGTTCTTCATTTAGGAATCTACTTGAGACCTCTCCCTTCCACTTTCTCGTTCACTCAAACAAATTATAGTCCATTATGCGAGATTCTGGGTACCGTAAGTCTGAGTGCTTTGGTTCGAAATGCCAAGCTAATAAGAGTGTAGTAGTAGAGCGTAAAATAACTTACAACTGCGTATCCCGGAGCGGATCGTAAGTAATTAATCGCTATCGTGTGACGAAGCTACGGTGAATAACTTCGGGCGATGGTTCCTGGTCCACGAAAAAAAAAAGAATACAGTGGTAGACCAGCATCTTCCCTAACGATGGGACGAATCTTCACGACTTTCTAACGTGCGTTCTAATCCATACTCGTTATCCCCGCGGTTGATCGACGACGATTATCCGTAACGAAACTCTCGAGGTTACTCTTGAGTAGGAAGTCGTAGTATCGTACCGGTCACCGCCACAATAGTTCTTTATTACATTATACTCGTAGTAGTCGCCTCGAACTCCGACTCGAAACCGTATCATTAAACCGCTCTTATTTCATTCTCTCGCTGTCTACCATATACGCGGATCTCAAAACCTCGAGACCTTCGACCCGACAACTGGAACAATTAAATTCGAAAGGGAAAGCACATTTCAACGGGAATCATCGAATCTTTTCGTATAATATTTACCGAGCATTCGACATTGAAGTTTCGTTGCTCTAATTTTAGGGCATCTTGGGGCGTTTGGCGATTTCAGCCCAAAAGCGTATTCAATTTATTTTTAGGTGAAAAAAAATAATAATCCCACGCGATTCGTTGTTGGTGATAGTATTCGGATTACGGAAAAAAATCCCCAGTTCTCAATTTTAATTATAGAAAAAGTCCATTTTTTTTAAAATTATATTAAAAAAAATTATATTACAAACAAAATTTTTCCACACGTTTTCATGTTTGGATCTCCTAGGCATTCTGCCGAAGGGTTTTAACAAGATTGTTAATAAATATTCTTCCAAAATTAATTAAAAAAATTAAAATCACAATTAAAAAAAAACAAACTCCATTAAACGAATAGAAGAGAGAATTGTGACAGTTATCACTGCCGTTCGAATTCTATTTTTCACTGAAAGTTCTTGACAAAAAATGTCTTCAAACCTTCGTAATGATAGTACGGGGTCCTAATAACGATTTCGTGCAATAATCATCATATTTATTTAAGTAGTTGCGATTTCTCGATATAGGTTGGAGTTTATAGTAGCACAGAGAAACAGACCCCCGTCGAAGGGCGAGACGAAATGCCAGTCGGCTCATAAACAACCGAAGCGTTAATACGACCGATCGACGAGGTGTTCCACTCAGCCCTTCTCTCTCTTTCTCATTCTCTTCATCTCTTATCCTTTCATCTCTTACACATCGTGGGGTATCTCGCCGGTGCGAGTAAGACAGCGAGACCTAATTTTCCCGCGTAAATCGTCGGTAATGCGTGACGTCATCGTACATCAGAACCGGCGGGTTGATTGGGTGCGAGAATTGGGCCCCGCCAATTACCGGGTGACCCGCGAACGATTTATGGGGTCAGTCGTAACTCATGGCCCGCCAGGGCCTCTCCACATCGCTGCTCCGTGCGCGCAATATCGCTTTTCTCACTTTACCTTTTCTTTTATTTTTGTTTCTTCCCGTTCTGCAGTCTCTCGCTACAGTCTATATTCCATAACGCGTGGCTTTACATGTGTCTATGTGTGTATTAGTGTGCGTTCATCTCTCGTATAGCGAGCGGACCGATGCAGCATCAAGCAACGAACTCGATACCTCGCCTCCCCGTAGACCGGAGGAGCTGAGTCGAGAGCTCGCAACGTACGATCGGAGGGTGTATATTGTGGTATAAGTAGTAAGGATGGCTCGCGAGTAAACCCCCCTTGGCTCGCCGTTCAGTTCTCGTACAAGCTATAAGGACCCATCGCCGGCTAGCCAGTCAGGGTCAAGAGTTACGGGACGTTAATGTATCGGCAGAAGGCTCCTTGGATAACACGACGGTTATTCGCGATCCGGCAAGTCAAAATATATTAGCGTTGATACTAAACGAAAACGAAAGCTTTGATTACTTACAAGAAGATAAAAAAAGAAAATAGTATAGACTCACAGATCGCTCAACATTGATAAATGTTCGTTAAAATTTTATTTCAAGTCTCCTTTTTCCCCAAATTTTTCTTAATTAAAATTTCAGCCACGTAATGTCAGAAAATTAAAAAAAATTAAGTTACATTTGCATAACGAGTTTATTCTTTTTAGCGACTGGCGGGAAAAATAATTCTAATTTACGATATTGTAGTCCGACATTCCAACGCGACTAATTAACGCATCGACGCCGTAATCGACATTACTTTTTTTTCACTCGAGAGATATTGATATATCCAAATTGTGGATGGAATAACCAGGAAGAGGAAGTTTCTGGGTGTAGATCACGACTTTTATAGTACAATGAACTTATACTATAGGAAATTTACCGGAGTTCCGTAGCCGATGAAAAAAAAAAAAAAAAAAAAAAAAACGAAATGAGGAAAACAGATGAACACCACTGCGGCGTTTGGCTACGGCGTATCATTTGATGGGGCACGACCCGGTGTTGCGACCCGTGGTGCGAAGTACTCCTCCGCAAGGTATATTCCACTAGTCTGTAATATCGGCGTCGGCTGGTTTCTGCCGTCGTCGTTTCGTGGCGACTGTTGAGAGCTCTCTGTTCCAAGGAGTCTCTCGCGATGCTGCGATGGCGCATATACGACCTGTAGAGTCGTTCTCCCATCGAGATTGGCTCTTCTTGCTCGGGTACTACGATTCCGTGCGCCGGTGCAAACCACCGGTCGACAACAGGAGGCCTCGCGAGCCTAATAACGAGCCAAGATCTCACTTCTGCCCTGTTTCGCCCGCCACCAGGCGCACCCGCGGCTCCGCAACTATCGCTTCTTTGCAGAATTCACTATGTCAGCGCGCGACGCGGACTATATTTGCCGATCGTTGCCGATTTTTCGCGAATTAATGAATTCACGCGAGAGACGAGGAATTTAAAGGTTGTTCTGCACCTCAGCGATACCGAAATCCGCATGAACCCGACCATTCGAGGGGTATTTACACGGTGGAACCTAACGACAAAGAAAGAGTTCGAATATCGCGATGATCCGCGAACTCCGCAGCAGCTGTCGCCCAACCCATTGCATCAACATGCTGCAATTCCTTTCATTTACTCTGATCCACCTCCCCGTCCAATTGGTTCAAGAAGGACAAATGTTTAATTAATTAACCGATTACATCGTCGAATTATCAATTTTTCGGTACTTTTTTTAGGGGGGAGATTCAGGGCGAATTATTCTAAAATTCTTATCAATATATCTTTTTTAAAAAATGTATGACACGAAAAACACTTTAAGCTGTACCTTAAAAATAGAAAAAAAAAAATGTTATGTTTATATTTAAAAGCTATTACGCATGTTGTTGTTCATAATAAAATAGTTTCTCAGATATCGATTAAGCAAGAGAAATAATCATTTTAATCCTTCCACTGTATGAATTTGAAGCGCTAGAAATGATGTCGTTTATTCATCGCGCGTTCTCTTTGGCGCTGCGAAATCTACACGCCCGGTAACTCCTCTCTGCCAAGTAGAAGGATTTTTGCAGTCGCGACAAGTCCGCTTGGTGCAGGTTGAGTAAAGGCGGTATGAAAACAGCATGGACCTGTTGCGCACCGGGCGTGCGAGGACGAGCCGTCGAGTGGTCTGCGGTGCGGTGACCGAACCCCCCTCTCGGATCTTTCGCTGAGCACCTACGAACCGAACGGACACAACGCTGTGCACTATAGAGAGGATAAACCCCTCTGTGGCCCCTAGCGGCCGGTGCATCGGGCCGGGGATTGCAGCGCGGCACATCGTGCGAGCAGTGCATTGCGTCCTCGTGTGGGCGAAGGGTCATGGGTCGCAGACACGGCTCAGCGACTCTCAACTACGATCCGGTCTTTCGTTATCGATAAATCTATCCCCTTCTTTTCATTAGAACAAAAAAAAAGTATTTAACATCCATGAACAAATTTTTTAGCACTGGGAAACCCATAATTACGAACCCATTGCATTTAATAATTCTCAATTTTTTTTATTCAATTTTTTTTTTTATTTTTACTCACTTTCGATTGATTAATAAAAACAGGTGTAATACACGTAGACAGACAATGTTATTTAAACTGATGCTGCTGAATTTTGGAAAAGCAAATTTCCAAAGAGTCGAATGTGCAATTAGTTGAAATCCTCGGGGATTTCGGGGAATCCCCGAGTTTTAAGATCAAATCTCAAGCAGCGGCGTTGGGGGTTGGGGAGGAAGCAGATGATTGATAAATTATACACAGAATACTTGACTTACATATTTATGAAGTTGTTTTTCTTTTTTGCAAAGATTCGAAACAACAGAGATGATCAGATAAAGGTGTGCGGAGCATCGTTTAAAATGGGAGAAAATGTTTCCCCGGGAGATTTTCGTGCTTTTGGTAAAGGGATATCTGCAACGATCTCGGTTGTCGGATCGCGTATAGAGTCCGCGCACGCTTCGGTCTTTGACGATCCACCTTGCGGTTCACGCATAATTATGTGCCTTCAAGCTACGGGCAACTATCTGGCATCTGCTCACGCCGTGAAAACGACCAAATCTGCATATTTTCTCGCTTCCGATGTAGTCGAGGATGAAAAGTCCGAATTTTGGTACGGTAAACCTTTTACATAATATGTGCTACAGGTTGAACTGTAACTTTGCTACGAGGTTTCTGTAGAAATGTCTCGGAAAAGAAGGAAAAAAATCCGACGAATTGATGTGATTAGGTTATTATTTAACCTAAAAAAAAAAGTTCAATACATATAATTTTTTTCAGCCTTTCATTTTTTAAACTTTAATTTAAAAAAAAAATGCTGAATAAATATGATTTTTTTCAGCCTTTCATTTCTTAAACTTTAACTTCAAAATTTTTTCACAATTACGTAGAAAAAAATCTAAAGCATTTACTGATTTTTTGAAGACCATAGAAATTACGATTTTTGTTCTCGGAAAAAGAATACTCTCATCTATGATAAGAATCACTAATTGAAAATAATTGGATCGAAATTCGACAGAAATTTCTTGCGATATCTTTGCATTAAAACTACCGGTGGTTTGCCATTGTTATAATCCGATCTATAGGAAGATCAACTTCCGCCTCTTACACATCAACGAGATAGTTAATTCGGATCGTTTTGACGATCTCATCTATGGATCTAAACCGCGCTTCGACCTTGTTTTCCGACACACGTGTATAAAAAGTCACGTAATCCCGAGCCTGGAAATCCCCAGGCAGTTTAGTCGATATACGAGCTCTATTAACCGGCACACGTAATAAACGCGAGTTCTCTGAACAGATCTCCGCAGATCTTCGGCAATACTAATAATTATAAAGATCGCATACGTATATACGATTTAGATTTAGTGAGACAGAAGTTTATTCGTCGTATTGCTATTACGGTTTCGCGCTTATCTATACCCGTGAGGTCAAAGCGCTCGAGGGTAGAAAGTATACAGTTGCACACACGGAGTATACCACCGATATTCCGCGCCGTATCGTCTTCGTAACGAACATTAAAACGTTGTAACACCGCGAGATTGTGATAAATTTGAAAAAAATAAAAACAACAAAAAAATTATAAATGAGAAATAAAGAAGCAAAGGAGGTGTATGGGGATCTCGGTGAACTTTTCTCGTCTATATTCTCACATTTATAACACGTGTTAGAGTCGAAGAGCAAAAGTTCTTCCTGGTCGCTTGCGCGAAGAAGCATCTAAAACGTTTTGCTCGAAACTCGAATAAGTTCTCTTGGCCGGCTGTTTGGTGCCTCGAGCAACGTGAGGTAAGGAGGTAGCAACGAATTTATTCACACGCTTAGCTCGTAAGTCGAGCAGCGTTGCGGCGCCAGGCCGCGTTACTTTCCGGAACGGGATAAATTCTTGCCACTCTCTGGTGGGTCGGTGTGACCGGTCACAGTGGTAACATGGTACCCTATAACGTCCCCCTTTCGCACACTTGCCTCGCCTCGACATCGTACTTTGCTCGACTATATAGCTTCGCGTACTCCCGATGAATTTGCACTTAGCGTCTCTAACTCTCCAGCAGCTTTTAATTTCTCCGATGTGTTTATATTCGAGGCGTAAATGTGATAAACACGTGAGTTTTTGTTAAAAATAAAATCACTTGAAAATTAAGCTTTTAGAATTTTCCGAACACTTCGTCTAAAATGAATTCTAGCGATCGATGTTACATCTCGTAAAGTAAAAAATGAAAGCTGAAACGACGAACTCTTGAATGCTTAGCTATTACCTGAATGTGCGATTTAAAGTGCGTTACCGTTCGGAGGTCTCGTTGAGTAGTGGTTTTGCTAAGACGCTCGTAAAGTCTCATCAGTAGGAGCAATCGAAACCGAGAGGATATGCCACACGCTCTACAGTCGTCCATTTGCTCACCGCGCGATGCAAGTCTAAGCCAAATGGACCAAATGCTTCAGCGGATTCTGCAAGCGCCGTGCGACTACCATTGCTGCATTGTGGAAGAGGCCTCTCCACACCGCGAACTAATTCACGAGTGATGAGCCACAGAAAGCCGCGATAAACGAAGTAGAGTCTGAAGCTCGTTTTCGCATCTTTCCACGGCTATTCTCTGTATTATCCGTTTTAGCGGTGATCTGACTCACCTGGTAGTTTCGTACCGACAACGAGAATGACTAAAAGCGAGGACCGAGAGTGAAGCAGAAGCCCTTTAGAGTATATGTGTGCAGTACATAAACCCCGGGACTGAAACCACACTCGGTGGCTCGCCGCGTGCACCAAACGTTTAGTAGCATAAGCTACTCTATCCATGGGTCGGACTGTTGTTTCCTTGCATGTATATCTTCATGTATCGTACTGAATTACGTCTATATATACGTATATACAAGAGGGGGTCCAAGCGTTTTGCGGCCTCGCGAGTTCCCACGGGGAAGCTGCGCGCGCGGACGACGGGAGGAGTTCTTTCGAGTTTGAAAACACGGCAATCAGTGTAACTGCTTCTGCGGCGCGCCGGACGGCTGCCCGGGTACCATACTTTATACATATACAGTATATATGTGTATATGTTTGTGTATATATAGAGATATATGTGTATATACATATGGATCTTGGTACAGCCGTAGCTCGTGTGTGCCTTCGGGATACGAAACCCTCATTCTCGCGTATACGTATATGTTTATCCCGAGCGGTTGATGTACTAACTGATCTCTTGCTACGGTTGCTACGATTGTATATCAGAGCCACAAGCAAGTCGATGAGAGATCTGCTCGAGTTCCACAAGCTACGTGAAACTACGGGGGATACCTCGCGAGAAAGGAACCGAGAGATCTCGAGCGTCGAACAATAATGATTGCATTGATTACTTGAGGATAAACGTGTAACTGTATTCATAATGATCTAACGATATGCATAATTCACCCCCGCCTTTTCAACGACTTGAGATATGTAGGCAGACCCTAACGTTCACGTTGCGAGACTATAAATTAGCTAAGGATTTAGAAATCGATCGAGATCGTTGTTGGGAATACGGTCGTCGTGGAATTGCAAAGGGGGTGTAACCTTCGTTCTTCGCGAGAAAAAACTCGTGGTTCATTGCAGTAAATCGATTCTGCGATTTGCGGAATAGAGATAAATTATCTACAATTTGCAGATTGACGATTCTTGCCGAACTTTTTTTTTTTTCTCAAATTTCTTACTTCTTACGCTTTTTTCTCGCATTTTTTCTTAAAAGATGAGATATCTTTAGTAATTGAAAAAATAGGTTTTACAACGAATTGTCTATGTGTTTGATAGGAAAATCGATAGAAATGTGAATTCACTTTTTCAAACGATTATTTTCATGAATTTTTAACGATCGTTCCCGATCAGTCCCATTTGATAAACGTAAATTGTAACAAATTAAGGACCAAGCGTGTCGAGGAATGCGAGAAACTACAATCAATTTGCAGATCGATTACCCAAGTCCACAAGTTTGCAACAACAATTTACCGATTTATATACTGTTCCGAACGATCTCCGATAAAGCGTTAAGTGTAAAGCTGTATAAATCAATGGAGTGTGGCGCTGCTACGAATTAGCACAGATCTATAAATAGATTTCAAGTAGATTCGAAACAATACAAGAGTCGGTATATCGCGCGAGTCGTTGTACGAACGTGCGAGGGAGGTATGCTTTCGCAGTCGAAGCGATAGAATTAGCACCCGCGGGCTTGAAACCCACAGATGAGACGCAAGATAGATCGATCAAGCGAAAGAGTGAGTGAAAGATCTCGAATAGTGAATCATCGATCGATCGGCCCGCACCATGATCGTTTCACTACTTTACCCCCACAAACTTCTCCATGGCATATCATTGCTCTCCCGTGAGAGAGACGCCGATTGTGTGGTGACTAACTTCTACCTCCGTTCGTGGAAAATATCTGTAGTTCCCATCTCATCGAAGTCTCAGCTAAAGTGAGAATTCACTGACTTTAAGTAATGACCTGTTCGTCATCGCCCTCGTGCCCCCTTAACCGTTATCACGACACCTCTTTAAGCCTTTCAAACATCTCTATTATCGCGTCAAAGTTCTTTTTTTTAAAACAAGTCACTAAAAAAAAAAATGGAAGATTTTACTTAGCGAGTAGGGCGAAATATGGAATAAGAGTGTTCACTGCATGGAGTCGCCGATTATTTTGCAGCGTCTGTTTCAATTTGACCCGCGTGCCAACTACGCCCGGCCTCCCTTATTCTCGAAGGGTTAACCACACATCTGTTCGAGAATTATCTATCGATTTTCTCCAACTCCTGTTTCAAAAGTAATATTTTACATGGAGTTGTACGAATATTGCGATTTGGGTTAAACGACATCAATGGGGTCAGTTCTAACCACAGCGATGTCCTGAGCCACACTCGAGAACAACAGCCAATAATCGGCGACTGAGTTGTAATCGAGGTTCTTCCACCGCGGCGACTTTTCTCGTCTCTCATTTTATCCACCTTTATCCCTCGAATTACACGTTTATACCAGCGGTGATCGTCGGTTTCCTCGAGTATAAACGTATAAACGTGTACAACGGGAGGCTATTATACGTATAAACGTGTAACTCGAGCGCGAACGTGAGCGCAGCTGCAGGCGAGTATTGCTATGTAAGCTCTCGCTAGACCTACTCGCGAATATACACAGGTATAATCCTTCCTGCGTTCGACCCAACGTGGGTGGATATCGGGCGCAAGACGAGAATCCGTCGTGTATATACACCAGAATCCAAGGTGTTGGAGGATTATGGTTCGTTTAATACTTGTACCAGACGTTGGTTTTACGTAGAGATCCACGGATAATTACCCGAGTGCTGTACAGTTGCCTGACATCGCGCGGCTCTTGTAGGGGTACCCTTCGGTCCATAACGCCTGGTACGCGCGTTGGCAACCACGAGATTTTCTATGAAATAAAATCCGTGGCGGCGATTCTAGAAACGGCAAGAGCAAAAGTAACCGACGTTAAGGCCGACCGATCGATATCCGCTCGATCGTATCTGTTAGCGCGGGCGTCGGGTATGTGTACTCGCATTACGATACATTAGGTACATCGATAGGAAGGATCTAAGCTCGTAACGTTTACACGAGTTGGATTCTACGTGTGTAATGGAACAGCGCATGCGAATGCACTGCTATCCCAAAAGCCGATTATACTCGGCTTCGTGTAATCCATAGGTGTTGGCGGAAAGAAAAGGAATAGAAGGCTTAAGTCTCTCGGATTCGAAGAGAACTATTGACTTCACCGCGTCCTATCACTTGGAGTCTTTTAATTGATTCAACTATTAAAAAAGAAAGAGAGAAAGTCGAAAAGATTTCAATTTTTTTTCATTCACCGCGTGTTTTTACTAAGCCGACCCGATTCCGATATTATCCCGATTCTTTGAAAATGTTCAAAATTTGATGAAAAAATCATTTGGTCTAATGTATCAACAATAGAAAAGTATTGTTGATGAGTCTACGCCTAAACCCGTTTTCATTAATATTCCCGATATGTTATATTACCAGCCATGTCCGGCGATGTTCATCTGCGTTCGCATGAATCTTGCGCCGATCGTTTGTCTATACGTGTGCATTTCTTGTATCGACGATGCCAAGACCTTTTCGTATTTCGCGTGAGTAAGCGAGAAGGATGTATATTGGGGTTCAACCGTTGAAAACCGCGCTCGGTCGAAAATTTATTACGTTAGCCACTACGTTAATATCAACGATGTACGTTAATACCGATCGGCATAGAGCGAGAGAAGCCTCCACACGAGAGGAGGATTATAAGGATATTGATAATATCGTTATGGTATTATGTAACGGGTAGCCAATTACCAGGCGTTTGTCGGTGGTTTATCACGATCGTTGCCCGATGATCTATCGGAATGGAATTTATGCGGGGCCAATTATTTTCAAGTCTTCTCTCTCCCTTCGTCGTCGTCGTCGTCGTCTTCTTCGTCCCCGTTGATTCCGCATACTATGTATGTATTATCGTTGTTATACTTGTATTCAAGCAACGAGAGATTAGTGCAGAGTACGTAATACGTGGCCTGTAGACACAAACTATGAGTTCTTTGCCGCATGACGTGA
This sequence comes from Buathra laborator, assembly GCA_934046635.1. Classification (NCBI taxonomy): domain Eukaryota; kingdom Metazoa; phylum Arthropoda; class Insecta; order Hymenoptera; family Ichneumonidae; genus Buathra; species Buathra laborator. The sequence continues at coordinate 18,136,577 of OW203895.1, read as the reverse complement.
GTAACCCGTGGTCGCGAGTCGATTCTTGGTATTCGTTACACCAGATAGTCTGGTAGCGATAGTCTCAGTCACACCGGTAATATTAAACACTCCGGTGGGTTGATGCCCGTAAGATCTATTTAACCTCTGACGTTCGCCTCGTATGCACGACAGGGTGTAGAACAGATTCTCACTCGTGTCTGTCGCGTTGTCTACCTGTTGCGATCTTCAGACGTTTATCGGCGTAACGCCTGTATTGGCAGCTCCAGAGGCAACGTCACGATCCAGTTCGACAACTTGTATATATCATAAATTGGCACCGTTTGTGTATCGTTACGATGGTGAAATACCGATCGCTTTTACCACTCCTTTGGGCCCCGGTGACCGTTTCTACGCGATACAATGCTTATTTTATTAGCAAATATTCGTCTATTAGCAGTTACACGTGGGTGTCGATGACGGATGATGGTTATACCAGACGTGCTGTTTCGCGGAGTATTTCAGAATTTTCCCATACACACTTCGACACGATGTTTTTTTTTTTTTTTTCAACGAACTTTTTGCCACATCAAAGTAAAATGAATGGAGTTTAGATAAATGAGCTATCGATCGGTGGGCGACATCTTCAAATGCCTCCAACGCAAATTGCGATGGGCGATGCAAAAAAATTGAGTTCCATATTTGCGCCAGATGTTCCCGTGCGACGATAAAGAAATATCGATGGTAATAAATGAATAAAATGAACGTAGGTTAACGATCGCTCGTACTCCTACATTCGATTGTCAAAGTCTTCGTCATCACCCGGTGGTGTCTGATGGACAATCGAGCCTTGGAGATCGCATCCCTAGGTAGAGTGAGAATGGATCGCGTGTATTGAACAAACTCTCGGATGTCCTGGTGGGTGCTTCTCGCACGCCCGTGGAGCGACGGTAGTCACTCGGCAACAATCCCGTCACTTGGCGTTGCTCTTGAGTAATTGGAACACGACCTATTGCCACAACCCCCGCTGACCCTAGATGGCCAGAGGAAACGTTCTAACACGGGGAGATGAAGACTCTTTGTTAATTCTCTCCTTCGATGCGTCCTGCCGAGCTTCGTTGTTCTTGAGCAATACGTTCTTCTGACGGTTCGAGAAGAATAGTCGAATGAGGTTTTAGCACTCAGGTGCGAGTGAATGACCAGAATGAAGCGCGCGTTTACTCGCATCTCTCTCGTATCTGTAGATGTATATTGGCGAAAAACCTTCGTAGCCGAGCTCTCGCCGCGTTATTGCATTAACCGCTCGGGCTTTATTGTCCTCCCACGAGGATTTATGCAAATCTGATCCAAGCACACACAATCCCCCTACCCAAGCCGCCAGCCACACTCGCATGACGAGAGCACGCGCGCGAACGGATGATGTCGGAAACGGTCGCAGGAGGAGTGTCGCCCAGGATATTGCGAATAATTTGTCCCTCTTACCCGCCACATCCACCAACGACGCCCTCGGTCATTGCTACTCTTTCGTTCCTTCCTATATTCTTGCTTCTTATTACTTGTCTCGATTTTTTGAATGCTTTTGTATTTCATCTTTTGCACCGGAAGTCTTATGATGCTGGGTGGCCTTATTACTCGAAGATGTATGTGACTATCCGATGTCAGGATAGTTTCAGTCTTTGAATTGAATGTAACAGAAGTATATCTAAAACATTTATAATTTTGAAGAAATCAGGACTGATTTAACTGTCATCGGTACGAAACGACGAATTTTTCATTCCAGAGAACATGGATCAATCAGGAAGCATCTGCTTATTGGAGATGTTGCTATCAATTCATTAGATCGGCCACAAACAACGCAATTCTTTATAGATGTGTTATCAAAAATTGCTTATTTGAACCAACTGATTTGAACCAAGAGCCCCACCCTTATTTTCGCATCGTTTGCAACAGATGACTAATCCCTGATTTCGCGGGACAACCGTACAGAAACTGTTACACATTGTCCCTTGTTCGGGGTTCCAATGTGGTGGAAGCGCGTGGGCGATGTATCCACAGAGGCTCGTGGTGAGTTCAAGTTGTCGTTGGGTTCGAAGGTATAGCATGGACGTGAGTGAGAGAATGAAGGAGTGAGAACGAAGTCTCATTACGCGAAGCGAGAAGGTCTGTCGCCTCCGTCGCCAATTTCTATTTCACTTCTCGTCTTCGTCTTGTTCTTTCCACTTCTATATTCGTTATCCTCTCGCCCCTCTCGGTTCATCGGCGGAAGGTGAACGAGGGAGACCCCTCGAGATCTTTTTGTCTGCGGCGATTCTCGGGCCGACACCGAAACGAGAAGGCAGTTCGCGTAGGTCGAGACCGTCATTTTTCTCAAAGTGTCCTCTTCATCGTCCTCTACATCAACAACAGCACGCGCCATGGATAAAGCGCACGAGAGAAACAAACGAATGTACAATATCGTTACTACACGAAACGCCACTCTAATTTCTTTTCTTTCTCACGGGGGGTCGAGTGACTTTATCATCGATCAGCTTCTTGGGATGTGAATAAGAATTTTATTCTTGTTATCAAAGCCTATAAAGTATACCTGACGTGTATCTAACAATGTAGTAAATAAACTACGATATTCACTCTGGCAATTACATGGGAAAAAAAAATCATTAAATGAGAATCATAGGGATTAAGGACTTTAGAATCGATATTAGATGCGATTGATATCAACAGAATGTTACCCATCTACAGATTTTTTGTACCAACACTTTTTAACAAATTTTCTTCCTGGGTGGCGATCTCTACTGATGACTATTTTTCGACATTGAGAACACCTGTAAATTTGACTAACGCATTCTAGATATCTTGTCCGCAAGATCTAACGAGGTGAACAATGAAAGATCTAAAATTATTCACCTTCTTCAGTGCGCCCGGCATATTCGAGAACACATAAATCGATCTTCGGCAAGTATCGTTTCTCGTATACTAATTCTTAACCGACCAAGATTTATATCAGCTCGAAGTTGCAGCGTGAAAAGCAAAGGAGGTGAGGAGGGGGCAAGCAAAGGCGAAGGGCCCAGGGTTGCTTCAACCCGGGGGTAACTCAATTTGTAGTTACAAACGAGTATAATATGATAATGCGGTGCGCTGGCTAACGCAGAACGGCAAAGGGCACGCCAGGGCTCGATTCATCGACGTGGCGTGGAACGCATATACTTTTGCCGATGCTTTGTCAGCCGCATGAAGTTCTCGGTGGTTAGTTGGGATACATAGATACGTTCTACCTGAGCGCTATGTCATTTGTTCACGTCTGTCAATACGTCAATGATAGACACTCCAGCGTACTTACGGAACGCCGCGGGGCCCTGATGGACACGGACACGCAAGTCGGGATGTGGCTAACCGTCGGGTGGGCCACAATTTTGACGATGATCCTAAACGACCGAACTCACTTTTCTTGCTCGCCTCGGTAGCAACATTTATTATTGGATTCACACTTTCATTCGCTTTTCCTAGTCTCGTTTAACATCCTTCTATGGCGAGCCGGTTTCACATGACGAAGATAATCAATTTTTTTTTTAATACAAGAGGCACCTGTCTCGATCGCAACAATACATCATTTTCGATATTTCCAGTTATCCAACGATCTCTTGTAGATCCTTTGTAGTGCACATTTTTAACAAATGTCAAATGTCATGCTCGATGATCATCATATATTATTATTTATTTAGTTTTTTTTTTATTTTGGAATCAGAAACTCCATACTGATTTTCGTAATTTTGAAGAACAAAAAATGTATTTGACTCGTCGCTGGTAAAAAGAAAGTCTATTATCAAGCGAGAGAAATGCTACGACACACGCCATCTAGTCATATTTCATTTGAGAATTTAACGTCGAAAACGAGAGTTCCATATTAATGACATTTTTTTTTCAACCTCAGGCTGTAATGGGTTTGTTTTAATGGGCTGTAGCGAAATCTTGAAACATACTTTAGGGTACTGACATGCCGCTTCTTCGAGAGTGCCGAACTTTCAAGAAAAAAAAAGTCTCATTCGTCAAAACAATTTAATTTTTCGATACTCGCCTCGATCATTTGGGATGAGCAATTGGGTAACACTGACACACTAAAGTCCGTTCGTTCACACGCACCTGTTGCTTCTGGCTACTGTTGTAACGCACGTGTATCGCTGCCATCGGATTTCAATGGTGGTCCAGCAAATAGCTATGTTTAGTCGGGAATGGAAGAGAAGACGAAAGAAAAAAAGCAGACAATTCAGCCTCAGGCCCTCTCCATTTGCTTCCCAACTAATTTGTCGAGATCTCGCGCACACCCGTGCGCGACCCTAATAAACCTAATGCTCCGGCAATACAGTGGCAAACGGTTATTTCAAATCTCGTATGAAGAAAGAGTGGAATAAGAATATAAAAAAAAAAAATTCTCGCCTGGAACCAAACGCAACATATTATCATTGAAGGCTGGGCAATACGACATATTCTCATGGACATTCTTCGTGACCTCTTTGGCTAATCAGTCCTCATGAATACAAACGAAGCTGAAGTACACTTACGTCTTCATTTTCAGACCGAGTGTCGAAAAAAAAAAAAAAATTACGGAAGAAAAGAAGCTGATGAACTGTCGGACGGCGTCGATATAATATGGCGGTTTTTTTCGTTTTTGTTTTTTGGCATTTAAATACGAGAAGAAGCAAAAAAGACTGAGGCGATTTTTGCCTTTCTAAACGTCACAAATCCGATGCATGAATTATCTTCCGCCGCGTTCGTTTTTTTGTCTTCGCCATGGCAATAACTATTTTAAATTAGTCTTCGAGAGGTTTTTCGTTGCTGCAGTATCTCGAGAAAGTGACCACTGCTTTGAGGGATAATAGGTATAATAATCCGAGCGAAGCGTATAATCGAAAGGCGTCGATGATTGTGCGAAATCTATTAGGGGCGTGTCACGAGTCCATTAAGTGATTCATGGGCTTCCGCAAATATGGAAAGTCTTTCTTGGCTTCGAGCTCATTCCGGGCGATGCGTGTGAGTGCGGTCGAGAAATCGATGTGATCCAGCTGTCATGTTGTTAGTGTCAGCCAGGTCGGATCTCAACGATGCTCATTATCGTTATTTTTTTTTCACCGTCTACATGTCTGCCGTATTTTCTCCCATGACTTTTGTATTTCAATTTTATCTTCGCATCGCGCGACAATAATGCTTAGTCGGTACTCCAATATTTTATCTGCGAAACAGTTATAACGTCGGGCTACCGACGCTTAAATTCACTGTACGAGGAAGTAATCACCCGAGGGAGCTGTTAATGTTACGAGACGCTTTAAAGATACGACTCCCGATCGGATTACACTGCATAATTATACTTGCTTGTGGTTGGGGACATTAATACCTTCGAAGTCAGGTTTTGCGTATACGGGATGCCCGTAAATGAGTACAGAAAATGTGTTAAATCATACGCACAATTAAAAACTGAGCATATTTTCCATAAACATGTTTTTTTGCAACTTTTGCAGTCTTCCGTTTATAAGGCGTTACAGTTAAAGTAAATACACTTTCAATAGTTGTAATATAAGTCATTACAGCTGTTCTATTGGTAGATCAGTAATTCATCCATTATGTATTTATATAAAGTATAATGTTATGAATGCACTTATATTCAGAAACTATTTTCTAAAAGAAAAATTTGCCCGATTTTCACCTGCGAATATCGTCTGGTTATGCCACATTTTTTCATATTGTTGGGTTTAAGCGTACAAAGAGCAAAAGATATATCTCCTCGATTCATTGTTGAGTATCAAGTCACTCGATTGTTCGTCCATCACCCATCATCCAAACATCCGTATCCATTCATAACTGAACAGTTTGGATCGTCGACGCTTCTTGTATCCCCTCATCCGCTCATTTCTTTCATGTCCATCAAGATCCAGGATATGACAGCGTGATCCCGAAGATCCTCCGATCTTTATAATGAGACTTTTTATCGATGCATAATTGCACGAGTATAGAGAGAGATTTTTTTTGTCTTCATCTGTAACCATAGATAGACTCCTTAACAAATTGTTGGCCGGAGGGCAACCGGCGCACGCTTCAGGCCTTTTCGGCTCTTTTACACATGTTCGGTGCACGTTCCGGCATTGCGTGTACTGGATCCCCGATGATCGATAGACGCGGTATAGCTGCCGATCGAACTTGATCGATGGATCCATCGATTGTTTTTAACGATCCGGGTGTCATCGTCGACGCCTCGCCGCCGGAAGAGCCTAGTAATTTGCGGCCACAGCCTAGGCAAGCTGCTCGAGGCAGAAGCCGTACCTGCACGGTTGTTATATCTGTCTTTCGCCTACAGATATGAAAGAAAAAAAGAGAAAGAATGGATGAGACACGGGGTTACCTCGCATTTGGGCTATCAAAGGTGTCCGACTCTGTGTCAGTAGGCCGGCATTGTCTCGAATGAGAGATCCTCTCGACAAGTAGAAATAGAAGAGCTCCTCTCCTCCGCATCTCCTAAAGCGTACTACAACCAAACTATTATACTTTATACACGTCTGTAGCTGCCTGGCTGCTGTCGACGCCTCAAACACCACTCGTGCACGATAATTATCCTGCCTGAATGCCCGAGACGCATTCCTGGAAGGCCTTTCCCTCGCGTATGATGATAAAGAAAAACGAAGATGGGCCCGCAAGATCCCTCACGGCGAGGCTGTATTACTTTATAGCAGTTACATGATTCTCGTGAACGGTATATACACGCGTTTCGATTGACAACTCGATTCGAGCCGAGGACGAGAAACGAGGTAGGCGGAAGGTCGAACAAGAGGAACAATCATCATCGGGAAGAATGATTAACGTACCTCAGACCCCGGAGTACCTGTACGCGCGTTACTTGGTAATCGTTAGCTCGATTACTTCGCGTCTGCACCGAGCGCGAAGAACGAAAGAAAGAGGAGGAAGAGGAACAAGATAAAAAAAAGGATGGCGAGAGGAATGATCACGAAGGCCCCTTTGGCGATAGAGTTGAGTGATACCCAAATGAGGCATCGTAAAGCAAAACGATCTCATAAACGCGCCATATTTCCTACTTCTAACCCTGTACAATCGTACGTCGCCATGTTGTAGGGCGTCTATAACTATATCTCGAAGCACTGTACAGTTTTTCTTTACGCCTCCCTTCGTTCTCGCGTTGGAAACTTCCCGTATCATCCGTATGTCACGTCGATGTACGACGCCGGTTTTGTACTCTGCCGGTATCTAACCGTTGGAATCTTCGCGACGCAGCTCATGTATACACAAGTCGCCGTGGTGTCAACTAACGTGGATACGAACACGGAAGGACACACGTTTGTGTACCCAAGTATATAAGGTAGACTCGAGTTGGCGTTTCGCCGCGAGCAGTAACTCGGTCACACAGTATTTTATTGGCGCGATTAAAGCGTACGTAATCCCGAAGCTTATCTACAAGCAAATCTACCGGCGAGCCTTCTCGGTAGATTCACTTTTCTGTATATATATAAGGCTATGTACGACTGTGTGTCTGGAGGTCACTGTGTGTGCGGTAAGGGCGAATGTAGTTATACATCACATGGGACTCTTCTGCTTCGTTTGCACTTGATCTCTCGCTGATGCACGGACTTTAAATTCGCTTTCCGAGAAGCCATTGCGGATATTCAACGGCAAACTGGATAAAACGTACGCGTGCAAGTAATTCTATACGCCTGGATCATATGCGGTTTATCGATGGTGATCCTGGGATAACTTTCAGCTCCAACTTCAGCGTCACCCTTGTTATGGGTTAAAGGGCGCTTATTTGGATCGTCGGACTCCAGCGGAAATTCGCTGGGAGATTTAAAGATCATATTAAACTGATGCTAGTTCTGGTGGGTAAAAGCAGATCCGTTGATTATCTAGGTATGCGATGGTCAGCGATTTTTTAAAACGTCAAACACATCAAATTCGATCGACAACAAGACGAATGATTTGATTTGTTCTTTTTTTTTTTGGTGAAACATGCGATATCTTCCGATGTCTTCCAGCATATCAATAATTGATTGACGAGGAACGATGTCGAGTCGAGTTATCGATAGGGGGTCGTTCAGGTCGCTTCGTCAAGCCTCTTCGTCTGATCTTGTCCTATGTTCTGGTAGCGTATAGTCATACTGACCTCTGCGGGACGGCGTACAATATAAATAAAGTATCACGCTTGCTATATATATATATATATATATAGCAAGCGTGATACTTTATTGGTTCACCACCGATAGCATGATGATGCGGAGGGCTGTCTTCCTCGATGCCCTCGGTGAGCTTCGCCAACGGTCTGATAGTCAAGAGGGAGTCCTTTAACTTCCTTCGTAACCGGTGATCTCGTGGCTCTCGGCCGTTGGACCACTGACTGCGCACAATTAGGGCTCCGACGCAGAACGAATTCATCTTCGTTGGATACGCGGAGAGTCTCAGGGTTCGCGGGACTTGGTGTGTGTGGCAGGACCGAGAGAGAGAAAGAGGAGTTCGGTCGATCGATTATCAATCATTCCACCGCCGTGGCGAGGGCGAGTGCAACAGAAAAGCTGACCTGATGCGGAACGCTCTCAAACCCTTTGGGTTATAAACCCGCGTGCTTGTATAAGCGCTATAGTGTTACTATGATGCCGCGGCACTTTAAGAAAAATGTTATGTGGATGGATAACTACTCATACAGGTACAGCGTACAGGGAGTATCAAAACAGACAACTAATAGACGATGAACCCAAGTGGTTCTAACATGAAAAACATTATCACCTCTGCGAATTTCGAAAATTTGATTCCTTGATTCTGATTCGGTACGGAAATATACGTTCTCATATGAAGGGTTGATGCATTGCTCAGTTCTTCCGAACAAAAATGTTGAGTTATGCGGATGCTCGCGGCCAAACGCGATAGATCTTCAATTCCAAAAAAAAAATAATAATAATTATTATTATTCGTTTGTGTTATTTGAAAATCTTTGCGTTAAGTTTTCAAAAAACAACAAATTTTGTCCACTTCCATGCAATAATTCTGTTCTTTCACCAAATTCCTACCTAATCTAATGTTGGTACTTCGCAGTTCTCTGATAATAATAATAATAATTAGATTGGTAGGGAATTGGTGAAAGAACGGAATTATTCCATGGGAGTGAACATAATTTCTTGTTTTTTGAAAACTTAATTCAACGATTTTCTCATTGTCGAAGCCGATTTTATTCTACACAATTCCCCGCAATTTTTCTATTGATTTCTGCCATAAGCATTTGTTTTGGTAAGACCTGTATAGTGGCCACGATGTGTGCTCGATAAATCGCTGCGAGTTTATACGCAGGTTGCGCACCCTGCTATTGAGAATACTATGAGAGAAAGAGGGAGAGACGAAGGTGCCCTGGTGTGATGGGACCGCTGTGCCGAGGTTCGCGCGCACCGGGAGATTCGTCGCGCTGGGTCGATTAATGTTTCCAGGTGGATGCCAGGACGCGGTCGAGAGCGGGCGGGGTCCTTGGAAAACGATTAAGATGAAGAGGAGGTCGCGACTCCTTCCGTACCGAAGTTCACCTGTATGTACCGCACGCAAGAATCTCGGTATGAGAGAAAAAGTATTAAGCCAAAAGGAAAGAGAGTTTGCGAAATTGGTTCGACCCTGAAAAAAATTCGAGTCATGCAAGAGTTTTTTTGTGCATGTTCGGCAAGGATAAATTGTCGGATTCAATTGGGGTTTTTAATTAAAAACAAAAGAAATTACTCGAGATTATCGCGATTTGTTTCGGTTGACCTGATGACCGTTGTGCGGAGAACTTATCGCCGGAAGTGAAAAGCATTGCCAACGATTATTTTAACTTTTGAGAGGTTATTCGTTTGTCAAAGGATAAGCTCCTTCACTGTAATTCCGTATTGGCCGTTTTTTCAGTCACAAAGTATCTGTTTTTCTTACAGCCGTCAAAAAAGAAATTCATTGCAAAACTAATTATTCATTCCAAATGTCGATGAGTCGTTTGCTTTCGCTCGTCATAGGAGGGGCGATCGCCAGGCTCTTTCGCACGCCGGTTCGAAAATTGCATTTGCGTAATTTAGAACGTCACAAGCGGATTGGCTCGTTGCCCGAGCTTACCAAGAGGGATTTCGAAGGTACCTTTCCCATACGCTTTTCCATTTATCTCTCCAACACAGAAAAGACGATGAGCCAGAACAAGCGACGACGAAGCTACTAAGCGTGACGGCATGTACAGACGGCGTAATGTCGTGTGTTCGCATTGTGGAACCGATGATTTATAGCTCAACCAGTCGCGACTTCTGCCACGCGGCCAACGGGTGCGTGTTCCGCCGCGACTATAATATAACATGCAACTGGAAAATAATTTTGCAATTGTGCAAATATTTTAATAAAGCAATCGACACACGCGAGGGCGGATTAGATGTTTCTCAATATCGTGGGGTGCGGTGAGGCGTTGCCAGCGCGATCTTTCTACTCGGTATCCTCTCGTATAAGGAAACGTAAAAAAAAAATAACGAAGAAAAAACTCTCCCCTGCCATGATTAGTGCCTCAACTTTCTCTCAGATCTCCTCAAACTATTGTAAGAAAAAAAAAAAGCTAATTTTTCATATCCAACGAGGCATCAGTCAATGGATTCGAAAGAAGTGGACAATTTTCTCTTCTTCCAACGCCGTCTACATAATTACCGTAGTCGCTAGCGTTAACGATCGTCTCATTCGATACAATTTCCTAGTCCGTTAATCACAAACGCAGTCCATAACTAACGATATAATAATAATCGTTCGTATGCATTTAGACAAAAGCGTGAAATACACACACGTGATATACCATCGGTGGTAAAAGGGTACAACATTAATAACGTGAGAAATGTAGTATATGAAAACGATCAAGCAGGCGGGGAAAGTCGTCAGAGGTCTTTCGTATTATAAGCCTCAGGGAGGATGGGTGGGTGGGGAGGGAGGGCGGGTGGTTAGGGGGGGTAGTGTGAGGGGAGAGCAATAGCTTGTTCGTTTTGCTATAATCGGTTGGGTTCATAATACCTCACCGACTCTTCGAACTTCACGATAGAATCATCTCCGCTTGGCCGGCGGTGTCTCGTCGTCGTCGAGCGGGATGATCGGTGCCGTTAATCGTCAAGATTAATAAATCCCGTTTTCTCCGCGGGGGCCATCAATATCGGCGCGTCGCAGGATTGTTAACGCTCCGTGTCCGTATCTCATCTCTGTAACTCCGATATATAAACGTGTGTTGGATTCTTATGATGATGCAGACGTAGGAATAGAAATGTCACTCTTGTGGCTTTGCCATTCGATCCTTTTTCGAGCTGCCATTGCCGGCTGCTGCTGTTGCTGCTGGAAAACGAGCTAAATGCACGCTAGTAACGTCTGTAGCTTAGAATATACATTTACACAGGGTATAACACGACGCGGAAAGATTTCTTTAATCCGCGTGTGTACCAACGATAGACACAGTGCGCGATCTTCGATACAGGTACACACAACTAACTATATGTTTAATTCGCGACCAACAGTACGGCCAGCATAAAGACCTAACGAGTGCGCAAGCAAGCGAGCAAATTCAACGGGTACCATACGAGACGTTCTTTTGCCTGACAAATGATTGTCGGCTTGGATTAGTATGCTTTCTACCGCGCGACCGGGTACCTCGTATTCTCGATCGACGTCTCACCCGGTCATCGATTGCGCAATCGATGAAACTTTTTCGTACGACAATGACGCCTTGAGCCGGTATCAACGACGTTGTTATTAGATATTTTTTATAGGTATTTATGGTACATCTCTTTGCTGGTCGTTGAAAAATTGTTCTTGTTGTGCGGATTAGGGAATGATAAAGAATAATTATGACTCGCTAGCCATACTGGTCACGAGATATTTCTTAGTTTGTTCTGATCGAAATAGTAACTAATTATTATTTGTTATCACGTATAGATTTTTAATTTTTTTTAATCGGCATTGTCCACTGATTTTCATTTCCCTATTTCCATGATAATCTCTGATGATGATCAACATGATTCATCGATATCATTCTTTATACGTAAAGAATACATAAATGTTCTTTGAATATTTTTGCGAAAATATATATTTTTTTGGGGTACGAATTTTACGTATACTACACAACCCCTCATATTTTAACTCGATTGGACCGGACCCTTTCGCTATTTTGTATTTCCCCTACAGTCCCCACTCTCGGTCAATTGCTGCGAGTAGGGGCAATGAGGGGTATACGCGCCCCTCCCCGGCGTGACGCTGCGCGTGCGCAGTGAACGTTTTGCGCTCATAGTGGGGCGAGCGGATTCGGGGCGAATTCAGTTAAGCGAAAGCTTTGCCATGGTAACGAGTTAAAATAAGTGAGAAGTTAAGTTAAGCGAAGTTAAGAATGGAGGGGTTCCACTGTATGTCAAAAAATATCGTATGCAACGCGTGCGTACGTCTTACGCACTCGTAGCGATTGAACAGCACTCGCTACAAGTAAAATCGCATTTTACGCCCTTGTGGCATAATATACTATTTCATTCGTAGTTTACAATTTTCGAAAATGAATTTACCAAATTGTTATTATGTTCTATACTTATCCATAAAGAAATAAAGATTAAGCTTGGCTCGACGTAAAATGATCTCGAACAATAAACTCATTCGGGTGAAGCTCGGTTTTCACTTGAATGAAAAAACTTATTATATTTTTTGTGCTTCCTGGCGCGTATTCTGTCGGAGATTAAAATACCTGGCTTCTGCAGAGCAGTAGCTACATAATTGCGACTGATAGTAGTGGCGCCTGTGCTGCCACAAGAAAGGGTTCGCTCTTTTCTTGTATATACAGCACAAACCTACCGCTGATCTTTTTCATTCGCTCATTCTCGTTTCTTTGCTTTTTTCATTTCGTTTTTTTTAATACTTTTATTATTATCTTATTTTCTGTCTCTGATTTCTTTCCCTCTTCTTTATCCCCTCGTTTCCGGGCTGTTGGCATCTCTGTAACCGCCTTTATACCCGTGCGGAGTGTTTCTGGATCTCGGCGCCATCGCTTCCAACCCGTTGAACCGGCGATGCTGGGTAGCTTCTCCTGTAGACGCCGGAATATCATTCGGAACCGGGGGTGGTCCGGGGGAGTCGCGGCCAGCAACGGCGGCATATCCTGCAGGCACGACCGCGCAAATTACAGAGCGGCCGATACCCTGTGTGGTGTTTCCCTCGCGCAGCGCCCGGCCAACAGTGCACCCGGCCTTATGCACACCGATTTCTCACTGCGTAGCGCGGAAGCTCGTCTCGTTCGTTACGCAAAACTCGACTCGATTCACCGAACCTCCATCTTCTCATCTTTAATTTTTTTTTTTTCCAAAATCACTCATTGCTGTTACATTTTTTAGGACAAATAAATAAAAATTATACAACAAATACCTAATTCGACATACTCTATAGAATGGCATTTTCTCATTAGAATTATAATAGTCAATTCGTATTTAAGGTGGTTATGTCGCGAAGGGAATCCAAACGCTGATGCCTGCTGCTGCTGTAAAGGAACGGCCGATATCTTCGGTGGAGTGATGGTCGTTGATGATGTGGCGGTAGGGCCAGAAATAAATGATAGAAAATATGGTGAACCCGGGATTCAAACTCAAGTTGATCAGGTACTAATTAAGAGCGTTAACCACTGTGCTATAGTCATATGTTTCTATCATTCGTGTTGTCTACTTATATGCAAAGCTGGACGCGTCCGTCACACTCCGTCACACTGCTGATGTTCTTAGATCAACGACAGACAAGGTATGAAATGCTATTTGAATTTCTTAGGGCTTTAAGTATTGGTTTCCGAGTTAAATAGGATACGTAACCGGCCACTTGGCCAAAAATTTCAATGGTAATTGAACACTATCGGGCCATGCAAAATCGATCTTCCGTGGCTATTCAAGATGGCGCCGAAGTTTAGCAATGTTCCAAGCACTGTGTCCAGTACAGTCGGCAATATCTTCGATAGGTACCATAGATCACTATTTGAAGGTTCAATTACTATATATAAACACTAATATACAAAAAATATGAAAATTTAATTTTTTGCTGACAAACAAAGCGTTAAAGAAGGGAAAATGATGATACATTATAAAATTGAAAATTTACTACCGCTAGTTTCTGGCTGTATCTCGTTTTTTTCCCGACTACAACGTTCTCGATCCACTGTTTTCGTTTCCGCGTCGTAAACTGGCCTTTTCTCTTTTCACAATGAGCTCTCACGTCGTGTCTTTGTGTTGACATTTTACCGAATATTCATTACAATCGAGGTACGTAAACAATCCGCAATCTAACCTCTTTCGATGCCGGTATCGTTAATAGTCTCTCGAACAGCCGATTAGTTACAGCGTAGCCGCGATATATTGTCACTTTTCAAAGCCAATAGATATCGAGATAATTGTAAAGTTAATTCAGCTTCGTCAATGATGTTTTATAAATTATTCATATAAACATTGTCCCGTATTACTATTACATATACTTTGTTAATTCAACACATTATTTAAAAAACACGCAGAAAGGATCAATATATTTACTCGCAAATATGATAGTCGTGCTAGTGTCTCCGATCTCGGCGTATCGACAGGGCTATCTTAATAAAAATTTTTAAAAATGTCCTTCTGATTTTCCGAACCGTATATTATCTGCAAAGATTCTCACGGATATAGAAATCGTACACAATGTATTGAAGGTATAGAGTGCGAAAAGAGCTGCCGGTGTTTGCGCCCCCGAGCTCGAGCGCGGGCGTCCCTCTCGATTGCTGCTCTTTTACGTAATATGATTTTCAATTGCAAACGCCCATCACGTATCACACACCGGCGCCTTTCTATTCATATAATCTTAGTCGGGGTACTCCGTACCACGGGCAGGTACTTTTGATTATCGAACTCGTACTAACACCGCAGTCTTCCTGTGCGCACCAGTACAACTCGTAATACCAACATATCGCGCCGAAGAGAAAGAAAAAAAAAGTGAAAAATAGTGAGTGAGTCGAAGACTGTTTCTCGCTCGCTCGCTGGGGGTATATAACATTATAATGCATCTACAATGCACCGTGAGCGGCTCACATCAAAGAACGGATACGTGAGCGCGCGAGAAATCCAAACCGTGCGCGCGCGCGTACCCGGGCAATACAGCCGAGAGTGCGCACACCGGGTCCGATAGAGGAAGGCCTAATGGCCGAGCACACTGGCTTCGAGTCTTCGACAGCAAGAGTGAGAATACAACGAGACAGGATAGAACTCCCTTTCTTCTTTGTACTGTACAACTCCACCTTTCATTCTCACCCTCCCCTCCCTCAAACCGTGTCTCGATCGTAGGACGCCGGTTCCAATATCTTAGCACTTTCCCCTACCGGACGCGATGGACACGTTTCCCTTTTTTTTTAACACCATCGTTAGAACTGTATGACTCAACGATTTCCTGTTTCCCCAACAATTCTTAATAATCGTTCGATTATGGAGCCTGTAGTATTAAGGGGACTAACAATTAACAGTTAACACTACTCAATTGTTGCATTAAGGCGATTAAATGATTTAATGATCTATTGGTCCGTTTTTAACTTTTATGAAAGCTCAGTTCAGTAATGCTATGAACCTAATGAGTAATAACAATAATATTAATCTCATTATTATTAACACTAATAATAATGATAATAATAATAAGGATAAGTCAAATTTTGAGGATTACGTAATCGAATTATTTGAGTCTGTTGTTGAAAAAAAAAAATACTGCATTGGAAGAGTCAACAATTACTTCAGCGATGTAATGGTAAGTTGGCACAACCAATTATTTGTTCATTAGTAGTTTTTCAAAATCATTCGTTTTTCGAGATCATAATTTTTTTCAGTGTTCCGTGTAGGAATATATATTTCTCCATTTGTCATGGCCCTTTATGCAAGGATCAATTATAACAAAAGTTGTCTCCGTCGTGGTTCATTAAATTTCTAATTCAAAATTTGAATTATGATCGATCGAGGGTAGCGCAATTTACTGACTTTTATTCTCGTCCCATTATTTTTTTGTCACCGAGTCTACAATCTGGATTTGCCGTCGCGGGAATTGGGCACAGAGTACACAAAAGTACTTTTTTTTAACGTCAACCTCATCGCGTCCTGACTCACCGATTTCCTGTTTTTCCTCTAATAATCCGTTTGTTCGATTATGTACACTCGATATAAAGGATAATCGCCCACGGTTGACCCGGAAGGATTACGAGAATCCGCGTCGAAAGAACGCAAGATGTCTATGTACAATAATACCAATATATCTGTACGATCATACGTTTGTTCAAGTGAGAAAGGTCTCCATGCGAATTGACGACGAGCCCCAGGTACTTCTTATATATACGTACAATTTACCTCCGGTTTCGCGTCGCTCCGTTCCTCGATCTTAGTTCTCAGTATAATGAATAAAAGAGGGTGGGAAGTGGGTAGGTAGGCTCGAGGAATTCGCGTTGGAGACGCGGTGAGCGGGAGACTGAGAATCAGTGAGCTTAGGTGTCGGTGTCCGCTACAGAGTCCAACTGAATGATAAAAACAAACGAAAATAAAAAAATTGCGAAAAGATATAGAGAAAGACTTGTGTAGTACAATACAATAATAGAATTGCAACTCCTCTGCTGTGATTCAAACTGCTGATAGGACTGCTGGAAGTACATAAAGAAGCCGATGATGAGTGAGCGAGGAAAAGAGTTCTCTCGGTTAGTTTGGCTGTATACGCTTATATGTATACATGGAGCAATATGATATTCCCACCGGGACGAAGTGCAACGTCCCACTACATATACTAGATATATATACTTAATATATCGGTATGTATAATGCAAGATGTGCATTTGCGAATCCATGCGCCGATTCAATCGGCGAATGGGTCGGTCGAGGTGGCGCCAGCACACAGCGTGCTCCCGGGTAGTAGCAGCCGCATGCAGTAATAGTATGTGCGTTGGCGTCTACTTTCGATTCCTTCTTATTCTTCTTCTTGTTCTTCTTCCATTCTTCTTCACTCATAACACGGTAGCAGCAGCACGTTTGGCTATACTATACACTGTGGTCTCTCTTGAAGTGCCGGTATAACAGTAGCAAAGAAGGATCCCAGAATCACCAACACGCAACTTTCTTCGCGATAATGTCGCGGAAATTCCATCGGTAACAGATTCGGATTTATTAATGAATTATCCAAAGATTATGTGAAACCGGTTACTCAACTACCGGTCACGTTTTGTTCGGTTAAAAAAAATGGTGTTAATCTTTTTTGACGGGAATTGAAACTTTCTCGTTAACTTTTTTTTTTAAATTAATGATTTTTTTACCAATTGTCATGGTATTATAAATTCTTAATGGGAAAGGAGAGTCCACCCTACTCGTTTGATCTAACTGACTGCGGCTTCAGCGCCCGTAAGACAATTATTTATGAACGATTCTCCAGGGGCTGAAAGCAAGAGGAACGTGATGGCTCAGCTCGGTCTCGTGAATGCAATAAAATAAGCAAAATCTCCGATCCCGATCTCATTCGTCGGTAAGGTACAAAAGACTGGACTTCATCCATTGTATACACTATATTTAAGAATTCGCTCGCGGCTTCTGCTAACTAATAATGGCATTCAAAATTAGTCCTACGCCCGCAGGAGCGATGAAATTATTGAACGGAACGTTTGCGACTGATTCTCAGTGAGCCGCACAGGCACGATCCACCTCGATCGAGATGAGGATCAGCCGGTAAAGCTACTTTTCTTCCAGTATGAGAATGGATTCGAGACGTCGAGAGGCTGCCGTTTCGCGGACGCCGGTAGCGATGAGTCTTCGGTCCCCTCGAGACCACAATTGCCGGGTTTCGTTCGATATTAGTTTTAGATTCCACCTTCTCCTTCCTCCTCAACCCCCCGTTCCCACCCCTTGCGAATCGACGGCGCGTTTCCTCGCCCGTGTCCTGAAACGTTTAACTGGTTATTACGGTTAGCATCTGGTTTTTTTTTCATCGCTTTTCACTTCTCGACTGTAGGAAGAGCCTCCTGAGCCTTATTCTCGATCTCGTAATTCCAACCCTCGTACTCTTCTTCTTGTATTTCTTTTTTCTTGTTCGTCTGTTTCTGCAGCTTCGGTCTGCCCCCACACTCCTTCCGTCCTCGCCGCGTTCTTTAATACTTATACAACTGGAGGCCTGTAATTCCGGACGTATCCCGCAACCTATCCAAGGCCTCGGTCTCGCGGCTTACTTCGATCGAAAAATTTGATTCCACTACCGTGCAATTCTTGTATAAATTATTTTTCTTTTTTTTTTTCGAATCGTCGTATGTAAGGCAAAACGAGAGAAAAACTTGGATTACCTAATTTGTAGGAATGTTGAGCGATACCGGCTCCGTTTCGGTTCAGAACAAAATTATTTCGAAATTTGAGAAAACGTTTGATAAATTTCGAAATGTATAGCAATTTCACGTTATCTTACTTTTCAATTTTATCTCAATTTTTTGCGCCGATTTCCGTTATTTTTTATCAAGAGACGCGGTAGCGTTTCGACGCCAAGTAGTTTAAAAAGTGAAAAGTCCGCGCGCGTCGAGCGCTACCGTGTCCTTATACGCCAATATCGTGCCCCCTAAACTTTGACATTTTTTTTCTCGGAAACGAGACATCGGATCTAAATTCTGAAGACACTTTCATGATATAAATCGAATACAAGTTTTAAATTGCGCCTGGAATCAGCCCGATCGGTGCGCGAAATGATGAGATATCGCCCGAAAAATCCTCACTTTCATTATAAAAATTATTCTTCAGAGATTTTTTCGACTGTCATTTCTTTGTCCGATGTCCCATGATGGCTGTGTGTTGCGTTCGTGCGTCGATACGTGTGCCGTGCATACACAACGGTATAAGCAGAACGAACTATGAGCGGTTTGCAATTTTCCAAGTGTCAGTTCTGAATACAGCAACTAGTAATATCCGTATCCGCGATCCGTAAATAGTACGCTCACACTGAGTGATCGAAAAGAAGGTTAATTAGAGGTTATTTATAATTTTATTTTTTCGTGAAAATTAGAAAAAAAAGACCCTCTAAAAATAAAAAAAAATTGGCGAGTTCTTAGAATACAAATAAATGTAGTTGCATCGAAAGTAAGGACGAGCAAAGTTTTTTTTTTATTTTCGCTTGGCTCATATGATTTTTTATTATTTTAGGAGTTTTTTATTTTCACAAAACTATTTAAAAATTATTTAAACTACTTGACGACATTTTTTACATTTTTTGGAGAAAAATGTTTTTTTATTTTTTATTCAATATACCCATTTGACGCGTGGGCCTGTTTTCTACCGCTCTGCCCTGCATGAAAATTTTTTTCACTATTTCTTTCCTTGCTTCTCGCTGCATAAAGTTTCATTCTCTTGGTGGTGTTTTTTTTTTGTTCAACTTTCGGAATCGAAGTCTTGTATTCAAAGAGCCCTCTAACAGTTTCACTCGCGCTCTCGACACAATGAAAATATCTGACGAAGTTCAAACGTTTCCTCGTTGTATTTGTATGCCAATGTCGGGGTATAACTTTTACATTCCTCGAGAGAGTTTTTGCCTCGTATATAGTTTCCCATCGGGAATTCTCGAATAGGCGTTCACTTTGCCACGCGGGACTAACGCGGATGTACAAGAGAGCGTAGTACTACCATTATAATACCGAATGCGAGCAACAGCGGTCCTAACGACGCGTGGCCGTGATTAACTAAGCGATTGGTCGGCGTTTTTCTATCGCACTCGTGTATACGGCTATCTTGCGAGCGGCAAATGGATAATTAGAAACGAGGCACGATTCTACTTGGGCGTTAATGAGCGCGTGAAGCCAAGGCCACTATTCTATCTTTTAGTATTTTGCCGCCCGTGCTTAAGTAGCTTTATATACGTTTCGGGAAGTCGGTCATCAGTGACCACGAAGTCCCGGAAGGTGAAAGAAAGAGGCGGAAAAGTGGCGTTTTCGTCATTTCTCTCTTACAATTTATTTATTTTTTATCTTTTTTTTTTCAACTCTTTTTTACTGCCTATACGAATAGTATCAACGGTAACTTTGTGTAGACGAAACTCGGATGAGTGCTTCGTAGTTCATCTTTCTTATTTCCTCGACTCATTTAAGTTGATCATCAACACTTTTGGGAACTCGTCGCACTTCTCATCTCTCGCTTTCTTTTTCATCCACCTCACCCTTGCCCCCGTGGTATATACCGCATTGCCTGGTTCGGCATTGGCTTCATCATCAACCCGGCATAAGCATCGCCGACACTTTACCGCTTCTTAAACGATGCCCCACCGACGATGCGGTCATTTATCATATCGCGACGGTTAAATAATTCCAAGTCTCGACGCGGCGCTTCTGTGCGCATCAAAAAACAAGCCCGGAGCGTGAACGAAGATGACGGATATTTTCACGTGTTTTATACAGTGTAGTTATAGTTATATTACAGCGCAGTACTTATATGAATTTCCACGAAGCCGCGAGTTGTTTGTGTCATGACAAAACGATCAGTGTGATCGATCAATTTTTCGGGCTTTCGCGTTTCGTTTCACAATACTACGCTTTTATCGTACAATTCGTGCATTGAAATTAAATATTTTAAACGAACCTTTGATTACTTGCAGAATTTATGTATTTATTACATAAATTGTGAACGAATATTGATTGTTTTTTTAATATTCTTCAAATAAAATTTTCTCCCTCTTCAGAAAATCCGCGGGCAAAATAACTCCCAAATAACTAGTTAAATAAAAAAATTGTGTATTTGTTTGCAAGAGAAGATGGTTTTTTTTGCTCCGCCTTAATAGTTCGCGAAATATTTACGAAACAACGCTACAGACAGATGATCCTTGAGTTATCCGACATTTTTGCACCCACGCATTTTTGTCGCGTTGAAGATCCGTGGCGTATACGTGCGGCTGCACGGAATACGTACGTCGAAAGGCACTCCTCGCTTTCCTTTCTTTATTTGTCTCTGGGCCCCGGCCCCGCAACGATGTCTGTAATATCTATCTATCTATCTATCTATCTTTTCACTTGCCATTTCTCCCCCGTCTTCTCGTTTCCGTTCGTCTCTCCTCTATTCTCCTTTGGCGCGCAACCTCCGTCACGCTCTTCTGTGGTTGTTGAGGAACGAATGAAGAATTTCGCGAACGGATTTGGGAGCGAAGCCTATTAATCAGCTCGCCGGTTTCGCCCGCCAAATTTCATTGCTCAGCAACGTATCTGGGGGAGGCTGCGGCATGGAATCGTTTGTCACCGGCAAGCGAAGTCGCCGACGAAACTTCTCGCGCAACGCGGGGTGGTCCAATGACGACTTTTTTTTTTCAAGATTGCCGAGCCATTAATATCGACAAAGAGTCACATTTTTTGTACCTCGTCGTTAGCAAATCTACTACGAGTCTGCGCGATGCCACAGAACTATCACTGTGTTGGAGTCTCACGAGAAAGAATTGTAGAATTGTTAACCTCTTCTTCGATTTGCTTTATTGAGATTTTGGCATATGCCAGAGACATATGTTGAACCGGGAGAATTGGTCGCGCGAAGTAATAAATTAAAATTGGATCAACTTTTTGTCTCTTTCTTCTCAAGTATTGTCGACAAACAAACCATCAGATCACTCAATGCATCATTTCGTTTCACAGTGTATTTAAAAAAAAATGTATTTGTTTTTTACGGGCCTCAACTTCTTTGAGTTCACGTGTTACTGTTTATTTTGTATACAGCGTAAAAAAAAAATGTTTAGAAATTTAACGTACTGATTCGGGAGTTCGAAGTTTTTTTAGGTAGGTCTATATTTCCATATTATCGACGGTACGACAGCTTTATGTACCTAAGCATTTAGTCGGAAAGTTTTTACAGTTTTCGATTTTTTCGTAATTGAAGTTTCGGACTGCTAACTATCGACTGTACCGATATATCGGTACTGCGGGACTATACCTCGCAAATCTTTAAAAAAAATGATAAAAAACAGAATCTAACCTGAAACTATAACAATACACGTGATAATAGTTATCGTCGCGTACATCTCGAAAACACGTTAGTGCTCGATGCATAGTACATGGCGATACCATTGGCACTGTAGCTGTACCGCAATTGCCGGTGCAGTTGCAAGTTGCTTCAGTTGCATTCTGCGAACGAGCGACCAGGCCGAGGGAGGCGTAAACACACCATCGACATAAACCACCAACGGCGAACCAGAGCCGTACAGTCGGTTGCAAATGTAGCTCGTAGAATCTCGAAAGACTTCGAGATTTAGGGGTCATGAATTGTTCTCTTAGAGAGGACAGTCCAAGCATTTACAAAGCGGAGCAATGCTCGCTAACGTAGTATCGTATGCAAAGACAGCGGCCGTTCAGTATTGTTGAACGCGGAATTTGCCGATGGTACGGGAGAAACGTGCGATTTCTTGAACCGATTGTACTCGAAGCCACGGTGTTACATATTAGTGTTAATAATTCACGATTTTACGGCTACGAACTCGTGAAGTTGGCATTATCGTACTCCACGCTATGGCCCCGGGCATTATCATCCGCCGTCGCAAAACATCACTACGTATACGAACGTTAGGTACCTTCTCTACTGTTGCCCTGATAGCTCTGAGAGTTCCACGGTCTCTCGATGCCCTCCATACTCTCATCTGGCTCGGCATTACACGCTGCTTTTCTGTTGCGCGGGGTCTTCGAACACCTACGATGTGACCGGTACGCGATAAATCTTTCCCTACCGTGAAAAAAAGGGTTCATTTTGCTAATAAAAATATGAGCTATTAAAAAAAAATTACAACAGGCCTTCCTTCCCATGTGGGGTTTCATTAGTGGCACGACACTGGGTCAAATCTGGCTGCCAAGGCTTCGTGCTAAGACTAATTACCAATATCGCCACATCAATGGCACGAGGGCGGGATGTTAACAACCGTCTGACTCCGTATGCCAATAGCCGATACTGGCAGTCGATCTTGCGCCGTCGCCACAAGGCTTGCATAGCCCAATCGACGATACCAATGCTACGCCAGTACTGGCATACCAATACCGTTCAACGCTGGGACACGATTGGCTCAGTCTTGGTTGCTTGCTTCGGATCGCATTGCACGCCAAAAAAAAAACGAGAATTAATTTCACGGAATCAGAAAATAAACAAGAAAACTTTAGAAACAATTTTTTATTTGTCTTATCAAGATACGCGGCAGCGTCACGACGCCAAGTAGTTTAAAGACAGTTTTTTTTCTCGGAAACGAGATGAGGCTGAAGTTGGCGACCTGAGTTAACGACCGGAGAGCGGTGTTTTTGGACGGGACTGTACTCGCCATACATATAGCAGCGCATAAAAATTATCGTTATGCGTTTTCTCTAAATTATAAGTACACGCATGTTCGGATTAGCATGACATTTTACATATAACTCGTTCGAAATTGAAGAATTACTCGATGTAGAAAATCCAAAGAATCCGAGGCCCGAATCTCAAGACTAAAGAAAAACAGTCCTGCTAATGAAAATCACAATGACGCTGAAGAAATACCGGCGGAGAAACTTAAAAAAACTATCGCAAGCGGGAAAAAAACCCAAAAAGTGCAAAAAGATGCGCGCGTTGCCGACGAGAAACTGGCAAAGCCAAAGACGAGGCCCAAAGACATGAGAAAAAAGAAAAATCATGCCTCCGACGCCTCGGTTGACGCAGATCGTGATCCGTCGAATAAAACCAAGTGATATTCACTAAATGGCAATACAATTTCATTGCTTTAGTTATTCATAGCTTTATCATTAAACTAGATGTATGTATTAAAATTTTATTCGACGTTACGCAAATTATTTAATCCCTCTAAATAGAAAGTATTTGTTTTCCTTCGATTGCAGTAGCGACAGCGGAGACTCGTTTATCTCGTAGAACAAATGTCTTTTTATCTCCTCGGAAGCTACAGCAACGTATGCGATAGTTGGCTTGTCTGCTTGCAACTTCTCGATCCATTCGACAATAGGCTTCAGCAAAGTATTAATTTTCGCTAGCGTCGTCCAGAATTCTTCACGTAGAAGAAGTCTATTTGTGAGTTCCCCAGATTTTTTTTTGGAACTCTGGACTTATCGCGAGGGCTTGTAGATTGTGTTTATTACGAAGCAAACTTTTGTAGCAGAGTACGCTGGATCCCCATCGCCCCATGGTGGGGTTCTACAATTAGCCCGACACCAGACCCGATCCGGTTGCCAGCCCTTCTGTACTGCGACGGAGCTCGCGCCAGTATTGGCATGACGTCGGCGCTGCGTTGATTTGCAATAACGGTCCGATATTAAATGCCATCACTGCGCCAGCATCGGGAACTGATACTGTTCCAGCGCAGTACCAATGTTGGCCCGCAATCAGTTTGCCGATCAGTGTTGCAATCCCTTTGCAACACTCTTGTAATAGAATAATAAACAATATCAAAACTAAGGAAATTACAACTTTATTAAAAATTTGAAAACGAGAATCAATGACGAAACAAAAAAATTAAACTACGCTAATGTTTTTTGAAATAAAAATCGAATCAAATAAATTTGTTTTTTCCCGACTGCGCTAAAAAGACCATATTTCATGCCTGCAACGCGGGTCTAGTCCGCTGTCTCGCACCATTTTCTTTTTTTTCTTGAATATTTTTAACTTGCCGTTTGTGCAAAAGAAACATTAAAAGGATCAGCACTCTCAATTTATTGACGAAATCACAGATCAATGATTGATACAACGTTTTGATTGATTTATCGGATTGATCAGGTTAATAGTGATACTTCATTTCTGGAACATGTATTGCCGGTTATGGGAACGGAAATCAGAACCGCACATATGGATAGTACACGGGAATATGTACCGAGGGAGCAATGAAGGCTTTGCCAGAAGCGAGGCAGAGGCCACGGGTTTGCGAGTCGTCTTCAGAGTCACAACCGTCGATCTCGGGGGCCACAACGGTAAGTTGCGACAATCCCGGTCTAACGAGATTACGTGCGGGGTCCCTCGTCTAACCAGGCCTCATTGTGGCATCGTGCCACTTGCCTCGCGCGAGCCGACTACTTATAATTGCGAAATTGTCGGACTCCGCTGCCGTCGCTGCTCTCTTGTGCAGGTCGATTAAAAGAAGATTTGTGAAGGATTAGGAACGCGTTGCTCTCCTCTGTGAGCGTCTCTCAACTTCATCTCGATGCTATTCCTCACCTCAGCGTATCATATCTGTCCAGTATAACACTCCGTTGTTTTCGTAGTCTTGCAAAAACTTAAGTGACAAAGTTCGTGAAATGAAAGTAACTTTAAAATAAAAAAATTTTACGCAAATTAAAAAACTCCCGACTGAAAAAAAGAGTGAAATAACAATTAATTATTAACATGTTATACATTTGCGACATTATTACTTGGCCGGCGCGATTTCTGCAGATTGGCATCATCCCTTTCTTGGTATAAGGATCCATCCAAATTGCTTTAAGAATAAAAAGAAAAAGAATCCCTACGCAGGTCGGGGGCTCCGCGAATCGCGCGATATGAGTACTCGCTCGGCCTGGATTCCCGCCGAATCGTTAGGAATCAAGCGATTCGCAAATCCGCGGCCTGCGTAGATATTCACGCTCGACGCGAGGCTTCTCGCGAGGAAAAATAAAATGCAATGCCGCGAAAAAAAGAGAAACAATTGTTCGCGAATCGCTTGCTTCCGAACGATTCGGCGGGGATCCTCGCTGAGTGAGTACTTATTTCGCGCGGTTCGCGGAGCCCCCGGCCTGCGTAGATGTTCATGCTACGTACCTACTTAGTACGAACGCTATATGGTTATGTATTATATCAGATATATTTTGTGATGGATTTTTTTTTAATTTCGGAGCATTCGAACAAAATCGTAGTTTCTTTTGAGTCAATTCGCCGAGTTAATGGAATCGAAAAATATCAAGAATTTACAGAAAAATAAAGTGAGACCGTGCGTATGAGCTCCGGAACTGGTATTGTTTATCTAGCGCTCATGCAATAGCTGCCCGAAGTCGTGTTCGCGACAACAGGCGAAGAATTAAATTCGTGCCTCCACTGTAAGTGTGCCATGAAGTTTTATTACAGGCGTTACGACTCTGTATTGCATAGACTGTACTCTCTCTGCCGTGTACGCATTATATACGATACACACACACTGTGACAGCAAATCGTTGAAACTCACGACGAGCTGCGAGCTCTAGAGCATCGAGACGACGGCGGCGGCGCGTATTAGCTTCGTGTAATTGTTGTAACGGAGAAACTGCGGTGAACACATTAGTTGGTACTTTAATCGTTGCTTTAGTTACTCGCCCCTCGTGAGCCCGCGACGAGAACTCACGACGGTCCAGAGAAAATCTCTAACAGGCGCTTTAATGGGACCCCCATCTACGTTGAGCTCAGTACAAACGCGAGGAATAAATGTGAAGATAACATGAGCACTTGGATCGACGACATGAGCAATAACGTTAACAACGAACGTCACACTCGAATCCATAATATTTTTATGATAAGCGTCAATGCTGTTTACACTAATTAACCATTTCATCCGATTCGGCACGTGTGAAAGGGCAATAACTTACAGAAATTGCTTCAGTCTATCGAATATTCACCTACAAGTTAAATAAGTCCCACGCGAAATTAAAACATATAGAAAATATATGTATTATATGTGCAATATATTTGCCTCGTAACATGATATTTTACGGATATATTTCAAAATTTGTTTGCAAAATCAGAATTTATGTCTTAATTATATAAAAACGCCGAATTTTATATATTCAAAATATAACTCTATTATTATTATTCTTATATTTTGTTTGCATTCGTGTGGTTTTATAGCCATTTTTACGAATTTTTGCCTTTTTTAACTCCGACTGCCCAATAGGGCAAAAAGATGGAAGTTATGCGTTTCACGATGACGAGCGATTTCGTTGTCCGGTATGTTCTCGAAAACGGCTAAAAATTACTTAACAGAAACTGATACAGCGATCGTATGGTGTACAGCCAATGTCGTTTGCAATGGAGAATTTAAATTCGTTGAATATGTATTCGTAGAGAAAAAGGCTTTTTACGGAATAGTCCTTTAGATACATCGAAGATTGGGCGCCATTTTCTGCGATATATTTTTCCGACTTCCGGTGTCTTACAAGGTTTTCGATTTCTATGCGGTATAACCTCAAGTTCACGGAAGTTTAGGTCTTAGTTAAAATTTTTATTCTTTAAAAAGGATGAAATAAAAAAATTTTACAGAAATTAAAAAATCCCCGACTGAAAAAAAGACAGAAATAACAATTAATTATTTACATGTTATAGTCCGGAGATTTCCATACTCAATGACGAAGCAATCGCACGACTATGGCACGTGAATAATTAATTGTTATTTCACACTTTTTTTCAGTCGGGAGTTTTTCAATATTTGTAAAAAATTTTTTATACGTCGTTTTCAAGATCGAATTACGAAAAAAACAGTTAAAAATGACTTGAAAGGTATAAATAGTGGTTATTCGCGTTATTATAATGTCAGTGGTAAATTATGAGCATTTTTATTCTATAAATTAGCGATATTTTTAGACGCCTTTACCCTTTCCGATCGTCTCCGAGATGGGGGCTTGATCCGGGTCCTTCTGATACCGGATATACAAATGTATATAGTTATTGATACGATATAATCGGCGTTATGGACGGCGATGTCGCATGATCAACATTCTCGTTATTTTTTTTCATCGGTCACTGCTCCCTCGTCCAATTGGTCTTCGCTAATGAAAATCGTGCGAAACTGTTAGTTATGTTGTAATGCAGGTTTTTTTTTTTCGCGAGAAATAGGATAGCAGACTTCGCGATAGTGATTATTGGCACGCGTGCAGCTCGCAATCGCAACTATAACTATAACCCCATTCCGTTGATGATGTCCGGTCCGAGAGCCGTATGGATCACTCAGACTCGCGTCGGCGTTCGTGCTAATAAAATGACGAAATCGATAAGACACGATAGACACTTTGAATGCCGCGGCGCGGTCAGAGACTACTCAAACGAAATCATCATTTCGGGCTGAAAAGAAATAAATTGGTTGCGTGTTACGAACGATTCCGCGAATGAGTATTAAATTTCCGACAGTCGGGTGTATTACTGCCCGTGCACACGAGCACCGCGGGACGCGAGAAAGATCATCATCTATCTTAGCGAAACGACATTGAATCACGAAAAGAAGAGCCCGTTATCGAGAAATATAGAGATCAAACGAGAGTTCTGTAACCGCAATTATTTTCTTCTAAAGTCAAGAATTCACAATTGTAAATTAAATAACTATGTGAATTTTTACCGAGACTATCATAAACGAAGAAAAAAATCTTTGTAGATTAATTCCAAAATGTCCGTCGTTCTTCATCTGTATCAAAAAAATCGCACATGTTGCTAAAAATATCGACAATCTGCACATAATTTTTTTTCAAAGTGTTCATTCGCTCGGATTTATCGTTCTATAAGTTGTTTATTCATTCGTAATATCGGTCCATATATCATTCGGGGTTTGTTTACGCGGTTAGTGATTCTGGGTGTCTCGTAATATGTAAAACATCTTACGCTCGATTCTCGTTTGTCGCCACAGTTTCCCCGTTGAGACACGCGCGTGGGCGTTTTTCCGCGTATTAATTCATTCCAAAGTAGCATTTTTTTTCATCTTTTTTTTTTCGTAAATCTCGACAACTTTCACGCGTTCCCGTTCGGCTCTCCAAGGACTTGGACTGTCTTCGTTATGCGCTACGAGAGATCCGAGAAAACGATGATCCTTAACAACAAAAAAAATAAATAAATAAATAAAAAAGATATAATATCGAGTATATTACCTGTGTGTTTGTATGTCTCGGCGGTATAATGTGTTGCTCTCGGTCGGACGCGTAACAAAAGTTATTTTCCAGTCTCACCTTGCGAAGATATCCGACTGGGCCAACGAGGTTTAACCGGTTAATCGTTGGTATATAAACTCATTGAATTTATGATTCATTCGCTGATTTATATAAGTTTCACAAACGTAACGTAATATTCGCCAAAATCGTAAACATACCCGCAAGCCGGGGGCGAACTAAGGTCGCCAAATTAAAACGAGGAACGTTATTCTTTTACGCGTCACGCAGCAATGTATCCGCCAGAAAATTCGTAATGGTCCGCAAGATACCGATAATCGATGACTATCGTATTGCTTTCGTTACGCGAAAAGAAATCGCTAATTGCTGGTATCGATTGTGCGTACAGTAAAAAACGAGTACACTTTTTATCGTTTTTATTTCACCTGAAATTCACTACGTTCAACCTGCGTGTTATTTTATCAGATCCCACCGCCAGTATCGCTGTACATTACGACTCGTTAACTTCGGTAAATCATTCATTGCCACAGATAGAAGTTCATCGATGTGCAATCCAAATAGTTTATTTCGATGAATTTACTTAACTATTTATATTTATATTATTATATTACAATATTTTTTCATCCAAGACATTTTTTTTTTGACCCCACATGGAGATAAAATATATGCAAAAAAAAATAAAAATATCGAAAACATGAGTTTCGAAGTTTCTGTATAATTAATAAATGAATCATATACCTTTTTATAGTTTGAAGATATTTGCAGAAAAAAAATTATTATAATATTACATTTAATACATGAATGAATATTGAATTTAAAATCAAATATTGAATTCGAAAATAGATCCGTAATATACGATTTTAAAAAAATATATATATATATTGCATATATATTTTCGATATATTTTTTTCCCATGTCGTTATTATTATTCGGGGCGAAATTCACCGATGTCTTAACGATGCATTACATTCATTGATTGCTGCGTGAGGATCGAATATATTTAACGAGGAATACACTTCGAAAAAATGCGGCGCCGGAGGGGGGAATTGCTGATCGCAATCATTGCAGTTCGGCCCAAATCTCATTCTCGCTCAGATTTCCACGTCGTGCCCTCTCGTATAAGCGTTTAAATACTTATGTATATGTATATAGCTATAAGAGAAGCATCTAGTAGTATATATGCAGGAGAAGACCGAGTGCGAATGCGAGTAACATTCCGTACCCCGAGGCAGCATTGCGCTGCGAATCGAGCGAGCGAGATGCGGGTCCATCCCTCTTTTCTCGATCGTTCTCTCGCGGACACGCGAAAGGTCAGTTCGCGGGCGCGATCTTGCAGCGGCAAACGCTTCGCTGTGGACCGATGTGTGTTTCCATCTTTCAACTCTTCCAACCGGCGCAGCCTCCGTGGATATCACAGGCAGCGATGTCAAAATAACAAAATTTCCCACATACGAATAGTGCCGCGAATCGTTTATTTACCGCGGTAAATATTGTCAACTCGGTTGCACTGCCCGCGGGCCGTATTCAGCCGGTGTAGCAAATGTCTGACGATGATTCTCTCCGTGAAATTCACTCTCGCGTGTGGCGCGCCTCGATTTCAGTCAACGCAACAAACGACGGAAAGATAGGAGTGCTGCATGAATGTCTCTCGGCATAAGTTGGATATTGCGAATTCGTAAAATTGAATAAATAACAATATCCAACATTTCGACGGATTGCGTTACTGTTGGTGTATACTACATTTTTTATTTCGTTGAAACAATAACATATGATTAAAAAAATCAGCCGTCTGTAGAGCAACAAAGCATTGTTTGATTTTTTTTGTCGATCAATTTTTTTTGTTTTCACGGGAGAATACATTTTTGATAGAATCGATCGGCACGAAATACAGAAACAAATTAATATATGTAAATAATTAAATAAATACCATAAAATTGAATAAATAACAATATCCAACGTTTTAACAAATTGCACTGCTGTTGGTGATCCAAATTTTTTATTTCCTCGACAAAATAAGCGCTAATTGCAAAAATGTGTCATCTATAGATCGACCGGCGTTGGTAAATATTTCTAGTCGGTCAATTTTTTTTTTTTTATTCGTAGATAAATTTTAATAGATTCTATCGGCAAGAGATACAGAGATATATCGGTATCAGTGGTATATTCACAGCGTGAGGGGAATTCGCACCGAAGCGTATCGTGACGAAGTCTCTCGATACTCTCTCGATTATTTCGCTGTGTTATAACAACATACAGAGAGAGGGAGAGCGAGAGACATAGAGAGAGATATATCTATTGATGTAGTAAGGCTATGTGAAACTCGTCAGAGCGGAGATCCCGCGCGCTAGACTGAGCGTTATACTATATATCCAGATCGGTGAGGGATTCCGCGTGAACTATCGCTCCGAACGCGCCACGCCACCCGCAATTCGAGGAAGTAATATGCATTATTACGGGAGGCTGGACGAATGCCGCGCTCGCCAACGGCTCTCATATCGAGAGAGGTTTCACGAACGAGATCACTCTCGCTTGGCTATTGTGTATTGTGTACGTGCTACTAGTATACTGGAGCACATTCTATCACGATTTACCGTTACAGATTTGCACGAAATGTATATTCGCTCCCTTGCAGGGATTTAGAACATAGAATCGAAGTGCATACAGCATAAATATAGAATGGAGAATGCGGTAATACGCATAAAGTAAGGAATGATGAAAAAAAAAAAAATCGATAAAAATGATAAAGAAAGCGAAGAAATATTCATCACTGGCTTCGGATGCTGGAGCGCACGATCCACGCCCAGAGCATACGAGACAACCGACCAGACTCGCTGGCCACTGTTGCATTTTGTATGCATGTCTACCATAGTACAGTAGACACAACGTACAACAGAACAGTACACGGTGAAACGGTGAATGCATCAGCGAGACGAAACGATTGTTCTTCGAGAGATCATGAGAATGAATGAAGTATGATATAGTATAGATCGAGTGCGAGACTACAGAGCGAGCAGAAGATTCAGTCGGCGTATGCAGAAATAGCTTAACTCCTTTGACAAAGATTAATTCGCGAATTGTCTCGCATAGAAATGCCGTTGTCGCGCACCTAGATGACGAGATTTTTTGAAAACGTTTTTTTTTTTTCAGTAGAAATAGAAAATTCATACCTTAGCGATTGCGTAAGTTGGACAATTTTAATGTGCGGAATAACTGCGTTGGCGTGAACTACTTGGAAGATACATGGAAAACGAAGCAAGGAAATTTCAAAATTTAGAAAAAAAGAATTTTGAATATAATTGAATTTATTGTGAAGGGGAAAATACATTTTTCTCTCATCATTATTCAATTTTTTCTTTATCTACGCATCGTTCTTTTGCGGTAAAATTGTACATAAATAGACCATTTTTTTTTTTTCGTACAGAGCACTGAAAGTTAAACCTTTGATATTACGCCATGTCTGCAGTAATGTAAACGTTCTTTTAAGATTGTAATTAAAGTAACGCAAAGCTCGCGTGACTTCAAGGTGAGTGCATCGAGTAACGTAAAAAACGCCGTCGGGTACTCATATATCGTTATTTAAGAAAAATATTTTAGAGTAACGTGAGCTTTGCGTTATTTTAATTCCAATCTTAAAGTAACGTTTACGTTACTGTAGACACGACGACCACAGTAGTCTTGTAGAAGCGATACCTCGGTATGTAATCCCATAATCCACGACATGTATCAATTTGATTTATTATAGTTTTTAATTAAATATTCTTTATTAAATTAAATTTCTTAATCTCCTTTCTAAGTCTCCCGCTACTACGCATGTAATTAGTCACGCGTTCAAAAAAAAAAATACAACTCATAATAATCAATTTCTCTGATTTCTGTTTATCAATTTTATCAACGGATTAAAAGTCATCAATAAAAAATGTTAAAACATCGATGATTGTACACCCCGCGAAATTACGAAGCGCAACAGCGTCCATGATGCGCAGTTGAAACAGTCCGCGCTATCGCGAGTTCGAATGTCACTCGAATGTTGCTCCCACTTGACTAGGATCCTTCGGTGCGGACACAGCCACCGGTGAAATGTCAGGTCGTGACTTTCATGCGCAGGTCTCTCTACCACCTGCCATCGTTCTCCGTTAGGCAGCGGTATTAGGTACTCATGCTATACTTGTCGTTCTGGGAGCAGCGATCGAGCTGTAAGTTCGTCGTTGTTAATGGCATGTCGATCTTATCGTATCCGGAATAGGCGTACACTTACACATATAACGCACTATTTACGCCAATTTTATTGGAATGTTCCAATTACTTTTTCAACCGCCCATTCCTCCCTCCGACCTCAAAAAATTACAGTACTCTTACATAAAAAAAACTAATTTCGAATCAAAAAGATGCAGTCGTCTTCAACGCTGACTTTTGATCTGCTATTCCTCTTTTTGACTATAAAATTAATATTTATTATTATTATTATTACTATTATTTTATTTTAATCTTTTTTCGAATTTTCACAATAACAATTTTATGAACAACTCAAAATGTCTACTCTTTGACTTCGACCGCTGGTCGGACATATTTAATTGGCAGAAATGTTTTTATTTTTTGCGAGAGGTCAGACAATCCCCTCTGCCCCCTCTCCCCCTCCCTCCACTCAATGCTCGAGTCCAAGTTTACCGAGAAAAAGTCGATTTCGTCGCCTCGTTATATTACTTTGCAAAAAAGTTGCTCGCCAATTCGTCCGCTTCGTCTGACGAGTCAAAGCGATTATCTCGCGACACAATTCGCTCGTCTCCGCAGACTGACTTTAATCGTTGTACGAATGTTTCGGAACTTGTTTTATTACGGTGAGTCTCGAATGAGTAGCAAGAGAGGCTCGAGCGCCACTTAACGCCGGGCAATAAACGAAATCGCAACAAACAAAAACGCTAGTTTCGTAGAAGACGACGTCGAACATGCAGATCTCCTCGCGAGTAACCGTGGTGGTCGCTTAAACTTTCTCGACAAACTCATGTATACGAATGGAACACATTCGCGTGTATTCATGCATCTCGGGTTATCGTGTGTGACATCGTTCGTCGGAGTCCGTGAATTTAACTAGCGCGAAGGAGGAAGAGGCGAGTCTCGGAGAGATGATAATAATATAAAAAAGAAAACTACGAGGCAGACGATCCTCGACGACCCTATCTCGTCACGATTCAAGGATATAATCATCTACCGGTCCTCGTGCGTGGGAGATGACACGAATTTGGATGCGACTCGTCGACGACACAGCATCCCACTATGCAAGATGTCTGGAAATTGAGCTTCGCAGCCGCTGAGATGGACGAGTCAGTGAAATATGATCGGTTTTTTTTTTTTTTTTTTTTAAGAATAATGAAACATTTTTGAGTGCCATGTCCAGTTAATATTACTTCAATTTCGTTAAATTGTATTTTTGCATAATAAGAACAGAAAAAAATTAAGACAATTAACATTGTGTAATCAACCAATCGATTTATTAAGAAGGGTACATAGCTTAGAGAGAATTTTGCAAACATCTCAATGAGATAAAAATCTTCAGAAATCAATCATATAGAATGTGTTATGAATATTCTTTTTGCATAATAATGATGCCAAAAGGTAATCGACAAAATCGAAAAAAAAAAAATTGTTTAACCAATCATCCGGTCATCTAACGTTTTTTAAAGCAGAATCTGATGCGTTAATTTTTCTGAATGTATATCAATTTTTTCATAGCTTTTTATAAATAAATTTTTTTTTTCTCGAATATAATATCGCAAATTTTGTATACGTCCTTTTGCCGGATGATTTGTTGAACGCTATTTTTTCCAACTCTCGTCTGCCCGTCTTTTTTAAGTATTTTACGTAGAGAAGAAAGTATTTTTCGGCGCCATTTTCTGCGATATATTTTTTCGACTACCAATGGCTCGCAATTTGCCTTCTTTAAAAAGAATGAAATAAAAAAATTTGACAAAAATTAAAAAGCTCCCGACTGAAAAAAAGTGTGAAATAACAATTAATTATTCATGTGTTGTAGTCAGGAGATTTCCATACTCAATCACGAAGAAATCGCACGACTATGACACGTGAATAATTAATTGTCATTTCACACTTTTTTCAGTCGGGAGTTTTTTAATTTTTGTAAAAAATTTTTAGCGACCAATTTGTCAATAACTTATCGCAGTTACTGTTCTATAAAATCAATATTTTTACTACCATATATATGGTGGACATTTTTTATATTTTTGACTGGGAATCTATCGTTGCGCCGCTTTAATTAAAGAAAAAGCGAATAATCTCGAATTCCTAGAGACGATCTGTCGCGAACGAAACTACGTTACATCGCCTATTATCGTTACTTTTCCGTGTGGGGCAACTGCGAAATAATAATCAACAGAGCAACTCGATAAAATGTCTTGCTCACGCGCGATTATTTATTTGGAATTTTTCTCAATGTATTCACACACGAAGATATAGTCCCGCGCGGATGCGCACTTAACCTCGAAGATCCACGAGTGTTCTATGCAGCGTGATTAGTAATTACGAACGGAGTGATGTATCGTAACGCTTGGCGTTTCATCGACTTGCACGGTTCCAAAGCGGCGTAGCACCTTGTACTTTTCTCACAGATGTATAACGCAAATAAGATAATATAGAGGTATGTATATCTTACTTATGCTAATAGTTTGCGAGAGACGCCGCATGGGAGAAGATGATGACCTCACCCTCTCTCTGTTTCTGAGTTACTTTACGATCGCACTACCCGACTCGGTTTATATTAATGAGTCATATTAGAATAACTAGTTCCTCGTCGAATAATTGCATTCGAGTCACTAAAAATATCTAGTATATAAAAGAAAAAATGAAACTAAAACTGAACCAATGAAAGAAATAAGAGGACTGGGATACGGACCCAAATAGATTAATAAGGGGGAGTGATGAGATGAGTCTCGTCTACACGACATTTGTCAGCTATTAATATCATTTTTCTCTTATCCCATCGAGAAGAGTGGCGAATCATGGAGAAGAGTTGAGGTTCTGCGTGATAGATGCCAATGAAAAATTGCTATATAATATCATGCGTATAGGTGCGCACGCCGTGCACGTGTGTGTGGTCTTCCAGTCGAGCGTCATCGGCACGTGAATCATTTTTGCTCGTGAGGACGAACTCCGAAGTCCGATTGTCGAATCCGACGATCAAGAAAGACAAATTATAGATCAAAGTAGAGTAGGCTCTGCGTCATAATCATTGCTATATTTCATAGCGATGATCCTCAACGCGGGGCGGTGTCGTTTTGTTCAATGCTAATGGTGTTAGTGATCGCGAGTAGCCCTGCGATTCAAAGTTATGGTCGTGAAAAAAAATCAAAACTTACTTATTAAAAATAAATCAAATAATATATTATTATTATTATTGTTATGCCGTTTTTTCGCACATAAAGAAGCTATTTTTAAATATCTTGCACTGGGATAGGCGGGAATCGACTAAATATGAGAATAGTCTTGCGAAAGGCATTTCAGTAGTATGGCACAAGCGACAATAAAAAAACTGCTGATCGCTTTTTTCTTCTCGAGGCAAAGCACAGCCCTATAAGATGAGAGAATACTATATATATATGTATATATATCGACACCGGGAGCGAACGATTTACGATTCGCTCGCGCACCTTCGGGCTTTCCGAGGACAGCAGAGCCTACGCGCTGAGCCCCTCGCGCTTTATCGAACGCGAACGCGCTCGCGACTTGTAACCTTTCCATAAGTATCGCGTCTTCGTTGCCGTAGATCAACGGGGCTAACGTTTGCTGAGAGACGACCAATTTACCGAACGACCTCTCGGTTCGACCTCTTACCCGGGTTCTTTCGTCGTTCGTTCGGTGTTGCCATCGGTTCTTCCTTGTATCGTGCGATTTATAGAGGATTTCGAATTTTTATCTTTTCACACGAGATTATCGTAAAAATGATTATTTTTACAAAAAAAAAAAAAAAAATGCAATAAGAACGCCTTAAGAAATCTGCTTTCCATTTTGCTTCCGGATTCTTCCGCTTTTTCTTATCTGATGCTGATCTATGTCATTTTTATCTCTTTCACATCCTTCTAAGTTCCAATCTTTAATCGTGACGTCAGTGAAACGCTTCTCCGCATCTCTTGCATCGCGGATTACAGTAGAGCAAAGAGACTCAACATACGCAGTTCCACAACAGCGTACGATCTTACAGTCACCGCATTTCTATAGATATAGCGACACATCGTTCGAGAAACATGTAGCGAATTTTTTTTTTTTTTTTCTTTTTTTTTTCAACGACCGAGAAATTTTTCTCGTTCGAATCGCGGATCGATCGCTCGAACGCGCTTCCACTAGATCGAGACGTATGTACACATCAAGTTTTACGATTGCCCTCATACATTAATGTAAACTCGCTGAAGGAGTTCATGTGGAGAGCTACCGCAACGCTTAGATACCGAGCGCGGTAAATCCTTCCGAGTGAAAGAGCAGCGGGATAGAATGAGAAAACGAACAAACGGCGAGGGAAAAGGACTTGCATCGTACGGAAGTTTATACGTAGAAATTGAATAGAAACAAATGCACATTTGAATGTTTTGCGGATGTTTGTGGTCGTAAAATTAACAAATTGTTTCAATTTATATTGAAATTGATTAATACAGTTTTAATTTTTTTTTTTACTTCATTATTTTTGTCTATTCATTAGGATTTGCTCTGCTTTATCTCTTCTTTACCTCCTTCAACCCTTTCGACGTACGCATCGGCGTTTTTAGCAATATTCCAGTGCACTGTCGCCCCCAACTGCTTTGGTCGCAGTTCATCGCGTCGCGCATCTCTTTTCGAACGAATAAGAAGCTTTCGCCGCGTTTAAAGCACAACGGAACATATCGTCGTACTATAGCGGGGCTGAGCGGAAGAAGATCTTACCTTATGTGATGCGAGACCGTGCGCTCGCGCGCGCGCGCCACAGTTCGCAACGCAGACTTCGCCGCGGCCATAAATCAGGCACCGCTTCTTACGTCCAGTCGTTTGCCATCGCGTCGGGTCAGAGGGGACCCGGCTCTCGGCTCTAGCCTCGCCAAGATACGCTTCTTCTGTCTACATTCATATACTATACCCGAGTTGAATCCGCTTCACTCTTGTTTCCATACACGATATACCTTCCAGCATCCGTCCTACTGACCGCCGCGTTTTGTTCAATAGCAAAAGAAAAAAGAAATTAGCGCTTTCAATAAATCGAATTGTGCGTCTGGTTAGTTTCGCTTTTTACACCTCGCCCAATATTTTTTCGTCGAACGTAAGAAACCGTTAAAATATTATTAAAAATCACATTTAAATATGAATAATATCGAATTCTTAGTACTAATAAGACAAATATTCGAGCGTAGAAACAAAAAAGTGAAACCTACAATTTCGGTCAAATAATGCTATTTACAAAGATTTTTGATGTCTATACTGACAAATGTCCATAAAATGAAACTTAATAATAACAATTATTTTTATAATTATTATTTATGTTGATTAAGAAAAAATTAATAATCAAACTAAAAAAAAAGATTCAATGTATAATTAATCATTTATGTTGAATTAAAATAAACAATAATTAATTATTTGTTAATAATTTTTTTCAATTTAATTAACCACGATTTAAAAACATTATTATTAATTTTTTTTATTTAATGAAATTGCCTGAGAATGGTTCCAGAAGAAAAATGTTTGTCATCAATCTTAAATCAAATTTCACGCTGAAAATCATAAACGTCACTTGGCAGACGGGTTAAAAAAAAAAAAAAGAGCGACATTCCGCTGATGTCTGACCTCCTACAGGATCGATCTACTTGGCGACTGTGTTGAAAGGCACACGCGTTTACGCCGACGATTAGCAAATGTCGAGGACTGAGCTTTGCAAGTCACGATCTCGTATCAGTGCTGCGATATCTATTAGGAAGTGAGTACAACGGTAGCTCGGTAAACGCGATTAGTATTACAGTACGTGATGTTTTAAATTCGCGACGACTAGAAAGTCCTCGTTAGAGAAGCGCAGCAATCCGGATCACGCGTTTTGAAATGAAAAATCCATTCGTTGCATATCGCGTACGGTATTGGATATGTGTGTAAAACCTTACTTACCCGTATGATGATGGTAGCCAACCGGTCGTGACTAATTACGCGGACAATGTGTAATGTTAATCGGGCACTATATTACCCGGGTATATGCGCGCATCTATTTCACTTCTATTCACATCTTTCTTCGTTCGTCGTATATCTTATTCTGCTGGGTTCGCGAGCGCGCACTGTATGCCTTCGCACGTTGTGCACACTTGGAAGATTACACACGCGCCCACTGTGCGCGAGAGCACACGGGAATCGGATCGCGTACTATATTTCAATGCTAAACAGAGATTACTCGTTAGTCAGGAATTTGCCTTCGGGATCATCCACGGCGAGAGTCATCCCCACCTCATCGTCGTCTCAATTCCCATCTCACCTCGACTCATCACTTTTCCTCCCATCTTCATCCTTCACCAGTTTCACGACGATGATACATCTACATACCGCATGTTCAGCGTCTCATTCCAACGCAATTTTTTCGACACATTCTTTTTTTTTCTTCTTAATACCTTATGCCGTATCGATCGTGAAAACGCGAAGATAAAAAAAAAGAAAAAAGAAAATGAGATGCTAATAGAGTCTCAGTTGTCCTTACGTAGCTTGCCTTGCGCGCGGTGAACATCTTTCACGTTCGCAGATAAAAAAAAAAGAAGAAAGAATAAATAAATAAAGAAACCGGCTTGCGAGCATTAATATGTAAGATCAGAGGCATCTCTCTCGATTCGAGTATAATTACACGATCATGAACATCATCGATTTACGGGACAAATATTTAAAGCGTCTCATCTTTATCGTTGCAAACACAGACGCGCGTACACGCGTATGATCGAGTCGTTATTTTTCTTTTCTCATCCCGCGCGCATGACGTATTCTGTCTTCTTCTTGCGATCGCGATCTCTCATCTTCAACGGTTATCTTTTTATTCGGCTTCAGTACGATCGATCCATACGCATATCACGCTGCGATGTATATATCGCGCATGAAGATCGAGAGAAGAGATCGGTATCTCGTAATGACACGCGTGTACATCGTGCGCAATGAGAAGCATGGAAAAAAATATCTATATATTACGTAAATATAGTGGAATGAGCTTAAGAGGGGACGGCCTCGTTGCCGTTTAGTTAAAATGCACTTCAAGATCGTTCGCATGTAATAGTTGAATATGAAAATGAAGTCATGAAAAAAATAATAATGAAATAAAATGGAAAAGCTTATAGAGAAAACGTCGAATGTATCGAAATTAAATGTGAAGTTCGATCGAAAGCGTTGTTTCGAGTTCGAAACGATGAAATGAAATCATTTAACGTAACGTTATATAACGTGAACTCGAACTTCATTCCATTTTCAATAGTGAAGCAGAACAGGCATAAGTTATACCGAAGTATAGTGCAAGCAAAGTCCGCAGAGGCACACGCGACGAGAAAGGTATTGAAAAGAAAAGACAACCGGTTGTGCTATGCGCGCTCGCGGGATCATAGAGCCCCGAGTCGCGAATGCGCGACCTCTTCGTCGTCTCCGCGCCGACCGGTACACAAGAGGATGACATCGGGGTTCTCAACTCGATCGATTTAATTCCAGACACTCCGATTCAGCCGAAAATAGCTTACCGATCGGTATCGCAATGACTAGAACGACTGGAACCCCAGAATACTAGACATGTTTTTGCAAGTGTTCAACAGCACAGACGAATCTCGTAGACCCCCTTATCTTTATCGTTGCAAAACTTTGTCAAAAACTAATGTTTTGAAGTTTTATAATAGAGAAATATAAACGGGAGATCACAAGGACGATATATCTCGAGAGACAACAGCAATACATTTAAAATTACAGAAGTTTCACGCTTTTGAAAAAGTTGTGAAGCAGCAGATTTTTATTAATTTACGATTTTCTTGAAAAAGTTCCACCAAAGGGTATGAAATCTTTCTGTGAATTTTGTTTTAATTAAACTTTGAGGACTGTCAGTGACGAATTTTTTAATCTCAAATTTTCTCATTGTATTCGCAAAATTGAGGTAATTAATGATTATTTATTAACATATTCTTACGATCATGAAAATTATTGATCCTTTTATTAATTATATAAAACCACCGCATTCCTTATGTTTCTAATATTTTGTTGCATCTACTTTATTCCATATGAGTAGCCAAATGGCTAATAAAATAAAAAGTCTCACACTCAAAAGTATCACAAGAAGAAAATAATAATATCTGTGTGTTCAGTTATCGCATTTATTATCTATAATTAGATTCTTTGTTTCTCGAATCTCAGGTTTTATCAATGCCATTTAGTGGTTGAGTATAGTTCCCGTATCTCCGATAGATTGTATTTTTTTTTATTATTGAATTTT
Source organism: Buathra laborator (assembly GCA_934046635.1). Taxonomy (NCBI): domain Eukaryota; kingdom Metazoa; phylum Arthropoda; class Insecta; order Hymenoptera; family Ichneumonidae; genus Buathra; species Buathra laborator. Next base: position 18,095,331 of record OW203895.1, on the reverse strand, counting down.
CTTTATTTCTACTTGTATTCATACCTCACGGACGACCTCGAGTTGCAGTTTCTAAGCGGCCGGTCGACCTCCGACCTCTGTCGCCGGCGCAGAGACATACACAGATATATATACGTAGATTCAAGTAATCGAGAACTGGTAAAACGACCTAATAGTATCTGCGTTGCGCCTTCGCGCCGAGTTTCTTCGATGTCTGGGCGGTTTAGTTACGATCGACCGTGAGACGACAGGCCAGCGGTATCTAATAGGTCGCGATAACGCGGGCGAACCTTATCCTCTGTTCACCTTATTCTCGACGCTGAAAGGATCTCAACCCACTCCTGGAATATCATCGTCCGGTGTGGTCCGCGTAAGACACTCGATTAAATGCACTAATACGATCGTATACATTATTATTTCTGTCAAGACGCTGAAAGCGCACCAGGGAGCAAAGATAGTGACTTTCAGAATTCTTCGAGATACTTAAGTTGACATAGTGTCTCAAAAACCCCGTGACCTGCCTTTACATCCTTTTTAAGCGTATCAATCGATTTTTCAATCAAAAGAATTGAACCGCAGAAGGATATGTTCAATAAATAGTTATAATAATAATATTAATAACGATTGTTATTAATTTTATAATTATTATTAATTTTAAGGCCATTTTTCTGCAACTGTAAGCGCGATTGAATTTATTCTCTGTAAAAATTTAAAAACACGCCGTGTCCGGACATTGTATTTAAATGCCATAACTGCGACTCAGTTGAGTTTCAACCAAAAAATAAAATAAATAACATTTAATATTTCGCATATTTTTTAGTGTATCCCACTCTACGCAAACGCATTACATAAATATGATCCGATCTTTGTGTGGTGTAAGAAAATTTTTCGGTAGCAAGACGTTTTAATTGCCACCAGATATATCGTAATTATCCGGAAGCTCACGTGATAATAAAAATGTAAAAATACGTGTTCGCGGTAAAAATACAAAATGTTACCAGGAGGGCATATTCAACCGAAATATTACCGAAATAAAGCGAAATTCTCACCGGGTCTGACTCGCGAGAGCGTTCGCGAGAGTCTCCCGCACACCGTAATCCTGAATCGAAACGTACGACTTTTGAAATCGGATCCGCGCCACGAACATTTCTCGAGGGGTCGCCCCCATAGCAGCGGAGGTTGGTTCGGAGCCGTTAGTAGGGAAGAACTGTGCGCGAGCTCTTCCCTCCAGACCGGCTCCAGATCGTCTCAGTTACAATTTGTGTTCGCACTTAAAAGAAACATTACCTCCGCGAAGGCCGGTGCGGTCATCTTCAGCGTGGATGAGCGGTCGCGCAGTTCGGATAGCTCCCAGAACGTGTGTGGTCGCGCTTCTACACCATAAGCTCTGTACTCTCTCTCACCCGGCTTGACCCGATGCGAGGGGAACGCTTTCGACCGTATCTCGAATCGTTTGTTACCGATTCGATTGGTCCCCGTCGCACGCCCTTCGGCTGCTTTAAAGCTATCTAGCCATACCGGCACGTAGCATACTTAAAAAAAAAAAGGAAAAAATCGTACCTCTTCTGCTTTTAATTGCCCCGTTAGCTGGATAAGAATCAGAAAAGGGTCGAGTAAAAGGATTTCTCGACCTGAGAACCTTATCGTGAACGTACCCTTCGGTTTCGATGACGAACGATTAATTAATGATCCTGAACAGCGGAGCTCGTTATTCAAACGAAAAGTTCATAGTTTCGGATTTTTCTCCCTTAGTCTCCGATTGTCGTTGATTCTTAAGTCATAGTTAAAGGTCAAACATAACAACATTTTTTTTTAACACCCAACGGAAATGGTGTCAGGGAAACGCCTGTTGAATTCTTATAATTACGTCCCCTAACTGCATCTGATACTTTTACCTAATGTGTAAAGTTATTCATAACTTTTTACAGATTAACGATACATTTCAGTCGAAGATTTTTTGCATTTTTTTTTTTTTTTATAGATCGCTACCCTAACACATATCGTTAGATCCTTTATAGATCGCACCCTGATTAATATACCATATTAATCATAATGACTCTCAATATTTGCTGTAATTGTTTTTTGGCGCATTACGTTGAAAAATGCCTCTAATCGTAATGATATTAATCAATATACATGTTAACCGATTTTTAAACATACCGATATAACACGGCAGAGCTTTATACGATTTGCGAAGCCGAACACACGAACCGGATAAATCGGACGGGGGTTTGGGAAGGAGAGAGGGTTGAGTGGGACGATCATTAAGGGTCACTATTGCAACGGCCGGTGTTCCGTGTATACACTTTCATTCAAGCTCCATGTCGGCAATCCACCGCCGTCCGATGCTTCGTGCGTTATAGAGAGTACAACATAAATGCAGCAGCGTATAGTATAAGTACGCTATGCGTAGGTAGATAATACCCTTGTACACGGGCGACAGCGAGCCCCGTGCTGTACCGCATACACGAGAACGTTCGAACAAGGTGATTTCCGTTTTTTGGAGACATAAGCACGAGTCTATCGCGACTGCGAGCATATTATAAGCGTCTAGTGTACATATATATATGTACATATGGTATATGTATATCGGTGAATTACACAGACGATACACTGTGTTCAACGGAATATTGATTTTTCATTGAGAAGCCCGAGATCTACGAAGCATCAAGTCCATAACTACACAGCCGTACCCGTGACCCACCCACGACTACTTCGACTGTTCATATAAGGGAGACCCCCGTGTTATGAATCGTTTCGTTTTAAATTGCTAACGCCCTCGTAGCGGCTTTCATAAATCCTCCATATACTCGATTCTTCGTCGCCAACTCGCCTATATATACACGCAAGCGTGTATTCTTTAAATCAGCAAAATATATGTTTATTACATATATTATGCGAGTTTCGAAGTGTAAGTTTAATGTATTCACCGAGGATATTGCACACGACCGAGAGATCCGATTCGAAATTCGTATAGGTAGCATAAATTCGCCGGGGCATTCGATCAACGCGACGATAATCGCGTTTCAGAACCTCTGAGTAATCCACGGAGCCGCCCTCCCCCCTCTCACCCCCCTTTCAACCGCACTCTCTGCGGTGCGATCTTCCCAAAAATATCCGAAGAACGAAGAAACGTTAGTTTTACGATTAGAGAGAGAAGGGGAACGGGCGCGGACTTAACGACGCCAGTTCGGCAACGATTTACAATCCGCTGATCCAGGAGTACGATTAAACGGCGAGGATGCCGAAGAAAAAAATGTCGGTCTCCTTCTCGTCGCCGTTGATCTTGTCCCACTTCGTGAGAAATTCGAAGCTTCGCTTTGGGACAACTAGTTTCGCGATCTTCTCGATTTTATTACTTTTGGGGTTTTTTTCTTGTTTTTTTTTTTTTTTTTCGCACGTTTTTCGCTCGATTCGTCGCTATTTCGATAGAGCGGACTAAATGGAAAGCGAATTAATGACTTCTACGCAATATCGGCCGAAATTTCAAAAGTCACGAATTTTATGTTTTTTTTTAGGGTCATACCGAGTAAACTGTAAAATCGATTGCCGGTTTTTCGGTAGTTTTTTTCCATATTTTTATTCTATTCATGGCAATTACAATATTTTTTGTATATATTTTTTAGAAATAATTTTAAACAAAGTAGAACGCCAGGAAGTCATTAATAATTCGAGTTGCGTGTACACTGAATCGATTTGGAAAATAGATATCGTCATATCTGTAAATTATTGTAATAGCAGAACATTTGTGTCGAAGAAATTACCGAGGCGTATGCTGCAGAGTAAATAAATAATGGCGGAATAACGGACGTTAAAATTTTGAGAATCTCATGGGAGCGCCGTAAATGATACGGTTGTGGAGATGAATCGAAATGTTGCATACAAAACGCGTTGCTACAACTAAGATACACTTGTACGTGTTCTCTATATTTTCGAAAGATAATAAACTGCGAGGGACACGGTCCTAAAAGAAGATGCCTAACGTCCGCCTGTGACATTAATATCTATTTCAGCCGCTCCCAACTTCACCAACGAAGTCCTGATTAATAGCAAAATTATTCCATTAAGTTGAGTTTTATAATACACGAAATCCATAGATAAATGTAAAATAAATACCGACCATTTGCATGCTGCCAGAGGCCCTCTGGTATATAGTACACAGTATACCAACCATAGGATCACGACGGGGAATTTTGTGGAAAGAGTCACGGATTATCGGTCGATTTATATGCCGCTCACCGCGGTCGCTAAGGTCTTCTCGCGCCCGAGGTGCTTCTCGAGAGAAATGAAGATCGCGTTAGTTTCGGACTCTGGACCTCTGGGGGACGTCGTCGTGATATACTTGTTACTTTTCCTTTGATTTAATTCAATGAAAGACAACGATGCGCTGTCGCAAAAAAAATCATTATTTTACTAAATGGTCGTCGTTTCGAAATATGTGTATTGGATTGTTGCAAAATGAAATTTCGGATGTTTCGGAGTTTTGTCTTTTTAGAAATACAAAGACATACACATCTTCTTCTGAATTTACAAGATTTCTAGAAAGTTTATTCCAATGAATGTTAAGTGGAAATTACATGAAAGTTGGAACGTTATTAGTTCTTTTAGAACACATAAAAAAATGGAAATAAATACATTTTTTCAAAATAAAACATGTTGTTGGAAAGTTAATAGTTTTAAAAGAACTAATAACGTTCCGAAAACATTTTTTGTTATCGAAAAAAAAAAAAAAAAAAAACAAGTCGATTGGAAATGACCAAATGCGTTAAATATATTAATGCAATCGTTCGATATCATTCAATCCACGTAATCTACCGCCTGGAAAAAGGGATTTGAAAGATCTGTATCTCTCGGTGCTCGGCATACAGTATCGACAAAGCTTCCGCCGGATCTCTAGGGTCGGTTTACGTGACTTACTAGCGTGTGGGTAAAGTTGAATCGTGTCCAATTATCGGACAGTCAACGACGTGTAATACAAGAGCTTACTGCGACTTTTGCTATACCGCACGCATGGCATACGCACGACTCGTATCCGCGCTTTCTTCGGACTCTCGGAGTCTGCCGCTGCGACGCATTGGGTTCAGTTCGCGTTCGATCGTCGATTGCGGCAACGCACCGGCGACGGTCGGCTTATTAGCGAAACCCCCCGCGTAGCTAGCAAGCGAAACGGTGGCACGAAGAGGCAAAAAAAACAACAACAACATTGTGGAAAAAAGGGCGGGACGTGAAGGCAAGAGATGAGACGAGAGCAACAAGAGAACAAGTTAAGTTCGTCCTCAGTGGAATAGCGAAGTCCCGAGAGTCTGCGCTGGATATAAACCGCAAAGAGATCTATGGTACCGCAACTAGTTTTTCTCAGTCATGTCGGCCCCGATCTGACGCGATCCGAGGCTTTTCGCTACGGTCCCTGAAGGTTCAAAGTGTGTGCGACGTCGTCGAGGTAACGACACGTTGGCGCAACGGAGGTAACATTTAAGGGAAAACTCGAATATGGCTATGAAAATTTATTTTTTTCAATCTTTATTTTTATAAATAGTAGTTACATTCTGTATTATATTGTTGTTAATATAGTCCTAAATTCGTACCAAAATTTAGGCGCGAAGGTTTTTTTTTGCAGAGGGTGTATCGTTACCTTCCCAATTATAAGTGAGATTTCGAGAGAATTTTGAATACATCTCATTGGGATAAAAATTCGGAAAAAATCAACCATGTAGAAGGTGTTAAGAGCATTAATTGTACATAATAATAATGCCAATGTTAACGTAACGATACACGCTCCGTATGCTTTTTTTTCGGTTATTCAGAATTGTAAAAAAAAAAAAGTGTAATTTCTTCGAGAAATTTCAATTGCACTACGGCTTTCCCTTGCAATGGCGTTGAGTGACCCGTATTGCCACCGGCGAGATTAACTGCATGTATCCTATGGTCCGACTGATGCACTGCCGTTTGCTGAGCTTCTGATGCCGCTGACGATCCTGTGCCGTCAACCTACTGCGCGCACACCTCGCGATCGGCGACTTCCCTGGATACTTCGCACGGGTATTCATCCGATGGATATACCCACGCCGGGGTTGTTTATCGAGCAATAAATTGCGACTCCTTCGGTCGCGAACGGCCACTAGCCGCTGCAGTAGCAGAAGCTACACTGCCAGTCCGTTCGAATCTGATCTTTCAACACGCGCCCCCCGGGTATATCGCGGGTGAAGAGTACCCGGTTAAAGACGGTAGTCAGGACATGAACTGAACGTGGAACACTCGGTTCATGTAATTAATTAGCTTCCGTAACCGTGTTTTTGAGGAGTTACAAATCGTCGGCAATTATATTAGAGCCTTCAACTTTATAGTGTACACATTTCCTTGTTGTGGTAAATTTCTAAAAAAATAATCGTCTGACCAAAGTTATAATTGCGATAAGACTACATTTTTTCTAAATAACGAAAACCTTAACATTTTTTTTGTCTTTGAATCAATCACTGTCTCCAGCATCACAAAGTTCAATGAGACAAAACTCTGTCGGCGTTTCTTCCATTAGACGAATATCTAATTATCTCTCGTCTCTAATTTCCGCGGAACATTAGATAAACAGTTACGATCCACTCGAAATAGCGATCTGACCTATTTTATAGGTCGAAGACGACTTTGCTTCCGGGCTTTTGAGGAACTCACAGTACTCAAAGTCGGCACGTGTGTGATGAATTTTTTTTTTTTTTTCTATTTTTTACGTTACTTCTGTTGATGAACCGTCAAAAAGCAAGGAACCGCAATTAATACACCGATAATTATACTAATTAGCATCGGCGCTTTAGCCGTTGTGCCCGTAATCGAACGAGTGCGCGTCGAGTGTGTGGCGCGCACGTGTAAATTGAAATAAATAATACGAAAGAGAAATTCGTCTTTAGATCCAAGTGTAATTAGTGAAATTCGTGAAAGTACCCGATAGGTAAAACGCTTTTGCTCGTACATAAGCGACAGATAAATAAAGGCGCGGACACCGGATTTATATTATACAAGAAACCTATCCTATCCAACCTCTCCTATACGTTCGTGAACTTTAACGCCGTGGCGAGGTCGATTCGTGCGCTCATTGCCGTCGGCGACCAAAGAGATTTCCTATCCATGCAGTCTCTTTTTCTCTCTCCCTCTTAAGGGTATATATGATAGCCACAGCGTACGTCGACGCTTCGCTCTAAGGCTCGAGACTATCTGCGGTGCGAGAGATGCAGCTTGTACATTCTCGCGTCCGGCGGCATACGGGGAGCGCCGACACTACCACCAATCCAACCAACCCAACAAACCCACCATTGCCGCTGATCGCGGCTAAATATTACATCGCGGTAGATTCGTATCGGCGGATCGCACGACTTACGAGCGGATGCGCTCTTTGCTAAAGCGCGAGATCGTTCTCGCGCGAGCGCGCGCGACCGTTCGACTTGTAACCTCGGTACATCCACTATCTACTTACATGCATTAGGAGGGAAGATATTGGGGTTATGTGGGTCAGTAGCTAATGCCGAGAGTCACCCTTATTACAAAGTGATGATCGTTCGCCATAGCAATAAGTCCGGATTACGATAATTTATCGAGATCCGGGACTAGATATTCGTTGCAATATCCCACAATTATTGTACAATTACTATTTCCTCAAAAAATCAGTGGTGAATCACTTATTTTACTCATTTATGTACGCAGCTGCGCGGTGCCTGATAATGGTATTATTGATAAAACTGAACCAACTTTTCGGGGGAAATAGATACGAAGTAACTATTCATTATAATTCTATTTGTTTATTTAATCCAGAAATTATGTCAGAATTTACTCGATGTTTAGATTTTTCTTTAGTAGAGCAGTTTTAGCGGTATTTCCCCCAACCCCCTGCGAGGATATAGGTATTTGATTCGGAAAACTCCGATGCAACTGGTTTGACACGGTATGACCCCCGTTTTATTGCACCCTAATACTCATTGCCAAGTGTTTCCACTTCGGAGGACTCTTTTACATTGCATACTACACACACATCCTAAGAACTACGATCCTGCAGCACTTTGGCACGTATCTCAAGGGTTTATGTCCCGACGCGGCGAGGTGTCAAAAGCGTTTTAGTTATCTTCAGACCGAAAGATAGTGGCGGCCAGCAGAGCGCGCTCTTTAAACAGTTCTCGTACCTGAGTGCGAATCTCTCAGCTTCTATGTATAACGAAAATCACTGAGTACATACATATACGTGTATTTATAATATTATATATGTATGTATATATCGTAGCTGGTACATCCGAGTCGCTGGTGGGTAGAAGTCCGCGGGTAGGCAGTGCATCGATTCCTTCTCAGTATTATTATAACCCAGCGATATTCCAACCACTTTCCCATATAACTATCACTAACGCGGAGCAATACACGCTATCTATGAATACTAATACGTAATATAATAATATATATGTAGAAGTGTGCGCGCGTTTACGTAATGTATAGTACCTATATCGTAGTTCGCAGATTCATATATGTAGGTATTATGTATACATAAATGTATACATACTGGAAGTGGTTGCACCTCGAGATCACATGGAAGAAACTACGTAGGTTGGTCGCAAATAGATGAGATCTCCACCTCCTTCTTCTCTTTCATTTATCCAGTTATAATATATCCCTATTCCCATTCCTTGGACAATCGGCGAAACCTTTGGGTAGGCGTGTTGCAAATTTTTCTTTAAACTCGTCTCTCACTATATCGTTATTCCTGAAGTCTGCTGAATTACGGTGCGGCTAAAGCTGTATTGCGTTGTAGGCAATCAGATAGAAGTGATGATGAGTCAGGAAATTGGCGAATTTAAATCCAGAAGACAATCCATATTTGTTCACGCAGATCTTTTATATGTTTGATTGCAAATTTAAATTGAGTGTTAATTTTGCAAACAACTATGAGTGTATAAGTGTCCAATCATCTAAAACCAGTAATCAATGTTGGACATTGGTTGTTGAAGTTATTCCAAGCTTCTGCCTATCTTACCATTCCAATTTCTATGCTATATCGCCCGATTCCTCTTTCAACTATGTAAGAACAAGTGAGAAGCCAAACAGCGTTAGAATCTGAGAAGCGCGGATGGTAGCATACAACACAACTGCAACGGAATAATCCGCCACTGGCGAGAAACGCCGACGTACCGCCGCCACAGAGAGAACGACGACGATGCCCTCGTCCGATTTGCATCTGGCGCTTGTTAGCCGCTCCGGCTCGGCATAGCTAGAACTTCTCTATCCCACAAAGTGATTTTCTCTGGTAGCTATGAAAAATCGATCTAACCTTTTTATCTACGTTCTCTCTTTCATTCTTTGGTCCTGCATAGGTGTATAGGTGGTTGTTCTTACCTATACACAATAACTAACTACGACAGTAACGCGCGGCTTCGTTCTGTCCTGCTCCGTTTCTCAGTTCTCTTTTACTTACGCGATGCCCGGATAGCCATCTGCTTGTGTGCCTACTCGCCGCCTGTAAGTTACGACACAACGTGTGGCTGGCCAGGAGGGAGGATGAGAGAACTCGCACGCTCTGTGTCCTCGTATGTGGTGCTAGAAATGATGACAACAACGCGCCGAGCGGGACCGAGACACAGATTACGAGACACAAACTCTTCTCTGTCTGCTATTCCACATCTTTTCCTTTCCATCTTACCTTAGTGCCTTAGGTACCCAGTATCTTGGATCTAGTCGATTTATCTAATTTTTCTAAAAAAAATACCGTTTCTATAGCAAACGCTATAGTGTCTGACGCGACTGTATTCGGATACCAAAGCTCTGTGGAAATAACGTCATCGATTTAACCATACCGAGTGACCACGGGCATGAGAATACAAATTTTGAACATCAACCTTCCATTCCAGAGACATTAGGAATCCCATTGGAATAAACGAATGAAATGTTTCCTGTTACATTATCAATTTGTCAATGGGATCTCTATTAAACACCTTTGGGACGTTGTGACGCTTGTCTTGAATAATTTAAGGTAATTTTATCTATGCCGGGTTGTGGTCAATGAATGAGAGAACACAGAGGTCGATAACGATAGGTAGGATCGTGCGACGCAATGTGGAATCTGATCGATCTACGTCGGTTTCTGCTTCAGGGGATACTAACTTTATGAAAATAATTGATATACAAAATGTGGCAATTTATTTCACATGTAATAGATGTTCTTTGAATAGCAACATTTTCGTGTATCATTACAGGCGTACAGTTTCGTCAGCTGAGTTCTGGTAGTCGGCGTCATGCCCGGCGCAATCCAATCTCAGCATGATTAAGAACTAAATAAAGCATTTTTCATAACAACCAACAATAATGTTCCTCGTTGAGAAGGAAAAATGGCCCCTTAATAATAAGTGTGCCGGGCAACTGTTCAAATTGTCCTCCAACACACACAGCTGTTTTTCCAGCTTCAAAAAATGTATGTTATGAAAATTAGCGAAACAACGGAGAATTGCCGGAGTGTCAAGTCATGTAAATACCACGATCACGTAGCCCAGTAAGAGAAAACCTTTAAGCGGTCATATATTTTATCGTGACCACGTAAAACACGGGACAACAAATTATATAATAGTAACGTCTCACGGAAGTCTTGGCGACACGCAAATCTCCGATCCTCACGAAACTCGTAGTTGAGTCGGATCTGTTGAGTCAATCGTGACGGATAAGCGCGACGTCGACTCCGAGATAGTAGAATCAGTTTCGATAGAAAAAATATAATTCTGCGGTGTGTGCATGTGGTTGCTGAAAGATATTGTGATTAAATTAGAATGGATGTAAGTATCATGAGTGAAAATATTGTGGAAACTTTAACATTTCGTGGTTAGCCATGAGTTAGTTAAAAGTTGAAGTTTATAATTCAATTTAGATAAGACACGAAGACACGTCAGATTAAAAATTATCCTTTTATTAATGTAAGGCTACCGACGAAACTCTGGGATCGTTACAATGGCCCGACTACCTCGTCGTTGGGATAGTTCTACTTATTTCCGCATTGATCGGAGTCTACTTCCGATTCAGTGGCGGGCGACAAAAAACTGCCGAGGTATGAGAAACAAAAACATCGATTGGGGTACGAAAAAAAAAAGATCGAACAATTGTTCAATAATTGACCACAGTGATTGACGAATTGATTTATTAATAATTAGGAATACTTTACTGGAAATCGTTCTATGAGTGTGCCACTGCTCGCGATAGCTTTGATGGTCGCGTTTATGTCAGCCATTGCAATGCTCGGCATCAGTGGTGAGAACTACATCTACGGTAGTCAGTTTATCATGGCCAATCTGGGATTTTCGCTGGGTACGCCGATCACTGCCTTTTTTTACCTTCCGGTTTTCTTCAAACTCCAAAACATGAGCGTTTATCAGGTATCTTTTATTATCTGGACACGACGAATTAAAGATATGCTGAATGGTTTACGAAAACCGACTTCGCTTAATTACAGTATCTGGAGAAAAGATTCGGTGTAACGGCACGACAAGTAGCGAGCGTTGCAAATTTCGTTCAAATGATACTGTATACTGGTGTAGTTTTATACGCACCCGCGCTCGCACTCGAGGCAACAACGGGTTTATCTAGCATGATAAGCGTACTCGTAATTGGTCTCATTTGTACCTTTTATTCCACCATCGGCGGTATGAAGGCTGTTCTCGCAACCGACGTGTTTCAAGGCATTCTCATGTTCGGCGCATTATTCGCTATTATCGGGGTTGCCTGCTATGATTTTGAAGGTGGTCTCACTGAAGCGTTGGACATCGCGAAGAAAGGCGGCCGCTTGGAGTTTTGGAAGTATAGATACGATCTATGTATTATGTAAGGTATTATGTAAGTAATGGTTAGTATGTAACATTTGGGGTTAATGTCATTTCAGCTTCGACCCAGATCCAACGGTACGCCATACCTTGTGGGGTTTACTGATCGGTGGGTCGTGCTTCTTTCTCTCCAACTTCGCGGTGAGCCAGATTACGATACAACGACTTCTGGCTGCTAAGTAAGTTCCCTCCAGCATACATAAACATAAACGAAGTTGAAATGTAAGACGAAGCTTGGATCTCAAGTTACCACTGAGAGTTGTGGCCTCAAACGTTCAAAATATACAGATCGCTGAGGTCAGCCCAATTAGCTCTCTTCCTCAACACTCCGCTCATCGTCGCGATGTCTTTGGTAACTTCATTGGCCGGTATCCTTATGTACGCCTGGTTCGAAGGTTGCGATCCAGTAGCATCAGGTCAAGTGTACAGCTTCGATCAGACAATGCCTTATTTCGCCAAGATAAGAATGTCGAAGATACCAGGACTGTCGGGCTTCTTCATTGCTGGGATTTTCAGCGCGTCTCTCAGCACCGTCTCGGCATTGTTAAACTCTTTAGCTGCGGTTGCTGTTGCGGATTATATACAACCACTTTATCGGAAATTTGGGCGAGAACTACCGGACTCGATGGCCTCTTTGTACGGCAAAATACTCGCCCTTGTAAATGGATTGTTGATATTGGGAGTCGCTTATCTAGCGTCGCACCTTGGCAGCATAATGCAACTCGCACTGGCTATAAATGGTGCCATGGGTGGTCCTATTCTCGGTCTCTTTAGCCTTGGAATATTCGTCGAATCTGCCAACGAGATCGGATCGGTTATCGGAACTGTTACAAGTCTGGCGCTTTCCATGTGGATCATATTTGGGCAACCGAAACCTCCCGTTCCGGAGTTGCCGGTTTCAATCGAAAAATGTTCTAATGCGACTGTCATCAACACCGCGATGTATGAAGCACGACTACTGGCATTCAAGTAGGACAAATGACAATTTTTTACCTAATCGATAATGACGAACAAATTTGATTCTTGTTTTTGCAATTGCAGGGCCGCGGAAAGCATCGAATATTTTTATCCCTATCGACTTTCTTACATGTGGTATACTCCCATAGGACTGGTATTCACAATGGTGTTTGGATACACTGCCAGTATGATTGTACGCTGCTGCAGGAAAGATTCTATTACAGAACCGGATCCCGATTTATTTACACCGATCTTAGCCGCTCGTATGAGACGTCGACGGGGTGATGCTGTCAAAACGACTTCCAGTCAGGTTTTTGTATTAACTTCGAAATAGTTTCGTGTGACACGAAGCGTCATAAATATTATGATACGAGTGAATGTATTCAGAACTTTTACACGAAATAAAACACCTTTTATAACTCAAAACTATTTGCGCTGATTCCTTCTTATATACGTGAATGTTGGATCGTACAATGAGATCGGACAATAGAGTTTTGTGGTAGAGAAAGAAACGACATGAAATGATAGAGGAACGCGCGAACAGGTACCTCGCCGGCATCTACCGCGATGATTACAAATGTGGCGTTGACCCCATCGGTTGTTTCGGGGTCACGTCCGAGCGCTCCAAATTATATGGAGCGAGGCCCTCGGCAGAGATCTGTTATGACTGCACGGAGACCATAGCCATCGGTTGGCCTTTTCTTCTCCGCTTCTTTTCTTCTCCCGGCCGAAAGTGGTCCACGATCGGTGTACTCGGGTGTACGGGTCATGCGCCTCAACTACAAACGCGCAGGTTGAGAATGTAAGTCGAAAAGAACATATTACGACAAGACGGGTCGACGATCTGTACGGAGAAACATTTCCAATACCTTCGTTGATCTTTAACACATCCAATTTCATGTAAATCAGAATACTTTTGACATTTGATCCCAGATTTCAACCTCAAATCGACAATTGACGATACACAACCTTTTCAAAATGTCTATCATTCGAATATCATGTTTTCTCGCAGACCATCAAAAACCAATAAAACAAAAATTGCATCACACTCGTAGAAATTAGCTGATTTATGTCAACGGTACGACGAAGGGATAGAGCACATTAATTATATTTAGAAACTCTTGCTATCAAACCGAAAATAGTTTTCAAGCAAACCATATATCGATGTACCCACTACAAAAAATCTCACGGTCTGTTCTTATAAAAAATAACGACGACGAAATGAGAGACGACGGAGGACTCCCAGACCCGCAGTAGGTTTCAGTGGTGGCGACGTCGGGAACAGCTGAGCTATATCGTCTAGATCCAGAAATGACAAGGTAGCTAATGACTGCGAGGATCCCAAAAAGTCGGGGGATCGTTAGATAGGAGACGACGACGCGCGCCAGGAATTTAGTCCTGCGGTCTGCATTTAGGTTCATCCACCATCGCTTGTTTATTCTCAGCTTCGATTTGCTCTGTTATTCTTTCTTAGGCTTCTTAGGCTTTCCTTTTTTTATTTTCTTCCTTAATTCCCGAACGACGGGGGTTTTGTCATCGGCCACAGAAGCAGCATGGAGTATAACTCCAAGAATTCTTTTATACACTCTTCTTCGCTGCTCTTAAGTAAGCGATATCTGACATGGTCCCGGACGCTTTTCCTCGTGGATAAAAAAAATATAACATATGACGATAGCATCGAACGTAATGCGTTCAGGATAACGTATGTTAGCCCTCGGTAGATCTTGCGCAAAACGTTCCCACTCGCACTGTGAACGTGATCATCGAGTCAGAGAGAGCGCGAGAGTTCTACGGTCGTACAGGTCTTTCTCTCTGTCTCCAACCCAAGATCTCACCCTTTGCTGGAAGACTTATCTCCGGTGAATCTTCAACCGGACCGACCGACCCTGGATCCACACGCGGAGAATGTCAGAGGCCGTGCGCGGCTTGCTCCCTATTTCTCTCATTCTTTTCCAACGCTCCACGGCTGCTATACATTGCCTTCGTATAAATCAGCGATTCGTGGACGTAGGTACGATATGCATGCGTTAACCGCTGAGGGAACCAAGCGAGTGAGACGTCAACCGTGCGATCCATACCTGTCGTCTACCACCGAGACCCTCCTGACTCTCATTCGTTCCAGAATCACGATCTAGAAATTCTGGACCTTACTATGCTCTTTCAGCAATCTTTTCTTTTTTCTCTAAAAAAAATCACAAAAAAATTGCATCAAGAAAGCATTTCACATGCTCCATCGCCACAGGCTTGCCGCCCTCGTGTATCGGAATGCAAGCAGACCGTTCGAGGCTTGAGAGAAGTGCCAGTACATACGAGAAAACGGTAGAGACAAATAAGAAGAATACGAAGAAGAAGCGAGTGAGAAAGCCACGGGGTAATTGGAGCGATCGGCACTTGTTTTCGCACGGCACGATCACGGCAATATCGTATCGTAGGTACATGTACATACAAGCATAGCATTATAAGCGAGCAGAGAGTAACCCAAGTCCCGCGGGGCTTAACTCGCTCGCGGGACTAGCGCTCATTACGTGCAGGCAGCCTGGCAAGCAAGGGTAACGCGACTCCGCTCTTCTACACCTCTCTATCTACACGTACATTTACTCGGCTATGTACGTAAACGTGTTATAATGTATACTTATATAGAGTGAACATAGAGTACATACGGATATACATACCAAAGCGAAACGCGTGTACGCGATGCGCGTAGCCCTTAACCTTCGTGGCATAAGATCCAAGACCCATTCTTGAGGTGAGTCAAGTCTGCTGACCGTTGGGCAAGGGGCATACGTTCCATGGTATATAGTGCCTATGTGCGTGTGTCTGTGAGCGCGTATGGCAAAACGCTCGTTACGCTTATCTGCTGGAATTATGGTAGGTCGTGGAAAGGTAAGAGGAAGAACCGATCGTTTCCTATCCTGTCAGTGCATCACGTCGTCTCTGTACTTTCTTTGGCGGATGAGACACGCCGGAATGAGAGGGCGTACGACAGACGTATGCTGTGGGACGTGCGGATATACACACATGTATATTATATACATGCATATATATAGACACCTATATTGTATATATAAGAACGAGAGTATCCGATTAGGAAAATGATATTTGCTCGAGTATAAACCACTTAGCAGCTGATGGGCTGCAAGTGGGAGAAGATTATCCCATATCGGATACCGACACAATTAACTGGTACGTGATAGTTGCCGGGATAAATGTACTCGGGGATTCGTGTAGTGGGGATTATATAAGAGATACATAAGAACATCGGGTATATTGAGTTCTCTATCTGCGCAAAGAAATTCGATTATTAAATTTATTAATTTTTTTCTTTTTAATTATTTATAAACATATAGATTTTTTAAATATTTTATTGTGATCGAAGTTCGATCGGAATTATTTTTTATACGAATTGAACTCATATTATGTCTTTTCCGTGTCTTTTTTAGGGCTTTGTTTCTCTGCTCGTTTTGATTCATCTTGTCGAGAAATCGGTTTGATAAACATATTGCTAAATATAACACCATCCATCGACCTTTACAGCCACTAGAATCGTCCGTCCAATAAATCGACTCTGTGATCATATTCTACAATCCTCCGTTTGAATGAAAGTCGGGACTCTAAAATGTCGATAAATTTCTAAACGAACTTTTATTTTCGATTCTTGTGAAGTTCTCTACCAAAGTCAGCGCGATGTTGTGCGAGTAGATCTTGCTGAACTCTTGCGTGAATCCTGCTCCGGTACGTTGCAAGGATATATATCGAGGACTCTAAAAGAGAGTGCACTCAGACTCAGTCCAAGATTTGTTTCTCGCTTGTGCACAGAGGGTAGGCGGGGGGTGAGGGGGATGAACACGAGTAGACGATAGAGCGGTCTAACGACGATATTGTACATTCGTTGTGGGCTATAGGAAAGCTCTCCACGGTGCGCGGCGGCTCCCGCGCGAGACGGCGAGGACGTTCCGAGGAGTTACGAGGATCCCTTGTCGTAAAGATGAAACCGCGCTTCCTCGGTGCTCTTTTCTGTTGCCTCTCTGTGCCTATGCTGCAGATTCACCTCCTAACGCTGTTCGCGACTTCGCTTAGATAGTTTATACTGCCCTCTCGAGTCTTTGGTTTTCTTCGACGCGACGAAAGTCCGCGTAACCGTCCAATTGACTCCCGCATGCCGCACGTAAACGGGGATGGGATATCGAACGAGGCACGAGATCTTCGGCCACAGGAGCGGAACACAGGGAGATGCAGGGGACTGAGCACGAAGAAACACAACTCTGCTCTGTTGCTGCTGCTGCCGCTGGTCGCTGAAGCCGCCACGATGAAGAGACGAACCCCCGGACAAGTACGAGGATGAGGCGGAGGAAGATCTCATCCTGTATACTTCTACGTTTTGCTACCAACAACGACCCAGCGACTCGTGAGACTCGTGACCCAACGGGCTCTATACGATACTCACCGATGGTCTCACGATCGATCTATCTCGCTCTTCGACTTATTCTTACCCAACCTCCTTCCACGAGATATCTATGGTAACCATATTGATTCGTGAGCCCATTCGCGTTCTGTTCGAGCTTCTGCTTCAATGCGCTTTCGGTGAGGAACGGAGGGGTCAAAAGGGACGAGCAAGAAAAAGGAAGAAATATCGATCGAGAGCAAAACGAGATACCGATCTCGTGGAACACCCGCGGCGATTTCCGGTCTTCCGGATGTTAGCGAGTCCATCCACGACACTACACAAATGTCGAGTCTTATCTTTTTAATTGATGGATTGATTGATTTTTTTTTTATTTTTTTTTTTTTTAGTTTACTACTCGATTAAAAGGTTTTTTTTGGGAGAGTGTTCGTCATTTCTTGTTTGATTATCCGGAATTTTGTTTTTTCTTGTTACTTTTCGAACGTAAATGCAAAGAAAAGGAATCGTGGGTCACGTGAGAATGACCCGAGCTTTGCAGCCACGACCTCGGTCTGAATTTTTGCCTTTTTTACGACGCCAAATTGATGCCTAAAATATCGAAGGCCAACCGCCCTTCTTTACCGAATATTCCTTAATTATACAGCTCACCCGGTAACTTTTCTGAAACACGGTAAATAACTTTCGCCATTACTGGAAACCATCCGTTGTCAGATCTCAATTGCTGTAGAGGAACAATTTAAAAAAAAAATCGTTCTTTATTGTCAAAAATGAATGGATCTAACCGAGTAATACAGCTCGTTAAGGCTTTACCAGCGAAAGAATTCGCAATAATAATACAGTCAACTTGCACTGAGACTGTTGCTGGTGCTTACAAATTCACAAAGTTACTGCGCCCGACGTGTACGTTATATAAAGGCAATTTTTATTTTTGTTTTTTTTTTCCCTTACGTACCGATATGTCGTAAACATTTTGATAAATGAACATTTATTATACAGACAAATAATGAAATTAAATTTCGACTTTGATTTATTTAAAATAAAAAAAAAGTAAATAACAATGCAAAAAATTGGTATTTATCTAATAATTAGTAATTCATCGAAATAACAACTAACTTATAAATAGTTAATAGCTATTTCGACCAGTAAACCCTTAGAAATGTCAAATGATCAGCGTTGTCCACTGACCGTCATTCCCTTATTCTCCTTTACTTTCACAAATTTGCTTATATGGAGCCGTGAAAAATATACAGTGTTGCAACGAGGTACCGACGATACACATGCGTTCGCAGGGGTTAACAGCATTTTTTTTTTTTTTTTTTTTTGCCGATGATAATTTTTTGACAGGAAGATCCACGATCGATCCTTCTTCGAGGAGCGTGGAAAATTTTTCCCGTGTACATCCTCGAGTTATGCCGTAACGACGAGAAAGTGGAGCGTCGTACCGTCGAAAATGATCTAAAGGCCTTCCGGCGAATTCGCCTCGTCGATTATGGAAAGAAGATTCACACAAGATCGGCGGGGACGGGGAGGAGGGACCGCGCGCATCAAGCGTTTGCTGTAAATACGATCGACTCCTCTACCCCGGGCCGTTTGTAATTACACGTTGCGCAGTCTCCGTGGCGAGATCATTGTAATCGCTCGAAACGTTTAAAGCCCGCGTCACGGAGAGAGAGCATCATCGTCGGAATAATTGCGGGACTCGAGTTACTTGTCCACCGACTTGATCGTCGCGGTTTTAATATAAAACTACGTATCAGCAGATAGGCAGACGACGACGTAGGTGCCGGTATACATAAAATACGCACCACGGGCATTAAAACCCGAGACAGCACAACCGCGTGCGCGCGCGCGCACGCGGTGTCTCCGGGTGGTGATCTCCGAAGGATGCTGCGAGAGAGACTACGAGATGGGCGCAGGGAAAGCGAAGAGAACTTTCGTTCTCGTATCGCGTTCATTAGTCCCCCGGCACACACGGCGCATGAGAGCTGTTAGTGACCCCGTCTGTGGCACCGATGGCAATAGCTGTGTAACCCGTTGGAAGATTCGTTACGCGTGGCCCAGGGGCAAACAAACGATCGCTGAGAAAATACGACAGAAACATCTTCTATCGTATCGTATCTTCATATCCTATCCTCTGCGATCATCGCTATAAATTTTTTTTTTCTTCTTTTTATTGCGCCTCTAAACGCGGGTCAATGGTTTTATAGGTAACTTCGATTAACAGAGGGCGGACCATTTCAATTTCGAAATTTTTATCTATGACACACCCAAAAAATCGTCGAGGATTTGGAAGAAATATGGAATATTAAAATTACCCATACGGATCGAGTTCACAAATGAAAATACTTTTAAGTTGATTTTTTTTTTATTCAATATTTATTGGTAGTAATAAGTTTTGTAGAACACATTGAAAAACAGAGAAAATGATTAATAAATAAAATATCTAAAAACATAATACATGATATATATGTTTTAAATATATATAAATCGGTTTTTTAAATGCGTTTATATATATATATATATTTTTTTTTTCTTTTTGATTTATTGGTGTCTTCGATTTCCGGTACGAAAAAACTGACTCGTTATTTCTTCTTATTTTTCCGTGTTGATGCGTTGTGGTACGGAATCCAGTTCGATAGTCTGTAATGATCGACGATTACTTTCGTTATACGGTTTCGCGCGGTATTTACCGCAACGGGTGATTTATTTCAATGTTTAGGATCTTCGCATCGTAATAACGTTGCGGAGCTTTCGCGCTATATATCCATTCGCAGTTTTCATAATAGTCGAACGATATCGCGGAAAGAGCGAGAAGGGTTGCACACGGTATTGCACTGCGGTGCAACAGAATGCAGCGGGGAACGAGAGGGAGTACGAAGATGCCACAAAGCTGAAGTCTCTCGGGCTCAACCGACGAGTCGGAAGTCGTCGCGCTCGAGCGAGCCGAGTAATAATAATCGACGTAGCTCGGGCGCGCGAGAGATCCACGAGTGAGAATATATATTCCACTAGAGAGAGTTTCGACGAGAGAAAATTCCACGGCGAGAGAAACAGATACAAAGAAGTTGCGTTGCTCAAAGAGTTGCGGGAGGCTGGGCGAGAAGAGATTCCCCCGCGGTACGAAGGCTCTGCGGACGGAAAGGAGATGCGATCGTTCCGTATATATCGCTAGACGTGGTAACACGCACGCGTTCTCGTATCTCCATTCTCGGACCTCGCGAGAAATTCTCGGATTAATCTTTCAGGATTCCCTCCCTCCCAACCCCCTCACCCCACCCCCCTCGCCGTCTTGGATGTGCTTAGGCTGCGTGTACGCGGTACAAGCGCGCTTTCGTTCCCAACGTCGGACGTGTATCACACGCGTGTGGAAGAGAACGTATAATAATAAGAGACGAATGTGAGAAGCGAATGAAAGAGTAAAGAATGAAAAAGCGACGAGCAAATATTGAAAATTTCTCTAAAGATATTAACAAGGTGATTTAAATGTAGTCCTTGCGAATAGTCTTTCACATAAGTTTCAGAGAAATGAGAGGGAATTTCAAACACTTCGCGATGGAATAAAAATTTGCAAAAAATCAAGCACATTAAAGGTGCCGAAAATATTGATTTTGGATAATAATTATCCCGAAATGTTTTTAACAAATTAATGAAAAAAAAAATTGTCCAACAAATCTCTCGTCAACCTAACTTTTTTTTAATGAAAATGATTCGTTAATTTTTCTGAATATGTATGAATTTTTTCAGGTTTTTAAATTCACTTTGAATTTTGTGACTTTCCTCAAATTTCTTCGATATAAAAAAAAAAAAAATCAAAGTGGATCTTACCGGTATCCAAAAAATATAGCTCCATAAATAAAAAAACGTGAAATAAAAAATATGAATTATAATAAAAATGTTGCTCTCTCACGCTTAATAGGGCATTGAAGTGAAATTTTGGGATTTTAAAAATTTTTTTTATTATCTTTGAATTGATGGTGTAAAAATAATTGTGCCGACCTTCCCTTATATGCGAGGTGTGTTGCAGTGTGAATCGTTATACGAGTCAAGATCAAACGATTCCAGAGAACGAGGGCGAAGAACGGTGTTCATTGCTTCATGGGGATAATAAAAACTGCTATAATGTGTTAAAAATGACGAAACGTATCCTGTGAAGATTTGTAGCTGAGCCCTCCGAGAGTAAGATAGATTTCGTTTCCATCGGGGGTAATACACGCGAACACAGATCAAGCATCGATTGGAGCATAGCGTGCATACCGGTATATTGTACATATATATGTATATACACGTTACGTATATAGTGTACACTACAAGTACAAACGAACGTACGAACTCTCGGGGCCAAGCTATCAAAACCGAAATCGGAGATCCCGCGTTTTATATTTTCCCCGCATGCGCTAGGATCTTTTATCGCTCGTAAATAACGTCCATAATCCACCGATAGAAGTCTGAAGGCTCGTCTGATCGTAAAGTCGTATAATTAAGAATCTTTACACTCACGGGGGGGAACCTGACGAGAGCAGTAGGGAAAGACTTGAGCGTTGGTATATTACCTATATCATGAAAAGATGGCATCATATAGGTACGATAAGACATGGCAATGAGAATTGCCCAGGTGTTCCCACTCGTCGCTCAACTCGGTCAATCCTCGGACCATCAGGTCAAATAAAAATAAAGAAAAAAAAAAAAAAAAGAAATTTCAACCAAGTTAGGTACGCAACTTTGCTTCATGATTACCATAGATTTCTTCGATCGAAGAAATTATTGTTCACATCAAATTATAAAAAAAAAAAAAAAAATGTCGAAAATTAATTATCGTAAACGAGTACAACGTGGAGAAGCTTTGAACTATTCAAATTTTTTTTTCTCAAGTACCATGAATTATGATAATTATTTTTTGCTTTTACAAAATTAATTAAAAAAATACCTATATGTGGCGTACGCACTGTTGGTCACATTCCTGTAAATCTTCACTGGTAACAGTATTTCGATTAGCTAAGACCGGCAGCTTCAATGACGAGAAAATGAGAAAAGAGTCTCAATCATGTTTACGAATTCTTTTTAGAATGTTGTTAGTACTTCTCGTGCTTCTTGTCACAGTGTCTGTAAACGTGAAAAAAAAATGTCGACACAGATCGTCACGAACGATCGGGAGCTCGAGACGTACACCGACGAATAATACAGACAGTAATGCGAGATCGCGAGATGAGAGATAGCGAAGCGAGATGATCGAGAGTGGGGGATCGGTAGAACGGTTCGATTCCACTTGATTTCAAAGTCAATTGAAAACGAGTCGTGCTCGTCTTCGTACGATTTCTCGCGTTGCGGATCCGTCGATCGACTCTACGACGACGACGAGTTCCGGGTCTCGTGCCGGTGCCGATATCGATCTACTGTCCGTGGATCAAGGACGCATAATAGCATCGCGGTGGATCCTCTCGAGACTCTATCTATATGTATATATATACTGGTATCGATTGTATATACCTTTCTCATTGGAGAATCAGTCCATCTTACGGTCTGACTGGACTTCCGAGATTTGCGATTCCATACGAGACGCGATAATTTTGCGTGGCCGCAACGTTCTTCCTTGAAATTGATTTTTAATTGTCGCATTATAAGGAGAATCGACGCGGGTGCCCCGAGCTTTGATAGGTTTTAACGAGACGATCGTGATCTAGAGAGTCATTGACCTCGTCGTCTCTTGCCATCGCGTGTATTCGGATAAAAGGAGTAAAACTCTATTATTTCGTCCGAAATTAACGATCGAATTAATCGGCTGTTATTCAGGGATTAACCTTTCCCGATCTTCTTAAAAAAAAATATTTTGAACAAACTGCACTTCTTCCTTTTTTTTTTGTCTTTTAAATGGTAATTTTTCGAACACGTGAGTGAGTTATGGGGTGTAAAATGAAGGCGAAAACTTTTGTCGCCGCCGTCGTGTCTCTCTGCACTTGACGGACAGAGCGAAGCTGTTGCACCGGCAGCAGTGTGGCTGACGGAAGAAAATGAGACGCGAGAGTGAAGACTGATTCATTCTCGCGGTCTCGAGCAACTCTTCGTTAGTACGTGCTCGCCGTACCAGACACGTTTCTACCTCCTACAGGTTAATTGTGGAAATTAAGCACTTCGTCATCTTTCCCAATTTGTCATTCTTACTTTTGAATTTGCTAACGCTTTCGCTTGCAAATTTGTATTACACGGAAATCTCGTAAAGTACGATAGGCTTATTGTATACAAATTAAGGGAAAACCTTCCATTTTTTCTTTCATATTTGTAATTTCCGAAAAAAATTCAACATTTCTTTCAATTTAAAATTTCATTCAAACCAAAATTTTTGCAAGTTCGTCTCCCCGAAAAGATAAACGGAGAGGGGCAATGCGCGTGATGGAGGTTATGTTCCGAATAAATTTGCATATCATGACCCGCATTGCCTCCAAGATACGAAAAATTCCGGTCACATGCCACCGTATAATTAATATCCGAAAAAAAAACAAAAAAAAAAAAAATGGTTCCTTCTCAATAATTTGGCATCAACACCTCAGACTATTTCGATACCGACAGCTTAAACGTCCGACTCATTAAGACGAACTCAATTTTTTGACAGAAATATATAAATTTTCCCGGTATTGGCACGGGATTCGTTCGTATTTCATATTCTCTTACAAATTACCTATAAATATATATATAGATATGCATATAAAACTAAACGCCCGAACGATAAATAGATTGGCTACACTGCGTTTAACGATTGATATAATTTATCACCCGTCGCGTCACGATAATTAACTCGGTGAATTTGTTGCAGAATAAGTTGCATGCTCGTTAGAGAGCAAAGTTATGTTACGGTTAGGGATGTATCGGTGTGTGTACCACATTTGCGGGTTCTCTCAGTTGAATTGCGAACTCGAAATCTCGGTCAGGAAAGTACTCGCGTCGGTGCGGATAGTTAAATTCTATAGATATATAAACGGGGTAAATATAAGGAACGGATACAGCATACTAGCCGTATATATTCATCGCAGAAGGGTCGTAGTCTCGGGAACGTCGGGATAACCGAGAGCGGTGTATTGCCGAAGCGGCATAGAGTAGCGAAGAAAACACGAATTCAAAGTACCGTAGGAGTTCTCACAGGAGGCTTGTCAGTCGTAAGAGACTGTATGGTATCTTGTATAGTTATACATATACGCGAGAGTCGTTGTTGTGTGTGCATACAGTGAGAGCTCGCGATACCGATCTAATAACCCATACGCAGTGTGACAGTGCAACTGCGGTTTGCAGAAGGCACCGAGCAGAAGAGGACTCGCGACTTCCGCGAGTGTGTCCGAGAGCATTCAGCTATTGCGCCAGGGATGCAAAGCACATGCGCGCGGTTTCATTGATGTGCCGCTTAAAAACGCCGAAAAAAACAAACCAGAAAGCGCCGGCGGCTATATAGATACCAGTGCTCTTTCTATTACCGATGGCCGAGAGGACTTGCGCGGTGGTATTATTCTCGTTTGCGACCGGGTTAACTCTTGTGCCACTAGCGCCGGCATAACGCTTCCTGCATGGACATTTTTCCCGTATTTTCTATCCAACTCTACGCCAACCCCCTTCGGGTCTTGTCATCTCGTAAACGCAAGCAATGGTATCGCTACAGCCTGCGGTTACTTTGGGTCTGTGGGTCGATTTTACTGTCAGATAAGACTTGCCGATTTCACGGAAAGGTAATTGGTGTTAAGTGTCGGTGAAACGATTCGTTCCATTTGAATTCGAAAAAATTGCAGAGATTTTTTTTTTGATGTTTTGTTTTTTTCGCAATATTTACTTCTTATTAGAAGTCATCCAAATTTTTCCGAAGTAAATATTTTTCGAAATTTTAAGTAAATCAATGTAAAGGAATGCGCTTATCGATTTAATCTCGAGACTCCATTTATTTATTTATAAAAAAAAAAGAACGGAAAGAATAAAGAAATACGATTTCGAATCAAATAGAAAAAATCTCGAGGGGTCTTCGGGTGAAAACCGGTTTGAGCGAACAGTACAAAAAATGACCGGTTATAAATGTTAAATGCTCAGGCGCCACCGCAATTATGCCTCATCTTCCAGATTTAAATAAAATTTCTCGAATTAAATAAATCTTATGTAACCTTAAAACAGGAGACATACTAATGCCCCATTTTAATGCCAATATTGATCTACGAGACTCGATGCTTTTATTGTCACGACAAATCATCAAAAATGAATATTTTAAGGTTTATTTGAAGCGAAATTTAAACGCCAGGATGTTAGGAACATTCCTGTTAATGCCTAATATCACTATAGTAAAAATTATAGAAGTTACACATTTTTTAATAAAATCTGAAATAACGAACCTAAAGAAAAATTTAAGACTTTCTTGAAACATTTCTTTTTTTTAATAACTTTTTGTTGTTAAATAAATAATCAGGATTTGGAGAAGATAAATCAATGCCTTAATTACAGAATACTGAAATGAATGGAATACGAAGCAATGAAACGTCGCTTTACGACGACGTTGCGACGTTATTATGCGCAAAAAAAATTAGAGTCAAAGATCGCGCAAAGCGGAAGAGACCTCTCTCGTCAAAAACTGTCCGAAAGACGAAACCAACAAAAAAATATATATAAACACGAGGAAAGTAAACACAACGGTATACGTTCGTCTCGATGTATCGCGTCGGGGATATGTTGGATCTCTGGTAGTCATTCGTGTCGACGTCGGAGCATTAGCGCAGTCGACGGAGTCTTGACAGATCGAACGTAGCTATATCCATCGTCGGACACGACAGTGAGGATAGAGAAAATTTATTGACCGGTCCCCGTACGATCGCAATCCGATATATCGGAGAGCCTCCACGTTGAAGATCGATTTTAGCCATCGAGACTTAAGCACGCAACTTACAGTATACGGATCGGATGCCCTTGCGAGTTATATAGAAATGCAGTATACCGATGCACTTTGTGTGATTGCAACGTGTGCGTATGTGTGCACTTTCATGCTGACACTCGCGCGAGATTCTGATCCGCTGCAACTTCTGCTGTTGGAGTAAAAAAAAACCTGTAAAGTAAAAAAGGGAAACGGTGGAAATCTATAGGAAAGAAAGAGTCATCGATCCCCCCCCCCCCCCCCTTCATGGTTGATCGGTTGCGTGGGTTACTCCAGCTCACTCACAGGAAGTAAACGACCATAGAATCGCACGTCGTCGATCCCGGTGCGCGCGCGCGCGTGTGCTTAAATCTACGACCGCACTTAACCACCTCGACGACTGGCACTTTAAGCGCGAAACCTCTTTCAAAGCAACTCTTCTCTCTATACGAGGCAACTTCAGTCTCTTCGCGGTGGAAGTTTACTGGGGGGATAGTTCATGCAACAGTCGCCGACAAAGAAACGCGAGTTTATTGCGTCAATGACTTTGTAGTAAATCGATCGCGGTGAGTAATATAAAACGTTACGCGAGTTAGTGAAATAAATTCGCATTCATTGGGGAATTGATAAACACGTTTTCAATTGTTTATTTCAATGAAATTCTATTTATCGCTGATTTTTATCCTTTAAAGATGAGGTATATTACTTATCGAAAATTTACAATTAATGTTACGATTTTTTGTAAAAAGGTGAAAAAAAAAAATTGGCAAAAAATGCTCACGGTAAATATTTCGATGAGTCGAGAGATATTGTGAATCAAACGAATAAACTGAACTTAATGTACGAATACCGAAGAAAAAGACGGAGAGAATACGAACCCTTTAAAATTTTCGTCTTTACGTTTTTTTTTTTATTTCACCACTGGTGCCATACGACGGTTCAGTAATCCTTAGAGAAAAAAAAATCATTGTCATTGAATACTGATAACCCAATTAATTAGCGTGAAAAAATTATTGACAGTAAAGAAAAATTGTCTTTTAAAAATTTGTCGAGTTTCACTTAAAAAAAAATGACTGAAAAAAAAACAACTGTCTCGTGAAACTTTGTCGAGTTTCACGAGATTCCTCATAAATCAGAGTCACTTACACCAGATTTCTCGTAACCCGTTAACCCTTTGAGTCGGTGTTTGTACCTCGCCAGAGTCCCGCTGCGAGTGGATCTCTCCTCGACTTTCCGAACTCGGCGTCGATGATTCCGATCGTATTGAATCGTTTTTTCTTTTTTTTTGTAATTGGCAGGCGTTGAAACGTCCCTCTCTTATATATTTCCCACTCCATGTAAGCCTCGGAGGGGAATCCCCTTTAGTCAAGTGATCGCTACTTCGAGAAAATCGTTTTTTCGACCTGACTTACTGCGACTGTCCAGCGGCAGTTCAACACCGCGTCTCGTCAACTATTATGCTTCATACCTTCTGCACTCATATATCTATATATCTGTATATATTCCATTTCATCCTCAGTGCTCTCGGCAAGATGACAAGCGGTCGGCTCGTGTCCGAATCTGAAATTCCTCCAGTATTCGCGGCAATAACTCACCGACAAATAGACACGCCGTCTCTTCTTCGTTTCTCTTCCCATTTGCTCAGTGTTTTCTTGCACGTTCTCGCGGCGCACCGCGAGAAGAACCCCATGAGCTTCGACGATATCCAACGATATCTACTTCGATGAAATTTATCGTCGATCTTACTCAGTCACTTCGACGAATTGAGACGTTGAGTAATCGCGCCTCGTTTGCGGAATGCTTCTTTTTTTTTGTTTCTCCCGTTTGTTGTTTTTAACACACACAACGCACGTGACTCTGGTTTATTGCTTAATGAAAATTGTTGTTTCACTATATCGTCGAATAGTTCGATTCATCGTCTTCACAATGGCAAATAGTAAATCGTTCATGAAACATCGACGGGAAAACCATTGAAAAAGACTGAACACGATCGTAACTTGTGCTGCATGACAAAATCGTGCGCGAACGGTACGTGTTTGTTCTTCAATGAGTATCATAATAAACACGTACTATTGTACTCCTTACAGCGTGGTATTTAGAATATTTGCATATAATGACGATGTTTAATGATTTTTTATTTTCTATTTTTTTTTTTTAATACGGTAAAGAGGAATCTGCGGTGAGCCTAAAATATATGCTGTAAGTTATCCACCGAGATATGGGACGTTTCACGCGGAGTCAATTCGCGTCAGAAATGCATTTTTTTCGAATTTTTTTTTCATTATTAAAATTTTGATTTTTTTTCGCCATTTTATCAAATATTAATATTCAATAATAATTCGACTACATTCGGTAGTTTTAGTAGATTTTTTATTCTAAATATTTTAGCCACAAATTGACACGGAAGGCACAATGTGACGAGACGATCGATTCTAATGTTTACTGCTATACGGGGAGACCTACTTGATGGTTGAAGATCTCGTATGCAAATAAAAAGCTAAGCTATTTCGGATGCGATAAAGTTATAAGACGATAGAATTCCCTTTTCGTGGACGAAAATAACCCGATAGAGTCGTTATAAAAATAAAAAATAAAAAAAAATGGCGATGATTGACTGTCGTTGGCACGTGACATACAGGTTCTACACGAGATAAGAAGAAAGAGAAGTAGGAGACGAGGACAACGCGGTCGTATACGAGTCAAATCCATTCAGCTACGAGTCCAACTTCGTTTATATTATACAACTAATACTATTAATATCTATTCCCCCCTCCGTTCGTGTTCTCGTAACTTATTCTAATTAACATTAAACGATATGTTAGAGACACGAAACATCTTGAATATACAATATTCTTCGCTTCAAGTTGTCATGAATTAAACAGATATGTTGACTCCTCTGGTAACTCGTACGATTACGATATATTCTATTAGAATCAAATCACGCAACTGCCGCTCTCTGTAATGGGCTTATCGTGTAATTCGGCGAACGGAATTACAAGACATATTCGCCGACACGATTATTCGTCGCGAAGTTCTCGAGACTCTTCAGACTTAACCTTTTCGCGACTTGGTGCATCAATGAATCTTGTAACTTAAAGGCGGAAAAAATGTAAGAAAAACAGTGTCGGAGAACTCTAATCGAAATAGTCTCCGAAACTGCATGCGTTTGGCTTGAGTTTCTTTTTTACGGGCAGTCGACATTTATATACTAACATCTTATTGAATAATCGATAAAACTTGTCAGATGTATGGACCATTATTGATATTATTGTTATTATTATTATTATTTTATTTATTCGATCATTCGTCGGTAAATAACCTCGTAAATTAAATGTGACGATAACCAGGGAAACAACGTTAAGGACCAATTAGCTAATTAACACGTACCGATCTTAGTGGTTATTGCCATCGGGTAATTAATATCGCGACGTTCGTTTATTCGAAACGGTTGAAATGTTTTTCGTTTTAGCGAACGATAACAGCGATTTCTACCGTGAAATTATTAAAAGCTTTCTCGAGATACTTAACGACTTGCATCTTTCGCCACTGCTGTGTCGCTCACTGATGCCTCGCGAGTGGCGAAGTACCCGGCGCTACTTTTCGCGGCGATGAAGCAATTAAATAGCAATTCGTTATAATGATTGCCGCTTCTATGTCTACCAAAGGCTCTCCAATTCAGCAGCGATAAGAATTCATGCGCCTCGAGAAATATATAATTTGCGAACAATTTAATCGAAGATGAAAAAAGGTCGTGAGGTGTTGTACCAATAAAATTAATTTAAATGCAAACAGCTACTCCGAAATTTGAAAAATGATCATTTTTTGATCGCGAGTTATGTAATAAAATGGAATAAAAATTGACGACGTTTTTTTTAGAATTCACGAATAAAAGCGTACGACAGAGCGAGTCGGCGAGTTCAACGGATTTGTACGCCTATGAAATATCTTATCGAATTGAGAGAAGAGCGTTTCGCGACCTACTGTGCATCACGCAGAGTGCTGAGGTACGCAAGCGCCTTTCGCCTCTGCAAAAAAAAATAAATAAAAAAATAAATGAAACGAGGGATGAGCCGATGTTCTTTACGAGGTCGTATAGTCGTTGATATTTACAATGATGTCGAGAGGAGAGACTTTTTTTTTTTCTCGCGATGTTCTCGTGTATAAAATCATCGCTTGCGAGTAAAAGCCCGATAGCGTCGAGGACTCCCCACTGGTTTACGCTCGGCATACGTCACCATATTAAACTTCCCGGCACTGTAAATATTGCTCTCGTACTTGGTACACACTATGGCAGGCTAAAGATTTAATTTCTCCACTGGGGGCTCCAGTTTATATGTATGTTAGCGATAAAGTGAGAAAGAAAAGTGGATAACGAAATAAAAGCTTGAGGAGAAAAAAGATCAGCGAAGGGATGCCAAGAGGAGGGGGAAGTTATAAAAGTTGTCCGCAAAAGTCTCGTTCCGTGTGTCTGTCAAGAATTATATCCCGACGGTATTTCAAATTTACGAAGCTCCGTGTTTCTCAAGCGCGTGCGCATTACCGACCCGCACGGAATAATTAAAATTTTCTCGTCATTAATTACGAGAATTAAAATAATTTCATTTCGTTAATTAAATCGAACGTTTAAATAAAAAAGATACAAATTTGAACTTTTATTTGCCATTCAACACCGTTATAGGACCAAAGAATACTAAAAAAATCATTTTTATTAAAATGAAAAATTATTATTATTATTATTATTTTGAAAATAATTTTTTAATAACTTCAATTTTTTTTAGTAAAACAACGATCAAACCACGCGATGCGACGTAATTGCCGTAATAATGATAAATCAATAAAAATAAAATGAAAAAATGATTTTCATCAATTATAATGAAATCACGTTTGATCTCCAAGGTTACAAGTTTGAATGAAGAACTAGACTTTTGCGTACCGTTATCCCACTCCTCGATCGATCTGGAAGTACAGTCGCACCGTCCGCAGCATCTAGTCGTCTGATCTCGCGGTCTCGATTCCTCTCATCTCTACCGATCGAGTTCAAAGACAGACAAAGGCGCACGAGCCACGAAGTAGTACAGACCGTCCAACTGATTATAATTCGAGGCAGATACAGGTTGGTGGTGGGTATAGACGGCGAGGGGGATGCGCGTGTACGAGTGAACCTCGCGACCGCGGACAATTCCGTATAATAAAACCCTCTGGAAAAGGGCATACAGAAGATCGGTACCAAAGACAGAAAGAGAAGAGGATTTTTCGATCAACCAGCCCCGCGACTCTCGTTCGCTTTGATCTCGCAATTGCGAGGCGCGCGACTTTGAAAAAAAAAAAAAAAATTCACAAGAACTTCCGCCTGATCAAGTTTCTAATAGGGAGAGCGCGGAGATTTACTCGGAAGAGATCGAGTCAGCCAATGTTCGATAATTTATTCTCCGTCATCGTCATTTTCCAACTAACCAATAAAAAAAAAAAAAAAAAAAAACCAAAACACGATGCGATCGATTGGCGCAAAAAAAAACTTATACATCGAACAATTATGCCGTCTCTTTTTAAAATTATAAACTATTTTTTTCGTTCTTCAATGTCCATATCGGAACGCGAGTCTTAATTATCGGATAGATTAAAATGGAAAAACGTGCGTGTTAAGGTTGAAGACTC
This sequence comes from Buathra laborator, assembly GCA_934046635.1. Taxonomy (NCBI): domain Eukaryota; kingdom Metazoa; phylum Arthropoda; class Insecta; order Hymenoptera; family Ichneumonidae; genus Buathra; species Buathra laborator. The sequence goes on along the minus strand of OW203895.1, from coordinate 18,063,647 downwards.
GCAGTGGCAGATGCGCGACACAAAACTCGTCAGTAGAAACATTATTTTCAAATGGTCTCGTTCGGAGCGCAGGCTATACAGCAAAGGTAGAGTTGTAATTTCATGCAAAGGAGTCTCGCGACTAGACCTCTCGACGATTCGCATTGCCGTCAGTGAGGATGTACCGAGTTGCGAAAGCAGGGAGAGAATGAGAACAGAAACAGTATCGGTGGAGTTGCGGGTTACGACGGGGGTAGAAGAGTGGAAAAAGCAGGAAGAGAAGATGAACCCGATGTAGAATACAGTGAAATACCTGCGGACCGATGTACGTCGAGTCCAACAGCGAGAGATCGCGACACGAAGCATAGACGATACATAGTGGAAAGAGTGTAAGCCGAACGGTTTGAGAGAACGAAAGAGAGAAAATGGTTGTATAGTATAAGAGAATAAGGCATATATATGTATACATATATACATTACGTGCTGTATATATACATAAGGGAGCGTGAGAGAAAACGAGACATGAGACGAACGTGCGAGAGACGTAGAAAATCTGAAGAGATGAGGATGAGGATGAGTGCGCGCGCGCGGAACTCTCACAGGCCAACAGGGTAAGAATGTATTCCGAACTCGCCGACATAACGGGTAGCAATGTAACCAGATCACGACGAGGACGACGACAACGTGTTTGTCCTCGAAAGAAGAAGGGGACAGAAAAGAAGCGAGAGATACAACAGAATCCGAAACGGATAATACGGAAAATGCATATGCATAGTTCTTATGATCCGCGATCACTTCAATTTATTACCCAAATTTAAAATTGTCGATTAACAAACAGTTAGAATTTTTGGAGACGATAGAAATTGAGGTACAATTTGATTAAAAATCATGTTTGCATCGATGTTGGACGACCTTGACATCGCAGCCGTAATGATATTCCAACAAATTTCCACGATTTAATACACCAATTTATTACGAAAGGGAAGATTTCCGTACGTAAATAAACAATCAAATAGTTAAATAAATAAAGAGTCAATAATGTATTAATATTTATGAATGGAATTTATGAATAAATATAGCGATGAGTCCACGTGTTTGCAGCGTCATGTAAAGTAGACAGCGCGAGACATTGATCAGACAACGGGAAGTACAATGAAATACGCTGTTATGATACGATACGAATAATGGTCTGACAGGGAGTCGAAAGAAATCGAGATGTAAAGTATCGCAGAATCCATTGGAGTGGATGACCTCGTATTACGATTATTAACAATTACGATTGATTTAGCATTGTTCTATACGTCGTAGAAGTTCGATCGTGGCTCGTGGCATTATTTAAATTTATTTAAATCGGATACTGCTGTATGTATAAAGGCGGTGCAATACACTGACTGGAATACTCGCACGGGTTGCTCGCGTACTTTTGCTCTATGGTTATACTATATCCACAGCGAACCACGACGAATCTACTCCTCGACGTCGTCGTCGTTGTAGTTGTCGTGGGGCAAGCGGTCGACGAGCAACCACAGCGGACCAACGACATGATCCTTATACCCCGAGAGTTGTTAGGAGTAACGGCACGAATAGGGCACCTCGTACGTTAATTGGCTCGAGCCATTTTTGGCACGCCGTAAGAATCCAAGAGTACCGTACCGAGTACCGCGACTATGTGTGTGTGTGTTGTATTCGCGAGTTGCTTGCCGGTAGACGCTCTGCTTCATAGGTAATGCGCGTTTACTCGCGGGCGTACAGAACCGCATAAAAAAAAAAAAAAAAAAAAAAAACGAAATTCACTCAATTTCCATTCAGTGGTTCGCATAATATCGTGTAATGTACATAGGATATGTAGTTTGCTTCTACTATGTCGGCTAATTTTACTGAATTACTTTGAAAGTTCAGCGTGCAGGGAGTAACGTAGACCGTTGGACTTCTAATACGAAATTAGAACAATTTGCTGATTCAATTTATTCTACGCAATATAGCATCAAATACTTTCCGTTACGTTGCACCGGCGGTTTCAGTGGCTTCGACAATTTGGTTTGTGTATTTTCGCTCAAATTTGAGAAATTTCTCAGCCATTAAGCGTAGTGACATGTTACATTTCTTTAGCTCACTTTTGACAATGTTTCCAATGTTACGGAATGCGAAAATGGTATTTTGCGATACTAGTGTGAGAAAGCGGGCTTTACGGCGAAGTCGCCTCCCCGCGCCGCGTGCGCGCCTTCTCTCGCGCTGCAAGCAACACTCGGCTTCACTTCGTTCTTTTTGCAACAAGTGCAGGAGGAGTGCTATTGCCATGTCTGACGATTCTGGCGCCACCGCAGCGTGCGAAAACTACCAAAACGCGTGCGAGAAGTACTGACTTCTCGCACATTACTCTCGATTGCGTGCGAGAAGTTAAATTGGGCCAATGTGCGCATGCAGCCTGTCGTTACAGTACGGCTTGCTGTAACGCGCCACTTACGCCTCTCTCGGGGGGCACGAAAAGTAGCACTTCTCATGCACGCCTTACAAAAAAACATATCTCTCTATATATATAAAAACATTTCGCCGTTGTTGCTGCCGCCGCCGCCGTGTACAAGAATTGAGGGGGGGGGGGGGGGGGGGGGGGTCAGCCTCATCATATGGTGGGGGAGGTCCATTTCGGTGAAGCTGGCCCTTTTCCCTTTCTTATAAGCGGGAAAAGTCAGCCTCGTCCCATAGGGCGAAGTCCCTCTAAGGGGGACAGAATATTTTCGGTCGAAGGGGTAAGGGAGAAGGAGAGAGAAAAACATTCTAATTCCCCTTGAGGGCCTTAGAATATTTTCCGGGCGGGCGTGGAAGGGGAAGGCCAAAATATTCTAAGTCCCTCTAAGGGGGACTATGAATATTTCAGCCCCCCCCCCCCCCCTCTATTCTAGAAGTCGGCAGCGGCGACGCGAAATATTCTAAGTTCCTTTAGAGGGGACTGTCTAAGTAAAAATACAAAAAAAAGCGGCGGCGGCGCCGGTTGGTAAAAAGTTGCGGCGGTGATGAGATATTTTTATAATGTCGATAAAAGGAATGCGAGCGCGCGAGGCCCGGGGGGGGGGGGGGGGAACCTCTAGTATTTTTATATATTCTGACATATACTTCATTTGTATGGGGTATGGCCTGCAGAACGGACAAAACGAAGTACGATAGAAGTTCATGTAACTTTGTATACCGAACGGTCCGCCCAACAGTCAGGAAAATCTCCGCCTTCACTTACATTTACTTCAAAAGTACTCGAGGGAATAGGACATCATAGATATAGCTTTAATAATTCTTGTCTATGTATATACACACTATAAAAACATACATCTTTCTATATTACATGTGTACATGTATATAGATAAATATATATAAAAGATGTTGCCGTGAGCGCGAACCGTTTAAATGGCGATTGCGGTTACCAAAGAGGAACAGTGCGGGTAATTTATCGCTACCATTTAAAGCGCCATATAATAATACGCCGGCACAACTATTTCTTAAGGTCCCAAGCGGTGCAGCGAGTACTGCATGTAACTCGGGCCGGAGTGCAGAGATCGTCTACGCTTGATGCACTCGATGCACACTCCTCGATGTCTCGTTGCTCTCCGAGCGGTACGTTTAGCTCAGGGTGAGAAGATCCACGAGAGCGGAGATCACTTTTGTGGACAATTAGACCTCCTCGTTCACATTATACCGCCCCAATCTCGCAGACTCTCTTAAGCCGTATGGGCTTTTATAAAAATCACGATAATGACTACCGGGAAGGGAAAGTTATTTATGAATGTGCATAATTTTGCTTCCGAGACACTGACGACAATCTCTGAGTAGATTGTGAGATGTTTGAACATCAAATTAAAAATAAAAAATACGAACGATTGATATGTCGAAAACATAAAATTTCATAAAACATCACATTCGAAGTTACCAATAATATATTTAATTTTCATTTTTTTAATCCGTACAATTTTTTTTTACAGAAGAAGGTTATGAACCGATGATAAAGATGTTATCACTTATTTTACCCCTTAATATAATGTTGACAATTTGTTATTAATTGCTTTTTCACATTTTTTCGTCTTATGAGATGCAAACATATATTAAAAATAAAACACATAAAATATATTAAAAAAAAAAGAAATTTCTATAACATTTTTTATTTCATTGCCAAAAAATAAAAATAGTGAAATGAGAAAAAAATTCTCGGGTTCTTAAGAGCACTTTTCTAGATGCCTCGACAGCGTCGATGACGGCGATGAGTCACTAATGAACGAAGGTTGCGTTTCTCGTACATTTATTGCGGCATATTGCGCACGTCTCCTGTGCGGTATGCAACGTAAATTCTATTAGAATATCTTTTACAGTATTCCATATACCTTGTAAAATGCATTAGGCAAACGAAGTTAACATTCTCGACTAATATAATCTATACATAAATATATATATATATATATATATATACAGACACAGAAGCTTAATCGTGTGTATATTCCATATAATAGATTATAACACACAACCATTTATACGATATATTATGAACAAACTCTTGAAAGATTGAAGAAAAACTGTTAGGCATCTGAGTGATGACTGATGACTATGTTATAAAGTTAAGATGATACCGCGTGTGTATGTGAATAGGTATAGGAAAGAATTTATTAGATATTTCATGAGAAACGCGTATGTGTACATGTAAAGGGTGTACGTGCAGCGACCGTGGGTATCGTCAATTCGCAGCAGCAGCAACAACATCAGCATAGGATACACCGCGGCTACCGAGCTAAGTAGATCATGTTGCACGATGGGCGATCCGAGGGGACTGAGAGAACTCAGGAGATCAGAAGAAAGCGGCAGGAGAGACTCGCATAGGCCATTGCACATAACGTTGTAGCAACTATAGATATATACTTATATAGTAACGTTGGATAGTATATTACATGGAGTCTCAGGTGCAGGCGTGTATGCAAGTATATAAGTCGAGAGTCGACGCGCGGGCAGCACAGAGCCTTTGCCGATGCACTATGAGAACCCAATTGTGCAGGTGACCTATTCCTGCGGCCCAAGGCCTGCCGGGCAACGCGCTCGTAATCCTTCTCGGTCTATCGATCGACTAGCTATCCGATAGACAAGCCGCGTGCTCGACTTCTCGGTGTGTCTATCGAGATCGATTGTATGAATGTTTATATACATATATGTATCACTGGGATAGTAGTAATACTATTCCCTCGTGAGTAATAGCAGGTAGTACTTCGATCACGTTTCCAGAACTCCCGCGCAATCTTCATTCACTATACGAGGTCTCGATCTCGCTGGGACTTTCGGTCACAAGTCGATGTTTTTCGTATTCGAGAAATGTGAACTCCTCGATTTTTTTTAAATTAAAATTGACTTATTACCACTTAAATATTGCACTTTTCGAGATTTTTGATTTTTTTTATTTAGTTGAAAGTAAAAAAATTGGCATTTTACGCGTAGACGGAATTTGCCGATTCACCATCCGTCTACGGGGTTTGAAATCGTGTTTTCAGACACGATGTTCCAATGTCGTTATTTATCTATATATTTAATGGCGACCTCTTGTAAATGATTTTTTTTTTAAATGCAATTAATCAGACGTATAAAACGATCGGATACACGAGTTTTGAATCATTGCCATGCTCTTTCCAAATGTGTTATTTGCATGATAAGTGTTTCACGGGAGAGCGAGCGAAACTTCAAGAGATGGAAATTGCACGAGTGACCTATTCGTCGCTTCAAGGCCTCTCGCCTGGACGAGGATCTCGGGCGACGCGCAATCGATCTACGCTACCGAGATCGATAGTTTACCTCCGTCGCCCGGAGAAGTCGATCAATATTATAGACTCCGGTGATCGATTCTCGATCGATTCTTACACGCGCGGTATTCATTTTCGACTGAGTGTGCCTCGCGGAAAAAAATGTTCCGTTTTAAGTCCGATGGAAAATAGATTTAATTTTTTTTTTTTCTTTAAAAAAAAAAAATGCTGACGATTAATTATCAGAGGCTTTTGCGTGATCTGATCGATTTTTATTAATCGAAATTCATCAAAGAAAAAATATAAAAAAATTGCCGGTCATCGATTGTGCATTAATTTCGCGATCAATCTTTAACAGCTCGCTACTCTCGCACCGTATAAAAAAAACTCCCTCATTCGCCAATCGAATCTTTCTCCGCAGCGCATGGACAAGTTTCGCGGCTCAGCAGTTCCATGAAATATATTGCTTCCAGACGATTCGCCCTTCAAAAGGTTTATCGTTAGACAGTCTCCTTGAAACCGTCCACGTTGCTCCGCAATTCATTTCGCTTTCTTCGCGTAGCAAGTTCATTGATCTCCACTGTGTCAGTGTGTGGAATAGAATAAACAAACAAACAACTTGCGTAATTTTATACAATATAATGATTTTCTTTTCAGTTTATTTATTTTTATTATCGTTATACATACATATGTTATTAATAATAGATTTTAATTTCATAAAATTAATAATAATAATAATTATTATCGTTATAAAATTGAAGAAATAAAGAAATAAAAAAAATGTAGAATACACCCTTCACGCAAAAAAGGATAATTATTAAAAATCGTAATTTATGTTTTAGTGTCGATATAACCGATAATGCAACTTCTTCCGCTAAGTTGTATTTACAAACCGTCAAAGGGTTAAAATTTCTATACAGTTATCGATACAATTTCTTTCGTACAGAAGTATATCCATGCATTTTTCTTTTTATTCACCCGGATTTGCTTTATTTACGAATATTTATGCGTCAGGTGCATTATATATAAAAATTACGTTTCCATACGCGCGAACTGTTGGATAAAATGAATAAGGAGATGATGCACGCGTTTTTGGCACGGTGAGAGCTGTGTATAATAATATCCCAAAGTGGAAAAAAATCAATTAGTCTTAATCGAGGGAAGAAGAGTCGGTGGGGCTCGGGAGGAGGTTAGCCAGGGATGACGGTAATTTCCAATTTGTCGCGGCCCCGTATACATCTCTCGTGAGCGCCTCTCACCCTCGCGCTCGGCAAAGGATCGAAAGACCCGGAAGAGGTTGTCCACCGCGCGGTGGGACGTAATCTTGCATATACATGTATAGCATACGCGGGTTAAGGTAAATCGACCGAGGGCCGCCGCAGCCGCCGTCGTCGTTTTACGTTCGATGGCCCTCGGGCGCGAGAGCAGCGAAAGTATTTTTTATTTTTTATTTTTTTACAGATAAGGGCATCCGCTCGCACGAAATCGGCTGCTGCTACATGCTCCCGGCAAACTCTCAGCAGAGTAACCGTGAAGAGTTAGTAGGTCAGGTGTAAGCCGCCTCGGTATACACCATCAGATAAAAAAAACGTGCGCTCGCTTCGCATTCGGCTTTCAAAACGAATCGACGCACTTCTTTTTTTTTAATACTTCATTCACACTATTTTTAATGATAAAACCATTCGTGGAGGCGAACTGGTGGTCAATTTATATAATTGATACCATTTTTTTAAAAGTTGCGTGTTTAACCCTCACAGCGTCCACTGCTCACTATCTTTCCAATGCGCTCTATAATTCCTAAAGATCTATGAATTTGTATGGATCAATGGAATGATATCATTCAATGGTCTATTAAAATTATTTGAGCATTTGATTATTATTATTATTATCGTAACTAAATTAAATAAATTCTACTTATTATCACCTCATTACTACGCGTCAAAGGGTTAACCCGTTTCTCGATAAGGACGCGCATCAAAATTATTTCATTACGACATCGCGGGTAGATTTTTTTCTTAATTGCTATAATTCAATGTATATTAACGTCGAAGTTAAACAAATTACATACCAACTCTGCGACGATTGAAAAAGCGATTATTTCTTCGAATCTGTTGAAGGCACCGAAAAACAAATTTTCAGGGTCGATAATTTGTAGCCTCAATCGTACGGGAAACAATAAATTGTTTCATTATATAGCCGCGGCACAAGATCTTACAACTCTTCGTCTTGTAATTTTCAAGCAATCCTCCGTTAATATTCTCCGCTCAGTCGGCAATGACTCTATTATTGCCAATAATATAATTTTCATTTCGTGCACCTCGTTGGCTCATTAAGAATTTTTTTTTTTTTCATTTTTTTTTTTTTTCAGTTTCCATGTCTTCGATTCCCGAAGCTATTGCCTCGTCCCTTCCCACGCAAAAGCTATAAACATTAATTGAAATGTCACTCCAGGTGCAACATTTTCACCCGGTGCGCAAGGTTCTTATAAACTCACGGGTTAGCTGAAGAGACCGAACGAGAACCAGAGACTCTCTTGCGGTGCTACTGGTATCGCTTCCTGGTACACCTTATTAAACAGAAAATTAACATAGGAGCCGATATGGACCGTATAGAGCGGTTCGCTGGTCCTCGACCGCGAACCAACGCGGGTCTCTCTTCGAGAATCTTCAGCCTCTCATTCTGTATACTCCCTCTCATCCTTTAAAGCGCTTTTACACCTCTCACTCTTACTCGCTCGCTCTTTTCGGATCTCGTGCAATTCTCACTCGCACAGCACGCCTAGGCGTCGTGCACATCGCCAGCGGGAAATTTATCACCATAGAAGCAATTAATGAGATTTTTTTCGACTTTTTTTTTTTTTTTTTTTTCCTGAGCAACTAAGAGGGATCTCTGCTCTCTCGACTATCACGACGTATCCAAGCTCTCCGTATAGCCCTCTATTTCCCCTCTCACCTTGATGATCCTAACACTCATTCAGTGCACCGTCGAGCGTCTTACCAACGCTGCATCGTGTACCAGCGTTCTGGTCACGTTGCGGTCACTGTACAGCCAATGTACCGATGTGGAGAACTAAAAATAGGCATACGGTATCTTGCTGATAGCGAACTATAACATATCGGTATAGTGGGTGCGAAAAAAAAATGAACGCTGAAGAATCCTCCGTTCTTTTTAAAAAATTATGTCATTGTTAGTTTTATTATTATTATTATTATTATTGTTAATAATACGCGCGTTGTATGTTGTTGTTGTTTTCATTGATAGAAAGGTCTAATAAATTTAATCGATATTATTTTTATACATTTTACATTCGATTTTTTTTTCCTGGTTTGTTACTGGTGAATTCCTCGTGATACTTTTAACTAATTCATTTCCTCTTCTTGCCACGTTTTTCCCTCGATACGGTCTCTCTACCGACCCACGCATCGTTGTCTTTCACATCTTCATCACGAAATTTCATCATGAATTCGCGCTTTCCAGATCTTTCGAGATTTAATGCCCGTTAGGCATCTTCCACTTAAAGAAATACATCGCGTAGGTATACCAGAGCGAGGCGAGACGATATACACACGATGAGGGACACGCGCTGAGTCTAGTGACGAAACTCTCGCCTATACAATTCCACATCTCGTTCGAAATTTTTTTGTTTTTTTCGTCGAAAAAGAAAACGAAGATACTTATTTTTTTTTTTATGAACTCAATCTATATGTGGCGAACGACATGAATATGTAAATTCTTTACAGCAGCGTCTCGGACACGAACGGGTTTTGTTCTTCTTTAATTTTGTCGGTTTTCTTCTTTTTTTTTTTTTTTTTCTTTAACTTCTTTCGAACGAAAAAAAATTATAGTTTACGTACGAAATAACGAGGCGACACGCGTCAATTTAACTTATTTATGTCCATAACGGGAGTAACTGATTGAGTAAATGAATTTGAATGTGATCTCCGAAACCAGCCGGGGAATTAATCGTGAACCAGAAAATATCGCGAATATCTCTCGGACTATTTCACGTATCTTGCCATCGGTATCCTCGTATTTATTACGTTTTTTTAATCAGATAACCAATCGTGAATATAGATTATCCTTTATTTTTTTCTCTCTTTTTTCGCGAAGTCTGCACAGATCCTCCGCTCGATCTTCGCCTCAAAAAATTTTTTGCGAACGAGACATTTTTGGCACCGAAGCTTGTAGCGACGAAACAAAGCGATCTCAAAAAAAAAAAAAAAAAAATAACACGAAGATCCCGACTCGTTTAATCTCAATTTCGGAATCATGTAAACAACCGGACACGCGGATTAGCATCTGAAATATCGTGTTCGATTTAAATTTGCATTTCCGAGACGTAGAATTTTCATTGTCGTTGTCAGCTCCAAGCCACGACTTAAGTTAATACAATATTGCATTTTGTTTTTAAGGGTATAAAACCGTAAAAAAAAAATGTAGCGAATACCTCGTGGTACAGTTCGCGAAGGTTGGCCGAGATAGAGTCGCTCGTGAGTTTGACGTTAATTGGCTGTAATTACGGGGTGAAGCCGCTTAATTAGGAGGACCTCGGAGAACGGCGGCGGCTTTGCTTGAATGCCCCATGGTCGGGATGCCAGACGATTCGGAAATTTATCGATCCAACGGGTAAGCGCGTGAGTGAATATACATCGTGGATCTCGGTTGCCCTGCGGAAGCTGCGCCGCCCGCCGATCGTATGCTGCTCTGCTGTCTTCGAAAAAAATCTTATCAGCACGAAGGAAGGAGCAGTGTATTCATAGCTTTATATATATACATATATACACACACATCTATCAGCCACAAAAGATTCAAAGGGCACCAACATAGTATATAGCGCGAAGACCCAAGGAAAGAGTGAAAATAAGCGATCGCTTGAAAGAAAAAAAAAAAAAAAAAAAATCTCGCGCACTCGCGGCGGCGGCAACAGCAGCACCGGCATTATATTATCGAATCTCTTGATCTCTATTCTCGCGCCCGGCAAAGGTAAAAGGGATATGTGAGAATCGCGGGGGCTTTAAAAGCGCGCGTGCACGAGGTGGGAAGAAACGCGATCGAGAGTTAATTAAGCGAAGCGACTATGCGCATGTGGAAGATGCAAGGAGTGGAAAGGGAGCGTGATCTACAGGAAAAGAAATTCAACGACGACGATCCGTATGATTTTTGCCTACACTCGCTCCATAACATCGAATGATTCTTAGTTTCACAAATATGAATGATTTTTTCATCCACCATTTTTTTTTTTTTTTTTTTTTTCAAATTAATTAATTTTTTTCATATTATAAATTTCACCAAAAAATGATAATAGGTTTTCGATAAGACTCGGGGTAAGTACAGTTCTATTTTATATGGAATCACGCAATCTATAAACATCTACGAGCCTTGGGGACGTCCCGTAAGTTTCTTGGGGCTCGGGATTGCGATATCTACCGCCTGGAATCGACGGCGTGCGATCGAGGTGTTTGCCGCCGTCTTACGTGCCCTGTGAAAGCCTGCAGCGAGGAGAGCAAGCGATGCGCCCTAAGGAGGCGTCGAGGGGCCTTCTTGTAACCGCGAGATAGCCGTATCGGGCCGCGCTAATCGCCCCACGCCAGTAACACCGCGTGTCTTACCAGCTCGCGGCTAACACCGTACTGGCCACTGACCAACACCCACTAACCACCTTGTGTGTCTACTCACTACCGAGGATCGAATCGATACTTCTATATAAAACGTTGCGAGCTGCGCACACAAGATATATAACATTTAACTTGGCTACCGGCGGCAGGTCCCGCACAAGGTATTTACTCATTCGGTCTTTCAGGCCGACGACGGCCTTCATTATCGATAACATTTCGTTATAAGTTAAATATATACCAATAATTAAATTAAGTATATGAAATTATAAAATAATCAAATAATAATAATAATGTACCGAAATAAAAAAATTATTATTATTATATTAATTTTCTCAATTATAATATTACCATTAAAAATATTATATTTTTTTATTTTTTATAAACGATAAATGAAAAAAAAAAAAAAAAAAAAAAATTTTAAAGCAAATTAAGTATACATTGATAGAGTCTTGTAACGCGTAATGCTCAAACCTGTCCGAGACGATCCAATGTAAGTAGACTTTTCGTATTTGCTTGTTACTTTCATTCTCTCGGATCGCCCGAAGCAGTTCAATGGTTATCGACGCGAGGGCGTCGCGCGTCGGTAGCTTCGATGTTTCTTAAATACGGAAGAGTTTAGAAACTATACGGAAGATGTTTAATACACTACGGATGACTGAGCCTGTCGAGAGTCCCGTGAATAGACTACAACTGCCGTCGGCATGCAAATCGCTGTTTACCCATTGACCGTCCGACCCGTTCGCCCACGCGCTCCGGCAACACCGGTAGGGCTATATTTATAGTTCAATAAACGGGGATACGCCAGTGAGTAACTTTCGACGAATCATGCAACACGGACTTCCCAACTTGTGACAATGGTTACGTGGAAAAGTAAATCAAAGCTTTTTTTATCCGGTAGACTACGTCGCGAGGAATAAAGATTAGCACCTTACAGCGCCTGCCTCTTCGATGCATATTTATGCTTAATTATTAATGCAGACTGCGATGTGTTATATATATACTATATATATATATATGTATATTTATGCCAGGAGGCGAGTGAAAACGCGTACAAGGAAAACAATAATAAGCTGGGAAAATCCGTTGACCTTTGACAGTGGCGGTGGCAGGAGCTATTAGGAGATCGAAGTGTATTATCGACTGGAGATGCATACTGCGCAGCGTTGGAATAATCACGCCCAGTAGTAGTAGCGGTCACGCGTCTTGCGTGATGTGATTCTTTTACTTGTAGATTGCTAGTGCCGAGGCGGCGTCTAAGAAAACAGATCGAAGATAACTATATTTCGAAGCGAGGCATCAGCCAAGTGCCACTCCTGTCATCCAATCTTCGAACGGCTGATGTAGAAATTGTATTAGCATCGGAGTTCATTAAGACGGGAAACTTTATTTTTTCTTCTTCATTATTCTCTCGCATAGGAAAGAATGTCTGAATGACGGTCAGTGGCTAATGCCGATCACTGAGCATTTATTTAGGAATAATTACATGATGTTTCAGCCGGAAAAATCTGACGAATGCCCAGGAATCGGCATTACCTGATCGTCTTTCCTCTAATTTCAAACAAAATGTCGTCAATGCATAATGATACATAATATCCCGAGAAGTTAAGGCGTTCATTTGCAACAGTAAATAAGATTGTAAATTTAAAAAAAAAAGGGGAAGACCTGTTGATTTAATTTATTCGCATTCCGCCGATTGCCTCGAAGATCTTTTCCTGGTTTGTCAAATTATTTGGAATTTTTGACTGATTATATTTTCAACTCGAAGTTGTTTTGCAGAGTTTATATTTCTGCTTATTTAAAACGCAACATAATTTTTGTCACAGATACGAATCAAACGGAATACCCTGCAGCAATCATAATTTCCTTGAGATTTTTTTAATCAGTTCTATTGATGACAGCTTATTCGCTCTGTCCAATTGATATTCTTTCCTATATTTATGACAAACAATATTTTTAACGTATTCGAAATTGTGACGCGAAATCCGGATGCCATCCTACAAAAAATAAATAACATCCTGCAAAGTTGACCAAACGTTTTGCATCCGTATACACAGATTCGTTTAAAAAACATCAATCGATTAATCCATCAGTCAGTCGAACGTGGCGCGACGGAACGTGGCATAAAGCGAGAGAGTCAAGTCCAACACATTTCTCATCGAAGATTCTTGACGCCGATGCTGTGGCGATATCGTTACACAGAGCTCTGGAACAAGCGCGCGGCAAGGTAACATTCTCTCATCGAGAGCGGTGTTTCGACTGCTCGCCGTTTTACCAGACGTCGAAACCGCTGAAGAGAAACACGACGAGAGATATAGGATAGATTAGAAAGACAGAGGTGGAGATGGCCTGGAACTCGACAGATACCGGGCTAAATGTCACTACTGGCAGGCAAGAGCAAACGTTTGCTCAATCGAACGATTGCCGATCGTCAGAGTTGGTATACTAGAAAGGAAGCGAAGGAAGATCGAAGAATCCACCGCTCGCCGATTCACACGAACAATCTCCGGTTTCCTCGGCTTCAACTTCCCTGGAAAGTTGTTCCAATTCTTCCTTTTACTCAAGGATATTCTTCGTCCGAATCCATCGCGAGTTATTAGTGTCACGCGATGGATCTTAAAGAAAGAAGTCGTTGAATTGTTTACCGTTCGATTCATTTGCAATCCCAGAATACCTCTTTTGCCCGATAACCAAACGAATCGATGTATAGACCATCAAACGCCCATTGATCTACTTTCGGAGAATCCCAAACAGTTTACTGATATTCCAACTTCGCTAGAAACAGAGTCCGTCTAATTCACAAAACGCTTCAATTAACCGTGAGCCATTAACGTCATGCAATGGCATCTTGAAAAAAAACCGGATGAAGAGCTGTTTATCATTCAGTCCATTTGCGATCTTTCAATATCTTTTTCGTTCGACGACCACCTTGAACCGCGTCCACCAAAATCAGCGGAGACTCGCATCCGCAAACCGAACGCCCTTTGGTTTACTTTTGGGGAATCCCCGACAGTTCTCAAACATCTGTATCCCTGTTGGCCTCTCCGAATGCCCTGAACTCTCTAGCTGACTAATCACGATTTCGTGGCTCGTAAAGTAGTAACTTTCGTTGAAGCATCGTGGAGCTCGTCTACGAAAGAGAGTCGATGATGTCTATGCCAGACGTGGCAAGACCAGGGCGCCTCATGTTCGACGTTCAGGGATGTCAGTTGCCGTCATATCTCGAAATGCGCGCTCTCCTTTACAACTACAATGTGTCTATACGATGTTGTTGTGTACAAGTCCGGCGAAAGATATCTCAAAGCGAGAACAAGACGAAACATCGGACCATCGGAGAGATCACGAGAGTCACTTCGGACCTCTCTTAGCGTGCACGGTGGTGACTCACACTATCTCTTTGCTCACCTGTCTACCGTGGAACAAGGGAACGTTGGCTGTACAAGAAACTTGAAAAAATGCTTCCCACGTCCCTGCTGTGTGCGCTCTTGCTTTTCAATTCGACCCCGCCCCGGGCTATCCCCATCGCGTACCCGTTCTTCTTCGTCTGCGTTCAACATAGTCCGGTATAGGAATACACCGTCACATATTCATATAGCTTTGTCTTGTGTACCTACAAACGCCTCGATCTCTCTGACTACGCGTGCGAACGATCGTGAATGCAATGCTTTACTCTCGGATAGGATAGATCATATATTCGCTTTGAAATATACACACGTGTGGGAGTTTCCGAGGAAGCTTGCGAGCGGCGCCCCACGCCCGATATAACGATTTGCCCACAGGACATTGGCACATTGACGATTGCTCATTGGTTATTATTTGCGTTGAAACTCTCCTTATAATTTCCGGTCTATAGACATAATGAGAATGTTGGCCAATACGTTTTGTTTTACCGATCGATGTGTAAATTTGCCGATTTGTCATACGGTTGCGAAACGGAAATCAATGGAAGCACCGATGGTCACACCCTCGTAGAATCTACGAACGAGAACATCATTTCCGTCATTTCATGACGGAAATGATTTCAATGATCGTTATTCGTTTTTTGCATAAATCGACCTTAAAAATATTTTTTTCAGAATATTTTAATAATAATTATAATAATAATTTTATTATTTTCAATGATATTAAAATTTCAGCGGATAAAAAAAAAATCTTTAATTTGTGAATCTCGGGCGAAAAATCGATCGTCACGATATTTGAATCAATGCAATTTTACGACCTTTGTACTGACAAATCGTGCAGTTTACTTGTTTCGCCTGTGACAAAGTACGCTACGGCAAAGATTTATTCACCCCTGTCCGCGAAACAAGAGAATTGTTCGTTTTCCGAGAAGCAATCGAGTGCGATTATCGCAAAAGAAAAGAAGAAAAAAAAAATAGTCCCGAGCTCCCGACACCATGCGAAATGGAGCTGCATCGAGATCACGCGAGTAAATTGTACAGCATCAGCATCAGTAGCGTTGTCTACATGTATATATTTATATACATATACATACATATATATATCTGTGTAGTTTGGGTCCGTATCTTCTATAGAGAGGTCGGGAGCATGAGAAAGCTCGGGGCACGACACGGTTGAATCGAGAGCGCGAGCGAGCCGGAGCTACTTCTACTTCGCGAAAGATAGAGTCTCCCGGCGCGTCCGTGACGCGATCCTATCGTGGATCGATTGCTACCGTTCAACCGTTCGCGCGAATAGAGGCCCTACCGGTATCGCAATGGCATGAGGCCTTTTACTCGAAGGAGTTTCGCTCTTCGGTAGCGGTATAAGATGCACCTACAGGCCTATAATACAGTGCACGCTACTCGTTTACCCTTCGTCGTCGGTCCGTTGGCTCGCGCGATACTCGTGTGGTGTCTTAAGCCGATAATAGAGACGCGCGTCGATCCTCGACCAGATAGGGGATATCCTGCGCGATCCCGCAGGGCATCCAAGCTGCGGCGACGAGAGCGAGAGAGTATCGTCTCGATGCTCGAGGGTTCACGGAACACTTCATACCGTCTTCTTATTATTCTTCTGCCTCGTCTTGTTCCTTTTATTCCTCGCCAGGTATTATCGTAATCGATTTCACGCTCGGTGGCACGATATGTGGCTGCTACTGTTCTTCGCCCTTCGTCCCGTACATTACATAGAGTATATAATGTATGGAGGAGGACTAAACGAGGAAATTACGAGAGAGACGAGTATCGCACATGAAGCGTACAACTTTACTGGAAATTAATTTATCGGGAGGAATTTTTTTTTTTTTATGAGAGTAGATTAAGAATTTTTTTTTATCGGATACCAATGTTTTTTGTTGATTAAGCTTTTTTTTATATATCATGCGTTGGACTTTGTTGCTTTGGCAACTTTTTTTCGACGGTACAGACGTGGTTAGGGTTCCAATCGACTTATCGCAAGGTATGTTGCTTACCATAGACGAAAGAGGCTCGTGGATAAAAGAAGAAAAACTCGCGGATAATGCTGCCGGTTCTACGCCGCGTGAATGCCACCGGCAATCCGCGGCATCTTTCTTATTCTTCTTTTTCTTCTCCTTCATCGGCAACGCGCGTCCTCTCAAAGGAGGAAAATCTATATACCCGTATATACGCGATTCTGTACTATGGTATAGAACGCGCACGAGAAGGGGGTGTGTTATCCTTGCGGATCTTTCTCCCCTTGGAATGATCGTCGGCGGCGCCGTTCGCTGGCAAACCGCAACACCAGCGTCAGGCATCAGGATTGCGAAAAACGAAAGCGATATTCCGCGATGTGGAAAGCAAGGCGAGAGGGGTATTATCGTAGAGATTATTGGAAACGCTTTCAAATATCATTTTTGTTGTTGCGGATCGTTTTTTTGTTTTACTTATCGATCATTTGCTTTATCACTTCACGGAGGAAGAATGATGTGGTCAATCGAATTATTGATCGGCCATCGATAAGTTTTCTAGAAATCGAATAAAAATTATTTATGAATTAAACTATTTACGAATTAATCAATAAATAAAATAATTATGATTTCATTTATGGGAATTATCGGCAAAAACATTGGAAAAAAATTCAAATGTGATTCTTTCGATTCTCCTAATGAAAGTCTGATGAAATTTATGTATAAACCGATCCAATACAGATCAATTGATCAGAGGAACTTTATTGAACTAAATCAAGAAAAAAAAACATTGAGTTTTTCGCTCATTCAAAATTGTTCCTAATTGTCCGTATAAAGTGAAGGAAAATTTAGTAAAAAAAAAAAAAAAAATATTGGGAGTTACTACGCTTGGTGAACAGAGTTCTCGTCGCGGCCGGACTTCGGCTGATCACGAGGACGCGCAGGATGAAAAATTTTCTAACCGCTTGAGTTGGCGGCGGTCTTCGGCAATCGCTTCGATCGTACGAGAACAGCCAATGGATCGCAGTGGGCAAACAAAAGGATCTGGAATCGCAACTTCCACGGAGTCGCCGAGGGTATGTCAATGCGGCGTAGGCAATTAAGCCTTGTTTGGCCTCAACGCCGCGCGGCATAGGCCTCCACTTTGTTCCTGTTCACGTGCCGGGCACGCGGGATCCCTTCTTTACTTCGAAAGAAGCGCCGCGCTGATTTATATACTCTTTTACTTCCTTTCCGCACAGTTATTATCCTTCTGTTTAGCGACTCTTTTTTTTTTAACTCAGCGACGCGCAATTTCCACGGAACTTCCGACTCTGCGCAATGAGATTGCGCAAAAAACGAAGGAAAAAAAAAAAATAATGAAGCAGTCGAGAAGTTTAATGGTCGCATCGGCGCAAAGATAAAACTGATGCTAAACTAGATGCTGAAAAGTCATCATTTCTTTCCTATTTCTGATATTATTATTATTATAGCCATTATTTAAAAAATCGAAAACATCGATCATTACGATTTACAATTTCAAAAATGCACTGCTGTTTTATGCATATGAAGTGACGAAAAAATAAATAATATAATAATAATAATATAATTATAAAATCATTATAATAAAAAATTCTCAAGGAGATGATATACAGATGAAGATACTTGGTGGATTTTGTTTTATTTTATGCCTGAGTCCACTGTTGGATAACTTATGCGTACGCATAAATTTCAAACTCGAGCATTGCAATTATAGGCGAGCATCTCTTTTAAACATTTTTTCGGCGTTACTAAAAAAAAAAAGAAGAAGAAAAAGGAATATAACGAAAAGCTTGGAGCGAATTATGCATGCAACGTGTTTTTTTTCATAGCAAATTTGGCGCGTGAAACTTGATCTTCGGAGGTTGAAAAAAGAACACACATATACTGTCCGAATGCATTTATGAATAATATATTATCGGTATGAATGAATATTCAATTGACGAAGGATATCTCTGCATTTACCAGCCTTGTGTCCCCAGGATCTCGGGTATTACTTTTTTTTTGTCTCGGTGTCAAAGACTTTGCATGGATGTAGGCTACCGGACCGAGAGGCGAAAGTATCCTCTCACGAGTGGTTTGAAATACGCGCTCACACTAAGATAAAGGATCGATAGTCATAAGATCGACAACGCGTTCACGACCTTTATAATAGGGAGCATCTCGAGTCAGTGTTTAATATATACTACTACCTCGTACCTAATACCCCCAACGCGCTCCATACGGTAAAGCTGACCGAGCTGTCTTCACGAATCATCGCTAAGAACGACGTACCGCAAGCTATATAGTTAACCGGTTAACTTCACCGTGCGAACAAGCGTACTTTTGTCGTGCTTCATGACCCTGTCCGCATTCTCAGCGTCTCTCATTACCCTATTAATTATATCGGATTTACCGTTGTAGCTCTCGAAGCGTTTCTCTTCAAGCCCTTTAACGGTCAGCTGGAAGAAAGCTTCGTACCGATTTGTCCTCTACGGATCTTTATGGCAAAGTGAAAATTTAATTGTAGCGCCGGTGGAACTTATTAGAATTCATTAAAGACTTTTTTTAAGGGGAGGGATCTAGACACGGTCGGAGCGTTTATTTCTTAGCAATTTTTAAACGAGAGAAGTGCTTGAAGTAAAGATCGTCTTTCATTGACGAACCATACGAGATATTTTGTCAAATGGTCACTTTCGCTTTTACCGCGAATTTTTTTGTACACAAAAAGAAATCGCAAGATTTTTCTTACGCGTGGGAAGTTAGTTCGGAAGATAAATGTTTAGCTTGACATTAAAAACAGCATTGTAGACGAGACCGGGGTTAGTTGAAACAACATTGTAAAAAATGGGAGATTTCACACAGTATGGTAATCTAAGTAATTAGTTACCATAATATGTCCTCCGATTTTATAGCGTGCCTTACTTGCTGCGCAAAAGCTTTCAGTTTTGTGTTTCAAATAGCCCCGGTCTTCCCTCATTACAGTGGTTTGCGTTCTTTCTCCGAACAATTATTCACGAATTGCGCAGCTTCTTGCAAATCGACTCATTCGTCTTACATAAGGACTGTCATCAATTTTTTATTATGAAGATTTGTTACCATGAAAAATTGATTAACCCTTAACGATGAGTGGAAATTACCGGTTCACTAAAATGTGCTTTTTTCATTATAAACATGTGATTTCGATACCAGTTTCTAGCTCTTCGATACTTGAACTTTCTCTCCCGCATTCTGTGGGATAAAAATATTTTTTTATCTCGCATTACGCCGATGCGGCTTCCCATTGGCCATCGAAGGGTTACGGTTTCACGATGCATGCATAAATGCACACATAGGTACTCGCGTGTTACAACGTACACAAGAAGGACGAAATCGAGTTTCTACGGCATTCACAGCCTTCATGCGACTCGCACGCGCGCATTACCGCACAAACATTCGCATTTACGCGTGTGCGTGATCGATACGCACATTGAGCCTTTGCCAGCAAGTTGCCAGCAGCAGTAACAGCAGTAGCAAACGGGCATCAAAGACCGTGTTTGGTCTTTCAACCCATTACCTGTAATTAACCATGACGTCCCGACATTCCCCATAGATTTATATACTAATTACACTAATTAATTTATCCGGTTGCGGGGAGGGCTAGCGATCGCGAGCAACCACTCCACCTCTCCCCCTTGAGATCGTTTGATCGAATGGGCTTAAACGTTGAAGCTACTGCCTGTTTTCTTATTGCCGATCGGCGACACCGGACGCGAAAGCGTGCGACACGTCGAAGCTTTGCTCGTTCATGTTACAGCAGACGCAACGACACGTGTGTACACTTTAGTATTGGTAATGTTACCGTACATCGTGCGGTTGATCGGTGACGACATGCAGACGAGAGTCCTTTTTGCTCGCTGTTGGCTCATTTGCTTCGTCGTCGTTCGAGAATCACTTGCGTCGATGAGCGACGCACCCGGGAAGGTTGGAAAGATCGCTGTCCATCAATTGCTCTGATGGACGGTGCGAAACCGAGCGGATAAAACACAGTTTAAACATTCTTTTTGCCATTTACGCGCAACACAGTAATAACCTGTTAGGTGCAAATTCTTGTCTTTTTCGTCAGCCTGTCTTCGTCGGTGTGTAATCAAAATTTGGCGGTAATTTTTGACATCCGGATATATCAATGACTTCGATTCATCGACGATATTTCGAAAGCTTGTGTGAGTTATACAATTTTTTTTTGCCTAATTACAGATAATTGCTACTTCGGATGACGCTTCGCACCGTGAATAAACACATTTACATCGATACACGTAAGGCGACATGTAACTTTGATATTCCAACGGGGTCTATCCAACGTTAATGATTGTAACACGACGTCATTGACGACTATATGGAGACTGTTCGCTGAGCGTCCGCGGATTAATGATTGATCACCGTTTCGTGCCTCTTTTCTGCACGCTGTGTTAAGTTCCAGTAACGTGCAAAGATTAAAAAAAAAGAAAAAAAAAAAATTCTTCATTCCAACTTACGCTTGATCTGCAGATCCGCTCCGTTCATTATCGTCTGAACGCTCTCTTACGACGAGAAAAAGAATTTATTGTAGAAGGCGCTCGTACAAGGAGGCTGTAAGCATGGACACTACTTTACAAGCGTCCATTAGACTCGCAGAGAGAGGTTGGCGGGTCTTTTCTGTAACGGGTGTTGATTAATCAATAATCCATTGGGTGTTAAGAAGACCGCCGCCGCCGTTGCCGCCCGCTTGACTCTATACTCGTGTCTATTCTTTACCGGGCTAAGAGTAGACGTTGCCTGGATCCGAGGACGAGAAACGCGAGGAGACTGAGAGAAAAAAAGAAAGGAAACCGAGGAGACGACGAGATGAGAGAGGACTTACACGAGTCACGAGACGCCTTAACACAATAACACTTGCAACGAGGTGCTCTCGAGCTTCGACGCCGCCTATGTGGGCCACACACTCGTTATGAACAATGAGAAGCGCCTTCGCTATAGCGTCCGGATTACCTCTGGAGGCTGAAGACTGACCGGTTTCGAACTGAATCACTCGGATAGGCGCGATCGAGATCGCGGCGGCTAACACACAAGGATGGACAGACGGATGGACTGTTCGATCGCTTGCCGTCTCTCGTCCCGATCGTAATAATGAAATCATAATGATTTTTTTTTCGGCTGCGAACCAGTCGAGAGTGAGACTCGAGATTCCAGACTGCTCTCAATCATTTTAGTGATGCATGCAGTGGTTGGAAATGCTGTGCGCATTCATTCTCGAGCCATCGTCAGGAAGGGCTCGAGATGTAAAATTGACAAGGTTGGCACAATCCTTTACTGAAAGATTGTGTATCAGAGAGGGTCAGTCAGAAAGCTTGGACTTCCCACAAAAAAAAAGTATATATAAAAAATATATTAGGAATTTATAAAGATCGGCGATTTTAAATAGTCAATACAGCCCAAGCTCCGTATTCTTAACTCCCCTTAACTTAATCGATCCTTTATTTTAACTCGTTACCATGACAACGAGGTCCCTTAACTGTATTTCCCCTGAGTCCGTTTGCCCCACTCCAAGCGGAGCCTATTTCGTAAAATGTAAACTGCGCACGCGCAGCAGGTACAAGGTGGCTTCGTACCTACGGACGTGTATACCCCTCGTTACCTCTATTCGCAGCAACTGACCGGGAGTAGGGCCAATAGGGGAAATACAGAAGATGGAACGGGTCCGGTCCCGTCGAGTTAAGAATACGGAGAAAGATCTAAGGAATAAGAAAATGGAAAAAAAAAATCGATTTTTACAAATTTCTAGACGAGACTACCGCCTTAAGAATGCGGAGCTTGGACTGTATATTAATTATGAAAACTGACAACGGTGGATGCTTGGTTGGCGCGCGGCTCCGGTGATCACCCAAGTCAAGCAGCTTTGTTCGCGGGCAGTACTTGGATGGGTGACCGCTTAGCCGTGCGCTGGCTGGCGCATTAATCGCTGAGCAGGAAGTTCATTCTTCTGAGACTTTAGTGTTCTCTGCAGATTACGCAGGTGCAAAAAATACCAAAGAATCAGTAGAATATGGCTGTCTCTACCGGCACGGGTTTTCCGCAGTTTTCCGCGTGTCCCCGGCAAATGCGGTACAGTATATAGCTAAGCCGGCTGCGGACGCACAGGAAAGGTTAGATAGATAAACTGTGTGCGGGTAGGAAACATTCGGAGGGGGGAATCGTAACAACCCGGAAAGGTATACAGCGGAATAAGGGGAACACTACCTAACCTATATTAATTATGGCAAAACGCCGACTAATTACATAATAATTAATGTATTATTTATGCGATAAATTACATATTATCTCTTTGAAAACATGGGGGCAGTAAGAAATGCGTATTTCTCTAGGAGTTTACATTATGTCTGAAGTTCATTCAACACATCGCCTAAGTTTCTTCAGTAAGCTCTCCAATATGCATGTAATAGACGTACCGAAGACGTACTTAAGCTGTGGCTTAAGTTCTCTTGACCCGTGCCGACTGAAAATTTCACCTCGGGTGGTTCCCATGTTTTCGTAACTAAAATATTTCTGGGCCGTGAGGATGGTTCACGGGTGTGGCGTGATACTATGATCTTTATAGTCATGTATTATGTGGCCTATGAGTACATTATTATTCGAACTAAAGGGTCATGCCACAGATATGTATAGCACATCACATGAGGGCGTTATAGCCTTCTCTAGTAGGACGAGAAACCACAGGTTCGTTCGTTGGACGAAATCGCGGCCGTGAAATTGCAGAGCCGTTTAAGGCTGCCGGTCGGACACGCCAGATAAATCGAACACCAGATCTTCGTGTAGTAGGCGCGCGTTTGTTCTCCACTGCTGACTCTCGTTGTTAGCTTGAACGGTGTAGAGCACAGTACGTATATAGTATACGATGTGATATATATACCTCTTATACCACAGCAGAAATAAGCCCCAGGGAGCGCTAAGTCCGAGAGAGGAAGTGATTCGGAGTGAGCCAAGTCTGCCCGGCGGCCAATCGCGTAACTACTTAAACGCGCTCACACCGTAATCACATTGTTTGTCCGGTAATTGCGCGCATTAATAGATGAGAACTGGGTCTCCCCACGGTTTACTCGCTCTTGAGAGACAGAGGGAGCGCGACGGGCAAAAGCAAACGAGCGAACGGTACGGATAAACCGTGGCTCTTCTAACCTGACTTCACTTGCGTAATATACCAACCTGTTGCCATACGCCGCCCGTGCAACGTGCAACTCTGCCGAGCCAACGAAATCGTAAGTGCCGCATATACGTTATTCTACTATAAAATCTTCTTAACTTAAACGTTTTTTTTTTTTAAATTTATTCAAACATTTTTCTTATTAGTTAATTAATTTTTTTCCTGAATTTTTTCAGATTTTTTAAATGTTTATCATTCAATGAAACAATATTGTGTATGTACTTTTTTTTCTATGGATCAACATTTGTTTACGGGTAAAAGTGATGCCATTAACGTAGTTGTGGATATGAGGCATCTTCCGGTGTTATAGATTACCGCGAGTCATTTAATCACTCGCAAGATACTTTTGGTATCATAAGCAATCTCTCGGGTGTTTCCGCGCTCGTTGTGAGAACAATGAAGAATGATTTACCACACTGCGAAGATTAATTAACGTCCGTGTGAAATAAAAAAAATATATAGATATACATCCGTAGGCATTCAATTTTCGATACTCAAGCATTTTGTTTGATATACGGTGTATCGGAGCAACATAAGCAGTTTCGTACCAACGATGAGTGACGTGCCCAAGAGCTATATCATTAAGACCACTGCTCGGCCTGTTCACGCACCTGATCCTTCGGAAGAAAATATGTTACCGAAAAAAAAAAAAAAAATGACAGAAGGATCACTCAGTGTTCGATCTGGAAGGTTGGCTTCGCGAAACGATTATTACATGCCATTTTTTACTTCCCACTTATGAATCGTAGACATATAGTTATAACACAAATGAGGTCTACTCCGAGGTGCGAATGATTTTTTTTTTTTTTTTTTTCATTTTTTATTTTTATTTTACATTATGTTAGCTGTGAGTACGGAACACAACCTGGAATCGGTTATTTCATCGCGCGTCCTTGACCGCGCGATCTATGTCCATGGATTTCAGTCAAATAAACATCGTTCGCCCACAACGCATTTCTGCAAGAATCCCGGTTAGCATGATCGATGCCCTGAAATTATTATACAATCACTGCAAACTCGGTGCTGAAGTCGCGTCATCGATCATCCGTCATCGATATGTATACACGCATAGAATCGTCGAACAAACAAAACGAAACGATTGAAATACAAATATCGAACGCACTCGTTGTGAATAAATGCAACCGGTCCGAGCATCACGCTTATTCCATAAATCAAGTCGCTAGGAATAGCCGTGTCTACTCGATCGGATTGCTGCTTATATAACGTCGTCAAAAAAATCTGTACAATCATTTTTTTTTTATTTCATGTGTATAAACGAAAATATTAAATACTGAATTCATTATTTTTTTTTTTTCAATACCGATATTTTTTCGAAATCTCGCCGGTTTCTCTACAATTTTACTGAATCACTGACAAATTCGAGTTTCGAATTAAAAAAAAAAAAGTAACTGCAGCCAATAAAAAGTTCCATATCAAATTTCTACATGCATGTAACTTTCGCGAGGACATTATTGATGCCTGAAACGTCGCTTCGGCGACCCGCACTTGATATCTGTACCAAGGTGAATTGCCATATAGGCGGTACTGTAATAATGCATAGCACGCGCGTGTTACCTTATACAAAGACACCGAATAGATCGGCGATGGATAATTTATGTCTTTTCATCCGGACAATCGGTGACACGATCGATCGATCGATCGGTACCTCCGCTCGTCGTACCTCGCTTCGCGCGTACCGGCTGCAAAAAACGAGAGCGAAACAAATGTAGTGGAAAACGCGCATTCCCGAGGAATTCGTGCGACTATAATGCACCGATGTCGCAATCGGCGATCGCGATCGTCGGAGCGCAGTGAATCGGCTTTTACAATGCCCGACCATATCACCGTTAACACTCTCTTCTATAAGATCTTCTATGAGAAGATAATGACCGATTATGAGAGATTTTCGATTAATGTAGTTTCCAGAAATCGTCAGATGCGGTGTGTCAGCAATTTCCTTTTTAGACGAAAATGGTAATTCAATTTTAAAATCGCAACGGTAATGTAAGTTACGAAAAAAATGGTACTTTTTTTGGGCAAAAATGGCACTATACTTTCTGATAACATTGGGAACAAAGCCCTTTTTTCTGTGCCAGTAGTATTTATTTTCAAATTAAGTTCGATCGGTAAGGTTGCGTAAAATGACTGTAAAGGATAAGATGCGTTGAAGTCCATAAGTCCGGGTCTTTGAAAAACAAAAAAAAAAAAGAAACACAAACACAAATCTTTTGTTTTTATGCACCTCCATAAACTTATGATCAATACGTATATTCACGAATCCATATATACAATATAAGTGTCTACATTCACACTAAAGATAGTTATGTACTCGGTGTAACGGTCACTGTGAGATGCTGCGATCTCTGGACCATTCTAATATCAAGGATACTCGAGCGCGCGCTATCCGTATGAACGAATGGATGGATGGATGAGTCGGGAGATAAGACTTCTTCTTCTTCTTCTTCTTATTCTCGTTCTTTTTCCTCGGTAAGTTCGAGCTCGCGGCATCGGTGTATAGGAGCGCGAATGCAGCCGACCCCCTGACCCGGCACGCTGAAAACCCGTAGGATATCTGACTCATGACGCACGCGCGCTCGCGCGGCGTCCTCCGATCTCCTGTGGCACACGGACGCTCAGCGTCAACCCGATGATCCGGCCATCGCTCGCGAGCACTCATCCCCGTCGTTGTACATCGAGACTGACGAGCGATGGTCTTTCATTCGATCGCTCTCGCTGTGTATAACCCTCGCGCTCGTATGTCTTATATTACATCGCATGCGGCACCGTCTCTTCTGTTGCTTCAATCATCGCGAGTTAGTCACGTATCGTGTCCTGAGCCAATAATTAATAAGGGCTCCTCTCTGTCATCGGCATGGAAAGAATCGACAAATACAACGAGACACGGTCTTTGTATCTTCACGAGATACGAATAACTATTCAACTTTCCTATATAATCACTGTCATTATTATTGTAACCGAGTTTATGAATACGTCGAACTCTGTAATAAAATAAACTCGCGAGTTAGAAACTCAAGTAAATACCGAACATCGTTATATCGATGTTTTTTTTTTTTTTTTTTTTTTTCATAACGATAATGCGCATCGAACATCGAGGAGATTTGATTTTTGTCAAAGTCTCTATATGGAAATGAATGTCGATTTAATAATCTATTAAGTCGAATGTATTTCGATTTAATAGAAGAAAACAAAAATAGAAAAGAGAATTCTTCTCCAACGTTTCACACGGTTCTTTACTCATATTGCAGTTAATATATACGCCACTATGTTATATAGATTGCGATTGGTACTGACTTCTTCGTAAGCTTGCTTAAGCGAGCGCGTTCGCGGTAGAGTCAATTTCCATCATCGGAGTTCCCGGCTTTCCGGATTCCAGTTTACCGATGTGCGCTCGATCGCACGATAAATCGGCAGTCCCATGCCGTTATTCGGTTTCGTACCACACGATGACCCTCCCCCCTCCCCCCTTTCGTCCACCTTCTCGCGGCTGGATAGTCCACCCTTCCTGTTTATTATTTATATCTCATCGACCGGATAATCCCCGCGATACTCGCACACGTATCCGTCTCCGTGTATATTCGCGCGCAACACGTTCTCACTTTCCATTATTCAGCCAGCAAAGCCGAGATACCCGTGGGACGGTGACTCTCCGCGCGTGTACGTACGGTAAACACGGTTATAGAGAGAAACGACGACGAAGAAGAAGATGAAGAAGGATACGAGGATGACGAAGAAGAAGAAGAAGCGTCAGACATAAAAAGATCGTGAAATAAAGAGGCACCGTATGTGTACAGAGTCCAGATGAGTATAGGGGGAGGATAAAAAGGATCTTCCAACGGCTCGTGAGAGGTGCGAGAAACTACACAACACTTTGCACGTAAGTATATAATGTAATTTACAAAAAGTAACCAGTTGGCGAAAGATACATCGTGTGGCGCTCGGGGAACAAGCCCACCACGATGATCATCGAAGGAGGCGATAACGTTCACGATAAACGCCTATACCGATACACACCGATACCGTATATCCCTTTGCTCTACCAATTTTCACCAATTTCGTATATTAAATTAAATTACATATCTTCATTCCATTATACCTATACTGTGTACGTATTTGTACCTGACACTTTACTCCGATGGGCGTTAACCCGAGCGTGTGTACCTCGGTGTGTACCTCGGTGTGTACGGCACGGCAATAAAGCTGTGCGCGCGCATGCAACGATATACGTAATCCTATAGATACATCGATACATTGCGACGAAAATTGGCTGTCGTACGAACGAAACATTTTCGAATGACACAACTGCCGCGTTTCGATACTTAGAAACGTTTCTTCGGAGCTGATCTCCACTTTCGGTCGTTCAATGCACAGTTTTCACAGTTCCATGAATAACTCGACGAAAGGCACGAGAGAATCACAAGAGAAGTGTACTCGTGCGAACGTGATCGTCGAACCCAATCGTTATACCTTGTATATTATTTATATATATATATATATATATGTATACATATGTATCGAAGCTGTGGCTACACGAATGCCTGGTTACGACGTCGTCATGTCGTCGTCATCGTACGGGACATGATTATTGGACGATCGAATAATAATTGTAATCATCGCGGTTCTCGCGGCTCGCAACAACTCACCTCCGCGGGACATGTAATGACGACACCAAGACGTACCCTATGCAACGAGAAAAACACAGCGAGAGAACGAGAGGATGAATACACTGTTGCAAGGGAGAAGGCAATGTTGTCGAGGATCAACGTTCCTAGTGCCAGAGGTGACACATGCCAGCTGCAACAGCGACCGTCTCTGCATATGTATAGTCGACGCCACTTTAATATCATCGCGTCTATAGTAATCACCTCTATGCTATTCTACATGTATTATATATACGCGAGGGAGTAACGTTTCTTCAAGGGGTTAAAAAAAAATCAATATATATATATATATATATTATATGGATATACACCCTCGTGTAAGCATAATCGCCGCGGCTGCTCCGCTACAGGCGCACCTCCTTACCGATCTGTGAGCATCTCGGGCCTCGACTAGCGAGCCAACGTACATATCCTTGGCAGCAAAAGCCAGCAGGAGCAACAGCAGGTGTCGCGAGGATTTGCACCGACGGCTAGAAAGCGCCGAGATACACAACACCGCGTTGAGGCGCGCAATCGTCGGGGCAAAAGTGACGTGAAGAGTAACGCGGGCTTAGGAGAGTAAACGAGGATAACACGGTGAGAAGACGAAGGGCGAACGCGAAAGGATTCAAGCGTGGATGCTGGCGCATTGGGATGCTGTTCACGCCGGTCGAGAACGAGGGATATCCGAGAACGGAATCGCAACGACAGGCAAATAAGCGGGTATAGGAACGAAGACGAGAGTACGATGTACTGCATAAGCCAGGTGCGCCACGAAGACGAGAGCCGGCGAAGGGAGGGAGGCGTGGATAGAATATACCGGAGTGCAGATACAAGTTGCTTTTGATATGTTGTTCCAGCATTTTCTAATGTCGATCTTTTCGTTTTGTTGGAGAAATCTTTGAATTTTTTCGCTATATCGATCTTTTTTTTGACCGGCAAAAAAATGATCGATTTTATTTCCACAAAAAAGAAAAAAAAAAAAATTAATCGCAAAAGGTTTTGTTCGTTACAGTAGTAATGGTATTGTTACTACTGGGCGATTTGTCATTTACCCTTTTAAAATAAAAAATATACGGTTTTTCGGAAAATGCCGGGAAGAATCGGTGAAATTCAAACAGCGTATTCAAATGTTGCAGACTTGTTGGCATAAAATTGAATCAGCCGCGAGCTTCATTATTTTTTCGTAAGTAGATAAAGATTACCGCTCGATGTGTGCAAAAGGGCAGTTTAATTGGCGACAACATCATCGAGTTATAAAATGTATTGAAACTTATAAAATGCCTCAATATCATACCGATCTCGTCGATCAATAATTTTTTGTTAATTCAGTCGATTTAACGCAATTAAAGTTAATATGCCCGTGTAATCTTTGAGAAATTGGCAACGTATGGTCAAGATTGGCAAGTGTCGCATACCGATTTATTCTCTTATTCGGTAATTGGCTTGCCGCCGCATTCTCCGATAGTCCTGGAACGCTTCGATTCCGTTCTCGCGACCCTGAGATCTCACGATCAGCTATCTCTCACCGTTATTGCTGTTGCTGCTGCCGTTTGCTTGATTCTCTCCCCTTTCGATCCTTCCGATCGAAGGACATCTCGATTGACCGAGTTGGAAAAGACAATGCTCTCATCGCGAGAGCCCATTGATTCCAACATTACATCGACAAGAGGGGACAAGATGCGCAGACCGATCGGTATATATATATATACATATACACATATAAATACACGAGAGAACCCTACTATCGCGAATAACCCGGCGACGTAATTATCCTCTTGGTGGAACGCGCGAGATTCGAACGGAGTCGCGGGAATGAATAAATCGTTGAATCTATCGATTACACGGTGAAGAACGATATACCTATCACCGGCTACGGTTAACCTTATTCCATCTTCGATGCTTTTATAAACACCATGGAAACGACTCTCATCTCGACAAGGTTATTATTGCGATTGGCTAGCGAGCAACTCCCCCGCGCGTTATATCGAGACGAACACATATCTCTTCGAGACTCGAGCATTGTCCTGGAAATGCCAACACTCGTGCAAAACCTATACTTCTTTTTTTTTTCCTGACTTATGATTGTTTAACAGCAAACTTCATTTTTTTTTTTAGAATAATCTCCGACAAGATTTAATCGATAGATTGGGTGTACAGTAAATGATGGAAAAGTGTCTTCATCTTTATTATCATCGCGTGGATCATCTGCGCGGTAAGGTCACGGCTTACCGGTGCTTCGATCTCGTAACGCTGCTACAATATATGCAACTCTAGACGTTAGACTTGCATACAAGGTTATCCGCGCCTTTTGTCGAGTCCTGGAAATGCCAGCGTCTCAACAAAACGGATGCTTCTTCTTTTCCTTCTCCTTTTGATTATTGTTCAACGTCGAAGCCTCCAGGCTTTCGTGGAGTAATCGAGGAGATTGAATCGATCGCTAAGTTATAAATAGTATAATAAGCTTTTTTTTACATTGTGTCATATCATATCTCGGGGTCATAGTTTCTTTGGCGTTGTTCCCGATCCTCGTAGGATCGGTAGCGCAGCTCGAAGTTCGCCTTCTTCTCGATTCACTTCGACTTCTTCATCCGTTCACACATTATCGCATAACAACCTGCAGCTGGAGTTCTCCAACTCTGCTGTTCAGATCTCGATAAGGTCATGACATTCGCGTCATTAACGCACGACGCTTTGATTTATCGCAGCTGTAGAGAGTCCGGAGATCAAATATCAGCCGGTGAAGAGAAATAAAAACGTTGATCCCACATTCGAACGCCTCTGTTCCGATTCCTTCTAAATCGACTTCGATATGTTATTTTCATTTTATTGATGATTTTTTTTTCTGGTCAAATATTTTTCAAATTTTATTCGTCATCATATATATAATTTAAAAGTACTGTGGTTTCGATATATATATTTTTTTCGTATTTTTTTTTTTTTTTACATCGGGGCGTAGATTGAGATTTTTTCTCGGTCAATGTCGTTGGAAAATTGTACGAATCGTCTCGAGAGCGATGCGGTCGAGAGAGCCAAAAACGTTGGAGGTCGTACCCGTCGAATTGATGTTACTAATTTCGTGATTCAAAGTCGCAATCACGCTCGCTCGGGCGCATCGGGCCGATCGGTCGACCCTGACAAATTCTACTTGTACACACAGCACACACACACGAAGGACAGAAGCTTCGCTGTCGTCTCACGAAATCAAATCGGTAACGTGAGAGGCATATTACAATCGACGAAGATATCAAACTCCTTCGAACTCGAATCGTTTCGTTTCGACGTTATTTTTTTGTATCGTTTGTTGTTTTGTTTATCCTCTGTGCGGTCGACTATTCGCAACTTGGCTATTGGCGACGCGCGGACAACGATTTCTTGGCTCTTCGGGACGAATAACAATAGCCAAAGATTAAATTAAATGGAAGAGGAAAGAAAGAGAAACAAAAGAGCTGCGGATAGCTACGAACGAGCGACACATGCGTATCACTCTCTGTGTAGCGTGTGGTATCGTATGCAAAGATGCTGAAGGCGAAACAAGAAGAAAAAAAAGAGAGTAGTGTGGACGAACGATAAAAATCAAATTCCGCGCGCCCGAGCGTTGGTACACAACGTTTGGTACGTGACTGACAAGAGTCGGTCGGTCGCGTATGTTCAAACACCGAAAGACCTCGGCGACTGTCGGAGACGCGAGATCAAAGCTGCGAATATAACAAGGTGTACCTGGTTTTTGCTGTAACCGCTTTTTTTTTTTTCGTTTTCCTGCTGCAGCAGGAGTGTTGAAAAAGCGTAATAGATGTCTTCGGTCTCATTCTCTCACGAAAATGGAGTATATACGAGATAACGAACTTTTTTCCGCAAAGTATATAATATTATATTATATATTACATACCTATTTATAATAAATAAATAATAATAAAAATAAAAATAATAATAAAAAATTCTGAAATATACATTATTTCTATGGTGGTTATTATGAAATAAAAAAAAAAAAAAAACGAAAAAAGCGATGACGTTTACTTAAAAAACAGATTTTAGAAGATTTTTTTTTCAAAAGTATGTGGAAAAAATATATTAGTCGTCAATGAAGTTCGGAGTTTTCACGTAATCAATGTCTTTATCGTGTAATTTGCATTAAATACTGTATGAATTATTGTTAATGTTGGTATAAAAAAAAGATAGAATAAATAATAAGAAAAAAAGAAAAATAACAACCGCTCGTTAACATCGACGCTGTTGGGTAACTAATGGAGTGCGTCAGTAAAATGAGGGCAAATGTTCCACGGGTATTCCTCGGTAACCAATGCGTTTCCTCACGGTATATTCACAAGTCACATTCTCCTGTGTACGTATAATAGGAACGCAACGACGAACGCACTTTTACTTGGAATCGTTGGCGTGGAGCCGAAGAAGCGTCGTCAAACGAGAGCGCAATCGTCGATGCGTGTAAAAAATTGCATTGAAAGCGAATCGCGGACCGGTGAGTTGCGACGACGTAGTTGGTTACGGGTGATCGGGAGTTCAAGAGCGAAGGCCTTACTCCGGCTCTTACGGAGAATCGCGTATACGGAGAGAAAAGAGAGTGAGAATCCGTACCGAAGCCCACCAGAAGCTACAAGACAGCAAGGAGCAACGAGACGATGACTGAGACGGACAGACAATAGGTCGAATGTAAATGTGGGAACGTGAGTACCATCCCGATCGTTTCTCGTCTATACAGTCACTCTCACCCTCATCTCGTCAATGCTGTGAAACGATGTAGAATGGATCTTACAACACAAAGACTTATCAACAGCAAGTTTATATACAATAAGTTTGTTCGAACCTCTTGTTCTTTACATTTCGGAAAGAATCTTCGAAACACAAAAATTTCTTCTCGTATCCGCAAAATATCATCACTAATCTAAATGAATAATATTAATAATGATAATACAATTACGAATGCACTTCTAAAAATTATTTGAAATATAAAATAATAGATCGAAAAAAAAAAAATCGGTACGACATGCTCCTGTTTTATCGGCCGTCGCTATTCGTAAAATTTTATCGACTTGTTTGCCGCGAAATTTTGCAAGGTGTATGCAAACACTTTCTTAAGCGATAATTCGCAAAGCACATTCGCGAACTGAGCGATGTTACAAAAGATCCTACAACTCGATAACGATACTATCTCGGCATGTGAAATGAATCATATCGCAAATATACTATTTTTTCGATGACGTCAATAGTTACGAATAGAAAAAAAAAAAAAAGAAAAAACAGATGAAGTAGCGTAGTTTGAGCTCCGAGAGGGATCGTGAGATAGCCGTTTCGAGTAAGCGATTTTGCTTATATATAGTGTCTTAGGGTACATTAAGTACAAGTGTTCGTGAGCGCAGAAGTGTATCTAGCTGAGGTACATACGGAGCTACCGATTGCACAGCCGCATACAATCGTTGACTCCGATGGCGTCGCGGAGTTATTATGTGCCGTTCCGTGAGCGCGGTCACCGGGTTGATCGATGGTAATGGTTTTTAAAAACGACAATGCCACGCCACTCGAGGTCGTTTCAACGTCGTCCGCAATCGCAAACAGCGTAACAGAGGCAAAGCCAGTCCAACATTCGAGAATTAAACGCTTCGGAGCGCATGGAGCATTAAATGAGGATATCGTAGACTCGTACAGAGCGTGTCACCGACATCGGGTGCCTTCTTTCACCGAGTCGTTTCGGATCGGAGAGAGACGACTCGGTGTTTGCGTTTGATAGTTCTCTTTAGCTCTGTACACGTCTACGATCATCTCGATGACTCGTCATCTGCGTTGTAAGTTTTGTAAGCCTTTTTGCACCGATATACAACGCGCGACGATGACGATATCACCAGACCAGACGAACCTCCGAGAGACACCTTGCACACTTTTTTTTATTTTTTTTTTTGGTTTTTTTTTTGTATCTAATTAATTATCGTCACGCAACCACGAAATAATAATCGCGAGAAGATCTGAACGAGGGGAATCGTGACATCGCGACGACGAAAAATGACGCAATTTTAATGACCGTCTCGGCGACACAGACACATAAAGATTACGTGGCTATAGAGGTTGACTAAAGTATATTAGAAGTGAGGACACGGGAGGTTTATCGCCATCTCTGGAGGTAATTAACCCACGGATCCCCTCCCCCTCCTTTCCTGTCATCGACGATATTACGAGGATACTCGACCCGGAGAGAAAGGGTTGATATCCTCGTTGGCAATTAAAACACAGCATCCAAGAAGATTTTATTGCCGACAGACACGCCGGAGATTCGCGAACGATTTTTTTATATCGATTATACTTCGATCATCTCGCTGAACGAGAAATTTGAAAGCAGAGCGAGGAACGTGCAAATCATCATCATCAGCGTCACTCCGTGCACGCGACGATCTTTGCTGGAAAGTTTTCGGTTTTTTTTTTTTTTTTTTGGTGATACAGAAGATACTTAAGGTAGCGGATTCTACTGGAGGAGAGATTTCTGTTATGAAATTACGATGCGTTGAGAAGAAAACAAACCAATTGTGATTTAGACATGATTTGTGTTCATGCGACGATTTCAGCTCGCGGATTTTTTTTTTATTAGACTCTCATCAAAATATGACTCCGATACTATATATACCAAATCAGAAATTCAAAAAAAAAAATACAAAATTAACTTTACGCAAGTCAATTACATCTTAAATCTTCAAAACCGACAACTCTCATATGACGTTTACTGCACATCCGCGCTCTTACGAAATTCTCTCAAATCAAAGGTAAAATCCGCGAAGGAAGCTTCGAATAAAAGCCAACGAAGAACGGGAGAAAAAGCGAAACGTCGGGTCAGTCCGCGGTGTCCGCAAAACCATTAGATCCCTCGTTACGTGTCATTGCCGAGATATCTCGTTGGTGTCGTGAGCCGCTCGGAGAAGTGCTCTCAAGAGATCCGGACGGTCGAGTGCGCACACCGGCCGTTCCAATGTGCGGTCTTTAAACTTGCGTGGAACGTAAGAAGTTGCGCGCGAGGTTTTCTTCGCAGCACAATTATGCATCCGAGAAGACAGAACATTAATTTATGGTTGAAATAAGGACCCGGCGTGTGCGCGCGTGTCGGCGAGTCTGTTGGCGCTCGGGGACGAGTCTGGCGTGGGCGAGAGATCGGCTGCTCTCTCGTCCCTCCGCGCCGATACACAGACTAACCTTCGTCCCTATAAATATATATATGTGTGCATATGTATATAATACTATATGCTCAGTCTCTCAAGCGCTATGCTCGCTTAAAACATTTCTCTGGTTCACCTCGTGCGTCTCCCTCAACATGGGGCATGTTCGTTATTTGTACCCACGTAAGAGGATTCACCTCTTATAATACCAGTGTGTTACTATACTGGTATATAGTTATATCGGTACAGTACTGTACGATGGAGGCGATTAATAACCGAGGTGTTTCGAATAAATTAAAGCATTTACCCTTCTATATCCTTAGCTCGCGGGCTCGTGCGGGATCCGGTAGTGGATTCGAGTTTCTATATACCATTATACCCAACTGCTGTAAGTATCCATACAGCACACTACTTGGTGAACGGTGCGGTGGAAAACTCTAACTATATATACATCCACCTCTCGTCGCCTCCCCGTGGCTCCGCAAGCGATATTCAAGAATTCATTCGTCCTCGTCTCAACAACCTGCCGGACTGACCAACGAGAAAACGAGGCAACGAATAATCCTTTTGCACAAGACTAACGTATAGGGGAGATTCATATATACATATATATATATATATATATATTTTCATGGTTATAATTCCTCATTCGCGCCAACACTCTCGCTGAATTCATGACCCATGAATAGTCGCATTTTACACCTTCAATTATAATTTTTTTTTAAGGGATGACGATATTAATCAGAACTTTACAACGCAGCGCCGAATTCTTGATACGAATTAACCGTGTCCCGCATTTTTTTTTAGGCTTTATGCCATTTTTTGTGCTTTTGAATTGCGGTGGTGGAAAGCTTGGAAAAATTGATGAAAATGAAGACCGGGGCATTTTGAAACACGGGGCAAGTTGGAACATAGGGTAGAGGTACCGTTAGTGGCCACTGTACCATTTATGGCCATTTTTATGATTATGCTCTTCGAATAATTTTTTTTTCAAAACCGCATATTGATTTTTCGAAAGTTCTCGTATAAATTCACCAAATGATCTACTCGAATCTTTTTTTTAATTCGATTATATTTTGTTTTATTGCTTCGAATGTGATGGCCACAATCGGACCTAAAGTGGCCGAAAACGGTACCTCTACCCTACGCTGACAAAAGATCGAACATTTCACGCAGTGATTATGGCACTCTAAGGTATTACTGATCATAGTTTGTAGAATAATTCTATAAGGTACTATACTCTCGTTGGGTTAAATCCCGAATAACTGTGAGTTTCAATTAGCACCGATCTTCCCTATCGAATTTTTTTTAGTGGTAGTAGTGGTTATTTATTTCTAAGGTATAGCTTCAGGTGCCTTTTTTTTAATCTTTAAATTAACTTAAATGGATAGTAAAAAAATAAATAAAAAAAAGTTCATAACAAACGCCACCTAATCAAAGACACCCCTTACTACCTCACCGATTCGCATCATCCCCAATAAAATTTTTATCCGAGTCATTTATAAATTTGCTATCAATATAAAAATACCGCTATATCGGGTTGACTATTCGTAAACGACATTCACTGTACCATTTTCCATTGGGCAACTAACCCGCGCGGGAACAATAGAGAAGACGAGAGAGGCGTTTAGATCGGTTATAACGGTATAAGTATAGGAAACGAACTCTCGTTCGCACACTCCTGCCGCGATGATACCGGTATATAGCGCGCGATCCCGCGAGTGCATTCGCGGCGTCCCCCCGGCGTTGAGTCTCGCCGACTGCACGCGGGAACGTCTTATTCCCGCGGTTAAGGTCACATCCCCTTACAAGCTCACGGGTACACAATAAATTGAAAAAAGTATCGATATATTTTTAATACAATACGTAGCATGTTTCCGTTAAGCATACATATAGAACATCCAGGTGGATAGCATATCGTCACGCGAATTCGAACCCTCACCTGCGAGACGGTAACCCGTGAGAGAAGGCGCGCGCCCGATTCTTCCAAGTTAACAGGTTCACCGGGGAGTTAACCTTGAGAATGATTAGAAAGCAAAAGGTCCCCCCGTCGTTTGCACACCGGATCACGACTCGTCCTCGCTCCTGCAGCCTGCAACCTCTTTGCTTTCCGAGATCGGCTCGTGATCGTTATATACCTATATAGAGTAAGCGGCGCACAGGTCTCGGTTTTGCCCATCCGATTATTGACTATCCTATCGTCATTGACATATGAAATGCATTCGACATGTGATTATCCCTTCTATAATACAGACGATTACTCTGTAACATTCAGTATTTGCCGACGCAGAGGAATCATTACCGAGTAAAAAATTATACAAAGTACAGTAAGAGACTTCGCAATAGAATCAATACGAAGCCTTCATTGAACTTTTGCACCGTTACTTTTGTTAGACGAATAATCAGTATTTTCATATTTTCATTTTCATGTTAGAATTAGTATATAAAAGATGTATTTTTATCTATAGCGGCAGAAAGTGCGTTACGAACATTCATCGATGTTCGATGATCGATGATCTCGATATTAATTTCTCAACTCGATTCTTACAATTAAGTTTTCGTAATACCTTAAGCATCGTTTCATTAGGTTTTCCGTTACGATAAAACAATTTGGTATCTGGCGTCGCTCCATTTTGATGCTTGAAAGGCTATTCGCCGCTGGGATATCCTTCGAGAGGGGCAAACGGGGAATCCCCCGATCGCGATACACACAGGTGCGCTTCCCCCGGAGCGTCGATGCTTCAGCACTCGCAAAGCTTCGGGTTGATCATCATCAATGTGGCTACCGATTCCAGCGATTTCAGCTCCCGGACACACACACTACGAGCGTACAGTAGCCGTGGTGAGAAGCACAGCGAGATCGGTAGCTCATCGGCCACGAGATGGAGCGAGGGATCCGCGGGGTAGTCAGGGGGAAATCATCTGATATAATTGACGGTTCGGCTCGGACGAATTAAGGACGCCTCGCTTGTTTCTTTCCTCGTCATAGCTTCATGTGTGTATAGATACGAACGCGTGTAAGTATTTTCGTGCGTCAGTATATAGATTGACGGAGGGGTGAGGGGCGGAGGGGGAATCATTCTGTACGAAGTATTTTCTCCTTGTGCTTCATCTTCGTTCGAAACTTGCGCACAGCATCCGAATGGACCCATTCCCCGCGTGCGTTAATAATACTCATTAACGATCTCTTCAGGTCACCTCACGTCGCATAAAGGTCCCAAATGTAATTTCTCACACTTCGAGGAACCTAATAGTTATAGTTTTTTTTTTTTCTTTTTTTTTTTTCGGCGGTAATTAACTTTCTAGTTTATTCGTAACCTTTTATGTACCCGAGATACTTAATAATGTTTTTTTAAATAGGCTCATTATGAAACACAGTGCAGTGTGATTATATATTTTTCGATGCCCCGAATCCGTGGGTCATATGCGCGTCTCGTAAATTTATAGTATACATGTGGTATACATACGTGTTTTAAATTTTTTATTTTTTTTTTGTGGGAACGCGTGTTTGATCGATAGCTTATCGATTTTATCTGGATTAAACTTAATTTTCTTCGTCCTCGTGGCTATATATTTTATACACGAGGAATGATTTTATCGACGTTACCGTGCCTCCATCGAGTCATGAGATCGTCAAGGTGGTCCACGAAATCGCTTCGAGCCAATAGCATCTCGTGATGCGATCGTGTGTACGCGCGCGAGAGAATCTGCCCAACGCCCGGCCGAGGGAGAAGAGTCAACGCGAATACGACGAGAAATAAGATCATCGTTGCAGCGAGCGAGAGTGCTTAAGTAGCTTTTTTTTTCATGGCGATCGCGAAACAAGCCGATTTAAATGTATCGAGGATACGGGGCGCGAGGATCGCGATTTCAATCGCG
This sequence comes from Buathra laborator, assembly GCA_934046635.1. NCBI lineage: Eukaryota > Metazoa > Arthropoda > Insecta > Hymenoptera > Ichneumonidae > Buathra > Buathra laborator. Next base: position 18,024,028 of record OW203895.1, on the reverse strand, counting down.
ATATACTCCCGTCCTCGCGTCTGATGCGATGCACACGAAACCGGTGAGAGAATGATCCATCCACCCGCATTCCGTCCTCGGCGTTTATTTTCGGGTTTGCCGAACTGAAAACCACGCGCGGCTGAGGCTGAAGAGATACGCGAATCGTCTTATCGGGCGTTCGAAATCTCACTCGATATCGCAGGCTCTACCAAAATTGGCAACTGCTAAAGGCTATATCCATACTGATGTCTTATTCTTTGTACAATTCGATGGAATCGTGCTGTAAGTTTCATATCGATCGAACCACACATAAAAAAAAGTGTATTCAAAAAATGTATTGGAAATATATAAAAAATGTATAAAATACGGTTTTTTTTATACAATTAATATGTTAATCATATATATTATTATACTTTTGGTGATATATATTTGCAGAAATATATTTTGAAATATATCCGTAATATACAATATTTCAACACTTTTTTAAACCTTTCATAAGCATAAAGTAACATGTTTTTGATTACGAAATTTTGATAAAAAAAAAAAAAATGGCGCATATATTTAGTGATGTTGAGAACAGCTTTATGAAAGATATTTAAAAAGAAAAAAATTCTCTTTAGAAAATAAAATTACCCACACCCACGAAGGAGCCTTCTGCGGCGGCTAATGTCGCGGTAAACGAAGGGACGACGGCGATGAGAACATGTACCAGTGGGCTCGTCGAAGTCTCGTACTTAGTCTCAGTCGTTGGTGAGTAAGTGAGAGAGCGTAGTCTCATGCCCGTTCGCGAGATAGTCACGATTGCCGCGAGAAGGTGCAGTTACTCACGAAAGAGCTATTTCACTAACGGAAGTGAGCCGTCGAAAGGATCATAGTTTCATACTTATAGATACGTAAAGTCATAAACCTAATCCTCCATAACAGTTATCTTCCTATGCAGTTCAGCAATATCGGCAAATACTATTGGCTCCAATTTCAATAGATTATAATAATATGCAAAAGGGTTCGTCTATTAGGTATTATAAGATCGATATTCCTCGCTTCTTGACCCCATCGATCTTCGATCAGAAAACGTTCTACTTGTTTCAGCTACTTCGATACCACTCTCGCAAATCGGTAGGCATCTATTACCTTGTAGTATCTACGTGTTCTGGGTTACGGAACTATCGAGAAAATATGTTTCTTTTATTGCAATGTGAATCGTTCATTTGCGGTAACAGGGACAAGTATAGGATGTTGGAATCACTACGGGTTCAATTCCATCACATTCTTTCCCACAATAATGTGGAATTTTGGTCTCTCCGAATACACTGGATTCTCATATGAAGTAAAGTGAAAAGTGCCTATAAGTCTATTGATGTGATGTAATGTGCGGAATAAAAATGGTACATTCGGTTCTTAAAATCAAAAGGAAATGAAAAAAGATTGCGTTTCGTCCATTTTCCGAGTTGAAAAATCGGTATTCTTGAGAAAGGATATTAGATGGACAGGATGGATTCTGTACAAATGCGCGGCCGAGAATGCTTACCTGGGAGCGTCTACCTACTTCCACCTGTCGACACTCGCACGCTCGGTATCATCGCCGTATTATCTGACGCTTGGAATCGGAGATCCGCTCACTCGAGTCGGCGGTAACCTCCCCTTCTCCCCCCGCCGTACCTTACCGTTTTAATAACAAGACCACCGGAGTGATGACGCAATGTCCGAGATACCGCATATCCACGCGAGAGATCACCGGGTGAACGAGTGAGAAGAAGAAAGATAGATCGACATCGATCGCTTTCTTCTTGTACCTTAAGCTCCCGTCGTCGACCTCCACGGCGGCCACCGCGCGGTCGTCGTCGCGTTCACCGCGCGCGTTGCACCGCTTCGTGACTTGGAGATCACCGAAGAATGCATTATTGTCGCGCACACACAAGTAACCCTCTCCCTCTCCCCCACCTCCCTTCTCCCGTTTGTTTGCGGTGTCCCACTCGTTCGTTCGGTCGGTTCGTTCTCTCAGCTTCTGCTTTTGCTCGTTGCTGTTCGCTGCTTCATTTGAATGCCGCACGAGTCCCGGTTCGCCTTCTCATCGAAGAGATCCGTCGTGCTGCACTCCATATGCACGTACGTGAGTTTTACGAGGCAGTATAGATAGAATGGGTGGCGGGTCTCGAGGACGAGGGGAGAACTTTTCGTGCGTGTTTTCCGTTTATTCATCTTCTTTCAATACTCCAGTCGTTTCTTCGGTCTCCTTATTGTCCTCGACTTTTTACTATTTTCTACACATGTACGCCGCATTTCTTCGCGTCTTCGCCGGAAGTACTTCCTCAAAAGGCTCAGAATAGGCGTTTTCTTTTTTCTTTTTTACACCCAAAAAATCTCATTTAAGTTTTGCTGTGTGTGTCTTGTTGGTCATTTAAAAATAAAATTATTATACTGTTATCTCGAATTTACCACGAAAAATTGTACATTTCTGTTGTATGTTTCAGAATATATTTCTGCAAATATATGTTTACAAATATACAACAAATTATATGATTAATATATAAATGATTTTTGTAAAAAAATAATTTTATAAAAATTTAAACACTTCCGTTTTAAAAAAAAAATGAAAAAGGAATACTTATCGAAAAAGAAAAAAATTAAATAACAAATAATTATTCGTATATTGAAGTCGGGAGATTTGTCGGTCATAGAGTGCGGGTATCGCCCAATTATAATATGCGAATAATTATTTGTTATTCCACTCTTTTCATTAATAGAATTTCTTTTTCAGTGGTAATTTTTTAATTATCGTAAAATTATTTTTATTTGGCCTTACGGACTCCAGTCGATGTCCCTTTAGCAATGTTTACGTCAGAAAGGCTATACATGTATATATAATTACTGTATGAAAAATGATTCTCTATTGTCAATAAATCACAATCACTACTACTATTTTTATGTCACTGTCGTCTACTTTTCTTTTTTTTTTTTTTACCTTTACGTGAAAAAGAAAAGAAGTTGTCTTTTATCCCGACGATCAGTCAGGAGTTAAAAAGTAATCGATATGGCGTTGAAAAATAGTTGAGAAATAAGTAAAGTCGAAAAAGACACTTATGAAAACCAGTAAAGAACCAAAAAAAGACTGATGTTCTCGTTCCTTATAATATAGTCTATACGCACTATATTACACAATTTTGTTTTGCTCTCTACTCGGATCGAACGGATATGTCAGGCACTTTATAATTTACAACGAGAGGTATAATATATATCTATGTATAGAGATATAAATTCGCATCTGTATCTATATAGTATATAGTCGGTATATAGTATCGTTCAGTTTAGAGAAAATAGTATGGAAGATACCACGGAACGCAGACGAGATCCCACGGCATCTCGCACAAGATTACAGGGCCAGTAATTAGTATATTGAGCGGTAATTAATATATTGGTCGGGTCGCTGCGAGCGCATAACGTGTTATTACGATGCATGCGCGCGCGAGCGCGATCGAGGGGGACCCGGCAACGCGTATATATATATACATATACTATCTATATATACGATACGGTTCGGCTTTCTTTTTTTTCAGACGACAGATTCGATCGTTTTTGCTCGCTTGGGATAGATCCATGCGTGGACTTCGATCCTCATGAACGCACATATTCAGATGTTCCACGGGGTCCAAGTCGTTCACGACGTTGCAAACTCCGCGCCGACCGATATCTCTTCTCCGCCCCCGATTTATATCGGGTATAAGAGTCGATCTTTCTCGCGCGCTTCAACGGAACCGAATGTACGAAATTCGGTCGACTTCGATACCGAGAAGAGTCCGTGACTTTATTTCGCGGTCGAATTCTTCGAGCTCTCATGGCTACTGCCAAAAGTGGCATAAACCACTTTTCTCCCGCGCTGTAAACTTTAATTTATCGCTGTGGAACACCGTTCGATGATGCGACTTCATTCGTAACGGGTATTCGAGTGCCTATAATTGCCTAAAATTAAGACTCTACTCTATTCTAATTTTTCGTAAATGGTCAACGCTGATTAACTTTCGAGCAAAAAAGATTGCGAACTCGTGATGATCACACATATGGAAAAAAAATACATTGTATATTACGTATGTATTTCTGAAAATATCAACCAATTTACTATAATTAATGTAAAAAAAAATTTCTAAACAGTATATGATAATTTAAAAAATATATTTTCCGAATTCAACACACTTTTAATATGTTTATGGCACATTTTTTCTATATATTTGATTACCAATTGGGCAGCGAAAAAAAAAACTGATCGCGTCTTGTATCGTATCGCAACAATTATTTGTTTTTATAATAATCGTAACGTCGATTCGAGAGAAAAAAAAGGATTATAAATTATTCCCCAGAAAACTAACTTTAGCTATTTCTTACACATACTACACAGGTGCAACACGTGTCGACCATCCAAAAGAATTCGTATTTACAACACACCGGCGCGAGAGATTCCGTACAGCAGTCACTCTCGTTTTTTTTCTTTCTCTCCCGTCTCCTACTCAGTTAGGAATTACTTTAGCATCGGCATTTGCGGCAAAGTGTTGCAAAAAAGCGTTTTCCCAGCAGCAACTTTGGAATAGTGGCAATCGATCGGGTGGTAATCTACCGATAGATAACTCTCTCCTTCTATCTCATAGATTACCCGAGTGGTCTATTCGTACGCAGGTTTAAACGAAACCGTGCAACGGATTCTAGGGTAGGATTGCAAAAAAATAAAAAATAAAAAAAAATTGCGAGTGCGCGACTAAGTTAGCGAAAGAGCGAGTTAGACAGAGATTCGCCCGATCGGGCAACAAGTCTATGCCGAGAAGAACTTCAATGACCACGACGACGAGTCCGCATAGTAGTAAACGGAATCAAGTGACATATAGATCTGCACTTGTACGATAGAACTGTATACCTATATGGCAAAGTGATTTGCCACAGTATTAGTGCAGGCGATATCGCGGAAAGTCCCTTAAGGCTTAAAGTCCCGTGCGAATAGCCGATCTCTCTCGATGTAAACCGCGCGTCTGAATCGACTATTCGATGAGCGTTGGGTTAAAGAGGATTGCTATACAAAGCGTAGAAAGAGTTTTCAATCCATGAATATTTAGCTTTGCCTCGGTAAGCTGCCGCGAGCGCGAGCGCCGCCGATCGCGCTACTGCTCTGTAATACCGCAATGGAGTATTTATTCGCGATCGCGGTTTTATATCACTCAAGTACGCGTCTCGGACCGGCGCTCTCCACTCGTCGCTCCGCGGCTAAGCATTGCTAATACCCCGATACCCATAGATGTATATAAGCTTTACCGGTCGTGTATGTGGGAATCGGCAATTCTCAAAGGAGCACTCACACAGCCGACTAATGGATATAAGATTGTGGCGTTGCTTCCCTAAGGAAGTGAGCGCACTTCCTCGGGATATAAACTTCAATGCGAAGGATATATTGTATGCTATATCGTACGGTACCTATTTGGATCGATCTTCGTTTCCGCATAGACTTGTTTAACCATTTTGATACTAAATTTATCTTTATTATATTTTACTGTAACTAGTAACACGGAGACAGGACAGCAAGAGCGTGTCACTGAAAAATAGAACTTCGGGAAGTTAATACTATTGAATCTGTGACTATAGCGTCAAAATAGTAAATAAAGTAAAAGTAAACATATTTCTCGTATACACAGTTTAACATCGCACTTACATGTATCTCTTATACATTACAACATGCCACCATAAATTTCTTGTACTTCAAAGCGATCAGATGCTGATTAATCCCATACGTTTTTTTTTTTTTTTTTTTTTAACACACGAATAGTCCGATCTCTTGGCTTATGACTCGGTAGAGAGGAAGGAATAGAGCGCGCAGAGTAGTCTCAGCTCTCGCTCTTTAAAGGTAACGTCATTAACAGAGATACGGAGGCTGGGACTGCGACCGCGGCCAATGCCATGGGAAATCGACGTCGGCGCTCACGGTGTTACCTTATCCGTGAGTTCAATCGATTCTATGCTCTCTCTCCCGCTCGATGTGGTTCCGACCTCGAACTGAGCACGAGCCATGTATCTCTAATCATATAGTGTGTAACTACGTGCATACAAAGTTAGAAAAAAAAAATTGTTGTTTTAGCTAAAAGCTGACAGTCAATTATTGATTTACTCACTTATTTTTATTTTATCGACTATTTATTTATTATTTTTCGTAAGTTTAAATAAGTTCCGACACCATTTTTTTTATTAGTATTCTATTTATATATAATTGATTGATATATTGTTTGGTTAATACGATAGCTTTTTTGAGAAATTCAAAAATTCGGAATGTGCGTTGTCCTAATATTGATGCGCGATATATTACGATCGGCTGTTGCCCTTTCTGCTTTATCCTCGATCATCTCTCCACGTGCTCAACCTGCCTGAGCTTATAAAAGGAACCAGCAATTACCAGGCGACCGCGTTCTCGCTAATTATACCACCGAGAAAACGAAGAAGAACCATACAGCACGAGAGAAGCTATATAAATTATATTATCGAAGTTACGGTAGAAATTCTTCGGTATTCATTCAAATTACATAATAAAATCTTCGCCCTTTCGAGGATAGTATGCAATATTAGATGAAAAATCTGAACGAGAATCGGCATATACTAAAACACGTCCCCCAATAGTTGGTCTGCTATTTGGTTCTGCCAAAAAATGAATCGCTTTTCGTGGAAATTATCGTTTCCACTCAGTGACACATCCGAACCGTTACCGATTTTTAGATAGTGCCGCTCATTGCCGTAAGATTGCCAATAAAATAACTCGGGAAATAGTTTCGAAACTGGAGTCCTGAAATTTAACGAAATAAAATATGATGATAGAATCATTCGTTTGACGTAACGAGCATCCAATGCATAGCAGCATTGCGTTGCATTTAAGAATATTCTCACCCGGTGTGTGCAAATGAAGTCCACAACTCAATCATAGTGTCGATCATCAGTTCATCAGATTCGCTCAAACGACGCAAATGCTGGGGAAACTCGGTGCTCATTGGAAACATGTATATCAAATCGTCACCGTGAGTTACACCTATATCGTCGTTACTGCCGATCACGCGTGATGTTCCGCTTATGTTCCCTCGGTATTCAAATGAGTAGAAATACGTAGGAACTTCTGGCGATTCATTATATTTAAGTCGTGATACATAATCCGCGCTAAACAAAAACGCCGCATCGCTTATAAACTTTGTCATCTGCTTAAGGAACTGAAAGAAGCGAGAATAACATGCTTCAACTTATTTAAATACAGATGAACGATATTAAGTCAATGGACTTACTGTTCCTTTGTCGCTGGGATCGGTGTCCTTAAAGTAGAAGCGTTTGAAACGAGAAGCGTAGACGTCAGGTCTATCTTTGAATGAAATACTCGTGATATACCATACAAAGGCATCCAAGTTTTTCGCATATTTTTCATAGATGGTATCGTTTGCGTAAAGTTCTTAAATCATAAGAATTGAGGAAAAAATCGTATTAAATATCAATAGTAAAAATAACAGATCGAATACTGAAAGAGACTTACGGGCAGTGAACATGAGACCTTCGTCACGGACCACACCTTCTATTGCCGGATATCTTTTTAATCTGTATTTCAACATTTTATGAAGTGGAAAGAACGGCATGAATGCACCACTTTCCGCAAGTTCTTCCGTTGGACCCCAAGTAGCGAAGCGATAGAACGTGTTGTTGAAAATATCGTTCGAGTCGACAAGCTTGTGAATGTCTACTTTTCGTAGACAATCAACTAGTGTTTTGGAATCATTTGTCGAACAATCAAGATATTTGCCGAGATGTTTAGCCTGCATGTTGTACTTGTCTCTGTCGTTAAAGGCCCAGAAAGCAAATGCATTTCCACTCTGAAGTATGTACTGATTAAACAAACCTGTACCCACGAAAATGTTGGTCTGATTAGTCAACGAATTTTGAAACTGTTCTATATCAGAACTTCTTTTGAGTAGAAATGTCCGTATTTAATGAGAATACATTTGTTCATTATGAATTCTAATGATTGTCCTTCATGCGTAATAACAGAATGATAGAGTCGAAAATTATATTTCGCATAAATTTACCGGAATATGTACAGAATAAAAATACAAACCGTAACTTGCGTCAGATAGGGTGTGCAGATCCACGCTTGCAGCTCCCGCATCCTGTCCGAAAATGGTTATTTTATTTGGATGGCCGCCGAACGCGATGATGTTTTCTTTTACCCATTGAAGAGCTAGAACCTGATCTTTGAGCCCAAAATTCCCAGGCGCATGCCGATCACCGGTTGCCAAAAAACCGAGAATCCCGAGACGATAGTTCAGTGTCACCAACACGACATCTTTATCCAACAGGTACTGTGGTCCAAAATTTGTTGAACTTGCGTTTCCTCTCACAAAATCACCGCCGTGAATGTACACCATCACAGGGTACAAAGTATAGTTTGTATCAGAAAACCAGGAATCCTAGAATTCCAGGTTATAAAAAAAAATCATACAAATATTCTGCCCGGAAAAAAGTCTTCTTTCTGTATTATTCAGCCCGAGCAAGAAAGTTGAATTCACCTCATAACTGTACACATTCAAGTACAAGCAATCTTCGTTGCCTACGACTGAGCCATCATCATCGATTTGTGGGCACTGATTCGGATCGGTATCGGTCACCAAAGTACCGTCCCATCGTTGTGGTTTCTCAGGATTTTTGAACCTGATGATTTTTAAACCAAATGAGTTTCACAAACAATTTACAATTCAATGTCCAAGTTCTTGTTTTCATAGCTTTACATCAGAATTCACAGGATGAACATAAGAATACATAAAAGAAAAGATCAACAGGTTTGAAATATTATGAACAGATTTTGTAATACCGGAGCGGACCGACTGGTGGTTTTGCGTAAGGTATTCCAAGGAACGCATTGACTTTCCGACCATTTCTCGTGGTCAATGTCGTTCCTCTTATATTCCCGTAATTAAAGTAAGCTTCTTGCCCAACAACAAATTTAATGTCCAAAGACAGTAACATGTAGAGCATTAGATGTAATGTTTTGAGACTGCGCGCCATGGCGAACAATAATGTTATGTTCCATTCTTTTGCAGATCGGCGCATATAGTATCATGTCGTTGTCGCGATAAGCAGGCACGATTTTTCTAATCATGTTCTTTCCTGTGCGGTGTAAATCATTCGTCCGTAAACAATTCCATTGCGGACATAAATCATTCGTCCGTAAACAATTTCAGCGCCCAAAACCAGTAAGCCAGAAATAACTAATTGCAATGTTTACACCCTAACGATCGTTGACGGCAAATTGCATCACACATTCGCGGATTAGCATACCTTAGATATCGTATACGATAAGGAAAATTGTCAACTAAATAGCTTAAATAGTCATTTAGCTTAGAATTTCGGCAGTATACAATCGCTTATAGAAATATTTGTATTAAGCCGATTTTTCATGAATAACCCGCGACGCTTTAGATCGTTAGATGAGGTCGTATTGATGAACAAAATAGACCAATTATTGGTATAATTATGCAGGATGATTGAACGTAGAAGTTGATAAATTGGCTTCCAGCTATAATGACCGGTATTGTTCGACCGTGAAGCGCTAAATGCGACAAGAAAATATCGCAGATCGAGTATGGACAATGAATAATTTATTCGGCCATGCAAATCCGCAGGTCACATAGAAAATGTATGTATAGTATAGATAGAGAAGTATGTAAGTGTCTTACAGATTTATTGACATTACATAACCACGAACAACAGACGTCAACTTATTCATTTACCCCATTCGAATGCCCCCATGGTGTTTGTATACATTTCAGTGTACATTTCAAATACCCAAAAACCATATCCGTACATGTTGAAATTATCGTGGCGACTCAGCGACGTGTCGGAATTGTTACCGATTTCTAGATACGCCCGTTCCTCGGTATAGGGTGGCCAAAAAAATGGCTCGGGAAAGGGTTTCGTACTTGGAATCCTAAAATTTAACGGAGCAAAGTACGAATATATAATTATGTCGTATGACAATACGAGTATCGACTACAGATTTATTCGTAGCATTTAAGAATATTCTCACCCATCACGGGCAAATGAAGTCCACAAGTCAATCATAGTGTCAATCATCTGTTCATCCGATTCACTGTACTCAAGCTGTTGTTGGCCAAACTGCGTGGCGTTCATTGGAAACATATATATCAAATCATCACCGTGATCTACACCTATGTTATCGTTACTACCGATCACACGTGAAGTTTGGCTAATTGTCCCTCGATATTCGAACGAGTAATAATAAGTCATTGCTTTCGAGGGACCAGCCCAGTCGAAAATCATACTGCGTAAAAACACCGTGTCGGTTATAAAATTTGTCATTTGCATAGTAAACTGAAAGAAACGAGGAAAATTAATCTCTATTTATTTTTAATAAAAATACAATATCAAGTTGATGGACTCACTGTCTCTTTATCGCTGGGTTCTGTATCGTCGAAGTAAAACTTTTTAACATGATCGATGGGAATTTTAGTTTCACCACCCATATAAAGCATTGTCACATACTGAAGAAAAGCATCGAAATTATTTTTTATTTTTTCATACACGTCATCGTTTGAATAAAATTCTGAAATCATAGCAATCAAGAAATATTCATATTAATAGTTAATAGTACGTTAATAACGAATTGGATACTGTATGACACCTACGTGCAGTCAATATGAGACCTTCATCGCGAGTATAACCTATTATTGACGGGTAGCTCTTCAAGTGTGCATACATCCATTTTTCTGTTGGATCGAACGACATGAATGAACCACGGTGATGAGGCTCTTGCGTTGGACCCCATGTATTAAAGATATACAACGTATCGTTGAAAATGTCATTCGTGTCAACGAGACTGTGAATGTCTATCTGTCGCAGACATTCAATTAGAACTTCGGAATTTCTCGTTGAACAATTGAGATATTCGCCCAGATCACGAGCGTACTTTTTGTATTCGTTTATTTCGGTGAAGGCCCAGAAACATAATGCATTTCCGCTCTGAGATATGTACTGACGGAACAAGCCTATGGACATTGCAATTTTCCTTTGATAAGTTACTAAACTTAAAAACCGTATTCCATAACAGGTTGTTTTGATTTATTATTGTTATTGAAAATGATAATGTTTATCAATGAAATAGAAGTACAGACCGTCACTTGCATCGGATAAGGAGTGTAGTTGGACGCTTGCGCCACCGGCGCCCTGTCCGAAAAGCGTTATTTGGGACGGATCGCCATGCAAATAAATAATGTTTTCCTGTACCCATTTTAGTGCGAGGACCTGATCTTTAAGACCGAAATTTCCAGTCGCATGCTGATCGCCGGTTGCCAAAAAGCCAAGCACGCCGAGACGATAGTTCAGTGTCACCAATATGACATCCTTATCCAATAGGTACTCTGGTCCATACATTGTTGAACTTCCGTTTCCCCTCACAAAATCACCGCCGTGAATGTAAACCATCACAGGGTATAAAGTCCAATCCTCGTCTTCCTCTGCTCTCTCTTCTGTCCAAATCTAGCATAACATATTGTCATGAAATCTCTAAAAATATTCCGTACGTAAAAAATTTCTTTCGATACTATTCGGCCGATTAAGGTGGTTAAATTTACCTTTGGCGTGTAGACGTTTAGATATAAGCAATCTTCGTCGCCTACGACTAAGCCATTATCATCAATTTGTGGACACTGATTCCCATCGGTGTCAGCCACGAAAGTATCGTCCCAACTTTCTGCTGGCTCAGGATTTTTAAATCTGTACAATGAATATTACAAACCAATTTGTAGTTCATTGCTCAAGTTGTTCTCTCGATGTTGTGCATCCAAATTTACAGAGTGGCACGTATGAGAATACATTCACGGAATGACCAGAAAGTCTGGAAATTATGAACATTTTTCGTAATACCTGAGTCGACCGATCGGTGGTTTCGCGTAAGGTATTCCAAGGAACGCTTTGATGATCCTACCGTTTCTCGTGGTAATTGTCTTTCCTGATATAATTCCATCAAGAATATAAGCTTCTTCTTCTTTTGCTAGAACGAGTTTAATATAACTATACAGCAGTATGCAGATAGTTAGTTGCAAAGTCCTCAGTGTACTCGACATGCTTACAAAAGCGTACTGTTACATTTTCTGGCATTTTCTGTCATTTTTTGGCGCGTCTTACATTATGTAGACTTCGAGATAATGAAGCGTGACCATAACACAGTGAGTAATTACAGACCATCAATGACACGTTCATCGAAGTACGAAAGCAAAATACGACATATCGGAAGTGGGATAAGAATGACGTCCACGAACATGTTTTCCAATCGTTATCTTGTACTGAGGACACCAGTCACCCGACCGTGTCTTCTATTGTTGTTTTAGCTTCAAGCTGACAGTTAATTATTGATTTATTCATTTATTTTTATTTTATCGACTATTTATTTACTATTTTTCATAAGTTTAAATAAGTTTAGTCACCATTTTTCTTTAATATTCTATTTATAGGTATATAATTGATTGATATATCGTTTGGTTAATACGATAGCTTTGTTGAGAAATTGAAAAATTCGGAATGTGCGGTGTCCTAATATTGATGCACGATATATTACGATCGGCTGTTGCCCTTTCTGCTTTATCCTCGATCATCTCTCCACGTGCTCAACCTGCCTGATAAAAGGAACCAGCAATTACCAGGCGACCGCGTTCCCGCTAATTATACCACCGAGGAAACGAAGAAGAACCATACAGCACGAGAGAAGCTATATAAATTTTATTATCGAAGTTACGGTAGAAATTCTTCGGTATTCATTCAAGTTGCATGGTAAAATTTTCGTCCTTTCGAAAATAGTATACAATATTAGTCAAAAGATCTGAACAAGAATCAGCATATGCTAGACAATAGCTCACGACATATCGCTCATATCGTTCGGGTCGACAAGCTTGTGAATGTCTACTTCTCATAGACAATCGACTAGTCCTTTGGAATCACTTGCCGAACAACCAAGATATTTGCCGAGATGTCTAGAGTGCATTTTGTACTCGTCTATGTCGTTAAAGGCCCAGAAAGACAATGAACTGACTAAATGTAGTCAGATATGTACTGACTAAATAAACCTGTACCCACGAAAATGTTTGGTTGATTAGTCAAGGAATTTTGAAACTGTTCTTTATTAAAGCTTCATTTGAGTAGAAATGTCCTTATATAATGAGAAAACATTTGTTCATTTTAATTCTAATGATCGTCCGTCATGCGTAATAACAGAATGATAAAGTCGAAAATGATATTTCGCGCAAAATTACCGGGTTATGTCCGGAATAAAAATACGAACTGTCACTTGCGTCCGATATGCTGTGCAGATTCACGCTTGCACCTCCCGCATCCTGTCCGAAAATGGTTATTTCATATGGATTGCCACCGAACGCGATGATGTTTTCTTTCACCCATTGGAGAGCGAGCACCTGATCTTTGAGCCCAAAATTCCCAGGCGCATGCCGATCACCGGTTGCCAAAAAACCGAGAACCCCGAGACGATATTTCAGTGTCACCAACACGAAATCTTTATCCAAAATGTGGTCCAAAATTTGTTGAACTTACGTTTCCTCTCACAAAATCACCGCCGTAAATGTACACCGTCACAGCGTAGAAATTGACCTTTTCTTCAGAAAACTAGCATTACAGATTATAAAAAAAATTGATAAAAATATCCTACCGGGAAATAAGTCTTCTTTCTGTTTTATTCGGCCCGAGCAAGAAATTTGAATTCACCTCCCAACTGTACACATTCAAGTACAAGCAATCTTTGCTGCCTACGACTCAGCCATCATCATCGATTTGTGGACACTGATTCGGATCCGTATCGGTCACCAAAGTATCGTCCCATGGTTGTGCTTTCTCAGGATTTTTAAACCTGATGATTTTTAAACCAAATGAGTATCACAAACAATTTACAATTCAATGTCCAAGTTCTTGTTTTCAAAGTTTTACATCAGAATTCACAGGATAAACATAAGAATACATACATGAAAAGATCAGCAGACTTGACATATTATGAACAGTTTTGTAATACCTAAGCGGACCGACTAGTGGTTTTGCGTATGGTATTCCAAGGTACGCATTGACCTCCCGACCATTTCTCGTAGTCAATGTCGTTCCTTTTATATTCCCGTAAATAAAATGGCTGTGGCTAGTCGTCCGACTTCAGACGATTTTGCGATTTTTTATTCGTCCGACTGAAAAAGGCAAATTTGTGATATATAAAGCGGACGATTAATATTCTTTTATTTGTTCGATCGTCGGACGAATAGCGATATGTTATTCTTCCGACAATTCTATCAAGAAAATTTAAAAATTCGATGGTCGGACGTTTAGCGATGTAATATTCGTCCGACTGTCGGACGAATAATGGTCCCTTATTTGTCGGAAATCGGACGATTTTGCGATTTTTCATTCATCCGACTGAAAAGGAAAATTTGTAATATATAAAGCGGACGATTAATATTCTTGTATACATCCGATCGTCGAACGAATAGCGATATGTTGTTCGTCCGACAATTGCACCAAGAAAATTTAAAAATCCTCTGGCTAGTCGTCCGATTGCGGACGAATAATGGTCCCTATAATAGTATTTATTTCTTCAGTCCGAGGGGTGGTTATGTTTAATCATAGTGAATAGTAGTATTTATTTCTGCAGTTGGGGAGCTTCGCCCCCCGAACCCCCTACCGGGGTTTCGCTCCTGGACCCCAAATCGTATATAGTTACATTTGTTCTGCGTGCGATACATCGTGAGGTGCGGGCGGGGGGGTTGACATTTGTTTGTCGAACGATTATAAAAAAATTATTCGTCCGACAATGGGTAATCGAACAAAAAATGTCGATATTTACTTGTCGGACGATTAGAAAAAAATTATTCGTCTGACACTGATTATCGTACTGAAAATTTCGATATTTACTTGTCGGACGAATAATTTTCCCATAATCGTCCGATAGTCGGTTTTTTTTATTCGTCCGTAGTCGGACGACTAGTCACTTCCAAATAAAATAGTCTTCTTGTCCGACAACAAATTGAATGTCGAAAGACATTAACATGTAGAGCATTAGTTGTAATGTTTTCGGATTGCACGCCATGGCAAACAATAATGTTATGTTCCATTCTTTTGCGGATAGGCGCATACATTATCATGTCGTTTTCGTGATAAACAGTCACAGTTCTTCTAGTCATGTTCTTTTCTGTTCGATGTTTATTGTGGACATAAATCATTCGTCCTTAAACAAATCCAGCGTACAAAAACAGTAAGCCAGAAAGAACTAATTGCAACGTTTACAGCCTATCGATCGTTGATAGTCAACTGCGTGACACATTCGCGTATAAGCCTACCTTACATAACGTATACGATAAGGAAAAGTGTCAAATAAATAGCTCAAATATTCGTTTAGCTTAGAATTTCGGCAGTATACAATCGGTTATAGAAATATTTGTATTAAGCCGATTTTTCATCAATAACCCGCGACGCTTTAGATCGTTAGATGAGGTCGTATTGATGAACAAAATAGACCAATTATTGGTATAATTATGCAGGATGATTGAACGCAGAAGTTGATAAATTGGCCTCCAGCTATAATGACCGGTATTGTTCGACCGTGAAGCGCTAAATGCGACAAGAAAATATCGCAGGTCGAGTATGGGCAATGAATAATTTATTCGGTCATGCAAATTTGCAGGGCACATAGAAAATCTATGTACAGTATAGATAGAGAAGTATTTAACTGTCTTACAGATTTATTGACATTACATAACCACGAACAACAGACGTCAACTTATTCATTTACCCCCTACTAATGCGTCCATGAACTTTGAATATAATTCGTCGCCCACTTGAATTTTCCAAAAAACAGTTCTGCCGATGGTAGAATTATCATGGCGACTCAGCGACGTGTCGGAATTGTTACCGATTTGTAGATACTGTTCACTGGTGTAAGGTGGCCAAAAAAATGGCTCGGGAAAGCGTTTCGAATTTGGAATCCTAAAATTTAACGGAACAAAGTACGAATATACAATTATGGCATATGACAATATGAGTATCGACTACAGATTTATTCGTAGCATTTAAGAATATTCTCACCCATCACGGGCAAATGAAGTCCACAAGTCAATCATAGTGTCAATCATCTGTTCATCCGATTCACTGTACTCAAGCTGTTGTTGGCCAAACTGCTCGGCGTTCATTGGGAACATATATATCAAATCATCACCGTGATCTACACCTATGTTATCGTTACTACCGATCACACGTGAAGTTTGGCTAATTGTCCCTCGATATTCGAACGAGTAATAATAAGTCATTGCTTTCGAGGGACCAGCCCAGTCGAAAATCATACTGCGTAAAAACACCGTGTCGGTTATAAAATTTGTCATTTGCATAGTAAACTGAAAGAAACGAGAAAAATTTATCTCTATTTATTTTGAATAAAAATACAATATTAAGTTGATGGACTCACTGTCTCTTTATCGCTGGGTTCTGTACCGTTGAAGTAAAACTTTTTAATATGATCGATGGGAATTCTAGTTTCATCACGCATATAAAGCATTGTCACATACTGAAGAAAAGCATCGAAATTATTTTTTATTTTTTTATACACGTCATCGTTTGAATAAAATTCTGAAATCATAGCAATCAAGAAAGATTCATATTAAATGTTAATAGTACGTTAATAACGAATCGGATACTGTATGACACCTACGTGCAGTCAATATGAGACCTTCATCGCGAGTATAACCCATTATTGACGGGTAGCTCTTCAAGTCTGCATACATCCATTCTTCTGTTGGATCGTACGACATGAATGAACCACTGTGATGAGGCTCTTGCGTTGGACCCCATGTATTAAAGATATACAACGTATCGTTGAAAATGTCATTCGTGTCAACGAGACTGTGAATGTCTATCTGTCGCAGACATTCAATTAGAACTTCGGAATTTCTCGTTGAACAATTGAGATATTCGCCCAGATCACGAGCGTACTTTTTGTATTCGTTTATTTCGGTGAAGGCCCAGAAACATAATGCATTTCCGCTCTGAGATATGAACTGACGAAACAAGCCTGTGGACATTACAATTTTCCTTTGATAAGTTACTAAACTTAAAAACCGTATTCCATAACAGGTTGTTTTGATTTGTTATTGTTATTGAAAATGATAATGTTTATCAATGAAATAGAAGTACAGACCGTCACTTGCATCGGATATGGAGTGTAGATGGACGCTTGCGCCACCGGCGCCCTGTCCGAAAAGCGTTATTTGGGACCGATCGCCATGCAAATAAATAATGTTTTCCTGTACCCATTTTAGTGCGAGGACCTGATCTTTAAGACCGAAATTTCCAGTCGCATGCTGATCGCCGGTTGCCAAAAAGCCAAGCACGCCGAGACGATAGTTCAGTGTCACCAATATGACATCCTTATCCAATAGGTACTCTGGTCCATACATTGTTGAACTTCCGTTTCCCCTCACAAAATCACCGCCGTGAATGTAAACCATCACAGGGTATAAAGCCCAATCCTCGACTTCCTGTACTTCCTCTTCTGTCCAAATCTAGCATAACGTATTGTCATGAAATCTCAAAAAATATTGCGTACGTAAAAAATTTATTTGGATACTATTCGGCCGATTAAGGAGGTTAAATTTACTTTTGGCACGTAGACGTTTAGATATAAGCAATCTTCGTCGCCTACGACTAAGCCATTATCATCGACTTGTGGACACTGATTCGCATCGGTGTCAGCCACGAAAGTTTCGTCCCAACTTTCTGGTGGCTCAGGACTTTTAAATCTGTTCAATGAATTTTACAAACCAATTTGTAGCTCATTCCTCAAGTTGTTCTCTCGAACTTGTGCATCCGAATTTACAGAGTGGCACGTATGAGAATACATTCACGGGATGACCAGAAAGTCTGGAAATTATGAACATTTTTCGTAATACCTGAGTCGACCGATCGGTGGTTTCGCGTAAGGTATTCCAAGGAACGCTTTGATGTTCCTGCCGTTTCTCGTGGTAATTGTCTTTCCTGATATAATTCCATTAAGAGTATAAGCATCTCCTTCATCTGCTAAAACGAGTTTCATATAAGTATACAGCAGTATGTAGATAGTTAGTTGCAATCTCCTCAGTGTACTCGACATGGCTAACAAAAGCGTACTGTTACATTTTCTGGCATTTTCTGGCGCGTATTACATTATGTAGATTTAACAAACGAACGAAGTAATGAAGCGTGACCATAACACAGTGACTAACTACAGTCCAATCGCACTAACTACGCGGCAATCGCACTTTCAACGAAGTATGAAAGCAAAATACGACAAATCGGAAGTGGGATAAGAGTGACATCCACGAACATGTTTTCTAATCGTTATCTTGTACTTAGGACACCAGTCGTATAATTCTTCAGTACTCCTTCTTCTATTTTACCATAAAACAGTTTGTAGAAAACCTCTGCTGATATCATGCCAACTTTTCCAAATTCGAAATATCTGCAAACAACTGGTCGATAGCAAATTATGAAAATTATAGTGAAAATGGCCACGACCAGTGCATCAACTCTATAAGCAGATTTTACGGGGGTATATTCGTCAATTTTGCAATATCACTAGTAGCGCGGTAATAAATGTTCACATGAGATATTTATTTATTATTTACGTTTCTTATACAGGTACGTCGCCATGTCCGTGAACACTATCGTAAGTTAGACTGTTTGTCAATCGAATCACGATCTGGAAAATCTCATAGTGGCACTTTTAGCCTTTGCCAGTGAGTCTCCATGACGCTGAGACCTCTGACTTTCCGGAGGAGAAAACTCGAGTTTCCCAGCAAACACACATATATATACGTCAGTTCGAGTTATTGCAAAGAGGCTATCCCCCCGTTCGCTACGTCATAGTTAATGTGCTTCATGATCGTACAATACCATCGACTGTCTATCCTTGCATCCCGTCGAGAGATTGCGAGCCGGACGATCTCGCCAATCCGTTCGCGATTCTGAAGGCCTCATAGGCCCGATCTCAAGTGAAAAGTCGCGGGAATCGAGCTATCGAAGCTGTTGCGCATGGACCCAGCTGCAGTTAAGCAGCAGAGGCGCGGTGTGATCTATCGTATTGTGGGATCGAGGGAACCCCGTAGAATGCCCTCGTATACAGAGATCTATATACGTACATACATATATATATATATATAAATGCACCCGGGTAACGGGCACCTCTGCAGCATCAAGGGCAAGGTGAACGCGCTCGAGACGCGATCGTACTTATTTCGTAAGGCGCGCAGAATCGCGAAAATGCGAACCGATCCATTCTCACCCCGCGCTCTGTACACTTCGCGTATACTTAGGCCTCGATACGGACGAGAACTTGTTCCGTAGTTGTACAGCTCTGCCCATTTGAAACAGCGAGCGAATGATCGAAGAATCGAATCGATGCTATATGTATAGCCATTGCCAATCGACACCCAGAGCAATTGAAGTAACGAATGGTTATGAGGGAATTGCTGAAGAGAACAGGCATCGTTCGACACTCGAGGCCGGATGAGAAATCGAACGTTACCCATCTCGCGGGTCGTGGTTAATGATCGGGTCATTGATTGGGTATATCTCACGACTGGCGCTTGTGTCTGCTTCGACAGAAATTGTAAACGAGCTGCTAAGTGCCCGATCGTTACCTATAGATCCTTGACGCCAAAGGAAAAAAAAATCGAAAAAGAAAGGATTCATTGAATGGTAGAATCATCGGTTAGATCCTTGATGGCAGCCAAGAAATTGTAGGCACATCCCCCATGGAAATGACATATAAATATATATAATATATACGCGATGTAAAATTATATATAAGATTTAGCATTTCTTGCCATTGTATATAAAGATATATCTTTTATGTATTCTGACGTATGTATACTTTATTTCTGTCGAGAATGACGAGGTTGTTAGGCTGTTAAAAAATCATAATCCGATTACCGCTTTGTGGAGACAAATAAACGTTGGAGAATAAAACACGCGACAACATCACACCGCATCGCGCACTTATATAAAATGAATAAATAAAATTAATAATAGATGTAATTACTCAAGCAATTCCGCGAACGGTAAACCACTGATCTATCAGGATAAAGATATGTCGCTGATGACAATAAAATTCTACTTGTCACAAGAAATTACGAATGTCCTGTGTCACACATCGTCGTGTGACCAAAGAATTCGATCTGCGATATCATTTAACGGTTAATCGAGGGTCGCGTAATGTGATAAAAAAGAAAATTATCCAATGAACACAGAACCAGAAGTGGAAGCAATAGCGGGCATCGGGATTAGCATATCGCGTGTGCAACTACATGGTCGCGTGCTGACCGATCGTTCAGCACTATTTTAACATTTTTTTCTTCGATTCCCTTCGCTTTGTGCTGGTAAAAGGGTACTTATCAAGACTAAACGACTGCATCAAGCGCAGAAACAACATGACACAATACCACGACAACTATAGATATGTTTACCGCACGATAATCACGATTTACTAATTTTATTAAGTTGATTCTTTCATCGATTTTACCTCTCGCATTTTTCATGTTTTTAGCCGGTTGATTATTAAGAGCTTTTTATGTTAATAGAGATTTTAGTGACTTCCGGAGTATCTCGTGTTCGATGGGCAAATAATCTTATGACACAAATACGATGATAAAAAACAAATTTCTCGTTATTTTACTCGAATGAAAATTCCGTTAGAAAATATCGCTCTTGCTTTTCAGTCATACGGATTAAGTATATACCGAAGTTTTCACAAGTAAATGAATAGTGTAATAAAAATTAATAATAACATTTTAATACAATCTTATATCGTGTATTATATACATAAATATAGAATAAATATTCCGAAATATACATTATTTTAGGAGAGTTAAAAAACAAAGAAAAAAATCACTTTCGCATCGCCTATTTTAGTTTTCGTTTGTAAAAGTTCTGAATTGCGCGGTAGAAACTTTTTTAATATTAATGGATAAACGTTTCCCGGATATATTCTTCGGTTCTCATTAACTTATCGCATATTATTTTATACTTTTACCAATACCAATATTCAACGAACGATACATTGGATTGCAGTTCATGGAATACGGGTATATAATCGAGGTAAATGAATTACCGATGGAAAGTTCATATAACGAATATATATATCGAGTTACGAAGCCAAGAAAATTTAGTGCTATATTCCCCCCGCTGTGGTGCGGAATATTTCTTGCGACTTCTAAAGCGATACCTCGTTCCGCGCATCTTCCGATATATACAACTCTGCTTAGAAAACTACACAAGCGTACGAAACACGTACGGGCGGCATATAGTTCGCTTACGGTGGGATACACGGCAAAGAAAGAAGATTCTCCTGTCTGCGTGATGGGCCTCTCGTACCTCGAGGACTATACCTACGACCTTCCGCGAGCGCAGCGCGATTCACCGATAGAAGTGCCGTTCGCCTCGGCGCAACAGGCACATTCGCAATATTCGCAATTCCCTCCCGTCAACGGTATACGTATTGCGATACGTATGCCATTAGCTATCGGCCGGCAGGCCGTTTGTTGGCGCGTATGTTCCGAGGCAAGACGGTGCTACGGGATGCGCTGTACCAGGGCCCCTGGCACAGGTAGCACAAGTAACAGCGGCAGTAACACAGCATCAACTATGTACAGTCGAATCTCTCGTAATCGTTCTTGGCCCCTCCCCCTCCTTGCTTGCCTCGGCAAAACCTCTTTTGTTTGTATTTTATAAATTTTAGCTACGATCTGTTCGATTGGATTACATTTTTGTGTCGTGAGATCCACATGGAATAAAAATATATACAAAGATATATTAGAAATATATGAAATCCGGCATTTTTATATAATCGATATATTAATTTAATTAATTAGAATAATATATAATAACATATATTGCTATATATTTGATGATATATTTGCAAATGTATATTGGTAATAGATCTTTTTTTCACGAAAATATATTAAATATATCATAGATATATTTTGCAATATATTTTTGGTTCCATGCGGGGAAAATCCGCGAGAAAAAATAGGACAAATAGCGTAGTTAGAATTTTCTTCTCACGCGTAATCTCCGCGTGAGGAATACTATAAAATACGAAGAAGAAATTTTAAAAAATTCAATCCGATTCAGACTAATTTTTATTTTTTCGTCGACAGAAAAGATAAAATCAAACAAAATAAAATAAAATGTTTAAAAAAATAAAAATACAAAAAATAAAATATGATCGGAGTTAAAATTGGATAAGTACACGGAATTGAATGAATTGATCGTAAAGGTTCGGCTTGACTTACGAGAATCTCTACTGTACACTAACGCTGGTAGCGCAAGAGATATCTGCTATCTTTTCTACTACACATACTCACTTGCACTCTTGCGCGATCGACGTCTCGGCCGCGACCCGAGCGATCGGCAGAGGCCTCACTTCATCGTCGCAACCGCACCATCTCGTCGGGCCTCTGAGTAACGAGTCGTCGTTCGCTTCTGGCTCCGTTCTTTTACTCTCAGTCTCGATCGTTTGCTAATTTTATAACGCTTCGGTGTCGCGATTCTTATGCATCGGTAAGGGGGTGTAGGGGAATGAATAAAAGAAACAAAACAAAAAAAAATGTACAAGACGTACGGATCGCGAGTCCGTTCACTTCGACTGTATGTAGTTACCAAACTCTATGGTTACAATCCAATGTATATGGCGTTTATGTTTATGTGTGTTATGCATTATGTGCGAACGTATTACGACCTTCTGTTGTTTTCATGTCTCATTTCTTGATCTTCTTTTCACTACGTTCAAATTGCTAAATCATAACTTCGAGAGATATACGCGGAGTCTTCACCGGTTACAATGCAGAGTACAAACCGGAGGGACTGTGTTTATAACAAACACGAAACAAAAAAAAAACAAAAAAAAAATTGAATCGCGGTGTGTGAGACTCGATGCTCGCGAGATCCGAGGATTTATACATCGCTCATTGTAGCATCTTCCATTGTTTATATTATAGATCTCTTCTTGTATCTAACCGATCGATGTGTATCGTCCGTGTGACTTAGTCTCTCGCGGTTCGTCTCCATAGATCACTCTCGATTTTCTTTCACTCTCGACGCCCGCAGCGTGGCTCTCGAACAGTCCGATGATCGTTAATTCAATTCCATATAGTAAATGCAATCGCGCGATTGACGCTCTCATTTGTCCGTTGTCGTTCGTCGTCCAGAGCGCTATGGGGGCGAACGCGTTTACAGAGGACGGAGAAAGGAGCGCGCGATCGTCTCGCACCGGACACCAGAAAGCGTTACATGAAGAGCGACGAATGAAAAAAAAGAGCTGCGAAACGTCTGCCTGTACGTCCACCTATCCGCCGAGAATTCTTCGAGCGAAGGCCACACGCTAAGCCTCACAATTTTATATCGCGACTACGTGAGATATAAAAAAAACTGAAAATTGTGCAGTAACTGTGTAAAGGACTTTGTTATAGACAGTGGGCGAAACAAATATTAAAAATGATTAAAAAAGAAAAAATTAATAACAAATAACATTTTTCAAATTGATTGGTATAATTTAAAAAATTCATCTTAAATTATTTCAGTAATTGATTAATAATTTTATCAATCAATCATATTTTCTATACAAAATACGGCGCCGGCGGACACGGAAAAAATGCAAGGAAATCTTAAAATCGCATATCTACTTGAATTCATTTTATTTATACACAATTTATATAATAATACATTTACCATTCATTTTCTTCAGATGTATTTTTTTTTATTTTTTTTTACAATTGTTATATCGTGCGGAACCCGTAACCACAAGCGTGCCGATGCGCGAGCAAAGATATCGCCCAAATCCAAGAATCCAGCGTCGAGATGCGCGCGGGGTCTCTCGACCCGATCACCTTACCGTTCCGATGGCTTGCGTTACGCAATCGGCTGCGAGTGCTTAGCGCGGCGTGTTCGTTCGAGCGTAGCGTCGTTTATCTGCGCGTGGTCTATGTCGGGGCGGGAAAAGTGAAAAAAAAAAAGAAAATCATTTTTTTTTAAGTGATCCACGCGGTGGTGAGCACGAAATGCGATCCGCCTGTTACTGAACTGATATATATATATATCCACTACATTTATTATTCTGTCAATTAATTTGCATAATTTCGCATTGGGCACTTATATATCCTCTGTGAGAATTCGCCTATTCAATTAATCAACGTGTCGTATTAATACACAATCGACTCCGACTGAAAAGGATTTCGAACTTGTGAATCGCACTCCGGTATACACTGAATTAATGTGTAACGGTATATATCGACGCACACATACAGGTGTACGACTTAAGACAGTCGAATATCAATTCACTTCGTCTCATACAGAGTCCCATATTAAAAAAAATATGCCTATGGAATGTATCCTCATCTTTGTTCGTCTAATTTCATCGAATTTTCGGAGTGTGAGGATTCACTCATAGCGACGATGAAGATGGTGAACGCGGTATTGTTTTTCATCCCACGTCCCACACCCATTTCGAGAAGAAAAAAGAAAAAAGAAAATTGGAGCAAAAGGTTTTGTCTGTTAATCGCATCGTCTGATAAGCGATGGCGAAAACGGTGAGAATTTTCTTCGGGAAGGAAACTCGCGGACAACTTGTTACTGTGGAGATGCCGCTCCTCGCGATTGCGAAACAATTAGAATGGACCGTGAGTGATAGAAAAAGAAGCAATAAGCTTGTTGTGGGGATAACTCAAAATACAACCCTTAACATGAAAATGAACAATAAATAGCCCTATAAAATTTGAGAACGATCCGCGGCATGGATAAAAAATAATAAAAAAACTTAACAAATTTCGTACACTGATTGAATTATTCTTATAGAATAGAATATCTGACCATTTGGAAATATTTGACTCATTCCTGCTAATAAAATGCTATCACGTACGTTAAAAAGTATGTACCGTTTAAATAATAATGGCATTAACTTTTGCCACATTATAAATTAAGATGGTAATCGCGTTCTGATTGCGTAAAAAATCGACCACTTCAAATATTAAGAATTGTACAAGAAATCCCATTTTTTTTTAATAGAATTTTTTTTTTTTTTTTTTTTATTTTTTTTCACTAATATTAAAAAAAAAAAATAGAACATCGTCCACCCGTTGTTATCTATGAATGCGGATTCGTTTTTACGCGACCTGAACACCGATACGAATGATCAATTAACGGGATTATTTATGAATTATTATCTACCAATTTGAAAAAATAAAATACGTTTCTTTACCTGAAATTGTCGAATCCTTAGATGAAGCAATCAATGAGTATTGACATAGAAATAAAGGCGGTTAAACTCTATGTTCATACTACTTCGATGTCTTCACATGATACTAATTCTTTTAGAGTTTGAAATTTCCAGCAATCAATATAAAGGTTCCAATCCAAATTTGGCTAATATGCAATTTTTTTTTCCCCTTATTTAACTTTTGCAAATAACCCCTCATGTGACTCGCATAACCCCCAATAACTGGACCAATAACCTAAATCTATGATAATTGAGTGTATATAACATATCGGGTTAATATAGCGATTCAACGGATCGTCGAACTACGCGCGGATTATCGGTCGAGTCGCAGGCGTTTGCGCCCAAGTCGAGGGGGTTTCGTACGTACACACACCAGAATACCGACATTCAGCTTGTCTTATGGGCTCCAACAGCGCCATTGCACCATAATATTATTAGATAAACGGCGCATTGCCAGATAGTCTGTATGCTTGTATATGGTTTACATAAGAGTTCTCGAATGGGCTGTGTGACCCCTCGTCTCTTCTCGATCTTTTCTCGGCTACTCGCGCGCACTCCGTCCGACTCCTTCGCGTTCGTCCGTATCATATATATGTATACACAAGTATATACACAAAGCACAGCTACTACGTATACCAATGCAGCTATGTATGCGTATTTCATCGTTGCTAATGTATAATACGTATACATAGCTGCGAGAATATTACTACGACACCTACACGACGTTTGAAAGATAGGTGTGCGGCGAAGTTCTGGCAAAAGCGACAAGTGCCCCGATCTCCCCACTTGAACGTCACGAACGGGTCGGACCAAAGCTTATCCACCGAGGAGGAGTGAACGGATTCGAGAATATCGCTCTCTCAGCTTCGGCATAACTCGGTACGTTCATATCCGTAGGGTTAATGGGGTTTCAGGAAAATTGCTCTTCGCGCCTTTGCGAATATAGCTCCGAGATCGCACTCTACGAAACGATAGTATGTATGACGATACCCGACTATCTATGTGTTATTCCACTGGGCTGTTCCATTGCTCTCACATCAAGGAGGTAACCCTAGACATCAACCGCTATAATCAGACTTGATTATATTATACTAATTTGCGATAAAAGATTATGCGATTATAATTAAGAGATTGGCGTTTTGGCATTAGCGATCTCGAGTCAATGATTTATCTCAAGAGGGGACATTTTTCTTTATTTTTTCATTGATTTTTCTATTTCTTAAAATTTACGAAACTTCTGATTATTTAGTCGGATCTCATAACACGCAAAAATTAATAACAATAATAATTTCACAAAAATTAAAAAAATTCTGACAAAAGAAGGAGTATAATAATAATAATATATTCTTACATAATAATCGGAAGATTTCTACATTCAATTTATTTTTTGTAAATTTATCTTTCTTTTATTGATGTTAAAGTAAAAAAAAAGAAAGGAAGGTTATTATTATTAAAAGTGATTTGAATTGTTGTGAACTGATTCGGAACATTTACACTTGACCCTTCGAGTATAGGACTCGTAACGATATGGGTCGATGATTTACTAATCGTCATGAATACTTCGATAAACGATCACCGCGAAAGACGTTTGCTTATCCTTCAATGAGTGGGAAAGGGAGAGGAGTTGGTTGAGCGAAGAAAGCGAGTTCCCGCAAAGAGTTTCCGTGAGAGCCTACGTGATCGAAAAGCCAATAGTCCGGTGCGTTCGCTTTATAGCGACGGGATACTTTCAAGATATCTGCACCAGCGGCAGCAGCATCAGCAGCGCCAGAGCAACAGGAGCGAACCGTCGAACCTACCGATCCGCAGCCTAATGACTTCTGATCGCTGTATCGATTAGCACCGGTTAAGACCGATCGATTGCGTACCTTGTCAAATTTGTCAACGGGTGCGAACCGGCCGTCTACATAACGATTCCTACCCATATCAACGCTCGCGCTCCAATCGCGCACGTATACAGCCCGATGTCCAAAGTAGTAAAAGACTGTCAACTCCGCCGGACGGTATTAAAGTTACCGATCCACCTAACTATCATTGCCCGTTAAGTTCGTTCGCGATATATATTATCCCGCAAAGTATCACACGACTAGACGGAATCTTACGAAACTTTTGCGAATAAGCCACTCGGTCATCGTGAGTTGTCGTCGTAGTGGCTCTCTGCAGAGTTGGGCGACGGGCGAGTTGAACGAGATAGTAGAAAAAGAGATCAGAGAACGAGTTGACAAATCGGTTTAAGGTCTGCCAAGTTGTATGTCTGGTGCAGCG
This sequence comes from Buathra laborator, assembly GCA_934046635.1. Taxonomy (NCBI): domain Eukaryota; kingdom Metazoa; phylum Arthropoda; class Insecta; order Hymenoptera; family Ichneumonidae; genus Buathra; species Buathra laborator. The sequence goes on along the minus strand of OW203895.1, from coordinate 17,996,430 downwards.
AAAAGATCCGTGGAGTAAGAAACATTCGGGTAGCATATGGAGTTGCCGCGGGAGGCAACAAAAAATAATACTATATCGCGTGCACCGAGTGCTTGGAGTCGAGCGTCGCACGCGTTGTATAGAAGTCAATTTAAAAAAAAAAAGGAGGATAAAGAAAAAGGAGTTAAATCGTTCGTGCACCTGATAGATACTTTGTGGTCTTGAGATCATAACGATTATGGCAATGGAATAAATGCGATCGAAAAAAAAAAAAAAAACATGGTGTATCGAGAGTCTTCGAAGCAGAAATGTAGCCATCAATCGAGCGGCAGCTTTAATGAAGACGTTGTCGTTAATTTTCAAGGAAATTCTCTCGTGAAAGTCGTTTTGACGGATTATCACCTCGCCCGATGTTCCAACGTAGCCGCAGAAAGAAATTTCTCTCCCTGTCGAATAATAAAATTTGTTATGTTCCCAGTCGATTTATGAGTCTACAGAACCGCGTCCTGTCCGCATTGAGGTGAGTTTTATTTTCCGCTGGATGACGATACCGATTAATATTCCCACAGAAATTCAGCTCCGTGACACGGACGATCGACGTCGTACGCGCGCGATGGAAAGACGCTACGAAAAAAAAAAAAAAAAAAAAAAAAAAAATTTCGTTCGAATGCAAAACGTCTCTTCTGCTGTTGTGTGCCGGTGCGCGATATTAATGATTGATCGTTTCGTTTTCGCGAAGAGAGTCTCTCGTTCTCTCTCGATTCGCATCTCGGCGCATCGTCGATCGCCAATTTACGGTCATATACCGTCGGGCACGGCCGCCGCGCGGCAGCGGGTTGATGCATCGCGTTAAACGATCGAATCGAGTCTACTGTCTCGGGGCGGCCACATAACGTGCACCTTTCAGAAGGTCCCGTATGGAGAAGAACGCGCGAGCCACGAGAACCAAACTCGATCTCTCGTGAGAGTCTCGACACAGGTACAACGTTATGAGGCGCGGCGCGCGCTGACCAATTACTCGAAATTGAGTTATAACCGGATCAAATTGCCGATAATTGGCGATTGCATAGCTTAATCAGGACGGCCTTCTCTCGCAACCGTTCTTACCCTTCACCCCGTCGCAACATATACTTCATTCACTCTTTTCCCTTTGCGCTCCTGCCCTCGTGAACTCGGGTGGCTACACGTGTTGTCATCTTGCGAATACCTTGGGCGATAATAAATTTGATCAGCGGACGAGTTTTCGTCCTGTGCTTGGCTGGTACATTAAAATTGTATCGGGGCGACAAAAGAGGCTTAAAACGATTTCAGACCACTTGGAATCGGTACAATGTGGTTCAAACCAGTTTTTTACTGAATAAACTTGTTATCTGTATCATCGGGACAATATTTCTAATTGGCATTGAAATTATATTATATATTATATATTATATATTATATATTATATATTATATATTATATATTATATATTATATATTATATATTATATATTATATATTATATATTATATATTATATATTATATATTATATATTATATATTATATATTATATATTATATATTATATATTATATATTATATATTATATATTATATATTATATATTATATATTATATATTATATATTATATATTGAGAGTTATTTCGTAAGTCTTAGTATCAAGTACCAAGACTCGAAGACTCGACTTACCGAAGTTGTTTTGATACTTTCAATTTATTTATTTTTTTTTATCGAATCCCAAGAGCCACGAGTACCCCGAACGTCTGCCCGACAATACAAATTGCTGATTATGCGCCCGGCTCTATCTCGCGTGCCTTCTAATTGGGCCGTGCAGAGCAAGCGACTGAGCTCCGCTACGGGTTTTCTGTGTTATACAGGTTCACCGGTACATATAATCCGGAGAGTCCACAGCATACTCACGCTTGGGAAAAGATCGACCGATCGGGACCTCGTTGACCCTTCACCCTCCCCACTTCTTCGCTCGCTGCCGCATTTGCTGTTAGTGCCACACGGTATCTTACTCCTCGGTGAGACACCGATTTTTGGAAGCTATTTGCCCCAGAAGTTGAACTTTGTAAACGAAACCGATTTCTTCTCGCTGTACAAGCTTCGCGCTCTTTGGTATAATCCTCTATTCCTGGTTAAGGATAATAGGCGAACGCTGACTCGCCGGTGTACTCGTTATACCGAATACCGATCTTACCCAAGCTGTCCACCTGCACCGCTTGGCCGGTAAAAAAAAAACTCCCTCCGCTATCTTCTTACCTTGTAGAAAATTGGAGCGAAGAAGTCTCGCAGATCTGAAACATCCTATCCTCGTTCGTTTCAAAGGTCTAAGTGCAAACCCGCGAACCTCGCTGGTTTCGCGCTCTCCGCGGGGAGGCTTTGACACGAAGAGAAAGGCCTCGAATGAGACGGTGAAATTCGATCGCGGTGAAAGATCGATAGAGAGGAGAAACGATAAAGGATATATCGGGCCGATGAGACGGAGTAGGATAGAGGAAAAGTCTGAGAAGCGAGCGCGACAAGTTCATCGGTTGTGTGTGGTTTTATAAAAGAAGTGTACCTCTAACAGCGGTTGAAGCGAAGCGTGCAAGCCGAGAGAGCCTCCACCGAGCCGGAGTTCTTATTCGCGTATCTTCTATCGTGTACGGCGTAAGTAAGTAGTCGACTCGTCGATCGTTGTAAACGTGGTGGTATACACCGATGCGATATGTAGGCTTACCTCCGCACCATGTGCGCTCGCCCGTCCCCCGCTACTCAGCGTGCATATCCCTGGAGAGCCGTTGACATCCCGCGACCGTGCCGCACGAGGCATTATGCTCCGCGTTTTTATCGTCTATTTACTAGGCTTAGGCACTGTTTATCCGTGGGGCAATGAAAACGATTAAACGAGAGATCCGATCGCACGCGACTCTACTTTAGCGCATCCTCGTTGGAATCGTCGACGTTGCCTACCGCCGACGCCGCCGCTTCGTCGCCTGCAAACGTCTTCTTTCCGTGTATCAAACGTTTTTTATTTATTTATTCCACTATCGGCACGCATATCACTTTCTTATTGATATTAGCGGAATCGCTCCGTTTCTGTGAAATCGGTGAACGGAACTTGCAGACATCGAGTGGAGCTGCGACTGCATACATATATTTAATATCTATAAAGGTAATTGTGGAGAGAATGTTCAAGCAGATCTTGCTTTCTTTTTTTTTTTTTTTAAGCTTGCAGATTTCGCTTTCGGGTGGAAAATCGGTAACTTTTACCTGATCTCCTTTTTCTAATGTGACTTCTGGAAATTAAGTGCCACGCAACAGTGTGTGATTTATTAATTACAATGTTTTAGGCATTGGGTAATTTCTCAGAAGTTATTAGTCACCTAAAAAAGGAAAATCGGCAAAATGCTATCGATTTTTCACCGAAAAGAGAAGTCTGCGAACTGAAAAAAAAAAACAAGAGTTACTGTAATGTTCTCCCCACTATTTTCATCATAGAAAAAACTCTGCAGCCATAGCTCCACTCAATGACTGCAAGTTCCGAATACCGATTTCACAAAAATAGAGCAATTGCGCGAGATACGTCAGTAGATAGACAATATTCAAGCATTTGCGGCTCTAATGGTACAGCAGTCAATGAGAGCGTCAGTCGTTAGACGAATAATGGATATGTGTACACAAAATCCCCTTCGGCGTTGCCGAACTCATGCATACAGTCATGACGATACTCGATCGATCGCCGATACCGTTTGATGTATCGATGATCTAGGAAGGTGCCATACTGTGTCGTCGTTTGCACAGTTCAATGCGCAAGTGTTCGGTATGAATAGTTTTGTTTATTGCCGATCCGTGCGATCGATCTTTGCTAAATACCTTCGCCGATCTTGGGAACCAATCACGCATACCCGACATCCGGAAAAAAAGAAGTTTGCATTCAACCGCAACTTACGAAACTTCGAACTAACGATATTCTATTGATAGGAAAACACGTCAAGTCTATTCTTCGCCTACGGGCAACAATAGTCATCGATGCATCGCGTACTACCGCGCAATGAACGTAGCATAAACATCAGTGGTATAGCGTATTCCACGATTGAATAGGAAACACACAAGATGAGAAGAGGAAAGAACGTTCGACCTGCCAAGGTTAAGAAGCGAGCATCGAGTGTAGCCGCACACGCGTGGGCTGGTATCCGTAACTCGATGATTTTGCAATCTGCGCTTCCTGGTGCAATTGATTAATGGTACCCGGCCGCGGTAGCTTCCAGCATCTCGATCTACTGGCAAGCGTACACGCGTTATTCTGTACTCGTTTGTTAGACGCTGCAAATCTCGGCTGGCTAACGCGTTAGGCGAGAATGTTTCTATTGATGACCGTGTGTTCCTGTTTCTGAACGGTATTCGCTGAGCGCTTGACCCTGATCGACAACGCGTGAATGAGGGTTTGCGAAACGAAAACACGGTGATTTGTTTTTTTTTTTTTTTTGAGTTTCTAGATCACTAACAGATTGCACGGGATGAATCTATCGTATAAGGAAAAACGCGGCAAAACGGATGAATAGAATGCAATCGGAAGATAATTGTGAAAAAAATTAATTTGTTTAACGTAAAATATAATAACGATTCGTATAAAATAAAAAAAATTTGATAATTTTTTTTTAATTTCTACTAAACTTGTTTCAAATTTATACTCATTTTTTTTTAATTTCAATTTATTCCAAATTCCATGTAAATTTTTTCACGAAATTTCTGTTGAAAACCCGCTTTTTGCCCCTCTCTGCCCTATAAGCCGCAGCACAATATAACGTATCGTATAAGACTGCAGTGTTTTGGTTTTTCGTCTGACAAACACCGTACATGGTGCGATAAAACGGGGCATTTACAACTTCGCACCGTGTGCACCAACATTCACGCGCTGCACCATCCCTCCGTTCGGCTTCTCAAGGTTACAATGAGAACTGTCGGTAAAATAAAAAAAAAGATCCGCGGCGTTACAGAAGCCTTTCTCGCGCGATCGATTTCGCCGCGCAGTGTGTATGTGCGTTTTCCTCAACGCAACAACGCTACCTAACTCTTTCGCTGCGGCTCTGTGTGATTTATATCCGGCTTAAGTGATTCCCCCGAGAGCGAGAGATGTTACCCGGCTTCTCTAGCCTCCGCGAGCTCCTTCATCGGGCACCGATACTTCGTAGAATAAGACGAGCGCTCGCGCATATATATATCGTTTACACACGAAGTTACGCGCGGTTTATTCTCGAGTGTGAGAAAGATAAAGATTCTAGAGCCCAGCAGAGACGAGAGAACGACTCAGAATTAACGTCCGCGGATTTACACGCGCGCGGACTACTATAACGCACGCTTCGTCGTAAATTTTCCTTCCCAAAGATCACAGAGAATAGCCGACCGACATCACGCATTCCCATGTTTTTATCCTTCGTTCAGACGCTTTTTTCTTATTCTTCCGCATCAATTTTTTTTGTACATCTTCGACTTATACGCGATTATGTCAACATCCGTGATAATCGGAGTGCGATCAATCAACGGTGCGACAGATGTAATCACCGCTACTCCCATGCAGCAATGATTCACGCATCAGAATTTTTATGTCGAGCAACAAAGCGATGAAATACAAAGTGGAAACAAGCTAACGACAGTTTTTATCGTATCTTCAAATCATCGAATGATATTTATCGTTTCGTACATTATTGTTCAGAAATGTTCTTTTCGCTACTGTTTTCCTTATTAAATTACGAAAAAATTGCAAAATTTTTTTTTTTTGGGAAAAATATCCTGTATTATTCCGATCGTATAAATATCATCGAATGATATTTATGATTTCATACATAATTGTCCCTAAATTTTCTTTTCGCTGCTGTTTTTCTTAGTAAATTACGAAAAAATTCAAAATATTTTAATTTTTCTTTTTTTTTCGGAATAATATCGTATTCAATTTTGGAGTTCAGGATTCCGAGGATATCTGAATTTTTCTTTTTTTTTCGTAATAATATCGTGTTAAATTTTGGGGTGCAGGATTCCGGGGATATCGGAATTTTTCTTTTTTTTTTCGGAATAATATCGTGTTAAATTTTGGGGTTCAGGATTCCAGGGAAATCGTTATAGCAACGAAGAAAGGTAGAAACAGTACTTATTTTTTTCGATTAAACAAAAATTATTTATTTCATCTGGCTTCTGGGTACTGGCCGCTTCATCGTCACCTCTTACGCTCTATTTTATTTACAAAAAAAAAAAAAGTGATAGTATTTTATAATTTCCGTAAGAATCTCTGAAAAACGTCGGACGGCGGGAGTCTAGGACACTGCCGAAAGAATGAGATATAATGATGAAAAACGTTAACGATATAACGCGTAGCGATAATTATTCATTATTATCGTGTAATGTATGTACAGTACGGAAAAAAAATTAATTTGCCGATCGAGATTCACTCGTTCGCGTGTATAACCGCTTGGCAGTTCGTTAAGAAAAGCAAGCCAAGCCGTTCGTACATTAATCGACGCTCCGACGTCCGCGTCCAGAGAAACTCTCGACTAATGAGTCAAAGAATATACGTTTACGTAGGTATTTCGTTCCCATTTAACGATCGTTACTGGCTACTGGAGTTTCCTTAAAATCTAAACAAAACGGGAAAAAAAAAAAAAACACTTTTTCGTGTTTTCATTCTCTATACATACATCGATCTTTTTTTGTTATTTTTTTCATTTTTTTCATTTTTCATAAATATAATATAAAGGCACTTCACTACTGGCCTCGTTATTCACGACTCCTTTATATAATTATTACGTATAATATTCATTCTCTCTTTTCCTCAAATTTACATACACGAAGGATAGACTTTCTGAAATAATCAAAGTAATGAAAAAGAACGACAAGTGGGAAGAAACGATAGAAGAAGAGAGAGAAAAAAAAAGGAAGGATACAGGTGTACAAAATAAATCAATATTTCGTCTAACTACTTTTATAATAAATTAATGGGTTTCGCGAGTCGTCGTATCAGGCGATATGTACAGGTTGAACACATTTTTTTTTTTTTTTTTTTTTCATTATAAACAGTTCGCGATCTCGACCGTCGTTCGATCACTTCGAACGAATCTCACAGCTCGTTCTTCTTTATATAAATTTATTTTTTCTTTTATTTTTATTCTCCACACGAGAGATATAAATTGTTTTTTGCGCCCACAAGTACCAAACAGTGGAATCCCGCAGGGTTCGCGTAGGCGAAAAATACGAGTCCGATCGAGATGGCTAACGTTCCACAGCCATTGCGCTGTTTTTTTTTTTTTTTTTTTTTTTTTCATTGTGTTTTTATTAATTTATTATAGCGTAAGCGGAAGTTCCGCGGGCCTCTTGACGCCGAGCGTAAGGTCGAGTGGTTTGCTCTTCGTAGTAGTTTCCTGATCTTTGGTCGTTCCCCGATCGTTGGCAACGCTCGACGATGATTGATCCATTTCGTTTGTCCTCGTGGGCCTCGGCGAGCTTCGCGTCGATCTCACGCTGAGATCGATAGGTTCATCCTGTTCGACCGCAAGTCCACCGGGACTCGGACTTACGAGTAGGAGATCGCCGCCTCTCGGGGAGTGTTGCGAAGTCGCTGGTGTAACGAGACCCGGTGGTGGATAGATCAGTCCGAGACCGTGATGAGGATGATAGCTCGTCGTCAGCGTGACGGTGGCGTTGATTTTTCTCGGTGGAAATTCGCGTTCCGAAAGGGTAGGCGAGGCGCTCGCCTTAAAGTAGCTTAATGCGGAATTGCTTCGGGATTCGTCGTGTTCTCCACCGTCGACGGAGGACGCGCCGCTATCGCTGGGTGTGTCCGCTCTTCCCTTGTAAACCGGCAAAAAAGGCCGAAATACTTCGGGTGGACTGGAAGCGAGAACCATTTTTTCTTGAGCGAAATTGACCGGAAACATGGGTGACGTTGATGCCGGATGTTTGTAGCCAAACGGTGGTGAACCTTCGCGAGGCGGTGTGCCGGGCGGTTGTTGACTAACCCTCTCGCGTTCCTTTTGCCAGGCTAATAGCCGCAATTGATTCTGTAGCGCAACATCGTCCGGATGCGGCGATTTATTGCCGCGTTCTCTTTCCTGCTTTAGCATCGCTACGTGCAACAGATGTGACTGAAGTGCCAAATCCTCTTGGCTCGGCGATGCGCGATCTTTGCCATCCTTGATGCCGTACATACCGCCGCCCTGTTGCGAATGCGAATGGGATGGGGGAAGAAATCCCGGGAGGAAACCCGTACCGAAAGGACCGCCGGGATTACCACCTCCCTGATTTCCGTTCGTCTGTTCTTGCAGCAAACAGTGAATCTTAAACCAATTCGATCTTCTGCCGTATCTCGAACCCGACTTCGACATACCGACCATCAGACACTTGCGCAATCGGCAAGCCTTGCATGCCGTACGATTCTTCTTGTTTATCACGCAGACACCGCCGTTCTTGCATTCCGATATACTTCCGAGATTGTTGTAGGTGCGACCGAAGAACGACTGCAACATAAATGTAAAAAAACATCGCAAATTAATAACAAAATAATGATAATAATAAATTGATTATTAATTTTATGATAATTTTAAAAGATCCGCGGCGATGAATCGTAAGGCAAATAAAAGATGAATAATTGATTAAAACAAATTAAAAAATTAATGATCGATCGATGTTCCCGAGTTTGAATGAACCCTGAAGCGTCTATTGTGCTTTAATATGGCAGAGGGAAATGTGCGTAAACGAGATGAAAGAGTTACGACTCTTGGATCGGCGCGCGGCCGTGTATCGACGAGAGAATTTTAACTTTCGATCTGCTCGTATCTATGAAGCTTCAGCGCTTGTATAAGCAGCAATCTCTGTCTTTGTTTTCGTTTCGAATGTTTTAAAGCCTATCAGGAAGAAGATGAGAGGCGCTTGGCACTCGATCCTAGTATCTTTCCGTCTTTTTCTCGTGGTCGCGACCCGTTAAGGGTCGAGAGACGCGGCTTTCGCATGGGTATATGAACCTTAGCGCTCGCACGAGCTGATGGCGCGAGCCACGCGCATTTCTCTACCGGATTAAACGTCAGGGTTTAATGTTACGCGCGTCACGAGAATTAGCATGCCGATCCGCCTAGGAAAGAGGTGGGCATATATATATATATACATATATATATACTGCATATATACGTATAACGTTATAGTATACGGCGTGGTCGATCGTAAAGTTAAACGCTTGTCGGCCGACGATAAAACTCATATATGCCTCGCGAAAGATAGAGAGAGCACGACGAAGAGACCGTAGTGCATGAGGTCTTGCGCCAAGCTTCAGCGAATATGCCGGCTGAGACTATCTTCTTCGAGAGTTCGAGACGTAGAGCGCCGAACCCCCCTTGGCACTCGCGAGAGAGCCCGCCAGCTCGCACGGTCATCGAGCGACTAATTTACGATCGTGCTTTTGAATCTTTTGTAAAGCCACAGCGCGAGACTTAACCAACTAGCGTGATCGTAGAATGAGAGACGCGCAGCCAACGTATGCGAAAGTTTCGCGCTTCGCTTGGAACTAAATGCAACATGTATCGATATAACTCTAAAAAAAAAAAAAAAAAAAAAAAAAAAACACGAATTCGAACCGATTAATTATTTAATGCCTTGTTAAGGATATGGTTCGCAATTTTCTCCCCAATTTTTTTTTTTTTTTTTTTTTTTCAATCAATTTTTATATAAAAAATGATTAATTGATCATTTTATTCCCACGCTAAGGAATTTCGGAACATGCAAAAAAAAATTGTTCGATGATCTCGAAATATACAGTTTCGTTTACGAACGTTCAACGGCAAACAGGAATATTGAATGTAAAAATGCCCGTGTCCCACAGTCTTTTCGTTGAGTCACGGAGTCACTCGAGAAAGATGAGTCCCCGGCGTTCCCCCCCGGAACTGTTTCGCCGAGAGCTCTCGCGCCCGACTTTGTGGCTGATAGGACGTGGGTGGCGAAGAGGTGAGGCTATAACGGGTCGGTTCCAAGAGGGTCCCCGCGAAACCCAAAAGCTCGAATAACGGTTCGCTGCTCTCGAATCTACAAATTTATAACCCGCCAGCTGCGAAATAAACTATATTTGCAAGTATGCAGATATAGGCCAATGCGCATAACGGGCGTAAAGGATTTGGTCGTTCTGCCGCCAAAGACTCTCTCGGGGATAATAACACGCGTAATCGTCACCAATAAAATATGTCCAAAGAAAAAAAAAAAAAAAAAAAAAAATGGCATAGACAATAATTCCGTAACCATAAATTAGCTATCCCGGCGTCTACGATACTACATAGCAATTTACTCTAATGACATTGTCAATTAATTAAAAACACTGTGTTCGCACCCGCGATCGATTGAATTAACAACCGCAACGGTATTATCGTCTAAACGATTATGAAAATTGTATAACTCTGTTTCCTCGTGTCTCACGGGCGCCGATTGTAACGCTCCACTGAGCACCGAAACGCCGGTGTCGTCGAGCGAGTCGTCGACTCGCGAAAGGGAAAGAGAAATACACATTGAAAGACAGACGAACGGACAGAGATACAGAAAGATTCCGAAGCATAAGCTTCGCGCAAGGTGAATGAATGTCGAGGTACAGAGATAAAAAAAAAAAAAAAAAAAAAAAAAAAAAAAACGTTATTTCCCACACACGAACAACGCGAGATGAGAGACAACATTTGCGACACGAGCACACGTTCCGTGAAGCTCGATGAGAAAATGACGTGTCATCCGGCTAGCGAGGCGTTCGCGACCGTAAAATCGGCTCGACGCGTGTTGGTGCGTTCTTAGATGGTACGTGCATATAGGTAGCTAAAGTTTCGCGCACACGAGCGCACAGCGGCATCGTCGTCGTCGTAGCGCAGAGTCCGAGTGGAACTACTTCGCGAGAATCTTGGATCGCATTTGGCACGGTGTATGTACGGTGCAGAATCGCGCGCGAGCAAACGCACACTATAAGCATTGGAGTTGTGATGCTGCGCAGCTTCTGTTCCTCGTCTGCTCCGTGTGGCTGTGTAGTGTGCACCGGCGGCGTGCAATCTTCCGGTAGCAATCTTTAGATCGTGGGCCGAAGAAACGCGCGCGCGAGCGCCTCACCAACTCGGTTGATGTACCTATAGCCAACGCGCGGCGGTATCTCGAAACGTAATGCCAACGGAGGTGCATCTACACACACACATCGACGCAAACACAGCGCGGAGAGCAAGAGAACCAAAGCTGGGTAAGCTAAGTTAGTCCCAAGCAGCTTCCGTGACTCCTCGTACGCCAGATGATCCGTGGCTGTCACTGCTACTGTGTGAAAGGGGTTACGGTGCCATCGGCGTGAGTTAAGCCTTCCCGAGAAAATCCAAGCGTGCACATCGACTCGCTACCGGTGCACGCTTCTGCCCGTACGCCTTGCGATGCACCGATGCATCCAACTTCCGCACTCTCGTGTACGAGGGACGAGAAGCCACCGAAACGATCTCTCTTGGGTTGCATTTTACTTTTGTAAGAAATAAGACGAAAAAAAAAAAAAAATAACAAAAAAAAAAAAAAACGAAAAAAAAGGGAAAATAAATAAAGATATGGAGAGGATGCCTCGGCACGAACGATTTACCTATGAAATTATCGGCAATCGAGCAGTCAATCAATACAGTAGGGAACTATATTTGTTTGGTCAGTAATAAGCTCTTATTAGTGTCAAAAGATAAAACTATAGTAGCCAGCAATGCGAACGGGTACTGGTCCATTCGTCGATTAACCGCGGCGATGCTGACTGCTCTTTAACGTTACAACATTCGAAATTCATTGGAAATAAAAATAACAAAAAAAATAGTTTCACGATTGATGTACTCACGAGTGGCGGAGATGATCCGCCGTTAAGGGAGGTTCGATCCCGGAAATCTTATTAATCGAGAGCCAAAAATCAATAGGGAATCAATTATAAAGGCAGTAATAGTTTTTTTTTTTTTTTTTTTTTCGGGTCGTCTTTATCGGGATTTTAGTTGAACCCGTAAACTTGTTTCATTGACTCGTTCGCTTAAGTTTCGCTGGGCATCGATTCCCGTATCTCTGATTACCCTGGCTGCCGAGTTCGATCGATCGATCGATCGATTTACTTGCCGATCGGGAGTTACGCGTGAGAGTGATTTTGCTATTCAACTTGTTTCGCCAAGTATCTACGTAAGGATCGATCTCGACTATCGACATGATCAACCCGGCCAGCCTCGTCGTCACTCAAGCACTTTGTAGTCGATATAGGCGCTGATCGTTCTTGAGCGATAGAGTAAAAAAAAAGAACATGTATGACTGAACAGTATAGTAAACAACGATCGGTCCGAACTTCTCTGCCTAATCCGTCGTAAGACCGAGAGTTGGCGATAGAGTTTCCTCGATTGCGCTCTTCGTCCGTTTCTATAACGACGCTCCACATCCACGTCTCGTAGATTAGCGGAGGGGATACAACGGGATTCGCGAATTGCGTAACATTAACACGCGGTACAGGTTTATGCTGTGCTATCGAGAGACCAGACGACAGCCGCGAGAACCCGGCGTGGCGCACGAGCTGAACAGAGGTGTTCTTCAAGTTTTTTGTACCAAAACAGTTTCCACCACGTCCGGACACTCGAGATCTCTCGTCAGGCGCATGCACTCACGCACGCACCGACACGCAGTTGAATCGCACCAGCGAATCCAGCTATATTCGAAGTCCAATAGCTCGTGGGATTATATACGGCTATGCGGTTGTAACGGCCATTTAGGGGCGCGTGCGACAAATCTGGCTTTTGGTTCCCCGAGGGCCTTTAATACCAGTGCTACCAACTGCTAACTACTACCATTACCAATGAAGCTGCGGGTACCTCGGACGCTGCGATTATCTCAAATCACACGGCACGCCCGGAATCCTGAACCGATTTGTAGAGCCATAAAAACCTATCGAGATCGCGAGTTAAAAACCTTGTCGGCGTTGCAGTCGCGAATAGTTTTGTACATTCGAATTATCGTCGAGCTGCAGCGCTGCATCGAAATAGCGAATAGATGTCGATAAAAGCGAATTGAAAAATTATTTCATTATCGATTTTGTAGATTTTTCCGATTGAAATCGGTACGGTAGCGCGAAACTCATCAATCGAATTAATATCGGCATTTCTCAGTAAGGCGATCTAGAAATATTGTTAATTTTATGGTTATTACTTTATTCAACGCTCGATGACAACGAGCGCAATATGTTTCCGGGATTTATAGATATATAGCAATAAAGATTCTACGCAAGATCGATTATCTCTGAGAATATAAGGAGGAAAAAAAGAAAAAAAAAAACCGCCAATCGCCGAGTCCGTGTTGAGAAAATGAGTCAATGAGTTTTTCCGTATCGAAAGCGAAGCGTTCAGGTAGAGGCGCTTAGCGATCGAGAATGCAATCGGTGCAACGTGTACGGCAAGTCGATCAGTCCCGCTGTGACGATTTTCAAGGAAAAAAAGCAAATCGTTACGCGTGAGTGATGTTAATAATATGTATCCCATCAAAGTTTCAGAGATTCTCGGGTACGGAAAGTCGATCACTCCGGCAGTAACGATTTTTTCAAGAAAAAAAAAAAGACACTCCTCTGACGCACGGGCAACGCGAACGAGCAGATTTCAAGAACTATAATTCTATTTAGAAATACAACGGCAATAAAAATTGTCTAAAAACTTTTGGCGAAAGAATTTTTTTTTTTTTCGATTTTTTTGTTTTTCGATAAAAAATAATACGATTTTTTTTCATATCGAAGACGTTAAAATAAAACTATAGATGATCGAGATTTGTCGATTGAACACATTTATCACCGCATCATCGCGGAAATCTAAGAAATTTGTCATTGTCAATGTTGGAGAGTTCGTCACCAAGTAGAGTAGAGCAGTGACTCCGGCATTCCTGTCGGTATTCTCGTACCGATATAGAACTAGCGAAAGATTGCGAGAAAAAAAGATGACTAAAAAAAAGAGAGTAAAATGCAGCAGCAACCACCGCGAAGCAACAAATCCTTTCTTTCGTCGGGATCCGAGCCTCGCGGAGTGCACAGTAGCGGCGAGTTTGCACATAACCGCCGAGTTTGGAGTTGGTATACCATGTGAGAGATCCGAGTCAATTGATCACTGTTCACCTACGTGAACGTAGCGAGCAAGTAGTATTCTTGTCGCTCAAGCTGACTTCTACCGGTTCTGGAATACCCCAGTGCCTCGACGAATATATACTACCGATCGACGGGTTTAATTCGCGGTGACTATAAACATTTTCGGAACCCGTTCTCGTTCGATTTATCTGCGTCGAATATTTCGATTCTCATTTCGTTCGTCTACTACGCGCCGTAGACAAATATTTTCCTCACTTCCGGCAGTTTTTAATTTTACGATACTTTTTTTTTTAATTTATTTCATCATTATTATTTTTTTTTAAATTTTATTCCGATCATTTTTTTTTTTTTTTGGGCATCGAATTTACGACTTTTGTTTTTATCTAAAGTTGTTTAACCTCTAATTCCCGCAGCGCCAGGCACCTGTATACCGTGACAGAGACACGGTATAAGGCCTTTCTATATCTCACCCACGCGCACCGACCATCAGACCGTTCGTAATGTGGTCCCGCGACGTTTCTTCCGTCCCTATCTTTCACTCGTGCGCAGCTTCTCGCTTCCTCGGTCCATTTCACCTTTTCTCCGACATCTCTTACGCTCCGCGAGCTCACGGCAGTGGCCGTTGCGTCTCCTTCTCGCGCGTATCAACAATCTATATTAAGGACGTGGGAATGTGAAATGGCTTGCTGTCCAGCGACCGCCAACGGTTACTATACCAGCTAAAACCGTCTGTCCTGACGCTTATTGTGACACGCCGCCGGTGTGGTCGCTGCGACTGTCGTGTAACTCCCGCGACAAAATCTCGAAACTTTTGTAGGCATATTAACGCTATTCAAGATACAAATGATAATTTTTTTTTTTTTTCGAAATGTCTTATTTTCCATCCGAAAAAAAAAAAAAATTACAATTCATCAAAAATTCGTTTAAAAAATAATTCGTACAACGTATTGCACCAAGAAAATTAATTACAGTAAACATCACTTCGAACTATTCTTATCGAATTATTCCTGCAAAGTTACGATTTACAAGATAGCCAATTATGCATTTTTTTTTTTTTTTTTTTTTTTTTTTCGAATCAAGATCAGCGGAACAGGAAAGGAATAAACGTCGTGGAAAAAAAAAGTGAGTCACGCAAATTAATGGAAGAAGTCAGTGCCGACGTAATAACTCGAGCAAATGAAGTCAGTCGGTTGAATCTGTGGGTATTGGTAATCGGCACGGATCGCCCGTGCGTGACCCTGATGTGTCTCGGGATAGCACTCCGCGTGTTAGTGCGACGATGTGTCGTGACGACGTCGCGTGCGTAAAGAGTGCATCTCGAGCGTTTTCTCGAAAGACATAAACCCGATCTCCGTGCCTTGTGCTATATAGTCGACGGCACGCGGTTTAATAACAGTACAGTACGCGGACTCAGTGGTTAATACGAACACGAAGGAAATACGCGAACGTATTTCCTTCCTCGTGAGACGGCATTCCCCGCGTGATGACTCGGCGCGCGGGGTTCTGCGTAAACGCCTGTATACCTACTGGATGCTCATTTCTATAGCATCATCTCGCGCACAAACAGTCACGCGTATGCTAGGAATCCGAGCGTGGAATTCGCTCGAGATCGCGCAGCCACTCATACGCGACTGACCCTCGGATTAGTTGTGAAAACCCACAGTGACCCGGAAGACGCGAACCAATGAACGAGGATACTAAGACGATTAATTTCTAATGGATAGAGCACATTAGATAATTATAGAGTTTCAAGTTATTTTTCTACTGCCAATGACGAAATATTAGTATAATAATGTAATAATATATTATTATTATTATTATTATTATATTGTTATTAAGTAGATTATGTTAATAATGATAATAATTTAAAATATATTATTAAAAATCGATATGTTCGGAATAAAATCGATTTTTTTCGTATGACCGCATTTTGGAAAAATTTTTGGCTCACATTTTTTTTTTTTTTTTTTCGTGTCGAATCGGTAAGTTTTATCGATGAGACGACGCCTAATCCCCGATTATTTTGCCTAATTACGCTGAGCAAAGATTAGCCCATCGGAATACGCGTGAACGTTGCCACAGAATCCCATCCCAATAGCGCGAATACAGACACCGCAAAGGCTCGGGAGATGAGAAAAGTAAAGTTTGCAGAAACGATAATCGTTACTCTCTGACTCCTACCGTGATCCGTTGGGTTTTAAGCAGCGCAAAACTTTGGCGCAATAGAGGAGAATTCGAAGAAATGTCGATTTACTGTTTTCACCTGCACCGAGATAACCTGAGAACATTCCGCCAGACGGTTGGGTTGTACTTAAATATCTAAACTATATACCATTTCCCATATTACATATTCAAACTATAATCCCCATATGTTATACTTATTACTGCCAGCCGGCCGCTCGTGCAGAGAATTTTTTTGGCGCCGGGCCAATTGCTCCGGACCGCGCGATATACGTAAACTGTAACTATATAACTACGTTTATATTATACATATATATATGTATATACATATACGCAATTGGGAACGATCAGCAGTAGCACGCGAACCACGGATTCCCCTCCCCGATGTGGTGTACACGTCACTCTCACTTTGTGTGTGACTGTGTGATTCCGCGGGTCTGACGGAGAAGCCGAAGACCTTGCGGGGATTCTCGCGTGTGCGCGGCCAGCATGCACAATGCTCCACCGAGTCTCACCCGGTTCGGTCCCAACGCTCTCCTTTTCCACCTTGTATCACCAGCTCCTTCCCAGTTATACCATCGGCTCTGTCACTCTCCTTTTCGTTTCGTATTTTACTCGTATTCCGTATCTATGTGTCTCTGTATTTCTGTAGATTCGTATGTGTGTGTGTGTGTTACTAGCTGAGACGAGGAGACCTCTCTGCGAAATCTCGTATGTAAGCGAGCGCTGCCGAGTCTGGAGTCCGAGTTTATTTTACCTATCCACTGTGAGAACCGTACGAGATTTCTGCACTCTGCTGTGTTAACTCTGAGAACTCGCCGAGAGATCCCCGAGACTGGTCTTAGTGAATAAATATAGTTTCTACCTATAGGACAGGAATGGGAAGCCCGGGATAGTTCTTAGCGAGGTTACCATACGGGAAAAACGACGAGTCGTAGACTGCTGTTTCGCCGTGGATATCGTCACGATTTTCGATTCTATACGAGTCTCTTTCCTTTTGTGCATTTTTTTTTTTAATTTTTTTTTCTTTTTTATTTTTATTATTTATCTTGACATGCGCTATCGCCGTGTCATAGCTACTATATCGCGATGGCAACTGTTCTTTCACGATGAAAAAAACTGTCTGTCCTACTCGGTGGAACTTGTAAGTACCAAATAAGAAGTTCCGAGAAGATATTCTGGAGTCGCGAAGACATGGAACAAGATGTCTCGAGGTGTACAGCGTAAACGCGCTTGTGGTCAACATCCTGCAAATTTTTTGCTTAACACGCACGCTACGTGATCTGACAGCCTATATAGATCAGTCTTCATGATTGATCCTACGAAAGGCGCGAAAGGCGCTGAATCCGCGGAAATTCAAGTCTAATGATTGCTCCTTATTAAGCCTTTTAATTTTTTTCATTACTAAAAATTACGAAACCATAATAATTTTACGACAATTCGAAAACTTCAGATTAAAAAAATGAGTGTGAGAAATATAAATTATAGTCGGGAGATTTTTTGTTATGTGAAATTTTTTTTTTTTTTTTAAATTTAATAATATGTTATTATTATTATTATTAAAAAGAAACATAATAATAATAATAATATCACTGTGTTTTCATGGATCAAGAAGCCCTTGAATCGTATTCTTCGTCTTTTCTCTATGATCTTTTCTCCGTTATTTCCATACATCGCGTCCGACTGATAAGGACACGAAGAATTTGTCTCCGCTCCGTTCCGAGATTCCCTCGAGAATCCACCCCGTCTTTGCCGTGACTCGGCGATCTCTTACGTTCGTAAAGTTTCGTTCGTCGGGTTCGGAAAGATATCGCTACGGTCGAGACGAATGACTTGTGCTTACGGTTATAAACCTCAGGAAAATGCTAGAATCGTGAATGTCGGGACTCGTAGTAAGCGATATGCGTCGAGGGGTTTCCACCGGTGTGTGCCGAGAGGATTCACGTCCATTCGTTTCTTCGCAAGCGAACCCGGGGCATTGATGCATGGGATCGATTCGCACTCGTCGCGGTGGGTCCCGAGGAGGCTTCGTCGGGTCTCTTTTCCGAGTGATCGGCTGAGATCGAGACGTTCGATATGCTCGTTTAAGACCTTCTGGGAAGCTCTCCCAACGCATACATATGATTATACGATTATTTTTTTACGATTGTGCACGACACATCGCAATAGATTATTGCGATATTTCTGTGTGGCAGTGGTGCGTGCTACCGAACGCATTTCGACAGAGTGATCCACCGGTCACCAGCGATACGCAAGAGTCGCTTCGGCAGGATTGAGCAATGACGACCACAACGCCGATTCGATTGTGTCCACGCGAAAGATATCGGCGTTGCTTTTAACTTCGTTCTTTTTTTTTTTTACGTTCCTCTACTTTGTTCTGCTATGGACAGACGACGAGGTCGATCGTGTGTATGTGGCATTACGTCGCACGCGACGCTCCACATGAATGCTAATCGGTCTCTTTCGTCAAGGGCGGATCGAAACTTCGCGGTGCGTCTGCGAGCCTCAGCGCGACGAGAGGCAACCGATTGTGACAACGATCGGCAATCGCTCGGGCGTGAATCGGGCCACACACGTATACTCGTACGCAAAGACTCCTCGATCGTTCGATAATCATCCTTAAACTTTTTTTTCCCCTTCAAAATTAAAGTCCCAACGATTTTCTGACCTGATTCTGATGATCTTGTAGGATGATCGTTGGGAACTGAAGATCGAAAATTGCTTTATAGACGAATGCCGATCGGGCCAATAGAAGATTGATCTTACCGATGATCGGTATTTCTTCGAGAGAATGATCTTCATTGGGAAATTGCATTTTTTTCGTCAGAGTAATGCCAAAAGGCGTCAAAGAATCGAAGCTGTATAGAAATCGACGAGAGTAAGACTCTCGATGAGTCTCTTGCGAGTGACCCCCAGACTACGATTTATATGAGCTCGTAAAGTCGTCGTAAAGCAGCGTGCAGTCGCGTCGTGGTGACTTGGCCCACATACACCACCGCATCACCACACGGTAGGTGGGTACGTATATATGTATTCATGAAAGAAAAAAAGGAACATCGACGGTGAGCTACTCATACGCTATGGAAAGGCACCAAGGATAGAAGAGAAGAAGAGCAAGTCGTAAATCGCTCTCGCTTATAGACGCTATGCGGTTCGCGGTTTCCTCCCTGGGTCACGTTTTATATATCCTCCGGGTAACCCAACCTATATCCCGATGTGTGTATGTGTATTTGTCGTTCAGCTATGTAAGGATGAACGGTCCCACGCACGAGAACGATGACTCGCCGCTTCCGAGAGATCGGCCACACTGAAGAGACCGTATTACTGGATCATCCCTCATTCTCATTGCGCAACCAACGTTCGTCGTTATCGTTTACCTTCTGATCCTTTACGAAATCGCAACGAGTTTCGAGAAAGCCAGAGAGTTCTCTTTCCGCGTATATCTCGATAAATATATTGTACCCACGTTTATAATCGGAACATCGGAGTTCGGAGATTTCATGGAATTTTCAGAGTTTAAAGGAATCATTGCGAAAGCAGGTTCTGATTATGAGGAGTGACGTATGCAAAGTTTATCGGCGCGATCTTCATTCGTGAGATCTGCGGTTTTTGCAGAAACTGTGGATGTATACGTATAAATATATAGCGACTGTAGGTATAGTGAGATTTATTCATGAATCGTTACGAAGACGCCGCGCGTAAAGGACTCGAACACACCCAGGAGGAAAACGACGAAGTGTGGATGTAAAAATTCGAAGGAAGCCTCGTGTGTT
Source organism: Buathra laborator (assembly GCA_934046635.1). Lineage (NCBI taxonomy): Eukaryota > Metazoa > Arthropoda > Insecta > Hymenoptera > Ichneumonidae > Buathra > Buathra laborator. The sequence goes on along the minus strand of OW203895.1, from coordinate 17,976,400 downwards.
TCCTGGTAAAAGAGAAAAGCGATTTCTTACTCCCTTCCCTTCGTGGGATTGGATATATTCTATTCTTGGCGTACGTTTTGTTAGTGCCGTGATATTACCGGTATTCAAATTAGCGTGGGGGACAATTAGACGATGTAATGGCAGACAGTTAAACGCGGTAAAATGAGTGCGACGAGTCGCGGATATTCTCGAATTTAAGGTAAACGTTTACCGATGGCTTTTAATGCTGTATGTGAAGATTTCATTTTTTTTTTTTTTTTTTACAAAAGTGTCCGGCAAGGGTCGAGTCGAATTTTAATTTAATTTAATAATAATAATTATTATTGACAAAAATTGTTTTGAAAAATTATTTATTTATTTTTTTTATTAACGCCGATCGATCACACCACAAGGAAAAAAAATTGATATTCATAAAACTCAGTTGATTACGATTGAGCATATTAACTGGAAGTTTATGTTTTAATAATGAAGTTCGGGAAGCATTTATGAATTAATGTATGCGTATGACACCATTGCATTGGCTCGGAATAAAGGCGTGTCAATCCGTTTTATAACAATGTCCGTTGATTGCAACCGGAAATTCAAGCTCTTCTCGGCTAAGTGCTTTTCGCGATCATTCTCTACCGGCCGGAAATTCAACGGATTCTAGGCTGACATCGCGTACCGACGACCGCAACGAGAACGATAAGGACTCCGATGGTCCCACACTCACGACTCGCGAATACAAAGTCCGCCAAAGGGGAACTCTTCCTTAAAAAAAAAAAAAAAAAAAATATAGCCTCGCGTGGCTTTCTTTCCGTTTCGTATCGAATCTGCATACATATACTTTCTTCTTTCTTGCGCAGCGCACCTTTGTCATTCGCGAGCGCGTCCTCGATCCTTGGTATCAACCGCGTCATCCTCTCTCGTTCATTGCGTATCCCGTTTGCGAAACGTATTATGAATATAACTGTCGCATTGGCAGGCGTACAGGTCGTTGAATCATCGCGCAGAAAAGCGACAAAGAGGACTCGATACTTTTTTTTTTTTAAGGCCGCGGATGATGACGGGGACGAGGCAATACCAAAACGCTTGTGTCTATAATGCAGCAGAGTTAACCGTATAGTTATTGGCACTTTTAGAGAACAATGTAAAATATTGGGATTTAATTTTCGAATAAAAATAATTTTTTTTTTTCGCTGTGATGGTACTTAAGAATCAATCGAATTTGTCGTCCTCGTCAATTATTATTTACGATAACGAAACCCATACATTTTTAAAAAAATCTTCTCTGTTTCTTCGATCTCAAATTTTTCTGATTTTTGCTAAAATTCGTAAATAATTAACTAATACATATTTCATTCATTGCGGGGAACTTTTCGGAGCAAAAAAAATGAAGATTTTTCTTGCTTCTTTCCAAAGCTAAATCCAATAAGGTGCTTAATCCACCGTACACCGGCCAATGACTGTACTACAAATGAACAAATTCGTATAAATTAAACTGAATCCGTGTCGCGCAACCCCAGCATTTTCACAATGGTCCCCCGCTTTGGCTTTGGCACAAATATTCGGTAGGCTATTGACGAACTCGTCTCGCTTTCCTATAGCAAAAATAAATACGCATACGCGCAATTATACCACTAGTGTGGAAAACAATGCACGCGCCCGCGTTCACCGACGGATTTGCATCACAAAACGTTCTCGCGTAAGCGCATTCGGGCTGCTCGACCCGAATCCTTCTCGAGACCATACAGTGAGTTAACGAGCTCTCTTCGCTCTCCAACGCAAATGAACGAGAGAAAGAAAAGCGGGGAGAATCGCGCAAGTCAACGCGAGTAGCACATTTTTTAGTGCATCTCCATCGTATCGATGAATAAAAAAAAAAAAAAAAAAAATTTCGTCCTGTAAATATTCATGCGCTTGCATTGTGCGCTTTCGTGAATTCGTTCGACGAATTTCATTCTCATTATCTTTGCCGCATTACCATCGTCCGCTTCTCCCTTCTCATTCTCTACTTCTTTATATATCTATATATCCAAAAATATCGGCACACCGTGGCAACTTCCCCGGCCTTCGAGAATTCGCTTCATCGAGCCGAGGCGTGGAATTTTTTCGAAAGCGAAGTAAAAGATGAAGCACGAAAACAAAAGGAAACAATACGAAATATAGCGTTGGACGGGGATTTTTTTAGGCTTGTAATTTTTTTTTTTTTTATCTCTCCCTTCCGTAAATTTGGTGGGAAGTGCGAGGTCGAGCGTCGAGGATAAAGAGAGAAGCGAAAGGAGAAGTGCCGGTGGACGGTAAGATATTTCGCGGGGTCACGGTTCCATGCTCCCTATTTCTCCCGAGGGCTCGAACGATCGGTGCAGCGAGAATGAAAGAACGCGAGTAAACCCCCTCTCGGTATATCCGTATGCCTCAGGAGTGCGAGAGGGAAAAGAAGTAAATAAATATACGTTGAGAACAAGAGAGGAAGAATGAGATGGTAAGAGAAGCGAAAGAGATTGAAAAAAAAAAAAAAAAAAAAAAAAACGGAAGAATCGGAAACACGCGTGTGAGTCTAAAGAGCAGCAGAAAGTAAAAGAAGAAGAAGAAGAAGAAGAAGAAGGATTCTGTTACGCGCTTGGGGAATCCGAGGCAGTCGTTAGTATGCTAATGAAGGGGGTCCTCGGGCATCCTATACCAGAAACAGCACACACGGAGGTGAAACGTATTATAGCCAAAGCAGCATAGCCGACCGAGTCTTCCACGCACTCGCGCTAAATTATTTAAAATATTTCCGAATGTCACTCTAATTGGCGCTAGTGCCGAGAGGCCACGTGTGTGACCGAGCTACCGAGGACCTCGTGAATCCCTTCTTCTTGTTTTTTTTTTTTATTTTTTTTTTATTATTTTTTTAAATTTTTTTTCAAGATTTCTCGGTTACTTTTATTTCATATGTATCGTTTTCAATATCGTTGCTCGCCGGGAACCGATGAATTTTTACGATAAAGTCCGGGCGGTCTCACGAACGAATATATACTATATATACATATATAAACACACATTTTTTTGTGTATAGTTGGAAGTATTATACGCATTAGGCTTTCCCGATTCTTATACCTGCTCGATAATATATGTGACCCGAAAAATCTATATATATTCAAAGAATATAAAATACCATTATAGAGCAGAATATAGGTATAAAAAGTAACGAAGAGACGAGAGAGGCGCAAGGTGAGATTGAAAATAGAAGAAATAAAGTGCTATTATACGGTTTTTTTTTTGAGATACAGCGAACAGGCGTAGAAGATCGCAGGTGGATCATAGCGGTGGTGAACATTATGGTCCCCGAGGACAGAGGAAGTTTCTATTTATGAGATCCCATTCCAGTGGACAGAGATCATCGTGCGGTATTTGGTGGAGGCGAATGGTAGAGAATGAAGAAACGACCGGTAGATACGACGCACAAAATTGTGAAAGAAAGAAATACAAAAAAAGTTACAAATTCACGAGAGACCGAAGCGACCTTGTCGTTTTCCACTTCTCCGCTTAACTATTTATAGTTCCACTTCGTATAATGCTTCCAATCTCTCGTTCCTCTTTCTCTCGTTCATCCAGTCTCGGAAAAAAAAAAAAAAAAAAAAAACGAGACATCTCTCGGAGAGTCTAATTTACCTAAAATGCTCGTGTTATCGGTGCATCCATGTGGATCTAGAGTGGCATGGAAAGAGGTCAGGGGAGGAAAATAAAGAGGCGCGGCGAAAGAATTACGGAGATGATCAACCACTGCCCCGTTGTTGCCCTAATGAGGTCCAATTACTATCGACCCCAGGCACACCGGTCTCTCGGACGGAATGCGAGTGAGAGGTTGAGAGGAACGAGTCAACGGATCTTTAATCTCGTCGCGCCACGTTATCGGTGTGTTTACGAGAACGGGGAGGTTCAACGCCCTTACATCCGGCTTCGATCATTTCGAGAGTACGAAATTTTTCTCAAAAAAAAAAAAAAAATGTCAAAAGAACTCTTATAGAAATGGATATTAACGATAATAATCAAATTTTGATGTATTCTAAATTCAATGATTTTTTTTTTTTTTAAATTCCGTTTTTCGTAATTGTTAGGAAAAACATATAAATATACGTATATACAGTGAAGCAGGGTGTCGCTACTTTTCGCGCACGTCGTTTACTCCAACACAGAAAACAGCACGTGCTTCGTCGACGTCGTTGTCGGCACGGTTTGCCTCCACACCTGCTGCCTCACTGCTGTTGCCTCTCTTGCCGCCGCCTATATAACTATAGTTATCTATAGTTTGCGGCCTTCGCAACCGGTCGTCCAGATTACGCTTTTTATCAGCTTCCTGGGTGAGCACACAGTGAGGGGACACAAAAAAACGGGAAGAAGACGGCACCAACGAGAAAGCCCGACGACGAGGGATCACAGAATAACTACCTACCGCCTGAGCATAACAGCAAATCACCTGCACCTCGCTTTGCCTCAGTTCCTCTTTCTTCTTGCGGTTCCGTGTATATACTCTTTATTCCGTATGACTTTCCTTTCATAGAAACCCGCGTTAGTTTATTTACCCTTTGTCCGTACCCCACTTTACCTTAGTTTTTTTTTTTTTTTTTTTTCAAAACTCTATATTTATCTCTTTTTTCTTCGCAAAATTACAGCAATCTATCGTTAATCGTAATTTTACCATCTGCAGCTCGGAGCTTTGCGAAGTTTTTTTATTTTTTTTATTTTTTTTCCTCCCATATTTTCATGATTTCGCAAAGTAAATGAAAGATTTTATTTTTTTTTTCTCATGCATCCCGAGGCTTGTTTATCCGCGTTTTGGAGTCGGGGAGAGCCGACGAGAGTATACCGGCGATTGCGTAAAGTAAAGATTACCATAGACTCAAAGAAATCGAATGAAATATGGACCATTTCCCGTTCAGGGGAGGGTAGGGGGAGGGAGGGCTCATTTCGTACCTCAAAAACTCCCCTCGTACCTATACACTTATCTATCTAATATCCAATAGCAGTTGACTGTGTGCATACAAGTATAAGAGTCATGAATCGCTCGCGAAGTCACGGTGAAAGGATTCTGTGAAAGTACCTGTACGCGAACGTAAAGATCGAGGCCCAGCGAGCGAGTACGCTTTTGTTACGCGATGCTGCTATTGGATTTCTGTGTATAGACACAATATTGGCTCTGCGTATTTATGGATATATATACGTATATATAACGTGTTGTACATACATTTATATATTTCTATACCCGCGAATTTTGTTCATCGAAGATTTAGTAACGTGGAAGAAAGCTTTACGCGATTATCGAATCACGGCGCGGTTGATGCGCGGTCGCGGGGATGGGAGGGTGGGGGTTAATGGGACAAGAAAGAAAGACATCCCCGGCACGTTGGATATCGATAATTATTGTCGTTCCCGAGTGATAACTCATCCGCGAGAAGGTGTATCGTATAACACGAAACTACCTGCTGTCTCGATTACAGTTGCAGTTTATATACAGATGTGCATTTACGAAGGCGGAACCACGGCTATTCGAGATCGGTGCATTTATACGTTTCTTCGTACAGCCGCGACTGTTGATGCTATATGGCCTTTCGGTAGCCTTCTTCGACCGATTGCGACGATCCGCGATCTCTCGATGTCTAACGTGTATATCCGAGACTATGTGTACCGACATACGCGCACCCGGGCTTCCCTCTGCCTTCTCTGCCTTTCTTATCCCTGTGTCGCTCTTCTCCTCTGTGTGCGCAATCCGCGCGAGAACTATCGAGGATAATCGATTCGACGCGGACGATTCTCGCTTCGAATCCACTTACGGATTCGTTCTCGTTTCTTTTTTTTTTTTTCTTTATTTTTTTTTTTCTTACTCTTTTTAGATATTATTTAAAAGTTTTTATGTTTGCGAAGATTCTCGAGTTCGGAGAGATTCTCCGCGCTTATAGTGGTCACGTTGATGCAGATTGTACATTATAGTGGATATTATACTCGTGTAGTTACATGGATATAGTTGGGTTATTTGCGAAGAAGTCGATCTTGCTTACCGGTCAGGCTTACCCCTTCACCCGGCAACTTCTTCTTACAACAGCTTATTATTAATGTGTGTACCATACAAATTACGATCCTCCCGCCGTGATTAGACTCGCCTTATTATCATGTTTTTTTATTTATTTTTTTACTTTGTTCTTTTTTTTTTTTTTTTTTCGTCGAGGCAAAAGAGCAGTTGTATTAGCGCCGTTGCGCTTTCCGAATGACTTGGCTATGGTTAGTCGCCCGGTAGTGCAAGAACTGACCGCCTAGAAGGCAACAACAGGCACCGAGGTGAATTATCGTACAAAGTACCATCAAATCAACGAGTACAAGTATAATTTTGTACTCTCGTTGACTTTTTTAACAGAAGCTACTGTACATTTTTGACAAATTGCCGAGAAATTTTGCGATTTTATTTAAAAATCACGAGGGACTGTCAAGAATGTACGATTTTAATGGGTGTAAAAATTCGATTTTTCGCGTGGGTGTAAAAAAAAAATCTTTCGAGTGCGAAAATGAGTTCATAAAAAAAAAAGAGTTGAGAGTCGCTTTTATTTTTTACTTTATTTTTTTCATCGGCTTCCCTATGCGTCAGCATTTTATAACCGCATCCTTGTGCAACGAATTGGTAAACATCGCGAAATAACGAACCGGTCACGATAAGATTTGGAGCTTCGATTTAGCTATTGAAATCCAAGACATTGGGTATATCATTTCGGGGATCGCGTGAAAATAATACTTTTTGTCTTAAAATACGAAAATAATTTTTAAAAAACCCCCTACGTATATATTTGAAAGTAATTATGTATCAGTGATATGGAGTGAAATTTGATTCTTACCTTGCAACCCTCACATGTGAACGCTCCGAAATGGAAACCCGCCGCGGGCTCGCCGCAGACTTTGCACTGTTGGTTCATCTGCAATTACAGGAATGATATTATACCGAAGGTTTCATACACAACTATATATATTATCTCACACATTTTAAGATATATACGTATTGTTAAAAAAAAAAAAAAAAAAAAAAAAAAAAAAAAAACGACGCCCCAAGAAAACAATATCCGCGGGTTTGGTTATGGGAGAGAAAAACGAAATATTCCTGTTGCCGAAGAAATAGAAAGATGTAACGAAAAACAGGGAGAAGGTCAACCGGTTTCTCGTGTGAGACGGTTCTGTTATGCTGAAACAATTCTCATTTTTCTTTTTTTCGTTCTCCTTTTTTTAACTCTTTTTTTTTTATTTCCTGGTTCCAAATACTACTCGACTCCGCTGTGCATTTCGAGCACTCCGGTGGCCGCTGAACGTCTGTTCGTAGTTGCCGTTCGCCCGAAACGAGAGAAACCCACTCGAGAGAGGTTTTCAAGTAGGAATTGTTAAAGAAGTACTCGAGACGCCGGAGTCTCGTTGAGTGGATGAAAAAAAAAAAAAAAAATGCGTTAAAGAAGGCGAGAATTATAGAACGAAAAGAAAAAGAATTATAACCTCGAGACAGGGTCATTTATCGGGTGAGAAACTTCGTCGTTGCTCCACGAAATCAAGTCGGGATACGTTTATATATATATGTGTATGTGGTATATATGCTATATAGAGTGAAAGACGGTTAGGAACGATCAGCCCGATGCCGCGCGTCGTCCTAAAACCATTAGGCCATCTCGCCGACCAATTCGAGAATCGTTCAAGTCTCTCGGTTTCGTCTACATTTCTTTATAGACGGCTATAGAGGCGGAAACTCGTTCCCATTCGAAGCTCTCGCCCCCGATACCGTTCCATAAATCAGCGCTATCTCCACTGTGCTCGCCATCTGCCGGGGTGTTAAAAAAAAAAAAAAAAAAAAAAAAATGTCCATTCCATGATATACTTTTCCTCGTTTTTGGGCGAAAGCTTCGAGAGATCGTTTGTGCTCTGGACGGTGGTGTACTCTACCAGGGACTTCGTTTATATGTACTTTTTTTTTAGTAAAATGGAATAAAATTAGGCCACGATCTAGATAAGCGCCTCTCGGTTCTGTTGCGCTTGCGAGAGTCAAGTCAACACAAACTCTTGCTTTACGAGTCCAATAACTCCGAGTTCACCGACATCTGCGCGCGTCAAGGGAGAGAAAAATAAACGACACACGCCTTTCGCGCACTGCTGTCGTCGTTCGGTAATCCTCGAAACTATAGTGCTTTCAAAACCCCGATGCGCTGACGAAGGGTTAGTTAACTTTTTTCTGCAGAATTGAAAATTATAACTAACCGACTGTGTTAGAGAATGAAATTTTATCAGACACGAAAATTGAATCTTAAGACAGAAGGATTCGGAAGAGTATGAAAGTAATCTTTAGCATTAACGGGGCGCGGTTAGCAAGGGGTTGTTTTTGCGATCGTCAAAGTTCCGAGGAGCGAAGATATTTTAACGAGAATTCAGAGCGACCGGTAATTAGACCGCAACCGTGTTGTCCGGTGGCTTGCAATACTAAGCACCGATAGATACGAGACACTTGCTCTCGGGTAATTGCGTTAAAGTCTTGTGTGTCACATCGTTGGCAAGCAAACTCCGACGAGGGGGTTTTCGTAGTAGTCGCTATAGAGTCGAAGAATTATATCGCAGAAACCGTGTTCCGCCGCTTGATCTTCATTGCCGTGTGGAAACATACACCGCCGAGCTCGGGGCATGAAGGCCCCGGCTTCGTTAACGGTCGCGGAGGACGTTTTTTATCGGTCTACAGAGTAAAGTGCCCTGCAAACGCGATGAACGCGCGCGTGGTTCTCGTTTAACGCCCGCGACCCTCGCCCTCAGCTCGTTGATGAGCTTCGGGCCAACGAGAAACAACAGCACCGGTACAAAACGCTACCGTTCAACGTCTTGTGGATACGCTTGCTTTGTACTTTTCGATCGACATGCTGATGGTTAAAGGAACGAAATTTTTTAAAATTATTATCGTAAAAAATGGAAAGTTTCATCCCTGAGCCGATGAGTGCGTTTTTTTTTTTTTTTTTTACGAAATTAATTTTCTTCTTTACTTCTCTTTAAAATATTTGCAACATTAATAGGTAATTCAATTTTTTTTAACGACAAGTCGAAACGTTGATGTGCGCGAAATCTTGAATCAGAATTTGCACGTTTCGCGGATTGAATTCTTTTACCGGGAGGTCAGAGGGATATTCAGTGGTACATTAGGCAGCTAGAATATTAACGAAATAATCTTTTTTAATTCATATAAACTCGATTCCTAGCACGTTATTAGCTCGAGGCTAAATAAAAGAAACATCGTCTCACGCTCGACGCGTGAGTGCTTTTTTTAATTTAACTTCTTTTTCTCTACCGCTATCGGATTTTTTTTGTATCTTCTTTTTATTTCTAAATTTCTTATATTTTCTTTTTGAGATTATAAAACGAGGTCGTGTCATCATTTGTCAAGCAGAAAGGATCGGGTCACGTAGTTTTTTTTTGCGAATAATTCACGTTTTTTTTTTTTTTTTTTTCGAGTTCGCGCATTCGCTTTTCACTTCCGTTTCTTCCCCTCGAGTCGGTAGCCCTGTTCGAGAACCTGCCCGGGGGTCGTCCAGTCGCTCGTTGTTTCGTACCCTAGTTTCCACGCTCACTCTTCGCGAAGTCAATATTTGCCGACACTTGTTCGTTAATGAAGTCGATAGACCTCGCGTCGACGCACGGGTTTCTGTGCTGCGAACTGTATATCGACTTACCTTGCGGCATAGATTGGCCCTGTGCACACGAACTATGCGCGCGAAGGGAGCCGAAAACCCGTCCCTACCCCCCTCCCCTTGGCAATCGGAAGCGAGTATGTTTTTTTTTTCCCTCGAACTCTTTTTCCTGCTCTGCCAAACAAGCCGAACGAGGGCACGCATAAGTCCCGTAAGAATATACACGGATCGCGTATACCAGAAGTTCGGTGTTAGTGTATGCAGGCGAAGAATGAAAAAAAAAAGGGCGAATCACGCGGTCCGCTCTACCGGCACCCTACTACCACTTTACGCACCATTAAATCCGAGTCCCGTGCGACGTTTATCCCCTTTATGACCCTTTTTTTGTCGATCCTTTTCTCGCTCATCCTTCTGTGCCGCTCGCTATCTGTCGCCTTGACTCCGTTCCTACTGCGCGCCCGGAGAGCAATCTCGATTCTCGACAACCCTTTAGCCTCCATTCGACTCGAAAGCTTACGCGCACGTTCGTTTCTTTTTTTTTTCCTGCGTCTTTCCAACCCGCGATTTTTGTCCCTCCAATTCACCCCCTCTCGACCCTTGTCGACGCTCCTTTCTTCGTCTCAACCCCGAAACGTACACACATACACACTTCAGATCTTATCGGGACCCTTGTTCCGGATTTGTGTGCACTCTATGATGGTTTAACAGTTGACGTTAGGGAGGAAAAGTCGATTTGCAGGGAGTTAAGAATTTGATTGATAGATACAGATATTTATCGCGCTTCTATATCAACATTGGAGAAAAAAAAATTATTTAATAATTATTGAATAAACTATTATGAATATATAATACGTATTATTATTATTATAACTTATTGAAAAAAATTATGAAAATAAATTAAAGTAATAAGTACAAAAAATGTTTGATGAAAAAATTCCGTTGGTAAAACTCGAAAGTGGACTCTGGAATTGACCCGAATAAAAACGAAAAAAAAAAAAAAAATTGATCCGAAGGAGAAGAAGAACGACGATGTGGAGGGCAACTACCAATTATTACGCAAGAGGCCGTTCGAGGTCGGTACCTGTAAGAAGTGCTCGGTGGCGTTGGCAAAGATCAGCGCGGATTCGGTAACGATCAGATAGCACGGGAGCTCGTGATTCTTTTCTCGCTGTATCTCTGTTCTACTCGTTTCTTCTGCAAGAGAGTGATTTATGCACTCTCGGTCGATGTACGAAAGAAGGAAGAAAGATCGAAAAAAAAATGAATGAAGCATATTGCTACGGCATCGCGAGCGAATGGAGAATCGCGATCTCTCGATCATCGGGCTAATTAACTTTAAATTAGGAGTAGACCGCTGGCTGGCGCCTCTGGATTAGTTCGTCGAGAGTTTCGATGCTCTCCTCGTCACCATCCCCCTCCGCCCCCTTCAAGACCCATTTGTAACTCTCGACAAAATTGTAGAGAAGACATTGTAAGAAGCTTTCTGCGTATGTATCTTTTTTTTTCATTCGTCTTCGATTCATCAAAACTGATTTATAGATCGTGGGATAAATAATAGATCGCTCCATGTTCATCAATCGCGGAACATTAAAAAGAACCTCATTTAACAAGATCCGCTACTTTTTTTTACTACAAATCAGACAAAAAACAGGTCTACAAACAAAATCTGACTGAGAACATCACATATTTTTTTTTTTTTTTTTTCGCGTAATTTTAAATTTACACGAGTTAATCGCGTGTAACGAGAGGCTACACGTAATTATTTGCAATTACGGTGGTTGTATAATTTAAAAAATTTACAAATTTCATCGATTCATATGACTCGCGACCCTCGAGAGCCGATGGCAGGGGGTACAAGAAAATAAATGTATAGACAGAACTGAAAAAGGCAGCTGGCCGGGTGGTGATTCAATTTATACGAATCTGAGGCACGACTAATCGCGACGAAGACGTTACCGGGCACGATATATATCTCGAGTTTTTCCCACATGTTTAAAGGGTTCATTTTACTGACGTTTTGCTGGTCCTGTCGGTTACACACGCACACATAGACGCATTTACATCTATAATTTCGAGTGGCTGACGCTTGGAATTCTAATGCCAGAGATATTCGTCTTTACATCGCGGCAAGGAAGTCTATGTGCTGTTCCTGTTAAAAATCGAATCGGTCACGGCTCGAGGAGTCGAACAATGTAACTCGCGGTTGGGTATGTCATGTGTGTGTGTGCGTGTGGTCGAGTATGAGAGATCGAGATGCAGTTGGGCACCTCAAGTGAGTACCGACACCATCACGGTGGCCCGTTTTCATCTCATCTTTCCGCTCTCTCACACGAATTCTCTTTCGTTACTTTTTTTTTTTAACGTTTCGTACTTCCTTTCATATGCTCGCTCTCTCACTCCTCGGTTGGGGACTAAACTGTCGCGATAAATGATCTTACAGTTGAAGGTTATTAATTGTCTTTGACTCCCGGACAGAGCATTGTGGATCGCGAAAACATTAACCGAGGGAAGGCCCCCACGAGTTCCTCGAGGATCATTTTTCAAGGACTTCGGAGTATGAGGACAGTGGATGGAGAAGCAACGAAGCAGATAGAATGAAAAAAAATATATATATATATATGTATGTATGTATTGTGAATGTGTTTGTGTGTTTGGATGCGATCGAGCGGTCTCAAGAGCTCGAAGACCCCGAGCACCATCCATCAAGGCGATCGTTAAAAACGCATCCACCGATACAAATTGCGCAAAGCCCATGAGGCGTTGTTGTGCGCCTCACTCGACGGGAGTGGAACGACCGGCCTCGTCCTACGACTTGTCCTCCCGTTTGTTCGCATTCGTGACTTCCTTATTTTTCGATTTTTTTTTTTATACATTTTTTCACATTTCTGGGTCATGGAAAATTGACACCATGGGCGAATTTTCTTGTGGACTACCCGCGGCGATTGTACCTCAATCATTGTCACAGAACGAGAAACGAATAGACGACAATCTTCAAAACGCTTTTGTCAATCGCTGGTCTCAGAATCGCTCTTTCAGCTTTCGTGACTGTTAGTTCTATTATTTAATTGGTGTATCGATAAATCAAAATTCGTGATGCACCGATGACGTATAGCGACGAATGACTGAAGAAATAGAACAATTTGTTTTTTTTTCAGAAAATACTCCGAAAATATTTTTGTTCAATTCGTTGGATTCTTAGTTTAAATTTATTAAAATAAAATCTTTGGCGATTTTTTTACGAAAAAAAAAAAAAAAAATGGTCACCTTTTTTTTTCGAAAATATTAACGTTTTTCTCTTTTTTTTTTACTGAAGTTTCGTCAATTTTTTGAATTTTTTTTAATCTCGCGATTCGAAGAGGGAGCATCGTTCAAATTAAACGACGTCTTCCGGCAGTGATTGCGGTAGCGTGTCTAGACTACTGTGTGCTTCTATCGTAGTGATTTCCGCACGGAGAAGCTACCGAGGTACCGCCGGTGTCGAGCTGAGGCCCATTGGCGGGCGTGCCTTTTCATCGCGCGAGATATCGCCCGAAGCTCTTTTTCTCTATGCTCTCTCGGTGAGCTTGCAATTTAGCATCATTCTATTCGGCGATTAAACGAGCAGCTCTGGAGTCTCGCACGTTTGATTTACAATCTCGTAAACGCCCAAGAGACGCAACAACGACGGGCTAATAACGCTTTCTTGTAGTTACTCCGGGTCCATTTTGTTTAACACTACTGTCTCGACTACGTATATTATATCCTACCGTATTGCAGATATATCTTAAACTCTAAATCACGAATTCAGTTCGTTTAATCGCAAAAAGTCCAACTTCCGGGTAGGTTAACTCCTAACTTAAGAAGCGAAGATTTCGTGTAAAACTTTCCCCCGTCTCGACTTTTCGATTTTTTTTTTTTCTCGATAAAAACATCGTGTAACGGTGTTTTGCGTGCAAACGGAATAACTGATAAAATGAAAGTTGTGCTGTTCCCTTTAATGTCGATAGGACTGTGCATTTGGTGCGCACGAAGAGGCCAGTCGCATCCCCCTAACGTCGCGTAAAAGACTCTTTTTTTCTTTTTCAATGTCTTGGGTTTGTAGCTATATATAGAACGGTATATTGTGGTGTGGTTGCACATCGTGGGCATTGTATTCTCGGCGTTTCGTCGCGTGTCACGCGGGGATAAAGGTAAAGAGTTTGGCCGCGAGTGCAGAGCGTGCCGAGGCGACGGATAGATAAGAGAATCGAGATAACGGGGCGCGTGGTCCGTTAAGTTCCTGAAGAACGGAGGAAGAATAGTATTAGTGTGTTTTTGTCGTTCGCGCACTCTTGCACGACGGTATTATATATAGATATATGTATGTGTACATAAAATCCTTCTCTCGTGGTGCATCTTCGAAGGCGGATCTCTCACGTGTCACACGTATGTGCGCAATACGTCCGCGCGGACTATGTGAAACCTGCACGTTTGCAGGGCTAAACGCTTGTCGAGAAAACGTGTGACCCCCAACGTGTCACACGTAGGGTCGTCCATCACATTGTGCGAGAATACGAGGAGATGAAAGTAACACAAGTAAATTTCGTAATGTTTGGTCAAAAAACAGTTTCACCCTTTTTTAGATCGTAAAAAACGACAATTTTCAGAATTTTCAAAGAAATTTACTTAAATTTTGGAGTTTATTCAAAATTGAAAAGAAAAATCTCAATTCAATAAAAATTAAATTTTTATTCAATTTCAAGTTCATTTTTCGATTGATAAAAAATACATCGCTGAATCGGCAAAAGTAAAGATTGTTTTTTTTTTTTTAATGTATATATTTTATTTATTTATTGTATAAGTTAAGCAGCGCTTTTTAAGGCAACGAATAATCCGTTGACCCGCGGCAACTCTCAACAGTAGGAATAATATTCATACGCTTATTCGAAGAGATTGCGTGTCGGCCACTCGCCACTCGCCTCTCGCGGTACCGCGAATATCAGTGTGTAAGTGTATAGCGAGGATCGCGCCGTTCGTATGCCCTCTCCGCCCCGCCGTCCCGTCGTAGTAGTCGCGAGCGCGTTGGCACGTAAGGAAATATAGAGAAGAGAATAGAGAGTACGGGACAAAGGGGCATTGGCGAAAAGGCGTTAAGTCAGATCACGACCCTAAAGCCCCGTCGGCGTACGCGGCTCGCCCTGCGAGGGGTTAATATGCAAATGGGGTACCAAGCCGGGCGCCTCGGGATCCCGCGATGCTGCAAACACGCACATGGGCCCCGTTGCGATTGTTGCCCGCGCGCGTTCGCGAACTCACTTCTTCGACTCGTTACGTATAGAGAGGCAAACGCGTGTATGTTACCTGTAGGCGCGCGGCCACCGTTCGACGTACATCGCGAACTCGACCTCTCTTCTCGTCGCGTTTTTTTCTTTTATCCACTCTCCACCTCGCTCTGTCTTCAAACCTTTACCGGGATACGGGGCAAAACGAAATATGAGGAAATGCTTGTTACCACTATAATTTCTTTAAGCTATTGAAATAAAAAAATCTATTTAAAAAATTGTGATAACTCAAAAATAAACATAAAAAAATTGTTAGCGATCCTTGGAAAACTAACAATTTTAGTTCATTGTATCGAGAGAAAGATATTACTAAATAGTTTTTCATTTTTATTTTTGAGTTATGATATTTTTTTTATAGTTTAACCGACATTGATGCGGAATTGTAAAAAATATTTCCACATTTGCGTTCTTTCGGACTGTGAAAAAAAAAAAAAAAAAACCGTAATTTTGGGACAATGTTCGTAGCTTTGTAATCGGAGTACACAAAAGTTGCTTCGAGACTTATAAAACGTTCGAAAATACCGTTTTTCGTTTTAGGGATAATCCCCTCCTCCCCCCGAATACACAGTATAAAACGCCGTAAAAACTAAGCCGGTCGTAAAAAACAAAGACTGCCGCGGAACTTTACCGACAACCCGCACAGATTACTTTATGATTTTTGTCAATGATGATTTTGTTCAAAAGACGTGAAAAAAAAAAAAAAAATCTTTATTTCATTGAATTAATGAGTGCGCCTCGGGGAGTTTTATTTTGCCTCGCACTTCCACACTCGTAGCGAAGCAACTCGAGCGCAGTTCGCTAAGGTACAAGTGGGGTACGTAATAACCGTACGAAAGGGTCACAATGGCCACAACTCGACATACCGCAGCCCCGTGGATTGTGTGGCGATGGGTAACATCAAAGAAGAGAATATAAGGAAGTCGAAATAAAAATAAAAAAAAAAATCTATGGAAAAAAAATAGATAAAAAAAGAGGGCAATAAATATATTTTGACATGGGAGCCTCGCAAGCATATGCATAATAATTGTAACGCTTTATATTCTTTTCGCGAAGTGTTGTTGCGCGATGCCGGAAGAAGGGTTTGGTGTCTATATGGAACCCTTATACATGCTATATATACATATATATATGCATATGTGTATATAAATAAGCTATGTGTGTAACTTGTGCACGCGGTCTGTGACCCATTGTGCCAACGAATTACGCCACCGTCGTTCGGATGGCAAATATTATAGCAACAGGACGACCGCCGAGGGGTGACGATATAATGTTTTCATTTGGCTACGACGTTAGGACACATAAGGCAGGAAACTGTAGTTGCATTGAAAGATCGCCGCACGTGTGCAAATCTCAACGATCAAGATTGCCTTAAACCCCATCTCCCTCCTCCCCCCGCATATTTTTGTCACAGCGGTCGGAGAAGAATGAATTTCAAAGAAACCGCGAGAAGAAAAAAAAAAAGATAATTTGGCTGAAGTACATGTTTGAGTTTTATGCGAAACGGTAGGAAGCTTTTTTTTTATTCGCCTGACTATTATTCGTTCGGTAATTTAACCCTTTCGATTCGTGACTTTTAGATTTGCAGACAGTAAATTGTTTCGTATTGATTTTCGTAAAAGCGAAGCGTTTCGTCAAAGTACTTTTTTTTTGTATTCATTATTTAATAAATTACAAAAATTTCATGCTGATAATTACTTTTATATTTTGATCATATTAAGAAAACCATAAAAAGATTCACCGAATGATTTTTTTTTACCGAAAGTTTAGCTGAAGCGCCAGTGAAGATTACGCGGAGAATGCAATGCCCGGCGAAGCAATGACACCGGGAAGGAAGCGCGACGATCACACAGACAGTGGGTGATCTCAATGCACGAACGAGAGCGATCACTCATCTCAAACTTTCGTCACCTCGTTAATTCTATTATACACATCGATTATTGGTAAATTTGATTATACCAATGCCGATCGCTAGCGCAAAATTCAGAAAGCTAACGTATCGAAAAAAAGTGCGATGTTTGTGCACAATAATGATTTTTTCATTGAAAATCGATCACTCACCGTAACAATTCGTTTATCCCAGCGTCGTTGAGATCTCGTTCCACCCTCGATAACGTGACACTCAAAGAACGTACTTTTCAATTATCGATTATTCATAAAACTCGATCACGATCGTCAAGTCCGTTTAAAACACGTTTGACACCATAACAAACCGGAGTCTACAGCTCGATCTTCCAGAGAACACTGATGCGAAAATTATTTAAAAAAACTGTCGTTGTCCAAAAAAAAAATCGATGTAATAAACGTGGTCCACTGATTCCCGGGCACTTGACGTCAATGTCGAAGACGTTCGATGTATTTCGTCGAATCGGTGCCCGCGCAGTCGATTTTCTTCTTTCGATATCGCCGATCTTTTTTTCCTCAAACTTCGCGATCGCCAAAAATCGAACTTCGAACACCCGTCGAACTTTCGATGAACTCTCGATCTTTTTTCCTTTATGTTGTTTTTTTATTTGCTTTTATTTGCGATTAGGTGATCCGTAACTCACGAATGAACCCGGTAGCCGATCGTATTGAATAAAAATTTGTTGAAACACGTCGAAAAAAAATAAAATAAAAATAACACGATCGAGAAACTTGCCGATGTCGTTTACCCCGATCTCTTTTCACTTCCCGATTCCCAAAGAGATTGACAATCTTTATCGGACTCGCCGATGTCTTGCACCACGCAAATAATCGTCGACGATGTCGAAACTTCGCAAACCGTAATGCTGTTTATATATACATATATCTTATAGTACATATAACTATATGTGTTAATAATAATATATATAAATATATATATATGCTTGTGTTTGTTTGCGAACTATAATACGGCCGTGGCTGCACGAGGACACACCGGTGCGGCCACGTCGATGGACGGGAAAGGACTAGCGCCTTCGCCGATCCGCGACCTGTTGCTCTCCGGTCTCGTGAACGGTGCACCGGGCCCGGTGTGTGTTTCCCCGTGTACCGATTTCATCAATGGTAGGGGAACCGTACCTGCCCACAGGGTCTACGCCCATTTTCTCAGAAACCAATCGCTCCGATGGGGCAACCGATCCTTCGACCAATCATTGACGATTGTCGTGCAAAACGGCGGTGAGAATACGCCTACGTTTTCCCCCACTACTTTCGGAATCACCACTCGATCGTCAACAGTGAGAGCAACGATCATCGGGGGCCTGACCGGGGCCCCCTTCGAGACTCGCTCACCGGCCAGGTGAACATCGGTGTAACGCGTCGCGGCGAGATCCTTTCGGGCGCTTTACTTCCTCGAAGTATCGCGATTATTGTCTCTACGACAACGATTCAAGCATTTTAAAAGTATCGTTTATTTTGTTTTAGGTTCGAAAGAACACAATGGAATTTTTGGTTTCAAAATCCGGATTATCGCGAATTGTTGTGACGCTACATCGCTGGATAAGATTCAATTTGGAACAGACGCGAGTTTCTGAAACGAATTAAATGCCGCAACGACGAAAAAAAATAATTAAATTTATTCGATTTGGAATTTTTCAAAAGTAAAAGTCATTTTAAAATCCATTATCAAGAAAAATCATAAATTTGTTGACAGAATAAATCGAAATTTTTCGATAATGCTGATTTTTATGGTATCTGCTCCCATAGAAATGGCGAATGTGAAAAAAGAATACGTAAGATATATAATTATATATCACTGCAAAATATTATATACAACATGTAATTCTGGCAGATATATCCGAGATGTATGAGATATTTAGAATATATACGTCAAAAAAATGATTTAGAAATTATATATCTTGCGATAAAAAGTTCTATATTTTGTACACATATATCTGACTATATACTTCATTACCATGGAGAATACGTAATTTAATTGCTTTAAATTAAATTTTTTGGAAACTCAAAAAAAATCAGAAATGGATGATTTAATCAATGATCTCAAAAATGCGGAGTAGACACATTTTTTAAAATCCTATGAAGTCACCATCAGGCATACGTGGAATTAAATCAAATTTGAAAGTCTCCTGTAGAAACTGTTCATACGATCGAAGAATAACCAACATTCCCCGCATGGAAAAAAAATATATGTGAAATATATGAAATTCGGTGCTTTTATTTAACGAATATTTTAATCACATAATTCGTTACATATTTGGTGACATATATTATAGAATATATCCATAATACAGCATTCTTCGTGGAAAATATAAAGAATATATTATAAATATATTTTTCAATAACATAAAATCGATTTTTCGCAACAATAGAATTTATCATATTTAATTTTTTCAAAATTCATTAATCCCATCGTTTTTCCGGTCTAATTCCATAATTATATAGATAAACATTTTTCATTAAAAAAACACTTAAAATTTTCTAAAGTCCGTGTCGATAGATATTTCGTTAATAAACAATCCGTTACCCCGTAAATAATAACGCCTTCGTCTCGTTTCTACCGCGAAATCGTAAATCGAACGTTAGCGTTTAAGTCGTCTCGTCACCGCAGTCATATTTTCCCAACGTGTCAACCGGGGGTATGTGCCCCGCCTCCGTAACCGTTGGCCGCGGTTCCCTCGAGAGAATAAACCGGCCGGTTAATCCACGATGCGCGCCGATCGTTATTCACAACACAACTCCGTTCATTCAACTCCGCTCGACATCGGACGAGGAGACCCTAAACTTTTCACGGAAAATGCTCCAATTTCGTGGTTTTTCGGTGGCAGTAGCAACGACATTCAAGTAGACCTGTGGTCGTCAAACGCGAACGATGAAGAGAATCTACAATTATAGTTCGAGAGCCATTCGGCTGGAGTTGGGAGAGGTCGATGTGCCGGTAATTGTTTTATTGACGGAAGTCAAAGGAAAGAACAATGTTCAACGGGTAGACAGTGGAACAATGGCCGACGGGCGGACCGGACAAACTTCCTTGAAGGGAGCCTGCGCCTTCCCTTCTCGCGCTTTGCGTATTACAATACAAGAGAATCCCCGCACACGGGCTACCGGTGGAATACGTACCGTTCTCGAAACCGCAGAAATTAATGCAACAACACACGAGGAGGAATATATCTCGATTAACATTAAACAACCATACGTGTGTTCGTGTGTTTGACCTTTTTACGTGGAGTCTCAACTTTTATATCGTCCTTGATGTAAGAGTATATACATATATATAACGTATTATGCCGAGGATCTCGGAACATTGGCTATGTAAGATCGCACACGCAGCCATTAGACGCCAATATATATAGACTTTTATAGATTTCGAAATCTGATTTTCTGTTCAACCTCGAGAGGATTCTTTCACACAGAAAATCTATACACGTATTATTCGTGTATATTTGTTATATACGTGAAAGATACTCATGCGATATATATATGTATTTATATATACGATCTTTCGGACTTAGAAACTGGGTAGATCCAATAAAATGTCGAAACGCGCTCGACGGAACGACGTTATAAATTAAGGATGATGTCCCACCCGTAGAAATTAAACGATATATAGAAAACTGGTTTTTTTTTTTTTTTTTCGGGCATAAAACGATGCGATCGAGAGAGAAACAAGAAATTTCTTGTGTGTCCGCGCGCTCCGGGTCTCGTCTTCAGACTCTTTTCCTTCTTCTGTCCTTCCGTGACTCTGGTTTATCTTCTTTTATCGTCTTCGCTTCGAATATTTTCGTGGGTATAGCTAACACCGAATTATAACACAGGTACCTCTAATACAAACTCGCAAGTGTAAGACATTTTTTTTATCCAATTTTTTTTTTTTTTCGTCGTTTCTTATCCTCTATAGTCATCTCGACTTCGGCGTTTAATGACCTTACACCGGCTTTAAATACACGTTCCATCGTGAAGATAATACTAGGCGAGAGCCAATTCGGTAAATCGCATAAATCTCCGGATGATCCTCGCGTAAGATGCGGCGCGGCAAACGAGAAAAAAAAAGAAATGGGAACGAATCTTCTTTTAGCTACGTTTCCATTTACTATATTAGTGTAATTTGTATGAATTTCGGTAAAATTAAGATTTTGCTTCGGAGTACTGTTACCAAATAACATTCGTCACGAAGTGAAATTATCAGAGAATTCACTAAAATTAACATTTGAAGTGAAAAAAAGCAAAAAAAAAAATCAAGCAAATTTCACGCAAGCCAATTATTATCGATATTTCCATTTCGCGTTTCACGCGCTCGTGAATGACCCACGTTAAGCATTACGAAAAAAAAAATCGTTTGAACCTCTTTTAGTAATCTTTCTTCAGGTTCTCGAACGCTCGAAGTTTCTGAAAATTATTATTTATAGGGGTATTCTCGTTCGTGAGATCTCTCGAACCGTATTTTTCTATCGGGAACAGTGAACAATCCCCCGAGTATAGAGAAGAGTATACGTGCGACGCAAACACAGGAGGCGCGTCGGGTACCAAAGTGGATTCGTGATCAATTGGCCGTGATTAATCCGGATCTGTCGGACACCTTCGTTGTGTCGTACGATTGTCTGTCCGTGGTGACGGCGTTGCGCCAGTAGCAGAAACACACATACTTACATGAGGCTTACGTTTTTTCTTTTTTTTTTTTTTCGTGCCTCGATCCCTGTGTGTCCGTTCGTTCATGCAGAAACGCTCACGCGAAGGCAGATGGGCCTAATATGAACTCGATTCTGCGTTCTGCCAAGATGAACTCATTCTTTTGGGGTTCTTTTGGTACTCGATGACACTCGACTAGACAGTAGAAATATGTACGCAGAGTTCCATAGCCATAGCCGGTGCCTCCGAAACGATTCGTGCTCTGTGTGTGCGACCGCATGGAAAGAAACAAGATTTATCGTTGGTTCCTCTCCTATCGGCGAACACAAGCAAACAGTCCTTCTGGAGTCGCTGGAATGACTTTGCTCGATCATAAAACCCCATGGAAATGAAGTATATACTGAAATATATACAATATACAAGATATCGACATTTTTCCCATTTTATATCGAGTATACTATACAAAATATTATTTATATAGTCATTTTTTTTATTATACATATAATTAAAAAAATGCATATTTATATAAAATACATTTTATTTATTCTTACATATCCTTTATTTCTATATTGATATATTTCTATATTTTTATATTGATTCTTTAAACTACTTGGCGTTGAGACGCTGCCGCTTCTCTTGATATATTTTTTATTCGGCATACAAATCCAGTTTATTTCTCACTTTCTGATTAGTTTCTTTATTTATAATTGGCGAAAAAAAAACACTTTAAATTAATTTTCGTCGATGCGATCGAAGATCAGTGACTTCCGGTCGCTGACAGTGAAGCAATTAACATAGGGAAAAAAAGAAAGGCGAGAGTTACAGGTGAGATTCGAGCCGAATGCTGGAAAGGATCGCTCTTGTGATCCCAATGAAACCCGAGGAAACGTCGCGCCCGGGGGCGGTAATAAAATTTTTGTGCGTCCGGGTTACCTGGAGACCAAGGGAAACTCGGTTGCGTAGGAAGATTCACCGTGTGGCGCGTCGCACTCGGATTGTGGCGTTCCCATTCTTTGCCCCTCCACGAAAATGTGGATGAGCAATACGAAAGATACTCGGTGGACCGGTCGTACATTTTTTTTTTTTTTTTGGTACCGAGAGACGCACCGGGAGTTTATAATAAGGTGGCAACTCACTGCTTCCAACGATCGGTTGGCTCGATCAGTTCCAAGAAAAAGCGAAAATGTAATAAACTCTTTTTTTTTTGTTTCTTAAGCGTGTTGAGGTCGCGCACTCGCTCCCGCGGCCGTGGACAAGAGGAACGAGGTGACAGTCTTTTGGAGGTGAAGGTGTCGCGTAATCTGCTCGCATAGTGTAAGAAAGAAAGAAAATACGAAGGCAAGGAGAAGAGAGCAATTTGTTCTCAATGGGAGCATCCAGAACCCAAAGAACCGTGGAATGCGGTTGTTGCACAACTCACCGAGGTACGATTCCAGATTTTATGAGTCCTAAATCCTCTCCAATTCGGAGAGCCCGCTTGTCCGGCATCATGAGACGTTCGACTTTACGGCTATTTTCTTTCGAACCGACAACTCGTATGTACCCGAAACTCCTATATACACAATCTTTTAACCGGTGGAGGGATCAGCGTCCCTTTTTTTCCCCCGATCTCAAACATACTGGATGAGCTTACCAACGTTCTTCAATTCTTATTCTCAGCAGAGCTTACGACTTGGACGACGTATCTCGAGATTTATATGTAACGAAAAAGAATCCAGTCGTTTAATTAGAAGAATTGAGGACCAAAAAAAGTTATATTGGTTTATCGTTGATTTCACCATCGTATAGAATGTATCGATCGTATTAGGTTAGGTTGCTGCGGTATCAGGTTGCAAATTAAAGAAATTCTTCGTAACTAAATGACTGCTTGACATTTTCCAAACTAATTTTCATTCAATATGTGGAAATAATAATAATAATAATATTTTTGGTACATACCGCTGAAGAGTAGAACTTAAAAAAATCAATTTGGTATTTAACTGAAATTAATTTACTAGTTTACAGGATGTTGGAAAGAAAAGAAAAAAAAAATAGCATCCTTTCAGTAATTGGTCGAAAATAAACGAGACTATAGTGACAAGGCAAGGGAACGAAAGTCAGTGGTAGAGTAACAAGGTATATTTACCTTAACATGTCTCGAAAAGCCAAAAGCGTCTGTCCCTATTGCGTTTACCCTTCCAGGGAGTGGAAGCGGCGAGACCGTTTTGTGGGCAAACATCCCTTGGACACGGTCACCCCGGTCGAGTGGCCATTCAAGCCGCGCTTGACCCGGGGTTCCCCGGAACTCCCTCCTTCTCTCTTCATCGTCATCTCTCTCCTGATCCCCCATCCCGCGCCTCTCTCATTCTCGTTTGTATTCACTTTTCGCTCTCGACATCGTACGTTTCGCATTTGTCAGTGCCAAACGCTATGCCGCTGTTACCGTTGCTCCTTTGCATCAACGGTATATGTATAGTATACACAGTGAAGAAACGAAAGCGACAAAACGACGTATACAGAAGAGAGGACTGGGTAATGCATTGCTCCACGACGGGTCACTCGGCTAACGACGTTTTTACGGAGATGCGATGAATCCTTAAAAGCCGGACGAGCTCTGGAACTACCCTGTTGAATTTTATCCTATTAGACTTCCTTAAAGCCTATTTGCCGTTTCGTTTCCGTTGTGTGCCTCGCGAAAGTCCTGCAGCGTACTTGTGATGTCGAACTTCGGGCGGATCAGCTTTACGAAAGGCTACACAGCATTTGCCTCCAACTCTTTCTTTCGCTCTGTTTGGAGGCTTCGTAGCTTTAGGACTTTCCTTATTCGGTCGATGCACTTTGTAAGGGATACTCGGGGGCTTTAACGCTCGATTGCATTTTTCACGACGAACCGCTCAGTGTAGATCGATTTACATGACTCACGCCACAGGAAGGACTTTTCGCTTTTTGTGTGGCAACAGACAACTTTCCAGTGTCTGAATAGCAGAAAAACCGTTCTTCTGTCTTCGAATTATTTTTCTAATTTTGCCAATGATTTTTTTTATTAAACCTGATTTTTTGATTTTTGCCCAAAGAATCGAAGTGAAGGATAAAAAATTTGTAAATTACTCAGAATAGCGTGAAAATCAATAAATCGTAATATCATATTTGACAAAAATGGAACCGACACACAGGAAAAACCGTCTTCCATATTTGAATCATTTTTCAAATTTACAACAGGATAAAAAAATTTTAATCCGATGTTAAGATTTTCGTATTAAGAAATAAATTGAAAGATTGAATTTTTTAAAATTATTCGGATTGATATAATAATCGATAAACCACAATGTCATAATTTAAAAAAAAAATGGAATTCATTCACCGTCTATCGGGCATCCAGCGGAAATAGTCGTCAGAAAGTTAATCGTAGACGACAAAACGTTCGTTTTCTCAAGTTCACCGAGAACGCAAATGCGCGGTTAGCTGATACACAGGATACGGCGGAGAGGGATGGCGGTACCGGCGCATATGTTATTCGCTGGTGTACGAGAGCTGCCGTTCCGGTCTGAGGATATACAACGAGACAGACTTGCGAGCAAGCGAAGTGAACGGGGGCGTGGGCGAATCTCCCGATCTCGCTGAGTCTCGGGAGAGACTCTGGAATGGTGAAGTGAAGCTGGTCTGTTCTCTCGCGATGGGACTCTCTCGACCCCCACGGGAACTGTGGAAGCCAACATACGCGTATCTCGAATCTGCTTTATGTCCCTCCGTGGACCCAACGTGCGCGAGTTCTCTGATACAGGGAGTTGAAGTGCAGTTTACAGGTACAACGCTTTCGTGGTCCCCCCGAGTCGCGAGGAGCGCACGCCAACGGGGATAGATTTCAATGATCTATGACCGTAGTACGACCTCTCAGGAGTGCCCGCGTGGCCTTCGTTTTCAACGGTGATAGATCAGATGGACGTTATTCAGGTTTCAATGTCGCAATGCTGAAGATTGGCGAAAGTTTGTGAATGCCTATTGGCAATTTAGATTGCAGCTGAGCTATGCTGAGCTGAGTTTTTGTACTTTTTATCGGAGTTTTGTGTGTTTTCTGGATTTTATGTACTGTGTTATGATTTTGCTTTTTATGGATTTTATGGTTTACTCGTAATACTTCCATTTTCAATGTTTGTTTTAATCGCTACCTGTTATACTTGAAAATATGAAAACGAAATAAATATTAAATTGAGGTTATTGATAATAATTTCAGGCAAAAAAGCGATTTTTTTTTTTTTTTATGGGTGAAAAAAATCGTATCACTAATTTCGTGTGACCGTGTCTTAAAGAAAAAAAAACGCAGGTGCAAATATTAAAGATCGTATAAGAAGGGTAATTTTTCAAAATCGAAACAATTCGAAACTTACATTAAAAAAAATGGAGAACGATTACTCGTATGGGATTTTTCATAAGATTTTTTTACTGATAAGAAAAAATAAGACTTTTTGACCTGATATTGTTGGACCTCTCTTCTGACGAAAAATTCTGATATCATTGATGGTAATAGTATTCGATTGTACAGTCTTCGTGGGTATTCTATATATCTACGCGATGTGTGTAGACCGAAGAAAGCAAGCGGTTTCGAGTCACGCGAGAGTATATTCATGAGAATGTTGAAGAAAAATCGCGTGCGTGGCACGTCGGGTCATAGGTTGGCTCGGGTTATACCTATACTATAAACGCGTATCGTTTATTTTATTTTTTCAATCTTTTCCGAACATGACCAAGGATATTGATGAGCGCGATTTACAGCGTGGCGGAACGACATCGATCAAAGACCAAAGTGGTAACGCATAGGCCGCCGAGTACACATGCAGTAACTATTCCGGTTTCGGTACCCCACGAGATGATTCTGTGAAGTATATTCTCCATGTTACTTCTATAATATACTATTATATCGGAACTATCGAGTGTCATCGAGTACTAAACTGCTTTAACAAGCCATCGACATCTGCTGATTCGTTTCGACTCAACCGGAACTTATATCCGGTCGATATGTTTCCCTCGTCTGGTAATATACCTCGGTTCTCGCCAATCACGAGTTTGCAACATGATAGAGGAGCACCACTTCAGAGTCAAGCGTGTGAATAATTGCATTGAATGACACTAACGAGACTCTAGTGCGTAGTCACTACGAGGGATATAAAGAAGCGCACGCCCGGGCTCTCCGCCGTGACGAATTCGCGTAAAGCGGTTTTTTCGGGGTTCCGAAACCCCCGTATGAGATATATAGTTTTCCCGCGCAGTGTGCGTCTCCCAATGGGATCCTTAGCGTCGCTTCATCTATCAGCAAGCAATGGGAATCGAAGAGTAAATCTATCGCATTTTTTTTTAAGTTAAAGGTTTTTTTTTCTTAAATATCTGCAGAGTACCTAGAAAATCAAATCTGTAATTGTCAGGAACCACTGCCGACAGTTGTTTTTGTATACATTTTGCGAAAAAAAGTTTATGCAAAAAATATATTAGAATGAATGAAACTCCACGTTTTTACATATTTAATCCATTAATCATATGCATTATTATATATTTAGAATATATGCGTAATACATGTACCATTTCTCGTAGAAAATGTATTGAATATATTATAAATTATACATATATCGCGGTATATTATTTCCCATTTACATCAGTTAACATTTTGCTAGCAATTTCAAGCTTTTAATTGATGAAAGACTTCAATGATTTGACGCCATACAATATAGGCATAGCTTGTGTATTTTAATACACAGCATCATAATCTTAAATATGATTCCGATTTCTTCGAGTACCTGAATTAGTGCATTTGGGGAGCAAGAAATTACCTAATTGTGTTAATAAATCTTGATAAAAAAAAGGTTTTCAGGTCGTGGCATCTGACCAGGAAACAGGACGACGCAGAGGGGGTTAAAACACACCAAATAGTATAGTGAACGTTCTCGTCGCTAAATTTAATCTCTCTTATAAATGTAGTGAAAAAATCCATGTTGTGGGGTTATTTCGTACGACGAGGACACGCCGGCACGCCTGAAACGCGATATCCCGCTGTTATACTCTCGCGCACCGCGGACTACCAAGCGAGGATCCAACTCCGCGGAAATTTAATATCGCTTTAAAGACCCCTCTTTTTCTTTCGTCTCTTTCTCGTTTATATCGTCCTCCTCGTTCCACGTCGCGAGAGAGTTTTTCGCGACTCCATTCGACTCTCAAGAGGTCTTACCACCCACGCAATGTACCATACACGTAGGTATATTATACTTAATTACAGAAAAATCTCGCGTGCCGAACGAGTTCTCACATGTTTCATTCAGAATTTCACATTCAACGAATTCCAGTAATCGAAATCGCGCGTTTCTTATTCTATATGCATGTATCCGGTTCATTGCTATATTAAACATATAATACCACACATGGATCTGGTGGATCCGCGTTGTTTCGAGAAAATCTGTTTTTTTTTTTTTTTTAATTTCGTGTCGATTTAGATCGGGTCTGTGCCGTTCATCTTTTTAGGATTTGCACTTATATCTCATGATATGAATAAATTTGTCACTTTTTCCTTTTGTATCGACATTTTTTTCATGATTTTTGCGGCCTTCTTTTGTTTCTCCTCGAGCGTAATTACCGGTCGCCATTGTTTCTCCGGCGCTGGAGCGCGCGCCACGGGTTCACTTGGGGATAAAACTGCACCCCATCTTACACAAGAGGTGAGGATCGTCGAACCTACGGGTCTTCGAACTAACGCGGGTCAGCCAGTTTCGTTATGTCATGAATATATTTTTTTCGGGTTTCCTTCTCCTTCTCCTTGGTGTCAGGGGAAAGAATGTACCCACGAGAGAGCGTTACTGCTTTGATTGTTGTTACGTTGCCTGCTTAGCCGTATACCGGTAGGGTATGAAGAAAGAGAGGGAATGAAAATCTTCAGACGTGTCGAAACGGTGCAGCTAGGATTTCATGCGACCAACTAATCATCAGCAGCACCGTTCGATAGTCTCGAAACTAAGAAGTGGGCAAAAAAATTCGAGTATTGACCCTCGGAAAATCGTTTCGTTTTCCTATTGATAAAACTCTATCTGCTTTTCAAGCTCTCGAGAAAAGTCGTAATAAAACTTCACAAAGTTTCCTTTGAGAAAAAAATAAGTTATGTATCTCGCATTTTTACGGGACTGTGAGGTGTCTGAGTATTCGACTGGATAACATTGTGTGGCATCACTGCTGTAGGAAACCCCGAGATTGATACTGCACTCTCGAGGACGGATCGGAGAATCTGATTTCAAAAGTCAATAATGTTTCGGGCTTCCAGCGGCGTTAACGCAAGAAGCGATCACGGTCGAGTGGTTATTCGAACAAAGTTATGTAATTGTCGAGTCTTTTGGCAATCAATTGAACGGACTCTTTGAAGAGAGACGCAGAGGTTTCCCTTCCATCCCCTCGTGAACCGATGCAGTTAACAGAACACAAAGCCGCAGAAAAGCCACAAATCTGACCGCACGAATGGGCTCAACAGCAAATGCATCACAAGAGCTTAGAAGCGCCAGAAATGCTATACGGTAATAGCGCACGCGAGAGAGGGAGAGCCGCGTGTTCGAACCCGGCGACACGTTGTTCGATAAATCTGCGAGTTCTCCGCGTGCTAACGCGCCAGAATGAATGGCGTTACGGGCCGGCGAGCATGTTGAATGCACGAACGAATGGCTCTTCGTCGTTGACACGGTAGTCAAAATATTGGGGGAGTTTCTGCCTATATGGCTTATACTGCCGTTGGGAAGTTTTTTTTCTTCTTATTATTCAATAGAGATAGTTATAGTATAATTCATGTAGCCCGGCTGCGTATCATTCAACGAATCGTAGAGACAAAGTTTAGGAGAGCCGCACAGATGCTCCGATGTGACGTATACCATTGGGTTTAGAGGATCGATGGTATATGAGGTACGAAGAAGTCAATGGATTCGTTGATCCTCGAGTAATTAACTCCTCGTGTGGCAGAAGATTTTTTTTACGACTTTTTTACGATACCAACAGCTTTGATGACTTTTTTTTATATTAATGAATGTTAAGCAAAATAATCTATTAATTAATTTTTTTAAATCGCGTATACAGTCACTCAAAATTTGCGTTTAAAACACTGGAAAAATTGATGATTTTTCCACGGCAATCGGAAACTTTATTAATTTATAAAAGAATTTTTTATACAAATATTTAATGGAAAATTCCAATTATACTTAATAAAAAAAATTAAATTCTTCATTGAACGAAAGCTAACAAGTTTCATATTGATTATCACGAAATCATCGTTATCATTGGATTGTCATCATAATTGATTATTTATTATATAATTAATTTTTTCATAATTTCGTTAAAAAAATTGTTACAATTTCTTACTAACTTGGAGGACAGCAAAATTAATGCTTTTTTTATTACTCGTACGAAATTTTCACAGGCGATACACGAAATTTCGATAACGGATCCACATAAATCTTTTGAGTAATTAAGAAAAGCCAAAAGAAACCGTACTGAAATGAGATCGCAATAAATTCATGCTATTTAATTCATCCGTACGTCTATTCATTATCAAGAAAATTATACACCTACTTTATATTACACCGCGATAGCGTGCTCGTCGTTCCAAATTACCGGACGATTTCATCTCGTAAATTGTTCGAAAAAAAAAAAAAAAATTCTCGACGACGGATACCACGACGATTTCTCGGGTTTTTACGATCTTCGTGAAACTGTGGCCCTTTTTTTAACGGCTCGACGATCGACGTTTATCGAAAATGGCTGTGGTGCCCGTGCGTGCGATGCGCGTCGAGGCGGTGGCGGCGCGGGAGCGATAAAAAAAATTCAGGCGACAAGGTAAAAGCCTTTAACGACAGGAGTAGAACGGCGTTGTGGTTATAGTTGGGCTAACGTTGGAATATACGGAACCGAACGCTCACGATCTTGTCGTCGCACACTCAACGAACGGATGACACTTCGAATCGAAGAGTCGTTCTTGGGTGAGCAAGAATGGGCGACAAGTTGTTTCGAGTGGCTTCGCAACGGATCGGTGGGACACTTTTCGGTACAGATACGAAATAACATCGAGGGCAGTACATAACAGTCCGGCGGACGAAACAACGAGACAGAAGAAGACACACACAGAACTCGTTTCGTTACCATCTTCTTACCGGCCAACATCGAAAATCTCACTTTTACGAACGTAATTATATAGAACGACGAGGCCCGCGAAATGATCAATTTACGGGGTGATTACCGATAGAGATTGGCCGCTTGAGTTACGAAATATATATATATGCTTGGTAAAGATCCCCCCTCTCGCCCCGGCGCCCGGAAGGCAGATGAACATCTTACCATACGCATACTGTAGTATACATGTAATGTACAGTCAAAATTTTGATAAGTTAAAAAAATTTGATGAACCTAAATAAAATTTAATTTTGTTAATTCATTTCATCTATATTCGCAGTTTTTGCTCTTCAGGTACAGAGTATTTTTTACAAGAAACAAAAAAAAACAATTTTTTATATTCGCCGGCAAAAATAATAGAAAATTTGTCAACTTTAATTTTTGCCATATCAATTCGTCATCAGAATTTTTTTTACTACACTTTGTTATTGTCAGTTTGTTTTTAAATATTAATTTTTTTTCATCATTTATAACCATAACGGGATGTAATTGGATAATTCTGGAGAAAGTACTATTTAAATAATTTGACAAGACATCGAAAGTTAACTTAAGAGAACATATACTGTTATAGTTATATGTAATTCTAGGGACGGGTAAGATGAAATAAGCAAACGCACCGCAACGCCAAGATCGAGCGAGTTATAGAGGTGGAATCTCGGTGAGTTAGAATGTTAGGCACGCATCAGCGATCTCCGCGGTTACCCACCACTTGAACGTTACGGTACGCTAGCAAGTTAGACTTTAAGGTGTAGATGCTACTAGTATGTATATATGTATATGTATGATATATGTCAGATAAAAGATGTGTAACGCCTAAAAAGAGCCAAGTGCTGTTTTTGTCTCCCGTTCGCTCGCGAGGACCGGAAGGCCCTTCTTTCTAATGTTGATATCTCGTGACCGCTCTCGCTTAACTAATCCCGTCTCGACCTCGAGTCGGTTTCGATCTTTCGTTCGCTCTCCTCATCACGGAGTTGCATAAAACCCTTTGCCGATTGCGTGAACGTCATGCGCGGCATTCTATGTGAATCAGGTATAAAGTACTTTTCTCGCCTTGGCACTCACGAATCATCTACTCGACACAATGGCCCTGGGGCGCTAGATGCTACCGGTATTAAATTTAATACAGTTGAAAAAAAAAAGTAATATAGATTGTACTCCGGCCTAACTATTGATTAAGAGATGCGGCAATGTGTCCGTACAAATCTAAAATAAAATGAACCAAAATGAAAACCTAAATAATACATTTGTGAATAGCAGATACAATCTGTTCACAAGACCTTGTGATCCGTTGATTACAAGAAAATAATACATATTATAAATCAATTAGAAACACAAAGATTTCGACATAAACGCTTGAAAAAAAAAAAGACAACATTTCTTCGATGAACATAAGTTTTTGAATTTGTTATGCTTTGCATCAAATGTATGAAAAAATCCATTGTTTTTTGTGCTTATATTAAAAACCTTTTTAATACGTACACATAAGATTGTTAATTGGATTTGTGCAGCAGCTTCCAACCCCCCATTGAGAGACCATGTAATGCCAGTATTTAGGAAACTTTTGACAATCCTAATATTATAATGGCACAACAATGTGTTCTTAACTCGGAAAACAAGTAGCCACACCCCCGCCGAAACAACGTCGAAGAGGAGAACGAATGATTTACGATAGTTTCTCAGTAGATTTTGGGGGGGTTCCCAGTAGGATGCGGTCACCCACAACTGTGACTACAATTCATCGCCTTGACGTATATACTCGTACGTAGAGGGTAGCCCAGTCGAGACAAGTGCGCGTGCGATACGGTATATCGTAAATTAGGAAGTGGGCCGGGCACGCGCACTGTAGGTGGCCCGTAGCTCGCTCACGTACACGTTGAAGAACATACTTTTCCTTAACTCTCGCTGGGCCCATCCTCGCTCGGCAAAGGGTTAAATGGGCCGAGGGCTGCAGGCAGCCCGTTGCGCCGTAGGTGGCGCAAATGTTTTGAATTCTATATCTCGTCGGAGTACCCTTCGCTACCCACCACGCTGCAAACAACGGTGCATCGGATTTCTGTACGGTCGTAAGTGGGTGGAGTAGGTCGAGTTTTCGAAGCAAAAGGTCGAGGGCTTTGCCCACAACCCCATTCAATTTCTGCGAAAAGTTAGCGTCTTTGTTGTAAGCCGCAACAAATTAGCATTTGTCACTGCCAATTACGTTGAATTATAGAAATGGCGACAAAACTGACGACAATGTCACGGCAAAATTAATGAAATGATAATAATCATGAGAGTAAAGAAAAATGTTTGTAAAAAAAATGCTGATCGACTTTTGACTTTAAAAATATAGTGTTTTATATTTACTAAAATTATTGTTATCTATTTATCTCTTTCTCGATGTTGTAACATCTAAAAATGACTACCTGATAAAAAAGTATGTCGCCAAATATATCTATGATATATCTAACATATTTTTCACGAAAAATGATATATTACAAATATGTTTTAGAATATATTTCTGAAAATATATGTGACCAAATGTATAACAAATTATATGATTAATATATTGTTGATATTAAAACGGCGAGTTTCGTGTACTATTTCTAATATATGTCTAATATATGTATTGCATATACTTTTTATTCTTGTGGATCTCTCATGGAAACGAGTTACTGAGATGAATACAAGATTTACAATTTTTTACCGTAAGATATGATAATTTATATGTACTTAATTAATATAAATATACAAAAATCAATGAATATTTTATTATTTATTCATGTTTAATATTATAAATTATTTTGTTGTTCATTTCCTTGCATCTCGGATACATTCGGCAGGTATACGTACATGAGATGTAAATCTGTTCGTTATTTTATTGAAGGATATTTAATGACACATAATTTATTTCGTTGAGGGTTAGACGCTCTTTTTCCACGTCCAGAGCCACTAGCTGAATATTGCAAATCCTACGCAAGCTCTTTGCCGATGCGTAACTCCCTTAAGAGATAATTATTTCTTCCATCGGCAACATAATTGGCATAACGGTGTGTAGACTTCCCTAAAACCCCATCCACTACCGATATGCAAGATCGGAACGACTTCTCGGATTTCCTGTCGCGATAAGTTATATACCAGCTTACCTGTCGAGAAACCCGTATCTCGAGAGATGTTCCAACGGCCGTGTGGTCGCTCCCTTCCGGGAAGTGCAAAGTGCCATTCGTGGATATCCGTTCGACACATTACGGGCGCATGCTACTGTGTGCACACATCGTGAAAGCCGTCCCCTCCATGTCTTTTTACCACATGTGTTACTCTTATTACAGTATGATGCTTTTACTACATTAAGCTAAATTACCGTACGTTTGTTACAGTATGCTAAATTGCTGTTTTCACTGTTCCAGAGAGCTGAGTTTTCCGAGAGCGTGCCGATATCGATAATCGTCGCTTTAGCAATAAACACGACTCTCTACTTATATCGCAACCTCGCGTCATTCTCGCCTTGTCGTACTCCCCCAGAGTGCGCGATCGACAACAAACGCGAGCCGATATTCCAATTCCGAACTCCACCATGCATGCCTCAGCGTTATTCGCATTCGGCTTCCCTCTGCCATCAGTGTGTCAGGTGCGTGGCAGTCGCAATTACATCGATTGGAAACTGGAACTCTCTACCACTACAGCTTTTACGACTCGAATGCCAGATACTACGGTGCTTACAGTTACGCGAAAAAACATACAGCCCGTGGGCAACTAAAGGACAAAGTCGTGAACGTCGACTACCGCAATATGTGTCGAGTAATCGAGAAACATTATAATCCACGGCTGAGAATCATTCAAATCATTTCGTTTTTTCGTGATGCACAATATTTTTTCATCGTGTGTGATGTTAAAAAAGTCAAGCAAACTGGGATATTTGAACTTTCGCATCGCTTCCTCATTACTTTGTTTTTTTTTCACAGTGAAAAAAACAGTATTTCACAAGCATTTTTTTGGAATGTCTTGGCTTCCTCGTAGATACAGCTCTGTTTTCGTGATAAGTTATAGGTTATTAGTTTTTAGTCGCGCATGATCAGAATTAAAAAAAAATAAAATTATTAATGTTTTTACGAAAAATCGAAAATGTTTATAACCTTTGAATCTCTTTACCGACTCGGGACAAATTCGTTACCGAACAACATTGGTAGCCACTCGAATTGTCAGCCGAATTTCAGAACGATCGTCAAAAAAAGATGTCTCGTTGTGATTCTTGAATATTTTGCAAAAGTTTGAAGGCATTAACCTAAAAACCACGAAGAATAATGTATTAACGGAAATAAAGTACAACTATTGCCGCCAATAATTTGTGTAACCAAACGACCGAGGAGACGAGAGTCGAAAAATGGAAAAATTGAAGACAAAAGAAAAAGATAAAAATTGAGAAGAGACTGGAGGCGTGGCAGTGGTACCAATGGCAAATTGTCTACCATTGGTTTCCCGCGTTGTTGACGATTTCACGGTGGGCCCTGCGTAGATTCTTAACTGTGAGATTTAACGGCTAATCCCGATTCTACGAGTGCACCGCCCCAACACTTTTGCATTGCTCTCTGTCGAGGTTCCTCTCTTTGCTTTTCACTCTTTCTCACTCGTGAACGATCTCAATACTCTGCTCCTCCGGGCAGAATTACACTAGTATAAGGATGGTAGACGTCGTGGTAGCTTTGTGCGACGAATCCATTTAAATTGGGATTATATGGCTTAGGCGCACAGTGTGGGGTCATCGCGATACTCTCGATACGCCGCTATATTCTATTTGAGAACAGGTTGCCGACAAGAGATCTCGTTGCCTCTGTTCCACAGCCCGGCAACCTCGACGTTTTTGTATTTTCTTCGCACCGTCACTTATATCTCGTCAGTTTTCTCAATGCCAATTTGCGATATTGGCCCCGAGATTATAGTGCGCGGATGGCGGTTGTGTCAAGTAGCAAAAGCCAGCGGCAGCTTCTCACCACGCGCGAGCGCATACGGATTAGCAAGGAGTTTTCGGTCAATCGCATTGGGATTAAACGTGAGCCGAGCGTCGAAGCTAACCAGATTGCTGGTTAAAGTTCAAACGATAAGTGCGAGGAGTCTTAACAGAAGCCGCAATATCTATGGTTTACACATAACCCACCCAGCCTCTTGCCCTATTCGTATAATCATTTAAACCTTGACGCGTGGCCACGTGACCTTCGTAAACAAAAAAACAATGACGAAAAAAAAGACTAATGGATGCGATTCTCCAGGTGGACTTTCCGTTAGTATTTAAAACTTGATTAAATTTGGTATTTTGTTTTAAATCCGCTATATTGACATATTCCGAAAGCGTATCGGTCGCGACAACGCAGCCGTCTCTAATTTGCAGTTTTATTTTATATAAATATATATAAATGTGGTAGTAGAGTAGAAGACATAAATTAAGAACGATCTTGAGCTCGCGAGATCCGCGTAATCGGGAGACTTTCTCGCGACAGTGTGATCGCACGTGGACGCTTTCGAGAAGCACGGAGACTTTTATCCGGCATCTGAATATGGTTTGTGAACGAAAACGGTATGAAAACGTTTTCGAGCCCCGAGGGGTCGTTGGCGACTGTGTCATGGCGGTTTCGGAGTTCTCGTTATTGGCCAAATAATGTCTGAGGCCTTGAATACACGTAAATCTACGTAAGCGTATCCATGTGAGCCTGAAACCTTCCAAATATCGCGAGTTCTCCGCGACGAGAGCGGCATTAGGGTGGAGCTATAAAAAATTCGTATCGCTCGTAAATCGCCACTCCTTGTAAATTCGTGGATGAGTCCAAACGGCGGAGCGACGCCGTCCAAACTCATCTCGTATCGCCTGTACGGTATTTTTTCACTATATATCTCACCGGGAATTATACGTTTTCAGAGTTAACTCTTAACGATTTGACGTGCCCGGGACGCGCGTGTGGCGTAAAAAGATCGGAAGATTGCAATTCAGCGACAATGATTTATTTGATTCGAGGTTTTTTTTTTTTTTTAATACCGATCTGGTAAATGGTCCAGTAAGCCAGTATTCAAATTAATTTCCTTCGATGCCAAACAACTTTGCGCTGAACCAAACGAATCGTTTATGTCAATGATGTACGGTCTACATCAGTAATAAATATAATTGATTTTTAAGGTAATTAATTTTTTAATTCATTACTTTAGTTAGATAATTTTTCATTTTTTTTTTTTTTTCGAAGTGAAATATGAACAATGCGGTTTTTGAAAAATGGAAGAATATACATCGAATGGATATTATAACTTAACTATCCCGGTTGACGGGTGCTAACCCTCCGGTGGTCGAGAATCAGTCGAGCAGTAATAGAATTATCCGGATCTCTGTGCTGTGCTTCGACCTGAACTCGTTTCTCGAACAGAAGCGATAAAATAAGTTAAAAGAGGCGTGGTACTTTTTTTCAGACGGTATTAGATCCTCGGGATTGCTGATGCTCATCGCCACCATGAAAGCGGTGGGTACCGTTCGCGAGGACACATCTCGAAAATGGGATTATCCTAATACTGGTAAATACCGTGTGCGACAACGAGAAAAGCATACCAGAAGAAGATAGAGGCTAAAGATTGAGGAAAACCTATGGACGCAGCGAACAATGCAAGTGGGTTCGGAAACCAGGCGAGGTGGGTCATTGTTCGATACGGCGCGTTCACGGCGGGTGCAGCAGCAACTCCGGTCGAACTAGGAATGAAGAAGAAGAACACGAAGACGAAGAAGGCAGGACACGAAAGAGTTGAGTTCTAACTGTACAACTCAGACGGTATTACCACGTATCGAGAGGCATACTGCTGCTGTTGACGGTGTTCGCCTCAACGCAATATCGTGCTCGTCCTCTACAGGGTACTCCCAGCAAACCGTAAATCCGCAAGCTACCAGAGTAGAAAGCGAAGCAGAGAGGGAAAGAGACAAAAAGTCCTAAGAGATACAGTGGTGGGGTTGAACGGAGAATTCTCGAGGGAGCCATTATATCCCAAGTAGCATGCTGGTCGGTCAAATTTTATTTAGGGCCCACACCACCGAATCGCAACGTGATTTGCTTTCTGTTCCTGCAAAACGAAAAGTTTCATCCCTGCTGTTTGGTATACAACGACGATTTAACAAACTAGTAAACGAACGGGGTGAAAAAGGCACGGAGACCTTAACTTTCGTGGTTAGGCACCGCTAATCTCTTCGGTCCGCAACTTTTATTTACGACTCGAGGGCAATCGGCGAACTGTCGTAACCGTATTTTCTTTCGGAGGCACATGCCATCGGTATACGTACCACTAAACCATCATTACTTATTTCTACCGAAATGTCCTCCCACCTTTTTTACATTTTCCTTGAAAATATTTTTCGCTAATTTTTACATTGGTAATACTACTGTGAATAATCATTTTCGTAAATTGCTAACAACTTTTCGAGCATTCGAGGTTTAAAAAAAATGTATTCATTAACATATTTATGCATTCCCGTGGAAATATTAATTTAATGTTATTTATTATTATTCCATATAGGCAACATAAAAGTGTAATTAACGATATATGAAATATATTTTCTAAAACGTCAGAAAAAAAATCTCTTGTTTGATTTTAATTGAGAAGCGTAAGATTTTTTTTGTAGAAATTGCCGTAATAACTTTCCGAATGAAACAATAACGTTAATTTTTTTCGAAAGCATCTAACGTCTAGTAGTATAAAAATCCCGTTTTGTAAGCATCGTAAGGAAAAAACTGTCTTTGGATAGATCCCGAAACCCACGTACCCAGAGATGACCCTAACCGTGGTCTTCGATCATTAGTCACACAAACGTGTAGAAGGTGAAACATAATGACCGCGCGCGGCAACTGGTATATATCGAAACCTCTCCATCTCTTCTGTTACACTTACGTCGTTATCTCGGCAAAGTGCCGCGGCGAGTTTCACCACAGTTTATAAGGTATACGCGGTACAGTAAAAGCTGCGGTGTATACCACGAAATGATCGATCGGAACGATTCGTGAATGAGCGAGAAAGAAAAATAAGGACGGTGTTATACGGACTACTACTGTCCAGCGGTTCCATTAGCGCTCATTTGCTGGAAGAGCTCGCGCGACCAAATTGGTTTCTCTCTCCATCAACAGGGTCGTCTGTTCGTTGTAACCTGCGCATGGGACTCTCTTGTATTCGTTGTCGTCGTCGTAGTAACTCGCCGCAACAAAAATGCGCAACGTAACCGAATAACGGGAAGCGATGATTTCGGAGCAGTATAACGCAGCGAAAAACAAATCGGAGCCGCGCTATGGTCCGAACTCAATTTCTCTTAGTACCAAATTTGTACTCTCCAATCTGTAGAGTTTTTACACTAAGTAGTCTTTAATAATAGGAACTTGCCCGGCATTAGTTCGCTTCGAAAAGTCACATCATAGATGGATGACCTGCTATGATTCTAACTCAGTTCCTATATGGTCGGGAATATGACTCAACCTTCCATCGGCTTTTGATGGTCCCAATTCAGATTTTCATAAGAAATGGTAAGTACTTTTGGATCGTTTGCACGTGTCTTTTTGATGGGATAGAGCTTTGTCGATTGCATAGAATCGAATTGTAAAGCTTTCTCTCTATTCACAATAGGCAAATTTAAAAACACACGGCAAACTTGAGAATACTACAGACATAGGGGAAGGGGAAGGGGATGATTCGTTTTTTTCTCAATTCACTTCATTTGCATGAGTCCCCCCCCCCCCCCCCCCCCCCCCCCGTCCCCGCAGATGGATGACCCTACGGTCTCTTCCCGACTGGTTTCTATATCGCCTCAGACGTTCTGTCTGGCTAATTTCATCATAGATGATTAACATTAATCTGGACGACTGTACAGATAGATAGATCCGAGAGGATCTCCAAACTTTTCGTGAAGATTCAGACGAGATGCTGGTTTTTTTATGATCTCGTAGAGTAGACTTACCCTACGAAGTGATACAAAAAATTACCGTTCATGACGACATACCGTCAAATCGGGCGAAATCATGACTGCGATTCCGCACATCACCGAAGATGGATGACGGCTGATCGCCAATAGATTGAGATCGATACGGGTGAAACGGCAATTTCGTATTCACGCGCTATAATGTTTGCGTCACGGATTATGAGATTTGTTTTTCATAGGTATATCACGAGAGATATAGCCGATATCTCACATGCTGTGCATTGTGAAGCACATGTCTGCCCGCGTTGTCAGCAAACATCGAGCATTTTTTTTAAATATATAATCGATCGGATGTCATCGAGAAAGTAGTCCCGTCTCCTTTCGACAAGCTGCGTCCAGGATACGATCCTAATAATGGCGTGATCGGCATCGTACTGTGTAAAGTAAAAGCCGTGATGACAATGAGAGTGATGGATCGGTTGTGTGTACATTTTATCGAATACGGTACGGTGAAGCGGACCGACTTACTACACCAACTGTTACAAAACTGCTTGCAGCGAGATCGGTGAGGCGTTTGTCATCACCATGTGGATTGCGTGCAATGAAAAGTTTGAGAAGTCGTGAATAGTACAACTGTCGACAGTGCGTTTACGTAATGGAGTAAAGGTTTGAATTCACAAAGAAGATTTTTAATACATTTATAATAGTTATAATAAAAATAGAGTACGCTATGCCAATAATATTTAAATAAATAAATAATCATTATAAACAGTAATACATTTTAGAATACAATAAACCGATTTTATTTTCATTCAAAATAACCAGAGCGCAAAAATAAAAATAAATGTATAGAGCAGTTCTAAAAATTGAATAATGATCACCCACGTAGGATCAAGATCATTAGAGATCAATAAACGCGTCTTCACACTCGATGATATCGGGTCACGTCGATATAATTAATGGACGAAATCGTTTTTCATTAGCCGTCGATTCAACCTCATGATAATCCATTGACTGGCGTGTACCGAGTCATGAATGATCGGAACTTACAGTCCACGATCTTTAACACGCTTGGTTCGCATGATGTCTAATGAATTTGAGATGCGTGTCTAATGTCCCGCGTCACAATAGACGCGTTTGTACCCCTCTGTGTGAGAAGTGCCCGGGTTCGCAGTGATACGTGTACATATGGTTGACGTTCGAACACGTCGAAATGGTTGAAGCTCGCGAGTCAGCGCGCGTAAATCTATATCGCGCCCCGAAGTCTGCGTGGGGTCGATTAACCGTTAGATCGATAGTAGACGCTGTGCTCTCTTCGGAGGAGTAAAAGATCGGAGGTCTCGATACGAGATACTTCTCACGCGGAGGAGTCTCTCTCCGATCGTATACACATATATATACTATGTACTATAACTAGTTTGCGGCGTTGGTATAGGGTATATATACTGTGTAACGTATAAGATGTAACAAATGAATATGGGGTAATGTCGCTGATGATGACTGGTATTATACCAGGAGCGGAACTGGCGGGCGCTGTACACAGAGGATTCATACAACGATAAAATGGAAACGAGACGGGCACGAAGGGAACGTATCTTCGATGCTCAGTTAGAATAGACGGAAACATTTCAAATTGGATAATGCTCTTCAAAAGTGCGAACTACTTCGAACGAGGGGGATGAAGGTTCTCAAACTATATTGGTTTATGCTATAATACCAGACCCTCTTCATTGCCTTTTGTCTTAAAAAAAGTCAGTATATTTTTTGCCAAAAAATGAAGTCTGTGGATTATGTGCGGAGAACAAATATTAAAATAATGGTTTTAAGCCCACTTTCTTCATTCCTTTAAATGTTTAATTATTAATGTGGTATAAAAAAAATGTCGAGTCGACGAATAAGAAGGCTAGACCTCGAAACTGATCGCGAGAAGCTTATAAGTAGCTTCCGTGCGCAACCAATCCCATCTCTTCGCACCTCTCCGTGCGCCCGGTGGCTTCACGCTGTGTACCTCGGTCTTATCGTATCTCGATCTAAACGTTTTACCCGCGAAACGGCATGAGAGTACAAAACTAACAGATCTGTGCTCCAGGAACGTTTGTTTTACTGGTGGTCACGTATAGCTGACCGCCACCGCAGCGACGGTGTATAACATGGGCCAGTGGAAAACAGTGTTACCACCGGTGCTACCGTAGGATGCGGCTAGAGTTGGTTAGTAACCAATGCATTAGTGCATGTGCATCGCGCGAACGAGGAAAGCCGAAGGTGGCAGATATACGTATAGACGTCGCAAAAGTCAGACTGTAGATTCTGTCCGTACAGTACAATCTTTCGTATGGTAACTTCGCATTTTGTTTCTCTACGCGAAAATGCACAAGAGAGATAATTCTGTAGCACTTTACAGCGAAGTTAGCGTATCCCTGAAGCTCCATCAAAGTACCGTACCGATTAATCAAAAAAGCTCAATGGAAAATTACTGAATTCGCGCAAAATTGTCAGAGGTTTGGTACATCTGTCCGAGATGTTAGAAAAAAAAAAGAAATTAACCAAGACAATATTTTATAGTCCTTGTATATTATTACTATTATTAACATGACAGTAATAATTATTATTGAGAATAGATATAAAAACATTAATCTTACATGAGTAAGATCACTCACTGCTACCTTTTGAAAGACTATACTGTACTGTACATCATGCTACAAGCGTTTGACTGTAACGATATTTAACCATACGATGCTTAACAAATGGTATACGACACAGGTACAGGCACAGGTTGATGTTAAAGAGAAGAAGTTTAACCAGCAGCAAGATCAGAAGCAGGAACAGCAAGGATACAGGCTTCAGAAGGATCGGAGGCACGAGTGGCTAGTTAAGATAGCGATCCCGTCGGACGCGAACAATGCCGTAAAGAAGTTAGCAGTGGCAGTGAATCAGGTCTTATGGCGAAAACGTGAACGATTAGTGCCGATCTGTGTCTACGCCGGATCGAGAGGAGACACGGGTAAGATTCCAAGGCGTGCACTAGCGCTTCGACCACATAGATTTCATGCGATCGGTTAGCTACTGTATAGACACCGATAACCAGAGGGACGTTTGTCCATCCAATGTAATTGCGAAATCACTGAACGCTCGATTGAGTCGCTCAGCAATCCAATAAATTGAGAGAGTGCGCCTGTGTGGTCTTCATTTTTTTTACCAACATGGAACAGGATGTGCGAAAGTCAGGTTGAGGGGAATCTTGAGAACGCGATACATGTAGCTCGTTGCTGCAAGTAATGTGATAAAAGAGACGATCATGGAACTCGGCAAAGGGCTGGAAGAGTACATCAACAATGTACGTGGAAATTGGAGTCACAGCTTGTTGAGGATGTTATCATGATGAGGTCATCGTTTTAATCGTCGTTAAAGAGATTGATAGATAGATAGGAGAGCCCAGAGGATAGAGCTTGGTACAATTAAACCATGGAGTTAGTCGGTAAAAATTTGTATAGCAATTCTGAAATTGGAAATGTAATTGATGTAGTAAGTTTTATACTTTATGAAAACTTTAAGCTATTGGCGCATCAATGGCAATACATCTGATTCACCTTTACTTCGGATTAAATATTTAAAAAATTTGCTTCAATACTTCGTCCTGTTCCATTATACTAAAAATCCATTGAAT
The DNA here is from genome assembly GCA_934046635.1 of Buathra laborator. Taxonomy (NCBI): domain Eukaryota; kingdom Metazoa; phylum Arthropoda; class Insecta; order Hymenoptera; family Ichneumonidae; genus Buathra; species Buathra laborator. Next base: position 17,933,185 of record OW203895.1, on the reverse strand, counting down.
GACAAAAGTAATCAATTGCGAATAGGTCGGTGAAGGTAGCTTGCAAAAGTACCGAAAGTGCCTATCGAGTGTTGTTAGTCTAATGTCAAACAATGTCTCCACGAACTTCAATGCACCTTTAAAAAACCTTATAACAGACCAACGTATGGTGGAGAGCGTATTCACTCATAATTTTCTCCCATACAGAGCTCTTACGCAGATTAATCGTCTCTTGGCAAAAAGTAAGTAAAAAAAGCGGATCAATGTACACATAATATACCCTGAGGGATCTCTGACCCGGAGTTCGAGGACGTTTATTGAGAGCGACCGGCTGTGCGCGACACGCGGTAATCGACGTTAATTCCGCAGGGACGACGAAAGAACGTCTGTGAAGCCCTGCATGACAACCGAAGAGGAGCGAACGAGACAGAAGGCATCGGTGGCGTGTCGGGAGAGAGAAAGAATCGCCGCGAAAGGAACACTCAAGAGCCGCAAAAGCCGAAGGACAATCGCTCGTCAACCGGCCGTCAAAACATCCCCAAGGATCCGTGGCGAATGACGATTCTCACACGGAATAGTAGCTAAGTTAGAGTAGACCAACGACGTCGACGATGAGATCTACCAACACTTGTCAAGCTCTACACCGATTGGCCCCTTGTAGAATTGCCAGTCTTTAGTCATTGTCATCATTTTATCTCTTTCCCTTCGATGTACAGTTTGGACCATTCATTAGACAGTGGCCAATGACTCGTCAAACGACTGAGCACCGTGGGCCGCTGCGACTTTTGCTCGAGCAGAAAAGAGAACTGCGTTGTGCCGCTGCCATACGACAACGACAATGTGTGACCGCAAACAAACGAGTCAGGGAGAACGATAGGGGGCGCCTATGCTAGTTCCACAACCCAGACAGACGTATCATTTGTCACGTCTTTCACGGTCTCTAATGACACGCACTGCTTTTGGACGCCTTCTTCTTATGCCAACCTGGCACCTGGCACTGACTCTTTATTATTCCCTCTTTCTCGTTCAACCACCACCGTCTCACCCATCTCACTTTGTTCGATACGCCGTGTTCACTGCGCTCACTCGCTCTTACGCGCGATATTCTTCTGTCGCGCTTATACTGCAGGATATGTTGTACATTTAGTCGGGTCGTTTTTTTTTCTCAGTCCATCTTCCTCGTTCTCGTTTCGCGTCACGGTGGTGCTGCCGTTCTTTCCTGCTGTTTCTCTGCTACTTCTTGTCTTCCGTTCGCTCTGACGTTGGTGGGCTTGCGTGACGGTTGAATTCGATTTGTTAGGATTAAGGAAAGAAGATGGATTTTTTTTACCGTGTCGCTCTCGATCGCGTTTAGGAAGACGAGAGAATGACAGGCATCAAGGGCACGGTGAGAACCGGAAGAGAGAACCATTTCACCTTTCATTCTGTTACTTTCTTCTTTTATTCTCCACATTTCTATCACGATAATATTATTCTTCGATCATTACGTTTCGTTCCTCGGGCTTGGGCTATTTTTAGGAACCAACATCCGACGACCTCCCCCTTGCTTCGTTCAACCATCCGATAAAAAAATCTTTCCGTAAACGAATGACTCTGAATATCATACTACATTTCGATGTTTGCAACTTTGTCCTACCATCTTCGCTCCTTCTCTTTGGACAGACGGCGAAGATGCTGGGGATATGATTTAAACTTATTGGGTGCCATATCCGTGAGCGAGGTCCTTGCCGGCCGCACACGTTTGCGTACCCCGGTTGCCGGTTCGCCGTCTCTCTGGCATCGCTGCCGCTGTTGCTACTTGTCGTTGCCCTTTGCCGAGCAAAGGCGGTTGCACTCAACAACGACTTGCACTGTTACACGGACTCTTCGAAGACCTTCGAGAGCTTATTCAGATGTGCCACCCACCTGGCGATGCAAAATTCACGTCGCGGAGGTCGTTCACTCTGCTTTGCGGTTTCCATTCGACAGACGTTCGTAGAAACTATCAAAATGGACGGCAGCTAATAATTTAATTACCAATTCCTATTCGCTTATCTAAAGATTTTTATTCATTTTATTACTGGATTGCTGGTCTGGGCAATGGTGAACATCGTTTTCTTAGGGGTAGCGTTAAAAGAAAGTTCCAATCTCAGTTTCGTAAACAATTTCCTTGGGTCTGTCTTCAACATATATTCGACAAATAATTTGAAAAAACTTGAGAATCATTTGACAGAGCCACATTAATCATTACCGAGGGATATCCGAAAAATTAAACGCCAAGTCTCAAAATCATCAACTATTTCACTGTTTCTATAAAAGAAATGGACGCCTTCAACACATTTCTGGCAAAGATGTGATTGAACGTGACACGACCAGTTGACAGAGTGACCGGTGATCAACCGGGAACATCGCTGAGTGGGAAGTTCACGGCACATCGGTGGCGGCAAATGCATAGTATGGAGATACAAAGACTCCGCAGCTTGTACGAATGAGCTTCTACCGCAGACGGCATAAGCGGCCAGAAGCAGAAGCGCAGCGCTCGTGACGTATGCTCAAGGGCGGTCATATAACAAACGATAGTCGTCCATCAGACTCTGACTAGAACAATGCCAGTCGTCGCTTCTTGCCTTGCCGGACAAGAGAGAACAAACTTCCACGTACGCGTAGCATATACTGCATAGTTTATTGTACACACACACACACGCATATATATATATATATATAACCGTACAATACGCTTCTGGTTGTGTATCCGAACGCTGCGCGGTAACGCACGGTCCAAAGTCAACTCAATGAAACAAACGGGCTTAACTTCTTATTGCCCTGTTTCCCACTCGCTGTTCTAGCTTCCATTTCTTAATGGTTACAAGGAAGTAGCGAGGCTTCCTCTGCGCTTTACAAGAGCTGTTGTTCAACCTGATAACATTAATTTCTCTACCTTTATCTTAGCTACCTTAGGTAAATGTTTGGATTTTATCGGAACTATTGCAAGATCTCATGATGTGAGCTCATGTATGTCGTATTTCCTTTTTTCCCATCAGGACTAATGCGTTTTAGCAGATGATATTTTCAGTTGAAAAAAAAGAACAGAGCAAACAACGTGTTTGCTACACTTTGCTCATCTCGTATCCGGCGCTTTTGCTGTTATACGCGAATCCAGTCTGTATCTCTCTTAGTCTTTCGCTGAACACTCATTTCTGTGGGTTTGTTTTATTTTCTCTCTTTATTCTCGTTCCTCGTCGTCGTCGCCCTGCCCCGGTACGTTTCGCCCATAAAACCAGGAGTTATGGTTATTTAAAAACTTATTGGCCCGCCCATGGACGCTGCGGTTTGCATGGAGGCCGAAGCGCCGTGACCCAGCCGAGATAAATCAAAGGATATTAAGACCGTGCGCGAGCGCGGGTGCTTGCCCTTGCTTTCTTCTCGTGAATTCTCATTCTCTAATGCACTATACTCTTGAGCAGCCAAATGCATTGCTGAAAGAGGCAGAGGGCTCGCATAAAACTATCGATCCACCCTGAGAATGGTGAAGGGTTCTTGCGAAGGGGTAAAAAATCTTTGGTAAAGATTCCACTACACCGATGAAGCGAGAATACGCTGATAAGTGGTTTATATACCATTTAAATTTTTCCCGTATTCATCACAGGTTTTTTTTCCTTTTTTTTTCAACCGACGAGAGCAAGGCGTCGAATAGCCAGAGGCGTTCTCAGCTTCGAATCTTTGGGGAGCTTTGAATGAATCTGCGCCGCTAGCGTATTGCTCCTCATTCTCGCGCGATACCAACGTATCTTAAGGATGGATAGAGGCCCAACACACCAGGCAGGATTAATGAGTGCATCTCAATCCGGCAATTTTTCCACGTCGGCCGAGTAATGCACGAGCCGCGGGGGGCGACCGGGCTATATTGCCTGATCAATCAAAATGAGTCTGCCAGCTCACGGGGCACGAGACGCGCAACCGTACGATGTGTACCACGATGTAGAAGGTATACCAATCCTCTTTGGTGGTTGGTGTATATACAACACCGTGCGAGCTCGATGATCCTTTGAGCTTCGTACGATAGAATACTCGCCCCTTGATACTCGTTCGGAACCCGACCAGTCCGAAATACGCACTGCGAGAGGTCAGGATCAGCGAATGGCAAAAGAGAGCAAATAGAAACAGAAAAAAAATCAAATCGCTCGATATGCTTTGAATAATCGTCCGGCAATGTCTCACGGTTGGCGATCATATAAATTGATCATGCGATTTCTACTGAGTAGCATTTAATACAGTAGAGTTTCTCTTTTGCCGGTGTTCTTTCATTTTTAACTGAAATTCATAAATTTGTCTTCAGAGGTTAACATTTTTTCAAAGCCTAACCCTTTATGACTCAATTCGGGAAAAATTATTTATTTTTTCAGATCTTTTTCTAAGGTCACTTCTAAGGTAAGAAAAAAGGTAAGTCCAGACTTTTGACTATAGATCTTCCTGTACAACGTTATTTTGCTGGTGAAAAGGATTGTCCGTTACGTTTATTAAGAACCATCCTGAGATCCACACGACGAATCTTATTAATGATTCGAATTTTATTGATAGTTCAATTTGACGTATTGTATTGATAGAATTTCATATGAAGATGAAGAAGAGAATATAGTCGAGGTATGCGAAAGAATAGCATAATAGGATAAAACGCTTTTGAGATCTACCTGCGGGCGTATCGGCCACGCCTACGAGACTTACGGTACAAAACGTCCGTATATATACGTCGATTGCGTGCGTGAAACGAAATCGGTTGCCGGCCGAATGCGTGTGAAAGTCCCAAAGCAGCAAAAATCACTTCTATTGTGCTGGAGTCAAAACGTTTGACGCTTGTTTTTTGTACGGCAGGTAGTCTTGCATTATAAAAATTGGTCGTCTCGTCGCCCTTCGGTTCTTCGTCGGCTTTACAAAAAAATCATATCGAATTTACTTTCGCTATTATCCGGACATTGCTTGTTCTTTGGCCTACAATTCTATCTTCAAATTATTTTATTCATAAAAAAATTGGAGAAATAAAAATTATCACCAAGTGATCAATACCATTGTTAAAATTTCGAAAAACCATTGCGAAGCTCCTGTTATTACGACCGGTAAGGGAGTAAGGGAGCCGAAGAATTTCCGTTCGTAATAATCGACGGCATCAGTTGCCATATGCTCATAGCAGAAAACGAATCTGGATGGTATGAAAGCATAAAAATAATGATTGTAGGTTCTGCTTCGTCCCTCGATTAGATACGAATGATTTGCGAACGGTGGCGAGCAGGGATATTCTTTAATCTACAGCAATCTATAACGTTTGAGTTCTTTTGTATGTTTCTTTTATCTAAAATACATTTCTAATTTCAGGCCGGCCCGTCGCCGAGATATTCATAATGAAAGTAGAAATTGGACAAACGTTGTTTTGCGGGTCTGATTTTTAAGGTAGATCGCTGTCGGTCATCATCGTTTTTGTTATGCAGTTCATGCAGCAAATAGATAATTAGGAGGGATATAGCATAATCAGAAAAGATCACTTGTTGTAAATAAAATTAATTCATATTCCATTTATGATAGTTTTGCGGTGATAGTAGAAAATGAAATCAAAGCGTATTTTGTAAGATCGGACGAGTATCGCATTGATAATTTATCAATTACAGTGTGTAAGTAACAGTGATATATTTATTACTTTTTTAAAATTGTATACATTGATATCTATATTTGTGTACTAGAGGCTCCCGGGCGCTCGACGCGCGCGAACTCACCGCGCGGACTTTTAACTTTTCAAACTACTTGGCGTCGAGACGCTACCGCGCTCTTGATATCTTTCCACAGACATAAGTAAAAATTATGAAACTTGGTACGCATGTTTCTACATATGGAACCTGAGATTCCTATTGAAATTCAGATTTTTTTATCAACATTTTCTAACAGTTTACCTGAAACGTGAAAAAAAAAAACCCCCAAAAAACATATTAAAAACTTCTAAAAACTTTATAAAAATATTCAAAAAACTTCAATTATATTCACGAATAAAGTTTTACTAAAATAATCCACAGAAAATGACTTTCTGTTTACCAGTTTCTTCTCCACCTCGCAGAACGCAACATAAAAAACTTTTTGAGGTTACACACGCATATACAGTTTTTATCACAAACACCATGTTTCATTGTAATAAAAATCATTTGTTGTATTCGAAAAAAAAAAAATTGAATTGTGAACTAAAAATGTGCACACTATATTCGTCAATAACATTAATAAAACAAAAAAGAAATTACGACAAAACATCGCGATCTGTCAAACTTTTGCAGTATATATTTCTAGAGGTAACGTCTATAGCTCGAACTCCAACCGCAAGAGGCGTGATTGGCGGCAAAAGTTCGACTCGCTACCTATGGTTTGTAACATAATGTTCAAATATTTCAGCGGTAAACGTAGATAGCAAGTTTTCAACAAAATTTTAACAAAATTTGAGTTACAATCATGAGGACAAAAGTCGATGCCTTCGAAAACACACATTGGCCCTATCGGATATCGCCATTTTTTTCATTCCCAGCATTTTACAACGCAATACTAACTTCATGCCATCAACAATTCGGATGAGAAAGCCACGAATTGCAAAACGCCAGTAGCAACTGTTTCATGTCAAATTTTTTTATTTTTTCTTCTGTCCTGAATACAAGACACATACAAAACAGTCATTATTGAAGGACACTCATGATATACACACACTTATTGTACACATGATATATAGCTGACTATATGAAAAGGGTTCACTTTATCGGCATGATGTTTGTGAACGGAATTACAATTCAATTTCGGAGGTGACGGAAAAAAATTACAATTCTGTGAAGCATGAGTTATAATATTTGATGTACTGAAAAAATCATCACGGTTTATCCTTACAACCTTGTACTATAGTGAAAGATCCTGTAACTTGTTGTCTCGGGGCAAGCATTTCTGAAAACTACATTTCGTTCTACTTCCGTAATTAAGGACGCACGTGAGATTCCACTGTATCTTGAAAAATAGAACCGACAGAGTACAAACTTTTGCACTGACTGCGACAAATACTTTCATCCGTTTAAAAAAATATCCACCTCGTTTATGATAAATAGAATAATTGTTATAATCTCGCGATATGTTTAGACAAGTATCATGATATCAGTTGTTTATATTATTGAAAATATTTTGAATTAATTGATGCTTCAGAACTGATGGGCGGTTCATCAGCATGTAATTATTGCATTTGATCAAAATTAGCCCATATTAAACTGTTTCTTCCTAACAATATTTCGTTGATAAAAAATGAAGATTTATCAGTCAGACGATTTCTACTAACGACTACTGTTATTGGACCATTAAACAGATATAATTGCATATTCAGAAGAACACATAGCTCGTACAGTCTGTATTATTAACATTTAAATTCGTTCGTTATTATGAACACTGATCATTCGGTTTATATCACAACGTTACCTTAATCGTTCCGATTATATCGAAATTCGAAGCCGATTTTCACATCAATGTAATGCACCGGAGAATCATCCAATATAAAATAGCATACAATAATAAATATAAAAGTTGAGCTTTTCTTCTAAGCCATTAGGCTACGATTCTCTTTTTGTGGGCATCCTGTACTCAGTTGTTCTTAGTTGTACTTGCAAACAGGTAAAAACTTCGTTTTGCTTCGTCAAAAAGCTTTGCTTTCGTGAATTTTTTTTTTTTTTTTCGAGATTTTCATGTAAACACGTTCAAAATATTCCAAAGACGTCGAACAATCCCATTTTGAAAAAATCAGTGACTGTGATAAATGAAAAAGAGGAAGCAATATGCCAATGTAATTGGCAGCTTTTTAAAATTATTTTGGATGCTAGCACAGATGGCCGTCATAGAATTTATATCGAACATTTTTATCGTCATTCTTTTGATATTCATTTCGAATCGATAATAATTTAGATAGTCTCGTATTGATAAGGCAAACTTATGCAACAATAGATTACGAAAACTATATCTATAACGCATTTTTAAAGGTTTGTACCGTTTTGGAATTGGTGTAATTGTATCACAATACATTTTAATGTGGCATCCCAGATATAGCAGATGCTGGATTCATGGGATCGTTGAGCATAAGGGCTACTGGAGGTTCACCTGCGACCTGCACCAAAGTACTTGGCACATTTTCGATGTCCGGTTGCGTACTCTCTTCAATTTCTAAGATGCGACACGCCACCACATGCCACATATATCCGAACAAAGCTGCAAATACCCAATATTTCCGATAAAATGTTGGGTTGGGCTTAACACGACACGAGTCACGCAGAAGCCGGAGATATCAGATTGTAAAACAGAGATCGATCCTTTGCAATAGTACATTATGTTACAAGGGAGAAAAGTGCGTGATTTTCACCGAGGGTGACGTTTGCTGGCCCGAGCGCAGCGAGGGCAGCACTCACACGAGGTGAAAATACGCTCCTCCCGTGTGGCATACAATATTTTTTTTCCGACTGTGCTAAAAATCGACCATATTTTTATGCCTGCAACGGCCCGACGGCACAAATTACCGACAAGAGAAACCAGGGCCGCGATTCAGGAGCGGTCAACTGATGCGTATTTTTTTATTTATAAATAAATAAGTAAAAAAAAAAAAATTTTATGTAAAAAAAAAAAATTACTTAATTAATTATTTATTTATTTATTTAATGTTCTTCGCGGCTTCATTTACTTTTACTCCCGCTGGTCAAGAATAGCTAACTTTAGACCCGCGTTGCAGGCATGAAATATGTTCTTTTTAGCGCAGTCGGGAAAAATAGTACATTGTGCAACAAGGGCCGAAAGTTGACGTTTGCGACGCGGGTTCTGCCCTAGGGCAGAATCGTAATGTGACGCGCATGCGCATACTGACATTTCGACGCTGTTACGAAATGAGCTAATTTCGTCCCACAAAACTGACCCGAAAAGCGCCGTTTTCATGCCCGAGTTGCAAAAAGATATTTTTATAACGCGTGGATGGCAACCGGCGCATTTCATAGCTGTTTTGCGGGACACAAGTCGCTGATTTCAGGACAGTATTGAAAAAATAGTTCGCGCATGAGCAGTTCGCGATTGTTTCACTTTTTGTCCCATGGGTCGTCCCCAAATGATAACCCCACTTTTCAATGTTCGTCCCGCAAAACTGCCATTAAACGCACCGGTTTCCCTGCACTCGTTACACAAAGTATAGTGTACAACTCGAGCCGAATTAGCGATTACAACTCGTGTGATTGCAGCCCTCGCTTCACTTGGACCGAAAACCTCACACTCGTTGCAATCGCCAACTTTCGGCCCATGTTGCACAATGTCCTATTTTTCCAATTTCCAATCTAGCATCCAAGGCCCGGATATAAACGATTCGGAAAACGATCACTTCAATCGCATCTTCATTCTCACCGATTTGGATAGAAGTAGCGAGTACAATGATAAGCGCCTCGATGAATTGGATAAGAATAATGTGCACCGCCATCATTAGGAAGCCAACGATGACGATCAATATCAAAGCGACAAATTTCGCATATATATAGACTAACATCATTTTCCTGTTGCCCTGGATAAAAAAATGTATTTGTATTAAAATCAGTTAATTGTGAAAAAAATTTTTGAATATCACTTCCACTTCACCGACCTTCATGTTGCCACAAATCATTGCTATCGTTGCGACAATCCATAAAGTTCGCAAGATAGCGGAGGCTATTTTTAATTCTTTCGATTCGAGATAATTAACTCCTTCAGCCGAATTCTTCTCATCCACATTTGTTATGGTCTCAGAGAACATTTCGATGATATTGAAAATCTGTTGAAAATTATTTAAATCAATCGTATATGAACCGATTATTCTAATACGCGGAAAATATTGAGACGCATTTAAATCGACTGAAATTCAATGATACGTTCAGACTTACATTAAGTAATGATATTGAAAGTTTTTTTTATCTGTACACGTTTTCGGACATAAATAGTCTTTAAGAAGAATTAAGCGTTGGAATTGCAAATCATTAAACATTATTGATTAATTATCGACTTTTTGCTACGGAGCGCATGTTCACACGATAGTGTTACCGCCATCCACAACCGCCCGATCGCACCGCCGAGCCGAAAGCTTGACTGCCATCGATGAGAAATATTGTTTATTGCAAATTTATAGCTATTATTTGATTGATAAATTGTAAAAAAAAATCAAATTGTGATACCGATTTCGTGGACGAGTACCGATGATAAAACCCATATTTCGTGCTTGTTTATCATATGACAAAAGTTCTATGTCAATTTCTTTGATCAATCGTGAATCACGTATAAACGATTGGTATTGACGATACCAAACTTACGATCTCCATTACGCCGATAATGTTGGTGCCGACTTCAAGGGTGAAACAGCAGCAACAGCCCGTGGGCCGAAATATCTTATTCAGGGCAGCTGTAAAAAATTAGCATTAATGTAAACTCCATAATTGCGGTAATTTCTGTATGAAATGTATCATCTGGCAACAATAAAATGTTATAATATGCTGTACCGACCTGTGACCGACTCCATTGGAATGGGGTGTTAGAACCGATGGCCGACTCGTTGATGTCGTTATTACTGGAGCTGGGATTTTCGGAACGCTTAGCCCTGCCACACAGTTGTACGGTTTCAACTTCTGGGCGAATGCTTGTGGACGCTGTTATGTGTTGCGCTACTTGTCACTTTGAAATTCTCAACACCAATTGACCGGTGTCAATGATTCAGAATGATAACACTGTTTAATGTGTAGGATCACAATAATGAAGAAAAATCGTCAGTCCAAAAATATTGTTACCGTACCTGTTGACTACTCTTCATGTACTGATGAACGGAACCTTATCAGCTTTCCTAACGCAGGCGCAGCGTACCGGTACTCGCGTACAGTGCCTTGTTACTCTTCGTAACATCACGCAGGCGTCACCCAGTGCTCCATCGATTACCCCATAGATACACCATAAACTTGTCAATAATCTGTTTTTTAATCTGCATAATAGGCTTATCTGGAAATGAACACTGTGCCATTGTCGTCGCAATGCGTACCTTTTTCTCATTTATTTCCGCACTCTTCGATTGATACGACTTAAGGAAACGGTCAAAATGGAAGAGAACTTCACATGGAAACGGATTCCTGAGCTGAAATGTTCAGACTAATGAAACATGTTGCAGTATCGATTGAAATGTTATGTTATGTATGTTATTACATACATCTAGTCCAAAGCTCGCTCCGGCGAGCCATCGATAGAGATATTGTCACAGAAAAGCAGCAACTCAAATAGTCCAAAGGAATTATTCGGTGTCTTTTATATTTGACTATTACTTCTTATTCGGAACAAGTGGTTAGGAGAGTGCACCGTCTTTCAAAGATGGAGGTTAAAAATGAACTAACTAAAGCCGACGCAAGGCTGAGGGTTTCACTCTCGGCGACAATGGCCCTTCGAAGTGGAGACCTCGTATACGTGAGAGAATGTCCAGTTTCTGCCAATGCTTCAGGGAATGTGTCGGCTCTAGACTGCGACGCGATGTTTCACGGTGGTAAACAAAAATAAAAAAAATGTCACGGGGTGAGAATGGCAACTAAAATTATATAGGACTGGCACCGTTTCACATACCTCTGAGTAAAAACTGATACTGTTGGATGAACGAGCATAACAGGTGATGAAGTACGATCGGTTGAAGTAAAAAAAATGATAAAATTTCATAAAAAGCTAATAAAGCACAAAAATTGGTAACGATGATTTTTCTTTGCGGAAGGAAAAGTGTAACTATTCTTGTTGCATAAAAAAAAGTTTAAGATACAAAGTGTAACGAATTGCGTCTTACAAAGACAAATTATCAAACTTGCCGTTCGCATGCTCCGCGAATCGTTTATACATGTATATTTCACGGGGCGTTTTGTCACTCAGATGAGAGGTGCAACGATGCATCCGCGAGAAAAATCGTCACAATAACCCGTGGCTGTTTCACACGTGACAGACACGTGCGGACGAACGTCTACGCGTGAAATCGCGTGATTCGAATAATCAGTGGGCGAGTATATAGAAACGAGGCACCGCGGAACACAACCGGACGGACAGCTGGGGCCTCAGGTCTTGCGGGTAATTGGAAGCACACGAACGAAGAATCCGAGAGTCAAGAGTGAGTGCGGTGTGTCGGTGCGCTTAAACCGATCGTTAAGTGTGTCCGTTGGCCAATTAACTTCCCGTTAATTGACTCGGTCCAACGAAATCGACCGCTGGCCGGACTCACTCATGTTAGCGCCTCATTAGAAATCGTAAACGAACGAATCGTTCATCTAGCGCCTATCTACGATTGCAAATAAATGTGCAAAATAAAAAAAATCTCTTTACTTCCTCGTGTCGAAATATTTTGCACTTGAGTTAACCTTTAAAGTAAATTTTTTTTTTTTTTTTTTTTCACAAATTCGTAATCTTTGCAGACTAAATTATTGCAAAACTCGCTGGCGGGGGTTTATTTCGGATTTTTTTCAATATTCAGAAAGTCGAAATTTAAAAAGTAAAAGGGAGATGTGCCACAGTATGCATAGCGGGAATGATATTTCATCCGGTATGTAAATATGTATGATATGAACGCGCGCTGTCTCGACCAGCTGGAATCGATTCCTTAATTCGATTTGCGGTCACGCGGAGATCCCCCGAGGACTCGGAGCGTGCAGACAGACACGACTGCGAGAAGGGAAGGGGGAGGGGGGGATCCCAGATATTCCTCATGCATCTCGTTTCACTTGTTCGTTTTCGATCCCCGTGTACACTGACGGACCAAGAACCAGAGGATGATGATTCGTACATATAGTAATACTAAATATAGATAGATATATACATATATACATATACACTGTACAATCTCGTTCTTTCGCGTGGTGCACGATCGTTTTCTCTGATTGATCTGATTAGTCTACGGGGCCCATAAGCGAGAGGAGAGTGCGGGCCGAGAGCAAGTCGACCGGTAAATGATTACGAGTGATCTCAATCAGCTTCTGAAAAAAACTAAAACTCGAGGTATTCCGCGAGGCTCTCGAGACTGCGCTGCCGATGCTTCGGAGATCCGTGCACAAGGGTCCCGACGGTAATGACTGCCTCCCACGTGGAAACGAATTTCTGCATTGAGGAGACCGAAAGAGAGCAAAACGATTGTAGAAAGGTATAGATAAAAAAAATCATTGCCATCGAGAGTCAGCAAAGAAGAAGAAGACAGAATGAAGAAAAAAGAAAGGGGGTTCAAAAGAAAATAGGTCGAGGGAAGAGAACGATGAGGGGGAGAAGACCGAGGGACGCTTATTGGATTCACGACTCTATCTCGGCGACTCACGATTCTGGAGCAAGTCTCGTTCTCGTGCTCCACCCGGCGCTAATCCTTTCATTCTTTCTTGAACTCTTCTGTTCCTATACGGTGAAAAGACTTTCAGCCTCTTTTGACGTATTCACAAAGGCAAAGGCAAAGGGGTAGATGTAGCAATTTGCTCCAATTTTTTTTTTTTTTTTTTAGAGGCTCGTCGCGTCTCGAGATTAGACTCGAACAAATATCTATTAGTAAAACTCGAGGACATGAACTTTTGGTTGCAACACAGTGCGTGCCGTTGTCGCTATCCTCAAAACTTCATACATAGTGTAAGAATGAATACCATTATCCGTGGGACTCGTTAAACCGTTAGCCACGGCTGATTATTCGCACGTGCTCGCGCATACGCACGGAGTTTCTTGTAGCACTCGCCGATGCATTGTTCACTCGAGTGTCTGGGCCATCGGTCTCTTACGGTGACTGCTCGTGGTTGCTCGTCAAACGAAGAATTTTATCGGACTTTCGAAGAACGAGAACGTTACGTTAGTTTGACGAAAGGAGCTGTTGCGAGAAGCTATTTCGTTGTTTCGAGAGCTTGGGAACACTGTGTGCGCCTACTTTCAGTTCCGCCTTCGATATATCCCCTTAAAAATTAAGTATATATCAGAATATATAGAGGATATTTCTTGATATACAACGGCAAAAAGTTCAGTGTTCTCATGTATATCTTATATAGAGAATATCTGGTAGATGTATCGTGGAAAATATATTCCAGATATATGGGATATATATGTCGGATATATAGAATATATAAGTAAAAATTGTATAAAAATTAGCCATCTATTTATTTCCTAAAATCGATTACTAATTTAATCAAAATATCGGCGGCACCGAAAGATCGCATTCACAACAATTTGATTATCATCATTTTTTAATCATATATTCTAATGCTTCTCAGTCAATATTGTTTGGTCTATCGGTGAATGGCATTTAAAAAAAAGCAGTCAAATAACGAATGATCATTTGTATATTATAGTCGAAAAATGCTCACACTCAATGACGAATAAATATCCCGATTTCCTGTAAAATTATTGTTTTGTATGTTGCGATAAATTGATTTCCATACGATCGTAACAAATTTGCTATGGAATTATAAAACTTCGTTTCCTGTTGAACTGAAGCCGGTATTGGGACTTTACGTTGATCCATCAAAGTGACTCCAAATCCGCATGAAGATTGCGCGTATATAGGAAACAAGACACGGAGTGTCTTCTCCCACGACGATGAGTACTGCTCGGCTGAGACTGGACGCATGTGAAAATAACGCGCGGAAAGGTCGCGTGGGTGCGTGAGAGCAAAGAATCTCTTTCTCTGTATGTGCTCGCGGGTCCGGTGAGCTTTAATCCTACCAATCTTACCTATACGAGAGTCAACATACAGGTATCTATTCGCTGCATTATGCACATAGAAACCCGCCTCGCTGACACCTTAACCATCAACTGTTCGTCTACGCGTTTCGCATTATAATGTCGAGAGAATAATCCTGGAAAAGGTAAATCTTACGAATACCCGTGTGTACAGGATAATTGCATCGATCGAAGTCACGATTATGCGTCATATTACGAATGAACTTTGTGTGCAAAAGCTCGGCCACGAGAGCGTTGCCGGAAATGTTTTTGCGAACGAAGAACTGTCTCGCCTCGTTGCGACGCGAATATTCTCCGAGTTATTCGGTTTGTCGTGGCTGTATGTATGTATAAACGGTGAAACGAATGAGAGATGGAAAGCAAGTAACGCCCGGAGGAAAAACGATTGCGAGCCGTCTGGTAGTGTGACAGACAGAAGAGGAGACGAGACTGGCAGTACCGGCACGTGGTACGATTTGCCGCTTGTATAGTCCACGAGGCAATTATTATTTACTACGGCCTGTGCGTACAAGGAAACCCTTAGGCCCTTCGCCATAACGCGCGGGGTAAAGCCTTTTACATTGCGATTTTGAGGACTGATACTAGTTTGTCTGCGAATTTCATGGCTGTACATTGTAGTTGTTGAAACATTGTCTATTTTGCGATCGTCTTATATTCTTTTTTCTCTTACTAAAAATCAATTCAGCTGAATTTATTGAAAAAATATTTTTTGCACTTTAATTAAAATTTATACGAACACAACAAATCACTAATAAAATGATGAAAATGTATGTCTTTTCTGAAAGATATCTGATAAAAATGTACGATATTTTTCATTCCTGCTGTCCGCAATAACTTCCCGGTTCCTTAACTCAGGAATAAAGTACATTTTTTTTTAAATTAATTTCAAATTTTCACTTCGAAAATCGTTTATTTAATTTTGGATATACCCATATCCATATTCAATAGCTTTGATTTTACACGCGATATGTAATATAATAGCAAAAAATAGTTAGCTGAAATCTTCGATTAAATTTTCGATATGTGCAATTGGTGAGGTGACCCAATGCCATTTATTTGTCGTCGTCATGCCGTTTCTCGTGAGCTTTCTGCTCTTCAGCCCTTTTCGCAGCTGCTTCCTTGGCCTGAACATACTTAATATACTTCTCAGCGCCTTGATAGCACTGCATGTAATATTGGGCTATTTGGCATCCGTCAGCAGACCCTTCGACTGTAATTGCATCATCAATTAGGATCGAGCGCGTGCTAATTTCTTTTTTTTTTTTTGTCAGTAAGACTAAAATAATTCTTACCGCGTGGTTTGCAGAACTTTGTAACTGCAACAAATATGCGCACTTTCGGATGTATACACGAACGCATCATATCCTCCATCTTATTTATGTCAATTTTGCCTTTTTTCATCTGTACCGAGGATTATTTTAAAACTATTGACTCATCATTCCGCGTGCGCGTGATTGGGGGATTTTTAAAATAAAAATCGTCGCACTCACCAAACCGGCTTCTTGCATGATACAAGCGCGGAAACAGTTGCTCTCCTCGTCATATATTCCTTGTCCCCGCATGACATTTTCCATCATTCCTGTATAACAAGATTTTTTTTTTAACTTTCGATTTCGCTGACATTTCACGAATCCAATATTAATATTAACAGTTGATTCTTACTGTTGTCGGCATTCGTCATATTTGCGCACTTGTCGAAGTTGCGCTCGATCGCGTCCATCAACGGACAATCGGTGTCCGCCTACCGATAAAAAATCGTTACAATGTCACCGTTAAATGATGTACCGATGAATCATTTGGTATATCTCAATGAGTACATTTTCAAGAGAGAAAAAAAAACGCTACTTACAGCCACGAAGGCGACGAACAGTCCGAGAAAAATCACAGCGGTCTTCATTAGGAATATGTCTATCGTTCAACTTGCCACAGACTATTTTGCAAAACGCGCCCGCTACTTGTATTTATGTGAACGGGTTTTCGTGTTTCTAAACAATAGTACACATCGAAATTCTGGTTCTCTTCGCGGCACAACAGGATATTCGGCATATCGATACGTGTTGCGTAAACAACTATTTTTTTTTTATTCAATAGAAAAACACAAATACAATCACGCGATTCACGAACACCGGTTTTCCGGTATTCACACTGAATACAAGATTATCGGTGGCACGATGCAGATCACGGTAAATGCGCTTGTATCGTGCAAAACTATCGGGAAAGAATGCAAAAAAATCTACTTTATGCATTGTAAGTCATAGATTATTACTGTATTTTATCGTGAAATGAATAGACAATCGCGATTAGAATCTCGTGGGTTACATGGTCACTGCCTGTACCTACATCGCAATAAACATATCAGAAACGACACGAGTAGATCATAAAGCTTTGCAATCCAATGATTGTTTTTTTAGCATATTAAATAAAAAGTACCTCGTGACATTTTTCTATCAGCCGGTTTTTTGGAACGTAAACAGTCTGAGAACTATTCACTGTTTCTTGCAACGTCGAGACTGCGTCTACTGAGATAGATGGTGATAAAAATGAGCGAACGAATGGAAAAAAAAAGAAAAAACAAGACGCCTGAGGTGAGAAAAAGAGAAAGAATGAGAGAAGCGAAGCGAGATCAAGCAAAGGGGGTAGCAGCGATAGCCATTTCGTGGATTAAGGACGTTGTAGTATACCGGGCGGTCTCACGGTGAGTCGGCGCGGTAGGAGTCTAATAAGATGTAACTAAATTATGATTGGATTCATCATTGCTTCGCGAACGGGCCTGGAATTGTCGATCCTCGGTCGGATCGGTGAGCAGCTTGGATTCAACGGTTCAAGGCCAATAGTTTATCCTTCTCGTACGCCATTCTATATGAAGCGTGATACACCGTGATTCCGAATGAGTGATTGCCAACGAGGGTGGGGGCAGACGAAGGGATCTCACCACAGTTGAAGTATACAGTATCGCTTATATACGTCCCTATATCCGCTTCTTTGCTCATCGCATCGCAGTCTTCTGCACACAATATCATACTTTTGTCTTCTCAACGTGATATCCGTTCCACTGGGAGGTTTTCCTGCACAAGCTGTGCACTGATGCTATCCAAAGCAGATATAATGTCCGATTCATCTATCCAACGGACTGATAGCTTGTAGTTTTTTATTTGGAAGTACGATTAACGAGAAAAACAAATCATAAACAAATTTCATCGAATTCGATCGTCAATTATAAAGAATAAAATATAACTTACAAAATTTATTTATTACTGTTTTTTAAATCAATTTATTTAATAAATATCAACCTCATTGAATCGCCGTGATTAAGAAATTATATTTATAATTATAAAAATATTTATAAGTATAATTATAAGTATTACTTATTGTTCTGATTTTAGAAAAATTCGAAAAAAAAGTTCAATAGAATTATATAGATTTTGTTGGATGAGATTGTCGATATCTGACTTTACCCGTAGAACTATCGATTAATTTCTTTTGGTTTAAGGTGAAAGACTTTCCCTATATGACAGATTGACGATTGTCATCGAAGAATGAGAAAGTAAATTTGTATTATAGAAATTAATTGTACGAAACCACCCGGCAACAGAATTTTTTTCTATTTTTCGAATAGAATTTTCGTTGACTCCGAGCTTCGCTCGATCAACAATGGCGCTTCATCCCCGCATCGCGTCATAGTCTCTGGCACTCTACTATCCCATTCTATGTGTACCCCAGTTCAACGTCATGACTGTGCGTTTATGCAAAACGAGGGTAAACGTTCGTTTTGTTGGTCGAATTAGTTCTTTCGTGGCCCGTTGAGATTTCGGGTGAGTTTCGACGCCGCCACCAACCGAATCATCATCCTTATGTATACCAGACCAGTGTATACGAGTAGAGGTTCACGGGGTTCGATCGCCGCCAGTCATTCCTGCCGGTGAGGCTGGAGAGATAGATCAGAATCTTTTTACAAGACGCCTGGTGCGAGTGGAAGCGAAACAGAAAGATTCAGTGAAGAACTCTTCTTTGCTTCGAGGGTGATTTTTGCATGTCACGTGGGCAAACGGGCGCACTGTGAATGCTCGTCGTTAGGATCTCGTTGTGTGCTGCCGCAGACGCAACACTACGAGATCAGTTCATGCAACGAATATATACGAGCTTTCTATCCTACACATTGTTACGGACACACACACCGATATGTATTCAAATATTCAAGGTGATCCTCAATCATTCGCTCCACTTATGTTACATCTCAGATTTTTCTTTTTGGAACTATCTCAGTTTCTCAGAACTCTTTGTGTTCTTCCTATGCACACAATCTTCATTTCCTCTTGAAGATGTTTTTTTTTTAGATATGTAAAGAACGGTTTCTGAGAATAAGTTTTAAACAATTTTTACGACAATCAGTTTCTATGATATTTTTGTTTAAGTTTGGGAGAAGTCTGAACTTTAGTCCGAATTTTTTTTTTCTTTTTACGTTTTTATTAAATTTTGAAACCGATGAAAAAAAAATATATTTACGGTTATTTTAGAAGTAAAAAAACGACGAGTCATTAGAATGCAAGGTGGAAGTTCTTGCGAAGGAGAGAAACTAACGGTAAACAACTTTAGCGGTTCCAGCACCCCCCGCTGGTGAAGGTGGAAACCCCTTTGGCTTTTTAGCATTTTTACGACTCGACCCACATTTTTGACCCGAAAATGAGGGTAGCCGTGTTTTCACTGGCAGTGCCAACATGGGGGCACGTTCCATAAAAATTCGAGAACCGTACGATTTTCGAGAATAACCGTAGCGAGACCGGACTCGTCGAATACCGTAAGTCGCGCGTTTCACGAAGGAAAAAGCCGACAGGAATAAAAAAAAGGTACAAAAACGCGAGAAAGAAAGTCAAGAAAATATAAAGAAAGCGCTTTTCTCAAGAGTCCGTTTTTACCGTTGCGAAAAATACGTGACACCGTTATGAGGTCGAAGAGCGTAGAAAAACTGTTCATCGGTGAAGGGAGAAATTTTTATGCCTCGCAGGTTCCTTAGCGGTCGCATCCGGGGGCGGCTCGTCGTACCTATGTACCCTGTTAAAGTTTTCCGTGAACAATTTACGACACTCCACTGCCTAAAATAAAACGCTGAGCTGAAGGTTCTACAATGGAAAAAATAATCTCGGCCTGGAATGACGATTGCTCGAGTAAAAATTTGGGGCAATAAAAAAAAAAATCGTCGATATCGAAACACTTATATTCGGTTCCAACGGGCAATTCACCGGATTACCGGAAAGTGCGCATTCAACCTTTTGCTCGTCGGGGTAAAAACTTCGAACGGGCTGTATATACATCGAATGCTACGTTCAGAAGTAAATGAAAACGTTTCGTTTATATAGCATAAATGAATTGTGGACTCCAAATTCAAGGGAAATTTCGACAATTGAAAATGATAAACGATGCTGATTTTTAAAAAATTCGATTAAAAACATAAAAATCCAGTAAAGTTGAGCATTACTAATAAATATAGAGACTGTAATAAATCGTACCAAAAAAATTGCTAAAAATTTAGATTGAACGTAAAACTTTCAGGCGGATTTAAAATTGTCGAAATATGACTATTACAATAAATTCTGAAAATTCCATCGAACGCAATAAATTTTATTTTTTTTAAGCATTTTATATAAAAATATTTGAGAATTGGTGATTTATCGGGTACAACGAATGTCTGATCGTGTTGATCATCGTCGATGAAAAAGACGCATGTGACTTGGTTGCGAGTGCGTCCGATGCAGCGGGTGCAGCCGCACGCCCGGTGTCTCGGTCGAACGTGTCTCGTCCATCGGCTCGTGGCAGGTACTCACGAGACGCGTGGTTACAACCCCAGGCACACTGATTCTTACTCGGCTCTCTGCACTTGCCTCTCGTATATATACTCTTTATTTTCCATCTCTTTCCTCCGTGGCATAGGCCGAAGCCGACGGAAATACACACTAACGAACTTGTTCCACGTCTTCTCATTTCTCCTCGGTGGACATGCCGTACGGCAATTCACCGTGCAGATGTTTTGCGCTGCGTTTGCGCGCGCGAAGAAAAAAAGACGAAGGAATTTCGTGTCGTTGGGCAGCGCGAAGTGGTAGTAGTAGTAGTAGTAGTAGTTGTAGTCGAAGCAGAAGTACCTTTACACTATACGTGCGTACATCGTCTTGGATCGTAAAGATTCCGGGTTCCGAGTGCTTCAAAGAATTTCCAACGCAAGCCGCTGCTGCTTGAACTTAGTTAGAATTATTTGTGTAGGCAAAAAAAAAGTTAAATATAAGAGACTCGATGAACGTGTTCTGCCGAACATGAATATATTTTTACTATAATTTAAAAGTAATTAATCAGATGAAAAGAAATATCTGCAAATTTTCACGTGGATTTCATAAATTGATTATTGATCATTAGGTTTTTTTTATTTATTTTTTTTCACTGTAACGCACCCCCTAGTTGCCTCATCGCAATACAATTTTCTCCCTGCATTTCATTACCGGTGATTTTTTTCGTTGCCACTTTCCGTTCTTCGTTCGTCTCCTTCAGTTTTTTTCCTTCCTCTTTCGCTCTCTTCCTTTATGATAGGTCCTCATCCTCATCGAGGGGAAGGTGCGCGCTCTCGCTGGAGAGCTCGAGACTCCGCGGCCCCCGTCGTAAAGTTATTACTAATGCCACGGACAATGGTGAACAATGGGCACGGTGAATGGGTCATAATCGATTCGATTGTCGCTGAAGGACCAGCCTGGTTTTCGTTGCGGGGCCCTTCCATCTTGCACCACCACCTCGGCCATCGTCTTTTTACCTTCTTCTTTCTCTTCGCTCGTTTCTTCGTTTCGTGCGCTACCTGCGCTATCGTATGACTATACAGCAGCGCGCCTGGAAGCTCGACTTTTTCTATCCTTGCTGCATGGCAGTTATTAGAATTGAGAATATGCCGTTACTACCGCTGTTTAGCTACTTCAGTATCGGAGGTAAACTCCAATACCGTCGACGAACGCGGATTAAAGATATTTCGGTCTTTTAAAAATCCCTACTGGGTCATCTAATCGTAAAACTAATGCGTCCGAAATCTTTTTTTATGTTCATCCGAGGTCTGAGACCCGGTTAATGGGGAAAAATAAGTTCGTTCGGGAGATTAAAACACCTACACGCAAACACATTTTTAGAATCGTCCATATAACCGACGATGATTTACGTGTATATGTGAGCATTTCCCTTCGTATGCGACTGAATATCAATTTTATTAGTATATTTGGGTTAATATTCTTGACTATGTATCAGAATTACAAATAACAAATTACCGCTCTTACCGAAGTCTCGAAAATGAAATATGGTCTTGCTATTAATTTTTTGGAAGTTTATAGAAAATAATAAGTTTGTAAGAAATACATAAGTAGATGAAAATAAGGTTAAAAAAAAAGTAAAAAAAAAAAGATAATTTTTATTGCCTCCGGCAATATGTATGTAGGAAAATATGTGCGGAAAAGAAGCAAAACATCGCGCACCGTCCCTATATCCGCGCAACAACGAGAATACAGTTTGCCATACGTAGAATCATCGGTATCATATAACATCGACGAATGACGAGGCGCATCCCGACGTTCGCCCGGTCGGTCTGCCTGATGAGCACGACGTGAGACGTCGTCTGTCGATTCCAGATATCGATATACCCGACCTTTGCGACCCTTTCCCTCGTTTAAAACGAGACACACTTACCCGACTGATACAGGCAGAGTACAAACACTTTACGTACTGTATATCGTATACTGTACTCATACGACAAGAGTGCAGGTCTGATTGCGCCGCGGACGCGTAACGGATCGACGATATCGCCGCGGGACACAAATTCGTCGATCACCACAAGATATCGATACTCGATGTATTTTCTACACTATGCCTTACATTATTATTTTATTGTATTGCGTTACCGAAATCGAAGGGCCGTATTTGCTGTGTAGAACAATAAAAGATCTGACTGTAAAAAATAATTACAAATTTAATGGAAATAAAAATTCCTTCGTCTGTCAATGATAAAAAAATTAATGTACGGTATCAAAAATTGTAGTCGTAAATCCAGTAATTTACTTCAATTTCGCTGTAAAAGTACACAGGTTTTTCATAAAAATTAGACATTCAATTTACAGTTTTTTTTCCGCGTCCTTTCGATTTTTATCGCGCGATATTATCATACATGCAAATACAGAGGTCGCAATACCCTTTTGTTTTAATAATATACATCGAAAAAAATAAAAAGAGCAGCATTTTTGTGACAATATTTTACCGTAGAAAAAACTTGAAATCGAGTCACGGTGAGAGTCTCGACTTCGGTCGACTTTCATTTTTATTGACCTGCGCGATCCGTCAGTTCCGTCGAGCCGGACAAAAAAAAAACGATCGAGTCACCGTGCACCCTCACTAGGACCGTTGACGACGAAGACGGTGACTTTTCTACGTGGGATCAACGCAGCGACCATCGTTTTTTTTCTTCTACCTTTTTCACCGTCTCTTTCTCTCCCACCCTGTGGCATTCGTTCGGCTCGAAAACCTGCCACCGTGATGAACCCACCCACCTGCTGTGAAAACTACTCCGCGGCGTCCTGGTGTCGGGACCGTTTTGCCTTCTTACCCGTCGCATTACTCCGTTGCGTCGAGTAATATGCACACAAACACGCGTCGTATTCGTTCTATTTACCGTTTCAGAAACCCCATTTTTTGTACAAAAAGTCCCAAAACCCAATCAAATAAAAAGTCTCGAGTGTCCAGTAATGTCATCTTTGAAATTTGCTTTTATTAATCTTTTACCCTCTGTTTCATTCGTATCAATTGCCTATGTAACTTGGACTCCAAAAGAATTCAAAAATAAACAAAAAACACAGTTTTGGTCAATAGTTACGACATATGGTCGGAGAATTGGAATTGGAGAGTCACCCTACATACACGTTAACTCACCGGGCGGCGCAGTTATTTGCATCATCCATCAGCCAAAAGATCGAGGGAGGTGAAGGAAGGGACATAAAAAAACTGAAGAAAAAAAAAAAAAGAAACGAGAATAAAGAAAGATCGAAGAATAAGAAGAAGGTGGAGAGTTGAACTGTGGAGAATATTGTTCGAGACCGAGAGCGCGAGAGCACGGATTCCCCGGGGATTCGCCCGCATTGTTGAGGTCCTCGGTGATATTTTATTGGGTTTATGACGTCATTAATCTGCTCGTACGGGGACCCGCCCGCTATGTGGCAAAGATCGTCGCGAGTCCGAACTGCGGCGACCTGCTACGCTCGATGAAACGATGTATCTGCCTTTCTTACTCACACTTTTGAGGCTCTATTTCGTTTACTCGGTTAGCTTGACTCTTTCTTATTTACTTGGGATGTATATACGTTCTTCTTTTATCTGCCTCGTCATCTGGGAATTCGAAGCGAAGTATGGAAGAATTCCACGGGGATATTGCGCGGTGACTAAACGATAGAATATCTGGAACAACCCACGAATTTCGCGCGATCTCTTGGGGACAATTGGAGGTAAAGCATTTCCTTTTTTTCTGGTCTAAATATTTTTTATTTTATTTAACGAATCTCGAAATGATTCTGCTGAAAACGGAGTATTTATCTTCTAAAGTTTGTAATTGTTTTACTGTTTACTCACTCGGCGCGGCACCTAAGCAGCCATGTTTCTTGCATCCTGTAGTTTCCATTTCACTGCAATTAAACAGAAAAATATTCATTTTATAAAAATGAATTTATATTATCATATTTAATAGTAATATAATGTTTTTTTTTCATACTTAATACTGAATTGTACATTTTTTTTATAATTTAAATACATATTTAATAAAAATGAATATTTTATTAACATGCATATCTGTATTTTTATAATTATTTTCCAAAGTCATATTTAAATAACGTATTCCAAGTATAGGTAAATTTTTAGAAAATAGTTCCAAGTTTCGAGTATCATGTAGCCGACTACACGATCGGACGAAACAACTTGATTGCGTTGCCAGAGAGATGGTAGTACAGAGGAAAATAATCCCACGATTTCACCGCGTGGTAACGCCCAGTTTTATGGCGATGATTACGCGATTCGTCACGGGCGATAGAAACACGTAAGGGGGATCGAGTAAATGGGAGAGTGCGAACCGTCGAACTCTTTAGCATCCCTTCTATCGAGTACGGATTTCCGATAGGTTCTGCCTCGCAGTGTGCACCCAAAGTCTTCTATTGTGTAGAGTTATACACACTATAGTGTAAAGAAGCGACAACACACGGCGGCGAGTAGAGACCACATGGCGAATCCTGTCGCTCGTTCGTGGACCGTTTGACCGGCGTTCACAATGAGAAATTAAGATAGGAATCGACACCCGTTCCTAGTCGAAGCTGCTAACGCGAGATCTCATCACGAAATCGCTCGTTGTTGTCGTCGTCGACACATCACAGAACTATCGAACAACGAGGATATCCGAGAGGAAAAAAAGGATCGAAATAAACAAACGTTTGAGATAAATCACAATCCGCGAATTATCGTATCCTCGGATCTATATCCACTGACGAAAGATCTTTTAACAGGAAGCTGTGAATCGTCGGGACAATGAATCGAAGATTGAGCGAAATGCGCAAACAGAGAAATTTGAGCTTCCGGAACTCGTCGTCGCAAAAAAAAAATGCAATGAAAAAAAAAAAAAAAAACAATTAGATACAGAGATTGAGAATCATTCGAAGTGTTTGGAAGTTTAGCAGCTTCGTCTAGTTTCCGTTTACAGCCCCCCGTATCCCTTTAAGGATAAAAAATCGAAGGACCACGAGCAGCGTATACGTCACGAATCGTTGAAAAAAACGGAGTTACTCCATTCGTTGAAAGAAAAATCGGGCCGATTTCCGACGTCTACTCTTTTTACTTTTTTTTCTTCTTTCATATATTCTTTTGCCTTCCGTAAAGAGATTCGAAGATCGTTTCGTCGCGGTCGTAAGAAAGGCGAGAGTGAAACGAAAGGAACCGACAAGAATCCTCGGTGGACTCGAAGTCTGGCGCGCGAGAGGTACCAGTGTTGACTTAGGGTAGGGCCCCTTTTACTCCCGGGGGGGATAATAAAATTCTTTGCGCAGAAAAAGGTTGTCCGGGTCGCGGGCGAGAGGATCGGGGGTTCACGTGCCTCGGAGCACGGGGATGAAATTTCTTTTTTTTTTTTTGCCCCTTCTCCGCCGACACTAAAGAAAATACACCCCCAGCGCTCTGTTTACTCCGAATAAACAGTGGGTCACGAAACGCCCATCGGCGACCAGCCTTAGACGTCGTTCGCGCCTCCGCACAAAGTCCCGTCTACTCTCTAATTGCTGCGAAATTTTCATCTTTTTTTTCCCTTCTTTCTCAATCCCCAGCAGCACCGCCCGTAGACGAGTGCGTCAAAAAAAAAAAAAAAATCTCTTCGACGATACGGTGAACAATGAATTCTTTGTCACTTGTAAAAATATTCAACCCTTCAGGTGGCTCTGAAGCTTTAAACACAGAAAAGGGAATCGTAGAAATGCGGGACGCGTTGAATACGAATATCTTTCGAAAAATCCTAATTATGTGGCACCAAAGAAAATAAAAAGTAAAAAAAATGACAACGGAGCTTAGGATGTCGGGTAATTTCGTAAAAATTAAATTTATCATAACCGTCTCCAAGTGCTTCGTGCAGCGAAGTCGCAGTAAGCAATACAATGAGAACGACAACGACCAAGAGGAAGAAACCGTAACCCGAGCAACGTTATTACCATTTACAAAGCACAAGGGTTCAGCTTCTGTGACCAGCAGGTCTAATGGTATATCGAGTGGTGACTGCAGTAGCCAGATATTACAGCGAAGCCATAGAGTTCGTGTTGACGTAGCTACAGTAACGATATCCTGCATCGTCGCATCACCGAAGAGGAAGCAGAAGAAGCGAACGATCGTCTTCCATTCGCTCTTCTGACTCGGGTTAATGGGTTCGCTACAACCTGTCGCATGCAGAATTAACGTTAGCTCGGCAAGGGATCGTTGTGTTACGATGCGATCGTACCTTAAGCCTGTATGGCTTAAGATATCGCGAACTACGGTAGCAGTAGCAGCAGCAGCAGCAGCAGCAGCAGCATCAGGAACCACCGACAGCAACTATGCGAAAATAACGTTGAAGCAAGTTGCATGCTATACCGTTGACGTTGTAGCGCATATATGCTGCGTTTCCTGGATGCATGCCCATTGGCTTGGTAAACCGATCTTCGCGAGGGGCACGAATTAACCGTGCGCGCTATTCCGGGGATGGGCAGAGGGGCAAAGAGAGAATCTTCAGATTCACGGGGCCAAAGAGCAAACTCCTCGCCGGCAATATGGCGCCTGTTCTAAATTCAAAACAAGGCGCTACTTAGCATATACATACCATAGTGCTGGAACAGGGGTGGGAGGAGAGGAGAGGCTCCCAACAGCAGCCACGAGACCCGAGAGACGCGCAGAGCTCGCACACGCTATGACATTCGCAATTCAAATGCTACATTTCTATTACCATTTTAATTCAAGGGCACTGCACTGCGCATATACCGCAAACGTTCGAGTATAGTGTACCCAATCTTCTATATATATTGCCACTCGTGTACATGTTGATGTGCGCTACCGCGGAACGTTACTGCATCGCGGCTGAGTTAACTATTCGCGCCGTTTTATGTCTGCGCCCTCCCCCCCCCCCCCCCCCATGCCGCCCCCTCCACTCTGCGCATCTTTGCGTCTGTGTCAGTCGAATAATATTACTGAGCGCAATTTCCAGGTATGCAATGTCTCGTAAATTTTGAAGCAACTGAGTCACATACGAAAATGTTAAAAAAATACGATTTCTTATATTTTTTAGAAGTTACATTTTTACAGATGGGCCGTTAAATTTGTAATATTGGAAGGTTTTGATTTTTTTATTTCCCTTTTCTCGCGACTATGACGTGCGTTGCAAACAATATGATGGCAATCAAAGTAATGTTAAAATTATTGAAATGGAATAGTTTTAATAATATGAGTAATTTTATTTAATTTATTTTACTCATCGGTTACAGCCGTTCACTACAAATTCCATGATACACTTTCAGACAATATGTTTTACACTTTTTAATGGGAAAGTTTCGTTGTCACAGCTGTCCTTTTTTCCGCTTTTTCGTGACACCTCTATCACATCGAATGAAACGTAATAGCCAACACACCCCTTGTGTCGTTCATACGCTACGTAACGCGTCGTAAGAATCCCAGTGATCTCTTGTGATTCGAGGATTACCTTCGCTAATGGCCGGAAGCAAGGGTAAGAGTATCCTCACCGACACCACTGGAGATTTCGTTAAGCGGCGTAACTAATCTTTGTCGGAACTTCTTTTTTCACCCTTGAAAAAGTCCCAAAACCTCGGAAATCAATTCAACCCCCATTCAG
This sequence comes from Buathra laborator, assembly GCA_934046635.1. Classification (NCBI taxonomy): domain Eukaryota; kingdom Metazoa; phylum Arthropoda; class Insecta; order Hymenoptera; family Ichneumonidae; genus Buathra; species Buathra laborator. Next base: position 17,905,068 of record OW203895.1, on the reverse strand, counting down.
TGATGTAAACCCTTATATGTATCCGTTGGTTAGACGATTTCACGAAGCGCTCAAGAGAATCGCCGGTAATTTGACCGCTGGTCCGAGTATCAGCCAGGTGACAAAAACATTCACCACTCAAATTCGATTTCTTTCTGACCATAACGACCCTTAAGTTCCTCACGAAGGGGTTGGCATCCACTTCCATATCGGAAGTTGCGACTGTTACGTTTGTATTTTTTTTTGTTCTTCCTTTCTTCGGCTCAGTTCCGGCGGCCGATTACCATTTTCACTAAGCTTGCCGTACGTCTATGTGTCTCTCTTTTTCTCTCTCTCGCTGTCTCTCTTTCGCTGTATTAGGTAAGAGATTTGCCCGGCAGAAGTTTGACTCCTAAGCCGTATGCGTTAGAGTGCAATCGGTGGTGACTATGGGGACACCTGGCGCAAAACCCTTTTAGGCACGCCATCCCGGATTTGTAGACGCAAACTGACTCGTTGCCGCGAATTTATGTGTCCCGTCAGATTATAAGATCCCCTTTTTTCTATCGTTCACACTTTTTAACTCGTTGGAGCTGCGCACACACAGGCGCATCATTGTTCCACTTCCGTATACCCGGTCACGCATAACGAGATCGTGGCTAGGATTTCATGAGTCTCGAGATTCTTCGCTACAGTCCTGCAGGAGTTGCGTTCTCTTGTGTGCGTTGGAATTATCTGACTGTGGAACATCGGGGACCTACGCACCTTATTGATGACCGCCGCCACCACCCATGTCTCGAATAATAGCATATATATATCTATGTATCTCCTCATACCCAAGGCGTTTTCTATGCTACACCTATAACCGGCAATAATAACGTCGCGTAGTTTCGTGTACACATAACCAAGAGGCAAAAGACGACAGACGACAGATGCTCGAGTCGTTTAGTTAGCCATCGACCTTTCTTTGACGATGGGGATTCTTATAGATACACCCGGTGAACGAGTATGCGAGATGAAACGTCGATCTCCCGGGCAGTTCCGATCGTTATTTTCATTTTTTTTTGTTTCTCACAGCGGCAAAGTGACACGCGTGTTCACTAGTCGAAGGATGAGAATCGGTAGAGCTCGATATATCGGAGACACATCGCTTTACCGGTCGGACAAATTACGTTGGATTCACGAGACCATCGCGACATGATCGCTTCGCATTATCGGATATTTGTCTGTCATCGAAGGCTTCGATAATAAAAATAATACCGCATCCTTTGAGAAAGACAAACGTCTTCGCTTCAACCGTTCGTAACCGATCGAAAAAAAAAAAATACGATCAAAATAAATGTTATGATTTTATTTGATTTATTTAATTTATGTTTTATTTTGTGAAAATGATTTTTTTTTAACTGAATAAATATTTTACGATTCAGATTGGTAAATCTGTCTTTGAGATTTAAAAGCCGCGAATTTTTATCCTTTTGAAATTACCAGACATCATCGATAATAAAATATTACGTAATATTTTTTTATTTTTAGATTGAGATTTTAAAGCGTATCCGCTCCAGTTTCGGCTTTACTTTTGTATTTTAAACGAATTTAATACAAACGTTAATTCATCGTTGTTAAAAAAAAAAATGTATTTCTTTTGCGTCTGAAAAGGAATTTCTCTAACAATCGAACAATGAATTGTTTATATAATATTTTGTACCATGTTGACGCAACACGGTTGGCTGAAAAATAAGATAACCATTGGTGAGAGGGTCGGACGATGATCCAATGCGTATAGCTCCGCTTCTGTCGAAACGATTAAAGTCCGAGTACAAGAAAGCTGTGATATACTAATCGAGCGTCAGAATGGTCAAATCAGAGTTGGCTATTGATCTCCGGGTTCCTTGATCCAGTTTCAAATTAATACGGATTCATTAATCTCGATCGGCGCGCGGCATAACCGCGGAGCGGCTACACATCGTACGCTCTCGATCACGCGCCGCCGGAACCGCACGACTTCTCCGTCTTCATCTACCTTCGTAACATTTGGATATATTATACAAAACACTATCCGCCTTGGAATAATTAATGCGAGCATCAATCGACGACAGAATTATTCATAAAGCAGCCGGAGTTATATCAGCGTCGACGTGTACGGGGCATCACGAGAGATCCCTTGCGATTGATACGCGGCAACTAATCACACAAATGACCGACGAGCGATTATTGAATTCGGGGCTCATATACGAATCGATCGAATCCAACATATGCACTCCGAAGCCCTGAACGCGTTACGTGTATTATACACAGTTGAGTGATTCTGTTTTTTTTATATTTCTTTCACTCGTACAGAAATGCCTCTTGAGAGATTTATGATATTGGATGAACGAATTCAATGGATAATGAGAGTTTACGAGAGTGCCAGAGAGGAGAAATGATCCAGGAAAGAATGGAGTTATGTTATTGACGTTATTCCGGCAGGATCACCTTCTCTTCTGATAAATAATGATGTTACGTGTCCGATACGAATTCACATTGTTGACGCTCCTGCAAGGGCTGAAAGTTTTGATTTTCTCGGACTTAAAAATGCCCTTTGGCGCTCGAGTTCGATATGAAATAGTCCGCATGAGTTTCTTCTTGATTGGAGGCATTGAAACGGACCGAGAGAACCTGATCGTCCCCGATTAATCATTCGAGTCGGTCACAATCGGCTGTAATATGTATCTCTCGCACGCACCACTTCTGGCTTCTTCCTCGTCTTCTTCTTATTAAAAAAAAAAAAAAAAAATAGCTTGGTTTCTTCTCTTATTAGTAAGACATTCAGAAGTAGTCGAGATTGTTGGCCGACATCAATTCATAACGCGGCGAAATTAACAAGGTCTTGATGAATAGACCAGCAGGATATAAGATGGGGGAGGATACGTGGCGCAGTTATTAGCCACTTACTGGTAATCAGTGTTAAAAAAAATAAAAAAGATTCACGAAAACAGCGAATAATTAGTCATTTCCTGTGTTCGTGAAAAATTATACTCGACAGGTTAAATTTCATTTACTCAGCCGATAAAGTAAATTATTTATTAATTTTTGATATTACGACGTACAAAACCATTGACACATTCCTACGTAAAATGGTTCGAAGTGTACTAATAAAAATTTTTATAAATTTTAATTTTTGGCAACGAACAGCAATGCGCTGTTCTATTTTTCGGAATAGTAACTCATGTAAATTCATCGTGAAAATCGATTCGAAGAAAAATAATCCTCGCGTCCTTCGTCGCTCACAGCAGGTTTTCCAGGATCAATTTTTTACCCCGATTTATCTACCTGCACGTTGTATAATAAAAGTAGGTATACTATACTATATATATACGCGTAAGACGATTCTCTCGTTTGACGCAACAAAATATCGTAGCGAAGCTCGAGTGGGCGGCGCACACCGCAGAACACGATCGCCGCTATGATATACTATGCGCTCTCGTCGCGTTCTATCCTCGTTCTTAGAAAAGATTTTTCCATTCTACAAGAGTTGGATAACAACGAGCGAGAAATACATTGGAAGAAATCGTGAAATAAATCGTTCGGGTCGGCGAACTAATTCTGTGGAACGTGATCGCTGACGGTAGATTCATCGGCTTAACGTTTGTCCACTATTCTCGCAAAGAGGGTGGTAATTTATCGACTTTGCCCCGAGGTGACGTTCGCGTAGCTTGCCACACTTTTTTTTTTCTTCGATCGTTTCGAAACTTCCCGTCTTTTTCGAACTGTTCAAACTATCGCTCACACTTTTCCAAGACTCCGTGGCGATGGCACGAGAGTCCTCGAAAAGTCGAACGGGAACTGAGAAAGAGATGCCTGAAACGGCGAAAAGAACGGACCGGAGAGGGTTTGGCGGAGAGCGAAGTGCTCGGACACGTCCAGGAACCACTCGAAGGTGTCAGACTCTTATTCACGAAAACCAAAACATTCATTTTCGTATTTCGTTCGACTAGCTATTGGACAATGGCGATCGGCTCGTTGTTGACCGTTCGCACAATGGACCCGGAATAATAGTGGCGCAGGAGTAAAGGGAACAGAAGAAATGCCGTGCGCTATGCTACGTCACTCGTTGAAAGCAGAAATGAAAAAAAAAAAAAAAAAAAAAAATGGCTATCGCGAACGTACGACCGTCAAGAAGGTCTTGACGCCCCTCGGCACAGGCGGACCAGATCACGACGTAGATAAATTTCGCATTTGTAAAAGATCGGAATATCGCGACTGCCTCTCACTTGCTTCCCTCGTAGATTCTGACCGAAGGTGCACGCGCTTCTTTGACCGTGCGCCTCCCTCGTGTCCGCAGAAGGAGAATCGTATGAATCCCTTTTCGTTCAACAATTTCCGAGCTGTAACGACTGTGGGGGCTTTATCCGTTGCTACCGGTACGAGAGACCAACACGCGGAGATGCGATGAATAGCACAATGGCACAAGCATATCCTTTATTCTCGTAATTGTCCAGTTACACCGCGCTGCAGTGAGACTCTATTTCTGAGTTCTTTCGTTGCCTTTCGAGAATATTTATCGCAGTGTGCTATCGTTCTAATCTGTTCCCGCAAAAAAATTAAGAAAAATGGGTGCCTCACTTATATAGATGAGCAAAGCAAATGGTTGAAAAAAGATTCACTATAGAACATAAAGTATCGATAAAATCGACGGTAAGCCTATTTGCAAAATTATTTTTATTGTTATTTAAAATTCCAAAATCATTATTATTATTTTTATTAGAATTGCATGTAAATAATTAGTAATCAATCTAATTACATAAAAATAAAAAAAATTTTTTTATTTATTTGTGTTTTTTAATTTTTAATTTATTTTTTAATTATGCAACAAAAAAAACTACTTCAATCGGAAAAACCTGTATTTTTTTTTCAAAAATCAATCCTCTATACATTATTTTATTTTTCTAAGCTAAACATAATGACCGAAGCGAATCGATTAAAAATTGTTTAAGAAGACTATCGTATCGAATGTAAAAAGATAGATAGCGCCTATGACAATGCAATATTTGCGAACAAGTATCAACATGCGGACATTGAGAAAATAATAATGATAAAGTATCGGTCTTTTGTTCGTTAAGAAACATAAACCACGTTGACGTGTATAATGGTACCTCGCGCGGGCGCTCGTAACTTTATTTTTCCTTTCTTCTTTACGTGACTATATTTGAGACGGAGAGAAGATGCTTGTATATATATCGTGAAGTGCTGTTCTAACTCTCGTAACTAGAGGATCGCATTCTTCTATCGACCCGTATATCTTCGGCCGCGTAACCCGCGCAACGCGACAAACCGTACGAGTCTCCAATCCTATTTTCCTTTAGGATCGAAGAGTGTCTTTGGTTTCGAGACGGTGTATTCGAGTGGACATGCGTGGAACATGTGAGGAAACCCTCGGGGGCTTTTTTTGAATGTTGTCTTACACATACGCGAGGAATAGTAGTTAAGGCACGTGTACGTAATATAAACTATCCGTTTCTCGATCTCTTCCTCTCATGACGAAACATCGAAATCGATTCCTCTGTACTATCGTACCACTCTTGGGGTACTTCTCCGTATCTCCTCACGGTTTGCCGTAGCGTTGTGTCCCCTTCGAAGTCTCGATCTCACAGTCACGAGGAAAATATTATTCGAGCGAATACGAGAGCCACAAGGCTATATGGGGACTAATATAGCAGTGTGTATGGATAAGAGTTGCTCTCGGGGTCCCAACGTGAGAGAGCCTCTAGGCTTACAGCCCGCCGGTGTGCTCACGAGAGCATAGGCACGGAATATAGATAGGAAGCCGGAGAAAGAGATCGAGAGAAGAAGAGGAAGAAGAAGAAAAAGACGAGGAGGCAGAGAGGAGAACACAGCACGCGCAAACCGGTAGGTACCAACACCAGTGTAGGGACGACAGGTGTTATGATAATATTTTCTCGAGAAATAAAGGCTACCCGGGACCGGACCGATCGGTGCAGCGCGTCCACGCCGTGGGTGGCCCCCCGAGTGTAGCGCCCGAGAGAACCGCGAGTATATAACCCTATGGGTCCCCCTGGATCCGCGGTGGATGCGCGCTGATACCCCGCGCGAGCGCGCGCAGCAGCTCTTTTCCGCAAGGGTTATATCTATCGCTGGCTGCCTGCAACCCACCGCGATTCTCTACTTATAGTCTACAGCCTTAACCCTACTCTACCTCCACCTTTCTCGCGTTATTATACGTAAGCTTCCCACTCGGGCGAGATGATTAAAGCCTCTTTTAATCGACTGGCAGGAGCTCGCGCAAAACCCTCGGAGAAAATTCACCTCTGACCCGCCGCTCCCCCCTCCCCTTCCTCTCTCCTTATCCGACGAGTTCACCGAGCTCGTTGGTGATTCGCATTCAAGAATCGCGAATAATTCAAACATTTATTGTGACTCGTAATTCATATCTTAATTCCTCTGTGAAGATTTTGCTTGATATCAAATTTCACGGTCGAGAATTATGATATATACGCGGGGTCTAGGAATTAGCTGATCTTACCGTTTTTCGAATATTGCACAGTTTTTTATGAATATTTTTAAAAAATTTTAAAAATTTTAATCAATGCATCTTTTAGACAGGGAAAATGTTTTTTGCGAGCAAATCGTTTCTGTTCTTCGATTTTTATAAAAATTGTGAATATTTTCATGCGCGACCCTCGGGACAATAAAGTACAACCCCTCTTTTCTTAACTTCCCTTAACGCAACCGCCCGCTTATTTAACTGGTTACCATGGCAACGATTTCGCTTAACTGTATTTCCACTGAATCCGCTCGCCCCACTATGAGCGCTGCGCATGCGTAGACTCACGCTGTGGCTTCGTATCTACGGATGCGTTTACCCCTCGTTACCCCTACCGGCAGCAATTAACCGGGAGTCAACCGGGAGTTAACTATAGCGGAAATACAGAATAGCGAATGCGTCCGGTCCCACTGAGTTAAGAAAAGCGGGGTTATCCTGTATATATTAAAATATAGATATAAATTTTTATCTATAGGTGATAAAAAAAACTCGCTACCGATGTACATAGAGATATATCTTTTATATATTCTGACATATACTCTAATTTTCGGGGATGCGGCCTCGAGATTCTTAGCAACTTTCGGAGTGGCGATAGAAAAAAACGTAATTTTAATTTTCGTCTCAAGCGAAAAAAAAAACGTACGACTTGTAATGCGTGATCGCTAACCGAGCGTAACGAGTTAATTGGAATGGAAAATCTACGTGACAGTGTGTTCCGCCTGCTGGTTTATACTTCGTAACAGTGCGATGCTGCATAGTCGTCGTCTCGCGAATGTGTCTTTGTTTTATGATCTCGACGAGCCGGTAATTGCATGACCGTTGGACGGCGACACATAGTCGACGAAACTTGTCGATGATGTACCAAGGACGAGATCCTCTCACTCCGAAGGATCATCCTTCGTTCGTTCGCATAGACGCACACATATTACCCCCCTTACCTCCCGCTATCGTGTGTAAAAATATGTATACATATAGATTCTCGATGTTATTTGCACGAAGATCATTCGCCTGACCGGTCAGATGCACCGAGATTCTTCGATGGTTTCGAACGCACATCGTGTGTACGTGAGCTTCGACCCTCACGAGACCTAACCGCATCACCCAGGATTCCCCATAGACACACGCAGAGGGTCACGAAAGTTATCGGAATTTTTATTCAATACATTTTATTAAATTTATTCACATTTAATATACACTCTTACAAAGCTGAATTTAATGTGAAATTCTATATATAAATATACATTATTTTTTTTTTTTTATTATACGTTACGTACGCGATTGCCCGATGTCGAGAAGACACACAGATACATAGCGATCATTTACGCCGGGAATTAATATTCGCTAAGAGAGTACGTCTCTCTAGCGATGAAGTGTCAAGAGATGCGCTGAATTGCACATATCGTGCGCTTCTCGCGTGAGTGCAAACTTCTATACTGGCATTATAATTCGACTCGTATCCAAGTAAATTGAAATAGCTTTAGTAAAACTACAAAGTTGTGTCACACAGTTATGTTAATTGGATAAGAACGTTGAATACCGTCGCTGCGCGATGTATTCGAGTAACGTGTTCGATTGACGTTTACAAAGATTACACAGTTGTGGGTACAGTGCGCGCGTTATATGCAATTACTAATAGCGCCCGTTGAATCGTTGACGAGTCGATGACAAACGATCCACGAGGAATTCTGACCCTTGCCCTTGATCGGTGCGCCTTCGATTCCAGCGATCGTCGCGTCGGTGCACAATAATGTACCAAAGATCGTTGTCCTCTGATGCAATTCATCGTCTTTCTTTTCGTTTTTTCGCAGACACGATCGGAGACGAAGAAAACCCGATTGATTAAACTTTTTTTTTTTAAAGAAAATGCAATAATGTAATTGATAATGCAAATGTTGATTTACGTTATTAATAGTAATAATAATAATAATTATTAATTGGAACCGCAACCTTCTGGAAAATTTATATTTTCCGCGGATTCCAGAAGAAAGGCTTCAGAAGGCGTTGCATAGAGAGGGGCTGTTGCTTCGAATTGCATCCAGGAAAGTCTGTACTGAGACTTTTTTTGCTCTTTCAAATGATCGTTTGTACATCTATTTTTGCATTCGGTACATTGCCATTTAAACTGAAACGTTAATCGAAGATGGCATTCCAGCGAAATGGCAATGGATCTTTTTAAGTTAAAAAAATGAATTTTTTTTTTCTTCGTTACCATCGTTCGTGAGATCAAGAGATCGCGTGTAATTTCAACTGGTTAACATTATACGGCTGTGTAAAATGAGATGGAATATCACGCTCTTTATCGATTAAGACCGCGATCCAGCGAGATACCACACGATCTCGCGAATACGCGCACTCCTTACAAGGTAATACGCGATTGCAAGGTCGTTTCAGGTGTCGTAATTACTCCCACACATCTCTTGTAATCGAACATTAGTCTACACGGTGTAACAAATCCATAATTATTGCTACATTCTTGAATATATTATTAATAACGGAACTTCGTTTTATTGACCCTTTACGCGCATTATTTACGCGCAATATAAATAGAAATTAAAAAAAATGCCTTCGATTCTCGATCCATCAAATCGCTATACGATATCATTTCGTCGCGTGCAATGAAGTGTAACAACTAATTCACTATATGAAACATTAAAATAGTGTATACAATGGATTAAGAAATATTAAAAAAAAAATTAAAAAAAAAAACATCTGTACTGTTCCACAATTTTTTTCAATACTTCGAAACAGTGTTGCATGTAAGCAACATCGTGCTTCAAAGGGTCGAAGCAAATTACGATAATTGATCCGATATACAGTGAAGCGTCTGCCGCTTCAGCTGCTCCGATCCAAGAATTTCATGGACGCACAGATGATGTTCGATTCGTTGGCGATGATGTAGCGATGCACATCGCTATTAGAAGGGATCGGGAAGGAGAGAGAATCGAAACAGTGTACGTAGAGTAGGGCAAAATCGTTACTCCTCCGAGGCAAAATGATCGCGAGACTTCGGAATTATCTATCCCTAATGTCTCGGGTTTACATAAAGAAGAAGCAGAAGAAGAAGAAGAAGAAGAGGCAGCAACAGCAGTCTGCAGATACAGATACACAGACACGTATATAGTATAACTGGAAGAAGCGAGCGTCTGCAAAGATGACGAAACGTTTGAATGCCTGCGTTACAGAGCATCGAGTGAAGAAGATAGCGAAGATACATATATACCGACGAGGAAAAAAAAAAAAAAAAAAAAAAAAACGAGATATCGCACAAGTGTGCGAAGAGCATATGGCTCATCCTCGTCTTGTATCACCGGATGATCTTGAACTAACACCTTTCGGGGCATATCCCGCCATTTATTACGGACACGAGGTGTTCCAATAATTGCGCAAACTCGCTAGGCAGCGAGCGACGTGGCAGCATTCTACAGGGAAGCGGGGAAACGATCAAGAAAAATCGGTATATAGTATATGAAAGTGTTATACGAAAGAACGGTACGGTTGATAGAGAAAAACGATTGCTTGTGCATACGTAAGTCATCGGTAATAGCTTCGACCGTCGACTAGCGTGTCGGCGGGCATTAGATGATCCCCCTGCGTTCGCATTACAGAATAATCTGTACCGGTGTACCGAGTTAGATACAGTAGAATAACAGGGGGCGATATGGACCACGGAAAAAGTTGATTAAATGTAAAATCCATTACAGTTGACAGCCACAGTTATCATTAATTGCAGTTTACTTTATTAATTTCTAATTATAATAATAAAAATAAAATACTTTTTATTATTATTTTCAAAATAATTCCTATACTTATATATATTTATTTTTTAGTCATTTATAACACTTCAGTAAAATAGAATTAAAGCACATGCTGTTGAAAACATTTTTTGTTACATCATTCGCGTATGAAAATCTATTGGTCCATATTGGGGGTTTGATCGGTTCTGCCTTTAAAAAAATCGGATGACAATATGATTTATAATTCCACAGGCATTGTAATTGAAAAGCTCAAAATTTGTGTTGACAAAAAAATGAAGAATCGTACGAGCGGATAAGATGTATCGGGCTTCGATGATCGAGGGGCGAGTTCCTCTACCTCGGTGCATTGGGGAAGAAGGAGAAATGGGAAAATAGCCTTAACCCAGCCAAGACTTCGCTAACGATGCGCGCATACTACGGCGGCGACTAAAGCCTTCTCGCGGTGCCTGTTGCCCGTGCTTAGACCTCAGCATGCGTATATGCACGAGCAAAACCCGATGTAAATCTTTGTGACAACCGCTTAATAAACGGATAATGCGACTCACGGGTTTTAGAGAGCGAACGAACGAAATAACCGAGATATTACCGCGAGGCAATAACGAATCCCATAATTTTCATCCAGTAACAATAAAGTATTCCTCTTATAGGTACCTGTATACAGTATACGTCTGTGCGAACACTGCACTTGTAAAAGCGTGTCTCTCTTTCTATATCTGTCGTTCGTCCGGTCCATAGGGTTCGCATAATACGCATCGGCAAGCGCGCGACTTATCTGTCTTTCTGCGAGACTCACGTACTTACAAGTGCGAAGGAAGAAAGTTTAAACCGTTAGGTATTTAGTGTTTGGCGCGTCTGACACACACGGGAGAGATACTTCCTATCCTCCCGACGCTGCTTGATTATAATTAGACACGTATACGTGTTTTAATACCTGTATTCTAACGACTCGGTAACTAGTCTGAAATTAATTTTGAGCGATCAAAACGTCGTGGCAAATGATTATCAACAAATTTTCATCAAATATATTAATAAAAACAAAATTTCTGTATAATTTTTTTTATCATTTCTTTACGTACATTTATCGAATCTTTGGAAAAATGCATTAATTGTAATGAAAATTAATTAACGTAATCTTTTTATTGTGAACATTGCACTATATACGTATCACTTGTTAAATTTATCACGTTTTAAAAAGGATTTTCCGTAAATTAAAAAAATAAATAAATAAAACAACGAAATGAAACATTTTTCAGGTAATAACTGGGAAGGTTGTTTATCTTGAAAGGCTTTAAATACGCGAGAATTGATCGAATTAAAATTCAGATTATGAAAAAACTCGATGTTCGAATCGATTCTTGTTTTGTTGCAATATCATTTAGTAACTTTTGACTCTTCAATTAACCAGCATCTCGTGAGACTTGTACCAAGATAGCGAAAACTTATACAGTGAAACTTTTTACCGAGAGTATGAATGGGCGGTACTATCTTCGTACTTCGTAAAAGAAATTGAATTTATTGACTAAAGACTCCTTCGTGATAAAGCGTCCTGACTGTTGCGCTTATAAAGACCATTCGGTATCCTCGTGAAACAATTGACACAATGATTAACGAATCTCATCGTCGTTAAGCCGTCGGTTAACAGACAATAATTATCCCATGTCCTTTCGACGTGGTAAACTCGCCGAGTTTCCAGTCGAGAATGCATCCAGAGATTGTTACAGTCTGCGCGGATCGCGCGCGGCCCATCGGTACATATGGGCATTGAACACGAACGGCGCAACTGCTCGCATGGAAACTCCTCGTTTCCACTGATTATTTTATTGTAATTATTCCAAATCCCATCGATGGCATATAACATCTTTCGTCTGCTATCGTAAAGTGCAACTTTCCAATTACATTTCAGTTAGAATCGATGCCGTACGCTTCTATATACGGTTTCTATGGTCATTTCTTCCGATTAAAAAGCGAAAGCATGATAAGTGAGATTAATGAACTTCTATTGCTGTAGCAGACGAGAGATGCCATGACATATATGTCTATTAACAGGGGGGATGCAGGAGGTCAATTGTAACAACACTTAAAAAACTGAATTGTGGCTTACAAAATATTCTTAAAGAATAATCATAATAGCAATAGTGATAATAAAAATAATAATAATTTGTTCGATATTAATAGTAATAAAGATATTCAGAAAAAATGGTATTTTTGCGTATAAAAATGTTCTTAAAAAAATGAAATGATATAAGAGTTATTTAATTTATTCGATCGCAAAAGCGCCCAAAATAAATGGTTCGTATTTATTTTATTTTTTTTTGGCAAACGAATAAGAGAATTTGGTGCTCGTAACGAGAAAACGATTACCGGAAATTCAGGAGCCGGAAGTCCGCCTTTTTCCGAATGTAAAAAAATATCAACTATAATAGGGTGCACGACGAGTTTAGGATGAACGTTCCGTTCTTCGAAAGCCCCTCGTAAACGATCGAGTTTCGAATGACTAACAGTAAGAGCAAAAAAGAACGCACCAGCGATCGTTTCGACGGTCACAGGTTTTTGGGGACTAATGGACGTTTGGTTGGATAAAAAAAGAAAAAGACGAATTGAGCAGAGGACGAAGGTAGCGCGCGTGGGACCGTCTCGATTATACGGGTGCGCTCTACGTGTTAATGGAACATTCCTTGTTGCGCCGCGGAGCAACAACACACGGAGGATCCAAGAATTATGGGTCATCGAAATAAGAATCTTCGAGCTCTAATACGTGTGTGCGCTCTCCGTTACTATAATATATAGCATACCTTTCTACATCGTTCGTTTCCACAGCCATACCCTATTATCGAACTTTCTCGTGTGAGTCACAAGGAGTTGACCAGTTGATCGAAGAACCGTTGACCCCGGAGAGTTGAATATAATGTCCCAGGCTCCTTGAAACGAGATCTCTCGTTAAGGTGGAAGCTCCGCTAGGAGGTACATCGCGAGTAAAATGCCCGATGTACAAGAGATAGTATATTGCCACGTAGTATATCGTAGCTGTTACCGTACTGAGTTAAAAGGGGCAGAAAGGCGTCATTCTATGAAGAACAGAGGACTATAGAAAACATCTTGTTGCATACATGGTGTCCAATCTCTATCCCACGATGGCGTAAACTGCAAATTCTTCGATGCAACGTTTCTACCCCCATGAAAATTAAGTATCTACTGCGATATTTAGAAGATATCGAAGTTTTTGCCGCAATATATAGAATTTTTTGGACATACATATTCCATGTATCTGTTTTATCAGAAATATATTTTCCAAAAAAATATCTTCTGCATAGTATTTCCCAGATATATCGGAACTTATGTATCACAATATATGTAAAAAAAATGATGTTTAAGTTATATATCTGACGGGAAAAACTCTAATAGGGTAGACGTACCGTTTTGTCCACTTTTGGTCCGAATGTGGCCATCAAATTCGAATCAATAAAACAACTTATAATCGAATTTAAAAAATAATGAGTAGATTATTCAGCGAAATAATATAAGAACTTTCGAAAAATGAATGTGCGGTTTAAAAAAAATAATAATACTTTGAAGTATATAATAATAAAAATGGCCACAAATGGTACAGTGGCTACTAACGGTTCATCCCGCTATTTTTAAAATATTTAGTATATACTTGATATCCATAGGAGCGCAATGTCACCATTAAAAAATGGACCACTATCACAAAAAAAAAGTACGGCGCTCTTTCAAATTACCCTTAAATTTTGTTCACAATTAAAAAAAAAAAATCGAAAGTTTAGGGCTGTATATAGACAAAAATTGAACACCCTGTATACCGCAAGAGTTTGCCTTATATTCTCTCACGTTTCGCGTTGGTATCTAAACCACAAACGAGAAACGATGCAACAGAGTGTTGGAACGTGCGAGAGACTTGCCGCGAGAGTGGAGTATCACGCGCAGTTTTTCACCCCGACGAGTCAATCGCGAAGCGGCTGTGCCGATGCTATTCGAGGCTCGTGAGGTTGGTAATGGGTTGCACTCGAAGGATCGAAGATCCGCTGACGCTAACGCGCCTATTTGCGACGTTCGCGGTGCACCAAGCTTCTTCGACGCTCGTTTCATGCGCCTAGCTTCGCTTTGCGAATAAGAGACTCTTTTATAGGATAACAGGAGCGGTTCGCTCTTACGTCGTCTTCGCGTGTGCGAGGATTTATATCGGAGCAAGCAAGTGAACACGAGAGATAGTATAACGCGAGGACGTATAAATCGAAGCACTTCGGTGGCTGGCGAAGCGATCGGTAACATCAGCTGAAAGCTTCGTTCACTGATGGAAAGAAGAAGATTCGCACGTTCGAAGTACGCTGCGATTCGAGATGCTACACTTACATTCACAACAGAAATGTATACAGAATCAACATTTGTTGAATAAAAAAATCAAAAATTGATCCTAAAAGTCCCATTGATCCTAATAACTTTCATTCCTTTGAGGAAAACTTGGACTAGCAGCATCCGGCGCTAACGATAGATCCATCGTCTCGCGTTTCTTATCTTCAGGGGATAACTGAAGGCATTTGGCTTCTCGCACAAGAGAATGACTAACTTAGTTACTGAATAAGTCGTAATCTCTCGGCAAGAAGCCGTTGGCAACTGCAGGCACTACGAAAGTGTCTTGACACGGTGATAGTTGTATAGCGGCCTTAATTAATCGCAACGACTGGCTGCTCGGACGAGAGCGCGAGAGAAGAAGGACGAGCCGCATCAGGATGGTATCCCGACACGCGAGTGGGAGTCTATCTTATACCAACTCCGACCAACGCATTCCAAAGTGTGCCGTCTCTAGTACTAAATCTCTCATCTAATATTATACTCTCGAATGCGTGCGTAAACTCTCTGTGTACACGAATACTATTAAATACATAAATATATATATATATATATATGAATGCATATACGAGTACACTGTTCCGTTCAATGCGGCCACTGTTGATCCGTTGATCTCGGACTGCCGTGTTCGTAATTTGTACCGCCAGATCTTATCGTTAACGATAGAAATATTTTCCACTGCGCGGATGACGGTTAAACATAAATTCTTTGAAATTTGAAATATATATATACACACATACATCTTACGCACACGTGAGAAAGAAATAAAACACTGTGGAAAATAACGGTATAACTTGTGGATAAAATGCGATAAGGAAAATTCTTTTGTATTGTTGTGATATACGATTAGTCTATTTATTATCTTATAAACCATTCGAATACCGAAGTTTATTATCGCTGCGTTGTTGAATTAATTTATAATTTAAATAACGCGATGAGGAATTATTGAATTCTAAAATACTCACGTGGACTTGATGTGTCAATTGAAGAATTTAAAAAATATATATTGCCACCATTTTTTAAAATAAAATAGTTGGTTTGTTCATGTTGAGGGGAAAGAAATTTGTATTTCAGTCGCAACTAATTAAATTTCTATGATATCCGATGATTCGAAAATTTTCTCGATTTCGAGAAATATACAATTTATCACGATGCAAAATATCTTTTCAAAAACTTTCAAAAATACGAAGAAAATAATTGTCAGATTTTTTTTTTTCTGTACCGGATACACTTTCCTGGTGCAAGAATAGCGAAGCAGATGTTGCGCCAGCATTCAATTATGACGCGTCAAGGAAATAATTTTATCATGAAAATCGCCGCAATCTCGGAAAATTATTATCTCCCAATCTCTCACCGCAATCGCAATAACTACGGACTTGTTTGGAAACTCTTCGACCAAAAGTAACAACAATAAAAAAAAAGAAAAAAGCATAACAGCGCGCAACTGTTACAATGCGCGCGGCGTGGTGTATATCCAGTTGCATATAGTCCCGCGTTTGCACAATGCAAACAGCACGAAGGTTGGAACCCCATAGAAAATCAGTCTCTCGATTCTATCGAACAATGAGACGCCATTTGTCGCCTCCTCGTGGTTGGGTTTCTTCTCGGTTCGATTTTATCGTACAATTTCCTTCCACATTCACCCAGAAATGCGCTCGATTCTTAATAGTGTATAGACTACTGACCAGTAGACGCAGTATAGACGAACGAATAAAAAAAAAAGTACCATTGGGATATAATCTTTTTAACAACGAAAGAATTCGCTCTCCCGTATTTCAAAGTTGCGCGATTTTCTCTCTCTTCTCGTTGCATAGATATTTATTCACTCCCGGTCACTAAATAACACTCGATATGGTCATACGGTTTGCGACGACGATTTGCCATTCCTCCAACTGGCTTTATAAACCTCGACAGTTGAATAATAATGTTTTTCCAATGGGCAACGGGTATAAACCGAGGTTTCGCTGGAGTGCACAAAGGTGTGCATATGTATGTACAGTAAAGCAGACGAGATGGCGAATGAGAGGCGATGATTGCGGAGGCGTCATGAATTTTCCATACTATTCGCTAAGCAAGAGATGTGTCGACGAGGTGAAATAACGTCCATCGTCGAGGCTCGAGCGTTTTGTGAGAGAGAAGAAGACGATGTTTAGAGTCTTCGATGTAACTGCGATAAGTAGCGCATCGCTAGAGGCTTCGAATGCAACAGCAAGGATGATGATTCCACCTTGCAGGCGCTGTATTGATGTTGCTACTTCTGGGCCTGTGGCGTGTTCCGAGTATTTATCGCTCGATTCTACCGATCCCAGGAGCAAAGCTTCACGGGCGTATATGTACATATAGACTTTATAAACAGTAGTGTATGTATACCTGTAAGGTAAAACATATGAGATTCCATGTCCTCTATCTCATCGTTGAGTATACGATCGTTGCATGTGATGCAGACGAGATGAGAGACACGCGCATCGTTCATCGATTCCGTTGTATATTTATCGTTAATGTTATTATGCTCACGGCGGCGACCTTGCCATGTGTACATCACTGAATTGCATAGAAACTGCATAGTCGTCCGACGAGTAAGGGAAGACGGGGGGATAATCATTATTACGGACTACTATCTTTTCTCTTGACTTCTCGTCAATCTTCATCTCGCATCGATGCGCAGATCAGGGTCGAATAAGTACGTAGAAAATAATGATAAGGAACGAAAAAAAAATATGTAATTTTCTATTCAAACATACTGAGTCAACTGTGTATTATTTAATGAGAATTTAAACAGATACTTCTAACAATTCTGTACGGAAATATATAAAAAAAAAAAAAAATGCAAAATAATGTCAAGATTCGGTAATTTGCTTTTAATCTGCTTGTACGTTATAACATTTTTGAGAATTCGATATATATTCTTAAGTCTCGACTGCCTGATCGCAGACGGGAGTTATGCGTTTTATGGAGAATACATGAATTTGCGCGTTTTTTTGGTATTTGATGTTTTTTTTTTTGATGGAATAAAAATAGCTAATTAAGTTAATTAAGTATTTAGTAAATAAAATAATTAAAACCTTAAATTCTTGTAAAATAATTTTATAAAGATATTTTCTTCATGCAAAATAGTTCTTTAGTGAATTTCAATTCTTCTTTAAACATTAACTTTTTGTTGATGTAACTGTTGTATATAATTATTTTTTCCAATTGTTAATTTCGTCTTTAGATGCATTTTTTTAAAGTGTCGCTTTACTTTCGTCGAAGACAGAAGATCGAGTTTTCATCGGTTGCCGTGGGCGCTCGCGGCGCCCCGTTAATTTGTTGAATCGTGGGACCGCTTTTTGTCGTAGTCGCGCGCGTAGTACCTCGTGGAACTCGAGTTTTGACACATTTTGACACGAGGACCACACAGATCGTGGGTTACCGCGACGTTTGTGACGTAGGAATGGGGGTGAAGTGCCTTCGGCGACGATGTATAGAAAACATTCGCAGACCATCGCGTAGCGTCGCCCGCAACGATCGTCTTTCGCTGTTCGGAAGAACGAAGAGCCGTGAGCTATACAGATAGACGAACGAGCGATGTATAACGAAGAAGAAAGATCGTCCTTAGACGGGCAAGAAGTGGACGCCGGGTGCTCTCAGTCCAGGATAAGTTATTAGCGGGGCGCACGTGAAGAAGCTTCGGCCGTATATATCAATAAGGGCGGCGCGCTCTCCATCCCTCCGTTCTCTCGCTTGCCGGTCCCCGATGTATTTATTACCCCGATCGAGTTTTTCGAGCTCACCGCTCTTCGGTATATCTTTTACTCCGGCGTTTCCTGAGCCGTTCCATCACTCTGCGCGGACTCCCGAAACCAGAGAATACATCCCGCGAGGTGAAACGATACGACTGGTCATTTCATCTCGACATCTCGTCTCAACGCATTTGTGTCCTCTGCAGCTATCGATGAGTCTCGATGAAGAGAAACGATTGCCTCGACGAAAGACAGTCTATACGCTTTCCAGAAACTTGCTCCGTTTTGTTATTCCCGCGACGCGCTTCGAGATACAGACGTCCTTGCCTCTTGGCTCCTCACATCCTCGCTCCTCGCTATACTCCTCGTGGTCAATTAATCGAGCCTCTCTCATTATATTCCGACTGGGGAATTAAATGACCACGACGATCAGACGCCGACGGAGTTTGAAGAGAAAAACCATTGTTTTACTGTCCCGAAGAGAATCACGAGTTTTCAGTGTCCACCCACTGTTGCGATTTATAGCCGCATCCAGTTAAGTGCAGAGCACGAAGATACTTAGGATAAAAGTTGTAAATGTGGACCACTATTTTTTAATGACTTTTTTTATGTCACTGAAGCGTCATTATTTTTATCCTACACACCCTATAGAAAATCCACATAAAAAAAAAGTATATCGCAAAATATATCTATGATATATCCAATATATTTCCGTTGAATAATGATATATTACCGATATATTGTCGAATATATTTACGCAAATACCAATTATATAAATAATTAATAATATATTCATTATATAAAAAAGTCGGATAATAAATCGAAAAAAAATATAATAATTATTATTATTATTGTGTTCTTTATTTAATTATATACCGCGCAGCCCAATGATCATTTACAGGTCTATTCTGCTATGTGTTTCGCTTTTCTACTATTTTTTGTTATTTTTTTATCGTGCGATTTATTTGCGGATGTTTAGTTTATTATGTATTCATTCGACTTATTTGAATTATTCGTCTAATTTTTTGCAAGAGATAATATTAGAATATTGGTATCATAGCAGCCGTGAATAGATCCGGTTGTTCTTTGTCTTCTTTCTGCTTCTGGTGAACTACCGCCGTGAATCCCTGAAGCATTCGTCTGGACTGCAGTTGATATACGGCCACTAAAAAGTGTCGGCTGGTTCCTGCCTCCACTTTCCTTTTCTATTCTCGTTCTACGTTCACTTACATTGGAATCTGCAATGTTCATCCCTCGTGGCTACCGCATCGGTGGTCGACAAATCTTTTCGCATTAGTTTCATACCGCGTATATTCATTGAAGTAAATATATATCGTAAACAATTCGATTTTTATGATTCTTAGAATCCATCAATACGACACAATAAAACTGATTAAAAAATTACATTAACTTTGAATTTATTAAATTTTTCTTTAACAGCTCGGAAGGTGAACTTTCTCCTACTCAATATTTAGATCCTCAGCTTCTTCCTCATTCGTTAAATAATCGTGATTTTGCGCATAAAGAATACAGACTTTTTGTTTAATCGTAACATTCTTTTTCCTTCAGCATGAATAGTAACGCAAGCAGCTGCCGTATATACAGCATATATAGCGATTCGCTACCGTTTAAAAATCCCGTACTTTCTTCGACTTTTACCCGGATGAAAGGTAAATAGCGCAAACTGCGGCCCGCGCGGCCGGACAAACATAAAGATCGGTCTCACGAGGATGACGCGCGTGCACACACAGTAGAACCCGCGCGCGTTCCCAGGGCTCGCCCACGCCCGGCATATATATAGACACCTATGTGCGCATTATACACTATATATATACAGACCATAGCACATGATAGTTACGGCACGAGATGAAGGTGCCGTACTCGCGCCGGGTGTCGTCGTCGCTCGCCAGGGGCATAAAAGTGTCGGGCAACGAGACCCGAAGATCTCACCACTCGGGACCACCTTGCAGCAGGCAACGTCTACGTGTAACCTACAGTATATACGTGGGCGCAGCTTGCGCAAGCTTCTCAAAGATATCACTAAAGAAACCACTAGAATGAAGAGAATGAAAATCGTGTGTGTTGTATAAAGGTGAGAGGTACGAGTGAATGATCTCGTGAAGATTTTGTACTATACAGCTAAACATCGTAGCAGTGATCGCTACAACGACAAAATATTTGGATACAAACTGCTCGTTTCCGGTTTCGGATACCACCAACGTAACGTCATAAAACATTCCAAAATGGTGCCGGTATTTAAAAAAAACGATGATATAAAGATGAAATAAAGAACACGGTCTCTCGTGTAACGTTTCGAATAAAATTGTGGCGAAACTGGATATAACTGTAATGGGGAACCGTAGGTTTGGAGTATTTTATACTACGAGCAGACGTAACCATGGTATACCTTCACTCCGTCTGTTGTCGCGCAACGGGTCAATTCTGACGATACTTGACCAACGAATTTCTTTGAAATCGAATTTACGTTTTTTTGGACGAATTCATAAATGGATAGCTTTCCACTGACTTATAACTTTGCAGGTGTTAATATAAAAAGTCTCCTCTTTTTAAGAAAACTGTTAATTATCGATCTATCGGAATTATACGTGTTCATTTATCTAAGTAAATGAAAAATTACAATAATTTTGAAAAAAATTAAAAACTGAAAGATTAAAATTTTTTTTTAATAATTAGTTTGTGTAATTGTTTAATTGAATGATTTATAATATTAATGAATTATTTCTATATAATTTTTTTTTTTTTAAATAGTCAAAATAAAATAAAAAACGCAAAAATATGCGTTCCTATGTCCGCTAAAGAGTCGCTTTTTTTCTACGAATTTTACAACGATTTTGAGTGAATCAAAAGCGGAGTTTTTTTTATTGTCGTTGTAAGGCTACCGTGGTGGAAGTCTTGAGAATATCGAGGGTATGATCGAGAGCTGGTTGGAGTATTCAGCAAGAGAGTTTCAACGCTATCCAACTACGTGACAAGATATCACCGCACGGGCCTCGACGCTCGCTTAAGTAATTTATCGGTACTATTAAAATATAGCTGGTCGGTACGAGCGCGTGCGCGGTACTTTGGAATCAGCGTCGTCTCATTGGTCGTGGAGACGCTCATCTTCGTGGTGGGTATGTATGCCCGGGCGTTATGGTCGAATATAACCATTTCTATGGGTGCACGAGGCGTCCACCGTGATTTACAGTGCCTTTGGAAGTTATGACGGCGTACCCACAATTCTCTCTTACGCTCACTCGCTCTCTCATACCGATAGTCGTATCTAGAGAATTTTTTTTTTTTTTTTTTTTTCATTCTCGTCTCTTCACTCCGCACGTACCCGAGAGGTCTCGTTGTACATGCCTCTCGTACGGTACCTTACGAGACCAGTGTACCTATGGGGGTACATATAGTCGAGATAGCGAATGCTCGATCTTTCTATCTAAAATGCATCGTCGTTTCGTCGAGAGCAGTTACGAATCGCAGAATCGTGGACGTTGTCGCGCCCGAGCGAACCCCGGAATCATCCTCGTCGTTGTCGTCGTCGTTGAATAGCTCTCGACTGTCGCGATACCTCTAACTATCGCGTGAGAAAGACCAAGAGACCGAATGTTGAAGAAAGAAGAAGAAAAGATCAATCGATCTACCATTATGCCAAAGCCTTGACAAGTCGCTAGTCGATTGGAGACATCCTTAATTCAGTGCCAGGGAGCCTCACGATAGGGAGAATTCATGGCACAGCTGCGCGCACGGCAAAGGTTCATGCATCTCCATCGCCTCCTCATGACTTTCTCATTCCGTATGCAAAAGTTATCCGCAAAGTGCATTTGATCAATAGCTGTTCTCGAATTTCACCGACAAGCGACAATTGACCTTTTCTCTCTCTATTTGCCTGCAGAAAACTTACCGGAGTTTCAGTTTAGGGATATCACATAATGCAGTCATGAGAAAACAAGAAATATCTTTTAGTCACCCGCGCACCTGGGCACCTGCAATTAATACTACGATACGATTCAACTGAAAAGCACATTTTCGTATTGTCGATATTTGCGTCGTTTACTCTGTAATAAATATTCGATAAATCAAAATCTTATGAAGTTACACGTCGATCATTCGGTTATTCGTTATCTTTCGCGCTGTATGTAAGCGCGTATTACATTTTTTAACACGCTACTGGAAAATAGGAGCGTTTGACATTGCCGCGAAGTTATCGTCTTCGTATTTTTATACCTTTCGGAATTATCATTTCGCTTATCTCACGGATTCTGCAAAGAGTGTCGAGACACGATGCAAGTACCATCTTTAGCACCGTAAATACATGAAAAAAAAAGATCGGCATGAAAACTTCTGAATAGCGGCGCGCTAGGATCTTAAAAATGGATAGATAAATGTTATATGCGCGCAATTTTATAGTGATAAAATATGGCCTCGTGAAAAGTCGATTCTTCGAGACGCACAGAGAGTCCGGATAGTTTGAATGCTCACATGAGCGGCCGTACTATTGTTCGTAACAGCCGGATCCTATCACATCGTGAATCGTTGGTCGAACAAGTTTCTGATGTAGTGTGTTCGTCGAGTCTGCGTTTCGTCCATAAGATCGCGTTTACACTACTCGACGCGCGTACTATCCTTCGCGTTCATATAAAATTAAGCGCGCAGCATCAGTTCGCAGTGTGTGGCCGTAAAATCGACCCCGCGCTTGGGTTACGGGAGAACGACGAGATGTCATTCCGGCAAATCCGACTTCGTACCTCCGATACCCGCGAGACATCAATGACACCTCAGACGATAAAATTCTTCTGAAGAGTTCAGGAAAACATGCAACAGGCTGAGTGCGTCTTTGCATCAGCTCCTCAGTTCTCACTATGATTTTCTTTTACGCTCGACTCGCGATCTCACTGGCATTGCACACTTTTTTCGATTATTCTTCGATCGTCGATGATAAAATGGTCGCAGGTATTTTTCAGCCCAAAGCAACCTGTTTCACGAGTTTCAAAAACTTTGTTCTGCAGTATTAAGCGTACGAACTATATGGCGAATGGAATCTCGAGCGTGAAACGGATAGTTTTAGCGAAAAACCTTGAGCCGCTAAGAGAGATCGGTAATGCGAAAGATTACAGCGGCGGAAGCGGCATATGGTGTCATATAAATAAACAGTTCCGATCCGCTTTTATAAATTGCCGTGCAATATAAGTCACCGCAACTCACTCGTTGATCCTTATAATCCGGGAATTTTAAGTGCGATCTTAATGCAAGAGATTATACTTGTTAGAAACATTTAAATAGATCGATTTTTTAAATAAATTTTAAGTACATCGCAGTCATGTTTGAATTTCCCACGCATTTCTTTATTCAACTTCTAGTTTTCGGGTACTGAGAAAAAAACCGGAAAAATCGACTAAATCGGCGTTTGTGTGTAGCGAATCTAATATTTCGTTTATTGAAAGAAATACCTGGATAATCGTACTAATTCTTAGTAAAATTAACTATTTATTTCCGTACTATGATTATTATTTTGATTAACGAACCGCATATTTATTTCGCTACCTCCAAGCGCCGATTTAGTCGATTCATCCGGTTTTTTTCTTTGTTTAGAAAAAGTCGTTATTATTATTATTATTTTTTTTTAATAGAAAATTAAGCTTTTTATATGCCTTTATGTATTTTACGGTGGAATAAAAAGTGTAAAACTAAAATAAACATTAATTTATTATTGTTGCCAGTCGTGGCGTTTGGGGTTTCCTTTCGTTATAGTTGTTGCACTCAGCAGTGCAACGACGAGACACCGATCGTTCGATGTGCCATGCTGCAGTTGCGACGTGCCCGATAGCTTGGTCTCGCGCCTTGGAAACCCCGTGGCGTATTACGAATCCTGCCAATCACCGCTCTGTGTAATCGATATCGGAGGGGCTTCGGTAGGTGGGTATCGATCGATACCATCGGCTCCGCCCCGGGCGTGTCGCCGGCCTGAACGATTTATAATGTTAATACAGCTGGGCGCACAGATATCACATTCATACGCGCAGGTATACCACCGTACGTGTAGCGTATAGTTTCATATCCAGTATTCGTACTTCACATTTATTTTTTTTCCTACAAATGATTCGTCTCTGTCTCAGTCTCGTTGCTTCAATCTTCCAACAAGTGCCGCGAAGTGCAGCGATAAATTCATCGAAAAGTACAAAAGTATCAAATTCACAGCGACAATTAACAATCTCACAGGAAGAGCGATTTTTTTTCTGTTAATATCTTAATTAATCATTTATTCATTTATTTATTTATATTATTTATATTATACGCGATCGTTTGTGAAAAAAATATAATTTCGTAACTCAACGCAATTTTCTCATCGTCGAAAATATATCGATGATATATGTAATATATTTTTGTCGAAAAATGGTATATTACGGAAATATTTCTGCAGATATTGTCACCAAATGTATAACAATTTATATGACTAATATATTAATTATATAAAAACGGCGCATTTAAGAAATTTCTAATATATTTTTTGCATGTGATTTCTTTCATTTTATTGCCCATTTTCTTCCGTCGAATTTTTACGTCTATCGAAAGTTATATCTGGAGACCGTATCACATAAAACGGAGCATAAATCGCAAGGAACCCTCGAGCCATACCGGCCAATCATGTAATTGCAGATATCGAAAATGTTACTGTTCCATATCTGCATCCTGTCTGCTATCAACACCGTCGAATTCAGCCTCGTTATGCGCAGTCGTATTTCTCACATACATATATCTTCTTTCAAGATCTCTTTCGACCCAAAAAATACTATAACGCATAAATATACACGTACGTCGATCTCCTCTCACCTTCAGCAGCCGCAGCATCGCCAGCAGAAGCGTCTCTCGAGACTCCGACGAGACTGTAATGTTTGTCTTTCTCACGATACGGTTACGAGTGACTTGCGTGTTTTCTTTACGAAGCTATATATATATAGATAGATTTATATATGTAGACATTATATATATATATAGGTACACATAGGTACCATCGGATTCTTAGCTTCCATTCGCCGAGTACGTACTATACATATAGCCATCGCTATAACCATTTCATATATAGCATTCCCGCTCCTGCATGTCTCTTCTCATCGACTATCCTCTCATTTCTTTCATTCCCGAAGCTCCTTTATACACGACCTCGCGGGGGACCGCCGAGTCCACTCCGAGCACATATTCCATACCGTGATTTTCGACTCCGTATTATTCCACATATCTCGCCTGCGGTTTGGCGCTAAGTTCGTTGATCGACACTCACATTGGATGTTCGTTTCTCATGGCACAACGTGTCGAGAACCCTAAATACGAGCTAATGATACCCCCTTCTCCCCCCCCCCCCCCCATCCCTTCCTTAGAAACTTCCGAAGTCTCTCATCCTCTCAAACGCGAAGAAAGGATCTCTCGAGCGTCGTCCAGTTATATTTCGTAGCGTTGTAACTCAGTTTCGACCTCCGGGTGCTTCCACGAGGGTAAATATAACTTCGAGGATCGGCGAACCGAAGAGTAGAAAACGATGACGAGTCAACACAATCGGAGTGCCTATCCTACTCGCTGGACCGCGTGACCGAATCGTCTCGATGAGTCAAGTCAAGTGTCTTCTTTCACGGGTCTCGTTGAAGACTTTTTTTTTTATGACTGCAGTTAAAGACTTCTCCGGTGAGACGATTGGGATTCCGGTCGCGTTGGGCTTGTCGAGCGGACTTTTTTTTTTCGGTAAATCGCGATCTTTGGCAACTGTTCGACGCAAAAGCGACGGCCATAATATTTATCGGTGAAAAAAAAAAAAAAAAAAAAAATGTTCACGCGTTCTTTTTCGCCGCGATATAAAGATACGAGGGTCCGGGGGGTACGGGTCGCGACTGCGGAGTCAAGGTCAAGCCTCTTACGGAGACCCCGCGGTCGCACTAATACCACCGCCGCGCTTGAACCTCTTCGTAACTATACGGAGCAACTATAATATCTGTTTATACGATATATATACGTATATGTATATACATACTGGTGTACTATTATGTATAGTATACGGTATGGGACCGCTTGCAAACTCGCGTAAACGGTAAATTAGCATTATGGTCGCATTACCGATGTTGTGACGCGAATCGTACACGAGCGCAGATATCGCTGTGCGACTTTTGCCCGAGACCCCGCTCTGCACTCTCTCCCCTTTATGTTGGATCCTTTGGCGACTTCTTCTAACGCTGATTTATATCCTACTATTATACATCTTCCACGATAGAAATAACGCGAATAGTTCGGGATACTATTCGCTTATACCTCCGATGCTCAACGCACACGCATTCAACACGGTGGTTAAATGAGCCGAGTTTTACATCGCGTATCAGATTTCAGATATTCAATTTACCGCTCGAGAGTGTCGATTGCCGATTCAGTGTCATTTTATGCACTTGGAAAATTCCATGTATCGTTTTTTTTTTTTTTTTTCGCAAAAATGTGATTGATAGACGAATAAACAAATAAACTATTTGGCTATTTGATTTTAAAATATTGGTGAATAAAGGGAAACTGTGAAATATTAATAAAATTGGGAAAAAATAAACGGAAGATCAATCATCAAATAAGCTATTTGGCTCTCTTATTAAAAAAAAATCAATGGGATTAAAATTGTGGAATGACAAAAAAACATCGAAAAAAAAATGTGTGAGTCATTTTTTGCATCGCCGGAAATAAAATTTCTCTCAAATTATGAAATAAAATTTCTCTCAAATTTGTAAAAAAAAAGAAATCCTAATTCAAAAATTAAGGAAGGAGAGCTTTTCACATTCGCCACGACGTTAAAATAAAAGGAAGAACGTAGGCGAGAGGGGGCGATGAGGACGGATGAGCGAAATTGCAGGACCGGTTTATCTCTCACGGAGTAATTAATTAAATACAATAAAGTTTGTTCGGCCCTCTCTCATATCTGGCATCGGCCACTCCTACAAACTCCGACGACTGGCGCAAGTTTCGTACACACAGTGTATGCGTGTAACTCCCCCCTTAGTTCTTTCTCTCCGTTCTTGAGGTTTGTCCGCAATCTCACCTGCTGAAAACGAATTGAAAGAGAACACAACTCCGAGGCCGTAGTGTGTTCCTCGATCTCTTTCGTTCGTTGCAAAACAATGAGTCCCTTCAGAAGCATCGGAATGTCGATGAAGGATAATAGTAGATCGATAATAATACGAGGGCGAGCATATAGTATAGCTTCGATAGATTATAAACACGAGAAATTCATGCCAAGACATCGAAGAGTTGGGTGTAGTGAACGGAGACCTTTAGAAAGATCTCCGATAAGGTTGAACCCGTAATAATCGGGGCGCGTGCTCACGAGCGGTTCCGTTCCAAGAAGGGAGTGAATGACCCGGATAATTATTATAATTAAACGATAAATCGATAATTAATCGGGAGGCTAATTACGAATTATGGTTGGCGAATGGCTCGAGCGCTCTCGCGAAACGCGAGAGGCTCGCCTACTACGAATGAGACTAGACAATGCTCGGGCATTGTTTCGCAGGACAGAGCGACTAGAGTGTACCTTTCAGTCGAGTGTACACAGCACTGAGTCAAGTGTGGGATGCTTAATGGGATGGCATATAGAAAGTTATGGACGGCTAAGCGAGACTGCCATGACTGACAAGCCGGTGCATTTTTTTTGTCATCAACATTGTTCATTTTCTTTTTTTTTTATAATTATTTTCATTAAATGTCTACCGTTCATATCGCATGGGTGTACTTTGTATCTGGTATTTTATTCAGTTAGTAACAAGCCGGCGATTACATAATTACATCCTCGGCGCGCAGGTGAGAGCGATCTTTCGTCTTTTATATCTCACATTTTGTGTTTTTTTTTCAATTTTTTAATTTTTATTTCTTTGTCATATACAATCGCAGCGCTGCGGTTTTATCCGTACAAAATTGCTCGAGACTTTCCGTACCTGTGTATCTTATTGATCTATGGATGCGAAACTGGCTAAAGAATAGATGCGCAATGTGTTAAGACAATGGAAAGCTACCGGTGGCTGTACAACATTCGAGGCGAGTTCTGCCTCTGGCGAGAAAGAAAATAAAACGAAAAAGGAAAGAACCGCGAAGCAAGAAAGTACGGAAGATAGAATGAATGAGCGAACGAGAATGGCGAAAGACACACCTGTGCCACCGACTCGTGTGCCTCTCGCGATGCTCGCTCGCATATCGTGGAAGAAAGAAGAAGCAAAAAGAAGATTGAGAAGAAACGGGAGAAGAGGAGAAACAAGAAAATCGAACCATAAGACGAAGAGGTGGAAGATGAAGGGCGCGCAAAGTGTTAGCCTTGTACGACTGTTGTAGCGCAACGGAAGATCCGCGAGCCGGAGAATAGCCTTCCCCGAAGCGTCGGTGCGGCGTCGTTCAATCAAATAAATAATTTTTAGGGCGAACGCGCGGGGCGGCGAGAGCGAGCGCGGAACGCGCGGCATAAATTATCCGCCGACGCAACGAGGCGAGCCGAGCATTTCGCTGTCTGACTGTTCTCTCCGCGTGTGCCTGCTGCTTCTAACACTGAGAACTGTCGGGTAATGCGGGTCGACAAAGAATCCAACTTACCCTTACGACAAAGGACACCAATGTTTTTGCTATCAAATTTTATTTCGGAGCGGAAATATTTTATAATCATTTCAATACATTTTAAATACGGAAAACAGAATTTTACTGTCATCGGTAAATTGAAAAAAAATTAAATTTTTTTAATTTCGAGTAATTTAACGAGGCAGTGATGTAAAAAATATGTTTTATATTTTTAAAAAATCGCATCAATAATTTCATGTAGTAATGTGTTGGTAATGATGTTTTCATCGTGTAAAAAAGTCACTATGTATAAAATAAAAAATTGTGGGATAGCTTTCATTTTTTTTTCAAATAAACATTTTTTTAAATAAAATTGGAAAAAGGTGAACTCCTTTAACAATTTTTTACATTCGGACCTGGAGATTTTTTTTTACGTCGTCGTCACCAAATGTAATAAAAAAAAATCACATGAAATTTGTGATTCGATGTGTTTTTAATTTTTTTATTTTAAACAATCGTTTTTTTTTACCCGGAATTGCTCGACGCCTTTGCCAGATTCGTTGAATAATCTGATAATCTTCTTCTGATAATTCAATTTTTTAGTAAATATCTACGATTTGATTAGTTGACTCGCATTATCCCCTTAACTCGTACAACACGCGAGCTCACGGCTCAAAGTTGTCCGAAACTCGTACACTTTTTTGCTTCTGTTGCTGATCTCATTCCGCTGGTCTATCGTAGCCGGTGTTGGAGCCCCAACCATGCGCGAACATTATAACTCGCGCCAGAGTCGTAAACTCTCGATGTCCCGAACTCGAGAGCTCGAGAAACTCTCCTTCGACCGTGCAGTATCGAATATAGTATAACATCCATTCGAAAAGCTTGTATCATTTCTCTGGGGCCTCTTCTTCGTTCAACAATAGTGCTCTGCACGCTGGAAGCGGAATTCTCGTGCTCGAGTTCTATCTTTCATTTCGTGGAAGTGGCATACATCCGCTGATGGGATTCTCGAGAGGTTCGACCATTCGGTTAATTTATTATCCCGAAGAGTCAGAGCGTTACACGATATAAAGATTGAAATATATCGAACTTGGCGTCACGGTCAATACTCACGAGTTCTCGGAAGTTAAAAATTCGATATGTGCTCCATTTTTAACCCTTTTAACAACCGGTGGATAAGATTTTTTTTTTTCGTTCGAAACTACTTTCGTTTTCGACTGTAATAATTCCAGCAATACATCGTCCCGTTCTTCAATTTTTTTCAGACGCAATTTACAATCCGCGAAACAGGTAAAACAATGTTGCGACGCATTCAAAGAAGTCACGACTCCGGATCGCACGTACTTCGACGCCCGACGCTCCTCTGGCGTCAGACCGCGCGTTCCTGTACGTGTCCACTGCCGTCAAGAATGACGCGGCAAAAGCCGGACGTGTCCGGCAGGACCTTCCTTCTTTTCTCTTCATCGTAATCTACAGTCTCGCGAAGCATGACATCTACGAATAGAAGACCCCGGCGTGCGCCCGTTGTCTTGGAATTCCGAAGAGCCATCCCTGTACAAGACGAAGACGAAGAGTCCATCGAGCGGATGAATCTCTCATTCTTGTTTTATGCAAAACAAATGTAGACCTGTGGTTAACGCCATAAATCATTCAGTCCGCCGTTGAACAACACCGGATGTCATGTTTCTTTTTTTTTTCCGTTGATTCCTCGTCGAAAACACTTTGCTATCGAGAATTTTCATTGTTGCTTTTTTTTTTAATTTATTTTATTTTACCACCTGCGATTTTAACGAAATCGAAAAATTCGGCTAAAACTTTCAAAAGTATTAAAAAAGCCAATTTATTTACTATTTATCTCGTCTCAAAAGTATAAAATAAACTATTAGATATAATCAAAATCGTAAGAACAACAGACGACTCCAAGTTAAAGTCGAACTCTGTTCTCCACGCGGCACATATATGCAGAAATGAAGAGAAGGTTCTAAACCCCTTCAGCGATTCGATGAGAACGATTAACAAGGCCCCCCTTACCTTCCCTTTCCCCCGTTTCCCTTTTGTGTACCTTCATGCGTTCTACCGGGGAGGGATGCATCAGTTAATTTTTAATATAGCGCTGGAAGGAATAACTAATTGATAATTACTGGCATGAGGTTCGTGAATCTCTCTAACGGTGGTGGTAACTTCCCAAAGGGTTCTCGCTGGTAGTACACACGCGGTGTTTTAGTAAGAGTACATGAGGTACGCACACTGACACACACACAAGCGTGATCGCTAATAATCAAAGAAGCCCAAGATTCTGTAGTAAGGTACGTGCCGGTCGATAGGTCGATCGAGTACCGCGAGTAAGAGGTCTATACGGTCGTAGTTCAGGTCCGTGGCCCATCAGATATGACGATGAGACGCGAACCTTTCTGCAACGTTGTTTCAACGTTTAGTCGAACCTCACTTCGTGTTTTCTATGAGATCGAACGAACATAAAAGGGAAACGGAAAGAGGATCAGAGCAGAATGTTTCGATAATAGCGTTGCACACACGAACGATGATGAAGACTCGCAGTGCATCAACATCATACGAAGACTATAAAACGATACAGTAAAGCGGCGCATAAGATGCCTCTATTTCTCTCCATCCTAATATTCGTAAAAATCAACAATATCTACCCATAAAATAAATCGTTTATTGGCTACAAAGTGCTGTTCTATCGAAAGCGAAATTTTGGTGATTGGCAAATGCCAAACTCCAAGTAGTCAATTGACTAAAAATAGTAAAATTGTAACTTTTCTTAAAAATTATGAACTCCGAAACTGTTTTAATTGTTGAGAATTCATTTATTTGTTATTTTGTCTAAAATATTTTTTATATATATTTATTATATTCATATTATATGTTTGTAAATGATTATTATGTTACTATTATTGTAATATATCATATATATTTTATATTATATCATTTTTTTGTTACTTTTCAAGGGGAACGTCACGAATTAAACGAGAATTGACTGTACCACCGCTATGATAGCTTCAACGTCATTGTATATGTTATATTGTAGTCTAACCAATCTTCACATGGCAGGGAGGCGAGGTCGACGAGGGGTTGGAAAAAAATCGAGTCGCATTGTTTGCCAAGCGTCGTTCATGGACTCTCGACCATAGCCGATAATTCAGTAATGAACGTAACATCGAGACTCTCGACTGGCGCGCGCCTGCGCGCAAGGTATCCCTCTCTGAACCCGTGAGGGCTATAATTACCGATACCACGTCGGATAGTGGCCGGCGCGAGACGGTGGATCCTTAACTTCGGTTCGCGGTGTTGTTGGACTGAGGGCGAAGAGTGCTGGAAAGAATGAACCGCTTGGAGATGAAACGCTTTACGCGCGGGCGCCCCTCTCCCCACCCCCTCCGCACCCCCCCAAACCTCGCGGAGTCCTTCGCGCGCGGGAGACCTTCCTCGCTCGCTGCATCTTAGAATGGGCAGCTCTAAATTAATAAATCAATGCTCCGACGGCTCGAGCGAACAGAGCGCCACGGCAATACCGAGGCTTATCCGATCTTCCGTGGGTGGAGTTTGTTTGTTTAAGAACAGGATTTATTAATTTTTCGCTGGGTGGTATATTCCACCGTCGTTCGCGAACTCTCTCTCGCTCTCCGTGGTTCCAGCGCGCCGGGCTCCATTCGCCTACTCTCCTCGACGTCGTCGTCGTTGTCGTCATTCTTTCACAGTCCTTCTCATACCCTTTTACTTCTCCATCTTTTTTCCATTTTTTTTTTTTTTTTTTTTTTTCTATATACCCTTCTCCCTTTGATTCGTTGTTCCTTCCGTGTGTGCATTTCAGCATTATGCGCGAGAAAACCCTTAACAGCCTAATAGACACTGCGGCGCTGTTTATCAGCTAAATGCGATCAGTTAGTTGATTTTTTATGTATTTTGTCGTGTAATTTATGTTATTATTTTTTTTATTTAACACACATCGATTTTTTTTTTAGACTCGATAGGGATTTTATTATGGAAAATTAATTTCTTTGATCGCCAAAATTTTGTTTCGCTTTTTTTAATTTATGGATTTTTTTTTTTCACTCGAAATGAGAATTTTTTTTTTATTGTGTATTGAAAGAATGATTGTCGAATATTTTGTCGAAACAATTGATTGAATAATCGAATCGATTATCTGATTGAATAAAAAAAATAAAACAATATAAAATATTAATAACACATAATCGATAATAATTTCCGTAATAACAATATAAAAATAATCCTGCGAGTGAAAAAAAAAATCCATAAACCAACGAAAGCGAAACAAACATTAAGTATTTATCGATGGTACTTTCAGGGGCCAAAGCAAAGGGTTCTGAGGATCGTGCTTACGCCCGGATGCATTCGAGAAGGGAGAGGGGACCCCCAAGGGGCCCACTTCGTGATTCTCGCGGAACTCGTACAAGCAGTGCCATCTCTTCGAGACTCGTTGAACCTCGAAGTCTGTGCGTACCTCACGGAACTCATAGCAATTAATTTTAATATCGTCAAGTACCCTGAATAAAAATTAATCGAGCGCTCGTCTGCATAATTTGCCTTAATCGCCAAATGATGGATATCGATGATTTTCGAGCTCAATAACAACGTCCTACTTTTTCGTTATGTAGCCGTTCAACATCCTTTTGTTTTCGTTTTTTTTTTTTTTTTTTTTTATGGAATTTTATACCGCTTCAGCCGAAACGAGAGAGGATCGTATTCGCAAGAACTCGATGTAAATTAAATTCTTTACTCACGCAATTTCACCCACGATGCGACACGCGGCCGAAGACCCTTGAGTCGGGGGTCACTCGCGCGATACGTGAGGTTCGTCGGTATACCTGAAAAAAGAAAAAAAAATCGCGTCATGCTATCGTCAACGGGGGAGTGCGTGTACGCCTGTACTTTCGTCTCGCACGAACGGCAGTTAATAACAATTTGCCGCTACGTTCGACGTAGAACCAAAGTCTTCACGAGACCCGAAGCGAAAGAGGGAACCTGTCGAGCTCACGCGCGGACCAGTGAAATTCATCGCACGCCTTTGCGATGCGAGCACTTCTTCAATCTATTCGACACCCGAGATTTTTTTTTTTTTTTTTTTCAACAATTTTTTTTATCTAATTGGGTAATTTATTATCACAAGTTCGGAATTTCTTTGAATTCAAATAGGTCATTCAATATTTAATAATTAATCTTGAAAAACATAATACTGATTAGTGATTTTTTATTTTTTTTTTAATATCAATTTTCCTTTTCTTAAATAAATTTGCAATTTGAAGATATGGAATATTTTATACATTTTTATTTTATATATATTGATATATCAATAATTTTTTTTTATTATAGTTATATTTAGTTACTTATTATATTTTTTATAATTTGTATATAATACAATTTTATGTATATATATCCCATATATATGGCATATATCTTTTACGATACATCCGTGAAATACATGAAAGGATATATACGAGATTCAAAACTATCCGCCGTGATATATAAACACTTATCTTTTATATATTTTGACATATATTTTATTTCTACGGGGGAAGTCATCGAGATATTCCAGGAATTCTCATAGTCTCACAGATACCTCGCGATTCTCGTAATTCCGTTCGAATTCTCAAGATTCCGATGTCTCCGTGGTCGGCACCGTGCGTCCGCGAGCGATATCGTTTAATTCCGATGCGATGACGCACTCGGTTTTCAAGCGATTGCATCTTCTTTGCGTTGCGCATACAGCCGGTGGGATTACTCTCGATTTCTTTATTTTTTTTATTTTTTTATTTTCATTATACAAGTTCCAATCGTTACTGGGATACGAGTGATAATTATCGCGATCGTTAATTGAACACGTAGCATTACAGACGATTAGGAGTGGAAGATAGTAACAAGTCTCTGCAATAAGCGCGAGAACATTTGCTCGTCGCACTTGTATCTTCGGTCTCATGGATTATATTCGCTTAGTCGTGTGTAAAATACGCTTACATTTATCCCCTTCGTAACATCGTCAAGGAAAACGCGAATGTTTGACACGATCGCGGTTCGCAGAGATCGTTGCAGTTTATCGAAAATCCCGAGTTCTTTTCCCGCTCCGTATTCATATTCATCATCAGATGCATATTTTCAGACAATTGTCGAAAATGAAAAAAAATTTTTACTCCACAAAAAATCCGATTAAAATTAATTTACAATAATTACAACGATATTATTATTATTTATTTTTCCGAAACTTCGACAACAAGCTGCAACTTTTCAAAAAATAATAATGACAACGAATTGTCGCGAAAATAACTAACTCTATATTAAACAACGGTGATCTGACCTAAAAAAAAAAAACCCCCGTTGTATATGCCTTATAGAGCCACGAATACTGCTTACGAGGCAAAAATTAGAGTCTCATCGCTGTACCCGTTCCTCGGGAGTTTTCTGGATTGAAGCTCGGAGTCGAGCGGTATAAGGCTGATGATAATGACTGTAACAGGTGCTCGAGAGCCGCCACCTTCGCACCTCGTCCCCGCTGGTCGTCGGGATCGTTGATCGACGCCGCAAGTGCAGCATCAACGACAAGCTAGAGCTGCATTGGCTAAGCATCGTCCAGGCAACTCTGCTTATACCGCGTGCCTCCGGGTCTTCTCGTACATATAAACTAATACGCAGTTCTCTCGGTAGCCCGTCGCGTTCACCTGCAGTGCTGGTCATCGTTGCCCTGAAGTTTCTACTGTTGATGGCGGTCAGTAATTTCTCGATTCCCGGTACCATTCTGATTCATCTACCAAAGTTCACGGTCGTATGGGTTTCTATTGCCACGCGCATACCATAGCGGCTGTTAGCCGACAAACCTCACGCAATAATTAATTTACGCTGCCAATAAATACTGCCATAGAATAGATCGCGAGGAAATAATTGCGACTATGACTAATGTAATTTTTTGGAATAAGATTTTTTTTGTTGTATATTACGATGATTTCTCTTGCGAAATCGACAAGTTCGCCGTCTCTACTTGTCGCCTTTGCTGGACGATTCTTCGTCTTTTTACTTTGGTTGACCGCTTATTGCCAAGTCGCAGTACAGCAGCAACAGCAGTAACCAACCGCAGGGTGCGAGAGGGCATCAAAGGCTTATAGTTCGCAAAGGCTTATAGTTATTAACCAGGAGGAGCAACTTGGAAGTAGCAGCTAGAAGTTACCCTCGAGGGCAATATACATGCATATACTTTGAATGGTTAGTTGTAGTAGTCGTAGAACGTACGTCATTCGCTCACTAAGCCGCGAAGCGTTACACTGATGTACCACCTAAGTCTCGGATAGTCTCAGCCGCCGTAGGCTTCGTTGTTTCAAAATTACCCGCACGGGTTGCTATGAAAATGATAATTTATGGCGACAGCGCCATGGCCTCGCGAAGCACGTATCTGGTGCACGTTACGACGATACAGCGAAGATGCCTTAAGTATCGACTCGTCTCTGTTGCTCGTTTGACTTCCCTTTCTCACCCTCGCCTCTCCACAGCTGTAAATCTACTTCAATCTCGGTCACCATTCAGCATTCAGCATTGTCCTATATTATCCTTGAGTTCAACTCGTTAAAATTCTACCAATAATCATGAACAATGCAATCGACAGATTCTACTGAACAAAAAAAATTATAATAATTAGATAATCCATTCTTATCGGAAAAATCATATACCGTTAACGCCGTCATAAAAATGAAGAAAATGTCAAAATATATCGAATATATCGAGAATATATATAGAATATATGGGTAAAAAATGTTATATAATGATAACAACAAAAATAATTATTATTATCATGATTGTTATTATTATATAATTTTATTTATCCATATATTCTGACATATACTTTACTTCTAGAACGGCGCATAGGATATATCATTTTTCAAGGAAGTGTGCATTATCGAGTTATCTTGCTTTTTTTTTCGTTCAGTGAAATTCGTTGATTGTAATGTGCGGGTTTATTGGCAGAATTTTAACGAATTTGATAATAATTAACGAATATAGTAATGATTATTATTATTATTATTGGTGGAATTTTGACGAATTTCGAGGTTAAATAATAATAATATTAGCAATAATAGTAATCGTCAACTGTTGCAACTTTCAATCAATAGATATTTGGTCGCACCGATATTATGACTTCTTTGGAAAAACGCGAAGATTTTTTTTTTCTTCTTCTCATCATTCCCTCATTCTACGTACCGGTGCAATATAGTTTTGAATTAATATAACGATGTAACTCGAACTTCTCGTGCGTTTTTGCCAATTAAGCCGCGTATTGTGGCGATGCATGGAAGTATAATCGTCTCGGTTCTTCGTGGATCGTGAAGGGGACGAGAGATAAGCGAGAAAGAAGCAAAAGAGACTCAACGAATCAGCGTTAAACCAGATTAAGAGCGTCGGTCGCCTCTACGCTGGGGAGTGACACGCCGATGAATACGCGCGGCTACACGACTCGTCGATCCAGAAACATTTAATTTAGATGTTGCCGACGCTCATATGTATACACACGACGCAACGCATATATACTGTTGCCGAGGATACTACACGTGTGTTATTCTCGTTTGGCAGGTGCGCTGCTGCCGCCGCTCGGTGATCTCTCTATTTCATTCCCTATGTGATCGTGCAGACGAGTTATTCTTTACTCTCGGGGGCCCTCTCTAGCCGACAAAGTTTTGTCTACTCTCCTCGCGGCACGGGAAAGAAACTCTCCACGAAATACACAACGCGAGGATTATTATAATAAATCTGCAAGCTTCTCCGTGTTCTCGAAGGCCCTCGCGTTCACCTTTCGAGGTTTCGGCCGTTCAACGAAATTAATCGAAGAGCGCGTTGTTTCGTTATTTCTCATACATCATACTTTACATCAGACACTATTCATGCCTCTAGAATTCAAGTGGAATCTGCCGGTAAGAGCTCAGACGTGAAGAGATTTTTTTTTTTATATTGTTTTTCTACCTTGCGGAATGGTCGTGTGGTAAACCTTTTTTTTCTTGTTTATTTTTAACTACTCCACGTCTATAAGGTGGCGCGTCGCTTGATACTTAACAATAATATTTTCGCTACGCTATAAAGATTACAAAGATTACCAGAGAAGATATTCGATCTTACGAAGATCTATGGATCGCCGTTCAGTGATCCATGCACGTCGAGCACAAACTCCCCTTTCCCCTCATCCCCCTCCCCTTTCAAGACGGCAACTATCTTTCTCGATCTTTCGTGTCACACATTGTACGGATATTTATTCAATAATAACAAATTACCGAACGTTTCTGTGCAGTCATACTCTATAATTGGGACTACCGGAGGCCTCGGGGGCTTCTTGCCACTGGTTTTATGTGGTGTAGGTGGGAAGATACCGCTTGCTGTTTCTTACTCACTAATGATGACGAGTAACTCTTATTCGCGCTCTTGACAATCGAGTTTAAGAGCATCAAACTCTAACTCAATTTTTTCTAAAGTTTTGTCATCCTCAGTGTTAACCCTTCGTCAGCATACTGAAGATTTGAAGACACAGTCGAAATTGAAATAAAAAAAAAAAGTCTACAAGTTACCATTTTTATTAATTAATATTCTTTATTTTTAACTTAATCACAAACCCAAATCAAAATATCAGAATCAATTTTTTTTTTTTTTAATTTCGAACGCGCTTCGTCAGCATACTGGAGATTTGAAGGCAAAGTTGAAATTGAAATTTAAAAAAAATGTCTACAAGTTACCATTTTTATTAATAAATATTCGTTATTTTTAACTTAATCACAAACCAAACTAAAAAAATCAAAACCAACATTTTTTTTTTAATTTGGAACGTTCTTCGTCAGCATACTGGAGATTTGAAGGCACAGTCGACATTGAAATTAAAAAAAATTTCTACAAGGTACCATTTTTATTAATATAGACTCTTTATTTTTAACTTAATCACAAAACAAAATTAAAAAAAAAAAAAAAATAATTTGGAACGCTCGGATTTTTTTGAAAAGTTCACCCACACTTCGAATCCCCAGTATGCCTACGGAAGGTCTGAAAAATACGTGAGCTGATGGAGGCTTAAGTATGAATCCTTAGTGTCAGTCCTGTGGAGAATACACACGAACTACATACGAACTATTGATAATAGAGCTTAGTTTCGTAATTCCTGAATCCCCGGGTCACTCAGTATATATTATAGCCAAGTAGATACTTCGCGAGCGTTCCACGAGAAGTCTCACGGCCTCTGAACTCGAACTCGTCATAACTGCAAATTGAATGAGTATAGCTGTAGCATTACCTATGTAGAAGTCTCTCAGACGGCGTAGATGTATATATATGTAGTATAATACTGCACAAGAGATTGGTCGGTATCGCCACCACCGACGCGTTCGTTAAAACATCGTATATATACCCAGTAGTATTACGCATAGTATGTACTATCCGCGCTTTTACTGCACTGTATTCCGCTGTATCTCGAAGCGAAGAGATGACTGAATGGCTCCTGGCTATCTCTTGCGTTGCGCGCTCTAAAATTGAATAGGGATATTAAGCGTGTTATACGTGTGCGCGCGTTCAGTAGCTTCTGACTCGGCAGAGTGGAATACTTTTACTGTACGGGTACAGAGGGTTGGTACTAATATAGGCGCGTATTGCGGTAGAGGATTCTTATTCTTCTCCAGTCTGATGGTCAACCTACCGTACTGTATGTCTCTACAGTTGCACAACTACTAATGCTGCAATGTTCTTGCTGTCGGTTTGTTGCGACAGTGGATAAGCAACCTTTGTGGCCTGTCGTCTTGGCTACCTGAAGTTTTGTGGTAATTTTCGCCTTCCTTTTCTCATGAAACGTTTTACCCACTTCGGCGTCCAAAAGCTACTGTGAAATATGCTTCGGAAGCAATTTAACTACAACCGCGAGAGCTTCTACTGTCTTAAACCCTTTTCTGCACGGCAAACTTTTACTAAAAGAGTTACAGCCGACTACCACCGCTTAAATTCATATCAGATAAGTTAACGCTATCAGGTAAATTACTTATTACGGTCCTGTAACCGGTTCAGTAGGGTTTAACTTATCTGATCGCGTACTGTAATTATATTGACGATATATTGCAACATATATATTATGTATACATTACAATTTTAATATATTGTATTATAATGTAATTTTTTAAACGAAGATGAGATGCAACTTAGAAAAAATTAAGATAAAGATCGAAAAAAAATAGCTAAACTATTTTTTTTCAAAATTGGTGTCGAATTTTTTGCTCTGTTATAAAACGATAGAAACAAAGCGCTGAATTGTTAAATAAAGAAGAGTCTTACAGTTTTTATCACATTTACGTAAACGACTCGATATTTCTACTATTTAATTTTACATAATATATGTATATATTACATCATTTAATTTACTATATAATTTTTCCTTGTAATCATCGTGAAGATGTTTAATAGAACTTCATTTACTCGAGAAGTTATAGACGAGATGAGCAAACGGCTCAAAGTTCACCTGCTTTGCGATCTCTTCAATAACATCAGTTGTTGACAAAAGAATTCACAAAAAAAGCCATCAAATGCAATTCGGGAGCCAAAAGAGTGCTAAACTTTTTGCAGAAGAACACTTACGGTGAGAGCTGAATAAATTTCGGCTCCCGAGATATACGTTTTTCATAGGATTTGGACAATAATAGTCCATTCATCGACAACTGGTTTTTTTCGCCGATGCGAATGTTTTTAAAGTTTATGAAACTGCGTCGTCGAAATATCGGTTCCTCGTTGACTTTTTCGAGTCTTATTATTATTATATTTTTTTTTTTACGCTTCGAAGAAATAACAAAGGTGCAAATAAAAACAATTGAAGATCTTCTTCGTATTCGAACGGAGCCACGATATGAATAATTCGTAATCGTGTCATCGAGGAATGTCGTAGACATGATGTGGCCGAGTGTTCGAAGACGTGTCGTCGCTGCGTGAATTGGAGGCCCCGAGAGGCCACGGAATGAACTCACACATAATCTCTATAATATATAGTCGTATATATAGAAATAAATTGCATGAGTATATACATTATATGCACATACTGTCGAGATTCTAGTGTATACCGAGGAAAAAAAGAGTGGTAGATGAGCAGCCTAGACCCTGATAAAATCCTGGGCGATGCGTTATGTCGGGTTACCCCCCGGGCAGTGGCGACCGCGGACGGCCTGAGCTTCTCTCGGTTTGTGACGGTATGCGAAGCTAATTAGACTCCTTCTCTTCATATTTCTTATACATTTTTTGTTCTTTTCTTTTCCTTCGAGAAGTATATCTCTCTTCTTGCAAACCAACAAGATTTTTCTATCTTTTTCATCGTCACAGACGCTGCAGTAGACGACAGGGTCGTACGTGAGTTCGCGGACCAAAACAGCTTCACGGCTAAAAAGTCCCATAGCCTGATCGATTTAAGTGTCACGCGTTCGCGAATATAAAAAAATGGATACATTTACGTAAAAAAAAAAAAAAAAAAAAATGATAACTACTTTATTTCATTGGGACGAAGATCGCGACTCGAGTCAAACTCTCACGTGTCTGAGGCGCAGTCCACGTGTGCAGAATTGCACACGAGGTACGCGACGAGAGCTCTCTCGCTTCGAGAAATAAACGTTCTTTATTATCGTTGACCCCCCGGTCGACGTTATACGCGCATGGGATCGGGGCTCGGGTTTGCCTCGAGCGAATGAAAAAAAAAACTCGGGTGCTGGGAGCTCTCTATGCGCGGATGGCGCAGTGCAAGCTCTCTCGGTCCAACCACTGCCTTGCCTCGTTGCACTACGAGGAGAGCTCGGATAATATAAGTAACGGGTATCTTGTCCATGAACGGGGACCGCGGGAGGTGCTAGATGGTTTTCCCAGGCTAAAGATATGGGAAGAAGAAACACGGAAAGATCCAATCTACCTAAAAGCTATAGTCGCATCGGAGAATAAAAAAAAAATAAAAAAAACAATGCAGCGTGTAATAAATAGAAAAATTTAGATAACCTTAAGGATATTCGATACATGTCGTAACACTTGTAATTCTGAATTTCTCCAATAGAGATACGATAATATAAAAGTGTTAAGGTGATACTAACGTCTCCTTTGAGGCTTGTGGATCGCATGATCATTTCATTAAACTTCTGTTTTAAACGCGTGACGACGTAAAAACCAAAAGTTGAGTGAAAATGGTACCATTGTCGATATCGAATGAAAACATTTTTGTGATTAATGGAATTTTGTCGATTGGCGTATTGAGGAAAAAAAGACTTAAGGTGGATTACCCAGTCATCGCCTGTGTATCAGTAATCGTCAATGTGTTCTTTGACTGTAGCAAAATATATATTAAAAGCACACGATTGACGATTATCGGTGCAATGACGATGATTGACGATCCACCTTATTGTATTCTAAATTTTTTTTTATGCGATCAATTGTATTCTAATCAAAAATACGGTTTTCTATGTATGTGTTTGGAAGATAAATTCCCGATATATGTATATAAAAAAAAATCATAATAACTTTTTTTTCAAATATATTTGCAGAAATATATTCCAAATTATATCTGTAATATACAATTTTTCGAGGAAAATATAATTACGTTGATTGTCGGATTAATCGCGTGATTGAGAAATCCGAAATAATTTCTTGATATTGTTGACATTTAGAAATTTCGAGAAATATACAAACACTGTAACAATTAATCTAAAACAAACGATGAACATTGGAATCTACAAAATCCGCGCTGTTTGATATTTAAGAGGGTTAAGTGACCACTGAGGATCAGCGTGAACCCGCAGTAGATGTTCATTCGTGATTGATCGTCACGCTGAAGTTTCCTCGTTACACGTATACACACAACTCGTTTCCACATTTATTCTCGCTGGTAATTGATATTATTTTTCGTCGCGGATACGACGGTAATAATCTCTCAGTGATTGCCGCGTCCGAGCACAACGAAGATTTTCACGTTCGCAACGGGAAGTCTCCTCCTCCTCCTCCCCCCTCCCCTCCCGCCCCGCCAACGCCGTGGAGGTGTCCTGAGAAGGAAACTTTATACACGTATAATAGATCTTATATACGTACTCAACTGTACTCGACGTTATGTTTATTTCTGTCGGGCGGTCCGCGGATGCTGATGCAGCCAGCAATAGCTTCGCTTTCCACTCTTCTTTCTCTCGTCTTCGTCCGAGCGAACGGGCGTCGTGCAGAAGCTAGCAATGGCGAACCCGCGGATCGTCCAGTGCATTACCCGTTAGACATGGCCTGTGCGCTGATATATTGACTTCGACAAAAAAGCGAGTGTTCTTGTGGACTTCTCTGGCACACCGACAGAGCACAGCGGTACAGTGCAAGTTCAGTGCGGTACAGCAGACTGAATATATAGCTGAATAGCTCTGATGCCCGATGCCGCCGACACCACCAGCATCGTCGCTAGTATTTTGCTTCTGTTGGGACTGAACTCTTTCAGACGTCGCATTCGTTCTCTTCCATCTGAGAGAGAATCCGATCTCCGGATTGTCGTCCCTTCTCTCGCGATCCTCTACACTTCTTATTCTAACTTTATGCCGATTGCCGGGAGCAAACTACGGTAGTCGGGTGACTCTGACGCATCGAGGAATACAAGGATAAATTTACGCAATCACCGCATACGGGCCGAATAATTACTTTAATAATTCTAACCGGTTTTTTCAAACATTGAAAATTCGAACTAAAATTAGGAAAGGATTGGTATAGTGAACATAAAAAAGTACTGATATCGTACGAAGTTTTGTATTCTTTGATAATAATTTGGTTGGCAAATAGAAACGCGTGAATCAAACGCGATATATTTGTTGAAAATGAAAAAAAAATGCATTACATTAGGATTATTATTTTGAAATTATACGATCATTTTTTTATTATTATTTAATATAAATTATTTTTATTATTATTTGTTTATGTTTTTTTTACTTTTACATTTGATTAAAATCGTTACGACAAAATATGATTAGATTTCGATCGTATGTTATCGATGAAGTTAATAATCGAAATAGTTTTTTGTGTCGCAGTTGCGTTTTTTCTCGATGTGGAAGACGATGACTTCAGAGACGCGAGAGTCACAAATAAAACGCTGTTGTGGCGCAAGAAATATAATCGCCATCGTGTGTGCGTTTCGATGTGTGTGCGAGAGGCATAGTCGAGTGAGAAAGATACAAAATGAGTGAGAAGTATAGACCAATAAGCACGAGTACTAAGAACCTATTACAGCAGGAGCAGCATCGGGGTGAGAAGTAAAAGAGTCCGGTAGTCGAAGAAGAGAGCGCAGGACAGGTGAGATAATCAACCTGCAGTCTGTACCTCCGAGATCTGCTACTACCGTGGTACCTTCTCGCCCACGGCGAGTAATCATTCGCGTATGGCGAACGCGTCTTTTAATGTTCCTCGGCGATGCAACGACGTTTGTAGCTGTATATGTGTGCGTTTGAGTACAGTACGATGTA
The DNA here is from genome assembly GCA_934046635.1 of Buathra laborator. Classification (NCBI taxonomy): domain Eukaryota; kingdom Metazoa; phylum Arthropoda; class Insecta; order Hymenoptera; family Ichneumonidae; genus Buathra; species Buathra laborator. The sequence continues at coordinate 17,860,688 of OW203895.1, read as the reverse complement.
GAGAGTTAGCGAACGCTGTGATTCAAACCGATTTCTGCGCGATGGTATTCGGAATAATGGATCAAATGGTCCATATCGCCCCGATTTTTTTAATCTCTTTCGTTGATAAAGGAATGCATCAACATGCGATCGAAATAAAAAAAAACTGACGACATAAGCGCGTCTAATAATAATTTAAAGTTGATATTTCATAATTCCATAAATATAAAAAAAAAAATTAAATATAGTTTCGAAATAATTTTAAAAAAATTTCATATCAATGCGAAATTTGTTTTTAATTCCACAACCAGTCCACAATAAAAGTTATTCAAACCAATTTTGTTTGTGACAAAATTATTAAAATTTTCCTTCAATTTCTGCAGTTTCTCAAATATATACCCTTACAGTTTCCTTTCGCGTTAGTCTCGTGAACCACGTGGGGTCAAGTATCATTGCACCGCTAAACTCCAAGAGCATTTCAATACATTGCCGCGCGCGGGCCGCTGGCATATTTTATTATCACAATAATAAAAGACACAATTCAAAGAATAATCGCTTCGAGTCCTCGCAGCATATCTTTACAGCAAACGACAATGGCGACCCATCTGCTCTGCACACAACTGCAACGTTGCTGAATATATCTTTTGTGCATCGAGTGCGCGAACGGTTCCTCCTTCAGCTGTTTCGCGCGCATATCGCGAAACGCGAACACGCACTCGGCATCAACTGTATACGTATAGGGTACATACTAGTAGTACAAGCAAAACGCGCGCTCTCCCATTGTGCTTTGCGGAGGTCTGCCTCGATACTGATTTACCGCTCGTCTAATTTGTAGGCGGTCGCCATTAAACAATCCATAAACGCTCGTGCGTAAAACACTCCCGGGATCGTTCGGGCCCCGCAGACGGTCTGGTCCCCTCACCTGCCTCTTCTCTCGTCTCTTGGCATCTCTCCTGAATGCTTACCTTGCTTATGCTTACTTGCTTTTAACCGCGCGAGCGTATAACCGACTACTATGCTACGAGTGCAACAGTATCGACGAACGAATACGAATATACGAATACGAGCGGTTAAAGGAGCGTATATAGAAGAACGAACCAACGAACTAAAACTCATGTGTATATATGTATATACATATATATAAGTACGTTCCTCCTCGTCTGTACGAGAGTGTATATCGGCGGCAGAAAGAAGCGCGCGCGCGCGCGAAAGACGCTCCAACACGATTTATTCATATTCAAATGCGCGCATTTACGATCGGGTTCACGCGCGCAGAAGCGCATGCAAGAGAACCACGCGAGCGCGCATATCGCTTGCGCAGTTTTTCGAGGTCTAGGTGCAGTAGGGTTGAACGGAAGAAGCGAACGAAACGACTATCTTCGAATATATGTGTGTGCGGTCTCTTGCGGTATTCGTGTGAGAATACGAGTGTGTCGTTAGTTCTCGCTGTTTCATCCGTTTCTCTTGTAGCTTTTTGTATTTGAAAACCCCGGCGAAGCGTATAGAATCTTCGCGCCCGCAAACACACATCATCGCACACCGCACTGTGCGACTGGCGAGTCCGAAGAGTCGAGAGACACGCCGACACTGTGAGCTTCTGCCGGATGCAGCGGCTACAAGCAGAAGCCAACAGCAGCCAGCCAGCACAGAGGGGACCTCTTACGCATGAATTATAGCTCGTTCTTCGCGAGGGAGAGCGCGAGGGCATGGATTAGTGGTGGCGTATAGAGAAGAGTGACCGAGCAATGGTCGGATCGTTCGTTTGTTGCGGTTCATCGGGAACTGGTCTTCTCTCCTCGCTTGCAGTCTGCTTGGAATGAACACGAACATGGGCAACTCTCGTGTGAGGATATTTATATCGCTTTGAACTATTTTCGTATCGGACAGCACGAAAAAAAAAAAAAAAAAATTGAAGCCGATTTTTTCACAAATGTTGGTTCAAAATATGCAAAGAAGAATCCAAGAATTTAAATAGTAAAAATAAACCCCCTTTGGATCTTTCGTGTTAAATGAGTTTTTTTTTATAGTTCTATTTTGACAATCGAAGAGTATGAAGAAATGTCGGAGTCCGCTTTCGCGAGTTTGCAAATCCTAGAAATTTTTCGTCGAAAAATAATATTCATGTCTTTTTTTTTTTTTTTATCGAAAAGACGGTGGACAAATTTTAAACCTTGAAATTAATCGAGAAAAACTTCCGGTGTGACTTGCTGGGGGTTAATTGAAAGTAATAAAAAGGTGAAATTTATAATCGCGCGCTAATGTGCATCACTGATCGTAACTGCGTTGCGAAATTCGTACGAAATTTTTTTTGTTTATCTCTTACCGTCGAACGGTAAAACATTCTTTGGTAACAGCAGGAAGAGTTCGGTTAATCATGAAAGGTGGCGAGTGAAAGAGAATCCTGCGTAGGCTGATGTAACACGTGAGCTAATCCAATATAGTACACGTACACCCGGCGAACTACTCTCCTTTGGATACGTATCCAGACATCGGTTAATATCTCGCGAATACCTCGCACTCACCGACTTATCAGATTAATTCGTTTGGATCTCTACCCGCGGATAGCGCGCGGTCTGCTCGCGCATTGGAGAATATCCAATATCAAATTTTTATCCCGCGCCACGGATTTCTACAGGCAATTATTGTGGGAACTCTGAACTCATTAGAAGGCGCAAGTGAGAGAAAGATTATCTGAGAAATTATTCGAATCTCGGCAGTTTATTTCGTTCGGTATTGCTACACTTTAATACAGAGTCTCTCGGTGGGATTAACCAGTCTACATCGGCGAAACGCGACAGGTGCAAAGATCAGAATTTTATAATTTCAGATTGTTTACAATTTTCGTAGTTTAGCTAATTAAAAGAATCGATTAATCAAGAAGCCGGAGAAAGTAAGAGAAGTGAATCGGTAAAAAACGGATATAGTGCTCTTCATAAAAATACAGAATAAAATTGATTTTAATGCTTAAAAAGTATTCAAAACGGAATACCAAATACAGAAACTGCAAATGACCTAAGAGAACCAATAGTTGGTTGGAATAACTACTTTTAAAAAAGAATGGGTTGAGCCAACTAACTATTAGTGTCTTCAGCCGCTTATTAGGTCTCTCAACTCATCATTGTTTTCAGTGCACCTTTTACCCTATGAACATTTTAACTCACAATCCCAACAGAGACCATAACTCTCTCATCGAGTTCCAGAACTTCCTCGAGTTTCTTCACTCTGTTCTGCGCTCAATTTACTTTACTTCTTTCTCCCGCATCTCTTTGCCCCGAGTTTGTTGCACGATTGCGAGTGCGGATTTTCGATACCGTCATTTCACGGAGCATTTATCCGGAATCTTTTCGTAGCCGTGTTCTGCGTTACCATCCTACAGGATTACGGTGCTGACCAGCCGTGCTTTTCCGGAATTTACACTTATTCGAGCGAAGGATGGAGCAAAAGTGAATGAAGAAGGTTCGAGAGAAACGAAGAGAACACTGTTGAAGATCGGAATGAGAAAAGGCGAAGATAGAAAAAGGACACAGAAACGGACAGTGGAGCGAGTTGCGCGAGCTTCTACCCCTCTCGGCGAGAGAGTCTGCAGGCGGGAATTGCCCATAAACACCATTACGACCAGACCGGGCGACTTACAACGTACTTTGCCAGACTTATGACGCGGCTTCGCTTGAATTAGGTACTCGTTACCGGTATTACGTTTCAACCGCCTTCATCCATGAGTTCTCGCGCTTATGTGTTGCCCCCAGAGTTGCCCCCATATTCTTAGGTATACAACCATCAAGAAACAAGTTCTTTCTTTAATCGATCCTCCTATTTCGATGGATTAGAATTAATTCAGTTTAATTATTTCACATCATATGCGAATGCAAATAACAAATTCCAGATACAGCAATGTACACAGCTGTACCAAAAAATGATATCCATGGCAAGTGGATGTTTCAGAGACCTCAAGAAGCTTTGACCCAAAAAACATCAACAGGAATCGCAGCTGCGGCGGCTGCAGTCGCAATCAGACTCTCTCCGTAAATGGTTCCATTTGCTTCAGCGAACTTGATGCAAGTTTCGTCAGGATTTTTACTGCTTTGACTCGTCCGATTCAGTGGCAGTTTTTTAGGTTTTTTATTTTCATTATTTGACCTCGAAGTTACGGATTCAGCTTTTTACCGACGGTCTTGTCGCTAATTAGAGGTCTTATTTTCGCCGCAACGATTTCGACGTTCAACCCGATCAGAAAACTGGGTTGTTCAACAGCACAGTTCATTCTGCACGGAATAAAGTAACTGCGTAAAAAACGCTTAGGGCTCTACCGGGCCGTTGCGAGAACGCGACTGCATGAGGCTATAGCAATCAGTGCACCGAGAATACGTATACGTACTCGGATGTTGATGCGCTATGTAACCTCATGTGCGAATGAGAGAGAAGGCTCCTGATTCTCGATGACCAGGCAAGGAACTCGCGCTACCTCTGCTGAGCTCTGTTGCCAGTCTAATTGGCGAGAGAGCAAACCGCACCTGGTAAAACGTATAGCCACGACTGTAATTGACTATCTCGCGGCTCTCTCGTGGAACGAGCACAGCACAAGGCAAAGGACTTGAGTGTGTATATCCTTCGAAAAAGGAAACGAAAAACAAAAGGACAAGAAAATCGCAACACTTTACAGTAGCCGCTTGTTCTTCACACGATTCTCAAATTTAGATTTAATTAGATTCAGTCCCTCATAGCAAGCGGAGCATTGACAAACATCCGGTAACGGGAGATCTCAAACAGTTGCTATTGCAAATTGTTATGATAGTTTAAGGTTTTCAGCCTATTCATTGAAGCAGACGACATTTTTTTTTTTTTTTTTTTCACCGACGATTAATTTTTTTCTTTCCCTTTTTGTTTTTGGAATTAAACGATAAATTCTGCATGCGGCAATTGCCATCGTCTCGTAAAGAAGTCGGACGATTTCCTCGAATACGATGATTCGTCACGACGACTCTCGGCCGTCGACTTCAACGAAGTGCCAGATACGTTACACCGTCGTCGCGGAAGCCAAAGGCCGCGACGCAGCGGCACATGCATCTCGCGATACCAGGAACACGATGGGGGAGTACGTAGGTATAAGCTTAGAGAGATCCCGGTGCTCACTCCCCGGTACATCGAGAGACCCACGTCCTCCCGTGTTCTCTCTTCGTCTCTCTTCGTCTGTCTCTCACGAGCGCAAAACGCTCGGGCTGTTATACCTATCGCCGGGCAAGAAACCCGCGTGGAAATAGCCCTCGAGTAATTTCACACGTTAGAGGCGAAATTGTTCGTCGTGGCACTGCGCTGGTGGCATCGGGTCTGCGGTCGAGTGACCGGAGACGCCTTGCGTAGACGAAGACGGAGATTGTACTTCAAGAAAGCTTTAGTGGGCCCTAAAGCACGCCTGGTTATGGAAGGGACTCTCAGCTATCTCATTAACCGGTAGAGAAAACCCGGCAGAGTATCAAACCTCCCCGTGTCAACTGCCCTATGACATCGACGTGAACCTACTTCGTTGAAAGCGCAAGAAAAACCCCTATGATTTTTACAGCGGAATCATAGCTTTTTTGCCTCAATACCTCGGCATGGAGAAAAGAATCATCGGTCAGTAGAATTAAATGTTTCAAAAGTCTCCGAAATAAAAAATTAGGACGAAGTCATTTGGGTGAAAAGCCATCGGTAGGTAATCTAGACGTCTATCCAGACCGCTATGCGCTACAGTCGTGAAAACATGACAATTAGGCCATTTTTGTTGTAGGGGTCCGTTAACCAGTTTTTTTTTAACTATTCAAAGGGAAATTTCATTAAGACCCTTTATTTCAAATCTTTAAAAAAAAAGTTAATTGCTCGTTCACTATCGAAGCTCCGAAGACCAAAAAAAGGTTTATTGCAGAATTCAATAGACATCTATGATTTCTTTGGTTACGACTACCTCCGTGGACTAGCCGTGCCGTTGGTTATACATTAACACGACTATAAGACCAACGACTTCCGAGGGTTTTTAGCTCATAGTCCCGAGCCATAGATAAGACCCCCGGTACATGCGCGACGACGAATACGACACAACGACGCATGACGCGACGTGGCTTATTGCCAATGCATTTTAAGTAGTCTGCTATGGTTACTTGCGCACCTCTGTCGCTCGCGCCTCATTGTGCACCTGTGTACAAGGCTCTCTATCTTCTTTCGGAGGATTTGCCGTTTTACCGTGTACTAACTCCGGGGCTTTTATGCGTGTGTTACTCGCGGCTACAGCAAAGTCGCTTACACTGTACTGTGTACAAATGGATCTACCGATGTTGCTGCTGGCACCGCGAACTCCAAAGTCGTATACAACTCGTCCACAAGCGGTGTATGGGTATAACACATGCTATACAACGGGTCTAGGGTAATTCCAGGAGGCCAAAGTCTCTCTTTTGACCGTACGCACTCACTCTCGCCATCCTCATGCCGTCGCAATAATTTCTCCGACTCTGAGAAACCGATAAACGAGATTTTCACGTTCTTTCATGCTGAATATTCTTCTCTTTGCTTTCTTTTTCTTCGAACATCAATCTTTCGTATCCATATTTCATACTCCTGTCCCTCTGCACTCATTTTTTTCACGTCAATGTTTAAATTTCTAAAAATTCATGAACACTTGGATGATCTATTTATGCATTATCTTTCGATTAAAAATAATAATAGTAATCAATAATTATTATAATTTTAGCGAAAATTATAGAAATGCGTGCAAAGAACATTTTCAGTTTTCGTTAATATAGAGCGAAATTTTGGGTGTATTTTTTTCGATTCGAATTGTAGTCAAAAAATTATTTAAAAATGGTTATAGTTTAAAATGTTTTCTTCGTTCCTCAGATTCTTCACTGAATATAAAAAAAAAAACATGTCATAGCTTATCCGCCACCTTGAGCGCGCAGGTGTATAATACACGTTCCCATATTTCACGCCGTTCCTTTCTTTGCTCCCATTGCTATACATATTTCCATAGCTGCCAACGTGTGCCTCTTGAGAATTCGTGGACAGCGGCGCAATGTACGTATATACAACGTTATCTCTCTTCGCTGAAAGGGAAGGCTGCCGGTTGCCCCGCGGAGTTCCTTCTGCAGAAGTTAGAGGAATGTCCGTGAGTCTCCGTGAGCGCGAACGAAATGCTGGACGATCGCGGTCGCGATCTTTCCCAAGAGGCTTGGTTGCACGCGGGGATGGCACGTAGACCGGGTGCGACGTCTTAGCCAAAGAGGAAGATAACCGCAGTGGACTGGCGGAGAGGCTGAGTAACAACTTCGCGAGAGAGTTCACCCGCTGGCGTCAGAATCCGTTCAAGAAACTCCGAGGTCGTGAGCCCATATGTCACCCGGATTGCGCAGTCCCCGCAGCCGCTATGTGACTAACGCGCGTATATCAGCTTCCGACGCGAAAGCTACATCAGTGTACATCACTACAATATGTCTGATGTACAAATAGTATACTACGCCACGTACGACCTTATAGCGAAGTAGTAATACAATGTATCTCTGTGCGGCAACTGTTCTCATCTGTTACATCCGACGACCTATCATCCAACAGCCTTCCGATCTGCGATATGATCGTCTTTATTTGTTGGCGTTAGTTTTCCTTTTTTTTTTTTACTTTTAATAAAAGTTTCCGACAAGTTACCCACAAAGTGATGAAGTATACGTCGGAATATACAAAACATAAACCTTTACATAAAATAGTCAAAGATTCAGTTCTTTATATATATATCTACCGGATATATGTTGGAAGATATATCTCAGATATATGGGATATATATATTGACATGAAATATATGTAAAATAATTTATAAATAAATACTTAATTTACATGCCCCTCATGCCCATGGACTCTCTGTCTTCGTAAAAAAAAAATTATTTTATCGAAAATTTTAATACATTTTGTTTTTGTTCGTTTTTTATTTTTTTCAAAAAATTAACATTTCAGCGGAATTTATTTGGGTGTAAGTGATGATGATTTGAATAGATCGTCATAAGTATGTCATTTGTACGGTAGAAACCTCTCTTCCCATACTTCAAAGTCTACGGTGATCTCACAGATCTGACATTGATCTCTCTCCCACATTTTGACCCGTTTTCTCAAAGTAGAAGATAACATATATTATCCATTATACACTGTCGCAGCGGACACCGCCGGGGGCGAAAAGAGGTTGAGAGTCCACCTCGGAGTCCTCATATCAGTGACGCTAAAACGCTCCCACTGTGCGAGACACACAATGCCCAGACGAATGACCGACCGGACGGCTTCCGTAACCCACGTCCTACTCTGACTACCTCTTTTCCACGTCCCAAAGGTTGCTTGTTCGCTATTAAATATGACGGGCATGGAATTTCGGTGGCATTGTAACGAGCGTGTTTCTTAATTGCGCCATATATTATCGTCCACTCTGCTCTCGGTGGAGGCTGTGTGTTCTCCTCGATGCCGTTTATACAGTGAACCATATCGCCTGTGGCGAGGCATATATATGCACAACTCTAGCGAGTTTATACTAGAGCTTATACCAAAGCCTTCCCCGTTCAAGATCTCCGACGTCTACTGGGTAATTTCGCGGCTTGAACTGACTGAATTCACATTCGTACATTCGAGTAGGTAAGCCGCGCGCGACGACGCCGCTATATGATCACAGGCCCGAGATAACAACGAGGACTTTCGAGCTTTCTACGTTACACAGAGCCAAAGAGACCCGCGTGCACGACAAGTCTTTTGCGTTGAGCGCGGAAGAAATGCAGTGTGCTTCTGCTGCATCAGCTGCTGCTGCGGGCTGCTGCTGCATTACGTCCGCGGTTTTCAACCCGTTAAGGTAGACCGATGAACTTTACGGCCTCAGCAGTTGCCGGCGACGAGAACGCCTGTCGTAGCGGCGCGTATTCTCGATATTCGATAATATTCATCCGTGAACATCGGGCAGAGACCCCGAGCATTTGTGCGTAGAGCCCGGCGATCTCCGAAGAAAAATAAAAAAAGAAAAAACAACGATATGCCGCGTCCCAATACTAGTTGTATGTACACGTATGGTTATAGTATTAGGTATAACGTATATGTTCCATTAAATAAAATATCCCGTGTCGTAAAGTCTTCTCCTTCGGTCAACCGAGATAACGCAAAGTCAAAGTTAGTCTCCAATTACAAGACGATGGAATTGTGGAGAATGTACAGCTTGTCTACCCAATTCTCTGATGCAGGTGCAGCTTCGACGAATTGCATTTTTTTTTTTTTCAATTCGAAAAAACTAAATGTTTCACGTAAACATTCTACAGGAATGAAGTAAATACTGAGCTATGTACAAAAAAATAAAAAAATATTTTTTTGCAAAAAAATGTAAAAAGTGTCGCCAACTATTTAAACTACTTGGCGACATTTTTAATATTTTTTGCAAAAAATTTTTTTTAAATTTTTTATTTCATTCTTTTTTTTTTATTTATCATTTTATTATTATTTATTGTAAAAAAAATGTTTTACTACTTGATAACGTTAAGAATCCGCATGACACGATTTTTCTTGTATCACACGCACAATATTTATCAATTAAAATGACTTCTCGCCCGTGATTATTTGAACAATTTTATCAGACGAACGACCTATTTTTTTAGCCGCACGAGAGGGTATTTTTTTTTACAAATTTTCACGACAAAAAGAAATTATAAATAACCTCTAATTAACGTTCATTTCGATCACTCAGTGTAAGCGTACTATTTACGGATCACGGATACGGATATTACTAGTTGCTGTATTCACGAACTGACACTTGGAAAATTGCAAACCGCTGATCGTTCGTTCCGCTTATACCGTTGTGTATGCACGGCACACGCATGGACGCACGAACGCAACACACAGGCATCATGGGACATTGGACAAACAACTGACAGTCGAAAAAATCTCTGAAGAATAATTTTTATAATGAAAGTGAGGATTTTTCGGGCGATATCGCGATATCTCATCATTTCGCGCACCGATCGGGCTGATTCCAGGCGCATTTTAAAGCTTGTATTCGATTTATATCATGAAAGTGTCTTTAGAATTTAGATCCGATGTCTCGTTTCCGAGAAAAAAAATGTCAAAGTTTAGGGGGCACGATATTGGCGTATAAGGACACGGTAGCGCTCGATGCGCGCGAACTCACCGCGCGGACTTTTAACTTTTTAAACTACTGGGCGTCGAGACGCTACCGCGTCTCTTGATCTCTTGATATCGAATCTTTTGCCGCGAAATATATAATATATACTTTTTTTTAGGTTATACATAAATACATTCATTTTTCATCACATTTACGTATAATGTTTTCAACAGATATAAGATGTATATGAGATATAGATCTTCGCGCCGATTTGCATAAAGATATGACTTTTATATATTCTGACATAAACTTTATTTCTATAGGGAAAAAAAAAAGTTTCTTAACTAAAACACGGCTACGCAAGTAGTAGAAGCCGTTTCCATGGATCCACAATAGCTCTACAAAGCTTTTCATTACAATTTAGTATCCTAACGAATTCTTTCGAGCGCCATAACAAAATCAGCGTATCAGCACGTAGTATTTTTTTGCTGTTTTCAAGCTGACCATTGCGTGAAAAGGAATAACTGGTCATTTTAATCGCCGTCAGATGATTAGATCTTCTTAATCGTGTCAATTCGTATTAATATTTCGATACTAATATACATCTCATAATAAAATATTCTTGACGTCACGCGCGTGGCCGGTAGCACCCAAAGAGGTCGAACAACATTCGATTAATGTCGGTGTACGCGAATAAAAAAACGATTAATTTTTCATTGAATAAAAATATTCGTTCTATCGTTCGTGTTCTCTAATCTAACTTCGCGCGATCGTAACAGCAATATGTATATTAATCTACATAGAATTTTAAAGGCCAAAAGGCTATGGCGAGCTCTTGGCATCTCGATCTTCTTCGCTGTCGCTCTTTCCGCCACAGAAGATGAGCCGTTCGTCCAGCCACGCGCGTTTACCTTTACATATGTACCGATATATACGTAAGTGTACGTGTAGCATTGGGTATCTATGTACGATACGCGCCCCGGGTAGGTCTCCTCTTCGAGAACTCGAACCCAGGGAGCGAATAGGCTATATGCTACTTCGCCATCACTCTGGCGCAGTGTTCGTACTCTCGTGGCCTGTTCCAAGCCGCACCACGGCTCTTCTAATAGAGCTATACCTCATTACCGTGAGCGACCGTGTTCTCACGACGTTAGGCCCCAGCGCTCGGGCGTACGTCTTTTCTCCTCTTCCCTTCTTTCTCTCGTCTTCATCTTTCGCATACAACAACTCCGGGAGACTCCTCCACGGACTCACCCGGGTTCTCTCTGTGGTATATACGAGAACCACGCGAGAACAGACGAGAGGCGCGCATAGCTAAGCTCCGCAACAGCAGCACAGCTATCACCCTTCCATCGGCCTCTCCTGGCGGCTATATAGGCCCCTCTCACCTGCGGCTAAAAGAACCCGAGAATCCGCGACTACGCTTGTTTGCCGGCAGCTTACTTCATTCGGTCATCTCTTTCAACAACTAACAGCACCTTTTTTTCTCTCTTAGAGTTCGCGGTAATATCTCATTGCGACGACCAAACTATATCGGCCGAAAAAAAGAGAATTTGCGTTCCAGATGAGGACGCAATGACGCGGTCGTCAATGACTTTATTTACGTGAATTTAATTAATAAAAAAAAAATTATTTTCGATTTGCTGAGTCAGTATATCCCAATTTGTTCGCTCGATTTTTACATATATTTTTAAAAAATCGTAATCTTTCAAACAAATTATACCGATTGGGATCCGTTCGTTGACACGGGTCACACTCTACAGGTCTGATAAGGCGATGTTTCGATAAATGTTTTTCGATTAATATTGCGTACACTCTATGTAGACGAGAACATTTATATTAAAATGTCGAAAAGGCTCCCTTTATCCCCGTAAAAATAAATAAATATCGCGGACACATCCGGGTTCGACGCGATTTTTTTTGCCTCATATTCCGAAATAGTAACGCGATCGTGAAGATTTTTCTCTCAACGGGCAACGCCCATATCGGCGAACTCTGTGGCGGTTATCTTAATATTAATCCGGATCGGAAACTCGCCTTGTTCGAGAACCGATCAAGAACGTCTTTTACTTAGCCGACTCAGTCTGTATTATAATCGTATATATTATATGTATATATCTACTTGTATATAGAGATATATATAGACGTATATATACGTGTGAGAAGGAGAGTAATGCGGCAGAAGCTTTCAAGTTGCCGCTCGCGCAAAATCGCGGCTATGCGCGCGCAACGTTGCCCGTCTTATCTCATCCCGATCGTAAATGACCCTCGACCCCCCCTGCCGTGGCTATTGGCGGCGAATCGCATGTCTCGCCATTCGAAGACTTATTGTCCGCCGCCGTGCGCGCAACCCGCAAAGTTTAACGAAACGAAAAACTTTTCTTATCCACCGAAAGATTCTTTCAGAAGGAGAAAAAATCTCGCGCGCTTCCGCGGTTGAACTTTCGTTGATGAGTGGCAACTGAATCGCGCGAATCTTCGTCGCGATAAGGGGATATGTCTGTCACTACGGAACGACGATGCATCGATCTCTCGTCGGATGGTAGCCAACGAGACGTTGACAGTCTTCACACGGAACAATAACTTTGGCATTAGTTTCAACACCATTCGCGGTGATCTGCATGTCGAAATGGAGCGTCAATACGTTTTTATTTATCCCTCCGTCAGCGCATTGGGGATTTGGAGGCACAGTCGACAGACATTAAAAAATATCCTTGATATAAAAAAAAAGGTGAATCTTCATACTTAAACTTGGAAAAACTAACCAAAATTTCAAATCTCCAGCGTGAAAATGGAAGTTAAAAAAATATGTGTGCTGACGGAGGATCAATTCGGGGAAAACGTAACAAGTGTGAATCATGTGAATCTCAATGGCTACAGAAGAATTCTCGAGGAAATTTCAATAAAGTGCTGCATATTCGTTGTTTAAACAAACAAACTATATATTGGTAAAAAGTTCAGAGCGGAAAATCTGTCGATGTGAGATTTTTGCGGATGAACTTCAGGATAGAAGATTCCTTTGGATTAGTTTTTCTTATGCGAAATCCAGTATTTCGAATACATTGATGGATTTCACCGTCAAAAAAAAAATGATGCAAATTAAATTTACACATCGTCTTTCCAACGTCGTTTACATAACTCCTTTAGTAAGTTATCGAATCAAATTTGTCTTCCGTACAGAGGAAACTTTGGAAACGACATTAATTTACATCTTTTTTTTTATGGTCCGTCTTTTCCCAAATATGACGGCGGAAACCAATACCGATCGCCGAATAGTAAAAATTCATGTGTAAATATTTTAAATCCAATATCTTGACAATCGTGAGAGTTGTCGCGTTATCCGGCTTCACTGCCAAATGTCTCATACAATTGTTTTCATCTGAACATAATTTGTTTTATTTACACCAAAATGTTGAGTTAACGTTTCCGAAGCCTTTATCGTCTTCCGAGTTCAACGTTCGGGTTCTGATTAATGTTTTAATCTCTGACTAGTAGCATAGATATAGATAGAGACGAACATACGTTCTTTTTTGTCTCAAGAAATTCTTCAACACTGTGCGGAAAGATTGGCGTCCGGTGCCTTATAGGGTCGCGTGAATGAAGATTTGTGGCTATCCGAAGGGACAGGCATGACTGGCGTTCTCCCGCACGTACACATACACACACGAGACGGCTGTTCTTCGTTCGCTATCTCCGTTTCTTCACACGATAATCGATAACGACTATCGATTATGTGATTTTTCTCGAAGTATTGGCAGTTTGTAATACGCACGCAAATGATTGCCGCGGTAAGATTGGATCACCGGCTGAGAACGTGAGAATCATTCAGAGCTTTCGGAAAGCCACCGGTACGTCCGACATGGAAAGGAAGAATGGACTGAGATATATCGAAGATATCGAACTATTTTCCGCAAGATATAATAATGATATTCATATATAATTTTTTATTATATTTGTTTTTTTTTTCTGCCTGCAAATGCAAGCAACGATGAGATTCGTTAATCGTTATTATAATTACAACGTCAAATCTCGCCGTAGCTGTCGATAGCGCAAACAACACCGATGAACGGTGTATCCCTCTGTCTTATCGTATTCTAGAAATTTTAACGAGGGAAAATAGGGAATCTTCGCTGAGGCGCGTGAAGATACTGCGTGCAGTATAGGTTCGTAACGTTGGACTCTCGTTTATGCAAATCTCTCGTTGCAAACGCGAAGAGCGCGTTAACGGTTGGCTCTAAATCTTTGAGGTGAGCGGTCTCTGACTCTCGCGCGCTGTAATAACTCATCGGACATCGTCTGTGCGCGAGACACAGCGTTGGCTTGGCGAATCTTAACCGAGCGTCTCTCGGACACATTGGACTTCGCGAAGAGCTGGGGCGTTGGCGAAATCGAATTTAAATAAGGAACGAAGACTGTTAAAACCGTTGAGTCACTCTTTCATTCCGAAGTTTTTACTTAGGCTTTCCAGACCTCGCCGCAGAGTTATCTACAGTGTCATTTAACTTTGTCTACGCACGTTGAAAATTACGTTGAATTTAAAAAAAAAAAAATTTTATTGGTTATATTTACCAATTGTGAAATTTCATCGTAAATTTATCTCTTCATCGATGAAGAAGAAAAAGAAGAAGAGAAGAAGAAGCCACGGTGTAGGGTTATCAAGAAACATTATACGAAGATATGCTCTGAAACATCGAAGCTTTGGATCAGTTCGTTCGGATCTCTGCTAAAGCCCTGTTGAAACCGAGCGGAACTCTCGTCGGTAGATCGGACACGATTCGCCCGGATCATCGGTTGGATAACGTGCATGGTATAGAATGTCGAAAATTACAGGGTATTACTCCGCGCGAGGAACGCGCGAGAATACGCGATTCACGCGGATAATCCACGGCTCCGTGTGCCTGGGCTATATATATGTTTCTTCGCGCCGATAGAACGTCCAAACTCCTCAAACCAGAACCCGACCGCGGCATGAGTTTACGAGATCGATTTTAATCATAGCTTGATTACGATTACGAAATCACCGTAACGAGGATGAGGCTACTAAAGATCATTACCTTACTCTGTAGCGCATGATTCAGAGCCGAAGCGTTTGCATCGTAGTCTTTCACGGACGAAAGACCAGATCTGTAGCCAAGTATAAGATTATAGCGTCGAACCAAAGTTCTTCGCGCTACGAGATGTTAACTAATGAGTCACATGTGAAATAAGCAGCTGATGTTTTTTAATAAAAAAAAAATTCAAAGTTTGTTCTCAGCTTGTAGAGTTTTATCGATTTTAAAGGGATATCTGAGTTTTTCACTAAAAAGAGTTAACCAATCAAACGACTGTAAAAAATGTGATAAATAACCGATGGATACGTGATATGGTTTTTTTTTATTATACCAAAAGTATATTAAAAATATATAATTTTCGGTATTTTTATATAATTAATATATTAATCATATAATTTGTTATATATTTGGAGAAATATATTCTAAAATATATATGTAATATACCATTTTTCGATGAAAATATATTGGATATATCATATAAATATATTTATTTTGCGGTATACTTTTTTTACGTGTGGCATCCGCGGGATCAATAACTTAGATTCCGGTGGGGTGACTGCGACACGATCGCGAAACATCTACAAGTCACCCCTAACCTCTCGGCTGGTAGTGATCCATAAACAAATTCTCATACTCCTAACTCCATCGTCAATTCGCAAATGGAGATACGCAGACGATACTCAGAAAGGGGACACCACAAAGCGCGCAATAAGCATATACACAGATCCAAAGTGATCAATACATTGTAATAAGTCTTGAAGTTATATTCCGCAAAATGAAGTGGAGGGTCGAAGGTCGAGTACGCGGACCGTAAGCTTCACTCGGCATGGGCTTGAAGATTATTCAAGGACGAACGAAGTCTCGGATGCCAGAAAGTCCAGTCATGACAAAGAGGAAGCCTCTGCAAGGAAAGAGGGTGAGGGAAGAAAAAAAAAAGAAGAAATAAGCGATTTTCTGATGATATTCGCACATGCGGGACTCGGGAGAAGAAGAGACGCCCGTGAAGTTCGCGTGGCTATGTGCGAGCATCGAAGGGATGAGGAAGCGTTTATGGTGTGTTGCCAGACCCCGAAAACCGAAACTACTCGTGTGCGAACGTATTAACACCTCGAAGGATTTATGGTATTGGGATGGCGCGGGGGGGTTGATGCTGGCCGCACGCGGAGAACGGAGAAGAACAAACCCGAAATGCGAAACGAAGAAAGAACGTTCGAGTCGAGTGTTCGGATCTCTGCCAGCGGCGCGGCGCGGCTCCCTCGGTCTCGCATCGCGCTGAGTCTCGCACTGGAACAAATGGGCTCAATTTCGTATTTTGTAACAGCCTAGTATTTCTGCTCGAACTCGCCAGCGTCTCTGCACCCACCACCTTTGCCACCTGCGATCTATTTCGCGGGGGATAATATTTCTCGGCGCCGTTAACGCGCCGTAGCTCAACGCTTGGTTTGGCTCGCGCGCACGAGACGAAGATTCGAGAGACTCCCTCGACCCCCTCCGAAGAAGTCCATTCGATCCTTCAGGAGAGCGAGATAGAGAGTTCCGCGCAGGTATATCAACGCAGTTGAGTTAAAGAAGTATGTATATAGCCGGCACCGCTCAGCGAGCAAACGATTTAGAGAGCTCCACGTCACGAATTTCAGTTATGATTTATTTTTTATTTACATTTTTATATTTTAAATACACGTGACTCGTATTATTATCTGAAAAAATGGAATTCTTGCATTTTTTTACATAAAAAAGTGGCAAAAGAAAAGCTTCTTCAGCGTACGTAGATATAGCAGTAGCCGTGTTTCAATTTCTAACCAAATAAGATGAGTACTCCGGCTTTTTGTGCGCTCCAATTTTATTTATTTTTGCTTCCTCATTGAGGCGAATTGTGCTTTTCAAAAGTTGCAATTCAGCAACATATGCAGCATGCCGGTGAAATCGTCTCGGCGCGAACTTGCGGCTTGGTATATACTATTACGACGAGAATATATGCGGCATGAATCCCAGTAAGATTTTAATTAAATGGAAATGCTGATTTCACGCGCGCGCGGGACGAGAGAGTAGGTGGTTATTCCCTAACGTAGCGGATGAGAAGACTCGCAGCAGAAGCAGGAACAACAACAGCAGCAGCTTTCCCGCGGTTCCCGCACCCGGTCTGAACCATCATGATGAAGAAAGAAAGATTCAGCTAGACGAAGCTGAAGAACGGCAGAGAATCGCTGGGCTAAGTCTCTCGACGTAGCCACAGTGAATTCCCGCGCGCCTCCTCATCGTCCACCCTTTTTTTTTTTACTTCTTGGCCTCAGCGTATCCACAACACACACTATGCCGGCTCGCAGCCCGAATGATTTATCGCCGAAGAGCACGCATGCAACGTAGGTGCAAGATGCGCTTCGTCGAGAGCCACCACCCCCGCAGACGGCACCCAGAAAGTCCCGCGGAAGATACGTGCGAAGTGCACACGTGCGGTTACGTATCAACGCTCGGGAACCTTTCCCGGACAAATCGTCGCTCGATTCCTCGTTAACGTCGATTCGTTAAAAAAAATGTCCAATCTTATATATCTCTCGAGTGTTGCGCTGAGAATCTACCAACGGAGATATACGAAGATATCGAGGAGAAAGAGGAAGATGGACACGAAAAGTGGACGAAAAATGCACAAAAAATTGGCAAAACCTTTTATAGCTGACGAACTAAAAAAATTTTTTTTCTAATATATGTAAAAAATATATTAGAAAGATATTAATATATTAAGCACGTAAATTGGCAACTATTTCGTGACATTTCATAGATATATTTCCGATACACTTTTTTTTATCTGAGATTTTGGAAGTCAAAAATAAAGAGATTTTTGAACGGTGAAGAAAAACGATAACGAGAATTTCAGTGAGAACTTTGATCTCCGAACGAAGATACTTTGAAAGCAGTGAAGTATCGATTTTGCCCGCCCTTCGAGCGAAGATTGCGGAGTATCGGAGGGTGGAGAAACTTTTTTCAAGACTTCAAGAGAGTTTCCTGGATCCAATCGATGCTTATCGCCAGGTAGCCATTACTTACCGAGCTCCGTGTTCCGTTCGCCACCGCACACGAAGCGCGCGCGATACTTACACTGTTACTTGAATCGCGTTTGCGGTGTTTGTTTGCGAACCCGGGAACTTCACCAACTGTGCAAGGTAAACGGGCGCGCGTGAAACACCACCACAACCAGCGACGCGACGACAAGTCGAACTCGTTAGGTCTACCGCGATCGGTTGTAACGTAAGCTCGTGAGACCGTGGGATCGTGAGATAGTCAAACAAGCCTGGTGTTTGGCCTCATGCTGGATGAGATCTGTAACATGGCAGCGCGAACAGCACACCGTCATTCCTCTGGCTCGCTGACTTCGTTTTCTTTTCTCACTTTCTTCCGACTTTGCTTTACACTCGCGGTTTGGCCGACTCGCGTCAAACCGCGTGATACGAGCTAAGAAATTGCGTGATTGTTTTTTTTTTCTTCGATGATCTTTCGGTCGATGTCCCAATCATTGACACGTTCGATGAAATTGCGTATAGACAACTTATACATGGAATTTGGCATATATAATCAATATACTTAATATATACAGTATGTATACGTTATATATAGATTATACAACTTGATGTATACTCCATATATTAAATATAAGTGCCCAATTCTTCGTGTAAGCAATAAATAGTCCATACATACCTTTGGTCAATTATTAGGTCTTCAACCTTCTATCGACTGGTTTGTCTTCCTTTCTCGTCGCCGACGGTAACACCGTCCAATACATCATCGTGTGAACGCGGCCAACGGGCACGACAGAGTTTTTTTTTCGTCCCGGTTCTTCTGTTTCACGATGTTTGGTGAAACAGTTTGACGGGCTTACATAATTGCCGAGTAAACGTTGACTGTCGCTCTTGGACTCGAACCGTCGAAGACGTTGCCGTTCGTGCGCCTCGGCGAGGGCGGAGACACACACGCGCGTTCACTTCGCTCTCGTCTCCCGTGGAAAGAGAGCAAATATTGCCAAGCGAGATCGCGTCTTCGCGTCTCGCGTAGAAGGACGTTTAGGCCCAGTTATTACCTATAGTAGAAACGGTTTTTTTTTCTTCTTCTTCAACCTCTCAGAGTTTGCCATTGCGGTGCTTCTCTCCCTGTTCGTTTGTTTTCCCCTCGCACCTCGCGTCGCCATCGTCACTCAAACCCCATTCTTCTCCGGAATAAATCTTCGCGGCAGGTGAGATGAGAATATCGGACGGAATGAACGAGAAAAAAAAACCCCGAGACACCCGAGCCGAGATTGTCTTGTAATTAGCACGTAACATTTTTTTCACACGAAATTGACAAATGTGGGAGAGTCGGCTAATATCCAAAATTCGTCACAAAAGTGCGAACAATGTAGACGGTAACCATGCGAAGTGACGTTAATCGGCGTGGCTTTTTGTATCGTACCTTTCATCCAACTGGTCTGGACGTAGCAACTAAATTACAGGTGTAAATATGCATCCCCCCCCTTTAAAAACCGGGAATAATTGATACGTGATGATGAGTGAACGGTAGATTAAAAAAAAAAGAACGCGCGAGTCGAAAAGAAGAAGTCCCGCGGAGTCCATCATCCGTCTCGTGAGGCTCGTTACGAAGAGATGAAGGGCGGTCCAAATACCGGACAAATTGGCACGACTCCCACACTAGGCGTCGTTCGAACAACCGACGAAAAGAATATCGGAAAAGATTATACTTGGCGAAGAGAATATAATACCGCGAGTCCCGGTACTTGCGAACGATCATAACGAGCCCTCTTATATACCGCCGGGTTCTCTCCGCACACTCTCAGTTATATATTACGCTTACGCGTGTGTAATTGCGAGCATCGTGTGCGGGGTCCTCGAAAGCGAAACTTGATTTATGTCTTCATAAGCGATACGTGCGAGCGAGCGAGCAAGTGCAATAACGCGCTAGCGTATATGCAAGACTATCGAATGTTTCGTGTGGGCCGAGAGTACGAACTCCTTCGACTATGCGAGTCGCGCTTTCGAGACAAAAGAAAACTTTTTCCCGGGAGAAGGGAAAATTACGAAAAAAAAAACGTCGGTGCGGGGTTTGCAAAGAATAATTTGTTAAATTTTCCAAAATTTTTTTTTTTTTTTTAATAAATACAGAATTACATGAAACGTAATTATCCGGTAATTTATTATTCTGCGACTATCTCCCCAATAACAATAACACGCAAAAATGTTTCTATTAATATCACATATATTCATGAATATCGTATACAAAACTTTTTTTTTTTTTTTTTTCATTTTTAATTTATTCGAGTACCGTCCCTTACTTACTCAATGCTAACACTACGATCAACTTGAAATTAAACAAAATAATGATCATGATATGAATTAAAAATCTTGAATTGATTTTACGTAGCGATTTGTCATTCGAGGTGAAAAAAAAAAATGACGAGAATCGTCCGAAAAATAAAGAAAAAAAAAATTTGAATAGAATTCCGCGTCAGGTGTTTCTCCCGCGTGATTTATCGCTACGTTTATAGGCGTATTTATGGCTGACCATTGAAATTGGATTAGCCGGTCAAAAATCGCGATAGCGCGAGGCCGTCTCTCGGAGAATACGAACGTGGCGAGTTTCGGGGCTCTCGCGCGAAACTCATAAACATTCAACCGTGTTCGGGGAGCGCGCGAAGCCTTATTAAGGAGTCCTCGTCAATTTCGTCGGCTACATTTTAACCCACGTTTCGTTGCGAGAAGCGGCGGGCAGTATCATCCCCGCAGCTCCGCACACCCACGCTATTCGGAACGACCCCCCGTGGACCCATTCCCAACCGCCTAATTACCGAACAAGCCCCATATCCTCCGAGTGCACTGGCCCTGCCAGTCCATCGGATTGCTCCGCGATGAGAAAACCACAGAAACTTCGAGGTCGAAATAAAACCTCTTAACATCCAATTTCTTTTTTTTTTCGGCTTGCGTACCACGACATCGAAATTTCGAAGGTTCATTAGCCATCTTCGGTGGTAAATAAAAATAATAATTGCTCGGAAATTCTGCCAGCGAAAGATTCTTTTAAAGAAATTTCGCCGAGTAAAATGAAAACGTCTCTGAATCATAAAACTGTACACGTTGGGTTTATTTAATTAAAAAAAAATTATAATGGGGATTCATAATGGCGTCCGCGAATGAAGGAAGTGCACAAAAAGTGATCGACTATGTTGGATTTGTTCGAAAATCATTAATATTTGGTTGCGAATTGGTGATATCTGTGCCATTGTGCATGTCCTCAATAGTCTGGAGTGAGCAGCCCTTGGTTTCCGGCATTATGAAGTAAAGAATAATAACACCGGCAAGCAGGGGAATGCAACAGATGAAGAATGTCGTACCGAGACCAAGATTGTCCACGGACAATTGAAACAGTTTCATGGAAACGACAGATCCAATAGCCGCCACTATTGTGTAACACGCGGCTCCTTGAGCTTTGACATTGGGTGAAAAATATTCGGACATAACAATCGGCCCTAAGATGTGAGGTCCGATCGAGATACTTGTCATGTATCCTAATACACTGATAAATGGTACATACGTGACAGTGGAAACGTCATAGCCATTAGTTTTCAGAGTGTAAAAAGTTCCATTTGCTACGAGACTAGTCGCCATGACTGCGGTACCGCTGAACAGTACCGCTCGGCGACCGATAGTATCGACCACCATGATACCGACACAACTCGCGATCAGTGTCACCGACGACATTATTATAACCAATATGTTGAGTGATACATTTAATTCCGATTCCGCGAAGATCGCGTAAGAATACGTCGGTATAGCCAGAGAACCTGCGTACAATTGCATGTGTAAAAGTACAGTGAGAATAATGAATGCCCTTCGACTCCCACGATTCGTGAAGAGATCGAAAACTGTTGATGTCTCTGCTCTCTTCTTCTTCATGTACTCCATCATCAGCGTCAGTTCGGCTTTGACGTTCGATGTTCTTCTCAACCAAATCAGTGACTTTGTTGCCTTTGCTGTCTCATCTGCGTTATCGGACGATCGAATTAGAGGTTAACGATAGTTCGAAGACTGGTACGAGAGGGACGGATAGTTTGGATCTGTTGACCCATTAAGGTAGTTATCGCGCGGTATCGATTTTCTTAAGATATTCTTCAATTTTCGTGTATTCATTATTTAATGCGTCTTCAATACACGTCTGAAGTTGCAGCACGATTTACCACTCAGAACCAAAGAAAAAAATGATTAAAAAACGTCTTTATTCTCGGTATTCTCTATAAAACAACATGGTGGATTACATTTTTGATCACCGTAAACGTATCCTTTTTACCATTTTGAACAAACTTTTTTGAGGGTTAGACAGATGTCTAATCCTTACTTTCACGAAATTTGGAAACAATCCACCACGTGTACTTCGAAAAATTCAATTTTGTAATCATTAATTAATAACATTTTGAAATTATTATTACGCAAAATCGATAATTTCATCACCTCCATTATGCTTGATTTTTTTCAGATTTTCAGACCACTGAGAAGTGTTTGCAATTCCCTCTTTTTACTCTGAAACTTATGTGAAGTCAGACTGTTCGCACGACAACTACCTTAACTGCGAAACGGTAACTAAATTTTCGTAAATTTTTAGTACCAAAAGTGACCAAATGAGCGAATATTTATAATATTCGCTATTCTGATTTCACACTTGCATGGGTCAATCGTTATTAAATATTGATGAACTCACCCTTCATCAAGTGGTAGTACGGTGATTCCGGTACGAATAGCAGCAAAAATATGAGAACACAAGCAGCTATTGCTGATATCATGTTGAGATCGGCCAATGTAACGTAAGGGCCAATTATTATGATCAGAAGTATACCAGTATTCGCGGTAACCGTACCAATGACCCCCAATGCGCCTCTGACTTTGTTGTCCGTTATCTCACCGACGTAGATGGGTACAACCGATACAGCTATACCCATTCCGACACCGGCGAGTATCCTTGCGAACAGCAAACATGGGTATTGCATCTCGATGGTCATTATAACGTACGACAAAATCATCGGTATGCCGCACATTAATATCATTGGTTTTCGTCCGATTCTATCGACGAGTAACCACGTCAAGATCGGACCTGTAAGCGAACCGACCCCCACGATACTCGTTACCCAACCTATTTGATCGCGATCCAAAAATATTAGTGAATCGGGCCTCGAAAACATCGGTATTACCGTCGTTCCCCATCCGAGTACTGTTCCGGACACGAAATAGCTGCACATGTTCACTGAAACGTATATTTTTATGAACAGTAGAATAATCATCGTTCGTCCGATTGCAGAAGTTCGACAAAAACAATATACCTGCGATGCACGCAAAAATTTGCGCGGCGATCGAATTCATTCTGACAATTGTCGCATCGATACAGTTTTGATATATTTCGTCGAGCAGCGATTCGACGTATCGGAAAACGTTGTTCCGTTCGGTGACTTCGGCGAAATTCCCATGCCAACTGCGACATCAAAGAAGTGTACACCTACCGGATGCTTATCTTGTTATCAGAAATGTCACGGAACGATTCCTTTGTATACAATGGCATCGACTCGGTAAAGTGTGCGATAACCGCGACTCGTGCGCATCATATGCAGACAAATAGAAGTAAACTTCTGGAGTTCTTGCAAACTTAATGTTATGCATTTCCATGAATATGTATCGAAAGTTCTACATATCTATTGTTATTGCGACTTTATGCAAAAACGGCTGGCAGCACAAAAAAAAAACGTACAATCGGTTTCAGTTATCATTCGCTACATCGTTAGTATCGCTTAAAGAAAACTTACGAAAATCAAACAAAGCTTTTGACTTCTTAGTTGTACAATGCGTACGCACGTGGACTGAACACAGTTTTTTACGTCTACAGCTCTGGCAACTACATGATCTCATCATCATTTCTTCGGTTTACTATCTGCCTGAAGGTTGGATGACTTGAAATCATCCACAAAGTTTTCGGTGTCCAATTCGTTCGCCATGTAAATTTAGAGACGGACCAACGCATGGGAAAAGGCAAGAATCGATCAGTACCAAAATAAAAAAGAAACATACGCCGCGATGTTCTAATTTCTGTCGACCTTGTCAGTATTTTTCGATGACTCAGCGAGCAACATTTGTCCGAAACGGCCAACATCGAGTTTATCCTGCAGTGTATCTAATAAAACTACAAGATTATTCTATATCTATACAGCATTGTATAAACAGTATAGACAGGGCGTATTATAGATCGACATCTCAGCGCAGTGCGACCGATTCAAATTGAATAAATCAAATGGTCTGTAAGAGACCACCTTCGTGTCTCGTGTTGCAGTCTTGCAAGATCCACAAGTTAACCCGATGCATGTGTTTGCCCCTTTATGTATACATGGTGGACCACGTAGCGCAACGACAACGACAACGACAACGATGGGGTCTTTTCTTGTATACTATATATGCTTGTTCTGGTTCACCGTTGAAGTTCCAGAGTTTGCTCCGTCGAGGCGACTGCCGGTCCGCGTATAGTCGGTCCCGCGCGCTGACGGGCCATCAGATAAGGCCCCGTGTTTGCGTAACCTCTCACCTCTTCCTCCGAGGCCCGGATCAGCTCTCGTCGGCACTCGGGGATGCCCTGAAGTGCTGGGACGCCCGTGTTCCGAGGCATGTAAGCCGAACGCTCTGCGTTATGCTTGTGCTCTCGACGTGACGGACAGGCCACGCGGGCGTCTCTAGCTTCTCTCAACGTTTTTTTTTTTTTTTTTTTCTTTTCTTTATTATCCTTTTTTCGCCACGAGACGAGCTGATCGTTTAAAAGCTTTCGAGGCCTGGCGCTTCGCACCGTGTCGGTATTCCTGCGTCGTTCACCGGCTTCATTCTCGCCCACCCTTCGAACGCTCGTGAGCACGTCTTCTTTCAACTCTTTGCTCGTTCACTTCCGCAAGAGGCTTTTGAATCCAGGGAGGCGTCTCGCCTTAATAGCCACAGAGAACTCGTCCTCTTGATCGAACGCTGAATCTCAGACACCCAAACTTTAGGACTTCACCGGCATTATCATGGAACTAATGATCATTGCTTTCATTAAAATAGCCCACTATGTAACGAAACATCACTGAACAAGCGTAGTTTTCCGGTGTGTTTCAAGGTCGTGTGGGACGGAAAGACGATTCGAGGACTACAGCCTATCTGAGTAACGGAAAGACGGCTTCAACTTCAAATACATGTTCTTCTTGAGTAAAGATTCTTCTACATGATACAAAATGATCATAATAACCCGTTCCTGACTATAAAAACTTTTTTTTTCTCATGACACTGATTTACTAACTACAGATAGTTAAAAGAATGCTGGGTCGACGATTACGAGAATGATAGACGTGAAAAAAACAGTATAACGAGAGAATCACGAAAACGATCGAATCAGTAGCCGAGCCGGATGTGATCCGGCGTTAATACTTCGTTAGGATAATATCATGATGGAAAATAATGCGACACTCGTTGTCTCGCGCAATTATACCCTTGTCATTTTCTCATGTCGTAGACACTCGGATACATTGACAATTACACGGCGAAATCGCGAGATTTGCGAGATACGTCATCTACATCGACAAGCAAACGGCAAGAAGGATAGTAGGTATACCTGCATCTATAGGCTGCAATAGCGGCGCCACGTCGATCGCCGCCGCTCATCCTCAATCGACTAATTACCCCGGTAATTAGGGTCCCGCCCGAGGTTGGGGCATTAATCAACATCGAATTGATTTGTTAGTTCGTTAAAAGAGGTCTCTCTTGAGTACGCGCCCGTGGTGTCCCGCCGTGAGTGTGAAAGGATCAAAGGACGAGAAGATGAAGGTAAGAGAAAGTATAAAAGGGATAGTATAATACATTCAAAGGTAGAAGAAGACGAAGAAGAAGAAGAAGAGTATCGGAGAAAAAGATGAACGAATAAAAAAGAAATAAAGACACAACGAATGAGATGATCGAGGCGAGATGGATGAGTGGAGGGAAAGAGAGGACGCTAAAAAGAAGAAAAAAAGAACAAGAATGAGAAGAAGAAGAGTCCTTCCGATAGGGAAAGAAAGAGTCCAAGAAGGTCTGAAGCATTCGAAGTATCGCTGCGAAGAGGACGTAAAATCGAATCACCATTAGGCAGCAAGCCGTATCTCTGGGTTCGATGTAATAAACCAATTCTCGCAGAGCTCGCTAGGCATAAGAGCAGCCGACAACGCAACCAGTGAGAAACGCACCTACTACACATGTACAGTTCATAGTATATTATAAAGCAGTATATTTGTACGAAGGTTAAAAAAAAGCCCCCACACATACAGAGAAAAGAAAAGAAGTATGGTCGCTGAGCCAAGAGACCGTCGTCTAATTGGACCGCATTCCAATGGGGCTTCTCTCATATATGCTTTACCGGAATTTTCATTAGCGCCGACTTTGTCGTGACGGAAGAGACACGGACCGGTGCACCCGTATGCATCCTATGTACGAAGAGGGGCACCATAGGGGCACGAACTCAGTGCGATGCGCCTAGATCGTTGGATGCACCCTACATCCAGTTTATATCTATACAGTTTAGGACGTTCCTCGACGCTCGGGATCGTACTGTATACAGAATACTCTATCCCTTTCTCCGTTTACGACGAGGACACACGTTGTGGGAGCCCCACGAGATGTAGTGCTGGAATTCCAGTCGTTGAACAGCGGTACCGAGTTGCGCCGAGAAGTTCCGCGGCCAACACAGGCGTTCAACAGAGTAAAATCTTGATCACATAATTTTCTCGCACCGAGCGAAGGGCGCCTTAGCGCACCTTGGGAGAGGACCACTGGTTATCTCGTTTTACAAAACAAAAAAAGTTGACGTATGTAGGTAGGCTTTACCCTGAACTGGTGTTGCTGCTGTTGGTCACCCGTACGCCGCGATCCAACTGCGTACAACATATCCTCCAGAATCTTATGTTTTCATCGGCGCTGAACGACCCACGAGTAAACGAACGAACGGATTTGCCTATGCAACTACTCTTATATTTTCCAACTTCAGAAACAATCCGCGAGCCTTTCGCAATGGCATTCACGTTCGTGCTGAGAAAATAACTCCCGGCGCCTGCGTTATCTGAATTTTGCGATTAGTAGTTGACACTCGGAATGTGGGGATATTGTGCAATTCAGCGCATTTGATACGATTCTATTGCAGATTAGCGTCTGATTTTGGATTAGAAACTGCACTACCGATATCAATGTCAATATTTGATCGCTAGAAAGTTCTTTCGGTTTCTGATAATTCGCAAGTTGGAGTATTGTTATTTGGATCTCATTTATTCTGTATTTAACTTAAATATTCCATATCGGTAATCTCAGTCGTATTTCATTTATGTACGTTCGCATGATGTATCGACGCTTCAGTGACCTCCGCACTCGCTTGACCCAAGTTACCTAAGTCGTTTTAGCAGTTCGATCGGAGAAGTAACACAGAGCTGAAGAGTAAGAAAAAAAAGTCCAAAGGAGCGGCATATAAAGAGCATTATACGGGTTTGGTATAATGCACGCAGGCACATAGCTAACGGGTCCGATCGAACGTTCGACACACCGGTGATCGGTTGGATCGTAGTGGCAGAGAAGAAGAGATACCGCGCGGCCGCTATAATATCGAAGCGGGTTCAAGATTCCTTTTGAGAGAAGCGCAACACACAGCGCGGGCGTGCAGACCCACACGGATCGAGGCAAACGCGTGCCTCGGTCAGGCTAATTGTGTGATATTGTGCATCGACAATGCTCTAATGAAGCATTGTCCATTGCGCGAGCTTACAGGTCGTCGATCGTCCGCGATGGTTCTGTCGAGCGAGTGAGAATCCTTCGCGGCGGCGATGTCATCGGACTAACGCTTCTTTTTTTGTATTATTTAATTTCTCTCCGATTCTCACTCACGAACGGTTCATTTGCAAGGACTCACAGGAATAATCGTTCGTTCACCAAAGGACAGTGTAACGCTGTGCATTACCTAATAGCGAGATGAACAGCGGACGCAAGGGGAATTCGAAGAATAAAGGTGTCGTTGATACAGGTATCATTAAATGGTGTAACAGATTATTCAAACTGGAATACGGCGTCGAATGAATTCATCAAACTATAGTGATCATCAGTCATGTTGGATCAAATCGACAGTGGTGAAGAAAAAGAATCGATAGCATCGATGAAAGAAGGGAAAAGGTCATGGTTTCGCATAACCGGGAAGTAGATATACAACGGCATCACTGATCAGACATTCAGGTATTATCAGACTGGGATTATCTCCCGCTGCGCGAGAGGATTCGTAATCACATATTACCGTTCGAATGCAAAGAGATGTAAGATTTTTGTGTTTACGCGACAATGCATAAGCAAGCGCGGTTCGTTTAAACGGGAGTCGGAAATCTTCTTTGAACTTTAAGAACGGTCATGATACAAAAAAGTTTAATTTTGGTCTGTTGGTTGAAGAAGACCTCCCTGAAACTTCGACTTTCTTACTCCTCATCATACTAAAGTTCATTTAACATAATGGAATTTAAATGCATTTTTACGCTTGAACATCGCGAATTATTCTTCTGTATGAAAATATCATCACGTTGAATCAATCGACAAGAGGAATCGTTTCGCAGCTCATCAAAGTAGATACAGCCTCCGCAGTCCGTGTCTAATCAGACATTCTATTCTCCTTCCGGATTATCAGTTGGATAAATTTTCATCATCATCACAGGGCTCGCCGGCCGAACGAAAACAGAAGCTACATAAGTGTGTTTATTCTTTCGTGTTCGAGCGAAGAAAACCCCGTCGAAGCCCAATCGGGCATCAAGTTGTATGTACTAGAAAATAATAGAGAATTGGGCAGATTGTCGGTACAGGAAAGCCAAAGCGCGAAATAGCTTCCCATGCACGGTAGCGGCAGGTAGGCATTGGCTTTTATTCACGTTGTATTATCGGTGAGAGTGCAAAGGGCTCGTCGGATGTTTCGAAGACGGCGGGGGTTTTCATTTTCATTATCCACCAGTGCAACACACCAGACCCGGAGTGCTATATGGCAGAAGAGATTTCTTCGTGATGCGGTAGTAACATAACCGCTACGCACCAATACATCGCAGCAACTGAGAAACGAACGAATCTTATGCGCGCATGAATTCACCTTCATCATTCCGCGCGGTAAAAGTTATAACTCGATTATGCGTCTAACTAGCAATTTCAATACTATTAAGAGTCGGCGGAGGGCCGGGCGCCGCCGCCGCCGCCACGGCCACGTTGCACAACTCTGCAATGAGGGCTGAAGAGTCTCCACAGAATGGCCCCAGCAGTCCGGTGAAGCCCGACTCTCGCGTTCGCAAGCTTCAATGTGGCAAATGTTTTGTCCGTTCGGACAAAAACTCGGACAATAGATGACCGTCCTATCTACGCATATAATTCAAACGAAACGCGCCGCGCGCCGATTGGATTCACCGGTAGCTACTGACGGCGAAAGAGCCGCTTCTCCTCGAGGAGTCGAGATATGTGCTCATGCTTTCAGTTCGGCGCTTGATCTCTCTCTGGCTATACGCATTTGCGTGCGTAGACGTTCCCAATGCCTGTTGTACCTCCATCAACTCTTTCACCCCTGTTGCTCCTATCCTCTTCAGTTCCCTCGTCGATCTCACTACCAACGTCACAAATGCGCATTTGTATCTCACTCGGCGATAGATGCGCGAACGAATTAACGTTACAAGGGATAGCGAAACTTCAAATCGTAAGCGTATTCTCTATTTGAACGTATGCCGTGAAATTGTTATTTTTTGCAAAAGCGACAATGTTGAAACTTAATGTACAACAGGACTACAATCGCCGAATAAACCTAAAAAAAAACCCGGAGAGGGAAACGGCTAAGCGATACGCTCGCCACCGTCGTTACATGCACCTGATTGGTCATTTCCGTATTTGACGATGTCTCCGAATCGCGTCAAATACGGAAAGTTCCACTGTATATCCCGTAGATTTTAGATACATCTTCCAAGACATATTCGGCAGATATACATAAGGTACATAAGAGACATTACACTTTTCGCCATTTGATATAAATATATTTCATTTCTTTTGGGGCGGTTAGCCCCCTCCCGAAAAATATAATGCCTCTCATATAATTTGGAAGCAAAAATTCCGTGCCGAATTGGGTATTAGGAAAAATTTTCTCGGAAGGGTATCAAATAGTCAATGTCGATATACCCCTTCGCAATACACGAGTATGTAACGCTGGGGCTTAGCGGCCTGTAGGGAGGGCATATTATATCCCGTTGGCCAGCCATCTCATATCCCTCTCCCTCCATTCTTTCTCTCTATTCCTCTTTATTCTCGTAACGGGCATGTCCGCCTTGAAATAAAATCGCCGATAGTATCTCTCCTCAATGAACTCTCCCACGCCTATGCCTCCTCTCTGCCCGGTCGCGAATCCACCCGCCCCACGTTCTTGACTATACTCAAGTATAATATACAATGGCAATGTGTGTTGTTCCCCTGTCTCTGTGTACGCCCGCCTGTCTGTCTGTGAGCTTTACCTAGTATTTCTGTCTGTGTATACAAACGAGACAAAGCTATACATACATTAACATGGACCAAGCAACATGTGCGTTTCAGCGGTGTATTCGGGAATACATGCTATGCGCATGTGTATGTATGTGTGGCTATGTATGAGAGCGTATTATACCGTCGGTTTGTTCTCCACTGCGCTGAAGCCACCATAATAGTATAATACTCCAACACCTATGCCGGTAACGTGTTTAAGCTTTCACGTGTGCACGGATATGCTTGAGCGAGTGAGAGATGCTGCGTGAACGTTAACGGGAGAACAGTTCAGGTCGAGAAAGGGAAAGAATGAACGAAAGAAAGACAGAAGTTCCAGGTTCCAGGCAGCAGCATCAGCACATGCAGCAGCAAAGGGGTCTGCTAGGCTCAGGGTCCATCGGGGTTCGACCCCCGACCCCGGCACGTATTCGCCACACCCGCACACCGATGCTTAGACCACGAAGCAGCACAAGAAGAGGAAGAAGAAGAAGAAGAAGAGATGCTTAGGTGGGGTCGCGCTGAGGGGCCCGGCAGGCTTATACACCCGGCAGGTCTTCCACGCCAGCCTTCTGGCCTGTGTATAAGATTCGCTCTTTTCTCTCCTCTCTTCGCATGCAGTGTGTGTATGCAGTGTACCCGGTTGCCCCTCTACAACCTCTGGGGGCCTTACTATGCGCTTCGGCTTGACTTAACCGCACTCAGCTCACAAGCATATATGTACACCCGCGGAATTAATAGCCGGACTCCGTGTAAAAATCAACGTAATGTGATTACGACGCTGTCTTTCGCTCGTTCGTGAGCGAGGGAGCGAACTCGGGAGAGCGCGGCGCGCGAGCCCAGTCTCCCGAGAGAGCCCCACCGTTCTTGACTCTCCATTTCCACGTACGTTTCGCCCGCGAGTTCCTACACTCGCGGTTTACATATATATATATATACTTTTGTATATATGTAGATTCCGTCGGTGTAACGGAGATACGATGGTTATGTATCTATATCGGTGCAAATACCACGTTAGATACAAATACGCAGTTGGAGTTTACGGTCCCGTGAACCTTTGTGACCTCGACGAATGTCTACCCCTCTTTGCACAACTTTCGTTTCCAACCCCGTCGCAATATCGATGAGTTTCATAGGTCGTTTTGAATTTTATAGACGATTTATATTAAAAATTGTTGCCGCTTCGGTATATGGTAACATTTTCGCTGCAATGGTCACACCGATGGTTCAGCCATCAATTATTGACATTTTTCACGAAAACTAAGAATATATATTTTAGAATATATTTCTGTAAATCTATGTTACCAAATATATACAAAATTAAATTATTAATATTGTTATTATATAAAAACGTTGAATTTCATGTAATTCTGATATATTTTTTTGCATATACCTTTTATCCCTTTAAGATTATGTGGTGTCTTATTGGTATGTAACTCTGATGACAAAAAATTTAAAAGATCGGAATACTTGAAAAACCGAATAAAGATTTTAAATCGCCAGTGTCTCGACGGAATGTCTGAAAAATACGTGTACTCGCCAAGGGTCACGCGACCTATCGAGGTCCCAACCCCCTTATCGATGATACATTGTAAATGCGAATGACGCAAGAGCTAATGGAAATATTTAATAAGACGATAATTAAAGTCGATTGATGCAGTTCGCAGTCCTATGATTGTAAATTAAAATTTAATTATTATTGTAGTCATCATTAATAGTGTATGATGCATAGTTCAATATGCCAAGAAAATGCCACGTTGGTTTAATCATATCGAACGATCCCATGACCCTTGTTGACCTCATGGAATTCCCTCGACGCAGGTTTACCCGTTTTTTCTTTATTTAGTACGCAGTTTCATCATTTCAATCTGAAACCTGTCGCATAATCGTCGATGCCTGCTTCTCCATCGCCCGGGCATTTTTGCTTTTTTTTTTTTTGTTCCCCATTGAGATTCCAATATGCGCCAAGGTATTAATGACGCTCGAGTTTATGGTACAATTTTATAAATCTGCCTTCGCCCATTGTCGAGTACAGTCGCGCCGGTGGCGATTCTCGATAATTTGCGAGATCATAAATAATTTCGAGGTTGAAACATATTCAACGGTTTTGCCCCCGGCGTTTGCGAAGGATCAGCGAAGGAAAGAAGAAACCCCTTCCCCCCTCTGCCCTTTCATATGCACACACAGTAGAAATCGTTGCGCGTGTCTTTTCACCTTCGATACTTTGCTGAAGCACCACCAACAGGCTTGGCAACAGCCACCAGAAGCAGGAACATCACGGTGAACGCGAACAAAATGCGACACTATGTATAGCCGAGTGCGCGTGTGTGATGTGGCGGTAGGCGGTGGATATGCCGGTGGATCGCACCGTTGAACCCTAACGTGGCACTAAGGCTCTCTCGTCCTCTTACCTCTTTCGACGCGATATTCCGGGCCCTCTATACTCACTCGGGTCAGGTCGCCTATGCAAATGAGACCGGAGTTCTCTCTCGAGAGATGCTTCGCAGCGCGAGAAGCAAAATTCCAGAATCATCGCAGACTTCGAGAGCCAAGCACCGGATGGCTATGCCGACGGGGGCGCGCGTAAACGAACGATCTTTTTGCGTTATACGATCGATGAAATGAAGTGTACCGTAAGCATATGAAGTTGCTGGAAATCTAGCATGATTTTTTTCTTTTCGTTGCTCATGAATTTCTCAAGGAGAATAATAGTCGAATTAAGGGTGCATAGGGAGGGCAATATGGACCGGGGAACCACAAGAAGAATTAAAAAATTAATAACGAAATAAGACGTTCTCTTGCCGCTTACGGAGCGTGCATCGCTGCGTATTTGCCAAAGAGTGAGATTCCCGTGAAATTCAGAGCGAATTCCGAATACTTTCCAATTTAATAAAAATCTGAAAAAAAATCTGAAGAAAAAAATTATTTGCTAATTTTTTTGAATACTTATGATTTCGTTGAGAATTTTTTCTAATTTTCGAAAATTAGAAAAATTCTCAAAAAAATGCATAAGTATTAAAAAAAAAAAATTGAATATATATCGGCTGAAGAAAAAGTGAGGTTACCGGATAATTCATTGAACAATGATTTTTTTACTTATTTGTTAACAACTTTTTGGAATTATTATGATACATCCTCCTTAAACGAATTATGATATCCTGAATTTTACAATAATGTATTAAAGGTTTTACTATTTGTTTTAATGTTAATATTATAATGTCTATTAATTATAATACAATATCTGCTGTTTCTATAATCAGCCCGGATTGTCATTAATACCTCCATTATTCTGGCCGCAAAATAAAATTACATCGGTAACACATATCACAGCAATGTAGCAAACAGCCGATACATCTCCTGGCATTAGTATTGGTCAGCAGTAGTATACAAGATTGGAAAAAGTGCTACAAGAAGCCGAAGAGACAGACGTTGGCAATTTAATGAAGTGCAAGGCAACGTCCCTATTGCATGGAGCATATTACGAAGATTTAGATGGTTGAAATCGACACGATGTGCAATACGGTGCCGTACTTCGAATAAACAGCGGAATAATACCGTACGGTTATGGGGGTCGCTACGGCTAAATATATGAGGTGATGCCAAGGAGGAGAGGAAAGGGGTGCGCCATGGGTGGCCCTCGAGCCAAGAAGCCCTGCGTTTTCGACCAATTCGCAGCACAAGCTGTAGACGCGTATCATATATAGACGCGCAAAATATCATCGTAACAGGCATCTCGACAAATTTATCTGTATTGACCGTAAAACAACTAACCTGGCAAAAAAAAAAGATTCCGAGCTCCCTGCTTGCTCCGCTTCTTCATTTTCATCCCTCCAACTGCTGCAACAAAAAAAACGAATCAAATCTGTACAGTTTCGAATTTTTTAAAAACATCCGGCTATATAGTACGATCATTCGATTGAATAGTTCAAAACGTCTGATAAAAATATTTCGCGATTGTTTTTGTTATAGAGTTTCGGCAATGCGATAGATTTTAATTGAAAATAATAAAAAAATGAAGTTAGACGCGAACGGACGGCGAGGACGCGTGTGAAAGAAAGCCGCCAGTTTTGCGCCGAAGAACTGCAAGTCCGAGGATATATGTGTATGCGTTCGTAGTGTATATACATATATAGTAGTACCGAGTCTCAAGAGATTTCTATGTACGTCGAGCTCGTAAAACGAGGCCGGTAAGAACACAAAACGTACCGCGGCAAAGGGGAACGAGAGCCAAGAACTCACTGGGGGCGCTGGTGGAGAGAGAAGAACGTGTTCCGGCCAGCGCACGTCAAGACCGTCCGTCCAGAGACGTAATCTTATTAAACGGCTATTAGCTGCTCGCCGGGGCTTGTCAACATTTAGACATCTGGCAGACACGCTGCATTCTACTTCTATACACGCCTACACGTCGAGGCGACCGATGACGCGAACCCAATGCGCATGTACCTATGTGCCTTCTCGCGTTCTTTCTTACACATCCGTAAAGAACGATCGAACATTAAGGCGATGCTGATGACCGGCAGCCGCCTGAATCCTGCGATGACATTAGACGTCGACGCTGGGTGAACGCTTTTAGTCTCTTAGCAGACATTGCATCGTTTCGCAATTTTTTTCTTAATACAGTACATCAGAGATGTAAAATCAAATAACATTTATCGAAACTCCACAGCCTTTTTTTTAAATTATAAACCGACATTTTTGAGTTTAGGTTGATTGGAAAAAAATCTTTAAAATGATTTTCTTTTGCTAAAACATAGTGATTATTTTTCCTAAAATCGTTTTCTCCCACTTTAACGCTTCCGTAATATAAAAATATGCGGCTATTGCTGCCAAGACTTTTTTTTTTTATTAAAAACATCTTAATAATGAATTTATGATTAAATAATAAAATAATAATTTAAATAATATTTATTTTTTAAATGATAATTGATACATTTTTTTAATTAAAAAAAAATTGAAGAGAAAGGAGTGAGTAGAAAATTGACTCACAGTGCCTTAAATTGAGTTTCCCGATATGAATAATTTTTAAATTAATTTGGCTTCTAAAAAAGGGGTTTTTTTAAAGGAAGCGACCGAAGGAGTTGCAACAATTTTCAACGTAACTGTATTGGCACGGGTCGTTGAAGCATGAGAAGTAGTGAGTCCTGTTTAGAAGGCCTTAACTGAGAGGCCGAACCTTCGTGGGAAACATCTGTGAACTGCATGTAACTCGGACACATAATAATATTGTACGCGTTATGAGACTCTCGTCGCCCAAGCGACGAGGAGAATATCATGTGCTGAGAGCAAAGAGCCATCGCACACAGAGTGTGTCCCGAATTCCTAGGTACGAGGATAGCGCTGAGAGTAGTCACGCTCTCGCGTTGTTACGATCGAAATGAGTGACGTGCCTGAGACGTGAACATCGGGCGCGACCCCCCGCTGTCGAATGTCGTCGAAGCCCCCCCTCCTCACCTTTGAATAGCCGGATTGGCTGAGAGTGACCGATGTAGGTGAGTTTGTTTCCGGTTAGCGAAGAACAACGGCGCAAAATCGCGAGAGAACGAGGTACACGTAGAGGATGGAAGTTACAAAGAGAACGATGATTTACGAAAATGGGGCTATAGCTATTGTTAAAGAAATCAGACAAAAGTGCAAATAATTGATTAATTAATGAAATCATTGCGAGGCAAAACGCCTCGATCGCTTTCGATAGACTCTAAAAAGCGCTGAATAAAAAAAAAAATTCAAACTGAGTGATGTCGGCCGATCATCGATTTTTTATAATGTCTAATTAGTAAAAAAAAATGGTAGAAAAAAAATCCAAAAAAAGTGGAAGTCGGGACACATTCTTGAAAAAAATGCCGAGACCCTATCTCCTGTTCCGTGGATGCGATGCGCTCGTGGAACGTGCGTCATAACAATAAGGATGCCAGAGCGAAGAGACAGAAAGGTAGGGATGTACGTATATTTAACGTGTGATCGAATCTTCACTTGGGAACTCGTCGTGGATTGTTTTAAAGTTACCCGAAGTAGGAAGAACACGAGAATGAGAAAGTCATAAGGTAAAATCTTACGTATGGGATAGGGATCCGTTGTTGCGCACTGGGTTAGCACCGCGGATTCGGATCGTCGATGACGCGTATCGGTATACGAAATCACTTGCTTATAGGAAGCGTCTACACGTTGGTCAGCCACGGAACTTGCGAGTAACGGAGAAAATACATCTTCCCCTCTGCCACCCTTTTGTATTCCACGATAAACTAAACATACTAACAGGTATAATAACTAAACTTTATTGTATCCACGTGTTTGTCCCGATTTCGATTCTTTCCACGGATACGCTTTCCACGGAGATAAATTAAATCGAAGCGTGACCAAGAGAGTAGCTTTGGTTTCGCCACTTGGATCGATAAGAGAGACTCTCGATCGCACAAAAAAATAATAATCTCTGACCGTTTTCGATCTTCTGGTGTGTGTAAAAGAGAGTGGGAGAAAATGGACATTCTGGCAAAATGGGCACATGGAAAAATAATTTATTGAAAACAAACAAAAAAAAGATTAAATGGACGGTGAATTAACAACAAATTACCATACAATAAACAAAAATCGGATCCAATTTTATTTAAACTATAAACAATTCGCTGTTAAAAAAAAACCAAAGTAAAATTTGGAAAAACAAAATTAAAGATTTGAAAAAAATTGCTATAAAGATTTGCATTGGGTAAATGTTTTTTTCAAATTTCTTCTCAAATAAAAAAAATGCTAAGCAATTTGACCGATTTCCCATCGCATAGACCGTGTGGCCGTGTTGCCCCGCGTTTGTAGGTGTGTGTCTGTTTGCTAAAACGTTTCCTTTATTTTCCT
Organism: Buathra laborator; assembly: GCA_934046635.1. NCBI lineage: Eukaryota > Metazoa > Arthropoda > Insecta > Hymenoptera > Ichneumonidae > Buathra > Buathra laborator. The sequence continues at coordinate 17,823,159 of OW203895.1, read as the reverse complement.
GGGGTTATTTTTGCGCGCGCTTTGGACGATTTATGTCGATTGGCCGGAAGTGCGACTATAATTACTTGAAATCGCCAAGTTATATCGAAGCGAAACCGATACACAGAGCAGGATTCCCCCTCTGCTTTGTAACAAGTCGAACATGTATCAGTATACACCTAAGCGAAGTCTCGCACCATCGCCAAGGATTGGAGGCCTATAGAGGGTGCAGCAAGGAACAGCAGCAGCAGCAGCAGCAGTAGAGTTTGCTACAGCATCCAAACACAACCTACTCGACTACGTACACGATATCTGGACCAGAATCTCGATCGAATTACCTCTCGAAGTTCGCACGCTTCGGGCGAAAGGATCTAACGTAGAGAGGTGAGAGATTCAAACGGAGACGGAGAATAGAAATAAAAAAAAAAAAAGGAAAAGTAACGAGCGTGATTCTCGTATACGCGGTTGCGAGTGAGATGAAACGAGATATAAAGAGAGGAAGGATAGAAGATTGGTGGAGGAGTGTAAAAGCCAACGGGCTTCGATATGCCGTTCGTTTTACCGAACGAGAAGGTGTGCGTGTGTGCGCGCGCCCCCCAGACACCTTCTTGCTCTTGTTTGCCACCGACTGCGTGTAATTTCTTAGCAAAGGCGTTAATGAGGGGCTTGGCTCGGGACGGTAGATCACCACCGCAGCCAACTCAGACACAACCTGAACCAAGAGAGCGTTTCCTCGTAGTAGTGGTGAAACCGTGGCAAGTGTTAGACTGTAGAAAGAAGAAACCGGGGGAAGGGGTAGTAAGATGCAAGTTCGGAAACTTAAGAAAGGAAAAAGATAGCTTTAGCGAGTGTTTAGTACGCCGGAGATGGAAGAAAGAAAAGAGTGGAAGGAACTGAGAAAGGGAACCAACTTCGTGGTCTTTGGTGTTTGGAGCTCACTATAGGAACCCTTCCTTATACTTGTGCTTCATCCGCGTCTTCGGCTTGTTTTCCTTCGCATATGGGAGGCGATCGGAGAGGCAGAGAGGGAAGAAGAGAGAAAAGAGGAGGTGGTGTGTTCGCGAGGTTGCCTCGAGGTAGTGCTACCGTGTACGTGAATTCCGATCTACGCGAAGATTACGAACGAGCGGGGGAAAGAAGGGGAGAGACGAAAGAGTCACGCGCCCGTTCTCGCCCCGCAGCGAGAGGAAGTATCTTTTTAGGTGACCGGTAACTATACGTTTATCCCAAGATAATGCGGGGGATAATATCTTTGAGGAATAAATTCTTATCGATTGCTTCAATAAGATAATAAGAAAATCAAGCAATCGAAGGAAATGGATAACGATTATCTTCTTTGCATTTGACGAATCGAGAATGTAAGGACTCGAACGTCACGGCTAATGTAGATAAGCAAATGATCGGTAAAAAAAATATTTTTCAATCTTAAATTTTGTTTTAAATAAATTTTCGGGGTCAAGTGATTTGAAGAGAAAAGTATACAACATCGTGTGTAATTGATAATCGATGAGTTTATCGTGTGTGATGATCACGGTGATTCACTACTCGTCACTCGGTGGTATTACGAAACGAAAAAGAAGCCCGGAGAGCGCGGACTGAGTCGTCATCGAGGTCGTGGTTTGCACAGACATTCGCGTAATGTTACACCAAAGTATATCTATCTAGCTTCGTTTTATACATACGAGGACGAAGCGGATCTTCGAGGCGAATTGCAAAATAAATCCTATTAGCTTGGTGAGCTCCGACGGTGCTTTTTTGCATACCGCGAACGCCAGAGCAGAGCTGCCGCTACAGCCTGTAACGTGCTGATTGCGAGCCGTCGAGCTGATAGAAGTGCAACGCGCGCTGCTCGCAAGAGTTTTGCACTTTTACTACGATCTGTGGCTATATACTGCGAAGGTGGTGGTTCGTATAACATCAGCGCGGTTCAACGAGACAGCGCACTTTCAGCAATCACCTCGGTAGTGTACTTTCGCGCATCCTTTGCTTCCAAATAGAGGCCCCGTTACTCCAACGAAAGTGAGAGTTTACCGATGTGTGAAAAAAGTTCTCGCCAAACGGCACGTGCACTTTGTATATACACGTTGCATGGACACGCCTTACATATTTTTTTTTTTTACGAAAATGCAAAAATTCTTGTTTTTTGTAATTCTTGGAACATCGAGTTGTAACTTATCGCGCGGATTTTTCAATTAAGGATATGCGTTACGTAGATAATTTTCAAAATGTACCCTTGAAAATCGCACATATTATAAAAAAAATGCATATGGATTCTTTTTAAAAAATTTTAATTTTTGTCCGAATGGATTCCGAGACATATGACCATAAAGTTGAGTCATTTAACACAAGTGGAATAAGGCATGAAGAGCACCATGTCTGCTGGTAAACTATACATTTACCGAGTCCTTTTTGTGAGAATTTTTTTCTAGAGCAACATTGATATATTGGGAACTGTATTAAAAAAAGAAAATCGAGCGATGTCCACAGATTTTTCGAAGATATTGCTAATTAATAAAAACATTCTTGTCTTTTGAAGTTTTCTCCAATTTCTCACGAAAATTTAATGAATTTTCGAAATATTTAATATAAATAATTGTATATTTAATATAGTGTAAAGATTGCTTAAAATACACATATTTTTATTGCAAAAAAATCCTTTTCCGTTTTTATCGACAAGATAGAAGTTATCGGCAGAAAACGTTTGCCTCGAATCAGCAGTTTGAATTGACAAAAAGAGATCGGAAAATCAAATTTAAAACATATTGTTTACTTTTGATGTTATTTTCTTACATGGCAAGTCCAGTTGTCCACTGAATGACGAGTAGGTGACAAATACGCTAAATTTGTCTCCGTATCATAATCTATACGAAACACACATCGCCATCGATGCGGCTTATCCCCGAAACGAAAACTCTCGAGCTCTCTACACGATGAAATTATTAATTAAATCTTCGTTTTTTTCCATTTGCCTTGCCGTAAATCAACATTATAGCTTTCCCGGGTCTTTGGGTGCGTAGATATAAAGTACAGCCAAGTGTATCACGTAGGAAATACAGTATCGTATCACGTACGTATACCTCCCCCGGTACAGCGTACTTTACCAAGCGCGCGCGGTTGATGCACACACGTCTCTCGAGTTTCGCGAAGGCTCACGAAGTCGAATTGACTCGTTAGAAACGACGTCTCTACTCGCCTATACCCGGCATTATGCTATCCATGCATGTAAATACATACGTATGCCTCGTACGTGCACACGCGAAAGGAATGTCCGGAGCCTCCCTCCCCTCCGCAGTTCGCTCTCTTCTTCGTTGCGATCATTAATCAATAACAATCAATCTTACGCGGCCCGCCGCGTACGGGCACAGAGGTTGTCTATATAGTAACAGTCTGTAGTATATACACACTGACTATATGGTCTTTGGCCCGGCGTGCGAGAGATCGAGCGGTTGAACCACATGCGGAGCTTATCTCAATTAATCCTCGACGAACGGGCATTTTCACCGGTCTCGGGAGCGCGCGAGCGTTTGAAGATTGCCGTATGTTACCTATGTATTAGTGTTCATGCATATACCCATTTTTGATTTTTTTTTTGTATATGACGCGAGTATGTTGGTACTCCACTGGAACTACACCGCAGTCCGGATTGAACCATTATACCCATCGTACTTTATACTTTGCTTCGTTTTACGTAAAACCGCGAGCACCTCTTGTCGTACCCTTAGATCTATTTATCGTTCATCAATCTTCATCTCTACCGGGGAGGCTTGTACTTCTTCTCGCATCTTCGAGGAATATTATACCTTCGTATATCTCATATTTCGAAGTGCGCGCCAATCGCTCGCGGGTAAAAACGCTTCGTTCAGAAGAACGGGGTGAAGTTAAAGCTTCGCAAGGATACTATTCCGATTCGGTGGAAAAGCTAACGTTAAATTAATGCCTTTCGATAATGAGGCCGCCGATCACTTTGTTCATTTTTTTTTAATTCAAATTAAGTTTTTTTTTAAATTAATAATAATTCTTAGCACCGCGAGAGTTATGAGTGATTATTTAAACGATCAATATACGTACGGATTGCATTTTTAGATGAAGAAAATAAAGTTGATGCAAATTGATTAAAGATTTAAAAAAAAATTGATTTATCGGGACGAGACATCGATTGATACATCGAACTCGAGAAGAAGATTCGTACATACATAGTAATATTTAAAACTGGCGATCGATGCATCAAACGTAGACGCGAGGCAGACATATTTCAATGTTACCGAGTCGTAAGAAAAATAAACGTTGCGCGCTCGTGTATATACCTACAATCCCTCTCGCTTTATAGTATTTGCTCTCCGCAACCCGGAAACTCACTCCGCTCAGCCTCACCAACTCCTAACTCTTCGACTGTACAACGAGATGTAACCGTCTCTCGACGCTGCCGCGGCTTTCGCATTTTGCTATGTATTCGAACGCGAGGCGGGGGCGCACCATCGAGAAGCTTTACGTTTACTTTTATACACGATTTGCCGAGTGTTGTAACATTCCAGAAGCTTATTCTTCGTTTATTCGCGTTTCTTCGTTCCGTTTGTTATACTCGATAACTTCTGTTGATACAGACGGTTCGCAGGATATACGTGGCAACGGTTTAACGTACCAATGAAAATAAGTGCAGGTGTTTCGCGCGCGTAAGAACATTGGAAATTTATACATAACGTATTAAATGTGTCTATCGAAAATGTACACTACGCGATAAATATTTCTCTTGTAGATCAGTTATCGATACGTTTCTTTTATTAAGTTTAAGTATTTATTATTACTATTCTTATTAATTTGAGAATTTTTTTATTTTAATTTTTCAACCCTTTTCCCGGGTAAAAAAAATCATACAAATCGTAAAAAAAAAAATTGTAAAAATTGCTGTTTGTCGCACTAACGTACTTTTTTTACATTCAATAAATGGACATTTTGCTCGTATCGACACCTACTGTTCTTTTTCCGCGCCGCTATGAAAATCCGTTTTTTTTTGTTTAACTCCTTTTTGTATTTTTTTTTAATTTAATTTTTCCAGTAACTTTTGTTTTGATCCGTGAATTCCGAGATGCACGTCCGACCAAAGAAAGCGCGTTTCGTCGCGGCCGAGCGACGCGTGACTATCAGCGAACGGAGCGCGTTACGCGCCGCTCCTGCGTGGCCGTCGGACGCGCGTACACCTTATGGTGGGTACACTTTGTTTCTCGCGTATGTGTATCTCCGTGTCCGCAAAGCCATGCTATCCAGCAGCCGTGAAGAAAAGGTCGAGAGAGCCTTCGCGAAAAAAAAAAAGCTCAGCCGCAAACTGCTCCGACTCCTGCGGTCGCGAGAGTCAACGCCCAAAATGGGTTGAACGGTACGCAAAGCCCCTGAGTGCATACCGCAGTATACTAGTAGCTATTGCCGGTTCATGGTGACCAATGGACCACTCGCATGGGTTCATCATGCCGCCTGTCGTAATTTCCCACCAATTTATTACAATAAGCACTGTATCGCTGGCGATTCCCAAAGATCCGTTCGTTCAGTTTTTGCGTTACTAAATTATTTTTATTATTTTTCTCAGGTGAGAAAAATAAAATTATTAATTTTCTATTCTCATAAATAAAGTTAATAAGAATTTGAAGATTTTTTTTTTTTTTTTTTTTTTTTTTCAAGTATGATAATAAAAATTAACAATTCAAAGTTTTTTAAGTTCAACACATAACCGGATAAGAGGTTAGCGTTTCGTATTGATTTTGGAGTGTATATATCCCAGAAATATAGTTTACTCGGAGACGAATGAGACACACATCGAAGATTCTATATTATTCGAGTGATGCCACGAGTGACCCGAAGAAGACTTTCACCCGAGCTCTCGATGCTCGACCTCACGCATATATGTACATACGCACACACGTAGGTTATAAGTACACTGTAAAGAACGAAATCCTCGTGGATATCGCATCTTCAATGGCTCCTCTTGGCAACGGATCTCTCACGGACCCCATATGCCCGCGGATCTCTGTGCCAACACACTCGCGAACGAGTGGCTTTCAAGAGGAATGAAAGGTGGGTCCCCTTCGTTCGTATATACAAAGACCAGCTGAGGGTCAAGAGGGAGTGCGTGGAATGAGGAAGGGGGAGAAAAAAAGAAGACCCGGTGCAAAATCGATTGGGAAATAAAAATGAAAATAACTAATAGGAAGCCAAGTTTTTCAACACCTGTAAATACGGTAATTCATTGGTATCCGTCGAATTTTATGTTACGAAAACTTAAAAAAAAAAAATTTTCAACGCAGAAGCAAATTTTTTTTTACAAATTCTTCTTTACAAAATCAGACGAAAATTGTTGTGAATATTGGAATGCGATAAAAAAAAAGTTACAGATAAAATTTTCGTCTTTTTTCATGCAACTCGAATATGTCGTGAATTTAGACTCTTACAGGAAAATACATTTTCAAATAATAAATTAATCATTCAGAAAATTGAATAAGTTTTATGTTTTTTTATTATTATTATTTATGGAAAATTTATTTTTGTATAAGATTATTTTTTTATTTTCGCAATTTAAAAAAATGTTAAGATTACAATTTTGCCACAACATCCTCTCACGCATAAGTATACGAACCGCGAATATCCAGGATTATGGAAATCAGTCGAACGAGACGCCGTTCATTCGCACAGACGTCTCGTCCGTTTGTCTCGCTTTCTGAAAAACTCTCATATCTTTCGTCTCGCGGTATGTATGTTATTTTCCATGCACGCCACCGCCGAGCCATAAGTTATCCGTTTGATGATCCAGGAAAAGCAACCGTGGGGACTCCGATCAACGAGAATCCTTCGATTCTCGATCACATCTCGTACTTAGCGCGGTGTGTTTATATATCTAACTGACGTGGAAGTAACCGAGGTGTGTTAACAACAAAACTTTGACTTCTTCAGTAGGAAATTTAGTGCTCGATCATTATACACTCGTCCTATAGAAATCGCTCGTCGCTCATTTCGTTGAGAACGAAAGTTTCCTCGTGGACAGGATAGGATATTCTTGGAATAGGATATGACTCTTTGGTTTGATCTAATGACGAGAGCGTGGAGGCGTTTATACACGGGACTTGTGGGTTATTCGCAGCAACGTCGAAGGGGGACGTCCTTCTTCACGCTCGTCTATGTGTATCCCGCTTTTGAATATGTGCGCATCTTTATCCTGTGTTCTTTTTATTGCGCATCACTACACATCAAGTGTGCACTCTTCGATACTTATATAGCTGTACAGAAAACCTCCTTTATGCTTTGTATATATATAGCAGAGTGTCCTATAGCGTATATACAGAGTGTAGGCGTCGTGCCTAGCAGGTGCTCATTAGATTACAGCGAGACGAGATGTTCGTGAGAGACAGGGCGGCTAGCCGGCAACCCGGCACCTTTTGCTCACTGTACGCTGTGATCACTCCGCGAGAACGTCAGAGATTCACGCGGTGATTGGTATCTCCTTCGTCACTCTTTCTACCGATCGTGATCTCATCCGTTAATTCCCGGAGTCTCGTAATAGATTTCTCGAATAAATTCTGATTATTGAATCTCGGGTCGCAATAACGAAGTCTAAGGAAATCCATTGGAATCTTATTAGCCGACGGAATAGAATTTTTTTTTTTTTTATTTATTCGGGAGCGTTAATTTTTCATGATTTTTGCGCACAGCAGTTCGCAGCATTCGGAGAGCGTCCACGTGTTTACAGATACGAAATGAGAAATAAACGAAGAGAAATAAAAAAATAAATAAAATAAAAAGCGCGACCAGGGCGCCGCCTTGCTCCCGAGGTCCTGGGAGTTGAATTTGTCGCTCCATATCTCGTCCTGGAATTTATGAAAGTCGACTCGGCAATAATTTACACCGAGCGCGAAGTACCAACCGCACCGTTGCCCCACAACGTGCGTGGAGACTCCGGCTGTGTGTGTCGCTTCGCAGTAAATAATGGCGTGTGCGCGCGAAACCAAAAAGACGCGAAGAACGGGGGAGGAACCCGTGCACGCGCGCTTCCCGACCAAGAAGGGCCTTCGAGGGCAAGGAATTCAGCCCCCGTGGGAGGGGAGGACACCCGAAGGAATCGGTAACGCTCTTGAGATTCTCCGGACAAATTCAGCCACCACAATCCTCATTTCTTACTCTTCTCTTCTCGTGCACTTCGGTCCCACTGTGTTTGTTCGCGACTAATTCTCGACTTCACGGTGCTAAACATTTATCGTGTATTTGTGATGTCTGAAATTATTTCATTCTTAGGTACGATATAATTTAAAAAAAAAATGTCTATTAAAAATATTATCATATATTTTATAATAATATATTGAATATAATAATAATAATATCATTTTTTTAAAGCTATATCGCCGCAATTAATGAAATTATTTTAAATACCACAAATAGACTTTTTTTTGTGTTCCTTGACGTTCACTCGATGTAATGCATTATAATTCATAATGTAATCTTTGAATGACACCATAAAATATTACGAAATTTGTAAATTTCAAAAAATAAAAATTTGAAAATCATTTTTTTATTTTTTGATTTTTGGACACTAGCAATCTTCAATTTTACTCGTACACCGTGTTTTCATAATTTTTCGTTGCATATACATTTTAGAGCGATTTAATCCCCTTAAGCAATATTTAATTTTTTTTTTTTTTTTTCGTAACATAAATCGACGGAAGAGAGACTGTTGTTCTGAGTCTTCTGTTCTCGTATACTAATACGTACAGCAACCGATGGGGGACACGTTTGGATTGTCGTTCGCCGGGACGACAACTGCAGGCGAAAGGTAACTAATGATCAACTAATTGGGACGATCGTGTATCGACGTAAAGATCTCACCGATCGATCTCCCCGAAGTGGCGCGACGCATACTATCGGGCCATTCATTGGGGGTTTATACGCTATACGAATGAGCATTGGCAATAGTCGTTTTCTTCGCGTTCTATCGTCTAATTAGAAGATGTAATTGCGCTGACTAGTCCCGCCGACGGAGCAGCGCTGTCTCTGTCGGGTGTTGATTGTATACTCGCTGATTATTATTCATCAGCTAAGAGGCATCTTCCACGCCATGGGTGATCCACAGCGATAACTTCTCGAGGACTTTGCAACGAGACGCAGGAGAGGACGACCGGTTAATAGATGAAATATTCAAACTATTAAAAAAAAAATAAGAATAACCTTCGTTTGAAGATCTCTAGAGTGAAAAATCGAGTTCTGTTTTATTATATTTTTTTTTTCCGGCACGAAGATCGCAAACCCGTGAAATCCGGCAAATAGCCTCGAGCGCAAAATATGCAGTGCGATATATTCGAATGGGGAGTACAGACATGGCGATTCTTTGATGTGCTGACCGTTGCGAACACAAATACTACACGATAATAGTATATACACCGGTATAGTCATCGTCGGGCTCTTAATGACGATGTTAATTGATATATTTGAAGCGACAGGCGATGTCCACACACGGAACCGCGGGATTAACATAAGCAAACTCGGGAACGCCGCGAGTCGTTCGAGACATCGGGCTAAGAAGTGTTAATTTTCTGCTAGGCCGCCCGAGGCGTATCAGCCGCGAGAGAGACGTACTCCGCCGCGCGCGCGCGCAGCCACCTGCACCAATGTCGACGACGTTGGTGATCGTTTCGCGACGAAAAATTAGTGTCGCCTCTTTTCCTTGCGTACCGTCGTTTTGCCCTGTCGCGGCGTTTACACCTTAATACGTTCCGTGAAGCTGTACACGTCCCCGAGGCGCACGCGTACGCTCTTAGTGACCGACGAGTGCTCGGCAAATAGCCTCGCATTAGTGCGCAACCCGATCCATTAATGAAATCAAAACGGTTTGCTGCATATGGAAGCAACTCGGCATAATATTTAGTGTAGAACGGGTGCCGTGACCCGTGTAAACTTCTCTCAATAACATCGACCCTCGACGACTCATCGATATCAGTAAGCGATGGTTATTGCGTCATTGGGAATTAAAGAGTGCATTAGGACACTTCAATACAAAACTCGTTTCACCTCTGAGATTTGTTTCTTTAACCCAAATCGTGAGGAAAAATACAGGAGCGTAAAATAGAATTATCTTTAATCTTATATACCGAGATGAGAGACGTGGAAATTACGACGACACGGGGCAAGTGAAATAGGGGGAAAAAAGTAAACGAAAAGAGGAACGAGATGCAGAGACGGCGATATAAGGAATTTCGTGATAGTGAAAAAGAAATCGCGATTAGTATTTAAAATGGAAGAAATTGGAACTTTAATGAATATTGTTAGGAAATTATTACGAGGCTACAGTGTCCTCAAAAAGCATCACAGCTCTTCTAGAGTTTCCGTAAGAAAAAGACAGTGTTCTTGAGAAGCCTTACGGCCCTCCTGGAGGGACTTTGAATAATCAGAATCTGATGGATTCTGTTTACGTATCTATAAATTATATTATAGTAAAATGCCAATCCCGATTCTCAGTAGAACTTTCAATAGAATTCAGTAGAAAAGTAGAACTACTAAAAAGTTTGTTTCCATACAATTTTCGGCAAAATTCGCTAAAGTACTCATCATTTTTTTTTTTTTTTCGAAATATCAGTAAACAATGCGAATTCTCGTCGTAAACTGAGAAAATAATTTCTGCAGTGAAATTAGTGATTTTGGGAACTATGCGAATGAAAAAGAGAAAAAAAGAGATTAAATAAAATCCCTGGATAACGATTAACAAGTTAACTGAAAAGTAGTTGAGAAGATCTGTGTATCTTTTTTTGCGTATTTTTCTTTTTAAATATGAAAATCAAAGATTTAAATTCAATGTAACTATAGACTGCGAAAGCTAAGAAGGAAACAATATCGTAAAAGGCTTTCGTGAATCGATAGTCGATGTCAATAGAACAGCTCACAAATCAGCGAAACACTGGTAAATAAAGTGAGTCGAGTCTCGAGTCAGTAGTTACAACCGTATTAGGTCAGACCGTTGAATAAACCCGTGCCGCCCGATTTGTATGCTATTAAAGTTACACCAAAGTGAGGATCTTCGATCGTCCTGCATAATTCTCGATGGTACGCCCCGTTAACTTGGCTACAGGAGATGAAGAAAAAAAAAGCTCGTAAAAGACACGAGGGCGCGACTCTTATCCCCTTCGGTCTTTTATTGCTCCATTCATAGCGCGACTTGTATTAGTACCGTACGACACATACCATATATACGTATGTATAAACGGTTCCTTTGATTAGGATAAACGACTATCAGCTTTCGCGGAATATCAACAAAGATTCCTTCCTCGCGTATAGCCATAATATTTTCACCGTGTACTCTTTCAGCCAAACCAGCTGTTGTTTACCATATAAGTTTCTCTTTCTATGCATCTCCGAGAGATGCCTTTTGACTTTCGACTCCCTCGACTAGACGAGTTTCATTATCGTATTTAATTAAAGCTCTCGCGAGGTTCGAACAACGCGGCGACAGTAATTACACTCGAACGGCTTGCCAATGATTTATGAACAATCTATTCGCGAAAGGATGCAAAACAAGAAGAGAATAATATATAAATGGTGTTGGTGTTGCGTGCGGAGAGCGGTCGCAAGAAAGCAAACATTCTTCGTCGTCTCGTCGATATTCAATTTTCTTTTGCATACTCCATAAACGTCAGTAGGGTTGCGGGTGATAGAGGGGGAAATGTAGAAACCGGAAACGTCGAGGCTATCCCGAGAATACAAGAGAGCCTTCTACGTTTCCCACTGCGTACAGTTGGCATTATCAGTTTATTCAATATCATCAATATTTATCGATATTGATAATCGCGGAAAACAATTGCACATCTTTTTATTATCATCATTATGCACGATTTCATATAAAGTAGATAATTTCTTAAATTTAATTATTAAAAAAAAACAGCAATGATCCTATTAGATAAGTCAACTGCTTAAAAAAAAAAAAAAATGCTGAATCGTTTTCAAGGGTTTTTTTTTGATAACTCTAACAAAAATACTTCGCGGAAGTTTGATGCGCAATCATGTAGCTGCTGATCCATTCTCCTTCAAACTTTTCAGTCTCACTGTACTCTAAAGCGCTGTATATCTATATATATAGTACCGTAGTATGGTTAAACCCGAAGCGAAGGAGTGCAAGGTGCACGGATATTCTCAACAGTTTCCACCGTGCGCCATACATAATAGAGGTTAGCCGCAAGGATGGTAAATCACGAGACGCCATGCGGGCGTAGTTATATCGTGCGTGCGTGATGGAAGATTAGTCCGGCATTGTGCGAGCACGGAGGTGGCACGCGATGATTTATCGCTTACGAAAATACGTTAGTTCTCTCACTCTTACAACTCGCCGTTTCTTCGCTCATCTCACTTCCTCTCTTTCTCTCTATCCCACCGTCTCGCGCGTTCTTCTCTTCTCCTTTTCCATTCTACGCTCTTCCGTCTTTACGTCTCATCTCTATCTATCTCGCCTCTCGCTGGGCTACCCATTGAACGAGATATTACAGTCAAAAGATAGGGGAAGAAGAAGTTATCATCGCGCAGTTTCTACTGGCGAGATTATTTTCAATGATTAGTAGGTACTGTCCAATTCTTTATAAGACGCGCCGCTGTGTCAACTATTTAGTTCATTCGCGTCACGGATATTGAGAATCCATTACGAGGCCACTATGATTATTTTTTTTTTAACTTTGATCTTTGGTGTATTGGAATACGGAACGGAACGGAAAAAAAGGGCTTTATGCGTTTCCCTGGAATCGGCTGATCGGGGTAACTTTCGTCGTCACCAATGTTCGCGAGAACGGTAAATATTACATAATAGTATTTTGCAGATAGTTACTTCGATAGATCGCCAAAAATAACTAACATGGAGAACAAATTCATAAAAATATTTCATTTTTTCGAAACCGCTAGAATCCGCATATTAAAATGGAACATCGTAATTGGCCATATATCCCATTATTCTCACGCCATAGTCCGCGACTCACTTCAGATAGCGTGCAGCAGACGATACAGCGATTTTGTCTGCTTGAGCTATTGGTATATTGGTAATTTCGTTCATTTTACACCAGAAAAAAAATGAATAAAAATAATTTACCACATATTTAAAAAACATCCCATTGAAAACGAAATACGATAACCAAATTGTATTGAATCACAAAAATAATTTTCACATCCAATATCGAATGAATTTCCCGACTGTAATAAGCCAATAATATTTTGTTATTTCAATCCTTTTTGTTAATATATTCTGTTTATTATAACTCTTTTTAAGACAGAATTTTTGTAATGTCTGTAAATTTATTTTTCGACATTTATCCCCTAAATTTAAATACGAATCGGAATCTACGAACGTAGGTACCTGTTTTACCCTTCGAGAGCTTCCCAAGACAACTCTCATAGATATCTTTGCGATTGCTCTTCAAATTATCGCAACGATTCGTCGCGGGACGGCAATGGCGTAATTTCTCTCGTCTGACCTAAACACGAGAATTGATGTGAAAGACAAAAAGATAGACAGAGTAAGATAGCACTTGGCGGATGAAGTCTAACCGTAGTGTAGAAACTCTCGGGAGGTGGCCGGTACGAGGAGAGCACCAGACCGCACTACTGTAAATGGTAGCAGCCTGCAATCATCATAATTCTTGATGATGGTCGGGCCGCGTGCACCGGTGCACTGCACGCGGGGACAGAAAGAGAGATAGAAAGATAGGAAAAAGGAAAATAAAGGAGTGGAGCGTGAGCCGTCCCTTCGGTGGAAGAAGCTGCGCGCGGTCTTGTAGACCTGAACCACAAAACCGTTCTGTTCCTTATTGCTCGACCTCACCGACTCCTCGGGCTCTCGTACTACGCTTTTTTCTAACACTCTTCTTTCTCCTTCTATTCCTACTCTCGTCCCTCATCCCTTATTCGTTCTTCGTATACCATGCATAGAATTTTTTAAAGAGATAAGAAATTGAGATCACAACTAAGTTCCTCCGCACGACGAAAGAGAAGCTTTTTCTTACGAGAGAAATCTAAGAGCGCGCGAGCGCACACGTCCATGAAACTTCCCCGTTCTCGCAGGTTCCCACGTGGGAGATATCTTCGTACATAACATGGGGGCGCGACTCTTAAGGTTTCATAAATGCTCGCTATCGTCCAATGCGATCTTGTAGCTGTTTTTCTTCCACCATCGGTTCATTAACGGGGTTCATTACGACGACGTTAAAAATTGCGATACATTGATGGATAAGCAAAGGAGCGATAAACACAACATTTGTCAAAATTTTCGTTGATAAAAATTAATTATTTTAATTATGAAAAAAATAACTTATTGGCGAGTTAATTGAATTTGGGTTAAACGAGATAAACATTAAAGTTGAATTTCAATTAATCGAATCTTACATTTTTATTTGTGCGTATCAACGCAATGCGTTCCCGCGTAACCGTGGAGACCTCCGGCCTCTCGTTTCACAGTGTATATAAACGTTTCGCACAGGTCACGAGGGCTCCGAAATCTTTCGAAGGACACGCATCGTCGTACAATCGAAGAATTACAGAAGGCATAATATTTCTTCGAAGGGTGGCGCGATTCTTGGCTCACGGGGGCGTAAACGTTATAGCACCGAATTTCTTGTCGTAGTCCGGCGAAGAATTGTTCGTGTCTTTACGTATAGGAGAATATACGTTACCGAAAAGCAACGGTGGCCATTAAGAAAAGGTACCCACTGATGGCACCCAACATGCCCGAACAATGCAATTTGTAGCCGTGAGCTCTACGGTGGTCTCTCGCAAGGAAGGACCCGCGCGATCCTTCGCCTCGTGTGTTACATCGCACCCCCTCCCATACCCCCCCCCCCCCCTCCCCCCTGTGCGTTTAAACCAAAGATCCTCCTCGTCGTCCTCGGGGACTCCAAAGTCTCACGAAATACTGGCAACATATTGACCGTGGAACTCGCGAAATACTACACGATCCAATGGTCCCGGGAACAACGCGGCTACCGACTGACTCGAGAAGCTCCGAGAAAGACGCCAGTGCAATTTTTTTTTTTTTTTTTTTTTCGTTTAACCCTATCGAGCGGAATTTATCGGTAGATTCCGTCGACTACGACGACAACGACGAGGAAAATACTTTGTCGTTCGTAGTGAATAACACAACCCCGCGGTGAGCTCCAATCTCGTTCGACTTTTGGTGCTGACCGGCCTTGAGATTCAATGTTGTACTGTATACACTATATCAGTGAAACTTCCGAATTCGCGCTACCGAAATACCGCGTGTGTACCTTTGCTTTGATAATGTTTCCTGCTTCGAACTTTCACCGTGGGAAAGAAGGACCGAGCAATGAGAATCGATCGTTACGCTTTAAATTGGTTGCTTCAGTCCTTAATAAAAGGATTGAAAAAAAATAAAATTTACAATAACTTTACGATTTTGTTCGCTTTTCTTCATGTTTAATGCATCGAACTGCATATTAAATATATAACAAAAAAAAAAAAACAAGAATGTTGTAAATATGAAAGTTATTTTTTTTTGCGAAGTCTTATTACCGTGCAATACTTTCGTAATAACAACCTTTTTATTTATTATACTTCGTTTTTTCGATCATCTTTAACCAGTCCGACATAAAGTTTAACGTTGGTAATCGGATCCGCAGTTATGAGATTCAATAAGAGGTGTCCAAACGAAGCGAGAGATTTACGATTCGAAATGGAATGGAGAACGAGGTCAGACGCAATAAAGAAGGGAAGAAAGATCGGCGAGCCACTGTGGACCACTGAAAATCGGAGCATCGCCAGGATCAGTGCGCAGAAGATCTCCCGGAGGCGTGAAAGAAACTTGCGAGTCCATGCGTCATTGGATTAAGATTGTAACCGAATTATTCGTGAGTACTCTGCGCGGAATCGTGCCGTTGTGGATGTGCACAAGTGAAGGCTGAAAGGAGTGAGGAAAAAAAAACACTAAAATGAATATAAACGAATGACAGAGAACCGAGAACGAAGCGGCGTGTGCGACGCATCGGCGTCGTTTTACGACGAGAACGATAGGACGCCCAGGTTGATATATAGCGGCCACACAAAGCGCGAGCTCAACGGAATAACTTTAAATCCGTATTGATAGCGCACTTTCTACGTTTTTTTTTTTTTTAATTTTTTTTTATGCACGACGATGAACTTTTGGAGATCGGTCGACGTTGCAAGGTAAGCGGTCTATGATACCCAAAAATATACGTTAAAAAAATAAAAAAATAGTCAAAAATGCAATTATTTCGCCGAGCCAAGAGAGTACCCCGCTTACGGATCTATAGTTTATTTTGTTTCGAGAACAGAATCAAAATAACAATGTAAAAACAAAAAATTCGAGAAAAACTCACAGGGGAAGTTCTGCATCAATCTCATGGTTATTTCTTTGATAATATTATATTAAGATAAAAGCCATACGATTGTTATTAATATTTGTCAAATATCTGGATAAGTCAATAATGTATAAGGAAAGCCACCGTCCAATCGACGATTGATTGAGGACTTTTTTTTAATTCTCGATTTATTCAAAGACGTCGAGAATATTTCGAAACATCGCGATTTGTTATCATAGAAAACAGGAAAGTTATCTGGAAGGCCGGACTGATATTATTGATTGAAGTCCCGAACCTCTTCCTCGAAAGTGCCTATCATAGAACTACGAGACGCCGTCGTAAATTACATTCCTTTTTCAAGAGCATCTTAAGCCGTTTGAACTACGTGAACCGAGCAAAATCACCCGGAAACCCTCGTTGTCGTGTTGACAATCTTTAGAAATCTTTGGCAATGCTAATCGTATAATATATCATTTCAATGAATTTTCATATCGTCTTATTTTATGTAGAACTTTGTATTACATAATCCCTTTCCTAAAAAAACTTTACATTCTCCTTCATTTTTTTTTTCCGCAATAAAGACTAATTTTTTTTCACGGAAATCTCAATTTTACATGATGCATCGGTGTGATTACCGATATAATGCAGATGAAAACAAAGTAGTGAGCAGCCGCGTAACAAACAGGTTAGGACATCGATAAGCAGCAAGAAGCATCGTCTTAACGACTGGACGGGTTCATGCAGATGCGAGTGAAATCTCGGAGATAAGTAGGAATGCGCACGAAGGATTGTGGTACAACGTTTTGTAGAGTCTCATCTCTCTTGGCAGTCGTTCTTTCCGTTGACCCGGCGAAGGAGTAGCCGTGTCGGCGGAACGAAGAAATAAAGCAGAAGTTGGACGGTCGCGGGTTTACGCACACGGTTTCGCGTAAACCGATCCGTAGGAGATGGGAGCAAATGACAACGCGTGCTTTGCATGTCGAGTAGTATACGCGTTTGGTCCCTCTTGGTCAGGACAGTAGCCAAGCAGAGAGTTGCCAGTAACGGAGAGAGTACTCGGTGAGGCGTGCTGATGCTGCGAAGCACATCTCTCCGTTTCTCTCCGGCTCTCTCGTCTACGGACGAGGAAAGTCCGAGTCGTTGAAGACGAGACGCGGGTGCATCAGAACATATACGCGGGGACGATGCGGGCTTCGCGAAAGGGAGCTGGCGGACATCGCGGAGCCCGGAGCAAAAGCGAGAGAGGTAGAGATGCTGCAATACGCGAGTGGCGCGATGCTATATACGCAGAGCGGGAGTAAATAAGGCGGAATCTGCACGTCGCATTGTTTGACTTTCCGGACTGACGTCTAGGGCGACGGTAAAGGGACCGACCGGGAGCAACGACAAGACCACGAGAGACAGCAACGGCTGATTTGCCAGAGAGCGCGCGCACGTATCGTTGCTGCACATGCAACGTGCTTTCTGTCTACTCTCTTTCTCTTTATCTCTCTGCGACTATATGCGTGAGGAGAAGCGCCGCAAGAGTCTTTTCTTCGCGGTACGACGTCGACGACGAGAACTCGTACGTACCGTGCAACAGAAAAGCTGGGGCCATGGCTCTCGGCTCGAATGAGTCAAAGACGCCAAGAACCTATTCTTCTTCTTCCCTTATAGTTTCCGGCTTTCGTAGTTCTTAGATAAAGATTAACTGTACGTAATTCTGGGACGTGGACAAAATTGCAGTAAATTAAATGCCACTTAAACGCGAACCAGATTCGAGGAAAGTGTACCTTTACTTTCCTGGTTAATAGCGAAATTCAGAGAGCATTTTGAGTTCCAATGAGATAAAAATCAGATAAAATCGACCATATGTTACGTTCTGACGTAACTCTCGTTATTTTTCTCGCAATCTTATTTCTTTGCTTATCTTTCTACTATCCTGCGAATCTGTTCATTTTTTAAATAATTCATACATTTCACGAATTTCAATGATTAACTTCTCTCATCAAATTCATAAAAACAATGATTTCTCTCGACAATCGTTGAACGGTATTTTAGAAATTGATCTTTTCCGGAATATATTTCCAATGAGATTCAAGTATTTGTCATGCAAACTTAAAATAAAAAGGTAAAAGATGGAAGATAAAAATATCTACCACACGAGATAGATGCGGACAGAGGTCTGAATCCCCCTCGACACACGCACTACCCTCGGTGAAACAGCGAACTCTGCTGCCGACGTCCATACGGTCGACTAGGGCATCGACCCAAAGGTCCTCAAGATCCAAACTTTTCCCTTGCGGCTAGACCATTAGACTTTTTCTAGCCGAACGACAAACGAACTTCCATCGTGAAAAAGGGAACCTACACATCATCTTGCGTATGGAAGTTAACCCTAACCAGCGACATAAAGTTTCGGTATACCAATGCAGAACAGCATTACGTCTTTCTGGATGTATGGGTCACGCGATTGAGAGCCGGAACATTCTTTGTATCATTTAATCAATCATCATCACAATATAATAATGTTCTCGCCATCAATTCTAAAAATACGTTTTCATATTCCCACACGTTTTCTAACATTTAACAATAAATAATTAAAATGATCAATTAAAATTCGTACACTATTTCCTAAAATACAGTATGAATTGTGTTGTCCCCCAAATATCGCAGGTATTACCGATTAATGCGTTGTGCAATAATACAAGTATGCAGGCGACACGTGAGGCGCGATCGCCGAAATCGACCGCCTCGCGAGCCATTGAGCAATCGACGCATCAAGCGCGCGACACTCAATCGCGGTCAAGTAATGCAGCGCGTCAGCAGTTAACGTAACGCGGAGCCTCCAAATTCTCGAATAGAATCTGACGCGTCAAATAATAAAGAACAGGCAACGAAAAGCGGAGATTGTCGCAATATATCCGGTGGTCGCAATATTACCGATTATCGCAATAATGCTTCGTCTTTAAAATTATGTTGACACGCTCCGTATATATCGATACGATCGCGAGCATCAAACAGTCTGGAATGACTCGTGATACAGGGGGTCCGAATTACTCCTGAAACTGTGCGTCTGGTCCAAGGGATTCGGACAAGGAATCCAAGTTACAAGTATTACACGTGATAGCGGGTCGAACCCGAGTACTATCGAAGAGTGAGTTATATTGTTCCGTTTTTCTTCTCTAATAAATATCATCTTTGTCTACGTTCAGTGGTTCTCACTGGAGTTCCAACTCCTAAACGGTACAATCCCTTTTATTATTTCGGGTTAAAATCCCAACCTTCAAGCACGGAGTGATCAACCGCATTTCTACGGGACAACAATTGAATCAAAGATAGTAGACAGACAGTAGATAGGGACAACAATTGAATCAAACAATCGATAAGTGCTACTAACTTCATAAAACACATTATAGTTACAATAATTTCCAACAATACAATACGCAATGGATGAAGAGTAGTGAAGATGCTGGAAATTATAGAAATAATAAACTAGTGAACCGAATAAATACGATAGCCGAAGCAAAACATCCAAAGAAAGACAGTCGTAAATCACTACCGAACAGCCGGACTCATGGTAGCGCAATGTGCAACACAAGTGTGCCCCAACGGTGACCCACAAGGGCGAGGCGGCTCAACCACCGAGCGAGAAGGAGCAATTCACTCTAAAGAAATTACGTATCGCGCGCAAAGAAATGCCTCCCTGTGATCGGGAGTATAAGATAATAACATTTTAATTACATCGACTTATTAAGGAATATTTCGTCTGTAACATACGACTATTATTTTTCCGATAGTGCTTACCGTTTAAGGTGGAATTAAGAATAAAGATCTACTTCCGGGATAAAACACGTGTTAAAGAATTGAGCGTCTCCTCGACACAGGGTGCAAAATTATGAACCGATAATTATATCAAATTATTCAGAAATATTCCATTATTCTAATGCCGTTACTATTTTTCCAAAATTATTTACCGTTTATGGAAAATTCATAACGCAAATAGCGACAAAATATATGTAGAAACGTACGCCGTGCGTAAAGAAACGGGTCCCCCTCGATTTGTAGTATAAGATAATACATCGCAATTTATATCAAAATACTCAGAAACATTCCACCTTTAACATGGAATTGTTATTTCTCCGATATTATTTAACGTATGGTCAAGATTTACACCAAAGGACAGAAATTAATCCAGTATACTAGGCGAGCGGTAAAGAATGAGTTGCGTAAGCCAAGACGCATAACGCCAAGACTAGTTCACGACGATAGGGGAAGATCGAGTAGCTACACCGCAAGAGGGCAATCATACAGTTCACCCGGGCAAACGGAACAGTAGCTCCGGAATGCCCATATATGGAAATAAGACGATCGGATAAAGCTGTTACCAGGCACATGCAATAACTGGGGCACGTTTCCAAGGCGGGGCAACGCCCAAAGGAATCGGTCGGTTATGCCACCGATGCCTCTGAATATTACGCGAAACGTGTCGACCCTATAATAAAATAATTTGTACAAAGAGTCGAGAAATAACACCTTTAGGTATACAATATTTTGACACCCAAAATTTAAATGATGATAATTCTATAAAAATTATTACTGGTAAAAATATACACACTTCTCGACTCTTACTATCGGTTTACGAATACGTCTACGCATAAGAGAACTGTAAGAACAGTAACAACTATTAGATCTTCTCTTACACGTTAAAAATATCAAATATCAATTATATAAAATATTTAATTTATGAATTATTAATATTAAGCTTACAAATAACTCAGGCAAACAATTAGGCATAAGAAACGAACTGAAATTCGAAGGAAAATGGATAAATCCACAGTAATTCAACAATAGGAGAAATAAACAGATCAACGAATTTCGAACAAGCCGAGAGGAGAATAATGAGGGGCAACGTTACTCATCAGGAGAGTAGACGCTGGAGCCACAGATGAGGGAAGGATTTTCTTCCCCCTCTGGGTACCATTTTTTCTACTATATGAGACGCCGCAAAAAAGGATTCGAGAGTGAGTCGAGCGAAGAGCGAGCGCGCAAGCGTTATATCCGGCCGGTAGTCTGGTGTTCCGGGTTGGCGACGAGCGAGATAGAGCGAGAGATAACGAAGGAAATAGAGGAACCCTCCGATTGGAGAATATTGTTTATAACACTTTCCATCTCCAAAATTTGTATTCATTTTGATGTGACCAGCGTTTTCTTGGTCTACTTCAGTTCACTAAATTGTCACTATGAACTCATCTACTGGAGCGAAGACATCTCTTGTTCCATCATCGAGATCTTATTTTTACTCGTTTGTTCGAAGAAAGTTCTGGACGAATCGTGTTCCGACAAGTCACGTTCATACCCACCGAATATTGCAGTCTTGTACTTTTGAGTTTGTCTGAATTATTTTCTTTGAATAAATCCTGAATAATACGGCATAATTTTGCGTGAAATTTGTGTTCAACCAATCAACGTCATCGCAACCACCGTCATCTCAACGAACAACGTAAGTACAATTTAATTAAATTTCTTAATATTTCTATAAATTGGAAGTGGGTGCAATTTCCTCTGCTACGCGAATTCTTCGATAACTCACTTAGCCGTCGCCAGACATAATTTACACTACTCACGAAACATAATTCAGGTTTAAAATCATTTCTATATCGCAGTGAAATAATTCCGCATAATTCAAATCATCGATGAACATCATTTTAATTACGCAACAGAACAAGAAATTTTGTAATACCTCTCAGACAAGTCAACGAATAGCCTTCCCAGCCCTATCCTTAGCAAATTTCGTCACTGTTAGACTAGAAAATGGGCAGTTGCGTCGATAATTGATGCCAGGGGTGGTAAAGGAGGGAGAGATCTCTCTTGACCAGCGCGTACTCAATCTTACTCGACGCAACCACGCGTTAAAAATTCGAGTGAAAGAGAAACACCCACATTTTTGACGTAACACATATAAAAGATGCTGATTACATTGATTTTGCACAATAACAATGGTAAAATGTTATTAGTAACATCGAAAAAAGAAAATAGTTTCCCCAATCATCCGGCAATCGAACTTTTTTTTAGCAGAGAAAACGATCCGTTAATTTTTCTGAATATATATACATTTTTTCCGAATTTTATTAATATTTAAAAAATGAAATTTTCGAAAATTAGAAAAATATCGGTTTGCGGTCATTTGTTACACAATTTTTCAAAACTAAACTGCTTTTTGGAATTATTATTCTCTCGGGATTTCACTTTTATCTGGAATGCAACATTACACCCTTTGTAAGACACATCACGAAAAATTTCGAAAGAGCAAATAGAAATTAATTTTTTTTTAAGATCTCTGCAAGTCTGTATAGACCAGCAGCACTCCACGCCGGGCAGACGAAAGATAGGGAGCTTTTGTTTTCATGCGCGCCAGAAAGAGCGAATGGAGGAGAGGCGACACCGATATCTATTTTTCATCACATCGATCGTCATTTTTTTTCTTCTTCACGACGTTTGCAATTCGTGTTGTGTGAAAAGAAGTTTTCCAGCGTGATGTACGCTCTGGTAATGTGGATTGGCGATGAGCCGACGACGAGTGTCGTTCTGTGGAACGACGTTGAAGTCAGCGGAAAGAAAACGAGAGCCAAATGGGGACCGAAATATTGGCCGGTGCAAGTCCTGCGCCAAAGCTGTTAG
Organism: Buathra laborator; assembly: GCA_934046635.1. NCBI lineage: Eukaryota > Metazoa > Arthropoda > Insecta > Hymenoptera > Ichneumonidae > Buathra > Buathra laborator. The sequence goes on along the minus strand of OW203895.1, from coordinate 17,800,192 downwards.
TATAACCTCTCCATTTATTTTTTTCTTTTTGGTTTTTTTTTTGTTCCCAAACTATAAGCGAAGGTCTGCATTGACGAACGATTTTTTAAATATATCTTCCGTCTTCAAATAAATATCGTCTGTTCGCATGATTACGGTGGCGGCAAAAAAAATCACTGGAAGCATACATTATCATTTTCAGCGGACAAAGATTGGCTGGAATCTCTGTCGGTAATAGCGAATGGGCAAGTTATATGGGGCAGACGTCAAGAGGAACAAATTGGCTCGACTCCGAAAAAGCAGAAACCCAACAACGATGAAAATACGAATGATGTTGGAAAAAAAGCGCCACGAATGTCCCAGAATACAGACGCGAAGCCGCGGTTCGCGAACGTCGTCGAGAGCGACGAGGACAATTGTAACGGGAGAGAAAATTCTAGCGACGAGGAAAGTGAGAAAAATTACAGCGACGATGAAGCTGTAAAAAATGCCAGTGACGATGAAACTGTGAAAAATGACAGTGACGAGAATATTAAAAATGACAGTGACGACGAAACGGTGAAAAATTTCAGCGACGAAGAAGTTACGAAAAATTATACTACTGAGAAAAACGATAGCGACGAGAAAAATAATACTGACGAAAATTACAGTGATGATGAAACGGTGAAAAATTTTACCGACGAAGAATTTACGAAAAATAATATTACTGAGAAAAACGATAGCGACGAAAAGAATAACACTAACGAAAATTACAGTGACGATGAAACGGTGAAAAATTTTAGCGACGAAGAAGTTACGAAAAATTATACTATTGAGAAAAACAATAACGACAAAAAGAATAACACCAACGATTGTAGCAACAGTAGCAGTGACTTCGACGACCGTGACGCTACTCGCAGGATTAAAATTCGTAAAGTCAAATCTCCGTCAAAAGTTGGACCCTTCCGTTGTTGCCTCGGCGAATGCACACTGAATCGCAAACGTATGTTATTAATCGCTATTTTTATAATTTAATCTGAAAAATCATTATTTTTTTTAACACAAGTTTATTCCCCATTTTAGTTACGCAAGAAATCGTGGATTTTTTCAAGCAACTTGTAGTTCACATGGAAAAAACGTTTCTCGCGCAGCAAAGGATTTCCGGCAGAATTCCTCCGAAGGGAAAAGTACGACATAACCTGATGCAAAATATTGGATACAGAATTCGATCATCGAAACTTTGAATTATCGTTTTTGTTACTCAATCAGATCGAACTGTTACCCGGATCGGGCGTATGGGTTTCAAACATCGATGTATTCGATATCACGAATACGTGCGCAAAGAAACCAAAGGAAATGGCTCGTCGATTGATGCGCTCGATTCTCAGCAAAGAAAAACTGATGAATATGACTCCACGGGGAAGGGGATCGCGCCAAGCGATACCAAAAAATATTGTCACTGCTGTCGAAAGTGAGTATTATTTTATTTTACTAATTTTTTTCATTCGCAAAATTTTTATTTTTTTTTAGTTTTACATTGAAAAAAATGTAAAAAAAAATGTACAATTACATTATAAATATCTGTGGAGTTCGAACATTTTTTATAGATTTGCTGACATTTCTTTTATGAAAAATGTGAAAATAAAATTTGAACAAATCGGATTATAATTTTTACGAACAAATACGAAGGTTTAATGTCTCATTTTTTTAGCGTTTGTAAAGGAAAACACGATGCCGGGTCTTCAACTTTCGCATACGGAGTATACGCGATGTTTGACACTGATGTGCAGTACTCTGCGCAATGCAAGACCTTCGACGAGCGAATCATCGAAGTTGAGAAGTGCCTCATCGACCGACCAACTTCGATATAAACTTCGATCGAATTCCGATAGACACGCCGATGAACGAAGCAAGAGACGCGAATCTTTCAAAGAGCTCACGAAGACTTTGGCATTGAAGAGGCAAACCGTATCCAGCGACGGGAGTAGAAAGTACAAACGTATTGTACAACGCAAGTATTAGAACGTTCGGAAATATCATTGAGAAAATAAGGTATATTCGTTAAAATAATTACGGCAGTAATGTTCAGTGACTCCGTTTCGTCGTGTTTATAGATTTTCTTGCGTAATTGTTGTAATCGCAATACATTACTGTTGGCAATAGTCAATAAAAAAAAATTATTAGTTGTCTGAACTAATAATCAGTTCGGAAAATTGATAGTTGGTACAATCAATTTTTTTTTTAAATAACTTTCCGAACAAATTATTAGTTCCTCTAACTCATAATTTTTTAATGTTCAGTTAACATTTAGTCGATATTCAGTATTTGAATTTACGTGTAAAACTGTTCCGTATAACATACAATTAGATTCGATTCGCAATTTTATTTCAATTCTCATTTTAAAGCGCAAAAACGTATTTTTTTCATTTTTAAGGGACTTTGAACGATTTATGACTCTCAAACCCAATCCTTTAGTTAATGGTTTTCGTGTCTAAAAGTTGAACTCCATAATGAGATTTGCAAAAATTTAATCAATAAAACGATGCAACATTTTTTATCAAAGTTGTAACCGCACTATCGTAAGGTTTTTTATAAACATCGAAAATGAAAACGTCGAATTACAAAAATTATATAATCGATTATCATTTTCTCGTCGCACGGTCCTCGTTTCTCTACAATGACGAATAAACTAATTTAGAATAAAAACTTGAAGACTTCATGATCTCAGAGACGAAAGTCTCAGCGGTTTGGCGTATAACATTAAATTGAGATTCTCGTACAGCGTGTTTCGAAGCTCACAGATAAGTAGATCCTGCGAGTTCGCTGAGATTTCGCTCCCGCGGTAGGCGACCGAGCGATGATGAAGAAGAATAAGTAGCCGCACGGCGCCGCGCTCACACAGCCAACGTTGAGTCCCGATCTTTATTATACATTTCGGTACACGTGGTACACGATCCTTTCGGCACGACTCGAAGTCCACCACTAGGTATATCAGACGAGTACAGAGCGCGCGCGGCGTTGTGCCGATCTCGGCACTCTTGTGACCTTTTGCCGGGCGGCGGTCTACAGCGGTCTACGGCGTCGGCGAACTCACACGTATTAGAGGATTTCAATGATAGTGTTTACAGTTTCCGAGAAAGCATAATACGGCTTTGAAACTACGGGAGCAGGGCGATGGGGAGTTTCGAAGTGAGGCCCAGAGTCCCGCACAAGAAATCTCGATAGTCATAGACAGCCAGACGCGCATATTATAATGGGTGCTGCCTGTTGCTGCTGTTGCTGTATATGCGCGCTGATGATGATTCGAGGAGAAATACGGCGCCCAACACTTGGAGGAAAATGCCGCGCGTGATTTCACTCGTGTAGCCAATTTGCGCGTCGTCGCCCCGAGACGAGAGAGCAGTCAGGCCAACTGGGAGACTTTCAGTATCGCTAGAAATGGCGACGATGACGACGACGACAAACGTTGACTACCTATACGTTCCTCGACAATCATCGCGACTCGAGGAAACGTTGCTATGCAGTACTACGATTTCTCTATTTCCCAGTTGCTAAATCTGCACTCATGTTGATTATCGTGAATCCGTACAATGTCAAGATTGAGAAACGACTAAAATGCCTCGAAGAATCTCGAAGGAAATGGACACATCGAAACGAGGAAAATACAACGATAAGAAAATAATAACATGTTCGACGCATCGTTATTTTTAATCGTAAACGGAGAGACGTACACGGATCTGATACTATTTACCATATATATCTGGTAAAAAAATTGCACATTTCTGTTAATGGGGAGAGAATGACGCCATCTGTCGAAAATTACGAGAACTATGCGAATTTCCAAAGAATATAGTAAAAATCCCCGTAATATGGACCATTTTAGTGATAGGTAACGCCACATCAGGATTTTACCGAGTGGCATAGTTATTTCTAGCAGATCTTCTTCTCTCCATGTAGAGGAAGAAAATAATCAGTAATCGTAAATACCTGTTATTGCAGACGGAAATATATAAGAAAACAGTAAAGAAAACATAATACGTTGTTATCATAGAAGAAGACATAAAGTGGTGAAGGAAGTTGATGTTCAAAGTCCATATCCGCTTCCTGAAAGCTGTTTATATTAGAACCGGAAGTCTTCGGCGAAAGCCACAGTTCTTTCCTAAAAATATCAAAATCTTGCCGTTTAAACAACGTGAACCAAGAAGCGTCACCCGCGGGAAACACGAACCTTTACTTCGCATTCATCGTCCTGTTGGCGATCTTCGGAATCTTTGCCGACGCTAATCCTGTCCCTCAGGTTTGGCGGCCTCAGCGGTCAATCAACCAACGAGATGCTGGACCCTTCCACAAGTGTATCCCGGAAATTGACCCGAGATGTCGACCTCTACCGCCAGATGTAGTAAATTAGGATGTATTGGGAAATTTCGTCATACCAGTCACCCCAATCCAATTTAATTCGCGACGGTAAAAATGGGAGGTAAAAAAATCTCTGATATGTTATTTATCGATGAAAAAACTGTTTATATCGAAATGACCAATAAATAAATGAGGTCCAAGTGGTTCTTCAATATATTCCCGTTTTTGACCCGATTCAGTACCGTTCAGTTCAAGAGATTTCCTCGTAATCTTCATTGTTTCACGAAGAGACTGGTCGCTTTGTGAAACAATTACTCTGTACCCGCTGTAAAAATTTCACTTCATTTCATTATGTTCCTTTGTCGCTGTTAATATTGTACAATAGACACTATCGCGAGAATGCAGTCGTTTGTCATAGCGGCGCCAAGGCTTGGTGACCGCGACTTCTGTCGCCCGGCGAAACCAGAAGCTCTCGCGGTTGTACGACCGGGAAAAATTTGCATTCGTAAAGTGAGGCGAGTAAAGTGGCTCAGAGACTTCGCCGAGCGTTCAACTTCTTCTTCTTCTTTATCTTCTTATTTCTCGGTGATTCTTCGGAGACGCTTGTCGACGCACGTATGTATACTCTCGCGCAGGACGCAGGCGTATTATACATTATCCAACTCCAACTAGTCCACTGTACGGAAACGACGCACGCGCTTTTAATGTACTGCGCCAGCATTTGTACCACTGCTCACCTACACCGATTACCCATAGTAGTCAGAGAAAACAGACTTACCAATGGATTCAAATAATCTTCAGTCTCCTTTGTGGCGAGATCTCGCCGACATCGGCGTCGATCCGTCTGGAGACGCGTGACACCCACGAGGCTTCGAGTTAAAGGAAACCTCAGGACTTCTTCGGCAACTATGCAACACAACCTTCACTGGTACTCTTATCCTATCCTAATCCTGCAACGGTCCTTGCGCATCGTTGTCCCCAACGCTAAGACTCACATCCGGGTATAGTATGGTGAACAGAATTCTTCGATTCGTAAAACAGTGTGTATTCGTGTTATTTTCTACTGGAATACCTAATTCGCCGTCTTCAATTCTGGAACGCCACTCATTGGTCTGCTGTATCCGAGGGATTTCAAGAAAATCTTGTTTTTTTTTTTTTTATTTTTAGGTCTCATTTAAAAACGTATAACTTCAGCAATTTTTACTATATTGGTATTAAACTTTAACAGACGTCTTCCTTAGATGCTGGCGTTTCGATTTCACTATTATTAAATTTGAAAATATTGATTTTTGACAAAGATTCGCAATGATGAAGAGATGAGGTAAGAAAATGTGTGGTATTCAAGGGTATATCAACTAAAAAAGACAAAAAAAAACACGAAAATCAGCAACGAATTCTTCCTTTTTCTATTCTATAATTAACATAATGTTTTTAAACCCAATGGCGATTCAATAGAAAATTCATTGAAAACTCTGTTTCCTCATGAGTTAATGCTTAGGTTTGTTTTGGTTTTACGATCGTCGTAGAAGCGTATCCAGCGAGAATGGAAATGAAAACGAGTTTCAGGATATATTCTTCATGGCAACTCGAAAGATTTGTCCGGACGGAATAACATCGCGGTTTGGAAATAAAATAAATCTCAATTGCCCGGAAGCGAGTGGTCGGGTAGACTGGAAGATGAATGTAAATCGCTCGGAAGCCACCGGGTAACTAAATGGACCGACGGAATGGCGTTATTCAATCGCTGAAGGGCAAACCCGCGCGCAGGTGCGGAATGGAACCGCGTGTCCGCGCGGCTTCGGGTAAGAAGAGTAAATAATCGATTAATCGATCGAGTGATCCTTTATCGATTGGTCGAGGAAGGGAGACTCTCGCTCTCTCGATCATTGACCGTTTTGCCGACTGCGAAGAGGACCGCATTCGCATGCGCGTATCCCAACAATTAGCTTGAGAACGAAACGAACGGAAAGACGATTTGTCGCGAGAGATTTATAGCTTCATACATATCCGAGCCTCGCGAGGAGCTCGTCTACGCACACTGAATTTACTGCGCTTTCAGCTCGCCGGAGTACATTGACTCTATATCCGTTTTTTAGATTTAATTACATTGATAAACCCATAAAATTCATCTCTTCAAAGCGAAAACTGCAAGGTATTTGCAATGAGAGGTTTTAAACATACTATGGAAATTAATATTAACAAAATTAATAGATATCTTTGTCGGAATGAAAACATGTAAAAAAAATGTTATTTTCTCGATATGCAAAACGATAAACGGAAATTTCTCCCGTAAGTTGTATTCTCTTCGTCGATTGATTATTTATCTACATTTTCATTTTTAGCGCGTGACTGCAATAATATTGATTACATATAATAGTTGATAACTTTTCCTCTGCATCGTTCAACATATTCGTCTGTATAAGCCGCATGTAGAAAGACACGTGTAGCCAGTTAGTTTTTCCAAGTGCGCATTCTGGAGAAGCGTACAACTACGCTAGTGTACAAATTTCCATTGCCATAAACGTTGAAACAGTCCGTACCTTCGATGCCCGTCCCCCTTGTGTCTTTTTCAGCCTGAATCGCACGCAGTCTTGAACAGCAGCAACAGCAACAGTATCCCATGAGCGAGGGAGTGAATGCAGGCAGATCGAGATGCAAAGGAGTTCCGCGGAGGTTCGCGCGTTGCCTTTCAAACTCGCCGCCTCCGAAGCGGATAAATTCGCCCGGGTCTCTCGATCTATTAATTCGAGCCGCCGTTGCATTCCTACGGGGTCGCACGACCGTTCCGATCTCCAACTCTTCGCATGCGACCTTACTTCGCATGCTTTCTCATTCTCCTTCGTTTCTTGTATATCTATATATATTTGTATGCGTTTCGCGCGTGTACGCGATCTTCCTTTTCCCTCTCGATCGTTTATTTTATTTTCACGGGGTTGGCGATGCCCCTTCAGCGACAAACGTGCCACGGTGACCCTCGCCACTCTCTGCTCGAATGCCCTGCCACGCGGTAACTATATGGGATAGTTATTTTGCGACTATATTGGTACACATACCTACGTACGAACGAAAATTCTCCGACGGACAAAGGAGGAATAACTAACGACGCTATGAGACTCGGAAATAAAACAAAAATATCTGGATGATCGCGCGCAACGTATTTCTCTTTCATTCGCGATGCATTCATTAACTTTCGGGGTCTTTGTTTTGTATGTTCATTACATCCGTTAACAAAAAAGAGGAGTGTAAGACATCGATCCATTTTCACGTAAGTACAGTGTGAATTGTAGATATGACCAGTTAAATGTGAATTACATATTTTGGCCCAAAAAATGTTAATACGTTCATGAATCACAATTTAAATAAAAATGTACTGTTAAATTACAGGAAAACGGATATTTTTGCAAAAAAAATATAATTAAACAATAATATATATTTTTTCAGTGAAATTCAACCGTAAAAAAATGTTTTTTTTTTTTCTTCTATTTAACAGTTGAAAAATATATTTTTTTACATGAAAAGAATAGTTTTATTAAAAAAATATAATAAAAATGATTTCTCAAATGGTTAACTATAAGAAAAAAATGTTCAGCGTCTATTCGATTTTTTAAGTACGGAAGTACGTGAGAAAATAATGCGGAAGTGAAGACGTGTGGAGATCTACGAAGTATACGCGATGAAAATAAAAAAAATTGATGTAATTTAACCGAACGATTGGATAACTGATCCGCGACCAGCTATGTCGACGCAATATTACTTCGGAATAAGCTATTTGAAAGAAAAAGTTTCCAAGTGCGTCGAGCGGCAAAGTGAGGTGAGAAATGTTGTTCGCAGAGTGAGCGATGTCTACACACCGCACTGTCAACGACTGACATATCGCTCTGATAAACTCCGCCCGGTGTCGCGTGAAGATTTCACCCACGTACCGCGGTTGTCCTCCGGTCGGTCCACAGGTATACTTACGTTTACATGTCACGCTGCCGTGAATTTTTTTATTTTTTTTTCCTATTATAAAACGCGTGCGTTGTAAAGGAGAGGCCTCGGGGAGTTTTGCCTTTCTGAGTAAAATACGGAAATAGTTAACCGTTGAAGCAGAAGGACAGTCCGAAACATTTAAATAAAAATTGAAAAAAAAAATATATATATGAAATCATAATCTTAAATTTCTCTTTTATAAAGAACATTTGCGATGTAATCAAAGACATGAATTATTCGTAAATGTTATCACGTATGTAAAATTTTTTTTTTTTTAACACGACGATTCAGATTTTATGATTTATGTTTTACACTCAATCCTCTTAAGAATTCGATTTTTCCATCATCGCGATTTTTTTTGTCCTGAAATATCCATTAAATAAACGTTCTCCAAGCAGCTTAGATATCTTCGAATTTGTAAAAAAAAAAAAAAAAAAAAAAAAAAAAAACCGCTTTCGGTTGTCTGGTGCAATGAAAATATGTTGAAGAAACAGCTTAAAGTTTTCTTCGAGAGCTCGTTAAGTGATCGATTCAGGAACGAGGTGTTTGGGGGGTGCGATTCCCTCGATTAATCTCGTCGGTATGGTTGTCGAGGTAAGAGAACTCGAAAGCGACGAACGACTTGCACGTAGGTCGTTTAACACGGGTCTATCCTTTTCGTCCCAACGACAAGTTTGCCAGCTCTCGGCTATCAGGACCAATACATTTTCATCCGGTAGGGGTATCCGGAACGGGTCATCTCGGGTTTGAAACACTAGAACCCGAGTCTGCAGCGAGCGTAGAAACTTCCCCCTTTAGGCATTGAGTAATGCGGTGCGGAGTTGCCGTGATGATGGGCATTAATATGCCGATGAAAATGTCCCTCTCATTCGTTGGCGCGTCCGTTGAAGTTGATGTTCCGTAGAAACGTGTGTCTTGTTATTCGTTGAGTGCGTGGGGCCGCGTCGAGTGTTGTCAAGGCAGACGCGCTGCATCGGTACGAGTCAAGCGATACCGACGAGATAACCACCGTCCAGCCAATATTAATAGCCGGACTATCATTGTTTTCTGCACTCGTCGCTTCCAACGTACACGGTCCGTCCTCATTTTTCTTTATTCCCGTCGTTAACGCAAGAAACGACCGCGCTTGTTCGACTTTAAATTCAGATAAAAGGTTCCCCGATGACGGGACCAAAGGCGCGGTAGAAGGAGCGACAGATTTGCAGAAAAGGAAAATAAAAATAAACGATACGAATGCGGACAATGTTCGGTTAAATCGATAAATGAAATGCGAATGATAAAGTCTGTAGAATCTCTTGTGATCGTAAGAACGAAATTAAAATCTGTGTGAAAGCATTTAAGCGCTATTAATTTAAGAGAATGGGCTGAGAGGACTGGATGAACCAGCGAAAGACCTCGAGAACAAGAGAAATGAAAGTCCAGGTGTAAATTTCATTCGTGCGAAACCAGTCAGCGATTCTCGCTACGGCGCAGCCTTCAATTAGCAGTACTTCGGGGCATCTCGGGGGCTGCTGATGCACTCCCGATGCTGCTGCGAATTCTGTATCACAGTCGTACACTTTTAACCCACGCTATGGCCGTCTCCATCGTATTCCTTATTTTTTTTATTTTTTTTTATGCTCGGACTTGCAACAAAGTTCGCATATGCGGGTGTATTATACACGCCTTGAGATAAACCGTTGTCAGCCATGTAATTAGCGACTCTACTCCCGCCATGTGCAGCAACATCACGAAACTCGAGCCGCGATCTCAGTGTACATAAAGAACAAGGATTTGAGTTGCGTTCCAAGTTCCGAGAGGTTTAACCCTCTCTACTCGCTTTCTTGTCTCACCCGCGGGGGTTGAAGCGTTGAGCCACACTCGTTGCACCGGTCGGGTGCCCCGGGGAGCCAATTCCAACACGCAAAAGTTGGCGCATTCGAGAGCAAAATTGTAAGTACACCACATATCCTGTATACCAATTAACGGGTAAAATTACAAAATGCTACTAACATCTGTTCCAGACAGCTGAAAACATGATTTTTCCTAAGGCGCCGTTTATCTAACACCGGTAGGGGTATCATCTGTGTTGGTATTTTTTTAATTTCAGGTAACTAACGTTAATTTCAGAAATATTATGCTATACTTTGATGGTAATTAGTTTCACGTTACCCACTGTGTCTGCGTGTGTTTTTGTAAAATCCCTCGACGAATTTATCACCAAATTTGTCGTCGGAAATTTCTTCGGAAAATACATTGAAAAGATTGACGAAATAGAAAAATGAATAGCTAACGGGGACAACTACTTTTTTTTTTTCTTTGTTTATCGTATCTTTTGAAAGTAATCGTTCTGTTTTACCCTTCAAAAATATGCCGCACATACGGAAAAATAAATTATTTAAAGGTTTAAGCTATCGGTGCGCGTGATAAAAATATGTCGCGCCTCGCTAACGTCCTATTTTGATACGATGCAAAAATAGATAAATTTTTTTTTAAATATCCAACTGAACTAAAAAAAATAAAAAGTAATAAAAAAGTTTTAAAAAATGATCGCTACTTCATATAAAATTTGCAAAATTTGCAAAAAATCGAAATTTGCAAAAAGACTGTACCGCTCACCCCAGTCGCAAGCAGGGGTTTCCGCATATAATTCTCGGTTCTTACATAGTAGAAAAACGAAGCGAGAAAGAGGGCGGTATAGGGATCGTGGAAGAGTAGGGAGATTTGGCACGACTCGGTCTCGCCACTAAATTTGTAATTGCAGCCTCCGCGTGACGTGGCGCTTCGTATGAAAAGAAAAAAAGATAAAACGTAAATTTTGCATTGCCGGCACGATGGATCATGCAGCATGGAAAGAGAGTTGAATTCGCGCGGCGTCGGCATCGGCGGCGGTAATGTAGCGGCGATACGAGGTCACGAACCTGTTGGGCTAAAGTGAATATACACCAACGCGAGCGAACTGACCGTATACAGTATATACATCGAAGGCGAGGGGCGTAATCCGCGGCGACGTGCATTCCCACGTCGTGGCTTTTCTCGTGAACAACGCGCCGGACTTTGGAGTTTCGTTTCTCCTTACGGATATCCGAGATACTTTGCCGCTCGGCATTGCATGAATACAACATCCGCCGATGCATCTCGCACAGAGTCCATCAGCATCAGAAATGCGAGTGTCTATCGTTATACATTTTGCCGAACGTTACTTGTCCTTCTCGTCGACGTATATGCCGTCCGCCGAGAACACACACGCGGATGAACGACATGTTGTTTTATCGTATATAAAACGTAACGTAACGTGCTTTTGCCGCATGGATCGGTGCACCCGCAACTACCAGACAGCTCGATCCCTGCCACGATCATCCTCGTCACGACGCGATCAATCCTCCGATCGTGAAGGTATTGCATGGATACATCGAAGTATCGAAAGAAGAAGAAGAAAGAAGAAGGGAAAGAGGATAAAGGGTACGGTGATTCAAGCTTATACGCTCGAACGAGCAGCAACTGACCGGTAGACTGTTTTCAAGAATCTTATTGTCCCATATCGAATGCCATATCCAATGAGTTCACCGTTTATCGACATCGGTTGAGTGTTGGACACCGTAGAAGCATTTATAAACGATTTTTTTTGCATGCTTCCTGGTAGAATATTTCCAGCATTTAGGTGTTATATACGTAAAAAAAAATTGTATATAAAATTTATATATAATTTTTTTTCAAACATATATTCTTCATATCCGGTATCCGTATCCCGAACACGTGATATACAGACCGAATACGAAAAATATGTTTCGAAAAAATGATATATAAATTATATATCTTATGGTAAAAAGTTCAATAAAGTATATACTTAATTTCCATGTGATATCGTATCGTGATATCGTATTCTTATCTGCCCCAACGATAATTAAACGTTACACTTGGGGCAAGTTATACATCGAAACCTCGAAGAGGTGAAGCAGCGAGTTCATATCCTTTGGTTATCCTTCGGCTACGCGAAGCTCCGAGGAGTCAAGGATATTTAATTGTTTTCCACGGCGCCGTGATCTCCAAGTATATTTATAATAAGAGGATGGCGATTGGGATATACACAGCGTGCGGGTTATATACATCGTGCGAGAAGTGAAGCAGGACGTGAGGACCGAGCCGATCGAGCGTGTATAATATGCGATGTCGGAGATGGGGTTATATGAGAATAAACGAATGGAATGAACGAGCTCGCGCGTGTCCGAGGCAACACAGTCTGGGAGGGGTCGAGACGTCAGGTTCGCACGGGAACGGTTTTGTATCATGTGCATGCGAAGAGAGGGGCCCCCGTCAAAGCGGCCAACGAGCGGGCGCGGTGGGCCGATTTCAATAAACGCCCTCGGCCAGCGCTCGCTTCTTCTTCTTACATTTCTTACGTGCGGATCGCGCGACTTCGAACTTCCACATTCTCTCTCGCTTCATCTCTTTGCCGCCGAGTGTCGGATAACCCCGAAGCAAAAGTTTGCGCCCTGCATGTAACACTGCAACAACTTATTGGACCGACGAAGACCATGCAAACTGCTTGCACACACCGGCTGCAAAAGCACCGGCCTCGTACCTTCAGAGAACTCGAAGAGTGCACGTTACCGTCGAGATCGCGCTTGGACACCTTGGCATTATTACGTCCGGATTATTACACGAACGTGGCATCAAATAACCGGTGAACATCCTGTCGAGGAACTCAGACGTTTCAGCGTAGCGTGAACTTTGGATCCGGATGAAGACGGAGCCCCAGCGGAAGACGGACGTATGAATGAAGGGGAAGATTTTATCCCATGCAGCATGGCAACCTCGTCTTGTGTACAGGAGTTTAACTTATGTTCAGGTTACAACAACGATTAAAAAACTCTACGAATAAGCAATTGGCTAACCAAATGGTAGGGAGGGAGGGAGGGAAAGATAACTGGCAAGACGAGAAAATCAAGAATCCCGTGGCGGAATGAACTCAAAGGATTGCGGAAAAGTGCAGGCGTGACGAGGCTCGGTAGTTCCTCATACCATCGGACTCCAGGAGTCGCGCTAATAGCTTGGACATCGCGGCGAGTGCTGGCGATTTTTTTTTTTTTTTTTCAATACATTTGACTACGAAGGACGAGGACGATGCTGCGACGGGTGTTAGGCGCATAGTGGGCGCAAACGACGCATGGCACACACAGGGGTTGAGAGGCTTCATCGGTCGTTGAGGTTCGAAGGTTGGAGGTGTCGGACGCCGTAGGGGGCCACCCGTTCTCGCCGGTGCTACATCATCCGCGGGGACAGCGTATCCACTTGTTAGCGAGATGCGAGGCAGCACACCGTACACTCAAAAGCCACTGAAGCCTCTGAGCCTACAAATACGTTTCTTCTTCAACTACTCTACTCGGGGTCTCTCACTCTTTTCCACCGGTGATAAATGGACTGCAACTCTCGAAATACGAAAGCATTCCTACCACGGGCGTGTGTGTTATATTCTTGATTAATGAACTACGTGAATTTCTACGGTTATGCCAAGCGGCTCTATGTAAACTGTAGTACGTGATGTGCCGGCATATACACCTATAACCACGAAGAGAAAAAAAAAACCATTCGTATACTTGGATTGGCTTATGATTGACCACTATTCGCGACTTGTACCTATATGATCTTTTGAAAGAAAAAAGAAACACCTCATGAAGACCTGTCGATGATTCTTGATCATTTTTATCTTCGACACGTTCGCCAAAAGCAATGCCGACGCTTCTGTGGATCGTCCAGACGCCTCTTTTTAAGACTTCTGTATCGAATATTCGTAACATCGAATCAAACTGAATGTACTGACTTTTGATGCTCCTGCTGAGAAATTAATTGATTCGCGGAAGCTTTGAGCCAACGACCTAGTTATTAATATTGTTTTCTGATGTCTATTGCGGATGGTTTTTTATTAGCTAATTCGCAGTCGTAAACATCGGCCTGCTGCCTATCATATGCTTGAAGCAATGCGAGATACGTGAGAAAATAGGCCCAATGGGCATTTATATTATGGGTTCCACTTACCGTTGGAAGATCCTGGAAAAGGAGACGGAAGGTGGTAGATATCCATATAGATTCGAGGCTTCAGGAACGCCACTGCTAAGCAATCTGAAATATTGAAAGGATAATCCAATGGTGAAGTTCTGTGATTCCTATGATTCCAATCAGTAGTTCAGCTCCAATATCGCAACACTCGAAAGAATGATCAATTGGCAGATCTATAATCGCTAGTTGAGTCATCACTTTTCACGAAAAGATGGTTTCTTCCCGTAACTACGCAGTTTCCAAAATCAGGACATTGATGTCTATGATTCTAAATGTACTAACAGCATAAATTCAGAACATCGGAATTATATCATTGCGATGTTGCGGGGTCACGAAATTAGTATTTGAATTTTGGTTTCTCGAAGTTCGTCTGTTTAACCGCCTGTAGGCTAAAAATCCGAGAGTTATATTTCAATGCCATCAGCTGATTGACATGATTTTTATTGTATCATAGGCTTTCCAGAACAGCGAAACATACTATTTCGAAACTCAATCACGAATACATCCCCCGATCATAGTCTGCCAATGGTAATTTCTTATTTCACTCCTTTTCAGTAATACCATTTTTTTTTTACTATACCCCCTTTCTGGTCAGGAATTTCGTAATTTTCGGCAGCTAGCGTCCTACCTGTAGCGCGCCACTTCGAAAACGAACTCGCGTAGGTACCCGCAGTCACAGAATATCATCTTTTTCACGTACGGCTTACATTGCGGAGAGCAGAGCGAGAAAGCGTAACGATAAATCAATAGGCGAAAGGCATCGGGTATGCCCAGTGCCCATAATAAATTCATGAATTGTAAAACTGTTGCTCTCTTGGGCTCTCTCGTGAACGCGGACGAACCGTGGCGTATTGGATTTATTGGTCGACCTGACCCCGCTAAGACGATCCCCGGTGTATACGCCGGTTACGACGAGTGGGTGGCTTGGACGGTGGTGGTGTGGCCGATGGCTGGGAACGTAGTGGAACCCGAACGGGGGATGCGCGCGGTTTCAAGAGAGAACGAAGTAATCTTGGCACAGTAAGAGAGCAAAGGATAACCGAATAGAAGGAGGAAGACGACGAAAAGGGGGAAGAGGTATAAAAAGAGAAGAGAGGGAGGGAGGTATACGTGTGAGGGAGTTCCGTTCAGTTCTGATCTGTTGGTCCCGAACTCGTAGACCCCTCGGGCGAGGGTAATGTATTAACGAGTTAACGGCTCGCTATCGATCACCCTCTATCACCAAATAATTTTCAATTATACACTATAAATCGCGCCAACCAAACGAACGTAAAGTACCCTCGTGGACTCTTGCGTATTATGCAACTCCGCGTACTGACATTTCGAATATCTCGTTGAGGCGATCATCGTCGCATCCGTTGCCGAAATACTATCTCGTTGTATTATTTATACGTGATTATAGTAATGAGAAATGCGTTCGATCATTGCGAGGAGATATATTGAAAGCGTTTGGAGAGCAATCAACACGAATCAGAGACACATCAGGATTTTTGAGATATGAGGCACTGCTGCGAAACAAAGTTGCGGGATAATAAAGGCGGACGTGATTAATCCGGAGGCATCAATCCATAATATTTCGACGTGCCAAGATCTCTTCTTCAAACTAAATAAATAGAGAAACGTGTCGATCTGTGTGGAACTTTAACTGTAATTGCTGGTTAATTTGTGACGAATTAACCAACGGTCGGTGTGCGCACGTTCGTATAGTTTTCATTCGACGTCCGTCGCGGTTGGTTAGAAGGCGTTTTAGTGATAATTTAAACGCGCTAAATCAGAAACGCATTTACGAGGTCAGCGTGAAATTTATAAATTAACCGCTCTGGCAGATTTGTGGTTAGTATATATATATACATTTGTGGCTCACAACATGGGTCCGCCGTGCGTGCCACGATGGTTCGTATGGAACTTTCTTCATTGTATATGTACCCCCGCTGGCAAGGAAAACCCGCCCAACGCACGGCCCGAGAGACACTTAAATTGATTTACTCCCGATGAATCGCGCATGTCGTTAACTACGATGACGAAAAGGCGTCCAAATTCATTTGAGTCTCGTAGAGTATTAAATTCACAGTAAAAAAAAAAAATCAGCAACACGAAATATTGAAATTTTTTTTTTATCTCGTGAAGCAGATAAAAATTTATTTTTTCGAAAGATGTCGGAGAATCTTAAACGCTTTTATTTTATGATTACACTTCGCAGTGTATTATTATTATTATTATTTTATTTTAAAAAGTTTCTTAACACCCCGAGACATCATTTGTTTCAATATTCTTTGCACATAAACCTATCGAAAATCTTTGCAACGCCAAAAATGAAGAGTTCTCCGACCCTACAATCGATTCGAGAAATCGATAAATTCGAGAATTAAAAGGACAGATGTGCTATAGGTATCTCATAAACGTTGTTGCAACACCCATAATGCAGCTTCCTTATCGCTGTTACAGGTACTCCACCAACAGCGGCATTGCGCCTCTCTTGGCGGTGTATACATTGAATACGTAATCGATTACTCGTAGTCCACCCACACGCGACTGCAATCGATCTCTGCACGAACGAGGTGCGTATAGCTTCTCGCGCGAGTGCACCTGCTGCACCCTTCTTCTATTGCTCCTATCGCGTACGCGCATATATCGATAGACACAACATCTTTGCCGCTTTCACGCTTCAAATTTTTTATATTAACGCATTTATCGAAGTTTCGATCCCAGGCTATTTCTTTTTTTTCCTCTCTCACAAGCCTCACGTTCCGCCTAAGAATTATCATTTTATTTCGCGGTTCTTTTTTTTTTTTCTTTTCAATTCAAATAACGCCGCCCATTAAACTTCGCATAAATGTCGAGCGTTAATCTTTATAATTGCGAGCTCTTGGTTATTTTAACGACCTTTTGATTGGCTTTGAGACTTTCGCGGTTGCGTAATAACCCGAATATTTGGATGATACGCGCAGCGGTCTTTTCAATTTGGAGGATACACTCGATTTTTAAAGTCCGTAACATATGCTTTGCATGTTTTTGTTTGTTTCAACTCGGAAGAAATCTGCGCGATTTAACAGCGAACTCTCTCGGAGGTCTCGAACTCCGTTCGGGGACACGCGGTTCGTATCCGTATATGTAAATACGTTAATGCATGTTTACGCGTTGTATACACTAACTTGATCGCTAATGCGTACACGCATATGCCACATAACAGATATACGAATAGTATATATACTGTGATACAACCGTGGTAAACGGTTGAGAATATTGCCCGGTAAGAACTCGCGATGTTGTCGAGCGTTCGTTATAAACGGACGAATCGCTGCATGGGGTCCAACCGAGTCGACACCCATATACCCGGGAGGCCTGGCTATTTAATTCCCTTTTAAAACGAAGCTTAAGAAACTAATGAGGCACGCGCGTTACCACCCGCTCGCGGACGCGCGCTTTCCGAAACGAGGACGTTGCAAATGTATCTCTCCACTTTGGAAATACACACAGATCTTTCCGCGTGCGTGTGCGCGAGTGCAAGAAATTTAAAAAAAAATTCGACGACCCCGACGCGCCTTTGCTGATGGATACTTAGTCGCATCGACGATGAAAAATCTGGCTTTCCCGTTGGATAAATTCTAACGCTAAACTATCTTTTACGAACAAACTTGATTATCCGATAAACACGAAATTGGCAATTAATTCTGAAAACTTTTATCCCCGATGTCGCATAAAAGGTTTTTCTTTAATATCGATCGGTCATCTGCGTCATCAAAATAGATCGTAATATTCAATCGAATCGTTCAAATCGGTATATTTTATACATATATATCAGTGTCATTTTTTTATCAATTTTATTTCCGCAATAAATCATCTCAATATCTGTATGCCTTCGGATGTTTGATGAGCAATCGCCTCTTCTTCCTTTTTTTTTTTAACAAGATCTAACGATCGTAAAGAACATTCTGATAAAAATCAGTCATGGATGCTTTTCCTTCCTATTATGTTATATTTACTATTTAGCTATTAGATACGATGACGATAATTTTCACGAAAGACGGTATAGTCGAGTACGCTATAGGGGGTCGGTGATCCTCATCCCCCGTACAGCTTCCTTCTGTCGCTCTCTGTAGGATCGGGAGTTTGCCTCCTTCGTCCGGCGCTCGGTTTCTCGGTGCTGCTGAGCCTTGGGGCTCTTGCGTCTCTCTGCTTCTCTCAGGATTTACGACATTCGCCTTATCCGGACCTCGGATCTCTTCGGTATATGGGACGGGCTCATTTAAAACAATAACCCGGGACAATTTCATAAATTTTAACCGCGGATCGTACGAAGATCTTTCTCGCTGTTGCGCCCGCAACAGTGGGGGTAGAGAGTAATTTTAATCAGGAGTGCCAGAGTTCCCGACGGGTGGTCGAAAGAGACCGTTCGACTGACTCTGGTCAACGTACAAAACGTCGCCCCGACGAAGCATCCCCTGTGTTATTCCGCTCCTACTCGCCGCTGATGTTAACGTTGATGCTGCTGATGCTGTGATGCTTCTGTTGCTCTTCTTGGACCCCCCCGCGTTCACCTGCTCCCTCGACTAACCGAACGAAATTCGGGATCTCGGCTCACTAATTTACCGCTACCTGAGAATAACGTATACGAGCGGAATCGTTGTTCTAATCTGAGTTACGGCGACGATGGACGCATCTGCCTGAGAATAAATTTCTCCTCGATGGCTCGACATAAAAGATAAAAATACCCCAAACGACGTGATTCGGGTGGTCCAATTCCTATTTTTTCCAATAATTTATATTATTATCTTCGGAATGTTGATAATATTATTCATAATTATAATAATTTTTATTTTTATTATTAAGAATATTAAAAAAAAAAAGAAAACGTGTTGAGAGTCACTCGGCTTTGAAATTTTTATCTAATTTGTTATTCTTAACTTTAAAAAATTGTGAAACAATATAATTGGAAATCAAGATACGCCTTCACAACAGAATAGTTTGCATGAAGCCAAAGATAATGAAGAAGAGTTTGAAAAAATCTTTAACATGGATGAAGAAACACGTTTGCGGCGTCTTAACCGCGGGTTGGGATGAAGTCTTTCCTCTCGGGAGAGTTCTTGCGAGAGCTATGTGAGAAGAGAGGGCATTATCGTTATGATCGCAGCGGAGGTGGATGCCATCCCGGTGATTACCGTGCTTATGGGTATCGGCTGGCGATCGACGGCGACAGCCCCTGATCGCTCGCGCCATTATGCGATCGACACCTTCCGAGACACGTTCGCGCGGTAAATCATCGGCTAAACGGAAAAAGCCCCAACGAATAGATCGACCGTACGACGGGAATGGATCATCGTTTGGCGTCGAAAAATACACTCGCAGCCAATAATCAACGAACAGCTAACATTGTACAATTTTAGAAGCGTACCATGCAACAGTCAATATTTTTCGTGCGAAATCCTTAAGTTGGTTTGTCCCGAGACAACAAAATAAATAAATTTTACCATTCAATCTAAAATTTATATAATTTTACAAATATTTTAAAACTTTCAACTGTAAGAAAAGTGTAATAAATAAATTGTTTTAACAAAAATTAATGAAATAACAAATAATTATTCGCATATTACACTCGCGAATTTTTTTCGTCATTGATTGTTCGAATTTCCCGACTGTAATGCGAATGCGAATAGTTATTTGTTGTTATTACTATTATTATCGTTTATCATTTCGCACTTTTTTGTTACGTCAATTTTTAAAAGTTTTTTTATCTCTGCGCATTCAGCTTTGGTGTTCATAATTTATTGGCTAGAAGACACTTAATGATTCACAGAATTGGTGTACCAAAATTGTGTTAAGTTATTTCAGAAAACACGCATATCAACGAAAAGCAAACAGATCGCTGAACCCCAGTGAAACGCTTACCTTCGGTTTTTTTCTTTCACAGACAGTCGGGAGTTAGAAAATTGGGGTCATTGTTCCTAAATCACTTATCCTTTTGCATTACAGTCTTCGTCCCTGTGCTCAGCTTTTTTTTTTTTTGGCTGATCGTGCCGTTGTTCGATACAAGATAAATATAAGCAACATATTCGCTCAGCTATCATAGCGATGTATTTCATAGTCATCTGACTCCATAAGACTCACCAATTTTGATACAAGAATACGCTGTCGATAGTAACAAGGCGATGAGGATGAAGCAAAACACAAAGAAATTTACGTATACAGATATATAAATGCAACACAAGTATAGAGGAAAAAACGCGCATACAGAAATAGCTTTTTCGCATATATCCAACTGTATCTCCGAGGGAAAGAGAAAGAGACGACGCAGCCGCGAGATGTAGACGGCGAGAAATAATTTCTATTCATTCGCCGCCCGCCCGGTGACTGGGATAATGCAATATGTGCGGTAATAGGGTACACGGGTACGCCTCACGTGCCACCGGATTACTATAATTCTCCCTGCGGCGGTGAGACGAGCATTGCTTGGTTGGTACAGAGGAGGCACTGTGCAGATTTTCCATCCCCGCACGAGGATGTTAGAATTTTATCATCGGTGTGTGGTATCGGGCTTTGGCTATGTACCGGCTAAAGCGTAGTCGTACCTCCACTCGTTCGAATATACTTACCCATTTGTAAAGCGCGTATTCCGCGCTATATACTCGATAACGCTAGGTATGGCAAAAGAAATATCTACATGTGTGTGTCTGGAGGCAAACGATCTATGTATGATCGGTTATGAATGTGTGTTTGTGCAGTGCGCCTCTAATTGGCTCATCTCGTAGACAGCTGTTCGTATAACCCGCGCGTAATGATGTTGTATACTACAGTGTACTGGTAACAGACGGCAAAAGCACTCGGGTTTGTGTTTGTAATACCGCTACATGGCCATTAGGAACTTTGCTACGCTGTAGCGTCGATGAAGGTTTTTTCTTTTTTTTTTTCGGATTATCTATATTCTATATAGTTGCGCTACTGGATTGAATAAGATCGATGCAATACGATGATGAATGCAGAACTTGACGACAAACCGAACTGAACTGAACTGAACACCCGCTGGGGTTTTAATTTCTAGAACTTAAACCGCAGAAAGATCGAGAAATTCTTTATTGCGCGATCAGATCTCTCCATATTTCGATATCAGGAACTTATCGAACGTTAAGAAAAACGCTTACCTTGCGTTGGAAAAACAAGATTATTGGGAGGGAAATTAACTGGGAAGGTGAAGAAGGACAGTGCGTGGAACAGATCATTCCAGATGAATTGGCTACGCGACTTAATGGGAAGACCGACGCTGGTTGGAACATACGCTACAAAAAAGATCGATGTTTTCGCGCAGGGAAAATGGAACTCTAAGGAATCACTTACCATAGTCTGCAGTCTAATTCTATAGGTTACCAACTATCCCGTGTTCCTGCGTTCCAACTATTCTCGGTCACCTCTACTACACCTGTACTTCGATTTCGAAAGGGGATTACTTGAGGAATTAAAAAGGAATAATGTTGAGACATGAAATGGCATGAAAAAGGAGGTGTGCTTTCGCATCAATGGCCCAAAATCTTTTATGAATTTATCACGCAACACGTTAGACCTTTTGTTCCGAGAATACCAATTGAAAGTCTGCAACTATCGTGACGAGGACTATGTTGAGAGAATGTTTACTATATGTGTTTCCTGACATCGCGGTGCCGAAGTCTTACTTATTTTCACTCGAGATGGTACGCAGCAAAAACCCTCTGAAACGAATTAGATTCCCGACCTCACCGGCAGCTATTGCGATATCCATGCGCAGTTCGTTCAATACGAGACTTGACGACCGATGAAAATTCATTCCCATTACAGAAGGCTCTCTATTGGCTATTATAGCGAAGTCCTCTGTGCCCCCGTAACAGCAGGTGTTATCGGGATTGAATTAACAAACAAAAAAAACGTGTCGCTCCTCGCAATTTTCTTATTGACTGTAAGACGCGCTCGACTACTCGATCCACACCGCGGGTATTTCATATTTATTTATTGTCTTCGCGGATGCTCGGTATTATGTATAATCATCTATATTTATATATTCGCGCTATGGCGAGATGAGGAATGCCGGGGATAATCTTTCGTCGACTTTTTCCTGATGTCGCTTTTATTCCACTGTATGGTATAACAACTATGCGCGATATGGACTGCGAGAAGAGTATGTATACGGATAGATCGAGAGACGCGACGACGACGAGACTTGGGCGGATCGTAAAAACTAAGCAAATGGGTGCGTAAAGCCGTGAATTTATGAAGACGCTACCATCGCTTTGGCCGAGACGCAGTTTCGCGGGAATTAGAAATCGACCTCCATCTTCAGCGTGGAGCCCGCGATCTCTTGGAGCCTCTCGCGCGCGCGCGCACACACACACATCGATCGGCAACGGTCGTTATGATAATTTCGGTGAAACTGGAATTGGAGTATACTTTGCCGCAAGCCTATCATACCGCTCGCTTTATAGTTATAGTAATACTATTCGTGTTACTGCGAACGGTCAATAAGTAAATAGCAACGAGGATCACCTTTACCTGCGGTTGGAACTCAAATTTATGTCTCTAACGGCCTATATCGGCATTCAAATGTGTAATATCCACGAAAAAAAAGGACGATACTTTATACCGTCTCCGCCCTCGACGAAGATTAGTATGAAATTTATGATAATATTGAACGATACAGTTTCTAGTATACGGAAATTATTTTTTGGGCATAGAACGTCGTTTATTTTTTCAACGTTTTGATGATGGAATTAATTTTGTTTTTTGTTATTATGCGTACCATTGCGATCGCGTGATTTTTTTTATCTTCGTTCTCGTGCGTTTGTTTGCCGAAACGGCTTAATGTGGATTACCATAATTTGGTACGTTAGTTCTGCGAGTCATGAAGTGCGTTTTAGAGTTGAATTATGAACATTACGCATGAACTCGCGAAGATAAATAATTTTGAAAGAAGCTGACGAAAACTTTATTTAATTATGTTCGATAAAACTCAACGTCATTTATTCTTTTTTTTATTTTTTTTTTATTACAATATTTCCGTCTAATGACTTGTGTTTTGGTTTTTTTTTACTATAAACAAAATGGAATAAAAATCATTGTAGAAAACAAGTCCCGACTGAAAAAGTCGTGTAATAAAGATTCGGGACGATACAGTCGGCAGATTCCAACGCTCAATGACGAATAAATCTCTCGACTACACTATTTTTTTTATTTTTTGTTAATAGAATTTTTTAATTAATTTCATTTCGCTTTTTAGGGGTTTTTAAATTTGTCTAAAATAATTTATCAGCCCCAGAAGCAACTCACACACTTGCGTTACATACATCATTCGAATTTTTCGTTTTATCGTTGCGCTTCCTTGCCTACAACATTGTTTGACTTATTTGTAGCGAAATTGATGTAACGGGTTGCAAAAAACCTGTATATCGAGTTACCGTGACGGTGCCATAAATAGTATATGATTTAGAGGCCCTAAAAAAACCCGTTGTATAACCTTCTGGAACTAATTACGCGATTTTTTATGACCTATTTTATAATATTCTAATATACAAAATCATTTGACGTGGTCTTTTGACTTATCCTCACGAACCCCCCGACGATCTTCAACCAAATTTATATGCCGTTTGTCTAATATACATGTCGAGAGATTCTACGGTTTATTGAACGATAATCGATAATTAATATTCCGACGCACGAGAGAACTCGAATGAAAAATGATTCAGCCGACATTTCGTACTAATTGTGCGTCATGCGCAAAGCAATTCGTTCGGCTAAAACTGACGAGCGGGAATTATAAAGAAAAAAACGAATTAAATATATCTGGATAACAAAATGAACTCCAGTTGTTGAATTTCGTACGACAAGAATAAATTGAGTCTTTACGATCCACGAATGGTTTATTATTGACAGTTAAATGACTGCTGATATAAATGATACTTTAATGTTCGCATGCGTGTATACATGCTAAAGTTGATCAACGGCCGAATTGATCTGCGGCATTTCGTGCCGAAAGAAATCAGTGCGATTTTAAGACGCTAAAAATATTAGCCTCAATAGATACGATGTTAATCGATTTCTTTGGCTCTGGATCCGCGTGCAAAGCGCGAACAAAATTGTTAAATTATAGCTTGACCCGTATTAAAAAATAGAGAAAAAAAAACATCGGTCAACAGCAGGTGAGGATGTTTAGATATTCTCGAAACTTTTGCCCGCCGGCAACACAAACGAAAGCGAACCGCTTCGAGAGTGTATTCAAAAAGAAATTGAGATTCAAGCGCCTCTTCGGGGTCCATCCTCGATCCCCAGCATTAGAGGCCAATCGTCGAATTTATTTTTTTCGCTCGGAAGCGATCAAGAAACGCGGCCTCGTTTGAAATTTATAATAATCGTGTACACGCGCTTAGGACGAAACCTTCGACGTGCGCTCGTGTAAAAATTTATGTACGCAATACCTATATTCGTCCGAAATAGAAAGAGGATGATGTTTCGAAACGATAGACGAAATTCTCTTCTGGATTGATCCGGATGTTGTTGGGCGGCGATCTCGCTATCGATTCGCTATATTCTGACCTGTTATCCAGAGCGTCAGCCCACCACATGGTCTGAGAACTTCGAACCCGAACTGTTACGTATTTATAACGGGAGAAGAAACTTTAAAATACAAAAAAATCGTCCAAAACGTCGTATCTTCATTAGAATGTAAAGAGATCTCATAAAAAGCCTACGAAACGAAAGACCGCAATAAGATTTTTAACAATTTAGGTATTCGATTTTATTGAAATTTTATGTAAAAATGTATAAATGAAAAATTGTAGTATGGACTGAATTTTAAAATTTTTTTTAATCGGATAATAATGAAATATGGCTAATTGGAGTTTATGATGATACGGACTTAATTAAACTTGACGGGAGACTGAGAGAGTGGGTAGACGAAGGAAATGTCAAAGGTGTGTGTATAATTAATGTCGGTGGCCTGAAGGCAGGAATCGGTACGGAACGGTATCGAAGGGTTGCCGAAAAAGACGGGGATGACTAAAGGACTAAATTGGGAGACAAAGGGAAAGGAGGTGGAAATAGTTTTGGATATAAGATACTTGAATTTTAGTTTGTAAAGAGAAACCGGCAATAATGGCTGTGCGAGGAACTCTTATTGATGGACTCGCTGTGAAATCGGGAGCACTGTACGAAGTGGAAATAGGTGGGTGAAAAAGTAAAGAACAGAGACACAGAAAAGGTAAATGAGATCGACAATCTCATACGCGACCGGCAGAAAAATCTGCTCTGGGAGGACATGATTGCGATTTCGAAGAGACAGCCGATTGAACCGGTTGTGTAGAATTTCAAGAGCATTCGAGAAAGAGATGAGCGAAAAATCGAATACCGATTTTAAAGTGAGCGGAAGGTCGGACCGGCATAGCAGTCGAAATAACAGTAAGACAGTAGAATAGCAATGAGTCGGTTCCGAATGATAAGTTGACCAAAAATGAGTGTTCAATGGTGTGAATTGTTGAGATATTGAGGTTTGTTTTCTTGTATAAGGCGTGTTACTAACTTTCATTATCATTGTATTCTAATTTGTTAATTTTTCTACCAAAATTAGACTTAAATTATTTTAAAAAATGGATGTAAAATATGAAACTCATGTTTCTTCTTTAATTTGCATCTTTATATGAAAACAACCGATGAATATACCTCGTGGTAATTGAAATGAACGTGAAAAGTAGTAAAAAAAATTTCCCGTCTGTGCAAATCGGATAATCAGCGATAAGCAATTAATAACAATAATTGTTCTATGCGCAAAAAAGGTGATATGCACATAGCGCGTGAGCGAGCGTTAGTACGTTCTCACAGAAGACGCTTCTCCGCGTATGCGGTGACATTTTCCCTGCGTCGATATATCGGCGATAATTGCCCAACCGTCGAGGCCACATCGGGTTTAAAAGATCTTCCAAACCGATAAAGTGAAGAACCCGCGACACTGTGATACAATCTGATTTATATCGAACACGAAGCGGGCCTACACGCGCGCACGCGTGCGGGTGGAAGCGAGAAACAGAAGAAATGAGAAAAAAAACTATATAAGAGGTATGTCAACTCTTAGATGTTTTTTTTTTTCTTTCCTTCGAAGACCGGAGAACGTTCGACCTCTCTAATACGAGTCGACCCAAGTCAGCTTTTAAACGATATTTTATTCAAATCCACGACTGTTATCCAATCTCGCGTTATTGCGACGCAGATTACGACATCAACGAGACACATGATTCTTTCCTATATGCTATACTATTCGCTATACATATGTAGTTTAACGTATTAATAATCTTTTTTTTTGTAATTCGATCAAAATACCATTTTTAGTTGTTTTTTTTTTTAGGAACAAAATTTGAATACTTATTAGTACTTTGTTGCCATAATCTTTGAACATTAATCGACGATACAACTTTTTAATCATAACAATTAGCGACCTTCGCATAGTACGAAGGCGACTTTTTTAAGTAACTCCGACATAGTAACCAAATTTCTTACCTTTATTACATCTTCCGGTTAATCAGATCCGAAACAGCGTCTGTATATTTTCAACAACTGTGATTGGTGTTACGTCACTTCCTGATCGGCTCTTCGTATACGTCGAATGAATGAGAATAAATTACAACACAAGGCCTTCGTCTGCGCATACTCCAGTGTTAACCCTACCTAACCATGTATATATAGATATAGACGCATATGTATGTTTTCACCGAAGCTGAATATCGCGATTTCCAGTTAGGAAAGCGGAAGAAACACCTCTTCTCGATAGTGCACCTGACCACCAACAGGGCGTATCTCTAAGACTCGTATTGTAACGATCGTGTCAAAAGCTCGATGTATTAACCAGCAAACCCTACGAAATCCATTGCTGCGAAGCTGCGGTATCGCATAAATGAAACAAACGACAAATGTCTTCTTTTTTCGTATCTCCAGAACGTTTGAGATATCAATGAAGATGAGCGTTAAGTAGGAATGGGGAAGCGAACGCTGAAAGTCTGTAATAACTCGATAGGATATGCGAGCCTTCTAGGGCGGAGTGTACTCTTCCTTCGGTATAGACCGGTCATAGGGCGTGAGAAGGTACGGCAGTGACGTCACTCGAGTCCGAGGCAACGTGCCTGGCTAAATAATTGCAGCCTCGTGGCAAGTGCCGTGTCATTAAAGGCCGCGATCATAGAATTTTGTGTCGTTCGTATATACGAAATGGTCATTAAATCATTATGTTTATCCGTCAACCCCCGGCGTGCCGGTCCCCGGCAGCCTCTTGACCCCAGACCGGTGGACCCCTCTATGCATTATACCTTTCTCACTCTTTGCATATCCTCGCATCCTCCTTCCTTCGTGTACTATCCTTCTCCGTGCATTTGTCGTAACCGCCTCGTACTCTAAGCTCGTTCTTGCGCCCGGCTATCGGCAACTGACTACAAGCTCGCGCATATGCACCACCCTCCCCCCCGCCCCGCCTCGATACCGAGGGTCACGAGTTTTACCTTCGCGGCTTCGCCATGATTTTTTTTTTTTTTTTTTTTTTTTTTTTCGATAAGATCGATGCATTTTTATCAATTACGAATTATCAGTATGAACATTATTAACCGTCAATATAGTATGCAAATTACTCAATCAACGCTAATGAATAAACACGCGAGACTGCGAGACAGGGATAAACTCATTCCCATCGCAAGAATCCCGGAAGGATATCGACACCCACGATCCATTATACGAAACTATGATAGTTTTAATTGGCATATTAATCACTAACGTTTTCCGTTGTTTTACCGATGGCGGTAATGGGAATCTATTTTACATGAGTTTTAGTTGTGAGTTATCGACGATTTTTTTTTCACGATGTATTATTATTTTCATTATACAATTTTTTTAAAATTATTTTTCTCAACAAAAGAAAAAAAACAGTACGATTAGTATATAGGAATATGTTTATTTTTTAAAAAATGATATTTTCATACAATTCTTCGTTATCGATAGAGTTTTACCGATGATAAATTATCGAGTCGATATCTAATCGATGATTTATTTGTAACCTTAGAAAAAAAATACATTGAACTGCCGTTGTTTGTATGGCTATTGTAATAACTAACCATCGTTTTTATATTCGGAACACGCGACGTTCGTTCGATCGGTATCGATGGATTCATCGACCGTCGCGCGCTGGTTGTGCGATCTTAGGATCTCTCAGAGGCACGCATATAACGAGAATTAACCTGGAGTCGCGATCTCGCGCCTCGAATAGCTCGGTCGTATGGTTAATTCTCAGTGTTACTCTCCCGTATAGAGGAGAGCAGAGCTCTTCTCGGATCCAAGTGTATACCGGGCGCGATTCTTTCACGCCACCGACTACCGCTCTCGGGGGCCGCTCGTAAGATAAACCCGGGCAAAAGTCCGGAGGCTCGTATCGCCGCGTCGTTCTCAACCCAAACGATTGTTATCTCACGGCGATATATTAAGCGCCATTACCACAGTATTTAGAAGCCGATCTTCAGCCTGTGTGTGTTTTGCGTGCACACCATGCAACACACGCCTTCCGCAAACGGCAGCTAAAAGTTTGCCCGCGCCATACAAACCCCTTATCGAGATCTCACGTGAGAGGACGGGCGGGGTCTTTCTTCTCTGTCAGCTTAGTGCCTATATATATATGTATATCGATCTGTGTGTGTGTGTGTGGCGAACGAAAACGTTCGATAAAAGATTCGATTAGCCGGCGGCATCGGTGAACATCAACCGCAAAATAGTCGAAGTCGTTGGAGAATTGCTAGAAAATCACGAGATTGTCGTTATCCCGACGGGAAACTCGGTGAGGGAAAAAAGTTAAACGATACTTTTCATGGAAATTTGACTGACAACCTTTTTGGATCTTTAAGAATTTATTAACATCGGTGAAATATCGAAATGGTGAAATGATAGTTCATCGAAAAAAAAGAAGAAAAAAAAGTGTAGAAAAATGGAAGAACCGATTTTTCAAATGCCAACCGATCTTTAATATAACTTCTGTTCTCTTCTTTTTTTTTTTTTTAAGGATGAAAAAAAATTAAATTGCAAATAATTATTCGTATATTACAGATGAGAGATTTCCACACTCAATGACGAATAAATCTGCCGACAATAATGTGCGAATAATAATTCGTTATTTCTCGTTTTTTTTTGTTTCAAATTCTTTGTTGCACTGTTTTTTCAATCGGCATTTATTTTTATTTAAAATTTTTTTTTTTTGTTCGTCGATAATAATCGGTATTACCAATTCGAAACAATGCGAATTGAAAAAAAAAAAATGTCCGAAGTGAGGTGCAAATCACCGTATCTCTAACCCGATATCCGTATACAGTATACATGTGCAGTTAATTGAATGCTGGAACGTTGCAGAATGTTTAAAAGTCAGCACCGTCCGAGGATGGTGTTGGAAGCGTGGGTGGCTGATCAACGAATGGCTACCGGTTCGAGCTAAAACCACCTGACACCGAGGCCTCTATGCCGGGAGAGATTCCAAAAGGACGAGCGTGGGAATCCAGAAAGGGATGAGCTTCTCCAATGATATAGGTACACATGTATATAAAATAAATGTATACCCACACAGAACCATATACATACACTCGGTGTTTATATCTATCTATGGACGAGTCGACGGGGATAACGTATATAACGCGTTCGAATAATTCGATACGATCGTCGCACGAGCACATACCACGCTAACGTGTGCGCTTTGGTTGTCCGAATGTATATATATATATATAGATATATATATATATTTGTTTTATAGTAAACTGCGAATCTTGGTGGAAAAGAGGAGTCTGAGGAGTTCGAGAATCCTATAAAGGAACTCTGAACTGCCTGTGTAACTGGCGAAGGAAGAGAGTTCCTCACGCGTATAGCGTTCGATCCTCATAGCGCGCTACGTTCAGCAGCACACGGTTGGGCAAAACGATCGAAGGGAGAGGGGAGACAAGAGGATCGAGCAAAATCCATGGACGATCGAATCGAAAGCTCCGTGTGGCAGAGAGAGTTCGCTCTGCTTGCTCGCACGTAAGCTTACGGCCAGCCAGTAAATACACGAGGGAGCGGTGTTCGATATATATTTGATAAGGTGGTACACGGCCGGTCGAGCGCTGACAAATCGTCGAGAGATCGGTCGAACGATATTGTGAGAGCAGCGCGCGGGCGCGCGAGAGAGCAGCAGCTTCGAACGGACGGTCGGTTGGTCGAACAACCGACGCGAGAGGCTTCTGCGATTCTGATACTCAACCGATGTGCGTTTTGCGAATCCGAGTTCTATATCGTTGCCCTTCGATGCTGGGAACTCGTAAAAATAATACTCACACTGACTTCGATAGGTGTGTATATCAGCTTCAAGTTATACGGGTAACTAAATTTTAACCTCAAATTTTTTTATTTACTGATATCCCGTGGCAAATATTTTTATCTAATTCGTTGCACGAATGTATAAGTGTAAAGCAACTTAACCTTAAACTACATATGGATTTGGACGCTAAATAGAAATTCAAGAAAAATCTTGAATTTTAAAAAAATGTACAGTTTTCTGGAATCTTTACGATATTGCGTCTTAAGAAACGTCTTTTCGCGATTTCGCGACAATTAAACTCAAAATAATGAATTTTTCACGAAGTTTTACAACGATAAAAACAACGCGTCTCTCAGAAACATGTGAGGCGTTCAAGAGCGGTGCAACGCTTTAGGGTTCCAGTGCTTTACACGGAGAGAAGAGTATCATGGCGATGGTTCCTCAATTCCGTATGGTAATCGATTCATGAAGCGGCACTCTGATGTTTTTCTCCATATGTAACAATGTCGTTACTATGCGTGTCGGAATATTCGACAAAGTGCCAATAGCACTAAACTCCACAATTTATCCTCTCAATTTTTTTGTAATTCGTTACATATAACTTCATAACTACAATAGCCGGCGTCGTCTAGACGCAGAGATGTATGGGAACAGTTCCCAAATTACAAAGAATACGCGCATGAAACATTTCTCCCAGCAGTATGGTAAAATTTCCTATAGTACCGCTTTGTGTTCAGTTTACTATGTTGTTTAGGTATTATTTCCATATTTTTTTGAAGACCCAATGGTCTTCAAAAAAATTGCATTCTCATTGCATTCTCTCCGTGTACACGATATGTTAAAAAAGTCTTCAGTGCAGGTAAGGGACGTGAATATAACAATAAAATAAACGTTCCACGATCGCATCGGAGACTTTTTCCTATTTTGTAAAATATCGTAAGATTTTATCAATCGGAAGTTTGTTTTGCAAAATGTTCATTTCATTTTCATTTTGTCCTCATATGAAGCATTTTCCGGTCTATTTAAACGCAAAGTCAAACGCATAATGTTATTCCTTATTAGTCAGATGCAAACAAAGAACGCAAAGAAAGAAAACTCGGCATCGATCTGGAAAAACGTCCTCAACGCGCGATGTGAAACGCATTATCAGTGTGTTTCTTTATTTAAATTTATATTATCGCAGAGTTGAACATAAGCGATTATCATCCAAGAGTTGGTTTGAAAAACAATTCACTGAACATTTTTTTATCAGAGCTCCGCTAACAAACACTAAAACACTAAAAAATCGAATTGCTATACCAAATGAAACTTCCATGAAATTTCACACTGCACTCGTAATCCTCTTCGTGGTTTTGGAGTTAATATGACGACTTTGAAAAATCCGATCGATACAGACTCCAAGTCGATGTATTATCTCCAAAATACGGTACCAGAGCCATTTTTTTCCGATTCAAAAGATCCTTTGGCGTCACGGTGATCAAAAAGCTAACGGAAGCGCTGGGCTGAGATAACCGTTGCATAAGACTGGAAACTGCGTTTAATCGGTCATTCACTGGTCAGCCTTCGCCCAATTCTTCAAGATCGAGCCAATTGAGACCTTTTTCGAATGTCATCAGTCAAAATTGAAGAAAATCTTTAAACTTAGAATCTTTTAAGTGTAAATAGAAAAAACACTTCAATATTGCGACGTTAATGAATCACTAAAGCGACAGAACACGCGCCCATCGCTCTTAAATGTTTCCTACAATGTTTGAACGATGAACGGGCCATCTGTTTACTGTAACGATTATACATGGAAACGGAACAAGAAAAACTGTCCAAAGACGACCATCAAGATATGCAGATCATGCAAGCGAGTTGCGAAAACACCTGAACTGATCGGTCTACGCTATCGGACTCGGAATATATCCATAATTATCTGCGAATCAAGGGAAGCATTGACAAACGATTCCCCTACCGTATTGTTTGTTTGTCGTTAACACCTTTCAGTTCAGTTTATGTCCATTCGAAACTGTATTAGGTCAATCGCAGACCTTCGTCGCAAACATTGTAAATCGAAACGTTCGAATCGCAACATCGCAATATTGACGATATATTCGTAGTATCGAAAACTCGATAATTTCGCGACATGGATTTCCGCTTTGGACTCGTGATCCTGATGATATTCTTCATGGGAGTCAGCAATCACGCGGGTCCGACCAAAAACGCTAATAACGGTACCGGCCGTAATGAATTTGCTAATAACGGCACATTCACTATTCGCGAACGAAACATCTTAGATCCGGATGTTACATTCTTTGAGGCTCTGTGGGCCATCGCCTTGGAAGCCGCATTCCGAGCATTGCGAAGCTTCTTGGGATTTTGATTAAAATAAGACAAAGACGTGTTAAATAATTGTAAAATCAATAATGTCTCAACGTTCAAACGGTCTTGTGAATGGAAGCTTCAAAGTGATGAAATACATATAACCAACGATAAAGTACAATCTATTCTTCATGACTCCTTATTTATTTCCTGCATCGTTCTTCAACTGACGAATAATCTGCGAAGATCGATTGTTGTACGACGAATTTTGTAAAATCAATCTTGAAACGGATATCCGAGATCGTAAGTTACTGAAGAAAAATAGTTTTTGTGAGATATTTTAAGGAGGTTTTATCGCTACATTTCCAGTCAAAAGTGAGATTTAGAGAGAATTTCGAATAGTTTCTAATGAAATTAAAATCTGAAAAATGGTTAAATATATAGAAACTAATTCCACTATATAGAAAATAATTCCAAAAAATTATTAACAAAACAGGTAAAGTAACATTTTTAATAAGTCATCCGGCAACCGAACTTTTTTTTTTTTAATAGAAGTTGATTCGTTAATTTTTTTTAATACATTTGAATTTTTGCAGAATTTTTCATAATTTTTGAAAATTTCATTTTTCAAAAAATCTTTAATCTATGTTTGCGAATATATTCAACCACTTATTCGGCACCTTTTTAAGTGTAATACGTAGTCGTCTTGGAGAAACGTATCCGAAATTCGTACATTTTCATTCATAAAAAAGAATGTTTAATTAGAAAATCAAAAAAATGTGTATGCATTAGGAAAAATTATCAAATCAATTTCTGCTAAAAAATAGTTAGATTGCCAGATGATTTGTTAAAAAATTCTTGTTTATTTTGTTAATTAGTTTTTGGCAATATTATTATGCAAAATGAATGTTCTCAACACCTTGTAGATGATTGATTTTTTTCAGATTTTTATCCCATTCAAAAGGATTCAAAATTCTCTCTGATTCTCACCGTTTGTTGGGAACATAACTATACATCTTCCTTAAAAAAATGATTGCTTAAGAAGGAAGCGAAAGTTCTGGATAACTTTGGACGTAAAGCGACGTTTTTCTAAAGCGAAAATGTGCTACGAATAGAAAAGATGATTCTTAGTACAAATACCTGAACATAATGGTTGATACGTTAATTGATAATCACGAATCTTTACTGGACACTCGCATTATGATTACTATTTTTTTTAAGATCCTCTAGAAAAAAACTCAATATTCATAGAATTGATAAACAATAACTTAATTATCATATTCGCGGTGGTTTAATCGTTGTTTGTTCCACGCCTCAATTATTTTGCGTTCGCGAATTAACGTAAAGGGCTTTCTTACAGCGTGATACCACTTCAGCCGAAGTATATCGGAGTCCGAATATAACGCCCTTGCTGTAAATTATCTTCCGTTAGTTACAATGGTATGACTCAATATATCTTCTCTCGTTATATACATATACATGTAGCATACATGTATATATTGTTACAATGCATGCTGCACCGTTCTTCTTTCATACCGCTGCCGTCTAATATATCCTGTAATATCGTAAGTCGATGTTATCCGAGGGGCATTTGGATTAGACGATAGACTTCCCTGATCGTCAACGATAAGAATATCCACAGTGGATGCTAATTTAGGATCGATTTCGCAAGTGCCCGTTGATCTCCATGGTCCTGAATCTCGCGGGATCCGCGATCTATCGATCGATCCTCTGAGTAACTGCGCGAGTGGAAAAGAGAGAAGAGACGAAAGGTATATCGATACAGTCTAATATTGCTCGAGCTTCTATCGCGAAAAGACAAGGATAGTAACGAAGTTAAAGAGAGAAAGACATAGAAAGACCAAGAGTGAGTGTGTGTATATGGCGCTGGGTGTAGGTACACGAGAAGATCGTAATGGAGCGACGGGTCGCGGCCCTCCTTCTCGTTTCTCCGCGGGATCCCTCGATCCTTGCGCACCCGCGATCGTATCTCGGGGTGAGATCTCGAGGATCGTGCGCGATAGCGCGAGATAATGCGAGATAATCTTCGCCGCGGCATCGAACGCCTCAAAAGATATCCCACAGCACCCACGCGCAACAAAAACCTAATGCGCGAAAGAGGGGCCCCCGAGAGTATCGACTCTATTCTCTAGGGTTATAATATAGCAGTACCTGTCGATTGTATACGTACTACTTTTTTAAAAAAATTTTAACAGTCAAAAACTGTTATTAAAATTGAAAGAATTGTCTAAAACAAGGAATTGGCTTTTTCTTAAAAAAAAAATATATAATTTTTGTCTCTTTCGGAATATATAGTATATACTGAGATATATATTTTGTATATTCTAACATAAACTAATTTTTCTGACATAAACCCTAATCCCTAATCTATTCGTAAGACAATTCTTTGTCGAAATTTTATAGTCGTCCAATTGATAAATTTCTAGCGCGAGAACTATCAAAAGTTGCGTAAAAATGAATATGCAAGATAATGCACGATGCAGGTTCAGAAGAATTCACATTGCGGGGTGAATAAATTGTTGTATCGCCGACGAATTTTTTTATTTTTTTTTATTTTCTCTAAATATCGTACCCGAGCTAAATAGCATCGAGTATAGGCATTACGCTGTGGCGGAATAGAATTGGCTGTGTCCCTCGTTGATGAGAGAAGAAGATTAGCCCCGTGATAAACCAGTCAAGATAGAAATTGCCTTTCTACTGGGCGAAGACGATTAGATTGTGTACTCACTCCGCGGCTGCGAACATAACGCACGTGGCTGTAATGATTCAGTCCTGATGTATCGTCGACATTTAAAAGATTTCGTTGTGTTTCACGCACAGTGTTTACGTGGAGATAAAGGTAAGGTAAGGTCTGTAGTATTAAAGAATCTTCAAATAGAAAGATTCGCTGCAGCAAAAGCGTCAGCCGACGATACAAACGATGCCTAATATCGTTAAACGATAAAGCATCGATCCGCGACCGTTGTATCGCAGGATATAGAAAATCATCGTTCGATCGTTTAATCCTTATCCGATTTCTTG
This sequence comes from Buathra laborator, assembly GCA_934046635.1. Classification (NCBI taxonomy): domain Eukaryota; kingdom Metazoa; phylum Arthropoda; class Insecta; order Hymenoptera; family Ichneumonidae; genus Buathra; species Buathra laborator. The sequence continues at coordinate 17,764,212 of OW203895.1, read as the reverse complement.
ATAATCCACACATAGCATCGAAGCATCGCGCGAGATTAAGCGAAAATTATAGTACACCAATGTTCGTCAATCGCTGGCGCGTTAAGGAGAAAATTGACGACGGCATACTGCAAACTCGGTAATTCAAATTGAAAAATTATGTATACTAATTTCTACGGAATAACCGACATTTACTCGAAACAAAAAAAAATTACAATTTTTTTTTTTTTTTTTTTTTTTTTTTCATATTTGCGATGGACTAATAACTATTTTCCTCCGCTAACTTTTTTCGCGAACGAATTTCCGAAAAACGATTTATATGAAATTATTAAAATTTTATTTAAGTTACATTAAAATAATTTTTTATGACAAAAAATAAAATAAAAATGATACGTAATATTTTTTATTTAAATTGTTATAAAGTTTTTGTTTTCGCGGCATTAAAAAAAAAATTCACGAAAGGGTGATATTTTTTTACCGACCGTTCGTCAAAGAAAATCAAAATTAATGCGACGATTTCATCGAGTATTAAATAATCAACGTGTATCTTTGTTGGCAGTTAATCTAAGTGTTGGAGTAGGTTGTGTTATGGGGTTAATACGACTAGTGTTATTGAGTCGTATTACAACGGATTGCACCGAGTACGTTGAGTCCCGGTGCCCATTACGTAATAGTAAACTGTACACATGCAGCATGCAACGATCTCTTGGGGTATATATGCCGCTCTCGGATCTTCAGTATACGTGGTAATGTAAGGCTTTCTTCTCTCTGTGTACACTTATCACTCTCGCTTATGCATGAGGCATATCTACTTCTCTCCAACGTCTCGTTGTTTCGGGCAATTAACTTATAAAACGAAATAACTCGGGTTCGATAACGATCGTTTATATCGTTTAACCCTTATCCGATTTTCTCGATCTCTTGGTATACGTATACGTTTACACTTTACTCGCGTAACTTTACGTGAGATGTCTCTATCGCATATAGCAATATGTATATATATATATATATATTTATACGTATTACGGTATAGTATATGTATACATATGTGTTACATGTCTACATATACGGTACTTAGCACCAAAGGGATAGTGTGCGCATACATTCGCCACATTAAGGTAAGTCTCTCAGTGTTTTAGCCTCGGAATTAGCCTTTCCCCGTTGGAATAAACGAGTTGTATGAAAATTATTGTTTTAGGGTCAACGACCTCATCCCTTTCGAAGTAAATCATGTTATTTGTACACGGAGAGAAGGATTTGATACAATTTACCATATATCTAGTGAAAAATATCCGAAGTTTCTAGTAGTGCGGAGTCATTGCGCCACCTGTTGAAAATTACGAGAACTGTGCGAATTTTTACCATAGAATATGGTAAAAATCCCCATAAATCTAGTAAAAATTTGCATAATATCGAGTATTTTCGTCATAGGTGGCGCCACCGTCGAATTTTACCAGATGACATAGTAATTTCTAGTAGATTCTTCTCTCCGTGTAAGAAAAAATGTGGTTTTTTTTTTATTTTACAACTGTTCTGGAGCCTCGTTATGGCTCCCGCGATCTCAGGAGAGTATAAGACTGTACGGGGATATCGTCTTACATGCAGCACAGCACGCAACACAGCGAGGTGTCACTATTTCGTTCGCATAAACTTCGCTGTCGGAGTCATTCTCCGAGCGCTTTACTTACGATGACACGCGCACGAAGCTAAACATTTTGGGAGGTTTTCTCGTAGCTTCGGATTTCTTAAATTAGTTTTTTCGTCTCGGTGGTCCGAGTTTAAGGGCTAAATAACGAAGTAGTTCAGGGGGCCGCTGTAGCCGATCTGTCGGTGTGGTCGACGCGGGGAATCATAAATGTCTCACGATAGCATCTAAGAACTGTGGCATTCCACTTCATTGTTTATTTGACGTCCTGCGTCTAGTTTACCAAGGAAAAGATACTCTTCTTCGTCGGAGTTTCGTGATCTTCGGCGAACACACCGGAAATCTCATATCTTTATTATTACTCACAACCGCTTGACAACGGATGAGAATTTTCATTATTTAACCCGGCAGTGGCGCCAGGAGAAAGCAAGTCTGCGCAATTATCCCGGATGATTCAAATCGCCGTGGCGTCGTATAAACCCGTTGAAGCATACAATGTTACCTCGTCGGGTCACAACCGCGTATTGCTACGCTTGGAATCGTCGAAGATTTTTTTTTTTAAGATTCCTAGTGGAATGTTCGAGGGAATTCCTAAAGTGCGAGAGAGGCATCTCTATTGCAGGTAGAAACTGTGGGGCAATGCACAAGTAAATTAACGGACGTGAGTGCATTAATGCTTTGGCATTCAAATATAGTTTGCATTTTACGTTCATTGGCTGGTAAAAAAAAAGCGCAAATATTTATAGTCAACAAATATATAATATATAAAATTGTATATATGTAAAATATATATAAAAAAAATAATAAAATATTATATAATAATAATATTTTTACTATTATTATTAAAAAATTTTAAAAAAAATTATAAAAAAAAAATTTACATTTTTTTTTTTTTATAATTTTTTTAATGGATCGCAAGTAACTTTGTTATAATGTCGTTCATTAATCGGCATTCGCTACAGCTTATTCATGCGGATTCGCGATACGAAAGAACACTTTTTGTTCGATAGTGGATCCGCCTGTGAGATTAAATTGCGAGTGCAGTTCTAGGAGAGGAACGAATCTCAATGTATGCAGTGCGGTAAGGCTGGTTATATAGCAGCTGACACGCGATGCAACATTCGACGAGCTAAAGATTTTTCGCGTGTCACCGGTGTCAACGAGGGAACCGAAGTACCGGTATAATCCCATAAGGTCGTTACCGAGGGGTATTGGTTAAGAGTCTCTCTCGCGAACGAGCATCAAACCATCGCTTGAATACCTAATTAAGATGTTAATTACGACGAGGAAGAAAGGAGTTTGAGAGACGAAAACATACGCGCACTCAATTACGAGGCAAAATATCAAGGGGTGAAATATTTCTAATTGTAATTAATAAAAACTCTTTTTTTTTATAAAAAAATCGATATTTATGTATTGGATTAAAAAAAATAAGTGAACGCGATCACGAATTTTTTTTGTAAAATTTTTGCGATCGAAGAGGTGCGAATGGAAAGGTTCTCGGCACCCCGAACCCCGTCGAGACGGCTGGTTACCTCGACGAATAATTGATACCCGGAGCGCGGCCGGCAAACCGGCACTTCACTAGTGATTAATAAGTCATTCATTAATATAAATGAATCCTCTCGTGCGCGAATGATTCATGATGAATCGACTGCATTTATCGGCATTGCGAACGGAGTCTACCCGGGTGTGAACGTTGCGTCAATCGTGATCACCTACGCGCAAACTACATACTACGAAGTTCTGTACAACTTTTTTATTTCATCGTCTTTTCCATAAATCACAGCCATTAAAATGTAATTCAACTTTATACATGAAAGGATAACCTTTAACGTTGGATACTTTCGATTGTTGCTCGCATTAAAATTGCTCCACCACTTTCAGCTCGCGGCATGAGAAAATTTATTCGCCGCAATTGCAATTCGCAAAGGTGCAACTTTTTTTTTTTTATCATAAAAAAAAATTGATGCCGAACCCATCGTTATTTTTCAAGGTTTTCGTATTTTCATTATTATTATTATTATTCCCTATTTTTCGTCATTATCTTCTAAACGGAAGCTTTAAGCAATTTATGCATAGATTCCGCATTCATTACGTTGACTCATGCGCTATACACAGGTGATATCTGCTCGCAAAACAAGTAACAAAAACATATTTCGTGCGTCAATGGCTGAAAGCTCGTGTCTCAGATTTACGCGGAAAACATATTTTTCGCGCTATTTACGACCAATAATTATATTTATCATCATTTTTACCCGCATATATTCATAATTCACTTCGAAGATAACTATATACGATGTAAAAAATACTGTTCGCAACATTCACAGATTAAAAAAAAAAAAATACTTTTTCTTATTTTTCCGAAATATCGGAGCGCTAAGTCTTCATATCCGAAGTCGGTTTTCACGGTCTAAAACTTTTGCATTTTTTTTTTGTCCCCTTGCAACTCTTTCGATTTGTATGGGTAATTAGCATTGCAGCCTGCAGTGACCATGTAAGTAGAGACATAGCGGTTTAACAGTCGACATGAGTGCAACACGGACGCTGGATCGATGCCTTTAATGCATATTCATAACACCGCGGCAACGAGAATAATGGATATAGGCGAACGGCATTATCAGCCTTAAGCTCAGTGTCTGCGGTGGGCGCGAGCGGACACCCCGTGAATACACCTGTCAGTGGTCATCATTCAACAGCTTCATTGACCTTAAGATCAATTGGGATGCAGGGATTCGCAGACACCATCGTGCGTGGGTATCGTTCGCAAACTCGTCCGAACAACTTTGAGCGAAAAGTTGAGTCGAAGAGCATAGGTACTGCGGTAAGACTGGGATTCAAGTAGACGCAGTGTTCGCCGCTGTAACCCGTTCGCACGGAACCGTAGGGAACCCGGGAATGACGAGCACTGGCGCTCAATGAGGGGCGACGAAGGTTAATGAGCCCTCGCATGATTGGCTCGTCTTATCCTCGGTGGTAAACTACAGAAATACCATTTTCAACGTGTAAAACGCTTTTTCGACGTTGATAAATTTTTATTCAAACGCGTATTTGCATACAAACCCATTGTCCAATGGGATACCGATCGTAAAACTGTTACGAGATGCTTTTAAGATTGTTTTATTAACGAATTTGAGTCAAAACTAAAATAGCTCGATGGAAGGCCATCGTGGACAGGATACTTCGCAGTTCTATAAATAGACCGCGTCTTACAACATGGCATATCGAATTCGGATGACACGACGGCTGCGAAAAATATCCCATTTTTTTTCCCCGACATCTTCGGTAATTTGATACTTATGCTCGAATTTTATTTTCGCTTTTTATTTTTTTTTTACGTCATCACGAATTGAATTCTAGAACATCACATATAGGTTTAGCGGACCTGAACTGTTTCAAGAACATTTTGCATTTTTTTTTATTTGCCATTTTAAGTTTCATTCGATAACTTGTAACTTTTTGAAATTTTACTACATCGATATTCCACCTTAAGAGACATCGCCCTCACATCCTGGCGTTGCGTTTCTATTACAATTAAAGGTCTACCGTTACATTTTCAGTTAAAAATGAAATTCGGAAAGAATATCGAATACTTCAAAATGGGATAAAACATGAAAAATGTTAACCATATGTAAGGTGCTAAAAATATTGATTTTTCACTATAGAGATTTGAAAAAATGAATAAAAAATTAGTTTAAAAAAATTGGTTAACTAATCATCCGGCTGCCGAACTTTTCTTTTCAGCAAAAGTTGATTCGTTAATTTTTCTGAGTACATATGCATTTTTTGAAAATTCTCTCTAAACGATACATCCTCCAAAAATACCCCACCAACTCCCGGAAATATTGATTATTGACGAAGTTTCGCATCTGTGAAGACATCGGAGTCTTCCAGACCCATCTGTGGCGTTGAAGACGTGCAAAATGTGTGGTTAACATCGTCAATCGTAAATAAAATAAAAATAAGCTTCCAAAAATCATTGTTTTTTGCACATTTCGGGATTTTTAGAAATTGATTTAACGCAACAAAATGTGATACTGAAATTGCTACAGGATATGACGATGCACTCGAACCTATCGGGATTTCGTAAAAAAAAAAAAAAACATCGAAACATCTTAAGTTTGGTTAATACGTAGACTTCTTCGGGAGCATAGTGACCAAAAAAATTCCCGGAAATTAACTGTTCGCATCTCAGACCGACCGGATGGGATGAAATATTTTTTTTAAACAGTTAGAGGACTCGAACTCCCCGGCGAAGTCGAAAGAATAGCCTTTGGTCGAGCCGATGCACACACGTTTTATTCTATAACGGTGCGAGGACACGTTCGTAACGCGAGAGGATTGTCCCTCAGTCGTAAAGTCTGAAACGTATTATAAAGGTGAGTACTATAAAGTTGTACCACTCCCGAGAGCGCTTTCGCTGTTTCACTCTGGCGGCGGCATTGTAAAATTGTCATAGCCTCTGCGCATCGCGAGTTTAGAATGCGCGGAAGATGCGGCTAGAAATTTGCGTCCAGCAGAGATATAGCGATTTTTTTTTTTTTTTTTTTTTTTTTTTTTTAGGCAGCAGTTATGTATGCTGCGATAAATATTACGCGGCTTTTATACCCGTTTCGTTCGGGCACCGCAGTCAGAGGTCAATTAAAAATAATTCTCGAATGTTCGACACTTCATTGTGTATCGAGTCGATCTCTTCGCGCATCACACGTGACGTAATGCACGGTGTATGCTGATTGCTAATGTTATTTCTAGACGTGAGATTGATTCTCCATCGATCGGAAGGCTGATGCTACGCTTAATAACATATGTTTGTAAATGCCGATCGATGCCGAGAGACAACGCTTCACGAGCTGAGAGAAGTAAAAAACGAAAAGAGTGTCCGATCGTCGTGAAAAAAAAATCAATAATTTCTCGGCAATAATTCAACACCTTGTCGAATATAAGATATTATTTCGATAGCTTTGATTTATTAATTACTCGCCTCTCGATACGCTATTGCAATACGATTAAGTTTCCGAAAAAAATTCGCAATAATTTCTTTAAAAAATGTAATAAAATCTATAATCCGCTTGGAGAAGCAGAAACTTTACGTCCATTATTAACGCGTTATATTAATTTATACTTCTTCTTAGTTCAGAGTGGCGTAAACGTATTCACCGATAGGTTATATCTCAAATCCTCACCGAGTCTCATCTAATACTTGTAACTTACAAACTTACAGCTATCGTAGACGAGCTTTAGCTCGCGATGATTTCCAATATAAATCTTTCGCGGTTATAAGCGCGATGAGATTTTACACTACGGAGCAAAGCGTGACCGGGGCAGTGAGAAGGATCTTCTCACTCGGGAGCTCGAATTAGCTTAGCTGTTAAGTCTCTCTACCTGTAGCCGTGAGATTTCGAGGCACATGCATATATCTTGACGGAGCCCAGGATCGTTCGCGAGTAACTTGATACTCCGATAAAGTGAGGCGCGTCTAATACACTGCGTCTCGGTGTTGGGTGTTGCGAAGATGAGCAAAGCGAGAATATCAAAAGGAAACTCCTTCTCGTCATCGTACGAAAGAATATAAATCGAAAAAAAAAAAAAAAAAAAAATCAACAAAACAAGAAACTACATAAAAAGACGCGTAGCAATAAAACAAAGTCGAATTTCTCATATACGACGACACCATCATAGTTTCGCGACTGTTGAAAGTTAATGAGAAAAAAAAAAATGCCGAGTTCGAGTCCGCGAGAGGATGAAATACACGTATAGAAAAACGAAAAGAAACAAACTAACAAACAAAAAGATAAAAGTATAAAGTAAAATAATCGATCAACCGACTCGTAAACTTGCAGCGAGACGCAAATGAGTCGTTAAAAGATTGGCTTGCAACCTCCCCGCTGTGAATGACTCCGCTGCGCGAAGCGCGAGAGTTAGTTCAGTCGCGTGTACGCGTCCCCGAGAATACCGACGAGATTCTCGTCCCGGACATGTCCCACTAATCTGAAGTTTAACCGAATCAAAAGTTTGCACGGGTCAAAGCATTCGCGTGGCGTCAAATAAGCGTCAGCGGGAATCGCGACGAGCGTAGAATTTTTATTTCTCATCGACCATTACCATCGCCGAATGATCTTTTTCAGAATTTTTGTCGAGCACCGTAAATCAACATACAGTATAATGTAGCAATAGTTTCACGTAAATTTAGACGAATGGCGTTCGATTATATCGAAAGATTCGGGGAGAAAAAAAAATTGTAAAAAATGTTAACCGTCGTTTTTTTGGAGCAAAAAAAGTTAAATTGAGCGAAACTTTCTAACGGCTCATTACTCAAAATTACGTCGGCTCCATAAATTGATTGACCGTAATACTAAGTGTTATCCAACTTTACCATTATTATTTTATTTTTTTGTATACACAGCATTATATCTTCAATTTTTTTTTTTTTTTTACGCGCGATGTTTGCCGATTTACTTTTTAGTTTAATAATTATCAATTGTCCGAAAATAACCTCTTTTACTTGCAAATGTGGGCGCAAATTGTTTCTCCCTCGAAAATTTCAGTCAGCGATGATCCGAATGAACTGAAATTCGGAGTAACGGTGTGTACTCATTGTCTTGCCTACGGCCACGGAACTGAATTCATATTGACCAACCGACCGTATAACTTCAACGACGACCAGTTAAAACGGTCGGAGGGGGAGGTAGTTTGCTGAAGAAACTCTAAAGAGCGATTGTACACGCACACGCAAGCGTCATGAAGTTTCTCGAAGCACACGAGAGCGCACATGTACACGAGGCGCAAGGAGAGAAGTGCCAGTCTTCGAAGAAAAGTTACGAAGAAGAAACCCTCGGCGCGCGGGGCTCTCTGGCGCGCTTTGGCCCTAATGGTCGTGCGAGAATGCACGATCTTGCCGGGCGCCCCGGCAATTACATTATTAATAGAGATATTACTGCCCTGCGCGGCGGACTCTTCTTCGCGGTATCGTGCGCGCATTACAACATCGTAACATCGTAAGCGATCGCCGGCTATGCCGAGAGAATCTCGTATGGTTCTGCCTGCTCCGATATGAAGAGTGGATGATCGCACACGGATGGAGATCCGAGAGTGAGAAAGAGGGAGGGAAAGGGGGAGGGAGGGGGCTCTCCCTCATCGCCGCCTTGACGACGACGCACGCATCTTCTTTGGCGCTCTACGTTATTTCCGAGGGCTCACGAATGGTCGCCCGAGAGGCATTAAGAGTGTAAGAGGTCAGCGGTTCGAAACTTGCGCAGATTCATCGCGCTAATCTGTGTCTGCCTGCGTTTGGACCACACGCATCAAGCGCAGCGATAAAAAAAAAAGGCGAAACTTAAAAATTTTTACAGCTTCGGTACGATCACGACGCTACACGTGATCCGCGTCTGTAATGCGAGGTCCTGAACTCCAATGATCCTGATAGGTCAAACACGCGCTCAAACGAGGCGCGAATTGAAGCAAAATTGTATATATATATATTATTTTTTTGATTGATTTTTATAAAAGCAAAGAAAATTACCTTTTTTTCATTGACTTGATACTTCTGTGTTTGACGGCGCGATATGATAAAAATAGTATCGATCTATTGGAACGATTATTGTGAAAATAAATTTATTAAAATAATTTTCTGTGCGGATTATGAAAAAAAAAAATTGAAAAAAAAAAACACGGTGCGATAGATGCTTAAAGTTTACAAGCCATGTGATTGGTTCACGAATCTCCAATGATCTTTATCGTTAAACAAGCGTTCAATATAAAATGGAGTAAATTTTAAAAAAATTGTTATTGGTTTTAGAATATTAATAACTATTTTTTGTATTAACTAAATACACCTATGATTGGTGGCGCTTTACGATAGAAAAATTAATCTATTAGGGTGGTTGTTGCGAAAATAATTTTATTATAGTAATTGTGCCGATTTGCCGAAACTGTGCTGATTTTAAAAAATAATAAATAATATATTTAAAGTTTACAAGCACCGCGATTGATTGGTACGAGAAACTCCAGTGATTTGAATCGCCAAATAAGTGCTCTTAACGCGACGCGAAATGAAGAAAAATCTTATATAATTTTTATTTTTTTGCTGAACTTTAGAAGACTTTACTTTTTTTTATTGACTAAATACTCATGCGATTGATTCTGGAGTACGATAAAAAAAAATAAAAATTGATCTATCGGAGGCGATTTCTACGAAAATAATCTTTTAAAGTGATTAGCTGATTCCGAAAAACTCCGAAAAATTAAAAAAAAAAACAAGAATATCACGACGCAATGCTCGCCCGCAGTTTACAAGCCACGTGATTGGTACACAAAAACCACTCTCCGTGTTCTAAGAGTTGAGAAAAATATGATAGAACAAACATTATCATCTTTTGCCGCACGCGTTATTGCCTCTAAACATTTGAAAACGAAATCAAGAGGATGATGCTTCACGCTCGCGAGGTAAAACTTCGTATCGTGTAAAACACGGACTTGTGATGTATCATAATGCACACTGGTGCTAATATAGCGGTAAATAATTGTAGCTTCTACGTGCTCCCGAAGATATCTCGGTACAACCGAATTGCGGCAATCAACGACATGCAATCTGATTGCGGCAATTAGCCACTCTCTTTACCTTCGCGGTATTATAGTATATTATACTATATAGGAGTGTATAGTTATAACATCGAGAGGGAGAGACAGAGAGAAAGGGTTTTATATATACGACTGCACTCTCGGAACTGGGAGATTACCTCGTTTCGCAAAATGGCATTTGAGAATAAACGCATATCCTATCATAGTGTATATATCAAACTCTTCACGAAAGAATATTACGTATATTGCCATAGGAATAAAAAGAATTTTAATCGCGAGATAATCCTTCTCAACCAATTTTGTATTAAATATTTCATTTTTTAGTGTTTGCGATCGTAATTTATAGTAACAGAAAAAAAAACCCTTATTTTTTTCTACAAGATGCGCGAAAAAAGAAATACAATGCCAATCGCTTTTTCCGTAAAAAAAAAACAATCGAATAAATTGACTAAAATTAATCAATGATTAGAATCTCAAATTTGGAGTAATTTTGAAAAAATATTTTATCCCCCAAAAAAGTTTTTTCTTCGAATTTCCGGCATTAAAGAGGATTCGAACCCTTAGAACGCATTAAAAAATCGAAAAAAAAATTACGCGAAAAGATAAAATTGTTGATGCCAAATCCGCGGGTATAGCGAGATATTGCTGTGCTATCGATATACTTGACTGTGAAACAGGTACATAAACGCTCGTATAAAGATAGATATATATAACTATGCAATAGAAAAAGGGTGGGAGAGTCATAATGATCGCCGGGTGGCCTCCATTCTCGTCACTGGCTGCATTGCGACGCAGCTGGCCAATCGGATGAATCGCCGCTCCGATATGCCTATCCCTCGTCTTTTGCTTCGTTCTTGTGTCCCCTGGACTCGCCGAGTTGCTCGTCGATCTTGCCGAGCGCGCGCACGAGATCACTTTTAAAAAAATTGTGCCTCACCTGCCTCGGGATCAGAGGTTACACACTGCAGAGGCCTCTCGGCGTCGCGATACTCTTTGCGTCTCTCTGGCGGACTTGAGAGAGTTCGTTCGGTCGCTTGCATCTGCACGAACTCCCCGTCCCCACCGATGTTGTTTGTAGGTGTGGGACCTCCGTTCTTACGATATATATAGTATATATAGTTTAATATCTATACGAATATATATATATTTAATATACATATAGTGTAATAGCGATATATTATTTTTGAGACAACAAAAAATGAGTCCTAATGAAGGTGTAATTTTAAAAAATACGATCGCGATCTTTTATCGATTAACTTCCGAAAATTTTACTGCATAGAGTTTACACGCGTAATATTTTTCAAGTGATCAACAAATACGACTCGGCGAAAAAAAAATTTATTATTCTATGTAAATTTTTTTTTTTTTTTTTGCGACACGAGCGACACGAGGGTATATATCATCAACCCCTATCCAGACGATCGGTCGACACGCGTTTACTAATCCTGCGGGATGCAGATACGCCCGCTTCGTAGATTATACCTTCTGTAACGAGTATCGCACGCTGACCATGAAATCTTTTTGTCTCGACTTTAGTTAAAGGGAATCACCTGCTCACAACAATGACGATCGTCGGTACGAACTTCGCGACGCGATTAATTTGCAACACTAACGATGCAGGTAGAATATTACGAGGGTGAATTATCGAACGAAAAAATAACTTCAAACACCTGTAAAACTTCGTTATTTCGAAAAAATGAATACCGCGAGAAGTTTGCGAACGATTATTAGAAGACAATGTTTTTCGAGCGGATGAACGTTGTAATTTTATGCAAATGAAACATTACGCGAAACGACGAGAAAAAAATATTTCAAAAAACTTGGACTTTTTTTTTTTTTTTTCGAAAAACGACGCTGCGAGTTGCCGAGTTGTCGTTTGAAACGAGTTTTTCTTTTTTTTTTTTTTTTTTCGAGTTAATTTCAAGGTCAGCGTCATTCCGAATGCGCGTGGGGGAGGTTAGCGGTTAATCGTTGTATCTCTTCCCCACCCGTCGCGATTATTCGGGCGATACGAACGGTGAAAATTAAACTCTGATTTTGTCTCCGCGTCGTGGACTATATATTTCGTTGAAACAACGGGGAGGCGCGGTGCGAGTATATGAGTTTTAAATACGAGATAGAAATAAATGTGAGCTCTCGAGAAGTCGTCCGGAACCCCTGCCGTGTTGAGGCATCCGAGCGAATTCTTACTCCTCCGCGAGCGCGCCCGCTACGCTCACCTTGGATTAATGGTTTAGTGCTCGAGGGGGTTGTGGCCCGAGCGCGGAACTTTAATTGCTGCATATTCAAAGATAAAATTTTGAACGCGCTCTATGTCGCGCCGAAAGAGTTATGAATTCGCGACGAATAACTCGGTATCTCTCCCGCATGTGCTTAACCCCACCGCGCCCTTTGATCTTACCGACTGCAGCTAGTCATTCGCGCGATAGGCTTTTCATCTACGCTGTGCAAAACGTCTACAACATCATTTGTTAATGCACTTTAAGTTTGTCTTTTCGGAATTTCATTTCTGAGGTCAAAAACAAATTTTATCCTTTTTCGATCGATTTAATTATAGGAAATTATTTTATCGACTTAAAAAACGTTCGTATCGTTCGTGTTCGTCAAATACAATTTTTTTTAATGATTTTCGTAAATAAAAAATATCTGTGTCTGAAGTTTTTTATAGAAAATTAAGATTTTGGGTTTTTTTTGCACGATGGATGCGAATATCGATTAATGGAATCGAATTTATTTTATTAGGTTTTTTTTTTGTTTAATGCGAAATTAATCGAAGGACTGAGCGAATAAAAAAATTAACGCTCAATTAAATTGTTTTATTTCGTAAGGGAGTACGATAATGCTGTGTACTGCATATTTTTCACGCGCGCCCCCATCGGCGTTCGCGATTGTGAAGGAATTAATGAATCAAAGGAACTTACTGGATGTTGAAGGAATGGCTTTTACGGATTCACGGGGTGACAGCTTGCAGTGAGGGAGTCTCTCCGATCAGCTGGAACTCCCAATCGAAGAGGTGCAGCATAAACGTTCGGTCGTCGGAATCACTTTCACTCAATTATTAACGCGAAACCGAATACAATATTTATTGAATTTTTATTCTCCGAAAGTTATCGATAACGCGAAATTAAAATTATACCAAAAAACGCCCGAGTCGCGATGTATTCACTTCACTCGAATATTAACGCGAAAACGAACGGAAAAATTTACAAAAGTTTTTATTTACGCAAGGTTAGGAAATAAAAGCTCTCGATCGATGCAGAGTTCACTAAATTATTACCGCGAAACCGATTAAGACAGTTATTCACTTCTACTAATAACGCAAAATTAAACAAACGAAGAAACAAAATGGCCGAAACGCGATGTATTCACTCAATTATTTCGCATTGACATTTACTCATTTAATTATTAACACGAAGTATTGAACGGGGGGAGTACACTTTGTTATAGATGCAAAAACGAACGCTATATTTCTTCCCGTTCCCCGAAGATGCAACGACGGGTTTGAATTTGCAAAAAAAAAACAATACCCTCGACCGTAACATTCGCGATCGCGTTTTTTCGTTCGATATGTATGTTCAATACATTAACGCCGATGTACCGAATTTCCGAGTTTCCCTTTACCACGATCGTCACTTTGAATGAAGAGTGTTCGAATTTTTCTATTGAAAACACACGCGAGAGCCCGTCAGTTTCAAAAAACCGAAAAAAAACATTCGAGGGTCGCGGCAGCGTGTTGTCGTTCGCGAACAACGCTCGCAACTAATGGCCGACACTCCTGACGCCTGCGCATTGAAGAGCTTTTAATGAACGGTCTACGCGATCTGATACATTTAATCGAATCACCGTAATTGATAAACGATTTGCGATTTGCGGTTGTTGTGACTTTTTTCTGTATCAATGTTGCCGAAATATATTTTATCACGAAGTATATTAATGCCACGAGCATCGCAAATATCGCGATCGACGCGACGATTGTTACCCACCGCGCGTTTCACACATCGCATCGCCTGCTCAGTGGGATATATATATATATGTATAAAAATTAATCGTTGGTCCAACCATAACTTCGCGATATACACTCGCGCGGAGCTGGTGTAGCCGAAAATGGCGGTTAAGAAAAACTAAATGAATGATCGTGTTCAGTATATAGCACAGTTCGGTAAAAAACTACGAGCGAGCGTAGGTCGTGTCAGTGCAGGTTAACGTCTCGATAAAATGTGTCAGTTCGCGTAAGTTTGCCAAAATTCATTCATCACCAGTGAAATATCGACCAAGTGGATTCATGATAGATCGATCGTTCCGCGATTATGCGAGGTGATCGAAATATTCCACGTTAAACTCGAAGGCAACGGCGAAATAATGATTATTTGAGAGTTATCGCAGTCAGAAATATTTTCGTTCCATCATCGATTTTCCTTCGGTTACATGTAGATGTTGTTTTGAGTTTCTTTTACCGATAAATGCAGTACCTAACCTACGCGGCAACGATTGAAACAAACGCCGGTGTATCTACGAGACGTTCGTAAAACTCAACGAGAACCTAATATTGTTCGACAACGTTAACTTTCCGTTCAATGCTTCATATCGTGTTGCGTCCTTCAAGCTCGGCGGAACCGTCGAGCGAACGAGCTGTTTATCCCCGAGTTGACCTCTAGATTTTTCGAGAATACGCTGCCAAAACATCGCGCCGCCTCGCTCTTCGAACTGTTTTTACCGACCCTTTGTTTCAATTACGATTTAAAAAGCAATGTATGTATACGAAAGACAAAAAAAATGCCTTTCCTGTGTATAACATACGAAATTCCGGTTTATTTATCCTAAAAAAAATTACGACACAAAGAAAAAAAAAAAGATCGAAATAAAAAATGTGTAAAAATAAACGGCTCGTAAAAAAAAGTGAATTAAGTTAATAATACATCGCGGTTCGGTAATTTCTTTATTGTTTAATTTCGCGTAAACGGACTATCCATTTTCGATTAATAAATAGTGAATAAATATTCAGTACAGCAGACCTGAGAGCCTTTCGGACTGCAAGATCTGTCGTTCGAGTTTCGGTAAGTCTTTGTAATACTTTTATTGAGTCCTTCGCTAACGCTGGCGCTCGGGAAAGGCGGGAGGGGGGGGGGGGGTGTATCGCGCGTTGTTGTATCGCGCGAACGGCAAGCGTTAGCCTTTTCTTTCAGTTAGGCGTTAAAAACGCCAATAATATCACAGAAATGTGACACTCTCTTCGAACGAATACATACGTATCAACGATATAACTCACTATATCGATCCCCAATCGAAGATACCAAAATAAAAGTTGAGAATCATTTTGCTAATTTTTTTTTTATTACTCCGAATACATCGTAGTTTTTTTAACATAAATGTTCAATCGATCGAATTGATAATTAATTGCACTCAATCATTACGAACTCACGATTACAGTGTATTAACGTTGAAAAATATCATTGTCAATTAATCGTAAGCAGTTTGCGAATAATAGCGACAATCTGTCGATAGACATCATCGGAGAATGAACGAAAAAATAAAACAATCTATTAGAGAAACTAAACGCGGCGTGAAAGTAACGAAACTTCGGACGCACTAGTCATTGCAGTAGTAAATAATGATACTACAGCTACGCGTACGGATATACAATGTCCGTCCGGTTCGTTCGCGCGCACCGACGTTATTGTTTTTTTTTTTTTTTTTTTTTTTTTTTTTTTTTTTTTTTTTTCTTTCGATAATTGACACGAGTCCCGTGTATTCCGGACACATTCGAAGAACATCGAGACGTCGACACTCGCGCGCGACGTCAAAACTCAAAAATCGGCTTTGTCTCGACTTTGTCGAGTCTTCCTTCGCGGAGAGAGGTGCTTTGGGATCAACTCGTCAATGCGTGAAAGCGCGTTGTTCTCTCTGCTCGTTGTGCGCTCTCTTCGCTGCCTGTGGTACACGTCGTTGTGTTTTGAACGTCATCGACTTTCAATCGACTGGCCGAAGATGTACGATCGTTCCTTACGAAATTCTTTACCGATTAACCCGTGTAAAAGCTGTGCAGAGGCGCAAACACAGTCGGTAAGGTGTTTGCATTGTTTACGGCGGCAGCGTACAGTGCGCGGACGCCTCGGGAAACGGAATAAAGATTCAAATTCATATCCAATGTGTGCGATACGCAGTCTATTCAAATATGTTTTGCGATAAATCGATAAATCGCTCGTTGATATCCAAATATAATGCTTATCTTCAACTGGTGTTCCGTAAAATTTTGTAGTCAATTTTACTTAACGGATAAAACAGTTTAAGATAAGATAAACTTAACGTGAGTTATTTTTGTTTTTATTATCATTATTATTATTATTATTATTATTATTATTATTATTATTATTATTATTATTATTATTATTATTAACAATATTGTGTTCAATGTAAAATTTTACTTTTATACAATTTATCGTAATCTATCGTAACGCTAAAAAACTATAGTTATCTCATCCAATTGTTAGTTCTCCTAAACCGCAACATTTTTCAGTGCACAAAGTTATAACTTTGAGATATTCTTTACATCATTGCGATTCACTTATAATTTCATCGTGCAAAGTACAATAATTGCCCCGTAGCGTTTCACTGTTATCGACATTTCGGATCATTTAAACATTCGTAAACACTTCGTTTTCTCTCGATATTTATTTTCCATTAATGCGGTACTTCCCTGTACTTCATTTTCTTCTCTTCATTCTCTTTCTCGTTCTATAACATTTTTTTTCTCGAGCCCTCCGTGAGGGAAACGCCGAGAAGTCGGAGAGTCGATTCTATCGGAGTTCATTTCTCTTTCCGAGTCTGTTCACCAGCTTATATTTTACCCGCTGTGAATCTTCATCCTCGCGAAACGAGAATGGCGGAAGAACTACGGTTTGTTACTTAATAAAAAGAGAGAGTGCTTGAAGTTTAAGATTTTTCGGATTCAAAGATTCTCTACTGCGAAAGGCACTGTGTGTATCAGCGATTCGCGCGGCCCGCGTCCACCTTTGCACGGGTTCGCGTTGTATATACGGATATAATACATAGACGAAGAAGGTGGAGAAGAGGAGGAAGAGGAAGAAAGAGGTGGAGGCACGGGTCTACATCAAATACGAACAACGCCCCATCGTCTTCTTCTCCCTTCTCCCTTCTCGCCGCGCACTCCACCCTCGACGTCGTAGGTCCGCGGCCAACGCCGCTGCGACCTTCGACCTTCGCGTAACCCGTAGATACATACCCCTCGTGCACTCGCGCGTATAGTAGTACTATACACTCTCATAGTATATCTTGCATACATATACTATAATCCGGAGACTCCCCTTCGATCGAAGAACCGCGTGCGCTTCGCTAACGCACACCAATAATCCCCGCGGATTCGCATTTCCCGTTTCTTCATCTTCCTCGTATCTTCGCCCTGTGGGAAAAACAGGTATCGGGTCTGACGTGCGTTACGAACGTGCGAGCATCACTCGAACTCGACGATGCCAATTCAATAAACCACAGGGTCGCGAGAGTTAACGAATCCCAACGATGCGCGCGCACATACATCTGTTATTTTTTTTTTATTTCTTTTTAATAAGAAATTATAAAACTTCGCAGTAGCGATCGTGGCGCCGAATGAACGTAACTGATCGTAAGCATTCAGAGCGTTGATTTTACACAATTTTAACGGATATATGAATGTTTATCAAAAACTTTATTTTTACGATATATTATCGTATTATCGTAAATCATATATAGCTATTCGTCCGGATATACATATATCTAATTTTACGACGATGTATCGGTACGAATAATTGTATGTTATTCGTACGGATTTGGGCTCTCAAACTAAACGCTAATATATCCGGATAAATAATATATATTTGTTCGTTCTTCTGTCATCTTAACTACGAATTCGTGAAAATATTTGGCCTAAAAATGGCCAATGGCCAATGGCCCCAATGGCCAATGGCCTAATAATGGCTAATAATCATTTTTGGCTCGCATAATAATACGTGGTCACCAAAGACCGCGCATGCGCAAATTTTTCAACTCTACGTGGATTGCGTCGTGTAGTGCTGCCATTTTCGCCCGTTTTCCGCTGACAAAGCGATTCCCGGTATAGTCAATCATAACAGCGATTATTGAATGATTATGAATACAGTGTTCAGTGAAAATTATTGATACCTTCGACATGCAGTCTCGATACGTGACATCGGTGATGTGTGAGTATTTTGTAGTATAATACGTTACTAATAGCTAAACGATTGTCACGAATTTCCAAAGGTTATGTTCACATGCTTTTTATTTTCGCAATTTTTTTGTTGATTACGTTTAATCGCTGAATTTTCATTTTTTTTTCAGGGAAAAAAATAACACTTCTCCTGCAACCATTAATATTTCGCGTGGGGATTTTTTTTTTTTTTTTTTTCACTATTTCCAACAAAGGAACGGGATTAGTGATATGATTTTCTTTTTACCTGTAATAAATAAATTTAAATCATAAGTTCGCTATTAAGAGTAACAATTCCATTCACCGTGAATTCCGATTCATCCGAAAGCCTTGAATAAAATTTTGATCGTAACGAAATCATCCCACGTTCAGAGAAATTATTCAAATGCAAAGATCGAAAGCAGTCAATTAATTAGTTAGTCGTTATCGGCGTGTTTTTAAGGCTAACAGGTGAATCGTTCTATCTTCTTGTAGGAGGCAAGTGGGAAATAATTAAGCGTCGGTGAGACGGTGATGTCGATAAAAACGGCAAGGAACTCCTTGCCGTAAGCTTCGTACCACCCTATCAAGCGTACGAGAGAAATATACGGTGAAATATCGAACGGGCAACGCGCACGAGAAACGATGTTTCGCTCGTACCGCGAAAATTAGCTTATTAAAATAACAATTATGGAGTACCGGTCGACCATTGTCCCGGCGGTGTCAAGGGTCAAGCGCGAGTAGTTGTAACTTAACGGTGAGACGTATGACCCCTTCTCTATCATATAGCCTATAGACGCGAAAAATAATACGCGATATATAGCACCGTATAATGTCCAGTGAAAGCGCGTGTACCATAAGAAGAATGTGCGAAGTATAGTAGTAAAAAAAAAAAAACGTAAAGCAAAGATAGGCGTTTCGATACATCATTCTATATTTATATTAATCATCTTTTCACACTGCTGAATCTTTCACCCGTCGTTGTAAATCACTCAATGATTTGTTTCAAGTTTCAAACTTTAAGCCAACAGGATAAAAATATACCTGCCAATGAAACTTGCATATTTCTTCTTGGTAATCCGCGAGTCTACTTCCTCCTTCGGAGGAATATTCAATTGTGGAAAAATACTCGTAGAAAAGGAAGATAGACGTAGACATGATTTGCAGGGTTTTTAACCCTTCGCCATGAAATGATTAACACTAAATAAAAAAAAAACAATATTAAACAATTAAAAAAAAATAATAATAATAAATCAATAAAATAGAATGATACATTTTAATTCGAGTTCGATACTGGAATCTTGAAATATCGTGTGTCTCGTCATTTATCTCACTACTTTGTTTTGCTTACAATGTACGCAATGAAAAATCATAGTGTATGCAGTAATATAATCAAATCCATTCCAGTATTTCATAATTATTGCATTAATAACGCCATAGAAGAGATAAATATCTCGTGTCCATGTTGCCGGTGTAACCGGATTTCCGTGTTCGATGAACGCTCGTGATTAATTTTATTATCCAGGCAATGCATTTTTTCCCACGAATCTATCGCGCATTGCTCAATTCGCCGGACTCTCGGAACGACACAGGAAGTCCGATGAATTATTGCAATTTGCAAAACTTTGTATCTGAAGCTGAAGAAAATAATTATCAATACTTATCGATCGCTTAATTAAGTTTCATATGAAAATTACTG
The DNA here is from genome assembly GCA_934046635.1 of Buathra laborator. Taxonomy (NCBI): domain Eukaryota; kingdom Metazoa; phylum Arthropoda; class Insecta; order Hymenoptera; family Ichneumonidae; genus Buathra; species Buathra laborator. The sequence goes on along the minus strand of OW203895.1, from coordinate 17,744,115 downwards.
CACACTGCGACCATTTATGTAAATACCTGATACCCAACGTACATATGTCCACCTGGAAGTGTTCCGGTTGTTCGGTAATATCAGCGATCGCGTGTCCGTGACATCGGATCGTTTGTTATTGAAGATTTAATGTGATAGACGTAAACGTGTCCCTGACGCATATCGCATCGTAGCTTCGATTTTGTTTGCCCGCGACGACTCTATATATATAAAGTGTCGCAATCACGAATTCGAATCATTTCGACGTGACCGCGCGGTGCGCGAACTATTCAACGAACGATGATTGGACTCTTTGTGATCAGTCTGTGTGCTCTTCTACGATTCGGAGTGGAGGTAAAAAAGAAAAATTTAAAAAAAATTGAAATCTTTATAAAAAAACTCGACATCAATCGATTTTTTTCTTTCTTGTGTTTTCTATTCGCAATTTATCAGGCTGAGATCGACTTGGCTTTCGAAGACGTGGATATAAAGTACTTGGATCCTAAGTACTTCAATCTCGAAACAACCGATATCTTCATTCAGGAAAACGACGAAGGAGAATTTGTATTAGTCTCGTCTGTAGGATTTGTGGAACAATTGCCGGAAGATGCTGTAGTAAGTTTATTTAACGTTTTACCCTTTGAAGCACATCTCGTTTATCTCTTTTTGTATCATCACCTCGATAACTCGATAAAGAATGTTTCAATCTCTCTGCGATTTTCGAAGAGCCGATATTGCTGTTTGACAATTTTTACCATTGTTTCATTGCCGATCATTCGAACGAAAAATGCCAATACATCGTGTAATAATATCGTTAATTGAAATGGTATTAAGGCACATATGATAGTAACGGGATTGTCGATGGGTTCTTACAAAATTCCAACGGGCCTCGACCTCGAGATGCCATTATGTGAAATGACCGACGAGCCGGTTATGGTCGGCCCTCTCGTCAAAGCGTTCGGATTTACAAAAGACAATTGTCCTCCAGCAATCGTAAGTATTCGATAAGTTATCGATAACGATAAAAACGACGGACCACGTATCATCACAAATTCATGATTGCTATTATTATTATTGTTGTTGTTGTTGTTATTGTTATTATTATAATATTATTAGGGTACTTACACACAAGACGGATATAAGCCACCGCTCGATCTAATGCCCGATTCATTTCCCGAGAACAAATATCAAGGGCGGCTCCAGATGTTGGTTGGTGAGAAGGCTGTCTTCGACGCTACGGTGGAAATGGACGTTAAGATGGCGTAAAACAGCCTCAATGTTTTGCACCCTCGTGTTCATAATAGTTTTTGGTAATTGGGGTTTCCAAAAAAAGGCCGTGATAAATCAAAGGTTTCTTAATGTGTTATTACTCGAAGGGTTGTGGATTTTAGATGGCGCGGGTTTTGCGTTACAATAAAGTAGCAATGTATACATTTCTAATGACTGTATATTTTTTTAATTTCTTTACCTGATCCTATGAAAATCCAGTAAAACGGAAATTCGATAGAATTTATTTGAATGAAATAAATAATTTCTATTAAATGATGATAATTCAATACTCAGCATTTTTACACATAGATAATTAAAAAAATAAAGAGGCGAATTAAATTTGTAGATCGCTTCCGTTTTTTTTATTTGCTTGCATAAAACTCATCTATGAGAAAGTCAAGTAAACAATTTTCGATGTTCTCGTAGAAATTTTGAGAACGACAATGAAAAAAAGAGGAGGCGATGAACAAATTTGATTTGCAACTTTTTTACGACTGCAATTTTTGCGAATGCAATTTTTCGACTTTTTGAAATACATTGGGAAGACGTTTTATCAATTATAGAAAAATCGTGTCGTTTTAAGAAAATCTTCGATTTTCAAGATTCCTTTCAGGTATCTTTAATAAACGCGTAATTTCTACAATTTTTACTGTATCAATATTGCGCCGCAACGGAGTCTTCCGTACATTCTGACGTTTCGATTTTATTACAATTCAATTTTTAAATATTTTTTTTTGACAAAGTTTAGCGACAAAAAGAAGATAACGGGTCTATCAGACTCACTGGTGACGTAAAGAGAAGCAAAAATATGTATGCTGTTCTGAGGTTAGAAGCGCGACATTTTTTTTTTTTTTTTGGCAAAACGCATCAAATTCCGTCAAAGCGTTTTCTATGCCAAAACAAAAAATGAATGCCTATTGCGAAGCAATATGTCGTTCTTCGTTTCGCTAATTCGCTTCGTCATCGTAAATTAGCTTCGCTCCACCATGCATTTCCACACATATATACCTGTGTCAAATACAACATCGTACGCTGTTTGGAGGCGCGAAATGTTAGTAATTCGTTACTTCCGTTGTCCCTTACATCGCCGACAAACTAACAGGTCTGTTCGCGGGTCCCTTTTTTTATCGATAAAAGAAAAGACGCTGACGGTGTCCTGAAGCCAAGCGAGTGAAAGAACAAGTGGACACGAGACAGTGTCCTTCGTCTTGGTCGTCGCGCCGGGTGCAAACACTCCGGTCTGTCTCGCGTCTCTCACCGTCGACCTCGACGATTTTCACTGGTCTTCTAAAAGCCTGAAACAACCCAATGACTTGTGCGCGGAAAGATAAAGCCCCCCGGTCGGTTCTGTGTTGTCCCCTGCGGTTGTAATAAGTACGCGCGAGTCCTCCGCGCGAAGCTCTTTAAAGCAGATCGTGAAGTGTTAAGGGGCGCTAAGGAGGGCGTGTCGTCTTCTACTATGGACCATTACGGAATAAAAAACGCGCGAAGAGGACGACGAAGAAGAGAAGGAGCCAACGGAAGAAAACAAGTAAGAAAAAAAGAAGAAAAAAAAAAAGAAGCAAAAGAAAAAGAAGCGATGAGCGTGCGGCGTTGAATGCATCCGTCGTTCTAAGTGGCGACGGCATTCACGGTGACGGCGTGTGTGCCCGCCGGAGGGATGAGTGAGGCCCTCTCGCTAATTTTCCGCCATAAAGGCCCGCGGATTGGAATAAATAACGGGGACTGACAGTGGCAAGCCTGTCGTCCTCTCTCACTATGCATGTATGCGTGTGTGTGAATGTTGTTGCGTGCGGAACGTGTTGCACGCGCCCGCGAAGAGCACCCGTGAGAGGTGCGAAGTGGGGCTTCCCCTATGTTCGCGCGCACTCTCAACCGCGCGAGCGGGGGCCTCGCGGCCTCGTGAATGCAAATTTGCACGACACCGAGCGTGTACCCTGCTCTGCCTCTGTCGCCTTTCTTACACATATCCCTCTCATCTCTTATGTATAACGCACGCACACGCAAAGCCATTTCTATGGATATATCTATATACATATATGTGTACATATGCGTATATATATATATGTGTGTGTGGATGAACGATAATTCATTTTGCGCCCGTTAACTCTCAGCGAGCATCCGAACGACGTTACGCACCTTTGGCGATTGTCGAGAAACGCCGCTCTCTAAGAAATTTGCGGTTTAGAAGATATTTTCCTTTATGCTTTCTCATTCGCGTACGAAATTATTTTGAAAAAATAATTGTTAGAAGCTATTGTAGAATTTGAAAAAAAAAAAAAAAAAAAAAAAAAAAAAAAAAAAAAAAACATCGAGTCGTAGTTAATGCGGAAGAAAATACGATACATACGGATTTACGAGAATTTCAAAGAAAGAGAACTGAAGTCATTTTTTCTTTTGGTTAAAAACAAAAAGACCAATTTCTTGCGCATCGAAGAGTCGAAATATGAAATTAATAAAATTTGAACCACTATTGAACTGGCAGTGTCAGAGTCGAGAAATTATTCATCGATGTCGGGTATTTCTTGTTCCCTCCTTACGCGCCCGTCGCCATCGTACCAAATGTGCGTGTAACTCGTCGAAAAGAGAAATCACTGTAGTGTAGTATAGACGATGAGGTTTGAGTAGAATGGACATGTGGGACGGTCCGGTACGTCCGTTAATATCAATTTAATTAATCTTTAGTATCCGCGTCAACGCGTGTAAGCTGCGCACCTTTTTTTTTTTTTTTTTTTTTTCTTTCTTTTTTTTTCGTTTTACTTCGTTGCAACTACGCCGGTGCCTCATTAAGTATCTCGCGCACGCGACCACATCCGCAGATATATTAATTGCCCGTTTCGTCGTGTCGTGTGTACGTGTTTACGCATACAGGGTCGCGCGGTCGCACTCACGAGTAAGTGATTGTAAATAATATCTCATGTCGTATGTCCATATAATTGGACTATGTTACGTATAATGTGCGCGAAGGAGAGGCAGAAAAGTACGCGAATATCGGCGAGAAGGAAATTTGTCCCGATTATTTACGATCATCGTATCGTTATCAATGTGTTTGCGTCTGGAATCGCGGCAATCCGAAGAATGTACGAATCTTTCAAGTTTACCGCGATTCACCGTCAGATGCGGAATCTGAGATTTTTGCGAAAGTTATTTATTTATTTATTTATTTATTTTTTTTTTCACTGATACTTTAAATCGAAAATTTATATTATTTTCGTTTAATATGACTTATATTTGGACGCGATTGGACCACCTTGAAAATCGATACTTTTAAAAATGCTACTTGCCTCGAGGCTACTGTACTGAACATAAATCATATTGAAAATGCGTTCGCTGCAGCAGATTTGAGTGTATCACGCTCTGCAAGGCATGCGATGCATTCCACGTACATTTATACGATGCACCCCCGCAGCGGCGATGATTTTCACACGCCAACGGTCGGGCAGTAAATTGTTAAGCCGCAGTGTACGAGAAGTTAATTCTCTATAATCTAAACCACGCTTGTTCCGCTCTCTCGACGAGACGATAAAAGCGGCTCGCCTCTGTGTCACGCGAACGACTGAACGTTCTCCACCGCCCCGTTGTCGATCGACGATGGGCAACAGGCGCGTCTGTTGGTTTTTCTTCTGAATCCTTTGAAACATCGATTCAAAATAAACACTCGAAAAACGCACGTGTATCTTCTCTACAGTGCAGCAGAAAGGATATTAACCCGTTCGCTCGCAGCGAAATTACGAATAAAAAACGACGAAACGAGAGGATTGCATTTTTTGAACCGCGTGCGGCCTCTTCGGGCCTCTGACCTCGATGAATTCTTCGATAAAAGATCCGAATCGATACGAGTTCAGCGGAAAATGAATGAACGAATAAAACGAAGGTACGCGTCGACCCAGTCGTCAACCCCGAGACCCATTAAGTTACCTCGCGAGACTAATTGTGCGCTGAGAACGTTTAAGAATCGTAAACATTCCAAGGATGATCTTTTCTCGTTTCTCGCATCCGTCGTTTCGTCTCTCGAACTTTTTTCTTCGGATACTCCTGCGAGATTAGTCCACTGTGGCTACTCAGTCTCAAGTCCATAAACTCCGAGTGTCGTATCGTAACACTCGTGGAAAAGGTTATTCTCACTTTAACGTTTTATTGTTTCCGCGATATTTTTCTTATCTAATTCACGGTCTTATGGTCAGTTAAGTCCATTCGTTCGAATCGATTATTCGTTTTTTTCTTTCGCAGATATTTGATAATAAAATACACAGTATTGTGGAGAGGTGGCGGAAATTATTTTTAATTTTGCTGATTAGATTTTAAAAATTTTTACTATCGGTGATGTAATCTAATTTTTCAAATTTGAAAAATTATATTATTTTTAATATAAAAAAAAATCGCGGTTGCATTTTTTTTTTCTTTTTTTTATAAGAGAAAAGTTGATAAAACATCTGTTAGCGTCTTCGCCGGTACTTCGTTTTTGATTACCGTATTGTGAAGTCCGGAGAATCGCGCTATTCACTCTTCAAGTTCCTTTATCTTTCACAAGGCACCGACACCACTCACCGATATGATCGTCGTAAAGTAAATTACCGGTATTCGCTATTCCAGCATAGAAGAGAGAAACGCGTACGAGTACGCGAAGTACGTAGCGTAGGAGTAAATTACGAGAATAAATATGCCGTAAACGGCGCACGTGTCGCGGGGGGCGGCAAAAGGAAAGAACTTTGAACCTCGTCGAGGTTCCTCGATGCTTAAAGGGTTTGAGGATTCTGGCTATAGGACTAATGCAGTAGTAGACGAATGTAGGCAGACGGGAGTCCAATATGATTCTCAGCCAAACGGCACTTCCGGTGTATCGCGAACTGTTCATCATATTTACCTTATTTTTATCAGTCCAACATATAAATTGCAGATATAAAGAGAATTTTACTGAAAATTCGCATTTTTATGCGAGAATCATACAATCAACGTTCTGTGCTCCAATTTTTTTTGTTTTTAACCAATAACTATAAACACTTGAAAATCGCACAAAAATATATTTTCTAAACAATAATTATAATAATAATAATAAATAATTTTTTACAAAATTATATGGAATACAAAAAAAATTTTAAAAAGCCACCATAATTTTTTATTCGTTACGATATTAACCCGTTGCGCAAAATTCGATATGTTCGAAAAACATATGAACAAAAAAAATTTTAAAAAGCCACCATAATTTTTTATTCGTTACGAGTAACACGTATTTTTAAAATGTGCGCAAAATTCGATATGTTCGAAAAACATATGTTTTATGGGATAAATGAAAAAAAAATTCTGATTGAAGAACAAGAAAGCGCGATTTTTTAAAATGAATTAAAAACTTTATCGATGTTATTGATAGCGAAAATACGAGGTTAACATCGTTAACCTCGCAGGTTGACCCTCATGATTCTTCTTCCTATAAGACTGCGCGCGTCACAAGGAGCTTTTTACTGTTTTCAAATGCTATAACATTGAACGATACGTCGTATACGAGGGGAACGCGTTTGCGTTCCTTAGACGGGAGATCGGAAAGGATCTGTGTTGTGTTAGTCGTCGGCGTGGAAGTATCGCGAAAGTATAGGCGAACGAAGCCCGCGCAGTCCGATGACTAAAAAAGAGGATATAAAGAGGATCAACTCGTCCGGGTTGAGGGTTCGTGATTCTCGAAAGGTGTCGTCGGTGTACGAGGCCACGCGAGAGAGGTTCCACCGGCGCTTAACGAGTGACTCGACTCTGGTGGTCCGCCGCTATAATGCCTTAGTTTCCATGCAAACTGGCCGTACGCCACCATACTTTACGCATAACCGGATATTAACATGGGAATGGTCAATGGTAGAACGTTTGCGCCCCGAACTTTTTTTTTCTCCCTCATCCTTCTCACTCGTTGCATTTTTCAATGCTTTTTTTTTTTTTTTTCTTTTCGTTTGTTTTTCTCCTTCCCTTTGGGACATATCATAGCGAGAGCAGAAACGCCGCTCTCGTCCTTCTGCGGTAAAGTACGTATAATACCGCGCGTAAAAAGAGAAAAGAAATAAAGAACGAAGTTAGACTCGAGGAGAGATAACAAAAAAAAAAAAAGAACTGAAAAATAAAACAGATTATCCCGCTGCTTTTTGCCTTCTTTACCCTCGGTCTCGGGGGCTCTCGCGGACGAAACGAGCGTGAGAGATCAAGATCACGATCTTGGGCGCGAGCGCGCGCTTGAAGTTACAAGCTTGGCACTTTCCAAGATTACGGTTCGCGTTCATGAAAAAAGAGCCCACAGCCCCCCGACTCTGTCTGTGTTTATCTCGTCGTCGTCTACGTTCCTCGGTCTGCACTGGCGACCTCTTCGGAAGAGTCCCTTCTTTTATAGTATATATAAAATCATATATAGGTATGTATACTGTATATGATTTTGATGCTCGAGACCAGTCAAAGGTTCAGAACGAGTCAAAGGTATAGTCATAAAGATTACATTCACGTATCTATAAAGGAATACGTATTACGTATATGTTCGATGCGAATGGGGACGATTCTCTAAGTACGTGCAAGAAGCCGAGATTTGCGATCGCATCAATGCTGACGATTTCTCTACCGTATATTCATACACCGATATACGTATAGAACGTAAGTTAGAGACAAACGACGATCACGTAACAGGGAGGATGATACCGAGCTTCATGGATGATTCGAGGGGTACTAACAGCAAGAATCGTCCAGCAGTTAACGTTGATTGCCTTAAGAACGTCTTACGACTCTCTCGGTGTCTGTGTTCGGAACTCTCTTGAACCTTTGCCACTTTGACTAGTCTCGTTTTGTATCGTTTCCGAAGTACTGCTATTGAGACAATGAGACGAGAAGGACGAAAGTCCGCGACACGAGTTCAACGAGACGATATCGAAAAGTTTGCTTCGACTTCGACTCGGACGCTGAACAATTATTGGACAGTCTACGAATTTCCTTTTTTGCCCCTCGAGTCATTTGTCTTACGCGTAACAAAATCGTGTGAAAGTAGTAAGCAATAAAAAATTAGCGTAAAAATAAAAAATTAGTAAAAAATAAAAATGTATTTAGCTGAATAATAAAGTAACTAATCAATTAAAAACATGATAATTATTATTAATAATTATTCAATAAATGAAATCAATGAAATAAAAATAATTTTAAATTATTCGAAAAATAAAATAATCGTTTTATTGAGAATAATGTCGCGATATGAAATATGCTGAGGTTATCCGCTGAATACTCCGATCCTCGACGGTGAGAATACAGCGGAGAATCGCACTGCGTACCGCTCGTAACAGAAACAAAACCGTAACGGTGATACCGGAGAGATTTGCAACGAAACGCCGTTCCAAATTCGTGATTGGGCACTTAGCATGAAGAGTTGAAGAGCTCGAAGATACATCTATATATATATCTCGTATAAATAGGAAACTAAGCGTGAGGATGGGAGAGGTGAGAAGTGTCGGCCGCGAGGGCATTTTACTGTGCTACGTGACTGGCTAGCGTCGATCATCCACGAATGACATTACAGCTATGCTATAGAATAACGATATTGCCGCTTGGATCCGATCTTATAGGTAGAGTCCGATCGCAGTTGTAGTCGAATTGTTCATCCGAAACCGTTGTAGGGATACTTTCAGTACGCGAAGGGAAGAATCTGATACAATTTACCATATATCTGGTGAAAAAAGATCGTAAATTTCTGGTAGTGCGGAGTGAATGACGCCTCCTGTCGGAAATTACGAGAACTTTGCGAATTTCTACCATAAGATATGTTAAAAAATCCCATAAATGTGGTAAAATTTCTCATAATATCGAGCATTTTCGCGATAGGTGGCGCCACAGTCGATTTCTACCAGTAATTTCTAGTAGATCCTTCGCTCCGTGTAATTTGTACAAAATTTATACAAAAATCGTAGCAAGATTTTTTTTTTATTTCTTATCCATTTAATATTTCATTTATATCATTAATTTGCAAAACGATTACTTCAAAAAAAAAATGCAACTTTTTTTTTGATTATCTTAATGATGAATCTTTGACACCATTAACGTTCAATTCTTCTGAAAGTTTTCAATGTGTTCAGAACTGATCTTCTCGTATCTATCAGCGGAACATCCTGATGTGCTAAGATATAGTACTACTAGTCAAGGCGCACACACGTTCAGAGAACATTAGATTAGTTTTACTTCCTAGAATCAACGTCAAGGATTACTTGATTACGATGCGCGCGCGACTCGCAACGATAATTTTTTTTGTTTTTTTTTTTTGTTTTCTCTTCCAACCGTATATATCTCATTCGCGCCTCTCTCATTATTTATTCCTCGCGAACTCCGATAATGCGCAGAGCGCCGCGCGGCCCGTAAGATCGTCTCTATGAAACCCTCGGTGAGCGAAGGAATCCGCGAATCATCGTTACCGAAGCGGGACGAGAGCAGAGTTCTCTTTGCGCGGCGATCTTTTGTACCAGTTCCCAGGGGAATTACCGTCCGAACGATTTGATAGAACGTTCCTCTCTATCTTTATCGCTCTTTTGCATTTATTTCTTCACCTTCATCGTGTCTACGGCATCGGAGTAGTTGGAAATCCTTCGTTGGGTCGGCGTTCAACGCCTCGCCACGCACAGAGACGATACCTCGCCGAGATATATCCCAACGACTAACTCTTGTATTATAACACAAACACTCGATCGTCGCTGAATCTTCTCCGTGTAAGTCGTTGAATCTTCTCTAGTTACTACAACAACAAGGTGGAAGAGACGAGAGAACGTTAAAACGTAACGTCGCAGAAGAGAGGGCAATATAAGAGCGGGTTGCGACAGTTATTAGTCAAGATTAGCCTTTGCCTGGCTATATCGCTTGAATACCCGTATATGTGTACCCATTACATTTGCCTATAAACTTCCGTACGTGTATGAGACTGAGGATTCTCTGAGATGCCCGTTCGCCTCTTTCCCCTTTCCTCCCGCCTTTGGTCCCGTTCTCCTCTGACTATATTTTGACAAGGATCATCTCGGAATTAATCGAGACTCGTTTATCCGAGCTGAGGATTACGATTTGTCTGCATTATACACGCGGACTTAGGTGGGGGGATACCGTATTATTACGGGGATACCTCAAACACACGTGTATTTCTGTACCAAGTAGCCAGAGTTTTGCTGGAAAGAATTGAGAGACGGGAATATTCCGAAAAAAAATAATATATATGTTGCGACATTTTTTTTTTTTTTTTTTTAATAAATGAATCCGAAGAAACCCATATTTTTATGAATATTTTACATTTTTATTGGACACGTACAGTTTTTAGATGACGATAAATAGATATAGATGTCAAATAGAAAAAATTAATCCCAAAACACCACACATAGTCTGCTGAACACGAGCTGTTTAATGAAATTCTTGAATTTTTGAAAAATCGTCTTTTTAGGTCACTTTTAAAAACGTGTGACTTCGATCATTTTTAGTGTTTCGATATTACCGATACAGTAAAAAAAGGGCACTGCAGTAGGTACAGTATATCAATATGTGTTCCCTGTATCAGGAAAAAATGCACTAAAAGAATGAAATTACTTATTCATTTTTATTTTTTTCAAAAATTATGTATCATTTCAAATTCTATTCCAATTTTTCAATCAAAATTTACGTCGTATCGTTTTTTCGAGATTCCGTCAAATGTTTTCTTCGTGACATACAAAATATTCTTTCGTAAAAATCCGCCCCCAAAAAATCATGAATTCGTCATCGTAGATCATCTACAGGGTGGTACAGTGTTTAAAAAGAAAAAAAAATCAATATCACCATTACTTCGACTACTATTTTCGTAATTTCGTCGTCTCATCTTGCAGTACGCTGCTTCGAAAAATCCCAATTTACGAAAAATTCGTATGCCAAAATATTGAAAAATTGTCAATTTTTTTCTCGAGAAATTTTGTCGCTCTCCTCGAAGACCAAATGCCGAAAAAAAAACGGTGAGCGATCAATCACAGGGTAGCTAGTTGTAAGGCTTGGACAAGGGTCGTCTCACTCTGTACGAAGTATACAATAAGGGTCACGCGCGGGGATATTATAGAGATGGGTGTACGTGACACGAGTGCGCACTTGAACGCAGGTAACGGAGAATGTGATTAGCAGCAGCCCGCGGTCTCTTCTGCGGTATTATATATGTATATATATACATATCTGAACGTTTGCACCGACGTTGTCCATAGCGCAGTACGAAGAAAGGGAGTAAGCGAGAAAGAGTTCTCGGGACCACCCCCGTAGCGTTCATACGCCGCTTGCAGTATCTACACTGTGGCGAGCAGCTATAGTATACAGCTTCGCGTAACGTGGATACATAACGTACCTTACCTTACGAGCGAAGTGTCGTAGTCCCGTCGTATCTCATTCTCGTATCACTGCTCGGGCCCTCCGGCCTCGCCGTTGATACTTTCTCCGCCACGTTCGTTCGTCCCCTTGTGGATGTTAAAGAAAACGAGGAGACCCCACGATAACTCCGAAACCTCGAAAAAAAAAAAAAAAAAAAAAAAAAAAATTAAACTTTGTTCAATCTCATAGAATCCTCGACTCGGATCAAACGTTACCTAATCCATTGAATCTCCAAAGTCCCGAGAATAAATTTCGTTGATTAATACCCACCGTTGATATCGTCATTATATCCCAAACGAATCAATAAGTCAACGACCACCGACGAAAGTTGGTTTTTAGTCGCGGTAAAAAAAAAATACGGAAAAAAATAGAAAATTAATTCCCGAGAGACAGTAATCCTTGTACGGATGCTGAGCGTGTGATCTCCGGGAATAAACGTGCGCTCGTAAACATAGGGTACATATATGCCGGTCTTCGAGAGTGAGATCTCAAATCGAGCGACGTCCCCGGCTCGAGGGAGTGCGAGAAGATCACTCGAAGAGACGGAGGGAAAAACGAGGCTGAAAGGGAAGCGCGCGAAAGAGATGGAAAATATAAAAGAGACGATGGAACGTATATAGCCCTCTCGGATGCGCTCGACCCCGCGACCACCTTAGCCGACGCTTGGATAGCCGCAAACGCGAATTAATGAGGTGCATACGTCATAGCGGGACATTACTCGCGTGATCTAAACCCGATAAAGCATTCGTATGGAATAGTTATATAGTGTATGTATGCAGATATAATATAATATATACATATAGATTTTTTTTTTCGTCGACATTGCTGGCGCGCAGAAGCCATCACGCAGATCCTCTCACAATACCGCGTTATATATATTTTACTTTCCGGACTCGAGATTATTATATATAAATGTATATATATATACATATGTATGTATACTATATGCTCCCGCGGATTTAATTCTCACCGCCCCGGGCGACGGCTCTCGTTATATTTCAATCTCCGATATATCAACGTCGCAACCTGCGGGATGGACCTGCATTAGCCGGCAGTTCTACTGCTGACCATTCTCGCAGAAAATTCGTTCATCCAACCTTTGATCGTTTATTATACGACAGAATTTTCTTTTTTTTAATATTTTTTTGTTTCTTTAATTTTTAAGATCTTTTCAGTTTAATGTGTGGAAAATAATGGTTTTGATTCATTTTAATTAATGCTCCATGTCGATGGTATGTCTAATTGAAGCCACTGAGGCGATCATTTTTTATTGTAATTTTTTTTTTTTACTTATTGAATCATAAGTATAAGCAAATAACTCGTTCCTACCACATTACGGATTACGAATATGTGTTATCATATCGAATTACAAAATTTTCGCGAAAAAAAATGGACATTTTTTTTTTCAAGAATCAAAAAAATTAAAATTTTTTATTTAACTACTATATTTATTGATTTATTTATTGGGTTGTATCAGTGACTATCGAAGGCTTCATTAATTTTGCTTAACCCAATTAAATTCACAATCGCAACAGCGAAACAAAAGCCCAGAAAATTAAAATCTTCGTTCGTCGGCACGCGTAGCGTTATGGTATGTCTTCGTTGATTCGTGTCGCGAATTATCGTGGGAACGTAAACGAGCGAAAATAAATCGAAAAAATGTAAAAGTAACAAAACAATATTGTCCGGACTCCAGCCGAGAACTCGGAACTTTTATCGCTCTCTTTTATCCGTTCGCCCACGTGAGCGTTTAAGAACGCAGAAAGATCGCGCACCGGGCGTCATCGGAGCCGCTCGCGGTTCATACCACATTACTGTACTGTACATGTAAACCACTGTAACTTATATATATGTATATATATGCATATACATGGATATATATTTATATAGCAGTGCTTATGGTCAGTGGTCTACGTACTGCGGTTGAGCGAAGAGATCCAAGCGACCCTCCGAGCTTTTGCGTTTACGAAGCTTCTCCGCGGCGTACAGCCCGATGCACCGGTGTATTCCTCGAGTGCGCTCGGGGTCAAGAGTGATTCCTGGCTGATATTCCGAGACGCGGCCAGGCCAGATCCGATATCACCAGAAGGCCGTTGGTTACCACTCCTGTACGTCATTTGTCTCCGAGTCTTTTACACCGGTATCTTACACCGTTTGCCGAGTGCAGGAAGGTTCTCCACCCCCTCCCTCCCCCTTTCTTTCCATTGCAATGCAATTCAAGGGTACACACTATTCACGAATAAGTACGTACCGGGTGGTAACCTCGAGTCGTGAAACAGACCCTTAAAAAAAAATTCCCTTATAAACATCGATACCCGGTATACATGTCTGCCGGCGGAGATCCTCAACGATGAATCTTGACTTCGATTGAACGATTCCCAACTGTTGTTTATCAACCGTATCGAACGAATGGCGTCACTTTTTCGATGGTTAAATTGTTTTTTTTTTTTACAATTTTTTTGGGTTGAGAAAAATTTGCGGGAAATGTGTATTTATTTTTGCGAGATATGTACATTGAAGGTACAAAAAAAATACTACTTTTAGGGTAAACGAAGGAGAAACTTGATAATTGATCAAAAGTTTGTAAAAATGTGATGAAAATCGTCAATTATTTGTTAGATTTAAACATTTTTTTTTTTAAACAGATACTTTTAACAATCACGAATTATGTTGGCAAAAATACAGTATTAAAAATATTTGGACGGTAATAAATATTACGAAATTTGTATATTAAAGTAACGTCGTCGAGGTCATTATTGAAATTTATTTGCCAGTAATTGAAACTTATATCGCGTAAATGCATTAATTAGACATTTTTTTTTAATCAATTAATAATAACTTATGTTATCATGAATATTAAATCTTTAAAAAAAATACAATTTTTCCTATAGTTACATTTAATAATTCATTTTTACATATAACAAAAATTAGTTTTTATAAAATATCAATAAATTAAAAAAAAAAAAGTTTATCACGAAAACATGTGAATTCCAAATCCAGTAATGCATTAAACTTCAAATTCTTGTGTATTAATTTTCATAAGATATTTTCCACATTGTATTTTACACCCGCATTATGCGCCAACAATTACAAATATCAACGAAAAGCACCGAAGCAAGTAAAATCCTTAATTCAACATCTTACGGAAAGACCACATATACATAGTTGGACGTACGATTCGTCACCTAGTCGCATGTTTCTATGCCGCGGCAATCGTTCACCGGGAACCAGTAGTATCGGAAAGACTCGCAGTGGAAAATCGAAGTGATTGATGTCCCACGTGAATTACGTGAGAGAGCGGGCGGCAAGGGGGGGTGGGGGGTTGTGTACTGTACCGAAGATCGTCAGCGGGACTTTGGTCTATTCACGAGAGACACCGGGTAGGCCTACAGCAGGAGTAAAGTTACAGGGAACGTTATATACCGGGGGCTCGAGACCACCCACGGGTTGAATCGATCAGGAACTGATACCCACCAGCCGGGAGAGCTGCGCTCCGCGTTGAACGAGTGAGAAAGATGAGCGGCGATGAGGCTGCGAGTTGAAACGAAAGGAAACGAACGAACGTGGCAGTGGTAAAGCGCAAAAGATCGACAGAGAAAGTATAATCGAGTATAGAGAAAAGAGAGACGAGAAGAGTTACAGGTGTACAACTTTGCTTGTGTCTTATGTGTTCGCCACAACCCCAAACCCCTCCCGTCCTCCCTTATCCCTT
The DNA here is from genome assembly GCA_934046635.1 of Buathra laborator. Taxonomy (NCBI): domain Eukaryota; kingdom Metazoa; phylum Arthropoda; class Insecta; order Hymenoptera; family Ichneumonidae; genus Buathra; species Buathra laborator. The sequence goes on along the minus strand of OW203895.1, from coordinate 17,728,793 downwards.
CCTCATGGGGCGTTGGGAAGAAGCGCGCGCCTCAATTCACGATAACAGCTTTCGGAACTGCCCGCGGTTCGCGGGTGCTCTCCGTGAATCGATCTTATCGTACGAGAGAATTATTGTTCAAACGGCAGTCAGCACGGTCGCACGCGCGCTCTCTCGCGTCCGCCTCGACCCTTTTCAGACTGAAAACAAATCACTGTATAGCTTGTATGGCACACGTAGGACAGGGGAAGAAAGACGAGCGGAAGGGAGAGATGCGCATTCGTGCCAACGTGAAACCGATTTCGATCGTGTGTGTCTCGCGAAACGTCGTCGCCACGAACCCTCAACCTGAGGATATACCATAGACCCGCTCTGCTCTCTCGACTGATATACTCGCTGCGATTCTCTACGGATGCGAGGCGAAGAGAGGTAAAAGGACACCGGGAGGATGGCAAATCGTTGAGGTTTTAACACTGTATCACGATGGCAATATCGAGATCGACGAAATTCTAATTTTTTTTTTTTTTTTTTTTTTTCTTTACTGCTTTTGTTCTACGCGTCGATGTTTTTCATGGTTATATCTTTGCTCGAATATTTGTATAGTCGATGCGGATATCAGGAGTGACTAATACTCCCACAGACGAATTTTTTTTTTTACATTGATTTTTTAATATTTTTAGTTTATCTTTTGAAGTAAAAAATCGGTAGTAAAAAAAAATGTATTTCTTGCCGATTTTTGCCGATTTTTCGAACCAAATAGGATATAATGGGACAATAAACCGCTTAAATTTCTGGATTTCGAAATCGATGAGTTATCGACATGGATAAGATCTCCTAAACAAACATCGAAATCATAGGTAGTATTTTTTTTTTTTTCGCAATTCTAAATTTTCTATATTCACTTTTTTTCTCGGTAATCGTCGTTAAACGATTTTTATAGTCGCTACGGTCAAAATCAGCATCAAAATATTTTCTTATCTGTCTTATCTGTAATTTCGTTTTACGAGAATGTATAAAAACGACAAAAAAACAAGAAAAAAAAATGAACCACTGAATTCGCACCTCGGCAACAGAGATAAAAGTGCTTGGAGACGTGCTAATTTCTCCGATGAATTATTTATCGAACTATTCAATTTATGCCGCAACAGAGCTGCGAAGATGAACAGTTTCCGATGCGCGGTTTGTCTCGCATATTATTTAGAGGTAAAACGCGGTGTTTAGCTTCGCCATCGTGTTTTTTCGCGCTACGACTCTGCGATTGACGAGACAAGTATTTGATTTCACGCCTTTTTTTTTTTTTTTATTTCGCGTGACGCAACTCTCTCGCTGTAGTATATTTTTATTTCATTCATGACCCCCCGGAACTGTAAAAGTATTTCGCACTGTTCCGAACGAATATTCAAACGAAGAGGGAGAGACGGCATCGCCGCTGGAAAGATTCGAGAAAGAAGTAATCCGCGAAGCAGGATCTTCGGTCGCCTCGACGAGTGGCGGGCGACTCTCGGTGACCCCGACGATATCATAAATTTCTGCAATTATCCTTAATTAATAACTGACCAGTTAGCGGGGGGTGCGAGTATGAATTTAATGGGAAGTTTCAGGGAATTTAGGTGAGGCGAATGGTCTCTCGTGGATTTTTTTTTTCTTCTTCTTACCTCACTACCCTTTCACTCTCCGTCCCTCCTTATATTTTCCGTGAATGTGTAAACCCCCCGTACATGCGCGCGCATCGGATCTGTGTGCGCGCAGCGGACGAGAGATTCCCTCTCGGCTCGTCGGACTGTAAAGACCGAGCTTTATCGTTGACCCAACGAAACCCGCGTATTCGAATGGCACTTTCATTACCGTCTTTCTAATTGCCCCGGTCATCAAGAAATACATATACGATACTAATAATATAACGCGATTATATACGCGACTTTAATATACTGCTATACCCGATACGTTTCGCATGCGTGCCACAACGCATATCGAGAGGTGATACCTAAGGCGCCCTGAAACCTGTCTGAAACTCATCCGTGTTTATAATCCGGCGTGTCAAAACGATTCGAATGTCGTGAGATTTCGAAGAGCCGTAACTGCGGGAGGGCGAAATAATAAAACTGCTTTAAAATAGCAAGGAAATATATTTTATAGAAAATTGTCGTATTTTTATTTATAAAAAAAAAAAATTCAAATTATTTTTTTTAGTTCGATCATTTTCGAGACAAAATTGCGATCGATCGTTTCATCGAGAACTCGCGACGATCTTTTTTTTTTTTCAATTTTGAGATTTTTGTTTCGGAGTAAATTTGTGGTATAAATCCCGCAGAATGTCGAGTCACCGCCTACCTTGTTGTATACCATCGGCAAATACGAGAATTCGGAGTTCTCTTTGACAGAGGATTCGAAAAAAAATTAGTAATAATATAGGCCTTCGTTCGTCTAGCCGGTGAGATGAGCAAATAACGAAAATACAGACGAAATAAAAATATAAAAAAAAAGAAAGAAAGAATCCTGGGAAACAGTTGGTCACGTTATTTAGCGCAATTTACGCCCAAACCTTTCTTGTTGTGACTGTAGAGCAGAGTCTGGGTAAACATTGTGAACAGTTCGAAGTACGTGTGTCACCTATTCTGTCTCTACGCAGAATAAACACACGACGATCTTCTCATGACATTGTAAAAAAAAGTATACATATATATAAATTACGACTAATTATCAGCTCGGTTTCGGATTTTGACCAAATATACTTGTAACCCTCTGACACAATGTAACTTCGCGGTGAATATTTAAAAAAAAGGTGTCACAGTACCTTATGGTTGCGAATTTTACGTTGAAAATAAACTCCCCAAGTTGCCCATTTTTTACATATATCTTTTACGTCCAGAACCCTCGTTATTGATTTTCTATTCTTCCAATAAAAATACTTTTAATGTTTTTTTTTTCAATTAAAAGTTTTATCATTTTTTTTTTATCATGTCGCACCGAAATATTGCCGAAAGTTTCTCAAAGCTCTATTCGTATCGACGGGACTCTTTCGTGAGAAACTTTGTTTTGAGAATCAATAGTGGGGTTAATTTTTTTTTTTTTTTTTCAAAATTACCCTTAACTACGGTGACTAATTCTGGAACCTCGAAAAAAAAAAAAAATAATCGCAACCCCGCGTGTCTTTTGTCGCGCGCGACTGCGCAACAACAAATACGTGGATCTATACAACACGAGTCCAGCCAACCAGCAGCACACCGGCGTGCGTATTCCGTACGTATGCGAATATAATGCCTCGTGAATAATATTTCAAGATGGCTGGAAGGGAACGCGGCGCTCATATAGGTAGGTACGTGTATACGCGGTGGATGGCACAGCTCGATATTATTTAGCGTCCTGAGGTCGCACCCACTTAACCCCGGTGCCGCGCACGCGCGAGTTGACCGAACGCGAGGGCTTCGCGAACGTACAGGCGGCTCCGTGCAAAAGGGTTCGCCTCTCCTCCGTGTCTCAGCATCCCTCCACCACCTGCATCGCCCATTGCCGCAAAGACAGGGAATAAGTTACCGTGGTAAGCGCAAAATGCGACGCATTTTCTCCTCCTCCCTCGCAACTCGCCCCGGACGCGATGCTTTCAATTTTTGGCATTTCTCGGCAACGCAAACGCATCCGCAACTAGAAACGACGTTCGGAAATCAAAAGTTTAATGATTAGCTTATTACCGACGTTAACTCTAAAAAATTCTACAAATTCCGACATCGAAGTATGGAAAACCGCACCCTATGAAATAATAGATTAATTCAACAAAATTAGCTTTATTATTATTTTTTTTTATGCAATAGTATATATACTTTAATAATTCTGCATATATATTTAATTGTATTATTACTTATACTACTATTGTTATTATCTTATTATTTTTATTAATAAATTCGATATATATTTAATGCTATTTAAATATTTTCGTACTTTGATCGGTTGTTTCATCGACTAAATGATATACTAATCGGTCCGAAATCGAGGAAATTTCACTCTGTTTTTAATTATTTATTCGGTTCACTCGATGTTGAGAAAAGTATCTATAACACGATAAGTCGCAAATGGAAACGATATCCATTGGCGACGTCACGAACTAGTCGAAGGTTAGTTAGCGGGAAAGAAAAAAAGACGAAACTGGAGATTTCTCCTAAGTATACGTGCGAAGTCACCACGGATTAAAAAAAAAAAAAAAAAAAAAAATAGCCGACGGGTCGAGGAGAACGGGAAGAACAAGACGATTTGCGCGAACGTTGAAGCTTCTTATCGCGGCGCGACAACCTCGCCGAGGGGCCGTCTCTTGTCTTTATTAATGAACATCCATTCCGTTGACAAGTCTCGAAGAGTCTTCGCAACGACGCTGATCGAGACGAGCGCATTATACACAAACCACCTATTCCCAACTTTCCATCGGTAAAGCTCTTTGCGCTCGAATCCTCCTAATCGATTATTCCAACACCCACGCATTCGAGAAATTTACAACAAAAACGTGTAGAGACCTCACGACTAGCAGATAGTAGAGAAACATTCGAATCTGTGGTGTCGGACCAACAAATACTTTGCAATGTACATAAATATATATCTGCTATATACTTGTATCGCTGCTGCTTTCAGTAATTCGTCGTGAATTAACGTCAGTCGTTGAAAACGCAGAAATTTATTATTTCACGAAGTGTGTCCGTTCGGCGGTAAATTGGCGATCGCACGCGCGCAGTAAATCCTAAACTTAAAGTGCAAAAGATGCCGATTTTTTTTTTTCCGGTATTTAGTGTAAACTCGACGATTTTACGACCGACCGAAAAAAATACGGGAATTTGATAAATTGATTTTCGACTATTGAACCCCCAGAATAATTAAAATAACGGCACGAATAGTGGCAATTCATAATGAACTGTTGGCACGTCTTCTAGAAAAAAAAAATCCGTTTGATTCAAGCAAATTTTTTTCGATAACTATTTTTTTTATTTTGTACTTTAAAAAGGATGAAATACAATTAATTTTACGAAAATAAAAAAAATTCTCGAAGGTAAGAAAAAAATTGTACAAGAAAATCATGTTCGAGACATTTCTTCGCTCGTTGAAAAATGCATCGTTATTCATAGATTTTCTATTTTATTTTTTTTTATTCGGATAATTTTGTTAAAAAAAAAAACAAATGAATATGACAATTTTTTTTTACCAGTGTGTAGTTCGGCGCTTTGTTTAAAAGATTTTCTCTTTTTTTTAAATAACTAAGTTAATATAGCGGACAATATTTAGTACCTAAAAATCAAAAGGGCTTATCGTATATGCTTATCGAGAATGAAAAATACGCCCTTCGCGATGTTAGTCCCATACGATACAGTGAATACGAACACAAATCGTCTTCACGAGCGAATCGAGAAGCGGATTCGCCCATCAACGCGGTCGGTGGTACCTGGCAAATTAAATAAAACTGGTCGTGAGTTTCGACACGCGTCATAAAAATAAACTCGGAGACTTTTTTCGATTCGAAATGGTGTACAATATACATATATATGCGTATTAAAAAAAAAAAAATTTATAAATAAATACGAAAAAATTACTTACCGGCTTATCGTATATCATTGGATTATACTGAGAGTAGAATTCAAAGCAGCATCTTCTCGATATCTCCCATCGTTCAGAGTTCATTAAATCAGACCTTTCCTACCGAGTTAACATTTTGTTCCTTTTCTCTTTCTCCACGCTAAAAACATAATGCGCAAACAAAGTTATGATTCACAAATAAAATTAATTCGATGCTCCAAGAATGCGTGAATAAATTTGCCACTTGAAAAAAAATTTTATAAAATGAAATTGCTTCTTTCACTATAACTGTATCGTCTTTACGCATTTTTTCAATATTTTTTGAAACTCGGTCACGAACCAGATTTTCTCAAATAATAATAAAACACACGATAATAACGATGTTTTTAACGTGTCGACGAGCATTGGCCGAATGATCGTCTGGAAATCGACAACGATATACATATTTTTATTTATTTATTTATTTATTATTGAATATTTTTTATTTTATATTAAAAATAATTTAAATATTTTTTATTTTATATTAAAAATAAGTTAAATATTTTTTATTTTAAATTAATTTAAATTTTTATTAATTTCAAATCAAAATTTAATAAAAAATGCATCTATAGCGGAAAAAGTTACGAAAGTTGTGTAATTTTTTCGATTCGACGATTCGATAAGACGTGCCTAGTGCGTGCATTTACGTGACTGGTTTGCGGTCTGAGAATTCTCGGATCGTATAGTAGGAGTGTATGGAAACTAACATAGAGAATTGCAAAGCGATGTGGGACGACCGGCGCAGTGACCAAAGGGCCTTTATACGCACGACCTTTGAAATTGCAACCCCAGCGGACAGGCGCTCGTCTCGTTTGTTCGAGTCGATTGGGTAGCGGGCTCGCGGTTCGCGACTGAACATTCCGTAGCCGTAGAAGGTGCTTCACAAAAGCGAGGAAAAGACCAGTCGAAGAAACAGCGAGAGCGCAGGGACGTTATATATAACTATAAAGACTAACCGGAGAGAGTTACCACGCGGAAGAAGGCGCATTTGCTGTACGAGCCGAAGTAACAGTGGCGAAGGTATTATCTACTGTGTGGAGTACAGAAAGACTCTTCGGGGCATTTCTTCTGTTCTTATACGATACGAAGGAGAGCCCTCGTCGACGCACCCAATTAGCCTTCGACGACAAGAGGATCGAGAAACTAACGGAGATGCTGTCGCCAGCATACAGCTAAAGCTGTAACGCTAAGCTTTCGGTAAAGCTGAACCGCGTACATCTGTGATGTTATTGTCGATTTGCCATGAAGAGAGACAAAGCAGGTATATCGCTTCCCGCGAAAATCCAAAGAGCGTATACCGTACAAACATCGATTTAATAATCAATGTATTACCTAATATATTGGTATATAATCGCTCTTTGCTCTTTATACTTATAATATACATATGTCGCGACAAATTAAAAGGTATTAAAAAAAAACACGACGTTTTTGCGTAACTTTTGATTTCTCACTTTTTCTAATAAACTGATTATTAGCGGAGTTCGTTACTCCGAAAAAATCGTACCTCCGAAGATCCAACCAAAAAAATAATGCGGAATATACAATAATCTTTTTTTTTTTAAATCTGTTAACAATAATAATAATGATTATTAATTATTATATTAATAATATAATTAAAATAATAGATGTGTAAATAAAAAAAAATAGATCGATAAATCGCGTACGCGTTACGATTATTGAATTATACTGATAACTCAAGGGGTCAGTTTTACCGGAAGAGATACGACAAGCCTCTCGAGGAAATAAGGTGCGTTTGACTCTCGTCTAGGATTACTTCTGAATCCATCCGTGGCGAAGCAGGCGCCTTTCGAAGAAAATGTCCCGCGCCCTCGTGACGCCGCGGGTCAAACGTTAACGCCCGCGCGCATTTGCTCGTAAACGTCTAGTCAGTCCGACGGTACGACGTGCGTTCACCGGGCTTCGGTACGCATTACACATCCCTCCAGTAAGCATTTACGTTCCCCGGGCGCTAGAGACGATAGAAGAAATTTTTTTTTTTTTTTTTTTAAGAAAAAATGAAAAAAAAAAAAAAACTGCATTACGAATTTCCCAGCGTCCAATCGGTTTCGCGACCCGAAGAGTCGCCGTTTACTCGGTGACCTCGGATTGTCAACCTTCACGTATCGTCGCCGGAATTTTCTTGTTTCGCATTCGATTTTATGTCCCCCGTTTACTCAGCCGCGTTTTAGTCTTTGCCATCGGTAGTAAGGGACGAAGATAAGGATTACGGGAGTTCTGACTATCGCTTAGTAATATGAATAGAGATATAGTGTAGGTATGCAGAATTCGTGTATATATATCCATATGTATACATCATATATATGACTGTCTATAGCTTCGTGTTGATGAACCGCAGGCCACAGGTGTAGTAAACCCCTTTAGTTCGCGCGAAAGCGTAATGGCTCAGCGCCGCGGCTCACTTCTTCTTCCTCTTCTTCTTCGTCGTCTTTTTCCCCATATAATACCAAGATGTCTCGACCCCGACTTTATAACGTTTGAACTCGTCTCTGCGCCCGTCACACGTACGCACACGCAAGAAGTATGCCGCGTCCGCGCCCACAATTATCGTCGCTTTTGTGTATTAACGTTTCTTCTGCCAGACGATGGAAGTAAATTCCTTATTGATTATTCATGTATTTGGTACACGACACACCTATATGAGATTTAGCGCGGCACGCTGAACATTGACCTACTATGCACTTAGAAAAAAAAAAAACTCGACCTCAGGTGCAACAACAACGTAATTTACGATTTTCTTCGTTCGTTGTAATCATTTATTTTATTCAAATACATCGATTTCAGCGAAATAAAACCTATTTGCATAACGGGACGTATAACACATATGAAATGCATATCAATATATCAATTATTATTTATTTTCATCAAATGACCAATAAAAATTCGTTTTTATCCAATTTGAAAAAAATGTAAAGATTAAAAATTACATTATCAATAATCACAATTATTTATTTATTATTATTATTATTTATTATTATGAAAATGTGAAAAAAAAATTATATTTAGTTTGTCGAAGTATAAAAAATGACTATCGCGAGATATTAACTCAATATCGATATATCGAAAAGTTACAGTTTAGGGGTTGGAATGCCGACAAAATGTTGGATTCATTTTAAGGTTTAAGGGTTGAAAAAAATGTGAGTGCCGAATGATATTCGGAATTCGCGGAATCTCGATGTGACGCCTCGAGCGGATTTTGCGCGAATGTATTAACGTACGGAAATCATACAGAGATGCATTATAATAATATTTTAATATCTATTCGCAATCAGCACGCGCTGTATTCCACCTATCAACATCACAGACTTACGGGCTTTTCATTCAAAAATCTATTCATAGAAACGTTAGCTCGGGCGATAGGATCGTCAATGGAGTAAGATGCGTGAGGATTGTGCGCGTTCGCGATGAAAGATTCATTGCTGGATCCCACGGCCGAGCGAAGATACGCTGATTTCTCTCTGTGCGCTCTTATCCGTTTATCTTTCCTTCTCTATTCTCGTTTTCTTCCAAATTTTTATTCATTCGTCGCTTGTTTTTAACGCGAGAAAATCGTCTTCCGCGGATGAATTATTCAGCGAGATAAAGTTATACCGATGATCACGTGAACTGTTGCGTCGTAGTTGCGGGGGTTGAAGTTTAAAAAAAAAATTGCACCGCTACCCTTACGCTTATTTATGGAAAATGATAATCATTTCCTCATTAATAATAATAATTAATATTTGTAATAATGATAATTAATATTTAATGATAATAATTGTAATATAATGAAAAAGTTTCTCCGACTATACTTTATACAATACGTATTACTAATCTACGATATCTTACGAAAAAAAAAAAAAAAAAAAAATGGCAATTCTTACACACATCATTATCTCTTAATTTTGGAAGATTAACTCAATTTTCCTATGATTGACACGGCTCAGAGCAAACGACTGCTGAAAAGGATAAATATCATTGAAGTTTTTTTGTCTGTTTCTCCGATCAATCATTTTGACAGTAATTTGTTAATATACGAGTCCACGAAGTAAAAAAAAAAAAATGAGGCGTTAATCTGAAACGCAGATACTCGGGCAGAGATACATCGAAACACAAAGAGAAGGCTATCAAGAAGACGATCCGCACCTAAACGCGGAGACAGCAAATTACGCCGAATTATTCTATTCGCAGTCGGCGGTCGTTCCATTCACGAGAGTTTCACGCGTCTGATGGTCCGGCCAACGGGGTCTGTATCGACGAACCGGTCCACCAGAACCACTTCCGGACCCGGTTTTCGACTTGTCCGGTATTTCATGAGAGGGGTGGGGGGTTATTAATTTACAACGGTACGCCCACTTCGTTGATCCACCGTACAACCAGAGACTCATCGCCACGTATCTCCGAAATTTGCATAATGAATCACAAATACGAAAGAGACGATGGGAATTTAGTCTGTACGAGAAAAAAAATGTTTCAAACTTTATACGAATATTCCGAAGCCACGATTCACATATTATTTCAGTGTTCCACTCGTATGCAAATAAAATGAGTCAATGAAATTTAAAAAATTAAAATACATTTTCAAAAGTTACGAGTACTGCGTTTACTTTTCGAAAATAACTGACCTTCCGTAAGATCAAATCTCGTTATTGACTCCGAAGCTGTAAAAAAAATGACTGGTGAATTCATCGATTTCCCGCGGTAAAAATCATTACTGACTTAATAAATAAAAGAAAAAAAGATTGTGATACGCGAAAAAAAAAAAAAAAAATCTTCAATAAAGTGAAAATCATCGAATAAACGGCACCTAAACGACGAGCCATTCATGAAGTTCAAATTTTCCCGATGGTAAAACATACGCATTTGAAATCGCATACGTTAGGCTATATATCTGGTTTCCTGTGATTTGAATAATTTAAACATTCGTAAAATGATCGGATTTTGAATGATGTCACGTTTGAGCAATGCGTTCGTAGTATGGCGTCATTAGTGTCATCTTGACGAATCCTCGTCTCCGGTACCCGTCGATGTGTTTGCCATTGGCCAATACTTTTTCGCGCTCATTTCGAAATCTTCCCCGAGGATATGTAGACGGAAACTCTTCGAGTTCGAAAATTCCAGAGACACGACACCATCGGACCTGAATCAACGTTCGACGATTGAAGACCATCGTATGAAGAAGGCACTCTTCGAAGTGCACGTGGTACAGACCGGGGCACGATTGCTGAGTGGCCTCTTCTTCGTCTTCTTCCTCGTCTTCATATCTCTCAGTGTCCAACGCTTCTCAGGCGAACAGCACCTAAATCAACAGAGCCGAGAAAAGTCGAGACGTTTGACTTACCGAGTGAACCGTACCGGAGAAAAAGACTGCTGCTGTTGCTCGCCGCTGCTGATGTTCTCCGTTGGGTGTGACCGCAGCGACAAATACATCGAGGAAAAGCCTTTGTGCACTGAGAATCATGTTAGACCACAGAATACACACCACAGCGGTAAAGAAACGTTATCCTCTTTGCGGGCGAATTAAACTTCGAAAGATACAAATGAGAAGCTTGCGAAAAATCTTTCTATCGTGAATTCATTCTAAAAAAATTAATTAATATGATTCGATGTATCGGACGAAAACGTTACTCGTGCAATTTTTTTTCTAAGCTATGGAATCGATGATTTTCTTTCTTATTTCTCCGAAAAAAGTGTTTAAAATGACTAAATATCATAGAGCAATAAGCATTAATAAAATGTGACGAAATAATTTAGAAAAAATACATTTTAATGACACTAAATTGACAATCGAAACTATACATTTTATCGCGCAACGATAGTACATTTTTTATCAGATTCTTCGTTACAAGAAGTTACAGTTATCATTGGTTCTCATTTAAATATATCGAGGAAAAAATTGTCAAATAATAAAGATATGTATGCATACAGCCGAAATTTTGTGCCCAAATATATGCATAAATATGCGAAAAAAATGAAATAACAGCGGAAACGGCTACAATATTATCTGCATTTGTAATACACGCGTGTATAACACGACTCCGTGCGAATTTTATGACCAGCGAGAGACCGAAAGACGAAGATGAGAGAAAGGGTGTAGATTCTGTCACCTCGAGTAATCCACTCGAAACACGCGGAAGCGGCGGCGCCGTAGTTATAACCCGCGTAGGCGAAAACGGCATTCTTCTTCGTCGTATTTGGAATGACGAAATATATCGTAACAAAATATATTTATTTAAAATCGTAGAACATTGGTTCTCAATATTTTTGTCACGGAGAAAAAAAATTATTCTCATTAAGATATACATATGCAGAAAGATAATTATCAGCCAAAAACGTAAGAAAACAGTCGAAAATAAATAATTTCTAATTCATGCGCAGGAAAAAAAAATTAATATATATTATTATATTGTATTTATGCTCGACACGAAATAAAGAAAATAAATTGCATCGCAAGAACTAAAGACCATCGAACATAATAAAGATAAATACGTAGTTTGCGGCATAATCATTATAATTCGAAAAAAAAAAAAAAATTCACGAGAAAATAAAGAAAGAATATACATATATTTATGAATGTATTTGTATATCGAAAGTTGGCGAATATGGTTCGCCAGTCAATTTAATATTGTCAAAAATCGAGTCTCACGTTATTATTATCATACAAAAAATAAATATATATATATATTTATAATATGACGTATCGGGTGTATGAGGTCACGAAATAAATTTGATAAATTGAATTTAGAGTTTAGATTCCGACATTACAATATAAAAAAAAACATCGCCTCGACCAGGTTTTTATATATATGTATATATTTTTTTTTTCTTCGAAAAGATAAAGAAAGAGGTCGGAGGCATGAATATATCGAAAACGATTCGAGGTTTAGGTGGGACGATTCGCCAAAATTTATATTTAGCATTGTGAAATGGAAATTTTACTTTGCGCAACTTAACGGCCTTTTAGGACCAACATAGAGGGGGATTTGTGGAAAAATAGAGGAGATTACACACTTGATTTTTGGTTCGCGTTTCTTCATCACGTTCATCGTCTTCCTGCTCACGTACGGGCGCAATATACCTACGGAATAGTAGACTCGGGCGTTTCTCTGTGTACGAAGAGACACGAAGCTTCAAAGATGAACGGACAAGCGGCGCTGAAACGAACGATCTCATCGTCAACGCTATTTACTCAGAGTTTGGTTTACCGTGTGCGCTTTCGTGACCAGACGATCCGAGACTTGCCTCGGAACAAATATTTCACGATTTTTGTACCATACGATATCGTGAACATAATTTGCTCCGTTCTTCTTCTCAACGTAGTATAATGCGTAGTTTTGAACCATTTTTTGCAGTTCGAACGGTAGTTATTTTTTTATACCAATTTTTTTCATTTATATAGAGAATAACCATTATTCTTAACACCGAAATTTCATGAAATAATAACCAAAAAGTTGATCGTTGGTGATAATAATAATCTACCATCAACGGGTCGAATTCCCCGCGAAAAGTTTCGAAAGAAAATAAAAAAATTAATTAACCAATGAAATAAATCTTTTAAATTTTCTAAATTAAAATTTCAAAAATTTTCGACGCAAAATTCAAAATATGTTTTTTCTTTAATTCTTGAAATCGATTTGAATTCAAAAATATTTTTTTTTATTATCGTCGATCGTTTTTTACGCACTTTTGTATGTTTCGAAATTCGCAGTGACGATAGTTTCATCGAAGTATTAGGATTAATCAAGGTATTCGGAATAAAACTTAGCAACTCAAGTCGATGATACACAATATTCATTTTTATTATTATTTCTATTATCTCCAAACATTCCGTCTTAATAACATATAATATTTACATGTATCTACCGTTTGTTCGTCGAACACACGTGATTATACGCGTTTCATTCACACGTTCTCATCATATCAATCGCGTCTATATACTGGCCTCACGATATATTCAGCTTCCATCCGCTTTTTTTTATTTAAATAATTATTATTTGAGCACCGCGTGGTATATTATAAAAAATATACAGTTCGTGAGAGTGTCTCTCGTATTTATATTAAACTATATTTGTATATATATAATATTTATATATATAAATTCGTAGTGTGAATACCGACGAAAACGATACGTAAAAATTTCGTGCATTCGATCAGTTTTTCTATCAATAACTTTTTTCTTTCGCTTGTGAGCGATTAAAAAAATTCATTTATAAATACCCTCTGATCGCGTTGTTGCTGTGTTACACGTGGTATGCATCCAGGCGTTTGGAGAACGCGTGTGCCACCGTGGGAACGCGATACAACAACTTGTTCATCTTCTTCTTCTTCTTCCTCTTCGTATTCTTCGCAACAGGCGAATAGAAGATATCAAGAGTTAATTATTCTTGACATAAAATCTCGTGCATCCCCCCGATCCCTTGTCACGATCGAGTGACCTTACATTCTGGCAAACTATCGAGAGTTCCCCCCTTTGCGAATAGTTGTATATTATACAATATTTTATCTACCGTGCAGAGCCCCGTGTGCCCTGCAGCGGCAGCAGCGGCGAGCGTCTCTGGTGCTCGTGGTTAATGGGCAATCGAGACCCATAGTTCTTCTCTCGGCGTCCTCTCCCCGTCGTCCAACCGACCAGAGATATCTTCGTGGCATTATAACACTTGGCATTAAGTCTCTTTGCTTTTTGTAGAAAAAAAAAAAAAAAAAATTCTATATACTTGAAGATATAATATCAAACTCCGGATTTCTGTATTTTCTTCGCTCTCTCGTTGAGTCATTCTAACTTTTTATTAATTTATTTTCATTTTTTCGATAAAACTGATACAATAAAACAAAATACTTTTTTCGCGATATACCGTTCGATTCATCGTCGAGATATTTCACGATAAAGAAGAAGAAACATTTATTCTCACCATATCTGAGAGCCTTAAATTGGCACGACAGATGTTTCTTTTTTTTTTTTTTTTCGAATCTCAAACTTCACCGTAACCGAAATGAATATAAAACGAAATTTTATTTTTTTTCCACTCGTCAACTTCTGATATCCAAAGTCATTAATCCCACCGACGTTGTGACGATTTTGCGAAGCGGTAAAGTGTTAAATCGCCATTACTAAAAGAATCATCGTGTTCGCCGCGAAATTGCTGTACTTCAACGAAAAAATAAAAATAAAAAATTTCTTCCCGAGCGAACGATGACTGTTCCTTAAATTTCTAGAGTCTCTCTGCGGATGTCTCTTTCCCTCGTCAGTTACGTCGTTCTCGTCTCTGCTCGCGATCGTTTTCTACCTTATTTACATCGCGACGTATGTTAGCGGTTGTCGATCGTTGAATCTCCACGCACAGGTTGTCGCCGCCGCTCTATGAATCCCAACCGTGAGAAGCGAAACTTCTTCTATCTATCGAAGAGAGTCAGTCAGTTTCTTTGCCGGGGGTTGACGAGACTCTGTCGTGGCAGGCAAATCGCGTGAACGCGAGTCCGATAATAAACTATCGCGTGTGCGTTTTGCTTCGCCAGTGGTTTCTGTTTTCTCGTTCAGTCCGACGCGCTTTTTAGCGTTTTAAAACGCACACATCGATGGGGCGCGACGTAAACTGCGCGTACGCATCGTTTTCTAACCAACCAATATATACATTGTATACGCGCCGGTTGCTTCGTATTTACCGTACAACACGTATAGCGTATGCGGCGAGAAAACGGTTCGGAGATTCCCCGCACAATCGTACGTCTTGAAAACGCATCGTACGTCTTCGAAGCGCGAGGATATCGTGACGATCTTCGAGTCCTTCTGGTGTACCGGCTTACGAAGCTATCGACGTGCGGCTTCTTCTTCGCGTATCCTCTTCTCCTTCTTCTTCTTCTTCGTCAGCTTCTCTCGATGGTCCACCGTATACTGTGTTGTGGGTCCGCGACGTCGGTCAGCTCTGTAGCGTCGACAGACTGAACAGCTACGGAAGCCCACAGCTTGAGCAATTTTCATCGATCGTAAGAGACGATCGTAAAGCCTTCGCAACTGGCGTACGTAAGTTGCGCGCCGAACGCGCGAGTCTCGACACCTTTTTACCGTCGACGAAGATTTCTTAACCTTTGGAACTTATCGTTGGTCACAACATGTCACCAGTCGCGACTTGGAGCGATCGGTGATTGGATCTGTAGACGAAGATTCGTCGCGGTTAAGATTCACGGTATATGAAGACAGTCGTACTTTCTTCCGTTTTGGCGGTATATTCTTCGTCCTAAAAAAGACTCAGATTCTGTAGTTTTTTTTGTCGATCACTATCGTCACGTTGAGACGCAGGATGGAGGTACAAAATGTTCATCTTGTTCATCCATCAGTCTGGAATTTTCCGTGGCATTTGAAAAATTCCGAAGTTAGTTAATTCCACTTCCATTATTACCCATTGCCGCTAAACTTTGTCGCCTCGTCATGTTTTTCTCGTGAGATCCAGAGGTGGTCCACTTTCCGTTTCCGAGTTCTCATTGTCTTCGCCATCGGTGTCTCCTTCTTCCGTTCTGCCTTCGGTCATTTCGTCCCCCGAACTCGTCGCCTGTTCCGCAGTCTTGTCGCGATTCTTCACGTGGATTACCGTGTTCTTTGCGCTAAGATCCATCGGCTCGTCCTGTTCGGGTCCGAGAGATCGCAGAAATGCGAGACTCTTGTCCTGACTGACTTCCGAAGGTTGCTGAACTGCATCGCTAGCAGTCAGAATTCGACGTTCGACTCTCGAGAATCTCGACGAATCGTCCGGACGTTCGTCGACGTCATTGTCGATCTCGGCTTTCGGTGATGGTGTCGATCGCGGACTGATGCTCTCACTTGACGATGACGACAAACTCGTGACGGGAATTTGCGGGGCACCCGCCTGATTGACATAGGGCACTACGAATCTCTGTTGAAATGGGAAGAACGGCGAATTCAGTAGATGCATGTGACTCAGCGCCGGATGGAAGAACGGAGGTCCTCGCCACATGGGAAATCTCGATGCCTCAGGCCTTAGCAATTCGTGAGAACCGGCTATGAGGTCGGGCGGCCTTGTGACGAGTTGAGGTCGCGGTGAAACCTGCTGGGATCTCAATGACGCGAGATCCTGGGGCCTCAGTCGCGGATCGTCGAGTTTAGGTAATCTTCCCTGATAAGTGTTGTTGATACCAACGGCATTTGGCAATCCCGTTACGGCGTTGTTGCCGTTGTTGCTGCTATTGTTGTTTGCCGCGTCTAACGAACTCAGAACCTTTTCGAATGGCGACTTTGGATCCTTCAGACGCGCTTGCGCCTGATGCGATTGCTCCTGAAGGAGGCAGTGAATCTTAAACCAATTCGAACGACGTCCATATCTCGAGCCGGATTTCGACATACCGACCATAAGACACTTTCGCAAACGGCATGCCTTGCATGCCGTACGATTCTTCTTGTTGATAACGCACGCACTGCCGTTCTTGCATTCGGATATACTGCCCAAATTGTTGTACGTACGCCCGAAGAATGACTGCCACATGCAATGAAAACAAATCTGATCTATCTGACATCAATGATGAAAATTGCATTTAAAAAGAAAATATAATACTTCAAAACGGAGGTTTAGTTAGCAGTGATCCAACTACTGCCCAAGCTCCGTATTCTTGACTCGACGGGACCGGACCCGTTCCCTTTTCTGTATTTCCCCTATCGTCCCTATTCCCGGTCAGTTGCTGCTAATAGGGATAACGAGGGGTATACGCGCCCATAGGTACGAAGTCACCTTGTACCTGCTGCGTGTGCGCAGTTTACATTTTACGAAATACGCTCCCCTTGGAGTGGGGCAAACGGACTCAGGGGAAATACAGTTAAGGAAACTTGTTGTCATGGTAACGAGTTAAAATAAAGGATCGGTTAAGTTAAAGGGAGTTAAGAATACGGAGCTTGGACTGTATTACATAAAACGCTATTAAATTTCCAAAGATAGCTATGTCGGAACGCCGGACTCATAGACATCAGAGTCTACGCTAAATAAAAAATGAATTATGTACGGTGTTGTGACCTCTGCAATGATTACGCCAAAAATATTCGGGAATTTATTTTCTAAAATCGTAATCTCATTGTGACGAGTTTTTGTGAGTAGAATAATTTTTTATACGGATTGACTCCACTTTTCCGACATCTTGGAAATCGGGATTTAGTGAGATTAAGTAACGTCATACGATTCCGGGTCACCGACTTTAATGCCGATTTGTTTTATCAAACATCCGGTGACCCTATGTTTTTTTAATGTGTTTTTAATACATTAGCGAATACGTCGTACTTTATTTTTTTCTCTATCTTTGATTTAAGTGTCTTTATTTTTTATTTGAAGATGAAATTTTTTGTTTTTCCCGTAAGTCGTATGGAAAAAAATCGATTTTCGTGATCCGATTTCTAGTTGATATGTCCGGTAATGATCTTTGAAATTTCGTAGACGTGAAATTTAATCATGAAATTGTAACAAGTGAAAAGCCCGAGTAGCTGAGTTTGAATTGCCTTCGCGACATAACTACCTTATGAACTTTATTAATTTCCATTCACGATATGTTTTTCAATATAATTACACTGTTATTTTTCATGACGAAAAATTGTCCAAATGTATGCATCGATTTTCTTCAATGAATTAATAAATTTCAGTTTTCGAGTCTAAGAGTCTATTTTCAAATATTTTGTTAGCTAAATTAAGGACTGACCTTGCAACCCTCGCACGTGAAAGCTCCGAAGTGAAAACCGGCTGCCGGTTCTCCGCAAACTCTGCAGAGTTGATTCATCTGTATTCAACAATAAAATAATAATAATAATAACAAAACTGTTTATAATATAATTGACTACGACTAAAAAAAATATTAATCCAAATTATATTATCACAATTAATTACCAACACCTTAAAAAAAAAAATGATCCATGAAAAGCTATCATAGGCGTTTAATTTTATAATTTCAAAGATCAAATAATCCATCGATCAAATGATTATTTAATCTCCGATGAAAATTATTCTTGACAATTTTATAACATTTATTAACTTCTTATTTTCGATTATTCGCTAAACTTCATGACTTTCGCAACGACACCAGAACCAGGAATGGCCAAAGGTCAATGATGCATCAATCGAAGTTGAGATCTGCTTAATCGCTTTTTACGAGAATGAATGAAGCACCAGATAGGACCTCGTTGAAGTGGGATTATTTGCATCTTCAACTGTCGGGATAACGTATTACACAGCTTGAACGTAAATTAAAATCATAAATCGAAGTGTAATCTCAGTGTGAAATAGTTTTGCGCGAACGGAATGGAATGAAATGAAGAGGACCGTTGAAACGGCGCGATCTTTTTACATCTTCAATGGGGTACGGTGAGAGACCATATTACAGCTCACTCGCTCGTGAGAAACAGCGAAGGTGGTTCGGTTGCGAGATACCGTCAGTGTTTCCTATTAAAATCTGGTTAAGCCAGTCATTACAGTATCGCGGGGAACCTCGTTGAAGTGTACTTTCCGTCTGTCCATTTTACTTCGCCGCAAAGTTAGCGCGAGGAAATTGTAAAGAAAGGTCGAATAAACAGAGGATGAGAAATCGTCGGGGAGAGATTTTGTGGAGAAAGATGAAGTCGAAAAAAAAAAAAAAAAAAAAAAAAAAAAAACGTATAAAGAAAATTCTGTGGTGCGAGTGTCGGACTCCAGAGAGGTGGAAGATCGGTGCGGGAAAGCGACGAACGAGGATAAAATGGACAGGCAATATCGCACCGGACTCGCCATACGCAGTCCCGATGAGTATAGTAAAGTGAGAGAAGTAACGGAGAGTAGTACTCCGGGACTCTATCGTAGATTTGCGTCGCGGTCGCGACTAGCAAATAAGACGTTATACGACGAGTGAGCGGCGAGAGACTCGGGCGATTCTCACGCAACAAGAGCAATTCGTCTCGTTGCAGCGTCGATATCATTTCGCGTGTTGAATTTTTTCTGCGTATCCGTAAATTGCATACATAGTATACCTTTTCTATGATAAGTATATGTATAATATGCATTTCGATATCCAATATAAGTTCATCGCGTCTTTACTATTCTGTTTATAAGTCAAAGATGCAACTTTTCAAAAAAAAAAAAAGAAACGGTGCGTTTACGTAGTTATGAATTTTGCAAAAATCCGATCGAGACACCCGATAAACGGAGTTATCTCTTCATCTCTCATTACCTCGATATCGAATGTACTTCGCCGCTGTCAGATGCGTTAATTAAGTCGTGTTTTCTCGCAATGTAATTAAGCTGTCTGAAAATGGTAATCTTTAATATTATTTTCCCCAATGGCGAATCGTGATTCGATATTCTCGAAGTGAATTGTAATAGTTGATGCCACGGGGCTTAGCGATTTTTTTTTTTTTTTTTTTTTTCACTTCGTTTCCTTTCGTTTTTCTTTCATCCCTCAACCTTTATATTTCTCTCGCGGACATGTCTCATTAGGTAATAATAGGTACATGTGCGCTCACGTACTCTCCTCTAACCGGCTGTACTGATGCACGGCACACATGAGCGCATAGCGCATATCTGCGAGAGTTAGACACGAGGGCCGATGAGTCTCGAGTAGGTTGAGAGAGGACCCAGCATCCTACTTACAAGCCAAAGAATAAGACGAAGAAATATATAATAATAATCGCGAGGGCCGTGCGTGTACCCATACGTCGCGCGGAACGTGTATAATACGCGCCTCGCGTCTAAGGGGGCGAAGACGAAGAAAAAAAAAATCTTATAATCATCCGACGTAGTTATTACTCATTATCGGTGTGAATGATTATTCTGTAAAGTGTGGGGATAGAGGCGTGTCGACCACGTGACAAGGTCTGTAATTTACGACAAACACGACAAAACAACTTTGACAAGCGACCGCGCGAGATCGCGACTGAAGAATTCCATTTGAACGTAACATTATACGAGTCGAAAATCAATCGATCGATTGTTGTTTTCCCGATAGTGGTCCACTGTGATTTTTTAAATCTTTTTCCGCTCGTAATATTAACATAGAAAAATCATTGACGAGGTCACGCAAAGGTCATCGAAAACAAGTGCTTTTTTTAAATAATAGTACATAATAATAAAAAAAAAGTTTTTCGCACGAGTATCGTACAAAATTTTACCTCACAAAGTGTGAAAAACTGCACTTTACGCACCGAGTGAAATAAAATAATAAACATAAAACAACAATAATGAAAAATATTTTTTTTTTAATAATTTTTTTTTTCTATACAGTATATATTAATATTGAGTAAATAATTAAATATACCACACTATTCCTTTTTTTAATACTTTAATCGTAACAAAAAGAAATTGATTGGTCATTAATGACCATCATTTGTTTTTACCATTGACCAATTGAGTCGTATATTTACGACTACCTTAGCGGTAAAAACGAGCGATTAAAATAATTAGAAAGCTGCAAACACGATACTGAGATAATAATATATTGTGAAACATCGCCCGTTACATTAGGTTGCAGCGATTGAGGACTGATCAATCGAAAGTAGCGTATTACACACTTTCTCAGCTTTGCTCATTCCCCCCTCTTTCTCTCTCTCTCTCTCTCTCTCGTGTTCGTTTTTATCGTATTCTCGGTACGTGTGGGTGGACGCGTAGGAGGGTTTACCAAGTTCGAGGATCGTTGCAGCGAGATATTTCGAGTCCATAACGGATCGTACATACGAAAGTCGATAGTCGATGGAAACATAAATATGCGGAGCACTCACCACGTCGGTGTTAGCCGGTGCTGTGACGATCGTCGACGTTGGTGTCCACCAACCGGCGCTCGTCGCTGTCGTGGGGATGATCGTCCCGGTAACACTGCCACCGACGCCGCCGCCGCCGCCGCCACCGCCTAGAATTCCAACAGCAGGAAGATGACCCGCCGATGGACCGAGGATGGCGGCCGCTGCTGCACCACCGTTGCCCGCCAAACCTGCTGCCGCGTTCGACAGATCGCCCACGTCCATTCGGACACAGGCAACTCGCAGCTACTACCTTTATCCCCGTCGCGATGATTTTTTTTCGCCCAGCAACACTTTTATCTCATACGCTTTTAAAATCGTTGGTAACTTCGCCACTCCCACCGTTCGACACTCCTTCATTTTCGACGCCACTATATAGCGTTCGATGTTTTACTATAAGTCACGAAAATAAAATCGAGGAGACACGACAAAAGTGTTTTTGCGACTCAGGGAAATACGATTTGGTTTTTTTTTTTTTGTGTTTTTTTTTTTTTTATTTATTTCGACGATAATGGGCTCGTAGCCGTGTGGACATAAACTCCGAATCGTTAATTTCGTAATTATTCCATTTAGCCGTTAATCGAGAGTTTTAACACCGCAGCCGATGGGGTGTCTATTTTTTTTGTTTTTTTTTTTTTTTTTTTTTTTAATGCCAGCAGCAGCAGCAGCGGTCAACGATTCGAGAAAACGAAGATGACGAGAGTTTGCGGATGATGACGGTGTGGTGAAAGCCTCTGTAACGGAGCAGAAAGATAACGTCTTTTCATTACTTTTCATTTTATCGTCGATACGCGGTACCCGAGACCGGGACTATTTGACGCATTCGATATCGTTTTGCGGTTGCAAAACTTTGAGGGCATAAAAATCAAATTGACCAGATGTCCCGGAATCTTTTTTTGGTAAACACATAAATTATTTCGCCGAATGCGTACCGGAAGACGAAGTAATTGATTGTAACGTAATAGAAAAAAAAAAAAATTATACGCGCAATAAAAAAAATGCATCAAGTAACCCCGATGTCTCTTGTATATTTAGATTATTTAGATGTAATTATAAACCTCGAAATATCGATTCGCTGATTAAGAAAACCAATAATTTTAACTTCCGCAATACTTCGCGAATTAATCGTAAAAAAAGTAAACATTGTAAAAAATAGACGAATAAAGAAAACTAAAGAAAGAATAACGAAAGGGTGAAGTGAAAAAATGATTAATCGCGTAAAAAATTGCAAAATTTCGGAAAAATAAATGGTTTTCGACAAACCTCCGTCGATTTTCGCAACGAATTGTCTGCTTGCGACTCGTCAAATTAATTTCATATTTGACGCAATTTATGTGGTTTAACCCTCTCGCGATATTGGATAAACGCGCGATGAGCATTAAACATAAATCCACAAATGTGACGAAAGTTTTTAGAAAGCGTTTAGCTAAACCGTCTAACGAGCGAGTGGACATATTCGCTTGCTTCGTGGGTTCTGTAACGCGGGAATAAAAGTTGGTATATTCGATTTTCCCTCGTTAGTCGAAACGGTTAACTTTTCGCTCGAAGATTTTGCCTCGATGTGTATAGAGAATAAGGCAACGAGTATATAACGACGATGGGAATATGTTATAACGCGATAGTATGTACACATTTATATGCAAAAGGTATACATACGAACGCGTATAATCGATCTTCCGCGCTTACCGCGCGCGGGGCCCGTACTGTGCCGCCCGCGGTTACCCGATCACCTCATCGTTTTTCCTCTTTGCCGTGCGCGCGCGAATATATATATCGTTCGGTTATATCTATCCACCTAAATCACACTCGTTCACAGGCGCAGGGAGGCAAGAGGGAGGATGGGAGGGGGAGGGGGAGGAGGGGAATATCGTGAACGCGTCGAGCGTTACCGGCATCGCACGCCAGTGTACTCCATTACCCATACGAGACGGCTATCCTAATTAACTAATGACAAATTAATTAAGAGTCGTTATCCCCCGAGAGAGGTATATACCGGTTCGTCGAAGCTATACATAATCGTCCGGCTTGCCGAGCGCGATCCGCTACGTGTTCAACCGTATAAACCCTTTTTTTTTCAATCTTTGTTTTTTTTTTTTTTTTTCTTTTATACTTTACGAAGAAATGAAAGGAAGAAATTATTTTGTAGCTATCCGCAGTTATGTGTAGTTGTGCAGTTTGGAAAGCTAGCGATTCGCGGAACTATGAAAATACGTGAATTTGCATCGTCTTTAAACCCTTTTATGAGTGACGATAACATGGAAAATTCTTACGATTAACCTCACTTTTTTCGTCACGTAATCGATGTTAATATGGACGACAGAAATCATGTCGCGATTTTACGAATTAATTATATTGTTTTTCTGATCATTGGGTCGGAAAACAAATAAACAAACAAATGAAATAATAACAAACGAATAAATAAAAAAACAAATTAAATTAATTTTGTTATGTATTATTATTATACGAGTCGAATAATTATAATTCAAATTAATTCATGTAAAGTCAATTATTCTAATGAATTAAAGTCACTCGTAGCTACTGCGATGTTTAACCGATGTGTAACGCGTCGCCATAACCTCACTTTCTGTTAAAAAACGAAAAAAAAACCTTCACTTGGCAGCAGATTTTACAATTGAGTATCTTTCGTACAATTTATCATTATCGACGCTGGTGAATGTTCGAACACTCGAAGTCATCGAATAGTATCTCGGAATACAAGATACGCGCAAAGTGTCTGGTAGTAGCGATTATTATTATACGCGAAACGTCTTCACGAACTCGTAATAATAATTCGATATCTCGTAACTCATTTTTACAATGGCCGTTGCGCGGCTGGCCTCGTGTAACAGAGATGCACATCATTCTTTTTTCTCGCTTATTCGCGGTGAATCGAGCGGCTTGTTTTCAACATTTTCCCATTCGAGTTTTTCCGTCTCTCACACGCGATAGATCGCGCCACGGGTTGCGGCGTATATCTCTCGATACATTAGATAAAAGCAGACAAATGTGTATGGCGAGTGCGTCAACAAGTCCCGTGTGTGGGCATTCGTGTGGTGCGCGATGGTGTTACCGAGCAACGATCGGGGTTAGTCGATGTCGAAGTGTTTGTATGTAAATTTTTTTCATCTTCGTTAGTTAATACAGAGAATCGTAAAAGGTACAAGAAGGAAACGTGCGCGGGCGCGTGATGAAATGAGTTTACGCGCACGCGTCGCGAATATGTTGTAGGTAGCTGGCGGCGAAGGCATAAGGTAAGTAAAAAGAAAAATAAGACGAAGAAGAGAGGGACTATACGATGTTGGCGAAACGCAACGGTCGATTGTAAATTTTCTTCTATGCTTAGCTGACGACCTCCGGTGACCTTTCTATATAAACATAGCTACGTATATATTGAACAGACGCTTATTGTACGTCCAGCGATTTCCCGTGTAGGCATTTCTCGCTGGATCAACGTTAACTCCCCGTTACTCGCGCGGTACGTGCATATTTTTTTTTTTTTTTTTTTTTTTTTTTTTTACACGACTTCTCGAGACACGACGTCGTAAAGTGTCGATGCGCGATGTAAGGTTGAAAGTCAAGGTAATTTAATAAAAAAAATGGAGTTCACTAATTTTTGGGCGAAAGTCGATAGTTTAATTTGATAAATTCTGCTTTATCGACTCGTGTAAGATTTTCGTAAAATTACGTTCTAACCTATAAAATTAGAGACTCGTGGGATGACAGGTGATGCGCTTGAGAGCGATATTCGAATCGATGCCCGATCGATAAACTGTGCGATCCAATCCAATATACATGATAAAAATATTATCGGTCGCTAAACAAACGGCTTCTAGTCGCTGTGCAAAACGACATTAGATATTTTGCCAACAATAGCGTGAAAAACTGTTTTCTGGATAATAATGAAGAAAGTTATATTTCCTGCGTTTTTATGCCTGAAAATTCGAAGATTTTTTTTTTTTTTCGATTTATTTCGACTATCGCATTTATCGTGTTTGGAAAATACGTGAATATCGAAAGGTAGCATAGTATTCCCTTGAAAGATATAATTATTTCCTTTTCTCGTATGTATTGCAAATTCACGTTTCGCTCCGAAACAAATTTCCGTAAACAATGAAAATCGATCTTTCGTAACCTCAATTTTTGGACATCGAAGAGTTTATACAATTATTCATAATTCGGTTCTAAATGTCGTTTCGATCGGTCAGTAACTTCTTCTAACCTGTTGAATTCATTAATTAAGCGCGTGTCGCGCAATTTTTCTGATCGACGATTGTTTTGCGTTTCCGAGAGTTCTTTTATTCTTTTTACTCGTAAAAAAATTACTCTTTAACAATAATAATTGAATAATAATAATAAAAATTGATAATTTTTTTATTATCATTCGTATTTTCTTCTAACGTTAGGAAAAACCCGGTGTTTCAGAGTTTTGTCAAAATACGATTTTATTACGAATAAAATACGAATATACGATACGAACGATATTTGCGAAACTTTCTATCGATTTCCGTACAATTTTTCACTACGCCCCGTCGGCTCTTCGACTAAAATGTCCATAATATTTCTCTTCGAAGATAACCTCAACTCGTCAGTAATGATTCGATCAAAAAATTCAGATAAATTAACGAAAATTAACGTTATACTCACATCGGCCGATAGTTCCAGTGAAGCATACAAAGAATCGTACCAAATCCATCAACTTTTATATCACTGTGTCCCCAAAACACTCCCAATAACAATCGATCAGTTTAATCCTCATAAATCGTTTCGAACGATAGCCCAAGTTTTTTTCTCACGACTGATATGCCAACTGTCAAAACTTTATTATTCATCACTCGATATACTTATATAGAAAAAAAAAAAAAAAACATTAACTTTTCGTATCACAAGTCACTTCTCAGTGTCACAGCGTACAGTGGGGAAATCCAGTTTCGTCGCGTCAATCATCACGAATTCATAATATTCACAATTAACATCCGCATTCTCGCAAGATACACGTTACTTCCGTTCCCCGTGAACATTAACCAAAGTAACAAAAAAAAATCGTTGAATCCTTGAATTATCAACGGAAAAAAAAAAAAAAAACAAAATCTCAAACTTCCATTTTGTCCGTACGATCAATCGTACAACTTTATTCGATGTTTCATCCGCATTGCGTATCACAGAAAAATTAAGTTTCGATCTTTAGCGCGTTGTACAGTCGAGGACCTTTAAACGATGTTGTCGAAAGTGGTGAAGAAAAAAAAAAAAGAAAAAAGAAAGAAAAAAAGTCGAGAATAGCAATAAGCGAGAAACGCGGTGGTGGTAGAGGGCCACGCGAGCTCGAACGTCCGTCAATGAGTCGAGCTGCACCGGCCGGCGGGGCGTGCGCTCGTGTAGCACGTGGCCGCAAGACTGAATCTTATCCCCTACCTTTCACTGAGGCCCCCAAGCATCCCGCGGCAGCGCGCGGTTCAAGTCCGTTTGTCCTGAATCATTCCGTCCTTCTTTATCCAACGTTGGCTTTACGCAGCTTAACCTGAGAAAGACTATGACCGCTAGACGGGCGCGCGGGGCCTTTTTCTCACTCTTTCCGCGAGCATATCGACTCGGTTAGTTCGCTCGCTCGCGCGTTTTCCATCCGCGAAATCGCAGGCAGCACCAGCAGCGGCGGTGGCGGCGGCGGCGGTCGTATAACAGCAGAAGCAGCCAGAAGCAGAAAGAGGGACCACAGTCCCGACCATCCGCGGTGCGGTACCACCGCCACGAGGAGTACAACCCGCTAGTGGGTAGGTGGGTAGACGGCAGGTAGGTATGTACAACTTGCAGCACACTCCTTTCCTCTCCTCTCGAAGTTTCTCGGAGCGTAACCGCCGGTACGCTACTCGCTTAACGCATATATGTGGACATTTTTTTTTTTTTTTTTTTTTTTTTTTTTACGCGAGGTCGATAGTTGAGCGCATGATATAGGCAAAACGGAGAAAAGCGCACTTGTTTGACTGTGTAGTTCGAGCGGCGGTGGGATATTCGTGTCTATAGTTGTTAGTTTTTGCTTGTAGTATTTTATATATATGTATATAGGTTTGCAGTGTTCGGTCTTAACACTCCCACTATACGAGTTTTCCAGATATTATAACGTCCCACCGGCCAACTGCACAGTCGTACCTGCCTACCTGTACGAATGTCTTGTGCGGCGATGAATTACGCAAAGTAGGGGCAGTTATCGCGGAGAAAAAAAATCTTTTCGCGGTATCGGAAATATATATTTTTATAAGGATTACGCGGGCACCGGTTTCGGTTGATAAATGGAAAACGAAATATTTGAATTAAATAATAATTATTATTATTCGTTGTTATTATTGTTAATTTTGTTATTTTTCAGTTGAATTAATATTTAATGATTAAATCGATAATTTTTTTTTTTACGATTTTTTTTTATTCATTAAAGTTTTAAAGATCCTAACGCCTTGACTATTGTTGTTAAGAAAACATTTTTTTTTTTAATAAAAAAAGTTTAAAAAAGAAGTCACTACTTTACTATAGATGAAAACATTCGTAGAGCTCCAGAGCAGTTGTAGGCGCCAAAGCGATTACTGTCCGTGTCGCTGTCCGCGAGGCATTGAAGTCACCCGCATCCAAAGATTTCACATCGTTCCACTTGCACAAGCGATATCTTTCGTTTATTCGACTCGAATACTTTATGACGAAAAACGAAATTCGAAATTTTTTCGATTCGTTCGTTCGTTCGAATTCGTTTCGTATTTCGATTGCGTTTTTCGTGTTATATACGAAAATTTCGATCGTTTCATGTCGATCGAAATTCGGCTGTTACTGATGATACTTTAGACGGTTTCTTTAACTAACATTACAAAAGCTCCACAGAAAATTATATTTAATCTCTGAATTGATTATTGGTAAACGGACGATACTAACATTAACCAAAAAGGTCTTTCAACTTTGTGAAACGTTGTGAAGCCGTTGATCATCATATCTCGTCAATATAAAAGGGTGAGCAATAGACACACTCTTCGGGCTGTAAATTGCACGTTGCTGGAATTAAATATACCGTTTTCGCGCTCTGGAACTCGCGACTTTTCTTTTAAAAAAAACTAAAAAAAAAAAAAAAGTCCGAAAATTTTTTTTAATTAAAATTATATGAATTTGTTAATAAAAACCCTTTAAGATACTTTTTTTTCAAATCATATACGTTAAATCCTACAAACGTAAGCCTATCATTTAGTTTACGTCTGCGAAACGTACTCCCGTAATGATTTACGGCACGAATCGCAAGCGCGCAGTAATCGCGACGTGCGCACATACCGTATATACGTGTATATGAAGTAAATAATAAAAATTCATGTACGAGAGGTGGCCTGAGAAATAGGATGGGATGAGGGGAAGTTCGAGAGGCTGCTTTATAAACTAAGTGGGAGGTTCCCGATGAGCGGAGCCAATAGAAAGAGCCGCCACCCACGTAGCGATAAAAATTAATTTATCACGGGAATCACCGCCTACGCCATTGCGCTCGAACGAGACTTACGATTATTTGCAGTATCGCGAGAGATAGCAGTTATCTATTGCGCTAATCAAACTCACGCAACGTCTTTGTGCGTTTAAACGTATCGCGGTCGATTTTTAATTATCGGGAGGCGTTAATTCTTGTCGATTGCTAAAGTCGTCGAACGCGAAAAACTCCGGTAATCAGCAGAGGCGCTGTCTACTTTTTTAAAAAAGTGTATTGAATCCGCGAATTATCATTGTAAAATACGTACAAAGTGTGCGAAGGAAGAGACGTGTTTTTGCAGTAGAAATCATTTGTACGTTTTATCGAGACGTCGTTTCTGTTTTTACGACGACTGAGGTGCGACGCGGCAGCGCGGACCTTCGTTCAAAATTATATTTTAATGTCTATTGCGCTCATTATGTTTTCTTTTAGGGGTAAAAATAATGGAGTTGGTCGCCTTGTGCTCTTTTCTTATTTCGTTGCACTCCGTTTCTATATCGGAGTAACGCGTCACATTATCGAAGCTGAAGGCGGAACTCCATTTCTTCACAGTTTTACACAGTCGTGTATTGTTGTGAAAAAAATTATTTATATAATATGAATTATATGAAAATATATATTAATGTTAAAAAAAATGCTTCAATTTTTTTCGATGTTCGTCTTCATTGCATGGAAAGTGAAGCTTTACGTAGATTTTTTTTAACTCCTGCGACCCAAACCGTTTTTTTTTCAACAGCGACGCGTCAACATTGCAATTGCAACGTATTTTTAATAAATTCTTAATAACTAAATAATTTCATTGCGGACGTAACTTCATCACCTTAAAAAATCCTCGTCTAACGGGTCAGCGGTACCATCTTTTGTGCTTTGCGCTCAGTTTGAATTCTGTTTAACTTCCAGTCGCATAGTGCGCGTCCTGCTTTACCATCGCCGGGCAATCGTCGTCGTCGAGCGTTTCACTTCGTAACGCGTTGATACCACCAAATACCTTTTACCATCGGCTCACGTAGCTTCCCTCAGCGCGGTAAAAAAAACCCGCTGAATATTCAAACGTTATTCACGCCTTTGCTAACGACTTCGTTTCATTCACTTAAGGAAAGTGTATCGTTGCGTATTACCAAAGAGTGCGATGCACGCGAAATTCAGAGAGAATTTCGACAATTTTCTAATGGAATAAAAATCTGTAAAAAATGAACAATACAGAAGATGCTTAGAAGATTAATTTTCCATAACAATAATTCCAAAAAGTTATTAACAAATTAGTAAAAAAATAATTGTTTAACGAATTATCCGGTAATCTAACTTTTTCTTAAGCCGAACTTAATTCTATAATTGTTTTGAATACTTATACATTTTTTGAAAATTTTTAAGAATTTTCGAAAAAAAAAAAAAAATGTTGATATTTTTATGGACGTAAAATCACGAATTTTCGAAATTTAGAAAAAACATTATTCAAAAAAATAAGCAAATAAATTTCGGCTAAAGAAAATGTTAGGTTACCGGGTAATTTAAATTCTTAAACAATTATTTTTTAAACTAATTTGTTAATAACTTTTAGAATTATTATTAGGGAAAATTAGGTTTCTCAGCACCTTCTGTATGGTTGATTTTTTTCAGATTTTTATCAAGATATTTTATGAACTGAGCGCTCGAAACCGTCGAAAATAAGTGCACAAAAATAAATAAATTTTATTGGATTTTATTGATCGAAGCAATTTTGTTATTACAAAAGTCAAATGGAACAGCATAATCCCGCAGTCGCTGTCACAATCAGTAAGAATTCGGAGCCGAACCTATACATTAGGAGCAGGTGGCGTCGAGTAACAGAAATAGATGAGTACTTAGGTACATACAAAATATACCTACGAGAGAAAAAAAAAAAAGAAGAGAAACTGAACAACGAATGATCGAGAAAAAAGAAAAACGTTGTGACAATGGCTAAAAGATAAATTTGCTATAAAAACGAAGAAAGTCCATAGAAATAGAACAAAAAAATAGAGTAAAGAGGAAGAAAAACTTTTGACCCGAACCAAAGAGTGATAAGAGTGTATAAAAACTACTGTCTGTCTTACATTCACGATTCACTCATTTTATCATTTTTATCAGTATAATTATTAATATGATAAAACGCTAATATATATTTTTTTTTATTACACATATTGCTTGTCACCAACGAGACGATTTTCATTTTTTTTTTTTTTTTTTTTCTCGATTGGCTACAAACTTATATATTTAATATTGTTCATATTATAATTATTTAACTAATATGTAACGCTAGTCGTTAGTTCTAAACCGCACCCAACGAGACACTTTGTGACGTTAAATTCGGGTTCACTGTCGAAATCGATAGCGAGATGTGTCTCTTTCATCTCTTTTTCACTTTAATCCTCGAGATCTTTAGCGTCGTTGTTATTTCCAATCCGACTCCCCTGTTTTCCCCTCTTTTCCCCATCGCGTAACTCGCGGAGATCACACAACTTAGCAATTCTATTTTATCCGAGGATCGTATTTTTTTTTTTTTTTTTTTTAGGGGTTTTTTAATACACGAGAACACGACGCGGAAGGCAGAGGGTGCGAAATATATTGCCAACGATTATTCGGTAAAGCAACTCTGCACCATTACGGGGACCGTGTCGCGGAAATTGCTGTTAACGGTAAAATCGATGATATTAGGAGAAATCATTTCAAAAATTTCTTTCAAAATCAATGTTTAGTTTACCGACAAAATATCGTAGTCATCTAATTGCATTGAATGAAATAAAGAAGAAAACAAATCTGTTGTTCGGGTGATAAAAAAGGGTTTAAAAATAATAAACGAGACTCGAGGACGTCTATCGGCATTTATGCTTGAGAATTATTTACACTTTCATGATTCTCTGTTTCATTTTTTTTTGTGTCTTCTCTCCTCTCGTTTATCTTCGTCGGAAATTTGTCGATTAATGGGACTTCGCGAATCTTCTATAACGAAAAAAAAAACTCGGAGT
This sequence comes from Buathra laborator, assembly GCA_934046635.1. Classification (NCBI taxonomy): domain Eukaryota; kingdom Metazoa; phylum Arthropoda; class Insecta; order Hymenoptera; family Ichneumonidae; genus Buathra; species Buathra laborator. The sequence goes on along the minus strand of OW203895.1, from coordinate 17,697,022 downwards.
TTAAAATAAAAGAAGTTGAATTAGAAAGAAAAATAGACGTCGTCAGGTTGTTTTTATAAAACTCTCATCCGCGAATCCATTCGCTCGGTGTCTCATCAAGTGTGGAGTTTTCTAAATATAGAGTCCATCGATCATATAATCTATCTGTACGCTCACAACCGTTCAGATACATAATAATATTAACATATTTAATATGGGATCATTCAAAAACAACTTGTAAAATAAGAAAAAAATAAACTGATTCAAGTTTCGGGAAACGATAAAAAAAATTTCGAAGGTAACATTTCGTGTCTTTTTCCATTGTACAATGGACTTATTGTACCACTCGCGATGGTACCTTTTCACGTTTTCCGTATGTTTGCGTGTGCGTTATACATCTGTAAGTGATGTAGATAAACTTTACGTATTTCACCGGTGTGAAAATTAATTTTTTTTTTTTTTTTGCTTTTTTTCTCAATTAGTTACGATTTAAAAACTAATGCGATGTAAACAATATTTGCGGGATCAATTTTTTTGCTTTTTTTTTTTTCTTGTAAAAGATACAATATTTTGCCGGAAGTGCCGTAGAAAAATAATACGATTGCCAAATAATGCACAACGTTTCGTTCGATTTTTCATTTTTCTTTGTATATTTTTTTTTTTTCCTTTCTCAGTCTATATCTGCATCGGAGCATTCTGTGTGCGAAGCGAATGTTTGGAAATGTTTTTTTTTTTTTCTTTCCCGTATTTTTTTTTTTTTTTTTTTTTTTTTTTTTTTTTTTACTAATTCGAGGACTTTCCGACGTATCCGTGACACCCATTTAGCGTTGTTGGAAAACAACTTCTCTAAGTCCATATTAAATATATTTTACAATAATATTATCATTGTACATGAACAATGGTATGCTCTACACCTTGTTTTTGTTTTTTTTTTGTTTGTTTGTTTTTTGTTGTCGTCCAACAGCGCAACGAATTGATCTTTTGATCGAAGATCGCGCCGAGTTTTCGATATCTCGAGATGAGCCTCACGTGTCTCTTTGTGTTTAATGTATTTTTGTTGTTTTTTTGTAAAGTCAAAAGTCGATTAATCATTCGATTTTACGGATGTTAAAACTTTGCTGCTTTTTTGCTTTCGCATAAAAGATTTGGAGACAATGCTGCGCTTGTTGGATCAACGATCAACAAGGTGTCAATTAGTTAAAATAGACGTGAGGATTGGATTGAGAACCCCGATGTGTGCGCCGCGCCGTGGTACCTGCTACAGTAAAAATATATATATATATTTATAAAGTATTCGATTGCCACCGCTGCTCTCGACTTTCTTCATAAACAATAATCTTTCCACAGCACCAATATTACGTGACGAATTTAAAGGCAAAATCCTCGTTTTTCTCATCAAACGATCAACTATATCTCCCAATAATTTTTGTTTGTTTTTATATCGATAAAATATATATTTTTTCGATATGCAAACTTTTTCACAGATGAAAAATTAATTGTATGAATATAATTTAAAAACTGAAGTTTATTGTAATTTTTTTCGTTCGTCGTGACCACTAATGCATCGTTAACCCTTTGAAGCGCACATTTTTCCTTATATACGATTCTTCAATTTTGACATCAAATTCGAATTCTCTGTCATCCAAAATTATGACTCCTAAGTATGAAGTTTCAAATACATCGATCGGTAATTAATGCATTTTTTCTGAATTCAAAGAGATGAATCTCCTGAGATATAATGAGCTTCAAAGGGTTAAAGGATTCTATTTCTTGTAAATTGTAAAAAATATTACCAAATTTTTATGATATTATTACAGAATTGTTGATTTTTTTTTTTTTTTTCAAATTATTTTCTTATTGTTTTTTTTTTTCGTTTTTAGATAACTTACGCGGGAGTTGCGATAGAGCAAGTAGAAGGGAGGTTATTCCTTTTTTTCCTCGGCAGGAGTGTCGGTAGTGGAGGGATTTTGAGACTCCGTTGATGTCGAAGATGGTGGTACCTCCGCCGGTGCGTCGGTCGCATCTTGACTCGAATCCGAGCTGTCCTTCGCCTCGTCGTCTTTCTTTTCGTCGGTAATGCTCTTGCTTTCCTCAGCGGAATTCTCCGACTCTTCCGTCGATTTTTCATCCTTGGAATTGGCCTCTGGCGTCTTCTCGGCGATTGTATCATTGCCGTCCGTTTCCTCGGCGCTCTTTTCCTCGCTCTCTACCGACTTTACTTCTTTCTCGTCTTTCGCCTCGTCGACCTCCATTTTCGGCGATTCGTCTTCGGATTGCTTTTCATTTTTGTTGTTTGCCGCTTCTTCGTCTGTATTATTTTCATTATTTTTCTCCTGCCTCTTGGGCCGACCGCGACCGCGTCCCGTACCTTTCGACGGGGCCTCACGTTTTTCCTTCTTTGGCGGTGACGGCGCCGGCGTTGGAACGGCCAAACCGCGCGCCGAGCTGCGTGTACGCCTTCGACCTTCGAGTTCACCGACGGATGTGTTTAGGCCCTAAAAAATATAATAATTTATTGTCCATTAAGTTATTATCTTCGAAAACGGAAATGAACGCCTCTCTCTGTATAATTTACTTAATAGCAAATAACGAGATATACGCTATTCTCGCCCTCGGAAACTTTCACCCTCAACCCTTCGGCCATTTGACGTTAATTATCGCGCGAGGCACCGTATGCCTCGAATAACTGAGTAAATAGTACCGTTAATCGCCGTTACACCAAATTTTTTTTTTCCCGCCTAAAACATATACTTTTTTTTTTCCCATTGCGTATCGATTTTTTCGATTCTCCAAATTATTTTCACAACTTCTTAAATCGATTTTTTCCTCGTCTTTCCGCAAAAACAAATAAATTAATTATGTTTACGAAAAAAAAACGGGAATTTTTTTATTTTTTAAGAGAAAAAAAAATCGATTAAAAAAATAAGAAATCATTTTTATAGAATATTCAAATTACATTTGAAAAAAAAACTGTAAATCGTTTGTTTCGTATGATGAATAATTGTAACGAAATCGTTTTTTTTCTTCATATCGGTCGTTTTTACGCGGGCGTTTCACAAGTATCTTAAATTTCAAAATTCCCGCCAATATCTCAACTGGTTGCGCGTTCCTCCCCACCAGAATCTAACGCATCTCCCTTTCGCTCCCTGCTGCCGCTTCAAGATTGTAGGAATATGTACACAAGTACCGTCGCCTCGTCCTCCCCCCCTCCCCTCCTCTTTCCATCACTGGCGTTCGCGCCTATGCTTTTCCCCGCCACGACGCACGCACAGAGTCGAAAACGAAGCCGAGTAGTAAAATTGGCGGGGAAGTAACGAAGTGAAAACGCATAACGCAAGGGGGGTGTCGTAACCTTGGCCTCGTGAAGACCCCAACGACAAGATTTTCTCGTCTCACGATAATAATCATAATAACGTAATAAAAAAACAAAAAAAATTTCGAATGGAAAATTTCGATAAACGTACGACAATTGAGAAACACTCGAGAAACGATGACGTACCTTAATAATGGCTTCGCTGCTTCTTTTCGTTGTCCCCCGTTTGTTTTTCGTCGGTGTTGGCTTCTCCTCCGTCGATTGGTCCTGTAGAGAGAGAGACAGAGAAGGAATGTTGGAAGTTGAGGGCAAGAATAAGAAAAAAAGAAAAAGCGTTGTAGCGCGCTGACGATTGCATCCAATGGAACTCGCAACGGTCGACCCTATTTCACGTTACCGCTAAAAATTGGAAAGACCCCGTCACGATGTCGATTAATTTTCATCGACTTTACGAAAAAAAAAAGAACATTCATCTTTTATAGACATTTAACCCCGAGATGCTCTCCAAAGTTACGTAGCGCGCAGAATCGCGCGACACGCGACGCGACAGCTAAACGTAGTCTCGAGTTAAAAAAAAAAGAAAATGAATAAGAAAAAAAAATGCGTTAGTTTGTATCGCGATAATTGCGAGTCGCGCGATAAGGCTACACAATACATCGAGGAGCATTGAACGAAGGCGGTTAAAGTTGTCGTTTTATTTCGAAGTTTCCCGCGTTATTTCGAGGTCACACGCCGCGACTCGTATCAACGAAACTACGTGACCGTTGAATATTAATTTTTTTTCACGATTAAAAGCATTCGTAATGTAATTTCGTCGATCGAATATGTAATATCGGGAGGCAAAGGGGAGTTCGGGCGATCGCGTGGATTTCCCGCCTTTTTAAAACTACGAGCCGCCGGCGTGGAGCTGCCGACTCCGCTCGTCACGGCAAAGAGACACACAAATAAAAAACATTCGGCCATCTTTGCCAATGAAGGACGAACGGCGCAGCTTTGAAAAATCGCTGTACGAACGAACTCGCGTATACGTCGAACCGATCCTCGATCACGTTATCGTTGATAAACATAGCGGAGATTGAAACGAACGATAATACGCGAACGCGAAACTCTCGCGAGATCGAAATTTTCGTCGGGACGAGCGTCGTTCCGTATTTCAGGAGAACCGCACGCCGCCTTGGCATGAAAACTCGGCTTGACGAAGCTTTTTACATCGTATTATCGCGACTTACCTTGGACACATCGTCGACGCTGTTGTCGTTCTTGGTCTCTGCTTTAATATCGGACATTTTTTCGCACGTCAATCACACAAAAACACCGGAATACCACGGATTATTCAAGAGAATTCGCGCTGCACCCGGCCGCACTGTTTATACGATGAGTAAAGATGGCGGTTAGCGTCGGTCACGTGACCTCGTCAAAAACGCGGAGCGGGAGTTCCATGTGCGACACCAAGCGGGAGATTCGCGTACTGCTCGCATGGAGACGCTTTCCACGACGGTGGGAAAATTTAAACGTTACAAATACATCGCTACGAACTTTCGATAGTCCGTCAAATACATTTTTTTTGTTTTTTTTACTTCCCAACGATAGTATTATCCATTTTTTTACGAATAAAATGAATTTTTAATAATTCATTTCTAACGATTCCTCGATAATTCCACTTTTCGATTTTCGTTACAATAATTTATCGATTCGTCACCTGCAAAGAGAAAAAGAAAAATAATAAATATTTTGTACTTTTTTTTTGATACTCGGATCGGTAGTTAGTGGAATTTTGTCATACAACTCACCTGTGTTATTGTCGACGATCGTCCCTCTGTTACCTTAGAATTACGAACGCTATTATTAGTAATTTGTTTGTTTTTTTTTGTTTGATTGATTAGCTGTTTAATGATAAAATAAATACACCACAGTGGCGGTTGCATTTCTCTTCCGAGGAGTCTTTATGAATGATTTTCGCGTGTTATCGCACGCGTTCGATGGATCCAATTTTTTGTTTCTTTAATTACTAAAATCGCTTTTGATAATCAATTACGATGTCGTATAAAAAATAAAGATTCTTATTTGACACGCGTCACGGATGATACCATTGTACTTTTAGTGGGTCGGCATTCTTCTGAACCAAAATCGCGCCCTGAAGTCGTCGCTGCACGTCAAAAATGCTGGTGCCGTTGGGGAATGAACGATCAATCGCACGGGTCCGTTGTGACCCAACGACAATAACTGTTTCCTCGAGGCGTTTCGTGAATTCCACGCGCATAAAGAAGTCGTCGCCTCGTCGGGGAACATCACGTAATCCTCCGTGTGATTAAAAATTGCCTGAGCTTTGTGTTCTTGTTTTCCTGTAAAAAAAAATAATGCAACGTTACATCAAAGTTTCTGCATTAAATATCATTTTTCGTGTAAAAAAAAAAATAAAAAAAAAATTTCGGTAAAAAAGAAGCGATCTTAATAAATCTCTGACTTTCGATTAAAATACTTTTCAATATTTTTACTATCGCATGGATAAAATAAACGGACAATACGCTAAATGCGCTTCCGACGATAGTGTAAACATTTAAAAAATTATAATTATAATGGGCATTTCGTGTCTTCTGATTTTTAGGATTTCATGTTAAAATTCACGAATGCATTAAATAATAGAGAAATATAAAAAAATTGTACAACACACGCGATACAAGAATCGAATTATCTACCTGTAGTTCCTGCGCCCGTATAAGCTATCAGACACCGACTGGTTGACAATTCCCACAATTTAATTAAGGAATCTTTTCCCGATGATAGCAAATACTGAAATCAAATTTAAAAAAATTGCATTAGTATCACGAGAATCATTGGCTTTACATTATCATTCGTATATCTGTTTCTCACCTTTCCGTTTCTCGTGAACGTTACAGAGCACACCTCGTATCCGTCGTGCGCCTTGACGAACGTATTGATACATTTGTGCGAAACGCCGTCCCAAAGTTTGATACTACCGTCTTTGCCCGCCGATGCGTAAGTCTTCGCATCGGCCGCATACTTTATACTCGTTATTCCAGCTGTGTGCTGATGACTGGGAATACTACACACAAAGCATTGCGCTGTGTTGACGTTATACAGCCGTACGACCGGATGATTTGTACCGACAACGAGATAATCGCCACTCGGATGAAAAGACAAACATCGTATCTGATCGGCGTCCGTTATCGTGCGAAATGCTTTCTTTACGCTCGCTTTGCTGAAGTCGAATAGCTTAACGGTAAAGTCTCGACTACCCGACACGAGAATCGGTTCTCTCGGATGAAATTCGAGACACGTTACCTCCTCGAGATGGTCGTAAAGGGTTCGTATTACCGGATGACCGCCACTCTGATCTCCCGGCGTCATTTCGTCGGGTGCCGATTTCGCCAACATACGATCGACGTCCAGTATCTTTATCGAAGCGTCGACCGAACCCGTGGCGATCAATTGACCGTCCGCCGAGAATGCACCCGCGCGACAATTTCCCTTATGCGACGTTACGTATGCTGTTTCATACTGCGCCGGTTCTGGTGCCTGAGTTTGCGCTTCCGTCTCGAATTCGAGGTCCAATCCCGGTCCGAGGGTATTGTCGAAATTTGCAAAAGTCGGCGTTTGATTGTTCTCCTTTTTTACTCTTTCCGGTTCGTGCGACATGCCGAGAAGCATTAGATACAAGAGACGATCGGACGGTGGACACGGCGGCTCTGCTTGCGTCATATTGGATAACTGCACAGCCAGAGTTTGATGACCGTCGTAAAATAATTGACTGAAAGAATACAAATTACATTAATCGTTCCATCCATTATTATTTATTTTCTTTTTTTTTTTCGTTGTTCATAGCAATGTTAGGATTTTACAAAGAAATTATATTTGTGGATTACATTGAAAAAAAAAAAAAACACGAGGAATAAAATAGAATATTTTTCAAACTGATTTAAATTTTTTTTTAATAATTGTGAAATACTTTGTAAAATAATTGACTGAAGGAATAGAAATCACGTTAATCGTTGCATCCATTATTTATTTTTTTTTTCGTTATTCATAGCAATTTTAGGATTTTACAAAGAATTTATATTTGTGAATTATATTGGAAAAAACACAAGGAAAATAATAATTAGAATATTCTTGAAGCTGTTTTGAATTTTTGTATAATTTCTGAAAAGTACAAAATGATTGAAACAATTTGTAATCATTTTTTGTTGCGGGAGAAGTAACTTTTGTTTTTATAGCTGAGATTATGCAAATTTTTTCAATAATCTGAGTTGTTACTGCATAAAGATAAAAATTGAATTATAAAATCATAGAAGTAATATAAATGATAAATTTAAAAAAATAATAAATACTATTGTAATTTTGGTATCCGCTGTTTTATTTTTTTTACAAAACAATTGAGTGATAATTATTTGGGAAAATATAATATTTAAATAATAGTTGTGTTAATCTAAATTTCTTATAAGCCATCAGATTTCGATTTCAATCGAAGCATTAATATTGAGGAATAAGCGATATCACTGCAAATAAATTTGCGCAGACGATGAGAGAAATAAGATACAAATTTGGTGACAAAATGGAATTCAAATGATTCACAGATTTTTTAGTCGTCGACTACTAGAAGAAAATTTTAATCAAAGCCAATAGACAGTCAATGTGCATTAGATATTGGAAGTTTGGTAAAAGATGAAAATAAAGATTTATTTGATTTAATACGCATGGTAAACGGCTGACAAAGCACCAAATAATAATCGGCCATTTTGCTGAATAATTATCAAATAATTTGGCCAAAAGTTTGAAAACAGAGAGTCGCAGTTATACTTTTTTTTGTAAACGATATATGAAATTCTTTGCTGAACAATAGAATAATTCAGAATATTTGGCACAGCAGTTATCCGCATGAAATTTCGCGTATGTGTGCAAAAAAAATATCCCTGAGGTATTAAAAATTCATTGGCTAAAAAAAATGTATTTTTTCGGATTCAATGAATTGTTTAGTTTCCAAGTGTGGAATTGTCAATAATTGCGTAACGAATATCCGGAAGATGTTCGGATAATTAGATACTTTAATACTATAATGTGTTTGAAAAAAATGTATCTCCGGCGTTCGGCAAAACTGACAATAACGCCGATCGATTGTATAAAAGAAAAAAAAAAGGTAAAATTTCAACCTGATAATTAGTCTATACAAGAGCTCACGGCTCTTGATAATATTCTTCGTATCCGTCTCGGGCTCCTTCATCGTGCTGTTGAGCTCCGAGTTTCTCGTTGGGGACTGAATTTTGACGGTTTTTAATCGTAAACTTTTTCACAATGAAGAAACAAAACGCCCATCAATCGATGGCCGTAGTGCAGGCACTCTATGACTCTCTCCGCACTTGCGATACAAACTCGAGGTTATGTGACACTGTTGTGATCACCGAACGAGAGGTCCACCTCGTTTTCTCGTTAAAAAACCACCCCCATCGCGTAACGTCGAAAGCAACGTCGTCAAACCATTGATCGTCTCGTTATCATTGGTTCTTCGCCAAAGTTTACAACGGAATCGACGAATGAGCGATTTAAATTGCGATACGAGAAAACGATGGGTCACGTGGGCAGCTGTGCCACTTGGAAAATGTCAGAATGGCCGAAATAACCGATCGACTCGAGCTACGAAAGCCCGAGACTATTGTCGAGATCTACGATAATGAAAAACAATCGAACAATTCGAAACATCTCGTGAAAAAACGTCAGCCACTCTGCTTTCCCAAGAGAAACAAAGATATCTACGTAACCAACAAGACTTGCTTCAAGGTAACCGAACAATCGAATTGTTTACGATAAAATGTCGTGTTTTTACTGCTGTTTTTTTTTCGCGTTGTTTTACGATAATCAACGTTGTGTTTCCGCGTGAAGGCTCAATTGAACAAATGCGAAAAACTTTTGGATTCCGGTGAAACCGAACTGATAATTCATGGACTCGGCGCCGCTATACACAAAGCTTGCAACTTGGCGCTACAACTGAAAATCAATCATTGCGGAACTTTGGAACTCGACATAAATACGTCCACCGTAGATCTCATAGGTGAACAATTAAATAGAATTTATTTTAAATCATTATTATTATTTTATGTAATGCATAATTCACGTTTAATATACATTTTTTTTTTCCGCAGATGATCTACAGCCACTCGACGACGATGAGGACTACGAGGTAAAAAATCGTCAAAATTCGTCGATACACATAAGAGTCTATCGAACCGCTTCAATAGGAACGCTGAAATATGCAAAATAATTATCCAACGATGATACGCAACGTCCACAATAGCATAGACTGAGGAAAAAAAAAAAAAAAAAAAACGGGATCTCTTCCAATTTTTTCAAATCAATATAATTTAATTAGTTTGGAGAAAAATGATATTTTCTCTAAACGAATTGGTGCACTGGTTGGGACTGACGATATTCGAAATTTGGATAAATCTCGTGTCGTTGACAATTTTTACGATGCTATTAGCGCTTAAATTAGACGAATACTATTTTCTCGGCTATTCGGGTTGGTGGATCGTCTTTTCGCCTCTCTTCATAGCCGACGGTTTAAATACGTATTTTTGCGCAATTATATTCATGAGAATGCATATGGAGGGAATGATAAAAGTTGCCATACTAAGAGCCCTCTGGAGCTTAATATCGTTGTTGTTAGTTTTCGTATTCAAATATCTTTTGTGTAAAAAATTATCGGGACAAAGTAGTCTCGAGTATTCGGAAGTTCTTAGTCCGGTATTCATACTTCTTCAACTCGTCGCCGTACGCGCGTGTCAACTTCACTGACGCACGGAAGACAGCGGTGAGATGTGGACGCGTTATCCTCCTACGATCGTTCTCTCGTCGTCGCCGCTCGCGGTTTACATGAATACCGAATTCGTAATGACGTAACACGAATGTTACGGAAACATTCGCGTGTATCATTGTAAAATATTGTTCACGATCGTATCTTCACGCGAATCTTTCGTCGTGTTCGCTGATTTCTCATGCGATTTCGATCGGAACTCTCCGTTCATTTTTTCTTATCATCGTTTACATCGCAGAGACAAATGTAACGTAATATCTTCCCGTAATTGTAACACGCGATAGCTTCGATATAAAGTTAATTGTACATTGATAACGAGAGCAGCAACGTTGTAAATACCACAAAGCAGTTTATTAATATTGTAAGCAGAGCTGGAATCTGGTTCCGTTTTTATTTCACATAATAAGCTCTACGATCGAATAAAGAATGAATTTTTTATATCGATGGAAAACGAGATATTCGATATTCATTATTCCTTTGGACTTTTTATTATTTATTTTTTAATTTCACAGCAAACATTTTTGAAGATTTACTCGTTCTTCGCGAAGAGACCCCGAAGTGGAAAATATCGTGTTCGCTATCTAGCAAAGCGCAGACACACGATAGATTCCAAAAAAGAAAGAAAGAAACACAAAAGGCCGCGTAAAATATACGAAGAAAAAAAGATAAACACGTTAAAAAAAACTGAACTATATCAGCGCGCTAAAAATAGCGCGATAGCTTCGTATCTCGTGAAAAAAAAAAAAAAAATGTATTGCGAAGTAAGTACGCAACGATTCGACGAGTCCAGAAACCCCAGAGATTTTCTATCGCAAAAATCTAAGGCATAATTTTTTTTTTTTTTACGATCGAAACAAAAATAATTTCTATTAACTCCGAATCGTGAATAACCAGAGTCGGCTGACCGGAGTATCGGATAAAAAATTACCGGATAATGCTCGATCAATCATGACAATGATGTAATTGATTTGCGGCTAAATATAGCCGTCAAATTCCGAACGGCGGGCCATCGTCATAATTGACTGAGGGATGATTTCCCTCCGAACGTATCCCTGCGGAAGAGCTTCGACGTGTTTGCCGATTGGTAAATTGACGGATTGATCACGCGAAGCATTGAATGACAATTAATTCGTATATCGGAATATCTCGATACTTCGAAACGAATGTTCGACGTCATCCAATAATAATCAAACACTCCACTGTCAGTGAGGGTGCAATGAAATACATAAAAAAAAAAAAATTAAAAAAAAAAAACGGAAAAAGATCGAAAAATATTTTTGGTTTTATCGAAGAAAATTTATCGGGCGCGATGGAGGTACATAATAATATCTTTGATAACTCGCAGACAATGTTCCAAGAGCCTCGGTGAGGCCTAACAATGCTCTAATTCAATCCCAAAAATAAACAATCTAAAGGCCTGCGGTGGTGTAGTAGTATACGCCGATACGGTGGCGGGTGGGTATACTCGCCCTTCCCACCCTCGGTGAAGTAGATCAATATTCCTGACCGAAGGGAGACGGAGAACTCTCTTCGTTGGAGTGTTGTGGAAGGGGCGCGAATGAAATCACAGTATAGGCCCCCGAAGCCTGTTGCTGCCACCGCACTTGGATATTCGTTTTGGTAGTGGGTACTTCATCAAACGAGACATCCGTCATAACTGTATAAACGTCGGGACTAACACTTTGCGGCAAAAGAGCGAGTGATGTGCGGTGGTCAACGACGGTCAAGAGATTATGGATAGGACGACAAACTGGACTCGCGGTCAGTTACCATCCGGAAAAGTATTTTTTTTTTACTATTTTTCTACTATTTTTTAATTCGTATATTAATTCAATCGCACAGGGGGTGAAAATCGTTCGATTTTTTTTATAATTAATATCCGTAGTTATGCGTTCAAAAAAAATATCAAGCATGTGCGACACAAGTTAAAATATTGTCTCATTTTCGAGGATTTATCGAATTTCGGAGGTATCTTGTTGCGGAGTATTTTGAGAATTTCTTTTTTTTTTTTGGTTTCTTTTTGCGTTTTTTTTTTTTTCGTATTTTACGAAGCGAAGATAATTTTTGTTTATTTTTAATGTCGCCGCAGGCAGTACGAATGCATCGACACCGCTTCCAGGACAAAATTGTCACGGATTCAATGTTTCCAACGGGTCAAACGCGTTTTACCTGGATAAGCTTTTGATCACTGCACCGTCGTTGGTATCGGTGAATCAAGATTTGAGATGGATATTTCCTTTGCACACCTATGGATTTGCTTGCCTCTTTTTTGTACTCAGTTTCTACACGTTCTTCTCCATATTAAACTTAAGGTATGCGAGATACTCGTTTTATCTAAACGATCGATTTAACGTTTTTGACGGGTTTTCTAACAATGTTATTATGCAACAGATCCCTCATATCCAGCAGACCGTTCATGTCTACTATCAACATCTTCCTCTGTTTACTCGGAGTCTCGAGGTCCGGATGCCTCTTCATAGATCCTTACAATCTTCAAGAGGTAAGAATCACTTTTTTTTAAACTCAATTCAGTAATTTCTCCATTTTTATCGCTAATCCTTTGGATAGAAAAAATCGTAGTTACCTATCGAAAAATAGTTTTTTATTTTGCTATTTTTTTTTTTTTGCGAACTCCATTTTCAAATCGATATGAAAATCGTCCGTTTTCAAGGCGCTTTAACAATTTGGAGTATTTTTCGATGTTTTTTTTTTTTTTTTATTTTGCGAAAATGTTTCCGCGATGAATATCGTTACGATCCATCGAAGAATATTTGGTGATCGTTCTCTTTGCAATATTGCAGACAATGCCAAAGGTCATTGGTTCAATAATGTGGGATATTGGATTTCCATGCGTGACCTCTGCCTTCTGTCTGATACAGTTGGCTTTTCTACACTTGACTCAGGTGAAACAAGAAAGCGAGATACGTTATCGCTTCGCATTCGTAATGAAATATCGATAAACGTGTAGCCGTGAAACGTTTCATTTCGTATCTTATTTCAGCTCAAGTTTGGACCGGACAAGATACAAAAAGAATCGTGTCTTAGTTTGGTTATAACTTCGCACTTTTGCTGCATTATCGCGAGCGACGTTGCGCTCGCTTTTCACAATCACTTCATTGCGAAATACGTCGTACAAACTGTTTTTCTCGGATGGAGCATATTACTTTATCTGACATTTCTACACGCCGGTTACAAAGTTATGCACTTGCTGAGAACAATGCCGAACAACATGCTGACTCGAGAAAATTCGGCAACAAATCAAAAAGGTACGAACTTTGATTAAAAAAAAAAAAAAAATGGGAAAATCGTTATCCTTGAAATAGAAAATTGTTTTTATTAGTTTTAAAGATAAGTCCCCGACAATATTTACTTTTAGAGAAAATTCGGAAATAAATCAAAACGGTACGAACTTCGGTAAAAAAAAAAAAAATGGAAAAATCGTTACGTTTAAAATCGAAAATTATTTTCGTTAGTTTTAAAGATAAGTTCGCGACAATATTTACTTTTAGAGAAAATTCGAAAATAAATCAAAAAGGTACGAACGTCGGTAAAAAAAAAAATGGAAAAATCGTTACGTTTAAAATCGAAAATTGTGTTCATTAGTTGTAAAGATAAGTCCGCGACAATATTTACTTTTAGAGAAAATTCGGCAATAAATAAAAAAAATACGAACTTTGGTAAAAAAAAAAATGGAAAAATCGTTACCCTTAAAATCGAAAATTGTTTTCATTAGTTTTAAAGATAAGTCCGCGACAGTATTTACTTTTAGAGAAAATTCGGAAATAAATCAAAAAGGTGCGAACTTCGGTAAAAAAAAAAAAAAATGGAAAAATCGTTACGTTTAAAATTGAAAATTGTTTTCTTTAGTTTTAAACATAAGTCCGCGACAATATTTACTTTTAAAGAGAAAAATAATTTATTTTTTATTACCCCATTTTTACGTTCTCGATGTATAATGATACCTTTGCTCGCTTGTTATCCTTTTACACAAATTGCTTGTAGGCATTATGCAGCTTGCTATGTTAGCACCTTACAACAATCTAGCGACCTCGGTAGCCGCGGCTCTTGTGCCGACAATGCTCGGTCCGAAGATGAAAGTTTCCGAGGACGTAGAGCAACAGAACAACGGCGATTTAGGTCCGAATCAAAGTATCAAAGGTAGAATTACGGTGGATAAAACGCAAAAAAAAATAACTTAATTTATTAATTCAATGATTTTCTTGTTTTTCAGATCGTAATTTGGCGAAAAATAAGGACCAATTTCATCGAGAAACAGGAGTTTTGTCGGGGCGTTCGCAAGTGTCGAAGGATTATCGAGATTCGCAGCCGGTGTCGACGGTACCGGAAGTCTACGTGAGACCACCGACTCCGACACCGTCGACGGTAAATCTTCCGATAATAACAGTATCGAGTCCGAGTCGTCGAAGTTCATTGGCCAGTAGACGAGGAAGCGACGTCTCGGCGCGATCGTCCCGTCGAAATTCCGAGTGCAGCGTGAGATTCATCAACGAGGACGACACTTCGCCGACATCGGACGCGAGACGTTCGCCGGTTGGCGACAGACCGAGAACACCGGACACTCCAACGCCGAACCGTCCGCCCGAACCGATTCTTCGTCGGCATTCCGAAATGGTAACGCCGACTGGTAGCACTAAGGATTTGCGCCGATGTTCTGACTTCAGTCACGAGAAAAATCGGAGCTCGCAATTCGCGACGAAACTTCGTCGCAATAGCGACTTTGGTAATCGAACACCGAAGAGAATGTTGCCGATCGACGATCAACGGTTGCCGAGAGTTCTCGACATAAGTCCCACGAGTTCGAATCCGGGATCGAGAAGAAATTCTGACTTTGGCAGTGTATTCGCACCGCCGAAAGCTCCGGATTCACGAAGAAATTCCGACGTTCCTTACAGCAGACGAAATTCTGATTTAGCGCAGATGCGACCGCTCAATATAAATCGTCGCAGCAGCGACATAAGCATAAGAACATTGGACAAAAGTCCGACGCATTTTCAGAGCGTTTTACCGGAGAAAGTAGAGATACAAGAGAAGTCCGAGTCGGATTCGGATCAACCAGATTTCAATGAGAAAGCTTCGCTTATGAACGACAAGCCGAAGGAGAAGGAGGAGGATAACAACAAGAATAGGAAGAAAAGTTTGTCGTGGAAGAATGATAAGAATAAAGAGGATCCGGAGGATATCACGGCGGAGAGCAGTCTTCTGCCGGAAACGCAGCTTCCCGATAATAGAGTTATGGTAAACGCATCTAAGTTCGCATATTTACACTAATTAAACGATAAAACAATTTTAATGCGCTGAGAGTTTCGATCGATGAAGCTATTAGATTTCTCCCGTTGATAGAAGAAGACGCGCTGCTCACGATTAATGGTTTCTTGTGTCGCAGGGAACGGACTTCACTCTTCACGCTATTCTCAATCATATCGCTCACGTTAATCGAACGAAGACCGATGCTCCTCTCTATCTACCCGAAGGCAGTTCCGCCGCGGCGAAGAAATCTCAAATACGACGGGTCTTGAACGTTACTTACGCTACTGCTATACTTGGCATTGTATTATGCTTCGCCGATGTACTGCGGATTTTCGGTCCCTACGGTGAGTTACCATCCATCGTTTCTCGTAATTCAACTGATTGATTCCATGCAGTGGACTTTTTTTTGTTTTTTTTTTTTTAGTAGAATTTTTTTTAAGTCGAAATTGAAACGAAATGGTTGTTTATCTATCGTTGGATTATCAAAATTCGTTAACGCTCTTCTTTTCAATTTCAGGACTTCTCGGAGAGACTGTAATGTACGGAACGCAAGGAAAACCCGGACAGTACCCGAGACCGTGGCCCTGGCTGCTCTACCAGACTGTCTGCCGAGCATTGGAATTGATAATGGGCTGCGCGATGGCAAGTATAACGAAGCAACCATCGGTGAGCCCGAGACACCAATATCTCAACAACTATAGAAGTTACAGTACCGGCATAAAGCCTCGCGACGGTCTTTACATATGAAGCAATATAATTAATCGTGAAAAAGAAAAAGAAAATTCTCAAGAACTTCGTCTACTCGGCGATGTACCAAAAAAAAAAAAAAAAAAAAAAAAAAAACAAAATGCCAAAGTCAGTATTTTCCAGAATCGCGCGATCTGTCGTCTTTGAATTTTTTCGTTCTCACAGTCTTCGATTCAGACACGGAAAACAAAGTGAGAAAAAAACGTCACGAGATAAAAATTTTCAATATTTTCATGCGATTTCCGAGACACGGCTACAATGCCTTGTCGCGAGCAGTTAATTAAAAAAAATAGCAAAAAATTGAAAAAAAGAAAAAAAATCATAGTGCAGCAATAGATCGGTGTTTAAATTCTAAAGAATGGAACTGTGTTCAAGACAAATTGTATACTCAACTTTTACATATTTTTCAAGTTAAAAGAAATCAGTATACTCGAATTACACTTCCCGTTTAAAAAAGAAAAAAAAAAAAAAAAAAGTCTGTCTATTTTAAAGAAAAAAAATAACAAAAAAAAAAATAACACCTGTGGACCTATATATTTTTCGACTTTAGATTAGTTTTCTATGAGGTGCGATTTTTTAAAAAATACTTTTTATTATTCTACTCGTTCGAAGAAATTGAGTAGTCGATTGGTCGATTGATCCATTAACGACGATCGAGTTTCTTCGAACCGTTGCGGTTACGCGCATTTATTCGAGTTATCGTTCGTTTTCGATTGGTTTCTTTTTTTTTTGCCATTTTTTTGTAACCGTAACTCAAAATAGACTGTATATAAACCAAAACTCTTAGATACTTAGCGCGGAAACGACGCTAACAGCGTTAATTGACGAGGATATCGAGTCTTTCGTATCTAAAAGTAGAATGGTTTGAAAAATTAAATTAAAAAAAAAAACCCATTCCAAGTGCCCTACTCTTGAATGTTCAACAAAACTGTTTAATACTAATGAAAAAAAAAGATTGACGTTCTAAATGGTTTTAACTACAGAAAAAAAAAAAAAATGAAAATTGTGACAGTGTTGTGATTCTATATGTGATACGCGTCTATATATGTCGTAGATGAGCCGACAGCTCGTTTAATGCTCGTGGTAAATCGCGAAATTTTGTCGTTTACGCTGCGCGTTCGACGATTATCGCGACGAGCAACGAACGGCGCGGACCCGAAATCAATGTTTTAAAGTGTACGGTAGTTTTTTAGTGATAAGAAAAGAAAAATATCACTACGATACATGTTTGATGTGCCAAATATTCGTGTTAACTATTTAAAATGTTTATGAAAAAAAAAAAGAAAAAAAAGATACGGTGAGAGGAAAGGATACTTTGCTTCTGAAACGAAAAGCACTGATATAATTATTTATATACGAAAAAAAAAACAATGAAAGAAAACAAATCAACCGGATTGTACAATAATAATTGAAAGACAAGTAACGGTGGAATGTCAACCACCTTCGCGATAACGAAAAAAATGCATTCCGCATAAATAAAATCGGAAAGTCATTGATAAAATTTGCGATTTTATTCGTGCGATTTATCAGTAGCGGTTTTCATTTCCGGAGAGTGTCGGTCAGCTTATGCAGTGACAATACTGACAGCCAAAATATTATACGACAAGACCACAGATTCAAAATAATCGATTAATTAACCGGAAGAATAACAAAAAAAAACATCAAATTCATATCAATAATTCTCATCGACCAAAATAATCCGATATACGTATCAACCGTTTGTGTATTAAAAGTACAACAGTATAAAATTGTGTCTTTGCCTTTGTTCAGAGGTATACGTGAATTTAGCATCGTTTCGTTCCTGTAAATCCTAAATAAGAATGTAAGAACCAAAGAAAAAACACAAAAAAAAATAACTTAGTCGTAAGATGATCGGAGCTGCAATCACTTTCGTAAATGTAAATAGTTAAAAATGTCAAAAAAAATGCAAAAGAAAAAAAAATTTAATTAAGATACTCGTCAATCAAACTATGAAAATGTTCGGACAGTGTGTCTCAGATATTACAGAAAGTTTAATAAATCTCTAAATTAGAATCTTCTGCTTTCTACACTGTTGAAGAGGATTGGTGATCCGAAAAAAAAACACAAAAAATCTTTAAAAAAAGGACGATATCGTTACTTATCCTAAGACATAAACGTTTCCAAGTGTTAAAGGAAAAAAATCAAAGTATTTTCTTCTAGAATAAAAGTTATACGTACTGTTTTCAATCCGACCGTCGAAAAGAAGATTCTTCGTTCGCGCGATAGAAAATACAATGGCTCACTGCTCGATGCCAAAATTAAGTATCAAACAATATAATTATAATAGCTTAAGCGAAGTGACGAGTTGACGGTGATAATAAAAACAAAATTCTTTGAATGTACATTAATGTTGCGCGACGAGATTTCGTTGAAATTCCCTCTGTTTCATCGCATTATTGTTCCGCGCGATATTCGTAGAAAGCCGCAATTTCCGGCGAATAATCGCAATCGATTATTGGGCGAATTCAATTTTTTTTATCCGTAAACTTTGTCATTTGCGTATCGCAAGACGACAACCGAAAGGTCGAGGATCGGAGAGCGGCGTAGTCGAGGAATGAGATTTCCTCCAACGAGGCGAAGTCATTAAAATCCGCCGAGCTGTTTTCTCAAATTGCTTTGTATATTTCATCATGTTTGCCATTACCAATTCAGTATAATGAAATGAAGAGTATAACGCCGTAAAATTGACAATCTTACGGATTAACACCGTTTGCGACGGGAAGGCGATGAGAACGATTTTCGCTCGGGGTAAATGAATTCGATGCATCCGGTGCACCGAGGTTGGCGTCTTAGCGGTAATCTCGATGGGATACGAGAGCTCCGCTCCCGTTTTGTAAAGGCAACAAAAAGAAAAACATGACGTGATGCTGACGACTCGGTGCAGTCGCTTATCAACAAAAAGCTCGTATTTTTTTTTTTTCGAGCGCAATTATCCAATGATGAAACCAATATAATAAATCAAATCAATATCGCGGCTTTCGTCACAAACTGCGTATTGTACAAGACATCTGTCGCCGACAGCCACGTTGAAAAAATAGGACAGAAACGATTAAGAGAAAGAAAAAGAAAAAAAAAAGACACATTTCCCACGAAATACACATCGTCTAGAAATCGGATAAATATCCATAACATGCAATAATACCCGTTAACATGCGTTTAATACACAATATTCCCATTGATTTTCCTCAAGACAGAGAACACAAACAAAAAAACTCGATATACTTGAATTAAAAAAAGTATTCCTGTGCCGCTCATTCGTATTCTATTGTTAAATTATTATTATTGTTTTTTTTTCGAAATTTTAATCGTTTTCTGTCGATATTTTTTAGTAAGTGGACAATCGCGTTTTTTTCAAGTGTCGTCAATCGTACGCGGTTACAAAATCGTACGGTTAAATTTTCAATGTTTCTATCCGCGCTACGAGGCCACTTTGTTCTCACTATTCCGAGCCGAAATCGATATACATATATAAATTCGCGGAAGCGAATTCATCGCATGTTAAATGACGAATCTATCGGAGCAGTGAGCATGTGATTGAACGCGATTTACTTCTATTCGCAAATAAGAGAATGTCGCGAGATAGCATTTTTCTTGTCTGGTTGTTTCGCGATACAACGGTGCGACGTTACACGTTGCCCCACTTGCCGGCTTTGCCGTTTGGGAAATCGAAATAATCTATTTCAGGCTCTGGAGACTTTGAAGTGGAAGCTGCCGGCTGGAGCTTCTGACTCGCTCTGGCAGTTGAGGATAGCACTTCCGATAATCTGCAAAATAATAATATCAATAAGATTAATTAAGAAAAAAAATTAATATAAAATTAAAGCACATTTTCCATGCAGCATAGGTATTCAAAGCGATTAACGTCATTGTGCAAAATAATTACCGTAATGTAGACTTGGGTTTTGATGAGTTGAGCATTGGTCTCGGCACCTTGCGTTGACCGTTTTCTCGTTGAACTATTTCCAGCAAACTGTAACTCGGCAACCAACACTAAAAAAAAGAAAATCATATAATTGTGTAAAATTTTTGAAAAAAATTACAAAGATATGAGGAATAATTTAATTCAAACAATGCGAACATATTTTTAAAAACTCAATGACGGTGGATGATCGATCGATTAACGAGAAAAAATTGTAAATCGCAATGCTAATAGTAAATGGTAAATGGTAAATGGTGGTAATGGCAATGATAATAATAAATGGTAAACTGGTAAATGGTGGTAATGGCAATGGCAATGGTAATAGTAAATGGTAAATGGTAAAATGGTAAACTGGTAAAATGGCAAAAGTAAATGGTAAGCTGGTAAATAGCAAAATGGTAAAATGGTAAATCTTACTTTATCTCTGACTGCGGTGGCGACGACATTGCGTTTGGGTTCCTTGTCGTAAGCCTGACTCTCGCATCCGAAGTGTTCGCAGCTCTCGTGTATAAAATTCCGCTTATCCCTGTTCATGCTATCGAAGGAATAGCTGCGCGATTTTTGTTTCGATGCTTTAGCGAGATGTACCAATTCCGTCAATCTGTCGTGTACCATCTGACAAAAGTGGGGATCTTTCTTTGCCCACTGCTTCATCGATTCGGTGTAACGCGGCATCAATTTGCCGCTCACATCGGGATTAACGATCTGTAGACCCAAAGCGATTCTTCGATTTCTCGCGATTATTTTGCACTCGTCGTTGCACTCGAGAGTCTTCAAGTGATTCTGCTTTTTGGCGCCTTGTCCAAAGACTTCTTCCAAATCCACCGAATGACCCAACTGCATATCCGCCATCTTACTCGCCAGTATGCCACTGGCTATTCTTTGAAAGTCACGAGAATTTTCGGCGCACGGCCTTGTCATGCTTCGGTTGCCGCACGTACAAGTAACCTGCAAAATAAAAATAAGTTAATAAAAAAAAATTATAAAAATATCAAAAGTCAAATCTCAAAAATATTTTTTTCAAAAATGTTGTCACTTATTTGTAATTAAAAAAAGAGAATTGAAGAAAAGAGAAGAGAATTCAAAAACAGTGAAAAAAAAAGAACTGAAGAAAAAATGAGTTACTAAAAAAAACTTTAAAACTCAAAGATCAAAGCTCTACAATATCTTTTTTCAAATTCTTGTCATTTACCTTAAAAAAAAAAGAGAGAATTGAAGAGAAGAGAAGAAAAAGAATAAAAACTAAAGGAAAAAAAAGTGAATAAAAGAAATTATTCAAAATTTGAAAAATCGAAGCTCTACAATATATTTTTTAACTTCCGACTGCCCGGAAGGCCAAAAACCGGAGTTTTGCGTTTGACTGCGCGTTTTTGCAACTTTCCAAAACGGCGGCTGTTTGTCAAAACGCCAAAATATTAGTCTACCAAATTTGGTACTTTGATTATATAAATAATGAGTAATGTTTGTGATCACAAATTTTCCAACACTAAATCATTTATCTGTAAAAAAAAAAAACAAAAAAATGCATAAATCAGGAAATTGGTATGCGATACATACCTTAACGGTTTCTTTGCAGGGCACATCGGGACACTTCCCCTCGTGGCACGGAGCTGCGCAAATATGACCGCATATATCCCGCGGCGTGGTACACGGCTGCACGCAAATTTGACCGGATTTTTCGCACGCACCGGGATGACAAATCGTGATACACTTGTGTCTCCCGCAACTAATTGGTCTGTTGCACGGAAGACCGCAAGAAATTTCGTTTACATGACACGGTACGGCTTTTCGCAATTCATGTTTTCCGTAACACCATCGCTGAGTGAGAACGGTGCACGGTGGGCATGTGGTATCGCTGTGACAATTGTGAAGAACTTCGTGTCCGCAGGCGTGCTGACGGCTGCACGGACGATTGCAAGTCGGTCGTCGCGTGCCGCAAGGCACCGGTGGATAAATTACGGACGCGCCGCACTCGCAGTGCAACTCGTCGAAACTCATTTGCTGACAAGGTTGACATCGCACTGGAAAAACAACGATTTAAATCGATAAAAAACAAAGTCAACGGTAGTGAATAATTAATAAATCGGAAATAACGTTTCTGATTCTATTATTTCGTGATTAATTCTCGTATTGACGGTAATTTGGTGAAATCTTAATGCCGTTCGAGTAACGAGAATAAACGCAACCGTAAGAATATTTTTTTAAAAAGCCAAAGGCAATAAAAAAAAATCAAAAATTGAGAATAATCTGTGATTATGAGATCTGCTGATAAATTCGATTATTTTTCGACGCACCTTTGTGACAAGTCAACTGGCACCTGTGTTTGCCACAGTTAAGCATTTTCGAACACGGCATCGGGCATATATGCTCGATATCGATGCAACAAGGCTGATTACACTTATGCTTCCCGCACGAACGTTTCTTCGTGCATTTTTTCTCGCAACGAGCATCGTCGGCCTTTGTGCGAAGTTCCTTGCAGGCGATCTCGCGATCCATGTTTCCGCATCGGCATCGTACTTTGGTCGTTAATTCGCATTCGGGACACTCGTCGGGATGACAATCGACTTTGCAAGTATGCGGATCGCCTAAAATAAAAAAACAAAAATAACAAAGATACATTGATACCATCGATTTCTTGTTTCTTCGATAATTTTTCCAGGAAAATAATATACTCACTCGGTTGACCGCACTTCAATCTCTTCGCGCACACCTTGTCGCACGTGGGAATCGGATCGAGACAACTCTCGCGATTGACCGTCAGCGGCGTTTGTCCGCAGCAGCAATGCGTTACTTTGGACGGCTGCAGTATACAATCGCCGCATTTGTCCGGATGGCACACTTCCTTGCAACGATGATTTCCGCACTCGAGATACTTGTCGCAAGTCTCGTCGCAACTGTAAGTCGACGGCAAATCGGCGACGCAAGTTATGTCGCGTTCGTGCTTTCCGCAATGACATTCTGTGGGAAAAAAGGGAATTTAAATTCATTATACGTTCGATCATTGAGTACCCAAAGCTTTTTTCAGCGTAAAGATATTTTTTTTATTTTTTTTTTAACAAAAAAGTAATTACCTTGATGCAACGTTTTGTCGCACGGCTCGCAGTCACCGTGATGACAAGTTTTTTCGCATTTGTGAATATTGCAATTCAATGTCTTGTCGCATATCGCCTCGCAAACGACTAGCGTCGTCGTGCTGCACTTTAGGCTTTGCGAAGTTCTTCCGCATCCGCAGTGTCGCGTTACCATGGCGATGCATTCGGGACACGAACCCGGATGGCAGAGCAACGTACACTTGTGAACGCAATTGTTCTTCGCGCGCAGACGGCCGCAAATTTCGCCACACGAGTGCGCGGTGTCGCGACGATTCCACTCGGGCGCGCGTGCCTTGCCGCAGAAACAGTAGTAAATTTCGGGAACCGTTGGGCTAACATTTTGACACGCCGGACATCGCCAACCGTTTTCTGTGAATGTGATAAAGAAGAGAAAATTTTAATAACGGAATTGAATGGGACGACAATTTTTGCAATTGAAGGGATGATTATTAAGGTAGCTACAGCGCGTGGTGTCCATTTCGCCTAAATTCAAGGAAGTTGAAAGGAAATTCCAAACACTTCTCGATACTATAAAAATCTGAAAAAATTCACGCATATTAAAGGTGGTGAAAAGATTAATTTTGCACAATAATAATTGCAAAATGTTATTAACAAATTGATGAAAAAAAAAATTGTTCAATAAATTTATGGTAACTTAATTTTTTTTTTTTTAATAAAAATGATTCGTTCATCATTTTTCTGAATGCGGATGAATTTTTTCAGATTTTTATCTTTGGCTTGAATTTTTTTTTTTATATGAAAAAAATGTGTAGAAAAAGACAAAATTCAAACCAAAGATAAAAATCTGAAAAAATTCACATATATTCAAAAAAATGAACGAATCATTTTCATTAAAAAAAAAGTTAAGTTACCATAAATTTGTTGAACAACTTTTTTTTTATCAATTTGTTAATAACATTTTGCAATTATTATTGTGCAAAATTAATCTTTTCACAACCTTTAATATGCATTAATTTTTTCAGATTTTTATATTATCGAGAAGTGTTTGGAATTTCCTCTCAATTTCCTCGAATTTAGGCGAAATGGACACCACGCGCTGTAGCTACCTTAATGTGATGGTGAAGGGAAGATTCTACTTACCGCCCTGTGACGAATGCGCCCACTTTTTTAAGCACTTCAAATGAAGTACGTGATAGCAGTTGTTACACGACCACACCGGATCGTTTTGCCGTATATAGTCGCAACAAATGAGACACTCCAACTGTCCCTGATTCAGTTGTTCGGTTAATCGTTCCCTCTGACTGGCATCGTCATCTGCGGAAAATTAATCGCAGTACTTCGTTATATCTTTTTCAATTTCAATGTAAAGGTTTGAAGGAATGTTATGTAAAGTTTTGGTAAAGTTGTTGCGTTTCATTCCTTCGAATTCTGGACGGAAATGTTCCTGAGGCAACGAGTTTAATTCGCGGTGGCAAAAGTCCCGAATCATCGTACAGATTGTACAGATTGCAGATTTAAAGGAAGATGTATCGTTACAGACTCAGCGTAAAATGAGATTTCGAACGAATTTGGAACACGTCGCATTACACTCAACATTTTTCTAGACAATCGATCGAACATATTTGCAAACATCGATTAAAGATTTTTCCAAAAATGAGTTTTCGAAAATGAGAAAAAATTCTTACAAAATTCATATGAATTTAGAAAAATTAACTAAACTCGAATAATATTAGTTTTTTTTACCATCGAATTTTTGCCTCAAAGGTAATAAAATGAACAAAAATAATATTATTGGTGTTAAATAAAAAAAAAATCTATTGAGACATCAATTGAATTGATTATGTCGTAAGTATTTCATAATTTACCAAATTCGATCTTCTTGTTATTTTTCTTCTGCATCAATCCTCTGCCAGGAATTTTAGGCTTTTGCCTCCAAAATTGCGTCTCCTCGTCTCGCGATTCGCTCGATCGTTTTCCATCGTCTCTAGATCTGTCGTAACTGTCCCCGCGACCTTCGTGATCATAATAAGAATATCCGCTGCTATCGAAATTCGCCGTAACGTCTCTTGGCTTTCCTCGTCCTCCTCGATCATTTCTGTACGAATTTCTATCGGTCTCGCGAACGTGAGGATTTTCTTTTCTCGCTGAGTTCGCGGAATTTCCCGATGTTTGAGGTTCAAAGAGATTCTGCTGTTCCTCGTAATCGTTACCAGTCGAATAAGATTTGTCCGCTTGCTGACGATTACCACCCGCATATCTTTCGTTCTGAAATCTTCGATCGTTTCTCGTCCATTTGCCTTTGTTGTTGTAAGAATTCTGATTAAAATTTTCCCTACTATCATCGTTGCTCGTTGCATTATCCTTCATTGAATCAACAGAATTTTGCCACGTATCGCCGGGCATTTTTCTTCTGTCGGGACGCGATTTATCATTTTGCTGCTGACGATTATTCGCGTAACGATCATTTTGCTGAAATCTACCGTGATTCCGGGCTCTCTGACCCTTGGAACCTCCGCCTCTGTACGAATTATCCTCGGATTGTGCATTATTACCAATTGCAATATTGTTATCCTGAGTTATCACAAAAGTATCGTTGGATCGCGATCCGTTATACGATTGTTCGTAGTTTCGCGGGCGTTGACCTTTGTAAGATCCTCTGTAAGAATTGCCGCTATTCTTTGTATTATCGTAACGTCTATCATTGGTACGATTTCTATTATCACTGAAGAAGATATGAGAAGTTGCCTGAGTCGTGTCGGTCGCGAAATCGTCATAATGCCCGTCGGTCCCGTTGTACGGCGGAATTGGTGTGACTTTTTGCACATTTTTTATCCCTCCCGTTGGCACGAATTCGCTCGCACCGGCGTGCAAATTTGACTGTTTCGTCAAATTCGTATCTTGTTTATGACCCAAATATCGCGAATTGAACGACGGAAGCTTCTGCGCCGGTCGGTTGTTCTCGAAGAAACATGGTCTCTCGGGATTTACCAATGTCGCTGTATTGTCGGGAACCGGAGCGAACAGAGAATCTTGATACGTGGCACTTTGATATCCCTGCGGTGCAGCGACGTTGGGAAGATTGTTTTGAGCATAAAGACCCATGGAACCGTGCGAATACGCGCCGTTTCCGGCTGTGGAATAGTAGTCCCAGTTTCGGGGATCCGCGGATGAGTTACCCGCGTTCCCGTAGATGTAGAAGTTGGAATCGTCGGACGGACCGGACTGGTCGGAACCGTCCCAGGTGGCCATGATGGCCCAATCGATTAACTTGCCACCAGATAGACCAGTTATTTTCGACACAACCTTTGCGATTATTTTAACTGTGAAAAACGAAATGAAAATACGTTATTATAATCGTTACAGTTAGGAGAGAGTAACGACGAAAAATTTGTTAAAATTCGGCAAGAAAAAATAATTATTAAGACAAAATTTAATGATTTTAACGCCGTTTATTCGCAAAATAATTGTTGCACAGAAGGATCGAAAGACCATCGATTATCGATCGACGAAATAATTAGTCAGTAAAATATGAGTTTTCTGCTTATAAAAAGTTTTTTCAGTGTTTTTGCATAATGTAAATCGAATATTTAGAGATAAATGTCTGCATAGTTTTATTATTCTTTAAGCAATATAGAAAATTATAGGAGAGTTTTTAGTTTATCATTATTTTTTTGGAAAAATCAACATGCATTGCTGACGGACGGATTGCTGCATTGGACCATCGATCGGTAAAAAAACAATACTGAAAAATACGATTTTTATTTTCGTTATTTTTTGTTAAGTTTTTGTGGAGTTTTTCAAAATAATTTAACTTTATTTAAAAATTGTTTGCATTGTTTTACTATTCTCTTACTAACATAAAAAACTATAGGATAGTTTTGCTTGCGTACCGATATTTTTTTATTTTTGAGTGTAAACAATGAACGTGAAGTATCAAAAAAACAAACAAACGATTAATGAATAAGCAAACAGTTGTCTACGAAGACAGAATTTTTTAATGTTTAGAATTCTTGAAAATCCCACATTATTGTTTGTCAAAGTTGAAGCGTAGTAAACAATGCCAATGAGACAGAACTCTCCGGAATATTCATCCATGAGATTTCATCGTCGCACATAACAATTGCTTCGCATTGAGTAACTATTTTAATTAAATTTTTTCACATTGCATTGTACATACCAAAAAGTTATTAATAGACGTCAAATCAAAGAAATGCACTACAATGAGAACAAATTGAAGTTCTCGCGTAATCGGCTTTCAAAATGTCTATCAGGACGTTAAGATTCAAATAAGACACTTTAAAAAAAAATTCACATCCTTCGTCAACGATTTGTCGACAACTGAGAGATTTCGAGTTTCCAAAGGCAAACGGAACTAAAAATATATTGCAATTATTGTGCAACGTGAACAATGGTTTCAGGAAGTATGAGTCTGTACCATTAATATTTTTTTATTCATGCCAACGCGAAAGTTTATCGTGTTATCGACACGTGTATTAATTCTCGTAAAGGCGAGGCTCGCGAATGAAATTTCGAAGATAAACAATTTAAATGAAAAAAAAATAGATGTTGGAATGCTTAACAATATGGTAAAGGGAGAGATCGATATAACGTTCAAAGCACAAGAATTCGAGAGCATAACCTGCGTCCCGATGTGCAGACCAAATTTGACGAATCTCAACGGATGCAAGAGCGACCATAAAGTCATTTGAATACGAGAATAATCATTCGATGTAAACGATCATGATAAGGGCGACGAAAAACGATAATTATTACCTTGCTTGTTAACTGCAGATCGAAATCAATGAAAATTGAAAATACGAATGACTCGGGGCAGCGATAATCACGACTACGACAGTGACGGAATTTCGACGAACCTCGGGGCGTATATGTATAGGTATATGCAAGAGGAAAAATAAAATGGCGCTACCGCGAAGTCACAACTGATGTACACCTGACGATGCAGTTCGAGGCCAATTCATTGAGGTATTATCGCGATAATGACGCTCCCGCTTGCCGAGACGTAAACCAGATAGAGTTATTAATTTTTTTTTTCGATTTTTTTTTTTTTACAGCGTTATCGCAAAACATTTCGCAACTTCTACGAAACCGACGTCGCGGTAGACGAAAATTGTTTTGGATTCGGCACAAATTTTAGCTAATAAAACCCGGAGGTGAGGTGACAAAAATGACAACTAAACAGCAATGGGTTATTCACAATGTTCGCAGTATCGTAGATTAATAATGTTATCCATTTTTTTTTTTTTCAGGACTTAGACTCATTCATCTCGGAATGGTCATGAAACTACGCTACTGATGTAAATGTTTTTTTGGAATTATCGAATACCAATGGAGATTCCGGTAAGAATTAGAAGCGTTACGGATGCGCATGTTGCAAAAATTCAAGACGAACGACTACCATAATTATTTAAATGATATTTCTTACAAAAATTAATGACGGAAGCTGAAAAACAGCTTTTGTTTCCTCGATATTCAAAATAAATATTCAACTATAAGTTCAATGCGTCTTTATCAATTTTATCGCAGTTTACAGCTTTGGAAAAAAATTTTATTTGCTACAAATTGAATTTTAGAGTCTTTTCAGATGTTTGTTAAATTTCTATATTCTATAAAACCATAAAAATATATAATAACAGTTTATTATCAAAGTAAATGAAAACAATTAAATTTTTCTCATTTTCCCAAAACACGGAATTTTTTTTTTTTTTTCGAAATGAATAAAGTAAAATTTGGATTTTTGTTTATTTTAAAACTAAATGAAAAAATTGATACCAGTGAGAGAATTTACCAGAGTTTTATTACGAAATTTAACAAATCAATATTTACAAAAAACATTATTAACATTTAGTTATTTATTTTCCGAAAGTTGCGTAAATCGGTATTTACTTTTCGATTTTTTATTGACTCATTTCGCGATCAACATTTCCGAGGTGTTCTCACATTTATTTGCGAAATATTATTGTTTTCAGAAAAAGCCGTACGCGATGTTGTGATACAGAGGCGCGATGTCAGAGTTACATTGCAAAAACGTAAGAGAAACGATAGACAAGCCAAAGGGGATCGACTGAATTCGTTAAGTTCGGAATATTTATAATCGCGAAATGTCGACGGACGACATGAGTCGCGGGATGGCAGCGGCAACAGGCGACGACGTTGGTCAATCGGTGACGAGTACTTCGCAGAGTATTCCAAACAGTATAGAATCGAATTCGCCGCGAGCTTCGGATCAGGCGAGTCGTCAGAACAATTTGCAGCGTATACAGCAGCGAAAGCAGCAAGTCTTCAATTGGCCGCAGTTGAAGAAACTATTGAAACTCGCGAATTACAGCGCTTGCCAAATGGAAGATTGTAAATGCAATGGTTGGAAGAATAGTCAGCCGT
Source organism: Buathra laborator (assembly GCA_934046635.1). Lineage (NCBI taxonomy): Eukaryota > Metazoa > Arthropoda > Insecta > Hymenoptera > Ichneumonidae > Buathra > Buathra laborator. The sequence goes on along the minus strand of OW203895.1, from coordinate 17,667,500 downwards.
TGACGAAATCGCCGAAAAACGACATGCAATTGCCGGTTACGAATTTCTTCGATCCGTGTCGCAGTTGCACTCACGTATTGGAAAATCACATAACTCATTTACCGACGCAATCGGACGACGAGATAAACAAACTTTTAGGAATGGTCGTCGACGTTGATAACATTTTCATGGGTATGCATCGCGAGGAAGATTCCGATACGAAAAAAGTATATTACTATCTTTTCAAACTTTTGCGTAAATGCATTCTTTCGATGACGAAACCGACTATCGAAGGTCCGCTCGGGCAGCCGCCGTTCGAGAGGCCGAGCATAGCAAAGGCAATAACGAATTTCGTACTTTACAAATTTGGCCATTTGTCGCAACGCGAGTGGCAAGCGATGTACGATCTCGCGAAGATGTTTCTTCACTGTTTAAATCATTGGAACTTCGAGACCCCGAGCGCTCGTCGTACGACGGTGAACGCGGACGAGGCGCCGGCATACAAGATAAACTATACGCGATGGTTGGTTTTTTGTCACGTGCCGGCATTCTGCGATTCTCTTCCTCACTACGACACGACTCTCGTCTTCGGCAGAACGATGCTTCAGGCGGTATTCAAGTCGGTCTGCCGACAATTAATGGACAAATGCCACGGCGAACGCGACAGAATGTCGCCGGAAAAGCGAGTTCTCGTATTGACGCATTTTCCGAAATTCTTATCGATGCTGGAGGTCGAGATATACTCCGATAATTCGCCGATATGGGATCCGGAATTTAAACAAGTGCCGCCGCCCCATTTGCAGGTCGCTCTCGAGTCAAAGGGCAATTTAACACGTCGGGCAACCGGTGAATTCGAAAAAGTAACCGTACCACCGAACGACAAAGACAACTTTACGACGATAAACATCAGTCCGGGAATCAAGAAAATTCACGAAAAACGTTCGCACGCCGAGGGAAAGTCGGACGCGAAAAGACGACGAAACGAAGAAGCATTCGAGGATTTGCCGGAGGAAACAGTCGCCGAAATCGTCGCGACGATAAACGATCCTAACTACATGTGCGGTCCCGACGCTGTTTTTCCGCCAAACGTTCCGAGAGACGAAACCGCGAAACTCGAGGAAAGTCGTAAGATCATCGAGTTTCACGTTATCGGCAATAATCTCACACAGCCGGTGTCGAAACAAACGATGCTGTGGTTGATAGGTCTTCACAATGTATTCAGTCATCAATTACCCCGAATGCCTAAGGAATACATATCTCAATTGGTATTCGATCCGAAACACAAGACTCTCGCGCTGATTAAAGACGGCCGACCGATCGGTGGTATTTGCTTTAGAATGTTCGCGACTCAGGGATTCACGGAAATCGTTTTTTGCGTTGTTACAAGTCAGGAACAGGTGAAAGGTTACGGTACTCATCTGATGAATATGCTGAAGGATTATCACATAAGAAACAATATATTACACTTTTTGACTTTTGCCGACGAGTACGCGATCGGTTATTTCAAGAAACAAGGATTCAGCAAAGACATTAAATTGCCGCGGACGATGTATCAGGGATACATTAAGGATTACGAAGGCGCGACTTTGATGCACTGCGAGTTAAATGCCAAAATCGTTTATACGGAATTTACGGCGGTCATTAGGAAGCAAAAAGAAATTATAAAGAAATTAATACAGCAGAGACAACAGGAGATACAGAAAGTTCATCCGGGACTCACGTGCTTCAAGGAAGGCGTACGAGGCATACCGGTCGAATCGATTCCCGGCATTCGAGAGACCGGATGGAAGAGTTACGCGCAAACGAGAACGCGAGGCGTTGCCAAAGGCACACAGGGACCCGAACCCATGGAAGCTTGTCTCGATATTACCGACTCGCTTTACAATGCCCTTAAAAATGTTTTGCACAGCGTAAAGAATCACAGCACCGCGTGGCCGTTTCTCAAACCCGTTGACAAAAATGTTGTACCCGATTATTACGATCACATCAAATATCCTATGGGTAAGTTAATCCGAAATTAATGTATTAAAATTTTTTTTTTTTAATTCGATTTTTTAAGGAGGGCGTTTCGCTGCTATAGTCCCAATTAAACGTGAGATTTCGAGCGAATTTCGAATATTTTCCAATGGAATAGAAATCTGAAAGAAATCGACGATACGCAACGTCCCGAGAAGATTAATTTTACATAATAATAATGCGAAAAAGTTATTACCAAATTAGTTTTAATTTTTTTTCGCAGAATTTAATCCGTTAATTTTTCTGCATAAATAATTTTTATAATTATCGAAAGTTTTTTTTTATGGATAAAAATTCACGTCTTTCGGATTCGAGTAATCGATCGAACATAGTAGCAAATATCGATCAAAGATTTTGCCAAAAACGGGATTTTCGAAAATTAGAAAGCCGCGAAAAAAAATAGGTTACCGGATGATTCGTTGAACAGTTTTTTTAAACTATTTTTTATTAATTTTTCGGCATTATTATTATGCAAAATTAATATTTATAGCACCTTCTGTATCATTTTTTTCCAAATTGCATTCCAACGGGAAGTCTTCGAAAATCGAATGTAGCGATACACTCTCCTTAATAATTTTCTTTCAAAGAATCACCAATATTGATAAATTGTTTGTTTACTGTTTCAGATCTCAAAACAATGACTGATCGCTTGAAAGCGCGATACTACGTAACGCGTAGATTATTTATTGCCGATATGACACGTATATTCACGAACTGTCGTTTGTACAATAGTCCCGACACCGAGTATTACAGGTGTGCCAATGCTCTCGAAAAGTATTTTCAGACAAGAATGAAGGAGATTGGCTTGTGGGACAAATAGAATTTAAAGTAAAAAAATATTAATAAAAAAAAAAAAAAAGAAAATTCGTTATTCGGCGAAAAGTTTGGATGTATTCGCTCATTGATCCAATTACCCGATGATCAATCGATCAACCAGCAACATATCCTTTTCGAATTTACTCACTAAACTTTTTTTCTTTCTTTCTTTATTAATTTTTATTCAATGAAACATCTTCTTTCCCTAACTTGATATTTTAGTGTCACACGCGGAAGAGCCGAAGAATCGAAAAAAGCAATTCCCCGGATAAGTGGAGTAGGCATCACTTTAAAAAGCCTAATTAATGCAATTAGCCAAAGAGAGTTAATTAACGTATGTAATACAGCGATTATAACGATTCCTTGTGCCTCGTGGTTAGTCTACGGAACAGTGATCGCCGTGACTAGACGGGGGTTACGATGCGCGAACGGCTTTGTTGCTTCGGGTGGCAACTTTCCGGCATATCACGAACTCCGCACGTGAAGAAATACCGGTCGTTATGGGTTCCCATCAATGAGTCGCCCGCGTCTTCTTCCACCGATGTTTTTCTTTCTTATCGATCGTTAAAACTTTTTTTTATTGTACAATTAATCCTCCGATCGAATTAATCAACGAATTGTCGCTTGATTGACCTTCACCGGTTTTTCACTGCTAAAAGATCGCGCGAAAATCTTCGTTCAGTTTGTAAAGTTAAAAATATGATAATCGCTACTTAATAGGAGATATCAATTTATGGATCGCGGTGCGATCGAACGCCGACGAGTTTAATTATTCAAGATCGGCAGATAGAGGTTTTACCTTAAACAGGTTAAAGGTCAACCCGACGATCCGCTATGGACTCGCATTCGAGATTATCGTCCTTTTAAGGAGCGAACGATTTGTCAAAACTCCGTTTTCGCTCGATTTGCTTTGGCTTCGTTCGTTAATCAGCTCTCGGAAGTCGTTCGCCATGAAATTTTTACAATGTCACGTAGTCAAACGCCGGTGATGCACTCGGGGAATCGAAAGAGGTCAAGATCGCTGGAAATATGGAACATTGCGGTGTGTGTCCTTTCGGCAAAAATGGAAATTCGCTCAGTGGAATCCGACAAATCGGATTATTGAAAAAATATGTCGATCTGTACCGCCCACCAAATTCGAAGTATTTTGTTGCCGAAATCGAAAAAAAACGCAAGAAAAATTCTATCGAATTCCACAAAAAAAAAAAAAACATCGAATTTGAAACGATAAGGAAATTGTTTAGATACTTTAATTGCTGTTATTTTGTTACCGAAATCGAAAAAAACGCAAGAAAAATTCTATCGAATTCCACAAAAAAAAAAAAACATCGCATTTGAAACGATAAGGAAATTGTTTAGATACTTCAATTGCTGTTATTTTGTTGCCGAAATCGAAAAAAACGCAAGAAAAATTCTATCAAATTTCACCAAAAAAAAACATCGAATTTGAAGCGATAAGGAAATTGTTGAAATACTTTAATTGTTGTTATTTTGTTATCAAAATCGAAAAAAATGCAAAAGATTCTATTGAAGGTAACAAAAAAAAATAACATATTGCATTAGAAACGATACGAATCACGAAAGAGGACTAAACTTGTTACGAATATTTCTTCTTTTTGGAGACAAAGATAGTTTCAAATTTAGAGGATTCGCCGTCTCGAAAGGCGTTTCTTCTCGATGTCCGAAGAATTTTTATGAATCTCATTTTCAACCACCCGAATGAAGTATCTTCCGCTACGGGATGTATCTCGCATCATCTTAGAACTCCGAAATTGCGGAAGCATCGGCGCTGTTATAAATGTAAATGATATACACGTTCGTCGGTGAACTCAATTGCACAGTAATTTCTCGTGTATATACCCTTTGCGCATACGAGAGAAGGAAAATGGTTTACATGCTCTGGTTATCGTAAACTTCATTCACTTGATGGATCCTGTGCTCCTCCGGTTAATTGCCCCAGCGGCAGCGGAGAAATATAGAACATTTTTTTATTTATTTATTTCCAAAGCGACTATCGCGGAGACGATGTATTAAAAAAAAAAAAAAAACGCCTAATTATCGCAAATGCCGTAAAAATAAAAAAAAAACAATTTAAATAAAATTGAATCCATAGATTCGGTAGGATATTAATTGGAATATAAGGTAAAAAAATTCAGAGTCACAAACGTAGTTATAGTTAATCATTAAACGAAAATCACGTGCGTTCGTTTCATTTACGAATTGATAACTCTTCGTCGGTGTAAATAGCAATTGTTAAAAAGTGGAAAAATACTTATCGCGGTCGTTATTTGGAGCAAATGTGCAAAACCTCTGACCATATATGTTCAACAGCGTTTTAGTTACGGGAGAGAAGAGGGGAGTTGATATAAAGGCAGCGTCTTGGCTTAGTGGCACACTTCTCGACGAACCGAGCGAACTACAAGGACAGTGTAACTCTAGTCAATTAGATATTTCCACAAATTGAACGGTTTTTAAACAAATTGTACGTTGCTTTTGCTTATCCACGTAAATTACTATTTTTTAAAATTTTCCTTAAGCAATTATTTTTGTTTACTTAGTGAGTTAAGATGTGTGACGACGATGTGGCCGCTCTGGTTGTTGACAATGGGTCGGGTATGTGTAAAGCCGGATTCGCCGGGGATGATGCACCCCGCGCAGTCTTCCCTTCCATCGTCGGAAGACCCCGATATCAGGTAATTAAAATTAACAACTCGTTTTCCAAAATTTAAATAAATTTTTATCAAAGACATTTTTTTATCGAAGTAAAATGGATTTTATTAAATAAAAAAAAAATTGTGGATTTAATAATTTACGATGCATTATTAATTTTATTTTATTAAAAAAAAAAAATGTTTTTTTTATGTTTAAAGTCTGTTGCCATATATTATTTTGCTTGAATGAGTAAAAAATGTGAAAAAGAAGAAAAATACTAAGGTAACAAATTGCGGATAAAAACGGATGGATAATAAAAAAAAAAAAATTGCCGATTTCAGGGTATAATGGTAGGAATGGGACAGAAGGACAGTTACGTCGGTGACGAGGCACAGAGCAAACGGGGTGTTCTCACAGTTAAATATCCGATAGAACACGGTATCGTCACGAATTGGGATGATATGGAAAAAATTTGGCATCATACGTTTTACAATGAGTTAAGAATCGCTCCCGAGGAACATCCGGTTCTCCTCACGGAGGCGCCGCTGAATCCAAAAGCTAATAGAGAAAAAATGACGCAAATTATGTTTGAAACGTTCAACTCGCCGGCGATGTACGTCGCTATTCAGGCCGTTCTTTCCCTCTATGCATCCGGAAGAACCACTGGTATCGTTTTGGACAGCGGTGACGGTGTTTCCCATACGGTTCCCATTTATGAAGGTAAATAAAATGAATTATCTTCTTCGAGAATGAAAATAACTTTAACGCGTACGATTATTTCGATGAAAAAAGAAAAATGCCCTCTTTTCGATCGAACCGAAGATAGTTGTGTTTCTAAATGGAAAGTCGTTTGTGGAGCAAAGATTTAACATGGAGCGCACGGCTCGCAAGTCCTTTTTTAGTTATCGCGTCTCCGCAGCCTCCGTGATATCTAATCCGGTAAAAAAAAAAAAAAAATCGATCGAACTGTTGTAAACTTCGATGCAATGGAAAAACAAGAATTCTAAGGCGTCTGACCATTTTCTCTTAACAGGATATGCTTTACCGCACGCAATTTTGCGTCTCGATCTCGCCGGTCGGGATCTCACCGACTATCTCATGAAGATCCTGACGGAGCGCGGATACTCCTTTACCACAACAGCCGAACGCGAGATCGTTCGCGATATCAAAGAAAAACTTTGCTACGTTGCCCTCGACTTTCAGCAGGAAATGTCTACGGCCGCCGAGTCAAGCGCTCTTGAGAAGAGCTATGAACTTCCGGATGGACAGGTGAGATACTGTTATTTTAAGGAGAATGTATCGTTACATTTCCAACCAAAAGTGAGATTCACAGAAAATTTTGAATACTTCCTAATAAGAGAAACATTTTTTCTTAATAATCTCAAAAAGTTATTAATAAAATCGATTATTTTTTTTTTTATTGGATCGCCCGGCAATTTTTTTTTTACGGATGAAAAGTTTCGAATGTTGAATACGTTTTACCAAAAGTACTACGCGTTACACTCACGAAATTTCGGAGTAATTGATCGATTATATTCGCAAATACCGATTATACATTTTTCGAAAATCAGAAAAAAAAAAAACGAATAAAATTTAAATGTATTTAGAAAAATTAACTTTTGCAAAAAAAAAAAGTTTGGTTTTTGGTGAACATTTTTTGTAACTAATTTATTAATAAATTTTCGAAATTATTATTTTGGAAAATCACCGCGGGGTTTCTTAGCATCGCTATAGGGTTGAAATTTTTCAGTTTTTTATCCCATTGGGAAATATTTCCAATTTTCTCGAAATCGCGCATTTGGTTGGTAATGTAACGATACAACTTTCTTAAAGTGATACTTACGGTTCCAAAAAGAGAAATGGAATTTGTCAACTATTAATAAATACCCTTAACAATTAAGCAAACTGCTTTTTCACATAAAGTTTGCGTTGCACGGCACGATTGCCGTGTTATATTGTTGTAATCTCACGCGCGTAAAAAAAAAGAAAAAAAAAAAAGAAGCATTCAAACGCATTTATTGTCTATTGCAGGTAATTACCATCGGCAACGAGCGTTTCCGGTGTCCCGAAGCGATGTTCCAACCGAGTTTCCTGGGAATGGAATCGTGCGGTATTCACGAGACTACTTACAATTCCATAATGAAGTGCGACGTCGATATTCGTAAGGATCTCTACGCCAATTCCGTGCTCTCCGGTGGTACGACGATGTATCCCGGTATCGCCGACAGGATGCAGAAGGAGATCACTGCACTGGCGCCCTCGACCATGAAAATAAAGATAATAGCACCGCCCGAGAGAAAATACTCCGTTTGGATCGGTGGCTCCATTCTCGCAAGTCTCAGTACGTTCCAACAGATGTGGATATCAAAACAGGAATACGACGAGTCGGGACCGTCAATTGTTCACAGAAAATGCTTCTAATTTTACATACACTTAATTTAACAACTAAACAATATTTTTCGTTGCCGGATTCGAACAATCAAAAAAGATCGACACATCTGCTGTTTGTATTTCACGAAAAAAAAAAAAAAAAAAAAAAAATCGTTCGGAAAATATCTTTGAAAAAAAAAAAAAAAAAGCTGCGCGATGTTATTCTCGAACGTGTATTGTCATTCTATATATTTATTTATGTATTTATTGTCCTAACGAGGTAACTAACCGGGTCGACGGTTCGTCGGTGAAATTTTTAGTTTTATTATCTATACGTTAATCATTTCAGCGATTTTTTTTTTCAATTTTGTTTTGTTTTTTTTTTTTTTTTTTATAATAGCTTTCATATCAGCTTACAAACTCTTTCCACACTTTTCATTAATCGGTACACACACCGGGGATTATTGTCAAACTATAAGACGAGACAAATTGACGAGAAATAATCAATGCTATTGAATTTGTTTTTTTTTTTTTTTTCGTTTCTTCTTGTAATCCATACATACTTTTTTTATTTCTTATGTGTCTATGCGTTATTATATTTATTTATAAACAGTAAATATTTAGGACTGAATCCGAGAGTTGTGTGAAAACGTGTTTTGCTTCACGACCTTCCATTTCGCATTGTATATTCATTGCGATCAGTCGAATACCTACGAGTCGATTTTATTTTGGACATTTATGTCGTTTATTTACTTTTTTTTAAATTATTTAAATCTTCGTATGTAAGAGCGATGAAACAACTGGCAAAGGATCCGAGTTACACGCTTCAGAGAGCATAAGATCGGTAAAATTTGAATTAAAAATTTTCAAATCACAGTTTATAATTGATATTGTTGCGTCGTTAATAACATTTATCTGTTTTTCGACTATTGGCAATTCTACGTCAGACGAGAAAAAAAATCGACCGCAGATTTCGATATCGGAAGCGTTCTACTCGTCGCTACCTGCTACGCTTTTTTTTTTACTCGTTTTTTTTTTTTTTTTTTTCTTTAAAACAAATTATTTACGGTACTAAATTGAAACGAAAAGGTAAAATAGCATTCATTCTAAATGTTTATTATTTACATATCGTCAATATTGTACTCTTTAGGCTCATTTTTTCTTTAAAAACCTCGTCAGAGAAACGATTGACAAAGTCCCGGATAATTAAACTGGACGGTCGATCGACGTACTCCTTAGTCGCTTATTAAATGTTCAATGTCAGATCGTAAATATTCGATAATAAATTAAATGAAAAATTGTCCTCTCGTGGCGATGGCGACTCCTTGCAATCGAAAATAAACGTCTATCACGACACCGAAGAAACTACCCGTGTTTCTTTTTTTTTTTTTTTCTCACATCGATAATGTTTAGATTCCGCGTTACACAGTAATGCCTAAAAATAATTTAAAAAGAAAAAAAAAAAAAAAGGACCAGAATTTTTTTTTTCATTATTTTTTTTTTGTTCGTTATCTATCCATATTCGTCGTTATTTCATAACGATCCATCCCTCTTCACTTCCGTAGCAAAAATGTACGTGTTCGTGTGTATGTGTTGAGTATATGTTATGTACAATTAATAAAAAATATACATATCTAATTAATAGTTCTAAGGATATTAATCATATATGGTTTTCATTTTTTGTTTTCTCACCGACCCTTCGGTTTGTCGAAGGATTTTCATAGTAGTAATCCGTTCATCAATACGTATAGCAGTATTGTCTATACATCGAAAATCTTCTCGTACAACGGAAACGAAAAAAAAAAAAAAGGAGTTGACGAAATACACTTCGCACGTCGAAAATAACATTTTATCCATTCAATAATAGGCGTCGTAACGAGGCGCCGTTTCACGTTCGCTACATCGAAACTCCTGCGTAGTTAAAAAGCCGCGTTGGGCTTTGATTATCGCCAATCTATCTTCTAGACAGTTACATTTTTTTTTTTTCTTATTTTTTTTACAATAACTTTTTTTTTTTCGACTGTCTTACAGTACACACCTTAGTCTGTCTACACATTTTATACAATGATTACAAAGAAACAAGACATCGATTTGTTTTTTTTTTCTTCCATAGAAATTTGCGTCGCCGTCGAATGATCCGGAGATAAATGTTTCACTAAAAACAAATGATATGTCTGCGACTTGTAATAAAAATGTAATATTATTTTTGTTCACGTTACGTTCGTATTGGAATATACGGAAAATTAAAAAGGAAGAGTATCGAGTATCGAGTATCACGAGTTTCGAATTCGTATGATAGAACCAAGAGACACCCATCAAAACGCTCATATCGATCGACGATTGAAAAAAAAAAAAAACAAAAAAAAGTTAACAAAACAAAGATCACGAACTATGGCCTATAATTCATTTTTATGCATTATATATTTTTCATTAAAAAAAAAAAAAAAAATATCCAAGAAAAAAAGATAATTCATAAAAACATCTTTGGTGCCCTAGTTAAGACGGCAGGAATAACGCACACAGGGAGACTTTTTTTCTAAAAAAAAAAAAATAATAAATAAATAAATTTAAAAAAAAGGAAAACCATGATTTGTCGCTTCTACTGCCGATTTCAGAATCATATTGCGATTGAGGGTTTAAAAAAAAAAAACGCGCGATGTCCGTCGTCTTAAAAGTCTATCTTCTGGATTTTCTTCTGCCGGTCGATCTCTTGGGCCGACGGTTCTTCGACCTCGTCGTGTGTAACCACGGCAAGGAGAATTCACTGCAAAAAAGTAAAAAAAATCGGCGTTCAAAAATCGAGTAAATTTTACAAATAAAAAAAGACAAAAAAAAAAACACAATAAATTCCCATACGTGGAAGAAAAACTGGGAATAGGAGCTCCGAACGCCGAAACCGGTAACTGCGGATCGACTTGGAGATTCTGAATTTGATCGATATCCGGCCACAACGATGTGATAGTCTCCTCTTCGGTAGTCGAGGGACACGGACCGGTGTGATTCGTGTTGTAACACGTTGCCTGATGATTCTGTCGTTCTTGTCTCTGTTTTAATTTCTCAATATGCCGTTGTTCTCTAAAAAAAAAAAGAGGAAAAACAGTAATATTTCTCGTTAAAATAATTGAATTAATAAGTTAACAATAATGAAAAAAATTCGAGTAAAAATAGAAAAGATTTGTTAAAGATTCCCGAAAGTTTCTTAGTTCACCTTATCCTCTGTACGTCCCACCGTTTCCGTCTCCTCTCGTCATTCTCGAGCTTAAGATGCCTCTTGTTGAATATTTCATCGTCAAGATTCTCCGTTCCTTCCATCGTATAACAACTCGTGTATATTTTGATCCTCCAATTCGGGACTTCCAACGAACTGCTCTCGTCGATCGGTGTCGATACTTTGTTATTCAGAGGATAATTCGGATCGCCTACAGCTGTGTAATAGTGTTCTTCGGTCGTTAAACAAGGTTCCTTCTTCAGCAAAGATTTGCCCTTTTTTTCGCTTTTTCTCGGTGATTCGTTCGTCGACGATTTTCCATCGGGTATCGTCGACGTTGTATCGTTGCTTATTGACGATGAGCACGAAACGCCGCGTTTCCTTTTACCGCCGGAAGTGCTCAATGGCGTGGGATCCGAACGTCTCTTCTTCTTGCCCTCCCAATCGTGTCGCGATTCACCGCCGCTTTCTTGTTTCGCATCTATTTTACTCGTACTGTCCGAAGATTCTTGTTTAACGGTCGTAATACCTCCGCTCGTGTTGAGTCTTATTTTGAAACTCTCGTTGTACGGCGTAACGACGTTTTCCAACTGAGAATTTTTGTGATGTTCGCTCGTCGCGACGATACCCACGGAATTTAAATTCGGCGGGGAACAGGGTCCGGTGTGATCGGATGCCAAAGAATTTTCCGTACTTTCGGATCTTAATTTCTGCAAATTCACCCGTCTGTCCATCCGCTCCAATCGCAGTTTTAGCTAAAACATCGGAAAAAAAAAAAATCTCAACATTCGTTACAACTTTCGATTTCCCAAAAAAAAATCATCCCTCGTCAAAATATCTTCGTCAAAAAAACGCTCGAAATTTTTTTTTAAAGATTTGAAAAACTCCCGCCGCGTGACAAACGTCACGAATAAATGTCTGCGTTCACTCGTGCGCATGCGCGCCGAATTAAACAAGTGGCGCCATCCCGCGTGCGAATTGTTTGACAGACGACGTGAGACATAACGGGAGTGCTGCGAAGACGCGCCCGATTATCGAAAGGCTTCGCTTCGTTGCTAATAATTTTTCAACGATTTATAGGTACAAAAAAAAAATGAAAAGAATTGGCGTTCGCAACGATGCGGGAGGTGAACGAAGACAGTCGAAAATTTCGAAAGAAAAGCTGCCATAAGGTAAAACCAATAAAATTACGATGATTCGTGTATTTGTGCAAAAGTCGGGAAGAGAGGGGGGGGGGGGGGGTGAAGGGGGGATACCATGCGGCACCGTGGCCAATGGCTCTCGCCTACCGTCTCGTTCTCCTGTCGCAGTGCCGCAAGAAGTTTGTCCTTAGTGACGATTTGTTCCGATTGTTGCTGTATAAGATCGAGATGCAGCAGCAATAGCTCTTTCAGATGTTTAACCTCCGTGAGATCATTATTACGAGCCTCGTTGCCTCTTAGCGGGCTTACGCCGAGGGCCGACGTTGCTGTCGCAGCGGCCGGAGTTGTTCCGCCGTCGGTCATACTCGCGTACATGTGATCGAAGGCACACGGAAAGCTGAGTATTCCGGCGGCTGCACTTTTGCTAGTTTCGCTGCCGCCGCTTTGATATTCGTGATTTTGTACGACGCCGCTTGTACGGGAGCTGTTGGTCGTCGACGAGGACGACAGGTGCTCGTTCATCGCCGCTACCATGTTGTAAGCGGCGCGTGCCGCTACCGTAGCACTTGCTACGACGCCCGGCGTCCCCGTACACGCCACCGACGTTAAAACAACTTCACGATAATCCGACGTTGTAACGATACCGCTTGTGCGTAAATCACGTGACGCACGTTCGCTCGTTGTCGTTACGACGTCCGTCAACAAATCACGATAATCGAGACCAACAACACCGATAACGCTTGCGTTAGACACGTTTGTGTTGTTCTTATCACCATTCACGAGTCGCGACGGCGAGGCGTTTGACATCTTCCCACCGTGGCGCCGTCGCGGCTCCAGCGATCATTTGTGGCCGCGTCGAGCGTACCACGCGCCCGACTCACGTACATCAAGCGTTTTTTTTTGCTACGCCACCCCAGTTGAGTTTTTTCCTTTTTTTTTTTCTTCCTTTTTTTGTCGCCGTCAATTTTTTTTCCTCGCGAAGTTTCTCGCGATACGCGCGAAGCTCTCGCTCTCCTCGGAATCGGTTCGGGTTACTGACAACCCTTTTAGTTACTACGACCGGAAATGATGATTTTGCGTAGACACGGGATTCGCGACAATAACGAAGTATCGATAGGACGCGCTCGCGAATTTTGCAGCCCGACAGGCTATGTTGTATATACGCGTTGCTTCTATGCCGTTTACTTTCTCGAGCGAGTTTTGTTACCCTTTCGTTCGGCCAGAGCGTGTTTACTGACGGAACGATGCGGAGCCGCGTTCGGCATTGGTATCACAGCGACATCTGACGAGTTTTAAAGGCAACCGGGCAGCAGCACCGGCTACTGCAACGTTTCCCGCCATTTTATTGCCGCGGACACGTGATTAAATCGAGAGTAACGAAAATTCGGAAATGTGGCTAAGCGCGTAGTTTGCTTTGCGAATTGTTACGAGAATGGTGCGAGTTGCTCGTACGAGATTACGGGATCGGATAATCTTCACGATAAAACTTCGCGAGTGAAGCACGCGATCAGATGAACTCCGAATGAAAAATATTGAGCTTCACAGTTGAAACACGCGATCGGATATGTCGTTTGACACAAAGATTAAGCTTCACGGGTGAAGCATACTTCGAGATCTGCGATTTCGGTGAGATTTTATTATTTAACCGATTAGCTGGACCGTTGTCACGAGAGCAACACGATTTTAACCCGAAAATTTTTCACGCGATCACAATTAGTTTTTTTACGATAAAACAAATAGGTATTGTTTTTCAAAGAGCTACAGAAAACGACAATGGAACGGCGTGAACATTGAAAATAAACACTTATGATCGACTGATACATTTTCGCGGTTCCGTTAGTGTTTCGTTGTCAAATTTAAAGTAACATTAAAAAATATGGCTTTCGCGTCCAAATTTTCGTGACGTTCGTCGAGTTGGCAGAGTTGTTTCTTACAAAACAGCTGACATCGTGTTTACATACGTTTTGGTGCAATTTTTTCAAATTCTACGAATAATTTCCGTACCACTTTGCATATTATTGTTGATTCGTTGAAATTCAGAGCCTCAGATTAGTAAAAACATAAGTTACGGCGTTAATAAATATTTTTAAAATTTAACTTTTTACATCGAAAAACGTTCGGTGTGACGAACACCATGAAGAATATCCAATTATCACGTTAAAATCGCACTTTTTAGTGTTTCTGAAATTTGCTGAACTTACCGAGTAAAATTTGGTCGATTAACGATTGGATTAATGTTCTTTATTTGGACAACGATTTATATATGTATATATATTAGCATCAAAAAATACGTATATCGCAACATATTACAGTTGTACACAGCAGGGTGATCGCGGACTTTCGTCCAGATACGATATGATACTCTTCGTTCACTCGCACCCTGGCGTTAGGTATATGTTTATTATCCCGTGACACACATGCAGAGATGCTTGACGAATTTTTATTTTGTTGTACCAAATATCATTGCATAAAATCTATTAACGGTATTTTACTTCGGATGGTGGGAAATAAAAACTGATTTTTTTTTTTTTTTTACGCATCGTCTCAAAATTAAAAATTATTGTTATCGGCGCATCGCGAGCGGATAGACGCTTGAAAAAAATCTATTTCGGGGTATAAACGATAGCTATTACTGGTTTTTTTTTTGTTTTTGTAATATAAAAGAACACACTAACAACTAAATGCTACAATTCTGTTTCACAAAGACTTACACGAAGTTACATCTATAAAAACATTTACAAATCAACGCAACGTTGTACAATCATTCGGATGCATTTTTCTATAGAGTTCTTTCTTTTTTTTTTTTATTATTATTTATTTATGCAATTTTTTGTTTTTTTTTTTTTCACCGTTTTTTCGACAATCAAAAACATTTCTCATTCTCGAAAATATTGTTTCGTGCTTTTCGTTATTAACGATTCGTTTACCGACGAGATTTGTGCTTTTCGCCAGTCTTTGTGTGTATATATCTTTTGTCAGAAAAATATTCATCTTCAAGCGCAGCGACGTTACATACTTATACAGTCTTCGGAAATAAACGAAAGACCCATATAGTTAATTCGTCGAACGCGAGACGCACGGCTCTCGCGCGATTGATATTATTATCGACTGCGAACCGATACAGCAAAATCCGCCGACTTTTTTTATAACTCACGCGTTCGTTTCAATTCATTGTAGATGTTGCCTATTATTTACGTACATTACATGAGTATTTGATTCATTTATACAAAGTAAAACAGTATAGAATATGATATTTCGAGAGAAAAAAAAAAAATAGTGAAACGCAATCAAACAATCGCATCGAATTCCTGAGACGCATATCGATCGATACACATTAGCAACAGGTTGCACGCGATCGTTTCATCGATCATAAATATAACACTGTTACGTTTGCTTTAATTTTTCATTGTTGATTTTTCCAAAAAAATTTTTTTTTTTTTTTTTTTTTTTCGTAATTTTTTTTTTCTCTTTTGCTCCGTTTCGACATGATTTTTTTTTTTTCAACTACACGCATACGTAAAATTTAACTAACTACGATATACATATATATATATTCAGTACATCTATGTACTATAGATTTTTTTTTATCTTCATATTTACAATTATTATGACAGGGGACATATCTGTGAGTTAGTGATGCTTCGATAAAATATCCCGCATTCTCGTTCCTCTGTGCTCTATGCTAAAATGACGAAAGCTGTCTGTCATGAGACTTTTTTTTTCAGTTTTGTTTTTCTTGTTTCTCTATTGGTTTGTTGCGTTATGCGATAATAAAAACTTTCTCTCTCTCTCTCTCCCGGTAGGATTCTTCGTTGTTCGCTTTACACAAACATAAAATAAACTTTGGCGACGCGCGATTTTCGATCATTTTTTCGCAAATTAATTTTTTTTTTTTTTTTTTTTTTTTTTTTTTTTTTCAAGTAATATTTGGATCAATTTATAGACGCCGAAAGATCGAAACTATTCGTATGGCTCCGAATAATTTTTACAAATTTTTTATTTGCGAATACGAAAAAAAAAAAAAAAAACATCGTATTAGAGCCGATGATACGCGCGAGCAAAGGTTAAAAAAAAAAAAAAAACACGAACGTTCTTCCGTGACTAGAGTCGAAATCCTTCAATCCCACGTAGCATTTCGTCCATCGCGAACGCCTATGTATATTCATTAAATCTATAAATATGTATATTTCATACTGACGAGTCGTCGATTCATTAAAAAAAAAACACAAAAAAAAAAAAAGAAAAAACCAAAATTTAAAAAGACTCGATAAAAAAAATGTCTTGTTCTACCATTCGCCGTGAGTCTATCGTCTCGTAAGCTCAATATTCGTTTTCTTTTTTTTTTTGTCTCTGGCAGTCAATTAAACTGCTCCTGCCGGGAATAAATAGGAACTAAGTTTATAAATTTACATAAGAAACGAGGCTTCGCATCGATAGTTTCGCAGTTCAACGAAGTCTTTCTGTATTAACAAAATAATTACGAAGAAAAAAAAAAAAAAAGAAAAAAATTGATGTACGTTTCGATCGGAAGACGAGTTCGTTGAACTGCGAAAGAAAAAAACATTAATCTGGAAGGATAAACCTCTATTATGCACTTCTTTTTTTTTTTTTTTTTTTTTTTTCCTTTTTTTTTTTTTTTTTTTTTTCGTTCCAACATTATTTGTCGTAAAGTTCGTAGATATCGCGTTCATCTCGCGTTTCTCATTGATACGATATCTGCCTAAACATGCTGCTTATCTCCTCCATCGTCTTGTTCTTCGTTTCCGGAACTTTCTTCCATATGAAGAAAGTGAAAAAGGCTTGAAGAGCGGCGAAAATTATGAAGACGTATGCGCCGAGTGCCTCTTGCAGCGGCAGGAATGCAACGGTAACGATGAAATTCGCTGACCAATTAACCGCGATGGCTACCGACGTGGCCGCCGGTCTCGCCGATTGATTGAAAAGCTCCGAAACCAAAAACCATGGGATGCTTCCGGGTCCGGTGGCGAAAAATACGACGAACAGGATGACGAGAATTATCGCGAAGTACGCAATTACGTTCGAATGGCCCTGAAAATTGAAGAAATAAAAATGAAAATTAATAAATAATCATTTGACGAAAAATAAATGAATAATTAATTTATTAAATTAATAATAAATAATAAATTATTAATTCAATAAATTAATATTATTAATATTTATTCGAGAATAAAAAAAAAATTTCTTCGGTTACTTACGACGAATACGAGACAAACAGCAAGTAGGGATGTGACGACGAACATTCCAGAGAATCCGAACAGCAGTAGTGTTTTTCTTCCGGCTTTTTCAACGAGAATAAGCGACACGAGAGTCATGACGACGTTCATCGCTCCGACCCCGAGACTTGCCGATTGCGCGGCGCTTTCATCGAGATTCGCCATCTTGAAGATCTTCGTCGAGAAAAACATGACGGCATTGATGCCGGAGAATTGTTGAGCGAACATTACCATTATAGCGATTATCAGAGGAATTCGGAGTGTCGGATTGACGAATAATTCGCGAAGAGTTACGCGAGGTGTGAGTTTCATGGATTCATATTCGGCTCTCATATCCTCCATCTCGTCATGAACGCCGCTGGTGCATCTTAGCCACGAGAGTGCGCGTTGCGCTTCCATATCCTTGCCGCGTCCGAGAAGCAGAAATTTCGGGCTCTCGGGACACAGCGGTAAAGTGCACATTTGGAAAATCGCCGGTACGATAGTCAGACAAAGAAGCAATGGCCACTGATCCTTAGTACCCAATATCTGTTGCATACCGAGAATCTGCGCGACGAGAATCGAAATCGTGATGACCAATTGATAGACCGTACCGACGGCGCCTCTCAGATGAATCGGCGATATTTCCGCGAGATACATCGGCGCAAGTCCGGCGTTGAAACCGGCGTTGATACCGATCAAGAATCTTCCGATAATTATCATCTCGTAGCTGTGTGCCATTTTTGAAAATCCCTCGAACAGCACAGTGAGGACGACGAGGATATTAATGAGGAGGAGACCACCCTTTCGGCCGAATCTATCGGCCACAGTGCCGACCAATGATCCACCGATCATACCTCCCACGCAGAATATCGCCACAGCCAACGACCAGATATTCGTAACTTCGCTGTTACTCGGCGGCACACCGTCCGATCTATTCGTCTTCTCATCTTTGATCCACTGCTCGATCAACTGTTTTCGGAGAAGAAAATTGCATTAGAATGTTTCGTGATGCTGATGATCGGTTGTATTGAAGATATCGAAGTTACGGAAGTTAAATCTCCGCGTTTGAAGATAAAAAAGGTAAGTAACTAATTATTATACTTTTAATAGCGAAATTTATTTGTTTGTATAAAATTTGTTACCAATTTTGATTCGTATGATACTTGTCAATAGTTTTTTTTTTTTTTTTTTTTTTACAAAAATTAGACTTAAGTTAATTAAAGGAATTTTTGTAAAAGGCAACTGAAGTCGAAACTTGGAAATCAATTACTATTATCAATTATTACTTTTTTAAAAACTTTTTTCCACACATCTTCCAGACATCTTTTTCAAACTATAGTTTCATTTACCAGTTCATCTTATCAGTGGAATGAATCAGAATCGGTATTTTCTTATCAGTTTATCTCATGTAATTCCTATGCTTTGTTCAACGGAGACTTTTGGAATTTTACTCAAAGCTTCTAAAAGCCGATGAAATAAAATAGTAAAACTTACCGCTTGTGGCGCGTTGACAACACCAGTATTGTAACCGTGTTGAAACGAAGAGCCGAGCGCAGCGGCTGCGATTGCGAAGAGCAAACGGCCATTGAGACCCTGAAAATGATAAATTTCTTGCATTAACAAACGCCTTCTTCCGTTCTTTCATTGAAACGCTTTTCTAAAGGTCAAAGAACGATTCAGTTGTGCATATAAAACAGACCTTTGGCCTTTAGCAACGCGATGAGATATAATTGCATAAACACCGCGAGATCGAGACACGCGAATGAATTCGGCAAAATTAAGATAATTGGTCAACGATCCTAAGATCGTCGTCTGTATGGAACGTACATATGGATCGGCTAATAGACGGGGGATGGGCTCTCGACGATCGTTTTCACGATGCTTGTTTGCATAAACTGTTGGATGAAACGAGAGCCCATCATTCAATTAAAGTTGGAGTCACATTTAGGAGGCAATCGAGTGGACTAGTTGACGCTAATTGAACGCATAGCATGGGCCAAATATAACTCTTCTCCACGTGGCTGAGGCGGCACTCTGTTGAATATTCTACATCGATACCGACCAATTAATTCGGTGATATTGTTTATCCGGTTTTAAGCGCTCGACGAACGATCTTGTAAATTAATAGGCGCGTCGCCCGAGTACTGACAATGTCGTCCTTGCGTGATCAACGCCGAGCCGTGACCCAAAAAGAACAAACGTTAACGTTATTATTACAATACATCGCGGCTTCACCGACAACGCGGACTATAAAATAGCAATGAAATCCGTGTTGATAGCTTGTGGTATAATTTATACTATAAATATAACTCTTTCGTGTGGACAAATCAAACATCGAGCCATGTATCGTACGGGATCTCGGTGGCCAATCGTCGTGGCGCTATTTCGAAACGTAAGATTCATTAAAAAGTATAATTGCGCTTGCAACCGCGAAGATTTTTACATAGGAACGGTGTTCACGCGCAAATTCTTCCGGTAGGCAAACGAAAGGGATTTATCAGAGTTGTCGGTCATTTTTTTTGTTTTTCGATGATTTTTTTTTTTTTTTTTTACGCGTTCGACGAATTTGTGATACGAAGTGATGGTTTTTATTTATTTTTTAATATCGTTCAATAAATTAATGCGTGCTGACGAATTGATCGAATTATAGATCAGAAAAATCCGCAGAAAATATATGATGAGAGAAAAATTGATAGAAAAAAATGTAACACTACGCGCCGGTTGCGCGTCCAAAATTTATCACCTATTATCAATGGTTATCTATCTTTACATGACGAAACTTCGAACTTTGCAGACTTCGCGGACCACTCTGAAAAATCTTTGTTTTGTTATTTATTTTTCTTACTTTTCACTTAGAAAAAATGATTAATTTTTTTTCCCCTACAAAGCGATATTAATACCCTTATAATATCGTCCAATACTTTGCAAACAATACGTTATTTAATAGAAAGAAATTCATTCAAACATTTTTCCACCTGTTTTATACCGCAATCCTTACGGAAGTTTTCATTTCGAATAACTCGACATCGCGGATACCACAGTTTCACTCTTTATATTCCATACAACGACTGTACTATATGTTTGTTTTTTTCTTTGCCGCGGCGAAGACGGTGAAAATGTTTTTTTTTTTTTTTTTTCGCATTTTACAAACTGCACACTCCGGCTTACCGCTCTCCTGATGTACGGCATCGAGGCTCGTCTAACTGATATTTCCAAAACCATGTGAACGATTTTCCCAGTGGGCCCTTTTTTTTCGTAAGAAATTTTTTTATTTTTTTTTTATTTTTAATTAAATTGATTTTTATTTTTATATCCCCAATATTTTTAACGCGATTTCCGATGATTCCGCGAGAAATACTTTAAAAATTTCTCGTCACACGATATTCGAACACTGAGTTACAACGTCGGATATTCGGTGTTTTATGTGCTTTGATTCTCGTTTACGTTGACTACGGAGTCAGCAACGATTAACGCGTTTTTCACCGTCGCGGTAGAGCACGTGCGGTCGACTGGATGGGTCGACACCCCGTGCGATCTCTTATAGCACGTCGACTATGCTACTTACTTATTCTCGAGTCACGAGAACGCTTTTTCAAACATCGTTCGACCGCGAAACTCGCAATAACTAATGCGTGCATATATATACGTATATATGTTTATGGATACATATATATAC
This sequence comes from Buathra laborator, assembly GCA_934046635.1. Taxonomy (NCBI): domain Eukaryota; kingdom Metazoa; phylum Arthropoda; class Insecta; order Hymenoptera; family Ichneumonidae; genus Buathra; species Buathra laborator. Next base: position 17,646,425 of record OW203895.1, on the reverse strand, counting down.
ATACATTGATTATACTAAGTCGCTAAGTGACGCCCGGAGCGGTTGTTACTCACGAATTTATTCTCCGTTTGTGTCGAACCAACAACGGCCTCTCGAAGTAATTTTCTGTTTGTCGCCAAATTATTTTCAAATGTTAAATAAAATTTAAACCAAAGGATGTAACGTCATTGTACTCATTACTTCGATAATAATAATAATAATAATAATATGTTACAATCATAATGATTATTATATTTATTGTTATTATATTGAATTATCCAAATTTAGAGAATTCTCAGTGTGAAAGACAGTAATACTGTTTTGTTTTTCACATACAAATTAAGCTGTAGCAATGACGAATATTCGTTTCATTTTCAAAGCTATTCAACTCAAATTTTCTTAAATAAACACCGTGTCAACGTCACAAACAGCCTTTGCTGAGATATGATAACGAGTTGTTACATCAATGTCGACCGCGTCATTGTACTGCTCTCTGAAGATCTTTCAAAATTTCCTTCTTCCGGATATAAAAAAAATATGGAAATCAACGTTTTTTTTTTTTTTTTTGGAGTTAAAAAAATTTGTTTCTTTCGAGAATAAAAAAGTGTGAATGAAATTGAAGGCTAATTTATAGTTTCGTAAAAATTAGAATCGAATGGGGTTCGTTTTTTTTTTTTTTTTTTTTTCGGAGTTTATAAATTATTCATCGAGTTTCTGTTCATATTGACGAAAATATGAATAGAATAGAATCCGAATTTTTTCGTCTGTAAAAAACGTAATGTGAGTAGTCGGTATAGCAGAACGCGTATAGCACGATTAGCTCCTATTTACTTGTGCGATAGGTTACGGTGTTCGTAGAAATAGAGTTTTAAAAAAAAGAAAGAAATAAAAAGCTTCTCAGATGACGATACGATGAGGTGATCGGGGTTAGCTGGGTCAGCGGTAAAATATGTGCGAAGTCAGATGCAACTCGCGTGGCGAACGGAACTGTAAACGTTCTCGACGAATGCACCCGCAACTCGCGGTGGGCGGACGAACCGAACGAGTCTGCGATTTTCGATGCGATAAAAACAGTAACCGGACTGTAAATATAGTACATAACTTACGCATACTATATAGAGATGGCAGCTAATGCCCTCATAAATACACAAATCTTTTTGCGGCTGTAGCTTATTCATTACCGCATATATGTGTATCGCTTTAACCAGACGAGGCTCACTTGCGGCGCCACAGATAATATGCTGATTATCCGTCATTACGAAGGCTGTACGTGGCAATAATTACTTAGTAGCAATGTTTATCATATCTCTCAAGTTTATCTATAAATCGCCGAAGCTATCGATCGTTTGTTACGTTGACTTAAATTTTATAGGAATGGAACAAAAAAAAAAAATTATAGTAAGACATTAATTTATTTTCGAAAAAAATGATTTAAAAAGCCTTTTTAATTCGGCTGATGAAAATAATGATATTAAAAAATTTCGAAAAAATTAATTAACTATTATAATATAATAATACAGCAAAATTTTGTCCATGGAACAAAAAAAATTGAATTCGTCGAGGTTTTACGATGAAAAAAAAAATTTAAGGTCATAAATGTTATAGTCTAAAATTAATAAAATAATGTAATCGATTTTTTTTAATCGCAGAATAATATATAGGAACATTCAATGTAAAAACTATGAAATATAAATTATCACGACGGACATAGGAATTTTTAATAAAATCTATTTCTATGAATTGGGTGTGAATAACGAATCGCATATGAAGAGTAAATATTGTTTTTGCGTGACGCGCCTTTTAGATACGCGCACCGGCGACGCTGGCAATGAATCAAATCGGTACTATACTCATAATCCAAGTCTCTTGGCGCTATGAACGTTCTGCATGCATAAGGCGCGAAGAGACGCGCGCGAATACACGAGGACGTCGGAGGCGCGATCGATTTACTCGCGAAACTATTGGTCTCAACGACGGTCGAGCCTCTCTCGTAGTATTATCACTATATACGTGTTTTCATGCACTACATGCGCTTTCGGGGCAAAGGCGGAATCTCTCGGTTTTTTCGCGTAATTACGCGGTCGTTACAATGAACTCGAGGATACAGCGATAAACAGTATCTCCGAGAGATACCATTACCGTTTTCGAAATGGAGATACGTATGGCGCTTCGCTTCTTTCCGCGAATCTTCGATGTTCTCTTATGAATGAAGCGACACTATCGTCGTATCATATCTTTAAATGCAACACGACGAGAGAAAAATGGGGGAAGAATGACAATGCACTTTGAAAAATTATAATGATTTTTTTTTACGATCTACCGATTCGTTAAATTATGCAATTTCTTATCGCGAACTTGCGATACGTATTGTCTTTGAATGTATTTTTAAATCTTTTCATTCTCGTACATAAAAATGCAATGTCGAGTATCGAATGAAATATTCGAGGTTTCAAATTTCATTGAATTTTTCGAATTTTTTCATTTTTCTTGTTTTTTGTCGGATTCTTGAAAGTTTTATTTTTATTTTTTTTTTTGTAATAAATATGCACTATGAAACGTGTCGAAGAAAATATTCGAAATTTAATATTTTCTTGAATTTTCCTACTTGCAATTTTTTACCACCGTATTTTTAAAATTTATATTAAAGTGAATGAAATTTTCATGTATTTTTGCGCATGTCGCGGAAATCCGAAAAAAAATGTATAATTTTCCGATCAGAATTTTATCTGCTCAACAACGTACGAAGGACGAAAAATAGATTTTTTTTCTTGACAATGTTTACGGAATTTCAACGTTTGAAAATTCTTTGAAATATACCGGATGTAATCGTCAAAAGATTAATTGTCGTTTCAAATAGTTCGTTACGGAAGAAATGCCAACATTGCTCGTCCTCGCAATCTCGCTTTGCTCTCTCGTCAGTGATTTTTTTCTATCTCCGTTATAAGTCTTGTAGCGTCTCGTCATCTATTAATTAACTTCTATGTAGCCTACGAAGGAAACGACCTCGATGTAATGGAACGCGAGATGCTTAGCTTAATCCTTCTTCCTCTCGGCCTGAGCGACAATTGGCCCGAAGGTACATAGATGACCGCGTCTCTTCCTAACGCGTCTTCGCGTACCGGTCAACGCAAAAATACGAAAATGGCAAAACCTCAATTCGTATTGTCATTTATGTCGTATTTAATTACTCCGTACTTTGCAAATCGTATTAAAAAAAAAAAAAAAAAAAAAAAAAAAACGAAACTATTTTGTTAGTTAATTGAGTTTTTTAAAAAATAGGATAAAAAAATTCTTTGGCGTTCGTTTAAAATTTTTTTCTATCGCCTATTTCTTATCCATTTTTTTCCGCTAATACTTTTGTCAAGCAAAAACTTATTTTATCGTTTTATTTTCGTTCGAAGTAAGTTAAATTTGAATTTTCAATTGTCTGTACTCTCGAATCGTCAAAATCATTAAAAAAAAAAAATTAAAATGTCCATTAATTCTTTTTTATTCGAACAAATTTCGGAACATTAGTAACAATCGTATGTTACACAGTAAAGCGTAAAAAACGATCTTTCGTTCGGTCTGATATCACACGAGGTATTACTACTTAGCGATTACCGCTCGAATCGAATAATTAATAGTAAAAAAAGACTGTTGAACACTCGTTAGAATCGGCAGTTATTTAACAATGCAACACGCACCTCCTGATGTTTGAGAAGCATGACGACAAAGTTTGGAAGAACTGAGACTATTAAGTTACGTCTATATACGTCGTCGTCGTGTAGTCGCGGTGGAACTCGCGCCACTGGCGAACATGACGACGACGTCGTGCCCCCAAAGTGCTCGTATACGAGGCGACGAGTGTAAATTCCAGACACGACATAGAAAGAGACGGAAAGTGAGAGTGTCGGCTCTTCCCTCGTCACGTACACGCAACGAAGTTCCCCCTCTCCGGGACCCCCGTTTTTTTTTTTTTTTTTTTTTTTAGCGACACAGACCTACGCACGTTTCCCCCTTTCTCTCGCTTCGCCGAACATTACGCATTCACGCACACCGACGCGAAAAAAATTCCCTAGCGAGAAGTACGCGAATTAGCGGCGAGGAGGGAATCCTCTTCTATTGGTTGAGACGGAGGTGTGTCGCTCGTGGGACGTTGCGATTGGACGAAAAGTCCGTCGAGCCTCCGCTGTACAATAAGGTGCAATGTGTGTTCACACATGCGGTGTGCACACTAAAAAAACCCGCGGAAACCGTCAGCCAAGAATAGAAACGAGTACTCACACGCGCGCATATGGAGTCTCGCGGTATTCTCATTGGGGTTTATAACACTAACTGTTTCTGCGACAGCAACGGTATATCCTACGATGAGCAACGCTAAATAAGTTTCGTTCGCGATTTCGTTAAACCCATTATGAGACGATGGTTTTGCTATATTTAAACGGGGGTCGAGAGAGTTCAGATTCGATAAAAATCGCGTTTTGCATATCTGAAATGCTTATCGCACTGAAGATGTGTTCTTTTTTTAGTACGAAAAATAGTCGATACCCAGCAATGAAATTACGAAAACTTTTTTTTTTTATCAGTATACTGATTTAAAAAAGAGCGACGATGAAAAAAATGTTAAGAAATTTAATGCACTGATACTGGAAGTTTTTATACATAAATTGATACATTAAATTCGATGTACGATTATAATAAAATATTAATGTATGGTATGAAAAATCGGTACTTTACTTTTAACAATTTATTTTAATTTTGCTATAAAAATTCTTTAAATTACTGTAAAAATTACTTCCGATACTGGTATTGGAAGCTTTTATGCATAAATCGTGTAATAAATTTCAGGCAAATGTGTGTTGAAATTTTAATCATTTTTTTGGAATTTAACGGAACTTTTGCTAATTTTAATGTAATTTTTTTTTTACATTTTGTAAATTTGCAGTTTAGAGTATTTTTATTTCCGAGGAAATGAAATTTACCATTATTTTTTACAGTGACGAGTAGTAAATGAGACAATGAAGGAAATTAGTAATTTACTTAACTTTCGAAAAGATTTCGAACGAAATTTAGTGAATTAAATTAATTTTCCAAAAAAAAATCACAATCAGCCTGTGAATTTCTCAAGTCCAGTGATTTCGCTCAAAGAAAACTTTAGGAATATTCTACAATATCTCTATACAATAATATCTCTATCTTTGTATCTCTCCCAACTTCTTTATTTAACTGTTTGTTCAACTCGTTGAAATACTAAAAGCAATCACTTTTTTAAATAGACTATTAAAATTCATTCTTTTAATTGTATCGTTGTAATCGTGATAACTATTATCGCCGAGCAGTGATATTTTTTGTTATTGAATATCGTTCGACAACTCGCAGTGTGCGTTTGAAATTATGCACACTGATTATATAGTTGCGCCGCGTAAATAAAAAATTTGCAAAAAAAGTTTTGCATGTTAATTCATCATTAGCCGGAGCGTTCGCTACATTATCGATTGTAGTGGACATTTTTTTATATTGTTTCGTAAGTTGCCTGTAAATATATTATTGTTTAGTCACCGAATCTTAACGCGCAATAGTATTGATAAAATGTGTATACAATATACAGATAATTATTGAAATTTCGTTATTAACCAATTTAATTAACGCAATTTTCCGGATTTCTCGATTCCTTGGTTAATTATTTGAAGGTTTTAAAGTTCCTACATTAATTCGTTGCTAAATCTTTATGCAAACGTCAGCATTGCTAAAAATACGTAAACATTAAAAATAATAAAAGTTACACTTTTTTTTACAAAATACCTAAAATTACGCAATTTATGAAATTTAACATTGTTTTGAAATACTTCGGGTCCGGTAGATCCATGTGCTGTTGTAGAGTTAAATAACTCAAACGACTATTACATCAGAAACTACCGGTTTTTATTCTTCTCCGGATACCAACACGCGGTATATGTGGCTTTGCCATGTGTAACCTTACTTTTCACGTTCTCACGTTTCCTAAACTCAATGCCGAACCGTTTTATTTTTGCGCAGCAGGTATAACGCACAAAAAGGGCTCCGGTTGCCGTAGTGCGCGTCGCCGGAGAGAACAAAGGTTCCTTTCATTCGTAGTTCGTAGGTACTTACGAATTAAATTCTCAAATGAATTTCATAGTAGTGAACAACCGGCTTTCGAATATAACGAAGAAGCATTAAACCGACGATACATTTACTCGAAAAAATCATTTTCGGAGTAAATTTTCAATCGTTCCGACCTTAAATTTTTATTCAATTTTATGTTAAATTTTTTTAATTATTATTTTTTTTTTTACTTCGCATTGATATTCAGTAATCTTTATCTTCATATTCCGACTCCAAGATTTTTTTTTTTTAGCAATATTAGTTATAAAAAGTAGTCGAAGCTTTTGCAACGTTTCGCGAAACTCGTTTCTCGATATTAAAATGTACGAAAAAATTTTATAATATTTTGCATGTCACCTTGAAGAATAACTGTACGATGACGGAATCGAGGCAATCAAGAAAGAAGGTGAGGTCTCTATTGGCTGCGTTAATAAACCAAACCATAGATTGAACTTTCGCGTTTCTCAGTACGTATCGACCGAAATGCCCTCGAGTCCTATTCGTTCCGCTCGCCTTCGAGTGTCGATAAACTTTCGAATGACTAATCCAATGACTATACGAAGGGCTCACATTCAATATTCAGATAAAATCTTTTCGAGTGAATTTTTTAAATTTTCTCCCAAATTTTTCATTATTCTCCGCGGAACTTTTTCAACGGAAAAAATTTCATTATTCTCCGCGTTATGTTTCTGCAATTGGAGTTATCGAACAAATCGAATTTTTTTCTACGCTGGAATCGGTCGGTAGCGCGTATCATCGACCAGTCGTCTAGACGCCAGACGCCCCGACGCCCACGAGAACACTAGACAAACAGATATTCATAGCCCTATAACTATACGTAACGGTTAAAGGAAATCACGAGACCTCAGCGAGCCTCAGCGTTAATCCGAAGAGTCTCTCACTTCCGTCGTCGTCATATTATACCGCGCGGACCGCGTATTATGCCGGACCAATTATATTTCATTCTTGAGACTTCAAAATCGCGATGAATATCTCCCGAGACATTTCAATCAGTCGTTTCTGCATAATAATAAGAACGAAAAAAATGGGTTTTCAACGCATAGCATCGCAACGAGATGAAAAAAAACTCGAGTACATACGGAGGATGACGATAGGCTCATTGTAACATTTTTGTATGAGACTTGCATAACAATTAATTAACCTGTGTGCCACACGTGCGTCACGAGTGTCACAGGATCGCTAAGACGGTCCTCCTGACACACTTTCATATCGCAAATAATATCGACATTCGTCATGCGATTATATCGAACGCTTATCTACATCGGAATCTAAAATTCGTTAACGCATTCACGATAATCCAATAATTCCCACATTACATTTCGAATTATGATCGACCATCGGACCCGCAGAATTTCGTCAAAAAGATTAAACGAGACGCTAAAAAAAATAATTGCGGAAGATTTACGTGGAAATTTTACGTTATCCGCATGAAAATAAAATTATAAAATATATGCAAAAATATATTGAATTCGGTGGTTTTATATAATTAATATACTAATTATATAAATTTTTATATATTTTTAAAAATATATTCGTAAATGTATCTGTGATATACGATTTTTCCGATGAAAATATATTGCATATATTAAGACATATTTTTGATATACGTTTTTTTTGCATATGTTTCATATCAGTAAGTTACGTACGTTACTCAAGAATCGGCTAAAAAATGGCCAACGAAAAAGTCCGCAATCATTGTGCAATAATCAGAGACTACGAAAAAATGAAAGTGAAATATTAAAATTATATCGAATGGAATTACGATAAAATTATCGAAATCTTTGTTTTTCTCAATAACTTGATTTTTTTTAATCCAAAGTTTAATTACTTGAAAAACAAACTCCACTATCGCATTTCGATTGAACGGTAAATTCGCTGGAACTCGGTGCAGAGTTCAAACAAACGTTCTCAATAATAAAGATTATGTTAAACAAAGTCGAATAAGATAAGAGAATCTCTGTTTTTTAGTCTCAGCAATTATTCCTTGAATATCGAGTGTTCTTTTCCAATCATAAATTACGTAAACTTATCGAACTATTTTTCGAAAAATATGAAAAAAAAAAAAAAAGAAAAAACAATACGAATAGCTAAACATTCACAAGTATTGTGTATGGAATATCTTCCGCTAACAATCCGCTGATAATTCCTTAACAATACCTTCCATTATTAAGGAATTATTAACGGTCGTTAAGTTTTCGTCACTTTTTGCTATAACTCACATGACTTTGACGTTAACAAAGAATTCTCAAAAAAAAAATAAAATCGCATTTAACGGGCCGAATGAAATTAGTCTCAATTAGTTCGAAAAAAAAAACATATTTCACGGCAAAAACGAAATTCGTCTCAACCGAGTCTTTCGTTCCAATAATACGTTACCTTCAACGCTGGTAGCCCCATCCTGAATTAATAGTCGTTTCGAACCGCGCGATATCGTCAATATCGAAATAGAAGTAAATATTTCCGTAGACTATCTCTTGTATATTCCTTGCCGTTTATTATGACCAAAATAAATCACATTCCCTCGTCTTTGAACTTGAAACTCTTCCAACTTCAAACTCGTCAGTTAATATAATAACGAATTCGTAACCACGAGACGAAAAAAATTACAATAAAATAACGAGAACTCTGCGCCTCGTTTTTCTTTCCGTTCAGCGTCTTCGTCTCTTCTTTTTCTTTTAATACAAATTTATTCCCACATTAGCGTGCGTCCAGCGCCGCGTATTTTCCGTTTCTTCGTTTTCTATTTATTTTTATATATATATATTTTTTCTTTATTTCGTTCTCGACGCCTCGTCGTTCTTTCTTTAGCTTTCGGAGTTCTTCGATCTTTCAACGTTCCGCGCGATCGTCTTCGTTTAACGTCCTCCGTTTCCCAGACTTTTGTCAGCGACTTTCACGCGGTCACAATCGTCCGAAGCTCGAGAGCTTCGTTCGGATTCAAAGTTCGATGAGATTTCGTTGACTCCGAAAATCGCTGAACACTTTCACAAACGACGGAAGTCGAATCTTTGATAGCAAAAATCTCTTCTATTTCAAAGTTCCGAAGACTTTTATATATTCCTTCTCTCGTAACAGTTTTTTGCCCCGATCTACGGCGCCTCGATCTATCGTCGATCCGTTAATCCGATAGACTGAGTGACGAGAGAGCGTCGAAGTTACTTGCGAGCCTCTAGAATGTCAGACGAATGAGTTCTGCATGTATTTGTAATATGAAGATTACAGGTGTTAACGTCAGGCGGGAACGTCTGTGTCCACTCGCACGCCGATTTCACTGTACTGTCACACTACGAGATTCGAGTCCGGGAAGGGAGGCGTGTAACCTCGCGTTGCTTATATTCTTCTCCCACCTTTCACCCTCGTAATACAGACGGCAAAGAGGAGCCGAGAAGAGACAAAAACCCCCACGAAACTGCCTACTTCTCGATTTCTAACGTACACACAAACGCACACACGCACACCGCGTTCAATAAATATATATACACATCTCCTCGTCTGTGTACTTTGTACGTTGCGGTACCAACGCCGGATACGGCCCCTTAATGACGAGCACACTAGTCGACTCGGGCACACGAATGACCAATTTTACAATCAAGATATATTGAACCTGACTACAGTCTGCGTAGTTGTTATATATATACGCTCCCCCTCCAGCGCGCGAGAGCAATTTTTATCAACTTTATATTCACGAAACTTTATGGCGGAAAAAAAAATTTCGTCTAATTTTTTTTTTTTTTTTTTTTTTTTTTTTCACTTTCGGGGTAAGTGGACCGCGACGAGAGTTAAAAGAGTGCTTTTGCCACGGGAACGAAACCTAAAGTGACTCGGTATCGAAACAGCGTCCCCCTGATATACGAACTTTTCTCCACCAGACCGCCGACAACTGCACACATATTCTCTGATATGATTAAGTATGTGTAACTCTACAAGCGAATCGCGTGTATCCCGTGACGAATGTCAGAAGGGCGTATTTTTCCGCGTTTGAAATAACGAGATACAGACTTTTGCTTTTATGTAGACGATACCACGAAGGCGTAAGTGTGTTTGCGTAGTTATCGTAGTGTGGGATGCTAGTGTAAGCAACGACCGAAAATCGCGGCGAAGTCCCGAAAGACACGGACTTTGGGAAACGTGGCCGTGTGCACGGAATTTTTATTTTTTTTCTGTACTGAAACCGACCGCAAGAGATAAAACTCGCGAATGGTCAAATTCCAATAGCCTTATTTTTCCTGTGTATACGAACGAAATGACTTTCAGAGGTTATTTCACGGAGTTTTTACGAGTCTCTTATAATTTTTTCGTCGAATGTTGTTGTTATTGTATCGATTTATTTATCCATTTTTCGATTCTATTTTAAACACGTGAAACACAACTTCTCGATAAATCGATAAACTTATAATTAAATTTAACCGTTGGTTATATGATCGATTAATTGACGATTGAACGATCGAAATCGTATTTTGACGGCAAAATTGGAGGCGCGCGTTTAAAATAATATAAAAATCATAAATTTCGATCATTTTGGGGAGTCGGATTTTTTATTGAAACGACGATTTTTAACGACGATACGTATATCGAACTTTGATAACCGAATCATTTGGTGTAGCGGTATATATCGCGAGTTACATAATTATTTAGTTTCTATGTGGAAGATATCGTTCTCAGTTTCGTCGGATCATAAAAACTGCGGCAAAAATAGATTTTTTTTCCGCTAATTGGATGTCGTTATCGAACGATCGCATTTTTAATTGCTCAGAAATCATTCTATAGGAAATTTTTTTATTTATTTAACCGCTTGCTATTACAACAGTATTTCATATTTTTTCATATATTTTTCAGAGAAATTCGAACTAAATGTACAAAAACTACGACTATTTTCTATTATCGTGTCGTACATTCAAACGATTTTATCAAAAGTAAATTATTTAGGGCGATTTTTCGGAAAAATGTTTAGTATAATTTCGCGAAATTTTCTAATTATCGAAATTTTCTCCGCGCTAATATGTATTTCCTGCATACATATATAAGCGTCTAAGGTACGTTCGGTCACATAGTCCCAGAAATTAGATTAATTATGACCCGAGATTAACACAGCGCAACGGTACTGCGTCTCAAGATCGTTAGAGTCGTTTAACGCACTTTCGTTTATTAATTCAGCCTCTTCGAAGCTCGGAACTTCCTCGATAGGAACTGAAGCGTATAATGCAATGCAACAAATGTCAATGAAAAAAAAAAAATAAATTCCAAGCCGCTAAGTCGGGTTTATAAAAAATGTTTCTCCGTGTGGGAGAAAGTGAAAGTTACGAATTCGATTCAGATTAATACAATTGCGTTCTTTCACTGTTCTCGTAGACTCGAAAGGTGTCCTCGTCCGTCGAAGAATGCGCACGAGTTTCGCACACCCACGTGCGAAACCAGTTGTCGCCACACACCCGAACGGACACGCGTATTATGAATAATTCTATAGTTCCGCTTCGCGAACGGAGCACGAAGATCAGAGAATCGTGTGTCGTTGCTTCGCATATTGCAATTGTTATGTTATTGTTACGATGAGTGCGTCGATATTATCTGCGTAATGTATACCACAACGTTTTATCGAATATTGCAAAAAAATTGTTGTCGAGCAATTGAATAAAAATAAAGAGTTTTCCGCGAAAAAGTGATAAATTTGCGTAATGAATGTCGCACTTAAAAAACAATTATCCATCAGTGAATTCTTTCTCGTAACATGGCAACGAAGAATCGATTTTTTAAAATATTTATATCCAGAATCGATTGACCGCTATTTTCTTCTCATTTGCATAAATTTACTTTATCATATTGATTTTTTTTCGATGTATTATAAAGTGAATATTATTTTTTTTTGTTTCATTTCAAATTTAAAATAAACATCATATCAGTAATCTTTTTTTTCACATTGCGATGTTTTAAGAAAAACCCTTTGATTTTTTAAATATAATTGATTAAACACATCGCGCTTTCAGCGCGATAAATTTTTGAACGTAACATTTACTTACAAGCGCCTTCTTTTCTTTCGAAGAAAACACCGAAAATGAAAATTATTCGACGTTTATTCACGGAAAGTAGAAATTTCGGAGTATGCGTCACGCGGATGAAAAAAAAAGCGAAGTCATTGAGTTTCAATGCTCGCGAGGAAAATTTTCCAGAGGCGAATAATCGGTATCGCCGTTTGCAAGACATCGAAGTTGGAACCTCTCTTCTTGAATAAACATTTCGGATTTAATGTTTATCCGCGAGCCTCCGCGCGACTCCTTTGATTACTTGAAGTATCTCGAGGTATTTATAGCGGTAGCGAGAAATTGTAATCCTCCAGTAATAGAGAGTTTTACATTATTAATAATATAGTGATTTTTTTTTTCGAAGTTTCATTTCAAAATTTGAAGTCTTTGAAATTGAAGCTTTTCGATCGAAAATCAATGATTATTTTCCGCGACATATTTATTTATTAGATAATTCATAAATATTGCTGTTTACTTATCTAATTATTTATTTATTTCATTTTTTTTCGTGTATTATCGTCGCTAAAATTCTATTGGATAATTGCCAGTTGCCGATCACGTGTACAAAAAAAAATGTGCGATCCACTCGACTACACAGTAGCAGCGATTAATTGATTATTATGTAACATCGCAATCTGCGGAGCTTTAGATTTCGCGATAATCACGGAGCCACTAAACAGCTAATCAATCGAACGTTGACAAACTTCGGACTAAAAGGCTGCAGCTATGAGTTATAGATAAAGACCCAACGGGAGTGTCGATGTCAAGTCGAATAATTGGAATTAATCGCGATCGTTAGTTACGATGGCAACAATATCAAAAGTGAATGGCAAACCGCTCCGCTTAGTTGGATTAAAATTGACCTCGAATTCTCCACGAGGTCAATACAAAAACTCAGCAATGACCTCATTTCCCCGATCTCTTCGCTACTCGTCTATATATCAAAAGAAAAATAAATCCGTCAGTGGATTCTCGATTAAGACAACCAAACGATGCAAAACAGCATCTCATTTAGGTATCTTCCCGACAAAAAAAGTCCGCTGAAATCGTTTTCCTCAAAGTTCTCAAAGAATTTCAAAATAAAAGAATTACGAAAAAATAAATCGAAAACTCAAATGTCTGCGGAAATCACGTAAAAACGTATTATAATAAATTTCAAATTTCAAATCGTAAACATTTTTTATTAATATTAATATTGAATATGATTCTTAAAAATGTTAACATTAATCAAATTAATATTCAATACTAATAATATTCATTAAATATTAACTTCATTAATATTAATATCATCAATTTTTTTTTCCGTATATTCTGATTTTTTTCGAAATACATCGAGAAGTTTGTAAAAAAAAAAACGATTATCGCCCGCGCGCTCCACTTTTTTATTATTATCAATATCAAACAAGAGGAATTCTTTATTCCATGGACAAGCGCGTATCATTCACCGTCGACACTTCTTACACCTTCGATAATGGGAGTAGTGCACTTGGTTTGTCGTTTGCTCGAGAGCAAACAGATCGGAGCTCGTTGGTTGAGGATCGTTTAAGTACCCCGAGGATATGTATGCACAAGTCTGATGATAGACGTTGAAACGTGTCGCGATTATTGGACACGAATGCGAATAATAAAGTCCTTGAGGCAATAATACATCATAACCGTTTCATATTTCAATGTTGCGCTGTACGCGAAAGTTGACAACCCATCGGCTCGATTAATATCACGAATGAAACGAAGGGTTTTTGATTACGCAATTCGTGGTTTGGCGCGCATATGATATGTGTTATTTTTTTCATTTTTTTTTTTTTTGCGGTACTCACATAATCCTTATTCGCCGTCGTCTGATGCGTGTAACATAATTAATCGAAAGCAACGATTTTAATTAATATAATTTGTGATATGCTATTCGCTGTTCAAATATATATGATCGATTAATGTTGACAAATGAGGAGAGAGTTATTGAACGCTGTGTACATATCTGTACCTTGTAGAATTGGATTGTAAATTCGCAATTAATTACCTTCGGCGCCGGAGCTAAAGCGGTTGGCGTTGATGGTTGCTCCTGAATTTCCTCTTTCGACTGGGAGATCAAATTGTATTTACAAAATAGTCGTTAGTACACAATTTCCTGATGAATGTGAGGGTTATATGTTATCAATTATTAAAGCTTTCGAACTGAAACTATGATACTTTGGGACTTTGAAAAAATTGATTGTTTCATACCAATGAATTTAATTTTTGCATATTATGTGACAATTAAAAAAAAATGTATTCATTTTTTTTTATTTTAAGGGTGTATTGTTACATTCTCAGTGAAATTTGGGATTCAGACAAAATTTTCATTACTTTGAGATAAAAATCTGAAAAAAATCAACTATATAGATGGTGTTAAGAACATTAATTTTGTTTAATAAATCATTCGAAAACCTGACTTTCTTTTAGCAGAATTAGATTCGAAAAATTTTCTGAATACATATGAATTTTTAAAGAATTTTTAATAATTTTCGAAAATCCCATTTTTCGAATATCGTCGATAAAAGAAATTCGAAAATTAGAAAAAAAATAATTTAAATTGATGTGTATTCAGAAAATTAACAATCAATTTCTGTCATAAAAAAGTTAGATTGCAGGAAGATCCGTTAAAAAAATGTTTGTTTCGATTTTGTTAATGAATTTCCGACATTATTACAATGCAAAATTGATGTTGTTAACACTTTACGGTTGATTTTATTTTTTGTTTTTTCAAATTTTCTCCCAATGCGAAGTATTCAAAATTCTCTCTGAATCTCACATTTGGCTTTTGGCTTTTTTAATTTGATTTAAAATTTGAGCGGAAGTAATATCAGATTTGACATCGAAAGATTTAATATGAAGATAATATTGATGTGAGATAAAATATTTATTACCTTTTCGACGTCCATTGTTGGAGCAGCTTGAGGAAGAAATAAATAGGTATAATTTTTATTTGAATAGGTTTGAATTGACGCGTGTTGGAAATTAGGCAGTTGCGTAGAGGGTTGGTGGTTAGTATGAGGGCAATAGTGACGTTAACACTCCTATGGACTATGGAAAAATTCGACGTTCTCTCATCTGTTCACCCGGAACTCCAATCACTCTCATCGCCGCTACTTGATTTCGTCGTGAAGGGCTTTCGATCGTCGATTATCGATTCGTCGCTACGTACTTTAACCCATACGCTGTACTTCGAAAAAAAAAAAAAAAAAAAATTGCTTCAAATTTCGACGACCCTTATCGTGACCCTTACACCGGCAAATTCTTAGTTTACCATTGACTTATTGCAAAAAAATCAAATTTCAATAAATAAAAAAAGTTCGGTAAATATCTCATTAATGAACGGTTAGCGATTATCTCTATTGACTTATCGTAATATCGATGAATTAAGTTTCCTTATAGATTTATTTTATTAATCGATCTCCGACGAACACCGATTGACAATTTTTTTCTGTCAATCACGTGGCTCTCAGGTGAAATTTCTATTTTTTTATCACCCTAAAGAATTTTAAAATGGATACAATGTGATAATCGAACTTTGAGATAGCAGTGTTGTATTTTGATAATACTAATCGATCGATCGAAAAAAGAAAAGTTAACTCGCAAAGCCGAGTATGTAGTCGAAATTGTCTATCGGCAAAAGGAACAGATGGTGTGTGTCTCGTAAATCATTCGAGTCACACACACGTGTTTCGTCAAATTTAGTCGAACGAAAATTATTTCGTGAGCGTCGTAATCTCATTTCGGCCCGAAATCTAATCTCCCTGACCACTAAAAGCAATCATTATAGCTATAGAACTACGCAACCCACTTTATATCGCTCTTTTGAAATACACTGAGGCCACGCGAAATAATAAAATTATTTTTCATGTTGCGTACCACGTGTTCTAAGGGATTCCCATTTCAAAAATTAATATCGCATAGTAAAGAAATCTATGGATATATTTTTGATAATTCTTATATCAAATATAATATGAATAATAATATTGAAATTATTACGATAAAAAATTAACGAAAGGTGCAGCAAAAGTTAACCGTTACTCGTGAAAAAATTTGTTCGATAATGAGAGTAAAACACAATTCTACATGGAGTGCACTGCTAATGCTTGAATAATTGCCGAGCGCCGATGGAAGTCATTGCCACTACACGACGACCGCGCGTAAGGTCACAAGGAAAGCTCTTCGCGATCGCTTCTTGCCGGTCTATTATATGCAAACGCATTTCTGCAAAAGGTCGTACGAGTCAGTCATTGTTACTCGAATATACGTGTAGCAAGATAATTTCTGAATTTTCTCTGCGTCGCACTTTTCTAATTAATGAACGTACTGAGATTCTCGTTTGTTTCGTTTCACGGAAAGAAAATTTTTTTAACATATTTTTTTTTTTTTAATTCAAGATTTTTTATTTTTTTTTACGTATCCTTAATAACAAATGAAATAACGAAAAAATCAGCAGTTACTTCATGAAATACCATCGAATACCTGTAGAAAAATGAGTTATTACTTCCCTTTAAAAAAATTCGAAGACTGCCGATCTTTTTCATCGGTTTTCAGCAAAAATCGAAACGGCTACGATAACATTTTTCTTCTGCGGGGTTCAACGAAAAATTAATAATTTTTCGCAATTCGCGTCAACGATATTCCGTATATCTACCCTCCTTGCGATTTCTTGAGTAATCGCGACTCCAGAGGCGTGTTCGGAGTATCACGCGCGACAATAGACTTAAGATACGATAGACACGACCCCGTCAATTGTGACATCCTTAATGGGTCATCGACTGCGCGTATACGCGACTCTGTATATTAGCGATAACGCGATAGTGACTCTTCGCGCGGTATGTTATCACAGTCCAACCGGATTCTCCGGCCAACAACACTCGTGATAAGGTCGTAGCACTGATTTTCAATGCAATTAAGAAAAAAAAAGTATACACGATATACTGATAAGGAGTTAAACAAATCGCGGGATTGACGATTCGTTTTAATTATTAACGTTAACCATTTGAACGCTATAGATTATAAATTAAATTTGTTTGAATTCAAAATTGCAACACGCGAGTTTTTTTCAATTTTTATAGCAGACGATATATATTCCGCAAAAATTGCAGCACTTATTTATATAACAGAAAAAAAGCAATCAACGCTTTTTGGCAAAAATGAAAAAAAAAAACGAAAGAAATTCTATAAATTTTTTTTGTTTAACTGAACTCTTTGAACTTTGAGTCGTAATAATTTCACATAGAAATCAAAATTTCGTTATTTTTACACCAAAAATTATTTTTTCAATAAAAAAAATGTGTTTTTCTTCATCTATATCGTTGACTTTTTGTTTTCTACGCGAAGACTGGTTACGCAGCCAAGTGACGCACATGTCTAAAATTCATTTCGTAAACGAACTTGAAGTGTCCTTGACCCTGACGACCGATAAACGCGTAGCTTTCCGGCCAATCGGTCGCGGGCCCGAAATAAAAACCATAAGTCAGAGATAAATTAAGTAAGTAAAGCGTATCCGGAGGCGCGTTAGCGGATAGAAATCAATCGGTTGATTCCGTGCGCGAACTTAGAAAGGTGATGCAGGTGTGACCACCGAGAGGTCTCTAAAGCACCGGCGATAGTCGTTGTAAAAGCGTATCAACCCCTTCGCTGATAATTATAACTTTTATCCGCGATCTATTAACAGATATACTTAAATCAATAAATCTTCACTGATTCACTGACGAGATTACAAAAATTTTCGTTTATTGTTTGCGTTGTTAAGCCAACAAACTCGATCGACCGACACATTTATAATCACTCGTCTCTCAACTGATAACGTAATTTTATTTCGAATATTTTTTCAACTCAGCGCCGATCTACCGAATTTAAATGAATTATAACTCGCGAACTAATAAAAATTGGCACTATTATCACTGAACACGAATTTAACGATTGTAAAGAAAATGTTGTTCTCTCAGAATTCGCGTACTCACCCCTCCGTGTGTGTTTAACACAGTCGAATGATGACGTACTGCAGGAACCGCGGAATCGTCTATTCTGAGGGTCGCGAGTTCGATCCCCGAGTGGTTATACCCCCTGAAGCTCCGCCGCCTACCACTGGGCTCCGTTTCGCTCCCGTGTCGATGTTAGTCGAGGGGTAGTTTCGACGGTGCTGCGGGGTTGGGGATACGAAAACAAACGGCGCAAGCGCCAAACCTTCCCGACCTTTCCCGCAGGTTCATTCGCGATGAAACATTTTACGGAAAGCACACGAATTCGGGGATATATACAAAGTTTTTTCGTCAATGAAAAGTACACCGTATTTAATGATATAGCGGCGTCGAACTTTTTTTTTTAAGATTTTACAGTGGCGAATATCAATTTTTTTTTCCGTGGAAGAAAAAATGGCATCCTACGGAGGACTATACGATGTAGTATCCTCGGAATCGTATATAACGCATTCTTTCATTTAGGATGGAACATCCCTCACCGTCCCAGGGATCGATATTGTATCGGCCTACTTACCCTATGTACGTAAAAACAGATGCCTACATATCTGCTAGGTGGCTGTCTCTCCGCAGATAAACGTGCCAAGAAACGTTAGGGTCGCGATAATAAATTTAAAAAAATGTATCGTCATAAAAACAAAACAAAAAGCCGGTAAAATTGCGAAATTATTAGTTTTTTTTTTTTCGGAGGCGTCGTCTATTTATTTTTTGTTTCGTTTTGCGTGATTAAGTGGCGAGGAAAATTACGCGAAATATATTACATCGCACAAAAATCTTATAGTCAAGGAAATTTAATTTATAAAGCCGGTAATAAAGTTTCACTAAAATCGAAAAAAAAAAGATCGAAGGATCGAAGTCCAAAAAAATTATATTTTCTTTCACTTTCATTTATATTATCGTATTATTTATTTTGCTTTAGGAAGTAAAGGACACTTTGCTCTGAAATCGTTAGTTGCTATATTTTGCCTTTCATTTTTTCACAAATTAAAGCTCATATTTTCATCATAATCACAATACATTGCATTGCATTTTAAACAGTTTTAACTTCTTTTTAATTATTTTTTTCCAAAATACTAATGGACATCGCAGCATTTTACGGCGTGCAAACGAACGTACAGCCGAGTGCCCGAATTAAAAAAAAACATCGAACAGTTTTTTTTTCTTTTACGAGATAAAAATGCATAAATAAAATCAAAAAGACGTGTTAACTTACTATTGACGATTACGATATATACGATAAAAAAAAATGTATATATTTTTATATATAAAAGTTATATATTAAAATATAAGATATTTTTGATATATATATATATAAATTCACCCTAAAAAACCTCCCTTTACCTTTTATTAAATGTGTAATACTAATAATATTTCGATTACGAGTAAAAATCGTCAAAAAATCGAATTTCATTAAAACCAAAACGATAAGGAAAATAATCGAGTCGCAGAATCGAATATTCGAGCCCCTCGCGAGAATAATCGTTACTTGAGAATCAGAGACGATTTAACAATTGCATTAATCAAAACGGATTAACGAGAAGCTTCGTATCCATCGAGGATCCCATTGCAGGGACTGACGCAATGTATAAGCCGTCTGTGTGTAAATTAACGGGCCGCACAGTTGTATGTATGTACAGTAGTAGTTCTCGTTGCATTGGTTACCGGGGAGGGGCTCGACTCCTATAACGGCTCATCGGCGGCCGGATGACTACCATGACGAGATCACAAGTATGAATGCCGCAATACCCGTCGAACAGAACACGTGTACAACGTCACGTAAGCCGGGCGACCCTTCCACGAATCTCTAGGTGGTCAATGGCGTCCCAAATTCGTTTTCACCGATGACGCAACGCACGTATCTACTGTACGCAATTTTCGCAATATATCCCACGGATCAACAAAGCTAAAAATGAACAATTCTAATTAACCGAACCTCCGCGCGATGATTTCTTAATGAAAACAAATATCTTCCCAACAAACTACGATGTTTCGTAGTTATTATTCGGTTCGATAATATATTTCGATCGATTTTGAATCACTCGTGAATAAAAACTAAAAATAGCATAAATAAATAAAATAATAATAAATAAATTGATAATATGATTATTAGTATTATTATAAATAAATGTTACAATACTAATTTAACAGTTTGAATCTGTTTTTTTTTTTTTTTTTCGGAGAAAAATCGGAATTTTTAAATTTTAATGGAATTGTCATGAGTGGTTTCATGATTATTATTCTCGTTTGTTTGAGAAAAGACATTTAAATAATGTATAAAAAATACAATTGTTAAAAACTCGGTTGATCTCTTGGACAGCTGGATAAAGAATAATAACGCACGTAAAATCATTATCGTCAACCTTCGGACATTTTTCTAATTGCATCACCTATTTGAAATCCTCGATCAGCGAGTCATCGACAATTTCAACAACATCGACAACTCCGATGGCTCGTCTCAACTTCAAACTCGATATTTCTGACAAGTAGTAAAACGTATTAAAAAAATATTCGATGATATTTATTCATGAGAATGTCTCGGTGCATAAATTCGATAAATTATTAATTTTACAATAAGTGACGACGCGAATAAGTGGTTTTTTTTTTTTAAATACATGAACAATAAATTGCTCGTTGTTGGCTATAAATCGTTTTCTGCAAAAACGATTAATTACCATTAATTATTCGCGGTTATTACATCGGATTTTTGTTTTTTTGTTTTTTTTTTCTGCCGGTTTATCGAAATTCATCGAGTTATCTATATCGCGCCGCTACGCAAGGGATTTCGGAAATTGCGTGGGCCACGGAGCCGAGAGAGGGCGATGGCTCGGTGTACCAATGTGTGCGAAAATTTAGTATAGCAGCTTCCACGACGCTCCATGCAATCTGCGGCGTGGAACTACGTCATCCTCTTTCGGAGCAAAAAAATTCGCGTGTGAGATCGCGAAAAAGGAGGGGAAACAGAGAGGCGCGTCCGTCGTCTCGACCAATCCTCGCGGATCTCGTTTCTGCGACGGTACATACCGGTTGCACTTGTATAGGAGTTGTAATTCACTACTACGAAGATCGCACTAATACTATAACACGGAAAAGCGTAATCAGATATACGGTTCCGCTAGCGCCGGTCGTGACGTCAATGATGCGCGGGAACCGCCAAAGAGGGGAAAATCTCTCCCACCCCAACGTTCCAGGGGCCGCGGGGAAATAAATACGATGCTAAAATCCGATATAACCTGTTGAAACTCCTACACTACATGGCGCTATTAGAAACAGCTGTGTCTGACGCAATCTACGCACTTCTCGGGAAATAGTCTTCTCCTCTAAGCATTACCAACTTTCGCAGAACAAATTTTTCGCGATTAGAATGGCCGTTTTATTTTGCAGATTTTCATTTTTCGCGATTCGTTATGAATATTCCGGACGTACTGTGAAAAATAATGTTACATTTCGCGTACGCGGAAATAGAAAATGGACAACTATCGTATGTTAATAGAAAATTAAAAAACCATCGGCTGTAAATTTACAAAATATTCTTTAATTAAAAGAAAGAAATTACATTTAATTTATCAATTTTTTTTTTATGTTGCAAAAAGATATTTTAAAATTTAATTGACATTTGTTTGAAATTTATTGCACGTTTTATGCATAAAACTTCCGATATCGATATTGGAATTATATTTTTTTTGTGTGAACACAGTAAAAAAAAAAATAAATTCAATGTATCGGCACTGGAAATTGTAAATTGACGTACTTTTACAGTGAAATTGAAGTAAATTATTAAAGGTAAAATATCTCTACGGTTTCGAATATACAGTACAAAATGTACGTTCATTTTTTCATCAATTTCTACCAATACGTTGAATTTCCGGAAAATTTTTCTAAAAACTTTTGAATTTTTTGCTACCGTACAATATTAGATATATCAATAGGCTGAATATTTATTCATAACATAAAAATACGTTGGAATTTCTGGCTTCGGAACGAGTTTACTGAATTTCGTAATTGTATTTTCATCGCTATCGCACTTATCGAAATTTAATTCGCGGATCATTAACTGAACTATTTACCTTGGTATGTTCGATAAAAATATGATATTCTTATCGCTAACGAATTTTTGGATTAACTACTGTTTCAAAACAGAACGAAAGATGTCGACGAAATTTTAGACGGTAAATAAAATGCGGAATAAAAGAAAACTAATTTTTAAATTCCATGAAAGTTGATAGCATTTTTTTTTCACAAATAAAATTTTTCGGAAATTCTTATGACGCCTAAAAAAAAAATGTTCACAAATACCAAAAAAAGAAAAAAAATCGAAGTTATAAAAGAAAAAAAAAATTCTCAATTTCGTCGCAGTTAGTTTCATTTTTTATTAATTTTAATAATTCGCTGAATTTTATGAAACAGTGAAAAAAAAAAATGTCACAAGCGCCGAAAAATAAATGAAAAATACGAAGTGAAAAAGTACGTGTGGCGCCTCTCCTATTTGACGACATCACTTTTTCATTGAAAAACTCGCGCGACAATTACTTGTTTTTTTCTTTTTGCCCGTTACGCTGGAGTATAATCGAAGTTGTACTGTACTATATACACATATAATTCATAACAAGAACAATAATGATCGGGTTGCAAATACTTTCGTATGATTGAATTAGCCGCAAGGAATGAATCGCGAAGTTCGTGGTCATCGTAATAGGAAGGAAGAATAGTACGAGAGGCGCATTGCATATTAATCGAATGCTCGGAATACCATTAGTTGGGGTCAAATGCGATATTCTGCGTTAGTTCCACACGATTGGTGGCCATCCGAGGGTTCGTATTGCGTCATCCGCGATACTACCGGAAAACTTTTGCGCTCACGACCGTCTATACAATCTTTCGCTGTTTGCGAGTCGAAGAACTTTTCCATCGCGATATAACGCGCTTCTCTCGGACTACGAATCGCTATTGTGTGTTATTGATAACATCGAACGAAACGAGGGATAACAATGTAT
The DNA here is from genome assembly GCA_934046635.1 of Buathra laborator. Classification (NCBI taxonomy): domain Eukaryota; kingdom Metazoa; phylum Arthropoda; class Insecta; order Hymenoptera; family Ichneumonidae; genus Buathra; species Buathra laborator. The sequence continues at coordinate 17,623,319 of OW203895.1, read as the reverse complement.
ACACGTGAAGACGAACGGACGTTTTAATTCAGCAGCGTAATCGCGCGCAACGAGGGAAGCAATCGAGTCGCAAATCTATATTGATAAAGCCGTATCTAATGCGCTTGTTAATTACGCAATTTTTGCAATCTACAACGACTAATGATGCGTTAATCGAATTTGTTATCTAATACCTTATCAACATCATTAAATATATTGTCGTCGCAACATCTCTCAGTCATTGATACATCAACTCTTAAGCAATATGATGAATTTGCGTTTCTTTTTATTTTTTCTTCCGATAACACGATTCACGGAGTAACCGCGATAAAAAAAATTTTAACCGAAGAATTCGCGAAAAAAATATGTTGGATAATGGAAAGATAACCGAACGCTGTAAAAAAAATGTCTAAAAATGTAATGTACTGTTAGTGAACTTTTTTTTTAATCCAATAATTTACTTTAATGTCACTGCAAAAGTGCATTAATTTTTTAACACTAATTTTTCATTAAATTTACAGATTTTTTTACAGTATATGCCAATTAAACTGAGAAACCCAAAAAATCTCATAATTGAACATTTTTATCATTAAATTATTATTTAAAGGTATTGACAATTATTTTTGCGTCTAATTTACACTATTTTGCTGATAACATAAGCAACAATTTAATCGACGACTCCAAACTCAATAAACCAATTCAATAAATAATAGCGTAAATATGCAGCCGTGAAAAAAAATGTAAGTGATCCCTCAGTCCAGCGAATAGTAGTGAAGCGCATCAGACTGCCATTTGTTATAGTTACGCAACTCCTAATTATCGAACGCTCGCTTTGCGAGTTTTGCACGCATTTGACGACGAGATAAACCGACGGAGCGATGTTCCTGACTCGTGTCATGTGCAGCTGTTGTTGACGAGAGCGTTATCGTCATCTATTGTTTGATAAAAAAAAGACGAAAAGAAGACGAAAAAAAAAAAAAAAAATTCTAAAAGAGGTCCTTGCAGCTGTGGTTCCGCGGCGGACGATCGGTCGTCGTTGCATCTCGTGAAAAAAAAAAAAAAAAAAAAAATTGTGTGGTTAAATGTTTTCGAGACAATAACTGTACTGTTCGCGCGTTAAACCGCGAATACGATACGCAAGGCGCCAATATAAGAAGAATAATATTTTCATTCTCATCGACGAGGAAGAAGAAAATTCGATTCGAGGCTAACTTCAATCTCGGATTTCATTGAATCAATGTCAGCGTGGGGTCGGCATCGACGCCGGGAATAAGGTCCGGTTTAGCGGATATATACGTATACAGCCACTATTCGTAAGCGTACTATATATAATGAGAGATGAAGAAGTAGGTCCATCGCGCGATTGAACTAGATCGACGATAAATGGAGACCAAACAATTCAATTGCTCCCGACAATGCAGTCTCATGGGGATAAATTTATGCCGTACGCGACTGCCGCATTCGTGTCATCGAGCAACTTTTCCACCGCTTCTTCGAAACGAACTTTCGACACGGCAAAAACTCTAATTCGCTATAAAAAAATATTCATCTTTTCGAAAATACAAAAAAAAAAAAAAAATTCGTTATATTTATTTATTTAATCATTTATTCGAAAAAAAAAAAAAAAAATCGTGTTATATTTATTTATTTAATAATTTATAAAAAAAAAAATCTTTTTCATAGGTCTCTTGAAATACAACAATATCTATCAACCGTTTCGTTGCGATGTGCAGTTTCTTTTAAACGACTCGTCTAATGTGGATATGTGATTCGCATAATGTTCCGAGACTCTCGTTGCTTCTGTTTAAAGAATTTATTTTGAATTCTTTTCCAATTATTGTATATATCGCGATAATCTAATATAAATCTAATAAAAATCTAAATAAATTCGGTGAAAAAAAAAAATTACGGAGTCGTCTATAAAATGGATAATTAATCGCAAAAAATTTTTAAAAAATGTCCATTTCCGGTTTGCGAAAAAAACTTCGACGAATGAAAAAAAAAAAAAAAAAATCATCGTGCGCAGACTATGACACGTGTTTCCGTACACGCGAGACCAACACCTCCTCTCTCTTACCTCTCGCGGTCTCGCAGCCCCGAACTAAATTGGAACGAGGCGGTTATCCCCACCGTCTCGATTATTCGTACAATATAGTTTGGCAACGCGCGATTGCCGTCGTCGATTAGCCATGTAGTATTACTGTATTGAGTTGTCTTGCTTCTCGTACCTCGGCGCCATTTCATTTATTTAGATTCAAAATTTCAATCCTAACGTCTGTTCTATGAACGAAAATTTCACTCGACTGAATAAACGACAATTTTAGAACGGCGGTATACTCCGGTATAACTGCGATGTATATTCTCCTCCGAGACGAAACGAGACACGTATATATATGATACCATATGTTTTTTTGCCGCCGGTCGCTTACCTGCTTCGAGGAGACCGGCACTGTTGTGTCCCTCGTGTAAATCGGCACGTCGAGATCGCTGACGCTGCTGCTTATGCTCTGCGCCCTTGAATCCCCTCTTCCGCCCATTGGTACCGACAGATGTGTCTGCCTGAGGGGGTGAGACTCGGCTATGAAACCCTCGCCGAAGTCTTCGTCATCCTGATCCAACCGCTGCATCTCCAGCTCGATTATTCAAACTATTATCAACAAACATTTATAATGCAATGAGTTGAAGAAATTGGAAAAAAATAATAATAAAATTAAATAAAATAAAAATGATAGTGAAATAAAAATAAATCGAGTCGTAGTTGTCACAAGTATTATGCAAAAAATCGAATAAAAATTATAATAAAATAAAAATAAATTCTCGAATTTAATAAATGCATTTACTCGATATTTATAAATAAAAATAAAAATAACATTAAAAAAAATTAAATAAAAAAGAAAAATTTCAAATCAAATAATTTTTTTTTTAATTTAATTAAAAAAAAATGTATTTGATTTGAAATTTTTTTTTAATTAAATAAAAAAAAAAAAAATTTAGATAAAAATCGAGTTGGAATTGTCACAAGTATTAAGATTTTTTTTTTTTTATAACGTTTTTGCTCAATAAATTGAACAACTTTTGACAGTGTCGTACAAAAGAGCGACGTAGATTGGACCGAGTGGACCAAATTAGTGCACTCTACCAACAACTGCACGCTTTCCCTGTCAAGTATTTGGCGCGAGATCAAGGCTAGTAACCTGGTGACACTCTCGTGACTATACAGACCTCTCGCTCTCTCGTCTCTTTACTAAGTACTCCGATACTTTTTGCTCCCGAACAATTTTCACCCGGGTGGTCTCGGACGACTTAAATATTGTGTAAAATTTACTTCAGTCGAGTCGTATTCGAGAACACCTGGCGACGTTGTTTGTGGGAGAAAATTTGCCAAAGTCGTAAAACGATAAACACGATGTTGCCGCGAACTTCGCTAACTCGATCGGTCGGTACGGATCAATGTCTTGAGACTTTTTTTTACCACTTGCCGATCGATTCTATGTTATGTTTTCAGTCGCGCAATAATCGTTTATTAACAACCGAATCCATTAAAGGAACGAATTTCGTACAATTATAAGGAATGCAACGCTCACGAATGAAAACATCGAACACAGGATAAAAAAAAAAACATCGAAAAAAATCGATTATGTGTAACGAAAAATAGTTAAATTCAAATTAGACGATATACGCTGCCGATTCGTTGATTTTTTTTTATTCAAATCAAAATCGACAATATTTTATATCGACGATTTCAGAAATGAATTCTATAAGTTACGAAAAAAAAAAAGAAATTAGTTTTTTCGATCGTCAAATAGAAATATCTTGAGACTGTCAAACTTCCTGCCGGATGTTCGAGACATTACTTCCGGTGGAATGTAATACATCGCGATGTATACATGCAATACATCGCTCGAGAGAGATAGCGAACATTAATATGCAAAAAAAAACGTTCGCCCTAAAAAGGGTTAATTGGATAATAGTTCGATTCTCGTTGATTTTTTTGCCGATTGCAATATCGCTTTTTACGAGTTACTTTTTACATTCGAGTTGCAAGTTCAACTGATCGTAGATGCGATAATAGCTTAGGCGTCTAGGCGTCGAGAGCGAGAGAGCGAGACGAACCCGTCTCGCGGTTGTCCTTGACGCGGGCAACAAGACACGTAGATTAATTAATAGACATAATTATACCTATGTTCGTTATACATATGTCTTTCTTTATATTATTCTCGATGATTTAGTGACTCATCATCGAGACCGCATGCACCGCCTCGATCTTCACCCGATCCAAGAACATTAGATTATTATTATTATACGTAAGAACGTTGCAATGACCCACATGGAAAAAAGTATATCGCAAAATATATATATAATATTCCTTATATATTTTAAAAATGTTTAAATTTTCTTTAAAAAAAATAATCAATTTAAAATAATAATTATTTTTAATTTTTAATTATCAATTAATCTCATTTGTTTGTAATTAATTTTTTTTTTTTTTTTCGTTTCTGCAAATATATTACAAATTATACGATTACTATATGAATTATATAATAACAATGAACGAAGAACGATACGGTGGGAAGAACGATATCACCAATCGTTTTAGAATATCGGTCGTTCGGAATAACCAATGCATGACTTCATGAACACGAATAATTCTCGCATTACTACGAACGTCGCGTTCAATTAGTTCAATTGACGAGAAAAACGTGCGATCGTCGCGACAACGGCGTGACTCGAGTTACAGGTGAGATAAAAATTCGTAAAATTCTCGAAAACGAAAAGTTCGTCAAGTTCAAAAATTAGCCGATAAAATTCCGACGTTTCGGGTTTACTGGCCGCACACTCGGCGCACGAGTAATGTCCGAATTCATTGATGCGCCATTGTGGCTAAAAGGTTTGCGAAAATTCGCACAACGGCGTACAATATTAACTTTATAAATAATACGGTAAGCGCACGAGCAAACGTGAATGTGGAGCGCAGCCACGAAATTTGTTTTTGTCGAATAAATTGGCACGCAAACTCTCCTGACGCTCTCCTCTCTTTGAACACCTCGAACGACTGTGATACCTCGTTACAGATTTTTTTAATGCTGAAAACACGATTATGCTCGCCGTCACACTGGCGCCTGTTGTCGTAATATTCTCGCGAAAAAAAAAAAAAAAAAAATTGGAGCAAAACATCGTTTTTTGTTTTTTAGATTACCTGTTTTTGATTGCGATACTAAAATTTCGTACGAGCAAAAGAAACGTTGAATAAAATTATCGCGTTCAAAATTCCATAGTTCAACCCGTTAAAGAGTGAATATATCTATTATCGAATGAGAGTTACCAATTTTTCAGAAAAACCCGATGAAATCGTTGCCAAATTTGTGTGTATTTAATCAATTGTTCATCGATTTTTAGCTATTTTTAGTGATATACTAAAAGAAAAAGATCGAAAATTTGTACACAAGATAAACATTTTTTTTTAATTCTCCGGTTTTTTTTTTATTTCGATAGTAAATTTTTTTATGAGTGAAATAAAAACGTAAATAAGTTATAATATTAAAGTTATCATAATTCGACACAACTGCATGAATATTGATCGATGAAATCGTTAGGAGATTTGCATTTCGTAAGTCCAGTGAACCGTAACATAATTTTTCGAATTCTTCTCAAACATATTTCCCAACATTCGAATTTCTTTTGTTGTTTTTCAATTCTTCATTTATTTTTGGCATAGACACCGATGACCTAAAATTCGTCACTGACTCGTGACTCATTCTCGTCAGTATTCGATTTTTCTTTTCTCGAAGTATTAGGAAAACAATCGTTTTACGAATTTTTTGTTTCTTCAATTTTTCGAATAAAAAATTGAAGCGAAATTTTCTGAATTTTACCTCGTGGCAGATGGAAGGTCTCACGTCGATACGTGAGCCTTTACAACAATACGAAGAACGAACTCTCAGAGGGGTTTGTTCCGTCAGCGTATAGCGCGCGTTGTACGGAGCAGTAGTGGCGAACGGTGTAAAAAGCAACAGCGTAAAACAGCGCGGATGTTTGATTCTCCCGAAATATCACACACTGCCCCTTAATTGCGCCAGCAAGTCACGTATACGCGTCTCTCGACGTGTAAAGTTGATGTTTTCTTCCTTTTATTCGTGGGACAGGAAGAAGCAAAAATAACGAATACAGAAGATCGCGAGAGTTCGCCTCGTTCGCGAACACGCGCGCAAAAACGCTTCAAGCGGCAATAGAACGCTAAGGGAGACCCGCGAATACGGTGGTTGAGAAAGATAAGACGAAAAATCGAAAAACTAAAGGAAAGAGAAAGAAAAAAACGACACAGTGAAGAGCCGCACCGTACTGACGAGATATGCTCTTGAGACTGAACTAGAGGACGCGCTTCGTCGCGACATCGCCGTCGGCAAGAACTTCGACGACGTCGTCGACGTCGCCGTCCCGCCTTTGCTAGATTTAATTTTAACACAGTCGCGTCGTTAGACGAGCCTCCCGTTCTTCGTCGAGAGAGAAAGATCAGCAGGGGCTGCCCCGACGCTCAATGCGTTGCTTTTCCTATGTGCGTCGCGGTAAAACATACGCGAGTCTCGATGATCGTTGCACACAAACGACGGTAACGATTCCGCTCTCTGTGGAGTTAACGAACACGAGATTCGCACACATATATAATTTCATTCTTGACCGCTAGCTTCGCATGATACGTCACGATTAATTGACGCGTAAAAAAAAAAAAAAAAAAAAATTAATTCATACGGCTGCATTGACGTCGCGACGATTTTTCCAACAGTTACGAGAAATCCCGCTAACCGATGCACTCGCACTCGACAAATCATCGTCTTCCTCTATCTTGATCGGAGTGATGATCGAAGAGCTTATTTTACGATGGCGCGCAACTCGTGTTATTTTAATCCGGTCATGTATTGCAAATTTGTACTCAGGTATTGGGCAATGAGTCATTAGTCAATTGTCAAGATTTGCATAAATTTCCGATTTTTTTTTTTTTTTTCGTTATTTATAAATATAGTTTTTTAATTGGATTTAAATGGCATAAAATAGAAATTTTAATCCGATTTTATATATTTTTTTACTAAATTATAACTTTTTTTTTCGTTGATTTGATAGTTGAAAGTACGAAAATAATAATAACAATAAACTAGAAACAGAAATTAATCGAATGAACGAAGGAATTAAATTAAATTGGACTATTCGCGGGTGAGATTCGTATCGATAGAACGCGCCTTCACCCTCCGGATAGCGCGATTGAATTATTAATCGTTTTATTATCATTATCATTTTTTTTTTTTTCGGCGAACTAATTGGCTTTTACTACGTAGAATGCTTGTCTCATTGACTTCGTAAGTTATCGGCCTTCGGACAGTGAATTAGCGGTCTTAAAATAGTACTTACTACGTATTTCTTGAATGAAGTCGCTTCCAAGTTCGTAAGCATTTGTTGATTTTTTTGCATTTACGAGCCAAAGAATTCTCGTTGATTCTTTCGTATAATCATTTATCTCGAGAAATAATAAAATTGTTATTTTTGTGTAATCGTACCGCGGATTCAGCTGCAGCTTTGCGAAAAAAAAATTAATATTCCATTGTTTAAAGAACTGAAAAAAATAATAAAATGGTAAAACTAATAAATAGTTGGGAAAAAATTACTTAAAAATTTATGTATATTAGTTGTATCAAATAACTATTAATTTTACCGACTGATCATTCATTTTCTCAACTATCCATTAGTTCTCCCAACTAATAATTTTTCGTAAGTGTTTTCGAAAAAACGTATCTTTCATTCGCCGTATGTTTTCGAAAAAACGTATCTTTCAAACGATTGAAAACGATCTTTCATTCGCCATTCTTATGCAATCGATGATTTTTTTTTTTTTTTTTTTCGCGAGAACTTGGCGTCAGAACTCTACCGAGTTTACATATATTTATTTTTGAGCTCACGGCAGCATACGAGGGCATTGAGTTCGACTGATCAACGAACTCGGGTCGTTGAACAAACCATCAATGTCACACGCGCGTAACAATTCCACGTAAATACCTTCCCCCGTATTCGAGATTATAATTTTTTCGCGATTCTCTCGTTCTTTCGCGCGTAGCGCCTCTCTACCAATGACACAAATAAAAATCATTGCTATTCGCGAATATCGTGCCAATTGCGTCACAGCGAAATGTTTGCGGATCAGCGAGTTCGTCGCGAGAGGTACAGCGGTCGTAATGTATTGGTGATGAACCTGTGAATGTGGCATTAACGACAGCATGTGAGCATCCCGCGCTCTCTGACGCCCTCGCGTTTCTTCTCACTGTCGTCCCATCTATTTCAGCGCGCAGCCACGATTTTTTTTTTTTTTTTTTTTTTCATTCTTCTTTGCGCCTCGTGACTTACTCGCGGTATCGGGACGGCGGTGTCTATCAGCAGGAAAAAATAGAGCGGCGCCAAGAAATGGCCGTTACCGAGGATCCTCGCGGAAGAAACGACGGTCCGGCGATGAATCGCGTGCAGAGTCAGCTGTCGTATTTCGAACGCGTAAAAACGCTATATTGTCCGAATACGAAAAAAAATATTGTTTTTTTTCTTTATCGTATATATATGAGACGAAGATGCAATCGCATTGTTTACTTTGCTATATATCTGTAACCAGGTGGCAAAAAACAATATTATAGTTTGCATAGCGTGACCACAATCGGACGGGTGTACCTTCAACCGTTATTTGCCTGTATATACATATAGAAAATAAATAAAATACGCACTGATTTTCATCACGCGATATGCCGATCAAATAAATCTCATTATATGCAAATTTAACATAGTCTACAGGTTATTTATAATATAAAACATAAAACTTGAAGAAAAAAAAAATAAAAAATCAGCGATTGTTTCGATAAAAAAAATGTTCGCGATCTACTCGTCTATTTAATGATATCGCACCAAGAGTAACGAACTCTAACGTCGTACGTCGTACTACCGTTGGATCTCTAAAATTAATTAATAAAAAATAAAAAAACTTTTTGTAATTCTACCAATATATTTTTTTTTCCTTTTTTTCGTAAATAATTTCCTATAACTACGAAAATAATAAATTCGACAATAATTTTGAAGTTTTTTTTTAGCAAACGATGAAGCTAACGCTACCTCTGTTAAAGCGCGTTAAACTCATAGTACGATTAACGTGGGTAAAGAAACCGCACATATTTACGATAATTACAACTCTATCGTATTTGTTGTATATATGTTATTATTATTATTATTATTATTCATAAACTCGCCAGCGAGTATAGATCAGCGATTATTCGACAAAATTAACAAGACAATACAAATGATCGTACAATTATTGTGTTTATTCCAATGGATTGGATCAATGCTTTCTCGTTATCACTATTATTATTATTATTATTATCGTTATCGTTATCCTATAATCACCGGTCACAAATATCTTCATTCTATTGTCTAAAGCATGGTATCGTTTAGTCATTTTTTTAAAATTTATTTGTTTTTTTTTTTTTTTTTTTTTCGGAAGAGCTCGCGACCTTGTATCGATTGTATAGGCTATACGTTTAATCGGCCATTATTACTTTAATATTTCACCCCTCGGCATCGAATTTTGCTGAAAGGTGTCTACGCAAATATGTTTATTACATCGTTTCCGATATTATATTCATTTTACTTTGTGAATTTTTCTTTTCTTTTCGTAACTAATTTGATTTCAGCGTTAATACTTAGTTGAGAACTTATCCACTTATCACCTATAGGACGTTCGATTCACCACGTATCGATAAATTCATCATCAGTACAGTTTATGTTATTATTAATATTATTATTATTATTATTATAGTATGTCAAATATCTATATCTCAGCGGATCGAAAAGTACGTAGTAATATCGTAATTTTTTTTTTTTTTTTTTTTTTTTACCATTTGCCTCCCTCTCCGAGTGCGGGATCGTCAGAGTGTAGAATAAAATCGAGTTTTTTTTTTTTTGCTGTTGTTCGTAACGTCTTAAAATCATTTATTTTGCGTTTAGAATTGACGAATTTTTTGTTATTCTTAGTCGGATCGAACGAGTTTACTTGCAAAGGTTTCGGTGTATAATTATATCTTGAATTTGTGAGCATTTCGAACAAACGATTGCACGTAAAAAAAACACATTAAAAGGCGTAAGAAAAAAATCACATTATGAAATGTAATTGTAATGCGATACGGTGCTTTCTTCGATTTTTATGATTTAAACGATTATTGGATTATTTTACGCGCAATTGATTGTTAAGTAAAAAAAAATTTATCGCACGTATGATCGAAACGTCGACGAAAGTTTCCAATAAATAACGTTCTCGATTTCTCGAACAATTCGAATGAGAAATATGATTTTGTTTTTTTTTTTTTTTTTTTTTTAAAGAAATCTGTAATTGACGAGAATATTTCATTCACCTGATGCGCACCCAATCAGTAAGTGTTCGGTGAACGAGAAGAGCTGTCCGTATTTTTTTTTTTTTTTCGTATCTCATAGAAACTCATCATCGGAATAGAAATCGTTGACTTTTCCGAGAGTAAGTAGCGCTCGTCGACTTACATCTCTGATCGATGCCGATTCGAAAGCGTCTCGGAATCGAGTTATAAAAAAAAAACAAAAGAATAGGAGACTAAATGATGCTTTATGGAGCTCCCAGCGTATGAAATCAATAATCATAATAATAATGATTACAATTTATCACTACTATGCAGGCTGATGATGTTTTGCGTCTATCACACGGCTGACGAATGTTGACGAAAAAATTCAAAAGAATTATATTAAAAATTCTCATTGTTTTAAGGTTTTTTATTTATAAAAAAAAAGAAAGTTTTAATGTACATTCATGAGAGGTGGATGGATGAAGGGCGGAAGGTGGTTTCAAGGTTGAGAGGTGAGCGTGATAATTAATCTCGAATATTCACGTGTGTGATTACCAAAACGGCCAGTTTTTTTTTTTTTTTTTTTTTTTTTTTTTTTTCCATTTACGTTGTACACATCTTACAACAAGTGTCATCGAGAAGAACCGCTCTACTCGCTAAAAAGTTTTTTTTTTTTTTTCTTAAATCGTGCTAATTTTTTTTTTTTTTTTTTTCTATTAACTCTTAAATTGTCGCATTTTTTTTTTTGCTTTCGAAGGATTAAATCGTGCGGTTAAGGAAGAAAAACGAAAAATATGATGATTTGCGGCGATGACAAAAAATGACATTCGATGACAGTCGGTTGAGCTCGACGCGACTATTGTAGAATATTTTATTACTTAATTAAAAAACGAAAAAAGAAAAACTTAAAATTCTTTTCAACTCTCTCTCTCTCTCTCTCTTTTTTTTTTCTCTCACGTCTTCCCTCTCTTTCGTTTTCTTACGTTAGATGCGTAAATGTAATTCTTCGAGTAAATTGTGTAGTAATGAATAGCTTTTACGTTTATTTTCATGATTATATCGTAATTAATCCTCTCCCGACGACGAGGAAAAAAGATAAACGAAAAATCGCAAAATGTCTAAAAAAAAAAAAAAAAGAAGAAAGAAATGGCTGCAATCATCGGAAGACGAGTTTGGAGAAACGACGATTGCGCGTCATTCTTCACGCGCTCCCCCCTCCCCCCCTTTTTTTTTTTTTTTTTTTGCGAAACCAAAATAGATTTTTCGCTCCTTCTCTCCTATTCGTGTATACAAAACGTCATTCGCATTGGATATTTTTTTTTTTTTTTTTTTCGTAAGAAATGTAATTATCGTATTTCTTCCGATTCGGTTTATCGGTCTTTCAATTGTTACATTCGTGTGTCATATGTCGCAAGTAAATTTTGACTTCGCGAACGTGCGAGAGACTAATTTACAAAAATCGAAGAATAGACGGAAACATTTTTTTTTTTTTTTTTTTTTTTTTTTCGTAATCATCATCGACTGGCCGTTCGAGACGCGCCAAGTTAGCGCGCAGTTATTTCGTCTTCGGGGGCATTGCGAGTGGGCGTTTCGTTAAATTCTTTCGTCTCATTTACGTCGATCACAATCGTAATACGATTGTTGCATTTTCATTTTCATTTTTCTTTATTTAAATCCACAGAAATTCGGAAAACGGCCGGTAAGACTCGAGCCGTTGACTTCGTCAACACGACAAAAAGAAAAGAAAAGAAAAAAAAAGAATTAAAAACAGTAGAGAAAATCCACGGAAACAACCTGCGAATGTGGGTCACGTAACACAAGCTGACCGTCTATCGTCGATCGGGTTAACGACGCGAAGGTCTCGAAAAATCTCGCAACGGCGACGTAATCGCGCGCTCTTGATCCGTTTTTTTTTTTTTTTTTTTCTTCTTTTTTTAATTCGTCAAAACGACAAAAAAATTGTGTCGTCGCCACGCGATTTCTCAGAAACATCGATATTCAAAGAATTAAACTACAAATCTTCATCCGAAACAACGTCGAAGAATTTTACAAATGAAACTTTTCTTCATCTTTCCCTTCTTTACTTTTCTCTCTTTTTTCGTTTTTTTTTCTTCTTCTTTTACTACAAACTTAACCATTCATTTTTTTTTTTTTAGAAACTACAATGTTCTTCATTTTCTCTATACAAATTCAACAGTTTCTCGTAAGAAAAAAAAAAAAACAAATGTTGTTCAATGTTATTACATATGTTTCGACTCGTTTTCGCGATGTTTTTATTTTTTGTTTTTCTCGTTTTGTTGACGCAAAAAAAAAAAAAAATTCCGAAGTGAAGATAATAATAAAAATTAATCTTAATTCTCGGAAAAAAAAAAAAAAATAATGGCTTTCGAGTCTCTCCGTTGAACTTTTTTCTCGAGTTTCAGTTTCGTCGTTTATTCATTTTATTTATATATATTCAATAATAACTTCGGTGTCGGTTTGCTGTTTCTTTCGTTTTCGTTTTTTTTTTTTTTTTTTTTTTCGGATTTTCTTTTTCCAAGAGCCGTCGAAGATTGGCTATTGGTTTATCAACGTAACCACCGGAGTCTCGGGGGAAAAAAAAAATCGCCGTATTAACTTAGAATTCGCGCGCGTATTTGTGTGTAACTTGTCGTTAAACGAGAAACTCTCTCGCAGGAATCGCGCATTGTTGCTCGACGATTCAGTCGTTTATCGCTATCGAGAGTTCCTCGAGTGGTCGCGCCGGGGTCGGGGGGGGGGGGGGGGGGGGGGGGGGGGGGATGTGTGTCTCGTTTATTATTTCCTCGTCTTCTTTATCTATCTTCGTGAAATCGATTTGCTCGGTGAGTTTTTGTTGCGATAATCATAGATCGAGTAATTGGCGAATCGATCGCAAGGAGCACTCATTCTTACGGGAGGGTCGAGGACTCGGAGTCACATAGAACGGACGGGGGGAGAGGACGATGATGATAATGATGGATTTTCGTTTGTTTTCTTCTGTTTTCTTTTTTTTTTCCTCTCATTTTTGATGCGCATGATGGATGGATAGTTAAGTGAAAGGCAGAAGGGGGGCTGAGGGATGGCCGTGTTGGATACATATTTTTGTTTTTTTTTTTTCGTTTTTTTTGTTTTGTTTTGTTTTTCTTGTTGTTTCGGGATATAGAGAGGTCTTACGGTCCTAAAGCTTCGCGTCTCTCAACGTCGACTCATTGGGGTTTTCACTTCTTTTTGTTTTTGTTGTTCGGACCCCGAGGCGGCGTAACCGGCCTGCCGGCGTTCAAACCACCGTACGTAAACTTCCTCTTGTCGGCAGGTTTGAGAATCTGGAAACTGCACATGAGTGTGTCGTCCACCGACATCATGGCACCCGCGTTGTCGAATTCACCGCAATAATTTGGCGCTGAGAATAACGTCACGAGCTGTCGTTTCGCGAAGAACTCGTAGCCATCCTCGACCACCTATTTTAGCGTGAAAAAAAAAAAATCAAATAAATAAACATCGAAAAAACGATTACTTTACATCAAAATTAATAATTGATAAATGACAACAGATTCTAATTGCTATTTTACGACTCAAAGTTCGATGCTGAGCAATCAATCGGAGTTAAGATTATTTTTGCATATCCTTGAACGTTAGACTGCCGTTTGATACGGATAACTTTGTCGAGTAACGATTGGGAAATGATATATATACATATTTGGGTTCGTATGTACCTGATGAGCGCGACATATGAGGTCGAAGTCGTGCTTATGTAAAAATTTGGCAACGACTTCGGCACCGAAGGTGAACGATACGCCGCGATCGTTTTCTCCCCATCCCATCGTATCTTTATCCGGATCGGACCAAAGAAGATCGCAAAGGAGACCCTGATCGGGAACGTCCGTCGGTCGCATTATGCGTCTTATCTGCTCCATGCTCTGTAGATCGGGACTTAGACCGCCGTGGCAACAGAATATCTTCTCGTCTACTATTGCCGCTACCGGCAGACAGTTGAAACAGTCCGTAAACGTTTTCCATAGTTTGATGTTGTAACGACGTTTGCCTGTTGGATCACATATCGCTGATGTAGAGGAAATTCTCTTCTTTCAAAGTTTCGCCAATATTCAGAGAGATATATATGTATATATATAAAAATACACTTATATAGATATAGATATATATATATATATATTACGCGTGACTCAGAGCGGAAGGACGCATTTTCTACGCGCATCTGCGCACCCAATACCGCCCTTCTGCCCGTTAGTCACGCAATATTTTTTCGCAGTTCAAGTACTTCCCGTTTGAAAGAAATAAATTTGTTTTTTGAATGATCGGTAAAGGATTTTGCATTTATATCGCGATAATTTGTATTCGATATGAGATCGAAATTATTTAAAAAATGTTATGATAGTTTAGTGAATTAAGTTTTGAGAAATATTGTCCGCGTATATTTGTTATGATGTGAATCATTATAGGAAAAAAAAAAAAAAAAGTTGAACGATTGTTTTTAATCGTTTATATGTCGCAGCCAACGCACGTGACTAAAGCCCTTCTGGCGATTAGTCACGCGATGTTTTTCTTTGCCACTCGGGTTTTCCCCGATGAATTCGCGAGCGAATGAAAAATTTAGATCTCTATATGCATTCTAAAGAAATTTCCATAAGTTTGTAATCATTTTTTTTTTCGTAAAAATTGATTTACTGACACGTGGCTTGCGGATCTATAGCCACCGAGAAAAAAGAAGCAAATTTCGGGATTGCGAATGACGAAAAATTTCGGGAAAAACGAACGGTTCAGACATTTAACAAATTATCCGAAAATTATCATCCGAGAGATCGTATTATTTTTAGCTACGAGTAGACGGTAATTTTTTTTTTTTTCGTTACTCACATTCGTCGTAAAATCCGTATATCCTGTTGATAGACGCGCACTCGTGATTCCCTCTCAGTAAGAAAAAATTCTCTGGATATTTAATCTTGTAAGCGAGCAAAAGACAAATAGTCTCGAGTGATTGTTTTCCTCTGTCTACGTAGTCGCCGAGGAAAAGGTAGTTACTCTCGGGCGGAAAACCGCCGTATTCGAAGAGTCGTAGCAAATCGTAGTACTGACCGTGAATATCACCTACAAAAGAAAAAAAACAATGTGAAAATCCGAAAAAAAAAAAAAAAAAAAGAAAAAAATCGTGAAAAAAAAAATCATTGTCTATCATTTCGCCAACATTTGCAACTTTAACGTAAATTGAAAGCATTGAGTACTCGACGAAACGCATGTTTAATTCAGATGCCGACGTAACAGCGTTATATTCAAAGTCGAATAATTATCTCTCTTTAGCATTGTCCAATGTTCTTATTTTTTTTTTTTTTTTTTTTCTTCTCTTTCCTCGTCTGTGTCATATGACGATTACATAATTGAAAACAAGAAAAATAAATCTTTGACTTTGTTGAACTTACCGCATATCTTGAGCGGCGCTTCCAGCTCCAGTAGGATTGGCTGGGATAGAAAAATTTCTCGGGACTTTAGGCACAGTCCCCGAATCTCGCCCTCCGTTAGCTGGACATTTTTTCCTGGTCTGGCGCCTCGCACTGCAACAAAACGAGGCGCATTTAAAAACTGTGCGTTGATCCAGGCGAAGCGTCGGGATGAAAATTGTTCGGTCGAAAAAATTGCTCCGAAATGGTGGCATTTATTTTATTTGATTTTTTTTGGCTGCTCTGCAAGGTCAATGCACGCGAAACGAACGTCGCGAAATGATGTCACGTTCTATATTAGCGTCGTAGATCATTCTAACGTCGTAAATTCGTCACGAACATCTGCCGCGTCTTGCGTCTCGCAAATCGAAACGGTACGGGAAAAAAAATAAAATAAATCGACGCGAAAAAATTCCCAAGAAAGATCGCGGACGGTGAAATGAACGATGTTTCGAAGTTGGCGCGAACGCAAGCATTCTCACGGGGAGACCTCGCCCCAAAACGACTTGCAGTCCCTCTGCGGTTGTCAACGGTGTTTTGAGTAAACAAACTCGCCTACTAACGGACGACGGGGAGCCCGTTCGATCCGTATCGCCTAAATTTAATCACCGCGCGCTCACACGTTCGTTGCGTAATCGATAAGTCGCGATGATACACGGGAGGATTTATTAAAGATGAGAAAAAAAAATCATTCGAGACGTCACAACGGAACGGCGTATTGGTAACGCAGAAGGATGGATGGGCGACGGCGTTCCGGCATTTTATCGGGTTGTATAGGCGCCGTTTCCGAGCGTTGGCGCAAGAGAGACGGTAACTATAGGAAGAACCTTAGGCAGTTCTCGATCGCGGCGTACCCCCCCAAAATTGCTTAACGTCGCGAAGTCACACACAAGGGGCCTTTTTACCTTCCAAGAGCCGCCCGATGATGCTGTCAATGTTTAATTTGTCGGCTTCAGCCATCGGGCCGGGTTTTCTTTCGCGTCCCGGGCTTCACACGGAGCACCTTGCTATTAGGATGGCCGCTGATTTTCGTGGATTTCTAGAGCGGACGCACCGTGGCACTCGTACTCGTACGCGGTTTACGGACAGGGTACTCGCAATGGCCGCCCGGACAACCGCGCACTCCGCTCTCCCTCTTCTTTTCCCCCCTTGGGCTACCGCTGCCGCTGCTGCTGCTGCCGCCACCGCCGCGCGCCGCGCCTCTCTCTCCCCACCTCCTTCTTTCTTCGACGACGACGCCAGTCGCTCGATTACTCGATTTTCTCGACTGCCAACACTGCGAGACAAATTGATCCTAGCTGACGGAAACGGAGACATCATTTTTTTTTCATAATGCGTATTAGATCGCGTTAGATCGATTCACGTTGTACTTACAATTTATCGAATTATATTTAAAAGTTTTAACGATGAGTTTTGCGTGAGAATAATAGAAAATAGAATTGTTAGTCGAATCTTATTTACTTATTTGAGTTAATAATCGATTTATTCGCGAAGCTCGCACTAGCCTATTGGCCGCATTTAGTCACTAGCAATGACATATCGAGAATGAAAAAAATAAATGATCGTACGTTTGTCAATCAAACGTGTTCGTGTCACAAAACGATTGAGGGACATTTTGCAGGATAATAAAAATCTTAACATTGATTTACAACAGTCGCTCGCAGGCGTAGAAAATTTTCTTTCATTTTCGCGCCAAGTCAACGTTTCTTCGCTAAAATTATGAACCAATAGAATTCGCGTATTACCCCCTCGGATAACAATATAACCCACCTGGTTCCGCCAATGGTAAATCGGTATCATGTAACGGAAAGCCGCATCGTTTGTATGCCAAAGTAATACGAAACTCGCCATTATACGCATCCGGATTATTGGCGGTAGTCGCATTCTTTTTCTACCGAATTGGATATCTTTACACGAGAAAATACAATTTTAACGAAATGCCAGAGAACGTGGTGAGAACACATTACTTCTATATTTTTTTTCTTTTTTTTCAATTTCGTTACGAACAGAATAAAATTGTGATCAATCGACACTTGAGAATTTTTTTTGTTGCCGAGACAAGATACCGCGCTATAGGTTATATACGGATATTCGCGAACGGCAAAAACAATGTACGCGAGACATTAGATTTTTTTTTTTCTAACCGTTTATCGCGACCGTATACAACGAACTACTCGGAACGAATAGATTTTTCGGTTTCACCAAAATCCTCTCGTTTACAAACAAAATACGTTTTTTTTCGTTGAACCCATCGAAAAATCGTTCCATGATGGTCAGTTGGCTCTATTGTATCCAATTGGTCTCTCTATTGTGATAAATATAATTTTGCGGTGACGTCAGAAAACAAACAATAATGAGTTTCTTTCCGCGACGACACTGATGACTCTTCTTTTTCCTCGGGAAAAATATAAGATTTACCGATGTATAAAATACTGTCTGTTTCAAGACAAACGGAGATCATGCAGTCGACGTTAACGCAAGCGCAGAACCCCACGACAACGAGGAGGAAGTCACAGGCGACGATGTCTACTTTGATCCAATAATCACACTACCGCTCATCGAAGTCTCCAATAATGAAGAGGATGAGATGGAAATGATTAAACTGTTAGTTTTACCTCAACATTTCCATTCATACCGATCACTAAAAAAATTTTTTTTTTTGCTTAACATTTAGTTTACTTATTTCTGGATCTGTTTTTTTAATCCCCCAAAAATTAGTCTGATTTGGATTTTTTTATATTTATTGGTTGTTTTTTTAATCAATACTTTGTTTTTTCATGTGGTCAATAATATTATTATGTTTGGAAATTTTTTTCACCATTTTTTTTTACATCCGTTTTTACTCGTTTTTTTTTTTAGCATTTCAAAGATGAAACAATATTTTTACTGAATTTTTCAACGAATGTTTATTCTCTATTTTTTTTTTGTTTCATGTCATTAGATGTTAAGACAAAAAGAAATATTCATGAAGAATTTCGAATACTTTCCACTGGGAAAAAAAATCAGCAGTAATTGATCCATTATTTTTCCAGAATACTGATACATTTTTGTGAAATTTTTTCTGATTTTTTAAATCTTTTTTCTATGAATAAAAAGACCAATATCGATATCGATTAAATATTTTTCGAAAAACGGAGTTATCGAAAATTAGAAATAATTTTTGAAATATTTATACGGATTCAGAAAAATTAACGAATCAACGCCAACTGAAAAATGGTTAAGTTTTCGGATGATTCGTTGAAACGTAAAAAAAAAAATGTTGTTAATAACTTTTTGGAATTATTATTATGCAAAATGAATGTTATTAGCATTTTTTATATGGTTAATTTTTTTTGGAGTTTTATCTCAATGGAAAGTATTCGAAATTCTCTCAAAATCTCACCGATGGCTGAAACGTAACAATACTCCTTTCTTAATGATATTATTATGTTTTCCAATTTTTTGCCGGATTACTAATTGCATTTTTTTTCCGCTTTTTTTCATACATTCAAAAATGAAAGAATGTATCGATTCGTCTTTAATCCCCTCAAAAAATCGATATATCGTCGTATCGACATGTTGATACGACGCAATAGCTAATTCCATTAATATTTCGCAGGAGAGCCAAATTGTATCGTTACGACTCGTCGAACAGTCCAGCCGAGTGGAAAGAGCGCGGCACTGGCGAAGTAAAATTACTCAGACATAAGACAAAACACACAGTTCGAGTTGTAATGCGCAGAGACAAAACTCTAAAAATCTGTGCCAATCACTTCGTCACTCCGTGGATGGAACTCAAACCAAATTGCGGCAGTGATCGCGCTTGGGTTTGGAGTGTACTGGCGGATTTCGCCGACGAACAACTCACCTCGGAATTACTCGCGATAAGATTTGCCAATGCGGAAAGTAAGAACTCCCATCCAATTTCGTAAAAAAAAAAAAAAAAAAAAAAATCCATTTCTTTTCTTCCTTAACGAAACATTTAATTTAATTTTCCACAGACGCGCAACTATGGAAGGAAGCGTTCGAGAAGGCGAAGAAAATAGTCGGTACGGAATGCGAGATATACGCCGGAAAATCGAATCCCGACGACAAGGATGGCGACAGCGACAGCGACACGTGCAGTTACGTGACATACAGCGACAGCAGTGATAACGAGGAGGCAGCGAAGTCGCCCAAGGATACCAACGAGCCGGAGGAAGATAACGCCGATAAGCCAAAGGATAAAAGTACCGAAGAAGTTACGGAAGTGTTGAAGAAATTGGACGTTGGTGAAAAGGGCGACCAGAACGAGGAGACAAAGTAACCGAAGAAATTCGTGAGAGCTGTCTGCCAACTATATATATATATATCTAAATCCGAAAAAAAAAAAAAAAAAAAAAAAAAAAAAAATCGAAAAAACAACAAAAAAAAAAAACGAACATTCCAACGTTACGCGAGAAGACGTTGAGAACAATATCGACAAGACTCGTCAGCGGTTGCTATTTTATTCCTATTTACATTGTTTATCGAGATGCCCCGATGTTCCGAGTAAATTTTCAATTTATTCATAAGTTTTTACACAGTGATGTAATTGTCGCCTGCAATGGGGCTACAAACACACCGATTGCCTAGTCTTATACCTGAGATTGAATGTGATTTTTTCATTGGGCTGCGTCTCCCCAAACCTCCCTTTTGAATGAGCGGTTTGTATGCAATTGACGAAATATCTCGCCGTTAAGCAACCACCTCCCCCCACCTTCCCCTTCCCGCGTCCTGTTTCTCCTCTGAAATACTTTTTAATCAGAAATTTTTACGTTAATTAATGAACAATTAAGAATCTGAAAGGCTGCGGAACGCTCGATTCAGCGAACGGCCTGAACCAATAAATTACTCAACATTCTTTTTAAGAATTTAAATGTCTCGAGATATTTTCATTACTCCGCATTTTTATGCATTTTTTTCGTAATTTTTATCCGCCGTACCGAACGAAAACGTGAATAGTGATTTCGGTACAAAATAACCAGCGAGTGGAAGTCTTTTGCGTTTGAATTATGAAGGGGTGAAATCGATTTATCGAAATAGCTGTCTATTAAAGTGGATCGATATAATTACGTGAAATTCAAAATAGAACACTGAATTTTTTATGTTACTCCGCGGAGTTACTTGTGTTTTCACTGCATATTTTCAAAGACAACATCCGGTTATTTTAATATATGGGATCTTAATGATTCATTTTTTTTTTTTGCATAAGAGAAGCATATAATGTGCTTTTTGTGTGCAAAGCTGCTAACGGAATAACGTGAATACTATTCCATCTCATTAAATATCTATTTAACCCGCAGTGTTAATTAACAAAGTTCCCGATTTTTTTAACGTCAGTTCTTTGCTCGTGAACTGCGGTAAATCTTTCGTTAATACCGTTTATCGATCGCTAAAAAAAAAAAAAAAAAACCGACCGGGCGTATCCCACATCGATTCACACGTCCAATAATGCGGGTTACGCCCATCGATTATTCGGAAGACTTTTTAAACATTAAATAGAGATCGGACTCTTCTTCCCAATATATACGAAAGCATCGAAAGATTGTTTTCATTACCGGCTTTTTTATCGTATTAATATATAGCATTTTTCGATGTTTTATAAAAAAAAGATCGATCCCCCAAAAAACCTGCAAGATTCATCTATTTATACATCATTTCGCGCAAATCTACAAATGGTTTTAATCGTTCGATAAACTGATAAGAATACGATATTCGTCGGTCGGAGCTTTGAACGAAAGCGCTACGATTGAACATTCTAGAAATGGTAACGAGACTATCATCCGCCACGGCATGTACACGTATGTGTAATCGTCGGGGACCAATGAACGGTGGACATTTGGAAGAGGGTTCCACCGCCAGTTCTGTAATTGGTACACGTACGCTGCGTGGTCGCTCCTCATTGGTCGTTGTTACGATCTCCGCTTCGGTAAATATCGTTCGTCGAGCCGACACTGTGACAGTGAGCAAGTGGCTGCCAGTGTGAGAAAAACAACGTAGACGCGAGCGTGTCGGTGAATCGAGTCTTCTTTACATCGCGGTGGGTTTCACTCGCAAGCGTATAATTGACGAAAAAGCACAACAATTATGAAGAAATTAGCGATCCTGACGTTAGGCATCGTTCTTCTCGCTGGTGAGTTAATATTTTATTTAATAACTTCGCCTTCGCCTCGGAAATAAATCGCTCCGAAACAACGAAAGTTGCGATTCCCCGCGTGCCGCTGGGGGACGTACCGGTATCGCAAAAGCTTCGGGAATATTGTAATTCGCAAAATTTTTCGGATAATCAATTGCCGCGAGAGTGACAAATTTTTACGATTCAAATTGAGATATAATTACGTACATTTTTTTTTCCTCATTTACACTTCGATCGAAATTCGCATTATCTCGTCATAGCGAAGCACAGATTTTTCCTTATACACTATTCTATTGAATTCTCTTTTTTCTTAAGTTTTTATTGTCACGTTCCATATTGTTTACAAGTTATCACAGTTGTTAGGCTTCGTTTTTGAATATATTCATGCTATCGTGTTCTATAAGTCGGTTCCTTTGTTAACAAATTGAAAAAAAAAAAAAAATTTCAGGCTTTGCGCATGCCGCGGAGGACGTTATCGAAGATGAGGTCGGAACTGTGGAAAAAGACTTGGGTTCCAGTCGCGAAGGATCCAGAACTGGTAAGACATTTTTTGAAATTTTTTTTTGTTCTATTTTTTTAATATTTTTTTTTATTTGTTGTTTTTTTATTCAACATTTTTTAATGGGTTTTTCGTTTTTTTATTCAATTTTTTTTCTCGAATTTTACGTACTTTTATTAAATTTTTTTCCGATTTTTTCGTTCTTTCATTCAATTTTTTTCAATTTTTTGTATTTTAGTTAAATTTTTTTTACCGCATCGCTTATGGGATAAATTTCTTTTTGTTCCTCAGATGATCAAGTCGTGGAGCGTGAGGAGGAAGCTATAAAATTGGACGGTTTGAATGTGGCGCAAGTAAAGGAACTCAGAGAAAAAGCCGAGAAGTTTACATTCCAAACGGAGGTGAATCGCATGATGAAACTTATCATCAATTCTCTCTATCGTAACAAAGAGATATTCCTTAGGGAATTGATCTCCAACGCTTCCGACGCATTGGACAAGATAAGACTGTTGTCGCTGACGGATAAAAACGTTTTGGATACGAATTCCGAATTGTCGATCAGAATAAAGGCTGATAAGGAAAACAAGATACTCAGCATCACGGATTCCGGTATCGGTATGACGAAAACCGATCTCGTGAATAATCTCGGTACGATCGCGAAATCCGGTACCGCCGAATTTTTGGGCAAAATGCAGGAAAACTCGAATTCGCAAGACATGAACGATATGATCGGACAATTCGGCGTCGGTTTCTACTCGGCGTTCCTCGTCGCTCACAAAGTCGTCGTGACGACTAAACACAACGACGACAAACAGTACATCTGGGAATCGGACAGCAGCAGCTACAGTATCGTCGAGGATCCGCGAGGAGATACCCTGAAGCGCGGAACGACTATTAGGTAAAGTCGTTTTATCCGTCAATTTGAAAACATTTTTAACTTTAATTTGAATGAAATCGAAACGCCACAATGTAAGCAAAATTTCTGTAGAAGAGCATTACATTTTTTTGGGAGATACCTAAGTTATTAGATTTTAAAGAATTTAAGATTTTCTCGAAATTCCGCGGAGACCACATGTGGTGTTTCGGAGTTAAAAAATTGATGAAAGGGATTTCAATGATTTACTGAGCTCAGTATCGAAATACTGAATATTGAATAATTTTTATTTATAACATTGAATAACAAAAAAAAAAAAGATAAATTAAAATTATCATTAGCAATGATACTAATTGTTCCAAATTATCTTTGCAGCTTAATTCTGAAGGACGAAGCCGCCGATTTTCTGGAACAGGACACGATAAAGAATCTGATAAAGAAATATTCGCAGTTCATAAATTTCCCGATATACCTGTGGAACAGCAAGACGATCCAAGTGGAAGAGGAGGACGACAGTGAGACCGCTAAAGCCGAAAAGAAGGAAGACAAGGAGGTCGATGCCGACGAGGAAGACGACGCAAAGGTTGAATCGAGCGACGAGGAGGACGAATCCAAGAAGAAGAAGAAGAGCGTCGATAAGACCGTCTGGGATTGGGAGCTTCTAAACGATTCCAAACCGATTTGGAGTCTTAAGCCATCGGAAGTCGAGGATAAGGATTACAACGATTTTTACAAAGCGCTGACGAAGGACACGCAAGATCCCCTCGCGAAGGTTCACTTCATCGCTGAGGGTGAAGTAACTTTCAAGTCTCTTCTCTTCATCCCGAGAGTTCAACCGAGCGACAGTTTCAATCGTTACGGAACGAAAGCCGACAACATAAAACTCTTCGTAAGACGCGTCTTCATAACCGACAAAATAAACGACATGATGCCAAATTATCTCTCCTTCATTCGCGGTATTGTCGACAGCGACGACTTGCCGTTGAACGTATCGCGCGAGAATCTTCAGCAGCATAAGCTCATCAAGGTGATAAAGAAGAAATTGATAAGAAAAGTACTCGACATGATTAAGAAGATATCGAAGGAGGATTACGAGACTTTCTGGAAGGAGTACAGTACGAACATCAAATTAGGTGTTATAGAAGACGCGCAGAATCGCGCGCGTCTCTCGAAGCTTTTGCAGTTCAAATCTTCCAAAGAAAAATCAACGAATCTCAGCGATTACGTTTCGCGAATGAAACCAAATCAAAAGGCGATATACTACATCGCTGGCGCTAGCGAAGACGAGGTGAGAAAATCGCCGTTCGTCGAGCGTCTCGACAAGAAAGGATATGAGGTTTTGTATCTCACAGAAGCCGTTGATGAATACGCTATTTCCGCTGTACCTCTCTTCGACGGAAAGAAATTCCAGAATGTCGCTAAAGAAGGTTTCACACTCGACGAGGGCGACAAAGCGAAGGAACGCATGGAAGAGCTTAAAACAACTTTCGAACCGTTGACCAAATGGTTGGATGAAAATTTGAGCGAATATATCAGTAAGACTCTCGTGTCCGAGCGGCTCACCGATTCGCCGTGCGCTCTCGTCGCCAGTATGTTCGGATGGACCGGAAATATGGAGAGACTCGCTGTGTCGAATGCTCACCAAAAGGCCGACGATCCGCAAAAGAACTATTATCTCAATCAGAAGAAAACATTGGAGATCAATCCGAGACATCCGCTTATCAGGGAATTGCTGCGAAGAGTCGATGCCGATCCGGCTGATGAGACCGCGAAGGATATTGCCGTTATGATGTTCAAAACTGCAACTCTCAGATCCGGTTATATGCTTCGCGAAACTGCAAGCTTTGCCGATAGTGTGGAACAACTCATGAGAAAAACACTCGGCATTCCGCTCGACGAAGCACCCGAGGAAGAGGAAGATCTCGATTCCGCGGAAAACATCGCTGGCGGCACTGACAAGAACTCCGAAATCGACGCCGACGAGGAGGACAGAGATGAAGAACACGACGAACTCTGAGCTCCGCGAATTCGAGGGCCGATTGTCTAATTGAATGAAAAAAAAAAAAAAAAAAAAAAAAAAAAACGGACAATTTTGTACTATAGCTATTAATTAATTCAAAATGAATTTAATTTTTTTTTTTCGTTGCTGCAATGTTCGTTCGCGCGAATGGAATTTTGTTCGACGATTCGAATCAACGATATCGTTATACTTAAACGCGAATTTACTCGTGTTATTATTGTAAAATTATGATTATTTTGTATCGACGCAAGAACGATGCGAACGATAGTCGTACTTCGGCGATACTTCAACGGCGATTGCATTTATATTTTTTCGTTTTTTTTCTCAGATTCTCATCGCGCTCTCATCCTTCTCATTTCACGTTCTTCCATTTTTTTTTTATGATTAAAAAAAAAAAGAAAACTAATCATCACGTAGCGTTTGTTTATTATTCGGAACGCTGAATTTTTGTGCGTTCATATGTGTGATGTGAGATTTGTGTGAATGTATTTGTATAAAAGAAAAAAAAATCATTAAAAGAGTAATTTAATCTGATCTGTTTAATTATTTTTCTTTCCATCATATCGTTTCGACACATATAATTTTTGTTTTTATCGGCGAATATTACAATTTGTTTAATACATATACAAAATTATAAAAACATTTTTTATTCGACGATTTTTTAAATATTGATATTGACGATAAAATACGTTGAATTTGTTGAGTCGTCTGAAAAAAAATGTATCATTCCCCATATCGAGGGGGCGGAGTCAAATATCGGGAGTTGCAACACACACTCTCTCGATTTTTACTGAAATTAGCAAATAATCCCACCCATTGGTCAAATTCCGTTGTGACGAATCAATGAGAATGTTTCGTTACAACGGAAGAATTCTATCGGATCGACTTGCGAGCAAACGCCACCGAGCGCTCATTTCCGTTTCACAAACCTCCCCGACGTCATCCGTAATCAAAGTCCGTGCGTTTTTGTGTTTCTTTGGGAGCCACGATGATTCTCGCTAATTTAACGTGAGTACAGAATAAAACCGTTAAACGACAGTTTGCGTTATTGCATCGAAACGGAATCGTGCGGAATCGTTCGTAGAAATAAATATGTCGCGATACCGCGCGAATTCCTTGCGTAAGACAGACCCACGGATCGCAACACCGACTCCGAGGTTGTCTCTGTGACTTCGCCATGCCGGCTCGGTGAATTGCATTGGTCCTTCCCACTGCACACCCGTTTTTTCTACGGCTGATCGTTAACATTTTTCCGATGATTGTCGATCGATAATTATTATCTGAACGTCTTCGATATGAATATTTCGGGTGAAAAAAAAATCTTTCGCTACGTTCCCTTTGTGTCTTCTCGACTGTCGTCTCCGTTTGCGCGAGCGACTGTATCTGCAACGTTCACGTAAACAGAATCAATGGCGACCGGGTGAGAGGCTCCCCCGGGACATTTGCAAATATTCAACCTGTTTTAACCGCTCGATTGAACGAACGATCGATATAATCAACGATTCCATTCGACACAACGATATTTTTCGCACATAAAACACGACATTATTTTCATAACCGAAATTCCGTTCGTTCCGTTTGACGATGTTGAGTAATCGCATGACCCGACGCGCGGCTGGCATATATATATATGTATATATAGATGTGTGTATATAGTAAGCATCGGTACTAAGCGACAGCCTGATGGATTATTTCGATTGTTTTTATCAGATTGACCCGAAATTTTTAAAACTGATCCCACTGTCACAAACCATATACTTCAATTGATTTTGCTGTTTGAATTTTTCTTGCGATAGTTTTTTTTTTTCGGAGGTCAAATTTTGAGTAGAGAATAGCGGAAGATAATGACTTTTTTTTAATCTCCATGTATCAGTCGAGGACTCGGATATCGCTGTTAAAGAGGTCGCGTCACCTTATGGATTAAGAAAGACAATTGCGAACTTATCGAGAGGCGGCGATGTTTTGCGCACCAAAGAAAACTTTGGTAATATAACAAAAAACCATCAAAAGATGGTTTTTTGTTATATTACAAAAACGATGCGCTGTAACAAGAATTGTATGTTTTTAAATTTCACTGTGTAAAAAAATATAACACCTGAAATTAATGTTGTGATAAACAATTTTTTTGCCTACGCAAACTGATTTTATTAATTAATTCAGCAAGGAGTTGAAGAGAATATTGTTGCATACAAAGATAATAATAATATTAAAAACGTAGCATTGGGTAGAAGAACAATTAATTGATTTCCATATCCAATCTTTTACCTTTGTGTTTCTTTACATAACATTTAAAGTGCGGTACTAAAAAGCGATAAAATTACGAGAGAAAGATTCCGCGATCTTTGGATCCGAGTTGATTTATTTTTTTATTTACAGTGTTTCTAAAATAAAATAATAATAAAAAAAAAAAACGAAACTAAAGGATTTTTTCTTCATTGTATGTTTCTCTCAGGTTTCGACCACATAAATTGGAGCCGGATTTCTTTACTTCCTAGAGACATCAAAAAAAGCCAAAGACAAAAACGTAAAACACATCTCGCTACAATATTTGAAAAAAATAAATAAAAAAATAATATTAATAAATAAATAAATAAAAAATAACAAAAACTAAACAAGAAACAAAAGATCAATCGACAAAGCATATGAAATACCCGCTAAATACAAACCCTTAAAAAAAAAAAAAAAAAAAAAAAAACTCCGAAAGAACAGTAAAGTTTGAAAAAATTGTTTTAACGGAAAAAGAAGCGGCAACATGGGTATCCAAGATTTGCAGGCCTTTCTCGACGGCAATTGCGTACAGGGAGGCGCGGTGCCGGTAGATCTGTTGAAAATTGCACGTCTCGTGATGTTAAGACAGCGTAATCGTATGGGAAAAGGTCAGCAACAGCCGCACAATTCGGCTATTCTGAGACTTGTTCTCGATGGCGAATGCTGCTTGGATAGGCTGTACGGAGGATATTTTTCAGGTGAGATTTTACGTTTTTGCAGAATTTTTATTGATTTATTTTGATTGAAACAAAAATCGTTTTCGTTTGGCGAATGTTACGTTTTGTAATGTCGCAGTACCGCATAACAGCACTCGTAGCGGTGAAATTTAGAACGTCGTATACGCGAATAGCAAGAGCTAAAAAAAAATTTCTCGAAAACGTTGTAATTTCGGCTCCGAATCGTCGAAACATTGAATTTTTCAATATTCTTCTCTCGAGGAAAGTCGATACAATATTTTATCATATTTAAACCATTATTTAGATTGGGCCTGCGGCGGTCAGTGGAATCGTATGGTACAATTTCTCGCTGTTCTCATACAAGCAACAGAAATGTCCGGTGTCGAGTTGGCGGTTTTTTTCAATGGTTGTCACGAAGCACCGCGCCGGGCGGATTGGATCCAAAATCAGCTCAAGATGAGGATAAAAGTTAACAATGTACGACGTAAAATAAATAATAATAAAAAAGAAAAATCTTGTGTAATACGTTCGATTAATTACAAAGAAAAAAATGTTCTCCACAGGTCTTGAAACATATAATTACGAAGGGAACACCGCCGCCAAAGATATGGTGGACGCCGCCGGTGTGCTTACGCACGAGTTTGCGAATGGCTCTCAGGCATCTAAAAGTTGCTGTCGTAAGTATAATTTAATTATTCGCAAATGAATCGCGAAGCGTCGAATGAAATTAATAAAGTTGCAAACGTTTTCTATCAGCTGTGCAGTATGGACGATCATCATCAAGAAGTAATCGCCTACTGTCGTGAAAACAATTACAATGGACTTATAGCCGACGATGCCGAATACGCCGCCTTCGATCCGCCCCGTTATTTTTCATCCGAACAGCTCAAACTAACTTACAAGGTATTAATTAATGGAAATCGTTGAGACGCGCCGCGACTACGGAATAATTCGTTAATTTTACTCGCGTACAATAATTCGTTAATTTTACTCGCGTACAATAATTCGTTAATTTTACTCGCGTACAATAATTCATTAACTTTTATCGCGTACAATAATTCATTAACTCTTCTCGCTTACAATAATTCATTAACTTTTCTCGGTTACAATAATTCATTAACTTTTTTCGCTTACAATAATTCATTAACTTTTCTCGCGCACAATAATTCATTAACTTTTCTCGCGTACAATAATTCCTTAACTTTTCTCGCGTACAATAATTCATTAACTTTTCTCGCTTACAATAATTCATTATCATTACTCGCGTACAATAATTCATTAACTTTTCTCGCGTACAAATAATTCATTAACTTTTCTCGCGTACAAATAATTCATTAACTTTTCTCGCGTACAAATAATTCATTAACTTTTCTCGCTTACAATAATTCATTAACTTTTATCGCGTAGAATAACTCACACTGTTGAACTAATGTTTCAGGGATCACTCGACACGAAGGAATACATGATCTCCGAATTCACAAAAGCGATCGGCATACCGTCGGATCGTTTGTGTATTCTTTCCGCTCTTCTCGGAAACTACATACTGACGGAACACGATCTGATAGATTTTTATAAAAAATTAAACATCAGCATCGGTCCGAACAAAACGAATATCGAGCAATCGATACGCTCGATAGCGACATTCGTTAAGGAACTTCCGTCGTGCGAGTTGGACGTTGTGGCGCAGAAAGTTTTCGGTTCGCTTTCCGATCCTCGATGCTCGAAGCTTCGACAGTCCGTTCAGTATTATATCAACGGGACGAAGGAGGGTTTCTTGCATTACAAACCGGTAAAACCTACAAAACGTAAGTATATATCACTTTTCATCGAATGCTGACCGATTTTCATTGTTAAATCCTTATCTACGCGCATATTAACGATAATCGAACGCCAATTGCAGTGAACAATAAGACCGAAGCTAAACAAATCCCACAAGTGCAATCGACGAATCCACCGGAAACCCCGGCTGCGACGTCCGAAGAAGATAGTAACTTGGAGCCGTCGCGATTCGCTTCGGAAACGTTGGAGAGCGAACAGGAAAGTCTGAATGCCTACAAACAAGCGACGGCTAATGCCAAAGCGGCGCCGCAAATCGTAATCGAACCGCCCGGCGCTCAGGGACACGGCGACGCCGATAACGCCAAATCCGACGAAGAGCAAAGTAGACGATTCTTCTTTATTTTTTTTCATCATTTAAATGACTAATGTAAATTTCCAGAGAAATTTTTATTTATGTTTCTATTTTTTTTTCTTACAGCGAATGGCCACGCGATCGTCAACGGTGTTCATAATCTTCTAATAAGTTCATCGAGTTCGAGTAGCAGTTCCACCGTCGCGTCACCCGCTCACGTTACCCCGGAGCCTGTGAAACCCGTGGAAAAATCAACGACAATACCGGGCACCGTTACCGAAGTAATGCGCACAGCTTCGGAACGCCATCAGAAGGGACTAATGTCACCGCACATATATCAAATTCTCACCGCCGGTGAGATCAAACTTCCGGTACTTCTCGAGGATGAGAATCACAGAGAATTTCCATCGATTCATCTTATCTATCGGCCAGTCAGACAAATGGTTTACGCCATTCTCTTCAATCTTCATCACCGCATGTATCTCGCCACAAAGAGCAAAGAGAAAGGCGGTGAGTTTTAGTTCGCTGCTTATTTTTTCTTAGGAGTTGTTTAGAAAAACAAAACCAGTTTAACCAGTATACAGCTTATAGTTCTCAAGTGTAATGATCATTTCTACGTTGTATTTTATTATTTCGTTATTCAATTTAATAATTATTTAATAATCGTGAATAATTCATCGACAAGAGGCGTTGGATGGATTTGTAGATATTTACTTATCATTCCGCGCGGTGAGGATAAATCAAAATGATTGGTTAAAAACATAGAATTTATTGCACAGATAACGAAAAACTAGAGGTTCCCGACGTAATCATCAAAGAGTGGGTCTGGTCCAAGGCGAATCCGTATCAAACTCCGACACTGGTGAAAGCCGAACAAATCGGTTGGGGAGTCCCGACGATCCAACGCTTGTGGTTTGGGTGAGTAATTTTTTCCGTCTACAATTTTCTTCGCAATTTTTCTTGCGCATTGTATCGATGCACTCAACAACAGAAAAAAAATAAATAAAAAAATACAAAACCCGCGCGTGCGATTAGCGTTTTCCAAGTACCAAAGATCGTAAAACGGAATAAAAAATGAATGACTTGTGCACGTTGCAGCTCTCGAGGGCATCATAGGTATGTCCGATGCTCATTTTGTTGGTGTTGTAACTTTGGGTTACCTTAGTTTTCTTCAATGTTACACTTTTTCACAAACGTTTGTTAATTGAAAAAAAAAAACAAAAAAAAAAGAGCTCAACTTTGTAACTGGAGGCGTTTGAAGGAGAAAAAAAAAGTACAAATTCGTTCACCACGTCTTGTCGAGTGTCGTCGACCATTGAAATCGCATCACTCCGTCTAAATCGCATTGATGTGTTGTTAATTTGTTGCAACGACTCTTTTTCAGCACTGGTATCGACGATAAACGCCGTCGCTTGAGGGGATTTCTCACATGCATGCGATCCGACACTCCGCTTATGCTGAACATCTCCTACGTTCCGCAACACTTACTCGTCATGGCCTGCGTACTGAGGTACTGCAGTAATTACTGTTTTTTTTTTTTTAACAAAAAGTTTCGAATTCAAAGATTCAATAGCGTTACGCGCTATTTATGTTGCGCTTTTAATTCTTCAGATACATCATGACTTTTTCGGATAAAATAAAAATTCTCCGACGTCAGGAACTCGATGCTTTCATCGCTCAAGCTTTCTCCGCCGATCTGATGAACACTCAGTACCTACAAGATCTGCAGGTAACTCGATGATTTCTTATCATTGCAACGTAACGAGTTTCGTTGATTTTTGGAGATTTCGTTTACAATATATTGTAAGGAATATGTAGCTGACTATTCTTTAAGACACACGATATTAGTTAAGTTTGACAATATACGAACGAATGAACTATCGATACGAGATCGATCGTCATGACAAGAGTCTTCACTGGACTTTCAAAGGAAACAGACGTGTGACATTTTGTGATTCGGATAATTAAAGTTTCTTATTATTAATAAAATCTGCAAATTGCAAGAATATAAGGCTTCGGAAGCCACTGTCCCATTTAACCGCTTATATTTGCTGCGCTAGAAATCTGTATTATCATCTAATCTATCATCATTACGAGTTGAAAAAATCAGATATAGGATTTGCATAAACGTTTTCTCTTCTTAAAAAAATGTGTGTAAAGTTAAAACAAATCAAAGAAAAACACCGTACTATTCACAAAATTTAAACTCAAGCAAATCGCATAAAAATACTCATTGATTGCGTCGCTAACTTTATCAAAGCAAAAAGAAAATACATTTTTTCCTTTATATTTACAATATATTGTCTAACGTTTTGACTTTTAAACTTTTCGCAGCTTTCGTTGGTCACTTCCCGAGGCGTGCAATTAGCTACTCTCTTCATGGCCGGTGTGGAAACCGCTCTTCTCGCAAATGACGCGTGCGGCGCACCGATTCCTTGGCTCATGTGCTGCCCGTGGCTTTACTTCGATGGAAAATTGTTCCATCACACTTTGGCTCGCGCTACTATAGCGAAAAATCTTCTCGAACTCTGCGGCGGACACATCGAAGGTGTCGTCAAAGTCGAACGTATGCGCAAAGCTATTCTCGAAGGTGTTAATGTCACCTTCGCTCGACCGCCATTTCCGATTCCACCGGGTAACGTTAAAATTTGACTCTCACTTTTCAATTGACAAAAATAATGCGTTAGAGGTGTTTATTGTTATAGGAATTTTTTCGAAAAATTGTACATAACACTGTTTGTTGTTATTCGTCACTACATATAGTAGGGATACGTATGGCGGAAAACGTTCTTCCAGCGGGTTGCACTTTGAACGACGGTCTCGTTCGCGGTCGTGGAAACGCGAACATCCCGCAGCGCGGTCTCATCCGGCGACCCGTCCCGTCTCGCGGCGGTCAGCTAGAAATTGCCGGCGTTGTTGTTGGCCAATGGGGAGCGAATTACGGACAACCGGGACGCTTGCCGCAACCGGTTCAAGGACATTCGCGTGGTCGACTTCCTCCACAGGTACGATATCGTGCGCCCGCGTTTCCCATGATTCCCATCGGCGACGGTGATTTTACAAATCGTTGAAGTAATCGGTGAAATTTTTTATAAAAAAAAAGCCAAAAAAATACAAGAAAAATCGTATAGTCTTCCAAACAGTTTTCGTTTTATAATTTTCTTCATTTTTAGATATTGTTTTACCGCACTGTGGATGTTTTTTATTATACACGTTGTTCTCTTTTTATCGAAGACGAAAATAAATAAATATGTCTTGCCGTGGACTGTCGCATGTGTTTCATTCATTATTTATGACGAACGCGATGAGTTTCTTTTCTTTGGATCGTTCAGCCCGATCCAGAAACAGAGAAGTATTTTTATTGGATAATCGATTACTGACTCATTCGTCGTTGCGTATCGCTTAGATTTCACGTACATTTAGACTTTATACTTCTGATAATAAACATTCTTTATATTTATTTATTTTTTCTTTGAAACTTTGAATGATTCAGGTAACGTCGATCGGTGGATTGAAGTGGAGCTTTCCTCGTGGTTTCAATCCCCTCGGACCGCGAGCTTTTCCGACGCGAGGAAATAATCGCAATCAAACGACCGGTCGCGGCAAGAAAACTCAGATGAAGGTAAACATCACGAAAATGTTGTATGCTAAGTTACAAACGAACGATTAACTTCTTGAGATCATTTTTTAGGCGACTGCGAAGAAGAAGACTGCCGTTAAGATGAATAAGGAGAATGAGAAGAAAGAGAGCAAAGCTCAAGGAAATGCGGCTGAGGAAAGCAGCGACGAATCTCCGTTAGTATCAGACATAGAAAAAAAATTGTCTCCATTTTTGTTAATAAGATTCGCGATTTTTTATCGATCGAAAATTTATATGCATTTTTTTTCTTTTTTTTTTTTTCAGTGAAGCGCCGACGAGTATAACGGCGAAGGAAATCATCACAGTTCCGGGACAATTCGACGACGCAGTCGAGAATGGCAAACCCGTGGAGAAAGGACAGGGCGACGCGCCGCTGGTCACGTCGTAAGTGATTCACCTATAATGAAACGATACAATAAAAAAAACAACAACAACAACAACAAAAAAAACATAAAAATTAATCCAATTAAAAACTAAGACGCGATACTGAAAAACCCGGATGTGACTCAAGACTGCAGCCAATTTCGTTATGTGTTCATTGAGCCGGCGAGAGCCATTGAATAAATTCGCGAGTCTTACAGCAACGACGAAGCGCATATCAATTGCCCGAACGGCTCGATGATCACGTAAAACTCTGGTGGGGCCAAAAAAAAAAAAAATCATATACAAACTTTACACAACAGCCAACGACTAACCGCACCCAACGCTAGTGTCTTTAACTTTCGGGCGCGAGATAAAAAGTAAGAAAGGAAAAGGAAAAATATGGAAAAGAAGAAAAAACTAAACGAAAAAAAAAAAAAAAAAAAAAACAGAATCGTGAGTATCCCGCTTAGTGGATTTTGAAACCGTACTATGTCCTCACTGCCAAATGTACCACACTCTACGAGAGTTAGAGAAGACGATACGATAGAAAATAGAAGAAGGAAAGAAAGAACAAGAAATAAAAAAAATTAAAAAACAAACAAACAAACAAACAAATCGTAATCGTACCGATGGGCAAACAAGAGTGCGTTGCTCGTGTCACCGTAATAACAAAAATTGGATTCGACTGATTAGTGTTACGCGAAACGCTAATTTTAACTAACCGTGAAAACACACAAAAAGTCGTCAAACTGCTATAAGTATTTAATTATTAAGGAGCGTGTTTATTTTTTTTACAATGATGAAAAAAAAAAAAAAAAAAAAATGTATATTTTCCGGTATTATATGAAAATGCCTCGCTTTGTATGGTCCTGGTTTACCGTGCCTCGCGCGCAAATTCATTGTCGAATCTTTTCGCAAGAATCGAAAAATGCGGAAGAAAAAAAAAAAAAAGAAAAATCGGCAAACGCGTTTTTTCTTATTTGTTGAAATCGAGGCGCGCGAAACCTGGACGGCGCATAGCGTTTAGAGACTGACGCTTTTCATATAGGTAAAATATATATTTATAATTGTAACAATACGAAACTCGTTATATATGTAAACACGCCAATCGCGAAGTATACGATTTGTAAATCTCCGAGTGATTACAGATATAACGATGTATGATTTAGGTAGGAAACAAAAACTCCCCCCGTAGCGAATTATATACGTAAGTTTGTTGCGTGGAATGAATCGGTGCGCGTGACTCGTTTTTTCGTGGTGTCTGATTGCCGGAGAGAAAGAAAAAGTTCGAGAGAACGCGAGGGAACGAAAAATTACGAGAAATATATTATTTATGATATTCATATTATGTATGCGAACGTTAGTCAAAACGAGAGGAAGAGTTGACGATAATGTCTAAAGTTCTTTATTTTTTTTTTTTTTTTTTTTGCTTGTTGAATTTGTATGTTTGTGTATATAGTACGTGTGTGAGAATGAATATAGATGAATATTATAGTACACATATATATATATATACATATATATATATACAAATATATTTATTTGCGGTTGCATCGAGGAAATACGTTGGAACCCAAATCGACAGCGTTGCAAGAGAGTTTGGATTGCGTTGAGCCTTATTACGATCATTAAACGGTCGTTGTGTTTTGAGGATTTATCGCGTATCTACGAACTCATCGTTCGAATACGTCGATTTACATCATTATCATTGAATATAAATAAATAAATGAAAAATTGAAAAAAAAGAAGAAAAAAAAAACGATCCGTATCGGGGCATATAATTGTAATGAAACGGAAGAGAAGGAGAGAAGCGCGAAGACGAAAATAACGCGACGACGGAAAGGAAGGATTGAGAATTTGTAATAATCGAGAACGTGAAACAAGTGAAGTGTTTGCCTGTGAAGAGAGCGCCGTAAAGGCGTTAAATGGTTTACATAGACGAGAAGTGTTGGAGAAAGAATAAAAGAAGCGTTAAACTCGAGATAATATAATTGAAGAGATGAAGATTTAAAGTGTTATATTTTTGTAGATTTGTTATTGCGTGAAATGTATTGAGACAATGATAAGAGAGGGAAAAAAAAAAAGAGGAGAAAAACTTTATGAGACTCGAGATAAAGTGGAACGGCAGTTTGAAATATCGAAATTATGGGATTGAATACAGACGATCGCGTGCGCAAGCGCACGCGCGCTGTTACTCTGAAATCGGCACGTGTTCCGAACGCATAAACCGATTGCTTCTCAGTGAGCGAATTTGTAAAAACAGAAAAAAAAAAAAAAACAAAAAAATGAATGAAAAATGCCACTGATTCCGATGGATTGACAGCGGCGATATGAAGTTTAAACTTATCTGCTTATAATTAATAACGAGAAGAAAAGGGAATACCACGTTGACGTATGCGTAGCATTGTTTAAACTCTCGAATTTAAATAACTCATCAATTAACAAAAGACATTGTAAAATCGTCGTCGCCTTGCGAGTGGCTACGCGACGATAATGACGCAAAAAAGAAACACTGCATTACAACGCGCTACATTCGTTTTTCATTTTTAAATCCCTGAATGAATAATAACGAACGAGGAATATAAAAAAAAAACATTAAAAAAACAGAGAAGAGTTAGTCGTTTCGAGCGATTCTTACAGACGAAAAAAAAAAAATGAAACTTCAAAGCAAACCAATCGATTTTGAGAGTCAAGGCAACTTTACGCTTTAGAAAAAGGCTAAAATAAATAAATAAATAAAAAATACGATATACTTCGCGAAGTAAATCGTTCTCTTGACATCGCGTACACTTCTTGAACACAGAATAATAATAATAATAATAAAAAAGCATTGCAGTAATAAACTGAAAATCTCATATATAAGTCAGTTGCCCTGCGCTGCGCTGATCGACGAAACTTGCAACAAATATGTATCACGCGATACTTCGTTCAAGTGCGAGAAAAATGAAAAAAAAAAAAAAAAAAAATAACAATTAAAAAGAAAACGTAACTAAAACTAAACGGAGACGTATAAAAAAGAAAAAAAAATATTGTAAGAATGCAAAGTTCATATTGATGATTCAGATTACGTAAACCGAAACGTTTAGACAGCGATAACTCGATTAACAGAGGTTACAATGATAATAGATGATGAAAAAAATGATGAAAAAAAAAAGGAAACAAAAAAAAAAACAAATGAATAAAGAATGGATTAAACGACGAATAAAAAACAGGTTGCGATTTTTTCGCGCCTGATTTTTACGTTGTACCCGTAGTACAGGGGCCCACTAAACTTGTCTACGACTCGTTTATACTGTAAACACGATTTTAAAAATAATCTATTGTATCTGTATCCCCCCCTTGGACTGTCTGTGCAAAAAAGCAAAAAAAAAATAAAAATAATAAGCAAAACGAAAAATACCGATAAACCATATTATACAGAAAAAATATTGCGTGTTAAAAAAAAAAAAACAAAAGTAAACTTGATTTTTTCTCAAACACAGACAGAAGGATAAATAATAAATGTATTTACATGTCGAAGCTCCGATTATAGTCTGTCCCAATGGAGCGATTAGTTTTGCAAAAAAGAATCCATTTCGATATTGCTACAGTGATTTTCGGAGAGCCAAGATTTTCGTGCGATATAATGTTCACTTTTTTTTTTTCACTCTTGGCTCGTGTTTATTATCTATGATTAGTATCATTATTGTTGGAGATCCGAACGGATCGAATTTGCGTCTGGCGCGAAGCATCGTCGTACCTAAGACCGCTGATGATTCGCGTCGGGACGAAAAATAAACAAGTCGATCGATTAAATAGAGACATCGTTTTGTTTGATTGGTTTTTTTTTTTTTTTTTTTTTTGTTTTTTTTTAACAAACATAATGTACAATCGTTGAGAAATTGAGAATGAAAAATGAATTCGATCGCCGCGATTTTTTGCTGATAAAGGATCGAAGCTGAACTCAACGATTGTAATTTCATTTTTTTTTTCTTATTGTCTCTTAGTTCAACGATGTATGATTAATAGATTTTCAACATGATAAGGCGATATTGTTGCCTTATCGATCGATCGGTCCACATAAACAGACCACTGATTTGATAAATTTATAATCCTTGCGATTTAAATTGTAATTATTCTTATTCTATTTATGTTAATGCTTATACAAGGTAATATGAAATATAACAAACGAAATAAAAAATAAATAAAAAAAAAATGAAAAAAAAAAAACGAAAAAAATTATAGAATCACGAAATGTACTACTGTAGTAACGTGCTGATAAAAGATGAAAGAAGGAAAAAAGAATCATTAAAAAAGAAAGAAAAAGAAAAAAAAACACTATTGATGTAGTTGAAAAGCACACGTGGGCCCCGTATTTATAATGTTCTTATTAAAATATTACATAACATATATTCTGCTATTAATTTCTCGTAGCTAAAGAAGAGGCAATCGAAAATGAAAATAAAAATAAAATAAATAACGCGCATACACCGAAACTATTTTTGTTTCATCGTACGCTTGCTTAACCGATTGATTTGTTCATTTGTGTTTATACCATAATTTCTTGTATTTATCAACGTAATAAAACAAAAAAACGAAAAAAAAAAAAAACAAAAAAACAATAATGTGATGCGCTGTCAAATACAAAGTATGTAAGATCGAAGCCCCTGATACAAATGATTCGATGAACTGAAATTCGAACCAACATAAACGTCGATTTAACGAAAAACGAAAAAAAAAAACAAAAACAAAAAAAAAAAAGAATTTGTAAATTACACTGTGTAATCCCTGTAAGTTGCATATTTCCGCCCGGTGTCGCGCAAAAGCTGATTCTGTACTTTCGCCGCTTGTGCAATTTTCAATATTTCATACTTTGAAGTCTCTTTGCGCATTGGAAAAATAAATAAAAATGTAGAAAAAAAAAAAAAAAACAGAAACTGCGAGTTCAACGTGGAATTATGTGGCACGCGAATTACGAAGCGTATGACGAATAATGGGAATCAGTACAATGCGAAACACAAGGCAAATCATATTGACACTTATTGGAAAATTTAAATTGAATTAAAGAAAAATTAACTTCAATCCAGAAACCAATTAATGGCAAATACACATGTTTGGAATGTAGAAAATAATTAATCATATTCAATATCCAATAAAGACGATGTAAACGTGATGATTATTAAAAATATTCGAAAGAACATCGATGTTTAATGCATTTTGTAAATCCTTAATAATATTAATCAACTGTGCGACTCGGTACTCCCAACGAATAGCAAGTAACGTCAAAGAAAATGTTCAAATCCAAAAAAAATCTGAAAAAAATAAATTCGTATTTTTTTGTGACGTGACTTGCGATTTCTAAATTTTCGTTTTTACCGGAAGTGATGTCTGAGCGAAAAATCTCATTTTTTCAGCGGAAGTAATGTGACGATGAAAATTACGAGAATTTTCGAAAAAAAGTAAAATCCTCATAATTTTCTTCATAACATCACTTCCGGTGAAAAAATACAATTTTAAACCCGGAAGTGCTTTCACAATTATGTTTTTGACGGAAAATGACATCGCAGTGAAAACTCACGGATTTTTTTAACCGATTTTCAGAAATTCTAAAAATTCGGACATTTTTATCATTTTCTCTGTGACGTCGCAAAATATTGTGCGTTTTTATTTGCTTCGCAGGAATTAAAAAAAAAATATAGTTGAAGTATTGCGTTTCGGCGGACATTAACGGTAACAAGGAGTTGCGTTTCTTTCCCCGAATAGAATAAATTATTCTGTTGTAAAATTAAGAAAGTTTATTTACCGATTTAATGATAACAATCGTCGACCGAACGACCAAATAATTCGATTGCTACTTTAAGATTGAATTAAAATGAACCAATGCCTCGCGGCGGCGCGAAATTGTTGAGATCGCGCAACACGCGCGAGCGTTCGCAACAGAGGAAAAGAGGTGTTTCGACAAAGCGATCAATTCGACAGAAATCGACAGAATAAAAACTGCCGATTGCGGAAAATTTAGATAAAAATCGGTAATTCCGATTGCGGAAATTTCGCTGCTATAACTTTTCTCGAATATAAGTAAAGAAATAATTATAAATAAACTTAAATAAACGCGGAAGGATCGGGACGTATACCATAAATTAATAAAATTGAACTGTTAGACTCGTAAGATGTTCGATTTATTGAAATCTTCAATGCAATTCTTGAGTACAATAATTTTTTAATTGGCAATGAATAATCTCAATAATACCTGTATATCGGCTCTTCGTAAATCCACGAACACGCGACTGTTTACGCGACTGTTGCACACAATTAATTTGGAACAGACGGTAGAGTTGCACAGCATAGCATACGTATCGAAATAACGATTTCGCGGAGTCTAGAAAATGCAATGACAAAATCGTGACTAATCAGAATATTCTAACGTCATGTGGTCGATCTGTAAATCGGCAAAACATAAAGATCGCGTTTGTAGTCTTCGATGTTCGTAATGTAATAATCATTCGTCTTTTTCGTCTTTTCGTTCGGCATATCGGTGAGATATGTCAGCGGATAATCAACTTTGCCGCCGTATTCCACAGTTGAATTTTCTGAAAGATAAAAAGGGATAAAACAGATAATCGAAACTCGCGGAAGAAATTTCAACAATTTTTTTCTTCTTTTTTTTTTTTTTTTTCAACTTACGAGACTTTCTCGCCGTTGTTTCAGTGGGTTTTTCGCTGCCATCGTTTCCAACCACTTGAACGGTTAACTTGCGAAAGTTCGAACCATCGATCGTATGATTTTCCATCCACTCTCTCAATTCTTCTAACGTTACGCTGCTAATCGCGTCGACCTCGCGCTGCAGTCTGTCGAAAACGTATTCCCCCGACGTTATTTCACCCCAATTTTTATCAAGATCCTCCGCCAGTTGAATATCCGCGCACTGCTTCACCTTCGTCAACGCTTCTTTTACAACGAGCAATTCATTGTCGGACATTTCGTTTAATGTATTTTTAAACGTTTCTAGAAAAGCTTCGATTCTCTCGTCAACGTGTTCCGTTGTGTATTTGTCGGCTTGTGCGCAGACCGTCACGGAATAGCCGAGAACACCGAATGACTCGCGAATTTGACAATAAACGT
The DNA here is from genome assembly GCA_934046635.1 of Buathra laborator. Classification (NCBI taxonomy): domain Eukaryota; kingdom Metazoa; phylum Arthropoda; class Insecta; order Hymenoptera; family Ichneumonidae; genus Buathra; species Buathra laborator. Next base: position 17,581,793 of record OW203895.1, on the reverse strand, counting down.
TGTATCCAAGTTGCTCCTTCGTTCTCAGCTGATTGAACAACGGCTCTTCCATTATCATCTAAGAATAAAATAGCGAATATTAATTACACAAATCATTGAGATTTCCTTCATTTCGAAGGATAAGGAAAAGTAACGTAAACGTTTTCGATAACGAATTAAACTTTGCGATAAAAAGTTTGAAGTGACGAGTATTACGTACGATAATCAATTCGATCAGAACGGCCAATTTAATCGCCGTACCATCGGACTGATAGTAATTCGTTACGATGGAATTCGTGTCGGTAGTATTGAAATTCGAAACTCTGCAGCAACGCACACCAACGGGAATCTGAGTGACGCGAATCTGCGGCATGGTATTCGGTAACAGTGGTCCGCAATTCAATATCTCAACGGATTTCTTAACGTTCGTGATAACATCATCCCTCGTCATGTTTCCCTGCACCAGGCACTTGATGTATATGTGATCGATGAAGGATTTCGCGAAGTATTTGAATTTTTCAAATTCGATACCGGATATAGCTGCGTGTTTGTCGACCGCCGACCAATGAACGAGCAGCAGAATCGATAATCTCGCATCTCTGAAAAACATAAAATATATTCATAATTATATCATAATTATAATTATAAATTTTATGAATTTCGATACAATTTTTTTTTTTTTTTTTTTTTTTTTTTTCGTATATTTGTAGAAGTCGAATGTAACATACTTGACTAGTTTGCTGGGCTTCAAAAAGGTATTGTAACACGCCTTGAGCACTTCGCCTTTCATCACGTCGAATAAATCTTCCGTAACGAGATTCGAGAAATCCGCTATATACTTCGTTATTGTTGTCAACAGCAGCTGAAGATTATCGATAAGAAATACATTAGAAGTGTTTGTCTTTATCGAGAAAAAAATTATCAACTCCACACATCAAACTTACAGGCAGTTTTTGATTGAATCCACTGACTTTCACCACGAGACCTTTGTCGCCGCATTTAATATCGTAATTTAGTTCGGCTGCAGTCGCCGGATACAATTCTTCGACAAGCAATTGCTTGAGTATCGCAACAAAAAGCTCCAACATAGCGGCGCTGAAATAATTCGGTCGTTAAATTTCTCAATGACAACCGTTGCATCGGTATAAAGGGATCGAAGTTTCGGGTTTTATTTTAAAATGCGATATACTTACTTTTCCGGCGAGGCGAGCGATAACGGAGAGATGTAATAAAAATTCATGTAGCACTCGGGAAGCCGAAACTTCGCGTCCGGTTTGTACCAAATTTCCGACAGAGCGTCCGAGTGAATTTTAATGGGACAGTGCGGTGGTTCTTCGGGAATGGGTATCAGCGTAAAATCGTCCGTAACAAAGATATTTGGCTCCGGTAGATGAAATTCCGGCAGAGGTTCGATTTTTTTCCAACATTCTATCCAGTCTTTCGGTATCTCGGTATCCGTGTACTTCGTCTTGAACCACTGCTCGACTTTCTCAAACTCTTCCTCGTTGAATTTCTTATCGAATATTAATATATTTGCGTTTTCCGGCGTTAAAACGTCGATACACGCTTTTATCGATATCGGATCGTATTCGAAGTAAAGATCGCTGCCGTTTATGTAATCCGCCGGTGGATAGAAATGCATGTTTTCGCAGAGATCCTCGACGTACTCGGCGGGCGGCACGTCGTCCGTGAATCTAAATGGATTATTAAAAAAAAGGATTAAAAATGTAAAATTAATTAAAAAAAATTAATGTTATTATTTATCAATTAAATAATATATGATATATGTAATAATACATATATAATATTTATGGATTATTTATCTATAAAATTACTAAATGTTTCTGTTTACCGGAAGTTAGTTTCTTCGATTTTCTGAATTTCGTCGTAGATACGTTGCTGCGGACCTTCTCGCCGCACGAGATTTATATACGAGTAAACAGCATCGAGAACTTCCTTCAAATGCTTGTGACCCTCGTCGGTAAGGATCAGAGACAAGCTGAACAGTGCGTACATCGAACTGTGTTCGAAGCCGCTTTCGCCGTTACCGGTGAATATATCCAAACACCACATCTTCTTTCGCAAATAATTTATCAGCGATCCTTTACCCTCGTGTCCTATTATCCATGATACGTACTGATGAGGTTTGCTTCTGTAAAGATGTAGCAGCGATGGCATCGTCCATGTTAATTCTATCTGATAATAAAAAGAAAACGAAAAAAGAACGGATTGCGAATCACGGATATCGAAAGACGGCGTTACTCTTGTTGAGAAAAACTCACATGGCAAACATCTTTCACCGGCTTAATTTTGTACATTCTACGAAAACGCGGCGTGTCGAAAGAATCGGCGCCTTTGAACTTCGTAAAATCTTCGGACGGCAAGCCGTTGCTTGGGACATTCAAAAAACACTCTTTAACATATTGTTCCAGAGTATCCAGTGGTAGTCTCGCCTGTAATGAAAGAAAAACGCATTTTTTCTAATCTCCCAATTGATTTAACAAAAAAAAAAAAGATTTTTTTTAACAATCTTTAGAAATAAGAATGATAGGGATACGGAATTAATACATTTTTTTACCTGTATCGCAACAGTCATTCTATGCGCGCTGTAATGACGTTCCCGAAACTTGTGAAGTTCCTCGTAGAGCTTGTCGTCGGTGACGTTGTCTCGAAGTGTAACAAGATTTCCCCAACAGAAATTCGTTGCCGGATGTCCGGTTCGCGCCAAACTGCTGAATAGCTGTTCCTTTCGATAAAAATCGGACGGTAATGCCATCTGAAATTCTGTCGAAGGGATTGCGCCGTTGAAAAAAAATCGCGCATTGGTCGTACATTTTTCTTTTTTTTTTCATTAAACCCTTTACATACATACCACTCTCTACAGCCTCTCGTTCGCGTGCAATAGCGTCGCGTTTCATCAGAGGACTTATGAAGAACTGAGCGAATCGATCCAACGCGCTGCGAAGATGTTTTTCCTGAATCGCGAAGTAGAAAGTCGTTTGCTCGCACTCGGTGCACGCGTTATCGGAACCTCCGTGTTTCGTTATAAAAGCGTCGAAATCATTTTCCTTTATAGTCGAAAGATTGGAACAAAAAAAAAGAAAAATTAATTATTCTCGGTATCGAAAAAAATCATCGCGATTCTCGCCGAAATTTTTGTTCACCTGAGGATACTTTTTGGATCCCATGAATACCATGTGCTCGAGAAAATGTGCCATTCCCGGAATTTCCGGTGGATCACTGAAGCTTCCAACGCCAATACACAAACCACAAGCTGCCTAAAAACGTTTTAAAAATTTATCACGATCTCACGTTACATTTGACGGATTGAATAAACTTTTTTTTCTTCATATCCACCATTTTTTCTTCTCTTTTCATTCTTTTGACTGTAGAACCGTCGTCTCCCTCATCAACTTCATTGTCGTCATCATCCTCGTCATCATCGTCATCGTCATCTTCGTCATCGTCATCTTCCTCATCATCGCCACTTTTCTCGTCATCCTCATCGTCCGATTTACCTGTATTAATTTTTTTGTCTTTTCAATCAAAATAATGTAAAAAACTGCAGCAAATTGTCAAAACATTCCTTATTCGCTAAAAAAGTAGTGTCGTCATTGTTATCTTTCTCATCATCGCCACTTTCCTCGTCATCCTCATCGTCCGATTTACCTGTATTAATTTTTTTGTCTTTTCAATCAAAATAATGTAAAAAATGGCAGCAAGTTTTCAAAACATTTGTTATTTGCTAAAAAAGTAGTATCGTCATCGTCATCTTTCTCATCATCGTCACTTTCCTCGTCATCCTCATCGTCCGATTTACCTGTATTCATTTTTTTGTCTTTTCAATAAAAAAAATTCCAGCAAATTTTCAAAATATTTGTCGTTCACTAACAAAATTGTATGTCGTCATCGTCATCCTCATCATTGGATTTACCTTTATTAATTTTTTGTCTTTTCAATCAAAATAATAAAAAAAATTGTAGCAAAATTGCAAAACATTTGACGTTCGCTAAAAAAAAAATAATACGAAAATAGGATCTTTGAATTTACCATCGTCTTCTTCGTCATCTTGTTGGGAAGCGTCCCCTTCGCACGAAACGGGACTCGGATCGGCGATCAACAGAGCCGTGAGACCGTTTGGCAGTTTGATGACCCTGAGGCGTGAGATAAAAATATTATTGAATTTTTCGAACTTCGTGAGACACCGCCGAAAATTAACGAAAGTTTTGAGGCCACTAATCTTATCTATGTTTATATATATCGCACCTGTAATCTTTCTTATCGTTATCCGATTTGACCGGCGGCTGGAGATAGTCCACCTTGATATCCGTAAAATCTTGTACATCACTCGCTTCATCGTTAATGTCATTTTGTGTTTTGCCGTTTGGTTCGAGGTTATGATCATCCCGAAGACTCTCCGTTCCGTTAGTCGGCTTAACCATATCCGCGTATCTATGGCTCACTTTAAGTTTCTTTTTCGGCGGTGCTTGTAAAAAACTTTTTGGCATTATTCGATTAACCGACGAATTTTTAATAACGCATTTGGCGATAATTTGTAATAACTGATGAGTACGAAACGTGACGACCATGCGTCAAAAAATTTGTAGCATCGCCCCCTTCCATTCTAACGAGAACGAAGTCACGAGGACAGCTCTTATTATTGCCTTCTCATTGGTCGAACAGCTTTCGCTTTCAAAACTCTCTGAAAGCTATTGAACGTTTATAATCATATACTTCCCAAAAAAAGTTTTGATGAAAAAAAAATTGGTCAGCAAAGTACGTCAAATTTCTGTTTACAAAAACTATTTTTTCTGCGAATCTTTTTATATGCTATCTTTTTAATGCGAAGATATTGTTGTAAAAAATTGGCGTTCCATTGCTAGCGGTTTATCGTGATGCTTGCTTCGGAATCGGCTGAATTAATTTAGTTTGCAATTTAGGCGCTTTCGAAAAATTGACGCCAAATTATATGATGATAAAAAGCGTTAATAAAAATGTGTGTGTATATATGTATATACAGCGCCGAGATGCCATCGCCGAGATGCTATCGTTCTCGGCGATAAAACAGACTATGCGGTTTTTTTTTTTTTTTCAACTTCTCGCTTCAACTTCCTGTGAGTTCCGATCGCTACCATAAGAACGCGCGCCACTGAAGTGTTCAGTTCTAACGGGAAGTATGCGAAAGAGAATCGGTGTGTTCGAAGTATATCGAAAATCATTTCAAACGTTTTTACGTTTATAGAACACCGAGTGATACCGTCGTGTTATCGGAGCCACAACTTTTGGAGAACATAACGGAATTTCTTACTGGATTATTTTGGATCTCTTCCTCTCAATTCGACTGGTCCCGTTACGACGCCCACACGAACCTCACGTCTTTATCCCGCCGTTTTCTCGCTGGACTCGGATCTCAACTTACCGTGTAATCATCGACATTCATATCAACGAAGTTTTCGTATTAACAGGTATCAATTTCTTGCATATCTTTAATAAAAATCGACTAAAAAAACGTGACAAATGTAACAAACAAAAATAATAAAAAAAATTAAAAATCACGATCAATTACAAGAAATATTGAAAAATGACGAAATTTTTTTTTTTCGAAAAATAGCAACACAACACACATCAGATCAAATTGCTAGTTAAATATCGTCCGTCTATCGTAAATTATCATACCAACAGCAACATGGAGCAACTTGTTTTTTTCGATCTCGAGACTTCCGGTTTCGGAGTCAACGCGGAAGTATTGCAAATAGCTACGAAATCCGGTGTTTTTGAATTTAACGTATACATTATGCCAACAAAAACAATACCATCCCAAGCATCTGAGATAAATAAGCTCTCAGTTCGTCACGGCAAACTATACTATAATAATACGAAAAAACTGAATACTGTATCGCGAAACCGTGCATTAGCGCAATTGCTGGATCACCTGCGCGGATTCAATCGCCCGTGCGTATTAGTTGCGCACAACTGTCGGTTCGATTATCGACATCTAATGCGAATTATTAGAGAGGAAAATCTCGAAAGTACATTCAACGAAGTTATCGCCGGCTTTACCGACACATTACCATTGTTACGGCAACGCTTTCCCGAAAAAAGATTGAAGGGTGAGCGGAAATTAAGTACTCTGGCAGCTGAACTCTCGTTGCCCACAGAAGATGCTCACGATGCTCGCCACGATGTTTATCTATTAGAAAAGGTGGCATTCCATCATTTTACCGCAGAGCATTTGGTGGAAAATCAAAAGAGTTTTATTGCCGTACTGAGAGATCATATAAAATCAGAAAACAAAGCATCGATAAAGAAAACTTTAGCGCCTCTCCGGTTTTGTATACGCGACAATATGATAAATAGAATAGCTGCTGCTGGTATAAGTTATCGTATGCTGACTGAGGTGTATGAACACCAAGGAAAGGAAGAAGCAGTAAAATTACTTGAGAGAAGAGTTAACGGTAAATCGCAACTGATAAAGACGCCGAAAATATTGAACGATATTTTGGATCACTTGGATCAAGCAACTTTGTAGACCATAATAATGGGCGCCAAAGTTGAAGTGATACGAAATATGCCACACAGATGAACATAGCATTCGTAATAACTAATCCTTTGTTCGTCCGGCGTAAATAATGGCTTTCGTCAATTTTATTTGCAACATTATGCAACATAATGTTTCGTAACATTATTAATTTCTTTTCGAGATTTTTTATTCCCAATTTCAAAGTTTTTGTCTTTTCGTATTGTTTTTTTTAATATATATATAATATAATAGTATTTTTTATTACTATTGATACTTTTCAATTTTTACTCCTATTAATTGCTTAAGAAAGATCGATTGTAATTAAAATTAGGAATTTTATGTTTAACGATAAATATATCATCAGTGGATCGTACGTATATCAGCATACAAAAAAATACACTTCATATACTTTTCAAACGTAAGCAAAAACTTTATAAAAAAATATTGCACTGCATGAATAAATCACTTTTGTAATCGTATCCTACAGGGATCTAAGTTCATTATTATTTTTGCATTCAGCCGTTTATTTGTAGCTAATTCAGCATTTCTGTTTCGGATTTTGCATTCTCAAGCAGACTATAACTTTAACTTTTATGAAATCGGAGACCTACGAGTTATAAGCGTCGTATATGATTTGTTATGCGATAACTTTGAATGAATTAAAATACATCGAATTAAAAAATATTTCGCGCGATCCATAACACGCTTAAAATTTTTTTTTCGAGTAACACAGTCAATCATGTGGAATTCATCGGCTATTGCGACACTGATAATTTATATTGTTCGAATTTTTTTAAATTAAGTATTATCATTACTTATTTATGTTAATATTTCTTTATGGATGTTATTTTTGGTTTTAAAAAATAATATTCACACATTTTATCGGGCGTTAATTAATAATATAAGTGGAATAATGTATTCACCCTTTTATGTTATCTTTTGATTTATATTCAGTTCGACAATCGCATATAATTTGTAACTGTTTGTAATGTGAAATGAAACTTCAACAAAACAATTAAACGCAATTAAAGCAATTTCCACGTTTCAATTTTTTTCTTGTCGCCATCGCGTTGAATCGTAAAGTTTATGATTTTTCGTATTTTGTTTTGTTGATGTTAAGTTTATTTTATAAGAATAATAATAATGATACTAATAATAATAATTTTATATTATTAAAATTTTAAAAAATTATAAAAAAAAATGTTATGTTAATTAATTATTATTAAAAATAATGAAGTTATAGAAAAATGTTACGACAGTAATGTTTCATGCGCGTTGGTTGACGAAAAAAATATTATCCTCGTTGAAAATAAATTTTATTACGCACGGCTGGCAAGCCACATGTATATTTGCGTTAAAAATTTAATAGCGAAAGTTACCGCTCTTCGAAACCCTTTTGAAAGTTCACGCGGTTAATCCTCGAATCCTCGGTTTAAAGTAATAAAACGCGCGGAACTCTCTGGGCCACCAATAAAATACGGAGTCGAATAGAAAAGAGAAAAGTGTGGGGGAACGACAGTATACCGTAAGGAAAAAGACAAAAAATTAAGTATTCGGGATTAAGAGTACGAGTTTTCCGGAGTGGGGAGGACTGATTTTAACTTCCAACCCTTCTACGAGCAACAAAACATGTTAGTCTTCGAGTAGATGCGAGTAGATGCGAATGAGCTACCAATCCAAACAAATATATATTACGAATTTCCTTTACTTCTCTTGCTTGGTGAATTTTTTGTTATTTTTTCTTCGTTCACAGTTTGTAACACGAGTGTTTTTAGTTTTTAATACACATTGAATTATTCTTAAACTACGATTTGCATACTGCTTTGAACACACAACATTCAATCCCTCGGGGTCTCGAGGAGTGGATTTTTACAATCCCAGGCATCAGCAAATAACATCGAGAATTCGAGAAGCGCCGTTCAGCGAAGAACCAATCAAAGGTATGTACAGCATCTATATTCTATAAAGTTGAGCAACACTGACCGCTCCCACTCCTTTCACAAAATGATGAAATTTCGCTGTCGCCGTCGTCATTTCTAAACTCCCGGGACTCCCGGCTTCAGTCTTTTCGACGGGAGCTACAGAAGTGTTCAGACGTGACGAAAAGATCGTGTGCGACTTCGCGATCAAAACTACTCGAAATTATTTCAACAACTATCGTACAGAATATTAAGACACTATCATCGTTGAAGCCATAACTTCCCGGGGAAGCAGACGACGCTATTCTCACCGAACCTCGTTCTCCATTTCCCGGCATTACGTCATCCGGTATACTTGGATCCCCGGCGTTCCGACAAAGAGGTATTTATATTTCGTACAGTTTCTCCGACGAAAAAGAAAAAAAAAAAAAAAATCGTACACGTTATTGTTCGAAGATAGCAACACGCTACATTAGTGGACGGAATAATGGGCGACGCGGAGCTTATTTTCTTCGATCTCGAGACTTCCGGTTTCGGAAGCGACGCGGAAGTATTGCAAATAGCTATGAAATCGAATTTGGAAGATTTCGTATTTGACGAATACATTATGCCAAAAAATGGAATTCCATGCAACGTTACTGAGATTAATGGCTTCAGCGCTCGTCACGGCAGACTATACTACAAGGGCACAATGGTCGACACAATATCGCAACGCGACGCTATAGAGTCGCTACTGCAGTATCTCCAAAATTTCAATCGCCGCTGTCTGTTGATAGCGCATAACTGTCCGTTTGATTATTCCCATTTAATGAGAATGATAAGACGTCAAAATCTCGAAGATGAATTCGCTGACGTTATTTACGGTTTTACCGATACTCTCGCCATGTTGAGACACAAATATCCGGAACGACGGGGCAAAGGCGCTTTCAAACTTACAACTCTCGCACAGGATCTCTCCTTGTCGACGCACGGAGCTCACAATGCGCGTAAAGACATTAGTCTGCTGGAAGACGTCGCGTTGCATCATTTTAATTACTCGGAATTCCTTGCGGCGAGCAAAAGCTTTTCTGAAATACTAAACGCGCACATAAAATCTGAAAAGAAAGCAGAAATCAAGAAAACATTAGCGCCACTCAGATCCATTGTACCCAAAGCTATAATAAGCAGAATGGCTGCTGCTGGGATATCCTATAACATGCTATTTGCGGCATTTCAACGCGATAGCGACGAGGCGGTAACTGAATTGCTTCAGGGAAAAGTTGATGGAATACCTCCAGTGACTTTCAGTACAAAAATATTATACGATATTTTGAATCACGTGGAGGAGTTGATTTGGGAATTAATGGAGGATCCCGTTTTTGCTGCGAATGTAGATGACTGTGATTTCGAATTCCTTAATAATTAAGCGCGTTGGGAAAGTTGAATATCACGGAATACTTACTGCTAAACTTTTTCCGTAATATATCTCTTTTGGAGTATTTTTATTTATTTATTTTTTTTTTCGATTTACGACTATATTAATTAGTTTAAGTTGTTCTTATAACAGATTTCTCTCGTAATCGCGAACTTTAGTAAAAGTTGTTTCATGAATAGCGATATTATGTTTCGGTAATTTCTTTCCGCACAAATTTGTTGCGTTTTCCGTTATTCATCGGAGTTCCTATTTTTCGGGTCGCAAGTTACAGTCGATATATTATATAGCGATTTAAACTGCAAGAATAATACTTGTTATTCGAGCTGAAAACGTATTTTTTATAATGAGAGAAGCGAAATATCACTTAAGAAACATTTTTGTACTCATATGTACCATCGATTTACTCGTATTACGATCATTCCATTCAGTCGTTCATTTTTCGCTCATTCGGCATATCGGATGCAAATGCGCCGTACTTACGAATTGTCAGCGTTTTTACAAAACTCATCGTGTGTAATCTTCAATATGTAGAATTGAAAAATGCGTCGTAAAAACTAACAGATATTTTTGTAATTCTTAGTATATCAGCAATACCGTCGACTAAACGAACAATTACCTCATTATGATAAAACAGATATACGCAATTTACATTAATATTTTGAATAAATACTGTAGACTGAGTAGAATTATTGACCGTTAACTTTAAAGCGATTTCTATGTTTTTTATATCATATCATATCATATAAACAACTATAAGACGCATATCCCGCAATATACTGTATGTATCGATACATTCGTAATTTTCGCAGGCGATTACAATTAATAAATGAGTGCCTCATCCGTTGGCTAACGATGGACCGTTAAGAACTTCTCGGCGGTTAAGTATTACAATTATTAAACTCGTGTGAAGAAAATTCACAATTCTCTTTTAAGTTTCTTACAGTATATAAATATATATATATACTTTATGGGAAATGAGTTTATAAAATAAGTTGAAAAAACTATTGTATCCACTTTTTCATATGTTTTGCGTTATATTCAGTTGGAAAACTGCATATAATCAGAAATTTGTTGTAACGAGAGATGAAACCTATATAAACGAAATGTTAAAAGTTATTTCCGTGTTTCGAATTTTCCTCTATCCGTTGATTCCGTTCTTTTTTCTTCGTTTCTCATTTTTTTTCGATTATCGATCTATCAATGGACATTTTTTTCTCTATCCGTTGATTCCGTTCTTTTTTCTTCGTTTCTCATTTTTTTCGATTATCGATCTATCAATGGAAATTTTTTTTATAGTCGTCGCACACGAAAGGTAGGTGACAATTATTAATCTTCAAATGAAATGTGTGTTTCCAAGATATATTTATTGATAAGTAGAATTACATGTATCCACAAACACAATGATTCTTTCACAGGGAGGTGTATCGCATCGAAATAAAACGACCGCCGAGTAAAAATCTATAGTATGTGAAACACACACGTTCGACCTTTCATTATTATTATTTTTTTATCTCGTTTCCTTCGTATAGCTGAGATTGATTTCGAATTTGATAAAAATACACATTTCAGCGTCTTTGCTGCGGGTTCCATTAAACTTTTATCAACAAAAACTCAAAATACACATGTCGCGGTCGAACGATTTGTTTCCGTCGGAGTTCGTCGCATCGAAATCGTAAAACTGTATTTTTTTTTTCTTCTTTTTTTCGTATCTTGTTGTTTATTTATTTTTTTTTCTTTTCTTCGCTTCGATCGCATTTTACGTTAGTAAATATTGTGCCGCCACGAAAAACCTAAAACTCGTTCGGCGTTCTTTGCAAAGCGATTGCAACGGCGAAAGCCTATTATACACCTTTGAAAATCTCTTGAGTTTCATAATCACGAGTCCGAAAAGCCTTTTGTGGGTTCGCGTTTCGTAAATTAATTTTCGAAGTAATACGATGATGAAGCGGCGGTTTTATTTTCGAGCCGTTTTTCGAAATTGTTCGATTAATCGCCTTTGCAAAACACTGTCCGTTGAAGCATTGATGTTTCTTCTGTTTTTTTTTTTTTTTTTTTTTTTCGTTCGATCTTTTTTTTTTATTTTATTATTTTTTTTTTTTCAAAGGATATTACGGAGTCGAGTGACACACGGAAAAAACTGTAAAAATAAAGTCTACTCCAATTATTACTTTTCTTTCTCGTTTAATCCACTCGATTCTGGATTTGACTACTAAAGGACGTATATTTTCTTATCTTCACACCGCACGTGGCTTGGTTTAAGCTAAATCGATTATTTCAATATAGACTTATTACCTCTTTACAAAAATCAATTCTTAAACTTATGTAGGGCGGCCCGAGGCCGCTTCACAGGATTTTTTTTCTTTTTTTTGGAAAATCGACACAATTTTCTTCCACAATTTATTTCGTACTCTCGATTTTCCAAATTATCCCACTAAACTGATATGCCCCGTCGCGCTAATACTGATGCTTTCTGTTCACCGCGCAAACAATCCATCTTTCATTTTATTTATCTCAGAATCTATAATTATTATTTTTTTTAATCGATACTGCGGAAACTCTCGAATGAACTTGAGCCGATGTGAGGGGAAAAAAAAAATTAAAAAAAAAATTGTACGTTTCTCGTAAAGCCATTAAATTCCACAGATATATTTTTATTGCTGTTCAGCGCCAACCAATCCGATCGAATAACAACGTCATAGCGTCAGACAGTGCGCCAAAATGCTTTACCCAGCGAAACACGAATATAAATAATTCATTATCGGTAAAAACCGGTTTATTAAAAAAAAAAAAAAAAAAAAAAAAAACATCGATGATGGTAAATAAATGGTTGATAACCTGTGATTCGGCTTCGGGCCCCAGTTTACATGCGACATATGTCAATATTTTAACGGCTATACGCTATAGGTACATAATTAATATGTAATTATAATTATACATATACATATATATTCCTATCGTATATATATGTATACATAGCATTATTGTTAGATGTACTGATGCTATTCTGTTTACTTCATCGCCATAGTACACTCACGTGGTAATTGCTATCGTCTTAATATATCTAAAATAATATTTTTAACATTTAGCGGTGTGTTTACGTGTACGTGTGTGTGTGTGTGTTTTTTTTTTTATTTTATTTTTTTCGTCATTTTTTGTATGTGTACTTTTGCCGGCTCACCCTTCCACCGGAGTTGCGTGAGACCTATAATAGAGCCAATCAGTTTTTATATATTTATTATCTTGCAATCGCGACGACACCTTCCGCTAAGCAAGCAGCGGGCACACGCAATTTTTTTTTTCTTTTTTTTTTTTCGCTTCTTTGCATTTTCTATTTATAGGAATTATAATCCAAGGATTTTTACGTGTTCTTTAGTCCGCTGTGCCGTTGGGGCTCCTCTCGTCGATATTTGTAAATTTTGTCTTTTTAGTTGTTGTTGTTTTTTTTTTTTCCTTTTTTTTCTTTTACTGCGTGTCGCGCATAAAACTATTTATATTTGATAACGGAAAAAATTTAATTTTGGTATCCGTGTGTGCGACGTTTTATATTTATCGGTAAGACGAGAGTATCGTGAGCGTATAAACGGATCGTGACTAGTCGAATGTTTTTCTTTTAGCGCTCGAAAACCGATCGAATTTCACTACGATACGTGCAGCAATGAAAAAACCGCAAAAAAATCAGCGGTACACCCGTAAATCGAATAATGAGTTCTTCCCTTTTTTTTTTTTTTGAGTTCTCGGTGTCGACTGACATTGGATGAAAAATTCATATAGAAGATATTTATTACAAAGTGGATCGGTGAAAGATAAAACGAAATTAGACGAAGAGGTGTGTCTTTTTATGTTTTTTTTTTTTTCACTATTTTCTTCTTTTTTTTTTGTTCGTTTACTTTTTTTTTCTTTTTTTTTTTTCACCACGCTACTCTGGCCAAAGTGCGTGCCTTCTAACTTCTTGATCATATACAAATATATAAGCGTTAAACGTGTAATATATTATCATCGTCATCATCGCCATCATATATATATATATTTATATATATATAATTATAATATCCTAAGATAGTTATTGTATGAACGATTTTCGAGAAAAAGAAATGCTTGACTCTTCAACAGCCCGGCCACTCTTTCGACACAGGTCGGAGGTATTAATGCCACTCGCGTTTAAATAACTTGTCGGGATTTTTTTTATTATTATTATTTTTTTTTCCTTATTTTTGTTTTGTTTTGTTTTTTTTTTTTTTTTTTTCTTTTATTTTTTAAAACTTTTCCTCTTATTCGGTAGCCTCGGCGTGACTCGATATCGACGCTCTGCCCGCTTAGTTCATTTCAGCGAATAATCAGCCCTCGATATTGGAGTCGAACGAGGCTCTCGAATATCTTCCGTACATTATTAGTTTTTCCCAAACAACCGTCCCCCACACACACACACACCCCCTCTCGAAAATAGTGGACTTGTTCGCGCTTGGAATGATATAGAATATCTTTGCCCTTTCTGCGTTTGTTTTTATTTTTTTTTTTTTTTTTTACCTTTAAATACGTTAGTGATTTAGTCTTCTTAATCGATAGGTTGGTTTTTTTTTTTAACCCTTTTACGTCTAAGTAGACATTAAGTACTGAAAATTTTAATTTTCAAAACAGGCAGTGGGAATCGACGAAAGAACGAAATAAAGTAAAATCACTCGTTGACAAGGACGCGATGAAAAATATTCGGTTTTTCTTCTTTTTTTTTTTTTCATCAACGGGACGTTCTGATATTTTAAGAGTATTGTTATCATTATTATTAATTTTCTTTATTTTTCATTTCCTCCTCTTTCTCAACCACATATGGCTTTTCTATTATTTTTATTCTTCGTATCGCGCGCGCGCGCGCACGATTATTTATTATTAAATAGCTAATCTCACGTTCGTTTTTATTTAATACCAACTGCGCTATGTAAGCTGCTTGTCGATTTTTTTTTGTCTGCTTGCCGTTCGCGACGACGCCGCGACAGCGAAAAGCTGCGTTATTAATACGTATTTTTATTGTTTTTTTTTTTCTTTTTTACCGCGAAAAATATCAGAACCCAAAAGTGTCGCTTCGTCGGGAAGATCAAATGGGATCATCGATCGATAATTGGTGGTTTTACGCTTCTCGATGACACACCTTCGACACGTTTTACAATATATGTTTGATACTGTTGCAGTTGAATGCGACAATCGAATCTCAGATATTCACTTTTTTTTATTTCTTCCGCAACACTTTTGTCAATGACGATTCGATTGTAACCGAAATGCAATCGATGATCACGTCGAGGCTGTCTCCCGGCGATACGCGAAATTCTGCATTTATCTTCATACTTTATGGCACGTTATTTGCGCTTCTCGTGTTAATGGAAATATTACAAACGCCGTTATTAATCTTCGTTGCAGAATAATCGCGCGGGAGTGTACCTGCGATCGAATGCTCTTACGTCTTTGTTTAATGATAATAAAATAAAACAAAAACATACTATGATAATAGATTCCCAGAGTTAAATTTGGGATGAGAAGAAAGAAAATAAAATCAATGAGACCAGACACGTTCGACGACGCACGGCTGTATGCGATACACGAGTATACGGAGGTATTTATTCTTTAACCTCGAAGTATTTGTAGGTAGGATTCTCGTAGCCGTTTATTTGCATATTCGCGACGTGTCGCTCCTCCGGCGTGGCCGCTTGATCAACTTCGATGAAACCCTTAAAAAATTGAAAAAATAAATAAATTTAAGTTTTCTCAAAATTACAATTTTTATCAAACAATAAAACGACGTTTTACCCGAATTTTTTAAAATTTCTATAACATGAAAATGACCCGCAAGCAGAAAATCAACTTTTTTTTGCTCAGTTTTTCAGAAGAAATGTTTTTGCAAAGAACATAAAACGTCCGCAATACTTGCTTTTCATTATTTTTTTGATTTCCATATACCGGATAATACACCTTTGCAGGATAACTTTTTCCCGAAACCATTTGATTATTATTAAATATTATTATTTCAATATTCATCATTCCCATCGGAGGTCAATCGATAGAATTTTAATGTAATCGTAATAAATATATGACGAAAAAGAATAAAAATGCAACGCGACAAACTTAAGAGTTTTATTTGTTCGACGTACCTGGCTATGAGGGCTTCTAGCGCTGCGCCTCTTGAATACCGCAACGCCTACGATCGCCGCTGCCATCAGTGCGATGCCAGCGAATGCAACCGTAAAGTAAACCGATCGGCTCTCTCTATGATAGACTTCTCGTCTAACGGAGTAACCCTACGTAAATATTACACGTGTTTAATAAATTGTTTAATCGGTAGGGAACCAAACAATTCGATTACATCCATCCAGGATATCCACTTACGGGTTCAGAGTGGGAAACGTCGTGAGTCATACTATGAGACGCTCTGACAACCCCCTCGTTGTGCATAGCGGCAACAGCCGCCTGTTGTTGCGGCTCGGGTTGCGGCTGTTGCTGCGGTTGTTGTTGCGGCTGTGGTTGCTGCTGCTGCTGCTGTTGCTGTGGTTGCGCTGCCGGCACGTCCTTCTTCTCCACGACGGGATCACCGTCTTCGTGTTGTTCCTGTTCGGTTCTCAATTCGCCCCTTTCAGCCTTTCGTTGCTCTTTGCGCTCGCGTTCCAGTGCCTTTTGATGCTCCTTTTCTGCAACGTTACACAAAATATTCCATTAATATTCACAAATCTTTATTTATTCACCATTTTTCGCGAATATATAGCTCGTCGCTTCAACCTTTGAAGTGCGGTGTTGTAATTTTTTTAATGGTAAATAGTATGAAAAAAATACTTGTCAAAGAATACAGGAAAATAAAAAAATTGGAAAATAAAACATTTCACAGAAAAATACTAAAATTTTGTTCATTGGTAAAATTCTTAATTTTTTTTTCCACGCAGTAGAGATACAATTTTCAGTTTCAAAGCGTTAATGTAGACGATATAAATAATAGATACGTACAATTCTTTAATTTTTGATGTGAAAATTGTGTAATTTTGTTGTTTTGCTTCCTCGAGAAGCTTTGTTTTCGTGAAAATTTTTATTTTCGAGATTTTCATGTAAACGTATTCAGAATGTTGCAAAAAGTCGAAAAATCACATTTAGAAAAAATGTCTGTCCGTATGTATGTGTTTGCGCATCATTTGACCTCATAACTTGAAAACGGTTAGAGATATCAAGCTGAAATTTATTCCACATATTGAGGGGTTAAGTCCCGTTCTTTGGTTCAATTTTTAGCAAAATCTATGCAGTACTTCAGTTTTCACGCAATTTTGAATTTATTGAAAATTGTCTGGTGGCCACCAGACAACTGCCACATTTTTCGAGATATCAGGCTAAAATTTGGTACAAAGTTGAAATATTGCAAACCAACAATGGGTTTTGTATTTGGGCAAATTTTATGCAGTGGTTCAGTTTTCACGCAGTTTTGAATTTTTTGAAAAATGTCTGGTGGCGTTCTAACTGCCACATTTTTTAAGATATTGGGCTAAAATTTGGTACAAAGTTGGACTATTATAAAGCAGTGATCGGTATTGAATTTAATCAAAATCTATGCAGTAGTTCAGTTTTAACGCAATTTTGAATTTTTAAAAAAATGTCTGGTGGCGTTCTAACTCCTACATTTTTTGAGATATTGGGTTAAAATTTGGTACAAAGTTGGACTATTATAGATCGGTGATCGGTATTGAATTTGATCAAAATCTATGCAGTGGTTCAGTTTTCACGTTATTTTGAAGTGTTTGAAAAAGATTTGGTGGCACAATATTTGCCACATTTTTTGAGATATCGGGCTAAAATTTTGTACAAACGTATTTCCTTATTGAACAAAGTCATCGAGACGCTACCACGTCTCTTGATAACTAACGTTTCGTACACTAGCAGTGTAGCACTGATAAAATATTTACGTAAAAACTAACAATTGAAGTGACTAATCACAAAACAAAGCTTCTTCAGGAAGCCAAAAATGATAAACGTACTTTCCTACAAGTAGAGTTGGGTAGACTGTGATAAAAGAAAGAGACGAAGCAATATGCCAATGGAATTGGCACCATTTTTTTGTTTTTTTTTTATTGAATAAAGAACGAACCTTGCTGTTTACTGGCCACGTCGGCTTGGTATTTATCCAAAATAGCCACCTCCGCTTCCCTAGTCATCGCTAGCAGACGACCCGGTGTTTCATCTTTGCTCCTGAGGGCCAACACATAATCATCCATCAGCCGTCCGATCTTTGCACTCAACTCCGGATACCTATGAACGGAATACCACAAAGAAAAACAAAAAAATCGTTAATCGCATCGAATCGCTCACCTACCCGCGTCACGAGCGTAATACGAATTCTCGTTCTAATATCTCGTTGAATAGTACTACAACAGCGCGGACCGAGCTAATTTTCCGAGACTTATACCGAATCGTGTACTCGCATAATCCGATCAACAAACGAGAGAGAGAAAGAGAGAGAGAGGAATTAATAGTGTGATAGGAGTTAGCAATCGCTTTTCTACCGTTCCAGCATCAAGAGGCTTTGATTGGTGATCCTATCGATTTCCGCCAAATGCTCCAAAGTTGCAGGCTTCTCCCGTTGCGCCTGTTCGAGGCTACTGTCCAACAAATGCTTGTAGTGCGCGATCGTGTGATGCCTATCCTTGTGAAGTGCTCTCAACAATTTTTGCAGACACTTCTGAATTCGGTGCATCTGCGCGTTACGAAACATTTTTCAAAAATATCACCATTAGTTCGATCAATCGAATTGCATTATAACACAATTTTGTAGTTAAGTCACAAGATTCGTTGCATTTACGTGGAAATATTAAATGGAAAGAGAATCAGTAGTCGTATATTAATTCGAAAAGAAAAAAGTAATGATATTATAATCCTAATAGTTGTCCTTATGGTTTTTGCAGATTCTCATCGGGATTTTTCGCAAAAAATTGTTATTTTATTCACATTTACTTTCGCCGAAAAACCGGAAAACGATAGATAAAAATAAATGTTTTTTTCGGTACACATAATTATTGCTATGAGTCGAATATTGCGGTCGCGTGAATTTTCGTTATGTTTCAATGATTTTAACTTTAAACGAGTAACAGATGAAATTATTTAGAACTCTCGAAAGCTTCGAAGTCCCGTAGAGAGTACGGTATGTATTCATCTATATTAAAAGTTTAAAATTCTATGTGCGATTCATACTGATTTCCAAACTATCGCAATCGAGAATTATAAGACTAACATTTCCGAGTTGAAATAAATGTTGAATATAGTTTTTTATACTTTGAAAACCCAATCCATACTAATATCTCAAAGTTTCCAATGTCGCGAGAAACGACGAGAGAAAATTAATTTGCAAAAAAATTATTTGTGAGACACTTTTCTATCGGATCTTTTTTCCAGCGATTTCAAAGTACTTTCCTTCGGATACATTCAAAAGATTCTCTTTATTCTTAAGGAAATGAATATTCCGATTTTATTCACCGTATTTGTATGATATATTTTTAAGTATCTCGTGTAACTTACGTTGGGTGGCGTTTCATTGAGTGCCGCCGTGTAACAGGACATTGCTTCCTCGTTTCTCTGCTTCACAGCCTCCTGAAATACGGGAAGAGAAAATGAATTATTAAAGCCGCTCCTGCGGGGGGAATGGTATACAAGAATAAATAAAAAAATGAGATAAAAAAAAAAAAAAAAGAAAAGAAAGTAGAGGAAGGAAGACGGAAGGCTGAGAACTCTCGGGCGCTTTGGGTCAAATGCATTTAGCGTCTGGGTAGCCCTTGCGAGGGGGTGTAGTACGCACTTGTACTCTCTGCTGATGCATAGCGCTGAGTTGATGCTTCTCGGCGGCGCCGCTCGCTTCCAGTGCGGCAACAGTCTCTTGGAACCTCGCGGTCATCCAGCGTTTGAATGCGTCAGCGGCAACGGGATTTCTCGCTCTGATGTCCTGATACCTTTCCTCAAGATCGCTCCAGTCCTTCATCACCTGAAAACGTTGTAGCACAGGGGATTTCGACACCAATGCTTTCCACCCTTCCGAAATCCTTTCCTTTTTTTTCTTCTACAATAATGTATTGAATTGCTTCAACGCGTCAATCCTTTCGTAACCCGAAATCAATAGTCCTCCAAGAAAAAAAAATGAGTTCTTACAGAATTCTCAAAGACTCTAAATTTCCCAATAATTCACAAAACATCCAAATGTTTGCTTTTTCCTCAGAGACGAAAGGGTCAACGACATACTATTGATGAAATATAAACCTTCCGCGTCGTAATCTAATGTAAGCGAATCTAATTAAAACGTATAAATTGAAGCAGCAATGTGAAAAAAAGAACAGTATATCCGAGAAATACCGGTTTTAGCGATTTTCGAAGGAACAAAATTGCGCATAAAATCGAATAAAAATGAAGCAATTTGCAGTGAGAATGGCCGACAGCCAGTGCAGTCGCCAAAACCGGTGAATCTTTATCTATGTGAAGAAATTTGTTATAGCAAACCACGCCGGAAGTTGACTATTTTGTTTTGTTTATATAGTCAAAGTCTATCAGCTTACCTTGGTGACTTTTTCCTTGTGCACTTCTTCCAGTCTCATCTGCGCCTGTTTGTAGCTTTGGTGCTCGGATCGGGGATCGAAGTGTGTCAGATAGGGATCCGGCGTTCCCTGAGGTTGAGAAGGTTGCTGAGTGCTCGAACTCACCGGAAGCGGCATCGCTGTAGCTTCCTGTTTGCTCTTCTCGGTCGTTGGCGCGTTTGTCGATGGACGGCTAAAAATCGAAAAATAACAACGTTAAGTAAACAAAACGAAAACAAAAGAGAGAATGAAGGAACGCGTAATGAAACTCTTCAATTAATTCTCTCGTTAAGGGAGGAACAGCTGTTTTTGATTAGAATGGCGGATTGTTATTCTCGTTGTATTGGTCGATCGATTGAGCGATACGTACGATGAGCCCGTCGTAGTGTCGTAGTCGTCGAGATAAGCTTCGTCACTTTCGTCGTCGTATGCTTGGTCGCTGAGTACGTCCTCGAGGTCACCGTCCGACTCGTCCTCGTCCTCCGCGTCCCCATCGAGATCGTCCTCGTCATCGAGGTCATCCTCGTCCTCCTCGATATCGTCGTCCACTCCTTTCGGAATTGGTAGATCGAAGGGTTTCTTTGGCTTTACATTTTCTACAATGAAAAAAAAAAAATGTTTATTATCAGTTAAAAAGAAATGATGAAAATGAATGTTTTTATGGAAAAAGAAAAATCGTTATCGATAATGACGAATGAAATCCCTGAAGCTTTCTAAACTTTATGGAGATACGTAGTTTACATTTCTTCCGATGTCTTTATAAGGCTATCGCGGTAATTGGAGGTTTATTCGGATTTGATATCGTCGTCCACTCCTTTCGGAATTGGTAGATCGAAGGGTTTCTTTGGCTTTACATTTTCTACAATAATGAAAAAAAAAAATGTTTATTATCAGTTAAAAAGAAATTATGAAAATGAATTTTTTTATGGAAAAGAAAAATTGTTATCGATAATGACGAATGAAATCCCTGAAGCTTTCTAAACTTTATGGAGATACATAGTTTATAATTCTTCCGATGTCTTTATAGGGCTATTCGCGGTAATTACAGGTTTATTCGGAGTGTTGAATTATTCAACAGATGTAATAGTCGTGTAGGACACATCCAACAGATGTCTTAATGTTTCATAGAGACGTATGAAACATGCAGACCGGTAATGAGGATCAAAGGACATACCCCGGTCGTTAATGAATTAAGACGATACTTTAGCGATGGAAATTA
Source organism: Buathra laborator (assembly GCA_934046635.1). Classification (NCBI taxonomy): domain Eukaryota; kingdom Metazoa; phylum Arthropoda; class Insecta; order Hymenoptera; family Ichneumonidae; genus Buathra; species Buathra laborator. The sequence continues at coordinate 17,560,171 of OW203895.1, read as the reverse complement.
TTCAAATTGCGAACGCAATTGTGATTATTTGATTTATAAGCTTTCAGTGAATGATTATTTCTTTAATTTAGCTATCATTAAAAGATTTAATATATCTTTAGTAAGGATGAAAATAATTAATAAGAATTGTAATCATCTATTACAATGTCGATAACTTATCGACAATTGTTTGTCGTAATTATGCGCACAATTTTTTAACGCTAAAATTAGCACTCAGTTATCAAAATCAGATGAAATTTACTCTACAAAGCAGTGACGTAATTGTGGGGAATTATTCTTAGTACATCGTCTCTTGAACATCAGACAACTTTTTTTGAAATATTATTACGTATTTTCTTCGGTGTTTAAAATTAAAAAAAAAATTCTGTATATTTATGTATTTAATATATTATAATATTAACATTTTTTTTATTTTCTATTATTATAGTTATATTATGTTATTATTATTATATATTCTTATACATATTTTAATGTATATTTCTATTTATTTTCATGTTATTTATGATCACATTTTATTAGCATTTCAAATATTATCCGAAGATAATTTGATTTGCTTGTAAAACTAATTTCTTCAAGTTTCGAATTTAATCACTCTGCACCCACTGAATTTTCCTTGGAGGCTTGTCGACCTATCCTCAAAACTTTCCAGACATAAAATTACATGTTCTCCCCCCGAACAACGTTATCTAAAATGTCCCGAACCTCGGTAAATGGAGCGAAGCACAAGGGTTGGATACATGGATATTTCATGACTGTGTAAGGAAAGCTTTAGCACACTGAAACTTCTCCATAGTCCCGCTGTAGGTAAGTAATACTTCAAGTACGGATGACGCAGCGTAATATTCTAAAAACCGTACATAGAAACGGTACCGATATTTTTAAAATAAAAAAATAGTACTTAAAGTGTAAAGGAAACACAATAAACACCAAATCATTTTATTTTTACCATAAACAATACTTTCAACATTAAGGATGGTGTATTTTTACATTCGCAGTCAAATGTGAGTTTCGGAGACTTCCAATGGGATGAAAATAAACAAAAAATGAAACCTACAAAAAGTGCTAAGAACGTTCATTTTACATATTAATAAAGCCAAAAAGTTAGTAACAAATTCGGAAAAAGGCAATTTTTAACAAATGGTCCGATAACCCAACTTTGTTTTTTTAGCAAAAACTGAGTCGTTATTTTTTCTGAATACATACAACAAAATTTAAAATATTTTCTTATTTTTTTAATCCGTTTTTTTTTTTATGGATGAAAAGTGACGAATTTCAGCTACCGATTTCGCAAAAACATGCATCACACTTAAATAACGCGTAATTGATCGAATATTTTTGGAAATGCCGATTAAACATTTTTCGAAAAATTGAGAAGATTCTAAAAACGTTCACATGTATTCAGAAAAATTAACGAATCAACTTCTGCCAAAAAAAAAGTTCGGTTGCCGGATGATTAGTTAAACAATTTTTTGTAACCAATCTGTTAGTACATTTTTTGGAATCATTATTATTTTTAGCATCTTCGATATGATTGAAATTTTTCAGATTTTTATCCTATTGGGAAGTATTCGAATTCTCTCTGAATCTCATTTTTTGTTGGGAATCTAAAGATACACCTTCTTTAACGTAATCAAAGTTATATCAGAAGTAAATAAAAAAAATGCATTTGTATAGACGAATTCGAGGCACGATGGCGCAATAATGGAAGAACTATTGATATTGGAGTGGTGCGACTAATGAGGGGTTTGGCCTATTGGGAGATTTTACCGTATATACGCAAAACCCCGCTTAAGGGACTATCAAGGGAATGGTTCGAAATTTGGATCATGTTTGAAATTGCTGTCTGCGGTGTTGGATAAAGCGATTGGAACTTTAGGGATAGACGGAGGTCTCTTCGACCGACTGAGTGAGAGGATAGTTTCGGATTGGGGTTGCGGAATAGGGTGGAGGGGGAGAAAGGGATTCGCGCCCCCGATACGCCGGGCCATTTATCGAAATTCTTTTCTACGCGGACATACCGCGCCGGCGGCGATTGTCTGGATATTGAATGGACCAAATGGAGAACCGGAACGGCAGACCGGAAGGGGAGCTGCAAGATAATCTCGACGGAATTTGACGGCTCTCGTTCGATGGTGAGTGGGATGAGAGGAGAGGAGGAGCACCGACGGGGGAGAAACGAAGCCATAGACCAACTGAAAAAGCTATTCGATTCCCGGAGTCGACAGCTATATGTCCAGGGTAATCCCTACATTTCGATCGGAACTATTCGAGCGTTCATATTCGCGAACGAGAACGTTCCATTCAATTCCCGTTCGTTTTTGTTATGCCGTATTTGATTGACAACGAAGGAAATTAGGAGGGCGAACAATTCACGGACGATTCACGGATTTATTATTTGGATCGAACGCGTAATCAGCGACAGGTCCTCGCAACATGTCGAATAATTATTGTTATATAATATTCGCTTGACAAAGAGACGATTTAACGCGACAATACGCCGCACGGTTGGCCAAGCCTTTCGCGTTATCGAGAGCTCTGCTATTAGTGATAAATTGGCATTGTCCGCGAAATGTCATTGTACCGAAAGCAAAATTTTCGAGTCGAGATATCCGATGAAAACTTTGTTTCCATAAGTAATAAAAAAAAGAGTTTACCTATTGTAAAGTTTGGAAAATCAGGAAACGTTGAATTAAATTATGAGTTGGAATGACTAATAAGTTGGGAAAACTACTAGAAAAAAAAAAAAAAAAAAAAAAAAAAAATAGGTCGCACCAATGAACTGTTAGTTTTCCCAACTGGTTCGCCCGAAATCAATGGTTGTTCATTCTTCCGTTTTCGGTGGAAAAGCGAATTTGAAAATAATTTTATCGAGAAATTTGACTATTCGATTATCGGATGTACATGAAATTTGTGACAAATTAAATAATCGTGAGGTTCTTCTTTGAAAAAAATATTATACCAAAAGTAAGAAATGAAACCTTAAATTTTGTTCATCGGCAGATGACAAATAGCGAAAATGTTTAATTGAATGATTGAAAAGAATATGAAGTAAGTAAACCATAAGAATTATTTGCATGTATTTGTCAGATATTGATACGGAAATAGCAAAAGCTATGTCGTTGTGAATACATGAATGGTTACAACAAACCACCGTTCACCGCAAAGGGAGTTACAATCGAGGCATAGAAACGATATACCAGAAGTCAATCCCAACGATCATTGTTGGAAAAAAAAATCGAATCGGAAGTCAACCATATCAATTTGATTTCCTACGGGTCCAAAGGGATAGTCGCTTTGCGGTTATTGGCGAGTTGCTGTAACCTTCTGCTCGATTGTTCTGCAGAATAACACATTGCGGCAAAGCCTAAAGCAACTGCATCTACGTGAAACGATACGGAGCTTTACAATAATCCATCATTAACTGCATAGCTAAACACGTTCGAACCATGGAAAGCCGATTCGTTTTAACTGTCTTTTAATTTTATTTTATCGAGAACCTAATTAACTTCAGCTTTGATCTTCTATCGAATTGTTTCTATGAATTAAACGCATATAAAAAAAATAAAAATCAAACAAGAATATCGCAAAACCTGCGACTGATAAGTCGTCAATTTGCAAAAAATTTGAATCATTTTACAAATTGCGAAAAAATCTTGAATGCATTTGTGGGATGCGAATAAAAGCATTCAACTGACGCTCTCCCGACTGCATCGGAAACTTTTTCCTGGTCTGCAAAATTATTCAAAACTGTTTACAAATTAACCACTTTTCAGTTGAGGATTTTGTGTAAAATTTTTATTTTGCTTTCTTTTTTTATTTAATTTTTTATGTTTTCATTTCGTTACTTTAATTCACCGCTTGTAAATTCCTGTTCGGCGGATGCTAAAGAATTTTTGTACTAAGTTTCGATCTCATATTCTTGTTATTTTAGTCTGGAGGATACATTATTTGTCGTAACTCTTTACGAATTCACCCGTTACTTCGCCCGAAACCAATGGTGTTCAGCTGGTTCGCAGCGAAATCGATACGAAATCGATTGCATAATGCAAGAAACGAGTGTCTGTCGGCTTGCGATACCCATGCAGTAAACAGTACTTATAAAAATTGCAGGATTCGAAAGAAAAACCGTTCCGCTCAACCAGACACAGGTGCGATTATCTTAGGTTAACGGGTCTCCAGGGATATTTTTGTACATTATTTTTACAAGTTTATGCCCCGACGCCATATACACACTTTGCAACTGAAATAACTATATTTTTATTCCAGCATCTTGTGCGTTTTTTTTTTAATTAAAATGTAGCAGAAAATGCGTACAGTCCAAGCTCCGTATTCTTAATCCCGTTTAACTTAACCGCTCCCTTATTTTAACTCGTTACCATGGCAACAACTTCCCTTAAGAGGCGGTGAAATATCGCGCTCAGTCGGTATCAAAAACTGTAAACAACTTTTTTCAGGCATACTGGCATTTACAGCTTAAAGAAGAGATTCATCCCCTGCGGACATCACCATAGCAGGGGATGAGACTCTTTTTTAAGCTGTAAATGACAGTATGCCTGAAAAAAGTTGTTTACAGTTTTTGATACCGACTGAGCCCGGGATGGCCGGGGGAAGGGGTTCCACCGCCTCTTAACTGTATTTCCCCTGAGTCCGTTCTCCCCACTTCAAGCGGTATCTACGGACGCGTATACCTCTCATTACTCCTATTCGCAGCAACTGACCGGGAATAGGGACGATAGGAGAAATGCAGAAACGGGAGTGTTTCCGGTCCCGTCGAGTTAAGAATACGGAGCTTGTACTGTGTTGCGGTAAGGCGTGAAATAATATTCTTGCGCATGCGCAGATCCTCAAATTCCTTCATTATTTCACACGTCGCCCTCTTTTGTTATATTCCCGCAATCTTTCGACACTCGAACTAACTTTGAGGTTAGGTTTTCGCTCACGCTTTACGAGCGCGAGACACGGGCCATACTGTTCATTCGTTAAAAAAATCAGTATGTGATACTTGCACGAAAAAGCGGACATCCCACAGCGGTTAGGAAGCGGCGCACGAGCCAAATCGAGCGCTACAGTGACACGAGATGAAGCCGAGTGTTGCTTGTAGCGCGAGAGAAGGCGATTACTACTATCACAATCTATTATTCTTTCGTTAAAATCGCGTTGAAGCAAATACAGAAACAAATACAGTGGAACCTTCCGTATTTAACGCAAATGGGAGACATCATCGTCAAATACGGAAGTGACCAATCAGGTGCACGAAACGACGATGGCGAGCCAATCGCTTGTCCAGCAGTTACCCTCTCCCACTCGTCCTTGCAAAGCAGTCGCCAGTAGGCAGGGCTCTCGTCAAATACGGGAGGTTCCACTGTATAGGCTTAAAAATGTAGCAAAACGATAACTCCTTTAACGGCGATAGAATATCAAGAGCAAGGAGGATGTTTGCTTTGAATGAGCGATGACAATGCTAAGGGGAAACGCGACGCGACAATTCCTCGATCGGAAATGCCCCAAAGTATGGAGACAGCTTTGTAACCGCGGAGAAGCGACGCCATAATCGGGACACCGAGATTCAGGCTCATTTCTCAACGTTCCCACAAAGACTAATTTGTCTTTGGTTGCACATGGGTAGGGTCGCTCGTCTAACTAGGTTCTTGAGATGTCCTATTCTCCAAGAATAGACGCCTTGATGAGCTGCTAACTTCTCGACATTCGCAAAGCCGGACAAAAGCTTCGTCTCGTTTCTATATGGCATATATATGTATATGTATATTCTATACTATATAATGTGTATATGTGTATGCATGATGCGCTTTTATCTGGGTCACGTGGGAGGTGTTTGAGTGGTGAGTGCGGGTTGGCAGTTTTCCTGAGGATATCATCGCGCGCCTACCGCGACGCGACCACCGCTTGTTCACAGCCCACCGCGGGCTAAAAACTTTCTTACTCTTCGCTATTTCTCATCCTCCTTATCTTTACGTCTTTCCTACCTCCGGGCGCGTCCGAACGAGAGAACTTAAATTTATGCCGTCGTTTGCAACCGCAAAAAAAGAAAAAAAAAAGGATTGAATTCTTGAAGAACGTTGCGTACTCGACGAGCCTATTTTCCGCAGCCTCCAATTAATTTCGAATCTTCAATATACATATGAATCAGCTTTTGACTTGAACCCGCGCAGCGTTGTCCGATGTTAATTGGATTTCTATCATTTTCATTGAACGACGAATTACTAAAAAAATGTAGTTAACATAATTGTTTTTTTTTTTTTTTTTTTTACATTGGTGATGCGTTTGTTTTGCGGCCCAATCAATACCTTCGACAAGTTTCGATGCTTACTTTTTTTTTGCAAAACAAACTCATCGAGTACTCGACATTATTTTTTTTTTGGATACCTGAGACTTTTTTGTTTGCGATCGTCAGTATTGACCGCTGTAGAAAAATTAATTGGATTGCAATTCTTGTTTTTTTTTTTTTTTTCGTTTCTTCCTCGGCGAATGTTCTAAAAAAGAGCACTTGGAATAATTTTATTGTTACATCGAAGTTGCGTCTGCAATTAACAATATTAGCCGACTTCGATGCTGTTTTTGCAGAACGAACTGAAATAACACTTAACACGATTTCTTTTTTTTTTTTTTTACTACATCGGAATCCTTTTTGCTTCCGATCACCAATACCGAACACTAACAAAATTAAATGTAATTCATGCTTCTCGAAAAACCAAGAGTTATCGACAACTACTGGAAACATTTTTTTTCTACTTTTTACATCGACAGTAATATTTTTCAGATCAACTGCCTACATTAGCCACACTGTAAGCGAACGTTGGCAACGTTTAGCCTATCGATAACCTCCTCTCACGAGCCGCTCATCTTTTACCGGAGTGCAGATACGAGCCGTGTAACGATCGTCTCGATTATCGATGCAAAAACGAAAAAAAAAAAAAAAAAAAATCGTTTGAAATATTTCATTTCTATGTATTCATTCCTATGTACATAAAATATATAATATGCGCTCAATAAATATTTCCCAACAGTCGTTGCTGCCGTATCGAAAAATAGGACAACAATCATAAAAAAAAAAAAAAAAAAAAAAAATCAAGGAAGCGAAGCTCCCAATTTCGATAGAGACGAAGCCGAATATTGAATGCAAGAAACTAGAAGACTCGCATCAGTTTCTATGCAAACTATATCTACCGTATCGCGTACATAGATATATTGGCGGTTCGAATGACAAGTGGACCTTCTACAGAATCTCCGTATATATTCTCTTTATATAGATATAAACCTGTGTACAAGAACATTCGTATTTCACTCTGTGAGTTTATGTGGGTGTCTACTCGTGCGTGTGGCTGGGAGGATATATATGAATCTCTATGTGCCGCATGCAAGTAGATGAACCGGTGCTCTGGCATCCGCAGAGGCCGTTGAGTACCCGAGCCTTGTCCGTATTTACGCTATCTCCGGAATTCCATGACGCTTTATGCGCCGGAGATATGACTTTGGCTTCCGTATAGGTCTACTGAGTCATACATAGATATATAGAGGAGAGGTACATACAAACAGGTATAGTTTTTGAAGGCGAAACTCGTATACCTATATGTATATATATATAAATGTGTCGGTATATGTATATATGTATACATCGGTGTGTACAAGAGGGTGGAAAAGGACGCGCAACGAACCTCGTATAGAGACGTCGCGACGCGCAGTCGTCGACGTCGACGTACCTACATTATTGATTGCAGGGTTGGCTCGGGGGGCGGCGAACGAGACTCCGCGCGACGGACAGAAGGACGCGTTGACGCTACCAATGCTACTCCGCTGTTTTTGTACTCGTTTTTTTTTTTTTTTTTTTTTTTTTTTACATCGTATTTCATTAGATGTTGCAACTATCGCTGTTCTGCTTTTTTCGTTGATGGGAATTACGGATCATTATTTATATCGGTGATTTCATGGTCTGCTCTTTACTCGCGAAGGCGACTGTTTCTACTGTTACTTTAAAGACGAAACGACCGTATAATGAAGTTATTTTTCGAATAGCATTCTGTTGGCAATGCTGTTTTTTTGCAATAATGATTCGAAGCTCTGAGCTTTTAGTGATTTTTTTTTATTAGGGGTACTTTTCGGGTTGTTTACATAACCTAATAGTTGGTTGCGTCATATTTTAAAAATGGTTATTAATAAAAATTGAAACTTGGAGACGAATTTTTTGAATTTTAATGTCGAATGCGCCGTGAAATTGTCGGTGTACTGGCGGAGGGTTAATATACGTTAGTAGATAAGGGAGCGGACGTTTCGCTACTTTGGCTATCTGAGTTTGGTATCCGTCCCAAGTTACCTTAGGCACTTCCTTAGCTAGTATCGTTGCCCCGGGGACTTGGTACTCTTGTTCGCTTATGCAAAAAAAACTTTTCTCACTTAATGACGCATCGCATAAGACTGCCTGAGAGGGTATGTGGATGAACCCCATCCGTGAAGCTTGAGAACACTTTTCACCTTCTTTTTTGCTTCTACTTCCATTACTTCAGTTTTTTGTGTCTTATGCTTCTACGCTTCAGAAATTGCAAGGCGCTTCCGAACAATGTGCCTATTTAATTCTTTTTTTTTTCGAACGGTCCGAAACTGATTCGTAGTGATTTACATTATTTTGGATGACATGCAAACTCGATGAAGATTTGCAATCGTCGTTTTTGCTCTTCTCTGCAATTCCAATCATCGGCTTTCCACGACATCTATCGTTTACGAGATCAGGCAGATTTTTTCAAGTTTATTTCTTTTTTAGCGATCCGCAATGCCACCTTAAAGGTAAAAAGGGTCGTCACAGTAGTCCCGGTTTAGAATACCATTTACTTATCTCCGTTTTACTTGTATCAGTTTATCTTCAGTATCTCTTCTTTCGTCTGTTTCTACTTTGTCTCCCTATTCATTTGGTTCACCCTCCGTCCATTTATATCCGTCCAATGGCTACTTTGCATGGTCGCATGGGTCTAAAATGGCCACTGTCCATCACGAGGAAACCCCACGTGCCTTAGCGACCGATACGAACGGCTTATGAGAAGGCAACACGGAGAGAGAGAGAGATAATTCGTTGGAGGGAAATCGCCCGAGGGACGAGAATCCTCCCTAAATCCAAGGCTTCAATTTCCTGCCCTACACGATCGAACCTCTTCAGTCTCCACCCTGCGATCATTTGCAACGAAGCAAAAAAAAGACTCAACTCCCGCGGAGCTTCGAATCCCTTTATTACATTGTCAAGAGTAGCCGTATAGCTCCGTATTATCTTTCCTCGCGATTCTCCCGGAGATATTCCCTTAATAAAGGTAATTTCAAATACCCGCTGAAAATTTATTGCAAGATCTTCATAAATAGCCACAAAACGATTCAACGAACTTTTAGTTCTGATTTTGACGAAACGCTGATTTTCGCAATGCGCATTTCAGCCTAAAAAATTGTAGATTAATCCCTCGTCAGCACAAATATTTTCCAAACGTTACATTACGTTACGTGAATAATTAAAAATATATGTTAATAAAAATCGAAATTTGAAGACAAATTTCTCAAAATCATAAACAACGTGGTTATTCGTTTGGTTTTCTTTGCTTGTGGAAAACGTTTCCTAAAAGACGGAGAAAACCATAAAAAAAGGGAGAAAAAGTGAGTTTCTTGTCGGATAGACGTATTGTGTGTCGAGTAGAATTTCTCGGTCGTGAAAGAGTTTTGTTTTCAGTGTTGGTAAATGAGAGTGGATAGAGAAGGAAACCGAGGAACGCGGTAACGGCGGCGAACTGCCTGTAGTGTTTGTTAAATTACTGGACCAGACTAAGAGGCCTTCTGGCTTCGACACTTTCGAGTAATGGGCATTCTACGGGAGGTGGAATCGGGAGTAGCGCGAGGAGGGAGAAGAAGGGTGAAAGGTGGGGGCGAGAGGTTGGACGGCGCGGGAGGCATCGCGAAGTAGCAACTCGGAGGGGTTGAACGGTGGAGAAAATCGAAGGCCACTTTACGCCGTCATGCCGGGTACGACAAACTCCATCGAACTACTCTGCGCCTATAGATATCGACTGGAAAGTCGTATAACTGTACAGCGAACGAAGTCGATGTGAGGCTTGTGCAATTAATAAAACTCTTGATGGAAACTTCGTCAGGACGGCAGAATAAATATACGTTCGAAAGGGTTCTCCTCATCGAATAGATAAAATCCTTCGCGAGTTGGCGTATTATAATTTAGTTTCCAGCGTGTAGATTCTGCGCGGACGGTTCGAGATTATAAAGAGATCAGTGTGGAATAGCTGATTCGATATTCAACCGATTCAAAAGGGTATATAGATGAAATCATCTTCGTTGATAGTTCAAAAGGGGAGGTCGCGCCCGTCGCTATTTTCGCGCACAGGTGACTGCTGTTGGCGCAGCGATAAGTATTCGTGGCATTGAGATTACCGTTATCGGGCGGCAAAGGGGGATGAATGATCTATACGCATATCTAAGGACTTAGATTTTGGATCGGTAAACGACGTTCGATTAAGGGGTAAGATAAGTTAATGTTAGGGACGATCATAGAGGTGAATTTTGGTTGAAAAGATATAACTTTTATAGCGTAAAAGGGTGCAGCAGCTTCTGTTAGTGTCGAACGTAATCTACTCGAATCGAATCAACGTGGGAATCAGCAATCTTGAAAAAAAATACTCGTGCGTTTTTTCAGCGCCCTCGTCAAACTCGAGTATTTCAGATGACGAAAGATCTCGAAACATCGGTATTTCAAATTGAACACTTAATTCACTAAACGGAGTAAAAAAAAAGCATTGCATTTTTCAATTTTTCTAAAAAAAAAGCGATGAATCTTTCGATTCTCAAAAAACAGAGCGTTGATATTCATCAGTTTTTTACGAAAAAAAAGGGCTGAATATTTCAATGTTTTTTTTTTTTTCAAAAAGTCCACGAAATCTGAATAGAAGAGTATTTCGTAATTTCAAAAACGCTCCCCGTTTTATGTTTTTTTTTTTTAGTAATTTTCGATAAAACAAAACATCTTGAAAATCTTCAATCTTTTCCGGCTTCGAAGGACCGCAAAGACCGGTTTATCCTTTCGTCGCGGAGGATCGTACATACGATAAAATCCATTTGTCCCGTTAACGGTAATTAGGTAATCGCGTATCAAAGATTCGTTGCAAGTGCATTGGTCCGCCGATAATAATCTAAACTATAGTGAGTGATTAGTAGTTACGTACGTTACGTACCTTTCGCATGTTTCGGACAGCAGACAAACTCGACGCCGGAGAACAAGGATATTCCGCACGGCAAAAGCATAGCGAAACTTCGGAGATTCATGTTACGCTCGCGACAGGTGTCGGCTGCCGTTGAGTTCCATCTGAACAACAAATAACGAGACAACTTAATACAAATTTATGAAACATAAACAGCCTATTATATTGTGAAGTAATTACTCTTCGCTCCTACTACTAATTAGCTGTCCCTCCATCCACCGTCTTCGCAGACTAATTTATACTTTCATTCTTAATTAGTCTGAAAAAAAAAAAAAAAAAAAAAAAAAAAAAAAAAAAAAAAAATGATTTACTGACCTGTGAGACTCCCAGCACTTGGTGTGATTGTGGAGATGATCGAATAGACATCCCTCGGGTACGAGAAGAGCGTCGCTTTGAAATGGTCCCTCTAAAAAAAAAAAAAAAAAAAAAAAAAACAAATTATTCAAATAAATCTTTACCTCCCGCAGATTCCATCTCGAATCTTAATGTCCCGAGTTTCCCCAAAGAAAGCCGTAGAATTGTATAATTTCTCCGCGAAAGGGGTTCCCGCAATCCTGGAGGGTTTAAATCGATTTTCGTGTCGTGAAACGATTACAAAGCGTGGAGGACGGGGGAGAAGGGGGTGATGGTCGGGGAGGGATGAGGGGTGAGGAGGGGGAGGAGGTCGATGATGAACTGTGGCGAATTACAAATTGAGACGAAATAGTGTGGGTTCCGTGGGTACAGAGAGGTATACGGGACGACGATCGTTGACCCAACAAGTTCGCCGAACCCTTGTTGGGCCATCATAATCGTTGCTATATGCATGCAAACCTATACCCGGAGGCATGAAAACGTTTATATCGCATTTTATATACGGACGTTTGTGTGCGCGTAAAAAAAAAAGGATAAAAACCGATATACACGCAACGGTACTTATGCACAGCGCACATAACAGCTACGTATACAATAGTAAGCGTTGCCGGAGGTACGATGTCTTCATGTACGTACACAATGCTTCGCACGTAGGCGTACGCGTGTGTGTTGAATACGGTAATGTGTACAAAGGGTTTACACATTGCAATCTACGGTAGAACCGGTAGCAAACACGGTGTTATCGTATACTCAGGTGTACGCGTAGTTTGCCTCACGTGGGTATTCTCTGTGTTCTCTATGTTCATAAACGCGTGTATCTGTTTGAGCCATTCGCGCGCGGGCTGAATATGCAAATAAGGGTTCCACGCGAGAAGGTGAGTAAAGCGGGGAGGGAGAAAGAGATACGAGAGAAAATTGGAATCCGAAGAAAGCGCGAGGCGAGAGGAGAGAGGGGCCAAGAAGCGTGGAAACATTTGCGAGTAAAACTGCGAAGAATTCGAGAGAGAAATGGATTAAATTGGAGGAAGCGGAAAGAAAGAAGAGAAGCGGTTACTCTCATCGTTGCTGCTTATGTACCAACGAGACGAAGGAGAAACGGGGGAGGGGAGAGGAAGGCTACCTAGTTTAACGGAGAGATTCCCGGATGAAGCACCCTTTACCTATAAATTTTAGCAAAGCACTTTGGCACGGTACTTACGCCATCGTTGCCGGGGCGGACCCACCTACTTTCCAAACGAAAAGTTTTCAAACGCTCGAAGCAACCCGCGAACGATGGAGAACAAGACGGCCGGGGGATGGAAAAGGAAGAGAACGAAGCACCACTGGTCCTATGCTCTACGAAACTTTCCTATATACATCGAGGTCTATACAGCGCTCGCGGGGGTAGCAATACCGCGACTGGAAAAGTACGTGGAAACTAATATACGTACAACCGAGTATTGAATCAAATTTTCGCGATGAAAGGAAGCGACTTGGTTAAAGACGAAAAAAAAAAAAAAAAAACCGCATATATAGAAATTGAAAGTTGCGGTACGCTAAAATTCGTAACGGGGAAAAAAAGAGTCCGGTGAGAAGATGTTTAGTAGTTGGAATCGAATTTAAATGGTGGGAAAAAAAGAACTTGTAAATGGTTCCAGTAGAGAGATGGTGGAAGCTCTTCAATTGGTCAAATTACTTTTTGAGAGGTTCTGTCCTTAGAACTCTTTTTTTTAAATGCGTATAGTAGTTTATACTATTAATATAGTATTCACGACTATACGCCAAAAAAATCCCTTTTTTTTCCGGATTTCATGGATCGAGAGATAGCATTAAATTTCCAATTTTCAAAACCACTCACAAGAGAAGCTTCTGCGATTCTCGAACTAATTGACAAAAAAGGCATTTCGCAGCTACACGAATGCCTCAAGTGCGTCAAGTGCAGAGTGCCAGATATGGAGTACACAAACGATGTATTTAAGTATCAAATACTTCAAATACTACGAAGTGTACTTGAAGTACCCGTTATAGTTGAAGTTTTTGGTAGTCGAAGTATCACTCCAAATAAAATCCATTTGATTCGCGAGGCACGGCAGCTAAATAGAATCCTCTTGCGTCAAATGGATTTTGTGTAAAGTGTAAAATTTACTTCGAGCATTTGAGGCACGCAATTGGATCAATTTTTGTTTTCTGACGAAAATACTTGGCCGCCATTGGATAGTGCTTTTGAATTGAGACTCTTAATTAAACATCGCGTAAAAGGAAATCAGAGTCTATAGATATGGTGTCCAGTAAAAGGTTCGCAAAAAATTTAAGGATTTTTACAGGACATTTTCGGGATTTTCGACTTGTTTTAGAACAACAGATGAAATTATAAATTAAAAGTATAATGTTTTTCTTTTTAGACATTCATACGAAGCATATCATTGACTCAATCTGCATCACAGGACTAGTGGCTGATAGTCCGAAATGGATCCAACTATTTTCAAAAATATATAGGAGAACAAAAAAAATGATGATAAAGTCGAAACTTAAGTGATCATTGTAGAGTGACGGGTCAAAAAATAGCTGATTTTCACAATTTTTTTTCCGATGCATAAAACACGCTAATTAGTCTGATTTTTTAATGTCAAATCAAAGCGCTCGTGAAGAACAAAAAACATTTTTTTAAGTTTATTTTTGTTTTTTTTTTTACATTTTTTTTGTGGGATTGAAAATGGCTTGTAAAAAAATTGTCTTCTAATGGATTTTTTTTTCGATCCAAATTGACAAAATAGCGGCGAGTTAAAAAAAAAGTATCAAATTTAGCGTTTTTTTTTCGACAATTTTTCGTTAAAAAAATATGAAGATTAAAAAAAAACCTACCATAGCAAAATAAAGAATGGCGTGAAGAATGTTGTGTCAAAAAATGAGACAAACAGCTTGAAAACTCTTACTTTGAGAGTGCAAAGCATGTACACCGAGTGGAAAAAGATTTTTTGAAAATTTTACAATGATCCCGTAAGGGAAAGAAATAAAAATTGAATATCTGCTGAAGAAATTGAAGGACATTTCCACGTCCTTCCGGACATTTCCAGGATTTCAAGGACTACTAGAAAATGTATATTTCTGCCTCCCCCGCGATTCTTAGAATGATCCCTTAAGGGAAAGAAATAAAAATTGAATATCTACCGAAGAAATTAGAGGACATTTCCACGACTTCTCGGATTTCAAGGACCGCTAAAAAATATATAATTCCATCTCCACTGCGATTTTTAGAATAAAAACATTAAGCTTAACGTGTAATTCTACAAATTGTGAGTTGACCATAAATCCGTCGTAGCATAGTGGTTCACGTCAAAGGTGCAATAAAAAAAGAAATCGTACAAAATAGTTTTCCCTCTTTCGCCTCTTTAAAAGGAAAAGCCTTTGGTTTGTTATCATTTCAAACAATAAACCGTTGTACCTTTGTTCCCGCGTCTGTATTTTGATAGTTATATCGAAATGAATGAGAAAGAAGAAATAGCATTCAAAGCGTGCTATAGCGTTTAACACTACAAATTTGAAGTACGCTTTAGTATTCCACGCTACAGCTTGAACCACTCGAAACGACGGATTAAAACCCACTTTGTTTTACTTCATGAATACCCACTACAGAAAATGCGAAATACTCGAGTAGAATTTTCTATGCATTTAATCATAAACATGATAATGATAATCATAAAAAATAATAATGATAAAATGAGATGTTCGTTTTTCTCAACTCTCTCTAAGCTTCTTGGATAAGTGGTTCCGTGAAAATAAAAAAAAAAGTTCATGAAGAAAAAGGAAAGAATCTAACGAGCGATGGGAATGGAGCGCCAGAGTATATCAAGTCGGTAGTTTCATTAGCGCTTTTTAAATTTTTTTTTTTGCTCGAAACGAGATAATGAGCGCATCAACGGCTCTTTGATAAGATGTTCGCTATATACTTATAAACGATCTTAAAAGGCTTCTCAGTGCTTTTTTTAACCGGTAAGGAAAGGTTTTACAGGTGCGGATCGAGGGGTAAACCGCCGTAGTCGAGAGTTTATTTATACAATGTGTCTCTTTGATGCACCTAATGATCGCTTCTCAATAAAAATGAAAAAAAAAAAAAAAAAACAATGATATGCCGTAAGATTCTTTTTCCTCGCGATCAAGTTTGTCTGCATATTTGCATAATTCATGCGACGAAAGGAAAATTTTCGTACGATTGTATTTTTCGCTACACGGAGAGAATGATTTGATACAATTTACGATATATCTGGTAAAAAATATCGTAAATTTCTGGTAGTGCGGCGTCAATGGCGCCACCAGTCGAAAATTACGAGAACCATACGAATTTCTACCAGGATATGGTAAAAATCCCCATAAATGTGCTAAAAATGCTCATAATATCGTGCATTTTTGTGACAGGTGGCGCCACCGTCGAATTTTACCAGATGACATAGTAATTTCTAGTAGATCCTTCTCTCCGTGTATCATTGCAAATATATCGATTGTATTTTTATAAATTTTGATTACAAAAATTTGATATTTAAGAAATAAAAAAAAAATCGAAATTAAAATGATAAATTTACATTTTTTTTTAATCGCTCCCAAACGTCTAGTGAATTTTTGTTCGAATCATCGTATGTACAAACGAACTTCAAATCAGTTCTTCGAATTTTTGTTCGCTATGTTTTTTTACTATTTTTTATAGTTAAACTGGTTAAACCGAAAAAGTGGTAAAAAAAACAAGTCGGATGTATATATAGGCACATCGCGGGTACGTGCGGAGTAAAGCTAATAAATATATGGACTCTGTACTCTGTATATAACTATGTTAGGTACTGTCGCGCAGAAACTAAAGCCAACTAACATATATCCCTTCGTGAACGGCGTGGGCAAGCGAAAGCAATGAAAGCGACGTGCGGTCGCTCGAGTCTCGAGTCAACTCGACGTCTACTGGTTTCGCGGTCTCGGTGCAAATGGCAGACGAGGTAGTTGGACGATATAAAGGGTCCTCAAGGCACGTCACGTGGCCCGATGAAATCGTATAGCCCCTCGCGTGGAAGACGTACAACGAGCTTCACGAAGAAATGGGTGCCGAGGGGGTCTGAAGTACATGAAGTACATAGAAGTATAAGGAGAAAATAATTATAACCCCGCAGAAACGACGGGAATAAAATGAAGAAAGAAATCCGAAGGTGTAAAGAGGAAAAACAAAAATAAATTCTTGTTTAAAATAAATACAAAGCCGAAATAAAATTCCGAATGAAAAAAAAAAAAAAAAAAAAATGTGATCACATTGTGAATCATCTGTATCCAAATGTTCAACTCGTTTTAAAGAAATACAATAAAATCTCTCAATAAGATCGATCCTCACGTATTCCACCTTCGAAAAATTCGGTTTATCCTTCAATACAACTTTTCTAGAATACCCCATTGGCACTTCACATGAGGCTTCGTAGGGGGCGCTCTTCTCATTGATCGTAAAAAAATGTAGTATTGAGGGGTTCGTCCGTACCGTGTCTGGGACTATTGAGGGCTTTACGTGGAATGGATTTCGGGGAAAATGGAAGGGTGAAGGACTTCTAGGTGCCGTGGAAAACGGATGAAAAGACAAATTTGAAGTAAATGCAGGAGAAGTACATTTGACATAAAAAGAATAAAGGGAAAAAAAAGAAAACAGGAAGAACAACAAGCGTAGTGAGAGGAGCTTTGCAGGATTACGCGATCTATACAGCACGCGGAGACCAAGAGGGAGCCATCGAAAAATCCTTTCTTTCTCTGTTTCCACTTCAACCGTCTCTATCCTATACACAACTTATACCGCAGCTACAGCGTTCAGCCGTTTCCAATAGCGCAGAAACAGTATAAAAGAGAAAAACAAAGTGTACTCGATGTCACGTGCACAGAGACGCATATACAATAGCGAAAGGGTGAGTGTGTGGGGTGTATACGCGTTTGCGCCTATCTCGTTACGGATGTCGAGCTTCGCGACGCTCCGAAGCACCGCGGAATCGAGTTTTGCGCCCTCTTGCCTATTGTCAGTTTGCGTATGGTCTGTCGTACACACAGCGGTTATAAACGCGAATATGTTTTTCAACCGTGAATTCTCGTGAAATCTCCGATGAGAATTTTCAACGGCTTCGTAGCAATCGAAATATATAAAATAGTTTTTTCTCTCGAATGGTAAAAACGAATAATAATGTATAACATTTACTCGGCAGGGAATGAAAATCTTATTAAAAATAAAAATATGCATAGAGATTATGAAAATTATTGTTTGTACGTAATATTGAAAGACCGCGGGCATTGAAGTCAGCCGACTAAAGACCGATGTTTTTTTTTTATTCCGATTAAAATTTCCTTTAATTGAAAAAAAGAATAATTTTGTAATCATTTTTAAACTCTTTTGAAATTATTATTATTATTATCATTATGCATGAAAATCAAATTTCTCGACCGTAATATGCGAATGATAATGTGTTTTATCGGAATTTTTTTTAATACAATTTGATTGTTCATTCGTTTTATTTATAAAATTGTGAAATTATCGATCAAAGTATCTCGTGGTGCAGAATTTCGATAAGTAATTTTCTGCTATTCTCGGTAATAACAAAAATCAACTCGATCAGTTAATCGCGGTGAAACCCACAACTGCCCTCGTTTTGCCTTGCGGGCAGTCGGGTGTTAAATCCGATGGGGGCACCCCGACGATCATCCGAAATTCGTTCGACTATCCTTTCGCATTTTTTTATCTCAAACTCGCTGCGCATTTGTATCGTCAATATATACGCATTAACCATTGGCAAATAGCAGAGTACACAAAATGCCCGAAAGCGAAGTGAACCGAATCATCGACGCAGAGAAATAGAAGGATAGCGAATGAAGAGGAACCGCAGTTCAGGGTAATATGCGCGAACGCACGACGGCGTCGTCGGGTCACGAGCGGCGATTTACAGCCACCAATATCATACGGCACGGCTATTCGGGTTACCGGAGAAAAAAAAAATTGCTACTCTCAACGAGAGGGATGATCGTCGGATGAAGATTACTCGAGAAAAATTGCTGGGTTCGAGTTATAAGCGATACTTTATAAGCTTCGCGACGGTGAAACATCGCGAGTTTTTTTCCATTTTTTTTTTTTTGTTTTTTTTTTTTTTTTTTCAGTGGATAATAAAAAGAAATTGAAGAGCTGTGTCAGGAATGAGGTTTACTCTCGTTTCGTATGTTCAGAGACTTTACACCGACTCCGACGAATTGTTCTAATATCCTGGCGTGTGCTGTACTCGGAAACCGCGCCGCGGCTCCGCCCACCGCGTAGCCAGGAATATCGATAATGGTATCGACCAAACGGTATGAGTAAAGAGCTGAAGCTAATGGAGTACCACCAGCAAAGTATCCGGTCAAAGCGTTGCATAATTAAATAAATGCCAGCGATCACTACCGAATGACTATCCGAAGCTTTATTGGCGTTTTGATCCGCTGGTTAACGATTTTTAATCTCTGTTACATTTCTCTTACTTCGCAGCCATCTTAATTCTTGCCGTTTCTTACCCGTTTTACGGTAACCATTGCGCTGAATCGCGTAAGAAATGACAATGAGCGCGAAAAAAATAAAAGATAAAATAAAGGAACGCAGCTGGACGAATAAAAGAACGCGGAGGCTGATGGTGAGAGCGTTGAGATAAAAGAAAAAGCTTGGGACTCGTCTGAAACGCTTTTCAAAATGGCTCCGGATGAGCGTAGCAACGGTACGTATACCTATTTAGCGCGAGACGATGAACTGAACCGTCGTGAATGAGAGCTTTTTCGAGAGCATTGTGCCGGGAAATTAAGTTTCTTTACCGCCTCGAGAAGAATCAACTCGCTTTCCAAATAAGATTTTTCCTGCCATCGATGTAGACTTTTCAAACAGTTTTACCATTGTTTCGGAACAAATTTGGATACCGTTAGATTTCGTTACATACAAAATTAACCCGGAAATAGCTCCGCCGTTCTTTTACTTTTTTCTCATAAGTAAAAAAAAAGTAATGTCACTGATCCGATCAATTATTTTGATGAGAAATAGTGTTTTAATCACATAATAAAAACCAAAGGTCTAAACTCCAAAATTTTACAAATATCCTAATTTTTTTTTTTTTTCAATAGAAATTTTTTAAAAAATATTTTTAAAAAATGGAACACCTTCCACAGAATTGTATATTTGGACCTGAGATTTTTTTTACACGATCAGCACATCGGTACGAACAATCAATCGCACGGGATTCTTGATAAGATCTTTTTCACCGATAAGAAAAAAATGTAACACGCTGTTTGATCTTCAAATTGTTGGACCCCTTTTCAACGGACGCGTAGGATTTACCACATCCCATATAAAAAAAATGTTTTCTCGTGGAAATGATATCTGCAGAATACTCAACTTTCGCCGCAATTTCTTTGCGGCATTGATCCGCAATTTATAAATTATGAGCATATGTATACTTTATGAATCTATATATTCCTCGGCATCAAGAAGGCCCCGATATCGAGAGAAATCGCAGCGCAAGAGTTCTAAGAACTATTTGAATGGAGATAAATAAAATTTATTTTTACCAAGACATCTGTACGGCTTGACCCATCTGGAGAGCTTGCACTTGGTTCGCCCGGGTTTGCACCATCCGCCGACCCTGACGTAGTGCGAGGATTCGACGATGTTTGTGATATCCCTCTTTGGATACGCCTGTTAATGAAAAATAATCAATCGTTAAAGATAATTTAAAAAAAAAAAAAAAAAATGACACAAAATTTCACATATCCGTTTTTCGTGAGTCCGCGCCGTCGTTCTGTCTGACGCGGTTCGGTAGGAGGGGGTGTTGTATTGAATATTTAAAATTTCCGATAATCCGAGTTCACGAATTGGAAGAGAGCAAAATGCGATATAGAGAGAAGGTATGTCGAAAAGATTTATAACCCGTTATACACATTCGCGATACGACAGAATTGTGACATTCGTCGAGGGGTCGACGCGAGCGCGCGCCGAGCTCAGTTCGAGCGTAAGGAACTTACCGGGTGAGATAGAGGATTTATTCGCGACAGACACGACAGCGTACAGAGAGTACGGTGCGCGATTTTCGTTTTATTCAATTCACGTCATTGTCCCGTTTCCAACGTCACGTCAACGGCGAAATGGTACGGCGAGGGGAGGGCTTATCGTCGCGAATTTGCAGCAACGTTTCACCGCTGATTTTCCTATGTCCCGAGGGCTGATTTTCGCTTTCGCATAAAACGCATCGCTAATTTCATTTCTGAAATATAGTTTCAAAAGAATTTTCCTCGCATTGCCAGCAGCTTTAACATAATCGTCTCTGTCGCGCATACGGTTGACTTTAGCGGTGCGTTAAGGAGGGTTAATCGTTACATTTGAGGCGAAAAGTAATATTCGGAGAGATATTTTAACCATATAGAAGGCGCTAAGAATATTGATTTTTCGAAATGATAATTTCAAAAAATTATAAACAAATTGGGTAAAAAAAATTGTACAATAAGTAATGCAGCAACCAAATATTTATTTTCAGCCGAAGTTGATTCGTTAATTTTTCTGATTTCGTATGAATTAAAAAAAAAATGTTATCTAATTTTCTAATACTCGATATTTGCGAATATTTTCAATCAATATCCCGGTTATTGAATGTCATTCATAGCCTTTTTACAAAAACTTATCGAAACTTCCTGAATTTCATGCATAAAAAAAAAAATTCGAAAATAAAAAAACTTCTAAACAAATTACATGTTTTCCGAAAAAATAGTTAATCTGTTAGAAAAAAAGGTATGTTGTCGTATGATTCGTTAAGCCATTTTTTTTCATTTTTGTTAATAACTTTTCGGCATTATTGTTATGCAAAATTAATGTTCTTAGCGATTTTTTTCTGACTTTTTTCGCATCGTAAAGTGTTAAAAATTCTCAATTTTCTCAGGGAATGCAACGATAAAACTCTTCTTAATCAGATTATTTGATCAATTTTGTTTATATTTCTTTTTTACTTCGAGACTTTTCGAAGTTTTCGTTGTAACGCGGAATTGAACGTGAAATAGGGAAGCGAAGTCTGAAACATAAATAAGTCAGAAGAAAAGTATATATGTATGCGACTACTGCGCGAGACATTGTAAATCTTTTATCGACCAAGAGTCGGATCTGGTATAAGGTACAATAATATATTCTCCTCCGAACAGGTAAGCGCGCGGTGGAATGGTCTTCTTGGGTGTAATATACAGCGTCGTATATATACAGTGTACCTATATACACGAACTTATAACTCCCTGTAACTCTTTCGCGTGGCATTTCCAGTCGAGAGAACTGAAACGGGAACGCACCGGGGATTCGAGTCATCGGTGCTTACTCTTCAGGAAAATCGAAAGAAATTGCACAGCAAAATATTTTTATTGCTTAGGGCATTCGCTCGTTCGTTTATTCTCGAACTCGTAGATATTCTGAAAAATAACACGGTACGCTCCGCGCATATTCACAAATGGATTAGATTTTTTTTTTTCTTTCCGGTTTCGAGCGGATTAGATTTCCCTGAGGTATCGAGTCACCATACATAATACAAAATCCTCGAGACTTTTCGTTCTTGAAGTGAATGTGTTTTAAATTTTAACTCTACGATAATTAAATTAAATTTGTGGAAAAATTGAATCTTTCGAATGTTCGGAAAAAAAAAAGATTGTCGATATAAAAATAAATTTACGTTGAGCAATTATTAATGATGGTAAATACATCGAGAGGCGTCAGAAATCGGTTTCGATTTATGTACCATAGGAATTATTTTAATTTATTATATCGACCCTCCGACTTCCAATGATTGATTTTTAGGTTTTCGACGAGACGACTGGTGATTATGAGGCTATTAATCATTTTTGTCAGTGATCGAAGCGTAGAAAGAAAATGGAATGACAATGCGGATAACTTTTTTAATTTTTCCATTTTTTTTTTATGAAACTCAAAATTCATCGGAAAGATTGAACGTTAACATTTCGACAGTTTCCTGAAGTCACGAGTATTCGCATGAAGGGTCAACAAAAGTTGCACAGTGATTTCATAGGTTACGTCGTCGGTCTCGGAACGTTGTTTTTCTATCAAATAAAAGTGATACGAAAAATTTTAACTGGTAGTAAAAGAAATCTGCATAATAGGATATATATGCCGTATTCTCCGAGTCCGTAGAATTTCTGACTTTGACTCGCGAGTCACTTTCTGTATTTCTATATTCAGCGTCTATTAAAAGTTGAAATATATTCTGCCAATAAAACGACAGCGCGAAGTAAAACGTGTCTACGGATTGCAATAAAAAAAAAGGAGATTTAAAAAAAAATGAATCGACGCGGTTCACACGAGTGTCTCTACTCTGTCCTTACTACTCGAATGCAATACTCCGCCCCGATGCAGAACTCGTCTGAGACTCGGAGAGAGGTCCTCACGCGCGACTCGGGGAAAGAGGGGTCATGCAACTTCGTAATTATTATACAAAAGAATTCTCTCGACTTCGAGTACCGTAATAAAATCTTCTTGCAGTGACTTTCTCAACGAGGGTGTGATTACTCTCTAATTAGTAATGAATCGAGTGCCGCGCGGTTGTCCTCTACAGAGCTCTTCTTGCATTTTTCTCAATTCGTTCTTTTGTCGGAATGTACATGAAATTTCATCGAAAACTTCAGAGCAATCAATGTAATATTATTCATAAAACCAACGAAAAAAATCTTCCTTTGCAAAACATTATATAATTAATTCCACAAAAAAGAGAACATTTTTGAATCCATTTTCGCCGGGATATTCGTTCTTTTGCACTATAAAGATATATTTTCTTTTTATCGAAAATAACAGAGTTGATCGACGAGTTAACGCGTATAGTACGAAAGTTTGTCCGGTGCGATGTATCGTAAATATCGTCTCATTTCTATTGTTCCCGATATATTTATCGCATTTTACTTTATGTTCAATGATAAAAATGAAAATTCCTGCATGGCATCTGGATATCTCGTAAAGGGATATGACTAATAATGCTGTGCGTAAGTATGCGATCGCACCAGAGACATCCCTACAAAGCACCGGTTCTTATTTTTTTAATATCTGAATTGTAACATTTTACTATCAGTATTATCCACATATACACGGAGTGAAGGATCTACTAGAAATTACGATGTAATCTGGTAAAATTCGACGGTGGCGCCACCTGTGACGAAAATACTCGATATTATGAGCATTTTTACCACATTTATGGGGATTTTCACCATATTTTATGGTAAAAATGCACATAGTTCTCGTAATTATCAACAGGTGGCGTCATTGACTCTGCACTGCCAGAAATTTACGGTATTTTTTTACTAGATATATGGTAAATTGTATCAGATCCTTCTCTCCGTGTAGTAGAACTACGCGTAGCATCAATTACTTCTGTTACCAGCCGCATAATATCGTCATTCCGTAGTATTCATTTTTCTCGATGTAATTTCCCGTTTCATCCAAATCCACGTGATATTGTTACCAAAACGCGCGAATAGCCGTTATAATTTAAAATTTATGAAAAGCATTTATTTGCAAGAAATATGGAAAAAGAAGGTACTTAACTTCCGAAAGAATCATTCGTTACGAGGAACTATTTCGTTGAAAAGCATTTATGCGGACTGAACAGTGGAAGCTTTGCGCCGCGTTATTTCGTGTGAATTGTTATGTGAGTCATACATGGGCGGTTGGGTTTGTTACCCGCTTATCTTAAATCGCAGAACGTCGGCTCTCTGCACAGCCGAGAACCTCGACACACAATAACCATCCACTCCCCGACTGCTGTAGCACAGCAGACGGTGCTTCAACACGGGTAATTCAAGAAGCGGCGCAAGTCCGAGCACTCTGCGCACAGAAGCAGCACGGAGAGACTCCAGAATACGTTTTACTATACTATACCGACGATATCTCGATTTCAGATTCTCGATAATCATGAATGCAAAGAGAAAAAAAAAAACTACGAACGAAATATTGAATTCCATTCGTTCTGAATATCGAATACGATATCGGATACGATTCCGCAGAATATTCATTCTTTTATTTGATCGTATAATGAAAAGTGAAGCGTAAAAAAAAGAATTTCAACGAATGTGTAAGGCGCATATATATAGCCTGAGACCCCAATTTTCGAAAGGATTTATCCAATCGAAAATTCTGAACGTTTCCGATCTTTTTTTTTTTTTTTTTTAAGTTGAAAATAAAACAATTTTTTTTTGGATTCAGAAACGTGATGTTTTAGTTATTTAAATAGTATTAGAATTTTATATCAGTATTGAGTGGATGAGAAAAAACGTTTGTTTGACGCCGAGAAATTAATTAACGAAGCGAATGGATTAAATAAGAAAAAAAAAACATAGAAACGCTTGTCAGCCTCCATGGCGAAGTACTATATTTGTCGCTGGATATATGGACGATGGTAAAAGAAGTAAAGGTTCTAACTGAAGCACAACAAAAAGAGCGAACGAATTATTTTTAAACGCTTGACCCGAATCCTATGTTACTTTATTTTTCGGTCACTGCGAGAACGAGAATACGACTTTGCAGCGGGAAAGCGTTGTAAAAACATTAAAAAAAAGACGAAAAAAAATGCGTAGTTTATGGAGCGCGAAGTTTACGATGCCATTTCAATGACTAACAATCGTTTTTATATTATAGTACTGTAATAAAACTGACCTTCTTGCAGTACTCGAGGATTTCGAGTTTATCAGTCATACAGCTCTTCTTGTCGGTCGACGAAACCCATCGCCCCTGTTCGCCCATATGTTGGGCCAAATAAACTTCGCCAGCTTCGCACAGTGTCGCCACCTTTGTGAATAACAATTCCATTGTGAATCGCGTATAATTTATAATTTTTTTATAATTTTTTTAGACAAATATTGATCGCTCTCTTGTGACGGGACTCGTGAATAATTGTTCGAGTTTCCGACTGACTATCGATTGCAATAGTAATCGATTTATCCAAATATATTTTTTGTATATTTCCGGCTATAAATTATTCAAAAATCGCGTTTCTTCGTAAACCGTCTGCTGTCGCGATTTCCATGATTCGAAATTTCCACGATTTCCATTAAAAGCGCGAAATGCTAATTCACCAAATCGATAGACGAGAAACGTCCTGAAAACGTTTTAATTATTTACCTGGGGCTCTGATCTTCCACCTGCTGGCGCTAACTCGAGTCTTTCCGAAACTGCCTGCAATACAAAAAAAAAGACAGACATTTCATTATTGCGATATTTTCTTCTATTGTTATATATGTATACATATTGTATTTCTATGTATTTGAGTTTTCGTCAATAGTGTAATTTATGCTTATAAATAACCCCGAGTGCCGAAAATTAATTTTTTTTTTCCACATTTTGTTCGAAAGATCATCGGCTCCGTCACTGTTGATAAAAAAAATTATCAAAAATATACATTTAAAAGCCAAATAAATATTGTTAATTATAATTGGCAATAAATATTGTTAATTATAATTGGCAACTATCAATTAGCCTTAAATAAATATATTCATTCGGAAGAATATGGAAAAATAATTTTTATTCGTAAAAAATCAACAATCATTTAAAAATTTGCATATTGGCGAATTAACTCCGCAAGGGTCGTATCGGATAGGCATATAGACAGTACGATTTTCCTGCAATAATCAACGATATACATACAATTCAGGTAGATTCCCGGTACACAAAGTTCATCGTACACACTGCATGCGCGTTCGGATCATTCAGTTGAAATATGTGCTCTTCTGCTTTTGCTACCGCATGGAATTACAAACATTCACTCGAGAGTTCATTAGCGAAAGTTTGCGATTCCGAAGAGTACATTTTCTGGCAATGAATTGAAGTACGCGCGGTTTCTACTAACGGTTGGTACACATGCATAACAAGTTTGATCCTCTGAGATGAATTGATGACGATGTAATATTTAATGACCTCTCCGTTACGCCGCGAAACGCATACGTGTCCAATTATATTTTTTTTCTTCGTTACACGAAAACTTTATTACACATTTGCGCTTGAAATTAGTCAGAAAAAAGTTTTTAAAAAATCTGTCTGACGCACACGTCAAAAGAAAAAAATCTCTACGAAAAATTTCCGAGAACTGAAAAAAAATTTGCCTGCTACTCCAATTTTAAAGTAAATGTAAAAAATTGAAGTTACTGCTCGCCGACCACATGCAATGTTTAACCAACGTATTTATCGTTGAAAAATATCGTTGAAAAACGGAAAAAATCAGCTCTGAAATTCATACTGTAACAATTTAATTTTTTCGGTATCATAACTATTCACTAACATTTTTTAATTCTTTGAATATTCAAATCTGAATCTTTATCATTTTTAGAGTAATTGGTGCATTTATTTTATGCTGAATATACGAATATGCGAACCGCGCGCGTCTGGTTTACTTTCATCGTGAAGATTTTTTTTTATTCCAAAGTCAAAAGATATCGTTCTCCGACCTCAATGAATCAACGAGTGTATGAAGTCAAAGCGCAGTTGAGATTTCGCAGGTAAAGTCTCGGTGGCTGCGCTCCGGGCTGCACACACGCGGACCGTGCAAAGTTTGCTTTACGCCGGGTACGCAACTCCGCGTTCCGACTCAGTGAATTCAACGTCATGTAATACGGGGTTTACAAAGACTTCAATGGGAAAAAAATATACGTAGCTTTGAACATTTAAGCAATGACACATTTTGGTCTTTGATTAAATACTTTTGAGTTCAAAATCGTTTCGAAAAGGTGTACCAATTTTTTTCTTTCGTTTACCAAGCGAAATATAACGCAAAGGAGAATTCGCGCTTTTCGTAATCATCGCACGAAAGCTCTTGTGAAACAAAACAAAAATCTTGCAAGTGGAAAAAGAACTGTTTGATTTACGGACGATTGTACGTTTTGCGTTGGTCTGACGAAACCTATTTGTAAGGGAAAAGCACAATGTAAACAGGTCGTGAATTTAATTAACATTTGTTACAGCAACGAGCGTAAACATTGCGTAAATCTCTCAAGAACATTCGGACATTTAAAGTAAATTCACGATTATGCTGTTAACATTTTTACGGGTTGTTCGCTTACCGTTTTTACGACTGCAAGAATTTTAAAAAATTTCAACGTCGAGTTACCGAGTTTTAACGTCGTGTACAAAATCATTAAAAAAAACTTTCAATGCCCATTTTCGTAGTTTTAAGACTAACGTTCGTGCCATATATATCAAAGCGTCTAGCCGACAAAAAACATAGTAAACTTCTAACGGAGAACATTATAATTAGACAGCATTGCGGGGCAAAGATGGTGTACAAAGTTCGGTATACGATGAATTGCTATACAAGCAAATGAAAAACACAGGCGAAGCCAGGCGTCAAAGGTATTTGACTTTGGAACCGCTAAAAGGGGGTTGAAAGGGTATTTACTGGTTCAAGTCGTAGCGGAACGGTACCAAGACTCTGCGAGCTCGTGAACTTACTCTCTAACGGCGTAACTTCGACTTTACACGCCCCGCGGTTAAATACTTAATGATCCCGGCTTCTCGCAGCTCAACGAATTAATTTGTGAACCGGCCTCATGGATGAGCCCGCAGCGTACCACTTAAGCCGCACAATAATCTGTTTTATTATCGGAAGATTGTACTACTTTCGATAATAATCCTTTCTTCAGCGGATATCAAGAATATCGAAGGAGGAAAGAGAATTTCTCGATTAAAACTCATTTTAGATCCACTTCCCCCGTTTACGTTCTTTTTTTTACCTGACGACTATTGCTAATAACGAAGAATTGTAAGCTAAGATTCCAATGACTCCATTGCCGACTTCCTGATCCTCAACAATCGGTTACGATACTTTTTCTGCAGGTAAGACAGAAACCTGTCCTCAAAAAATTGGTCTGATTGTTATCCAGCTGCGGCTTCGGTGCGAATATTCGCAGATTCTTTGGATAAACGCTCTTTTATATTCTCTGCTAAACGCTTCTCATTTATTCGCTTTTATAGTCTGCTTAATTGCTAAATCCAAAAGCCTCGAGCAATCAGTTACAGAATATAAAGATGGCTTCAGTCACTTCCGTTAACAATCAATACTTAAGGAATTTTTTCAAAATATCCTGATTTCAGCAACCTGTATGGTGATTTCAAAACAAATCACAATTTTGTCGGAAATTTAAAAAAACCAAATTTGTATGACGAAAAAACGGGCAAAATACATTGCCATAGAGATAGTGCGTTGAAAAGATCACGAAAAATAACGTTGACAAAATTATTCTACGTGAACGATCCGACTCGTCGTTGCGAGCGAAGAGATCGACGAAATAAGCCAAATGGATAATCGAAGAGACACATTAACGACAGAGACAGTAGGCTAAAAGCAAATTCTCGTTAACAAGGCAGTCGATTATCCTTTGAACGGCGTTTATCGTTGAGCATGTTTCCCAGCAGGGATTTAGAGAAGCGCGCGCTTCATTGGCAGGGAGTCCAAACGAGAACGAGGGAAAGGTATTAGGAAAGCGGAGCAGAGTAGAGTATGGGGTGCTCACCCGAGCGCGGGTAGATCCCCCGAGCGTCGAGGAGAGTCCCGGAGGGTTAATTTCCGGTCTCTGTAGAAGAAGATGTGTGCGGGTGTGAGAGGTGATGGTTTGGTAGGACATATATAACCCATACGAAAGTACGGTAGATACATCTACGATAGAGAGAGATACAGAGAATTTCGTCGAGGTATATACGACGAGAGAGGGTTGAGTACAGGGTGAGTGGAAGCCTGCGTGGTTTTAGTGAGGTTGTAGAGTTACGTCTGATTGGTTGATTAGAGAGGCTCGTGTGATGCAGTTACGAGCCTGAAGACCTGATTTATGCCAGCGAATGTGTTGGATTTAACTATATAGTATACCGAACTTCGGAGCTTTCCACGGTCTCGGGTTACCAGTCAACCGGCAGCGAGATCGGTAGCACAACATACGTCTGTGTACACAAATCGGTGAAACTGTATGCAGTAAATGCGTGTGCTATCGCACATGTTCGTGGAACCGAATGTCTATACATCTACATGTAGACCGGTTCAATTCTAATTTCATCTGAATGTAAAGGGGTAAGTTCTGATGTGCAATGTACGAATAATACATTCCTGCGCGTACATTCTCGTACTGGTTACAAGCTTGAAACAAGCCGTACCTTCAAGAGGGCACTACCGACTCCAGTACACTCATGAAACTGTGTGTGTGTAACATGTGGAAGATTTACCACACCAAGGATTTTACTGTACTATCAAGAATAGACACACAGCATCTCTGTATCCTATAGCGATCAGCCAATGTATAGACATCGAAATGTATGCCTGTTAAGGATATACCAAACCATGGATGTTCCTATACAACTCACACACGCAGTCGAATCGCGTATGCTCTGTATAGCTGTAAGCCAACTTGGTAGTGACTGCCCAATGCTCTATTACATTGGTGTATAGGCGTTAGCAAACCCTTTCAGTATACCTAAATAAGCCAACGCTCACTAACCATTCGGCCTGTGCCACGCGCTTGTGTACTCGAAGCCCTGAAGTGCGTGCGTTGTTGCCCACCCAACCTTCCGATGGTACAAACACCGTCAGGAGTATATTGTGGCGAGTTTACGATGAAGATGACCGATTCGATACAGTCATTGCGGGGTTTGGATATTAGGATCTGGCAGACTGAACTGTAGCCAGACGATCAGCCTCACCAAAAAGCTGCTACGACATACAGGCAATCTTACGGGCAGAGAGGAGGGCGAAGGCTAATGAAACCGCGAGTGCGGGCTGCAGAGCAAACATGGGATAGTTTAGCGCAGCGGCGGTACTATAGCATCCACACAAAAGCTTACACACGTGTCTTTATCCTGCATGAAGGGGACCGTAAGCTCTCGGTCGTGTGTGCCTACAAACGAGCCTCCGAGGGAAGGTTGTATCGGGCGAAGCACTGCGGCGTTGTAACCAATTCATGTTTATGCATACCGGAAACGAGGATGCAGAAGAAACTAAGGGCATATTCAGTTCTACTAAATTGAAATGCAGAAAGTTTAGCGATGAATCTTGCTATTCAGAAATTACAAAAACACTTTCTTTTCCTTTCATTTCACAAAGTCAATTATGATTGAGTAGATCTTCAAGAACGTACTCTTGCAGTTCAGCCAATCAGGAAGCTGCTGCGCTGCGCACAGGTATATAGAATGTCCTTATTGGTTGAACAAGAAGTGTGCTTCTAGGAAACTAGGAAACTGATCATTTTAATCAATTTAGTCAAAGGAAATGTTCGTTAAGCTTGAAATTCTGAATAAGGTTCCAATATTTTTTCTTACAATTTTGGGACGTCGTGTATGAATCGGTAATTAGACCCGTTTCACACTTATCCGTTTTCATATTTTTGTTTTGTTTGTGTTGCACGGTTTGCTAAGTACGTTTTGATGGCATTGTTTATCAATTTACCTGTATTTACTTACATTGCAGTGTGCATTGGTATATCTGGACTGCAGTCATTAATGTATCACCGCAGTGTTTTGCGAAGCATTTATATACATATGTATACGCGATATATATGTAATACCTATTTTCCTAACAATGCTTATGTACATCGATATGAATTCATGAGATTGTATACCGCATGTACATATATTGACGCTGGTATGCGCGACGTAGGCGTTAGCAATGTAACAATATCGATTTATCCGCAAAGGCAGAAAGACAGCCGACAGGCATTTCGCCCGAATGAACGAGAATATAACCCCCGTGTGCAACGTCACCCTTGTGTTAGTCGAGAGGGTCGTGGAACGCGAATCAAGTCCCGACGTGCGTAGGCAACCCCTATATATATAGATATATTTACACGCGCACCAGTAGTCCTCCACTTCCTCTTCCTCCTATTCAATATACCCTTCTCCAGAGCTAACAATGCCTGCTACCCTCACCTCGACGCCCTTGAATTTTTATAAATAACCCTCCCTCTCCCTTTACCCACAACGACTGTCAATTCCGTCTCATCGTTCGAACCACCCGCAATATTTACCGATCATTCGATCATGGAAGAGCACTCCAGACTACATACTATATGTGAGTTCCACGAGGGGATCCTTGAATTATTCGTTTTTGGTTGATTGGGTTTGGAGGTTCCCTCGACGAATTTGAGGAGGAAAATCCACTGTATGCGATTTTGAATTATGCCGATTGTACGGATTATAATCACGGTAATTAGGTAATAACGTACAACATTCGCGAGTGTGCTGAATCATTGATTGCACGTGTTTACATATATTTACGCTGTACTAGGAGCGAACCTGTAGCGGTGAACTCGCAACCTCGACGAGTGTTAAGGGCCCTCAGACTCTTTGAAGTTGCGCGGTGAAGAATGAGGGGGCGAACTTCGATAAAGCACGAAGTCTAATAAAGATCAGACGACAAGCCTAATAAAAGAAATTCTGTAGCGTTGCCAATTTTGATTTTTAATGCACTTAAAAGCGTTATTTTAGTTTTTAATTATTATTAAACTAAATTTAATAATACTTTTTATGTGAATTTTATAAAATTTAAAACGATTTTTAATTGTAACGTAGACGTGACGTGCGACGTCATATTTAGAAAGCATCAAACATGTTGATAAAGATGGAAAAAATATGTACGTGAATTTTTTTTTTTCACGTTGCTGGATGAACGAAACGTCAGCGCTTTTAGGGGGGTAGAAGATAACAAAATACAAATTGTGTCTTTTTCGCCTTAACGAGAATAGATCCTGGTAGGAAGGCATAATCACGCGACGAGAGAGGATTATTGCGTTAACATTAAGCCAATTTCACGCGGAAGAAACTTGAAAAATGAGTATAAAAATTAATTTTCTCCGGGAGAGGCATAGCGTAACTCGAGTTTGCCGCGGGGGTTGGGTTCCTGCCCTCCGGGCTCTTAATTCATCGCTCGTTATTTGTCGGAAGGGTCTTCGCCGGAAGGGGCGTCGGTTCTCGGTCGTGAATCATACCTCGCGTGAACGACGTCGGCGACGTCGACGACAAGAACGCCGAAGGGTGCGAGTGTGCCGCACCCTCGCGCTGCTGCGCTACCGCACGAGGCCAGTGACCGTTCGGACCCTCGAGTGTCCGACAGTAGTCATTGCCACGACATTTGCCAATTATTTATAAATGATAATCGGATGAATCTCGTAGAGCGGCGGATAGGGAGCTCGCGGTCTTTCGTTGGGTCTCAATCGATAAAATAAAAACAAAATAAAAAAAAACCCTTACGGATACGATTTTTCGGTATATACGATGTATTTGATCATAAAAAAAATCTGACAATAAGCTTTGCCCTGTGGTCGATATGAACTTATCTCGGGGAGTAATTATTCGAAAATCAATAATCTGTAGTAATTCCTCAAGAACGTTTAATAATCCAATACCACTATTGTTTTTGGAGACATACATTAATATATCATTAAATTCGTTGGCAGGAAACTTTCCGTTCAGGGATTTCAACGCTTGCATAATAGAACATCGAACGAAAGTTCGCGACCAACTTGTAGTGCATTTACTTACCACCTCTTCCCCGAGGTGGCCAACTTGGAGCATTAGGAAGTCCGATAAGTCGACGGATCGGTGAACAACGTGGGTTTGTGCAAAAAAAAATAAAGATCGAATCCACTACGGTCAATATACGTGTTTTGCACACCGATACATTGCGGAAGAAGTTTCAGACTGGGAAACAGGGTAGTGGTTAGAAAGCGTCGCTATTGCGGCTGCAGTCTCTGAACGTGGAGGATGGAAATGGATCCGACGAGATTAGACTGCTTAGTCGTGAGAGTTATTCTAAGCCGGATTCCCTTTTTTTCATCGAATGCAAGCGCCTCTTCGCCAGATAAAATACGAAAAGAAGGTGCATGTGTTATCGGCACCTCCACGAACGATAAATAAAATTCACTGTTTAAATTTAAAAATTTAAATACACTTCAAGAAAATTAAACAAAACATTCTCAATTTTTTTTTTTTTTTTTTTTTTTTCGTAAGCCGTATAAACATAGTGAAAATATATTTCGCCGGTGAAAATATGTATTTTTCTCAGCGTAAACTAATAAGTTTATATTTGCAGCAAGAACTCGATTATTCGAGCCTTGGATAAGCTTTACGAACCATTTTTTTATATCCTTATATCCCGATTTATATCTTCACGAAGGGAAAAGTTCCATAATCTTCAGATCAGAACCGCCGGCACGATCGAACGGTCTATCCAAACGCTTATAGTGAAATTTGTAGTGTACAGGACATAGCAGAAACGAGGACTGATAAAATCTTTCCGCTTACGTTGTAGCCGAAGGTTATTGCGCTAAGCAAATATTTGAATTTAATCCATCAAAACTTAACAACGTATGAAGGCAAATAAATTTTTAATGTAAAACGTACGTTAAGCCGTGAATAGGTTGTTTTTTATTATTATCTAAATTAATGTAAATTGTTCGTTTCGCACGTATTTAGTTCCGCAATGCATAATTCTTTAAACGCCGACTTAACCCTTTTTTGTAACATTAAGCCGTATAATGTAAGCAATTTTCCGCGCATTTCCTATTTGTGCGGAGTTACAGCGAGGATTGTTCCCTCTTATCTTTGTATTTCTGTATTTAATTCCTTGCACTCATATTCACACCGAAACACCGTTGCATCTCGTACTTCTTGCCGCCGTATACACCAGTTATCGCTTGTTTGCTCGCTAATGGAAGAAAAACGGCAAACAACTCTCCGGGGGCATTTAGACCGCACGTGCGAGATCCCTCTTATACAATACCTGTTTGGAAGACGAGTTTCACGCAACAAATAAATCTTTTCCCACATAAATTCCATGTAATTAATGGATATAGAGACACAAAAAGCATAAACATTTATTCGATTCATACAATTATTTGCAGCGGTAAAACTTATAGAGTAATTTAATTATATAGTTAAGAAATAATAATATAATATACTTTTAAAAAATGTATTTGATGAATTCTAAGTGATTTCCTATGCCTTATGAGCAAAGAAAATTGATTGAAGGTATATGAGAAATGCGGAGAATTTCCGGAGATTCAGAGAGAATTTCAAATAGTTCCTAATGAGATAAAAATCCGAAAAAAAGGAACTAAGAAGATTCATTCTGTGTAATAATAATGACAAAAAATGATTAACTAATCATCTGGTAAATTAAGTTTCCTTAAACAGGAATTGATACTTAAATTTTTCTGAAGACAAATATTTTTTCAGAATTCTTTCTAATTTTCGAAATTTTTTAATGTACACGTTATAGATGAATTGTCTCCCTCTACACTCAAAAAGTTTTCGGATAATAAATCAAACGTATTCGCAAATACCGATTAAACATTTTTCGAAAAGCGGTATTTTCGAAAATTCGAAATTGTTCTAAAAAAATCATATATAATCCTAAAAATTAATGAATCAACTTTTGCTAAAAAAAAGTTGGGTTACCGAATGAATTGTTAAAAATTTATTTTTAAAATTATTTGTTAATAAATTATTGGGATTATTGTAATGCATATTCAATTTTTTTAGCACCAGCTATATGGTTGATTTTTTAAAGATTTTTATCTCATTCCAAACTATTCGAAATTCTCTCTAAATCTCACTTTTGGATGCGAATGTAACGATACAATCTTCTTAATCGTCATAAAAGTTCGCGTCACGGAACGCAACGTCTCATTGTGAAATGACGAGACGAATTGTACGCGCGTAACACCGGCGAGTAAGCAGAATTATTAAAAACGTGTTGAGAATTCGTTAAGTGTCTTGAGAAGTTGTTGGTTACTGGTTGCCGCCGCTGTTGGTTCTTCGGAAGTCGAGTCGTGTCCGGTGTCGTCGAGTTTCCGGCCACATATATACTATATACCCTGTGCGCGACGTCAATTCGCCTTTCCTTCTCGGTTTTCTCTCCGAGACGACGACTAGTCGCGGTGGCGAGGCGAGGAAATCTTCCGGCGTTCTCGGGCGGACACCGACGGAGATTAAACTTTTGCACATCTTTCGCGGAGTTCAACTACTACTAGCATCAGCAGCAAACCGGGTAGGAAGAGCGAAGTGGAACGGCAGACAGGCTGCTCCACTCGTCCGTCGTCGACGATACTTCCGGTCTGCTGAACTCTCAAACTCTTCGACTTTCTTCACTTCCATCTTGTTCCCCCATTTTTTTTTCTCTTCGCCGTTTCTACTTCGCTCTTGTGCCGAGGTACGCAATTATTCTCGCTTCTCGCTTTCGTATTCCGCATCTTCTCATCGCCATTCCTATCCGGCATCGTCATTCCTACGGGTGGCAATGTTACAGAGACCGACGGAAATATACTTTTCCAACAAAAGATTGTACGCGAAGGAACGTTGAATACGCAGTTTAATACTTTTTCCAATTAAAAACATGAAAATTATCGATGAAATTGTTATGTACTTTTAAAGTCTTTGTCTTCATTTTTTATCGACATTGTTTTGTGCTTTAAACTTCGTTCTCCCTTCGAACTTTGTTGGCTAATGAAAAACTTTTTACTCTCGTCTCACTTGATAGATTGTGAAAGATGCCGCTCTTGTACCGCTCGGCGATAATGAAGATCGAGTACAATTACTAAAGAAACTTTTAACGCTCGTTAACTAATAAATGTAAAGATGAAAAAAAAAAAAAAAAAAAATTTCTTCATTCTTCGAAAACTATCGAAGATTCAATGGAAAATTTCTTGGAGTGTCGGATGCAGCGCTCGGAAACCACAAACTTGTTACCTTGTTGAAGACTATATCGGTATTTGGTATTAGTTTGATAGCAGTTTGCCCGGTTATTGCCAATAAACTTGTCAAGTTTAGTTGAAGCTCCGGCTCGATGGAACATTCAACTTGATATAAGTTTAAAAAACCAACTGCGTTAGTATCAGAGGCGAAGATAGGCTCCGCGATGTCTACTCGATCTCAACTCGCAGCGACGTAACGCTCGTATATATCGAGACTTCGTCGAAGATGACTAACGCGCCGTGAGCGGAACGGTCTTAAATAAAAGTGATGGATATAAACGTCCCGGTCTATTCCTGCGGTACAAAGATACGCAGGTGAGATCATAGAGCGTTTGGTATGCCTCGTAAATGCCCTCCTCTGTTTGTACCGTGTGTGTTTGCAGTCACGTGACCCGAAAGAGAATCTCGAGGTCCCTCGGTGCGCGCCGCTGCAGAGAAAATGCGAGTCTCGTGCAACTGCTTTATAGTAGTTCTGGAGATGTTACTGGTTCTTCGGAGACTTGAGCCGAGTGAGGAAAAAAAGTTGAGCTTCCGCCTCGAAGCGTTTCCCAGGTGCTTTGCCACTACCCCCTCCCCCTCCCCCATTCATCCCTCTTTCCCTCTCTCTCCCCCTCTTCTCCCTTTGAGATTCAAGGACCGAAGTGAGGGTGTAAGATGGCATCCTTTCTCTACTTTCATCCCCCTTACATCCATTTCTTCTCCTGTCGTTTCATCCCCTTTCTTCTACCGCCGATCTACCGCACGGGCTTCTTTCTCACTTCTCTTTCTTCTTTTCTTTTGAATTTTTGTCTCTCGCGATACCCCCCCCCCCCCCCCCCCCCCCCGACTCCCATCTTTTCACAACGTCATCCCCAGCTGGTTCGTTGCACTCCCTCTTTCCACTTATTTTTTTTCTT
Organism: Buathra laborator; assembly: GCA_934046635.1. Lineage (NCBI taxonomy): Eukaryota > Metazoa > Arthropoda > Insecta > Hymenoptera > Ichneumonidae > Buathra > Buathra laborator. The sequence continues at coordinate 17,522,931 of OW203895.1, read as the reverse complement.
GGTTTTCCTATCTCACTCCTTCGCACATTTTTCATCCTCAACATTATTCACCTTTGTCGTTTTTTTGCTTTGCATGTAATTAGAGTCTCCCTCGTTTTTTTTTTTTTGTTAGAAGGGAGGCAATGGGGGAAGATCGTCTCGTGGGCCTATACCAAGGGCTGCTTATCAATACTTTCATGTCTCATCCATTTATTCTTCATGAGCGTTGGCTTTTTCCTGACGGCACCTTCGGCGTTCTAAATCCCCGTTTTTTTGTCTCCCGACCTTCTGAGATATTTTATTCACTCTCAGCACCTTGCTATCTAGTTACCTCTTTGATTGACGAATTATTCATTAAAATATGCAAAAAATCTAATTTTACATTTTTTTTTTACTACAGATACCTTTTTTTTCCCAACGTTTTACATATTTTTTTAGGGAAGTATACGAATATCCACGGTAACAAATTATTTGTCGATATACCGTTGACGTATTTCTAAAAAGGCTAATGGAAGGGAAATGTTGCGTTGACTGGATAATAGCTGTTACATGCTTCGCGAAGAAAAAAAAGATATATTGGGGAAAGTTTTTGAGTAGCCGAGTAGATTGGTCGACGTGGCGTGAGAGCGCAATTTTCGTATCGAAAGCTCGAGGACCCATCGACGGAATAGACCCTGAAGGGCTCAAAAGGCGAGAGGATCGGTCAAGTGTTGGTCCGTTATATAAAGTGGGAAGTTCACAAAGTAACAAGTTCCATCAGGCGGAAGCGTGAGCCCGACGGCCCGGAGATCGGGGGTGTCGCGTGTGGTCAAAGCTCCTTAAGGTTGCGGTCAGATTCGCGTTAAATCCATTAAGCAAATCCACTTAGGATCGACGGCAAATTCTTATATAAAGGAGGCCTGCGCAACCGCGTTGATTCATCGGTAGTATACCGAGTCAACCAGTATCTACGCATATATGTATATATACTTCGAAAAAAAAAAAAAAAAAAAAAAACATCCTTAAGTACCAACTTTATCACCTCTGTAAAGCTATTCCCAACTAATGAAAATGAAGAGTCTGCCTATGAAATTAAAATAAATCGCGATATTCATATACTTTACTTACTTTTTGCACACAAATTTTTTATTATTATATTTATATTTATCATATGTATTCATTTTTTATTCCAATTATTCCGTTGGTCTAACGGCATGAATGCAACTAAACATGAAGTAAAATAACCAAAAATGTATTATTATACAGTGCATCGCTGAGAATCAATCGCAGGATTTTCGTATAGTAAATTTATAGCAGTGACTATACTTTTTTAAGTAGTTAGTAAATTTTGCTCCAATCTTCAGGAAACATTGATTTTTTTTTCTCACGAAGCTTTATTTATGACCTTTCTGAAGGTCTGATGTAACGCTCTAAAATGTGCCCCAAGGATTATGCCATCCCTCGTCAAATATTCCATCCGCCTAGCAGGAGTATCGAACATTGTTTGCATTATTGTCATCGGTTGCATGGTGTGCACACCGTGTACCCGTCGCAATATGCTTCTAGCGTCAAATAGGTTTCTCGAACGCTCTAACGATTAATTAACGGTGGTTTCGTAAGCCTCTTAATGAGTTAGCAGCTGATGCTGAGCGAACAGAGGGCCTCGAACAGTAGGTTAGCGTTTCCAACACGAGACCGGAGTTTCCTTGTGCGGCACGAACGTTTCGCGAGAGCTTTCTACTTGGCTCCTCGTTTGGTTCTGGAGGGGTGGTTTCGAAGTAATAATCGATACTCGTCGCGGTGCACAACGAGAATTCAGATTCGGTGTGAATGCGGAAAATCGTTTCGAAAGTTCGTCGTCACTTCTGTGTTACCGGAGAGAGTTCGCGCAAACTCACCACCTTTTGGCGGAGCTTTAACCTTCCCCCTCTCTCGGTCGACGATTTACTTGCGATTGTTCTCACTCCGCGGTAGAGATTTGCTTCATGGTTTTGTTTCAAGTTTGCAAATTAACGGGAATGGCGGATGCAACTCTGCTAGTTGTACTGTTACATATATATGTATGTATACATATATATCTGTATATCTGTGGATGTCGTATACGTATATCTTTCTCGTGACTGCCGCGTTTCGTGCTATACCCTCGTTAACCTGCGGTGAATTAGAATGCAATGTTGCCGCGGCGTTGCGTACACGTATATATTCTACAGAGAAACTCATCTGGGCCTCTCTTGTTTATAATTATCAACGCTAACGAGATTTCGTTCTGTGCATTCAACAAAGATACGCGTTGCTAATTGCGTATTAAAAAGATAGCGCGAAACATTTTTTTTTTTTTTTTTTTTTTTTTTTTAAGTAACTAGCGGGTTGTTGATGAACCATTTATTTTCAGGGTTCATTATTTTGATTATACAGATATACGGGGCACAAAATTGCTTTTAATTTTTATTTCACATTCGTAACACCGCGGCGCGTTAGAGAGGAAACTGGGATTTTTTTTACATGGCGAATGGACGCGCATTAAAAAAAAAGAGCGAATAAACAATTACTACTCAATTCGCGGGTCAATTATGTTCGGCGTTTGGATAAATAAAACTGCCGGTTTCCCAGCAAAATTTGTACTGTTGCTGATGAAAAATAAACATTTCAACTTCGTTACCTTGTCATCTGTTTTGATATGAAAATGTACCGTGTAAAGCATACGTTTTGTTTTTATTTCGGACGAAATAGTACGCTGACTTTTTTTCACTCTTCGACCCAAAAAATCGCGGAAATTTGACTGAATGTGCATTTATCTTGGAACGAATAACCGGTATCGATAAATGAATGAAAATCGTTCGCGAGTGGTCAGTCGTTTATTTTCGGAGTTCATTATTTTGATTGTACAGATATGCGGAGTTCAAATTTGCATTCAATTTTTATTTTCACTCGCAATAGCGGCGCGTCAGAGAGAAAACGGCGATTTTTTTTAAAACCTTTGATAGACCCGCATAAAAAAAAAATGCCGGTAAAAAATGACTACTCAATGCGCGTGTCGATGTCCAGCATCGGGTTACATAATATCGTCGATTTACCAGCGAAATTCACATTTTTACTGATCAGAAACAAAAATTTTACTCTATTCTCCATTTTTTCGCCTCGATATTTATAAAATCGTGAATATTTATCTAAATATTAATTTCTTTGCTACCAATAATTTTTTTTTTTTCATCACCGATTAATCAATTTATCGTGAAACGAATTTTAACGAGTATCGATTAATGATCGAAAATCGGTCAATTAAATATCTATTTAACTAATCATTTTGATTCATATATTATAATCTCATCGCCTCACTGCGATCCTATTTGACAATTTTTGGGATGACAGTTATTGATACGACCGATCTACATCGCGATTACGCAACGCAAATATTTCGTTGGCGGATGGATGCCATTATTAATTACTTACAATGATGATACTGAATTCTCTATCGGAATTCGTACGACCGTTGCGATACCGACGTTTCGACTAAACAAACTGTTATCTGTAACGATCGTGCATTTGTTGTCAACTGTCGACCCACGCGAACCCTGTCGGCTATCAGTACTTCCCGACGCGTCAATCTCGATTTTCCCGAAAAAATTATTTGCGCTAAAAATAGACTGCGCTGCGCTGCTCTTCACATACTCGGGTGACTTTTTCGAAAGGGCAAAATGAAATTCTCTTCGAACGATAAAAAAACGACACTTCAAGACCACTTTACAGTTTTTTTTTTTTTTTTTTTTCACAGTATTTTATACACGAAAAAAAAATCGGTTTAATCAACTAAATCGGCGTTTGCGGGTTTCGAAATAAATATTCGATTGATTAAAAAAAATAATTGTCATAATAAGGAACGAAATATTCAACTATCAATTTGTACGATTAACGAGGTATTTCTTTCGATGAACGAAATATTTTTTTCGCCATCTGCAAACGCCGATTTAATCGAACGAACCGATCTTTTTTCTCAGTGATGTTAATCGGACCATTTAAAGGTACTCTCCGGTTAAAAAGGCCAAAGGCCTATATTTACGTTACCCATGAGGGAGTAAAACTTTAGTGGTATGCAACACTGACGAAAAAAAAGTCACTGACTGATACGCGTATATCCACAGATCGATGAAAATTCTCGCTCCGTATCGCCGTAACATCTCTCGCGTAATACCGGTAATAATCGAAAAAGCGCGTTTTCAATGCTATTTAAGTACCGTATGATACACGGATAAGTTGGTGTTATATCTATAGCCCGTAGGATGAAATTCTGGACGAAGAATCTCGACGCATGCGTGACTCTTGTGTGTTTGTTAGCTCAGTAGGAGGATATCGAGTTCGCTTTAGTTTCGACCCGAAGCCACCGGAGGATCGGAGCTTTTGTGCAACGCGATACAACAAGCGGACGAGAAGAGAAGTTGGCTTTACCGCAGGTGTTTCGGGTTCAGTTATAACTAAACACTACTATACCTGCGTACCAAGGAATCTCGAATCTCGAGAACCAAACGTCCCGAAGAAAAAAAGGAGCCATTCGACGAGAGACTTTCTCTCGTTCGGCATCGACGATATCCACCGTGCGAAATGGTTTATCGCAGATTCGAGAAGGCGCTCGTGTTCGATTCAACGAATTGCGGATACTATTTCCCGTACAGAACTTTTCGACGCTGTATACCCGCGTTGCTTACCGATCGTTTATAAAAGGCGCTATGGGATCATTTACGTCACGCCGATGTGCGCCGAGCTATGTACGCTGTTGATATACGACACGACAAGCGCTGTAGATAGCGTTATAAAAATTCGTCCAATATCCGCTGTTCGGGATATTTTACCGCAATATTTTGAGAACTAACGTTCATGGGAAATGTGTCTCTTTATTCACGATAATACACGAGGAAATTGCTTGTTTCTTATTTCGTTCTTTATTTTTAAATAAAATTGATCAAAATAAATGCAAAATTATACTTTTTCGTAATTTATCATAAATAACATAAAGCATTAATAAAAATAATAATTAACAGTAACTTTTATTGTTATTACTGTTATTATTATCATTATTATTACATTGAAACATAAAATAAATCGAAAAATCTCTCGGCTGCAAGGTATGACGAAAATATTAAAATAAAATCCACTTTGCGATAAAATGGTATAACTGCGGTAGTAAATTATTCTATTAAATTTTCAAATTTCGGGCGGCGTCTTCGAAATTTACACTGAAATTTCCCCTATGCAATTCGCCACCGACCGATCCAACCGGTTTTATTATACTTGCATGGAGCCGAAATTAAAAGCATATGTACGAAATGAAATTCATTCAAATTGAGTTTCCAACAAACCGCAACGAGCCGCGCAGAAAAAGCCTTTTTTTTTTTTTTTCATAATTAAAAGAAAAAAAAAGAAAACAAAAGAAATAAAATTCTCGTCCACCTATAAAAAAGAAGTTAACAAGAGTTATGTATGCACAATATTAGCAGATATGTAGATGAAAACCGTGGAGTTTATGGATCAGTGAGTGCAATTTCCCGAGTCACTACCACGAAAAATGCTCTACTCCCGGCATTCAAATATGTTGAAGTACGCGCGATTGTGTGTGGAAGGTATTTGGGTGTATGTGGGTGTAGATGTGTTCTGGTAGTATAAGTAGACCGTGAAGAGAGCAGAATTCGTTCGTCTCGCGTTGCCGCTGGTGTGGAATCGAAATCGGCCGGTGCAATTTCCTGGGCCGCAAGCAGCAGTGGCCGTAGCATCGGCATCGGTGAACACCAACCGCGAGGGGAGAGAAACACGAGAGAGCCGCGCAGGCATGATTTAAAATTCAAATCGCCGCAACAGAAGCAGCGAACGGAGCGAAGCTCTCTCTGTTGGCGTCGTCGGGGGCTCTCCTCGTTTCTCTGATGTCGGGGACGCGGCAGAAGCGGGGCAACGGGCAGATGGCAAATTCGTGCCGCGCCCTGGAACGATACGCACGCGGCTAAGGAAATATCGACCGCGTGGGTTGTCGACGATGTGGTATGGAATGCCTGCATGTCTAGGTAACCGGCGTACGCGCCAATAGTGAATCATCGTCGTGCCTCTCACTTCAGGACATCCCCGACGCACGAGAACGAGAAGGGGAGAGAGCGGGTTAACTCGATAATTGATTAATCAACGCGCGTGTCCTAACGGCATCAAACGGCCTCACCGTGCATCTGGACCAACCAATCCGCGAGTAGATATTACGAAAACGAGCGTATAAACGTTCATGTAATAATAAACAAAATCATTTCGCCCCTCTGATACTCCAAAACGAATTATATTCCAAGGGTTGAATTCTTATGAGTCATTTCATTGCGCGATTACAAAGTGGGGCGATCCAGGGCGGGGGATCAACGCAACGCGCGACCAAATAAACGCGGAGAGTAAATGAAAATAAAATTGCGCATCTCGCCGTTCGTTAGAGAGAATGAAGTTTGCAACAATTTCATTTTTTTTCTCGGCATTCGCGCGTAATATTGAAATCTCTTTTCGACTAACGAACAATTGAAATGGAGCTCTCGCATTGGAGTCGTAAATGAATCATCGGATTATTTGCATTTCAATTCAAAATTTGACGGGATATACGCTGATTTTTTTACGGATCATTTCACTCGATAGCATCGAATATATGTCAATTTTTTAAATGTTATTGAATTTATCAAATTTTTTTTTTTTCTTTTTTACTTTTGACATTTTTCGTGGATGTGATAAATCTCTTTTGCTGATAGGGGTTATCTCGTCAAAGATGGTAATTCGAGATATTATTTATTTACATAATTTTTTTTTTTTAATTGGAATTATTCTGACGCTTACTTTTTGTATTATTTCTGTTCGGTATAGAGAATTCAGAGAATGGCGTTATGGCTGTTAATTCGAAATACAATATATAATCGATTGAATATGATGGAATTGTTGCGCTTCGATTATTTTGATGTGAAACAGTCTATATTTTCCACTAAATAAACAACAAAACAACGCATGATGAATTCCGGTAATTTTCGGAAAATTCGCCGAGCGCGTTAGCCCGTTAATTGATTTATTAACGCTCCCGCGATGCATACGCCAATAATCGAACACGGTATGTTACTTAATCGGGATGAATACAAAGCATTAATACAACCGCTGCGGATCGAACGCCCATTGACTCGTGGGGTTATCCTAATAATTTCAACAGAGAGGCTTCCTGCGTATATTGAGTTTCGCCAGAATTCATGCATGTTAAAAATATTGTGTGTTTAAAATACGTTATGTCGAGAAATGTTAAAAAGAAATGTTAAAAAAAAAAAAAAAGAAAAAAAAACACGTCATTAAAAAAAAAAAAAAAAAAAAACGCGGAATTTAAAAAAAAACGATTGCTTTTAGTTTACTGCGTAATTTTTTTTTTGGAGGAGAAAATTGCCAAAACGTTTGCATTCTAATTAAATTTTGTTTACACCGCTCATCGTAGATCGAGATACTCGCGATTATGAACGCCCACACCGACCATAAATTGACTCACCGCGCATATTTTGCGCATATGACGTATAATCACATAGATTAATTGTTATTTCCTGCAACTTTGGCAATTGACGTTAACGGAATTCCTTTAAGGGTCTTCGACTAGCGGCACTCCGCTTAACGGTAAATTTATTACACAAGCGTGCGATTGCGCATATTGCCACCGGAGATCTAGCGACTACAAGGCACAGAGTCATCGTACGACAATCAATAAATACTAATTAGCAACCCATTCGTGTTTTGTAACCACGAAAAAAAAAATATATATATTTAATACATTTTATTTATATTAAAAAATACAAATAAATAAATAATAACGAAAAATAAAACATCACATCGAATAAATATTTTTTTAAATCGAAATTACGAATCTCGATATATCTATATCTAACTATAATAATTGAATATTTTCATTCCACACGACTGAATCTGCTTATCATTCACCATGACGAACCGATCGCGCGGCGAACACGAACAAAATAAATCCTCGCTAAATAAACTTCAATAACGTTTCACAATGTACAACCCGATGAAGCGCACGTACCACGATACCGTTGACGTGCACATCCCGTTTTCTATAATAAATAGCTTCAGTCAAAAAGAAGTTTTGTTCAGTTTTGCTGCTAATCGATATACAAGTATCCAAGTCTCAACGTGTGTTTTTTATTTTTTTTTTTTTTTATTTTTTTTTTTTATTAAACCGGTAGGTATGCAACCAGAAACGAAAGGAAGCTTGCATCGGGTTGAGTGGGGCTCGGGGCGTCGTGTATTCCCGTTGGCATTTAGGCCGACAGATACACCTAAGCAGACCGAGTTTTGCGGCCGCTGAGCGCAGATATACATATATTCCGAGAGAAAGAGAGAACGGGGATAGTTCGTGCTTTTATTTTACAGAGAAAAATGGTTTCCAGCCGCAGTAGCGTGAATGTAAGCAGTGGCACGGTGTGCCATATCGATCTCTCGGTGGATCGATGCTGTACCCACGTAGTAATGCACTATTCACCGTGTGCACTCATATATGTATGTATATAGATATACATATATATATAAATATATATTTTCTCGTGTATACGAAGAAACCGGGGTACAGTATTCCTACGAACTACGTGGGTACGCGCGGACCCGCTGGAAGTCTCTCTCTCGCGTGGGAGGCTCGCGGCGGGCGAATCCAAGAAGAGAGCAAGACAGAGAATAGGCCTCCAGGATGCCTGTTATAATCGATCTATGCTTTTGCTACTCTCAACGAACCGACACGACAACTCGACGGTAAGGAGAGTGTGGGCTCTGCATGGGTAGTTGCGGGAACGCCTGTGCGGGCTGCTCGATCGATGCGCCACTTCAACACGCATACATCGACACGCTTGAAAAGCCGCGACTTAATGACGCGTTTGACGTTACCTCGAGTACAGTGATTTATAATGTGTGGATATAATGGATGCGTAATTTAAATCCTACTTTTTTTTTTTTTTTTTTTTTTTTTTTTTTTTCGGTAAAAATTCGCGAATAATGTCGTACTTTATTTTTTATGATATGCAGACGTATGCGTACATTTCCGAGATGCAGAAGTGTTCAAAATATAACGAGAGTCGAACACTTTTTTTTTTAGAATTTTTTTAAATTTTTATACGTAGAGAGATCAGCATCGAGGGATCGTTTTAATTTTATTGATTTTTCGTTCGATAATGAAATGTGTTCTTTGAAGGGTTTTGAAAGAAAATTTTTGATAAAAACTTTCGAAAAAAAGGAACGCGCGATTTTTTTTCTTTGTGAAAAACATAGATATAGGCGTGGAATTGGTTTATCTATATCGGACCAAATAAAATTGGCAATAGATTTTTTTTTTTTTTTCGTAATATCAGATTTCAATAAAAACTATTTCTCCCTGATACGGTTTTCGATGTATTCATATCCGAATTTTAATGTCGTCGAAGTCACGACAAATCAATCAATACGCAATTTATTTTTTTTAACTCGAGTGCTTTTGGATGCGCGTAAAATCTGCACGCAATCGACGTAATAATAACCGACAGCACTCTGCGACACTTGATCCCAATAGATAGAGGAATAAAGTTTAATAATAAAAAAAAAACACAAAATTGAAGTACCATTGACACAGGCGTACCGCACTAACGCCGGATATAGAAATCCGCAATCTTTTATAATCAACACATTTTCAGTTAACGATAAAAATGTTCGTATAGCATAGATGCAAAAATTTAATGATCGTTGGTCATCGATATAATTATTTTAAAAAAGTAGAAAAAAAAAAATATAATTCCAACCTGTGCAGTCTAAATATATTTTTATTTAAATTACTTACAAATAATTACTTAGTGATCTTGAGGTGTAATTTTTTTTTCCCTATTTTAATATTTAAAATTTTCATTAACATTGCGAATTTTGATAAAATACTTCGTACAGGTAGTTTTAGCCTAACGAATTTAATTTTCGTAATATATTGCCATCTTCCGGTACGGTATCTGTGACGTGAGCCTCTTAATTGGCGTATAGGGAGCATATATAATGCGATTTCCAAGGGCAAAATTGCAATTGTTATTGTTAACAAGGGTGGGTTCGTGGAGTAACGCGAGAGACTCGCGTAGAAGCATAGTGCAACGTACAATGTCGGTCGGCTCAGGTCGGAGAGTTCGTTGCTCGTAATTGGATAAAGGGATTAAGATTCCCAATCGTACGGAGGGCGGGAGCGCTGAACCTCTGGCGTACTTCGGCTCGTCGTATAATCGAATTAATCGTTCGAATATAGTGCAACCTCTCTGTGTGCCGCGCTATCTCGTGTTTGTCGAGTATCGCGGACGGGACTCTCTACTCGGAACAAATCTGTTACGGATACTATATGCGTCGTTACGAAATTGCTTTCCCCGTACATACGCGTTTACGTGTTTCCATTTGCATGATGGATTAGTATAGGGTATGTGCGTTCGAGATTCACGGAAAGATCGTTGCGCTCGTCAATGCAATTTAGACGAGACGATTTCTTCGTTCAATTAGATTGATCGATTCTATGGGGTTATCATTGATTTGCTTGAGTCTTCGTCGTCGTTGTCGTGTTCGCTGTAATTGCGTGTTGAACGACCGGCGGACGAAACGAATTTATTGCCCACTCATCGCGACATCCAATTGAAAAGCATTGCAATAAGAAACATCGCCTTCTGAACTAAATCATCGACATCTAAGTCTTTAGTTATTCGAGAAGTTTCAACCGAACCAATGTATCAGCAAAATTAAAAAATTCGCGTAACAATAACTGTGGCATCAGAAGTGAAAGAAAAAAACTGTTTTTTACTCCAATTTCTTTAATTACCTTCCGAAATGAACAGCAAAAAAGGTAACAACATTGCTTACTCACGCGCGTCGCCAAACATTTTTTTGTCAGTTTTGCAAATTTTTTTTTTTAATTCAGAAAAATTTTTTTTGTAATATGAACACAAAATTATTGAACAAAGTTTGTCGAGAAAAATGTTTGGTAAAAATGCATACATTTTATACCGTATGAAAATTCGGCGATATTTGCATATTTTCGGAAAAAATTGCAATTATTATTATTATTATTTTTTATATCATAAATACAAATAAATAATAATGTAACTTCATTATATTAAAAATTATATAATTATTACGCAAATTAATTTTTATTCGACTGACGCGCAATTCATCTGTGGAATTCATTGGGACATTAGTCGGGTGTAATGCAAAGAACTTGTAACTATGTAAGATATCCCACGTCCGAGTTATAATAAAAGATGACAGTCAACCGGCTTTAGTATTGTAGCTAAGACTGTCGCGAAACGAGGTCTCCTATGCGGTTTTCGCGACGATCTATGAAACGCTCAGACGCGCCGAGAATGACTTAAGAATGAGTTAAGAGGTGAAATATGGACGGTGAGTCGATCAGCCAGAAACGTTGTATATAAGTTATATGTATATATAGATCTATATATACATATATATATATATATATATACATATATATATACGGATACCTTACTAACGGCTGCGGACTTGCAATCGATTCCAATCGCGAGACTCTCCCGTCACTATAGTACGTCTACTTGCGGCTCGTTATTGGACACGTTCGTCACTCCCGTACCCTCGTCTCCTCTCTATTTAAATTGAATTCAAGATGTACGAGAACTCACTCTCAATGCAGTACTTCGCTTCGATTTAAGTACGGAAATAAATCGCGATTTCTTCGTCACTTTATTCGTTACCAGAACGAACGAATAACGAACGAAGGCGGAAGAATTAAAAGTGAATTGGAGCAAAATCTTTGGTTTTGCAATGAGAATAATGAGAATCCCGACGATTTTCTTCGATTAAGAAAGAAAGAACGATTTTAAAAAATCAGGCTAATTGTCCTATTTACATCGATGTTCTACGTTTTCGTAATACGAAGAATCGAACATCGTGAATCGTTTCGGAAGATCCGGCAAATTTTCGTATTGTCAGACGCTTTCGATGAAAACGTAATAACATCGTCGCTTCGGTGTTTCGGTGGTAAAATTCTTTTAATAATAACCTCGACGACGATCGCGACCGAGTCGATGAATTTTTTACGGCGAAATAGCATTGAATTAATTGGACACACAACGGCAAATGTGAGAGATATATCGAGGTGTTGAACGTCGCTCCGAGTTTATAACACGCCGCGAAGCCTCTCGTGGATTACTCCGGAATGCTCTCTGCGCTTTTAGCCTTAATACTGTAAGGACTTCTCGCGTCTTGAAACATCCGCCGAGATACTCGAGTCTCCTGGATTATTATTCCTAAACCGCGATTACGACCGTCTACAGTCTCGAGTCTCGTAGGTTTTAGCGTTACAGAAGAAGAATCTGCGATATCACGCCTGTTGAAAGGGTGTATTTTGAAGGGATTTCGGAGACGTGAGTTTAAAACAGACTTTTGTGAACCCATCTTACGATAATAAAACTACGATTGCCAAAATTCATAAATATTTTTAAAAAATTGTTTGCACGTGAAAATAACAGATTTTTTTTTTTTTTTTCGTTATTATTATTGGCGAAAAAAATAATTTATTATTATTTATTTACTTTCATCCTGTAAACTACGGGGGGGAGGAGCATTTTTTGCGAAATAATCGGCGACATAAAAAAATGAATTTTCACAATTGAAATGTCGAATAATCAAAGGAAAGTCAATAAAAATGAAAGATAAAGTATTAGCGATTTTTTTTTTTTTTTTTGCGAAAAGTTGTAAGTTATAATGGCCTAAAAAGCTATTTTCCCACTAACCGTTGAATGTTTAACATAAATGCATATGTCGGCGAAATAAGCTTTCGTTTTATAAGTATTAAGGACATAAGAATATAGAAATTCTGCGTAAAAGTTGGCGTGAAACAGCATAAGTAAATGGATACGTGTATTTATTACTTTGCGTATTGTACTTATTGTGGTGCGTAGCAAATCGCGAGAATTGAGTTCACGAAGTGTTTTTTTTTTTCAACGAAATTTTTTTCGAACCGAAATGTGATATTGCAATGCCGATTAGTGCAGCGCGCATATTGACGATTGACAATTTAACTATAAATTAAAGTTTGACACGGCTTTCGTAGCCGAAGAGTGTCGATAAAAAAAAAAAAAAAAAATTGTCGCGGAACGAAGTACAGCAGCACCGACGAACGGCTCTTGGAAACGTGTATTGTATGCATTGTAATCAATACACCGGCGCCGAGACAAAGTTACGTATCGGTCGTTTGCTTGGATATTAAGAGGCGGGTAGACGGATCGATAGATCGATTGCTTGTTGAGAGTATAACAAGGTGTCTCGTTGCAACGTGTATAATGTTAGAAGTCACGATATATTAAATTTTTACAAAATTTATGTATTATGTGAGACAAAAATGACGAAAAATGTTGTAAAAAATTATTTTTAATATAATTATTTACGTAACACCATTGTTTACATATTTAAAAAAAAAATTCAATTAAAATTTTTTTTTTTTTTTGTAAATTTTTTTTTTTAGTTGCTATAGTTCCGTAAATCGTGACAAGAAAAAATCGAGTTTCGTCGCTCGAAAAGTACAAATATTAAGTATCAATACGATGTATCGCGATGTACTCAGTCATTAGTTCGCTCATCGGAGTCGGCAGAGGATCTTTAATTACGCATAAATTGTCTATAAAGGCGTTTTCCATTTCTCGGATATCGTTGACTCGTTTCAATAGCGATTATTATCTTCATTACTTTTTAATTCTTTACCGACAGAGTATCGGCGCGTTTAAGGCGGGTTTCGTGCTCGAGATACGAATGGAGTTGAAACAAAATGTTGAGTACTCCAAAAATTGCTTAAAATTCATATTTAAATTGATATGAAAAATTATCCGATCAGAGGAAAATATCCGATGATATTTTCACGAAAATTCGGAGTTATAAAAATAAAAAACACACAATGAGTCATCGCCACATGCAAATGGTTTGTTTGCGACTCGAAAAATCCATGGAACGATAAAACAAATATCGATATGAAAATCGCGATAAGTGTAAATTGGCGTTCGTCACTTTTATAAATAAAGAACTTCAAACCATTGCTATCATTAAAAAAATGTCGAAAAATTGTGAAAAAAACATTTTTTCGGGTGCAAAATTACATTTTCAGTAAATTGTCTGTGATGTGCAGCAAAATGATCGATATTCGAAGTATTGTTAAAAAAAAAACATCGCGTAAAGGTGTTTCTTTCGTCGCCAAACAGTCTCCGAACTGTAATAACATTAATAAAACGAAAGATCGAAATAGTAGGATATCAAAAGGCCAATCAGTCGATAGGAAAAAAAAAGGAATGAAAAACTCGAGAATCGACTCGATTCGTCCGTTTCGGTAAGATAGCTCTCCAGCGGAGGAGTCAGAAAACACGAATGGCTTCTGAAAAACCCTTGTGTGTTTCTTACGAGTCGTCCTACGCATTGGCTGACCTCCGACGGTCCTCCCACGAGCCCAGCCGCGATCCAGGAATCTCCGACTTCGCCACACAAGATTCATTCTCGAAACATCGACTTTATTTTTCCGGTACTCACAACTTCGAATACATCGAAAATCGAACGAACGTTTCGGAAAGCATTGTCGAAAAAATAATAAACGAGCAGACGCGCTGATCGACGTAAATTAACATCGAAATCCCTTCGAAAATTTTAACGTTTATCGATTTTTTTTTTGTTTAAATTACGAACAAATTTTTTTTTTCTGTGTGCGCGAAAGCTTTATGTCGAACGTCAAGCGCATTAGACTACTCGGTAGAATGTAATATGGTATACAGCAAGCAGTATAGTGGCCCTGCCGGTCGAGGATCGATAAGCCACGTTTGAACGTTACCCGTCTGTTTTTTTTTTTTTATAATTATTTTCTTATTTTGTTGAAAATTTGAAAAAATTCTGTCCGATTTTTCTCTTTGTGTAAATATTTAATTGACTCACCTGTGCTCGACAGGCCAGCAAAGCTGCCAGGATTACGTGAACCAGCATCATCCCCGTCATCTGGACCGTAGAACTTCCCGGCACTATTACGTTTACTCCCGCTCGCCTCACGCCCCGCTCACCCGCGTTACTAGTCCCGTCGTTATTTCTTGTTCTCGTTTTATTTTATTGTAACACTCTTCCTACAAGCGTTCGAAATAATATTACTCTCGATCTTCGTCTCCCTTCTACTCGCGCACCTCCGAAAGATTCTTTTGCTGATCGTTCGGACAGATCTGTGGATTCTTTCGAATTGCGACAGTATCGTGAAGGTTGGGAGGGGGGAAAAAAAGAATTAAACTGGACGGTTTTTTTTTGTTTTTTTTTTTTTAAGAGAAACGACACTCGACGATTCGCGCCACAGAAGTGCGCTAATCCTTCTGTATTATTTATACTAGTTGTGTTGTACTATTGCTCCCGGTATATATGTATATATATCTGTACTGCTACGCGATGTAGCACAGTGACGGAGAACGCGCAATCGGTCGCTGTTCGGGACCACCGCAGTACTGCTGCGCCGCGCTGGGTGGGTCGCTCGACCGTCCCCAAAGAATCAACATGGCGACGGGTTCTAGACAGCGCCGACGGCGGCGGCGGCAGCGGCGGCTCGGTATCCTCCGACCAATCGCTAACAAGCCCGTGAGAGTCAACGGCTAAAGGTAGGGATAGTTGCAGGCAAACTCTACAGCGGTAACAGCGGATTCTAATCGTGTTCATGCGCGTGTGTGACGCGCCCGTCGATAAAGTGGCGGGAAGCGAAGAAGTTTGAACGTCGGACTTTTTTATATTCCTCTTGCAATGTGTATATTTCTAGTTTTTTTTCTCGTATTGATATGATTGTAATGTGTGAGAAATAAAACAGTTCGAAGTGGTTAATTATTTTTAGTGCTCGAATAAAAAATTTTATTAGCGTGACATTACGCGACGAAATCGTGTCGCTGACCAGAACAACGAGGCGATCTCCAATGGCAAAACAGTGATCTGGCAGCACACAACGTTTATTTACGATTTGTGAATGTGATCGATGAATATATGGCAAATTGTCTTCCATTGAACGAGATAAAAAAGACAGCAGGTGAGTTGCTTTAAAATTTCACTTACATAAGAGAGTTTCGAAAAAAAGGTGAATCGAAAGAAATCATCGATAAACTGAGAGCACCGACCGGCATCTATTATATCACTTGGAAGAGCTTTATTGAACGTGGCTTTGTTAAATCGATAGAGCGACAATGCATCGTGTTTTTTTTCGCGACATCGTGTTTTAAGGCTATTTTATTCTTAATACAAATAACTCGGAATCGTCAATAATAAAAACTTCGGAATAACATGAGTAACGTCAACGATGCGAGCGTATTTCGTCATACTTTGCAGCTGCCGCGATTTTTCGGGGTTATGTTTCGAGTTTTGTAACGAAAAAACTTCGTCATTTTACGATTTTTTTTTGTGAACTCTAGAATTTTTTTTTGTAATATTAACAAAGAAAGATTTGTGGATATTTGTGAACATAAAAATTTTTTAAAAGTACAAACATTTTTACCGTATTATTCGGAACCCGTTATCGTTCACGTTATATTGCTGATACACTAAATTATGAATGTATAAACTAAAATTACCGAAAATTTTGAAATAAAAATATTCGCATAATATCGCATGCGCGAGATATATCGAATCGAGATACGCGCCGAGCACCGAATATATTCGTTAATTAATTATACCAAAATCGTTTCAAACCAAAAATTCGAAAAAATTGTCGATGCGTAGCGAGAGATAGAATATATATTTTAATTCACATAATCGTCATGGATAATTAAATTCAACGGTTGTTACGAATCGTTGACTTAACGTCGATCAAAATTTTTGTTCCCTCAATGGAAGAGATGTCACGAAGGAATTTGGTCTCTGATCGTTGGTGAGTAAATTAAATTCACTGGCCATTAATATTTTTGACCCGCGTGCCACCGCGTTCGCGGCAAATGCGTGAAATGCCTGCGTGTACCAAATTGATCCCCTTCATCATTATGAACGTAAAATATTTACGAAGTTCTGGTACCGCGGCGAGAGGAGGGGGGGGGGGGGCGCGGCAGAAGTGAGAAGGGAGTAAAGTTTGACCTCAGAAACGGCGTAGTTTCATTCTTTACGTGTTCCTTCCCTCCATTTTCTCGCGATGTTGCCAGAGAAACGTAATCTCAATGGAATAGGCCTCAAAGATTGAAGATTTTTAAATGTCCTTTGATACCTGCGGGATACCTACGGGGGATAAAGCAGCAAAGTTTCGAGTTCATAAAGAAAACGTGGCGTTTTATTGCTCGAGATAGCGAAACGTTATCTTTTTTTTATTATTTTTTTATTCCATTCCTTTTTCGAATTCAACGGTATCAAGGGAGTAAGAAAAAGCGGGGGGTGTGGGGGGGTGCAGATGCGACGGTGAAAAGTTTCTATGCGACGAGCACGTGACCTCGTGACGTTAATCACCAAGCGAGGAAGTCGATGTGTGCCACGCGCGGGTCGCACCGTCGTACTCTCCTCGTAGTTATCGCGTCTTTTTTTTTTTTTTTTTATACACTCAGCATACAATTCTTAAGCATTCGCGGGACAGATACGGTGCGGTGGGGTAACACCTGAGAATGAACGAAATTAAAATAAAATAAAAATGAAGCTAACGACGCGTACAACTCGGCATTGCAGTGTGCTATCGTGTAAATATGGGGCGTAAAAAAGAGGGGATGGAAAATGGGGGTACAAGTTAGTCACTGTGACTGTATGCGTGTAACGCGCTTTAATACTTCACGAACTCACACGCCACGCGCGTGAAACATCGGGGGTTGCGTTTCGTTTAACGAACGGGTGGACTCACGAATTTATCACTCTTTTCCGCTTTTCCTGCGTACATTTGCTTTGCGCTCTTCCTTTTTTTTTTCGCGTTGTCATTTTTTTTACGCCAAAAGCGAAACGTGAAAGAAAAAAAAAAGAGAATCCACAGTTTTGCATCAACACCTGCAGTGAGTGAGTGCCACCTGTGCGGTATACAAATTGACCCCTTCATAAGTCACAACGCCTGAAACTCAACCGGCATACAACTACGGCGAGCAAAAAGGGATGGCGTGGAGAGGGGGGGGGGCGGGGGGAGGGTGGATCGCGTGGAAAAAAAAATCGGGAAATATATTTACGATATATCAAGTATATTGTCACAAAAATATTTTATATTGCGGAAATATTTTTAATATTTCGTAAATATATTTGGTGATACGTAAATATTAATATAATATATTTCTAATTAATTATAATATAATATAATATATTATTTTTATGAAAATGCCAAAAAAAATATTAGTTTAGCATATACTTTTTTTATCGGAAAAAAAGGGAGGGTAACACGATAAAGGGGACGGCGGGGGGAGGGGGGGGGGGGTCTTATGATGAAGTCGGAGAAGCGGGGGAGTGGTTGGGGCTCACAAAGGGTTAGAATGAACCGTGGAGCGTTGCGAGTAAAAAGGATAAAAAAATCTACGATCAGCAGAACGTTCGGCGCCCTACACGGGTACAAGCGGGCATCAGAAGTACTACAAGTATCATATATATATATATATGTATGTAATTCGACGGATAGAGAGGTGTGCGACCGCGAAGCAAGGAATTATGTATTATTCGTGGCTTGTGAAGAAGGCAGCGGGAATAGCAGCGGGAGGGGGGGGGGGGGACTCCTAGTAGTCTGCGGGTCGATAAGTCTGAGAAAATCGAATGGCGTTTCTGCGCCGTGCTAACTCCCCGCTCATCCCACTCGAGAGTGAGTCACGTACAGAGACACGTATCACTCTATATAATACATAGTATATGTATATATGTATATATGAGTCGAGTAGACTCGTCGAAATTACCTGCACCTCCTCTACATATCCCAATCTACAACATCCTATCTGTATTTTCCTTTTTTTTAATAAGCGCGTAAATGTTTCGATTTATCAGGAATTATCAAAGTTCAAGTTTGCGAATCAATTTAATTCAGTTCACTTTAATTTTTTTTATAACATAATGCATTGCATGGATAATGTATGCTGCCTATTATGATAGTAATACAATATAACGCGAATAGTTCGAAAAGTGCGTAAAAATCTGGACGCAAAGGCCACCACTTTAGTCACTTTTTTCGCACTCGTGCGAAAATAGTATATCGCGTTGCAAGTTTTTCGCACGAGTATCGTAGGAAATTTGAATCGACAAGATGTGAAAATGGGGGTTCTACGCGCGAAGTGTGCGTAAAGCTGCCTTTTTCGCACTGAGTGAAGCAAAAGGGTTTTTTTCGCACTAGTGCAAAAAAAAACTGTGCGCAAAAGTCGCTACTGCGTTTGTGCGCTTGCGCTGTATTTTTCTCGCGCATCGTTCTAATAAGAATCGCCCCTTTCGCCACACTTTGCAGGCATGAAAAGCGGGAAGCTTGAAAATGCATTATAGTTTTTTCTTTTCTGCTATAAAGAAATTACGCTGAAAATATTTAGACGAAGAGTCTTGCATATTATGCACTCTGTTTTATCCACTGAAAAACCCTAAGGGTATTACATAATATGGCGCCCTTAGAACAACAGCGTAACATCTGGTGTCATAACCCAATGCATTCTACGAAACGTTGGCACATTTTTCCAAGGGGATAAGCTAAGGGTCTCAATTCTTCACCCCCGGCGAAGTTTGCGATCTTTTTACAAATTCATATTTGCACGCGTCCCAAGTTTATCGGTACTTTATTGAGGGGTGAAAAAAATCGGCTGTTCATCGTGTCCCGTATGGAAAAAAAATTATATCGCAAAATATAGGTATAACATATCGAATATACATTCCACGAAAAATGAATAATACCGAATATAATTTAAAATGTATCACCAAATATATAAAAAATATTTAAAAAATAACAAATATATAATCAATGAATCGTTCATATAAAAACGTCGAATTTCACACATTTCTGATATATCTTTTCGATATACTTCTGTTCCATCTGAAGTTTCAAATTAATAAAATAATTTCATCGAAAGTAAATTTATTTACGGAAAGGTTTTTCATTTTTAATTACACAATCGTTAAAAACCGTCAACAAGCTAAAACCAATAGCGCACATTTTGAATTCGAGAGTTTCAACGTACACGTAAAAAAAAATACCGCATTGCGCATTGATCATTCTA
Organism: Buathra laborator; assembly: GCA_934046635.1. Lineage (NCBI taxonomy): Eukaryota > Metazoa > Arthropoda > Insecta > Hymenoptera > Ichneumonidae > Buathra > Buathra laborator. Next base: position 17,502,790 of record OW203895.1, on the reverse strand, counting down.
AAGCTTAGTTTTTTTTTCTCCTGCAAATTGAAAAAAAAAAAAAAAAAACAAAACGTTTTACGTGCTTTGCACGCGCAACGAACGATGATAATACCACGTGAGTCTACGTCGTCGAGGGATATGGATACGCCCGTTGTACATTATACGAGAAGCTTGGTATACCTTCCAACAAGCCGGACACGTTCGTCAATCAGAATGAGGACAATGGTCTGCTCGCACGAATCCAGCAATAACATTGAAGCCTTCAATTTCTGAGCTTAATAACGCAAAGTTGTACTTGCGCGAGCGGGTGCAACAGAGTTAGAGGACGACGAATAAAGGGCGGTATGAGGGAGAGACATAGAACAGAGAGAATGAGACTGCGAGAGACTCCATTATCGGTACACCGGACTGTCTCGGCTGAGTACAGCGACGATGGTCGTCGAATTTCGTTGGCGCTTGTCTCGAAATCGAGAAACGGAGAATTCGTCAGGGAGAACACATAGAAGAAGGGTTTAGCGAGGGGCGGGGGGGGGGGGGGGGGAAGGAGGGCGTTTCGAGATTCCTGTTGGAGAAATTGAAACGCCGGTCCGGATGCCAGGAGTACCCTCGCGGGATGAGAACATCATGGGATCAGACAGTAGAAGCGTCGAGAGTCGGAAAGCATCAGAGGAATCGACTGCATATAGTACTACATATGCCTATGTATATAGAAGCAAAAGCAAACGCGGCAATAGAGAGTAGCCCTCTCGACGCTCGGCGTTGCATGCACCGACTGCCAATCGATGACAAAGGGCCTCGTCGTTGTCGCGTCGTTGGCCGTGTAAAGTTGCGACAGCCGGCAACAGCAGCCAAGCGAATCGATCTTCGTTGTGAACGGTTGGGTACGAGAGAGGATCCAATGGACCGCAGTATCGGTGTCCCACGGTAAAATCAACAACCTGTTAGATACTCGACGGAATTTCGCGCGGCGGAAATCAAGGGTGCAGAGAGGCTAAACAATAGTATTAGGCGTTGTAGCTTTCCCATTGTTTGAGTTAAATGGACAACTATGCATGTAAGACAAAGTTGGAAATATTTGCGAAACATCGAAAAGGAAAAAAAACGATCATCAAAGGTTTGCCGAAGAAGAGTAAAGTAGGAAATGTCCATGAAATAGAAACCGTCAATAATTCAGATGAAAATCAAATATAGACGAAAGATATGTTAGAAACGTATCAAATTAGGCGTTTCCATCCATCTAATTCGTCGATTAATCATATAGATTTCTGCATATCATATATTAATAAATAAATAAAAATATATCGATGATACACAATTTTTCGTCGAAAATACATCGCATATATCGTGGCGAAATAATAGGATAAACATATTTCATGACGATGTACCGCGAGGTATAAATAAATGGCGAGATGCATCGTCTGAGCGAAAGGAAGTAAAAGAAATTTCGAGACACCGACTGCAGCAGGTGGAATGGAAGAGTCAAAGAATGATAAAAGATGAATAGGATAGCGTCGAAAAGGTAAATCCTCTACCAGATTTATTGAGTCTCGTTCATCGTTGCTTCGGTATATACGAACTCTTCTCGACGATTTGTGCGTTCGCAATCTATACGACAGTAGCTTACAGAAGAGGATTTAAAAAAAAATATTAACGGCGTGTAATACCTGGACGCGCGGTAGTTGTGTCAGTTATACCGTGGAAACGGTGAAAATTGAAAAGAAATCTTGAATAATGACCGCGAATCTGGAGAGCGGGACCGTCGATAATCCGTTCTGAATGACATTGCGAGATTTATAGATGTGACGGAAGAGCGTGAAGAAAAGCTCCATAGATGAATAGATATATATAAGAAAACGTAAGAGATAGTGGAAATATAGTGTACGTGCACACGCATACGTGTGTCGAATGAGGGGTGAGAGTGAAGTATAAAAGTTAGGGGTGAAGAGGGAGGAATAGCGATGAAAGAGACAGAAGCTTCGCGGCAGCCATTCGTTCGATGACCGAGGAGCTTTCAACCGAGGAAAACCTCCGGTAGTCCCCGCGCTCGCGTCTTTCAGGTGTCAGGACGTGCGGGGGGGTTCTTTGTCCTTGCCAACCAGCCATCCACCAGAGCCAGAAAGCTCGGTTCTCTTTCTCCGTACAGAGAAGGGGGCTAAAGCTTCAGTTCGAGCTGCAAAAACGCTCATCGTGAAACGCCGCTCGCCATCCTATCCACTGCCATCCACCGGCACACCGACAGAGTAGGGAATGACGAACGTGGCGAGCACGCCCAATTTATTCGTCCATGCGCGGTGCCATTGTCGTCGTCGTTGGCGGCCCTCTACTACTGGGACGCTGACACGTCGCCTTTGAAACCCCATGGGGCAGGTTGGCGTGAAGAGGCTTTTGAACCGTTTTTTTTTTTTTTTTTTTTTTTTTTTTTTCGTCGACCTTGCCAGCCTGATATATCTATCCTGGGTACACATACCACATTTTGGTTCCGTGTAAGCGTGAGCGATGGAAAATTCAAAAGGGGTGAAACATCGCGGAGTTACCGATGGGTACTCAACGCGCCCTTTTCGTCGTAAAGCGAATAAAAAAAAATTGCCCATCCAACAAATTTTTGATTCATAAATAATATTTATCGAGGAAATCCAAGCGTTGCTGAAAGAAATTACGATAACTTATACCTATAGCCACTATTACTGTACGGGGAATACTGAGGCCCGGGAAAAGTCGCGATTAACAAGGTGGTGAAAGGCTGAAGAGGATCGGAAAAAAATATTAATACAAAAATCATTTGAAATTTTGGGGGCAACGCGCAATAAATGGGGTACAACCTGTATATATGTAATAATAATTTGGTACCCGAAAGACTTTTTTTTAAAATAATATACTTTTTTTTGGCTCCAAAATGGCGATTAGTGCTTTAGTTATACATTAAGCCTTCGCACGTATTGTGATGCAACGTACCATTATACGCAACGCTTTTCAGTGCTGCAACAATAGATTGTACTGTACATTGTACAAAGCATGTTATCAGATGACGCCCGACCCACAGTTTCTTCTTTCGCTCTCGTCAACCCCGTTCTATATTATATACCATAGGTCTGCGTCAGCAACCCCTTTCCGGTGTACGTTACGTAACGAGCGAGTAGTAGCAGCAGCAGCACGATAACAACGCGATCCGGTCAGCCAACATTGCGGTGACGAACAGGGGTGGGGTAGAGAGGGGTGGGGGTGGGGTGCGCGGGACTAGCCTCTGACACCGATTTCTTCATCGTGGCGTTGGGTTTCCGTGGTCTTCTTACTTGCAGCTTGATACTGCGCCTCGGGAAAAGTCAACGGTCAAGACCAACCCAACTACATGAGATGGTCAAGAAAGACTTTAGTAGCACGCGCCCTTATTATCAAGAACCCCAAGTCCCGAAACTCTCGCTCTCGTGTGCTAAAGAGACGCCATTAGCGCCGAGAAACCCTCCTCGTTAGCGTGTGTACCACTGCGACGACTCTTGGTGCACTGATATTTTTGCCATTTCGAGCTTTTCGACTCGTCCTCCAAAAAGTACCTTTCTGCAAACGCTCAACTACGAGTAGCGCTTTGTCGGAGGAGTCGTCATTAACAAACTACCCCAACGTACTTAATTCCGTTCGCGATTTTTTTTTTTTTTTTTTTTTTTTCATCAGACTTCTGAAACTTGAGAGTATATCGTTACGGAAATATTACTGATGTAGGGGACAATGTCCTGACAATTTAGACCGATCGAACGCAGCTGCATTCCCACTTTTTTACGATTTTTCTGCTTAGCTACGCATGGGCGCGGTTAATGTAGTTAAATCAAGGGAACTCTTTACCATGGTAACTGGTTAATACCTCGTGAGTCACCAAAATGTCCCCATCCCCCGACATTATCATAAGAATGTGTAACGCCCACTCCGCCACCCTCGTAGTCCCATTACGCTACGGCTTCGGACGGGATGACTTATAAAGAATTAACACGCTGAGAGTTTCAACGTGCCATTAAGTTTTTGAGAACAAATTGGAGTGCTGCCGAAAGAGTAACAAAAACATTAGCATTTTGGCTTCGTTAGGACGCTGTTCTCCATTCGAAATATACAGCTATTGCTGTTCCTACATGAAAAAAAATATATTATCAATATATGAAATTTGGCGTTTTTATATAATAAATATATATTATTGTTATATGTTTTAAAATATATACGGAATTAACGATTTTTTGTGAAAAATATATTGGATATATTATAGATATATTTTGTATTATATTTTTATTTTCTTGGGGTTAACTTTTAACGCTTAGCTTCACGGATACTTTGAATTGTAAACACTTATTTTTTAATTTTTTTTTTATAATGAAAAACGACTCAAAAAGGACTTGAAGCGTATTCTAACGTCGAAGATGTTTTTGACCGATATTTGTGTTTTCTTTGGCTCTTTCTATCCCCTATCCTTCTCGTAGATCCTCGAACTTTCCTTTCCTCGGCACCGTTTCCTGCAGTTTCCTGCTCCGGCAACTTGCTACCTTCGTTCCGCAGCGTTGCGGGAATAACTTTCCGGCCTATATTTCGCCGACGCATACTCAGGCACTGCGGTGTTTTTGGCCGCTCGTATATCACGCCGAACCCCATAAATATTATTCGGTTCAAGATAGAAAATGTCCGAGATATGAATTCTGGAAGGAAAACGTGCGAAACGCGGCAAATCCATCTCTCTATTAGATAGTTGAAATTACAAACTTTCCGGTGAACAATGTTAGCAATGATATAAAAACGAGTTGTTACAAAGATCATCAGTGAATAAATACGGCGCCGAGAGTACTTTTCGAAACTGTTTTATTCTATTTACTGCGAAAATTGGACATAGAAAATGTTTTTTTTTCTTTCGATTTTACTCGCATCACGCGGAGCTGTGGCCCCACGAGAAATAACGCGAAATTTTGAAAAATCGACGAGACGGTCGATTTTTCGATTTTTTTTCGCGAATGATCTCACTGTACGATCTTTTTTGCACTTAACGTTTAATCGACGATCGTTAAACTGCTCTGAAATACATTTTCCATTAATACGAAAATTCTATTGTCTTCAATTCCGAATTTATATCGACTCTTTTAAATCGCGAAACGAAATGACGACGAAATATTCTAAATTTAGACGCTAATTAAATTGTTTGCTTCTTGATCGATCATTAACGATTTCGCTTTTATTTCAAGAACGGAATTGGTATGTAAAAAAAAAAATAGAATCAAAGCTTCGTAGCGTAACAATAACTACGGAAAGCTCGTTAAAGAATCGGAGATAGTCACATTCCGCGACATTCATTCGTTTTGACAAAAAAATACTATTTCATCAGACTCTCGAACAATTGTAAAGCCCCTGCGTTCGCAGCGATCAAGAGAGAGAAAAATAAATGAATAAAAAAAACGGAACAAATCTGCGCAAACGTAAAATATCGGAAAAACATCAGTCTGGAGACATACAGAGAGAGAAATAAAAAAAAAAAAAAAAAAAAACAACGAACAAAGTTTAACCGCAAATAATTTTCGAGCCAAACTCCCACTCGGAGTTTTCCTCTCTGGATCTCTCCCCTATGTTTCGATGCTTAATATTCACTCTGCACCCATACATACACAGGCAAACATGAAGAGTTCTCCACGCCCTGTGCGGTCGCGTCAGCGTACAGGACCAATAATTTTCCAACTCCTGCTTTCTGCGGCTCTCTCTGTCTCTTCTCCCTCTTATTTATTTTTCTTTTCCTTTCGGATAAATTTTTCTCTCCGCCGTTCAAGTACCTTTCTAATTCGCTTAAACTAACATCAGCATTCGTAACTCGTCTCATCGTTGATAAAAAAAAAAAAATTACCCTCTTTTACGAAAAATGTATTAAACACAATTGCTTTTCTGCAAATTATTTTAGTAGGTCAATTTTTTGTTTTTTTTTACGATACTCTCGTTCGCTATATTGGTTTCGTTCGTAATCTTTCCGTATTTTAACCTAAAAATATATATTTACGAATATATATTTTTGTATTGTCATTTATATATATATATATTTCGGGAATCGGGAAAAATTGACATCACAAGAGTGCACGAACGTGCGGCAAGGACGTCGAGGACGACGAGGACGAAGGTAGAGAGCCGCGGGTAGAGAGTGGCGTAGCCTTGGCCCGTTGGTGCGCCGGTGGTATCCGATGGTGCTTGTGCGTCGAACATAGCATACACACACCGTATACCCACCGCCACCCGGTTGTCCTGGTAACGGTATCGATTTCAACCCTCAGCTATGCAGCGAGGGAGCGCGCGCGGAGGAAACCGAGCCAACCTCCCCTAAACTCGGAACAGAATCGCCAACAGCGACGTCAGGGGTAGCGCCTCGGTACGGAAACTTCGGCTGCCATCACGTACCGAGCGCCACCTCTCCGGAGTCTTCAATTCCTCGCGTTGTTGCCGTTGCGTTTCTTTTCGTTTCGAAACCATCCCTCTCTCACCATCTCCCCACCAATATATCGCGAAAGGTTCGACGAAGCACGGAGCTGCTTTCGACAACCCGATTACGCAGCGGGGATGGCTATCCTTGCCGTACATACGAAGTATATAGGCTATATCCGCTATAGGAAATCGCATGGGCACCGGAGAGACGCGAGAGAACTCGTAAAAATGACCGGGCAATGCCCGAACTTTTTCGGGTATCACAAATCGAAAAACTCGTAGATAAAAGAGAAGAGCCTTAAGCCAAAGACGCATTGTAGTTACGATCGCATAAAAACAAAAGTCAAATAACACAATAGAATAATAATCTCGCCGACGTGACTTACAGACGAAATTAATATTTTCCGAAATATCAATAAAAAGAATAAAGGAGACAATAGTATTAAAAATAATAATAATATTGTTTAATGTATAAAGAATACATCATTGTTATTACTATTATTATTATCGTCTCTTTTGTTAACAATAATAATAATAATAATAATAATATATTTGTACAAAATTTTTAAAAATCCCCACTGAAAAGGAAAATTAAAAATAATGCAAATGAAAGCAAAAATACAGTACACAAATGTTCTACACATTAATTATTCACTTTTGTATCCCATATCTTATACAATCGGCGCAATGGTGATTCGCCAAAAGTGAATACATTGAATGGATTCGCAATTCAATTTTGGTGATTGGGAAATGACACGGAAAATTTGCACATCAATAAATTCGATGAAAATGCTCACCGTTGCGTTTGGATTTTATGGAATTAATTTTTTGCATGATCTCGTCGTCGACAACGCGAGTGAAAATTGGAAAAATTTTAGCATTTTCGTTTCACCCGTTACAATTCTGTCCGTGAACTTTGCTATTTTTCCTTCTTTTACAAAGCCTTTTTCTAACGGGAGAGAATTCTTTGTAAACTCACAGAGTAAAAGATACGCTGATTGGTCGCTCGAGGGGAGGTCTACGTGGATTCTGTAAATTGTCGAGATTTCGTGTCCACTCTTTCCTACACTTGGCTTCCGTGTTTCGCAAAAACGATCCGTCATGCGATAAAAACGTATACTTTAAGGACGATATAGGAGCAAACTGAGCGCAAAACGGCTATAAATTTTCAAATATGTGACCCAACAAACGATTTTAAAAAAATTGCCACTAATTTAATAACTTTTTTGAAAACTCGGGTACAGCTATCGGGAGATTCAATTTCATCTCGTTAATCGACTTTTGCCATTACAAAATTTATAAACATTTGCGATTATTATTAAAAAAATATTATTATTATTGTGTAATTACAGTAATTATTTACAAATTTAATTAGGATATTTATAATCTTTGAATAATTAATTTATATTGATAGAAATTACAATATTAATAGATATCACGAAAAGCCTCAAGAAATTAATTATAATAATTGAATTTGGAGTGAAAAAAACGCGGAATATCGTAAATGGTTAAAGGTTTGATTAATTGGTATTTTCTAAAAGTCGATAAAATCTTTCCGGAATATTGCGTGATTGTGGTCACTCGGAAAATCAGTGGGTTAAAAAAAAGGTTATCTCGTCTATCTCGGAGCGGATATCGATGTGGCATCAGGAGGATAGGATTCAAAGTACATAGAGGGTATGGGACAGAAACCCAACAGCGTGCGGAGCACAAAGAGTACACCGTCGAGTCGGGTTGAAAGCGCAGAGGGCTGAGTGTAAACCCAGCGGTGAAGGGACGGAAAGTCAGGCCGCACCAGAGCTCCGCTATGGTTGCAGCGGTAGCGTCAGAGGCGCGAGGCGCCTGAATGGATGCGGTCCCGAAAATTGAATTCTCTCGTTTGTGTGTGCGCGCCGTTGCGCTGGAGGCGAAAGATGGATAGACGGGCGGCAAAGGGGTGTAGAGGTGCCCACTTAACGGGGAAAAATAGATACAACCGAGTCTCGCGGGTACTCCGGGTTACATTCTTTTGCCTCGAGATAAAGGCCTTATTTCCTATCCCCGAAACACTTTTTCGTATACACAACAAACGCGGTATACGAAAAGAAACATCGAGATCCACGGCGTGAGAAAAAAAAAAACTGTAAAGGGAACCGAATTAAAAATGGTGATTTTTTTTTTTAAACATCGAAAAATGCCTACAATCGCCAGTGTAATGTCCCACATGGAAAAAAAAGTGTGTCGTAAAATGTATTTACGGTTTAAAAAATATATATTCATTAAAAAATAATATATCGCGGATATATTTTAGAATATATTTCTGTAAATATGTAACCAAATTTTTTATATACTTTTTTTCATTTCGGAGTTTAAAAGTAATTATGTATCAAAGTACCTGCGCAGCTTGCGACATAGACGCCGTAAAAAAATCCGTCCGTGTGCGATATGATGAATTTCGTAATAAAGTAATTTACTACAACTGAAGCGCGAAAGATAGATAGCACTAGAAAATAAAGGAAAGAGAAGAAGGGGACAGCAAGAGAGTTGCAGCGATGGCGGAACAACAACACCGGGTCACCGAGTTTTCACTGGTGCAGGGCATCCCCATTCCGGAAACAGAAAGCGACTTCTATCCTTTCCTCTTCCCCTTCGCTCCGAAAAGAAAACGTAAAACCTGTACGTTCGCTCGCGGATGTTGGCCGAGATACTTCGGGTCATTTATTACGATCCACGTGCAGCGGATCGCGTAACATGAAATAGGACACTCCGTGCGGGAGGCAAGAGAAAGAAAGAGTTCGAAAGGAAGAAATACGGATGTGAAGAACGCGAGAAAGGTGAGAGAGGCTTTTCATATAGCACTCTTGAAAACGAAATTTCGTCGGTGGATGAATTTTTAACGTGTCGAATAAAACCTTTGAACGACATTGCTTTATTCCATAATAAAACCGACGATCGGGTCGACCATTAGCTTTTTTGTTTCCCATACTGTTAAAAAATTTACGAATTTACTCTGCAGTGTTGATGAATTACGTGAAGTGTTGATGAATACGAAAAATAGCATTTTTTAAATTCTTTGTATCGAATTTTTATCGCAAATTTTTCTTCCATATTTTTTTTAACAAATGCGCGAAAATAGTTCGAACGCATGTAGAAAACATGCGTATAAAATATCCAACATTTTGCTGGAATAGATTTACGATAAAAAGATACTATAAGGAAAATATAAAATTACATACATATACCTATATTTATTTTCAATGAACATATTTCCACGGAAATATCTGCTCGCACTGCAAAATTTCTTATACAGCATAATAACGATAAGCTAAAAAAAATATTACTCCTCGATACCAAGAAAACAGACCACGAATTTTTTGAATTTTTAAAACACTGATTATACGAGTAATTTTTCAAAATTAAGTTATTACCGGTAGTCGATGCCCCGAACGCCGAAACTGTGACTACTTTTCGAATTTTCCAATATCTATTTTTTTTTTTAAACGGCATCGGAAACAACTTCGGCATTTACGACGGTCACAAATAAGCCAAATAAGTTTGGAAAATCAATAGACAGTTCTCGTGTAATCGATAAAAAAAGTTCCATAAAAAACAAAAAGCTGCTCTTTCGTTGCAAAAAAATGTTAGCAATGCTATATTAACGGTATAATTCATAGTTAACGCCTACCGAGTATAGTATCCCGGTATCCCATGGAAACTCACCGCTATTCATCCAATATCGCAATTAAAGGAATGCCGAGAGTGTAGAATTCATCGCGCATTCCTCGATTCGGTACCATATCTTCGTTTTTTTTTCTTTTTTTTTTTTATGCATATACATCCCGAGAGCTTTTATTCCTTCGTCCGATGTACGGGAATGAAAAAAATATATATATATATACCGCGGAGGACTAGAAAAATGAAAAAAATAAAGAGTGAAAAGAAAAAAAAGGAGTGTGGGGTACTCGAACGAGCGCGTAGACGTGAAAAACGATTATTTATATACAAAAGCAACGGCGATACGAGAGGCGCTATCGGGCCACACGAATCTGTTTTATTCGCTTTAACAATAGCGTCGCGGGAGCTCCCGCAAGCCTCGCTACCATTCGCGTGCCAAACACGCCACCCACTACCGGCCATCCCTGCTGCTGTTCGTTCAAATGAATTTTATTTATTTTATTTTACCTCCATCACCTGTATCAACGATCCTGCGAGTACGCCTCTCCTGGTTTTCTAGTACAATCTCACCGAACCTCCCGTAAACGTATGTTCTGTCCGTCCGTCCATTCGTCGGCACGTTCGTTCGCTCGTCGGTCCATCCGTTTCCACTCTCGAAAATTCACGATAATGAAGCAAAAGCTCTTTCGTCGTGTGTGTGTATCGGTGTCTATGTATTTTTCTCTGGTTCTCGAAACAAAACTACACAAGCCATTAAACGTAATGCCACGATTTAGAAACATATATACACCGTAGACGTACAACTACCTTCCTCCTTTTGGTCATTCTTTTTTCCTCTTCATCTATTTTCTTTCCCGTAGCTTTTAGTTTACGATTCTTTTCTCGCCTTTTTCGCTGCCTCTTCTTCTTCCTTAGCGGTATATATATATGTTTTTTTTTTTCATCTCTTTATTTTTCCGCTTCTTCTTCCTGTTCTTTCTCGATCGTTGCGAAGAAGGAAATAAAAAAAGGCGGAATTTAGGGAATCTCCGGTACGTGAAGCCAAAGATCGCCAAACTCGCCGGCGCGCTATAGCTTTTCCGGGAGGTTCGCTCATCTCCTCCTACTCTTCGTGATCAGTCCTTCTTCTTCTTCTTCTTCTTCTTCTCGCTGACGTCGAAAAGGCCGCAAACTTTGTTGGCCCGCAGAGCTTTGTCTGAAACAATATTCGACACAGTGTGCGTGTGCTGCTGCCGCCGCTGCTGCTGCTGCTGCTGCTACTACTCGATATCGAATCTGTAAGGTGAACACGTACGGCCTCTCGCTACCGGGTGCCACGAAATACGAAAGTACCGTATTCCCTTCGTCCCTTTCTTGACCTTTCATTCTTCCTTTTTTTTCTATTTTTTTTCCTTCTACCAGAATTGTGGCTTACAGCACAAAAATATTGTAATATTTACAATGGCAAGTAAAACGGCGAGCCAAACTGAGTTAATTTTAGTAAAAATAAAAGTAATAAAAAAAAATGGTAAAAGTAGCAAAAAATTTTAGTGAAAAAAATGCAAAATATAATTTATCGATTTTTCAGGAAAAAAACGAAAAAAATATTGCATCAATATTTTTTCATCATCTAAAAAAAGTATATGCAAAAAATATGTTAGAAATATATGAAATTCGGAAATTTTCTCCAGTTAATATATTAATCGTACAATTTATTATATATTTCGATAAAAATATTCAAAAATATATCCGTAATACACGATTTTTCGACGTAAATAGATTGGATATATAATAGACATATTTTACAATAAACTTTTTTTCCACGCAAGTATCATCAGCGATATTTAATAAACGAGTTTGGGATGTAACGTGGTATCATCGGGTTTTCGCGTTCCATCGGATAATACGACTGTCGCGTTTTTTTGTCACGCAAATGAAACGGAGTTTGTTTCGACACGAACCGTCAATTGAACATCCCAATATCTTTTAGCAATTTCAATTCGTGATGATTTCGTTTCCCGGGGGAAAAAAAAAAAAAAAAAAAAAACGAAAAATTCGTCCGAAAAAATGCGAAATTACTTTTTTTTGTAATTCGCATTCGAATGCGGTGGCAATATTCTACGTTTCATCGATAACCCTTGAAATACCGATTTAAAAGGATGTAACACGGACATCGGTGTTTTTCACATCGATCACATATCCTATCGCTAAATCGTCCGCCGCGTGTTGTCGTCCCGCTGGAAGGACGAAGTTTGTGTGACATAAAGGGTTAATTGAAAACCCCCTGTTCGAGCGTTCGTAATCCATGATTGACAAATGAAGGACGTGTATTTTACGTATAATCTTCGGATAAACGCCGATTCAACGCCTACATAATCCCTCTCGAACTTCTCGAGGGACTCGCGGCTCTACGTCGGTTCGATGCTCGTTTATATGAGCTGTAATCGTGAGCCGGATATAAACGAAAGTTTGCCGGCGGATTGAATATCATTTAGAGTAACGGACGATGCAGAGCTTTCGACGAGTCTGCACCCCTCCCCCCAACGCACCCTCTTCCCCCGTTAAACTCAAATATACTTCAAATATAAGTCTCAATTCTTCGCGTAGTCTCGAGACGCTTCGCAACTTTTCTACAAAGCATATGAATATATATATTAATTTTTTAATTTATTTATTATTATTATTATTTTTTTTGGATATCCTGCAATTCTCGCTTTATCGTTGACGTATTATTAGAAACATTATTAAGGCGATCATTACAGAGTGCATCTTTATAAAAGAGCAGACAATTTCGAACCAATAAATTCAATTTCTGAAGAAGTAAATGGAGAATTTTTTTTATTTTTTTTTTATCATTTCCCGATGCACTTCGAATATAAGTTTCAAGTCTTCGTCTCGTCTCGAACCCCTCCGAAACTTTTCCACGATATGGATAAATATATATATTTTTTATTTAATATTTTTTTTTAGTAGCCAATTATTATTGCTTCGTCGACAGCACATTATTATAGATAGCATTACGGAATGCATAATTCTACAAGAGCAGAAAATTGCATGCAGAAAAACCGATATTTCGAACGAATAAATTCAATTCTTAAAGAAGTAAATGGAGAATCTTTTACTTTTTATTCTCGTATCACTCGATATTTATCGATTTTGCAATTTCGGGCAGTTTATTCTCGTCTGTTCATGAATATATATACGATATTCATCTTTACTGGCATTAGGTACTCCGAATAACAAGCTGACATAACGTTTTTTTCTATAAAATTGACAGAAAAACGTAAGTTTGTGTCTTCTAAATTTAACTCTGTCTCTCGGGACCGGTAAAACGTCCAACTTGGTGGCACACCTTCGTGATATCGTCGATTGACAACCAAAAGAAGAAATACCATTACTTCGGTACGCTTTATATGGGACACATGAACGCGCGTGTTCACCGACACAGACTGACGAAAATATATTCTACCGCGCGAGAGTTCATCGATATTCCCCAGTGAGTGGGATAAAAGCTAACGGATAACAGCACGAGCGCTCTTCAAACGCTCGGTGTAGCAAAATCAAAAGCTTTCAGCGGTATAAGGTACTGAGGAAAAAAAAAAAAAAAAAAAAATTGATTAAAAAATGTAATGTATTCATAGGCGCGATTCGTATTGAAATTCATGCTGACAATCATATTCTGAAACCATTTTATATCACGTTGGCAAGAGTTTAAAATGCGAATTGATCATTTATAATCCATTAAATAAATGATTATTATTAAAACGTGGAATTTGCGATCTTTTTTTTTTTTTTTTTTTTTTTTTTTTTTATTACGCGATCTGTTAAAAATGAAATTTCGTTTGTGTAGCATAGACAAATAGTTACGTAAATATCAGACGCGACGCTATGTGTGGGTGGCGAAAGGGTTAAGCGGGGTTTTAACTTCAATGTTACCCCCGGTTAATCCCATTCCGTCGAAGCGCTGATTATACATTTTATGGCTACGCGCTTAATCCCATTCAGCGACTAATATCATCCGCCTTCGGACGAGTTGGATGAATACACGGCAATGAGATTATCCGATTGCTTTATTCTTTATTCTTTGTTTCGTCGTAATTCGATAAGTACTTTGGATGAGTGATAACGAAAGAAAAATTTTTTACGTAAATTCGAGGCGAATGGAGAATAGAGAGCTTTGCGAGAACTGTGGGGTCGCGCGCGTCCCTTTCGTCGGAGAAGCCCTCCGGCGCTCTTTCGAAACTTCTTTTCTAACGGGGCGAATCGCATCACGTCTCGATTTCCTCGAGAAACTTTCGGCTTCGTATATAATATAACGATATATATTGTACAGTAGTTCGCGAGTAGAAAATTTAGTTGTTATCTCGTGTTTCACACTTTACCCCTCACAGTTGGAAATATAAAAAAAAATAAATGATAATTCAGCGAAGAATTCATCCCTCGTGTTTTTAGGGTTTTCTTTTGCCTCGTGAAAAAAATTTCGCGTGAATCATTTTGTGTTTTAACTGAAACGAGATATGTAGAGATGACCAGATGCTGCGGGGCGGCGAACATTATCACGCGAATTTAACAATTATTCTTCTCAACCGAAAATCCACCATAGATTGCAGCCATCGGCAATTCGACAATGCGCTCCACCTTCAAACCCCCTCTCGAGCTTTTCCTCTCTTCGACGAAATTTATAGCCGGGATTGAGAGTTATGTCTTCGGTCGAACAATGGAGAAACTATGCAGAGATTACGAAGGTTTGGCTCAACGGTATGTTAGCTGAATTTGCGGGGGTTGAGATGCTCGGCGTGTCATCGAGTAGAAATGTCATTTATACACATTATTTACAGTTATACATAATTTTCTACTCTTTCGTCGCTCAATCGAGATTTTTAATATAAATATATAAAAAAAAAATAAAATGCTGGAAGCAACGAAAAAAATGTGTTTTATGGTACAAATAAATACTTTTGAACCAAATATGATATATCACTGAAATACATTTATTTTTAAGTTTTTTATTTTTCTTTTTAAAAAATGAAAATTATTGAAAATTTATAGGAATTATGTAAATTTTTTTTTTTTTTTTTTTTCGCGTAGTCGATAAACTGTTCGGTAAAATACGTTTAACGTTGGTAATGCGACTGTGAACCGCACAAAACTCTCGTAGAAAAATTTATGTCTACGAATGATAATTTCTTTTTTATTATAATCGCCGATAAACGCCATCTTTTGAGAGTACTAATCAGCGATAATGAAATGAAGGATTTCCATACGGCGGTATGTTGGGAAACGGAAAATTAAGCTGCTGACGTTCGCGCAGAAACTCCGAAAAAGCTTTTCGAATCGGTCGATCAAGAGACCCGCGTATGATAAAACAGAGAGAAGGGGAATAAAAATTCGTTTCCTTTTCGTAGTCTTTAACTCTCTGCATTTCGTTCGACTCGTCAACAGTCGCTATATTGTCGTAATTCCTCGCGAGTGATTCTTCATCATCGATGATTTTCGTCATTTAAATAAGTAGTCGCGAGAAAAAAATGTCGCAAAGTCGAGTAGAACTCGCAAAATTCTTCATTTTACCGTTCAGAAAATAAAAAAACGATTTCTTTGGGACAAAATAAACTCTGAATCTTAAACAATTTTCAATGGTTAAACAATTATATTCTCATGTAAAAATAATGATTCTTTATTTTTATGCGCCAAAGTTTCATACGGAAACTGTTTTCTTCGTAATATACGTGTATTTATCCAT
Organism: Buathra laborator; assembly: GCA_934046635.1. Classification (NCBI taxonomy): domain Eukaryota; kingdom Metazoa; phylum Arthropoda; class Insecta; order Hymenoptera; family Ichneumonidae; genus Buathra; species Buathra laborator. Next base: position 17,487,012 of record OW203895.1, on the reverse strand, counting down.
CTATTATCACTTCTACTCGCGATTTGCTCCGATTCTCAAAAAACCGAATCAACGCAAACCATTCGATCAATGATTTTTTTTTTTTTTTTTTTCATTCTCTCCGACTTTCTTGATTTTCGTTCGCAACCTTTTCTCTCTTTTCTTCCGCCGCGTAGATACTTCCGAAAGAAAACGGAGTAAAATTTACACGTTCACCGATATTATATGAATCCAAAGAATTTCACACTTTGCGAATATCAATAGATTCCGCAGCTGGATTCGCGACGAATGTCGCTACTGCTTCGTTTCTTTCACGTCGAAGAGTCCGCAAACTTTGTTGGCCGGCACCGCCGCGTCTGAAACAATAATCGACACGCGGTGTCGGTGTTACGCTGTTATACTGAGTGCCGAATCTGTAACGTCATCACGTACAGCGAGTCCACCGAATGCCGCGAAACAAGAGACCAACTTTTATCCTTTAACGCGTTTTTCAACGGAACAGCATCCGCGCATTTTTCATTTTTTTTATTTTTTTAATCGATCACTTCGGTGTTCTAAGGGAACGGAATATTAATTTTCTATTTACCTATCATTTTTGGATACGGAAGGTTCAGATTGTTCATAATTTTGATAAACTCCTCGAGAGATTTCGTGAGTCGCGGATTAAACGTTCTTTCCTCAGCCACTGTGGTTACCATCCGTCCGCTGTAATCGTGCGCCGGATAAAGACGAAAGTTCTCCGGCAGTTTAAATATCGTTGAGTGCACTGAATTGTAGAGCGTTTCAGCTGAACCGCCCTTAAAAAAAAATACATTCCGTAAATATATGACCAAAGCTCGTCTCAAATTTTGAAGCCCCGACGCAACTTAGATAACGAGTTTTCAATTTATTGCGATCGACTACTCACCTGGAAATCAGTCCTACCGCAGCCGCGAATTAACAGCGTGTCACCGGTGAACGCAATACCCTGTTCCCGACAAACGTACGTAACGCAACCTGCGAAATAGTTGTAATTATTTCAATTGGAGAATTCAAATAAAATAAAAGTAAAGTTACCGCACTCCACGTGCGCGGAGCGACAAGCAAAAAAAATATATGCAAAAATACGCGATAAATATATTTGACAACAAATTATTATTATTTTTTTAAATATTTTTTTTATACAATTAATATATTAATCATATAATCTATTATATGTTTGATATTTTCAAAAATATATCCGTAATACAGAATTTTTCGTGAAAAATATATTTCGCGAAATAATTTTTTTTCGATCTGCGAACGAATGATTTTCAATTGTTTCTCGTGATATTCCGAATGGTACTTTAAAAAAACTGTTTAATAAGATACTAAAGATAATTTTCCACGCATGCAAAAGCGCAGAAGTACAAAGTAACTCATTTGTAAAAGTAGCGATTGGAAGCTTCGATGTGAAAAAAAAAAAAAAAAAGTCGTCTACCAGCCGCACGCGAAGTAACAGTTTACGCGTGACTCGCAAAAGTTTCGAACATTACCTGTGGCAATTTGAATAATGAAAACTAATCTCAAGCAAAAGTGAACGCAAATGTTGACGAAATGTGATTACGCGGTGTACGATAAATAAAAACGAAATCATTTTAGTTCGACTAACTCGCGTTGTCATTTAGGAACGCGAATTAATAATTGAATTTTCGTCGGTTTCGAACTAATATACGGTTAGCGGTGATATTCTGCGAGTTATTCGGTAGCGGTGTGGGTGTCCTATGTGCAGACAGTAGATCGGTTCATTATTACTGATATTAGATAATGGAATGGCAGTCTGACCTTCCGTGTGCCCCGGCGTGGGCAGTACCTCTAGTCTATGCCTTCCAAATTCAACTTGGTCCCTCGGGTCCAGCAGAACGTCAGCCTGCGCGCCGCTGCTTCGCGATATCATCGATTGACAACCGGGCAATAACGACTTTAGCCTTCCGGTGCCTGTGATGTGGTCCGCGTGCATATGCGTGTTCACTGACACAATCGCGAAAATCGCTTGTAAATAGGTATACGTAACTTCATTTGATATTCCGGAACGATTGGAAAAACCAACGCGCAAAAACTCGACCGCTTTTCAAAGACTTATCGTCGAAAAATGAAAAATAAAAAAAAAAAAAAAAAAAAAAACGCGAAAGGAGAAAATAACATTTTTTCCGAGAACTTGAAACGGAGAAATGGGTATTTGGATAATTAGCGACGACTATTCGGCAGAATATTAAATATAATTGAAGTTAACGATAAATTTACTCACTTGCGTAGCATAAACGCAATCCGAGTTCCTCGATGATTTTTGCATCGCGCTCTGCCCAATCGATTACCGGATCGATCAAAACCGCTTCTTTGCTCCCAACGTCCGCTAACAAGTACGTGTAAGTACTGGATTTTGGATCGAAGAACTTAAAAATTGGGAATAATATTTTTTTTTGTCATTACATTTTTTTATTTTGTTATTCTATGATTTTTTTTTTTTTTTGTAGTAATAGACGATCGGGAAATTTTGTATGTGCGATTACACTACGATAATTTTCTCGCAAAAAGTATGGAAATTTTGCAACGAAAAGCAGAAGAAGAAAAAGTACGTATAGACAGTGTCGGAATTGTTTTTTACGGATAAACAAAATCGATCTCATTGGCGCGAAGCAAATTTATTGAGTTTTAAAAATCGAAGGATATTGCGGGAAATATAAAGTTTCATTCGGGATTATGGCGAAATGTATTTTTATATAACGCATCGATAATTTTGTTCGTTATTTTTGGATTCATATAATTACCGACGCCCTCTTAAGGTAATGTGAAACAGGTTCAGTCGGTAATAAAAACTACAATTTATTTTTTTAAACGTACTTCGACGATTCGGGGTAAAAATGCATTATCGTCATCTTTATCAAACAATGGTACAGATACGTGATTTTTATTTTTTCCGAAAAGTTCAACACTCTTGAAAAAAACGAATTACATTTTTTGGTATCAACGGGACGAAGAACGAGTCGAAAAAGATATTGCGCATTGCTTTCACGCGACGTGAAACGCGTTTCCTAGTGCCTCTCTCTCGCTCCGCCGTGAGCGCCAATCACGCTATCTCTCTCGCACTCGATAGGGTTTCACCGCGCCTTAAGGTGAAGTGAAACGCGACAATACGCTATTTCACTCGCACCCGTGGCGACGCGTGGCGTCGGTCACTTCACATCATCAACGTAATAAAAAAGCCGACAAAGATGTCAACGAGAAAATAACAGAAGCGGTGTTTTCTCTTCGAGTCGTCGTTAAAGAAATTTCGCGTTGAATACCACATACCATCATTTCATTAAACCAAAAATATACAGTATCTTTCGATATACATAATTAATAAATAACAAACAATCGTACTTTGCACATCTCCGAAACTCACCTGACGAAATAAAAAATCCTTTGACAGCTGTACGTGTTCCATCGCGACGCCAATCGCTCGTTTATTGTAACTGATTGTTCGCGCGATTTGCAAATTACAAATACCTTGCACAGGTGTAAATCTTTTCACAATATTAGTTAACAATCTACTCATGTTTACGGAGTGGAAGTTATAGTGTTAAAAAAGTTATTATGTCACCGCCCATCTAATTCCTCTCGCCTATCACGAGCAGACAATCTCGCCGCTACTGGGGGACTCTACCCTGACATTTTTTCTCCCTCCACATAACAAAGATAGGTACAGATTGCAGCCGTGGAAACAAATTAAAATCAACGAGACAAATGTTTGTTTTGATTCCTAACCTCTATCTTTTACCGTGCCGTGCTTCATCCTCAAATGACGCGTGAAAAATCTCATTCAATCGTTAATCCCTACAATGTCGCAGTACGCGACATATCAATGCGTTATTTTTTTTAAATTTTTACTTCGTGCCACGCATTTCACGAAATTGTTTTTAATGTGATTAATACCGTTTCATCATATCGATGATCGAGACTTATAAAAAACAATACTTATCGCTAGACGATAAGATTAGACTGCATATATAAGACATGATACAGTACGCCGCCCAATTACTGATGAGCCGCCCGCGGCTCATTTTTATGACGGGGGTATATTTCTCATAAAACCGTCTCGTAAAGGAAGTGCAATCAGAAAATTGCACGCCACCCACTTACTCGCTCATACTTTCTTGTTTTATTAGCTTATTTTTCAATCTCGCAATTGTTGAATTAACTTTTTATTTCACGTGATAACTGCCTCCCGGCTAATTGCAAGTTATCCCATTGGTTCGCAAAGGTTTTTTTTTTACGACGAAATATGATATGAAATTCTCCTTCGGTCGATATTGAAGAATTCAAAGCTACCGACGCGTTGACAATTCTCGCGAGAGTTTCCGCTCTCTGGAAAACGCGAACGCGTGCGTTCGTGTCGCTTTCCGGAAGATTCGTTAAATTCGACGGCCATCTTGATTTAGCTCTTTCCGGTCAGCACCGTCACAGAGGTGTGTGGTATTGACACATTCAAAGTTATTTAATGTATAATTAAGCAACAAAATCATCGAACGAAACGTTATAACGCATTGTTTTCTTGTATTTTTTTCACGTTATTATTGACATATCGTGTTTTGCGGTGCGATTATGCAGTAATATACGCGAATGTTCGTGCGGCTAACGAGCACCACGCATACCATGTGGTTCTGCTGTTCGACGAAGTTACGTTTTGTATCATCTTATTAAACAATAAATATTATTTCATTCCAGATGCCGTCTGTTACACTTAAAGACGTCGACCAACACAAATTTGTGAAGGCGTTTGCCGCCTTTCTCAAAAAGTAAGTACGATCGTCAACACACGTATCTCATAACCTCACAAAGCCTTTTTCGGAGTCTAATCTATCGAAACGGTAACTTTACCACGTCTACGACGGTTTCAATTGTTTCGCGATAATAATTGCAAATTCAGATTTAGACGCTTTTTTGACTGATATTATGCCGCAAAATCTTTTTTTTTTATTTAACAAGACACTTGTATGATATTTAAACTGCATATCCGATATTATCGATACGCTTCATTCACACATTTTATTATCTTTAAAAATATTACTTGCGGCAAAAATATATTTCGAGTCGCAAATATTTCGGTCGATAAAATTTTGATGACAGCGTCGCGTAGCTTCTAGCGAGTGGCATATTATTTGTTTTAACGGCGGTGAATTTATTAAAAAAATCAAAATTCCATACCATTTTTCTCGATTTAGACATCAATAACGATTTCGCTATATAAAATATGAAATTAAATCTCAAAGCTTCTTAAACAATGGATTTTCTTCCAAAAATATAAAATCTTCAAAGAAAATTTAATATAGAACTGTAAACTATTAAATATTGAAATTAATTGATTCGCTATTAATTTTATAACTTTAAAAAATATCGCGTAATTCAACATATTCTTTTATTCGAAATCAATTGTTCTATTCTATTTATTTATTTCCATTAAAAAAAATTTATTGACGGCAATATATGCACTCGAGAAATTTATTGCGAAATTTAAATTCTATCCAAATTTTTTTTAACACGTTATTAATCTTTTTTTTTTTTTTTTTTTCAGAACCGGCAAGATGCGTGTTCCCGAGTGGATCGACATCGTCAAGTCGGCGCGATTCAAGGAATTGGCTCCGTACGATCCCGACTGGTATTACATCCGTTGCGCCGCTCTTGTTCGCCACATCTACATCCGCAGCCCGATCGGCGTCGGAGCGGTGACGAAAATCTTTGGTGGTCGCAAACGCAACGGCACCCACCCGAGTCACTTCTGCCGATCCGCCGGCGGAGTCGCGCGCAAAGCTCTCCAGAGTTTGGAGCAATTGAAGCTCATCGAGAAGGCACCGCTCGGCGGTCGCAAATTGACGAATCAGGGTCGCCGAGATCTCGATCGCATCGCCGCTCAGGTCAAAGCCAAGAGCAAGAAACAACTAAAGCTCCAGGAAACTCTCGTTCTTTAAGGATTGTATTTCGATAATAAAAAACGTAAACTCTTTGTTATCCGAGTTATATAATTCTCCCGATCGATCGCATTTCACTTGCGAATATTTGCCATTTTCTACGCCATTATGACATTAATTTCATCATTTTTTAAATTCAGGAACGAAAAGTTGGGAAATTTAATTCAAATTTACAGACCTGAAATGGTAAATTATCGAAAATAATCGAATGATAATTTGTGAATTTATTTTTAAAAAATGGCATCTTGAAATATGTTGTAATATATTTTTTTGTTGAAAGCATTACAATCATTTAGTTTCGCGTACTATCCGCGATTTCGTAGTCATCGTAAAATTGATGACTTACTTTTTTCGCAAAGGTGGGAAACATTATTTAAACATTTTTCAGAGGTAATCTATAATATTCATTATTTTCCGGATCGAAGTAATTTTATTTAGATTTATTTACATCATTAGCATAAAAAAAATCATTAACATCGGCTTCGGCAATCCGCGTAACGGTTCACTCTCGCGAGTAAAAAAAACCCGTGAAAAATATTTACTTCATACCACTTTCCTTTTTTAGATTTTATTTAAAAAGACTTACTTAAGTACTAAAGTGAAAATTAATCATAATTTTGTCGAATACCTTTTTATTCCTATCCATTTCCTTTCCGCCTCGTGGTTCATCGTAAAGAACGGTCTCTGCATGCAGAAACTCCCACAAGATGGCGCTGCCTGTACCTTCGCACAGCGCTTCGACTGCAGTGTGCCGTTCATCATGTAAAAAATCTAACGATATATCTATGGTTGAAGAACGCGCGCTTGCGGCACAAGTCAGGAGGTAGGAGAAACGTCCCAGTGAGCCAGCAGCATAAACACTCGATCTCCGTGAATTGCGAGAGAATGGCGGGGGTACGGGGACTGAGGAAACTCCAACACCGACCGAGCATCCAGTAGAAAGGAATCCAAGTAGTAGAGAGTCGAGGCGAATTAAGCCCGAGAGTCGCGTCGTACGTCGGTCGCGTTGCGCCGAAGAAAACAATCACAACAAACGGGCGGCGCAAGGAGCGGAGAAAATATACAACGGTGTGTCGTGCGTCCGGGGTGATCGTGTGTCGCGAGTGTATGTCGCGCCGTTGACCGAGTTGTCGTGAGACTCGCGGAGTTGTAACACCATGTTTCCTCGTGTAAGGAAACTCATTGCGAAAAAAATGTCACGGAAATAACCTTACATCTCCCCCGATTCGTAAAACGACGCGCTATTCACGAAAAAAAAAAATTATATATATATCGACAGGAGTCGGCGAATTAAATAAACCGACACGGGGCGAGTAGGGCGAGGTGAGATCGTAATAAAAACGAAAACGAAAAAAGAAGCAAAAATACAGATAGAAAACGTATAGCGAAACAAAAAAACGAAGGTTCGAAGGGTGGTGCGCGTGGTGCTCTCGAAAATTCGGTTAGTCCACCGTGCGTGACAGGCCGCCACATCGAAATTACTCAAAAAAAAAAGTATGGAATAAACGGTTACGCGCGAAAAATTAACAAATCAGGTTGAGCAAACGTGACGAACTGTCGTCAGCGACAAATATCAAAGAATCGTGTAAATCAAATTTTTATTTAACCGAATTATTTCGAAAAAGTGCCAAATTCGCGATACAAATCGAAGAAAAACTTGTTAAACGAAAAAAACAAAAACGAATCGACGGAGTGAAACAATGAAATAAAATTAACCGAATAACAAACTAAACGAACGTTTTTTTTTAAATTACGAATTTTAAAAAATCGGTGCGTACATATCGCGAAGTGATTTTTTCACAAGTGTGCATTCTTGTGACACTCGAATCGAGTCTGTCGGCTTAAATGTATATGGTGTCCGAGGCGGTTAGCGTTCAGCTAGAGCCGCCGAGTTGTGTTTCGTCGTGAGTGATAGTGAGAGTTGTTTCGTGAGTGCTTCGTGAACCAGTGGCGTGACGGAGTACGAAAAAAATAAATAAAAAATTCTAAAAAAAGCTATAAAATAATATATTTTTTCGGGTCGACCGGAGAAAGGCCGAAAAAAATAAAATAAAAGTTAAAATGCCGGGCCTAATAGCGGTCAGTGAGTTCGTGGAGGAGACGAGGGAAGACTACAACTCGCCGACAACCTCCACATTCGTATCGCGAATGCCACAGTGCAGACAAACTATAGCAGCACTCGAAGAGGTGAGTACCTGTGTGCATATGTATGAGAGCGCGGAATAGGCCTGTAAGAGATACTGGACTCGCGTTTAGGCGTCTTGGAGGGGAACATCCGAGATCCTTTCCTTTTCCTTCTTTCTTTGCCTTCCTCGCGCGGCCTTGCGAATTCCATTTTTTCTTTTCGTTGTTTTGTTTTACAACGAGCTTCGACGAGTTGGCCGGTTATCGTCGGTGCCTGGAACGCCTCCGGCTTCCATCTCGGACTTCCCGGTATCCGGCCGGTTCTTCCTATCATCCTCTCGTTTTCTTCAAGCAATTCTATACCTCCCCCCCCCCCCCCTCTTCCCTCCGCCGCACCGTCTTATTGCACCGGGTTCGCTCGAGGTTATGCTGATAAAATTCCACCGGCGATCGGTCTTCTTGCGCGTTAGATACGTTACTAAATGAGAAATGGAGTTACAAAATACGAAATTTTGAAAAATATGCAATAACGAAAACGCAATTTTTTCGTATATTAGACGTATTCGTAAATGAAGAATTTTCGCGATAACGGTTGTCGCGAGAATATTAGAGGTTATAATTCGTATATAAGAGTAATAACTGCAGGTGTGCGGATCTTCGAATTAAAGATCTCTATTTCACCAGCTGTGCTTTCGAGAAAAGTTCGTGGGATATTAAAATCTGCGAGTTTCCCGAAAGTTCTTAAAAGTTTTATTCGAACTTCGAACGGACGCTCGAGTTTCCTCGTGGGCCATCGATCCATAAAAAGTTTATGCAAAAAAAATCGTAAAAAAAAGTTTGTGAAAAAGAATATAATCACAACGAAGTTTAATTAACACGAAAAAACGATATATCTTTGCTCCGTTTATGTTTATTTTTGCGAACCGTTAATTCTTTATTGAATTTTTTAATCGCCGACTTTCACGCGATTCTGCTATTCGATTAATCGATAACAATGTCGTTGCCGATGTCTTATCTATACGCGAAATCGGTACAAACTTTTTCGCGATGCACGCGTGTCGTTGCATACGAAATATAAAGAAAACGGTGGGGAATCGTCGCAGTATCGTTACGGTATCTATATATCTATATATATATATACATATATATATCAGATGAAGAGCACGCGAGTTGGGAGCTCAGAGGTTGAGCCGTTGTGCTTTGAACGTCGACGATCCGAAAACTTTTCGATAAGTACAGCTTTGACGGGGTCAGTTCCCGTGACGTTCTTCACTTTCGATCGCAAACTCGTTCTTTGACACCGAACATAATACATTATACTTATTCCCAGTGCTCACGAAGCGGGACCCCCTCTCGATCTCTGTAGAAACACGTCTTTCATCTCTCATAGAAAATCGCTCTCTATGGAGACTTTTGAATCATCCAAGTGAATATATGTCGCGTCAATAAAGCATATATTCGTACCGCACCAGCGAATCTCCAAGGAGTGCCGGTTGTCCCGTAGACGACAGACAACTCTCGCGCTCTTCTTTTCGATTTTTATTCGTCGCGCACACCTTGTTGAATATTTCATATCAACAGCTGCCGTCGATAGTATTTTCATCTTATTATTAAATCGATCGTATCGGACTTTTGTCTCTCGAATTCCAGACAAAAATTCCTTTCTTTCTCGTGACTCTTATATCGTTTCGATTTCAATTTACCGATATATTTCATTTTTTTTTTTTTTTTTTTTTTCTTTTTTTTTCATCGATAACGTTTCGTTTAATATCGGGAGTTTGGAGAAAAATATTTATTATTATTATGGTTTATGACGTAATAATAATAATATACATCGATAAATATTATAATAACTATAATTGATTTTTAAATATTTTATTATTCCTTCAATTTTATCGGGAGTTTGGAGAAAAATATTTATTATTATTATGCTTTCTGATATAATAATAATAATAGACATCGATAAATATCATAATAACGATAATCGATTTTTAAATATTTTATTATTCCTGCATTTTTTTTTTTTTTTTAATTACGATATTTACGAAGAAATTCACTGATACATAGCGTACATAACACCATTTTATCAACATATCGCTGCCGTGTTTTGTTAACGCGTCGGAGATGTGACAATATTTTTCATGGCGAAGTATAACAGTACGACGATCCACACTATGGATGCACTTTAAGGAATTGTGGATGTTATGCTTCCGTGTCGACGAGCCGGAAGTCGGGAACCCAAGTATCTGTTACTGACACCCCTCCCCCACCTCTATCCCCACTCCGAAAGTTTGTCGGAGTCGAGGTCCTCGTTGAAAAATGCTGACAGCACGTTTCCGATCGACCGGTCACACGAATCAATGGCCAAACTTTCGATCGACTCAAAGTTCGAAAATCCAAAAGTTTCGCAACGCCCAATCGGGCGATACGACGAACTGTGCCAATAACTAATGGAAACCCAAATGCAGTCTACGAGTCGAGTGTTCGAATGAAAAAAAAAAAAAAAAAAAAAAAAAAAAAAACGAAACTAAAGTTTCAATCTCGATAGCGCTATCTCTCGTTATCGTCGCCCTATACATCGACGATCGATAAAAAAAAAATGTATTATTTAATTCAATTAATTTTTTTTATTTTTACACGGAATCAACTTAATAACATAAAAATAGGGAAAAAAATACTAAAATTACGATTTATAAAATCACTTAGTATATTCCGCGCAATTTTAGATCAATGAGAGTACATTCCCTTTAAAATTATTTTGATTCGCGTCTATAAAGTTTAATGACCTTGAATAACGATTTCGGAGTATCGAAATTCGTCGATTTTTTTCGAAACAGAGGAAATTTCGCTGAAACCAAAGAATTTACGGAACGATAAGGGAAATAAGGAAAATTTGAGTTTTTATAAAAAATATGATCGATACATTTTGCGGGTCGATGATAACGGGTGTTATCCAAATTATTCAATGTTACGCGCACGTGGGATAATATACAAATGAGTGCGAAAAGAGCCCTTTCTCCGAGACGTCGGTGCGAAACGTATACGATAATATGTGTTAACATCGTTGTCGCAAGCGACTTCCGGTAACGGGAGAGGGCGCGAACCAGATGCGCGGTGGCGGAACGCCGCTACCACGGTGGGCGCGTTTGCCTTCCTTACTGGTATAACGCCGTCGGAGAGGAGAAAGGATGAGGCGAGGGCTCGGCAAGTTTCGTTCGGTGCGGATTTTCGTTAACCCAGATTCGCCGTCGTACAACGGAGTAACCGCTTAGCCGTCGACGGGGTTCGGGCTAAAAGCAAAAAGCATTGCTGATGCCGCGCGGAGGTTCCTTTGAAATGCAAAATTGACTTTTCATCCCTTTTTCCGTTATCTCCCTTTTTCCGTGTACGCTTCGTGTTATTTTTACTCTGCATCTGACCCTTCGTTCGATGTTGCAACAGTCAATATGTACAAAGGGCCGAGCGCATCGCAAATTTTATCGGCTAATTTGGTTATCGATGTTTTTGGCATCGTAAGCAAATTCGCTTCACTCGTTGAAATAGTTCGTGCGTCTTTTTTCGAATTTTTCCGCCACTCTTCTTTTATTAATAAAAATAATACATATAGTCTCAAAAATCGAATTTTTTATACCGAAAAAAAAAAAAAAAAAATTTCGACCCAAGAGCCGTAATTTTTTATCCAGAAACAAAATCAACAATAATTTATCGTCGCTTAAAAAAGTGTTATAAATTTTTTAAATTTCAAAAATATTTTTTTTTTCATTAGTTTAGTAACAGAATTTGGAAGAAACATGAAAAATAAATTATTAATGGACCCAAAGTGTGTCTTCAATGAACTAAAATGTATTACGATTTTTTTTAACAAAATATGAGTCGCGTACGTTATTTTCGTAAAATGTCCAATAAAAACGTATTTTCTCGCGGCATTTTTGATTCGCCTTCGACATGGAACTCGTTGTCGTGACTCCAAAAACCGTAAATGTAACGAAGTCCGATGGTTTTCATTTCCGCGGAACATGAAAATCTTCGCTGCAAAGGAAATTCATACGCAAATTTCGAACGCCGTCCGTGAATCCGCTCCGTTGCTACATTCTTCGGAAGCTCTACTCAAAGTACTCCCGGGAATTTAGGATCGGCTTCCGCAGCTGGAATGCAATAACGCCATCGCGCTTGAAGATCCCGCGGTCTCGAGATCGTGGCAAATAATGAAAATAAACGAAGACAAACGAAAGAAAAAAAAAGAAAGAAAAACCGTAAAGAACGAAAGATGTAGTATATGAGCTTTTAAAGTCGAATCGAGTTTCCGTGTGCAAAAGAGAAACTTTCAAGCATCACGGAGACTCCTCAGACTACGAGACGCGTCGAGACTTTTTTTTTTTTTTTTTTTGTTTACAAACGCTAAATGCGGACGCCGAGCGAACAAAATGCTCGTCGGAATTAGAACCGACTACCGACGCGTTACACTCGCGTTCCTGCAATACTCAACGTGCAGCTTGTATCTATATATAAACACATATTATATATATATATATATGTACTATACATATGTGTACATAACTAAGAACAGCTTGTATTAGTCTGATCTCAAGTCTCATTCTTCGACGACGATATGACGGCGACGATTCTCGTGATGTATCGTGCGTAGGGAGTTACGCTGCCAGACTACGACAGACATCGAATGAAGGAGATTGCACTCTCATTTCTGACTCGTTTAACTCTTCGGAATTTGTAGTCCCAATGAAGACCGGAAGTTTCGATCGTAGAATCGGCGCTTCGATGCGCTTTCAGGGATCTGACTGAGCTTCGTATCTTAATACGCGATCATCATTTCCGGTAGAGTCGGAAATTCGAGAGATTCTTTGGTGGAACTTTCATAATCAAATTTTTATCGGTGTATCGATTTAAAATCGTATTATTATTATTTTTATATATTTTTAAGATAATTATTAATTTATTATTATTTATAATTTTTATATTATTTTATTATCATTTTATTTTTTTTTTAACTGCTCTAACCGATGTAATCTTTCGAAGTTTTGATGACAAATGAAGACAAGGATTTTCGTTACGACGAAATATTTTTTTTTAGATTTTTTGAAGAATTCGAAATATGCGAAACATCGATACGAATGGAAGCCTTTGTCTCGGGAAATTATCTTTCAACTTGCGGGTCAGAAGCTATATTATTTATCGTATTCTTCGACGAGAGTGTATTCTTTTGTGCGGTCATCTTAAATTATCACTTGAAAGCTATGACCAGTCGGAAAAAAAAATGTCTCGAAGCGTACGAGCGCCTCACGTTTTTACCTTTGCGTCTACTCACGTTGCCTATAAAGATTGCAAATGTGGGTCAACACGGTTGTAAAATTCATTTCGTAGCGTCCTTACGCGAATAGGGAGCCGCTTCGATGAAACACGATTCATGTTAGACAGACGTTAACTTTTTATCTGACGATCCTAAGATATATCGATTCTCGAAACATCGCGCACACGAACACTTTGTCTACTTGTCCAATATTTCGATGGCTCTTGTATCAGACATCGACGATCGAAAGATTAACTTCCAATTTCTCAAATAAAATGAAAATAACTTATATCGATGTATTTACAAACAGCACATACATTCTCCCGCTTGTAGTGATTCGAAAAATAATCAACATCGCGATCTTAAAAATTGCATTTTATCGAAAAAAAAAAAAAAAAAAAAAAAAATACTCGCGTTTTCCAATTATTTCCTTAATGACATTATTCTTAATTTATTAATTATTAATACATAAATTCATTCATTTCCTTATTTTATTAACAATTAATGCAAATTTATTCATTTTCTTTATTTATTAAATTACAATTTTTACGTTCGTCTTTTTTTTTTTTTTTTTTTCGAGTGGACGAATATATGATGCGTTCATTAATCAAGAGGTGTTTCAAGTTTATCGTATGCACCCTATCTGTTTTTTTTTTTTTTTTTTTTTTTTTTTTTTTCGAATAAAAAAAATTGGAACGTGAGAATTCGCCAGCTGGCAGAATCCAGAACTCGCTAATCTTGACCCTCTCAGGGGTTCTTTGAGCGGTTACCCACTTTCCCGGTTTAGAATGAAGAAGAAGGGCGGAGGAAGGGGAGTCTCGCACACTCCTCGACGTTCTCGAGGCCTCCTGAGACGAGACGTTAGTAGCCACTTGCGGTGCGAAAACAAAAATTTTCGTACACTTCAATCTTTATATACTTCTCTCACGAACATTTTCTCGCCCCGCCCTCGTCGCGATGTTCTAAATCGAGCGATATGTATTTTTGGATACGGGTCGGAAGAAATCGGGGAGACTGCACGACGGTTTGGTTTATCGCACAGGGCAACCGGGGAATATATATGAAATCCGGTTAATAGCATCGCGTTCGGGATTGCGTCGGCGACGTGACGTCAATAAATTGCTCGGATGACAATTACGACGGTAATAATAGTTAACCGAACAATAATTCGATTGAGAAGAGCGGATAGTTATCGAGTAAAATTTCGATTATCGAAATACCGAAAAGAAAATAAACATTTCAACAACGTTAATAAAATATTCGTAACAATCATTTATAATTCAATTTATAATTTATAACTCATCATTTTTAATGCATAATTCAAAAATAATTTATCGGAGCAATTTAAACATCGTTCGCGATTATGAATTTTTAATTCTCCGATGAATTTTCATGCGATATATCGGATAAAGTTTTAGTGCCGTGAAATTCATCCGCGAACAGTAACGCAAAGTTTCGTTTGATTAATATGCATCGAAAATCGCGCGGAGGTTATGGTAAAATCGGAATGCTAATATCTTGTCGATGGATAATCCGGTAGCGACGGTAATCCACGAACCATGTGACGTCATCGGCACGCCGATGAGAACGAAATCGCCAGAACCAATTTTACGTGCTGACGAATCCCGGAGCAAACTATCCCCAGGGCACTGGTTGCGATGCACCAGGTGCGATCGAGCAGCTTAATGGAAGAGCGGACCCCGTTGCATATACTAGCGTGTGGCTCATCGTTAGACCTTCATCTCGTTTTGCTCTCTTCCCTCGATCGTCGCTTGCAGCTGTTATGCTCCGAAACTCGACGCTCGAATCGCAGAGTTGCGCAGTGAAACGGTGGGGCAGGAAAGGCGTACTTTATGGAAGAACTACATAATGCTTCGGATTACTTACCTTTGGGGTTCCGTATGTACAATATAACGATGTAATACAATTTCTAAACATAATTGAACCGTAAAAAAAATTTCAAAAAATTGTAATCGATGTTTTACTTTCAACAATTTCCTTCAATTTTACTAAAAAAAGTTACAAAAAAATATTTTACAGTGTAACATTTTTTATTAATGATAAATTACGTTATGAAATAAAAAAATCAAAACAATTTTTTTTTTTAATTAAAATGTATTAATATAAATATCAATAATAAATAATCATAAAAAAAAAAATCATACAATTTTCTACAATGAACAATTTCGTTATAATGGCTATTGGGACACGTCTACGTTATTTCGCGAAATGGGATATTTTACAACTCGTTTAAATCGTATTGTGAAGGGATTATGGACTCCCGTCGGAAGAGTTACGAGAAGATCGTTAGTAGGACCGTCGCTTAGGGGGCTTTGGATATGCAGCTTTAGATACCATTATATTATATACATATATAATATAGATGATGTATATGCAACGACGACGATCGTGGAATACGGCGACACCGCGCGAAACTTACGAGGCGTCGGTGTTAGGTAACGACCTCGGAGAACCCCTAACACGATTTAATTTGATTGAATTCGCGCTCCTCGCGTCTACTCTCGACCTCTCTTGTGCATCAGCCGATTACGAACCGGTGAAATAGGAAATGCGATTCCGCGTCGAAATCCCTTTCGGCCTTTCGCTCCGCTATCCCATTTTCTTTTATCGCGAAATAACCGGGAAAGTCTATTCAATGAAAACAGTGTATTCCGTGATCACAAATAACCATACGGAAGTTTACCGAGGTGCGATCGCCGATTAGTGTCTCGATGAATAACAAACTCCGAAAAAAAAAAAAAAAAAAAAAAAAAAAAAAAAAAATTGAACTCTCGCGATTGATAACCATTGTAAAAATAAAATAAAATGATTAATGGAACGTATAGCATCGTCTTCCGCATTTATTACGAAAAATCACGGAGAGGCTTCCGATTTTTTTACGCGGAGACGTTCGATGTAAATACGTATTATTCTTCTCATTTCCGTCTCCGATCAATGGCCAAACAATAAAGTTAAAGGGAAAGCCAGCATTGGTCCAGAGAAAGGGAAAGAAGGCAATGGAGGCAGCAACTCGAGAAGAGCATTAAGATGGCAAAGTTGCCGATGAAACGAGAAATAAGAGGATCGGGAAAGAGTAAGAAGGTGAGACGACGAAGGACTCCCTGTGAGCGCTGGTTTGCGTTCGACGAATTAGCGCTCGGCCCGCACACGCACACACGCACACACGGCTGTTTGTAAATTACAGCACGTAACCGTTCGCGATATAAACGACCTACCAAGGCCGGGGCCCCCAGGAATTCCTTCCATTCTCTGTGCTGCCCGGCTGGCCGCCAGCTGTATCACCTGCGAGCTCGTGCCTCTCGCTCGTGCGGGCCCCCGAGCCAGAGAAACGTACACGTTAAAAAAAAAAAAAAAAAAAAAAAAAAAAATCGCCGAGTTTCGTTGCGTTCTCCAGCCGCCGTTCGCCTCCGCGCCGTATACCCCTTACCAGGCTTAGGCGCACTATATGCAGCACCGATAGCTTACAATTTATACATCGATCTATCTATCCACGTATACAAATGCACTGCCCACTCAATAGCGTTCAATTGCAAACGCTGCGCGTGTATGTATTTACATTCGTGTGAATCATTCCTAAATGCGATTAAAATTCGCGCTTCTACAATAATCGCAAACATCGTCATCGCCAACGCTTCAATCATTAATGTCGCCGGCGATTAAAATTATCACTAAAGACGAGTGTGTGTGCGTTTTTTTTTTTTTTTTTTTTTTTAATTGGATATGAAAATACTTATTTTTTTTTTCGCTTGAATTCATTATCGCGGTTTTCTCGCGCGATCGGAGAGAAACAAAGCAATAACGTTGCGAAAAAATCGGGAGTTCGTATGCACTCGTAATTTCAATGTATATATACGCGGTGCAAGCAATAATAACGACGAGTCCCGCAAAATGGAATATTGCGCACGTAAAATGGGCGTTGAAAAAAAAAAGTTTCTCTCTCTCTGACGACACGTCATCGCGTGCGTGCCGACTATAAACGTGCACTTGCGGAACGCAATCACGGCAAATCGTCGACATTACTTAAGCGTCAAATGATTAAACGAATGAACAAAGTGCGTGCGACAATATTTTCACTCGGTTCTCGCCGCGCTGCGGGAACGCATTGATCGGATGGAATCATTTGTGTGATTAAAATAAAAATTACCTTTCTTTTCGTTTTAATTGAAATTCCAATTGTTTTTTTGTTTTTAATTCTATTTTCATTAAAAAAAATTTAACTTTACGGAGCAGAATTTTTTTTCGTGACGCATATCTGATTCTCCGAAATTGTAAATGTAATTACTGAAAGGATTGATGAACGATATCGTAATTCTGAGATTAAGCCGAAAGCAAATTCGGTGGCAATAAAATTTGCAAATAAAAAACACGAATAAATCGACAGTGAAAAAAGACTCGTAAGATATCGAAAATGCTGAACAAGAATCTTCCACAACTTCCAACTATACATCGATAAAATAGTAAAAAAAAAAAAAAAAGAATATTCATCGTCGATCGGGAGAGTCGATTCATTTGAATGAATCACATCCGTAATTAGAAATATTACAAATCGATTGGCAATTTCCAACGACCGGAAGTGACATCGTTTATATATTATAAACGCAGTAAACTTCGTCGTATTTCAATTTCCTCTTGGCAAACGTTATCGATAGTACTTCGTAATAGCGTAACGGAATTTCAATATCACACCCACTTGTCGAAGAAACTTTGTAGCGGGTGAATACATTTCTCGAGTATTTCATGATATATAGTTGCTAACCGTTCGTACAACAGAGGAATGTGTGAAAACGTTTAAACGTAATCGAAAAAGGTATTGTTGGACGACCCGACCGTCGAATGAACGACTCGTCGTAGCCGTGTGAGACTCGTTTTTTTTTTTTTTTTTTTTACGCTTACGGTGTGAAATAGCGCGGAGAAACGAGGAGCGAAGAAAAACACTTCGCATGCGATTGTTTTCGTAGTTTTATCTTTGAGTTTATAATTAGGCTTGAGCCCCACTCTGGCTGCGCACCCGGTAGATAAGGCTTATTGTGCGAATTATATAAAAGTGTTATAGACTCCAACGGAATAATTAGAATGCCTTTTTAAATGTCTGATTCGTATATTGACCTCCTTTTCGGAAAATTGCACAGCAGGAAATTCTCATGATTTTCTCGGGGTCTCTGAATTTAAAAGAACAAAAAAATCATATGCACCGTTCGCTAACACACATAGGTGTTTATGCGACACCATTGTATCACTGAGATACTGCGACTACGAGATAAAAAAAAAAGGAAAACAAAAAAAAAAAAACAGTAACAAAAATAGTAAATTATGCGATACAAGTGCGAAAAAACTTTAATAAAAAATCCCTTTAATCCATATGGAAGCGTCGGATTTCAACACAAAATACGTTGAATTTATTATTTAATATAAACATAATAATATAATATTGATATTATTTTTTATTTTCGATATATATTTTCAAAAATTTTTTGCATATATTTTTTTAATTTTTCTAATGCGTTTTTCAAAAAATTACAACACTCTAAACATTTAAGACGAAGGATGTTGATGAACTTTGAAGATTATATAAATGCATTCGGACATCGTGGCGACATCGCGATGATTTTCTAATTACCGTAATTTTTGCTTTCTTATTCTGTATAATCCGCACTTCACTCGAATATATATTTATTGAACGAATTTCGCAACACTCGAGTCACCGGCGACGTTCATTACACAGGAGTCAATGAAACCATCGCGATACACCAAGAGCCGAGCAGCTGGAGAAACGAAAGTAAAATTATAACCGCGCCGAACGTTGAATTGGAAGCTCGGATTTAAATACGGGTTGTCTCATTCACGGCCAGGTGTGTGCGCTGCTCATGCTACGCGGCGCGACGACCTTCCCGATGAAATCCGCGTTTTTCTCTGTCCCTCTTGTTCTCGTTCATCCAAACCCCGCGTTCAACTCGTTTTTCTTTCTCTTACGGTGCTACCTATGACGGCCCGCGAGTACCGCGCGACGAGGCCGACCGACAGAAGCCTATCTTCGCATCTCTCTCCGTCGCTCTTTCTTCGTTTTCTCTTTTTTTTATCAATTGGGAACGTTAACATCGATTCCTCCCCCCGATAAGATTTTTTTGCCGTTATCAGCGTCAAGTTTTCGAACACTTCGAGAAAAAAATATTTTTTGTACTTTCCATCCGATCGGTGAAATACTTAATAAATCGAAATTTCGCTAGTAAAAGATCGATAAATGAGTATCAAATTTTATTGCCTGAATTTTTTTTTTTTTTTTTTTTTTTTTTTTAACGCCGATATTTTGGTGTTGCAAATCTGTAATTTGCAGTTACGTTAATTGAGAAACTTCGCAGTTTATAAATTATATACTTCATTTGCTTGTATGCAATGTGAGAATTGAGAGGTTCGACCAGTCACCGGTCTTCTCGGTTTATCTCCCTTCTTTCATTTCGTGTTGCTTTCTGTACCGCTTTAAATTCACGATCAAGCAGCCAGCGCAACGGCAACGGATCGTGATCGACGCTCCCGGCCATCACGAAACGCAAAAGCCAGTTTGCCGGCGTGCGGCACGTTTCTGCTCCGAGAAAATAAAACCTGTTCTACCGTATGTTTCGCTATCACATCCACATTGGATTCTGCAGCAGCGATCGTGCTACCGGCAGTAAACAGCAATATAACAGGGAGAGGCCAAAGCAGCGACCGACAAACCGACGATGCCAGCGGCACAAGCCACGAGATCACAAGCGCGAAAGTGCGCGAGGTCAGTGTCGTCCTCGGTGATGTGTACACAGATGCACGGAGATGCTGATCGCCGATCGAGAAGATACCTGCCGCTGCTCGACACTTTGCAGACCACCCGATTTCGCGAACAAAATGTATTCACAGAAAATCGATAATCAATCATATAAAAAAAAAAAAGAAAATCGTTAGCAATTTTTACCGATTTTTTTAATTGCCAATTTTTTTTCGATTTTTTAAAAACGTTTTTTCGCTTTTTAGTTGAATTGGAGTACCAAACGATTTAATAACGAGTACACTACGTATTTCCATTGAAAATATTATAAATGTTATGTTATGAACAGAATTCATGAAAAAAATGTGTTCGAAAAAAATCTAATCGACCATAAAAAAAAAATCGTTAGTAGATTTTTCCGATTTTTCTTAATTAAATTCGGCATTTTTTTTTTTTTTTATTTCAATCAGAGTACTGAGCTTTTGCATGAATTACATATTGAAAAATCACATCTGCAAAGACTATCTATGTGGATAACGAGAAAAAAAAGCGCTGAGAATGCAAAGTCATAGATAGACACAGAGAATTCGATAGCATGTATGGCGAGTATTACGCACAACTGGAACGAGTGAAAAAAAAAAATATTATACATAAACTCGTTCGCCTGGATACAGAAATCGGTTAAATTAATTTTATGCGTAGCTATTCATGAACTTGTTTATAGTTTTTTCCGTTCCCTTCCGTGTCGCCAATTCATCAGAGACTCCATAAATTTATAACCGTTACGATAACTCTCCGCTATAACGGCTATACGTACGTAATAGACCGGGGCGACTTGAAACATTTTCATGTCGAATATTTTTATTATATGCTTTCCATTTTTATTCTTGTTTACACTATGAAATGACGAATATCCATTAACGTTTTTGAAGAAATTGAAAAATATGAATTTATTGGTATGAAAAAAAAAAAAAAAAAAAATTCCTTTTACTTTAGACAATTTCGTGTCAAAAATCACAACTTCATTCGATTGTACGATGACATTCGTCAAATAGCCCCGGTCTCCTCCACAGTGTTGTTAAGTGGGTAACTTTTATCGCCAGCAATGTTGATACACAATGCGGTGAACACTGTACGTAAACATAACCTGCTATTAGACGATCTAACAATTGATTAATTACGAGAAGATTAATCGCGTTAAATTGCAACCTTTCGTCGCAACAATCACGGGATAAGTTGGTATTATAAAATAGAGTTTACGTACACAGAAGTTGAAGAGAAGGGTTTGCGGCACAGGTGAGCAAGTAATTAGTACGGTCCCGTCGTATGATCGTTTGGCGCGCAACCGTCTGCACGAAGAAAGGTACATTATAACTCGGGTCTGCGGAGGAGACGCGTTTCCAGCCATATAATTGCCCTTTTACCAATTAACGTGGAGCTCTCGCATTAAGAAACGGGTTACGCGCGCGCACCCGTGATAACCTCTCTTGCCTCCTGAGCCCATGCATCACAAAGACCAATTAAATCTCAGCGGAGTTTACGACAAGAGTCGCGTGCTTGAGCTCTCGGAGCTGCGAGAGACTTCAATTTCTTTTTTTCTACTCAGTCGCGTCCGGTCTTTCTGTTGATGCAACAACATTTCTTTTTTAAATATATAGAAATCAAATGCGAGAAGAGATGCGGAAAAGTTTTTCGCGTATTGCGTTTTTTTGTTATACATTTTTTTTCAATGTATTTGACGGAATTTGTTGCCTTTCAATCGGTGCAACAAACAAGCGCCATACGTCTATAGAATTAATCTGAATGAAAGCAAAGTTGCGATATCAGCATTGCTTAATCTTTGAGAGCCTTTCGCCTTATGTAAGAACTTGAGGTTCGGTCAACGATAATTGCAATGCTGGACCGACACGCTGCATATTACTTTTCGCGCAAATTTAGCGCTCTTTTTTGGAGCGTTGAAAATCATTTTAAATTAAATGCAACCGGAAATATTTCATTTAAAAACATCGTAAATTAATCAAAAATAAAAGTACTGTCTGTTAAATCTTTCGTAAATGTAACGAAATGATTTGCGTTGAAATGGCAAATTTCATAGGAACATTTTTATAATCAATTTAATAATTCATCGAATATACGCGATTTTATTCATTAAAACTTTCAATACCGATCGATTTTTTTTTTTTTTTTTCGAATACATATTTATAATTTTTTTTTCGCTAAGGCAATAGGAACAAAACATTCGAACGCTGTACCACATTGGTAATTTTGTGAACTCCCCGCATATCGTAAAAATTAGCATAGCGTTAACCCTATGTACACCAACCTACGGATTTTGCATACGATATAATTATGCAATTTTCGAGGGTCGAATCTCCTGATACTTATAAATGTATACATACATTTGTTCCTTTCATTTCTGCGTTTGATCAATCGTTGCAGCATCCAACTGGAGTAACGCTGTAAGTATAAATTGAAAGTCGCGCTCGTGATTATCATTGTTTGTTGTCGAGACTGTGATCAACATTTGATTTGCAAATTGGATCGTTGCGTCTGTATCACTTCAAGACGTGTAATTTTGGTTTGCGAGCAAACAATTCGTCGACTTGTTACGATCGGTACGTAATTAATTTTTGCCGAAGGCGTTGGTGTACACTGCAATTTGCGGGGTACAGAATAATGCAAGAGGCATCGCGATACAGTGAGATTTTGATTGATGTCTGCGATCGACGATGTTTCTCGTCAGGAAAATTGCTATTGCTATTGAGTAATCGAATTCTATCGCAATTGCAACCAATCTCTCGGTACCAGCGATCGACTACTAATTGTAGTTACCTTTCTATACAAATCAATACTTAGCGTTGCCAATTCGTACTTAACGTGACGAGAGTTTTATTAACGTAGTCTATAAAAAAGCGCATTAAGTTTGTTGCGAAAAAACAATTCGTACTGATCGTTAATTGTTTACTTTCGATAGTTGATTAACCCTCCGTCAGTACTCTGGGGATTTGAATTCTTGATTAGGATTTCAAA
The DNA here is from genome assembly GCA_934046635.1 of Buathra laborator. Lineage (NCBI taxonomy): Eukaryota > Metazoa > Arthropoda > Insecta > Hymenoptera > Ichneumonidae > Buathra > Buathra laborator. The sequence goes on along the minus strand of OW203895.1, from coordinate 17,463,851 downwards.
GGATTTTGAGCTTTAAATTTTTTTTTTCTTATGGTTACTTTTTAAGGTGTCTTTTGCGTAACCTAATAGTCGGTTGAGTCATATGTTAAAAAATAAATAAAAAAATATATATAATAATATATATTTTATTTATTAATAAAAATTCAGAGTTGTGGATTTTTTTTTTAATTTCAATGTCGGCTGTACTTTAAAATTGCCAGTGTGATGAAAGAGGGTTAATCAAATTCGCAGCGATTTTTATCGATTTTTTTTTTCTTCCGAAAGAGAAATCCGAACCGCGAATCCGGGAATCCGTGACCTATCCTCCAATGAATTATACTTAAATCGCGCGATTATAATCGTTTGGTTAAAGAGATGCGAGTTTCCAAGTTAACATTACAATTAAACGTAATCGCTTTAACCCGTTAACAATCACTTGGAAAACACGGCCATTTGTTTGCGTATAAAAAGCGGACGTGTTCAGAAAAAATATTAACTTCATTAAAACACAAAGTGCCAAAGAAAAAACAATTGAAAACAATGGTGCGACAAATAATTTTTTTTAAATTGATTAGAAAATATTGCTATTGACATTTTTCCTTCGATCGTAAGAAGTTATTAAAAACACAAGGTTAACGACAGGAATTTGAAAAAAAAAAAAAAAAAAAATTGACGATTTGACTCTCCCATTTCGTTAAACAAATTGAATTTCACGTTCTCCTTCGAGGCTCCATCTTTGACTATCGACCAACTTGTCTTCGTACGCCATCTTCCTTATACCACACCCCTCCATCCCTCCCTTAACTTGTTTTTTTGGCAAGCATATTGCATATAAGGATTTACAACCGATGCAACAGTAACATCCGAGAGCCTCGGTGCACACAGACTTGCGCACTCAGCAACCCGGCGTTCAAAAATAATCAAACGCCTTTGAACTTTCGACATTCCGATGACCGCGAGGTCGATAATGCAACGTGACCATTTCCACCGCCAGACCGCGGCCATTCGGCAACCAATGAATATGATCGACGTCTCAGACCGACAGTTTCTTCGATGCGCTTCCATCGAAACGATCGCATCAATTTTCTTCCTATCGTTCGTAAAATCCGCGATATTTTGATAAAATGATTCCCTAAATTTTTCGTTGTTTTATCTGATGAATATAATTTAACAATAAAAAAAAACTGTTATAGTTAATTATACATATTATATCGGAGCCGCGAAACGTTTAGTCGGAAAATTTATTGGAGCGATTAAATACTCCGCGAGTCATCTCTCTTTCGCTTCGAATTTTTGCGGAAATACAGATACATGTAAAAGCTCTCGGAGGAACTTTTTACTTTTTTTTTTAATCGCTTCGGTTGAGACCAACGGCTGTGCATAAACCTGCGGTGGGAATCGAGCGAAAACCGGGAAGAAAAAATCTGTGTAGTTGAAAGAGAAAGAAAGAGAAGACATTTGTACGATACTTCTCTTTCCGTTGCGTTCGTTGATCGCTCGAGTGCACGTCGCGGTTGAGTTGTGAACGTGAAACACGAAAAAAAACCAATAGAACGAAACAAAAAAAAAATAAAAGAAAATAAGTACGTGTATAAATAAAAGTAGTATGGTGCTGGAAATAAGACTGGTGTTGCATTCGAGGCGTCGTGTGATCTCTCGGGCGCGTGGTCCATCGGTGAGTTTCACGGCGCTTCAACAGAAATACCTGCAATTTCTCTTTCCACGACTCGTCTATACAACTTTTTTTTTGTATGAATTCGCACAATGTTGTCGTCGTTCCTCCGTTCATGCAAACTTTCATACTACATAACTACAAACGGAATGTCTGCAATACATTATTACTGCAATCCGTACGATACCATTGATAAAATAAGCACACAGCTTGGCATCGAAAACTTTGTGATTTTTTCTTTTTTCTCGACTTTTTTCAACTCTATAGACAGTTTTTATAACTTGTCGGATCTTTGAATGGCGTCTGCGAGAGATCGATACGAATAAAAATATTTTCCTCGGAAAAATATTTCGTTTCGTTAAAAGACTCATAATTTTTGCAATGAGTGCGCCACGGGTCCCCGTAAATAAAAAAATGACAATTTTTAATATATCGTAAATCAATTTTTTAGCAAATTTATTTTATAGCGTGAGAAATATTTTGTAATACGCAAACGCTGGAAGGATAATGCATTTTTCGTAAATAAGTAGTACTAAAAAAAGACATAATATATATACGTATTTCTTTCTTTTTTTGAACAATTGTTTACGAGAAATCTTCGCGTATGCGATAGATATAGAAGATTCAATGTCTGTATTGTGTACCTCTCGCGTCAGAGTTTCTTTTTCTGCATCACTCGACCTTTCCATACACCGTGGTAATACCCGGACGCTTCCCACGCGCGATTGAGCTAAACACTCCCGAGTCTTCTAATACAGCGGTTACATATAGATGTGCAAGAGAAGTCACACATCCGCGCCTCGTAATAGCCTGCAACTCGTTCGTGTGAAATCATAAATACGAGACTCGAGTGCGTAGAGAATCGTGTGCAGAGAATTAAAAAAAACCAGAGGTAAAAAATGGAAGAGAGGAAAAGAGAGGAAAAAAAAGAGACACACGGGACACACAAGTTATCCGCCTACCAGCAAGAAAAACGCCTACCCGGGGCTGAGGCTCGTGAACATTTGTTTTTTTGTCGAGTTCGATACTTTGTCTCTCTCTTTCGCTTGCCAATTCTCTCGATCAGACACGTACCTAGTAGTTCGTACGGCCGATCGAACGGGCCGCGTAACTCGCATACGTAATTAGAGAGGGACCGCGGGTAATTCATCGGGGCTTCGACACCCACCAGCGGCCACGTGCTGCTTACGAAGCATTCGATTTTCTTCGCCGACGAACGCTATCTTTCGTTAAATCCGTTTTTCCGTGACCTCTCGAATATATTGCTTTTCAGTGCACTTAACAATTGATTCAGCGATTTTTTCGCCACTTTTTTTTTTTTCTCTCCGCGTTAGTTTATCGTTTATCCGGTTTATTCATTGATTCTATTCTTTGGGATTTTGCATTCCCAGCGAAAGGTGAGATTCCGAGTGAACTTTGAATACTTCTCAATGGGATAAACATCGGAAAAAATCGTCCATATGGAAGGTCCTAAGAACATTAATTTTGCACAATAATACATAAAACCAAAAAGTTATTTAAAAAATCGGAAATAAAATGCTTAACGAATTATCCGGCAAACTAACTTTTTTTTCACAGAAATTCATTCGTTACTTTTTCTGAATAAAAATAATTTTTATTAGAGTTTTCATAGATTCCAATTTTTTTTTATCGATAGAACGTTACGAATTTTCAATACTTTTTCACAAGAAAAATTACGCGTTACACTCAAGAAGTTTCCGAGTAATTGATCTCACGTATTTACTAATACCGATTAAGCGTTTGTTGAGAAACGGAATTTCCGAAAATTAAAAAAAATGTATAAAAATTTCATATAAAATTAGAAAAATGAACGAATTTAATTCCGCTAAAAAAAAATCCGGTTATCGGATTATTTGTTGAACAGTTTTTTACCGAAATTATTATTATAGTGAATCAATGTTTTTAGTACTTTTTGCATGTTTGAAATTTTTCAGATTTTTTATCCGATTGCGAAGTATGCGAAATTCTCTGAGAGTCTCACTTTTTCCTGAGAATGTCACGATACATCCTCCGTAATTATTGAATTCTTTTAGCAAAGTATCGCTGAATATAAATCCGAATTGAAAAAGACACACGCGGAAGTTTCAGCCGGTCGAGCGTCCTTCTTCGTGTTCATTAGGCTAATTAATGCAATCTTCGCGCATTCCCTGAGAAATGTTATTTCATTCAGATAGATACTGGAGACAGATAAAGCGCTCCGAGTTCCACAATAATGCATATTGCTATGCATTTATTCTCGACCTTCTGTTTTGTATTTTTCATCGCGATAGATGCGTATTTCACAAAAAGCAATCTCGTTGAATAACATAAACAAACCGTACTTCGCAGAACCGTAATTGTTTTTTCCCAAAAAAAAGCAAACAAAACCGCGAAGTAAAGTAATTTAAAGAATAAAACAAACAAAATGGTAATAATGCGTTGAATGGATCGCGCAATAACCGCGCTGTGAAACGTTTTAAACAGTTTCCTCGTTAAACTCCAATTAAATTATATATTGCAAAAAAAATCGACGAAGTCTCATTTTTCGTGTTGCGCGATTAAAATTATGAAAAAAAAAATAAATAATAATGTTTACAATATTTAATACAGGAAACATTTTTTCGCTCGTGGTAATGGTATTCCCTTTTATAATGCGACGAATTAATAGGCTTTCACGGTTGAAAAAAATGCTTCATCACGCTTCGATTTTAAATAAGATATATCGTCGAAGCACGAGAGGCCAGCAGACATATAGTTTGTTGGTAGCGTGGTGTATCAGCATCAACGGCAATTGACGACACGCTCAGCCGTATCTTCGCACTTGCGAACGCCTGGAGCTCGTTATTGCGACGGTAATTGCTCCGTAGCTGTAACGAAAATAAATGAAAATGCAGGTGAGTCCGCGCCGAAGAGGGGCAAATGCAAGGACGACGTACCTGTCGGCGGAAGATCGAGATTCTCGAGCCATTCGTATGAGGGGAAAGGCTTGTAGCGTAACACCTTTGCATCAACGCAAATCGTTGCTCGTTGATATGCCGGCGGGAAGCAAAATTCCCGATGAATTCGATCGATTATCTCCGTAAGCGTTTGCGTTATAAGTAGACATGTGCGGTGAAGAAACTCGCTAAAGTACTGTTATAATGTTGCATTACACGAGCAAGAAAAATAAAAAAAGTAAATAACAAAAAAAAAAAAAATCGTAAAGAAATTATGCGTAATTGATTTTTATTAATTTACATTCATATAAAAAATAATGATGATACAATAACATAAATAAATTATATTATTATTTCTTTAATAATAATATATAATTTAATTAATAATAATATATAAAAAATAAAGTCAGTAATAATCTGAGAGTTTTATTAAATTCCGAAGTAACTCTACTTTAATATAAATTGAATTTTTTTCAATGGCAATGCGAAGCTTCGTAACAATAGGATTTTCTACATTTTTTACAATAGCCGACTTAATGTTTTTTTAAATTATTTTTTTCATCCGAGGGCCGTAAATTTCGCTCGTCTGATAATTAACTTTTCTCTTCTGTCGAAACTCTTCTTTTGCTTCTCGAGATCTCGTTTCCTCTTCACGGCGTCTCTCAACTTCCATTCTTTACCCGAAGAGCACTAGTCGCGTAATTATCGTTTAATCAGTGTGAAGGAGCTTCGCCCGATTGATTTTATTCGGTAGTCCTGTCGTCACGAGAGCCGAGTACCCGCTGGTCCGTTCGCTGTCGAGAGCTTACTGACTCGCGATATAATTGGAAAATGTCTCGTCCACTCGCGTATTAATCCTTAATTAACGATTTAATTGTGAGACAACATCTATTCGCCTTCAAACGCGATCGTTCGCTTTGGAGTAACTCGTCGAAGCGGAAATGAACACAGTTTTCGCTCGTCAACTATAAGCATTAAGTATTAATGGCTCGTAATTATTTGGAATGCAATTATAAGCAAAATTTTATCAGAAAAATTAAAATATAATAATAATAATAATGGAACAGCGTATTGTATGCAAAAAAAATATCACTCACGACAAACGGAAGTAAAAGAAAAAATCGTATTTCTCTACGCACTTACGACGCAATGTCGATAGAAACCGTAAAAGGGTTTTTCAAGGTCCGAATCGATTAATCAATATTAGCTTCGTCGTTGTATACCGCCTTCGTCGGCGTCAACGTAACACGTTGCGTTAGTCCATTGCTCACCCACGGATCGATATTTCGATACATACAGTAGTATCTCATCGTCGCTGTAATAATAACTAATAACCCATAAGTCCCAATATTGTATCCCTTACCGGCACTATACCGAAAAATCGATCTTATAGCTCTACGAAAAACTTTTTTATTCCGTATACTTCGAACTCCACCGAAATTTATTCTCAACTGAATACGAAAAGTTTTTGCTATAACGTAAATGATCTTAAAAAAAAAAAAAAAAAAAAAAAAAAAAAAAAATACGAAGAAGTTTTTCCGCTAAGCGAAAAGGCCAATCGCGCATTTTCGTTTATATCGTTCTCGATCCCTTGAAATTTGCTTCTTACCCACGATAAGTTTGGGAAAAACTTTTTTTTATCTCTCTCCCCTTATAACAATTTTCGCAGTCGATAAGTTTCGATACCTCTGACTCATCGATTGCACGATGTACTAAAATAACGTATTGTTAGTCGAGCGAATATTCATTCATTTCTTTTTGCACGTTGCTTTCAGACCCTCGACTTTGACCGCGATGGCCTCACGAAATTGAAGAAAGCTATAAAAGCGATACACAACTCGGGGAACGGTGAGTAATGCAACAGGTAGATCAATACTCTCTGTTTAATGGTATAGAGGTATGTTATGTTCTATAGGTATGTATGGTACTGTTTCCTGTTTACGGTGACCGGATGTACGCTCGCCAGTGGGTACAGGTACACGTGACGGAACTATCCGAAGGAAGGAAAAAAAAAAAAAAAAAAAAAAAAAAAAAAAAAAAAAAAAAAACAGATGTGACGATAACCCTTCGAAAAAAATACCTATAGTAAAGTAAATCGTTACACGCTATTCTCTCGTCGCATCGAGTGTGAATTATGAATGAATGTCGCCGTGCAAAAAAAAAAAAAAAGTACGGTAAGCCATCATTTTATCGATCGCAAGTAATTTCATGCATATTTTTTCGCAACGTTTTTTCCACACCGGTTGCATTTTTTTTTTTTTTTTTTTTTTTTTCACATTTCGAATACATCGAACGCGCGCACTCGCTATATCACGATAGATTGGATGGATGTACATTTGATAGACCAGTATACAGTGAGAAAATAATTTTTTTTTGTGGTTAATAAATTTATAAATTGGATACTCCGAATTAAATATTTAGTTATTTTTAATGTATATTAATAATTTTTAAAACATATAACAATTAATATAATCGTTCGTATATATCGGCAGAAATTCCACCGCAGAACTTTAAAAAAATTCCAAAAAACTCGAATCAACTTCAGTTAATTAATATAATGGGGTTTAGCGATATTCCGAAAATTTTAGAAATACTGGGAACATTTCGCGAATCGAGATCGGCGCGAGAATTAATAATAATTGATATAATGTTCTCTCTAATTATCTCCGACAATATTCCATCGTCGTTATTATTCAAATTTCGTACTATCAATCCCCAACAATGTCCATTGTGACACTCGATAATTAAACGTAAATGAGTATTTCTTATCGATCGTCGATATCAGAAGAAAAAAAAAGATGGAATGCTATTTCGTCGTGTCGGCTTTTGAGTTCGAAATATTTTACGTTCACTGTACAAAAAACGATGAATTTTACGAACTCGTCAATTAAAAAACCTCAACCTGTAAATTTACGAAACATTCCTAAAATTCAAAAAATAAATTACATTAAAATTACCAAATTTTTCGGTATGTCGCAAAAAAGTTTCAAATTTCAACATATATTTGTTTGAAATTTATTACGGTTCATGTGTAAAAGGTTCCAATTCCGGAAGTATTTTTTCTATGTAACTTTCCGTCAGCACGCTAAAGATTTCAAGTGATCGTCAACAATAAAATTGAAAAAATTTATCTACAAATTTCAATTTTTATTAATTAATATTTTTATATTTGGCTTAACCAACTATTAAATGTAAAACTTGCCTATGCCTACGAAAAAAAAAAAAAAAAAAAATGGAGCCTCGGAATACTGTGAAAACTTAACGAAGACGATCGTTAAGACGCCAAAGACCCCCAATGTGGATACTGAAGGTCCGAAAAAAATGTGCGCTGACGGCGGTTCAAAAAGCTATAATTTACAATCAAAGCCCAAAATTACTGGACAAATAAAATTCGAATCGCAATTCATCGCTCCGTAATCCCACCCCTGAAGCAACGAGCGCGCATTGCGTACGATTAATCGTACGTCCGGTCCGCGTTGGTCGGACTCCGGGGAGAGTTCCTTATCGCTCGGTAATAAAGGGTGAGGCAAGGACCTCGACCGATACTCTTTGGGTCATGTGTACGTGGTACACACACGCGATATCGCGCCCGTCGCGCGTGTAACGCGGGGCTCCAGAGGTTTTTCTGTGTGCGTCGGATTGGTTGGAAAGACCAACCGGCCGACGAAGCAGACAGATCGATTTCTCTGGCGCCCCGTGTGCTCTTTCGCTATGGTTCGTCACAGCCGACCCCCCTGCACCCCAGCGCTCGCCAAAGCGCGCAAGCAAACCCAACCTAACCAAACCCTCGTTCTCGACGCATTCACCCCGTGGTAATGGGGCAACCGCCGCCCCGTACACTAGTAGTAGTAGTAGTAATACGTATCCCCCGGTTGAACGTTACGCTACTACGTTCGTCCATAAAGAAAATTCACACAAAGAAATACTACGACTCATACCACAGCTCTCAATGTGTATTGGTAGCTGCATCGTTGCCTCGGCCAACGTACCTTACGCTCCGTCGCATTATGTGTCCTATCTTTGTACCGTATATTTATTTTTAATATTTTTTTCACACCCCACGACACACCCTTCACATTTTTTTTTTCATTCAAAGTATATTGCAATTTTTTCGCTGTTTTCAAGAGAGTTATACGTGTACATCACGTGAACGATACCACACTCCGTGGGCGTATTTACCTCGAGTACCGGAAACGGAATACGAAATGTGTACATCGAGTTTCTGAAAAACGCGATTTATCGACTAGAAAAATTATGCAAATTTAATTTAAACATCACTTTCTTGCGGGTTATTATTATGCAATTAGACGCGGTCGACGAGAATTCTAATTTTTTGGTAACATTTCTAAAAAGCATTCGCGTCTTTTTTTTTAATGAAATTTGAAGGAATCAATGAGTATTGCACTCTCGATATATCTGATAAATTTCAGGCTGATATTTTGACGCAAATTCAATCTCTGTAAGTTTCGTACTTTATTAAAAATGTATACAAAGTATTAGCTGAATAGATCGCAATTTGCTCGATTCCGGAACTATAGCATTTTTTTTATTCGATAATTTCGCGCGCATAATATTTTAAGGATTCGGTCGACTGCAAAAAATTGCGTAAAAAAAATAACAACGAAATATATTTACGGAAATTAAAAAAAAAAACAATGAGCAATGACCGCTTAATATACGTAATAAATTTCAGTGCGGTAACTTAAAACGTTTTCAAGTTATAAAGGTTTTAAATTTTTCTCGGTTAATACATATACATTCATCCAGAATTTTTTTTAAATACGATTTTTCGACGTTTAGAATATTCTAAAAATTTCATTAAAATCTCGAAAATATATTTTTTCAAACCAAAACAAAGTTTCCTCTACGAGGAAGTAAAATGAAAGGTATTCGTGACATTAATAACGTTCAGTCTCTGGTTCAGGATGTATGGTTTCCACGTGCGAACTTAAATAACTCCGGCGGTATAGCATTGGTTTAAGCGACGTTTCCAACCCGTCTTTCGTGTCGAACGAGGCGTGTAAACTCTTCTTTCTTTCTTTTTCCTCCCTCGTTATTTTTCCTTTTCCTTCTCTCTATCGTATTCTCGTTCTGCTCGCATAGCTTTCCCGAGCGCGTGCTGGCGGCTATCCGCACTGGACTGGCAAAGATAAACTACGGTTACGCCCTCCCGCTTCCGACTCCCGGCACTTCTGCATGATTTTCATTCTGTTCTTTTCTTTTTTTTATTTTTTCTTTTTTTCTCTCACGTTATTTAATATTTTTCTGTCTCGTTATCCGTGCGACGATTTACCAGACGGCAACACGCCCAACAGAGAAAAGGTGAAATTGCTGTTGGAATTTTTATCTCTTATCGCTGGCATTCGTTCATCGGAGTCTTTGACGAATTTGCAGTGTCACAGAGGGCGGCTAGCCAGCCGTCTCGACGAACGTTTGGAGTACGTACTCCGGACCCCGCTTGAGCCTCTCAGTTTTTTGCAGAGTCAACACTGTCGAAGAGCAGTCAGGGTGAAGCAGCTTGGGGAACTTCGTTCACTCGAGAAGTCGGAACCCTTTTTCCTTTTTGTCCGTATTGTCGCTTAACCGTTTTAATACAGCATTTAAGGCGATTGCGGAAGTCCTTCAATACTCAAACAGTTATATCCGCGATTAGAGTCCGCAAGGAGTCTAAGCATCTTTACGATACTCCGAAGACATTTCTTTGACGGAATTATTGAGATGATACAGCGGTCGCTTTCGTTTTTCCATCGTTTTTCTTTAATAATCTCCGAATAGTAGTTTATTATTATTTCTGAAAAATTCCTTAAAGTAATCTGAGTCCGTAGACTTACATACGAAAAAAAAAAAAAATCATCATATCGGTAGAAAAAAATGAAAAAATAAAATAAGTTATGATACGAAACAAAATTTCCTTGAAAAAACGATATTCTTCCGCATTGTTTGGACCAAATCTGGTGCCATTTGCTTCAAAGAATTTGGCGCTTTTCCCATTCTAAGCGGCTTTTCTTCATCCCCCTCTCGGGAAACCCTTCTTTTCCCTTCTTTTTCGTCCCGATATTCGACAGCAAATCGGATACTTCGCCTAGCGACGTTCGTACCGAGGATCCAGCGGCGGCATTTTATCTCATAACGAACGCGTCTATACATATACGGCTATAGTTTGCCGCTTGGAGCAAAAGCGTGAAGCGCTGAAATGTGCCCTATAGCGAGCCAAGCAGCCGTTTGCCACCGTCAGACAATAGGCCCCCTTCGAGACAGTCGATCTATTCGATATAACGTCGAAACTACGAAACGGAAATTCCGTTACGGCTCTGTGCAGCCAGTAAATAACTACAGTATATGAGTGCTACGCACGGGTCATTTGTGCGGATTGTATCTTTATGTACAAACCTCGTATGCGGTACAATTCCGATTGTTTTGTCTAAGAGCGTCGTGTGCTGATATTCACCTGCCTACCGCTGCATCTATATGACGTTTTCCCGACGCCGCAAATTCCATTCGTCGATACAACGATTGAGGGCATCGCGATCATTTTTTTTTTTAATCGCGCATCTCTGCAAAATCTTAGCGAATTCATTCATTAGCCGCTTGCAAAGGATGTGATTATGAAATTTTTTCCGAAACCACTTAATTCACCGGAAGTTAAGCTTCGACGGAGATCCAAAGTGAAACGCAATGTTCCATGAGTGCAAATGCCGAAGGCATTTGTGGATAATGCGAATTCTCTCGACGTGATATTCGCCCATCGAAAAAAGAAATTGGCAAGATTAATGAGAAAACTTTCATCGAGATTAGCTTCGCTGTGCAGAGACCTCCCCCTGAGAATTATATCTTTTTCGAAGAGAATTTTCATCAAATTCGGTTGAGTAACTTTTCGGAATCGTTGGTCGCTGTTTCCTTCTTCCGGAAACTTAATATGATTGTAAAACTTTTGTTGAAGTACGTTGATTAAGCTGTTTTATTTAATTAATACGACTTTTATTCGCATTTTATTTCAATAAACGAAATTGCTTTCAATTGCGAGTCATATACTGAAAGGAAAAGCAAATTTTATTTTATTAATCCGATCGCAATTAAACGGCTCTTGATGTATCAGTAATTCGAAAGAATTAAAGAATTTATCGATAGCGTTGTTCGTTAAAAATTAACTGAATTTAATTAGTGAATGTCGGGGGATGAAAAAAAATTGAAAAGCAAGTAAACAATAGTTTTTCGATAAAAACAATTTTATTGATAATAATAATTTTCTATTAAGGGGCGGAATCCCTTTTATGCAACTAAATATTAAGTTGCATAAATATTTTATGCAATCCCTCTTAATATTTAGTTGCATAAATATTTATTAAAAAAAAGCCCCTTGCTGCCCTTTTTTAAAGAAGGGCAGCAAATTATTAAAAAAATTTTTTTTTTTTTAAAACCGCTAAATTTCGCAATTAAAAAATAATCTGCTGCCCTTTTTTTTTTTAAGTGCAGCAAATTATTTTTTAAATGCGAAATTTAGCGGTATTTTTTTTTTCTACGAAATTTACGAAAAGTAATAAAAGTTCCATGAAAAGGATAGTTGCGTCGATTTCACGTTACTTCGAGCGCCCGATGAAGTAAATTCCAAGTGCGAAAAGAATTTCGATCACCCACCCTACGGAAGTATCCTCGTTGTTGAACTCGTGTCGGTAAACGTGGAGATCACCCCGAGAAGAGTGGTGAGTTGCTATGGTTGCCGATGGCAACCCAGAGAGCAGCGATCACGCCACCCTTCCTCGCTGTCGTCGCTCGTCGCGAAGCCCCACGGTACATATTCTCAACAAATATATTCGTCGTCGGCGATATTACTTCATCGCAATCCGCCGATATTGACGAATAATGAATACGTTTTTCCAATCGCGTGTGTCGCCGACGTGTCCAAACCAAACGTTCCGCATAGTCGTGTGAGAGGCGCCCTATTGTCCAGGAGCAATGACCATACGAGTCTCAATGAAAAATCTATAACACGAAAAAAAAAAAAACAAAACAAATAAAAAAAGTTTATAAACCAGTAGTGCACTGGACGCTTCGAGTCTATCCTGAAGCATCGATCGACAAGTAATCGATACAAAACTACTCAATCAATCCATCGCGAGTTTGTTCAATTTCTTTTTTCTAATTCTTTCTTTATTTTCAACGTTCGCGCAGAATTCGATAGGAAACCCGCCGGATAGTCGTTTTTTTTTTGTAGACTTATTGATAAATATCGTTTTTTGTTCTTCTTTGCTTGCAGCTCACGTCGACAACGAGGTGTACCTTGGAAGGGCATTGGAAAGACTCGGCGATGCTGCACTCAAGGAACAGGAGCCCGATATCGGCGCTGCGTTTCTCAAATTCGCTGTTGTCACGAAGGAACTCAGTGCCCTCATGAAGACTCTGGTAAGATAGTCAAATATTTTTCTTCTCATCTCAATTTTTTTTTTAATGAAAATTGTCAATAAAAAAAAATCTATCATTTTATCGTGAAATTTTATGATTTTTATCATTTTAATTAAAAAAAGAAATAATACGAACTAATTTCGCACGGACCTTACAATTTTTCTTTTATTGTTGATGCAGAATTTTTTATTTTATAGTAAAAAAAAAAAAATTCTAATTAATTCGGACAGACCTTAGAACTTTTTTTTTATTCTCGATGTGCAAATATTATATTAAGGATTCTGAGATCGAAAAGTACGGGTATTGATCGAATGAACGAATAAAATTCAAGGGACGAGTTTCGTGGTTGGCAAACGTTTTGTGTCCTCCTGGGCACTCCTTCTTCGCGTTTGACATACGCGGAACAGTTATATTACTCTCGTGCGTGTCTTCGCTCATTGATATTGCTCGTTAGTCGCTACGCGCGAATTCGTCCCCTCGACTTTACCTTATTAGTCGCCGAACGTTGCGTAACTCGCCTCATATCTTATTCGAAACGCGTTTCCGCTCATCTTCCTTCGTATATCCTCCTCATTGAAGCCCTTATCTCATAATCTCTCCACGTTTGTTTCCGCGATTGATGGTCAAGTTCCGTTTTAATCCTTTCAATGCCAAATTTTGATTATTTATCATCGAAATTTTGCCATTTAAGAAAATATGGAAAATCGATAGATTCGCGATGTTTTTCTCTCCCGAAAAATTATGTGTAATCATGAAAAAAAAATCAGGAAAACCGTATTATTCAAGAAGAAGCAAAAGAAAACTGAAAAAATTGTTCGATTTTAATATTAATAAAAAAAAAATTGGATAAATTTTGCCATTTAAGGATACAGTGAAAATCGGTAGATTCATAATTTTGCTCTCTCGCGAAAAATGATGTTTTCATGAAAAAAAAAAAATTAGATAAATTGATTTTATTAATAATTTCGTTTTATTTTATTAATTTTTTTATTTATAATTTTTTTATTTTTTATTATAAGTCCGATACCGAATAAATCTATTTGCCGTACCTATCTGCTGTCGAATGTCGATTTTATTATGATCACTTGAGTACGTGTTGCGACGAAATACTTGCAGCATAAATCCATTAGTGATAAATAATGATCTCTCTTCCATCGTCTTGATAAATGGTCACTGTCCGAAATAAAATGTTTCGTCACTTCCGCTTTCACCTCTCGGGATTCCATACGCGAGGTTCTTCAAGATATAATACGAAGAGTAGTCGTATCGATCGCGTGCAAACTCCACCAGAGCCACCGCAACGCTTCCCGTTGCCGTGGCCCTGATATGTTTTTGTTGTACATGCGTATGTATGCATATTGTATATATATATCTTTACCTGTATACGGTTAGCCGTATACATAGGTCTCCAGTCGAATTGTCCCGAAGCGCACGGTCGATTAGGGAATACCAGGAGATAAACGTATCCTTGGCCCAAATTCCGGCAACACGTGGCCACGCCTCGTCACGTCTCGCGACTACGATAAATGTCACACAAAAAAAAAAACTATTAAACATTCTTTCCTCATTTCTCCGCTCGAGCAATCGGGGAAAATGAAAATTTTAAAGAAATTTACGTGTAACCAATATCGACACTGTATCGGACAATGCGAAAGAAAAGATCGATACGAAAATCAAGCTTAACCCTCCGGTAAAAATTTATTTAATTTCGCTACGATTTTTAATTTTTATAAAAAATTACTTTTCAATATTTGACTTAACCAATTATTTGAGTAACCAATATCGACACTGTATCGAATAATGCGAAAGAAAAAATCAATACGAAAATCAAGTTTAACCCTCCGGTAAAAATTTATTTAATTTCGCTACGATTTTTAATTTTTATAAAAAATTACTTTTCAATATTTGACTTAACCAATTATTTGAGTAACCAATATCGACACTGTATCGAATAATGCGAAAGAAAAAATCAATACGAAAATCAAGTTTAACCCTCCGGTAAAAATTTGTTTAATTTCTCTACGATTTTTAATCTTTATTGATAATGATTTTTCTGTATTTGACTGAACCAATTATTGGGTTATTATATTACACATCGTGAAACGATAGAATTTTTTTTTATCGAACTATCGCGACGCAAAGTCTGAAAAATACGTGTACTGTCGGAGGGTTAATAATTTCGTTCTTTTATTATTAATTTACGTATGAAAATACTATTTCCTTAAAAAAAATAGTTAATTCACTAATACGCGAAATAAAAACTATTAAATTTAGTTATTTGATAAATTTTGAAAAAATGAAATACAGAAGTTTTACATAATTAATGAGCAAATTATTTCGAAAAAGAAAAAATTTACGGAAGATATAAATTCGAAATAAAAAAAATTCTCAACTTTTTAGGTTGAAAAATAACGATGTTATCATTCAAGACTTCGTGAAGAACGATATGCATAAAAGTTTTCTCATTTATCTGAAATACCCAAAATACCGAGGCGAATAGACGACCACGAAGAAGTAATGCGAAGAACGTGTAATGCATTGTATAGGGGTACAATTTTTTTTCATTACCGCAATAAAACTTTGTATACATTCGCATATAGGGGTATAGAAACAGTAACAGCGGGGGATTCCCCGTCCGGATCGGCTGTTTTTCTGTTCCTCGATGAATTATATTCGTTATCTTCGATATTATTCCGAAAGAATTACGAGAGGATCCACGAAGTACAAAGAACTACAGTAGGGTCGGTTTCTTATCGAACTTATCGGAGCCGAAGTTTCATTGTCTAATCTCACGTTTCGTAAAATATCCACAAAGAAAAACGTGGGGAAGAGAGACCCGATGTTCGAGAGGATTCATCGACGGCGGGGGGGAGACTGCATTCTATCGAACGGAACGTTTCCTATTATAGTCAACGTCCTGTGTAAGCAAAAAAGAAAAACTCTAACAGCGAGTGAGTCACACTCCAGACAGCAGGAGAAAGAGGTTTTCGATGAAGGAGTAGGATAGAGAAACTGAAAAGCGAGTTCGGGATGATCGTAGGGTTTCAAGGGGACGCAGAGAGGACTCGGGACGAGGATGATCCACCCTCATACTTTAGTCGTCATACACGATATATATTTCGCGAGAAGTACGCGCGGAACGGCACGAGTAATCGTTTAATCTCGTGCGCCAAAACCGTTTAGTTTCTCGTCGAAGATGTGACGAACGAAATTTCATACCTTCTCGTGAATTAAAATCCCGTTTATCGTAGACGGAGGGGAAGGGAGCATTCGTGTCTCGGTCTGGCGATTCTCGTCAGTCTACCTGTGTATACACACCGTCGCTTTCGTCCTCAGCATCCCGTGAAAGGTGAAATTCAAGGAGAAATCTCACTACTCACCTGTACCTCTCGTGTGCCATACGGAAGGCCGATGCTATTACACGAGCGCTATCAACGCTTTTAATTGAACGAAACACGAATGCGGAGGTAGAAAAATATTATTAACAACAAAAGAAAATTAAAACAGCCGCCGGTAACTGCTTTGCTTCCTACCGTATTATTATTTTTTTATTTCTTCGAAAAAGGTCAGCTGCAGTGGAATATGAAAATCATGCATAATTCATTTATACATCTGGATATTCTACAACAAAATTTATTCGAAAAAAATAATAATAGACTGCAACTGAAATTTCTACAATTATTCATTCATTATTATTTTTTTTTGTCTTTTACGAAGCTTTCAGGAAAGTAATAGCGCATCGCGTCTTCCTTATTATTAGCGGTTCTTTTGATAAAAATGAAAAATATGTTGAGAAAGCAAATTACAATCTTTTTTCGTAGTGTTTTTTTTTTTTTTTTTTCGTGATTCGTTAAAAAGAAAATTATCTCAATCGAATCGAATTGAAATTTTTTTTTTCTACAAAAAATTTGCCGTCCAAAAAAACTGTACGATCTATTCTGTCGCAAATTACAACTCAAAAGTTTTAGTCATTCGTGTAGTTTAATTTATCGTACAAAAAACATAATAAATTATAAAAATTATTATTTTTATTGTACTGAGAAAAATGATAAAACGATGATAATTTTTTGTCAAAAGTTATCCGCGAAATATTTTGTTTTTTTATTTTTATTACAATTTTATTAGAATTATAATATAAATACGAAACAGAATGTTATCATTAACTATTTTCGATAAAATTTGTCCTTAAAATTGCCTCAGAATTCGTAAAACATAAAATACTTTTGTGCACATAGCGGTTCGGGAAAATTAATTATTCGGAAAATGTGTTTAATTTTAGATGCAAAACATAAACAACATCGTTATGTTTCCATTGGATTCGGTACTAAAGGGAGATTTGAGGGGCGTAAAGGGCGATTTGAAGAGGCCGTTCGAAAAAGCTTGGAAGGATTACGAGGCAAAGTACGCGAAGATTGAAAAAGAGAAGAAGCAACACGCGAAGGAGGCCGGTCTCATTAGATCCGAAGTAACCCCCGCGGAAATAGCCGACGAGATGGAAAAGGAGAGGCGGTTATTCCAATTACAGATGTGCGAAGTAAGTTTCTTCGCGTCATTAACGAAAAATCTTTGTGGCGTTACAGCGTCGAATTACCTCGACGTTCACCCAATTCTGGTGAAAATGTGATGCATCCATACAATTTATCATTTCACGTTCACAGTATCTCATTAAGGTCAATGAAATTAAAACGAAGAAAGGCATCGAACTTTTGCAACACCTCGTAGAGTATTATCACGCGCAGACGAAGTAAGTAGAAAAATAATTTCTCAAAAAAAAAAAAAAAGAAAAAAAAATTAAATTAAATTTAAAAAAAATGAAAATATTTTCGACGGCTCAATTTTTTAATAATTTGCCACAGTTACTTTCAAGACGGTCTTAAAACAATCGAACACTTTGGATCATACGTTGCCGATCTCAGTGTAAAGTTGCAGAAAATTCGTCAAAATCAGGACGAGGAACGACGACGGTTAACGGAGCTTCGAAGTTTGTTGAGGAGTTCCGGTTGCGACAAAGAAGTACGTATGGCAATAATAATAATAATAACTTAAAGCGATAAATCTCGAGCGACGATGTCGACTGTTTAAACTTAAACAAAAGCGCTCGCGCGACCGAGTCGCGTCTAAATGACCTAAATCCCTTCTATATTCTTGTATAACGTTTCATTTATAGCTGAATGCGAATGCGAGCGCAGGTTACTCGCTGCATCAGCTCCAAGGCGACAAGCAACACGGGGTCACACGATCCGGTCATTTGTTGAAGAAAAGCGAAGGGAAGATGCGGCGCGTATGGCAGAAGAGGAGATGCGCGGTACAGGCGGAAGGTTACCTGGATATATGCCACGCCGACGAGAACAAACCACCGACGCGAGTCAATTTATTAACGTGTCAGATTAAACTCGTTCCCGACGACAAACGCGGATTCGATCTCATTAGTTGTAGGTATTGCCTTGGAAAAGCAATTTATACCTCATGCATTTTTTTTTAATCTAATAAACACAAATTTTCACGAAATATAAAGCAAAATATTTTAAGAATTTTGCATCGAGCAATTCGTAAATTGATTCGGAGATTATTGCGCAAAAATCAGAAAAAAATGGATATCTCTGGTTTTTTAATAAAAGAAAATGTATCTTTTCCAACCGTTGCTAATTTGGCGGTTTAAATGTAAATTTATCAATGTTTCTCATTTTTTTAATGGCACGCAGACAATAGAACGTACCATTTCCAAGCCGAACGCGAAGCCGACCAGTAAATAAAATACAATAAAGAAAAGAAAGCAAAATATTTGAAGATTTCACATCGAGTATTCGTAATACCGATTTTATTGCAATTCGTAAATTGATTCGGATATTAGTTCGTAAAAATCAGAAAAAAACAGTGACTCCGAAAATTCAAAAAAAAAAAAAAAATCGATATGTGGTTTTTTATTCCCGGAAATTTGATATTTTCTAACCGCTTCCGTTTTGGCTGCTCTAATGCAAATTTATCAATGTTTCTCATTTTTTTAATGGTACGCAGACAATAGAACGTACCATTTCCAAGCCGAAGACGAAGCCGACCAGAGGGCCTGGATGTCCGTATTGGTTAACTGTAAGGAGAGAGCATTGCTTCGTGCTTTTGACGCCAGTGGCAAAGCCGAAGCCGGTCAAGGCAATCCTAGTCTAGTTGAACTTCAACAAGCGGTGATACGTTGTATTATGAGACTTCCTGGCAACGATCACTGCTGCGATTGCTCGTCACAAAACGGTGAGTTATCATCGTTCACTTGACATACTGCATTCACGCGTAATCGGCTTTCCGGTCGGAATTTGAATCTTCGATTCGGATAACCACTCCAATGTTGAATGTAATTGTTTTTTTTTCCTCTCGTAACATACAGACGCTACTTGGCTATCGACGAATTTTGGAATAATCGTGTGTATCGAGTGCAGCGGAATTCACAGGGATCTCGGCGTTCACATATCCAGAATACAATCATTAACTTTGGACAACATGGGCACTGCACAGTTATTACTCGCTCGCTATATGACCAATCAGTCGTTCAACGAAATTATGGAAGCGACGTTACATCACAATCTGAAACCCACGCCAACGTCGACGATGTAAATATAAATCGGCAGTTTTTTTACGATTTCCTTTTTCTTACTTTTCTCAGATTTTGTTTCCGTATTATCTTCCGTAGTATCTTACATAGTTTTACACCCAAGTTACGCCTTTAATATCATTAATTATAGGATATTTTGGTAGAGAATCGATTTCGTTTATTATGACAAACGATTTTTTAGAAATTTGTTTATTTTACTTTATATACGGAAAGTATTACATCTCTTGTTTTGTTGCACTCGTTGAAACTGTAAAAGTTTCTACAAATTAAAGACTAACAATCAACGCTGAACAATGGGCTTAAAAAGAAAGTCTCAAGTGTTTCTGCATAGTCACTGATCGGTTAAAATGATAAGCGTAACTTTGTTTCTGAAGGGACGAGCGATACGAGTTCATACGGGCAAAGTATGTGGACAAGAGGTACGTCATGAACACATGCGCCGACGAACGCGATCTTTTGTCGGATCTCGAACACGCTGTGAACAATCGAGACTTGCAACAGCTTCTACAAGTTTATGCGGAGAACGTGGATTTGGCGTCTCCGCTACCGACTTCTGTAAGTTTCAAATTGGCGATCTGAATGCGGGTCGGAACGCTATGAATTCGAATATAATACTTCGTACGTAATACTGAATAGCGAACTATGCGTTACATTTACTTTTTTTCTCACAGGACGTCGGTGAAACCGCTCTCCACTTGGCTATTCTACGAGAAATGGGAAATAGCCTTCACATAGTCGATTTTCTCGCGCAAAATATGCCCACAGGGGGAATCGACCGGACGAGTATAGCCGGCGAGAGCGCGTTGCATCTTTCAGCGCGACACGATCGGGCCGAAGCTATGAAATTGCTACTGCGTGCCGGCGCCGATCCGACTCTCAGAAATAATCAAGAAAAGACACCTTTGGACATTGCGCAGGAAATGGGTCACCACACTTGCAAGGAATTGGTAATTTTAATTAAAAAAAAAATGTTTTTTATTCGAACCATGAATAATTCTTTGAGGATAGAATTCTGTGAATTTTGAAAATTCTATGAATAAATCGATAAATAATATCGTAAATTCCATTCACTTTCCGATTTTTTTTCGCTCGACATGCAAAAGTTTTTTTTTATATTCGACGCCAACTTTTCTGTTAATTAAAATTGAGTTGTTTTATAAATAAGACATTTCATTAAATTAAATAAATTTGATAGATTTTAAAAATTAAATTTGATAAATCGTTGTTGATAAATTTATATTCATTTTTTTTAGCTTAACAGCGCTTTGCAAAGACAAAAAACGCTTCTCGACAATGTAAACATCGACTGGAATTTATCGCACGATGAAGGATCCACAGATTTTTCCGACGATGAAACAATAATCGAAGACAGAGTGAGTATTTTGTTGTATTACGATTGAAATATTTCGTCGAACATTGTCCGTTGTATCGATGACAACTCGATTTACTCAGAATGGATGTTTGACGCCGGAAAAGAAGTCGCGTAGCAGGCCGCCTTCGTACGCAGGTGGTGGAGGCACCGGACCAGGAGATTCGCCGGTTACACTTCGAAGTCGTAGCAGCACTTGCGACAGTCTGCAGAGCGGCTCCTCGCCGAATTCCGTTACCAACAGACAACAGATGCCACCGCCACCGCCGCCACAAACGAGAAAACCTGTCGTTGGTACGTTCATTAAATCATCAGCACACGTTGAACACGTGCCTTTGAAATTTAATTACATTATATTTATATGGTCATTATCTTTACGGCGCGTGTTTCGTTATATTCCCAACCAAAAGTAAGATTCCGAGGGAATTTTTAATACTTTCCATTGGGGCAAAAATCTAAACGAAATCAATTATACGGAAAGTGCGAAGAATATTAATTTTGTATAATAATAACGTCGAAAGTTATTAACAAAATCGAAAAAAAAAAAAACATTTTGAAAAATCATCCGGCAACGTAAACGTTTATTTTAGCAGAAATTGATTCGTTAATTTTCTGAATACTTATACATTTTTTTAGAATTTTTTCTAATATTAGAACTTTTTTTTTTTTTGCGAATGAAAAGGTACGAAGTTTTTAATACTTTTTCGCGAAACGACTACTTGTTTTCGAAAATTCGAAAGAATTCTGAAAAGAATTCATATGTATTCAGAAAATGAAACGAATCAACTTCTGGTAAAAAAAAATTGATCGCCGGATGATTTGTTTACCAACTTTTGTTAACTGATTTGTTAGTAACGTTTTGGTATTATCATTATGAAAAATCAATGTTTTTAGCATGAGAAAGAAAAACGAAGTAAAGAAATCTATAGATTTTTTGTTAAATGCATATTAAAAGTTTCGAAAGTAAACATCGTAAATCTAACGGCCGATCGTAATCTTCTCGTCGTGTGTACATCGCATCTGTTCGATAGAATATAAAACAATGGATATCATTGTAAAATGTGCGTTCGAAAGTTCCCAGTTCCATGGGTTCCGACATGTCGATGAACATTCACGGATCGTTGAAGAAGCGCGTGGCGCCTCCACCGCCGCCTGGCAACGGAAGCGGTATGCTGACTGCCCATTACGGAACTCTGCCGTCCTCGGTATCGCTCGCGGGTTCTTCGCACAGTAGAACAACGAGTGAACCGATTTTAGCCGGTCACTCCTTACATACATTGCCACATTCGTTGAATACTCTCAACAGTCAGCATCACAAAAGATCGCCCAGCGGCGATTCGTCGACTAGTCACGGTAAATGTAATTTTTTATTTTAATACAAATTTCGTTCACATATTCCATAAAAACAAAAAAAAAATGTATCATAAACTGGAAGTAACTTATTAAAAAAAACCCGTTATAAATTTACGTTGCAGTAGGAAAATTATGGGAAAAAAATCTTATAATTCCGTTAAAAAAAAAAAATCGGCAATTTTGCGCTTACAATTTTTTTTTTAAATTTATTATAGATATCGTTTATTGTTTTAGGGTCGTTGACCCCGTGAATTAATTTTAACGACAAGATTCCAATGTTTATTAACTAATTAACCAATCGAACAACAAAAATTTTATTAGGAATGGACAAAGCGAATAGTTCGACGCTACAGAGACCGCGAAATCCGCCACCCCCAGCGCCGTCAGTTCCCAGTTCGTCGAGGCTAAGTAACGGTCGAAGCAGCGAATCTCTAAGTTCCATGTGTTCCGATCACGGGATAGGTAATCCTGTACCACCGCCGCGAAAGGTAAGATTCGTACGTTTCGAACAATTTATCGACTTAGTAGATATATCGTTCTACGGTGGTGGTGAATGGTTATTTGCGATGTTTTTTTTTGCGGAGTAGGCGGTTGTGGTTATAGAATTATTCGGTTAATACGGGATATAAACGGTACAGCGTAAAATTAAAATAACTCGAGCAAAATCGGAATTCGATATTCGATATCGATTAAACGTAAACATACTTCGGTACCGATACGCGGTGGGAATTACCAATAGTGCTAAAGAAAAACAACAAAAAAGTTCAACTACATACCATATTGATTTCATTTCACAATGCTATTGTCCGCAATCGATCGGAACTAACAGGTCGTTCTGCTACGTAGGTGGAAGTTTATCTTTGTTCTTTTTTTTTTTTTTTTTTCATTGTTTTTTTGTCTCTCCCTTCAGTTGGAACTTTTCTCGTTTAACAGCTTGAGCACCTAACACCTCATACTAATCACATACAATTCATGCATCTTTTTCGCTATAAGCATATTTTTTACTATCGACATTTTAATCTGCTGCTACGGATATCAGAATGTCTTGAAATCGTTGAAAAAAAAAAAAAAAATGCATTCTCGTGGCAAAAATTGCTATTCATCCGCATTAAAGTCGATACCGAAATTGCGGGATTAAAAAAAATATATATACATATCAATCGCTCTATCAATCCGTCTTATCATAAAATTCTTATCTTTGAAAGACATTTTCGAAAATTAAATTTTGTGTTGTGCCATTTTTCTCCGCAATAATGATACATCACGTATTCACGACTTTGGGAAGGGAATAGCCAAAAAACTCATCGGAATTCGAATAGCTTAGGCGAAAAATGCATTAAGGGATCATTCTAGTGGAAAATTTTAAAGAAATTTTTTTACACTCGGTGTACACGTTTGACACTCTCAAAGGAAGAGTTTTCAAGATATCCGTGTCAAATTTTGACACAACATTCTTCACACTATTCTTTGTCTTGCTATGGAAGCTTTTTTTTTATTTTTTTAAATCTTCATATTTTTTAAAATGAAAAACTGTCGAAAAAAAGGCTAAATTCGATACTTTTTTTCAAATCGCCACCATTTTGTCAATTTTGATCGAAAAAACAAAAATCCTTCATAGCGCGATAGCGGCTTTCATCCTGATTAATAATCTTTTTTCCAATGTTGTTTTAGACAATATTTACGATTAGAGAAGTGTACAACGTCGGGAGTCAATTTTTTTCACAAGCCGTTTTCAACGATCCAAAAAAACTATAAACAAATTAAAAAAAAAACGTTTTAAATTTTTTTTTCTGTTCTTCATCAGTGCTTTGATTTGACATAAAAAAAAATCGGACTGATTAGCGAATTTTATCCATCGGAAAGAAATTCATGAAAATCAGCAATTTTTATGCGCGTCACAC
Source organism: Buathra laborator (assembly GCA_934046635.1). Classification (NCBI taxonomy): domain Eukaryota; kingdom Metazoa; phylum Arthropoda; class Insecta; order Hymenoptera; family Ichneumonidae; genus Buathra; species Buathra laborator. Next base: position 17,439,640 of record OW203895.1, on the reverse strand, counting down.
TGAGATGATCCCTTGCGAAATTTGTGAAACTAAATGAAGAAACGGGAGAAATGAAATGTTGGGGAAGATAGTAAAAAAAAGAAAAAAGAAATAGCATGTATCTGGAAATCCTAGTGGTTTAAATGGATTGTTATTAACCGTTATTGGTACAGCGAAGGGACCGATCACGACTAGAGAGCTACGCCGAGGAGCCTTCATCTTTGCTCCCAAACATGAATCTGGTAAACATTTGGCACACCACACTATGGCATGCGACACTTGAAACTATTCGCCGAATGTTTTTTATACATAGTTATTTATTTTTATTTATTTTTTTTCTTATTTTCCGTATCACAATAAACAAACGAATAAATAAATAATAATTTCAAGTGTGGCTGCGCTTCGCATGGTCAGTTGTGCTGTTCGTTACATTCATTTTCATTCGATAGATTCATATCCGTCGATAATCAAACATTTAATTCATTCGCGATTCCTGTTTATCGAAAATATTTATTTTACGTACATATTACACCTGCAACTTTGTTCATAACAGTGTATAAGTAATTTCCTTTTTCTCGTACGTATTTCGGTCTGTCGATGTGACACTCTTGTAAATGCAAGAAGTACACATTTTTCTATAAATTTATTTGTACGTGAAAATACCGATTAGAAAAGGTTTTCCTCGATTTGTCCGTCGACGATGGTCACGAGGTGATATAATTTTGTTATATACAGGATATTCGAAAAAAAAAAAAAAAATTCATCTTAATTTTGCAACGAAACGTAATTTTTTCAATTACCTTTTTGTCTTTCAAAAAATAAAATTCGACAAAATAAACCTGATAATGTTTCGATTATCCTGTGTATACGAATTAATCCGATATTAACAAATGCATGTGAGTATTTGTGGTTTTTTTTAAGGGGTAAAAATTGTAATCGAATCCGACGAAATACTTCCAAGAGGATTCTAGTTATTTAATAGTTATTTCGTGTCCTAAAACTATGAAATTCACAGCCAGTAAAATTGTACATAAATACCGTAAATCGCATGAATTTGGTGTTATCATTGGAAATTCTAACGATTCGTCGGTACGAAGTGCAATGTTTGGAATTTTGTTATCTCGTCTCTAACCTGAGAATCCTATTAAACATGGTTTGGCAACTCTGTTTTTTTTTCTTTTTACTCTTAACACGAAATAATTTTTCGATATCCATTTTTGGTTTATTGTCTCAATATTGAATATTCAATTAAACTTGTGCTTATAATTTATAGATGCGTCTAGAATTTCCAATAGATTCTTTTCTTCCAAGGAAAAGCGTGTCGCTGCTACGTAAATTGCCCTTAGAAATCGAAATATTAACGATACATTTCCGGACGAAAATTTCCTTCCTTAATGATTCTAATAAACATTTCCATTTAAAAAAAAAAATGTTACAAAAATATATTGATTTGGATTGACAAAAAAAAAAAAAAAGTTGAGTACCAAAAAAAAATTTGAAAAATTTAAACACATTTTCGTTGGAAGAATAAGATAATGTATACGTATGTGTATGATTAACGCTTCCTATTGGGACAGCCGTTTCTGTTTTATTCCCTGCAGCCGACAACGTCGAATATCAACGGTATGCGGCGATGTCGAGCGCTGTACGATTGCGAAGCCGACAACGAGGACGAGCTTTCGTTTCGCGAGGGTGAGGTAATAATCGTAACGAATGAGCAGACCGACGACGACAATTGGATGGAAGGTGCACTGGAAAGAGCGCCCGAGAGAAGAGGAATGTTTCCTATAAGTTTCGTTCATATGCTTCAAGATTAACATTCGGCGAGTCTTAATTCTCTTACAAGCGTATCGAGTTCCACAAGCGTTGTTAGCATAGCGAGTCTCGGTCGTAGGAATTGGAATCGAAAATCTACCAACTAATCGTTGAAAAATTCCAAAATTCCAAAATTTCACTCTCGATAAGGACAAAATATTGATTCTCAATAAGTCAGATAAGTCGTTCCAGAGTTGTCGAAAAAATTTAGTTATATTTCCGCGTGGAAAAAAGAATTAATTAACAGTAAAAAAAAAACACACAAATTCCAAAAATTTCGAATTCTCATTGGAAATGTTCGGAGAATTTTTTTGTCAACCTATCGGCAATTTCGATAAATTTTAATCGAAACAGACATTGAAAACTTTTTGCTAGTCGCCGTATTGTATCTTATCTTCGGGAGCGTTATTTCTTCGAACGCAAACTGCTGAACGTGTATCGGCATTAAAGTGCGCAGACCGTTGGCACGTGGAACTTCAAGGAGGCGAAAAAAAAAATATCTACGGCTTTGTAGTGTAGAAACGCGGATACTTCTTCACATCAAAGAGACTATATAACTATTAACGACGGAGGGTTCGAGTTTAACAAAATAATAAACGCGATACGCGTCCCTCGATGCCATACGACTGAAGCAGCAGATATACTGTACTATCTAATTCTTCGATTGCCACGTAACGAAGTTGCAGAGAGCGTAGAATTTAGATGATTCGCAAACGAGAAAAGTAATTAAAAGAAAAACACTAACTATGTGGAAAAATACTGCTCGGTGTTGTTGCTGAAATTACAACTCTGTTACCATTTCATTGACAAAAATGGAACGATAGACCTTCAAACTTTATTCTCAATTTCGAAGGATTGCTGTTGTAAATTTTTCGATTTTTTACGACAACAATTCTTCAAAATTGCGGTCTTTATTCGTCGTTCAAAAATATCAAATTTCGAATCACCCAAAGTTTGCTAAAAGATAGCGGAGCTTTGGCTGTGTGTTTTAAAAACTGATGAGGCTGAATAGTTTTTCTAACAGCGCTTAGTAGTATATTTGTATCCTAATAGCGTTTTTTGTCGTCCGGATTCGTGCGAATGAATACATCAATTTCGCGTTTGTCGGAGTAACGAAAGCAAAAAAAAAAAAAACAAAAAGAAAAATTGTTTGGAAGGAAGAGAAATCAACTTAATCTGATTGTAAATGTCTGTAACGTATGAGTGTATTTTTCGAATTGAGACCTCGTCACTCGATTACTTTTCGTATTCACAGTTAGAGAGCGCAAAATGTGATATTTAACATTTTTCACTGTAAACTTCCGATGCCGAGTCAAGGAAGAGAGTTACTAACTAACTAACTGATCATATTAGTTACGATGTACCGCCATTTACACACTTAGTTTGTAAGACTATACGTAAATACTGTCGAACGAAATATCATTCGCAAGTTGCAGCATTCATGTAAAAAAACAAAAAAGCGCTTTTCTTCTATTATTTAATTATCAATTAAATAATAACGAAGAACGGGAGACATTTCCTTTCCATACGATTGCTGTTTTGAATGAACGAAAAAAAGAAAATATATCATCCGTTCCTTTTGATTTTTTTGTCTCACCATCGAACGCGAATGGCTAATAATTCGTAACTGAAAGTTTCGTCCTAATGAACTTTTATGGTGATATCTGGAAGAAAGGGTATAAAATATAAAACGACGAACGCTTCGAATGTGTAGACTCGACTCTCACCTCTTACTAAATGTTTATTCCCTTCGAACGTTGATATTGCATGACACATGAAGTATTATTAGAGTATTCGTTCGAGAAAGATGTTGAAAAGAGGCGGGTGGAAAAAAAAAGAAAAAAAAAAAGAAAAAAACGAGAGAAAAATGAAAGAATTTTCGACGTCGAAGAATGTAAATTTTTTTGTAATGCCATACTGTTTTATAGTATATTTCGTGTAGCAGACTAGAGGATTTATTAGTCACTAGACTACGTTGTAATATTGAAGGCGACGAGTACCGGGTACTCGTGTTTACGACATTTGTTAAGAGACAAATGAACATTCGCTTGGAATGTGCGGAGACCAAAGAAACACTATTATGATTGAGTAAAAAACAAAACAAAAAAAAAAAAACATCGTCAATGATCGAACGAATGATGCATAATAATATCATACTGACGACGACGACTCGAAAAGTAGTGTCAATGTGTAAATATATATATGTATATATTACAATATAAAAAAAAAATACCGTGTGAAAGAAAGAACGACCGAAGAATCGATGTTTGTCATTAGTAATTGAATAATGATGATGATGATGATAAAAAAAATGAAATTAATGGTACAGAATCGAATTTGTGAATATCATAATCCGTAGTAACGTCTAAGCAACCTATCCTTCGCGACGTCGAGGCAAATTTAGATTATAGACTGTACGTATTTATTAATCTTCTTTCGAAACAGAAATGGACATAGAGTCATAATAATAATTATATTGCGCGGAAGATTTTTCAATGTATTCGAAGATGAAAAAAAGAAAAAAAAAAAAATGCGGTCTCAATTGATTGAAAACGTTAGCGGCCTACAGCATAGCGCCAAGCAAACTAAATAACGCCATTCTTTTTACATAATTTTTTTTATATCTTTAATATGTGAAAAATTTTCCGGCACTTTTACGAGTAAAAGAATAAATAAAAAAATTAAAAAACAAATATTAATATATTCACTCTTTGTATGTAATAATGTCCTATTATATGAAAACAAAAAAAAACTAAAAAGGAAAAAAAACATTGAAATGCTTGATATAAAACACGAACAAGTCACTTGTGTAGATTAGGCTGAAGATAAAATGCTGTAATAATTTAAGTATTTGTATTACACGAACAATAATACTATATTCGATATTTAAAAGTAATTATCACCGTTAAATTTATGCACAAAGTCTTTTGTGAGAAGGGAGCCGACTTGAAACTTAAAAAAAAAAAAAAAAAAAAAAAAAACACAATAAACGCTGTTTAGGGAGCTGTATAAATAACGTGTAGTTAATTATTACCCTTTTCCTCTGTCCGATGAGAAATCGAAGCAATCCGCAATCGATTCAAAACTGATAAAAATTGTTGAAGAAACAATGAAAAAATGAAATCAGAACTCCTTAAAAATACAAATCGGCAACCCATTCGATGACCAATGGATCTCCGAATGAAATTCGTTGTTTTTGACGTCAGGAACCGAACATAAGCTAAAAAAAAAGATATATTAAAATTTAAATCTCACATTCGTCAAGTCGCCGATGAAACATTAATTTAATTCCCATCATAATTACAGCGGATAAAATAACAAGTCAATCGGGTATTGCGTATGAAAATTTTTTTATTGAAAAGTGGTTGTTTTTTTTTTGTTTTTTTTTTTTAGTTCACACTACAACATCAGTGTACCTTCGTCTATTTAACTTTGTAACAGTACAAAAATTGCGTTTTTACACGTTGTCCGGCTTACATAACTAAATATCCCAGTTAGCAACCTATTCGCATAGAAGTGTTTTTTTTTTTTTTTTTTTTTTTTTTTTTTCTCGAAAAAGTTCGAGACGCCTTTGAGAAAGAAAGAACGACTCGTAAGTTTCGCGACCGTTCTCCGAAGCTCGTCGTACAGGAGAGAAGTATTCTTCGAATTATTTTATTGTTTATTTTCTCAATTGTTTGTTTTTTTTTTTTTTTTTTTTTTTTTTAAGTAAAAAAATGAGGTTTGCTATCTGGGTCGCCACTGGAGACACCTCGGCCAGCCACTCGCTCGATTACAATAAATTCGAACCGACGTATTATCGTTTAAGAATTTATCTGACGCGACATTAGAAAAAAATATATAAGACGCTCGTGTCACATTGAAATAATTATGACGATAGATAGGACCAAAAGGTATAATAGTAATGATGATGATGATGTGTATGATTTTGCGAGTGTCTGACCAAAAAATTCGCCGATCTCCAGAAGTTTTTCAATATTTATATATTACGTGCCGTTTAATCGCATTCGCATCTTATTATAACAATAGCCGCCGCCTCGCAATTGATCTAAAGCAACGTGTGTTTGTCCTGTGTGTTCGGTGGATCACCCGCGGAGTCTTGTTATTTTTTTTATCAATTTTTAATTTTTTTTTTTTTTTTTTATAGCAAACGTCGTACATTCGCCAGCTGTCGACTAAGTACAACCTTATTATCGTTTTTTTATTTCGCCAGTCTTAATCGTGCGACACATCTACATTGTTCCGTATCGAATTACAGTGAGTGAAGGGGGAGGGAGGGTGGGACCTCTACTGCCGGAGTGATGCAAGAAAAAACAAAATAATATTAAAAAAAAATCAAAGAACTCTCCACGAAACAGACACGCGGGCCTTCGGCATCGTCGTTACTCGATCGTATAAGTATTCGATTATGATGAATATAGTTTAATATGCGCGATAAATGTAGTGAATAGGGCGAAAAAATGGATGAAGAAATACGAAAAAAAAAAAAAAAAAAAAAAAAAACCAAAAAAAAAAAAATGGTAAACGGTACAAAGCACTATTGATCGAGTCTAATAATCAGCAGACAGCGCCATTTTGCACGAGTAATTACAATTATATATATATATAAAAAAAAAAAATAAGAACAATGGCGGCGACCAATTTCATGAAGCATGATTATTCATTCAAATATAAACTCGTTATTTTTTTTTTTTTTTTTTTTTTTTTTCAGCAAATAAAATTCACTTGCTCTTCCTCTGTTAGTTTAGGTCCTGCCTTTCTATAATAGATTAGATAATTGTTTGTTTTGTTTTTCTTTTCTTTCTTTTTTTTTTTTTTTCCTCCGTTTGAATTAATTACACTGAACGAAATTCCTGAAATCGCGCAGGAACCAGTCTTTTTGTTTCTTCGCTTGCTTTTTGCGGTGTTTCGACCGCGAAAGCGATTTCGTTGGCGTCATCGTCTCGTATTTCATTTTTTTTTTCGCCGACTGCCGATTACGCGCGCAAAATCGCCTTCTCGCAAGATTCATATGCCTTTTTTTTCTCTATGTAAATGTATAATATGTGTATTGTGGATTATGTGTGTCCGTTGCGTGTGTATTATTATTTTATTTTTTTTGTGTTTTTTTTTTGTTTTCTTGTGTGTTAAAGATACGTAAATACGTGTAATTAACGACTATTTTTATGTTTATATAACCGATAGAAATTACAAACGTATCGCTTGACTAGCTTTTGATCATCTCGCAAATGGAGTTCACAAACTTTTACAATGTGTGCCTATTGATTGTTTTAACGTGTCGCATTCGGATTTCGTGTATATATATATAATATATTAAAAAAAAAAAAGAGAAGACAAAAAAAAAACAACAAAAGAGAAAACAAAGTTTCTGATATAATATTCGAACTCCTTTACTACTCATTCGTCGCCGGTGTTCATCGGTCATTATCTTTTTTTACTCACTTTTTTTTTTTTTTTTTTTTATCTAAAGTTTTATACGAATTATAGAAAAAAAAATCATTTATATATCTTGGGTATCGGTAAATTGCTTGGCGTAACTCTGTCAGAGTCAGCTCTCCATTAATCGTTGCCGTTTCACTGGGATACTTGAATAAAGCGATCCACCATGGTAGGCATACATCAATTATAATCTAAATAGAATATAATGCTATAATCGGTAATAACCTAAATTACTACTAGTACTTCCCTTCCTTTATCTTAATACCTCTCTCTCTCGCTCTATCTCTCTCTCGCTCTCTCTATCTCGCTTTCTCTCTCTCTTTCTCTCTTCTAATCATTATTTATTTTGACAGGTTTTTTTTTTATCCCTTCCGCAGTCTTCCAATTGTTTTATATTCACGCGCCTCACGCAGGTTCGTCAAAGGTTTAAAAAAAAAAAATAAAAATAAATGAAGAATCAAAATGAAAAGAAGGAGAGACTCGCTTCCCGCTTCTGTTACAGTCGACTAACCAGGGCGCGCGATATAGTCAGTCTTTCATTGTTTTTTTTTTTTTTCCACTTTAATTAACTAACATTAATCGGTAGATTACGTGTTTTTTTTTCCTTCTTTCTTTTTTTCTTTCTTCTTGTTGCACGAAAAATATTACTAAGGTATTATATCCGCAAAGCTATTCAAAGTGTTAATGCGTTATAATAATAAAATGTATGCTTATAATTTAAAGCCACAGATTTCGATGTTACAAGCTTATCAAACGCCCCTTTTTTTTTTTGCTTCTTTTTCACTTTATCATTCTTTCTCGCTAAGCGCTTTCGTCACTTTTTTTTTTTTTTAATTAGTTCCTTAGAATTTAAAGACCGCTTTCACGCGATGCGCAGTTTTTTTTTCGTAAGGCCCTTCAAAGTCAGTTTAATCGTCGGTTTTTTTTTCTTTTTAATTAATCGAGAAATCTAATCTAAACTGACAATCGACTTTCGACAAACGAAAAAGAAGAAATTGCGCCTCATTCGAAATATGACTACTAAGGCGAATTCGGCCGTATGGTCGAAAAAGATCACGAAATCTGTGCATGAACTACAAAGCATACACGCAAATATATATATATATATATATATATTTGTATACATATATATATATTGTATGAGTCAATCGGTCGAGAAAAATACGACAGGGTAGAAAAAATATTACAATTGCGATCCATAGAGATCGTTCGCGTACGTTTATCGCGTTTATCGATGTTCGTCTGTGATAAATGGACTATATTTTTTTTTTTTTTTTTCATTTAATTACGTTTTTTTTTGTTTGGTTTTTTTTCCATTTTTTTTTTTCTTTTTTTTTTTTTTTTTTTTTTTTTAATATAATGCTCGCGTTCAAGAAAGAAGACGCGAGTCGTTTAAGTATGAAATGTGATCTACAGACAAGAATCATTTAAAAGATAAAAAAAAATCAGTCCGTTCATTAAAATGAGGATTACCATTATTACATTATTATAATGCGTATCAGAGCTTAAAATCAGAAGAATTCCATTTCCCGAAATGGATAACACAAAAACAATATTGCAAATATCGCACAGCTGTTTCATCAATCATAGTCCTTTGTTTTTTTTTTTCTCTCTTTTCTTTTTTTTTTTTTTCTCGTTACTTCGTTATGTATTATTTTATTTATTTTTTCTTCTCTTTCTCGCATCTCAATTATTTCTCGTTTTTCAAAACCCCTATCATTAATAATATATAATATATTCATATAGATGTAGTAAATAGTTTGAAGGAAAGAATCTATCTTTCTAGTAGCATTTGGCTTGCCAAATTCTGTCGATTCGTAAATATTACAATTGCAATTGAATGGTTTAATAAAATATGATTTATAAATCATCGATAAATCGTTCGTATGAAATTAATGAATGAATTTTCTTTGCTTTCTTTTTCTTTTTTCTTCTTTTTTTTTTTTACTTGTCGTCGCGGTTTTTTGTCTCATTGTTCCGGACATAGCATTTGGTAGGGCTATTTTTTTTTATCTCACGTGTGAAATAGTCACGAATTTTTATGATTACGGAAATCTTACTGCCATTACGAGATTTTCGATTGAAAACTGTTCTCGCGCGAGATTCGCTCGCTTGTCGTAATTTGCAACTCGTTTGTCGAGGCAGAGAGTCAATCTCTGTCGCGCGCGTCTGTGTGCGCAGAGTATTTTTATTTTTTTTTCTTCTTTTCATTCCTTCTTTCGTTCGTTTGAATATACAAAAAAATTAGGCCTCACCGAAACCGCCAATCGCTTGCTCTGTCATCCGTAGGCAAAGCGACTCGAGACGCGAATTTATCTCCGGCTCCGTCGTTTCTAGTGGGTTACTCGACTGACTGAGAAAGTGGTCGCGTGGCGCGCTGTAAGTTCGCTGCAAGGTTCTCTGCAACTGCTGAATATAGAAAAAAAAAATCATTGGAATCATTGTTTCCCAAAAAATAAATGGCAAAATGAAAATAATTAAAAAAAAGATCAATCCGCTTTTAGCTTTTTTTAAATTTAATTTGACTATAAACTCGAATTTCCGGACCTTTCTGCGAAATTTATCACAAAATTCAGTAAAAAAATATTTTATCGATTGATGATTTCCCGGCTGTAAGTTACTTTGATGAAAGTATATTCGATATCGATTTACATTTGATATATTTACCTCCAAACTGGTTTCCTGTAGACTCGGTCGTTTCTCAGCAACATGAAGGGGACGCAAGTTGTTCTGATTCATACTATGATTCTGATTGTTCTGCAAGTACGGCGTCGAAATACTGTTTCTGTGAGGACTAATCATGAAGCTGTTGGTGAGTTGATGAGGATTATGGATGTGTCCGAGATTCAGACTCGGCTTCCGACTGTGAGGATTGTGTTGTTGGGGATTGCAGTACCTCCGATTGTTGTAGCTATAGTTGTGCTGCCATCTGATACGAAACGAAGCAACAAAAAAATTTTGTTTAATATCGTCACTGATATTTTAATTAACCGGCGTTTTTTTTTTTCTAACAATTTTTATCAAATTTTTATCGCCATATGAATGTTGTGTTTTGAATCTTTTTTATTTAATTTTTTCAAATCTTCAAAGTTTCGTGTATCTCTCCGTAATTAACTTACTTCGGCGTCGGTCTTGGATTTCCGAGACGGCTGCGCCACTGTTGAATCTTTTCCTTTTGACTCGGTGTGAAGCAGTCGTGTTGCAAAACTTTTTCCAGTATGTTGATACAGCCGCAAAGTACACCGTCGTCTACGCTCTCGAGTGCCAGTCTGCTGCATACTGTGTGCGACAATCAAATTGTGTCGTAATGAGGTATTCGTGTAAAAATACTTATATTCTTTTTTTGTTTTATTGTAATGCTTATTAGTGTAAAGAACTTAAAAAAATGGGTTGATTGGGATAAAAAATTGTATATTATGCTACAAGGGAGGGTAACGCGTGATTTTCGCCGAGTGTGAAGTCTGTCGCCCGTACGAAGCGAGAGCAACAGTCACACGAAGTGAAAATTATGCTCCCCCTCTCGAGTAGCATGTGCTATTTTTTTTTCCCGACTATTCTAACATTGACCACATTTTTATGCCTGCAATGGCGCAACTGCTTGTTGGCTATTTTTATTTCATAAGGACGAAAAGTAGTACTTTTCTGCCCGCTGCTACACTTTTTCTCCCGCTGCAGCACTTTTCTTTCCGCTGCTATACTTTTTCTCCCGCTGCTATACTTTTTCTCCCGCTGCAGCACTTTTCTTTCCGCTGCTATACTTTTTCTCGACCTGCAGTGCTTTTCTTACCGGCGCTATACTTTTTCTCCCGCTGCAGCACTTTTCGTACCGCTGGTATACTTTTTCTCCAGCTGCAGCACTTTTTTTTCCACTGCTATACTTTCCCTCCCGCTGCTATACTTCTCTTCCCGCTAATCAAGAATCGGCAACGTTCCACCCGCGTTGCATGCATGCAATATGGTCATTTTAGCGTAGTCGGGAAAAAAACATTAATCATTGATTTTTTTTCTTTGCGTTGTTAGCGATATGCTTACATTTGCCGATAACCCTTGTAAATTGGGTCGGAATGTCTTGCGGATCATTCTCCTGACTCGGCTTCAGCGGTGTTGACAAAACGGTGTTTAGCTCATCGAGCGTAGTGACCAAAAGCGCTGGTCCTTGAGAGAAAGAAGCCGGTTGATTGCCATCGCGTGCCGGTTGCAAAAGATCCTTTTCCAAACTTAAGAGCGTCGCGTAGCGTTGTTGCAGCTTCGTTATCGACAGTGCCAACTTGTGTCTTGCGCCCTTCGTAACGCCCTGTTCGGCTAATTGATCCTCCGTAAGTTCCAACATTTCCTCGTAACTCATAGTAGCGAATAGATAGCTATACTTGTGTAGACGGAGAGTCTTCAGCCAGGTCGGCACATCTGCGTCGAGAAAAAAATAAATACGATAAAACATAAAACTTTACAAAATTTACGCCGAAACCTCAAGCGCTCTCGACTCTCTAACGTTCGGTTGATTTGTTTCATCAATGTTATTAAAACATTGACAAAATCTGTGTTAATTCTATGGCGTCGTAACGTTAAAAATTTATAATAAGCATTGCGATATCATTTGCACAAAAATTAAAATAAAAAAATCTCGAAGTTTCAAACTATCTAATCGTGAAAAATCCGCGTTATTTTGTAACTCGAAGAAAAGTTGTAATTGCGAAGTTAAAGAAATTCAAAAGTTGTACGAACCTCTCATTCCACTGCTAAGTGTACGAGTCGATGCTTCGTCGAGGCGACCTTCGCTGCCGCTGCTGGCGCAAGAGCTCTGTGGGCTCAGAGGACCTAATCCGATAAGGCCGTCTGTTCGAAAGTGGAAAAAAAACAGAAATAGTACTGTTTATGCGCAATTATTGGAAAGTCGATTTTCTTTTTTCGTCGATAACAGAATAAATCGAAAAATCTGATCGTACAGTATGAATTAACTAATAGGGAAGATAAAAAAGGTTGAATTATAGCATTTTTGTTTAGCATACTGGAGTTGTCGCCGGAAACGCTGAAACTGCGCGGCTTATGTCTGGTTGTGCTGTTGGTGTTGTTGCTGCGCTCGACAACCTCGAGATGGTGAGGGGGAGCTACCGGCGGAGTAAGACTATTCGATCGACGCTGTCGGCTCACAGGCGGTGGAAACTGCACATTGAACGTCGTTCCCGGTTGCGAGGCGAACAGATTCGATTGTTTGCTCTGTTGCTGCTGCTGTTGCTGCTTCGTTGCTCGCTGCCATGCGTTGTCCCATCTGGAAGCGAAAAGACTATTGTTTCTAAAGAACCGGTTTTCTACTGTGTTTATATCATTTTCCGTTTTACGTATCAATTTTTTTTTCCCCTTCAATTTTTCGTTCGATAATTCCACTACGATAAGGGGTATCAATATACCCGACAAAACAACAATTCATTGTGACAAAAAATTCTTCTTCTACGTTGCGAAAAATATTTTATCCGAAAATGATGACAAAACAAAGAATAATAAAAGTAAAATCACAAATTGGAGTAAAACACGGAATAGGTAGAAAAAAAAAGTATTGTATATAAGCGCATCGATTTTCTTTTTTCGTTCTCCTATGTTTTTGCATAAATAAAAATAAGTTATTTCAAAAAAACAATTCCTTTGATTCATAAAAAACAGAAAAAAAAATCTTTTTTTTGGGAAAATAATGAATTTAAAACATCGCGATTTGGAGAAAAACTCGAAAAAAGTATTTTTTGTACATATAAAATTTTTTTTTTTTCGTTCATCAGATCTCATCAAAAAATGGAAATTTTTTAAAAAATTCCATAGTATGCAAATTACCTTATCGGCGCATTTGTGTATTCCTCGAGACTGTGAATGGGCGGCGCGCTGAAAATTCTCTCCTCGATGTGCCTTAACAATTGCGTCAACGAACGCCTATCCTGACTAGTTATCGCTGGATGGATAAGCGTGTAGCCGAGCAATTGTTGCGCCTGTTCAATATAGAGACCCGATTTGGAACACTGATTTACCAATTCTGGTATCGCCGCAAGATAGCATTGTTTGCATTCGACGTTCGATGGTCTAAGCAGCGGCAGATGAGTGAGCAGTTGATTAATAGCTATTTCGGTGGAATCCGATAGCAGCGAATTGATGAATGCTGAAATAGAAAGGAAAAAAAAAAATACAAATAATTTTTTTTTTTTTTGTACAAATTTTTTTTTTTAATACATTTTTTTTTTTTTTTTTTTTTTTTTTTTTTTTTCGAGGAAAAACGAACGAATTATTGTTTTGTATGATTACCTGGATTGTTGGCGTTCGATTCTTGCGTATCGAGTTCCGAAACGGCGTGCAGCGAGTGATAAACGGCTTGTGCCAAAAATCTCGCTTGTACGGCGGGTATTCGTCGCAAAAGCGCGTACAACACGACCGTTTGTTCGCACTCGTTCCATTGTGAAAAAACACGGGACAATTCGTTGACTTGTTCGGAAAACAGAGCACCCGGTGACCACTTCATTTTCGTAAAAATAACCGCGCGCACGAGCACGGATTATTTATTTTTCTTTTTTTTTTCTTTCTTTTGTTATTATTTTCTTTGTTTTTTTTCGCGATCAGATCGGAACGTTTTCTTCGCTGCGTCGCGGCGATGGTCAATAGATAAAATGTGTGGCCCGTGAAATTCTGCAACAACAAACACCAGGGACATCGACACTCGTGAGAACCGATAAATCACGAGGAAAAAAAAAAAAAAAAAAAAAAAAAATTCTATAAATAAAGTAGTGATTAATTTAGATAATAATACCATTGGAGTAAAGAAGTTTTAGCGTCCATTTTGTATCGCGTATCTGTTTACATATGGTGCGCGAATCGGGAAGAAAAAAAAAAGGAAAAAGTACACGAAGGACGCTCGACGCTCAGTTTTGTGTCGGCAAACGAGTCAATTTGGATTCAAGGATGCGAGAGGAAAAAAAAAAAAAAAACTAGAATTTTACCAGGACGCGACGAGATGTCTCGAAGTTATAAATAAAATCGTTCGAGACGCGCTTCGTGTATATTTAAATAATTTAAGTAAATTTCTTTTTAATATTTCGTCAGATAATCGAAAGGCGAACGATCGGCTATTCTGTATCAATACGAAAAATAATCGTAAACAGAGTCGTTTTCGTGATAGTGTGTGTGTATGCGTGTGGAACGCCATCGAAAAGCCGAGCTTCAAGGCGAAAACACGCAGCACTCCCCAACGCAAGGCAAGAGGTCATTCGCACCGCGCGCGCGAAACCTCCCGTGTGTATCTGTGTATACTACATATACAATGCTCGTCGAGAGAGTCAAAGTGTTTTTATAACGCTATCGTCGAGTTCTATTTTACATCGATGTACAGAATATTCGAGAATTTTTATTAAATAAAAAAAATAAATAAATTGATTTAAAATAAATTAAAAATAAATATTATTCTCGAAATTTCGATGAAAACGTATACGCAACATAACCTCAAAAGTAGTTTACCCGAGAGAGCGGGCCTCCCCCCGATAAGAATTCCGATGAGGTCAAGTTTGTTTACCCCGCGTTGTGTGTATTTATAGCTGGCCTGCCATGATCCATCGCTGGCGATGCAACGGCATCGACGAGTATGCGCGCACTTTTTACGTCTACGATAAATACGTTAAGTCTCGTGATATTTTATTCGCGCATCGCAAAGAAGAATAAGCGCATCTCGCCAGAGACGAGGAGATCAATTATTAATACATTGAAAACCCGAAATTATAGAGCTTTCCGACTCGAAAATTTCTCGATAAGAATCCTTCGTACGCCCGAGAGTGGACCGTCGGCGTTTCGCCTTTCGCTGTATGCGCGAGGGGTGTAGCGAGAGGAGAGGGTGGGGGGAGAGAGGGGGTAAGGCAAGGGGGCGGCGAAACGAATAAACTCGCGTCCCTCGACACGACTCCGAAAACACGCTAAACAGTTGATAACGAAGCATATTGTCCCGTAACTCCAACGGGATTGAGTATTTCGATGGGAAACACGTTTTTTTTTTTTCAACTCCGAAACGATCGAAGAAAGTCGCGGTAACGAGCTCGTTACTAGATGTGCTCCGTTTCGTGACTACGGATTGTGTGAGATTCGGCCATTAAAAGTAAGGAAACAACAACGCTGTTTGAGACTCTTCGGGAGAGATTCGAGACGACTATTTTTTTTTTTTTCACGTTTTTACGGATTAATTTATGTCAGTAAAAAGATAATTACCGTTTTCGTATCCGCAGTCGAGTTGTTGACGAGCGACGGACTTATCACACAGAACGATTCACCGTTAGAGCATTTTAGCTTAGCTTCTCGGATCGGTCGTTGATCGCCCATGCGGTTCGGCGGGCCTACGTGACCACACTGACTCGCTTGTATGTTGCTCAGGCTCGGTACTCTCTATGGGACATGAGCATTGGACGATACGGAAACATAAACGACCAATCGCGTCATCCGCGTGCGCTTCGGTCACTGTTTGCGCAGGTGCAGGGATGCTGCGAACGTGTGTTTCGTGTGCCACGATCGCAGCTCCCGCCTTTTGCCCCCCTCCCCCGCTTCCCCTCTGCCTCGACAAACCCACCCGAAAATTTTGTCTGGAGCATTGCCTCGTACTGATAATAATCGTATGTAAACATCCCGTTTATTCGATAGCTGCGTAATTGTGTTTCGTGTACAATTGGCGCCACGCTGCGGCGAATTGAGGCATAATACCCTTCCAGGTTTTCCAAACTTCAAAGGCTTCGGTATTACGGAAATAAATAGTAATAACGGCTTCGAAGCTTGTAAGCTCTTACTCTCGTAATGGGATATATAATTTTCATATTTACACAATTGGCATGCCGAAGTTTCGATAAGAAAACATAAGAAGTAGGTTGACGTGTATTATACAATCCCGCTGCTTCACTCCGGTTATGATTGCGTGTTTAACACATGTTGACGATACGTATAGGATGCAAACGTTGGAAATTTTATAGAATGCACAACGAAATATCTCGATGCTCACAAAAATGAAACAGAGGAGCTCTTTTCCGTTGTAGTCCATTTGAAGAACTTGTTTTACGATAAATGTTTTATAGCTTTAAAGTAATGAATAACTACACAGACAATAGTTACGAACCTTGCGCGTAACGCAGTACCTGCAACATGAAATTCTCCGAAAATCTTTTTTTAATACGAGTTTTTCGGATATATACAATCGATCCACGAGACAAGAATTTTGTGAAAGCATATGCCCCATAGAGGGCGATAGCCGAAAAGAGGAGAAGACAAAGTTGAAGATCTCGTAGAGCCGGTCGCAGCCAGCGATGCCAGGTTGCGGTAGGTCAGCTCATCCCTGGCCTATGCCCACAGGCGTGCTAAAAAGATACCACATGAATGAAGAAGACATTGTAGAGCCGATCGTACCCGCTGATCCCAGATTGCGGTAGGTCGGGGTCATCCCTCGACCAATGTTGCACAGTCCTTAATCAAATTTCGCTCAAGGGATTTTATTCTCTTTACCGCGGAATAACGGAGTTCTATTTTTCATTTAAATAAATTTATGGGGTAAAAAATGGAAAGCGAAAACCGTAATTTTTGAAATTTATCTTTTTGAGCGTTTATCAGCGTTATAATACGTTTTGTTATTACTTTTCAACGTACGAATTTTCCTGTATTCATTGTACTATGATAATAATTTAATTTTTGAAAAAAAAAAAAAAAAAATTATGGGTTATTTTGCGGTCTCATAACAGTACTTACACGTGACGAAACAATCGACTCACGTCGGTATAGATATTTTTTCTTTATTGAAACAAACATGTACAGTCTTATGGATTTATCTATTGCATGTTTAATATTGCATAGAAGGTTTATGAACGAGTTTTTATTTTATTTTTTTATCATTTGTTATAAAGATTTGCAATTATACGCACAGATACTTCATAATTTTTTTATTTTTCAGAAATCATTCTCGTAGTCAATATAAACGTTGTACTCCAGCGAATGCGTGTAATAAATACATAAGTAGTCCAAATTCTTTCAACGTTTTTGCGATGGTAACGAACTTTTTTTGCGACGAACTTTTTTTAACCTTTTTACACCCATTCGTAATTCGCGATCAAAAGTCCGAAATCAAACGCAAACGTATATCAATATTGTAATAATATAGTAAATTGCTCTGTTAAATCTTCGTAAGTAGATAAATCGTTTAAAAAAAAGTAATTAAAAAAAAACCAAAAACAAATTTGCAGGTTTAGAGTTATTCATACTCCCAAAAAGTTTATTACAAAATGACGAAAAACAACGTTTGCTGAAAAACAAAAGAATATTTATTGTCGTCTAAATAAAAAAAAAAAAGGTATAAATGAATGAAATTTTCGCTAATAGACAAATTAGTTTACGTTTTAATCGCAGATTATTACGTGAAATGAATAATACAATCAGACCATTTTTTCTTAATATTACGTTTATACTTAACGCGACAGTGACTTAGCCATCGGTGGCAGTGACGGTACAAAGTTTTTAACTTAGAAAATTATTGCGGCTGGCGTCAGCGACAAAATTAAATATTTTCGCCCATTCCGTCGCTTTCGGAGATCAAAGCGCGTTCCAGAATCACTCTTCCCTCCTTATAGCGTTGATTATCGTCCGTCGCAAATTCATATACCCAACCAAGTTTGGCGTCGCAGTTTTTGCAACTAACGTCGCGTACCATGTGACGTCCGGTTAACATCACCCGATCCTGTACTTCGCTGCGTAATGAAATTTTTTTGTTTTTTTTTTTGTTTATTAACAGGCGATATTTTTTTTTTTTCGAAAAAAATGAAAGTTTTAATTTGTCGAAAGGCGTTATTATTCTCGTGTTTACCTGTAGTTGAGATTCACGACTTTGTTGAAGAGAAATGCGCGACCGGTTGCACCCGTGAATCTCGTACTGATCAGCTGTCCGCGATTTGTGAGGTTCGTGTCGCAGGCAGCGCATGAAAATAGCCTCGTACCGCCAATGTGTTCGAGAAAAATAACTCCCATATCGTTCCTCACGGGTATCGAAGCTTTAGACGAAATTCGTTAGTTTCGTAGTTTTCGAAAGTTTTAAAATATATAAAGGTTATTCGGATTTGGGAGAAGTCAACAACACGAACTTTGTATTTTTGTCTACAAAGACGTCATATTCTCATCGAGGTGTGTGTCTCGACGGGGGCAGTGCCATCGCCAGCCACAGCTGATACTCGAGCAAACGAACGAAACGAACGGACGAAAATATGGTCACGTGACGGTGACACCGGAAAACACACGCGCACGGGATTCTAATTATCGGTTAATATAACAGAAGGTTGAGATTTGTTTTTTAACAGATTTATCGTATACCGCGTTTTTATCCGCAATTCACTTCACCTCGCGAAAGAAATATATGCTGTGTTTATACACACGCGATATGTCCTTTAAATTTTAAAAGTCATCGGATATACTTTTTCCAATTGCATTGCGCATTATCTCGAGTGCTTAGAAGGAAATTCATGATAAGAACAAAACCGTTAATGCACCTTTATAACAACTTGCAGTGATTTATAACAGAAAATCCCAAGATCTCGTTTCGGGAAAGAATTGTTTTTTATTTGTAAGTTTAATCCATACGAACGATGTTTTAAAAATAACAGCGATGAAAAAATTCCTAATTCAAAATAATGAGGCAAAAAACATCGAATTATTCAATAAAAAAATGTTTTTCGTAATAAATGTATTATATAGTTATAGAAACTTATTGATTTACTTCGCAGATTGATGGAAGAAAAAGACGTTAATTACTGGCAAAGTTACATCAAAATATGGTATCTTTATTACGCATATAAACAGTATACAATATGTTACATGTATATAATATCTATTGTATATAATATAATATATTTATTTGTATCTGTAGTATAATATATAATCGTGTAAATTACAATTAGTAAAGCTACTCACACAGATTTTTGTGCTGTAAAATTCGCAAAACTTTAGCTCCAAAAATGCCTGATGTTCGTTGAAGTTGGATTTTTAGGCCGTAACAACGCTGTTCGGCCGTCTCGTACAATACATTATACGCTCTATTAGAGTGCCATTTCCAATTTCCAAAAAGTACTTCGCGCACCAATATATGAAAACGGTCGGAAAAAAAAAAATTAAAAAATCATTTTTTTTGTTTTTTTTTTTTTTTCAATCTTTAAACTGTAATTGGTCATTTCGTTTAATCGCTATATGTTTATCTCTTTAAGGCACATTTGAAATATGATCATTGCAACTCCGCTCGTGTTGACATCAACAATAAGTTTTGGATAAACTAATAGACCCTTAAAAAAATTCTTATTACAAGCGATTTCCTTCGTATTGTTTTTGCTTTTTGCTTTTTTTTTTTTTTTCTTAACGGCGGGCGAGAGGGCTTTTTAAATTTTAAATGAAAATCAAAGTGAGATAATCAATAGAAAAATATAAAAGATTAAAAATTCCATTTAGCCAAAATCACAGACGAGTCTCTTACTTTCCTTCGACAAATGTCAAATGTGTCGCATTCTTCGTATTCTTAAGATTCTACACAATGTTAGTCAATATAAATATTATAAATATACATTCAATAATGTGTTAGAATGACTTACTTTTAGTTTAGACATTATACGTACTCACATATTTACGCCCGTTAACGTTAGTAATTACGGACTTAGAGTAGCCGAGCAGTCAATGTTAGCATTTGCGTTTTACATAATTTTTTTTTATTTTTTTTTTTTTTTTTACGCAATTTTTTCCCGTTATTCATGCAAAGGTGTAAGATTTCTATATAACGTGTATATAAATATTATTATACTCGGAGTTACTCCATATGTACGTACGTATAAGTTTTACATATAAACAGAATGTTTATACATTTTGATTATATCGATTTTTGTCGATCGAGCCGTGAAGGACTTAGTATAATACTGCGCCTATTTCCTATGTACACCAAACGTTTATAGAATATATTTATATATGTGGTATATATATATATGTGTTGTATAGTAAAATCTGAATAAATTGCGTAATAACAAATACCGACGATAGTAATGACTGACGTACAATATAATTCGATCATTTCTATCATCGTCATTACAACCTTCAGTACTTCTAAAATGCCCGATCGATTGGCTAATTATTATCGTAACTGTTAT
This sequence comes from Buathra laborator, assembly GCA_934046635.1. Lineage (NCBI taxonomy): Eukaryota > Metazoa > Arthropoda > Insecta > Hymenoptera > Ichneumonidae > Buathra > Buathra laborator. The sequence goes on along the minus strand of OW203895.1, from coordinate 17,419,250 downwards.
CGTTGCTACTCGCGTCCACATCATTTCATCTCTATAATGAAAAAAAAAAAAAAATACAAATAAAATTGATTGTATAAAAAAAAAAAAAAAAAACAATCGTCATTCATCGTTTGTTCGATCAGACAATTTCTTTTTTTTTCCATTCGCGAAATTCTTCCTGTATATTTTCCTGTTTTTTTTTTTTTTTTTTTTTTATCATCTTTCCCTTATTTTCTATTGATAACTAAACCGAAAAATCGAAGCACCATGACGCTCAGTCGCATCAGTCGCTGGCAAGCGTCGAAAAAAAATCTATGTACGAAACGTTTTTTCTTTTTTTTTTTTTTAACAGTTATAAAATTCAGTCCATTTCCACGGGGCTTAGCAATTAATGGACGTAACGTTCCCGAGGTATTTCAATCGTCTCTGAAAAATTCTTAAACTAATGTGTCTGGTCGTTTACGCATCCTTCCCCTTCGAAACGAATCGAATTTTAAAAAAGACCAAGTTGCGCGTTCGGTTTCAAAATTAACGTACGAATTACGATATTTATCCGTACAGTACGCCTCTGCAAACGTTTTCGTCGAACAAATATTAAAACAAAACTTTTTTCATCCGATTCCGACGATGGAAATGAGAAGAAAAAAAAACAAACAAAACGACGAAACAATCGAAAAATAATGTCGCGCGAGATTACGCGCGATGAGTGACAAATTATTACCCAAATCCATCGATACTACAACAACTCAAAAATCTTTTCGATAACATTTAAATGTTTTAAACGATTAATTATATTCGATAAACTGATAGCGTGGACGACTCTGTTACCGACAGTATTTTCCAGTCGCAAATTAAAATTCACAAAAAAATGTCCTTTCCGGTTGACAACAACAACAACAAAGTATTTGACAACGCCGACGACATGTTCAGCCATTGCGAGAGTACAAATTAATCATTTATCGCGATCTCATAGTTCGCGTGTAATTTCAAGTGTATCGCTCGCCATTCGAACGATCTATCGATTGATCTCGCGAAGTCAGTAACTCGGCCGTTCACCTTATAAATAATAATACACGAAACGACGATAACAGATCTTACACTCGTACCGCTTTGTCGCTACGAGAGAAAGAGTAACAAAAATCATTGTTATTCCCGACGTTTAGTCGAGTAATGACAATTGACAAAATATTGATTTGGTTTTTCGCCGCTGGATTTAGAAAAAACGAAGTTCCTTTTTTTTCCGAATCCCCAAAACGAATCCCAAAATCGGCAATGCGTTAGACGCATTTATTTGGTGAGTTTCGTTCGATTGGCGGCCATCTCGGCGAGACAGGCCAATGCTTCGAGATCCGGCGGTGCGCACCAACCTACGAACGACAATCAATTGTGTGATTATTACCATTTCGTTACGAAAAAAAAAAAAAAACTTTCTCGATAAACTATCGATAGTTCATGCGTTTCGTATTTCTTTCAAAAGCATTAAATAATTAAGAATTCCGTAAAAAAAAAATGTATGGCACCTAAATTTCGATAATTAAAATTCCGAGACGAAGAAAATCGATTCCAGCATTTAATTGTTATAATTAAGTTTTTCTTCGTTCGAAAATAAAAAAAAATGTCTCAACCATACATTTTATTTTTATACTTTGCGAAATGATTTATCGATAGCTATACTTTTTTTGTGTTTAAAATAAAAATATTTACTATTGTCGAATACTGATCGCAGCTTTGTACACTCGATTAGTGTTTTCAAGCTTTTCGATTCGATTATTTCGACTCGAATTTCATATTTAATTTGACTAATTTGTTTTTTCAACTTTCCAAAGCATCCGGAAGTAATAATATTTTTGTGAAAATACTTACGTTTATTGGCGTCATGTTCGTCGTCATTTTTGGTGGCACTGGTTGCTGCAGCATTTCGTGTTATACTCTGCTTCCTCGCCTTTCGTTTCTGACTTCCAACGAGCAAAGCTTTTTCGGCTTCTTCTTGGGGATCCAAACTATCTTCCGTTGTTTTAGTACCAAATGTGGCGTGTGATCTTTTCGCAGAATTTGAATTCAATTTCTGAGGTATTTTCTTTTTCTTGGTACGCTGCTGTTTCTTCTTTTCTTGAAACTCCTCGAGACTGAGTGACGGTAGCGCTTCAATTTTTTTCTCCAAATTGAAGTCCCTGAAGAAATAGTTAAATTATTCTTAACGTTGCGACGATTATATTTTTACCGAAAAAATTCGTCGAGTCTCGGATTTACAATGAAACTTACTCAGCCTTAAATCTCTTGTAGGACGGCCATTCGGCGTAATCGGGACGAGCTTCCGCACCTTCCGTTTCGGTCTCCTCGGGCTTTGATGCTTCCAGCTTACCTTCGGCACTTAAATTTTTTACAACAAAAATAACGATTAGAATTGTGAAAAACCTTTTGGTATATATTTCTTGAAGAAAAAGGGAATTAAGTAAAACATCGCTAGCGAATGATAATTGCGCAATAATGATTGCGTGTAAAGATGAATTTGCAAGATTTGGGATTATATTTTCCATCTGATTTTTCCGGCGTAAGGAATCAAATTGACGATATTAAAAAAAAAAATATACTGATTCAAGTTAAACATAAACGTAAATTGTATTAAAGTTAATGTTGTTTATAATTACCTCTCGACAAGATGCTCCAAATCGCTGCGCGAACTATTGCCTTCGCTACTCAGGGAATCCGTTTTTTCGCTGACGTTCGATGAGATAGAATTCCTTCTCTCATTTGGACGTTCCTCGACACTGAAATTGGAAAAAAAAAATATATATAGACGTTGAAAGGCTTATGCATCATAAATTAGGGATTTTCTTTTCCTTGCTGCAGTTTTGGAACGTTTTGCTAGTATTCTTTTCTTTATTCGTTGGTTTTCTTGGATAAGGAAACTTTTTCCATCCTTAAACAACTTTTTTTTCTTCTCTCCACCTTCGCCGTTGTTTGAGGATAAAACGAATAAAGAATTTGAAGATTAGTATCGAATCGTAAAAAAAGTTTCCCCATCAAATGAAACCGATGAATAAAAGAAACGATACAAGCAGTTCGTCCCAAAACTGCAGCAGGGAACAGCAAAAATATACATTTATATTTAGAATTTCGTTCGTATATAACTAATAGACGACAAAATAATAATCTAAATAATACTCACGTATTATTAATACCGGTGAGTCGTCGTCGTTTTGTCTGTTGTCCCGTCGAGCCGACATTTCGTTGTTGTTCCGCCATTAATTGCTGATATCTCACACCTTTGCAGCTTCTTTCACCGCGAAAATTGTTTTCCTCAGGCGATCCATTGCCATCGAGGTAACCATTCGTATCGATTTTATCGTCTTCTTCGTTCTATCGAAAAGCAAAAAGTAAATTACAAAAAATCTATTCAACATTTTGAACAAATCAGAATCTCCGTACAATTGAATTTCGATTAATCGAATTCGTCAATTCCAATGTTACATGCAAATAGCCGTTAAAAAAATTCAATTAATTCATAAAAAATAAAAAATGATAAGCTTCACAATTCAGATATTTCAAGAAGATTTTTAAATTTTTTCCGTCCCAACGTAATGAATAATATTTCCATTACCAAGTGATGCTGTTCGTTGTTATTGGATTCGGTGTTCACATTTTTCTGTTCGCAAAACAAATCAACTTTGCATTTCCTCTTCTGATCGTTATCTATTGGAAGTTCGGTGTATTGTTTCTTAGGAGTTTTTGGAACGGTCCCGTCGTCGATGTTCGCCGTGTCATCGTTGATAATAGATTCCGCGGCTGACTTTCCATTCGCTTTTTGTGGAGTGAACAGCGAACTGAGACCACCGATTTGCGTCTCGTCGGCCAACTTTCCCGGCTGTATAGATCCGTCTTCGTCCCTCGCGTCAGTTTTCGTACAATTGGAAGACTGATAATCGGAATTGACATTGTCGGAATATTGATCGTTTGCACCAACGTCCGGCTTCTTGTTCGTCGGTCTCGTGGTCAACGTGCGAAGCGGCGGGGCCGGTAGTTTGTACCACTTGAAGTCTGGATTCGCGTTCAGGAATGCATCTTTGTACTAAAATTAGAAAAAAGAAGAAAAAAAATCATTAAAAAATTACGACGAGAGCGAAAATTCGAAGGGTTCGAATTTATTTTATTCACCTCCTGCGCCAATGTGGTATATGCGCGTTTTTGTTCCGGTCGAAGAGTGGCCCACCATTCGCCGAGAACTCTGGTAACCGCCCGATTTTCGAGATGAGGAAATTCTTTTCTCACTGTGCTACGATGCCTCTTGCAGAATATCAAAAATGCGTTCATAGGTCTTCTCGCATGATGCGCGGGTTCCCGCAAATCCCGGGACTCCTGTGGGCACATTTAATTTTTTTTTTTAAATTTCATCAATGAATCAATAATTTGCCGTTTAAGACGATCAAAAATTTCCCCGAGAAAAAGACGATAAAACGATTGTATACATTTGCGGAAATAGTTTTTAAAAACCGTAATAAATATTTCTGGGAATGAAAGGGAGCAGAAGTCAAGGAAATTAAATTTTATTGGAAGACTTGCGTCGGCAACTAAACAGATCATCATTTATCTATGTATGAATCATCAGATACAGTAATTTTATTGCATAAGTTGGGGAAATTTTCTCCTCTCTCCAAATAGAATCCTTGAAAAAGCGAACGAATATAATAATAATAATAACAATAAGTTTATAAAGCGATGCAAATGCATCGATCGCAACACAATTTTGTTATTTACTATAAAAGTTTCCCTGCGATAAAAATGGACCGGCGTATCATTAGACGCTATGTTGACGTTGTGATTTTTTTTTTTTTTTATCGATCCATCGATATTTTAATAAATTGATTTCATTACGCAAAAATAAAAAATTCGCAGATAAAATTTTTTTTTTTTTTTGTTTCAGAAATAATACATTGGTTATTAAGTATCGTAGGATTTTAACGTTCGTAGAAAAAAATAATAGGCAATTCTCATGCGCGTTGCGGCGCTTCGCCGTCAGTCATCAAAGTCGCAATGCATTTTCTTATTATCAGAACGAAGCCTTAAAAAATGTTACCCTTCCAATTCCATCTGTAAACCGACAGCCATTGATATGACGTACTTTACGCGTTCGGAACAATAATATCGAGATTACAATTTTAATCGTAAAGAAAATAACCTTAATTTCATTTTTATCTCAAACAAAAATGAATGTTGGACTTGCAGGTGTATCTCTCCAATGCATATGCATGAAAAAAAATGTTGACTTTGGTCAAGAATCGCGTATCATTGAGTATTATTTTTTATCAACCGCAAAAATATTTTGCACCATTAAAATCGATGTTTTTCATTGTCGAGTATTGAAAAAAAGCTTAAAACGAAAAAAATGAATAAGTAAAGTAGAATATTTCTTGCGAAATATGAATTATTAATGTGTCAATATATGACGAATATTTCACAATCTCGTCCGGCCGTCATTTTAATTCGCAAGCAGTACGAAAGTATTAGTGAAAAAAAAAAAAAAAAAAATCGTTGAGGATAGTAGAAGAAAAGTTTCGAGAACAAAACTCGTGACAAAGACAGTGTTTAAAAAATGAAAATTTTATCAATAATCAACATATGGCTATCGCGAGCTGCACTTCCGTGAAAAACACACACACATTTAATAGCCACAAGTGTGTTCGTGTATTGCAACAAGTTGCACAAGTTAGCTTTCCGAGAATTATCATCCGGCAATGATTAGCCGATAGTTGTGTTTTCTTTCGATATTGACTTCATTTTGACCGGTCGTATTTAATTTATCGTCGTTGAATTTCGCGTAATTTATCGGGAGGAAAACAAGAGACGAGAGTCCGAGGTGGAGTTATGGAAAGATGGAGAATCATTTCGTGTGAAAAACCCAGAACAAAGATAGACATGACACTTCACAATCGGCCGAATGACAGCTGCTCTCGCGAAATGTAAATACTGTCAGATCGAACGACACGAGCCGCCTCCCCGGTTTCGAACGGAAATATCTTTTGTTTTATTTAACTTTCGTACCATGATGATTGTTCGTTGCACATTCGACAACCACTTGTCGCGAAAAATTCGGTCTCGCGATTTCGTATTTCGTTAATTCGTAACACAGTCAAGATATTCGTCGTGAAACGAATCTCAAGGTTGTAACTGTCTCGCGTATGTTGTTCGGTTTTTTCGTTACCGTCGTCCGACCGTCACCGAACGTCTGACGTGATTTTCTGACACAAAATTATCGCTGCGACAACGCTAGTCGTGACTCACGATAACGAGAGTATCGAAGCGGGCACTTTGACGTATCGTCGAGTTAATCGAAAGAGATTCGAACATTTTTGTATGAATTTACGAATAAAAAAAAAAAAAACACCAATTGCAGGAATGATTCGCCACTGCTCACCTTCTGCTGATGATCGCTGGCAGCCATTTCTGAGTTTCACTCACAATTCACTCAGCGGCGCATAATAAAGATAAAGCTTCTCTCAGCACTGCGGAACGTTTCTCTCTTCCCTTTTTTTTTTGTTCGTTCGTTCTCTTCTCACTCGACGTCTCTCACTCTTTTCCCCTTCGCTGCATACGGCTCAACTCTCCGCCGTTTCTTTTTCTCGTTTCGCACAATGTTTTGTTTTCGATACCAACACAGTGTATGTATACTCGGAATGCCGCTGCACTTGAGGGCAAAAAAATTGGGGGAAAAAGATCTTCGCTACCAGCTGCTGTTACGCTCGCTTCGATCGAACAAGATTAATAAAATCCATATATATTTTTTTAACTTGTTTTTCACTTTTCTTTCATTCAACGGTTCCCTTCCTGTTTCACTGGTCTGGTGTTACCAAGCACTGACAGTTAATGAACCGTTTGTTCGTTTCGACGTTTATAGAGCAAACGTCACAGTTACGTGCAAACGTCACTCGCTCATTGCAACGATCACGCACACAATTTTTCCTACTAATTATTCACACGTGACTGACAACGCTCGATGGCGAATCAGAGGAATCCCACGATTTTGTACTATCCGTTTCGTGACAATGATTTCTCCTGGGGACTGCCATTTTCAATGCGTGTTAATAAATTCGCGTTGTCAATTAATTCGTCATGTTTTCAATATAGTTTTACCGTGTTTCAAGTTCCGCGCGTTCCTACGTTACAGTACTACCAATATTTTTTTTTTATGTATCTCTCTTTGAAATCATGAATTAGCCGAAGGCGGTCGCCGTTATGCCAACAAGAATGGCTGGTTATCGTTCATCGAAAAAAAATATATATATGTATTACAATGTTGCATTTGTTCGTCGACGAGAATTTTCATGTATTTTTCATTCATTAGCACAGTGTTACAATGAGTTTTTGTTTTCGTTCTTCGTTTTCTGATTGTTAATCTATTAACATACGAAACACGTAATATATTCGATCGCACGAATCCCAGCAAACGCTCAATTTTAGATTTCTATAAAATGTTTACCAAGGAAAGTAAAACTTTTATTATTTTTTTTTCTTCCATATGTAATGGACACAGTAGTGACATCTTCGAAATAGAATTCCGAGAATATTAATGATCATTGTTTCGCAGTCTGTATGTCAGTAGGTTACCAGTATACTTTTATAAATAAGTAGCGGTAGGTAACGCATCGCTGGTTGGTAAAGTGGCGCGTTAACAAAAAATCTCGTTGAATGCGAGTCGTGAATTCCTGCATATAACCGAGTCACTCGTACGCCAGTGGGCGCTGCGAGTGTTAGTTCGCTCGCGCCTGTCCTCTCGTCAAACACATCCCGGTTATTATTTCGCGATGTATAACTTTTGATTTGCCGGTGTCAAAACACAAATACTTCAAGAGCATTTTTGTTCAATGTTTGCGCGCGTTTATTGTGTTTTATTTCTTCGAAAAGCTGTGCAATGTCAACGCCGATCAGAGTTCGAATGATCGTTAAACAGCTGGGAGCCGCTGCCACAACAAAATGCTGGGCGGTAAGTTAAATTGTAACAAGTGGCCTATTTCTACTAAAAAATGTGTCGTGTACGCGTCTCGATATCCAAGTAATATGAGTTTCGCTGCGTAGGCTAAAATTTTTCATAGTTATTTTCGCATTACCGTATGATTTCAATATAAGAGAATAAGTGTTCTACGGATGAAATTCAGGGAGGGATTTGTTTACATGGCGGTAAGCCGATATATCTATATAATAACTACGCTGATACCTATGGCCTATTGTCGTTGTCTGTATGGTAGACTTTCTTCCTTTCACAAACAATTTCGGACTAAAAAAAATGATATTCGTACGCTCGCGACATTCCGCCCGTAATTTTTTTTCATTATCAATTTATTTCGTGAAAAAAAAAATCAATTTTTTTTTACGATGTGCACAAAAGTAAATCGAAAACATTATTTTGTCGAGGTGACGTGTATGTCGATATCCATCGAATAGATTATGATAAATTTATCGGAATGTTGACTCTTGAAGTTTACCGGTGAGACTGCGCTTCCGATTAAAGAAAAATAACAATTTCCGTCGCCGGATAGAATATTGCCCTGTCGCAACCGACGTACTCGTAAGATACTTCGAACTTTCGAATAATGCGTGTACACGTGCCAACGTCGCCGACTCTAGCGGAGTTTACGGGAACTAACGGAAAATGTATTTGGCAAAGTATGCAAAGTCCATTTCCAGTTCGTACCAAAACTCTCTTTGCCTGTAGTATAAGCAAAACACACACCGTGTACCGGCTGAATGTCTTGACGAGGAACGACAAGATTTACTGCCGGCGATCCACCCAACTTTCTTGAAGCTTTAGTTCGCGATCCCGTTCGCCGCTCGTTGAGTAGTTACGAGGCAAAAGCGTTGGAAGACGTCGACAGCGACGTCTGGACGTTATATCTACGGGAGGAGACTTGTATCGTTCGTTATGCTCAATCACAAAGAAACTCGTTAGTCCGGTCGTTGAATTGGTGCGCACGAGGCGTTGACGTTCACAAATGAAAATGTTTGCAATAGCGAAGATCGATGAACCCTATGAATCAAATTGATTAGCGTATCCCCGTCGGCTGAATTATTATTTTCAAATAACACATTGCATATGCAGACGTAGACATAGTGCATAGAATCGACATACGTTCGAAGCATTGTCGCCGATACGTAGAAATCTGAAAGTAAAAATATCGAACGTCCATCTTGTTTTTATTTTTATTTTCATGTTAATCAATAATTTACAAATTACATTTGAAGGTTAAAAAACTATTCTAAGATTACGGGCGAAGGATCGGGAGGGGGGGGGGGGGGGGGGGGTCAGTGGCTCTGTTGGCGAAATAAAAAACACGCGAATTATTTTCGAGTTACGCGAATCATTAACGTTGCGTCTTCATTATTCAGACTTTTTAATCGTAATTTCAAGCTCCGCGAACGTTTCGCTACGATGTTTATCATTACCGCGTCTTGTGTCGTAAAATACAGCGATGTATAGTTTTTTTTCTGCGCGGTGCGCCGTGAAGAAAAGTGAATAATACAGCTATAAAACGAGTGAACGCCTTAGTGCGAACGCGGGGGATCGACTTCGGCGATAATCGTCCGCGGGTCTCGATCGTTCCTGTCTCCGTACGTCGAGCTGTAGCGCCGCTGAAACACGACTGCGCATGCGCGCGGGTACTCTCGGGAGTTTTGGCCCCTTTCCCGAAAAACTCTCGTTGTCTCGGCGTTTTGCATAATCATAAAGCTTACAACTGATACACACGAATTGTGTGCACAGGTTTCTTCACCGAAGGGACACACGGGTATGAAAACGCGAGGGGGAGGAGGAGGGGGGGGGAAAGGGCTTTGCGAATAACGTTTTAGTCGAACGTGTGAACGTCCCGAGTACAAAGCGACTGAAACGATCGGATACAAACGACCCGCGACGATGAAAAAAACTACAAAGACGGTGACGACGTCGTTACGTAGAAATACACGGGGCGTTCGCGGCTACAAGGTGGCGCCAAGATTGCATAACGCATTCGCGATGCCAGCTGCAACGGAGACGCGATGTAGGGATATTATACACACCGGAACGATATTTACTGCGTTGATCCGGACACATGCGTACGCGTCTCTCCGAAAATTTATGCGAACCGAGTGAGAGAGATTTTTCCGTCAACGAGAGTTATACTGACGTGGAATGCAACTGCATACGCGGACGTAGCGTTGACTTCGCGGAAAGATTAAGTGCGTTCGGGTAGCAATATATATATATATATATTTATATACATCGTGGGAATAGTTTTTTTGTCGGTATATACGCGGAAAAAAATAAACGTCGAGTATATAAGTGAGAAAAATAAAAATAGCAAATCGAAATCGCGTCAAATTAGCGATGTCGTAGATTATTGGCGCATTTGAATAATCGACGAATTAACATCGCGCACTTCCTTCTTTTCTCGACATCGGGGAAGAGAGATAAATATTTAACGAAAATGTTTAACGGGTATATGTATATATTAAACAAAGTACTGTCGATCGTAATCGATGAAATAACACGACGCGTATCAATTTACGTATTTTATGAATCTTGGCGAATATTTCACTGGTGGATTAATCCTCCGCGTCTATCACGAGTCTCGAATGACGCGCGACGACGCGCTGGAATAACGGAAATGCAGAGTGTCGGAATAATTTGAGAACAGATTGGATCCGAGCGCTTAGAAACGGGCTAAACTTTGCTGTATACAGAAATGCAAAATTATTTTCGGTTTTTTTTTTTTTCATTATATTGAAAATTGATGAATCGATTTTTTTTCGCGAACTTTTACGTTCACTCGATTTTTGAAATTTTTAAGGGTTTGAAGTGAACAGCGGTAAAATAAATTTTTAAATTTTTTTTGAAAAAAAAAAAAAAAAAAATTTCATCTATAAATGTTAATAAATTATTATTTTTTAATTCTGTAATTTTTCTCGTTGTTGATATCGTAAATTCAGCGATTTACTTTATTCTCATTTATTATCGCGTTTGCGTCATTTTCAGTAGTCATTTATTTTATTTGCAAAAACTCGACAATCTTTTGATTTACGAACACGTAGCAAAAAAATTTGTCAACAGACAATATTTTTCGTGTGCGAAAAATTAGACCGATCGTACGGAAGAGGAGAGGGGATAAAGGGGGGGGGGGGGGGGGGTAGGCGATATGGGGGATTGCGGGAATCATCCGAACATTTGACTTATTACTAAATAAAGGACGGAGAGGGTGAAGAAGGAAAAAAAATAGTAGGACGCGCGATAAATATGGTATTTTGCGACGTCGAGGACCCGAATAATTCTCACGCTCTTCGCCGCCCGGCAACGAAGCCCCGTAGACACGCGTACGAGTGTCTTCTTCGCTCCGTTTTTTCTTTTTTTTTCCTTCGTTTTCGCGATTAATCCTAAATTCGTTCGGATGCCGGCAGGACCCGCAGCAGTTACGAAAGATTTTTCATGCCTCATGAGCGATGACCGTATCTCCGCGCGGAGTCCATGAAAATCGCCACGTGCCTTTCTCGTTCAGCCGTTACACGACAATATATCCGATATATTTCTCGAAGTTTTTTTTTTTTTTTTTTTCTTTTTTTCGCCACATCGATATCTCAAAATTCGGATTTTCGAGAATTTAGTCGCCAAAGTCGTGACGTCGATTGCGACGTACGTGTCTTCGTCTCTTGAAGCACGTGGCGCAACATTTTTCTCGTACGATTGACGATACGTCGCACATGCGCCGGTAAGCTGCGCACATGTTCGCCGGCGCGATGCTGTCTTTGCAACCTTCGAGGAAAAAAAATATATATTTATGGATAAGTTATGGAAAATATATAAATAAATTGAACGGATGTTCGTGAATTATACTAATTAAGTAATTATGATAATTTCACGATTGCCGCATTAAAAATTGTAAATGCAGCGACGAACCGGGTCGTCGCCATCGATGTTTCTTCTCGTTAACAACATCGTAAAATATTATGAAATACATATTTACCGAGTTTCTCATCGCCGCACGGGCGTCTGTAGTGACAGCGTCTGGTGTCGAGCGGCTTTCTGTCGTATAAACAATTTTCCGAGGGCGATAATGTCGTTCTGTCGCGACACGCTACGTCGCGATTTTTCACACCGATCTTCGTCGTACAGGTTGCGTTGCACGGCCCCCATTTTCCTGTAGAGGAAAAAAAAAAAAAAAAAAAAAAAAAAATCCATTATAAACCATTGAATTGTTTGATTTTCTAATAAAAATTATTCGTAAAAAAATTTATTTCGAAAACTTGAAAAACTTAAAAAAAGTAAAAATAAATAAAATTATGAATTAATAACATTTTAATTTTTTTCAACATTAACGTAAAAAAGTTAATTGACTCAGTGCGCATCATATAGTAGAGCGCCATATTTTCAAAGAAATGCAATAGAACATTTAAAAAAGTACAAAAAAGAATTAATTAAAAAAAAATAATAATAAAAAACAAAATTGAAGGGCTAACGAAGAAATTTAAGGACATTTCCCGGATTTCCGGAGCACTGGACACCACGAATACTTTACCGGTGATCCATTTCTCGCCCCGACAGTCCTCGATCGATGCTGGTCGGTCCTCGAGATTGCAGTCGCTCGGCGTCGAACACGAAACCTTTCGATTTCGCTTTCCGTTGACGCAGTGACTCCATTTCGAAACTTCCCACTTCGATTTTGTGTTGTACATCGAATTGTCGGGATTCTCGTCGACGACATTGTCGAACTCGAGAATCTCGGGTTCGTCGGTAGCGTTGCCATCGACGATCGTAGTGCCGTCGTTAGAGCTGATATTGTAGAACGAGGCGTCCTTGTTGTCGGCGTAAACGATCATTGGAATTTCCGTTGCGGGTCCGCAGGGCGGAAGGTTCGGACAAGAGCCGACCTCCTCAGGCCTGTCGTCCTTGTCGCAGTCGCGATCAGGTAGAGCTAAATCCGAACCATCGGAATCCTTACTCGACGACACGCACATTACCGATCTCTTGCGAAGGGCGTCTTCGCCACATGTGACCGGACACATTTGCCAAGGGCCGACCCACCATCTGCGAAATCGCAAAGAAGGCATTCATCATTATTGGTCCCTTGATGAATCGCATCTCAACTGTGAGAGTCGTTGATCGATTCAACTTTCGAAAACCTTCATCTGCATTCGGAACTCAGTTTTGTCCGCGTCATGGCAGACGGCCAATGCGACCTACTCGATCGCAATCGATGCGCAAATATCGATCGGCGGATAAAACGCGAACTTTGAGAAAATCGCCAAGAATTTTTTTTATTTCATGTAAAATCCAACAAAATTGGGATAAAATTTGAAAAAAAAAAAAAAAATAGTACATTATGCTACAAGGGAGGAAAGTGCGTAATTTTCACCGAGGGTGAGGTTTGCTGGCCCGAGCGTAGCGAGGCCGCGAAACCAGGGCCACGATTCAGGAGCGGTCGATTGATGTGTATTTTTTATTGATCAATAAATAAATAAAGAAAAAAAAGTTTCAAAAAAAATTTTTCAAAAAAAAAAAAAAAAATTAATTAGTTAATTATTTATTTAATGTTATTCGCGGCTTCTTTTATTTTTACTCCCGCTGGTCAAGAATAACTAACCCGCGTTTTAGATCCGCGTTGCAGGCATGAAATATGGTCTTTTTAGCGCAGGCGGGGAAAAAAGTATTTTGCCAATTAAATTTGCATTTTTTTCGGATTTTCAAGCTTCAACGCATTTTTTTTTAATTTCATCTAAGATTTTTCCAAATGTTGTCTCATTTTTCAAAAAATTTCACACGGAATTTTTAAAAAATTTTACCTAAAATCTTTTTCAATTATTTCTGTTTCTATGCGCCAATTTTGCTCCGTTCTCTTCTATATTCGGGAATCAATGGCAGCATTTTCTTTTATCAATGAATAGGACTACTGATTGCGGATTAACGTTACCTGGCAGGACACGGGTTCTTGTTGCACTCCCGCAGCCGAAACTCGGGTTTGTCATTTTTCTCGCAGAACGTATCCTCCACCACGCCGCTCTTTCTCTCGTGGCAGAGTGCGTGTGAGGTCTGCGTTCCACCGCCGCAGGTTACGGTGCACAACGACCAGTCGGAAAGGACCCAAGAATACTCGGGTGCGTGATCGGGTTCCTCCTTCGGTACAGTGTACTCGTAACGGAGTCCAAAGTTGCGATAGTGACCTCTGTAGATCAGCTGTTAAATTCCAGTAACGTATAATTTAACCACAACGATTTAAAGAATTCAGGGCAAAGCCTTCGTGAGAAAGGCAAACGCTGTCCTCCGATGACTTTCTGATTGCGGATAAAGTGCAATCTCCGAGATATAGATATTTCAAGGATGAAATACGCGATTATTGGGAGAAAAGTTATTTCTTTAATTGTGAAAAATGAAGAATTATCGTCGGATACTTACGTAAACGGCAACGTCTTCCCTGATAGGTCCCGGAATTCTGACCTTCTCCTTGTCGTGATCGCGTTCGTAGAGCGCCGGAGTACCAGCGACTTCGTACTCTCCCGCTAAGGTGATCTGCCTGTCCAAGGAAATCGAAAAATCACTACTATCTCTCAGTCTATACAAATGATCAATTTTTTCTTATTTTTTTCCCCATTTTCCATCGAAAGATTAATCGAAACATCTATTATCTTAAACGCACCGTTTTCCATTGAGAAAATATTTGTTCGAATTCGGCACACCGATCCCAATGTAATTCTTGCTGTTGCCGACTTCCTCGATTTTGATATTTCTCGAACCGGCAGGTATGACGACAACTTCACGATAGCCCGGTCCCTCGTTCTTGTCGTAGATACCGCTCGTCGTCTCGCACTGCGTACCGTCACCGTGACAAATACCGCAACGATCCTCGGTAGCGTCGGAATCCACGGTCCAGTCGCAGCCTACTTTCTGCGAATTCCGAAAATCCGTTCCTCGTTCTCTATGAAATTTTTACTTACTAACTTTACTTGTAAAGTTATCGTTGTTTATATAATTCAGTAGCTCACCCGACATATCCCGGCGATACACATGTCGCGGGTACCAACGTTGCACGGCGTACCGTCCAATGCTGCTTCGCCCCATGGAACTATTACGCTCTCGTCTGTGTCCGTACAGTAAAGTTCGCAGGGTTCAGCTAAATTCAATGTAAATCCGATAAATTTTTGATACCTGACGTTATTTTCATATTTTTTAAATTTCACTGTTAATCATCGATGTAAAAAAAAAAAATTGCCGAAAACTTACTGCATCTGTATCGGAAGATTTTATGCATAAACTGATATATTAAAAGATGTAGTCAATTGCTTAATTTAATTTTACTATAGAAATGCATTCATTTTTCATCATTATTTTACATTAAATTTAGTGTACCTGTTGAGGCATAAAAAATGGCAATTTTTTTTACTCGCGGAGAGAAGGGATCTGCTAGAAGTTACTATGTCACCTGATAAAATCGGACTGTGGCGCCACCTATCACAAAAATGGTCAATATTACCAGAATTTTTACCACATTTATGGGAATTTTTACCATATCCTATGGTAGAAATTCGCATAGTTCTCGTAATTTTCGACGTCATTGATTCCGCACTACCAGAAATTTACGATTTTTTTTACCAGATATATGGTAAATTGTATCAGATCCGTTTCTCCGCGTAGTGATTTCTTGAGGTGAAAATGAAATAACGCGAGGAAAACATTTATTTATTTACTTTGATCGAAATATGGTAGCCATGTATAATTTTTTCCTTTGTACTCCTTGCCATCGTAATCGCTACATTGAACACTCCTAAAGCTTGGCATGCCATCGGGACACGGCTGAGTGTTGCAAATCTTGTATCGTCTTCTTTCACCCGTACAAAATTTACCACCGTGCGCGGGCTCTGGATGATCACACTTTCTCTCGACTATCGATACACCGGCACCGCAACTTCTCGAGCATTCGCTCCAACTGCCCCATTCTCCCCATCCCCCATCGATTTGACTCGGTCGATCGACTATTGGCACGCATTCCTGATTCTGGCACCACTGCAAATAGGGAATCTCGTGTTTAATAAAAAAATAAAAGAATATTCCGGAAACACTTCGAAGAACGGCACCAAAGTTTTGCTCGTCGGCAAAACGCGAGTCGCGAATTTGTTCAAACGAAATCAAGTTGAGTTTTGCTTTAACGAAAGATAAATCTTTTTTAATCGTTGAATACTTCCGCTCAAAAAAATCGACAACTATTCTACTGAAAACTTTGTCAATTAATAATTTTGTCATTGATATTAAGGGAAAGTTCGCCAATTTGAGGCAAAACAGCGGGTTTTATTTTACTTATGTGTTAAATAAAAAAACATTTTTTCTCATACGATTGCTTATTTATAATAAAGTTTTGACGATGCAGAACATTTTTTATTTTAAAAAATCGCAAAAGTTTCAGTTATTTCAAATAAAAAAAAATCATTTATCATTATATTGCAAGTTAAACTTCGTCAATCATTTTTTATAATCGGATCCGGTGTAATTTTGTAGAAAGAGTAAAATTTTGGATATGTATTCAAAATTGTTGTTGGAATATTTTATAAATGTGTTGTTGAATGTTACGTCGGAAAGTCGAATTTCAGTGTATACAAAAAAAAATGATTTGTTGCTTGAAATTACCGGATCTTTCCATTAAGTAGATATGGAAATCGCGTCAAGACGAAAGTGTATTCAATTTTTTATTGACGAGCCAAAATCATTATATTTCTGAATATTACCATATGTTTGCCGCAATGAGTTCCTGGCGCAGCTGGATGAAGCATCGTAGTGCAAGATCCATCGACGATACACCAAAGCTTCGAGCATATCTGGCGTCGAGAGAACAATCGGTACTCGTTAACCACTCGTTTGTATCGATTGGAGATCGTTGATAACGCAAGAATAATTTTTTTTTTATCGTCACGTTTCACTTACCTCATGAAGTGGTGAACATACGGAGGCCTCTCTGACGCCAAATTGGAGACGACACTGATGTTCCGCATTGTACATTGCACCGGGCGGTAGATCAGGATACGCGTAGTCATTGTCCGCTGGTTCGTCCTCTAGACATTCGCCTTTTCCCTGACTGAATGTCGAACCACCGACAGCAGCACAGTGCATAGTATATTAGTATTAGTATAGTATTGAAATTATGCAGATTAAGTAAACTGCATGGTTACTTCACTGGTTTTACGTATGCATTCGATTAATGTAAGCAGAAAACAATTCAGAACGCTACTAGGGTTACGAATAGTCTTTTTAACCAAATTTCTGTAACTACATGCAGTACATTCAGCGCAATGTTTCGACTCACTCGAGAAAATTGGTGATATCACGTCTCGAACATCGCGACCAGGCAACCCCGACGGTGTCCACTTCAAAAGTTGGTGTCATCACGTGCAGAGTGTCGCCGTCGCGTTTGCTGCATCCGATTTTGTCGGTGTCGTGATACATACCGAAACTGACGAACAAGAATCGCAATGTACAGAAATGTTGAACAAATTATAATGAAATTATAATGAAAATGAAGTGTACGATTTTTTGATCTCTTTGAAAAAAGATAAACAAAAATCGAAGAGGAGCACTTTTTTATGATTTTTTTCGTATTTTAACACCAGAATATCATGGATTTGCGGGACCCGAGTTGTTAAAAGAAAATCTCGAATTTTTCAAAATATTCCTATTTTGGATCTCATTAAAAAACGTATAACTTCTCTCATTTCCATTATATCGATATATCACGCATTAACAGGTATCTTTCTTACATCCTGACGTTTTCATTTTACTATAATGGAGCTGAAAAATATTGATCTTTAACTAAGTTTCGCAACTATAAGGACATCGAGTCACTACCCATGAGTGGCGATAAAGAGGTACATGAGGCGAATGAGATGTGATATTCCTACGGGTTAAAAACTATGAGTTAACGTTCTGCCTAAATTAGCCTAAAAAAATGCGCAAGTGATGACTAAATAAAATACAGTGCAAGCTCCGTATTCTTAACTCGACGGGACCGACCTGTTCCCTTTTCTGTATTTCCCCTATTGTCCCTACTTCCGCAAACAGTCCCGTCGTCAATTGTTGCGAATAGGGGTGACGAGGGGTATACGCATCCGTAGGTACGAAGCCACCTTGCACCTGCTGCGCGTGCGCAGTTTACATTTTACGAAATACAGTCCAAGCTCCGTATTCTTAACACGACAGGACCGAACCCGTTCCCTTTTCTGTATTTCCCCTATCGTCCCTACTCCCGGTCAGTTGCTGCGAATAGGGTTAAGGAGGGGTATACGCGTCCGTAGGTACGAAGCCTCCTTGGACCTGTTGCGCGTGCGCAGTTTACATTTTACGAAATAGGCTCCTCGTCTGGCAAACGAACTCAGGGGAAATACAGTTAAGGGAACTCGTTGTCATGGTAACGAGTTAAAATGAAGGATCGGTTAAGTTAAGGGGAGTTAAGAATACGGAGCTTGGACTGTAGGCTCCGCTTGGAGTGGGGCAATCGGATTCAGGGGAAATACAGTTAAGGGAACTCGTTGTCATCGTAACGAGTTAAAGTAAAGAATTGGTTA
This sequence comes from Buathra laborator, assembly GCA_934046635.1. Classification (NCBI taxonomy): domain Eukaryota; kingdom Metazoa; phylum Arthropoda; class Insecta; order Hymenoptera; family Ichneumonidae; genus Buathra; species Buathra laborator. The sequence goes on along the minus strand of OW203895.1, from coordinate 17,400,713 downwards.
AGTTAAGGGAAGTTAAGAATACGCAGCTTGGACTGTAATTCATAATTCAAACGTTCAAAGTTCGATTTTGAAATTGTAAATGGGATGCAAGAAATGTGTGAATGCTTTTTTGCACTTTATCCGGATCAGGTAATCCATACTTTCGCAATACGTTGCGCATTGGTGAGTGACAAATTTATGAATTTATTTGCCTCGTTTGTTTATAATTAGCGAAAGCTTTCAACTCACTTGTGACCCAATTCATGGGTAATCGTGTGTGCCAACGTGATTCCATTGTCCTCGTTGACACTGCAGCTACGATCCGGCTGACACATGCCAGCCACGTGGGCAACACCTAGCGTGCTGCACGGTGTATTGGCACGTGAACATATGTCTTCCCTCGTAACAAGTATCGCCACGTCGTGATGATTCGGATGCGAATCATCGATGGGATTCATTTTTTGCTGCCACTTGCAGAAATTGTAGAGAGTCTTGTCGGCGTTTATCGTAATGTTGAGCCCTTGCTGCGCAACCAATGAATATTGAATAGTACGAACTATACAGCTTTTTTCTTCTTATATTTTAATTTATTATTCAAGAGATTCCGAAGCGTATCGTGACTTGAGCCCAAATATTTTTTCATCAACACTCGAGTGAAAGGGTGGGATGTTTTATATGCAAAAATGATTTTAGAGAATGGGGAACAAAAAAATCGTCGATGCGTTCAACGGGAAGACCCTTTAGATTGTATATCCCTATTTAATTCCCATTTTTTGATCGAATTTTTTTATTTTCATACAAAATTTATATTAATTACCACAGAAATTCGTGTAAATAAAAAATTCAACCAAAAATAGGATAAAAATTGAGGAAACATTTGATGAAAAAAATTAGCTTATTGCATATTTAATTAACTTTTTTTTCACATTTAATCTCAATTTTTTTTCAATTATTTTAAAAGCTGTACAGTTCTTCAAACAGCTGTAGCTTCAGCTATATTTCGTCTTTAAAGAACTTCGCAACATTCATAACAAGTTAAAAAAAATCTCGTTGTCTCACTCGAGGCAGCAACCCATCCGTAATAGTTCTCTAAATCAACACAAAGCCGCAGACTAACATTGAAAAAGTACGATTAAGCTGGAACTTCGTATTTACGTATTATGATTTTTACGGCAACACATACCTCCGCCTCGTCTTCCTCCATGAGAACAATTCTCACGACAACGACGTTGATAAAGTTACCGATCGTAGGATCGTGATAGAGAGCCGACACCATGTTCATAATGGTCAGAAGATAAGTCTCGACGTCGCCGTCCTGATGAAAAGCCATCATTGACGTGTCGGCGACAACGAGCGCTTCGACATGTCGCGCGCGGCTTATCGAGCGTCTGGAACGTTGCCACAATCGTTGCTGTCTCGTCTGATGTTTTCTTCGTCCGCGACCTTGAACTTGCACAAGACCTGGTTGCGTCTGCCATTCGAGGCGCGTCTCGGTCAGTCGTCTCGGTTCTGCGAACCGGTAAGTGACGATTCGCCATTAAATCGTTAGACAGCTTGTAAGGCTATCTAATGAACAATTCATTCGATGTGTTGGTTGCTTATAAATTATGGTTTTTTCCGAATTCCCATTTTTAAAGGCTTTTTAAGGGCATTTGACGCCAAATGAGCACAATTCAGAAAGCTTCTATATTCGACAAAAAAGATCTCTTAATCCGTAAAGAAAAGATCGAAATATAAGGCTACAAAATAGCACTGAAGATTTTTTTATTTTTGGTCCATTCGAAATATTAATCTCGGAAGCTGTATTGGGACACCAGCGACAACACGTCGGCTCCCAAATCCTGCATACAGTTTCTCTTCGCAGACCCGATTTAAAAAAAACCAGAGGCGAAGGAAGAGGCGTGAAAGAAAGAATGAGAGAATATCGAGTGGTAGATTTCCTCTGCCAGGGGGGTCGATGATTTATGCAGATTGCAGCTCGACTGGCGAGCCTACAATTAAGATTTCATTTACCACCTTGATGAATCGGTCGGCAGGCCGCCGAGACTCATACCTACCGAACGATATTCATTGTCCTTAATAACAGAGGTGAGAGAGAAGGGACGGCTAGCAGAGATGAGGGCTCGAGATCGGTTCGTCTTTTATTTTTATTATCTTTATGTTTTTCTTTTTTATTTGCCTTTAGGTATACCGCGATCTCAAAAAAAAAGGCCCGCAGGGTTAATATGAATAACTTGCCGACTATACCATACCCCGTCGTCTCGAATTCCCGATCATTTTATTCATCGCCCGTCGGCCAACCGCTTCTTCGTACGTAGCTACCCGACACCCATATGATTTCATGCGTTGCTCTTCAAAGCAATTAAGAAGTATCTCGATCTCATCGTTTCAAAGGATAATTATATACGCGATAGTGGGCAACCGTTTCATTATCACTCAGTAACTAAGTCATCGTAGCGCCGTAGAGCAGTTTCTATGATACTAACAGCGCATAATTGTTATTGCATCAAGTTACATTTTTACAGCCGAATAACACGAGCGACGATTGAGGGGGAAAAAGCTAATCGCGGATGGGAGTTTATCAATAGATTTTCAATACTTTTTTTTTTTTTTAATGCCAATCGACGATACTTTGATTTATCGACATTGATTCTGGAACGCCATATACGTGTCCGAATCAGAGTTGTTTCAAGATAATCTTCTGAACATTTGTCGTTTTACGTATTTTTCAAAATCGTGTGATTCCTACAGTTTTTACTGTTTTTACAGTTTTATCTTTGCATCTCGATTTCAGTACATTTAAATTTCGATATGTTGATTTTCGACAAAATTCTCCAATGATCATGATAATCGCGTCTCCCAGACCCTTGTGTGGCATTAAAGAGGTGCAAAAATAGTGTGGCGTTGCAGCGTAAAATTTACGGAGGGTGTATCGTTTCCACCCAAATGCGAGGTTCAGAGAGAATCTCGAATTCTTCCCAATGGGATAAAAATTAAAAAAATGTCAACCATATAAAAAATGATAAAAACATTTTCCAAGTATCCAAAATTCAAAATTCTTTCTGAATCAAACTTTCCGCTGGAAATGTGAAAATACATCCCTCTTAACGCACAGTTTCGCCAATAATAGTCTCTTTATTCGGAAAGACATTTTTAAAAATCCCCGCGTTACGTAATTTTTTTTTTGTTTCAATTACACGAGAATCCGCGTAAAAGGAAATGATTGAGTGCCTCAAGAACTGAAAAGGAGAAATACATAAGAAAGAGTAGAGTCCAGCGGACTGACCGCTTCCTTGAGACTCGCGCGTTAACTGACCACTGGGGGGGCACTCACCACGTGTGCCGCAGTTTCTCTCGTGTTTCCTCTTCTTTTTACGCCGGCGCTTGCGACCGGCGCCAATATCAACGGCGGCGGCGGTTGCGGAGCGCCGGAAGACGAGGTGAGGCCTGCCGTCAGACTCGAGGCTCGTTGTGTTTCTCGCGTACGCGTATATCGTCCCGGTTGCCGCGTCTTTCCCTGTGGTATTTATCCAACGTCGACGTTCCATCGCGGCTCCTGACTGACCGACGATAGTCCTTGTCTCCGCGTCGTCTCTTTCTCTCGTTGTCTCGGACACGCCGACTGGTTCGAGCCAAAACTCGCCGTGATCCCCGTGGAGAACGCCGGTCTGTAACACAATACCGAAGTCTCGCGTTACGTATTCTCAAGCTTTGTTGCGCTGCGATATATATATATATATACAGCAATTCAATTACATGCATATGTATTATACAGACGCAACGTATGAAAAGTTTTAAACTACATATACATTCGTGAGTTTCTCGCGTTCAGCAGAGTTTTCTGATCCCCTTCGGGCATCTCTCGGCCGCTTCTAACAAACGAGAAAGCCGGATTTCCGAATTTATGTTATTTCTACGCTTTCGCGCTGAGAAAATAAAACGTTGAATCAACAGTTCAAAATTCTCTCGTATCTATATCTCTGTTCGTTCGAAAAATCAGGTTTATGTCAAGATCTGTTATATACTTATATACTTTTCGATCTTTCGTATAGCGAGAGAAAAGGAAGGAACTGTTATCTCTCAAATTGATCGCCTGACGGCTCTTCCGCTGCTGTGTTATCTTTTTAATACATAGATATCTTGTTTGATCGTATAGTTCGTACTTTCATTAAGAATCATGGATTACAATTATGTAGTTATAAACACTTATCGGCGCCAAATACAGTCATTACATCCATGAAATATATAGTTATTATTGTTATTATTTTTTTTTACAATCCTTTCAACGAGATCAATGGATTAATGGTTATGGATTAAAGTCCTTCAGCCTGAACATTCCCGATGCTTTGACGATTCGCTTCAATGTGCTTTTACTTTGTCGTTTTAACAAATGTGATTTTATCGTATTAATAGTGGTTACAAATAATTAAAAAATAATTAAATTAAAAAAGTGAATAAATAAATAAAAAAATAAGTGACTGAATAAATAAATAAATACGTAGATAAATCAGATACCTGAATAACGCATTCTTAATCCTATACAGTCGAGAAAAGTTATTTTTGTTGCGTATCCGCGAAGTTAAGTGGATCAATTTTATTGTCGATGTATCGACTGTAAAAGTATAACGCATACGATAGGAGCGAATGAAATAAGAAAAATGGTTGTGGAGCGATCCAAGAGGCGAGAACACGAGACCAGGAGATTGCTGAAGAAAGGACGTGGAGCAGAGCAGCAGCAACAAGCATATAGGCGCCTCTCGCAGCTTCGACCGTGAAAATGATCGGCGCCAGGCGCAGCGAGAGACGAGAAACCCACACGACGATTATCGAGCGAAGAGTGGAATCGACCTGAGCGCACGTACAGACCACGCGGAGGCCAGTCGAGGGCCACGTGGAACGTGCAAAAGATCGAAAGGGATTGTACAGAGAGAGAGTCTCTGAATCCGCCGAGGTCGGGGCATAGACGGTTATGGTGCGTTCCTTGTATTACCCTCCCGCTTTTGTCGACCCGTTACCCCACGAACTTTGACCCTGACTCGCGCTTGCATCAAAAACGAATTTTTAAACTACAAGTATCGGTTTTTTTTTAACCCAAAACCTTTTCAATTTTTTTTCATTCGACACGAGAATGAAACTCGAGTATCGAATTTTTTTTTTTTTTTTTTTTCATTTTTTTTTTTATATTCAAAGGCTCCTTCTATTTTTTTTTACATATTTTTATATTGATACATTTTTTTACGTGACGCGTTATATCGAGAACTTTTTTTCACCACCAAATTGAAAAGGACGAATGTTAAGCACTTCACATTGCCGTGAAGTTGTCCTTTGCGCATTGGTGCTTTTCCATCGTCGAAACTATTGAAAAAAATGGTTAAAAACCTCGAAGATAAAATGTCCAGAATATTTTTTTCGAGTGCTGAGAAGTACTCAAATATCATTCATTGAATTCGTTGTATCGAAAATAATCGTTGATACAAATGGTATAAAATATCCAGAGATTCTCTATTTTACGTAACCATTTGCAATGATAGACGAGTGAGGATCGTACTAAACACAATACTCGTTAGCCGAGAATTGTGTAGTGTATTGTAGTATTGTGATGAACCGAATGCGCTGACGTAGTTATGATCCACGGAAAGCGGATCGAGAAAGAGTTATTTAGTTCGGGGGATGGAAGGTACAGCTTAGGGCGATTATGAAGGCGCATAGGAAACTAGTAACGTAAGCCTCAAGGCTCCTCCGGTCTGCATATCGTGGTAACTAGAAATTTCTCGTTACTGCGTACGTATTATAACATCAAAACTACGACGTACTTGTAACACAAGCCCTGGCAGTGTACTGGATACTCCACGCACGTTTGTTTGACAAGGGATAACGTGTACGAGAGTCAGAATCGTGGCCCACATGCAATTATCTGGTTGCGTACATCTATAGACAAATGTGCGTTACTCGCTGTATGTTGGGAGAGTTTAGTATACATAAATCGCTAGGTATCCAGAGAGAGAGTGAGTGAGTCTCGAGCATTAGGCAAACGGGATCCTCGTATGTATCTTCAATTAGAACCCCACGTGAACGTGAAGTTCTGTACTGTATGTACGAGCGGTCGCAACTTGGGTCTGATGCATACGGGCATTACTCCCTCCGGTCGTGTGAGTTATCCCATAGTGATGCTGTGTTCCCTCAACTATATGTATGTCTATTGTACTCCGGTTTAACCACCGACAGTCTGAAGCATCGTGGTACCCGCGGGGGCTCTCGTAATATTCCATTAGTTGCTTTGTCGAAGTGACTAACATTCTCCGACATGTTTCATTTTTTTCGGTTACGGCGATACCTCGAACTATATTTTTTTTTACTTTCGGTTTTCTTGAATTATTTGCTGAATTGACCCTAAAACACCATACATATGGCCATTTGATACGCTGAGAAAAATTGGAGACGCAGCAGTTGCTAGTGGCGTTTAGCAACTCGTGACTTTCTCAGCCGAGTTGTTGATGGCGTGAAGTTAGTATTGTGTTGATACATGGAGAGAAGGATCTGATACAATTTACCATATATCTAGTAAAAAATATCGTAAATTTCTGGTAGTGGGTAGTCAATGACGCCACCTGTTGGAAATTACGAGAACTATGCGAATTTTTACCATAAAATATGGTGAAAATCCCCATAAATGTGGTAAAAATTCTCGTAATATCGAGTATTTTCGTCATAGGTGGCGCCATCGTCGAATTTTACCAGATGACATAGTAATTTCTAGGAAATCCTTCTCTCCGTGTTTGTATGCTTTTAGGAGGGGGAGAATGGGAATTTGAAAAATGGATATCTATTTATGAAAATTAAAAAGTTTGTCTGCTGGATGATTTTTTTTATTTAACTCTTTTTCCCTGAAAAATAAACCATAGATGGCGAGTCAAACATTTGGCGCTGGCTGCGCCTCTTGTTGGTCGGTTCAACCGAAAATGCTGAATTTGTTCAATTTGCCTTTTTTGGTCTCATAAAAAAATGTGTAATTTGTACAAATTTTACTATAGTGTAATTTCGCGGCATATCGTCAGTGTCATTTGTGAAGGTGGTTACGCTATCGAAACTTCTGCAGCTTTGCGTGATATTATAAATGGAAAATCGTACATTACTTTGTCATCAAGCGGCAGCGACATTCGTTACCGTTACGACATGTACGATTGTCCGAAATTCCAAAATTAGAATGGTAAATAATACAATTATTATTGTTTTTCAATACTTTTTAATATCGAAGAATGTTGAAAAAAAAAAAGTGTTAATTGGATCGACAAGTCCAAAGAGAAAGAAATACCGCGAGAAATATTGCGTAGACATGTGAAGTGGCGATAAGCGCAATATTTCTCGTGTAAACCTTCAACGAATGTACTCCGGATAGATTAGCATAATGCGAAGTTGATACAACATTGAATTGAATAGAAAAGTTCAGCAACGCCTTTCGCGTGCTCGTGCGATCAAATGTACTTTACCGGGTGGCAACGTACACGTACTTGGCGCAGAACTGAGAGCCAATACAGCACTTAATGGCCGCCGGACTGTCATTATTCTTATGGGTAATTTGTTTATGAAGGTAACGCGTACGGCGAACTCTCTGTTAGATATTACGTACAGTGAATTAGTCTCAGGGTACTATACTGCAAATCCTACGGCGTCCGACAGTGCCTAAGCGTACAGGACTATGTATAAATTATTGTTGCGGGCGAGAGCAGCGCGCGTGATTATTGTGCCACCAACGAGCAGTACGATGGGCGGTCGCAGGCCGACACTAGTTAACGCCCCATGTTTTATAGTTTATATACATTGCTTCCAGGCTCTCGTGTCCTTTTTTTTAAGTATAAACCGCGACTAACACCGTCATCTAGAGCGCTAGAGGTATATAATAACGGATATGCGATTACGAAAAGGGACGGGACGATAAGAATCGCGCGTGTGTTATCGCCTTTTCGGATCCCCCATCAACACTATCGTAAAACCGGCGAAGAATTTTAATTGCCGACAAAAGGGACAATGTCAGTCTAATATCGTTTGATCATCGGATCTTATCCTCTGGAATCTTTATACCGAAGTAATATTGTATACTTTTATGTATACTGGTACTTGGCGTCGAGACGCTACCGCGTCTCTTGATCAGACATCGAAATTTTGTGAACTAAAGGATATTTAATAGCCTGAGAAATAATTTATAATTTTTTTTTCGATGTTACGAATCGATGAATTCCAATCGGATTAATTGTACTGTTAAAAAAATTGCACATTTGAAGCACTGGAAGATTTTATGCCGAAACAGGTAATTCCAAATGAAAAATTAATGTACTTTTATGATAATATTAAAGAATACAATTATTTAGTTAATTTATTAATTTATTAATTATTAGAAGCAAAGTATCGACACAATTTTTACAGTTTTTAATATACTATAAATTAATTTTTTACTAAAATTTCCATTCAATTCAATGCATGAAAACTTCCACTACGAGTGCATTAACTTTCCAGCAATTTTTTTTTTTTTACAAAACTAATATTGGGAGTTATCGATAATTGATTTGTATACCGACCACCCGAATGGAAATAATTAATATTCAATGGAAAAATTACAAATCCATTTTCCCCGCCCATCGGTAGCGACGTGTTACATTGAAATGAATAAATAATCGCTGCAAATTAGAAATTTGCACATCGCTTCGTCATGATTTTTCATTAGTTTTGTGTCGCACGTAGTTGCTATCCGGAGCAGATGAGTGTTGGGATTCTGTTGCGAATGATAAGCCGTTGGGACTGGAAATTCAACTTAGAAGTTCTTCATCACTCGGCACTCTCGTATCTCATTCGGTATTTCAACTTTTATTTTTTTGATTTTTGTTGAAAAAAAAAAAATAAATAAAAAAATAAATAAATAAAACCAATAATAAAAGCAATTGAGAACATAGAACGCTCCGAAGTGTGTCAGAAGCAATTAACCGAGTTGTTTCAACCGAAGATCGATCGGGAATATATAGTTAATTGGTAAATATAATCAATATCGTAATCATCGTTTCTTATCGCGGGCGGACATAAAATACGATAGACGAGCGAGTTGCGGCCAAGAAATAGAACCGCGAAGATCGTATTACCGGATGTTCGAATAGTTTATGCGATGGATGCCTAACGATTAGAACACTCCTCTGTAGAATCTATCCTTCTGGCATTGATTATGATGCACGCTATATATACAACGTTCCGTCGAGTTATACTTTGTCGCTTTTACGAATACGCTCTGGAGATATGCGTCTTTGTAGATTCGTTTTTTTTATTCCGCAGTGATCGCAGTTCATTATTAGTCGGACATGCGAAAGATAATCTCATTTCCGCGCGTTACCTTATCGTATTACCTTAAAGTCTATTTTTTTTCTAATCTTTTTAAGTAATTACTTTTAGTCTCAAATGACTACATTTCGAATGAGTTGTTGCAAAAAGAAATCTGCGATCGTTTTAATCGAATTTTTTTTTTTTTTTGGCGCGTGTCGATCTATTCGATTAAATCGATTTTTTTGCATAGTATCTGAAAAAAAAAAAATTGTTTTTGCCGCAACGCAATTACGAGTAAAATTTGAAATAGAAGCGATTGATATGGAAAGAACAAAAAAAATTCGAAAATTATGGGTTCAGAATTAATTGAATAAAAGCGAAGGGGTAGCATATTCGGCGATCGGTGTTAGCGATCCCGGTTTTTGGGGCTCAATGTGATTACTCAGATTTGGGATAATATCGAAAGTTGAATCAGTGGCACGAGACACGACGGGGCCGCTGGCAGGAACAGCGGGAACGGGAGGGGAGTTCTGCTAGCAGATAACAAGTGATTGATCGAGTACCGCGCCTTAATTACAGAGCGTGCATATGGTTTGCATTATGCGTCGTCCGGAGGTCCACAGTGTGTGTGTTGATGTGTAGGTGCGTATGTACCTGTAGATACTATAGTGATATTCTTCATACGCATAAGCGATACTGTTGTAAACGCGTTATACATTATATAGCGCGTTAACTATAGCATAAGCTCTTCAATTGGTCATTGATAAAAATACACAGCTGGGACTACACCGGTGCTCGATCACGGAACTCGCGCGCGCGCGCGCGTTTGCCTTCGGTTGCCACGATCACGATAGCTTTTGCGATACATGCTTATTTTTTAATAATCCAAGAAGGATCGCCGATTGATTAATATTTCCGTTCGATGAACTCTGATTGATATAATAAATTTCATGCCCGTTATACTTGCGCAATCAGATAATTAACCCGGAGGGGCATAGATGCTTATTAGTTATTATACATCAGCGGGCAGTGCATAATCCGCATGAGGATCACGTTGCGCCTTGTTTATGCCGGTCTTCATGTTTCGCGAGATGATCAAAGCTCTCGTCTCAACGTTGTAATCGAAAATTTAATTTGCGTCCCGACAGGGATAGTCTTACGATCGCTCGATAATTATTCGATATGTGTTTTTGCCATTGGACTGTCATTGTGGCGTCTGGAAATTGCAAGTCGGAGATTACTTATAGGATTCCAACGGAATTCAAGGATCATTGCTGATGGGGCCGACGGCCATCGGTTAAATTGAAGACTAACGTTGTGATAAGTAATCGTATAGGCTTTAGGCTCCGAGCCAACGCTTCCGGGCCAAATCCATAAAGCCTTCAAATGCAGCAGAAATATCCGCAAGAATGTACGATGTTCACCTTCGTACGGAAATATCAAAAATCTTCAAGATATGCCAAATATCAGATGAATGCTTCTCGTACACTTGTCGAAATAAGCGCATCCGAACGGTTTGGTATATCTTAAAAAGGGTGTATCGTTACATTTGCAACCATCAAAAAAGATAGATTCGGAAAAAATTTGAAATATTTCCCAATATTAAATCTGAAAAATTTCGACATCATAGAAGGTGCTGAGAACTCTGATTTTTCATAATAATGTCAAACATTTATTAACAAACTTGTAAAAAAAAAAATGTTTTGCAAATTATCGGGCAGCCGAACTTTGTTTTTTTTTTAGCAGAAGTTGATGCGTTGATTACTCTGAATACATAAATTTTTTGAAATTTTCAAAAAATGTTCAATGAGTATTTGCCAATTTCCTTGATTAACTGCCCGGGAATTTCTTGGATGTAATACGTAACTTTTTGTGAAAATGTATCCAAAATTCGTTGCTTTCTGGCAAAAAAAAAAAATCGAAAACAATTTCAGAACATATTTAGAAAAATGAACGAATCAATTTCGTTAAATTTTTTTTCTATTTTTATTAATTACTTTTTGGCATTATTGTTATGCAAAATAAATGTTCTTAGGACCTTTTGTATGGTTGATTTTTTTTCAGATTTTTATCCCATTTTGATGTGTTTAAAATTCTATCGGAAACTCACTTTTTGCTGCGAATGTAACGGTATATCCTCCTTAAAACTCCGATAAAGGTAAATACTTTTGGTACAAAGAGGTTGAAAACCTGACGAACATTTTCTTTAAACACTTACATGATTTTCAAATTCCATTTTTTCAATGTTTTACCAGACGATCATTATGAATAATAATAATATTTTTTTTCAATATAATTTGTATATATAATCGATAATATATAGATTACACAAACTCTACAAAGAAATGATATATTGTTTATATCAATTTTTTCGGCGCGACCTAAATTCCATGATTGATAAATCATTGAATAATAACTATCGTCGCTTAATGCAATCGGCCGACGATATTGCCGTTTCGCAAATTTACGAAGAACGAGATTCACCGCTATATTTATCTTTAATAATAGTTAACGATAATTACTGGAACATCAACCCCCCCTGTTGACTTACAACGATTACATTGAACTCAGCATTTACCTCGGTTAATAACTATCGATATATATCTATAACATCGTATAAGCCACGAGCGCTCGTTGGTAGACTATTAGCCACCCGCAATGCTTGAGAAACGATCAACACACGCGTCTTCATCTTCTTTTTTTACTTTTCTTTCGTGCTGCTCACTTCTTGTGCGATGCAAATTGAGATATCGAATAAGCGTGTCTCATCCGTTCGTCAGTCGTATGCCCGTTAGATTGCTCATACACTCGACGGAAAAGGAGGGAAGATAGAACGACAAGTGCTCGCGAATAAAAAAAGAAAAAAGAAAAAAAAAAGAATTTCAAACGGTGCTATATAGTTATAGAGATGTAAACGACGAAGCCGAGGAAAACGGGGCAAATTTAATGGTCTCTCCCTCGTTCATCATTGCTCCGGGGCACGACCGTGGAGGTTCTTCGCGTGATCGCGATACAGGCTTGTCGTACACAACGGTATGGCGTGCGTAACTTTTGCCCGGCGATTTTTTGGAAGCCACAGTTACGCCGCGCTGATGATGATCGTTGCACGTGAGAGACCCCCCCAAGTAGCCCGGGATCTCTCGATGATGATAACTGCTTCCTCGGCAATCTCGCGAGACTCGCACATGCACCGTGTACACTTCTACTCCGTGGTGATTTATGACGTCATTAGAATGGTCGGCGGGACCTCCCGTGTGGGCGGCGCATAACGATCAAGTGCTGCTGCCGCTGCTGCTCCTCGGAGTGATGCTACCACTCGACGTTTTCCGTATCCCGTAAGGAAGTTAAGATCGCAGAAAGCGAGAGAGTATTAAAAAAAAAAAAAAATAGCATCGACGATGATTGCCCGGCGTCTGTAAAGAAGGCACTGAGTTCTTAAGAAACAGCGATAATGTACATTTGCGTACGTGTGGTCTCGATTTTCCTTTGTTGAGAATTGAGACTCTACCCCTTCGGGGCAAGTGGCACGACTGCACGCACGACATGTCGGTACACTTGTCTTCGGTATCCTCCGGCCATTGTGTGCATGAAAACACCATCCACTTATTGTACATCGTTTCTCTTTTTTTTCTTCGCATTACTCATCGAATTGAACGGTGAGAACGAAAACGCGATGTTGCGGATCGGATCGCGGAATATCCGAACTGCGACTCGGATTTAAATACCCCCATGAAAATGAAATACGTACTGAGGACATATGCGAGTTACAGAACTTTTTACCGCAAGATATATAATTTATATGTGATTACTATATATTATTTATTTATACAATATTAAAATATAATAATAATTATTTTTATTGTTTTTTATTTAATATGAAGTTTTTACATAGATTAACTTTTTTTTTTTCTTATTTACCTCTATAGAAGTAAAGTATATGTCAGAATATATAAAAGATATATGTAGAAATAAATGGTATATAAATAACAACAATTTCGGGAACATTACGATATTATACTATTAATTAAATGAAAATATCATTTTTTTGGATGTATATCTTATATGATAACAAATACTTTACTTCTACGGAATAAATAAGAAAAATGTATTTATCTAAATACCCGCAGAGTTTCGAAAAAAAAAAAAAAAAAAAATTCGAACTCTAACCGATTGTGTGCAGAAATATATCGACGTTACGTACGAGACAATTTTTTAAAATTTTTTAAATATTTTTTACGACTCCAAAACTTCCTCAATGAGCGAAGCGAACGATTATGTCGAGTGGCGCGATGGTTCTTCGGTAGCGAATTGACCAATTACTCAACCGGCAACCGCGTGATCGTAAATGCCGAGAAAATGATCGTACCGAGCGGTTTATAGTATTCCTCATTACATTGTGACTCTTATTGTTACGGTACATTTACGAGTATATGCGGTACGGTTACACCGCGTATACCACCTTCTCTCGTTTCTCGATCTCTCGGGGTTCCACGTATTTTCGAATGCACTGAATATATCACATTCTCGTATCGTTCGAATTGAAAAATTATCCCATTACGATATGTTTTACGATAAAGACTTGACTTGGCGTCGTATCAGATGCTACCAACGAGGTGGAGGAGGGGGGGGGGGTTAAGCCTCATGTATGTCTTTATCTCTCGAACCTTCAGACCTTTATGAATAATAAGTGGAGGAAATGTTTATTGCACTCTTTCAGTCTCTCTCGTTGTCCGTCAATCTCAATGCAATACATATATATGCATATATATTTCGCATGATAAATACAACGCGCGTATAACGTTTTAATAATTTAACTGCCGATTGTAGCCGATAGAAAGGTAAACTTTTCATTGCGAACGACGATTGCGAAATTCTAATGTGAAAAATGAGAGCAAAAAAAAAAAAACGTAAAGGTATATATAAACGCGGACGCAGAGATAATGGCTCTGTGTCTCAGTGCGGGATTTTTAATGCCAAACGAAAAGCTCGGGTTATCCGAGCCGACGAGAACAGTTCGAAAGCTCGTTAAACGAAATTAATTCATCCATAAATTCTCGTCCCACGCGCTATATAACACGAGAGTTTCGTTCGATACCAAAGTGCCCCCCCCTTTCCACGCCCCCCTCCGATGAATCTGGCTTAACGAATCTCAAATTATCAACTTTGATATACCAGAATCTATTTTTCTTTTTTAATTTTCCTTTTTTTTTTTTCACGAAATTATTCAATCGACGAGTCTGGAATTTTTATTTCTCTTTTTCGTGAGAAAGAAAACTGTGTTACGCGAATCTGGCGGAGTTTTATTCTTTATTTATAAAAAAGAATAAAATTTGACGACAATCGAGATCCCTTGATATCGCTGAGGTACCAATAGAGCTTTTTTTATAGAAATTCGATATATCGAGATATCGAAAATTTATTTAACGGGACCAGTCATTCGCGATTACAAGGACTAAAAACTGCATTTACTGTGTGTTCGATGCCAGTAAAGGCTTTTTGCGATAAAACAAATCGTATGCTTTTTTTTTTCATTGTGATATTGCGACACGCCACACGGTGCTGAACTCGCGCTATCGTCACGAATAAAATTTAAGGCTCCTTTATCCTTGTATAGTGAGCGCAGACTGTACGCGATAGTGGGTGGTTGGTACGTAAGGAACGCTACGTAACCGTGTTATAGATGTTTGTTAAGAAAAGCGAGTCACGCGACAAGATGCATTACCGAAGTGCATTTTGCGGCTGTACCGAACCGCAGTCGTGACTTCACGGCTGTAGGGGTGTATATATATAGGTGATGCGGTGCCTATCAGCGTCGCGATCATTTGGATTTAATTAATAGACACGTCCAGTCTGTGACGGGAAGCGCATCCACAAGCCATTGCCAACGACGTTGCGAAGGGCCGAGTTAGCGAGGAAGAATACTGTGACGGCTACTGGTACTTCATAATCCTGACTGATGTAAGATACAGGAAGATTAACGAGGGCCCATTGGGATTGCATGTTATTTGCGGAGTTCGAACGTCGACTACTACTCGTCAACTTCTTTTTTATTATTCTTGAGAGAGCTATCGCGTTGGAAATAATTGTACAGACATTTTTTAAATGTCGTTAGTGAAAAAAAGTTATAAAATAGACATTTTATTTTTAAACAAATATCCGGAACACAATAAATACGAAAAATCAAAAGAATTCCAGAGGCGTTCCTCCGACTGCATCGGAGACTTTTTCCTAATCAGTAAAATGATTTTAAACTCTTTGCGGATTAACTACTGTTCAGTCGGGGACTCTTTTCTAAAATGTTTATTTTGGTTTTTATTTGGTTTTTATTATTCGGACTGTGAACACTCAGCCAAAAATTCTGATCATCTTACTGGTGGAGCATTTTTCGATCTGTTTCGCGGCTTCAAGGAACACGGATACCAAAAGATTAATTTACACGACTATTTCACACGCATAACACTTATCCTTCCCATTCGGGTGTTAAAAAACGATGGAAATAACAAATAATTATTTGCATATTATTACAATCGAGAGATTCCCGTACTTCATGACAAATCTCCCGACTATAATAATATGCAAATAAGAATTTGTAAAAAAAAACGTTGTAATTGTTTAATCCCAAATTTTATTTATTACACCGCTTTTGCAGTCAGAAGTTTTTCTAATTGTTGTCCCGATAGAAAAAGAAGTAAAATAAAAAAATATTATTATCAAAACTACTCGATAGATAGTCATCTATCGGGTATTTCCTTCACCGAGTTTATCAGGAGATATGGAATTATGGCGAGTGGTAGCAGCGAAATTGGCAATCAAACTGAAATTCTCGTCAGTGCGCTATTATATTGCTTGTCTATTGCATGCAACACCCAATGTTACTTTAGCTATGACGAACTATAGTTCTCATATGTCTGTCGTTCGTCGTCAATCACACATATATATATTCTATATTGATTTTCCTGTTAACGCCTATCCCCAGGATTCTCAAGATTAAGATAACTGAATCTAAACTTTGCCCAGCAATCTCCAATTACCGTGGATAAGATCTTCCATGCGATTCTTCTTTCTCGCGAACTAGCGTGAGGCGAATAGCGGGGGAGAGGGAGCTGCCATTCCCTCGTTCACTTCGAAGGAAGACTTCGAAGAGCTTCGACGGGGGGTGCGCGCGCGCGGGTGCTTGATGCCGAGACAGTTTTAATTGAATTTTCCCCACGCGAGATAGATAATTCAATCGTGACGATTCGAGTCTCGAGTTGCGCACGAAATGGTGTGTGGAATTGTGTAGACGCAGAGAAAGCCGATAGCTTCGGAATAACCGAGAAAATAGTGAAAATTCACGATCGCCGTAGACGGTATTTCTACTGTTGTAATGCAAAGTACCGATGACTACCAAATAATTAAGATCAATTAGTCGGGAAACATTTGAAAATTATTTTTAACGCGTCGAGCAATGGCCGAGTAATTTAATTGAACATCGTAACAATTATACTTGTATTTTTATCTTTTACTAAATTTTAATTGAATTTTTGCTGTGACGATGCAGTAAATCTGATGAAATTTCGTTCGTCGCGTAGTATCATCAGAAATACTGTACTGAAAAAATGCATTTTTTTTTTTTTTATTCTTGAAATTACGAAATCGGCGTTCATTTTTGTTGAAACAAAATTTTTTGTTGGGTACTCTACAAATTTTGGTTGTCGCAAATAATTAAAAAAAAATGTTAAACATTATAATAATATACTAAAGGAAACGTCGGTTCGGTTGATCCAAACCTTTTTTTTCGCAGTCTGATTGCAATGTAATAATCAGACCATGCAAATGGTCATATTTGCATTTCTCGAATGATTTCTCCGTTTCTTCGAGAATTTGTAACGTCCCATATGCCGCATGCGAAATCGTGTTTTTCAAAAGTCCCTTTTACTCTGTATCGACGTCAGTCTCGATGTGGTTTCTGGAGAAAATTGAGCAATTACTCGGCATTCCGTGAGACTGGGGTGTATGTAACGCAAACGTTGCAAGTCGGTTACGTGTCTCTACTTCCACCCCTCTCGGTTCTTTCGCCATGGGACACCCAGCGCGATGCATGGGTACTTCTTCGTACAATAAATACAGGTAGTAGGTATCTGTAGGATGAGACTACTCGGCGCTCCTCGTTGGTAGTTCTCCAGTAGCATTTTCCGTTCCTGCGCATATATATACACGTGTGCAAGATATCCTAGAAGGTTCGTAACTACGTATATTTATTACGTACATATTCCTTCGGTGTGCATGCACGCCGGTACGGCTACATGTACCTTTTATATATATATAAATGTGTATATATATAGAGGTGTATATCTCTACCAGTATCTCTTGTGTCTTTCGGGCGGTAGCGCGCGGACGGGGATAGGTGCGCCGCCATAAATCTGCCAGTCCGTGGCAAATTAAATCATTATCTGGAAGCTGCGAGCAAATTGCGCTGATGCATGCACCCAACTTCGTTTTTATAATGCATCCTCATCTCGAGGAGTGTATATATCTTGACGAGTCTTTGTGACTGTGTGCATACGGGTCGTATCTGTAGTACATTGGTGACAGTGTTAACGATAATGGCGGGAGAACCGAAAGAAAGTAGGATAGTGGATGATTCGTTAAATTTTCTCATATTATATAATCATCACCCGCAGTCTCTGGTGTACAGAGATTTCCGGAAAAGAAAAACGAAACGAACGGATGAGGAATCCGTCTGTGAAATGACTTCGTCGTATCCTCCTCCTCCTCCCCACTTCTACGACGTAATTGTAACAGCAGGGTTTGTAGCTGCTACATGAGATTTCTGGTCTCAGTTCCCCGGTTGGCGGGTAACAAACTATTCCACGCTGAGCGTAGATGGAATATATTGCCGTCTCGCCTTGGCTACTTGTATGACTGCCAGACATGAGGATAATTAGACGAGCGACCGTATCCTAGTCGTGATGTGTTGTACCGAGTCCAGTACATTTAAAGTATGATGCAATCGTGAAAACTGTGCAGTGATGAGATTTTATTCGCAAAGATTTCGCAGAATTGTGATTCGCTGATTTTCTGATCTTCGAGATAAAAATTATTTTTTGGATGGAATTTTGGAAGGCCAGTGGCGTATTCTTTTGGCTGTTAGTTGGAATGGGAAAGAAGAAGATTAGGGGAGAAACAATTTTTTACTGGGATCCATTACGGTCGATGTTTATCGACCTTTAGGAGGTAAACGGTGGATGTATGAGACGCCTTCATACGAAGAGTTTACCAAGTGTATTGGTTTGCAACATTGTAGTCGCTGTTCGTTCCGTCTTCCATGGACACTCGCTAACGACACATTAATCGCGTAATTAGAAGCGAGCTACGTGTACTTACACCTCAGGGGATCGAAGGGATAGGAAGACGATACCATACCTATGATAATACAAACGTGTAGTCGTGATTGCCGTTCGCGCGAACATTGCGCTACAGTCCATAGGCCATCAAGAAGGGGCCTTGAATAACGCGCACCTCCGGGTAATATATCCCCGTTCTCGAGACACATCGCCAGATACGAGTTAAAGGTTAAACTCGACAATCTCTCCTGCAGGCTACGCTCCATAGCCCTCCGTGTCGTCGGACACGATATCGCGGGTTTTAAATTTAAAATGGACTTCCAAATGTTCTGTTCTCTACTTTTTCGTTCTAAATGTATGTTCTCTGTCGATAATACAGTCTACTTATGCATTTCTATCGCAAAATGGAATATTTGAATTGTAATCGTAGTATTATAAGGGCTTTTCGATTGTTTTCGGGATTCCGCGAGATCGATAAATGCTTTGTCGATCTATCGACACCGAAATGTCGAGGAACGCCGGAAAACCTGGCGAATAACAATAATTCGCGTGTTCCTATACAACAGATGTATAATCAGTAAAATGGACTTCCAAATGTTCTATTCTTTACTTTTTCGTTCTAAATGTATGTTCTCCGTCGATAATACAGTCTATTCATGCATTTCTAACACAAAATGGAGTGTTAGAATTGTAATCGTAGTATTATAAGGGCTTTTCGATTGTTTTCGGGATTCCGCGAGATCGATAAATGCTTTGTTGATCTATCGACACCGAAATGTCGAGGAACGCCGGAAAACCTGGCGAATAACAATAATTCGCGTGTACCTACATGTACAGATGTATAATTAGGATAGAAAACGCGTTGCACTTGATGAATAAACGATGAGGATTGACCGGAGCTCTGCATGTTCAGTTAACTGTACACGTATCGCATATTGGCGGATAGACCGTACTAAATACTCACCAAGCCATTGCACGCGGACAGTGCAACTAGGGAATTGGAATGTCCCCGAATGAATCCACGATAATGACATTTGCTAGTTAGGTCTCTGGGCAACGAGCGCACGTGGATGCCACGTTTGCGTCGCTCGACGACCATTCCCGGAGCAATGAAGTCGCTGACCGATGTCAACTGCAGATGATACTCTGTTCCGGCGACGCTTAAACGATAGTGCAACTCCTCGTCATTGTCGGACGAATGATGGGTTACGTCGTGACTGATCAGATCACCGTTTTGCCTCACTTTGCGCGGTATCACAATTTCATTGTCTGTCCTTTCTTCGCTCTCGTGTGTCCCGTAGATTCCTGTAATCAGAACATATATCCGTTCTATCAATAGGTGAAGAATTAGCATTTTTCTGGAATTTCCCCGATAACACTCCGTTTTCACTCGGGAGATTTTAAATTTTTGAAAAATGATTTTTTATTGAATACGAAAGAAACATTTTTTGAATTTATCGGACATTCACCGGCGATAGAAAATTCAGTAATATTTCCAACGCCAAGAACACGCGCGTCGCGTTGGTGGGCGACTCCTCCGAATAGTTTGTAACATAACACTGCCACGGGTGCTATTACATGTCGATAAGTTATTATACCCTCCCATTATGTTGAACGCGATGCGATTACACGATGATTTATAATAATGTTACCAACGCCGTGTGTACTACTCGAAGACAATGCATCATTAATTGGCAAGAAGCTATCGGCGTGTACGGTACGAATACAGTACGGTACATAAATATATAGATATACGTATAGCCGATGTATCTCGGTATCGGGAGTAGACAATCGTTGAATTTCGCACAATAAAATCCATTATGTGCGCCTATGGTTTATATTGTTGTATGATTCGCGTGTACAGATAGTAACACATTTACAAATTATACTTTTGTAGACACTTCAAAGTCCCGGTGTACTGACAATCGCATGAAAATCTCTTACATACAATAATAATCGACAGCAAAAGCTACATAATGCATCCACGATGAAAAAAAAAAACAAAACAAAAAAAAAATTGCATTGCAGCAATGTCGCGATCTCTATCTGCCTGTCATTGATTTATCGACGATCGGTTTATTGATCATCAATACCGTATAAATATGTCCAACCGTCTCGGTACGTATGGGCGTAAACAATACGGGAAAAAAGAAAAATTAAATTTTTTAAAAAATTCCCCGACTGAGAAATAGTTATTCTGCAAAATATTAAAAATAATTTTACAGATTAGGAAAAAGTCTGCGATGCAGTTAAGGAATGAGAATAAAGCATTTACTCGATTTTTTCCCGTTCTGTAAGATTTTTCAAAACTTTTTGCAGATAAACCACTTTTTACAAAAAAATTATTTTGCTTTTTATTTTTTTCATTTTTATTGGGTTTCGGATATTTGCCTTTCTTCGAAACGAATTTTCTGCTCGTTTTTTTTTTTGTTATTGGTGTTTTTTCATTACGATGTTCCAATCGCTGCCCCAATCTGCGACTAAACGGAACTATATATGATCGAAAGTCTGAATGAATCAACAAAGAATCGGGCAACGAGCACCCAGCAAACAATTCGGAAAATTTATCATGCGATATTTTATGATTTGTTCAGCGACTTGGTTCGTAGAAGAGTGGAATGTCGAATGCATAACGCTTCTGCTTTTCAGTCGTTTGCTAAAAAAAAAAGCACCATATTCGATTATCCGATATCAATTTACTGTCCCTTCGTCGTTGCGTTTTTGACACTCGTGCCGTCGAGTCATGTATCGATATAAAATTCCGTGAAATCTGTAGGAATTACTGAAGCGACAGGCGCGCAGAGACCATGCAGAATTTCGCATATAGACACAAATCGATGGCGAGTACCGTGACACCGAGATAATTCGATTCAATGAGGTTTACCGATCACGTCATACATGCTTATGATTGGTATACAATGCTTCATTATGTTATTTGACCGTTGTTATCCCAACGATAACACACACATCGTGCTTTTGCCCTTTTGCCGGAACTGACCGGGGCAATTGTCTCCGTACCGGATATTAAATGCGTTCCTATAAATGCAGCGCGTCAATGTGTCGATAGGCATTAAGCGAACAGCGTGTTGCGATCAATAGTCGCTTCGTGTATTATGTCACGTATTTGTTGATATCGTAACATCCGAGAGAATTGCCAAACGCGGTAATTCACACGCGTTAAAAAACAAATAACTTTTTTCGGAGCAAAAATGAAACATTTAAACATTTTTTTTGTTTTGCGTTTAATCGCGGAAACGAATACTTTACTAACTCATCGTAACTCTGATCGGTGAAAAACTCGACCTCTGGTTTCTAAAATCAGTTTTGATAATTAAAAAAAAATTAACTCGATAATAAAATATACATAGAAAGTGAGGATAAAAAAAAATCTCTGCTTGTGGCTGACCTGTACCCGATCAGCCAAGGACTTTCATCAATCAGAATATTCTCTCACCCAATTTTCGGGTGATATTTTAACGTAAAATTCAGATATTTCAAACAAATATACTACTACGTTATATGTATATATATGAGATATATAAAAGCAAAAAAAAACCAACGAGTATCCTGGCCACGAGAGAGTCATGAGTTTTCAATATTTTGCGATATATACAGCCGAAGGACCAACAGAATTTGCAAAAATCCATCTACCCGGTGTCGAAGCAGCATCGCGAGAGGTGATCAATTTTTTTTTTTTTAGCTTCATCCCGTTCGCTCTATCGTTACGGTTCTATCGTGTACCCCGACGAAATTATATATCGCGAGCTCAATGAGGCCTATCGGCTCGATGACGATGACGAACGAGCTGGTCGCAGACTTTCCGATCGTTTGTCAAACGTTATACAGCGTCGCGCTAAACGATAAATCCCTCGGTTGTGAATCGCGCCGGGCGAAAAATGGAATTTCAAAAATTGCTATATATGACGCTACCCCGTGGTACCGCGAACATCGTAAATGGTTGAGTCATTTTACGGTGCGATGACGTTAAATCCTTTATTTCAATAAAAATCTTCACCAACTAACGAGCGAAGTGCGGAGAATCTATGAATGATAGTCGCAGAAGACACCGAACCTCTTTGAAAGAAATTGAGAATGAAAAATAAAAAAAATGTCGTACAAAGTGGACATTTTTTTGCAGATAACCTTTATCGTCCGGATGACGTAAATATACGTTCGGCATCTTTGACCAGTTAGTCCCTTGAAATAAATCGTTTAACTATAAAAAATCTTTCTTTGGTGATTCGAAAAGCCTTTTTTTACACATTCTCGTATTATTGTTATGAGCGAAAAATACGAAGAAAAGAAGATAACGCGATCTTTAAAAGACCAGTATACGTTGTTTGCCATTGACGTTAACCTGCCAATAACACTGATACAATCAATAAAAAAAAAAAAAAAAAAACCATGTAAATTTTTCGAAAGAAGCTTAAGCCGCATAAAACTACCGAATTCCCGTGATCATCATTAACCATTATTTATCGTTATTTCAAACATCAATTCGCGCCTCTCGACAAGTATAACAGCCTTATTTTTACACCAAAAAAAATGTGTATACGCGCAAAGCCAGCGTGAAACTAAAACGTAACGCGACGGTATGAAATCTCCGGATAATCCAACAGCTGAGTGCGCTTCTGTTGCCGCGCGAAGTTAATGGAAATTGAACCTGGATTTTCGAACGTTTATACATATATGTAAACGTAACGAGCGTATAGGACACATACATACGGCACGCAATCAATCGTGCGTTCCGTTTTGTCTGAATACTATACTTTGGCTGCACCGGGTACTCTACATACTTGATAGTAGGTGTAAAGGTATAATACATAGGCATCGAACAAACTATATCAGGCCCCGTGGCAAGTAGATTCGACCATATGCGCGGCCAGTAGTAACAGCCGGGACCGGTGCCCGGGACGACAACGACGACGACGACGACGACGCCGACGACGGCCCAGCAATTACGACTGGTTTCCAATTCGAATTTCCATAGGATCGTAAAACACCAATACTGCCGTTAAACCGTGGAGCGGAGCTCCGCCGCGTTTCGCTGTGTGCCGTCGCACGAGCGATATAGTTAGATCACGGATACTACGTGCGCGTACTGTTAAGTAGTAAGCTCCCCCGACATCGTTCTCTCGTGGTTTCTCCACTATATTAGTGAGATCGAATCGGCCTCTCGTTACAGAGAGATTACTAATTTAAGGCTCTCTAGAGAACGAGACAGAGATTAAGAGAGGGGCACGTATGCTATGCAGATTAGCTATACAAAACTGTTGAAAAAAAAAAAAAAAAAAAGAACCGGTGTGAAATACTATCGCGACTCGGTACGTTACCGCTTGTTCAGCGATTGAGTTTCATTTATCCCCACCAACCCCTTCTTTCCCCCGCGAAGTTTTATCCAATATACTCTCATACGGTATTAGAACGATCGATTAATTTATAATCGGTCTCCAGATATGTCTCTCTCTCGATGTGGCAAATGAGAGGACAGTGTTCTCTATAACGCACTATCTAATCGCACCTGTATATAGTATTACTTCATCAAACTACTTCTCAGCGCACCTGTTATCCACCCGTACTAATTTCAATGTGATTAAAATGTAAAAAAAAAAAAAAAAGTCAATGATACGCTGAAAATGATAAAAACATATCGATAGAAAAATCATTTTTAAAAATTCAATTCCATATACGCAAGAAACAGCCGATTGCTTATTAATGAAACAAATTTTCACTGACAAATTGGCCGCTGTATCGCGTTAAATTTACGAGGGATTACTGCATTATTATGCGGCACACACGGCGGTGGATATATATGGCCGCGAAGTCCTTCCTATGCAGCGATAATAAAGTATGAAACTTCGACTTCCCACGTACCCTCTGGCGTACAACTTCTCTGCAATATATAGCATGTCAGATACTTCGCAGAAACGCCGCTATACGTATTCTACGATGTAATATCGATATTGCCCGGCGATGGTAGAACTGCGCAATTTTCTGTAAAACGTTTTTCTTTTATTCTTAAAAGAGAACAAGTGATCCTTCGTCACTGTGCACCCAAAGATCATTTTCTTTACCAGAAAAAATTCCGTAAACCGGTACCGTAATTCGTCACAAAAAAAACAGTAGAACGGCGAGATGTTGGATTCAGCTGCGATGGGCGGAAATTGTTGAATTTAATGAAAAAATCAGAGTTTTCGATTCGTGGGAAAAAGCTAAATTGCATTTCCCATTTACACGATTTATCGTGTGTGTGTGTGTGTGTGTGTGGCGAGGCGTAGGTATACTTTCTAGTACTCCGCGCTCGTTTCTAACCGGCGTAATACAAGTTTTTTTTTTGCTTTGTTTTTTTTTTTTTTTTTCTTTTGCACCCATGTGTGTGTCTCATCCAGAGAGGCGTATAAATCCTCGTAGAGTGTCCTCGCGAGCACTGATCTATAGCGATAGCACACGACGATAAAGTATACAGTATAACAGTATAGAGGCTGAAAATGTAGTGCTCTCTCGGCGTGTGATCGTGAGAGCTGGAATACCTCCAGTGGTCGCGCGCGAGCCCCGCACCAGATATCGATCTTCGATCGTGTTCGATCGAGTTATCCGTCCAGGGCGTTTGAACTGCTGGGTTTCTCTATCGCAACAGGACGATCGAGTATGATTTTTTTTGTTTTTTTTGTTTTCTATTTCTTCGCCGTGCGCGGACACGTTTGTGCCTTTGTGCCTTCGCGTCGAGAAATCTCTCGCCCGCAAAAGGTGCGAGGAACGACGCGCGCGCGCGCGCGCCACAGTGCTCGATACCCGATTTATATTATTGCGCGTATACCAAGTTACGATATAGATTCGTATAGATATATATCGGCGAGAGAGTTTCAATGGTTGGTGAACACGTTCGCAAAGACCCGTGAGGACTCAACGAAGAAGGCGAAGGGGCAAATAGATATGGAATAAGAACTTCCGTGAAATCTGCACGATTGGCACCGTGGAATCACGCAGCCGTCTCTCGATATATATATATATATATCTACGCGAAACGGGGGGAGCTTCGTTCTAGCAAACCGCCCGCGAGAGTAAGATCTCTGTGGGAGATCTCACTTTGAAGTCTCGCAGTCTCTATTTCCCCGATCGTTCGATTGAGATTTCCGTGAAGAATTGCGTCGCACGCTACTTCTCTCGATCTCTCTCTCGGGTGATCGTTTTTATATATATGTTTATTATTGCCGCTGTCTATTGCTGCTGGATATCTGTATTACGAGAGCCACTGTACGAGAATAAGCTTTTCTCACGGCGAAACTTTCGAATTTTATACATTGAAAGTTTAGTAAGTTTATTTGCTATGTGAACTGTGTATATGATAAAAATTTCGAATATGGAAAATCCTGATTCGCGCTGTAAGTATATAGATACATAGTTACGGTATTAATAAGAGGATAGAAGTGCGTTGCGAACAATTTCCAAACAAAAATTAGTCTACCGGTTTTGGAAGTTTATATTCGTTTCATCTGAATTTTTGTTTGAAATTATTCATTATTAAAAAAATTATTTTATTGAGCTCTTTATTTTTTAGCAAAAAAACAGCGAAAAATAATATTTTACGTTTATCAAGAATTTTTTTTCGCTAAAATAATTTTGTTCTATTTCTATATTATCAGAGGAGTTACTGGAACTTTTCGCTGCAATCGAATTTGCGAAAATCCTTTAAAACGCCGGAAACGTAAACCAAAAAAAGGTTATCATTTTTTTTTACGCCAGTGGATGGCGACTCTTCATTAAAGTTTTTTTTAGTACCGTCTGCAGTGTCGGAAGAGATACTGATGAAATTATTTTTCTCCAATATTATGCGCTGAAATCTTGTGGAATCTGATTATTAAAGTTAT
Organism: Buathra laborator; assembly: GCA_934046635.1. Classification (NCBI taxonomy): domain Eukaryota; kingdom Metazoa; phylum Arthropoda; class Insecta; order Hymenoptera; family Ichneumonidae; genus Buathra; species Buathra laborator. Next base: position 17,374,237 of record OW203895.1, on the reverse strand, counting down.
CATTATTATTACTATAATTTAGTGGTACGTGTGCGCGTCACTGCACATTTTTTCGCACGTAGGATTGTAGCAATATCATTTCAGTACCTTTTTCCGATAATGATGGCGGCGGAGAAAAAAATACTTCGGTAAGCAGTGACTCTCGACAAACTGAGAAAAATTCTCAACTTTTTAATGGAAGGTTTTTCAGGTATTTCGCAAGCTTTCCGCACATAGAATTTTAGCGAAATAATTGAAATGTCATCTCTGATAACGCCGAAGATAAAAAAAATATACTTCAGCGAGTAGTGATTCTCGGAAAACTCAGAAAAAATTCTTAACTTTACGATGGAACGTTTTTCAGGTATTGTACAAGTTTTCCGCACATAGAATGAAAGAGAAATAATTCAGTGCTTTCTCTGATAACGACAGAGAAACCATAAATTCTCGAGGTTGAAAAAATTATTTCGGCGAAAAGAAATCTTCTGCAGATTCGGAATAATTTTTGAGGCCAAAGAAAGCTCCGTAGCTAATTTCCGTTTCCCATGAAAAAAGAGTGTATCGTAAAATATATCTGATATATCCAATATTCGCAAAAAAAAAACCGCCGATTACGGATATATTTTAGAATGTATGTTTCTGTGAATATATATCGCAAAATCTATAAAAAAATTATATAATTAATATATAAATGATAAATTATTCGCATATATTTTTTTCCACGTGGGATGCCATGCAGTGTTTCTCTTTTAAATAAAATCGATTTTTTTTTAATAAATCGAAAAGTTTCGATATTTATCGATCATTGACTATCCGCCTTTATAAACGCATACGAGTCGCAGATAAAAGATTCTATGAAAACAAATGAACAGAACTCAGTAAAAATAAATAAAAAAAAGGAATAATAGAATAGCAGAGACGTCGAGGCACTTGCAGTTCAAGTAATATTTCAATAAAGTGTACGACTGAGACGATGACAGTACATGCTACAGCTCCGGCATATGCAGATTGACTATAATAAAGATGCTGAGAGTTGTATGTACGCGTTGGGCGGGTGGCCCGAGGGGCGAGATGGCGGCGGGGGGGGGGGGGGGGAGGGTTACTAGAGATCTATATGTACGAATCTCCTACATGAAAACTCATGAAGACATATTACGCCAGCTGGTGTGATGCGCCTGCTGCTTTTACTATTCCATCTATCTATCCGCTACTGCATTCCCGTCTCGAGTGATGTTGTTCTCCCCCATCGCGAGGAGTTTAGCCGTCGAGCTCTCGAGATGTTTTCAAACGTAAAATCTTTTGCTCCGACGTCTATGCCATGTCGTGTAAGTCGTGAAATGCTGTTATATACGTGGGTTCGGCGTTAAACATCAGGCGCGGAACAGAGAGCCGATCGCCGAGAGCCGATCGAAATGAAAGAAAATCTCTTCGTGTATAAGCGTTTCGAGCGGTTAATCGTTGACAGGAGTCTACAACTTACGTGTGTCATAAGGCCGGCATGCCAAACACCGGCAAAGCCACATCACGGGGATCCGGTGAATGCAACGAGAGAGGACTACAGGTGGCCGAGACGGCGGTGCGTCCGCCGTGTTGTTGCACGGTATATTTTATGTATACGTAACAAGAAATAGTATACATGTTACCGCCGCGGAGCACGGATTTATCCGTCGTTGGTAGTAATATGCCAACGTATAATCATCATTATCCCATTATCATTAAACGATGGAAAAATGTCGGAGTGACCAATGAGCGCGCGAGGCAGCGAACGCGAGATTCAGGGTTAAATCGCGCCCGCGGTACGCAGAAATGTACGTAAAGCGACTTTTCCACGGTGAAAAGCAGGTATCCTCTACTCTTGAATGATGGAGCGCCCGCGAACGAGCGAACAACCCGAGGGAAGCGAGTACCGCGGGACCTCCCGTGCGACAGCGCACTCCTTCGTATGTTCGACTCCGATGAAAGAGGAATAAGACGACAACCAGAACTACGATGAACGTTGAAGAGTTTACGAGTATCATCCCCGTTGTATACCATTTATAGCTTAAGTCTTGCGATGTGGCGTGAAATCGATGATGTTTTCCTGTCGTCGTTCAAGAAACTCGTATACACGAGATGCTTTGACGTAAATTTCAGTCATTCGGTTTCGAAAATTTCTCGATGTTTTTTCGATCAATTTATTAATTTAAAAAAATAATATTTTATCGTGGAGTTCCTAAGTAAAAAAAAATAGTCGAAAAAACACCCCTAATAGGCGAAGAAATTAAAAAAATTTAATATGATATATACATTTTTTTAAATATTATATTTAATCTCGTAATTGGATATTTGACTCTGACTAATCTTTCGGACATCTCGTCGAAGATTGCGATAATTTTTTTTTCAAACAGCAGCGCAGCAAACGTGTTTACTATTTTACAATACGGATAGGAAACCGCCAGTGATGCAGCATGACATTTTTTTTTTTTTTTTGGGATAAAAATAGAACGAAGCGTGTGGTAGATACTAATCTAAGTGATCGTCGTCGTCCGGTATATTAGGCTACCAGCACGGAGGCGGGCTATTAAGAAACTTTAAACGTCCCGACTGATCCTTTATCGAATATACTATATGGCGTAGTATACCTGGCTGCCGTTGGTATTACGGCAGAGAAGAGAAAACCAGTTTATTCCCAAATGCTCGTTCTCGGCGGGTGACTCCGGGTGAGTCAGAGCGTCGAATACGGAGCCCCGATACTCTTCGTGGTCCGGCATTAACAAACCCACCGGTCGAGAAGTAACACTCCGTGACCCCGAGCGCCACGTGGGTGATGCAGCAAAAAAAAACCGTACAGTAACGATTAAAAGTTACGAAAGAAGAAGACAACCGAACGCCATGAAACACATCGAAAAGCGGAGACGCGTTTATATCAGTACCATAGTATACGGAGCGAAAAAAAAAAAAAAAAATTAAGTTCGCTTGGAAATATTTGAAAGATTGCCAAAAAATACGCAACGATTCGAGAAATGATAGAAATGATATTCGTTGCCAAAGTTATATTATTTTTACCCCAAATATAATAATAATAATAATAATAATTGGTATATACATGCAGAATGTGCGATAAAAAAAAATGATTTTTTTTTATCGTGTGTTTCCCCTGTTTAATAATTTACTGAAGCGAATGCCGAATTCGTAGCTATTAACAGTCTACTCTAAGCGGAGCCCAAATACGAAGAAAAAAAACCCTATTCTCGTTAGTCAAGCCGAAAGAATAATTAATAAAGAACTCACAAATGATGGAAAAAAAAAATCGCCCGCCGCAATCTCTCGTAGACTCTGCGATTAGAAATTTCGAATTTCGCAAGAGGCTCATCATCCAACAGTGGTGCGTATCTACTTTATGGAAGTTTGTCGGTGGAAAATCATCGTAGGCGCCATGTTATATTTATAAAAATAACTGTTGGGGGCAGTGATGCTTCGCGGCGTCTGTTACGATGACGAGAGACGTCCAGACGTTCGGCGTAGACGCACTCGCCACTGCGACCAAGCAAACGAGTTTGGCCACTTCGTCTCTCTCCCTCAAGCGCGAAATCTCTACGCCGGTCAAATCATTGCCCTCCCCTTGCGGGAGAGACGCGCGGCACACACAGTACGAATGAGCAAAAGGAGCAGACGAAGGAAAACAGTGAGACCGCGGGGTCTCTACTTCTTTGATCATTCGACGACGCCACAGCTCGCGGCAACGCAAAGAGAGATGAATGGTGAACGGATTTAAGATTCACTCTTTGCCGAAACCGCATGGAAGCGTAACTGATAATATGACCAAAAAAAAAAAAAATAAGGGAAAGCAAAAAAAGCAGATGATATAGTAGAATTTGTGGGAAAGCTTCCCGCGAGGTGTTGTTCCCTTTTTGTACAATTCATCTGCAATGATGACATGAATCTTACATCCAAGAGCAGAGGTTGATATTAAAATCTTATAAATCAGAAGAACAGCCTGTACTCTAGACGCGAAATATAGGAAACATTTTATTCCCAAGGATCCGGTACCACATTGTCGACATCGACATCCCGAGAAATCCAAACGACAGATAGCTTCAGTGATAACTAAATACGTGATATATGACATTCGGGTAATCCCCAATCTGAAGCGGGGTATAACTATGATCAGCGTTTTCCAGTAACGCCGCGTCATTCCTTAAAGTAACCGTAAGCAAATGGTGAGGGTTTACATAGAACTTGCTGCGATCCTTTCCGAGAAGGATACAGCGCCACGACGTTTTAATATACTCTCCTTCCTGCTGGTCATCAGTTCTGCGGTGAGAACGGACACATACATAGATCCTCAGGGACTTCTCCATTGGTTGATTTTCAGTTCAAATACTTGACAGGATTAGTAGTGTGCTCTCGTGCGAGATTAGTCTCACCGGGCGACCGATGCCACTGACTCTCTTCGGTGCTCTTCATCGTCGAGATCTTAAGATGCTGTGGCGACGGCGAACGGAGCTTTCTATCTCCGTGTTAAGCTACAAAGTAACCATGCAGAAGAAGACGGGGACTTGCTTTGCACAGTTCTCATGAAGTTGGGTTATAGTTTCCTTCGGGTTTCCAGGAAAGCCTCACCGGGGATCTAGGGACGCGAATGCTGCGTTCGCTGGCTAACCGCGTTCTCTTGACACACTGTTAACCGAGCGCCATAAATCACGAGCGGTCTCGTGTGATAGCTAACCGGCAAAGCTAGCCTTGCCGGGTACTCTCCAGCTATGGTCTAAATCTTTGTCCTCGAGTTTCTTGCTATAATAGCAGTAGATATATATATATCGTTACATGTATATAATGTCTATGCCGTTAACGTTATCGTAGGGATATATACGTCTAAGTAAAACCTACATGCTGCACACGCTGATGTGCTAAACTCTGCTTTGCCTCCCGAGGGGGAGAAGCGCGCTGAAAGCTAGTTGAAAGCCAACCCAGCTGAGTCGAGACAAACGACAGGGCGATTAATCATCCCGCGTACAACTTAATTATTGTCCGCGATCGCGTCTCGCGTATATACGCAACAGCGCCCTCGCAACAAACGATCGCACGAAAGGACCGATTCACGAATACGCGTCGGGACTTTTGTCGCGATATGGTGGACAGTCCAACGGATAGGTAACAGGGATGCGGAGCTAAGAGTTTTAAACTTTCGAGTGGCTGATTTTAAAAATAAAGAGGAAATTAAACATTTTTCAAAAAGATTCGCGACTGGAAAGACTTTATTGCAAAAAGTTTTAAATCATTTTACAGATTACGAAAAAATCTTCGATGTTTTTCTATCCGGAAAATTATTTACAAGCAATTGCAGTAATAACTTTTCAATCGCGAGATTTTTGGAAATATTTTATTTTTGTTTTTATTTTTTTTGGTTTTATTGTGTATTAGGTATTTACATTTCTGCGGCGCGATTTTTCTTTGATCTTTGCCTCGGTACGGCGGTTTAAATTATCTGATACTTATCATTGGTATATCAGGACACAGCTGACATGACATTAAATTCGAATAGGTTGTGTTTTTTGTTACTTGTATATTTCCATTACAATCTTCAAATCGTTGTCTCGCTTTGCGACAAACCTTTATGAACTTTATGAACGACCGGCTGAATTAATCAACGAGCAATAGAGCTGCGAATACTCAGCAAAAATTCTGAATATTTTATCTGCGGGGCATTTCACGAATTGTTCAGCGGCTTGGACGGTAGAAGAGCAGCAGCGCGAAAAGGATAAATTCACGGCAATATTAAACATTCCACTTTTTCAGTCGGGTGTAAAAAAAAATTAGTTAAAAAAACGGTAGTTTTTTGTAGCGAACGTAGAACGAGAGCAATTTACCGATTGAAGAACGGAAGAGAGCGATCACTGTGAAGGATTTAAGCACCGAGGTTTGCCGCAGCAAACCTTAATAATGATGAATCTGTGGCTATTAATCAGCGCGAGATGTTCATTTACATGTGCACCTGGTAGCCCATGTATGTCATGTAATGCACCAGGAGTTCTTCGAGGACTACGACGTTCCATACACGTTTTTTATTTATTGTTTTTTTTTATATTTGATCCTTTCGCGTACGAAACAGCTTCTGATGCCCTTAAAGTCCATCCTCCGTAATCGTCGTTCGTAGTAACACCTACGATTCGCAAAAATTTGCATCGAACGACATTAAATTATGTTACCATCGAGATTAGCACCCGGCGGACCGATAATTAAAGCCCCGTTCACGCCGACGAGAGTTGTTTTATCGGCCACCAGCGCACGACGACGTATCGGCTAATCCGACGACACGAGTGGGACGATGCAACCGCCTTTCGTATATATACTGTATAAAACATATATAATTCTTCGTGGGCAGTGCGCTCTCTCTCTCTTTCTCTTTCATCTTCTTGTTCTTCTTTTTATTTTTCTTGCCTGAGATCCTCCTTCTTAAATAATTGTCGTTGCGGCCGTTTACAATCGGGAGCGCACGTACGCTTAATCAGAACTGGCATACCGGGCATTACTCTATATCACGGATTATCATAACGGATATTATAACGAGGAGAGCTGCACGATAAACGAGAATCGATTATTCTTTCGAATAGAAATATAAATCTCTTGCCCTTCGAAAATTATTAATGCAGTCCTTGCGCCGCAGTTGAGATGGAAGAAAATTCGCGTCGAAGAGGTATATATCCAATGCACAATGAAAACGAAAAAACAAAAAGCAAAATAAACAATTTGCAAAAAACTTCCAAATGGTTAGTGGTTAATTTTCAAAAAGTTTCGAATAATTTAAAAAATTAAGAAAAAGACTGCGATGCCGTCGAGGAAATGCCTGTTAAATTTTTTTATTCGCGTTTCCCAAATACATCGTAGGTGTTTCCGTAGTCTGTAAAATGATTAAAAACTTTTTGCAGATTGACCACTTTTCAGTTGGTGGTTTAGTGCAAAAATTCCGTTTTGCTTTGCATTCTAACCACATTGGTGAATTCTTGAATTCGCGTTTTAGAATGGTATCGTAGACTTTTTCCGCGTCTGCAAAATGATTTTAAAGTTTTTGCAGATTAACCACTTTTCAGTGGCGAATTTTTGCAACATTATTTTTTTTTGCTTTTTTTTTACACAATGTAACGCGTAGAAACGATTTTTTAAACCTTAGTACCCGATTACCTTCATTGTACCGTAAGGATCGTCGTTCTCCATCAGTAGAACGTCGGAAACGCGAAAAAAAAAACTTCGTATCTGTGTAGCAATGCGGTATAACGATTAAAAATTTGAACAATTTAAGTTTACGGACTGTATCAGTTCTTTCGAATAATCTGAAGAGCGAAGCGTCTACGTCGACCATTAAAATCGGCGTCGTAACTAACTACGAACGACGCAACTAAAGAGACCCCCCGAAGTTGTCTTCTTCTTCTTCCTCTTCGTTGTGGCGCCACGGCTACCCAAGATTACGAGGGCCGATGTCGGCGCCGGGACCACAGCTCGAGAATAACGCCAGCATGGTCTATAGCGCGACGGGTTGTTGCTGGTGATCTTGGCGCCCATTCTGGTCCCTGCTGAATGAATGAACGTGTACGCAGCAGCAGCAGCAGCGTGTACCGACGGCAGAAGCGAGAACGAGATGAATGAGCGAAACTCTCCGTATACGCGAGATAGTGATACACCGCGACGCGTATCCCCGACACATGTTCGTAATTAAGTTTTACGATCCCTCTACGCGTATCCATAGTTCGGAGCCCGCAATCATTATGTTTCGAATAGGTAATTTTTACGAATATCTCAACGATGATTGATCGCTTTGGTGAAATCCCTGAATAATCGACATGTCGATAAATATCGTAATATTGAAGGGATCCATTGGGTTCCGGGGTGAGCTAAGACTACATTAGCATTAACGTGTAAAGTTCGGAATGATTTGAATGAAATCGGCAATGACAATAGATTATATCCGTTTCTCTCTTAAGGGTGGATTTTTCGCATCAAATAGTCAACGATAAAACGAGAGAATCATATATAAGCGGAAGAAGGAAAAAAAAAATTCGTTCATACGTTATAAAAAAAAAAAAAAAAATGGCGGACTTAGTGGAATAAGCACTTATTATGATAATTTTTCACGTTAAATCGAAGAGCCCCTAAAAATATTCAAGACTAAAAAAAATTCGATGACCTTTTTCACACCGAAACACGAATATGATATCAGTTTTGCTCGAAAGTTAAACCGGTCCTTGGTAATTGCCGAAATTAAAAAAAAAAAAAATTGAATCGTTTTCGATAAAACTAATAGTTACTAATAAATAGCTTTGAGTTTTGTGCAATAGAAAAAATCGACGATCGATAATTAACAACAGTATTTACGATTGATTTATACATTTTTTTTTTTTTTTCGTTTAAAAAAACCATTCCATTCACGTGATCGATTTGCTGTTCGCGATTCGACGAGTGGACTGGTAAATAAAAAAAAATGGTCAAAGCATTCTGAAAGGAAAGAGATCGGACATAAAGAACGGTGGAAATGGTGTGTCGGGTGGGGACAGGAGGGAGGGACAGGGAGGAAATCTTAATATGCAGTATGAGCTAATGCCAGCGACGCTGACAGTCGTACTTCATCAGACAGTCATTCCATATACGGAACGGTATAATCTACTCCAATACTTAAATCTCAAAGTGCTCGCGCGATCTCTCTTCATCCGCTATTATTTTCCACTTAGCGGGGGTGGAAAAAGAAACCCAATGGGACAGAAGAAAGAACGTCGTGTATAGCGACTGATTCGCATTTGCGAAGGCGGCCGGAACCGCAACACCGACTATACGAGAGATGTAAGGTGAGGAGAATCAGGATATGGGATGAGCTCTGCCTGAGCTCTCGGTGCGTTAGTTCTCAGCTAAGATCTCTCGCGTGGGTTCTCGCCACATTCGCCAATCGGTAATAACGAACCTGCGCGACCGCGCGAGCGGATCGAAAAGGAAAAAAAAAAAAAAAAAAATTGAGAAAAAAAAAAAGAGGGACGGTGCCGTATGTGGCCCACGCGAGAGGAACAAAACTCTCGAGTGAGGTTCGTATACGATTCTCTCTCGAGATAGGCGCGCACAACGCGTCTTGCGTTCCCGTCGCCTCGGCACCCACGGGACCGGCAAAACATCGGACCTGAAGCACATTCATTCGTGTGCAATGCTGCGACGCTGACCAAATAATACTTTTGGATAAATAACAAAGCATTCGTTGACAATCCTAAAAATGTTTTCTACTAAAATCGGTGATGATCGGTACAACCGATCGTGGCGAATGAATAACATTAAAAAAAACACCGGTCTTTCTTTCTCGGATAATTCTTTGCATTTCGACATCGAATAAAAAAAAAAAACAAAAGCCGTCTGAATCACGATAAGTATCGCTTCGTAACAGTATGGTCGTCAGACGTAGCGAGAAGCCTAAGCAAATGAAGTAGACGAAGATCAGGAAGGAGAATGCGCGTCAACCGGGCGCCGTTTCGAAGCCCCGTCCGCGATTAGAGGCGCCTAAAACTCTTTTCTCCACTCTTCCTCTCGTAGTCTCTCGATGCGTTTTTTTTAAAACCATATAACTACTATCGGCTCGTCATTCAGGCGCGACACGCTCCATCTTCGCGCCACAGAATGATGATCTCTTTTTTCTTCGGAAGATCGTTTTTTCGTATAGTCACGATGACGTGATGATCATTGTGTATCTTGCCGATCGAACGTTCGCGATGGCTAATGCGGCTGATAGTAAATTCAGGAAAAATTGCATCGATAATCGGCGCAATTATTGGATCAGGTAAATCATATAATAACGATACTTTGATGGTGAAACTGCCAGGTGTCGGGTCGTTTAAAAATGCCATACTGTGTTATTAACAATACAGTTGTTGACCAATAATAAAGCTCGATGCAATAATGATTTATTCATTATTCACACGTTACAGTGTCTGGTTATTGTAAACTCTGAGAAGGGGATCGTGCGCTGTTCGGTCCATTCGACTGTGGAATATTTTTATTTACTCTTTTTTTTTTTACGTCGCGTTCGATCAATGCGATCGAGTTATCTCGCACGGTTGACCGCGAAGAGGGACCAATGACAATTGCACAAATTATGCATAACACTGTGGTATCTGCGAATGCGTCGGAGCAGATCCGCCGTATCACACGTGACACGTGATATCATTTCTATCTCTGTATCTCGTTGCTTCTTATACTATTTAACCATTGATGCAGCTTTAACCCTCTCATCCTTCGTTCTCTTTTCGATCTTTTCGATATCATTTGAATCGCGTGGAATTAAAAATCCTTTTACAGAAATACTACTACCGTCCTAAGGGTTAGTTAAATTGACTATTTCTTCCCTTACTATGACAATTATTTCTTTTAAGGGACTGAGTCACCTGAAAAGTAGAATATTCATTATTTTTTTTCTGTCTGAAAAAAATAAAAAATAAAAATTCGATTGTATTTTCATAATCTATATATGATTAACTACCTTTTTACATTTTTTTGAGGTCCCCAAGTTTGTCGAAGCGAAAGCAGAGATGGTCAAACTTTTTTTACTTGTCGCAGGATTCAGACCGGAGGAGTGAATCAATTTTGACTTTTCATGGCTCATTTTCTTCGCTGGAATATTAATTATGGAACGAGTGCAGGCATTTTTTTTAAGGTCCCCCGATGGAGCTATCGAATAAAATGTGGAAAAAGAGCATCGCAGTCATGTGGAAATGACGTTTTTTTCCACATTTTATTCGATAGCTCCATCGGGGGACCATCAAAAAAAAATTCCTGCACTCGTTCCATAATTAATACTCCAGCGAAGAAAATGATCCATGAAAAATGAGACAGAAAAAAAAATAATGAACATTCTACTTTTCCGGTGACTCAGCCCCCTTAAGCAACCGATTATTTGTTTCGCCACCTTGCAAGCGTTGATTTAGTCGGTTAAACCGATTTTTTTTCACATTTCACCCTATTTCCCGATGTATTAGATACTCCAAAGACTCGGAGTTCTAAAGCCTAAACGTCCGAAATTCATCAAATCCATTTGCGGTTCTTCAAGGGTTTCAAATAATGTTTCTAACTCTGTTGTGGGGAAACAAAAAATCGTGAAAAACTCTCAGCCAGTGTGGCGAGAAAATGCAATTTAAAAGAGATTCAGCAAGCAAAGCGTGCAACACTGGAGACTGATAGGAAAGCTGTGTACAGTTTAGAGGTGTGTTCACGCCATCACGGGGGGAGGTACGTACGTGGCAAACGTACCTACCTCTCCTAGTCTCAGTACGAGAGTAAAGCAACGAAGCCGTAACTGACACGACCAATCGATCGATCACACACCGACCCCGCCGATCGGCCTCTCTCGCCAAAGCCCCAAGTTAGCTAAGCCACCAGCGCACACGCTGCGAGTTCTCCAGTGAGATCATTCTACGCGGCTTGTCTAACACCGAGCTATGAATCTAATCTCGAAGTCCAATCGTATTATACGTTTCGCCTGTCCGTCTTTGTATTTATGTACTTTTATGTACAGACATATATATGAGTTGCCATCGCGGACCAAGCGAAGCAAATGTCACTTGCTAATTACATGTCGTTTCTATACCTTATAGTACCGAAGAGTACATACATACAGAAATGTTTATATCATTGGTACCCGTGGTATATAACACACGACGTGGGAGAGACCGATCGAATCTTCGAGATACGTGAGAACGCAGCGACCGCAGTGGTCCTTTTCAGAGACGATTATTATTTTCGCACGTTTAAAATATTTATGAATAGATAGCGATGGGTGACGCCGGTGACCCGAGGGGTGAATTCAAATTCGCAATGCTAAAAAAATCAAATTATTTTCATACCGATCAACCCATCCGATTCGATCTTTTTCCATACCGATTTTCGCGTACGACGATAAAAAATGAAAAATAAAATAATTCCTTAAAATCGTATTTTTTTTTTTTTTTTTTTTAAGTTTCTTTCCGATCGAATTGTAGACTCTGTTTGCCTAATTTGTATGCATACGTAGAGACGTTTATAGCTTATGCCTCATTGGTTTAGTAGAAACTGTATGTTATTATCTCATTAGTACAATATTATTGTCGTTAAATAAAAAAAAATAGTAATTTTTTTTTCCTGGTTCGCGGTGCATACATAATTTATTTCAACGTTTCTCATCTCCCCCCTTCGGGACGCTCATTATAGTCGCATTACTTTACTGTATGGCAAAGCGAGATTTCACGCAAACGAGACGAGGTGCTTTAGCGCCTCCTCCGTGCAAAACGTACACGCTATGCGTATAACGTTTGCCGCTCTCGGCCCATTGACAAGGTATAACCACGGTGCCCACGCAATTTTTAAGCTTATATACACCATGCGATTTCTCGTCTCTTACTTCTCTTTTCTCACACGATGCATTAATTTATTATTACCTGCGCTACGTTGCCCACTGTACACGCGACGGCGCGAAAGAGACATTGCAGGAAAAAAAAAGAAAAAAAAAAAAAAACATCGACAGAGATAGAAAGAGTATATGCATTATTTATTGCGTCACACCCACGCATCGTCGAGCAGTTATTCACGATACGGCCAAACGCGTTTTTCAACGGGTCCGCGAGTACCCGTGAATGGGACTTCCTCCGCGCTCTCGTGCGCTCGTGTTCATTGCGAAGCTGGCAGCAATAGCGGCAACACGAGTTCAACCGGCAACCCGAACGTGCTTCACTCGTTTTTCGCGAATCCTCCGATGTCCTCTCACAACCGACGCACGCTACCAGACGACGATAAAAATAAATAAAAATTTAAAGATACAGAGATGGACTTGCAATTTTTCAAGGATTAACCCCCCCGCGGATCCCTCCTCCTCCCCCCGTGGAACGTGCTAAAGTCCCTGATGAAATTATTATATACTCGATATGTCTCACGGTCTATTAAGTGCTGCGTACATCCATTCGCAGCTATTCGGCCTCGTGCGACATATAATACGATAGGCGTTTCAATAAAATATTGTATACCTTTTGCAACGATGTTTTGCCTTCTCGGATTAATCGTTGGAATATTCATGAAGTTTTATCGAATGTTTCGTTGTGCTAACAATCGATTAAAGGAGTTGGCGAGGAAGAGCTCTTGTAGACGAGACTTTTTGTTTTTGTGGCCTTTTTTTATTTATTTTTTTTTATTAGTATATTTTTTTTTCTCGTGATTTAAGAGACGTTTAAGATACGTGGTTTTGAGAATATCATTGGCCTGACCTCAGGGAATTTAAGGGAGATTTTTCTTATCTATATCGGGATACTATATCGAGAGAACGAAACTCAGAAGTTCCGCCAAAAATTTCAGCGTTTCGATTAAATAATTTTTTTTTTTTTTTACCCCCGACCCACCGTGTCTATTGGACGCGCAGAGGTGTTGTCCACCGATTTTCGCTAATGAGGAAGCAATTATGTGCGCCCAAAGGCCAAAGTTTATATCGGCATGCGTGCCGGCGCTGCATATTTACTCGGAGGGTTCGCGATGTCGCGAGACGATTCTCCAACTCGCGGCCAACCTGAGAGCGCATTCGTAAGATCGACCGTTGCTGATTATTAAAAACATCGACCGCAGAAAAGACGAGACTAGAAAGATCGCGTCGGACTGATTGCCGACAGTGGCTAAGATATTTATCCACCAATATCGTGTATCGCGGAATCCTCGCGGGAACTTCGTTAATCTAATTAAAGAAGAATTCGCTTTTTTCGATCTCTATAGCACGTCATAAATATCGTTACCGAAAATATCGAATTGTACATATTTTGCATTCGAATTTTGTGAATATTGCAATCGGTGAATTTTAACCCCCATATATTTTATAGGTGGTTACAGTCATTGAGCAATTCGATAAACGATGTTAATGAACCGGAAGAAAAGTGTTCAAAATATAGCAAAGAATCAAATAATTCAAATAATAAATGCGTTGGAAACAAAAAAAATTATAAAAGTTAATATTAAATAAATTTTTGCTGATTAATTCATCATTTTGTTAATAATTAACGAAAATTAATTTACTTTTAATTTGAATAATTTTTTTGTCTCAAATTTGTTTATTATTCGATTTATTTTTCCAATTATTTTATCAATACTTTTGATATTATTTCTTTTCAATTATTGTAATAATTACAATAATAAAAATTATAACATTAACTTGCAAAGTGTTTATCACGAACTCACCCTTGGAAAACGGTCGTTCCAGGCGAGCATCGACGCTCGATCGTAGAACGACGAAAGCGGCGACTCGTAGCACCACTGACCACCGCATAATTGAGGAAAACTCGCCGCGACGAAAGCCCCAATTCACCCCCCACACGAGTTTTTCGAATTCGCGAGATTTCACTTTTCCGCTACCCTTTGGTCGCTCTTGTGCTCTCGAGAAGTGATAACTCCGTAATATCGCTTATTTTCAGTTCGCGCAACGTGCCCTCTCTCGTTCGTGCGGCCCCCCGCTATCGCCGTTGTCTCGTTTCTCCTGCAAACATAAACAAGAAATAGTTATGCATCAACGCCCCCGACTCTCATAATTGACCAGTCACGAAATTCGTGGAACTGATATATTGCAAACTTCGTATCTAATGCGTGCGCATACGTTATATATACAATTTAAAATGTAACATTGGGTTACAGGCGTGGCGAACACGCACGTGCCGGACTGGTAGAGATACCGGCTTTCAGGTATACCGTTATCACATCGGGAAAAAGCCAATAATTCCTTTCGCTTCGTGTTAGTTAAAATAATTTACCGTTAAATAGCACCTCAACGAAATTTTCTCAATATTTTCAATTTGCGAGTCAAAGCGAATCAACGAGATATGTATCAGTGAATTTCAACCCTCAGCTACTGCCATCGTTTATAAATTTGTTAGATTTAAAAAAATCGTTGAATAGCACCCTATCGATGATCACTCGATATTTACATTCTGAGCGTCAAAGCCGACCAATAATATCTGCTTTAGCGTATTTCAACCCTCAGTTATTGCACTGTGTACCGTCAATTAAAATTTTTATCTGATTTAACAAAATCGTTGAATAAAATCAAAACATCGAAAATTTCGCAATATTGGCAATTGGAGAGTCAAAGCGTCCGAATAATATCCGTATCAATGAATTTTAACTCTCAGCTACGGTGTACACTCGATTGTAATTTTTTTTTTTTTTTTTTAATCGCATCATACCTGATTGATATTTCGATTAATCTGTGGATTAATCATTTATTTTGTGTATGAGGAATTATCAAAAGTCTCGTTTTAACGAACGCGGTTAGTAAACCACGGTACGTTTTAGCTGCAATCGCACGAAACGATGCCGGTCACGTATTTATCAACTATAACAGATCGGCCTCGTGGGGACGCTGCCGGATCGTCGTCGACTCGAAAGATGAACTTTTACGCGTCTTTGCTTTACCACATTTCTTCAGTTCATTTCGTCATTCTCGCGTCTTAAAGCTCATAGATAATTGATTTGGTAGAGTTAATGGCACTTCATTTCTTTCGCCTGAATGTGTTCTTGTTGGCTGAATACCCTCGATAAAGGGAGTTATATTGGTAGAGGTGGTTTCACCGCGATGCCGGTATGATTTTCGCTCGGCGGTTCGTCGTCAAGACAGACGGAGGAACGGACACGCGGGCGGACGCACGAATAACCACATGATTTGCCGATCGTTGCCGTTACGGTTCGCGAAACACCCACTGAACCGCCGTATACTCAACTTAACAGTTAGTTAGTTGTCGGGTAATCGAAAATTCGGTCGACCATGCAGCGCACGTAGAAAAGCTCAATGATTGGAGCCGACAAGCGAGAGGTGAATTTTTCTCACGATCCGTCCGATATGTCGCCGGAATGTAACTTACTAGTTCTATGCGTACATACGACTTTATCTATATCCGTACTGCATGGACGACCCCACCACCCCCTATCGCGTGTTAGAACGTTACGATACACGCACGCGCGCGACTTATCCCCGCTTAGACCTACAGGTTGATGCAGACGAAATTTTGATAATATATTGTTGCAAAACGACGTCTCCACATAGCAGAGAAGTAGATGCAAAAAATATATTACAGATATATGAAAATCAGGATTTTTACGTAATTCATATTTTAATCAAAATTTTTTTGTAAAAGGCACAAACATTTTTTGTAAAAGGGTTCGTCTCGTAAATAAATAAATAATCATATAATTTGTGATATATTCTAAACTATATTCTGCTATACCGTTTTTTCACGAAAATATTTTGGAAATATTATCGATATATTTTTTTTGCATGTCGTTAAGCACAAATATTTTTGAATTAATGAAAATTTTTCGCTGCTTCTTCCGTTATTTAATTAAATATTTCGATCTATCTAAAAAAATAATCTTAATTGTTTTTTTTTTAAATAATTTTCGTCTAATTTAATATAAATGCTCGTTGCCATTTCTTCAGCATTCGTTTCGGTTCTCAGAAATTTCTGAAAGTCGAATTTCATATATCATTAATACATATTTCCCATACATTTTTTCTCTGCGAAAGAGGCGACAAGGATCGGTAACAAATTTTTTTTTTCTGCAACACTCGGTACAATGACGCATGACGATCGGTCGAGAGTTTGGGATTACGATTCTTCGAGAATTCTCTCCGACCGTTAACGCGCGCAGAATACAGATGTACCCGGTACACGAACGAAGTTCGATCAGAATTTAACCGCTGAGGTTCGAAACTTTCGTCTGCGGGATATATAAGTACTCGTGTAAGAAGAAATATGTACACTTGAGATTCGAGATATCTCGTTACACCCTCGTGCTATTCTGCAATTCGGCTTTACGCGGCGTATAGTATGTAATGCCGGTGATATCAACGGGCCATATCTGCGGGCACAAGCGAAACGTGAAAGTGACTACGCGGCGATATTGGTGGTATCAGCGTATAGCTACTAACTTGGCCCACGCGCGGTTCATTACCAACGATACTCGATATAATTTCTAATTAAGATCTCTGCGGAGGTATATCTGTCAACTGGAAATCAAACATTAATTCATACCGGTCCTCGAGGGGGACAGGGCGGGGGTGGGTTGGGGGGGAATTGTGTCTTGTGTGTCGGCCGGTTTGGTACTATAGTTAACGTAACGTACCACCGCGTACACAAACGCAAATGTACGGTGCGGTTGTCTGGAGTTCAGACCGCGACGAAGTAACGCTGATGTATTTATGCGTTCGGTTTCGCGTTTCAAGAGACGCGCGACATATTATACTAATGTTACGTTGCCCGGGCGCGTGTGTACACGGAGCAGTCCAGTGGGATGCTGGGCGGTGAATTCCCGGACGGAGAATAGAGAGACTAATTGCACCTGCTCACTGGCAAATATATGGTAGAATATATCTCCAGACACATAGATTGATAATGATTTATTAAAAATATAAATTAAAAATGAAATATCGCGACCGCGATACAAATTGCAATCGCCGTTATTTTAGATTAATAATTTTACGCGAAAAATTGTATATTACGGATATATTTTAAAATATATTTCTGCAAATATATGGCAATATATAAAAAATTGTAGAGTAATATATTAAATATTAAAAAAAACGCCGTATGTCATATATTTCTGCAAATATATGTCGATATATAAAAAATTGTAGAGTAATATATTAAATATTAAAAAAACGCCGTATTTCATATATTCGTAATATATTATTTGCATATACTTTCCATCTATGTGATTATCGAACCCTTTCGCAAGAGTCTAAGAATTTTTCCATAAGTTCTGAAAGTTCATTTAAGCGATGAAAAACGATGTAAAAAATGATGAAATTATTAATGTTGCCGCATTGACTGGCAAAACGGTATATACGTGCGATATTCTCTCGCGGTTATGATCGTAGCGCGCGCGTCCAAAGGGGGTTAAATATAAAAATTTATAATAACGTGTCGATCACGAGAGTGGCGTTGAACAAGCGATACGGCACAACGTATGTCAAGTAAATATTTATGCATGATTTATGCCGGAATACTTGTGGCATGCGATGCCAACGTGCAAAAGGTATTACAGGCGCCATGGAACATTATCGGGCTGTTGTGTACCTTGATGCTGTTGAGCGTCTACGCGTTCGGCTCGATCTCGTGACCGACGCTTGGCATTGTTCTACGTGCGCTCTCGCGTGATGGATCGAACCAGAAAGGTTATTTATGCCTTCGAAATTAATCACAATTCACGAGTCTCTCTCTGCGTTGCCGAGAGGGGTTCAGCGCCGCAGCCAGATAGGGTATTAGAGATGCTGGAATGTCGTGGCACCGATTACACGTTTGTGATTCCGATAAAAAAATGACGAAGAAGAAACGCGACGCTCAAGGGTGGTGCGTGTACGCAGCATCACGGAGCTTCAGGCAAAACAGCGTCTCGGCGGTCGGAGAATTGAAACTTACAATCTAAATTGAATCAGCAAAGAGTCCTTAATACGGAGTTAGTATTATGAACGGCAATAGATAAGATGATATACGGCATCGATGGTGTATCGATAAGACTTAATTTCGGTCCATTGCGATGGAAATTTCGCATAATCTGCTATCATTAACGGGCCGAATTCCTTAAATTTAAATATAATTGATATTACAACTATAAAACATATTAATATATCAATAAAAAAAAATTAATTAATATCTGTGTGTATTATAATAATATATGAATATATTAACATAATATACGGCAATATTAATTTTCTAATTACATCATAAAGTTTATAAAATCACAGGAAAAATCTCAATCTCCGATTGCGTCGCAGTTTCCGCGCTACTCCTACGTTGCGATCATAATATTATTTTTCGGCGGTTCTCGTTCGTTTGGTCAATAAAGTTTGAATCCGCGAAGATAAGTTAAGTATATAAAAAAAAATGCCAATGAACTCATTAGACATTTAATTAAATCGCTAATAAAATCTCTTAACTCCCGAATAAAAAACAAAAAAAAGTATTAAAAATTGCAAGGGATTTCAAATTGGAAACAATATTTAGTTGTTTTATTTCTTTCGGTTATTTTCAATGTGAAAAGAATTATTATTAAATTTCGAAGAAAAATATTGATGAATAATTGGCTACCGATGATCGATCAATGATCGGCATACCAATACCAGCGTATAGATAAAACTAATCGAACGATGATGCGGAATGTAAAAAATAATAAAAATAATTTTAAAAAATCGAAGAAAACGTGTATCGACGCTGTAATTAGTGTTAGTAATTACGAAAATAATTCAGCATCGGTGCGACAGGACGAGACGATTGATACGATGTGTAATACGTGCGCCGGAGCACGTAATGAAACGTCACCGTGACAGACGACGCGAATCGTGAATCGGGCTCTCGTGTCGAGCGAACGACGAGAATGATAATGTGTCTCCTGGTCGATCTAAACTATTTGAGATTCGGCTAAGCGTTTCGCGTACCACTGCGCAAGTACCATCCGCTAATGAATCATCGTCACTTTCGACAATTAAATAAAAAAAAAAAAAAAAAAAAAAACCGTAACATTTTAATACCGATCGCAAAACAATATATATGAAACGAAACAAAAAACTGTATTTATCCAAAATGTCACATGATGACGATAAATGTACCCACCCATCGCGATCCAACAGAAGGGTCCTCGATCCTTGAAAAAAAGTTCGTGTTCCTTATAACTCGTTTACCCGTAAAATAAAACACAACGAAATATCTCACGTCCGTCGGCACTTGGAAATAAAATCTGCCATATCACAAATGTCTGACAAAAAAATGTCGTCGTGTTTTTGCGGCCGCGATTTCAAAGTACTTGAAAAAACGAAAAAAAAAAAAAAAAATCGTCACGAATTACCCGGCACAGTGAACAAAACGTATAGGGTACGTTACAATCGAAGATAAATGGATTTTAAGTATCGATCCGGCGTGCGGCGTAGAGGATATATACATATGTTTACGAGAGGCGCGAACCGCGCTTGAACCAGAAGATCTCGCGGAGCGAAGGAAGTTCGATCTGACGCGCGTGCTCGGTTACGATCGAGAAGTGTGACACGGACGGTGCGGCGGATCGCGGGCGCGGAGGAGGTACCGAAGTCGTGGGCACGATCGCCGTCACAACACTAGTAGTGGCTGGCCGGCCGCCTCTTCTCGTGGCCGGTCGTACTACATGGCTCCCTCGCTTCTCTGCTGCTGCTGCTGCTCTGCTCTGCTCTGCTCTGCTGTGCTCTGCTCTTGTGCTATGTTCTGTGGCTGTTGCTGTTGCGGCTGCTGCAGGCTACTCTACTAGCGATACCTCTGTATGCCTCGCTCTTTCCCGTTCCTCCTTCGTGCACCCATCTCCGTCTCTCACGCCCGCAACCACTGGACCACTGTCCGACGAGCAAAGCCGGACAGCCACCGCAGCCGGTGGGACCGATCTACGTAAGGTTCTCGTCTCGTTCCGCCTATTGCGGCGGCCAGACCCGTTTCCACCGTTCTGCTGATCTATAACAACCCAACCCAATGCTAACTACGACAGCGATCGAATTCACTGCCGAGGATACCATCTCACTTTCGCATTCATTTTTTTCTCGATACATCCTTCCGAACGATTTTTCATTTTTTTTTTAAATATTAATTTCAAAGGATAAGAGAAAGTGTAATAATAATATATAGAAAGGGAAATGATTTTTTTTTTTATTATCAATTTCTTGTCTTTATTGAGCAGTTTGGCGTTCCATATAACAATTTTACATGCGAATTTTTTAGGTTAACCTGCCGATTTATTTCTTATCTTACTCCCTATATACTTTTTTTCTGTTTAGTGACAAAAATAATATTAATAATAATTTGTTTGATTGGAAATAAGCTTTCCGGCGATGTACACGATATATTTCGATTTTTACTACAATTGCACTTATAATTTTCAATTGATGAATTGCTTAAAAATAAAACGTGATATAAAAATCCTGGAGTATCGAACAATAAAAATGATTTTTCTATATCACGAAAGAATCTGTTATGGTTTTCGCAACGACGAATCACTTCAATGTTACGTGTATTCGTCTCTCGCGTGTACGTAGAAATATTGTCCAAAGAAGGTAACGACGATTGTCGAAAGTAGTGAACGGAGATTAAAGAGACGGAGGAATAGTAACAAAGAATAATGTATTATTTGCCGAACGGAGACACGAAAAAAAAAAAAAAAAATTGCGAGTCAGACGAGGAGAGGGATCCATGAGATCGTACAGAGGATTTCGGAGAGGGTATCTTCCTCCGCTTCACCCGGGACGCCCAACCGATCCGAGTCACTCCAAAATTGGACGGGCGACCCACGCGGACATGTTTCCTGCAGGCTGTACGGTGTGCCCTGCGGCACATCGAGATGTGTATACATGTATGTACTTTAGATACATATATATACAGCTATACTATAGGTATAAGACTCAAGGGAATGACCACGCGGTCGTCCGTGTCTCGTTCTCGTCGATTTCCATCGAACGACAGTCGTCGAACGATCGAACTAACGACGCGGCAAGTATGCGCTGTATCCTAACAGGTGATCATAGACTCACTGCCGCAACTTCGTCTATCGCATGAAACTGATTCACTGCCAATAAGGATTGCCGATCTTCGTTTATGTATATACCGATCAATACCGATCGATCGGCGGGTTAACGAAATCGTTAACCGATCGAGACGCCATACGTTCTAATCTGACTAAACAGATCTTGTATAACTCGCGTTGCCACAAAGATCGGCGGGAAATATAGATATCAAACATACGTGACATTGTTCGCTTGTCGAACCGCGTCGTTAAAGACCTCTTTAAAGCGTGGCAATTAGCACGAATTTACGTTGATCGATCGTCGAGGAATTTCAATTACACCAATTGGGTATGTCCTGTATGCTTCACGGGTTCAGGAGTGACGGTTAACTAACAACGATTGCGGTATAAAGAGCGGCGACAGGAAGTTCTTGCGACAGACCACTCTGAATGCAAGCAGCTTTATGACCATCGTAAATATCGGTACTCACTTTTAACGGCAAACGGCGATACAATTTTTTTTTTCTAGTTCATTGGAACTCTATCTTGGCGTTTTTTTAATGGGAATTACTACAAGCTGTTTAAGGCAAATTCCTTGGGATGCAATTTAAAAAAATTAATGACCGATAGTTTTTTTTTTTTTATAATACTCAATATTATTGGAAAAACGATCCGTTCCTTCATTTTTTTTTCGGGATCGAAGTGTATTTATCTTTATGAATAAAAAATCGGGAAATTGATTTCTTTTTTGAATGAGTTCTTTTTTCAGGTTTTAGCATATTAAAAAATGAACTGAATTTGCGGGATTAAATAATTTTGGACAAAAAAATAGATAATCGATATAGGTGGACGATTATTCGCAGCTGCGTTGCAAAAATCCAAGTAGTATATATACGCTTAAAAAAATCGTTTAATGTTTTATTAAAAAAAAAAAATTCTTTTTCACGCGGCAGTAATCCTTCTGTGAGAAATCCATTAGTGAGAGCGTGAAAGGTTCAGGGTACTTATCGCGGATATGGGGTTGCGTTGGTGAAGAAAAACGCTCAATCAATTTCAACGGCCCCTAAGCTTTTCATGCAACTTTCAATTTTTTTTTTTTTTTTTTTTCAATTATAATTCATTAACCGTGCGTTGAACCTTCTCTGTTGAACATAATATAATATTCCTTACAATACTGATATTGTCAATAAAAATTAGTTGAAATGTAACGAAGGAATATCGAAGGAATCACGAAAAAAAAAAAAAAAAAACTGCATTATTCATAAGGCCTTTCGGAGGGGTTAAAGTAATATCATAAACTTTAATCGTCGTCACGTTCTTTTCACTTTGTAACGTAGGAAGCTATCAAAATGGGATTTAGAGTGTCGAGTATGGAAAGGATGAGTCAGGATGCCGTAGACTTCCTCGCGTCATCTTTTTTTTTTTTCCCCCGGATGCAGGAGAGAAGGAGTAACGCAATAGAATTATTTAGCCATTCCGGAGACGCCGCGTTCGCTCGCGCACTTCCGCATATTTTTATATAGGTCCGTCGTAGCGGCGAACAACTTTCACGAAGGAGAACGATGACGACGATGAAGAAGATTCTCCGCCGCAGCGACCGTCGCTAGCATCTTTCCCGGTTAAGATGAAGTATGATGCGGTCCACCCGCACCACCTTGCGATGATCCTTCTTTACAACTTCGGTAACACACTCGGGCGCTTACCGGCGCTTTCTCTATTTTGGATCGTGTCGGATCTCCGTTGCTCCGTAAGTGACGCACGTCCTTGCGCTGCGGGTAAAATATGTCACCTGAAAGAGCGTACCGCGACGGGTATTTTATCTCTTGAAAAATTTCTTACCGTAAATAATTAATAATAAATCGGACTTTCCGCATAAAATATTCGTCAATTCAATGCTTTCGAGGGATATACATATTCCTCGAACGCTATAAAAAGAGTAAATCCATCCATATGAAAAAAAAAAAAAACTCAAAAATTATATTAAAAATATATGAAATATAATTCCGAATTCTGAAAATATATTTCGGCGTTTTTATATAATTAATATATTAATCACATTATTTGTTATGTATTTGGTGACATAAATTTGCCGAAATATATTCAAAAATATATCCATAATATATATTTTCTCGTGGAATATATGTATATTTCGTACAATTATAAATATATTTTGCGTTATCACTCTTTTCCATGTCAGCAAATATTCAATAGAAGTCGTATATTTAAAAAGTTATTATTACGATCTGCAAACTCGAGCGGTTTCAAGATAATCTTTCATTTTTGATGATCGAATCATCAATTACTGAAGGATTTTTCTTTTTTCGTTTTGGGTCTCATTTTCCACATGGAACAAAAATACATCAAAAATATATTATAGATATATGAGAATATTACTTACTATATCGATGTTGCACCTTGAAAGCCATTTTACATCATCTTACATCCTGTGCTTTCGATTTCCCTGCAATTGAACGTAAAAATAATGATTTCTCGCGAAAGTCTCGGGATTTAATAAATTTATCCGATATTCAGAAAATGTGAATTTTCTTTCACTTTTATTAGGATTTGTCGATGAAAATAAGTAGAAAAGTAAATTCATCGTGGTGATTACAGACGCACGGAATGAATATTCAACCCACATAGGGTGGATCGTGCGTAAAACAAGATTATTCTCACGTGGTGCGATGCGTCGACGATATCTGTTATCGCGAAACAAGCGATGGAGTTCCCCGTTTTAATTTTTTTCCGTCTGGCGTATAACGATCGCAGCATGTTGCGTTACTGATATACATTGAAACAGTGAGCAATATTCGATGAAAAGTCGGCTCTCTCGGGGACGTCGGTTCGTTGCACGGAAACCGCACACTCCGAAGGTCGTGTTCTCGTTCTAAAATCGGATCGACGTCCCACGCGGACCTGTTCGTAGGAAGCATACTACATATAGGTTGCATATACGGGATAACTTACCAGGTGCTCTTGTTTTATCTGTATTCGTTGACGACGCCGCGCGCACTCAGGGTCTGATCAATAAGCTCAATGGAAACGATTTCTCCGTCGTCAATGTCGTAGATTTCGTTCGTTATTGCCGATCTCAGTCTCGGCTTACTTTGTCGCGATGTTTATTCGACGCGAATTCCGTCGCTCTATAAGACCGGGAGCATCGCAAAATCATTAATGGCCGCGATCGTTGGAGTTTCATTTCGATAAAGCGAGTCTCGGTATCGAAACGCGGTACGGTTGGGTACCGGTAGGAATTGACGTGCATTATGGTCGACATTATTTTAAAGGGCGATCGCCACCATCTTTTACCATATACTGTGGCGCTTTCAGGATCTTAATCAGTTTACATTTTTCCTAGTGATTTTTTTAAATCAATTTTTCCGTAAAATTACCGGTAAAATCTGTACGATTAACAAAAAATCGAATAAATTATTTGCACGAAATGTTACAAAAAAATATCTATCGTAAAAGATTTTTTTTTATTTGCATTCTCCGCGAGATTCGACAGTACGAATAGGTGAAAGCATCGGAGAACGCTATTTCATCATCCGGCAATCGTTCATGATTTTCTCCGACCGGATGGACCGGCGGACGTTCTGCGGTCTTCACGTCTGTGTGGAGGAATATTAGTCAAAACGCTTATAGCACAGTTTACGCACGAATTCGAAGGGTTTACGATTTTACGATACTCCTCCTCTCTCTCTCCCCGGGGTCGTCCTCTGTCTCGTCGTAAAATCGTGCGAAACGACTGGTACGAGGTCTGCAGGACAATGAACGAGTTTTGGTTAACCTCTCGGAGTACATAATTCGTTGGGACGGTAATATCCTGCGTGCGTGTCGAGAGAAACAACGTGGGGGCGCAGCACACAACTGGCCAACCGCACAATCACCGTTGGTTGTTCCGGTCTTCGCGCGCCTCTCTTCATACCTATGAAACCACGAAGCGCTTGAAGAAAATAATACGAAGTCGGATACTCGTAATACGCGGATTCGCCGCAATGCGCGGATTGTTCAGTATCACAGGTTATATTTGAAAGTTTTCTTAATCGTAACTAATCGATCAACGATGTTGAAGGCGCAACAATGGAAGATGCATGAAGCCGTTTTTCCGCATCATCCTACGAGTAAATGGAATGAGAGATACTGCACCTCCGATAGTAATGCAGATATATACCGAGGCGGATAAGTTTCCTATAGACGATAGTTATGGTAATACTTTATTATTAATATAATAAATGATTAAAAAAATTTATTAACAAAAAAAAAAAAATTAAGGGACATATATATAATTTTATTATATATAGTCTATTCGTCGCTATTCCGAGTGTACCACGTGATCCGTCTCTCCAAAATTTTGAAAATCTGACTATATCATGGATCACCTATGTATATCCATAGATATACATCTATTCCACAGATCCATATATATTTCATACCACACGACAAGTTGACCAATAGATTGCAACTAATTATCGCCAACCGGAAAATTTCTTTTCTCGAATTCCCTAAGTAATTGGATGACTTAGGATAACGAATGGGCTATCATCGATAATGCATCGAAATATTTTTCGCGCAACTTTCTGCATCTCATCTTAAAACCTGTGTCCCGTTGCGGGACTCGATAAAAAAAAATAATAAGATATTGCCGTAGTGGTGTTCGGTAACATTTTTCGGTACGAGAACCGCGCCATCCCCCTGTCGTATCCACTTTCCGACGCTTCACAGCTAAATCTGTTATTTACGGGTCATAAATTACTATGAGGATTACGAAGAACGCGTTCTTATATTATATACTACAGTACTCACGATACTACTACTACTACTACTACTACTTCTACTGCAATACGAAATAAAATGATTCTCTTTCACATTTTTATAACTCGGAGGTCTGTCCTCGTGCAATTAGATGGGTACGAGATTTTCCGTTCTGCTCCGTTTTCGCGGCACGTATTATATTTATATTTATTCATAGTATACTCATTCTTTTATTATAAAAGATACTATTACTTATACTCTCGTCAGGGGACCTCTGGCGAAACGGATAATTGGCCGTTACTTAAGTCTTTTGCGGTCCCAGCGCCGTCGCATTCTCTCGTCTCTGTTCTCTTCTAATCGTCGCGCCGTGTACCGCTGCATTCTGGCTTTGCTGCGCGCGCGCCAGCGGCCAGTAACTTACATGCGCTTTTCAGCTATGCCGACTGTGTCCTGAAACGATTGGATTCTCGGTCGGAATTCCATCGGCCATCTCTCAGCTTTCGCTGGAATAAAATTGCTCAATAGTTTCTCACTTCTCTAAACGCAATGCCGCCGTATATTACTGGAATTCGTACGATTAGGCCGCGCAGATTCCCATTCCCATTATTATCTTTCTCTCTTCTCCGCTTCTCTTTCGCTTTTCCCTTTCTTCTTTTTCTTTCTTTTTATGCGATAAAAAAAAAATATGTATGCGAGCGATTTGTGTGTCGAATAAACAAATATATTTGTCTCGAGGCCCCACCGCGTCCTTTGGACGCATTATAAAAGGCGACGACATGATTCACGATGCGGATTGCTACTGTGTTCGCTACCCATAGTCCGGCGGCAACAGCGTGCAGTATATATAAGCAATAAATATACTTATTCTATAAAGAGATCGCCGAGGAGAGAACAAGCCGGTGATTGTTCGAGCGCTCATTGCGTCGCGTGTACGTACGCGCGGTTTACGGACCAAAAAAAAGAGAATGAAAAAAAAAAAAAATCTTGCGGAGTCAGCAGAGATTGACCTATCGGGCGCGATTCCAGGGGCTGATTGAGGCCTTATTTGGATCGAACGAGATACGCGAGAGGCGCATACGAAGAGAGAATCGACAAAGTGAATCGCACCGCCGCCTCTCTCGGCTCGACGACACGACGTGTCGGCGCCCAGACAGGCATTCGCGAAACGAAAAGTTGCCGTCGTCGTCACGCCGCGGCATGGCGTGAACATGTGTATAGGGCCAATCGCCGTTCGAAGACACCCTAAAAAGGATCAGGAACCGCTCGTTACGATTTCGGCTACTCCACTTTTTCCATCACTCGAGAGCCGCCGCGAGCGGCAGTCGGTGGGAAAGGACGAAAAATACAAACGGTTGATGCAACATTATCGAGTCAGGAATTCACTGCAGTCTACCATATGTGATCTTCGTTTAGACCAGAATTTTTTATTCCCGATTAAAAAACGGGTTTCATTTTCAATCAATTCCGGTCAATCGCTTATTTAATATTTTTTTATTGGTCTCTCGATTACGTCATTAACTTGAAATTAATTGTTATTTTGTACTCTTATTAATCCTTTACACGCATTAGTAAGGTCGTAAAAATCGAAAATCAAAAAAAAAAAAAAAAATCGAAAAAATCGACGATCTATTTCGATCGAAACTCAAATCAATTTAGGATCATTAATTAAATAAAATTGATCGAACAATCTTCTAACTTGTAATAAACAAACAGCTATTTCAATATGTTACAAGTAAACTATATTGTACTTGGAGAAAAAAAAGAATTATATTTTTTTCGATAATTTATTGTTTAATTTTCGGAGACAGTTTGACGATCGTCCGAATAGCCGGTGAATATAATTTTTATCGGGCCGAAAGACTCATTCGGGTTCGCTGGACCGTACCGGGATGAGTCCCGGCGTCACCGGCAAAACGTTTTAGCTGAACTGCGAGTACTACGTGCGTTGGAATCGATACGCTGCAAGAATGAAATCATTTGTCTCTACCAGAAGCAAATAGAAGCGCGCAGCAGTAGCGAATTTATTCGTGTGAGTGTCTGCGCGCGCGTATATATCTGCCTGTCCGTATGTCTGTCTGTTGATCTCTCTGTTTCCGTGCATCCCATCGAATTGAATGCTTGACACGTGTTTCGAAATTTCGTATTTAACGATACGATCGTGTGTTCCCTCGTCGAACGTTTTCCACGCGTGTTTTACCGGAACGGACGAATTATTTATTGCCCACGGGCCCGCGAGAGTGTGTGCTTTGCGGAATTTGTGTGGGACGCGTTGCAATCGACGCCAAAATTATTTCTCACCCAGTGAGGCATTCGTCGACATGCCCCATAGAAGTCATCCCGTTCACCATCGAGTTTCGCCCGTCAGCGTTGAGAGTATTAGCCTATGCTTTTTGTGTATTGTACGCTATTGTACCACGTACCGAGACGCATGTTGAATTAAATCGACGGGCATATGTCGAACGAACTTCGTTCCCACGGCGTTGAACATTCGGCGCACGGATTATTTACTATTTGTGTTGTCAAACTAAACGGCCAGCCAGTTAAACAAGCTAACTTCTCTCTCACGAACGTTAATGCCCTCCGGGGGGAAAGCGAGTTTTACCCCTTTCTCCGAGCCTTTCTCTCTTTGTTTCAGCTTCAAATCCTCTATATCTACCCGCGATATGCTCCATGCAAATACGCAATTGAACAATCGTGTCATCCAAAATTACATTCGAATGTTACCATAAGTCGATAATCGAGAATAAATGTTCACATTGATTTTCTTTAACTTCGCGTTAATCGCAAAGCTTCGTGAATCTTCGTAAGAACGTTCCGCGATGATGTCAAATCCCAAGTTAGAGTTTGGAATTTTTGTGGTATCTTGGAAAATGTATATTAAAAAAAAATGCTGGAAATTTAGTGTATTGGTAGTGGAAGTTGTTATGCAAAAATTAGACAATTGAAATTCATGTATAATTATGATGGAAAATTAATATACGGTATATTTAAAACCGTCGAGACACTTCACCTTATATTATTTATACTTTAATTACACCGTAAGAGTACATTAATTTCTCATCAGTATTGTGGACTAAATTTACGGTTTTTTTAAATCTTTGATGAAGACGTCTACTGAACCTTCGTAAATCGTTGCAACGCGAAGAATGACGATTACATTTTTTTTCAATTAATTTCGGATAACACCGTCGATTTTTTTTTCTCGTAAAAATCACCCTTAAAGCTGCAGAAATGATAATCAGACTATATTAGCGGGGTATAGAAACAAAATCAAGTTTCACCACAACTTAACCAGATTTCGTAATACATTCCGTACATTTGTCAAACGTCACGCTAACCTCGTCAATTTCACGTTTCTTAACATTGAGAGTTTTTACAGTCGAGACATCTCATTAGTTTAAATTAATGTCTAACCAATTGATGTATCTGTTATTTTGTAGCTTTACGACTATCGTTGGGGCGACTAGCGTTCTCGACAAATATGATCGAAGTCCTGATGGCATTTATCACGGTAGGTAAGTTTAATCGCCTTTCAACAACATTTCAATGTGTTTATTGCAAAATATAGTTTACTTTTATTTTTCCGTCTCTCCTATCGTTATATGCATCTAATTACGACTTTTCTGTCGTTATTATTATTATTTTCCGTCGTTCCAATTTCTTTTTACTGAAATAGTTCATCGCCTCAGCGAAATATTTGCCTGAGTGAAGCTTTAATAAAAAAAAACGCCTCGAATTAATTTGATTATGTATCGCTAACCACCCAAATGAAAAAAAAAATATATGCAAAAAATCTATTAAATAAAAATACCTAAAATACGTCGGGATTATA
Source organism: Buathra laborator (assembly GCA_934046635.1). Classification (NCBI taxonomy): domain Eukaryota; kingdom Metazoa; phylum Arthropoda; class Insecta; order Hymenoptera; family Ichneumonidae; genus Buathra; species Buathra laborator. Next base: position 17,344,158 of record OW203895.1, on the reverse strand, counting down.
TAGTTAATATAAAAAAATATAATATTATGTTTACAATTATTTATTAATAAATGAATCATATATTTGTAGGAATATATTCTAAAATATATCGATAAAATATCATTTTTCGATGAAAGTGTAGGATATATATCATAAATATATTTTTTTCTCCGTATAATCAGTACGGAATCTTAAATCTCCCGAAACTCGGATCAGTTTTTATCGGTAGCCGCTTAATCGCGGAGTGAAAAAAATTCCTGAGAGTCTTTTCTATTTACAGGACTAAAACATTTATTTTCACTCCACCGCTGACCTACTTCGAGTATCCCATACAATTATAGTTTGCGTACAGAGTATGTAACGAGAAAACTTCGGCTTGTTCGGCTACTGTTAAGACGGTCGACACGGTGGTTCATTTAAAAGATGTTGGTTATTCTTGAACGGTTGTTGGTACGACGAGGGGGTGGAAGGGTTGACTAGTTAAGGTTGCATCTGGGATCGGATGGGGGATATACATAGTCCGGGATACACTATCATGGAACTCCCAGCTACTTGCTCCCCGAAGAGGTTTTCCTCGCGTATTACGCTTAACTTGCACGTGCACTTCTTCCCTATCCGCGTTTCCCCTCTCCTTTTTCATATATATATACACGTGCTTCCGCGTCCGAGAACTTGTAAAGTACAAAGCGGGCATTCATTAAATTTACATCGAGCACTTGCCGACGCGTTCTAAACAATTTACCGCAAAAGTTAACACACGGTACACAACGTTTTACCCTATATATTCGCTCGGTGAGTGTAAGAAAGTTTACTAGTTAACGACGGGTTACAACAATGCCGGGCAATCGACGGAACCGCGAGAGTTATAGATTAAATTCGGTTAACCTCGATGCGGACACGCGCGGCCAACGTCGCCGATAAAGTCAAAATAGTTTAAGATTCATCGATCGAATTAATGGAAACTGTTCTCCGAAAAGCGTATTTATTTCGTTTTTTTCATGTAACATTAAAGAAAAGAAATCGTGAATACAATTTGCATGTTACTCTTTTGTCGTTAGAATTTTATAAAAATTGATATTTAAAAAAAAATGTATTCTAAAATATTTTCGTGAAAAATATATTGGGTTTATGATAAATATATTTTGCGATATACTTTTCTCCGTGAAAAAAAAAAAACGACCCATCGCGTGACAAAAAATTAAACAACGTTCATGCAATTCTTAGACAAACCACTTCCGGTTTTTTTCTCCCCTGAATTCCAGATATACGCGAGACGTTCACGAACCCGAACTTTTGGTACCTCGTCGCGTAACCCAAGACGGCACATTCGCCTCTTACTCGTTGCCGAATTATTACGATCGTCATGAGGTCAATGAGCGACGAAAGAGATCAGCTGAGAGTGAAGCGGACAAGTTGCATCTTATCCTACCGTTCAACGGTGTCGATCATCACGTCGAACTGAGTCCTTATCACGAGTTCATTTCGCCGGAAATGGTGATCGAGACTCGCGGCGAAGGTGTCAGCAAGAATCTCAACGATGGTGTGCGCTTCAGAAGTGTACCGGATCAGCAATGTCACTATAGGGGACATATCAGGGGTCATCCCAATTCCCGAGCGGCTCTGTCTCTCTGCGACGGAGTTGTAAGTCGCATGGGAAATTTGTCCGAATAACCATTTTTTTTTTTTTTTTTTTTTTTTTTTTTTTTTTCGAATCGTTTTTTTGGTACCGTTTTATTCGTACAATGCCTACAGGCGGGTTACGTTCAAACGAACGACGGAAGATACTTTATCGAGCCGATGAGCAAAGCTTTGCCAGCCGCGGATGGACAACACGTTCACATGGCTTACAATCGCGAGGCACCTCACGAGAAAGACGACACCGGTAGTCCGGAGGCTGGCCGCGGGCCAAAACGACGCTGTGGAACTGGTGGTTAGCTAATTGGAAGATTCAATTAGAGAGGCCACTACGGCGCTTTGGTGTTCGCGCGACAAAGCTTGGGGATTTCAAGTTTGTCTCATTCGTGGCTACGCGTTGTTGTACACTCTGTTTATGCGTGGTCAACAGACAACTGGGAGGCGGCATGGGCCGAGCAACTGGCCAAGAGGCAGCAACAACTGGCTGAACGAGAGGAGCAGCAACTGGTAGCGGGTGGTCGTGAATCTACGGGTTCGTTGAAACGCGAAGGCGTCAAACCGTCATCCGGCACTCACAGTATTCATCGATTTATCGAAATCGGTTTGATCGCCGATCGACGATTTCTCGATTTTCACAATGGTACCGATTACGAAAAATATCTTTTGACGGTCATGAATATGGTATCGGATTTTTATCACGACGCGAGTTCCGGCAATCAGATCGATGTCGTCGTCGTAAGAATGATTTATCTCGAGATGCAAAAACAAGAGGTACAGCATTATTATTATAATAACGAAATTTTCCAGTTTTTGCATTAATAAAAATCGCTTTATGAAAACAAATTTGAAAAATTGAAAAAAAAAAATTACTCAAAAGAACTCTGAAAAACTAAACTAAATAAAAAAAATTTAGAAGCGAAAATAGATTGTAAAATTTTTTCCACCTATTAATTCATCATTTTTTCGAGTCGTATATTGTTCTATTAGTCGGCAATTATCCAGTCGCAAAGAGCAAAATAAGGAGTATCGCATACGATTTTACTTCACAAAGTGTGGAAAGTGAGGTTTTCCGCGCGTTTCGCACACGAAAAATTCCCTTTCCACACCGCAGTGAAGTAAATATACTTTTATGTAAAAAAATAAATAAATTGCTGTTTGATATTCATATGTACGCAGATAGATCTCCATATTTCACCAAAAGCCGAAAAAACTTTGGAAAGTTTTGCCAAGTGGGCTGAAAAAATGAATCCCAAGGATCACAATCATCCGAATCATTACGATATAGCAGTCCTCGTTACTCGGTAAACATTTTTATTTTTCTCAAGTATCGACGATCGAAAATACAATAATCTTGTCATCCCGGAGCCATTGAACTAAAAAAAGATGATCAGCGATCATTAATCTCGTTTCAGATACGACATTTGTTCGGAAGATTCCTCTTGCGATCTCATGGGTTTAGCGTACGTTGCGGCGGCTTGCGATCCTCCGAAAGCCGCGTGCATCAACGAGGATTCTGGTCTTTTGCTCGGCATTGTTGTGGCGCACGAAGTCGGCCACGTGTGAGTGTCTCGTCATCAGAACTCCTATATACCTAAACAAAAAAAAAAATAATCGCGCAATTAAGGAGGTTCGAGCGCTTGGTGTTCATTTCGCCTAAATCCGACGAAATGGAGAGGCAATTGCAAACACTTCTCGATAGTATAAAAATCTGAAAAAATTCATGCATATTAAAGGTACTGAAAAGATTAATTTGGCATAATAATAATTACAAAATGTTATTAACAAATTAATGAAAAAAAAAATTGTTAAACAAATTTACGGTAACTCAACTTTTTTTTTTATGAAAATGATTCGTTCATTTTCACACACATTTTTTCCATATAAAAAAAAAATGAAACCCAAGATAAAAATCTGAAAAAATTCATAGGTATTCAGAAAAATGAGCGAATCATTTTCATTAAAAAAATAAGTTGAGTTACCGTAAATTTGTTTAACATTTTTTTTTTTTTCATCAATTTGTTAATAACATTTTGCGATTATTATTATGCCAAATTAATCTTTCAATGAACACCAAGCGCTCGAACCTCCTTAAAAACTATTCTGACTGAATAGAAATTTTTAAAAATTGGTTTTTTCAACAGAATGGGCTGTTCCCACGACGAGGAGGACTCAAGCGGCTGCAAGCCTCAGGACAAAGACGAAAGTTACTTCGTCATGTCACCGATAGTATTTATCTTCACTATCAGATGGTCACCTTGCAGTAAAAAATTCATTACTTCATTTCTCGAGTAAAAGTTTTGAATTATAAACATTATTATCGAGATATCATTTCGATACATCGATAATGAAAATTTGAAAAAAAATAAAAAATAAAAAATATAGAAGCGGCCTCGGCGAGTGTCTGAACGACGATCCGCGAAATCCACCGGAGAAATTCCGTTATCCAAATATGTTACCGGGTGCGATGTACGACGCGTCGTCTCAGTGCAGTTTCGACGAACCCGGATCATCTTTCTGTGACTTGGGAGAGGTAAAAAAATTCTATTTCGTCTCAAACATTAGCGAAATACTGTTAATTTCGTTGATACATCGAAATGAACGCTTTAGGCAGGTAATTGCGAACGTCTGTGGTGCAAACGCGGTGACAAGTGTTTCTCCAAAGGTGCCCCACCGGCGGATGGAACGAAATGCGGTGAAAATAAGGTTATCGATAATTTGATAGTATAAAAAATGTCCATACGGCGCACAGTGTTAAAAGCCGTAACGCATGATAATCCATTGATCAGTGGTGCATAAGAATGAAATGCGTTGACATGGGTTCTCGTCCGGCTGCGATTCACGGTGGTTGGGGCGAATGGGGACCGATGAGCGGTTGTTCGAGGACCTGCGGCGGTGGAATTAAATCAGCGGAAAGAGAGTGTAACAAACCGACACCCGCCAACGGCGGTAGATACTGCATCGGCGAGAGAAGAAAAATGTCGACGTGCAATACGACGGTAAAGTATCGATATTCCGAATGTTTCCAATATTCCAATATTTTATTACAATCAGAAATTCATTTTTCCTGTAATCTCATTTATTGGAAATAGTTTATTATAATTTTTTTAAAATACTTCTATCGATTCTCCAAAGCCATGCGATTCATCGAAACCGGCCTATCGAGCCGTACAGTGCGCCGAATTCAACAAGCAGAAAGTTCTGGCCGACGGAGCGGTTCACAAGTGGTTACCATACTTGCGGGATAATCTGGAGCCGTGCGCGCTGTACTGCATAAATGAGAAGATGACTTTCGTAAAATTAGCACCGACTGTTAAGGATGCAACGCCTTGCAAGGGCGGTACAAACTACATGTGTATCTCTGGAGCTTGTAGGGTAAAATCGCCCACATTTACTCTATAGTACACTTTAAGGGATCTTTCCAGTGTGAAAAAAAAAAAAAAAATCGATATTTTTTTTTGTCTTATCCATTAGTATATACGGTCAAAAACATTCTCACAAACAAAACACAAACATAAACAACACACACACAACATTTTAAACACACACACGTTTCAAAACGGCACACACATTTTCCAAGACGGTGGACATTCTCCAGAGAACAGTTTTCAAGCGATCGTTTTTAAATTTTAGGAGAACATTCTTCACGTTACTCTCTATCGCGCTATGGAAGCTTTTTTTTTAAAATCTTCCTATTTTTTTTAATAAAAAAACTGTAAAAAAAAAAACGGCTAAATTCGGTACTTTTTGTTCATTTTGTCAATTTTGATTAAAAAAAAGCCTCCATAGCGCGATAGCCAATCGCATACTAATTAATAATCCTTTGGGTTTTTTTTTTCGAATCAAATTTGCGACTCCTAGGATATCCCCCATGAGGCTATCTTTTTTGTCGACATTATTTTCAACAATTAAAAAAAAATATTTAAACAATAAAAATCTTCTTATAAAAAATCATTTTCTGTCATTCATGATTACCTTAATATGTCATAAAAAATTCACAATGATCGGCGTATAGTAACCGTCCGAAAAAAAATCGTGAAAATAGGCTATTTTTTCGGGCCGTCATACTGGAAAGATCCCTTAATAACTAATTAATAATGATTGATCAAAGAATTGGTTCGCAAATCATTAAGAAAAAGGACCTAAACTCGTCATTGTGGGAATTGCAAACTAATCGAAATCTCTCGATAACTCACGAAAAAAAAAAAACGGAGAAGTCACTGACCGAAAAAAAAAAACCGTATAAGAAGCTAAGAACTTGAAATCGTTTTCGCGTCCAGACACGATAAATTTTTATAGCGATAAGGCGAATTTACAAAACTCAGTACATCCGCAGAAACTCGATGACTAAATCGTGTCCCGCACCACTAAGTGCAAACGATCGGAGAACGATATAGCGGATACCAAGAATAGTGTAGCGGTTTCATATCCGACAGTCTGTTCCATATTTACATCAGTTTCTCGATACAGTAAAAATACGAGGATACAGTTGCCGGTGTGCATGCGATAGAGAATGGATATAGTATCAGCGTGAATCTCGTATAAGCGAACGAACGAGTGTGGAAACATGAAATCTCGCGAAAGACTTGACTGCTCTTGCACCGTACCGGATAGTCTCAATTCCGCGAGAACGCATAGAATTTTTCGTTCGATATTTCGTATTCTCGTCACGTATTTTCTATTCGTAAAAGCAGCTATGGGGCCGTATGCGATGGTACGGCCGGTATACTCTCGAGTTGTAGGATCGTTTCGTTTCGTTTTCCGTTCTTCTACAATATGTATAGGAATCCCGAACGGGGTGAGAAAATTCTCACTTGAAAATCGCGTATCGATTGACGCCGCAGCGCGATACTCTGTTCTTTCCCGACGGTTTTTTCTCGTCTATTGCAAAAAAAAAGAAGAAAAAAACGTGCATTGTTCGTTGCGTTTCGAAATATTTGCAGAAAGTCGGATGCGATTGGGTTATCGACGCCAATACGATTGAGGATCAGTGCGGAGTTTGCAAGGGCGACGGTACGCAGTGCTCGCCGGTTGAGGGAGAATTTACGAAGACTAAACTCTCGGGTAATGAAAAATCTTATTTTCCAGAAAAATGTATAATTATTAAATTAGAAAAAAAAAAAAAAAAACCACACAAAAATGTTCATTTCACTTTAGATTATCAAAAAGTCGTAACAGTGCCGAAGGGAGCGCGAAGCATTCACGTGTGGGAGAAAAAAGAATCGGAGAATACGCTTGCGATAAAAACCGAGAAGGATAATAAATATTGTCTTAACGGGGATCAGTAAGAAATCGAGAAAAACCGTTTTCTCAACCAGCGGGATTGATGTATCTTTCGATTCTGATTTATTTGCCGCTTTTTTTTTTTCTCTTTTGTTTCCAGTTCCGAAGAGCGAAACGGTGATTATCCTTGTGCGGGTGCTATTATCATTTATTCCCATCCCGAGCCGCAAAAGGAAGAAATCACGATTCGCGGTCCGCTCACCGAAGACATACAAATCCAAGTGAGTATAGCTTCGACACACTCGACTCCGTCGATCGCGGATTGTCGCAAAGTTATAGCAAAATTTACACTCGAGAAAATCGCGACAATGTCACGAAACGCATAGTCAATGGCGTTACTTGCTTGTCGCGTCTGATTTCTCAATGGTAAAAGAAACGCCGTAAACAGAAGCAAAAAATGGCGTGAAAAAAAGCAATTAAAGAATCGTCGTCGCTGGCAACGGTGCATCGGGGAGTTAACAATTTATTTGTCGTTCGTCGATGCCACTGGCAGAGAAGTATCGAGTCGATTGGATGCGTAGGCCCGTTGGTTGGAGTGAGAGACGGTAATTTGCAATGCGTGCGCGACGCACTGCGTACCGGCGATTAAATTTATCACATACTGACCAGTCAGTCTACTCCGTCGAGTCGGAATAATCGATCGGTGTCCACGCCCGTCCCAGTAGTACAGATAGCATTCGCCACTTGCACAATGATCGGTAATGGCGCATTCGATCAATGAACGAGATATACGGCGAGCGTTACGCTATATCTGTACCGATTGCAGCGCGACACGCCGTTGTCCACGCGTCTGCGGTATCAATGCGTTTCGTATTAATTTTCAATCGTATTATTCGCAGTACACGTTTTTCAATCCATCTTCGAATCCCGGAGTTGTCTACAAATACTACGTAAAATCCGGCGGTACTGCCGGATACACGCCGAAGTATCTGTGGGATTTTGTAGAGTGGAGTGCCTGCAGCGCAAAATGCAACGGAGGAACTATGGTTAGAGAACATATTAAGAATGTTTAGTCTACCGATCGAAATCCACGTAAATCGCATTCGCGAAATTGAATTTTGAAACACTAAACATGGAATTCGAGACGAGTTGTTTCTAGAAAACGTGATTTTAAAAATCTTTCTTGTTGGGTTTTTTTTTTAAATGTGTAATTTTTATAATTTTTACTATATCGATAGGGTAGACGTACCGTTAGCGGCCACTGTACCATTTATGGCCATTTTTATTATTATACTCTTCGAATAATTTTTTTTTCAAAACCCCATATTGATTCTTCGAAAGTTCTCATATAAATTCACCATATCATCTACTCGAATCTTTTTTTTTTAATTCGATTATATTTTGTTTTATTGCTTCGAATGTGATAGTCACAATCGGACCTAAAGTGGCCAAAAACGGTACCTATACCTTACTGATGAATAGGTGAAAAAATATATGTGATGTTGTGGACTTAAGTATACAGTTGAAAACTGCTATTAACAGATCGCAGAGGCTTCGTGCATCGAGCAACAAAGTGGTGTCGTGTCGCCGAATTTCTGCCAAAACATACCACGTCCGGAGGCAAAGAGTCGTATATGCAACGAGCAGAAGTGTCCAGCAAAGTACGACAAGTTATAACGATGTGTCTTCCGCATATACATTTGAAAGCGGACGACCGCAAAAAAAAACGATATTAATCCGTGAATTTCCGCTCGCAACAGATGGCGAGTGAGCCAATGGAGCAAATGCAGCGCCTGCGACGGCAAGAAGGGTAACAAGCATCGTAAAGTTCAATGCGTTAAACCAGCAGCCCATCCGGGTGGCGACGACGTTCAAGCGAATTTGGACGCTTGCAAAGGCAAAGTTCCGAAACAAACGGAGGAATGCGTCGGCACGAGACCCTGTAGAAAGATGTGTCCCAAGAAAACAAGAGATTGCATGGAAACGGAAGTATCTCCGATGCCGGAAGTTCGCGCGCCGTCGTTGACGGAACAGCGACGAATGATCGACGAATTCGTTGATCTCGGAATCGCTCGGTATTTGGAAAAAACTCGACGTCAAGCCGGCAACGAAACTTCGAACAACAAAACGATGAAGCGCGATGTCAGCGAAGACTTCAAGAGTATGTTGCGCGATTGGATGTCGATCGGTGGTGGTGAGAAGGACAAGCGCACTTGTCAAAAGGACACCGGCAAGTCGCATCTCTTCGGAAAGGTGAAGAATCCGCAGCAACAAGCTTTGGGCGACAAGGATGTTTCGCAGCAACGAATTATCGCCGGTAGCAAGAGATTCACGACCCCGAAGCCCGGTTCGATAGTGAAGGACGTCGTGAAACCGAACGAGATTGTCCTGTACGAGGCACCGCTGAGAGACGAACTACTCAAGGCGAACGTATCGGACATTGGATTTCAGGAGGGCGGTGACGTAATTCCAATTGGAATTGACACGAGACAGGAGAAGGTCTACCGTGGAGCTCAGGCAGCTAAGATTATCGCCGAATTGGCCCATCGAAATGCATCCAAGGGAAACCAGGATTCCGAGGACAGAGGTGGCAGTACCGCCACCTCAACCACTACCACTACGACGGATGGATCAGCACCTGGTCTTCAAGGATCTAACAAGACAACCGTCACGTCCACGTCTACCGCTACTCCGAAGTCTTGAAGTTTCTCATTACCTTCGCGGACGTGCGGAGAAAACTTATTCAACCGTATTAGAAGATTAATTCCAATGTGACGTTACTTAGCCATTGGATTAGCATGCAATTCTCCACCAGTTTATCGAGAATAAAGCGATAGTTTTCAAGGTTAAACGATGTTTTATCTGAGGCCTATTGTGGATTAATATCCATGAAAGGTCATCGAAAATGCAATGGAAGATTGTTGCGAACATTTATTAAGCATATGGATGCAATACAATTGTCAACGTCTAATACCACATGCAAGTCGGCAAGAAAGCGTTTAGATACTTAAAGATATGTTTAATTTTCAAAACGGTGGTACCTCAGAGGTGGTCTTAGCTTCTTCCTGTATTCTCTGAATGTACTTTACAGCGTCCATGCCTATTAGAGTAAATTCCGTTCCGTTGACCGGTGGTTGGGGTTGAAAATCCTTCGGAAAGTTAACGATCGCGTTGTCGTCGTCGCGTTCGATTATAATCGTTAAAGTCAAATTTTTTATATCTTCCTTGTCGATGATCGCTTGACCCTTCATAACTTTGTCGACTCCTTTTGGTTCGTCGCAATCGTGACCGGTTCTCTTTAGAATGTGGAATCGTTGTTTCGGATCGTTTTGGATCTGCGTATCGTCATTTCTATCCATAGATATCGTATCCGCTGCCAAATCATTGTCACTCTTGTAAGTTTCGATTTCACGATGTATTCTTCGTTGAATGATATCAGCGACGTTTTCCGCGACTTGCGAGTTATCTTTTGCCGCATCGTACCTCTCGGAGCGGACAGCGTCTCGTTTGCTCTCTTTCGAACGTTTCGATAACGCCGAGAGAGGCGATACGTTTGACGATAGCCTCGGGGCCCAGTCACCGGCAACAGCAACAACAGCTCTGTTAGCCGGCGTCTCTTCGACCTCCAGAAGAACATTCTCTCGCCGAGCGCGACAAACCCCGATCTCGGATTCCTTTGGCTTTGGACGTTGGCAATAGCCGTCGGCTATCACATCCGCTTCCTGTTCGCCATGGCCGACAGGCCGGATACACTTGACTGCACGAAACTTCTTACAGTTAGGTGTGCAAGGAACGCAGCCTTGCCAATCGCCGATCATCCATCTTTATAACACATTTTCGGTACAATTACAAATACTCTTTTGGCATCTGATATTTTGCAATACCGACAAAACAGAAAGGATGTTGATGAGCGTTCGACAAACCTCGGTACACACGGCGCCTGGTTGCACGGTCTAACTTTCACTTCCGGTTTCGAGATATTGATGCAAAAGCTATCGTCCACCTGACCGCCTATCTTCTCGACGCATCGAGGCTTCGCGATCTCTTCACCCGGACCGCAAGGCGCGTTGCAACGAGTCCATTCGATGAAATCCCAGTCGAACGAAGGCTTTCTCGTCGCTTCGGGCTTCAAACCCAAGGAATACTTTACTGTTACGTTTTCCCGCGGATAAACCTAAACGAAGTATCAAATTTTATTCTTGGATGAAGAAAAATTGATTTTTTCGAATGATTTTTTTTTTTTTTTTTTTTACTAAAACGACTAAGTCTTCGGTCACTGGTCCTGGTATGTTGAGAGCTTCTTGCTTCGCTCTGATCATCCCGAGCCAAGCTTTCGAACCCGGAACGTCGAACATTCCCAATCGATTGCTAAAATCATCGAATCGTCGAGAAGGAACGTCATCAACAGACAAATTGAGTCTTTCAACTCTGTTTATCGACGAGTATAAAAGTTTTACCGGATATCGGAATTCCGATCAAATGGAAACTTATACTTTAAGCGACAGCTTATGTCCGTAGATATTTCATAAAAAAATGTCTACTAAACTAAAACTTTCTCCAATATAAGATCGAAGAATTAATGATGGAAAAGAAGATTAGGAACGTCTTATTAACCCGTCTATCAGGACATTTTTCGTATTCTTGCTTCGCACCACGATTCGCGATTTCGTCGGTTGGGATTCCTCGACTCTGATATTTTTCGCGCCTATCGGTATATCTATGACTTTCTTGAGTCCTGCGGGATCGATAATAATGTTGATTTTTTCTGTCCTTTGAGCGCAAAAGAGTGATTATCAATTGGCATCATCTGGTAAAAAAATTCGATAACGAACTTTGTTGCTCCTCGATATTCATAACTCCTTCTTTTAGAACGCACGTGGTGCTGTCGCCTTTGCACACGCCGCACATGTCCTCAACAGCTTCGGATTCCATATCCAAGTCGCATGGAATTTCTCGACAAACACCGCCGACGCAGATATCACGAATGCCGCGATAGCACGTTGTACCGTCGACGACTTTTGGTTTCAGCGATGTGAGAAGTTTGGTTTCACTTAAGCAAAAGAGAACGCAGGGATTTTCCGAAGCCTTCAAATCTCAAGAAAACAAAAGTGTAAGAATCGATAATCCACGAATAATAATGAAATTTTTTTATCGTTACGTTTTCTTTATTAGTAATTCGCAATTTCTTACTTTCAGGCAAATTGTAACCAATCCATTGATGAACTTTTCCGTCTTCCGGAAAAGTCCAGTCGTTGAACTCTGCGCACTGGACATCCCGAAACGACGGTGCGCCGACTTCGCATGGCTGATTGCAACGCGCATCGAGTATAATGATGTGCAGTAAAAAATTGGGCCGTTTTAAGAGAAAAAGAAAAAGGAAATACGCACTTGAGTAGCGCAGATCTTGTGTCGTTTCCAGTCTCCTCTACAATAGTCGCCTCCCTTCGACGGCGGAGGGTGATTGCACTTTCTCACAGCGAAAGAAACGCCCGAACCGCAAGTTCTCGAGCAGTGACTCCACGACGACCAGGAGCTCCATCCGCCGTCTACAGCGGACGGTCTTTCGCCGACCGTCAGACATTTCATTTGATAGCACCACTGTAAAAATGCAATCGATCATTTAGCTATCCGCATTCTTCAAAGGCGTATCATATAACTTTAATTAACAAAAGCGATTAATCCGGAAACTGAAAGACCTTTGAAACACGAAACGCTTAGAAGCGCACGAAACGAAATATGGGAAAAGTAGGAGAATCAAATTATAAGTTCGAGTCAACGAAGTCACGAGAGCTCAGGATATACGATGTGACGAGAGCGAACGATCGCTCACTCGTCCTTTCGTGTTTGTCGGGCGATGCATCGCTTCCGTTCGTCGAGTCGATGGCAGTTTCGCTGGCGAGTTGCTCTTGCTGCAGCTGGTCAACTGCGCGAGGAGAGTAAGCACTCGGCACTCGTGCGTAATTACGTACGCGCTATAATGATACACGCGCGGGGACAAGTCGAAGAAATATAGTTGGGTTCGGCTGCCTTCGTGTTGTATACGGTGGGATGAGAGAGCCGTAGAGTGGGTATACGGAGACAGGTATACTATCTACTGCAGTGCAGGGATCGGTGCCGTAGCGTTTCGGTGTTGCGGCTGAGTCCCCGGTGGCAATTAGCGATTGCCTATTCGGGGAATGCCACGCACAGGGTCTCCATATACCAGCGGCCGTTCAACATCCAATACCTCCGTGGAACGCGTAGGTACGCATGATTCTGCGAGGTTTCGTTGCACCAGCAACAACACCGGAATATATACATATATATATATGTATATGTATTGATATATATGTGTAGTACAGTGCAGCGCACTCTGTACGTATCTACTATGTTCTCTGCCACATTCGCTGGTCGCTAACGACTTTCATTCGTGGCCTCCGTACGCTCTCGCTTGGGGGTCCATACAATCGTCGCTCACCCGTGTACCACACGTCCGTTCAATAATATCGTCACGTCAATTCAATTGATCCGGGATGCAGTAGCCGTCGCGTGGGCACACCATTGTAACTACTCTTTTATCTGTCGATCCACGATAAACGCGGATGTATACATTGGCACCCAACCAATGGTTAGCACACCGATGAAGATTTCAAATAATAGATAGTCAATGAAAATATTATAGTGCTACTTGAGAAGAGAATAGAAAAAAGAAGAAAAAAAAACGAGAAATTGTGATTATCATAATCGTCGGTGGGTCGATTCTTGATCCTTATTAAAGATTTTTTTTATTTGACGATCTGACAATTTGATGATTTGGTAATGAAAGTAAAAAATGATGATACTACTTGATAATAGGATAAAAAAAAGAAGTTATCATTTTTTATTTTTTTTATTTTATAATTATAATCTTTGCTGATCCTTAAACCGATAGCTTATTTTTTTTTTCCTTTTTTACGAGACTAAAATAAGTGTATTTTGAAGTGCTGTTGATCGTGTATTTTACTTGTTAATCGTTTTTTCTTTTTTACAGATCAGCTTTGGGGATTCGAGTGGCAAACGGATATCAATAGGAATTGTCTTTTTTCGCCACATAGTTAGTCAGGATGTGATAATAATCTTATTCTCGGCCGCGTTGGATCGAGTAGTCGCGTGAGTTTTTTTAGGACATCGCGATGAAGAAAATGAAGAATTTCGAAGATATTTAATTTTAGAAATTTACCCTTTTTTCGCCGCACGGTGTACCCTCGGCGGGCGGTTTCCTTCCCGAGATGCAACCCCTTCCCGGTATCGCGCACTTGAGCGTCTCGCACGTCTGAAAGGGGATGAAAATTACATCCGTTACGTGATAGAACGAAATTCTACATTTCGCCGCATACGAAGATCGGATATATTTCGCAGTACTACAGCGTATCCCTCGCGCCGGTGTGTCTGTGTATCGGTGTCTGTGTTTGCATCGACTTTCTATCTCCGTAGCGCAGATAAAGCAGAACGTGAGCGCAGTTTCGCACGCCAGCGACTTACCAAGTTTAACTACAGATGGTGCGAGTTCTCGGATACCATTCGGCTGAATAAAATACAAGCAACTTGATGAAATAATTCCAACGAATAAAAATAAATAAACAACATAAAAATCCATTTATAAATCACGAAACATAACTCTCACAAATATCAGACAATAATAAAAAAAAAAAAAAACAAAAAAAAAAAATCGTCTTTATCGTAACGAGAGTCTCTCCACATCGACATAAATTAATTTTTTTTTTTTTTTCAATCAATAAAATAATTTTTTTTTCGCATCTGAGAATTTTTTGTAAATTTTTACACGTGAAAAGATCGTCACGCAAGAGTCGAGTGTGTAAAACCGAAGCCGCGAGTTGTACGAAAGAAAAAAATATATATATACATTTTCCGAGGGCCAATGACGAGGTAATTAAAATTGTTTTTTTTGCGATACACGTTATTCAAGGTGATTAATTATTTCGCGCATTAATCGGTGAGAATATGCGTTAACGGGATCTGCGGTACCCAAAGGGTTAACGAACGAGAGCTAAAAATTACGTGAATAATTGTATTTCATCGGTGTTTTCAGTGGCAATTTTAATGAGCAGAGTGTACGCGGAACCATTAAAAATCGCAGGTGGGCGGAGGATGGAAAACGCTTGTCTGCCGACGCTGGCGTTGGATTATACCGATATTATTTATTCGCGCGCAGGAGTGGTGAGTCTCCAGGGGTGGCGAAAAAAAAAATAAAAAAAAGGGGGAAAAACACTGCCGGTTATTTTAATGGGTACTTTCACCTCGACGAGAGAGCAACCGACGATAGAATATTCTTCGCGGAGCCTATCTTGATTGCAAAATGTAATAAAGCAATGGTTCCCACGGGAAAAAAGTGTACGCCGCGGTTGCCTTTACCCCTCGGAAAAGCCCCTTCGCTTTATCTCCCCGATGTTCACTTTGGCGACAATGGAAGCGGATACAGCGAGGAAAGGATCAACGAAATGACACTCGGGACTTGGAGCCCTTATTCGTCATTTCCGTGATACAATTGTTGCAATGCACTCGAGGAGATGAGAAATAAACTCACAATACCCAAGTCGCATTGCCGTGCGTCCTGACGATAACGCAGTCGACACTGATCATCACCGCTGTACATTACTCCCGGCAACATCTCGATCGACGCAAAGTGATGATCCTGCGCTTCGTCTTGCAAACAACTCGCCAAACCGGCACTGTTTTTGGTTTGTAAATAACGTTATAATCGTCAATAATTTAAAACGATTGCATCGACGAAATGCGCAAATTGCGCGAAACTCCGAACGCTAAAAGTTCGAACCAATTTGATATTTCATTGTATAATTACTCGATGTATAGTTTCAGATAAGTCTGCGAACACTTCGACCATCGCTTGGTAACGTAATGGTATCCGGGATACATGACTGTCGTCTCAACGTAGCCGTTCTGATGATATATGATTCCTGGACAGCCGTTGTCGTTCTCAACGTCGTGCGACATACCGATTCTAATAAAAACACAGAAAAGGTATAATAATTCGGATCGAGCGATACGATGTTAATCTTCCGGTAGTTCTAAGGAACGCGAACTCCGAAAGACGGTTTTCTGAATATGAATTTTTCGATGTTTTGGAACAATTTTATGAATGACAAGGCGAACAGAATTTAATGGTGTGCATCCCTCTTAGCTATTAAGGGATCATCTCAGTGTGACGGGCATAAAAATTGCTGATTTTCATGAATTTTTTTTCGATGGATAAAATTCGCTAATCAATCTGATTTTTTTATGTCACATCAAAGCAGTCATGAAGAACCGAAAAAAAAATTTAAAACGTTTATTTTAATTTGTTTATCGTTTTTTTGGGTGATTGAAAACCGCTTGTAAAAAAAATTGACTTCTGACGGTGTACACTCCTCTAATCGTAAATATTGTCTAAAAAAACATTTGAAAAAAGATTATTAATCAGTATGAAAGCCGCTATCGCGCTATGGAAGATTTTTTATTTTTCTACAAAAATTGACAAAATGGCGGCGATTTGAAAAAAAAAACTATCGAATTTAGCCTTTTTTTCGACAGTTTTTTGTTAAAAAAATATGAAGATTACAAAAAATAAAAAAAAGCTTCCATAGCAAGATGAAGAATAGTGTGAAGAATGTTGTGTCAAAATTTCAGACGTATAGCTTAAAAACTCTTCCTTTGAGAGTGTAAACCGTGTACACCGAGTATAAAAAGATTTCTTGAAAATGTGAACACTAAGATGATCTTTTAATGAAAAAAATACGGATGGGTCGCAGTACGTGTGTCCTATATGATGAGCGATCTGATATCCCGTCTGAAGGCCATTGTCCTTTACAACAGCTGCACCCTTCAATGGATCGCAGGTTCCAGCGATGGTCGACATTCCGGTAAATCCGCACAATCCTTGCGTAGTGCAGATATCTATTCTGGCATAAAAAATATATAGATCGCGTACCCGGATACGAAATGGACAAATTTAACCCCCGTGGCTATTCCGCGAATAGATATATCGAACTTCCTATGACGGTTTTGAATTTCTCGGAATTGTATTGCACCTCCCGGGAAAAAGCGCGCGAGATTGATCCCGTCAAACCGCAACGCGACTCTACAATCCCCTGCAGCTTTATCTATTTGTTTTTTTTCCCGGCGTTATAACTTGTCCGCCGTAGTGGAAACGTCAACAGTAATAAACTTTGATGTAGAAAACGTTTGATTATATACTTCGTCAATAAAATTGCGCAATCGTGATGATTCGGATGAGAATCGTCGCCGGGATTCATTTTTTTTTGCCAATCTTGAAAATACTTCATTGTTGCATCGGCGTCTTTGTTAACTGCTAAATTCATCTGAAATTACGGTAATGGAGGGTACATATCGGCTTCGTTGGCACAATGCTACTATATCGCCAGAAGATGAAAAAATGATTTACGGTTTGTGTACCGAAGTAATCACGTATGAGATACTTATATATTTTCAATAAATTTTCTCCCATTTTAAATAGATTCTCTGCGATATATCGAATTGGTGAAAATTTTGTAATTTTTTTTTTTTTTTTTTTCGTCGATTTTTTTTTTTTGCAAAAATTATTATTTTTTAGCGTTTAACCATCTATGATTGATAAAACTCGACATATATAGTATTCTATAGATATACCGCTTTTCCACCTGAGTACTAGAAGATCGATTCTGAAAGGTTTGCTCCGGTCGTTGATATTGGACATTGTAAGAAGCTTAACGATAGTACGTTACGCAAATTTCGAAAGAGGCACATGCAACGACGAGCAATTTTCTTGAGAGCCAATTTACCGAGAGTATTACAACGGGGAATGACGCAACGGTTTTATATTCGATAATATCCACGTACCTCGTCCTCTTCAACATCTAGTCTTATGATCCTAACTATTACTAGTTCCATCTCGACTCCCAGGCTAATGTCTTGAAATAGACCGGCTGCCTGAAATCGTATAGGAAAAAAAAAAAAAAAAAAAAAAAAAAAAAAAAAAAAAAAATTGTTAAAAAATATTTTTGCGTTTAATAAATCGAAAAAAAGGTAAAAAAAAAAATTGCTAACCATGTTGAACAGCGTCAGAATATAATTTTCCACATCGAATAATCTGTGATAGTCGAGCATAGGTTTGTCGAGTACAGCAAGTAGTTCAATCGTGTATGCGCGGCCTTCAATTTTCGGGGGATTTCGTTTGCCCAAATCCGGCGACCGCTTGGCAATCCTCCGCGCCAGATTGTCGGTTGTATTGCAAAGAGCCTCGGATTTTTTTCTCAAATCTCCGGGACTTTGTCGGTAAACAATATGGGGATGTTCCGTTTCTTGGTTGAAATCGTGACCGGCAAGTGGTTCGATCATATATAGGGAACGTTTCGTTCTGATGTAACCGGCCTGTATATACATATATATGAACGACAAAATTTCATCGTTCGATCTTTTGATACGACACGTGTCACGGTACTCGAGAGCGGAATATCGCGCAATCTAAATGATTTTATTTGCACGTCACATATTTTTTTTCGGAAACGCGTAAACTTCATTTCTATGCTTTTATTATTATTTTTTCATCATCGTTCACACAGTTTTTTTTATTACGAAATTAAAACTCTAAAGGACGTAACATGTACTATTACCGTTTTCGTGCATAAAAAATGGTTTATTATTGAAATAAAGAATAATACGATACTAACAAGACCGTAGCAAGTGGATAGGGCAGTGATATCGCGATGGTCTCGAACACGTCCGTGATAATGACACTGGGTGTCCCGTAACCTGTGCAACGTTGTGCCCTCGAGACAATCCTCTTCGTTGTCGAGAGTCGAACGGGGCTGCGAGTGTCTCCTCTCGACCGCCGCTCCCGGACCAACGAGTCGATGATTCGGATAGAGTTCCAAGTGGTACTCCTCGCCGTCTATCGACACTCGATAGTGGAGTGCATCTTCGGGTGTGAATTCTGCTCGCTTTCTCCCTTTGTAGTACGATCTTTTGTAATGATGGGGTATTTGATGGGACACGAAACGACCGAGCGTATCGACCTTTCGCGGTACGACGATCACGTAATTTTTCGTTAAACTTGCTTCCCTCGTGTAGCGACCTTGATCGAGGGATAAAAAAATCGATAGGTTATCGGCTCAATACAGTGGGCTCCCGAGTCAAGCGTGCGCGCGCACGAGCATTTCCCCGCCGAGCTTTCTCGGCGGCGTTCCCCCACTACGCCGTCGCGCAAGGAGGGACCGACGGGGCTGCTGGCTGTTGCGTGTATTTCAGTCAGTGGTGGGGACGCCCCGTGCGGTCGACTGTGTCCCCACTCCTCCGGTCTCGGCTGCAGGCCGCGTGTGTGGGTCCACTGTATCGAAATAACGGAAAAACCGTCGAACGATATTCGACACGAGAACTTTTACGCGAATAAACAAAAATCTTCTGAATCCCAACCGTCACTACGAGCGAAATAGTGTTTTCAAAATAAATTCGAAAACGCACGTAGCGAAAGCAGGAATGCATGGGGTTCAATCTTTTTCTTAGTATCACGTAGAAAATAAAATCGATACTTGGGAGTAGCGAACTTGTTTTATTCTTATGCTTTTATACCTGAACGGTACAGACATTGCGTGTACGCGACAATACGACGAATGAACGACGTGTGCACATTCGCGAAAAAAACGTCAACGTTATACACCGGACAACGGAGCGCACTACACAATCGTTTGGCAGAGGTGGAGTGAAAACGTTTTACAGTATAAAAGTGCTTCACAGTTCCCCGTCGATACATAAGCAGAAACGATCTGAAACTTGAAGATTTCGGTACGCGCGAGCGCACACACAGGCGACACGGGGAACGACGGTAATGACGTGGATAATGCTTTTTAGACTCTAACAGAGTGTACGAACTTTCTTGAATTCCTTTTCGCGAGTATTGTGCCAACGAAACGATGGCGATTGAACGAGAAATATGCTTTTGTGTATTTCTACCATGGAAATCGAAACTTGAAGTTTTTCTCAATGGACGCGAAGTATTCGTGACCTTTTTTTGTTCGCGATGTATTACAAACGATCGATGAAAGAAAAGCGGGCATTGAAAATGGACCGACGAAGGTAAAGCGATAAACGATTCTAACCTTTTTCTTCTTCACTTACCACAAGGTATTCCTTCACTTTTGATCGTATTGTCCCAAACGTCGTCCCGACAGTGTAGAAAATCAAGCAAATAGCTCGATAGAAAAATTAACCAAAATAGAAAACTACCCATTGCAATATTATTATTATTTATGAATTATGATACACGGACTTAACTTGACAGTTAATTATGTCAGATATTTGACAACGAAAAAAACTTCCCGATTGAACATCGCGACTTTTCGACGTAAATTTTTTCGGGATGATATATCTATATATATATTTTTTCGAATGCCGAAACAACAGCGAGAGACCGCGTGGGGATTATAACGAATATTGAAATCTCATTCGCATCGGTTGTTTTATCATTTTCGGTATTAATACCGATTGAAATTGCATTGTAAAAATATAATGAGTGAACAGTAACATTTCCGCGAAATTGGGGTCTCATCGAGATGGCTATCGACACGACTAAAATACTTATCGTGTATCGCGGCCGCGTGGTTTGCCCCGCCATTATCCCGAACTATCGAAACGTTTATCCGGCGATGCGAGTTTTTTATTTTTCACGATTGCCAAAATGTCGCTATCGTAAGAACTCCCATTGGGTGACGGGAATCGAAATATCTCGAGTCATTACATTTATTGCAGATATATTTTCCCCCCTCTTACTCCGTCGGTAAGTCTATACATCGCGAAACGCATTACAAATGTCCGCATGAAAGAGCATCGCGGAGGCGAATAGAAGAGGCAATAAGAATGACTCGCGTGTGTAGTCGCGGTAGTCGCGACGAAATAGATTTACCGGCGGGAAGTTATGATACGTGTAAAGTTGAGCGAAAAAAGTCAAAACAACAATTGCCCGACAACGATACGACCATTTTGTTTATCATTCGCCGTTTCCACGCGTGGCGTCGGGGATGACGCGTTTTACAAAACACCGATGCAAATTACACGCGACACCTGTACGCGCAATTAGTATACTTATACCGTGATGAACTATTGTGATGGTTTTACATCGAATTCGAAGAATTTATTCACGCGACACCGCGATGTTACGCGCGTCGGGTTTATTACATTCCACCCATTGTCAACGCGAGGAAGTTATGCGTATTTATAATATACGTCGCATTGTCAACGGGTATGTTAAATCGATGATTCATTGACACGACGTTCGAATAATATTTTATTGTCTTCGGCGGCATTCCGAATTCAGATAGCGCCGCTTTTGTTAGTCGCGCAGATGACAAACAATAGTACCTAATGAAAGAACGACGGGTGTTTTTTTTTTTTTATTTCGACGATTATTCATCATCGTCATCGTTCTTGTCATCGAACGCACCATAAAAGAGTGCAAAGTATCGAACTCCTCCCCCCCCCCCTCCCCCTCCTCTCTGTCCAATAAAGTGTCTCGAAAGATTTCGACATGTAGATTACGAGGTGCGGTGTTGAGAACAAGCGAAATATATAAGAAAGATATATCCATCATTCGCGTGGTACCGGGTTTCGTTTTGCGCCACGGATCCGCGTCTGGATTTGCATCGGAAGAGCCGTTATCGCTCAACCAGAAACCGATGTACCCGCAGTTGCAAATGCTCTCGATTTTCACATAGCTTATTCTGTCGGGGATTCTCGTTGTCTCGGCCCTCGCGGTTGTGGGAACCGTTCGGTCCCGTCGCTTCGAAAGAAGACGGAGTACTCTCGAAATAAACTTCGGTTTGCCGGAGTACCGAAACGAAAAACTCGAATGAATTATTTTTCGAGATTTTTGGTAGTGAGATTCAGACGTTTATCGTGAGAAATGAACTGTTTTTGATAAACATCGAAAAATGAGCGAAAAATATTACGATTTTGGAGTTTCGATGTTATCATCGCGATATATGGTATATAGATGTGATTTTTGGCCATTTTGATAAAATTCTATGGAAAAAGTAATGGAATATTATTTTTGATTTTACGCGAAGAAAAATGTTTCTCGATAATTAACAAATGTGGAGCGGGAAATGCCGTAGTAAATGTGTAGTCAGTTTTTTTTTTTTATTTTTTATTTATTTTTATATATTTATTTCGCCGTATTCATCGGTACTCTTTTCTCGATGTATGAATACACCGGTATTAAAAAAAAGAAAACTCGAAATATAAAAAATATAAAATAAAAAGTAACATAAGCCGAAAAATGGAGACACTTAAAAAAAAATAAACAACCGTGCGAACAAATAAGCATTGAGAGATAAACCGTAAGATTTCGCAGGGAATCAGAAACCGTTGAATTTTTTTTTTTTTTTCTACAAGAGGGTACGGCACCCCGACGACATAGCCAGTCGTTGGCTTACCGCGAACAGGAAGAAGATCCTCCGAGCGTTGAATATATTTAAAATAAAACACCCAAAGCTATCGCGCGTCGTTGAAAAATCCGCGGTACACCGAAAAAAAAAAAAAAAAAAAAAAAAAACCGAGTATAGTATTTTTTTCCTTTTCTTTACTTTTGTACTTTTATTTTATATCTCTTTCGACGCGTCCCGTTGGAGCCGCGAAGAGTGGAACGGCGGTATACTATCCTCAAGTCTCTCAAATACAGCACTCGCAAAGCTCACCCGCCGAGAAGACCAAACAATAGTTTGAATTGCTAAAATATCTGAGCTGAATAGGTCGCGCGGAAGCTTTGGTATATTATTATTCGGGAATATAATAAGTCCGCGAGCGAGCGAGGGGCACACTCGCCTTCGTAGTCGTTCACCACTTCCGCCCGTCTGATAGTATACAGTGGTATATTCTATAGTAAACTCGACTCCAGTGGCAGAAAACTACGATCTTTTTTTTTTTCTCTATCCCCCCATTGCCTTTTGCTATCCGGCCGTTTGCAAAGAGCGAGAGGATCGCGAAGAGACGCGTCGCTGAAAGTTGTGTTGCCGAATCCGCCGCCTTTCGTCGGCTCTTCTCGAGTCTCGGCTTTCAATTTGCATCTGATCTCCTTTCGAGAGTAACTTTTCCCCCACTTCCTCTCGACGTCTTTCTGCTGTTACGAGTCTCAGGACTGCTCATTCCGCTACTGAGACCGTCTGTGAGGACGAATGAGTTTTTATCGTATGAGAAAGTGGAATAGGGAAGGGTGAGTTTTTTTTTTTTACGGCACTCGCGCATCGTCCTCTTTGCCGAACGATATCGAATGGCGTATGTACCGGAGATCCACTTACGTAGATATATATGATCATCGGAACGAAATGGAACGCTCCGAATATCTAACGAAGTTTGCAATTTGGTTTATTAGATGTTAAATTCGATTTTGTGATTATATTGTAGTGCTAAATTTTTAATTGGTAATGTAGTATATTCAACGGCGTCACGTGCCTCGCTACGGTCCCCGCGACTCTGTTTCGTGGACGTGACCGGCGCGAAATGAAATTCTTCTAATATCTAACGAAATTCACAAACAGGTGGAGGAAAGGGCGACAAAATGGGTACATATGGAACAAGTGAACCGAAAAGGCAAAATTACTCGGAACATTTTTTTTAAGGAGATACAATTTTACAAAAATAGGGATAAAATTTGAAAAAAAAAAAAAAAAAACAAAAAACGCGTTGTGCATTTTTTCTCTTCAGATTTTTCAAATTTTAACGCAATTTATTAAAAATATTCTCTTTTTCAATTTAATAATTTTACATTCAAATTTCTTTTGCTTCAATTTACATCTAACATTTTTTTCTTTTTTTCTATTTCAATATGCCAATTTTACTCCGTGTGGCCATTTTTCCCCACACTACCCTCTTGAATATGAGATTTTTAGATTAATTGCATATGCAATACGCAATCCGACTGATACTCAATTTTGGCGATCGAAAGGAAAACCAATTGCTACTCATTGATTGATTGTTTTGATTAGGCGTTACACTGCGCGCGCCATTGGTGAGAATCCTTGAAAAACGTTGTTCTGTACGCGAATTTTTAATACCCTCCATGAACCACAAATTACATCTGAACTTTGCACACGAATCGTCGATCAAAATTTACAGCGGGAGAGTGTGTGAGTCGGCGAGTCTGTGCGCTATCGCCTCAATTTCATCAGCTTGTTTTTCCCCCGGCGCGCAGTTTCGATAAATTCACTTCTCGAAAATATTCGTCCGCAAACATACTACCCTATGCATTGTTCTCTACCGTTGTATGTCACGGCGAGACTGAATCTCGTAGCGCGGAAGTTTCGTAAAATTTAGCGTTCACGGCTGTGACTCGAACTTTTGCCAACGCGGAAAAGTCGGAATTCTCGAACGATTTACGCTCGCGCACACGATCGTCAGAAACTTTTGATTTACTTGGCTCACCAACGGGAAGTATATCTGGTTGAATGAAAAATTGGCAAATATCGGTTGAAGAACCGTCTTTTATTACCGTCAATGTGATGACAACTGTGTACTCAATGCATCGAAGTTTCGATAACTTCCAAATTTTAAGTATTCGTGTCTCATTCGCAAATTTTATTTTTATACATTTCGAATAGGTATTGTCGAGAGTACATCGTGGAAAATAATAATAACTTTAAGGTACTCGGAAATAAAAAATGAACAACTATTGCACATTAATCGCAAATTAAAGTACTTTGGGCTGTAAGTTTACAAAACGGTGTTAATATTATTAAAAAAAAATTACATTAAAAATGCCATTTTTTTTTAAAGAATTTTAATACACATTTGTTTGAAACACTTTACAGTGTTTGGCAATTAACCCTTAAAAAAAAATTAAATTTAATATACTGGACGTTTTTATGCTGTTTTACGCCCAAACAGGTACCTTAAATTTAATATAATAACAATGAGAAATTAATGCACTTTTAAAGTGAAATAAAAGTCACACAATAAAATATCACTCACAATTTTTTGAACATACAACATACATAAATTTTCCATCATAATCGCGTATTAAATTTAATGCATAAAACAGTAGTAACAGCAGCAGTTTTTAAGCACTTTATGCATAAAAACTTTAGCTACCAGTATATTAAATTTACAGACATTTTTTTTACCCTTCACGCGGATCGAAATAACCGCAAATATTACTACCTTTACGATAGAAATATTTTCGCCGATTTTTTTATTTTCAGTATAATACATTTTTTTAAGCATCGTTACCGTTATTAATTACGAAAATGTCATCAAATCACTTAGTCCCGAAATTCGTATTTCTTGCGCACCGAAAGTCCGTGAAATTAATAACGGAGCGAATCTAATAGATTCACATAAAACAATGTTTACCATCGTAGTGTTCCATCACAGACCCAGCGAACCCCTTCATACACTATGCATGGCACGTAACATTATTTTTTATTCGGGTTCAATGCATATTTTCGCGTATATATTAAACGTGGATGTAGAAGAACGTATAAGTCTGTACTCTCCATCGAGTGGCGAAGCGAACATGTCGTGTCGGGAGAGGCAGACAGGGCGCGGCTCGAGAGAGCAAAGCCGGTGGAGATGCGATTCACCAGGAAATAGACCCATTTCACTGAGATTTGTAAGGCCATTAAAGTTGCTCGGGGCAAGAGGCAGCCAGCCAGAGCTTGCGACCCCGCGAAAGAACTTTATGCAGTAATTTTCTCAACCTCTTCCTCACTCTCGCGCCCCTTCTTGTCCAGTATAACTGTGTATTGGGTGATTCTTTTTCCGGGTTGAAAGAAGAAGGGCTCCGGCTCACGAAGTACACACTGCCGCGTATATCAGAAGGGCAAAAAAAAAAGAAAAAGAAAGACTCATGCAGCGATAAGCGGAGAATGAGGGTTCTGTTTCTCCGAGTTATATTTTCTATTTTACACAGTATAGTGGGGCGTTCATTCCACTTGTATTTTTGCAACGCTTTGAATAAGAATGTCGCGACCCTCTTTCCCAGCCGCCCGCCGCCGGCCGCCTATCGATATGTTATCTCGACCGCAGTTCGCGAGACGAACGACTCTTGAAAATATTCCACAAAAGCATAACGTAAGAATAAGAAAAATAATATATCGAGACCTCCTAAAATGTGAAAGAGTATCCGTTTTTTGCTTTAAACATCAGATTAATTCTAAGAAAAATAGTATTACGCATTTATCGAAAAAAAAAAATCTAAGTAATAATAAACCCAAAAATGAGTAACAATCGGAATGTATACCTTCCAAAAATTAAAGATATGTGAAAATATACAAAAGATATATATAAATTTTGAATCTCGCGGCGAAATCTTTAATATTTTGCATATATTTCCGCATATACTTAATTTCCGTGAAACGCGCCGTCCGATACAAAGGGTTAAATTAATGGTATTAAAGTCCTTCGTAAGCGGATGGCAGAGATTAAGAACGATTTTTTTTGTCGTTGCTTGTAAGAAGCATTCTTGCGATTTCTTCCGCCAGCGTCGTCGTCGCGCAAGAAGCTTTAAGAGGTTTTCGGTCATCGTTAGAATCGGAGTACTGGGACGACCAATGGGGGTGGAGGCGGGGGGGGGGGGGGGAGGGCGCGGACGGTGAAGAGAAACAGAAAGGGGAATGAAATGGAGAATGAGGAATTCACCCTCTGCTTCGCTGCACCACAGAGTTCTATATCGCCGCCGCGAAGTGAAGGGTACCGGAGAGAAAAAGCATCGGCAAAACCTCGGAAAGTTTTACGAACCATCAACTCACGGTGCACAAATACCATCAAACGGAAACGAGTACGCCATTAAGTAGCGCTCTCGGTGAGCGGGTGTGGGAAAAGAATGGGGAAGATCGCGCTGAGAAGACGTAGAAAAAAAGCGGTAAAGAAAGGAGACTCTTGAAGAGGCGACGTTGCGAGAAAACCGGGGAGCTCTCGGTTTCTCTCTTCTTTTGCTCCCGCACTTTCGCGATTCTGAATCGGTAGGATACACAGAGCGCGTGAAAGAAAACTAGAAATGAATTCCCTCGAGGGTAACGGTATAATTCCTATCGTGCATCTATACCCATCGCCCATTGGGCTCTTTTACACTTTTGCTTTTGTTCCCTCGTCGCAGTTTTTTAACTGAATTAATTCCTGACGGATTCGCGACGAAAAAATCAGCTGAAAAGTTCTTTCATCGAGTTCGACGATAGCTGCAGAAATGAGAATGCGAACGCGCTGAGAGCGGAGCTTCGTAAGAATTTCATAAACTCGATAACTACTCATTGATAACTTTCGCTTTCGAACGCCTTATTTTTTTATTGTGCAAAAGATACAAACTACGCGCATCCACAGTGAATGTTATTCAATTAGCTTGGATGTGGCTGTATTCCGACCTGTAGGTACTTTGAGAGTAATTTTTATTAGCCGTTCTACGAAATTCAATGTGAGATCCAATAATGAGCAAACGATCGGGTATTGCAATGGACTCATCAGTTGCTATATTTAAGCGGGCCATTGATGACGACGTAATGTACGGCTGCCATTTTTGTGTTATCTTGGAACATACATATTCGTGGTGTGTGTTAAATTTCGGAATGATTTACAGTCGTCTTTCTGAGAAATCTGCAATGAAAGTAACGAAAATTTTACATTGCGGCTATACTTCCCATGCATTTTCGATGTCATATATCACGAAAATTGGTTAAATTGAACAAATTTTTTGAGAGAGTTATTTAGCATGCAAAATAATTGCCGCGATTCGCAAATTAAAAAAGTTTAATTTTTTTTTAAATATCTTATAACGTTATTTAAACGGTATGAATATTATAAAATATATCGATGTGATATCCAATATGATTTCGACGAAAACTGGTATTTTACGGACATATTTTAGAATATATTTTCAAAAATATATATCACTATACATATAAAAAATTATATGATTAATATATTAATTATATAAAACCGCCAAATTTCATATATTTTTTATACATTTTTTGCATATACTTTCTTTCCATGTGAACAATCATATTTTTCTCTGCTGTTTCATCCCCCTAATATGATTCTCGAGAACTGGTCACGTATTCAATTAACCGTTACGCAGGTAAGAGAATGACAATTACGTGGTCTCAGTGAAGTTGCCAAATAGGTCGGAATGAGTACAATTTCGTATCGAATTGTTCGTCGGTCTTTTCCAGGGCGTTAGCCAACCAGCCGAAAGATTGGGTCTCGCAGGGTAAGTGACGCTATTCTTCTAGGGGTACATATATGTGAATGTGAATTTGTCCTTAAATGGCACTAAGTTATTTGCAACTTTGGATCAATCTTACCGCATCTCCTTCTCCGATGTCGTTCGAAACACGAGACGAGTTGCAACTCTGTGATTGCCGAATCATTAGTCGCCCGTTTACGTTCTAACTATCGACTAATTAATGACATGCTTGCGATGGTTATTGACCCGGTCGAGGGACGATCGCTATTACAAACATGAGAGAATCCCGATAAGATGGTGCGAAACCTGTGATGAGCGAAGAGGGAAGTTTCATGGAGGTGTCGGAGATCAGATGATGTGCAGTTCACGTTGTACACTAGTGTACCGCGTATCCAATACTCTCGGTTATAGACACTGTGTACCGTGTGCGTACTATACAGGTTGCGACTACAATACCGGTTACAGCTCTTGTACCTGATTCGTCCCTCGAAGCTGACCAGTAATTTGCAACATAACTAAGCAGTGATCATGCAGTTAAGACTGAAGTGCGTCGGCTTCACTGCGCGTATACGAAATACGATGGTGCCTGGTAGTCCCGGATCTACGAGCTCAGGAACGGTACGAAACTCTAGAGGATACGCAATCGGCTAGTCACGGTATTTCTCCCTCTGACCGCAAAGCTATGTTACCCTCTCAGAAACTCGAACCTTCATTAAGATCCAGTCAGTCCACCGAGCCTGCGTCTTGCCTCAGGAAACGTCGAGTATAGTCTTCTCCTTCCTCCACATTTGTCTATGATGAAGAATCCGTAATGTTATCGGATATGTTTAGGATCCTTACAAATTACAATATATAACATACTAAAAAGGCTTCACTGCCGTGGGGAGCGAAAATATATTCTAAATGCTTCCCAAGGAAATGAAAAAACTAAGTCTCTCTAAGTCCCTCCCCTTCATCGCTAAATTGACGAAGTTCAAGAATTGCTGAAAAATGAGATCCAAGTAAATATCTCATTCGATCTACTGGCGAGTTGATTTTGGTTAATTGACCCTCTATAATTCTACCGTTACGGATTTCCCGTGGGAAATGTTGAGAGACAGATACTCCATTCGAATGATTTACCAACCAGACTATCATGATAACGGTTTCGAAAGCAATTACATATACATTACAGTTAGATACGCGAGTAACACAATCTTGTGAGCAAGAGACTGCTCTCTGTAGCGTCGGCTGATCCACTAAACCCCCTCCCCCCCTCCCTTCCCGCCTACTGTGCGCAATATCTGTAAGTGGTCCTGGGAAACTGGGAAGGAAATCTTGGAGGATGCCGATGCCATGCTTACTCCTCTCGTGATCCGGTTCACCTATAAAGTATCAGCGGGCTTTCCAGAAGGTTCCCGATTATCCTGTCTCCCATCGGTTAATCCTGACACTTCGAGGAATCTCCTTCGATCCCTGGCGTTCCACAGCTCGAAACACTTCGTGAACTTCGGGATATTAAGCCAATGTTTTGGAACAGAGTTTCCAGCAGTTGTATTCCGAGGATTTGATAGCGAATCATTTTCATATCTAGATATCGATCTAAACTATAGTGGAATATGGTTTTTGGCAGCAAAATTCTTATGCAAGTTGCAAATTAACATGTACTGAAAATAAATGATCAATTAGAAAAACGAATAGTAAGTTGGGACTGTTATCTTTTTATAAGAAATGTAGTTTTACTGATCAATTCCCTGACTAGTAAACGACTGATCACTGATCAATTCACTGGTCAGTAAACCACTGATCACTGATCAAAGCACTGATCAGTAAACCACTCATCACTGATCAATTCACTGATCAGTAAATCACTGATCAATTCACTGATCAGTACATCACTGATCACTGATCAGTGGGATCAGTGAACTGATTTACTGATTCATTCTTTGAAATGTTTGTCAGCTCTCCCAACTCATCTTTTTTTTAATTGTAATGACTTATTAGGGGTGCGTTCTGAAGTCGTGAATCTTCTAATTAGTATGTAAGAGCCGGAAAAGCGTACGGTACTTCGTGAGAGACTGGCGAAGAAAACACGCTAAAGATACCCCTCTGAGGTCCGATCCTTTTGCTGTATCTACGGTAATATTAGCTAGTAGTTTAATACATACACGAGAGAAACCGGAATCCCGTGGGAAGTTGCGAGAGAGATTCTCGTGCCGGTCTGCTGGATATTCTTCCCTAAGGATTCGGGGGTAATAGTTCTCATGGGTTACTACTTAAGCTTCGTTGTTAACGGAGTTTCGCGACGGTAAATCCCACCGAAAAGGGAGAGTTTCATTCCCCGCTATCCTGTAGCTGCGCTTGGACGCCGCGCGCTCGCGTTTCCCTTCGAGAAACCGCTGAGCAGTAGTCGTTCCACACGTACCTTGTTCTCTATGTACCTATAAAACGTTGGGCTTTTGCGTACCTCGTCTAGTGTTGATAAGTCTCTCGCGAATTCACGGTTCCCGCATAATTATACTGGAGAGAAACTTTAATCTCACCGAAATTTCTTAGAGCGTTTAGATGGAAATTAAACGGTGCGGAGAAACATTCTATGGTACGTGTGAAGTAAAAAAACATTACGCCTAACCTGCTATTACGATAATTCGATTGCTTTGGATATTGAAATATTTACGGTATTAAGATTATACCTACTTATTTTCTATGTTTAATTTACTCCGTGAAACTTTGTTTCTGGAAATTTTCTTTCCCATTCCATTCTCCGGACACGTTGTAGAATATAATTAAATTCTCTCGTCGTTACGTTTTTACAACTACGGCGAAGAGAGCGCAACGTGAAACAGGAGAGGAAGTAGAGCAAACGCAGGATATGGCAGAGGTTAGGATAGCTACTCAACGAAACTCGGCAAAGATTGAAGAGTAAGCGAATTAAACGTTATAGTCATTGGCACCCAATTTGCAACTTTTCTGGATGAAGTCTTCCGCATTTTGTCTACAATAGAATTTAGATGAGAAACCATCGTCGCATCCAGTTTACGACGTGCTGTAAAAAAGGGAAAATCGACTAGAAATCGTTTGGAGTTACGGATATGCAGGAATCGTATACCGAAGTTAAGTTTTCTGTGAGGCAAAGTCAAAATGACACCACTAACATGAAATTTTATAAAAATCCACCCCTTTGCTGATCGCTCTGTAAAATTTGAGAACGATCTACAGCATCGTTTTTTATTTTTTAAAAATCGAAAAAATTAAACTTAACTTAAATACCAACCAAAATACCAAATTAATAACCAACGCATAGGCATAGGACACTCCCTCGGTTTTCCACCCCCAACCACTAAATAGCACATCAACCTTAGGTGTCCTATGATTAATCGACTGATGAAAATGCTGTTAAAAAGCGCTGTTATCGAAGTACAGTTAACAAACGTATCCATTATTCTGTTCTCTCAATTGGAACGCGAAATTTAATAGATCCATTAAGTGATGTTCCGCAATTTGTTTTCCATTATAATAAAACACTGAGGTCCCATCGCTAACCGCTGTTAGTATGTATTAAAAAGAATTTCATTTATGCGTATCCAATAAATTTCGTACACGCTGATAGCACAACGCAACGGTACTCGGTTTCTACGTAATTCAAAAGTGTGGAAGTGCTTTGGATAGAAGTATCCTGGATCACGATGCACCGGGAGGCATGTATACTTCGTTCAAAGTCTCTCGCGGGACCAAACTCGCGTTACGGTTCACCGCGAGAAAGTGGATACGTGTGCCACCACCCGGTGTGGATAAATATTTGCAAAGCTTTTTCCCTTCGGTCGCATCGCTTGCGTCGTATACGAGAGCTGCTGCGGGATTAGAGGAGTAGCGGGAATAGTGGCAATTTATGTATAAAACGCCAGGAACACGTTGCTCGGGTTTTCCGTAAAGAAATAAGAGCGCGAAGAGTCTTGTGCAGAGGCAACAGCCAGACACCGAGATTGCGTCGACGCGCGAAGTACCTCCGGAGGTGTTTCTTCGTCCTCGAGGTTAACATCGGTTCCGTAAGAGTGCAAACGCCCGGAGTCGCAAGAATAGACGATGGTCGTGAAAATTTTGCGATAATAAAAGATCAACAGCAGCGGAGCTTTGCGAGTCACGTACAAGCAATTGTTCGCGCTGAATATAGAACGTAATGCGGTCCACTGGTGTTTATGCGCAATAGAAAAATTACTATTGCCTCCGCAGACAATTTTACGATTTTTTCATTGAAAAACATGCGATCCAATTATCAAATTCTCGGAAATCAGGAAAATCCTGTATCGCAAGTCATAAAAACATTATTCGTGTAGAAGGAGAAGAAAAAACAATCGCCGAACCCACGTGGTAAAAAAAGTACCTATATTGCGCGATATATTTATAATATATTAAATATATTTTATAATATATCAATTAATATATTAAAGAATTAATATACTAATCATATAAAAACGGCGAATTTCATATATTTCTAATACATTTTTTGCATATACTTTTTTTCCATATGGGAAACAAAGATATATTGAACTATCGGGACTATCGTTATTGTGAGCTTCGAAGCGGAATGTAATGTATCGCAAAATATCGAAGATAATGGTGTCGCGACGAGACGTCTATACATCGAATTGAAGTAAGGAATTCAGAATTCTTTTTATGCATTTACTATGAACGGAAAAGGCAGAAGCGATGGGTGGATGGAATATCTCGTTATGTCAAGTAGCCGAAGCTTTACGGCGCTAGTAGAACGTGAGCTGATTTTCCATGTTATCGAAACTTTTGCGATCTCCCGAGAGCATCGCTTTTGTCGTCTGACACTCGGAAATTCGATAACGATATAGTTATTCATCCAGTGGACTTAAAAAAAAAAAAGACTTCTATTTGTAGACTCGTCTGAACGACAAGATCTTTGCACGAGTACAGTTCTCTAATATTAAAGAAATGTTGTGGGATAAAAATTGGTTATTTCTCCATTTTACCGAATTTTATAGCCAATTTTGCGAAAAGTTGCAATTTCAAACATCGATAACCTCGTTTTCTGATGCATTTACGTAAAATTTCATTTCTACGAGAAAAAATACATAAGATGAGATACTTTGCGGAAATAATTTTTTTTTCCATTATAAGGCGATGAAAATCGAAAAAATAAAACGTAAAGCGTAACTAACAATTTTTCAAAATTAGATCGCGATACTAAAAAAATTCTTCAGTTCACATGTTACGATCTATTTTATCGCGGTAAATGCAAATTCAACGACTATATCGTTCTAAACTCGAGATGTTGTGGCAATGTCGAAAAAAAAAGATAACAAACCGAAGATGAAGCGACGTGCACATAATTTGAGAAAATTCTTTGCTGAGATATATGTTACACCATATACAGTACTCATCGGAATATTTTATAGACCCTTTTCTCGGACGTAAAAGTTTGACAATCGATTGTCGAAGAAAGGGGGGCAATCTCCAGGAGAACTGGAGAATATATAGAGTTTATAGATCGAACAAGAGTTTGCATATCTGGAAACGTCAGTCTGGGCGACAGACCGTGAAACCCCGATAGGGTATCGCTAGCTGCTCTTCACTGAAAAATTCATCCAGCGAGCGTACACTGTGGTTTATATGCCCTCTTTTACTACAATCTATCCCGGCCACTTCAACCCGTCGTTCGAGAATTCAAGCCGTTCAAACGACGGACGCGTGGGCGGCTTCTCGTTCTGTTGTAACTTCACCGATGCAAATTATCATTGAAAAAATCGGTAGAAAGAGCCTTCGCTTCTCGCGTCCTGACACTCGGGAAGTGTCTTATCGACTGTCGATTGAGCGATCTTTCGACCGACGCATGAGTGAAGCTTCGCTCCTTCGGTTGCTTTATCCTTTTGTAAATATGCGCAACCGATCGCAGTCAGTCTCTCGAGAATAATAGTCGAACAAAAGATAGGGAGAGTTGAACTGTATGCGCATTTGTGAAAGAAACAAGTCCGACGAATATTATTCTCTATGGAAAAAAAAAAAAAAAAATACATATATCTACCTTCAACGGTGGTGGCACGATGAGAGCGGGTGATGGAGCACTACAGCATGAATAGCCGCTTTGCTGATGCTCGTTCCACCGGAAATCGTTTCAATGCTCGTCCACGCAAGCTAAATATTCACTTCATGCGCGAACGGACGAAAGACAATGCATACATTCGTGCCTAGTGGGTGTCTGCTGTCGACACCTATAGTCTCGTAACACGTTACATTACCGCAGTGTTTCCGGTAGATGTTTGATATGGGGACAGAACGATGAACAAATTATACCGGTTACACACCGTATTGTAATCTCCGAAGTATAACACGCGTAAACCGGATATATAGACAGTAAGTATGCGTAGGGGAGACCGGGGCTGGAAAATTGGTGATTCCGCGAAGTGAGTATAATTAGTAGCATATTTACTTCGCGAACCCGCCGATTTTTTAACACCATCCTTCCGATTGGCCTCGTGTTTCAACGTGCCCCGGTCTCTATACGATTTTAGATCGAATAATACCAAAGACACAATAATCGCGATCGTCCGGATTGCCAAAATTTTGAATCGATCCGCCGATTCGCAACAACGATATGTTAATTTCATCACTTCGAGAAGTTTGCTCTTCAGCGATTGTCCCTAAAACTTCGATTATCATTTTTTGATAGAATTAAAAGAAAAACACAACCGAAACCGATGTAATCTATCGATTAACCGATATCGAAGATCGCTACGAGACTTCACCAAAAATAGAAAATTTAATGCTTAAAAATTACCTAAAAAATCATTAAAAGTAAAAAAAAATGCATATTTTCTCGCAATGACTCGGATGTTTACGAGATCCGTGTGTGATGATTTCGGATTAATGGAGCGCGATTACATCGAGCGAACTTCCTTTTAAAAGTATCTCCCATTTTTCATCGGCGATGAGTGGGCGATTCGTCGAACTCAAGCGAACGACTCATTAGTGAAACCAATCAACGTGAACGGAGTATATTTCGCAAGTAGCTTTACCGAACCGCATATTCCCGGTAAGTGCTATCGAAGATCCATCATTCATGGATTAGAATTGTATCTCTCGTCTCTCTCGTTCTTC
Source organism: Buathra laborator (assembly GCA_934046635.1). Lineage (NCBI taxonomy): Eukaryota > Metazoa > Arthropoda > Insecta > Hymenoptera > Ichneumonidae > Buathra > Buathra laborator. Next base: position 17,309,030 of record OW203895.1, on the reverse strand, counting down.
ATTGAAGCTTCACGATGGTGTATCTTCATTGGACGTTGGTGGAGGAACTACAGACGATCCTCCGCGCGAGTAGAAACTCAGTTGCTGGGTATGTGTATATAAACTATATATATGGGATGCCGGTACGGTCGAGGAGTCGAGCCTTCAATCGAGTCGTACACGTAACTCGAGCTCGTGACCGGAATCGCAATATACTGTTACAGGGCTTGTACCGTTAATGGTGAAATATACTATACACTGGGGGTGTATACGCGGGGCTTCTATTATAGGGTGAAAATGACCGGACATGAAACACAATTCTTTCGTGAAATTCGAGGCCCATTACAAGTCCTGACATAAATTATACATTATTACCGACAGTTAATACGTCCGTCGATCAGAAACGATAAGCGTAATAACATCGGTGCAGAATTAGAATCCTCTGAATTTCATACGAATCCTCGTATATTCACCTGGGAGCGAAAACCCTCCCTTAAGAGCGATGAACCGGGGGTTACGGTGCAGGAGTTGTTTCCTCGGATGTGTCGTCTTGCGAGCACCGGGACAATCTCCCGTTTCTCCGGTCTGACAAGAAAAATAACCACTCGCCCTGTCCTCTCACGTTCTGTGCATTGCCCCCTTTTCCCCCCGTAGCGCATCGGAGAGAACACGTCTCCGAGATGGGCAGCTACGTCTCTCACACCAGTGTCGATATCCTCGCCCGGCATGTTGCAGACGCGAATGCACAGGAAACGCGGGAAAGGGAAAGAGAGTAACGAGGGGAAAAGGGGAGAACGAGAATCGACGGAAGTACAAGGAGACCGTATATCCCTTGGCACGGACTTTTCTCCCAGCGCAAGGCTGTCTGCGCGGGTTCGAGCCTTTCGAAGAGTCTGGAAGATTAATGAATCTTTTTTTTTTACGGCTCGATTGCCCCTGACTCCCGATACTCTGGAATAACAAACGCTTCGTTCGATCTTTTCGTCTATCCAAAGTCTCGCAATTTTCAATAGAGACGATATACCGAAGGTATTTCAACATTTCCATTTATGTCGTGTAGTCTTTTATGCATTTTAAGGCGAAAGAAGCCGTCTACCCCTCGAAATCTGGTTGTAAGTACCATTTTAATGGTTTTTTTTTTTTTTTCGTCGACTCATCTCCATTTTCGACTAATTCTTCATCCTGCATGATTACTGCCATCACCATCATGGAGGTACTCTGTTTAATCAGGCGGCAAGTACATTGGAAGAACGGAAATGGATTTTTTGAATTATTAATGAAATCTCTTCGTGGGTTTTCTCTTTCAGGTAATCCGTTAAAAAATTCATTATTCCGGTTTAGAGTGTTCGGAACGCCCGATTACAGTGAATACTTCGCGTTTATCTTTAAATCGATACCGCGTTTGCGGAAATCCATTTAATTCGAGGCGTTCAACGAAATCAACAATTTCTAGTCCATTGCGTTTTAATCGAAAAAACTTTTGTTTTCGTGAAAAAAAAAAATCATCAGTGGGAAAAACGTCTCGATATGTGACTTAAAATCAATTTTTTTTTCGATAATCATCAACTCCCAATAAGTTTTGTTTTTTTCACGTCTATCGGGTAATAAAACTTGTAACGAATAAAAAAAAAGCGCCTCAGCGTCCTGCGGGCGCGCCTCGCCCCTCAGAGCTCGCAAAAAATGTCCCTTCGGAAAAAAATTGAAAAAAAAAAAAAACGATAATTGTATTTATATAAAATTACCTTTTTTGGAACATACGCTGCGGAGTTTCCCCACCGACAGTGGTCCGAAGAGCCGCAGATGGTCATTTTAATAGGCACTCTTTGCCTATTTTTCAGTGAGGGCCTAAAAATCGGTTTGATTTGCTTCACCAATCCCCCAACAAAGATACAATCCCCGAACCAAATAAGCGGAAAGTCGGCCGCGAGTGTTTATAAGCGCGCAGAGACGCGATGATGGAAATCATTCGTTCGTTGCCGTAGATCCTCGTAAAAACCCTCGAATTATTATTTCACAAACACATGGAATACTGGCATCCGGTATCTTGTTAAATACGCATATATAGACACAAAGATGCAACTTTTCAACTTGCTGCCTCTGGCGCGTGGGGTTAGAGTGCAAAAAAATACAAAAAGGAGATGATACACTCTCGCCTACGTTTGTTCGGCAGCGCGTGCTAAAGTTTTCATGGCCAACAGACACGAAAAAGAGTGAAGGCGCGTACGCGGAAGTGCTTGGAGCATAGGGCCAAAGGTAGAGTTTCGTACTTGTCGGAAGGGTTGAAGGGGTCACGGGCATCGTTAAGCCTTATCGGGCGTTATATACACATAGATAAGGGAGAGAAACGAAGCCAAAGGAGAGAGAGAGAGAGACCAAGAGGTGAGGACGGGATTGCGGGCCGGAGAATTTCGCATCAACCAAAGGAGAGACCCCGGGGGTGGAGTGAAGGGATATGCGCACGCGTTCAGTTAGGCTATATACCGGTGTCCGAGACGTGCGAAGGGGAATGAGAGACGAGAATGAGTATGGTACATCGCTCTTGGGTCACCCCTGATGATGACGGATCGTCCCTGATTATTCCACGCAATTTATCTCGCGCTTCCTCGACTATCCTATTCGTCCTTCTCCTCTCTGCCTCCATTACAATATTCTCTCTACCCAGCGAACTTCGCGAGGTTATCGTCTGCATTTCTCTGGGCCGGCTAACCAGCTGTACAAACTTTGGAAAAGAGCAAAAGGAGAAATCGGTAAAGATGTCGTCAACTTTCTGCTGCTGCTTGATGATGAATAAAAGCTCAGCGAACCCTTTTAAGGGGATGGCGGTGTAGGTAGAGGGAGGATTACGCGAGAGAGAAATCAACAAATTTAAGCAGAATCTAGCACCGACGCTTAAGTTAATTATCCGTCTCAAATAACCTCATTAAAAATGTGCAACTTATCCGGATCGACGATAGAGCGTTCGCAACGAAACCACGAGAATTTTTCGTAGCTTCGAGTCATTAAAATATTCCTTTTGATCGTTGTTCCGTGATCTCGCGATACTGCTTACGATAACAAGTTCACTATCTCTTTGAACCTTTGTCTCCTTTATAACTTACTTCGCTGAGTCGAATAATTAGCTGAGCAGAGAGAGAGAGAGATTAATTTAGATGATCTGAGTTTTCTCGTGATTTTTTTTTTTTTTTTTTTTCGATTTTCCTTTCACTTCCTCGCCGTTCCTTTGTGCTCTTTTGTTTTTCATCCATTTCTGCAAACGAGACTTTTCCGTTTTTCTTTTAGGTTTCTGACATACATTCACTCATTATTCCGGGTTCCGGGTTCCGGGGGTTTCGGGTTATTTCGGGGTCCTCGCGTCTCGAGGCCTTAGAATCTTCAAAGATTCTAAGGCCTCGAGACGCGAAAGCGAAGTAGACAAGAGCGAGAGAACGAGGATGACATAGCGAGGGGTTTTCGCAACGATTCCGAATTGTTCTCCGACGAGCTTTCATGTTTGGTGTGATACTTAAGGTTGTTGTGGGATTTAGCTGTAGGGGCCGACATACGGGGGAAGTGACCTATGCTGATGCGATGGGTCGATTTGCTGTTGCTACTCGTCAAATGCAAAATAACTGAAATGTATAACTCATGCTTTCGGGCGATTTTTTCACAGATATTCATGAAATTAGGTCTTTACGAATAATTTTTATTTTTTATTTTATTTTATTTAATTTTTGGAACCTTCTGAATCAGCACGGTTATTTAATAATAACTGTGCTGAACCATATCCATGTCCAAAATACAATGCGATTGGTCTTCAACTATACATACTGTTTTTAGTAGATAGCATTTTCTTAGCTGATAAAAAAAACGAAAAATTGGACAGAAATCCTTCGAAAAAGTAGTGCAATTAATGAACGAAAAACTTGAATTTTTTTTTTTTTTTTCAAAAAACCGTTGCTGTAGATCGATATTAAATTTTGTGGACGATCATTAAAGGGATAATGTACATTGGAAAATTTCATGTTAGTGGTAACATTTTAACTTTGCCTCATCGCACCTTCCAAAGGACTGTATTGTGGACAATGTATATACGACGGGCATTAGAAGACTTGCGATAATTCCTTTCGTAATCTCACTATGCACTACCGTCACAGTTTTTATTCCTGTAAAAATAAAGTCCCATTCCATAGGAAAATGTTTATTGCAAAGGTGATTTCTCAGCGGCACTACGAGCTAAACGACCTAAGAAGTTATCGGTCTTTGCGCGATTAAATTTTTTTATGCCAAAGTCAGGAAAAATTTATGGAACAACAAAAGTAGTGACCAAGAAATCTTTTCAGAAATCCGTGATAATAAAAGTGAAGAAATTATCTATGGAAATACTTGTTTTTTTTAAACCTTTCGGAGTGGTTGTTTGTTAACAAAGGTAACTCCGACGTGTGTGGGTATTTCGTGTTTATAATATGCCGGTGAACACCGTTTGATTACCCCATCACTCTTGACCCGTCTCACCGTCACTCGACGGTTGATTCTCATCGTATAAGGGAAAACGTTAATGAGAGCTCTCTATCGTTCTCTCGGTGCGCTCTCGAGCCCTTATCGCCGACACGCACAACGGTATACTTGCACTGCACACAGTGTACTTATACGGGAGTTGCATGCATGCATTGCACGCAACATTGCACCCGGACCGCCCGCTATAACTCTGATAATACGGTGAGAATAATTAGAATGCTTTGAGATGCGGATACAGACCATTTGGAAACTTAACGCGAACATATATTTCATTTGCTCCGCGCCTTATTCGTAAACTTCTACTTGTAGAGATAGATCGGTGTGGTAAAACGCGAAGTGCAACACAGTCGATTTTTTATCAAACCATAACGAGCGAAGAAAATTCGTAAAGCTAAATTTACTTAAAGTAGTCCGAGCGCGAGGTGCTCATTTCGCATAAGTTCGACGAAAATGAGAGAGAATTGCAAAAACTTATCGATGATATAATAATCTGAAAAAAATCCATGCATATTAAAGGTACTGGAAAGATTAATTTTACATAATAATAATTCCGAAATGTTAATAACAAATTGATGAAAAAAAAAAAATTGTAAAAATTTCCCGGTCACCCAACTTTTTTTTTTATGAAAATGATTCGTTCATTTTTCTGAATACGTATGGATTTTTTCAGATTTTTCTAAAGACTTTGAATTTTTGTGTTTTCCACATATTATTCCTATAAAAAAAAAAATTCAAAATCTTCAGAAAAATCTGAAAAAATTCATACGTATTCAAACAAATGAACGAATCATTTTCATTAAAAAAAAAGTTGGGTTATCGGGAAATTAGTTGAACAATTTATTTTTCCATCAATTTGTTATTAACATTTTGGAATTATTATTATTATGTAAAATTAATCTTTCCAGTACTTTTAATATGCATGCATTTTTTCAGATTTTTATACAATCGAGAAATGTTTGTAATTCTCTCTCATTTTCGTCGAACTTATGCGAAATGAACACCTCGCGCTCGGACTACCTTAACCTGTTGTCGGCAGAGAAACGGACTCGCTTTTGATAAGCCAATTTCGATTAAAAGAATTATGATTCTTGGGTTACAGTTTTTTTTTACCATCTTCTCTGCCGGAAACACCTTTAATTTAAAATGTTTCACGAATTCTCGGGAGCGCGTGTCATTCTTGAAGTACGTCAGCTGCATACCGGTGCACAGTAGGTAACGGCGTGGATACGCGCGTAGCGTCATGCGCATTTGCAAGAAGTTTAGTTTAGATTGCCGACAACGATACGAGAGCACGGAGCTCGTTCGCTCTTTTTCGAGGAACACACACAGTGCACCAAATTGCCGTTTAGTTAAATTGCATTTTTCACTGGCGTCCCCGGTAGAGGTCACTTGACATTTTGATAAAATAATGCGACACTCGAAAATTTGATTTCAGTCGAAAAAAAATAGAAAAAAAATGGAAAATAAAGGAAAACCAGATGAGAATGCACGCGAATCAACGTCCGAATGCTACGAAAAACTAAGAAAATTTGAAAAATGCTTCCAACTCGAGAACCTAAATGGGAATCCAGCAGTTCCGCTAAACTGAAAGTACGAAATTACTCAACGAAAAACGGTGCACATTTCATCTGTGAAATGTGCTTTCGATAGCTATATGATTCTTTTCAATGGCTTTCGACGCTCCAAAAAAGAGGAGACGATAAAATGATGACTTATACTCTGGTAGAAATTTCCGAGCATTACATTGGACTTCGATAAAATGTAACCCTGCAACATTTTTTACAAGGGTGCACTTTAAAGCGAAACTCATCGTGACCCCATTTTTAGTTGTGTATTAAAAATCATACAATGTTAGAAAAATCTTCGCGCTTCGACACAGAAATTAATTAAAATTTTTCGGAGTAGTCGTTCTCGTTCGCGGCATTGACAGTCTCGTAATCTACTTCGCTTCTCACGTTTCACGGGAAAGGACAGCCTCGATCAGCGACGTGTCACTTAAATTTGAAGTTTTCCACCGGTGTGAATTCCGCGATCGAAGCAGAGGCTCCTCTCGATGCTTCCTGCGGCGTTTCTTGATTCATCGGAGCATATCCTTTTACTCTTTTATCGACGTGCTCCAGATTCCTTGGGTGCGCGCGAGTGCGCGAGCTGCCGCAGCGAACAAGCGAGGAACATCTTCCTTGCGAGTGCGAATTCTCTCGGAAAAGCGACGTATTGCGAATAGCCCGGAGGGGACGATGCGGATTCTGGCGAGTCCGGGACCGTCACTCTCGAATACCAAGGAGATCTTGTCATCTTTCATTTCAAACATTTTTTTTTTTTCATCCTCACTTACATTTTACAATAAAAATGCATTTGGCGACATTTATAACAATTAGTGTCGGTATATAGTTTGTGTTCGAATTTCAATTGGCATTTAATTTATAACACAACACGTATCAATCCCAACCACAAAAAAATATTAAAAAAAAACCCTCGACTGGAAAATGGTTACTCTGGAAAAAGTTTCAAATCATTTTATCTATTAGAAAAAAGTTCCCGATGCAGTTGGAGAACACGAATAAAAGAACTCAACAGGCGTTCCTTCGACTGCATTGGAGACTTTTTCCTAATCTGTAAAATCTCTTATATCTTCTTACAGATTAACAGAATTCAATCGGATTTTTTTTTCGAAACGTTTTTATTTTGCTTTTTATTTTTCCTGTTTATTGTGAATAGGATATTTACCGGCGGGGCACTTAACGATTTGTTTAATGGCTTATTAGATGGTACGAGAGTACGTATACAAAAAGGATAACATCGCGGGATTATCAAACGCATATTACCACGCGAATTTTTTCAAAATTTCAAGATGTTTTCAATCCCCGCGAGATTAATAAATCGATAGTTTACGTTCTCGGATTGACAATTTTTTAGACTTATTTACTTGTATGTTTATATTTAAGATCACGCATCGCAATTTCTCATTGTCGGTTTATGGTATAGAAAGACACGCAAAGGAGAAACAACGACTGCGGCTTATGGTTGTTGGATTTTCAATTACAGCCCCGCTGACGTAACTCCAAATTATCGTCGAAGCCGAGAGAGATTGCACAATCGCATCCACCACCGCTCTCGCCCTTCGTCAGTCGATGTATAATTGCCTTGCGAAGCCTTCCCAATAATTGCGATCCCTTCCTGCACAATCGTAACTAGTTATCGTTGCGTGTTGATATCGACGAAACTGTAGGATCGATAGGATTCAATCGATTACGTGAATTTTCATGAAATTGGAGCGTTTCAAGTACGGCTTTCGTAGTACAGTCCGACCCCACGTGAGATTCAGAGAGAATCACGATGGGATGAAATTCTGAAAATAATCAATCGTATAGAAGGTGCTGAAAATATTGATGTTGCATAATAATAATTCCAAAATTTTATTAACAGATCAACGAAAAAAAAAAAAAATGTTCCACAAAATACCCGGCAACTTAACTTTTTTTTTAATGATTATAATTTATACATAAATCATTTTTATAAAAAGATAAAAATCTTAAAAATAAGATTTAAAATTTTTTTTTTTTTTATAAAGTTAGGTTTTCAAAGAATTCCGAGCTTTCAACGCGTTTTTTTTTATTACGAATACTTTTATAGGTGTTTAGTACATAACCCAATAGTCGGTAAAACTGAATATTTAAAAAAATGATGAAGTAGAAAAAAATGGATTACTAAAGATTTAAACTTGTAGAGAAATTGCCAACTTTTTTTTTCGAGCTTCAAATCCCCAGTGTGCGATGGAGCGTTAATAGATCTTCTTTTTTTTTCCTTCACCATGAAAATGATTTAAGTTTTTATCAAATAAATCTTCGTTCTCTGTGTCGAATTGAGTTTGCGGCTTGGTCCGTACAGTGCAGAAAATTAAAAAAAAAAAAGCGAAATACGAAGGTTCGCAAGAATCTCGGGATGAACTCGTATCACGTTTCGACGGAAAAATTGCATTTTGTGTACAATTTGATGATTGTACAATAAAAATCGTCTAAGATATATGCGTTTCTACGTTGGCAGAACGTTGTGGATGCGCTCAGCGCGGCCCCTCACGCGTCACAATAAATCCTTTAAATTCGAAATTGCGCGTTCGGGTTTCGGGATTATATAGAGGCAAACGGCCAGCTGCTGCTGCTGCTTCTGCTGCTACTGCACCGGTGCCATTTGTCAGATAGCTTCTTCTAGCAACTCGCAACTCGATGTGAGAAAGCGAGAGGCGGCAGCGAGATAGAAAGAAGCCAGGGGAATACTTTGAAGCTCGGAATAGGTAAGGTGGCAAGAAAGTAAAATTTATGAATTGCCGCTCGGTATGCCCGTCCGTATAGAAAAATTCGAGGAAACTAAAGATTAGTGGTTTCCTGGGAGAACGAAACCATTTTTCACGGCCAAATGGGCCCGTTGCACCGAACCGGCGGATATATCGTTCTAGAAAAATACACCAAACTGTATGTATACAGTATGCATGCGTGTATAACAAGTGGAAGAATGAAAGATCCGTCGGTAATAAATTCCGGACGAAGCTTAAGGGGGCTGAGTCACCTGAAAAGTAGAATGTTCATTTTTTTTTTTCTGTCTAAAAAAAATAAAAAATAAAAATTCGATTGTATTTTCATAATCTATAAGTATATGAGATGGACAAACTTTTCTTACTTGTCGCAGGATTCAAACCCAAGGAGTGAATCAATTTTGACTTTTCATAGCTTATTTTCTTCGCTGGAGTGGATTTTTTTTTTGAAGGTCCCCTGATGGAGCTATCGAATAAAATGTCGAAAAAGAGCATCGCAGTTATGTGAAAATTACATTTTTTTCCACATTTTATTCGATAGCTCCATCGGGGGACCTTCAAAAAAAAAAATGCCTGCACTCGTTCCATAATTAATACTCCAGTGAAGAAAATGAGCCATGAAAAATCAAAATTGATTCACTCCTCCGGTCTGAATCCTGCGACAAGTAAAAAAAGTTTGACCATCTCTGCTTTCGCTTCGACAAACTTGGGGACCTCAAAAAAGTTAACAGAGGTAGTTAATCATATATAGATTATGAAAATACAATCGAATGTTTATTTTTTATTTTTTCCAGACAGATAAAAAATAATGAACATTCTACTTTTCAGGTGACTCAGCCCCCTTAATCCTTGGTAAGGCTGTCGGACTTTTTTTTTTGACAATACGAAGAACGAGTGTATCACCGAATGGACCACTAATCAGCGAATCACATAAAGTAGTGGAGCTACTACTCAATTAACTGTAAAGATGTAATTAAAAAAAAAGGTAACCATTAGATGAGAGTTTATCGTTGAACGGTCATTCGTCGGGTTGGCAGAAAAACAATTGCGTAAACACTCCGCGGGGCTTTCAGTGATTGTAGTGTCAGTGTACATTAAGCTCGTCGGTAAAGCCCTCCTCGCGATTGTTCGGCATTACCCCCGCAAGAGCTTTGTGTACACAATCAATCACAAACGTGTAAATATTACAGTGAGATTTTTGTTGCTGATTTCGGGTCGCGGGCACTTTGGCACATATGCTCGCATGATTTATACGTCGCGGTAAACGTGCAACCGCGGATTAAGAGAGTCATAAATTCGCCCTTTAGCCAGTTGCTAAAGTTCATAACTTGGGTCGCGAAGGGTGAGCAGTATATAAATAGTCGTTGCGTGGGCCTTGAGAGAGAGATTAATCACATTTGCCTTTAACCTCGTATATTTCCTTGTGATCGCGAACGAACGAATAATTACCATTCCTTCACGAAATTTATCCCAGAATTCTTATGAATCGCGACACGAAGTGACCTTTTCTTTAAAATTCGATTGCGCGAGGAATTTTCATTTTTCGCATCCAATTCGGGTGCAATAGGGTGCGAATTTTGCGTCATATTTAATTTCAGGAAATTCTTTTTTTTTACCGAAGTAAAAATAAAAGAAAAACCTCAAATGTGAGCTTAAAATATGTTTTAAATGTCATATTTCTGCCTTCTATAATTTGACATGGTATATCCGTTTTTTTCGAACAGCGTTGGTATTAAGTGTAATACACGACAGAGAAAGGATCGTCGTATTAATTACGCGGAATAGAGAAATGTCCAATGTAAGCTTAAAATGCTCGCCATCAGCGTCCATTCGATCTGCCTATCGAGATAGATATACACTCTTCAAGGTAAATCCGTCTCCGAATGCGACGATGCTATTGGAATCCTCGCATCGGGGATGAAACTCCGAGCAGATTGGGGATGGAAGAGACGTTCGTAAATTCGAGCTAATGGAAAGCTATCTGGTCGAACGACGAGTATTCACAGAAAACACGCAGCAATGGCTTGGCTCGTCGAGTACCGCAGAGGGATGAAAAATCGAGCGGTCGTGTTGGAGAAAGGGGTTGGGAGGGAAGGGGAAAGGGACGAAATGGTACTGAAACGTGAAAGCGGCCAAGAGATGGTGATCTAGGGGTTGAAATAGGTTCGAGGGTCAAGGGCTCTCTATACGCTCTCTGTATACGCGGTCTCCGTTTTACCCCTACATCCCATGAGATAAGGCGTCGGCCCCTCATTTGTTCTTCTTTCTCGAAACGAATTTGCCCACTTTCCGGTAGAAAAATCCTTCCGGTGCTTTTCCCTTTTGCTATTATCGACGAGCGAACGAAGTCGAACATTGCCTTTTACTCGCTATTACATGACGAATGAAAAATCAATAAAATCGATATACAACTTGACGTTGGAGTTTTATTCATAATAAAAATAAAAATGTTAAAAATAATAAAATTTTAAAAATAATAAAAAATATATGTATTTTTTTTAACGAATTTTTTAACGTAAATAATTGAATAACGTTTCACGAATTTGGAAGCCGAGTCAAGGATACTTGAAAAAGAAAAAAAAAAAAAAAAAACGAAAGAAACAAAAAATTCGATGAGGTCAACAATCCCCAATTTACTTTTTCATTTTCAGCTACATTTTTGCGAAATCCCCGAATCCACGTTTCAGTGCGCACGAACCGGTCGACCCGACTGACTAAACAATGGAATATTTGAAAACGTCATACAAAATGCGTCAGTGATTTAGAGACAAATAGTATTTTCCGTACAGACTATGTAGAATCTCATATAAATCCGAGGAGGCAGACGAGTACGCGGAATCCACATGTCGTGTGCACATACATTTTGAAATTTGTTTTTCATACTCACCGAGTTCACGTCCCGGTGTGCGACTGCAAGCGAGAGATGGCCGGTGTTCCCGCTTTCATTATTAATCTCGAGAAGCGCCATTGTGCCGTTGCTCGTTCATGTGAAGTGTTTGCAAACTTTTTTTTAACTCTATGCTATTTCAAAATATATTTATTCGCGAATGCAGTCGCGTCGCGTTTGTGACTTTAATCGATTCTCCGTTTTTTTTGTATCTAATAACAACCAACGGGAAGTCAGTCGACATCAGAATAATCAACAGTGTTCTGGAGTTTTATAACCAACCATACGAATCACTGATCAAGTCAATGCAATTCCTGAAGAAGTTTCATCAGTGGAGTGGGTTTCCACTTTGTGTGGGTGAATCGGGGATTGTTGAGAGTTTTTTTCGTGTCTGATGTTTGTTGGGTGGGCATGCGAGGCGGAAGACTCCGGTCTGAGCAAAAACGAGCTCTACCACTGCGGCGAACGAGGGTCTGACCACTCGGGTCCGTGTCCACTCGCGCCGCACAAAAGTTCCGAGAATTTAAATGAAAAAAATGAATTACTTAATGGCGAATTATGTAATCACATTTATTTTAGATAATAATTATCATCGCTGAGCGTAAATTATCGTTTAATGAATTATTAATGTTGGATAAACATCGTGATTAATTATCTATACATGTGTCCTATTTTCGGAATATACTTTTTTTTTTTCAAGCAATTTATTTGCATACATTCATTATAAGACTAATCGCCACTTCGTTATAATGGAAATTATCCCGTTTTCTCTCGCGGTAAACAAATACGGAATGTTAATCATTTCTAAAACGTCAACAGCACACTCTCGATGATCGATGCTGCGCACGATTATAATTAACTATCGACATTAATAAGAGTCATCTAACCTGCAAAGGTTGAGTATAAATTTAACGGAGGCAAGGGACCTCCAGTGCTTTCTCGCCACTTGGTACTTCGACAAACTTCGTCAATCTAATCTGCGCTCATGAGTGGAGAGGCGACGGGCGGTGTTCGAAAGGGCGAACTAAAGGATCTTAATTTGAATCCTCCATAATAATATCTTCCGGCCACCTGTGTCGCTGATAATCGCGACAGGAAGATGGGGGATATACTTGACGTTACTTCGGAGAGTTCCCGTAGGAGAAAATTAGCCGCTCGTTTACGACCCTTCATACCTTCATTTTCTCCGCCGTTCTCCAGCCGTTTAGGCACCAATGAGACGGTTCCTTGAACTTGAATTATAATTCTTCGGAGATTTTCCTCGATTTATTCTCCGTTTATTCACACATCCAAAAATACTTCGCATTCATATTCATAGGCGACATTTTACATTGATTACATATTCTTTCATGTTGATCCGAACTCTTGCATTTGCTGAAGAGAATTTTTCAAAAGTTTGCAATAACGTTTTGTAGTGCATACGAAACGGGTGAATATTTTGATGAATTTTTATTTATTTTTCATATCATGCGCTTCCCATTGAACTGTAAAAAACATTGCGGATCGAAAAATATTTTTAAAAAATGGTTTTTTTCATTCGTTCGGTGAAAGCACGTATCGAAAAGTAGAAATATCACATGCCGAGGTCTCCGTCACCATCGATTACGAAATGCCGTACGCATTTTCATTTTATATCTTTTTCGTAACCGTGAACATTGGAATTGATATTATAATGATATTCATACCGTTCATTAGTTTTATGAGTACTAATATGTGATCCATAATAATACATAACTCGAATATTTAATATTTATTAATCAATATAATATATGTGATTAATTAATATGATTATTGAATGATTTAAATAATTAATTTATATAATATATGTGTATATAGTTAGATATCCGATATGCCGTTTATTGGGTACGTATTTCCGACAATAAAGAATTCTCTTCACAGTTCGTTTCTCTAATGAGCACCGATGTCTCTCATTTTACGAGAAAACGTGTCCAACGCCGCCTCATACTTTACGCTCGGCATAGCAGCAATTAGGTACAAGGAGCTGTAGCAACTGCGCGTCTAATTTTCGTCTAATGTAATTGAAATTTCACTGAACGCTCTGTTGATTACAACTGGCTTTCTGGTCGCTCGCAGAGACAAAGCAACCGGCCGTTGGTACTTTAGTCGCTGCGTTATTTTCCGTATCGCTCGAGGCGATGTGAAGTTTGTCGAGGATGAAGTTGTCTCCTAAACGTAAAATCCGACAAATTCTTTTATCCGCTAAACCGTACAACACTTTGCATATCCACGAGAACCCGAGATGGAGTGAACATGCAGGTGCGTCGGCATCTCCTGATAATTGAGCATTTACTGCACGTTATTTATTTTTTAAATAATAATAATAATTTCAAACAAAATGCGTCGGTTTTGTTTGCAGAATTTAACAAGCAGTTGGTGTTTTTTTTAATTTAAAATAAATGCACAAATAAACAAAAACTGATTACAATTAGTAATTCCAACGTTAAGGGATGGGGGTTGCGTTATTTTGTTGCTTAAACATCTATATGTATATTTTTATCCTTTTTTCTGTATTTGTTTCATCTTTTTTTTCGAAATCTCTAATACTCCGAAGCGATGCGTCAATTGATTGGGTCAATCGATTTGCACGCAATTGTTAATTAATCGTAACGCATAAATGCGAGTCGAGGTTCGCTATGGTTATTAGCAAAGGCAGACACAGGGTCGAGAGGTCCCGTGAACCCTTCTCGTCAAGCGTCGGCGTTAACCCTCAGTTCGATCGGTACCGCTCCTGTTGTATTGTCAGATCCTATCGCGTTCAGGCGACGATTCGCCTCCTAATCAATTGCGGAGCGGGTAGCCAAGTATACATAGATACGAGACGATGATGATGAGGCCCGTCGCTGTATTGCAATGCACCTTGGGAGTGGTAGCCGTTGCTGGCAGAGCTTAATTTCGCGGATATCCTGTCATCAATCATCCATACATTTACGGCGGGTTAGCGATTACCTACCGAATCTGATCGATCAGAAATATTTCATAATCTCATTAATAAACAATATTGCATTTTTCTCAATATTGTTCATAACTATAATCGATCTTTTTGAAAATAAAATAAAATAAAATAGTAATTATAAAAAAAGTTTTAATTAAAAACGCCCCAAGACATGAAAAAAAAAATTATGCAAATTAGATTTGCACAATGCTTTCAAATTTTGTTTTTAACGTCGATTAAAAAATGTATCTATGAGTAACTTATTCAATCAATCGTAATTTTCTCACAGAGAAAGTTTCGTCATTGACGTTACAAATAAAATGTAAAAAATTAAAATGTAGCAAATAGCAATAGTTCATTTGTACAGAAATTTTTAGTTCGGTATCTCGAGAATTGCGAATTACCATTTAACGGACATTTTTTTCCACAGTTCGGAATCGCATTAAATTCTGCTTTGTAAATTTTTTGTCGACAATTAAAAACCTTCTCAAGTTATAAAGATTTCAATTTCCCGAGTGCGTCTCACGCACACACACATCCAGACATTCTTTTATGAACACTAAATCCACTGAAATTGCAAAAAAAAAAAAAAAATTGCATAAAAATAAAACTTCCGCTATGAGGAAGCAAAACGGATTTGAAGCGTTGGTGGTGGTTCATTTTTTTCTTCTTTTCAGCGCGAAATGAAACGTTATGCGACCAAAAAAAAAATAAAAATTATAATCTCGGGAATATCTATTGTCAGTTTTCGGAAACACGCATAATGGTTTCGGTTTCGTATTTTTTTTTTGTAAAATATCATGAAATCCGGAGCTTTTCAGGGGATAAAAATTCTGAAAGTTTTTGTAGTGAAACGAAAATGTGTTTCTTCCGAGTAGCAGAGAGTATTACTTTGTAGGAAAAGGTTTAGTTGAGGTGGGGGTTCTAAGACGGAAACTACATCGCGGTGCCGAGTGCTTAAAATTAGTAGAGCTTCTTGTCGCAGGCGCGCCCACTCTGCAATGAAACCGAAGCAATGGGATGGGGCGCCTTCTTCTCCGCTTCTTTAGTAAACTGCACGCACACACATAGACCCTCTCAACGACTATGCACTATGCAACTATATACTGCAATGCTATAGCTACTAGTCTCCGTGTTTATACTTACGGGTGGCCAGAAGGAGGACGTCGACAAATTTCCTTTATCGTCGGTAGCAAGCGGTACACAGTGAGCAACTAACCGAGACGCAGTGTTTCGCTT
Source organism: Buathra laborator (assembly GCA_934046635.1). NCBI lineage: Eukaryota > Metazoa > Arthropoda > Insecta > Hymenoptera > Ichneumonidae > Buathra > Buathra laborator. The sequence goes on along the minus strand of OW203895.1, from coordinate 17,293,169 downwards.
GTGTAGTATATACTTAAAGTCGGCGACCCGATAAAACTATCGTTTCCGTTCCACGAATATATGAGACGGAAATTCGAAAAAAAATAGAACTGTCGTTAACTTCAACCGAAAAAAAAATTATTTACCGACGATCAATATAACAAATACTCGTATCAAAGAGTCAATAGGCTTCCCGAGTTAATAAATTCGTTTAATATCTTCGTATCATTTTCGTAACAGCGCGTTACCGGTGAGTTCGAGAAAATCGTAGTCGAAAGTAGAACGCACCAGTGCGGTTAGTTTATGGAAGGTTGAAAATGAAGAAAATCTGGGAAAGGAGAGCGTGGAATCTTGGAAAATTAGTGGTGGGCTCTTTCGTTCCATGAAAGGTCGGTGGTGTAATGAATACGGAGGTAGAGTGGTAAGAAACGGTAGAGGTTTTTTTTTTTTTTTTTTTTTTTTTTTTTTTTTTTTTTTATCGCTGTCTCTACTTAACGTGGATTTCCGGTGAGTGACGTCGTCCCCTTCGCGTATAGTACGGATACACAGCATTTTAAGAAAGGACAACAAATTCCCTTCAAGCGTCGAGAGGGTTGAGGGTGCGACACGATACTCTCACCGGTACAGCGGAAACCAAGTGCGTCCACGAATTCAACAGCCAAGAAGGCATGTTCCACTTAGCCCCAGTGCTTTCATAAAACAATTAGAGTAGCTTTCAGTGCCTGGGGCGTTTTGCTTAATGAAAAAGCGGGACCCATTCGAGACGATGCGGCGAGACGCCGCCGACTACCGCTACCACCTTCTCTCATCTCACCCTTCTTCTTCTGCCCTTCTCTCACGCCCCTTCGCAATTCGTTCCGCAGACTGAATTCTCACCCAGATTGGTACGTCCTCGTGTTCCGCGCGCCCTTCCGCTCATCCTGCTGTCTGACAATATTTCTCCCGGCGTCTCGGAGACTCGACGAATTGCCCGAGGACCAGTCAGCACACATAATTATAAGGTTTGCGTGAAAAGACGAAAAAAAAAAAAAAAAAAAAAAAAAATGAAGGTAAAAAAACGATTTTGGAGAGACAAGATGAGCTCAACGTCGTTGAGCTCCGGTTTTGGGAAGGGCTCACCATTCTGTAAATTGTCACGCGAAAGTTATATCTCGAAATTACCCTTCTCGCCTCTTAAATTATATTGCGAAGTTAACTGGGGCTGTGAAAGAGATTTTAATCGGACACTTTTACCTTCCCTTCGAATGTCTTTATTGATACATCTGTAGAAATTAACAATCTAAATATTTTGTTACTTTTCCTGTTTTATTCATATAATTAATACACGTCAAATCCGTCGTTTAGGTCGGAGAAGTTTTCAATATCATTTTCTTGTTTTTTTTTTTTTTTTTCGTTTGTCCATCAATTACAATTTCATGGGTATTATCAATCGGCCCTAGAAGTTCGTCTATCGTAGAGCAAGCAATCATTCTCGTCTTTTTTGTTTTCTCTTGATCACTCACACACGAATTCACAACGATAACGTAAATAAACACTGAAGTTTTTCACAAACATTAAACGGTTTCGTAGCCCTACCGATCTATATCACAATCATTGATAAAACGATGAGAATTTCATACAGCTCGAGAAATTCAATAAACTCTTTCGTGATCCTATTTGGATAACTTTTGTGTGAAATTTTATAGAATTTGTAAAGCATTAGATAAAACAGAGATTCGATACATATTTTTCATTCGATATCGGTATATCGATCGATAACGATAAAAAAAAAAATTTCTACGCCAAATAGACGGAAAAATAATTAGAACGGTTCTCTATATTCGGACAAAGTTTACTAAAAACAAAAAAAAAAATTAAAATACAAAAGGGCTCTGCCGATGGTCCCTCCTTTTACGCCGAACCAAAAAACTCTGTAGGAGAAATTTAATATCAACATTTCTCTTGTTATCGTCTAATTATTCAGCACTTAGATTCGTCATAATTAATGTAAATCGTTTACTGCCTAAAAACCACGAGACATCGTGTTTTCTCTCGTGTATTCTAATAAAGTTCATTCATGGACCATTAAGCTTTCGGAACCCCCCCAGTGGCTCGAGGACTTGGAGCAAAATAGATTTCCGCGCTTGAACAAGCTTTCCGTAACGAATATAAAGTTCGCCGCGAAACTTGAACCGCAATAACTGCGAGAGGCGGACGAATCGGGGAGCTCGCAATCGTTGTAGACCTCATTTACGGTACACTCGATGGAGCAGAGCTTGCAAAAGTGAACGTAACCGGGAATATTAAATGAACGCTCATTTATGCACTCCACAGATTGACTCGATAATTTTCGTCAACATGTACGCGACGATGAGCTGTTCGCAAATCCCATCATCGTAGGAACTCGAATGCACCGATAGATGGGTTAAGAAATTTCGAAAAAAAAATAAAATAAACTAATTTAGAAAAAATTTATTCAAATCCGCGAGAAACTTATTCTTTTTTGAGATATTCGGTGGTTTTTCTCAAAGGGTTCTGCAGAGAATTCTTCGGATGTATTGTCTGAACCACTTTTCAAAAAAGAATAGGATAGAATCGCTTTAATACGAATATTTTATTGCATATTTGGTCTCTGATATGAAAAATGAACTTCGGGTAGTTTTCGGATTTTTGCATCGGCTGCAAAAGTTATTTCGAGTTCTCTGATTCAACAAAGAAATTGTTTTCACAAACGTTAGTATGGTGAAAAAATGAATGTTTAACCTTCTGAAGAAATATCGCGAGCAAAATATTTTAACAGTGTCTTTTGGTTCGATTAATAATTGAAAAAGGGAGAAAATCTCGTTCAGGGTTCGCTATCTCGTTCGCTAAGTTTTTTTTTGTTTTTCAATGAGTTACGAATGTGCTGCAATTGTTCCTCACAAAGTTTTGTCAATTACATCGAGTGATATGTACAAAAAACGTTCGCACAATTATTTACAAATTAGGGTCCGCGCGAAATATCACGTAATTTTTATTTTTGTTCGCAACTGTTCGTTGCCCATTCAAGGTGTTGCGTTATAGTCAAATAATCGATCATTAACTATTATACACACATTCATCGATATTTTTTTTTTATAATTATTTATAATACGTGCCGACATGTCTAAATCTCTTTAGCGATATAATAAAATACCTCAAATGTTATATAGCGTTAATGTTATAAATAATGTACACTTTTATTATTTTTTCAAATTTTTTTGTTTTTTTTTTTCGTATAAAAAACGTCACGAAATCAACGTGTCGAGATGGCAAAGTGCCTGTTGTGTTAGTCGCGAACTGAGGTGAAATTCGTACGTACGTTCAAACGCAAAACTTTCGAAGTCTTCGATTTTCAACGCGATTACATCGATAGCCTTGGAATTGCTTGCTCCGTTTGAACAACTGCAGTTCCCCGGCAACCATCTGCAACGACACTTTGTTTCTCGCGGTAATCCAATCTTGTTTGTCGATCTCTCGTTGCGCCACTCAATACTTGGCCCTTGGCTACGAGCTCTCGACACACGTACGAGCTAAAATATCATTCGAAGAAGTAGAACGACCGGAAGCACAGTCGCAGCCATTCTGTCGCCACTCCCGTGATGCATTGCAGCTGGGGTTTCTTCTGAAACAAATTTTGTGTTCTGACTCCGTCTATCGAACGACTCTATAAATTATAAATAGCATATATGCCGCTGTGAACAATTTTTCGTGAATTCGACGTAAGTAGAATCTTGATGAATCGCTGTAATGATCTAAAGGGACCATTATCACTCTCGACATCTCCAAAAACAGGCTCTATGCTTTTCTTCTCGCTAATCCTGAATTCAGACTCAATATCGTGGTGTAGATACACACACCCTACTTCTCAGTAACTATCCAATTTCCACAAAGTGTTTTTGAATACAAAATTAATTTAGGTCATTTTTATAACGTTACTTTATTTTTTTCTTTTATTAGTGACCCTATGACATGATTTATGGAAATTCAATGCCCATTATTTTTCAAGTTGCGTTTTGTGAGGGGAGGAAAGAACTGGTATACAGAAAAATTTATTTTCTGTTGACCACTTGGGTGATAGTCTATTCGTGAACTAAATTCAAGTATTTTTAATGTTTTTTTAGAAGTTTACAAACATATTTTTTGGGTTTTTCAATTTTAAAAAAAATTTCAAACATTTTTTTTTCACATTTCAGGTAAATAACTAGAAAATGTGGATGAAAAACTTTGGATTTCAATGCCAAACTAACATTCCACATATAGAAGATACTCAGAAAGTTTCGCAGTGATAGGAAATTTCTGCGGAAAGTTATTGTGTCTACGCCAGAAAAATCGATACGTAAGTACAGACAGACATACATCTTAGGAAAATCCCTTTTTTTAAATACTTTTGAGCAAAAAAAAAAAAACTATTTGTGTCATGAAATATGATAGATTGAGTCACAATTATAAGGACAAAAGTGAGAAAAGATTTTTATTCCACACCGTGCGAGAAATCCGTTTTCTCGCACGCTTCGCTTTACTGCGCGTGTGAAAAAACGCGTTTCTCGCACTCATGAAATAAAATTTTGTACGAAACTCGTGCGAGAAACTTTTTCTGAACTCGTCTAATTGCAACACTCGACTTCGGCTTGTGCTGCAAACTCACACTCGTCAGAAAAAGTTTTATCGCACTTGTATCGTAATATATTATTTTTTCATTCTGTCATGTTGAAATAGTTATTTTCATGTCTAGAGCAAGGAAATAAGGTCGGTGCAAGAGAGACCGATTTTCCTCGCACGCGACGCGAACCCGATTTTCTGCTGTTTTTCCCGCACTAGTGCGAGAAAGTGCACTTTGCGGGAAAACGGTCAGAAAGAGTTATTTCGTCCATAAAGTTGACTTTATTTTTTCTCGTGATTACAATACTTTCTCTTTTATTCCATACTTCGTATAGGATGAGAAAGTAAACATCATATCATATCATACCTAGTTTTGTCTTGATAATGAGCTAATTGTTGTACTACTGGAGGGTCGTAATTTCGTACCATTTAGTATGTGGACGCGAACGCTGCTCGGACTGGCATTGCTCGGAGTGCATGTGTAGAGCCCCGAATCCGTCTGTATAGCCTTCTGTATCAGCAAGCGACTGGTGGTTACGCGTCCCTTTTCCGTGACTAAGCTGATGCCTCCTCTAGGAGAATCGAAGTTAATTGCCTGCGCAAACATAAGAAATAAAAATGAAAAAAAAAAAAAAAATTATTTTGGAATTTCACTTATCTTTACTTCGGAATCGATGAAAGTAAAAAATTTTAAACTATTAAAAATCGTATTGGAAGAAATCCAAGAAGAGAGTTTGGGATCATAATTAGGAAGATCAATGAGTTACAGAATTTCATTATGCATTTCTAGAGATATTATTTTTTTTTAATTTTATAGAAATATTATTTATTACCAGCTGATTGTGACTCCAAGTCATCATATTGGGCGGTTCTGGCGCGTGCTTCACCAAGCACGTTATATTTATCGTGCTTCCTTTGTTTATGAAGAGATCCGATCCTCCTAAAATTTCCGTTATTGGTTCTGAAACAACACAGTTTCTGTGAAAAAAATACTTGTTTTTTTGTTCTTTAATAATTTTTCTATTGAATGAACGCCAAATGCAATATGTTATTTGCATTCCGCTTATTTAATAAAAAAACGATCCATCTGCACGAAGATACTAAATGAAACAGTTCAATAAAAGGCTACAATGAATAGAGTTATCTCGGCTGCTATATCCGAGAAAGTTCACTGAACAATTCAGCTTTTAACTATCAGCGGATAAAAAACATTATCGACACACTTCACTTATATTTCATCGATGATATGTTGACCCACCCATTTTTCTATCGATCATTCGTACGTTCCACGAATGCTGATTTATTTCGCCGTTGTTCGTTGGGTCATTGAAAAAACAATATCCCATCATGGTTGGAATGCCAGTAACGTACCCTTACACCACGAAGGTATGGAGAGCATGACAAGAGCGATTGAACCTGTAGAAAGATATATGTCTGCGAGTATCGGCTCCACGGGATTTAGTATACCGCACAACGACGGTAACACACGGGACCTCGTTCCTCCCTGAGCGCCACGCTCTGAATTAGAGCTTCACGTTGTGAGAGTACGAGCCAAAGCCGAGCCCCACGTTGGGGCCGAGGGCAACGACGGTCTTTGTTTTACTATCCGAGCATAGAGAAGGCGGGATTCTGAAAGGTGGTGTTCGTACCCCTGTCGGGAATTCCCTATCGCTACCAGTTTCTAACTCAACCCTCCATTCCATTTTGTTTCCGTCGAGAATCCTCCTTCGTCGACTTAAGAAATTATACAGGATCGACGACAATACAATTTTTTTTTCACCCCTTTCAGTGGTTCTCTATACCGTAACCACGTTGACGGTGGTTTTAAATACTATTTTGTAGTTAAGCTTCACTGTATTTCATCGGGGCCGCTCTTTGCAACGAGGGCAACAGTGTCCCAAAGTACATTTTGATATTCCGACGAGACTCGGGAAAGGATCTCTCTTCATCCCACTTTACGACAGCCCTGTAGCTCTTCTCGGAGCACTAAGCTGGTATAGAGTGTGTGTAGTCGATTTCTCGAAAGCGTTCCCTTTCGTAGCTACTTTATATAGCATAGGATACCAAGAATATCGTAGTGGACGATCAATTATTTACTGTGCTTACCGACTCTTGAACGACGTACAGACCTCGTTGCGATGTTTCTCTACTTCACGGCTTATACACAATATATCGTTGGTCTTGTAATACGATTCGAAAGAGTTCTTGAAACACTATTTCTCAGTAAATAATGATCAATAAAGAATATTTAATGCGTTGGCATGTTTGCAGCTTTGTTCGTTAAAAAGGGTTTCAATTTTAGTTTCGATATCACTTCAAGAAAACCATTAGTTACTTCACTCCTTGAACATCTCTTACAACGGGAATCCCCCAGAATGGAAGATAATACTGGGAACAATTTGATACTTCTAAAGGTTGCACAATTCTACAGAAATTCCTCTTCTCCGCGTCATGAATCTTAAAACCTCTTCCATGCCTTGGGTCTAAAACGACCGATGCTAGAAATCCAGGGATCTCACTTCGCGTGGGCAGTTGAATAAATCGGAACCGTCGTCGTTCGTCCTCGTCATCCCGAGGTTTGGATTGAAGAGGGTTGGTCGCTCTGGCTGGTGAACGATGTGCAGGATGGCCGGGTACAAGGGTGTCCTTCTGGTCAACCCAGTAGTGCGCGCTATATAGCGCACTGCTACGTATAATAAGGGTCATACGATGTGGCGACCTCTTCTACCTCCACTCGGCATAGCAGAGAATGGGTATCCCATCTCCATTTCCCCCGATAACGACGTAACTTAGCGTCGGACATCTGTGTAAACGGGGGAGGGGGTCTCGTGGATTATCGTGTCTCAGATCTATGACGGTGGCAGCGAGCAGCCAAGGAATTATGTATAATGTGACAGGGGAAGCGATGATGTGCTACACCAATGCCGGAACTATACCGAACATTCTCCAGCTTTGCTCTGTCGCTTTATTCAGCTTCTGCATACCGGTGGGGTTTCTGCAGTGACTATACGAGTAGAATGGGAGCTATAGGTCCCATATGTTATGCTCCATATCCGTAGGGACTCCAAGTTTACCATTATGTATCTAGCCAGTGGAAGCAAACTGTCCTTTGTGGAAAGCTAGCTGTTCTGGACGTCGTGCCGAGACCCGAAACTGGCAGTCGTAAGTTCTCTGGCAATAACTACCTCCATCTTTTGGTTATTCTTGATGCCGCGAAAAAACGCTGAACATGTTGCATCTCGAATATGTAGTGTGTCATAATGCTTATCCCTTGAGGTATGACTTATGTACGGTTACGTCTGTAAGCTTGGTGGTTGCTATGCTCCTTTACACATGTGTACAAAGCATACATCTCTATCGGATCTGTTCTGGTATCAGGCATACATAATGGACGCACAACTGCTGCAGTCAGTAAGCGTTGCAAAGATGTTTTCTGCGAGAAAATACATAGGAGTAGTGTCCTTAGTATATGATCATTTCACCATATATGATGAGTTTCATAGGTCAATTGCCGTAGTGGGTTAATCATTGGGGAAGGCAGCAATTGAAGCAATTACCTCACAAGGTGTGATTCCTGTATGGAACGCATAGCTGTTTGCTCAATTTAGACACCCACACGATGAGGACTGTGCGTGTGTCGAGAGTACTTGCATAGCTAAGGTATCAATTGCGGAGTACACAAAGCTGTGAATGGAAGCTACATCTGCAAACATATTGGCATAACTTGGTATGGGGTGTAATGAAGTTACGCTGAAGGCAATATGCGCTCTTCATGCTTTGCAGACAATATGAACGGGGCGTTGTTATTGCTTCTGATAGTCTTATCCCGTGCTTGCCAGCGATGCATACGTAATTTCTAATAACATCATATTCTGGTGTCTAGAAATCAATGATTTTGTGTAGATTCTCCAACGTTTACGTAATCCACTGTTGATATTTTCAATATTACGTAAACGTTCGAAAAATATTACACATTATTTATACGATAGCATCGTATTGCTATGCTACATATCCAAGTGAATACAAATTCGTATGGAAAAAGTGAGACGCGGCTTTCGCTCGGGGAATACACAAATATCCTGAAGGCAGTGAACTGGAAATGGGTCTTACAGATATAGGCACGATCGTACCTCTGTGAGAAGACAGGAAGAGCATGAAAAAAGATAGCGCGTCCTGCATAAGATATTCCGGGACGCTTTCGATATCTGAAGGTGACACACATCGGCCGTTGCCTCTCCTGTCATATGTATACTACGTTATATTTATATATATATATACACATATACGTAACGTCGAGAGAGCTGCGGAGGTACTTCGATTAAGCAGAGGAACGTTTCGGAGTCTAGCTGAGACCCTGGTACCGCCGACGGCATTCGCATTTCCGAGATGCCCGAAAGCGTAGCTTGATGGAACGTGAAATGCTGCTTCTATATTCGGATATGACAGGCTCGTCGATCATCCCATACGAGAGCTCGTTCCTTCGGTCACCCTACCACCGCTTGTGACGGCTACTCGCGCGACGTTTTATCTCTTTTATTTTTCATATTTATTTTAGTTTTTAAACATTTTTTCCTTTTATGAAAGAGGTGGAGTCGAGCTCTAGAGATTTCGCAATGGGACGCGAAGGCTCGGACAACTGGAAACTTGCGGTCGTCCAAACACCTACGTCAGGCTTGATAGATTGAAAAAACAGTAGAAGCCCTTGGAGGCCTTTACGACTGCCATAATCAAGCAATTGAATAAGGAGCTTAGGATTCAACTCGATAGGGAGAGAAAACGCTACAATTGAACGAAAGATAACATTAGTTACTTTGCTTATCTTACATATCGATAACTCCAAGGAATGAGTATGGTGTAGGTACACTGTAGTAACTCGCAATGGCTGCCTTCAAAGTCATAACCCGTGTGTAAGGATTGGAGTCGGATTGAATAATGACGACTGGTGTTAAGTTTACATCGCGCAAGACTGACGATAAGGCTTTGAGAGATATCTAGAGGGCTGAATCTATTTAATCGAAACTCAATTTCACTTCTGACGTGATGAGAACGTGAAGATGAATTCAGCTTACTTTGTTCGGTTCCCGTGGCATCTTCCACTCGACCAGGTATATATATATATATATTTGATATATATCGCGTCGGCAGAGAAGCGTCTTTGCCAGCCATACGTCTACGATTCCATGGCTCTGTCCTTCGTGATTCACGCATTCAGCTTCTCGTTGAATTGGCTATATAATAGGGATAGCTGTAGTCAAGGGGCATAAGCTCAGCTGGATCACGATCATACTCCCTGGCCTTGCTACCAGCTCTGCTGGTAATGTCCAACAACGTTTACCGGACTGTATGGTCAATGGAAATTAATGAGATCCGAATGCGTGCTCGAGAGTACTACGCGATCCAGGGGATACCTGGTGTCTCGATATAGTTATAGTTTAGCCATCCAGGCATACTGGCTAGCGAGAGATCGCTTGGGACTTCCTCCCTGGCAAATGGCCCTACACATGCACTTCCATAACGGAACTCGCTCTCCCTCTCTCTTTGTCTACTCTCGGAAACTGCTGAACAAGAGCCGTTAACACAAAAGGAGACCTATACACAGGGGAGAGAGAGAGAGAATAAGCGAGAGGCCTTCCAATGCACCACGACTCCATGGTTCAGCCACCTCGAGAAGTTTCCTTGATTCCCGAGGGAAAGGAGCAGAAGCGGACCCCAGGAAAAGCTACTTACACAGAGCAGAGCATATACCGTTGAATAATACAGAATCTCGTGGTCTGTTAATTTCATTCGACGTGATTAATTGCGTTTGCAAAACAGAAGTAAGAGATGGAGGATTTTTTATTTAATATTTTTCTAGAAATAACGCGTATAAAATTTCAGCGTTTCAGCGTTTGCAATGTGAATCTTGAATACAAGAGTTCAACGCGAACCGACCGGTATATCTTGCCGATTATACTGTTCAATTAGGCAAAGTAAATTTGTCCCGGTGGTTCTCCTACTACTGTTGCGCGGCAGACTGATGCGGTGCTATGGACTCGTCTCCGACGGGTCCGCGCGAATTACCCGCCAACTTGTAAATTCGATAGGGGGTCAAACAGGCCGCCGGTTTAATTCCAATGTTTCATTGGGGCAGTTTCGTGTCCTACGGCTAGTTAAACTGCTGTACTGATCCAATATTTCGTCGAAGCATGTGTACGTCGTAGATTTGATACGATGTTACCCGTTCGTCTATTGCCTCCACGGCTGTGGCAAATGTTTACACACCGTGTAAACTGATTTTCGGATCGAATTACTGTCTGTTATAAGAGAATATCGTTGGAAATACACGATTAAATCGTCTCTTGTTTCACGCGTCGCCTTTGTATCGGGTTTCTAACTCGCAGATATCTCAGACCATTAGTGTAACATTTCGTGTTAATTACATTTTGCCATAGCTGTGGATCGTGTTCGTCGCATTTCCGTTTCAGACGTACAATGATCATAAAAAAAATTTAATTAAAAGCGATACTTTCGTAGGTCTGAAGGAAACGGAATGCGTAAGCATCGAGTAAAATACCCATTAATTCCTATAAATTGTTATACGACTTTATCTCTCCGTATTATAAAAAGATCGCGCCACCGCCACCGTGCATGTTCAAGAATAGAAAAGGCCGGAGGGGGCGGGAGATTCTCCCCTTTGGGTAGCTTTTGCTCCTTCTTAAATGGTTGATCGAAATATTTTAAGTCCCTTTTAGAGAGAGCGGTGAGGCTTGCCGGAGGGAACGGCTGGGAATAGGGTGTTGGAATATTCTACGTTTCCTCCTTCGGCGGTCCCTTAACCGAAAAAATTCTGTCCTCTTTTCAGCGGCCAATTAGGCTAAAATGTTCTAAGTTCGTAAGAGGGATTAATATTTTTTATATCAATATTAGGTGTTCGGGACTCATAGGGAAACTGAGAATAATCTATTTTCAGAGGAGGTCTAAGGGGGATTTCGGGGGTACTGACGTTCCTAATAATTGTTAGTTGCGGCGGCGATGAGGAATTTTTATAATGGAAACAGAAGAAACGCGAGCGCGAGAAGCCGCGCGAGCCCGGGAAACCTCTACAGTATACATGTATATATCACTGTTTACAATGCTTTGATCGATAACGAATGGCGAAGCGGAGCACGAAACAAAGAGAGGAAAAGTAATCGTTCGACCGAAAATTTTCCGGTTCAAAACCGCCCGTTCCAACTTTATCGACGATAATAATCATGAGATGGAAAATCTCTGCGAATTTATCGCGATCGTTCTTAAAGTGCAATCCGGGTGCGACAAGGTACGACCGACTCTCCTCCATTCCAAAGAATTTTTCGTGTCGACGAGTTTTACCTCTGTTCTGCTACGGTTTTACGATACCTCAAGCTCTATCGGTCATACCCGATATCGCGTCATCACTTTGTGGAGCGGATGGTGCGGTCTCGCCTTCAATTTCTCACCGGGCGGGCGCCAGTGACGATCGGAAATTCAACGATCACATTACGAGCGCGCGATCGCAATAGCCATAAGTAGAAAAGATGGCGAAGGGGGAGGGCAAATTCTCAATATGGAATCCTTTATTTCAGTTAAACTGAGTGGAAAGAAGTTTGGCCGGGAGCCAAGATTGGAAATCATACGGAGCGCCATATTGAGCTAACGAAACTTTATTTCATCCGGCAGTGGTAGCCCTCTATGAATGGGGGAGAGGGAGGGAGGGGGGGGGGGGGTCGAAGACCAACGGCGTTAATCCTTCAAAGCCGATTCGAAGAAATATGTGTTCTCTACATCTACCTCTTCCAGTGCAGCCGGTCCAGCGGCTGACTTCAGCACTACGGCGTATATAGGTAATAACGACGCCAACGATTGCAGCGAAAAGAATTAAAAAAAGAAGAAAAAAAAAAAAAAGGGAAGCGGAACAGTAGCGGAGAAGGAAAAAGTGGAGTGAGCCACAGCTCGGGGATTTTGCCGATAAATTGACGGTAATATATGACTTCGCAGGAATTGTACCGATACTCCGACGCCCAGAGTTCTGTAGCTAACGCGCGGGGGGGGGGGGGATACGGCGGTGGACCACGATGCGATAACAATTTTTCGCAACACCTGGATCCCTATAAACTACCCGCCGTTTCCTTGCTTTTTTTCCCCCCCACCGACACGAATGCCGAATACGCAAGTTCACAGAGAGCAAACAACAAATCGTCCACGACTATCGGAAACTCAGGGTTTATCCCCGTCCCGTTCGTTCCCCAAAGTCGTTTCTGGCGTCGACAGATTCGTTTCTGGGTTGAAAACCTCATCTACCAGAAAGAGTTATAAGTGTACTTAAAACACGAAAGTTCGGAATTCGATCGATCGAAACTACAGCTCGCAGGTTATAGGCTCCCTATAAATATACACGACGATACGTTCGAGGAATCCACATCAATGCTCTGCACAAAATAATTGAAACGTTCCTAGAAAAAAAAAGGAACACATAAGGGTTGTAAGAAGCGTAGAGAAACGATAAGTTTCAATGCAACAGCAAGTATATACGCGGAGACGCGTACCCGCGTGCAATGGGCTTCTTCGTCGTCGTTGTAATTACACAGTGCTTTAGCTTTCCGAGAGCTTACGGATCATCGTGATAACGATACTTCGACCCGTGAGCTGTTACGACGCCCGGCAGTGTAATTACACTGTGGTTGCCGAGTGCTTCCAATCCTCACCCCCATATTACCGACCTGTCGGGTGGGGGGTACAGACGGGGAGGTTATTTTTAAGAGCACTTGGATGAGGGCTGTGGTGTGGTCACCCAGCGTGCACTATTGCGAGCGAACCGAAGAACAGCAACAGCACGGAACCTAATCGCTGCCACTTAATCGTCCTTCGCCGCTTGACTCACGGGATTGGAACGAAGGTGGAGAGAGGCTTAAAAATTCTTCATGGTAAATTTAGAAGATTAGGCGATCGCCTCACTCTCACGGACCTGAGTAATTATATACCAACCCCTTCATTCACTCCACGTCGTTGCATACTACAGGTGTACGATTAAGGAAAAGAGTTTATAAACGCGTTCGCGTGACAGAGCAGTAAACCTCGACGAACAAAGTACCGAACGCTCTTTGCACATGCTGATTTTTTTGTAATGGAATTATATTCGTTAATATAATGTATTTATATGATAAATAGCATAGCGAACCAACCCCTTTTACTTATTACTGTTTTGTATGTAAAGAAAACAACATCGCATGGCTATCGCTCTGGAAAAATGTACGAAGTTAATACAAATGGTTGCTATTCTTGGTAGAAACGCGAGATCAATGTTTGAAGATCTCGTGACCCTTGACATCAATTAGGGTCGTGAATATCTAAAGTTTATTTTTTTCCGGATTTCAAATACGGGGCGGAATGTGGGAAAAATCTTGTACAGCGATTGGGTAAATGTTCTTCTGTAATATCCTACAAATGCAAATCGATTAACGGATTCGTATAGCCGTTATCAATACAATTTTGCTACTGCTTTTGTTTTCTTTCCTTAAGAGGGGGTGCAACCCTATAGAGTGCGAGAGAGATAGTGTGAACGGAGCTTACGGCGGAGCGAGAGAGAGACACTCGGTAACTTGTTTCACCTCCTCTTAAGTTTCGTGTATATGACGTATTATTCAGCTGTGAACGTTACAACGAATCCATCAGAATACGGTAATGACTATGTCGAAACAATATTTATTGGAGGAAACCTTGGAGTGTTAAAGACGAAATTGGTTTTGCGCGCTGCGGAAACTCAACTGGTTGTTTATCGGTGGACTGAGGTCTTGAAGTTGTGCGATACAGTATCGCGGTTCGGAACACTGTAGACATCAAACAAGTGTCAACAACGAAGTACCGCGGTAGGAAGAATACCATTAGCGGTGGGTAATGAGTTCACTTCTCATTAAAGTGCATGAACGGCTTTGACGGAGTAACCGTCGTAAAGTTTGCTATTATAAGATATTTATTCCGAAGTAATGTGGGTAACTGTCGCGTAACGATCAGCCGTCATTATTGTCCAATGGGAGCGTCGATCGGAAGGTTATTTTTACTTTTGACTTCTTTACTAATGAAACATCACTTTTCTCAACCGCTCAACATTTCTTTACACGAAAATGTTTTTCGAAAATGTCATCACTAGAAAATCAAATTTTTCAATTTTTACACACAAATAGTAAACGAAACTACTGTGCAATTTTATTCGAAAAACATTCGTTAGATTTATTTTTTATAAAATAAGATATCATAGCTGTTTCACTAACGTACCAAATATGGTATATTAAACATCGAAGAATTAACGAAGTGAAACACTGGATCTGAATGGAAACGTTGATATCTGACTATTGAAACGTTTTATGTTCATTTAGGTTCATTTAGGTTCATAAGTGCATCAATCATTCATACGAAAGCATCAATCGATCATTTGCTATATAGAGTATCTAATTTACGTTTCATCACAACTATAGTCGTGTCCTATCTTTACGTTCGTTGCGGAATTTCCAGTATGACTTACAACATTCCGGGACCAACATGACATACGCATTATTTTTATTTTTCATTTTTACGACGATCGACGATATTTTTCCAGATGGGATCATTTTGGAAGCTCGTTCGTCGTATATCCGAGACTTTTTATTTCAGAAAGTATACAGGCCTTTCACGATAATACAAGCCTTCCGAGCCCAGCGATCGTGAGTTCTATAACGGGTTTCGCGAAACCGGGGATGCTGATCAATTTAATGTATAGGATAAACGACCAATTTCGAAGAGAGTTTCTTCGGAGGCGCCATGAAAAAAAAAAAAAAAAAAACGAATGACAATTATCGGCGCCTCTGTTGTCCCGAGGGCTTTTACGAAGTATCCGACGGGAAGGGAACCATCGCACGGAAGGCTCAAGTTTATTCACAACGGTTATACATATAGTGTGGTATAAAGTATAGAGAAACTTTATTCACCGACAATATATCCGCGCGAGGGTTGCAAGCTACGAGCGCGCGACCTTTTACTCGACGATAGTAAAAGCGAGCTATAAAAAAAACACACAAACTCAGCGCAGGGAGAACGGGGTGAAGGAAGGCGGAAGTTGAATGTCGGTCGTTTACTCGTCGAACGCCGTCACCTGTCGTTTCGGAGAACACTAACTGGTTCGCGCGCCAGCGCACAACGGAGATGAACCTCAACAGCCGCGCCGAACCTCCGCTCAGGCCTCTACCATCAGAGAAGATCAATTTGTCCCTTATTCGGATTGGGCACAAGTTCACGGGCATCAATACTGAAAAAGAGCGATCGTTCTTTTCAGAACAATTCTTCGTCCCGATATTTCAGCCCTTAAATAGTCATCGCGTCCCGGATAAGTCTTGGAATTTTTATTTTTCATTTTTCGTTTTTGCATTTTTTTCTTCAAATTTCGACTTTTTCATTTATTTTATGTTCGCCCGTATATTTTTGAAAATTTTCGGCTCTAATTCGATCTTTTAGCTGCTAGTCGTACAATTCGGACTGAATCGATTATATACTTTGTTTTAATATCTAAAAAGAGAAATACGTATATTACTGATTCATAATTTCACGATTTTTATTTCTTCTTACAGTTCCTGAATATGAAAATGTCTTGGAAATGTCCTTAAATTTTTCTCGGAATTTTTATTGTACATCATTTATCGTTTTTTCTATGAATTAGAGAATTGCCTACAGCGTCCATCCCATACATACAATTTTTTATGTTGATCGCGTGGAAGTATCGGATTTGAATGCTCTAACCTCTCTAATTTACGCCCAGAGATTCACTTTATCGCACTGGGTGCGTAAAAAGTGAGGAATATTAGGCTCTGCGCATGCGTTCTGATTTTTAGGCAAATTGGTACAAAAAATGGCGTTCTGCGCACAATTTAGGGGTATAAAACGTTAAACGCGCAGACAGCACAGTAAATGTATTTCTCGCCCACGCTGGCTGTCCCTCGGATTCCTTCCCTCGAATCCTTTGTCTCATGACACCGAATAAAATTCACCTTTCTCATCCCTTTCGTGAATCCTACTAAAGTTTCGTTCCCGCAATTTTCCATGTGGTTGTCATATCAAAGGTCGACGTCAACACAAAAAAAAATAATGAAAATAAAAAACGAGAAGCAAGTCACAGTGTCGTGTCACGATTGCTGCACAATTTGTCTCTCGCTATCTTTCGGCTGTGTGCTCGACAATAAGTTTTCGTTTGCGAGTGAACAAAGGAATGATCGCTTTCAATTGGGGGTAAGAAAACTCTCGTTTACGAGGGATGATTCCCCTTCTTAAGAAAGCTTTATCGTGACTGCAGTCATTCGCTGCTTCTGGAGGGCGGTGCAGAGGATCCAACAGAGAGAATGATAAGTTAACCAAAAAAAAGGTACATGTGAAAAATGTAGCTACACGCTGTGAACACCAAGTTAAAAAAAGGATCAGTGTGAACGACGCGAAGGAAAGTACGTCGTGTAAAAAAGTGGAATAAGCAACGATCGGGAGAGAGCGGTCCCATCGAAGAAAAGGAAGAATTGAAGCAAAGAATGATAAAGGGGTGAGACTAGATAAAATGACAAAAGAAGGATGCCGCGAACGGTTTCTTTCTACCGTAGCTTCATTAGCAGTGCCCGATAATTGGCGCCGTGACTCGCGTTAACAAAATTTCATCCGCGCTTTCGCGTCCTCGCGCCTCCTCTCACGTCCGTCTCGATCTTTGATGTCGCAATCACCGGTTTCCTCCGGAGGTGTACCGGTGGAAAGCGAACGCGAAAGATCGCCAAAGCGAAAGTACGACAGCTTTTTTTTCCTCTCCACGAGCTTTTGATGAGAGCCCCGGCTTTCTCTCTTTCCGAACGGCGAGAATTTACTTCATTTGAGGACACGAAATCCGAGTTCAGGATTCTCGGATGAAAACCCCGTTAATCTCTTCATCTCCTTGGTAACAGTCAATCTGCTTAGCGTTGAAAAATTAATCCATGAAAAAGCAAACTGATCCGACGTAAAGGACGTATTACACCCCGAATTTTGAGGACTTCGAGCATAAAGTCGATATTCAACCCACTCAACCGTATACTCGCAGCTACTAATGGCTCCTCTCGACTTTGACTCTCCGTGTGTCTCAGAATTTCGCTTCTCTCACATTTTCCTGTGATTTTTCAATGATGACGTTGGGATTTTATATTTACCCGAGAAATTTTGCCAGCGTTGACATAATGTAATTCTACAATCACAAATATGATTCGCGTAATAACAGGGTACTCGTTTATCCTCCAATGGAACATTCCGTTGTGGAAATATTTTTATTTCCTCAAATATCAACTCTGTTTTTGAAATATCAAAAATACGTTGATGCAGAGGGTCCGTGAGTTCGAAATTTTGGAAAAATGATTAACTCAACTAATAATAATTATTAATATTGATAATCTATAATACCTTAATTCATATTAAGCTGCATTATTATTATTATTATTATTATTAATTATTATTATCGTGTTTTCAGTCTCATATCGTGAAAATAAATACAAAAGCTTCGATTGCATGCGTTTTATTGCATAACTGCAAATTTACGATGGGCATTGAGTTTTTGGTTTACGTAACAAATTTCTGAAATATAACCCTCTAAGGTAGTAAGTTGCATTACATTTATGGATCGAAATCATGCATTTCTAGTGAAATAAAGAATTTTTTTTTTTTTTTTCGCTCTTACCGACGATGGTGAGATAGACGAGATGCCCAACGGGCGGTGTCGTGGATATCTGACACTCGTAATAACCGGTATCTTTGCGCTGCGGATATCGTATCCTTAATGTCCATTCCTCTGTGAGAGGCGCGTGCATCGCCTCGAATCGCTGATCACTCGTGTAGGTGTATCGCCCAACCGTTAACAAATGTATGTCTCGATGTCTCACCCACGAAACCTTTGAATAGATAAACAAAATGCGAGATCCGAGGTTTTATTACTGTCATATTAGAAGAGATTAGCTGTCATATTAATATATTTTTTTTTTGTGATAATAAAAGAAAAATCCACGAAATGTTGGGCCGCACATCTCTCTCGCATTAAATTCTATGGTTCCCTATCTGCGAACTCTGAGTACATTATACAGGGAGAGCAACGGTACTCGCGGATCGGTGTGCCGGTGTGCTATCACTGCTCACGCCCCGTCGCTTATATGATTGAACGATAAAACTTTACACTCTCTGTCTTATCCGGAAAGTTTACTGCCGTATACAGGATCCATTGTGGCCCGATTACTTCGTATTTTTATACCACCGCAGCCACCGCTGTTGCTATCTCCCCGGTAGTCCTGTTTTCTTTTTGTTTTCATCCTTTCGCCGCATATTGCTGTACACGCAAAGGTACATCGTAAACGCCGAACTCGCAGCTACCCACCCGCTCTCCTACAAGATAATGAGAGTAACGCGGCAGCACCGGAGAAATGAGTAAAAAAAAAAAGGTTACATTTTTAACGAGCAAATATACGAGCTGCCGGCGCGTAGATTCAACAGAAATTCAATATCGTAGATTTGATTACGAAGAGTAATCAGAGGCAATAACATATTCGTTATTTCCGACGAACGATTATTCAGAAAATATTTATCTAAAAAGCAAACTGAGACACAGAATCGCGATCGGTGGGTGGGAAAAATACAACGTACTAAAACGACGAATGACAAAAATTTGTTATAACTCAATTTTATAGCCAATTTTCGAAAAAAAAAAAATGATGTTTTTGATATTTTCAAATAGCCATAACTTTACTTTCCGATGAAATCTCATAAAAACTTATATACCTATCGTGATTTGCGGGCAAAAAAATGTACAAGATACGATATTTGATAAAGTTTGGAACCCATTTTATCGGAGTTATTACACGCCATGTTTTTTTTTTGTTATTACAGAACGATGAAAAAATGTGGACAAAGCATAATAACGATTTACAATTATTTTTCGTCAAATTGACGGTTAAATGCATTTTTTTTCGCGTTGAATACGAAATACGATAATCGCAAAAGGTTGCTTTGTTTTTAAAAGAAATGCTCTTTAGCGATAAACCGATTATCATCAAATGAGAAGATTTACTAGCAGTTTCGCGTTATATGCGAAAATAAAGAAGATATCAAAGACAATTGAATCATAATGTTTTATCGCGATCTTTAATTGCACTCTCAACGTTTTCCCGAGCCATTAGTTATAAAAGTCATAATAATAAGTGCACGCCGTTTAACGCTTAGCTTTAAAATTTTTTTTTTTTTCGTGAATAGAATATAATATTTCAAAGTCTTGAAAATTATGTGCGAAGCGCTATATGGCTTCGCTGGTATCTTGAATCTCGCTGCGAAAGCCTTCGGGTCCATGCTTTCCGGATGTAAAACGACGTTATAAATGCGGCACGCGACTAAACAGTACACACGTACCCAACATATAAAGGGGCATAGAGTAGTGAAAGATGAGCACATAAACGTCGCAGTTCGCGCGCTTTGCATGAAAATGAACTTTTGGAATTGAAAGCTCGGGTACCAAAGAATTTTGCATAGACGCGACCTCCGCCGGCGTTTTATGCCGCAAAAATGGACAATCAAGAAAATGGTTTCACGCCTTTAAAATATCGGATTAAAACGCATCCCTTTTGTTTTGCGAAGGTCTGTGGAGAATACGAATATAATTCGCTTTGACGATTTATCCGTTATTTCATTATATATCATCGTTATATAGTTTCACACGATGAACATTTGGATAAACCCCCGTAACCTGTTTCACCGTGTGGGTGATACGAACGTCGACGAAGCTACAGTCGATTAATAAATTACCATTTTAATTATGGTTCCTGCAAACGTGGGTATTTCGCGTCAGGACTATACGCTATATAACGTCCGAATCCACTTGTGCGAAAGATAATTGCCGAGATAATAATTATAACAAACCGTTCCCGCATGAACCGGGCGGACCCGCGCCCAACTATGTTAATTATCAGCAAACTGCAAATCTATGAACGCGATGCGCGCTTTATTCGATTATAAAATAAACGCAAATTATATCGTCCATAAGGGTGATTTATAGTAAAATAAAGACTTTCGTAAAAATTTAATTTGCATTGTAACGTTTTTTTATTATTTCACGATTCAAGTATGCGAAATTCTCGATCTCCCGTCTTAAAATCTCAATCCGAGAATAAAATCTGTGAGAATCGCAATAATACAACACTTTTTTTTTTTCATGAAAAAATAGTCTCAATAATCATTTATAGCAATGTCTTCGTATAAATCCTCGAGCGCATAAAAATTAAATTTAAACGCATTTAAATTTCCCAATTTAGCGCGATGCCAAATTTCCTTCTTTTAGATAACGATCTCAAATGTTTAATAGGGTAGTTAAACTTACCGTGAGATTTCCGAGGTTCTTGACTCTGCATACTAGATGAACAGTTTTGCCAACCAACCCTGTTGTGTTCGACTCGACTGTCGTGTCGAAGTAAGGTCCCGTTTCCGGAGTCGGTCGATCTTGGAGAAAATCGCTAATAAAGTTTCCAGGATCGTGAGCCGTGCCTTCTGCAAAAATTGAAAAAAATATCGTCACATTCTGTAGATAGTATACAGTATGCGTATTTTTCGATATGAACTTGTCGTCTAAAATAACCGCTTGATTACAATAACTTCACAAATTACTTCTTTTCGTCAATAAAACATTTTCAACCCCATTTCCACACACGATATGGACTTTTCGTCTAAAATAACCGCTTGATTACAATAGCTTCACAAATTACTTCTTTTCGTCAATAAACCATTTTCAACCCCATTTCGCGATTGAAGACTGACAAGAGCCGCATATTGTGTTCGGTATGAAAATGCTCGGGGATAATGTGGAAGCGAATTCGTTAAGGCGGAAGCATCGCGGCACTCGAATCACAATGGGCTTTTCGGCTCTCTCGGGTTTCTAGTTATAATTGGCCAAGCCGCTAAAATTCAATCGCGAATTTAATTATGAAATGCTCTGGTTTGCCTTGCGTGCGAGAAATCAATTCGAGTGTTCGAACATCCCGTTGACGTTGATACGTGCCGGTGAGGTGCGCAGAGCGATAGAGGGAGGTTTCAGCTCCCTCTTCGGAGGGAGGGATATGATACATACAGCAAGCATCGAAAATACATTGGAATATAGGCAGCGACCGCAGATTGTTATATGGTGTACCGACTATAACCGTACATGTCGATGTTATATATTGCGTATTGCTTTGGCCAGTGGAGGTACATCCCGCGTTCTGTAATCCTGCACTGCGGCAAATGCAATCGCAGTCCAGTTGCGGATGGGGCGGGGGTAGGGAGGGGGTGGGGGTGGGGAGGACTAACGCTGAGCGAGTGCATGAGTGCATATAGTCTCCTACAATACCTTGACGTGTGTAACCAGACAGAGTTTCCCTGAAGGTGTATCTACTCGTATAGACATAGTCCGCTTTAGCCTTAACGCTCCGCATTGCCAGCCAAACGACGAACACCAACTAACAAATCCGTCTCGGCGTGTGCACACATTTTGCTATATCCATTCTGCGGTAGTTCGCTTGTATTTTTCCGCGGCATAACGTGTCCCAAGCTATCCTTGTACTATTCCTCTATTCAAATGTTTATTCGAACGCTTACTTCACTATTCGAGACAGTCGGCGACTGTATCTAAACACGGAGAACCAGGAATTATTCAATACTTGGATACCATCGAGACATTCGCGTTCATTTGACATGACATTCAGATACGAGTGATATTTCAGAAGTGTCATAGAAGTTCATTCCACTCACTTAGTCCAATAGCTCGATATTCAGTCCTATTTAATTAAATTTGATTTCACGAACCAGAAATTACCGACCGTAATCTATGTACTCCGAGCCATAGAATTCACTTGAATTGCATTTTTGGAGATTTTGCAAGCGGCTTAGGTGTGTTGTGATAAATGCTGAAGTTGAAAAGCCGAAAGGACCACGCAAAACAATGGAACGACCGAGAGTTTTCGGCACCTCGGTAGAACAGCATCACGGGGTTGCGGGTGTTGAACCGAGGGATGTTATTCAGCGCTGTTGGTTAAACAACCGTAATAGGTGAGATGAAAGGTGGATGTCGGGACGGTAAAGGTGAAGAATCTGACGAAGTTGCGCGCAGTAGGTACTATACTGGTCTGGGTGTCGAGTGGGTGTTATCCAGGGCTTACGAAATGAAAAGAAGAAATGCGAACGACAAATCCTGCAGCGTAACAGTGCGAAGGAAAAGGTACGACTTGGTGGAAAACAAGTTTCTTCCAGCGTAGAAGTGCTCGCGGCACTTCTTGCCTTTCAAAGGGCTGGTAGAGAGATATATGAAAAACAAAAAAAAACACCAGACGTCGGTACGGAATCAGTGAGAAGAGAGCTCAACGATAAAGACCAGACACGCTGCGAGAGGTACGACGTAATGGCACTCGGCGAAAGGTCGTAGAGCAAGGAAAATGGTAGGTAGACGACGTGACTGGAACCGTACTTCGGATACCAGAGGAATCAACGCTAAAAAAAAATGTATACAGGAAAAAAAAATGGAAAAAAAACACCGGAGTGGTTATCGCGGTATACACCGCGGGTATAGGAATTGAGGTAAAATTCTGCGGTGACACAGAGGACGCGACGTTTCACAGCACTATTTCCGATAGAGATCACAGCACTTCTCCGCCGTTGAAA
Organism: Buathra laborator; assembly: GCA_934046635.1. Classification (NCBI taxonomy): domain Eukaryota; kingdom Metazoa; phylum Arthropoda; class Insecta; order Hymenoptera; family Ichneumonidae; genus Buathra; species Buathra laborator. Next base: position 17,269,904 of record OW203895.1, on the reverse strand, counting down.
GCGTCGCGTTCCCCGTCGCAGTGGGAGGAGGATCGAAAATGTCGGAACAGTCAAAATGGCCGGAAGTGAAGTGTACAACGACAGAGGAAGTGATAAAAGCCCTTTTACGAGAGTACCCCCGGACCCATGAACGATGAACTTTGAAACGATGGACTGCGGGATTTCTCTGTGGACGTTAGCCGCAACTGCGCATTTCGGTGATGTGACTCGTAGTGAATTATACACGATAACACATTCGAAAACGAGTGACTCAAATGGTTTCTCTCAGTTTTTATCGTCCTGAAGACTTGTTATTAAGGAAATGATTCGATCGTAGAAATAGTTCCCGAAAAAATATTGGATATGTTAAAACATATGGATATATAAAATAAATAGAATATTTATGTAAAAAAATTAGGTATATAAATATAACTATTATTATTATTTATTATTATATAATAATTTATATTATATAGAAATGCCTTATAATTTAATAAATTATAGTTCTGTATGCATCGAAGTACTAAAAGGGATCTCTGGTCCTTTAACAGGCAGAATCCTTCTTCAAAAAATCCGTGGCTAAAATATATCGAAATTTCGATACAGGTATTGTTGTCGCTTTATTCGTTGCCTGATTGGCTGACGGAAGGGGCTGAAGCTAATGCTGTTGGACAAGCAACTTCAGTTATGTTGAATTTTGATAGTTGATAGTTGTTTGATAAGCTTTGACAGTTCAAGTAAATAAAGTCGAGTGGAAAAAAAATTAAATAAAGAGATAACGGTACGCACGCGAAGCGGGCGCTCGGTGCTAGTTATAATAAATATTACGTCATAATTATATAATGAGTATACAAATTTTATATCTTGCATATATCTCAGAACATCCTTCATGTCGAAAAGGAGTAAAAAGTCCTTCCAAAATTATCAAACGAGTCAAAGATTCAGTAAGTCAGTACGCGAATGTTACAGTTCGAATGCGCAGATGAATAGACGAGAAAGCGGTGACGAGGAAATTCTGTGAGACCGAAAAGCTCGGAGTAATTCATGGAATTTTCAATGTGCTTTCAATGGGAAGTACAGTAATGCAGTTAGAAGTGAAGGAGTTCCAATGAAATGGGATATGACATGAACTTCCGTCTCGCAAAACGTTCTGAAGCCGCGAGGGAATATGTATTTCTACATTTTCATAATACATGTATAGCATGACGTTTGGGGGGAGGGGGGGGGGGGGGCGGGAGAGAACTATAACGCCAACGAGCTGCAATTTATGTCATACATAAATGCACTTCTTAGCACGATCTCACGGTCTCGCACACTCGTGTCTGCTCCAAAATTTACTTAGTATACTTTCAGTAATGTACTGTACACATATATACGGATCTCAGTACGTGAAGTTGCACCGGGAAGCAGCATTAAACGACGTTAAAAAAAAAAAAGAAAAAAGAAAGGAAAGAAACACAACAAAGTGGCCCATTAAAAGGCGAAGTAGGTAGGTAACCGTGCAAGTGGGTTCATAAGCCGGTAGCAATATCACGTGCATTTATGTGTGGTTCGGTGCAGTGGGCACGGTCGTTACCGAGCCGAGGCTTCCTAATTATGCGGGAGCCTAATTAGAAACGAGCGCGCTGCGCTCTGCTCTCAGCTCTCTCGGCGCTCCGGCAGAAGCAGCTTCTGCCCGTATCCCTCGTATACTCTCTTTGGAACGCAGACGGAAGCCTCTTCGTGTTATATTCCCAGACTCTCTATTCTCTTATTCGCTCTCTCTACGATCTCTTGTCGTATAAACGAGGGATAGACAGATATATAGGACTCTTCATGTCGTGACGACGACTACGACGACGGGTATGGCGAGAGGTAGACGAGAGACAAGCGACACTTGTTTCGAAACGAAGCTGTGCCAGCAACGGGTACCGAATGCTCCAACCAGCTTGCGCCGAATAATCGTCCTGGTATATCTTACCGTGTTCTGACTTTCGCGGTTGTTATATACTATTATTTTCGAAGCATATTGTACCATTGTGTAGTTTCCCCGCGAACGGGCTTAGTTAAGCGCAAGGACAGCGAGGAATAATCAGTTTCTTGTTCTCCCTGCGCAGCTTTCGTGCCTCTCGTCTCGTCACAATTCCTCGTTAGCGGAGATTCGTACTGAACTCGTATAATAAACTGTTGATTTTTATACTCGAAGATAAAAGAAAAAATTGAAGCAAAAGAACTGAAAAGTTTGAGCAAAAGAAAAATATAAATGAAAACGTTATTTGTCTGTTAGTTCATTTCAATAGTCTTTTCGTTGTTTATCCGTTTCTTTGTGTATTTGTCTTGCGATTTTATTCATTTAGTTCGATAGAGTTTTCTCGCGCTGAGTGTGCGTGAGGAAAATACCGCTATATCGCTCGTGTATTTTATCCATTGAGAGATATTAAACACGAGAAACGAAAAGTAAGAAACGATGGAAGAATGGAATGTACAGACAGAGCGTTTGGAGTCTCTGTGCTCTATGAAAAGAGGTGGTTCGTGTGTCCCGACGATGGATACATACAGTCACCGTTCTACTGTTCTGTACCCTAAGTTATTTCCTGGCTTTTCTCTCCTTTCCATATGCTCGCCCGCTCTCGCATCCGTATAAACGACGACGAAACGTAAATACGGAGGGGATTTTAGCCCCGACAAAGACACACCATTGTTCATTCCGGATGCAACCACCTTGTTTCCCCCTCTCACTTGTCCCAAAAGTGTGGCAGTCCAGAACAGAACGTACAGCGGAAGCTGGTAACCGGTGCTTGCAGTGGCGGTGAAGATGGAGCATAAAAAATATACGAAGGATTTCCAACATTTTTTTGTCGTTAACTCGGTGCTAATACATTAGTAATTTCACAAATACTTTGGTTTGTAACTGATTAAAACAAATTGGATTTGCTTCTTTGACTTTGTTTTTAACGTCGTTTACCAAACTCCCGAATTGGTTAATTACTTAAACAACTTTGACTTTTTTATGGAGACGTTAAAAATAAAATAAAGATGTCGTTTGAAAATCTAATTCGCATAATTTTTTTTTATAACTCAGTCTAATCCGAAGGATGACCAAAGTAACAAACACCGATCATCGGATAGTAACAGTCAATTTTTATAAAAAAATTTAACGTGATGTCTCAAAAATTGTAATAGTTATCGCGTTGACAAGCATTTAAAAAAAATCGAAACCTCAATATTTAACGATTACCAACAAATCGTCGAAAAGAAAAAAAATTAAAAAGATAAAAATCAAAGTTGATCGCGTCATGAATCAAATGTTCGTTTTGAATAAAAAAAATCAGAACATTAACATTCGAGGATTTCAGCACAAAGTTGAAACGAATAGAGAATGAATACCTCAACATACCTTGTAAATTTTCGCAAAATAACTTAAAACCTTCTGAAGTTGTAGAGGTTTAAATTTTTTTTGCGAAAACAAAGCTTTCTTCTTGAGAAAGCAAAATAGATAGTTGTTCAGTTTTTTTGTACACGGAATCAGGAATTTCTCTACTTCTTTCTCTCGCACTTTTACTTCCTTACACCCTATGGCCGTGTGCGCGATAAATATTTCAAACTATTTTTTCTCTTTTTTTCGGGAAAGATCACGTCGCTTTAGCTGAATTGCCACCCCCATTCGCACGAAGGCTGTGAGAAGTATGACTGAGAGTCCGGCAAGAATAACGAAACATTCTCATCAGTGTGCCGGCGGAATTCACCCTCGGAATTCTCTTTCTTCTCAGTTTACTTTTTCCGGCCGTGAAGAAAAAGAAAAAAAAAAAAAGAAACGTTGCGTTGCTGCGCCGACGGCCTGGAGGGATCTAATTTTGAATTATGAAAGAGAACGCGACTGACTCGTCTCCTACGGGTTCGCGAAGTCCGTGAGAGCCGGCGAGTTCTGTGAGCTCGAGAGTCAGAGATGAACGCGTGAAAAAAGGGACGACGGAGAGACATTATTTTACATTATGCGAGGCGAAGCAAACACACCAACAACCAGTGAGACGAAGAGCGCACCACGGTAAATATTTTTCTGCGAATATACAGCGGTCTCTCCCCCATAGTGTCCTCTCATCTGTGCGTTTCCTGCGCTTTTCAACTTCACCGCTTTTTCTCATTTTAATATTTTCTTTTATTCGCTTTTTTTCACTCCGTCGTTCCTTGAACTATCTTGGTCTCCATCTCAGTTCTCTAATTTTTTTGCTGCGTTGTTTTTTTTCACCCCGAGCTTCCTGCTCGGCGTCGTGGAAAAGCTCGGACGTGTTCCCAGAGTGGCCCGACGAGATGCAAAAGGTGAAATCTCGCCTGCGGCAACGACAAAACAAATGAAACAGAACACCGACACCGACACGGTGAGCGCATATTCCTCGAACGAATTACAAACCATTATAACGTCTACGACGTACTCTGAATTTCACTTACGACGAGACGGAGCTTTTTTTTCTTGTCTCAAAGTGTCTCCTGTCTCGTTAAATTGCAACTCCAGAAATACACGCGATTATGTATTATGCATGCGCCCGCATAGAGAAAGTTTTAAATGCAAAGCTTTTGCGCGATTATACCTGTATGCGTGTATTCGTATATCTTTAATAATCCTTTGCATTCGCTCTCAATCGCGCGGTTTATAATTCACTAGCAGACTAGCAGATTACGGTGGCTCGCGCACTCGCATTGCGTTTTCAACTATTTTAATGAATGGTTAATAACTACAAATATTCCTGGGCAGTCTTATTTTCGGGATCCTGAGACACTGATCTGAGTAATCTCAGTCTGTCGAATGGAGTGTTTCTGTCTCTCGAGTGGAGTGTTAGTCTAAGGGACTTAGACTAAATGACTGAGTGTTCGTGAGCGTTTGTGTGTGTTTGTGAGTGTCCGTGAGTGTCCGTGAGTGTATGAGAGCGTCTGTGAGTGTATATGAGTATCTGTGAGTGTCTATGAGCGTCGGCGAGAGTGTCTGCGAGTGCTGCAAGTGCGCAGACAAACATATTTTTTCAGGGACTTTCGTTAATATATACAGTGGCGCCCCTCTTGTCTTAATTTCACTTGACCCAACTGCTCGCTTGCCTTAACCCGTTACCATGGCAACGATTTCGGTTGCCTGTATTTCCCCTGAGTCTGCTCGCCCCACTACGACCGCTGCGCGGGCCACTCGTATACCCGGCGTATACCCCTCGTTACCCCTACCGGCAACAATTGACGGGGAGTGGGGACTGCAGGGGAAATACAGAGTACTGAAGCTCTCCCGTCCCGTCGAGTTAAGACAAGAGGGGCTGTGCTGTATAGAGATGGAATAAAAAAAGCAGGATTTTCACGCTACCGATGATAATTGGTACATATTAAATATTTTTTTTAGTGTTAATGCTGTAACGAATGGCCGACATCTTCGGTGGAGTGATGGTAGTCGATGATGTGGCGGTAGGGCCAGAAATAAATGATAGAAAATATGGTGAACCCGGGATTCGAACCCAGGTTGATCAGGTACTAATTAAGGGATCTTTCCGGTGTGACGGCCCGAAAAATAACGCTAACCACTGCGCTATAGTCACCCATGTGTTTCTATCTGTCGTGTTGTCTACTTATATGCAAAGCTGGATCCGTCCGTCATACACCGTCACAATGCGATGTGTCTATATGAAATATCGACTAAAAAATATCCACTATACTAAAAAAAAGTATGTCGCGGGATCGTCATCAGCGGAAAAAAATACATAGGGAATAGTTTTGAAATAACGAATGACAATACGATGATGTTTTATACCTCATTTTTCTATAGCCAATTATACGAAAAGTTCAATGTTATGTATTTTTTAATTTAATTTTGCATTTCGATGGAATTACAGGAAAATTCAGGAGTCTGTCCCGTTCTTCGGAAAAAAAATACACAAGATAACATAATTTTCGGAGTTACAGAGTCATTTTATCGACCCGTTACTGGCTGATGAAAATCGTAAAAATAAAACACATCACGAAGGGATATGCTCGGATTTTATTTCTTCAAATCGCGAAATTCTTACAAACATTTATTTTTTTATTTATTTTTGCACCCTTAATATTATTTTTATGCTTCCGTTCCTCTCCCATCTTTTGCAAATCATCATTTTTCAAGAGTTTTTTTTCCAAGCAAATGAAAACAATGAATATATTCGAATCAACAGAATTTTTCATTCAAAGGGAACATTGGTAATCGTGAGAAACAAAAAGAATTGATTACGGCTCGAGTGGAGTTTCTCTCGGATAGCTTCCCCCTTTCAATTGCGCGATAAGATTTTTGAATATTCCGAGATTTCTTTTTTATTAATGATTTTTTTCTAAATCACAAAAAACGATTACAAAAAAAAAAAAAAATAACTGAAATCTCGTCAACTTAAATAAACGATCTATCTATCGAGGTAAAACATGACAAATCTATCTAAAACTTGATGAATACGGAATGAGAGAACTAAAGTAGGGTGTAAGAACTTTCGTAAAGTCGGGTGGGTGCATTCGCGAGAAAATCTACAGAGAACGTCTCGTCGAGTCTCGAGAGCGATGTGCTGTAGGTTCACGAACTTTTATGCCTCGAGCAGCAGGAACGGTAGCAACAGCGGTGGAAGTAGCCATAGCAAAAGCAGGACGAGTTTCTATTTCACTTTTTTTTTTCGCCTTTCGCGCGCGCTACCTTTTGCCGAGACGCGGGAACTGACCTCTGCACTTTTCTCGAGCGTGAACCACCTCTAAGGCCGTCAAGGTGCAATCCCGCGGGAATCTCTTGCCGTTGGTCGGCGAGGCGCGAGCTACTTTCGGCGTTATATCCCTGTACGACCGCAGCAGCACCTCTACTACTTCCCTCTGGACCTACTATATACAGTTTTACTTCGCGCTTTTCGCTCACAAAACTTTCGTTGCAGCACTTTTTCGTCATTATCGTTATTATTAACAGTACAACGGTCAGCGTGTGGCCGTCGACACGGACAACGCGCTCGGTTGCTATATACATATCTCGCGTCTACAAACGCGTTAAAAAAAAGCTGCGCAACCCTGAAACTTTCGCTCGTAACGCCATTTTTCTCGGTACTCCCGGCGGCTATGACTTTTTACCACGAAAGTAAGACATTGTTGAACGACAGTGCGAAAAAAAAATGTCGAAAGATCAAGCAAAATGTATTAGAGGGATTACACGCTACGACCAAATCATACCCTTGCATTGCTGTTATGATTGCGGCATTAAAATGAACGCAATGTAATCTAGAATGACAAATCGTTCGTTAAGTTTTATTACCGAGGGTATTACAGTGAGCGAAATCAACCGTTTTTTCACGGGATTCTTGATGCCGTTCCCCAGAGTTCCAATATACTTGTAATCAAACGAACGATTTCATGTAAAGAAATTTACAAAAAATCGCCGAATCCTGCGAGGCACCTCTTTATAGCTTTGCAACGAGCGTGAATTTGGTGCAATTTACGTTAACGAAACTCCCTAAAGCTTTAAAGAGATTCTTAAGGTGCCTTGAAGTGCGCTTGTAGAAACGACGGCTGCCTTGGTGCAACCGCAGCAGGGGGTTGCAGAGGCTTTAATGAATCAAACCGATGTCGGTGAGGTTGGATTCACGTTGGCTTAAGCCGCGTCGTTCAAGAGGGAATACCAGCTCGCTGGCGAAACGTTATTAACACTGGAAACAGTGATGTACCAGGCGTTTGACGGTCCCCAAGGATACTGACGAGAATTTCAGTCGTTGATGAAAACAAAACCGAAACTAACTATAGCGTTCAGCACTCACGGGAACGTATTATATTGTCTAAATTTCTTTAATCTAATTTCGCTCTTCTTCAACATGTCGACTCATTACTCGAATTTGCATCGTGAATTCAATTCGAAATGCGATATAATTAATCTCTACAATATTGGAAAATATTCATTTTGCATCCACCATACAGAGGAAGCTTTGTGGATATGTTTTCTTTTTCGATATTACAGTAAACACGTTTCTTTAGAATGGTCAAAAACCTCGGAAAATTATATTTCGAAAAAATGGATGGGTGTGTGGCGAATTCTAACCGAATAACTTAAGAACGTCTTTAATTATCGAGCTGAAATTTCTGAGGCAGGTACAGGTATCAGTTATTATTGTTCCGTTCAATTTCCGTTAAAATCCCTTGAGATGTTAAGGTTTTACACAGTTTTGAATAAAAAAAAAATTGTTCTGCGCGATAAGTCTGACAATTTTTTAGATATGGTGCTAAACATTTCTACGCCAATGAAGTATTACAACCCGATTATTTATAAATAGAAATAAAACAAAAAATGCGGAATTGATTAACGACTACGAATTCGTTACAATACACATATTCCAATTATATTTTTACCTCCAATGCTTTATTAAACGTTCCATTATTAATTCATTCGTACGGAAACCTTTCAAGCTTTTCTCATTAAAGTATCAGAATATCCCGTACAATGCCACCGATTACGAATCTATTTCCCGTTAAACAGCATCTATAAAGTATCGAAAGAAAAAAAAAAGCTTTTGTCCATCAGGAAGTACGGAGGATTATTACTAATGCTCGGTACTGAATTTCGGTATCGTTCTCCGCTTTCATACGCGTTCCTCGTTCATTGGATGCGCGAGGATGTCGTAGTGTGTTAATGGCTCCGAATCAGAGAAATTAATGCCTACGTAGTCCAGCGATTTGATCGTGTACGATGCAATCTCGAGGCCAGTATACTGTTCGGTATGCATACATTCATAGTATTACGAACATTCGTACATTCCCGTTGTAATATACGATTCATATAGCAGAGTTTACCGATCGCTATTGGGAATTCAGCAACTGCGCGCTGTAGTAGTTTGAAATTGTATATCACTTTACAAACCCCAATCGTACTCCATTGAGTGTCGTTCGATAAATTCGATTTTCCCGCGATTATAGCGTAATTTGGTACAGGAATTTAGATGCACCTATACAAGTACCTAATAATACTTCGGCGCCGTACTCCAGTCATGTCTCGTTGTTCTCGAAGGAGTATTTTAACTTAACGATCGATGCGCCAGATTAACATTTCACCATTAAGTGTTTCGCAGTTCAGTAACCGAAACACTCGTCGATGTTAAATTATGTACAACGACATGCACTGTCCGTAGACAGAACCTTAATGTAGACTTTTAAAAAATAGTAAATTCTCTGTAATTGGAAATAAAAAATTGACGACGCTTATACATTAATCGCAAATGAAAATGCCGCAATCTGTAAATTTATAAAACATTCTGGAAAAAAAAAAAAAAAAAAAAAAATGCATGATGATTATCAAATTTTTCGTTATATTTCGAAAAGTTTTAAAACATTTCAACGCACATTTATTTGAAATTTATTACACAGTTCATGCAAAAAATCTTCCAATACCAATATTGGAATTTTTTTCAGTGTATAACGAAAAAGAAATTCTCAAAAAAAAAAGCTCGTAACGAACCAAATTAGAGAGATAATTTCTCATTGAATTTCTACCTGTCGAACAATGCCTTCGTTTCGCACCCACACCGGTAAGACTTTCCTCAAATAAAAGGGTGAGTATTTCCTGTTCTCGCGGTTCGCGCGTCTGGCATTTGGCAAAAGTCAAACTAATTAGAGCAGCTGCTGCCTCGGGTCATTCGTAAGTGCAAAGAACTCTCGCGCCCTAACGATCTTTCACCCCGCGAGAATTTAGCGACAACGAGCAAAAGAAATAAAAGGTTTAGTTTATTTCCACTATGAACCCTTTCGCTCGGCCGCGGTAATTAGAAATATAAAGTACGTATACCAAAATGTAACCTCCGGGCATTGACGGTCGTGTTCATCGGTGCGAATTATACTTTCATCAGTTTTACTGAGCGCAAAAGTGTAGAGAGCCGTGAGGCCGTGCAGAATAGTGCTTGGAACGTTGGTTTCCTCTTTTGACCACTCATCTTTTCTGCTTTCTGCTGTTGCACGACTACTGGTCGCTGGCAGGCCCTCCGCATGCTTCTTGTGGTCACCCTCGTGGTACGTTTCCCCATTTTGCGGTTCCGCTATCCTTTTCATTCCTGTATCTCTCTCCGTTTTTCTCTTCGCTTTCATCACCCTAACTCTCTAATTCTCTAACTCTCTTTTCCGTTATCTTTGAAGAGATATACACGGCAACCGCACCAAGGAACCGCTAGTAAATCCCTCTTTCTCGGTTTCTCGTTAAGCTTCCCCTGGCCTCGTGGATCATGGCGAAAAGCTCTATCGAAAGTCGTCCTTTAGTACTAAAGTTGGTATCGTTGTAGTGATACTTTCAGGAAAGTCGTCGCCTGCGTATCGAAGCCGCTGAGTTTCGTAGGTTTTATCTTCGTGGACATTCATCCAAAATGATCAATTAAACGAACTACGCGGATCGGAAGCGAGAAAACAATAAACTAGAATCAGATGTTCTTATTGAAGAGCAGATTTCCACTGTATCTTCCATCGAAGCCCATCGTCGTCCTCAGAATTCATTTCGATTCTTTCACAAGGGCAATATGAGAAGGAATCAGAGAAGATAGAAATAAAAGAAAGATGCCGCGATGAAAGCGTCGCTACTTCCTCTTATCCCGACCTATTCTATCACTTCGGTGGACTCGAAGCTCGGATTTTCGCGTCCCCGCTACCGATCCATAGACTGGCTATATTCCTGGAGAAACATAATAAGATGAGATCGCAGATCCTTCTTCACTTGTGTTACCCCTCTTGGCTACTCCATCTTCTCGTACGCTTTTGTTCCCACTTGACAAAAGAAAATTTTCTTTTCCGGATGACCGATATCAGTGATAGGTCTCTCTTTCCAGCAGTCCAGGGAGGTCGTTCTCGTCGAGCCTCCTTCACTTTTGCGTCCTGATAACGCGTTGATCTTGTTGAGAACAAATGAGATTTTCGTAATGGTTGACAAAGAATTATTGCGAGACGCCCTTCCGCCCTTGTTTTTTGCTTCACTATTTATGGCTCAATTATTACGCCTTATTACATGTCAATGGTCACATCATCCCCAACAATCTCTATCGCTCGTTGCTACGTTTCAAATTATTCGCAGTTAAATTTATTCTTTTTTTGTTTATGTATTCATAAACAAAATGGAAATTCATAAACAATACGTTATTCCGTGATAAACTGTCAATCAACGAGTGGTCCCTCCCATAATTTCATGACCATGTACCCATGTATATTGACAAGTGTTTACGAAGTTTGAACATCTCCCGTCAAACACGGAGTTGAGTGGACTTCCGTCGTTTGCTTCAGGCAAATATTTGACTTCGCTTCGCTCACAATTTTCCATCCATATTCGCGTCACATCGTCGCCTAAAGGTAATCACACAAGTTTAGATCTTTGACGGCGTGTTACGTAATATTCGCCAAACAAACTTTCGTATTCGCTAGAAAGTAAAACTCAAGGTGTGGCCCCCCGTCAAAGAACGCTTTATGCCGGACGCATAGATCTTCTTACCAAGTGAACATAAAAGATAAAAAAAAAAACAGCGTCAAAGCTCTATCGCGTGTTTGGTTAAGTGGGACGATAGAAGCGCTCTGTGGTGGTCAAAGTAAAGATTTTTGTTTCTCTTGTTGGCTACGAAAAAAATTCGAAAAATGTTACGCAAGACTCGATAGTTAGACGGAAATCGTTGAATAATATAGTGGGATCATAGATACCGTCGTTTGAATACAAAACGATTCGACGAACGAATTCGAGGGAATTTATAACAGAGTAGTGGTTAACCATTGTCTATCATTCGTATACCTGTATATACTTTAGGGACTGTTCCGTCGTTCTTTCGTGTTTCCAGTTAAAAGGAGCTGTATAGGGGGATCTAACCACCGGGACTCGGCTTTCCCTCTTTTCTCTCTCGGGGAATTATATTCTGCTCTTCTCCCCCATTGCCTCCAAGCAGAAATGGCTTTGCACGCGATCCAGTTCTCTGAACCAACTTTAACACAAGCGACGCTTGGACGATCGTCGTTCGAAAGAAAACCGCGAAATAACTCGCGTTGGGAAAAGGATGATTCCGCGCCATTTTCTACATCCCGGGGAACTCTGGGTGGATTTAATTAGTTGAATTAAATGAATAATAGTGAAAATGAACCACGAAGAAATGTCTCCCCTGAGGCGAGTTTGTACAGCGCTAGCAACGGGGTATACGAGTATTAATATTTTATAAATTACAGGGAGAAACATTGTTTGGAACTGTATTACTCAGAGCCGAGGAAGAACTTGTCTCTAATGTTTTGTACCCTCCGACCTCCGCTAAACTTGACTTTTTCGAAATTTTAAATATTAATCAGCACAATTTTCTTTTTTCTTTAATGTATTCGGCGAATTATTCATATTGTCGAATGCGCAAGTCGGCGATATTCGCGTCGTTACCAAACGAAATTTTCTCCCTCGAAAATAAATTTAATACTCTGAAATACAAGGGAACGATAGCTATGGATGGAAGACACCGAGCGAAGAGAGAAAGCTTAAAGCGTAGCAGGTTCCCACTTTCCTCAGAAATTGCTGACAATTGCGGAGGTGTCTTAGCGATAAGAAGTGCAGCAATCTTAGTACTTAAGCCTCTTAAAAGCTTTGCCGCTTAATTAAGGAGTGGAAGACGAATGGAAAGCGAATCAGAGGGACCGAATCGATGCAAAGAAAAACGGCAAGGCAATAAAAAAAGAATTTCTCTTTCGAGTAACTTCTTCATCTAACTAGAGGTTCCGTTATTCATTTTCTTTCTCCCGTGATGCCTCCAATGCGACTCTATCTTTACTACCACATTTCTCATTAAACTGCAATCATAGGAAAATATTGAACGAACGCGGAGGTGTACGAATTCTGATTTTAGTGACAAAGGCATTCCGCTAACAGTCAGAAAAGAAAATCATCGAAACGAAAAATATGAAGAAAAGGGGAAATCGAACGGAAAATACACTTATGGAAAAGATTCTCTTCCTACTTCAAGTTTTATAAATTCTCCTCACTTAGCGTCCTCTCGATTAAGTGCACTATAAAATTTCGAATACCGTAATACCATCGTCACGAATAGAGCAGTCAGTACGAATTAATTAAAGAGGATGTATCGTTACATTCTCAGCAAAAAGTAAGAATCAAAGAGAATTTTGCAAATTTCCCAATTATATAACAATCTGAACAATTACAACCACACAAAAAGTGCAAAAAGTGCGAAAAGTGCATTGATTATTCATAATAATAATTTCAAACGTTATTAACAAATTAATGGCTAAAGAAATTTTTCAACAAATCATTTGATAAACGAACTGTTTTACAGCGGAAGTGAATTGGTAATTTTTCTTGATACATACATACAAGTTTTTTTTTCGAAAGTCAAGTTTTTGAAAATTTTGCAAATTGAGACATTTTTAATCGGTATTGGCAAATACAACCGATCGATAAACGGAAACTTCTTGAGCGGAATTTGTTTATCCGCTAAACATTTCGTCCATTAAAGAAGAAAATAAAAAATTAGAAAACATTTTTTAAACAATTAAACAATTTTAAACAATATTCAGAGAAATTAACCAATTGCTGCTAAAAAAAAATTAATTTGTCGCGTGATTCCTTAAACAATTTTTTTTAAATTTTATTAATAACTTTTTGGCATTATTATTATACAAAATTAAAGTTCTTAGCACATTCCATATGGTTGAATTTTTTGCGATTTAAATTCCATTGAGAAGTGTCCAAAATTCCCTCTGAAGTTCACTTTTGGTTGAGAATGTGACGATACACCCGCACCCTGTATTACAGAGCCGCTTGATAATGACAACGAAAAAGCAATTTATCAATGTATGCAGACGTCTACGTACAAACAAAATTGTATTTGCAGTCTTGATGTAAATATTTTCTTCAATATCACGAAACATGAAAGGTGATTTTGAAGTCTTTGTTCTCATTACGAAGCCAGCATAACTAGCTGCGATTAAACTGCGTAATGTATTTCCGGGAGAAAATCTCCGACAATAAATGACGGGCAAAAGCTCTTAGAGGCAATGTTACCTTGAATGATTCTCTGCAAGCGAACATTAGCGGCAACCCCTCTACACAACAGCAACGCAATATCACGGTGACTAGTCAAAACGATCGATGTGTATGAATAAGAAAGTGCACGGAACCGTTTGGGGTGGAATCGGGTTTACCGTGTGGCGAATAAACTTTCCAGCCGACTCATAAACATCTTTCGAGAATCCGATAGGAGGGTTGGTGAATACGGTAGCAACTATCGGTAATGGTACAGGTCATATAGAGTGTAACATTCCGGTGAAGAGGACGGGGAGGGGGGGTTCGGGTCGAATGAAAAGCCGGGCCTTCGGATCAGCGAATATCGTTCGGAGGCTCACACAAATGACGTTTATCCATCAAAATGCCGACGGCAGTGAGCCAGCAAAGCCCCGATCTACCATTGCTCGCCTCCCAAAAACAACCCCTTGCATGATTCTGTATACATTTTCGTGGTAAGGATCCAGAATCCATTTCGCCATTCGGTTTAGCTTCGCAGCTACGTGGTCGGTGGAATACCAAAGGCCGTTTTGATAGTCGCAAGCATTCGTTTCGACAGCCTGCATTTATTCTGCCGCAAAATTTTGACGTTGTTGAGGCTTCGTTGTGAGATATGCTCCGAACATTCATCACGATACAAAATTGGTCCCGGTAAAAAATGGTGCACGATACGAAACAGAATCATCGTGTGGGCTCCGTATAACAGACTGACGAGTAATACTATCGTCAATTCCGCATCGGAAACTTGTAAAGATGAAAAACGGCGACGTCATCCATATTGTTATTAATCGCAAGGAAATATTTGCGCTCGAGCGTATTTTACAGGCTTCTATTCTTGTATATAGCGATTACCCCTATTAATATATATTGTAACGACTGAGCGATTGAATACGCGGGTATTTGGTTTTAGGGCGAATATTATTAATAATAAAAAACGTTAATTATCCTAATCACGAAATGGCACATGTCTGTTCGCTTTAAAAGTCCGGTCAAGAGTCTTATCGTGACGATCGAACAATCAAAAAAAATTATACAATTATACATCGAAATTATGCATCGAAAAATCGAAAAAAATTATACAATTATACAGACAAAGCAAGTGGAGTACTTAAAAAAAAAGAGGAGTGTATAAATATAATAAAATGTACACAAAATAGGTTCGAGATACATAATATACTATGTATTTCTTGCATATATTTCCAATAGCAAAATTATCATCGTAGATTGGTCTGATAATGATGTGCTTGATAGATCGAAGTTATATTAGTGATTATCTATTGGGGACTACGACTATGTAGGCGGGAGTACTATTTCAGCTATGAGGATATAAACTGATAGTACCACTACCGCAGTCCATATTTGAGTTCGTCAATTTAATGGTCGTAACGAGAACGTTCGTATTGAATGGAAGTATAAGCCCCCGAACATCGAGGATAGATATAAGCACTGGTATTCCAGGACAAACATCGATTTCGGACCGGCAACGAAGTCCTCACTCCGTCTCTCTGCATCTCACCCTCTTATGCTTCTACGTACTATAATTTCCCGTGCAGCGAACGCAATTGGAAGGTATAAGAGGACTTTACGGTGCCAGGCGTGCGGTTCACTGTCAATACAGATTTAGTCGCCCGATTCTCAACGATCGCGGTATATCCATACACACAGAAGATCCACGTTGTTCGAAGGATAAGAGAAACAAAGGTGGAGCAGGAGAAGCGTCAAGGTATAAGACACACGAGAACAGGAGAAGGATAGAGATAGTCGGTGCCTCTAGGTATATGAAATTCATAGAGTTTACCTTGAGACTATGGAGGTTCCGGATTATTCTGCACCCCCTGACTACTCCACCTCTATACCTCGTTTCATCTTCTCTAGTCAAGCATAACGTTGCTATATCTCTGTGAACACTTTCGGAAGCGAATCGAGAGCTTCGTCGATATACATCGGCGTGAGTGGATACTGAATCGTTGTATCAAAACCAACGGATTTCACACACGCTGCGAGTACGAGCAGACGCGCGCGCGGCTGCCGCGCGTTTCGACGGTAATTGTTCCAGCAATCTCGATCCACGATCTACGGAGAAACGTCTCGTACGTTATAACACGAATGCAGAATTCGAGCGCTCGATGTTCGTTGCTCTGCAGTGATTCTGGAGTTCTATGCACACCCGTCCCGATACGATAAATCATTTCATCCCTCCCTCAGAGTGGTATATTGCCGATAGATATTTCTCTTCGTTCGATGTTTCGCCGAAACAATCGAGATTTTCTATCTCGAAACCTATGTATCCATATTTCTCGACGGTAGGTTTTAAATCCGTTAAAACTAATATAGCACTGTATATTGTGCGGCGCAGACGATACACATTGCACAAGGCGTTAAAGAGCTTTTTGAATGAAATAATGCGGGTACGCGTTGTGAGGGGATTTACGCATTGGAATTATAACTCGTAACGGAGATATCGATCCATTGTGGACATTAGGTATTGTTAAATTGTGTTCTACGGGAGACAGATAAACAGTTAATAAATAATATTGCCACGTACATAATTTAGGCTGATTAAATTTGGTCTATATTAGTTTTGCACGCTTGCCAACTCGTTCTCGAACTTGTACATCGATAATAATTACTATAATATTTTTTATGTCAGTATATGTCGATTATCTTATATATATTTATGAAAACGTTTGTTTGTCCCAGTCACACAGACACCTCACACAGACGCCCCATATATAAGATCTCAGGGCTAAGTGCCCCTTAGAAGGACTTAGAATATTTTTCACTCCACTTACGCGACCCTTCGACCCCAAGTACTCCTTCTCCCTTTTAGAGGGACTTAGAATATTCGTTTCTGATTCTCTGTTTGTCCGTTTGCCCCCCGACTGCCGCTAACTTCAGACTGTTGCTAACTTCAGACCGTTACTGACTTCAGACCGTTGTTGGCTACGGACAGTTGATAGCTTCAGACTGTTGGTAACTTCAGACCGTTGACAACTTTGGACCGTTTCTAACGTCGGACTGTTGTTAGCTTCGGATAGTAACTAACTTCACGTTTCCATAGCAGTGGTTGCCATATCAACGGTTTTGATAGTAACGGTTTCCATAGCAAAGGTTTTGACCGTAACAGTTTCCATAGCAACGGTTCTCATAGGAACTGTTTCCATAGAAAGGGTGGCCGTAGTACGGTGGTCATAGTCTGTGGTGCCGAAAGGAGAGTGTCATTAATTAGGATAGGGGGTGTGAGTTATGTGGCGGCAACTATATTTTGCAGTTGCATGTTCGACGGTTGCGAACGCGCCAGCCTTGCAAACCTTTGATTGAAACGACTGATGAGAGCGCGCGAACCACATCAACCTGCTAGTATATAATAAACTAGAGGTTCCTCGAGCTTCGGTTTCTTCTGTCTACGTTATAAAAATTGTTCATCGTCGCCGCAACTAACAATTATTAGGAACTTCAATCCCCCTTAGGCCTTAGGAAAGCTCTCTCCGTTAAAACAGAGAGGGAAGGTAGAATCGATGAAAAGAATAAAAATGCTGATAGAGAATCGCGTGATATCGAGAATCGAGGCGCGAAGTTCGTTGCACAATTTTCGTGGAAAAGTCGTACGTGCTCGTGGCCTCTTTGCGAACGGACATGCATTGCCGTAATTTGAGACGGAATGTCCGGTGTTTTGTGTGTAATTAATGAATATCGCGAGAGAAATAAATGGAAATAACGCGTTTGACACGGCAGGACGTAACACTTGTATTATTCATATGTAATACTTTGTAATACATTTAAATTATTAAACGTAAACTATCGACTACAGTTTTCAACTAAAAACTGTACTAAAACTAATTTTTAACTAAAAACTGTACTACACATTCATTTTTATCATCGTTGTACATTAAATTTAATGTACCAGTTTATGCATAAATACTTCGAGTGCCTGTACATTAAATTTGTAAAAAAAGTTGTTTACAGTGTATTTTTTTAATCGTTCTCATCAAACTGGCTTCAGGTATGATTAATATGACTACTTGGTAGCGCTCGACGTTGCTGCGCCTATTATTTTCTTTTTAAACTACTTGGCGTCGAGATGCTACGGCGTTTCTTGATTAGTCCTAAAAATAAAAGTGGTATCTGTTCAGTAACATCAAATGCAGTGTTCTGCTGTTATCACGGTCAGTGACTGGTACTATCGTACTATCGTATCGTGGTATTCGTTACGATGCAATATTGTGAATCCGGAACGATTTCCGGTTCGTTCGTCGTCTGACCCATTCATTGAGCGTATCATTAAGATAGTGATTCTTCAAGGCCCAAAGTACCGTTTTAAACTGTGCATAAATTTACCCGGTCATCCAGATGAGTTTAAATACATGCTTATGAAAAGTGGATGCCAGAAGTTCGCGGAGCGTTGATATAATTCGTTTAAATATGAGTCAACGAGACATGGAGGAAGACAGAGGAGTCAACGGAGCCTGCAAACGAGCGAAGAGGAAGTGCTCGACGATGCGATGCGGAGAGGGCTCTTGAGTTACCGCGACGCGAAGCAACGGCCGGGGCTTGCCGCTGGTTATCGCGACGAAAACTTGTGAAAACCCGACGAGGGAATTGTATACTGGGTGAACTGTGGAAACAGCTTCGCTATTCGAAGGGGAGGGAGGGGAAAGGGATGTACGATTAAACGTAAATACAACCGGGATTGCAAGAGAATACGAGAAGTAGGAGAAAAAGAGAAGAAATCTCGATGGAGTTTGGATTTCCTATAGTAAACTATTCCACAGTTTCAGAGGGTTCAAGTGAAAAGGTACATATTGTGCTTTACTTTGGCAACACTCCAGT
Organism: Buathra laborator; assembly: GCA_934046635.1. Lineage (NCBI taxonomy): Eukaryota > Metazoa > Arthropoda > Insecta > Hymenoptera > Ichneumonidae > Buathra > Buathra laborator. The sequence goes on along the minus strand of OW203895.1, from coordinate 17,251,096 downwards.
GGCTGGTGCGAGAGGCCGGGGTGTAACTTTCTCGTTTGGAATTCAAACAGCTACATCGGCTTATCGACGATGTGAAATACACTAGAGGCCATCAGCAGCAACAGCGGCAACGGTAGTGGGGTAAAGCAATGGGGAAAACACGATCGGTTGGGAATGATGCCGGGTATTTCGGCGGTCGACGACCAAGCAACGGATCAATGTTGAGAGAAGCCGAGTGAAATGCAGGAATCGAGTGAGAGCGATGAAATAGCAGACAAAGGCTGCGGAGTTTTCGTAGAACGCATACTACGTGTCGTTGACGTCAGTTGCCATTTTCCGGTGAACCAGCAGTAGCAACAGCAATAATATACGTAGAGTAAAAGCCAATGGTTTGCAAGAAGAAAGAATAACAAGGGAACAGTAGCGTTTGATCCATTGATTTCTCAATAAACCGAAACATCTGGTACTGGATATCTCGTCTTTCAACACAGACCTCGTATCAATTTCGACATCGAGGTGCGTAAACAAGACATGTGGAAGCTACTGTTTCAATTGGACAAACAAAACAACGATGAAACTATAGGTTATCGGATTGAAAGCGATGTCATAATTACTTTTTTACTCTTTTTCATAACATGAAAAATTGATAATTCTCTAATACCATATTTTTCTATACCGATAACGACATTTTATTTGTTTTGAAAATATCTGTGTATTGATTCTTATTTATGTGATACGTAACTCTCCGTCAGCAAACATATTTGTCAGGCCTTCCGTCTGCACATTGGGCATTTGAAGTCTTGGTTAGCTTTTCAAATTATCACGATCTTTCAAATTTTGTTTGTTATCTGTGTCGGATATTGTACGCGCGAATGTGCGAATGTAAGTGTAAGCGGGAGACGAGCGCGATTAAAGCTGATCGTAAACATTCAAGAGACGTTGCTAACGACTCGAATAACAGAAAGTGTAGATTAGTCTCGATCGTCGACGAGAACTGTCGTATATCATTTAATAAATAATATTTTTGGATGTCTGAAGTTCGTATTCGCGTATTATTTCTCATCGGATGAATACTCTACATCAGGAATATTTCTCAAAGTGTTTAGTAGAAAACCCAATAATTGGTTAAGTCAAATAATTACCGGTTGTCGGAATATTTTTATTTATTTCATTTCGCGTACCAAATTCATGTTTAAAATTTTCCTCGGCCTTTGAATTTCGGAGGGGACATCTCTTTGTGATGCAATACATAAATTGTGCGAAAGAGGGCCAATTTGGATGATCGCGTTGGGAGAAAGGTAACAGACAGAGTCCCTCGGAAATCGATTTTAATACGGGTCATCCGAACATTTTTTGTGGAATACAAAAAAAGGTTGAGTGCTCAGAGAGGAATGCGAAGATAACGAAAAGCGTGAAGTAGAATTCTCATGAGATGGGTTTGGTTGGTCTGAGAAGGGACCTCATCTCCTTGATCGTCAGCAAAAGATGGTTTCCCTTAGTAGAGGTCAAGAAGGATATACGTGCTCATAGCCGTCATAAGCAGGACGAGGCAGGATGGAGGATCGTTCGTTTGACACAGCCCAGGTTAAGGATCACGGGAACTACCATTCCTCATCTTCATGGACCCTCGCGGACGTGCCGCTCCTGTTCCTGGAGTATTGTCATTCGGCGGGCACGATATATCGCGGTCACTGAACCGGCCAAAAGGGATTTTGGACTACGAGCGAAGGCAGAAGGAATTCTTGAATGCGAGGAAACAAGTAATGCCGAAGAAACCTTCCCGCTTTGTCGAGAAAGACGAATCCTACTTGGCGTTCCGCATTTTGCTTATATTTTCGAATTCGCCAAGTGTAAACGATGAGAAAGCGTTGATCTCGCGTTGTGTGTATGGGTTCTCTTTACCTTATCCGACTACGCGCTCACTCGCGGTTTGATAAATTACCCTTGAACGAAACGATGCCCAACCATCCGGATGGCTTGGTCGTGCGAAATGGAGCGACCCAGGATACACTGTTACCCACCCACAATGATATTAGCGGTATCGATGAAGGTACACCAAGGCTCCTAGCGCCTCAAGGAGTTTAAAAAAAAAAGGAGAAAAAAAGTTTAATGGCTTGTAATCTTTCTTCGAGGACATTCAGTATTACGGTAGCCGCGGCGAACTTGGAAACCGCAAGGTTGTTATCCACCACAAAGTCCTCATTTTAAAAAAATTACATAGAATTACACGTTATATTGTTATAGGAGTTGAAAACGCTTATCTGCACGAAGAAAATCTAATATCTAAAGTTAATTTGCGTTTTTCACTTGGATTATCAAAGAGTTCACGGCTGTCTGAAGTACGCGGGATTGCTCACAACTCCGTACAGCAAAGCTTCGTGTGCTTTGCACTGGTGCAAAAGGGAATGTTCAACTAGAGCGTTAACTCGGTCAATTTGGATGCCGTTGATGTAGATGATACTTGGCTTTTCCACTGAAGGCAATGCGCAAAGGGCGAAGTGTAAACGCCTGTGGTAACTTGCCACGTTCACGAGTAAAGTGCGCGTGTGAAACTCTTGAAAGAGCAAATACGGCTTGCTTAGCTGTTACATTCTGTAATCAATACATCCGTGAATAGATCAGCATTCATCACCATTGATTTCTCTGACAATGGCAATGAATCTCACATGTTTGGCATAAACTTTTATTAAAGGTTCAAACATCGTACAGTACGCGAATCGTCCATTGAATGACCACTTAAGGAACATATCAAGTTTACCGCCCTTAGAATAGTAGACCATTCTAATAAAATGCATATAAAAAACACGTAAAGTTGATTCAAAAGCTAATTAACTATTACAGCTATTTTTTCCAATCAATCAAATAAAAAACGTCTTCTCCCGATAATCAGTGACGCGAAGACAAACTCAAGGTTATCGCCAACTTTCACTCATTCATTGTTAGAATGAATCCTTATCATTCGTCTTGTAACCCGCAGAAAGTGTATGATCATGACCCGCACAGAGAGAGAGAGAGAGAGCTCGTTGGAGGCTTAAGATCAGCTTATCCCCTTATAAATTTCGGATTTTTATTGCTCCGGATAGGACGATATATTTTCGTGTTTCCAAGGAGCAAGAAAATTACGACGGGCCTCAAGAACCGTAGAAAAACGGGAATAGCGAGGTGATAAAAGAAGCCGGTAAATTATTGGCCCTGACGTTTGGTTATTGACCGGGTATCGAAGCCTGCGATTTCGATGTATCGAGAAGTCTGGGAATGCTACAGACTATACACAGATGGTATAACGTGATAAACTGGCTGCACAGGGATGGGGTATGGAATGACATTCAACTCGATTTCGACCGTCACGCAGTTGGTGGTATCTACTGTGGCGGAGTATCATAAAACTATTAACACGCCCTTCGCGTGCATTTCAGCCCTCTCAATTTCCTCCTCCCCACCGCCTCCGGGTTCTACCGGTATCCTGGGTGATAACGGTAATTAGAGTATCTCGCGCCCCGCTTGCCCGCCCCATTATTATTCCCAGCGTAGCCACTACCTCGCGTATGCATGTTACGACACGTCATCCATCTCCCCATCATAGGGATTAAAAGACCTTCGTCGTCGAGTTCCCCTCCTCCACCTTTTCCAACGTTGAATATTGCAGTGTCATACCGTCGTTGCGTGTACTCTTCGTGAATAATAATTCTCCCCGTTGGTGCTACGCTATTCTCTTGTAACACTACACTAACACTACAGTACCTCCCGTCATTATTATCCCATTAGCCGGGTTAATTATTGCATCGCAATTACTGAAATCGCATAACTAATAAATCCAATCGTTGGAGAAAAAGATGCATTCTGGAATGAAGGGGAGTAACATTGCTGGTAGTTAATAAATGGATCGAAAGAAAAACCATCAGTGAAACAATGCGAAAGCGGAATAGTCTGATGAGATAACGATAGAATTTCCATTTGGTATCTTGTTTCATCGAGATTCGAGTCGCAAAACTCGGACTCTTCTGCATGTGCAGTGTGTTTCGATTTAGCAGTAATCTGAGATTCTATAGAAACAGAAGGCAACAATAAGGATCTAGAAAGCACGAAGATGCGGTGTTCGCTTGGGCGAGATAACATTCCAATTCGAAGCTGAAAATTTAATTATTTTCCACGAACATCAGCAGCAGCAACTGACGCTCGTTGAGACCACCGGTAGCAGGATCTTTGCTGTCGGTACCGGTCATGGGATGATTAATCTCGTTCCACACGGCTTCTACCCCTGTCGCCCCCTACCAAACCGAACGATGTCTACAACTGGGTCATTTTCGAGAGCACAGCGAGCTTTCATCCTTCCATCCTCTCATGTTCAAGCCAATGCAACGAAACTAACTTAGTATATTAAATTACCGAGCCGCGACTTCAATTAATTAGTCACCTTAAAGGATAATCCGTCTTCCGACGAAAGGGGGAGGTACGTCTGGTTCGAATTTATCGGGTGTATAGAGAGAGAAGAATACCGACGAGATTAAATTGCACAGGACGACGGAGAGACGTCGATCGCGAGGGTGCAAAAGGGCAACCTGCTGGACAGGCAGTCCTGACGGAAGCGTTAATTTTTCTTCCCTTGCGGCAAACCGCTGGCAGCCTTGCCACCTTTCTCTGCGGTCAAGATATCCTACGGTTTCCACTTCAATTTTTCAAAGTGTTCTTAGCTTCATTGATTATTGGAACTTCATGAGTTTTTGCTGGCTGGAGTCCACCTCGTAAAAGGACCCTTGTATTATACCTTCGAATAGCATTCAATGAGTGTTCACTTCGCCCCGAAGCAAAAGCTCGTTTCAACTTGGTTTCAAGAGTTAAAAAAAAATACAGCGTCCATAGAATTGATGGAAACTTTCACGATTCTCATTTAATAGAAAAAGGAAACGATCTTTTTCTGCTTGTCGGACTGTGCTTGCGATACATGATATTAAAGGGATCGTATGCTTGGAGACATTGCGGAATATGTATTGTTCGTTGATTCATAAAGTATCCGCGTGTCTCTTATTACTCTGTGCTATTTTTTAGTTTAAATTTTTTCTGCGAAAGAGTTTCTCGTGAAAAGCAGTTTAGAAGCGGAGATGTACGGAGTGTACGAGCCACGAAGAAAGCGCAAAGGGACCGCACCTTGTTTCTTGTACAATATCGTTTTCTCTCCTATCCACCGTCGTCGTCGTTGTCGTTGTAGCCACCAGCCGGCTGAGCTTCTCTCGTGTCCTTCTGCGCGTTCGCGCTTATGACTTGAAACTAAATTACTCGGCTGTGAGACCCTGAGGCACTTTACGGTTTCACCGGAGTAAACTTTATACGTTGGCTGGTTCAGGTCGGCAGCCACATCGATACAAAACCCCCGAGAAACTCGAGATCCCCTTTGGCCCTATCCTTCGGCTATACTTTTCGCAATTTTTACAAAGTTCGACTTTCCTTCGCGACTGCCTTTTTTTTCTACGTTATCATTATAGTCCTTGGACATGTAGCAAGTGGGATTTTTTTATTTATAGCGTAAAAAAAAAAGAGACACGAACGAGAAAATAAAGACGATGCATTTGCTAGTATCGTGCGAGTGCATTTTTTCGATATTGTTGTCGTAATAGCGTCCTATCGCTATCGCTTTAAGAAGATGAAAAATGAAAACTATATCCGTTTTTTATGGTTTAAATATAAAAAAAGCAAAATAAGTTCATACAAAAACAACTATATTTAACACCTGAGGACTGTTAGGCGTTCGACATTGCCGTTCATTTATCATTTATAAAGTTCTGCTCAGTCGCGGATCGGAACAATGGTGTGAATGTCGATTAAAGGCAATTCGCGTCGAAGATAAATATCAGCAATAAAAAGAAAAATTAAAAGTTTTCAAACAAAATCCCCCCTGTAAAGTCAGAAAGCTGCAGAACGCATTAAATAAATCACAGATTAGGAAAAAGTCTCCGATGCAGTCGGGAAACGCCTATTGTATGCTACACATCGAAGACACTTTTCAAGGCTGTAAATTATTTTAAGGTTTCTGCAGATTTCAATTCTGCTTTTAATTTCTAATCATTTAACGAACGAAATGAATAACAACCAATTTTTTTATTATACTGATTCGTATGCCGCGAATAACGTAAATGCATTTTGCACAACACGCACGCGTACGCGTATTTTCATAAAAAATCTTATGGAAACAATTGAATTTGTCGTTTGACGATTATAATAGCTTTGGAATTTCTCTATACTTACTGTCGAGGATTATCGAGAGAAGAACGATGTATATCATCGTGAGCGGCGTGCCTCCTCCATTTCCCCGATAACAGTCATGTCGTAAATACTTCCGGAGTGCCTTTACGCTGCATCGTTTCCAGTACATTTCACAAGTGATACTTCAGACTCTCGTCGCACTCGCGGTTTTCCACCAGCGCCACTGTTACTGGTATACGCGGTAGAGTTATAAATCTTCAAATGCACAAACCATCAACTTGATGTGTCTATTATCTATCGGAACCGTAATACCGAATCGCGGGTCACTTTTCTTTTACCACATTCAGCGACACTTTTACTTCGGTATTACGGCGATGCAACTTTTTTCAACATCACTTCCATTATTTACATAAAAGTTATTATTACGCAAATTTCAATTAATGCCGCGTAATATTTCCGGATAATGTGTTATGTCTGTATTGCGTTTAATATTTCAAATTCGTTGAACTTTTGACGACTCGCTGTTTTAAATGAAAAACACTTTTAATATACAATCGAAAATCGTACTTTCTCTTCACAATTTTATACGTGAAGTTCCAGTAATAAGTTTCGGATACACAAAGGTAATATTATCACAAAAGAATTTCGAGGTTATGACATTCATTTTATGCTGTAAAATACTAGTTTCGCCATCAGAAATATCAGTCACAAAAATGAATTTTTTCAATGCGTAATATATACAATTTTAATAGAACGCTCGCCGAATTCCGTTTCGTGAATTTAATTTCAACATTTCGACATTATTTCATAATTTGTTGAAAATGTAACCGAGTGTTCCACGCATCAAGCTGTAATTATTTACCATTGTATAACAAGGGCACTCGTGCGAATTATATCAATCAAAATTAATAATCGCGCACGAATGTTCGTATACGTTCGCGCATACATGTGTACAGTACAAAACATGAATTGACTCTCTAGCGTTATTAATTTTCCATGTCAACAGATTCTGACCAATTAATCCAAAGCTAAACATAATTGACGTTCTATACTGTGAACACGAATTGTCCTAATTTATTTGCCATTGAGATCGAATCGTTTGTATGGATGATGATGAAGAGGTATACTATAAATTCCGTATCTTTCCGTGTGCACTTCGAACTCTGCGTTCTGCATAACATACTTCTATCCACGTTGAGTTATCGTTTCTGACAAATACGTGAATTTTTCGAGGAAAAACTAACCGATCCGATGACTTTTGCGGCTTCGCGAAAAACGAACAACAAGCAGGAGAAAAGGGAGGATACTTAATACCCAGTAATTACAGTGTGGCCATCAACCACATGCATATTAACAATATTCCACGCGGATTTGTTTCGTATTATGGAAATGAAACTGCAAATACAACGCGCGCGCTCGTGCAGTAGACACCGGAAAATCCATTAACCGGATTTATGAGTTTTATATCGTTTCCCACGCAAGGGAGACCGCAATTCAGTTAAAAGATTGCACGTTCCGGCTTAACGATTTACTTCGGATGCTTAATGACGCGAAATTAGGCCGCAAGCGTATGATTCTTTTCGTAAATTGTAGCGAACTGCATCACTGCTCGTTAATCAGATTGATATTGCATAGACCTCTCCCCACTGTGAATGCGCAACGGTATCACCCCATTTCGGAGATCGATAAATTAAATTGCGATACTATAATATTCCAATTCATACGCCGGAATAATGAACGCGATAACGCGAAATTACGCGTAATCAGCAAACATTCTTTATCGATAATTCATGCTGCAATCGTTGTCGTTATTCATTAAAACGCCATTCTCTATACATAATCAATGACGGATGTTGTTGGTAATTCATTGATAAATAGCCGAACTTTGTACATTCCATAAACGGGCAAAATAACGTTTTGGTACAGTTTCTGTAATTTATATTAAAAAATGTTACGTTATAAGAAAAAAATTGCAAATATGAGTTTCCATGGCTATCAAGTCAATCGCGATTGCTAAAAAAAGTTTTTTTTTTTTTTAATCAAAATTATTTATAATGTTAACCCTCCGTCAGCATCCATATATTTCAGACATTCCGTCTGCACAGTGGGGATTTGAAGTCTTGATTACGTTTTCAAAGTATTCCGAGTTTTAAACAAAAAAAAATTATTGGAGATACTTTTTACGGTGTCCAATACATATCCCAATACTTGGTTAAGTTAAATAATGAAAATATTTATTAATAAAATTGAAAACCTATAGATAAAATTAAAAATGTCGATGTCGATTCTTTGGTCGATATTTTGGAAACACCAGTCTGCTAACGATCGATTAATTAGTATGCCATATATAATATGCTTGCCTCTCAATCTGCAATCAATCCAAAAAATCGTAATAATTGCTGCCCTCCCCCGCCCCACCGTCCCCCCGATATGCGTGCTTTTTCACTTTCAAAATCCCGAAAAAAATCTTTCACCTTAACACTTTTTTTTCCGTTTCACTTGAAAAATCCGTCACACTATTACGGCTGATTAAAATTTTTTCTAAACGTTCTTGGCGTTGATTGCACACGCGCGGCGCCCGTTAAAAGTCGCATTCACTTTGACGCTGGAGCGTCAGCCGCAACGGTCAACACTATTCACACATGTCGAAGTCATCGATCGCACTGGTCAGTTGTGCACCATCAGCATCCGAGTTGCAAGGTCCACGGATTCACCGCTCGCCCCCGTGAAATCTCCACGTGGAAATTCTCATCCCGCTGCACAAGCCATATTTCTCACCCTATATTTGCGCCGTCAACGTGACTCAAAAGGAATTCCTTATCTCTCATATCCCGTGCGCTCTTCATCGAGTTATCGATCACTCTTATCGTTATTGACATTGGCCATTGTCCTTCTCGTTTTATTTATTTATTTTTCGTCAATTTGCAATTTTTAACAGTACACCCGAACACACGAAACCCGCATCACATCGTCGAACATCGGTATTTTATTCTCAGAAAAAAAAAGAATTAAACGATCGAATGTCAGCGGTTTTTTTTCGTTTCGGCTTAACTTTCAATCTCGCGCGTCCGGCAATAGCGAGAATTGACCGGACGGTAATGAATTCCCACTTGCCGCACTGAATTTTTCGAAGCTCCGCCAATTCGTCATCCGCACGCACGGCGTATCGTCGGTAACTGGCGAGGGTGAAGGCGCGTGAGTTGCGTCGAATATGCCGGCAACAGAGTTTGCCGAGCGAGTGAGAGAGCGAGACGAACGAAACACGAATCGTAAAAGGGGGATGTGAAAGAGAAGGAGAGAGCGAGAACGAGGGAACGAATGAGGATGAGTGAGGGCGAAGCGTGCTGGTTCTCGTGGTGCGGAGACCGCGAATCGACTGCGCGAGCGCTTAGCTAGATATCAGCCCCCGACCATCGCCGTCAACTCTTACCACCTCCCGTTGGCTCCACCGCCGTGGCGGCGGCGGCTGCTGCCACCAACTCTCTACTGCTACCCCTCTAAAGTATCTCTCGTATCGGACCGGCCCGCGTGCGCCGATCTCTGTGTCTTTTGATCAACCTATGTGTTGTTGAGTTTCAATGGTGGTTTAGACCATCTTTGATACTTGTGCTTCAAAAAATACACCGAATCAATGGATATTATTGAATGATGGATGTTTCGTATAGACATAAGACTAATGATGCTAAGCGTAAGTATATGATTGCACGAGGGACAAACCAATGTAGCAGTGGTTCATATTCAGATCTGAATATGAATCATTTAGTATCTGGATAATCCATGTTGCAATCATATATTGGGCTTCAAAAAATGCACCAAATCAATGGATATTACTGAATGATGGATGTTTCGTATAGACATAAGCCTAATGATGCTAAGCGTAAGTATATGATTGCATGAGGGACCAATCAATGTAGCAGTGGTTCGTATTCAGATCTGAATCTGGATCATTCAGTATCTGGATAATCCATGTTGCAATCATATACTTATGCGAAGAAGCATCAAGAAGTCCTATCCCTATACGTAATATCCGGATGATGTTCCGTCATAACTATATGAATTGATGGCAAAAGGAAAAATTAACTAATAAAACCGTCATGTTTTTTTTTTCGTTTGATGTCTTGTCTTTGATCAAATGCGATCTTGAAAGGAACTTGGAATAACTGGTTACCAAGGATATGAAAAAATCAGAAAACATGATGAGTTGGATTATAGGTATTTTCGGAAAGAAAACGGGAGTCTCCCCCGGGATGCTGCTAAACTGCGGTCCATCGCTTTGGGATCATTTCTGTATGCGATAGGGTAGACGTACCGTTAGTGGCCACTGTGCCATTTATTGCCATTTTTATTATTATACTCTTCGAATAATTTTTTTTTTCAAAACCGGATTGTTCGAAAGTTCTCATATAAATTCACTAAATGGTCTACTCGAATCTTTTTTTTAATTCGATTATGTTTTGTTTTATTGATTCGAATGTGATGGCCACAATCGGACCTAAAGTGGCCAAAAACGGTACCTCTACCTCTACTATGTTTATTTATTACGGTTTTTCGTAGTTATTTCGTCGTTTGTGGCAATCGGCGATTGTTTACAAGAAATCGTAATTTTATCGATCCTCAAGCGGGTACTTGGCTAACCGCCGCTACTATAGAATAGTTAATAGATGTCGGGACCATCCAACTATCGGCAAAAGCGTAGGACAGTGCTCGACCAATGCGCTCTGTCCCGCATACCATGGCGCGGGTGAATACCACTCTCGTACCTCTGGCACGATGCAATAAGTGCTCGACGAGAGGCACGTTGATTGGAATGGCTCTTGGGTTTACCACTAGGGGGTTATTACTGGTCAGTTGCAATGATAACGAGGCTACACCCGAGGTACAACGAGCTTCTCGTACCTCTTGCGACGCATTTGCTTCCAGTTGGAATCCGCAGTATCATGCAATATTAAATCTTATGAAAAAAAAAGAACCGTATCACAGATTTTACGCGTTTTGTGCGCTACAAATTTTTGGTACAGTATCTTTCTCTGCCTCGAGTAACAAATACTGCAGCAGAATGTACACCTTTTTGGTTGGTTAACGAAATATGATTTTGCGCACATTTCGGCTTTGCGTACACGAACCCACGGTAAACGCAGGCATATTATACCACAATGGACTTGTCTAACACCGTTGCGTTGCACAGGGTTCCAGTACTATACTTAGTTCAAACGCTATGGACGCACCGGAGAATCGCTCTATTCCCCAGTCAATCATCGTGATAATGGCACGGTATAGCAACAATGGCGAACCGAACGTCAACCATACAACGCAGCGCCCCGGTATCAAGGGTCGCGCTATTGATACAGTGTATGGAGTTTACCGATTGCGATAAGCTATGAACAATCAAATGGGATACATCGCGCGCAATAGACTAAATAACAAGTTTCCAAAGTTGAAGTTGAATTGAAAGTTGAATCAAAGTTGAAATTTGAAGGGGGGATGCGACAATTTCAGGTAAAAAAAAGGGTTATATTTTCTCGTATTGTGAAAAAAAATCTTATACGAAATTTCATGCGATCGATTGTACATACCGGTTGACTGATCATAAAAAAATCCAATGTCCGAATGTAACAATGTGTGGAAAAGTCCCATTTTTTAGGCACTCACTATAACAATAGGCAGACAGTGCCCACAAGGCGCAGAGGCGCTTGTTCTATAATAAAAAGAATATTCACAAAGAAAATCCTACTCGTCGAAAAGAATTTTTAATATTTGGTTTCGCGGATTTTTTTGGATAATCGGAACACTATTATCAGTGAATAATCGCATAGGATTAGTGATACGATTTTTTTTTCACCTATAAAAAAAATTTGAAAAACTTTTTTTCCTGAAATCGCCGAACCCGTCCTCCGTTAATGCAACGACATCGTTTTTTACTCGGACTGTTCACCGCATCACGTTGAGACAATGACAAAAATTTGAGTGCTTCTTTGTTTTTTTTTTTTTTTTTTCTTTTTTAATTAAGATTTTTATTAATGGGAACGTTCAACAGGTTTCACTCTCAGTTAACAATTGTCGTTACAAATTAGTTATAGCGCTTCCATAATGTACCGCAGAGTACGAGGATCGATAGTTTTCGAATTGCCCTCTATCGCTGTCTCGGTTCGGTTACACCGATATTCATGGAAATCCGGCTTTGAGGCGTAACCACGCCACCCAGCGATCCGTGCCATCTATCGTTCTCCAAAGTTTGCGCCTCCGACACGGGTTTGTCAACAATTTCACGTCGTGTAACGTTCTGAATTTCACCCGTTTACACGAGTTTCGAAGCATCGAATATCGCTTTTGGCGTCTTCGATGCACTCGAGGGACATCGATAGTTAACGAGTTGCGTGAGCATTACATCGAACGGAATCGATACGGAGAACGAAATTCACCGAATTTCGCGAGCGAATAAAAAATGCGTCTGGCGAAAAATGTGATTAGCTTCGCGTAAATCACGAAAGGTCGAGTAAATCAATGAACAATCAAGCTAAGCAAACACTCCGCAAAAAATCCCGAACACGTTATTTGCGGGCCATTTTACAATCTGTTCAGCGGCTTAAATAGTAGAAGAATACGATCACGAAAAGCATAACTTCACGACAATGTCAAGCGCATTCCACTTCTCCTTTTCAATCCGCTGTTAAAAATGATTGGTACTTGAAATAAAATAAAAATGTCGCAGTGTCTCTTATTGTAGAGTAAAAGTCCACTCTGTTAAAAAAATAACGATACGGAACAAATATTCTATTACGAACGCAGTATCAACGTCGCTTCTCACTTCCGGTGACCCTTCGTCCTCTCTGTGGTAATATTGCCCGCGATGCAATACGACGCGTACGAGCATTCGTCTTGTCACTTTTTACAGAGCGGAAGTAGAAAAATGAAAAAAAAAAAAAAAATGGCGTAAAAGAGCAGCAGCCTGTGCTCCACTGTCTCTCCAGCCACTCGCAACGTCGCTCATTAGCATTTAGAGTGTGTGAAAAGATTTATTCTCCCAGTGTACGACTGGTGGATCAAGACGCGGTATGCATAGGATTATATCATAGTCCCCATACTCCCGAACATCTACGCGAGATGCCCCTTCTCACGTTCTCTCATCGTCGTCCACTACATACCCTGCGAGAAGCCACCGCCATCCCCTTACGAGATAATAATTAACACTGTTCTTCCATGTATTCGCGGAGGGAACGATCCGAGAGACAAATTATTAATGAAATGAAAAATACTGTAGAAGCGTTGGTACGCAGTTGTTAACGCGAGATGCTTTCGACCGGTAAATATGAACATTATTCCCAGGAATACCGAAAGCAAGTTGAAAGATAATGAGAAGTAAGAGGTGCGAGAAAGGTTCTTCTCTCGGATTTCCTGAAATATAATACGTTAACTCGTTCCTAAATGTCTACTTCGTTCCTTTGTGTACCTCCACCGACCGTCCTTTCTTAATTGCAACGTTCGAGCAAAAGCCCGAATAGATGTTACATTTATAAAGATGTATATCCTAATATAACGGGATACAAATTAAGCTCTTCGTTCATCCGTACATTATAATAAAAGACGAATTATCCACGATTATTTACTATGAAATGTCTCCGTTTTTTCTTTTCTTTTCGATGTTCTCGACTTTTAAATTAAATAAGAGTTTTCTTGGATTTTATAGTGTAGTGAAGTATCTGAAATGTTCTGAAGCGCGTAGAGCGCCTTTGCTGCTCGTTGTTATGAAAATCTTAGTGAGTCATTATTGCATAAGGCTTCTCGTGGAAACAACAACTTCTATTGAATCGAATATTCTTTCGAAGTCGCAGCTTCGTACACAGGACAAAGTCCCGTCGGGAATCTTACTTTTTTATTTTCTTCGACATGCCAAAGGAGCAAAAAAATCACATTTATTTACTTTTCTTCATTTTCGGTCGCAAATTTTTTTTTTTTTTTTTTTTCGTTTATAGATTCGTAGGAGTGAGTGGAAAATAATTGTACGTCTAGTTAGGTACTGAAACGCTCCGGTGGGATAGAATCATTCTTCGTTATTCCATTCTTTTTTATTAATTAAATCGATTTATCTCATTTTATTCTATTTGAAACGATAGTTTTTTAATGAAAAAGAAAAAAGAAATTGTGCGGTATAAAGATATATAGTCGTGAGTGTGAGACAACTGTAAATCTAGTTACGGAAAATCTACATTCAGATAGACATTGCGATGAGCCTTCGACTCATTGAATCGTCGCGTTATCTCCGTCGAATCGGTGGAAAAAAGTCAATCAGCTTCGAAGAATTTGCAGCACAGAGACGAGGTTGGAAAACTTTTTTTTTTCCGTTCTTTCGTCGTCTCATCTCGTATCCCCATCTTCGCTTTACTTCTCTTCCAAACTCTTGAAGTGTTATCTCGAGAACTGTCAGAGCGCGGAGTATCGAGAAGTTCATCGAATAAACAACGATTAATCTGTGTCTCTCCGTCGTTTGCTATCAAAGTCCCGATAAAAGGAGACCTTTGTCAAGAGAGGGTAAATAATATATATTTAATTAATCACTCCGTCGAATGGAACGAAGTCTGCTACGTTCGGCGACGCGTTACCATCGAATTTATTCGATCGAATATCAGCGCTATTCGACTCTTTGCCTTAAATCCAATGAGTTATATAGATACAGTCATTCAGCTCAATAAGAATTTCATTGCCATGGCTCCGGAGAGTGCATTAACGTTTGTAATAATATCAAAGGAAACGGGACTACGGTAGAGACTTGATTGAGCGAGAAAAGTAATATTTGAAATGAGTTAAATTCTGCACGAGATCTATCAACTAAATGTATTCGTATTTCTGAATAGCATTTCCTTCTTTTTGCATCTCATCCTTCTATCCGAATGGCTTTCGGAAACTGTTGTAACGATATTGGATGTCCCCTTCCCTCTCTCCCTGTCCTCACCCTGTGGTGCAGCTGCGAACTGGGCAAAGGGAGACCTTCGCTCGCGCTGTTCGATTCAATTTCCTCTCATTATTCCGCAGGTTTCGTTTCTCTATTTATTCGTTCGCTCGAAGCTTTCGTCTCCCCGTACCCTCCAGCGGTTCCGTCAGCCGGACGAAGGGTTTTCAAACGTTGAAATTCCTATCTTTGTACCACAATGCTTAATTAGTGCGATTGTCATCGTTCCTCGGTCCCTATTATTTACTCGTAGTACCTTTATTATCTCTTGACTCTTGAAACCGCCAAGAGTACCAAAGTATATTCGAAGTATACTCGTCGGTAACGCGAATGCGCTTCACTTGTTAATTGGGAATTTTTCTCTCCGTCGGGAATGAGATTTCCAATTAAAGTTTCCGATGAAACAAACACGGCGTCATAAACACAATGAATATTTTATATTTTTCTTCGAGATTAACGACTGACTCGTCGCCATTCTGTCGAATAAACAAGTTCGCGAAAATAATGAGATAACCGAAGCGAAAAAATCTCGTCTGAGCATATGATTTCCCACTGGAAACGAAATATATGACGGAAAAAATATAATTTTATTACGGGATTTTACTTGCTCCGATCTTCAACCCTACGAGACGAGAATTATTAGGTTTTCGGACATTTATTGGAAGTTTACTCTGTTAAATAAACGATTATACACGAAGCTGAGTATACGGCAAGTCATTCGAGTCGAACTCCAATGTAATCCGTCCACGTAAATCTGAGGTAACGCCACCAGCATGTGAATCTGCTAAAGCGTAACGAGCCGGATTCTCTGAAAACAGATTGTGGTTTTGAGGTACTAGCAGAGGGTAGACATAACGTTCCCGCGAGTGAGAACTTGCGCAGTTGCGCGTATGTATGCGCATCAGGAGGAACAACTTGGCGAGTGTCAGACAGCGCGAATGTGCAAAGTTCTATACTCTTCGTCCCTTGTCTTGGTCTCACCGTGCAGATTGTTGGCGACAAATCTGAAACTTGCGAAGGTGAAACCCTCTCTCTGCCTCTTGACGGTGCCAAAACTTTCTGGACTACTTGCCGCTTCTGTTACTACTGCATCCATACCCGACCGCTATCGCGATGGTCGGATCCCGAAGCTAGTTATCTTGACCTCCCGTCCGGGAGTTTACACGGTCAGCTGGGAATTAAGACAGTGGGATAAACAAGAGACTCGGCGAAACTGTAGAAACTTGGGGCGTGTCTCGCGAAACTGGAGGGGAATTTGTCATCAATCTCACTTGAAAACCCTTTACCATAGCCTCGGAATTAGGAAGGGAAGTCCTCTTAGAGACGACATTCTCGAAAGGGTTTAATGTAGGAATTGAAACGGAATGTTGGGTTTTTGGATTCCCATTTGTTGTGGATGTGTCCTTTTTATATGAGATTCTCTCATATAACTTGAGGTTTAGGAAATTATAGTATGCGGTGCAATCGACAGCTTGGATTAGATCGATGAAGTACCATTCTCGTCACAAAGTACCAGTCATCGAACTTTCGTGATTTCCGAGGGTTTCTCATCTTCCTATATCCGTAAGATTTGAAACTTTCTGGACAGTTTCGGATTATTTATTTTCCATTGCTGTAACAAGCGGTCCTCAGAGTTTCTAAATGCGTCTTCTATAGCTATACCTGATAGGTAAACTATTGTCTACTACTTGCTGCGCTTTCGGAATAAGAAAGTAAAATTAAAAAATAAAATAAGGCCAATATTCATAGAAAAAATTCTAAAGGGACCTTTGAAAGGGCAGAGGCAAGAAGAAAAAAATTTAATAAGTTAGTCGGAACATTTTTGAATTACGATAAAATTGTTCGTAGTTTTCTCAACATCACTCCCTTACATCGTGTCTATCTATCGGAACGACGAGAACAATAAGACACAGAAATCGAATATGTGTTATCCAGGTCAACGTGTCAGGGGAATAGCCGCGAATCCAACAATCCACTTCTCGCTATATATCGAATTCAATAAGAAAATACTGAAGTAAAAGAAAAATGGAGTACGAGGAATCCTTTATTTCTCAGCTGCTCGTGTTCCATCCTCACGACACGAAGCGTAAGGCCATTGTGCGATCGCCTTGACTTCCATTTTCTCATCTCTCCTTCCTCTTTGGCTTCCCTCGGCTTTGATGCAATTCCAAAGACTCATACGTGACGTTTAAAAGAGCGTACCAAACGCAACGAGAACATGGCCATCATGAGGAGCGAACGGTACATCTCCTGTATGATACCGCTTGGCTAACGTCCAGCCCGGCCGGTTCGGTTAAACGAAGCGAATTGTCCAAGCTGGCCGCGAGACCATGGCCAGGGCCTCTCACCGGAGAAAAGCTCTGACCGTCGACAGACCGATATGTCTCTCTTTTCATCGTCATCCTTCTCGTAGCGGTTCTTGTGGTCGGTTCTTTCTCGTCTATCCTTATCAGTCTCGATTCTTTTATTTATATTTCTATATATATATATATATTTTTTTTTTTCATTTCCTTCTCGTCGTCATACTGTCGACTAGCCCTCTCGCTTATCCGCCCCGTACTCGCGAGAAACGAGCGAACGTCCGGCTCGACATTCGAGCGTGTGAAGTGAAACGTTGAAATGGCCGAGTCCGGAGGTTGGCAAAGAGTGAGAGGTATAGCTAGAGTGGGATTCGCTCCGATTATCGTTAATCCTCGAAACGTTGCTAGGGGAGACTGAAAATAGACGAAAGCGAGGGATAGAGAGAGGATTCATTGAATCGATGCGCCCCGGTAACGGTAGCAGTAGGACGGATTTCGATATTCCAGATCGAACCTTCCCCCGTTATCGTATCTGCCATACGATTTACGCAACAGCTATGCTCACTTCCCTTGTTCCCATAATCTGTACACCGAAATCGACTTCCGCAAAATTCAACGATTCTATCGTATATTCTTACGGACATTAATTTATCATTGAAAATAACTTGAATCATAATATCCGCTATCTTTCAATCCCATTTCGATCTTTTGCCCTTTTTCGACGCCTTTGACCTTTTTCGATAAATCAATTTTACCTCGTCAGCCGGATTTTTATTAATCTTCGTGCCCAGTCTCGACGACGTCACTCTACTTCAACGTCCGCGTCGAGATTATTCAAGAAAGAATTAAAGAAGAAGAGCGAACGAAGAAGAAGAAGAGCGAGACTTTCGTTGGCGCTCCTTCCATCGCGAATGAAAAATTAAGGGTCTTCACTTTTTTTCGGGCATTTATCAAGCACACCCCTTCCACTTCTTCCCAGTCTAGGTGAACGCGCGGTGCTAGAGAAACTGCACGGTTTGCAGAACGTAATCTTGAGCAATTCAAAGAATACCACCCTCGTGACCGAAGCTCTTGGCCGCTTCGTTTCGCCCGATGGAGGGGATGAAAGCGCGCCGGGGTTCTCCACGTTATTATCTCCTCAAATTCATAGACATATATATATATAAGAATATACAGACGAACGGGTCCTCGCTCTATGGACTAATAACTAATAATATTTTCTTCGCGTCACCCCACTACTCGTGTCTGTGAACGCCTCATTTAAGTCTTTCCGTCGTATCAGATACGACCAAACGCAGTTTATTCTCACATTTTTTTTTTTTTTTGGCTTTTCCTCGGTGCTCTATGCCCTCCGCCTCGTTCTATCTTTCACCTCTTTTTGTTCCGAAAAATCTCTAGGTCCGTGTTCCACGGTAACAAAGACTTTTATGGCTCCCCAATGACGAGAGTTCGTGATATGATTATTCTACGAGTTGACGATTTCTCGAGCGGTGGACCGCGATACGGCGAAGCGACAAAGTTTTTATACAAAAAAAAAAAAACCGTTTCTCTATCTTTATTCGACGTGCAAAAACTTTTTTTCGCGAAATATTAAAGTCCAAAGTAATGTTCGTTAACAAAAAAAAAGTATGTTGACGATTTTGAGTTATTTTTCATTTTCCGTAATGAAAATAAGATTTTTTAAATTAGCGACATCTCCTCGCAATGACTGAGCCAATTGTTGTGATGCCAAAAAAAAAAGTGTTTAATACTGTTTTAAGGGTTTGTCGACTAAACGAACGATGGCAAATAAAAAGCGAGGAAATGAGTCTTAAATGTTCGATGAGAGGTTATTTTCCATTGTCTCGCTTTATGTTCAAGAAGAAGAAGATATATACTTTTTTTTACTGTGCCGAAACGAGAAGGGCACACGGAGATCGACGGAATAAACTGGTCTGTATACCCTTGACGCGTGTAAAACGCGCCGGGGGTTGAGGCGGAAGGGGAGAGGGATGAAGTGAAACACAGCTGTTGTTGGTACGTGGATACGATGTGATAAGAGGAAAGCCGTAAAAGTTACACAGCCATGAGAAAGCGCGAGAGGGAAAGAGGATACGAGAGTAAGCGAGTATATAGTACGAAGCACTACAACAGCGAGGATATGGACACTTCGCACCCACTTGACAGGTTTATGATTGTCGTGGTTGGAGGGATGAGTCTACGAACTCGAAAAAAAAAAGAACCATAAACTACTAACATGAGTCGCGATATGAAGGCGCAGAAATATACATTCTAATATTAAAAAAAAACCGTATCGCGTGACCTTAATAATGTCCGTTTCCCATTTTTTGTTTTTTTTTTGCGCTATTTTTTCAACTTCTTGGCTGCACCGAGGGTGCAAAATTATTGAAAGAAAAATATGCGGCCTCCGTGCACTTCATGGTATAACGGCGTAGCGGCCTCTTGAACTGAATCCCTCCCGACATTTACTTTATCGGGTAAATCCCACTGTATTCTACCCTCTTGCCCTGTGCTCTGGACTAACGCGTAATCGTCTAAAACTCCGCCGCACTATTATATCTAACCACGAGGTAGAGTACTGAATACCATTCCCGCCTGCGCTCGCAGTAAACTTGAATTATAAACCTCCGGGTATAGCAATGAACCGAATGGAGCAGCAGTAATGTTGTCTTTTGCCGCGAAAAGCACAGCTGCAATTGCATAGCTTCGCTGTAACGGAGCTTTTTGTGAATATAATAATAACTGCAGTAGTCACAACATTTGGTTTTTTTTTTTTCTTTTAATATTGATAAACGGTTAAACCGAATTATCGAATAGTGATCCAAATATCATTACGCAGAAAGTTTAATTGTTAAAAGTTCATGTGAAATGAACTTTTAACTGAATGTGAAACTGTATAATTGAAGTTAATGAATGTGAAAGTTAATTCCAAAGCAATCTCCAGAATCTAAACGAAAGAACAGAAAATAAAGTATATATCAGCAAATATAAAATATATAAAATATAACAAAAAATCGTTCTGTATCTTATATATTGCTGATTATATATTATATACGTTGCAAATAATGTCTTAAAGAAATTGTATATAAAAAAAGGGTAATATAAATCGTATCATAAAAACGATTTTAAAAAAAGTGAATAATAAAAATAATACCGAATATCATTATTAAAAAAAAAATGTTTAAATATGAATAGATAATAAATTATAATGATAATTTATAAATTATATATATTTGTATCTATTTCACTACACATATTTCAATTTCACGAGGAATTAGTAATAATCCGTCAATCCTCTCGCTAATGGCTTCAGTGTAGTATAAAAGAAGCAATTAGATAGCATTAGACACGCCGCAATGGGTTTACAACATCCTCCATATTACGGTAATTCGACATAAACCGAATGCATGATATCTACATACAGGTAAATTGGTAGCGGAACGAATATCGTGGCGTGATTCGTAATATTGCCTCAAAGCGATTGTTTCAATCTATCGCACGACAGAACGAGGCAAGGAAGGGGTGCGAGTTAAACTTGTCGAAGAGTGTAAAGTTTTCCGAAGCCCCAGTTTCTATATTACACGATCTCCCTCTTTGCCCTCGATTTTCAACTTCCCAACGCGAAAGTTTAAAGGCCGAAAGATCTGTTAGGTAGCGCGGCGGCATCCATCTGGCCTCGTCCTGGCCTACACGTGTCCGGCGTTCCATACCATACGCGAAAGGGTAAGGTATATACGCGGAAATAGTAACAGCCCGAGAAAATTACTCGCTAAATCGAGCTCCGAGAAGTGAGAAACACGGAGGGAGACAGAAACCGCCAGCCTAGCCGCCCTGTACGAGCTGTTATACGAGGAAACGAGTCCAGCGAATGAGAATCGTGATCTCGTGTTGCCAGACGAACTTTCTGAAAACTTGGACAGCCACGTCGATCCGAGTGTGTTGCATGTCTCGCGCGTTCTTCCTCGCTCCCTCCCCTTCACCCTTCTGAGTGTAGATATACATTGCAGTTACTATAATACGAGATCGCGTTGTATGCACTGATATGCAACACGGTTGCACGATCTATGCTATTTTACCCGAAACTTCCCCTTCCCCCTTCCCTCGTTACTACTGTTCCCGTCATCGTGTGCCCTTCCGCATCCAACCCTCTTCAAGTGTTAGACGTTTCCACGCTTTTCCTAACTTTACGGTGTCAATATTGATTTTTCTTTGAAATTGAAAACATTTGAAATTTTATTAAGTAGTAGATATTTAAAACATCGTACAATTGAAGACATTTGAAATTTCGTAAAATTCGAAAATTTTGATGAATCGTCAAATTGATATGAAAATTGTTTAATACAAGTTGATTTGTGGATAATATTTTAGCGTGATGGATAATTATCCCAGAAAGGGAGGAAATTATTTAACATTTTGAAAGGTGCGACACTGAAATTTCATGAAATAGAAATGTTTCATGAAAACAGATCGCGATAAAAATGAGGAAACAAGAAAGATTGGGAAGAGGGAGATATAGACACTTTACGCAGTTCTATCGACTGAATGATTTTAACAATGCTTCCAATTATCAGTTGAGAGTTTGGCGGATAGAGAGCAGCTTAACGACGAAGATCCAAAGGTGTGGGAACCGGGTAGAGGAACAGCAAAAGCAGTATTTCCCCGAGTTGCGAAGAGGCGAAGCTCTTTCTATGCCCTCACACCCGTCGAGCACTGCTTCGCCGGCCGCTTTAAATTACGTGCTGAAACTGGATCAAAGGCTCGCCTTTCATTTGCCCTGCCATCCCCCTTTGGCCCTTCGCATCCGCCTGACATTCGCCATTTCATGGTAGAGCTACGATTTTTAATGAGTACACGACGCCCCGTTCCCAAGCTCTTGAGAAAGATCGAGTTGTACGACAACGAACCTGAGCTCGTCATGTGTCAAGTGCACGTCTATTAACTTTCGAAATTAACTATCGTACTAATAACGTATATACATATCGATCGTATTTGTCCCGAAGAATCGCAATCTGAGTTACGATTCGAAATCCGCTCAACCAAGAAAAAGCTTCGATGTTTCATGTAAAAAAATGGACACGAAACAGTTGCGACTGGCGTCTTGCAACTCGCGACTTTCTCATCACGATCGTTATCTGCGTGAAGCTACTGATGTTTTAATTTCAACAATTTCGGTAAATCTGACGCGATCGGCTTGACTATTAAATATGAAAAAAAAAAAAAAAATTAGGGGTGTAAAATCATTAATAACGTGAGCCGAGATATTGAAATTTCTCCGAGAATTGGCAATTTACGTTTCCCTCTGGAATTTTCGAACATTATGTCATAAGCCACCGGTGGCGTGTCGAGCTTTCGATGCTGGTCACGCCTCTTGAGGCTGGAGTCTCAAGATATAGACGTTTCCTCTAAATAGGTACATACATTCAGACAGACGCGTTGAGAAAATCCCTTTTTTTAAATATTTTTGAGTAAAAAAAAAATATTCGGACCAAGAAATATGATATATTGTGTCACAATAATGAGGACAAAAATGAGAAAATTATTTTTTTTCCTTATTGTGATGTTTAAAAGATTTATTTAGTCCATAAATTTGGCATTATCTTGCCGAATGTTTCAAAAATGTAAGAGACATCGATAACTGGAGGTATCAAATGTATACCGCGAAAACAATCGATTTATTCACCGAGCACAGGAAACAAAACCACATAAGGATAATAATATCTGTTTACATAGGTAACGTTAATAATCGTTCATTCAACGTGAATATGTAAAATTTCATTTATTAGTTATTGTACGCTTGAATTATCCGTTTTGAAAGCTTCTCGAGTCCTTTTACAACATTGATGTCTGCCTCAGGGTAGTAGAACTCATCCCCGTCTCTATAAATCTCAGGTACACTCGTGGTCCTCGTTTCTCTCCGTCCGCTCGTTTTTCTTTTCTTCATCTTTTCACGGCAGTGCTCTCGCCGAAGTTGGGATTTCTCGACTGTACGTGGCGAAACACTTCTGGTCGTGAAGGATAGAAACTCTCAACACACCGTGTGCTACCCTTCCCGTATTATTTAGCGCAAATTGCATGCTTGTAATTTTCACTATCATACTTCGCGCTCGAAGTGAGAGTAATAAAAGTGAGTGAGAAGAAAAGAACGAGTAAAAGGTATGGCCCCGAAATTCGCATGACCTATGATGAATTATTGTGCTCGTCATGTTCGTGATGAAAAATGTTTATCATAGCGAAATGAACAGAGGAAACCCCTATATTACGCTGCGATAAATTCCGTGTTCCACGCTTTGTGTCGTGTTAACAATGTGAATTTGATCGCAATGTAAAAAAAAAAAAAGAAAAAATTTCGGAACGCAATGTAATATAATGAATCCAACGAAATGGGTGCGCAGCTACATATTTGCGTATTATTCGACTTCGTACGAATACGACTTCGCACACGTATACGGATGTAATAAATTAAATTATAGCCGCAGTTTCCAATTATCTCGACAAGTTCACATTTACAGAAATTCGATCGCGGATGAACAAGAACGTTTAAAAATAATATTTATATAGATCCTATATGCCGTTTGCGGTTTCATCTATGGGCGAAATACCGTGGATAATTAAATTCGATTGAGTCAAAGGCCCTTTTACTACCGATCCCCAACGATTCATGTATATTTAAGCACATATAGATCGGAATTTTTCGAAATTTCAATGAGCAAATTTGATTATGTAGAAACCTATACTATATCTCAATAGTTTGCACGATAAAATCATCGGTTTCGTCTCTACCCGTCTCGATACAGATTCTCCATTCTTTCGTTTTTTTTTTTTTTTTTCAGTCCGTGTTTCATTCTTTCCCTCGCGAGCAATTCAATATTCTTGCTCCGTACCCGCGAGTGGTTAAGAGCTTAAAGGATGCCGCGGTACATCCCTTAAATATTTAACCCCGAGATTGCTGGATTCTCCGAAAGGAGCTGTACAAGCAAAAACACCGGAGTGAAACACACGCCCGGAAATCCCAAGGTTAGCTGTACACTCTTTTTCTATACCTCTTTCCATTATTCTTTTGACCTCCGGGGTGCAACGGTCTCGAAAGCACCGAAAAGCTTATAATTCTTTATGCAAAGCGCCAAGTCTTTCCCCGCATTTGAATTCACCTCGTATTAAAAATTCAAACAGATTGGCCGCTGTGCTAAAAAAAAAAAAAAAAAAATGGCAAACAAGCAAAAACATTTAACCCTCAATCCACGTCTTGTGATGGTATTTGTGTGCACCGGATATCAATTAAATATTTATTGGCCGTTCCTGTCGGCAATCTCGTTGCACAGAGAGAATGCGGCATACGCGCGATCGCATAATTTATTCCTTCAATGCAACAGCGCTTGCCATCGAGAGCAGCGATTGTAAAGATTTTTATTCGATTTGTTTTGAAATCGAAAAATTTCATCCATCGACACATAACGAAAGAATCGGACAGAGGATAAAAAAAGAGAAAAATAAAAAAAAAAATCGGTGATATTTTGCGATAACCGATGCCAAGATGAGTTCCGTTAATAAGAATAAAAAAAAATAAAAAAAAAGCTCCGCTACGCGGCTTACGACATGCATAACATCCCGTGGTCCGCATCGGTCCGCATGTACATACGTACACGATACGTACGTTGTACTTTTATTCGGTCGGTTCTCGCGTTCTCCTCTCGCTATCGCATTCTCGGGGCCCCGAGGTTTCGCAAAAAGCTAGATGGCTTTCGCTCGCAGCACTGACGCGACTCTGAAACCCATTGGAACCTCAGGCGACCCCCCGCGCTGTAACCGCTTTTGCACCGAGTATCCGAGGCGCAGGGGGGGAAGGTGCAATATCGAAAACAATGCGATTTTACTGCTTCGAACTCGAGAGAGAACGGAGAAACGCGAATCCGGCATGCAACTTCGTCGGCGAACGCTTATCGTGACTCAAAAACTATTGGCTTTGCTTTCCCCAACAAGCGAGCAGTTCAATATTCGCGGCAAGCTATGCTGCACTCGTTCAACTAGACTTAACGATCTAAAGCTATAGAAGCACTTGCCATGACGGTGAAGTTTTCCATGGATACGAGGAGCTCGTGAAGCAATCGAACGAGAATCGGCAAGACTCACTTCCGTCGATGCGAAAGAAATTTTACGAGAAAAAGCTCGTTGGGAGATTCTCGACGTTTGACAATGTCGACACGTTTTCGTCGCGACTTCTGTGAAGTTCAAAGATTTCTCCTCGTTTACGATAACGCCGCACCTCACTTTCGAGACAATCGGCGATTCTCGATAGTTGGAACTTGAGAACGTAAATGTTAGAGCTTTCGATATGAACGAACGGGTTGCAGAGGTGACGAGTACGAGCGCTTTTCAGAATCGTTATTGCGCCGACAAACTTTGATGTTGCTGTTATGAAGAACTTTAGATAACCGCGTATACGATATCCCGAGCTTTGTTCACAATTTTGTTTGATCGCATGTGCTTTTGCCTGTGTGAAAAAAAAAAAAGCGTCGCATCAATTTTTTGATACAATTTTCTCGATGTGACCGGTGTGCAATAGCCCGAGCGACACGAGCTTCGTTTGCGATTCCAGAGCGGAATTCTCGTTTAGTCGAAACCCGCAACAACCTGTCTGACAATTCGAACGAAATTAAAAAAATATATATATTTTCGTCGCGCGACAGTTAGTGGCGGCGTTTGAAAGCGTTCGGATGCGATAGACGGGGATACGGGATATGGCGAACGTTAGTCCCCACACTGTCGACACACGATGAGCCGTGGGCATCAGCCGCTTTCCCCAACACCCCGCGCAAGCTCGCTGCTCCGATGCTGTTTGGCGCAAGATATTGGAGTTTAATTTGAAACGCCCGTGAGATTCTGCTTTCTCCGTCTGCTCGATCGTTCGCTGGTAATAACCACAGCGCGTTCAGATCGACGCTTAATTACGCAATAAACGTCGAGCACGGCATTCGAACTCATAACGCCGCCGTCGAGGAATTTTATACTCGATCCCTTATATCCTTCGATATCCGATGCCAATAATTAAAAAGTTATTAGGGTCACATCAAGAATAGCTTTCAAGCAACGAATGGCTTTCGATTGATTCTCCGACTCATCTCGCTCTTTGCAATCGTTTTCCTCGTTTCTCTCGCTAATCAACGATATTTTTTTTCCATTGTCGATCACCGTCGATATCCAGACGTTTCCGATTTGGGGCAATCTTGTCAAATATCGTTCAGCTTTGCGTGATTTTTCCATCGCGAGGATATGATATTACAATATGCTAAATCACACAGAATACGTTGTAACGAATATATAGATGACTATTCATTATGACGTAAGATATTACACAGGCTTAACGGTAGACGAGCGAATGGAGGATCAATACGAAATCGATCGTCATGATTTGGGTCTCGAATTTTTTCAGTGTCGTAAAATTAAAAGAAATTATTTTAAAAAAAGTATCGGCTACAGGTTTCAATACATACGTATACTAGGGTAGTGGTAGTACCGGAAGTGGCCACTGTACCATTTATGGCCATTTTTATTATTATACTCTTCGAATAATTTTTTTTTTGTAAAACCGCATATTGATTCTTCGAAAGTTCTCATATAAATCAACCAAATGATCTACTCGAATCTTTTTTTTTAATTCAATTATATTTTGTTTTATTGCTTCGAATGTGATGGCCACAATCGGACCTAAAGTGGCCAAAAACGGTACCTCTACCCTATACAAAAAAACGTCATAATCATACGTTATTCTGAATTTAATAATGCGTAATAACACCAGTATACGCCTTAACGCCTCTGCTGGCATGAAACTCCGAAAATCAATGCCCCAAACTCGAAGTTACCTTAAAGTGGTGTGATTTTAACGTACGTTGCAAATAAACGGCTTAAATCCGTGAGCTGAGAAACGTTGGATTCAGAAGTGCGGTTATACCGTCAAAGATGCAGTAACCGAACCAGCGTAACGCATAAATGGTACATAAACAGTATCGTTGCGGTTGGTGTACGGTACTGTGTACACAGAAACGAAGGAAAATCCGAAGGCGTTTGAGGTAACGAGTAGAAGAGCGCGAGCATAAAGGGGAGTGTGAGATTGCCGTATAGGTAACGCCAAAACCCCTGAGCACTCGAGCTAAATAAATACTGAAGTCGCCGAGGCGCATCCCCTGCACCACATCGCTTTCTCTAACCCGCCCTCATCCGCGCGGCTTTCGACGTATTCTCGCTTTCTCACATCTCCAACAAATTCGCTGCCAGGTAGACACGCATCAGATGGCCCTGATGTAGGTACCTAACAGAATGTTGACAAACACGAAACGTGCACACGGAGAGTACACTTCTGTATCCTCCTATGCGTCCCGGGACCGCACCGAGGAATAGATCTCTCTTCTATCGTAAACTCTCGGGAAGTTAAAAAAAAAGAATTTGTATATTAAGGGATCATTCTAGTGCGAAGGGCCGAAAAATAGCTGATTTACACGATTTTTTTTTCTCGATGGATAAAATATGCTAATCGGTCTGATCATTTTATGTCAAATCAAAGCACTCATGAAGAACAAAAAACATTTTTCCGATTTTTTTTTTTTTTTTTTTTTTTTTCGGTTGAAAATTGCGTGTAAAAAAATTGGCTACCGATGGTGTACATTCCTCTCTAATTGTAAATATTGTCTGAATTAAAATTTGAAAAAAGGCTATTAATCAGTATGAAAGCACGAACGTCAATATGACGTAATAATGTGTGCCAATCATGTTTATTAACAGTGCTGGAAAAAAAAATTTACACGAATGAGGTTTAACCCTTCCAATCAAATTTTACTAATACATTCATCAATTCAGCACCGGTCCAATTACCAGGGGCTGCGTCGCGAATGCATTTGCCATTTGGTAAAACAATAGCTGCGCGTTCGTATTCGGGAGATTTTTATCCCATTTTGCAACAACAATTGCACAACGTTTGTTCGGATTGGTACGGGTTCGTGTTAATCGATTAAATGACGCGATAATTGATTTTTTTTCCGCTTCGCATGAACCGTTGTCCTGACGAAAATGAATTGGTTGCCCGATGCCGTGTTTACAATATTCGAGCCGCTTGATTAGTTATTTTATCCGATTCTATTCTCGTCGTAATGAAATTGGGTAAAAACGGTTGAATACTCGCCGTTTCAACTTCCACAAATTAACTGTGTTAATCGGGAATATCTCGTGTCAGTACTTTGGTAATTATGTCGATTTACATATCGATGTGATAGTTAATTGCTCCCATTGACAATTATATATATTAATCCTCATAATTGCAGAATTAGTGTCATCATGGAAACTTATCACAGAAGAACTACAAGCAT
This sequence comes from Buathra laborator, assembly GCA_934046635.1. Classification (NCBI taxonomy): domain Eukaryota; kingdom Metazoa; phylum Arthropoda; class Insecta; order Hymenoptera; family Ichneumonidae; genus Buathra; species Buathra laborator. The sequence continues at coordinate 17,222,321 of OW203895.1, read as the reverse complement.
ATAATGAGTCATAACTATACATCAGTAATGTCATAACATATATCACGTATAATTTTCATGTGGATTTGCCTGGCGCATCGTTTCGGTCTTTGACCGGAGGGAACGTCAAAGAATTTTCAATTAAAGTTTCGTATCGGCTTGATAAAATGAGAACAAGCAAAAACCTTTGGCAAACTAACGTCGCGTGCCTCTCAGTCCACTTAATCGCACGTTAAGCATTCCCTGCCTTTCCGTACCTAGATAATGCTTTACACCTGCTTTCACAGGCATCGGAGAGCTCTCAACATCGATGAAAAGAGAACAACAAAAAAGTTTAACCTTAAAGCGTACCTGACGTTCCGTTCAAAAGTATTCGCATAGTTTCACCGATGCGGAGAATTTTGCTGACCTACTAATTATATATTCGTTCGATAGAACGCTTTGCACGCTTTGTGTTTAAATAACAAGTTTTCTATGATGTAACGAACGATCGTGTAATTCGGAAGTGGGGCCTCGAACCCTTTGTTCCTCAAATTAATTCCAGTTACGTTGCAGTACTTTAATAGCTCCGCTCCTCGGTTACTTAACCATCCCGGGACGCAAATGAATTGGGATAAAACTGGCTAATGCCTCACTGGCGCTACATCGAGGCAATTTCTACTGTGAACGGAGAATTGAAAAATCTAAGAGCTTCGGCTGAGCTTATGACGTTACCTCGGTTGGATAATGAAGTTGAGGATCGTGGGGATTCAATGTGTACGAGAAGTGAAGCTATTTATGTGTCTGCCTACGGGAATGCATATATATACAGTTGGTTGGGGGTGGAAGAGAGGGGGTGGGTATAAAACCAGGCAGCAGTTGAGGAAAAGCTGCTTAGGCAGTGAAACCGCGGGCGCGAACTCGTGACTCTATATCCCGTCTGCCTCACTCAATTCTCCGGTGAAGTTTTCCTCCTGAGTCCTCCGTAGGGGTTGGTAGTACAATGCAAACTGTAACTTATGCGCCAGTCGCCACTATCCACTGACGGGACAGAAAACCAACGTTGTAGGTGCAATGTTACCAGAAATGCCCGAAGGATCCGGCATCGCAGTGCTAGAAACGATGAGTAGAACCGCCACTACCACCCACCCATTTTCATCACCAACCCTCCCAACCACCCACCGAGTACCTTCCTCGGGACGAGTCTGTATGCTTCCAAAGCACCGCGGTTGCCATTGCATTGCCCAGCACGACCTTCCCTGCGGCGTAGCCGTCCGCGTGGCTTAATTAAGCGAGATCGCCGAGGATCCCCCGTAGAGCCGAGCCATAGCACAACAGCAAAGATAAAAAAGAAACAAATACTATTCTCAACGAAATATAACTCGACGTAAAGCAAATTTTTGAGTGGAGAAGAAATTTTAGATTCGTCAGAGGGATATGGAGGGAAATCCTGCGACCGAAACGATGCGGGAGTGTCTTGTCATTTCATTTTTATTCCAGTGTTTCCGGAAAATAGAAACGTGAAACTTCCGAGACAATCGGGAGTAACGCATGTTTGGTCGTATTTCTCTTCGTGTATATTGTACAGCATTGCCGGGCGGACTTTTTCTTTAAACTACGGTGGCGTCTCTTGAGTAATGGAATTCACGAAAAGAATCATAAATCAGATCGAACCGAAATGAAAAAAAAAAAAGATATCGTGAAATACTTTTATGAAGTATCTAATATATCTATCTTCATCGAAAAACTGTATATTACGGATATATTAAAAATATATTTCTGCAAATATAGAAAAAAATTATATGCTAACGTATTAATCATATAAAAAGGCCGATTTTCATATATTTCAGTTATTTTTTATTTATTGATTAAAAATATATTAAATATATTTTTAATACATTTTACGCACGGAGAGAAGGATCTGATAAACATTGCCATGGCGTCTGGAAAAAATTACTATAGTGCCTTGTAACACGGCGCTATTTCCGTAGTAATTTTTATAATTTTAAGTAATTTTTTCTAGACGCCATGGTAATGTTTATCAGATCCTTCTCTCCGTGCGTATATACTTTTTTGCATGTAGAGATTCTGATCAACTGTTCATGAATTTTTTTCGTCGAGTATAATTGGCGCTCACATGCGAGCGCAAAGTCCGCAGCTTATTGGATGACTCACTTGATCGAAATTTGCATAATTTTCGGTTTATGAAACTCTCGAAAGAATGCATGCAATCGTAACTAAAAGTATAATGACTTAATGATGCATAATATTATTTGATTCAGGTCGGTAATACTTGTATGAAACATATACCGTATGCCACACGCGACGGTGCATTACGATGCTACAAGATCTCAGAAGATATTTATTGTTATTGAACCCGAATTTTACTGTTTTACGAAACATACCTTCGCCATTTATATTTATACTCAGAAAAAGGGAGACTGCGTATACTGCTTCGAGGAGAATTACAGTAGAGCCTCAATTATCCGTATCTCGGTTATCCGAACTCTCGATTATCCGAACGACTACTCCATTTATCCGGACTCTCGGTTATCCGAACGATACCACGAAACACACATTGTTGCCGGGCGCGAGATGTCGCTGTTGCATCGTTGCGTTGCATTGTATGTAACGTCGCGGTTCCGACTATTACGAGAACCGCACGCGTTAGAACACGTATTTGGCCGCCTAAAAACGTGTACCCACCGTTCGCCAGTTGAAGATCGATATTTTTTGAAAATATATTTCGATTATTGCACATTGTTTTTTTAATAAAAATGTTGTTTTTTAAATTCCGCGATAAAAATCGCATTTCGATTATCGAAACCACGTTCGGTCCCAATTAGTAAGGATAATCGAGGCTCTACTGTATACGCGTTTCGATCGTCTGTAGTAAACGTCTCCAACGGAATCTGTGCCTTCGAAGAAAAACCTAATGCCTCGTATCTCTCCTCAGTAACCGACACAAACAGACATCCGCCACTTTATTGCTGCAATTAGTTATTGCGATCCGTATTATAATCGCCGAAACGATTATGAGTCTCGAACATAATCTCGAAAGTTCGTTGAATTTTATTGTAACCCGCGACCAGCCGTTGAAAGCAATTCGTGTGTACGACCGTCACGATCGTATCGCGTCTCTTTTATACGCGTCTTACGATCCAATCGTGCGTCGAACGATCGTCCCGTAAAAATAACGAGATGAAAAAGAACAACGACGGGACAAAATTCGCCCGCTTAGCAATCCGATATACGATGACGTAGAAACAAAAAAAAAATCGAACGATTTTCCATCGAACATCAGCTGTTCCGTCGATTATGAGAATAAAAGAAAAAAAAAAGACAAACACCATCGATCGCGTTCCCGAAAAAATAGGCCGAATAAACGCGAATTCGTGAAAGTAGCCAGACATCATTTCAGTGGCAGATGTTACGAAACTTCTCGAAGCTGAATTGTTCCACGGTATATAATTGCGGCACTCGTGAATCCACCACTTTCCATATTTCTTCTGCTCTCACTCGGCTCTCGCTCCTTGCCTCTCGAGAAAACGTTGAGCCCATACTTTCGCTTCTCCTTTCCTACGTTGACTATGAGCGCTGATTCTATAGCAGTCCTCATGGCCGATGGTTGGGTGCAAGGTCTGGATGTCTATCGAGTTATGATAACTACTTCTCCCTCGCAGTGGTGCCGATGTGCTACTGCCGCCAGTTGCTCGTTCGACTGCGGCGCGCACAGTTGGACGGAGTTGTTCGAGCTTAGAAACAGTAGTGCTTTCGCTCGTTCCACTTCATCCCCCATCCTCCCCCTTGCGTTCTCCTCACTTTTCTCACTCCTCGCTCACTCACCGTTCCCAAGCGCCGAGCTAAGAGAGATCGAAGGGAGAAGTTCCAGTGTTGACCTTCGTACCGAGTGCACTGTTTGCTGGAACCCAATTTTCCACTTCGACCGTTCGAACCACCCCTTTCGCGTTCCCGCGTGTACCCTCTTCTCTTACTCTGACTTTATCTGGTCTTACGCTCGCTTCGCTGTCTCTCGTACGGCGTTAGATGGAAAACTTCGGTTTTCTGCTTGTGTACCTCCCGCAATTCTCTCGCAAGCCTCTCTCTTTCATATATACGCGAAAGCATGTAATTTTTTACTCAAACTGGAGATTACGAATTTCAGCTTCCCATCGTTCTTTACTTGTTATACGTTTTACTATGACTTTTCATTAATCTCAGAAAATCGGAAAGATTATCAGATCGAAATTTCTATTCGATGAAACAATTTCGGTTAAATGTCTCCCTGCAAACAGTGGCATCTTCGTGAACTCGTAAAAATGCACCAAATGCATACAAACCCTCACTACCTTTAGTTTCAGTTCTGATTGATCTGATTCCTGAAGAAGAGGCTTTCATAATTCTGAATCGCATTGGGATGAAACGATTTCGGTAAAATCGCTTCCTGTATACAGATAGTCGCATCTTTATGATCACATAAAAATGGTTAACTTCGACGAATCTATGAAATTAATGGTACCTTTGGTTTATTGTCTGCCGTTGAGATGTACCATTTAGCACCTGTGTTTCGCGCGCGAATGTCGGAAGCGTTCACATCAGCGAGAAAATTCACACGTACCGTGAGCTACCGGTTCGGAAAGGCCAGTGGAATTGTTGGATGCAACAGCAGTAGGATAAAAAAAAACTGCAGACTCTGCGGTCCCGCTTAACGACCCGTGCAAAACACAGCATGGACTCTCTACGAGAATGCGCAACGAACACGTTTCGCTACTATAGCACTGGTACCATAGAAAGAGTATAGCAGAGCCCGTTGAGTTGCTGCGGTGGTATTCCGGAGCCTGCTGCGTTCGCTAGAACGCATCCAGAGAGTACCGAGCGCGGCACGTAGCAAAGCAAGAACCAGTAGAAGCAGAAAACCAGCAACGAGAGAGGAGTAAGGAGAGAAAGAGAGAGAGAGAGAGAGAGGACCTTTCTCTGCCGGTACTCTCAAAAACTTTCGCTTAAACGACACGCTCCGTGTTCTCTTACTCTCACCCGATCGCAACGAGACCAACGACGATGATGACGACAACGACGACGAAAGGCTCTCATCTCTCTGAGTAATCGATGCTCACTTCTTTGATTTACAGTCACGTGCTATCGGTTACTTTGCCTTTGATCCGAACTACTCGGACTCTAAAAATCTCATTGACGAAACTGGGAGAAAAAAAAACAAAACGACGACGATCGTGGAAAAGAACTTTCGTACTTTCGCGTAAATGGATCGAAGTGATTTCGGAAGAATCTTTTTTTTCCTTCGTAGAAAAGAAATCAGACTGAAGGCGATGATCGCACGAAATAATGTAACAAAGTGAAGAAAATTATGAGTGAAGAACAATCAAATCGAATATCGTATTGTTTTCTGCGCAGATGTCACCATCGAATGATTAACTATTCAGTATTTCCAAAAGTTGGTCTTTTCATGGATCAAATGGAGTATCATGTTGATGCAATTTTACCGACGTATACGGAGCGGATGAAGAAGTTGAAACTAATCAAACTCTTGCGAATGAAGTTTGAACGGTGACGAGGTTATACGTCGAAAACAGGAAGTCGATCGCTTAAAGTTAATTCTGAAGTCTGTCAAGTTGAGAAATCGAGATCGCGCGAAGTTGTTAGAACGGAGTTATTTCACCACCTGAACTCCTTCGACGAGGCAAACTTGCGTTACCTTTTGAGTGCCCTTAATGGGTTTTTTTTTTTTCTTTCTTTTTTTTTTCTACTCTTTCAGAGAAGAAGTCAAGTTTTCGACGTACGTTTATGAAGAATCTTTTTTATTTTTCGTCTATAAAAAAAAGCTATCATTCTGTTGAATACGAGAGTAAACGTGCGCCGTTCGGATTTCGAGGTTTCAAATTATTTGCTGACGTATAATTATGAAGTCTAAAGTTCCGGGCGCTAATCTAGGCCAACGTTATTCATCGGAACGTCAAGCTTTTTTTTTTATTTTTTTTCGTACACCCACGGCAATTACTTTCGATTTTACGCTCGGTCTTGCGCAGTTTCCATGTCATAAAGTTTGCTTACTCATGCATTCTTAGCTACACACACACGTTCTCGAGAACCGTTTGCGCATCGATTCCACCTGTACGATCTTTGACCCGTGACCTCGAAGTTTTCCGCATAAAACACACTTTTAATGCCTCAAACGATGCGACCGATTTTTCGTTTCATTTTTTTTCCCTCGTCTCTGACCCCAATTTTCGAACGAGCGGATTACAATTATTTGCTCCGAAGTAAGGAAAAAAAACTATTATTCAACGCGAAATTGCGTTTAAGCCAGAAAAAGTCATTCTCCGTTGGGTTATACATCGTTAATACATCGTTAATGGAAAGACAGACACTTAAGCCGATCTTTAATCTCGAGGCCACTCTTGTCTCGCGTAATTCTCTCGCAACGCATCTATTAATCCGGCTTTCAATTTCCGCAACGATAAGCTCCTCGCGAACGTTTCAGTGCGATAAAGAGACACGGGAAATATTTATCACACACTAACATATATATTAATGATTTTTTTATTTATTTTAATTTAATTAATTACCATATATAATGAACCAAAAATCAAAATCACATTGGTGGTCTAATTCTAGAAGGATGCTGTGCTATATTTATCAAACCTCGAAACACCTTTTTTAACTCTAATCGATAACCCGATAAATTATGTCCAAATATATTTACAAGATTAATTGAAGTCGGGTTTACGTAGTGAACGCAGAGAAGTGCTATTTGAAGACAAAGTACAAAATCGCGAGGATAATACCAACCAAAAAAAGTCGTGAAAAGTATTTCACGATTTTCAGATTGATCTCATTGACGCAGTGCTTTCTCGCTGATGCTGAGGCACACATGATGTAAGATTCGACATCGATTTCGGGACAAATAGGAAACGTCTCTCTGTCCTCAGGCGCGAGACTTTCCTGTAGATGGTAAATTCGATTTCTCTCGACGGGCCACGGCTTCGATGCAATTGACTCCAATGTTCGCAGAGCTTTTCGAACTTTGTTGTGCTCCGCGATGCATCTGTGTGCAAAACAATTCTTTACTGCCGGATAAATCAATGATTTACACTGTTTTCACAAATCGTTCGATCGCGAAGTCTATAAAATAACAAGTGCGGAAAGAGAGATATAAATAACATTTTATTACATTTTACGATGCAAATTCCTTGACGATTACGGCCTCGTGGCCTGTCGTTCGAGATCTTACGAGTTCCGATAGTTCAATGTGCATCTAAATCACCAACGCCAACAGAACAGACTGTTTTTCTTCGCTTTTACTTCGCAAATTGCGTAAGAATACGTCTTACAAATTGTATTGCCGTGGGGTATCCTTTTGCGTCATCGTCACGACGATGCGCTCGGAGTCTTTCGAGTGTTTAACTTTTCCAATTAGACAGACGGACTTTGTATATTTTAGAAATTTGATTCTTCCCTTTCAACTCGCGAGTGTTTCATCAAACCGTTTCGTTTTTGCAAGCTTTTTCGTCGCAGAACTAACATATTGCACATGCCGTATCGACCCTATACTTTCGCGGGTTGCAGTGACTGGTTTTTTTTTTTTTTTATTTTTTTTACGATCGCAAGAAAATGTTTTAGTGTCTCGTATACGTTACCTGGGTTTTGCACCGCAAGTCGAAAGAATCGTGTCACAGAGAGCCGACGGCATCCACTCGAGGAACAAGACGACTATCCATTTTAACAAACCCACAGACGTGATACCGCGGATACCAAATGTCGGATAGGAGAACTTGCGGTTTGCCAAGTAACCTTTCTCAACGAGCTCACCCCAGGTGCAACCTAAGGTCGGTACATTGTACACCGTTGGCTCAGCAGATCGAGTTCTGTAAAGCAAAGTTAACATAATAATCATTGCGAACACAGAAATCTATAACACTTGAGTTACAGATTTATATATTCCATTTATGTTTTTATAGATATAGTTTACCGACTATAACAGTTGTTACTAATTTCTAATTTTATTAACAGTTGTTAATAAAAAAAAAAATACATCGCAAAATACATTAATGATATATTCAATATATTGTCGTCGAAAAATGGTATATTGCGGAAATATTAAAAAATATATATATGTATACTAAAATGTGTTACACAGCAGAGCCCAATATATTTTTGATATTTTTTTATATATAAAAAATTATACGATTAATATATTTTTTTTATATACTTTATATACTTTTTTTTCTACGCGGGTCTCCCAACTAATGATTAGGTCTTTCAGCGAATTTTTCTCTTCAGTGAACGCTATCATATATCTTGTTGAGTTGTATAAAGTAATATATGAATTGCGGATCTATCGTTCAAGAGTTCCGTTTATTTCGAAAAAAAAAAAAAAAAAAAAAAAAAAAATCCTCGCTATTCCAGTACAGTGAATTACCCACGATTTACGGTTATTCAGGTTCATCGATGAACAAACGTCTCGCAATTTATTTTTTCTTTTTTTCGATTGAATATACGCAACGCGAAAGATATGGGACCGGTTGAGAAAAGGTTTCATTCAATCAGCTATGCCATCCATTACTCCCCGCGGATATCCCTTGATCTCGTTGACCCAACGGAACTACCGGGGGCTGAAGTATACTTTGCTACAGAATACCTCCCAGCGGTAAAGTCTATCTATATACGTACCACCGCTCCCCTCGCTCGCGATCGCTACCGAGACGGAAATTACAAGCTCTAAGGCTTGCTATACTATCTAGAAAAATGACTTCGCAGCAGTATACCATACGATATACAGTATATAGCGTATTGAATGGGTCCTATTTTGTAAGGTGAATATATGTTTTTTTTTTTTTCCTTTCCAATTTTTCTTTTTTTTTGCAAACTTCGATTACCGCCGAAAAAAAAAAAAAAAACAATAGTAAAAAAAAATAAAGATCGGGAGAAAAATATCGCAAGACGCCGGAGCAAAAAACGGCGGGGCATTGTTCCTTTTGGGGGTTCGATGCAATCGGTTTATTTGCCGTCCAGTGAGGCGAAAATAGTGCCCGCTGGAGAAAAGCCGTAGGAGACGAACGTTAAGACCGGTAAATAAGCCTTTCGGTTGGTCGCCCAATAAAACTGCCGCTACCGCTACTCGCATCGAGAATTTCTAAATCGCTGTGGTTGAGTTAAATTGAGACCACAAAATACCCCTTTCCTCTCCTTCACCTCCTTCTCTCTCCAATTCTTCGGTACAACTTGACGGTTCGATACCCTCCCCACCCTGAGAGTTCGTCTAGACGAACATGAAAAATACACGATTGGCACTTGAATCGACTCGATTAGCCGCAAATGAATAACAAGCAATTTACTCCACACATAGTTCGGTATCACAGACGATCAATTAGACACGCGAACGCTGTTGATGTCGTGGATTGCGCGTTGCTTATGCTTGAAGATTTATTAATGCACCGCGAAATTCTTCCTTATACTCGCTTCGCCATTCTCTTGTAGCTTTCACTTGTCTATTCAACGCACTCGAAAGGCTATTACTTGTTGCAACATTATTGCCAATTATATTTACGACGGGGTTTACAGCAGTGATGAAAAAAAAAAAAAAAAAAAACAAATCTAACGCGATAATTCTTCATTTCGCTTCCGTTATTGTGAAGACGAGTTAAGCAATATCGTTAATCGTAACGGGAGAACGTCGCGAGGATTTCTATGTACCGTCTTCACGGAAAACGCTTAATACTTTCATTTCTCGCTTCCTGACAAACGAAGCTTCGTTTTGATGAGCAAAAAAATGTTAGGTGTACGTGCGATTGTTTGTATCAGTCGGAAAAAAATTAAATCTCTATAACTTGGGGACATTTTGAATTATGCAATTTTTCACGAATATTAGTGGGTTACTACTTTTTCTAAATTTTAGAAATACTGCGATATATATGCAGTCATTTTTTTTGTATTATTTTTATCAATATTTTTTAATCTAAATCATTTTTTATTTTGTTGCTTCTTTTTCTATTAATTAATTTATCGTGTAAATTACTAGAGGAAAACAAAATTGCGATCGCATTTCATTCGTATCTGTTTTTTCTAATCTTCACATTGATTATTTTTGCATTCGCCCCGATGTGATCGCACTGACAAGATATGTTGATTATATACCGCGAAAATCGTCCGCAAAATACGACCAATAATTCGAACGTTCTTCGGGACTTTGAACAAATTTCACGTAAATACGGACATAAGTGTACAGTAAAATTTCGCGGAATCTCAGTAAAGTGAACGGATTGAGTAACGCGTGCAGCCCAATATGAAAAAAAATGCTTATACCGTAACCGGCAATGTTTATCTGTAGAACAATGCAGTTGCGAGTGGCATATTTCGTCTTGTGTACAAATAGTAGGCGCTGATAGTCACCGGCGAGCATTGAACGATCCGCGAACGTACTTCACGACTACGAGTATCCGCGGTCGCGACCAGTTCGCAAATACAACGTATGCGCGTTTACTTTCACTTGAGTACAAAGTAATCAGACCGAATATACTAAGCCGCATGGATAGACACGCCGATCTACCTACCTGATACCCCTGTCCCATGCCGCAACAATCAAAGCGTTTGCAGCAATATCGACCGGCAGAACTTCGGCCGGCAGATCCGATCTTCCAAGAGCGAATCCCGCGCCGACCATAAGAGCCGTTGGACCTCGCAGAATCTCAACGAATCCTGGAATCGGTTCGGTATATGCCGGACCCAAAAATGGAACTCTTACGAGAGCCAAAGGTATGTCGGGAACACATTCGTTCTGCAAAGACTCCCCAATTTCTCCCTTGTGTCTGAACAGATTAGAGGCCGCGGCGATCGCTTTCAAATTCGGCAAATGCGTGCAAAACTCGAAAACGTCGTCGTGGGGTCCAGCAGCGTGAAACGCAACCTCGACGCTATTTAACTTATCAGTATCCTCCTTGCTGAGGCCAAGACCCTCGTACAGAAGATTACCCTCTAACGCCTGCACTCGGCTTATCGCCTTCGGATCTTTCTGGCGTAATCTCTCGTATCTGAAAATAATTTCACCAATTTTTTTCATTTTCTCGGTACAAATTGGTTTTTTTCTTTCTTTAAGGGTGAAATTAAAATAATTTTACAAAAAAAAAAAAATCCCAAAAAATACATTATTACATACAAAAATATATATGTTATATGTTACTTCACGGTTTCTCGTCAATACAATTTCTGTATTACACTGCTTTATCGATCGGATTTTTATTAATTTTTGTAAAATTGATTTTCATTATATCGTAACGAGAGTCCGTGTGCCCAACTCTTTCCGTCACGTGCTGAAATAATCTTCGATATCCTGTGAGCGTGCAATTTGTTGAGGAACGTTGACTGCTTACAAGCAGTGCACACGCCCGTACACGCGCAACAAAGGTTCGCTTCTCCGATCGTCCACGCCTCCGCGGGTTATTGCTTCCGGTACAGAATAGCGTTGTAAAAATGAATTTCTCTTTAAAACAAAAAACAACAGGAAAAAAAATATTGAAGAAAACGGGTGCCCTGCAACCGTTTTTCCAACCTCACGTCGCTCGCGGCTTTCCGCTTCGTGTGTTGCCCTCGTTCAACTCGACTCGTGGGAGGGGAAAAGAACGGTATATGCGCGGTTTAGATATCCTCGACGTTACGAGGGGGAGGATTACGTGATAGAAAGCGATTCAATAACATCCCTCCGTTCGTACATTCGTTTCGCTTTCTTGTTGCATCGATTCTTCATTACACATACACCTCTTACCCCCTGACCTCGTACACAGATACGCACATACCGCCCGCAACTATCGCGTCGATTTTTTCTTCCGCAATTCTGGAGAGCAACGAATCCACGGCACGTTTTCTACTTGCAAATCAAACACGAAAACGACTAAAAATCAATGACTCACGCGCGCAAAGATTACAAGTTATTTTCATTGTTCGCATTTTTTCCCGATCATGAATTCTTCTGTTGCTTTTTTTTTTTATTATTTTTGTATTTTCGTTATTACCAATATAATTCAAGCGTTTTGGAAAAAATGTATGTTTAATTGGTATTTCGCTAGAAAACTATATCGAGATATGTGGATTGATATATTGTTTTTTAAATACCTAATTTAGGGGAAAAAAGGTAACGTCTCTTTATCATATTTTTCTTTCAGCTGTGAGAAATCGAACAGAAAGTCCTGCGATTCCGCCAATTTCATCGTCTTGTGTATATTTTCTCGTGGAATACAACAAACATTTGGGGATCTTTCGATATGCCAACGAAAATCAAAAATATCGATGTTTAATAAAAGTATCGTAATTCGAGAATTTTGCAAATTTATTAGTACAATATCGCTAAAGGATAGAGACAGACCTTGAAACACATTAATTTGAAAATTGAAAAAAAAATTCAAGAAAATTTGAAAAAAAAAAAAAAAACCCGACATGAATTTGCAAAGTTTATTTTTTTTATACGTGTTTTCCAAAATTTTATCCCAAATTTTCTTATACTTCGCGTGAAATTTGTCAAATATGTTCGCAGCTATTTTTCTGTTTTGCTTGAGTTATGTTCTTTGCCCGTTCTGCCCTTCGTATCTGTCGCGTCCCGCTCTCCCCATCAAATTTGTGTGTGCGCCGTTCAGGAAACCGCCACGTGCTTTACTCACAGTTCAATTTTCTAACTCTTTCATTTTTATTTTACAAGTGTCACCATTATTTTCCATCTATTTGCAAAAAGTGGATGTCTTTTCGTAAATTTCGGAAAATATCGTTTCTAAAAATGACCCAAAGTACGAACTTTGCACATTCATCGTCTGTTGCACGTTATCCACCGTGAAAAATGAAAATTTTCAACGCATTGTCTCTCGCAGAGACATCAGTGAAACGCCGGTGGAATATCAAGAGGCAATGTGCAGACTTCGTTCGGCTCGTTCATCATTTTTGCATTCATACCCCGGTGAAGCGAAGATCCTTTTGATTCTGTCGTCCTTGGTGAGACCATTTCGTGATCGTAGAATCGCAAGTATCGTTACATCGGGAAATGTTCGAAGTATCTTCTCCAACAATGCACGTCCCAATTCACTTGTCACTCCGGTGAAGAGTATCGGGCGGTTGTCGAACCACTCGGTCAGAGACATGATCATCGACTATCGACTACCGTTCGCTCGAGCAAACTGAAATAATACAGAGTACCGTCTCGAATAAACTCCCGAATGCCGCGAAATTCTTCGATTCCCGAGGATGACACTGTCTCTTTTCTTCCCTTTCCTTTTCACCCCTTCTTTTTCACTCTCTCAATCGGTCAGTAGTTTGTGCTTTGTGGCGGGGTATACCAACCGGCTAACCGTGAAACGACCAATCGTTAACTCTCCACTTCGTTCGACATTCCCCCCGAAAACTTCGATTTAAACTCCAGAGAGGTTGCTTCGCCGTTCACCGTTCATGAAACTGGCGAGCGGCGAGAGTCTTGAGACACGCGGATCCGCGCGGGTCATCTTATATACTCCAGAGTTCTGTTCGGTATACATTACTAAACGATCCTTCAGTCGTAGTGAAAGCCAAAGTTAATGGATTATGCGCGACCGTGAATGCCATACCGACCTACACCTTGGTCTCCGCGATGATACAAAGAAAATTATCATAATATATATGTATATACTTTCCCATATTTTGACGATTTTTTACTACAGATCTTTGTTTACTTTGCTTTGAAACCCGTAAAAATGTTGATTTTAGAAGCATTTGAAGTGTCCACTTTTTTTCGTTTTTTCGCTCCCTTCAGTTTTTTAATATCTCTCTATATATATAAAATCATCTCGCCGATGTCGCCGCCGCCGTGTACAAGAATTGATACCTACTTATGAGACACCCGGTATATAAGACCCCTCAGAAAAATATTCTAAGTCTTCCTTAGAGGGACTTAGAATATTTTCGATCGAAGGGGGGGAGAGAAAAATATTGTAAGTCCACCTTGGAGGGACTTAAAATATTTTCGATCGCTGGGATAAAGGTCCCTCTAAGGGGGACAGAATATTTTCGGTCGAAGGGGTAAGGGCCGAGGGGAGAGAAAAATATTCTAAGTACCTTTAGAGTGGACTGTTTAAGTAAAAAAAAAAAAAAAAAACCGGCGGCGGCGCCGTTGTTTAAAAGTTGCGACGGTGATGAGACATTTTTATAATGTCGATAAAAGGAATGCGAGCGCGCGAGCCCGGTAAACCTCTAGTTATTATATATATATATTGTAACGACCGAGCGAACAATATCATCTAAAAATATTTAAAAAATGAACTCAGTAGGTTAGTTTATATTATAAATATAATTTACGTATTGATATTTAAAAATACATATTTCATTAATAAACAATAAATAAACAACCGATATACGATACATTAAATAATATATCGTAATTATTAATATTTAGCCGAAAATCAAATGTATTCATTATTATTTAGCGCAATTGTTACGATATATTGAAAAAAATGGCACTAGCCAATAGGATCGAATTTAGTGGACCTTAATGATCGGTCGATTCAATCTCAGTGCATGAAATTGAATAGAAATCGTTTGAGTTAATCAGATTTAGGGATTATACTGTCGTGAATGATATTGCAATTGAATGCTCTCGCTAACGACAGTCCACGCGTCTGCCAGTCGTATATAGTCATGCAGCGCATTCAACCGGTCGCCCGGGCGGAACATTTCGTCGTGTGCAAACGTAGCGATGGTCGGCTCTGTGAACCATTTCAGATTCCAGGCACTCGTCCCTCCATCTCGTGAATATATCAGATTCGCGAACCTCGAAATGATCTCAATGTAGTGTCCGGAGTCCGATGCCGAGATCGTGTTGACCAATTCAATCATAACACGATCGCCAAAGCAAACAACTTCGTTGGCGGTGGGTAATGAGTCTGGAATGATGCCGCAGTAGCAGACGACGTCAATATAGACGAGAATATTCCAATCATTTACTGTTTACCAAGCCGACCAGCAGAATTACTAATCGATGTATTTTGCTTTAAAGAAATATTGGTATATTGTTTACCGCTAATAATGTTCAATTCTTTTTATTGCGAAATTTGGATACATTGGTAAAAAAATTGTTGAAACCCCAAAAAATTGTTATTCTTACAATTTTTTTTTGTTTTTTTCATTAGGCAGGCAAAGTTTTTTAGTTCGAAAACAAGTTTCCGAAACACGAATGCGGTAAGGAAATAATAATCGAATTGCCGTGTTGCAAATTTATTATCCCAGTCGAACCGTTGAGGCAGGTAGCGGCACATATACTATCACTTTCGCAACCGGGCGAACTTGTGTTACTTCGCCGACCCAGTCCTCCTCCCGTCATTGGGTCCATTCATTGGAAAAATTCCATAATTATCTATCCAAGGTGCACCACGCCGATACGGCAAATTCCAATGGCCGCCGGGAAACCGAATACGAAGTGATAAACACACATTTACGAGTAGAAGTTCACTGAACTCAAAGGGTAATTAATTCAGATGCGCAATCGGTAGTACAATCAACAGATGTATCTTAACATTCCGTATTGGGATAACTTGCCATCGTAATATCGCTCCCAAACACCGCCTTCGCGTGACTGAACATTATGGCATTGAAACTTAGCGGAAACTTCCATTTCCCAATAAAAATGTAGCCTTAGACTTGCTAATGGACGAGGAACACTTTCTTTTTTTTTTACGTAGAATATCATTAAAGATAAACGTTTTAAGCGCTCCGCGACCTGTCGATATATCGAAAATGTAATTCAGTCACTTATCAAAATTACTATTATTCCAGATGGAAAAACTTACATATACTTTCATTTCTTTGGTGCATCGCGATGTATGGTTAATAATAATAATAATAATACAAAATGGTCACATCCATTGCACTTTTAATACTATTTAAATGTTATTTGTTAATTGTCATTTGCGCTTCAATTTAATTCTTAATCGCACAACCAGATCTCGTTGATCTCAAACCAGGAAAATAGATTCGAAATTCAAAGGACGTTTCGCGCGCGGGGCCTCGTCTCGCCTCGTCGTCTACTCTCGTCTCATTGCGAGGGCAATATATACTATAGTCTCGCAAAGGCCCTGCGGAGCTCGCTTTTCTTATCTCTCCATTATGCTAAATGCGGCAATTGGTATGTAGAGTACCATTGTTTTTCCCTGAGCGTGGAAAACGACCGTTAAGGGAAAGAGTGCCATTCTCGCAAAGCGGAGTGCGAGAGAAATGGAGCACGCCGCGCGCTTAGAAAGACGAGCATTCGCAGGGCGAAATAACAGAAGGAATCGCGAGACCGGCAGCAGGCTCGCTGCGCCTCGAACGAAGATTAAATTTCGAATTGCCGCTGCGGATACTGTGCGTCAACCATTTCTTTTTCTTTTTTTTTGTTGCGGTCTCCTCGCAGCCTTCGGTACTTTTAATGCGATACTTTTTTTTTTTTTCGTATCGTCGTTATCGCGTACTGATGTGAGAATGTAAACGGTCGTTCGAAACGAAATATCGTTTTATCGCCGGTTTTTATTCGTTCCTTTATTAAAAAACGTAAACACCCCGGTATATAGCACATTAATAATATGACGAGCTGACTGTAAAATAATTCTAACGTTAACTGAAGCGACATGTATGCTTTAAGTTGTCACAATAATAATAACGAGCGTGGAGACACCGTGAGAGAGATAAACGGAAATGCGAGAAAAGCGTCGAGTTGATGCTCCAGGGGCGCTCACAGCAGACGACCTAGTTAAAGCCTTCAGGATCAACGCCAGTACGCTTTTCTCCTTTTTACCCGACTCTTCGCCATCGTCGTCGTCGTCGTTGTCGTCCGGTCGAAGCGCTCTCTCGAATGCCGGACTCGAAACACAACTACGACTCTCGGTACTGTACACGAGACCCAGACTACAGACGCAATCGAAACTACCGGGAAGATTGATGCAGTTCTGTCCGGCGTCCAAGTCGCAATTGTGCAAACCTTTCGTACACTCGTTCACGTCTACGCATAAGCCGAATCTTGACGACCACTCGTAACCACTCTCCCGACATTCGCAACTTATATTTATTTGATTGCCGATTAGCGAATGAAGATCTTCATTCTCTTCACGGTTCAGCGAACACTTTCTATCAGCTAAATTTTTTTTTTTTTTTTTAAGAAAAAAAAAATCGTCGTGAATGGACTTACGTAATCGACACAAGCGCATCTTTAGAAAGTTTCTGATCTAACCGGGTCGATTCGATTCGTAACAGGGATTCGTTCGCGACTGAAAGCAATCTCTCATGTACCAGATGTGTTTCATTGGACAACAATGGTCGGGACAGAAACTGTACAGAGCGCAAGCGAAAGGTTTCGCGTCGTTTGCTCTCGGATCCTTATTGTTTGTTCCGTAAACGTCCAGACAGTTTGCATGATTGTCGCAGGATTCACCGAACACCGCGAGTTCTGGTGTTCCAAGCATTGTGTACCAACACATGAAATAACTCGCTGATGTGCGCCATTGAAAACGTTCTATAAACAATTCAATAAGCTCCAGATATTCGTTTTAGCGATTTAAAAAACTTATTAGTTGGGAGAACTAATAATTAGTAGTTGAATACAAACATGTAAATTTTAGCAGATAAAATAATTTTCAAAATTAAGGTACTTCTGACGCTTGGTGTTCATTTCGCATAAGTTCGAGAAAAATGAGAGATAATTGTAAATATTTCACGATGGTATAAAATTCTGGCGAAATCGATGCATATTAAAGGTGCTGGAAATTTTCTTTGAATTTTGTGTTTTTTCACACATTTTTTCCATATAAAAAAAAAATTCAAAGCTAATTGAAAAATCTGAAAAAATTCATAGCAAATTGAAAAATTTGAAAAAATTCACAAGAGAACAATAAACAAATCATTTTCATAAAAAAAAAGTTGGGTTTCCGGGAAATTTGTTGATTTTTTTTTTCATGAATTTGTTAATAACATTCTGGAAGTATTATTATGCAAAATGAACACCAAGCGACAGAACTACCTTATGTAGGTAAAAACAATTTTTTTAATATATATTTTTTTTTGTCAATTTTTACTTTATGTCGTAGTCGTCATTTTATCAAGGATGGCGTCTCCACACTCGAGTGTAATTAAAAAAGTAATTAAAAAAAAATCTAATTACTTACTTTTATTTTTTTCTCTGTGTTTCTTATGTTACAAAATAATACTCAAACTTTTCAATCTCGTGAATGTTTCGTACTGTTTCCAGTTTGTTCACTATAGTGAGTAGTAAATGTGAAAAAAAATTTCATTTTATAACACAACAAAAATATAAGTAAGAAATTAGAGTAAAATACTAATTATGGAATGAAACAAAAATTGTCAAAAAATAAAATTATTAAAGAATAAATTAATTTTTGAAGAGGACGCCAGAATTTAAATCCAAAAAACATGCCTACTTCTCCACTCCCATCCAAGAGCGAGAGGGAAATTAAAAAAATTGTTCTCACGCCGCAGCAAAAAGCAGAAAAATGTGTCTATCGTTCACAAACCACGAATTTAATATCTACTGGTTCTCCCAACTGATATTTTTTTCCAGTGTATTAATATTAAAAGAAACCTATATAATTTCAAGAATTCCAAGAGCAGGTAGGGTCTGATGAGAGAAGTAAAGAATAGAAAGGAATACGATGAGCGTTCAGGCAATTACCGATAGGTCCTTCAAAAGGAACTACCGTGAGATTGTCCCGTCTCTGTGCCATCTGGCAGTCTCGTTGAGCAGCGAGGATTTGCTGGGTATTGTTCGCCAGGTTCCACTTTTGATCCTTCATAATCGTGACGGTGTCGTCCTCGCGCCTCAGGCTCGCCATTCGTACGATTCTCTCGAGATACCTCAAGCAACGATGAAATCCACTGTCACAGTGTTTGTGAACTTCCCAGTGCATCGACCTGAGCGGAGGCTTTGGAAATTCTTCGTAAAGACGCCTCGGGGCATCCTCGATACCTTTATAATATCGACGATCGTAATCCTGAAACTTGTGAGCGCGAAGGAAATATCCGAGATCTCGAATCGCCCGTTTCGCGTCCCAATTCGGATCGGATGGTTCCTCGTCAATACTTTCATCCGATTCGGCTTCACTTGGCTCGCCCGGTTTGTTCATCGTTATATTCGGCTGCATAACCTGTTCGGTGACCGGACCCGCGTCCAGTTCCGTGTTATCATCGTCGCTCGTGCGGTTCTCATCTGTCTCTTCCAAAACATCAGCCACGTAACCTGCAGCGATCGTCAATATGCACAACTGTTTCAAGATCAAGCAAAAAACCCGCATGATTCAGACATCTGAACAAAACGGAACGCTGAAGTTGCGGATGTATTTTGTCGGGGACCAAAACGAGTTTCCCAGAGTGCGCCATGTTCGTGAACGTCGAAACTGGTTTGGACGCTTCGAGAATTCGATTCAAGGTTCGTCGTATTTCGCCCCAAGGTGAGAAGAGAAGAGAGTTGTGTTATTGTGTTCGCTACGAACGCAGTCGATGTGTTGGCCAATCCAAATCCTGCTGAATGAATATAGTCGCGAAGCGAGACGCAAAAAAAATGACGCAAAAAATGTAAACAACAGACTGTTAATGATTCCCACGATTACTAACTGATCGAATTTCAAGGATGGGGAACTACGTTTTCAGGGTGAAACATTTTGCCTCACGTTTCATCTGTGAAAACCGTGATTCACGAGGAATTTGCTCGATAAAAGGCAGAGACGAGTAATTGGCGCAAGAGAAGTTGTATGTGGCGAGCGAGCTATTACGGATCCCACTGCTGTTACTGACAAGCCCCGTACTCCAGGACACGTTTCAAACTTCGGAGCTTTTTCGGGGGTGGCGCAGGGGGAGACGGTACGCGTTACAGTGAGACACTGCGGCGAGTGGTCGCATCGCTCCAATATAGGTGGATCATAAATATAGCAGACGTGAGATGAAAAAAACTGCCGAGGCTTGCGCGTGTGTGAGTGTAGACTTCTGTGAATGGTCTGGAACAGCAACGGTGCAGCTTTGGACAGATGCAACGCACGTATATATACGTGTCTGGGACTCGCTTTGCACGAATGAAAGAGAAAGCGTTAGAGTTTTTTTTTTTTCTTTTTTTTTTTAGGAAACTGCGCGACTTTTATGATGTTATGTCAGTCGCTCGCACGGTTTTCTGTACCATTTTGTCGGTTATTAATGGTTGCCAGTCTGATAAATGAGCTGCTTGCGGAAGGCACGCGAAAAAGGGATTGAGAAGGGTGCGAGTATCCAACATAAAACTTTTACTGTACAGGGCACATAGGCAGGATAGTTGCTGTTGTACTCCCTTCGTCCTCATCGTTCGCTGTAATGTCTGCCGCCTCCAGGAGTTTAAAGGGACAGACCAGAGGCTGCATGGAATACAAGACAAGAGTTAACCCTAAATGCGATATTAATGATTTCACTTGTTGCCACAATCAAAGATAATGACATTCATCAAAGACTGATGTATAATTTGAATCAATTGCATCAATGGTTAGAGGCGATGACTTAATGTATGACCCGAATTTAAATAACTGACACTAGCAGATCATTTAAAAAGTGTTTCTCTCTAAGATCAATTCGAAATGATTCTTTTGAAACATGTTAACATCGTTAATTTAATCATTGAACACCACACATGGATCTATTAGATCGAAGCTGTTTCAAGAAAAACTTGAATTTATTAGAATTCGCCATTTTGGGTCTCATTTAAAATCGCGTAACTTTTATGATTTTTATACGGAGATCTTCCGCCTAAAAAAATCAATTTTTGACAAAGTTTCGCAACGTTTCTATAGGCATTTTAACATAGGAGCTCCCAGACTCATGTATGTCCTTAAAGAGGTGCAATAATATATTTGGTGTTTCAGGGTTAATACCATTTCGTATTACAGTTGGCACAGTTTTCCGGAATATGCTACGGTAAAAATTGACGATCATATATGGCCCGTTCCCGTATACTTTAACGTACTATATACAGTTGGGTCATTGAACTAATAATTAATTCGGAGATTAATTAATTTTCTCTCGCAGAAGCTAACAATAAAATATTGGAAAGGGGAAACATTAAAGGGCTTTAGTTCGCATGAGTTGCAACAGCGGGTACGAGAACATTTCACATATCGCGGAGAACGGTTGCGCGGACCGAACATG
Source organism: Buathra laborator (assembly GCA_934046635.1). Lineage (NCBI taxonomy): Eukaryota > Metazoa > Arthropoda > Insecta > Hymenoptera > Ichneumonidae > Buathra > Buathra laborator. The sequence goes on along the minus strand of OW203895.1, from coordinate 17,201,198 downwards.
CGTGAGTGAAAAAACGTTGTTTTTTTAATTATTTTTTTTTTCTCGTACAGTTCGTGAAGTACATTTGTTTTCGGCAGCACTTCATTTTCGAGGTTTGTTAAATGCACCCGACAAGGACTTTCGTAATTGCCATATCCGCGAGTAGTCGGCTACGAACTGGTTGATATTTTTAGCGCGTATTCAAACGTTTTCGGTCACGTTTCACTTTCAGTATCTGTATGTATCGACAGCAGTACACGGTGACCACGAGAATAAAAAAAAAAAAATCATCCGCGCTCTACGAAAATCGCCCCAATCCACGCTGCGCGCTAAACGAATCAGTATCCGCGCCGCCCGAATTTCAAATTTAGCGTCTCCCCCGCCTGGTGCATGCATACGAAATCGAAAAATTGATATAACAATTCGGCATGTACCTACGCCGGGAGCCAACGCGACATGGGATGCTCTTTCGTTTGAATACGTGCTAAACAATTATTCCCCACGAGGCGAAACCGGAATAGACTGTTCAATACAAATACTGTATGATTTTGATATTCTTTGAAATGGTCGCTTTTTTATAAAAATCGTGCGAAAGATCAGAATAGTATGCAAATGGTGTAGCCGAACGTGGGATAATATAGACACAGCAGTTATATGTGTTGTCGAGTAAACGAAACTTTAATTAACTACCGGAGTCACGAATGGCAAATAAAATTCTTTGACATAACGAGAATCGGATGAAAATTCTCAACCATGAAAATCGAAGCTTTTCAAATTTCATTTCACAGCAATAATTAAGGATCACTGAAGCGTCACGAGGTATAGACCGCTCAATAAAGAATAAATAAATAAAATATTAAATAAATATGTATAATCATAATAATAATATATTTAAATATTCTTTATTACCTAAATAATAATAAAAAGAAATCTTCGTTCGTAATTAATTATTTATTAAATAATATTTGACTTTGACTTTTCGTTAATTTCGTTCGTCGGGGATCCGTTATCACATCGAGAATCGAATTGCTTATTCACCGTCGCGCGCACGTTTACGATCGACAAGGGACGCACGACGGCGAGAGAAAGGATGGGGAATTAAAGCGAGAGACCGAAGCGAGACGAACTTTGTGATGACGAGATGTCATTATCGTGCGATTCGACGAACGGAATGATCTCGCAGTCTGAGCTTTCGTCGTCGAGACACACAGGTCCCGGGGCGTCGTGACCGGAATCCAACGGTATTAATTGGAGTTGGAATGTTATAACGCTTCCTTCCACCCCGCGCACCTTGCTGTACCACTGGCTTTGCAAGGAGACAGGAAACCATCTAAGAACTTGATTAGTATTCTCAACGGTGCGCAATCCCCCCCGCGTCGACGCCCAGTGTGTTCGGCGAATTGTCTACGAGGATCGAGAAGATCGAAGTGGTCCGGGAAACAGACGAGAAACATCCATGTATGCGCATGATCGCTGCAAATTCTCTCAACTTACGCCTATTATACATTAACTTAAATGAGACATTGGCAGCGCGAAGTTCTGCCCGAAATAGACTTCAGCGAACGATCGTATAACTCCGATGAATCTCTAATAAAACTATAAAAATTACATATTACAGTCGCGAAATTTATTCTTCATTTAGCGTTGTAATCTTTTTTTACGCGCAAATTTATTCTATGATTCATTGGGCGTAGTGCTGGACATAGTTTCGTTAAAAAATAATAGTATTTCTATTCTGAAAATTCTTAGTATCTACTGCTCCATGTCGCGCTGAAATTTTTCTTGGTTTCGATTCGACCGCACGAGGGAGAATATTTTACGACAACGATTCCCAAAGTAAAATAGCGAAGTACAGAAATATGCAAACGATTGAATTCCACATGAGCCCAAAGGAATAAAAGTCCGTGGACACAGAGGAGAATAAGAATTAGTGTTGGCGAATTCGATCGATCGGAAGAATCACTAGTTCTTCGATGCGGATCGAGCGAGAAGCTGAGAGAGGTTTTCCAAAGCCGGTAGAAAGTATTGAAGGTACACCTTTACTCCTTCGCTGAATCGTGGCCGCAGAGCTTTTGTCGTTCTCGTGACCGTGGCTACCCTCTCCGGTGACTGTAAGTCTCTAGTCAAATCCTATGCCGATGTCGTGGGTGTAGAACGCCGAATGGTAACGCCGGCTGGTTCTGTGGATGGGTACAGTGCGGTACTGTGAGCTTCCAGAAGTTGGCCGAGCTTACGTGCTCCGTCAGACGGAAGCTAAAAGGGAGAATGGAATTGAACGCGGCGAGAAAGCTTGAGAGACATTTCTGGTGGTGGTTTGGGGGTTCTGCGTCGTTTTGTCGTGCGAAGGTCCGAGCGAGAAGGGTAAAGGGTACATGGAGATAGAGAAACCCGGCCGGTCGGCTGTTAGGCAGATGTAAACGGTACGCTTCATTAACGTGAGTTACCGTCGCATCCATTATTCGCGGTAACCGGCCGCCTAACACGATCCTCCTTGCTCTCCGGTCGTGGATTTAGTAGGTATTTCGCATTACGCGAAAGCCAGTCCCAGCTTCGCCCATCCTCGTTGCTCTTCCGATCTCCAGGTTCCTTTATCGCAGACTGTATCAGTGAGAGTTCAAGCGGTCGAGAAGCCACGACAATTTCGTACTGTATTGCGAACTGACTCTGAGCACTGTAACTGCCTTTTCTTCTCCCAAAAAGGATAATTAACTTTTTGGTTCAATGACAAATCAAAACAGTCCTACGGCCCAAATACTGGTTTTCGCAGACGAAGCACGACGGTGCCGCTTCTATTTGGTGGAAAAAGTAGGAATACACCTATTGAATTCTTTCATTCGCGTTCCCTAATTGCATCGGAGACTTTTCGTTGTCTTTAAAATTATTAAAAATTTGTTGCAAATTAACCACTTTTCAGGTTAAGATTTTTTGCAAATGTTTATTTTGCTTCTCTTTACCATTAGTTTGTCATAAAGGATTTTACAATGTCAGATCCACTGGCTGAAAAATCCCGTTCGTGACAAAGGACTGAGTGAACAAAAGTCGTTGGATCGGAGCACAAGCTTCAGTTTCGATCTCCGGCACGTAAAAGACCTTTGCGTTGACCGTTATTCTTTTCTGCTCTTTTCTATCTTCTCTCAGCAAGGAACTTTAAACTTTTCTTTTATACATTAGTTACTTAAGTTTTTTTCTCCAAGAACCACGTAATGCCCGGAGGACAGCTAATTTCATCATTGTAAGGGTAACAAGTTTTTCAATACTTTGTCGATGGATCTTGCGAATTGTAGCGTAAAAAAAAATTCCAAAGGATAATCCCACCGCGATGTGAGGATTTTCGTTTTACTATAATAAGCCCAACGTGTTATCGCGACCGAACGAGACGAAGGGAGTGGATTTTTTATGATTTCGAATATTCGCGGCTGTACGTCGACGAAACGCGAACGAAACTACAGAACGAGAATTGTACTATAGCGCAGCACTCTATAAGTCATTCACGGGGAAAAGGTGGCCAAGTCGTAAATCAAAGTGTGGCTGGCGATCGGACTACCCTCCGCTCGTATATACCGGCCCCGCGCAATGCATTCGCCATACAGCTACACACGTAGCCGAATGGAAACTTGATTTATGTCGTCATTGTGTACTTGCGAACCGTTTCGAGTGCCATGCGAAGAAGCAGAGACTCGATGCTACGAGCTGAACGAGATGACTCTTGTAGTTTTCAATTCTCGAGGAGTGATGAAACACTGTGAAACAGTCCTTCAAGGAAAAGTCTCCAGTAGGAAAACGACAATAAAAATAGTCCCGAAACACTCGATTCGCAAATTTGTCTCATTGATCCGATAAAAACGTATACCGTCATCGCTATGCATTATGAATAGTCTATCGAAACATTAAGCTGGCAAGAAAGAGACACGTCGAGAGTCAGCAAAACCAGTGAAATTTAAATTCTTTAGCGGAATCAAACGAATATCGAATATGATGATGTGGAATTATATTATCGAACGGTTAGGCAGATGGGTGTGGTATACCTCAACCGCGTCGTCAATAACGACGCGACCGAATTCAGAGACGCCACACAATCGAATATTCGATATTTCAATTACGAAGCAATAGCTCTCCTGTTGACCTCTCCTGATTTGCTTATTTTCTCTTCGCTTCCCACGAGAGCAATGCTGATTCTCATTTTCGTTGTACAGTATCTCGTTACGTAAAAAATTGTTTTACAAAAATTGAAGATCTCTCGGTCAAAAAAGAAGCATAATAAACAAATTGATTTAAAACAAATAGTGAAATAAAATCTTCTATATATTTATGACAACGTTTGTTCGTCCCACCGACACCCCTCACAGAGACCTCTCATTGGCACCCCTCATTGAAACCGAATGTGTGTCAATGACTTTTTTATGAATAGATTATTCAATTCATTTGAATCAACATTTTGAACGGATTTGGCTAAAAACCAACCAGTTTGAGAAAAGAATAAATAAGTGAATTGATTTCATAATCGTTACATAGAATAACACATTTAATATTTTACGAAAAACTATTCTTGCACGCATAACAACGATTTCTCATAAACATTTAATTGAAACCATACATGTGAGCGCGCGAACCACAGTAACCTGCTAGTATATTATAATTCGCTAACAATAAATCCCCCGACTATAAAGTCGGATTTAGTGTCGTTGTGCGTAGAAATCTTTGACCATTATATGCGAATTATGATTTATTATTTCACTCTTTACGTTTTAAGGGGTGAATTTCCATTTTTTTGTAAAAATGAAAATCCCTCCTTAATAATTTTATTTAATAATTTAATACAAAAAACTATTTAAAAAAATCTTAATAATCGTTTCTGAAGTAAAAAGTAAAATCGCATGAACGAAATGACATAACATGACGTAAGGTTACGTATCGTGAGAACAGCTCCCTAACCTATTAGCCGACTCGACGTGACTCGGTACTCACACGTACATTGTATTTTAAGAACGTAGTGGAATGTATATCGTCTATGCGATATTTCCCAACAGTCACGTTTACGATTTTTTTTCCGTTTTTTATTTCTACGCGGAAACAAGAAATGTTGAGAGCACATGAACCAAAACGAATTCTCCAGGTATCAAAATCGATTTTTTATCAGTTTGACAAACATCAGTGACAATCTTTCGATGTGAAACCGCAAAATCGACATCAAACGCTATGGGTTCCGACGAAGTTTGCCCTTTGGGCAGTCGATTGTTAAAAATCAAGAACAGAAAAAAATTGTAGATTATTTTTTGATAGACCACGATGATAGAAACTCTGTGAAAAATAAATGGCTCTGGGTATACGAAGGATGCAGGAGAATCAGCCAAGAAAGGGAGCGTTAAGACGATTCCGCTCTCTATAACTTTAGACATGCATTACACTGAGAAATATGTTTGCAAAGTCATCCGGAACTGCCGATCTTCATGCATTATTCAAGCCGGTAGAAAATCTCTCGCCCCGCAGCTCAAGCCTTTGTGAGAGATCTCTACCGGCGCTTCTCTTGTGTTGCATGTCTACTGCGCCAGTTGGATACGTGTATTCGTTAGAATCCCGAAGAAATCGAAGATTCGCACGTGCAGCTTTCGCACACTTCCTCGTTGCTCTCCTCTCCTCCCTGTTTCCCCCGACAACCCACGAAGAGATGCTTACGGCATGGCCTGGCAAACAAGGTACCATCTCGAAGAACTTTTCTTTATCTGTAAATCGATTTTCGCTGCTCTTCGACATTCCTGCATATCATTACACACGAGAATCGGCACTCTAATGATAGTTTGACAGAATTTTGACTGAATCTCGATATCAAACTTAATCTTTTAAGTATCTCGAATGGACTCGCTAAATATGATTCCAATGGTTCCAATAGCTCCGAAGGTTGATGTGCTCGCGAAAGATGCTGGCAGGCAGGGGGTTGCAATTATTGACGCTTTTTACGATCTATTGCTCACCTCATAAGTGGAACTCTGGCTATTTGTCTGGCGAGACTCCCGTGGGATAATCTCTCAAAAAAAAAAAAAAAAAAATGTTCATACATATATTGCAATAGAATTGTCGATAAACCCGCTTTACTCGAGAATTAATTCATGCAGCATAAATTCTTCATATATTTCGTTTCCACAATCGAGCATCGATTGACTATTTTTGTATACGAAGTAAAAAAGATGAAAATAATCAGCATACTTAATGTAAGCCAAACTGTAGCCAAAAGTTCTGCTATACAATGCAATATAACATACCTACTAATAGAATTCATTATATTGTGCATCGGAGAGCACTTAAATCTAAGTGGTTAACTGAATTACGTTCACGCTACCGTTGCCGTCTGAAATATCGTTTGAATATTATTATGCTAATTCATGAGACGTAGAGGAGAAGAAGATGAAGAAAAAGGAAAATAAGGGTAGGAGTGGTAAGATATAATACAGTAGAGAGGTGGGGGTGGATATTGCACTGTAATACGGAAACTTTTACGAGACTCCGGGTCCCGTAAACATTGTACCCATTATTGTTCTCCAAAGAAATTCTATACGAGGCAACGTGCGCGGTGGAAAGTAATTGCGGCGAATGAGAGAGACTCCGAACGTAAGGATCTTGCCAACAGCTCAACCCCGTAGCTCAGCGAAACGGTCGCTTCTAAAACAGTTGTAACAGCACATCGATGCCTGTGAGTTCGGACAAAGGCTTTTGCAACTACGACGCCCGATCCATTCAGCTCTCTGTTTCGAAACTTTTCCACTTTGCCCTCTCGTTCACTCAATTATGTACATCCGTTCTTGCGAACCGAGGGGCAGAGACGGGCACATCGACGTTCCAAAGATTTCATACATCTTCAACCACGGAAGAAAAAAAAAAAGTTCCCGGTTAAGTACGGAAACTTTTATCGTTCGTAAAAGCGAGCAAAACCTCACTTTTCCGAGATAGGCCGGGAATGAAGAACGATCTACTTAACCTTCCTTGCAGAAAATTGTTCGAATCTCATGTCACCGGGGGCATGTTTACTTCTAATAAAAACCCTGCGAATCGGAAAACAGGATTTTATCGTATTGTTCTATTCGCAGAACTTGGAAACTGATTTTTTCCATCGACATTTACTTTTTTTAAGAAATTTATGCGCGTAATCTGTATTTTTTTTTTTTTTTTTTTTTTTTTTCCAATAAAAATCTTATATTTTGATGCGTGAACACGTTGACAATCGTGATTGATGAAAATGGTAAAGTGCCGCGACATTGCGTTCAACGCATTGATGAATTTTTGCATTTTGGGTTCGTATCATCCCCCCTTCATCAGCGGCACCAACCGATCCTCTCCGAAGTGTCATGAAAAATGATGTTAAAATCCAGCTTTCGACACGAGCAAGTGTATGCGCGTATTAAACCAATCTATGAAAACGTGAGATGAATTTTCACGGAATTGTTGATGACAAAAGGTCGGTTTACCGTGTTACGCTTTGTGCGGGTAAAAAAATTCCCGCGGTAACCCCCGTCCCTTGTACCCTTCTCGCGCGAACTCTCGGGCGTACTGTCGAAGCCTGTCGCAATAACCTGTAACGAAAGCCAATAAATAAAGGACGACTTCTCGCCGCGGAATTAAAACGCATACATCACGATGCCCCGGATATAGGTGAGCCGGCTGTCCGCACTCCCTCAACCCCTCCCGCAACTGCTTCGCGATATCTATGCTTTTTTTTTCCTCCCTATTTCATTATTTTCTCTTTCTATTCGAATTCTGCTGCTGTTCCTGTTGATCCAGCTACGGTATGTCACAACGCCGCCTCTCTTTCCCTCAAATTCCTCATGTTTCCTCGCTCGACTCGTTCCGTCACCGGGAATTAATATCGCCGCGTTTGGGGAGAAGGGGGTGCGTTTTAAATTGCTTGGAATCAATCAGCAATCGGGGAGTACGATCGATATTTCCCGACCAACCCTCCTGTGACGCGAAGACGCATATTTCTCATTGTTCTCTTGCACGTTGTCGTGACGTGTCGATTATCACGTTAATGTTTTTACGCTGAGTACGCTAAGTGATTTTCGTCGAGTACAGGAATTGAGGGACTCGAGTACGGCGTTTCACACACGTATTGGGTGTGTCAATCTCTCGGTGACCCAGTCCCGGTGGCGCCCCGTGTACCGTAGCAGGATATACTCTGCCATCGAAGCATTTCGATGCTGTGCTTCGCATCATGAATATTTAATCGCGTAACGACGCGACGGCGGCGTACCGAGTAGCGTCAGCATCGATACGCGAATACCGAGAGCTTTACAGTCGCGGGGATGAGAACTCGATCGACCATCCGTTCACCCAGCTATCCAGATAACCTCCCCTCGCGCTTCAAGTGTTCCATACGTAAATAGTTGGGTTACAGGTACCGGGTAAATACAAGACATCACCCGGTGCCACTGCTACTGATTCCACACTGGTGACATTGTATGAGGACACAACTCGACGACGGAAATGGAATGCTATCACTCTCACCTCCAGTTTACAATTTCAATGGACTGCATGCAATGCAAAGTGAAAGGGTGAGCGAACGCCTCGCAGAATATTGTTAAACTTTCGTTTTTTCGTCGACGTGAATCGATATATTTTTCAAACGTTTTTGACCCTTCGACTTACCCTGGGAAAAGGGTTTGAAGAAAGGTTTAAGCATTTCCCACTTTTAACCCACCGTCAGCACACTGGAAATTCGAAGATACGGTCGATATTGAAATAAAAAAATAAAAAATTGTTCGCAAGTTCCAATTTTAATTAATAAATATTTTTAATATTTGAACAACCCAACTATTGGCTTATGTACAGACATACACCCTGAAAAGTTTCTCTGATCATTTTTTTTTTTTTTTTAAAGCTCAGAATGCTTTGAATACCGAACCAAAACTTTAAATCCCCAGTGTACAGGTGGGACACTGTGAAAAAAAGAGTAAATTTAATGTACTGGTACTAGAAGTTTTTTTTTCTTTTTGCTTAATTTAGTACATTAGATTCAACATACAATAGTGATGAGAAAGTACTGTAAAAGTAAAGTAAATTATTACGAGTAAAGTATCTCCAGGGTTTTTAATACACCGTATATAAATTTTTCATCATAATCGTACATTAAATTTATCGTACCAGTTTATGCACAAAAACTTGCAGTACCAGTGAATGAAATTTCTAGCAATTTTTTTGCCGTTGTCCCGAGACCAATATTCCTTAAAAAAAAAATATATTTATTAAGCAAATGCTTAACTATGCCAAATACAAATGAACGAAGAAACTTTAATTCTGGCAAAGTCCATTGCCGAAATAATAACGCGTTTCTACAAGCCGAGAAAAAAGTATGACGGCAACGTGGCAAAACGATGGAAATGGAAAATGAATGGGTTAGTTTGCCGTGCGTTGTTCGGGATCAGCCTCGGCTAGCTTCGTACCTTCTCGTTGTTTTCCTTCTTCATCTTTGCCGTCTCGATCTCTTCGGTTTTCGGATCACCTCCCTCCTCCACGGGCCGCATAGTTCCTCCGAACTAATTAACGAACAATTAAAATTAATTTCACGCCGCAGCGAACCGAAGTTATTCGCGTGCGATCGTTGCGCTGCCGTGTTGCAAGGGGAGGGGGGTTAGATTTCGTGCAGGAAGCACGGGAGAATGTATAGTAAACGTACAATATAGTTATACGTATAGTACTACAATTCGGAACATAAATCAGCAGACAACCTGGTATTTCGCAGGCGCGCCAAGCAACGTATATCCAACTATGTGTACGCCATTACGTACGTTTGTACTACTCAGACAGCACGCACCGCCGTCGGTTTCTATAGGTATAGTACTACTATCTACGATCTACGGTAATTGTCGGCTCAGCGTATTACCCCAGCCGTATAGTGTACTCTGGAACCTGGTGGCCTGGTGAACATCATGATCCTGGTACCTAGTATAGTGCGTAGTGTTAAGCGAATATTGGAAATGCAGATAGCCGTAGCCGCCGGACCATCGTGAGAGACCAAAACCTCGAACGACGATCAGTTTCTCGAAGCAACTTGTGATTAGGCTTTGACGTCCGCGAGTGACAGGACAGCTTCTCTTAATGGCATTTTCAATGCGATTTTTAGCCGACAGAAAAGTAGTAATTTTTCGCTTTTCTTCGACATTATAGATCGCATTCGCGAGCCGATAGTTTTAGTTCGTAGACAATCCCGCGTACTGATACGAACAACATCGACAATTAACAGCAAATAAGTGTATGGAAATCACGAAATCTGACCACTCTAAACAACCATTTTTCTCATCTTTCCAACTCACCTATTTTATTATTTACTAGCAGGTTATTGTAGCACGCGCGCTTTGCGCACTCGCATTGCGTTTTCAATCATTTTAACGAATGGTTAACGGTTAATCACTACAAATATTCCTGGGCAGGTCTTATTTTCGGGATTCAGAGGCACTGATCTCAATAATCTGAGTCTGTCGAATGGAGTGTTAGTCTAAGGGACTTAGACTGAATGAGTGAGTGTCCGTGAGCGTCCGTGAGTGCCTATGAGAGCGTCTGTAAGTGTATATGAGTGCGCAGACAGTCATATTTTTTCAGGGACTCTCGTTTATATATATTTATACTAGCTTTTCGTACGTCTATCTGGTGACTACAAAAACCTAATTTGCTTTTCGTCGTCAAAACAACCATTTCGGAGAAAATAGGGAAGGCGATTTTGTTACCGACTGAGTCTGTGCCTCATCCTGTAGCAGTGCGACAGTCGCTATGATTGATGACGACGACCTGCAGTGATTATAGCGTCGAACCGCTATCTCATTATGTTTATAATTATAATTATAAAGCCAATATTAGCCAATATATGCAACACGTGCTACATAAATGAGACGCTATGATCGATTACGACGACCTGAGCGACTGGCGGCATCGACGATTCGTTGAACGGTCGTAGTGTCGAACCGCTATCTTATTATATTTATGATTATAATGGTATCGTATTGGCCCACCTACGTAATGAAGTAAAAAATACTCACCTTCTGATGATTCCGACGATGAATCGGAAGAAGCCGCGTCCTCCTCGCAGTTTACAGCCGGAGAAATGTTCGTTTCCTAGAAAACATTAGAACAAATAATTTAAAAATGTTTATCGTTTGCACTTAATAAAATAAACGAAAAGAAAATAAAGTCACAAAAAAACTCACTCTTTCTTTCGCGAGCGATTCTCGTAAGAAACGACGCCACGCGTCAGCGAATGAGTTGAGATCTTCCGACGAATCTGCGTCGTTTTCGCGATCGGATGTTTCGGACATTTTGAATATCTACAACAAATTAAAAAAATAAACTTATTCAATGAAATTATGTTTTCAAACGAAAAGAAAAAAACAAGCAACAAAATCTTGCACTTTTTTCACGACAAAACCGACGCCACACGTGTCACTTGTTTTTCGGAGCACCGAGAATAGGAAATGGCGCCCGTTAATTTCACGTAGTCACGTCGTCATTGTCGACGACACTTGCTTCTTTTTCTTTTTTTTTTTTGCTTCTTTCTCCGCCGCCGACCACCGCCGCTGCCTCCTTCGAAAACCCCTTAGAGGAACTTAGAATATCTTTGCTTTCTCCTCTCACGCTCCTCCCCTCCCCCCGAAAATATTCTAAGTCTAAGTCCAATAAAAACGAACGCGATATTGGTGAAAATCAATTCAGACAGATCGTGACATTTCGGTAAAATTATCATGCCGGAAATACCGAAGGAAGAGTGTTTTGAAGTGAGAGCGAATGAAGAATTACAACAGCAGTAGCCACCGGAAACGTTAGGGACTGCATTCGAAACTGTGGGAACCATGGAATACGCCGTTCTTTACGACGGTTTAGATGACGATATTTTGGAGGCGGTGGCGCGGTACGAAGAAGAAGCGGAGCGGCGACGCGAAATTAATGAAAGAGCGTATGATTATGGGTATATGACCGGAGTCGTACACAACGTCATCGATAAAGCGTTGCGGAAAGCACAAAACACTGCGAAAGAAAAAAAGCGTACAGAACGGTAATTCCTTCATCCTTTTTCATTGGTTATTTTCGTTTTCTATTTGCGGATTCCTTCATCGCGTAAATACCATTCTTTCCAAATTCTTTCGGGTCATCATCGGAAGGATTTTAAATCACATTTTGGCGTTGAATCATATTTCTATCTGCGAAGAATCCGCAGATGAATGCGCCAATGAAAAAAGATGAAGAAATCCCGAAAAAAAAATTAAAATTAATAATGGAACGATTTTTTGATATATTTTTAAAATTTTTGATATATATTTTTTTTTATATAAAAAGAATATTTTTATTTTATAAACGATTTATTAACGAAAAAAAAATTACAAAACGACGACGAAATGAACGAAACTAACAAACGAGATTAACGGCTATTCGCCATGGACCAAATCAACGCCAACAGCAACAATTGTTGATTAGATGATTGTTGTTGGTTAGTTAATTATTGCCATCGCCGTTGCCATTGTGGCCGAAACAGTCGTTGGCGTGGCTGCCACTGGCTGTTGTGTTGCTGCTGCTGTTGCTGTTGTTGCTGCTGCTGCTGCTACTGCTGCTGCTGTTGTTGCTGTTGTTGCTGCTGTTGCTGTTGATGCTATTGCGGTTATTGTCGCGTCCATTGTTCCCGTAATTGTCGTTCGAGTCGGTACAATCGTCGTTGCAGTAGTTGAATTTGCTGAAATTATTAAATTATTGAATTAAAAACAGCGATTTTTACAACATTACGAACAGTGATTTATTCTAGTTATGTTATTATTTTGTTTATTTATTTGAATTTTTTAAAATTGTTTACTGAACTTTAATTTGGTCGTGTTCGCCGTTGCGCCGAGCGATCGATACCGATTAGCGATACCGATCGATAACGACAAAACCGACCGTTTGCGGTAATTTGGCATGCACCGCCGGCGGCACGACCAAATTAAAGTTCAATGCAAATGCAATGCAAAAAAAAAAAAACAAAGAAATTAAGAATTATTTTACCAATATTTAAAATGTATCGATCTTTGTTTTTATCCTTTCAATAATAATAATTATTATCATCATTATTATTATTGTTATTATAATTGTACTGTTGCCGTTGCATTGTATTTTTTTTTTTATTAACAACTATTATTCGCATAGTACAGTGGGGAAATTCTAGCACTCGATTACGAATAAATCTTTCAATTATACACGAATAATTATTTGTTATTAGACTCCTTTTTCAAGTTTTTCAATTTTTTCTAACATTATTTTTTCATAAAAAACACTTATTAAGCCATACAAACATTACTGACGATCCGCATGTAAGAGTTGCATCTCTTAATAGTAATGCCATTGAAATTGCATCAGCGAATAGCCGAACGTCATGTATGCACACGCGAGTGAGGATCTTAATTACGAATGAAGGGTAAGATGTGACTTTAACAATAGACGCATAGCAAACTCCTGAACTAAGAATGTGTACTTTGCATGGTGACGACGAGAGATTGTTTCGCACGTAGTCATAGAATGGATGGATGAAGCGAATACGAATTGCCGAGTCTTCAATTAGTTTGGAATCTTTGTTAATTATATTTTGCGAAACGCGCGTCGTCGTGGGAGTCTCGAAGAGAGAGATTGGGAAACGCAGAACCGTACGGGGTAAGAAAACCACGACAGGTGGTACCGTTGGCATGTAATACATCTGGGTATTTAAGCATTCCGAGTAATTAAACGAGCTACGAATTTCGGGTTCAGGTATATACGCGCGAGCGTTTCCACGGCGAAGCTTTCACAGCGAATGGTATAACACCAGCACTAGCGCCAGTTCCCGATACGTCTCTAATTGCTACTCACACCGGTTGCAAACTACTCACCCGACACTTACCTCATTCCCAACGTTGTGCGGGGCGCGCATCGTACTGTGATAAATTGCCCGTGGCTTTTCGGAACATACCTAATTGCTCCCGATTTATACCAGAAACATTCCTATTACTTCGTCGTCACGAATACGAAAGACTTTAAAATTGCTTGCGTCCTCATTCTTTCCATCGCCGATGAAACTCACTTCGTGACAGTGTGTTTGTTAATTTTTTGATTCCCTGCAGACAGAGCTTTTTGATCGATAAAATGAAATTAAGATAAAATATATACATTTCGTTGGTTGTCATGTTTTTTGATGTGAGAACATCTTTAGCGCGGCTCTTTTAATGCAAATGTCCTTAAAAAGCGTTATGGCTCGCCTGGTGAAAAAGTGAAAAAATGCGAAATTTCCTCAAAAAGCGTTGCGGTTTCCTAAAAAATTTTCGTGAGTACCCGCACTTTAATCACTACTGTTTTTTTTTCTCAACAGAATTATTGATTTCGCAACTTTTTGAAACATTTTTGGTGCGTTGAGAATGTAAATTTTCAAAAAAAAATCCACCATCATGAGAAAACTCATTTTACAAACCAATCGAAAGAGATCCAATGTTAAATCGAATAGGGAGAACGATTCTTTCATGTTCTGCTTCCGGGACGAACTTTCATTTCATTATTGTCCCTTAATCTTTCGGACTATTCAAGCGTATACACTATCACGTATTGATTTTTAAATCCGTAATCAAATTTGTTTTCTACCCTATTTTCTCTCATACCCCATCTCGATTTACAGACTTTACAACCGATTCTACGCACATAAACCTGATATACGAATGTTGACTTCCCAGAGGAACTTTTCTTCTTTCATCGAATTCACGATTCACCTATTCCGTTATCCCTTCGACATATCGTTTCCCATTCAATTTTCTAAATTCTCCTTTTGTTTCTCTTTGATAAAATTCCTCGCTTATTGGGCTCTGTCCCTTTGTCACGTGACCCTACGCAATTTAATTTTCAAATGTTTCAATAGAATTCTTCGGTAATCTCGTTCCCGTATCATCTGACGTATACTGCCTGTGCCATTTTTATTTTCTACTCCGGTATTCAATTTTCCAAAAGATGAGTATACGTGAAGGGGAAATAAGTCAAAAGGGGAGTTTTTGTCGTGAATTCTTGTCACGGGGGATATAATACTCGTATCCAACTAGCTGGCTCACCGAGGTAGATATTTACTTCGCCCAAATACACAATCCCAAAAGAGAGGTTCAAAGTGCTCGTAAAGGTGATGTCGGCTGGGATCTTCTGCGGCACGCCGGGTGTACCAACGGACTCGGTGTCGGTGCTTGGCGATGTTGCATCCTGCGAGCTTCCCGGCGGCCACAAACCCCGGTGGTTTCACTCTCACGAGGTTATTAAATCTTTTATTGCCAACTTCGCTAAACTCGAGGCTCTCGACAGCCGTCCCATCTCTCGGCTTCCCTACACACTCCTTCTCGTTGGCACTTGTGTTTTTTTTTTTTCACGATACACTGTAATTCGCAATACCGCGGCGCGAAAAAGCAACGGAGATAAAGTGAAAGCTATTTTCGTGACTTTTCACACGCTACTCGTGTAATGAGTATTCCAGGGCTTCGGAATCACTTTTTTCACGACATTTTGAAGCAATAACCGAAGCAAGTCTATTATTCTATGGTTATTAAGATTCAGGTGAGTGGAATATCTACCGTTAGACTAAAAACTGAATACCGATTTTAATTCGATAACAAATGATCGAAGCTGTATCGCTATTTTCATCTTATCTGTACGTAATGTTGTTTAAGTGGTTTCAATTATTTATCCGGTTTTTAATAAACGTAGTTAATTACATTATCATATTTAAAAAAAGGTAATTGAAAAGACCAATCGTATAATACCAGGATATTCAATAACGCTGGTTATTTCGCTTCAAAAGTAGATTTTTAAAGAATGTTTAATATAAAAATAAAAAAAAAACAATATTTTTTAAAAGAAAAGACAAATTTTCATATTTAACGAAAGTATTTCTAATAGTGTACTACGAAATCATCCCTTTAAAATTACAATGGCCCGACGACCGTCAACCAAAGAATATGCAAAAAAAATAATTCATAAAACCACTCGAAAGTTTTATACAAACGGGTAATCACTGGACAAGACATTACGCCAAACCTATATCCATATAAATAATATGCAAGAGTTAATATAATCCTATAGAGAAATGATAAACGACGTAGATATGTCCGGTATTTTATTTTTTAAATTTTTACCGTTGATACGTCCGGTATGGAAAGCCTTTCGTGTGATTCAGTGCTAAATCTCAGTGGACCGCAGCAATAGGATACCGTATATACTGTATATATATCTCGGCTAAAGTACAGTAGCGTTTAGAGTGGCCAGTTTCGGTATGCATATAGTGCAACACAGTCGGAAGCTTCGCAACGGGGAATACCCGTCGAAGTTATACCGTTTCGTGCCGAAGCTGCCTGCCAGACTCTCGGTAATTTACATACAAACCATATTTCACTCGCTGCGGTACGGCAGCGGCAGGCAGGCGTCGCGCATCATTCGGCAATGTTTTAATACACACGACGAGGCCGCGCGCGTTCGCCAGCGTGCGCTGGCAGAACGTTGGGTTCTCGGTTTGACGTGCGGTAACGAGTACAGGCCGCATACAAAGCAGGGCGCGAGCTTTACTGCGGTGTGTTCTTGCATTGAGTAAACCTATACGTGCACAGCTGTTCATTCGTACCGCGACCGTGTGGCCATTGCGCGTCGGAGACTCAGCATTGCGAGGTAAAGAAACGAGGCAAGAAAATAAATTTACTTCGACCAGCGAAACACGTGCGACCAGTAGCTCGAGAGATCTTAGTCTCGCCTCGTCACAGCATCTACTCAGAAGATTCAAGTAACACCGAGGAATCCTTCTGAACATTTCCGTCAAGATTTCTGGACTACCGTTTTCTTAATTAAAGGAAATTCACGGAGAACAAGCGAGACGAATAATAATTCTAGCGCACTCACGAAAGTTTTACGGAGTGTTATTACGCAAAAACCTTTTCTTACATCCGTCATTAAGAATGATTAGATATAACCATTAATTCATTTTAAAACTATATAATATCTTATATACTTTCAAAATGTTAAGTTACCATATTAACAACCATTTCACGAAGAAATTTCGCAACAAAGTCGCAAATGAAATAAAAAATAAATATTGATTCGTTTTTCGAGTTTTGCAACAAAGTGGACATTCCGAAAAATCTGCGATCGAAAAAACATCATTACAAGTTCCTTGTAATACAACTCCACTCTGTTCCATTAAAGTTGTGTTGATCTCCTCTATGGAAATTAAGTACATACTGAAGTTGAGACATCTACAAGATATCAAACTTTTTGTCGCGAGATATATAATTTATGTATTTATTATTATTATTATTAGGCGATAATACGGCCCGTAACTATACATAGTTTGAAAGTCAATGAAATTTCAAATGTCACGAAATTATATTTCCATTATCCCGTCGTACGAAAATGGTGATAAGATCCCGCGAATTGTGAACACTGAAGATACGGTGTCATTCAACTTTCTGTGTCTCGAAATTTCAAAGTTCCATCCAACATATCGTTCATTGCTCCGTGAGTTGCAGGAAGAATGCACTTCACTGATGTCTAATGTTCGCTGGTTGGAATAAACTCGTGGGACGTGAGAGAGAACGCCGAAGCGGACTTCTCTTTCCTCTTCTGTATTATCCATGTATCGGATAAGAAGCTATCGGGCCGACTAGCGGAAAATCCGCAGGAAACGCAGAGCAGCTGCCTACCTCAGCACCAATAGAACCGAGTTGTAGCGAAAGGCACCCAGTGCCACGCAAAAGCGAGAGACTTCTTTGGAGATTTACGTCAGGTTATATATTCCGGGCGGGTAGAATACCCCAACCCTCGGTTGCTGGCTTCTGCTTCGGCAACTTCCCTCTTGAACTATTCTGCACGCTTGGATGGTGGGGTCTGGAAGGGAGGGGTAGGGAAGCAGGCTACAGCAACTTCCGGAAAGGAGAAGGAATTCGCGTTCGCGTTTTATCCTTACGCGCCACGACAATTGCCAGACGTGAAACTGATTCATACCAACCGAGATCATTGTTCTCAGTGACGTATATTACTCGCTCTCGGCGGGATTGCTGGGCTCTTCTATGCATCTCTCGTCTCCCGTGAAACTATCCCATACTTCCCGCCCTCTTCCTTTCCCTCACTCGCGCGTGAAACGCGAGTTGCATTCTCCAACAGGTATGTCTGTAAAGCTTCGTTTATACTTACACGACCGCTCTTACTCGACTTACTCAAGACAAGTGCATAAGGTATCTCGACAATCACATGTCAAGATAACCTTGAGATTCTTGAAGTATCGTGTAAGAATTCATTTTATTTGTCTGCTAGGCACAGGCGCGACCACTTGCTTTTTTTTACTTTCTCATCACAGACGTAGTATGGAAAAAGAGAAAGTATTGCAACCGCAAAAAAAATAGGGTGAATTTTAGGGACTAAATAACTCATTTCAACGTTTTAAAACTAAAAAACAACCTTTTCTCACTTGTATCTTCATCATTGTGGCCCAATCATCTTTCACGACCAGAATAGTTGTTTTTACTGTTAAACTATGTTAAAACATTGATTTTCCTCATTCGTCTGTCTGTTTATATGTATTAAATTTTCTGGCGTATAAACAATATCTTTCCGCAGACATAAGTCAAAACTATGAAACTTGATATGCATGTTCTACATATGAAAACTGAGGTTCCTATTGAAATTCAGATTTTTTTGTCAACATTCTCTAACAGTTTACCTGAAACGTGAAAAAAAAAAAAAAAAATGGAATAAAACTCCAAAAAACATTTTAAAAACTTCAAAAAAATATTCAAAATACTTCAAATATATTCACGAATAAAGTTTTACTAAAATAATCCACAGAAAATGACTTTCTGTTCACCAGTTTCTTCTCCACCTCGTAGAACGCAACATAAAAATGTTTTTGTGTTATACACGCATATACAGTTTTTATCACAAACACAATGTTTCATTGTAATAAAAATCATTGAGTGAACTAAAAATATGCACACTACGTTCGTCAATAACATTAATAAAAAAAAAAATTACGACAAAACATCGCGATCTGTCAAACTTTTGTAGTATATATTTCTAAAGGTAACGTCTATAGGTCGAACTCCAACCGCAAGAGGCGTGATCGGCGCCAAAAGTTCGACTCGCCACCTATGGTTTGTAACATAATGTTCAAACATTTCAGCGGTAAACGTAGATAGAAAGTGATCAACAAAATTGCAATAAAATTTGAGTTACAATCATGATGACAAAAGTCGATGCCTTCGAAAACTCACATTGGCCCTATCGGATAACGACATTTTTAAAATTCCCTCCCCCCCCCCCTCCCTTCTACAAACATACATCTCAAGAAAATACTAACTTCACGCCATCAACAATTCGGATGAGAAAATCACGAGTTGCAAAACGCCAGTAGCAACTGCTTCGTGTCCATTTTTTTTTTTCTACGATCATTTCGACGTCGAAAGATATTATACAAACAATCCAATAGTTAATTGAAAATAAAATTTATTCATATTATTATTAGTAGTTAATGATAATTTCATTATCAATAATAAATAAATAAAATAATAATTAATAATAATAGTAAGGATTAATTTCACTTGCATCGTTACTTCTATTGGATTGTATAATATCTTCAACGTAATAATAATTATTATTTTGCTATTAATATTATTATTACAAAAAAATGTGTGATTTATCTTTGAAAAAAGTAATGACCTATTTGGCGAATAGTAGAAAAGAGTTTTAACAGCATTTACATTATTCCCGCGTAAAGCCGGTAACCTTAATACCGTATTTGCAGTTAAACAAATTCTCGAACTCTAGTACCGATTCGAGCGAAGTTCATGTCTCGATTAACCGCAGAAATGGGAAGTTTTCGCATTAAATCACACCTCTTGTATTATTATAGTAATTGGAAGTAATGTTTTCATTAGTTTGGTTGATACGAACTTCTGCAGATTATAGTCAATGAATCATACTCAATTATAAATTCCGTAGCCGATATAGTAACAACTTATCAGGAATCCGCGATCGTAAGCTGCTGTACACGTGCTTTCGCGTGCGCAATAAATTGTCGAAGCAGTTTCCAGCAGTACCGCTATATCGGTTACAGTTGAAACCGCACAAGGAGTTGGCGAATTTAGTGGGTCTGGAAAAAGCGATTCTCGCGTGCCCGGTGTAAATACCCGTTAAACGAAATCATTGGGAAAAAAGTGCGACGAAGTTTAGTGCAGAGGTCGAGAGGGTTGCGCGGGGGTAACGGGAACCGTGAATCATCGTTTGGACTCCATTAACGTGAGTAGTTTTTCTTTTTTTTTACGATTCCAAAGGAACAGAGGCCAGTTGTCTCTCTCACGTTTTTTCTACATTTTTTTGCCTGAAAAGCTATGTATATTATAGCCAAGACGATACGGAAAGATGTCATCGTCCGCTCAGAGTCTTTGATAAATTGAAGCCCAGGAACCTAGCGTAGGCTCCTAGCTCCGTTATACCGGCGAGAGGGGCGAGGGAAGAGGGAGGGAGGGTTTCTGAGACTGTTGCTGCTGGTCTGCTTGCCTCCGGAAAGTTCCTCGAACAGCTTTTATTTATGCAAACGTTATATACAGAGATACATTATTTACTCACCCGAGAAAAATCGGCCGTCTACTTTCCGCGACGCTCGAGTTTCTACCGACAATTTATATTCGTCGTCTTTACATAGTCGTCATGGTGAGGTATGAAAAGCCGCTACCGCTGCCACCGCGTCTTACGTTAAGGTGAAGTGCCATATCTCGGTCGGTAATGAAAACCCGTAATGTCCTTTTTTTCAAGGACGATGGAAACTTTGACGTTGAAGGAAAATAGGATCCCATTGCAAAACTGATGGACGCCTTAGGATCCACGGATCCTCTTTCCATCGGACGCAAAAGTTTCAGCAGCGTAGAAAAAAAGGACATTACAGTTTACATTACCGACCGAACTCGGGTTGGGAGGTGAGAGGTAGTGTCACCTCACCTTAAGGCAAATTTTCATGGTTAAAAGTTTTTCTACATTATACCTTCGATGAACATTATTAGTTTCGATATTCACGCATTGAATGCCTTTCGGCCACTGTATTCGTCTAACTTTAAAAGAATCATTTTTTAAAATTTCACATACTACAGGTTAGTATACTTTACAAAAATCATAAAATGAAACGAAAAAAAAAAGTTTAAATGTAATAATAATAATTGCTATTATTATTATTATTAATTATGCATTTATTATAAAATGATTATATCAAAAGATCATTTTTTTAAAGTATTCGTTAAGTACGCATATGTTACTTAGTCACAGATATTTCAAAAGCGTGTGAGAATTTTTCGTAATTTCCGCGAGTTCCAGTTTTTTTTGCATCCTCTCGAAGTTGGCGTAGAATTTCCTGATCGAATCTCGCTAACAGTTTAGCGATTCACCGTGACTTTTCCGTACTCGGAAGTGGAAAATGCGCCAGCACCGAGCACCGGTAACAGCGAGAGGTGCTTTCGAATCACGTTCGTTCGCGGACGTCCTACCGTGCGAGCCACGACCGCCACCATAATAAAGTGCTTGGCGAGGGTGAATTTTTCTTTTACGTTTATTTCTCCACCGCTAGCTGTTTTTACCCTCGCACACAGCTTCGAAACTGTCTTTTTTTTTTTATTTAACGGGAATGAACAAAAAAAAAGAACGTGAAAGAGCGTAGAAGAAATTGAGGGTGTCGGCGTTGAACGCATGCTCTCTGTACTGGGCAAACGCGAAATGCGGGCGAATGGTATCGGTCGAGCAGAGAGGTTCCGGGTCACGATAAATCACGACAAAGGTAAATTATACTTTGCAATTCAATACTGTACCTCTCTTCTTTTCTATCGCTCGATCTTTCTCCTTCGCTATTCTATTTTCGCATTGTAACCGAAACATCTCTTTCTTCGTTCTTTGCTCTCGCGAATTTTTCGATTCGTATGCCAGTTCTCTGAGGGTGAAACATTCATCTTTCTATCTGGGATTTGGATCGGTGCTATCCACCACTGTGAGCGGAATACGAGACTGAGGTTAATTACACCGCATCCCCCTGTAGGCGGTCCAATGTTCTCAAGACTGGTTGAAACATTTCTGACTTTATCTCGGGAGACATACCGAAATCGTTAAGCGACTATGTCCTCGTAGTTTCCATCACTCTATTGAGCAATCGAGTTCAAAGAGGCTCGCTTTCTATTTTCCAGCTTCTTTTCTTCGGCATTCAAGTAACGGACGTAGTGGCTCTCGTACCATTGTCAAAGAATTTCTTTGATACTCTTGGGAAGGAATTTGGTGTTTTGTCGAATGTACGATATAGCACACGGCACATTGTCTTCGCAACTCTTTCATGTTTTATTCGTCTTTCTTTAAAGTGACATTAGAGAAATGCGACGAATGGAATCGGAGATGGTAAAAATGGTCGACGGTGCATAAGGGAGGCCGGCGATAAAATTACCGAGCAGCGAGAGGAAAGCTTCGAGTACACGGCTTCGGTAGCCCCATTTAGATATAAAAAGATGAAAAATGGTGGTACCGAGACATTCAATTTATTACGGTGTACGTACAGATATTTAATCCAATTAATAATCATCAGACAGCGTGGTCCGGGAACGCCACATCTATTTTTGCACCTTTTTAACATCGCACATAGAGCGGGAAAGCTGAAAGGCTGAAAAGCCGGAAGGCGTTGCCGCGAAACTTTGTCAAAAATCAATATTTCCGTGTTAAATTATAGGTTATTAGAAATGCCAGAATGTAAAAATGATTTCAGTTCCGTTTTGAAGGAAATGTAAAATGATTTTTTTTTTGTCAAATTCAAAAAAATTTTAAACAGCTCGGGTCCTGCATTACTATTGTGTGGTGATCGAGAGTTAATGACTCCTGGAAGTCTCATTGACCGCACTGAATTCCGGAAACCGATTTGGAACGCTCTCGTCGATTCAACAACAGCTCTTCACAATGTGGCATTATCGTGATTAATTGAATAATCATAGAACCCAAGCAAAACCGTGAGCGTGAAAACCGCGTCGCGGCACGTTTATCAATTCACCGGATTTTCTCACGCTTCCTCGATTGACATAACAATCACACTGGATTTTCATCGTTAATGCAGCAGCGGCTTCGGGGAATGCGAGAGATCGTTGTAACAGCCATTGCTCGCTCTGTTCTGTATGCTTCATCAGTATATATATACATCAGTAGTAGCAGATGAGTTGAGAACGAAGAGTAGGCTTTTCGATAAAACGCATTTGCGATGCGAACGCGAACGAGTGCCCGAAAACCGCAAATTCGTGAGTGCATGCGAGTGCACTTGAGTTCGGTTGCAAGTGATTCAACGCTCTCCGCATGCAAATCCATCTGCTCGTTAAACAATTACGTTTCAACATTCGAGTAAAAAAAAAAGAACGAAGAAATGCGAGTGGCGTTGATCATAGACGATCGGTATTTTCAGATTCGCGGCAAGCGCAACGTTATTTCCAAGTGGTAAATTAATACAATCGATTTATAGTTCAACGCATATTAAAATATGGACGAACGAGCACATAATTGTAAATCGAACCCCGATAGACGATCGTTTGTGGTACGACTCGCCTGTTTTGGCCATCCAATTAACCGTGAACCTGTAAAATACAAGGATACGTGATCGGCTCATCGAACTAACCAGCAAAGAGCAGAGAATTATCGTTAATATAAATCGAGAATTATTCCTAGTTTTGGCAATACAAGCAATGCTCACATACGAGATTGCGAAACGAAATATGGAACATACATATAGCGAACAATTGGCATTACTGTAAGCTATGTGTTACAAATGAACTGTCGACCTGCACTTTGTTTTTTCATACTATCGATGTCGTTATCAGCAAAAGTCTGGTTGTATGTTTCGGTTGTCTGGTTGTAATAAAAACGTGTAAAAAGCCGCAAAAGTAGAAAATAATCGCGTCGTACTTTTAGTCAGATCAGTGTGCGGTCGCTAATTGGTGGAAGGAGACATTCGATAAGGAATCACTACCGATGGCGAAATCGTTTGTTTTCATTGGGCAGCGAGCATTATTTTATTTTTTTTTTCACTAATCGCTTCGGTTTTGATATTCTAACATTCTTTCTACATACAGTCTCCCTGATGATAATTTTCTGTTGATGATTTTTCTCGTGAATATACAAAAGCAGTCGCTGAAAAGATTCGCTGCATCTTGGGTCTTCGTGTCGGATCGAAATTCCATAAAATTAAAGGGATAAACGGCATTTATTAAGCTTAATTTCGAATCGAAGTTAAGAGGACCAATTAATGACTTTATAAGCAATTAGCCGACATTAGTACCGATTGACAAAACCGCACTATGATTTATGCTGCCCTTCTGTGGTTGCTGAATAGATCGGAATACAAACAACCCTTCCTGGCCATCATTCATCGCCGCCTCTCAAAATACGGGCGGCATGAAAATAGCCTGAAGGATAGATTAATGCGTCTGTACCAGAGCTTTACTTCGTTATACGGTTAGATTCTGCACAAACAATATATAGCGAAGTATATAACATTTCGTACGACAGGGGCGTATAGTAATAATAACTATTCCAGGCTTGTGCGCATCTCTCCAACCGTTTCCGGCGGGGCTTGCCAATTACTCGGAACTACGAACTTGGTTGAGTGGATCTGTATAGGCCAAAGTTCGATATTTTGACCGCATCGTTGGGGCCGATTAATATTCATATACGACGAGATTACACAATATTGTACGAGCGGTCACACCCGCCGCTCTCTCTGATCGCGTAAACATATTATACAAAATGCGTTGGACCGAGTTAATCCAGACTCGTCCGTTCTTTACAGTACCTATAGTTATTTTTTTTTTTTTACATACACAACCACCATCATCCGGCCATAAACCTTAAACGAAAGTAAAGTATCGCTGTAGGATTATTGTTTGACCTTTGATTAATAAATCTTTATTTTATTAGTGTAATATAAATTTTATGAAACAAGACATTGCGATGTATATTGATATTTTATCGAAATCGTGAAGCCGGTTTTTGTAGCCGATAGGAATCAGCCATTTTCGATAGAACTAAGATAGACCCAACCGAAACCACCTAAATGCGCGCGTGTTAATGATCGATCAGTTGTGCGATAAGAACATAACCTGAAAGAGCACGAGGAGTGAAACGTGGACAACCGTTAAAATGAACTGTATACTGCGATGTATGCAAGATTCAGACTTTTTATATTTAAAATTCGAATCTACAACCTTTTATGGAAATAAAATATACCATATTCCGTCTTATTATATAATTCACTCTCTGTCAACACGCATATTTTTCAGATCCGTCTGCACACTGGACTATGGCCGTGTTTTTGTAATTCAACCGATGCGTTCGTTTTTTCGCCAGATGCGTGTTTCTTTTCAAACCGAGCGTTCTTTTTGCGCGTTTTTTTTCTTTTAGCGATTTTAGAGTTCGTCCATATGGGACGGGTGGGAATATTAGATCCACCCGGTCGGCATGACAGATTAATAAAAGAACGCGAATGTTACATCTTAGGTATACATCTGGTCAATTCAAATTTGATATTTGCACATATTCGCGCCTCGACAATTCGATTTAGCCTGATTTTTCAATATTTAAATAGAAATAGCACCACGGATTGGCAATGAACGAAGAATTACTTCCCCACCCCCCAGTAATTAACCCCCCAGGGGTGGGATCCCAAACGAATGTTAACGCAAACGCAACGCAAACGTAACACTACGGTGCGATCTCTGTATCTCTGTCGAACCCACGTGAGCGCCAGTAACGGTATCTCTCTCGCATTTGATAGATAGCGTTACGTTTGCGTTGCGTTTGCGTTAACATTCGTTCGGGATCCCACCCCAGGTGACAGAAACGGATGAATTAAAGAACACACCGGAAATATAAAAGAACGCCGTGGGATCTATCGGAAATAAACCTAAGAGTCATCTCGTAACGACGCGAACGACAAAACGGATGAATAAAAAAAATCGGGGTATCTGTTCAAAGTATTCGGAGCTTTCAAAATTTTTTTATCGGTGTTATTTTTCAAGGCTTTTCGATATGTAACCCAATAATTGATAAAGTTAAATATTAAACATTGATATACCGTTGAGCATACATCAAGAATACGTCACGTGAATTCAAGTTTGTCCAACGTTAGCGTGGCTTGCTCATTCGTAAGCCACAACAAAGCTTTCATGCCCGCTTATTTCGCATCGTGTCTCGCTTCGGTCTGTTCGCCGAATCATTCATACTTAGCGGAATGTGCTGGTAGCCGCAAGCCTGACGTGCACGGAATCGTTCGACAACCGCAGAGTCCACCTATATAGCGATATGACATCAACAGCACCCATGTTCCACATACGATCGGCCGGAATTCCGTCACACACGGCGAGGGGGCGTCGGGGCATGGGCTGCGTCCATGGGTTGCGAAAGGGATTCAGGATACGACAACGATATTCATGCCCAGTCGCGTCGAATCGAATGAATAATGTTGTTCACTGTCACACACCCAACGGAATTAGAATTCCACGAGGATTTTGTTGAAGATAACCTACCAATACGAAACTATGATCCCCTTCGATCTTTTCGTACCCCAAAACTTCGCGTTGAGTCTATCGAATCTTCGGAATGGTGGAAGGAATCAACTCCTGCATGCGGGTCGATGTAGGTCGAAGGAGTTCTTGCGGGTATATATTTTCGCGGTTTTCATTTTGCCAAAAGCCCTTCTCGTCGGTATAGATAAGTGAGTATTATACGAAATGAAGATTCTTCCAGAATTTCTCGATGGAAACAACCCTCCTCAAGCTTCTGTACACCTTTCCAAGTTCCGTGTATCGTAGCGTAGGTGTAGCAACTACGTATAAATATAGCTATATCTAAACAGCACACTATACTGTACTATACTGTACAGTATACATTCGACGATGGTGGAACCAACTCCAGTTCTTGCCGCTCGATGTTCTGGCTCTACTGCTTCTGAACATACAACGACGCAGGAACCTGCCTCCCCCTCACATACCCACACACGAATCCAACCAAACTAGCGTACGAGAGCTTGAGAGGAACGATGAGAATTCGTTGGGAAAACATGGTCAAACGCTCATTGGAATTCTGTGCTGACCCGACACGTCGAGCAAGTCGCTTGCGAGTGAGCAAGCTCGCCTCGCTTCCGCTAGGCTATTGGTCTCGTCTGTGCTGAGACGACAATGCTGCGCTCGGCGGATCCGGTGCTACCGTTGAACGTACTTGCTACAGCGGACAGTAAATTATTTTCGTTTTATCAAAAGCGTCGAGAGAAAATCTCGACACGAAAAGCTGCCAGGCTTATTCGATCATGTGGGAGATAATGGAAAGAGAAGAATGAAACAAAACAACATCAAAAAAAAAAAAATTTCCAATATTGATGGAATCGAAACCAGTGTATGGCGTCATTAAACTTTGAGAAAACTGTTCAATCGCATAGAGCTTATTGTACGAGAGCCAAACAAGCTTTATGGTAAAAAAATCAATATAGTAACGCTGTATTACGGTCGAAATTTTTGTCCTCTGACTCGCAATCTTTCTCGGCGCTGATAAGGTAACAAAAATAATAATAATAAATACAAAATAAACATTAAAAAGTAGTTTTTGAAATTTGTACTAAATCCGTGTCGTTAACTGTGATGTTTACCGCAGTTTAGATTACATAGGAACGTTCTATTCTTATTTACAGGCATTTTATAATACTTTTAGTCACGTTGCTTGTAGCATCTTGCTACTCCTGACCGACTAAGACATTTTTTTCTTTTTGTCAATCTGATTTTTTTCCGTAAATTAATTTTCGTCATATTCATTTCGTTCCAATAATTTAATATTCCATATTAATCATATGCTATTACTTATTTCTTTAAACTTCTGATGGCTATTAAAAAAAAAAATTCTTAAGAAAATCATACTTTTGAGGCAATAAAACATAAATTTCTCTCATTGTGCTGTTAGGACAAATAAATCGTATTTCCACTGAAGTTTGATAGTCCATATTGTCCAAATACCTAATTTATTCCTTTATACATAACCTCACACTTCACCGCAAGCAAATTCTAATAGGATTCTCGAACGCTGTGACTCGCAATGGGTTAATCATCGCGTTACGTAGATTATCTTCTCGTTTATATACGTGACGAAAGGGTCGTTGAACTCGTGCGATTTAGCGACGAGAGTATAGAAAATTTTGCGCATATATTTCATAATACATCGGGGTAACTGGGTACGATACAGGTATACAGTCTGCGCTCTGATAATTCTCGCTGCCTAGCAGATGTTACAAGTTAAAGCGAACACAGTATCAGTGAGGTAGTTGGGGTAGATCAGCAGCCGGCGTGCTATGAACACCGTGAGTTGAAGCTTTCCATGCGTCCCCTGGTGTTAGAAGTATAGTAGAACGTAGCGAAGGGAAGTGGAGCAGGGAAGCTCGCGAGGAAAAAGCTTTGCGAACTAAATTACCGATATTATCGCGTGCTCGCGCCAACCAGGGAAAGTGAAGCGTTCAAGTGGCATAGGAAATATTGCGCGGTGTCGAGAGGACGATAGAAGGATATATAGGTATTATATACGTGGGAGTATGAGAAAACGTGTGCAAAAGGGACGTAGTTCATATTCATGGTAATTGACGTAGCTGCGGGCCAAAACGGGCACGAGATGTCGAGCGTACTTTATAATTAATTCATTGGAAGTAAACTTTCGGCTATGTATCCCTGCATATATGTACTACATAGACATAGAAAGAGACCACCAGAGCATAAGGAGAGAGTGAGGTCGGGTGAGGTTTCTGTCGTCTAGTGTTAACCGGAGCGGTACGGACTGCGGTACTGAATACATCGCAGATCGACCACATTTCGGTGCCATACGGACCCTGGCTTTGCGACGTCGTCGCTTCGTCCGTGCAACATTCCCGATTCGAATTGGGGAATCTCGATGAGATTTTACGACGTTTTGAATTTCGGGAAAATTGTCTGTCGCTTCGGTCTCGAACCGAATAGATCGAACGAGTTTCGATCTTTTCGTCTATCTTGTACGGTGAAAAATGTTCAATTTCAAATGATATTTTTTTCAAGAGTTTGTTCACACCTTTTATAGATGAAGAAACTATGGAAAGATATGTATATTTTAATTTATATTTTTTAATTTTATTTATTTCACTCAGTGCGAAAAAAGCAGTTTTACGCACGCTTCGCGCGCGTATAACCCCCATTTTTACACGTTGTAAATTTAAAAAGTTTTGTACTATTCTCGTGCAAAAAACTGTTTCTTAACTCATGTGATTGCAACACTCGTCAGAAAAAGATTTTTCGCACTTGTATCGTAATGTACGATCCAATGATGGAATTGAATGATTTTCGAGGTTTCTAGAAAATGGAAACTCTATTATCTATAAAGATGTACGGTGAATTGTGCAAAATATACAGTTTGCTACAGAGTAAACTTGTACTCACTACTTATTGAAGTGAGCACCCGCGTGTGCGTCGTATATTCATACAAGCATCGCACTCCACACTACACTGCACGATCTCAGTGTGTACACGGGACAGAGGGACCAAACAAATTACGCAAGTTCAACGGGGTATCCGTGGAGAACACGACGAGAACCGGGAACAACCCCCACCTTCATCTCCTCGAAGTTTACCGTGTCGACAGGCATCCCACCCATCCCTCCCCCTAACGACCTGCTCGCACGGATACATATACTTTCTGCAATAATGTTCCTACATTAAACAAATTTGTGTACATTCCATTTTTTTTTTTTTTTTTTTTTCGTTTTTTTCCCGTATGTGAGGTTTATTTTTCAACGTTAGTACACATGGACTATTTATCCAGAGCGAAGCGATTTTCTGAATAAATTTTCTGAAAAAAGTATTTCGCATCGAATGGAAAATCTAATAATTATACAGATCGGTGGATAGCGTTAAATTGTTGGAATACGGAATGGAAATATTTGATTTTTTTCAGCCCTTGCAAAGGGTACATAAGATAGGCACATAGCATATCCTCGGGGTATAACACAGTCCACAGGGTGAGTTCCGTGTACGATAGAGACGATCAGCCCTTTTTATTCTCGATTTCGGGCGGAAATTGAATTTTCGAAGTATACGCAATTCGCGATGTGAGCAAACTCTTTTCTTTAATAGACTCCTACGGCTGTAAGCAAAAGTTGAACGGGTATGGTAGCTGAGGGAGCGGACAAGGTTGCTAGAGACGGCTAAGAAAAGAGGATGAAGAAGGGTAGTAAAGTCCGTAAAGTTTGCTACTATAAAATTCTACTTGTTTGTCCGGGCAAGCGACATAAATAAATCATACGTTCATGTAAATCGACGGGGCGCCACTATACACACGTATACATACGCGACTCACCCACCATCGACGATGCCGCCCGCCTTGTGTTCCCGCTGTGCATCCTTTTCGTAGCTTGTACTATATATCCGAAGTATCGCAACTGCCACACAACGGAAAGTACGTCGGGAAGCGTGCTAGTATCTCTAAATAATTCGTGCACGAGATATACATAATGAATACGTGATAAACTTGATAGAAGTTTCACCGTTGTCCTCGTTGCCCAATAACTCTACCCACTTCGCCCTGAACGTTCAACACTCAACTTTACCTCAACAAGATATTTATCGTCTAATGTATCTTCCGCTTCTCTGACACGCACTTCCCACCAATTTTTTTTATAATAGGTTGAACTATCTTCCGGTAGCTTAAAATGATTAACCAGGAAACATGTCTGACGCTTTAATGAATTGGAAAAAATTATTAGTTGAAGTAGCAAGGATTTTTTTTTTTTTTAATAGGAAAAAGAACATTTTTTTTAATTACCTGAACTCATAGATAGCCATAGAAAAGCGTTAATAAAAATTCTTATAGGTGCACCGAACGTCGAACAAAAATGCCATCCCATTAAGTTTAGAATCGTTCTATCTTAAATAAATAAATTAATAATAATATTAAATTAATAATAATAAGAATAGTAATATTAATAAATAGAAATTAAGAATGAAAAATATATGGAAAGATCAAATAAAGATGTGTGTACAATGGACACGTTGCACATTCCTCGGAACGGCAAAAGATCGTGTGTTCAGTTCCCGCACCTCGAAGTTTATCGATCACTGTGCCCAGAAGAAAGATTCGAACGTTGGCAAACTTATTTCGATCGCCATTCCGAAAGGCAATTTTTTTCATTCTCTCGCAAAATCGGTCTTCTAGACCATTTATACAGTATCGTATCGAGATAAGGGAAAAAACCTCTTGGCGTATCGATATAATCTTAGAGACGGTTCTTCAGTCACATACGCACACCGAAGAAAGGCGAAGACCTCGGGAACACCAAGAACCATTGAGCTCGTATGAAACTCCGGAACGTAGTATAAAATTTTAGTGGGCGATAGAGGCAAATCGGTTTTTGTAGCTATATGGCCAAATGCCATTCAACCAGTTATTGGTGTCCGCACAAACGGGTCGAAAAACCCGTCCCGTTCTGTTTCTCGCTTGTTTCGTGAACAAAGCACGACGACAAAAACAGGATATTGCCACTTTTCAAATTCACACGCAGAACCAAATCGCGGTGCCCGCCTCGCTAACAGGCATCGCCAACAATGGAAATTCCAAATTCCGTGCTGCTAACGTTAAGTGGACTGTTCTTGTGGTTATCGCTGATTCTCGCTATTCACCCTGACAGCAAGAGACTCTTCGCAGTCTCTGCACTACTGAATAGACTCAATGAGATCTATAGATGAATCAAACAACTACAGTCATCTGGAAAGGTGAGAATAGACGAAACCTAACACACTTGACCTGCTGGTGCGTTCGGTTTCGGGAATGTATTCCTTGAGAGACTGGATGATGGATATAACTCCTCTAAACACTCTCCCGCTCATTCAGTCTTGCGGACGGCGAGACCGATCCCGGGACACCGGTTAGCAGGTTGGATAATTCCGATAAAGCTCTGCCAAATATAGCGTAGCGTGTCCATCACCGCTTGCCGTTGCATCCTTCTTGATTTTCTCACTCCCTACTACTCCGCCGGCTTTGCTGTCTACGCTATTTCCGCCGTCATGTCATTTATCGTCGCCTTATATACACATCGCAAGTCAACAAAGTGAGTCCAGGATTTAGTAACAATGACAAACTTTCACAACATGTAACAACCTATCGTATCAGCCGTAGCCTTCATTTGTCATCGAGAAAGACGATAATATCAAAACGTGGAGTTCTTTAATCCTAAAACAACACAGTTGGGACTGATGAACCCGATTTGTTACAAGAAAATTTTGAATAAAAAAAAAAAATTCCGCATTACGTTGCTTTTGAAAAAATGTTACTTCGAAAATTTTTACACTATCGATATCGAGCCGCCATAAGCGTTTTGCGTTTTCCGCGTATTGTAATAAAAATTGTGAATTTAATTTACTCGGAAACTAAAAATTCTAAACCAACGTACATTAACATATCTTACCTTGCAAGTTTACAAAAAATTCGTACAATAAAAACTAAAATTTTGCGTTGAAAACACCAATTTTGAAAAATATTGATTATAGACAAAGTTTCGCAATGGTAAAGTCATTTGGTCTCCTAAATCCATGTGCGACGTTAAAGAGTTGCAAATATATGTGTGGTGTTTTACGGTTGGCAACGCTTATCAAAACTAACACTCGTAAGTTTGATGGCGACGTAAGTTTCTCGTGGACGCATGTAACGTGTTTTACGACTTTCGGAAAACCCGTGCAATAATTATAACTGGAAAGAAAGTCTTTCTTGATTGGTGACAAGACGAAACGCCTATTGAAAGGTTCACCAATGAAAATTGTTCAAAGGAATATACAAATTTTTGTCGCTTCGCGAAGCTCTTGTCGCCGTTTTCGACCGTCGATACTTTTTACGATATAGAAATCACAACGATATACGGCATGCGATCTTTACGCTGCATGGATTCCGTGCGTGATGAATCGAATATTATTTTGTTCTTTTACGCCGATCGCACCCCGAACAACCGAGTCGAGTTCGAAGGGATCTCAGCTTTCTCCGATACTGTAGCCACAAATATAGCCCACGGAGTTGTCAAATCCCCTGCGGCTTCGACTATCATGAAAATCGTTGATCTGTGAAATATTCTCGATCGACCCACGCGAACAGTGCACGCGAGTGTAAATGCTGCAACGCAATAGCGTAGTGCAGCATTTTTGTAAAAGTGTTTTTGCTTCAACTATTGAAATCGAGACGGGGATAAGTTTTCGCGTCTTCTTTACACGGGTTCATCTCGCCTCTCGAGGCGAGAAAATCACTCGAAGCTTCCACAATGTCTGCAGATCCTGTCAGAAATTTGTGTGAATAAATCGATACGTTCTTAAGAATCGATATATCATTGCGATATGCGTTTATTTTATTTACCATACAAACCGCCAGTACACAAGAGCGATGAATAAATAATTTATTCCTAAAAAATATTGAAGTGTACTGTCGTTGATTCATTCCGACATCAAATGATGTACCCGGAAGCTGGAGGCACAAGCTTTTCATGGTAAACCACTCCACGTCAATAAAACGGATATATTTTTATTTTTTAGCCCATTTTGTGTTTTTTCACACATCTTTTCCATATAAAAAAAAATTCAAAGCAAATTGAAAAATCTGAAAAAATGCATACATATTCAGAAAAATGAACGAATCATTTTCATTAAAAGAAAACTTGGGTTTCCGGAAAATTAGTTGATCGATTAATTTTTTCATGAGAGGTGAGCAGTGGCAGTGAGCAGTGGATAAG
Source organism: Buathra laborator (assembly GCA_934046635.1). Taxonomy (NCBI): domain Eukaryota; kingdom Metazoa; phylum Arthropoda; class Insecta; order Hymenoptera; family Ichneumonidae; genus Buathra; species Buathra laborator. The sequence goes on along the minus strand of OW203895.1, from coordinate 17,167,417 downwards.
TCCTGGGCTCACACGCCACTGGGACCGGGTTCGAATCCCGGCCAAGGCACCAATGGATTTTTCTATGTGCTTTTTTTTGTGATCCCCAGGTGGTTCGGATCCCTCCTTAAAAACTGTAGGCCCAAACACCACACACTACACGTGTTCACGGAAGACAGGGCCTTAGAGGGTGTTCATAAGGATGGACTCGGGCCCCTGCTTTCGTGACACAAAAACGTTGGAGGGGGGAGGGGTTACCGCGCATTGCGAGGGAGGCACACCTCCGGAGGGAGGCCGACCAAGCATTGCGGGGGAAGGCGCCACCGCGCATTGTGAGGGTGGCAGACCTTCGGAGGAAGGGCCACACCACGCATCGGGAGTGATGTACTTGCAGCTCGACGACTCTACCCTACGGGTGCCCTCCCGGAATTGGGCTCGAGCACAATGGTCCGCAGAGACACTGAGTGCTCGGTAAACACTCAATACAATACAATACAATTTTTTTCATGAATTTGTTAATAACATTTTGGAATTATTATTATGCAAAATTAATGTTTTCAGTAACTTTAATATGCATGCATTTTTTCAGATTTTTATACCATCGAGAAGTATATGCAATTTTATGTCATTTTTCTTGAACTTATGTGAAATGAACACGAAGCGACAGAACTACCTTAAAAATCGAAGGACACTCCAATTATTTCGATGTGCCATCGGTGAGCAAAACTACAGCCGTTTGAAAGTACCTAAAACTCCTATTTTAAAAGCCAAAAATTGGCTATAAAAAATTCGGCTTACAATCTTTCATCGCTTATAGTTTCAACGCCATGTCTAATGAACTTTTGTCCTGTCATTATTTTACTACTCACTCAACATTGCATATAAAACGCGTGTAACGAGTTACCAAAAAATACAACTTAATCCAATTTCCAATTACCAGCATTAAACTATATATTTTGGAGGTCGCGAATCGTTAATTTATTTGATCTTAACTTCAACAAGCCCCTACGGAAGGTTTTCCAGATTGGGAAGAGAGGAACTCGATGAATGTGGAAAACTTCATAAAGACAGTCGTAAGTTCTGTTCTAAGAACTGCGACTACGACAGTCCCGTGAAGCTAAGCAGCAGCCACACGTAAACCCCAGAACCGTAGGAGATAGCACACTTCACGAAGTAAAGAAGTAATAGAACCGCCGGAAGCAAATGTGAAGGAGAGTTTCCGGTTCGTCGGAGGTGCCTCTTTCCGCCTTTACTCATCTTCCTCATAAAGTGTACAAGTTTCGCTGTACGGATCTGAAGGTAGAACTCGAGTTTTCCCGAAGAAACGAAGAGCTGGAAACGTAGAACGAGTGCGAGAGTTCTTCTTATTATCTCGCACCCTTTCTGCACCAAGTACCAAGTAAAAAAATTATATAAAAAAAAAAATAAAAAAATGAAAAGCAGCAGCTGAATATCTCTCGCGCTAAAGATTGCTGCCGGCGCAGCGGTTTAGTAATATAGCAATTGCGGGCACAAGGATACAGCGGTAGCGGAGTAACTATGGCCCGGAGGAGTGTCGCGAAAGAAGATCGTGCGGTATAGAAAACTGTGTGGGAGAATAAGATACGACTTCAACAGAAAGGGAGTCGCGCTCGGTAACGCGTTGCTCGTTGTGCTCAACGGTGGAAAAAAATTTCCATAAAGTCGTCGTCTTTCGAAATTTACAGGGAAGCGTACTCTCGACTTAGATTCAACGCGAAGGGCACGAAGTTTTCTGACAAAAGTCGTAAAACTTTCCGGAATTAAGATAATAAGGAAATACCTTCTTTTTTTAAGGCCCACATTGTTATAATCGTTTAGTCAGTAATATATCCTGCGGAGGCCCGATGGTGGTTGCAGTATAATGGGCTCTATAAAGATTTTTTTATCTTACAGTTCGGCTCGTCTTCCAGCGGAAGCTGAATGGAATTCCATGCTTCGTCTGTACTCTTTTCGTTGTTAATGATTCAGAGTTAAAAAGTTACCTTTCGCTTGAGTTAACTTTAAATTCAGATAGTTTATAAAACAAATTTACAAAAATATAAATTGAGATACATTTTTTTATTCATATAAAATTAAAAAAAAAGAAATGCCAACCGAATTTGCAATACGGAAATTGAATTTGAATTTTTTTTAATTTTTATTTTACCTAAATTTTCCGTCAAATATTTTATCCTGGTTGCGTCAAGTACCTAATTTGTCCCATTTTTCCATAAGACTAATACCCTTAAAATTAGTGTTACATCGTATTTTCATCGTCCATAGAGTGTAACGTACGTTCAGCAGATCATGTACGACTCACTAAGGGTTTCATCACACGACTAATCACACTTGTCAAGTGGCGTGTAATTCCGGGTGTCGTCCATCGTCAAGCCTACATATCCCCAAGCTGGTTCTACCATAATATATTCCTTCGTCGAGTAACCAAACTCGCAGGCAGAAAATTATCGGCCGTAGTTAGGGGAACATCGGTATCACGGCAAATGCGTGGTCAGTATGGCTGTGATCCGTGCAAGCGGATAAATATGTATGAGAACATTGGACAGGGGGTCTGTCGGGGCGGAATCTGCGCCGTTGCGACAACGGAATGAACGACGAGCATTCATAAACAAATCGTGTTCTCGCTCTATGCCTTTTCCCTTCCCTTTTCCTCTCCTCGGCTCTTCGTTCTATATCTCTATCTTGTATTTGCAACACAATGGCAGGGGAGTAAACGGCGTGTCAAGCGGGAATACTATTCCATTTGTGCGACCTATGCGTCAATGTACTTTGTCGAAACCTGCAAGTGCTGCGGGTAACAGAAACAGCAGCAATGCCGGTGATGGTATAACGCCTCGCATCATTATACCATCGATGTGTTGTGTTTTCCCGAAATGTGGTCGGCACGTTTCGCAGCTAAATCGCGCCCTCTTCTTGTTGTCTATTGGCAAGCGTGATTGTACCAGCATGATGCACCAGCATGCGTGCCGCAGGTACATTGGTATAATATAGAGAAGTGCATTGCGTGTTGTACGTTATTTTGTACGCCCTGTTGGAAATCTCTCCACTGGTGCGTGTCTCGTTGCGAGTCGATTACACGAAAATGTAGTGAGGACGGAATCGGTCGGCCGGCTATTTCCGACAGCGTGAAGTACACGAGCTGTTTTAGTCGAACGAGTCGGGCATCAGAGAAAATTCCGGGATTCCATCGTTCTGTCGAATAATACATAAATTCCTACTAATCTGTACGTAACTCCGGTGGATAACTTCCTGTTTTAGTGAGACGGTCATGGAATGGTAATCATTCAGCCATTTAGTAACTGTTCCAATTATAGAGAAGGGAGCTTTGCCATGAGAACATCAAAGAAATAGCTTCAAGTTCAGGATTTTTTAAATAATTGTCAATAATTTTTTGAAATGCCCTTTGTATAAAAAAAATCAATGCAAATCTCGTGTAGCATTTATTATCCTTTTAGCGATATTTTAACTACTTTGAGTTCAGGATTTTTTAAATATTTGACGATCATTTTTTTAAATGCTCTTTGTGTAAAAAAAAAATCAATGTAAATCTCCTGTAGCATTTATCATTTTAGCGATATTTTAACTACTGTATTAGCTATTTGAGATTATATCGTAGCGATATTCGCCGCCGCAGCCATTTGTACATCGTCTCGAAGTTATCGCAATGAGTACAAGTGACGTAGTTTTTTCTATTTGAGATTCAATGTCGGATTATACGGATGTCCAAAATAGAATTCCGATAATGATGAATTAATTGAAGAATGTTTACGTTCTTATAAAATTCTTTTAATACTATCTATGATCATTCAGTCGTGTAGTTAACAAATAATTATTTATTACAGCATCCGCTTCCAAGAATATTATGGAGTCGAAGTAGAATAGAACTCGGAATGTTCAGCTGCATAGCTGACATTTAATTAAATTAACTCAATACAACCGCTTATCTCCAGAGTTTGCCTCGGATTTCCGGATTTTCGAATTGTTCCGTTCTCGTTTAGTTTCACGTAATATTATTCCGTATTTCACGAGGGCTATAAATATTATTTCGCGTTATGGAACTGCGCGGGTCAAAGAAGGATAACGCGAGAATTCCAAGCGCAGTATGTAGGAGACTCCAGAGACCCCGATATCCTCGTTTCGTTCTTGAAATTTTTGCCAAATTGCGGATTTTATGATTTCGGCAACACCAAACCAAACGGCTTGGCGGGAGAAATGAAAATTTGCAAGCGTTCCCCTCCCTCTCGGCTCTCGGCTCGTTTCTAGTCTGAAAGCGAAAAGCTGTCCGCGCATTCACAGCGACGGATTATTGATCCCTTTAGAACGTGACTAAAAAAAAAAAAAAAAAAACGAAGACGAACGACGGGTAAAAAAATAGAATAAGATGAACATTTTCAAAATATCGCATCGGCGAGTAAGCAACGAACTGTTAATTAGTTTGTCATAACTGTCAGAGGGATAATGAGATTTCAAACACTTTTGCATAGCTGAGAATACTCGTTACGGTGTTAAAGTAACTTTTACCAGATATAATTGTGAAATTATCCTATCGGAGGAGGCGAGAGTTTAATATAGAAGATCGATTATTGTATTGCGGCACAAAGGAAAATTCGAAGAACTGAGACTCCTCGGAATATTGAGTACTTTTTCCGACGCTCAATACCGATGACTGGAGATGTTTGAGACGTTCTCCGAGTCGTCGATGCAATTAAATCGTATCGAACGAAGGATTTATTGTGAAGCACCCGACAAAACCAATGCAGATTCTTAGAATCTGAAACTTCAATAACGGTGAACCAATTTACGGTAAAACCTCTCCAATGGTCCTCTCGTTATTGAGCTTGTTAGGAGTAATTCTGATGGGGTTAAATTTGCTGTAAAAAACAAAAATTGATTAAAAAAATAAAAATTTGCAAAAAGAACCCGACTGAAAAGTTGAAAAGTGCACGTCTGTGACATTATTTTATTCGCATTCACCAACTACATTGATGACCTTTTCTTAATTTTCAAAATTATTTAAAACTTTTTGCTGATTAACGTCTCTAATTCGGAAATTTTTTCAAATATTTTCTTGCTTTTTTTTTTTTTGTTTATGTTGTGTATTGAATATTTGGTATTATTCGAAGTGAATCTTGCTTAATCCTTCCCTCGGTTAGGTTATTTAAGTGCAGTTGACGTGACATTAACCTCAAAGATGGACATTTTTTTGCTCTTCGTATTGTTTCATTACGATGTTCAAAACGTTGTTCCGATCCGCGATTAAACGGAATTTTATGGCATAGCGGGTATTCGAAACAATGAACAACAGGTACTCGTATATGCGCACTAATACGGATGCTGATTTTTTACACAATCAACAATAATTATTATTTTCGTCAATCGACTAAAGTGTCTTCGATTTCTATTGATGAGAAATATTAAGACGGATAAACCGTTTCGAATGCACGGATATGTAGTAATCGCAAAAGCGTATCATTGTGAACTCTGCACAGAAGCTCCGATGTGTAGTTGTAGTCAGTGCGCCCTCCAGCATTTCGACTAAAATCTGGCAACTACGGCCATATATTAATGCTAATTACACGCCGGCTAATTTCACGAATGAAAAGGACAGGTATATTACAACGCCGCGAGACACGAGAATTAATGGTGGTATATTCCGTGCTACATTGGCTCAACGCAAATGAAAATGTCTGAATTTCCGTAGTAATTGGACCCGCATTTAAAGTGTACCGAAAGAGGCTGAGCTACCATTTAATTGTGAAAAGCATGGAGATCTAAACAGGTATGTAAGTAACCTGTAAAAAAAAAATAGGTATACAAGTTCGAAAATGGTCGATTTTTCGGAATAAAATTTAATTGAAAGGAGGGTACGAAGCGCTGTGAAAAAAATAGAGAATCTTCACCATGGCGTTATAATTTATTAAATGACTTTTACAACCACTGCCAACATCAGTAAAGGGTATTTTCTGAATACGCGGAATTAGGACAAATCTTGGAGCATCGGTACAATATTCTTGATACTACCAGAGTGGCATGGCGAGGTTGAAGTTGGAGCATTTCCTTGGCATAGATAACAGGTAGACGTGTTATCTGCTAGAGAGTTAATTAAATTTATTAATGGATTAGCTACCGTGTCGGAGTTTACTCAGTGGCGCGGTCGTTCGAACTAAGCAACTACCAAAGCTCAAACGTGAGCAACGAACATTAAAGATAAATCGTTCAAGTTCCCCGGACAGCTTATTGGGTTGCGCACGAGAACTCGCTCTTGGTAAGTCCCGACTTCGCACGGCAGAGAAAACGTATCTTCAGAAGAATTTAGCGTGTTTGCAAATCGTTTGCAACGAAACTTACGTCGAACGTGTATGGGAAGAGCTAAGCGATTCTTCCAAACACCTAAACTTCTCAAACATGCAAAAGCTTATTTAGTAAATGTAAATATTATAAATTATTTCCGAATACAAACAACATGCAGATACATGTACATACTCTCGAATTCAAACATTATTGTTCGGATTATTGAAATTATCCGTTGAAATATCCGACAATGTTATTTAGAAATGATGATCAATTAAATAAAACAACCAATCCAATGATCCATTTCAACAAATTTTTTGCCGTTTATTAAAAATAAATTCAAGATTTCACAATCACAATTCATGTCCGGGACAATATTACGCAAAAATGTTATCAACTTTAAGATATATTTGAAGAAACGAAACCTGATTTACTCCATTTTTATAAAAAAAAAAATAAATAAAGTCATCGATCACCGCGTTCTTAATGCAACGCAGTTGAAAGACAGAAAAAGCTTCAAGTTCATATCCATGACACATGATTGAAGAAGGCGAATTTAATGAAGATTGAGAAGCATATAAGATAACAAACGAAGCGATGAAAGGAAAAGATACAAATTTGCAGAGGAATCATTTATTCTTGAAGATCACAAGCCTTCAAGAGATATACTTTTTTTAGTAACCTCGGTAGGGAAACCGCCCGGGTAGAAATTAAACTCGGGTGCTAAACAGGTTCATATACATTTTGGTTTCAAACAAGGTCCAGCGTAGGCTGCCCGACCGGGATCGTGTCAGGTCCATCAAGTTGTCGCGGATAAGAGCACCATTAATGTTCCTGCTTGACTACAACTGTAGCCCGCTAAAGACCAATTTTACACCGGATCTTTACCGGTCAGGCCAATACCGGACTTAACCCAGATAAACAATAGGCCCCCATCAGGGCCCGGACTTCGATAGGGCATAACTAAGTCAATTTCTACCTGAGCGTATATTGATTAATAACTAGCGCATGGCATGCAATGTGAGTAGAATAACCAATAATATAAGAACGAACGAGTCTAAGATGCTAACAATGGTATGGAATAGAATCTTAACGGATTATTAATGCAGCAATTTATACGAGGGTCCAATGGAGTGCGGCAATGACCCTCCTCCACCAGTATCCTCCGTCTTCGCTACGAAATTCAAACTAATAGATGGTTCGAGACCACAATGCACCTCGATGCCATTGCAGTGGATGCTCCTTAGCGATGGCATAGAATCCACAATCGACGAGAGAAACCAGGGATGCGTCTTAAGACAAGCCTTATACCGTTATGCGAGCTTGCGAGATCGCGAAAGCATTAGTACGTGCTCGGCATTCCGCATTCCCACGATCGCTTAACTGATCGTTAACCCTCCAGAGTCCTATGATAATGAATGGGAACGAGCGCGTACTAGCGGCAAATCGAAGGGGAATCTCCACTGGCAATCGTGTCTAGTACGCACGCGGCTCCTGAGGTGAGACCTTACGCTTCGTGAGCCAAGATGATGCGTCTTGGCTTGTATGATAAGCGACAATGATGGGATCAACTTACCTACTACACTATTGTATCCGATTCTCAGTCCATCAATTACTATTCAAATACCGTTCTACTCATTGCGACGCGTTTTTTTGGATGTTACGTCCCAACGAGGTCAAGCGAGTTCGTTCAGAACATGCGTAACGTCAGTCTCTCTTTCGAGTCAAGGCGTTGGCCCTTTACTCGGGGACGGAGACCTCACCGTACACTGCCTGTCGATAGGAGATTACGCTAGGAGGATGGTCGAGACCGATAGCCTCGTAGCACGATGGTAGAGCATGCAGAAATAATATTCGAAGACGGTTTATTATGCTGTACTCACTAAATACTTATTTATTTTTCGACGTTCGGTGAGAATACAATTTTCCGAAGAACTACTGATTTTCGGTATAAATACTCAGCCTTATATACTAGTTTTAGTCCTATACTAGTAGTGCAAAAATAGTGTGTGGTGATGGGGCTAATGAGTTCGTGACCCTTTATTTGAAGTAACCGTCGCGATGAGTACCGATCGTCTAATTAATTGTCGATAGGAAAAGTTTCGGCGAAGAGATTAGTCGCTTTGGCTAAAAATTATGAAATAACCGTATATATAGAGAAATAGACTCGACGTTTTTAATAGACATAATAAAATGCAGAGGCGGTGTCCAACGTGTTGATAACGGAACGCGGATGTAGAAAGCTTATAGCCCGCGAAGGCCGTCTGACGTATTGCTTCTCGGTAGTATGTTGCGGAAGAGATGGGCGATATGGGAGATATGGGATATGGGAGATATTTTATGCTCTTAATTCTTAGATTCTGGGTAATTGCTATGCGAGGGCTACCGTAGAAAAGGTTACGTAGGACGTAACATGGAACGTCGTTTTTGAAGCGTGCTTCACCCATCGGAAGTCCCTGGAATACGATCAAGAGGGTTATTTGTGGCCATTGGGGTACCCGTTCCGTTCATTGCCAATAAATAATTCTTGTAGTTATCGGAAATTACGGTCACAATATAAATTTTCAAAGAAATGTTAAAACTCTATTAACTGACATGCCTAAAAATGTTTATAATCTTCAATAAGAATCAACTTCCTATCATTCAGCCAAAAAAATTGTTCTCAGTTTTACCGGCTTACTGCAATCCCAACACGAAGATTGGCTATTGGGCTGTTGTGTCAATTTGACGAGGACTGACCCTAAATTTGTGACGCTAGTATACGCTGAGCGGCATGGGGAAAACTCCGTTATCGAAGGATATACTACGGGTGTTCAAATAGTGTACGAAGTGGTCACGTGTAGCAAGGAACGCAAACGTAGGACATACAGGACACGATCGATTCGAGCGAAACGCCGAGGCGCGCAGCAGTTGTTGGTATGTCGGTAGAGCGTACCTACCTGCATCTGGAACTAGTTTAATTCTGGGAATAACTCGGCGGAACGTTGGGTTGTGCAGAAGCGAGCACCGCGAGGAGAAGCAACTTCGTTCAATGGCTAACTGCCGTCGAAAGTAGAACGGGGGCGGTAGAGGAGTGCTAGCCTGAGGACGGAACAGGGGGGCAAAAGCTGCTAGTTCTGCTGCCGGATCTGTTAGTACGGCTGGGTGCTGCAATGATGCGTAATGCACTTACCGCTTCTGTACGGCAACCGACACTATTTCTGTTTCGCTCAGAATCACTTTCAAGTTGTTTACTGGTATACACGTAAAAGCTACCGGCTCCAGGGACGTCTCGAATATCCTACGATACTCCTTTTACTCAACGGTACACTAAGCTCAGAAACTACGATTCTGTAGGATAAGCACGACTCTAGTACATGTTTGCAATATTCGAAAACTTCCCCATCCTCTGATCATTGAGCACCGTATAATCAAATTAATTAATTTACCTTTGCGATGTAGCTAACAATTACTGTACCGGAGAACCTATACGGGAATCTATGTGTGCTATAGTTGTGTAGGTCGATTTTCAGTTAAGGGAGGACTCGTGAGAAACTCTAGGGAAACGTTGCTCTCTTTACTCGGGAGGAACACAGCCCTGGAACTTTTGTCGTCTCCAACATGGACAATCAGTTATACACGTTTTCATGTTACAGCGGAGTCCGCGGGACTAACTTCATCCGGTATTCACTAAGCAATGTACTGCGCGACAATTGTATTACGTTAGTTTTGATAGTTATGAGCCGCGATAGATTGTTAAGAAACTGTTCCAGTTGATTGATAAACTATTGTAGCAAAAGGTTCAATAGAACTAAATTCATGTAGATTTACAACAAGAATTCATTGAGGCAGTTGCAAACAAGCATCTTGATTCAAACCAGTAGCAGCCATCAAGGCTGCTAAACGGAATTGCTTAAAAGCAACGACAATTCGCTCGCTCGTCGCATGTAATAATCATTGGACGTAAGTACATCGTACAGCGTCCAGTGTAAACGGTTGACGGTCACTCACGTCCACTGGGATCGTCCCGAGGTTGGATTACGAATACTAACGTTAGCCTAGACCCCGGACTATCTCCAGCAATGCCTTTGGAATCGAAGTTAAGGTAGCATGCGACTACTTCCGTAAAACGATCGATCCTATCACACCCACGGGAACTTCTCCCCCACGCAGGCCAATTGCGGCCGCGAACCGGACACCACCCGTAACCACACTGGATAAAAAATCCCCCTCTGCAAAATACAGGTAGCAGATATTCCCCCAGGGAGTGGTACATTCACTAATGCCGATTCGAGCTCTGTGGTTTTCACTAGTGCATTTTTTTGTTCTTTTTTTTTTTTACAATTTCCGCACGATATTTGCTCCCATCTACAGGAAATTGATCAACGCTGTAGTTCGATAATTGTTCAAATGATCGAATTATCGAAGTCCTTTATATCGGAACCGAATCAAGCGATATCGAATTCGTTCGACGTAACGAGTGTGAAATAAAATTCGTTAAACGAAGCCCGTCAGGCATTTGCTATTCACTCGCTGAATCAGTCTGCTGGAACGAATGATTTAAAATATGTATATTTTTTATATTAACTGTTACACGCAACAAAACGATGGTGATCTTCGTCTAGTGCGTCGGGAATTTTTCTATTAGTGCGAAAGATGACATTGAGCGAGTGAACCGGGTTACAGAACATGCCTTCTTCGTGGAAGATGAGGATTGAACCTCGCAAGTAACAATCTTCTGATAACTTTCACGTCACGAGTCTGCTACAACCTAAACGCAGCACGAGGAGTCTTGTCCGATAACGAAAAAGAGAGGAAGGAAAACATCGACCGTTCGCGTTTGCCAACCTCCACCTCACCCCCCGTTTATATGCCGCATTCGCCAACGTGAAAGCAAGGATTTCTGAATGGAGGCAACCCCGGCACGGCGGGCAACTTCGTTCTCGTGGATCGAAAAATAATTCGGAATCGAAGAGTGAGACGGGTGAAGGGGGTGCTGCGAGGGAGAATTCGAAAATGAGGACAGGGAGAAAAGAGTGGGCGGAAAGCAAGAGAACCTGAGAGAGGCCCCGCTACTCCTGGCACATTAATCATCCAGCGAGAGACGTGCCGAGCAAAATGTGTTCAAGGCAAAAATAAGAATCCGCGGCTACGGCCAGCACCGAGTCTAGCCACCGTGGTGGTATTATACGCCGCACGTAGTAAATATGTAGTTGCAGAAAGAAATGGAAAAAAAAAGTCACGAGAAATGGTACGGCGCGAGGGGGAGAAAGGGGTTGAAGCATAGATACAAAAGTACTTCTCAAGGAGAAAACACCTCAAAGATGATGAAACTAAAAGAATAAGATTCAGACTCGGAAAAACGAGTTTTTGGAAAAAGCCGGTCATCGAAGAATGTATACGTCATTTATTCCGGTTTCGTATCGTTCATCAGCTTTTCATATAGCCAATCATCTTCCAGTGAATCTCTTTGAAGTGCGATCGATGATAGGAGGTATCTAAGCGACGATTAGGGCTGAGCGTGAATAACAGAATCGAGAGCGACAACTTTCAACAATCGGAGCTTTGAAAGACGAGTGTATGGCGTCAAGAATCGTAGATGACGTCATACGCGAGACGAGGCAAAAAATTATGGATATCTATGCTAATCAAAAATCGATCCTACTGAAAAACAGATCCTACTGAAAAACAGAACTGATCCTACTGACGAAACAGGCGAATTGTGGATAGAGACAGACTACAGGAAATATCATGGACTACATGTCATCGAAAATATATGACGGTCTAACTGGCGGTGTATTGACGTCAACACGACGAAGGCGAGTCTTGCGAGAACATTCACGAGAAGTTCATTAGCGAGGTAAATGTTCGGGTCCTTGGCTCTCGCAACTCGTTACATGCGTCACGTTATAACCAACGTCTTCACGAAAGTTAAGTGATGCCGCCGATGTCGACGTCGTCGTCGCTTAGTGAACCAGCTGGCAAGACAAGTCAAAGGAATTGCGAAGAGTAGCGAAACACGTCCAAGGTCTACATTAGCCTTATTTAGGTCCTTACACGGCTTTTTGGCCTTTATGAATATGTTCCCCCTTTCTAGTAGCTCTTCACACTCTTCTATTTGCCAAAAGCTCTGCCGTCCGCGCTATACCAGGCTTTCAACACACTTTACCTTGCATCGCAAGAACACCGCGTGTGGGTTGATACAATTCCGTATTCCCCGGACCCTTTTGCGCAAATCGCGTCGACGTGCGAGGAAACGCAGCACATGATTTTTTTCGTCCCCTATTTCTTTCCACTTCCACTTCCTTCTTCCAGTCGTGAAACGACACAACCTGGTGCCATAAAGACCTGCGTGAAATTTTGGTCATTGGTATACGTGAGAGGCATGAGAAAAAAAAATGAAATCCCGGTGATGGCTAGCAAAGAAACGAGCGGTGTAGATCAGCTCGAGGAGAAAGAGAAGATCGGAGAAAGTTAGGGACAACATTTGGGCGCGATGCCATGGAAACGTAGAGAGTATAACTCTTCTTCGGAAAGGCTATTGCGCGCTCTTACTTGTCATCACCTGTGACCTCCAACGGAATATCACGTAAATCGATATCTCGAAGTGTTGAACAATTGATTTGTACGTGACATGCCAAATCGTTCGTAAATTACAACGATTTCTATATGTATAGGGGTGCATTACATTTCAGCGCGACTGTTTCGACGCGGCCGGTGCGGCGCGGACCATTTTGGCGCAAGAATTTTTAGGCATTGGGACGTTTCGGCGCCGGATGTTGCGGCGCGGGGGTCTCTTATTTTTCAGCGCTGGGGATTCCTGACGGAAAACTCTTTAAAAAAAAACGGTATTTTTTTTGGCCCCCAGACATTTTCCCGAAAGCCAATTTCCCTAAAACAATTACCTGAAAATACAATTTTCCGAAAGTCGGCAGTGCAGAATTCGACCGCGTGATTATCAAAAATGCTCAACACTCTGAACACGGACAGTACAAAGCTGTTTTACCCGGTAAATACATGACAAATACTCGCCGCGGTAACCTCTGTTAAGGAACGAACACTTTTGCGACCGGATAGTAGGTTAATTCGGGGATAGTCAGTCAGGTAACCTCTTTCAAAAACTAATTTCATTCACTCACGCCATCCACGATTCCTTCGACGAGAGATTTTAATCATTAATTTACAACCAAAAAAATTAATATAAAGATAAAGGCCAAGGATTCGGAATCACGTAAGCGGCGAGAACTTTTCGCGCGATTCAGTGTGTTATGTAATCATTTTTGTGTTTTCTTTTTCAGCGATAAAATGTGTTCTACTCTAAAACTCCCGTCGTACACTCTGTTTTATCCTAGACGCTTCGCGAACACGCGAAGATACGATCCATTTAGCAGATTCTCGGCTCTTGCCTTCCTTTTTTTTTCTGTCCCTATTCACGGCCTCTTTCCCGTATCGATTGAAGACTCTATTCTTCGGAGCCCGTGGGTTCTTTAATTGCGGGATTATTTACTTATCCGAGAGTTTTACCTTGATCCCGGCAATCCTCCCATCCGTTCGGCGGAAAAAAAAAAACTTCTCCTACCGTGTGGACCCTTTTTTTTTTCTTCGCATAGAATCGGAGCGAAGGACCCTTCATCGATTGATTAACGCCTGGGATAACACGTAGACAGTCCTTCTTTCACTCTCGAGAAACACTAAGTAGAGACGAGCAAAAAAATATTGACGAGAAACAGCGTCGGCTCAACGGAGCAATATTACATTTTTACCATCGTATGCCGTGAGTATACGATAATAGGCCGCGTGACGCTCCTCGGGACAAATCGCTTTTCATGAAAAATACATCAAAGCTTGTCAACCCAAAGCTTTTTTTGTTTTCCAATCTACGAGACCATGATAATCCTCGTGCTTTGAGATTTACAAAACGTGTGCTGCGACCACTGCAGCGCAAGCTGCGTGGATTAAATTTTCGGTCATTGAGTATTCAGAGCTCATCCCTTTGTCAACCATGATTTCTATTAGCAGAGAAACTCGTCCCTCCCCCCGCTCACCGGTGAATGTAACGAACTTGGCTTTGAACTATCTTTTCGCTAAAGCACAAAGTAACGAGCAATTTTTATTCAAGCTGAAATGAGCAGCAGCTTTTGTTCGTGAAGCATAAACAATACATGCAAATTTTTGTGATTTTCCGCGATTTTTGTACATATATTTCCATAGATAAAAATGTATTGAATACGCCTCGAACTTGTATCGACGTTTTTTCCGAGCTTTTGTCGCACGAGAAGCTTCTCGTCATTGTTGAGTTGCAATCAAATGCCGCGGGACGTTTGGACGCCGAATTATCGAAAGAATCGGAACGAATTAACACAAAAACAAGATCGGAGTGTCTACTTTTTTTCTTTCGTACATTGATCAATGTTTGATGAAAATTAACGAAAGCACTGAGAGCCGCGCTGCGAATTGATTTTTTTTTTTTTTTTTCCATGTTTCGGCGTTGGTAAATGGATAAAGTGAAAAGGTAGACGAAGGTTTAGGAAAAGCAACAGCGATGCTTCGTGCGGATATTTACCCCATTGAGTAGAAAAAGCCGCGGCCGCTATGCCCCCCGAGCTTCGAATTTTTTTTTTTTTTTTTTTTCCTCTAACTGATTGATCGTTCTCACGCCGACGCCGACCAAATGCACGAAAAATGTTTCCATCGCGTGACGGAAAACCGGTGCCGGTCCTTCTTTTTTTTTTTTTCACTTCCTTTTTAACACATTGCGTCAGTAAAGATAGAACGTCTTGAGGGAAGTGGCTTAGCAAGGATGACACAGGTCTGTCCCTACCACCAGTCAAGTTATAATGAAGAATAATAGGTCGCGAACGCATTTTCGACTGTATAGTTGACTTACGACCTAAATTATGCAACTCTATTCGTCTCAGTCATGAAAATCTACATGAAGTGCGTTCCCTTCTCGCACCCCTTGGATTGGTCAATAAATTTCAATTAATCCGACCTTCCGATACGATTTTTACCTTCATTGTTATACTGCCGCGATACGAGAAACTCGAAATGGCATTGCAATCTCGCGATTGATTGACAATGCCGCATACAATATACTATAAGTTGAAAATCAATCAAAAGCGCGAATAATACCCCTCCTCTCCCCGATTTCCCATGCTTGGACCGATGTCCCTACGCACTTTCCGCAATATTCCAAAACGTTTTTACGTCTCTCCGTTTCTCTCACTTGTTCAAGCAGCGATTGCCTGGATCGACCGTTTCATAGCGTGTCAATGCCAAATTCAATCAAACTTTGCGGAGCGTAATCATTGCTAGAGAGTCGAACACGCGCGGGAACCGAACGATCCAATAACCGCGTGTAAATTATCACTGCAACCCGGTGAGTTTTGACGGAGGAAAAAATGCCGCTGGAATATGCCGAGAATTTTCCATGCATGTATATTTTCTTTTAATTATAGGTATTGCATCCACAGGATGTAAAATTGATGTTACGAAGAACTTCGCATATATCATTTTTATTAATATTCCATCTAAAATTTTATATTTTTATTATTTTTAAATTTTTTACATAGTTTTTATTTTCTTAAATTGCCACGTTCTTCCGCGCAATACCGCTGAGCCGACAGAGTAAACGTTGAGTCGCGTGAGTACGCAAATGTTGAGAATTCCGAGGGTTTTTTTTTTTTTTTTTTTTTTGCGGTCACAGCATCGTTTACGGCTTTACGTGACGCCGAGCAATATCGTTCGATATGGTAATCGGAACACACGGGCTTAGAAAGTGAGCTGAGCTCGCGCTCATGACGACGACAGCCGGCCACTCTATTGCGCCTACCCTCGTCTACCGCGCGATCCGTCAATGACGATAGGTTTTCTTCTACATCTACTTTCGTTGGTAAAACGCTCCGACATTCAATGCCGAACGGGGAAGGAAGTATATATATGTACGGTCCTGACCATCGGTTATAACTTCCAACCTCGACGCTATCAGCTATCAGTAAACTCTGACCCTTCTCACCTTTCTTCTGTTACGAAATCTAAACTATTAATGTACTTACCATTTTTTTTTTATTTTTTTTTTTTTCAATAAAAATTATATTATTAAAAAAATAAATGAAAATTCTATCGAAAATATTCAATTCAATGAAATTGACTTTATTAATTAATTATTTTAAATTAAACACCCCAATCATATGCCTTCTTGTCAAACAAATGTGTGCGAAATTCCTTGTTTCCGCGTATAAATAAATTATAAGCGAGAGACTGAAATTTATTCGGGTCTCTCGCGTGTGCTGACGTCAACCTCGATGGCGTGGTTATTTGTTTAATTAACAACGTTTTGAAATTTACGCTCAATTATCGGAAAACGTTCTTATACCGCAACCTAACATGACTACTCGAGTTGCAAAGTTAGTTCCTTTGTCATATTAGTTTACAAAAGTGATAATAACGGAGACAGAATACGAAGAGAATACGAAACAAAATACGATAACGCCCCCGCGTCCAGTAGTTAAACACCGCAACGAGGAGTGAGAATACACCTCGATAGTACAATATCGATCTCTTCGATCTAATTTAATTTTGTTGAGGAAGAGGATTAAGTGGGTGTAGTTGAAGCCGTGACACTGATTCGATAAACGCGGCGATCATTATCCCGAGTATATCATTAACATATCAATTTTCGTTGCAAGTATAAACAGCCCTATTTTTTAAGGGTAAAAATGTTCATAATTTAAATACCTCTGTTTGATATTTACCTCTACGGGGAATTAAAAAAAAAAAATTATTATAATTCACGTATTCGAGTTTCATTAACCGATAATGGATAACCTTAACCATAGCCATTTTCCGGTAGGATCTGAATAGGAATTCAATATCATCTTATGCATTAGGAAGAATTTTCGAGAACCCTGAGATCCAGTGGAGGAAAACAGAGCTGCGAGAACAAGACCTTTCTCATAGCCGTAGAGGCGCTCGTAACCGATTCTAATGACCGTCGTAACTGTCGAGGGGTTGCGTGAATTTACGGCCGAAGAGCACTTTTCATGTCGCCCATCCCGCCCTTCTAGGT
Organism: Buathra laborator; assembly: GCA_934046635.1. Lineage (NCBI taxonomy): Eukaryota > Metazoa > Arthropoda > Insecta > Hymenoptera > Ichneumonidae > Buathra > Buathra laborator. Next base: position 17,150,082 of record OW203895.1, on the reverse strand, counting down.
ATACGCACATCAAAAGTACTAAAGTGGCCAGAGCTCTTCTTCCTTAACTGCATTTATTTTTCTATTTACAAAAGATCATTCAAATTCTTACGCCCATTGAAAAAAAAAAAAAGAAAAAAAAAAATCTTTGCCAAATCCTTTCTTCTACGTGCGGAAAAGCAAATAAATCTCTACTCAAACTAATTCTCCGGCTGTGAGTTTCGACAACGTGCCGCAAACTTTCGGATAACTCAATGAACAACCAGAGGAGAAAAAAACTGATTAACGAGCTTTGAAAAATCTCAAATCCATGACCTTTTTCTGATTCGCAATTACGCCGAGTCTGCTACCTCCCACCATTAGTCTCCGTGAAGAAAAAAAAAAAATGCAGCTCATTCGGTGCAGCGGTCGACGCCTACAGTTAAACATGTGTGTGTTAAAAAAAGTGCATTCGCGTAAGTCACGAAAACCCAAAAATAAAAAAAATAGTAAAACAATAATTAAAATAGTTAAAATAATAATTGACATAGTTAAAAATTCTCAATTCTTTGATGAACTTCTGACTCGTGGTAATTAAATTTCTTCGTCACTTCGGCTCAGTTGAGGCGTTGAACATGAAAGAGCGAAGTTGTCTCGTCACCAATTTTTAACCCTCCGCAATAATTTTTAATTAATCTCGAAACGAACAGTTGATCGTACAAAGTCGTGTTAATACGCCGCCAATATGTCTACAAGCGTCAAACGTATGACCTTTAATTCTTTTTATTCGCAGCCAGACCTTTTTTTTAGTTGTTTTCGCGCTCTCAAGACAACCGTAGGTGGGGTTCGTGGTTACCTGCTCTACCCCTTCGTCGTTATCCTCGTTTTCGCAATCGTCGTCGCCCGCTCTACTCTCGGGGGTGACCTGACGGGAGTAGCCTCGCGGGGGTGGACTGCCTCCGGTTATCTATATATACATATATATATATACTATATTGTAGCCTGAATGCGGAGCGGCTGCGTGCTCGACGACGGGGGCGGCGCGCTCGCGCAATGTAGTCCCTCGGCTATCCTTGACGCGGGAGCATCGCGTTTCGAAAGAGCTCTGCACGGTTCTCGCGCTCCTCCTGCTCCTGCCGCTGCGCTGGTGTGATATCGCTCCTGCCCGCCGCTCTTTCTCCGGCTCTCGCGCGCGCGCTTAATTTTCACCGGCTAAGAATCCTCTCTAACCCCCTTTTCTGGTCTCTCCGTTCGTAATTAACACGGTGAATACAATGTGACGAAATCCACGACCGATTATCCGACGTCTGTTCGGACCAACTTAATTAGCTTAACATTGTTCTTCGCGAACGCACGAGGATCTCCTCGTCTCGTCCGGTTAAATCTTCGCGAACGTTCACGATTTCAATGAAATGGAATACGATAGTTGCGTTGATGCGATATTCTCAAATGCCGATTTATTCCGCGTATGGACTTTTGTGAATTTCAATTAATAAAAAGCGGAACCAGTGGATAATCGTTTAATCGACGAGATGACCAATATATTGAGAGCGAATGCAGTGACGATAAGTGCGCGATAATCGATGTTAACGAGAGTGAGAATGTGAAAATTATCGAGCAATTCGTAGGTGGATTACTCGTGACGAATTGCCGCGAATTTGGACCGAAAGAAAGAACTGAGTATTTCTTTATCTAAATAGAAAAGATTCCACTGTCGGGCGGGAGGAAAAAAACTTCGGTATCTTCCGAGAGTCGACGGTGTGCACATTCAGCGGTTTCCCTGTCGTGAGACGGTAACGGAGTGAGATAGGAAGTTGAGATGAACCAGTGAGCAGAAGAGGAGACCAGTGAAAAGGAAGAAAGGGTGATTCACGAGTTTTTAACGACTCGAATGCGCGCGGGGTTCGAGGTTAGAGCAAAAAATAATCCGTCCTCTTCTCGTCGTGCGAACGAGGCTTCGGGGGTTGTTGTTTTGTTTTTTTTTTTTTTTTTTTTCTTCTTTCTCACCGCAACAAATAAAAAATTTCTCGAGGGTAATCAAGAGACGGTCCATTGTGCGACCCTTTTTTTTAGTACGGAATGTAAATCATTTTGTTTCAACTTCCGGGACGTCAAAAGTTTTTATCACCTCGATCTCGATGACTGAGATTATTCATTAATGCCACTCGATATTCGCGCATGTGATACATCGTCATCGGTGTTCAAGAAAAATATTAAAAAATGTTTTATTTATAAATGACAAAAGTTTATTACTACACGTACGACGGTGTAATATCGAACGTTAAAGTTTAAACTTCGCGACGAGATTTCATTCACGTCGTTCAATGTGTCGTCGCGAAAGGAATATCGTCAAATCGCGCTGTGCGAATAGCGTGAAAAACGCAAAGTGGAGCGAACGCGTAGTGAGACCTGTGAATTTGCAACAACGTTACACAACGAAGAGATACGCGAAGGAAGCGGTGAACGAACTTTCGAAATGCCTCGTGCGAGATAGTAGCAAAATTATGTGAAAAAACTCGCCGAAATAAGCGATGTCTACCTCTCTTCCCGCGCTCGTCTACTTTATCATTTGTTTTGGTAAGTGTATCAAATTTCGTCGGAACAGAATCCTCCTATTTCGTTATAAGTTGTCGCTGTGAAAAAAAAAAAAAAAAAATCCCTGAAACTTTGTCCCGCTAGTGGACGTTTGTACGCATAAACTGCTATATTAAATTTAACGTTCAATTACGATGAAATATTGATGTACGCTGTATGAAAAACGGTAGTCGATACTTTACTTTATCTTAAATAATTTACTGTAATTTCACTCCAAAAGTACTTAAATTTTTTGTCACTATCGTACTTTACATTTAATGTACCCGTTTATGCATAAAATCATCCACTACCGGGACATTAAATTTTTTTTTTACAGCGTGTATAGTTTATTGTAATTTTAATGACTACTATTGTTTTTTTATTGAATAATGCAAGTAAATGCGACGGATTTTCGAAAAGAGATATGTCGGCAAATTACAGATACAACTTATCGACGATAATTTGTAAATGCGTGAAATTGTTGGATGAGCAATTCACTTTTTATTTTAAAATATTCATATATCGGTGGGGGTGGTGGTAATTTTTATTATTTGCAATTTTTTTTGCTTATATTCTTTGAGCAGAAAAACTACTCTACGCAAATCGGGGGTTGATTACACCCTAAATTATTACGTTTACTCACCGCGGCTGCAATTTGCATCTGCCACCTGTAAGGAACGAAATAAGTATTACTTACACCGGCTAATAAATTCATCCTTATCACAAAATCATAATCGTTGCATCGGGAAAAGTACACTTTGCATTCAAGCAAAGACTGTTTTCCAAAGTAATTTTCTGCATCAAAAGTTTAATTAATTAATTCATTTTTTATTTTTTACAAATTCAACTTTTAATTGAAATCAATGTGTACGAAAAAATTAATATTATCTAATTTTCTAATAACAGTACACAATCCAAACTGCAACTGCACGCGTTAACCGACTCTCTTGATAGCATCGTATTTGTCGTTCCAGACGGCATTTCGCACGTACATACCATTTGCTGTTGAATCCTTATACCGCGGTATATATGTATTATGTATACTACGTAATAAAAAAGAAAAATTCTTGGTCCATTCATCGAGACGAGAGGGTATCTCCCACCGACGCATTTCGAGGAGTTCCCGCGCAATAACAAGTGCACTGAGGAGGAGGAGTTCTCTCGGTCAGTGAATCTTTCGAATGCATCTCCATATCATTGCCACTCCTCGTTTCACCTCTGTGTTTTCGTGGGTGACGCGAGCGCGAGCCCTCGACGGCCTCCTCTCACATCCCGTCGGCACCGTGTTGGACTAAAGGCTCTCGGCTCATTAAAATGTCTTGTCGTATAACAAAAATTGCACACCTCAGCAGGTAGAAACAGAACCACGCGAATTACGACTGCTTCGCTAATTTCACCAGCTGTTTGTCTTATTCTCGTTTGTGTCATTCCGAGCTTTGGATCCCATTGCTCTGTTCCTTATATATGAAATGTACGCTTCTCATGAATGAAAGTAATGCCATTTCCAACATCGACGTTGACGAGCGGCGAAATAATAAAAATGGATATGAGATTCCTCTTGCGATGCTTGAAAGCTTGAAAATCATTTTGAAGAAGAAACGTTCATATTCTGATTGTGTACTCGAAATAGCAGTGTAAATTTGATTTCTTTCCTCGCTTTTTCATCAAAAAATGATTATCCTCGCGAACGAAGCTTCGCAACGCAAAGTAAAATTCTGTATCGCTTATCAAAGGCTTAGACTACGTAACCGCGAACTATCGTGAATCGATTTCATCAGATCTCCACCAAATTCCAACCGAATCCGATATACCTTGAACCGGGATATATTTTTTATTTAACATTCCAGCTGAAGAGCCCATCGCAAAATATAGATATACCATTATCGACTCTACGGCCATTATACGTGAACGAAAGAAGGACCGTTTTTTTTTGCGTTCCCGCTGGAATATCTCTGTGAACATATGTATATGTGGACATATATCGACGCGATGTATATATCTACATATATACATCGCGTGGATATTGACAGTATTGAGAGGCAGTGACGCTAAAGGGTGCTCCACCCAAAGGGAAAGGCTTTTCTATATATTTTCATCATTCTTTTTGTTCAAAGTACTTCCACCCCCGAGAGGGATTTAAGGTGAGGCGTCGCGTAGGAGAGACATTCCGTACTATAGAAATAACGTATTTCACTTTGGTGGTAAAATTTTTCATCGTACATTTTTCCGCTTCATCTACGCCGCTCGTCTTTATCGCTGAATCCTATTCGTCTTCGTCGCTGGTACAGCTTGCTAGCAGAGCAAAATTTACCACAATCCGTACTCACTTTTATGCTGTGCGCGCGTGAAAAAGCTCTTTGAATCTTTGAAAAGCCCTACGGCACAGCAATAAATCGCGCAATCATAGTAAGCACATTGCAGCCATGTGGATTATGCAGAAACAGGAGTCGACGTCCGAATTTGTAGGCAATAGCCGCAATAGACATAAAAAATTGCATTACATACCAGTAAAAAAAAGGGTTTTAGGTTAATTTGACGACTTCGAAATAGTTTTTCTTAATCAAAAATTGTTTTATACTCGATGCAGCCTTAAATTTATAAATGTTCTGAATGATTTTATGAATAATAATTACACTTTTTATTGCGTTATTCCATAGTTTTTAGAAACCTCCGTATTCATATTTTTCAGTCGAGAATAAACAAAAAAGGACTTCCAATAACGGGTTGAATATATTATGTGACTAGCCAACCAGTTAGAATGAAATATTTTCCGCGTTCTATATACGCTGAGTGGCAAATAATCACTCGTTCAATCGCGATAACGGCGAGCTAATGAAATACTTGTATCGTGCGAGGAGGGGGGGGGGGGGGGGCGGTAACAATCAGCGGATAGTTTGCCGTATGCCTTTGTGACGATTAATTCATCGTTGGTGTATTTCGATGTTAATTGCTTGCGAAAGAGGATCGAATCAGCTAGAGCCTATGCCATATTCCCAGTTCGACTTGTTTTATAACAATAATAATATAATATCGATAATCGAAACATAACGAAAATAATTGCCTCAACAAAAATGTATATCTGATCGAAATATGAAACATAACGGCCTCAATAACCAGTGTCCCATTTAAACATTGAAAACAAAGGGTCGCCAAAACGTTGTAATTTTTTTACGACATTTTATAAAAATTATGAGTTCGTAGAACTAATTGTTAATTGCTAGAACCCTTTTTCCCCTTCCAACACATATTTTTTTGCAGTGAAGTTTCCTTAAATGCAAAAAAAAATTCATGTCAAAGTAACCATATAAAATTTTATCAACGTCGAGGGTTAAGATAGATCAGTAAAAACGTTGTTTCACTCGCAATGCGCGATAAGTTACAGAATAAAAATGGGCGTTTCCATACATGCGTTACATGTGTTATGTAAGTATGGAAACCTTTGGTTCCGACTCTGGACACAATCGCGAAGCTGACTAGCGCCTTCATAGTACTGTGACTTTACGTCGTTTTCGCATTAGTGCACTACCGCTTTACAACCCCCTGCATCATATATGCACATATACTCAAAGTATATTGCGTGCACTAAACCGTACGAGTACGGGGCGGGCTATTTTAAGCACCGTGCTATGGAACTGTATTCTCGGCTACCGCTGTGCGGTGTACATATATATCTATATTATATGTACATATATGCCGTATATCTATATATATACCCACGGTATGTTCGTAGACATACCCACGTATACATTTGCTCTGTACCCGACCGCAACCGACTATTTCGCGAAAGAGTTCGCGGGAGTTGAAACGAAGTTAACGCGACCGGTACAGAGAGCTTGAAACACCAACAGCGGCACTAGCAGTAGGAGCAATACTAGCCACGGTCACGGCACAAGCGCCAGTAGTGTGTGGGTATAGGATTTTGCGGTATCTATCCTGGCAAACCACTTCGTCCCTCAATGTCCGAGAAGCATGAGAGTACAGAGGGCATATAGTCAGGGGAAGGATTTCCCATGGCAGTGACCCATGACGGACAGGCGTTGGGTACGAGTTACTCCCACGCGGGCTGACGCCAAACTCGAAATAATTATACCGGGTGGTTGGGCACCCTTCGCACATCAAGCATTAGAATCCCCGCGTAACATCCCAAAGATCCACGCAAATTCGCTCGACGTTTGTTCATGTACACTAGAGTTTCAGACAAGCTTATTCACTCGAATAAATATCAAAAGGCACGCATAGCCTTGTTTACATATCGTGAATGACACGCGCTAATTCCCGTAATATACGATCCTCAACGGGTTACTCTCAACGGCTCAAATGTGAAATTCGCTTCAAGAACTTGCGTTATATATAGCGTTTGCGAAGCGTTCGCGTGTAAGGGAAGTGCGTAAACGTTTCATTACTGCACGAGTGACATAATACCATTTTGTATATAACGCCGGTTCATTCATCAAACTAACTTTGTTTTGCTAACTTTCTGAGACGAGAGCGCAAACATGGAAGCAGTCGCATCCGTTAATCTTGGATCCCCCTCCACTTTTTCCTTCATTCTTTGCAATGATCCTCGGCAATTATGAATCTTCATGAATTATTATTATTATTGATATTATTATTCGTAGTTTCATCGATTCCTTTGGTTATGTCTTTAGGGGCTTATTATTGAGATTTTATCGAATATCAGTAGTTATTTGTATTGCAACGGTGCAAAAAGTAGGAAATTCTGCACGAGTCTGAAGGGGCGCACGAGCTGAAGGCGAGGGCAGCAGTTTAAACGAGTGCAGAATTGCCTATTGCGCCAATGCCCTACACACAATATTTTTTTGCATGAAATTTGCTAATTGCGTGAAAAGTTCGACTTTGAGTGCCCTAACCCCACTGATCTGCGCACAGAAAGACGAATATTGCGCTCTACGCATGCGTCGACTGTTCTACGCACATTAGCCAAAAAAGTGACTTTCTACGCACTGAATGTAGACACGAAAAGTCGAAGTTCTCGCGCAGACAGCGCAAAAAATGAATTATTTGGTTACACGTTGATATTAACTTGAAAGACCCAAATAAGTTGTTCCAAAGGTGATTCATGGTTTTTTTGCCGAAATACTAAAATTACAATTTACGTGTTTTTTTTTTCCATAGAATATATCGATTTTTTTTTTCTTTTTTTTTTTTTCATTTTTCTTGTCACTTATATTTGAATGATGTATGATTTTTATCAACATTTCTACCGCATATATCATTCTGATGCGCGATGACGTGCAATCAAGGTACTTACCGGTCCATTGTACACTTCAGCAAAATCTATGCATACGCAAAAACCATCGTGAACTTTGTTCTCTACTCTCATGTACTGGACGGTGCCATATATCTAGATACACACGGGTACGTGTAATGCGTATGTGAAAGCAAACTCGACGTGACGAACTTAAAAAGGCCCAACGGGCCAGTGAGCACCATGCCGTTATGATGCATTGCCGGCCGGACTATCTCGCCGTTTCGCGAGCGATGTCTCTCGTTGAAATTAACGTCTTTCATTTCTGGTGGACAGCTCACTGTCTCGTTTGCGGCTACCGGCTCATTTCACGAGCTCATCCCGCTCTGTGTTCTCTTGCTCTTTCACCGTCGGTCCCGAACACACACGCGGCTCGCTCCATCATCCCTCGAGCATCTCCTCCGTTCCTGCAGGACCTCGGCGTTATATCCTCTGTGAAAATACTTCACTCTCCACACTTCTCCCTTCGTTCTTTGTTTCGTTGTTACATTTTTTTGTCTCGACGCTCTTTTACCTTGGATGCTCTTTCGTTTGCCGCTTTGTCCGTTTTAACCTCTCCCGCTGCAACTCGCGAGAATCTCACGGTTGGGGGGACAAAAAAAATGGTAAATTTACAATTTGGCGTAACGAACAGACACCAGGAAAAGAATTGTAACGAAGACGAATTTGTTGCTTGCGAAAGAAGCGACATTCAAGTGCGCTTGTCGGAGATTTTTACTGAAAACTATATACTGTAACTGTGAGAGTATATATACTACTATATGATATCGTCGATCAACTACTCGTTTTTCCCCTGCGGCAGTTCCCGCAATTTCATCTCCACCTGTCCCGAGACTCGGAACAATTCCGAGAAATGAAATGAACGAATCTTCCACTTTTCATTATCACGAATCTAGAAACGGCGGATATCCTTATTCGTCTTGAAAATAGAATATCAAACGTTCAATGGACGCGACGGTTTCATATTTGAACGGAAATTAATTCACAATTATTCTATCATAACCACGGGATCGTAGTAGTGAATTGCACGCTTGCATGAGGGACTTCAATAACTTTATGGTCTCTCTGTTATATAAGTCTCGCTGCTAACTTCGCTTCGTTGTTAATTTCACGTCGTTGCTAACGTCACATAGTTACCAATGTCACGTAAGTTAGGTTTATGTTAGATCTCACTTAAGTTATCGTAATTAGGTGCGAACTAACGTAGACAAAACTGAAATTAAAGCCGATCTAACTTAGACTAAACCTAACTTAAATCCGATCTGATTTAGACCAACCCAACTTAAAGCCGACCTAACTTGGACAGAACTCAATTTGCTTACATCTGACCTAAATTAGACCGCCGTAACTTAAATCCGATCTAAATTAAACCAAATCTAATTTAAAGCGGACCTAACATGGACTAACGTAACTTACATCCGATCAAAATTAGACCAATCCTAACTTACAGTCCTAGCTCCGTATTCTTAACTCCTCTTAACTTAACCGCTCCCTTATTTTAACTCGTTGCCATGGCAACGATTTCCCTTAACTGTATTTCCCCTGAGTCCGTCCTCTCCACTTTAAGCGGTATCTACGGACGCGTATAACCCTCATTACCCCTATTCGCAGCAACTGACCGGGAGTAGGGACGATAGGGGAAATGCAGAAATGGGAGCGTGTCCGGTCTCATTGAGTTAAGAATACGGAGCATGTATTGTACATCCAATCTAAATTAGACCAATCCTAACTTAAAACCGATCTAACTGGGACTAAATCTAACTTAACCCCTTACTTAGCCTAGTCTTACGAAACCTAACTCAGTTTCGACCTAATTTACATCCGTCTTAACTTACACCCAATCTAAGTTGTGACCCGATCTAACTTAGATCACAAAATCTTCTTAAGTATATATACAGAGGGCGATTATAATTATAAATGGCTATCTTTTGCTCTATTTCATTCCAGGTGGCGCCGTTACCTGCCTACGTAACTTCCGTACGGATTTCTTAGAGGAATGGCCAACGCCAGGCACAGGACCGCACTTCGATACTTCGATGCCGTCGAATTTCACCGGTCTCGTCGGCAGTACCGTTCACCTCGTTTGCAAAGTCAAGAACTTGGGTAACCGCACGGTAAGTGCTAATCGAAATGGTAATAATGATGTGGAGCAATCTGAGAGAAGATCACGTGACAAACGTATGAAAATCGAGTCAAAGCGTTTGGTCATACCGCAGATGCGCATATGCATTTATGAAAAAAAAAAAAAAAAAAAACTTCATGGAATACTCGAGCGTGTAAACTACGTACAGATCAAACAATGGGAAACTCGGGATAGTTAATACCCACAGGGCTGTAGTAGATATCCACAGGTCTGTCAGATTAATCCTCGATTAAAATGGCATGTCGAATTGTTAATTTGCGCTCTGTACGCTTTTGTGGAAACCCGATTAAACGCTATTTCAAAGTTATTTCCAGATCTTTGTAATATATTTCTATGTGCTCGAACATGAATGTGTGTGTGAATGAAATACGTATAACTCGAAACATTGCAAGCAATATAAGAGATGGAACTAATCGTGGATTCTCTGTATATTCTCGAAATCTTACCAGTTTGCAGGCAATTTACCCAATTTTAATAGAAAGAGGAGCTGTTAGAGTTAACTCGCTCACTCGTTCCTATTTCGCCGTCTCTATTATCCATCGAGCCCGAAGGCGAGCGCGCGCGCAATGGTCCCAATTCCGAGATTAAACCTTTCTGAATCGTTTAAGCTCACTTTCCTCTTTCCCCTCATTCTTAGCCCGGCTAACGCCAGCTATGGCGTCTCTCCCCTCCCCCCTCTCTCTATCCTTTCGTGGTAGTTAATTATGTGTAATATCTTTCCGGTTATTCGCGAGAGTGCTGGAACGACGAGTCTCTTTCAATTGCCCCTTAAACTTACTGATTACGCGGAGAGCTCGCGAAGAGAAAGAGATGGAGTTTCACTCGCCCCGACGGAATGAATTCTTTCGGATTCCCGTGCGAGATATATTACGTTATTCCTCAATTTTCTCACTTCCGGATAATTATCGTTAAATCGGAGAATTTCGATCGTCGTGTGAAATCACTGCTCAAACAATTAGAAATATTGGTAATATCCAGAGGGAGGAAAAAAAGATAATTTGGAACGAACTGCCACTGTATAGCGTAACGTAGAATATCGAATCAAATCGACCTAAATTATCGACGAGAACTAAACAGTAAATATTCGCGAACCAGAAGTACCAATAGCGATCTATCGAAAAGAACTAGAATATTCGGAGAGTGGTTGAAGGAAAAACATAACGCAACCGGATAGTTATATACGGTATTTCCCGGTCAACTATTCGGGAGATTGCGAGTGCCGGTTTCCCGTCTCTCACGACGATCGGAAATCCTTACGTCTCGTTTCCGTCGAACTGTTTCCATTTAAACCCCCCCCCCCCCCCCCCCTATGCTCTCCCGAGTCTCCGATTTCGACCATTTCACAAACTCTTATTTTTCTCCAACACAGACCGGATCGAGACCAACCCCCAACGTACAGCATTCCCGGGGTTCGCTTCCTCATCCAATGAGAGGAGTTTGTAATCTGTATCTCGAGCGCGTTTTCTGCTACCGTCGACGTTCGCAGTGTTAGTAGATGAAGAAGTAGAAGTAGTAGTAGTAGTAGTGGTAGTAGTGAGTTCGGTAGAGTGGTTGACGGCGGAGACGGCTCTACAGTTCCGGAAGTGGTGAGTCCCCCATGTCTGGTCGGCCGGGATGCGACGCTAGTCGCGTACAGTTTCGTAGTGGTGCGCCACCAGTGGGTAAGTGAGGTATCCGTACTCCGCCATGGGAAATAGAAGAAAAAAAAAAACTAAAAAAATAAAAAGGAAGACGTCGGAAGGACGGAAGCGACTGGCAAAAGAAGGAGCTGCTAGAGGTACCCGTGACGGTTCACATCTAGTCGAGAAAGATTGAACTAGTGCTTCAACGAGATACTGAGATAGAACCTCGGGGTGTGAGACTGAGGAGGAATTTGAAAGCGCGCGGGGGGAGAAAAGTCGGGAAGAGACTGGATATAGTGAAAGAAAAAGAGGACACACTCCAGCATGAGTCCTCGTGTACCTCCGACCTAGATTACGACTCCGGGGGAGAGGAGATAAAGATACAGAGTTATATCCACCCCCCTGTATATGTTTGTTTGTATGTTCCGGAGAACGGCGGAGTGTCCCCGCCACTACGGAATCCAGAGATGATATGTGACGTGTAGGGAGAAGGTGAAGTGGGGGAAGGAGGACACAACTGCAGTTGCATCTGCGCCCTTGCCACCCCGTGCCTGTGCTTGAATCCTGTGGGCATAGAGCCCAAGAGCACATAGATTTCGGTTGGCGTTCCCTCGCAAACAATAGCCCGGGCCAGCTAATGCCGATGACATAGTCGTGTCAACCGTGTAAATGCCTGTATCGTCCCCAGGCGGGTGTAGATTGCTAGATATATATATATATATATATCGGGGCACATGTGTAGCATGTATACACAAAGGATGATTTTTTGTAGATAGACGAAAAGGTGACCATTGCTCGTTCTACAGTAACTACTTTCCATCGCAGCAACGTTACCCCCAATGACTTATTTTTATTTATATGAATTTTTTCTTTCTATGGATGTAACTCGTGTTCGTATCAAGAGGCCAACAGTTTTAGTGCTCTGGGAAGAGCGGAGTGAAAGATCTGCAATGCACGCAAATATTTGTGTCACCTCGTTGCGAAGAGGGAGCACAGCATATAGTGCGGATATGTGGTGGTAGGGTTCCTGTAGGTAGTAACGTATCTGTATGGGTATGTAACCCCCTCGTGCATGTGTTGTAACAACGTACAAGTGTGATATAACGACGCGCGATGGTTTAAGGCTCGAGCCAAGAGCGCTGAAGCTCTCGAAGAGCGGAGGACGCGACCGATAAATTTGAGTTCGGTTTACGACCACCTATCGATCTTTGACGCAACACCCCTCTCCCCCAGCCTCCCCTATCCCACCCCCTGGATCGGTACATCACCGGCATCGTACATCCCCTGTACGATAAAGGAGGAAGAACAAGTACGATATCGCGTTAGTATGTTGCCCGCGTATAGTCAATATCCTCTCTATATATCGTGCTTGAGATTCCTAACGAGATTCTCACTATGTCAGCAAGTATTCCAAGTTCGTCGAAGTATTATCGTATCGAAACAAAATGATGACAGGGGTGGGTAGGTGGAGAAGCCGAACGAGTAAATACATCCCACAAAATTGATATATTGAACAACTTTGAGTTATCGGCGCGACTCTCAGTAGGAAAACCGACTTTTCCAATAATGGCGTTACTGAATTATTGGAAAGAACTCACGTTGAATGCCGAAAAATATATGTATATGAGAAATTATAATTGGCAAATGACGTAATAGGGTTTCGCATTCGATTAACACCAATTGGCCGCTGAGAAATTCCCCCGATACACGATTCTGCGAATCCAAACACACGCGCCTCGTTCACCGGGAAATCAATATCGCTGAGCCCCTTGGTGTTCACTTCTTTACTTCGCAGCCATTCGTTGGTTTTTAACGTATTTGCGTGTCCCTATTGTCAGTCGTTTGAGAAGAAAAATGATACAACGGAAGTTATGCGACACTGTAAACACATAGACCCGCGGGAATTCAACGAGATGGCATGCGAGTCAAATCGACTGCGTGAATAATAAAACTTTTATATATATCGCGTTTATTTGTCTGTTTCATTGTACCAATTTGGCTTTCATCGTTACTGTATTTGGGAAATTTCAGGTATCCTGGGTGAGGCATCGAGACATTCACTTGTTGACGGTCGGCCGTTACACTTATACGAGCGATCAACGCTTCGAGGCACTGCACTCGCCCCACACGGAAGAGTGGACGCTGAAGATACGTTATCCTCAGCGCAAGGATTCCGGTTTTTACGAGTGCCAAATATCCACAACTCCGCCGATCGGACATCCCGTCTTCTTGACTATAGTGGGTAAGGGATATTTTGTCTTTCTCATCAAACACACGTCTCGACGATGCGACGAAGTTTATTTATCGGAGCGATAAACGTCGATACTCTCGACGACGATAAGATCGCATAAATGACGCTGATCTAACGGCATTAAACTTTTTATGGGAGCAGTATATCTAAAAACCATTAGAATTGATGAAATTTCGCGTGTGCCGTTTTATCGCGATTGACGATTCATATTTTCGGCACATAAAACTCCAAAAAATCGGAAAAATGAGCAATCGATTGGCTTTAGAATAATTTCTTTAAACAAATATTGTTGAGCTTTAGTTGGTCCAATTGAATATCGCTAATTGATATTCGTTAACAATGACTACGTTTTTATTTCGCCATATAAAAATCATACATTTAACTGCTATTAACCCATTTCTCAATGCACCCATAAAGAGTTTATGCGAATAACGTTGCAGTTTTAACGTTCCGATATGGAGTTACCCCTTTAATACTCCCCCGATTAATCGAAGCGCGAGAGGTTAAGCTTGATAATCCAAACATTGTCAGCTCTTAATCGCGGGGATAACTCCCCTTTCGCTTTTCCAACCCCAAGCCTCGATGTAGAACAAGCTTCAGCATTGAAAGCGTTAACGACGGGTCGGGCTTTGCCGTGTCCCGGTAACTCTTAACGGCAGAGAGAACTGCGTGTCAAAATCTCGGGCACAGTGCGAGCACCTTGACCCAAAAGCTTCGCACAGCCCCGGGCATTTTTTTCGCTGGTTATGCATAGCGCCAAACGTATAGAATCTATCGGAGAATGGAGCGAAGAGAATGAGAGGAAGTTTTGGCATCGCGAGCCCGCGGGGTATCAATCCTACAGGAGTTGCAAAACTCAACCCACACAGCAGCAGAAGCATTGTTAGAGGGTGGCGTGTGTTCTGTCCTCTGTGTTCCAGAGCCAGTCACCATTATTGTCGGAGCCCCGGATCTTTTTGTGAATAAAGGAAGCACCATCAACCTTACTTGTTTGGTGAAAAATGTTCCGGATCCACCGCCAGCTATGCTCTGGCGTCACAACAGCGTGGTGAGTGGCTCAATCGTACCTTTTTTTATTCCCCTTTTTTTGCCAACTTTCAATTTTCATTCCGCGTTTTTATCGTCGATGGATTCTTTTATTGACGAAAGAAAAAAAAAATTCAAGGGAAGGATACATCCACAAGTTGTATGATTTGCACCAACGAATTCTGATTGCCGCGTAACTACTTGGTGCTTTAATCTCTTATCTATTTATCGTTGCCTCTTTGTATTTAATCTCCAAAACGAAGGGGTGCTAAATGTTAACACGCGGATAAAGTAGCAGCCGCAGTGAGCTTGTAGTGGATATAACGAAAAGCTCAACGTTTGGAATGACTCGTATAAGGAGCTCTAACGAGAATAGCGATAGAGTACGTACTCGTGAAACGTGTTGTGCCGAGAGCTACTGTGGTAAAATGGCGATTTAGACGTCTCTACGGAGATACGATGGCGCAAGGGAAGGGTAAGAGAGACGAAACGCGTGCTGTGGAAATAAATTTCACCACGAGTAAGACCGGCAGCAGCTTCGAAAGTGCCGAGGGTTTGGTGGAAAGGAAGAAGGAACTGGTTGGCCTCGGCTCCTTCTCGTCGCAGTCGTCTTCCACGACCGCGTAGATTGCTCCTTGGAAATGCGCATCTTGAGTGGAATTGCACACTCCTTGTAGAAGCAAGCGCCGCGTCGCCTCTCGGAGGCATTCGCGATTCCGCGATTCTGTCTCACCCACCCCTTCCCCCCCCTACCCCCTCCCACTACCTTCCCTCGTTCTTCATCCCCCATTCGCCAACTCCGGAGATCTTTCTTCTGCTCTATGTACTATTCCCTTTGAATTCACGAAACCTGCTTTCTATCTGCTTCAGGACATTAACTTTGACTCACCGCGCGGCGGTGTAAGTCTCGTAACTGAGAAAGGACGAGAAACGTCGAGTCGGTTGATGATACAGAAAGCAGTGCCAAGCGACTCGGGCGAATACACTTGCGGTCCGAGCAACGCGAATCCTAGCAGCATAAGAGTTCACGTCGTCAACGGTGAGTTTGTTCCAACAATTGATGGTAAATATTTATGAAAGGTGTCTTTATCGTAAAAAAAAAAAAAGCAAAATAAAAATTCCCGATTGAAAAGCGTCAAAAAATTTTAAATAATTTTACGGGTTACGAAAAGATCTGTGATGCAGTTGTGAAACGCGAATAAAATAATTCAGTAGGCGTTTTCCCGACTGCATCGGAGACTTTGTCCCAAACTTTTAAATTGTTAAAAACTTTTTGCAGATTAACCACTTTTCAGTCAGAAGTTTTTTGAAACATTTTTATTTTTCTCTCTATTTTTTCACTTTTATTGTGTATTAAATATCGACATTTATTCCACCGCGAATTTCTTTTAATCTTTGCTTCGGTCAGCTTATTGAAATAAATTTTCTTTTTATTATAAAATTAATTTCTCCTGTGTAAATAAGTAGAATGCATTCCAACATGAAAATTAAATAAATTGCATATATCGTAAATATATTTTCGATGTATTGTCCATGTGGAATTTTTGACGATATGTTTTATCGACGAATTATCAACCTGTAGCCAGTTTTGCATTTACATTTCGCGATTATTGAAAAAATAAATAAAATACAATCCTTGTTTGTCGGCAACAGCTATTGTTTTTTCCATTTATTATTTCTGCCTGTCGAACCATCGGACGAATAATGGACAATCAATGTGTATTCGCGGCTCAAATATATTTCTATTTTTCAAATGCTAGAAACATATATATAAATGAGTCGAAGCGCAAACGCCGCGGTATATCGCCACAGGCAGTTGTGGGGAACATCGAACGAGAGAACTTTCATTTATGCCGCGTGTTTGTTCATGACTCCCTGTCCGCGAGGGAATTGCCTTGCGGAAACTAGATTAATTCTCTCTCGTCCTCTCTCTCTCTCTCTCTCTCGATCGCTGTTTACTTTTCATCTGGATTATCGCTACGAGACGGACGGGATTGTCATAGCGGAGCAATTCATGATACTGTTAACGAGACTTTGAATGGATTGTTGATACGACGATTTCCCGCAACAATAATATACGTCTTTCGCGTTTGCCGACTGACTGAATAAATTTACGTTAAAAAAAAAAAAAAAAAAAAAAAAACATAAAAATAACGGTACTGACGTATATGTTGCAGAGGAACATCCGGCAGCGATGCATCACGGTGACGGAAGCACGTCGTATGCCGACAAGCACTCGATTTGTTTTATGATTTTTATAATAGGTAGTGTAATATTTCTATAAAAAAAAAAAAAAAAACAAAACAAAAAAATAAAAACAGTTATTACCCTTCCAAGCGCGTAAACTCGAGTCGAACGGTGTTGGAACTCGTCTCTGATCCCTCCAACGTTACGAAAAAAAATTAAAATAAAAAAAAAAAAAAAAAAAGAGTTTAAAAATGTAATAAAGGGGAAGAATAATTGTGCAGGGTAAATTCCAATACTAACAATTTATATTGTACCACCGTGACCAAAGGCGTTTCGAAATATCAGCACAACAAGGACACACGCACGGCACAATAATCGATAAGGAGTTTAGTATTTTGTTAAAAATCTGTCTCGATCTTTCGAATGCAATTAATAACGCGAATGATTATCGAACTGTGTAATTGCGAGATACCAAAAAAAAAAAAAATAAGAAAATTTAAAAAAAACCACTTGTAAATAAAACTTATTGTATGTACATATCAATAAATCAATTGTCTTTGATGGGCGGTGTTTATATATATATATATATTTTTCAATTTTTTTTTCTTTTCATAATTCCTCCAACAGTTTTTTTCAGCTTATTCATGCAACGATATCAATATGGATTGCATTTCAATATTTAGTTTTTAATTCATAGACGCGCCTTTTTCATCCGTACAAAACGTGCGGTTGAATTATTTCGTTTCGCATGTACGTCGATAAAAAAAAAAAGAAAAAAATCATCGTGCGCGAAGGATATGATTCAAGTATAAAGTCGTCGCAGCGAATAAAACCGGTGAGTTCGTCAGGTATTCAAATAGTTCGGATATTTGCGATAGTCACCGATTGTACAAACATCACACCGTTTTAGTGCGATGAAGGATCCGAATACGAGAGTAACGATTGGACGAACGTATACGCGAATGTATTCGCTGCTCGGGAACGGCGGCGTAGTTATACGCGACAGAAGCACTGAGGCTCTCTTTTCGTCAGCGAGCGATCGTGCAACGCGAACTGTTGAGATAGTCGATGAAGTCTACGACCTTCGGATCTCGTCTACGGGGACTCGTAGGGGGAGCGGTCCAGGCGCGATTCTGATGTTTTCCCCATGGATCGTAAATGTTTTCTCTTCTCTCTTTGACGTTCTTCGTCGTTTGTGAATGTTGTTCGTGGAGCGTCATCTGTTTGCCAAATACAAAGAGACACGGACCGAGATACGGCTGAAAGTCCAGCGGTGTGTTTTGCTTGTACGCGAGACGAAACCCACCGGTTTCGCTGGATGGATTCAGCGGTAAGTCCATTATCACTGTAACGTCAGATGTTACCGTATTGTCACTCGACAATTATATTTTTTCGTCGATGAAACGTTTCTAATGAGAGCTTTTATTGTGAGACTATAACGAATTTTGTTGAAAATTCTATTCCGAGAGAAGATCTCGTGGTCGAGAGCTTTCTTATCCGATAACGAAACAATTCGCGTTGCGAACCATTTGCTCGATACTGAGATGAAAAAAGAAAAGAAAAGAGGAGAGATAGTTCGGGAAGAAAGACAAGAATTTAACTCAGCATCTTCTTCCACTGTATGGACCAAAGTCTCTCGGAGTCCTGTTTGATTAGTGGCCGATTCGTGCCGTCAATACAAACAAACCCCGTCCCACAGAAACGTGCAAGCACTTCACGCAGAGCGGAGCGAAACGTCCGAGTTTCGTTCCTCGTTCAACCAACGACCCGGGGAATCCCCCGAACGCACACCCCTTTCCGATACGCGAGCACGAGACCCTCCCTACCTCTCCCTCTCCTTCCTGTCGGTCTCAATCGGCATTGCGGATCGCCCCGTCGAAGATCGTGTGTCTCTTTCGAAAAACTTTGGCTCGCCGATAGACCCAACCCCACCCAGTAAACTACCGTGAGAAACTACGGAGCAGTTTGCAAACCTTTAACAAGACTCTTAAGTACGCCGTCGTAGAGACGCTGCGTTATCCTCGAACTCGGCGGATGCATTCGGGGATTTGTATTTATCTCGATTAGCCAAACCGACAGATCATCCATAACCATGAAGTCCGCGCCGTAGAGCTCGAAGCTGCAACGACGCTTGTCCATGTAGTCCTGCGAGGCCAGCATCGTCAACACGATTGCCTGCGACATCTTCGGATATATCTCGTCGTAGTAAGGCTCTCCTTTGTATCCAACGGTTCTAAAGATTTTTCGGAAAATATAACGCGCTACAGGGATAATGAAATTGCGTTCTCGCAAACTAATCAATTTCAATGCCAATGCTAACCCCTCACCTAAGGGGGACGTGAATATACGCCAGAAATTTTTTACCAGTCAGTACCTTTAATTGCTCCGCTTACTTACAAAAAATCGCGAAAAATGTTTGATAAAAATTGTAAAATAACGTTAAACTGTTGATTTTTCGATAATTCAAAGAAATTTGTTTTACGCTCTTGTGAATTATTGTTACGAGCAAACGAAATTGGCGTTCTACGTGGCTGGTGAAAAATCTCCCGTACGTGAGGGGCTAATTGCCGCGTGTGGTAATGATGTGAAAAAAAAATGTTTGCTTACATTTTAAATTAAAAAAGTAATTTACGCAAATTAAACAACTCACTATACTGAGAAAGAAGTGTAATGAAGCAATTGTAATAACAAAGCGAGTGAAACAATCAATAATTATTTGCACATTATAGTCGGGCGATTTATTCGTTAATCAACACGAAAATATCCCAACTGTAATAAGTGGAAAATTATTTGTTATTTCATAATTTTTTTTTCGATATAATTTCTTTATTACACTCCTTTGTCAGTCGTTAGTATTTTAATTGTCTACAATTATTTTTAGATTATTCTTTTTTTAATAAATTTTTTTTTCGAAGTTAATTGGACGCATTGCAGATCAATGAAATTGCAGGAAACTGTTCAGCATTGAAAAATTACAAAATTCTGAGACTTATGATTTCTTTTTACTTTAACGACACGAACGCTTTTATAGTCAGAATGCATGTGCGCGCAGAGCTTTTTCAAAGGAACTCAATTAATATCGAGAAATCGAACTGAAAAATCGTCGACGTAACTCCGACTGTTAAAAGTCGGGGTAATCATTCTCTCTATTGCGACAGTACCGAGAGCTCCAAGCTTCGACATATATTTGAATATTTTTCAATATTTGAGAATAAAAATCGTTCGTTTGCTATTCCGCGGCACGACGAACGAAGAGTGTCGAACCGATACTCGCGGGAATACAAAGAGACGAATAAGTAAGAAAGGCTTTTCTCGTTTATACTCTTTCGATCCATCTGCGCGGCTCCTTAAACCCAACGGAAATGAGAATTGACCCCAAATTACTTCAAATATTCGTTCAGTTTCGCGCAATCCCATCCTTGATCGCGAATAGATTCAACCGCCGTCGTGGACGTTCGTTCCTCTGAATTTCCCAACTGAATTCTTCGTTTCCTTCGCCTATTCTCGTCCGAGTATTTTTGTTGTATAGCGGTATTGCAGATATGTATAGCTTCGTGGTAAGTCGAGAATGTGTAAGGCTTCGAACTGAATCGTAATAACGCTTCTCTGTATGCATTAAAGGAAGAAGAATAAAATTTCGATTTTCGATCATTGTCCGCCACGATTATTGCCGTAGTTTTTTCTTTTTTTTTTTTTTTCGTCTACTCTGTTCGAACGATTTTTGCGCTTCCGCTGTCGCGCGATATGCCAATCAAATGTATTTGTGGAGAGTATTC
Organism: Buathra laborator; assembly: GCA_934046635.1. NCBI lineage: Eukaryota > Metazoa > Arthropoda > Insecta > Hymenoptera > Ichneumonidae > Buathra > Buathra laborator. The sequence goes on along the minus strand of OW203895.1, from coordinate 17,129,276 downwards.
GACGAGAATACTCGACGAGAATTGAAACTGAAATATTATTTGAATAAAGAAATTCGGAACAATTGAACATATTCCATATACGTTTTTGATGAAAGAAAAAAAAACCTATAAAAAAGTGTAAAATTATTATCCAACGTGACCTGGATGAACCCTTTCAACGTGAAAATTCGACGGATGGGGGACTCGATTCGAAAAGAGATCACGGAGAAGAAAATAAAAAAATGTCGTTCCGCTGGTCCGAGTTCTCGCGCGCGTTCGCGAAAAAAAAGTAATTGCATTTAGAGAGCAATGAAGATACGGTTTTCAGTGTTCATTGCACCGCTCTCCGTGCCAATTAGCTTCTAGCGACCCAGCGAATGAACCTCTCATACCCCCCAATTGTCCGACTTCGGGTTATATTTAAAAAAAAAGGTTTTTAACGCGGACCGATTTTCAAATCCAAAAAAAGAAAATGGCATATAAATGTCTATTGCGATTGGCATGTGGCAGTTAGAAGTTTTGGAGTTTCAAATCGACTGATATACTGACTACTGACGAGACAAATATATTCCGTGTTTAGTTCACAATTTTACGCCTTGCGGATGTATCATATCGGAGAGCCAATGAATAGTCATGAATCGTCATGCGAAGGATTCGGCAAATTATACATTTTGTATATAAGACACCACAAAAAAGACGAAAAATCGGAAGAAACTGAATAGACGAAAAAAGGGTTATAAACTGAAAAAAAAAAAAATGTTTAGTTGGTAGAACACAAATTTTTGTTGAAGAAATCGCGAATTTTGAAGAACTCATACATTTTTAGTTGTACTAACTAAACATTCGTCTCATCGCGAGGGAATGCTGATTTAGTTCATCCGAATATTGTTTGTTCTTAGCGGATTATTACTCTCAATCGAACCGACTAATTCTACCAATAATTAAATATTTTTTTACTGGAAATATTAATAAAAATGAACAATTACTCGTATAGCCATATCGTCAAGGGAAACGTGTTGGTTACGAGATACCACAGCCGAATATCAAACTTCGTTTCTTTGATCAATAATGGTTTTTCTGTAAAACAAATAGCAATAAAATGATTAAATTGCACTTCGGTAAAATCCTTAGAGGAAAAAAAGTCCGGCAAATATTCAATTGACAATTAATAAAGCGACGACAAAAAAAACACTGTACTCTGTAAATATTCCCCAGAGTCGCTGTGCGCACATACAAAACTTTTAGTCTGTACATTTTTTTTTAATTATTAAATTCAATGGATTGGAACTGAACGTTTTTATCCATACTTTGTGACATTAAATTTAATATACAATAGTAATAAAAAATTTAAATGCTTTTACAGTACAATTAATGTAAATTATTAAAGGGAAAGTGTACCTCTACCGTTTTGCATATACCGTGCATTCATTTTTTTATCATAAATTATAGTAAATTCAATGTACCTGTTTATGCATAAAAATTTCAGTACCCATACATCAAATTTCCAACAAATGTTCTTTGTAGTCTAATGTCAACAATTTTACGCGGCGAATTTACGTGTATTCTTGGCGAACACTCCATAAACGTGCTAATTGTAGACAGTGTAATATTCGCAGGATCTCTTTTCTTTTGCTATTGATTCGATTTATTTATTGTCTTTTTTTTTTGTAAACGAACCTATATACTTCTGAACGACAAAATAATCCTTCGGTTTACTGTCGACCCTACGAAGGATATCTTTAAAGTTGTGTGAGATACTGATACCAGTGCCGCAGCATAGATCGCTCGGTTTGAGAATCCAAATGTTTCTCATACCGTTGAGTTCGTATTGGGGATCGAATTCCTTCAATTTCTTCAGAGTACCGCTCGCCGATAGGTAACATTTCTAGGGAAAAAATATACATACTTACGTTGAGCACCCGATCGTTTTTACGGTAGTTCACTCGGAAATTCCGTATATCCCGAAGGTTTCGTTAAACGGATGTGGACACTGAATAAATCGGATCCGCGGAACCGTGTGAAGTACGGTGAGAGCTGAAGAGCTCGCAGGAGAAGGTGGGGTGGGATTGGGGGAGGGAGGGGGTTAAACTTGAATGGAGCAATGCTCTAAAGTGCATGTGGGGCTAATGAATTTTAAGTAACCTCGAAACGGGACTGTGCTTCGTTCCGAGGGCTGGCTATTCCATTTCCCTTGTGCAAAACCCTCGAGTAGTCATCCAAGAAGATGCTCCACTGATCTTCCGTCGTCCGTTCCATAGAATTCACGTCGGAATCTATATTCTCGTCTCTCGTATCAGCCAAAAATTCTTCGCATCGCTCTATCGCAAATTCCAACTGACTTATTGGAATTGGTTCGATACCAAGATCTACGAAGCCCTCGCCCTTCTCGACCCTCGAGACAAACCACTTCAATAACCCCGTCGCTGCGGTAATACGATAGTCCGTCGAAAAAGCATGAATCTCGCGGCTCACGTTGTAACTTCTTGGATATTGAACGTTTGCTACATCGTTCTCATAGAGCCAGTGAGATTCTTGAAGAATGTGCGCCATTCCAAGCTGAGGCGTTATTAAAAAAATGAATAATAATAATAATAATAATAATGATAAATGCGGAAAGCGAAGTGATGGTTTGGGAAGAATTTACGAACCTTTGACGTATAAACGTAGGCTCTTTGGAGCCGATTTAGTATGACATGATTCCGAATCGAGGAATCCCATTCGATAAAATCATTTCGGCAATCCCAGATAAAATCCGGCGGGTTGTGACGCAGAAGAGCGAATATAAGAGCTTTTTCGTTTATCGTACCGTTCGGTTGTTTGATACTACCGATCGACTTCGAATCCAAACTTGCTACGCTTCCTGAGTAATTGAATTTCACGCATAATGAAACTCGGCAAATATATTAAGGCTCCCGGGGTACTGTTTGACTGATACTTAACGGTGACGGCAGAAGCGAGAAATAGCAAAAAATGCGTATCACACGAAGAAAAAATAATTGTTAGCTTCACCAACGGGATGGTTAAATACGCTTTAACCAATTAATTGGATAACTTAAGCAATTATGTCAACATATTGGTTAGTTAACAATCAAGGAATGGGTTAACCATAACCACTTAATTGGTTATGTTAACATATTAGTTGGTCACCAAACAATTAATTGGTTATGTTAATATATTAGTTGATTAGTAGACAATTAATTGGTTGGACCATTGAATGCATTTGTTAGGCTGTGATTAGGCAGCATATTTAAGGTAGCTACAGCGCGGGGTGTCCATTTCGCCTAAATTCGAGGAAATTGAGAGGAAATTCCAAACACTTCTCGATACTATAAAAATCTGAAAAAATTCATACATATTAAAGGTACTGAAAACATTAATTTGGCACAATAATAATTGCAAAATGTTATTAACAAATTGATGAAAAAAAAAATTGTTCAACAAATTTATAGTAACTTAACTTCGTTTTTTTTTAATGAAAATGATTCGTTCATTTTTCTGAACACAGATTAATTTTTTCAGATTTTTATCTTCGGTTTGAATTTTGTCTTTTTCTACACATTTTTTCCATATAAAAAAAAAAATTCAAACCAAAGATAAAAATCTGAAAAAATTCATCCGTATTCAGAAAAATGGACGAATCATTTTCATAAAAAAAAAGTTAAGTTACCATAAATTTGTTGGATAATTTTTTTTTTTGAGCAATTTGTAAATAACATTTTACAATTATTATTATGCAAAATTAATCTTTCCACTACCTGTAATATGCGTGAACTTTTTCAGCTTTTTATACTATCAATTTCCTCGAACTTAGGCGAAATGGACACCACACGCTGAAGCTACCTTAACCAGTTGGTTGAAGACACGATTCGTTTTCTCGGTGTACACCATTATATTATATGTTTTCAACCAAATCAACTGATCAAAGCTGTCTGCTAAGCTGATTGACATCTATGTCTATTCTATTAGCAGATCACACGCCTCCTAAATCCAAAACGTTTATTCACCGACTAGATTGACAGCGCGCAGTTTCAACTTTTATTTGCTCTTCCTGATTCAATTACAACTTGCGCAGCCTTTGAATTGGAATTCGCCCGTAAACATTCGTGCATTTCCTCGCTTCTGATTTCACGATTCAATTTTCGGCTCAAAGTTGCAACCCGCCGAAATCTCGGGTAAACTTTGTAGAAATGTTGTATGACGAAAATGAACATGCTGTGTACTCTCACCGTATGGAATCATTCGAGTTTTTAGGGATTCGTATTTCTGGATCCATCCTCTTTCCTCCAACGCTGTTGCCAGTTTCGGCAGATCACCGCGTATCAAAAATATTTTGTGCCTCTGTTGCGAACAACATTATTGTAGCATTAAGGAATTGTTTTTGCAATTTTTTATGCGAAATATGCAGATCATTACAACGATCTGAAGCAATCTAAATATGTAAGTTAGGGACTCATTCGTTCGTTTCATCGAATCTAAATGGTTTTTTTTTTTCGTTTTAAGAAATATGCAGATCATTACAACGGTCTGAAGCAATCTAAATCAGTTAGGGACTCATTCGTTCGTTTCCTCGAATATAAGTGACTTTTTTCTCTTTTTCTTTTGGTCTTTAACTGCCAAAGAGAAGGTAAAAAGCAAACCTTGACCGCTTTTGCGACTCGAGCTTTTATCTCGTGGTACAACTCTTTTGCAGCGAATCGCTCTTTGCAACACCCATTCTCCTGTTTGCCCGTTGGACAACAGGAACACGACTCCAAGGCGGACTTTGGTGAGCCTCCGTACTCGAGCGATTCAACGCTATTGACTATCGAGGGTTCTCGAGCCTCTTCTCCTGGCCACTGAGGCTGGATTTTCGGGTACTCAAATTTATTGTACGGGTTAACGGGACTTTCGGGTCTTTCCTGAACCGTCTTTAGAGGCAAAATATTGCCTTTGCCACCCGGAATAATCGCATCAGATTCTTTTGATTCGCCTGACTCTTCCGTTCTTTGCTCTACCGTATCCGAAGTCGAAGAATCGTGGTTCGCCAAATGGTCAACATTTTCCCTGCACCAAATGCAACTAATTTAGACGCACAGGATGTCATTTCACGCGCACGATATACGCAACTTATACGATTGATACATTTTTTTTAGTCCCTACGAAAGTTAAGGACAACCAATAAAAACACAGAAATTGTAAATCAATTTTTCTTCGTAAAAAAAGAATGCGTATTGATGCACATTTATGTGAAAAATGTCTATATATATATATAAAAAAATGCAACCGTGGATGCCATTCAAAAATTTGAAACTCCTCGCAACCGGGACGATTCATCGGGTTATTTTATATCCTCGTATTGCGATCGAGTAGTTAAACTCTTGACGATCAAAGCGGAAATAAACGTTAAACGATGGAACTGTGTAAAAAAAATACTGGCGACAATTTAAAACGTTATCGTTTTAACGGGACGCAAAGAGCGAACAAATAACCAAAAAAAAATGGATACCCCGAACTTTCATTTGCCAAAGCCGAAGCTCCATTTAACTGAGAGAAAAAAAAAACTTACCCTTCGATTCGTCGTGAAAGCTTTCTCGAAGCTTGCTTTCTACGACGCGGTTGACCGCTAGATTTCGCGGTGGCATTGATCGCGACGCTCTGGGAGGAAGTCCGAGCGGAACTTTCGGACTTCGAATCGGTGTGCTTCTTCATTGGGGGTTGGAATCTCGCGACCGGATCATCAGAATTTATGTGGAGAATTTAGCGGGGATTCCAGTTTCATTCTCGCAAATTCCTAGCGGTCAATGAGCCAAATCGAGACTTCCATTTCATCAGAAAAAAATGACCGGAACAATTTTGATATTTGTGATCGAAAATAAAAAAAGTTTTTGAACAACGAGTGACTTGACTTTACGAACGTGACATGTTTTTTCTACTGATGAAATATTTTTTAAATTATTATTATTATATCGACAGACAATCGATCGATCGATTCGCTTATTTTCGGCATCATTCAAGTCGTTCGTGAGCTGTATAAAGGGTCGCGTATTAAATTGATAATATTTCCGAGTCGTTTCGGCATCTCTTCAATTAGAATTAAAGCTGTGAATATCCTCTTTAAAATATAATTAGAATAATGGATGAAGGTAACGCCAACAGTAGAGAGTACGTTGGGATATGCTGCAAAGCAGAAAATGTAAAAGCATTGTGGACAGCGCAGAGCAGTCGCAGTAATAGAAGGAAGAGCACCTTCGGTGATTAGAGAGTGCGGACGGGGATGTGACCGCGCCCCAGTGCAGCCGACTGTATATACGTAGTCGAGTGAGCGTTCATTCAACCGGAAGGATTTTCCAGCACGCAGGACACATGTGCGGGATGCTAAGCTCGTTGTTTCATGCAATTCGAATTAAATTAAAAGAATGAAACGTAGTACCTCGCCTCTGTACCTTTGTTACCGGCTTATTCTCTCGGTATTTCTCGCCGCGGGAGGCAGTAGAGTTTAATAAACTGTACTGCCGCGACGATTCGGCTCTTAACTCGACATCCAAAAATTTTTCATAAAATTCCAATTTAAGATGCACAAAGCTGCTTACGTCAGAAAACAATAGGCGCGTAATTGCAAAAGTAATTTTATCGTGTAATGATTAATCGTAAAAGGAATAACGAATCCGAGTCGACAAAAAAATAATTTCTCAACGGATTAATTAAATTTTTTTTATCAAATTCTCATAACGAAGCCACGGAAAATGAGCGAAAGTCAGCTGAGATCAACAGATGCACGATTCGCTGTAAAGCGAAAACTTTATAGCGATATAATACCCAGTAATGGAATTATAAGCTTAGACGATAGTTTCACGTTGGTGGTATATATATTGTAATCGCAAGAATTTCACAGTAGCAAAACGAAGCCTGAACTGTAGAACATAACGGCAACAGTTTGATCCGCTTCCCGCGGTACGGTCGGTCTACTTCTCGACGATCAGAACAGTGCACCCCGTTACACTATATACCGAGATTTTCCGCTGCCTCCACAATTCCAGAATTCTACTAATTGTACACCGCAAGCGAATGCGTTGCTTATCCACTATAACCGTTTAACTAGAAACTGCATAAAGGCAATTTGCAAGTCAGTTAGTGGGCAACGAAATAACTGCGACGGTTGCCGGGCGCGATTTCTAAGCCCATCCGTACCATGGTAGCGGCCCTCCTGCTTCTCTCTGCAGTGGTGCGGACTGCACCGGAACGGTGCTGATGACCGCACGCTATCGACCATACTGTTACACGATAACGCTTAATCGGCAAGTTTCCGTCCAGACTATTCAACGTGCGTAGCCGCAAACAATCGAAATTCTCAATTGTTTCAGGGTATATTTCACTGGTTTAACCCCTTTTCTCGTAAGAAACGATTTCTTCGTACTTTTTCGAGAATAAAAAAAAATGCACAAGACGACCTGTAGTTCGACTACCTGCCGAGCTGTCCCGTGAAAAACTCAATTTAAAAAAAAATAATTTTAGGTCGAACCTAAAAAATGAATTTTGGGGAATAAAAATATATTTTCTGCTGCAGGAATAAATATGTTTTTATTCAACCATTTTTAATCTGGCGGCCAAAAATATATCTACAGCCCCAAAAATTCATTATTTTCGAAATCGCTTTCAAAAAAGTGTAAATTCGATAATTTTTTTATTTAATTTATAAATTTTCGACGGAAAAAAAAAATAATTATAGTCGAAAAAATGTACATCCAACGATGAATAAATATCCCGACTATAATATGTGAATAAATATTTGTTCCGTTATTTTTTTTAGTTGATACAATTTCTTTATTACATTCTTTCTCCAGTCAGGCGAATATTAATTTTTATAGAACCATTTTTCTTGAAAGAGATTCGATATCGATAAGCCATAAAAAATTAATTATCGTACCATCGCTTTAAAGCCAAACGTCGATGTTATATCATCAGGCAGTCCAGAATAGCGTACGTGTTATTACAAACTTCGAACAGAACGGACTAAACGTTGCAGAAAGGACTTCGAAGTTACAGCGAAAGCAGTGTCAGACATGTAACGTTGCTAATGCGAATAAAGCGCACCACCGTAACCTGGGATAGTAGCTGTAACGCGTCAAATTGAATTTTGGTCAGGAGACCTTGTCGCACCGCTCAGCACGTACCACTACTGTTGCACGTGTGTATAATGGGTACACACGATGTACTATCATCGAGATACGAAGGACGTAACTCGGGCTGTTGAAAGGATAACGATATTGAATTATCGAACAGTGTCCGTACCTCTCGACGTTCAACGTCGCAGAGTGTCGGTCGTCGTGGTTTTGTCACTCCGTCGGCAGACTCGGAACGTTTCGTCGCTTAGGCCGGAGGGCAGCGTATAGCAAAAGTGACGAAATACGCGAAACTAATGGTGAAAGAGAATCAGCTGCCTCAGGCTTCCGACACCAATACGAATGGGCTCTCGCCATTGAAACACCACGAAGACCGCCCTCGACACCCGAACGAAAGCGGAAAAGTAACGGGCACAGGACTATACATGCACCAAGGATACAGGATATCCTCTATAACCCGGTCACGTATCAATCGAACAACAGACCGGACAGTTTCCTCTTGTCGCTATTCACTCACTTTCTCACTTTCTATTTCGGTTTTTCTTTTTCTTTTCTATTCAGTCTGCACTCTCTTTTCGGACTGTTCACCCTTATGCTTTGTCGTTTTCGGTCATCGCTTTCGCGATCGTATATACAGGGTGAACATTCAAGTGACCTGAGCTCCATTCACATTTTTTTTTGTTGGAAAAACGGAAAAAAATCGATTGTGTAGAGTAGATGGGCTGATAAGATAACATTTACTGGATGGACTTTATTTATTAATTACTCTTTCTCGGGTGTTCATATTTTGCCCGTATACAATGCGTAGACTTATGTATTGCCTATAGACATATGGTGTCTATATATGTATGTTTTTTGCGCCGGTAAATGGAAAAATGATGTTGCGACGATATCAGCCTTGCAAATTGCCGAGCGTGCAAAATAATTCTCGAATTCGACGAGGCCGGTAAAAGCACTCCGGGGTGTTTATTCGTCTCGAGATTTTTCAAGTCGAGAGTGATATATGTATATATTATACGTTAGACGGATTGATAAGTTTCGAGAGCCAAAGCTTGAGAAAAGCAGGCATAGGCTGTGGGTGAAAATGCACTTTTATTTTATACTCGAGGCACGTGAATTTTTCGTTGTGGTAGGGGAGTAGTAGTTTTCAGAGGAGAAAAAAGGCGAAAGAAGAAAAAGAAGTAGTGGAAGAAGAAGAAGAAGAAGACGGAGACGAAGTGGTAAGAAACCAGGCAGCGAGGATTTGCGTTGTTGAAAGTTCGTACGTTAGGAAGAGCTTTAACAGTGAGGTCACGTCGCTCCGTTGAAGTCGCTGCCGAGAAGGCCTTGCGATGAGTTCATTGTCACACCGTGAAAGCGAGCGAGAGAGCATGCAAGAAGGGTTTCGCTCGTGTGGACCAGCGAAAAACCGAGATACCGAAAGTGTACCGATTCTTCTTCAACTTTCTCGTTTGACAAATCCGAATTATAAGTTCTCCGAATGTACCATCAAAGTGCACATCGGTCATCTCATTAATTCGAATGAAAATTTGATAAAAACGTAAAAAAAAAAAAAAAAAAAAAAAAAACGTATTCATCGGAGTTGAAACAACTGGCGAGAATTGAATTAAGATATTTTGAACGTACGTGCGCGTTGTTTTAGTTCAGTTTATTATAATTTTGCTCTCGCAAACTTTTCGGCGTGTATACTTTTCTTATCTCTATATTGCTCGCGTCTCTCGGAGACTTGCGGAACCAGGGAGGGGGGTGTCTTCGTGAATCTATTATTATAACCAGAGCACCAGCATACGGAACCATGGAATACTTGGGTAAGAAACTTTCGGGGGCGGGGAACCCAAGGAAAGGGAGAAGCTTGCGGTTTACACTCGCAGCTTTCGCCGAGTCGAGAAGCTTCGAGACCTGTTCCTTCTGTTCTCCTTCCTTCAACTTCTCATTCGCCGTTCTCCTTCTTCCTCCTTCTATTCTACGACCGCACGTCTATTGCTTCCTTCTCTTAATTACCGTCACGAACTTATAGATACAGGCATATAGTTCCGTCGCAGTTTACTATAATGGTATAGCGATGAGAGCGCCCATGTGCCAACACGAATTTCTCCAAGCGTGCAACAATTAATCTCCGGAGATCCCTTCGTCATTCCTATTCGTGATGTATTCTCGCGCTACTTCCTCCTCGCTACGCGAAACGCTACCGTTGTCTTTTAACGCATGACCTATCGGAAGACAGATTGGTCGTTTGGTGAAAGAAACCTTTCGACAGAGTCAATTACGTACTGTTATGTGCATCGATTCAACCTATTCCGGCATTTCTTGATCGATTATCATCCGAAGATAATTCGAGGAAGTGGATGAAACAAGGGCTTCCGAAACGGTTCGAGACCCTAATTTCTTCCGAGATTAATTTAACCCGTCGTCGCTCATGCGTAAGTTTATCAGACGTCGACTAGTTGAAGGGATACATATTCAGATGAGCACCCAAGCGCAGCCTTCGTTGGTCAGCTCACGCGAAATTGACACGTTTTATGAGAAAAACCACTTTACACTTAACACTTTGCCAGGGAATCTCGAAGTCACAGACGAATAAATCTCTCGACTTTAATATGCGAATAATTATTTGTAATTTTATTTTTTTTTAACTCCCGACTGCCCGCCGAGGCAAAAAGACTGGAGTTATGCGTTTCACGGAGACGAGCGATCTAGTTGTCCGGTATGTTCTCGAAAACGACTAAAAATTACTTAACAGAATTTGATACAGCGATTCTATAAAGTACGGTTAATGTCGTTTGCAATGGAGCATTTAAATTAGTTGAATATTCGCAGAGAAAAAAGCATTTTACGGAATAGTCCTTTAGATATATCGAAGATTGGGTGCCATTTTCTGCGATATATTTTTTCGACTCCCGGTGGCTTGCCAGGCGCTCGATCTCTATGCGGTATAACCTCAAATTCGCGGAGATCTTAGTTAAAATTTGTCTTCTTTAAAACGGATGAAATAAAAAATTTTTACAAAAATTAAAAAATTTCCGACTGCAAAAAGAGTGAAATAAGAATTAATTATTCATATGTTATAATCGGGGGATTTCCATACTCAATGACGCAGAAATCGCTCGCCTATAACATGTGAATAATTAATTGGTATTTCACTCTTTTTGCAGTCGGGAGTTTTTTAATTTATTTACATTTTTTTAAACTCCCGACTGCCTGCCAAGGCAACAAGACGGAAGTTATACGTTTCACGGAGACGAGCGATTTATTTCTTTATTACACTCAGTTTTTAGTCGGAAGTTTGTCAATTTTTGTAACTTTTTCTTTTTCTTTTCAACCTTTTGTCTATAATAAATCGAGTCCCTCGAAGAGTTGAGAGAGAGAAGAAATAAATGTTCGGAAGTGGGAAGAACCAAACTACAATAAGATGTCGCAAAGTTGAAGAGTCGTGAGAAGCCATTTTCCCAATCTATTTCGTCTCTATTCTCTTTATCACGATCGCGAAATTCGCAATGATGGCCAGCGCCCTTATACCATCAATTGCAGCATCGTGAAAATTTAGGATCGTTGTGCCAAGAACTCCGACAGATATCCGCAAGTGTTCGGCCAATACAGTGTATAAGCAATCTTATCTCGAGTATAACGGCATGAAGCATCGAGGATGAGAGAGGATGTCGAGTTCGAGAATGGATACCTATATACACGAGGTATCCACTCTCGTTGTTTCCTCGATCCCTATTGCCAGGTATCAGAAGTGCAACGATAAAATCGATAGTGAGGAACTCGAAGAAAATCTCGTGGGTCCTCTCTATACTCGCCAACGCCAATCCCGGAAATATTGCTGGACATTGAAAAGTTCCTCTTTTTTTTATGTACTTACGTTACTGATATTGCCCGTATCTTCAAAGACTCTACAGAGTTTTTCACAAAACAGCAGAAACGTATATACCAAGTTTACCAATTTTTTTTTTTTTTTTTTTCACGAAAATAACTGAGTATCCAGGATTTTTGGTGACCAGTAAAAAAGATCGAAACTGTTGAAGTATCGATTTGAAACTAATACCGATTTTTTTTTTTTTTGTAATCATACCACTCCAATTTTTCGTATTTCTCGTGTTTCCGAATCCTCTTTGACGCAGAATTTTATATCGCGATCGTGAAAACATATCGGCTTATATTATTACGAATGTCTGTACTGAAATTCTTTAGAACTTGGAACACGACTCGGCGGCATAAGCTTCGATGCAGGTTTTGCGATACTCGCGCAGACTGCCGCAGTATGCCGCTACGTAACTTTACCCTGTTACATCTTACATCTCCTACTCACGACGCACGCAGTACCATTATATAGCGTACACATAACTATACTTGAAGATGTAGATGAGGGCACGTAACGTAAGGTCGGAGTATAGAGGTTGAGAGAACAGAGAACTGAGCATATATTCCTCAGTGTCCGGGCGATGAAACTTAAGACGAGCTACTTGGCTTCCGTGAAGTATATCGCCCAGTGGGTGGATAGTAGAACGTATCAGGAAGATGAAACGGTGCATTTGCATGACTCACTTGTACAAATGGTACAGGCGGGGGGATGAATACGGCAGTCACTCTCAGCAAGTAGCGAGAGAATCGTGAAATGAAGAGAGAAAAGCAGACGAAACATATATAGACAAAGGAAAGGAGGGAGGAAGCAAAGTAGACGTAGAAACCAGAGGAACTTACGTGGTACATGTGTAATAGGTACGAGACAGGAATGACGATGAGAGAAAGGACATAGAGAAATAGATAGCGTATACGAGGTAAAACTTTGCAACCTGCACACCCCGGTAGAAATAGCCCCCTCCCCCGAATGCTAGGCACCTCTTGTGCGCCGACAGAAATCCAGGAACGAGAAACTAAGCAGCGCTAAGCTATTCGGAACCGCAAAGCGAAAGCACACATTAATTCTTCCTCCTTTCTGCGCAACTTCGTTGTACATGCTTAACCCTACTTTCGGCGTACTTGCTATCAATATCGCACGAAGACGAAGTCCAAGTTTTCGATCCCCTCGAAAGACTCGTGAATTTCGAGAACTTGCAAAACTCAACGGATTTAAATAATGCATGAAATCGCAAATTAGAACGATGTGTGAATGTGTTGAACTCGCAGTCTTAACTATTTGACTTTTTCCCGCTCCGATGAAGGTACTTAAAAATTTGTCAAATTATTTTTTTTTTTTTACTATGTCTATTAGATCGTTTGTTTTTTTTTTTTTTTTTTACTTTAACGACTGTAGTAATGCGCTATTACTGCATTCTGTACCTTTCACAATCATATTCTTCGCAAAAAACTCACTGCAATTTTCTACTTAAGGTTGTTGGAGATAAAAAAACAAACAAATAAGAAAGAGTACAGAGGACTCGTAGGGGTAGAGAGAAGTAACCGGGTCTCACGACTGCAGTCTCTGCCGCATAATAACCTCGAGGGTTGAAGCACACGGCAGACTAACGTACGGAGGCAGAAGAACAAGAAGAAGAAGGGCAGTATGACGTCTAAGGCACTTAAGACGATCTATCGACTACGCGAAAGCTGTGTGCCTCGAGGCCTTCGACGACGAAGAAAGACGAAAGAAGAAGACGACCGCGAAAGGACTCGCTCGATAAAACCATTCTTTTTCGGCTCTTTGACCCATTTCCTTCTGATCTATCGGTTACCGGCGTCTACCGCGGTAAGGGAGGGAAAAAAAACGTACAGAAAAAACGATTTTAAGAGAGAAAAACGATAAAACCAAGAGAACTCGTACTTCGATTTTACCTCTGCCGAAAACCGTACGCGCGCATGCCATAGATGCATATATAGCCTGTTGAATATAATAATACGGAACATCGGACTAAATAGACAGAAAAAAAGGTTTAACCGGGAGAATTAGTAATTACTGGAAATAACTACTCGAAAAAAAAACTTATACCAACCAACTATTAGATCTCTCCACGAATTGTGAACAAACGGAAAGAAACGATGAATTGCAAGAAGTAACGATAAATTGAGTAAATTAATATTCAGTTGGTACTACAATTTTTTTTAAGTCGTTCACCCAATTCATTCTTTTTTTTAATGACCTTATCATTTTTTTTCCGTTTTTTTATCAGTCGGTAAAACTCATTTTTTTCTTAACAAATAGTTGTTCCAACTGACTAATTAGTTCGTTCAATTTATTATATTTTTTTTCAGTGAATTTTTAATTTTTTTCACTGTATATTAACATCGATATTGCAACGAAAAATTGCGAATTTTTTTTTTTTCGATTTACTGCATCACTGCAGTACATCGAAAAGTTTCGAGTTTCGATGTATTGGTATGTGTACTCGTATTATCGCGGAGGAACCTTTCGTCAGATATATTTATGAAATGGAGTACCATAGGAAACGGCTCGGTATTTCATTTTGGTCCGATATCAAGTGTAGATTTTTATTCCGAAGATGTTTCTCCCACTTCATTCTCAACGATAGGTATTATATATAGCGTTACGGTAGCATATCGTATCTCAACGCTTTACTCTGCAGAGTCCTAATCCAAGGATAAGGTATCGAGGAAAGGAGAAAGAGAAAGGTTAAAGTCGGCAGAAAGACAAAGTGTCGGGACATTCATTCTCTTTCAAAGAGAAAAAAAGGAAGAAATTGGAGAGATACGGGAAGAGTGGCGAGAGATCAGTGACTCTCGACATGCAAATTCGTAGCTTCCCAGTGGCCTCTCTACTTGCCCCTGCCGTCCCTCCTGTTTCGCGCTATAGTTCTATGCACCACGAACGATGTAAAGTCTCGGCGACGTCTTGCAATGCCGGGATTATGAGTCTTCCGAAATCGACGTTGAAGAACAAAAACAACGCAAAATACATCGAAGGAACAGAGTGAAGGTGAAAGAAGAGGACACAGTCTTCGGGGGATCTCCCGTGAAATTTCATTCCCGCCACTGCGAAACTTGTTTCTACGTGCCGTGATTTCCCGCTGGCAATTCGCTCTCGAGAAGCGTGGATCTCCTAACGTGCTTTCTCAGAAACTTTGCACAGTTCGAAGTCTCGAGTGAATTCGCGTAGCTCGCGCGCGCGGCCGGGCGCCCGACCGTTGCCGTGTTCCCGCCGGTTGTAATGCCCCCCGGGGTCACGATTTGCTCAGTAAACTTGGAAATTTCATTACCCAATGGAAAAAGAAGAAGGCGTGGTGATGTTTGCGCTAAAGCATCTTCCAAGCACCGCGCTCGCGCGTGCCGTGAGTTCGACAAACGGGTTCGTCGCTGGCTTTTCGAGACGAGCAGAGCCCCTGAGGGACATTCGGGGATCTGAGACTTGTTCGGGATCATCGATTAATCGATTCATTCTTGGGGCGTGTGTTGAGTTGTAACGATTATCGTTACATACTTATATGTGATTATTCTCTTACCATTTAGAATCAATGCAACTGCGTTCAATGAAGAACATTAATTTGAATTTTTAAAAATAAAGTAAGTAACCGATTTTCTTACAATCGATGTCCGTCGTCTGCAATGACAATGATAGCCAATGGCGAGTCTCGAAATATTCATAAAATCTTTAATTTCTTCGTAATTTAAATAACATTCATTTGAAACAATGCCGTTAACGGAAGGCACCTGTTACGAAATTAAAACTATTATAACCGGATGTACAGGTATCAAAAGATATGTAAAGATGGAAACTTCAATTGACCGCGAAGTCACGTTGTGTTACGAAGAAATTTAAGTTTTTACGACCCATTTGGGAAACGTGACACAGAGACAACGAGATCGTTGAGCTTTTGGTGTCTGACTCGAAGGAACAGAGCAGTTAGCGGAGTAATGGGAACAATTTTCAAAACGCATTAAAAAAATATGTAAAAATAGCGTAAAAATTATTTTCAAAAAATGCTCTGCGTTTAACAAAAAAAAATCAAATCTTCAAGTTGAAATGAAGTTTGTGTACATAGCAAGAACGCGAAAAGCGGTCTGAATTTCCGAAAATCCCAAAAAAACATTTGATGAAACGTAAGAACAGCTTTTTCAACAATTTCATCGAAACCTTTGGATGCATCGGCAAACTTGTAGCGCAAAGTAAGAGGGATGTGATAGTTTGCAATTACTTCACTCTTGTCAAGCGCCACCGACTGATGAAATATTTCGGTAACAAAGTTCCGAAATCCTTGTGTATATACCTCTACAACTGGTCCTTCGCGTAGTCGAGGGTATATGGTATGTATGGCCGGATTTTCCTCTGGCACAAGAAGATCACATGCTGCGCAAGATGACGCAGACATTATTCACGCAGAGAAGCAGAGAGGATGTTTCGCGGAAACGCGGTAGAGTAACTCCTGGAGAGTCGTGAGAGCACAACAACCAGATAGGGACCATACATGGGTTACCGTCGTCGTTGCCGCACTACCACCGTCACTGATCGATATAGATAACGCCTGTCGCAACGGCTGCAAATACCAGCCGGAAGTTCGATGTATACGAACTACAACAGCTCGAATTTAAACTACTGCTATACTAATACTGAGACATGAGGCACATCCGGCTATAACATTCCAAAGCTACTTCAACTGATTTGTAACTAGCAGAATGCCTGAGACTCTTATGCGTATGATCCTTCAACATTACGGAAGTACTTCAATTAATGACATAGTGGAGAGGATTCTATCCAAGTTTAAGTCGAAGGTACTTACGCGGAGTCTTGCTTCGAATGAACATTATGACGTTGTTCAACTGATTTGTAACTGGTAGTATGCCTGAGATTCTGATGCATTTAATAATTCCGCATTCCAGCAGTAGTTCAAGTAATATACGAGTTATACGATTCAAAGTTTAATCCAAAGGTGCTTCCATCGACTCTTGGAACGAATTACCATTTTGTTCTCCTGGTTTTGCGAAAAGAACAGTTTGGAAATAAAAGAATTCGAAAATCGGGGCGCTAAGCTTAATGGCTGTTAGTATGCCGTTCGCAACTTCGGTCGATAAAAAGAAAAAAATTACAAAAATAAAAAAAAACTGACGGAAAATTAAATGTACACGGAGAGAATTATTGAGCAATGATCTCCAAAAAAATATGGAAATAATACCTAAACAACATAGTAAACTGAAGACAAAGCGGTACTATAGGAAATTTTACCATACTGCTGGGAGAAATGATTCATGCGCGTATCCTTCGTCATTTGGAAACTGTCCCCATACATCTCTGCGTCTAGACGATGCCAGCTATTGTAGTTATCAAGTTATATATAACGAATTACAAAAAAATTGAGAGGACAAATTGTGGAGTTTCGTGCTATTGGCAGTTTGTCGCATATTCTTACACGCATAGATCATGAAGCGGCATCAGAGTGCCGCTTCATGAATCGATTACCATACGAAATTGGGGAACCATCGCAATACTCTTCTCTCCGTGTAATGAAGAAATTGTATTAACGAAAAAGAGTGAAATAACAATCAATTATTCACATCTTATTGTCGGGAGATTTCCATACTCAATGACGAAGAAATCGATCGAGAATCGAATCGTTCGATGTATTGAAAAAGTAAGAATTACATTAAAAGTTACACATTTTTGGTGTGCCTACTACTATCGTTTTAGCAATAGCAGACCCTTATACCCCACATTTTCTCGACGACGCAAAGCAACGATTGTAAGACAACGGCTCCGGGTAGTTTAGAAGGCAAGCAGACTTTATCGGCAGGTTATATTACTGTACAAACACAAACACTGGATGCACATATTCTCTACACATACTCCATCCACTTCACTATCGTCTACGTCCCTTTTCCTGGGATCTTGTCCCTCAGCACCTGTTCTCCTTCGTTTACAATGTGAACGTGAAATTGACGTCGAACAAAGAAGCGACAACCAACAACGAAGACAACGACGACCAACTACGATGCCGCCTTTCACCACTGCGCCCGAGAGTTGGCCTCTCTGTTATACACGAGATAGTTGATATACCATATATATACTGTACTTCGTACCACTGTGAACTGCACACCGTTAACTTCGTCCTGTCACCAACGTTTCCCGGTGTACTTGCCTGAATTCACAACACGTTGTCCTCCCGGTGTTCTCGGGAAATAGACGCGCATGCAAAACCGACCCCCGAAGGGATTCCTTCGTAACATCGTACGCCGAGATGACTCTCTGGAAGTAACACGTTCGGTCCAGTACACTATCGCAGTCCCCAGTGTATATCTGCCTGCCTCTACTGGCAAACTTGCTATCCTCGTGTTGGACTCTTCGGACTCACGAGACACGAGAAATACATGTATAAGAGCAGTGTGCCTTCGAGGTGGTATTTACTTTACGAGACATCATATTTGACTAGTCGATAAATTTTGAAAGCCAAGCAGAGACCATCAGCGTTCGTTTCGTGCGATCAGATAATACGGTTTCTATACTATCTAATAAAATTTATCTTTCAACTAATTAGAAGTATTGTTGTGTATTTGACCCGAAAACATACGACATCAGAGATGGATCTGCTGGAACCGAATGGGTTTAAGAAAATCTTGAATTTTTAACGATTGGACGATTTAGGTTTTTTTTATTAGCGTATAACTTCTATGATTTTTAATGTATCGATAGGGCGCACCAATAGAATTTTTTTCTTACATCCTGGCATTTCGATTTCACTATGAATAATCGTGAGAACATTGATTTTTGACAAAATTTCGCAACGATAAAGACATCGGCTTGATATAGACATCGATATCGATAAAGACATAGTCGCGAGATTTATTCGTCATTGAGTGTGAGATAAAAAACTCTTTATTGCACTTCTTTTTCAGTTGGAAGTGTCTTAACTTTAGGATAATCATTTTTTTTTACTCTTCCACGCGAGAGATCTATACGATTAATCAGATCTATGCATTTCTTATTTCTACAAATCGCATCGCCGTTTTGATATAGTGAAAAAAAAAACAACGATCAACAAAGATATTTCTATGCAAAAAAAAAAGATAATTCATCAGAAGTTTAAATTCATCGAAGAATTTGTGGTTGAAGGAGTACCGAATCGCCGACTCGGAGTTTGCAATTTCTTCCCGCGCGGGAGGGGAGAGGGTGAAGAGACGATGACGACGCGATGAGGAAAGTAAAGGGTATATAGGTACGTTGGATAGAGGAGCTGTGAAAACGAGGATGGCAAACTTGGTGCGGAAGCCGGAGAAACGACGACGAGCGAAAGAGGCGAAAAGCGCGATGAAAGCACCACCATCCAGAGCGGGGGCTTTCGTGCTGACGTCGCAACTGCGAGAGGGAAATCCTCAATTTCGTTTCCAACGCGCCACACACCGCTTGCCCTCGGCCCCGACTACGTTCTGCGCGCAGGATAGCTCGTATCTTCGTTACTTATCGAATTCGTTACTTATCGCCAACGGGCCGCGTGCACAGTCCCGAAGAGAGCGGGGAGCACAAACTCAGACATGCAAAGAAGATCTCTCTCTCGAGTTGCTTCTACATAATGCCTGCCACCACCAAAAGCCCTGGTTGATTGTATATACTATATCTCTCACGGCAGTGCCATCGACTGAGCTGGAAAACTGTGGAAGGATGCTGTCCGGCACGATTTGCCGCTTATTCGACAATTTCGTTTTCCTTTTAGCTTAATTCTTTCCCTTTTCGAGGAAAAATATTGCTCATCGATATTCAGAATTGCTGAAAACGAATGTGAGCCTCGATAAGGAATTGATATTACGAAAGAGAAATGATCCACCAAGAGTATTATTCACCTACGGATTCCAAATGGGAAATTTCAAAAAAATCTCCAATGAGCAAAAGATGACATCTAAATTGAACGACGAGTTATCTCAGGCTGGAGATATCTTTTATCTCTGCGACAATGAGACACCGTGCTTTGGCAGAATCAACGATGATTTGAATTGCAAAAAAATCATTCTTTAATAACGCGCGGTCAATGCTTATATAGAAGCAGTGAGTTTGAAGTTTTTGTGCCGAGTGGCTCTTGTCGTATAATGGCAAAACCAGCAAATCCAATGCGGGGGTTCGCTCCCGCGGTTAGCGTAGATCGAGAGCATATAAGAGAGACAGGGGCATATATAAAAGGGTTGCAACTCACGATGATGAACGAGCTTTCAGCGCTCGAGGAGGGACGGTGGTCCGATGCGATCTACCGAACCCCTGCAACTGCCCGATTATCGGGCAAATATTCAACCGCTATAGATAACCCCACCGGCACGAGAGGATGCCAGCAGTCGAGTACCTCTAACGTGCTATTGCCATGCTTTTACTGGTATATACTGCTACTGCTGCTGCCGCTGCCTGGACACGAAAAGAACGCGAGGTCGTTAGCATACTCGCGAGTTTCTCGAGTTTTCTCTTCCGTTATTTTTCCCCCACTAACTCGCGTCGACGTCCATTCAACCGACTATATATCGACTAACTGCTATTTCTTCTAGAAACTCGCGGGTCCGCGTGTAAGTACAATAGTTAAAACAGTTCATGATATATCCTTTTTTATTTATTGTTATTATTAATAAAAAAAAAAAAAAAAAATTTAATTTTTTAAACAATTATTATTAACGACCTCGTACCGCAAAAACAAATTCACTTAGCTTGCGCTTCCTTGAGTTAACGACTTTTTCTTTCGTACTCCCGCACTTTGTACGGCACCGATACTTTAACTCGAGACGGGTCAGCTGTCGGGTGTATTTTACATCCCGGTACGACAAAGATTGAAGCTTTACGTTGGTAGCTTTACTTTTTTTTTTTTTTTCTTTTTTCATCGATCGCAGTTTTCCGTTTAACTCTCATCGCTGGGAAGCTTAAAATGACGAGAATAAAGTGTCTCTAACCAACACGACCTGATGCCAGTGTTTGATCTTTTACGAACGGTGGACGATATTCTGCAAGACTGCACTTACAATGAGATCGATGAATCTCTTTATACAAAGTTAAAAAATGGTTTCCCGTGGACCCGGAAATTCTGAAAGTTTTAAAACTATTTTTTTAGTAGTCCACCAATTTATTTTCCTCCCCAAATACCGACTTTTTCATAATTTTCTAAGTGATTTTCTGTATTTTTTAGAATCTTCGGCTCTATTTCTATATTTCGTATTAATGTCTAAAAACAGAAATAAATATCATTAATTCATAATTTCATCTGTTTTCACTATTCTAAAAGGTACCTCGTCCGGAAATGTCCTTAAATTTCTTACCGAACTTTTACCGGACATCAGATTATTATTTTGTTGATGCAAAATTCGCACTAAAACTCATTGTCTGAATTTCCAATCGACATTGCGCACAGTAAAGTTAATCCGCAAGGGGATTCACCAAGAAATTACCCTGACATTTCGAACTTTACATATCTACGAAGAGATGTAAGCGAACAACAGTCGAATACTGCCAGAGTTAACACCACACGCTTGGGGGGTGAGAAGATCGAACATAACGGTTTCCTCAAGTTTTGGTAGGCGGCGACGATTTCCAAGATAATCTCGTGTATTCTCGAACTCGAGAGACCGCGAGGTTCGAGAGCGGGAGGAACGAGAATTGTGTCGTCGTGGAACGCTGGTGGGGCTGCCACCGCACGATCCTATTGCGTGGTTCAATACGCGATTCCTATCTCGCTTCCTCTCAGATGGTTAGAGAAGGTAATCCCCGCGACCGCATCACCTGTCTCAGTTTACGCTAATGCATTTGCATAATCTTCGTGGTACGCAAGTATTATGTCCTCTCCGTACCTATGCATAATAAATGTATATACTACTGCAGTATGCATGCAGGTTGCGTGTATGCAAGGAGGTTTCGTCATGACTTAAATTTTGTCTCCCGCGAGCTTTTGGGTGCAGCAGTGGCTTAAAGTTGACTTGATTTTAACCTTCCGATACATGTTATTATTATTATTATTATATTTTATTCACAGAAGATGAATTGTAGTCCTCATTTTATCTGCTTGTCGTAAGAATTTTTAGAAAGTATTCGGAATAGCTAAACATTTATTAGGATTTTTAGGTTATGAGACATTGTGTATTTTGGTTTTTTTCTGCATCAGTAAGCCATCGATATTCTACATCTATCTAGAAGATTATGGATCAATTCGTCAACGGTAAAACGTCGAAATATATTTGGAATGACGCGATTGCATCAGAATTCCATAGACATGTTTGCTCATTGTGGCCAATTATGCTAATGATGTAATACGATAAATGGTCCATCAGCGGCGGCGGCACCTGCTGAATTCCTTAATGATAGCCCTGGCCCAGTGTCGCGTATACCCAAGAGTATCATTTTCCACCTTGGCGTACGCGTTCAGAGGGTACGGCGCATAATGCTGGCCTATACGTGGATGTCCCCTCTGCTCTGCCACCATAATTTCTAACGATAATGCAAATTACTGCGAGAGGCGTGCATCATCGTATAACATTATATCGCGGGATGCCCTCGGTGTTCACCTCTCTCCATGCCACACGCCAACATACCTCCGGGCGTACGGACGGATGTCCAACAGCGCGTAGTAATGATAATGTCATCGCAATCATGTACCCCGGGTTCGATGATTCGAGAAACGAGAATATGTTCACCGCTAAGTATCATTCCACAGCGATTAAAGATGTAAAAACATTCGCTGACTCAACATTTACGAGTAAAAAAAGGCATAACTTCGATTGATCAATGCACAAGAAAAAACGTCTATCGAGAAACCTCCGCGATATCAGCAGACCTTGCCATTTCGAAGTGGCATGGCATTAAAGATACGCCACTCATTCGAGCGTAATGAATCACGGTTAGTTAATGAACGACTCTAACACGCTCGGTGCTTGATGAACGTAAATGAAAAATACAAAACATGCGAAAATGACCTTAGCGAGAGTCAAGATGGCGGACATTGTTACAGTAGAAATTCTCGCTGTGTAATCTTGAGAGGCAATCAACGCCGTCAGAGTCAGAGTGTGTAATTAAGGTACACGGGTACGCAGCACACAACACCGGTCACACAACTGTGAGAAGTGAGCGCGCGGCAACGGCACGAGATTATCTCGGACATCGTTCTCGTGTCATGGCTCTCACCACCCCCATTGAACATGCCATACATACACGTCGTCGCAGATCTATGTGTGTATGGGGAACGTATATACCCGACGAGGACTCCGGAAACAAAGGCTTTTGGCAAACACAGGAAGCTTCATTAAGCTGTCCAATCTCAATCAAGACGTTGACCGTCGAGGCAATGATATAGTAGGGATTCCTTGATCTTCCTGTGTTCGATGGTCAACAATAAATTTCAGTATTCGACGCGAAAGTTCCAACGAATTCTCGGGTGTATACATGGCTATTTCCCGAAACTACATGGTCTTGTGGAAGTTACGAAATGAATGTTAATTTTATTGTATAACAGTTGTGGCCCCCATTCCCTGGTAGGAATTGCATACGGATGCTCAACAGGGCCACAGATGGGTCGCCTAGTTCCAAATCCGATGCAGCGGAAGCTGCCCCACTAGGGGTGTGGCACTGCATCACATTTCCGCCGATCAGGGTCCGATTAATTGCCTTGCTTGTTCGCAACTGTGACCCACTAGGGTCCGATTTTACACCAGACCTTCACAGGTCAGGCCAGGATCGGTCGCAGCCCCGATATCGAAGAATATAAATCATCGGATGCGCCAAAATAGACCCGATCAATCTCTGGCCACGTTCACCCTCTCATACCGTGAGAAATAAATGATCGAACATGCTGCAATAGGTTCGTAACAGGTCCTGGTCTTTGATAGGGCATAACCCGGACAATTTCTATCGGGGTCTTACCAAAGATTTTTGTGCAGCGGCCGAATGGCGGAGAATTCAGAGAATCGAGTAGACGCGAGGACGACGATGAAAGTATAGGTAGAAACAAAGGAGATAGTTGGGATAATAGATATAGTGAAACTGCGGAAGGTCGCAAGAACAAACTTTTCAGGGAGACAGACGTTCCTCAGGGCGAAATCACTTTGAATTCGCTTTGTTCCCGTATCCATTACCGACAATCTTGTGAACCCCTCCGAACCTACCGGCGAATTCGATTTCTCGCTCTTGACTTTAAAGGAATATGAAATCAGCTTCTACCGCGCTCTAGCATCGACCTACATCTCCCAAAGTGTCCTCACCTCCCGACAAGAGAAAAGTGTTAATTCTAATGTCATAGTGTCCCCGGCATGTCGGGAGTATTTTCACGATAACGACGTTGGAAACGCATGTACACAGTTCATTTAACGGTGAACTCAAGTTGGACGAAAATGATTACCTTCTTCGACCAAATATCATTCACAATCTCATGAGTTTGTTGTTACTTTCTTCGTAGATCCGACAAACGACAGATATGTCGACAAAACGATAGAATGCAAAACAAAACGTCAATTAGTCGGTCGTAAGATCGATCATTTGCGAGTCTCATCTATTTTAATCAACCGTAACTGTTCGTTTCACGCTCCCCGGCCTTGTTACGATCGGATTACGCCTTTTCCAGACCCCGTGAGCTGAATGTGACGCTTGCATGTTTTCACTATAGCGTTGTTTCTACATAAGGAAATTAGATGCAATTTGTGAGCGATGTTTCGGGTATAAAAAAAACTGCTTGACGGTCGCTGATCCCCCACGAAAATGAAGTATATACCGAGATACATATGTACAAGAAATTATGCAAGTTAGATTTCTAACATCGGTTTTGCAAAAAATGGAGAACCTTTTGCCGCAACATGTATTACAATTTATATATACATTTTTTAATTATAGTATATTAGGTATTTAACTTATACATGATTTTTTTGTCCGTATATTGTATATACCTTGACATACACGTTTTTTTGGCACTTCCGTTTTTGTTTGTGTTGCCTCTCGAAAATCCATTGACATTACATTAGAGTGATTGGACACAGAATACATAGATTGGAAATCATGCATAACGCTTCTATATGCGTAATGGAAATGGCAGAGTAATACCGCGCTGTTTCACTTCTCCTTTAAGATTCCTATCTCTTCTTGACTCTGAATTTCTCACAAAGACCAAACTGGTGACATAACTCACACCGTCGTGTTCGTCTACTGGAGCTTGCAGATGGCTGCCTCAATCAGACTACTGTAGCGTCTTCCAGCGCTGTAGGTAGAGTGCACTCTTCATGCTCTGTTCAGCTTTCCACGAATGCACCAGACGCGCGAAAAAAAAATGAAAAAAAAAAAAAAAACGAAAGGAGCAGAAGACATAAATATCTCTCGTTCATTCTTCCATCGCATTCAATCGTTCTTCTTGTTTTATTTTTTCATCGTCCCATCTCTTCATCCTCCCATTTTCTGAGTCGTTTCTCCGATCCCTTTTTTCTCCATTATATCTCGCTACCCGACAAATATATATCGGCTGAAAGTAAAATAGGAAAGAAACTATCATATGGAAGTTAAAGCTTCGAAGGCCCACCCTCGGCCAGCCTTCAAGTGCCGGCACAACCCGTAACGGCATAGCGGAAAAGAGAAACTCGCCCCTCGTAGAGAATACCATGAAGCACCGGCCATCCACTCAGCAATAGTCGGCAGTGCCACCAGCGCGACGATGAGACTCGTGAGGGCGGAAATTGCGATTTTCAGATTGGTATAGAGAGGAACGCAAGCCCCTTCCCCATCCCTATCGTGGACATGAGCTTTTCTTTTAGCGTTGGTTTGAACGTCAGTACGACGCAGTGGAAGGTAAAGGCGAAAACGTAAAGGAGAGGGAGAGAGGGGATTAAAGCATTTCGCGAATCGCTCGACGTTCCCGTGGGTGTAGGTACCAGAGCACCGTCATCATCCTTCCTCTGTTCTCGACTATATAGAACGGTATAACATATAGCATCAGGAGGGTACCTACTCCAGTGAGACTCTTCAGCAAGAGGAAAAGCGTCATGTCCCTGTCGCGCTGACGCTGGCTCCCAGCTCTCGTTTTCCGCGGACGTATCACATACATACCGCATAGCTTCAACGTTCGTCCTGAATTGTCTCTATGCTACCCGCACACTTCCGTTCCCTCCCCAATGTTTCGCTTCTTCACCTATGCGACTCCTAACCGCGTATCTCTACTGGACGTATTCCCGTGACCTCGGCTGTGGTACACCGGAAACGGTCTCCTGCTAACCGTTCGCTTGACTCACAGTCGAGCGAAAACGAGCCCACGACTTTGGTGCCCGACGTACATTTATTCTCGACCTCCGAGCTTTCATGCGAGCTTTGGAGGCGAAAAAAAAAGGAAATCACTCCTCGATTTACGGAAGGATGAATGTAAAATGACATAGAGAGCGAGTCTGAACCTTGAAGCCGTAAAAACAGACTTGCAGAGTGAAATTACATCAACGTTATTCAATGTTTTGCATTGTATTTCGCCATTGTTTATTATGATTTACTTGTTATAAGTAATATCATTCTTTTTTTTTTTACTATAACAATAATAAAATCAAAATAATTTCACAAGAATTAAGAAACTCCTTACTAAATGAGGAATGTAATAAAAAAAATCGTATTAACAGAAAAACGTGATATTAAAAGTAATTAATTCGCATATTATAGTCGAGAGATTCCGATACTAAATGATATATAAATCTCGCAACTGTAATATGTCGATAATTATTTGTTATTTCATTTTTTTCTTGTGAATACTTTATGAGAATCCCTTTTCAATCAGAATTAAAAAAAAAAAAAATTGTTATTCATCGGAATGTTTCGGATGTAATGGCGAATTGGACTCTGTTATTGAAGCGTTTCGTATGCAGCGCCGCGCACGGGATGGGAAAATGGTTCATCTGTATGTGTTCGGTAACATCTCCGTAGTGCATTGTATCAATATATCGAGTCGAGAGCAGGTCTATCGTTTCAATGCGCTTCATCCGCCCCACCGCTATTGAGGTGTTTTGAGGCCACAGGGCTCGAGTTTCAAGCTTCCGGTACAATATTATATCGATTGATTGAGGGCTATCGCGGTAGATGGATACTGGTAGCGGTACAAAATTGGCCTGAGGCGTCTAGTGCTCGCAACCCACTGGAGAGAAACAAGTCGACGGAGATAGACCTCCAACTGGGAGATAGAACACCTTCCACTCTTTCGTTCCTACAAGACTCCTCTGTTTCCTTCGGGAAAACTCTCACATTTCCATTCCCTTCATTTTCGGTTTCTATTTTTTTTTACTCATCGATGCGAACTATGTAACGAAAAAAAATATTGTGAAAAAACCCGTTTTCGCGTATTCAATCCTACAGTTTAAAAAAAGATTTCGATATATCGAAAAAAATGTACTTTTGTATTTATACTTTCTACGCGATTCGACCAAAAATAATATTCAGGAAAAAAACATTTATATATCCTATAAATACGATAAACAAACTCTGAAAAAATCCTCTTAATAAGATTATGTATATAGAGAGGTGAAATAACATTTTTTATGACAGAAAGAAAGCGAAAAAAAAAAAAGAAACAACGCTTTCAATGATGAAGAATACCCGATAGAGTTGGTGGCGGTGGCACAAGGTGAGCTACCGGCGTTGAACAGGAAGAAAGTGGGTGGAATTTTCCAGCAGACCGAGCGCGTCTTTCGCACAGTTTAACTTCACCTTCCCTCTACCCTCCCCTCCTCCTCCTCCTCTCAAAAAAAAGAGTATAGCTACTGAAAGACGGAAGGAAAAACAAGAAATCCATAGAAAGAGAACGACAGCTTCTTCGGGTTGCCTTGCGCCATACGAGAGGAACAGCTTCGACACTTCGCTCGAGCGTTAAGAAGCTTGAAAAAAGAATAAACGAAAAAAAAAAAAAAAAATGTAGACAGGAACGCGAAGTGCGCGAATCGATCGAGAAGTACAAAAATGAGAGATGTGCGTTGGAAAGCAATCCTAACTATCTCCGTCATCGGAGTCGGTGGTTTTCTCGTCTGCCGACGAATACGCGAAAGCGTCAATCGACATGTTGACAGCGACGCGGGATACTTGTGGGCGAGAGACTCTTTGCACCCAAATATCTCGTGTCAAATATCGTTCTCTTTATACTGCGGTATATATATATATATATATAGATAGGCAGATAGAGGGACGTCTGGATCGCGAAGGGAAGAATAGAAGGGGACCGCAGTTTTCTCGGTGAGAAAAATTCGTCGAAGGCGACATGATCGATCTTAACCACTGGAGTATATATATATATACAGAAAAATTGAATTTTATATATTTTATGCAAATAGGAGATGGGAGGGGAGTTGTTTTGGGCATTGGCACTTGTCGATAATGTCGCGGGAGGAATCCGAGAATAGTAAACGAAAAAATGCACGAAGGTACGCCAGACGTTCGAAGCCGTCGCATATATGTTTCAAGCAAACAATTGGAGCTCTTTGCCTAACGCTTGGGTGTAAAAAATGTATCGAGACTCGATCAACCGAAAATCTCAAATAAAAGAAAAGAACAAAAGCGCACAATTCTTCTCCTCAGCTGGAATAAAGCATATCGTTGATTGACCCAATTTCAAGGATTGAGAACCAATTACTTCGATCGATAAACTTTTTTTGACCTCTGAGTTACTGTATTAATTTCGCAAAACCAAAAAATAAAAGTAGTCTACGGAAAGAACTTGAAAGCAATAGGATTTCGTTGCGTAAGAATTCAGTAAGGGTCTGTAACCCGCTGACTTGGCAGAAAAATCTGTAACTACGAAATAGATAAGAACTTTCGATGCCCCGAATAATATACGATTGCGTTAGAGTTCGTTCTGGAAGCATTGCGCGGTATATAGAGCGAAAAAAACCATAGTAAATTCATTTACCGTAGTGCGGTGCTGACATTTGTATTGTTTTCTTTCGTCGTTTCTGTCGTCGTGGCCCCCTTTGCCATTTTCACCATCACCGAGTACGAATATCGCGCACAGGTTGACGGTTGCATCGTTAACGCGAACTCGCGGTCTCGAAAGACCGAGACCAGCTCATCTGCGGAACTACGAAAGGCGGGCGCGGTAACGAAGGCAAAATGAGCGAAAGACACACACATATACACACAATCTCGGTAATGGGCAACCGCAAAAAAAAAAGTGCGAATGCAGAGAAATACACACTCTGCACACGCTAGCGAAGAATAAAGAAGGGCATGCAGAAAAAGACAAAGAAAAAAATTCACGGCAAAAAAATAGAAACGAAAGAAAAAGAGTTAGCTTCGTTGGCGTCGTTGTCGAGAGCTCCCAGTCCCAGCGCTATGCGAACGCCCCGCCGGTTTCGACGCCACTCCACGCTATTGTAATTAAAAAGTTGAAGCGTAGACGGAAATTGTTGACTCCGTGGTTCCCCGGATGCAATTCGTGATCTGGGTGGTTAGCAGCAAGTTGCGACGACGCCGAAACCCTCCCAACTCAACCCGTGACATTCTATCGTCGTTCTTTTCTTCGCCGTCCTCACGATTCTCGTCCCTAACGAGGTGGAAAAAAATGGAATACGAAGAACCACCGAGATGTGGTATAATTGAATTTTTATCGTATTATTTTTCCTCAATGGTGTATAGTAACGATTGTTCCTTTGTACTCGTCATTGAATGTAATTGGTTCACAGTGGACGTTACTTTATCAAACGTTTTGCATTGATGTTACATTAAGATGTGAGGTCAACAAAGCGGAAACGTCGACCCGGTTAATGAAAGGGGAACTTGTAGCAAACAATTAATGTGTAATTTGAAAATTCAACTTGGCCAATACTCGGAAAAAACAGATTCGCTGAAAAATACATTCGCCTTATCTATTTATAATCGTATATTTATATTTAAAAAACTCACCAAAAAAATTCAGAAGCTCTACAAACATTTTTTGTCAACTGATGGACGCTAAACAATAGACTTATTATGATTATTATTTTCATCAATAAAAAGTTTAGTGCACTTTTTTGTCTAATTTATATATTTTTCAAATTATATAAAAAATGTTTAACATAATTTTTTTACGTAAATGATTTTCTGCTTCGATGCCGGCATTTTTTAAAATTAATTCCTCATTTCAATAAAAATATGTTGAGTATTGAGGAAAAAAATATTTAATTAAAAAAAATTAACTATTTGAAAAGTAGTCAGTAGTAGTGATTATATTAATGTTCTGAGACATTATTTCACTTCCAAATAATGAATATTTTCCAATGCGATGTTTTTTTTCCCTTAACATGTAATAAATTCATTAAAATTATAAGTAACTAACAAATAAAAACACGGATATCAGAGCGACAATTCATTTGTATAATAAGAATGACGTCGAAAAAATGGATATAATCTCAAAAATATATAAAATTCATCGATTTTAACCGCTTTTCAATAGTTCAAAGTTCAACAAAAGAGATTTCATTGAATTTTTTATTTACAAAAAAATAATCATGACATGTTTATTATTAGAATGACTCAGCATTTTTTCCCCGCCTCTGAGATCGTTGTGAAAGATTTTCTGAAATCTCGTTCTCTCTTCGCTTTTATCACAATTAAAAAAAAAAAAAAACAACAAAACAAAACCGCATAATGCGTGACAACATACAGCCGCAGGAGGAAATTGTTGCGGGCTCTGTCGGGTTATTCTCAGGGGGGGTGTCTCGGGTGTACAATCTCTGATTTTCGTACCCCTTGGTGAGAGCAGCTGCGCGCTGCTTCTGTCGCTGCTACTCGAGCGAACGACCTGCTTCGCCCCAGCGACTTTCTAACGAGTTGCATGGTACGAGTGTATACTGTCCAGCGACGGAACTGGGAGGGAGGGGCCGTTAGGAAACGGACACCACCGCGATGCGCCAGAACCAGGAGTGAGTTTACAAAAAAAAGGGCAAAAGAAAGGTTAAAAAAAAAAGAGGCCGACCAGAAGGAAAGACACATGGAAGGATTTCTCTCGGAGGGTGGAAAAAGAATAAAAAGCTCATGAGAAAAAGGATAACGAATTTAACTGGCTTCCGCGACGACCGAGAAATTGCAACGCGAAAACCAGCGGAAAAAGCTGACCGGTGGTCACTACCTGGACCGTCACGAGCTCTCGGGTTTATAACCCTCCTGGATGCTTTGTGGTCCAAGATTACTCTCTCTCACACGTCTCCGAATTAAAATCACACTGCCAACGCCATTTGAAATTGTGCAAGGAAATTATTCGAGTTCATTCCCAACCGAGACAGGGAACAAGTGGATAAAATTCCAAGAATAACGAGCATCCATAACGTCGAATCCATTCTCAGCTTAATTCCCTCTGGATGGCAGTAGAAAAGGCTATAAGAAACGAATGCGACCCTTATTTTTTTTTTTTTTTTAATTTTATTGCGAATCGATCTTTTTACCCCGAGAGAAGGAATATAAAGAACGAAGAGCACGTGGACGGAAAGCCGAATGAGAGTCACAATGCGGGCGGTTATCTCGTAGCCGGGAATCGTTGCATTATGGTTTCGACTTTCTAAGCTTTATCGGGTACCTAAAGTCGGAATAGTCGCATTGCAAGCTCGTCTATGCTGCGGTACGATAAAAAAAAGAAACATTAAGTCGAAAAGTCTGGTGTATGCTAAACCGAATTTCTTGGGTATAGACGTACTGGAGAGTTTATTCAAAGTCTTATATACCTTACGTGTAAAATAGCATAGAAAATATGTAAACGAGAGTGTAGTGCCTATGTGCTGAAATGACTACACTACCCTAAACTGTATATAGTACGACTATTCAGCTAGCGAGCTCTGTAAAATACAGTGTTCCATAAAGCCTTCCGCTTTTCGAGAGACGGTGGTAGGGGTGGGAAGGGGGGGCTTTTAATACTTTAACGGGGGCGTTTAAAGCCTCGCCGCGTTGGTCGTTAATAAGTCGTCGCAGTTGCTGCGCCGTTTTGGGGCACGAAGAGAGCCGAGGCGGGGCTCTAAATTAATTCGTACATAACTCACCCTCGATTATCGCGTTAGTCGTGAGGTATTAGATAAAGGGGTGGGAGACGAGGGGCCGAGAAACGAAACGAATATTCGAGGTCGAAAGTCGCGTCGCGGGCGAGTTGGGAAAATCGAGAGGACGGTGTAGTAGGCAACAGAGAAATTATCGCGACTGAAAATCCCTCTCACTAACGGTGTCTCACCGTGGGCTTCGCCAGCCGAGAAATAAGTTTTCGGAAAGTTTTCATTAAAACGACGAAGATTTCTACTGCGAAAGTACATGGCAATTGGAACGAGAGAACGGACGATAGCTTCAACGAAGAGGAATATTATGTAGGAATTCAATGCGAAGAATGGAAAACTCCTTGGAATTATTGGACAAGTAGTACAACTCGTACATCTTAATTTCTCGGAAAATTTTCGACAAGTTACACGAACTCGTCGTATTTCCATTGTATTTAGCAGTAGTTTAAGGATGAAGGGTATAGTTGAGTATTGAAAATTCGAAGAGACGCGCCTCTTTCTCTTGTTATCGCGAAAATTTTCTCCCGACTTAAATCACGAATCGAGTGTAGTAGGCGCAAAGTAGAGATTACACGAAAGCAACTCATTCGTCGAGCTTTTGCTATTAAAGAGCAGAGGTAAAAGCAGTCTTGTGGACCTAACATGGAGGACCCACCCGCACTCTCAAGCATCAAGAGATGAGACGCCTACTCAGCGAAGACGAGACATTAAACGAAGAGACCCCGAGCCGCTAACTTTTCCTCGCAATCTCCCATCTCGTATCAGCTTATACTTTAGTCAAATAATATAACAATTTCTTCATCACGAAATTTACAGGCTCTCGCTAATGAGAATAAAATATGAATGCCATAAAATGATTTTTTTTAAATTACGAAACTGCCGACTTGTATAACGAAAAAATTGTATTATTGAATTTCGCAAAAAAAAGTTTTTCTCGTTAAAAATACAGTTTCAAATTAATAATGCCTCGTCGAATATTCCCGACTGAAAAGTAATCAAATGGAGAGCAAAAGAAAAATAAACATCGAAACGCTGACGATGGAAAAAGCATCAGCTTTTCGAAAATCAAAAAAGTCGAGGTGATGTGATCGATGCTCGAGAGAGCGAACTCGAGTCAAGAACCGCGAGAAGCAACTAGAAATAAAGAACGTGTTATGCAACGACACGCGTATACAAATGAAAACACGCGCAGTCAGGTGTGAAAGTGGCGAGGAAGAAGCCATGGTGTGCGTACACGAGGATAATCACGTCGTCTTTCACCCCCAATGAGAGGAGCTCTATTGTAGTTAGAGTCTCTCAGTGCAGCCATATTGTTGCTACACAGTCAGCGTTACGAGGCGAGGTCGCCATCCACTTGGAACAAGATATACAGCAGTACAGTCGCGTTAAATTCTCGAGGTCTACAATTCTGGTGTCGTGGATGGTAAGCTGAGGTAAGCTCACACCTGGCAATGGACGAGTTCGGTTCTCTTGCCGCCACTCCCTCCTCCCTCGTTTATAGCATTAACCAAAACTGGCGTTCCATATAAGACTCACTGGGGAACGAGACATCAAACGTGACAATGGCGTTACCACTCCGCCACGTTTCCCTCCGTGTCTTTGCTTATTCTACGCATATACATAACTCTATTCGGGTAAGATGAGCAAACGTCGACCGCGACGAAGACCAAGAGGTATAGAGAAGCGAAGGGTGGAAGAGCGAACAAAGATGAGAGTAGGGAAACATGCGGATGAGCGAAGGGGTAAAGCCAGCGAGAGACCAAAGTGGATGAGAGACTCACCTCCAGAGTTCTCTTCTCCACCACTTCTATGGCGAAATCTCCTCTCCCACCCTATCTCCCGCCTCTCCTCGCCAACCACCCTCTTCACACCCTTCGACTGCGACTGCACACTGCGACTCCGTCAAAGCCGTGTTGAAACTCTCCGTAACCCCGACGACAATGTACGCTTACCAGGACGACAAGACACGGACGGAAAGGAAGACTATATGTATAGCACGAGTCCAGATTAATTTACTCAACGCCACCTACCACTCGACTTTTCGTTGCGGCTGCGGTGACGCGGAACCCTGTTGGACGGAATAAATTTTGGACTGCGTGGCGTCAACGTTGTTATACGTCTCTGTAGTGGAAGATACATAATTGAATACATTATATAGACGACCGCTGTGTCGACCCCCTACGTGCTCGTGTATGTTCTCTTTGCCTCCTCGATTGCCGCAGTCCTGTGTCGTTTCGGTAGAAAAAAAATGTTGATAAATGTTTGATTTGATTTGAAATCTCGTATTCAGGATTTAGAAAATTAATGGCAACCCTTTCGGTATAATCATGTCAATTGGGTAGTAATATAACATTTCAAAAGACTAGAAAGACACTTTCTACGCACTAGTGTGTAAAAAGTGACGAATATTGCGCTCTGCGCATGCGTCGACGTTTCTGCGCATGATGCTGGTATAAAAAGTGACTCGACGCACTGAACATAGGCATGAAAAGTCGAACTTTTCGCATAGGCAGCACAAAAAGTGACTTTCTACGGACTAAACATAGGCATGAAAAGTCAAACTTTTCGCATAGGCAGCACAGAACGTGACTTTCTACGGACTGAACATAGGCATGAACAGTCGAACTTTTCGCATCGGCAGCGCAAAATAGTACTTTGCGATACTAGTACGTAAAATCGGACTTTTGGCGAAGGTTGGGAAGGGCCGTACGAGCCGGATCGAGTGCTATAACGACACGAGGCGAAGCCGAGTGTCATTGTAGCACGAGAGGAGGTGAGTACGGCCACTTCACAACCGCCGCCAGAAGTCCAATTTTACTTACGAGTATCACATAATATTTTATGTAACAAATGCATGAAAGGTGCCAGGTTATGTTTGGCCGGCCGTTCCACGAAGGAACATGAACCGATGTGCGCATGCGCACAGTATTTACGATACTCTTATGCGTTGCATAAATACTCGAAGCGTGTCGTAAATACTCATTACGACACGCTTCCAGTATTTATGCAACGCCTTCTCATAAAGTGCCACTTCATGTCACGGCCGGCCTATACATAATCTGGCACTTTTCATGCATGCTTTACATAAATTGACTTTCTACGAACTGAACATGGGCACGAAAAGTCGAACTTTTCGCGCAGGCAGGCAAAATAACACTTTTTAGTTTGTATTGTGGACCAGATATTTACGTTTTCAACTTGAATTCCCTTTAATTGATGCCTCGGTTAGGATGTTTAAATAACCGACTAACTATTGCAGATATATCAAATCACAACTGATATGTCATTAAATTCGAATAAGGGATTTTTTTTGTTGTTTTTTTTATATTTTCATCACGATGTCAAATCCGGAACCGGAACATTATAAACGAACGACTGAACGAATCGATCGACAACCGCGTTAAAAACACTTCGCAAAAAATTCCGAACATTTTACCTGCGAGTTATTTTACGAATTGTTCAGTCGTTCACAAGGTAGAAAATCGCGAACACGAAATGAACTTCACGGCAATGTTAAAAGCAAACACTTCTCCTTCTCAATCAGTCGTTAAAAATACAACGAAATATAGGAACTCCCTGAAGCTAAAAAGGACTTCGATCGATGGCCAATTGGCAATACGCATCGAAAATTATGTTACTGTATGTCATGTATGTAATCCTGTGCTATGTCATGTATTGTCACCAAATCCCTATTACCTCTGCTATGATGAAACGATTCATTCTTCGCACGAATTCCTGCGGCGCATTTGCAACGAGGACGGATAATAAAATTCGCTTTTGAGGATCCGCCGCGCGTAATTGGTAATCATGGGAATAGAACTGACCCGGTTTGGTACCACTTCACTTCGGTACTTCGGGTACTTTAACATGTGTGTGTATGCAGGCGATGTCAGTATCGGAATTCGTGTGTTTCATTTCTGGTACAACCGTGAGTTTAGTTTATTTTTCACTCGGTGCCAGGAATCCTCGGAAAGTCTTTATATATGATACATGCCCCCCAGAGGATTCTAATGAAAATGGCGGTTTACCAAGCGGGCTACCATCCATGTTCTATCTCTGCAAGTCTCTCTAACTAACGGACTGCCGAAATATTAAAATAGCGAGGGCACGTAGTATTTGGCCCCTCGGCGGAGTTAGTTTCTCATAATAAACCACTATAGCGCTTACCACCCCAACTACAGCGAATTTCGTACAACATGCATAGACGAAATAAATTCAACCCCTTGGCTGGTACACCGCTTTTTACGTCGCTATCCCTTACATTCGTCATACCATCGTGATTCCAACGGTCAAAAAGTTTTTTCATAAAAAAAAAGTACTTCCGGTGAAGAGTGACCATCATTGCTTTCAGATGCATGACGAGATTCGGTATATACTAGAATTATGTTGACTCTTATTGCCTCTTTTTAACTCTCGACTTCCCACCGGACAAGAGACGGGAGTTGCGCGTTTCACCGTGAAATCTGACTTTTCGCGTTTTCTTGGTATACAATATTCTCCGAAACGACAAAAAATATCGGGAGATTCCGACACTCAACAACGAATGAATCTCCCGACTACAATATGCGAATAATTATTTGTTATTTCACTCTTTTTTCAGTCGGGAGTTTTTTTAATTTTTATAAAATTATATTTTTATCGTATCTTTTAGTGTTTCACTATCGATAGACGTCTACTTAAAAAAACCGAACACTTATGAAAATTACCCTCCAAAACAGTAAAATTGAAGTAAATTATTGAGGGTAAAGTATTTCTACGATTTTTTATGTGGTGTGCGTTCATTTTTTATCATAATTGTACACTGAGTTAAATGTACCAATTTATGCCCAAAAAACTTTCAGTACCAGTAAAATAAATATCCCAGTATTTTTGTTTTACCGTATAAAAGATCTTTTGGAAAAAGTCGCATCAGAATTTTTACGCATTCATATTATCTCTGCAAATATCAGAATAAGGTAATATGTGATATTTTCGTGTCGATCGAGAGTTTTACGAAGAGAAAAATAAATAAAAATCGTTTGGTAATACTACTTTCACGATCGAGTCAAAACTTCCCCTGTGAATAAAAACATTACTGACTCATACGGCACGAAGAATCCCATTGAAGTTTCTGAAGTTATTCGAGGCTTGACCCTCGGTCAACCGTATGGCAAGTGGCGAATAACTTTTTTTTTTTTCTTCTCTTTTCCCCTTTTTTTTTTATTATTTCATAGTTGAACTGCCCGGGACCAATCAAAAGTTTCGAGAGTACCGCGAAAGTTTTCTGCAGATGTGAGGAAATACATGAGTCCATGGGGACGCCGGAGAAACGTTATTTCGAGTATGTATAGTGAATTTAGTTTGACTATCTGATTTGTTTGTCGAGGCCGGTGGTGCGAGAGAACTCGTTCAATTTCAATGGTCGACGAGAGTTACATCAACATGTAGAATATAGTATATAGCGCACCGCATACAAATACAAACGGTACTACCGAAGTATACTGCTCATTCCATCGCACTTTCTCTTTTCACAATTCCTCAATTCCTAACGTTTCTTTCTGCCTCTTCGCTATCGTACAACGGGCATCCCCGCTGCTCGCCTCTGTCGGATGTTTGGCACACGTCCGACTGTATGGAAAAATCTCTCTCACAAAAAAAGAAGGAATAAAGACCGAGGAAATTCTTCCTGTGCGAAAAGAAAGTTGATTCCCTCGGTGGTATTCACCCCTCCGACGCTAGTCGGCCTGATCCCCCGGAGGGAGAAAGGAAGCGCGCGCCTCCTTCAGCATTCAACGGCCTTCTCGCACCCGTAAATGCTAAATACTTTTCAAAGCCATGAGAATAGGTTTGTATAGTGGGACTTATAGTATACGAAAATTCGCGTAGGAGGTGTGTGGTGACTGGCGAGAGATATTTTTCTTGAATGCGAGATTCGCCAGTGGGTGTTGTGTACAGCACATACCTTCAACCCAAATGTAAAGCCCACGCGAAATCTGAATTCTTCATACCACCGGTGCACACTTATTGTAGAATATGTTATAACGCTTATGCGAAATTACAATTAGTAAGTGATATGTTGAAATATAAATTAAAAAAAACATTTATAAAATAAAATACGATTTTGATCAAATTTTTTACCTTTTAAAAAGATATATCTCGCAAATATGATACATCAATTTTTCACTCCTGAAAGAGCGATTTCGGACTTATAGCTTAAACTTTTCATTTTTACCATTCAGATAACTTTTCGGTGGTATCGTAAAAATTGCTAATCGTTGATGTGAAAAAAATATAGTAGTTATATATAGCATTTGGAAATTTTTATATAACTCATATGTTAATCATACAATTTGATATATAATTTGCCGAAGATATATTCGGGATATACCACTTTTCATCGAAAATATATTGAGAATATCGTTCATATCTTTTGCGATCTATTTTTTTTCATGTTGGTAGATATAGTACTTTTACATTTAATTAAATATTCAATATTAAAAAATATATCATAACAATGTTAATACTATTAATATATTATTATCTCTTTATATTAATATATATATATATATATATATATATTTTTTTTTTTTTCATATTTGTATCTGTATACTATTATTTGTACATCGTGTAAAATAAATCGTTAAAGACGTCACGAACACCTGCTCTGCTCAGTCCAGCTTTGCAGGACAAATAAAAATAAATAAAAAAAGATAAAAAAGAAAATCCGTTAGTGAGTCAGGAGGTTTTGAGAGCTCATTAAAGTTTCTGCTCCACGGTTGAGTCCCCGTGTACACACAACTCCGGGCAAAGTTTGCCCACGCGACCCCCCGTCACGACCAAGTTAGTGACCGGGATTAGGACAAACTCTGCTTCACCGCTAATGCCGTGTGCTCCTCGCACGGGAACGATGAAGCGCAAGCGCAACGTAACGACAAAGATACGGGAATGTCGCAGGAATAAAGCATCAACGACGCTTTGCTATTTGATGCCCTCTCGGAAACTCGATAACCTCGCTTCTGTGTACTTACACATCAACACTCCCCTCGGTACCACACCGATATTCCTATGTTGAAACATCCGAGAGCTCCTTTTAATAACGTTCTCCCCGCGCTTCTACGACACTTCGTACGCTAATCGCGTTTTACGCCTTCGGGATTTCTCACCCGTGTTCCCAGAGACACCCCATAAGTTTTCCACCATCGCCCAACCCCCTCTAGTCAAATTTCCTGTCAAACGACGAGAAAGGACATATAGCTACCGTTTCTCTACCCGTATTAAAACGGTGCCGGGTCACATCGTCTATCCGATACAAAGGATCCCCAAAGGCTAAATTAACTCTCCTTTATCCCCGACAATGTCTTCACAATGTTGCCACAGGATAATTTTTGCTTTTTTCGAAGCCTTTAACTTTCACGTGCTTTCTTTACTTCGCGTATATCGTACAGATATACGCTCCTCGCTTCTCACATAATCGCGAAAGGCTTTGCCGTGATTTAAGGCCGAACCTGGGATTGCGTAGGATTTCTTTTTTTTTTTCTTCTTCAATGGGTTAACAAGTGTAGCGTGACGACGATAGGCGATTTGGGAGCGCAATCCTAATTGTGTATTGCCAAACATCGATAAAGATATCGAAAACTAATTTCAAGGGGTTTCGGAGCCTACAAATGCCGGAACTGATAATGTGAACCTATCGTATCCCTTTGTTCCAACGCTTCGAGACCGTTCCCGCTCACTTTAACCTTTTGTATTTGTTCGATCGAAGGCAGCCATAAATCCACCATGTGCCAACCGATGAACCCTAAAACCTCTTGGCGTTCGGTATGTTCGTGATCGCAATACACAGACACATACACTGTGGACACACGCAGTGTACACACACAGTTTTATTTCTCGAACAGGCAACTTTTAGCAAAAAGTTTTGAATTAAATTTCCACTCCCTTTCGTTTGCTGGCTTTTAGAGATAAAAAAAAGAAAAAAAGAAGAAGTGGAAGAAGGGAGTTGGAGCGAAGCCGAGGAATTTCCTCGACCGCAGGGCGAGGGGAAGGGAACTATAGGGCAGATTCCTCGTCTGGCACTGGCAAAGCGACCACCGATTCTCCTTTCTACATCCCCCTTTGTCGCACACACATCGACTCTGGTGGACAATAAAAATAAAAAAAAAAACAAACTATGTACGTGGGTGAAACGAGAAAAAGAGGAGAGAGGAAAAATATCTCGAAGATCGCCCTGCGAGAAAATGCTTTTGTGAATTTTCCGCGACGATCCATGGAATCTTTCACTCAACTTTTCCGCCTCCATCGATCAAATTTACGAAACTTCATTTTTACTCTATGATGATTTGAAATAAATTTATATGGAACGAACGAATTTGACGGATATTCTGAATTTTTTGTAACCAAAAAAAAAATAATGTGCACGTTTCACTGTAATCTTTTTTTTTTTTATTGTTATGGCGGAGTTATGGGGTTTCACGGAGATGAGCGATTTCTTTGTGCGACATGTTCTCAAAAACAGCTGAAAATTACTTAACACTTTTATTTTCATACCACTATTCTTTTTTTCTGTTGAATGGCTCCCCTATACAATATGCGAACTTTAGAAAATTTCATTCCCGAATTTTTTTGATTTTTATACAATTTTTGGGCAATAAAAAAGGTTGAAAATCATAATCCGCCATACCGATCAACTATTCTGCCTTTGGCTCCCCTATACAATATGCGAACTTTAGACAATTTCATTCCCGAATTTTTTTGATTTTTATACAATTTTTGGGCAATAAAAAAGGTTGAAAATCATAATCCGCCATACCGATCAACTATTCTGCCTTTGGCTCCCCTATACAATATGCGAACTTTAGACAATTTCATTCCCGAATTTCATTGATTTTTATACAATTTTTGGGCAATAAAAAAAGGTTGAAAATTATAATCCGCCATACCGATCAACTATTCTGCCTTTGGCTCCCCTATACAATATACGAACTTTAGACAATGTCATTCCCGAATTTCATTGATTTTTATACAATTTTCGGGCAATAAAAAAAGGTTGAAAATCATAATCCGCCATACCGATCAATTATTCTGCCTTTGGTAAAAAAAAATCGACTTCTCCGAATCGCGAGAATTTTCGATATCTATACAGATGACGTCGAGCGGCCGAAAACATATGGGTTGCCAAAAGGGAAATGAGGCACCGCGAGACCCAGAGTACATTGTAGAACCCCGCGAGGCAGACTCTGGGATTCGTCGAATGGAGAGATGGGGTGTAGTGGTGGATAGGTAACTCGCGAGGACGTTAAATATGGTAATGAGTTTCGACACGTAGAGGCTACCAATAGTCATCAATTATTCTGAATAATGACATGCAAATAGGACACAGTGTAGGCAATTAATGTCACTATTTGCGGAGGCTTATCCCTGGTGCACGTTGAGCGTAGAACCACCGGGCAACAGCAACAGCAACAGCAACACCGTATAGTGAACGGGTTTCGAGAGGCCCCTCTCTCGCTGCGTACATAACTACACTACATATTTGTCGTTGGATGACCACCGCCCTCTGACCAACACGTACGTCAGGCAGTGCTCGTCGGGATATTCGACAAACACGTTGATACCGATCGAACTCACGTTGTAATGTAGGTCGCGAGGTGCAACTATCACGGCTATGCCATCCGCACAGCGCATCTCGTCTATGTGTGTCAACACAGTGTTAACGCGTTTTACCAAAATGATGATAAACTTGGAAAACCGATGCTGGGTCAACGTCATTACGCGAACTATACATATGACCTTTGATCCGATCGAATGATTACTCACTAATTCCCATCACCAGTTATAACGTTCGAACACATCGAATCTGCTTATTAAATGTAGACATCCCGAACTTCCCTATTCACTGGAATATTCGTCGCTTTCGTTCCTCGTAAAGTGGTAAAATAATTACATTCGTTATGGTAATTTGATAATTAAGATATCAAATCTGATTGCGAATGATCTCCTTGTGACGCTTGTTACAAATTAATAAGATTAACAGCGATGTGAATTAAAGAGGGAGGCGGCGTTTCTTGGCAAAGAGATAGGAGGAACGCTCGACGATAATTTTGGCTCGTGCCGCTTCTCCCCGAGACGAAATGAGCGAGACATCCGTCCCCAGAACCTTCCTTTCTCCATTCTATTCGTATTCCTTTCTTCATGTCTCCGTCTACATGTTTCTCTTTCGCGCTTTCTACTACCTCTCATTTACTCGAATTTTACGTTAGCTACGCGAGACGAAAAAGTATTATGCAGCGTAATTTATTGCCACCGATATATCAGCGCCGGGCAGAGCCTCGTCGTCGCTCCCGGACCAGAGGAATAATTTCACGTAAAAGAACATTTCAACCCTCTCTCACTGCCGAGGGATTTAGCACTTTTCTGTATTTACGATGTACCGAACTCCGGTGTCTCGTCTTTTTTTTTTTTTTTTTATCCACTGTTGTAACGTATAGCTTATATGTACAGTATTATTATTCGGAGAATACAATATACCGACAATGGGAAATCATATTTCATTTGAAGTTAAAACGTCACTTTCAAACTTCGTTGGCGGATTCGCCTACCGAAACGGTGACTGTGTCATAGCAGAATTCCTGTGTAAAGATCGGTCGGCGTAATTCATTTTTATCACAAAATAATGAAGCCGTGAATGCAAAGACTAACGTATAACTCGCAATGCATACATTCTCTTCCGGGTCGACGAAGAGTCGCATCGCCCATGTTGTTACGGAAATAAAATTTTATTGCACCGGAGAATTGTGCGATTTCACTCGGGGCTGTAAAACAGCAGAATAGTTTACCCTGTTTTAGCAAAGTAGACGCCCGAGTACACTTCCGAAGGGTTTTTTACTCATCGCGAAGATATTCAATCTTATTAAAAAAAAAATGCAAAAAACAAGAAAACGTCTTCCGGTTCAAATAATCCCCCGACTACGTTCCGAACGTCGATAATCTACGATATCGTCGAAATTAAAAATAATTTTTGTTTCTTTGTAACAATCAATTTTTTTATTTTTAAAATTTTATTATACTATTATTTTATACCATTATTAGCAGCAATACACATTTCATATGTAAGAAAGGGGAGTATTTAGCGAATTCTCGATATTAATTTATTATCCGTAAGTAATACGGTATTACCCTTTCTCGACAACGAGACTACGATCAGAGAGGATAACTGGAAATTGAAGGAATAAGCTTAAGCACCTATGCAACCCCAGCTTCCGAGTAATTGTAATCAGATAACAAACCCAAGGATGCTTGTGAGCAAAACGAACGTAGGATACAGGTCCGGGTTTCGAGTCGCTCCGGGCGGCGCTCGAGTGGGTATTGTATTTACGATATTGCTATCCCACACGTCCAGACGTGTGTCCGCTATAGTTACCCGAGATAGTAGTTCTCACCATCCTGAAATTCCATTACAACGCTCCTACGCGCGTGCTTTCTGGGATACTGTTCTTGCTGCACAAAGGAAATAGCGCTTCGCATTTCCAATTCTTCCGGTCCAAAAAGTTGCCGGATCGAAATGTCGATCGACAGAAAACACACCAAGGATATCATCTCTTGTCTATCCCTATTTATTTCTGTCAATCATCGATAGTTCAAAGAAACAAATGCTTTGAAACGATCGAAAAAGCGAAAATTGTTTCATGAAATACACCATTATAAGATTCTTTTCGTAACTCGTGCATGAATCGCGGCACTTTCCATGGCAGTCTTGCGAGCCGAAAGTGGCCCATAGCATGCCAGTCGCGAATCCGTGGAGAAATGATAGAGTCGCGCATGCGCAGTTCGTATTTTGTTCACTTTCGGCCCTTGGGATTTTACTTTCGACGTTTTCGCCCCTAGAGACATAACCTCACTTTTCAGTATTCGTCTCGCGCGACTGCGACTCCCTTCGCTCGGGCAGCAAACCTCACCCTCGTCGCAATCGCCAACTTTCGACCCTTGTTGCACAATATACTATTTTACATCACGTGCGCAGAAAGTGGTGCTTTCCGTGACAGTTTTGCGGGGCGAAACTGATCAATTTCATGCCTCGGTAAAAATTGAAGTTCGCGCATGCGCAGTTCGTATTTTGTTCACTTTCGGCCCTTGGGATTTTACTTTCGACGTTTTCGCCCCTAGAGACATAACCTCACTTTTCAGTATTCGTCTCGCGCGACTGCGACTCCCTTCGCTCGGGCAGCAAACCGCACCCTCGTCGCAATCCCCAACTTTCGACCCTTGTTGCACAATATACTATTTTACATCACGTGCGCAGAAAGTGGTGCTTTCCGTGACAGTTTTGCGGGGCGAAACTGATCAATTTCATGCCTCGGTGAAAATTTAAGTTCGCGCATGCGCAGTACTGAAACGCATCATTTTCGTTCCTAGAGAATTGCGCTTTCCAAACGCCCGGTCCAAAAATGTACCATTGTTGAAAAAGTGAAAAAGTCACAAAAAAACGTGTCTATATACATACATACATATGTTTTTTCATGTTTTTTTCACTTTTTCAACAATGGTAAATTTTCAAAAAATTGTTCACGTAAATTCACTTGTTGAGAATCGTTCGTTCTTTTTTTTTTTACTTCTTTCGTCTTCACGTATAATTTCACGTAGAGTACCCGCTGAATGTTCTTCGAGAGTTTTGAATAAAAGTGAGATATTTCGAGGGAAAATAAAGCTCCAAAATACAGTCGATTTCCTCTTGTTTCTGTTACGTATGGAAACGTTCGAAGGGGGAGATTTGTCGAAGGAGAACGGCATTAACAGCGAAATCAATATTTCTTTCACCCTCCGTAGTTCCGTCTGGCGTTCTTTCTTTTCTCTCGGTAAACGTCAATTGCGCGGAGGAGGTGCCCCAATACTGTATTTTTCTTTCTACTATATGTATCGACATTTTACATCCCCCCCCCCCCCCTCCCCGCGATCCAAGACAGTTTCGAGCGAAGGGAGTAAAGTTATTACCGAGGCAGGCAAGTCAGCCAGAATCTTCGAAGCGGTTACATAAGTTTTTCCCCCGAGCGACCTCAACGCAACCCCTTCCG
This sequence comes from Buathra laborator, assembly GCA_934046635.1. Classification (NCBI taxonomy): domain Eukaryota; kingdom Metazoa; phylum Arthropoda; class Insecta; order Hymenoptera; family Ichneumonidae; genus Buathra; species Buathra laborator. Next base: position 17,084,308 of record OW203895.1, on the reverse strand, counting down.
CGCCACTTCTACGGGACACGAGAGAAAAATCGTGGAACGACCCAGAACGACGAAATAGTTTTGAAAAATTTTAAACGCATATTCGATCGAGTCGATGGAAAAAAAAAAAAAAAAAAATGTCGCCAACTTTTTGTAAGTCGATCGAAAACATCGACACTCTACTATAACGTTTTCGCGAGCGAAATCTTATCGTAACGATATCAAAAGTTTTGTGCGAAAGCGAAATCGTTATATCGGCTATACAGAGCTATAAAAAAAAAAGGCGGGAAAGAGAAAGTATCAGTTTCTAGAGTTCCGGCTATAGAAACCATTTTTTTTTTTCGAGCTATCAAGCTCTTGGCGCAGTGATAAAAAAAAATCACTAACCCGTACGAGTTGATGGAGAACTCTATAGTCCGAGCAGTAAAGCCGCAGTAAAACATAATACTAACAGTACTTGTAGTAGTAGTAGTAGTAACACTGTTACCGGGTTACATCTGCGAACAGTCACCAGAAATAAAGTATCAGCTATTGCCCCACCTTCGCTCTTTCTCTATCGCGTCATCCTTTATCTTCGGAGCCTTTTGCTGTGAGAGTGGGGAGGTTGAGCGGTAAAATAATGGTCGAAATAATAGAAAAAAATGATGTATAGCAACTGATAACGTGCACAGGTCTTTTATTGCTGCAAGGGTGAGCCTCGCAGGCAATAGCACCTCTACAAGGACCACCCGGCAGGGACACCAAGTGAAGGCGACACAAGGTAAGAGAGAAAAGAATATCAGGGGTCGAGACAGTGGTTGAGCGAGTGTTCGGTATAGGGTCACACGTTGTTGCAAGCAGTTTCGTAGGATCGAGTGGCCGGGAATAGGGAGAATGACCGAGTGACCGGCTTCGTCTCGGGTTCATAAATTTTCTTCCTTCCTTTCGGGCGAAGAAGCTCGTGATTCTCTTTGGTCGGGCCGGCGAGTGAGTAAGCTTTATTGTCTGGATACTACGCTCGCTGTGATATCACACATAAGAAACTAAACGAAAGGAAGACCACGATAGAACCGGCGGTAGTGCACAAAAGGCGGCAAAAGGTCACGGAACTCTTCGTGAGTACAGAAAACCCGAAGTCGGACAGAAGCTACCGTAAAAATTGAAAAATCCTATCCAATTCCAATTATATCTTGTTTTTCTTCGATTTATAAGGAAGAAAGACGAAATCCTGGAAAATGGTGCACTTCATTTTTCTCTTATCCTCAATCTTCTTCGATCGATAGTGAAGAGATAATAATACGGATGATATTGCAATGGAGAAATTATTAATCCAAACAGTGATACGAATTCTGCGTTTTATTAGTTCCGTAGAAGTTAGGGATATATCCGAATTTATGAGGGGTTCATATTTATATATCGCGGCAAATAACTGAAGAGCGCACGCATATTTTTACACTTTTTCAGATTCTATTTCAATGAAATCGATACGCTTTTTCTGCATCCCGCTTTACCCACAGGAGGATCTATTGCAGTGGGATTCTTTCTATACTGAACCTTCGTAAAAAAAATTTATTTATTTCACGCAGGAAGGGTTTTCGAGATTGAAAACATCCCTGGAGATTCTTAGATATCTTCTTCATTTTTCTACCACCTTTACGATTGCGCTGCACCCCCATTGAAAAAAGTATATTGCAAAATATATCTACAATGTATTCAATATATTTTCCGCGAAAAAATTTATATTACGAATATATTTCGGTAAATATATCGATAAGTATACAACAAATTATATAATTAATATATTAATTATATAAAAACATCGAATTTTATATATTTTTAATATATTTTTTTGTATCTCCGATACAGATGTTTCTTAAAAGCTTTGAAAGCTATCGATTGCTTGCCTTTCAAATGTTCATTGTCGCTGAATTTTCCTTGGATATTTCATGAAAATTGCACTTAGCGTAATTGCTGTTCCAATATACTATCGGAGAAACATTACGACGAATGACACAACATATGTAACTTGCCACTGTCGCCTGCTTTCGTGCTTTGAGGCTTCTATATGCAGTATCGAATATTTTAACGGACAAAAGGCTTTTATGTGTAACATTTCCGCGGATACGTTGAGAATAAAAAAATACTCTACTGAATAGTATTCGAATATTTCGTAAAGGGATGCGACTGTATTATTGCAGTGATCAATTTTCCACCGAATCCATTAAACGCATATTAAACGCAGTAATACTCGAATCGCGTAGTAATATCTAAATACAAACTATTTTTTTCAGGTGTTTCATATCTCAACAAAAATCAGCAAGCGGCTTTGTATCGATTTTTTTTTTCGTCGGCTTGTAATTTTAAAAAATCATCGCGATTTACCTGGAAAATATTATATGCCCTATCAGCCACCGAATTTAATATCACGCCGCGGTACTCTCGTCGCATTATTCGATCGATGTACGTGGAATTTCATTTCATAAACGTACTCTCAATAATCACAAATAGAATTCCAATTAATTGATTCATTTTGATCCCTGAGTCAGCAATATTAATTCACAATTACACATTTTGCATATTTGCATCAAGTTGTAAAATAAATATATTTATTAACGATCAGCAATTGGCTCAATCGTATTTCATACTTTATTTTTTCATTGTCATCGCTAAGCGTAACGACATCTCTCGTTTCTTAGAGTTTATGGCTTACCGCTCGCCGACGGCGTGGAAGCTTTTGAAAGCTCACGGAGTTAGAGATTATATAAGGAGTTTTTTATTCGCGGAGTTTCGTTTAAGGTACTCGTAAAAATGTAATCTCCTTAATTACCGTACGGCATCTTAAAGTAATTAACTTTCCCATGATGGCTCGCACTTTCGACACGATGATCTTTTTACTTCATTTTTTTTCATTGTCCGAGAAAAAAATATTTTAACGACCTTCGTTCATCAAACATTTGACCAAAGGGTCAAAGCTCGACGCGTGTTTGAATTTTCCGTGTGAAGGGCAAAATATACAAAAAAATGTTAAAATGATTGATCACTTTGAAAAAAAAATATATAGGTATATATGTATTTTTTGCATGAATTGCCGCCGCGCTTAATTGACCTAATTGCGTTAGCGCGGCCATCCAGTCGGGAGTGGGAATCACCGAATCTTTTGCGAAACAGAGCAAAACAGTTCGTTGAGACGCAGAAGAATGCTTAAACAGCAAAAGCACGACTATGAAACGATTCTCTTGGGTGTCGTGTGTGTGACTCGGGTCTTAATGCGGGACTTTTTCCTTCGGCTGCAATAAGCTGATCGTGGATTTTCGCGTATAAAAATGTAGCGTTCCATTAATTAATAAGCGAAGCTAAAGACCCTCGAGGTAAGTAAATCTTATCGCATTTTTCTTTCCGCCTCGAGGTAATTATTTAACAAAGCGAAAGATTTACCTGATTGTCGGCAACGCGACGGCGAGAGAAAAAAAATTATTTGTGAGAATAATACGAAGAAAAAAAAACAAAAAATTGTTACGGTGCAGTGCAATACAGACTCGCAAGATCGAGTATCCTCGTTCTTCATAAAGATTTCTCGCGTCCCTCAAAGTTGCTAAGGTTGGGAGGAGAGAAAAAAGTATAACGAGGTCAGAGCCTTGCGAAGGAAAAACCGTGAAACGAGTTACGGTTATGGAGGAGTATCTACCGCGGGTAGGGAAAGAAGAAATAAACGAAAGTGGCGGAATCTCGGACTTGACAATTAACGGAAATTTAGAGAAAAGTCAGAACCGAGGCACGGGGAAAAGCAATGAAAAAAAAAAGCGCCTCGCAATACTTATCGCACGTTCTATATACTTTTATATATCTCGTATAATAATGATGAAAGTTTCGCGTTATGTCTTCAACTTCTCGCGAAAGGTCAGCTTATACGCAAGTTAAATTAGACGGACTTTCCAGTAAGTGAAAAGAAAGGATCTTCCATCTTATATACCGTTTGTATATAAATATGTATATATATATATGTATATAGGTGGCCAATTCAACTTTTGTACCATTTTTTTTACTCGGTTACCCGCCTTTAATAAAAATATATAAAGTATATATAAGTCAGTTGCCAGTTCTCAGAGTCTGCTGAGGTAGCGAAAAAAAAATGCGGACCGAAAGACACCAGTCACGGTACAGCTGGAAAAGTTTTAAACGTATCCAATTTAGTTTCTTACCCCTCCACAAGTTTCGTCGCAAAATTATTTCGAGTTAATAACGGATCCATGACGATCTTCGGTTAACTCGCCAAGGATACGCCGAATATAAGAACGGTGTATCATTAAATTCTCAGCCAAAAGTGAGATTCAAAGAGAATTTTGAATACATCTCATTTTTATAAAAATATGAAAAAAATTAACAGTATGGATGGTCCTAAGAACATTCATTTTTCATAATAATAATCCCAAAAAGTTATCAACAATTTGATAAAAATGATCTAACAAATCATCCGAAAAATCAGCTATTTCTTTACCAGAAATTGATTTGGTAAATTTTCGGAATATGTATAAATTTCTTAAAAATTTTTTACCAGTTCTCAATTTTTTTTATTGATGAGAATTAACTAATTTTGAAAACGGGTTTTTCAAAAATTATTTTAAAAAAATTAAAAATTCGTATGTATTCGAAAAATGTACAATTCATTTTTTGGTAAAAAAAGTTCGATTGCCGAATGATTTTTATTTAACAAAATGGATAATAACATTTTAGAATTATCGTTATGGGAAATCAATGTTCTCAGCACCTTCTACATGATTATAATTTTCCAGATTTTTATCTCATTGGGATGTATTCGAAATTTTCACTGAATCTCACTTTTGGTTGCATGGGGATAATATAAATCCCTCTTTACACCCTCCTTAACCAATGCTCCGCCGTGTCGATTTGCCTGTGCAATTTTTCAATGTTTTTCATCAGTCTCAATGGTAACAATAGAATTCTGGCGCAGCAACGGAAAAAACGTAAAAAAATTAAAACGTTAATTATTCTAAACGGATTCAACTGAAAAATGTCGACTCGTTGACTGCAAGAAGTATTCCAAGCGAGTTTTACGCAACACCGAATAGAACGTTCGTATAATTGCAAAGGAAAACGTAACGGAAGCATTATTTTGTCGGGACTGGTAAATTAAATGTATAGCTGTATTAAAGTCGTCAGGAGAAAGGGCCATCGGAGAGTAGAGAGCTTCGAAGCGAGTTTTGAATCCTGCGCTGTGTGTTGCTGCTCATGGTATACGCAAAAAGTCATAATAATAACGTAGAGCCATTTGATCTCTAGAAGGGCAAGAAAACCCCCTGAGCGCGGAAAAGCGCTTCTTCTCGGTGTAGCAACAGCATCGAGCTATCGCATCAAGATAGCGAAACTGCACACCTATATTCCAACCAATAGAGGCGTTTTCGCGTTCCTCCTCCCCTGGTATCTCTGTATCTCGGGTTCACTCTCGAGTTCCATCGCTTTTTCTTTCTTCACCGACATCCTTCCCCGGTACACAAGATACCCCCTGCTTCCGGTCCACTAAACTCTCGGAAAACGATGATACTCCCTTTCTCGCTATAGCTACCCCAACACTCTGTGACTCTCACTCAGAACAAAAATACTTTTCTCATAAATCAAGCTGATACTCTTGACTCGCCCACTTCTGGTTTCTGTGTCGCCATAGAGTGAACCGTCGTACTTACGTACACCAGTACTCTCTTCTGCCGCTCGCACTCGTACTGTGCTGTTTTTCCTACGGTCTTTTAGGTATTACAGTAAACAGAATTCCTTTCAACCCGCTATAGCTTTTTCAACTCTCCGAAGGCTTTATTTGTGATACCTACTAATAGCGGTACCGGTAGCGGTAAAATACGGAGTAAATGAAAGTAGTAGGAAAATGTTTGCTTTGAATAATTTGAAAAACACGTAAACTTTACTTGAATCGTAAGGGTGTCGACTAAATCGGACGAAAAAAATTCCCTGCCATATCCCTAATATTTTCGAAACTTTCCCTGGTAAATCATTCGGAATTGTAAAAAAAAGGGACCATACATGTTTATTATTATCCAACTTGCAATCGTGATTTCAGATTTTCGATTTATCCTTTTTTTTTTGCATTCGAAAAATAGCGCAGAAAAAAAAAATTTCGCCCATACTTTTTTTTTTTCGATTCGATTCGGAAATTCAATTTTGAAAATTTTCCCGGACTAATATTTAATTCCCTGAAATTTCCAAGTTTTCCAGATTTTCTCTGACAGCCATCCCGCGTACGCCGATAAAAAATATTTCAAATCGATTTGCAAATACAATACAACTAATTATAGTAACTCATTTACAATGAATTATTATTATTATTATTAATAAAATTTAAAAAATTACAATGTTTATCATGCATTTAGATATTTTTGATAAAATTTAAAAAAAAAATCATAGCACATAAATTACAGAATATAAATAAAGAACTGTACTAATGAAAATTTAGAACGTACGGAGAAATGTGCAAAGAGATCCAAACCTTGTTTTCACGAATTGCATACTATAGATATACATAGATGTATCAAAAACTCCATTCGCGAGTTTTATCGCTACTTTAAATTCCGCAACTGTGACCATCGTGCGATTCAACAGCAGCGTCTGTTCGCGTTCGACGGGCGAGAGTTACGTTCGCTTGAAAATCCCCGGTTTGACACGCTCGCTCGTCGCTCTATATCACTTTCCGGCCTGCCGAGCCGATGTGATTGAACGCGTTAAATGTTCGCGCTCTAAAAACCTTCTTCCGTCTCTCGGCCCGCGAGCTGACTTCACCCCCGCCGAGGGAAGCCCCAGCAACATTGTTCGACCCTTCGTTTCGTTGCGAATGGGAAAACTTTCGTCAGAATGGGTTGGATGGTGATAGAATACATCCCCAGACAGCAATTTCGAGAAATGGACTGGAGCTTTAACCATACGTTCTTCAACTACCATCTACCGAGGACGGGGCTCGTGTGCTAACCAAACTTCTGATTCACGGCTCTCGGAGTATCGATACTAACACGAAAAATTTCGTTTCTGCTTTTCAGCTTCTTGTTTCATACGCGCGCAGCATGTTAAATTATTTTATTCCGCAGAAATAAGCTTCCCTTTACGCAAAACATTGAAGAGAAAAATGATTCTTGAGGCGCAACAATTATCATTATCATTATCGTTATTGTTGTTATTGTTTTTATCGTTGTTATCGTTGTTATCGTTGTTATCGTTGTTATCGTTGTTATCGTTGTTATCGTTGTTATCGTTGTTATCGTTGTTATCGTTGTTATCGTTGTTATCGTTGTTATCGTTGTTATCGTTGTTACCGTTGTTATCGTTGTTATCGTTCTAATCGTTCTAATCGTTGTTATCGTTGTTATCGTTGTTATCGTTGTTATCGTTGTTATCGTTGTTATCGTTGTTATCGTTGTTATCGTTGTTATCGTTGTTATCGTTGTTATCGTTGTTATCGTTGTTATCGTTGTTATCGTTGTTATCGTTGTTATCGTTGTTATCGTTGTTATCGTTGTTATCGTTGTTATCGTTCTAATCGTTGTTATCGTTCTAATCGTTGTTGTCGTTCTAATCGTTGTTATCGTTGTTATCGTTGTTATCGTTGTTATCGTTGTTATCGTTGTTATCGTTGTTATCGTTGTTATCGTTGTTATCGTTGTTATTGTTCTAATTGTTCTAATTGTTGTTATTGTTGTTATTAATGAAAAAGTTCGTAAATATCATTATTTCTTCATAATACATGCAATTTATTCGATATAATCTGATGTACAGTTTTCTTGCATCAACTAATTTTACTTTATCCGTTTATATTGCGAGTCGGATATAATAGGTGAACCGAAAGGAATACGTAATACTTCGGAGGGGAAGAGCAATTCAAGGGCGGAAAGTTCAGTGCACACGTAACCACGAGTTCGCTCTCGGAAAAGGATGACCGACCTACGGGTTGATCCACGCGAGAGGCTCAGAGTTTGGATAACGACGCGCGTGAGTTTGCCGCTCGCCACCACCGGAATACTGTAATGTTAACGCTACTGCTTTACCTGCTACGCCTCTACTACTGTTGGTAGCGACGATATACGCGTTCGAAGGACTTATGATGCCGCACCTGCGGTACGTGTGGACTTATGGAGACCAATCTGTTACCCGTTGCCCGACAGCGAAATAGATAGAGGTGTTCAACGATCTCCTTCCCTCCCTCCCTCCCCCCGCGAAGCTTAACCTTCGTACATGTATAACCGTAAGTGAGAGGGGAAATGCGACGTTGTGGTCGTGCGGTCGTTTTCGTGTACATAGATTCAACCGAGATAACGCGTGCGCTACGCTCTCGCATGCTCACCGACACCCCGGAGAAAACGACTGAGAAAGAACGCGCGAGAAATATCGATGAACGTAACGTCACCGCGTCGTGTTCGCGACAAGTGATTTATCATAATTTCGGCAAAACACCTCCCCTCGCCGTTGCTGGCGTCGATTATTCCGTTCGATATCGCGACATACAGGGTAAAGAACTTGTATGTAAGATTGAAAAAAATGTGGATAAAAATGGCAAAGCGCAGTGTTGAGAACGCGAAATGTACGAAAAATGTCGATCTAATGAGTAAATAAACTGTTAGCATCGATTCAATGCTTCGAAAGAATAGATCGAGGGTACTGAGCCGACGTGCCGTGTGTGTTGTTTTTTTGCTATATAGATCGATGTATTTGTAATAGTGGAACTCATTCCTTTCATAAATCTTGTGCTCGAAACTCGATCACGCAATATTTCAGCCGAAATTCTTGTGTTGATAAAAATTTGATGGAATAATTTTACTCACTTCGATGTTCTATCGATGAAACTTCACGTCGGTTGTTCGTATCGACGAAAACACTTCGAAGCGTATTCGCGTACTTATTAGCGTTATCCATGAAATGATAATCGTCGGCACAATGATCTCCGCGGACGGTCAATATTCACTTTACACTTCACTTGTCACTCACAAACGCCGAAAAAAAATGGCGTACTCTTCTGTCAAAATCGAATTATACTTGTTTATTCTTCGAATTAAAAACACGAACGACTCTACTGTATCCCGCGTGTCAAATGCGCTGATTTTTGTACTCTCGAATGTTATACGATATGAAAATGAAAATCGAAAATTGCGGATTCAGTAACGTTTTAGTGATTATAAGAAAATTAATTAATTTTGCCTCAATATTTCGATATTTCGAAAGCTTCTACTCCGAACGCGTTTCGCCATATTTTTTAACCGAATTTCGCGTCGATAATAATATTCCCAGAATGAAGTTATATTAATTAAAGCAATGTCGATATTCGCTTGTTCTTCGAAATGATAATCCTCGTTACGATAATTCGCGATCCGTTATTATTTCAGCAAAAACATCACGCATCACTCGCAGCCGTGAAAACATCACAAACTTTTTTTCAATAATGAAATCGCACTTGTTTGTACTTTGGAACAAAAAATACGAATGAATTACTATCTCTGCACCTCTGAGGGTTCTTTATTTACAAATATACGGTGGATTAAGTATGCGTGGGAGACGATGTTAATAGATACACGACGATTTATAGCGGAGCGCCGATCGAAACGTGGCACGCTCTACCGCGCCATGGCGTACAGCTGATGCGCGATCAATGCGCGTGGGGGGTACAAGGGGGCGCGCGCTCTCTCGCTACGGAACGGTCATTGTCATTCATCGGCTTCATAAAACGACGCTTTTCCGAAGTTTTTCAACGGATCGACTTAATTCAGCTGATCTAATAAACGCGACAGACTCTTTTCCACCGTAATGTATTAATAATTCGAATAATCGGCAGCGGAATAAACGCCGCAACCTCCGAGACAATTAAATTCTATCCGGTACCGTTTAATCGCTCGAGGTACTCTCGCGAACGTTATAACCTGACAATCAGCAATCGGACACGTTCTTAGAGTGTGGAATTGAAAAGTGTAGCTACGTTTCTAACGCGGATTCGCGAGTGAATGTGACAAAGATTGGTAGTACGAGAAACGCGAAACATCGTCGAAAAATTGCAACGAGAAACCATCAACAGAAAAATGAGTTATGGGTTAATCTACAAGATATTACGAGATCGCTAATTGCTTTTTCATCAAAGAAACGAGATTTAAGGTAAGAATAAAAACATACAAGTTTATCGCGATACACCTTTTCGTCCGGATTTTTTTTCTTTTTTCGAGATTTCGACAGATTCCGTGTTAATAAATTAGTTGATTAAAACTCCCCAACAAGAGATTTCGTATCGTATATATCATATAATCTCAAAACTCTCCGCGACGTAGAAAGTCGTTGAAAAAGCAGGCAGTGTCATTCATTAAATTACGAGAAATTAAACTTTGCATCCATAAATACTTTCTTCCCAGAGCTTTCGGAATTAAAATTTTATAAAAATAATAATTTTCGTAAGCGAAAATTTAACTCGAAAGTATGCGGAGTGAAGTTTTACTGAACCGCGTTAATAAAGAACGCTGCTGCATTTTCGTGAAAATTTTTGAAATTTTTTAACCTCCAAAAAATGCAAATTAAGCTTATATTTTATTTTTAAACGTATTTTTTACGTATTTTATTAAACGCAAGAATGTTGCATTTGCTTTTAAACAAATGCTGTATATTTGTCAGTAATGTGGAAATTGCGAGTGTGTAAGTATAAATTTGTAACGAGAGTTGAGTCATGATGCGTAAAAAGCTTGCGGCGCGCGGCGTGTGTGCAGCTTATAGCTTTGGGACATACAGTACACGGTGTCGAATGCGTCAAAGCATAAAGGAAAAACTTTTGACGAGGTATAGGCGCTCAGCTTTGTCCACAATTTTACATTCTGAATATGGCGCGCGGGAGGCTCTCTCGTGAGTACGCACCCGGTCTCTGTGTGGATGATGGTTGAACCGTGTGTGCCTCTCATTTTTTGCGTAGACACGTCAAAGAGCTTATAACGTGAGCAACCGTTGGGCGGAAAAATAGACGGTAGACTGACGCTGTTGTGTATATACAATATGAAACTGACGGACGTCCCGGTACGTTCGCACAAAACAATTAATTCAGCTTTCAAAAAAAAAAAAAAAAAAAAAAAAAAAGTAAAAAATTTGGTTAATCCGAAGCAATAAACTATTTTTTTTTTCGTTAAAATTGATGTAAAAATGTTTACCGAGCGTAAAAATTGTTTGTTGTGTCTCTCTTCGATATCTCGATTTCTCCGAATCACGAAAACAGAAAAAAAAAAAATCGTCAATTTATTTGTCGTCCCGACGTTAACATTTTTTGTATCCCGAGGCGTGAAAAACTGAAATCGATTTTACATCGAAAAGCGTGTACACACATTCGCGAATTTCGTCTACTTTGACCCGTCGAACCCGAACTGGACACATAATAATGCGTTCTACGCAATTTGAAAAGAATTCGTTTGCCAAACACGCGAACTCGCCGGGGGGCAATCAAGCGCCATTCACCGAAACTGTAATAAAATAACATACGAGACCATCGTGTTTTGCGTACCTACACAAGGGTCGGAGTGCAAAGAGAAGAGGGAGAAGCAGCGAAGCACAGAGAGACAGAGTGCATTTTTTTTTTTTTTTTTTTTTTCGTCTTTTTGCAAACTCCCGTAAGCTCGGTGTACCGTATATACAGTATGTAACATGTTGATGCGATCTCCCAACGCTCGCTTTAGGGAAGTATTCTATATAGCTATGACATGTTACTATTGAATCTCTGCAGTTTCGTCCGCGAGACAAAATCTGCTATATATCGCTACTGTTTTTTTTTTATACTACAAGCTTCGGCCTTTGTACCCAAACAACCGGCAAACAACTGGCGACCAACGATTTGGTTAACTAAGGCTATTCAATGGCGTTCGTCGCACAATGAAAACTGATCAAGCGAAAAAAGGATAAAACTATTAGAATTCGCACAGATTTTGTGAAGCATCTGATGCAGTGAACGAAAAAAAAAAAAAAAAAAAAAAAAAAAAAAAAAATTATCGACTGCTGCATTGAAACATAAATCGAATTCGAATTCGCATCGATAATAATACTCGAATAAGCCAATCGATTGTCGAAAATAAAGGATAAGGCGTATCCTCAATATCTACGAAGACGCATCGATTTTTCGCTTTACGGCTTTGGTTTTTGCGAGAACATCGATTCTCTTGTTTTTCTTGTCGTTGAAACTCAGCGCGATGTAGTGTGTCCCGAAATTTCGAATTCGTGCGAAAGATATGCGGAGAAACGATCCAAACCATTTGGATCGTTTTCGAAAGTTTCTGAAAAATCGTAAAATCAAACGCGCGCTGCAAGCGGAAGGGGGATGGAAACCGAGGAAGATCGGCTCAAGGGTTGTATCGCGAAGTAATGGGATATTGCTTCGCTTTCCTCTCGTAGCTTCGTTTACAAGAAACCCGCGAAAAAGTAGCTGCTATACGCTTCTGTGCACCGAGATGGTTCCTATCTCGGGTTCGGGAAGATTCTCTCTAAAGCTGAGTTTACGCTCAGAGAATATCGTAAAGAAGTTTATAACGCTCTCGGTGATCAGAAGGTACGTAACCACGGGACCCATACAGCATAACGCACTCAAGCCAACTTAACGACGGGGAAATAGCTATATCCTATATCCGGAAAAAAGTTTGCGAGTTCTTGAAAGCCGCGGCTTCGCTTCCTCATCGTGTGCTCCTTGAACGCTCCTGTTGCTACTCGTCTTATCTCAACAAGAGCTGTGGATCTTATCAAATTTTTTTCACGGTGTATACAGATGATTCCGCGATATGTTATGGATATACTAATATATATATTCCCCACACAATTCTTTTACAAAACTGCGCAATTTTTTTTTTTCACTCATCGATCATTAGTGTGTCATTGTTGTTTTTTATTATCGAGAAATACGAAAATTTGTAGATCCATCAGGAAAATTATTCGATGCAATTTATAATACGAAAAAAAAACTGCTAATTGTTGGCTAATAGTATTTGTCGCGAATCACTTATTATAAAAAAGAAATGATACACTGAAACGTATAGACTTCGTTACAAGATATAAAATTTATTAAATCATATAATAAAATTAATACGGAAGTAGATTTCATTTAATGAAATTTTTGTCAACAATTTAGTCACCGATTTTTTTTCTCGCAATTATTCTCATAATGTAGCAGACGAAATTTTTAAAAGATCGAGGAAATACCGGATCGATGCCGTAACCGTTGCACGCAAGATAAGTATTGCGGAAACAAGTGGCGATCAATCGTTTGGATGGGAAACGTAATTTCACAAAAAGATTATTTACGAGCTACAGATAGGGAACACTTTACTACGGCGTTTGATTTTCAGGCCAAAAGACGGAGATTTCGCGTCACTGTTCTTTATCAACCCCACTCACCGGTAATGACAAAAGTTCAGTCGGTACTATACTCGTTACGAAATAATGCCAAGTGGTTAGATGAGCCATTGCAGCGCTCAGTCTGATTCCTGTCCTCATCCTCTTTCATTTCGTACCCCTCTTCGCCAAATTTCCTCCCTCTCTCCGTGCGGTGCCTTCAGTTCCATCTATTCGAGTTCCTACAACATCGGATTCCTCGGGATATCGGGGCGCAAATATTGCCGTAGCAAGTGGTCCTTTCCCGCTGTAGCAAAGTGAGCGCGCGCTCTGGCAACATAGCGAAATGTCTTGCCGCCAGTATCTACGAAAGGAATCGTTCTTAGAACTTTCGTCAAAGGTTAATGGCAAGTAGTCTTGTAGAGAAAAGTCGAGGACGACGATCGGGGGATGAAACCTTTAGCTAACGGAGTAGCGGAGTTTCTCCGAAGTTTTCAATCTCGCGAACCCCTCTCGCGAAACCCAGTGGCTAATTATTGCACTCGGTGACGATTCTATATCGCGAAAGAGTCGTCACAGCGTCGACCGTCCCGGTAAGTTATTTACGATCGAACGCTTAGAATGCGAAGTCACTTTCCGCCAATCCAATAATTCGCCCCGCGTGTCTTAAATTCAATCGGTACGAAATTACATCGACGCCATAATAAATTCGACTATATATGATCCGGAGAACATTTTTACGCAATTTCAACTTCGAGTCTTTTTTTTTTTTTTTTCTTTTTTATTCAAACTCGCGCCTCACATTTCCAATTCGTATGCGAATCACGAATTGGGGGTTGTTGAGAAAAGTTGATGGAGAACCAGAGTAATGAAAGGTCCTTCCATACTTTCCTCGGGTCTCGTTACGAAAAAAAAAAAAAAAAAACTTTGCGTTATACTCGACACGATATACAAGACGAGATTTTGAAGGCGGACATTCATCAAATTTACGTTTTCAACAAGTTTCTTCATTTTTACGTCAATTTCGCTTCGTCTTGTAGTTACCGTAGAGTAAGTTCGCCAGTTGCCAATTTTGATATGTAATTGGATATAACTGTGGAACACCGTAGTTGGTTTTGTACTTTTTGATTCTTGTTCTTGAAAAAGCAAGGAAATGAGAAAGAGAGGTAAACCATTATTCAACTCTTGGGCGCGCGTACGACAGATCGTGAAACACCGGTATCATTAAAGAAACTCTTTTCTAACTTTTTACGAGCGACCGTGCGAGAATGCACTATGGCTCAGCGTAGCGAAAAACTTTTGTGCCCTTCCCATTACAACGTGCTGACGATCTTATGCTGCTGTACCTGTTTCTACTGCACGGTATGCACTCTTCTACGTCTGTTGTATGACTGCAAACTCTACGGTCAAGAGAAATATGGTGAGAACAGGGAGGAGTTTGTGCCGTTAGTACGATCGTATAGTCGCGAAAATTCCGTCGCAACGTCGACGCGCGGAGATATGCAATGGCGAGAGAATAACAACAACGTGACTTCGATAATTACATATAAAATTCTATCCCGAAAAAATGTCTCTAATATTCGTGGAAATCAACGAGTAACTTCGACAAATCGACAAATCTATCGCATACTTCTACTCGTTGTCAGCGAGAACATTCAAATGCGAATAATTTTTTAATAATTTTAATAACGAGAGAATAATAACAACGTGACTTCGGTAATTACAGAAAAAATTCTTTCCCGAAAAAATGTCTCTAATATACGCGTAAATCAACGGGTAACTTCAATCGACAAATCTTTCGCATATTTCTACTCGTTGTCAGCGAAAACATTTAAATGCGAATCATTTTTTAATGGACCGCATGGATACCGCATTCCGGTACTTACCATTTTAATTGAGTACCAAACTTCGTCTATTGCTCGTTTACAAATTTACTCATTTATTAAAACGCGTTAAATGTGTTTGTCATTAATGCAAAACTGAAACAGTAAAAAAAAATGCTACAAAAATAAAAAAACTCGCGATTTAAAAAAATTGTATTAATTAAAAACAGTAAAAAAATATTTTTTTATTGGCATAGTAAATTATACTCGAAAAATTTATCCGTCATTGTGACTAAATCTTCCAACTATAATATGGAAACAGCAATTTATTTTTTCACTCTTCCGTCAATCGGGCGTTCTTTAATCTTTGTAAAATTATTTTTATTTCATCCTTTTTGAAGTAAACTGCAAAATCAAAATTTTGCAAAATCTTCCAACAGAGAAGCGGTTAATCTGCAGAAAAATTGGAATAATTTTGCAATTTAGAGAAAAGTCTGCGACGCGACGCGAATAAAAGAATTAAATACTCATTCCCCCGATTATATCGGCGACTTTTTTCAAATCTGCAAAATTATTTTAAACTTTTTGCCGATTAAGGATTTTCTAGTTGGGAGTTTTTTACAAAATTCTGATTTTGTTTTTTTTTCTCGTTTTTATTACGTATTGGATGTTCATCTTTTTGCAGAGCGAATTTCCTTTAAAGTGTCAAATTTTCAGTGAAATGTGTTAAGTAAAAAGTATAAATAGTCACAGAAATAAAAACCTCGTAAATAGTCTGACTCCGCGTCTGTGAAAAAATCGTGATAAAGTCGTCGAAGAGCTTAGTTCGATTACTTCTACGCGAGCATTTCGTGCTTTAATATTGAGCAAAAAAAAAAAAGAAGCGTTATCGAAAGACGTGCCAAGAGGGTTCGGTAATCACAGGGCATTATTCTTATTATCTCTCCCTCGCGATATTCCTCTCTTGAACGAGAATTTGGCCGACTCGAAACTAAGCCGCACAGAGCTCGTTGATCTATTGTCTTGGGGACGTATACGGAGTGTCGCGATGGTCAAATGTCAACCCGCAGTGAATCCTTATTGATCTCATAAATTAATCGTACTAAAACTTGACTTGTGAGTTCGGAGCCTCGTTTCTGTGTAATTCAACGCAGTGACTACAGCTTACGCTACGAAGTACAAAATGAATGGTCATCGCGACAACTTTTTTCAACACGATTCGAGAATAACTGAGTTGTCGTAAACGCAAGAAGTACGAAAAAGAAAATTTTGGATTTTACGATTTTGCAAATATTATTTTAGTTACTGCAATGATATACAGTCCAAACTCCGTATTCTTAACTCGACGGGACCGGACCCGTTCCCTTTTCTGTATTTCCGCTATCGTCCCTACTTCCGGTCAATTGCTGCGAATAGGGGTAACGAGGGGTATACGCGTCCGTAGATACGAAGCCACCTTGTACCTGCTGCGCGTGCGCAGTTTACATTTTACGAAATAGGCTCCCCTTGGAGTGGAGCAAACGGACTCAGGGGAAATACAGTTAAGGGAACTCGTTGTCATGGTAACGAGTTAAAATAAAGGATCGGTTAAGTTAAAGGCAGTTAAGAATACGGAGCTTGGACTGTAGATTCGAACAAAAGGAAAGAACGAAAAGAACGAAATTTATATTTAAACAAACAAGTAGAAAAATAAAAAAAGAAATTATATTTCGCCCCTCGAAATAAGCGCATTGTATATACCCGCATACATGCATAGTTTTAGAAGCTGAATGGGCGGAAATTTCCTGAACGTTATTTATATTGGAATACCCATATACCGCTGGATTCCATACATATTATCAGAGAGAAAGGGCTTTGTAACTATTAAGGGGGCAAGGAATGAGGTTCCTATCGATACGAGGAAACCACCCTGTACCTTGGCGATGTATTTTGCGATCGCGGAGCAATTTCTTGCTGCTCGGGGTCAAAAGAACAACAAGAGAAGAGCGGGGGGGGGGGGGGGTGGGGGTGGTTCGATAGGAGGAGGACATTGCATGAGAAACCAAACGGGAACTATGCTCGCCAACGAGAAGAAAGCAAACTATATATAATGTGTCCTGAGTGCTCCACTGTTTATGTTCGTGTGTTGGTCGTGTTAGTACGCTAGTATGAGGGTAAACGTGTACAGCTCGGGAAAGTCCTGAATGGGGCATTCAAACTGATGTCCATAGAATCCTTAAGCGCCCTAATGCGTTCGGTACACGGAGTACATAGCCAAAGCAAGCGGACTAAGAAATGCAGCGCTCCAAACACATTAGTCATACGTTGACAACATTCCCGATAACGCTTCGAAATCCGAGTAACATTCATAATCAATTTAAACTATTTTGACAACTGAAAGTTGCAACAGTTTTGATTTCCACGTAAAAAAAAACAGAAAGAGTTTGATTCGTCATAATTTTTAACTAAAAATTAATTGCCATTAATTTGAATTTTCGATTAAATTCACTGTAAAAAAAATTAATTTGAATCTATACAATAACGTTTGACGATAAGCGATCAATATTACAAGAGTGTCGGAATAAATTCATTCCATTTGAAATGCAAGAACATATTTCGTTCACGGAATGTAAATGAGGCGAAAAAATAATCGAGATGAAGCATCATAGAGTCGTCCGTCGAGTGCTCAGCTGGTGCTGCTGCCTTCTCGATGTATCATTTCCGTTATTGCTCTTCTCTCGATCGTAGGAAAAATCGTCCGAGACCAATGGTGCAGTAGGTGAGTACCATAGCACACGTGTAAAAGACGAGAGCGATAATTTACTCGAAAAGAAAGAAAAAAAAAAGATGAAAAATTAAAAGTAATAACGAGCGATGCAGCGAAAGGGAGGATTTGGGAAAAGGAAAAGAATGCGTTATTACGTGCCTACGGGTATCTAGTCGCAACCCCTCTCCGCCTCGGTAAATATGAATGGTTTTAATATTCCGTAAGCACGAAGCCGCCACTTTTTAAAGTTCATGCATATCCGAGACGTGACTAGAAAATATTAGAAACGAAGGAGGAGAAAAAGGAGGAGGGGAAGGGGAGGCAGGCGTGAAGGCGCAGTACCGTACACCGGAAACCAGGTGAGAGAGTGTTCTACTGCTATTGCTACCGATGGTAGCACAGTACACCCCCGCGAGTGAGAAAAATCATAAAAGTGCACGTGGGCGTCAAATAAGAAGCACTGGTCTAAACGGACCTCTTTTACATCAGTATTTCGCATATGTACCCCGAAGCAACGAACTACAGCCATAACATTCGCGTATAATTCAGTACGACCGTAGCCTGCGATCCACGATCCGCGATAGCGTGTTAAAAATAGGAAAATAATTTTAATAATAATAGTAATAATTATAAAAAAATAAACAATTACAACAATTTATAATTTTATTGATTTTTTTAAATAATATTTATTTTTAAATAAATAAAATAATTATTTTATTTATTTATTTAAAATTTTTTTTTTTATCGTTTCCGATTGAAAAAGGAGTGTAATACAGAAAATATACTAACATATAATATAGAAATATTAAATAATTATTTTCATATTATAGACAAGAAATTTCCGCACTCCATGTCGAATAAATCTCCCGATTATAATAAGCAAATAATTTTTTTATGTTTTGTCACTTTCATTAACACAATTTCTGTATTACACTCCTTTTTTTGTAAAATAGCTTTTATTATAACCTTTTTAGAGTAATAAAAAAGGAGTAATAAAACAATTTCCGATACACTTCATATAATATCCTATAAAGGGAACGGCAATGTAAAAAAAATTATATAAATGCACCTCTGAAAATAGATATCGACGGAAAGAATGGTCTGCGAATATGACGCACGTAAAGCTCGCTTGTTACAATAGAATCCACACAAGGGAATGAAAAGGGCAGATATAAATGTATAGTAACGGAGGAAAAGCCCTATACGCACGATCGCGTGGGTTCCTGTATCACGATGTAACATATGTCCGTCTATATACCTATATAGTGTCTATATCCAGAGGCTCTGGAGCGAATATTAAAGTGCACGTGTTGGATATAGTGTACATTCGCCGTTGACCTACAGCCGCTCGCGTATTTTCACTCGTGCGAGAATGCGCTACGGCTCTGTGTGTCTGCGCCATCTCTTTATCAGCCTTCCCAACGCTGCGATATAGACGGAGATATAGACACTATAGGGCGAACCATGTCGCTCCAGGAAAGACCTTATATGAGACTTTCTGTCGGATATTTCGTGTTTTCCGCAGATGGAACGAAGAAACCGAACGAAAATGAAAGCCTGAAAAACCGAAAAGTTTTTTTTTTCTTTCAGTACCTTCGTGCGAAACAATGATGGTTCGTAATGCTACGGAGGTTGCATTCATTTCGGTTTGCAGTCTGAATTACGAGACGTGAAGCGGAAAAAAATGAATTTATTGCGCTGCATACATTTTAAGGCACGAAAAGAAATATTACGCGGTATCGCTCCAGATTTGAAAAACGACGAATAACAAATAAAAAAAAAAATTGAACCATCGAAATCTTCATTATTAGATTCGTACATATTTATCGAGTATAATGACCTAAAGAATTATTATTATTGAATATTTTTGGTGATCAAATAACACATTTTTGAAATTTTTTTGTTTCCTCGATCGACTACTGGAGTTCATAAAGTTTGTTGTCCTAAGGGATGGACGCTTTACGAACAGTTCTATGAAATCCTCATATTCTTACAACGCACTATACATAACCCGCGTTTCGGAGATGTCGGTGTGTGGAAATGCGAGGAAACTTGCGGTTAATCTTAAAATTTGATTTTCCATTAAAATATACGTAGCCGCGAAGGAGTAATGAGATTCGGGGTGTGAACGAGCCTCATCTTGCGTCTCGTACACTCAGCCCTCGTCTACGTGCGTCGTTTACCTGGTGCATTACATAAACGGCGCTATTATCGAATTATTACCGCTTACGATTGTTCAACTATTCAGCGATGGGCTGCTTTTGCCGTGTGTCGCTTTTATCAGTTAAGTAATGTTTACGGGAACCGAATAACCAGAAACCAAATAATACACGCCGTCACGTCCTGTGCCGAGAGAGACTATGAAAAATCATTGCTCGGGCGGCGGGTTCAGGTCTGACCATCCCACGCTATTACTACTTTTGCGATCGTAACGGAGGCGACCACTGAAAGCAGTTAAATATAACCGCATTGTATATCCTTTTTGCTTTGTCATAGAAGATTCATTATAATAATAATACGGCAATATTAAAGCCGCGTATTATTTAAAGAGATACATCCGTTTGAATTGTACCCAAGAAAGTTAATATCAAGGAAAAAATAATGTAAGCTACGGCTATCGATTTATGATGACATCGCGTGTTTAAAGGCTAAAGGGCTTACGCGCTGTGTATAAGCGTACGACGTTCGCCTTTTAGCCTTTGGTAACGCGATATGTTGCGATAAATTCGCGATAACACCTTTTAAACACATAACGGTGTTAACAATAGCCGTATAAACAACAAAACAAAAACTCGGCGATATTTTTCGAAGTAATATATTAGTGAAGCTAAGTTATCGAAATTAATCACTACATTTATTTTTTTTATTTTTTTTTTTTCGTTCCATAACGTTCACAGCAAATATTCAGCGCCGTGTTTTTTTTTTTTTTTTTTTTTCAAATTTTCTTAATTTTAGATGCATCTACAAACATCCATATTACCAGCCAAATTGTGTCTATAAAAATGGTGTTTATAGTACGACATTTTTTTACGCAAATTATTTCAATTTTCAACACTTTATTTTTATTAATTTTGAATGCCTAACATAAAAGACAATTATTTTGTTTATTTTTTTTCTCATTCCTTAGGAATAAAAAATTCCGTGAATTTCCTGACAATTTTTTTAATTCCCTGATTTCCGGGTTTTCCAGACCAGTGCTGACCACCATGTATAATATATAACACATAATTAAATTAATTAAAACAGCATTATTCAAACCATACAGAAATAAAAATAAAACTCAGATATTTTCTCAAGAAAAAAAGATTTCGCAGTCACATAAATAGCGGAGAACAACGCGATTTTTTGCCAAGCGCTCATTTTTTCATATTATGATAAAGATTTTGAAATCATGACGACGGTCGGGCGAACCGTGGATTATGCGGGTATCATACATTACGTTGATGTAATTAAAAACGTAATGATCGTAACAAATTTTTGTATAGTTGAGAACTCAACATGCGGATTCGGAGGAGGGAAGGCGGCTCGTTCGGTTGGTTACGTAGATTGTATGGGACCGTATTTATATATTAAATTGGTGCTGTGCCACCCTTTTTGCCCTCCACACCTGACCGTTTCCATGCTTTAATTCAAACTAATTTACATTTCACATGTTCGCACCCCCGGCTGGCTTAGCGCTCCCATTTATCTTGGTTGAATTTAATTTCACTGCGCCCCCGAGTAAAGTGGCACTTATTCTTACGAACGCCAGCGCATGGACCTCGGCGGTACTTTTAAAGTGCTAAAGAACGTCCTTCGTTCCACTCGTACCGGTACCCTCTCGCCTACCGGCTCCCGCTTTGGTTAGAGTTAGACATTATTTCTATTTACCTTCTCCAACCCGCGAGAGTTCGTTCTGTAATGTCGCGTAAGCCACAATAGGAATAAAAAGTTTACGGTGGATCCTCTCACACTCAAGTTTTCTTTATCCTCGGCTCTACCGTGAATTCAATCCTATCGAACTGCAGATGCATTAAAAAAAAAGCTACAATCGAATTTTAAATGGCGAACGGTAGCATACGGTTTACAGTATCGTGTATAGCGTTCTAAAGAGGGTGTATCGTCGGTTCATTGCCACCTGAAAATGAGATTCAGAGAGAATTTCGGATACTTCCCAACGGAATAAAAATCTGAAACGTTACAACCATATAGAAGATGTTAAGAACATTGATTTTCAATATAAATCATTTTTAAAAGTTATTAACAAATCGGTTAAAAAAATGTATTAACCAATAACTTGTTAACCGAACTTTTCTTTCAGCAGAACTGCATTCCTTAACTGTTCTGAATGCATATGAATTTTTTAATAATATTTTCGAATTTTCGAAAATGCCGTTTTTCGAAAAATGTTTAATCGATATTTGCGAATATGGTCGATTGACTTCCGGAAGGGTTTGTGTATAATGCATAGTCTTTTTGTGAAAAACCAAAATTCGTTCATCAATTTTTTTTTTTTTGCATCATCGTAGCTTCTTATACGGCATTTTTTTTTTTCTATTTTCTATCCCATTCTTGGTGTTTAAAGTATTTTCGGAAACGCGCTTTCGACTGGCAATGTAACGATATACCCCCCATAAATCGATTGATTTATCATTGGTCTATATAGACTCGGAAGGAAGTTAGAGAAACGCTGAGCAAAAGTGAATATTTAAATGCAAACTACGAGACGAACGATATCTCGTTTTCTCTTTTCATCTCCATCTATCGTCTTATTTCTCGCGATAGGAGAGTGCAGCGCAGTAGAATCCACCTATCCGACCGCTATTTGATTAACATTTTCCGTAATATTCTACAGTCAAAAGTTTTTCCCTCGTGTGTGTGTGTCTGTCCTCGAGAAAATTCTCGGGGCCCAAGATTACAAATTTTCATTAAAAACTTTCGACGTTCCGATTTGCATAACTTCTCGCCCTGTTGTCTGAAACACTACTCGGGCAATCTAACCCACAGGGGTTTTCCGCCAAAGTTCCTTCGGCACCCTCTGTATAAATATCTACGGAAGTTTCGTGTTTCTATAAATACCGTAAGCTTTGCTCTATTGCGCTTTACATTCGTGTACTGCACGATCGTAAAATATTATTAGGAAAACCCCTCAATTGTATAATAAAAATAGAAAAAATAAACAAACTAAGAACGTCATAGGAGATCGGGGTATACGCGACAGTTCTCACCCCGAGTAAGGATGACGCTGGAAGCGCAAGGGGATGAGCGAAGCATATCGTGGCCCACTAAACTTTCATCCGGGAATCTTGCAGCGAACAAGCGGCATATATACACACAGAGAACAACTAGAGCGAAATATACCAGTCCTCCGTCCTATCCACCTTTACCTCCAATTCGAGTGTTTCGGTATTTACATTCGGTCGAAACCGCATTTCGCGGATCTCTCTCCGAACGTTCGGCGAGAGGAAGCAAACATTGAATATGCAGACCCGTCACCTCACGGTTCCGTTTACGGTATATCACGGGTACCAAGAGGAGAGGAAACGCGGACGGATGTAACCTGACTATACATTATACCGCACGAAAACCGACTGCATGCTATCCCGTCTCGCCGAGATCAACTGATCCGAAGTCGATAGTCGATTGCGAGTTGGTAATTAGCAGGCGATCGTTGTTATTCTGCAGAGCGTTACATCATGTTACTAAAAGGCAGAAGGGCGTACGTCACACAATGTCCCCGAACACAAAATACATAACATCTCTGTTACTTCAAATACGCGACATTTAGAAGAGAGAAACAGAAATAAATGAAAAAATAGACATAATATACAAAAAAAATTAAAATAAAATTAGAATTTTTTTTTTTTAAATGTTACATTGTGATAGCATAATTTTTTCTTCGTTTAACGTAAAATATGGAGAAAAAAAATTTGAGTTAAATTTTAAAGAAAAAAAAAAAATAAATGTCAAGACAATTTTTTTTTTTTTCACGTCAAATATAAATAAATTCTCAGTAATTTTTTCTTCGCACCCATTTTACCACGCTGTCTCTCACTTCGGTGTTTCCAAAATCAATGAGGTACATAAGCACCACTTCGCTTGGTATTATCCTATTCAGTATGTAAGCATCGATCGGGGCGCTACCCTTACCTATGCTAACACAATGAAAGACAGGCCTCCGTTCTCTGTTATCGAAGAGAGTGGGGAATCGTACTAAAAGCCTTCTATTATGTATGTGGGAAAACGCAACACACGCGATGCATCGGTAAATCGAAACCATGTCTTCCAACCACCAATTGCCATTCGTATCGTTACAAATCGGAACGGTAATTTGGTAGGAACATCCGACGAAACATTGTTGAAAGAACGTTTCTAACAAATTATCGTGTTTCTCTGCTGATACACTTTCCAATAAATAATGTTTAAGGAAAGTGTACCATTACGTTTCCAGCCAAAAAAAAAAATGCAGAGAAAATTTTGATTACTTTCGAACGGCTTGAAAATCTGGAAAAAATCAAGTATATAAAAGATGCTGAGGACAAATTAGTTTAAAAAATTGTTTAACAAATCATCCGGAAGACGAATTTTTTTCAACAGTAGTTGATTCGTAAATTTTTCAGAAAACAAACTTTTTTAAAAAAATTCGTTTCTCCAAAAATGGTTAATCGGTATTAGCAAATATGTTCAATAAATTATTCGGAAACTTCTGGAGTGTAATGTGTAATTTCTTTACAAAAACGTATCGAAAAATGGTGACTTCGTCGATAAAGAAAAAAAAAAATTGTGAAATAAAAAAAAAATTTACAAAAATGTTATGTATTCAGATAAACTAATGACACAATAAAAAGAGAAAGATAAAAAGCAGAATTCAAATTTTGAAAAAAATGGCCGGCTGGAGGGGTTTGCATAAAGCTTAAAATAATTTATAGACTAAGAAAAAGTCTTCGAAGCAGTCGGAGAAACGACTATTATATTCATTTATTCTCATTTCCCAGCTGCGCGAAATACTTTTTCCTATTCTGTGAATTGCTTAAAACTTTCTGCAGATTAACCGCTTTTCAGTCAGAGATTTTTCAAAATAAAAATTCTTTTTTAGTAATTATTCGCGCCCGAGTCTTATCGATAATTATCGGAATATCGACATTTGAAGAACCGAATCTGGCGTGTACGCATCAACCTATCGAGCGTAAATGTTCTTAATGATGCAGCGCACATCGCCAACAACGAACTTCCCCCATATACTGAATAGAGAGCTTTCCTGTCTATAACGCTCATGTAAATGTTTGCGTCCCACTGTGTCGAATATTCCCGATGCTGCAATGTGTAGATCCACATCAGCGTGCTGGCGGGCAAGCAATCTAGCATAATCAGCATCAAAAGCAGTCTCAATCGATGAACGCTAATGTCGAAGGATTATACACGTGGTTAGCGAAAGTTGGAAATTCGCCAATGATCCGTTCGCGACGACCTGGCTGGAGGCCTCTGATGCTCTCCGATTCGCTTCTGGACTTGAGCATTACAGTCTCGATTTATCCGCTTCTGCATCGCCCCATCGTGCAAGTACTGCCGGATATATACAGGTATTCACAATCATGAGGCGATGCGCGCGAGACCAAAGTCAAAGGCGATAACGAGAGATCGGAAGGGGACAGAACGTTGTAGAGGACGCGGATGAGGGTGTGAGGATCTCGTCAGCAACGTCTTCTGAATTGGAAAGCCCCTCTGGTCCATTAATCAACATTGCGATCCTCGAATGTTTGGTACAGCATGACGTATGTGTGTCGCGCGTTCTCGCCTCCATGTAGTACGAATTTATGTAGATTTAACACGGTATAGTAATTGGCACCCGGACATTCCACCGTATGCGAGACTAACTGCGAACAGAAGGACACAGTCATTCGGAATTTATATCAGCCACATCCGACCACTGAATTTTCATTACAATAATTTTTATACGAATTCCTGTAACCCAATAGACCTATAAAAAAAATACCGAACATTTTTTATGTCGGCTATTAAATCATTTTTAAATTGTGATTAATAATCGCAATACGCTCGAAATCGGCTGACTATAACATTCTTGAGTAATCAGTATATTGGCTACAAGCGCTTCAATTAGCATACACGAGCTGAACAGTTTCCACACTTTGGAACAATTACGTTGAAAGGGAATAGATTGAAGTGCCAATTACTGTACCTTCAACCATCCAAAAGGTACTGTGCTATGGCAACGAACCGATCCGGAGATTTCATAAGTCAAACATCTTCCTCGTTACGGTCGAAGGCAAGACGAGCGTAGAGGTTGAACGAGGACCTCCAGGATCTCCTCCAGAAGCACATCCAAGGAGCTTGTAGAAGCCGGAAGCACTGCGATGTCTCAACTCTGAAGGGGTTTGCTTACAAGGAAAACATGTCTGCACAGAGTTTCTCTTCGATGTACGTAAGCTACAATCTATGCGCTAACATAGATATAGACTCTCCCCGATCGTGGACTCCGAAATCCTCCGTGACTTCTTGCCGATGCAGTAGTTTCTCTCTGCCCATTTCTGTACGACAGAAATATTCTCGCCGTCTAGAAAGCCCAGTCGTCTAAGATTCTTCGAATAGAATCTTCCCTGCGCGCCTTCATCTCCCTGAACTCTGTCTCCTTGCCTGTGTCCTCTTCCACATGGCAGCGAGTATACGGAAATGCCTTGCAGAGATACGTATGTACATACCGCTGCTCTTTTTGCTTCCCGTTTCATCGTCTCGTTCTTCTGACCGTTATACTCCGTGTCTATGCCAGTTCTCGTTCGATGATTCCTTCCGGACCCCACTCCGTATAACCGGAACTTTCCATGTTTCCATTGAACAAATCTGTCACCGTAATGGAACGTCAGTACGAATCGGATCGGGAGAAACGCGAGAGGCCTGTTATAGGTTGTCAAGCACTGGCAGAAACACGAAACCCGACGCTCTACTCCGATCCACTTCAATATTATACCGTACTCGGTCTATCCAACGAAGCATTGTCCGATACGAAAATATAAATATAAAATAGCTTTTTTTTTTCCTCTCGTCCATCGTATTCGTGCATCCAGCATCCTATCAAATTGTGCACCTGTTACCACTGCAGCGTTTCGCGAGTTTTGATACACCTCTCTATACGGTAGGTCTCGTATCGTGCCATTTTTTTTAAACTGACAACAAAAATACTCCTCTCGGAATCGAATCTCTGAGCCTCTATTCCAAACGAGTTTTTCACACCGAATGCAAAAATCGATACGGAAATATCTTGTAAATCGAAAATTGTATAACGAAACAACGTTGTATTTTTTTTTTTTTCTTTCTTTCTTTGTCCGCCAATTAATAGTTGTTGGTTTTGTCGAATGCTCCTTTGGCGCAATCTTCTGCTATTGAAAACGGACAACGATGTACCATTTTGTTATTCTCTTATGCGGTTTTAGCTTCACTCCCCACTCCAGTTAATCCCGAACTTGATTTGACCCACTTTCCGAAAATTCTCACACCAGTAAGACGCCAATCTCTCGCGATCATTGGGAAAACGGCAAAGTTCTCACCCTTCCTTCCTTCCCTCCAGTTCTCAGTTTCTCTATGGCTATGGCGCTATTCTCTACTTCCCTGCTTGCCGATTCCGCTGCTGGATCTAACGCTGTAAGACCTTTATAGATATCCGAACACACGCCCGAGCTAAGAGGGTGCTTACCCACCTTGATTTACAATACCCGAAGGATATTCTCATGCGCTGATATCCTACGGTATCAGAACCATTTATCTGGGCCGAGAGGCGCCGACTGTCTTCGTGTCTAAGCAAGATCAGTTGAATCCCCGACGTTGGATGGTCATGACTGCCCCAACTTCTACTGTCCGTTAAATTTGCCTGCTACAAATGTGTCTAAAACGTTCTTCTGAGCTTTTAGAGAGCACATTAATTAATTTCTCCCGTAAGCTGATTTTACAACTCCAAACGAGAAGAAAAACGGTAGAACGACCTTATTAACAATTTATAATATTCACATCGCGAGTTTCGGGCAAATCCTGTTCTTTGCAGAATCATACATTTTTTATTCTCATCGCGACGTCGCATCTGCGTTAAATCTTCTTTTCCGAGTTGAGCTCAACATCCGTCTCTAGTTACGTCACATCAGTGAAAAATCTTGCATTAATCAATAAGATCTTCCGAGGATTGACAATAAATCGATGTTCCACGAAAAAAAATGTTTTAACAGTGGAATAAAAATAAATTACCATGGAATACAATAGGGATTATTTGCAGTGTAAAAAATAATGGTAATTTTGTGGAAATGAAAAAATTGAAAATCATTTTACATTTATCGAAAATTTAAATATCTTAGCCTGTAAATTTAGCTGACCTTCTACAAATAATTTTTAAAAAAGTAAAACTACCAAATTTTTCGTTACATAGCAAAAAATTGTTTAAAATTTAAACACAATTTTTTTTGCAAATTTATTAATCGGTTTACTCATAAAAGCTTCGAATACTAGTATTGGAAGCAAAGTTTTCAGTGTCTCATGAGAGAAAAAATTTGGTAACATCTGATGATATGCAGTCGCAAAAAGTGTATACCGAAAAAAATGGATATTCTGAAATTATTTCTGGATATGACGTATTTGTTATCAGTTATTTATTAATTAGACGATGGAAAATATTACATGTTTGACGTTATACGATATGGTTACTCGGTAGTTTGATGCAAAAATGAAACAAAACAAAACACACAAACAAACAACGTAACTATGTAAACCGAACGTAACATACTATTGGCGGTTAGTCACATTTCCGACTAATTCAACGGTATGGGGACAGAATTAATTGATGCTACGCTAACTTATGCTACGTATAAGTATCTGATTTCAAAAGGGACAATCGAGATACTAAAATGTTACAATACAGGATACTAAATGCAATATCTGACTACGAATCAGTGTTATGTTGGATCATCCCTTCTGCAATCACATCCTTGCGCATGACATTATGAGTTCCATTCGTATATATAATATCGGGATGCCATTCAGAAATATGCATTTTTTCCGTGTGTCTTTCGACTGTGATGTGAAAAAATTGTCAACCATGCGTATATAAACGAAAGAATGGCGAATCAAGAGCTTTGCGTCGGAAAGCCACATGCCGCAAAATTGTGTCTCATATACATTCCCTCGTTCGTTGGATGCAATGAAATTCACTCCCCGGGACTCAACTACGCGCCACTGGCAAGCATCAACTTGGTACGCGCTGCAATACCGCCGTTGAGTATTAACCACGGTTATAAAATTTGCCATGCCGGGTTGCACGGATTTTCTGCTTGTAGTGCCAACTGCGCGAGACTCAAGCAATGGTACGCATAACGGGCGAAACATCGCGGGATAGACCGGGAACGGGTGGAGCGAACCTGTTGTAGTTGGAGGGATGAAAATGGCAAGGGAGGGATAATAGAGGTTGGTGGCGAAAGAGAAGGCGGAAGAAAAGGCTCAGGGTGCGCATTTTCGGTTACAGAAAGGAAAGAGTAGAAGTTAGGGTGTAGCAGGAGAAGTCTCGAAGCTCTCGGGTTGGAGCAGCAGTCGCGGAAAACGAGGTACTTTTGCGGAGAAATAAAATAATGGGATCAACGATTCTTCAACCTTTCGCTGGCCTTTTTCCACGTGAAACATAGGTCATGCAAAGCACCCACGGCCACCCCTGTTACGATACCCTAGTTATACGAGTATAACGCATTTTTATTCGTAGAAACGTACGATATGAAAAAATGGTAACACTTACGAGATTAAAAAAACATTAATGGCAACACCAACAATATATTCAGTTCATTGTGGTACATCACATCGATGGATGAACTGAATTTAATTTTTTTCAATAATCGTGCTCGTCGTTGCATTGAAAGAAGAAACCGCGTCAAATTCTTGGTGGTTTCCATTGGTCAGAACTTCGCTTTTCAATGATAATACTAAATTGATTTTATGATATTGCGGCACATACCACCAATCGCGGAGATGAGGAAGAAGAGAACGAGAGAAATGTGAGCGCGATAAGCACTGAACGAGAGTAAGTAAAGGCACCCGAGGGGCGAAAATTCAATCGATAATATTTTTATCGTCTCACGTTGGCTCCGTCATTCTCTCTTCCGTTTCGCTACCAACGAGCTGAGAAAAGACGAAAGACCGATAAATAAATATACTTTTGCGTTGCGCCGAGATCGTAAGAGGATCAAACGGAAAACCCGAGCGAACAAAAGACGAAATGATAAGGGAGCTGTCTATCGTTGCTTTTGCTCTATGTATATACTATATTGGGAAAACCGGCACAGGATGTATATATTCGATCCTTCTGAGGTGTATATATTCCTTTAGCGATGCCGTCTTTACCACGAAACTCTAGCAACATCGATACTTTTCCGATTCTCATGATAATAAGAATTTTGTTATTCCGATACTTCCGCAGCTCTCCGTGGGAGTGGCAATACCGATACGTTAGCGATCGTTTTTCGCTGTTTCGCGATCGTTTCCGTTTCGTTCTTCGAAAGCGATCTCAAAATCTTCTCATTTTTTAAAAGTTTAATTCAAAAACATTTAGTTTTATTTATTATTCAATAATAAAGATAATAATAATAATAACAATTTAATAAAAAAAAATAATAATCTATTATTATTATTTTTAATAATTTAATTGAAAATTCGTTTTTTTTTATTTCAACGTTTTTTCTTGATGCTGACACTCTACTGCGTCTCTTCATGCGCAATATGTATATACATCGTATTCGTCATAATATGTGGGTTGCTATCGTCAACCATTAATTTCAACTTCAAACGGGAATGTAGATTTTTTTTTCTCGCCCGTTAAGAACTTCTACGGTCATTCGTTGAGCTCGTTAGCGCAGCGACACGCTTAGACGCCGCGGTAGAATTAACGTTTGACATTCCGCGAATCTCGCAAAGCAATTGGCGTCGATATACCATTTAATTGCCACTACGGAAATGTCAACTATGCACAGTATATCATGGCGCGGACCATAATAATTGCGATTCAATGTGAACAACATATGATTACCAAATTTCCTGATGTTCCCGGATTCCCTTTAAATTCGCTCGTCAATGTAAACCCGCGCCGCGTGCATTCCGAAATAAAAATTGTTGAAACAGGTGGACGCGAGTTCGTAGAATACAAATAGGCGACGAATGAACAATTCAGTTTGTTTTTTAAACACCGCAATATATATGCACGATGAGGCCGGTAAATTCGGCCTGTAGTAGCTATTGGCTTCCCCGAGGAGTGTTTGCGTTTCGAGCGTTTGATATTATGTATACACCCATTGGACTCCATTTTCAGTAACAATGTAGAACCACCCGGTTACACGATCAGAGACCGAATCGTGTCCAGAGAAATTGCTCCGATTTTAGAGTGTATATATATATAAGTGTAGTGTACATACGGATATACGGTACGCCACAAAGGTATCCGTGTTTTGTACAAATATTATATAGATATACATATATGCCTGGTAAATCGTTGGTTTAGGAGAGGATTGGTGGCACTTGTCGTTCCGGACGTTCGACCGCACTTGGTATTTTCGAAAACTGAAAGAGACCGATCGGCTGTGTCCTACCGGAAAACGTTTAAATAATGCTTCTTCCAATATATATTGCAACCAACTGCAGCACTGTAGAGCGCAGCAACACCGAAGGTGCACTCTCACGGGAGGTGATAAAGTTCGATTACCCGAAACTCGAGTCCGTCTATTCGCTTCCCTCTGGCAATCTATATACAAAATAATTTGCTACATATTATATCTATTGCTTTACTATCAATAATTTGTTTTTATTTTTCAAAATTAATTTTTAAAAAATATATTTAAAGAAAATGGCTATCTATATATGGAATACATACTTCAAAAAGTCTTATATCCATTGCTTCGCGTGTCGACGATATATATTAATGATAATTCAATTTTTTTTTTTTTATACATTTATACAATATATATTCCATGTATGTTGACCTTACATAAAAATACGTAGTTTTGTGGTATCAGTACGAAAATCCATTTGAAGCCAACAGATCAGCATCACTCTGAAGAGTGATCGCTCACATGTATCACTGTCTTCAAAATTGAACATGTAACTTTTCAAAGCTTTCACTTTTATACCTCTCGTCTTGCAACCTCTGTCGACGAGATTATACTTTGGAAATCCTTTCTGTGTGTTCTTTCTCTTTTTTTTTACCGTAGTTTCCTCGGAACATCCCGCGTCAAGCGAACATCATCCCTCGTAACCCACTCTGCGTTTTACTACGACTACCAGTTTCATTCCGTGTGCTACGCGCTCGCAGAAACACGAAAGTGTTCTGAGAAAATTGCATTTTCGCGCAAAAGTTCACACGACGACACAGCAAGGATCTCGTATGAAAGGATTCGTATTCTTGATTTACAACTCTCTATATTAGCATTTGACTCCTCTATGCATTATTGTTTCAGTATAAATACGTGAATAATTATTTAACTTTGGATTTATTCATTGGTATTCTTTTTCAACGCTGACGCGAATAGATTGTATACTTTTTTCAGGATTATTGATACACAGGCATTTTTTTATTTTTGGGTGTTTTTACGAATGAAATTTTCGAAAATTCAACAAATTTCCGACTGAAGAAAAAGTAAAAAAAAACGAAACAACAATTAAATTCCCATATTATAGCCGAGCGATTTATTCGATTCTTCGTCATCGAGTATACAAATCTCCCGACTATAATATGCGAACAATTAATCATTATTTCACACTTTTGTGTTAATACAATTTTTTTGTTACACAGTCGGAAGTTTTTGTAATTTTTGTAGTTCTTTGTGCTCCAGCAGGCAGTCGGGTGTTAAAAAAACGTCAAAGAAAAAAAAATATATATATTTTTCGAAAATAAAGTCGATTCATCGAATACCCGATTTTTCAATAGACTCAAAAAATATATAAATCCAGTATTACAAATCCCCCGAATTCGTTGTTGCGTGATGAGTGATAATAACAACAATGAGACAAAAATAAAAAAAAAATGAGAGGTCCGAGAAAGCGGCAAAAATAATGTATAGAATAAAAATGCGGTCAGTACTGCACGAATGCGGTATGCCGTTCGGTCTCATATACCATCCTGTTTTGTGGTTTCATACATACACTCCGATACATAGATAATATATATTTATAAATATACGTCTCTATAATGTTATATACAATAGCACGCTATACAATACACAATACGTTGGATACTGTAGAGAACGAAGCTGCATCTACGATGTACAAGAACGAGCCTCGTATGTACTATGTACAGTATAAAATAGGAGTCCTCCTACATGTATCCGAAACTACATTGGAACCAAGTGAACGAGGGGTAGGTAATACCGCAATGCAACGCGCAACCCCGACGTCGCCGCCACTGGCTGGTTGCCTCCAAGTAACGTAGTTTTACTGCGCCGTTGGGTCTCGTCTACCTACTCAAATTCGGTCAGCACGTATGCCGTTACGTGCTCCTGATTTCCAACCTCCGTAGATACGTAAAGTATACGCCGAAACGTAACCCGTTGCCATTTAACATTGAACTCAGCACACGAACTCCTTGAGTTCTTGAGAAAACGTTGAAAAGAAATCGAACCGAGTGTAGACAATATAACTTTATCGTTTCTACTGGATTACGAACGTCTGATTCGGCAGGTCCAGTAAAAAATTTTAAAAAAGTTGTGACCGTATCGCATACGTAGACTACTTGTAAATGATTAAAAAAAAATCGTCGTCTATACTCGCAATCATAGGTAATAGAGTTTTTTTTACGATTATAGATGATGAGAAAAAAAAACAAGCGATGACGTTGCGATAGTACGATATGATATTATGAAAGTTATTAAGGAAGATAATTTGCTGACCGTGGCCATCGAGGTCTGTGACAATGATAAGTAAAACGCGATAAGTAAGCGCGGAGCGAGAATTGTACCAATCTTGCTGACTGTCAGATCATAATATTGCTTACGGCACGAGAGTCACGGAGAAGGCTAACCATTGGCATAAAAAGGTATATATTGTCGTCGCATTATATATTATATATTATATATCATATATTATATATTATATATTATATATTATATATTATATATTATATATTATATATTATATATTATATCGTTGTATATAATTATCAGTGACCAGCAGTTTTTCACCACACATCGCGAGATGAAAAATTATCTCGACAATAGCAGACGTTTAACAATGCTTATCCCATCGGCGATCAAGACGAACATAATTATTATCCTGTGTCTATCTCTTCTCGCGTCAGGTATGTATGAAGCTTTACCAGTAACGATTACCGTAGAACTACAGAAATGTGATATCTTTCATTAATTCTTTTGATCAGCCAATGCCGAAATCTGTGTTCCCCGCAGTTTCGGTTACGGAAGCATCGTATGCGTGTGTAACTCGACTTATTGCGATTCGGCTGCGATCAATGTTCCCGCGTTGGGTCAATATCTGACTTACGAATCTAACAAAAATGGAAAACGTATGATTGAACGTACTGGTCGTATCGGCAACGATACCGATGACGACAACGATGCAAACAGAATTATCTTCGTTCTCAATCCCAATAGAAAATTCCAAAAAATCCAAGGATTCGGCGGCGCTTTTACGGATGCCACGGGAATTAACATAATGAAACTCAGTAAGGATACTCAGGAACAGATAATGGAGTGAGTATTGATTCTCCGATTTTGCCTCATTAACCACAAATCGAAGCAATAGTACGCCGAAAGGGTACACAATTCTTCTCATTTTCATATCAATCGATGTGATTGCTTATCCAGAGCCTATTTCGGGGTAAACGGCAGTAGATATTCACTCGGACGCGTACCTATCGGTAGCACCGATTTTTCCACGAGACACTACAGCTACGACGATCATCAGAACGATGATACCTTAGAACATTTTTCGATCGCTCGCGAAGATTTTGAATACAAAATCCCACTTATGCAAAAAGCCCTGAAATTGAATCCTAACTTACGATTTATTTCCGCCGCTTGGACCGCTCCACTTTGGATGAAGACGAACGCGAATCATACTGCTGGAGACGGTATGTTATCGCATGCAAATGTTCTTATGTTTTTGCAGCATTGATAAATAAAATTAATAATATAATAATAATTATTATTATTATTATTATTATTGTTTAATAAATTAGGAAAAAACAACTGTAAGAAACGCTTTCACAGGTTCTCCAGGTTTCCTGAAGAGCGAATACTATCAGATATACGCGGAATATCTTTTGAAATTCATTAGTGAGTACAAGAAAAATGGTTTGAAAATTTGGGCGATATCGACGGCAAACGAGCCGACGTCTGTGCTTCAACTCGATTTAATTGAGATTTACAAGCGTCTCGGTGTCATGGGATGGACGAGCGTCACATTGGCACACTGGATCGCTAATAATTTGGGGCCGACTATCGCTAAATCGGAATCGAACGACACGCTTATCGTTGTCCTCGACGATCAGAGATCCAATCTTCCGTGGTTCGTGAACGATGTATTCGAAAATTCAATTGCGAAAAAATACACCGCGGGAATTGCTGTCCACTGGTATAAAGACAATGAAATCGGACCGGAAGTACTCGACGTCGTTGGATCTTCGTATCCGGATAAATTTCTCATTTTAACCGAAGCTTGCGAAGGTAAGTGTACGAATCGTCGAAAGATCGAAACTTTAGATCGTTTATTATAAAAAAAAAAATAAAAAAAATTGTAGTAAATACAATGTGAATTCCTAAAAGGTGCCGATAGCACCGATTACCCAAAAGTACGTCTTGGCGACTGGAATCGCGGGCAAAAATACATTTTAAACGTAATGGAAAATCTGAATCACGGCGTAAGCGGATGGATAGACTGGAATTTGGCTCTCGACAAGACGGGCGGACCTAACTGGATCGAGAATTATGTCGATTCGACGATAATAGTTGATTACGAAAACGATGAATTTTTCAAGCAGCCGACTTACTACGCTCTCGCGCATTTCAGTAAATTCGTAAAACCGGACTCAACGAGAATCGATATAACGCACAGTGCCGATGTAAAAACAATTGCTTTTCTTACACCCGACGATGAGATTGTTATTGTCCTTTACAATCAGTGAGTATTATTAATTATCACGCCAACTGCAGTCCATTATTTCGATGCATTTAAATTTGCCGTTATTACAGGAGCAACGAAATCAAATTATTCACAGTGAAGGATCCCCTGCGAGGAAACATTACGACGAATATCTCCGCGTATTCGATGCAAACTATAATTTACAAGCAAAGATAATCACATCGTTACATCGTTCGAAACATAAATCGACGATTAATTAAACGGCAGCATGTTAACAAATGTGTAACAATGACACTCCACAAGTTTGGAGACGAGATATCGGGACGAATTTACATTTCAACAAGCGAATCCAAATATAGTTAACAAGGCAAAGAATAAATGAAATTCCGAGGACGATGAATGACAGTATCTTGACGAGGAAAAAAAAAAGAAAATTGTTCTGCAAGTCGAATTGCTTCGAACTTTTTATGCGGTCTCTTTTCAAAAAATCTCGTCAATCGTTCGACGATAAGAGCCGTAATACATACGTAACATTGGTTTTACGACAGTTAGCGGTATTAATGAATATTAATTACGCTAAAAACATTCGAGTCACAATGACGCTTCGAAAAAAATTATAACAACATTTTTTTTTTTTTTTTTGATAAAAAGTATTAAAAAAAAAAGTTATTTTGTGATGAAAGAAAGTCTTACAGTTTTTAAGAATTCTTTATTTTATACTCGTGATTACTGTGGTCCATTATTGCGATGCTGCATCGCCCACGCATCGCGAGATACTCCGTTAATCTATTCTGCTTGCGGATGTATGTAAGTCGAGTCGCAACGCTCACACACTTCCAATCCTCTATTCTCTCCCACCGCGCGTTCGTGAAGCCAAAGTTCCGAGTCAAAGAGGTTTCATCGGCTTTCGGCATTGTGACTTTAGAGAAGCAACACGATCAGCTGCCCGGCAATACGATTTCGATCGTCGTTTTCAATCCTCGACGACAACGAGATCATCAACGCTTTTACAGTAAGTCGAAGAATCCTTGGCGCGCATTGGTTTATTACGCTTATGAAGAATACGACACATTCTCACGGTTATTGCGGACATTCTGTTGCGTGCGCAATGAAGCTTCCGAATGAGGAAAAGATCTATTGCGCTCAACTTAAAGTAGTTCTGTCGCTTCGTGTTCATTTCGCATAAGTTCGAGAAAAATGAGAGAAAACAGCAAATACTTCTCGATGATATAAAAATCTGAAAAAATTGATGAATATTGAAGGTACTGAAAATATAATTTTTGCACAATAATAATTCCAAAATGTTATTAACAAAGTGCTGAAAAAATAAATTCGCCAACAAATTTCCCGGAAACCCAACTTTTCTTTTAATGAAAATGATTCGTTCAATTTTCTGAATACGTATGAATTTTTAAAAAAATTTTCAATTGCTTTGCATTTTTATTCTTTTACATGAAAAAAATGTGTGGAAAAACACAAAATTCAAAGCAAATTAAAAAATCTGAAAAAATTCATACGGATTCAGAAAAATTGCAGAATCATTTTTATAAAAAACAAAAGTTGGGTTTCCGGAAAATTTGTTGACCAATTTATTTTTTCATCAATTTGTTAATAACATTTTGGAATTATTATAATGCAAAATTAATATTTTCAGTACCTTTAATATGCATCAATTTTTTCAGATTTTGAAATTTCTCTCCATCGTTTCCAAATAATCATTTCGACGATTCATCCGTTTTTTCAACGATCCAACGGAAAACAAGTGATTATGATTTAGAAAACTACTTAAACCACAAATTTTGCATTAAACCACCGCGCAGGTTCGGCATTCCTGTTGATTTCAATATTATCCGCTTAAATGCTCGTATTACGAGACTGTGCTATGGAAATCAATATAATCTACAAATCCATGGTAATTGCTTCAAATGGAAAATATCTTCCTATCGAAGGTAGAAACAGATATGTGCACAAGAGAGCACAACTAATGGTTATTAATTTACAGGAATTTGCAGTAAATAAGGATTTGATTAAATGTCGACCATCGCATGATGGTATTCGAGTTCTCGTGTAGTAGTTGCATTTACGAATATACCGTAATAATGCAATTAGTAGGAAATGCATTTCGTAATCGAATCATTTAATTATTATGAATTGAATTTAATGAATGCATGAACAGCTTTAATAGCTCATGCGAATGTCGAATTAGTGGGGGTGAATGGGGAAGTTTATGTGAACGTGCAATTCGCCAAAGTCTCGACGTGTTATTGTATATGGAGCCTTCAACAGGACGCGAGACACCTCTACAGGTTATAACTATACTTCGTACGTGTGCACAGCGGTGCAACATGCAACTCCTCTTAACTCTCGGGTTCTTCTATTTTTCGTCACAAAGTTATGTAAGCTTTTACGATAGCGTCGGGTACGGCGAGTGCGACCGTTCGCACGGTGTTATACAGAGTATACAGAAAATTCCGAATAGTTCTATACCCTCCGGCCGCACGCTATATGCCGCACCACAGTGACGTTGTACTTCTCTTCATTCTTTTGCGATGCATCTTTAACACGCTATCGTGAAAGTAGAAAATTTTTAGAGTGAAAACTTTCTTTTGCAGATATTCGTCGGAAATACGTACGACCGACAATGTTGCGGATGTCAACAACGTGGAATTCCATAGCCTTTCTCATCGTTGCTCTTCTCACGGTCGGTGAGTTTTAACATGAAGCAACGAGAAAAAAAAAAATCGCTTAGAATTTGCTGCATTACTTTTCCAGACGTTGTAAAATATCTTTTTTTTTTTTTTTAATTAATTTTGATGCTTTTACAAATTTTTGTCAGTCGAGTTTCATATAGAAAAATGTTCAATTGCAATTATTATTATTTTCTTTTTCTCGAATTACGAACGAGTATAACAGGAATAACGATTTTTTCATAAATTGAACCAATTTTTCGTGCTGAAAATTTATCAATACCGATCGTCTCATCCCGATCCCGATAACAATATTACGTTTCACCATAAATTGATAAATATTCTAACGCGCAAAAACTTCGTTCGCGAGATATTGATTCTAAAATAAATCAATTGAAAAAAAAACGAATGACAATTGTTTTCAATTGATTTCTCCTCTAGTCGATGCAACGGGCGATCATTGCGTGCCGCGAAATCTCACTTACGGAACCGTTTGTGTCTGTAACTCGACTTACTGCGATTTCGTCGCGGTCGACGTACCCGCGAAGGGCGTATATCGTATCTACG
This sequence comes from Buathra laborator, assembly GCA_934046635.1. NCBI lineage: Eukaryota > Metazoa > Arthropoda > Insecta > Hymenoptera > Ichneumonidae > Buathra > Buathra laborator. Next base: position 17,045,093 of record OW203895.1, on the reverse strand, counting down.
AATCTGGAAACGATGGCAAACGTTTCAGTCAACGAACAGGTCGTATCGACAACGGCACGAGCGACGATAACGATGTAAATACGATTACCTTGACTCTCAGTCCGAATCAGAAATATCAAAAGATTCAAGGATTCGGTGGCGCATTTACCGATTCGACGGGAATTAACATGAAAAAACTTAGTCAAGGTGCTCAGGATCTCATCTTGCAGTGAGTAAAAATCGTAGTTTCGGTTTTTTTTTTTTAATCCGAACGGTTTAAAAAACAATTAAAAACGACACTCAGCGTCTCCAATATGTGACTAAACTGTGACAAAAGACCATAAATCGTTTGTTCGTCGTTTTCAGATCGTATTTCTCGCCAAACGGCAGCGCATATTCCATCGCACGCGTGCCGATCGGTGGAACAGATTTTTCCGAGAGGCCGTATACCTACGATGACTTCGACGGCGACGTAGGATTGCAACGATTCAATCTCCCGATCGAGGATCGCGAATACAAAATTCCGTTTATGCAAAAAGCACTAAAAATTAATCCGAATTTGAAATTTTTGTCTGCCGCTTGGACGGCACCTCCGTGGATGAAGACGAACGACGAATACGGAGGACCCGGTAATAATAATTAACGTTATTTCAATTATCTCGCGTTTTCTTGTACTCGTTGAATGTGTTAATCATCGAAAATTATCGATATAGGATTTTTGAAAGAAGAATATTATCAGACATACGCGGATTATCTGATGAAGTTTCTTACAAGTTACAAGGAAAACGGATTGAAAATATGGGCGATAACAACCGGAAACGAACCGACCGATACTTTGGTACCGATGTTAATAAAATTCGAAACAATGGGTTGGTCACCGACTACTATGGCGAGATGGGTTGCGAACAATTTTGGTCCGACGATCGCAAAGTCCGAATTGAATGACACTATTATTTTGATGCTCGACGATCAGAGATTCGATCTTCCGTGGTACGTTGTCGACGTATTCGATAATCCTGTTGCTAAGGACTATATCGCTGGAATCGCAGTCCATTGGTACTTTGATACGATGTTTCCCACGAGATTAATCGACTTAACTCACGATCAGTATCCGGATAAGTTTCTTATTATAACGGAGGCTTGCATAGGTGAGTTTTCTGTGCAAAAAAATTAATACCTTAAGGGATCATTCCAGTGTGACGGCCCGAAAAATAGCCTATTTTCACGATTTTTTTTCGGACGGTTACTATACGCCGATCAATCTGAAATTTTTATCACATATCAAGGTAATCATGAATGACGGAAAATTATTTTTTGTAAGAAGATTTTCATTGTCTAAATATTTTTATTTAATTGTTGAAAATAATGTTGATAAAAAATATAGCCTCATGGTGGACATCGTAAGGGGCGCAAATTTGATTTGAAAAAAAAACCCAAAGGATTATTAATAAGTATGCGATTGGCTATCGCGCTATGGAGGCTTTTTTTTTTAATCAAAATTGACAAAATGACGACGGTTTACAAAAAGTACCGAATTTAGCCGTTTTTTTAAACAATTTTTCTATAAAAAAAAATAGGAAGATTTAAAAAAAAAAGCTTCCATAGCGCGATGGAGAGTAGCGTGAAGAATGTTCTCCTAAAATTTAAAAACGATCGCTTGAAAACTGTTCTCTGGAGAATGTCCACCGTCTTGAAAAATGTGTGTGCCGTTTTGAAATGTGTGTGTGTGTGTTGTTTTTGTTTGTGTTTTGTTTGTGAGGATGTTTTGGCCGTATATGCTAATGGATAAGACAAAAAAAAAATCGAAGTATTCTTTTTTTCACACTGGAAAGATCCCTTAAAAAAAAAAAAAAAAATATTAAATTTTACTTTACAACTATCGCGCAGGCAGTGGAATATTGGATCATCCGAAAGTGCGTCTCGGCGATTGGAACAGAGGACAACGATACGTTTTGAATATAATGGAAAACTTGAATCACTGGATGACCGGTTGGGTTGACTGGAATTTGGCTCTCGACAAAACCGGAGGACCCAATTGGGTTCAAAATTTCGTAGATTCGCCTATAATCGTCAATCCCGAGACCGACGAATTTTTCAAGCAACCGATGTACTACGCTCTCGCGCATTTCAGCAAATTCGTGAAACCCGAATCAACGAGAATCGGTATAACGGATCATTATCATGTTAAAACTATTGCGTTCACTACACCCGACAATGACAATGTGATTGTACTGTGCAATCGGTGAGATATGACGACAATTTTCTATTGAAATACGGTACATTTTTTTTTTTTTACCGCAACTAATAATTTTCTGCGATATTTTGGTATTACAGGAGCGGCAGACCGCAAACGGTCAGAATAGTCGATCGCGAACAAGGAATCCTTTCGGCACATATGTCTCCGTATTCCATACAAACGATAATCTACAAGCGATGATTGCATAATTGCATAAAAATGATCGGCGAATTGTTGGAACGCGACGAATATATAACAGAATCCAAATGAAAAAAATCGGCTGATATTATAATTGAGGAATTTTTATATTGATTAATCGTATCGATAATAAACATATCGAAGACTTGAGTTGTCTATGATCACTCAATATGTCTCTATATGTATATATCTGCTACTGAATCAACGATATGTGTTTTTTTTTTCACGTAAAAATACAACTCGGTTTTTTATGTACTCATACGTTGCATAAGCGTTCTATCGGCTCTCGTAATGTTTTGTTGAGAAAAACAAAAAAAAACAGCCGAAATAAAAACTGCGTAAATATCGATAACGTTTGTTCAATGATTTATAAAGTTTCATATCTACATTGCGATATCTCGATGTTTATTTTGGATAGAAATTTGGTGCGAATTTCGTTTTTCGATTCTTGCGTAACGCTTTGGGTATGTATTTAAGCGCGTGATCGTCCAATCTTCGATGCCAAATGTTTATACCGAATTCGAATGGCTCGCGCTTCTTGTCTATCGGTCGCGTTTTGTTTCTTCGTAGATAAATATCTTGCCAGGCATATATCTCCGGAATTCGCCTAAATGAAGAATCAAACGATTTGTATGCGTTAATATTTGAAAAACAATGAAAAAACAAATTGATAAAAGAGTACTTTAAACTCCTTTTCGATTGGAATTAATAACTGACCTGTGACGCGGTCTGTTGGAGGCCAACCGTTTGAAAACTTCTTCGAGCCAAGCGCGTCGGTTGGGACCGGTGATCTCTCCGACGTATCTCATGTCCGGATGAAGATAAGGCTTCAGTTCGACACCTTTTCGTTCGCGGGGTTCATTCGCGTAGAATTTAACAATATTCTCGAGAACCGCGTTATTCAATCCGTGAACTTTGTTGCCTTCTATTTTGTCGAACAACTGCATCGGTTCGGTTACCCAGCATACGTTGCGTCGAGGATTTTCGTCGATGTGATAGGTGTGTAGAAGCGTTGTGTTGAGTTGGTAAACGCAAAAAGTCCACAATTGGCCGTTCGTTATTATCATCTGATTCGTCAACGGATACGTGACGTCGTTGAATATCGAAAATCCTTGAAAATACATTTGTTTTCGTATTATTTTTAGTTTTCAATAATATCGAGAAAAAAATTTCAAAAAATATATATTAAAAAAAAAATATATAATAATTTTGAAAAAAAATTGATTTTTTACCGAGATTACAGGCTTGCGACAGCAGCCAACCCCATGAGCCCAACACAGCTTGTACCTTGAGAGCCTCCGCCGCGTCGTTAAACGTTTTCAAACGAAGGTCTAAATGACTGCAATTATGATACGATAAAAAACCAAATTCGCTCGTATCTCCCGGCCAAAAACCGGGAATATTTGTCCCGTGTCTTCTGGCCAAATTGAGACCCATTGTTCGCGGATCGTATTTAAACTCCGGAACAGCGAAATCCGGATTTTCGGACTCCGATAAGGAAATTATTTCTGGCAATGGCAATGAATGCCTCAAATGTAAATCCGGTTTGCCGATGTATTGGATAGGTCTGTCCACAGGAACATCGGCCATTTCTTGAGGCAAGTTTTGCCGCCTTTGTTGATGTTTCACAAACGGCGGCGTCGGCAAACCACCGGCAAACCAAAATGCTTCGACTCGAGGATTGTAATCCATTTCCGTTTGCAGCAAATATGGATTATCCAATGCCATGTTAGTCATCAGCGATCTATGCATTTGCTTACCGATTGCTTTACTGATAAAGTTGACTGCTTCCATCGGACATTTGGCAATCGATTTGTCGAGTTGTTCGGAAATACTAAAAAAAAACAATTAATAATAATTTAGTCACAATAAATAGTAAATTATTTGTGATTTTTTCGTTGTTAATGTACTCAATAGAAAGCTACAAATGCCGCAGAAAAATTTCAATTCCGTTAATATCGATTTTTTTCGTAAATGCAAATTTTGTCAATAAAATCGAATTAAGTACTTTCTGCTGGTATATTCGAATAAGAGGCCCTCCTCCACGGATTCTTTGATTTTTTCGACAGTGGCCTGAAGTTTTTCGGGTGTAATGACACTGTCGTAATATGCCGGAAGTCCGGGCTTCTTGATAACATGAGTTCTCGTCAAATATTGCATCTGTTCCGTGCTGTTATAAGGTATCGTGCCTTCCTTCAGCAACACCGATCTCCAACCGTAATAACGAGGCATGTTGATCTTAATCATTTTTTCTTCGACAGTGCGTAATTTTTTTACTTCGTCCGCTCGTGTTTCTCTCTTTCGCAGCATTTTTGCTTTATGAGACATATCCAATATAGGTGGATACTCAACTTCGGTTTTTTCATGTTGTTCCACCGCCGGAACACTGTACTTTCGTTTGTTGCATGCAACGACCGATGCCGGAAGTCTTCCGCCGACTCGCGTTTTTATTGTAACGAACAACATTATTGTTTGTTTGTAGAAAAATAAAGAGTAACAAATTCGACGCGGTTTTGAGGTTAACTTTACAGCCGCACCGCCATCGTCGCTTCACGGCAAGCACGACGAGGAGGGAGAGAAGAAACAACAATCTGAAGTCATTGAGGAACAGATCGTTCGATATATTTCTACCTATCGATTATAATACGTTGCGACTGGCTTCACGCTAGAAGAACGAGAGATCTCCCCCTCCGCCTCGCGCCTCGGACCCCACCTCGCGTGATAAGAGAGAAGAAGGGAAGCTTTGACAGTGAATGGATAATGAGGGTTTCTTGGAAGCGTTTTTTTTTACGCGCCGGGGCTACGGCTTGTTGAGCACGTATCGCAGTCTCCGATCTGTGGTATACGAGATAACAAACACGTAGCCGTTTTTTATCGGTTGTACGTATTTTTTTCGATAGTATGTATCGAATCTACTATTTTATAATGTTTTATAATTTATAATATAGAAGATTTATAATTTATAATGTAGAAAAAACATTATTTCGAATAAAGTTTTATTCCTAGTTAAGCGCATTACAATGTAAATAATAAAACCGTATATGAAACATTAATATGTTCCACTCGTGACTCTATAATTCATTCACAAATCGGAATATCTATCACAACCGATATCGGATTCAATTGCATAATATCCTTATTCGATAAAAGTTCAGATCGGAAGCTGGACGATCGGATATTGATAACGTTACTTGTAATCAATAATAGATTAATAAGATTATAATGAAAGCGGGGAATTTCCGATATCTCATTTACGCGAATGCAACAGTATTTTCTGAAAATACACAAGTTTATTTCTGTATCGATATTTCGTGATTCGTACTCCCAATATTATACGATAAATTTGTGCTATGTAATGGGCTGAAGATCCAAAGTGTATAGATCCCCGTTCGTTCATTCTCCTTCCTCGTAGTATATAAGGAGTAAATTTGGAGCGGTCTTGTGATTCATCTCTGTAACACTGTCGAAGGCAGCACAGTCGATCTCTGACGTTCGGGAGTGTCGTCATCGCGTTTCGTATTCGTCCGTGACAGACCGCGAAGTGACTTTCGGGAGGACACGAGGTTCTCTTACATTCCTGTGATGTATCTCGTCAACGCGTGATCAATTTCTATATAATAACAATCACTAACCCCCGATTTAACCAATCCTCAAAACTTCGTACGTTGCTCAAAAAATTGTGGTAAGTTCGTATTTCCATTGATACAATGAACTATTGTCGTGTCATTCTCGCGGCAGCCGTTGCACCAAAAATAGAATGACATAAGGGCTAACTGACAAAAGAACAATATTAAATAACAATAACATAATATTGCATCTGATTACGAAAATTTGCCCTCTGCTCTGACATAAGTCTTCCATCCCTTCTGACCTTCGCTCTAATCGGACAGTGTAATGGAAAATTTCACATTTTTTCAAACTATTTCGTCATCCGGCATAAATTATTTTTACCAAAAAAAAAATTTCCTCCCGGCGTGTTACTACAATGTTCCAAAAATTGCTGCAGCTAGTGTTCGGGTACCCCAGCTGTCCCCGATAAGTTAGGTTACGCGCGTAACGGAAAAAAATTCCACTCGCCATCCGGTCGCCGAAATTGTCAACTCTTTCTTTTTTATCAATTTCTTTTATTTTTCATTAAATACATTATTGCATCCGATTTACATACCTTTTATGTCAGGTTTATGAAAATGATAAAAACATTTTTAACGCATCTCGGGAATGACCTTGAATTACACGCGCGTGCCCCGTGCACGATCGATCCTCGCCCCCAGCTAACATTTAGCACGAGAGAGTTTTTTCGAAATTCTTTTAATTAACGATTTATTTATTTATTTTAAATTTTTTATTTATCGCGAATTCACACTCACGATTTATTATAAATTATACATTTTATTCACCAAAACCAAGAGCTATTCATTTATAATAAAATTTATGCTGTACCATTATTTTTATTCACGTATTATTAAATATTACGAAAATAAACAAATTTGATAAATAATTTTTAAAAATTTCAGGTAGAGCAATTTCATCTGATTAGTTAACCCAAAAAAATGGCTAAAATGGTACAACAGGATAATTTAGATTATGAAGACGAAGGTTTGGGAACCAGAATTTTGGCAAAGGCTCAACGGAATCCGTTCCTCGTAGTCGGTAAATGAAACTTAAATATATTCTAATGGGAAATTAATAATTTTCAAATATTTATATAAATTTTGCATTTTTTTTAGGTATCGCCGGATTTCTGACTACCCTCGGCATCGGAGCCTACAGATTCAAAAATCGTTCAAAAGCGTATCCTATGTCGCTGTTCTTCATCCAACTGCGTGTCGCGGCGCAATCTGTGATCATAGGTAGCTTAACAGTTGGCATGGCGTACGGTATGCTGAATGAATATGTATTTAAGGAAAAGAAAACACCAAAAATTGAAGGAAACTAAAAATAATTCCCATGCTATAGGCGACAAATATGTAGTTTATAAGGACAACAAAATTATCAAACGCTTTGCAGATATTGTCATCGTAACTCATTAAAAAATTGTGTTATGTTACATTACATAAGATATGATATTTTACAAAAGGAGCAATAAGTTTCTCGATCTTTAGTTTTCATTCATGATTTTGTCGTATAATAATTTATTTATTATACTTGACATAGTAAGAAATTTCATCTATTTATATACATTATTTAACAAAAGCTGGTCTTTTGGTCATCGACCCTATAGAAGCGAATTATAGATAACAATGTAAATATTATATTCTTCAATGCGCGATCCGCGGTCGTTGACTATATCTATTCGAATACGCGATTCTGCTGAGAAGAGAAAGTAAAAAGACGAAAAAAGAAATGTATTGAGTTACATGGATGTGATCCATTCGGAACTCTCGTATTCTCGAGCAGAAAAAGACCCCATAACTGTATTCTACTGTGATTTTAATTGGAGCGTCGATGAATTGTATTGACGCGATCTCAGTGTACAAATAAACTCATTAACACATAATTCACGGAGTATTACGTTTATTTCGTATCAATAGCAGATACGTGTACCTTTTTTTTTGTATATAAACTTCGAATTTCAAGGGATTCTACGAATAATTGGTTTTTTTCATCGTTCGGCTGCAACTGCTGCTTAATAATCGTAATGAACTTTTCGATTAGTGCGTTAATTGGCATCGAGAGTAAGTTCTCCGCCGATAACACACGGATACACAGTCGGCAATTTCACGTGTTAAAACATACATAACTATCGAAACACTCGATAAACTACGACACATTTTGAGTTTTTTTTATTTCATATCCTTTTATTCTTATCCACTATCATCGCATTTACTATCAAGTTGCATCTGATGCATATTGAAGCGCGTGTGATTAGAACGATCCCCCCCTCCATTCCTCCCGCGCACTTCGGCGGAGTTTTTCTTCCGATCGCGCGAGAGGCTCACAAATGTCAGAGACGCAAAAATGGCGGAACACGATGATAGAACGCAGTTGCCTCCAGGTTGGGAATGCAGATACGACTTGTGCAGCGGTCGCCCGTACGTAAAACATCTATATAATCGTTTATTCATCTTTCACGCATTCACGAAAATCATATTTTCTCGTATTCGCGATGTTAAATGTATCGCAAACGAACTTTTTACGTCGGTCCACTTTGCTGCGCTCACTGACACCTGCTGTGTGCGTGCGCGCGTTGTGTAACGTTTAACGCGATAAACGATAATCGCGAATGTTTTTATTCGTTCGTTTGTTCCGTCTGTCCCACTCGTGCGCTTTTTTTTGTTCGTTAGGTACTTCATCAATCATTTTAGTCGCTCTACAACATGGGAGGATCCCAGAGTGCGATACTGGCAGTACGCCCAGTATGTTCAGGCGCAGAGCTCTTCGTCAGCAACGAATCCACCGGAGTTTATACCGCTACAGGTCAGTTTGTCAACAATCAACAATAGATTTAAGCTTTTTTTTTTCCTTTGGGAATAATCAAACCTGATAACGGACGACTATGCTGCGTCTACTATTATCGCTTTGCTTTACATTCGGCTGCCGATACAAAACGTTTCAAAGAATCAATTAACTATGCGCAACCCGACAGCAATAACAAAGATACTGCTTTTGTTATACATGCATTTTTTTTTTTTTCATTTTTTTTCAAAAATTCAAAATCTAAATTTGGTTTGCCATTTTGTGTTGTTATTTTTCATTAATTTCCTAATTTTGCAATTTTTTTTTTTTTTTTCAATTTGTAAAAAAATTTATTTAGAAATTCGAGATCTGAAATTGGTTTGGTATTCCATGTTATTTAATGAAAAATGTTTTCCCTGATATTGTATTTCAAATGTTTCCGAATTTATTTCGAATTCTAATATTCCAAATGTTTATTTCAATATTTTTTTATACTTGAATTCTTTGATTCTTCTTGACAATAATTTTGTATTCTTCCCACTATTCTATTCTATTTGTCTTACGATAAAAATTAGAATGATAAACTATTATTTTAACAGATATTTCTCAGATCGTTGTTTTACATTTCCGGCCGAAAAAAATAGGATTTGTAACACGATTGACTTCGAGATTTTATTATTTGCACAACAAATCAATAGATCTGAAATTCTTTTATTATTAATTTTTTTCTTTTTCTTATGTTCTCTTACTTCCTTACTTATTCAGTCAGTACATCGCTTATAAATTTTTAATCGACAAGAATTCGCTATCGTGTACTCGTCACGATGTACAGTTCAATTCCGTACAGAGTTGAATATCTCCCGATTTTTGTGTGTTCGTTTTTTTAACGGAATACGTTGCTCGTACTATAAAGATCTTTGTACACGCAGTAACGTCATTCCGTGTATTAAATCGCTGTTTTTACGATCACTTTGTCGCACATAATACTGCCACTGCTCAGCAGTTTTTAAAAAAAATATTACGATGTTACGCACGCTGCACTTGGACAATCATATCGATATATGCATCATAGACGGGCTTAGGGGGCGGTGGTGGAAATTTTGTTTATACCGGTGGCCACAGAGCCCTCCAAGTATATCCAACTCCATCGCCGTATCACAATCCGCAACTTGCATTTTTGCCGCCGAGCATTCAGGTAGGTCGCCGAGGACCATCCCGCAATAATCTTATTGATGTTTGACGTGCAGTAGTTTAAAAAATATTTTCTCAAAATTGGTCATTTAATTTCCGAATGAATTTGATAAAAATCCGAAAAAAAAAAAAAATTATTTTCTACGTGCGTAGGATTTAAAAACACCGATGTCAACTCGATCGATCAGCGCGACGACAAATCGTTTCGGCGAGATGACTATAGGATCTCCGACGCCGGTTAGAAATATGGAGACCAGTTTGACACAGAGCGCCGATACGGAAATACAAGTAGCAAAAATCAACGCCATGTTTCCGACCGTCTCTGACACGCATATTCGACTGTTACTGAAAAAGTGAGATTACAGTTTACATAAAATTTGTCACAAACAAGGATTTCGTGCCATGTTAAGCTTCGTTCTCAGCTGCATAGATCGAAGACTCACTTTTTATTTAACTCTAATATACTAACAAACACTTTAACGGGAAAGATTTTCTTTTAATTAAAAAAAAAATTGGCTTTACCTATCGTTATCTGGATTGGCTGTAAATTGGCTTCGATTTACACTCATCTTTTCGTAAGGATTATTACAACGATAACGAGCGCTACTCGCACGTGATTTCTTCAAAGATTCGAGTTTTTGGAGCGCGGAGGACCGTAAATATGAACAAAAGTAATATTAAATGATGGAAGTCAGTATCGAAAGACGGAGTAACGTCTCGACGATAAGTTCATAAAAAAAAAAATGTTTAGGTGGCATAATGCTACCAATATACCGGAAGTGGAACTTTCGGTCGATATATCTAAGAAATCAAACATCGAATTAAATTTTAGTTTATTTTTTCGTAATATAATTTGAGGTCCACTTGTATCCTGAAATGTTCAAACTTTTGCGCAAATCATTTTTTACTCATGCCGCACGCGGATTTCAGAAATGATTTTTGAGAATAAAATTCACATTTATATACGTCGGCCGATATATTAAATGGTGAAAATCGGTGAAAAAAAAATAAAATATGTTATATTTTATAAAATATAATATACCGGAAGTAAAACTGTCGATCGGCATATCGCAGAAATAAAAAATCGGATCAAATTTTAGTTGATTCTTTCATAATATTACAATCATAGAGCTTATCTTGGTCCACTTATATCGTAAAATTTTCAATCTTTTGCCCAAATAATTTTTTCCTTATACCGCACGCGGATTATAGCAATGATTTTTAAAAATAAAATTTACATTCCCTTTTTTGATACATATCGGTCCAAAGCCCTCGAATGACACGAAAGATCAAACAGAAAATTGTCTTTTTTGCAGGATTTAGATTCTAAGTTTTTAGCCAATGTATTTCAGGTACCATAACAGAGCGGCTCTGGTTGTGAGTGCGCTACAGGTCGAGAAGAATCCTCTTTGCGAACCGGGACCGTGCACTCCCGTCGGAGTGCATTCAAACTATGCGGTATCGAGATGGCGACTACCGGTACACGCGATACACGCCGCACTTACGTTGAGTCCACCGCGAGGGGCGAGGGCGGCCCCTAACTCCCCAAAAATGAAACTTAGGTTTATAGCATTTTTTTCAAAAAATGTTTTTTCAGTCACACCAAAGTCTGGATGCTAGATGTTGATACCGTATCTCGTAATAGATAGAGAAGTACAATTTACAAGATGCAGTTTTTTATTTCTTAATAACGCCTTCGCGCGTTTATTAATAATTCTGTATCTCGTAAATCGTAACGTGTAAATCTCATTAAATGTACAGAATCTCTTTCAGCGCTGTGGTAGAAAAGTAGCATGTGTCGAGATTCTCTGCCCGGTTTAGTTCACTGTGAACGCCCCCATCAAATTGTTTTTTGAGTGATATCTTCGTAGATTAACCCTTTGATTTCGTATCAATTGCGTCCTATAAAAGTACAAATACACTTTATCGTCGTTTTCTTATCGTTGCTGACTCACTGAAGAAACATTTGTTTCGTGTTTACCATTCGAAGTTTTACAGAGTCATCGTTATTTTGCACTATCGGGGATAATGTTTAATAAAATTTTACAAGCTGTTGATAGATATCGATATTCATTATAAAAATTTTTTTTTTTCTATTTTTCTTTTTTCGTTATTCGTTGAGTAATACGCAAATAATTTTTATAAAAATCAACAGTATCGTGTAATATTCTTGCACGTTGCACGAACGAGTCAAAGGGTTAATATTAATATAATGATTGATTTATTAATTGAATTTCTTAGGAAGTGGAGTAGGATAATTGAAATTTATCGATTATTTTACAGCAAAATTTCGTTATCCGCTAATTACCCTTGACGCTTGTTTGCAATGCGGAAATACGCAAATAAAATTATATTGCCGATTGCAGATACTTTGGAATATTCGGCTGTCATGCTACCGTAGAGAGGCGACGTTGCGCGACCCATGATATATACATTTTTTTTTCGTTTTTTCTGTTACATGTATTTTATTTGAAATTTATATATTTTTTTTTTCAGTTTTCGTCATCATTATTTCCATACCGTTTATCGTGGGTTTAATAAATTACTCGAAATATTCATAGGTCAGTTTTTCTTTGTGTACTCTGTTTGTTTTTGTTCCGAATTCTTTTTTTTTTTTTTTTTTTTTTTCGTTAAACGGATTTATTGGTATCGATCGATTCGCATTGTGTACTCTCAACAGGTTCGCGAGTAATTAACGGGTTGCGTGAAAAAAAAAAGAAAAAAAAAAAAGACCCAACGCATGAATGTATATCTGCATGTGCATCGGTCACTGAACATCCTACATAATGTAAAATGTTATTACGGAAAAAAAAAAAAAAAGGAATGTGTCCTATTATAGCGCAGAGTGTGAATGGCTAACATAGCGAAGCACGCTGATACGAATCGATTCTCTGTACGAAAAACGTCTCACGAAGCGCACAAAATATTCTCATTGCCTTAAAACCGGTGGTCACTTTCATCGAACAATTCGCAACAATTTTACGACTCGTATACACATTATTGGTTAAAAAAAAACGAGAAAAAAACTGTGGAACGAGAAAAACTTTCCGAGTAAAAATTGGACTGCTCCGCAATTTTTATCGTTTCTTATACAATAATTAATACTTTGAGAATAATAACTGTTCGGATATTTCGATGAAACTGAACTCTCATTTCAGGCAAAAATGAACTTTTTCCGGTTCTGATTTTAGACTGGTAAAGGAACTTTTATATCGGTGCATTCATAAGTGGAAACGATGTTTTACGAGGACGAATTTTTCGTAACTTCTCCCCTCCCGCCCCTCCCCCTGTAATAACGAATAATTGAATTAAATTGCATCTTTGCCTGTTCCCGATATTTTGTAATATGAAAAAATGTAAAAAAAAAAAAAAAACGAGGGACTATGTTTTCCATTTCGAAAACCTACCGTTCGGAATAGTTATCGTAGAAACATATCATATTATCGTATTAGAATATAGAATTTTCATTGTCCGATATTGCAGTATTGTTTTGTATATCGTAATCGTATAATGCACCCCGTTGAATTGATTGTTTCTAGATATCCATCGATTAATGCGATGCATTATTGCGCATGTTAATTCAGGTACCTGAAGAATGTGTTCCCGAAAGTCGATGAAACACTTTTACTCGAAATTTTGGAGCAGAGCGACAACAACGTTCACAAAGCTTCGGAAAAGCTTATCGAACGTGGATACGAGAAACGCAACCCTACCGGACCCGCAAAATCTGCTGCACGCGTCAAGGAGGAAGCGCAGGTAAAAATTTCATTATTTTTTCTCAAACTTTCGAATTTTTTGTTGGGAGTCTTTCGAATGATCGATTAAACTGTATTATTCGTAGGCGCAGAATGCACAGGTCGCGCCAACACCGCCACCGCGGATGAAGAGTTTCGAAGAAAAGAATAAAAGTAAATTTCTTCTTTTTTTTTTAACAAATCAATTGATTATATAATCTTTAGATCGGAGTATTAAGAGTGCTGTTTATAATTTTAGTGAAAAAACGTTTGATGGACAAATTCAAAACGGTGCCGGAGAGAGTTATCACTCTGGCAATGGATAGCGTCGATTACGACGAGGAACGCGCTAATCATATACTCGACATAATGGTCGCCGAAGACGCTATACAGCCCACGCGCACCTGCAGCAGTCAAAGGTACAATATCTTTATTTATTTTGATTTTAGAGATTTTTATCAACGACTACGTGGATTAACTTTTTTTTTTCTTTCTTCGCAATTGCAGCAGCAAAAGCGACGATCGCAAGGACTTCCCTCCCATCACCGAGGCCATCAAACTCACTGCATCGCCGATTAAAAAGATAATCAAGGATCCCGATGCAGAAAAATCGAAGAGATCGAAAAATAAAAACGAAATACCTAAGTAAATTTTCACGATTTTCAAACAAATTTTTTTTATTTTCTTAATTAAACAAAAATCTTTTTTTTAAGTAATTTTTTAAAGAATCTTTATTAATATTTTAATTATTATTCAATTACTTATTACTTACCAATTACTATTTTTTTAATATTAAACATTTCTTCAGTTTTAAAAAAAATTAACTTTCATATAAATTTCTTAGACATTTATAATAACTAACTTTAAAAAAAAGAAAATATTTTATGATTTTGCGCTTTGGTTTTAATTAACTTTTTTTTTTGCTTTGCAGAGTATCCCGCGGAACGAGCACTACTGAGGACAATAAATACAAGTCCCCTTATCTGACTAAGCCGACGGGTGCGAATTCTGAATTGGTTACGGGTGCCAACAACGATCTGCTTCTGTAAGTTTACGCATAGTTTTTTTTTTTTTTTTTAATTAACAGACGAAGCGTATGGCAATTCGCAATATGGAAATTTCAGCCCCGACTACGCGCCGTGGGCCGGTCCCGACCCGAATTTATTGACAACGGAGACATATACGAAATCACTGGCGCTCGGTAAAGATTCCTCGTTGATTTCCGCTAATCGTAGCTTGGCAAAGGGTCCGAACACAGAATTACGCAAAGGACCGTTAAGAGGATTGGCGCAAGGATCGATATATTCACAAAGAAACGCATCTAACACCGAAAGCCGTGGCAAATGAGACACGTGCAATTGTTTCTTCTAAATCTCCTCTAATGCTGCATCAAGTAAGTGCGCCTTTGGAAAAAAAAAAAAAAAAAAAACACCAACAACTTTAGTTCTCATTCTGAAATGTATTATTTACGATGGTTTACAGATTTTATTGTTTTTCGTTTCGCATCTAACTATTACTAATGTTCAAAGAACTTTCGTTCGTTGTTAACTCGTCCGATTATTTAAACACGTTGATTTATTATGCGTTACCTGTACGTTACTTTTTTTGAGATTATAAGGAAACAAAACCTTCGCGTAGTGTGTTGACAATTTTTTTTTTTTTTAACTAAACAGTTAACTTGATTATCGAGTACCTTTTTGCAATTATACAAATATCGAATGATTTCGTATGTTCTTCGATATTTTTTTTTTTTTTCTTGACTTAAGAGTTGATAACTTAATTCTCGGTAAAGATTATAGCAATTTATCTGCAATACGAAGTTTTAATGTCTCAAATGTTTTCGTCTACGACATATCCAGAAGAGTTGGCGTTGGATAACATTTGAAAATGTGCCGCGTGATCTGCTTAAAAAGCATACGCGACGTACGCTTCATTTCTTTTTAGTAGAAATTATGTGTTGTCGAAAAAAAAAAAGTGGAAAAAAAAAAAAAAAAAAATACAAGTGTTACAATACTTAGTTTGAATCTACGTATACTCGAGGATTTTGTGTACCAAACGCTCATCCATACAAAAATTTCGTCATAATATCGCGAAAAAAAAAAAAAAAAAAAAAGAAAAACAACAAATCTTGTAGCATATAATCCTGTAACGCTAATCCAGCGTACACCGAATCCTCGAAATAGATTTCGAATAACTGCATTTGTGAATATTATAATAGCATCATCAGGACAATAGGTTTAGGCAGCGTGAGATTGGAGCCATTGTAACCAGTATTAAAAAAAAAAAAAAGTGGATAGTTTTAAAAGTGGCCAATCTCATCGTAACTTTTAGTAAAGATACGAGACATTTGCGTCCTATAATGGATATCACGATAGCTGAGGGTCACATGGGCAAAAAATATTGCTTCGTACTTTCCGGTCGAAAAAAAAAAAAAAAAACAAAAAAACAATGGGGATACGTCGCCTTGAAAAAAAAAAAGAAAAAAAGTGCGACGTCGGTCGGTAAAGTAATATAGAGGACGAATTCTCTAGTGGCAAACTAAGACTATACTAGTACTTGAATGTGCCATAATTAAATTGATATACAGAGGTATTTTCATAGCTTCATCCAAAATAATGAAAAGAAGAAAAAAAAAAAGAAAAATAAAATAAATAAATAATAAAAGTAAATAAAAAAAAAAAATAATCCTGCCTTTGAAAAAACCTAATATGTGAATACAGAAGTAATAAAAGACGGGCTGTGGCTGAGAAGTTAGTTGAGAGCTATTTTTATAGCTTTTTGACTGATGGGGAGATGAAAAAGGTGGAATGAAATAATATATTTTCACTATATTTTACGTATCGCCGCGCGCAGGTCGCGGAATACAAGATATAATGGTATAAACGAATTTTACGCCTCCGATTAAGTTG
Organism: Buathra laborator; assembly: GCA_934046635.1. Taxonomy (NCBI): domain Eukaryota; kingdom Metazoa; phylum Arthropoda; class Insecta; order Hymenoptera; family Ichneumonidae; genus Buathra; species Buathra laborator. The sequence goes on along the minus strand of OW203895.1, from coordinate 17,028,450 downwards.
CCGTTCGCGACTGTGTATCATCGACGATAAAAAAAATAAAAATTGTGCAACAATCGCCGCGATTGTTTCTTACGAGAAATTCGCGAAACATATTGACGAAACAACCAAAAAATTTTAAAATCGCTTATTAACGAATTGACGATTCGCTATTACGATATTTTAAAAAAATCAAATACTTGTCGAGATACACAGTTTGCTGTTAACTCTTAGGTAGAACGCAGCCCCATTCAATTATCCCGATCCACGTGCGCTTCGTCCATCTCACATATATCGCTGCAACATTCATTTTGCCAAAGATATCAAACAAAGATATTGCAATATAAATAAATTTGTAGGACGCTTTTTTCTCGCGAACTTATTTGTATTCGTCGTAATGATAAAAAAAAAAATTAAAAAAAAAAAAAAAAACGATAGACGTGACAACTTGTGTAATAAACTGATAGATGTTTGTCATCGATATCTTGTGCTGTTCCGTGAATGTTCGATTTTTTATTGTGAATTATCGTCGTTCGAGAAACAAATGTTTTTGTTCGTTGGTATCGAAGTTCTCTCGTCCATTACTGAACTTTCGAGTTCAGTTGCAATTTGTCGGTTAGTAGAAGAAAAAAAAAAAGCAAAAAAGAGACTCAATGCAATTCCAATCACCTTGTGCAATGTATTCGTAACGAATAGAAAATGAAACTATTTTTAACAATGTTTAGCATATTTGCTGACTTTGAAACGATCGATGAAGAACCAAATATATATTTAGATATTTGCCAAGCTATTGCCAATTTAGGACAGTCGTTAATAATCGCGTACCCATCCCTCCTGCTATTGTGTCATTAAGTGAATACATAGAAGCAAAGAAATAATCGAGCTGATGAATTTACATTTCCTAGGAAAGGCTTTACCGTTTAGGCAATTATATAGAGAAATACCTGTGTAATCGGAATATGCCAGACCGTCATTCATAGCGATACACGATGAACATTCAATAATGTGTATGCTAAGTATCCAAAATGAAAAATGAAAAAAAAAAAAAAAAAAAAAGAAAAAAAAACCAATGTACCCCCTCTGTACCTATACATATCTGTGCAATAAACTCATATAACCACACAAATTTCCTCGATGACGATTTATTAACACTTTGGATTCTGCCGTTTAAGGAGACATCGTTACTTTCGAAGCCAAAACCGAGCTTCGGGGATAATTTCGAATACTTCGGAATTGGATAAGAGTCTGAAAAATTTCAGCCATAAGGTGCGGAAAAAATTAATTTTTCATAATAATTGCAGAAAGTTAATATAAAATGAGTTTGAAAAAAATTATCCGACAACCGATTTTTTTCTTTTTCACAGTCGCAGTCTTTGCGAAAAGGTATCCGAAATTCGTGACAAAAAAAAAAACATGTTGGAGATTAGGAAAAATTCTAAAGACATTTGTATGTATTTAGAAAAATTAATGAATCAATTTTTGCTGAAAAGTTTCTTCTACATGATTGATTTTTTTCAGATTTTGATAACACTGGATAATTTTCAAATTTCTCTCTGAATCTCACTTTTCGCTGTAAATGAAATGCTCTCCGTGAGCGCATTAATTTTTTAATTATCGATAACTTCAAATGATCGTTTTTTTTCGGGTTAAACAGAATAATAATTAATGTCGCATTGCGCGCAACAATTTTCAATATTTCGATGTTCAATAATTTAATAATATCACATTTTAACGCTACAAATCTATCATAGAATTATTAAATGTGTTTTCTAAAATCTATTATACAGCGAAGTATGAAATCTAATAGTCATCATTCTTTGGAACTATAGATAGTCAACTGGAGCTAATTGTTCCGAAAAAAAAAAAAAAAAAAAAAATCGATGAATTCCTAATCTAAGGTACAATGTCGATTGGTCGATTTTTTTTTCCTCGTTTTTTCGTAATTCTCGCTAATATTATCATTCTATAGCTAAGAGTACTCTTATATATGAATTGGAAATATTATAATTTTTTTTTTTTGCGAAACGACTTGACGATTCTACAAAATCTGTACGCTATACAGCGGATAGAGACGATTGAGTCGGGACGCTTTAAGTGAGATGAGGTGATATAGCTTATCGATAATTTCTACATGTGTCCTTAAACTTCATCCTCATTCAACAACATGTTGGGTATTCCATCGTTTATTGGAAATTTTCTACCCGATTCTGGACACAGCAAATCGCCGTTCATCACTTCGACTTCCAACAATACGTGATGAACTTTCTTCAAAAAATCTTCGTTCGTCTCGAAATCTTGTATCAGCGTCTGCGGCAATTCGCCGACGTGACCAATCTGCAATAACAAATATTATTTACCGTTGGAATTAATAAACGAATTTTCAAACAGCGGTTAGTTAAAATTATTTCTTCGTTTGGCGCGTTGAGTGAACTTATCATAGTAAAATTGTGATTACACATAATTGAACACGAAAAAATAAAGAATTATGTTTACGATTTTTTAATTCGTAAGATTTTTGGTTTTACATACACTTTCAGCCGCTTTCCACAGTGTCGCCCAATCGAGTTTCGGAATGATTCTCGCAATAAATTCCGAATTAAAATCAACTTCGGACACTTTGATGTCTTTTGCCTGTAATATAATTGTGCATTATCCGAAAATATTCTCTCGAAATACGCAACAATTAACGGAGATAACTGAGAAAAACTGTAATTGTTGCAGCACGTGTTTTGTCGATAGCGTACGCGACTGGCGTGTACCGGATTAACCTCGCAAACAACAAAATATCGAATATCTCTGTTGTTTTATTAAACTTACCACGATACCGAGGGGATATCCAACGGTTACCCCTTTCAGACACTTGGACGTCAACATATTGTGCGTTAAAAGCTTCATATTGTGATAAACACGTTTGTTAATTTAACGTGAATAAAGAGCGCGTCGAACACTGATCGAAGTTCGAAGAGTGCACTAGAAGGCCGACTATGTACGCTACGGTCTCCTATGAACTATCGTTGAGATTTCTTTCTCACAGCGTATTATCGTCCATTCATAAAGATCGAAATGAAAAAAATAAGTTATTTTTACAATCGAGTATCACGAGAGACATAAATTGTTGCATATTTCATACCGTTATTATATATGATTTACTATATGGATCGACGGATAAGGTTTTTATTCACTCGTAATTATTCTAACATAACTATTCGGAAAAATGATTGAAAGAAAAAACTGCTGCTAAAACTCGAGCGATATATCAAGCGCTTTCTTTTTATTATTCAAATATATAAGTAATGTTGATTTTTTTAAACTCCGCATATGTGGCTCTTCCATGTATAAAGACGATATTTTATCGCAAATATATGTCCCTTTGGACTATCGTATGTTTTAACGTCTACGTTTGTTCATTATTAGTACACGTGGTAAAAATAATTTAAATGGTCAACTATTTTCTGTCGTCAATTCCCGGAATCGGGAAGAGTTTTTCGGATTCTTTCAGATTGGGATGCAGAGCGCGAAATCGATTAAGCATTTAAACACGAATGCGGCCTTGCAGTATCGAGCTGCTCTTCCATTGCCATAAAAGATCATATTTAATTAATAGCCATACAGTGCATGCAAAACGAATCTTCATGTCATTCAGATTCGTTTTAACCCATTTAAGGGTAAAACAGTTACCTGTTACGACATATAATCATATTATTGACGATTCAGAGCGAACTGCGCTAAATGCCTTCCATTAGAGACACTTAATATCGGTTATCTAATGAATCGACAAATTAAATGTACAACATGCACTCGACCAAACATTCGAACTCTATTCTTTAACACATAGCTATGCAATTGTCAACTGAATATTTAAAGGCATTGCAATCAATTATCCGGCGGCTCGATGTCCCAAGGAACCCTTTAAACTTTCATACCGAACGATCAGCTGACGCGGATTCGAACTTGGACGATCGATAATACCGTCTTTGTTTTTTACACGATCTATTCTTCGTCGTGTAGAAAATACAGAGAAAAATAAATGTGTCATAATCCTCAGAGATTCGTTTAGCGTTGTCAACAAAACAAACAATGTTAACCATATGTCATCCGCGTCATCCCAATAGAACGTAATAAGTCTCTACTCGACGTATCATTTTCGATATAATTCACGATTAAAAAAATTTCATTTGTACGATACAAGTGTGTGGGTATGTGCGTGCAGTGCGCGCCGGTGGTTTGGAGGGTTCGTATCGACGCCGAAGGCTCGCGCGGTGTGGCGCTTTATGCTTCTCGAAATCGCATGACCGTGTGTGTCTCTCAACATCTTCCAGTCGTGATGTCGTGCACCGTCGTGAGCTCCAGTTTAGGTTGAGATTTTTTTTCGCGAAAGTTTTAACAACGAAATTTCAACGCAAGACCCAGTTTTTTTTCTCGACAATCTCCGGTGAGCCAAGCTTGGCTATACAGCGTGGTGCAAAGAATTTCGTGGGCAGATAATGCCCATGGCAAACGGAGCTGCCGGCGTGGTCGGTAGTCCTCTGCCGAAATGGCAACTCGCCCTGGTTGTCGGTGCACCGGTTGCAATAGGACTTGGATATATGTACTACAGAAACACCTCGAAACCGGATCGTGGAAGTACCAAGGGAACGGGAAAATCAAACGGCACGAGCGGTGACAAGCAAATTTCCATCGATGGAGAATATCCATTCAAAACTGGCACACCCTCGGAGTCTGAGGTTAGTTCAGTGTTAAACATATCTCTACAAATTCCGAGATCGTCACTATACCGTAGATAAGAGATTCGTCATTTTCAAATACCGAAATAAACATGTTTTTCTACGAAGCTACATCCTATTTAATTTTTCGGCTTATTACGCCCTTCGCGACGAAAAATCGTTAAAAAAATTATTCCGAAAAAAAAAAAAAAAAATTACGAAAATAATTTTTCGTAATTGCGGCGTAGTTTTTTTTTTGCTACAAATTATATTTTTGCCGTTTTCAGACTCCGAGCGAAAGAGCGCAGCGATACAAAAATTTGGGTAACACTGTGTTTAAAGCTGGAAAATACGACGAGGCCATCGCTCAGTACAACATGGCCATCGAGGCCTGTCCTAAGGAAAACAAATCTGATCTTGCGACATTCTATCAAAACAGAGCAGCGGCGTACGAACAGCTTGTAAGTTTTGCAACTGATTCTGAAAAAAATTGCAAATGCACACAAAAAAAAAAAAAAAATCGATTTATTTGCAAAATTGCAAATGCACACAAAAAAAAAAAAATCGATTTATTTGCAAAATTGCAAATGCACACAAAAAAAAAATCGATTTTTTTTTTTTTTTTTTTTATAAAATTTTATTTTCTTGTTGCTTTTTATTTTTTATTTAACTTATTTTGTTTTTCGGTCGCAGAAAAAATATAGCGCAGTTAAGGAAGACTGTACAAGAGCCCTGGAATTGAAGCCAAGGTACGCGAAGGCGTTGCTTCGCAGAGCCCGTGCCATGGAGCGAATGAACGAATTAGAATTGGTTTTGGAGGACGTAACAGCCGCATGTATTTTGGAACAATTTCAAAATCAAACAACGCTTCAGATGGCTGATCGAGTTCTCAAACAACTCGGTTAGTACGGCAAAAAAAAAAAAAAAAAAAAAAAAAAAAAAAAAAAAAGATCGCAACTTTTTTCGAACGTCGATAAACCCTCGAAAACGAGTGTTAATTAATTTAATTTAAATCGTTGAAATTCGGCAGGCAAGCAACACGCGCAGGAGCACATGGAGAACAAAATACCGGTGATGCCGAGTAAACATTTTATCAAAACATATTTCAGTTCGTTCAAAAACGATCCATTCGTCACTGAAACAACGGAAACATCCGGCGATACCGTCGACGAGGAAGAAAACAAAGGTTTGGAAAGGGCAAAACAGGCGCTCAAGGAACAAAGATACGACGATATAATACCGATTTGTAACGAGGAGATCGATCGTTTCGAGAACAAAGATAGACCCGTTACAATGCAATTGTATCTTATGCGCGCGACTTTCCAAATTCTTTTGGGTCAACACGAGGAAGCGATGAGCGATCTTGAGACTGTAATCAGCAGCAAAACCGCCAGCAAAGCAGTCAAAGTCAATGCATTGATAAATCGCGCAAGTCTCTACATGCAACTGGAGAATCACGAAAAATGCTTCGAGGATTATAAATTGGCTGTCGAGATCGATGCCAATAGCAGCGATATTTATCATCACAGGGGACAGGTAAATTTTTTAAATTCTAAACTAAAAAAAAAAAAAAGGTTTTTTCAGCATCGCTATCATTTGTCGAACCATTCGCACGGTTACAAATTATGTCGAAAGATCACGTACCGAACGTACGAAAGATCACGTAATTATCGGGGAATGTCGCGATGACTAATGCTTCTGCTCTGTGGAATAAGATAATATTTCTACTCCTTCCTTATCTTTGCGAAAACTATTTCCATATTTCTAAGAATAGAATCCATAGGCAATCGGAATATTCCTTAAGAATTTTTCCATTTTTTCCAATAGAATACTATTTCTTCAGGAATACTATCGTCGAGAGTCCGCAACAAAATGCAATAAAAAAGTTGATATACATTTTTCAGATGAACCTTCTGCTCGGAGAAATAGACGAGGCGAAGGAAGATTCCGAGAAGGCATTGAGTCTGAATCCCGAGTTCGGTGTTGGAGTCGCGCAGAAATGTTACACCGACTATCGTTATGCGGTGACGAAGCGTTCGGTGCACCTGGTTAACTCCGCTATGGCGAACTTTGAAAAGGCTTTCGAGAAGTTTCCAGACTGTGGCGAATGTTACACATTATACGCGCAGGTAAATTTCACGAGTAATTTTTTTGCTCTATTCTCCGCAAAAGTATTGCATTGTCACACGAAAAATTCCCTACAAATCTTCTTATTTTTCAATCGCAAAACAGGTTTTGGCCGATTCGCAAGAATTCGAAAAAGCTGACAAGCATTTCGAAAAAGCGATTATGAAAGATCCGAAAAACGCGACGATTCTCGTACATCGAGGACTCCTGCAGCTTCAGTGGAACGGCGACATACCGAAGGCGGTTGATTTTATAAGGAAAGCGTTGGAAATTGACGACAAGAGCGGATTCGCGTATGAGACTCTGGCAACTATCGAAGTTCAGAGGTACGTATATCGATTGTTCAATTAAAGTGAATTTTTTCATTGCATCAGATGGAATATACTAATTTGATTATTTATCCATGAAATACGACACAATTTTGGGGATATCGGCTTATTAATTAATAGTATTGCATCGTCGAAGTTCACCTTATTTCGCGTTCGCGATTTCGCGAATTCCGAGGAAAATCGATACTAACATTAATGATTTATTTTCCAGGGGAAACCTCCGAGAAGCCATAGACTTATTCGACAAAGCACTCGCTTTGGGTCGATCCGCAATGGAATTAACGCACATATTCAGCTTGAAGGACGCAGCGAAAGCTCAGCTGAAAGTAACGGAGCGTCTGGGCGCCGAATTAATGTGGATGCCGCAGGGAATGTCGTAAAACTTTCGTACATTCAAAACTCAAACGAATAAATTCAAAGATGTATCAAATAAACAAAGATATCGGCGTTTAACGCGCATTTTACGAGTTGCTGGTCATGAAAATTGGTTTATTTCGTCTTGAGGCGAAATCGCGTCTAATCGAATCGTAGCAGAGTCCGCGAGCGCAACGCGAAATCATCAATTACCAATTGTCGAGTGCCTATTTCCGCTATCGCATTACCATAGCCTATCGTCGAATCGCTGAAATTACGACACCCATTTCCGGATTTACTTGACTTTTTTTTTCTCTTTTTTTTTTTTTAATCATCCTATTGCTCGGATCTCGCAAAAGTATTTTCTTTTTCATTGCAGAATGTTGAAAAAAAAAAAAAAAACAACAATCGTAGTCTGTTGTATATTTTAATCGGTCCTATTACTCATTTTGTTACACACTCGTCCTGTATTACGTAAAAAAAAATTGTACGTACGATAATCGACAAATAAAGAAAAGTTTTGATCCACGAGAGTTGCAAAGATTGTAGAAAGAACTATCGGCTATCACGGAATTACGTTACACGAGAATTGTCGCTTTGTATTGTATACGATGTGTGTAGCGCTCCTTATGATAATTTATATTACTATATTGTTTGTTGAGGCTTATCAATTACATAAGAAAACAAAACAAAAAAAAAACATTATAATGGCTCATTTATTTTTTTCCCTGAGTATATTTTCTTAATCAAGGATATCGAATTGTCGACGTAATAAAAATTCATATACAAGAAAATGGTAGGATTAATATTTTACATAATTTTTCTTTAACCCGCACGGCGAATTCTATGAATTGCGGTATTGCTTTCTGAAAAGCATTGTGTCCATTATTGCCTCTTGTCTTTTTTCTTTTACTCAACGACTAGAGGATAATTTGGTTTTTTTTTTTTTTTTTTTTTTTTTTTTTTTTTTACAATTGCACCCTTAAAAAACTGTATAATATCATCCATTGGATTCAACACACAAGATATTGAACTCCTGTTCCAGCGAATGCCGTATTTGCCACGCAAATTTTTGCACCTTTTTCCACATTTATCGGTGGAAAGTTTTCTCGCGTTTTGAGAAAAAAAATTAAAAATTCTCAAACATCGTAAAACAATGAAGCGAGTGGATATCTTATTACGAAAGCCAATAAGCTGCCAGCAGCCTGAAATAAATAAAAACAATCGATAACAACAACAACATCGGTAACAATCGATTTAAAGAGATTTATTCGATAAAAAATTTACGAAAAAATTGGTATTGCGGATTTTTATTTTATAATTACCTGAATCAGTAATAGAATCTTTGTGAGATCTGCTTCCCTCGTTGGACCGATTTTTATCAGAACGAAATTTATTAGTGTTAAATTATTGCACGTTACCACGCCTTCCTGATCCTCGTGCCAATTCACCATCCTTAGACTTCTGAATAGCCACATTATTAATCTCGCTGATCGGGGAACAAAATATATACACATAAAAAATAAAGTCTATCGAAAGAAATTTATTTATAATAAATAGTTTATGAATTTTGTTCATTCACCGTACCGAGAGCATTCAGTTCGGATTTTCTGAAAACTGTTACGCTGGGATCGAGTTTTTCGCTCTGTTTGTTGTATCTGTAATTTTGAAAAAAATTTAAAATTTCGTACGCAATATTTGAGTTTTCGAGGATTCGAAAACATTTTTTACGTACTTTGGTAATCTATGTCTGGGACACGGCACGAGATGAAACAGCTGCGGTACGCTGTACAAGAAATTCAATATCTGCGGAATGAAGAATAACAGTGTCGTTTTGCTGAAATGACCGATTATACCGACAACGGCAAACGTCATTCCGGACAAATAGCAAAAGGTATCGCCGACGAAAACTTGAGACGGATACCTGAAAAAAAAAAAAAAAAATCGATGCTAAAAACGTTATATTCGAATCGCGCGATCCTGTGTAACGCGAACTACGAGTTGCGCTCCTCCCGTTAACACGAAATCATAGCCCGGATGCTGCGCTCGATATTGCTACTCGAATCAGAGATCGCATGGTACACCCTTCGGCATCAGGTCAATAACGGGCGGTAGAGAGACACACCTGCGGCTTTCTCGGCGCCTACCATTGTGCCGTCGAGCAGATGTTTCGACGGCGGACTCAAGGATGAGATTTGGAAAAAAAGAAAACCGTAGAAAGAGATGAGAGCTAAAATAAGAATGCTGCAACTGAAGAAGTAGGAGGCAGTCAGTCGCTTCACTCGATCGTGGGGAATCGAACACGTGCACTGGAGAAAGAACTGCAGTGCGGAGGAACAGATCGTACGGAGTTTCTGAAGTTTAGCGCATTTTTTAATCGTATAAAACGCAATAAATTTCGAAAGAAAGTTTAAAATTCTTCAAAAAACTGTTTAAATTCTTCCGGATTCCTTGAATTTCGAAATTAATAAAGATTCGAAAACGGTGAACAATGCAGGTGTGTGGATTTTGTAATTAATTAAGATTCTGCGAAAGAAAGGATTGCCGAAGTATAAGTAATTGCGCATTGATTCAAATATCACGTATCGATAATTCGTGATTCAGTGTTTTTTTTTCGTACATTACACGCGAGAGATGACTTCAATTATTGTATTGTATGTTAGAAATATCCTCCGGAATATCATTTGGCCAATTAAAATTTGCAAAAATAGAATAATTAAAAGACAGTTCAGCGAGCAGACGAAGCTGCGTTTCGCAATTATCTCCGATACGATTTTTTTTTGCGAGAATAATACATCTCTCATAAACGTAACAAAAATCCAATAATAAAAATTTACTTTGGAACATTGCGAATTATTATCAAATTTATTTTATCCGCGTATTCATTTAATTAAAAATACATAAAATAAAATCGGTATATTTTCAGACTCCGCTTTCGGCTATTCACGATACGAACTCCGCTATCAATCATATATGTAAATAACGATCGATTAAAAAAAAAATGGGTCGGTGAAAATCGCGAATCATCATTGCAATAAGTTCTTCACGCCCTCAATTTTCGTCTCTCGCAAAAGTCCGAGAAAAATAAGAAAAAAAATGCGCGATAACGCAGCCTTCGCAGATTCCGTACTCCGTTCATTCAACCTAAACGTGCACGGCGTTTCCGTGACTCATCAACGTGACTACGACTTGGCGAACCCATTCCTCGCGATTAAAGTGTACAATACTCTAAATATTACGACGATATATATCTCATTGGCGAAACGCATGCGCTTCTGTTGTGCCGCGAACGCGCCTGTCGTCTATCGTTGGGTCGACGATTCCGGCCGCATTTGGTCGCGACGCGAAGTCGAGGCGAAGTACCTACAGGGGCGGTTACATCTCGGGTGTGGTATTTAATCTTTTTTGTTACTATCCGAAAGAAAAAAATCGAAACGTGAAAAAAAACTTCCGGTCAACGAATTCGAAAACTTCGGAAATATATTAAAATAATTTTTTTACAATATCTTCGATTGCCGAATGTACAATACGAGAATACCGCTCGTTATAGCTGAAAGCGCTATTAATATGCGTGGGAATGCAGCGGGAGGTCTCGGTGCCGGGAAAGGGTCTCGGCGCGTTTAGCTACTATTCGTCGGTGAGTCTGACCGTCGCGCATTTACTATCGGTGCCACATGAAGCCGGTACAGCCGATGACGTCATCGTGGCCAGTGTTGTCGCGACTCCAATGACGTTTGACGCCGTCAAACGCCGTACCGGCAATATAATTGCTCCGAATTTGATAAATCATACGGTCTCCGTGCTTCGGAAGAACGCAGCTTCCCATCCCCACCCCCCTCCGTCTGGGTACCGGGCGAAGTTGTACTTTAAAAATCGATAACGTCCAGAAATCTTGAAGAAGTTTTCTCCCGGATAAGAAACGGCGCGCTGCCGTTTGATTCAGAATTGGGTGGTACCGGAGAAAAATGATTATATCGCGCGTAACAATTATTACTGATGTTGCAGATTTTCGAATACGGGGAATATAAGGAATTGGATGATACGTTTTTACGGCGTTTGACGAAAGAAGTAATATGACTCGTGAAATTTCGAAGACGTTCGGGTAAAGTTGGAAAAGAAAGGGTGGTGCCATGCAGACCCGCATCGATGGAAAGCTCCTCGTGCTCTACACGCTTCTCGTTCTTCAAGTTCTTATCGTCATGATATATGTCGCTTCGACACCACCATCCGAATTCGTTGCATCGACGACCGGAACTCCGGTCAGCTTCGTTAACGTTGAGACTAATCAGGTAAAGATTTGACTTTGATTTTTTTTTATTTATTTTTTTTTTTTTTCGGTAAAATTTTTGATTCTTAAATTTTTAAAATATAACTCTGTTACTGTAGATTAATTGTTTGAAAAAATTATTGGTGACACAAATTTTTTTTGGCTTTTCTCAAATATTTTCTTAATATTGAAAAATATATATTTTCTGAATTTCAAAATTTGACGTTTTTTTTCACCAATCGCGATTCCGATACAAGTATTTGCCTAAATGCGAACCGTTCAATTCGGATACCCGAAAAAAACAAAAGTCGAGGAATAAAAAAAACTATTCAAAAGTCCGTCGAACATTTCTGCAAATTCAACGATCGGAAAGTTTTAATTATTCCGAGTAAAGTTGCGATGTGAAGATTTTTCTAATCGAAATTTTCGTTTAAACTTTTTCAGGTGCTTCCAAATGCGAAAACTAATCGCAAGCCGGTCTACCAGACAATTATCGGAGACGCGAGACTGCAGTACGTGAGAACGTCGGATCTCTTCGAGACGTACAACGCGACGTTGTGTTGGAAAAAGGGCGTTGACGACAGGAGGATGCGAGAGGAAAAGGATCTCAACAGATGTATCTGTAGTCACGGTTGGCACGGTGCCGACTGTGGTCAACCGGAAGTAGTTTGGCGCGCGATAATGGCATCGAAGCAAAATATCAAATTGAAACTTCGCCGCGCAGCAAGAAGGATAATATACGCGTTCAACGTGAACGATTACAATTCAGCGATCGCCGAAGTAATAGTCGAAGAACTGTATAACGTAGTCGATTTCTTCGTAATATACGATTTTAGTAACGCGGAGGACAATTTTCGTCACAAACTCGCGAAGGGTCTTCTCGGACCGCAGCAAAACAAAATAATATACGTTAACGCTGCGTCCAAAGCGCGAAAACCATCGCGAATTATATCAAAGTATATCTGGGACAGGGTCAACGCTATAGTGAAAAATATGAGAGACGACGATATTTACGTGACGACGGAAGTCGAACAAGTGTTGAACTCGCGGGCATTGATGTTCCTTAAAGTATACGACGGTTGGCCGCAACCGATAGGCTTTCGTTTAAGATGGTCGGTTTTCGGTTTTTTCTGGCAACATCCGTCGAAAACAATGATAATGGTGGGTGCGAGTACCGTCGGTTTGACGAGGGAAGCTTATCGCACGAACTCGATGGTGCTACAACGAGATTTCGCGAGTGAAACGAGCGAACGCGATGTTCTCGGTCTCGTGATCGGCGACTTAAATCACTACGGGGGATGGTACTGCAACTATTGTCAAGCGCCGGCGAATATAATAATCGCTCTTCATCGCGACACCAGCAAATCGAAAGAATTGAGATTCGAAAAAAATGCGGATGTTCCTTTCGTCGAGGATCTTATCGGGACCGGCGTTTGGTTGGACGGTAAGACGAATCTTCTCAGAGCTTACAAATCGCGCGATCCCTATTTCGCTCCCGAAACGGTACTCGACAATACGTGGAAATACGATTGGTTGGTGGAGAATTTTTACGCCAAGTTAGACTACTACTGACACAAGTGGCGATAATAAAACTGTGATATTAACTCATACTCCGGATACTCGATGTACACTAAACCTCTACATATTATTATATACCGAATTTATATACACTATATAAATCAATATGTTGAATTAAAAGTATGAACGTTGAATAATTTATACACATATATAGCATGGAAAAAAAAATCAAGGAAAACTTCGATATATCGTTTTATTTTTTTTTCCCCGCTACGATACTTAGAAAATACATTTTAAAGAGGGTGTATCGTTACATTACGATAAAAACTTGAAAAGAAATAAAAAAAATCGTTTATGTAGGAAGTGCTAAGACTGTTATTTTGCATAATAATAATTCCGAAAAGTTATTAACAAATTAGGTTAAAAAAAATTGTTCAACAAATCATCCGGCAAACGAACTTATTTCAACAAAAATTAATTTGGTAACTTTTTTAGAATATTTTAAAATTTTTGAAAATTCCCCGATTTGAAAAAAATGTTCTTACAATCGGTTAAATCGAATATGTATAATGCGTAGTCTTTTTGCAAAAACATATCCAAAATCCGCGACTTTTTATTCATAAAAAAAAAACAGAAAAAAAATTCGATTAGAGAAAATTGTAAAAAAATTTATACGTATTGAGAAAAATTATGAAATGAAATCCTGTTAAAAAAAGTTTGATTTTCGGATTATTTGTTAAATAATTTTATTTAAACTGAGTTGCTAATAAATTTTCAGCATTATTGTGATGCAAAATTAACGTTCTCGGCGGCTTCCGTATACTTGAATTTCTTCCGATTTTTATCCCATTGGGAAGTATTTGAAATTCTCTGTGAATTTTTGGTTGGAAATGTAACGATAGTTCCTCCTTAAATCTTATAATACGCCTTTACTTACCAGTTGTGCTTGAAAAGCGCGAGAGAAGTCGATATGTACGGAAGCATAAAGTAGAGAGAGAATTGATGGGCTTTCCAAAGATTTCCTCCCAATTCAACGATATTGAATGCTGCGATGCTAGCAGCTATTATCAAACTCTGTCCGACTTCCAGGCCGTTTATTCCGGCCAAAATGTTGATCGCGTTTGTACAGAACACGGCAAGCATTCCCATATATAGGTAATACAAGAGCCACAGATCAACAGAGAAGCCGAACCACGATCTCAGCGGTTTAGGTACGATAATCAGTGTGGAATTGAAGTTAACATAATAAACCATCAACAGTGGCAAAGAAGCCACCGTTGGTAGGAGCAACTTGTGTCTCCATCTCAAATCCAATACATCGTCAGCAAAGCCGAGAAGCAGCATACAACAGATCGAGAGGAGAGCAGCCAAAAGCTCGACAAACTGAAAAATACATTTATTCTCGTAAATCTTATTATCGAAAATTTCAATAAAATAATAATAATAATAATAATAATAATTTTTAGTGAATTACCTCGCTGTGCGGAAAACTTGCATTCTTAACAATATAGTCGGCAAACGGCACCGGTATGAAGAGAAACATTGTTATGAGAAATATACAACCGCTCACTACTCCCAACGCTTCAGGGCTGTGAAAAAAAAAAATGATGTTATTTTCGTAAAAAATTTCGCTGGAATCGGAACTAAAAATTAAAAAATGTTCATTTGTTTAAAAAAAAATAGAAAAAAAATTGGGTATTTCGAAAAATAAATTTATGTTCCCATATTGATAATTTGCACAGGAATTTGACGACCGAAATAAGTTACTTACATCTTATCACTCTGTTTCTTGTTCATGTCGACCCCGTAGAGGTTAGCTTTGATGAACATATCGCGAAGTTTCGGTATCAAACGTACAGTTACGAAAAATGCGATGACCGACATAACGAAATTAATCGCGATCGGCAGGCCGATTTTCCACGTCTCTTCGCGTTTTTCCATTTCGACGTTTATTCTTTCGTATTATCGAAATAACTGTGGAAAACAAAAAACAAACAAACACCGGCTTTCCAGATTGCAACGCGGTTTCTCACGCAAGTTCGACGTGGCTTAACATGATTGACTTCACTCGATTGTAGTTTTTTCTCAAATACGAAGTTTTAAATTGATAACGCGATGGATAATGAACGTTTGAACTTTTTCATCGCGTCGCGTAAGTTAGCTTTTTTTTTTAAATGGGTTACAAATAAAATGTAGAGATTCACGCGCCGAGACATACAACGCGCACGAAAAAGCAAACAATAACTGTCGGTAAACACTGGTGCAGCGAAAATTTCATGCACATATACTATATATATGGATACAAGACTATCAGCTGGTTGCTGATCATGATGCAAGTGTCACACAGGCACTGGCACGAGGCGCTTTTGTGAAGGTGCTGTTACGCGTGCAAAATCATAATTTTTTCCACCGGATTTGCCTATTACTACGACACAGAGTTAACAATTGTCATTAAGTAAGTAAATTATTAATAGAATTTCGTTTAATTCTTATTTTGCTTTCTACAAACATCGATCGATTGAACAAAAATAAATTATTGTCGTCCTTCCTGTCCAGTGTTGTACACGATGTTTTGGCTCCAAAATTCATTCCATCGAACTTTTTAAACACAGCACGACTCAAACGTATTGTACAATCGATTGACAGGTTATTTTCCGATATTTTATTGGCGATAATTATTTTTTCGAGAAACTTATTCAATCGGTTGTCGTTGTCGGTGAATCATCGCCATAACCTGTATTTCAGTAATAATATTTTGTTGTCTTAACAGGTTGTTTAACGAAAAAATAACTTAATGCCCTTTACCTCCGATTAGATTTTACAAAAACCTTTTTTTAGCTAAAGTTGTAAGCCCCGTAACAGTTTAGGAACAATGTTGACAGTTAAGATGTAAGATGTATTGAAAGCGAAAAATTTATACAAGTACTTTCCATTGCATCATACGGTAACAATTATAGAACTTTGATCCTTCGATGATAAACTTCACAATATTCACGATGTAATGCAAGCGTTTTATTCTTACTGCGGCAAACCAAAAAATCACAGCAATTGACAAATTAGAATTATGAGAAGTCAAATATTTGACATACGCTTCTGATTATTCGTTTTTTTTAAATCTAACAACAATTTTCCCAAATGGAAAATTTTTTAAATCATAAGAAACTTCAGAGAATTAATTTAACTCGTAGGATCTCTGCTTTTTTTTACTCGCAATGCAAAAGCAAAGAATGCCATTAAGAGTTACCGCAGCAGTTGCAAAGTTTGGTGTTAATAATAAATAGTTAATAAATAGTTATTTAAAATGTTTTGATATTTCATTATATATTATTTATTTTTATTTACATTACTTTTCCGAAATAATAATTTTTTTCATTTGCTTTATTACATTTTTAAAATTTTTTATTTTTATTTACATTATTTTTCCGAAATAATATTTTTTTTCATTTGCTTTTTTACATTTTTAAATTTTTTTCTTTTTCTATACATTATTTATGCCGAATAATAATTTTTTTCTTATACTCCGATATTCAGTGTCTCATTATACTTCATTCAAAGATTTATCCATCTCTGTTTCCTTGTCATCAAACTGTACGTTTTATTCTGAACGTAAAACGAGACGTTTATAAGAAGCAAAATAGCGAGAATGTATCTCGGAGATGATATCACAAAATGTAGGAAATGCCGCGCGTAAATATAGTCGATAGTTGCTTCGTCCGTTTGCACCGAGTTTTCCGTAGTTTCGCGGAGCGGCAGTTGATTAAAGTTAATCAAAGTCCGGATAAAGGAAATTGTATTCTCGTGAGTTTACAAAGAAAAAAAATTGTCTCTCCTTTGTTTTGCCGCAATTATTAAATAGTCAGAATATTACTGTATGAAAAAAAAATCTGCATAAATCTATTCTCTTCTTTGGCTTAAAAAATTTTAAGTTCGAAAAAAAAGAGCAAATATCCTTTATAAGACAATTTACAATTTTACTCTTGTGAATTTCGGAATGTCTAAATCGGACTTCAGCTAACAAAGTTACTAATCATTTATTTGTTTAATTATTTTTTTACAGAAAATGGATAACGAAAAGCAAAAAGATGAAATCATAGCTCTGGAGAGTATATACAACGAGGAAGAATTTTCGTACCAAGAAATCGACGGCAAGCGGGAATGTACCCTAAAAGCTTTCATTCGTTTACCCGACGATTTTCACTTGAATTACAAGGATACGAGAAATCAGGAGCAGTCGGTTACAAAAGTTCCTATATCGCATCTGCCGCCTGTGACGCTTTACGTATCCTTGCCGCTCGATTATCCATCGAAATCGGCGCCAAAATTCACGCTGTGCTCCTCTTGGCTTCGGCATTCGATGCTTTCAAAATTGTGCAAAAAACTCGATCAGCTACGGGAGGAAAATGAGGAACAAGAGATTTTGTTCACGTGGATGGCATTTCTTCAAAATGAGACATTCGAGTTTTTGGATATTAAGGAACATTTAGACATAAGTTACGCTTACACAATGCACATAGCTGCCTTGGAAAAAGTACAGAATTCGCCTGTAAATAAGAATACTTCCGACGAAAAATCAAATCCGAGAGCGGAGGGTAACATCGTTGAAGTTTCGGAGAACACGAGATCTCACGTTGATGGAAAATTGATGCATCGTAAACGTTGCCGAAAGCCGAGAAACAAAAATCCAATTGACCAAAGAGCCGTCGTCGATAGGCCGAGCAGTAAAAATCTCGTTCAACTTCTCGTAGATTACAACGAGGAGCGAAATCGCATAGAATTCAAGAAGAGTTTCTACATGTGTAAAATTTGCTTTATGGAAAAATCTGGCGAACACAGCACAGTTTTTACACCGTGTAGACACGTGTATTGCAAGGAATGTATTACAGGATATTTGGAAATAAGAATTAAAGACGGTAGCGTTCAGAATATCTGTTGTCCGGAAGAGAAATGTACTTCCGAAGCGACACCCGGTCAGGTAATAGAATTTGCATATATAAAAAAAAAAAAAAAAAGAAATTGAAAAAGTTTTTGACGAATTTTAATAATTGTTGAAATTTCAGATCAAAGACCTCATTAGTCCCGAATTATTTGCAAAGTACGATTCCATTCTCTTGAGTGTCACGTTGGAAACGATGACCGATATTGTTTATTGTCCGCGTCGACATTGCCAATATCCAGTGAGTCGGGAACCCAACGAACAAATGGCCAATTGTCCAGCGTGTCAATACGCTTTCTGCGTTTTCTGCAAAATGGTTTACCACGGTATCGAACCGTGTAAAGTCAATTCAGGTACGACGTTTATTTTAAACTCTGATAATCGGTGACCGACTAATATATCGATTAATATATTACGATTTCTGTCGTTAATTAACAGCTGAGAAAGAAAAACTCGTAACCGAGTATCAGGATGCATCGGCCGAAAAGAAAATCAAACTGGAGCAGCGGTACGGCAAGAAACAGTTGCAAATATTGGTGGAGAACACGATGTCGGAAAATTGGATAACGAGCAATAGCCATCATTGTCCTCATTGCAATGCGGCGATCGAGGTAACGGAATTAAATCGAAAATTCACTAAAAAAAGAGAAAAAAAAAAATTAGCGTTCATAGAGATTAGATTTGTATCATTGGTAAATTACTTACAACTTTGTCGGTAGAAATCGGACGGCTGCAACAAAATGACGTGCGGTCGTTGCAACACTTACTTCTGTTGGATATGCGGCGCGCGACTGAATCATCAACTTCCTTATTTGCACTATCGAAATCCGGAATCAAAGTGCTTCAATAAACTTTATCAAGGGCTCATCCCGGACGAGGATGAGGACGATGACGATATCGATTTTCCGGCCGTCTATCTCGACGTTGACTCCGAGGACGATGAACTTTACGACGATATCCTCATCGATATGGAAATTTAGTCGATGAAGAAAAAACAACAGCTTATTCGAGGAAAAAGTGTTATCTTGAAGCGAAAAAAAAAAATCAATTGCTAACGTTGTTTGCTATATATTGTTTTGCATTATTTGTGTTATCATCGAGACAAGTTGATGATTGAATATTTATACTTAGAAGTCATTAATTTATACTTGTATCGATTGGGTAACTCGGTATAATTAAAATACGCTGAGATTACAATAAAAAAAAAGCATAAGATGTTTGTAAAACGTTGATACTATTTTTTTAAGCGAATTTGTAGCATTAAAAAAACGTAAAATATGTTAACGCGCGGATTCAGAGGCATTGTGAAGTATCTAAAGAACTATAAAAATTATTTAACTCAGAAAACCACATTTTAGTGCAAAATTTTTATATTAATTACATAAATACATATATGTATAATCTTATTGGACCCATTGCCGTATGTACAAAATCTGCGGTACTAACTATTTCAATAATAATTATTGAACCATTCGTTTCACCAGCCACCCGTAATATTCACTTTAGATTTAAAAAAAAAGTGATAATTTAAAATATAATTAGGTACTATACCCGCTAGCGTCGTGTTTTAACCGATATATCGCGAATTTAATATATCATAGTTTACTCTTTCCCGCGTCAATAAGAAATGCGCTAACGTGCGGAGCGACGTATTCGGGATTATTATTGTGAACATCGTGATTGCCCCGAACTCTCGCAATTTTATAATTACTGGTAAGATTTTTAATCACCGCTTCCAACGTCTTCACGCTGTAGAGTCCGTAAAACCACGATGATTCTGCCAAAATGACTAAAATCGGAATTTTCAAATGTTTTATTATTTCCGCGTACTGCGGAACACCGAAAAGTGGATTAAGAAATATTCTTAATCTGTAGTCGCGATTGAATTTGTATAATTCGCCGACTTTCGTCGTTCCTCTGACGAAGAGAGCCTCCGCGGCCGCAGTATTCAGCGAGAAATTTCTTTTGTTTTTCAACGCGTATAAAATTTCGTCTTTGGTGTAAAGAGGCGCCGATTTCGCGGCGTTCGTCGCTTGTATTGCCGTATCTTGTAGAATTCGAATTTTGTCGACGAGTTCGTCGTTTCTAACGACAGACGAAATAAATCCGTCGATGCAGATTAGTCGCGTTATTCTATTGGGATACAAAATGCTTGTAAAAACTCCCAATTGAGCACCAAAACTGTGACCCATATAGATGCAATTGTCCCATTTTAAAGCGTCGAGTACAATTCTTATGGCTAAAACATAATTAAAGTAATCGAGTTGTATGCCAAGAGGCAGCGGCGACGAGAGGCCGTGTCCCGGCAAATCTATCGCCACGTAATAAAAATTTTGCGGTAACATCGGAATTAGCCTATCGAAAGATCCTGCGTTGTCGAGAGTTCCATGGACCACTAGGACTCGCGTCGCCTCTGACGATCCCCACGTTTTTCCAGCTATGTGTCCCCAGGGTACCGTCAATCTTATTTCTTCGACTTTTCTAGTGGAACTCATTGTAATACTGTACGCCGTTACCTACGCCACGAATCTGAAAATAAATTAACATATTTTAGATTGTTATTTTTGCAGCGATGTACGGAAACACTACAGACATTACGAACATTTTTTTTTTTTTTTTTCGATATTTCGTAGTTATTTCACGCATAGGGGAAAAACAATTTAAATATTTTAATAACTACGAAAAATAATGGAATAAAATTATTTATTTGTTATATTTTTGTTTAATTCTTACCGTTTTGTTTTTATTTTATATAGGCGTAGTTTAGGAATACTTTGAACCGTTCATACGATGACTCGAATGAATTCGTAGAAATTAAAAAGACGACGTCAACGAACATCGTTAATCGCCGTTGACTGTCAATCAAAAAGTTATATTGTGAAATTTTTAGTACCTGTTGTCGATTCGTTTACGCTGATACCGCTGATTTTCTGGATGATCGATTCGAAAGTAACTGCAATATTTTCGTTTGAGAATGGGAACTATTGTTTTCACCTGTTTCGGATATATCGTATAATAAACACTGCGGTATTATCGGAAATATAATAATTGCGATGGTGACACTGTCGCAACTGAATGATAACAGTTCGCAGAACATATCAGGGATCAAAGGTTTATAGTTACATGACTATTCATGACTATTAGTTATCGCAATATCAATAAAATGTAACCAAGCAAAACCATGTAACTTCAATCGAAATCCTTATACCGAGTTTACAATGGTCACACGTGTTACGGAACTCAGCATTCATCGGATACTCAACAATAAGGTGTTTCCACATTATGGGATTAGGATTATCGGTATAAAAAAATGACTGATGAAACAATAATAATTGCAAGACAAAGGTTGATAAAAATAAATTTAATCTTCCGACCTGTAACGAAGTTTTTATGTTCGCAATAAATAATTATTTGCGAAAACTAGTTGAAAAGGTTGGATGCGGTCATATGACTGTCAGTAATGAGAAATTACCGATAGCTATATATATTTTGTAAAATGATCGATTCTTAATAATCGATTATTTTATTTACCCTCTTACATTAACTCTCTTTCAGCTATCCTCGATTTATGCGTTTATTTTCAATTGAAAATGTTAAACTTTTTTATCAATTAATCGGGAAAGATTCGAAGAACGTCCTAAAGAAATTCCTAATTCGTCCCTCGTCACAGAAATTTTCGTATTTGAATGACGTCACAGGATGTTATAATGACGGTCAATAATACGTGTGAAGGCTGTCGTCAATTACAAGTTATTATTGTGTTACTCACGCAATCAGAAAGCTGTCAAACAAGCAATAAACAACATTTGGTAAACAACGAATTGAATACATCGAATATTTGGACATATTTTTCTGCCTGAAGAATCGTAGTTCTTGAAAGATTGTCGGCCCTGCGATGCTAAAAAAAAAGGAGCGGAGAGGGGGCAAAGCAAGCAGGCCTACCGCCGAATGTTTTGCCCTATTGTTCGGTAATGTCGTGAGAAGACGATGAATTTTGGAGTGTGTTTTATCAAATCAAGACGAAGTTATATCGTTGATAATGTTTAACGTGTCGAACGGGATGAAGTGTCCGCCTTGTGAGAGACACAGATTGCGGTAATACCGGGTGTAAAATAGAAGATATAGACGACGGGAACCCTTTGTCATGGACATGCAGGCTCCCAATGGTTCGTATACTGTTTTTCTTCGCAAACGCTATACACAAAGTCCAAACAGCTTACGAACGCCGGCAATGTTTAATCATTTTCTTGCATGAAATTCGCCAAACTTTTTGTGCCATTTGTATCATTTTTTTTATTTTTTTCACCGTGTTACACGGACCCGTCGCAAAACCTGCGAAATTTCTCTCGTAAAAAAGGTTAAATAAACGAAATTTTTTTTCGGGGACGCCTGGCGTCGTTTCCAGGAACACGATTCGTTATCTTTTGCCGCTCGTCAAATTCACCCACATGATTTTTTACGAAATTCGTTGACGTTAACGCACAGTCAATATTTTGTCACGTGTTTCAAACACTCTTTTCGTGTTCTCCAAAAAAAAATTTCATCAACTGACATATTATTCCATCAAGGATACTAATTCGAGTTCATAGGAAATACCGCTCAATGGTTTTCCTGAAATTCTAAACATCGAATGTTATTGTACTTAAGGAGAGTCTGTTGAGTAAATTTAGTCTAAAAATATAGTACGCGAAAACAGATCTTTGGAATACGAGTCGTTATCATCAACTGCTCAACGATATTTTGCGTTTTATCAAAATATCGAATTCGATTAAAAAACTGTTAAAGTTATTAAAAAAATTCGATCCGAATGGCAAAAATTTTTTTTTTTAATTGTGTTATATTGTTTTTTGTTTTGTTTTAATTTTATTTATTTGGAATGCTGAAAAGACCAACACGCTTTATTATCTCATACCTAAATGATTGATTTGCAAATCAGGAATGGGTCTTTCTATGAATTCAGTTTACGCATCCATCCCTGGGATGCCGGAACTGGGGATGGTGTGGATGGGAGATATGATGGTTCACGGAGAACCGACTCACGAACTTATGTTGGATCCTCGTCAAGCGGAGAGTCCATTCTTCACTCACGGCTCGCATTCGTTTGACGACATTAGAAATCATCAAATAGCTCCAACAACGATGGTGAGATACATGCCGACTCAGTTTTCCAACGAATGTTCGGAACCCGACGAAGCAATGGAAGCTGTTGACACGCAAGAGATGCAACAAGTAATGTGCCATTTGATTAACAGAAGATAATGAAAAAAAAAGAGAAATTTTAAATTTAAAAAAAAAATTTACTTTGAAAAATCTGGAATTTTGAAAAAATTCGAATATTTACAAATTGATTTATCGATTTATTACATTTTTATCGTTTTTATAAAAAATTATTATTTTATTTTGAAAATTTTTAATTTTCCTTTTATTTTGTAGATATTTAATATTTTTAACTTCAATTATTGATGAATAATGGAAAATATCGATTTACAGGAATACGATCCCCAAGTGGAAGGTCCGGAAATGAGCGAATATCTGACCCTCGAGGATTATATGGGTGACGAAGAACAGGAACAGGTGGTGAATAATGCCGCGACGCAAACGACGCAGGACAATCGGAATAGAAAGATCAAACCGATAAAGCATCCGGGATTAGTCCTCAAAACGCCGATTGCCTATCAACCGCATACAGATCTGAATTTTATCCCGATACGAAAGGACGGCATCGGTAAATACCTTCTTCTCTAATAATTATCGATTTCCTTACTATTACGTATCGAAACATTTTCTTTTTTTTTTTTAACGCTCCGAAATTTTTTTTTCCAACAGCCGTTTGCGAGAAATGCGGAGCTATCGGCGTGAAACATGCATTTTACACGAAAGAACGGAGGTTCTGTAGCAGAGCTTGCGCACGATCGTCGGAACACGCGGCGCCTACGGCCGATTCCACGTACAGTCCGTCGCATTCGGTCGATCAGACAACGCTAACGAACAATACTGACTCACTAAACGAAGCGAAACCGTCGAAGGACGATGTGAGTCGACATGTATGTTCCCATCAACTCTAATCGATGTTCGGCTCTTCCACGATTATTAATTATTAATCTGCGTTTTTTTTTTCCAACGCAGGAACCAATTAAGCCTGTTAACGACGAATCCAACGATTCCGTGGCAAAGAAGAAGGAAAAGGAGAAAGTCGTGACGGAGCCAGTTATGCCCGCGGATTTGCCAGTCAGGCGAAAGCGAACCGCCGAAATGGCAGGTTCTTACGATTGGACACCGCACTTGACGGAACCGGGTTTTTGCGCCGCGCCGGTTTCGTGCTTCAAACACGTCAGTACCCTTCAATTTTATTACCAATCCTAAGGCAATATTTCAACGTTGAAACGATATTTACAAGTTAATTGCATGTTGTAAAAAAATAAAACTAAAACAGGCGCCAATATCCGAGATTTGGGATAACATAACGGTCGGCATGAAAGTCGAAGTTGAAAATACGGATTGCGACGAGGTATGCGAAGCGTTTCCCGACTCATTTTGGGTCGCAACGGTATTGAGAATAGCCGGGTATCGAGCGTTGCTCAGGTACGAAGGTTTCGGCCACAACTCCGACAAAGATTTTTGGGTATCTTTGTGCTCCAATGACATTCATCCGGTCGGCTGGTGTGCGACTATAGGAAAGCCACTCATACCACCGAACAGTGAGTATCGGAAAACGATATTTGGCAATAAGCCGCGTTTCGTGCTCTGGCGCTCAGTAGAGTTTCCGTGTGTATCGTTATTGCGGAAATAGTACACATAGAAGACTATAATCGGTGCGCACAAAATTGTTGTCAATCAAAGTTCACCGCGTATACGTCTTAAATCTCTTATGACAATTGTACGACAAAAATAATATCCCTCACTATCGTACAACTACTCTGAAGTTATTCTCATCTCCTTCTTTATTAATTTTCTGATTCATTTTATCCTCAGATCATTATTTGGCACAATAACTCGCGACAGAGATTTTTTTTTAATTATTTTTAGTCATCACGACTTTTGATTTATTTTCGCGCGAGCGATACCCACTGATTTCGCTACTCTACTCAAATTACTGAGCGTTTAAGCACATGACGTTGAAGATTACAAATAAAAAATATTAAAATAATCATAAATCTGTTGTTTTTCAGCGATCGCCGATAAATACAAAGATTGGAAGGACTTTCTGACAAGACGTTTGACCGGCGCTAGAACATTGCCAACGAATTTTTACAACAAAGTAAACGAGAGTATGAAGTCGCGATTCCGTTGCGGTTTGCATCTCGAGGTGGTGGACAAGAATAGAATATCGCAGGTGAAAGTAGCGACGATACAAAGAATCGTCGGGAAGCGTTTGCACGTGAGATATTACGATTCGCCGCCGGAGGACAATGGTTTTTGGTGCCACGAGGATTCGCCGTTGATACATCCAGTCGGTTGGGCCAAACGAGTTGGTCAAACGCTCGACGCTTATCCTGAGTACATGGAACGCGTTACGCACTCGAAACTGTGCGTCGACGATGCGATGGAGAGTCTCTTTCACGTGCCAAAGAATCATCATCTTCATCTCGGCTACACGTTTCGGGAAGGAATGAAAATTGAGGCTATAGATCCGCTGAATCTCTCCTCAATATGCGCGGCAACGGTTATGCAGGTGCTGAAGGAAGACTATATAATGATAAGGATCGATAGTTACGACGAAGACGCGAGCGGCGCTGATTGGTTTTGCTACAACGTTAGCTCGCCGTGCATATTTCCTATTGGCTTTTGCGCTCAACACGGCATGCCGCTCACACCGCCGAAAGGATACGATCCTACAACCTTCACATGGGACACCTATCTTGCAGAGACCAACACCGTACCCGCACCCGTACAGCTATTTAATCGGGTAGATAAACATTACGCGAAAGTTACACCATTTGATTAGATTTTAACCCAAAAACATCACAGATATTTATGCGCCTCTTCAACGCTACGCATGGGTTCTGAGAGACTGATCTTGTCATTGGGAAATGACAAAAAAATCAATACTTTTTAATTTAATTATAGCGAAATCAAAACGCCAGAATGCGAGAAAAATTTCAAGAATAACTGAAATTAAGATTTTTTTCCGGAATTTGTGGTGTTTTTGGGTTAAAAGCTTTATGTTATATTCGCAATAATCACAGCAGATTAGTGGAGAAATTGCTTCAAAAAAATAATTTTGCAGACTTTCAACTTTATGAAAGCCGTAAATTCAATGCTATTTTGGATCGCAAATGCTTTTGTACATTAGATTTAATTTTTGTTTATTTTTTTTTAAATACAGGAAGTTCCGCAACACGGATTTGTCGAAGGGATGCGGCTCGAGGCCGCGGATCTCATGGATCCGAGACTCGTTTGCGTGGCAACGATCACCCGGGTTATCGGAAGGTTACTGCGAGTGCACTTCGATGGTTGGGAGGATGAATACGATCAATGGTTGGATTGCCAGAGCCCTGACGTTTATCCGGTCGGTTGGTGCGATCTCGTCGATCATAAATTAGAAGGGCCCCGTGTACTCACGAAAAACACTAGTCCTACCGGTAAGTACAGACGCAACAACCTGACTTTCGCTTCCATCGAGCGTTGTTGAAAAAAAAAAGTGTCGATGCTTTGTTATTTTGCATGTCTGCTTATAAAAACGAAAAGTTTCCGCACGAGATAATCACGTCGGTATCAATTCTCACGAGACAATTGGCTAATTTTGAAAAACGTGAACGCACAGCTTCCGCAAAAAAAAAAAGTTAAATTTCAGCTATAAGATGAAAATAGAACGCATCACTTGAAAAAAAAAAATGTAATCCAACAAATTATTACCGTGGATAAGTATCTGTACATCGCGATTACTTTGATCGTTGGTATTACAAGTAAAAAAAATGCGAGATACGTTTTCTATTGCAACAATTCGAAGAAAGGTATAAAGTGTTAAAACTGTCGAACGTCCAAAGGAAACGCTGTAGAACGACGCGAACTACGAACGATTGCAGCAAATGAATTATTTTCATTCCACGAAGAAGTAGAAAATCCGATTACCGTAGACGATTTTCTTTATTATTTAAAAAAAAAAAAATTCTTGTTTAGACCTCATTTGTCATTTAAAATTTTCAGTTAAAACTCCAAGAGGCCTTAAACGTAAAGCTAAGCGAAAATTAAAGAAGAGCGGCAAGTTGGCTTGCGCGAAGAATATATTGTCGCGTCACAGTGAACGCGTGAGCGCGACGCGCGATCGTGAACGCGAACTGGAACCGGCACAGGGCACGAAAATTGAACGCGATCGCGAACTCGAGAGTTTGCCAGAACAAGGCGGTAGAGAACCCGAAACGGCTCAGGAACCGGCAGGTCCTGATCAGACTTTGCCGAGTCCGACGAGCGGACAGGGTCAAGCGTTGAACGAGACGCAGAGCGAGATTCAGAGTCCACCCCCGCCGAAAGAAAGAACTGCTACCTCCTATATAAACGTGAGTATTTCGATACACCTATTAAGGCGGGAGATACCTTTACGCGAGAAAAAAATTGTTGATCTTCATTTTTTTTATTTATTTTAAGATAATATTTTTTCAACATTTTCAGAACATTGGGTATTTTTCATTATGACTTTTGGTTATTAGGCGGCATTTTCTTTTTGTGGCGGAGGTATGGCGCGATCTTCTGTACAAGTTGCGGCGAATGTCGTCAGACGGTATCACATTCAGCATCGCCTGAATTAAGGATGTATTACATCTCCAACCAAAAGTTTAATACGATCAAAATTTCACTACTTCGTGATACAGTAAAAATCTGAAAAAAATCAAAGTGTTAAAGATATTGAGAACATTGATTTTGCATAATAATACATTATTTAATTAAATTATTCAAGAAATAGCTAGTGAAGGTTTTTTTTCTCATTTAAAATGAATTCGCTGATTTTTTGGAATGCATAACAACATTTTCAACATTTTCTTACATTTCTGAAATTTTTTTTTCGAAATTTTGAAAAATGAATATAAAGGCACAAATTTTGGATATGTTTTCGCAGCAACATTCCACAGCACACTTGCGAAGTTTCGGGGCGATTGTACTAAAACTTACATAACAATAGCGTTAAAAAAAATTGAAAAACGAGACTTTCAAAAATGTACGAAAATTCTGAAAAAAAAAATCATATGGTATCTAAAAAATCAAAGTATTCATTTGAAATAAGAGAAAAAAAGTTTCACTTGTCATTTTTTGAATTATTTATTCATTTATTTATTTGTTATTAATATTTTGGCATTGTTTTTATGCAAAATCAAAGTTCTTAATGGCTTCCGTACGGTTGATTATTTTCAGATTTTTATACTATACTTTTTTTTTTTCTTTTTTATACCAAAAATTTCATTGAAATCGGTCGATTAGTTTCTTAACTATATGTCACACTAGTTATACCAGCTAATCTGCGATTCCTGCACCATACAATATGGCTTCAGATTCTTCGAAAATTCGATTCTCATATTTATTTTATGGAATAAAAAAATGTTTCGATTTTTTGAAGCCGATAAAGGTATCTCCGCCCTTAACGAAAGTAGAAATTCGGTAGAGGGGAAACGTTCATAAATGATCACACACATTGCTTCCTCGTGGAGGAAAGTTAAAATCTCTTAGGAAAAATGAAAATTTCCGGATTCAAATCGACTTCGTTAAAAATCGATTTCTGTGGATCCCGTATTGACGCGTATAACGTGCCGCAACTACCGGACTGTTAACGAAAAACAGTTGTTAAACCGACACGCTGAGCGCTGCATTTTAGGTGACCGCTCAGGTGACCGGTAAACCCAAAACCATGCAATATTCGAACTCGCAATTCGATATTTCCCCGTCATCGTTTTCATCTCTTCCATTTTATCGACAAATTTCTGTCGAATAAAAAACAATAGATTCCGCAAGAACTGAATTCTCACATCGACGTAACAAATCATCATCACAAAACACAGGGGAGTGACTATTCTATATGCATACGAAATATAACAAACACACAATACACACACGAAAACACACGCATACTTTGTTAAGCACAATGGCATTGAAATCTCGGAATATTAGTCTTAATAGTCACCAAGTTGTGCCTCTTTAAGGAAGCAAAATACTATATGTTTCCTTATGGCATGTATTTGTAAAGTAACTCTGTCTCTGATAAACGAAAATATCATTGAGAGAAACGAAATTTTAATATGTTAATACGCGTTCTATCGGCAGGTAACCTCGGCAAGTGGAAAGTACATACCAAGGTTAGCAGACGGACTGCACAGAAATTCGGATTCCGGTGAACTGGTACCAGCCGAATGGAACGTATTCGACGTCGCGCAGTTTTTGCGTGTCAACGACTGTGCAACGTATTGCGACAACTTTAGTAAACGTAAAATAGACGGAAAGACATTGCTGACCCTGACGAAGGACCAAATAATAGACCTGACCGGCTTCAAGGTCGGGCCATCATTGAAGATATACGACCTCATTCAACAGTTGAAAATCAAAGTGAATCCCGCTCAGGAAAGGTTAAAATTAGGACTGAAAAAATTGTTATAACAACAGAGGTAGTAAACGGACGGCGGTAGCTAAACATGATAATCGGTAAGTCGACGATTAATCGTAATAGGCTAGAGATGGATTTACAGGTAAGGCGTGTGACTACGAATAAGCTTTCGTTATTTCGTCTTTTCCATTTCGTTTTTTTTTTTTTTTTTCCTTTTTTTTTTCAATAATTTTCTTTTGTACGCAACATGTACGCCGTTTTGGTATGATGCGATTTAAGGGAATAACATGTACATTCGGGTGATCCATGTCACGATTTATTAAACTTCCGCTACCCCCCGGGCAACTCGACAAATTCACGCCACTTTTCGCTTTAATTTGCTACTTGTTTTTGGATTCACGAAAATAATGTTCATTCTACGGAATCTATTATTCGTTTCCGAGCAAAAAGAAGAAAAATAAGATCGTCGTTTGTGATGAATATGTTTGTGGAAATTGAGATGAAAAAAATGTTTAAAAAATGGAAATTCAATTCTTTTTTTTTTCTTTTCTTTTTTCGTATTATTCGTGTTCGAGTTTAGTACACAATTTCGTAGTATCGTTATTCACGAATGTTGATATTGTCTCTGAGTAAAATTATGAATGTTTGGGTATCGGAAGATTAATATTCTTGCGGGACCCGCGCGAATTTTATTATCATTTACGAAATGATCCACTCGTTCCTCAATGACGTAGCTACTCGTTGACTCATATTCGAGAAATCACGTGCCACGTACTGATCGACAAGAATAATCGACGAGAGGTTCTGTTTTTTTTTTTTCGTGCCGAACAGTAGTTTATAGAAAACGCCATTAATGACAGTAAAGTACCAAAGTATACTACGCACTGAGACACAGTATACTTTCGTAACTACCAAATTGGACGCAATCTCGGAATGAATAGATCATTTCCAATCGTCAAAATTATTACATTTGACTTCGAATAAGAATCAAATTTATAAAAAAAAAAGAGAAGAAATATTTTTTTTTTTAGCGTTACTTTTTCGTTCTTCGTGTATAAACAATAGATACAATGTATGCTGCGTACATTGCACTCGCATACATCCACACATATATACATATTAAACATATATATATATAGCATATATATATTTATAAATATGTGAATTATTTTTAACAATATCCTCCTACGTATGTCTCTGGAAAATAACACAATTTCACTAAAATATAATTTCGTATAAAATTCTGCGTGCTTTAAAGAAAAGAAAATTGTACGAAACGAAACGGAGATCCATCGATCGGGAAACGATTATCGAATGGATTTTGATGAATTTAAGAATATTCGATGGCTTACGGAAATAAGATACATCGGTTCGCTTCGTTGCAAATATCGAGGCAATAGGAATGAAGAATCTCATTCCACGACGCGTAATGATAATATTAACTTTATCGCGAAGTTATGAGATGGAATGCGTGAGCGTATATATCTGTAAATATTAATGAGAAATTGGAGCGAATTTTTTTTTTTTTTTTTTTTTTTTTCATTCTGTATATATTATATATTAGCGCAGTTATCGTATAGAAATGCCGCGTTTTGCTATCCCAGCTAATGATTGCAAGATTCGAACTATCGAATTTCCGTGAAAAATTAAACCGATCGCAGTATCTCCCGTTAAATCTTTTCGTACAATTTTTTTTCACACTGTTTGTCAATAGAAAGTACTCAATGAAATGTTTTTGTCGCCGCTCCGCATATGAGTTTCGATGTCAAGTGGGCGAACAATGGAACGAAGAAAATCGATGACAATTACAAAATCAAACCGGAAGTTTTTAATTATTGGAAAATAAATTTTATCTCATTTTTGGTAAAAAAAAAAAATGTACAAATCTACTCACTTGCGTATTGTTTTCTTACGATTTTTCGTAAAATCGATAGTTTTTGAAAGTTTTGGATAATGAAAATGATTATAAAAATAATGAAGTTAATTCATAAAAATGAAAGAATAATTCGTTGATTTTTCGTAAAATTAGATTTGCCCACTTGACATCGACTTCGAACTCATATATTTTAACTATTTATTCACAGTCGAGAATCTCTCCCAATCACAATTAATTTGGTTCATCAATTTTCCCAAATCCTGTTTCAGGAAACAAAAATCGATTCAAATTTATCGTTATATTAGTGACGTTGAAATATATATTTTTCTTCTTTCCATTACGATTTACTCAAAGAATACTAATATGCAAATATTTTATGATTAGATTGAGAAAATTTGTGCTATTCGTTTATGAAATTATTCAAAGAATTTTCATTTTCTTTGTTTCACAATAGTTGATAAAAATGTTAGTTGTATTAATCGACGCTATAGGTTACATTTACGAAAGAATTAATATCTGATAAATTGTAGGATAGTCGAACAAAGAAAGTATATGTATTGCAAGGAATTGATAGCTGTATATTTCTCTTCAAAAATCATTCCGTTCGAATGATTATTAATTTTTCATTAGATTTCGATTATTGATTGGTAAACGATTTCGATATTGAGACGATGCATTGCATCGCATTGCTTGCGATCTTTGCGCTATTTGATTTAAAGGAATTCCTAACTACAAAGATGCGAAATTTGGGTTTTTATTACTCGCTGTGAATCCGAATGAATTTACGAGAATACAAACTCAACAATTGTACTCTCGACGGGATCGTGAAACTCGATTTTTCTATTTATCCGAATTAATCAATTCGCGCGAATATGTTTGAATCGATTTTTTTTCACTGTTTTCCCCGAAAAGTCACCGATACATCAACGAATTTCGATCGAATCACCGTTAGGAGAAACTAAAGCAATTAAAAAAAAAAAAAAAAAAAAACAAAGACGAAATTAACTGCGTTTTATCTGAAATACCAATCACGGCAATAAATATTCTAATGATTACTTGTTCGTTTCGTTATAATCGAACATCGCAGTAGGGTACAGTAAGTATAATAAGGCTACGCGTACCCCTGTGGAATCTTTGAAATTGCGCAACATAACAATTTAAGAAAAAAAAAAAAAACATAAAAAAACAAATTATAAATCATATAATGAATATTCATGAAAAATTGAAATCTCGGAATTTTTTCGTTAAAAAATTTCTTTACGCCGCGATATTTGTAAGAATATTTTGAAGCGACGCCATTTGTGCACATAGAGGAGGAAATGTTTAAAGAAATGTTTTAGCGTACGCGAACGCCCAGGGAATGCAATGTACATGTATATTTAAGTTGTATTTTAAGTTAACGCTAATTTTCATCTAGAATTTTATCCCGAAGTGATTATTAATTTTTTCCTCACAGAAATGGCACTATACGTGTGTAGGCCGCGAAGGGTTACAACTGCAGTATTTATGAACGTTTTAGGATAAATATGAACTGTACACCCGATACTTGACAACCCTTTTTATTCGTCAGTTTGTATATCGTACATTTTTTTTTTCCCCCCCCTTTTTTTTTATATATGAAAAGAGATTGATCCAGAATAAATGTTTTACACTTATACTGTAAAGAAAAAGTTTGCTAATAATCACGAAATTTCGTTCTTTCATATTGTTAAAAATCAACAAAAAAAAAATATACGCCCCATTGCAGATTTTTCACGTAGCGGCGTCGATGTTTATATTTTTCGCGCTCTAAGTATCTTCGAAAAAGTACCGCAAAATTCCGCCAGAGAGCGCTCGTGGTACCGTTTGCAATTTTTTTCTAAATTCATAATATAATTTTTTTAATTAAAAAAAAAGAAATTCGCTTGTGCCTATGAATTCAGAAATATCGATACGAATATAGAATCAGAAAATTAGCGCCTATCATGATTATCCACCCTTTTGCAAGATTTCGCAGACGATACTGTAAGCAAAATCGTTCGATTTTTTTGAGGACAGAATCGGCAAATTCGTAAAAACATCCCGTTTACTGCAAATTACTGTACATCTACATGCGTATTATTATTCTGCGACCAACGAGAATAAGAAGTTCCTGCAATCGTCGTTTAAATGAATTTTTTTTATAATAATAACTCTGAAACAACATTACTTTTCATCGGAGTTTTAAGTTTGTTCACAAAACAATAATCAACAAAAAAAATCCGATTGACGAATAAAAATCTCGAAGGTTTCTTATTTTATTTCAATAATTAAAACGAAATTACGAAAACTCCATCGATAATCTCAATTTATCGAAACGACAAAAATAAACATTACGGTAATACAATTCGAGATTTCTTTGCCGTACGAAAAAATAAGCGAGAGCCTACGTATGGATAACTGCTCAATAGGTGCGATATCATGCCGGTATATCGTGTATGGAATATCAGCGGGGTGGGGGGGACGATGGAAATGAGAATTTTTTCATCGTCGACTTTCGTGCCCATAGGGCTACATGGTCGTCGACGTCGTAGTAGTATTCGATTCCTCGAGAAAAGGTGTGGGAGGGGAAACTGGCTGACTGGGTGGACGGGTTTTGCTCTCAGACGGACGAGTCGTACGGGTTTGCGCAAACGCGCGTACTCGAGAGGACGTAGTAGTACTACGTATTTCATCAGTAACATGAGTGTACGTGTGTGTGTGTTTCGTAGCGACGATGAGCGTGTGGAACGCAGCTTACGGTGTGGCGAGTGGGGGATGTCTGGCGTATTGCTATGGGCGGGGCCTCCGCCAGCTGGCAGATGTTTCCCGCGCGGCCGTAGGATTCCTCTAGCGTAAAGCTACGCGACATTAAAGTAGTCCCTCGTACTCTTATCGATATTGCTAAAAATAAATCATTCTTCTTACCCGGTTTACATCGAGTGTCTCACAGTTAAACTTCACGAGCTTTATCTGCGCGATTACGATGTTATAAATATTAATTTTCTCGTATTATCGAGTGAACGGTGTCGTGGGATTGGCTAGGAAGATTCTAGTGCTCAGGGAAGAAGCATCGTTCGCAGTTCGCCCCCCTCTCCTGTTATCGGTCGCGCTTGCTCTCTTTCTCTCTCGCACACTATTACCACTCGGAAAAGTTGACGACGAGCAACTACCAGCCACTCTCGCCACACGACGAGAGCAGCGTGCGCCGGTAGTGCTCCGAGTGTGGCATCCCGTATAGTATTTATTGATACTTTTCGTGTTCTTCGCGCTGTTTTACATTTGGACAGTGTCGCGTATATGCTCTTCGCTCGAAACACCTGCTGCGAAGTACGAACGAATATAACGCGATATATCGTATACGTGAATACGAAATCCTTGGTGAAACGTTATTTGTAATAAGTAGTCGCATCCGACGAACGGCTCAGTGACGAAAAATTTCACACGTGTTTCTCGCGTGTCGAACGACGACAATTCGCCAATACTCTCTGAACGATGATGCTGACGGTGTATGAAAAGCTGATTGGATTGAAATTTCGACCGTACGAACGAATGCTTGAACGACATCGAAATTATTGAGGACGAAAAAAATAAAAAAACTTTGCGACGAAAATAAATCTCGTACTATTGTGTATCGTTGACAACACAAGCGAGGAAAGGATTGAAACATTTTCGTTTTGTTTTGTTTATTTATTTATTTATTTTTTCATGGGTAAATAAATATAAAAGTGGATCGCAGTGCACTCTCGTCTCTTTACGGTGTGTGTACAAAGTGGTGTGTAGTGTGTCGACGGTGGTTAGTGGCAGCGGCCTCTGTATCGTGCAGTGGTGGTGGGGAAACAAAAAAAAATAGAAGAAACAAATATTAGCGCCCCGTGGTAGAACCCGGTCAGGTGTTACGCTCCTGGTACCGGCGGCGGAGTGATCCGCGTCGCGTCGTGGGGTCCCTCAGCTGTTTCCCGCCAAAGATCGCCATTGCAAAACGCGTTCGGGCGTTGTGTGTGCGCCGCGGAGTGGCTGTCCCGTGGACGAATCTCGGTTGCGCGCCGAATAAACGCAGCTGAACGGGCAAATTTAATACATTCGACGGCGTTAAATATTTCCAGTAAATAATATATAACGATCGATAATTAATAGGATGCGATATTCGAATGACGATAAACAAGACATAAAGAAAGTGAAGTAAAAAGTGACACGGATTTCGGTCGTCATTTTGGGAAATAGTTACCGAGTGGTGGGTGTGCGCGAAGTGTGCTACCGCTGTTGGGTCCCCCCGTGTGTAAGAGAAACGCGGGGCACGCGGCTTTCGCAACCAAACGGCTGACCGTGCGAAGAAATATTTGAAATAACATATATATGTATATATATAAAATTCGTTAATTCGCGATAACGCGTTAATACGATTGTGTAATAGTGTGATAAGCAAGATTAAACGAACATATATATATATTATATACGTATAATAATATATATATATGTTATAATCGAATCTCGTGATTGCGCGATTTGGTTATTAATACGGTGAGACACGGGTCGGAATCGTGTGTTGGTGCGGGTATTACGACGGAATATAGTATGTCAGTGTTTGACTGTAGTGACGAACGGATTCTGATCGAGGAAATCGTCGAGGCAACGACCGAGGAACAGGAGGCCGAGCTGTGCAGGTGAGTGAGCTAATCGACAGTGTTTTTTTTTTTTTTATTACCATTTTTCGTAATAATTATTAATATCTCGCTGTCGAGTCCGATGTATTCAATGCGTCAAACGAGTGATCAAAATACGAAACAGCTGGAGCTTCAGCTCACCGACGGATTTCCATAAATTTCCGTGTCGCGTCATAAAAACAGTCAAAAATGTTTCTTCGATGAAAAACAACGCGAGATTATGTTGGTATCGCATGGATGTGTGAAGTTTTTTTTTGGTTACGATTTCGAAACAAAACGGAGAAAGATGAACGAACGCCCGGCGAAATTTTATTTCTTTTCTCGTGAGAACGAACGAATGCCGACGGCCGCCGTGGCTTGTCTCTCGCGGCCGGCCGCCATGTGTGCACCGATTTACCGAAGCCGGTTTCTCTCGACGATTCCCCGACTGTCGTTACGTACTTTTTTCGGGTTACCGAATACACATTTTTTGGATAATTTATCGAAATACTCTCGCGCAATAGATCGCCCAATCGCGTTAATGTTTTTTGCAAAAAAATTTTTTGCACTCGATTTTTTTTTTCGCAATAACTTTTATCCGCAGTCGCGACAAAACGTTTCGTAGTATACATTTTTCGATCGCGTTGATATGAATGCCGGAAGGACGCAATATTTACGTTTAGCCGTAGATGACAGACTCTTGTGGCTTTCGACTATCGATATGTAACGTGCCGAAAAAACACGATAAAAAACGTATTTAATGTTTTTTCTTCCATACCAGCAATTTAACAATAGATCGATGAAATTTTTTTATAATCTATGAAAAATTATTTTTTTATTTTTTTTTATAGCGGCTTTATTATTATTTTTTCAAATTATTTACATGCCCTTTCGGGAGTGTCAAAGTCGTTGCATTTCGGTATTATATTAAGTTTTTCATTAAATCCACGCATTTTAATTGATTTTTTCCTCAAAAATGTATACTTCGAGATTTTTTTGACATTCTTACGAAGAGCAAAGGAAAGTCGCGTACTTAATTTTTTTGTTACTGTATCCAATGGCATCGTATTCTCTTACCTCGTGTCTCGCACGGTATTACGTTACGCTTACGTTTCGCATGTGTTTGAATTCCGACGAACTCGTGGTTCACATATTCGCTTAATTTATCGAAACGATGCAGTTTTGCGTCATCGCTTCGATACTCCAGGAAATAATAATAATAATAATATAACGCTTCAAAATATTGCATGAAAAAAAAAATTGTTGAATACACGAGAAAAAACCAACGATTGAGTTCTGCGTTGAGATTTTTTTTCTTCCGCGATTGATTGCCACACACTCGCGGAATTATTGAAGCATTACTAACAAGCGAGCGTCGCGTTCTCGCGTGTAATCGTCAGCGTCCCAATGCTTGTCGCGTTGTACGCGACTTACGGATAGTCTCCGGGAATTACGATGACGCGTCGGCCGGCGCCCGCTGCTGCTTCTCTCCCAGTTTAAAGGAAATATCTTCTCTTTCGTAGTAAAGTAACGCTCGCCTCCTCGGCTCAGCTGTTGGATGCCGGCCGGTGGCCACCAGACCAACGCCGCAAGCTCTTTACACGCTTAACGTCGGACGAGCGCTCTCCCCGCGCGTACACCCGCGCGCGCGCGCACACACCTTGTAGTGTATTGACTCATACATACGTATATGTGGACTCGATGCTCGAACCTCGTAATTCGACGTTTCCTGCCTTACAATTGCCACGCGGTTACCACCTAACGTTCCGTACCATTACTGAATCGTACGATAAATCTTCTCTATCGTTATATTATATTCGCAATCTATACTTCCTTCCGCATGAGACGAAACTTCGTCCTTTCGAAATTTTTTTTTTACGCGCTAATAGATCGCAATGTTGGAATCGTGAAATTAAAATTTCTCGAACACGAATTTTACGAGATGAACATTTTTTTTTTTTACGAAGTAATTTTTTTTTATTCGTACCATATATATTTACATTATATATTTTTTAAAAATATTTTACGTATCGAATGTCGATCTTTAGTGAATTTTTTTTTTTTTTTTTTTTTTTCGCGCGAAGTGACGCTGGGGGCATACATTTTTGTTTGTATCTCCTCATGTTTTACGCATACGATTTTATGACCATCGGATTTCCCCGAATGGCAATCAGAGCCTCGAAAGCGTAACCACGCGCGTGTTTCAAAGGTTAACATGAATAAAGCTTTGAAAACGCGGCTCGACTTGAGATTTAATTTCTCAGATTATAATGAAATCGCGTTTTGTATGCTGCGGCTATCTTCGAACGTTTTCACATACATTGCATATATAAACGCAATTAAATTTTTTTTATTTTTACAAACTTCGCGAAAAAAAAAAAAAAAAAAAAAAAAAAATTTTACCGAATTACCGATTCTTAACGACGATAGCGAAAAGTATGAATTTATCGGTAAATAGCCGTTTTGTTGTTCGGCAATTGCGTTTTCGCTGTGACAAAAGAAAAGTTAACCGAAGCCAATAGGAGGCGTTGAGCGGTGTGGAGATCTCGTAATGAGAAAGAAGGAATGAAAGAAAAAAAAGAGAGTAGGCTGTCGCGCCGGTTCGCCCCGTTGCCCCGAGAGTTTCATCACGCGAGTGAAATCCTATCCGAAAGTTGGCACCACTTTGCATAGCCCCGCCGCGCGCCGACACCGGGCAAAAGAACGCTGTATCAGCTCTCTCGTGCTGCTGCTGCTGTCTTTCCGTGTTTCCCCGGTATGTCGTCCACTACGCGATGCCGCTCTACTTCCCCTATTGTTTTTTTTTTCCCTGTATTCATATAAATATTTATCGCTACACCTTTGATATTTCCGTCAACGAGCGGTAATAATCAATATCGTTTCTTTATTTTTCTCGAACGAATTTAATCGTTTTAACGGACGTTGATTCCATACATTATCGATGAACATTTTTCATTCATTTTTTTCATCATGAAATTTTGTTTTTTTTTTTAAATGGCTGAATATTTTTTACGAAAAAAAAAAAAAAAAAATCTTATTTACTCCGATGATTAAAATCGATACATAGCCTCGTAATATGAAATCATGAATTTTCGTACAATTTTTCAACGATCGACAAATTACAGTTAAATTTCTCGATAAAAGATTCGTTTTAGTCTCGAAAAAAAAAAAAAAAAAAAAAAAAAAACTTCGAAAGATCTCACACGCGAATCTCGAATGATTAAACGTATGAAAAATATATCAGAAACGCCTCTCGAATGAGAATAACGAGGTCAATGCACCTCAAGCGTTCGAGAGTTATTATAACCGCAATACGGACGCACACACGCGCACACGAAAGGCATTTTGTCACGTGGCAGGCAGCAACGTAATAATAACGTTGCTTCTGAAACGCGTCTTACCGCTGGCGATACTGACATAGTTATATTTACGATGTGTAAGTAGATACATATACACAATGATCACGCTGAACGGGCGGCTGGGGGGTGGGAGGGGAGGTTCTCACGTGTACACACATATTTATGTCTCTACGATGTCCCCGGCGTTGCGAGTCTCGATCTCATGGCAGTCGCCGCTTCTGCTCGGCTAATATTGCCGACAAAGGCCGTGAGGAAAGTTCTCTTTCGTAAATGGCCGAGTGACCGACAGGCCGGTGCGCTGCTCAGCGACCGCTCGTCGTCCCCCGGTCGGTAGGTTACTTCGAGCGTTGGGTGGAAGAGGTGGTGGTGGTCGTCGTCGTCGTAGTCGTCGTCGTCGTGGCGCGTATGAGTTACGTAAACCCGGCGTTTGTTGCACAATAATCGACTTCTATAAATAACTCGTGTATCGCATGCTGGTATATAGAGCTTATAACGCCAAGCAGCAACCACTCGCTCGGGGACTCTCCTTGTTTACATCTTTTCATCATCGCGACAGCGCACTGCACGCTGATCCACTTCACACCTCTCCGCTCTCTCACCCCTCCAAACCCTTCATTTTATCCCTATTCTTCGTCCATCTATCGAAAATGCTGCGATCGAAATTTCCTGAACGTTTTGTTTCAACTTTGGATAGACGGAAATTCGGAGTTCACGAGGATTTCTGTAGAGACGATGTTACGATTTGTTTTTTTTTTTTTTTTTTTTTTTTTTTTCATGGAATCGTTTGGTTTTTTATAAAATTATTAGTTATATTGTAGGGAAACAATTATTTAGTAACGAAAAAATAAAGATTAACGTTTTTTTTTTTTTTTTTTTTTTTTTTTTTTTTTTTTTTTTTTTTTTTTTTTTTTTTTTTTTTTTTTTTTTTTTTTTTTTTTACGGCGCCGTTGGGGACTTTGAAAAATTACGTGAATTCGTTATGTTAATATCGAAGTGACGAAGACGGGGATTTTTTTAATTTAATGCGTTTTTTTTTTTACTATTTTTTCACTGCACGTTCGGAAACACTGAGATTCCGTAGTTCACGCGACTGCGATGACACCGAAGTATCGTAATAGAGGTCGGAAAATGAACAAAGAGGAAGAGGTAGTGAACGCTGCTTCGGGCAAAGGGTATCGCGCAATTTTGTCTTTGGTTGTATGAAGCGTAAAATGAAATTATCGATGCACGCTACGTACCCGGTGTCTCGACTTGACCCGTATTTCTCGTCAACTTCCGACAAAGCTTTGCGAGTTTTCCCACCGATGATTATAGACGCGCAGCTTTATCTTTATCACAATGTTAGCTTTCGATAATTAATACGCGCGTTGTTCAAAACATTCAGATAAGACAATCGTGAAAATCGTGAATTACTCCGAAAAAAAAAAAAAAAATTAAAAAAAAAAAATTCTCGAAAAAATGATTTTTTAAAAACAACGAAATATAATATAAAAAATCTCATCGAAAAATCGAGAAAATCAATTACAATATTTTTTGATAAACTCTTCCGATATTTTAGAGTATTTCGTAAAGAGGTTATAAAAATGGATGTGTAGCATGGAATTTTTAACATCTCGTGAAAACAAAAAAAGAATAAAAAGTCGATTCAATGCACAACGAAGAGAAGAAGATACGTGCAGTGTAAACATTAGATAGCGGAATTAGTAACACATTTATCAATTTGGAGAATTCTCTGTTACCTGTAGCTGTGTCTGTTTACTCTGTGTCGGTTGATAAGAGAACAGGTATCTGAATCGGCGCAGCAGTGACTTATCTCGCGTGAGTCCTCATCTTCACCCGTTCCCCTATCTATAAGGACAGAGCGCGTCATCGTATTATCAATATACTCAATTATCATTGACGTTGTGTGCGCAATTATAAAAAATTTATAAAGACGGCATTTTCAATTTATTTCCTCTATTAATTTCGTAATGTAACGTTAACTCCATTAGTTACATATAGACATGCATATTTTTTTTACATTAACATTTTTTTTTAACATTTTTTTTTTTTTTTTTTGAGTATTTGTCAATACTGCATTTGTAACATTGCAAACGCATTTGCAATTGTAAAAATTGTTGTAATTGTTCGAGTACTTGTCAACATAGACAAATACTCGAAAAAAAAAAAAAAAAAAAAAATGTAAAAAAAAATGTTAATCAACAACAATGACAAAAGATTTTTCGATATTTTTAAATTTTTTAATTAATTAAATTAATTTTTAAATTTTGTCAATGTTGATAAACATTGACAAAAAAAAAAAAATGTAAAAAAAAATGTTAATGTTAAATGTTAAATGTGTGTTAATATTTTTTAATGTTAAAAAATAATGAGAGCGATGCCCTTAGCAGCTGGTTAAGCGTATCGAAGTATTCAAATACGTGGATTGTCGAGCGTCGTACGGCTTGTGAACTCCGGCACTACCACATCAATAAACGACTTTCCTTCTTTACCTTTCTATCTTAATGCGCAAAGTCAGGTACTCGAAGCTTTTGCCGAACTCCGAAAATAATTGATGCGCCTACCGCTCCACATTTTCACGTGACTTGAAAACTTTGATCGCGAAAAGTTATGAAAAATCGCGTGTTCCGGTTTATAAAGAATTCTTTTATTACGCAATCAATGCAGATGCTAAAAACATATGTAGAAAGTTTTTTTTTTTTTATTGCGGTGGTTTATACATTGAGTTCACGTAGTTAATATTTGGACGGTAAGTCGGGTTTTTTTTCGCCGATATACGCGTTCACCTGTCCGTCACATGGGGACAGGAATTTTTTTTTGTTGAATCGAGGCTATCGCAATTTAGTAGACTTTAAGTTTAAAAGTTCACGATATGTGTTCCCTGACCACTCTCAACGACGCAGCGCTCTGCATCGGCGATGCGATGGAGTATTTTTTTTTTTTTTTTTTTTTTTCACGCTATAGTTGCGTAGTATGGCAGAGGCGAGAGTTACAGAGAACCGTTTCGTTAATAACGACTAAAATAATATCTTCGGGTTTTTTTTTCTTCATATTATCATTATTATATACCCTTTGGCGTGTATTCGCGGTTTCTCCCGATTTAAGTTCGGAATTATTTCACGATGGCGCTGCGATAATAAACTTACAGATTATAAGAGAATAATGACAATCGTAAAATACAAAAAAAATTATTGAATAATAACAGTTAACACGGACGCGATATAGTTTAACAATAATAAAAAAATTAAAAAATATGGAATCTCTTTACAAATAATTAGTGTCGCTGTAAGTAAGGAGAGTGTGCGGTTATATTTTTAGTAAAAAATGAGATTCAGGAAGAATTTTAAATACTTCTTTAATATGGCATTATATTCTGTAAAAAAATTAACTACATAGAAAGTGTTATGAACATTAATTGTGCATAATAATAATGCTAATAAGTTATTAACAAAATTGAAAAAAAAAAAAAAAAAAAAAAAAAAAAAAAAAAAATTTTTAAAAAAACCATTCGGCAACCGAAGGTTTTTTTTATTATTATTTATTATTCTTTAAGAGAAAATTTTATTTTTAAACTAATTTTTTAATGAATTTTTGGAATTATTATTACGAAAAACAAATGTTCATAGCACCTTCTCTACGGTTGAAATTTTTCAGATTTTTATCCCGTGTCGAAGTATTCGAAATTTTCTCTGAATCTCACGATTCACTCTCCTTAAATCCTCAAATTATCGAGATAATTGATAGATCGATCGCGATGTAGCGATATTTCGTCTAATTAATAAATCGACGCCAATCGCGAAA
The DNA here is from genome assembly GCA_934046635.1 of Buathra laborator. Taxonomy (NCBI): domain Eukaryota; kingdom Metazoa; phylum Arthropoda; class Insecta; order Hymenoptera; family Ichneumonidae; genus Buathra; species Buathra laborator. The sequence goes on along the minus strand of OW203895.1, from coordinate 16,985,040 downwards.
CAGTTGTAATACTTCTGTGTGTCCGAAGGACGCAATTGCGCAGCGTGTGTATTGTAAGGTTGTTGGTCTTGTGTTGTATATTATCAACAGTCCTCTTCTATAGAACGTCGAGGTTACTACGCCTCGCGTGCAGCGTCGTCTCTTGGTCGCGGTCGTTATAAGTTTACACGTACATATAGCCCCCCAACATGATACATTGTGCTATATAACGAAGTAGTGGTACTATAGTGAAGAGGGGGGACGACAGACCGCAAGCGTGTATAACATATTACGTAGTAAAACGAGGAGGAGCACTGTAGGTGGAAGAAGGATGGAAGGGAAGGAGAAGGGGGGGAGAGTGGAAGAGTAAAACGTCGTGGCGTGCATCGAGCAATGTACTGCGCACGTCGACGTGTCCACGTCGACGTTGGACTCTCGCGGAAAAAAAAAAAAAAACTTATGCACTTTGCCGGCCTCGTCTAGGAATGGGCTTAACACCTGCTGCCCCGCTGCTTAACATTTAACAATCTTGTTAGTTGACACGCGTACATTTGTATACTCCATCGAGAATGTTGTCTCGTATTTTTTTTTTTTTTTTTTTTTTTTTTTTTTTTTTTTTTAACTATTATATTAGTACAATGATGCAATCCGGGAAATCCCACTGGTAAACTCCGAACGTCGAACGCGATTGGCTCCGATATTTTGCATCGTAACATTTGTATCGCGATGTATCACAGCGTAATATGTTGGATTCGCTATACAATCGACTGCGCGTTCGTGTTAATGAAATCGTAAAAAAAATAAAAAATAAAAGAAAAATTCTATTTTTATTATCGCGTAATAACGTGTTGAATTTTTTCGAAAACAAAAATACTCCGAAAAGTAAAAATAATATTTTCTGAACGCTTCGATTATTGCACGAACGTCGAAATAACGAGTTACGTGTCTTTGTCGGTGATCGCACCGGATGCATCGCAGCTGGTAATTCCGTGTCCCGCAAACCGTTATCGCGTGATCTTCTGCAGTATATATATACCACTGGGTACAGCAGTTCTTATCGGTGAACATTTCGTCTCGTGAGCGCTTCCACTCGATTTTCCTTCTGCTTGAGATAATGCGAAAAGATCCCCTCCTCTCCTCGTCGGTAACATACGCTGTTCAATGCACTTCTCTCGAAAGTATCGAAACTTTCATATCGAATATTATAAAAATTTTATTTTACTGCGTCCAGTAGCCAAGAAAAAAAATTAAATTGCAATATAGTTTTCATTATTCATGGCGATATTTCGCGTGTTCTTAATTCGAGGGTCGAACTCTCGCGGCTCGCGTGATCCGGTGCAACGGCCCGCCACCCAACGTCCAGGAGAACTCGATTCCGACAATTTTCTTACGCGACACGTTTCCTGCATTTGCTTTCCGTATAATTTTTCTCTTACGATACTTTTTTTCTGGCATCGTACTATTCATTTTTTTTTTTTTTTTTTTCATAACTTTCGGTTTTTTTTTTTTTTTTTTTTTCTGACATTAATATTACGATCGATGAGATATTTTGGGCAATTAATGATAATCGTAACCTTCACCGATGCATGAATGAATGAATACATCGCGATTCCGTTCGGTCGTCGGCCCCTCTTCGTTCGAATCGAGAAGCGATCTTTCGACTCTTTTTTTTTTTTTTTTTTTTTTTTTTTTCCGTACGTTCTCTCGCTGCTGTTGGATAAGTTTGGGATAAAAATAGCCTGAAGGCCAGCTGCTCAGTCGCGTGTTCCTGTATTAACAGTGTATGAGGCAAAACTATCGAGAAAGAGAGATTATAACAGCTGTGGTGTTCGGAATTTACATTGATGGAGTATAGGAAAATCTTTGATGCTTCAGCTATATATCCGAGCAAAAAAAAGGAACGGAGTCTCATTCGCAAACCGCGCGTTTTTATTTTCTCACTCGTGTGATGTTCGCCTCTTCGTCTCAACCGACAATCGGCTTCGCTTCCTCCAGCCGCCGCCAGACAGCAGACAACAATGCACTCTCTTTATGACCTGTGTGTGTTGTACTTGGTGGGCGCTCGCTGAAGGATTACCGTCCGAAAACTGCAATGCGGTGTGCTAACCTCGATTCTCACATCCGCTTCGAGATATTGCGTTTTGTTACGTATAAAATAATATCGATTGCTCTATCGGAAAAGTGCCGATGGAACCGATGGAATAATAACAATATTTTTCAACATTTCTCAACAACAATTTTTAAAAAATCATTTTAAGTATAAAATATAAAAAAAGTATTATATTATATTAAAATAATATTTTTAATTCAATATTATATTTATTTTTCGAATTATTTCGCGTATTTTTTTTTTTATCGATATATACATTTATTTTGACCGGTTTCGATGAATGGTTCTCAATAATATGTTTTTGAAAAATAAAAAAAAAATAAAAAAATAGATCGAATAATTTTATATTTAAAATGATTTTTTGTATAATTTTTTTTTTTTGTATGAATATATATTTAATTTGACCGGTTTAGACGAAAATATGTTTATTACTTCGTGATTCTCAGAAGTACTTTTTTCCTCAGCGAATACGCGTTTCTTCTGTATTTCGTTTCGTTGAAAATTCGAAGGCCGCGGCAGGCAACCAGGCAATTCGTCGGGTTTCGCGTTACCGTCGAAAATCCTCTTCGTTCTCTCTTGAAATTCTACCTGAAACGAAATTCGTGGCGAGGGGGGAGGGAACGTTGGGTACGCGGAGGCTGCGCTTCTGTCGTACCTTCGTCATCCTTATTTTGTCGAGGGATTTGCGCCTTTATCCATCCGTCGCATTGTATACCTGACCCTTCCAAAAGCTTCGAGTCGAAAATTTCAACAATAATGAAAAAAAATCTCTCCGAAATGGTTTCTCCGCGTATAACTACGTTTGAAAAAAAAAAAAAAAAAAAAAAAGAAAATCGCGAAAACGAGAAATTCGTTCTCTCTTCCACGACGATTATTCGACGTTTTTGTATTGTGTCGTCAGAGAAGGTTTTGTGCTAAAATTGTGGTATGCAAAAAAAAAAAAAAATGTATTCCGTTACATAGTGAAATACGCACGATAATGCTAAAGTCGCACGGGTTCGGTACTGAATACGTTGATTTCGGGGTTAAAATACATCGCGGAAATTTTTGGATAGCCAAAGGTCTCCCCTCGAAGGTGCCAATATTTCGTCTTCGATGAGTCGATTCGTCTGATCGTTCGGTGGACACGTGGCTAACACACGAGGCACAAGGATACGAAACGAAAAAAATATGTATAAAGAGAGAGAAAGAGAGAGGGGGAAGGGGGTGAGAGAGAGAGAAAGACAAAAAACGAAAGAGGGAGAGAAGAGTCATCTGCGTTACTTCGAGAGGGGCGCGCCGATGCCAGGCGTCGTCTTGCGTCACCGCTATCCATTCGTCGTCTCTAAATATATATGCCCAGCCGTTCCGAAATTCTCTTCCTCTTTCTTTCTTTCCTTCTCTTGTTCCCCGCCGAATTTTTATGCCGCGTTACGATATTTACCAACTGCTATTTACCCATTTTCGGGTTTTTTCGTCTTTCGCATCTTTCGTCTGCATCTTTCGACTCTAATCGACGACACGACTTTTCGTCTCTCGTAAAAACTGAGTGCCGAGAAGATTAAAACTTTTTCGCTGGTTGATGTATCCTTAGTTCTTATTGCGCTAAAACGTTAAATAAATATTTTTCAAAAAATTGATACTTTTTCCCGAAAACATATTTTGGCTAATTATAAAATTAAAAAAATATAATAATATTAATACTCATAATAATACATTATTTTTATTATTAATATTGAGATTATTGTAAAATGAATATTATATTTGTTCAAAAATCTAAAATAAAATTTTCAAAATCACACGATTCATATTTTATAAACGATCGATTTGCGTTCAGCGTAATGTCAATTGGTTCGGTTAATTTTCTTTAATCAGTCTACTGTCGCGCAATGTTTGCCAAAACCGAAATAAATTTCAATTCTACGACAGACTCTTTCTACACCATTCACAATCTTCCAGTTCGGTTGAGCGAACAATGAGAATAGAAAGAAGGAATGAACGCGCGAAAGAAATAAAGACGAAGAGAGAGGAACGGACAGTAGGCAGAGGAAGCCGCGGTAGCGCCGACGTCGGTCGCGAAGCAGTGATTCGATTCCCAGCGTTTCACCGCGGCTTTGAAGTCTGTATTCCGCCTCCCTATACATTTTGCTTCTTCTTCGGTCGATGCAACTTCTCCCTTCCATCGTTCTGCCGACGACAGCTTCATTTATCGCACAATTCCCACCGGATATTATCGCTACTGCTATAATACCTGACGTCGTCCACCTTCATTTCATCTTTGAGACTTGTATTTCAACGCGAAAAATCAAAATAGCGCCATTTTTTCGCTACATATCGATATAATTTATCGACTAAATCGAATACAAGACTACGTCTCAAAAATAAAAAAAAAATGAAAAATTATTTCAAAATAATAATAATAATCATAATTATTATTATTATATTGTTTTTTTTTCTTAATTTTTAATAATAACAACGATACAATTTTATCAAATCTCATTAAAACATTACGAAAAATGTTAAGTATTAACAATATTTAAAATTTTTCGTGATTTTTGTTACTCCAAATTTGAAAAAAATTACTGATTGCACTGATAAAATATCACATTTACGAAATTTTATTAATATTAATTGCAACGTTTCGTAACGTTTTTATGAAACCTAATAAAATTGCATCATTATTATTATTAAAAATTAAAAATTAAAAAATGATATAATAATAATATATTATTTTTCGAATTTTTTTTTTTTTTCATTTTTACGAAATTTCCAAGTTTCGGCGCACGTGCGACGCGGACTGATTCTGTGTCCCTCGGCCGGCTGCAGCGATTTGCGCGGATGTGTGTATAGGATCGGGTGCCATCGTGTATATATAGCATACTCGACGAGGGTGAAGAATTCTGTGGCTCGTGTGTGGAACGCAACGAAAACCAGAGCCCTTTTTTCTCCCTCTTCTTTATTTCGTACGGAAAATACAACAAGGGACGCGGCTCTCTTCGGAGCTTTCTACCCTCTGCGATGGTGAAAATAACATCGGGGAACGCGTAGTCGCGCGTAGAACCGTAACGCCCACCCAATTCCCCCCCCGAAGGGTGTGCGTACCGGTACGCACGCGGTGGCATTAGTATAGCAATGAATAACGCATAGTGTGTAGAAGAAGAGACGAGCAGAGAGGAAAAGAGAGAAGCCGTCGAGGCGATTCGCAGCCGGCGAACCTGAACTTCGACTCCGGACGAGGCGGGAGAGTCCCGCGCTCTCGTGGCCTTGAAGGCCCCGCGCTATTATACAGGGTGACTCGGAAATTGTGTTCTCCTGTTCGCGTTCCCTTCTCCAGAACCTTTTAACGGACACATTCACGGTGGACAACATATTTGAATTAAAAATACATACGTTAAATTCGTTCCGAAGTATATTTTTCATCATTATTTTACTACCGCGACATTGAAAAAATTATATTTTTCCAATTTTTTATCGTATTTTTTTTTTTTTTTTTTTTTACATTTTTAACTCCACGTGTCATTCGGGATTCTCTCATCGAGTCTTTCCTTTCACGCTTCGTTATTACGAAAAAAAAAAACTTTTTATCGACTATTGAACGGAAATTCTCTTCCACTCGCTATTTGTATTAGCGATCTGTATATATATATATATATATACATAAACATACGCGAAGAACCAACAGGCAGTTTCTCTTCTCCATCGGCTTCCGTTGAAAATCTAAAAATAACATTATTCACCCGCGAGATAGAAAGAGAGAGTAACTCCAATCGATAATACTTCTATAGATCGTGCCGCGGTCTTCTTCGCTGCTATCCTATTGCCTGCAGACATCAAACAGTCACGATAGGTATCTCCGTACTCTATATTTACCAAAACATTGCGTAACATTGCGTATATTGCGAACAACGACATTGCGAAACGCCGTTTGTTTGCATTAAAAAAAATAGACGAGTTTTTTTTTTTCGCTCCTTTACGCAGGCGGTGTATGAAAATAATTGGAAAAATTACGATTTTAATTATAATTTCTTCGAATCGGCGTGAAACATTTTTTCAAACAGCGTCACTTGACTTATTCAAAGGTCGATTCGTTGCTCGAGCAAAAAAAAAAAAAACGCTTTTTTTTCCGCGTTTATCAAGGACACCTTTCAACTCCGGATAAAACAGCTGTTTAATTCGTTTACAGCGCGCGAAAAAAATCCATTGAAATATATATGTTTCGTAATATTTTTTCGCGACCCCTCGATGTGACCCCAAAAAGATGATCAATCGTACCCTTGCGTCATGTTTTTTTTTTCTTTTCGTTTTTCATCGTCATGTTAAAGCCGAAAAAATGCTTCGGAAACTACGTAAAAAATGCTATCGCGTATATTTTTTTCCCCCATAACTAATGCGGGACACCCGGATTTCCCCGATTTTCATCGAAAATCGAATTTATCGCAGTCTAAAAATGCCCAACATCGTGATATTTCACAAAGTAAAACTGTAAATGTTTGAAATATTACGATCGCGAGATTCCGCAAAACGAAGCATTTCGATGACGATAAATAATTTTTTTTTTTCAAGATATCCGCGCGATTTGTACAATTGCGTACGATGACGTAATATTTTCGGAAAAATATGATACTTGTAATATTCACTTTTTATCGTACAATACACAATTTTTCGGGTAAAAAGGGATAAGAAAGCCAAAGTGCTTCACCGTAGTCGCGTTTTAGTATGAAAAATAAAAATAAAAATGAAATAATAGCTTTTCGCAAAGTGCTGTAAGCGCTACGACGTTGACTCCTCTCTCCTCCGCCACTGTAAACGCTCGTACCGCGCGGAAACGTATGGGCTATGAGGCCGGCAGAGAGCTCGAACACAGCTGATACGCTGACGGAGATAGCGAGGCCCGCCGTAGCCGCGCCGCGCCGCACCGCGCGCGCGAGAAGGCACCGGTAACAACCAGCTGAGTGGCGCCAGCCATCAGCTGTTGGTGACTCACGCGACCGAGAGAGCGAGGGCCGCGTGCTGTGGTGCACAGCGCGGTACATATACACATATATACATCGTAGTCACAAATCCATACAGAAACAGAGAGAAACACACGAACGTTCCGACGCCGGGTTGGCGCGTTGCTCGACTCGGCTTAGCATTCTCTATGCTCAGGTCGCCGCGTTTGTCGGTGTGTGTGTCCGCCGGCCTCTCGATCTCACACTGTAGACGCGAGCGCCGAATCCCACCGAACGCGAATACTATATTTCTTCGCTATGTATACGACTTTTACATATATACATGTAAACGGTGCACCGAATAAATTGGGTATAATGCCAAACGAGCCGAATACATTGGGGATTCCAATGGTTTTTTTCAGCTCGACTCGTTTCTCCATTCTCCCACATCGCGCGTTTCGCTCGTCGAGTTACGACGGTAAGGCTGATGTCATAGAATGTGTAATCCCCGTCCGATAAAACGACGTCTTACATCAAACGATAATTCAAATTTTTTAACTAAATCATCAATATTTTCGACCGAAAAAAAACAAAACGCTTCAAAGAATGTATTAAAAAAAATTTAAGTCTAAATTCGTATTTACGACAAATTTTTTTTATTTTCTCGTTTTTTGAAAAAAATTAAAACTCAACAATTTTTTTAATTTGCTATATTTTAAATGTTTCTTTCATTCAGAAAAGTAAAATTGAAAAAAAAAAAAAAAAAAAAAAAAAAAAATTTGGAGCCAAATATTTTTTGGCACAAAATGTTTAACTCTCGTGTTTCCGTTATACTTAAATTTCATACGAGATGTAAAATCGCGAGACGAGTGAAATTGGAGTAAAAAAAAATGTTTTAAAACTAAATATCAGCGGAGACTCTCGTCCCCAGCTGTTGGGTATATTTCAGCGTCGACGATGGATCTTGTCGTCATAGTGTATAGTATAGCGTTGTAGTATGTTACACTCCACACGTTTCGCTCCTCATCGCGGCCTATGTATACATTACGTAGACTATACGATCGGACGGTATTCGTCGCGCCTATAATACGAACATCTTTCGTTTCGTATATAATTATATAGTTCTATACGTTCTCTATGTAGAGTTCGTCTGCACCCAATAATGTGTATATAGCGTCGAGACCCGGGTGTACGTGCACCCGGCTCCCCCGAGGAACGAAACGAGGTTTGTCGTCTCCGCCTTTACTCGCTCTCGTTCCGCGTTGTACAGTACGCGTGATACCTGTGTCGTCGGCTAAACGACAAAAGGGCCGTAATTTTCATAGCTATAACTACGAATTACGCTTTTCGATTTTCATCGTCTCGTATAACAGTTGAAAAAATGCTTCGGAAACTACGTATAGCACGTGTAGTAAGCGCGATACCTGTGTCGTTGGACAAACGATAAAATAGCCGTAATTTTCGTAGTCATAGCTACGCATTTACGCTTTTCGTTTCTCATCGTCCCGTATAACAGTTGAAAAAAATGCTTCGGAAACTACGAATACTACGTATAGTACGCTGTGTCGTCAGCCAAACGACAAAAGGGCCGTAATTTCCGTCGCCATAACTCCGCATTTACGCCTTTACGTTATTTAGTAGTCGACGTGCCTACGTGACGTCTGGTTGCAATATACTTAATGTAGAACGAGACGTCGCGTCGAGCCGCACCGGTGGCGGCCGCCGAAACGGAGAAAGTGCGCTTGTGCACTTCGTTTTTCATATCACACTTACGATCATCCGATCAGACTTGACGATCTTATCGGAGGGAAAGGGGTGTACAGGGATACTCGTGATTGCCGGTACTCGCATGTCAGCTTATCTGCGATCGAATTTTACACAGTCAAAGCGTAAACCCAAAATCGCATTTCGCGCTAAAAAAGAATTTATTTATCTTCTTCATAATTATTTATAATTCATTAAGATTTCATCGATAAAACAAAAAAAACTTGTTTTCATTTATTTATTTACGAGAATAATTTTTTTACATAGAATTTAAACGATGAAATCTTAATTAATGTAATTATTGATAAAATAAACAAAACTTTTTTTTTTTTTCGTAAATTATTATAATTTGAAGGTGAAAATAAAAAGTTGAGTCGAATTACCCAAACAAATTTGATATGCGGCGTAAAAGGCGTTAAACAGGTCATCCCTGCGATAAAAATCATTTCGCACGGAACGTCGTCGCAAATGCGTGCGTTTCGCGTATAGATATTCCCCTCAATTTTTTCGCGGAAGGCCGGTCCCCTTTTTTCTATTATTATTATCACTCTCCCACTCTTTGAGTGCTAATTAACATAGAAATACCACTGTCTGGTGGCTCGTTCGGTCTTCGTCGCCGCCCGTCGACCCGGGCGAACGGAAGAAGGGTTGAAAAGGTAACCATCCGCAGCGACCTACTTCTCTGTCTGTCCTTATTCTCATTTCTCTTTGTTGATCCGAGCGCCGGGGCCTCACGATATTCCAGCACGTCTGGTATATATAGAGTATATATGAAGTATATATATGTATATAGTAACATCAGCTAAAGCCAGAAGTGCCCGCAGTCGAAGCACAGCGGGTTATCCGACGAGAACGGACTGACGTCACGACACGGAACGAACCCGAGTGAGGCGACCGACTGACCGACCAGCCGGTGAACTACTCAGTCACTCCCAGCTGTGTTCCCGAGCTTCCGGTGCGCGTATAAATATACAGATAGTCATATTATTATTAGCCAAATCAGCTGATCCACGAAATTATAGCCCGGTATTCAATATCTCCGTCACAAACCACATCAATGCTTTCCATATAGTATTTGCGGCGAGAATCAAACGCGAATTACCCTCCCGCGCTCGCCGCCGGACACGAGGAATTGGAAAATTGCGATAATTTCCCTTCATCGCGGATCTTCTCACACCAATCGAGAGCCACCATCGCGATACGAGTCACGATTATCCTCGTCTTATCCATGTATTCTTGAATTGTTTTCATTGACTCTAATTACGAAATCCTTCAGAAAAAAAATATATTATTATTATTAGTAAATAAAATAAAAATTATTCAATCATTGCGATTTTTGCTGTAAATTATTTATTGTTAATGAAAATAATACGAAAAATTATTGAATCATTAAATTGATTTAATTTCACGGAGCAATTTGTTAAATACGTCAGAATTTGTTTAATTAATTTTTTTTTTTAATTATCAACGATTTTTGCTCAGCAGATTTTATGAGGATTTTTTGCAATTAATTAGCAATGTGAGTGATGAATCTCTTCTTCGTGCGATATATCGCACCGACCCTCTTCTACTTTTCCCCCCGAAGACTCGCGCGTGAAGATAAAGAGTCTCTGTATCATTGTGTTTCTCGCGCCCACTGTAGAACGCGCTGTTCTTCATCGTTGAGGGCGAATTATCGTTTCTCGCGGAGTTGATCGGTACTTATACCGCGGAATATCGCTCGCCTTTCATTCACATATCGATGATTCTCGCGGCGGTGTTATCTGTGAAAATACGATTGAAGTTTCGATGATGTATTATAAATTAAAATTTACAGAAGTACCGACGACGTTGGATTCTGAGAACAGCTCGAGTTACGATAATTATTGTTACACTATATTCTTTAATGGAGTCGACATTCCCTTTCGTCGGCGTGCATAAGCCAAAGTCCATTCTTCTTATCAAATTATGTTTACGCAGCGCTAACGCTGTCGGCCTCGACGTTTTTTTTCAGTCTTTCATTCCTTCGGTTTCTTTTCATAACCATATCATATCTTATATTATATTTATACATATATAAATATATATATCGTATTTTCACACTCGCGATTTTACTCGCTATATCGTGAATCGCTCATTTGAATGAATTTCTTATCTGTTGAGCCGCAAAGTTATTGTTAGTAACGTCCAACGCAGATCCGGTGTTTTACGCATTTATTTCAGTCGCGTTTTATATTATTCCAGCGCTATTTTTACGCTTCAATGTGCTCCTTTTTCGAAAAAAAAAAAAAAAAAAATGTTCTCTATCACTTTAAAAAACGAAAAAAAAAAAAAGAATAATATTTACTATAATTTTTTTCTTTTTTTACGTATAAAAAAAATTGTCCAATGCGATCTTTTAAACATTTCTGAATGCACGAACTCTGCACATTTCTCAAAGCTTTGTTAATGTTTTTTTTTTTTTTTTTTTTCTTCATCGTGTTTACTTTTCGTGACGAAAGCCCCGTAGTCCATGAATTCTCAACGGAGCAAGAAAAGTGAAGGAGAAAGATAGAAAACGGAAGGTCACGGCCCTTCTTTGCTGACTCATCGCATCTCCCACACGCTGGATTCGAGTTTTCTCCCTCGTCTTTATTTTTTCTTTCATTTTTTTCTTCCTCTTCCTCTCCTCCCGACACTCCCGTTAGCGTCTCTTTCAACTTCGGTTCATCCGTAACACGGCCAGCTGTTCGTAGAATTTTCATCGGCATCCTCTCGCACTCTCGTTCTTTCCCGTTCATTATTTCTCGTAGGGGTTTCACTGAAAATACTTTTTGCTCCAAAATAGATGTCTCGAATACTTCGATGTTTTCATTCAACGACGGAATGAAACCCCCTCTCGTTTCTATACAGTACAGAAATAGGATTCACATATATATTTGGATATGGAAACTCTGCGGTGACCCACTTTTTCGAACTTTTTTTTTGTCGTTATTCATTCCGCTTATTCATTACGGTATTAAAAAAAAAAAAAAATTAAAAATTATTCATTATACAATGAGTCGACACACTATTTATAATCCATCGACTGTACCCAACGCGGACGGATTAAGTCGATGAAATACGGATTTATATTATTCCAACGCTGCCGCCGCCGGTACTCCTCGGCCTTCGCTTTCGCTTTCCTCTCCGTGAGTACTTCAGACTGTTCGATACTCCTTCGTTTGCCAATACGAATCTTTAATGCCGATAAGGAAATAACTACTCTTACGAGCACATAGCTTGACGGCGTTACTCTTGTTGTATCGCACACGATACGCCGATTAAACCTTCGACGCAGTTTGAAACGTTTGCTTGGGATCCGAGAGAGACTCGATCGCGAATAACAGTCTCGATTATTCTGCACTCGAAGACTATTGAGACACTATGGGCGCCTTTATCCTTCGATCTTCTCCAAGGCTGAGAAATATATTTTATAAAAATTGAATCTTTCGATATCTCTCTTCAACATTTCATTTTTTCGCTAAAATCGAAATTAAACATTTTTTTTTAACCGTAATTCCGATTTAAAGTATAGAATCAGTAAAAAAATATAAAAAAAAAACAAAAATTGCAAAAAAAAAAAAGAAAGTTTTTTCTAATAACGTTTCTGATAAAATTTTCGTGATTTTCGTTTTCTTTTAAATTTGAAAAAAGAAAAAAAAAAAAAATGTTTACAATTTCTCTGCAATTAATTACAACAAAAATGATTCATAAAAAAAAAAATGTCGCAAAAAAAATTTTTTTTTCTAATAACTTTTCTAATAAAATTTTCGTGATTTTCGTTTTTTTTTTTTAGATTTGAAAAAAAAAAAAAAAAAAAACAATTATAATTTGCCTGCAAGTAATTAAATCAAAAATGTTGATCATGACTTAGAAGAAAACGCGAAAGGTTCCGACAGACGAAAAGCTTAACTCTCGTTTTATCGATGTGAAATTGGGGTTAACGGGGAGGTAACTCTTGCGGCTTTTGCGACGCTCTACATTATGTTATGTAAACAACGGATTGCATACAGAGAGAGAAACAGTGACGCTTACATGCTTTATACTCGAACAATGGGGGCCCCGCGCAAGCAGCAAACCAATGTGTATATATGTAGTACACATATAGGCGAGAGAATTATGTGTTGCGCGTTATTGTAACTGAGAGAACACGTGGGGATTTACGAGGTTGACGCGAACCGGAATTATACAATCGAAACCCGCTGGCTATGCTGACTTAGAGTTTCGTTATTCTTTGCCACTGTTCCACCGATATTGCCGCTGGCGAACTCGGTAGGGAGGTATTGTTTCAGTGACGAGAAAAAAAAAGAAAAAAAGAAAAATGAGGCGAATGAATGTAGGAAAATCATAAACACGAGAAACACACGAGTGATTGAACGCCTTCATTGTTCCGGAAATCATGAGATAGTCGAGTAATATTTGTACGATACAATTTATATAATTTCGGTTTATCTGAATACCTTTATCTGCACAATACACAAAAGCCGAGAGAAAGAGAATTTATCGATTTTTTCCGCAATATTACATTTTCGTAAATTTGTTTTCAATCAAAGAAAATACATTATTAACATAATTAATTATGAATTTTCCGGGGATTTGGACGATCATTGTTTTTAGACGAGTATTAAGCAATAATTTGGTCACGTGAATTGTATTGATATTCGAGAATAAAAAACAACGGATATTGCAATTTATAAACGTTAAAAAAAATGAAAAAAGAAAAGAATCACCGCAATAAAAGAATTTTTGTAAATTTTCACAGAAATTCGTTTCGAAAAATATTGTTCCGATACAATACCATTTTTAACACCGTAATACTAAAATATTTAATACTGCTTTGGTGTGTACAATACGCAAACGGGAAAAGAGAGTGAATACACTAATCTTTTTTTTTGTTCCCCAATGTTACGCGTTCGTATATTTTTGCGTTCGTACATTTTTCCATGCGCTCAAAATCTATTATTAAAGTAAACAATTATCAATTTTTCAACGATTCAAACAATCAATTCTTTTATCACGGATTTTCGTCCGCATCGCAATTCGAAAGCGCGTAAAAATATAATAAAAGCATTTTTGTGCAAATCTCACGGATCGGTGTTTCGAATTTTTTTTTAGTTTTTCAAAATTTCTACAGAAATTACAAGCGTTGGGAAAAATATTGTAAAATCAGATTCACCCTTCTTTCTCACTCCACCTTCCGCCATTGTGTATTTTTCTTCTTTTCATCTAATTAAATTACTCATAAATAATCATCTTATCCTTGAGAATGAAGACTATGTAGTATCCTGTGTCTGCGATAACTGCATAATCGTTATGACGTGAGACGTTGCTATACTCTTAGTCTCGAGAATTTTTCTCCGATCTTATAATTCTATCTCTCCTACGAATGTGTGTTTTCAATAATACGCGCGTTCGCACGCCCGCGCGAAAAACTGGCGTCGTCACGTCATTCTCGTAATTTCACGACGCACACGCTTTACACTCCCCCCGCGGGGGGCCTTTACCCGCAACCTCTTCCGCTATACATAATACAAAGCTTAATTTTGCGTAATGCACACGCGATCCAAGACGCGGCTCCAGAGCGAACTCAGCTCGATGCGTTTCGTGTTTGTTGTACAGTACAAGACGTATATACGTAAGAATAGTACCTGTTCACGTTGCCTCTACTACGATAGAAGCTTTTCATGAATGAAAACGCGCGCGCATTCCTCGTTATCCCTGCTTATGAATCGGAGGCGCGTCCCGCTACAATCGTTCACACCGTGATAACAGCTACGCTTCCAATTACACGCTCAGCGTGTATCCCATAATGTAGAACAGAATTTAATGCGTCAAATATATGCAACGCACGTGGTTTTTTTTTCTAAATAAATTTTTCAATTTTTTCCGTATTTTTTTCATTTTTTTCGGCCATTTTTCTGAAATATTAAGTTAGGATCGGTAGTGTTTTCCTTATTTATTCCTTATTATTCCACTGTATATACCATTCAGCGTTTTTACGGCTATTTCCTCCTAACATTCCCTATCCGCACTCAGCTAATCTACCTAACCATTCCTGCGCTTCCGCAGCTGACTTAGCTACACTGTACCGCATTTGCCGGGAACACGGAAAAACTGCGGAAAATCCGTGTCGGTACCGCCAGCCATATTCGACTGATTTTTCGGTATTTTTAGCACTTGCGGAAAGAGCAAAAAACACCAAAATCTCAGAAGAATGGGCTTCCCGTTCAATGATTGATGCGCCAGTCTGCGCGCGGCTAAGCGGTCACCCATCCGAGTACTGCCCGCGAACAAAGCTGCCTGACTGAAGCTGTAATCACCTGAGCCGCGCGCCAACCGCGCATCTACCGTTGTCGGTCTGAAAAATGATTATTCATATTGGAACTCTGATGAATTCTTGGTAAAACGGTCAATGATTGGAGAGCACGAAGTAGAGCCGTAATTATGGGACTCGTCCGGTTTTGCCTTTTTGACGTATACATTTAATTATCCCGTCTTTAAAGTCGTACCGGTATCAATATGTATACGCGTTTGGAGTTAATGAAAAAAAAAAAAAAAAAAAAAAAATATCGAATCGAGAACCCGGAGTCTCGCAACTTCCCACGATATAAAGGAGACCCGAAGCCTCCGTGGTCCGCGTTGCGCAAGCGAAATCCGACTACGCTTCGAGCAGCCGGGCGCTGGCTTTTGCCGCTCTTGATTATTCTTGAGGCTATATAGACACGTTGAAGAAGAAGAAGGTAGAGGTGAGAGAGCTCACGCGTACGTGGCAGTAGCAACGGCATTTATATAGCAAAAGCTTCAACCAATCCACTGCTCACTGCGGCATTGAGTTTGCGAGTGCACTCGCTCGCGCGATCGCGAACCAGCACCCGTTTTATTGCACGTATCCTCTCCGGTTGCTACTGGAATTCCGTGGTTTCCTGCCACCGCTCGCAGACTAACATGCGCATTGTCGCACACCGCAATCATATATTCGATTCGCTTTATGCATTCATTGTATCATTGTCTTCTTGCGGCCTCAAATTTTTATGTAAAAAAAATGATTTCTATATGTATAGATATCAACTCCATATCTCGTATTTATGGCAAAAAAAAAAAAAATTCATAAAATCTTTCGATAAATTTCGTAAAAATATCAACTAAAAAATTAATAATAAAAGTTGTTAAAAAATAAAATATTAATTTTTTTATTTTATATGAAATGATAATAATAATTTATTTATTAATTATTATTATTATTATTATTATTATTATTATTATTATTATTATTATTATTATTATTATTATTATTATTATTATTATTATTATTATTATTTAATGAAATTGAATTAATTTAAATTTGAATGTATGACACTTGTCCTTAAAAAAAAAATTATTTGTCGCTGATTAACGTTTAATTTCACGATTTGGCGAAACTTTACCGTGAGGCCGAGAGATTTCTTGAGAAAAGTGATATTTTTTTTTATCGATCAGAGTCGCATGTCTCGTCGGGTAAGGAAATAATAGGAAGGAGTGGTCGAAGGAAGAGAGAATCCGGTCGAGTCGAACCTTCTGGTTGTTCGATAAGGTGCTAGACGCTCCGATCAGTTGTGGAGAGTTGCGAAACCCGTGACCGCGGTCCCTCTCGTTCTTTCTCCGGTTCTTTCACTTCTTCTGTCGCACTCCCTGTCTCGTTCGTTCACTTTTGGTGTCTACACGCTCGACTGGCAATTCCCTTAAAAGCTCTTCTCTACTCTCGGTACGTGCGCGAGACAGCGATGGTTTTTCAAGTTCACCGAGAAAATAAAGAACGCGCGCTCGCGCCCCGGTGGCTCTCGCTATGTCCGAGAAGACCGCACGCTCGCTTCGCTTATCCGTTCATAAATCAAATATCCGCTGGTCCGTGTCTATACGGCGCTTCCTCAACTCACCATTCTCGACTATAGAATTCGTTTTTAGTTTTTTTTTCTTTTCTTTTTCTCCTGTCTTTCCTTTTACTACTATCACTCTTTATCAGACAATCTCTTATCTTCTCCGTTACTTCAACGTTCCTTTGATCATTCGACGGGTCAGATCTTTGTTTTCGATAAGAAACAAAAAACGATACCAATGAAAATTGGACATTACTTACTTCGTAACACGCTGCCGAGATGCCTTCGTGTGAAGAGAGATAAATACGAATTAACACGATAATGCGGTAATTCCGTAGGGCTATAGTTCGATCCGATAGTTTTATCGTAGTTGCATGCAGCAATTTCGCGTTAACACATGACGCTTCCGTCGATGTATTAACATTTCACAAGCGAAAATGTAATTCCCGCATCGAAATACACGTAAATCGCGAAATATATCTACAATATAATATTCACGCAAAATGATATATTGCTGATATATCCAATATATTTTTCACGCAAAATGATATATTGCTGATATATCCAATATATTTTTCACGCAAAATGATTTATTGTTGATATATTCAATATATTTTTCACGCAAAATGATATATTGCTGATATATTCAATATATTTTTCACCCAAAATGATATATTGCGAATATATTTCTGAAAATACAATTTTGTTATTACACTCCTTTTTCAGAAAGAAGTTTTAAAATTTTTGTAAAATTATTTTAATTTTATGATTTTTGGAGTAAAAAAAAATAATTCGTACGTAAGAGTTGAAGTTATACTACAGCTGATGTATCGTTGCGGAGGTCACAATACACAAAATCTGTAGTAATAGAATCTGCGGAAAAAAAATATTATTGTCGAAATTCGATGTATCTGAATGAAGTTTTGGTTATTTTTTAAAAAATTTCTTATCACCACGAATTCATACATAATGTCAATAATTTATCTTCCGAAAGACACTTCTAACTCACAGAAACGAAAAAAAAAAAAAAAAAAAAATTCACAGCACTCAAAAAAAAAAAAAAAACATTGCGATTGAAAATTATATTAATTTTCTAAATTTTTTTCCTCGTTAAATTTTTTTTAGTGGTGGTGAGACGATCGACGAGAATTCGGTGGCTGGAAGTATCGTATTAGCGGAGGTATCAGACACTCAGGAGCTGTTGGTTTCCGAACTAATTGTCGACAACAACAGCAGCGGTGGCAGTAGCAGTGGTACGCTACGAGGCGATACGAAACACGGTATAGTCCACGTGGTGAGCGGCGACAGCGAGGGAACGGTTGCGAGTTGCCGGTTGGTCCGACAAAACTCGACGCTAAGTGGCAGCCACAACGGTAGCGTCGGCCGGGTAACGCCGCGCAGTCACATGGAGCAGGAGAAGAGGATGCGGCGAGAAATCGCCAACAGCAACGAGCGACGTCGGATGCAGAGCATCAATGCGGGCTTTCAGTCGCTGAGAACATTGCTGCCACATCACGAGGGCGAAAAACTCTCTAAGGTAAGTGCCATCGACGTAATTCATTTCTCGTTTTTTTTTTTACTCATTTTTTTCTCGCAAATGCATGCCGGACTCGAAGATAAATCGTTGGCGTCGCAAAAAAAAAAAAAAAAAAAAAGTTTTACGAAAAAAAAAAAAAAAAAAAAAAAATATTCAAATTTAAAATTTCCACGAAATATTTAGGTACGAGAGACGGCATGCGTACAATTGGTCCTTTTTACGCTGCTCTCTTGAACCAATAATTTCGAATACTACGTGTTCCATTGCAGTTACTTATTATCGCATATATCGCAACGCGCGAGTTCTTCCTCCGAATGCATATACATATATACATATATATATAAGTACCGCAGAAATGTATAAATAGTATACAATGTAGAGATCCCGGTCACGCACGTCCCCCGGATATTCATAATACTCCGGCGATTTTGTACTTTGGCTTCCTGCGATTGCAAACGTATAATAATTGAGATAACGCCGAATACAACCTCGCAATCCGGCGGTAGTTCCTTTCATCGGTCTCGACAAAGTTGTAGAGAGATTGAATAATTTCGATGCCTCGCAAGTATCCACGAGACGTTATTGAAACTCATTTTTTTTTTTTTTTTTTTTTTTTTTTTTCACATTTACATACGCAACCCCTCATTTTCCCGACCCGTATCTGCTTGCTGTTTTCTTTTTTTTTTTTTTTTCATCTCGTATAGATACGAATCGTTAAAACAAAATTGCAATGTTGCGCTGTTGAACCAATGCGCGATACAAATATTTTGAAGTACGCATGGTAACAGTTCGCGATTGAAACGATTGCAAAATAAATTATAAATTCATGAAAAAAAAAAAAAAGTCGTGAAATAACATGCATCATGTAGATTTTTTTTTTTTTTTTTTCGTAATGGGATTTAATATATTCATAGAGACACATCGCTTCTACGTAAATACGGTGGGACTAAATACGTGATAAAAAAATTTCAAGTACGTATAGAAATCGCACCGTCGCTGAATGATTTTTCGTTAATTTTAATATACAATTTTTAAAATCCGAGTGTCGAGAAACGACTCGAATATTACGGTCAAATATTTGTCTCTGTGAACAGTAATCATCGTCATCGTGGTGTCTACATAAATCTTCATTTCGGAAGCCCCTCATTAATCATTTAACTATAAATAAGCACCGGGGATGCATGTTAGTCGGGAATAATGAATAGCGAAGGAACTTGTGAAGTGAAGGAAAGGAAAAGAGTCGAAAAAAAAAAAAAGATTATGAAAGGTCTTTGGATTCGTAGCGAAGGAAATGTACTACGAAGAGGTCAAAAGACCGCCATCCGGTAGGCGGGTGGGAGGGCGTTCGACGCGTTGACAATTTGTTGCCATCGCGTGCGAGTCTTTCGTAAATTCGTGGCACGTCGGTCGAATTTGCAACACGCGTTCCCCCGTCCGCGGCACCGCGCCCTGCCGCGTTGGTCGTATCACAGGAAATCGTAAATGTCCCGTGTGTACCGTGTATCGCAGGAGGATATGTGTGTCGAAGAGAGTGCGCGGTTAATGCCGTTCACGCAGAGGCAAACGAGAAAGGCGGATAAAGCCGATCGTCAGAGCGAAAGAAAAAGACGTACGCGTCGTCCCGGTGGTCACATGCGCTAATATACATCACCGCTTCGACTACCCATATCCATAGTAGGATTCGCGAAACCGTTCGCGAACGCGCGTGTTTTCTCGTGAACGATAATTCTCCGTTTGACCCATATACTTCGATCGCTCTTACCATTTTCAGTCGCGTTGCGACGAAAACTCCGAAAAAAAAAAAAAAAAAAAAAAAAAAAACATAACGGCGCAATGATGATGATGATGATGATGATGATTATGATGATGATGATGATGATGAAAGAAATATTATTTATAATAGATCGCGCGATACATGGAATTGCGGAATCCTTGATAAGATTTTTTTTTCCATTTGTTCAAATACAAAAATATGTAAAAATATACATATTTTAATGATTTTTTTTTAATTTGAAATATTAATTTTGTTAATTTCTATTTTTTTTTTTTATAAAAAAATTCTGTTTGTTTTTCGAAATTGCAAAGTTTGCCAAGCGACCGCGTTCCTCTCAGACGCACACACGCCCTACTCGTAAACATTTTAATATTCTTTTAACGATGAACCTTTTTCTTTCGGGGAGAAATTTATTATTATTATTTTTTTTAAAGAGGTATCTTGCGATATTTTTAAAGCTCCGACGATGAGTTAACATATTATGGTATCCTATAATCCTAGACGCGTAATGGTACCCGCACAGTCTCGGCCATCCGTCGCGCACATCTTCTATAAAACCAAAACCCTCCAGGAACTGCGTATACTACAAATTATAGCGATGCCGAGCGCGCGAAACGTTCGAGAAACTGGCGGTAACACGAGCGCGAGCTCGTTAACTACCCTGTAATTTTTTACTCTCCTCCCGCGTGGTCATCATCGTCTTCAGACGCGATCGATATATAACGCTTGAGACGCGCGTGATTTTTTGCAACGTAGTGTGTGCGTTCGCGCGGGAGTGCGTGTGTTAAATATCGGAAAGAAGGTGGAATATACTTCATCGCTGTCGACACCTCTTTAATAATATACTCGCAAGCTTCCCACACCCGTTCGACGCCGTTTGCAATAATAGAAAAAAAAATAAAAAAATAAACTACGATTTTTTATATCGATTACACAATTTTTTTTTTTTTTTTCTGATCTCTCGAAACTTGTTAAAATTTATTAAAATTATTGCTTTCGATTTGAGCGATAAAAATCGAGAGTCTTCCCGGGTGTTAAAGCGGCGAACAAATCGTCGCTTACAATGAACATCGAGAGTAGCTTTGGCCAGCGGGACATAAAAGTACGAAGGACCTGAAACGCGTTTACATAAATCTTGGTCACAGCCCAAGCCAAGCGCCCGGAGTGTATACAGGAGACTCTCTCGTAACTCAATATTTCGCGGACCGGTTTCGGAGCCACATGGTTCGGTTCCCACGCATTTCTCTCGCTCGGCTGTTCCCTCCCCTTCTCCGTTCCTTCCTTCCTTTGCCTCCTTCGCTTGTTTCTCTATTTTCTTTTCGTTCGTTTCTTTCCTCTCTCTTTCTCCTCTTTCGCACGAAACTATAGGCTCAACCGAGAGAAAGACCGTGACCGGGCCTCGATCTCTTCGCGCCATTCCCCCAACCGAGCGAAGGCCACTCGCAGATGATGAATTTCGCAAAGCCATGGCCTACTAAACATTAAAAAAACCCTTCGCTGTCCCGCGCGGATATTACTCTCCATTCGTTCCTCCCATCGCTTCATTTTAAAGAATTTTCAATGGCGCGTTACGCAATTTGAAGAATTTGAAAAAGAAGAAAAATCATTTTCTCCAATAATCGAGAAAAATACGATAAGCAAATGGAAAATTGAAAAATCAATTTTTGTACAATTAAATTATTAATATTATTATTATTGTTATTGAAAATTGATCAGTTAGTCAATTTTTTATTTCGATTGTTATTATTAATATTAAAAATCAATTTTCGAAATACGAAATTTCAAATGGTAGAAAATTCACTGATTGATAATACAATACATCGATTGACAGGCGATTTTAACGACAATATAATTATTATTAAATTATTGAATTATTATAATAATAAACATTGTTCGACGGGTCAACGAACGAAATTTCATAGTTTCTAATTTCAATAGCTCGCGATTGAATTTCATATCATTAGTTAAGGCAATTGCCTCCGTTTGAGACGAGTCTAACCGTTTCCGAGTTCCAGAAAACAATTAATAAAATCGCCGGCTATGACGACGAGCATACGTACGCGCTACGCACAGTGTGTGACGTGTCGAACTTACGCACGAACGCACATTCGACTCCCAGACGCCTCGACCCATTTTCCATTTGTCTCTCACTCCCCACCCGCGAAACTACAAGAGTCTCGAGTATTAAAAATAAACCGGTCTCTTGCCGTCTGCCGATGCCATCTCTGGCGGCTCGCGGTTCATGCGACTGCAAACTCTCCTTTCGTTTCTACCGTATTCGTTGGACTATTTCACGTTTCCTCATTCTGCCGAATTCTCTATGTGAAAACTCAACGTTCGAATTCGACTACGCGACTCATTAGATTCACTTCGTCTCCCGAATTTCATTTCACTGCTCGCACTCGTCTCACGGAATCCACAGATGTCTCTCATCTCGCAATACTCACTCATCTCGCGCGATTCGCGGACTCGTAGTGATTTAGGTGTAAAAAAGGTCGTTGATCCTACGATCGATGCGAAAAGACCACTTCCACGGCGTTGATATATCCACACTAAACGGTGGAACGTCCTGTCGCCACCAATCGAAGGATCAACGGACCTTTTTCACAATCAAATCACTGTGAGCCGTGAATCGGGTGAATCGAGTGAAACGAGTGAAAACGCTGAGTTTTCACGTAGAGAATCAGCTTGCGGATTGTGTTCCGTTTTATTTATTTCGAGAACTTCTCCCTTGAAAACATCGACGCGCATTCGATTTTAATTCCGCAACACTAACAGACCGAACTGTTTCAAGAAAATCGTAAATTTTTTTTTCAAATTACGCATTTTAGGTTTCATTAAAAAACGCGTAACTTCTTTATTTTTCACTATATCGATATTCCGCTTTAAGAGACATCTTCCTTACATCCTGACATTTCGATTTCACGGCAATTAATCTAAAAAATATTGATTTTTGACAAAGTTTCGGAACTATAAAGATACCCATGTGTGGCGTTAGTTTTTACAACATAACTATCACATCACACGTATTTCTGCACCTCTCTAACGCCACAGATTCCAAAAAAAATTGATTGTACCAATTAATTATGAGTTTTTCTAAGTCATAACTTTTGTTTCAATTCAATTCTCAAAACTTCGAGGATAAAAAAAATCTCGAGGAATTTCTGTCGCGATCTTTCCGAGGATCGAGGAACTTCTGTCGAAAATGACCAAAAATCGAATAAGTTTCCGTTCATCTGGCAATAAAAATAATAAAAAAAACCGTATCCCGTCGTCAAAGAAACGTGGATATAGGCATACAAAGAGTCCAGTCGACATGTAAGTAGCTCTCGTTTCGTGGAAGCGAAGTGAGACGGCAAGAGAGTCGAGTGAGTCGGTTATATGTCCGTGTCGTCGAGTTTCGACTTTTATATTCCGTTCTTATCTGCAACTGGGGGCGTCTCGGAATTCGTGTTGTGCAGCATGCAGCATAGCGTTGCATGGTGAGAGAGACTATCATTGAGCTTATTTTGTCGAACAGCACAGAGAGTCGAGAGACCATCGTTGAATCGCTGTGCTGTACTCGCATTCGTCTGTACATTTCTGCGTCTCATGTCTCGAATGTGCTTCGGGAATACCAAGGCGCGCACGAGAGTGGAGTACGCGCTAAATCGCTTGCCACGTTCTTCTCTCCGTTCGCTTTTCGTATCTTTTTCGCGGCTGTCTTTCCCCGGGAGTGGGCCCCCGCTTTGGCGGTTGGCCGGTTCTTCGAGGGCAATGGTTTGGGTTCGCAAACGACGCTGTGCCGAAGAGCAAGGAAAAGGGGGCTGGGAGAGGAAGGGGGAGAGTAGGGAGACCCGGAGGGAGAGATAAAAAAGAAAGAATGACGAAGGGGAAGCAAACGAGAAATGAAACGGACAGAGAAGAGAGGGAAACGGCGTCTCGTCCCGGTTTATCCGCTGCTGTTGATGCTGCTGGGCTCTGGTGGACGACGACGACGACGACGACGACGTCGACGTCGACGCCCGAGGAAACGCGTGGGGCATCAGGGGCAGACAAGGACGACGGGAACCCAGACATCACGTGCTCTCAGCGTCTTTAGCGTCTCTATCCGTCTTTTTCTCTCCGACTACTTTTCGTATTCTCTTTTCTTCTCTCTTCGCCCTCCCACTCGCACTTGTTTTCGCTTGTCCTCCCGGTGTCCTCTTGTGTCTTACGTTCCATACACATCGAGTGCCCCGAGGCCCACGCCCATCATCGTAGTACTACTACTGCAATATTTCATACGCGATAGCAGTTTTACTCGCGACGCTGCGTCAGTGGGACTTGATCCGTCGAGGGACGGGGGGCCATATCCATAATGGATCACATTTCGGAAATCATAAACATTCGAGTCGTATTTTCAATAGCTTCGCCATACACTTAAAAATAGTAGTAATAATAAAAATTCTATAATTGCACTTTGTTTTTTTTTTTTTTTTATATTTCGATAATTATTACTCAACAATAACAGTAATAATTAAAATTCCAGAGTTGTACTTTTTTTTTTTTTTTTTTTGATGATTATTTCGTTTACCAAAAATTTGAAAGTTCCTTAAATATTAATAGATTTGCAAAAAAAAAAAAAAAAAACTGTCCAATGTTGATAAATTAATCGAGAGATATTCTCATATATACCCTTTTTCTTAGTGCAGCATATGGCTCTTTGTGGCGTATTTAGCGATGACCAGTTTTGGCGCCAAGTTCACATTTAGCCTGAAAATTTTTGCGTTGAGTTATCCAATGTCGGCTCTCCGCGTCTCGCATCTGGGTCATCTCTTTCTCCCTCAATTTCTCTCGTATTTTTTTTTTTTTTTCGTCTCTCTGACTCTCGTCCCTTAACGATCCTCGCTCGGGGTCCCCTTTTTCTTACAGCGCCGGTTCTTCGTTCACGGGCTCTCGCACGCCTTTCACGGCCTCAAATATATACGCGGCCTCTCGTTTGTTCCCTTCTACAATATCCTCCGCCACGCGCTTCTTCTTTTCGACTACCTGGGCCCACCGTTCTCGCGCGTCCCTTTGTTCGTTTCGATTCGGCCCTCTTGCCGCCACCGAGAAAAGAACGGTTGGGGGAAGGGGGCGAGGGGTTCTGGGGCTTCTTTCCCCACTTATTCGTTCGTTCTCTCCGCTTCGCTCATTCGCTCTCCTATCGTACAACGAATGGTCGCGACCAATAAAGGTCTCACCTTCGACGTCTTGTGCCTACAGTCTCGATACTCCCGTTCCCTTTTGACTGTCCTTCTGACGCGCTCTGGGACTGTTTCACCGCACCGCAAACTGGGGCGATTCAGGTCACATTTTTTTTTTTTTTATAAGTTTTTACATGCATTTTTGCTATATATGGCTTTTGTCGATTTATACGTGGCACTTTACGATTATAAATTCCTAACAATATGAATACGACGATAAAAAAAAAAATAATAATAATAATAATAAATGTAAAAAATGTATATATATTTTTTTGTGCGATAAAAAAAAGGATTAATAAATGTTGTCCTCGTCTCGAGAATAAATATTCACGTGACGAGGTCATTCACGGCATATTATTATTACACGTGCGCTAACCGTTGAACGTTGATGAATTCGCTATTATTCTATCTCATTTATTGTTATCGCCGCAAGCTGTTTACGCGCGATGAGTTAACAGCGGCGGTATATTTGTCACTTTGACGATGCATCCAGCGAATGCTCAGCGCTTAAGATAGCAGCGAAGACTATCCGAAAGAATGTATTTTTCATCGTATCTACCATCGACCATAGTAATCGAAGCGATGCTCGCAAATGGTTTCTTCTAGTAGATACTCGAGAATAACTTTGCATACAGTCCCCGTGTGTATGAGTCTCGTTTTCTCTCCTCTATAACCCCAACCGTGGCTTGCAGAAGGTCGATCGTAATCGGTCGACTGTCTGAACACGAGGCAACGCGGGACGCTCCTCCGCGACGACGGAAGTCGACGAAAAATGTGCGTTTCACCGGATAGCCACAGGGGCTCTCATCGTGGTATTCATCGCTGACCGGTGAACATTGAAAGTAAAACGCAACAGTTTTCAAGGCAAACCATGAAAATCTTGGTACTCATTTTCTTTTCAACCCCCAACTTTAATCTGCGGTACATTTTACGCGTTTTGTTTTCCGAACCGTTTAACTCCGAAACGTGACGAAACGCCGAATTTCCAGCTATCCTTCAAACTTTGCTATTCCCAGTTTATCCATAAAAAAAAAAAATAAAAAAAAACTATGTATACGTGATATAACTCCGAAAGGGTGAAACGTGAGGAATAACGACAACTTTGCGTTATTAACTCTCTTGGAATCTTCGTTATTTACAGTTCTCCATTATCGTAATATACTCGATGGAAGAAGATCGTTGGAAAAGTCTGGTTGTCGGAAGTACAGTCCAAGCTCCGTATTCTTAACTCCTCTTAACTTAACCGCTCCTTTCTTTTAACTCATTATCATGGCAATGATTTCCCTTAACTTTTTTTCCCCTGAGTCCGTTAGCCCGGCTTCAAGGAGAGTCTTTTTCGGAAAATGTAAACTGCGCACGCGCAGCTGGTACAAGGTGGCTTCGTACCTACGGACGCGTATACCCCTCGTTACCCCTATTCGCAGCAACTGACCGGGAGTAGGGACGATAATGGAAATGCAGAAACGGGAGCGTGTCCGGTCTCGTCGAGTTAAGAATACGGAGCTTGTACTGTACAGTCGAAGCTCCGTATTCTTAACTCCCCTTAACTTAACCAATCCTTTATTTTAACTCGTTACCATGACGGCGAGTCCCTTAACTGTATTTCCCCTGAGTCCGTTAGCCCCACTTCAAGGGGAGTCTTTTTCGTAAAATGGAAACTGCGCAAGCGCAGCAGGTACAAGATGGCTTCGTACCTACGGACGCGTATACCCCTCGTTACCCCTATTCGCAGCAACTGACCGGAAGTAGGGACGATAGGAGAAATACAGAAAAGGGAACGAGTCCGGTCCCGTCGAGTTAAGGATACGGAGATTGCACTGTATGGTCATTCCATATACTTAGACGAATGTGTATGGCTAGAAATAAACTGCAGCGTTGAACGAGGTAAATAAGGTTGCAAGGCAGAGTGGGATGATCGTAAAGTCTGTCTCGTTCGCGTTTCTCGTCTCTCCTCTGGGCACTAGCGTTCTATTCTTTAAAGACGACAAATAACTCTGGTGATGGCATTGTTTGAACCTCGTCGGCTCGTTCGGACGCAGCGTGTGCGCGACCGCGCCACGATGGAAAACACCGGGCGATATAACGTCGTTGTCTCTCGGCACGACGTAATGCGCTCTCTCCGGACCTTGCGTAAATCTTTTCACGTGTCTGCGTGTGCGTTGCGCATGGATTCTCGAAGGGATTCGCCGTATCCACGAGATCCGGAGTTGTAAGACACTGTTGTAATACTTAACTCATATCCACATGAGACGGATCTCCGTATTCGCGCTACACGCCCTTTAAGCGTTCCGGGAGGTACTCATCTCTGTCTCTCTCTCTCTCTCACCCTTTCTCTCGTGGCGTGGTAATAAATTCGAGAATAAATTGGCCGTCACCAAACGGCAAACGTGCGTCGCGGGGAACGAGCTATCCGGAGAATACAAGTAGAAGCACCGCTATCAGCACCAAACTTGCCGCTCGGATAGATACCCATGCAACAGTCGAGAGAATCTCCCTGTATCTCGGTATACATCATCGACGAGCTTTTCCTACTTGTTGCATTCGCTTGTGTTCTCTACATTATTCTACGACTGAGAGAAATGAGAATTTCCAATGAGAAAAATGGGGAGTATATCTGTTCCGTTTTGTTTCTCCGCATTTAATTGGTGGTAATTGGGTATTTTTTTTTTTACTTTTATTTCCTCCGTGTCGTTTCAAGAAAATCTTGAATTTTTCAAAATTAGGGTTTTCGTTTTATTTTTCGAAAATTTTTGAATGATTTAAAGGGTTTTTTGCATCAGCGGCATGCGTGCGGACGTGCGTGAGGAACTGTATTAGTCGCTTTGATGCGGTCACAAAAGTGCATTAAGCTTTGGCACAACCCTCGAGAATGTGTTCTCACTTACGTAAGAATTCACATATTCGAATTTCACTCTCTCGACACATAGTTTACCCGTTTTTTTTTCTTCAACTATACATCTCGCTTTTCTGGAATTCAGGATCAAGCGAATAGTTGCCCGCGTGTGCGATTTTGTCAAACGCTTGCCGCGGATTATCCGCAATAAATTGTGCATCAAAGTAGCAGCGTGGCTTAGGAACGGGCGAAGAGGCTTTTTCGGCTCTAAATCTTTCTCACATGTTTCGCTGTGCTTTCGCAAAATAAGAATATTTATCGCGAGAACTTGGCTAGCGGACAATATGTAACCCGCAAACTCTCGGTGAGAACGACACACGATAACTTCAGATACATCGTGGCAGGTGTGTTCGTAAGTTATAGTTATAACTATTACAGTCTGGCGATACATATATTCGAGTTATTTATGTCTTCGATGCTTCCATCCGGGTGGGTAACTCAGGTTTTCAGCGGCATCGGCGTGATTCGCGTCTTATACGCGATGTACTCCAATGAATTACATTTTTTTTCTGATTACAATTTTTTTTCGCTAAACTAAACTTTTTTCCAACAATTGCAAAGAACTACAAAAGTTTAACAACAAATGAACTTTTTTTCTCGTATATATCGCGTAAAGCGATTTTTTTCAACGTATTCCTTTCTCGCGAACATTCCCCTCGTCGTTGCAGCTACAAACACGAAATGCCGAGCGGCGTTACTGCACTTCCGGTCGCGTGCTGCGTATTCCGCATTCGCCGTAAAATAATTCGTTGGTTAGAAGCCCCGACGTGGTTGGGACCGGCATCGAGCAGAACAAGAGTTCGAAAAGGTCGTTCTTATTTCGTCAAACTTTTCTCCACACTTCTTCTTTCCTGCGCCCTTCGCCTCTTGAACTCTGTCCTTCGGTTCTGAGACTCTTGAGTTCCCAGCCGCGCCTCGGTTTTCTCATCTTCAACGGGGGTTTTCTCCGCAGGCTGTTCCTCCACGGGAGTCATCAGTCTTATTTATAGAACGTGACTCGGTGCGATTGCATTCGACGGACGGAAGAGTGCACATGCGTTTTATAGAGAAGCGCGCGGATACAGAGGGAAACGGAGCCCACAGTCGCGAGGAAGACGACGAACGTCGTCTCTCGCGACACGTTCGCCCTAATGATGCCATTGTTGTCCCGACGCCCGGCATCGTAACCGTGTGCACCTGCGTCTCATTCGCGTTTCAACCTCAAGAAAGAAACACCGGGAGAGCAGCAGCAGCAGCAGCAAGCAGCAGCAGCATCGCATACGCTCCTCTGTTTGCTGCACTGTGGCCTCTGATGCACATTGCACTCTATGGGCGCTCTCCACTAACACAGCCGTTATGTGTTAAGCTTCTGTAAACATTTAGTTGGCCGCGTCGCAAGTGGAACGCGCAAAGTTGACGCGACTCTACCAGAGGTGTGTACGAGAAACGGAAACGTCGTCGTATTCGCTGCGCGCAACTGATGTGTTGTGAATAACGAATGATAAAATTGTGAAACCTCTCGATATGAAAGAAATGAAAATTCTGCTGGTACGTTAAACCTTGAAAGAGGGGCGGGGAAAACAAGAGTGCGAGGTTTATGCTCCGAAGAACGTGGACGCCAGTAACAAGCGTAAAGCAGAGAGCCGGCGACGCGGTGTACGCGATTCGTAAGAAACGCGATAGTGTAAAAAAAAAAAAAAAAAAATCAAATTTGCATTCGGAATACGAGGCGTGTGTAATAGCGTATTATATCTCATTGCACGCGATGCTATAGACCGGCGCCAGTGCTAACTGCAACTGCGGTTGCAGAAGTGCAGAATGCCTTTTTTTTTTTTTTCCTGCGCGTAGTTAATAGATAGATGTGTATTATAGATATTAAGTGGACGTTGGAATACTGTATCCAAACTGTGTCGATTGCACGGACAAGACAACGATAGTGCATTATCTATTCGATAGAAAAATCACATCGAGCGACTGGAAGGACGCGACTGGGGGAGAGGGGGAGGGATGATGGTGTAGCGAAGGACACGAAAGATCGTTGATCGAAGGATCCTTGTCTGTGAGATACTCGATCTTTCCTCGCGGCTATGCATACACAATCAATAACAACAATAATACCGGAGCCTCCAGTTCGCGTTTTCCTCATTCATAAGCGGTATATAATTATCGTATCACTCGTCTACATTATTATAGTACTATACTGTAGCGATATCGTGTTCGACTACTTACGGGAATACGTGTACATTAACCGCGAATTTTCCCCGACAAAAAATTAACCCGACTTATAGACGATTAATTGGTAATTATAATAATTTTTTTTGTTCTCAATTAATGCGTCTCGTAACGAGTACATCGATCACGATATTCTTAAACAGTCCAAAAAGTTTGTATATTTAAAAAAAAAAAATTGAAAAAATAATAACAATTTTAATTAAATGTAATTATTATTAATTAATTACAAAATTAAATAAAAATGAACATTTTCGAAATGTGATGCAATTCCTGGACGACGAGAAGAGGAGAACGTTAAGGATTGTAATTGCACAACGAACGAATGATTAATTAATTCATTGATTAATTAAATTAAACTTCCCTCGTTATATAAGCAATCTATGGATTCGCGCGCAATTCTTATATCTTGAAGCTTCTCTTTCGGTTCGATCGATGGCGCGGAAACGCTCCTTCGAAACGCTCGATTATAATTTCTCTGCTACTTCTCGTATCCACGTTTTCGCGAGATGTAATACGGCTATAAGATATAATTATTTGGAGAGTACTTCAAGGTCGAGTGATTTCTACGACAGACGCGTACTATAAATTTGGGTCAACGGAGTCACGAGCTCGAAGCTCACACGCCCACTGACTTCGCGGCGCACGTTGGGTCTTTAATGACTCCGGCATTAATAATTGTCGCGGGATCCTTTGCCGGGTTATACTACTAATCTACTGGCAGTAGGACAAAAGTGTTCGGGAACGGTGTGCTACGCCGCGGTTTGTGCGTTTCTCTTGTAACGTGACGCGCGATGATTATCGTTATAACGCACACGCACTTCTGTAGCGCCGGGAAGATATAGCGAGGCGGCGCGCGACCGGAGCGGTAAAGAAAACGAGAACTACGATGAGAAATTAACGACGAATGCCGGGTAAAGGGGAAAACGGAGCGAGAATGTGTGTCCCCAACTTATATAAGGCACCGTGTCGGACACAGGGCTCACGCCAGACGGCCCAATTGGGTTCTCTTACCTTAACACATTTTTTTCTTCTCTAATAGACGACAATTTCTCGATTGTTGAATCACTCGAAGTTTAACACGTGCCGCTTGGATATTTGACACGGTACATATTTATCTTGTGCTATGAGACGAAAGGGTCGATCGTTACACCAGCCGAAAGGGGAGATTTCGAGAGAATTTTTAATAATTTTCAATAAGTTAAAAATACAAAAAAAATCAACCGAGAGAAGGCGCTGAGGACGATAATTTTTCGTCATAATAATGCCGAAGAGTTATTTAAAAAATTGAAGAAAAAATATTTTTAAAGACATTTTTTAGCAGAAATTGTGAGTCGTACATTTTTCTGTATAGATATATATTTTTTCGATTTTTTTTTTCTACAGACGAAAAATCACGAATTTTAAATACGTTGTCACAGAAAAACTACGCATTCGACTCACAAAGTTTTCAAATAATTGATCGAACGTATCGACAAATACTTTTTGAACATTTAAAAAAATTCATATCTTTTCGGAAAAATTATCGAATCAACTTCTGCAAAAAAAAAGTTTGCTTTCCCGATGATTTGATAAACATTTTTGTTAAACTAATATTTTTGCTAGGAATGTAATCATAATTTGAGTTTTCCATTTCCTGGGACCAGTTGCCAGTTGAAATTCCAATCGATTTTTGATATCGATTAATTTTTCGTCGCCAGATATTACCGATCACGCTAATGCCGATTGTTTGCCAAAGTTTTTTTAGTATTAAAAAAATCTTGAAATTACGTAGGAAAAGCTTTAATTTGCTTGACCCGGAATTTCATGCTTGTCGGCGACCCTCAACTCTGTAATAAACTAATGATAAATATTATTAGTCAACGAAGGAAGATATTTCTCTCGTTCGTCGGAAAAGCCCGATGCTTCAGACCGGCAACCCATCAATTTCTCTGCGCATCTTCGACGACTCGTGAGTTTCTGTAAATATTAGTATTTGCCCCGTCGATGGGATTATTATGTACTCATTCCTGTACACGCATATATCATCATTCAGGTATTTTGCGAGTTACAGTGTACGATAGTGAGTTCTGACATTACGAAGTTTGCATTACCACGTCGTGTAGCCGACTGTTTACGTGCGAATAATTTTGACCTCTCCGGTGTACAATCTTTCGTTCGTTTGTGTTCGTCTCGCTGGTGAGGCTCGTTATACCTGTCAGCCCTCCTCCTGCCCGGTATATTCCACGTCGAAACATTGTAAAAGCCATTTCGTGACTATCGCCCAAAAGATAAGCGTTCCAAACTGCGCGCAGTTCGTGCAGTTTCCATGCATTTCGTTTAGCGAGAAGCGAAAGATGAACGCTCGGCAATCTGCGCAACGGCAACTGCCCTGTGCCCCTAAAGTGAATTTGTTCGTTTCTCGGCCGTTCGAGGGGTTATGCAATCGCCGCCAACGTCGATGCGATCATTCGTTTATGATATGCAAACTCGAAATTCTCCACATATCTCGGCGTTAGGTGTTTACCGTAGCTACGATGGGATGTGCAAATGGAGGAAGAAGAGACCATTAGTGGTGCTATCCCAGCAGAGTCAGTCTATGTTTACTCTGCGTCAGAAACTCCTTTATTTCATCCTCGTAACGGAAAACTTCGTTTTCGAGCGCAAAAAAAAAAATTAATCGCATTTTCCGGGCGAGTTCTCGAAAAAAAAAAAGAAAAAAAAAAATTAATTTTCGAGCGCAAAAAATTTGATTATTCAAAACTTTCGCCCGGATTCTCTCTCAAAAAAAAAAAAAAAAAAAAAAAAATTGGTCCATGGAGTTCTACACAATACAACATTATCACATCGGACAGTTAATTTTTTTCGTTTCCGCCTTTACAGGGACTTGAAAAATTGTCGCGATTTCAAGAAAAAAAAAAAAAAAATTTCACCGAGATTACCGAGTTAAAAAAAAATAATCGGTGCATTCTGGATGTCTACGCAATCATAGATACGACATTCCTTTTGTAATTTTTTTTTCGTCTCTAATGGAATTCTAAAGATTTTTGCGATTTAAACAATAAAAGAAAAACACAATAAAACATCGAGAACGAACGGAACGATAAACATTCTTACAGAAATGGAGGTCGAGTTGAACGACCGGGGTACACCCGCTTTTGCCAGTGTCGCGCAACACTTTGCCCTCTCCGTTCGCAGTGTTGTTGACAAACACAAGTGCACATACAGACGTTCACAAATACATTTCTTGCGTTGGCTTGAAGGCCCGTTTACAAATCGCAACGTGATCCGGGTCGGTGTAAAAGAACGCGAGCGCTTTAACTCTCCGGCTTCTTCTACGCGTTTGTAATCGTTACTCAAAGAATCTGACGATTTTAATAAACGAGAACGGCACCGATCGATTGATGTTCGTTGACGATGATAATAACAATAATAACAGTAAAAAAAAAAAAAAAAAATTACGGATACACGAGAGTTGTCAGCGATGATCGGTGCCAAGGGTGGCCGACCGCGCGCCGCGATCTCCGCCGTTACATCCAACTTATCTTACAAACTCGAAGATTCGCGTTCGCGTACTTCTTGTCTATCATTGACCGTACGTATCAGCCATTCGGTATTGCAGCCGCGAGGCAAAGCCAACGGCTACGTGTCAAGGAATTTATTTATCGAGACCGCAACGTTGGGACGTCGATTTGTGCGAATGTCCAGCGTGTCCGCGTGTTGGTTCTATATATATAAATTTTTTTTGTACATTCGACATATTCCGCGGACGTTAAGTTTATCCGCAAACGCGCGCGCACAGCATCCGCTATCAATATTCATCAATCCCGCGTTGATTACGCGTCTACGAGCTCTCATTTCGTCACGATGCATCAAAATTTATGTCCATCGATCGCAGCGTTCCCGAGGCAAATGGAATAGCGAATTTAATTTAAAAATTTTTTTACTCCAAAAGCCTACGGGATTTATTGATAGTCCAACGGATTTAATTCGCAACGATTATCGATCGCCAGTCGTTATGTCGGAAAATCGGGATTGAGAACAAGTACGATCGATTAACGTGCCACAGGGGAATACGTTAACTCTGTTACGGGGGCTATATAATCGCATACTGTAACACGGTACATGTGTGCGCACTATAAATGACCACCATATATATTCGTGGCAATCGCAGAACGAGCGGATTGCGATCACACGCCATCGCCATATGTTTCACGTGATATAGGTAAACGTATGTGGTTTATATAGGTATATAGGTATATATAGGTATATATACACTGTAGAATCGTACCGTAGGTACATATATATATATATATATATATATATATGCTCTGTATCTCACACTCTGTCTCTCAGTCTCTTCGCTCCTCCATTCTATCCACCTTCGTACGTTACGTTTCACGATGTATATACTACACCCCCGTGCTATGTGTGCCGCGAGGAGTGCAAGGTGAACGAACTGAAACAGGTCGTTCCGACACCAACAACACTTTAAGAATTTACGTACTGATATACGTACTAATAGACGAATCATCGAATTTACATTCCGCATATTCTATCAGCTATCCATCACTTCCTAATACAGTTGCGCGTGTAGTTTATCTTCGCGTTCGCCACTCGTTTCCCAAAGAAATCGACGACGAAGAAGAAATTCTTCTCTCTCCCTCTTTCTCCTCTTTCGTATTCCTTCTATCTACGCGACTTCGCCGCGTTCACCTTATGCTAATCGTTGACTTACTTCTCGGTACTAATTGAGTAATTGAATAATTGAATGCTTCGTGCCGGAGGCACGTTTTATACTCGCCACTTACCCGCGAACTATGTAACTCGCGGTTACTTTGTTACGCAGACTCTCTCTCTCTCGCCATCGGTAGTGACCGCACTGTAATGCTGTTTTCAACGCTTTTCTCCTCCTCTTGCTGTGTTCCTTAAGCTTCATTTTTTTTCGCAAACTGGTTTTAAATTTTTTTTTTTTTTTTTTTTCTCTATTGGTCGTTAATCTATTCTCCGTAACTATAATAATAGAGAAGAAGCATTGTATGCCGGTGCCGGTTTTATTATTGTCTATATTTGTTGGCGAATTTCCTGCACCACTCAACTCATACAGTAAGTCGTACTTTTTGATTTAACGCAAAATATGCAAAAACGATTTTTTTTTTTTTTTTTTTTTTTTTTTTTTTTATAGAAAAGGGAAAAGTGGGCGAAAATCGGACAGCCGGTGACGCCGGTCAGACTTTTTTTTTTATTGAACAGTGATAGAAACATAAGCATTTATTTATCTTATTACAAACCTCGAGGAAAGCCTTTCAACTTTAATTTACTTTTTTTTAAACAGATTTAGAAATGTGATTACAACAATTTATCGATTTAGTCTGTTGACATAAAGAATATCGAACGTTGAGGAATTAATTTTTGTGGTTTTGTGGTTAACGTATCGTAACCTATTTCAGTAGAAGTCGAAATCTTAATATATCATTTTTGTAGGTAAAACAAAAGTATTGATGGATATTAAATATTAAAAAAAACAATCAATCGGCCCAATCAATTTTTTTTTTTCAATTTTTTTAAATCGGTTGTGATAATTAGATTCGAATAACTTTATACCATAAAAGGATAGTATTTGCTGATAATCGTCCCTAAAGTTGAATCGATTCGAAATTTTTATCGAAAGATCACTACACAGCGAAAATAATAAAACTTTTCATTAGGCGGTCGGAATTTCTTCTCTATACCTTTTTTTTAAATTCTAAATGATTATTTACTATTAATTTTCATTCAACGAGAACCTATAAAACGAGTGTATATGATAAAAATAGTTCGTGACTCAGCAGAAACGATTGTAGTTGTGCCGATCGATATATTGCTCTAACATTAAAATCCTTAGACATAAAAAAAAAAAAAAAACAAAGAAAACAAAATCCAAAGTAGCTTTGTATACCAGCTGTGTTCACTTATTTATTTGTCTCACTTCCTGCCCGCCTACGTCCGTACAGCAAACTCCGGTTTCGTAGTTCATTCGTTTCCACCAACCGGCTATTTCTCCTTCGTTTTTTTTTTTTTTTTTATCGCTAACCGCTGCGCGACTGTTTCTCCTCGTCAGTGTCGTCGACGTATCAGATAGTCTATGTGACATTATTGCAGACGTTTGTGAAGCATCGTGCGGCAACAGAAGCCGCTACTATGTGCTCCACATTCAACGAAACACAATGTATGTGCGCCTAGCGATCGTCGCCGATTCTCCGTTAAATTTTTTATCGTGAGATTCCGAGCAAATGTTCTCGCTGTAGCGGAGTCGGTCAGTAATTTCCGCGAGTTTGCTACACAGCTTCGAGAGCCACGGGACCCAACGTCGAGGGTACCGTTCAATTCCCTCGCGTCGCCTCTCGTCGCGATAACGAGAATCGTTCCAACGCCGTGGAACCGGAGCTCATTCATTCGAACGAACGTCGTATATACGTGACTCGCTTCGCCACTCAGACTTGAAACTCTTATTTTAATAACAGTAATTCGTGATCGTAAGATCAACGTGGTGTTTGTATTTAGAACGGAGTCTCTGGTTATACTACATTTCTAATAGAACCCGTAAATCATGCGACCGTTTGGCGAGAGGTTATTATCATAGAGATTTATAACACAGTCGTATTTTCTTCGAATACTTGAACAGTCGAATCCCTATTATCGAACTCTCCCGACCGGGAAGTCGTATAATTCAATTCAAATGTCGAGAAATTTCAAATAATTCCAGTGAACTTGAGAAACAAATTATTAAACACTATAATTATTTTACTAACAGTATCGGCGATTCGTTGCGCTATCAATTTTCTCCAAATACTTTCACCTGTGTAACATGCAATAAGAGACTCGCACGCCACGTTCAATACTCGCGTGCAATGGCATTAGTTTTATTCTATTTATACAATGAAATCTATAGAAACGAATAATTGAGTTACCGATATTTTTTTTTCTCTCGGATACAAAGACTGTGAAAAAAATACTTTATTCGTAGTCAACGAGTCTAAAAAAGTTAATAATACGAAATTTATTAATTATTCGTCGTTCTTTTATTTTTATTTTGTTGATTATTATCAAATGTTAATAATTAAGAAAATAAATATTATAAATAATTAACACGACGGGGATTAGTGAGGGTAAAAATTTTACTTCGTTATATCCAACTATAGATTCGTGAAATATAAATAAACTCTTTTCACAGTTTGCATTCATAGCAATCATCGGCGTCATGGCCTTTATCGCCCGAAAGTTTGCATTATCGCGGTTCTCGGGGTGCGAAAGATATTATAGTATACATATACACATATATACAGCATATTATAGTTCCGAGAATAGCGGCACACGAGCTGAAACCCCGTCATTCCGCGTGCGCTTATGTTTACCCGTGCGTATTTACACGACGTCGTCATCGACGTTGGGGACCGCGGAGTTTGCCGCACTTACGGCACGCAACCAACGAAGGTACGAGAAGGTTTACACTACACGCTTATCGACCACGGGACTGCTTAAGGCACATCTCTATTACGTATGGGTACCGAGAACGTATAGGTGATACACACTTCTCTCATCGGCTCTCCATCGTCGTTTGCGTCTTTTCGCCTCGTGGTTTTGGGGTCTCGATAAGTGACGCGTGGACCACAGGGAGAGGAAAGAAGTGTCGAAAGTTATGCAATTATCTCTCTTCTGTCTGCATCTCAAAATCCGAATTTATGTTTATTTTGTCTTATTGATCCTCTCATTAACGAAGTTTGCCTTACGAAAAAAAAAAGAAAAAAAATTTAATAATATTCGATTCAGTTTTTTTTTTCGTAAGGCAAACTTCGTTAATGAGAGAATCAATAAGAAAAAATAAACGTACATATACGTATAGAAAAAACGTAATACCTAAAAAAAAAAATTTAATAAAATTCGATTCAGTTTTTTTTTTTTTTTTTTCGTGGATTAAAAAAATTGTGTAATTCGAATGAATCCGGTGACCCATAAAACATAGAGAATTTTTCGTTCGATAATCGAGAGCCTTCGCGATTTATCCGTCCCGGAGCCGCTCGAGGAGTAAGGAGCGTCCGGTGATGCCGTGGAATTTCTCTCGTCGCGAAAATAATGGGCCTCAACTCTCCGTCGGCTCAATAAAGCGACCCTGGACTCTCATTCTCCATCGTCGAACGTTACACGGGCGCGCCGCGGCCGCCGTCGTTCGATAACCGATTCTCCAATGATTTATGATGATTGCTTACTTCTCGCCAACGCCCCCTCCCCCACCTCCGGGTCTCTCTCCTCTCGTAGTCTGATACTTTCGTCGTTGTCGTTCTCGCATGCGGTCATACTGTGCTGAAGACCTCACAGAACTTCCTTCGCGGCCAACTCTGGTAACACCTGTCGCTTGGGTTTTCACAAGTTTTACGACTCTCCCGCCACTATCCTTCGCGCTTTTGAGTTCTCCACCCTTGAATCACAGAAAGGAAACGACGTTTCATGAAGAATTAAAAAAAAATGAAGGAACGTTTTTCGGTCTAAAAAACGTTTTGTATTCAAATTCCGTAGAGCCCATTAAGAGAAAATGTTATAATTTCGACTTCAATGCGAAAATCATTATTATTCAGATTGCGCCTAAACCCGCCTCCTCCCCCTGCGCACTGTGGCGATTTGAGGTGTCGGTAAGGGTGTAAAAAATTTTACGATCTTTCAAATTTTTTTTTTTACCGGTATACTTTTCAAGGTGTTGAGTACACAATCCGATAGTTGGTTAAGAAAAATATTAAAAATATTTATTAATAAAAATAAAAATTTGTATACAAATTTCGAAAATTTTTATTTTTATTGCGTTTATAATTTCTCAGTGTGTTTACGGCGTGCGAATGCGACGCGGACATAAATATTAAATGAGAACTTACAATGTATTAGACGCTTTCTCGTTCCATTTGAATATACATAGAGAATACAGTTGTAATGCGTACATTAGTAATTATATATCGAGATCGCGAGACCCCTCCTTCGTCCCCCGACACGACCGACTGATTGCGAAATCCCATTAATTCCAATTAACGCATGTTGACGGCTGCGCATACGACACCAGTGTATACCCATTCGCATTATACCGAAGGTACACACAACTCTTAATGGAACTGATTGCGAGTAGATACGCATAAAACTCGCACGGTCCGCGCTCCACCCGTTTCGCGCCCAACCCGCCATTCTGTATACCCGTACAGTAGTTACACACTTCACGTGTATCCGCAGTACTGTACTACGTATTCAACGCGTATGATTACGTGCCACGAGTTTCGCATTCGCCACTTTGTCATTAGCGAGATGCCCGAGTCAAATTTTCGCAACTGCATTCTTCGTGCCGTCGTGCGCTTGAGAACGACGCGAATCGACGGTATTTATGTATCACACAGCTTCGGATATGCGGGAGAACGGCGACGGGTAAAGTCGTATACACATTATTATCGTTATTATTTCTTACGTGTTCGCAACACACCCAATCCATTCATTGAAAGCGAGAATATTCTAATCATTCATAAAAGTTCATAGTAATTAGCGTAAAGTATATATTCAACAGGTTTTCCATTACTTCTACAACGCTAATCCTTTCCCCGCGATCTCGGAGATATCTCTGTGTTCAGGTTGTGAAATTAATTCCTATCGTTCGGCAAATTAGTGAATCATTGTGAATATCTACAATGTAGCGACGATATTGCATACGAATTGTTTGCTTTAACTCTTTTTCTCTTAGCAAAGAATTATTAATCAGCAACTTTTTTTATGATTTGAAAAATGTTGGGTAATTTTTCCGGTGGTGATTTGTGGGGAAAAAATGTGAATAATCATAATTTATTGTACATTAAATGAGAAGGTAGAGAAACATTTCAATAATAATATAATTGCATAAAAAAAAGTATATGCAAAAAATATATCGAAAATTTATGAAATTCAGTGTTTCTATTTCAATAAAACATTAATCATATAATTTGGTATTTATATGATTACATGTTCTTGCAGAAATATATTCTAAAATATATCCGGAATATATCATTTTTCAATGAAAATTTATTCGATTTTTTTCGTTGCTTAAGTATGCGTTGCAGAAGTTTCGTCATTTAGCAGGTTAATAAAAAGCAGATAAATCGCTCGCGATCTTCGCGAGACGTTTACAGCCATCGCTATCCGTGGATTGCATAAACCTTGGATAGCACATGCACTCCGTTCTCGTAGTAAATAATGCCTATAGTAGTAGTGTGCAATACTACGAGAGTTTCGAGCGGACGCGCGCGCGCGCGCTCTCCTACTCCGCTATAACTACCGTGATACGGCAACCGGCCACTAAATGGA
Organism: Buathra laborator; assembly: GCA_934046635.1. Lineage (NCBI taxonomy): Eukaryota > Metazoa > Arthropoda > Insecta > Hymenoptera > Ichneumonidae > Buathra > Buathra laborator. The sequence continues at coordinate 16,944,482 of OW203895.1, read as the reverse complement.
AACTTGAATGAAAACTTGGCGCAACGAACCGACTCCGCGACTGTTTCTGTGATTCCTTGAGTGGATAAGGTATCACGATAGTCTCGCCGTGTGCAGCGCAAGAAGTGTCGAATCAACGGTAAAAATTCGAAGGCAGAAAAAAATTAATAATATATGTGTAAATATATTATTAATGATCGTGGAATCGGTAACATTACATGGTCGAGAGAACTTTCGCGTGTTTGAGTAACTCAAATAAAATTACGTCGACTTGAAATTAATTCGACGATTGGCGCATATCCGCGATTTCGTTGTAAATCGTACGAAGAAAAAAAAAAAAAAAAGTGTACAATTTTTTTTTTTTTTTTCAAATCGGCGCATATACGGGGTTTCGATACTATCCATAGCTAACATACGATTCGACGGTAATTAAAAAAATTAATAATAAAAACTGAGCTTAAGCCGATGGAAAGCACGATTTTTTTTCATCAAATCCGTAAGAATCTCGTCGATTTGACTGTCTGCACTATGACGTCGTTTTGCCAGTTGTACCTTAACGCGAGTGTCTCGTCCCCATAAAACACGAGAAACACGATGAGGGAGGGGGTTAAGCATACGCTGTACATTATTTCGAGATAATCGAGAAAATGCCGAGCCACGTTTTCGTCCCTTCGAGACCGTGAAATCCTCTTATATTCGCGAGGAACCGGGAACAGAGGGGTTGAGAGGGTTTGGTGACTCTTCTCCATTTTCTTTCTTCCCCCTCCTTGCATTTCTTTCTTTTTCCACCATTATGGAGATTCAACGAGCCGAAACTTGGCCAGTACCGCCGAAGCTACTTATTTCAACATCGCTTTCTCTCTCGTCCCCGTTTTCTTCCCCTTCGTAAGTTGCCCTCTCTTCCGTGTCGTTTTTTTTTTTTTTTTATAGCAGTATATCGCGGCTCAAGTGTCCCATAAAATTGTACGCGAGTCGTAACCACGTATCCCGGAGAATATGTATCGGTAATGGTTACAACAATTTCTTCGTTCCTCACACGACCGCCCGACCAATATTTCGTCGTTCCTGGGCGTTCCAACCGTATAGATATTTCGAAGGCTCGATAACGTTTGCCTTCTCGTTGCGAGTCCGGCGCAAACTCGATACATAACACACTGTGTGTATCCACGAGACTCTCCCATGGTATCGCGGTTACAAGGCGCTTCGTTAACCCGTCCCAACAGTTTTACATCGCGGTACTTAGAAACTATTAGATATAAACCTCATTGCTATCGGTTGTCTTGAATGTCCTGCTTTGCAACCTCTCGTTGGAAGCAATCGTCGAATAGTATGCGATAACGAGAGAAGTAACTTTGTTGCAAACTTCAACTTACCTTTAGTGTAACAGAAGTATAGAAACGTCTCCCACGCTATTGAAACCGCGGAAGAAGTCGCGCTGAGAAGGAAGCCGAGAATACCGCGGGCAAACGAAGCCAAAGCGCGCAAACCGGACTTTGCCTACTTACAACTAAACTTCGATCTCTCGCCACGATCTTCACCTCACCTCGAAATACCGTTTCTATGTAATCCCATAGCCCAGGATCACGACACCGGCATCAAGTTCAACAGGAATTCTATACTATAATAATACACTATAACAATTTGCAAGTCATTTTAACGTTGTAGCGTATTATATTTTCAACTACCGATTTTTCCCGCGAGAGTTAGTCACGTTGCCGCGCATATTTACGAAAATTGGTTGAAATGTCACAACGAAATGTTGTACATTTCTTCTGTGATTCGTAAAGTGTGTTTCACACGATAAATTATAAACATTACGCGTGAACTCGCAGAGATAAAGGATAAAAAAAAAAGTTAATCAATTTTGTTTTTTTAACTTTCAAACGAAAGGAATTAAATTTATATGTAAACGGAAAGGAAAATTTTAAAAATTCCCGACTAAAATTGAAATGTAACAAAAACATGTGAAATAGCAAATAATTCACTCCTTTTTGTCGATACAATTCTTTTAATAGACTCCATTTTCAGTTGACAGATTTTCAATATTTGTAAAATTATTTTTTATGTGAATAGTTAGGAAAAAAAAAATGTAAACCAAGTCGATTTTACATATCGATCAATTTTGGAATATTATTCGCCCGTAAAATCTCGAAATAAAAATTACTCGCAAGGAACGGTTATTCCTAAACGGATTTTTTGGCTAACTAAAGGGTTGATATATAAAATGAATTCATAAATTCACATTCAAATAGTGTTTAATAGCTAAACCCCGTTAAACGCAATTTACACATAGTATACAATTGCCGAGGATATCAGTGAATTTTCTAATTATCAAGATTATTGTAATAAATAATTTAATTACAGTTGCCTAACTCTTGCGCCGTTGGTAATCCTCTTAACCGCACAATTTAATGTGTAACGTACATTATTATCTGAGTTCGAGTTTCCGGCGATATATCTCTCGGGTAATCGCGTAGAGCCGTTATCGTTAATATTTTCATTCGTGGATTTAAGATACCTTATGCCGTTGCGATCCGGTGGCTGAGAGCATAACATCGGAGATGAGAAAGGTACGGAGAGAGGAAAGGAGAGAGAGAAAAACGTCGCGATATGCGGTGGCGCTGAAACGTGTAATCCGAGTAGAATGCTGACGATGTAACACTAGTAATGGCGAGGGGTGTATAGTTACAATCGCCTCCTCGCCACCAACGGTCTCTGCATCCGAGAGTGTAAAAAGAGTGACTAAAGATACGCGTGTATATTCACGCATGCGTACCGATGTACATGCTGCAAAAACAATTGTATGCGACATAAAAATAATAATAAGCTTCCGTCCAATGAGTTTAAAAATAAAATTTAAAGAATACAGATTTCTCATCCTATTGCGCTATTAATCATTCCTCAGTACACTGGAGATATGAAAGCATTTCACGCGAAAGGCAAAACAAAATTTCAAAAATTTGTCCACAAGTTTCGATTTTTATTATTAAATATTTTTGACATTTGACGTAATTAACTATCGCATCGTATATTAGAGACTTTAAAAAGGATCGGTAATAAAAAAAGTAGTTTTCAAAGTTCGGACAACTTTGGATACATAATCGAGAATTTAAATTCTCAGTTTGCAGACGGAAAGTCTGAAAAATATGTGGGTTAACGAACAGTTAACTTTTGTTCTGTTTTTTTTTTAGTTATTTTTTGTCTAATTTAAACTTTAAATTAAAAATGGTGGTTCGGTGCGGAAATTGAACGAATATCAAAAAAGATCGTGTACACCATGTCGTGAATATTTTTTTTTTTTTTTTTTTTATATAAATTTTCGATGTTTTTATTTCAAACGCCATTACGAATGATCGCTGACGACGAGATTCGCTTAGATTTGCCGTTTGTTCACATAGCGTAAATAACGCGATATAACAGTCGGAGGTATTAAATTAGATAAATAAATTGAAAGATAAGGCGAAAGAGGACGAGAAAAAGAACGTAAGGGAGTGGAGTTAGCGCTACTGATGAACGGATAGACGTATACATATGTCTATCATCCAGAGAGAAGGACAGACTATGACGAGACTAGAGCACGAAGACGATTCCACATAGCCAGACAGTGAGTGCCATGCTATTTTCAGGCTGCATTTCTCTCTCCTGCATACTGCTGCTACAACCGTCTGCCATATTCCCCAAGCTACGGCAACTTCTTTGCCGACTCGTTCGTCTAGTTCTCTTCCGCTTCAACTTCTACGGTTATGCCGTCTGCACTCGCGAATCAACTGTCCTGTCTGACAGTCTGCCATTTTATCCAACGTGCTTCCACTTCATCTCGGAATGTCTTTATATTGCACCGTTGTGTCTCGCAATGGAAAGATTCAACACTTCGTTCTCTGCAATTTTATTTCTCTTGGGTTTGCGAAGTAAAATGAATTTTACAAAAATGCTGCAATCGTATACATTGAGAATTTAATGAAATAAATTGAGAAATTTCGGATATTTGGAAAATTTGAACCCGAAAACTCCAATTTATTGAAACTTTTTTTTTTTTTAAGAATTCAACGAATACGCTGTAAAAATGACTCATTATTGAAAATATTATTATCAATGTCAAAATTATAAGGAATATTTTAATCACGAAATAATTACAAGAATTTCGCATGTCCCCTCGAAGAATCTTCGAAAAATCTCGATCACGCAACATCGTTTAAAAGTCCGCGCATATAATCGACAGGATCGCGCTACCAGCCGGAACGGATGCGATAGCACCGCCGAACCGGTCCCAGAATTGCCGAATTCGATGAAATTAAAGGCTTCACTCGTACACACAAAGCATATGCGCGGCACGGATAACGAGGAACCAGTATCTTGTGACTTGGCGTATAATCACATTTTATTTTATTTTTTTTTCATGCCTTTTCACATGATCGACACTTTTTATGCTCATTTTTAGCCGAATAACTGGTTCCACCTGCAGTTTCTGCGATCCACTTGGCATTTTAAAACGCCCTCCAGTCTCGCATCCGGTCGCGTTTTTTTTTTTCTCGAATTCTCTAAAATTCCCATTTTCTTTTTTTTTTTTTCGATGTTTCGTTCGGTAATTCGTACATCGGATCGATTTTTTGTCGCTTTATTATAATTGATAGGCAATTTTTTCATCTTCCACAACGCGATTGTACGATTCACAAATCGCGATTTTCCGAAAGATCAATGAGATAGTGCACTTTTTTTTTGTTATATATATTTTTTTTCGGTCGTATAGTTATTATTTTCCGAGAATTTCTCCCGGAAATGCAAGGCGTAGAGACAAAGTGAGAGACAAGTACGAGATAAAGTGCTCGCAGTTAGTTTGCCGCAACTTCAATCATACCGCAAAGTCCGCGAGAGTACGACGTACCGTTAAACACAAATACGCGCACATACATACATCGGCGGCGGCTGCATTTGCGGCGTGCTTCGACTTTTTGTACGCGTCCTTGAACTGGGACGAAGAACGACCGTGACTGTTGCTACTGTGTTGTGTGCCGTTGCCGTCGCAGATGTTCCCACCGCCGGGTGCGATTGTGGAGGCGGCGCGTAAACTAGTAAAGGAAATGTAATTAGAAATCGTGGACGCGAGTACCTACCAATGCATCATCGACGGAATTCAAGTCTGACTCAACCGTCAACGAGACACAATACATCGTAATCACACACACACGAGTGTTATTGAGTTTTTCACTAAACCTACAAAAATGTCTCACGATACCGAGATGATGCGCCACGTCTTTGCTGAATGAGTCAATCTTATTATTAATCGATACATTTTCTTTATTGGTAAAAAAAAAACGGAAAATTTCCATAAATATAATTATTATTGTTTATATAATTAATTCACATATTATCATTGTTATTATTTTATAAGTAATATTATTAATAATAATAGATATCAATATTGTTGATTAATCATTCAATTTTTACGTTTTTTTGAAGCTGTTGCTCCGAATCGATGTTTTGGAAAAATGAATCTCTACACATATTAATTATAGACATTAAGGGTATTAAAAGCGTTTAGGAATACTGTAAAACATTTTTTTTTTTTATTATATCTTAACAATTTCAAAAGTTTCGTTATCTAACAGGTTATTTTAAATATATAACTTGAAGATAAAGAGTTATGAATTAACAAATTCAGATCAGTATTTCAATGCTATTTTATTTTATGTACTTCCGACGCGAGATTTCTATTTAAAACATCGAGTTTAAAGTTAAATTAGCTACAGTTTCGTGATACGTGGAAAAAATACATCGATTCATGAAATGACGAATTACAAAAATGTATTATCGTAATTTTTTATATTCGATTTTTGAGATTTTCAAATGGTGATAACGTAACTAATGACGAAAATGTGAACGATAAGAATGTTCGATATCGTTGTATCCCACCGCAATGGTAGGTACATGTCACTCGCCTCGTTTGCCGAGGAAACCTTGGTGGTTCGCAGCTGCTTCTCTCGTACGAGAGAGTCGCAGATCGCGCGGATATACGTTACGTCACGCGCACCGCGCCCGCTAGGCCACTCTTTTATGAATGAATGCAGTCCGAGAGTGGGTGTGCATACTTGTGACCGTGCCGCCGCGCTCGACGCTTCTACAACACGCTACACACCGCACCAGACATGGTGAGCGTGCGTGCGTGACCGTGCGTGAGCAACGACCATCTCTTCCAACCGTTCCACACCGCTCCTACCATATCGTCTCGTAGTTGTATGTAGCTGTGTTCCGCGTGATACGCGAACGCTCCGAACTCGTAGGGTGAAAGCCGTCGAGACGACCGCTTGTCTCGAGCAGTTATAAGGGGTCTGAATTTAGCGGGAGGGGATGAGAAACTGATTTTGCAATCTTTCGAAACTCCGTTGAATCGTAATTTCCGACTTAATGAGGGCGTATCATAAATTCTCAGTCAAAAGTGAGATTCAGGAAGAATTTTGGATATTTATGAATGGAATAAAAGTCGGAAAAAATTGACCATATAAAAGGCACTCAAAACATTAGTTTCGTATAATAATAATGCCAACAAATTATTAATAAAGTTGAGAAAAAATTGTTTCACCAGCTTTTTTGTAGCAGAAATTTATTCGTCAATTTTTTTTTTAATGCAAAGGCATTTTCTTTAGGATTTTTAAACATTTTTGTAATTTTTTTTTTATGTATGAATAGTCATGAATTTTTAAAAAAATTTACGTTAAAAGAGTGCAACTACGTTCAATAAGTTTCGGGCAATCTATCGAGCATATTTACAAACCGTGATTAAACATTTTTCGAAAATCGAAATTTTGAAAAATTGAAAATTACGAATATAAAAATTCATTTACATTCCGTAAAATTAACGAATCAATTTCTGCAAAAAAATTATAATTTGCCGAATGCTTTTTCAACAATTTTTTATCGCTAATTTGTTAATAACAACAAAGCAAAGAAATTAATTGCACATTTTTTAAAGTTTATGTAAATAATTCAGATGGCTAAAAATCATGAACATTCGAATGAAGCAATGATTTCAGAGATCAATTCAGGTCGTGACATTTCTTGCGACGTTGAAATATTTTCATCGTTTGAAAATGTTTCTTTTCATTCTTATACATTAAACGCGTTAATGATTGCGACGTGTCTTGTTTTTGTAGTTCAAGGAAATTCCCCGGATGATTTGTGAGTCACGTTTCTCGTTTTCATGTTCAACCACATGTTGTTTTCATATACACTGCATGTGCGTCCGGGATATCTCTGGGTGCAAAGTTATTTTAACACATATAGAGTCATTTGCCGTACGGTTGCGCTTCTGCTATTTTGCCGCTGCGGTTTGTTCGCCGTTCGTGCTGAAGTTTGCATGTAGAAGAGGAGAGGAGGCCCCCTCTCGGTCTCGTATGTCTCTTAGTATCCTTTTCGCTTGAAGGATTAATTGAGATTGCTATTAAGGAGCGGGACGAATGACCCGCTCGTAAATCACTGACGTACGGACCCCGCGTTAAAGGTCTTAACTGGCGAAGTACGTCCGGTACAGAGAGGATGGAGAACCAGCGTACGTTATCCCGAGGCACAGAGAGACGCGATGCTGCGATTTATACCGCTGCGGTGAAACAGCAGAGACGAACGTCTCGTTTTGCCCGTTCGTATACTCGTTTCGTTTTACCTACCTTCGTTTCTCGGGGTACAACAAGGGAAGGAGATCCATTCCGCTCGTTTGATCTCACTTCCTCGATGCACCGGTATCTCGTCGATTCATCGATTTTTGCGAGTCCCACGATTTCTCTCGTGTTCTCCACCCACGTGGTAAGCGTATGCCGCAAGGCACTCGCGTCTCGATCCATTCATGGAATCGTTCATGCCGCAGACTATACTACGCCCACTTTGTTTTCACCTTATACTTTTTTTCTTCGCTCTCTACCATCGACATTATTCCATTTCTCACGATCATTTGGTTCTTTTTTTATCTTGACGTTTTTCTTGATTTTTTTTTCTGTAGATGGCTTCCGAGAACGATTGCGATATATCGATAATTGTTGTCCCCCTATCACTGTATCGAGATTACTCGATAAGATTTTTTTTTTTCGCTCGATCTGCAATGCAATGCTGCAGTTGCCTTGTTAAGGGTATATATACGCGTTCTGTATATAGATATTGTATATGTATACCTATAGTACGCGAGCGTTACAAATTAACTGAGAAACCGTGACAAATCGTTCGCTTCAAACTTACCTGACGTTATAATGGATCTATCGCACTGATTTATGCATCATCCGGATGTGTCAATGCACAGAGAATGCAGTCTCTGCTGCACGAGAAGCGTGACTAATTTTTTCAAAGAATTCTGTGAATACTTTTTTTTTCTTTTTTTTCTTCTCGAAGGAATATACTTAAGATGTCAATATTGTGGTTTTCTGCACGTCAATTTTTCGGAATTGTCAATAAGTCACGAGTTTTATAGTTATGCTGAAACATTGGAAGACTAAAGACTTTTCGTGGAATATTCTCAACCTTAGAATTTACATTCAGTTTTCAAATAATAAATTTTCTTTCATCGATAAATCCATTAGAGAAATATTCAATCGCTGCTTCGAAAGGTCTTCAATTTAGCAAACTGGTTTAGTGAGCTTTCTTCGTATTGACCATTGAAGGGTTAAGCCAAACAGCGTGGAACAGCTTTCTCGTTTATCGATTGATTGTTTTTTTTTTTTTTTTTTTTTTTTTTTTTTTTACGTTGATGTTAAATATGTATATGTGATACTCGACGAGGATCTTTTTATTCGAGCGGAGATACAACATCCGCCTTCGGGGAATGGCGAGGATCGGTCCCGATTAATTAGCGATCCAATTAACGCGACGTGACACACGATACTAATCGTATGTTGGCCCCGATGAATTGTTTATTCGCGACGGGCTAATTGAACTCTCGGTGGTCGGTTGGTTATCTGTTCTTTCTCACTGTATCTCCATTATGTTCTTCGTTCGGATTTTACATTTCATTCGACCGATATTAATTTTTCTTAAAATACTTCTTTCGATCGGTTCTCCTTCATTTCTCGAGTGTTTCGGCGCCTCGGCGATGAGTTAATTCCGTCAGCGAGGACTGGCGTATGCGAAGCCTATCGACGAGTCTTATTTATTATTGATGAATCCAATGTTATCAATGAAATGTTTGATCCCGAGAAACTCTCACTGTTGCGAATATTGGGTATAAATTGAAAATTCGATCGATAATAATTGGGTTTTTTTTTTTAATACGCTTCGGTAGCTACGTCATTATTTCGATCGTTTTCACGTCGCGCGATAGTAAAATTGACGGTGGCGATTCTTTGGACAACTGTATTAGTATGTTTGCCATGAGAAATCACGACGCAAAAAAGGAATAACGCAAAGGCTGGTATAAAGTTTAGTTCTTGCAATCACCGCGAACTGCGTTACTCGAGCGTAAAGAAAATTGAGGGTATATACCTTTGGCTCTACTGCAATAATTTTCGTTCCTCTCGGTAGCTCCCTCGGAGGGGGCGGAAGGGGGCCTATGCGACCAGTAGGTGGACCCACGGTAAGCGCGCGCGAGCGAGTGGTTTTTCTCGGCCACGAAGCGAGACGACGCCTCCTAGCACACCGTAATGATACACTTTGCCAGGGCATTCGTCTCGCCTTTTCCGTTCTACAGCTTCTTCACGTTTTTCCGCGCAGCCCACCCATATCGCAATTGGTCTAAGTTTTTCCTCGAGATTTCATTCTTTACCCGCCACATTGCTTCGCGACATCGCTTTCGTTCAGTCGATTCTTCATAAACTATCTTAGCTTTCACGGAATACCGCAAAATTGTCGCAAACAATGATAAAAAAAAAAACTCCACAAATCGATTCAGTTTTCAAGCTGATAAGTCCGTATTTTCATACTTTTATTACGAATTGCTCAGTTGCACCAAATAAAAAATTTAAAAAAAGTATCGCAGTTTTTTTTTCAATGATTTTTAGTAGTTTCGGTTTATTTTTTGCAGCTGGTGACGATAATAAAAATAATAATAAATTTATTGAAAAATGTATTTTTCGTATTTTCGTTGGCATGAAAATGTATATATTTAACACATTTTACATTTTCATTCGATCTAATTAAATACAATTATTTCTATAGTGGCTAAAATCGGAAAGTTCGACATTTCGTTCGGTATTTTCAGTCGAAAAATTCTATTAATTTCGGGGCGCATATGGTGTTTAGTCATCGGTTCACAAAAGATCGAGAAATGACTTCGTCACATTGGCGTACGTTTTACAAGGACAAACGTTGGACATCTCTCTCGCAGAGAGGTGCCCAAGAATACATGCGGGGTGAACAATGGCTAAAGAACTCGTCGTGGAAAGTGCGAGAGTTCGTACACTTGGTGTGACAGTTAAACGCGGTACCCGAGTAAAACTGCGCACTGCCTGTGTACTTAAACTATCGTACAGCAGTGTAGGGTGGTCTGGTTGAGTAGCGCAACGCAAAAGGGAGAAGAGAATGACATCTCGTTGGCAAACGTTGACATTGTGCCGTTTCTGACGATGCTTTCCGTGCTACCGGTGGCGTACAACTGTAGCCACTTTAGTCGCGTATGGCAAATGCTTGGTTGTTAAACGAGAAAACCCCGACGACGCACTATATCACAGAAGGAAGACGCTGTCGTCGACTGCTGGACCATTATCGCACACGTCGCTCTGCGCGGCTGTCGAGTTGAGTCCCTTCTGCAATGGTCATAACGTCTCGCACTCTGGCCTGCGCACGTATTATTATGCAAACATTCGCGAAGCATTATCGTGTTCGGCCAGTCGTCGACGATAGAGACGCTCTGAAATTCTTAGAAAATTTGCCACATATTCATCGCGTATATATTCTTAACGAGCCGAACGGCACAGAACGCGCGTGTCCTATTTTCTTTATATGCTCGCCGCGCATGTTTATTCATCTATTCTTCTATTCCAATATATATATATGTATATTATATCGCGTCGCACGTGCCTCGGATGTACAATCGTGAAACTGCGTCTTCGACGAACGGTGCGATTGCTCTCGCTTCACTATTCCCATTTCTATTTCTATCATATCTTCGCGAAGACCATCCATGAGTAGGCGGAAGTTCTGTTTGAGTTTGAAGTTTATGTAGACAATGCGGTAACGCCCGGGCGATCTGTGCAGCAAGCGAGTTACGAGTGTACTTCGCGCCGCCTTACGGATCTCGAAAGCCCTCGATAAGATCCGGACTTCCTCTGTTTGCCTCGTCTTTGGTCAAAGAGAACCTTTGGAAAGGCTTGTCGGTGGGTTTGTTCTCGAGGTTAACGTGAACTCTGGTTAGGCACTCGGAGGATTCTGCGTTATCGTTACATATGAAACGCCCACACGCCTTCTCCTGTTTCTTGACTTGCGGACTTCGCAGAGTGCCGCGACCCGTTAACGCGCTTCACGGACGCTCCCGGAAGTGTAAGGCGAAACTTCGAGATCGAGGAAGCAAACAAACTGACAAAAGGTTGCGATAGAAATAACAATTTTTTACGCCATTTTTTTTCTAATACATTGTGTTGTTAATTTTACAACATTTTTAGTAACATCGACAAAAAAAAATTACGAATGTTGCGCAAAAAAAAAAAATTGTCAAAAGTACACATTTTTTACTGTGTTCTGAACAATAAATGAAAATACCGGAAACTTTTGTTCGAATAAAAAAAATTTAAACGACACATCTCGCGTCATATTTCTTGATTATCCGTAACGTGTTTCTGGATCACCCGCTGGCAATAAACGTAACTTCTTTGTCGGTGGGTTTCTTCTTCCATTCTAAAGTTGGCATTAAAAAAAAACTTCAAGATTAAGTACCGCACGGTTGTATAATCGCGGACGTCTGTTCGTGATCGTCTTGTAAAACGATAAAAAAAAGAAATAAAAATAACGCGTTAGTGGATCCTTTTCTATCCTCGGTTATCGAGACCGCAAACACGCACCCGCGCAGCGAAACGAAGACGAAGAAGTTCGCCAGTTACACCGGAAGTTTTGTCGGATCTCCGGCAACAGGGACATTCTTTCTCGGCAATTTGCTGAACGTTCTCTCGTCTCTCTTTTACTTTCTTGCATTGCCATTGCCTTCGGTGAGAGGTCGTTTATAGCGCAACTTTTCGTCTCTATTTGCTCGTTATTGTTCGAGCAAAGCGAGCAATAAAGATGATGAAAAAAAAATTGAAGAAAATAAACAAAAAGTAGTAGAAAAAGAGAACGAGTTAGACCGCCGGTGCTTCATTAACATTGCTCTATCGTTACCGCGTGGATCGCACGCTGGTGAATTACGAGTAGAGAAACCAAAGTTAGGCTACGAGTGAAACGAAGACGCAACCCGGAGACTCGTAAAAGCAAAGAGGCGGTGAAAGAATACGAAAAGCAGAAGGGTCGAAAGTCGAGGGTGTGGGAAGACCGGAATCATGTTGCGAAACGAGCGTTACTACCCCCTCTCGCTGTACTTCTTTTTTACTGTGTAAATTACAAATGCCGCGTTGCTGTAACTCACACAGATTCAACGAGATCCAATAACGAACATGTTTAGACCCTACGAAACCCTTTTTTCCTAAAAAAGATCATTGTCTGAACTAATCATTACTTTTTCCACTTATACTTTTTTACAACGAATGAGGCGTCAAAAAAATTATTTTTAGAAGTACTTTTCGCCTGAATCAGTCCGCGACGTAATAAAGAAAAAGCCTTAACTCTGAGCCTATAAATTTATAGAAAAGAACAATGGTTCACAAATGTTCCTATCAGCATCCGAAAGCAAGCAGCTTTGTTATTGGTTATCATTTCCCCTTGGGAACGGACCATCGTAGTGATTGGTGTAGAAGCGCTTTATTCGAACACCGACTACTGTACCTTCTGCCTTAATAAATGGAATATGAACCGATCGTATCGAGGGTTGGGGGGTGAAGCAAGTTGATTCAACACGAAGTGATACATTAGTGATCATGTTTACGTTTTACGTTACGCGGTTAGATGCAAATGTAAATGCAGTCGCTTTTGTTTGCAGTTCCGTGTTACACCGCATCCATTATTAATGTACCCTCAATCCATTCGATACTGTGGGTAATATTTGGACTGTCCAATTATCGACCCTATAATAACGTTCGTACGTGTAACGTGCGTAATTAATCGTGGCATTCTTCACTAATTCGTATAAATGCCTCCGGCGCTTGTTTATACCATATCGATGAACGTGTAGGGAGTCGTAAGCTTGAGATACGGTCGTCGACACCATCCGGCACGTTGATCTACTCGGGACAATCCTGAATTGCAGAAGAAATCAGAGGGGAGAAGTATAAAAGCGAAAAAGAACGGATTTTATCCAAGCGGAGATCATCCCTTGATTTATCAATCCACTCTCGCGGCCCCCATAAGCTTTGCCCTCTCGACGTGACGCTTTTTCGCGCTCGATCTTCCTCATCTTCTTCTGTCTCAAATCCTTTTTTATTTTTTTTTCGTTCCTTATCCCGTCTGTTGTGACGATTCCTCGTATCTTTCCAAGACGTTTATATCGCACCGTTTCCAACACATCGAGAGTGTCAAGTATAAGAAAAGGAATACCATCAATAGCGGAATCAAAAGAAAGCTCTATCGAGAGATCGAGAATGACGTCATCCGAAGCTTTTTTTTTCTTTGTAGAAATTTATCGCTATCGACATATATTTCAATCGAAGCTTTCTAATTTTTTTTTTTCGCATTTTTTGCTTAATTTCGTGCCGTTATCGAAGACAATTACTGGATTTCTACGGAGTATAAATTTTTACGGAAAATAGACGCAATAACTCGATAATCAGCAAGGTAAACGACCATATTAGCGGCACGAAGAGAAAACGGCATTTCTCACGCAATCGAGAAAATTCAATTCATTTAACGAGGATAACAACATCAAAGTAAAAAGTTGTTGCATTCTCGAAATTAATGTTCATAGACGTGAAGTAGAACCATTCATTTATATACGGTAATTGTTTTTTTTTTTTTTAAAGCTCCGCTACCGATACTTAACATTTACAACTTACTCAGCAGCGCAATGTATGAAATACGAAAATTCCGGTTGTTAATTAACGATAATTAAGATGATTATAATATAAGACTAATAAGTGCTTTTGAAAAAATCGTTGCGCTCTCGTATACGGCGATACGCCGGTTGAGCATTAATAATTGTCAAATCTATAAATTAGTAATCACCGACAAAGAGGACGCCAAGGGATTTCGAAACCAGTTAATACGACGATATCCATATCTGGATAATAACTTGAATACATATTAACATCGTATCCGGAAAGGGTAGCAACGGGGTTCCCTGGATACGAGAGTTAATATAGTATTATTTCGTACGCTGAATGTGGTAGCAGATCTCCGCAGATTTGTAGATCGTTAGTTCGAATTTTCTCACGGCGGCGCGTGTCTTTGATTTTTTTTTTTTTTTTTTTTTTCAATGGAAAGAACCGATGAATCAGTCCGTTCGATCGATTCTGGCAACGCGTATAATAGCCCTCTCTCTGCCATCTTTCCGTTAATCTTGTTATGTTTCAATGGCCGAGCGGTTAACCCGCTGAAATCGTGAAAACGACGCGAGGGCTATCGCGGCTACTCGGAGCCCTGAAGCCTTTATTCTTCTCTCTCATCGCGAATTGCCGGGAGATCTCGATTGGTTCCTCTATCGCCCCCGCTCACGCGCGAACCAACACAGTTTACGTACTCACCGGTGGTATCCGTGGCCTCCTCCTTCCGCACTCACTTAAGTACGATCGTAGCGAGAGTAATCGTAGCTTCGATATACTCGCTTTACTACTGTTGCCGGTGCTATTCCTTGCGCGGTGTACTTTGGTGTCGGACAACTGGTATACGAGAGTCGATCGGTATCGCAATATTAATGGGGCAAAGGGGTCCGTAAGTCTCCTCCGCGCTCCGCTTGTTTCCTCGTGGACTCCACGGTGGTTACTACGTTTATAGTAGAGTAGTAACGATATGCAAGTTAAAAAAAAGGGTAAAAATACATGTCATCGTATCAATGAAGTTTTGAGTTTATGGTTACGGAAAATAATTCATTGATAAAATTTAAAAAATATATATACATTTTTTTTTTGTTTTCAAGATAATAAATATAATAGAAATTGTCAACGGGCTTCAAAAAATATAGTTTTTCGAATAAGAAAAACGATTATCTACGTTTTTAACCCTCCGTCAGTACACCTTATATTTTTCGGAACTTCCGTCTGCCCACTAGAGATTTGAAGCTATGGTTACCTTGACAAAGTATTTTCCGTGCTTTCAAATATTTTTTTTTATCAGAAATACTTTCCAACTTGTTTACTTCACAACCCCCCAAAAAAAAAAAAAAAATTCAGATATAAAAAAAAATTTATTAAAAAAAATTGTCATATGCGGAAGAATTTTTCAATTCCAATGTGCCTTCAAATCCTCAGTATGCCGACGGAGGGTTAAAATTGAAAGAAACGAATGTAGGCAACAGCACTTTTGCGAAAAAAAACGGCGTTTTTTTTTTTTTTTTTTTTTGCGGTGGATAGACTCGGCGGAGTGTTAGCAGAGTAGAAGTAGAATAATCGAGTCGTTGTCGCCGACGACGGGACTGTGTTACTCTTCTACTCGCGTATATCCACATTCGCCGGGGGTCGTCGTCATCGACGGTGGCGGCGTGCGTGTTCGAGGGATCCGTGAACGTTTCGCACACGCGGAAGCCCTCGTTCAGCGTGTACGGTCGAACGCGTCGCGCGTACTTCTGCCCGGTCGTACGGGGTTAAAGACCCCGGGACCGAACGAACGAATGAGGAGACGAGAGGAACAGAAGGAGATGGAGAAAGAGAGCGGCTAAAATTTTCACCGGCAATATTTAGCGGGGGGTTTTCTCGCGGCAGCGGGGTCGAGACCCAATTATAGGTTTTCGCCGATGCGGCAAAACTCGGTAGACGACGCGACGACGCCGTGTCCCTCTCGCGTATTCGTCCGAAAAATCCGCGAGAGTTCGAAAAGTCGGTCGAACGCGCTCGACACAGCATATTCCGCTACGGAATTATAACTATCGCGTCTTCATGTCATCCTCGACTTTTCTTCGATTCCCAGATCTCGTCTGCATCGGACAAATGGACGCGAAGTCCAAAAAAGTTTACTGGCAAACGACCCCGCATTCGGAGATAATTGAAACGACTCTCCGCTCTTTCCTTATGCGGTATTTCATTTTTTTGTGTTTTATATGTATTAAAAAAAGTTCATTTAACTTCTAATTCGTTGCGATAAAATGGACGTACATTATTTGTTTCTTGAAAGACGGTAAGAAAAAAAAAAAAAAAAATCCGCGGACTATTTAAATGAATTAAAAAAAAATTAAAAATAATTAGGAAAGTGAAATCGATCGAAAAATGTTATGCATTTTGAGTACAGAATTAGTCAATTCAGTTATATCATAATAATAAAAAAAAAAATAATAATAATAATAAATATAATAATAAAAAGAAAAAATAATGCAGCTAATGTAGCAGTGATGCAACTCCGTAATATCCGACGAGACG
The DNA here is from genome assembly GCA_934046635.1 of Buathra laborator. NCBI lineage: Eukaryota > Metazoa > Arthropoda > Insecta > Hymenoptera > Ichneumonidae > Buathra > Buathra laborator. Next base: position 16,927,950 of record OW203895.1, on the reverse strand, counting down.
ATATATAATAATCGTAGACTTGATATTGAAACGAGGGGGGGGGGAGGGGGATGCGATGGGGCGTTTATTCCAACGTCATGGAACACGCCCGTGACCCGGCGATGGCCGCGGTGGAACAAGTAGAGGAAGCGGCTACAGTATTAAACTCCGCCACAAGGCACCGGTTAGAGTATTGAAGCAAATCGACGCTGGCCGACGTCGACGACGATGGTGGAAGAAACGGCGAGGGAAACGGGAGGCCACCCTAAAATTAGACAGTCCAAATCCAGTCGTGACCTCGGCGTGTGCCGAGAGCCGCTTCGTGGTCGCTATACTATACCTTATTTCACGTCGCCTCTGTTCTTCTTATTATATACCCCTACTGCAGACTTCGCTCTGTATTACTGTATCGTTATTACTCTATATATATACACAAGAGACTCTTTGCACGTACGTCCAGACGTAATCGCTTTTGTACGTTCCAATTCTACCGAAGAAAATACACGAGTATGAGACAACGATTACACCGATTTCCATAACGGATCTCGGTCACTCGGCCGACGAGGGAAAAATCTCTCCACCCCTTTCGTCGCGTATTCAATTCGTTCGAACAATATCTCTCTCAGTCCTTACGAACATTTTATAAATAGATTTCGTTCAACAACTCGTGAATTTCATAAACAATCGATATTTTGGTACGCAATGCCTGGAAACACCGGAGTTTATTGTAGTTGTTGTTCTCGAAATATCAACGCCGTTCGTGAGAATTTTCGATAATTTCAGCGTACCAGCGTACGAATAAACTAAGCTGGATTTTAATCAGACAATAGTTATAACTGTATTTCATTACATGCCTCTCTAATTCGCACAAAGAATTATTACACAATTTAATTACGAAAAAAAAAAGATATTGCAAATTTTATAATGAAATAAATATACTAATTGAAATAAATACTTTCAACAAAAAAAAAGTTCAAAAATGTTAATCTAATTTTTGAAAACAAATAAATGAATAAATACATTTTTTAAATAAATTTACTATACAAATAATTATAACATAATTGCATATCTTCAAAATTAAATAAAGTAAAAAAAAAAAAATGCCACAAAACTATATTTCAAGTATCAGAATTTTACAAAAATGCATTGATTTACTAAATACGATGTGAAATTCGCTTCTCGCGAATTTTTCCCGTCGCGAAAATTTCCTCAAAAAAAAAAAAAAAATCAAATCCTTAATAATTCTCTTCGAAGATTTGGAAACAAAAAAAAATTCAAAAAAAGAAATATTCTTCGGCAATCTTAAGGGTGCGGTTTGTGCGGAGCTCTCGTGCCTCCCCGCCGTTGACTTCCGCCTTGAGAACGAGGTGGAGTCGCGCGGTTGAAAATCCTGCACACGTTTCTCTATAGCAGTACCTATAGTAACCGGGGTAAGGGTATCCGAAAGGGGGGAACAAGCATGGAATCAAGGAAGCCGGCCGGCGTTCAGCTGCGCGGCGACGTTCCCGAAACCTCGTTGGATGCGCCGGCCGGCCGGCCGGCATCGGCAGCAGCAGCAGTTAGGGCGGTGAGCACATACACAGGAAAAATCCGGGAGAACAGAGACGGAATATACGAGTTGGCGTTGCGTCGCCGAGAGTTTTATGTCGTTCACTACCGTGGCAGTAGTAGTAGTAGCAGTAGTAGTAGTAGTAGTAGTCGTAGTAGTAGTAGAAGTGGTAGTAATAGTAGTAGCCGTAGTAGCAGCAGCAGTAGTAGCAGCAGCAGTAGTAGTAGTAGTAATAAAGTATACGAAGAGTAGGAGATGTATAGCTACCATGCCGGAGGCCACCCTTCGACGCCAGTCGGTTTGTCCGACCGCTGCATGCCGGTCTTTCTCTTTCTCTCGCTCTCTATACTCTCACTCGATCAATATTGCCATGACTACGTGGCGAAACGCGGAGGAACAGGAGAAAGAAGAGTGCGGCGGTAGCAACGTCGGTTACATGGAGAGGGGCAGAAGGAGAGGGTAGTAGGTTGGGTGGGGTAAGAGGAAATCCACCCTGAACTACTATACCACACTACCAAAGTATACTATACTAAACTATAATACAGTATAGTGTAGTTTAGGATTGGATAGTATAATATGCATGTTATAGAGAGTATAGCGACGTTATACTGTAGTAGTAGAATACGATACTACTACATCACACTATAGTATAGTGGATGAGTTTCGAGTTGCCGAGTAGTGTAGCCAGAGGTGGTACGGCTTGAATCGTGGAAGGAGAGTGGCGGCTGGCTGGCTGCGCCGTTCGTTCGCTCGCTCCCCAACCCTCGGAAGGGGTGGATCGACTCGCGCGCGCCACGACGCTTTTCCACCCTTCGCCAGAACTCTCGCGTTCGGAGGGGAAGGAAAAGAGGGTTGAAAAACCAGCAGCGGTGAGGCTCTCTGTCGCGTGCGTACACTTCTTCTCTACTACGAACCCATCGAGCCGGCGAGCCGGATTCGCTCACAGAATACGCTCACGTACGATATAAGTACATCGCGTACTACGGCTGCATCCTTGGACCGAGCGCTAACCGCACGTTACTCGCTTTTTTTTTTTTTTTTTACTTTGTACCGAAGAGAAAACTTGAAAATGAAAAAATGATGACACTGCACTTTGTAGCGTTAATTAAGGCTTTTTGAGATTTAATTCAATTTATCATACATTTTTGGTATATTGAACGAAATTGTCACAAGCAGTTCAACGTGTTTCATAGCCATTTTTATCTGTAAAGAGCTCACGAATTTCACGCATTTTTTTTTCAATATTTGTAATATTAATTGCTGTTAATTAATTGAATCATCCGAGCAGCAGTAACACGGAAAAATGAACACTTTGCAATTTAATAATTGGTTTCATTGAATTAAAAAAATTCTCGTGCCGCCGAATAATGAACTCGATGATGCGTAAAATATTGAAAAAAAGAGTTTTTCTTATTATTATTATTATTATTATTAATACTTGCCGTCCGTAAAGACGATTTTTTTTTGGAGATAACCACTTTCTCGCGGCGGGGAAGCACCAGAATGCACACACGCGGTATCTCAGTCGAAGCGATTGTAGAGTAGTCTCTAAGTAGTCAACGGCACGAGAAAGACGCCGCGATGCCACTACTCGAGCGATTCATGACGATAAAGTACGCTCGTATTTTCCCCCAACCCCTCCTCGTCTCTGTACGCTCGTCTTCTTCAACGCCACTACCAGCCTTCACTCAACAACCGCAGGACTTTTCTTTTTTTTTTTTTCATTTTCAACTTTTCTACAACCCCTTCGCGCTTTTTTTCTTCATACTCACCCTCAGCTTCCTCTTGTTACGTCGTATGTTACACGGTGAATATATGACTCGTAGTACTACAGTGCTTATCGTAGACAGACAGGTATGCAGTATCTATTTCGCTCGTTTTTTCGATAAGCCCTCACTTTTTCATCTCATTCCTACTCTATACCTGTGTCTTTCTCCCCCTCGCCAGACTCATTGCGGCGACCCAATTTCCACTGACGAGAATCACAATTACTCCGCTTCTTTTATCTACTTTTACTATATCTTCCTACCAACCCACTACACCCCCCTCCGCGCCCCATCCTCCCGGCGTATTCGCGAAGCGACCATTCATTCGGATTCATCAGCGGAGATTGTGAAAAATAGTGCTTGCATTGAGTAACGTAGATGAATTAATCCGAAAAAAATGAATTGGAGTAAAATTGCAATATTTCGTTACTATCACAGTTGAACGTAATCCTTTACGGTAAATCCCGAATAACACGAAGCAATATTGTCGACGCCGTGATTTCGAAGGAATGCGGCAAAATAATCGCACGGGGCTAAATAGGCACAGAAAATCGGCAATACTTCGAAATTACATTTGAAAAAAATTGAAATAAAATGTAAAAAAAATTAAATAAAACTCACATAAAATTTTAATAATATTGAAATGGAATAAAAAAAAAAAAGTTTAATAAAGTTTTTAAGAAAATTGAGATGACGTTTGCCAACGATTGAGATAATTTTTTTTTTTTCTCAGTTTTTAGCTTAATGTTTTTTACGCGATTTTGTGCCCATTGCACCATGTGTCCGTTTTATTCCCATGTCCATTTTGCCCGCTCTCCCGTGCTATCGGACGCGGTAGATATAGTCGGGGTGTACGTCGCGTGTACGTACATCAAACTATATCATCGAGACTCGCACCAGCACAGGATGTCGTAAGCCCTGAAGCGTGCCATCCCTCGTTTCCTTCGAACTTTTTTTTTTTTTTTTTTTTTTTTCATTTTATTTCATTTTTATTCATATCCTTTTCTTATGCCGTTGTAGTCCCTGTATCTATCAATCTTTCTTCTGAAACTCCCAACTATCGCTATACAGAAGGCGACTAACCTACTGCCTTCGTCCAGCCGCTTGCACGCTTTTCGGAAGAGCACGCGTTTTATATACGCGCCAATTCCCTGATCGTGCATTTTCGTCTAATGTGCGCGTATGTGCGGTGCGTCTTGCTTTTTTCTCGCAACACTCTCGTGGAACGTTCTACGCGGTAATAATCGAGTGAAGGGGAGAAAAACGCGCACACCGTCAGTATAGTCTTTACGCTCTATACCCTCATTAATTATTCGCGGACTCCCCTTAACGACAGTATCAAGTGAATGACAATCTCAAGATATTTAGCACCGTTGATAAAAAAATATTGATATACTCGCTGTGCAAGAAAAAGAAAAAATACTTAATCAATTTTCCGCTGCAATTTAAGACACGAGAACCAACATTTTTCTATACATTTTTTTTTTTTTTTTTTTTTTTTTTTTTTTTTTTTCAAAAAAAACTTTTTTTCTTGCCATTTGCCTTATCCGATGTCGAGACTTGCAATTATTTTTTTTGCGTTACATTTTTATTCTGAGCTCCGCGAATGAGCGAAATTCGATAATAACGAAGAGCGAGAGAGTGACGGGAGAGCGAGATTTTCTATTAAGCGCGGAAATGAGTGTGAGAGACGAAAAAAAAAACTGAGCCGAAGGGGGGAGCGGGGAAAAGTAATTACCGCGCGTGATCCGGCTAGCGTTTTCGTCATTCTCTGCTTTTACGCGATAACGTAATAATACGGCACTTTGGTTATACATACAAACGATACATACAAGCGGTTTCAAACTATATTCACGTGTGCCTCCCCCCCGCCCTCTACCCCTCCCCCGTGTGTATGTATGCGCGAAATACGCCAGCGACCCGGTTTTAATTCCCCCGGTGCAGAAAACAGCCGAAAGCTCTTTCGTTAATGAAAAATCCGTGGTTAAATCTCGTGAAACTCATAACTATGCGTGTGAGTAAATATATGTGTATATACGCGCCCCCTAAATACATGGCTGCATACAGATGCTTCAGAGTATTACTACGTCAGCCTGAAGTTCTCCGCAGCGATAAAGCGTGAATGCAACGTAGTACACGCAGATACATACGACACGTAACGTAGGTAACCTATACCACTCGTTAGTACCATTGCGATTACGGCTCAAACTTTTTTTTTTTTTTTTTTTTTTTTTTTTTTTTTTTTTTTAATATATGAAATTTCATGTTCTCATACAAAGTTCTACAAACTTTATGCTATATTTATCCGTACCAACGTGCGCGATAGCGTACAGTGGGCGTTTATAACTGACGCGTACAATTTTCATTTACGCGTACCGTATAAGTAGGAGAAAACGCAAGCTGCAGACCCGAAGCATCGTTTTAATTGGATCGCCATATTTTTAATTGGATCCCGAATTAACCGCGTAGCAGCAGCGTCGAGTTCAACTGACTGACTGCTGCCACTGATGCTGTTGCCGGTCGTGCAACTGCTTGCCGCTCCTCTCGTATGTTTTCACAAATTTGCGGACTTTGGGACTCGGGGTGGCGTCCCGTTTTACCGTCACCACTGCTGCCACTGTCGCCGCGGGAACGAAATCCCCTTCGTCTCTCGACCTTTTCGTCGTTGCAATCGGAGTAATTCTCGTTATATACGATAGCTTCGACCGCACGACGTCATGCGAGTCCCTCTCCCCTACAGCACGTTCTCTGCCTACGACAGCATCGTGCGGCAATCCGAAATCGATTTCATCTCGCGTACTCCCGATTCGGATATTCTCTCTCGAACCGTCTATCTATCTTATTCCGTTTCCATTTGGACTGCTCGTCAATGATGCCGTTTCTCGTATATTAATAAATGAAAAGCTTCGATTTCCCGATTTACTCGACGCGCGTCAGGAACGATCGGCGTTTGCTACAATTTTTGAAGACACAAAAAAAAATATATCCGATTTCTTTTTTATGTATTAATTAACATAAAACATATATAATATATTTATTTTATGTTAATTAATAACATTTATTGAAAATTTTCGACTCCATTGCGAAGTATTAAACAATAAAGAATACTTCGCTTCAAACGGACCGTCAACTGTACACTGTTACGATGATAAGATACGCGATTAACAAAACGACCAGACAATCGATCGATTATTTGAGAAGATTTTTTTCCCTAAACGTCATCGAGGTATTAATCGGCGAGTCTACGCTCTCTCGAGCACTCGTCGTAAACATTTCACCGGCAATTATCGTTGCAAAGTTTATGATTTATTGATGCATGAAACAATGTTGCATTGACGAACATTCCTGCTTGTCGTACGAGATTAGTGTACTCGTAATGTTTGTACGAAGAGTATATAAGTAACGCAAGTACACTGCGGAGCCGGCTGAGCACGTGAATGCACGCGGTGTGCAGCTGTAGCTGGAAATCGACGAACGATAGGAGGCAAGTGGTGTATAGAAGGAATGACGAAGAGAGGACGACGAAGGAACGGAGAGAAGTGTGCAGCGGCGAGAGAACGCGAGTGTGCAACGGGGGGGAAAAAGATAGAACCGCGAACCGGACGTGACGTGGTGGCTGGCCGCGGCTAAACATAGACTACTCGCCGCCGCATGCCTCGCCGACCGGGCTTTTGATGCTCGTCCACTGCACTTTGTGCATCGCTATTCCTTTCCTTACGTCTCGCCGTACTCTCTGTACGCTACTCAGTATAGCAAATCTCAAGGCTACTATTCGTAGCACTCGACTCTTTCGATTTTATCAATAGAAAAATTCAGGAACGATTTTTTTTTTCGGCGATTCCGAAACTGATACGAAGATTCCTGACATAACTTATCGATCTTTTTTTTTTTTTTTTTCGCAATGAAATTTTTTTTTTTTTGTTCCCTGAAAAATATATATGCGATCGATAGCGATAATATCGCGAACGATAGCGTTTGAAAAAAATCGTATCAGGAGCAAACATATATTTTTGTTATCGGTCGCAATGTAATAAGTCAATTTCAAGAATTCGATGAATCACTACTCTCGTATTTAATGAATCATCGATTAGCTCGAGTCTCCTGCCAGACGCGTGCATAACAAAGTGACTGTATCAGTTGCGTGAAAAATCTAATAATAAATTACAATATATGTTTTGCTGTTATTGAAAAAAATAATAATAATATCATTGATTCACGAACAATTCGCTTGCGGATTGTCAAAAACATTTTAATTATTTAATTATTTATTTTTAATAATTATTCTCGCGAGAAAAGCAATATAATAATAATAATAATAATAATATAATTGATTGTTTTTGTTATTAATTCATTTATTACGTATTATTTCAAATATAATATGTAATTGTAAAAATGAGAAATATAATTGAAATCAAAACATATGCTTTTGGTAACCTCCGCTCGCGAATTATTTTTCAATCGATTAATTTTTTTTTTTTCGTCTAATAATAGATCAATAGGGCGGCATATGTTCTCAATTTATCAGAATTTTGAGGTCAAAATCAAAATTATTGAGGCAATTATTAGAATTTTCTTAGAAGCGCAGCGAATGTATGGGTGCCAAGGCTTCGTGTGTTCTCTCGATGCCACGAAGCATAGAATGGTCGTTCGCGAACGATAATGCACACTCTTGAACACATCGAATAGAGACCGAACGATGCGATAAGTGCTAAGAAGTACGTTAGTACAGCGTGACTCGAGAGAAAGATAGAGAGCTTTGCCGATGTGCGTACGTATGTGTGTGAGTGTTGTAAAAAGATGAAAGCTCACTCGACGACTCCGAGGGGGCCGCCGCGTTGTGCCGGGCATAGCAAGGCTCGGGCTATATATCGAACTGTACGGCACTCGGTAGTCTCATTCACGGAACTTACTACGAGTTTCGCTCCGTTGATGGACGTATCGCGACCGCGGCAGCGGCAACGGAACGCCGCCGGGGGCAGCACAGCACTCTCCGGCCGCCGCTGCCACCACCGTCGAAGAGCTACTCGTTGCATCGTAAAACTACGTTCACGGTCATTGCACTGCGCAATGGGCAACGTGCTTCGATGTGTACGATGTGTACGGTGCATCAGTGAGACGAGCGCACAGACCGGAGTATAAATTCCTTCCATAGTTACGAATAACGTAATCATCCCGACAATAATTCACGTATTCTCGTGAAGATGTTGATACGTTTTACAAACCTTCGAGGCTTTTGTAAAAAAAAAAAAAAAAGACAGCGAAACTTTTTTTTCTTCTCGGCCCGAGGATATGCGGCGTAAAATACCTGAAAGAACGATCTCACTTTCCGAATCTTCATCCCTTCAGGGCTTCGAGGCCCTTTTTTTTCACTTTTTTATTTTCGCACTTCCACGAGCGAAATTATGGATTGATTTTGAAAAAAATACATTTTTTTTTTGCTGTGAAACTTTTTTTTTTTTTTTCATTTCGCGAGTATTCGAGAAATCCAAGAATACCGCTGAGAAAATCGTTTATTGGTGGTTAACAAATGGCGGAATAAATATTTGGTTATTGTTACCAAATCTCAATTGAAGAAAAAAAAGTTTTTTTTCAATTATTAACAAATATTGTTTACCCAACAATAACGGAATATTAAATTCGCAATATCGCCGTAAGCCGTAAATAAATAATATTTATTTTTATTTCGTATGCATTTGTTTAAATTTTTATCAACGAACCGTAAAAAAAACATTAAAATTTATCTAATCATTTTTTTTTTTTTTTTTTCCCGATTGTTACAGGTAAGAGGACTTTGATGACCTGAATATACGGGATCCTTGCTGACTGTTAGATAACGAGTAATCGGTAACGTAGAAAATTTATCGTAATTGCTAATGTATATCGAGTTTTTATAATGCCGAGAGAAAGAGTCATTATTTATTCGATTTAAATGAGACGAGCGCGCGTGAGTGATTTTGAGTAATCGAACGAGACTCCCGTGCATGCGTCACGAGGAGCTCGGGAACGGGAGCACAATTCTCCGCTCGGCACACACAGAACTCGGAAGCCAATGATGTCTTTTTAAAACCGGCCCCGGAGGCTTATATCCTTCGTCGGCCACATCGTTTATCATTCCTTCTACTTTTTCCTTTTCTTTTTATTCGCTTGTCTCACACTCAACCAGGACTTCTGCTTCGAAGTAGATATCCGAGGTGAGATGAAAAAAGGAGTTACACACCGCAAAAGAGAGAGTATCGTTGTACCGCTCGCAGGAAGCTAAAAAAAAATCGTGTCAGCTTGAGGCTTTGGGCGCAAAAAAAAAAAAAAAAGATCGAAAAAAAAAAAAAAAAAAAAATGAAATTCTTCTTTCGATTCGTTTCGAGTTACGAAGTTGATTCTGCGATCAAAACATCGATAGATTCGTGATTTTTTATATCTTCGAAAAACTCGAATTTTTCTTCGCGTAATAGGGGATGATAAATTGCGTAAAAAATCGTATATTATTACATTACTTCCGGTTCCTTAGATTGTAATTTTTTTAATTGAAAAATTTAATTGGAAGAATTTAATTCGTAATAAAAAATTTTAATTTCGAGAGCTCATCTCATTTTCGCTCTAATAGGGATTGATAAATTACGGTAAAAAAAAAATTCTTTGCGATTAGATTTCTATCGGTGCCTTTTACTATTATTTTTTCCCTTCGTTTTCCTCTTCGACTTTTGCCGTTCTCGGGGGCAGTTTAATACGGGATGGGCGCCGGTTCCCTCGGGATACTTCGTGAGAGAATGAGAGAGAACGGTAGGATTACGCGAGGGCGTATATAGGGGGGTACCTTCGGCAGTCGGCGCGTTCCGCGCCTCGGATGCTAGGGAACGAAGGAAAACAGGAAGGACCACCGCGCACGAGGGTAAAAGCCCTTCCGCAAGGAGGAGTAGCAGCAGCAGCAGCAGGGAATACTGTTCTGGTGCTGTGCTCTGCTGCAGACCCGCTCACCACCCGCACAGGAACCTCAGACGGGAGCATCGATCTGGGCGTCGGCCTCAAGACACACCCCTTCGACCCTCTGTGCCTCTATCACTCTATCTCGCTTCGTCGAGCCCACGTTGCCGTCGCACATCCCCGCGCGCTTTTCGTATTCTATTCTCAAGAATCTTACACGACCGATAACTACGACCTTAAGCCCTTTCCGGAGGTTTTCAGACCATTTCTCTTCCTTTTTTCAATATAAAATTTCAGTAGTCACATTCTTACTATAAAGCCGCGTTGAAGGCTTTCGCGTGAAGGCCAAAGCTTTCTATGCTCGCTAATCGTGTGCACGAAAGATTTAAGACGCGTTTTTAAGCCTTTTTTCGGATTTTTTTTTTTTTTTTTCCAATTGTCTGCAGTATTGAGATAAATTTCTGTCGGCCAGAGTCCCAAGCCATCGTAGGGCCCGAAGTCTTTCGTGCCGCTTTTTCGTTCAGTTATTCGACGGTTCTCGAGGTTGAAGCGCGCTGTCTTCTGAATATCAATGCGGAAATATATTAAAAGACAGGAAGAAAAGTAAGGCAATTCAGAGAGAAAAATTGGAGAGGCAAAGAGCAGGAAGGGGAAGGAGAGGCCGCTTTCGATTTTTATTCGTTCACGTGTGGGGTGTAACGCGAAAGAATTTCCAAGTTACGTGCCAGAAGGCCGCCCGGGGGCTCGTCCATCATACTCCGGTCTCTTCTCAAACCGACAACAAGAATTGCCCCCGAGGTCTTTAATCTCCCTTCACTTTTTCTCTCGTTCGTCTAATCCCATCGGATTAACGCCCGAAACTTCTGATATTGGATATTGTTGTGAGACCAAAAGATCGCGCGATTTGCGTTAAAAATCGACATAGATAATTATCCTTCATGCGAGAAACTTTATAAAAATTTCACGAAAATTCAAATTTTTTCGGATATTTTTCATCAAACACTTGTTAAGCCCTTCGAAAATAATGACTATTTGTAAAAGGTAATAAAAAAAAAATATTTGTTTCCTGCGGAAATTGATTAAAAAAATTTCAATCAACAATTACGGAGAGATATAGAGGAATTTCGATGATTTCCGGTGATTGGAGGCGTCGACAACATTAACTACGAGCACATAGACGCACATGAGAATAATTGCGTAAAACTCGCGTACCGGTCGTTTACCTCTGTGCAATACCCTTACAGACCCACACATTACCATGCAGCGTAATATGCCACAGTAGATCGGCGTCGGTACCTACGCATGCATGTGTATGGGATGTATGTAAACCATAAGAGTCATGCCTCAGCGGCATAGCTTTGCGTAGAAGCGAGCTGTGATCTCCGCTAGGTGATCTCATTACGGACACGCGTCGTTTACAATTACGTCATTGCAAGCATGTGCTCGCGAGGATAATTACGCAAGGTTTGCGCGCGATCGCTGAAAGGCGCTGTGCCGCGCACAAAACGCTCAAACGTTTTGCGTGAACGATCTCCTGCTGTGCGTCTCGCTAACGTGTATTCGGAGATTGCGTGCGGAAAAGGTACGCCGGAGAAGGAAATCTCCGTGAGATCTTTGCGAGATAACTCTCTTCGCATAGATCTCGGACTCCGGCAACCGGAGACAAAATTTTTCGAACGTAAAAAAAACATGAAAAAAAAAATATATATATGCAAAAAATATATTAAATATATTCGAAATATATATAATATATGATAAAATTATTATATTATATTTTTTTAAATATAATGATTTATGAAATATTATATATATATATCCGAAGTTATATCTGTAGTACGCAATTTTTTGGGGCAAATATATTTAATATATTATGGATATATTTCGCGATGTATTTTTTTTTCGATGTGGAGGTCAATTTGTTATTTCCCATTTATAAAGTGGCATTAGCCGGCGGCTTTTAATCAACCAGAAAACTTTTAAATTAGTTATTGCGGGAAACGCGGGATAGAAAATGGAGACGTAAAGCTAAATCGTCCGACCGCATTCTAAACGATTCGTCGACTTTCCATCGTTGCGTTTCTTCGTCATTGTTGTTGTTGTTTCAGGTCCATCAATTCATAAAACTTTCGAGTCTCTAATTGTCGATTAAGATCTTTTTTTTTCCGTGAAGCGTTTTGTCGTCGAATTATCGAGAAGAACCGGAATCGATTGTTCTTAGGGAAAGTTCGCGGAAATGAAATTCCACTTTGGTTTTTTTTTTGCGGTCAATTACTATATCGAATATTCAGAGATCGACGGTGGTCAATGCTACCGGAAGTTTCATCAGATGGAAAATATATTCAATAAGTATATCACTAATTTAACTTAATTTTTTATTCGATAAATAAATGGAAACAATTCTGCATACGTGTCGCAGAAAATACGTGTTCTGTAAATATTAATTGGTGAAATGAAGTAATTAACAAAATAAATTTCGCAAATACCCCGAACACTTCAGAGACATAATTTGCTTTCATTTGAAAATATTTTTTTTTATCTTTGAATTATACTAATAGGATTTTTTTATAATGAGAGAAATCAGAAATCATTTTTTTTTTTAGAATCGCAATATAGATCGATGGATAACAGTTAGAAAAAACCGTGTATACATATTAAAAAAAAAATTAATTTTTTGGATTTTAAAAAAATCTTATGCAGAATCCGATAGAAAAATGTTTACTATCGTTACTTTTACGAACACCCTGTATATTCTCGATCTCGACGCGTCGGTAATCTCGTGTGCAAGTGAGTTAATGAGCATTCCGATAAACTCCCGCGTTATCCTACTCTCACTCGCTCTTTCTCTTCGCTGTGGCTGTTTCTGCATTTAGCAGATCCGGCTATCGTCTCTCCGTCAGCCACAACGATAAATCAAGCGGCTCGGCAGAGTGTCAAGTCCGCGCTCTCGCGAACCAGCCAACTATAGCTCGCTAACCCATAGTATGCACATAGATATACAAAATGTGTGCGCATAGAGGTGAGAGGGTGCGAGTGCGGGGGTGGACGCGTCTTGTCATTTTAATGTACAGCACGCGCGCGAGTTCACCGGTGAGCTCACTTGTTCGGCTCGCCTACGCTTGCAGTTTATTCCCTCTTTATTACAGTTAATAGCCCCGGTTCGTCAGTACAAAGTTGCGGATTTTATGCACAAAATTATGAGATCGCAGATCTCTCGCTCGCTCGATCGTTAATCTTTTTTCACGAATAGAAAAATTCGCAAAGATCACTTCAAAATAAAAGTACATAAGTGCAATAGTTCCACATGGAAAAAAGTATATCATAAAATATATCTGATATATTTCCCACGAAAAATGATATATTACGGATATATCTCTGCAAATATATAAAATATTATATAATTATTAATATATCATAATAATTATATAAAAACGCCGAGTTTTATATATTTATTATATATTTTTTGCATATACTTTTTTCATGTGGAATATATTAGATGTAAAGAATTTGATATCCGAGAAAAAAAATGCATAATTTTTTAATTACATTTTTCTTTACATATTTGATAACACAAGATAACGGAACGACGGACGGAAAATATAGCTTTTTTTTACTCCGAATTGCAGCGAAATTCAATTAAATTTATGTTCTCGGTACGCGTCCTGCCGTCGAAATGCCGTGAATTCTTGTTTTTTTTTTTTTTTTTTTCCGGAGTCCACAGAGCATTCGGTACAAAAGGGGGTGTAATATGCGTGGACCGAACGGAACGTTCGCTACGAACGAGTTAGTAAGGGTTTGATATTCCCTGCAGAGCCTCGTAAAGCCCTGCCGATCGTAAACGGGCGTACATTGTACGTACCCTACGTACAGCATCTCACCTCACGCAGCTTCCTCGGCACGTACCGTATTTGCGTGCCGGCTTTAGCATATACGGTCGCCGCGTGCACAAGGTAACCATGTAATACGAAGAAAAGATCGAAAAAGGCATAAATAGTACGTTCCTATTACCCACACCTACACGCATACATCGCAAACTCATATAATTTATTTATTCGAAACTATTGTCAATCCGAGAGACAAAAAAATCCATAAAGAACCAATAAAAAGCATTCTGTTCGAAATTGAATCGTTTTCGATGTTAAGAAACGTTGTACGATCGAATAATTTGTGAAGAAGTCGTATCCGCTTCACCTGTTGGAGATTCTCACCGATTGCGATGCACGCGAATTTACAGCTTCTCGATTGAATAACTCCGTACGCGTAGACGCAAGACGACACCCTTATCATTTGCTTTTACGTCGCGTTATGTTCCGCGCAGGGAGAGATACATAAATACAGTTACAAGAGGGCTTGTAGGTTCGAGAGTGAGGAGACGAGATACTCGTAAATGGAGGATTGGCCGACGATCCGTTCACGGAACACTTAACGTTCATCGTGCGACGCAGCTTTCGCTGTGGACACACAAGGCTACGATATATCCACAGTATCTTGTGTGCCGTTTTCATATAGCTATACGATGGATACTGTTCTACTATATACGTATCACCGAAGAGCTCGATTCGCTTGTTGTTAACCCCCTTCCTCCCCCATAGCACTCGTGGCTATTACTACTCTTGCTCTCAGAAATTCGAAGCCGAGTGAAATTCGAGACATCTTCGTAACGACCCTCCGCCACGATCGGGGGTTACGAGCAACTTGCAAAATTCCGTGCTTCGCTTTTATTTTATCCAGCAACTCACAATTTTCGTATTTCTCTCGCTTCTTTGTTTCTCTTCGAATTTACGAAGGTTTTCCGCGATGTAAAATTATTTGCAGCTGGTAATGACGAAAAATAGTGTATGCGTTTATTTTTTTTTTTACTCCGAATGCAATTTTTTTTTTTTGGTGTATCAAATATTCAGATGGAAGTACAATAAGTTTTAGATTCGTGATCTTTCAAAAAACAAAATATATTGGACATAATTCCGAAATTATGAATAATAAACATTTTTTTATGACGAATTTTCTGTTTTTTCTGTTTTTGAACAGCGATATCTTTGAATTACGATAGAATATTTTTAAAAATTTCAGTACCTCCATCATTTTTCAAGTCATGAAGAATCATCGCAAAAAAAAAATATTAAAAAACAGTCGATCGGCGTACTGATAAATCAACAACAATAACCTACTGTCCTTTCGTGACGTTTACTTCCGAATATATATTTGTAGTTTAATTAAAATATTAATTACATAAAAACGTCGGATTTTATGTATTGCTAAGCATTTTTTTCTGCATACACTGTATTTTCGTGTGGGACGACCGCTTGCAATTCGCGCCGCGTCAACCAGCTAAACGGCGACATACACATCGAAACGAAAATTAGCATTGCCACGAGTGCCAATCCCTTTAATTAAGTTCCTTTGTCAAACGCTTTTACTGTTATTCATTCGATTTATTTATCATTCACCTTGTCGTCCCGTACGTCCAATAAAATAATTTCGTGTCTTGAAGGAACTCAGACGCGGTTGGTTCATCGCTCGTACACACGACTCCTAAAATCCTGACGCAGCTTTTTCGTTCCATTTGTCTGATGTCTCTGTCATCCGCTCGTCGTTGGCCAGAAAAAACGACGAGTTTCTATGGTATTATTCGGTACACCGGAGGGAACTTGCAGGAGAGTTTAGGGTACACGATCGCGCACCGCCGTACGGCGTATATAGACTTCGATAGATCGAACGAAATCGGTATTACGTCGAAGCTATAAAAATCGCGTGATCGTTTACCCTCTTCTGCACGCGCGGCAAACTTCACACGTGTGCGATGCTAGTCACGTAGATACGAAACATTAAAGGTGAAAATAGGGACCCGTGAGAGGTAAAAAGAACGAAGTAAACGAGTTGGCAGATGACGAGAGACGCAAAACGCGTTCGAAACTTCGCGCGCTCCGCGAGTCGAAAATCGTCGATAAATACTGTTTAACATTTATCATAATTTATTTTTTGGTGCAATAACGAAGCGATGACTTTTATTTCTCGTTTTATTAATATATTATATATTACACCATTATATAATGCATCATTATTATTATTACCATTACTTTGCATTATATTTTTACTAATCAAATCGATGCAACATTGTCATTAATTTTTTAGTTATCGTATTTCATACGTGAATTGTAATAAAGGAAAACTCGAGAGATAAAAATGGTTTCTTCGTTACCGCACCGAAAAATAAATTGTAATGAATTTTATTATACTTTATTTTATTATTACATATGATTTTCGCGATCGCGTGCAATAAATCTGGACAGGGAAAATTTTTTAATGGAACCTTTTATCGGCATACATCGTGTACTTGTTACGATGACACGGTACGATAGCCTTACGAATGCACAAACGCCAGAGAGAAGTGCTACGGAGACGACGGTAAGATAGAGAGGTCCTGTAAGCTCGTCGATCATAATTAAGACATGAGGGACTCGCGCGACTCTGCACACTACACGCTTCGCAGGGGCGCACACAGTCCTGTGTGCGAACACGTAAGGACAATTAGAATTAGTCCCGCCGTAATTACGGCGTCGTTATAGGATCTCCTCGGCGGCAATTATTAATGCAATTATTACTCCATCCGTGGAGTCGTCGAGTTTATATACTACATGGCCCCTCGCGCGCTCGCTGATGACTCTCCCCGGCACCCAGTATCACCTGTATCTTCTTAGTTCTTTTTTCCATCAGCTCTTTTATCTCCCGTACCTACGTTTTCGCATTATAATGAACGTGCTTCGTCTCTCTTCGAGTATTCAAGTTTCTTCGATGTTTCGTCGTTCGAAACTTTCTATAATCGTCCCTTGTAATGACATATCTTGCGGCGATTAACTATCGCGCGGCGGAATCATCGATACTCGGGCGGCTGATTGTCGTCATTCGCGCACTTTCGCACTTTCATTACCTTTTCATGTTAGTCGTCAAAAATGTATTTTACTCACAACAACAAACGGCAAATATATATTTTTTTTTATATTTTTATAAAAATAAATAATTTCAATAATGAATAATAAAAAAATCTTTGTTTTTACTCCTTTGCGCTTATGCGAGACTTCACTTTTTTTTTTTTTTTTTTTCGAGAAAAATGAGGTTATTTTTCGGATGTTGCATTGTTGTTCGAGAGCTTTTCGATTAATGTGAATTTAAGCTTCGACACAATCGCAAGCGTTGGCAAAAGTAATAAATTTGTAGCGGAGAAAACAGTGACGAAAGACGAGAAAATATATCGTGACTTTTTTTTCCTCTAACGAGAGTTTTTCGTTAGCTCCTCTAAAAGCTTAATTAATTGCCTCGATTGCCGCGATTCGGGACTCGGCGAAGCCAACGGCGATAGGATTTCTGTACTTGGAAACCGGCGATGCGCGGCCGGAAGTGATTTGTCGGGGACGCCTTCTACAACCGGATGCCCCCTCTCCATCCCCTGCGTTACCCCGTCGCCGGTCCCCAGGCCACGCGAAATTTAATTGCAGACAAAGCGTCAAATGCTCGAAAGTCTTGTCGTGCCCACGTTCTCGTCGATGCAATAGAAATCCTGTTGTCGGAATCTAATCTTCCGAATGTTTTGGGAATAATTAATTTATTAATTATTTGCAATTATTTATTAATTATTGATTTATTTATTTATTTATTCGCAAAAATATTCTGCTTGTTAAAGTATTGTTATCCATCTCCGCTATGTGCAGACGCTTCTTCAGAGCGATATGACAAATAGAAAAAAGTGAAGAAAAAAAAATTAAAAAATAAAATAATGTCATGAAAAATAATTGCAGCCATAGAAACGGCCGGGCGAGTATTTCACGAGGGACGAGAGGGAGATAAGTCGCCTTCATAAATTACAAAATACAATATAAATGCAAATTTAATGCCCTAACTATTTGTATTTGGCCTCGACGCGGACGACCGCGAGAGCGGGTTACTCAAGATAGCTGGTGTGTTACTCTTCACAGCTCAGTCCTCTCGTATGACTCTCTCAGTACCGGTTGCGTCCCTCCGTTCATTTTTTTTCATCATATACACTCTTTCGCTATATGCTTATTCCTTACGCCAACAGCGACACGACCACCTCTTTTTCTTAATCGTCTCGATGTATCTTATTCTTCGCTCATTCATTCGCGATACAGAATCCTCTTACATCCTTTAATGCCCTCGTATTCATGACCGACAAATATTGACTTATCAAATCACGAAATCCCGCAAATCTTCGAGCAAAAAAATTATCAACGATAAGCCGAAATTTGAAAAAAATTCCATTCAAGCGATAAAAAATATTTATGACTCTTATCGAGTAGTAATATAAAATTTTGAAAAAAGTTATAATTCTACATCTATAATCTTCCATCGAGCAATCAAACGGTTTTTTTCGTTTATTTGTGACACGAATTTCGTGGTCCTTTTTTTTTTTTTACGTTTCATGTTACATATTACAGTTATTGATTTATTTAGCTGTGGAATTTATCGACGAGTCACAACATTTATATTTTCGAACTAATGGAACTAACAAATCGAAATCGCCATGTTTTTTTTTCCCCCTCGAGAGAGTGAAGAATCACGTACGACATTGAATAACGATGTGGAGCAAAATCGCTCTCGCCAATAGCAAATAGCAACCAGTGCCAAGTTTTTCGATTGTCGAACGTTTCCCCAGAATTTTTTTTTTACTTTAGTTTCATTTCGATTCTCGTCGATTTTTATTATTGTCGAAGTCTACGCGCGGCCGATCGCCTGGTACCGATTCCCAGTACCCCACCGGTGCGTGTGTTCCTCGCTTTTGATCATAAAATTTCATTTATCTCGCGGGGAATTTCCATTCGCGTGCGAATTTCTCTGTATCGCGCGACACTAACGGACGGCACTGAAATTCGAAAGCTCAATTCTTTTTTTTCTGAATTTCATTCGCATTCTTACACGAATGCGCGTATCCAATAAACAGCGTTACATTTAGCACGCCGGCAGAGTGGGGGGGGAGGGGGGAGAATCTTTTTCGAGAACAGTATCGTGAGCTTTTTACCAAATTGAAATATATCAAAGCCATTATAGTCTCTCGTTCCAAAAGTGGTTTGAAAACTTTTCACATAACTTTGTATCGTCCACTCGTATTTTTCTCCCCACTCGTAAATTTTTCCCACACAAAAGATTGTAACATCATTTTTCGAGTTGTCACATTTCGAGGGTAAACTTGAAAACTCGTCTATTTCGCGGTATACAGGATACACCATTTGTGTTTGGTATTCCTTCACTACTGGGGATAGAGAGGCGCCATTGAATTTTCAAGCGGCAACGACAAACCCTTCGCGAACGTCATGCCGGCGAGAGAGTCTGTTTATTCTTGTATTTTCATTATTTATTTGTTTGTTTCGCTCGGGAAAATATTTTTGGTCGACGACTGAACTGTTATCCGAGCATTTCAGGACTCGAAATTCTTTTTTCCTACCCGGGGAGACGTACCTACTAGAAATTACTATGTAAACTGGTAAAATTTTACTGTGGCGCCACCTATCACGAAAATGCTCGATGCTATGAGAATTTTTACCATATTTACGACATTTTTTACCAGATATATGGTAAATTGTATCTGATCCTTCTCTCCGGGTACAGTTTCTTCCCCGTCGATTTTACCAGCTGTTCGAATATGTCTTAACGTGCGCGCGCGTAATAGCTACCTACAGTGTCGGCTATTCACCGGTTTACGTTACTGACCATTGCCTTTTGTATTCTCTCGATACAATGAAACCGAAGAACAGCGGAAGGCTCTACGTGCCGCTTTACAGAATACAGTCCAAGCTCCGTATTCTTAACTCCCCTTAACTTAACCGATCCTTTATTTTAACTCGTTACCATGACAACGAGTTCCCTTAACTGTATTTTCCCTGAATCCGTGTGCCCCACTCCAAGGGGAGCCTATTTCGTAAAATGTAAACTGCGCACGCGCAGCACGCACAAGTTCGCTTCGTACCTACAGCCGCGTATATCCTCGTTACCCCTATTCACAGCAACTGACCGGGAGTAGGGGTGATAGGGGAAATGCAGAAAAGGGAACGGTTTCGGTCCCGTCGAGTTAAGAATACGGAGCAATCACCGTAAAGCCTAAAGAATCGCGCGTAGATGAAAGCATCGAGTACTTCGTGTATAGAGTACGAGTGTCCGATTGTTTTTTTGTTTTTTCCTCGAGCCGCATCATGAAACGCTAGTTGCTTGACACGTATAACACATTCTTATTTACCTGTCTCCCGAGAGTTTTTCCGTAATTCGCGACGTCGCGTCGCGCAATGATTGCAGCTAATTGCTACGTGCCTCGGCACCTTCACGCCGCGTATTTATTTCATTATATTTCTCCATGTCACCCGTGGTAACTAATCTTGTCAGTTATACAAATTGACTTGTCGCGATTATTACGATAGACTATAGCGAAAGTGCGAATTCCGCGATGTTTTAAATTCCCAAGTTGAACTTTTTTTTTCGCGTCAGTAAATTCATTTACTAATCACGCATTACGGCAGTAAACAAAAATCAATTTTGTTTCCTCGTGGAGGAAACTTCGTTTTCTTGAACATTTTTTTCCGGAGATTTTAGTGGGAATGTGTTATTCATAATGTTCCAAAACATCGAAAAATTTGAATTTCCGTAAAGTGACAAAATTTTTAGAAATAGAGCAGAAATTAACAACGCATGCTGATGGGATATTTCTCGTCAGTTATCTCAATTCCGGTCGAAATCCTTACACCAAAAAAAATTAAAATTTTATTCTGTTTTGAATTTTTTTCGCAAATGTCTGTTACTACGATAACTCTTACAATTTTTTAGTAATCCGACAACAAATTTCTACCCAAATGAACAATAACAAACCGATAATTATTACTGGGTTTCCGATAATATGTAGAATTACACGGAATCGTAAAAAAAATTATGCAGATTAGATTTGCACATCGCTTTCTCGACGTTAAAAACCATTTGAGAGAAAGCTTTGCGCAAATTTAATTTGCATAATTGCCTATATAATTTTTGGTTGTTTTTCCCCATCCGCGTGATTTTGAATTTGTAACACAACACAACATTCGCAACCCTTTACATCGGTTTTTTTATTTATTTTTATTTATTTGAATACCGTTATACATGTGAAATACCGTGGGATTCGGGACACGTAGGAAATGAGGCGAGGATAGTGGAAACCAGCAGGATAGAAAATACGATAATGGACCAGAACGGTTGCGGGAAGCTCAACGCTATAATAGCTCTGCCGCACCGCAGATCCCGCAGAGTAACCTAAACGAACGCACTCCGAAAGCGGTGCGTGGTCGAGAGACAGAGAAGCTGCGCGATTCCACGAAATATTATCTTCTCTCAACCCCCCGACTGACAGACCGACCGATAGATGGACAGGCATAAGGGCCAAAGATCCTTCAGAGTGCACAATACGTGGGTAGCGCGCACCGCCGGAGAGTCATAAACGCGAACGCATGAGGACGAAAGAGGTAGAGACCCTCAGTATACTTTTACGACATGGAATTGTGCGTTCCTGCCATTGATGCTTCGCGTTATATACCTCGAAACACATCACCGGGGTACAGGGACCATCAGCAATAACGTTGAACGTATACGAACACAGGAATTTGTGGTTTTCTTCGCGTGTCGTGGTTTCTCGCTTCTTGCGTGTTTTCTCATCTATGCTCTATGTTATCCTTGTGGCTTTCTTTCTCGTCCCCGATCTGTCACTCTTCTTCTCACCGTTGCCACAATATGCATACTTGTTGCAATTTCATGTTGTTGTTGTTGCGAGTTCGCGATAGAAGATGAGAAACTTTCAAGGATTTCTCGAGTCAATGACTCTCCCGATACAGATCGCGTGACGACATAAAAAAAGAACGAAAAAAAATGAAAAGTGCAATCGCATAATCTTTTCGTCAGCTGCTTTTACAGCTGCGAATTTATTCACTTGTTGTTAATTTTTTTTATTACTGTGTTCACGTCGCTGAATCTCGTGACTTGTACAACATTTTTCGTTGATACTCGTCGGCCTCACTATTCATATTGAAAGTAGGATACTTAATAATTCAAGTACACATTTCTAACCGCGAAGAAAGTTTTCGGTCGTATCGTTATATTCATACGACGACCTTGGTTCGCCACTCGGCTGACCTCGTTAGCCTCAAACGCTTCCGCGACAATATGTATAATGCCAATATATCTCTTAGAGTATATATAGCAGCTCTACATAAGTACGAAATATGTTACGCACGGAATATTCTCCTTAGTCTCTGATTGCCTAATGACTCTTTCGAGTTTCGCATGCTTCAGCGCGCGTGTGCCGTTCGACCTTTCGGTCTCTTTTACGCTTTGCTCGTAACACACCACGGATCATCATCATTAGGTACGCGTCACGGAGGAGAGTCAGGAAATTAGTGATACGCTTGATTCTTGGTGCCGACGGAAATCGAGCGATCACACGTGAGAATCGCGTATATTTAAATTAAAAAAATACTTATACATGTCTATATATATATTAAAAAATTATAAATAATTAATAATAATAATAACATATAAATATTTATGCATATTTTATATGCAAAATTTCTTTATCGATCTCATTTCGTAGATATCTCCTTACCGTTTATCATCGATTAACTCGGATCGTTGCTATTCTACGATCGAAATTTTCGTCGTTTCACTTCGAAAAGTTCTCGTAAAACGCTCACAAAGGCTTCCAGCGATGTTCGGACGAAAGTTTTACATTCAAGTGCTTTCGTTAGATTGTCCCATTGTCGTGCAACGCTCACAGATGGATTTTTATTGGCAAATATGATAGACAGAGTGCGAGAGACTCAGAAAAGAACTTTGCGACGTTTCTCACTCGCGTGAGCAACGCTCGTACAACCGAAGGTAATCTCAACGCGTACTCGTAGGTGCTGACAACCGGAGACTCTGCGTACTCGTAAAAAAAAGGAAGGAACACTTTCTCGTAAATCAATAAATCTGCTCGGCACTGTCGTATACCCTTTTGTACTATAGATTACATCGAAACGCCACAACGATTCGAAGTAACCCGCCGCTTCGAGAATATCGCTCACCACCCCTATGAAAAAAATATACGCAAAAATATATTAAAAATATATAAAATTCAACGTTTTAATATATATTTGTAGAAATATATTTCAAAATACATCGGTAATGGATCAATTTTTCATCGAAAATATATTGGATATATCATAGATATATTTCGTCGTATATTTTTTTCCTGAGGGTAAAAACCAACGATAACCACAAAACCGCACAAAAACACTATACTTACGAATATTCTTCTGCAATTTCTGCAGTTTTAACAGAAAAATTATTATAATAATGAAATAAATAATTTATCAAATCAAAATGAAGAAAAACGAAATTTTAACGATAAAAGTTACCACCTTTTGCGAATATCCTCGCCAATCGGTAAATATATAAAATCCGTAGAAAATTATATCTATTAAAGCGAAATTACTAAATTATCGAGAATTTTATTTCGATGTATCAATTCGTTATTGGCAGCAAAGTAATAATAATTCGAATGTATTCTTTAATGATACATCATCGAGTTAATGGGCACACAGCGGCAAATCGTGACCCCCAACGAGTCTAACAGGTGATAGGGTCGCGCGAGGGAGAGAGCGAGTTGTCAAAGCGTGACATGTAGGCAGATATCGAGAGAAAGGTTCAATAGTTCATCGGTTAGATGAGCTTCGACTCTCGCGCCAAGAAAATCTCTCCGCGCTCTTTGCGTTCATACAGCGAAATATCGCCGCGAGACTCGAAGATCGGGAACGATTTAAACTGCACGATGCACCGGTAAAAGAAGACGGGTTATAGAAGTTGTTTCAACAGGAGCTGATACACTGCCGGATTGTGGTATCGCGTTAAACTCGAAAGAATGTAATCGCGAAATGCGAAGGGTCAGATATCTCATTTTCTGCTTGCGCTATCAAGCAGAAAAGCGAAAGAAAAGAAAAAATGGTAAAACGAAGAGACTCCGGCAAACATTCAAAAGGATTTATCGTAGTCCGAGAGATGAATCTTCGTCAGAATATAAAACGTATACACGCGATTCAAGGTTTATGTGTACGTAGGGAGTTCACAGCCGCAGCCGAACAGTTAGAATATATTATAATGCTACCTGAATACGTAGATATACATTTACAAGGGAGATATGAATATGATTGAGGCAATGGAAACGAAGAAAAAAAAAAAAAAAAAACATTTGCTTTATCATACGTAGCAAGTATTATATACCGCGGGAGAGTACAGAGTGCAACAGTAGATGCACAGAATATGCAGAAGAGGGATGAGCGAAACGAACGCGAAAGAAGCGTTATAAGAAGAAGACGATGGAGGTCTACGGGGTTCCGTGCCACGCCGCCGTAATCAGGAATCTTTCCGCGGGATAAGCCGTTTGATTAAGCAGAGGAATCCTCCGCGTTCTCCCCGCCCACCCCTTCCTTCTCCTCCCTCTATGCTTCTGGAGGAAAAAGTCTTAACAGTAAAAAAGAAGCAGAAAAGCATCATCCCGAGGAAGAGGGATGAGAAAGAGTATCGTACCCCCGTCTCCCGTTCCCCTCTTTCTTTTGAACTCGAGAACTTGTATCCACGTAATCACGAGAGTATCCTCGAGCTGATCGGTCACGAGGACTGAATAATTTTGCAATTTTAAAAGTTTGCCGCATCGAGACGCGCGGCATTCCACCCGTTGTGTACATACCTACCGTACATAAAAACATACATGTACATGGCGTGTGTATATGCATCGGTGAATCCTGTAACTCCTAATCGCGTTGCATCTACTTCAATGTCTACCTATCGTATATCGCGATGTACACTACTGGCATATATGCAGTTTATGCTATATACCTTTACATACATATATATTTATTTAACGAAGTTTTAATGCATACATCGGGGTTACATGTATATATCCTCTGTCACGCATAAAAGTCCCAACAGCTTCGGCCGATCATCTTGATTTACAATTTATTCATCGCCACACATTCGAGATTCGTTTAACATCAGTTTGGAAATCTTTCACTGGATTTAAACTTTTTCACGATGTGACATAATCGGGAGGTCTGGAAAGAGGTCTTGCAAAGTGCAGGATAAAGATGATCGATCAAAACGTAAATTGGACATTGGCGAAAAGAGACTGAAATTTATTTGCGATTTGTTCAATTGGCCTTTAAGCTCAATTCTCAGGGAGATTAGTCGGAAATTATGCAAAAACCGATATCCCCGTAAGGTGGTTACCGAATCACCTTTTAAAGCCGTAACATCAAATTTTTTTTTCTTTTTTTTTTTTTTTCGCGTAAAGATTATTGAGATTATCAATATTGATAGTTTACCATGACGAAAATGGGTTTTCTATTTGCGACTAGAAATAAATAAATTAATTGCGCTTCAATCACATCCGAAAAAAAAAAAAAAAAAAAAAATTACGTAATTTATTTACCCCTTTGATACGATCGATGCGTGTGTTACGCGAGTTGAAAAGTGTCTTTGAAGCGAATTGAAAATTAGTTGAGATCTTGTGAAACGATCGATAGAAATACCGCTTCGAATCAACCCAAGGAAATAGGAGAGATACCAGCGAGAGAAGCTTGAATAATTTTGCAATTACAATTTTTTCTTTTTTTTTTTTTTCTTTCATTCGATCGCGAAACATCGGCCATTGCTTGTTCGAGTGGAGTTGTCGATACCCGATAATGGTGTGTTAGTCGGCAATCAACATGGAATAACACAAACGCTTGTGTATAAAAGTTTCTCAGCGCTCTGTGAGATCGTGAGTTATTTTATAGAATCTCGTCTCGAGACGTGTCGTCATCGCGCATACCCCCCGTCCGTACGTGTGTAAACAGTTACTTGTTCTTCGCGCAATTAGAATCTCTTGCGAAATTGAACGTTACAAGAAAGTTAAAAAAAAAAAATCCAAGAAAATTGTTATCTCTAAAATCTTTTCATCTCGTAGCCGTGGTAAACTATTTTTTCTCCACCGAGAACGGAGTCTCATGCGATTTTTATATTCTCTCCGATACATTCGGCGCCCATTTCGCGGTTTTACACGCTCGCCGAAGCCGCATGATGCTGCAGATTGGTGAGCAGAAATCTTCGAGATCTCGATATCCCGTTCGCTCCACATCACGTATCTTATACTCTCGTCTATTGGAATCTCACGACGGGCACATGTGGGTTGTGATATACGTGTCTTTCGCTCGGGTAAACGTAAACATATACTATAATGACGAGAGGGAAGGCAATGCAAAAGGAAGAATTGCCTTTCTCTCTGTATACTCGATGTATATGTAGTGTTATATACACGTCATCTGCATATGCTATAAACACATATATATACATATATATATGCATATGTATAGTGGGCTATAAAAATATGATATAAATTATTTTCGAGTCACAACAACGACGAGCATAAGTTATAGTAAATTTCACATAGTAAACACGTGACACGTGCATGAGTCACCGGGTCACTATACGTAGCCGACTCACGGCGTCATCGTCGTCGTCGTCGTCACGTAAAGAAGTCGATGGGTTTGTTGGCATCGCGGAATTTCGTAATATCTCTCGTGCAACAGCAGCACAACACCCGGGCGGTCGACCGCGATCCTTGGAATCGTTCCAGCGACCACGCGGAGCGCACTTACCTTTTTCTCACTCTATATAGATATATATCTTTCTCTCCCTGATAGTAGTTCGTCAACGTTAGTCCCAACATTCGTTAGTCATAATATACACCTCGGATCGTTACAACACGCGCCACTTCGCTAGATTGCTCGTGTCACTTTTTCTACTGATTTTTTTTTTTTTTTTTTGCGAATACTTCGTGTCGCTTATTATCGCGCGTTCGATTATTGCCACCTGTCGGGTAATCTTCTTAGAACGGGGAGAAGCGATGGTTCGTTACTATTAACGTGTCCGACACCAAGTTGCCTATTACTTGTATGTACTTTCATCTTATTTAACTATTCGACGTAATCTTTTTTTTAACCTTAAATAACACCATACATATTATTGCACGTCTTTCTCCTATAGAAATAAAGTATATACCGGAATATGAAAGATATGTCTTTATACAAAATTGCGAAAATTCTATGGTTTACGTATGTTTGTTAAAAGAATTGTATGTAATTTATACATATTGCGGCAAAAACTTCGAATTAACGCGACTAATGGGTTAAGGAAACCCGATGTCTTCGTCGTTGCAAAACTTTGTTAAAAATAAATATTTTCATGTTTAATCGTAGTAAAATCGTAAGAAAAATATCTGTTGACGTAAAATGGAGTCAAAATTATAAAATTTATGCGTTTTTGAAACAAAGTTAATACATCGAGAAATACATTTTTTTTTTAAATTTAAATGTAATAAATTCGAAGTTAAAGAAAAATTGAAATTTGCATGTTTTTTTCGATAATAATCGATTGCATTCGTAACAATGTGAAGCCGATGTAACATGTCGAGAAATATGTTTAATTGCATTTCGAGTTATACACGATAATCTTGTTTGCGATCGGTCGTTTAGTTACTATACGCTAAGCGTTCTTCTCGTGCATAAATAATCCATTTTGCCTATTCTGAGAAACCGCGACGACAAGGTGCGTGTAAGTTCTGCTCTCGCGACGATCGAGAGAGAGTACTACATTGCAGACCTTACCTTATGCGGTCTGGCGCCGCCGTTCGCCATTCCGGCTCACGTGAAGTCCCGCATTTGCGTTATAGATATACATCCCGTTCACTTCTACACGCGTATACATAAATGTACAGCTCCGCAGAGACCTCAGAGTGCAAGTGCAGTTCGATCCCAGAATGGTTATGCGGGTTAAGCGACGAACAAATTAATATTGGCGGGTCGCGAGCAACCTGTTGGTCGATTTACATGTTGAGTCATCAGATTGGGCTCCGTAGACGGCGTAATACCAATCGCAGAATCTCTCAGGCAACAACGAATTATGAACTCCTTAACGAGTCGCTCGGCCCACAGAACCATTATTTCTGTTCGTATTCGCCAAAAGTGAACACAAAAAAAAAATGTTTCTCATGAAAATGAATATGAGGTATCGATCGAATCGATTTTCGATTTTTCAATTTGCTTTGAATTTTTTTTTTATATGGCAAAAATCTGTGAAAAAACACAAAATTCAAAACAATTTCAAAAATCTGAAAAAATTCATACGTATTCACAAAATTGAACGTCTCATTTTCATTAGAAAAAAAAATTGGGTTTCCGAGAAATTTGTTCACCAATTTATTTTTTCATCAATTTGTTAATAACATTTTGGAACTATTATTATGCAAAATTAATCTTTTTGTTACCTTTAATATGCATGAATTTTTTCCGATTTTTATACCATCGAGAAGTATCTGAAATTTTCCCTCATTTTTCTCGAACTTATGCGAAATGAACACGAAACGACAGAACTATATACCTTAAACGATTTTTTGACTAATCTCGATCTATCGGCGAATTGTTTATCCGGCTTATTTCGATATGTCAACGTTTGAGATTCGTTTCGTCGGGGATTTCCGCTCTGTGACGTTATTGCATTCCACAACGTGCTCACGGATTTGTCCCCTTTCTCTCGATTCTGTATTCGGCTAATCAACTCGCTCTGTAATCCCCCGGAGTAACGTTGTACGTAAATGCACAGCAAGAGCAGACACTGTGTACGGGGGGTTTCGTGTCTGGCAACCGTGACGACAGCGTCGACGTGGTGTCTCTCGGTTTGGCGAAGCTTAACCGGTGTGTCGCGAGAGACAACCTTTCTCGCCGTTCTGGGAGCAGTTAGGCAGAGTAACACAAGCGCGAACGCCGAGGCAAGAGGCCCCAACCAAATAGCGTCATCGCCGTTGTTATCGTCGCTGCTTTCACCCGTAGAATGAGACTCAAGCAGACGGACAGAGACCGAGAGAAGTAATTGAGATATCGCATACGGTGACATAACAATGCGCATTCTGAGATTCCGGGCCGTTCGCAATTATCAGAAATCTCGTCCAGACGCAACATTCGTTCCGTTCGTTAACTCTCCTGTGCGAAGGAGGGAGGTGCTGCATACTACCGAATATAAGATACGCCCCAAGGCTATAGCAATATCGCTGCCGTTCCGTTGTGCACGAGAGCGCCAAATGCACGGTAAAATCTCGAACGTCATATATAAATTATCACGACAGCGAGAACGCGGTTAATTGATCGATATACTTCGATATACTACAAGAAATGTATTATATATATATTCTTTGATTGACTATGACGTATTGTGTATTATTTAATAAATATAAAAGATTATTTATTATGGCTACAATTTTTATCTGATTAATGTATTAATTATATATATTTAAATGTTAATATATTGTATTTGACGTTTTTATATAATTAATATATTAATCATGTAAATTGTTGTATACTTACATATATGATAAATATATTTTCGATATAATTGATATAATTCGAGATAATTGGATACATAATGCAATAATACATAAAGTATATATAACACATTATAGTCTATGTAAAACTTTTCCGCTGGGAATATACTGTTATTTTTTATTTATTTTTTTCGTATTTTCTTTAATTGACTGGTGACAAAAAATGGAATATATTTCGAGTTTGAAAATAATTATCAAGTTGAGAAAAATGCGACGAGATTGAATATTCATTCGACAGATTGTCCGCTGGCTATTAACCCAATTTCGTCCCACGAGCTTCTCTACTACACTTCTTCGTCTTCTTCTTCATCTTGTTTCGCTGGTTCACCTCGTCACAGCGTATACTACTCCTCTTTTCTTTCGTCTCGTTCTTTGCATCAAAGAGATTCTTTTCTCTCATCTTTCTCTATTTTTCTCTCGATAATCTCGCGTCTTGTTCTATACGCGCCAGCAGTGGCAAGCGTCCGGCGCGCTCATTGCACGTTGCATTCCGTAGGCCGAGTGGAAGGACCCCGTCAAGGTGAGCCGGTCATCGTGCCGCGTGAATGCTGTTTCGCGGAGAGTATGCGAGCGCGAAACTCGCGGGAGCTCCACCACGCAGCAGCAGCACCAGCAAAACTCCTCACTGCGCCTCTTGGCCGGTTGAAGCTGAAAACACGAAAGATGACGATTCTCCGTTGCATCGACGAAAGTCACGTTGGAATCCCAATTTTTCCCCTTTCGCACGAATCCCGTTCAGCAACACTCGAGGAGAGTGATGAACCGCACCGTGAATTTTTTTTTTTTTTTTTTTTCGTAATGATAATTCGCACGAAAGATTTGATTGAGTGCGTCGGCGATCAGTACGACGATTGATATAATAACGAGGAAAAAGTTTCGACGAAAGCGGCGCGATTTCACCGTCGTTCATAAATAAATGATTTTATTTATATCGATATGGAGAAATAGGCGGATGTACTATCGAATCGCGGAAGTCGCGATTTACCGCTGAAAGAGGAAGCGGTAAGACGAACGCGAATAGAGAGCCCACACGGTGGTCTCGAAGCTCGCGTGGAACGCGCAGGTGTCTCGTTAACGCATTGCCAGTCTCTCAGTCTCCGTGTGTTCGTTCATTTCGCTTGTGTTCACCCGAGTGGCCTAACGTCGCCGCTGCAGTCGTTCAGTTGCTAATCGTGCGTTGAACACAGAGGAAGCCGAGAGCCGCTTGGGCGCTAAGTGGCAGAACTATGCGGCGTATACGAGAGAATACCTCTCTTTCTCTATCGCCGTCGGAAACTTTTAGCGAGTATCGCGAATATATTACGATACTCGAGTTAACTACGGCGCTTAACGCTTTCATTTGTCGCGAGACGTTTTGTCAACGATAACAAAAAAAAAACAAAAAAAATTTAGAAAATGTTGATAATTCCGAGTCGAGAAGGTGCTAAAATGCATCTCGCGTCGCGGTTTACGATAATTTTCTTTCGCATTGATGGACAAACGCAGTCTTAGATACGAAAAAAAAATTTAATAATTTAAATCGTAGATATTTTTAAAACATTTTTCGCACATCCAATATTTGCAATGTTAGAATAAAAAATACTGTCCTTACATTGAAGAAAAAAGCTGATATATTTTTTTTTTTGCTGCCAGAATAATAATAGAAAGAAGTTGAAAATGTAATTTCCGTCCTGAACACTTCGACTTTTCCTTCCCAAATCGGACTAATCAATCATTCGTGATCCGGCTGCAGCGGTGGTGAGAAACTTTATTCCGAGAGACTGACCTACAAAAAAAAATCAAAAGTTTCGAACAATCGCTCAACTTTTGCGAGACTTGACTATACGTTATCTTCGCGGGAATTATCGCTCCCGAAGTTTGAAATCCGGTTATAACCGTCGACCAACTTTTGAGTAATTCATTTGAATTTTTTATCATTACTTAAAATAAGCTGATCAACCATCTCGTAATTTTCGCACTGTACTCAAGAAATGAGTTAATACTGACGGGAGAAAAACCATTACAATTTTGTAGGCTAATTATCCGTAATATTTTGAAAAATTGAAATTTCGTACGTTCAAAGTTTCCTGTATCGCCTGATATTGTTGCAAAATTTGCGATCTATCACACCGATATGATCGCAGCAATCGGCAATACGATTTGAATTCAGCAGATAGTTCTCATTAAATATCATCGATGACTAATTCTATATGAATTTCATTTCCATGGTCTCCAGTATTCCTGAAAATGTTCTCAAATTCCTTCGATGTTCCGTAAATTTTCATTTTTGTTTGAATTTCAACTTTTTCTTATTAATTCATAATTTCATTTATTTTTACGTTTCTTAACGACCGCTGTCTATAATAACTCCGAAAATATCGCAAATATTCTGGAAAAGTTCTGGAAATGCCTCAATTTTTTTCCAGCGTTCTACTGGACGCCATGATGTCGATAGAATCTAAATTGCGACTGGAATGCTTTAAGGATATTTGCGTCAAAGCTGAAAGAAAAGAGAGAGGGGGGGGATAAGGGGAGGTAAAAAGAAGAGTAGGGGGTGTTCCGATAATTCTCTTGATCCTTTCTCGGTGTACTCTTCGTTCGTACGTTGCACAGTTATTACGACCTCGTAAATATGTCGCTGTCTCAGACATCCCACGAAGCGGCACGGGGGAGATACCGATCGTTGGATGATGCGAGGGAGTGCTACACTGGTATGCGATTTAAAAAAAAAAAAAAAAAAAAAAAAATGAAAAAAGAAACTTTGAAGCGGTTAGCGGCTGTGCCTGGCGGCAGGCATCCGTACGTGAACGGGGATGTGCGCGGCGAAGAGGACTGGCGAAGCTTCGCGGCTGAAAGTTGAAGCGGTCAGTGGTTCAGTGACTGGTCGCTGGCACGAAGTAGGAAGTGCGCAGAGGAGAAGAGTCTGAAAAATTCTGTGGCTGAAAGTTGAAGTGGACAGCAGCCAACGTTGCCAGAAGGAAGAGTTAGCGGCACAAGTAAAACGAAAAACAAATTACTTTATTACACCAAAACGACGTTGCGATTAATTTAATTAATGTATTACCCCCCATTAATTATTATTATTAATTACATATAATTATTATTAATTGATTATTATATTACCTTTTCAATTTCGGATTAAAAAAAAAAGGCGTGTCGCTATTTTGAAATATCGTCTAATAAGTGTTCCGAAAACAATATACACGATATTAATAATCGATATTCGATAGAATGCTTAATATCAATTAGTTTATCGCGTTACGTGAGAATGCGATCGAGATAAGCGTAGGCGATGGGTGGCCGGTATATAGCCGCGGGTGATGGAATACCACGAGCACCTGTAATTTATCCCACGTTCTCTATGTTCCGGTAAAATCCTAAAGGATTAAAGGATAAAATGGATACAATGGGACCCACTGGTCGAATATCAAATTTATTTTTTAATTTCAATCGTCAATCGTTAATATCGTAAACAAATTTAAAAAAATAAAATAACGCACAGTAAAATAATTATAATAATAAAAAGCACGATTGATAGATCGCGATTATCGTGAAGCAGACGATCGAGAAAATGAAGAGTATAATAATTGGTCACAGTGACGAACTCTCGCGAATCAAGTGCTCTCGGTACACGATATCCGTGATATATTAAGCTTCACCGATGGTGGATTCGCCGTACTATACGCTATCGCGAATCAGGAGCAAAGAGGGGTCACGTGGGTGTAAAGGGTCAACGCGCGCTGGCCGTTGCTCGGAACATTCGTTCTTTCACCGTTCGAGAGCCGTTTCATCGCCACAGCAAAAGCAATTTGATGAATGGCCCGCGCAGGTTATAGCGAGAACGGAACCGTTCATCCTTGTTAATGAATGATAACGGATCGACCGAGTAGTGTACACACGCCGGTGGTATAGATGTAATTACTTAGCGTACGATTTATCTGCGAGTTTTATGACGAAAAAAAAAAGCGTTTCTCCGTGCCGAGGATAGTATATGCCGCCAATAAAAGCTGCCAATCTCTCGATGGAGAGAGGAATACAGGTGGATTATAGGAATCCAGAAGGGTGCATCGTATTATGTATATCCGTCTCTGCGCTTCGATATGACAGACACGTCCCGTTCATTTTTCTTCGGCTCTACACTCTCCTCTTTGTATACCATGGATAACACAGTAGTACAGTAGTACTCTGCTATAATATATACGGTATACATAGGTATAGAATCGATCATATGGTTTACGTATTATACCAAAGTGCGATTTCACCGCTTGTCGCCGTTAGGAATCGCGAACGGGAAATTGTATATCGACGAGAAGGAGACAGAACGGGGATACATAGTAGTAATACAGATGGTAGTAAAAAAAAGATCGGTACGCGCGGGATAAACGAAGAAACTTTCTTTATTTTCGCCGGCGGGTGACGTCGATGAAACGGTATACGACGAGGACGACGAAGACGCGACTGCCAAGACAGATACGACGTTTTGCAGCAATGATATTCCGTTCTATATAGCTATACGTACAAAAAGATAACCGAAGGAACACACGGCAGCTGTTCCAGCAAAAGCCACGGGACCGCGACGTTGATCGACAAGATATGCTTCTCCGGGATTTATCGTCGCGTTTCCTACGTCGCGTTACGGCTCTTCGTATATCCTGCTAATAATTTATCGATATCGTTGCAACGCAGTCACTACTATAACGTTGCAACGTTGTTCAGCCGCTCCGGGCGTAGAACTATTTTCCCGCGCGACACTAAACCCCAACGTGCCACACTGACGTGAACATTATTCCATTATATATACGTGGAACAACACACCCGGCATATTCGCCTTCGAGGCAACAGACTTTCTCGCTTACGGGGTTTTCCCAATTAAAGGAATAGACGAGAAGGACTATAATCTATGTATTTTCATGAAAAGCTCAAAGTATATCGGAAAGACGGGCCTCCGGGTTATCAGTCGCTTACCAAGAGGGATATGTCAGGTATAGAATAATTTTAATTGTGTCTCGTAGATTGACGGGATTTTCGAAAACTCATTTACTGCATTTCGCGATGTATTTCTCTTCCATGTGAAATAAGAAAGAATACTAACCTTTCGAAAACAAAAGTATGAGGACATTTTTAATTTTTTTAAATTTTAAAAAAATTTTTAACATTTTTTTAACATTTTTTAAAAATCATAAAAAAAAAAGATCGGAAGAAAATTAGTTCATTTCATTTGAATGTTTTTTTTTATATATATGATAGTATGCAATACGATAGTCGTGGAGCGTCGAAAAACTTACGGGTCATTTACTAATGAAAAAAGATTATTGGTTCTTGCAAAAACGGCCAATGTACTTACGTAAAAAGTGGAGGTAACCACTGCATATAACGAGTACGATATGAACGTAGGTATACTGTGTCCGTCCGAGCGTTCGATCAGCTAATTGGCAACCGGCCGTTGATACTCTACGTCGTATTAAGACTCTACGATATAAGCGCAGAGCTCGAGATCGACTAGTAAAACGAGGAACTCGAAGAGCGATGCAGACTTTGCCTGAGGCTTCTGTCGTCTAGTGCACTCCAGTCTGGCTGTCCGGTCTGTAGTTGTTCGCGTCGTCTAGAGATCGAGGTTTCCAGGATCCTGTAAGGGTATTATAGAGGCGCGGCATAGATATATACATATATAAAGGGTATCCGCGTACATAAACAAGGAATCTTTCTCGTCGAACTGTTCCGTTTCCGTATCGCCTCGGGACACGCTGACCCAGTCCGGTTCCATGGAAACCGGCTAAACAATTCTTTCTAACTAAAATCAAATATTCCAATTAAACGGAACTACCGTACGCGGTACACCATACCATCACGATAATTGCTAATAAATAACAATTTTTTTTTTATTCTCTTGGAAAGCTGTTCGATCTAATATCGCATTGATCGCCATTTATCGACATCGTAATTAACTCAATTATTGATTTTACTTCGCGATAAAAATCTTCGATCGATAATAATAATGATAATAATACAATTTCATTACACGTTCACTCCAATTTCTTCTTCTGTTTTTCGATTAATGGAGAATTCGTCACGTATAAAACTTCGTTGGCAAAGTCCTTTTTCGTCTTTGATAATTGCCCCGATCGCGGCGTGTTCCAGCGTGGAGAGAATTCTTCGACTGAATGATCGATATCAAATTATTTGACATTCTCGCACGCTTCTGCGTTCCTCTCGAAACTCTTTTTCGACTGACCCGGCGGGTTTCCTGCATCAATACATTAATTTAAAGCTGTTGCCGTATAAAGTATAAGCCGCATTAAGGTCGGGACACTCCGAGTCTCATCATCGCGAGGTTCATATATATTCTTGACTTGACACTCCAGATCTCGGTCCGTAGCTCTCGCGATCATCGGGACTTCGCTTTAGACACGCTCGATCGACCTTAAGGAGGAAGTCGGTCGAGGAATCCTTACGCGCCTACGCGCGTGCGACTCTTAAAAGGACCGCCCGTGTTCGCCTACGGGCATACCATAGTAAACTATAAACTATGTAGTAGCGTGCCAGTACGATCCTTTATTCTCTCATTTTTTTTTGTTCCTCCTCCTTTTACCTACGAAGCGGAACGAACGTTTCTCTTCGGTCTTCGCTACGGCGAAGAACGTCGGAGGCGAAACGACGTTTGCACGTTTTTCTCCTATTCCTCCACCTCTGTACCTCGTGATAGAGAATCATCCTTCGCGTTCAGTCATCCCCTCGGGCTAACGATCTCTTTGCGCCCGAGAGTTCGCGAAACGAGCTGATCGCTCCCTAGTCGACATCGATCATCGACGGAAGATCAATATACGTCGTCTACTAGGTAGATAGATATAACCCCGACTAAGGTACTTTGTACATCGAAGTTTTCGCTATTAGTAGCGTATACCGATCTTCATGAATCGGTTGTTAAGTCTACCGACTACTCTCAATGCTGGAATTGAATACATGGCTCCGCTGGATTCGATTAAATCGTTTTTTCTCGGATTTTCAATTACTCTTTTGTACAGTTAAATTCTATTATTAGTTTTCTCATTGGTTGCTTATCTGAATTCCAATCCCAACGGATTTAACGCGATTTGTTTTACGATCGAACGTTGTAAACGAGGTAAACGAACTTTTCGATAGTTTCCGCGATCTATTGTTCGTCAAACATATCGATCGTATGCTTTTGAATATATGTACGAAGTTTATTTCAATGAGGAAATCTTTCGTCTGTGTTTAATAAGGAAATCCAAAGTTTCATTAGTAGCGTATAATGCATTATAATGCAACAGGAGCCTCAGTGTCGGTAGCAAAACTTGGCTCACCACTTTGCTCTTACTTTGCGAGCTCCCGCGGCTTTGGTTGTTTGTCCTACTAGTAGGCTGTTCTAAAGCTCCGCGTGTACCACGAACTCGCTCTCTCCCTCTCTCGATTATAGTTGGTATATCTGCCTTGCAGATCCGCATACCTTCTCCCGTGAACCTTGACTATTTCATGTTACGCCTTTCGAACCTACCTGTCTCACTCCAAGAATATCATTATCTCTCTTCCTTTGTCTCGTCGGTCTTTGTATAACCGCGCTTTTGGCATATTCACGTTTCTACAATCGCTTTGGATACATATCTTGACCCCGTCTGTGGCCTCCTAAACTTGTTTCTCGTGTGAAACCTTCTCATCGACATCGATGAACTATCTTACGTGTTATCGAAACTTTCCGAAAGGTTCGATTCATCCTTTCGAATCTTCAGATCAAAGTTTCCCATTGTGCGGTCTTCAACTTTGCGAAACCTCGCGATATTGTTGAGTCAATCAAATACTAGGATTTAAAAAATTAGAATACCGATAAAAAATTCCTACTTTAGGTAGAAAAAAATGTATAATAATGAATTTACATAAAATTAACTCATTTTATGACAAATTCACAGCCGCAGGTAAAATTTACCTTGAGTTTCGATTAAAAAAAATGAACGCTACGATTAATTAAATTTAATAATAATAAACTATCACTTGTACAATGGAACAAAACTTAAAAAATTAACGTCCCAAAAATCTGCATGAAAATATTCCGCGTCGATTTATTGGCTTAAACTGAATTATTTTTCACGAAATTCAATGTGATGCATTTTTATTTATATGACGTAATTACTCTAATCAATATCCATATTTATCTAAAAAATATGAATTTACCTTTAGTTAATAAATAATGAGTTGTTATTTCGATTAAAAACTATGAAACGCTTAGCAACCGGCATCGCCGAGTGCACGCTATTCACCTATTCTCCCGGATATACCAATTCAATTTTTTATTTTTTTTTTCCTCGATATTTGTTCTTTCAATTTCATTACTGTCATTATCATAACCTCTTGTATGGAAGCGGAGAAATTGCAATGGAATTCTAAGCGCTTCGGGTGCATACGAGGCGAGCTACCGATTGTTTTCCTCCGCGCATATATCGAGGCCTCCGGCCTCGGTGAACGAGTGAATTACTGGAATTTCCAATGTTTCCAGCTCTAGTGATTGGGAAAAGCCATCGGTCAGCGTATATGTAACCCGAACGGGGGGCGGTTGAACGCCGAAGCGCACGACATTCTCGGAAAGGCACTTGGCGTTCACCTTGCCGTTGAATACCGATCGGCACGACGACGATCGCGCCTATAGGCTCTCTTTGGTTGTCCCGACATCGCGCTGCTGCGCTAACGTACTTGACAAGAATGCGGTTTCACCTGGGTTTGCCGTTTTTTTTTTTTCCTTTTTTCATAACGGTCAACGACCGCCACGTATTCTTCGCGCCATTTTCCTCTTGAAAAAAAAAAAAAAAAAAAAAAAAAAACGCTCTCCAACAACAATAATACGCGGATTTACAAAA
Organism: Buathra laborator; assembly: GCA_934046635.1. Taxonomy (NCBI): domain Eukaryota; kingdom Metazoa; phylum Arthropoda; class Insecta; order Hymenoptera; family Ichneumonidae; genus Buathra; species Buathra laborator. The sequence continues at coordinate 16,889,427 of OW203895.1, read as the reverse complement.
GAAAAGTGGAACGAACAGTACAGGAAATTGCGAAGGATTTAATGAGACTCGTAGCAGGCAAAACAAATTATCCTAAATAAACACGTTGAATGAACGATTAGTGAAAAAAATTCCAGAAAATTATCCTTGTCGAAAAAAAGATGTTTCAGCAATGAGAAAATAAACTTTTACGGTCAGTAGATGGCGAAGACGAAGCGAGTGCTGGTGGAAGAAAAAAAAAATTGACTGGGGTGGTATTCCGGGTTTATTACCGATAGAATAGCATCTTATCAAGTAACTTTATTGGAACGTTACCGTTATCCGACCGCTTCTCTTTTCTTACTTCTTTTTTTTTTACCTCTTTTTGCCTCTTCGCTTCTTTCATCATCCCCTTTTTACCGACTTGAACCACGCGAGTATATCTATGGATTCGATATACGCGTGCGGTTCGAACAAAAATTCAACTTTTAACGATTGAAGATAAAATCGAAATTACATTTGGAGCGGGGATTGGGGAGAGTGTCGTAAAGGAACGTGAATGGTGGGGATTAGTAATAGTTTCGCGCGCGGAGCGGTGCGAGAAGCGATGGAGAGACACGTGAAGCAGATTTGCGCCAAATTCTCATCCAGTAACGGAAAAGTGCACTTGTACACTTAGAAAAGCTTTTTTTTTTTCTTTTTTAATAGCGGACCCGAATAGGCTGAAGAAAATCTTACATTTTTGAAAAAAAAGTCGGTTTAGCGATTTTTCAAAAACGTGTCTTCTATTGTTCATTATATCGATATTGCACTTCGTCAAACATATTCCTTACATCCTGGCATTTCGATTTGCGACTCGTGTGGCCGTTTACCACCCGTGAAAAATCTTTTGCAAATCCTCGGGATCTCTCGTTACGACGCAATAGCAGACGAAACCTTCTTGGTACAGAGTAGAAATGTATTAGTAAAGATTTGAGCGTTTGGCGTTATCGTTAGAGGGATTACACTGAGTAATGAAGGAGTATCAAGAATGTTAAAGCTTTTACTCAGTCGCGAGGAATGAGAAAGTTACCGATATTGAGTTTACGAGGGAATTATATGCAGTTGTTCGTTGGAAAAACATTTCCCGTTTGCGAGAATTACTAGTATTTCAGGATTAGATTTGTCGGTATGTAGCGCCGAGGCGTTCGCAGGATAATAAAGGAAAAAAAAGAAACGTAGAATTTCGAATCTCGAATAAATTGTGCGATCAAATTGGCCGCGATCTCGCCTCACGTACGATAAACGTTACGTTGGAAGCTTGAAATACGGAGCGACGATCTTTCACGGTTCAGTGGGGCGGTACTAAGGCGATTTGCGAATAAAATTTGACAATGCCACTTTGCACAGGTTATCTGTACGAACTTCGTACGAATTTTTGTTACATTTCGATAGAATGACAAAAAAAAAAAAGTACCCGTAGCGGACATCGACAGAGAAAAGTGAATTGTTGCTTCAACCAACTGCGATTGATTGTTGGCCTCAAAAATCATTCATTTCTTCCCACCAATTGATTCGTTGGTGATCAACTAATATGCTGCCGTAACCCACTAATTTGTTTGTATAACCAATTAGTTGGTTGGGCCGTATTTAACCCTAAAACACCATACATGGGTCTCAAAGCCACGATGTCGTTATCGTTCTGAAAGGGAGTTAAAAGATCAATGTTTTCAAGATCAATTCTATTGAAATCGAATCGCCATGATGTAAGATCGATGCCTCATAAGGCGCAATAACGATGTAGTAACAATTGCAGAAGTTATTTTTTTAATTAGACTTGCAGCAACACATTTTAAGAAATTCAAGATTTTCTTGAAACAATTCGCGTACTCCATGGAAGGTGTAGGATTAATCATGCAGTTGGTAAAGCCAATTCATTTTTTTTCTGCGAGTATAGATGAACGATAGGCTGAGAACCAACGATTGGTTGATAGGTATACACGAGTCACCAATCATCTCTATCGTTTACCTCCTGGTGACGACAACGTCGTCGTTGAATGTTAAGGTTGGCTGGGAGGTTCGCGTACCGCAGTGTCTAGCGGTACCAGGCCCCGTAGTTCGTCTTGGTATATATATATATGTATCATCGTGATTGTGATTGTAATAACGCCGTTCGTCGTTCAGTCGGTGACGAGGGACAGGAAGTCAGAACGTGCCTGATGACCGGCTAACTCGATGTTTCTCGCGCTGCTTTGCCCCGCCAACCTGAATCTTGCAAGGAAATCACCGTCGATCTTCCACTGAACAAATCGCCATTTTCGCACTGAACAAATCTCTCTTCGCAACAGTATAAGCCGCACCTTCGTTCTTCACAAATGTACCCGCGTAGAAAAATGCTTTTGAGAACTGTAAGTAGTTAGTAACTTTCCACGAGAGTATCCTCGAGTGTTGATATACCGACTGCAGAGTTCGCTCTGTTCAGCCGTTTATCCTGTTAGCCAATTGTCAATAACAGGCATTGGGCTCTACCTGATGATTCTATAGAGTTGTGGGGGGCGACACGCTGCAACTCTCGAACAAAGTAACAACTTTAGAAGTCAACACAAGTCATCAAGACGAGTATTGCTAGTTTTCCGCATTGTTCTTGCGCAATTTTGGGACACGAATGAAGCAACTTGGTATCCTTGCCAACTTTAGAAGTTTCGGTACCTTCATATATGTAGGTACACTTCGGATCAGCATTTCAAAAGACAAAAAAATGATGTCAACACATGTTGTTGTTGTTGCAAAGGCACAACAGGATTGCAACGACAACCGAGAATTCCGGTGGAAAGGCGACGCGTTTTAAGTAATACAGGCCTCGTTGTCGCACGTAGGTTGTTGGACGTGTGGTAGCGGCATTGCAGGAGCAAAGAGGAACAAAGTGCAGAACGCGCCTGTGGGACCAGACAGTACGGCACAAAGCCGTCAGTCAGGTCGAGGCGACCGCGAGAAGTTGATACGCCCAGGCGGAAGGACAGCCAACGTAGATTCCGTAGACAATGACGCCTATGCGATGTGGGCTTTTGCGAATGGTGTTGTCGTTGTTACCTCTGCTGTTGATGTTGCTCCACGACTCTACCGTCGTCTACGACAGCACGACTTCCGGGTGTTCGCTGCACGCCCGGGTCCTATCAACCCCCAGCTTCCGGCAACTCTAACGTCTACCGTCGCGCACAGGACTTTATTTCTCTACGATTCTCCGTGGCCGTTACTACAATTTTTCGTTTCTCCGCGTGGGCAACGTTCCAAAAGATCTTTCAAACTCGCTGGCCTCTCTTCTCTCACTGACTCCCTGTTATCAATTTCCTCGACTACTCACGATGGCTTTCGGCGTAATGTTTCCGCAGACGTTATTTTCAAGAGAAAAACTTAATGTTCTGTCGTAAATTTTTGAATCTTCGTATTAATCTGTGGCGTTACTTAAAAATTGAATAAAAAATAAGTAAAACGACTATTACAGAATAAAAGGCTCCTTACGTTACTCGTTCTCACCAAAATAATGGTTAGTAACTAATTCGCTTAAAAATTGCTCAATTTTTTAACTGAACTATTTCGAAATTTTTATACATTTTTTTTTTGATAAATAAATAACGTAAACAGTATTACAGGATGCAAGAGCGTGATTGCTGTTGGTGGAGATATTTGAATGATTCATTTCTACCCCTTATTTTTTTTTAAACGCAAAGTCGTATCATGATTTCGAGTGTTCGAAGAAGGGAGAAAAAAGTAAATGGAACACCGGGAAAAAACGATGTCTCGTGTGTGACGTTATATGATGCCGCTTGCATAAACTCTCTCGGCTACGGGGTTCACAACCCCTCGCGCACGGCGGCATCGCCCTCTGCATGCAGCAGCAGCTGACGCGGTGACGTCACGGCTTGCGTGGGTCGGCGTCCTGACGCCGGACCACGGTCGATATTCTCCACTCGCCCGGGCGACGCTTTTTCTCCTCTGTTCCCTTCGCCGCTCTATCTCTACGCTTCTCACTTCCGGTCCCTCCTCTCCTCTCTGCTCGGTTCTTCTCCTCCGCCTCCGCACCCTCTTGTCTTCTCCTCCCCGCTTCGATTACTTCGTTCGAGGGACAGTGACGTCACCGAAGGCGATGCCCGGAACCATCGAGCGCCCGAACGGAATTTACCCCCTATTTTGGGGGGAGGGGATGATTACGGAAACCAAATAACTCGCATTCAGTTATTAAAAAAAAAAAAATTCTTCCGGTTAATATATCCGTTTGAATAGCAATGATAATTCGATCAAAATTATCACAAAAAATAATGTATTGAGTAAATGGTTAGACAAGTACCAATAATTTTTAAAAATTAATCTTCAGTACCATGACTGACCATTGCTTTTATTTTTGTTACAGGTAAGAATTCAATTCAACTCGTACAAGATTGGGAATAAGATCGTTTTGAAAACTTCTGGTGAGTAAACTTTGCGGAACCACTTAGGTGTGAAAATCGTTTTATGGTGAAAGACGAGAGAGCGAAATTGCTCAATGATGTGTCACCATTTCTTTTCAAGATTAACATGATTTTTTTTTAAAACGTAACGTTAAATTACTTTAACTTCGAATGTGTAAAAAGTGATAAAAAAATAGTCTCGGAATCAAATTTCATACTCCAGTTGAGCTCTCTTTCCACTGAAACTTCAGAAACTATCAATAATCAAAATTTCAAATGAAACTTTCTGAAAAAAAAAAAAAAAAAAAAAAAAAAAAAAAAAAAAAAAAAAAACCGAAACTCAAGTTTCTTTTTCTCGTATCCTATCGCCAACTCTTAATCACATATATTTAACTCCATCACTGCATCGAGTGCGCCAAAGACTTTGACTCCCAATAGTCGGATTCAGGCATCTCCTTTCCCCACGGTTAATTCGCCTCGCCCTCATTCCATCCTCTTTCGATGGCACGGCTTTCCAGCGGGTCGAACTCTCGGCCCGAGTCGGAGCGTTTCGCGCGCGCGCCCGCGCCTACGACTCGGTTCATTTCAGTCAGCTGGCTGACAGGGCGTTGCCCCGTTCGCTTGCTCGCGGGTGCTGCACCATTCATTACCGAGTGCAGCGTGCAGCCGACGACCTAGCGCTACCAGACCGTGGCGGCGGCTCGACGCTGACGATGCCGCACCGTCGCTCTCGTATCCACCCGCTCCCGTCTACCTATTGCAGTCGCTGCTGCACTCGCCGTCTACTATCACTATTACAACTACGGACGACTACTACTACTACTACTGCTACTACTACCATTGCTACTGAGCATCCCGCTCGACGCTCGGTGTACTCGAGACTCCCGAGAGTAGTAAGTAGTACGTGTGTACTATCTATAGTAACCTAACGTAGTATTCCAGTTGTGGGTAGAGTAGTAGTGGTGGTGGTGGTGGTGGTAGTAGTCCTCGCCCACCGTTACCCTCCCGCGAGTCAGGCGGAAAGACAAGGAAAGACGGATTGAGGCACCCAGCATTCATAGTGGTGAACACCCTGCTGAAGTTTACTCCACCGCTACCACTGTCTCTTTCTCTTCCGTCACCGTCTCATTTCGCGATTTCCCTCTTCTCTGCTTCCTCAGCCTACGATAAATGCGGTTTGCCGACGGTTATTGGCTCCTTTCAAGGGCGGCTTATCCTCAGTTATTGGCATCCTTTTATCTCCTTCCGCTGAATGGATCTCCGTAAGATTACGATTTTTGAGTCTACGATCGCTGTACCGGTTAGCCTGGCATATCCATTCGCTACACATCGCCCAACCGGTTTTATCTACCTACGTCCGCCTCTTCATTATCGACAAATCTTTGACTCCGCGTATCAACGCCCGTGATACTGCCGTTCCCAATCCTCTTCAACTGTTTTCCTCGCGCAGCTATGTCTTCTGCTACTCGCGGACTTTGGTCAACTAAGTAGCGATTCAATGCTACTTCATCGCTAACGCTCGCCGCAGACGAGTCCTACAGGAAACATCGGAAGGGAAGGATTTCAATTGATTCACTTTAGATGGAGCTGAAAAAAATGGAAACCAAATACGAATATACAAGCAACCATCGCAAATCTGAAAGCTCAATGCAAAGTGGTTATTGGCTGGACGATCGTTCTATATTTCGTTTTTGTCAAACTGAGATTGAAGCATTTTTAAAGTGCAATACATCTCTTGGAAAAAATGTGGGATTAAATAATTCCATTCTGAATGCTGAAAAATTCACGCAGCAAGATAGTAACCAAAATAGAGAATTTCATAAATCGTTTGACGATAAGCTACTTAAACACGGTATCCAGTAGTCCTGAGAGTCAATAAGGGAGAGTAAGGAAATGTAAGTCCATAAGTACTTTAATGTCCTTAAATGTCCTTGAAATTTTTTTTTTTTCTAAATTTCGGCCTTTTCGGACTTTAGGTTAGGTTAGGTAGTGTTTCCCTTATTCCGTCGTATACCCTTTCGGATTTTTACGGTACTCCGTCCTAACATTCCCTACCCGCACTCAGCTAATCTACCTAACCTTTCCTGTGCGTCCGCATTCGATTTAGCTACACGCATTTGCCAGGGACACGGGAAAACTGCGGAAAATCCGTGCCGATACGGACGACCATATTCTACTGATTCTTCGGTATTTTTTTGCACCTGCGAAAAGTACAGAAAACACCAAAGTCTCAGAAGAATGGGCTTCCCGCTCAATGATTGATGCGCCAGCCAGCGTGCGGCTAAGCGGTCACCCATCCAAGTACTGTCCGCGAACAAAGCTGCTTGACTTAAGTGATCACTGGAGCCGCGCGCCAACCGCGCATCCACTGTTGTCGGTTTTTCGGACATTATTCTTCTTAATGCTTCGTCCCCAACGATCTTTAAAATGATCGGAAAGAATTCTGGGAATGTCCTCGATTTTTCTGCGGACCTTTTACTGGTCGCCATGTTAAAAAAAATCGGTTTTGCAAACTATCTATTGGTTAATTCTTCCTCCGCTAATTCTTAATTCCACCAACTGATAGTTCCTTTCGATGTACGAAACTACTTCTTTTTAATACACAACTCCTTTGATGCTTGTCGATTAGTGATCCATGCAAATTTATTCGTAGCTTTTTCTACAATTCATTACTAATGGATGACAGACTACTACACATATTGCTAATCTGTGCAACGACGTTCGCTAATTGATTTCATTCATAGATGTACTTTTGAACGTCATCCTCAATTGCTACGCATGAATATATCAATTGTCTATCAATGCTAAGGCGTGCAGACTCGTACGCCGCGATAACGCGGCGGAACTTCGGAGGGTGGGGGGTAACCCAGTTAATATTCAATAACGCATAGCAATTTTCTCAATACAAATTGCGTCGTTGCGAAGCTAGCAGAAGCAGCGTGCTATGTGCCTCCATCTCGCTTCTCCCTCTGGTAATAGCTATAGAGAACCGAGTAGTTGTTGTCAATAACGCCGGCGACGTCGACGACAACGACGACGATAGGTCTCCGTGTGGCCTTGTGCGCGATATAGACCTCGTGAGCAACTCGGCGATCGATACTTATCGAGATAGCTGTAATTACGCGAAATTGGTCAGCTCTATCGCAAATCGTTGATCACTGTACTATACTGGATCACAGTTCTCTCGTTATATGTATACCGATCGTGTTCACGGGCGTCTTTACGACTTCGCGATTCTCGAGGTTTCCTATCATCTCGTCTTCGTAAATTTCGCGAACTAAAACGTCTTCTTCATTCCTTCGCTATTCATGCATCTTCTTTTATTGATTTTAATTATCTCGGCTCGATCTTGACGAGATTTCAAATGAAACAACGATTAGCATCGGAGCAATTAAATGGTCGCAGTATCAGTCAATTATCGATCGATTTTTCATAAAAAAAATAATTAAATAGAATATAACAATGCAATTTTGTTCAGGAAATTCCACGTAAAGTTAATGTGTTGAAGTTAAAGACTTATTTTAATTACGTCGTTAAAAAGACCTGTCGACTTTTCGCACGTTTATTTTTCATCTTTTCATTCGACTTTTAGTTTTATCAGTCTGGTCTTATCGACCAGGTGCCTCGGTGTTCGGTGACACGCGATCCAAACTGCTGGGACCGTTCCCGCGTTTAAACGATAATGTATACAAGTAGCAATGAATACCAACCGCTGACACGCTCCGTTAATTCGACAATATCTTTCCACTGTTCGGTTACACGAGTTTGTAAACTCGGAGGGTTCAACAAATAGCGAACATTTTTTTTTTTTTTTATGAAATAAATGAAAACTGCGACGATATAAGTCTCGTGAAATAATGAGACCGGTAAATTCGTCAACGATTTAGATAGACGGCGTAATTAAACGATGTATTATGTAAAATGAAAAAAAAAAAAAAGAAAAAAAAATATATACGACACGTGTGATACTTCGCGTCACTTCATATTACGCTAATGAGCCCTCAATTACTTGTCGAAACGGATGCAAGCGTTTCTGCTTCGACACTAATGGGATGAAAAAAAATCGGATAAACGTTCGGTTTTATATATCGATAAAACAGCGGAGGCGCCTATAATAGAGTAGATAATACAAAACACTCGACGCATATTCTCACGGTGTAAAAAGCTGTGTGGGAAATTAAAAAAACTACCAATCTTGACAGCCAATTAACCTTCGTAAACAAGGAGTATAGAAAAAATTAATGAAAAAATTGCGTCTCCGATCGCAAGTTTCTCGCGTTCTCTGTGCTTAATGGCACACCTCCCGTATCGGAATGCTATGCAATTTGACGGCGTACATTCGCATATTACATTATGCATACAAAAACATAGGCACAGTTAAGGTTATACAGTTTTATTCGCCTGTATTACACAATTGTTTTCGCAATACCAGACAAATCGACCGTGTGGACCCACACGAAAAAAAATATACGCAAAAAATATATTAAAAATATATAAAAAATGTGTCATTTGCATATAATTAATATAACAAATTATTAATACATAATAAAAATCATTTGCAGAAATTGCTATTTGCAGAAATACATTCCAATATATATCTGTAATATGCAATTTTTCGACGAAAATATTTTTGATACATTTTGCGATATACTTTTTTTATGAAACAAATTTTATTATCAATTTTATAGTGTTCCAAAATACTATGCAGACGACGCCTTAACAATTTTTGAGAATTACGGTTAACTCGACTACTCCATAAATGGTTCGTGTTAAATTTTAAAAAATTCTGAAAAAATATTACTAGCGAGGTTGTCTTTTGCCTGAATAAAGTAATTCGAATGAGGAGAATGGAGAGGAATTATAAGATAAGATGAACGTCCTTGTTGTATACAGGCGGTTGACATCGAAACGGAATATCGAACCGCACAACCGCTGCATACGATTGAGAGGCGTGATAATAAAATCTGCCGTCTCGAGACGAGTTGTCTGCGAAACGACGGTTTTCTATATTGCTACAAAGGTTTGACGTTTCAAATAAAATCTTGCGGTTCGCAGCTAGGAAACCGCAGCATGGAGAGACTTATTACACATTCTCGACACTCTCGAGTAATAAACTCGTTGTTGCATATGTGTGTGTGTGTGGCATATCCTCATATAGTAAAATGCACAGTAATAATACTGTAAAAAAAAAGAAAAAAAAAAAAAAAACGACTCGCGAGACGTTCGGCGAGGTCAGTGGCGCAGACGTTTTGCTACCGCGTAGCTGTGTCGATACGTTGCATACAGACGCGTCGCGGTACACGATGCGTCGATGACCTCGAATCTTTTTGTCAACATTGGAGCTTTGACGACGAGTGAGACATTGAAACAAATATAACGAAAGCGAAAAATAAACTGAAAAGTGAAAGATAAAGATGAAGATAAAAGTCAAGAGGGACATTTCAGACCGAAACAATGCTTAAAATTCCTACGTTGACGCGAAGACGGCGTGGGATTCAGCTCGTCCGTTCCGTCACGAGGCGAACTCACGTTTTACGAGCGTTCCTACCCTCTCGGCACGAATTTACGACGCGTAATCATTCGTTCATTTCGTTGAACGCTCTAGTCAGAAATATTTATCAATTTCGATTTGTAATGTAATACGACAGGCGAGCCAAGCAAGATAGGCACGTGGCGCTATCGGCGGAAAAGTGTAAAAATTGCTGAATTTTTTTTCTATTTAGCGTAAAATGTGAAGAAATTGTGATAAATGTGTGAAAAAAAAATTCTATTTTCATAGCAATTTTTTTTCCAAAATTTTTTTTTTTAAGTTTCATCTCGATGTTTGAAATTCTATCTTCATTTTTTCAATTATTTCTGATTCTGTCCCATTTTACCGCACTCTCCCCTATATATAATTAATAAAAAATAACCATTGATACGTTGCGACTCAGTGACATAAATCGAAATTCCTGATAAAGCGCTACATCGCTGCACCTATAAAAAAAAAATTCCGTTGTTTGCAAACAGACAATCTCTTTGACGACTCCAGAAACAACACCAGCAATTCTGCACTTTTTATTCGACGTAACAACTCCCTGAACTTTTTGATGCTCGGTTACTTTATCGTGCATGAGAACAAGTCGTAAACTCGTCATTGTACTTATCTTATGGCGGCGGGCGAAACGCCCGAACTGTATGAGTATCTTGTTGCAACAAGAATCCTTGTTAACGCGATGGCCATATCACGACGATGGCGATAGCCATCGCGAAGACTTGCTTGCCATGGGGTGGAGGGGGGGAGGAAACTACTCCAGTAAATCCCTTCTCCGCCCCCTCCTCCTCATTTCTAAATTACTATGTCACCTGCTAACATTCCACGGTGGCGCCACCTATCACGAAAATGCTCAATATTATGAGAATTTTTACGAAGTTTATGGACATTTTTACCGTATCTTATCGTAGAAATTCGCATAGTTCTCGCAATTTTCGCCGTGTGCCGACATTTTTCATCAGATAAATGGTATCAGATCCGTCTCTCTGTGAATCATCCACCGACGTCCATTTCGGCAACTCTAATCGAGTGCAGGAAAGTCGTGTCCTTATGCCGGCAGAAACAGTGCTTTTACCGCATCCGCCTCCACGCGCTTTCATATACATTTCCTTCGTTACCTCGCTCCGTCTGACACTCACGTGTGTAACCCTCTGGCTTTGTCGGTTCTCTTACTCGTTACGTCGATGTTCGCGTCTCGCGTTAAGGGTGCAGTGCGAAAATATGCTGTACGCCAACATTGTACTGTTGCCCCGTCGAGAGAAGATAACCCGCACACATAGCAGTACCGTGGAACATCGCCATCCCTTTACACCATCCCTCACGCACACGAGGCGCTTTCGTCTCGTGGAGCTTTTGCTATCTCCACTCAGTTTGTCCTCTACGAGAGAAACCATCATATATGAGCGAAGCGCTCGTGAAGCTCCTCCCGCGTAAACACACTGTACGCGCATGAATGCACCTTCCTGCATATTACTTAAGCATTGGACTGCGCGTGTTGCCCGGCCTTCCGCAACCAGAGTTTGCATAGCTTCGTGTACGTAACTTACATTGGCTACCGTATTGGTTATACCGTAACTTCGAAGTACTATGATCGACGCATTGCTACACAAATGTGTGCTGTCTTTGCATTTCATTGCATTTACTATATGCGACATACATTTGCAGAAATATATATAAAAAAATATGCAAAATTTATTGCACGTATTCATATAGATATATTTCTGATATACTTTTTTCCATGTTGGAGATTTCGGATGCTGGAAGTTAACATAGAAATTCGTATTTTTCGGGAATATGTTTGATCCGTAGGAAGAGAATCTTTACGCAACCCTTACGTTCTCAATTGTTCTGAGAAGGAATTCTTTAAATTTTCATTACAAAGGTGATGAATAGTTTCGAATAAATCGATGTCCTGTTGAAAAAAAAACCGAATGTGAGGATAAAGTAGGCGAAGCATAAAAAATTGTTTCAGAGAATAAATTATGTGAAGTATACGCGGTGCGAATGCGAAAGATTTTTCATCCGCGGACACCCTGTATGACGCTCAATGATTGGCAGCTCGATTGCCGTCGAACGTCTGATTTATAGCGGACGTTACTACTTGTCCGGTATTCTACTCGTCTGTACGCTCCCAACATCGTTGAAGGATGAGAGGTGGTGACGACGCGCGGCGCGATGGATAATTAATATCTTTCGCAGTCTCACCGCACGCTACTTTCATATTCTTCTTTTTATCTTCTCTCTACCTACGCATTTATGACGGTATGTGCTTTCGAAACAATTTTCCGGCGATATACATTGCGAAAAGAATTTATCTATAGTTAACAAATGTGTAGGTAAATACGGTGAAATAAATATGTAGTTATGGTTAACAAATATCTGTCGAGTTAATATTTAATTGGACCTTTTAAAGCTCTACGACAATTGATAATAGTTTCGAAAATCTTATTTCACTCAATTGAGAATTGGTAACAATAAATGAATATTTGTTTCCTTATATTCAACTATACATTTGTTAACTATAATTAAATTCGATTCCACGTGTACCCCGTATGATTTTGTCTCGAATTGTGATGGTTATTCATTTCGTTTCGTTCTTCGACTCTCATAAATTCACCCTCTGGCGTTGGGACAATTTTTCCGGCTATTCCATCGAATTATCGTCTCTCGTTCTTCATTTTCTCCTATCGTTTTTTCGCATAACCACATCCACACAAGCATCTCGACGTACACCTTCGCGACATCGCGGATAAATTACAGCGAATTTTCGTGATATTTCGGGATGCGATATCGCGAGAGTGAGAAGATTTGCGGCATCTTTCTCTCGTCCTTTTAACTCTCGTTTTCCATGAGTAAAGACGCCGCGGTATACTCTCTTACCGGGAGTCGCGCGAGAGTGCCGCACCGGAATGAAATTCTCGAGCCGAGAGAAGATAAGCGTTTCAAGCGAGGAGAACAGTTTGGCAAAAGTGAAAAGGAAAGTAACGGTAAGGAGAAGAAACGATTCTTCGAGGGCAAGTAGCGTCCTTTGGCGCTTGCGAACAGAGAGACGACGCTTGAAGGTATACCGAGAAAAGTTAAAGGACGATGGAGAAACGACGAGCATCTGGGGAACCGAAGCGTGGCGATGGAATGACAAATAGTGGTTGAATCTTTAATCTTCGGTGAACACGGGATATTAAAGTTCTTAAGGGCCACCTTCCGCCTCCCACCCCAACCTCACCCGCTTCTCTATCGGGTCTTCTCTTTGCATACATACGCCTTCTTCCATTTTGCACCCTCCTTCGGTTACTTGGAATACTGGGGGTAAAATGGAGCTTAAGTTTCCTTTCGCCGTCGTGTCATTGGCCATCGAATGCCGAAGGACCGAGACGCTTTCTCAGCGAATACCCGACCGTATCGGCTCGATTTTTAATGCATAAATAAACGCATTTTAGGATCGCAGCACGGCTCGTAAATAGAGCTTTCAGTTTGTTACAATATTTTTTAAAGACATTAATTTTTTTTCTGCAATTTTATTTCTTTGCTCTTTATGAATTTGTAATTTCCAGTAGCAATAAAAAAATTATTAGTTGAGAGAACCTATTTTTTTAAGTATTTATTTTTTTTTTATTGCTTTCGATGCAAATTTGTGTACCTATTGTTTCGCTGGGAGTAAAACAAGTTGCAAATCCACAATCGGCGTAAAAGAATACATGGGATATAGTCCTGAAACGACGAATAGAAAAAAATTATTAAAGAGCCATTTTTATAAACAATTGTGCGGAGAGTTGCTCCTTTGAATGTTTTTAAATCGCGGAAAAACGGAAGCTGAAAAAAATGCGCGCGATACGATATTACGTGAAATTTTACTATCGTTTTTTGGGTCATTTTACAGAGCAATTGAAAAAGCGAAAAACGTACGGCACCCACTCCACTTTTCAAAGTTTTTCTATATTTTTCAACTCTCGAACACTACACATGCAAATTTAAAAAAATGCAACATTTTGTTGAAACAGTTCGGAACCAGCAGACCCGTGTGTAGTTTTTTATCGTTAACAAGGATATTTTTTAAACAATACGCAACGACGTTTGCTTCTCATACCCGAGTCATGGTTACCACACTTTTCTACCGTTTTAGTTAACAATCATTAATCCGTAGGTCATGTTTTAGCGGTCGCAAATGAAAAGTACGCGAGGCTTGCAGTCGAGAAAAAAAAGTCTTCTCAGCTGTGAGCGCCGATGGCCTGCCGCTGGGGTCGTAAAAAAAAAAAAAAAAAAAAAAAAAAAAAACAGCCCGCCCGCGAGTTCTCGGGTTAACAATGTGCCGAGAGAACGTTTATTCCCTTCGTGACGAACTGGAGCAGAAATCCACAGTAACTACACTTTTTTTTTGTTTCTTTTTCTTTTTCCTCGCTTCATTGTAATACGTCTGTTCCATGGAGCAACGAGTATATTCGCGTGCTGAAGCTTCAGCTTCACTACCCGTCTCGATTCCATTATTTCTGCACGCTAGAGGTTTCAATGAAACCCACGAGTCGTCTCCTATAACTCTGCAACACATGTTTAGCCTATACTTGCGGCGTGTAGTCGCATCAATGCGGTATAGCAATAGACTAACAGTACGTACGCGATGTATGTAGTCTGTAGAAGAGTACTATATCTTTCTCGTTGCAAACTATATGCAAACCTGTAGGTACAATGTATTATAATCGCTAGAGAAGGGGAGGGGGGGGGGGGGTGGTTGCCGTATTATAGGACGCTAGCTGCTCCCACAACAAGTAATATGCAGAACGATATACGCCCACCCGCACTTACAGAGTCGAATGCAACAATGAATTCAGAACTTGCCTACGTACGTGCGAATGCGATATACCTATATATAGTCAAAGTGTTAGCGGCGACATACGAAGTAACTAACAACGAGGCGAGAGTACAGGAAATTATCAAACAGTTTGCGTGAAACAGAGGATCTTTACGATCGAATGTGAAAACTCAAAAATCCTCGAATTTTTTTGATCTTTCATAGTCAGTAATCATTATTATTTTTCATTAAAAAAAAATTCGATATATTGAAATAAAAAAAAAAGCAAAATCAAAATTTCGGAAATTTTTTAGAAAAACTTGAAATTATTTTTTGCAAAATAATTGCACTTCTTCGACCCGAATTTTTTTCGATGTTCGCATTGATCAATTTTTTGGTTTCGCAACGTTAAACATGTATTGTTTATAATTCGTAAGTAATGAAGATCCGTAAAAACTGTTGTAGACGAGACGAGACTTCGATACTCGTATAATAGTATAGTTTCCCACTAACCACGTTTCCAGTGATCGTTTTCTATCTCTTTTATCCTCAGTGTTGCTATCTCTGTCTCACTGTCCTTGTCCGCTAGTCAAGGTCATGGTTACCATGAGCGCTCCGGTGTCACGGTGCAACCGCTTCCACCAGCCCCGTCGAAGATCGAAACATCGGCGTCTAGTCTCTCTGCTGTTATACCATAAACGGTCACGTGCCTTCTCCTTCGAGAAATTCTTTTGTCTTTGTTTCTCTCTCGGTCCATCCACCTTTCTATCTATCGATTCATCCCCATGCAATGAGAAAACTCGACATTCTCAGTGATTCTTCCACCTTTTTTCGAATGTTGAAAAAATGATCCGTAACCGCAAGTCCCCGCTGCTGCTGACGGTCTAAAGAGATCTTTTTTTTATTTCATTTCCCCGACTTTACGAATCAAAATCTTAAATTTTTTTTTTTAATTTTCCGTTTTGCATCTCATTTAAAAACGTATAACTTCTTTCACTTTTAATGTGTCGATAATTCGCGATAATAGGCGTCTTCCTTACATTCCGGCGTTTCGATTTCACGGCAATTATATTTGAAACTATTGATTTTTAACGAAGTTTCGTGACGATGAAGACATCGAATCGTTCAAACGGATATTAGGTTAGAAGTGCAAACGTATGTATGGTGTTCTTAGGTTAAGTTTTCACGGAGATAGGAATAAACGATAGAAAACGGTCAGATGCACGAGTTTGAGGCGCAAGACGAAAGGAAGGATCTAAATTCTATTCACAGACCCTGCCGACCCTTCGTGAGTTTCTCCGCCGAGACCGCGTCTTCTCCATCTCCTCGAGATGTCACCGAATTCACTCGACTACGCTTATCATCTGACCCACTTGTCACACTCGAGTAACTTGAACTCTCGCGTCTCTATTGCCTCACGGCAATTCGACTTTTCTCCCTCCGCCGATGTTACCCGTCTCGTATCAACCGAATAACACAAAAGGGATGAAATTGCGAACAGAAATAGGTATCTTTGCCAGTTGATTTCGCGAACCTCGCAATGCACTCGGTATTCGTGATCTTTCGTCCATTTTCTCTCGCGAGCCGAGAGCACTTTTAGCTGCAAACTATCGCGAACGTACGTGACAAAGTGTCGCGAAAAATAAAACGAAAAAATCGCTTATACACAACATTTCTGCACTCCGACAAACCGAAAAGTTCTTTTTTATCGCAAAGCATTTCGTAACTTAAAAATAATCAGTCACTTTCCTGCAATTGTTCTATAAACAAAAATGTCCAAAAATGGTACCTATTGCTAATGGAAGTTTTTATTCATTATACAATTATGATAAAAAAAAATTACATTAAATTACAGTTTTTTTACAGTTTGCTAACATACCGATGATTAACTTACCAAAGAACGATATTTCAGTAGGCAATTATAAAATTAGACTTTCCTTATATTCATGTTTTCCTTTTTTTTTTTTAATAAGTGGCACGTTTATCAATGGGTGGGGCATAACGATAAAAGTAGCTTACAGGTTATTAACTGTTCAGTTTCCTTAAGTAGAGTCTGCCAAGTGGCAATAAGTAATACAACCCCCAGGCAGCGAAGACTCGCCGCCTGAGAGAGGAACTAACGATATAATTGAAAGCATATCTTATCTGCAGAATAATTATTCGCCTCGACGGGTGGGTGCTACTAGCACGCTTGGGGATACCTAGAGGCGTGCACTTTGTTATTATGTACATCGTCTGAACCCCCTTCCCCCTTCGCCAAGTTAGTTTTCGTCATCATCCGAAGCTCCGCTAAATATTACTGTATTTAGTATCTGTACCGCTACAGATGTACCGATGTTAACCCTTTACTTGCCAACTGTATATGTATGTTCTCCGTCTCGGCACGCCACCTCTCACCGAAGAGTCTAATGACCATCAGTATGTTGAACTGCTGCAAAGTTATGTTGAGTTATGTATTTATGCAAACGACAACCGACGCCCCCGACGCCCGGTATACGGATAGTGTACAGAGCACGCGGAACGAGAGAGAAGTCGAGAGCCGCGAACGGGATGACGATCGAGAGGAAGTACCGCCGACGATCGTCATACAAGGTCACTGCAAAACATATTTACGGCAATGCCGCCTTGAAATTGAACAGTTAACTGTCTATATGTACACATCGATCAATTTTTATCTTCGCTGCTTGTCCTCGCTGATAATTACGGAATCGTGTAATACATTTTTTTACCTATCGATCGAACAACATTTGAAGGTTTCGCGATCAATATTTATTTTATTATTATTATATATATATTTATTTGAATATTATTATATTATGTGATCATATGATAAAAAAAAAATAAAAATTCATTAAAAATATATGTATACTTACATATGTTATTTTATAAAAAAAAAATGTTGACCGATGTGTATCTGACTTGTACCATAAGAGATTAACACTGATCCGTGAAGCTGAACGATCATCGTGCGCGTCTATCCTCTGTAATAATTCCGCGAGGGCACATCGGGAGGGGGAGGGAGAGGGAGAGAGGGTCTTTATTTTACTGTGTAATTCGCTAGAGGATTAGTCTTTCCCCTCACCACCTACGACAACGACCGCGACGAGGACGGGAGCGAACAGCGACGGATAGACCGCTGAAACTGCTCGAAGTCGAGAGGGTATTGTCCTCGAGTGCAGAGGCTCGTATACATATACGATCACGCTGAATGCGGTTGCATAAGCGAGAGAAGCGTTCTCTCTTCTCTTCCTTCTACCCTCCGCCCCCTCCCCCCCCCCCCTCCTCCTCTGCCTCCTCAGCCTCTGTACATCGTCTCATCCTCGCGTATATAGTCTGTCTTTCGCTCTCATCCCGTTCCCCTCTATGCTCGTGATAATATACGAGGGAGCTTCGTGCCTTGGCAAGGTGTCCAACTCTCCTCGCGCCGCGGCAGCGAGGAGAGACGGAGAGTTAGAGTTCGTGTGGCCAACTCGTACGAACTTGAGTTATATCTCGTGGGTTGGGCGGGTACGACGGGGATACGGTATACACCGTACTCTACGGTGGCTCCGACTCTGCCAAGTCGCTCTCTTACCCGTTCCTCTCAATTTGGATTCTGCCCGAGAGTTCGCTCGCTCCTTTCCCTTTACTCGCAAGAGTACTCTCCCTCCCTTCCTCCCTATTTCTCTGGCTCTCGCGAAACTCTGCGCGAACAAGAATACACAGCTCAACTGTCCGATGGTCCATCGTTCGGTAGACCGCGGAACAGCCACGGAGATTCCAAGAGGCGACCCAAGTCCCAGGTGCTACTTTCAACGATGTCTCCTTGCCTTCGAACCCCCGAAACCCACCCGGCACCACTCGCAATTGTTTCGGAGTTAACTCCGAAAAGAGGAACACATTTCTGGCAAAGAAAACTCACCGCAGACACTCGACGACTCGAGTTCGTTAAGTTCTTGCGCGACTCTCGAAACAAGCGGGAAAGGAGTTTTTTTTTCATCGCGAAAACGATAACGAGAAGATAGTAAGACACTACGATTTTTTTTTTTTTTGTAGATCGTAACAACGGAATGTAACATTTGAGTGTTTTTTTGCACCGCGATGTCTTCACTCCAATTTACAAAAAATTGACCTTTTTATTTTTCAAATAAATTCAGATTTTTTTCTTTTAAATACAAATTTAAAATTATTTGAAATAATAAGATAATATGATAATAATAATTATATTATCAATAGTCATATTTTAATATTTTTTTCGGAGTATCGAAGAAAAATTCATATCTGTGGTGCAAAATGATTCCGATGAAAAGAAGCGAAAAAATCAAGTAAAATCGATGTAATTTTTGCTGTCCGGTAACGTGTAGTCTATCTTTGACTATTACGTTAGCGATGAAAAATGTTAAGAACAAGAATACGAAGGGAATGGAAAGGACATATGTGTAAGAAGGGTGCGGGTAACAGAATTCCAAGTTCTGAGAAGTTTATTTTCAGTATCGCGACTAGAAGACTAATAGGTAAAGCATAGCAAACTCCCGCGCTTGCGGTCGTTTTTCGAGTTATACTCGAGGATGCCGCGATGGCTCTTTGGCTGCATGCACACAAAACGCATACAAACAGACAGAGAGAAAGAGAAGTGAGCGAGCGGAGCGCATCGCGCACGGGACCCGACGACGTTGTCTGGCGCCGCGACGCCTGACCCGCGCAATATAATGTGACGGATGCGGACTCGCGACCGATTTTACCACACGGTCGTCGCGGCGCCTCCTCTCGTACCTCCATTACCTCCCACCCACCGCGTCTCTCTTATATACACGTTCTGGTGCACTGCACGTGGGCCTCGCGTGCCGAGCCAAGAATCCGAGACAATATCGCTGTTCACTGGCTTTTCTCGCATTTAGCCACATTTTGCATTACAACACCGACATGATTTAATCGTGGATTAGTACATTATGCATCAACGCTCGGAAAATTCAGATACAATTTACATGCTCTTTATTTTTTTTATTTTTTATTCACATAACTTTTTCCTGTAAGATAAATGTGTTCTGCGAAACAATAAATATCGGTGTTATGCAATGTGTATCGTTATATTCCGAGCCAAAAATGAAATTCTGGAAGAATTCGGACGATTCGTAGAACAATTTTTTTTTTTTCTTTAATTTTTTTCGTTATTACGCAACATTAATATTGTTAGCATTTTCTATATGTTTGATTTTTTTTCCGATTTGTATCCCATTGGCAAGTAATTAAAAAATCTCTCTGAATCTTTTTGCTGGAAATGTAACGCCTCCGCAGTATTTAAAAGCTTTAATCGTTTAAAGGCATCTTTTTGTCACTACATATTAGAAAAAACTTTTTTTTTTTTATGTTTTTTTTTTTTTCGTCTCTTTTTTTTTGTGAATTCTCAAAGTCCCGCTTTGTATAAAAAATAACCGTAAAATCTCGAAAGAATTTCCGGATAACTCGAGCGAAGGATGCAGCAAAGATCTCTTGTAAAATTTCTCGTAGCGCTGGTGTCCTCTCGTTGAACAGACGGGTGACTATACATAGAAAGAAAATGAGGTGCCGTAGAGGCGCGCAGTTAACTCGGGAGTAGCGTTATGTGCTCTTGCGGGGGAAGCCACCGACTCCGAAAGCGAGTAAATCAACGTCAAAATATTTCGCCAACACTGAGAGCTCGCCGCGGCCACCCGGCGTCCCGTAACCCACGGCAGGTTCTGTGTGTAAAACACCGGGCTCTGTGGACTGCAGACGCATCTCCGTTGTCTTCGTTCCTTGAAAGGCTAAATTTATCGCTAATTATTTTTCTCCGGTGCATGAAATTAGCGGTTTTTGCGGTTTATCACGTCGACCAATATTGTGGACCGTTTCTCCTCTTCGTTCGCATTTTCCTCTCGTTACTTATTGCATTCTTCATCTTTCTCGACTTCCTTCGCTCCGTGTATAACGTGTATACAGTTTTAGTGCGCACCGTTAGTACCTAACGTGTTACGCTATACCGACGTATACCGACGGGACGTACGCTGTTGATACTTCTCGCTTACACGATCCTCTTCTCGCTATATTACACGCTAAGGTTTTGTTCTGCTCTCGCGTAGTATTACGAATGGACTCCTAAAAATGCAAATTTTATGTTCCCAACCGAGAGGAATTTACACGCCGAACGACCTCTCAACAAACTCAAACGGCCAATTTCTCGTTCCGAGATGCGATTATTCGAATTATTATCGCACGCGAATGTATACTTTAAATTATTATCGCAGAAACGGCTATTGCCAGAATATAATTTCCTAATTACCTTTCAGTTCATATATCGTAATTATGCGATTGCAATTTTTTTGAAAAAAAAAAAAAAAAACATTGCTGCGACTAGAGTAATAAAAATATATCACTGAAACGACTAGGAGTTTGAAAATTAGAAAAATTCCCTTCGAGCGTATCGATGTTTCGATGAAAACCTCGAAAATCGCTATTTTTGTTAAATTTTCGATGTTTCGATGAAAAACTCAAAAATGTTACTTTTCTTAAATTTTCGATGTTTCGATGAAAATCTCGAAAATCGCTACTTTTGTTAAATTTTCGATGTTTCGATGAAAATCTCGAAAATCGCTACTTTTGTTAAATTTTCGATGTTTCAATAAAAACCTCGAAAATCGCTACTTTTGTTAAATTTTCGATGTTTCAATAAAAACCTCGAAAATCGCTACTTTTCTTAAATTTTCGATGTTTCGATGAAAACCACAAAAATCCTTATTTTGGTAAAAATTTTATGGCTTTTGCTATTTTTTTTGTATATAAATATCGGTGAGATAAATTAGCGGTAAAAAATATTGCATACCACAAAGAACAGTAAAACGTTTGCCATCAGCATCAGCGAGCGTTATATTATGTGTACTATTATACCGGGAATTCTTTGGTGTAATCGCCACGCTCGCATCGGTCGTATCTCATCCAACGGGGTCGAGGTATAATACGAAGAGCGAAAGAGCTAAAGGGGATGTTAAAGAGTAACAAAGCATAAAAACGAATGGAAAGGGGGTGGGAGGAGAGGGCGGGGGGAGATCTGCCCACCGTATCTGTAGCTCGCTCACGATTCGGATCCGTTCGTTTCATCAAAACGTGACTACGTATAATGGGATAACGGATACATCGCACAATTTTACAATCCCATTTTTCCAAACTTTCTTTTCGCCTCTTCTCTACGTCGTGTCTCCGCAATTCGACTAAGTTTTCAAAATAGACCACCGACGGAGACATTCGATTTTTTAAAAAAATTTTTTTAAATCAGAAACTAATAAAAAAAATGATCGTAGATACCGATACTGATTGATGATTTTCAAAATCGAAAAAAAAAATCGCATTTTCGAAAAATTGGTAAAAAAACAGATTATCAAATAACTAAGTGACGGAATTACACAGAAAAACAGTTCAATCAATGAAACATTCGATTGGCCACCCGCAAGCGGCGATTTCAGTAGTTTCAACCGATTTTTTAAATTTTCTCAGTGATAAACTCAGAAATATTGAAGTTATAAATGTTCGTCAATTTCTGTTGCGATATTCTTTTTTCTCGCGGTATTTTAGTGGTGTTAACAGATTTTTTAATTTTCTCAGTGATAAACGGAGAAACGTACAAGTTATAGATTTATCCATCCATCAAACTCCGTTGCAATATTCTTTTCTTTCGACACTACTTTAGTCGTCGAGGTTGTGCTTCGTCGCGCCTCTTGTTCTCGAACCGCTTCTGCTTACGATGCTTAGGCTCCCTGCCTCGGTGATGCTCTGGCGTTACCAGAGCCGGCCGGCTGGATCGGTCGTCCGGTCTTTGGAATGCCGCCGCAATAAGAAGAGTACGATTCGATTCCTGTCAGGAGGGCACAGGAAAGTTGGCGGTGGAGGTGAGAAGAGGAGGGAGGGGGTGGGGACGACGACGACGAAGAATAAGGAGAAAAGAAAGAGAGGATGTAGAATACGGTTGGAGTTTTGCTCGGTGATTCGTCCAGACGCGGGCGGAAAGTGGGGAGTAAAGAAAGATAAGTGAGAGGAGACGAACGAAGCGAAAAGGGTAAAAAGCGAGACGAGAAGTACCGAAGGAGTCTCGGACTCCGGCGCGAGAGTGCAGCCCCCGCGCGCGCGTCGCGATAGACCCTCGTAGCGAGTAGTAGTAACCAGTTGTGGAATGCCGGCACGATTCGCGTTATACTAGTACACGTCTATACGTCGGGGATAAGGAATTAAAGAAGTTGGACAGCGTCAGCAACGAGAATTCCATCTCTCTTCTCTCTCATTTGTTCCGTCGCAAATTGCTTATTGTCATTTCTTCGACTCCGACATTCCAACCTCATACATCAACTGCCTTCCACACAGCCAGAGGTATACGTCTTGTGTGGCAAATCTTCGATGCGATAAATATGCTTTCTCACAAATTTATTGACCGCGAGTTTTTTCCTCGATTTCGATAAATTTCCGGATTTTCGTTAACTACGAATCTACAAAATTCTCTCGTACAGAAAAATTTGTAATTTTCGAAATTTACACCGAAAAAAAAGTGAATTCTTGCGGAAGCAAATACAGTCTTAACTACAAGAATAAAATGTCGTAAATAAAAATATATTCGATTTTGTGAGTAATGATACCATATTTCGATTCAAGAAATACGTTTTTGAAGTGTCCTATCGCTTATTAAAACTATTCAAATTAAATTTATTTAAAGTACAAAAAAATAGCTAATGCATAGAGGCGAATGAGGTAATTGATATTTATCTTAATAAATATCTAAAAATATATAAATAATTAATGAAAAATCGGAATACCAAAATTAAAAAAAATGTCGACTAACCGTCATTATCTGCATATATCGTCGAATATTCGTAGAATATTGTAATTCACATTGAAGACGAACGTTCTAACAAAAAAAACACCGAAAGGTCTAATGATTATAAAAAATTTTTTTAAAATGCACTATAAGAAATGAACTAACGACCGAATCGTCAGAGATGACGTACCAATAGAACAATATCATAGTTTTTACAAGAATTTATCAAACTTAATTGCAATTTCAACTGCTTGGATTTAGAGTCATAATCCGACAATGGTGGTCACGGGGATCTTTATGTCTCGTCAACGGACTGATGAGACTAACGGATATCCGCGGAATAAAAAAAATATATATATGTATACATCAGAAAAGAAATGTATTCGCTGCACTTTGTCTCTGTGGTGATGATAATCTCTTTAGTACATCTTCCCCTCTTTTCTTACGTGCGATAAAAAAAAAAACACTATACGTCGGAGGCCCCAGCTGCGTCTCAGCAAGAAGTGCGCGTTGACGAAACGTTCCCGCGCGTCTTCCCGCTGATTGCAAGTTTTCGCTCTTAGCGGTGACTAACTTTTCGTTTCGGAGCTCAGAGCAATTTTTTTTCTTTCTCTCGATTGCACGAGATTTCGGCCAAAAGTCGATTACGCCGACAGCGTAACGCGCAATTTCGCGAGTCCCGACCACGATAATTTGGGGAGCGGTGAGGCTTATTGTAAAAAAAAAAAAAAAAAAAAAAATGCCCGGTGCCTTTCCCCTTCCATGTTCTATCCGCTGCCCCACTCTTCAGTCTCGTTCTCTCCTGTGTCCCTACCGTACGCAAACTTTCTGCACATCCTTCTCCCTTCCTTTCGGCTCTCTTACCATTCTCCTTCTTCGTTACTTTCTTCGTTTCTCGCGCGTACACGCAGAGCACACATACTATCAAATCGCTATCTGCGCGCGTGTACACCGCTCGTTCGTAGGATAGGCAGTCGTGTCCGCAGAACAGCAGCAACACAGCAAGCACAACGCTGCCGAAGGAAACTGCGAGCAAAGGAATATAGCGCCGACCTTGGCCCGGGCCCGGGGGGGCTTTGCGAAACGGTATTAACGAGAATTCGGCACGTGCGTCGTAACTTTGGTCGAGCCGACCGTAGATAGAACGTGACGACTCTCTTTCTCGTTCGCTCGATCCCTTTTGTTCGTGTCTCTCACCAGCAGCTGATGCCACCCGGCATATCCCCGGCCGGTGCTCTTTTTTTTTTATTATATTTTTCTTTCATCTATTACCCTGACGAGAAGGCCACAATACAGTGTACTCTTAGTTTCGTTTGATTTGTCAATTACTTTCGGCCTCTACCTTTTTTTTTCACACGAATTAACTCACAAATGACGAAACCAAACTCTCGCTTGTTCCTCATACAATTTCGTTTCCGAGAGATCACGGAGGTGAAAGTTTATGCTAATTTTTTTTACCCACAAAAAATTCTTAAAATAGTACATTAACTCTTTAACACAATGATTCGATTATGCGGTATCGAATAGATGTTTGAAATAATTTACGCGGACTCTTTGAGTTGATGCAACACCGATCGCGCTGACACGAAATAATAATAATAATAATAATAATAATCCACTATAATTTGTTTCCATCATTGCGCAGAGATTGAGAGAACTTTGTCGATTCGATTGTACGAATATTCGTTGAGAATACGAAGCTTGTGGGAGGCTTATTCATTTCACGAGTGAATACGAGAGCAGATGCGAAGCGTAGCAGAGAGTGCACTCTCGGGACCGCAGTACTGCGCGTTGCATCGCTCCACTCTTTTTTTGCTCTTCGTGAAAATAATCATAATAATAATAATAATGACTGACCCAACATCCGGTCTGCTATTTCACGATGTTATTGTTTGACGTACCACACTTTAACTTTTTGGCCCTCTTTGCTTCCTTCTTCTTCGCTTCTCTTCCATCCCTTTCGCAACGCACCCCTCATTCCTTTTGCTGAATTTCTCGTATACTCTCTTCTTTGGATTTTTTTTTTATTATTATAAATTCCATCTTTTTCCGAGAAACGTGTGCGTGCAACGATTATTACTGCCTTTCATCGAAATCCTCTTTTACGCGCGTCAAAACTCATTTTACCTTACCGTCGCACCAATCGCGCGTTTCTTATATGGAAAATCCCAGAGCCCCGAGGATTCTCGTGGTGTTCTCTTAATCCGTCGAGTTCTCGATATTTCAAAAACAACTGAATAACGTCTCATCAGAGACGTATGTATTACAAATTTTCTCCCAAGTCGCTGTTATCCCGAGGATCTTTTTCCGTCTTTTCGACTCTCGTATACCTCTACATGCAAATAAGAAAAACAAATTTACTATAGACGCTCCGAAAAAAAAAAAATATATATTTCGTCTGTTTTAAAATTAGCAATAACAATGATAATAGTCTAATGTAACTATTGACATAGTAATTAATTTTATTAATTATCATAATAATAACGATTATTATTAAAAAAAAAAAAAAAAAAAATGGAGTCACCGAATATTGCCGGCAAAAGATCGTCGGTATACACGCGAAGCGTTAAAGAGACTGCAGGCAGATGTCGAAGATGAAAATAGGGGGAGGGGGCTTAACAGTTTTATTTCAGCGATCTGCTACCTTCGAATAAGAGAAGAATGAACGATCCACGCAGGAGTAAGAGGGATAGGGCATCTGCTCTTCGTTGACCACCTGTCTCTCTCCCCTGGCGTCGGCAGGTGCACATCGCGGCTACCTGGAAACATCGCGTTTCTTTTTTTTTTCCCCTTCTCCATAACATCGGCAGCATCAACAGCAACAGCCGCATACCGCGTTTATAGTAATATCGTAGCGTAGTGTAACCTTCCAGCCCTCCCACCACTCTCCCTTCCCTCCTACGGTACGCCTTCGTATCAATTAACCCTTTTGTTTTCCATCCACTGGCTCCCTGCACCTCGAGGTCATTCTTGTTTACTACGTCGTACCGCGTTTTACGCACGATACTCGATACAGGTTTATAAAAGCCCGCAGGCGCGTCATCGTATACTGCAGATATATATCTAAACGCGTATATACACATTTATTATGTATGTATATAGATCAACTGAGCTATAAGGATATATTGCAATATATTTATATAGACGTCTATTTAAAATAAATATCGTATTTGTTATGTGAGCGAAAAATGAATATTTTATAGTTTTATTCCGTTTTGCTAAATTTTTCACCGTACGTAAGGTGATGCAATCGATTTTTCTGGTTTTTTATATTGGACTAAAAAATTTTATCGTTCACACTTTCGAGTTTTTTTAGTTCTTAAATACATATAAATATAAAAAATTATATATACGATATAAGATATAAAATGTATATATATATATCGATTATATATATACTTTTTTTTTTCTTATAGTTATATATATATGTTATGTATCCCGTGGTGAATAACCCCGGATTTTATCGTGCGTCGGGGGTGCCGTGTTAACCCCATTTTAACTTCGCGATCATGTAAACAGGAAGTTGTCTTTCTCCGCATGCGGCGCGTCGTTATAGTATACTCTCGATAATGACGCCCTCTCCACCAGTTGGCAAAAGATCGATATACGGGGGAGACGCGAAAGTTTACCCATCGGGAGGGAGGATCGATTACCCAACAGTGTGCCACGGAACAGGGATAGAGGGGGAAAAAAATTGATCCTTGTTTAACCTCTGCCTACAAACGTTTACGTTTGATCGCTCGCAGATGTGAAATTTTACTCACGATAATGATTATACCGAACGTAAATAATAATTCATTTTTTTTTTTTTTTTTTTTTTTTTCGTAATTTGTTTACAGGCCGCGATACTACAGCAGACCGCCGAGTATATCTATCAGTTGGAACAAGAAAAAACCCAACTTTTGTCACAAAACTGCCAACTTAAGAGACTAGTGAATCAGCACGAAGGTGGCGATGTGCCGATCAAGAAACGCAAAGCCGAGACTCAGGGTAAGTTTTTCCCTCTTTTTTGAGATTTTTTTTTGCTTTTCATTTAATATTATTTTACATGAATTTTATTTATTATTATCATTATTAACATTAATACTAACATTTCGATCAATTTTCGGCGGGCAAAGTATAGTTAATATCGCTTTTCGGTAAAAACAAAATATATAGAATTTTTCTGAAGATCTTTTTTTCATAGTTCTCGTAAATTTACAGTGAATATCGATGACTCAATTTCTCAAATACTCAATTTCACTCAAATACTATTAACTTTGTAAGCCATTCTACGAGTATGAAATATGAACGATTCCTCAGGGAAATATACGAATATAGTGATACGTGTTTTTTGAGTGGTTCACTCGTTGAAAAGCAATAAATCATTGATGACCACTCAGTATTGAATGATTTATCAAGTGTAACGGCCAGAAAAAGATCAAAACGCGACAGTGTAACGAACTACTGGCATCATTTCAAATAATATTCATATTTCGAGAATTTTTTTTTTTTCTTTTATTCTTTATCTTATTTTTTTCTTCGTCATCATTATTTTGCATTTCACATTTTTTCATGTATTTAAGATTTTTTGGAACTTCCATTTTTTTTTTTTGTAACTTTTTTATCGCTATATTTCGAGATATGCAAATCGATGATATTCGCGCCGAAAACCGTCGATCGATGGTCGGTTCACCGGTGATATAAAATATCGTTGATATTTCGTGCCGAAAAATTACGTTTTAAAAATGATTTTTACCTTTATCGCTACTTGGGACGAGAAATAAATGAAGTTTGACTCTGTCAATCAATCGGTCATCGAATCCCAACAGATTCGATCGAATTTTGTAATCCGTTCTCAAGAAAATAGCGGATTGTTCAAGTGGTGCTTCGGATAATCTTAAATAGCCAATTAGTCGATGGCTTGAACTCCAACGTTGCGATCTATGGTTTCTTAATCCTATATCATTGTTTTTTTTATTTTTTTCTTTTATTTACCGATATCGTGAAAATTCAAATATTTTCTTTTCGATCGCGAATTGAAAAAAATCGGAAAAAAACGACGAGTAAAAGATACTTTAGGATACATATTAAAAAAAAATCGTAACGTGATACGACTCCAAAAAAAAAAGTCTTTGCGAACGTTAACGTGAGGCGAGAACGTTATTTTTCGGAAGCGTCGTTGTCCGTTCCAATAATTGCGGAGGGACTTCGACCGTACAGATCCAGAACACGCGATTCGTTTTGACAAAAGAAAAAAAAGAAAAAAAATAACCAAAGAAACATGTGAAAAGAAGCATCCAGGCAAATGAGCAAATGAAGTCGAGGATAATAGCCGCGTTGCCCGGCTACATGCCATTCGGTAATCGTTCGAACGCCGCACTTATTCGGCTACTTTAGCCCGCAAAGAAAAAAAAAAAAGAAAGAAAGCAAGCGAAATAACTCGTTTCTGTTTTGAGACCCTCTCTTTCTCCTTCTCTCGTTACGGAATACATATCTTCGAAATTACGTAATTACTTCGCCCGGAGCGTCACGTGTGTACGTGTATATGCGTACGCGAGAAAACAATAATATTACCAGTAGGAAGCGGGCAGCAAAACAACGCAATTAGTAAGAGAAGAAAGAAACACGGGAACCAATTTTTTTTTCTCTTATTCGAGTACAGTTCGCGAAACGTGACATGAACCATTGATTTTCCGACTATCCGTATATCCAAATAAAATTGCATTCATTGAAAAAAAAAAAAAAAAAGAGGTCTCTATAGGTTATAATATTTAAAACATCAATCAAATATTAAAAAAATTAATGATTACATCAATAATATTAATATTATATTATTTGTAATATTTTGATTAATATTAATAACGATAATTTCGATATATCGATGATTTTCAAATTCGCGCACAATTTTCTATCGGCATTCGTACGTGAAAATTAACAAGTCGCATCGCATAACTATAATAACTTTCAAACTCGTTAAAAATTTTTAAATCAGTTTAATTAATCGAATAGATCGATAAAAGATTAGAATGATAACGATTTCTACTTAATTTTCACGTCACTCACCGATATCGGATATCTTTCGCAATGTGTGCCGATCATTGAACGCACACGCCGCTCGATGCATTATTATTCGACTGCAATTTCCTAACTCATCATGTTTTCGATTTGCCGATTGTAGGCGTCGTGGTTAGTTTGCCGATGCACGTTAACGAGAGCGGCGACGAGGGACTCGGCAGCATGTCACCGGAGCCGATGTCGGTAATCACAGTCTCGACGGACGGCCACGCGGTAATTAGCAGCAACAACAACAGCACAAGCAGCAACGACGTTGCAGAACTGAGACGACAGTTGGAGAGGGAACGCCAGCAGAGGCTGCACCTGGAGAAGCAGATACGAGCCTTTCAGACGCAACTATATCCGGAGAGATTCCGGGACAGTCAACTCATTGCCTATCAGCCTCACGAGGTATGCAACGTTCTTCGGAGCAATTATAGTCGAAGTTTTTAAAAATAATGAAATTCTCAATAATGAAGTCTCGCGGTACACAAGAGCACTTAAACTCGAGGATTTCAATAATGTATTGCAACTTTTTATTTCCGTAAAATTCTCGTCTCGTAAAATTCGCCATTTGATTTTATTTGTTTTTACACATTTTTTATTGAAAAAAAAAAATACTCACGTGTGTAATCCTATAACTTGAAGTTCCATACGCGTGATTCCGAACGAATTTTAAATAGTTTCCAATGGGATAAAAAAAATCATTTTTCACAATAATAATACCAAAAAGTTACCGATAATAAATAATAATTAAAAAATAGTATAATGAATCATCCGGCAACCGATTTTTTTTTTTTTCCGAAATTGTTTCGTCAATTTTTCTAAACGCATATATTTCATTAGTATTTTTTCTAATTTCTGAATTTTTTTTGTGGTTGAAAATCACAAATTTCAAGTACGTTTTGTTTTTTTTTTTTTTTTCTAACTTTTTAAAATACATCGTGCAATTTTTCGTAACAATAATTAAATTCTGAAGGTTATATTTATGTGGTATTTAATTTTGATTTCTCTTGTAAAGGTAATCGAACACACGGACAACGTGATGGCGCAGGAGACCGAAGAGGCGGTGGCCGCACTCCAAGTAGTTTCCGTCGTGTCGCTACCTCCGGTCGGTTCTACGCAGACGGTAGAAACATCGAATCCCGATCCGAATTCACCGCCGTTGTCACCTCAACCCGAGGAGCTCGTGTCCGAGGAAATAAAAGTTGAAGATTTGGAACCTGCGAGTCCGAAAATCGTTGCATTCGCGAGTAATCAAGTGTTCACGGAGACAATCGACGAACGACCGAGTTCAGCGGGTTCGTTCTCACCGACGAGAGTCACCTACGCGACTACGACATCAGCCGAATTCAAAAACACCGCTGCGATAACCGCTACGGCGAGCCAATTTATAACCGCGAGTCCGACGAGACCGTTCTCACCGCCGGCGGAACCGCAACGATTACCAAGCGTTCTTGAAGCGGCGATAAAAGCCGAACCGAAGGTCGAAGTT
Organism: Buathra laborator; assembly: GCA_934046635.1. Taxonomy (NCBI): domain Eukaryota; kingdom Metazoa; phylum Arthropoda; class Insecta; order Hymenoptera; family Ichneumonidae; genus Buathra; species Buathra laborator. The sequence goes on along the minus strand of OW203895.1, from coordinate 16,858,404 downwards.
GAAAGGTAACATATAATTTGCTTATCTCGCCAATTCTCTATCATAAAAATCGCACGATTTCCAATGAATTGTTATTTATTCTGTAGAAAAAAAAAAAATATTCTGTTGTTTCAAAATAGTTTTTTATTTTTATTTTTTTCAAATTAAATTTAATTAAATTTTTTTCAAATAATTAACGTTGTTCTTTTCATGCAGATTGCCTTCGCCAGCGAATTCCCTCGACGACGGTACGGCGCAGTCGAGGCTTTACCTCGGAAACACGTCGAGACAAAATCTCGAGACAATAGTCGAAGCGATACGGCATCTCGAGGGCGATCACCTGTTCAGCGACGAACCAGCGCAAGACGTGCCACTTGCCCTAACGAACAAACAAACGGGCGTCGGTACGACGACGGCCACGGCGACGAAACAGCGGCTACTACACGCCGAGGTTAACAACTTCCTTCAGTTCCACACGCAACAACAGACTCAACAGCGGCCCGGTGTTATCGTCGTCAAGCACTCGTGATCATCCGTCGCTCTGCCCGCGAACCACTAAAAATACACAACTTCAACAACAACAACAACACCACTATTATTATATGCACTTACGATACAATCCCAGTAAATGTTTTTTTTTTTTTTTTTTTTTTTTACTTAAGAGAAGAAAAGCGTTCAGCGATTAGTAATTTTTTTTTTCGTATAAAAATAGTATATGTAGAAAGAAAAAGATAAATCTTCTGGAATGCTTCGGCTTCTTTCGCTAATTTCGCGTTCGCGCGACGTGTACAAAAAGATTCGAAAACGAGAGCGGTAAATCGTATTTCAACGATTATATACGGACCATTCTACTTACATTTCGTTATTTCGTTATCATACCGGATGTCTGAGAGCATCTTTCCTTTTTTATTTTCTAACTCTCGTTCTGAATTAACATAGACGCGTCGACTGTACCTTCGAGAGAGATAAATTATCGAACTGCGCCGGAACTGCTTGTCAAACTCTATTTTATCTATTTGTTACACCGATGCGACGATAAATCTTCGATCTTTTGTAAAGATTCTTTTGACGGAAGAGAGAGAACAAAATAAAACATAACTCAGATCTCATTCGATTAGTTTCGCAATTGTAAAAAAAAAAAAAAAAAAAACAACTTTCAGCCGCCAAAAGTTAGTCGTTGAACGAAGCGTTAAGTTGGAGAAGTTTCGAAGCATCCAGAGTCCCCGACGAGGGAAAGATCGCGAGTTCGCCCGTCAAACCCGAACCGAAGATTCACCCTTATCATTGGAAAAAAATAAAAATAAAAAATTCTTGCGACAACTGTGAATATTCGATTCCGCGGAATTTCGATTTGATCTGATTGCGATTTTTGTTCAATCGTAAGGGTACATTCTTCGCGAAGGCTCGCACGACGACGTGCGATGTATTATATAATATATTTACGTTTCTTTTTGTTTCCTTCTCTTTCCTTCATCTCTATTATTAATATTATTATTTTTTCTTTTTTTTTTTTTTTTATACCAATTGTTACAGAAAAACTGACGACGAGAAAAAGGAAATGATGTTGTATGTTTTCTCAATGTCTAACGTGTCATTGTTGAATGCTACAGATAAAAAAAAACACACATACAAAAAAAATCAAAATACACGCATACTTAATATTTGACACACATTAAGGAAGTGACCCGGATACGTAAACATTCGCTATCTCCGTACGGCGGAAACTTTCGATAGCCCGCTATCGTTCAGACACCGCGTGGTAACTCCTTTTTCCTCTCATATCTCTCTCTCTCTCTCTTTCTATTTTTTTTCTCTCGATCTGTTGGAATACTTTTTTTTATTCTTTTTTCTCTCATTAATCCAATATGATGTTTCTTTCCGCCCATTTCGAGTTTTTTCGGTTAATCTGTGCCAAATATCGAGTATCGAGACTTTTGTTCCTTCGTAGAGATATTGTGCGTTTGTGAGATGGATGGCGGCGGTCGGTGAGTCGCCGACTCGAATCGGATACCTTTTCTCAACGTTCGTCTCTCATTCGCGTTTGCGTTAACGCAAAATCAGCGTAATGTCGTTTTTTTTTTTTTTTTTTTTTTTTTTTTTAACAAAACTTCGATTACGAACACCTAAACTCGAAAGGGTATCCGATTGGTGATGCGAGGCTAAAATAACCCACCGACTATCGCCAAACTGATGAACGGGTGACCCGAGACGTGAGGTTTTTTTTCTTTGTTAGCGCGTATTACGTTTAAGCGTTTATTATTACAGAAGACGATCGACGAATCACCAACAATCCATGAACCCCGATTTACAACGGGGGAACGGGGGGGGGGGGGGGGGGGGGGGGGGTTATTTTTTTTCTTTCTTTTTCGAGAGTGTTGTACTATTGCAATTTATATTATCATCGATAATATTATTATTGATAACGATTATTCATACTTTGTACGACGACGAAACTAATCGTCGTTATTGTAAGACATTGAAAAGAAAAAAAAAAAAACATAAAAAAAACACAAAAAAAAAATAACGAATAATGTAAGATCGATAGATTTTAAGCGTTAGTACGATAGAACGATAGGGTACGCCAAGGAGAATATTATTTTAGGTATTCTGATGTGTGTGAGTGATCGACTGTGCGAAAATGTTGAGAGATTGCGGAGCGTTTAGTTTAGTCGAACAATTAGAAGAGATTCACGAATTTCACGGCGCGTTAAGTATATTATGTAATTAAATGAGAAACGAAAGAAAAAAAAGAAGAAAGAAACACAACACACAGACACACATACCACGTTTCTTTGTAATGTCGTGACGTTGATATGTAAACTCGATTGCGCGCACTAATTACCTATTTATCCATGTTGCATACGTTATACACGGGACTCTCGGACTCGTCAGCGGATCGCGTACTACTGTGTCGACGAATAAACACGAAAAAATTTCCGAGAGATTCGTATATCTCTCAGAAATTTTTTTTTTTTCAAAACTCTGTTCTCAAAAAGCGACGAAAGATAAATGAAAAGCTTTTTTGTACATTAACTTTCGTAAACAAAAATTAATGAAGATTTCCTTTTTTCTAAGTAACGACACAATCGCAACGTTATGACTCGTTAAATCGACGTTCGATCAACGAATTCAACACTTCGCGGCGGCAATACTTTGCTTCACCGTGTAAAATAAAATGAACGTTTCTTTTTATTTTTTTTTTCATTTGTAAATTTCAATTATCTCGCGAAAAAATATCGACATGTCGTTTTTCTGTTGGTTTGGAAAAAAAAAAAAAGTGTTAAATTGGGTTTTTTTTCTTACGATTTAACGAAGTCCGCGTGTGTCCCATCGCCGGAGTAATTTATCGGCCGACTTCGACCCATGGGATCTCGAATCCATCCATCGAGAATCAGTATTAACGCCTCGATAAAATTTGTTATGGATATTCATGAATCGCAACGAGCGGTACGAACGTTTTCGCAAAAGCACTTGTCGCGCTAATGAATTTTCTCCAAGGCATCGCCCTTGAGGGTAACACGCATTGCGCGATCATTTACACTTGCGATATCGCGTAAGCGTCACAGTGTGAAAGGTACGAAGAAATAACACGGAGAGAAACGTACGACGCCGACGAAGACTCGTAAGATTTAATGACCCGCATGACACCGTGTAATTAGAGTTGCCGAGAATCTTGTATGGTATGGGTGTCGCGAAACGCGCCGTAGAAAGACCGCCGGGTTTGTGCGTTTCTCATAACGCCAAGGAGCATACGAGAATAATAACTCGCGTCCGATATTCATAAAATCTCGCGCCTCGACTACCACGTCGTTGAAACGGCCCCATCGCGTCGCGTTATTATTCACACGTGTCTCGTAAAAACCTTTCTATCATTCTTATTCATAAATTATATGCGCGCACGCGAAAGACGTTTCAACGAATCCCTCAACCGCTCGCGTAGGCCCGTTCGTTAAATTCGAAAAATTAAACAAAATCATTTTTCTTTAATTTTTATTTAACTATCAACTACATTGAGAAAAATACTTTACAGAGGTGTAAAAAAAATGTTTACGTAGACTCCAGCGTCTCGGCACGAATCCGCGGTTCTTTCTGAAGAATGTATACGAATATGTAGATTAAAAAAAAAAAAAAAACACAAATCTTAGCGCATACGTCGAAGTTTGATGATAAACGTATTAGAAATTGTAACAAAAAGGAAAAAAACTCGCCAGTAAAGAAACGCAAAACATAATAAGAAATTTAAGTAATCGAAGATTATTGGCGAGAGACATCGTAGTCGATCGGGTAACTCTTTTTATCACAAGCGCCGATGTGTATTTAAATCAAAACGAAAAGGAAAAAAAGAAGGAAAAAAAAAAAAGCACTTTTTTTCGGCGGCCGAACAACCAAATTTTGTTTCTAGTTGTCGCGCGTGTTAAGTTATTTATTATGAGAAAATTCTATTTGTATCGTGAGATAGAGGAAATGATGTGTGTAAAAAGTGTTTGCGACTATTAGGTTCGATTAGGCCATACGATTGTCTATATCTCGTATATTATGAGGCGTCGAGAAATACATTTTTTTTATTTTTTATTATTTTTTTCTTAAATACACATCGACGCTTCGTAAGCTCTCTCTGTCTCCAGCACCGCCCAGTGCTTTACCGTGTACTCTTTATTATTATTATTTTATCACTATTATTTTATTAGATGAGATGTAACGATATCAAAGAGAAATGTCCACGCAGTGTCTCGATTAATCGAGTAGAAACGCAAAAGTTGTATCCCTCGCCTCACGTTCAATCGGCTCGTCATTGTGTCTTTTTTCTTATAAACTCGATAAACTTTTTAATCATTCGTAAACAATATCCCTGCAACGAAATTGCAGGGAATTCGGGAAAATGAGAAAAAAAAAAAAAAAAATTCGTAAATTAATTTTTACAAATTTACGAAATATATACATCTCTTACAGCAAAAATACGAAAAAGAGATTCGTCGATTTTTTTTTATATACCAAACGGCGTTTTGCGTGCAGAAAAGGGGAACAATTGCTAAAAAAACAAGAAAATACTGCAAATAACAAATAAGAGTAATCGTAAGTCGGTACTCGGCGGTAAGATAGAGATGCTAAAGGCGAGTTTCGGATCGAAACGAATGAAAGAAGAGAGTTAGCGATGATCGCAACATGTATGTGAAACCGTTCGATTATCAAATTCGATCTCGTCGAATTAGCGATATATTTCTTAATGAATAAAAAACAACAAAAAAAAACACGAAACAACCATATGATTGATAGAAAAAAAAAAAAAAAGATTATTTTTTCGCAAAAAACATGACTGGCTGTATCACAAAACTTGTTAAAATTTTTGATAATTTTCTTTGGTTGGCGAGATCAGAGAGAGAGAGAGAGAGAGAGAGAGACAGAGAGTTCAAATGAGCACAGCGTGCTCGGTCCTCGAATATACTAAGAAAAATGTGTATAGCGTAAGTAACAGGAGGAATGGAAAGGTGAAAAAAAAAAAAAAAACAAAAAAAAACAAAACAAAAATTGTAGTAGCCGTTCGAGATGGAATGAAAGTTTATGCGCGAGATAACGAGAGAACGTAATCGTATGTGAGACGAAAAAAAATAAATAAATAAGAATTGAAGAAAGTGGCAAGTTCCGGCAAACGGATCGGGAACAGAACTGAGTAGGGTTTACAAGGCTGGGCGCGGGAGCATTGAGAATCGAGGAAAAAATGAATAGAAATATTAATATTGTAGATTATGTATGAAAATGCAATGTAGCGCAGTGAGAAAGATGTCTTGAAGAAAAAAAAAAAAAAAAAAAATCATTGAAATACATTACTTTTTTTCTTTTCTGATAAAAAAAAAAAACACAAACAAACAAAATAAAACCAAATTATTGTGAAGAATTAAAGAATTTTAGCGAAAGGAGACCTAAGATCATTGGGTCGACGGAACCGAAGGCTCGATAGACGAAAGGGACTAAACGATAGACTCGTTCCGTATGTTCCGATTTTTATTTGAATTTTTTTTAACATAAAGATCGAGGCTTCTGGTGGCCGGGGGACTTATCGTCGTTTCGTCGTAACGCGGATGCGCCCAACGGATAGCGATTATTAATAATAATGCATCGCTAATTGCTCGCTTACTGTGCATCCACCTCGCCGGACCCGTTGTTTCAATCGCGAGTATCCTATTTCTATCGAATCCGTGTTATTATAATAAATTTAACGTATTTAACTGAACCATCCAACGACTAACACGGCATTTCAAGTATTAATAAGCGCAACGATTTATTTTCGATGAACGATTAAGTAAAATTCGAGTTTCAAACAGTAGAAAGGATTTTCGTAACGCTACATAATACCGCAGACGAAATATTCACACGGAGTTGCGACATTGAGAGGCGGAAAGACTCTTTAAAAATAATAAAATAAATCAATTCAATTATAATTTTTTCAATTTAATTATCATTTCAATGACTTAATGATATAAATAAATTAAATAAATTATTGCTTGACAAATAATTCATTGATTACGTACTGTCCTCCGTAGGATTTCGCGTAATTATTATCGTTCTACGGGCAATTCGGGAGTGATAAAGAAAAAAAAAGGGACGATCGCGCACTGTAGCACTCAAATCGAAATAAAAAACATCGTTTTTTGTTTTTTTTTTTTTTTTCGTACAAACGAGAAATTACGCAAGAAGCAACGAAGCCGGTAGTGTTGAAATACATTTTGTGACAAATCCCCGGCGCGTTTATTGCGGTGTAAATTTTTATTTATAATTTTCGACAAAGTTCCTTATAAATGCGCCGCGTTTGCATCGTGCGCCGCATTCGTAAATTCGGTCGCGGTGAGCACGCGGTAAATGCAGCCGCCACAAGAACAGACTGCCATTGTAACACGATGAATGTACATGTTGTGTAATAAAAATGCATATATCGAATGAAAAGTAGAGACGATGATGGCGAAGGCGAAGGTGAAGTAAGGAGAGCAGAATAAAGTGGATAACGTGAAAAATAACGCGAGAAACGGGAGTTATTTAGTACGATGATGAAATAGGTCGGAGCTCACAATTTTTCTATTGTAAGTGACATTAGAATTATAAGATACAAAAACACGTATCCTATTAGATGACGTGAAAAAAAAAAAGAAAAAAGAAAAATAGAGAGAAAGAAAATAAATGGAATGATTGAACGAGTGTTTCGTCGTTCGTGCGAATGTATATATACATTTATATATATATAGGTATATACATACATATTGGTATATATGTATAGGTGTATATATATATGTATATTTATATCCTCGCTAATCATCATTATCGCTCCGAGTTTAGATGAAAATTATTCTCGATCACTCGAATCATACTAATCGGCGATAAGCGAATGTACCCAAAATTCTAATAACAAAGGGTCTAAAGAAATAGCTTTCTATAATTTGCAACGAAGAAACGATGCGTTTTTCGTTCGCGAATGAGATAAAAAAAAAAAAGAAAAAAAAAGAGAAAAGAAAATGAACATTATTTCATTATTATTTTATTAATATCTCTCTCTCTGCGAAGATTACTTGAGAAAAATCGAGATTAATGGAGTAGAGTGTAAAAGCAGAGATGGGCAAATTTTAGATTTGTGAACGTTCTTAAAAAAAGAAAAACTAAAAAAAAAATCTATATTATGGACAATTTTCCAAGTAATTTGGTCGATAGTTAGGATTCGTAGTTACGTAAAAATTGTCATTCGAATATTCGAATTTTGCCCATCTGTGGGTGTAAAGTGTGAGAGTGCGATAGAGCGTTGAGAATAAAGGAGTGGCCGACTGAGAGGACTCACGGAGAATCTGATGTTTTTTTTTTTTTTTTTTTTCATTTGTTAGAAAAAAGAAAGATCGTCGAAAGTTCGTCGGTGCGGCGAACTAATGTCGACCTCAGACTTCCGTGTGGTCCTCTCGCTCTTCTCAAGTAAGGAAGAAAACATAATTCTCTGTGATGATATTTATATAACTTTATTATATTAATTATTATTACTATATTCACCGACATGTTACATGTATATCGACATCGTTTAATTTTTTTTTTTTTTTTTTTTGGAGATAATAGATTTATCCGATTTCGATTGACCGTAAAGGAAAGTAATGTTACTACTACTCTCTATCTAATGCACATTTATCGCGCCGTTTTTAGGCAAATCTCATTTTCCCCCCGACCCTCAGAGAATTATGAAAACACGATGAAGCAAAGGATATAAATGATATAGCCTCGTATAATGGTGAGAATAATAAAAAAAAAAAAAACAAAAAAGCTTTTATTTTTCTTAAGTAAAAAATCGCTAGGAATCGGTAGTGGGAAAGTCGAACGTAATTAGAAACGATGAAGAGAAAACGAAAACCGAAAACAAAAAAAAAGAAAAAATAAAAAAACAAGGGAATGAAAAATTAAATACGATTTTTGAGATTAAAATCGATGAAATTTAGCAATTCGAAACGAGGCACGTATTCGGCCTTTTAATTTGTAAGTAGACAAGAATTATTAAATCGCTCGACGCCTTGGATAGCGATTTTTCGTAAGTCACTCTGTTTCGAGGTGTCGATGGTTCGATTTTCCTGCGCCACGCTGATCGTATCGATTGTGCTCTGATCTATTGCGATTAAATGGCATGGATAGAAAAAAAAAATAAAAAAAAACGAAAGTACTTTTACGTACTGCGCGACTTCGTTCTTCCGCACGGTGGCTCGAGGCCCCGCGATCGTTTGTAAGAGTTATACTAATAATGAATGCAACTAATTTAATCGATACGATCATTCCTTGTCGACGCTTTAAGTCTTCCCGAAAGACGCGAGAAACACGTGGCAAAATGGTTGAAACGAGAAGCAACGTGTTGACGGTCGAATGTTGCGTGGATGATCATGAAGTGTTGCGAACGAAATAAATAAAAAATCACGTAAAGTCGATCAGATTTTTTTATCGACTATTCATTGAATTATCGTACATAACAGCTAAAAAAAAAATGCAAAAATAATATATATCACGGTGTATTCGCCAGTGATAAATATACTCAGTGTGACATTTCTCGACAGGCACGTTCCGTGCATACAAAAAAAAATTATAATCGTCGAATTTCGACTATCGAAAGATTGCATTAATTGCACTCCTACTCGAAGGGAAGTTACGTACTTTTTTCCAAAATTGAATGTCGATTCTACCGAAAAAAAAACGTATTGTTCGGAAATATACCATTGAAATTCAATAGTAATTGATGCGTTTCAATGCTATTTTCGAACTCCCGATATACGCATTCGCAATTCGCTTTGCAGCAGCGTAAAAAAATCATAAACTAAAAAAAATATATATATGCAGGAAAATCTATACATATTTTTTTTTGTTTATTCTACAATGGAAACAATATCTATTTTGCGGAAAAAAAACTTTCAATTTAACATTTTTACGAAAGTATTTTTCAGTCTGTATAATTCATTCTTTCGCACTAAATTAAATATCCGTGTGGAAAGGGAATTTTTATTTATTACCCATATTAGTTTTGTCGTACGAAGACGTAACTTTCCCTTAAGAATATTTATAAAATTGCGCCTAGCTTTATGATGCACGGAAAAAGTGGCCGATCGAGAATTCACCTATAACCGAGGAAAGAAAGATTACGAGAGAAAGATAGGGGGAGAGAGAGGTCTTCATACCCTTTGCATATTGCTTTACTGTTAAACCATTATATGCATATACGATACATAAACAAATAAACGAAAAAGAAGAAAAAAAGAAAAAAAAAAAAAAAACAGGAATATTTAAAAAGGTATGAATCGATGTTCCGAGTGTTCCAAGATGCAATATTCGTGGGTGTGTTTAGCGGATTTAATGAATTATCGATGAAAGAACAATTGAGACATAATAATCCGCATTGTCTGAATGATCATGATGAAACACTCGAAGCGAGGTTGATTTTTTCATGGTGTTTTCTACGAGCTGTTGAGAAAAATAAACGCAGAGAAGCCTATGTAATTAAACGTATAAAAGAAGAAAAAAAAAAAAAAACAAATTAAATAAACACGTATCGATTCGTTTCCGATTAAATATTCGTTTATACTCTTGGGACATGCGGTACACTAACAAGTGTATAGAGATACGTTTGTGTATATTAAAAAAAAAACAAAAAAAAAATACGGGAAAAAAAATAACAAACAAAAAGGTACCATTACGAGAATATAGATGAGTTTACTTTCCTTTTTCTACACATTTTGTATATTTCCAGTAATTATTAAAAGAATGAATAAAAACAAAAATAAGATTAAAAAAAAAAAAAACAAACGAAACAAAAGCAACAACAAGAACATAGAAGTGGTGTGTAATTATGATCGGTAATAATTATAATTAATTATGAATTTACTATTACGATACAGGTTTGTTATAAGCACTATCGGTAAAGATATAATAATTATTTTGTATGATTCACCGTAACGATGCGACCTGCTCCACGCGAGTGCGCGACGTCGCTCTCGGTACACAGTCTCCGATGTAATGAGCGATAAGAGTTTTTTTTTATTAATCCGAATTTTTTAAACCAATTGAACGGATGACGCTCTTTTTTTGTTATTTTAGTTTTTCTTTTGTAATATTGATTGTACAAACCCAGGCACATCGAATGCTAGTCAATCGGGAGAGAAGTCGAGTCCCTTATAATTTCGATAATAAATGGATTTATTGACGATACGATACGCATTTTTTTGGTACGCAGTACGATTGTACAGGACAACTTCTCTCTCGTTGCTGTTGCTGGGCCTATTTTGATTGGACGTTCAAAATCGTTACGATCTGTGTGTGTAACAGGTGGCATCGTTTCCGAGTAGCATTATCGTCGTAATTAAAAGTTTAAAACGTGTAGTGTGAGAGCCTCGCGAAAATGTCGGCGTTGGAAAGCAATCCTCCGGGGTCTCGGTTTCCTAGAAACCGCGAGAGACAGAGGATTGCACCAAGAGAAGTACAAATTATTTAAAGAAAAAAAAAATAATAAAAAACAAAAAAACACAGATAAGATGAAGAAAAAAAAAAAAAGATGAATGATGAATGAAGTAAATGCGAAAAAATCAATCAACGGTGTGCGAACATGAAAAAAAAAAAAAAAAAAAAAAAAAAAAAGTTGCGACAATGTGAAAGAGGTGTAACGTCTGATTTGATTACCTTCGCTTTTTATTATATACTTATAATTAAATTATAGCATCGCTTGTAACACTGATTCGGAATACCTTGAATACAAAAAATACAATAAACAATGTTACTCACTGGATATTTTTTTAAAAAAAAAAAAAAAAAAAAAAAAAAAAACCCTCATCGACGTCACATATGCGTAACAGAGAAAGTAAAAACACAACGAAAAAATGGAATCTGTTGAAATCATTTTATTATTTTCATACAAACGAACTTACAAATCTAAAATACCGGCCTTCGCGATCGACTTATATCCCATACAGTGAGGTAAATTTTCTTACGAACTCATACCGGCGTATAGATACGGTGCAAAGTAAAACTAACAAATTTTATTCATCAATTCCCACCGACTACAGAAACAATTGGATAGACGTACCGCTGGTAGTCTCTCTACCGTTTGTATCAAATTTTCATTACTTATTTCACATTTTTTATTTTCCACTATCGCTCATAGATCCATCGAAACTATTCATACAAGTCGACCGTCGATTATCTCGAAGTTTTGTTTTCATCTTTTCGAACGCATAACGGTACGTTTTACACTATAGTATACCTATCCTACAAATTACCGTAACTTACAACAAAAAAAAATTAAAAATTACAAGTGTCAGGAAACTGTCGATCGACGACACGTTTTATACAAAAAAAAAAAAACGCAAAACTAAAAATTATAAGTTTCATGAACCTGAGTCATTCCACGAGAGGTATCGGATACAATTGTTTGAACGAAACCGTTGAAATCGGCTTTTCATACGTAAAAAACTAAAAATGAACCTTTCAGTGGATGAAAATGATGAAAAATTTTGTTTACCTATCGGCATACTGGACTGTCTAATTTTTTTGATGGAAGATGGATTTTCGAATGATTAAGTACGCAAGATGTTATTATTACGTATTTTTTAACTTGAAATGTCGTTTTTTTTTTTTTTTTTTTTTTTCGTTGTTCATCGGAAATTCTATCTTATCCGCTGCAAGCCATGCATGCGTCGCCGTTTTCGCGCGAACATGCGAACGCTGCTTCCAAATCGTCGTCTTCGGCTTTCGTACGGGTCTGCTGGACCGTCAAGTTGTTCTGTAGCTTTGTTTTGTCGACGGTGAATTGAAGAGCGTTCGCCGCTGGTTTTGTCCGCAGATAGTACATTCCCGTCTTCAAACCCTACGAAAAATCGTGAAAAATTGTGAGAAAAACGTAATTAAAACTCGAAAACGTAGCCGATGTAACCGATGTACGAATCATACCATTTTCCAGCCGTAGAAGTGCATCGACGTGAGTTTCTCCATCGATGGTTTCGCCATGTGAACGTTCAACGATTGCGACTGATCGATAAAGGCGCCACGATCAGCTGCCATCTTAAGAATCGTCTTTTGCGATATTTCCCAAACCGTTTTGTACAGTGCCTTCAGATCGTCGGGAATGCGCTCGATGTTCTACGCAAAGTAAATTTGCATAAGTAAACAAAAAAAAAAAAAAAAATACGCAACAGACGGAGAATAAACCCATAAATATCGCAATCTATGGTTTAAATTCCATAATTTCTTAAGAATAAAAAAAAAGAACAAACAACGGAACTATCGCGATAAGAGTTAATGCAGTCCTTCGAAATCTTCCTTTTTGTTTTTTTTTTTTCATTTTAAATCAAAATGAAGTAAAAAAAAAAATAATGAACTATTAATTATGATATAAAATAGTGAATTATAATTTGAAAAAAATATATATATTTTTAGAATTATTATTTTATGTATACATATCTATATATTCACCTGAACCGATCCGTTGTTTGCGATAATTTCGTTCTTCATGTCGTCGTCCCACAAGTCTCTATCAGTGAGATCTTTCAACAAGTGAGGATTGACCACTTGAAATTCGCCGGAAAGAACGCGTCTCGTGTAGATATTGCTGGTATACGGCTCGATCGATTCATTGTTTCCCAATATCTGTGCCGTCGACGCAGTTGGCATCGGTGCGAGTAGCAGAGAATTTCTTACTCCGTGTTCGGCGATTTTCGCCTTCAACTTCGCCCAATCCCAGAGATCCGTCGGTGTTACTTTCCACATGTCGTATTGAAGGATCTGCGAGAAAAAAAAGGAATTATCATATGTTATTTTCTGCGAAGTTGTCGGTGATCCGAGTCATACTTACGCCTTTGCTGACCGGACTACCCTCGTAAGTTTCGTAAGGGCCTTTTTCCTGAGCGATTTCGCAACTCGACTCCAAGGCACCGTAGTAAAGAGTCTCGAAAATTTGGATATTCAATTTCTGCGCTTCTTCGCTTTCGAACGGATAACGCATCAGAAGAAATGCGTCTGCCAGTCCCTGGATTCCGATTCCTGTGAATCAAATTCAACATTGAATCAACGTGAGTGAATTTCGATTATTCATCGTTCAAACGCAATATTGTCGATATTCGTCTCGATAAAATTGTAAACTTCAAACGTGAAAAAAAAAAAAGTTTTTTTCAATGATTATTTATAATTTAATAAAACTAACGACTCGAAACACAAGCATTATAGAAAATTGTTCGTACCATTAGTATATCGATATTATGTGTACGAATTATTGACTGCGTAATGTGGAGTGTTTTACCTATCGGTCGATGTCTTCGGTTCGATCGTTTCGCCTCGGGGACCGGGTAATAATTGACGTCGATAACCTTATCGAGATTGCGCGTCACGATTTTTGCAACTTCTTTCAATTTTGCAAAGTCGAACGTTTTCGTTGCGGCGTTGACGAACATATTAACAGCGATCGATGCGAGATTGCAGACGGCTACTTCGTCGGGACTGGAATACTGTACGACTTCGGTGCAAAGATTGCTGCTTTTTATCGTACCGACGTTCTGCTGATTCGATTTCCCGTTGCAATGATCCTTATAAAGCATATAGGGAGTTCCGGTCTCTACTTGTGACATCAAAATTGCAGTCCACAGATCGCGCGCCGGTACTTGGCGCTTAAAACGTCCGTCGTTCTCGTACCTTGGAAAAAATATAGAGCATTTTTTTAACACAGCGATATGCGAAAATAATGATTTTTTTCATTTTTTCAGTAATTTTATTTTTATTTACTTCGTGTAAAGATCTTCGAATTCTTTTCCCCAGACGTCGGCGAGTCCCGGAGATTCGTGAGGACACATCAGACTCCAAGTTTTGTTTTCGAAGACTCGTTGCATGAATAGATCGGGAATCCACAGCGCGTAGAAGAGTTCGCGCGCCCTGTTTTCTTCTTTGCCTGTGAACATTGAAGAAAATATTTTTATTATATTACTTTTTTGATTTCGGAAATTGTACCCTATGTATTATCCATCGGTGTTCATTGATGAAATGTATTTTTCCGCAACAAGTAGACGTACCCGTGTTTTTCTTCAGATCCAAAAAGTCGAAAACATCGGCGTGCCACGGCTCGATGTAAATTGCGAAAGCACCGGGTCGCTTGTTACCGCCTTGATCGACGTAACGCGCTGTGTTGTTGTAAACTCGAAGCATCGGAACGAGTCCATTGGATTGCCCGTGTGTACCGGCGATCCTTGTACCCTTTGATCTGATGCAGTGAACGCTAAGGCCGATACCTCCCGCTGATTTGCTGATCAACGCGCATCTCTTCAACGTATCGTAAATGCCCTCTATGCTGTCCTCAGTCATAGTCAACAGGAAGCAACTGTAAAGATTCATCATTTAAACGATACTCGCGATTAACATAAATTAAGAGATAACTCAATTAATCGTATCGCAAAAAAAGAAGTTATGTGGTCATTTGTCGATTTATCGTTTTTTTTTTTTTTTTTTTTTTTTTTTTTCAACGTATTAACAAGTTATTAACAATAATCCGAATAGAAAACAAATAAAAATATTGAATAAAAAAAAACGTTTTGACCGGTCAACGGTATGTAAATTAAGTAATTTTTATAAACCTGTTGCTATTAATATACCTACGTAATGATTGAGGTCAAGAAAAAGTGAATCGAAGTGACGATCATTGCTCGACTATTTAAATGGTTAATAATTCAATAAAAAAAGAAAAAAAAATGGAATTTTTTTCACCTAGACAACTGCGGCCTCATCGTGCAAGAGGCGAAGAGCGTCGGCGATGCATGAGTAAAATATCTTTCCGACAAAAAATTGTATGTCTCGATAACTTTGGGGATATCCTCGCCGTGAATACCGACCGCCACGCGCATCAGCATGTGCTGCGGTCTCTCGACGACTTTTCCGGCAATTTTCAGCAAATAACTGCGCTCGAGAGTCTTGAAGCCAAAGTAATTGTAGCTGAAATCTCTGCTGTATATTATCGCGGAATTCAGTCTGTCGGCGTTCGCCTGAATTATATTGTGATAATTCTCGCTGATCGCTGGGATTTTCTCCTTCGTGAACGGATCTTCCATGTTATAGAGGTCGTTCATTACATCTGCAATGATTCGATGATAAATTTTATTTTGCGATACTAATACGAGAATGCGAACTTTAGGACGCAAGTTGGGAAGTGGTCGCACGAGAGGAGGCGAGTGGGAGGAGTTTGGTGGCCAAAACTTCGCCGTAAAGCGCCACCTTACGTCGCGGCCAGCCGGTACATAAACTGCTACTTTTCACGCATGCGTTACAAAAAGTATTTCGTAAAACGGTTTTTTCTCGGGAAAAATTCATAAAAATTGATAAAAAATATAATGAAAAAAAAATTGCATTCATTACATCTGCATTGACTTTATAATACATTTTCATAAATAGAGAACCACTAATGATATAAAATAATAATATTTTTTCATTTTTCCATTTATAAATATCGTAACGCAATGTTTAATACATATTTTTTTAAAACAATCTTTTCTGGCAATAAGAATGCGAAAAATAATTTTTTAAATTTAATAAACATTCTAAAAATAACTATAAAAAAAACTTGTTTATTTCTGCGCCAAGATAGTAAAAACAAAACAACTTACCGCTGAAAGATTTTTTTGTTTCTTTGTGAAGATTGGAGACTGCGATTCTAGCGGCGAGAATTGCGTAGTCAGGATGCTTCGTGGTCATCGTAGCTGCAGTTTCGGCTGCTAGATTGTCCAACTCCACGGTGGTAACTCCGGAATACAGGCCATTGATAACCCTCAGAGTAATGGCCGGCTAAATATACAATAAAACAAGAAAAAAAATTCAGAAATGTTTTGATTCTTACGAACTTTGGTTATAATTATCGAGTATTAAAAAAAGTATTACAGGATCGACCCAATCCATGTCTAATCCGGCGCATAGATTTTGTATCCGTGAAGTGATTTTGTCGTAATGTATATCCTCCTTGCGTCCATCTGCAAAAATAAATTAAATCTGCGTCAACATCAGTAAAATTTTTTTTCATTGCCAATCGATAATAAATGAGAATCGGAATATTTCGTCTACAAACATTATTCCTTGTTAAAAGTGAGCCAACTGGAAGCGCAAAAATAAACGTGTTCGATTAATAACTTCGTTCTTAGAGTGCATGAGACACTTTTTTTCGCGACAACGAAATTCGATTGTTGGGGAAATTTGATGAAATTAACTGTTAATACTCACCGCGCTTCAGAACGTACATCTTCTGTTTGGGTCTCATTGTGATCGAAATACTTTAGAAGGACTATTTCGAATTCAAATAATTAAACAATTCGTATTCGACTTATTAGTAAGCTGCAAGTCGGGCAGCGTCAACGAGGTTGAGCTGATTTTTAGCGCGAAACGGAAGCTCCGATGATGCCGACATCTGCCTCCCATATTCTCCCGCAGGTGATACATTTTTGGTCGACGATTGGTCGAGAGCCTATTCTAAGTCCTTATTTCATGGGAAACCGCTTTTATTCTCTTATAGTTTTCGTTTTGAAATTTAACGGCTCGAGCGTCGGCTAACGCGTGTATTCTGGTGGCCATACTAGATAACTATAATCTATTCGTACAGCCAGTTGTTCAGTAGGTAGTCCAGTCGAATTGTGGGAAAAGCAGCATTGCTCGGTCTTCGTTTTGAACGATAAGTACTTATTTTCGTGTCTAGAGCGAGGAAAAAAGGTCGATCTGGTCGAGTGTGAAGTGAGGCACGAGCCGACGGCGAGTGCGCGCTTCACACGAGTGCGAGAGAGACTCACACGCGGCGCGAGTTTTCCTTGCGCGATGCCTGCTCTTTTTCCCGCACTGGTGCGCGAAAATGCTCGGTGCTTGGGGAATTGCTCGGTTTTGCCGAGAAAAAACCGTTTTACAAAAAACTTTTTGTAATGCATGCATGAAACGTGGCAGTTTCTTCTTCTTTTTTTTCCTTGAGTAATGGTTTTATGCCGTGGGGCTAAGTACCAGAAGTGGTAGTTTATGTACCGGCCGGCCGTGACGTAAGGTGGCGCTTTACGGCGAAGGTTGGACCACCTAACCCCTCCCATTCGCCTCGTGTCGCTGTAGCGCACGATTCGGCTCGTGCGACCACTTCCCAACTTGCGCTGTAAAGTCCGCATTCTCGTACAATACAACCCCTCTTTTCTTATACTCGACGGGACTGGAGGCATTCTTTATTTTGTATTTCCCCTACAGTACCCAGTCCCGGTCAATTGCTGCCAGTAGGTGTAACGAGGGGTAAACGTGTCCATATACAGTCCAAGCTCCGTATTCTTAACTCGACGGAACCCGTTCCCTTTTCTGTATTTCCCCTATTGTCCCTACTCCCGGTCAGTTGCTGCGAATAGGGGTAACGAGGGGTATACGCGTCCGTAGGTACGAAGCCACCTTGTACCTGCTGCGCGTGCGCAGTTTACATTTTACGAAATAGGCTCCCTTTGGAGTGGGGTAAACGGACTCAGGGGAAATACAGTTAAGGGAATTCGTCGTCATGGTAACGAGTTAAAATAAAGGATCGGTTAAGTTAAGGGGAGTTAGTAAGGCAGTAAGGTGTAGATACAAAGCCACAGCGTAAGTTGCGCGTGCGCAGCGCTCATAGTGGGGCGAGGGATAACATATAAGTAGACGAAAAGCTTTTACAAATCGTGACCAACGCAACCCTGCAGAAAGTCTCCAGAGCACTTAGCCACCAAGTCGTTTGCGCCTTCGGAGAAAAACATCCGCACACCAATGCAGCCCTCAAATATCAATCGGAACCGATACCACCGTATATTCAAAGTACGAACAAACCAAGGCGACCGAAATTGAAAGTTTTCCCATGAACCTTTAGCAATTTGCGGTCCTGACATTATTTCGGTAGAATAGACAAAATAATCTCGCCGAAATGCAATTTCCGTGTGCGATTCCCCGAGCCGAATGCATATTATACAGTAAACAAGTTTAAATGACAGAATGATTTCGGACAATAAATACAAAAATCAAAACAACTCTGCATTTGCAACCCACTATCTACTAAGCCGTCCGGAATGGAGATTACAATAATCTTCGAATCTCCCGGCGGGTAGTGCGGTTTAGTACAAAATCATTTTCTAACTGTATCGCCCCAATGGATGAGATAAAACACCGCTGATCGGGAATACGAGGTGCCTGCTTGACGCGAAGTTAAGGATATTCGTCGAAGAACGCCGTTATTGTTAGCATTTTAATGAAAAATAGAGAGAAGAGAGAGGGGAATTTATTAAGTAGCGTCTCAATATCAGAAGCACAACAAGTTTATTATTTGAAACGTCGAACCAATGAACTAATCAGTAAATTATTATTGAAAAGATTAACAAAAGATTATTCAGATTAAACACAGTTTGGCAAACTAATAAAAATTTATCCGTTTGTATAAGGAACCAAAGATCAATGTTAACAACCCGAAATTTACCAAGTGACTGCCCGTTTTGCGCCACACGACTCCGTTGCCGTCCCCGGCTATACCGGCTATACCGGCCGGTTACTTTTTAACGGCTCATAACACGATCGCCACAAAGAGACAACCAAAACCAGCAATAAACGTTACCAATAAATTAGACGATTGTTTTATTTGGCAGTCTGTTGTAACCAGTACTAGCAGTAAGAGGGTAATTTCAATTTATTATACCCTATTCATTGCAGGTATGTGGAAATGAAGTATTCGATAGATAATACTTGAATGTCTGCTCGCGACCCTTTTACTTACCTGATTCAGATAATAAACCCATTATTAATTATACCGTTAATCCATTATCGGTCCGGAGACTCTCGATTACTTACCATCGTATTCGTGATTGGTTGTATTAATAATGCAATCCAACGAATCACGATAGGTGTCAAGCAATTGAAAAATGTTTAAATACCGCAAGATTCCATACCATTCCATTCAACATTCAAAGTCTAACACCGCATGTATTAATTTCGATTGAGTACCAGAATCGTAATTTCTGTAACCTTCACTGTGACCTTTTGCACAAATAATCATTATGTGCTGCAGCGAGAACACGAAGGTTTGCTGCAATTGATTTAAGAAAACAAATCACGATCGTGTTATAAATGTGTTACGCGTAAATCACTATGATGACCGTTAAGAGAGTCGTTTTATTTCAAGAAAGCAACGCACATTTGTTCGATGAGTAGATTGCAATTAACGCGAGTTATACAAAAGTATCAATTGAACTATTACTTGTTCCTCGTAAGTGCGGTCCATTTAATGCGGCAATTTAATTTTTTGAACAACAAATACATATAAACGTATATGGTATGAAAATGATTAATTCTTCGATTGCCTCGAGATCGAAAAATAAAGTAAAGCATTGATATCTCATTTATGTACTGAACATTCTAGGGGCAGAAATAGAAGTCTTAATGGACCGCGAAATACTCATTTTATTTAATAATTTTTAGAATAACTCTGACGAATTACATGCAAAGTATGTATTAATAGTTTCTATATATTTCATTATTTGTATTTTTTCGAAAGATTTTTTATTTTTATATACATTTTTTTCTCATCCTACGAAAAGAGAATGCGTGTAAGTTATGCGGGCTGTATGTTAATATAATGAAATAGTGAATAATTAATAAGTACAATGTAATGAACGATTTCACACGATTCGCGAATTGCAGCAGCAACTGCGACTGATGGAGAAAGAGCGAACGTCGAACACCCGACGCGACCGTTCCGCGTCGTTGTCTGTCTGTTATCATACGAAACAACCTCCGTACGCAAGTCGTAAATTTGATTTATCATCGTTCGTACTTTTACACTGTTTTTGTTGTATTTGTTAGTTTTTTTGTATTATGATACCAAAGACAATGTTATTATTATTTTCAAAATAAATATATTAATATAACAAGAAATTTGTAAGAGTCATAAACCCATGTAAGATTGAATGTTCTAATTATCGTCGTTTACTGTTACGTTGCGAATCGTGAATTTATCATAGGACCCGACCTCAACTCAGTCAATGAACTCAATCACTTTATACGTTATTGAAGCGGCTACAAATCGCGGATGCCTCGGTTTGAGCCTAACCTTTCGGAAAATTGCTCGGAAAGAGACTGGCATTCGCGAAAAACAAACTAAAGAAACTTTGACTCGACTTTTAATTGGACTGCGCTGAGTCCTCATGAAAACGACGGCAATACGAACAAAAGCCGGGCGACGGCCTCACACGTACCACAGGAGTCACGCAAAAATAAAAATGAAATGGACGACTTACCAAAAGAAATCAAATTATCCGGAGAATGGAAAATCAGAAGAGGTGCTGAGCAGTGCGGCTGATCAGTGGATCGTTTGTCGATGCTACCCTCGACGTGACGACTCAATTGTCGAGCGGTTGAAGGTTTTTCATTAAACAAAACAGAATAACAGTACAGTATCAAAATGATTGAACACAAGTCGCCGCGGAGCAAACTAGCGGACATTCGGTGTTGATACAGATTGGAGGATACGAATGAATGAACTCTGGAAAGGGTTAAATAGCTTTGACTCGAGATGACACATACGTCAATGGAAGGGGGGTCTCGGCCGAGGCGTGATTTCCCCGCCTCCCTCGTTCTCTTTATAAGCCTATCAATTGTTCAGACTCGACACGAATTAACTATTTCGGTTTGGATTTTTATATCACTAGTCAACAAATTATTTTCTCTATCGGTTTTTAAGCTTTCTCGAATTTGAATGGCATTTTTAGGTGGAAAAAATGACGTAATTTAATATCTGAATAATGAACATTTTCCCGATAAAGAATTAATTGATTAACAAAACCAAAAATTATTATGAAATGTCATTGTCGTTGCGTTACTCTCAATTTGCATACTCACACTTGCTTTCTCATTCGGTTTTTACAATACTATGAATATAGATCGATATCGATTTGACAGGTCGGTACATTAATTGATTTTAAATTTATCTAAAAGTGAAGTAGAAATGCACTGAGCATTCGGTTAATTGGTTTCAACGGATTTTCGACGGATTTTAATACTGTATAATTAATTGACTTAATTAATTAATTTGTTAAGCCTTTCTATTTGTTAATTCTCATTGAACAAACTTATTTGGGTTTAACTTTTGCGATAATATATATTAAGATTTGACCATTTCGGAACATGAAAGGATAACTATTGTTGGTAGTTTATAATAATTATTAATTGTTCAATTTTTTATGCATCCCTACTCTGGCTAAGAAGCAGTCTCATGCTCCTCGATTTTTATTGTCTTTCTCCTATTGGCCAAGAAAATTCGGTTATCGATCACAGGGTGAGGCCTTCCAGAGCGTTCCATGCATTGCGTGGGGGGCTACTAATATAATAATATATCTAATTAAATTTTTATTAATTAATGAATAATGCATAAATAATAATATTTCCTTATAAATATATGATTAATTTATATCAATGGTACGATCCCGTGCAACGGGAACTCCTGGTACGATCACGTGCACCGAAGCTGGCCCCTTCAGGGTGGCTTTGGACTTCCCTTGTTCGTGCCAGCCGCGCTCACGTGGTCGCTGCTTCCGGAACTTCGCCCTCGGGCACGAATGCCTCGGAAGAAGAAGAAGGTGTCGCTGCTTTTTCTATCCTATCTAAGACAATATGCTGATCCAGAGGCTTTCTCCGTCGAGACCACATAGCGTCAAGTACAATCCTGTATTTTTCCTTAGCACAGGGACTTCCTTTTTTTTCGTTCTTAGAACCGTGACAAATTGGCAAGCTGAATAGAATCTTTCTTCTCAAACCAAAGATCACTTAACAATATTTATTTCAACCAAATGTTTATAAGAGACTCGCCAAGCTAATTTGGACTAACATTTCCTGTGCAACGTGATCCCTTTTTCTTTGACGCCAAATATGATCATCTTTCCTGTTTATGTTAAGCGCTCGATGAATTCTTCTCGGAGTTCGATTTCTAACATTAAATCAACAATTGGAGATATCTTCAATGTTCAGTATATGACCAATTCATGGCGAATATTCGATAGAGGCATGAATAATATTCGCCTTGACTCGACGTTTTACAAAATTACTCTTTATGACGGAAAAAAAATCAGAAGAGTTTATTCTCTAAATATTTAATTCGCGGAGCATCGGAAATTTCTTCTTGTTCGCGGGGATGGCTGCGAACGATGCCCAAGAGGTGCTGCACTCGTCGGAGGAGATCGGAACTTTTTTCAAGTCTCTGGGCCTAATGCATAGTGGTTGGGGTGAAGCTGTGGGTATCGTTACTCAAAGCGTTGATCTTCTCGCCTCGAAGTCATCGAGCGCTCGTGTTTCTGAGCTCCGACGCTTCGTAGTGTTAATGTGTTTCGGCGGACCGAGCCTCGGTGCCTTAGCAACAGTCGAAAAAACAGCGCAGATTCGCGAAAAAGAAATCCCGATAGTCGCGGGACGTAACAATACCAGTAATCATCAATCGTCTGCATTGAAAATAGATTCTGCGACAGTTGAAACACAAACTGGCGATTTACTAGTATATGAAAAATTGTACAAATTCATTGTTCGGGGTGAGGAGAAAAATGACGAACGATTTTATCAAGATACTGACATTTTTCTGATTTTTTTATTTTCTCGATACTTTTTTTTCTTATTTTGAGGTAATTTAATTGATGTCATAATAATTACTATTCAATTTTGGTCAGTGACAATTTATAGCCGTCTCGCGAACGAATAGAAATGTCCGTCTTAAGTCGTAGATGTTCCAGTTTATTTGGTGACGATAGTCGATAACGTCTCACTACGTGTGCAAGTATACTTTTCACAAGCATAATGGCATATTTTTGACCTGAAGAAAAAAACAATACATATCGGAAGAACATGGTAATCGATATATTATCAATCGTAAAACAGGGATATATATTGCCAGTAAGGATACCTATACAACTCCTGATTCCACCGCTGAACGAAACGTTAGCGAACTGAGGTCTTCCTACTGAATTTTCGGGGAGAAATCGTTCGGGCATAAATCTTTCTGGTTCCTTCCAGTATTTCGAATTCCTCTGAGTCATGAACGGGACTAAGACGACAGAACAACCCTCGGGCAGTGTGCACGTGTCTTGAAAAGTTAAAAATTATTGACATTATTGATAAGAATTTATTTCCAGCTTCATACATTAAAGTCGGGGCGTAAAAAAAAGTGAATTAAAAGAAATAAATAAGTCGTAAAATCGTAAAAAATCGTTATAGGTTTTGGCGTTGACTTCATTCTCCCTAATTATCGATAGACCATCAAATACTAAATATATATTCACCAAGTTCAACGTCTCCGGTCAACTGTCTAATTATAATAGGCGCTATAGGATGTAATCGGATATTTTCACGAATCACCATCTCGAGATACTTCAAATGTGCTAAATGCTGCTCGTTGATTGCTTCATTGCCAACTACTTCCATCACTTCAGCCCGTACCTTGTCCTACACATCAAGCAAATATGTTATAACAGTGAATTTCCATCGTTTAGGCAATAAAATTACGTACCTGTATGTCGGGATGCATAGCTAGCATTAGACATGCGAAGGCACTGATGGTAGCCGTTGTATCCTGCGCCTTGAAACAGAGAAAACAACTTTTCTATATTATGTACAGCTAAAACGAAAACATAGTATTTTTTACATTCGTATAATTACAGCAGTGAAAATCGTGTAGATTTCATCTCGAAGCTCGACATCGTTCATATCGTTAGCCTTCTCTATGTGGGAAATAAGTTGTTCGAGTAACATGGCGCGGGGTTTTTCAGGCTCTTCCGTTGTGAGTACCGCTGAGCAATGCTCTTTCTTCTTGCGCACAATCACCTGGTATCGTTAAAATAAATATTTCGAATTATAGCAGTTTTTTTAATACACATATCTTACCACGATGCAAAAGACAACTTACATTTTCTACAAAAGAGTGAATAAAATTTGCTCCTTCCCTCAGATTTTTACCCGACTGCGTGAGGTAAAAAATTTCATCGACGTACAGCCACGCTTTCATCATTCTCTCGTGGAGTATCTGGTACACCCTTGAGGATTTTTTTTTTAAATGTCGTTACAAATCCGGAACAAATATTTCGTTCATTAAAAGCATTCACTAGTTGATCAGTAGGATCAACGAACAAACGAAATAATTGTTATAGTAATGCAAAAAATAATCAATTTAACTAAGAAGTTAAATTGATTATTTCAACTATTATATTATTGATTGATTGATTGATTTATTGATTAATCAATTTAACTAAGAAGTTAAATTGATTATTTCTTGCATTACTTCATTCAAACAACCGAATATTTATTTTGCCACCCGCAAGTGCCGATGCAAAAAATAATCAATTTAACTAAGAAGTTAAATTGATTATTTCTTGCATTACTTCATTAAAACAACCGAATATTTACTTTGCCACCCGCAAGTGCCGATTCAGTCAATTTAATACATTTATTTTTTCTGCGTAATATTACCATTACCGTTCGGTCCACTGGATGAGCTGTTGGTAATTGACGCTCTGCGTATTTATTGATGTTCCCATTAGCGTTTCTACATCACCAATTAATTTTTGCGCAATAAGTTTATGTATCATTATCGAGAAAAAAATTAAGCATTTCATAACTTTTATCGAACCAACCCAGCGTTACATTGAATGTGAAGTGAGTCATGTACGACAATATGTCAAACTCTCCAGTGCCCGCTTTTTCCTCCAAAAGATCGGCGCAAGTGCGCGAATGACGCTCAAAGCATTCCGCAAAAATCCCTAAAGCTTTGTTGTTCATCATAGGCATTATTATTTTACGATGAGCTTTGTGCGTGGGGCCGGAATTGTTCACGAGACCCTGACCTAAAACTGGTTCCATGAAACGATAAATCGAGTCTTTGTGTGAGGCTTTTGCACTTCCGAGAATAACCTATGGAAAACATCGTTAGATAAAATCTATAATTATTCTTTAATCTATAATTCCCTGAAACTGGTGTTAACCTTTCGTAGTCATTCAGGATTACGACGAACCATGGATCAATAGTGGATACTAGATATATGCAATTGATTTTTACGCAATTGTATGAATATTTAAAAATGTCTTGACATTCGATTTCTGACATAATAACTTCGGCTATATATTCTCCAATGTATAAAATACGTTCGACAACGCATGTTCGACATTTCACATGGAACAAAAATATATGCTAAAAATATATGAAATTCGGCGCATTTATGCAATTAATATATTAACCATATAATTTGTTATATATATGTAGAAACACACTCTAAAAAATATCTGTAAAATAGCATTTTTCGGACACTTTTTTTCCATGTGGAACCACAATCATTTTAATATTAGCCGAGTCAAGCGAACCCACAGTAAATTCCGCGGCCTTTCCGAAAGACATGACTACGAATGGTTAATATGCCCCATTATTAATCTCTTCCCCATGGTATTCACATTATTGACTCTGGTTTTTTAATTAAATCCCAAACGAATAATTAATTTCACCCGATCTTATTATAGAAGCTTTGATGAAAAAAAATGTTTTACAATTGTAATAGTGCTGTGTTATAGAAATAAATAATAGTGCCTCATAATCTCGTGGGTCCATCGTAACGATTAGGAGTTTTGGTCCCATCCAAATACGAAACCGCATTTGCTCTTCTTGTCGTAAGCAAATATTGATGACCCTTTCCAATATATCTTAAAAAAATTGATAATAATTCTCGCTTATTAATGCTCAATATCCGATAATGTCATTACCATGTTTTCAAGAATTACCTTCGGATTTGCATGCAAACTCAAGAGCATTGCCGAATATTGGTAACGCTCGAGGCCCGCTCAAGGTGGATGCAAATTTTATCAAACGTGCTCTGCGCCGCCACCAATTTGATCCGTTTATCCAAAATTGAAATCCAGAATAGATTGCAACGATCACTGCCACATATCCTAATCAGAACGGAAACGATTCAAAGGTAATTACGTATCATTTTTTTCGAAATTGTCGATATTTTGACGATATATTATATCGCGATTTCTTAATATTAAATTCACTTTGCAAGTTAAATAAAAACGCTTCAATGTACTTACCGGAAAAAGTAAAAAAATTCGACGAATATGCGGAGAGACCCTCGTTAAATCGATTGATAAATTGCCCGATCATAACGCTTTTTGATTTGGTATAATGAATCAATTGAAAATTATAATCACGATTGTAAGAAAGCGAAAGTGCCTATAGCGTATTTCTAATAATGTGGGACGAGTTGTACCGCGGCCGATCGCAAGGTAACTGTTGCGCTGTACGTGGATAAGATTCTTATAAGTTGAAGAAGCCGCGGGAAGCAGTAGACAAAAGAAAGGCTCGTGGCCACGTTATATCGACAAGAGTAGAGGTGGAAGTACGAATGTGAACTCTGCAAGTAGGGTTAACAGGGTTAAAAGTGATATATGGTATAACTATGACGGTAACGTGTATTTGTAAAAAAAGCTGTTCTCTCGTAAAAGGTTGGTGTTGCACGATATATATCGAGGCCCTGCTGGACAGAGTTCGGAGAACTCGGAACCTTTCGATGGCCTCATTTACCGAAACGGCATCTTCCAAAAACATCCGTCTTCGGTCGCGAAAGCTGTAATCTCGTGGAATTTTAAACTAACAAACTACCATCATTTAACGCGTCTTGTCGTACCGGTAGTGGGTGACGCGAATTCGCACTTCTCCCGATTCATTCATAATTATTGTTACTACTAGTGGACTTTCTCGACAATATCGACAATATTTCACGAGTTCTGCTCAATCTGCTCACTTATTCGATCGCGAAATTCGAACATAAGTTTTTTGACTAGTTGAGCTACCGGCACGAATTTCTCGGTAAGGGCGCGTTTCACGTTTCTCGTTCCAAAGTCTGAAATATCGATGTCAGTAATAAAAACTGTAACGCTATGTATTCCAGGGTGCGTAAACTTTAGCTTTTAAATGAAATAATATACCACTGCAAAACTAATAGACGCAGTGGTATTCTATTTTCGTTAAACGGTAAAGTTTACACACCTTACAATAAAGAGCATTACAGTTTTTGTTATCGACTGAGCGCAGCTGGGGCGGGCGGGCGCTTATCTCAAATTACCTTAATAGGAATCGTTAGTAGAAAACCGTTTGTCTTCCATCGCGCTATTTTATTCCCATCACGTGAATCGTTTTCTTATTCGAATTTTCCTGACGATCTTCTCCGTCCCGCGCCAATTTTTTCGTCTTACAGACATGAGCACAGTGATCCTTTTTCGTGCACTTAATCCACGTCTTATGACTTTGGCTGCACAATTCTTCTTGATTCTTCTTTAATACCAAGTGGAATGAATGGATGCAATACTGCGCAGAAAATCACGAAAATGGCAGCCGAATTGGAATGAGTCATCATAGCTTCGTGGAGGTCTAATTGCATGCAGGTCACGCATCTCTCGATTTATATGGCATGATAACCTTCCCTATCGAAATGGGTAATTGCAAATTATGCAGTAATATGAGTTTGTATAATCGTCGTCTGAAAATATCAATTAACGTGATAATTCGAATTTCGGAATTTTCTTGCACACGATGGGCCAATTAAAATAATGTTTTAGAGTTTATTATCTTTTCAAAAACAATAGTCTGCGTTATGACGTTAATGTGATTTAAAAAAAAAAAATGGTGCAACAAGAATTTCATTTCGTGTTGTGAGATTTATACACCCATGCAAGATGGGTGTTCCAGTTATCTTCCGTATACCCTGTCGGGGTTAGCAACCGTTGCAGCAAATACTTTGCAACCGTACATCTACTGGTCGCCTTTTGCCGTTCTAAATGCCGCAAAACGTCCACGAATCGACACATATGAGAGCCCCAGCTAGAAGTCGCTAGTTTGTCCTCCCAAAGGTAATATTCTGTCATACAACCATTGCAACCAAAAAGCAACCGTGTTTATTAGATACATATTTTCAGTTTTTTTCCGTCTTTCAACCATTGATTATGACTAGCGATGCGGCCGCCGTAACCTTAAAACAACTGCTCGCCTGTCTACCTTTGCGACTATCGCAACCAAAAAGCAACCGTGCTTATTAGATATATTTTTTCCGTCTTTTTCGTCTTTTCCGTCTTTCGACCACTGAATATCACTTGCGATGCGGCCGCCGCAACAATTTAATATGAACGTTTCCTTTGTCGAGTCGATTACCCTCTAATTCATATGGTCGTGAATCGATGAAAAAAGGGTGTTCACACAGTGATTTTGTCATCGTTCTCATCGTTCTACTGTGACTGTGTATACGTAGGTATATCAACATGTTGCGAAAACATATCCAAAATTCGTGCCTTAATGTTTACAGTAGAGTCTCGATTTTGTCAGCCGCTCGGGGGGACTGTTGACAGAATCGAGACTGCACAAGCCCCGCCCAGCAAGGCCCGGTTACGTCGTTACGCCATTGCTGTGGAGGGGGGGGGGGGGGGCGACCAAGCCGGCGCTTGCTTGGTTTTGGCTAGCCACACGAGCAAAGGAGAATAGCGGCAGAGTAGTAGGGGGTAGGAGAGCGAGCGACCTAACAAAACCGAGACTGACAAAATCGAGACTCAACTGTACTTTCCAAAATTTCAAAAGAAAAAATTCAGATGTACGGAAATTTTGAAAAAATTAATGTTTTCTACAAATCAACGAATTCATTTTGAATGAGGTAATACAACTTTCACCGGCTGTTTCTTGACAAATTTATTAAATTATTTATTTGTTGATAACTTTTTGGTACTACTATTATGCAAACTCAATGTTCTTGCTATCTTAAATACGGTTAATTTTTTCCAGATTTTTGCGAAATAGTGGAAAAAATAAGTAAATTGAGTAAACATTGGCGATTAACTTTTGCTATGACCACTTTTGCTTCGTTCAAACGTTGAAAAAAAGTATGTTTGTTCTAATTAGAGGCGGTACCGTAGCGGTCAGGTTCTAGCATAGTATCCCGCTCGCGGAGGACAGCTGAAGTCTCGGCCAGTTTTTGTTTTCTTCCTGAGCAATAAAAAAAATCGCAACGTTCCGATTGGAGAAAAAAATAAAAAGAAAGTTTCTACCGGCTGAATCATTAGTACAAAACAGAAACACGGCATAAAGTCATCGGACAGCCTCCGAGCTAATCACGGATACACAGACCCTGTGAGCGCCAGATTACTGGCCACTTGGTTATTATAGAATATCTATATAGATGCCCATGTAAACTGGGTATACGCTTAGAAGTTAAAAATGTACATATGTTCCTAATAAAAAATGTTTTAAAAAAAATTTTCTAGGATAGCATTCGTAAGGTCCCGGGTTCAAGATCAACTTGGGTCGTTAGGTTTTTATTTCATCACAATGGGTAATACACTAATGTATCTCAACAAATATAATTCATGGTGGTAGGGAATTCAAATCATTTTTTGTTTAACAATACGAAACCCTTTTTACAATGTGGGTTTTTTTTTCATGTGGGCAGTGGAATAAATGTGGTTGCGGCATTCGAATATAAATAATCTCTGATGGAAGAAAGATAGTAGTTTTTCGGTATCGGTGGCTGAAATTTAAATATCTCAGAGGGAAGAAAGGTGATTGCTTGTTGGTAACGGTAGACTAATTTTTATAAATCCGCGAAAATAGAAAAGTCGTTGCTTATTGATAGCAATGGACTAGTTTTTTTTTTAATTCGCGAAGAGAGTAAAGTGGTTGTTTTTTGGTAGCAATGAACGAATAAAAAATCTGAGATGGTAGAGGCGTGGTTGTTTTTAGGTACCGCGCATCAATTTCTTTATTTAGCGTATATCGATAGACGGTTGCTATTAGGTTGCGATGGTTGCATGACAGAATACGTCCTCGAAATGGTAAACCGGATACTTCACAGGGGAGCGAGAATGTTGGTCGTTTTTGGGACGTTCATCGGTATTTCGAACGGCTAATCGCGACCGTTGTTTTACGGTTTCGTGGACAAGTTACCCCTATATACATTTTGCTGCAGTTGAAGCCCACACTGGCGATTACTTGTATATAAAACAATTATTCAAATTCCTTTTCCGATGGAGGTGGAGAGTAAATAACAATTTTATAATAATACTAGCGTTTCCCCGGGCTCGCGCGCTACGCGCGCTCGTTCGTCAATTGTAAACTATTTTGAGTTAAGACCCATTTAGGGAATATTTTTGCTTCTTTCTGCGCCGCCGACCACCGCTGCTGCCTCCTTCGAAATCCCCTTAGAGGGACTTAGAATATTTTTGCTCGATGGGCTCTAAGGGGATTCCCCTTTGAGGGACTTAGAATATTTTTGCCCTTCCCTCGATTCCTCACACGGCGGCGGCGGCGACAGCGGCGGTAACTTTATATATATAGAGAGATATACACATTTATATTTCTTTATTTTCCCGATACTTTTTTGTCTACCTTACAGTGATTCAATTAATGTCGTAACAATTACTATTCAATTTTAGTCAATGACAATTTATAGCCATCTCGCGAACGAATAGAAATGTCTGTCGTGAGTCGTAAAGATTCCAGTCGTTCAGGTGTCGATAGTCGATAACGTCTCACTACATGTGCAAGTACAGTTTTCATGAGCATAATGGAATATTTTTGGCCTAAAAAAAAGAATACATATCGTAGCATCATGAATGTAATAAATATTGACCGTAAAACATGGATATCGACACCATGCATACCTATACAGCTCCTTAATCCACCACTGAACGCAGCGTAAGCATACTGAGGTCTTCCCTCCGAATTTTCGGGAAGAAATCTTTCGGGTATAAATTTTTCTGGTTCCTTCCAGTATTTCGGATCCCTGTGAGTTATGAATGGTAGCATGAGGACAGTACAACCCTCGGGCAGTGTGCAGCCTTCTTAAAAAGTAAGAAATTGTCGACGTTATTGCCGTGTTATAGCATTTGTGCGCAATTGCATACATTAACGTTGAGATATTGAAAAAAAAAGTAATTCAAATAAATGAATTATTAAAAAAAAAATAACGAAAAATGAAAAAAAATTCTAAATAAATTGGAAAAGCGAATAGTAAAAAACCGTTATAAGTTTCGATGTTAACTCCATCACCTTAATCATTGATAAACCGTTAAATACTAAATATATATTCACCAAGTTCAAGGTCTCCGGTCAATTGTCTAACCATGGCAGGGCCTATGGGATGTAATCGCATATTTTCGTGAATCACCATCTCGAGATACTTTAAATTTGATAACTGCTGCTCGGTGATAGCTCCATTGCCGACTACTCCCATCACTTCGGCCCGTACCTTGTCCTACACACGAAGAAAAAATGCTATAACAGTGAATTTTCGTCGTTTATTAGACAATAAAATTACGTACCTGTATGTCGGGATGCATAGCCAGCATTAGACATGCAAAGGCACAGAGAGTACCCGATGAATCGTGTGCCTTAAAATAGAGAAAAAAGAAAATTCTATATTATTCTCAACTAAAAGGAAAACATATGTAATCTTTTTTTATTCGTATAATTACAGCAGTGAAAATTGTGTAGATATGATCTCGAAGCTGGACATCGTTCATATTGTTAGCCTTCTCTATGTGGGAAATAAGTTGGTCGAGTAACATGACTCGGGGTTTTTCAGGCTCTTCCGTTGCGAGTACCGCTGAGTACCGCTCTTTTTTTTTACGCACAATCACCTGGTACCGATCAAATAAATATCTCGAATTACAGCATATTTTTTAATACACACATCTCACCACGATGCAAAAGACAACTCACATTTTCTATGACCGGGTGAATAAAATCTAGTGCCTTCCTGAGATCGATACCCGTTTGAGTGCGGTAAAAGACTTGATCGACATAGAGCCACACTTTCATCATTCTCTCGTGGACTGTCTGGTATATCCTTGAACAGTTTTTATATCTTTAAATCTCATTATAAAACCGGTAGATTAATTTTTTTTTAATTTCAAATCGAATATTATAATAACAGAGAAAATATTAGTAATAAATAATATTGTTCCAATACCGTCCGTTCCAATTGATGAACTCTTTGTAATCGTTGCTCTGTTTATCTATTGATGTTCCCATTAGCGTTTCTACAACATCAATGAATTTTCACGCAATAAGTTTATATATCATTTTTGAGAACAAAAAAGTCGTTTCATAACTTTGATTGAACGAACCCAGCGTTATATCGAATGAACAGTGGATCATGTCCGACAGTATGTCAAACTCTCCAGTACCCGCTTTTTTCTCCAAAAGATCGGCACAAGTTCGCGAATGCCGATCAAAGCATTCTACAAAAATGCTCAAAGCTTTACTGTTTAACATAGGCATTATTATTTTACGATGAGCTTTATGCAAGGGGCCGGAATTCGTCTCGAGACCCCGACCTATCGCTGGTTCCATGAAACGATAAAGCCAGCCTTTGTGTGAAGCTTTTGAACTTCCGAAAATAATCTGTTGATGACATCATTAAATGAAATTAACTAACGAATTTTAATAACGCGTGCCGAACGCGCTCGATCTAAAAAACCATAATTTTTTGAAAATCGCTTTAATCTTTCGTAGTCACTCAGGGTCGCAACGAACCATCGATCGATTGTGAAATTGAATATATGCAATTCATTTTTACGAAATTGTAGGATTTTTTAAAAATGTGTTGGCTTCGATTTCTCCCTTAACACCTTCGACTTCATATTTTTCAATGTCCACAGAATCTTCCATAACGCACATTTGACATCCCACATGGAATAAGAGTATATACAAAAAAAATATTAGAAATATATTATTATTATTATTTAAAATATTTTATATATTTAAGGGGTGGTTTTTTTAGGAATATATTTGTGGGAACATATTCTAAAATGTATCTGTAATATAGAATTTTTCGGACACTTTTCGGTATATTTTTTTTTTCATCTGGGACGAAAATCATTATAAAATTGGACGGGTCAAACTGTCCCAACGTGAATTCTGCAGGATTTTGGAGAGTCATGACTACGAAGGGTTAACACGCCTTATTATGAATTACTCCCCCATGGTATCCGCATTATTGACCATCTAGTGTTTCAATCAAAGTCCGTAATTAAATTATTAATTTCACCCGTTCGTATAATAGACGTTTTGACGAAGAAAAAGTTTAACCATATGACAATAATCCCGTGTTATAGAAGTAAATAATAGTGCCTCATAATCTCGTGGATTCGTCGTAATGATCACAGGTAATGGTCCCATCCACAGGCGAAACATCGTGTCGTATCCCGAACAAACACCGATGAGCCTATCCAATAAATCTTTGAAACAAAAAATAATTGACAATAATTCTTGATTATCAATACTGAATACCCGATAATATCATTGCCATGTGTTCAACAATTACCTTCGCGTTTGCATGCAAAACTAAAAGCGTTGCCGATTATTGGTAATGATCGAGGTCCGGGCAACGTGGACGCAATTTTTAACAAACGGACCCTACGCCACCAACAACTTGACCCGCTTTTCCAAAATTGGAATCCAACATATATTGCAACGATCGCGGCCACATACCCTACGATAGCAGAACAAAAATGATTCATCAACGATAAACGATTAATTGTTTATCAATTTTTCGAAGATATTACGACGAAAAAACCGACCGATATTCGACGCTATTTTATTTCGCGAATTCTAAGTATTAAATTCACTTTGTAATTAAAATATGAACGCTTTAGTGTACTTACCGGAAAGAGTTAAAAAAATTGAAGAATATGCGGAGGGACCCTCGGTAAATGGATTGATAAATTGCCGGATCATGACGCTTCTTAATTTGGTATAATAAATCACTTGTGAATTACAATCACGACCGCAAGAGAGCAAAAGTGCGTACAGCGTATTGTAAATAATGTGGGACAAGTTGTTGCGCGGCCGACCGCAAGATAACTGTTGCACGGGACGTGGATAAAATTCTTATAAGTTAAAGAAGCCGAGGGAAGCAATACACAGAAGAAACGCTCGTGATCGCGTTATATCGATTAGAGTCGAAGTGGCCGCATGAATGCGAACTCTGCAAGTAGGGTTAACGGGGGTAAAAGTGCCACTTAATCTAACTATGACGGTAATGTGTATTTATAAAAAAAAAGCGGTTCTCGTAAAACGTTGTTGTTAAACGATACACAACAGCGCGCCATTAGGCCGAAATCGGAGAATCCTTTCGATCGCTTCTTTTGTCGAAACTGCTTCTTCGGAAACAATGCGTCTTCTATTGGAAGTGGGTGACGTACATTTGGACTTCTCTCTCCTTCTTTTCTTCTTCTTTTCTTCTTCTTCTCTTAATTATTGTTACTACTGGTAGATTTTATCGACAATATCGACAATGTTTTCATTTTATCGATCGCGAAGCTCGAACGGAAATCGTTTTGCAAAACCTCAGGAGCAACGGATACATGTTCAATGGTCTTTGCCACATGTTCACAATACTCCGCAGAAAATAACGTTAGGGCAGCCGGATTGGAACACGAGTCATCATCGCTTCGTGGAGGTCTGATTGTACGCAGGTCACGTATCTCTCGATTTAAATGTTGCGACGATATTTTCCTTTAGTCACAAGGCCGCACAGGTCGCTTAACAAGAATATTGCTTGTTGAAAATTTGGAATTTGAGATTCTTCGCCGGA
This sequence comes from Buathra laborator, assembly GCA_934046635.1. NCBI lineage: Eukaryota > Metazoa > Arthropoda > Insecta > Hymenoptera > Ichneumonidae > Buathra > Buathra laborator. The sequence continues at coordinate 16,823,287 of OW203895.1, read as the reverse complement.
AGTCAATGCGCATGATGGTGTAATAGAAAAAACAAAAATGTCGGTGAAATCATAACGCGAATCCTGAATATTTATCGTTTCCATGAAGATAGATTTTGTAAAAGAATTCGATCAACTTTTCCTCCGCGTTAAAGATATTAAATACCGGAAACGAGACCCGAGCGTTGTTTGTCATATTTTACAACGTTAATGCGCGGTGATCCCCTTCGTCGTTACGTCGCCAATCGAATGGCATTGTTGGCTTTGTAAATGATAAATGTCGCTTTCGCATATGTAATTCTTTGCAGTCAGATTACCCGGTGTGATACACAATAATAAAAAATATATAATCATTTTATTATAGATTACAGTATTATGACAGCATATTTATATTATTATAAATGTATTATTTATTATAATATTAATTTTTTTTTTAAATATAAATCTATAAAATATATAATAATTGTATATAATACGCAAAGTAAGAAAATATTCGACGGCGTTTCCGTATAAACAAAAAAATATAACCCCCCCCCTCCCTCCTGGAAGAAGAAAGGGTAGTACGTCGTTTCGTAGAATGTTGTAAAATATTTAACTCAGCATTTAATTTTTTCCGAAATCCTGGACAGCAATAGGATACATTCGCGGATAAAATTCCGTTCTTCTCATTGTCCGGTATATAATTTATATATTCAATCGCCTGTAACATAGTAATTCCAATTACAAAGATCGATAAGAATTTATTTACAAATCGCAGATTGTTCCCGCGATTCTTTGCTTTTATGTTAATCCGATTGTCTCAACGTAATTAAATTGGCAAAAAAGAAACTAAAAAGTGACCACCTGTCACTACAGTACTGAAAAAGTGAGTAAGTAATAGGAGACACCTATTTTATTCTGTGTAATTACTATACAAACTATAATTGTCCAGTACCCGATACTAATCATAAACAATAATAAACATCGTGCGAAAATTGTGTGCATAACTTCGAAGTATTTCCTTCAGGAACAATAGTATCACTACGAGTTTGAATTATATTGATGCACTATCAGTATAGATAGTTGAAGCTGTAAGAGCGTTAGGAGTTCGGTACTGTCGGTGTGACGGGAGTCAATTATCAGCCCTCATCGTCGTTCATATTCACGTGTTTTGCAAACGTGTCTGCGTGTGTATGAGCGATGGAATAAGCCTAAATATAGACTGACACTGTGGCACCAATTTGTTGAATGAATTCTATAGGTGTGTTGGTGCTGCCTGGGGGACTGGACCAATGCTCGTAGGGTAGATCCGCAGGGCACCGCTACGAATCACAGCCACAGTCTACGTTAGTGAACTCTTGAACCTTATCACCGAACCTTGATCGGACATAGACTCGTATTATTATATTGTCATTTTTTTATTTTTCTTCCATTGTTTTTCTTCTTTTCATGAACAATTTTAATTATCATTGAAACCGTCCAAGAGACACGCGTCTTCGGCATACGTACGTACACATTAAATTTATCCTGTGGAGTATAAGTGTGAGAGGACTTGTTAACGAAGTGACTTGTAACTCTACGTGTAATTAAACGATCAGTACTGTGGCATTATCTGGTGACCGTGAATTGTTAAAGATTCATGCACGCCGCGACCGTTGATGAATTTGTTACGCGAGTCATAAATATCTTACTATAGCCATACGCTCGCTCGCGATACTCGGGAAAAAAAAATAATAAAATCTGCGCGTTTCTTAAATTAATAATTTACCGATAAATCCGCCAACGCCGACATTGTTAATATTTATTGCTATTATACTGTCCACCTGTAATGATATTTTTTTTTCACGACGGTCGTAGTAAGAATCAATAACGTGTAGAACAAGTATACTCGCTCACGCTTCATGCATATATTAAAGTCTGCGCATTGCTGCTTCCGCGACTCCAATTGGGGAAAAAACTTTGAAACTCCTTTTGTTTTTTAAAGAATAATGTAAACGATGAAAAAAAAAATGCGATTCTGAATATTAAATTAACACGTGTATGAAAGACGTGTATAATTTCTCTATTTGCCAGTCGGGCCTTATAGGCACTCGTTTATAAATTGGGACAAGGTTGCGCGCGATGGGAACAACGTTCGTCAAACAGTGATTCCCGGAAGTGGCTCGTTGTCCGTCATCCATCATCATCAAGACCCTTCAGTAGATACCGTTATGCTACGTTTACGACGATGACCGCTGAATATTTAAAGCCCTTTGGTATCAACGACTACACCCCCTTCGCCCCTTAGTTCGCGGTATCATTGTCGGCCGTTTATTAAACCTTAGATCATTTTTTTTCCATTGGTCCCGACCGCTCTTTCACCGGTGCTATCACTTTCGTCACTCTTACTCGACGACAGTTCCATTGGAAGCGTCAAACCAACAAAGTGACGGAGGTGACGGCACCGCGGAATTATTACATCGGAATCCCATTTTCATTCAGACTGAAAAAAGAGTTTGTAGTTAATAAATTTCGAGTGGGATATGGCGAAATAAATATTCAGTTATAGTGACCAAATGTCAGTTGAGCCAAATAACAATTATTACCGATAAAGCAACACAGACATTATTGCACCTTTCTAACACCACACCGGGGTCCGGGAGACCCGATGTATTTATCGTTGTGAAATTTTGTCAAAAATCGAAAAGAATTATTAAACGCAATTATTCGGAATTACAAAAAAAACGTTAGAAATATATCATATAAGTTGTTACATTCAATTAACGTCTTCTGATTCGTACACTAAGGAAAGCGTTTATTTATTGTTAACAAACATAAAGTTGAATGTGAAGAAATAAATATCTAGTTATTTTAACGAAATTTCAATTGAGTCAAATAGGATTTGTTAAGTATCGACATGGAAAAATAAGTTTATCGCAAAATATATCTATCATATATCTAATGTAATTTTCACGAGAAATGGTATATTCCGGACATATTTGAGAACACATTTCTGAAAATAAATATCACCAATGTAAAACACACAACATATGATTAATATTTTAATTATATAAAAACACCGAATTTCATATATTTCTAATGTATTTTTCAACTGATATCTGTTAACCATATCTGATTTATTTCACCATTTCTGACTATAAATTTGTTAACAAAAAATAATAAAAAAAAATCTCACTACAGTTGTATTGCATAACCGGAACTATAAATCAATTACTTTATTCGTCACAATCCCTCGCATCCGAGCGATAAAGTGCTTATCACGATTTCATTGAATTTGTTTCGTAACCGTGTTTATTGACAGATTTATATTTTCCTGGCATCCGGTCGCAACAGAGTAATTGGGAAGAGGAGAAAAAATGAGTTGAAAAAATTTGAGAGGTTCGTGGACCAACGACGACTGGGGGGGGGGGAGGACGAAGCGGGACAACCCGGTTGGGAAAATTATTATGCCTTCGTGCGAAACAACAGGACGCGTTCGGGTGGATAGGTCGACGAGTCCTTTGCCTCGCAGACCGGCGAATCCGGTTCAAGAACTTAAGGCACTATTCTCCGAGCCACCGATCTGCAGAGTAACGAATGGCGGAAATGAACAACAACAGCAGCAACAGTTGCAACAGGACTTCCGGTTGGAAACTGTACAGTGTCTCCAACTCGAACAAGTCGCCAAAAACAATGACGACGATGTGCCCGAACGCGGTAGCTGGGGCAGCAAGGTACTTAGCGGGGGTGAATGGAATTGTTCTGTTTCAGACCGAAATTTACAGAAATTACCCTCTTTGGAGACACTTTCCTCACGTTGCGTTGACTTTTTTATATTTTTTTTCTTTTTTTTTTTTCTTAAGGTGGAGTTTATACTATCGGTTGTCGGATTGGCAATTGGTTTGGGAAATCTTTGGCGCTTTCCGTATCTATGCTACAAAAACGGTGGCGGTGCGTTCATGGTGCCGTATTTCATAGCGCTGGCTTTGGCCGGCATACCGATGTTTCTAATGGAACTTTCACTCGGTCAGATGATGACCATCGGGGGTCTCGGCGTTTTTCAAATAGCGCCGATCTTCAAAGGTTCGATTTTTAACGATTTCGATGGTTTTTTAATTTTTTTTACTTTGCCACTCTAAAATATTAAAACTATAATTTTTTTCAATGCATTTATTCATCATTTTGTAGTTGATAAAACAAAAAAAAAAATTTGCACAGTTTTTTCTAATCGTTTTTCCATAATTTTGTATAATTTTTTAAATTCAACAATTACTCCGAAATCGATCTTAGATAATCGAAGTATTTGTTTTTATATTAGGCATTCGATATGCTACGTGCGTATTATCCTGTTAGACTTATAGTCTTCCATTTAAAAAATGCATTTTTGCGCAGTTTTACGCTAATCGTTTTTTCATAATTTTGTATCATTTTTTAAATTCAATTTTTCATAATTCTTCAACATTTTATAAATGAATAATAATTTATGAAAAACGTTACTCCGAAATCGATGTTAGGTAATCAAAGTATTTGTTTTTATTTTAGGCATTGGATATGCCACGTGCGTATTGTCCTGTTGGACTAACGTCTACTACATTATCATTCTGGCGTGGGCGTTATTCTACTTCTTAGTTTCACTTCGCGCTGGTAAATATAGCTAACTATATTCCGAACGTGATGTACTCGAAGAGTTTCAATCGTTGTTTCGACGCGATTCAAATGATACTCGTACTATAAGCCTTGAAGATATAAAAAAAATTGAGAGTTTTTTTCCCTCAAGTAATGTTGTTTACCTAATGAGTTCGGCGAATCCGAGTTTACATGAAAATCTGCATAGCATTGTCATGCGTGACTCTCGGGTCGAATTCGTGTCGAAAATACGAAACTTATCAACGAAACTTTCGGAATTTTTTCTCTAAAGTTCTCCAATGTAATATATAATCGTTGAGGTTGCATTGTTTTCGAAAAAATCATTGGGCTTCAACAGTCGAAGATTTATGTGTTTATTATTGTTTTTTTTACGTCTCAGACGTTCCATGGAGAACTTGCGATAATTCGTGGAACACCAACTACTGCATAACGCCGACCGAGCGTTTGGCTGCCGTATGTTGGCCCGAGGAAGGTGACACGATATGTTCAACGTCCATTGGTAATCTAAGTCACGTCCTTCTCAAAGATCCGGTAAAGGAGTTTTGGGAGTAAGTATTTCATTTGAAAAACGGTAAATAAAAAAAAAATAAAAAAAAAATGTTACGCATTCACACGAAGGTTCATATATTTTGTCGTATGAAAGGAGACGCACACTTCAGATCTCGAGTGGCGTCGAAGAAATTGGTGGAATACGATGGGAACTCGCGGGTACCTTAGCCGTCGTATGGCTGATGTGTTACTTTTGCATCTGGAAGGGTGTCAAATGGACTGGAAAAGTATATTAAAAAAAACCACTTAATCATCGATTAACTATATCTTAATTATGATATAATTATAGCGTTAATGCTATTATGCGATTTGGTATTCTCTGATTTAAGGTCGTGTACTTTACTTCACTGTTTCCCTACGCCCTGCTAGCGGTTCTTCTGGTACGCGGATTAACTTTGCCCGGTGCAATTGAGGGACTGAAATATTATGCAACTCCGAATCTCTCTAAACTCGGCGATCCCGAGGTAACGCTTTATTAATTAAATTGTGATGTACTATAAATAAATTAAATAATATTAATAACATTATAACAATATTGTTATTATATAATAATAATTATTATAATGTTATAATCGTTATTACAATGATTGAATTATTATAATAATAATGATATAATAATTGATATCATTGATTGATATTGATTGATTGATATTAGTTATTACAATTATTGAATTATTATAATAATAATGATATGATAATTGATATCATTGATCGATTGATTGATTGATTGATTGATTGATATTGATATTGATTGATTGATGATATAATATACTATTATTATTTTTTCAAAATAATAATAAATAAATGGCTATTATAACGATTGGTCGGTCAGGTATGGATCGACGCGGTTACCCAAATTTTTTTCTCTTACGCACTCGGACTTGGTGCACTCGTGGCTCTCGGCAGTTACAACAAATTCAACAACAACGTTTACAAGTGAGTAATATAAGTCCGTACGTAACAGCCGGATGCCCGTTTAACGAGAGATAATTCGCGATAATGATTTCTTCTTCGCGTCAGGGATGCGCTCGTCGTGTGTATGGTGAACTCGGGAACGAGTATGCTAAGCGGTGTCGTTATTTTCTCCGTTGTCGGTTTCATGGCACACGAGCAACAAAAACCAGTCGCCGATGTTGCTGCATCCGGTAAAAAAGAAATTTAAATAACTGGTTCAAAAAAACATCCGAATGATAATAAATAGTCCCGGAAACAATGAAAAATTATTACGCGACTTCTGAAGGTTCATCGTTTAATTTTCTACAGGACCCGGTTTAGCTTTCCTCGTTTATCCATCCGCAGTATTACAATTACCAGGAGCATCCGTATGGTCGTGTCTTTTTTTTCTCATGCTGATACTCATCGGATTGGATAGTCAGGTAGAGGCATTTTTACATTTAGGATCAAGGATAACTATCGATCTAATGGATCGATAATAAAAACTATAATCCAACCAATAAACATGCTTTTTTTTTGTTTGTTTAGTTTTGTACCGTGGAAGGATTTATAACTGCAGCCGTAGACGAGTGGCCAAGACTTCTCAGAAAGCGCAAAGAAATATTCATCGCAATCGTCTGTTTCCTCTCGTATCTCATCGGTCTCTCTTGCGTAACCGAAGTAAATACGAACTTTTTTTTTTCGGAAACAAATGCCATTATGATTTTTATTATTATTAAAGTCCAAGCTCCGGATTCTTAACTCGACGGCACCGGACCCGTTCCCTTTTCTGTATTTCCCCTGTCGTCCCTACTCCCGGTCTGTTGCTGCGAATAGGGGTAACGAGGGGTATATGCGTCCGTAGGTACGAAGCCACCTTGTACCTGCTGCGCGTGCGCAGTTTACATTTTAAACGGCAAACGGTAAACGGCAAACGGACTCAGGGGAAATACAGTTAAGGAGGTTCAGCTACTTCTCGATGGTTTGAAAATCTGAAATAATTCAGGCATATTTAAGATACTGAAAATATTAATTTTGCATAATAATAATTCCAAAAAGTTATTAACAAATTCATGAAAAAAAAAACTTGTTAAACAAATTAACGGTAACTCAACTTTTTTTTTAATGAAAATGCTTCTTTCATTTTTCTGAACACGTATGCATTTTTTCAGATTTTTATCTTGGGTTTGAATTTTTTTTTTTATATGGAAAAAATGTGTAGAAAAATAAAAGATTCATACGTGTTCAGAAAAATGAAAGAATCATTTTCATTAAAAAAAAAAGTTGAGTTACCGTTAATTTGTTTAACAAGTTTTTTTTTCATGAACTTGTTAATAACTTTTTGGAATTATTATTATGCAAAATCAATCTTTTCAGTATCTTAAATATGCCCGAATTTTTTCAAATTTTTAAACCATCGTGAAGTAGTTGCAATTCTCTCTCATTTTTCTCGAACTTATGCGATACGAAATCTCAGCCACCGAACCCCCTTAAGGGAACTCGTTGTCATGGTAACGAGTTAAAATAAAGGATTGGTTAAGTTAAGGGGAGTTAACAATACGGAGCTTTTTTCATCATGAATAATTCAATAATGCAAACTAAAGCAATTAAGATGCAATGAACGCAATCGACGCAGTTGATGCGATTAATGCAGCAATGAGTGCAATTATCTTAATAATGCGATTTTTTATACTCCGCAGGGTGGAATGTATGTTTTCCAACTGTTGGATTCATACGCGGTAAGCGGTTTCGTCTTATTGTTTCTCATGTTTTTCGAGTGCATCGCAGTCTCTTGGGCTTTCGGAGTCGATAGGTTTTACGATGGAATTCGCGACATGATCGGTTACTATCCGTGCTTCTGGTGGAAAATCTGCTGGACCTTCACAACTCCCGCGATATGCATTGTAAAGTTTAACGCTTCACAGATTGAGAATTTTGCAGTTTTTATATGATATTACTAATGTTCTATTCGTAAACAGGGCGTTTTTATTTTCAATATCGTTCAATTTTCACCGGTGAAATATCTCAGTTACGAATATCCTTGGTGGAGCCATTTACTCGGATGGATGGCCGGACTTTCGTCAATGATGTGCATTCCCGTTTACATGATTTATATATGGTGCGTCACACCGGGAACAACGTCCGAGGTGAATAGTTATTATTGAATAATGAATAAAACGTACCGATCATCAATTTTCATTCGCGATCAGTGTATCGTATCGTTATGTCGATTAACCCGATAATTTATCATTTTTTTTTTTTTTTTCTACTTTTTCAGAAATATCGCAAGTTAATAAGAATAGACGATGATGTGGCGACTCTCAGAGCCAAATTGAATCCGCAAAAAGTCGGCGTCATAAAGGAAGAATTTCATTTGTAACGAAGTTACCGTCAAATACTACAATGAATGAATTAATTAATCTTATGGTGTGCCCAGTGGTTGCAGTGCAACGGCGCGTGTTGTAACTTATAAGTTTATAAACTTAACGTTTCTATTTGAGCCGCGCGTCGGATGAAGAATTATTAATCATCATAGCATATATAATCATCACTAAATAAACAATTCTGTGTACATAACTTCGAGAGGACATGTCTGGCAGTGCCAGTTGTCTGTAACAGAATTTTCTAATATACTCTGTTTAATTCACTATTTTACCGCAAATAAATAATCTAATAATATAACATTTATAGATTTTCCTTCTGTTACGTCCCGTCCTGCCAAATATACTATTTTCATTAATTTCTATCTCTCGCTATCCATTGATTAAAAAAAAATCACCGAACATTCCGTCTCAAATTACGGCAATGCATATCCGCTCGCGAAGAAGCCGCGAACACGAGCGATTTTCCCACGAAACTTGTGCGACGAATCTCGCGCCTCGATTCCCAATATCACGCGATTTTCTATCAGCGTTTTAATTCTTTCCATCGATTCTACCTTCCCTCTCTGTCCTAACATATCCTTTCTCTCTCTCGGATGATCGCGCGTTGAACGCGATCTCGGCATTTTTGGCGTAACGCCTTCACAAAAATTTCATAGAAAAAAAAAGAGAAACAAAAAAAAAATCTGAAATAATTTTAAAAAATTGTTAACAAAACAAACGATTTTCGTATGTTTTAAAGACTTTATTAAACAACAATCCGAATAATATAAAGCGAAAATACATTATAGCGTTTCAACAAATACAAATAAGGAAATTATACTCTGTTCCTGGAAAAGTTTAATCGTAATTTTAGTCGTCGAGACGAGTCTACGTTTCTCTATTTTGCATCTCTTTGATGCGATCTATGAGCTGTTCTTTCCATTGTTCCTCGGATATTGCAGTTGCCCATTCCGGTATAGCGGTCGTGGGAAGCGTAAATGTCGCCATCATTGATTTAACTTGATTTATCTTATCAGAGTCCAATTCTATGTTTGTTCTATTGCAAGGCGACGCCCACACTTGTATGGTCTCCGAAGGGTCTTCCTGAGAAAAAAAAAATTAAATTTTCTGAATTACCGATCGAAAAAAAAATTCGAGTGCCGCAGTTCCGAGTCGCGTGAATTTTTACCTGACGTTCGTCGACGGCGGGAGGAGATAATCCCTGAATGCCGGGAGCGGAAATCCATTCATCGTCCTGAAGTATTTATGGGATGTAAATGAACTTCTCGGTGATTTTAATTTTTTTAAGGATGATAACAAACCTCGTCGTCGTCTTCTAACATAGGATCACTGTCCGTGGGGACTTGCGACAGTGGCATGTAACCTGCCATTCCCGCGTCCTCGTCTTCGCTGTCGGAATCATTGACCGCTCTCGCGGTTGCCAAATTCGGTGCACTTAAATTTTGTTCGATCGGCTCTTGCGTCGGTTCCGGTGACATCTTTGCAATATCACTCGCTGTCGCGATTAACTTGTAGCTTTAACCTCACATCAATAGATCGCGACGCGATTGTACGGGAACGTAGAACAATATTTTTTTTTATAAAAAAACTGATCGAGGAGTAGATAGACGCGAGGATTTACGAAAAATTTACTCTGGATAAAAGTTTCTCGACGTGACGTTTAACGCGTTAGGCGTTTTCAATGTATTTTTCGGCGAATCTGACGTTTACGAGTGTTCACGAGAATTTCTGACAATAACGAAATCTCAATACTTACTGCGGGATCGAAAAGCGCAAGCGCACACGTTTCGAATTGTGAACCACTGAATGTTCGTTCGAAAATCGAGGATTGTCGGAAATTCGTAAACAACCGCGATTTCAACGCGTGCATAAAATTTGAGGGATAATCGACGGAAATCAATATTATCGCATTTTTTATTAATATGGTAATGTTCAATGACTACCTATGTTTACGCGAACGGAATACTCATATCAAGTTAATCTTATTATTATTGAAACCGATATAGTGCAGTAACTATACTACACTTTGGTACGATTGGTACGATGTATTCAACGAAATTCGAATGCGCATAAACGTAGTGTAACGATTAATAAATAAATACTTTACTAAAAATTGTATGGCAATTTTTATTGGAATGACATCGTTTATTGGAAGAAATCCATAATAGTTTAAATATACAATCGCGTGTTACAATCCATCAAGTCCATGGTAGAAAATTTGAATACATAAAACAGCCTAAAACTATATATCCGCAGAAGTACAGCAGGACGCATTTATCGTTCGTTGTATAGCTCTTTTGAGTCATAAAGAATACTTTCCATTTCGACAATCTATTTTCGGCTTCTTCGTAATCGTTTGACAATTTATCGTTATCGGTACGTTGGTCGGACATTTCATTTGCGCAGTACCAATACAGTAAAGGACTCGCGGAAGCTAAGAGTCGCGTGCTCACTTGAATGTGCACGAAGACGATACAGAATAACGTTAAAAACAATCCGTGCACAACGTAAACACACATTCCTATCGGAAGTCGACCGGCACGTATACTTTGCCGTTTTCCCGCGAGAAATAATAGCAACTCAACTTGTTCCGAGCAATAGCGATAAATGCACTTCAGCATAATCCATAAGATAGGAAAGGCGAGAAAAAAGTTTGGTATCTGTTTCAATTCATAATAATTCATAAATCCAATGTTCCAGTATTTATATTGAATCGTCGCGTATGCGAGCGGCAAATTTGCGTCGCACCACGCGACGCTATCGTTACCTACTATCAGTAAATTATTTTCCTCCGCGTAAGTTTTCACGTGCGAGGGGAACGAATTTTCGCGTGAATATTCGGTACAGAATAGCACGTAATTGTAAACTTGAAGAAAGACGTACGGAATGACGGACAAAAATATAGTATTCAAAATCCCCATGGAGCCGCGAAGCAAGTCGAACGCAACGGTATGAAAAAATCTCGATGCCGATTTCTCTTGCAATCCTTGAATGATTACGCGAAATAAGTAATTTACGAGCCATGCGAAAATCGGAAAACCAACGTTAATAAAACCGTTCGATCGTACGAGCATCGACAGTCCTATCGGAAGATAAACGAATTTATGATTTCTCGACGAAACTAGCATACTGTAAAACGTCAGATAAGCGAACATCGATTCCGAATATCCGGCCGTGAAAAATATACTCGCGGGACTTATACAGTACAAAATCGCGGCTTTGTAAGCGACAAAAGTTTTTCCGAATACTTCTTCGCTTAAATCGTAAAAAATAACCGCCGATTTGACGAAACATACAAAATTCACAAGCACAGCTGATATTGTAACCAAACTATGTTCATTCAGCATGAAAAATATAAATTTAAGAAATACCGCTACGCAGCGGACAACGATGGGAAACAATGGAAAGAATGCCAGAGAGTTTTCATAGGTGTATCCGTACTTTGCGATGTGCATAAAGTATTGCGCATCCCATCTTGTCAAACCACCAAATAAAACATCTACCGTTTTGTCGAAAATGGATAATGACTCCGAGGGGTCGCGTGGCGTACGAAAGGCATCAGCGTCGTGATCAGGACACAGGGTATTGAAAATAAATTGTAATAATAATACTGTCAGGCGAGACGTTACGGCAAACCAGAAGACTTTTTCTCTCGATTTGTACATTGCGAGATATTTGTTACAAAAATATTGCGTATCTTGAATCTTGAAAACGAATCAATAACGATGCAATTTCTCATTGATTCTGCCTTCGGATCGTCGTTACGTTTTTCTTCTATGCATTCAGTCGCATTAAAGTCGATTTGCTGACGATAAAACTGAGAAAAAATGTTTTTTTTTTTTATACAGCTATACATCACTTGTTAAATCGGTACGATTTGTCGTGACGACAAAAAAAAAAAAAACGAACCTGCGAAATAGTAGCTTTGGTTTGCGTGATAAATTATAATTAATGTACCGAAAATTGTGGAGCGAATTTGAGGTTATAAACAACGTTGCTGCGCGATAGTAAGTATGAGAACATTTTTAGTGTTTTCTGTTATCTCTTATTATCTGATATCGCGGTTACCGCTGAGACGCGCACGTCCCGGTGGTGTTAGGGGACACGACCACAGGCCGCTAATGTTTTCGAGAAACCCTATTGAGAGTCGAAACCCCGACGTACTATATGACTTTGCACCCTCTGCTGGAGAACAGTCAGAGTCTCGTCGTAATAATTAACCGAAAAAGAGATACGTTATCGTAAACATTTTAAAAGTTTAGATGTAATGTTATCTCAATTATATTTACAATTCCCATAAAAGAGCCGCAATACGTGCCGAAGTTTTTTTTTTTTTAATATATCGATCTATGGAGTTATCGATAACGTCATCTCTCGATGCAATAATCGAGTGTAGCAATAATCACACAAATGAGAAGTGCGCATGCGCGCCAAGTATCGAGAGAAAAATGCAATACATAATCTATTTTTTATTTACACATTTATTTGGAAAAAAAAATATCTCGTTTACACGAGAAACAACAATTTTATAAAATAAAATGAAATGCATTTTAACAGAAAGTTCTTAGCTAAACGCAATAATTTCGCAATAATTGCGGAATTGGGGATTGCGGATTTTTTGTTCCGCAATAATTTAATAATCGTTCGCATTTCGTTTGAAATTTTTTTTTATTGTATTTACAATTAACATTTTTTGCATTCTCGCAATTGCTAACTACTGTTGTGTTGTTTCTTATGTTTCAATATCTCGATCGGCGTCAAATGCAGAGTCTTTCCGCATTCCGTGCACTCGAAGGCTTTGCTGTTTGGTTTCATCACACGCGGCGCCTCACTATGCGAAGTTGGCTTTTCGGAATTCGATTTACGGCACGAACTCTGATGCTGCAACTTTTCTATACTCGGTAAAATAATTTCTTCGTTGCACATCGAACATTGCCACGTAGTTTCCAACATATCTACGGCTATTTTATCGCTCCATTCGTTTTCGATTAAGCTGAAACATTGTTTATCGTTAACGAGTATATAAACGTTACATTGAGATATGAATTATTGAAAATTAAACTCACCAGCTATAGGTAATATTGTTCGTCAATCGAACACCGCCCTTCGATGTGTTCGGAACACTCGAAAAATCATCTTGAAAAGGATTTGGATTTACATTTATCTCGTTTTCGCCTCTGCCGACGTAAATTGACTTAAGATCGGCCGTTAAAAGTCTCTTTACGGTGTACGGAACAGTCGTGTGCATAAATTGAATAAGATCCCTGCTGAGTTCGTATTCCATTTCTCTCGTGTCTTCATCTTCCTCGCCCGTTGGAGTTTCTTCTGCAAATCCCAAAATATATATTATACGTATGAAATTGTTATATGAATCTATTAATAATGCAGGTGAATTTAACAACAACAATAATATATTATTATTCGCGAGGAACAGTGTCCGTGTGTCCGAAATACCGACTCAGTTACCTCGAAGCTGTTTTGTCAAAAGGGAATCCCATTTTTGTCGCAATCCCGCAGCTTTCATCAGTAACGTTCCTCCGCTATCGGGTAATGGAAATTCCAGTGCTAACCACGAGTCGCATACAATCCTAAAACGGTGTTTATCAAACGATAATCAGTATTTTTTCGATTCGAATAAGAAGTCAATTCTACTTACATGGAAAATGTTGCATTCGTATCGATATCCTGAGCAAAAAGAAGCAAAGTTTGGGCTGCAGGCATACGAAGAGTGTTCACTAGATATGGTTTTGTCGTTTCGAGGAGCGATCTGAGAGTAAGAGAACTCGTTGAACTTTTTTTTTTTAAGTATTTCTTTTACAATGAAGTTAAGTATAATGTATGCTTTGGGTTCTCAAATAAAGAAACAACAGCAAACAATATGTTCTTACGAAACGATACTTGCGATTTTGCAGTCGTTTTATCGACCGGCGGTCAACGAAACCGACGAGCGGAATTATATTAAGCGGGAAACTCACAAATAAGTCAGCAATTGATGCTTCGGACTGACTGGAGCCTTCGATCTAAAACCGGGAATAGCAACGATGTCGGGTTCTTCAAGTTGCAAAATTTGCGGATGATTGCCGAAAAAGCTCATCGGATGAAGAGCGACGTACGGTTTAGCCTTCGTGTGAAATAGTTGTTCATTCATTGACTGCAAATAAAAAAAAAACGTCACGATTCACATCGAAATACAAATAGACAATATATCTACCAATAATAATTGCTATTATATACTTTGCAATAATTAAATTCGTCGGCCGACGCAAACTGCGGATACAATCCGCTGCACAATATCAATTTCAACATCGTTAGATCCTTATAACTACACGCCGTAGCGGCAGTCAACAAGTTTTGCACTTGCGACGGATCATTTCTCATGCGAAATTCAACGTCTTTGATATCTATCTCTCCGTCGTTGTGATCGTCGTCATCAAGTTGTATGTCGAATCTATCGACTTTAAGTTCTTTCCGCTTTCTGGGAGCCGTCTGCTTGTACGTTCGTTTCAATGATTTCAGTAATTTTAATTCACCGTGTCGAATCGCGCGCTCTGTACTCGTCATCGCGGCACTCGGTTGCGGTAGACTTTTCAATAAATTGCAATCCTAAAAATATATTCATTAAGTTCAGACATACTGTTTGTAAATGTATTTTAGGATAATTGAATTTGTCACTTACGCGAAGAAGTTCTTTGAATTGCGCCCTCAATTTTGTCATCTCGTAGAATCTTTGCTCCTCCAGACCTCGTCTTTTGCACCATTTTCTACTGGTGCTACCGTTGCCCCTCGATTCGTGACTACTTTCCTGCTTCACTTCCAGCCATTCTTTGTAAGCATTCAATAGCGTTATAGGATCTCCGTGATCGGATTCCAGTTTTTTTCTCGACGTCTGGAAAGTTTTGTTAATTTAGGAATTACATAGTTTCGTAACAATACGTATAGAAGCGAAACAAAGTGATTTTTTTAGTACCTCGCACTCGGTATCCTTATAAGCTCTGTTGGTAAACGGATTTTGAATACTGAGCGCAGCTGCCAAAGACAGCACGGGTTCTACTTGATGGAATATTGATCCCATTATCAACATTTTTCCGATCGTTATATCCACCGGTAGTCGGGATAACGTTTTTCCTATGCAGGTCAGTTTCTCGTTTTCCGTTAAGGCGCCCTAAGCATATTTAACTTTGTTATTACAGATTTAAACTTTTGCCGGCCAAGTAGAACGCTAATTTTGTTGGCAACAGCGTAAAACAAATCTATTTGAATCATCGAAAAAATAACAGTTCAACGTTATTTTACAGTTTTTTTTCAAAAATTTTCCCGATATTTTATAGTTGTGAATGCTTCACACATACCTTCTCAGCCAAAAATGAAATTTCACGGGAATTTCAAACACTTACCAATAGTAAGAAAATCTGAAAAACATCAGCCGTATTGAAGACATCGAGAACTTTGATTTTGCATAATAACAATGCCACAATATTATTAACAAATAAATAAATAAGGAATTTAAAAAATAGCCAGTGAAACGTTTTTTTTTTTCTTATTTCAAATGAATCATTTGAATTTTTAGAAACGATATGAATTTTTTCAGAATTTTCGTACATTTTTGAAAATCTTGTTTTTGAAATGTTTTTAATGCTATTGTTATGTTATGTGCTGTGTGTGCAGAATACCAAAAAAAAAATCAGAAATGTATTCATTTCAAAACAATTCAATTCAAAACCAAATTCATTTCAAATGAGGAAAAAGAACTTTCACTTGCTATTTCATGAACAATTTATTTATTTACTTATTTGTCAATAATTTCTTGCCATTATTATTACGCAAAATTAAGGTTCAATATCTTTAATACGTTTGATTATTTCAGATTTTTACTGTATCACGAAGTAGTGAAATTTTCATCGCATTAAACTTTTGGTTGGAAATATACGTGTAATACATCCTTAAACGGGGCCATGGAAGGTAACGATTGGTCGAAAAATTCGGACGTATATTTACGTCCTCCGTTAATGAGGCGTCGATAAATGAGTGATCGGTACATACGTGTTCTTTTAACGATAATATAGAATTTTCCACACTCTCGGAAGGCGGAGGTTCGATGAACGGAAATTTACGCGCATCCGGAAGTCCCATCGCCATCATTTGAAGTAACAACGAGTCTAGCGGTACTCTCTGTATTTCGGGTGCCGAATACTTTTCTAAACTCGTAAATTCTTCTTCTGAATAAATTCTTCAGTATCAAGAATTTTCGGAATAGAAGATTTTATTATTTGGTATCGTTGGTTAATGCGCCACAGGATTTTTTACCGATTTACGTAACGATTTTCGTAGAAAATTTTTTATTGCTTTGGTTAAATTTTTTTTTTTCGACTTTAAATTACAGCGTACCTGTAGCAAACGCCTGGTCCCGTTCTGCCGGCTCTTCCTTTTCTCTGCTCCGCGCTCGCTTTGCTTATCCAAAATTCCTTCAGTCTCTGCATTTTGCAAGTCGGATCGTAACTCATTTCTTTGACTTTTCCGCTATCGGCGACAAATCTTATACCGTCTATAGTGATCGATGTTTCCGCTATATTCGTGGAAACAATGCATTTTCTCACACCATCGGGAGGATAATCGAAGACCTAAAAACAAATATTTGATTTTTGAAAAACATTCTATTTGTGAAAAAAAAAAATAGTATTCAGGGATTTCAGTGTTAACGCGTATACCTTATCTTGTTCCGCGATAGACAAAGTACTGTGCAACGGCAGAACAATCCAATTTGCTTTCTTCTGTGCGTATTCCTTCGCGGCATCTACGACAGCCGTAATTTCACTCATTCCGCTCAGAAATACGAGTAAATCGCCTTTTTCTTCGACTGTAACGAAAAAAAAAATCAAAAATATACCACTGAAATGTACGTGAGACAAAAGTGATATAAAATCGAATGAAATGAAATCGAATCATGAAAATAAATAATTATATAATTGTTTTGCTCACTTGGGTACTTTTGGTCAATTAATTGCATAATTTGTACGTAAGGACTCGGATTGAAACGATCGGATTTATAACGCGCATCTTCAATCGTAATCGGTCTGTACGCCAATTGAATGGGATATAGCCGACCGGGTACCTAAGTATTATAATTTAAAAATTATTAATAAAATTGCACGTTCCTTTCGTAAAGTAAAATTGCAACAACAAACGGACGGGAACGTTTGCTAATTAAATGAAAATTCAACTAACTTGTATAACTCGTACGTCTTCCTGAGCGAAATAATTACTAAATAGTTGTATATTGATAGTAGCCGACATGAGAATCAACTTGATGTCCGTTCGCTGGTGAATAAGGCACTTCATAATTCCCAATAAGAAGTCACCGTGTAAATGACGTTCGTGTACTTCGTCCAGTACGACGACATCGTATTGGTTTAAACCCGAATCACCTGAAACCTATGAATAATAATATGTACCACACGATAGTATTTGCAACAATATCAACAAAAGAACGACGAGCAACAAATTCCATTTAGCGTATGAATCATTGAAATTCAATTTCGCATTTTTTATCGACTTTTGCACTCTTAACAAAATGCCTTTGCCCGAAAAATTTTAATGTTGACCAACGATTTCGGAGGATATTTTGTTATCCTTGAAGATTACTTTTTTCGTTTGTTTCATAGGTAACAAAAAACAATAAAAATTGTATCAATATTTCTAACAATAATTACTGATTCGATTTATTATGTTGTAAAGAGGTTTTTCATAAAAAAATAAAAAAATAAAAATAAATAAATAAATACATTAAGAAAATCAACTTTACCTGCCGCAGAAGTAATCCTTCCGTTATGAAAGTAATTATGGTGTCCTGATTTCTCTGTTTCTCAAATCGTATCTGATATCCAACTTCGTTACGATTTTCCGTCAATGTTTCAAAAGCGACTCTTTTGGCCAATGAGATACACGCTATACGACGCGGTTGTGTACAAGCTGAAAAAAAAAAACAAATGCATTGATATCCAATAAATTTGATTATTGTTGATTTTTTTTATTTCTTAACAGAATTGCCTACCAATTTTTCCAAAACCAGCGGAGTACAAATACTGCGGCACTTGGGTAGATTTTCCGCAACCCGTATCGCCGGCTATGATGATAACTCTTTCGTTTCTAACGGCATTAATGATTTCCTCTTTGTACTGCGCCACTGGCAAATTTGCTTGACTTTCTCTGAGTTTCTTTAATTTGTTAAATTTTTCTTTTTGTTTGAAATCGAGATACAGTACTATGACGTCTTTGAATTGACTCAATTGAACATCACTAAGTTCCCTGGTCTGCGGTACTCTGGCAAATATCTCTCCGAAGCTCAGATTTATGTCAATATTAATGCAATGAGATTTGCGATAAGTCGACGGCACACCAATGACATTTAAAGAAACGTTGGTGTTCAACGATTCATTTTTTTTTCCCAATTTCTTTTGAACCGTTTCGTATTTGTGAACGAATCGCCAAAAATCTTCGGTGTCCTGTACGAGGTTAGGATTTGCGGAAAATACTTTGCTAAATTCATACTTGTACTTGAGAAAAGAAAAATCGGCGTCGATGTAATCATCGGGGGAATGTTTTGAGGTTTGCGGCTTCGAATGTCGAATCGATTCGTCGCTTCTGCGTTGCCTATGCGTTTCGCCGTATTTTTCGTAACTCTGAGGGCGATTGTCGTCGTATCTGCGACGCTTCGTTGTGGCATAATCGCCGTGTCTGTCGTCCGCGAATTTTTTACGCGACCTCCGTCGCGAATCCATTCTTTTAATGCGAGATTCGTCGATTGACTATTGTTTACTTTCTATTAATACACGAGCGTCGCCGGGACATTGTGTTCGTTTTAAAATTTATTCCATTTGAGGTTTTGTTGTGTTAGTCACCGCGCATAACCTAAACGTCATTATTTACTACGTAGTTATTTATCACGCACATGCCAACTTGACATTTGCAAGGCGCAACTGCCTCTCGCAGTAGCCTTATAGACGAAGTTAATTAATCACCCGTCTATCTTCAGTTAAGTAGACGTAATGTTCTACGGAAAAAGATAAGACGCGATTTTTCGCACCGTACCGGATTGTTTACCCGGTGCGAATAGTGCGGATAGCATCCGTGCGTTCCCTAAATCGCATCTTTTTATTGTTTTATCTCTTGCTAATCAATTGTGATAGAGAGAGAATGATAACAATATGAATTAAGGAACGCGCGGTATACGTTCGGTCTACCGTATACGGTCCGTGGGACAGATTACTCCAGAAAAATTGTAATTATTGTAAACGCAATTTATCGAAAAAAGAAAAGTTTTTTCGACAAATACATTAACAAAAATCAGATTTTCGCTGTTTTTACATCAGTATTGTAATTATTCTAACTACTGTATCCAAGGAGAACGAAAGAAATCCGCGAATAGGTTTACAAGCATCGACCGTATTACGATCGAAACTTTCGATACTACAAAATTTGGAAGTTTGAAAACGGTTTTTCGAAATAAAAACACCTGAAAAACTAAAAAAACAATGAATTCAGTGTGAAATTGATGGAAAGACGACTTTTTTATCCCTACTAAAATCGAAGCATTATATTTCGTTAAACAATGGCAGTAGGATTAAGAACAGGTGGTTACGAAATTGCTGGAAAATATATATGTATATGTATAATCATTATATTTACAATAATCGCCTATGAAGCAGGTACATTCAATGTTTCTCCTTCCTCCTCGTTCAATTCTTGATTTTGTATTTTTTTTTTTTTTCATAAAAATACATTACTGTTATGTGCACAATAATCAATAGACTAATACTGATAAGATCTCCCGATTGAGTGATCATCGAGATCTCGCGAAAGTTTGTGTATCGGGACACCGAAGATTGAATGGCACTATGCAGCAAAAATTCATGCGTTAACGTGAGTTTATCGCTAACTGTGAAAATTATCCGATTTACGGAAATTGAAAATAATTTTCCTTCGCGAATTTCTTATTGCGATATCTCGAAAACGCAATAATTTTGGTGCGAAAGCGAAAAAAAATTTAAAAAATTTCATCCGAGACAACAAAAGATCGAGCCGAGTTTTCGGCGGCACTTTCTCAACGTCGGCTCGACCGGTGATTCGGATTTACATACACTCGCTCTCGATACACTCTCACCGGACAGTGAACCTTCTATCGAAATAGTTTCGTCGTTGCAACTTTCATGCCACGGCAAGAGATCGTGTTCTACTATATTGGTTTCTACATCATTAGATTCGTTAGACGAATAATCGCGTTTCGCCGCCGAAAATCGACGATCGACGGGATCAACGGGATCAACAGGAACTCGATGCCGTTCCGTTGAAAAATGATTTTCGTGCAAAACTATGGCGGAATCACGTTTACGATTATCGTGATTGATAAGAGTAAAAGTTTTATTATCCGCGTCCCGTATAAATTCGAAACGTTCATCGACATTCGAATAATCGCCCGTATCTATCTCATTACTAATTGCCATTTCCTCGAGCGGCAGCAAAGCGAGTTTGCAGGGATAAAGTGAAAATTCAATTTCGCACAAATCCTGCGGTGTCTCGGGTGACGCTGCATCAGCGACGTTGCTATTCGCAAATTCCATATTAGCGTGAGCCAAAATTTCTTTTTCCAAAAATATTCTCAAAGATTTTTTGCTCGATTCGATGTTCTTGAGATTCGTACGAATTCCAGTTTTCTTCAAAATCGCGCAATCGTCGAGACTTATCTTCATTTTCGGCAATTTAGCGTGACGATAATCCATCGATTTTGGACTATTGTGAGCCGAACGACGGGGCGAATAAGCGAGAAGCTTGTCGACAATTGATCTCGATGATTTAATCGAATCGGTATCGTTTGTTGAGCCTTTATGTTGTGGACTCTTCAATACTGACGGTGAATCTACTGGCGGCGACTGTCACTTGCATGACAAGAAAGACTGATCCGATTGCTTGCGATGCTGATACGTAAGTGGCGCTACCAATCTGCTGTCTTTGCTCTTGTAATGCTCGTTGAAATCGAGACGCACACTTAATAATTGAAGCGATACGTCTTCGGCTGAGGCGAGCATCAGAAGGAATTTCTTCACTCGATCCTGCAATTTATTAATTTATTTTCATTTATCAATGATTTTTTTTTAAATCGCATTTCGCAAATTTTCAAACTAAGAAATTTTTTTTTTTTTTTTTTTTTCAATTTCTTAGTATCTTTGTTAATTTTTTTTAATGCGAATTTCATAATCACCTGATATGTACGGGACAATAATTTCAACTGAATCGACAGTGTATTGAGATATTTCGTGAAAGCAGTTTGTCGCTCGACGTTCTCCGCGTCGGTACTGTTGGATCTTCCCCACTTGTTGGTTTGCTCGCTCGTCACATCAACGAACTTATCGACGTTCAAACGCGTCTCGTACTCTTGCGTTGCGCGAGCGAGAAAAGTTTCCTCGAGATTTTGGAGATCGAGAATTGGTCCGTAAACCGAACGCAGATGATCCATCAGTTCCTGAAAACGTGCGGGCGATTAGAAAAATGTTTAACTTAGAATCGTAGTAGAGAATCGTAGCAGAGAAAGAAAGAATCGTTGAGTTTTTCATTACCTGGGAATCCTCGTCCAACAAAGTTCCGTGTCTCACGGAATCGACGAAGTGATTGTGCGCAACTATTATATCGTCGAGTGAAGAAGCTTGTCGCAATTGTTTGGCGAATACATCCCACGAGCATTCGATCACCTTGAAAAATGGAAACAGTAATTTTTGTTTTAATATTTTTTTTATTCTCGTAGAATCGTCGAATATCAATGAATTTTTTTTTTACCTCAAACAAAAAGTAATACTGCATCTGATGAACCAAATGTACCATACTACTCGTTATCAGATGTATGTGATTCTGAATTGGCAGAACTTCGGGCATTTTTCGAAACATTTTTGCCGATGTCGTTTGTTGCTTCCAGATAGCCGATAGGATGGACTCCATGCGTTTGGCTCGCCACAGCGAGAAGAACACTGTTTGATATGTTTGTCGGCACGGCTCGAGAATCTGTAATGAAACGTGGAAACGTAAAAACAACCGGAAGTATCGCTGATGAATTACTGATTTTGCCATTCGATTTGCAAAAAAATGATTAATTCTTTTACTCCCAATAAATATATTTAAAATATTGTATTCCATTTTTAATCGTGGAATTTCGTATAAAATAATAGGACGATGAAAAAATGGGTTGCGATGTATTTCAATATTGAAACTGAATATATAGATTTGAGTTAATGTTTGTAACAAACGGCGCCCGCAATTTTTTGAATAGTATGTGAAATAATACTGAAAAATAATACTTAAACCAAAACCTATCGATAGAATTTAAGATATTCATTAAATATCGATTTTCTTACCGTTCCAATAGGGCCGTCGACGTTATAATCGAGAATAAAAACGTCCCAACCAGTTTCGCTTTCCGACGGCGCCAATAATCTAACGTCCAATCGTCTCTGTACATCTATGTCTTCTTGCTTCGTACAAGTTGCCCTTATAGCCGTTTCGAGGATCGATGATATGTTGTGCGGATACAGCGAGTTCGCTGGTTTGGTCAGTTCGGATCTGTAATTTTTTAAAAATCCTTCGGCGTAAGCTGCGCGATATAATACAATATAATCTTTTCTTGAAAAAACAAAAAAAACGACTTCAAGAGGGTTGAAGAGTTTCTTCGCGTTTTTTTTTTCTTTCGTAAAATGAGTCATTGAGTAAATATTTAAAATAAAAATTAATTATGGACATTTTTCCAAAGAGTATTTGCCCTTTTGAGTGAATTCTTGCGATATCGCAGACGTACATCAATCTAAAGTATCAAAAAAACTTCTCGATCGGTTTCGTGTCAATATAGATATTTTTCTTACTCGAGTAGATGCATGAGATGCTGTATAAAGTGTCCCTGTCCGAGCAACAAGTATCCCTTAATCCCCTGAAAATGATCCATCAGTTGATACTGTTTCATTAATATTTCAACGACTCGGGTGGAAGTTTCTTTGTAGGCAGCATCCATCATTGATTGCAACGGTCCATCGGGATCCATATCGAAGAACGTTTCTACTACAAAAACACAAAAAACAAACATGAAAAACGAATATAAAAAATCCATTAGTTTCCACGTTTCTGATCGAAGATGAAATCAACTGACCGTTGTACTCTTCAGGATTGTTTCTCAAATTTTCCGTACCGCGTCCTTGCAACGGTGAAAAATCTTTGCAAACTTCGCGCAAAAAATTGATACTCTTTCCGGTGCCGAGAATTTTCTTAGCTTGCGATTTACTAATAAAACTCGGTACCATCGAGTCGCGAACTTGATATTTCTCATGCCACATTCTGTCGCCACCGACGTCGGCACATGCCTCGATGAAAAATTCTTTGTACGGATCGTCAAGTTCGCCGTCGGCGATCCAACGTATCAACATATTGTACAGAGGATCGCAAACGCTTTCGAGAATTCTTTTGACGAGTTTTTTCACACCAGCGTCGCCGTGATAACTGAACTCGTACACCGCTGATGCGAGAGCCCCGCCTTTTTGATTCTGACACGCTCTCACGATACTCGCGAGCCATTTAAGCGTTTCCAGGGGATCGTAGACCCAGAGATGCAGATGGGACAACGTCACACCGTCAAAACCGAGTGGACCTTGTGACCTAACGGATTAACGACAAAATTACTAATTGCTAATATATATTTTTCTCGTTCCATCGATCTTTAACATTTAACGAGAATTTGTTTGTTTGACGCAGTGGGCAATTGTTTAAATTTTATTCTTTCAATAAAGGAATAAAATTTAACGAGCATTTTTTTTTATCTAAAGACAATTTTTTAAACTATTTACAGTTTTCCAAATAATTTCCTTTGATATTGTGGAAAAAAATACTTAATTCGCTTTTGTCATTTCTAATGTACGAGTTAAAATATTTTGTCAACGTTACTTTGTGTATCGATTAAGTTTTATAATGTTTTTATTCATTTTTTTGTAATTTTTTGCGTCGGTTGTGTATTCTAATTGCTTTTTAACGCTTCGGCAATGAACGACAATGAACGGCAATGATTTATAATGTTTTCACAATTAACATTGATAATCCTTGCCTGTTGACTTGTTCCTGCATTATGGCGATAAAACGATAGTATTCCGACAATTCTTTGTGCAAAGCAGCGACGAAACTATCGGCGACTCTGCTGGCACCAGCCATCGACATTCTTTCCAATCCGCGTCTAACGACGTTGTGCAAATAGCCCAATTCGCTGAGTCGCAATACCGCTTCTTTGTGCGATCTGTTTACGTTCGCCGTTGGATCGATTTGAAATCCATAATTTGAATCGAGTTTAAGGACCTTTCCCTCGATTCCTTGAAAGGAATATATCAAATCCTGCACCAGTACAGCTTCGGAGGTGCAACCCTCGTTGAATATTTTGCTCGCGTTTGGCGGAGCGCCGCGAAGAATTGTTTCATTCGTCGCCATCGGCACGATTTGCGCGTTGGTACAACAAGTCTGAGATGATTGACCTGCGAATGAAACAAAAAAAAATAAATAATAAACATTATTCAAGTCGAGAGAAAAATATTTCAATTGAATTTTCGCGGACGCAATGGGGGGCTTACCGCTGGTAGATGCGACCGACGAACTTAAACCGAATCGAATATCCGGAAATGAGTAAATTCTTTCTCTAAGCTGATCAGCGGATTGGCTTGTGTGCATCAGAAATATCAAAACGCTGACACGATTCTTCATAGGCTATGAAAATACGATTGAGAATTTGATAAAATTGTAAGTGTTTAACTGGAATGAATAATTCGTTGTCAAGTGGGCAACGAATGTTGGGATTACGGGAATATCGTAAAAGTCGATAACATGACTTGTCGAAAAAACACATTATTGTCGTGAAAAAATAATTTATCGTTATGGCCGATGAATTTTTTTTTGCGTACCTGAGAACTTTGAAACAAAAGTCTTTTTAATATTTTTCTAAAGTAAAAAATTAACAAACTTTTGTTTTAACTTGAAAAAAACAATTGTTATATATTGTGTAATAATAATAGTTATTATTATTGTTTAGTAATTGTTAATTCATTTAATTTAATTTATCAATTTTTCAAAAATAATAAAATAATAATCGTCATTATTATTATTAGTTTATATGTTTCACTAAATTCCAGTAAAACATGTTAAGTATCAGACAAAAATAATGCCAGGAAAGTCAAAAATATAAATTGTACAAAATGTAATTTACAGTGTTTCTTGGTAAAGTTACCTTGTCTTTCAGGTCGTTGTGCAGTTTATCGAACTCTATGGCATCTCTTGCGGATAGTTTGCTCTTTATATTACTAGCTATCGATGTTTCGTCTTCGCGAAAAGTTTCTGATCCTTGCGTTGACGATAATAATCCCAGCGGAAATCTCATGAATTTTCGTATTAATTCTGCAACAAAAAAAAATTCGATATATATAGTTGTTTGCATCGAATGCTAAACGTTTTTTTTTCAACACATTGCTAGAACTTTTAATTTATTTTTGGACAACTGAGTTGTAAAATCAATCACCCGTCATAATAAAAACTGTATGATGCAAAATTAGTGCAGAAATTTCACTGGAAAAACAAGAATTCGTCATCGCGAAAAAGAAAGACGACGCGGGAGAGTAGGAAATAAACATAAACATTGAGATAACGACAGTGAAAAATTGAATAAATAAAAAATCAACGATTGATGAGTTAAATTAGCGTATCAAAAAGAAAAGAATATGTTTAACATAACCCTACCTGGTTTCTGGTCGCCACATATCGAGATAACCATTTTCTGAACGAGGTCGCTAACCGTTTCAGCTTCGCCGACGCTCATTGTAGCTTAATAATCAATTAACGTTCGCGCAAACAACAAAAAACGTCGCAATCTATCAAATTACAAAACTCGTCCGTCTCTTCTCATTTGATACACACAAACTGACACTTGTTGTGTTTTCCTATTCCGCGCAAAAGTTTCTTTGCCCACCGTGATCCCCGAGCAATTTCACACCGTTTCACACAGAAGTAAAAAAAAAAAAAAACACAACATCTTCATGTTTCGCGAAATTACCACCGGGGATCTCTTCGGACAGTGGCGCATTCTCCCCAATTTATTCTCTCGTTTATGCTAGGTTGTGTCTTTCGTCGATCGAGTGAACAATGTTGACAATCGAATAAGCAGAGATATTGTCGCAGTAATAATATTATTTTCTCTAAAAACACATCCATTTCATACCTTAAACATTCTCGCATCAAAATAAATAAACAAGAATAACAAAGTTATCTACAAAGTGGTCGATAAAATTTCGAGAAAACAAAAATTTGCCGATAACTTTTTTTCATTCAAGTGTTATTTTTTACTTTTTTCGTTCATCGTTCGAACAATTCGTCAAAGTTTATTTGTTTTTCACGCCGCAGTTCGATAGAGAAACGCGGAATATGAGCGAAGAAAAGGAAAATCCTAACGAGATGGAAATCGACGAGGGTAACGTAGCCGCAGTTGATGCGCCGATGGAAGTCGCTCATGGGTCGGGCGACAGAAGTTCTGCAACACTTGCGAGTCCTAACAATGCTTTTCGCGTTATGGCATCATCCGGCACCGTGGGCTCTGTATCTATTAGTCTTCATCCTCTCGTCATTATGAATGTCAGTGAACATTGGACGAGACTCAGAGCGCAAGAGGGAAGCGACCAATTGGGTGCGATTCATTTTTTTTCATTCCAATTTTCAAATTTTTTATTGAAATTCAAACTAATTTATGTTTATTTAATTTTTAATTTAATTTTATTCCATTTTTTCGCAGTTTACGGAGCTCTGATCGGCAAACAAAAGGGTCGCAACATCGAGATAATGAATTCGTTTGAATTGTTGTTTTCCTGCATCGGCGATGACGTCATTATCGACAGGGATTATTACACCACTAAAGAGGAACAGTTTAAACAAGTTTTCAGTCAAATGGATTTCTTGGGATGGTATACGACCGGCGAAACTCCCAATGAGAGGGACATAAGGGTTCACAAACAGTTGTGTGAAATAAACGAATGTCCCGTGTTGATGAAGTTGGATCCGCGACCGAAAAATACCGACGTAAGTTTGAGCCGATATGCCGACTTATCGATGTCGGAAGTGGCGATGAAAAACTCATTTTTAATTCACTGATTTCTCTGTATTTTTCGTTTAAGAAGTTATTATTTTCTTATAGCACTTGAAATCGTTTTACAGTCAGAAGTTACTGGAAATACTTCTTGAGTACTTTACATGTTTTTATAGATATAGGAATACTAATGCAACTGATAAGATACACAACGAAATTTCGTTGCGGATAAACGTAGTCATTGTCGAGGAGGAAATTGTAACGTTGTTGCACAACATTTCTTCAATTTCCAATCGATTCAAAATTGTTGCTTATAGCATTATTTTCATCGCGAAATCAAACGATCGCGAAAATTAAAGTAGATATTATTTCGCGTAAATTGTTTTTGAAATTGACTCCAAAACACGTATATGTATTTCCTATAATTTCGTTTGTTACCAAATTACATTATTCATTGATTTTATCCGATAAATTCACAGTCGATACGTCCTTCCGACTCTGTGCCATAATTTTCGTTACGATTCAAATCGTGTGATGTAAATTACGTTAATTCACTTTCAGCAACTACCGGTTTCCATGTACGAGTCGGTGATAGATTTGGTATCCGGCGAAGCTACGATGTTATTCGTACCGTTAACTTATACACTTGCGACCGAAGAAGCCGAAAGAATCGGCGTCGATCACGTTGCGAGAATGTGTAGCAACGATCAAGTCGAAAGTTCTTTGGGTAATTATTTTAAGACATAATTTTTTTTTTCGTAAGTTCTTTGGGCAATTTTTTCAAGACAATTTTTTTTTAATTTAAAAAAAGTGACTACGTGAATTTTTCATCGGAGATTTTTTTTTTCACCATTTTCTGCATAATAAACTCTTATCATACCAATTTTTATATTTGTTCCGAGGTACAAAAAAAAAACTGATTTATGCGATTGGTTGATTTTTTTTTAGTGGCGGAACATCTCGTTGCACAGCACAGCGCTATCAAAATGTTGCATTCGCGAGTTAAACTCGTTCTGCGATACGTCCAGGCGGTTGAGAGCGGCGAATTGAAAGGCAATCACGAGGTTCTCCGAGCAGCTTGTTCGTTGGGTCATCGTCTACCGGTTCTCGACACTCCGAAATTTCGAGCGGATTTTTATAACGTACGTAAAACTTTTTGAAAATTAACTTTACTTCACTCTCTTTGCAAAATTATTTTCGTATTTACGGTGATTGCAATTTACCATTTTAGCAATGCAACGATTTCGGTCTCATGACGTATCTCGGAATAATTACCAAAGGTTGCAACGACATCAATCAATTCGTCAATAAATTCAACATTCTCTACGATAAACAGTGTATGGGTCGGCGTCTGAGAAGTTTCTTTTTCTGATAGTTCTGTTGTAACTCTTTCAGCTGTAATTGTTCTTTTTTTTCTTATATACCTCATGGATTTGGCGCAAATAAAATTAAGAAATATTCCCGAAAAAAATAGCGATCTATTTCTATACTTCGTTGCGCGGAGAAAAAAAAAACTAAAATTCTTTAAAAGTGTACAATTTTACATAGAAATTACTCTCTTGAGTAGTCGTGTGTGCGAAATTATATCGCAACACCAACGATTCCCGATAAATCTCAATGCTATAAGATCCATTGCGATTTTTTTTCAGTGATATTGTCCGTTCGTATCACGTCGAGAAATTTAGTTTCAATATTTCCAAAGTTCACAATTTATTATTAACTTTGCTCCAAGAAGAAAATAGCGAATAAATATCAACATCACAAAAATGTTAAACTTCCGAACGTATAACTTTTTTTTCAATGCCGTCGGGTTGAAAAAAAAATTCATTGGAATACATTAAAAATTTATTAACATTTCCTATTATATACAATTTATATTTATATATCTACATATATGTATATGGCAATAATATCTGATTTTCAAATCGGTTGTTCGCAAAGCAAACAGCGTAAGTTACGGCATCAATTGCAGACGCCATATCTCATAGTCAATGTCTCCGCCGACGAGGATTTTTCAATTGTCACCGTGAATCGCACACTGTTTGCTTTAAAAAAAACCATCGAAATGTTTCCTCCGTCAGACGTTATTTTTTTTATTTTTTTTCAATCATATGCTCGATGCTGGCAATCGAGTTGAACTCATCGAATACATTATTCACGTTTTTTTAAATGGAAGACCGCTTTACAATCCGAACAACGCCCTCTCCGTATCGTTGTTCATAGGCCGCTACTTTTATTCGATGAGACAACTCGTGTCGCGTATTAGATTTTCAAAAATTAGTCTTTCAATTACCACTTTCGCATACACGCGAACGCCCGGATTTTCTAATGGGTTTTCTTCAGTAAAAAAAAAACTGCCTATGCGAAGAAAGTGTCTACACTTTGGAAATCACTCGCTCTCAACATCTTACCTATCAATATATTAACTTTATCAATTGTATATAGTAATTTGACTTTTTTTCGTTTCATACCCTTGTTTTACAAACATTACTGTACAAAATATAGTATAGTATATTGTGCCGCGTGGTCAATTATTGCCTGTTATTTGTCGTCGCGTATCTCGGAGTTTTAACCGTCTCATTCACGTTTACACTGCAGTAATCACATTTATGCATCACCTGTACTGTAAAGAAAAATAATTGTTGCAAATCGCGTTTCAAGAATAACTCTTTCAACACGAGAAAGGAACATCACAAAAAATCATATCCCGTGAGCGATTGTTCTCACAAGTCTTCGAATTCCTCATCGAAAAACGCAAAAGCGCGCTTTTTTATTTGATTAATTAATGAAATCGTCATTTTTTTTTAATCCATTTCTCTATAAAACAAATAATATTAAAAAATAGAAATAGACGTAAATTTTATTTCAAAAATTCATGAATGAAAGGGTTAAAACGACTCCGGATATTTTTGATTCGATAAAAAAGAAAAGAAAACAGTTCACTGATATTTCTACCTGATATGCTTGAATTTTTGTGTTCATAATTGTTCGGTTTTAAACGACGTTGATTTTTTTTTTTTCTTTTTTTTTTTTTTTCACATCTTTTGATAAGCATATATGAATCGTCGCTTTCACCACGACACTTGATTACACTTTGATCTCGAGTCTCAAATGAAAAATTTCACTAAAATCTTTTCGTGTTTATGTTAAATATTTATCGCGTTGATGCGGATAAACGTTATACGGCACAACGTCCTCTGACTCAGCGGGTGTGTCATTTAAAAAAATTATTCGACGCTCGACGTCGAAAGGCTGTCTTCGATCATCGTGGCCAATACATCCACAAGAACGGACAGCATAGCGTCGGGCTAAGGACTCGGCTTATCCATACCGATCAATTCCTCAAACAGGCTGTTGCGCCCTTTGACCCTTTCCTCGATTGTGCGAACCGCGTATCTCAGCGTCGCCGCTGCCAAATCCCCGACCGACCATCGACGATCAGTCAACACTCGGCTCACCGTGTCCAGCTGCAAAAATTTTATATTATTTTCATCAATACTTCGTTTGCATACGAGAAAAAACAAAAGCAAAATCTCCTTTGCGATATGTAATTCAATTATTGAAGATTATTGAAGAATTATTGAAATTATTGAAGAATTGAGACGAAAATTATTGAAGAATTGAGACGAAATTTATTGATTGATTCGTTTCGATTGAATCGAAGAAATTATTTATTTGAAAAAAAAAAAAAAAAAAAAACGGAAGCGAACTTTTTTTTTCACAAAAACATTTTTTTTTTTTATAGATTTTGAGAATTTTTTTTTTAATTTTGTATTAAAACAAAACAAGCGTTGAATTATGAATATAACGAATTTAATTTATGAAAAAAACGGAAGACGATGTATTTTATTCGCGCTTTACCTTTGATAAGCTCGGGTTGCCGGAAGTGTAATATATCAGTCTGGGAACACCGGCCAACGAGGCAGCCAGCCATTGAATAACCAGTTTTAATTGAGGATCACCTTTCAAACGTGATCCACAGCCCCAATTACCGGTTGCGACGGGTAGTATACCGCCTCCTTGAGGACTATTGTCTCCCGGTAACTGTCGACAAATTGTTGAATAAAAATTAAAACGTCTCCGGGATATCCACCAGCGATACCGGGCAAGTCCCGATAAATGAAATTCAATTTTTTATACTTCAACTCCCATAAATAACACTTATATCCCAAATTTTTCGAGCTTACGATTCAGTATCTACGAAATATTAATTATACTTATTTATGAAATCGGTAATGAGATGAATAAAAATGAATTTTAGTGAAAATGAATAAAACTACAGTTTGCGAGATATTTTTTGCGAACCTTTTTATCGTCGAAATGGAATAGATTTCTCTTGCCGAATGTTATTAATATTTGTTTTAGAAAATCATTGATTTTTTTAATGTGCGCCGAAAGAGACTTTCGTTGAGTATACGTATTCAAGTGCCGAGCGGAATATTGTTAATCAATTGTCTTTTGCTATTATTTTTTCACGTGTGTTCGCCGTCTACTGAGCGCAAGCTGCGAATTTGTAAAAAATTAGCATCGGGATACTTGTATTTAGCGCATATTTTTAAGCACCCAGAGGAGGGGAAGAAAAGCGATACGACGAAAAAACGTTAAACTCACACCTTGCAACATCGTAAGTTATTTCCACGCACAGCAAATGCATAGTGCACAGATCTTGCTGACAAATTGGAAGATAGAACGAGAGACAGAAAGATATATTGATATTAGTTAGTAGGTACGTTTGTTCATTAAGGTGAAGAAGAATTTGAGTATAAATTTCAGTTGCTATTAAAAAAAAAAAAACTCTTTTACATGGAGCTAATAAATTTAATTCTCGATAGTTAGCAACATCTTTGTTATCTTCGCGTATTAAAAAAAAATCGATTGACACTTATTGAAAAAACTACGTGAAATCAATATTTTTTTTGTCGATTATTGTTTTTTTTTTTAATAGTTCTTCAATTGATTGATCTCTTCAATAACAACGTTTTAGTGTTTTCGTCAACAAATTAATTATTCATTTTCATTTTATTATTGATTATTTTTTTAATTCATTTTTTTTTCGTTTTCTGATCGAAATTATTCTTAGGTGACAAAATCGGAATTAAATAGTGATAAACTATTTTCGTATTCATTCGCAGTAAATACGCGTCCTTCTGATTTTATTCACGTGAGATGAGACGGAAAATAAGAAGAAAAAAAAACGTAAGAGCTGTGAATGAAGAACAACTAAAATTTATTCGCGAATGAGAGGAATGTTTTCTTCGGTAAAATTTTGGGGCATTCGGTGAAATGTATTAATTTCGTGATTTCAAACAGCACAATAACAGCCGACGCGAAAAGGGGTTAATTAAACATTTTCAGTACACAGCGGCACCTTATTTGTAATCTCCGATGTTTTTATTCCACAATCCGAATCCTCGCGGTTTCTTCTCGGATCAATTTCGCTATTTTCCGATCCTGATATTCCGTGCAATGACGTCGAAGGCAGACAGACCGTTGCTTCCTCGTCAACCAAAGTCTGCAGTACTTCGGATGTAAAAGTCACCGCCCAAAGCTTTCTACGTTGCGAATCTTTTATTTCCTTCGCGTCTATCGAAGCTTCGTTGTTGATATCTTCGCAACGAATTTCGTCTTCCAATTCGCAAACCTGCGTATCGTTTCTCTCAGAGGTCTTCCGTCGGCATAACGCGATTTTATTATTTCATCACAATATTATTATTATTATTATCGTTATTGTGCTTTTGTACATTTGTTTTTTTTTTTGTTAGGTTTCGTCTGTCTCTCATTCCATCTTTAGGACTTTTTGTTTTTAGGCTTTCCGTTCAAAAATAAAAAAATAAAATAGGAAACAAATTTCTTACCGATTGTTGCCGTTTATTTCGCTGCCGCGCTAATTCCAGACTCAAGCTTCGCACGGCCAGCGCGAGTTTATGCTTCTGTTGTACGTCGTTCGGTCCCATCAGTGGCTGAGGTTCGCCCTCCTGTACCGGAACACCGGCGAAAGATTCGCTCAATGCTCTTCGCAGCAGAGAACCCGCGAATTGCACGACCGCTCTGTCCCTCGCGTCCATCTCGCGGTTTTCGTCCGACGCTATCGGATCTTCTAGCCATTTGGATAATTGATCGTAGACTTCTTCCAATTCGGAGCAGAAATCTGATGGGTAACAAAAAAAAATCATTTCAGCAATTATTTTTACACTCTTTTAACCAATTTTTTTTTTTTTCAAGTCGTTACTCTCCCTTTTTGAAAGTATTATACACTCTCAGAGCCGAAATCTGATCGGCAACAAAAAAAAAAAAACATTTCAGCTATTATTTTTACACTCTTTCAACCAATTTTTTTTTTTTTTTTCAAGCCGTTACTCTCCTTTTTTGAAAGTATTATACATTCTCAGTGGACAAACGATGCTTCATTAATTCATGAGCGACAAAAAAAAAACATAAATTTAATTGCACCTTTTAAGAGTCCGAATCTCAGAAAAATGTTTATCACGAAAGTTCAAAGGTAATAGGAGGATAAAAAAATCTCACCTGAGCTGTACTCGGTGCTAAAACTATATTTACTGCTAGCATTGGTGTCTCTTCTCTGCAGACCGGGGGGTTGAGTTTGTCTGAATCTACCGAGCCATCGTTGTTCGGCTTCCAATGACTCTTTGAGAAAATCTTCGTCGACGGTTTCGTCGCGCAACACGAAACCCCTGGAACCTCCTCTCTTCACTCTGTCAAAAGCAATAAGAAAAAAAAAACATCGATTAATTTTTTATTCTATTTTAGAATTTTTTCGAATTCAGAACCATAAAAAGGATTTGTTTCTCAAAATCTTTTTTCATCGAAATGAAATTGTTATATATCCAAAAAAATTCTTACTTGATATCCTGATCGCCAACGTGACTTCCGGTTACGCTGATGCCAACGGCATAACTACTTT
Source organism: Buathra laborator (assembly GCA_934046635.1). Lineage (NCBI taxonomy): Eukaryota > Metazoa > Arthropoda > Insecta > Hymenoptera > Ichneumonidae > Buathra > Buathra laborator. Next base: position 16,788,786 of record OW203895.1, on the reverse strand, counting down.
CGCCAGAAGAATTTTCCGACGAACGAGAACCCGTCGCGGTGCTCTCGCGGTGCAAAGCTTCTTTGAGTCGCTGTGCGAATGTTCCACGTCTTTCCGGTGTATCCAATTGAGTACTGTAACGCCTCGTTAATTTTTGTTCTTCATCCTCTGCGATGAAAAATATATTTACAACATTTTTTTAATAATTATTCATTAAATGGAAAAAAAAGAACGCAAAGTATATTTATTCGGCATTTTTTTTGTACGCTAATTTTCTTCTTTTCGAAATCGCAACGAGTAACGAAAGGATAGAAAAACTATTGCAATTGTGCATAAAAAATTGGGCGGTTCTTCGTGATAATTTTGAACGGCACGCGGCTACGAATTTCTAACTTTTTATTAATTTTTTTTTTCGTTTACCTGGCGGATCGTCATCGATGGTATCTTTCGCGCTGTGAAAGCTCTCAGTACTTTGGCTATTGCAACTGCTATAGACGGACATCTGACCGAGGGACTTCCGGTTTACCGGTAAAACTTCGCCACTTGAGCCCAAAACGATGAATCGACTTCGGCGACTCGCTGTGCTCGTGCTTTTGACGAGTCTCGGTGGACTCTGCGATCGGATCGAACGACCGTTCGGTCGCGTGCGAACCTCACTCGGTGCTTCGGCGTCGGACGTGTCTTTCGACAAAACTGATCGAAGAACAATTCATTTAACCATTAGTACGCGCAAAATTTATACGATCGCCGATTTCATTATAATCGATTATCGAGATTATCGAGTGAATAGAGAGTAACAACAAAATCGATCGCAACTCTTGTGATTTCAACTTTTGCAGTGAGAATTATTCGACAAACCTCGTTCCCCATTTGCTTTTGACAATATCGCTTTTTCTTCAGTCTCAACCTCAGGCGAGGCGCTGCTGAAGCTCTCGCCGATGGGCGATAGTCTTCTAGCGCCGGAAATACCGTCGGGATCGGAATCCGATTTCCCCGACTCCGCTGGACTGCCCGGCGGTCGTCTCTGACGAAAACCTAAAAGGGATTTATTCATCTCGCGTAAAACATTGTCTTCTTCGAATTGCGTCAGCGGCAGTTTCGAGTAGTCCTCCGGATCCATGCAACAAACTGTTACCTATTTGGACAATAAGATATTTGAATCAATTTCGAATTTTTCGAATTATTATTCGTATATTTGTACGACTTGGAAATCATTTTTTTTTTTCCTAAATAGCAGTTTTATCTTTAGTTATTTTTTTCAGAGGACAATGAAGACGAAGACGGAGAAAAATAATGATTTTCAGTCAAATCTTTTATTTATTTTTTTGCACACTTACGGGATTTGGTTCCGCTATACTTTCGTAAATAGCTTTGTGCTTCGGATCATTTATCCGCGATACATGCCGAGCGCCTTCAACTATCAGCACTTCGTTGTCTTCTAAGGCTTCGACGGACAAAATCGCAGCAAGAATTTCGGGATGTGTCGCTATCTGAAAACAGAATCAATGCCCATATTTCGCGTTATTATTGACTCTGCATTTTTTTCATATACTAAATTGTTTTTTTTTTATTCACTAACAATCCTAAAGAACTAACAGCAGTTTCGTCAAGAAGAAATATTATTTATTTAAAATTTTTTCCATAAACCTTTAAACGATCGATTTTCGTCTAAATTCGCGTGTCTTTCACCAATTCGTTTAGTAATCAAAATTGATTGAAAAATTCTGAAAAAATTCTCGAATGAAGTTTAAAGTATATATTTTCTTTTTACAAAATTGAAAAAAATTTCAGATATTTATGACATTATTATAGAGTTATACATAAAGGATCGCAATACGCCTCGTTTCGGATCTCATGGATTTCGCGAGTTACGGCATCAAGCAACGCCACAGCTTCGATATCTAATAACTAAACCCTTATAAAACTAAACGATAGCTCAGTTTTCGCTGGCGTTATTCCGTTACATCTAAACATACTTACTTACATGTACAGTTTCTTGGGTGAGATTGTCCTCTAGTACACCGCCGCCGAATCGAGAAGTCGCGAAACAAACGTGAAGTAATCTCGATTCCGATTCTATTCTGTCCATTCGTCCACCGTGACGAATCGTCAACGGACAAAGGGGGATGCTGCTCTCGAGCCAATCCTCGATAGTCAGCCACTGCTTCGACGTCATTACCTGAAGATACATTGTCGATCTTCATAAATTCGCAATATTAATATGAATTCCAAAAAAAAAAACGGTTTGTAAATTATTAGAAATTATTATTATTATTGATCACAATAAATAATAAAAATAATAATAATTATTATTAAGATTAATTAATATTGATTTATTTTATTGATAATAATAATTAATTAATTAATTATATTTTTCATACGATAAATTCGATATTCACCTGTCGAGAAACGATCATTCGTCCGTCGAGTGCCGATTCACTTTCCAGAAAATCGAAATAGTGCAATATACTCCGCAATTTGGCTTTCTGACTGTTCCTGAAATTGAAAAAAAAAAAAATGAAAATTATAGAGAAAACTCGGCAATGAAAATAAGAACAATAGAAATATCATTAAGAACACCACGGGGCGGGAGAGGAGTGCTACGCCCACGAGTCGACCCCGCGGCAAACAGCCGGGAAAAGGTCATCGCTGTACCAAAAGGTCACGACGACTTGCATTCGTCGTGACATTTCGTTCGATATGTGTCACGGAAAAGATTGAAGATACCGGCGGTCCATAGTAGAAGGAGTGTCTATGTGGTTCACACCCGCGGTATATCGTCCATTTTTAATCATATTTTCTGTTCTTTTTTCTGCGCTCTATCGCGATTAACGCGCTTTTACGCTGAGAGTGAAAGAAAAAAGAGGTAAAAAATGATTACTGATATAAGATGAAATAGAATGGGTTGCAGCAAACCCGACGGCTGCTCAGGCAAACCTCACAATTCTCAATGATGAATTATTAATTTTTGCAAAAGGTTAAAAGTGTTTGTTGGTCGCGGAAAATGTGTCGATGGCACGCACGTTAGCGCGGCTCATGCAGTGCACAAGGTAACGTAATTACGCGTCAAGTACACGTAATATCGAGTGCATGACATCGCGATTGTATGAATAGCTGCCAGCTGCGTCTCGTCGTTCTGTATCGAAAGACCTTGGATTGTCCCACTCGACGCGCTTGGACTCGGAACGTTTTGTTAACCGGTACCAATAAGCGGGTAAACAAAAACGGAGATCTTGGGGCTGAGATGGTCGATCGTATTACTTAGATAACAGCCGGAAATTAACGTGTCCTACACCTCCGTTGACGCGTGTAGTAAACAACACGAACGACACAACGGAGACTATGAATCTTCTATTTTTATCATTATTTTCGACAAAAATGTTATTTCGGAGTTTATAATTGAATAATAAAAAGATTACATTTTTTAATTAACGGATCTTTTTTTAAACCTTTTTTTTTCGTTGCGATTTTAAAACCTCCGATGCTATTTCGATACCGGAAAGTAGTGATTTTCTTTTTTCGTCGCACTTTTGTAACATCTTAACGAATATTGAAAAAAAATCGCAAGTATGGAATGAACTATCGTTGAAAACATATAATCTATATATTTACGAAACATCCGTTTTTTTTTAAGAAATAAGTGATTTTTTTTTAGAAAATAAAAAATATTCCGGAATTTTTTTAATAATACGATAGTTTTCAAGACTATATTTCCCTCGATTTTCTATAAGCTTTGTAAGATGGAACTTTCATTTTTTTTATTGCGAAAAACTCCGTGAAAATTTGAAGAAAAAATGCACAACTTACAGATGCAGATGTTTGAAGAAATTCGTGAAGTTGAAGTCACCGAGTGTGGGATGAGTTTTCATGGTTCGCTTTGGATAGGTCGAGAAGAACGCGTTGGCGAGCAGCGACGACGCAAACCCATAACTATATTCCACGCAGTCACCTGTAGAAAAAAAAGCGAATGAATTTTTCCGAATTACAACTTCCGAGTAATAATTCCCGTTTTAATGAGCGGCATTACGAGACGTTGGGTTCAAACCGACCGCAGTCGTAATTCTTGGTGTCGCGCGTTAACGTCGTCGTATACCGAATTCCAGACATTTTTTATAGCGAAACTCGCGCGAAAAATTTTCCCCGAGTCGCGTATACGACGAAACGAGAAAAGTTTGCGAAACAGTTCCGTCGCAATAATTCTCTCACCTTGCTGCTGAAGACTGAAGTATAGGCCGTGCGGTGGTTTCGTCGACCTCAGTGCCTTCGCCCGGTCCACCATACGCGGTATTGTTTTTTTGAAAAATAACTCTCTTTCCGACTGCAAAAGATCGTTTTCCACGAATTTTGCGAGACCGACGAAAAGATCCGGATCTTGAACGTCCTCTTCCGGATCGAGACTTATGCTGAAGATCGAAAAAAAAAAAGAACAGTAATAAATGCGAATCGTTCTTATATTAATTTTTTTTTTTATAAAAACCGTTGAAAAAGCGTAAAAAAAAATGTTAATGCAAATAAAACGAATTTTTTTTACGTTTCAATAATTCTATTCGAAATACTTTTCGTCGACAACGTCATAAATAATTTTTTTTTATCGAAAAAAAAAAAAAAAAAAAAAAAAAACCAAAACCAGTAAAATTTTTTATTGCCTCTACAGTCATAAAATCACATTAAAACGATAATAAAGCAGTAAAAAAATTAGTTCGACTCGTCGAAAGGTTGTTGAATCGATACGGTTAATATCCTTAAATCATAAACTTCATGATTGGATCATCACAGTTCTCGGATGAAGATGTCGCGTCAGCGAGACAAATGAAGAAAGAGTTTCGAAGTTTGTATAGCGAAGTTTTTAGTAACGCAATAAGAGATCCCGCGGATCTAGCGACAGAGCGAGCGAAAGAAAGACAGATAGAAACCTCCAAAAATAAAGTCCTCGTTCTCGTTGTGGAGTACGAGACGTAGTAGTAGTACGAGCTAAAGTCTCGTATAAATATATATGTATATATATATGTATTTATATATATATAGAGCAATAAGTGTAAGAAAGATAGATAGACACAGAGGGAAACATCTATCGCATTTAGCAAGCAGGGGCAGCGGTACAAAGTGAAATAACTACGTGAGATCAGCGTCCGAATATAGTAACTGTTAGTAGTTACGGTCGTTACTCGACCGGCCGCACGCAAGTCTTCGCTTCATTTCGATATAGCGGTACGGAGAGAGGAGGGGATGTTTTCCGGGTTTGATATCGTTTTGTCGACACGAGCCAATCTTCGCAGGTAAGTAAGAACTCTTTTTTCACTCACTTGCACATGTCATGGAGCCTTTGCATGGCGTCGAGAAGGTCATCGGAGTTTTGCGAAGCTCCGGCGCGGTCCAGTTGCTTAACGACGGCCGGCCACCACGGCAAATCGCACGGTAACATTACCAGAGCCATAGTGTCAAAGCTTTTTTTTTCTCCGAAGCTTATGGGACCTTTCGCTGATCATTAAAAATAGACAATAATTAATCGTAAAAAAAAAAAAAAAAAAAAAAAAAAAAAAAAAAAAAAAAAAAAAAAAAAAAAAATTGCATTTGAAATAAATTTAATGGAGTACATTTTTTGTGTATTTCTAACTGAGTCTCGTTTCAAATTTTTTTTTTGCGGCGCGGAAAAAAAATCGTAAGAGAATTTTACGAAAAATTACGAGGAAAAAAATCATATTGTCCGCATGATTAATGATTTATCATTCAGTATGCTGTTAGTGCGATTCGCTGTGAGTAGTAAAACCGCGGTAATAGTCTTACATACGCGTATAGTCGTAGTAACGATCCGCTCTATGCCCCAAGTTCCACGTGGCAGTGGTAACGGTCCGATACTAGTCGGACACTTACGATCAGCTGGCAAATTGCTGTATTACGATTTACTACCCGTCCGCAATATACTTGTACAATCAAAAAAGAGTTTATCATACAAAAAAATGGAAAATTTTCCTTCGAATCGTTTGAAACAAGTTATTGCGATCGAATTCGACGATTTTTCTTATTATATCGATTCGATTTTTTCCGATATACATACGATACGATATACAACTTTATTTTTTTTATATTCTTTTATATTCTTTTAATGTAGCTATTTTGTCTTTGATTATCGATTAATTTGAGTCTTAAACATTATTTTCAGAGATTTATAACGGAGAAAGCATATCTTTTCGTAATGAAATAAGAATTTTAAATAATGATAAAAATATTAATAAATTAACAATTAGTAGATTAATTGATCGTTTCTATTTCTTTATCGCCATTTATTTATTCAATCTTTGAAAATTTTTGTTCGCTGTATTTATTTTTTTATCGATTCAGAAATCATAAAATTTAATAATAAAAAATTATCCCCGGTGCATCGCTTCGATTTCGGTAATGTTAAAAAAATCTCGTAAATATTAATTTATCAATTAAAAATCGATTTTCATAATAAAATTTTATAAATTATCAATTATTGAAAAAAAAAAAAAAACGAAAATAATCGCCCGGCGTCAATGAAGTTTTACGGCTCAAATGTTTCGACCTCATTGTGCTCGTTTCGATTTTACGTACGTTCCCCTTTAGCGACCCTACACGGGGTGACCCGATAACGAAGAACAACGACGATCGACGATGACGGCGAAACGACGCTTCGCTCAGTAGCAGCGAGTAGCACGTGCATCGCTTATAATTAGTTACTCGCTCGTTCGTCGTCATCGTCATCATCGCGGTATTCCTCGTCGCCGATATGCTTTCACCCGGAAGTGTGGTTCTGTCTTCCCGGGGAGCTCCCGGACAACGACTCCCCCCCGTTTATGTAACTCACGCGTTGCCGCTGTGATGCTGATCACCAGTTATATCCCCCCCACCATTTCACATCCCGATTCCCATTTTTCCCCACTTTCCGCTTTGAATTTACCGCTCGACACTTGTTTTCATTTATCTTTGATTACCTTTTGATTTCTTCCTTCCGTCCTATTGTCCCCGCGCGATGACGTTCGGGCGATAGTTTATCAGGATTTCAGGATATACGAAACACGACGAGAGAAGGAGTCACATCTTCGTTGATTGTGAGTTGGCTATTTTCTGCGCCGGTGGACCAGCTGGTCCGCGATCCCCCACGAGTCGATACTACTGCCCGAAGCTTCGGCTTCCTCTTCCAATGCCGTCGTCGCTGCTGCCGCTGTTACACACGGGGTCGTTGATTCGTTACGGCTTGAACGCCGCATATTCGTGGGGATCCCGACCGCGTTCTCAGCGTAGACTTTGTTCGAAGCTCTCTTTGCTATCGTCGCGATACCGATACTACTACTAATCGTACCGTTAATTCTACTACTACTTCGTCTTGCTTCTCTTCTTCTGTTTTCAACGTTCCCCTTGACAACGAGACGGCAGCATCGCTTTCACGGACCATTATCTTTTCTCCTGGCAAAACACCTTGCGGAACTTGACCCTAATGTTTATCAACGCGACACGTTTAGAGTTTCGAACAATTTCCCCGAACGACCGATTATTTATTTCGCGTTTTTTTTTTATTGTTTCCGCGAAATTTCGTTGATGGAAGATATATTCTTTATTTATGTGTATGTCGTTTGTTTTTATCGTAATGCTCGTGATTTTACGAGTGCTTCAACGATACGCTCAGAACCCAACGCGCGGAGAGAGCGACCCGTCGGTGCGTCGCCGCGACGGTGTATAGCATTCTGCCCGTTCCCATTCTGTCTGTAGATTCATGTTTTTAGTTCGTGGAGGTACCGCTCACCCATCGACGGCCGCTACTCGGCGTAACGCTTTCCTCTATTTATAGACCACGGCGCCGGCGCCTTGACAACCCCTATATAGAATTTCGGAAGGTATGCATGATACGCTTTGGGGATTTACTGCACAGAGTCTGTTTTTTTTTTTTTTTTTTCGTCTTTTACATAATGGTAATGATAAAAGGAAAAAAAATTGTATTCGAGAGTTTTTTCAGGTTTAATTCTTTATTGAAAATATGATAACAATCGCCATGTCGATGAAACTTTCTCGAGTCAAACATCGATCTCGCGAAACTCGCGTATAACCGAAGAATACAAATACCTATAGAAGAGTTATTCGTATAACCCGCTTGACGGACAAATTGGGGTGTTAGAACAACGAGCTTATACCCCGGTGGCGAGATGTCGTTAGCGAATTGTTAAACTTGTCTTTCGATTGTTGCTTTTTACGTACAGCGCACACTGCCGATTCGATGAATTCCTTTTTTTTTTTACATTTCCTTAAAAATTTTTAGAATATTTCCAGAATAGTTTCGCGATAGTTAGGGACATTTAAAAATAGTAAAAATCGTTGAAATTATCAATTAATAATGTATAATTTTTAGGCGTTAATACGAAATATACAATTGACGCATCACAGGACTCTCGCGGCTGGAAGACCGCTAAAGAGAGACAAAGATTTTTTAATATTTATGATGGAGAACATGAAAACACGTAGGAAAGTGTAAATTTAAGGGGAAATAACGAGTTATGAAAATATAAAAATTAAGGGGAGAAAATACACGAAATCAACGATATTTAAGGGGAAAGAAAAATGTATGAAAATTACGTAATTTAAGGGGAAGAAATGTTAATACCAATGAAGAAACTTAGGGATTTTTCAGGATTTTCTCAGGAGAAAAAAATTTAAGGATACTTTCAGGATTTTCGTTATTTTCCCGAACTACTGGACACCATTCGTTAGATTTCTGAGGAACGTCAGCAGAAATTTTCTACAAATTCCCCACAAAAATGCTAAAAAAACCGGAAAAAAAAAAAAAAAAAATTGCGGCAATTAATTCCGCGTACATCAACCAAATACGTGTAAAGACCTTTTATTCGTTTTCCGATCGTATTTATACTTTCATCGTACAGCAAAATCGCAAATTCACGGCCTATACGTTGACATTATTGCTGAATGTGACTTGACTCGGCCGATGCGGAATCGTAACGTGATTGCCGGGTAAATCGTCGCTGTAATTCTCCGAACCTACGAATGCCCTGTTGTCGTAGCTATACATATTTTCGGACGACGGCGTGTGATTTAGATTGCTGGCGCGTACGCTGCTGGGACTGTTGTAAGGGTTGTCGGTGTCGTTTCGCGACAAGTGCGATCGTCTTCGATCGGCTACGACGGTCGTGCGCCGCTGTTCGAACGCCTCCACAACTCTGCGGGGCATTCGCGTTGACATCAGTCGAGAAATGTCTGAAAATTGATGAAAAAAAAAAAAATTAATTTACTCCAAAAAATTATACGAATTTGTAAAAAAAAAAAAAACGAAAATTATAATTCAACATTATGGATTTAGAAACATAAATGACGATTTTTATTTGGTGAATGCGATAAAAATGCAAAATATTGTGATATAAAGAAAAAAAAGTCTCTGTTCGCGAATTAAAAGCGAATGCACCCTATTTAAGGAAACAAAAAAAAAACGTTAGGATAATTGATTAGAACGCATACCGGAATTTGGATCGTTTAGATTCCGACGAAACAGAGTATCCAAACTCGAGGGTTGAACCCTTCTATCCTGCGCCTCGACTAATTCCCGAACGGTTTTTCGTTTACCCGGAGGCACTGCGCTCGTCCGTCGAGCGAAAACGGAGCCTACGTGATTTTCCACGACGCACTGCAAATTATTGGCAACATTCTCGGCGTGTTTTTCAAGATCATCGTCACCGGTTGGATCCACAGGCTGAAAGAAATCAACTATGCGGATTTATACAATTTGCAATAAAGCGGTTTTACATTTTTTTTTCAATGCACCAAATACTGTGAATAATAATTCACCCACTTTGCAGCAGCTAAACCAATCCACACTTGTTTTTGCGAGAACGTGAGTGAAAGTTTCGAAACGATGAAACAACATTGCGATGAATTGAACTCCGAGAATAACGACGAAACCGACGATGAAGAGACATCCGAGCGGCTCGAGCTTCAAATACTCCTTACCGAGGTGCACCTAAAGTTTTTATAATCAAAATTTAATCATTTCTTTACAATATTCTGTCGGTAAGAACAATCCTTTTGTTTTTTTTGTTTTTTTCCTTTCGAAAATTTAATTCACCTGCTTGGTTGAGGCGACGAACGTCATATTGTACTTTGCACCGAGCGGCCATCGGAGATGCAAAGTATCCTTGTTGAGTTGCATGAGAAAAACTATCAGAACGAACAGAGCATTCAGCATGAAAAATTTGAAGAGATACTCGTCTCGCAAATTTTTCAAAGCTTCGGCCGTTTTTTCCTACATGAAGAAAAAAAAATGTAATTTTGCGTGTCGTTTTTATTTGATAGAATGTGTTAAGAATCATAGATATCATCGAACAGCGCTGACGGAAATTCGTGACAACGAAACTTAATTTTCAATTTTTTAAAAATAATTTATATTGCGGCCGAATTTTTTTTAAATAAAAAAAAAACATTAAAAAAATTAATAAAGAAATTTGGATGTAATTTACCAATTCTTTTTTATCTTCTTCGATGGGATGCAGATATTTTTCGATGAGTCGCTCCCAGAAGGTTTCTTCTTCGCGTGTTAGAAATTCCACGCCGAATTTTCGTAGCCTCTCGTCCTGTAGCCAATGTGGCGACACGAGAAAATTTCCCGTATCGCGCGTCGAGCCATTGGCATAAATGTCCGATTCGGTTTCCGGTTCGGAAACCTCGTCGGCATGTTTTTCGTCATCGTAATCATCGGTATATTCCTCGGTATCGCTCTGCGTAACGGATTCCCTCGACGGATCGATTTCAACGAAATCTTTCGTTCTAACGGAAAATTTGTCGTTCCGACGATTCATCTGAGTTTCGTTTCCATCGGCGTTTCTGGAGTTACAATTAATTTAATTGATTTTAAGTAAGTGGACAATTAATTTCATTGATTTTAAGCAATTATTCTCGCAATCAATGATAAATATATCGATAAAGCGACTCTGTCGCGATTACAGACTTCTCCATGGCATCGAGACGCGCGCTAATGCGATCCAATGACTCCGAAATATTCTCCAATTTTTTTTCCTCCTCCGAGACAGTGTTTTGTGTGCACAGCATGCATCTGAAGAGTCCGGCTAAAGAAAATTCGACGGAACCTCGTCCTTTGCCGGTTGTGTTATTGGAATCATTTTTTACGGCGGGTTTCTCGTTTCGCGGTCGAGTTCCGTCCTTTTTTGCTTCAGCTTCCTATAATAATGCCGTAATACAATTTAAATAAATGCAGAATATCATGCAAAAAAAAAATAAATAAAAACACTTCTTTAAGATGATATAAATTTAAGAAAATTAAAAATGTTATTGATGATGTTATAAAATTTTGTCCGCTTCACGATCGTTACCGTTGGTGTTGCCGCGGAATCTCTTGTACCCCAAGTCACGTTGTTCACGTTGAATAACGCAAAAATGATGAGCAACAGATACATAGACGGAACAGTGACGTAGTAGATAAGACCGCATAGAAGACACGCCCATTCCTGTGGATGCAGCAGTCCGGCAATTACCAGTTGACCAGCGACCACGAAGAATAACATTGTACTCGGCGCGACCCACCCGTCTTCCGTTATTTGGATCATTATACCGACCAAAACGACGATCATCACCAACCCGTAAAAAGCTGATATAATACCGGCGACTATCAGCTATAAAATTCGTAAAAAAATCGATTAGTTGTTAAGTGACTTAAAAAAACAACTGAAACACCAGATATTCAATAATAACGGTACTCTGGCAAGAAAAAAAAAAAAACCCAAAATCCATGAAAGCTTCAAAATGCCTACTGAATTACCGATTATGGTACAGACGATGAAAATTTTCATTATTATATTATTATTATTTAAATACCAGAAAATCGATTTCGAAATTTAAAAAAATTTAGATTTTGAAGTACGAAGTAAGATTTTCTCACTTGTATGTTCGCTTTGCAAACGAAACAGACGATAACGAATATGGCAATCGGAAGTAAATTGTAACCGAAACTACTCCAATTATCGATCCGAAAAGCTGTGACGAAAGCTCCGACGAGCATAAGAAAAATAGTTCCGGGTCCAAGCACCGTACTTCCTGAAAATAAACGTCTTGTTTACGTTTTACCCCAATATACTTATCGGAAAACGCAAAAAACAACGTATATTTACCCATCAAAACCCACTGATAAGCGATGTACAACCAGGAAATATGAACATTTTCCTTTCTCGTTTCTTTCGAAGTCGCTAATAAATCGAAGATATTCGCTATTGTCGATGGAATCCATCGTCTTCGTTGATTGTAAAATTCATTGAAAGTCTCCGGCGCGTGAGTGTAAGAATCACTTGCGGCCGAATACTCCACCTGATTATTAATACATAATTTAGTAATAATTTTAATGTATACGGAAACTCGATTAACCCCTCACGTACGGGAGACCTTTTGCCGGCCAAGTAAAACGCTAATTTCGTTTGATCGTAACAACAATACGCGTAAAACAAATCTGTTTGAACGATAAAGAAAACAACAATTCCAAGTTATTTTATTATTTTTTTCAGCATTTTTTTCGCGATTTTTTAGAGATAAAGGGGGCAATTGAAAGCAACGACTGGTCGAAGAAATCGGACGGATATTTACGTCCTCTGTACGCGAGGGGTTAAAATCGAGGTGAAAAAACGCGAAATAAAAGGGAATATATTTTTAACAATACTAACGCGATAACCAACTTGAAGAATCAGAGTGCACAGCCACCGATCTTCGCCCTGATCGTACTGAACGTAGTGCCGCGGCTGAGTCGACTGTATAGCGTATTTTCTCATTACGTTGTGTTCCATAAGTGCCTTCGCCCTGAAGAGGGAAAAGCATCCGGGACTGCAGAGCACACTACCGATCGTATGCTCCGTAGATTTTTGCAACCAATGACCAATAGCGTATTCGAACTTTTGGAACCACACCATCGGCCCTTCGCGTATGAAATTTAGTATTTTTTTTCGTATCAGTAATAATTACGTTAAAAAATAATTACGCCCTTCGCGTATAAAATTTAGTCATTTTTTTCATATCAGTAATAATTACGTTAAAAAATAATTACGCCCTTCGCGTATGAAATTTAGTAATTTTTTTCATGTCAGTAATAATTACGTTAAAAAATAATTAAAAATAATTTTTTTTTACAAATCATCATAATTTATCAGATTTTTTTTTCTCAATCGTATTTCATTCGCTTCAAAATTGCAGTAATTGTCTTTTCGATCGACAAAGAAATGGCAATGGCTGATTTTTCACATCAGTAATAATTGTGTCCGATAATAATAATTAATAGAAATATTCATCATAATCAGTTTTTTCTCAGTCGTATTTCGGTCGCTTCGAAATTACATTATTTGTCTTTTTGATTAACAATCAAATAGCGATATTTGAAAATAATTACCTGTGCCCATCGGATGAATTCGACCGCATGCAGCACCTAAATCTTTGTCCCTTTTCATCAGATCAACGAGTACTTTCACTGCGGATGGACGAAAATCAATATCGCCGTCCAGTGTCAGCAGATACGTGTTTTCCGCTATTATTTCTTTTCTTTCGCGGGTGATCGGTCGGTCCATTAGACGATATCCCAGAAGATAGTACATATACATTACCTGCATTAAAAGTCGTTCGATCATTCTTATCGTATCTATCAATGGATTATTTTACAATGGAAACATTTTTATTGTCCAATAAATTATTTATATTCATCGCTTGGAATTTTTTTGCGAATTATAATTTCTTTTCAGCAAAGTCGATGCTCCGAAAATAAAAAAAAAAGAATTGCTTGCCATTTTTGCCATTTATTTTAACCGGCAATTATCTTGCAAAGATTATTAAAAAAATTGTTATTAAAAAAAAAATCATTGAAATCCACTAATTATTCTAATAATGATAATTCTACGATAAAAAAATTATTGTGTTTAACGAAAACTCGATTCGCTTCAATTTCTCAATTATTTTGGAAACGATTAACTGACTTTATGGCTGAAAAAAAAATCCATTAATTGCCACTAATATTCCCGAAATCGAAATTTATTTAACTTTTTTTTTTCATTCTGCTGATAGTTCTGCTCCACGAATGCACTAACCTGACTCCATCGTTTTCTGTGTCGTATTTTATTTTTATCCTTTAGATGAACGACGAGTCTTGTTTTTCCGGGTAACGTCCACTCCAATCGACCGCCGTACGGTGCGGGATACTTCATTGGTGCGTCAACTTTCAAGTGAACTCTTTCGATCGCTTTTCTCATCGTAGTTATCAGCGATATCACGTAATCGTTAACAACCGTCTCGTTCTCGTCGTGTTTGCAACTTTTCGCGCATCCATGCATACAACGAAACGCATCGTCAAGAAATACGTGCGCTTCGTGAATCGAAGTGTAATTCAAAAAGAAGAAAAATCAATAATTCTTTCGTTATTCATTTTTTTTTTTTCATCGGAAGGTTTTTTTTCTGCGGCTTCACATGGGAAGAATAATTTCGTTAAACTCACTTTCAAGTTCGTAATATTTCTTCATGTAAAGATTGTAATATCCCTGAGTAAAACGCCTGGAGCTTTGATCGGTGTCGAGTCTCATTATACTTCCGACAAATTCGCTCATCTCCTCCTCATTCTCATGCCACATTGTCGCACACGCGATTATTCGCGTTACTCGATCGCTCTCCTGACTCGCTGACAATCCGATGTCGGACTGTCGAGTGGAATACGTTGGCTCGATTGGGATTTCTTCTTCAGGTGCCATCGGCTGAGAAAAAAATAAAAAAAAAAAAAACATTAACTCAAAAAATGGAAATGCATACTGCGAAAAAATATGTTAACTCAACTAAATCGGCGTTAATTGTCCTCCAAACAAATTGATTGGTACGCAACAAATTTCGGTTGCCGCAAATAAATTTTTGTGGCCATTCGGTAATAATTATTCCAGAAATTAATTATTTGGCTAATTATTTACTAACGAAAAATTTGTTTGAACGATAAGAAACGCCGATTTTGGCGACTCGATAAAATAAAAAAAAAATAGATATTCGTTGGGAGTACCGTACCTCCGAATTCGCACCGTCGTTCGATGTTTCGTCGATTTTTCTATTAAGCGCCATCGACTGATCTATAATCAACGAATCGTAAGTCGGCACGAGAAATATGTGTTCGGTGGCCGCGAGACGTTCGGAATGTCGCGACCAAATATGCATAGTTATCCACGATTGGGACGGCAGAGTCATCAGCCAAATCCATGGATACCAATCATTCAAAAAATCAGCCAGTGAATTGATATTCGTTGGAATATTGAAGAACGCATAGTCGGGAATGAAACCGTGAAATATGCAAGGCTCGCGGTCCCTTAGAGCGCAAAAGACAACGATCGTTATAATCGTCGCTGGTACCGTCAGTGTTATTGGCAAAGCGAAGCCGTATCCTTGCATCAGTGCTCTGTACGCGAATTTACCTAATTACGAAAATAATCGATAATTATTAAAAACCATCGATAATAATAATAATTGATTAATATTTATTATTAAAAATTATTCATTTATATTTGTTATTAATAATAATTATGTAATATATTTTAATAAATATTTCGCCGTTTATTTTTTTAAATATTGCGATTAATTTGTATATTTACCCGACGAATAGGTGACGAAAGACGACACGGCATGAATGGCAAAAACAATCAGTGGCAAATAATACGAATCAACTGTAATATATTGGGCGTAATCTTCGACGAGCTCGTCGAGCGCCGGCGGTGCGATAGTTGAATCAACGAGGATAACGTTGTGCTGACCACCGAGAATATTTGCATCGAAAAAACTCGCGGGATCCATACCCTTGCAGTAGGCTATCAAGATAAAACTTCCGAGAAAAACTAATATTCTGCAGACGGCGGTGCATCCTTGCGTCGTGCCTTTAGATATCTGTAGTCTTTCCTTAATCACCGATAAGTATCGGATGCACGCTGAGGAATGTAATTGATTAGATTTTGAAAAAAAAAGAAAATCTATGTACATATTTCTCGAAGATTTTTATTTCGATTTGAAATTTCTTTATTATTTAGATGTTTTTCCGTTATTTTTTTTTTGAAAACATAATTATAATTCGTTTTTTCGATGTATTTTATGCGATGAAAATATTGTAAAATTGTAAGATTTACCATTGTTACTGTTAGAAGATACGTAATTACTCCACCATCGGCACGAAGTCAATATCAATGCTAAAGACAAAAACCACTGCGACGATGACGTCATCATTTCGCGACCATCCGGCAATACCGAGACAAGAATTCCGACTACTTGAGCTCCGAATGCCGCTGTTCTTCCGACAAGAATGAGAAACGAACTTCTCGAATTGTACCATTGCTTGTTTTGCGAAAACAAATCTATCGTACAAAATAAATGCAAAATTTGAAATAAACGATCGATTGAATAGTGATAAAAAAAAAAAAAAATCGAATAGTACATTTTTTGAAGTACAATTATTATACCGATGTTATTAAATTTTTTAAAAATTCTCAAATAGAAAGATCTCTTGAATATCGATAAGAAAGGATTGCAGATGATGAATCACACAATAGTTTTCATGAATCATATATAATCCATATATATATATATAGATTATAGTCATTTTTATTACCTTGAACATTAGTCTCTTGAAGATAAAACGTAACGTTTGAATTTTCTCGAATTTTAGAGTCACAAATACTCAAAAACGATTAAGTAAGAAAATAATGTTAGAAACTTGAAAAAATTTAAAATTAAATGAAATAATTAAATATTAAGTAATTACTTCAAATAATAATAATATATTATTATTATTATATTGTTACGATTATTTATCATTTATTTATATTAAAATCGAAAGTTTTTTTTTTTTTTACCGAGTAACGCCGGTACCACGCAGGTGCAGCTGCTGACGATAACAGCATATATCGAATTAAGTTCTGGAATAACTAGTAGAAAAAGCAATGCCAATCCAGCTGCGTGCAGACCGTCGATAGCGAGCAAAATTATGAAGTCCATCGGTTTCGGCCATATTGTGTTTTTAAAGAAGAAATGATATATCGCATTTAGACAACCAATCAGTTCGGGAAACACGAACGACAACACTATGCACCAGTACCACAAAATTCGAGATTCTTCCGGCACCACTGCCGACAGTGATTTACCGCTCGGTCTCTCGGCTGCGAATGAAACGAGAAAAACATTAAATCGCTCGAATTTTCAATATAAACGAAATAATTCTCAATATTTCAATCTTTTTTTTTGTACTTTGATGAGGAGAAGTTGTACTCAATATTTTATTTTATTACAATTTTTTAACTGTCGGGACGTTTGCTTTATTTTGATGAAATATGCGATCGTTATTTCGGAGTATTTTTTTTTTTTTTTTTTTTTTTTTTTTTTTTTTTTTTTTCATTCTTCTTGAGCCGAAATTCTAGAGGAAGAGAATTACAACATTCGATATGTTAAGTAGTGATTAATAAAATCATATTACCGAATTCGTTGTAATCGCAGTAGGATACCGTTCTGTTATCGTTTAACTGGGACGCTGCGAATACTATTGTTAGTTTCGCAATAATTCCTCCGCAAAAAACGAGAATGAAGAGAACAGTGTAAGTCAAAAGTTTCACCAATTTCACGAGATTATCGATAAAACCTGTGTCCGCTCTCGATCCCGTTTTCAGCCTCAATGGAAAATATTTGAAAACGTCCCATCCCTCTACTTCCTCCTCGACTCTGAGTAGTAATAAAACTCAATGTCAATTCGACGTCGAAATTTTTTTATTCTCGATACGGTAGACAATATTTTTTTACTATACAGAAACCAAACGCGACTCACAAAATATTGTGTTTTTTTTACTCTCGAAATAAAGAGACTGAAAAGTGATTGTATCTCGAAATTTTTTACGTAATAATTTCGCTGTGAGTTCCAAAAATTTTTTCCATTTTGGACATAAAAATTACGAAATTGTTTTCATCGAAGTTATAAATTTGTTGATTGATGGTAAAGCGTTTTTTTTTCGAAATTCCAACGTAAGTGTGTTTTCATTATAATTAACGATTTATGGATAAAAAATTCTAATATGGATAATTAATTTTGAAGCGAATTATTTTTCACGATTTTTTATTACAATTTTAGGTACGTTTATGGCGAAATATAAATTCATTGGATTGTAGAGTGACATCGACAGTGATAAATCATTGTGAAACAATAGATCGAGGAAATGAATGTTTTACAACGAACGCGTTTTATCGTAGTGATTTATTGTTGTAAATGTTTATAAAATCATCGATTACCAAAAATATTTTACGTACCCGTGATCTTCGTCTTGTTCATCGTCATCGAGAAAATCACTTCGATAATCTGGCAGATAACTCATCCGAGCGTTATGCTCGGGTATTCGTGACATTCTTGAGCGGCGAAATCACTTTTATTCCATTCTTAAACACTGAACACCAAAAAAAAAAAAAACAGTTTCCACCGGAGGTGTCAGGAAGGAACTACGATACGTTCTCAACACGCGCGGCCGATAGGAGTTTTTCTTATCATGATAAAATCGATAAGATTCGGAAATCTATTTGCTACATGTGGACGAAGGTATTTTCATCGCTACATGCAGGGAATAGTTACCTCCGTCGATTGATTTTTTCGTTTTTATAAATGTCATATGCACGCGCTATGCGTCGACTTTCGCGGCGGTTATTACAGTCACTATAGATTTGTCTGTATCGTAAATAAACTTGTAGAAATTATTTTAACCGTCGGCACTGTTATCACGGTCACTTGGTCGCAATGAATTGGTTTAATGGAAAAAATAAAACGGAAATGGCGAAAGAGTCACAAGCGAACATCGGTGTTGTCAGCTGGCAAGCGGTTGATAAGTAACTACAATAAAAGTCGTCGATGTTCCGAGTACATATCGCTCCAAATTGATTATGGCCTTTCGATATCTATGCTATAAAGTACCGCGACGATACATATCCATTGTTCATGGATTGATTCACTGATAAAGAACCGACGATAATGAGACAGGGAATCCTCGATCGTTGGACATGCCGCGAGCGGTGTATCATTACTAAGCTCTGATCTCATGTTCAATCGACGCGGGGAGCCGCCGCGTATCGGAAAAAATTTGCGCGTACATCGAACATCGGGAATTTCATTTTTTCTTTATTAACGACCGTTGTATGACGCTACAATTGAAACTTGGAAGTACGATTCGAAGTATGATAACGGTTAGCAAAATTAACTGAATTGTAGACTCGCAAAAGTACACGAAAAATGGTGACTTCAATTGGTTCCTACGGACAGGGAGGGGAGAGGAGGCTTTGTAAAAGAAGATAATTTACTACATTTATATTTTTCCATACCCTATTCATACACTCAGGATATTATTCACAATTAGCACTCAAGTTTTTATTTAAAAAAATGGGTATTAGTTTATTTTCTATCGGAATAAAAAACGGGTATTATCGAAAATCCTATAATACTACATGGCGGGATTCTCATTGGTTGATGTGAGAGTGGAGGGGATAATATTTGTAATAATGTATAACTGGATCTTTATTGTTTTCTTTTACATCTCATAATACATATAATGCTATAATGCTATAACATGCTTCGTATATAAACATATATGAAGACCGTCATTGAATAAAAAAAATAACTAGTTTTCTTTACGAATTCGTATCGAATAAGTATTGAAAACATTTTAACACGATACACCAGTTGTGTTACGGACATCTTTGCTGCAATTTAATATTCTCACGGAATAGAAGTGTTCAATAGGTCGCAGCTACAATTGAAAAATATGTGGAATTTACGCTGGATGATTAATTTATTGATACAGTAAGAATTTAGCTTTATTATATTATTTACCTGTTCCAAGTTCAAGGCATAAGCAATACAGACGATTTTTATTGGTTAGCAAAAGTGTGGAGGGGATAAAAATTGCCGAAGTCCCAAATTCGAGGCATAGCGACTTTCATTGGTTGTCGACCGCGTGGTGGGGATAGCTTTACGAAAAGTATATAATAGCCCCTGCAGAGCTGTCTAAACTATCATTTCGCTTCTGAGATTTCAGTCGTGTGTTTATTTTATTAATTCAACAAAATGACTGGTCGCGGAAAGGGTGGAAAAGGTTTGGGAAAAGGAGGAGCTAAACGTCATAGAAAAGTTCTGCGTGACAACATCCAGGGAATCACGAAACCGGCAATTCGTCGTCTCGCTCGTCGTGGTGGAGTCAAACGTATATCTGGTCTGATTTACGAAGAAACTCGTGGAGTTCTCAAGGTCTTCCTTGAAAATGTTATCCGCGATGCTGTAACCTACACCGAGCACGCCAAGAGGAAGACCGTCACGGCAATGGATGTCGTCTACGCTTTGAAACGCCAGGGACGTACTCTCTACGGATTTGGCGGTTAAGTTTCACCTCTGTGGAACATTCGAGTTCCGCAACAAAAAAACGGCCCTTTTCAGGGCCAACAATAATTTATAACGTAATATAACTTTGATCGCAAAAAATCGCCAATAAATAAATTATTTCTATCAATATCATTCAATCTTTTCGGCCGAAAACGAAAAAATGAAACAAGTAACGATCATTTAACCTCAATTTCTCCGTATTTGCCCACCTCGCTTTGTACCGATTAACCAATACACGAAAAAAATTGGTTAAGTAAAGACATTTCTGCGCTTTTGGTACAACCTTTGCATGCAAAGTACTTAATGGTTCAAATCATTGATTAAATTTCGTCTGCAGCGGACCTCTTATATGTTCCGCGCGAAGCGCGGCTTAGTGTCATTTTTCGTGATATTGACGAATGGTCAGAATGTCGTTGATACTTTTTCGAGTTTTACAAATGAAAAATATGTGAATCTCTAACATTGCACCAAGCATCATAGTTTTTACGATTTACTCGTCGTATTTATCTCATCTCGGCGTATCCAAACAGTGAAATTTCGTTCGATTTTCGTCTCGTTTAGAGGTTATGAACGGATATGTTGGAAATAACGCGGTTAACTCCGCGAATATGTTCCGTGGAAAAAATAATGATTGAAACAATACGACATAAATACTACAGCAAAGGTGAGATAATACACAGATTAATGAAAGAGCAGAAACAATGTTTCGGGGCGCTTCTCGAGACTAAATCACAGAAAACAAAGCGACTAAAACTCGAAAAGAAAGGTCGCATGGCTCCTAAGATCGCAGAGTCGAACGTCGATTCGGAATTATCGTGGATGCTGAAAAATTCAAATCTTCGATACGTTAAAATTCACTCCAGTCCCGTCGTAAAGTCATCCATTATCGTTCCGATACCCGAAAAAGTTGTTTTGGTAAAAACAACAAAACACGAACAAGCGAGTATCGACGCTGCGGAAGGTGTTCTCTCGACATTACAAAAGGGAACGCGTCCATCGAAAATCGATAAAAAAATAACGAAAACTCATGCCTTGGTGCAAAAAAGGATTATTCAAAGGACTTCCGCCGTTTCTAAATTAGAAAATGTGAATGAAAATTCCGAAGCAACGATAATCTCACAGCCTGACGATGTAAAAAAAAACTTAGACAAAAATCCACTGTACTATGAAGAAGAGGAAAACTTTCCTAATATCTGGAACAGCAAACAAATCCTTTCGATATCGAGAACAGCGGAAGAAGAGTACTCGCTGTATCCCAGCGTAACAAGAATACTTAACGCCACTATGTCTGACGAAGCTAAAAAGATCTTGGAAAGGTGGATGGCGAAAATGATCCAAAAACTTGGACAAGAGGGTTTTGATGAATACAAGACAGGTAATAAAATGTTAACGGAGACAAAATTCGAAAAAAAAAAAAAAAAAAAAAAAAAAAAAAAAAAAAAAAATTGAGAAAAAAAATGTATGACGCTGATATTTTGGTCCGAAAGATATAATAAATGAATAATAATTAATTATGGAATTAGTAATAAATTAAACGATGAATTATTATTTGATAATTCATTTAATATTTAATAAATTAAAAAATATATAGTAATAAAATTAATAAATATTAATTAATTGTTTTTTACAGATCTACTCGAGAACGGAAAAATGTTGCATTCAGCGATCGATATGACGCTTAGAAAAAAATCGGTAGAAGTACCGCTGAACCTAAAAACCTGTTATGATAGCATGAAAAGCGTATTGAAGGAAATAAAAAACGTGAGGGCTATCGAGTCGCACGTTGTTCATCGGGATCTTCGTTATCGAGGTGTTGTTGACTGTGTCGCCTCGTATCAGTAAGTTAGAGTCCTTTCTTACCGACTGTACGGATCGTCGATATTGTAGAGATTTGGTTTAAGAAATTTATCAAAATTTCGTCAGATGTCATTGACTGCACGATTAAAATTTATGCACTATTTTTCAAAATGTTTTTTTAAATTGATTACATTTTTTTTATTGCTTAATAATTTTTGTTAACGAGAATCCGTTGATTCATTCCTTAAAACATTTTTTATTACCGCATTTCTCGAATTTTAAATCTCCAATTCACGTTCATTTTGTCGAAAATTTTGAAAAATTGAGATAAAAATAAATTTTCCAAAGTTATTAGTCAAATTGATTAATAATCTTTATTAACAATAGTTCGTTAGCTAATTCACGAAATGCACAAAACACAACGTATTTCTCGAATTTAAAAGTTCCGATTCCGATCGCCGATATTCGTTAAGCATTGCAATTCTCACGATCAGTTAACATTTAACAAAATTGAGAATATTGTTTTCTATTTTCAAACGGTGAAAAAAAAAAAAAAAAATTAACTATCACGTAGCGCAGATATTTAGAAGATCGTTTGTTTCAGAGGAAATATTTGTGTCATTGATTGGAAGAAATCCGACAAACCAAAGATCGTGTTAAGTTCGACGTACGACGCGCCGTTGCAAATAGCATCCTATATCGGAGCTCTGAATGCCGACAAAAATTATCCCTTTCAGGTAAGTGGCGATCGGCAAATGCGCGCGTATGAAATGTTTACCGTTTCAGCGATAGACGGAGAGAAGCAGAAAGAACGAAAGCCACAAAACTAATAAATTGTTTATAGGTAAAATCGGGACTTCTGGTGATCGCCTATAGTTTAGGCGATAAACCAACGGTTCATCCGATCGCTGAGAAAGAATTGCAATACTATTGGAAACAGTGGTTGGAAAGATTGAAGAAATACCACGCAATGCAAAACACGTGATATTGCATGTTATCAGACTATTTAACTCGATATTGCGATTACTATATTACATTGTATAGTTTAAGCGCCCAAAACTCTCCGAGTTTCCGGAAACTTTCGTCTAATAACGAATTGCGCTCGAGGATCTCGTAGAAACTTGAATATTTGGGGTAACAAAGTGGCGGTACGAGTGGTTTGGGACCGGAAGGGGTACACTTTGATATTAAATTTTGCCTGTGCACAGCAAATCATCGTTAGCACCTGCTTAGGCGATAACGCGCGTACGACGTCCCCACTCGACCAAACCTCGCGAAATAATATTTTCACGAAACCCACTAAACTTCCCTAATTCCCTCGTTCCGTTCGAAGTCGAACTTTCGCGTAAAATTTCCCCGAACTTTTCGTCTCCCGAGCGAAGCCACGCGAAAAGGGGCAAATACTGCGAAACGAGGTCGAACCCCCGAAAAGGGAGCGCGTGCGGTTGAACCGCGCGGTTCGATATAATTCCGTTCGGAAGGAATGAACGAAAAAAAAAAAAAAAAAAAACCGAAAACGCGCGTGAAATAACCACTATCCTCATTCAATCTTCAGCTGACCGCGGGAAATATCAACTGGGAATATAGAAAAACGGATATGTAGGCGTAGAAAATGGAATTTCGCGGTGAGACGTCGTTTCGCAGAGAACATTTTATGCCTCTCCTTCCCTCAGCTCCGCGTATTTTTCCTTTTTCTCCGGTCGGTTCGAAACACACAGCAATTATAACTTTCGAAGGCCACGAGTAGCAACCCTCGACAGTGGTGGTTGCTAGTGATACAACGTTATGCAACCCCATAGCGCTTATACCGCTCCGGTGGATCCCATAAACATCCGCGTTTCAACCCTTCGTTCAGTGCCCTCAGGGACCGTAAACTAATGGCGAGGTAGCCGTAGTCATCTTTCGTGTGTTTCTCGTGCGTCGTACCTGAAATTTATACCGGCGAAGCTTCTCTTTCGGCTTAATATAATATAGAGACCAAAGTATATTACTTCTCTATTGGCAAACAACAGTTACGTTGCCTTACGTAACCGCGAATTATATTATTAAATGGAACATGAATAAATACTTAATGAAAAGTGCTTGAAATATGCCAATTAGTCGATAGTCAATAATTCAATACGTTCCCTCGTTTACCGGATAATATTTGCTCCACTTTTTTTCAAACTCTCGAAATACACCACGCGAATTGGGTCGACGCGAAGCATTGAAGCTATGAAGCTTATAATTGTTCCACAATTTGCTAAATTGGCGTACCGCTGCGACAGCGATGTTGCGCGTATATTCCCATATCGATTTCGCTAAAAGCACATTAATGAATAATGATTTTGAGGCGAAATAACGAGAACGGGAAAAGCGAAAAGATTTACGGTCTTTCAGAGTTGAATTGGGGTCGTCACTTGAACGCTCGCCGCTACGAGATCGGTATAGATAATTTTTTTTTTTTCTTCATATTTCTGTAAATGATTCATTAATCTTGTGCCGTGTTATAGAGCAATGTAATTTTTTTTTAAATTATTTTTATTCGTTCGCACTTTGCATTCTTCGTAAAACGCTTACTGGCAACTCTCGTAAATCAAAAGGGCGTAAACCGCTTTGTTTGATACGGGGCTTCCGGGTTTCCGTAGTACTTTAGAATTCGATATGATATTATCGTACGTTGTATGAACGTAACACGGTAAATTGAGACAGAAACCCCTCCTTCTCCCACTCCGATAGATTATATCGCTCACACGACGCGGGTAAAGGACCTCTTCATTACTGCCGAACACGGAAACGAGACTGTTACTGATAAACGCATCTTCGCTTCGAGACTTTGTGCTGTACGCGCGTGTGAGGACCGCGGCAAACGCTTCTCTTCGCTATAGTCGAGGCGTGACCCGCGTCCGTTTGACGTTTAATGTACCGTCTCCAAATCTTAACGATCTCCGCATCAAAACTCGTCTAGCGGATCCCGGAAAACACTATAACTGTACATAGTTCCCAACAACGAGGTGCCAAATGTTTATAAAACTCAATTTATAGTACAGCGTCGAAGAAATGAGACCATATATCACATTTTAAATGAATACCACAAAGAAAATAAAATTATTGTATAAAAAATATTTTTTTAATGTTTGTTACACATTTTTAATTCGTTAATTTTTTTTTTTTTTTTTTATCAAAAAGATGTGCTTTTCAACTAAAGTTCAAAGAACTCCGTTATCGTGGGCTGCTATTAGCGCTAAAAATTATGATTTTTCGAAATCCGTAAAATCACAAAATTTTGTAACTCCGTTTTTTTTTACGATAATCCGAGTATATCGTGAATCGACTTACTGGTATTGCTTTTAACGAAATTATTATTGCTCTGTGACGAAAAATGTTGAACCCGATTTACCGAAAAGGATGAGAAAATTTTGAGGAAGAAACTTCCGGTCCGTGAAAACGGACCTTGAAAATCCTTCTATAAATACGGATCAGACGTTTAGCGGGGGGGTCCTTCGGCTGAGTCGCTTTCTCGCGCGCGGATCATTCTAAATCTTTCGGGTTAATCCTCCACTAATTCTTTGGTAACCGGGGCATATTCCGGGCCCTTCGAGGGCGTTTTCGTCTGTGTTCGGTTCGCCCATTTCCCCTCATAGCTTATTTCGGTTCTTCTTCATCCTCCTCTTCCTCCTCACCCCCCCTTTCCTCGCGAGGGCTGAGTTATGAAAACGATAACTCGCGCGACTCCCCCGAAACGGGGCTCTCGGTTCTCGTTGAATTATCAGTGTCGCGAAAGGAAGAGAAGTTTACCCCGAAGAAAAGTGTCGTAGATTTTTCGCCGTTTATTTCTACCAATTCCCATCGCCTCCCTTAACCCTCTGTTGTTTCATTTCGTTCTGAGTATTACGTACGTTCTTTTCTCCGTACTTCCGAGAAACTATGACCCAAAGAAGTCTCTCACGTTTCCGCTCGGCTACCCGGCCTTTTCGCGGCTCATCTCGGAAATAAAAAAAATTAAAAAAAGAAATAGAAAAAATTCCCATTAAATTTTTTTAATGGTAGGTAGAGTTTGTATGATGGTACACCGGGAGAGAACAGTTAAGTAACCAGTAGTACACCAAACCGTCTTGGGGAGCTTCTGCGGTGTATAAAGTTTCGACTCTCTTAACAACGCTTGTACGCCGTTCTAACGTAATGCAGTATATATATAGGTACTAAAGTCGACTTAAAAACTCTTTAGTTCCTCGATACGCTCGGGCGCTGTGCGAAGGGCAAAGTTAACTTTTCAAATATCCATCTATGTTTCACGTGGCGCGAGAGGAAAATGAGAAAAGAATGAGACGTGGAGAGGGAGACGGAGATCGAGAAAAGTTAAGCAGAACAAAGCGGCTTCGTTCATCCACGACGATCGGTAAAAGCTTTTCGTTTTGCCCTCACGGGCCGAATCGTCGAGGGTACAAAAACCGTTTTGATCACATAGGTGTTATGACACACGCGACAGTCGATCGTAGGGGGCGGCGAGACTTCACCCGTTTGTTTATAACCGACGAAAATCCGTCGGTGCATAAATTATCGATCGTTTCGTGTTTAATCAGAGGTTCTCTCGCCCGTGTGTATCCACAGCCCCTTCCCCCGGTCGGTTAGGGCTTTCGATATTAATTGATAATTACCGAAGGAGCCAACGAAGCGTTTCTACCACACGCCGTGCACCAAGTGTGCCGTTCCCCGCCGCCACAAAGGAACTCTAACGTGCACGTCGCTGACCAGTGTCCATTCGCGTTTGTTCGCGATGTATAGGACTCATACGCGAGAGAACTGACGCGAAACACGATTACCGCGCGACGCTGCGGCTAAGTGCTCAGCTCACCGTGGAAAATGATCCACGAATAGAGAGGCGGCTTTCGTGTGGCGAACGAATCGTTTATGTTCCGACGTTCTCATTAGACTGGTCGATACGCGCGAGATAATTCGGCGAACACGAATGCCTTTATTTGGTTAATTAAATTGAGTTGATCTCAAGTATTCATTTCTTGAGAGACACTCTGGTAAATCTTCAAGACTATAGATTTGTTTTCGTCTGCGGTTGACACTGATGAGAGAAGGACTGTTATAATCAAGTCGATTGGTTTGCTCTCTGACGCACGAGGTGCGGCTATAAGTTCAATTCCAGATGATGGAAGTCTGTGACTCACTTTTATCGATCCATCAATGAAACTTTGACTCTGCGTGTACAGTGGTCGGAGAGTTAAAACGTCTAATTGAAGTTAAAGGTTGAAAAACGATTTTTCTCGGTGAAAAGTCGATTTTCGTTGACCGCGTTGCGACCATAACCCGCCTCACGTCTGACTTTGTACATTAGATACAAATACACTTCCGCTGGTCCGCTGTTAGTTGTGCTGATTCCGGTGCTGTTTGAGGGGGCGGCTGGGCGCGGTCCCGAGCAAAATCGATTTTGGAAAGACGAAGAGAGAGATGCGGGGTGCGAAAGTAGATAGGAGCGTAAGAGGGAGTCTCTCGCAGACGGAGAAAGATGCGATACGGATTACGAGAGACGATGGCCCGGCGAGGTCCACCATCCGATCTCCTATCGGGAGGGACCAGCGTCCCTCTTTACCATCTCCTTCTCGCTGTTAGGGTGGAAAACTCTCCAGCAAGTAGCAGCTACATAGAGAGGGAAAGGCGAACAGTCCGCAAGAGGGTTGCGGAGGACCCCGAGCGCGAAACTCCGCGGGGAGTCGAAGGCCGACTCGATATGGGGCTATTGGAGACGTTGCAGTATTTCTCGACATCAACGCTTGGAGTGTCGATGGATAATGTTTTCGATCAAGAAACTCCAATTCTCGTTATCGCGACCCGACTATTACCGGTAACTCGATAGAATACGAAACGTCTACGATATCGCAAAGTAGTTATTCTTGTCTTACAACGATTATTGTATACAACACTGTTGTATAAGGCATTCCATATCAATCGAACCACCAATTCTTCGGTCTTCCAATTTTTTTTTAACGCTTACATTATTACATGAATCAAGAGGCGTCTTATGTTAAGAGAATAAAGGAAAAACGACAAAATCAATGATCGAAAGATCTATAAAGACGAAAAAAAATATTCCGATTAATTTCATAATTTCGTCATTGATAATAATTTATAATTCATCTCATTATACTTCATTGTTTTTTTTTAATTTAATTTTTATTGATTCAATTATTGATTTAAAATGCTTCTATTTTTGCTTCTATAATTGTAATAATATATTTTCTGTATTTCAATTTAACTGAGACGCTTAATATTTGGGGAATTTCGTACTGAGCAATTCACTGTGCTAATTCTGAGCTAATAATTTTATTCCGGTTTTTAGAGGTTCCATCGAGGGAACGAAGTTTCTTTCAACTCATTACTTGACGTTGTTATCTTTATGTTAAATGAAAAAGTCTCATGCAGCCCTTAATATCATTTGAAAAAATATTTATTGTTAAAAGGGGTTGTTATAAAAATCCCCATTTTCTATTTATAGGTTCTTTTTTTTTTGCGTTTTTGCGACATTCGGTTTTTATTTTTAAATAAATTTTACACCCTAAACGATAACATTCTTTTTTCTTTTTTATTCCCGAAATTGAGAACTTTAGAAACATATATTTACGCTTTTTGCACGCGTAAGTAGGTAACCTATTTAACACAATTACTCATTTGCATTACGATACGCATGGATAACGAATGTATATATAGTACATTATACATAATCGTGCAAACGTAGCAATATTCGATTAAATAATTTCCTGGCTATTATTGTGAAATACAATTTCCGCGGCTTTACACCGAACTCGTCGAAACCCGTTGGGGAATGAGAGCTGCTCGACAAGGCTTGAATTATTCGATATAAAGGAGTCACGCGTTTGCAAACAATTGAGGGAAATACGCATTTCGCGAGGGTTGTACGAGAAATGGTTACTAATTGATTCAATCGATTATCGTTCGGCTGAATAATTTTTCACGCGCTCCTGTGCGTTATTGCGTTTTTGGAAAATGAGTGACGGTGAAAAGCACGAGACGCGAGACAAGAATACAAAAAAACCATTTCGTTTATTGCGCTTATTCGACGAATGGTAAACATTTCTCGAATTCTGGTCTGATAATAAAACAAAAAAACATCGCGATTCTCCCACTATTCGTGGGGTGGAAAACTCGATCTCGTGACTGTTCGTCCCTCGGGAACTTGGACGGTTCGCTTAGAAAAACGAAGCACAGTATAAGAAAATAGAGTCAAAGACGGAGCAGAAGGGAAAAACTCCGAAATATCTTTCACGAATCAGATAGAACGAATGCTGACCCTCTTCGCATTTCTGCTTTTGCGGTCGTATATAGTAAACATATACGAGACGAAAAAAAAAAATTGAAATGAACGTCCAGTCGAAAAAAAGAAATACTGACCCGAGTAGCGTCGTTTTAGAAAAAAATCGAAAAAAATTGTACGATAAAAAAAAAAAATTGTAAAATGCGAAATTAGTTGTCACGAACAATTTTTTCTACATTATTTTATTTTTTTTTCACGAACATATTTTTTTTCTCAATTTTTTTACGTGGATTTTCGTTTATTACGAAGATTTAGTGTATTAGCCTTTCCTCCGGCTTTTCGCGATGATATTAAGAAACTGAGAGGATTTTCCTTGATCCAAATGGGTACGGATATCCGTGATGGTTGGAACCGAGCGTAGGCCCTCGTTAACGAGCGGACTCGGTCACGCCTTGTGATAGTACGATATCACACAGAGGGATATATATACAGACAGCGCACCGTCGTGCCAAGCCAAAGGAGAAAATACGAACGAGCACCTCTATATGGGAAGCCTATCGTTCGCGGCAGGCGCCGCAAGCGTACCGCCCAATTCCAACGGTGTAATTCAGCATGTTTTAGGACCCGGGGTCAACCGTAAAGTCCTCGGGAACGGCCATAAAATCACTCCCCTTTCCGCCCCTTAACCCGGACACACAGACGGCTCATTCGCTCGTTGACCGTGCCGCTGCTCCTGTTGGATGCAGGTCTATACATCTCTCCGGCGCAAAATGCCACCAGATCTCTTTCGTGTCATTGCCAATACCCCACCGAACCTTTAAGCGCTTACGCACGTGGCGGGTTCGCTCGCTTTCGCTTCATTACTTAATTTTCCGCTTTCATTTTATCGAAACGGTCTTTCAACACTTTTATTCTTTTTCCGGTTTATTTTATTTTTTTCCCTTTATCTTTACCCCACTCATCCCCGTTCCCTCTGTTGCTCCGAACTTGGCGAGTCGTATATAAAAAGTTTAATCTTGCGCGACCATAAATCTGGGTAACACCCAAAGCCCTACGGTATTTATAACGTACCAATATATATTTATTTATATACTTGAGAAGGATAAAAAAAACAGAAAAAAGGGGACAGTTGACTAATGAGGGTAAATATTATTTTTCTCGTAGAATTTCGTTTGCTTTTGCATTAAAGATCCGAGTGATGCGCGATCCATAACTGAGGAAAACAAAATACTTTGGAGGGTTTCCTTGTGTTCAATGTTTATCGATACGACGAAACGTCACAAAAGGAAGTGCGGATGAAACGACGGCTCGACGAACAAATACATGTGCTCGATGTCGGTATTAAACGCCGTGTAAACGTCGAAAGTATTGAAACAACAATGAGATAATCATTGTAATGAATTTATAATTGTCGAATCTCGCGATGGATCGTACGATTGCATTATGCAACGCCGCACAGCATAACGGCACGTTGCTTCGTGTACACATTCTTCCGGAAATTTCATTTGTTCAGGTGGATACGACAGACGACGATAAATAAGGAGCTAAATTTTGAATGGTGACGTCGAATTTGCACCCAAACATCGATTAGAGTGCATGCAAATGATAGGATAATCAGAAAAACAATTATTAATTTCCGGTTCAGTTTCCGGAAAATCGTGTATTGCGGATATGTTTAAGAATATATTTCTGCAAATATACAAGAATAAATTATATGATTAATATGTCAATCATATATTTTTATCAAATACTCACCGCCGTGGGGAGTGAAAATATATTCTAAATTCCTCTAAAGAAAATGGAGAAAACTGAGTCTCTTCAAATGGAAAGAAATCCCTCTAAGCGGACCCCCCCCCCCCCCCCCCCTTGAATTTTTTGTGTCACGATATATAAATATATAATTTTTTTACATATAAAAAAATGCACAAAAATTAAAAAATATGACAGAAAAAAAATGGATCAAAATTTAAAAAATTCCGACTGAAAGAGGAGTGTAATATAGAAATAGTATTAAAAAAAAGAGTAAATAAGAATAAATTATTCACATTTTATAGTTGGGAGATTTCTATACTGAATAACGAAGAAATCACCCGAGTATAAGATGTCAATAATTTATTGTTATTTTACTCTTTTTTGTGAATACAATTTCTATATTGCGCTCCTTTTTCAGTCGGGAATTTTTTAATTTTTGTACATTTTTTTTTATATCATATTTTTAACATGTAAAAAAATGATATATGTATACATTATATTTCTTGGGACAAAAAGCTCGATGTCATATATTTCACAGCATATGCTTCATTTTCGTGGGAATGTTTAAATCTATGTATGCTAAGTATGTTAAATCTAATCTACAATGGTTCACTCTACTCAGATCCGTTTTAATTCGGACAATTTTTCAATATTTTTGTGTAAAAAAGCTTTTACTATGCGGAAGAGAAATTATGCAAAACTAACTTCTTGAATTTCATACATCGAGAATTACGGTCGCTAGTAGGGTACTCCAGCAGTTCCGCTTTCCGTGTGAACCGTTAAGCCAATTCTCGATCTTATTGTGTAGAGTTCTTCCGCAACGTGATTTCCATATGCAAAACCAATAATTTGTATCCTCGGAAGAACATTGATATTTGCTATTTTCACACGCCACCGGAATCTACAATTATGTGGGTCATGTTGACCCCCTGCGATGTTCGAGGGCTTAAACACAGCTGTTGCGTTCAAACAAACATGCTACTTAAGGCTGTCGTGAGTCACGCTGTTTTTGCATGCAACACTAACGATCGACCGCAAGTACAACAAACACGACGAATTGTTAAGCGAATTTATGAATGAATTAACTTTTCGTTATCGTTTTGTAAATATTTACACAACAGCATCATTCGGGTGTCGATACAATTTTTTTTTCGTATATAAAGATGCACTTTACTTCGAATTGTTACAACGATCCACGCTTCCTACTCGAGCCAAGATGACTGTACCACTTGGATTATTCGGTATTCTCGCAGTGACGCTTTTCGTCGCAGGTAGGTGACGAAAATCTAATAATAATAATCATTATTAATATTAAAAAAATATGATAAATATTAGCATTAATAATAATTATTATATGTTTTAATGGTTTTCTTTATTTTTAGTTACCGATGCTTTACCACCGCAAAAAATCGTAGGGGGTTCCCCGGCGGCACTCGGTCAATTTCCGTATCAAGTATCTCTGAGGCTTCGGGGTAATCATCTGTGCGGCGGTGCCATTGTTGGTCCTCGACACATTGTTACAGCTGCTCACTGTGTCGTTGGTCCAGTGACTCGTCCCTATACGAATCTCCGCATCGCTACCGGTTCGGTATCGAGTTGGAGCGGTACGACACACGCAGTTAGCAAAGTTACCCCTCATCCGGGCTATGAAAATAAAAATCAAGATTCGCGCCACGACATTGCCGTCATTGAGGTAAAATTGATCGTCCACCGTTTTTTTTTTTAGTGACTTTACCATTTTACGAAAAGTATGGGTGGAAATTGTGTTTAATATTTCTTTAAGCTCGCCGCGGACATCCCATTCAACAAGAATCAAAATAAAATCGATTTACCAAAAGCCGCTACGCCCGGCGGTGTTACCGCAACCGCGACTGGCTGGGGAGCGAAAAGCGCAAAATCACCGGGAACCTCTTGGGAACTCATGAAGGTCGATGTAAAAACTCTCGATCCTAAAGGGTGCGGCAGGTATTTCCGGGGCGGTAATGTTCGCAATGACCATATCTGCACCTACAGCGGGCATGGCTTCGGTACTTGTCAGGTAGATTTCGCCAGTTATTTTAGCTGTCGGTGACATCGGGTTGGCATCTGATCCAAAACCGTTTCAATCGAACTGAAAAAATAAGACTTCTGCGAAGAAAGAGAGTCGAAGGTACTGAAATGAGTTTCTATTTTTTTAGGGTGATAGCGGCGGTCCTCTCGCTTATAATGGGGAATTGATCGGCGTTGTGTCTTACGGTATTCCTTGCGCTGTTGGATATCCCGACGTCTATGCCGGCGTTTATCACTACGTCAACTGGATAAAGAAGACAATGGGAGCTAAATAGTTGTAACATCATTTTGCAAATAAAATTCATTAATCCTTTCATCAATGGGCAGTTGAATTATCGAATATCCTACACGGAGAGAAGGATCTGATAAACATTACCATGACGTCTGGAAAAAATTACTACAGTCCAAGCTCCGTATTCTTAACTCCCCTTAACTTAACCGACCTGTTATTTTAACTCGTTACCATGACAACGAGTTCCCTTAACTGTATTTCCCCTGAGTCCGTTTGCCGCACTCCAAGGGGAGCCCGTTTAGTAAAATGTAAACTGCGCACGCGCAGCAGGTACAAGGTGGCTTCGTACCTACGGACGCGTATACACCTCGTTACCCCTATTCGCAGCAACTGACCGGGAGTAGAGACAATAGGGGAAATACAGAAAAGGGAACGGGTCCGGTCCCGTCGAGTTAAGAATACGGAGCTTGGACTGTATAGTTGGACTGTGTAGTGTCTTGTACAGCGCCACCTATGGCAGAAAGTACGAAACTTATAAGAATTTTTCCTGTAATTATGGGGAATTTTTGTTAGGACTTATGGTAAAAATTGTTATAAGTTTCACACTTTCTGCCATAGGTGGCGCTGTAGCACCGCGTTAATAGACCTTATAGTAATGTTTTCCAGACTCCATGGTAATGTTTATCAGATCTTTCTCTCCGTAGACATCATTGCAGAATATTTCAGCAAGATATTGGGTAAAATTACATTACCGATGTATCCTCGTATGTTCGAAAATCAACGACTTAATTCGACCTGAATGTTGGGCAATCGATTACCCCAAAATTTAATTAATGTTCGCTGTCTTAGAGCATTCCGATTCCAATAGTGTGTTCCTGTGTACATTTCAATGGAGAAGGGAAATCACTACACTGAAACAAATGAGTTAAGAGAACTAATAGCAAGTGACTACAAATGGTTTTTAGGTTAAAAAAAAGTTTCTGTTGAAAAAAGATGTCCTAACTACACTTTTTTTTAATAAAAAAGAATGTTTTCCCAACTACTAACTATTCGATTTATCAACTCATCGTTTCTTTCAGTGTGATGGACTAATTTCTTTTAATTTTACGGCAGTCATTGCCCGAAATTATGGGCGTACATCGCAGCTGACAAATGTTCCAGTAAACATTTTTGTAAAAAGTTTCTCGAAAATTCGATTGGTCCCCTAATGACGAAAAAATGGTATCAAGATTATGAAAACTTTTTTTTACGACGTATATTTCTAGTGAAACGCCAAAAATTATTTTTGACTTACAAAAATTCAAAAAGAAGGTTGTTTTTCTCTTAATTTGCAAAGAGAAAGTTGGCTCTTGAAATGTTATTATTTTTAAAACAAAGTTTTTTTTTATAATATTTCCTTTAAAATACAAAGTTGCGACAAAGGGAAGTTATCGGAAATTCACTCGTCGCCTGACGAGTGCGAAAGGGGAGCAGGTTTGCGTAACAATAATTAGATTAGAGACGCTACGAGAATGTAGAGGAATACAAAAGACAAGGGGAGCCTCGTTGGTAAGAGGCGGTTGGGTAAAAATGGTGTTGAGAGGACGACGCGTTGAAAGAATGAAACAACGAGCGAATGGCGACAGGAACAAAGAAAACAGAAGAAGATGGGGGAAAGGGAGAGGAAAGAGATGATTAGGTAATTAGCGAACCTGCTGGTCGAACACTTCGTTTGATTCATTTTAATTTGCCAGTGTCCTATATACGCGGGAAGCCCCTATATCGACGAATCGTACATAGTATCTACTTCGATGCGAAACGAAAAGCTTTCACCCTCATCTTCCGTTCGTCACTTCGCTCTCATTGCTTTCCCACTCTCCCCTACTTTCGGTAAATGTAATTTACTCTTTGCCAAGGTACTCGTCAAGACGAGATCTCGGTGTTCCATTTCCTCTTGGGCTCTCGTCGATATATTCAGTCTACTCGTGGATAAAACTTTATCGGAAGTATCTCGTGTTTATTCAGGAGTTTCTTTATATATTCCTTGAATTTTATCAGATATCTTCTATCTTGTTAAACGACTTTATGATAATTTTTAAATACGTATTTTTTTAACCTCCAGTATATATATATATGTAGTGTACATATACGCAAATCATTATTACAATATTTTAATTTTATTAAATGATTAATAATACTATAATAAATATTATTTAAAAACGCCGAAATTCCTAACTTTTTAATACATTTTAGATATATTTTTTTACAATACTTTCTGTCCACGTCGGTAGATAAACTTAACATAGTACATCCGCCCGAAGAATTAAAGACTGAAAAGGAACGGGAGGTCTGCCCAAATATCGGACCATTCGAAGCGGCGAGAAGAGCATTAGCCGGAAATCGGGAAAGTTGTCTCAGCGAAGAATACGTTGAGATGTAAGGAAGAAGAAATATCGAGAACGAAAGTCGGTGTGACGTTCCGAGGGCCGAAGAAAAAGATAACGAAAGAAGAGCCGATTAGCTAATTGGTCACGTCTTTCTCGGCAAGGGACGGCACTGCGATGAGCTCAGGCACCATCGCAGTGTCGGAGACACTTCGTCTGATTTATTTTAATTAGTCACTCGGTATGCACGACTTTCCTATCGAAGTTCGATAAGCTTTAATGGTATTCAATGAACTTTTCACGGCTCTCACGAATAATCAGCTCGCTAAGGAAATTTTCATTCGGTTATAAGTTAATTTTGTATATGAGGTTTTTTCGTAATATCGAGCGAAATATTAATAGAGAAACGTGCCATTTTATTGCGAATTATATTAGTATTAAGGAATTCTTTCATTCTTAGGGTATTTCATTCTCAAATCATTTATCTCTGAACTAAGATCGTTCTATTGAGAATAAAAAGTTTTGAGACTTCCTGTACGCAGTACCTGCACACGCAGCTTACTATTCGGAGATAAGAATAAAGAGATCTTTTGTGCTCCGTGTGAAAAACCAAACCACCAGCCAACGTCAGCTTTGGACCCGACGATTGCGATAGTGAATGAAGGGCAAGGGTGTGGCTACGGTCTGATACACATCACGGTGCGTTGAAAAAGAAAAGCCGCGCGAATACGAGACCCCAACGAAAAGAACGTAAAGAGGATGAGACGGGCGAAACTGCGAAACTGCACAGATGTCACCCCGTGATGTTCGACTAAAGAATCAACGAAACGGAAGGGCGACCCAGAATCTCACTCTCTCGTGTCTTATACTTTGTGCTTCGCTGCTGATGCTGCTTTTGCTTCTTCGTGGATGCGGTACACTTTCCCGGCTACTGAAAGGAGTGAAGTAATAGAAGAACGCTGCAAAATACGAAATTCGACTATTTTCGTCGAGTACTCCGTTCTTCGCTACTCGTCAATGTCGTGGCCCTTTGTTATCTATGAATGAAGCAATTATCGTGATTCATTCAAGTTGAAAATTAAAATATGATGCTGACGAAAATAGGATGTCTTGTTACCAGCGCGCGAGCGTTGAGTCCAATTGGTGGCGTACCAGAAAATGTCGCATTTGGATTTGAATTTATCGCATCGGATTTATTGGGATTAGAGTTTTTACAAGAAAAGGTATTTTAATTATACGGATATTCTGCGCGGTTTTGAGATTTCTTCAAAAAGAAAATCGACGAAATTAAATCACATTTTTATTTACAATTTTACTCCATTTCGCCATTTCGTAAAGCTCGCGCACGTTGATCCTCAAAGTTTTAAGAGGTCACGTAGCCAAACACAGCACTGAACGCTGTTGGGTCGCCGAGTAGCGCTGAACGTGGAGCTAAGAGGGAAATAGTAAAGTTCGTAGGTGAGCAAATTTCCGGACGGCAAAGCGAAACCGGATGAGTCTATTCGCAAGCTTTCGGTCGGATAGCTTCAAACAGAAACAACGCACGCAGCCCATGCTAAAGGATAGACGAGACGGTTGGCCCACCGGTGACCCTTGGTTCGTAGTCTGAACCAGCAAATCCGTGTAATCAGAGGACCGCGCGGATTAGTGGTCAAGCTTAGTCCTCGGATCCTACGTCCGCGTTAGTAGTACTCTAAGGTGGACGAGAGGATCCTACGGAAACAGCACGCGCGTTCATCCCACTATTCAACGTTTGCGTCTAAACCAAAGGCTACCTGTACACACCAGTGATCTATCTTAGAAAGCTGAAGTTCATTAACATTTGAGAAGAGTGTAATTACTTCAACATTAAAAAATCGGCCGGGAAAACAATATATCCGAATTTAAAAGACCTTAACTCGTCTATTTTTCCGCGATTTAAATTTTCTAAATGATTTTATTTCACTTAAATGGTTATTTCCGGAAATATTTCTTCCGAAATCCTTGAAGAAAAAAAAAACTTAACACTATAATATAATAAAAGTGATAAATCATTATTAATTGAAATTTGGTGAGGCAACTACTTAGTAGCCGCGACTATGTTGTCAAAATTTAACAAATATACTGTTTAATAGCATAAATTTGTCGAAAAATGGCGGACGTGACTTCCGATGCAATTATTCCGAACATATTTCCTGTATGTTCGTAATAGCAATACGGTAATTAGAATTTTCCGGGACTATGGTCACTTTGGTCAAAGTCTATATATAATGATTTCGTTAAAATTTATCCCCCAACTCAACAATGGGGTTGTGTATAGCTTGGGGGATTCAGAGATTGAACAAGCACAGCACTATTTAATTCGCAGCCCCGAGGGTTTGTATAGATCGAGGAATGGCGCGCGCGCAAATTTCTCATTAGTGGCCAAGAGAAGATCGTGCGAGCGAGGGTGGCAAAACGTTGGATGGAAAGCGACGGAATTCAGGAGCCGTGGAGGACGGTACGATTTATGTCGACTGGCGATTTATCTGGAAGATAAAAGACGACTACCGAGTAGATAACCCAGTGGTACACTGGAATTCTTCGAGTAAACTGGCGACGATTCACCAGAATGTGTCGAGTATATGGGAAAACCTAAAGGGAAGACTAAGCTTCGGGACACTATAGTGCGATGCTGTACTGTAGGTGGGGGCAAGAAGCCCAGGCGTTTACTCCCCCTTCCCCCTCACCCCCCGCAACGTCGACGCGAACGAATTTATCACCCATCGACCTACTAAGGACTCCTCTGTTCTTTCCTGGTAGCCGCCTTTCTCATTCCAAATCGACCCATCGGGTCTACACGTTGGGCACGAAGGCACTCGGTGGTGCTATACCAACTTTTGTAATTGTTCCTCTTCCCTT
Organism: Buathra laborator; assembly: GCA_934046635.1. Classification (NCBI taxonomy): domain Eukaryota; kingdom Metazoa; phylum Arthropoda; class Insecta; order Hymenoptera; family Ichneumonidae; genus Buathra; species Buathra laborator. The sequence goes on along the minus strand of OW203895.1, from coordinate 16,750,057 downwards.
CCCACACAACTTGCGTCGCCGGCAGTGCGAGAAAAAGTAGTAACGGTAGAATCTTCTTCCGCACCCATCTCTTATTTCTCGCCCCCCCTCTATCGCAAGGTATCGTAAGAAAAGGTTATATCGCCACCCAAACCGAAAGCTCACCATTCCGAAGCTTGTGTGCAGAGGATGAAAAGAAATTTATAGCATCGAAGCAAGGAAAAGCCTTGGGTGCTCGGTCTTCCTGCTGCTGTCTCGCACCACCAACAGCAGGCGGTTCTCTAAATTGAACATCTCCCGGATGCGATCTCCCCTGGAGTTCCCGAGACGTTTCTGCTCTGCCTATATCCTGCTGCATGAGTCCTTATAAATCGCATACGTATAAATTTACTTTCTGTACATTGTGCTGCAGTCATGCATTAAGTGTCGTTGTTAATCTTAATTTTTATTCCGGCGAACAGGTCTTTTCATCATGAATAATACAAATGAGAAGCGATATGAAAATTTTTTAACTACAATATGTGAATAATTATCGAATGAATATTAATAAGAAAAATAACGTAAACCGAAAGAAAAAAAATTTAATATAACAATTGTTTGTTTTTATTATCATATTCATTCGATTATTATTGGAATTCGAATGTGGTGATCTCGGGACTATAAAATATGAATAATTATTCAATAATCAGACTCCCAACCCCCGTATTTTTAAGTCGAGGATTTAAAAAAAAAATCTGTTTTATTTCCGGTTTTTTTAACCACATACAGTTCATTGAAAAAAAAAGTAAAACATTTGTCAATTGAAGCCTCCCGATCACGCGCATTAGGAGGTCCGATGTAAAATAGGGAGGTTTATAATCGTCGGTGGATCACATTCGCGAAGGTGGCGAGGAGGTCAGGGCGAGTGGGCGGGGGTCGGGCGAGCTTTTGCCCGGGACTCTCAAAACCATCCGCAGCATCCAGCGATCCGACAAACCCCTTAGACTCTCATCCCTTTGCGGTCGACCCTTTATTGGCGAATCTTGGTAGATTTAGCCTGTGGCGCATCGTTGGTGGGTCCGACCTGAAAGTTGGCGGATATACCATACGAAGACACTGCTGAGAGGGTGGAAAAATATGATCGAATTTTACCTCTTCCTCCCTTAATCTCGTATACAATAACGAACTTAACAATTTCTTTTTTTACGGCATTTCTAAAGCTCGTGCAGGAGCACAAAAGTAAGAAGCTTTCGAATTACCTTCGGCGATATGGTATTCCGATACTATTATTATCCGCTTCCTTTGTGAGATTTTTTCCTCATTGCGGGTTGTTTAAAAATGGGTTGTCGACAAGATAAAAAGCGAATTGTACGTTAAAATGTTTTCTGAATACGTATCGTTAGCGATAGAAAAATGTATAATAATAATAATTTTCAAACAATTATTACAACAACCGAATGAAAATAGTTACAAAAAAAAAAGTCACGGAATGGTGAATATTTCTTAGCATTCATTTACGAATTGAATTAATGTTTTTTATTATATGATGCGATATCATTTTTCCAAATAGAAGAGTATCGATTTTGTTAATTGGTTGATAATGAAGGAAAATAAATACAACGGTTGCATCCTATCTTTCTGTACGTGTAATACGTGTAATAATATATTTGTATACAAAAACAATAATACATTTTTTTTTTAAATTTATCGATATGTATTAACACACGAATCCATAAATAATTCAATTAGCAGTGCAAAATTTCTCAGTAGCTGTTCCTCAACACGATTTACACGATTTATTCGATTCTTTCGTAATCCCGGAGTTCGTGACAACGGGAGCGGAAGCGCGAGAGGTCAAAAGATTTCGAGAATGTTTTTCAGTTTAATTTTGAAAACATTCCACCTCTCTCTCTCTCTCTCCCATTTCCCCCACTATCACCTTCGTATAATAATAACAATAATAATAATAACCCTCGTGGCAAAGCATCGGTTGCTCCCTCGTTCGTTCTTTCGCGCGGGTTTCCGCGGGTTATTTATTTTTATGGGGTTTCTCTCTTTACGTCGTCCAGATACGGTCCCCGTTCCAACTGCTGTTCACCCAGCAAAAAGAGGCGGGGGGAGAGCGAGAGAAGAGGACTCACGGGATTCTGCCCGAAGTCTCATGACTGTGGTGCCTCGCGGAACTTGCGTTTTCCCGAGAGAGAGAAAACGAAGCAACTAAAGTATATATGTATACAACAGTTGATGCTGCAAAGCTCTGTGCCGAAGCAAGAACGCGAGCGTGTAGAAGCGAGCGAAGTATACCGCGTGCCCGGTTAATGGCGTTACGGGGTTGCCTTGGCAACGCGGGAAACCCCCATAGAACGTAGAAGCTCAGCATCGAAGCACCGGGGCGACCCCGCCGAAAAACCCATTTATCCTGGAAAAACATTATAAGAACCAGCGCTCCCGGAGCGCGTATACTGCATTACCTCGCGTTTTGGATGCTCTTGTTGTTCCCATTGCCACTCTACTACCGCGTTGTAATGCTGCAGTAAAACTATTGGGCGTTAGTATCAAGTTACAGGACACCGGGGTCAATCGAAACACACTTTTGATACTCGAAGCTTCAATTTTGCCGCTAAAAAGATGGGGCGGATTTTTTAATTTGGTACACATTGAAATATAATTTTTATCAGTGTATAAAAAAAAATCGAATTTTATGATACAAATGTCCTGTAAATTTCAAATTTGGGAGACACTCGAACATATTTTTTATCTATATATTAAAAAAAATCAGAATTTCATTCCGCCACTTTATTACGCGCATTTTTTATTTGGTCGCCACAAATGTGTAAATTTTCAATTTACAACAATTTATCGGACAAATGTCATATAAATTTCAAATTTGGTGAACACTCGAATATGTTTTTTATCGGTGTGTAAAAAAAATATCAAAAAATTCCGACACTTTATTCCGACACCGCAAACTTTTAACGCAAAGGCATACACATCGTTAAGTCGTTATCGGGCTTTCGATAGGAAATTAGATATAAGCACCGATACGTAAACGTAAATGAAAGTGGCATTATTGGGAACGAGACACAAAGCTCGACCGAGCATTGAAAATTCAAAGTGGAATACATTGACCTCACAGTCTCCCCTTATTATTGACCCTCTAATTCTATATTTCCAAAGTGAATATTGATAATTCCGATAATCCAATAAATAATCTTCGCCGATGGACCGTCGAAGCGATTAGCCATTCCCTTCCATTAACCGAATTACTAAATAGTGTTGAGCTTCTCGAGAGGGTTGAAAGATAATCCGATCGATAAACCAATTTTTTTGTTCGCGTTCTGTGTGCAGTTATCATCATCCCCGTAATTGTCGATGATCCGTTGATAATATTTGCACGAAAATTTCGGCTAAGCGAGTGTTATACGCGCAGTGTATCCGATCAGCTCTATATCGGGCGATAATTTTCGAGGGTGAGATCGACGCGATGATTTTGCACAAACGCTTCGGCGATATAGTTGACGAAACGACGCTGACCGAGTTGCTGGCTCGCGATGGGTGTCGAAGGGGGTGCAAACCCCCTTCTTCGGCGGATAACTCTCGTGTCAAAACACGGGGCAATTATCCCCCGGGGGTATTCGAGAGACGAGAGACTGTAAGCAGAGTGACGAAAGAGTGTATGGGATATGTTCTATGGCATTTATAGAGTAGAGTACAGCGAGGCACAGGGGAAGAAAAGGGAACCCTGTAGAGCCTCATCGAATCCCAGGGGTGTCCCTGGAAGGATCCTCCCCTCTCCTCCCCGTAGGCTTCGAGGTCTTCCACGACCGCAAGGGGAATTACCTTGAGGCTTACATGAAAATTCTATTATCGTCTTACTGGCGCATATTGCTGCAGCAGCCAGCGGGGCTCTTATTCACGTGTTAACGTTGACACTGTGTCCGGAGGAAAAACGAACGAAAAGATCGAGAATGGCGAATATGATGGCGAAAAGAACGTGAGTCAGGTCGTTGAGAGTATCACCGATGTTCGCGGGATGAATGATGTCGATTAATGCCGGAAAAAGAACGAAATATATATCGTTTCCGTGTGTCTATTATTGGGGTGGAAATTTATATACAACTATAAATTATCGCTGACGTCGGATTCATCTAAACTATTTTAGTTTAAAAAAAAAAAGAAAAATATAACGTTAATACTATAATGGGAACAGAAGATGGGGGGTAATTACTATTAATAGTAATTAACAATCATTTGATTCGTTAATAATTTATCAATTTTTTATTTATTGATGGAAATATTAAAGCTGAGGATTTTTTTGATCGTGGAAAAACATGACGTAGATATTTTTACACATTTTTCTCGGGGTTTCGGCTCTACCCGACTCCAGAGTGAATAGCCAGAATTACACGCCCGGTGTACTCGCGTAAAAAATTGTTAAAACCTATTGAAAAGTAACGCGCAACGCGTGCAATTCATGATTTTGAAAATCCGAGAATCGTATTTCAATACCCTCAACACGTACGTATCTTTTAAATTGCCTGTAATCGAATATAGTGGGCTATCGAACGGCTGCAATTGCGATAGAGGGTGTGCGAAGGGTTCCATTAATTCGTTCAATTCTCTTACGAGTCATACGCGTATAGGATGGGATGGCAAATAGAGAGAGGCTCGTGCTCGAATTTCCAAATTTTCCGGGGATATTTCAAAGGGATGGCGGCGTGAAGTGACCACTGTGGCGACGACGAACCATTACACAGCGAGGGTGCAGCCCGCGTAGCCTAGAGTGCGCGGCTGAGCTCCGTGTCTCACTGCTCTCTCTGACTCGGTGTGCCCCCCGATCCTCGGGCATCGGCGTGAGCACGTGTCCTCCACTCGCCGCAGCCAATTAGCCGGGACCCTCCCATTAATCCGGTCAATTAAGGATAACACGGAAATTCTATTACGTTCTTAGCGCTTTGGAATTTCGATCTGCGACTTTATCTAACTACGCGCAGGTACGTCGACGACCTGAACCCTTTCGCGAAATGTTCGATTTACAAAATTAATACGAAATAAAATGAAAAGCATTGCAGGCAAATGCCATATTGAAGAATAAATTACGGAAGCTGAAAATATTAGCTTAAAAAAAAAAAAAATTGTCAAAATGAAAAAAAAAAAAAAAAAAGTTCAAACCTTTCAGTTAATAATTTAGCTACTATGTTTACCGCGCATTAGATACTCGAGTCAAGCTGTTACGTGAGCTTATAGAAAAACTCGAGTGCCCAGCAGGCAGAATGTAGTACTCTCGGCGCACCGCTCAAGAAGGTAAACGAGCGGTGCAACTTTCATTCCAGTGCTCGACTAGAAGAGCGAAAATGTGTACGAGTCGGGCGTTTAAGTGTTCGTGAACTCTAATCTAGTAGAGGTTTTTTTTCTCTCAGCTGCGCGCTATCGCCTGTTTACTTTGAACGTACACCTGCGTTCGTTCGAGTAAGCGAGGTTTTCTCGAGACTTCATTTTCTAATTAGAAACATCTTAAATTATACATTAATGATTTTTTTTTTTTTTTTCATTTTTTTTTTACTTCATTAAAACAATAATTGAAGAATATGAAACTGTATGCGTCGAAGTATATGTTTGTTCGTCGAACAAAAAATGCTTCTAATGATAATAGCTCGTCATTAATGTGCCGTTTAATGATTTTTTTTTTCGATTAAACGTGACTTTCGATTGCGGAAGAACATCAACCGTGCGAACGGTGCGGTGTTAGTAGAGCGACGTATCGCGCAGTTGAACTATAAAGGAGTGCCGTCGTCACGTTACTCGCGCTAATAGCGGATTGTAATTCTTCGGGGTTTGCATCACGTGCAATGGGCTCACGGAGCGGTCAAGCAGGAAACGAGCAGTCTACGTCGTGACCGTTCGCTCCGTGCTTCTGATATTCACCATCAGTCAAGGTTAATTTGAGACGAAACGAAATTGCAGATCGCAGAATAAGATAGAGTACAGTATAGAGCGAAAGGCTTGAGGCGAACGAGAACGAGGGTAACCAATTTTAATCAACGAAAATTAGCCTATTTATCGTGAAATCAAGAGCACTCTTGTGAATGTACTTATCGTCAACGGGATTCTCGATTGTAATACGAGTACAAAAGGGCAAGACGACCGGCCCATCCCTCTTGACTCTTTGGCCCTCGAGCTCCCCGCTGTCCTCTACTTCGTCATTTCTCTCCTCTCTTCGTGGTCTATATCTGAATGCCTGGGAAGACTAATTTCTCAATTTATATAATAAGGTTTCGAACTGAAATCACATTCACCATAAATGCTAAAATAAACTTCGTATTTCCCGATGATCTACTAACCCGGCGATTTTAGGTTTCAGTAATTAAAAAATGTAAGTCTGTTGAAAAATCTTTAATATAAATGTAACGTGTAATATAACACAATAATATTAATGTTAAGTATTACATTTATTACATTTTTATCATGAAATATAAAACGTATTATCGATAAAAGGAACGCTCGCGTATTTCATCAGAATACAGAGAAAACAATAATAATTCAACGAAAACATAGACTTTGATATTTCACGCAAATATTGCGAAGGGATTTTTACATTACGGCAGTGCATATGTAACGATACCGGGGATTCCCAGCGAACGTTTTGTTCAATTCTCTGTCTGACATACGCGCGTTCTATGCATGCACCTTGATGCATTTTCATATTTCAATCGTCCCGGCACTACAAAGCCTCGCATTCTCATTCATTCGTTTTATTTTATTTCTCCATTTTTATTTATTTTTTTTTCTCAATTTCTTTTATCTCTCGTGTCGCCCCGTCCCCCATATATACGCTTTTGCCTTCGCAAACTCCCAAAGCGCTCGGGAAGAAAGCACGAAAGTGTAGAATAAGACGAGAGTCGAAAGCCCTGTCGTACGGTCCTCCATCTCTTTGCCTTTTTCCATTCGCCCTCGTCGAGATTCTTTGCTCTCACTCGTTCGTCTTTCACTTCTGTCCGGGGCGGGGGCCAAGGAAGGGGCGAGGGAGAGGAGAGGGTTATTGAAATTTTTGTCATATTCGCCAGCGACATAAATATGCTGCACGCCGACATACGAGGCCTCCTTCCCATTCGACTTTCCACCGGTATGGAGCAAAGCTTTCTTACTTTTTTTGTTTCTTCGTTTTTCATTCGAGCTTTCGACGGCGTGTCGGTACCCGCGAAGCACACCGAGAGAGGGGGGAGCCTTCCGCTGAGAAAATTCACCGAAATTATGTACGCGCGAACTCGCACTCGGTTACGGTGCCAGACGCCGTACGGTGGATGAAATGTATGTACCAACGGTATGACTTATGCATCGGTTTTACGCCACGCGAAGCCTCGCGCTCTATTCCTAATATCCTAATTCCATCGTTGATCATACAACAGCGAACCGGTTATATAGAACCAAAGTTCCTCCACGAATATAATGTTAAACAGAGTTCGTTATAACGTCAAATCAAGAATACAAGTATGGTATTTTATTTTGAATTATTTACAGCATCATTTAACAAATATGAAATATGAAAGTATAAAAAAAGAAATTACGTTTTACTCTTTCATTAGTCCGAATGATTTTACATTAAACAGAATAAAGTCATTTAGTAAAAAAATATTATATAAACGAAATACATTGAATGATATACTAACAATATAAATAATAAAAATGATAATAATATTATATACATGTATAATATAAATATCATAAAATTCGGTGAAATTGACCACCGGACCTTTTCAATACTTCGTCAAATCTTAGAAAAGTCTTTGATAATTCAGAGCTTCAACTTTGACGAAAGAAAACGCACGTGTATGATTTGTACCTTCGATGTCTCGGCAGTTTTGTATGAAACCGGAGATACTCGGAAATCATCAGTTATAAGGGGAGAGCGAGTAAAGAATACGTGGAAAAGCAAGTGGAATGAAGCAGAAGGAAGAAAATTTATGGAGCGCGTATATGGCGTGTAGGGTGCACGTTTTTATTTCTCCGAATGCACGATATGTGCACGTAAAGTGCACATAAGTAGAGAGACGTAGGAGCTTCATATAGGAGGACTTTGGGGGGAAACAGAACTGGAATGGTCCAAGCTTCTTATCGCGAATGCGAGAGACGACATGCCCGGGGAGAGAAGACCGTTATTGCGGAACGAGAAGAGTCATATATGAGAAGGGGATGCTTGTTTTCTTTTTATGGGGTGCGTGTGACTAGGAATGGAATATACATGAGGTCACGAAACAAGGGTGCATCGTGTTCGCCTCCATTCGACTCTACGAGCCTTACGTTCGGTTAGGGTTGCGCCGAGAAAAAAGCTGTTATTTGGAACCTCGAAGAAACTCGACTTACTTATGTACCGATCCATCGTGAAAAATGCGCAGGACATTGAACGTAAAAATTGGAGGAAGCATTTCAAGTAGATGCTCCCCGGGAGACTCACATCGTCCCCTCGGACAGCAATTCGTCTATACATCCTTAATTCTACACTAACGCTCAGCGTCAACGTTATAAGGGCAGTGAAAACACACGGATCAATGAGAACGAGATGTATATCGAGGAAGACGAACTGACGACACGGTTCAGAGGAAGTCGTTGCGGTACAACCCTTAAGAATTCGATTAGCATCAAACAGTGTCCCGAGTATCCGGGTGGTGTCCATCACTCGGCGACTCTCTCGGTCCCCTGAGATGCGCGTCAATCTCAAATAAGGGGTCGAAGAATCAAAGCAAACGCTAGTGAAATTGCGGCGGTACCTGGCCGAGCGTGGAAATGAAGTGGAGTCTTGTCATCGTCGAACCAAAAAGCGAATACGAAATTGAAAGCATGCGGATCGAAGCGTCGCGATTCACGGAGATTCTAAATCAATTTGTGAAGGATACCGGGGTTAGTTGAAAGAGGGGAGAAGTTTGTGGTCTAAGGAATTACTTGCCATAATATGGACTCTAATCGGACACAGTGATATACTTACTTCTTGAAATCTTCGATGTTTTTACACTGTGCCTTTCGACTGATCCCATGTTTCAAATGGTCACGATCTGACCTGCAGAACCACACTAAATTTTAGATAAACGTATGAATACGTTGAATCAAAGGTGAAGGTTTAAAATCCCATCAAAATGATCAAAACTTGGATTATTTTTTAAATTGATCATATTTATTGCTGAATTTTCGGCAACATAACTGCGAAAAGTTTTAATATCGATTTTTGGTATATATTTATGTACTAGCGATGAGGTGTCGGATCCAGTCACGGTAGTGATAGACGCTGCTGAAGACATCGGGAACTCCGACAGCGCAAGGCAAGCCATAGGAGACAATACCAACCAATACACCGTTGGCGGCGAGGGGGCCACCGCTGTCAACCTGAAATTGAAGAAAATATCCCAATTACATTTCTTCCGGGCGAAATTGAATTTATCAATCATTAACTGGGTTTATCTCTGAACTTACATGACAGGTTCCACGTCCGGTTCCGATAAAGGCGCAGACCTGGTGGGTGTAGAGAGTGGTTTCTTGATACTGCTGGCATTCGGCAGGAGCTATCAGGGACATTTCGAGTTTCCTGAGATTATCGACGGCATACTGCAAGTCACGACTTTGGTATCCCCATCCAGTGACAGTCGCTCTTTGACCAGTGACCGGAGGTGATGCAGGTAGTCTAGCGGCGTTCTGGTTAGCGTTGAAGGTTATTGGTGAAGCGAGCTGAAAATTCAAAGTGACAAAAAATTATTAAAGGAAGTCGGTTGGTTTCTGTGTTTGGAAACACTTGTTCAGCGCAATTGCGTTTTAATATCCAACAAATTTCCAAAAATGGAACCCGGGGATAGTTGAAAGACGAGCAGTAGAAAAAATCGAAGATTCCAGCGAGTATGGCACTGTATGGAATTATAGTGTGTATGCCAAGTTCTTTAAAGTGCCGACTTGTACGTAATTCAACTAAGCCCCCCCCCCGGACTCCTTTTCCTCTTCTCCTTTTCTTCTACATTTCGGGAAAATTCGATTTCTACAAATTCCCTTATTTTAGAGATCTACTATTTGGAAATATGATGTATTCGAACTTACAGCGATGATGGCAAGATCGTTGGGTGCGCCAACGGTATGGGTATAATCACGATGATAAAGAATCGAGCTGGGACGGTGGCTCTGACCACCGCTGCTAAGCATTACCGAACCGGTAACGACGGTAAGATCATGGAAGGGATCAAGGCTAGTGACGCAGTGAGCGGCCGTTATGATGTGACGGTTACTGATGATAGCACCACCGCAGTGCTGCTGACCATGAAGTCTCAGAGAAGCCATATACGGGAATTCACCCTGAACAGCGGCTTCACCCCCGACGATTTTCTGGGGCGGTTTGGCATATGCCACTAAAAATAAAAAAATGAATAAATAGAAAATGTACAATCAGAAACGAGCAAACATCAAGAAATATCAATTATGCGAAATAACCCATGAAACTTTTTACTCCACGAATATATTTGGTAAATGCAAAATCGAATCTCAAGATTGGAAACAACGCAATGCAAATGTTCAAACGTACCTTCTGCGACGAGCGCTACCGCCAACACGGCGAAAAGTGAGAATTGTCCCGTCATCTTGACTTCCGTTGAGTCTTTGGTCTCAATTGATGAGAAAACATTTCTTTTTATACCGTTCGAACCGTGTTAATTAAACTGATAATTTTTATACAAATATTGTCTTTGAAACGAATTAATGACATTTCTAGAAATGGCCATTCTAAAGTTAATAAGTACTGAACGATGATAAGTCGCTAATTAAGGATGTCATTAATTAGTACTTCATAACGGAATCTACGGATATATAAAAACAATATGCGTTACACTTCGATCCGCACAATTGGTTCAATCATGATAATTGTCTTGAGGAAATTAATTAACTGTCATGACTTTACATTATTGTGGAACTGGATTACGAAATAAGAAATTAAGCATTTTTCTAGGAAAAAAAATAAGCGGTCTTACAGTTAGTTAGTTGGCACTTGATTAAATATGGTGGCTAACGAATGCTATTGTCCACATTACATCATCACAACACCCGTCTTTGAATGCTTGTTAAAGCACAATTATTCCTTTTTTGTGCTTTCCGTCGAGCAAATTTATGTAAATTTATATAAGTTCTCCATTAATCAAACTTACTGTTAATTGACTTGAAAAACGTATTTGCGATGAGTGGAGAACTACCGAAGATCCTTTGCTACAAATTATTTTCGTAACTGAATTTATTAACCGTTCGACACTGAGTGTAAGAACAAAAAACTTTCAACGCTCGATTGGAAAAAAGTGCTACATGACTTAGAGTTACAGTTATAATTGACATCGCGCAAAACGGATCGGAATGACCAAACTTTAAAACTTACAAAAAATATATATATATGTGGATTTTTAATTTTTTTCATTGAATTATTTTTCAATCGAAAATGATTTGCTAACAAAATTTTTCATATTCCATCGAAATGTGAAATTGTGTTCAACTTACAAAAAAATGAAACAAACAAATTTATAAAACTCACAAAAAATATATATCTCTCTCTATATATATACTAGCGGTTCCCGGGCTCGCGTACTTACTGATCAATTGTCGAATATTGTGAGCTAAAGCCTTTTTGGGGCCTTAAAATGTTGAGTTAAGGCCCTTTTGGGAACTTAGAACATTGTTGCTTCTTCCTCCGCCGCCAACCACCGCGGCTGCCTCCTTCGATACCCCCTTAGAGGGACTTAGAATATTTGTAGTCGATGGGGTGCCCAAAGGGAGTTCGAAAATATTCTAAGTCCTACTAAGGGGGCTTACAATATTTTTCTCTCCTCTTGAACTTTACCCCTTCGATCAAAAATATTCTAAGTCCCTCTAAGGGGGACTATCTCGTAAGTAAGTATCAATTCTTGTACACGGCGGCAACGGCGGCGGCGGCGGCGACAGCGGGGAAATGTTTTTATATATATAGAGAGAAAAACGCCATGTACAAGAAATGAGGGGGGTCGATATGTACTTATGAGACATCCGGTATATAAGAAAAATATTTCCCGCCTCCCCCTAAGGGGGGGAGGCGGGAAAAAAAATATTCTAAGGGAAAAAATTCCTTTAGAATACCCCCCCTAAGGGGGGGGGGGGGCGGCGAGAGGGGGATTCTAAAGGAATTTTTTCCCTTAGAATATTTTTTTTTCTAAGTCCCCCTTACAAGAACAGAAAATTCTCCGTGGGAGGGGGGGACGCCAAAATATTCTAAGTGTCTTTAGAGGGGACTGTCTAAGCAAAGAAACAACAAAAAAAAGGGGCGGCGGCGTCGGTTGGTGAAAAGTTGCGGCGATGATGAAACATTTTTATAATGTCGATAAAAGGAATGCGAGCGCGCGAGCCCGGGGAACCTCTAGTGTGTATATATTTGTTATTTCTTTGAAAGGATTATATTTAAATTGGAAGTTTCTTTTACGGTACCATAGTCTATCGAAATGTAATATTGCGTTTGAACGCGTTAATAACGCAATTGTTTCGAATGTATGATCGTGAGTTTAGGGTGTTCGGACCACGGAAAGCCAACGATAAACGGAAGAGGATGTAATTACTCCGAGTTCACTCTTGCGCGCAACTGTCTCGCCGGAATTCAGCAACGCCGGTAGTATGAAATGCGAAGCTCGAACTTTTGGGAATTCGAAACACATACAACGTACAATATATATACTTGCATTAACGTAAATGGTATTGTTATGCTCGATGGTACTACTGTACTCCCAAGAGGCGTTATTAAAAAACAATCAAACTCTCATCCCTCAATATCAAACCGAACAATGGCAGTGTATATCAACCCCTTAAGAGTACGATTAACAACGATTATTGAGGTTATTAACGATTATTAACGATTATTAACGACTATTATATAAATATACTAGAGGTTCCTCGGGCTCGCGAGCTTCGCGCGCTCGCATTCCTTTTATCGACGTTATAAAAATGTCTCATCACCGCCGCAACTTTTGACCAACCGGCGCCGCCGCCGCTTTTCTTTTTGTATTTTTACTTACACAGTCCCCTCTAAAGGGACTTAGAATATTTTGGACTTCATCTCCCACGCCCGCCCCCCCCCCCCCCCCCCCCCAAAAAAATCTCCTAAGTCCCTCTAAGTGGGACTTAAAATATATTTGCCTGGGACCCCCCCCCCCCCCCCCCCCCCCCCCCCCTATGGGATCTTAGAATATTTTGAGTTGAGGCTCCTTTTGAGCGAGCGGGGGCGGAGTGGCAGGGGAGGGGTCGAGCGAGCGAGTTCGAGGCGGCGGCGGTCTCGATTCTTGTACACGGCGGCGGCAACAGCGGTGAAATGTTTTTATATATATAGAGATATATGTGTAGGGTATGTTTTGAGGACATAAATAAAAGGTTATATATTATTACTGGAATGGATAAGAGAACCTAATATAGGTTAAATACAACTATTTTTAGTGGAACCTATATGTTCGTTTTCAATATATATATAAATATATATAAACGATTATTAACGATTGTTGAGGCGCAGCGACAATGAACGACCACGTTTATTTTCCGTTTTACGTTTCGGCCCTAGTCTGTGTCCTCTTCAGAATTTTATTTCTATCTTTGTGTGTCATTTTCTTTTTTGTGTCAGTACATGTCTTCGGTTTCTCCGGTTGTTCTCATTGTTGTTTTGAGGTTATCTCGTGATTCGTGTTTCTCTTTTATCTATTCTTCATTAATATGTTTTTATTTATATTGTGTGTTGTTATTTTTTTATCGTTGTTGACCAGAGATTCCGGCCTAGAAGTAGATAGGAAAATGAGACAGCACGTAGGCCGAAATCTCCGGTCAATGACGTTAAAAAAACAACAACAAACAATATAAATAAAAGCAACCATTGTTTAGATTCGTTTGATCAGAAGTCAAAGTAAAACAAATATTTGACGCCTAGCAACGATTTGATGACGGTGGTTATAATAGACGAAGGTGGAGAATACTATCGATACAAGTATTGAAACAAGTGTGAATTACTTAAGCGTAAGACCGTTTTTTTCTCTAGGAAAAGGCAGCTTTCCTCTTTTCATAATCATGTTAAAGCAAATTGCATGGATCGAAGTGCTGTATTACTGGCATGTAGTTTCGCAACATTCGAAGACGTCTTCATTCGTTGTGACATCTTTGTGTGACATCTTTGACGCTTTTGCACGCATGTCGATTTTTCCACGATGTTTACTATACATGTAGATACGGATGTCGCCACTGATCCGTAAGCGTCTATCAATGTTTTATCGATATTTACAACCAACTTTCTTCGAAATGTCGACCTGTAATGATTTTAAAACATACTGCAAAAACTATTGCATTTTTTTATATGGGGTATATTACGATTTTCAAGGGACTAGACGCACGGAGGGCAAGGAGACGATATTGTTAACTTCGTGCCAATGTCAAACGCAAATAATTCTCTTGCGTCAGTCAGTTGTAGACTTTTTGTTATTGACACGTGCTGAAATACTCCGGAAATGGTACATACGAAGAGTGTCATAAGGGACACACGACTTGATGTTAACGTTAGGGAGTGGGAATTTTAATGTCACTTATGGGGTTTAAAAGACGTGTTTTTCAGTCAATTGTCAGCAGTAACCGAACCGAAGTCAAGATGGTTGGACAATACTCACTATTCGCCATTTTGGCATTAGCTCTTATCGCCGAAGGTACGTTTTGATCCTACAGATATCAAATTAATTTATTAATTTGCCAAAATGTTCAATTTTTTATTATTATTTTTTTGTTTTTCGAATTTTTAGTGGCCGAAGCTAAACCACCGAAAAAAATCGTCAATGGTGAATATGCTGCAGAGGGCGAATTTCCATTCGTAGTCTCTTTGAGACTTGATGGCGAGCATATTTGCGGTGGTACCATTGTTACTGACAGACATATCCTAACGGCTGCGCATTGCGTCGCCGACCTTCCACCCTTCAGCAACCTTCACGTTGTTACTGGCTCGATATTGTTAAGCAGTGGCGGGCAAAGTCACCGTCCCATCGCTATTAAGTACCATCGGGATTATACCCATTCGGTTACAGGGCCCAACGACGTTGCCATTATCGCTGTAAGTTCGGATTGATAATACATGAAAATAGTATGCTTGACGAATACGGGCACAGGGAGAAATAAAATATATGATGGGGAGTAGAACACCTGGCGCCACTGAGGCAAAATGGAAAAACTCCTGATTTTTTTTATTTCACGTAAAAAATGTCAAAACGGAGTTAAAATTCTCGAAAATATTTTTTTGAATAATTTTATAGCAATTGGTTTCAAATTTTCATTTCATTTTTTTGCAAATTTTATGAAATTTTTTATTTAATTATTATTCAAATTATTTGCCGATTTTATCTTCATTTATTCAAATTTTCGTTCTATTTTTGCGATTTTAAACTTAATTTTTATCAAATTTTGTCTCAATTTTCTGCAATTATTTCTGATTTTTTGTTTGATTGATGGAAAATATTGTCGATACATATGTTTCAAGTAAAATGCATTGTTAAAAATTACTCGAATCATGGAAGATCGTTGTTACACGTTGGTTCATGGGGCAAATGACCAATGGATCAATGATGTCTATTGCAATAGGTTACATTTTTTAATTTCGCAATATTTTTTGTATTTAACCATTTGGACATTTTTCCGATGATTTTTCCGTGATTTTTTCGTTATTTTGTCACGTTTTACTTTCAGCTTGGATCACCTATACAATTCAACCGTTGGCAGAGCGCAGCTAGTGCGCCAACGGAACCTCCGACCGACGGTATCGTTGCGCACGTTGTGGGATGGGGATACACAAGCCTTAGAAACCCAGTGCCCGTTAACTATCTCAGGAAACTGGAGATGACAACCCTCACTGTTGCAGAGTGCCAACCATATAAAAAAGTCAGAATCTATCCTTACCAGATCTGTGCCTTTGCTGGAAGGGGACGTGGACTCTGCCATGTGAGTTTACGGACAATCTAATTGCAATTAATACATTTTTACTTCTCTGGGAGAAATAGATATGTTAACTGTTTCTTTTTTTATTTTCAGGCTGACAGCGGTGGTCCACTCGTCGTCGATGGTGTATTGCTAGGCGTTGTATCGTATGGCACACCTTGCGCTCAAGGAGATCCAGATGTTTTCAGCAACGTTTATTACTACAAAGACTGGATCAGATGGCTCTCTCAGAACTATTGATTGTATCTCAATTATCCTTCGTATTCTTCCGAACATGAGTATCTGTAATTGTAAAGTAAAGCTGTATTGTAATTGTAGAGTAAAGCTGTAATTGTATTATCAGAAACTATCGAGAATTACCCTTTTGCATCATTAACCGAGTATTAACCTACTGCATTACGACGACTGGTGACAATGAACCAACAATAAATATTATTAATTACTGAGAAAAAACAATATATCGCAGTGTTCGTGATTTTCACGCAATCCGAAACGTACAGAAGCGTACAGATCTAAACGTCAATTCTATCAATCGATACAGTCGTTAAATGCTGTGTTGTGTTCGATTGTTGTTGTGTTATTCTATAATATGCTGAAATTTAATGGGCACACATACGAGTTGATTGTAAATTTCTGGGAATGACGTTCCCGAGAAAATGAATGTTTCCGATTTTATATCGACACCGACACAACACAGCGGTATCCGTGACGTGACGTCATTGGATATCGGACATCGGACACAGGACCGACTGAAGAAAACGGCGTGAAAGTGTGGATTTTTCGGGCAACACGATCATATCTCGAGAATGCGCAAACGAATAGGGTTGCTGAAGGGCTCCTGTAAAAGCTGATTCGCGAGCCGAGCCGAGCCGATTTATATGATAAAATATCTATTATTTTTTCTATTCATTTGGTAACTCACGAGCACAAAATGTTGGAACACGTGGGTCCTCAATATTGAAAATATAACTACTTGGTAGCGCTCGACCGGTATACGTTTGCTGCGGGGACTTATTACTTTTTACTGGTACTTGGCGTCATACCTGCAGCGCGGGTGGAAAGTTGGCGATTCTCGACCAGCGGGAAAAAAAGGCGGAAGGAAAAGTGCTGCAACGGCAGAAAAGTGTTGCTGTAGGAAGAAAAGTAGCCGTTGCAGGCATAAAAATATGGTCAATTTTAGCATAGTCGGGAAAAAAACAGCGTATGCCTCTCGGGAGGGAGCGTAATTTTCACCTCGTGTGATTGCTGCCCTCGGCGAAAATGACACACTTTTTTCCCTTGTATACTTATTATTATAAATTGACAAAAACTTTCAATGCAGACGGACGAACGACTGTTGAATTCTCATAAGCGCATTTTCCGACATCAACGGAGATTTTTTCGCAGCTTGAGAAATCAATGAACGCTTTTTGCAAATTTAAAGGTTTTTAATCAGAAATTTTTCAATCAGACAGGATTGCGTGAAAATCAAGAACCCTGCCATTTTTTTTTCTCAGTAATTAATAATATTTATTGTTCGTTCATTGTCACCGGTCGTCGTAATACAGTAGGTGAATACTCGGTTAATAATGCAGAAGGTTAATTCTCGATAGTTTCCGATAATACAATTACAGCTTTTATAACTATTAGTTGAATCCTACGATGATCGGTCAGTGATTAATTAATGCTCCATCAACGAATAGGCAATGTACGATTCGATTAATTCAATAATTGCAGCGATACTCATGTTCGGAAGAATACGATGGATAATCGAGATACAATCAATAGTTTTGAGAGAGGAATCTGATCCAGTCTTTGTAGTAATAAACGTTGCTGAAAACATCTGGATCTCCTTGAGCGCAAGGCGTTCCATACGATACAACGCCTAGCAATACACCATTGGCGACGAGTGGACCACCGCTGTCAGTCTGGAAATTAAGAAAAGTTAACACATTAACTATTTCTCCTGGACAAGTAAAAATGCATCAACTGCGATTAGATTATCCGTAAACTCACATGGCAGGGACCACGTCCCTTTCCAGCAAAGGCACAGAGCTGGTAAGGATAGAGTCTGGTGTTTTTATGCGGTTGGCAGTCTGCAACAGTGAGGGTAGACGTCGCCAGTTTCCTGAGATTTTCAACGGGCACTGGATTGCTAAGGCTTGTGTATCCCCATCCCACGACGTGCGCATGGACACCGCTGGTCGGAGGCACCGTTGGCGGACTAGCTGCGCTCTGCCAATGGTTGAATTGTATAGGTGATCCAAGCTGAAAGTAAAACGTGACAAAATAACGAAAAAAATCACGGAAAAATCATCGGAAAAATGTCCAAATGGTTAAATACAGAAAATATTGCGAAACTAAAAAATGTAACCTATTGCAATAGACATCATTGATCCATTGGTCATCTGCCCCATGAACCAACGTGTAACACCGATCTTCCGTGATTCGAGTAAATTCTAACATTGTATTTTACTTGAAACATATGTATCGACAATATTTTTCATCAATCAATCAAAAAATCAGAAATAATTGCAGAAAATTGAGACAAAATTTGAAAAGGATTACGATTGCGATGGCAAAAATAGAACGAAAGTTTGAATAAACGAAGATAAAATCGGCAAATAATTTGAATGATAATTGAATAAAAAATTTGATAAAATTCGAAAAAAAATTTGAAAGCAATTGCTATAAAATTATTCAAACAAATGTTTTCGAAAATTTTAAGTCCGTTTTGACATATTTTACGTGAAATAAAAAAAAATCAGGAGTTTTTCCGTTTTCCCGTCCCGCCACACCTCAGTGGCGTCAGGTGTTCTGCCCCTCAGCCTATTTGATTCCTCCCTGTCCCCGTTTTCGACAAGCATACTATCTTCAAGTATTATCAATCCGAACTTACAGCTAGAATGGCAACGTCGTTGGGCCCTGTAACCGAATGGGTATAATCCCGATGGTACTGGATAGCGGTGGGACGGTGACTTTGCCCGCCACCGCTTAACAATACCGAGCCGGAAACAACGTGAAGGTTGTTGAAGACTGGAATGTTGGCGACGCAATGAGCAGCCGTTAGGATATGTCTGGCAGTAACAATGGTACCACCGCAAATATGCTGGCCATCAAGTCTCAGAGAAACTACGAATGGAAATTCGCCCGCTGCAGCATATTCACCATTGACGATTTTTTTCGGTGGTTTAGCTTCGGCCACTAAAAATCCGAAAAACAAAAAAATTATTAAAAATCGAACATTTTGTCAAATCAATAAATTATTCTGATATCTGTAGGATCAAAACGTACCTTCGGCGATGAGAGCTAATGCCAAAATGGCGAATAGTGAGTATTGTCCAACCATCTTGACTTCGATTCGGTTACTGCTGACAATTGACTGAAAGACACGTCTTTTAAACCCCATTATAAGTTACATTAACATCCCCACGCCCTAACGTTATCATAAAATCGTGTGCACCTTATTACACTCTTCGTATGTTCCATTTCGGGAGTATTTTAGTGCGTGTCAATAAAAAAAAGTCTGCACCTGACTGATAAAAGAGAATTATTTGCGTTTGACATTAGCACGAAGCTAAAAATATTCTCGCCTTGCCCTCCGGGAATCCCTTGAAAAGATCGTAATATAACCCATAAAAAAAATGCAATAGTTTTTGCAATTTGTTTTAAAATCATCACAGGTCGACATTTCGGAGAAAGTTGGTTGTAAAAGTCGATAAAACATTGATAGACCCTTACGGATCAGTGGCGATTTCCGTATCTACATGTACAGTAAACATCGTGGAAAAATCGACATGCGTGCAAAAGTGTCAAAAATGTCATTCATTAACAACGAATGAAGACGGCTTCGAATGTTGCAAAATTACATGCCAATAATACAACATTTCGATCCATGCCATTTGCTTCAACATGATTATGAAAATAGGAAAGATGCTTTTTCCTCGAGAAAAAACGGTCTTACGCTTAAATAATTCACACTTGTCTCAATACTGGTATCGATAGTATTTTCCACCGTCGTCTATTATAACAACCGTCTTTATATCGTTGCTCGGCGTCAAATATTGGTTTTACTTTATCTTCTGATCAAACGAATCTAAACAATGGTTCACTAGTCAAACATGTATTAAATCTGCTCGAGCAGAGAACAATTATGTAATATGCCTTCCATCCGAATCATTTCCGTTATTGACTGGATAATTTACGACTGAAAAGGTGAATTGTACATATTTTACTATTAAACTTACAAAAAATGATATATAGATATATACACATATTATTATTCGATTATTCCTTTATTACCTAATATAATAATAATAAAATTATATACATGTTTTTTGTCATTTTTTTGTATAATTTTTTTCGACCAATTTTCTTTTTGGAAAATGTTTAATATTTCGTCGTAACCTGAAATCGCGTTTAAACGCGTTAGTTAATTGGTGCAATTGTTTCGACTGTCCGTTTACGAATTCACGGAGCTCGAATCCCGGAAAAGCAACGATAAACGGAAGAGGATGTAATTACTCGGGGTTCACTCTTGCGCGGAGCCGTCTCACCGGAATTCGGCTAGTATACCGAAATTCAGTATAAATTTCGAAGCTCGAACTTTCGGGAAGTCTATACATGGTACGCAGCGAGATATATACTTACGTAGATATAAATGTTATTGTTATGCTCGATGGCGCAACTATTGTTCCAAGCGAGAGGCGTTGTTGAAGAATCGTCGAGAGCTCTCGTCACCCTTCAGAATCGAACCGAATGCACCGCCGTTATATTTTCACACCACAAATATTTATGGCAGTGCAGCGTAAGGTTATATACCCGACCCGACGAACTACGCAGCGATAGCGAGTCAAATTGTTTAGGCTTCGCGGCACGAAGCTTGTGGTCACGTTTATCGCCCTCGACACCCAATGTATTCTTTCGGTTAATTTTTTTTTTTTATTTTCTATTTCCTCTTCAAAACATTTTTTTTTACTCGAACACTCGTCTTTCCAGTCACTGAGCTCCTTTCTAACGTTTATTTTTTCTTTTTTCTTCCCCCTTTCTTTAATGTGTTGGTTTACACGAAAGGGTGTCGTACTTCGTTGCTTTCAACGGTTCAAAAATTATTGGTGCAACGAACCGAGTCCTCCGCGGTGCATTCGAAACACACATAGCGATGAGGCACTCGGAACCATTGACCGATACGAGCGCACACCCTCGCATTCATTTCTTTCTCATTCCGTAACCCGAATGTGTGTATCCACTCCGAGCTCTCGGGCAGAGTTTTGCTCGCATATCGCACAAAGGACCCTCTGTACGCAGGTTCTGTGTGTGTCCCGAGTCTCATCGTTGTCGAGCCCTGACGCGGTTCGTTCTGCGGCCTGTTAGTTCGTTCGTTTCGTATACAGTTATGTATATTTATGGTGTATCGAGCGAGCGAATCCTCTTGACATCGCCGATGGGCTATACGAGGCCTTTCATCAGGGGTGCCTCGGGGGCATCGATCGTCCGTCCGAGACTAATTGCGTTCGATTCCCGGTCGCTCGCTAATTAAAAACACAAAAAAAAGGAGAAGCAACCGTGAAACAAAACGAACGAAACGAACAAGCGAGTGTGGGAGTGAGACATTATTATTAATCGACTTGTCGATCGCTTCATTAGGTAGCTTCAGAGGAAATTTTCAAAGGTTACCCTCACGAGATAATGCATATTATCGTAAATTTGCGCCGACGTTATATAAATCCAAGGGACCGTACGGTTCGTAAATAACTAACGAGTTATTGTAACACCGATGTTTATTATACAGCTAATGAAGGATCATTGGGTTTATTGAACGCGTTTGTTTACTCAATTTTTTCGTTATTATGTTATCATTCGTTTGCGATGAATAGGTCAATTTATTTCATAGTACAGATTAGAGTCCGAGGGACAAGTGTTGTATGGGATTATTGACTCCAATAAAGTTTAATAATTAGGGGGTTCAATAAAAATTAATTAAACATTCAATTTCCAACTAAGCAGTTGGAAAGATAACTCGATAATTAATATCGTGACATAACGAATACAACAAAATAATAATATGATATAATAAAAAGCTGCAAAGTTTTTCGATTTAAAAAAAAATACATACAGTACATGTATTACATATATTAATACCATTTTATTTAATTGATTATTATTTATTATTGTTATTTAATTTATTATTATATTATGATTGTTTATTATTAAAATTTTGATGATCTCATCGAAGGAGTCATAGAAATGCCGAAAAAAAAAAAAATCTCGAAGTATTTTTTTTTGTCAGTCTTATTTGTTCGGCTCCCTTGACGAACAAAGTACGATCGATAATTTACACATTTCGCCTGAGATTTAAACTCGAACCTTTGTCGCGATCGATATTTTTATGAAAAATGAATCGATAAATCGCGTATCGCCCGACTCACATTAACGGGCATATTCCGGATAACGATACGTCTAATGAGGCGTGCAATACAAACTATAATATCATTTACGTCGACACGTATTATTTACTTTCAATGCGTTGAAACGATTCCCCCGCTATCTCATCGTCTCCTTTGTTTAATCGGCGGATTGTTTGTCTGCCGACGTCTCATTTAAAATTTATACTCCGAAAATTACACGTGTGAAAAATTATTAGCTATACTTCAATAACCTTTCGCAATATCGACCGACGGCGCTCCGATAGCAGATCTCAGATAATCCTATGCGTTCATTTATTAAAAATGTGTCGGGTAAATCGGTAGAAGATTTTTATATCGCGAGGTTTAGAAGCTCTAAAAAATACTTATTTTTAAAAATATAAGGTAAGCAAATATACAACTCAAGCTGCACTTAGAAATTGTCCGTATCTTTCGAATGACAAGAGAAATCAGGAAACGCACATGTGTTCGTAAACTATTTTCCTGTCCGCATTTGGAAGCGATGCCGAATCCGTCATATTCCTTTAACTACTGTGTAATAACTGGAAAATATCGGTAAGTGCAAAAATCAATAAATTTTTAAGGGGACGAGCGTAGCATTACAAAGATATTAAGAGTTCTACTGTGTCACGTTATGACGTGACACAGAACCTCACTTAAGATCGCATATAAAATGTGATTTTCGCACGTGGATCCGTATTCTTGTTTTACGAAGTGATGAATCTTCGACTAGAGCTCACAGTTCTTATCGGAAAAACATGATATTTCCTCTACAATAATGTATTATTTTTGTACGCAATAGAAATAATAGGATGAATATTGATCAATAAAAAAATTACAAATAATCCAACAATTTATTGTGATTAATAAATAACATTTTTTTTTATGATTCTTCGATGATTTTATTTCACTTTCTATTAATTATATTTTATATACCTGATAACTTATAGCTATCATACATTCGACATTTTTTTAATGCTTATTTAAATGTATAAATGAGAATATAATATTGAGTTTTCTAATGGGTCCATTTTTGCAAAAAAATAAATAAATAAATACAATATAAAAAAGAAATATTTTTTAGACGGAATGAATCGACTGCGGATTCATTGGAAAAATTATTTTCATGAAAAATATTTTTTTTTACAAAAATGTACCTCTCTATTTCAGTAAAGGCTATTCATAAATATTGAATTTCTTTAATCACTATTAATGTATTAATATCGTGACGCGATTACGTCAATACGTTATTTGCCGTGGTTTGGCTTCGTAATCCAACGGAGTATTACCCACATACAAGCGTATATATTTATTTACCAGTGGTGTACCTCGAAGCTTTCACGAAACCGAATGACCGTTCGCTTTTCAAACATTTCGATTCAAGTGCAACTACTCTAGTGTTCTATATATATGTATATATATGTACTATATGGCTATATATGTGTCAGTATACGTATACTATGGTGAATACCGTGAATGCTGGAGGCTTTATACGTTTTACAAGTGCAGATTCGTTGTTCCGTGACAGTGGAAGCAAACGCTATACCTGGGGATAGGGTTATCGGGGAAACACCCCTCAACCGCAGATTGATGCGCCGAATTATACTCGTCGCGTGGCGCCCATCTGCCGTATGCGCTCTGTTTAGCGCATTTCTTTCTCTCTGTCGCTTCCTCATCCTCTCTTCCGCTCTTCGCCGTTCATGGCGCTGAATTATGCGCTCGATTTCGGCATACGCGCAAAGGGGTGCGTGCACTCCAAATGCGAGGAACCAAAAACTCTTCCCTTTATCTGCCTGTCCCTCACCTCGCCTACCAGACTCCCTTCGTTAGCCCGCTACAGAAAACACCTCCGATACTCCAGGGATACGAACGAAATCCGATTCGACCGCGATTTTTCAACAAAACAGACAGATCCACCCCTCGGACATGTCGCAGATTTTCAGCCGGACAATTCAAGAGTTTTAATTCCTGATTTTTTACAAATCGTTCGTTTCCATCTCACGTAAAAAATTGTTTCGTACAGTTTTTTTTTTTTTCCAAGATAAATTATTTTAAATCGAACGGACTCCCCCCAAAGAAACAAAGTATGTGTGAGAATACGTAAATATATTTTTTTATATACTTATGTATATTTTTTAAAATGTTATATAACAATAATAATAATCTTATAAGTATATATTATATAATATATGTTATTATTTTTTTTTATTTCGATATATTTGTATATTATTCATCAAACATATATATTTAATATTTTGTGTAAATATTGTATAAAAATCATGTTGTTTTCTCGGAATTCATTTCTCGAGGCATCATTAGTGGAACGAATCAAACATCGTAACTCGACGATACTCGACGAGCGGCGCCGTAGAGATGCAATTATTTTTATAATCAAGAGTGAAGAATGATATTGAAAAAAATAAAAAAAAATAAACATCGAGGCGGAACGTCGTAACAGATTTTCATCGGTTCATTGACGACGTTGCAGTGATAACGAAGATCACGTTGACAAGTTGTTTACGCGAAGAAAATCGAAAAGGCGCCGTCCTGGCTCTGGGTGTGTTTTGATGGCAAGGTGGCGCTCGTTGGGGCGAAAGAAAAGGTTAAAAAAACAACGATAACTTTATCCGAGGATTAGATACGTATCTCGCAGGTTCACTACGACATATCTCCTGATAGAAAAGAAGTATATCGCAAAATATATCTATGATTTATATTTTCCACGAAAAATAGTATATTACGGATATATTTTAGTATATGTATCTGCAGAATTGTGTTATTAACATGTTAATTATCGGATAAAACCGCCGAATTTCATAATTTCGTAAAATATTTTTTGCGTCCTTGTCTTCTATGCGGATTGCCGCACGTACTGTTTGACTGCAACATCGTTGTTCTTAGAATCTCGACGAGCAAACTACGTTTTTGCACACGCATAGAAGTGTGATATGTTACTTCAGCGGTTGAAGAGGCATCTGGACTTAGTTCGCCGGGCACTCGTGCCAGCAACGATCCGCGGAGCTTTCGCATATCGAACGAACGAAGCCGACGGAGTCGCAACCAACTTAACAACGACAGGAAGGGAGGAGGGATGTTTTGTAGGAGCGACGAAGACGAAGAATCTGGAGCAAAGGGAGAACCGTCTTGCGCCACCCACTCTTGCTCCAGTTTCACTGCCTCTCGCTTCGATCCTAATAACGCCCCCCCCCCCCTTCCCCCCACGTTTTTCGTCGCAGTTTTACTCGGGTGGTAACTGCGTCGGTGCCGCGGCGACGCGCGGACGTCGGAAAATTCGTTGACCCTAACGACACCGTGGCGCCGTTCGCTGGCCTGAGGCTGGATGACGTCGACGGCTCTGGTACATAGACAGCATCGTCGTTCGAGCGTCGTAAAAGTTTCTCACGATCCTTGCTAGCTGACAGCGAGAGCGAACGGTCTCTGAAGGAACTCGCGAGAATGTCCGAAAAAAAGCCGACGCGGAGTTTACCTGACAAACTCTCGAAATTTTAACTTCAACGAACTGTATAACAATATTATTCGGTGGGAAATATGTTACAAGTTACGTTCGTTAAAACATGAACGGAGTTAAACGTTTATCGAATTACCCATTAGGGGGCGCTAAAAAAAATTAAAATAAAAAAGGAAATATTATCTACACGGTAAAAGTACACTGTAAAAATAAAATTGTAAATTTAAATTACTGGTACTGGAAGTTTTTATGCATAAACCGGTATTAGAATTAATATACAATAGTGATGAAAAATGAATGCACTTTTACAATGAAATTTGAGTGAAATATTGAACGAAAAGTAGTTTTATAGTAAAATTAAAGTAAATTGTTAAAAGTAAAATATTTCTACGGTTTTTTAATATACGGTCCATTAATTTTTCGTCATAATTGTACATTAAACTTAATGTACTAATTTATGCAGTGGTTTAATGTACCGGAAGCTTTTATGCATAAACTCTTATTAGATTTCATGTATAATAGCGACGAGAAATGAATGTACCCGTTTATGTGCAAAAACCTTCAGTAACAGTACATTTCATTTCCAGCAATTTTTTTTTACTACGTATATGCAAATAAATATATTAGAAATATATGAAATTCGATGTTTTTATGTCATCAATATATTTGTCATATATCATTTTTTTACGAAAATAAATTGGATATATCATAGATATATTTTGCGATCTACTTTCTTCCATGTAGATCGGGGTCTTTAGAATTTCTTTTTAACTCATTATTAAAAAAAAAAGTTCTCAACAACCCGACTGCGCGTTGAAATTTAAAAAAAATTATTGTTCCCCTTTCTCGAAGATTTCAGAGACGAAAGATAAGATCGCTGGATGCACGACGAGAAGTAATAAAAAAAAAAATCTTCTTCCCTTATAATCTGACGAAAGAACTTAACGATTACGATTTCTTGAAAACGAGAAAGTATAAATCTACTTTGAGAACTTGGATTCTTTAGCCGTCTTTGGGGACTTGGTATTTTCCAAGAGGATTGTATATATGCAGCCGAAGGAAATCTCAGGAGTGCGGAGTCCTCGACCCCTCGCGAAACGAGAAGATCGATAGTAAATTTGCGGGAAAGCTACGTCTCGCGGTTGTGCCCTGCTGGTCTCTTGCGCCGTATATGTACCGCGTGAATACCGAATATACATGTAATACAGTAGATTCAGAGTAGAAAATACATGCCGGGCACGCAAAGACAGCCCGGCGATATGCACACACAAGCCAGAGGACAAGGGTATAGTATAAGTACAGGAGGGCACCCTTGGCATAGCTCGACGCGCAACGCTCCTATGAATTATGTATATTTTCCACGATATGAGTGGCTGAGCGATGGGCCAACTCGCAGCTCTGACATTCTGTAAATTGGAGTACCAGAGGTTTTGCTGCTGGTGTTACTGGGTATGCGCTTCTGATCCTTGGGATTTTCTTTTTTTTTTTTTTTTTTTCTCGCGGCGACTGACTTCCAATATACTAAAAAAAAAATTGCGCGAAAAAAAAAACAGGAAAAAAATCGATTTCTGGCCGATGCACTGGTTTATTGAGAGTTTTTGGTCACTCATTCTATATCTGTACGAGTGAAAAATGCATAGTACTTTATTCTGTACACTCCAATGCATCCACTCTGAGAGGGAAAAAAACACGCGAAACTCCAAACTGTTCGAGGATGAAAAAAGAATATAAAATGTAACCATCTACACTGAAGCATGAAGAGACAATTTACGACGTACTTTTCCTTGTTCTCGAAACAACTTGTTTCCCCTCTTGTTTTTTTTTTTTTTTTTTACAAAGTACTTTTTCACCGCTTTTTGGCCCTCTGCCCGATGAGAATATTTTCGGTTAAATTTGCGTCTTTCGAAATTTCACCGTCTCACGTGTTATCATCAAAAAAAAAAAAAGACGTCTTGTCTTTTGTAATAAAGATTTTTTACAATTCTGAACACCTGGTGATGCTGCTCAGTCGTTGGGGGTTTGTTGGCGGCGGGATTATACATATTCCAATAAAAAAAAATCGGCGTATGGAAAGTTGTATAAAAATGAAATTCACAATTACGAAACTGTCTCAATGACGGAACAAATTCTATATAATCTGAATTTACGAAAATCTTTAAAAAAAAAATTCCCGACCGATGGCATTGTCTTTTTTCCGCATATATAGTGACAAATTATGTACGGACACTTTTATGTACTTTAATAAATAAATTTAAAAAATAATAAAGAAAATAAATGTCAACAACAATAGCAAATCCTTTTTTTTTATATCTGAATAGATTTATTATTTCGATTTTTACGTTTAATCCGAAATTAAAGATGAATAATTATTACTCCGGCAGCGTTTTGAAGTCGCAAGCAGGTGAAAACACTGAACCACTGAACCTGAGGACATAATAGACACGTTTTTCGAAACGGCTCTTCAATGCTTTTTTTTTTTATTCAAGAGTCTTCCCAAAGCTATATGATCACTTGATATGTGTCGTGCATGTGGATTCGTCCAATTTTATTTTGACGTGCGGGCAATGCGAAAAAAAACTTTTGTAGTATATTGTCGTCTATCCGGGTATGCGTATCGTGTTCATATATATATATATTGTATTTTGTAGTAAGGCTTCACGTATGTCCCCTCGCGGCTGGATATTGCCAGCCAATAAGCGTAAAGTGTGAAATATTGCTGATCGGTTCGGAGTGAGGTGGGGGAGGAGGAAACAGAGGTAGCTGAGGGTGAGGCGGTGGACCAGGAAGAGAAGAGGCGTGATGAAAAAAGAGCCAAAGCACGAATTTTATAGGCATCTCGCCCCCAGAAATATCGTCTAAGGGGAAAAAGGGGCACGAAAAAAAAAAAAAAAAAAAACGCGAAATAAAAAACAGTCCAACGAAAAACCATAACCTCCATACTGCTATACCAATACGTAAATCTAATCCCAATTCCGAATTTCTGTAAAAAGCGCTAAAAAAAAATAAAAACACGAAAACCATTGTTTTCGCAATTTCACATATGAATTACAGTTGATCCCGAAAATTTCCATTTTTACACGTAACAAAAAAAAAAAATGTATATATATCTATAATCATAGTCAGTTTATTTCTGATCCAACAAATGGCTCGAACATCCTGTAACATTTGTAAACTAAGATACAAACAACAAAAAAAAATCACGTTAAAAATTCGATAGGCTTTACAAAAAAAAACGAAAAATAAATTCAGAGACAAGAGACGAGCGTTATCCGCCAATTGGATTTCGCAGCAACCGTGAACACCGCGAAAATAACGTGCTGTGCGTGAACCATCGGTCGCTAATAACCGTTCGACGGTGCGAATGACGTGATCCTCGTTGTTCTGTTTCGTACGTTCACCCTCGCATGTATTTTCCCAAACCATGTCTCGATCGTGGTTCCCCGTGATCGCTATACGCGCGTTGCGACTGCCAAATTGACCCTTTCGTCTATGCAGAGCGCGTCGCACCGTTCTCGGTCTATGTCCGATTGTTATATATACTTGCAAACTGGTATACTGAATAAATCCGACTGGTGAATATAACAAACGTCGAAACCTCGTAGCGTACGCATATTATTGCAAAAACATCATCACCCGCCGTTCGGTTACAATGTTCTATCGAACGGTGTCGCGTATGTCCATGTATAGTAAATGTATATATACAATATATATACACATATTTATATAGTATATGGAAGAGAGAACGTCCACGCAGTACCATATTGCAGCTATGCACGCGCGTATAACGAATTATCACGGTACATCGAACTATGGTATATATCGACGCACGTTCGACGCACTGTATAATAAATAGCCTACGGCCGGTGAGCATCAGAGAGTGAGAGAGGGGATTGGGGTTGGGTGGGTAGGTAATAGCGCTCGGGGCGCTACGAATGCACGGATGCTGCAACAGCCACAGCAGCTCTCGGGGGCGCATCAACAACAGTAGCAGCGTGTTGTATTTCGTTGTTAATACCGAACGGTGCAGCACCCGGGACATGATACACCTTATGGCACACTTTACGCTACATTTCCCGGATATTATGTCCTCAAGTTTGAGATTTTATTATGTATACACGCGATGCTCGAAGTAGACATTCATGTTACGTGAATCCTTACGAATGAAGACGTTTCGTAGTTTTTGAAAAAAAAAAAAATTTTATATATTTTTTTTCGCTGTTGGAAAGTCTATTAACATTTTTTTACGATGTTAATTCTAAAAATGAATTATATTTTTTATAGAATATGTTTTACCCTTAGGATCCAATCCATTCTGTCTTCGCGCATTACAATGCAGAAAACGAAAATTTAATGCGGTTCATTGACCTCTTGTGAAAATTTCTTCTGGCTTTTCATCGCCGAATACACTGCCGTTTACAGCAACCGATAATGTTTCAAAATATCGCGACTCAGCGACACGATTTCTCGTAGTTGCGTTAACCCAGTTCGGGATGTTTTGGTACAGTTCCAAAAATTCACGGATCGCGCTAGTTTTCCATGCCAAAAATTCGTGATCGCGGAGTTTCATCCGCATCGCGAAGAAACGAATAGTACATCGGGTAGGACATTGAGGACGATCATTCCCGTTCTATTATAGGGATTTTTCCCTGTAGATATCAGCGAACCGTTGCAGGAACACTTTTTCATCCGCCTCGCGAGCGCCGGGGTAAATCGGTCGATGGGGGCATCCGAACTGCTGGGGGGAGAATGAAGAAAAAATTCTGTAACAATGATCGAGAGCCTCCTTCGTTCTCGGAGGGGTCTGAAAATCGTTTTGACGAGCTTGTCGAACCGAAACTGCATTTCCGTCCGTGTATAGCAACCCTCCGTTTTAATTTCTTCACTTCTCTCAATCTCTCGTCCATTTAATCCGTAAGCGAAATCGAATTAAAATTTAATACACAAATGGACGCGTTGCTTCTACACGATTGAATTTATATACATCGTGAAAAATAATTGCATTAGATTCCGTCGATACCGCCCTTCTTGTTCTTCCGGGTGTCGATATATATACGAATTGGAAGATCCTATAATTCACGAAACGGTGGACCATCAATTTACTAAAGTTCGCGCTCTAAGGTCCGCGCGGGGGATGCTTCCCGCGAATGCAACCCTCCCGGTTACTCGACTGTTTCGCCTTGCAGTTCTCGCCCGTACTTAACTCGACGGTATATAACGCGCGTAATCTTCCATCCGAGACGAGAGTCCCGCTTGTGGGCAACAACGGCCAATCGTAAGTATCGAATCACTGCAGCGCCGTCGGGTAAATATATAGATGCGGAAAAAGAATTGGGGTGGAGAATTGAGTGTGGGAGCTTTTATATTAAGTCGCCCCTCTGCACGACTTATTTGTTAAGATACATGATGTATATTATATCGCAGAACGTGCGAAATTGACTTGTAAATTATTACCATTAGTCGATACAATAATTTTCGCAGGAATAACAATTAAAAAAAAAATGCATTCGATAAAACGTTTTATGTAACAAATTATATATAATTTCAAAATAATGTATACCAAATACATATACATTATTATATAATATAAGAATCAGTATATACAAAAAATATTATCTATATATGTAACGTATATATCCTCAAGACTTTTTATAAATTATTACGATGTTTTACAGCTAAAAGTGAGAAATCATTTTGTCTGTAATACTTCGCCGTCGGTTCGCATCCCTAAAGCCCTCGGTGACGTACATTCCCGAAAAAAAAAAAGTATGATAATTCCGCGATGATCCACAATACAAATTCCCCGTGTTTTCGGCCATCTCTGTCCCGACGGTTGTATAATTCCCCGAGATACGCACAGAGATATCACGCACCGGAGTGCAAGCTAAACTCTACTCTCTCGTTCGCCGGCGGGGGTTAACGAGTTTCCTCCGAGATTATCTCTGCCTGTATACGACGAGAGGGTTGCCGCGTTACTGTTGCTCCTATTCGGCTCTTCCGTTTCGTCCTCGACGCGGCTGACTGTCGAGGGGTTATGTTCCGCGTGTGTGTCTGTCGAGGGTTGCAGATTTGCCGGGTGCAAGTTAATGCGTATACGTACACTTCCATACTCCGGTCCGCGGAAAATATCGATCTTCCGCACGCGTTTACGCACTCTCGCACGTTTCATTTCCCTTTTCAGTCTCTCTTCTGTACCGCTCATCCTCTCCCCCTTTTTTGTCTCGTTTCGTACTTTCTCTCTTACTCACTCGTACAGTCCGCATACACCGTCGTTTAACAAGCGCATTACGTTGGCCCCTTTTAAAAGATCGCACTTCTGACTTCAATGGGCCGTGTAATCGGATTAGGAACGGCACAATGGGACTACCGGCGAGAGAACGAGAGAGACGGGTCCCACTTTCTGTATCCCTCTCTCTCTTTCTCTCGCGATGTATGTTACATATACATTGTAGCAATAATTCAATGTGTGCGTACGTATTAACGACGATGTGTAACGTTCCGCGACGTTTCCATCTGCCACGGATCAATCCTTCGCGTACCGCTGGACGCTAGCGGGCACATGTCCATGACGATATGTACATTATACGTTTCGTACACAAACTCTCGTCTATTATATATTGTACCGGTATTGTATCGCCCACCGTACGAGCGACGGGGTGCGAGTGAACAATATACTATATATATCGAAACAGAGGCATCGCGAGAAACTCGAGGAGGTAAACCATTGGGACCGGAATCCGATTAAATCGATCCCGGTGAACGCCTCGCACTCGACGCCGAGCCCTTGCGATATACTTATACCGAGAATACGCGAGAGGGGTATCGAAAATTTTCGAGAATTGTTGCGAAACAAAATTTGACTGTGGCGAAGGTACCCAAAGGCCAAAGATTCATTACCAACACCACGTTTTCGCATTTAGTACAATATTAATATTAATAATAATAATAATTTTATAATATTAAATTTTTTCATTATTTTCTTTTTATTGTATTAGATGAAAACATTTATTTCGTAATTTTTTAATTTGAAATATTTGATGGTTTTTTTTTTACTTTTATTGAAGGACAATCTAAAAAAAAGTCTCATTAAAAATCCTTGAAATTGTATTGCAGATTGTGTTTGCGGTTGTTTCGGGGTTTCCTTTGTATTGCATTAATAAAGCCACACGAGCGGTAGCGCACCCGTAGCGAGCGTCTGTAAACCAAGGAAATGTTTCCGCGAGTCACTATACGCGAAATTAAACTTGCTGTTTCCGGTGCCCCAACGAGTACGTTTATACGTATTTCAGATGGTATGGAAAAAAAAAAGAATTTAAAAGAGAATATATAACACGGAGTCTGTACATGAAGCGATTTTACGAGAAAAAACGTGACGCCAGTGTGCTTCACGGTCGCAAACGTCGAGCATAACTGGACTTTTACCTCCGGAGGGGGGTGGCGGGGAAAAAATTGCACCTTTCTACTTGCACCCCGAGACCAAATATAAACGTGACAGTATCTCGGCGGTAGCTAGAGAACGATCCACAGGAAGCTTTCCCCTCAGTTCTCCCTTTTGCTCTCTATAACCGTATACCCCACCGGTGCCTGCGCGCTCCGGTTCCTCGTTCTTTCGACCCAACGACCCTCGAAGATAAGTCGCACTCGGGGCTCCTGCCAGAGCTCAGCGGCTCTTCTATCCGCCAGCTTCTGTCTCTTGCGTTTCTATCTTTCTCGCACTTTTTTTTTTTTTTCACCCTCACCACTCGTCGACGGCGTTGTCGCAGTCGTCGTCGAACTATCGATTCGGTGCCTCGTCCTCTCTCACGGAGAGGGTGAACCGTATTGTTCCAATACTCGGCTTCGGTCGCGCACCCGTTGCCAAAACTTTTCTTTTCTTCGACGAACCATTCGATTGTCGCGCGCGCGGCTCCCACGTCAGATGGGGCGAAATGGAATAGCTGAGCTTTCCACAGGGGTTGCGACACATCGACGAGCGATTGTCACACCGATTACGATGTTCAATTCTTTTTTGGTGTCGATGGCGACATTTTGACGAATTTCAGAGCACGAAGACAAAATGGGGGGGTAAAAAATGGAAATTAATGTCATCGATCTTATTAAGCGGATTATGATAATTTTTTTTTTTATTCAATTTTTGAAGACGGAGTATAAACATTAAAAATAATAACAATAAAATATTATTTATTAAAATAAAATAAATATATTATTTTGATCGACGATTATTTTGCTCAGTTTTTTAAAATTTAAAACAGATCCTTCGGACTTTTGTCCTCTTGACACGATGGCGCTAAAAAATCATTTCTTATTAAATCGCTTTTTTAGGTCTCCTTTCATCGAAATGAAAAAAATACGCAGCGCTTCAAACAAAAAGTAAAAATATCTCAAGTCTAAAGGCTTTTCAGGAAATTTGTTCGACTATATTTCACAGTACCGTATTACCCCGCATGTTTTCTCTATACTCGTTCTCGGAGTATGGCGAGCCGAGAAGGCGAAAAATAAGAAGACGAAGAGAACTCGCTGAGTTCGCCGGAAGCGAGGAGAAAGGTAATCATAACATCGCGGACATGTAATAGAAAAATATTTCTTCACTAAGATATATCGCACGATGTATATAGTGTATAGTGTACGAAAGTAGACGCTCAGTAATCGATTGGTTATGCTACGGGGAACGTTGGCGTTTATCATAACTGTATATTTATGTCGATACGACGAGACGAAGCTTTTCAATTACGGCTTTGAATGCGCTGAAAAGGTTCTGGAACTTTTAAGATCGCCTTTCGCGAGATGTTTTTATGTTCTTTTTTTTTTTTTTTCGCCACGATTTTTTTTATAGGCAGTCTAATGGCACAGCTTCAGCGAACTGTGACGTATGGACGATGTCGTCCAAGTTCTCTGAGTGTCGTTTGGCGCGGAAGCTTCAAAAGCTCTCAATCTTAAAGCTTACAGAGACGTTACAGCGACTTTTTCATCTTTGTCAATATGTTAGGAAAGTTCCTCGGTCGTTGCCAAGTGTGCAGAGAGTTTTTTTTCTTACGAACGTGATATATTTTTTATGTATGCAAAAATTTTAATATTCACGATTCTGCAAAGTCAATAGTACACATGTTACGGGTAACGACAAAGTTCATCCGACAATGAATGAATGACTCATATTTTGCATTTACGAGAGTCTCGCTAAGTCCGAACGAGAGGAATAAAAAATAATAAAAAATCATGTCAATTAAATATGCATATTGCTTCGTCATTTTTAGTTCATCATTAGTAAATTACGTTCGATGTAATTTACTAATCTCCTCAATAATACATTAGTTAATGAGTTTTTTCATTCTCGTACAGAAATGTTTGTTAACGCCGTTAAAAACAAAACCGAGGAAGCGATATAGACATGTAATGTGCGTAATTTTTTATGCCCCATTTTAAATCCAAATATAACAACAACAAATAAACAATAACAATAATAAAATAGCAATAGTTAATTTATATAAATGTGTTTTGCACGATATTACATTTTTTTTTTAAGTTTTCATTTTGATATTTTAAAAAATTCAAATTCGTGTCGAATCTTAACGACTGCGAGAATTTCAACAAAAAAATGCATAATATATGAGAATTGACCCGTATACTCGTCTTGTAAATTTTAGGTCGATAACTAAACATGTTTTCATGTTATAGAAGTTCAAATTTTTCAAACTGAAAATTCTGGAACACTTTTCCACCGAACACCCAATTTTTTTCCTCGAATTAATGAAAAACCTCGAAATTCATTAAAAAAAAATGTGCCGACGATTATAAAAAAAAATATATATATATCAATCTCGTCGTAAGGTTAATAACATTTTTATAAATTAATATCATCACTAATTAAATTATCTTATGGGGTTTTCCCTCGATCTCGATCCCTCGTGTTGAATGAAAAAAAATGGAGCAGTCAAAGCATATTTCACGTCCAATTTCATCGGAGTTATAAACATAAATGTACGTATGCACTTGTATGGTTTATAGCTGACATAACATTTTCTAATAATCGATCGTCACAGCATTTCAAATCGATGTATCCAGAGAGCTGTGGCCTCGGAATATGCACTTCATAATTATCGACGATTTCAATGCGAAACAGTTAAAATTACGAATGGTGAACGCTTGTCGTCAAATCACGTGGGCAGTAGTCATTGGCAGATAGAATCGTTGTTACAGCGTACAGTGCAGCAGCAGCCCGCAGCAGTTTACCTCGTTTGTTATTTTATTTCGCCAATTTTGCGCCAATAACAGACGCGATTAGCGTCGAGAAAGTCACGGGTTACATTTGCGTCAGTAAACAAAGCGTTACGCGCAAATTTTTTTTTTTTCGTCAAGATTCCGCGAGGTGTACTTATTTATATTGACTTGCGAGTTCTGAATGACCAACAATTAAGATGTATTCGCAAACGTTTCGCGGTATTTGTTCGATTTAAAAAGAAGATTGAGACGAGAAAATAATTGAGAAGAAAAATCTCCGTGGAAAACCCCGGAGTGACGATTGGCTTAACATCGGGAATGAATCAACATCTCATTATTTCCTGGAGAAATAAAGACTTCCCATCAATAATTAATGCGAAGCTACATTCAAAACAGACATTATTAACCGGTGATAAAAAAAAAAAAAAAAAAACCGTACGTAGTAAACGCGGTTGTCAACTATGTAGAGCGCATAACATACAATTAAGCGAATAACCATTGTGCGTATCGACACGAACGGTTACGTATAGTACTATATAAAAGCAACCACTTCAACGATTATCATCAGTTCTCGATCTTCTATCGCACGAGTCCGCGAGAAGTTTGTGATCCCACCTCCTGTACGCTCGACGCTAAGTCCACGTCAATTTCAG
This sequence comes from Buathra laborator, assembly GCA_934046635.1. Classification (NCBI taxonomy): domain Eukaryota; kingdom Metazoa; phylum Arthropoda; class Insecta; order Hymenoptera; family Ichneumonidae; genus Buathra; species Buathra laborator. The sequence continues at coordinate 16,713,380 of OW203895.1, read as the reverse complement.
CCGCAATGCTCGCCAAGTTCTTGTTTGTCGCCTGTCTAACGACTCTGGCCGCTGCGGAAATTCGTAAGTTATTCCGTTACGTGTATAAATAAAGTGGAAATTTGATATGTCCATTTAGTCGCAATTCAAATGCAGTCGAAAAATATCAATTTGCGATAATTCGGAATAATCGATAAGTCATTAAAGTTTTTTTTTGCGCATTGACGAAACATATTAAAATTGTTGTTTTCATGGAATAAATATACTAATCATATAATTTGTTATATATTTGTTAACATATATTTTGAAATATATCCGTAATATAAAATTTTTCGACGAAAATATAAAAAAATAATATTTAATATTTATTATGATAAAAATGTATTATTATAAATATTATAATAATATATATATCATATTATTTTTTTTTTTTTTTTTATTATATAATATAATAGTTAATATATATATTAAATATATTACAGATATATTTTGCAATATATTTTTTTTCCATATGGGAGAAATTTTTCAAGTAATCGCGAATGTTTGTAAATCGTTGAATAAAACATTTTAAACGAAAATTCAGTTAACAGTGATCAGTGATATTTATTGTCAACGAAATAAAAAAAATATTCCGAAAATAAGATATGTTGGATCGATAAATGTTTTGTCTCTCTGTTAATGAAGCTTCGTACTTCAAAATATGCGGCCGACGTGATCCGAATCTAAGCAAATGCGTGTGGGATGCGACGGACTTAATTCGCGATAAACTCAAAGCGGGAATTCCGGAACTCGATTTACCGGGTTTGGAACCACTTGAATTAGAAGAAATGACTCTCTCCAACACCGATGCATTAAAGGCCGCTGCCAAAAATATAAAAATCTCCGGACTCGGCGACTTCGACACCCAACGTGTCGATATGGATTTGAAAGCGGGAATAATGCACTCGTTAACATTGTTCAAAAAACTGTCTGTCGATGCTGACTACGATATCGATGCTAAGATAGTCGTTCCGATAAAGGGACACGGACCCATCCATCTCGAGATAGGTGAGTCAATAAAATAAAAAATAAAAAATATTAAAAGTAATCGTTAATAATGCATGTCGTATCGCCGCGGAAAATGAATACAGAAGCGATTCTCAATATTTTTTACTTTTATATTTATTTTGACACGAAAATTAATATTGAAGAGTCGCGCATTACTTTTTGTTTTACATTTTTATTATATGAGTTATTATTTATTTTTATATTATTAATATAATTATTATTATTATTTTTTTTTTCGTTCATTTTTCTATTATACATTAATTAGCATGTTTTTCTTGACACCAGACGATCTCATGGCCGACGTAACGTACAAATTCAAACTGATCAAGAAGAATGGCGTCGAACATGCGTTTTTAACTTCGGTGACTACGAAACTCGACATCAAAGATTATCACACCATTTTCACGCCGTCAGAGTCCAACGATGCTACTATAGCGGTAGCGGTAAACACGGCGCTGCAAAGTGCGCGACAAGAAATTCTCGAGACTCTTAAGCCAAGTTTCGAGAAAATTATTTCTGAAATTATTCTGAGCCGTGGTAACCAATTATTCGCGAAATTCAGCTACGACGAGCTTTTCCCCGACAGAGAATAAATCGATAATGTATCACAAAAAATCCGACGAATCAACGATGAACGCCAATAAAGAACACGTAAGATGTATCAAGTTTTTCACAATTTCGAATGTTCGCCTTGTAAAAAAAAAATCATAATGATCCGATGAACTTTCATCGAATCAAAATAACAACGCTGAACGACAATTTTTGTGAAGACGATAATTTTTTTAAAGAATTTAATATATTGAAAATGAAGCTTAATATTGAAGAATATTATTGTTGAAGATTTTTCTTATTGACGACGTGTACATCCACCACTTTTTCCATGACGTTGGCGCACCTTTTAATCATAAATACTGTCGATATATACCATTGCCTTCGGCATTATAAGCGACGACACGATAGTACGATATTATGTAAACTCATTGCATAACATGATATGTTAAATTATCTTAAATTAATACAAAATTTTGCGGCTTTCCGTCATTTTTAATTTTAGTCTTTCGCACCACTCGAGACTTTTATATTTTTTGTTTCGGAGAAAAAAGTAATTACAGATACACATATAATGATTATGTGATTATCACAGTGTTATTGTTATCATTGACGAGAGTTATACCGTCGATGTCAGTAATCGGAATCCCACGACTATAAATGCACTGTGCAAAAGATAATTTCTGTTAGAGTCCAATAATTCCGATAGAAGATTTCCATACCGGTAAAAAAAGAACGAACTAAAGGTCGCAATTTCAACGAACCGAACGTAATTGTTTCTTTTCGTCATTGAATTTTATTGATATAAAAACATAAACGAGAAACGCACGCAACGTTTTTGTTTCTACTCCGTCTTCTTTTATTACCGTATTGAAAAAAATCTCGTAATAGCAAATAGTGACTAAACGTTAATTATAATAATGAATATTGCATTCATAATCTTCGAGAATCGTGAAAATCCAGAATTCGAAGACAAATAATTTTGGAACATCTGACAGGCGCACGTGATTATTAAAATTGAGCATTAAAAGCGTTATTGTGTCTTTAAAGAACGCAAAAGATTTGTGCCTAAAATCCTCCGTACGAACGTTTTTACAGAACTGAGATATTCATGAGATTTACCCTAAAATAATAAATAACTTATCAAAATAATAATTAAACTATTAAAAAAAATAATTAACCCCCAAAAGCTCAAGTGTGTAATTAATCACAAGCATTAGGATTTGTTCGCGATGTTTCTTCAATCCAATTACAGGCATCAAAAGCCAAAGATTTTTTTTTTGTAAAAAACAGTTTTAACCCATTAACAGGTAGAATACGAGGAAATGAGCGAATCTTAGTCAATTATTTTCTCAGAGTGCCTTAACAAGATTTCTATAAAAAATCGGAAGACTCCGAAACCAGTTTTATTTTTTTCCCTCGACTATGAGATGGAACATTGCAAACCTAGTAGCCGTTTTCTCTGTTGTGCTTTTTTTTTTTTTATTATTTTGCTTCGCTTCTATCTTTGTCTTCTCAAATAGTATTCGCGAATTTCCCGCATTTCCTCTTCGTTTCTGAGGCTTCGGCGACGCCCGCAGCCTGTTTCTCTATCTTTCTTTATCAACCGAACCTCCAACAACGCGCGTCTCGCTCTCACCGACGGGCTTCGCGTAAAGCGCTTCTACTGGCATCGAAACCCTTTCCACGCTCGCGGAGGCGCCCGTCTGGCTGCCTGCCGGTCAGGCGCCAGCTAACCTGCCCCGATACAGAGGAATCGTCGGCGTCGTTCATTTTCCACCCTCTTCTCATCTCTCCTCTCGCACACACCCCCGAACTCGGATCGCGTCTCCACATCCTGAAACTACCCTCGTCCGCGCGCACCGCTGCGCTACAAACAGCAGCATCTCCGCGCCACAGAATTCTCTACGCTGTACGACGCTTCTTCGTGGTATTCCACTCCGTGCCGTCTCTGCTCATTTGTCATCTTACAACGACGATGGGGACAATGTATAATGCATTCGAAATTAATCGATTTATTTGGAGATTTATTCCCGCTGATAAAGTGACCGCGATTAATTAAAATCTGAATATAATTTGAGTCTATTATCGACTTTAATCCATTAATTATCGATCAATATTAGAATTTTTTTTATACGATAAAAAACAATCCGGTTTTTTTTTTCCCAAAAATAACAAAAAAATAATTCTAATAATTTACGGAGAAATTTTGAAAAAATAACATTTAATTAAACATTTTATTTACATTAATTTTCATTTTTATTTCGAAAACAAAAATGTATGACTGAATAATGTTTAATTAATAAAGAGAATAAAATAATGTCAGAGAGACTGGTAAAAAAGACTCTGCTGCACTTGGAAAACGTGATTAAAGGAATTTAACGAGAGCATTCCTCTGCGGACCCTCCGCGGACGCTTACTAATTCATCAAATTATTTAATTCTTTTACCAGTTTAAGAGGGAAGAATTTCAGACAAAAAAGCGATTTTTTTTTGTATATATAAAGAAACATCGTACCGCTAATCGTATAAATAAATTCTCAGTTTTGAATATTAAAAATTGTACAAATTTAATTTGTTTCCATCGCCATTTTTTTTTCGACAAAAAAGCGATTTTTTTCGTATATGTAAAGAAACATCGTATCGCTAATCGTATAAATAAATTCTCAGGTTTGAATATTAAAAATTGTACAAATTTAATTTGTTTCCATTGCCATTTTTTTTACATTCGTTCGACGCGATTTTTTTTTTTTTTTTTTATAAAAACATCACAACGACCAAACAATCGCATGGAATTGATAATTCAATGGATTTTCACATAAAAACAAAGTAAATAAAACCGTAGTAACAACTTTGCAAAAACGAGAGAATTTTTCTGAAAAATTTCAATTTTGAACAAACTGTTGTAAACGAAAATAGATTGCATGAATAAAAACATTTATGAAATTCAATTGACCGGTCCACCCGTGCAATTCAACTGAACTCCGAAAAGTTAATATTTCCAAAGTTATTTGCAGCGCTGAAACACGGTAATTCATTTGATGCTTTTATGCTATAGGACTCTCGCCACGTCACCGGGATGTACCCAGCATACTATGACACAGAGCTTTTCACACATGTGGCCTTTCGGTATTCTCTCCTTCTATTGTCTCCTTTCGCGTACTGCTTGTACGGCCCTTTCCCTCGCACCCCACGAGCCGTTTCGTAGGGAATTGTTTTCACCAATTCTCTTCCTCTCTTTGAATCCTTCCTTCCGCATCCGCGTTGTCGGTGTGCTTTAGCATTTCTCTACATTTGCCACAAAGTCACTCGACTCGCCGACCGCACAAAGGAAGACAATCTCGGAGGGACGTTAATTGTTCGTGAGACTCAAACCGGCAAATACGATTCGAATCTTCGCTGTTACGTTTTTTTAAATTTTTTTCTCCACTTTTCCCCCATTTCTCCTTCCATCATAATTTCGTACCTTTGACTTCGAAACGTTTACCGTACAATTGTAAATTAAATATTTAATAATGGCTTTTCTTGTCTCTTTTGGCTCGTGCGCAGCGTCAACTCCTCGGAGTTTCGAATCGCGCCTCGGATTATGCATACCCTCGAGAAAAAAAAAAAAAAAAAAAAAAAAACCCACCCTCGTTCCAGGGATCACTCGTCTTCCTCTCGTTCTCGTTCGCTCTTCGAATCTCTTTCTTACCCCGGCGTTGCCTTAAATTTCTTCATTTCTCCGCAGTCGGCTTTGTGTCTCACCTTTTTATGAGCTTTCGAAGATTTAAGTGTTTCATAATGCAAGCAGTTCATAACGGTGAGAAAGCCGAGTGGAAGTGACACGTGTATACAGACGGTTTCAAAAATTGAAGCACCGGATTTATCAATAAACATGTATTGCTGCTTAATATCGTAATAAGCGAAAAGTTGATACATTTTTTTTTAATTAACAAACTTTCCATACAGTTTTCTTCACCTTATAGAGAACGCGGCGGTTTTAGAAAACATTTTGATGCGCCGGTATTGTAAAATTTTGCATTAGTCGTAAATGGGCGTAAGATAAATCGATGAAATAGACGCTTATAAAAATGTTGCAAATTGCAAATAAAAATTATGAATATGTTCTGAAAAAGTTTAAAGATCGAAAAACACCGTATATTACGATGTAAAAAAAAAATTAAATTTGCCTATTCACGATTTTACGTGAACTTTTTTTTTACGAAACTAAAAAAGAACAATCGAAATGACAGTCATAAGATTTTTAACGAATTGTTTTAGCAATATTATTATTATTGTTGTTCCTGCTGTTATTGTTGTTATTGTTATTGTTCACGCGATCTTACTGATCACTTTTCGTTTTACAGCGAATCAAAACTACAGTGGAATCTCCCGTATTTGACGCAATTGGGGGATATCGCCAAATACTGGAGTGACCAATCGGGTGCACGAAATAGACGGTGGCGAGCCAATCCCTTAGCCAGCAGTTTCCCTCTCCCACTCGCCCTTGTAAGGCAGTAGCCAATACGCAGAGCTCCCGTCAAATACGTGGGGTTTCACTATACGTCGATCTCGGCAATGACTTTGGATTTTTTACGAAAAAAAAAAAAAAAAAAAAAATTCCTCGAAACATTATTCGGAATGTAGAATATTCAGTTTTAATAATCGAGCTGTAGAGCCAAAAGCACTTGGCCAGAATTTTTGGGTCTCAAATCATCCCCTTAAGAGGAGGTGAAACCCTATCGAGTGCGCGAGAGATATCGAGATCGGCGCTTACGGCGGAGCAAGAGAGAGGCACTCGGTAACGTGTTTCACCTCCTCTTAAACACCAATTTCTATGGAACTCTTCGTTTCTCTTATCAGCCGTAAAGCGAACGGGGAAACGTGAGACAATCCAAAATGCGGGGCTAACTTTCTTTATCCCGCGGTGGAAAGATGCTGCGCCAAGGATAGGCGAGAGCCGAAAAAAAAAAAAAAAAAAACCCCGAAAAAAAAAGAAAAAACGTACCGAAGAACCCCGGGAGTCCAGGCTCTGTGGTGTAAACAGGGGTTGACAAACGACAAACAAAAAGAGCTGCGTATACCGCGGGGGATTGGATGAGGGCCGTTGAACCGTACAGCTTGCACGTACTTTTGCGTCACGCGAGTAAAGACATGCCGCGCAGACTTTGTCGCGCGAACGGAGAGAGATCATGTTGGTTTGTTTGAAGAAGAGGGATGATCGTTATACGCCCACGTCGTCGTCGTGGTGGTAAAAGGGCTCGTGGAAGACGAGAATCGTGACGAAACTTTTCAAATCAATTCATTCGAAACCCCCGAATTTAGAGGGACGATTAATTTTCACTAATTTCGTAACTATTTACGAAAAAAAATGGCGGCGTGTTAAAAATGGCGAACCAACTTAACGTGAAATTAATCGCATCTCGATAAACCGAGAATCGACTCGGAGTCGCAAAGGGTTGAATTTAACCGTCGAAATCTAATCAAGATTACGTACGGTGACGACAAAAGCTGTTATCGAGCAATCGGAATGCAAACAGGAATATCCCCGGGACTACTTATATCGTAAGAAATAATGGCTTTCCGAGTTCCACACCGAAGACCTCTTTTCCTCGATGCTCTTGTTTCTTTCACCATTTCGTCGTATGCTCCGTATTATCTTTCGTTTCGCTCGTCTTATCCGAGTACTACGTGTACTTTTATGACTCGAATCGTCTTATATCGCATCTCAACAATATTTGTAGGAGTATCAACTCGCGTCCCGATTCTCTTCTCGTTCTAGAAGATTTTTTTTTTTTTTTTTTTATACACTCCTCGCTCGTCGTAAAACAATCTGAATTATTTGTCGACGCTTATCAAGAATATGTGAAGGCTAATTGAGGTAACTGTGACGAAAATTAGTTCGAAATATTAAGTAACTCAGTGCAAACTTTTTTGAAAAAATATTTTTATGGGAAAAAAAATGGATATACGACAAATTTAATTTCGATTTTTTTAAAATTTCGCGGAGCATAAATATTCATGTAACAAATTTAATAATAAGGAAAAATATTTAAAAAATGAATGATACAATTTTGATTATTTAACTAATTATTAATAATTAATTATTTTGTTGTTTTTTCGATTTGCAATTTGGTCGATTCGCATTTTTTAAATATTTTTCTAAGAATTATGTTAATTATAAATGCGTCGTGTAGTTGCCAATTGTTCGTTCTCTTTGGTAAAACTGCACGTCGAGTATATAAAATTGCCTCCTTTTAGTTCCATTAACCCACTAGTGGGTCTAATATTTTAAACAGTACCGCAAAATACTCGGTCTGAACGTTCTTTTATGAATTATCTCCGATAATATTTTCGCAATTAGTGATAGTAATTTTCGTTTCTCGTTTCGTTTCATTAGCATTATTTTTTGGGTGAGCGAATATTATTATTTTCCTATTTCGATGCTATATATCGCGCTCTCGAGAGAACAGTGTAACATTTCTTACGCGTTTACCATACAAAATGATACAGTGTTGCGCCCGCAGTGCGTTTTCATCTGCGACCTTTATTTTCTGCACTGTACCCGAGAGCTATACTTTTGACTCTGAATATTTTCCGTTTAATTCCAAATCTACTTTATTACAAACGGCCGTTTCTATTTTCGGGTCACTTTATGCCGTAAACAATGTATTTTTCTTAAATATCTGCAACTTTGACATATATTTTTTATCCCGCGATTGCTACGAACGTGACCTTTTCTGATAATAACAAACTTCGTCAATGATTGAGTATCAAAAAGATCGCGATCTTTTTTTTTACGTCCATCTTTCGACTTCGTTCTTAACGCTGACATACAGTCTGTATGAACGAAACCTTGTTCTCGTTAAATAATAAATAAAAATAAATATAATATTGTGTCAAAGTTGCCCCATTCAACAGTCGCAACTTGCTACCTTGTCTGTACCTGTGATGACGATGCAGACGACGATGCCGTAGTAGAGCGCCGAGAGTAGAGGGGTCGAAGTCGCCCGAATAGAGCCGAAGATTGAACCGAGCGAGCGCGGTCGCGTTCCCCCGCCACAGTCTGAAATCGGCCAGCGTGACGACACGACGCGCACTCTCCACAGTATACAGTCGAGTAGTAGCTCCCGATGTCTCGTCACACCTACAACTAGGTTTCTCTATCTATACGCGTTCCTGTTGCTTGCAGCAACCTCGTTCCTCGGCAAACGGAAATTTATAATTTCGTCGATAAAAGAAAAAAAAACAACAACAAAAAACGTGTGTGTCCAGTGCGGTATACGCGTGCTATTTAATTAATTGTTAAATACAAAACTTCGAATACTAAAAAGGAAAAAAAAATAAATAATAATAAAACAATCGCTTAAAAGCGCAAAGAAGATAAATAAATATCGCGAATCGATCGATTCGATTGATCGAATAAGATCTCGTTGAGATTGTGGCGAAAATCCTCGCGACGATGGCAGCGAGTGGGATCTCGGCTGCTGCGATCATCATCGCGCTGTTACACCTTGCAGGTGAGTGACAATCATCGAAGTACGATAATTCCCGCGCGTTATCTCAACGTCGATAAAAAAAAAACATGGCCGTGTTGTTTCGCGAGTAGTTTTTGTTTTTTTTATTCATTTTCATCGATCGCTTTTATGAAAGAACGTTGAATATCGGCCACGGCGTGCGAAATATCAAGAGTGAACGTACACGCGACGCGTACAGAACGTATGGCACGCTGTGTCCGCGAGCTCGAGACCCGATGGTACGCGCACGCGATTGTTTTCCTCGTTGGAATTTCAGGTGAAGTGAGTCACACGCGGCTGATGCCGCGCTCGCAATTTATCGAGCGTGATCGACGAGTTAAAATATCAACAATTTTCAAATCCACGAAGCGAAAGAAATAGTTTATCGCCGCCATTTATTTTTGTCGACGTTGAAAAACGAAACAAAGCAATCTTCGACCGTACGGATCGTTTTTTTCCCATACATTGCATCAAAATAACCTATAAAGTTACCGTCGAAGATTCGACTCGTTATATTCGCCGATAACCTCAAAAAAAAAAGCACAACATATTTCATCGTAATTTTTTTTTTCTGACAACGAAAAATTAACTAAATTTATTAAACTTTCATCGCAACGACATTAATAATTCGTTAAAATCCGTTCGAATTTACGATGTTTTTTTTTCAACGGTTTTCGCGAAGTCCTTTGAACGATAATTCGGCCCGAAACAGGTGTGCGCGCGCGTTATCTATCACCTGAATTTAAACGTACGAGAGACGGTTGGTAAATACGCGAAATTCGCTTAACGCGTCATCGATGAGTCGCGGAGAAGTTGATTGGCCGGGGCGCCGGCCGGCCGGTTCCGTTCAAATTTCTCGATGTTCGTTTCGCCAACCGTCGGGACGATGGTGGCCGTCGGGGGTTCGCGAAAGAGTACGAAACGCGAGACGCAACGGACGAGCCAAACCGGCGTATCGTTTCGCCGGCAGCCGTTGAGAATCTCGCGTTGTCTTTCTTTTACCTATCGTGAGATATCGCCTTTCGCGTATATCTCCGGTGCGCGCTTCCCAGAGAGCGTCTTTCTTTTTTTATTTTTTTTTTTATTATATGTCGAACGCTCGCGAGGGTTCGTCGCGTGACGCTCGTTCTTCGTGCCCCCAGAGGCAGCGAAGCAAGTATATCGCTATAGAACCTTTGGACGATTAGATTTTTCGTTACTTCCTGCACCTGCGACCAACTGGAACGTTAAAACGACCTGTTACCGGATACATACGAGAGCTTTGCGGTGGGAAATTGAATTTCATTAAAGTCGCTGCATAATGACGATGGAAAATAATAAATTAATGTTTTTCGAGAGGGGCGTTCGACCGATAAACCTAAACATTATCTTCTAAACGGCGAATAATTAAACTTATGTTAATATTCATCGATTTTGATTCTTCATATTTATTCCATCGATGTACGACGAAATTTTTCGACTTAACCGTTATTCCGAATTTTTCTCGACAACAATACGATTATTAATAAAACTTATTGTCAAAATTGTATTTAAATTATTTTTCGTCACTCGCGAAACTATTTTTTTTGATATACAAAAAAAATATACATAAATAAACAAATATGCGATAAAAATGTGAATTTTTTCAAAATTTCACAATCCGCTAAAAATTCGAAGGATTAACTTTGTTTTTCTTCAACCTGTGACTTTCCATGAAAATTCTTTTATTATTATTATTAGTCGAAACGGTGGGCTATCGGTTTACATTTGATTTATAGGTTATATATTCCTATCGCCGGCTTCCTATTGTACCGTTTATTTTTCTCGACATTGATTTACGATACGCGAAGTTTTCGAAAATTTCGACGTGTCGATAGTTTCGACCTTCGAAATAGCGACTTTTCGGGGTAATAAAAAGAGATGGAAATCCGGGTTCGTAGCGGTAGAGAGAAAGAAAAGAAAGAAAAACCGGGCATTCTGTGTCCGCGTCCTCGTCGCTGCACCTGAGTAAACCGTTGTTAAGGTTACACGCGCGAGCCGTTCGCCTCTTGTCGGCCACCTGCCGCACGGGGCGCCCGGGGGAGAGAAACCTCTCCGTTCTTCTCGGCACCTTGCGCGCCGCTTGTCGTTCTCCTCCGGGAGAAGCCACTTCTCAGGTATATGGGAAAGAAGAACCCCTACAGTGTGTTCTTCGCTACCCTCGGCAAGCAGTCCGCGGCCAACTCTTCGGCATTAACTTACTCTGCCAACAATAGACCCGAAGTGCCCACTAAAACTTCCTTCGGGGGCCTTACGAGGGATATAGAGACTTTCTATGCACAGTTTCCTCCCCCCCTCCCCCCCTATGGTAAAAGTTACAGCAAATTTACCTGTTCCGGAGTGCGCGACTCTTTATTTACCTGCCGCACTTGCCGGAACTTTTTTTTTTTTTTTTAACCTCAAACTTTCACGATATTCCGATATACCGAAACCGCGTCGTTCTTCGTCCCGAAACATCGTCGCGATTTTAACTCGAAAAAATTTTTTCCACGCTATAATTAACATTAATTCGATTATTTTTCGAAGAATTAATGTGTTTGGAAAAGAAAAAAATCCTATTAGACGTGTTTACGAATACGTCGTTTAAATTCTCTCGAAAATTTAATACGAAGGAAAACGCGCGATGGCGTAACTGGCGAAATTATCTTTGTATCACGAAGAAATATGCATGAGAAACTTGGATATGTATTTTCAGCAACATAGTAACTAAATGCATATTCCTTATGTATATTTCAAGCATCGCGGTTTTACCCCCCCCCCCCCCCCCCCTTCATCCCCGTCCCCACCGTTCTCCTCTGCTCACCCCTTTCGTCGTCGTTGCAACTTATTCTGAGCGCTTCACTCGCTCTGCTGCTGCTGCTGCTGCTGCTGCTGTCGCCGTTACTACCGCGCGACTGCTGGTGCATCGCGAAGACTATGGGGTCTTTTACCGTCTGCCATGTGTTGTATAGGAAATTCCAAGATTGAGGTGAAATACGGTACGGTACCCGGCGAGTGAACCGTAATTGCGCGAAAACCTTCGCGAACCGCTGTTGTTGCTCATCCGTACCGTTCATTCCGATGCTGCGATCACCTCTCGTGACCGGAATTTTCTACACACGCTACGACACTGCGAACTTTTTTTTTTTTTTTTTTTCGAAAATTCAACGTTTTCCAGTCGTTTCGTCGTAATCATCGAAATGTGAATAATTTACACGCGAATACACGAAATATAGAACGACAATTTTTTATTCACAGTTTCGGTGGCCTCGTCGATTATTATCGCGCGATGTATACGAAAAAAAATAGAGACGCGAGTTAATTTTTCGAAATAAATAAAAAAAAAAAAAATTTATCGTAATTTCACGATTTTAAAAAGATTTTTGCAAAGTAAGCGATAAAATAATTGGAGGCGTTATTGAAAGAGACGATTGAAAAAAAAAAAAAAAAAAAAATCGCGTTTAATGTTGTTGTGAATCGATCGTCTTCTTTGCGGTAATAGGGTCTTTTAATAATTCCGCAATTTCTCTCGCTTTCTCGTAAATTTTATATTCTCTATCGGTCGATTCTCGTGGCAACGCTTGTGTCGGGTTTCGACCGTTTAAGAAACGACTTCTCTCCCGATCTCTCCCCTCCCCGAGGCCGCTGACTCTACTACTCGATCGAGCGCTTCTCCGGTCCGGTTCCGTCGGGAGGCAAGAGTCACGCCGCAACAGCGGCAGCTCGCTGGACTGCCGGAGCAGAGCAACCGTTTTCCCCATTCCTTTTTTACTCGCGTTGCAATCCAGAACGGCTTACTTTACAAGCCTTTGCCTTTGCTGCTGCTGCTGCTCCTCAACGATCGTAATTTATAAAACAAGAGAAACAAGAGGATCGCGAGCGGTTGTACGAAGAACGACCAATGATGAGACAAGAGAGAGGGGAGAAGGCGACGGGGTATTAGGGTCGTCCGATAGACTACAAGACTGTGGATAGCAGTGAATAGCGTAGAGCAAAGAAACGAAGTACCGTTCGAACGAGACGTTTTCACTTTCGAGATTTGCCGCACGGAAACTCGTCGCGCGCGCACGCGGGCGATATATACACAAACTAATCGAAAGCCGCAGATCTTCGACTAAACGAGTTTCGGATTTTTCTTTTTTTTTTTTTTTTTTTTTTTTACGCTTTTATTTTCTCGATCTTTGAACTATCGCGGTATTAATATTTTTTTTTTCGTCTACGTGCGAACGATTTATCTCGATGCTGCATCCGTCTAAGATGCAACTGCTAAACAAAAATACTTTAGTGATAACCCCTTTGGATAAGGTATTTCGTATATGGAACACCTTTCAAAAGATCCATTGAAGGAGTTAACTACAATGTGTTTTTTTTTTCTTTTTTTTTTTTCGTTTTTCTTTTCTTAGTCACGTGTATGTCTGCTCTATGTATGGAACTCGAGGAGTTTTTCAAAGACGTTCCATATACGCAATCTTTTCGGAGAGTCATTTGATTTTTTTTTTTTTTTTTTTTTTTTCATGTTTCGTTCCGCTCAAAGAAGTCTTTTGCAGAATAAAAACAAATATGGAAATTTCGAAAAAAAATAAATAAATAAAAAAAAATGGAACTAAAAATTGAAAAAAAAAAAAAATTAAAAAAAAATGTTTTCTTGTTATTATACTTCGTTCGATTGTTATTAGTCGATAATAATTTTTTACAATTTATTATTTTTTGTGATATTTTTAATAATTTTTTTGTTAAACTAATAAACGGTTAAATATGCAATTCGTCGTTATATCGTCTTTAAAAGCGTTAGAACGTCGAATAAGTTCGTTCGCATCGTCGAATCTTCGAGGTGACCGACCCACTTTTCACGAAGACGTGCGTCAACATCGACGCAAGTGTATTCACGCGTACCACAAGCATTTTGTACATAAATCTCTATACATAAGGATGGAAGAGCGTTAAAAAAAGATTCTCCGCGCAAGAGCTTTCGCTTCCTTATATTCCGCGCGCACTTTTATATTCATCATCATCATTATCGTCATCGGCGAAGCTTGATAGAGCTGAAGATTCTCTGGAGCTTCTCTAGAAGCGACGAGAGTGAACCCGACGAGAGTATATGGTACATAAGGGCGAAGCCACAGAGATTCTAAACCTGTCTCTCATCCTCATAGAGGTCTTCTCGCGCACGCGGCTGTGTAACATTAGCCGAGCGTATGAGAGACGCCGCGTCATTATCCACAACCCGCGCGTACCTCTTACCGTGTTTCGTAGAGCAAAAGAACGAGATATGCCCCCCTTTAGCCCTTTATTCCCAAAGAACGCGCCCTGTGCGCTTCTCTCGTACGGACGTCGTTGCCGTGCGCAGGAACAATGCAAACGGTCGTTACGTCCGTCGTGTGTAAATTCGTTTTGTCTGTTATTCGGTCGATTTATCAACGAAAGTTTGAGAAAAGTACACGCTACACGCTTCAACGATCGGCGTCGTGGCACACAATTTTTCGAGAATCTTTATCATCCGCGTGAAGTTTCACTAACACTCTTATTCAACAGAGCAGACGGAAAATCTTTGCCGACTTACGGTAAACTTTTTTTTTTTTTTTTTTTTTTTTTTTTTAAGGACATTAATTAACTTTTTTTTGCAACTTTGGAATTGAATAATAAAACGCAATTTTAAATGAATCGCAGATAAATTCACGATAAATTTTTTATTTTCAAGATTTTAAACTTTGCTGCGGTCGACTGAGTTAATTATCGATAATTTCTGTTAAATAAAAAAAATACGATTTTGTTTGATTTTTTTTTATCGATAATTTGAAATTCTTTGAAATTCGTTTCGAACAACTTTTTTTTTTTTTTTTTTTTTCATTACCATTGATAAATGTGGTAAAAAATTAACTCGATCCGTATATTCGAAAATTTATGGACTTAAGTATTTCTGGTTTTAAACGTCAGCGAATGACGTGATATCGTTTTTCGATAAATATTATCTGTTATTACATATGAATTATCTCACGGTAGTCGCAATATTATTCGTTCGACTGAATTCTCGAAGTCCGATTAATTGCCAAACGAAAAGCAAAAGAAGTATTTATCGAGAAAACGACACCAACTAACCCCTCGTATTCTTTTTAACGAGTATTCGTTTTGAGGTCCGAGAATTTCAAAAAAAAAAAAATATCGAACCGCTTGGCGGTCGAAATGAAATGTTCATCGTAAAAAGACATAATCGTCATGTGGCACCGACCCATACGTATGACGCGCGACTTCCAAAAGAAAAATAAACGAGTGAGAAGAATATGCATTGTGAGGACAGAGTATAAAGGAAAAGACGAAACCGTCGGTGGACAACACCGGTATATACTTATCCTCCCCCTCCCCTCCCCCTGTCGAAGGCGTAGCGCGCTCTCTATGCTATCGCTCGTTCCTCTCCGTTCCCTCTCCGTGTCTAAAAAAAAATCTTTTCTCGATACAAAAGAATCTTTCATGCTGCGATAGTAAAAAAAAAAAGGTACGAGAGACACCGAGAAATATAAAGAAACGTTTGGGTCACGAATGGGATTTAAAGAGGACGGGGAACGAAGAAGGGTAATAAAGAGGTGGAAGAAAATATTCTCCGCTGGTTTTTCAGAATCGAAGTTTTTTTTTTTTTTTTTTTTTTTTTTTTTTTTTTTTTTCGTAGGTCGTGTCAAGCGCACTTCGGGGTCGATGTTCAACTTTTTCTTCTTCATTCTCTCGCTGATACTTTTTCGTCCTCTTCCTCCACTTCGTTCGCCGTCTTTGCTTCGCTTTTTGTTTTTTCATAACTTCGCTTGGTATTGTCGAGCCGACATTCCGTTGCACCGTTTTCTCTCTTCCCGTATATATTTCTTCTCCACCTCCTCCTCCTCCTCCTCCTCCTCAGGGAGGGGAAGAAATACGCTTCTCGTTTCGTTGATCCCAGAGATAGCGGTACAACGAGTCCGGAACTAAGCCGCCCTTCTGTATACCGTAGTCTACTTATTTCCGACTGTCGGAACACTGTAAATAAAATTTCATTACTGAACAGGAAATGTGACTTCAACAAAAATGAAAATTTTTCGGTACTTCGGAAAAACGTGAAAATACCTAAATCCTTTTTTTTTTTTCTTGATAATAAAAAATAAATAAATTATTTACAAACAATTGTACTAAACAACAATAATAAAAATAAATTTAAAAAAAATTCTAAATATTAATATATTATATAATATAAGAATATTATATTATATATTATAATAAAATATTTATATTTATATCATTATTATTATTTAAAAAAATATATTTTTATTGACATCAATTTTATTATCCTGAATTAAAAAAAAAAAAAAAAATTGTTCGTAGCTGAAAATTATCGGGCAATTTTTCTTCTTTTTATTACAAGAATTAGTATACCCGGTCGCTATGAATTTTGAGGTCAAAACTCGCGAGCTGTTGCACACACGGAGTACTCCTCTGAATCCCGTGAATATAACAGCAGCGACATTGCAGTTATTACATGCGACGTGAGAATGAAAATTGATCGTAAATAACATGAAAGCCCCGGGAGTTGGGCTCTCGAGTTCCTTGGAATAATTTGTGGTGTAATTGGACCGGTGGAAAGCGCGTAATTAGGGGGTTTATTGCGGGGCGCGGTGGACACACTTAGGCGACATATAATACGAGTAAATACGTATATATATATATGATTGTAATAAGTACAAAGCGCGCGGTGGTTGTAAACTATAGTGTAGACTGGCGCCGCTTAATGAGTCGTGACGAGTTTATTTTTTTCGTTTTGCTCTCTTCTCTCATTCACTGCCGTTCACGTTACCCCCCTCCCTTCCTCCCGCAGGAAAGCCTTTTTTTTATATTCATTTCTTCGTTTTGCAACGGACGAGAGAGCATTGAGAGTCCGTAGAAAGAAACGACAACCAAACTGCCGCCCCGTGGGTTTGTCATTCGGCGTATAGACTACACTGCCGCGAGACCGTTATACAATGCGCACTCTATCGCGTTTACAACGGTTTGTACAATATATACAATATATAGTATATAGCGAAGGAAAAGAAAAAGGGTGCGGGCGGTGTGCTCTTTTTTTTTTTTTTTATTTCCGTTTCTCGTTATCGATTGGTGAACGAGTTTAACGAAACGGGAAGAACGCGAGAGAGAACGGTCGCAGTGAGGGAGGAGTGGGGGGAAAAAGTGTAAAAAAAAAAATATACGAGAACGAAAAAGTAGTAAAATGCCGGAAGGAGGAATTTTCAACGGTTCGTGACGTTATCCAGCGGCTTTAAATAATTCTGTTCCTTTATTACTCGCGATCTTTTCGACTATCGATATCCGCCGGTTATTCGATATCTGTTTATCAATTATTTTCAATCGTCAAATTTTCTTCGAAGCTTTTGCGTTTTTTTTTTTTTTTTTTTTTTTTTTTTTTTTTCAGTTCGTGATTAATAAGAATTTTTAAAAAATTATTATTCGTATTAAAATAATACCAATTGACATGTTATCGCGATAAATCTTCAGCGAAAATAATGCGGTAATTACAGCCGTAAAAAATGTATAATCTGTCGATAAATGTTTTTTTTTTTTTTTTTAATACGAGTTTCGGTCAGCAGACAATAATAACGATACCATTGCGACCCTTTATAGCCGAAACACAGAATCACACATATCGAGAATTGTCGATTGAGACATATAAATTTAACCGCCGCGTCGCTTCTCGTAAACGCCTATATACGACGTTAATTCGCTTGGGCGTTCGTCTGTTATTTTCGCTCCGATACCACGAGAGTTTCGCTGACTGGACGCCCGGCAATAAGAACACAACGCTGTAACTCGGTACCTTTCTATCTTATCGAGAGACTCCGTGAACGCTTATCGACATTAAACGGCACACGGAGCGCTCCCGCGTGTATCGGTGCTCCGTAATCTCGTTGATCAATGACTGAACGTGAGTATAGGTGTTATTTCCTCGCGAGAGAGTGCGAAGACGACGAGGAAAGGGTAACGCGGGGGCGAGCGGAGGTTTAAAGGAAAAACAGAGAGACTGAGATATAGAGTTACGCGACTCGTGTTCTCGGTATTTACGCTAACGTTCTCCCGCAGTTGATTGTACGAAAGTCTCGAGCTTCAGTTCAGTTCTTAACTATGAAAAAATTGTATATATATACATATAAAAGGAGCGCAGGAACCCGCGCCTCAGTTCTCTTCACCGTCCAACTTCCTTCGTATATATCGCTGCGCTGCTGCGTCTATGCACTGCGCATTTGCAATTTTCCACGTACGTAATAACTATATATATCTAATAGGTATGTATTTACGTGCGGAAACGTGTATATATATACGCGAATAGTTTTGTTTCGAAAGGTAGGCGTGAAAACGAGCGTAAATATTAAGTTCACGTTATACTGAGAGACTCCGCTGCACCCTCTCTTTCCGCGAGTGCCTTTCCTCCATTTTCCTCCTTTTCTCACTTCACTTCGGGTTCTCATACTCGCTTCGTTTCTCTTCTTTCTCACTTCGGTTGGCAAAGTACAAAACTTGAGTCGAGACTTCCACACTCCGTGACGCTGAGTAATTGTTGCGAGTCTAGACTTACGGAGTCTCTTCTCTCGGCGCACAGCTCTCTTCGTACATTCGCAACATTGAAATTAATTCACATTCTAACGATGATAGCCCCCCGACGAAGGGTGAACGTAACGAGACTATCATAATTATTCAAAATAATAATATGTATGCTAAATGCCTTCTCATAATTTACGACTAGTTTACGTCATTTACAACCAACTTTTGCCGAACGAAATTTTTTTTTTTTTTTTTTTTTTCGAAACTTTCATCAAACTATATTACGGCTTTTTTTTTTTAATGAGAAAATTACAAAATTTAAAGACTAAGATTTTCCTCGCGGAAAAAAATGGTTGTGAAAAATATATATATATTAGATATTTATTTATTTATTTATTTATTAATAATTGTGGATAATATAAATATTATTATTATTACTAATATATCTATAATCTAATGTACAATAATAATAAAATATCATTCATTAAAATATTTAACATTTTTTTTTTTATTAGTTAATATACGATTTTTTGACGAAAATTTATTGTATATATTATGCAAATATTTTTGATATTTTATTTTATGGGTGTGGAGATTTTCGCATTAATTCTGTCGCATTTGGTACGGAAATTTGAATCTAAATTTTCGGACGTTAAAAATGTTTTCGTTAAGTCTTACTGTGTCACTGAACCATAACGACACAGGGAGGGGATGTGTTCTTGAGGTCATTAACGATGTTTAAAATTTACGGGGGAATTTCGTTATGACGTCACGAATAGTTTTAAACACAGTATACCGTGAGATTAAATAGACGGAATATCGTTGAGACGTGAATTAAAGCCCGCAGTACGCGCGCCCACCCACGGGATCAGTGAAGAAGGGTCCGGGAGCCACTTGAATCACTGAAATAACACACGGACTCTGTATATGCTTAAGAATTATCTGTTTCTATCTTTCTCTACATAACCGAGCGTCTGCGCTGCATCCGAGTGACTCTCGAGGCACACTGAAATACTGTTACTGTATTGCGAAGGGACTTTCGGTTGCAACGAAAAACATCTTCGAGATCCCCGCGGCGTCCTCGAATTATTTAGTCTCGTCGTACAGCCGAGCGTGCTGCCGGCTCCGCGTCTCGAGTATCGAGAAAATCCCCTTTTGCATAACTACGCCTTTTATTTCTTTCGCTACTCGATCCTCGCCGCTGCATCCGTAGTTTTTTCCATTGACGATCTCTCGAGAATTAAATGAAAAAAATAAATAATTATTCCATCGGCGACTCCGCGAAATTTTCAAGAGAACATCATTTCCCGAACGTAATTCCGGTTCGAGGAATTTTTTTTTTTTTTTTTTTTTTTTTTTTTTTTTTAAGGGAGTTAGTAGAGAAAAATTTTGAGGGTTCAAATGCGATTGGAAATTGTCGGAGGAACAGAATAGAATTACGGGCATTGCGAAGAAGGATTCCGGAAATTGAAATTGGATCCACGCGAAGAGAAAATCTCTTTTCGATAATTCCTGTCTGCGATACCTTTTAGCATTCTCGGTATCTCTTCCTTCTTTCGATTTATTAAACGCGGTTGAAAATTCTGGGAATTTTATGCAGACGAAAAAAAAAAAAAAAATTTTGCTCTTTTCCTTCCCGTTCGTAGCTCTCGCGTCGAACCGGCTGAATTAGCAGGCAGAGAATGTCGCGAAGAAAGGCAAACGGAAGGGACGCATTACTCAGAGAAAGGGTCCCAACGGGGGATGGGGAAGGAGGAGGGAATGTAAAAGAATTGCAAAGAATTGCGACGGAACACGTCACTCGTTGCAAATTCAATCTTCTCGCTGTTGAAAGAAAATAAAATAAAGTACAAAAAAAAAAGGGAATTTAGTTAATCGTTTTGGACCACAGGTGGCAGAAAAAAAGTTTTACGAAAAAAAAAGAAAAAAAAAATTATAATTTCGATTTTTACTTTTACTCGTCATAATTATTTATTTATTAAATTAATTTATTGCGAAATTTCGAATAATTTATCTCCACATTACTCTCGAATGTTTTTTAAATAATTCTAATTTTTCTCGCGATAACTTTTTCGTGTTAATTTGGCCGAAAAATTATTTTTACACTCGACTTGCCGCGAGTGCAAAGTTAGTTTCGGAGAAATTTTGAATACATAACTCGAATATATCGCACGATAAATTTTTCGTGTTAATTTGCGCGAAAAATGATTTTTCCACTCGACTCACCGCGAGTGCAAAGTTTCTTTGAGAATTCGTCATAGAGAGCGAGAGTAGGAAAACAATAGCGAGGTGCATGCAAAATGGCTAAAAGTGGCCGCGTATAAGGAGGAAGAGAAGGCGAAGATGGCTAAGAGAGAGAAAAAGAGAGACGACGGACGACGACGAAAGCCTCTCGCGAGAGTTTTGCGAAAACCTGTTCTCGCAGCTACTCGAGTCGTCTCTACTTTAGTCTTTTGCGCGCCACACCGGCCTGAGATCGCCGGTCTTCGTGAAGGACCTCTGTCGACGTCGCCGTCGTCGTCGGGGGCTTCTCTCACCGACGCGCACCTGTACCCTCTAAGTCCGGACAAAGGGCCACTTCTTCAACTTTTCAACGGACCACGAAACTTCGCAAACCTTTCCACTCTCTTTCTCTCTCTCTTCTTCCCTCAAACATCGCTTCTAGTGGTCGAGACGAAGGATAATCGAAAGCGTGGAACAGCAGCACTCTTCGCTCTGCGTCGCCTTTATCTTCTTTCAATAATCCTTTCCGTCCGCGTGGATATATATTACACTCGAGAATATCTGAAATTCAAATTTAGAAAGTCTCGTTAAAAAAAAAATCGTTCTGCAAATATTTTTTTTTTCGAGTCCCTCGTCTCGATACGACGTCTTCTTGTCAAGAAAAATGTAAAATGATAACTTTAGGAGTTGAGAATAATCACGAAAAATACGAGGCGAAGAGAAATTTCAATGCCGCGAGTCGGAGGAAAATAACGGAGAAAAGAAAATAAAGACCTTTCAACTACTATTCAAATTTGAAGACTTAATTAGCGGAATAACGCGCAGCAGTTGGTCATTTAATGAGGAGATTCGTTGTCTTTTCTCTGCGATCTCGAAAAGACGATCCCCGACCTCAGTCGCTTGGTCTGGTGAACCAAAGAACGGTTTCGAAAGAGAGACATTGTCACACGACCTTTACCTCGACGTCGACTATCCGCGGGTTTTACCGGATATTACGGAGTTCTCCCGCAGTTTTGCACGTACAGAAGACGTGACTTGTATTTATTTTTCGTTTTATTGTATCGTTGAGTGACCAAAGAAAAAAAAAAAAAATTCCTTAAATTTTTTTTTTTTTTTTTTTTTTTTCGAATTTCATTACGTATATTATTATTTTTTATTTGCGATTTATCGCTTTCATGAGTCATCAATTTTCACGAATGTAAAATAGTTTAATTATTATTGAAAAAAAAAAAAAAAAAAAAAAATTCTCTGCGAAGAATCTTTTGTATTTGTGATTTCGATCGCTGGTTTCGTTGAGATCTTCGAGATTCCCGGGCGTGTCTCTCAACAAGGACGGTACGTGGCCGCCGCTACTTCCGTTAGCTTGGTTTTCACGTTCTTTGCCCGGGGAACCCTCGAGAAGTGAATTAGAGAAGCCGCGTGGTTTAGATCGGCAGCGTGTAGTGAGCAACGTGCCGCCTTCACCTTCGCTATTCTTCTTCCTCTTTCTCTCCTCTTGAAGATATCCGAGATTACGGGGATTGTGTTGGTTGCGCTCGATGCAAGGCTCGTGGGAACCTCGTGGATATAAGGAACATAGAGAGCACAGCAGAGAACTAGCAATGGGATTGTCTGCCCGCTCCTCCCTCTCGATTCGCACGAAAATACAACTACGTGCGTCAGTGTGCAGCAAACCCCGGGGATGGCGCTTGCCTTACCGTCCGTGAATGCCAGCGAAGTTTTCTCTCGTTCTATATAACACCACAAGTCTCGAACGTGCAGAGTTGACCGGTGATTGGAAGCCGAACGAATTCGATCTTCCGACTTCTCTTCGCCGAGAGTCAGAATTCGCTCGGGCGTGAAGCTCGTTAACTGCCGCTGCTGCTCCCCGCTTCACTCTTCGCGCTCGACGATTCCGTGCCCTTTTCTATCGACGTTGCTGCTCATTCTATCTGCTATCCTCCTTCTCGCTCCTTACGAGTAAATCGAGACGCGAACAAAAAAAAATCGTAGAATGATTTCCGAAGACGATTATTATCCGATGCCTCCCCAACACACCGTGAAATCACAACGAACGTTTCCGCGTTGAAAAAATTCTCGAGTTTGTCGATATCGTTTCTCAAACGAGAGTCGAGCAATTATCCGCAGATTTTTCTTCGATTTATCGATATTTTTTTTTTTTCGCTCGTCTTCGTTATTTTCTTCTTCTGTAGTCGTTGAGGAACAATTTGTTACGCGATTGGCATTTGTAATAATGAATTTCATCGCTTCGAAGACCCTTTGACCTCTGCGTGTATTGTTATTATTTAATTTCTTCAATTCGAAACTCGAAGTATTAAAAAAAAAAAAATTAGATTTTTGTTATAACAAAAAATTGATTTAATAAATCTTTCGAATTTCGCGCTCATTTTTTCCGGTATAACGTCGATGTGTTAACTTCCGGTGACAAATTTCTTTTTTAATTTTCGACGAATTTTTGTTGTTTTTTTTTTTTTTTTCGCTCAGTCGAGCGATTCGTAAAAAATTATGATTCGGTTTTCCCGCAATTGTCGAAAAATTACAGTTTCGATTAACTCGTCCCGTTTTATTTATTTTCACAAGAAGCCTTTCGCATCGTTTCGCCGCGTATGTTCGCTAATTTTAATTGGTACAGATCACCGTGAAAGATATGCCGTATGTTGCAATGCAGAGAAAAGAGTTACGCACGCAGGGAGCGATGAAGATTTCAGTGATGTATTTTTTTTTAACCAGATATTTGCTGAATATAATGAAATAACATTATACCGCGCATAATATCGTATAACTATAACAATCTCGCGGTGATCGGGCGCGCGTACTGCAACCAACGAATAGATTAGTCACGCGAACGAAATTCCGCGGAACTTCCGCGACGTTAGTCACCGTAACGCGTGTGTGTGCGTAATAACGTTGAAAAAAACTATATAAATTGAACGAAACTCGTGGGTGTTGAAACAATGTATTACCGCTATGAGATAATTTTCTTTCGCCGCATTGGAATGTCGTGGAGAATAAAAAACGAATATAAACGAGAAAATTTGAACATTTCTCTCGCCAGAAATCGAAACGATTTTTATCTCGTTAACGTTGTCGCCGTATAGAGACGAAAAAATTGCCAATCGTTAATCGAAGTTTCGTTCGATCTATTGTAGCCGCGAGTAATAGATTCACGAAGAGAACGCAAAACACGGAATCGCTAAATTGAATATAAATCTTTATTTTTTTGAATCATTGATTTGTTTGATTCGAACAAATTGACGACACGGGAAGAGAAAAAAAAAAGTGTCCTCGTTGTGCATCGTCGCTGTCGATATTTGCAAACGATTTTTGCATCTCTGACGAAGTTCGACGAATGGGGGAAAAAAATGGAGCGGGTGGACGGCAGCGACGATTGCGAGGCGTACGTGTAAATTACATATGCATATTCTCGTTGCATATCGCGCGTATGTCGACCGAAATATGATACCATCGCGTATGTAGATATCGCGCCGAGATACGCCAACGTTCGGTACTAATATTTATTCGTTCGCGATTCGCGGAACGTTCTGATTCTAACGATAAATATTTGGTAAGTTCTCGTGAGAACGCGTGAGGAAATTGTTCAGCGGGGCGTCAACATCGCATAGACGGTTATATTCATGACGGGGATAAACGTTGAGTGAAGGATGGAGGTGTTTATACCGTATGTTCCATTAATCACACCGTCAAAAAGAAAACTACAAAGACAAAAATTCCTCACGAAAAATTCTGTGCATTTTTTGCTTTCGGAAAATAATTGAAATACGAAATTCTTTTTTTTCGTTTCCAATTCTCACAGTTTAAAAAAAAATTCAGCAATGTAATCAATTTTTCGAAATTTTTTTGGCTCCGAAAATAATGAAAATTCTATTTGTCGAGTTATACATCGTGAAAAAAAAATGTGTAAATGTTTACTGCTTAAAAAAAATTTACCAATGTAATCAATTTTTCGAAATTTTTTTTTGCTCCGAAAATAATGAAAATTCTCTTTGTCGGGTCATACATCGTGAAAAAAAATGTGTAAATGTTCTCTCGTTGGCAATATCGAAAAATCAAATATTTTCGCGTCATATGAGAGACCATTTTTTTTATTTTTTGTTTGCGATTATATCGTTGCGAAATTGCAAAAAAAAAAATAAAAAAAATGGTTGAAAAATTCGTAAAATAATCGGAGTGACTTTTGGAACCTTTATTATTATCACACTTTATTATTACATTATTACGCGCACATCCTTGATGGGGTAATGAATACCCTAACACCCGGTATGCAGACTGACGAAGGAAATGGAGAGAGAATATGTATAGTAGATAAACTCCCGCGCCGACACGCCGCGGCATTAATTACCCCGACCGATGAATTTATATCATCGTTTGTACGTGCGGATACGCGGATGATTTTCGTTGCTGAATTTGCATCGAGTATATAACTGCGCGCGGTACGCACGAAATGTACTGTTGCTGTATTTTATATTACGTGAATATATGCGACGAGAGTTTGCTATGAAAATTGCTTTGCTCTTGCGGTTTGGGGAAATACATCGAACCCCCGATAGGCGCGCAAATTTTCGGTTAATGCAGATTGCGCAACGTTGTCGCGCACGTTCGATTGGACAGTTTTGCGGGCGAAGCCGATTAATAATTATCGTTCAGTGGCGCGGCGGTGCCGACGATCCGTGATTGCGGACTGTCTCGATCATTAGATGAGCCGCGAAACCCAGCGAACCAAACAATAACGGAATAATCGATTTTGTGGAAATTCTGTGCAAACTTTGATAAAGAAAAATAAAGATAGTAATAAATAAAAGGATATACATATAATGGGATTTTGACGAACAAACAACGAAATTGAGAATTATTTAACATCCATCGAACTCATTCTGACGGTAGAATAAATTGCCACATCATTAAAATTCTACGCGGTTTAATATTTCAACCGAAACAGACCGAATTTTATACGGTACCATCGCACTCCGCTGAATTCATAAATCCCACGGAGCGTATATAAAAAAAAAAAAAAAAAAAAAAAAAAAAAACATAATATCGAAAAATCGAGTGGCTTTTTTTTTCGTCAAGAAAAAACATATCGAAGTATTTTATTCGAAGTATAATAGGATATACAAGCGATTCGTTCATTCTTTTTCCGATACAAATAACGGCATATGACGCTTGGTATTGGAAACATTGCCTGTCGATATATATTCACTGAGTAGACGGGTTTCTCGATGGCTTCAGCTTTGAGACTCTGCTAGTAGTTGAGCTCTCGCGAGAGCGAAAATCCCTCTGGCGCGACGAGAGACGGAGATTCCCTGCTTCGGCGAAGATGAGGGTCTCGGTGGCTTCTGTTGCCGATCGATCTCGTAACTCTTTCGTTTCTGATCGATACGTTCCAATAATATTGCTACCCGAACAACCCAGATATCCACTCGGAGCCTTAGCTTTCGCGAGAACCTCTTAAATTGTAATATCGCATCAAGTTCAACCGATCGAATCAAGAACAACGGAAACTTTCAGTGAATTGCGGCAAATCTCTTCGTGCGTTATCAGTTCTGATTTTATCCGATTCTTGCGACGGATCTTCGTCTTTGCGGAAAAAGAAATAAAAAAAAAAACCTACCAATGGATTTCCTACAGATTGAATTCAATTTCCGGATTTTTCTTGTCGATTCTTCCACTTCCGGTCATTCGATTTCATATGGATATCAAAACTATCGACTCCGATAACAAAAAAAAAAAAACTGCTTTCGGATAATCATTAATTGTCTAGCGCCAGATTTTTCCCGAAGATCACAGTTTTCTTCGTATTTGAGTCTTCAAAAATCGATTAGTTTTTCTTCAATAGCAATAAATTTATATTTTTTTTCAATTTTTCCATTAATGAAAGAATGTAATCCTAATGAAAATAAATTTCTATCGTGCGTCATCGGTACCTTTTTTTTTTTTTTTTCACGGACAAACTTTCGCTTCGGCACCCTTAGCATTAGCGCCCATCAATATGCCGAAAGTTACGATATAAAACATCTTAGAAAAAGAACTCATAAATATCGTTGGTCTTCGGCTAATGGAATCACATATTCTTCATTGTATCTCTCGAAGTGAATTTTCTTTTTCTATACGTGAGTTTTTTTTGTTGTTGTATTTTTCCCCCATTCATCCCCATTGAGAAGCTTAAACTACATTTGCCTCCCAAGATTCTCGGGTTCTCCGCACTTATCGTTTCAGCGAGTATCAAGAAAGATCATTTATTTATCCCCCTCATCTACAAATATTTACCTTGTAGAAAGGCGCTTTCCAAGGGGTTGAAAAGGGGACCACGGAGAGTAAAACCCGAGGAGTAAAGTGCATCTCATCTATACACGAATATTCACAATACACGGGATATATAAGAGAATCAGCATGTGATAGTAAGGGTGGCTTATGATAATTAATAGCCGTAGTTGCAAGGCAGCAGCCTCGCCAGTCATTTTCCTGAATGGAACGTAATTCAGGTGCGGTAGGGGGTGAAGTTTCTTGTGAATAGACCTTAATTCCTCGTCACCCACGCGTTACGTAGGCATCTATACGTATATATATATACGCAGTCATATAAATCGAGAGCATCTATCGCATCCGTGATCCGTAGAGGTCACGAGGCGTTCGCTCTTTCCGCCATCTTGGAATTGCCTCCGGGGCGATGGAGAGGGTTGATTTTGATGGATCACCCCCTTAAGCAGCGTCGGAGCTCGAAGGCCGCAAGACTGGAATTTATATACGCCACGGGTTTCCATCTTTTACGCCCTCATAGCCGACGCGTACTTTCATCCACAATTCGCTCCTCTATCTCATTCTTCGTTCAACTTCCGTTAGACACGTGTCGGAAGCAGGGAAAACGACATTATAATTATCGGCCGTGAATCGGATCCGTCGGGCGTGAAATCCCGACGGAGCCCGCGGTGCTTTCTCTCGTCTATCTGCCATTTCAGGTTTTCTATGCCCCTTTTGCCATCGGACGTTCCGACTTCTCTGGAACGTGAAAAGCGGGAAATCCACGCATATAGAAAAGAACAAAAAAATATCGCGAAATCTCTCAGACTCTCGGCGATTTTTTTTTTTTTTTTCCTTTCCCTCGCTTCCGTTTTTTTTATCTGTGGTTCATGTCTGCTTCCGGTTCTCTGTGCGCAATGGCTGCGAAGATACGTGTTCATCAAGTTTTTTTTTTTTTTTTTTTTTTTTTTTCCCTCTCGAAACGAAACTGTATTCGAGGCTCGACATCGAATGGCACTGGGAAAATTTCGCTAAGCCTCGAGGGATTTATCCGCGGGTACCAGTGTACGCGTACCGGGAACACGAACGGACGTTTCCGTCAATTAAATAATACTTCTTCTTCGTTGCGGGGCGCGAGAAAGATAGAGAAATAGCGAGGGGAACGAATAAAAAAAAAAAAAAAAAAAAAGAAAGATCGAAGGAGTGGTGACAGGACGTGACGGAACGTACGCAGAACCAATTTGTTCTTTTCTCTTTTTTTTTTCATTACGTATATTCATGGGTAGCGAAGAGTGCACATGGGTAGAGCGAAGAGTCAGATGCATTATGATGTGTTGAGAGTGACGCTGGTCACGTGTATCGCAGGGGTTGATTTTGATGGATCATCCTTGATTATTGCTCTCTCGATGATGCATACATATATGTATGTCGACATAAGCCGTAAACACGAGTTTCCGGCTGTGGCGCAGTTTCTTCTTCTTTTCTTCTTTGTTATCGGACATTTTTTTTTTTTTACTCTTCCGTCATATGGATCATCTTTTCTCCGACGATCTCCTGTTTATTAATCTTCCCGAAGGGAAATTTCGTTGAGGATAAGAGGCTGTGAGTGATGAGAAACTAACGAAAACTATTCGTAGCTAACTGTACCCTTTCGGAGTTGGGAAACGCTCTTTCCCCTTCTTTTTGTATTTATCGGGCACTCAAAAGCCGCACCCGGACGACCTCGACAACGACGACTTCTCGACGTAATTATTAGTACAGTTATACTACGGGATGGGGAACGAAAGAAACGAAATAAAAAAAAAAAAAAAAGAAGTCTCGTCTCTCGTTGAGTGTTCCCATCTTGAAATTTCTCTCTTGATGTGAATCCTTCGACCACGTGGCTTTGTTTACGGATAACTTCGGTGGATTTATTTACCCGAGCGAACCGGGCGGCGCAGATCCTCTGTTTAGGCTTCGTAGGCGGCAAATGCGTTGCGTCTCGCCGTCGCGGGAACATAACCTTGAAATTTTTTTTCTTTTTTATTGTTCATTTTTTTTTTTTTTTTTTTTTTTCGATCTCCTTAATCCACTCGACAGAGAAACAGATGGATCGCTATAGTTATGCACGACGCCCTCGTAGTTTTCTTTCAAATTCTACGAGCCGACGAATAATCGGGCGAAAGTTGGAAAGTTATAATTGCCCGCCGCGCGCGCCCGCTTTTGCACCGGCAGCTTCAACGATGAGATTATTAGCACAGATATAATAGGGAAAGCGTGTGAATCTGACCGGCAACGCCGACATTCTGTTTGAATCTGTTTGGCTTACCGATTTTCGTTCATTTCCCGACTGTTATTTGAAATTTTTATGCATAATACATCATACGAATTAGTCGATATGTAATACTTTTTTTCCTGCTAATTTCACGGTGATTGATTCGCTTACGGCACATTTTTTCAATGGATTCCTCAATCGCTTTCATTTTCAATTTGATTCCTCATACGCGTATCGTAATATTGTTGGAATAAATGAATCTTCAATAATATATTGTCTCATGGATTCTATGAATTAATTAGTTTTTTACGTTTAAAATAATTATCATAATTAGTCATTGAAAAAAAAAAAATAATCTCACATTTTTTTCTAGAAAAAAATATTGTAATTTAATTTAATTTTTTTTTTTTTCATCATAAAAAAACACTGAAAATACAATGAAAACTGCTGATTAGATAGACTCGGCAAATAGGTAGATTATCAGCAATTTGTCATTGAAGTTTCGAAACTTTTCTTAATCGACTCTATTACGTTTTATCCGAAGGTTCCGCAATCATAGAAAATTCTGTCGATAACATGTTTCGTCTTAATAGTCAGACGGAGGATGAGTCATCATTAAATAAACATTTTTCGATATATTCCGCCGAAAATGCGAACTCTATTTTTTCATCAAATTTCAACTTTCCTTTGTATATTAATTGTTGTGCAATAAAATTTTTTTTTTTTCACGCGAAATCTTCATAAATACGTTAAACAATTAATAAGCTGTTCCAATTTGTCGAATTCCTAATTTTCATTCGGCTACAATATTAACCGAACGATCGTTCATCTGATAGGCAGTTTGTCGTATTCTAACCGTCGATTGTCGATTCTCGTTGATGGAGAGTCAAGAAAAACAAGTCAGACGTAGAGAAACGGTGGGGGAGGGGGAGGGGGAGGGGGTGGGAGGGAGGGACGCCCTTGAAGCAGAGTGCCCTTCGAGTGCCGATGTTCCTCAGGGGTTCGCGTGCCCAATCAGGAGGGGGAGTTGAATAATTGAATTTATATCGAAGGGTTGTTGCGTTCGTGACACTCGCACTGTGTTCTTCTCAGTGCTATTTCTGTTTTATCCACCTAACCGGTGGCATCTTCTCCCGGACTAAACTCCATGGGTCTCTTCTCTCCACTGTCCTTTCCTCGATTAATTTGTGAGGCTTCTCGAACGTGACAACTCACCCCTTGCAACAGCGTCTCTCGCTCCCTTCGGCAGAGCCTATTTCGCGTTCGATTCATCCCTTGTAAGTCTTCGCTGCTTGGAAAAACACGTCGACCTCCGTAAAGGAAAACAATTTTAGATGTCTCTTTTAATTTTTTTTCAATCCAAATTAAATTTTTTTAATCACCAAATGTCGTAAAAAAAATCGTAAAAAAATCGTACCGTAAAATTTTTTTTCCGATCTTTTTTTTTTTTTTTCTCGAATATTCAAGAATATCAAATAGGCATTTAGTTTAATTATCCATGTAAAACGCAACCATTTATACTCAAGTTTCCTTTTGCCTCTGGGAAGATATAATGGCCTTTGCGTCGTGTTTCCTCGAGTTTTCTTTACATACCCTATCTTCCGTCGTCGACTTCTGCTTTACTGCTGCTGCTGCTGCTGCTGTGTCGTTCTCTCGGTTCGCTTCGGGGCAAACGACGCATTATGCAAACGTCGACCCAACGACGTCGACGGGAAACGTTTCTCCTCGTTATGCCCTCTTCGCCCACGACGGTGCCCACTCGAGTTGCCCCCGATAACAGAATCAAAGCCTAAGACTACTTTGCTTCGCACACCCTACCGGTTCATTCCTCCCGCTCTGCACCGCGGGCACTCTTTCAATTCAATTTTCTCGTTTGTTTGACAAAAGAAAAGAATCCAATCGGAGACAATCAGAAGTTGTCAGAGTGCATCATGCGCTCTCCGACTCTCATCTATTATCATAACGTAACGTGTCTCATAGATAATTTCCTTCACGATGATTTTTTTTTACTTTTTATCATTA
This sequence comes from Buathra laborator, assembly GCA_934046635.1. NCBI lineage: Eukaryota > Metazoa > Arthropoda > Insecta > Hymenoptera > Ichneumonidae > Buathra > Buathra laborator. Next base: position 16,682,010 of record OW203895.1, on the reverse strand, counting down.
TTATCGTCATATATAGACGTCGTATAATTCTTATCGAAAAAATCCATTTTTGTCGATCGAAAATTTGAATTTCGTCCCGATGATAAAATAACACCGGTCGAGTCTAAAATTAGAAAAAAAAAAAAAAAAAAAAAAGTTCAATGAACTCGAAGTGTTAACGAAATCGAAAAAAACAATACTGTAAACCCGTCGACAGTGTTTAAATACTCACACTAACCATAAAAACAAAAAAAAACCCATATTTACAATTCTTCGATGTAAAACCCCAAAATATTTTGAATGTATCGATTTCCAATGAGAAACGTTAAACAGGTTTTCTTCGTTCCTCAAAAGAAAAAGAAAGAAAATAGCGTTGCGTATTTCTTTTTTTTTTTCCTCGCACGCGGGCAGAAGATACTCGTTAATCACCGGACGGTCGAGTGATAGCGTAGCACGGGAGATGCTGCAACTGCGTGGCACGTGAGGGTAATCTACCGCAGAAATAACCCACTCACGAACCCCGAGTTCTCTCCTTGCTACTGGTGTTAAAGTACTTCCTGTCTCTGTCTCGAGTCCCGACTAAGAAGAAGTCAAAGACGCGACACGACGAAGTGGGGAAAAGTCAGAGGGAAAATTCACCCTACAATTTTGTTATAAACGAAGTAGCGAGATATGACCGCCGTTATAATTCACGTCGTACGTACCAGAGGACGATTAATAGGAGCGCGAGATCGTTAAAGGGAAACCGTAGGGTAGAATAAGGGTGGCTTCCGTTACACCGCGGGGTGCAATTCCAACGCGTTGGCTAACGAAACAACGTTGAAAATAACGTTCGTTGACGAAGACAAATTTTCGGGTCCATCCAATCGTCTCCCGCAGCTTCCGAGTCGACTCTCTCGAATTAATCAAAAGCGAAAATGCGTAATTGCAATTAGGAAATAAACGATAACAGGCGATTTAAGAGGCGAATAAAAGACGAAGAAAAGCTACCTATCGCCTTCGATTAATCAACTCGTTTGCGTTATTCGATTAATCTAATTAATTAAATCGTTTCGGTTGTACCGTTACGAGATACGAGGAACAATTAACCCTTCTAAATTGCGAGAGGTGGCGGAAAGTAAAACGGGTAAACTAGTCGGATCAAAGTTTCTACACAAAGGGCGGTAACGCGAGACTTTACGAGCGTTCATCACTGCTAAGGAAATCTCGCAATACCCTGCCCGACGTCTCGACGTCTCTGAGTGATATCAGAAGCAACACACTGTGCCGGAAGCCAAAGCACTGGTAGCGGTTTACGCGAGCAACCGAGGCTAACGTCGCCTTCAACCCCAGCGGCGTTTTGTTGACTTCGAGACCCAAAGAGCTTCGGGAAACTAGCTGCGCACATAGTGTGTCTTCCGTGTGTACAGTACTCGCTAAAATTTCAACGTTACTCGCTTATCGCGTTTATACGGCCGCCACCAACCTGGTTTCCTCTTACGTTACGTATATTGTGTCTACATGCGAACAAATACAAGAATGCAGCCACGTAGATGCGGTTCCACACGGTTACGGAGTTTGTTAAGAAAGATTATATCTATATTTTGTCGCGACACTCGTCTTCCTGACCCGAAGACGAGTCGGGAAGCTCTCCATGGGAGAGTCTTTGTTGAAACTCGAAACCTTTAACTATCCTACCCAACCGTTTATTACTTATCTCGCAATGGCACTCGAGGTATAATCATACTTCGTATTGTGTCGCTGCGTGGACACGACGCTTGGTTACTGATTCTAAAATTAATACCTGCAGCGTTCTTTACAACGGTATAAAATGGTATTATTGAAGGAATGGCGTGCCGATCGAAAGTTGTTTTTCAGTAAAAAAAAAAAATTTTAAATAACCATTTGGGATTATTACAGAATACTGGAATTCATTTTATGGTTCGTTTTTCCTCAGAAATAAGTAATTTATTTATTGGTACTTTTGGTAGATTTCGGCCGATTTATTTAATTCGAAAAATGGTCGGCAGTAAATTAACTACATAATGAACATAACATTTTATGAAGAATAAAATTCAAAAGTGAACACTCAAAACTCAAAAAAAAAAAAAAAAAGGCTCATTTACGGAATTTTGAAAAATTGGGGTACTAAAAACGTTGTGTGCGTCGTACAGAATGGTGTTTTGTCGCTAAACGATCTTTTTTTTTCATCGGCCATTTTTTCATTATTATAATTCGAAAACAATTTTCAAAATCTTTGTTTTGCTTTTCTCGTTCGCCCGTAATGTTTGCTTCCAAATTTTATAGGTATACATTTTATTTTTATTAGATCCATACGTTCATTATATCGTTAATTTACTCTCAACTATAATCCTTTTGTTGGTTCTTTTGGTCCGGTCGTTCGGGAAATTTACTGCGCGAGTTTGTAATTTCCAAACTTCGAAGGGGTTAACAAGTGCGTAGAAAGTTCACGCAATGTTAGAAGCGTTATAGAACAATGTATACTGCTTGTTGTTTCATGGAAATGCGATTACAGTTGGTCATTGCCGAGGCAGTGCATAGTTTCATCAAGGGAGATCTTGAATTACTCTCCACACTCAATTAGAATTAGTCAGTTCCCTCTCCCCTACTCTGTCTCGTTCCGCTAATTGGACGAAGTACTGGCGAGCAGCGACGCGCAGAGAGGCCTATAGGCCTCGACGCACCAGTTCTCCGTCGCACCCGTTGATGTCTCTCTGTTTAAATTGTCTAATTCCCGAGACTTGCGAATATTAATTAACAACGGATCTCGTCCATCGTTGAGACGCACCGAACCGCGAGACAGTCTCGCGGGGTTCGAACGTTCGCAATCTTCCGCGCGATACCGGATCCCTCACCTGCTTTACCTTTAATCGTCCTAAGCGCCTCTTATCTGATGATCCACTTTACCGTTTTTTTTTTTACTGTGGAAGCATCAGAAAGACAAAAATAAAGAGACGAGAAGACTGGTTTTTCGAGACCACATATTACGGAGCGGTTGCGCAACACTACCAATAAACTTGAGGCCGTGTTGTGACATCTCCGTAACACGAGGTCGTGTGAGAACGACGCTTCCGCGTTTTCCCAAACACTCCGACGAATGTGTTCTTCCACTCCCCTCGCTTACATTAGACATATTTTTCGGGAGGTTCTATGCGGTTCATCTCAATTGCTTTAACGATCTGTTGCTTTCACATCTCTTTCGTCTCTAGCGTCTCGCTTCTGTACGGCTGTTCAATTTATAACTATAAATGTCCCGAAAGTATAGCTCTATAGCTATGACGATAATAAACTCGGAATATATTTCATTAAGGATTATATTACGTCTGCTGCGTGTTTGTACTGACGATGTTTTTATTTTTACATCTTGCAATGAACGTGTGCGGATTTTTTTTTTTTCAAAAAAAAAAAAAAAAAAAATTCCATAACATTAAAAAAAAATGTTAAATTGCTTCCCCCATTCATTTTACCGACAAATCAGAGTCAAAGTATAGAAATTTTTTTAAATTACGTAATTTCGGAGTTCTTTTGATGCAAACATGTTTTTCTCCATAAACATCGAAGAATTCGTCATATACGAAAACGTACTTCTCTAATCGTAGAAATTTTACCATTTTGATTGAAAAAAAAAAAAAAAAAAAAACCTCTGTGATAGTTTGCAATAATTGTTTTTTTTCCGAATTCTTTCATATTTATAAATATACGCGTGGAGATGTATATATAAATCTCTTGCTTTGCCGTGTTTTCCAGAACCTTTAGAACCGCAAATACCGTCTGAATAATTATTTTATTCCGCATTTAGTTGTTATTTTTTGCAATGACATTCCCCGATTGTTTGGCTCAACAATGCAATGCATTCGGGAAGGTGAATGTCCCAATTACTGTCAGTACCGGGACGCCATACACGAGAGCCCCTTACATTCCAGTGTCCCAATTTCCGACCAACTCGAGTTCAGTCGTACAATACACGGCATAGCGACGGTACCGGAACATACGTCGTAAAGGCATAGAATTCGGCAATTGGGTCACCAATCCGTAATTGGCATATTCGTCTTACAGCTTCACAGAGTACCAACCACTTTTCCCTAATAATCCGGCCTTTTCACTTAATCCTCCAACAATCCTATCTTATTCGTCGATGATCCCCATACAATGATTCCGGTGTGCATTTCTATTCAGTTCCATCCCCCTGTTAGGGTATTAGCGTCAGAACGCTACGCGAACTCACGGAGATTCGCGGTACCATCAATCGGAAGCCACAGAAAACGCAAAAAAAAGAAAAAAATTGCTGCGATCGTTGGTTAAGGTCTGCGCCTTCAAATTAGGGATTACACCGAATGACAAAGACCTGAATAACGGAGTGTTAGAATTGTGTTCTACCGATGATCCTGCGGATCAAGAGCTCTTCAACCCTCCCTTCGAAAAATCCCTTTTTCGCGACATACACCATCAATATGTTTGTCCCAACATTCACGGGGAGACATCTGTCGATCAGCTACAGCAAAAAAGCGTGTGGTTCTGGCAAAATGTAAGGGTGGATCTCGCGAGGAATAATAATGTTGATGATGATGATGATGATGATGATGATGGTGGCCATTGGTATGGCAGCAGCGGCTTTACCGTGGGGTCCGAAGTATTCGAAGGACGTGCGTACGTGAAAGGAATCGGAACAAGCAGGCGCATGCGAAAAATTGCGCCAATTTTCACTTCATTAGAGAAGTGAAGAGGGAAGGAGGGTAAAAAAGCTCGGAACTTTCACTCTCCCGTATCGGGTTTTTTTTTAGTCGTTCGTCTCTCCTCATACTTTTCCTTCATTCCTTTTTTTTTTTTTTTTTTTTGGGGACCTTCCGTAGATTTTTTTTTTGTTCTTCTTCAACCCCCGCTTACTTCTACTATATATATCGCTCTATCTGAAAGTCACGCTACGGCGATCCCCGGGGATCCGGGGTCTCTCCCGTCGAATTATATCCTTTGAATCTACAATTACCGGCGTAGCATAGTAGGCCTCTCGGTCCGTCGAGCTCCCAGAACGAACGAACGGAACAGAGGAAAGGCAGTCAGCCAGCAGTAGCATCAGCTTCACCCGAAACAACCCGCGAGAAATGCCGCACACGTTTCGCGAAAGTTTGCGCGCGGAATACTAAAATCACGTGCCCGCTTGCTTTTGCCGGGCTTTCTACGCTGGCAAACAGGATCAATACCGCGAACCTGGTGAGACTCGTAGCGAACGAGGGTGACACCCCGGGTGTGTGGCGTTTACTTCGTTCGTTCGTTCGTTCGTTCGTTCGTTCCTAGTGCTTTTGGTGCTTTTTGTTAAGGCTGCGGGATTCGTTGATGCCCTCCTGTCGGTTTCGTGAGAGGGATGAAAGATCGCGGGAATCCCAATGTTCTACGTGTCAACCAGTTTCTTGGAGGTAAAGCGCCCTCAGCTTTACTTGGGATTCGCGTTTCTCCGCGCCATGACATCGTCTTCTTCGGCTTCATTTGTTCGTGCAAAATAATCGCTCTCTCTTCTACGCGGTAAACCTGACGGGGATCGTGTCTGCTTATCCGTGAATAGACTTAACGTACAGGCGTTCCTCAGGCTTTGAAAAGCTTGTGTACTACACGCGCGTTTAAGTAATCCGGGGGTTTAGACTACCATTTTTCTAGGCGATGCTGGTGGCCAATCAAATTTGTAGAGCCAACTGAACTCTGGCATTTCTCCGATCGAAAAAAATTCTGGCGGCGTTCCAAATTTATTCTTTCGCACGAGCCAATCAGAGCGCAAATAACATGACGTCAATCTTATCAGCAATTCTTTTTTTCTTTGTTTTGGCAACATTTTTATATCATATTAGTAGAATATTCAACTGAATAAAGAATACTTATCGAGTAGAAATATATAAAAATTTAAGATTTAAAAAAGTTTTATTACGCGTAAAATATAATAATGGATAATACGTGAATTCATAGAAGTTGCAGCTTCAGAGAGATTTTAATTAAGATAAATTATTAATAAATTTTCTTTTACTTCAACGAAGATTGATCGAGAAAATAAAATGTTTTCAATGAAAATATACAGAAATTTAAGTTGAAAATAAATCATTATCTTGATGGATTTCTCTTCGATGTTTTTTTTCCAGTTTTTTTTTCCTCTTCCTCGTGAACAAAAATTGCTTTTCTCGAAGAGTATACGGAGTCCCGTTGACTTTGCCTTTTTTTTTTTTCTTCGAAATTCCCTCGAGTCTCCGAGGGACTGAGGGCTGTTGCCTTCGGTGTCTTCGCTCCTTTTTTTATACTTCATCCCCCGCGAATTGTCGAAAATCGAATTTTCACTTTTGCAGTATGAAGACGAGAGACAGCTGAAAACTCGACAGACTGGAAAATTAAATCGTTGCCTCTCGTTCACTCAAAGAATTTCCTCTATTATACGTCAACGCGAAAAAAAATAAAAAATAATATTCTCAAGCGCCATTTGCGTTTTCCTGATTTACGACGTAGTCATATTATCCCCCGAGCGCGTCGATTGATTAATCGACTTTTCGTCTCGATATTTAAAACAAATTTTTTTTGTTTTTCGTTCCTTCAATCCCCGATCCTTCCGCCTATGCGTATAACTATCAGCTCGCAAATATATTCACAGCTTTGCTCGCGAATATTCTCCCTACGTATTCATATTACGATCGTAGATCATAACGGCCGCGTTGACGAACACACGTGTACAAACTTCGCGCGTATATGCGTATAATGGAAGACGAGTCAGGGACGAGATATCGGAACGGTGATGTGTGCACAGATGTTGCCGATGTTGGATTACTTTTTTCTTTTTTTTTTTCTCTTCACTTTACGTTTCGTTTCCATTCTCGCACATTCCTGGCATCTACAGGGTGTTGCCAAAATCACTATCGACATTAAAATTAATAAAAATAATATTTGAAAAATTATTTTATTTAACGAAAATAGATCGATTTTTTTGTTTTTTCGATTATTTTCCAATAAAAAACAAATATTTTCAAGATTCAGTGAAAAAAAAAAAAAAAACTTTTTACCGCATTTTCCGATTTTTTAATTCATGAAAAATCGGTGTGTTCATTGTATCGAAATTATATGAATATTTCGAATCTTTGTGATTATTGATCTTTGCTACAGCCTATAGCGGTCTTTGCTATAGTTCGAGGGATTATGGCGTAATCCAGCAAGCATAACAGTGGTCCGTGTTAATGTTAGCTTGCGGGGTCGAGTCTGTAGTTCTTTGGATAAAAATAACTATCCTTTAAAAATGCCTCTTCCACCTCTCCAGACGCGAACGACGCGGGTTTAAAATCTTCTTTCGCAAGATGGAACAACGATTTTTTTCGTTCATTTTTTTTTTTATCGTTTCTTTTTTCTTCCTCTTCTTCATCCTTACTTCTCTATCGCGACTGAGACTGAAAAGCTCAAAGCCCGTGGGGCTTTCGCAAGCGATGAGATAACACGACGTCGCTATTATTCCTCGTCGACTGTGAAAGCGAAGAGACCCAGACTTTGGCAATAATCTTCGAGAGATCCCCAGCGGCCGACAAGAACGAAGCGCCCGTACGTTGTCGTAAGAAGAGAGCAACGAGAAAGGGCAACAGCTGAATAAAGTTTCTTTCGGGATAAACTCGCCTGTTCCGACCTTGTGCCGCGGCGCTTTGTTTCAAAGTTCTCCACCCTGAAAACCTTGGCCTCGTTAGCCGCTAAATCTTCGAAGCCGAATGTCATGCCAAATGGTTCCGATTAATAATCAAACATACGCGAGAAATTTTAATTTCACTGATTTATACGAATTAATTATCAAAATAATTTTCGACTTTTTCAAACGTAATATAATATTAAAATAATAATAATATTGCATTTTCAAAATATTTGTCGGAATGTCGAACATATTTTATAATATATTTGAAAAATATTTCTACTATTCTTATAGTAATTTTTTACTTTTTTCGAACATAGCATTTTTTTTTAATAATTTAATATTAAAATAATATCGATAATAATAAAACTTTTTTTTAATTCATCATTTTTTGAAATGTCGAATATATTTTTCAAATGTATTTAATTTTTTTATGTATTTGTGTTGGTCTCGCGAATGAAAGAAACGAATTTGTAAGCTGTTCGAAAAAAAAAAAAATTGCCTTTATTGTACGCAATCGGAGATGTAATTCTAGATATAATCCAATAACTCGAAAGAATAGGAATATCGCACCGATATCTCCAATTACGAATCACATCGAATATCACCGAAGGGATCGTATTATAATTTCGGTTCTCTCGAGGTTCCCGTATCAGCCATTCGTTTGTTCGATTCATCGCCGCGGTCCTGTCCGACTCTCACAAAAAGATCGATCGCGGTTCTGTGCTCTGCCCTCTGTGGAAATTCGATATTTCGGTCTCAACCACTCGAACGATCACCTCTGGAACTCTGTGGTTTCGTACTACAACGCTTCGAGGACCCACTTACCCCCGGAGCTAAATCACCCTCCATCCTTCATTCTTAGTTGGTATTGAAGCAAAAAAAAGAAGGAGAGAAAAAAAACTCCCCAAATGAAACGCTGAACAGACGAAAAAGGACACGAGAAGACTAGAAGAGCAAAAGAACACGTGCAGAGTAGAGAGCCATAGTGCCATTAGAAGAGGAAAAGGTAAAAAGGGAGTTTCGAGTTTCGACATCGATCCAAAATTTCTTGATGCACAACACATATATATCTCTCTATCGCGGCTAAGCTTCCCACATGAAACAATAGCCCATCCCCTTTCTCGTCTGTTCGGAGGGTCTCTGACTAGTCGAGAGACCTGCCGAAGAGTAGGGTCGGTGTGGAAAGCCGTCTCCAATATCGCTGAATCAAAGGTGATGCCGAACGGGGATCGAGTAGCGGAAGTGCAGGCCGTGCAGATTTGCGCTTCTGGTCCTGAAACGTGCACAACGCTCCACAGGGGGGGGGGGGGGAAGACTCCACGAAATCGATTTGGTTTAGGCAACAGCCCTTTCCGGAAATGCAACTCCGCCGGTGGCTGTTTGCTAAGACGAGCGAACGCATCAGCGATTGGAGAATCGAGAAACGCTAATTAGACATTGCTCTGTTAGGGACTAAAATACTTAATAGGCAATTGAAAAAAAAAAAAAAAAAAACAATAAAGTTTCGAGTGTAAAAAAACATTATCAATTTTTTTAACTCTTTTTAATCCTAAAACACCAGACATGGGTGTGAAAACTTCGATAAATATTGTGAGTTAAATATTATATATTATATAATATTAATATTGCGAATAAAATGATTAAAAAAACCAATAGATCGTTGGTACGACTTAAAAAAAAAAGTTGTATTTTCTCCGAACAGATAATTTTTTTTTTATGCAGTTAATACCACAAAATCCTCAAAAATTTGCTAAAACACCTCAAAGAACGTAAGAATTACAAAGAAAAGGAATATTTGTCAATGATTTATTGTTAATTCGCAACAACAAAAAATTCAACAGTTTCCACGGAGTTTCCAATTGCATCCATAAAAACTGATAGAAAAAAGCAATATCTATCAATACTTCGTTTTTAATTTGAAACGGGTATAGAAACGCAGCAATCGCACTGAAATTGCCAACCGCACAGCATCATGCAGTGGCAATTTAAGTAGAGGTGTCCCGGAGAGGTCAGACACGTTAGTATCTGACGGTGAGCCGGAATTGGAATTGCCACCACTATAGGCCACGAGATGTATGTACAGAGGTGACAGCCAAAGCCAATAGACTTCCAGTAGCAGTCTCGTGTAGTTACGTCTCCTCCAGCATAGTAGCTTCATCCCGTAATACTCTTTTGTACCTCACAACAGCTATTCCCTCTCCGCGTCTTTCTTTTTTTTTTAACTTCCTCCTTTTTTTTTTGCCTCTTCGGTCTAATACTCGTTCCTCGCTATCACTCGAGGCTCTCCCTTCTTCCCTCCTCTTTCTTTCTCATTTCGTTCTCTCGTTCCTCGTTTCGCCACCGGTGTTCCCCGTGCCGGTGTCATTGTAGTTAGAACACCGAAGAACTGCGACGACACGACGACGGGACACGCTTCTCGTCTGAAGTGGTTCCAGACACAAAGGCCTCTATATTACGTTTCCACTCTACTCTTCCGGGAGTGTCTCTCCCTCATCTACTCGGAAGAGCTCTGAAGGCTTCCTTTCCTCAGGGCCCTCTTTTCGATTCTTCTTTCTCACTTATGTTTTTTTCCTACGATCCCTCTTTCACCGTCTACTCTTCGGGACACCTTCCCAACTTCATCTCAATGGTGTAGATATATTCAACGCCGTTTAGACCTCCGCACGGTAACTAGCGTCCTCCTTCACCAGCCAATAACTATACGTATAGTACGGTTTTTATGATTAGCTTCGAGTTCAAAGACTAACAAGTGTATAACAAAGTAGACTGATAGCCAATTAAATTTTCGAGTGGAAAACAAATATTTCGCGAGTGTTTTTAACTTGAAAGGAGAATTAAAAAAAAAATTATATGTATATATATGCAAGATAACGGAAAAACGCAGAATCCCGAAGAATCTCGAGGACACTTCCGGTTAATTCCGCGAGATGAAAAACCGTCGTGAATTACATTTCGCGACTTGTATTGAAAAAAAAAAAAAAAAAAAAAAAAAAAAACCAATTATTACATAGTCCTTGCAGTAGAAACAGTAGAGTGAATGAAAGTTGAATTAACAATAGAAAACGTTCTACAGAGGATTGAAGTTTGATAAATCACGTAAGCGAAGAGCTTCGAACAGACGCGTAAAGCATCGGGGTAAAAACGCTCGCGGCACGACAGAAACTCTCCGCTCTCTCGTAATTGAATCCCATGATATTCGTTTAGCCGATGGGATTCCGCACGAATAGGGGTTGTAGCGGGGGGGGAGGGGGAGGCGGTGCCAACCTGTGATGTACATAGTAAATACGTACCGGTGCGTAATACGGACTCTCCGGTACTCAACGATTTTCTCGTTCTGTATCTATGTATCCACAGGGTAGGTAGGCACACCGTCAAAGGGTTGAAGCAGCGGCACGTTGAAAATCGAGTTAAAGCCGCGCCGTCCCTCGGAAATCCGTTGGTTGTTAGAGAGACTCGTTTTGCGTATACATATACATCTATACGTGTATTACTAACTCACCTCTCGCTCGTTACTCTCCCCGCGAATGAGCGAGAAACGTGTGGGAATGAAAAGTAGAAAACGAGACTGAGGGAAGGACAACTCGAGCGAACGAATGGGATGATCCACCCTCGTATAGCTTCGGACACTTGCGCGCATCAGCGCAGAGAGACCGCGAATATTTCGAGGCGGTTTTACCTTCTTTTCGCTCGGGTACATGTGTCTTTATTATTATTATTATAATACTAATGCATGAAAAAGCATGCGGTACGCTTACTTTTCTCGATGTTTTTATTTTTAATTTTTTTTTTTTTCGTCACGTTTTATAATTAACGCAGATAGGTGGGGATATGTATGTATTCGCGTTTGCGGGATGGCACTTCCTACGTGTACACGCGGTTTTAATTAAAGGACCGTGTGATGTGACGTTCACGGCTCGGTCAGAGGTATCATAGCGTACTTTGACGCATATGCATGCATCACTAACTCGTATACTATATGTATATACATATATAGGCCTGCAACTGGCACACGGCACGTGGCTACTGCGGTCTCGTTTGCTATGCGGTTTTCACGTGTACTCTCGAGATGCGGAAGGAGAGTTGGGAACGCGAAATAACATTGAGAATTGAATTAATTGCGAGACATTTAATGTTTATACTCAACCGTGTGATGGGACCATCCCGGAGATGGCTTTGTGACTGAAGAATCTCGTTCTGTATTAATGATGAGAATTCGTATTTCGCATTCATATGACAAAGTTCAAGTGGGCAATGAAAATTCATCGGGTAATTCAATAAATTAAATCATTTAATTGAAGAAAAGATAAACAACAAATAAAAGATAATCTTTTTTAATAAATAAAATAAATAAAATAAATAAAATAAATAAAATAAATAAAATAAATAAAATAAATAAAATAAATAAAATAAATAAAATAAATAAAATAAATAAAATAAATAAAATAAATAAAATAAATAAAATAAATAAAATAAATAAAATAAATAAAATAAATAAAATAAATAAAATAAATAAAATAAATAACTTTTTTTTTCCAATCCAAACCGGGTGCGTCCACCGTAAGGTCTTTATAGTTCCCTATATGATCCCTCGGACACGCGAAAGAGATAAGAAATCTAATATCGAATCCCCGGTGTTGCATGGCTGGTGGTACGAGGATTGAATTAGAATGCGTACGTTGTCGGCTACGACCTCGTTTTGTTCAGAGTTCCGAGATCAAAACTGGGTTAGGTATACTTGCAACGTTTCACCGGGCGAAGGGTCGCGTGATCCTCTTGCGGAAGAGCCGAAGGAGAGAAAAAGAATACGGGAAAGTGATACCATAGGCTTTGTCGGGGTAGTGAAACGAACCCTGGGGAGAGAGCGAATAAAGGGGGGGGAGGGTTGGTACAGGGATACTCCCTGCGACGTCTTATGTATCCTTGTACATTGCTTATAATAAAAAATATATATAAGTATACGGAGCGTTTCACAATCGCCTCGTCTTTTGTAACGAAAAAAAAATTCGTTTATAAATAAATAAAAACAAAAATTGTTAACACATTCTAAAAAACCCCGTAACTGAGGCTTTGAAAAAATAATTTTTTTCATTTTTTACTTAATTATTTTCGCTTTTTAACGTTTAAAATAATTTCTTTATTTTTTATTTAACAATTTTTCAAAAATAATTTTTCTGTAAATTACAAATTTAAACGAATGTTACATTTTTTTGTGAAAAACGATACTTTCTTATGTTTCCGTAAAAAAAAAAAAAAAACATAATATTGGATCATCCTGTATGAGAGAAATTTTGGTTCCGCAAGAAATTTGGCCAAAAGCCGCAAGGACGAGGGGTGACGGAAAAGGGTCTTTGTATTCCATTCGTATACGTCTCGGCGTAATATTATCTCGCGACAACGCACGTAAGTCACGTGCGTGCAAGATTTAGGGGAGGTTTTACCTCCGTCGTGCGGAAAAGCTTCGCAGGGAGAGAAGCGAGGTGAACTTGGACCCTTCGCGATAGCGTCATAGCTGGAGAGTCGAAGTAAAGTCGTTTTGTCACAATAGTGATAAAAGCCTTCGGAGCCCGAAGCGCGCAAGCAAGAAAGCAAGCTTCGTCGCCGCGGAGTCTTAGCCACCCCCGTACGCAGTCAACCCCCGCAGCATTTCCAGAGAGAGTGCTGTACGTACGCCGAAACGCGCCCCCGCAATTACGCTGTTTATGTAAGGGCGTGGTTCGCCTCGGCACTAATTCCGAAGCCTTGCCACGTATATAGTATAGTAGTAGTAGACTACAGGGCCAACGCAGTGGTAGTTCACAGGTTCCCTTCATTCCCTTCCTTCCTCCATTACTCTCCTCTATCTCGCTCGGTGTATAAATAAAGTCGACCTGTATCGCTTTGAAGATTGTCAGAGCTGACTAATGGAGGCACTGGTTAGAGAGCAGGAGAGGTTAACCCACAGCTTGGATCGGGAGGAGTTTACGGAGTTGGGGGGGGGTTTTGATAGTCGAATCTGTAACGATATTGGAACGGAGATACGAGACTGCAATTTCGTGAACAGAATGGTCCCGACTGCAACACCCCGAAATTAACCCTCAATAGTTCGCAAAGACATAGACAAACCAAACGCCCGGGCGATTGAAGTTATTCTAGTGTACGATATGAACCCTCTGACCCGAGGGTATATTAATTTGAGTCACACGCGATTGCTCCACCCCCTACCAACCCTATGTTCGAACAAATAGTATACTGTTGTATACGTATATAGACATTATACTTTTATATCTATCCTCGATCGTGGTAAATTAATTCGTTCCTTCCCCTCCATTGGGGGGATCTTCCGTTAAATATTGTATTTCGTTGAAGCATAAAAGTCCTAAATGAAACTATGAAATTGTGTTACAAGAAATGGATTTTGTCGGAATCGTTTAACTCACATTCTACCCCTCCAAGTTACTCGAGGAATATATTATTAAGTTACGGAGCTTGACATTTTTTATGAGTTTCAGCATTGTTTTTTTACGACGACACTATTTTTGAATAAAAAAATTAACTAAAAAAAAAAAAAATGTCGGCTGTTTTACGTTTATTAATTTTTTTTTTAGTCTCGAGTAATGATCTTTAGAGTAGAAAAAAATGAAATTAAAAAAAAATGCTTGAAAAACACAGTTAGGTAAAATTTCCTACGCAATTTTCCGTATTACTACACCACACAGGGTCTCATCTCTCTGCGCAATCATTATTGCATCCCGTATGACTGTGTGATTATGTGTTTTACCGGATGCTTATATCTATTATTGGATGAGATCTGTGAACGTGAGTAAAGCGCACAAGGTCGCTGCGTAAATTCCCCAAGAAATATAGTTTCATACAGCAGTGAGTCAACGTTTCCGCAATTCGGGAGGTTTTTTTTCGTTCGTTTTCGTACGAAAATCTTTGAAAAATGATTGTAAGATTGCGCGTCTCGTTAAAATAGCATACGATACTTAAAAAAAAAAAAAAAATCATAAAAAAAATACGAAAAAAAATATTTTTCTGCTCAAGTGACGAATAAATATCAAAAATTCACGAGAAAATTTGAAAAGTCGATTTACAAAAATAAAAATCGATCTTTATGTATTTCGATCTAATTGTATGTTTTATTTTTATGTTTCAGGTGAGTAAAAAAAAAAAAAAAAATGTATTCCTCGACATCGATGAATGGTGCCAAAAATGTATCGCAAGTATATTCAACCATTAAAATTTATTCTATTCGACGAAAAAAATATATTCCATCTGATGTAAGAGTTCTCTTGTAAATTCCGAAATGCCAGGAATATTTCATAAGTTCATTCGACATTTAAATTCCATTTGAATTCCGGAAAAAATATCTCTGGCATTGGGTCAGCCAAGGGGCACGGGTCGCGAAGGGTTAATCTACTCTACAAACTAAAAAAAAAAAAAAAAAAAAAAAAAAAAAATCCGCGCATAACAAATAACCGAGAAGCGAGGAAATTCGCACGGCCAATAAAATTCAGGGACGTGGGCAAACTTCCAGGAAGGTTATGCGAGAAATTTGATACCTCAACGCAAATATGATACGTAAACGCTTACGTGTTCGCGGGGTTTGTGTGTGTTTCGCCGGTCGGGATCGATCCCGGACCCCTTAACGTTCAACGGAATTGTTCCCGGCTAAACAATGACGTCACTATTGTAGTACTATACCGACAAACAGAGAAGTATACCGAACTATCGCGAACAGTTATTATTGCTCGGGTAGGCGAGACTGCGCCGGAAACGAAGGACAGCCTTATCCCAAATGACCAGCGACAGCTTTTGGCGGCGCCTAATTCCTCCAAAGCTTTCGCTCACCCCTCTGTGTTACGTCTCTCATTCTTCCCCGTTCTCTGCTTTGTACGGCGCATTGTCGATTGTCGGGTTTGCAGTGCCCAAAGCGCCAACTACCATAACCATGTACTCACTCCCCTTCCGATAATACGTAATACCGTGCTGTGATTTAACGTAATACGTGTGTAGAGCCTTTAGGGGGGCTGCAGTGCGATCCTCTGGCGATTCGACGAAAATGGAAAATACAGGCTGTTGCATAATTGATCGTATTTGTCAAATGGCGAAGATATCTCTTTGAAGTTTTTTATGAAACTTCGTACCGATGGTGAAACTAAGAAAAACTGAAGAATTATCAGTTATTTGGTTTTATTAATAAGAATTTCGCTGTACTTATACATTTTTTTCGTCTGTACAGCAAAATCTTTGGTATCCTAAGTTACCATTTTTTCGAAGTGTTGGTAATTACGTTTTTCAAAATTTGATGGATTTTTTTAAGCTTTTGAGGCATTAATTAATATTTTTTAATAATTATTATTTTTGTTGTTTTTTAATGAATTTTTTGAAAAAATTTCGATGGTGGATTTTAGTATGAAATAAATAGTTCTAAAATGGTGAGCATTTCTCAATATTGGAATATTTATAACGACTTTACATTTGTTTTATCAAAAAAATTATTTTCCTTTCATTTCATGCATTTTTTTTCCCAATAAAGCGTCTTCTTTTTTTTTACTTCACTTCTCAATGCTGCAGTAAAATATTTCGAAATTTCTGCAAAATCAATCAAAAAGTAATTTAATTTGAGATTTTTTTTGGAAACGGCAAAGTCATACGCCATTTGTCAAATACAATCAGAACGCCGTCCCTGGGACACCCAGTAGAGACATTTAACCCCAAAATTCAGTGTTCGACGTTGCGGACGATATCGCCGAGAGGCTCCGGTTGAGTGATTTTGATATATCGTTTTGCCCAATAGCGACAGAAGCCGCATCAACAGCAGTGATGTTGCGATCTCGCTGGACAAACGCACCCCTCCTTTCCCGACGAGTTTTTCCCCAATACACGCGCGCACAGCGTTGCACCAAAGAGATAATTCCGGACTGTTGCCCTCCCTCCGAGAGTTCGAGCTTTTCGGATCCCTTATTTTCCCTTCGCGTCCGGTACGACCCTCGATTTTTCCGTGAACCGACCTTTATTAGGATCGAAATCTGACGAAACCCGGCGACCAAGCGTAAGGGAGGCGAGCAATGATATGATACTCCGTGCGATCTGAAGAGCAACCCACGTGGCTTTTCTTGTTCACTCACCTTGAGATGATGGGCCTCTGACGCGCTGAAGCCTATATACAAGAGCAAAAGTATATCGATATAACCCTCAGCAGCGCGGTGCGACGACACGAGGGGAAAGGTCGAAGGTTACCCGACGACCTGGCTGACCATCACACCCCCTCGTGATCGTCTTTTTTTTTTCTTCTTTTTATTATTCTTTCATTCACGAGAATCCTCACGCAACGTTAATTCGCCTCGTCACTCTCACTTGTCTCGTCGATCTCATTTTTGTCTCCGTATGGAGTCCCATAGCTCGCAGGACTTTATTCCATTACAAAGTTTCCGAATCAACTTTTTTTTCTTCTATCAGGACGCAGAAACTCCCCAGAAATTAATGTATTAAACTTTCTACGCAGAGTCAGCTAACTTTTGTTTTTTATTAGAGCAAAAAAAAAAACGTTCTCCACCTCAATAAATGTCGAGTCTCCAAGTTATTGACAAATTACTTTGAACCGTACATTCGAGTCAAAAACTATTCTCACAACTCATTTTTATGATTTTTTTTTTTTTTGGAGACACGAAAAATAACGTTTTGCCATGAAGTTGAGGTTTTCGAAAGCACTTTTTTTACAACAGCTTTTCATATACATTTTAAACGGTACGAGTTGTTTCCGTTCGAAATAAATATGTAACAAAAAAATGTCTCTTCGTTTAAATTAACATTTTTGGATGAAATTTTTTTTTTAATACATTTTATCCCGAAAATATTTTAAACAGCCATTTTTAAATCGAAGGTCATTCTCTCTGTTTTCGTTCGTTTGGATAAATGCGATTAAAATCACATTTTCGCAGTATCTCCGTAAAATTTTCACAGCGCATTTGATACCAAATGCAACATATGGAGACTTTTTTTCGCAAACAGTGATAAAAAAAAATTAGTTGGATGTGAAACCCTCCCACCCACAGTGCACACAAATCCTACGTGACGTCCGAACCACTTTGTTCGGCTTTCGATCTTAGAGCTCAAGAATCGTGTAGATTTCGAAAAGACCGATCGCGAGAGGGGCGGGGGGGGGGGGGGTGGAGGGTGAAAGATTCGAATCAGACAGAGGGAGCGATTGACACCGTGACGTATTGTCCCCGGGATTCGATTCGTCTCGATTCATCGGAGATCGAAGAGTGTTCGGCATCGTCGAGATATCCGCTCTTTTCACAATCCCCAATATCTCCTTCCTTCCCATGGAGATTCGCAAATAATTCATCTCCGTATCGTCGCATCGCTCGCCTAATTTATTTCGCGTATGAACTCCGAAAATTTAACGGCTCGCCGGTCACGTGTCTGATATCTTTATGTACGCGAATCGTCTCCCAATGGATTTGCGTTGTGCAGTTTCACGCGCGTAGATTTATTTGTATTTCTCCGTATCCCCCAAATATTGATGAATAGGATAATTGTGGGGATATCGTTCTGGACGACAAATTTTCACCGAGAGTTATGACTTGTGACAATTATTATCGGTTGCCAGTCGACATAACTCGCAATCGGAACTCTCTCTCTCTCTCTCTCTGTTTTGCCTCGCAATCGAATGGCCTTTCCGGTTCGCTTTCCCCTCGCGCCGAATATTACGTCAGCCATCAACCCTCCGGCAATATTTTGAAAAGATATGCCTAGCGAAGGAAAAACACAGTGGGGACAAATGCTCGCGCCACGTGACAAGTCGTAACGGCAGCTCTTGTCACGTGTGCCATGACGGATCACGGATTATCACATCGTATACAAGTATATACCGAAAAATGGGACAGAAAAATATTTGACGCCTTCTGAAATGCCTTCAGCTCTTCGCTCTCATCCCTATATTGCAACATTCTCTACCCTCCCATTTTCACACCCCTAAATTCTTGTCATACCTATTTTCCACTCTTACGTGAAATTCGACGGTTGGAGGAGACAGAAGCTTCTGAAAAGTATCGAATTTCGTTGGCTGAACATATTAGACGTCCGGACAACGTGTCGAACAAATAAGCTTTAAATTTTTATTCGATTGCTATTCGTCTTTTCGCGATTTTATTTCATGAAGAAAATATTCTCTCCGTGAATGATATTTATTTTTTATATTCTTTTCATGTATTTTAGAGGAGGGATCGGCAATTTAAAATAAAAAAAACCTAAAAAAAAATTAAACACAATTTTTTTGCTAGAAATTCCTCGAAATCCCTTTTTTCCTTAAACGCACGGAAAAATTTAGATAATTTCAAAAACCACAATTTACTCGATTAATCGGAAATCAGTTACGGGAATCATTCTATTTGTTATAAATTTTTTTTTTTTTTTTGAATTTTTTTCTCAACAAAACTATTAAAATTTTTCAAAATAGAAAAATCTACGATCCAAAACCATAATATCGATAAAAAAAAAAAAAAAAAAAAAAAATTGCGAAGTATTTGGACAAATGATATTCACGTGTAGCAGTGAGCACAACTCAAATGATACCGCGTCAGTATATTAAATAACCTTGAGGGAGTCACGCGCCCCGTACGACGCGAATGTCGAGAATATTCATTGGGCGCGTGATCGCGCACGGTCAGGGTTGAGCTCCCATCCGAAGGTTTATAATTGACACGCGGGTGCGCTAGGATTCGGTGAATCTCTCCCAAAAAGCGGGGTGGCGGCGGAGGCGCCGGGGGGGGGGGGGGGAGTACGTTGCAACGTTCTCCACGTTTTCATCTCTCGCTCCCTCGTGCAATGTATACGTGCGGTGAGAGCGAAATCGGGGACGAGGGAGAAATTGAGATTGACAGTTAATTTCGGCCTCGTCGCTCCTCCCCTCGGACTTCCTCGGTGCTTCCGACGCCACCAACAGCACTAGTCTGAGCAATCTATACCAGCGCCTAGGAATCGGTGTATCAGCAGCATCACAGAGATCCCGGGACACGCCGCCGTTCCCTTCTCGTCATTCTGCCACCGGGGAGTCTCCGGGATATCTGAATCTCTCTTACTCTCGTTCATTCACGGTCCGTCTATCCGTCTCGCATTCGCAACGTTCGTGTGGCGAAGCGAACTGAAATTTCGAGGCGGCGAATTGGACTTCCGCTCGAATGGAAGGCCACGAGAGTGTCACGAGGTGAGGAGAAATCCGAACGAAAAAGGACGATAGCAATGTCCGGGGAGAGGGTTGGATCTCGTGATCCTCGATCTTCTTTGCCTTCTGCTTCGCTTCACTTCAGCTTCACCCTCCGATCTTATTTTTCTTTTTTTCCTCTTAGTGTGGATGTATATATCTATATGTATCTCTTGAAAATCTGTCTATCGCTTCACGCAAGGAAATCCGTACTCAACTGGATCCACGGGGTTGAAGTTAAAGAGCTCTTGATACGAGATTCTGATTTTGGGATCAGCGGTCGTATAGGGGGTTTTTATACGAAAAAAAACCCGAAGCACGGGTCCCGGCGAAAATTAGCAATTGTATACTGCGCATTCGAATTGTGGAGGGAAATTTTTGGCAATTATCTTGGTTAATGGTGCATAAATAACTTGTAAGAATGGTTTGCAAAATTTCGCGATCTTACGGAATTTCAATGATTGTTTGACCTGAGAGTCGCGTTAAAACCTGAATTACGAAGCAACTCTTCCATTCAAACGATCGAAGTAAGATAAGTGATTACTGCTGATTAATCGCAACGGTAGAAAATAATTTTAATGAGATATTTGAAAGTTGCAAAATATAAAAAAAATGTGGCGATCTTTTTATCAAAAAATTTTATTTGTTACATAAGTTAAATTACTATTCGTTTTGTTATATTTATTGCATTTAGTTTTTTTTTTTCAACTTTTATTTTTGGAGCGACCGAAATTGTATGATTTTTTAATGCTGTTGACTCATCGAAACAGTCGAAAATAATTTGAATAAAGTAATTAATATTATTTAAATTGATGCGGAAACATGACGAAGAACATTAAGCACATCAAACAATAATGCAATGTACTGACAATGTATCATTAGCATTGGATTTGAACTTTTGCCGAACGATCGCATGGGTTGTATAATTTTTTTCCGTATCTATTATTGTAGACAGCTATTGATGGATCGACTGATACGTGCGACTAATTGAAAATTAATGCAGTCTTAGGGGACAACACTTGCTGTATCATTTCCCTGACTAAGTTGAAAAAGCAATGAGTCTGCATCTCCGGGGCGATGAATCAGCCGTTTGCGCAAAGCTTTGACTTCGTCTTTTCACCGGCATTTCTAACATAAGTAGTATATACAACATATATACACGTAGTGCAACATATAGTGGGAATATCGGTACAGTTGAAATTGTTCCACGTGCGCCCATTTCAAAAGGTGTACACGAGGCACCGCGTAGCTTCGTGTTTCAGCACGCGCAACTTTGTCCTTTCACTCTCGACTATCCCTCGCTACGATACGCCGTGTGGTACACTCGCTCTCTATGTAGTTACAACGTGCTTTTCGTACCGGAGAAACTAGCTGTTGCTCCCGTGAATTAATGGAGCTTAAAGCTCACTTCACAATCGATACAAGCGAAGCGGTTGTTCCCCACGAGAGATTGTCTCACGGTCGTCGCACATCGAGAGTCCCTCGATTTCATCCGCCCTCTCGGGATCACTCGATTGTGCACACGGGTCTGCATATATTCAATGTCAATTCATCTCGGTGATTTTTTTTTTTTTTTTTTTCGAAATTATGCATTATAAAATCGTAAAACATCGCTTCGACTTTTTCGTTAAAAAAGTAATAGACGATTTTTGGCTATTCTCGGGAAAAAATTGATCGATATATTAAATATTGATTGATTGATCAGTTGAAAAAAGTGCCTAAATAATAATTTTCTCTGCTTATCAACGTTTTTTCTTTTTATTTTACTTATATTATAAATATATTCAAAATAAAAATGTCTCTTTTATTTTTTTTTAATTTTCAAAAATTCGATGAAAAAATTATATTGAAATATTGATAATTCTTGAATAAAAAAAAAAAAAAAAAAAAACAGACGATTAATTTCGAGTTTTCGGGAACATTTTTGCGTCCCACTGAGCGTGAAATGATTAACCATAAATTTTCTATAAAAAAAAAAAATTCTATAGAATTTCACTGTAGTGAATGTCACCGCTGTCCTATAGTAGACGTGTGTTACGACCGCTGCGTCGTTTGGTCACAACGCCGAGGGTAAAGGGTGTGTGCGAGTGACATCTCTCCGACAGTAGTAAACCGTAGTCCCTTTCGTGTTCATTCCTTCCCTGTTCGCGTCTCGTTCATTATCTATCTATCGCCCCCCTCGACTAACGCCTCTCTCGCGGGTAAATCCGTGCCAGTGAATCGCTCACGCCGGACTGACGCATGGAATTTTCATTCAACAGCTGCCACCGCTGCGACTAGTAGTTCTAACGCTTCTACGGATAATTCATTGATCGTCGATTAACTCCGGTTTTTCTCCCCTTTCGCAATTCGCTTTGCACGACAGTTTACAGCTATCGAGCTAATTCTTTGGTTCGTTTTATTCGATCCTATCGATTCCACCCTCTCATCGGCCTCATTTATCTCGCTTTCGTTTGACTATTTAACTTACGAAAGACGATAAATGGCGAATTTACAACAAAAAAAAATATATCCCCTTAAAGAAAAGAAAAAAAAAACAAAAATCAAAAATAATAATAACCAATTCAATAAATAGAATTGAATAAAACGATAAAAAATGATAAAATAAATTATAATAGTAGTCTTTAAAAAGCCCTTAAAGTACCTTAAAAAGCAGCGATTACTTTAACTCAATTATTGAAGATATACCGCCACTTCAAAGGATTAACCGATTCAATGAAACTGGAGTCCTAAAAAGTATTCTCAAAGTAAAAGGCACTTAAGTTCGTTATTATTACGTTTAACGAGTTTGCTTCGTTTCGTATTTGCGTTATTCATACAAGAATACGGTCAATGGCCTTTGACTGCTTAATTTTTGTTTGGTTAATTCACACCCCGGTGGAATTTCGACCTCTCATTTACCCGGGGAGTCGACGCTTCGTTCGGGGATCAAGGGTTACGAAGGAAATTCCACCTGCTACCCTTTTGAATAGCGAGCGCGGCTCATCGCGAAAACCGCGTCACCTTTAAGCCTCTGACTCCGCCCTGTCCTGTCGAGCGTTTGCACCGACTACTATACTCGTCGACAAATTATTAACCTTCCGGGAGTAGCGTCAGAGGAGGAGGGGGTGCCGAGCTCCCCATTTCTCTCGCGAGCAACACCCACCGTCACGTTGACGCGTCAGCGTGAAAATTATTAACGCGCCACGGGACGCTTTAATGACGCGTCTCGGACCACCCTGCTAGCGTTCTCGCACCTTCTCTATCCACCGTCACGCTATTGCATCTATTTCGCCTCAGACACACCGTCGGTGGTTACGAAGTAGCGGTGTTTGCGTCCCCTTTAATCGGGTCCGGGCGACGACGATTATCACGGAGAAGTCGCGAAGTGCGAATAGCACTGTTTCCGGTACGATGCCTTCTCCTTTTCAGGTACGAGGCAAAGAGCCTGTTAAACAGAGGAAATTAAAAGCAGAAAAGAGACCATTCTGAAAACTCGATATTTTCATTTTTTTTTCTTTAATCCTTGGGTAGTTTTTCTCTCGTTCCGGCTTCACAACAACCCAACCTATCCGCCGGAGTTTAGTTTTCCCTCACGGGTTTCGCTCCGCGAGTCGGAAAATTCATAAAAGATAACGTTGATTTACGTTCGGCAATATTCGTTTACCTGGACGCGAGTTTTGAACCATAAATCTTCGAGTTATATGAATTTTGACTCGTTGCTTGGAAAGGGGAGGGTATTAAAAAAAAAAGGGACGTCGTTATTAATCAAACGTAATTGAAGGTAGAAAAAAAACAAGTCATAAAACTCCAGAGGAAGACAGGCTGCGCGGAAAATTCAATCAATAGTTTTATATGTACTTTTTTTTTTACACGAAGCTTTTGATCTCATCCAAGCCAATGGGACAGTAGAACAAGCATCTGGGGGTTAAAGAAGATTTTTATGAGGGATGAAATATGAGAAAATCAGGAAAAAAACTAACGAGCGTGATAGAGAAGAAAAATTGGGATTGAAGGGGGGAGGGGAGGGGGATGAAGTGAATTTGGCTGCTAATCAAAACGGGGTTCCCCTTCAAACGGAAGTCCAGATTACCGGTGGAAATCGAGTTCACCTAGCGCTCAATTTGCCTCGCTTCCTATATATGCCTTCTTACCCTCAATCATCCCTCTGTTATTTCTCCCTCCATCTCTCTATGCCACTCGTTTACCCTCCGAGAATTTCAACGAACGCCAAAGGGAGGCGAAGGGTAGGATACACGCCACTCGCCCTTTATCCAAGTTACGCTGGAAAAACGATGTCTCTTCAAGTCTCTCCTCTGCTACCCTTGCGCACTCTTCGCTCTTCAAACCCGAGCTATTCGAACCGCCACCACCGCCCCTCCCCCTCCCACTCTTTCTCCTCGTCATTTGAGGGTTGTCGTCGTCGAGTGTCGACGACGACCGGCTTCACAATATTTCCTCAGAGAATATAGATCCTAAATTTTCCACTGTCTTGCCTTGCATAACAAATTTCGAAAAACTCTCGTAAAATTTGTCCCTACATTTGCGGAACAGGTCAACGGGTGATGGAAGTAATTACGCATTGATTATCAATTCATTATATATATTTTTTATTATTTTTATTATTTTTATTATTTTTATTATATTTATTATATATATGTATATACTATGTATATTATATTGAAACGTTATTATATTAGGAGTCCATCGAACTATCAGTTCTCCAAACTTTTTTTTAATTATCTTACGCTACAACTATTCTGCCAATTTCTTTGAAAAAATAATGAAAAAAACGTATCGCAGAGATGATTGATTGTTCGTAAAAAAATAATAACGAAAAACAAAAAGTTTCCCCATTTTTCCCTTAGTGGCGAAAAAAGTAATATCTATTCGTCACGTTTTTTTCTCAATGTTTTCAACTCGTCAGGCATTAAAGTGCTTGAATGACTTTGAACTTTCTCTCGTCTCGCAACCTTCGCCACATGTTTTTGCGCTGGAAACCCCCATCCCTCTATTTGCCTATGCGACTACCCTTCCACAGCCTTTTTTCTGGTACACCGGAGAATCCCGCAGTGATCGATCGCGGTCAGCCAACGTAAAAAAAGAGAAAAAATAAAAAGAAATCCACTAGCTATATATACCTTACAAGGGATGACGCACGTCGAACGATCGTCTGTTTCGCGTCTCTTCGTAAACCGACACAGATATAGTAGCAGAGCTGCGCATGGTACACAGGCGCCAGACTGATCGTTGCAATGCGTTGAGAGGAATGAGAAAATAAGGTGTGAGTATGAGGGGACAGAAAAATAAATATATATATATATAAATTTGATACTCTCGGTTCGTTTTCGTCGCCATGGGGACGCCACGTGCCCCCGTCCGCGTTGGCAAAATATCGACGCGACACGATCGCGTTTCGTTTTTGCGTCTATAGAGTAGTGGGAGTCCCCGCAAACCGGGGATTTCTCTTCGGGGACACGGGGATCTCTCGTTCGCAGAGGGATGAAACAGCGCGCAGCACCAATAAACCCCCCAAAGCGAATGAGTTGGACGGAGAACACATTCGTTCTGCCGAAACGTGGAAAATGTTCAGAATACGAAATAACAGAGACCGCGGTATGGCGAGTCATTTTGAAGGGGGTGGGAGCTATAACTACGAGACTGAGAAAAGCAACGAAGAAAGCGAAGGGGTGGAAAAAAAAAGCCGTGAGAGCAAAAAGATGGTTCTCTGGTCGAGGAAGTAAACCGTGGTTCGCGAAAACCTCTTCACGACTGAATTATTTAAGTCGACCCTCAAACTTAGGGTCCGTCCGTTCGCCCTCTCATCCGCGCCACTTACATCCACGAAAACACTCGAGCACTCTCGCTCGTCTCTTTCCATTTATCTCTCTCTCTCTCTTTCTCTCTCGTAAAGGGAATTTAATTTCGTTCGTGATGCGGCCGCCGCAACAACTCCCCTGAGCGAACGGGACGAAACGAAACTCTGCGATGCTTATAGGGGGTGAGAGGGGGTGGTTTATGTGTTATATACATTGCCGGAGAGGGAACGAAGAAAACGGACGGAACTGTTGAAGAAGGACGTTGCCCATCCGAGTCTTCTTCATTCGCATCGCACAGCATCCCCCAAAAACCTCCCTTTACCCCCGACCGCGCGCCAGAGCGTGAATAAAGAAACGTTTTAATTGCGGAAAAACTCTGTGCGGGATTGCCCGCCGCAATGACGAGATCCCAGGCCCCGCGGCAATCTACTACATCGGGCCGACCGCCGGGGGGGGGAGGGGGGGGGGTTGAACGACGAAACGAGAACTCCGTTTTCATTCCTGCGGTGTCTGTGTCTGCCAAACGGTACATACTGTCTGCTGACTCTTCTCGGCTCGAGGCGCTCGCGAGAGGAGGAAAAAAAAAATTCGCGACAGACTCCGCCAGCCGTTTTTACTACTTTCACTATTTCCCTCTGACTCAGCTCGACTTTGCACTTCTTTTTGGTCCATTTTTCCGGCTATTTTTTTTTCTCTCCCCTTTTTATTTTTTTATCAACTTCTTTCGCGGGGTTTTCATTCATTTTCCTTAACCGCGAGCGGTCGCAAACGTTCTTTTGCTGTCGGTGCCAAGAAAGTTCTTTTTATTTCGAATGGTTTCTTCTGCATTATTAAGCACGTTGGGGGAAAACCACTCGTCGGACTTCGATGGAGGGCGCCCGCGCTTCGGTCGAAGACACGACAGCCAAGTTATGCAGTTATGAATTGTGATTATACGCGGTTTGTTATTGTTTAAATTCGACTTTTCTTTCTTTCAGCTAACTTTTTTTGTCTTCTTTTTCTCTTCTTGTCCACTTACTCATCGTACTTTTCAAAAGTTATTTAATTGTTTACGACGATATTCCTGTCTGTAAAAGTTTGCGAGATATTTCTCGGTTTTTCTTGCATTGTTATAATTACGGCAGAAAAACGGCCGTTGTATCGCAACCTCTAAGTATCTCGTGCAATCATTTTCTTAGTCTTTTTTTTTCGAGTTCTCTTTTCCTTAATTTTTTTTACAATGTTTTTACAATTTATTATAACCGGAAGTGAACCAACTTTTTCGTCATTTTTGTGCTTTTATGCATTCATAAATAAACTGTAGAAAAATATAAAAATGTAATTTCGTGATACTGGCATTTTTCTGCGTAAACCGGTAAATTAAATTTATTGTACAATTGTTCTAAAAAAATTAATTAATGGTATATCGAAAACTGTAGCAATGCTTCACTTTCATTTCTCTCTAAAAATACATTAATTTTTTATCGCTGTTTTACATTAAATTTCATGTAAAATGCATAAAAATTTCTCATTTTTTTTACGCCGTACGTTTCGGAAATACCTCGATATATTAACTATTTTAGTTCTCAGTGCGGTTAAAATGAATATATCAAAGCACTTTGCACTTAGCCAGGTGAGCGTAGCGATAGCGAACGACAGGGGAATGACGCAAAGCGTTTAATGCGAACGTGTAAGGCACACAAGAGGATTCTCGTCGACCCATTCGTCGTGAATCAGGAGAGGAAATGGCTTTTAGCTCAGACACGGAGTCACCTGGTGCACAAGCTGATGGTACACATTCGCTTTACTGTGGTCCTCTCGTGTACATATAACGTGCACCGCTGTGGTCCCCAAGCCAACCGAGAGAAATAGCAAAACCCTTTTACCAAAATTGCCCTCACCGCCGCCACCCCGACCGCCCATCGCCCCGTCCACATTTCGTACAGATCGCTCTACTATGCGGGATAACTACTTCGTGGGTTTCTTCGCTGTAACTCTCAACAGCCATCCAGCGTCTCCTCGAATTTGTCGCTGAACAACCGGCGCATCCGTTGCAAGCCGGTAAAATTTCCTGTACTGTGGAAATTGCCACAGGCCACCCAGGAAGTTCCTCCCTCCGCTGCAGGAAGTCCTCCGACGCGCGGCTCCGCCACACGCTGATCGAATCTTTCGAGACTTTACGAGCCAAACGACCGAAGCAATTCCTAGGAAAGCGTTTCTCCAACGCGTTTCGCAAATCCCTCCCCGAAAAACCCATTCGTTTACTTCAAATTTATTATCCTCACTGATCCTATAAGATCCAAACTGTCCGAATCCGGAAATCTTTGGATTACTATATCTCTTATTTTGCGATCCTATTCGTGCCTTTTTTTTTCACGGATAAGTTACAACCGATCGAAGAGTCGAAAATAAAAATTTTCCATTTTAGTATCTTTCGTACGAAATTTATTGGCAACCCAAAATAGGATCTTTTGCCGTTTTAGGATTGAATTTCTTAAATTCATTGGAATTTCGTGAAAAATATTCTTTTGTAAAAAAATGATTATATATTTCAAATATAAATAATAAAAATAAAAATAGTACTTTTATTACGAAACCATATTTTTTATGAAACTAGAAAATAAATTTTAATCATAAAACGGCAACGCGGTGTATTTTTGGTTTTTAATAAATTTCATACAAAATTTACATGAAAAAAATAAAATGTTTACCACTAAATTCACGAATCCAAACTACGATCTCTTCTCAGGTCAAAAGCGAAGAGATATTACGTTTATCCTCCGTACCGTCTTATTTCGACTGTAATCTTGGATGCGGGTTATCAAACTTGCGGAAAAAAATAGCAGATTAAACGATAAAAAAATGCTTGGAGGGTAAAAACAAATTCTTGCAAACTTTTTTTTTTTTTTTTTTTCGTTTCTATTTTTCTCGGATTTCTCGGTGGGCGATGGGGAGCAGCAAAACGTACCCTATATGTAGCGCCCCGGAGTATCCTTCGGATAGTTTTATTATATCTGACCCGCTAGCGTTTCTTTCCCGATTGGCTTCCGAGCTTTTCGTACAGTCGATACAGACGTTTCTCCATTCCCCTTCATCCCCCCCCCCCCCCCCCCCAACCGTCATTCTCCTCGTCTTCCCTCCTTTACGCACGCGTCTTCGTTTCTCATTCACGATCTCCTTCTATCAAAGCTCCCGGCGTCGCGATAACATCGGGCGTTTATTACGAAAATTTATTGGCCGGCTTTGTACACGAGACGGGATACGACTTCGGCGTCGCGACTTGTTTAACTTTGCTCTGCACAGGGCGAACCGAGACTCGTGCCGAAATGAGTGAGAAAGAGAAAGCGGAATTACAAACAGTCGAACTTTTACGACGTGTGTGTTGCTGCGTCATTATTACACCTCGCAATATCACGAACGCCGCGCTGTTTTAATTTTTTTTTTCTTCCCAAACTGCACATAGAGATTTCCTATATTTCGCAAAATCATTAAGATAAATAGTTTCGTCTACTCATTTTGATTAGCGGTGTGAAATGATAATAATAATAAATTTGCGTTTCTTATCGTTCGTAATTATCGTTCGGATAAATTCAGGTTTGAGTGAAAAATTTTCTCATGATAACTCTTATGTAATATAATTTTAAATTGTTAAGCTATTTATGACTGAATTAAATAATAATATTAATATATTAATAATAATATTATATCGATATTATTGATAGTGTTTTACCAAATCATTTAATTATTAATCATTATTATTATGAAATTTACATTTTTTATTAATTAACATATCCAAATGTTTTCATTATACGCATAAAAACGCGAAATTGGAACGAACCGGAAAAAAAACAGTATTTTAAAAGTTCCGTACCATTTCTTTCGTTGAAAATGCAACGCTCTCGAAGTATTGCGGAAGAAGAAAAAAAATGTCTTCAATCGCGAAAGTCAGTACCGGCACCCCGTGCATAATTTACGCATTCGTGGCGTCCGCACGAGCGAAAAAAGAAAAAAAAAATCTGAGGAAAGACAGGTGAGAAAAGAAAAGTGGTCGCATGCTTGTCGCATAGACGTGTGAACACGCGCCGTCGAGTTTTATTGACGTGAAAAGAAAACTGCGATGAAAAACCGTTGCACTCTTGAATCATTTCCGTGACAAGATCGCGTGCTATGCAAGTTAAAAAGAACGCTGAAAAAGAACGAAAGAAAAAAAAATTGTATTTTTTTTTTTATCAACTCGCGAACTGGAGAAAGAGAAGAAAAGCGGATGTAGGCTGTAGATATACCTGCTGCTGTCAGTATTATGGCCGGTCGGAAAGAGCCACGAGCGATTCGCGATACAATAGAAGTGTACTGCAAGCAACGCAGAGCCCTCTCCACCCCCGCCACCCCCCAACCCCTATCGTACGCCGTTCGCGGGATCGAAATTCGAGTTCAATTATCGAAGAGCTTCGAGGCATAAAACGTTTTCCAATATCGTTTAGTATTCGTGTTCCTCCATCCGTTCGTTCGCCCCGTTCGGAATTCAAGCTTTTTCCCCGACATCGAGTTTACTTCCTTCCGTTGGGTCCTCGTGTCCGCCGACCGATGTACATCGGCAATACCACAAAGAGTTACTCAACTACACACCGTTGAAAGGCGCCGCTGCTTCAGCGATTCTTCGTTTTTCCGCTCTATTTGTATTTCATTTTTTCTTTTTTTGCTTCTTTTTTTTATTAATTTTTTTTATTAATTTACTTCTTTATTCGAGAACTTGTGAACTACGATTCTTTTGATGAATTTATACTGACTGTCGATTGAACTTTTTTAATTAAATTACTAAAAATTCATTCGAGTACACGATGTTCGCCTCTTCAAATTAATACGAAACGTTCGTTGGATATTTGCATTTCAATATCGCGGGAGAATTTAGCGGAGATATGCGAAAGTAGTTTCGATGCAACCAATAAGCGTTCGCCACACAGATCGATGGCAACTATGCGCACGATGCCGGTGAAATATTCGCAACAACTCTCGTGTACAGTATGCAATTCATTTGTAGAGTACAGAGGGAGCAGAGTTCATCGAAGTGATGCAACGACGATATACCGCAGGGAAGAGTTTTCGTATTATGGTTCACAAAGGCAATTTAAATTTGATGAGATTTTGTTTATTACTTTTTTTTCCTTCGTGTAGTGTACAGTGGAACATTATTTGCCAATTTGTCGCCGAAATGCTTTTTACATAAGTATAGTAAGATTTTTTTTTATATTATAATAATTAATTAAACGTTCAAAAGGGTAAAAATGAATAGAGACAACAGCCAATTATTTCTTTGGCATTTTTTTTTTCAATTTTTATTAATAATAATAATATATTATTGTTATTATTAATATTATATTAGTGTTTTATTTTAATTTTTTTAAAGTCGTGTCTCAGTTTTTTTTTAATTTTTGAGATTTTGCCAACTCCCCCCTTCGTATATCTAATGGCTGTTGAAGTTTCTAAATCCAACAATTACGAATTCAGCAATTAAAAAAAAAACTATTTTATAGCCGCAAAAGTTTTGTAAATCGTTAACGGTGAAAAAATAAATGAAGAAAAGAACGTAATTGCGAAAGGAACGTTCGTAAGAGTATTTTTACGCCGATGTTAAATATGCAGACTCGAGGAATCGATACTTACGCCATTCGCAATACTGTCCGTCTCCAACGTATCGTATATGAGTCGAAGAGGTCGTTGTCGTCGTTCAATTCGTTTTAATTGCGAGTGCATCGAATCTCACTGTACCACGTATATACACCACGTTATGCCATTGCTGTATATTCAGTTGATGGAGAACGGTACGTAGGTACTCGCTATAGCACCCTCGTAACTCGTCGTGATGTTTCCTCGTCCGACACGAACTCCCAATACAGAATTCACTTTTTACGATACACACGACCATCGATAAATTTTTTTACGATTCCTCACTAAATTCCGATTGGTCTGATACATTGAATTTTTGCGTTTTTTACGATCGACCTCTCTCCACCCACCGCGCGTAACTCGAACCGAATTTACCGTATTTATTTTTTTTACTACCATGTTACATCACGACTCTTGTACTTGTCGTATTTTCGAAAAGAAAAAAAAAAAAAAAAAAAAAAAAATTGCAACGATGTTTTAGCGCTTTTTACCGAAAAAAACTCGAAATTATTATTGAGAATTAAATTTTTCAGTAATATTAAGGGTTAAAAGCAATAAAAATTCTCAAAATTTCATTTTTTTTTTTTCAATTTTCGTAATCGATTAATATTTCTTTTATTACGAATTATTGCCTTAAATCCCTATCCTTTTGGAACAAACAAGTGCAATCGTTTCAGTCCACTAATCGACGACGATTAATCGAATTTATTTGCCGGCCAAAGACCGAGGTGATAGGAATCCAGAGCGATTGAGAGAGTGATTCAAGGCACTCTATCGCGAATCGTGACTCAATTTCACTAACGAAGCTTTATTCCCGCCATCTCTCGTCCCTATCGCTATCTTCGTCGTCCCGCTTAATCCCTCTTTCGGTTCGCGTTTGATCCCTTTCCCCAAATTCGAGGAGAGAAACGCAGGAAAAAAAAATTAAAAAAGAAAAAAAAATGGTCCGACCTCGCGGCAGTCACGTACAGCGAGTGAGAGTTTGTAGTCGAACTCTGGGTACAGTCGCGCTATCCCGAGGGTTCGCCGTACTCTCTGCCTTTGACGTATATATTATATATTCCATTCGCTGTTTATTTGTCCAAGTCATTTCGTATCCAGACCACAATCTGTCCTCAAACCCTCGGCGGCTCTTCCTCTCTGTGCTTCGCTCTCACCGACATTATGTATGTCTCTATATGCGGCCTCTCCTCTCTGTACACAGTCCTCTATATCTATTCACGCTTGGGTCCTCCACGTATACTTAACGAAAGCCGAGCCAATGCCCACGTAGTAGTAGTGAGAGGATACCGTACAGTTACGTCGAGCATTTAATTAGAACGGCTTATCTCCCGCCGCGTGTTCGCCTTTGTCCCTTAGGGCCGCTGGTGAGGGTGAAACTTTTTTTCTCCCGTTTTGGTGTTTTTTTTTTATACCCTATCACGTCGACCCCGGGGAGAGGAGAGTTTTCGTATGAGTTCGCGAGAGCCGCTGCTCGCGACCAGCCAAATGCTAATTCGTTTGGGGACTCACTTCAACATATCTCTCATTTGGTTTTCCGCGTGTCGGAATTTCCGCTATTCAAATCATCGGGGATATGTTCAATTAGTCAGCTCTCTCGGTTTTCCGAATTATTATTTTTTTTGTTTATTTTTTTTTTACATTTACGATAGGGAAGTTTATCGGAAACAAATAATTGATGAAGTATCCAAACTGTTGGTATACCCTCACTATATGTATGTGTCGAGTGAGGGGCTTTATTTCTGCTGAAATAGGGGATTTCTTGCGCAAGTCTTCACGAACCATTCGAATCAACCCCTCGTCGTTGTATCTCTCGCCTCTGCGCTTCGTTATTAGCTCATTTCCTGCGACCGAATTTTGGCACCCTAATTGCCGGGGCTCATCGTCGGATTATCGCGAGAGCCCCGCAGAGAATCAACCAACGAACGACCGGAGGGTTCTTCGATCCCGCGGTCCATTTCAGCAGGAAACGGACCAAAGTTTTGATTCGTCAGAAATAAATATTGGACTTTCGGATGAAATTCAATTATTTTCTATGACAATAGTTCTTACAGGAATTGGATAAACTTATAAAAGAAAAAAAAAAAAAAACAACCCCTAAATTTTATGCCATTTTTATAAATGCCATTGGCGCAAAAACAAACACAGCCTATCGGGAGCGAAAAATTAAGCTGGTTTTATATAGGCGTCACGACCGCAAATTCGTCACGTGCGTCGAAAAAAAAATCCGAACAATCTATTTGTCTTTTAGATATCCTTAGCCAAGGCAAATATTCTCCCTTCTCGTATATTCTCCGGATGACTTTGAGTGCGCAGCTCTGCCAAAAGAAATCCTTAATTGCGAGGGTGGATTATCGGAACGCGAGATGCACCCTAAATCCACTTTCTCCCCTTCTCTCGCAAACGCGTTCCACACTCCCCGCGTCCAAGGAACGTGTATCCTCTGATCGCAAAAGTTCCAACGAGTTTCTGATAATGTTCTTCAACATAATCGTTCCGACCCCATCCTAAGTTTTACGCGCGCAGCATCTTGTACGCGTCTTACAGACACTTGTACTTACAGATCGGAGTTTCTCGAGTAATAAACTCTCCTCCCACCCGTTCCCTGTAGTTTCCGAATCGAGTCTACGTCTCTCTCCATTATTCCCGAATTCCCAAGGTACCAAAGTCGAGACGAGATTCAAATCTCGGAACTTCTGCTGCTATCTATTGTGCAGTTACGGGAATATTATAATCGTTGTTATTAACGCCCTGTCTACGGCGAAGCAGTGTCATTTTTCACTTCTACCAAGAAACGCGCGACGCAGACTAGTCGACACGGAAAGTTATATTGTCAAGTGCGTTCTACAAGTTTTCACGGAATAACCGACGTTAATGAGAGTGTATAATTACTTGGGAAAATAAATCTCGTGTCAATGTAAATTCTTCGTCGGCACACATATTTTTCAGAACTTTCGTTCGCACACTGGGAATTACCAGTTTTGGTTAGGTTTTCGAAGTATTGGGAGTATACGATTTTTAAAAAATTTATATTATCGATATTTTTCAACGCGTCTGCCTTCAAAACCCCGTTGGGTCAACGGGGCGTTAATTTCGTCATGGAGAGAGACGTATAAAACGAATTTGCGGGAATTAAGAAATTCTTTTCGGCTTTCAAAAAAATTGGTAATTTGGTTTTCATGACCATTTTTTTCCGAGACGGTGAAAACAAGATAGCAGGTGAAAATTCTGAGATAACCCCATTTATCGATCTTTATTCTATCGACCAATCCTGGATAAAAATGTGTTGAAAATTTGGGCTCTCGTACGCCCGAGGAATAGAGGGTTTTGTCTCCTTTCAAAGAGGGTCAATAGATGCTGAATGCTGTCTTCTACAGCCCTACTGAGTTTGACTCAAATCCAATAGAAATAGCATCCTTTGGGCGGATACCCTTAACTATAAATATTCCAGTAGCCATAGCATGCGAGTATTTTCCTACGTGCCACGTATCCGGGGGGGAAAATAGCCATTATTTTTTCGTAATATCAGGAAACTTTTCAACGAGAGTCCCTAACTCTAAAAATTCCACAAACCCTATACATAAAGTGCACCAAGGGCATACTATCGGGAATATCCTAGTTAAGTGTAGTACCAGTATACCAGTATACCGTATCCAGGGCTCTATTTTCAAAGCCGTAAGAGAGAGGGACTGAAAACTACCCCTCGCCAAAGTTGCCGGGGTACGGGCTGCAAGCTCCCGGGCCAATTCGATATCGGAATTCGATCAAATCCTCCGAGTGAGGAGCCCCTTATCCCCTCGAAGTCAACGTTAGGCAGCAGAACTCTCCCCCGTCATTCTTCGCTTCGTTCGTCCATTCGTGTAGGCGAACGCACCGACTTCGTACCCTCGAGGATCGAATTCTTCCGGCTCGAGTGACATGTCGCCAAGTTTACTCGGTGACGACGAAGGCACACGGCGACCCACCCTTATTCCGCAAGTTCCAGTGGCAGAACCGGTATTACCAGAGGGACATACCCAGCGTTGCGTAGGTATCTCTTATCATGGGGATTGTCGGTTGCTGACGGCTTTCGCTTACTTTCGAGTAATAGCACAGTGATTGGCATCCTAAGGAAACTTTACGACTTATCACTGTATATCAACGAAATGGAAGGACATAGACGTTGCGCTGACTTTTTCACACAAATGAGTCTAAAAACGTCTTGTTATGGAGTTTTTTTCTGTATGGTAACTTTAACTTTTTCCAATCAATTGATTATATTAAAAAGATTGTTACGCGTGTTGTATGGAATCATATAAGATCACAGGCGAGCTTCGCAGACCTATTTAAGATTGCACTCTTCGCATATTTTTCGACTCTCTTTCAAATGAAATCTCCGAACCCCCTGCATTTTTTACATGGGTAGTTCTTATCCATTTGGAATCAAAGGATCCTGATGTCTGACCCAAGCAGCTTCACCCTTAAGCTAACGGCGTATCCTCTGAAGCATATGGGACCAATAGCCCCGTCCTGCGTAGTCTGTTTTCGCAGGTATAATGTTATGATGGATAAAATAACTCTAAGGTAACATAAAAGCAAAGTGTTACTGAGAATTGAGAATGTTACGAAGCACTGACTTGCTGACTATCGAAAAATTCCACTTAACTCACCAAAGCTAACAGCTTTTTTCGCCCATTTATAAAATGACCAAAAATTGAAACGCACATTTTTTTTAACCCTCTTTTCTTGATCCTTCAATAATGGCAGCATAATTTTCTACTTTTACCAGTTTCTTTGTGTGGTTTTACAATGTTTTATAAACGTTTCCGCTGCACGTATGCCAATAACTGTGCCATTTACGTGATTTGCGAAGGCGTGCATCCTGCTTTTGCGTATCGCGTGACTGCGTTTACTCGTGTATCGTCGAATACCGGTCACCGCTTCTCTGAACAGTATCCCAACGTTATCTATCTCTGCATCGCGTGCGATGGCTTCTATCGATATTGGGGGCTCCTCCGACTGTCATCACCCTCCGGCACCGTAAATTCAGGTGAACACGTACTCAAAGCCGGGGAGGCGCTAGAAAGCGTCGAGTATATCAGAGGCAAATTTATACGAGACGTTGGAAAGAACCTGCCTGCTGCATGATTGACTTCCCTGCGGTTCTCCGTATGGTATTCGCGGGATGGTACGTTACGCTTTGTAGTTGCGGAGGTCGCAAAATAAGGGGACGTGTATTCCGCTATCGGGCAAAGGGAGTTTTGAAAATGACTTATTTTTACATTACAAATCACCTCCGCAGCGTTGAGACACTCGGGTCATGAATTTTTTTTTCCCAACGAGCATTCGTAACGCGCGTCGTACGCGTATTCTCGATCGCTTTATACATTTTACATATCCTACGTATTTTCTCCAATGCATATAAAACTGATCCTAATTCCGAAAAAAAATCATCATTATTAAAAAAAATCAACAAAAAATGAGTAAAATGCATCATTTTATTTAATAAATAATAAAAAATTATATTCGTCGGCATATTTCGCTGGCAGAATTATTTCATAAATTGCGAAAATGTCCGGTTCCACTCGACGGAAAAAAAATACTTCATTCTTTTCAACATTTTTCGTGTTTCGTCATTTACAAAAAAAAATAAAAAAATATTATCACCAGCTTGCAATAATGGACACAGAAGCCCCCTATGTGCCATTGAAACAAAACCCGCCAGCGATTCGGCACATGGCACCATTCACTTCCTGGTTTTCACATTGTAGCGCTAGTCACTCAGTTCTGTCCCATAAAGAGCGTTCGGATAGAGGTGTATACACCAGCAGATACGGATTGAGATAACGCACACGAAACCCCCCAACTGTAGGTACGGAGCCGTGAAAACACGTTTTCCAACCCGCACCCAGCCGACACCACGGTAAACGGACGTGGCACCGGGGTTCCGCTGTACTCCATTCTCGTGAAAGGGTATTCTATCCGGGGTGTTCGCATACTCGTGTACCTCACATTCCCGAACGGATAAATGAGTCTCGTATCCCACGACGAAACGACCTGTATATGCGCATTCTATAGATAGAGAACACGGAATAGGCGTGGGATACGGGAAAATATTCACGGGTATCGTACTTATATATACATATACGCACACCTAACTCCGTTAGTATAGGGTGCACAGAGTATACGAAGGTGAGGGGGG
The DNA here is from genome assembly GCA_934046635.1 of Buathra laborator. Lineage (NCBI taxonomy): Eukaryota > Metazoa > Arthropoda > Insecta > Hymenoptera > Ichneumonidae > Buathra > Buathra laborator. The sequence continues at coordinate 16,644,583 of OW203895.1, read as the reverse complement.
GAGGGTGTTGACGCGAAACGCACAGTTCTCGTGCGCGGAGAGCACAAAGGAGCCCATAGTAGAGTAGAGCACCTTGTTTGAGATTGGGCAGGCGAATTGCGTTCGAAAGATAGAGTCGAACATATAGCAAAGGGAAAAGTTATATGGCTATACATACTATATACACGCGTTATGTACATACAGAGAGGAGGGGGTGTTCCTGCTGTAGTCGCGTTTACGTGAGGAAACCCAAAGCATTATGGGCGGGAAAGCGAATGGCCCCTGGGGTCTGTGGGCCAACAAACCCTAACTAACGTAAATAAGATGTCCTATGGAAGTGAAGGGGAGGGGGTGAGATTGGGGTCCAGCGGTCCAGAGAAGCGCATCTTCGGTTTTCGCACGAAATCGCCCTTAGCGCGGACGGACACCTTTAGCAGCATTATGGTACTACATTAATAGTATAGTATACCTATTCTTTCGTTCGGAACGATAAAGAAACGCGTGGATGGAGCGGGATGAATCCTTCGGGCCAATTACGAGAAACCCGGTTTCTTCGCGCCCACCCGAGAAAATCTTTACTGACTTCGCGTGTACCAAGGTTTTGCTATAGTCACTTTCTTTTTTTTTTTTTTTCTTTCATTACTTCTTTCTTTCGACGACCCCTCGGTGGCCCTAGTGGGCGTCGCATCGCTTCTCAAATTACTCTTCCGCTGGGTTCGTGCAAACGTTTCTTCTCCGCGGCCGGTGTGTCCGAGAGAGAGTCTCTTGGCTCACTTGACCGGATAAATTAGAAGGCAGACACGCACCTACGCGGGGGGAGCTCGCAATTAGGACGCTCGTTAATCTTTCTTTATGCGCTTACGACAGCCCGTCGATTCTTCGACCGCGGGGACCTCTGTGATCAAGATATCGTCAAATTTGCAAACAATGTTGAAAGCGGTAATATATAAATTTTGAATTAAAAAAAAAAAAAAAAATACAGCGGTTCATTTGATTACTTCCGGCACAGAAGTTCCATCTTTAAATGTTCTTACAATTTTTTTAAAACCCCCGTTATTATTTTATTATTTATTACAAAAAAGCACTTTTTTTTGGCGTTGCGCCATTTTTTTTTGTGAATATTTTTTAATGGACTACCCTTGACCCCCCCTCCCTCTGCCCTTTTTAAATGCGTACGCCGGTACGATTTATCGCGTTGTTATAATCCGACCGGAAACGATGAGCCCGCAGATTCGCAGTGGCGTGGCGGTGATTACTCCGAGCGATGTTTCGGTTCGCCGCTGTGGAAGCGCGCCGGGATAAATTCCTCGCAAGGTCGGGAAAGTTAACGGGGCGCGAGAATACTCGCGTTCCTCCCGAGACTTCACGCGTCTCGTCCTCATTCCCGTAGGCTTCTCCCTCGCTCTCCATCTCTCTGCCTACTTTGTTTGCTTCGTTCACTCGGAGAAGTTAACTCCGACCGAACGGAGGGCTTGCCACCCACGAGTTCAGGACTCCAGGTGCAATTAGTAAAGTTACACGCGCCATCGTGGCACAGGAGCCTCTCGTCCTCTTGCGCTTCACGCATCCTCGAATCATGCTCGTCGAAGTGGTAACGATTTATCCGTGGATTACCGCTCGAGAGTCTCCACAGGATGATACGAGATTTACTGTGTACTCGAGAGACGAGATATGAAGTACGAAACTATACGTAGGGGATAATTCTATTGCGAATATCGAATGTGTTTCCGTCGCTCGGAGTTTCACGAATATTAGTCGAAATCATCAAAATTTAACGCAGTGCCGCATAAACGTTACTTACGTCAATAATTATCTCAATAATTACGAAGAATACATTTACGACGATAATTCGAAAATTTTGTAATAACTGCAATTATTCGCAATTAAAATTTTTCATTCACGATAACTACGTAAGATCGGGTTTTTTTTTTTTATCGTACTTTTTATCACATAATATAATTAGATCGAAAATAATTAATTATCGAGAGATTAAATCGAAAAAAATTCCAAAATTAAAAAATTATCGATAGTATTCATTTTAGCTATTAACTAAACGGGTAAAGTCGCAAATACGGTTATTTACGCAAAATTATTATAGTTGCAGTCTCGCGTTTCTTCCCACGTAATGATAGTAAAATAAAAGGGGACTTTGCTGGTGTGAATAGAACGCGAGCCTATAAACTCCATTGCCCGGAAGTGTTTCTCCGTGTGCGGGCGAACTTTTTGCTCCACCCGGATCGTCCAATTGAGTGTCGTTACTGAGCTCTATCCCCGGATAGAACGATATATGTCTGCCTGAGAGCGGCGCTTCAAGAGAGAGTTTAGAATGCTTTGTACTTCCTGAAACCGTTGTCGCTGATCTCAACGATCCACGGAAATTCCACGGAAGAACAACAATCCTAATCTCTCGGTATGTCTTTGAGAACTATAACTCCTTACATCGACAAAGTTCAGTAAAAAAAAAAAGTAAACATCGTCGGTTTGAGAGACGCTGAAAGAGGAGTCAATGAGCTTTGAACATTCAAAGTATTTCCGGATAATTTGAACGATTTTGCAAAAATCCATTACGAAAATAGCCCCATTTTTTTAATTCTTCCTATTCAACAATTATTTGTGCTGAAAATGTTGTAACTAATGCCACGAATTTCAGTTATATAATAATAATGATATTTAATGAAAATCTTCGATAGGAATCCAATTTCAATAACAACGCAATTACGGTTACAATTTTTTAAATTATATTATATGAAAATAAATATAATATAAAAATGATACAACCGGACATTTTTTTCCCCCACAGAATATTCTATAAATAATTCATACGCGCAAATGAGGTAAATTACAAATGGAATATAGTAAAAATCTTGTGAAAAATTCGAAAAATTCGCATTGTAAAGTGAGTGACGATTCTATTTGAAATGAACAAAAGACATTTCTCCGTATTGGGGTTAATGTATAACTTGATAGAAAAACGGGGTAATGCGTTCCGGAATTCTCAGTGCAAGAAGTGGGGAAGTTGTGCGAGCAATAGAAACCGACAAAAGAAAGAACGATGGAAGGGACAGAATTGCGGTGGGGATGATTCTCATGAGGGTTTTCACGCGAATATCCTAACCGCGGTAATTCCGTACTTTCGCCCATCGTTCGCAATTAAATCGCTTAATTTGGGTTTCCTGTTATGTTGACATCGCGTACGTGCCGTCGTACATTGTACCGACGATAACCAGTAGAAACAGCAATATGTGTGACGCTGTCCACTCGGAAACAGACGCGAATAATTTTGTCATCCCACTACAATCGAAACGTCACTCGAGCGGACTGGTCGCAGCCTCCAAGTGTGCCTACCAGTCACGTTTCACGTCACGTTACGCGCATAATAGCGAGTATGCGATCATGCGACACTCGCGAAAATGACCTCAGGCGCTTCCGTCTGTATCTCGGTGCTCTGCGTCGCGGTTCACGTGTATAAGTCATCGCAGTACCATTCGCAGGACTCGCGGGAAGGTGAAATAATTGATAAACAATCCCGTGTTTTGATTGTAAAATTTCGATCGTAAAAAAAAAAAAGAAATCGAAAAAATCGATTGTGACATAAAGTACGCGATAATAAAAAAATGAAGCAATACGTTACGGAAGACCATAAAAAATGACTTTTCATTTTTATTTATACGAATTAAGAACAGTAAAAAAAAATTGCGTTTTTTTTTAATTGTAAATGATTGAACTAAAATATAATAAAAAAACACAAAAAAATTTCATATATTATAATATCTGAAATTTTATCGTGTTTATCGTGTTATAATGATTTATAAATGATTATAATAAAAAATATATATTTATCATTAACAAAAGTATAATAACAATAATATTATTATTATATTATTTATATTATAAATTGTACGAATTGTTATACATTGTACTGTAATTAGAAGATTTGTTTTTTTTTTTTCGTCAATACGAAAAAGATTTTGACGGGAAATGTTCTCGCAACAGTTGCAGATACCGGAAATGGAGTTTCCCTGGAAATACTGCCGAGCGGTGATGTGCAATCAAAGCCGATAGGTTCGAGGTTTCTGTTGACGTGTAAGCCGGTTGGTTCGAATGCGATAACCAACATAAAGTGGCGGAATCCAAATAACCGTACGATTGAGACTCTAAGGTAAGTTTTTACCACTTTATGGCTAAGAAATTTGATATATCGTAGCGAAGCAAAGTACACGATACATATACGAATACTCGACATGAAAATGTCCCTTTGACGAGCGTCCGATTTGTCTGCTAGTGCAGTCGTTTGGCTTCACTCTTTTCTCTTTTCCTCTCTATCGAAGCGAAGAAAAGGCGCTCGTCACGGTTTCAAGAATGCGCCAGTGACACGACAGTCACACGTATACGTATTTACGCGATTCTTTTTTTTTGTTTATACAACCGAAAGAGCGAACGTAGAAAATTACACGCTACATCGAGCGGCACAGTTATTGGTCACTCGAGAGAACGCGTTCGCCGAGGGGAACACGTTTATGGTAATTGAACTCCGAAGAATAACTCAGTTGAACATTTTTTTACATTTGTATCAACGAATCCACGGAACAAAAAGCCTCGAAAAGGCTTATTTTTGCCGACAAATTTTAATCGGCGTTCGTAATCACGCGGCCAATGACTGTGCCGCTGAGAGACAATATATCCTTTGCCCGCACCGGTTGTGATACACGGAGACACGCAACTCTAACAACATCGACACCACTAATTTTTAACAACCTTCTTCTACTTTTTCTTTTTCTCTTTTAACTCCAACCTGTCGTCACGCACACAAGCGAAATAATAAGACTCCGCGTATCGCCGATCGAGGGCGACAGGCGAGTATACCATCAAACAACCCTTTAGACTACGCAGTTGCAGTTTCTTGTTTCTTCTTTTTTTTTTTCTTCACCTTCACTCTCTACACTTTTTCGTAATTCTACATGCTATTCGTGTGAAATTTTATGCCTCTCGGCGTTTTTTTTTTTTTTTTTTTTTTTTTTTTTCGAGATTTTTTCAAGGCTATTGCGAATATGTATCGATGCTTTGGCGCAAGGAAAGTGCGTGTGAATGTAGAACGACGTTCTACAGATACGACCTTCCAAAGTTAAAACGTCGATCTTTTTTTTTCGAAAATACGTTTTTATTAGACTTCAAAAAATTTTCTACATTTTTAATCTATTTCCGCGTTTATTTATCGTACTTTCGGCTTTAGTTTTGCTTAAACTTTTAAAAGGCGACAAAGCTGCGTATAAATGAGCGATTTTTCGAAGTTAAAGTAACGATATATTTATTGCATATTACATTTTTTATTCAAATTTCAAATTTTTCCGAATTTTTTCACATCTAATGCGGCGTTTATTTTTCGCGCTTTAGTTTAGCTGAAACTTCTTACTTTTTTTTCACATGCGAAATGTGTGCGGAAAGAAATAATTTTTTTTATATCCCATTTCATCTCAGATAAATTAAAAGTTTTACATTAAAAAAAATAATTAAAATACTTTTTTTTTCGCAATATGAAAACTGTATCGGTATCGATAGCTTCGAACTAACAGAGTAGTAAAAAAATGAAAAGTAATCAGTTCATCAAATAATAGTCTAAATAAAAACAAATTTGATAAAAAATTATGTTTCTGAGACTCGTTAAGAAATGTTAAAGAAAAAAAAAAAGCACTACGTTGATATCGAAAAAAACAAATATTAACATTTATCGATAAATTAAATTATAACAAATATCTAAAAAATAAAAAAAAAACCCTTCATGAAACCGTCTTATGAAAGTACAGTTTTAATTTTTTTAATCCAATATTATATTTCACAATTTAGCTTCATATTTTTTCTTATCTATATGTATTTTGCTTTGGTAGCAATTTAGTGACAATTGTCATTCGACATTTACGCTGTTTCAATCACTTTTATCTTATCTGCTATCGCGCTTATGATTTTATTGACTTATCTCATTATCATCGCTTCTTCGCTCTATTCGTGAATTCAATAAATTTCCATAAATACATATACTGTACACATCACATTCCCATTCGCCATTTAGATTGTCCCACGAGAGTGTTAGAGACTGTGGTCTGGTAGTCTGTGTGTGTTTTTTCTCCACGTCATTCGCCGTGTCAATGTGTTTGTCATTCATCGAGAATTTCACTAAACTCCGGGGACATACAGAGGAGATGGGGATCGAATGGGGACAAAAGCTATTCGCACTCTCGCCGCATAAATTACATTCCTTTCACGTTTACGATTCACAGAGCACTATAGACTACGACGAGAGCGATACGATTCGAACACGAGTCTCGTCTGTCATACATAAGTTATTCACACGAGAGGTAGAAAAAAAAAAAAAAGAAAAAAAAAATTGAAAAATCTATTCTTCTCAAGTCGAATCGCCTCGCAAATTGTCAGTCACGTATTTTCACGAATACGTGACGGCGCCTGTCTATATCATCGTCTTCATCATTCACGCGAACATCAATGAATCATCGGCGACATTGCCAAGTTTACTATAAAGAAAAAGAAAAAAATGTCTCACAAAAATGCATTGAAACTTTTGGAAACTGCATTTCCCGAGGTATTCATTTTTTCGTAATATAATATAACACGATTCGAAAATAGATCGATTTTTCCCACTCGTTTCAGTGAGACATTTTTTTTTTTTTTTTCTTTTCTTTTAGAGCACAAAAAATCATCATGTCGACATGAAATTCATGTACCACATTGCACGCAATTGATTTTTTTCTAGTGAATTCGATTCTCCCGATAATCTTTCAAATAATTTTCTAATTCGACAAATTATCATTTCCCCCGCAGTGCGTCGAATACAGGTGCCGTTAATCCGGAGATGTACGTCGAAGAGTATAGCGACAAAAGTTTACTGTACTTTAATTCGCTGAAGGAACAAGAAGGTGGTCGTTACACGTGCAGTGCTGATTTCGCGGGCGAACGAGAACTGGTCAAATACGTGACGATTCAGAGTATCTGTGAGTTATTCCCGATAAAATAAACAAACAAAGCCCTTTTATGCACCAACGCCCTCAGCCGATATAGTTGTTTCTGACCGTTTCCGCGCATGGCGTGCGGGAAATTGCACTTTCCTGCACTAGTGCGAGAAAAATGGCAGAAAATCGGGAAAAGAGATCGTGAATCGGGAATCGTGCGAGGAAAATCGATCCGAGAGACTAATTTTCTCGCACGCGACGCGAACCCGATTTTCTGCTGTTTTTCCCGCACTAGTGCGGAAAAGTGCACTTTCCCGCACGCTGTGCGGTAAAACGGTCAGAAAATAATTTTTTTTCAAAACTCTGTGCAAAACCATATTTTCCTACCTGTGACTCAGTAAAGAAAAGAGGTAAAAACAATTTTCTAAACTAACGAATTACAGATGCTATAAAGTGGATCGACGCGCCGGAGGATCAGTCTGCGATACTCGGACAGGACTACAAAATTCGATGCGAAGTTAGCGCGCAACCATCGCCAACAGTTGATTGGATTCATGGCAATGAGTTAATCAACACAAAGAACAATGACAATCATACAATAATCGAGACTCACGCATTGAAAATCACCAATGTAACAAAATCTGACGCGGGAATTTACACCTGTCGCGCATCGGTACCCACAACCGGTGAAGTCAAGGAACGCATTATACGCTTCGAGGTACGTATTTCATATAAATATTACGAAGTTCTGTCCAAATATACGGGAAGAAGTAATTTATAAGAATGAAATTCTGGATTTTCGAAATTCATCAAAATTTTCTAGAAATGTATTCAATTATTTTTTGTTTGTTTATTTTTCTATTTCCACAGTGACCGCCGATATAAATAATTAAAAATGCGCACGTTTTCTTAATTTACTTGTTAGGTAAACGAGAAACCGATAATCGAAAAGTTCACATCGGACGTGAAGATAATTGAGGGACAAACCGCATCGATAACGTGCAAAGCTTCTGGCAAACCTTTGCCAACATACACGTGGGTGAAGGTACTTACCCGCGAGGATTTGTCGAAAACTGATCGTTTCAGTGTAAACAACGAAACCGGTGTATTGACGATAAGAAACGTAATTCGCGAGGACGACGGAGAGTATCAGTGTATCGCGAAGAACATAGCCGACGAGGATCAAGCTTTGATCAAAGTTATCGTAATGGGAAAGCCAAAGATCATGGAATTCGTAAACCAGACAATAGCCGTTGGTAAAAACGTGGAAATTACTTGCAAAGCCTTTGGCAGACCAGCGCCGAATGTTACATTCCGTAAGCACACGACGCCTGCGCCTTACACCGTTGGAGCTCAATCTCTCGACTCCAGAATCGTACTAAAGAGCGATTCCGACTATGGAAAAGGCGAAACAATTGCTATGTTGTCGATACAAAACGTCTCACGCGTTGACGACGGTCTCTACGAGTGCATCGCCTCTAACGAAGTCGCTACGGCCTACAAAAACGGTCATTTGACCGTAGAATTCCCACCGACATTCGCGAGAATGGAATACAAAACGGTTTGGGTCGGTGTAAATAAACCGGCTAATCTCACCTGCATAGCTGAAAGTATTCCCAACGCAACGATTCATTGGAAATTCAATAACATCGAAGTGGACAAAATAAATGGCGCTCGTGGAATGTATAAACAAGTTGGCACCGCGGGTATCTCTACTCTTTTGATTACAACGGCCGACCGAAGAACATATGGAAATTACAAATGCCACGCGGAAAATAAACACGGAAACGGAGATTACGTCATAGAGCTCAAGGAAGCCGCGAGACCGGGACCTCTTCAACAAGTACTCGTCAAGGAAATAACCGCTACCACGATACTCTTCGATATTGTACCACCGTCGGCCCAAGAGGGAGTACCGCTTAGATATATCACCGCACAGTACAGAACGAAGAACCCGGAGCAGCCGTGGGCCAATTCCAAAAACAAGACTTGGTCTGTCGGTAAGTTATATTAGTTTCGATTATTAACATCTGTCTGAAAAAACAAAGTTTTATGCGCACTATAATAAAATTCGAAATTAATGTTAATGTACCGATATTGGAAGTTTAGATGTATACAAATAGTGTGTTTATTAGCTTCTTTCGATTGAACTATAAAATTTGTGATTCTAAAGCAATTTATTGCTTTAATTTTTCGAATGATTTCAAAAAAATTATAATATAGAGTACTGGAATTTTCGATTAATTTACGATTTCGTTAATTTTCAAATTTCCGAATGTAAAAGGAAATTCGCGATAACAAAGGTATATATACGATACATCATAAAAATGGTAAATGAAAAACAAGTATTGAAGTGAATTTGAACTTTAAGCAAAAGTGATTAAAGGGCAGTCGGTAGAGCTCGGTAAATTCCGCTCGTTGTCTTTTCTGGACTATTAGATCGTTTTAAGCTTTTAGCAGATTAATCACTTTTCAGTCACAGATTTTTTTTGCTCTTTATTGTACATCGGATATTTTTCTTACTCGATTATTCTACCGATATATCGTCCGATGAAACTGAGTGTCGATTTTGCGACATCCATTATTTTTTTTTATAGTTCATTTTTTATATCGTATGTTTATTCTTTGTTTCATCTTTAGGTTCGCCGGCTTACAGTATCGAGGATCTTAAGCCATTGACCGAATACGAATTTCGTTTTATGGCGAGTAACGACGTCGGCGATGGTAATTGGGGTAAAATTGTTTACCAACAAACGCCAAATATAAGCCCACCGCACGCCCCGACCATTCTAAGGACCAATCAAGAAAATCCGTACGAATTGTCGCCATACAGCAATCAATACGAAGTGCATTGGCTTACACCGCACCACAACGGTGCGCCCATCGAGTTGTACGATATACGCTGCTGTCAGGTCAACCGCGATGAACAGTTGAATTGGCAGGTGATTGACGCAACATGCCGCGAGTTCAACAGCGAAGGACAGCGAACAAAGAAACTGCTCAGGGATCTCAATTCCGATACGTTCTACGAGATCAAAGTGAGGGCTCGCAATAACCTCGGTTTCAGTAATCCCGGAGTTCTCTACATCAAGACAGGGAGAGGTAAGTCTTACTTTTCATTTCTGAACTCTATAATCCATTGATTTAAATCCGACTGATCGATTCGCCAATAGTTACGGGAGATACCGGAGCAACGCGCAGACTAAAATCGACGATACACGGCTTACTTTTTTTTTTCCTTAACGTCAACTTATGTCTTATTTCTAAAAAATACAAATTTGTTTTGCAGATTCGTTTGAATTTAAAAAAATTAATATTTGCAATTTTGAATTTTAATAATCTCCTTTTTTATTTATTTATTAAAAATAAAAATTTCCCAATCAAATTGTTAAGATTAATAGATACACAGAGATGAAAGAGATAATATCAGTTTTGTATCGTCGATAGCGAATTACTCATTGCCAATCACGAGTTCTCCCAAATAGATTTGCAATTTTTTTTTTAGCGCTTCTTGAGTCAAAGACCCGAGTGACCGTCCGATTTTTTTTTATAAAAAATATAGATATAGATTTTTTTTTGCTTATCACATTATTTATTAGTTTTTTTTTTTCTAACGTTCCTTCGGTACTGGAAATGGAAAATCGAAAGGATTCACGCAAACTTTTGCCGTAGCGATATATAGCCGTTTTTTTTTTTTTTTCTTTTATTTTTCAATATTTAGATAATTATTTATCGATAAAAAACTTTGCTTTTGGACACTTTCGGCTTTCTTCGATTTAGTACCGCGAGGATTAATTGTCGTTTTTCAATTGATTTAAAAAAAAATTCTACAGGATTCGAGTGCAATTTTTTTAATGCGCAAAAGTAAATTGTTCTTCCATTTTTCTGTTTCTATATTTTTCAATATACTTATATATTTTCTTTTCGTCGCTGATCTCATCAAGAGTCCATTTTTGTATTATCATTCAGAATCAGCCGGCGCGACAGCGGACTACACTATAGTGAATGCTGGTGAAACCTTCAAGCCTGTCGCGGTCTCCGTTGTCGCGGCAATAGTGATCGTGTCCCTTGCCATTTAGAGTACACCGAGCAAATAATCGGATCGGATTAATTTTTTCCATTCCGAGGGTACATAAATTCCCCTTGCGTGTACCTTGTGCACTCGGCGCAACGTTTTGGTGCGAATATATAAAAAAAAGAAAAAAGAAAAATAACACTTTGCGAAGTGTGGACGTTCGTGATTTTTTTTTTTTTTTTCAATTTTTTTTTAATTCACAATGAACGAATAAACGAAGCCGAGGGCCGACGAAACCTCAACGAAAAAAACTTAAAGATAACAATGTAAAATAATAATATAGATCTTAGTAATATTAGGTGGATCGACGTATATACATTCCGGAGTAAGAATTTCAGAATTTTTCGTTCTTTCTTTTTTTTTTTTTTTTTTATTCTTTATTCCGTTTTACGCAAAATTTCGTACGGATTCGCTAAGCGGAGAGTAAAAACACACGAAATCTTTCTAAAACAGTTAACTATATGCGGAATAGATCGGGGAGGGAATAAAAGTGATCAAAAACAAAAAAGAGATAAGAAAGTTGACGAAAGTCGTCGAGTGAAACTGAGCCAAACAGTGAACGAAACTGTATTTATATAACTAAAGAAAAGAAAAAAACATTGTTGAATGCTCATTGTTAAAAACGTACTGGTACGTTTTTCCTTTTGTATTTTAAGCTAAGGGCGTCGTTTGTGCTTTTTTTTTTGTATACTACCGTCGAATCGCCGTTTAAATCGCAAATTAGCTTTACGCGGCTGTACTGTCAACGACGTGAGAATAAGAGATTTATTAAAAAAAAAAAAAAAATTATCGCGCGATATGCTGTATTAAACGCGACAGCCCGATACACTTACTGCCTTACATTGCCAAATGCCCGAATAGAATGATCGAATCAATATTTTTAGAGAATCATACCGATCGAAAGATTCTTCCGTTTCGCGCGAATTTTTGACACGAAAGTTTAACGATTTTACTCGTCACTGGAGAGGCAGGAAAAAATATGCGAGCGCAACGAGACAGAGAGAGAGACTCGATCAACATTTTTTTTTTTTTTTATTATACTCGCGTCGCTGCATGATTTTTTTTTTTCTATACGAATTTAATATTTCGGCGAAAATCCGTTTTTATCGGGCCAATGGCCGTCGGGGTGAATTGGGTTTTTAAATGTTCTTCTTTTTGTTTAGTTTAACTTTTTAGTTTTTTTTTTTTTTTTCATGTCTACACTCACTTTTGGGTATCGAAAATCCCGTTAGTTTTGCTTGATTAGTTTGACGATACAAAGAGTTAAAAAAAAAAAAAAGCAAAAGATACCGTTTAGAGCGCATGGTCTGTGAGTTATGAGATGAGCATCATTAATTATTATTGTTCACTATTGTTAGTACTATTATTATTATTATTATTATTAATATTATTATTATTACGATTATTAGATCAATATTATGAACTATTGATTTCAATATTATTATCACCGTTATTAGTAATTTTAGTATTTTTTTTTCATTATCACAATCCACGTTCCCCCATCATATGTTCATCGATATACTCTCATAGAATTCAAAATCGAAGCCAGGGTTTTTTTTTTAGCGTTTATAGATTTTTTTTTTTTTTTTTTTTTTCGATACAAATTTCATCGCATGGCATGCGCTTTTGTCAAACTTTCGATTTGTCGAATTGATTCATAATTTTTGTTTTTTTTTTTTTTTTTTTTTTTTCGGTCGTTATACAAATATATATATAGATATTTAATTTTGTTCGAAAATGAACAATTTCTATGGGAATTACGATAGAGGGGAGAGATCGTGTCATTAAAAAAGAAAATTTTAACGCTTTGAAAGTTAAGACTTATTGTGTGCTATGGTACGCAAGTTAACACACGTGAACACACACTTACACACAACAGGTGACAATAAACGAAAGCTTAATTGGAAGGGTGAAGAAAAAGAAAGGAAATAAACTCGACAAAGAACGCAGGTGCATACGCCATAGGGGCGCGGAGAGTGAGGCTTCGGGAGATTGCATTTAATCGCGAAATGGGGTTGAAAGGGGTGAAACGCCGACGTGCACAACCATTTGTCGTTCGAGAACGCGACCAGGTAATGACTGCGAAACAGTGAGACGAGAAGAAGGGTTTGGAAAAGAAAAAGAAATAAATAAAAGTGGAAAATACCCCTCGGCAAACGGAGGAAAACAGTGCAAACGGTTTACAACTGAGCTGCCGCCGCTCCCTCGCGCGTTTGATCTTTTGCGGAACGCATCGGTAACGCCGAAGAATTCTTTTTCTCCTCTTTTTTTTTTTTTTTTTCGTCTTCTACCGAATAATTTCACTGCTATTTGGACTCTTTTGACGCACGAATCTCTCTGCGTTTCGGGCATTTCGAAGGATTCGCGTTTTTAAAACGATGACCGTTGAGTGTCCAACGAAATTAAATCTGAAATGCATTCTGCATTAAAGAAAAAAAATCAGATAAAATCAGATTAAAAAAATGCATGAAATTGAAGGAAAAATATACGAAAAAACGACATTCGAGTGTCTGCAATCGATCGGTACGCAACTCCTTTTTGCCTAAAAAAAAAAAAAAGCACACAAACACGAAACAGCAAAATCTCGTCGAGATTACACACACGTATCCCTCATCAACGCCCTGATACATACATAATAGGATACGTTTCTGTACTCACGTTTAAATATACTTAGATATTAAATGTGTGAATGCATTATAGTTGTACAACGCTCGTATTTATGAGAATGAGGGGTTTACATAGAATTTCCTCTTTTCTTTTTTTTTTCTCTCTGTGGAAATATATATTGTACATAAATATATACAACGCCGAAAATATACGTGAGTGTCAAAGGAACAAATTCGCATTACGATTAGCCAGAGGAGAAGCCAATTTCAAATTGTTGACGAGTTCCATCCCTCCGTCTCGACTAATCGTGATAAAGTCGATGAAAAATATAAAACAACAACAAAATATCAAATAATTATCGAGCCCTCGAGGTTGAAAAACATGCAATGACATAAAAACACACACTTCATTTTTTTTTTCATTTTTTTTTTTTTTTTTTTTCCGGAAAAATTCAATTTTTCTTTCCATCAACACTTTTTGTACAATTTGAAATGGTTTCTTTCGCGGCTGTCTCGTTTATTTTTCGCTTGTCCGCTTATCGTCATCCGGGAATACAGCGCGAGCCGATATGAAACGGTAAATATGATACAAATTTCAAACAAACAAAAAAACAAACAAATAAAAACGAGAGAAAAGCACAGCTTTGTTAACGTAGCGGATTGGTTTGCGAGTAAAAATTTAATAATAATTTACAGATATAACGAGTAAATAACTAATGAGCGTTTGAGTTTCGAGCGAAACTAATAGGCGAGCGGATTGCTCTCGGAAAAAACTTTGAGAAAATAGCAAAATTTACTAACGACGTTCTACCGTTTTACTTCGAATCTTATTTTTTTCTATCGTATTAATGTCGAAGAAACTTGACTTCCAATTTTTTTCAATATTATAATTTATAACTATTTTTTTTTTTGCTTTTTTGCTCAATTAGCATCTCGGAAGCTATCGATCAACTGAACTGAGCAATTTAATTTATTTTTGTGAACAAAAAATTATACATAAAACTCCACAATAATTACACAAAACACTAACGAAAAAAAAAAAGTAACGAACGCGAACGGTTCGGTAGGCGAACGCAAAGAGCGTAATCCGCTCGTCTAAAAGGTCGAGTGAACGATGTGGGAATTAAATTCTTATTTTATATTTTTCGCTGTAACAAAATAGTTGGCGGCTAGAATAATACTAATAAATATATAACACGAGGAAAAAAAGAGTAGAATATGGGCTATTTGATTATTTCGCTTCTTTGGCACTCTAACAAAACGAAAATAACAATATATTTTTATATTTGCATGATTAACTTATGCGTTGCAATTAGTGACTTGTCGAATGAGCTTTACGATTGCTTCTGATAAAAACGGATTTTTGGCACTATTTTTTTTATTTTATTTTATTTTTTTTTTGTCGTTTACCCACTCGATCCACTGGTTTATTTTTCTGCCCTGTAAACGTTTTTTTCAGGATTAATAATGATTTTTAAATGTTGAAAAAACGGGACGTTACCGAAGCGTGTTTGGTGATGTCGCTGTCGAAAGTTTTATTGCACAACGTTTTTCCACAACGCTTTGTTCACACGTATTTTTATTTATTTTTTTCTTTTTTTCCCGTCTATCACACACCTTACCTTTGATCTGTCGTTTGGCCGGCGGCACTGACAATCGAATTAAAAAAAAGTACCAGTACGTTTTTTTTTTTTTTTTTTCATACGAATCAGTAGAATCTCCGCGTATTTGTACGACGCGATATATCGATCGAGTTAACAATTCGATTGTTCACCTGGTTTTGGGAACGTTATTTTTTTCTTCGTGAGGTTTATAATTATCTTTCGATGGCTCGAGTCATCACCAAACATTCTATCGATACTTGCTTTTTGCACTAACCGAATCGCAACAGAGAGACTCGTCGCTTGAACATTGATTGCTCGAAATAAAACCGTTGCTTGTGTTATTTTTTTCAAGGTGATGAAGTCCCACCGAGCTATCATCAGGGACCTCCGATCGCCAGTGCGACTATCATCGGCATTGTCATTTCCGTACTGTTTCTCATCATCATTCTTATCGACGTTATCTGCTGTTGTGCGCACAAAACAGGTAAAAACATTTTCTTTTTTCTTTACTAAAACCTATCAATTCCTTTGGGAATTCTAAAAAAATCACTGAATTGAATTACAAATGAGTTATAAAATTGTTTACTTCCGTCTTACTGCAGGTATTATTTTCTACCTTTGCGAGAGATCGCGAAAGAAACCTGTGGACGACGAGGATACCAAGTTGGGAAGGTGAGATACAGCTTTTTTCTAACATTTCTCTCGATAACCATACGCAGCTCTCTCTCTCTCTCTCTTTCTACACAAGAATATATATCCCCGACACTTGAGAATTTTCTCGTTTCAAACAATAATCATTTTGGTACAAAAAAAACTTTAAAAAACATGTTATACTCTATACGACTTACACTTTTCCACACACACTCTGTTTATACTATTTTATATACTATCCGTATACATTGTGCTTTGGCAAGTCTTGGCGCTATCATGTCATTAAATTTTGGGCGACGTTCATATATTACATATTACGTGTTTTTAATACAAACGGAAATGTAAAAAAAAAAAAAAAAAAATTAATTATTCCGTTGCGACTTATCGTTTCTCTCGTCACTGAGATTTTTCATTGTCATGTTTTTCTTTTGTCTTCCAAGTTGATAACTTTTATTACCATTGTCGATATCTACGCTTGACTCTCGACATTCAAGGTGAAAGATTCATTTTTTACTAATTTTACGATCCTTCGTTCTTCAAAAAAATTTTAATGGCAAAACTTTTATAAATTTCGCAAAAACGTTTTATCGTTACGTAAAGTAACAAAATTAATTTCGACGTCAGTGGAATGATAAAAATCGGAATTTTTATCACGCAAAATTGAATTTTTTTCGTCACCAATATTATCGGTCGGTGTTACGAAAGATATATTTGCCGTTGGAAAATTACTCATCGACAGGAAAATCGATGAATTCGCGACTATTTTTCTGACTCGCGAGAGGTAAAAAAAGATAACTGGAACACTTGGAAGAAAAAAACGCGTGTTAAAGTTATTGCGTAATCCTTGAATACGAGAATCAACGGAGTTACATCGTTCGCGTGAAAGATGATAATATAATAATAACAAGCAAAGTAAAGAACAGTGAGTGTGTGCTGTGAATTTAGAGTACAGTTGAGAATCACTTCATTTTCTCTCATCTCATATTCCCATCGTATATTTTCTCTGTCTGTTTTTCTGACCGTTATAGTCTTTACGGTTGGCGGTTCCCATTGCCTTATTGCGATCAAAAAATGGCCAATGTCGCCGGTGTCACAGCCATTCAAGACTCGGGTAGTGGAAAGAATACCATTAAATTGGTCAAACATACCGCCATGTAAGAGATCGCATTGAATTTTCTATATTATTGAAAGAAATTAATAAAAAAAAAAAAAAAAAAAAGAAAGAAAAAAAAAGGAACGTATCAGCATGGCTCCGATCGCTGAACTTTTAACAATGACATGGCTTTCCACTTGGCATGATTTTCTCTTTCGTCACTACAATTTTTTTTCGTAATTTTTTTTCTCCACTCAATTTTTTTTTTCTCCGATTTCCTTTGGTTTACTCCTCTGTCTGTCCTGCGGGTGGAATTAATTACATCCTCGCGTCCCCTCGGTCCATTTTTTTTTATCGTTCGCCTCTGGGCATTCGGTCGTCCGTCACCGCGTTCCTGCGGGACCGCGAGTTTCGATAGTAAATCGAGTACGCGGTTCGGACGGCTCGGAAAAACCTCGAGGGTGGAATAGTGATGGAAAAAAAAAAGAAAAAATAAAAAAAAACATTATCCGTTCGTCATTAATAAAATGGAACACGCATGTGAGGAAAAAGTGAGAATAGGACCCGTCGATTTTACGTTTTCGCCTTCTGTGTGCCGCCAACCATTCACGCGCATTAATAATTCACAGGATTTCATTTTTATTCTTTTGTTTTTCTTATCTTCACGATCTCATAGTCATTCATCACGCTTAGTATTGACGTTTTTTTTTTTTAATGTTCAATAAGCATACGATTCGAATTTTCGCATTTCATTTGCGATACGTATTTGCCATCAACGTACGCTTGAAGCTTTGGCAATGCTGCATGAAACTCACACTTGAACCCACGAAAAATAATCATTCCGAACACTCCGATGCTATGCATTGTGTCGAATTTTATCGATGTTTGTCAATATATTGTTATTCGATGAATCACGTGTTTCGAAACGATTTTCACCTCAGAAAGTTGATTTCGGTTAAAAAGCAAAACTATTGTTTATAGGATAATGCAAATTTTTTAAAGTCCTTTTAACCCTTTAAATTCATACGACAATTTTTATAAAAAAAAAAAAATCGAAAAATTTCCAAAAAAGTGTATTTAACTCGTATTAAAAAATACCAAAACATAGTTTTTGAAAGGACAAAAAAAAATACATAAAATGACATTACGATGGCTGAACTAATGATAATTAACCGTTTTTTCGATCGCAAATTTTTTTTTTTTTTTCAGAATTTAATTTGCCTATTAATTCTCTCCATTTCTCATTAACCGATTCAGCCGAATAAAATCAAAAGAATGTTGGCATGCGACACGTAGTAATTCTCGATGTTCTTGCAACGATCGATAACTCGTGATTTTTGTTTTAATGTTGTTTTTTTTTTTTACAATTGCATTACGTGAAACTTAATCGCACGTTGAAAGTGCTTTTTTTTTCACTTATCCGTGAAAAAATCTTTTTATCGTGAACGCTTCTGACGTAATAGCTACGAAGTCTGACACGCTTTTTGTTTTGTTTTTTATAAATTATAGAGAAGAGAAGGAGCCGCTGAAGGAAGAGAAGAAGATAACGCCGATAATCGATTCCGGACTGAGACGCGAGACTTCGATCACATTCGACGGCAAGAGATCCGTATCGAAGACCGGATTCGTCGGCAAGGACTCGGCCGTCTAGATATTCTTCCGGCGTACTAGATTGTAAATTTTCTCGCGTGGCCGTGAAAAAAAAAAAAAGAACAAAATGAAAAAACAAAATAAAAGAAACCATTGAGCTATTCAGGTCACCAAGTTCTCGGAAATCGAAGAAACCGCAAAGTTTCCATAGCGCTCACGTACTCGTTCGGCAAAAAAACAAACAAAATCACTAAATCTAAGGATCAACATTACCGTATAATGTTTCTCGATTGATTTTTTTTTTGGCTCGAGTCACGTGAACGTTATAATCGATTCGCCGAAAACTTTCGCTCTCAGTCCGTACGGGACAAATGTGCACCTGCCGGGATAAAAATCGAACAAATTCACGAAAGACGGATATACGAAAAGAAAAAAAAAAAGACAAAAGGATAAAAAAAAAATGCTCTCGAAAAAGTTTTCAATTCGCCGATTATTCTTCGACGTGAAACGTCGGAATCTGCGTTGCGAATAAACGAGGAGATCGTCGTAATAAATTTAAAAAAAAAAAAGATGAATCGCTGAATAAACAACGCCGATACGATTGTTTGGTACAAATTTCAAAGGCTCACAGTAGTATCGAAGTGTAAGGTAAAGAAACAAAAAAAAAAAAGAAAAGAAAAATAAGAGTGTACAGGCAATGAAGATGAAGGGAAAGAGAAAACAAATCGTTTATTCTACACGCACATAGTTTGCCTTCACTTCCGTTGTTCCTTGCGAAACATCGATCTGATCGGTATCTTCGATCTTTCGCTACAAAATCAAATTTTAACTGCTCTCCCTTCCCACATCCCATGTAGAGCTTAGCGATTCGCTGCGCACCGTAGTAACGAAAAAACGACAAGAAATGATACCATGACAGAGAAAAATCGAATGTACAAAAAAAGAAAAAAAAGAAAAAAGACATAAAGAGACTAACGAAAATGTGAAAACTATGAGGTATATCGTAGGTGTATTTATCCGTCGGATTGCGAAACAATTTAATAGTGGTTACTTAAACGCTTCGAGAAAACTTTTACAACCCTCATAGGCAAAATCGCGGTCTTCTAGTACGCTGGATTTTTTCGTCCCCTTATTCCCCCCGAATTTACCCCGCCAAGTTCCCCCGCGAAATCGCAAGATCGCGATGGCAAAAAGAGTTACCGAGAATCTTGTCGAATTCAATGTAAAGCAAAAATGAAAGAAAAAAAAAAAGAAAACGGAAAGATTTCAAACATATATCGGACGAGATATCTCGCTACTCTTTTTTTTTTCAATCGCCATCTTTCGCATTATCGCGGATAACCGATTGAAGTTGATGTTGTGTGAACGGGTGGTGGATTTCTCGAGCCGCACGAGAAAAAAAGAAAAAAAAATACTTGGAGGTACGAAAATCAACGAGACACTCGTCGGAATCACGCGAATGTTCTCCTTATCCTCCCGAACCTCCATCCCGTGTGTATATAATCTATATATATATACATAAATATATATATATCTATCTATCTAAGATAACACTTTCGAATGCCGTTCTTTCTTAATTATCGCAAATACTTTTCTATTTGAAAAAAAAAAAAGAAAAAAAAAAAGAAAATCCTCGCTTGTTGAGTATATGTCGTTAAAACTCGAGTACGAGGGATTGCGAAATGGAACTTTCACTATTCTCATCCCTCGATATTGATTGTATCATCGAATCGCGCCCTGCCAATCGAAACTTTTGTATCGTTCTTTTTTTTTAATGTTTCAAGACTGATTTTTTATGACTCGAGCACACAAACGAATATACTTACCTAAACGCCCCGTGTACATTGTAACCGGTTGTCGAGTTCTCGCGCTCGTCTGCCGGCCCTTTCGAAACTTATTTCTTTCGAGATAACTTTTTTATTTTTTTTTTCACCGATAATTTTAACCGCAAAAAAACGTTTTTTATATTCCCAGTGTGACAAATTTTTGAAACTTTTTTTTTTTTATATTCGTCCAACCGAACGTGTTATTTATGTGGTTTACAATTTTTCATCGAGCAATCGAGATTAATGAAAAAAAGAAAAAGAAAAAAAAAAAAAGCGCAACTATGCGTCTGCGATTCCTGCGATCTCGGTCGCTCACCTTGACATGAAACAAATCTCTCTAAATATACATATATGTATAGGCGTAATCGAAGAAATAGATAGAAAGGAGAGCGGATAACGTTTTTTTTTCGTATCGCGCGAGGAATCTTCGTAATTCGTGTCGATGTCGGAAATGATAAAAGTCGAAGAAAAACAATATCTGCACTCGAATCGGGAGACACGAATCTGCCAAAAAAATGAATCATTACTAATTTTAATGAAGAAAAATTCCGAACGCGATACGAAAAGATCGTTCGCCGAAAAAAATAAAAATAAAATAGCGTAAGAGGGCTTTTTGCAAAAATGCAGTTCGAAGCAGAAAAAAAAATGAAAAAAAAAAAAAAAAAGAAAAACACAATGTGATAAGTTTTTGTAAATGCTTGTAAACGTTCTCACCCGTGTCCCTACCACCCGCGTAATTTTAAGGAGTATTCGATCTTAGGCTTAGTACCAGTCTTAGTGAATAATTAAATAAATCAATGAAAAAAAAATATATATATAATAATAATAATAAAATAAAAATTAGCAAGTACATAGAGAAGACGTGCACACGAGCGCGGATAATGCGTTTGCCTTGCCACGAATCTGTACTTGTGTAAATTTACGATAAAAAAAAAGGGGAAAAAATTGGAAAAAAAAAAAATGAAAAATGTAATTACGCGGAAACGAAAAAAAAAAAAAAAAAAAAAAATATGTGAGAAATCTTGTAACGAGCAACGTCTCGATCGTGTCTTTTTGTCGGCGGTAAAGTAAAAAAATTGAGACATTGGTATTTCTTTTTTTTTTTTTTTAAATACGATGAAAAGGTACGATCGACGATTGATCGATGAATCGACCCGCGAACGCTTTTTCCGCGCGGGTAGCTTTTTTACGTAAACGTGACAAGAAGTTTTGCCAAATAATTAATAGTACTTATTAGCCAAGTAAGTCGCGACAAACTAATCGTTATATGAGAAACTTTTCCCGTGCGCCACGGGAATCGTTTCGAATTACCTACTAATAATTATCGTGTGGAGGAGTTTCGTCGTGCGAGAGGCGCCCGCACTTTGATTCAAAAACGCGACAGCCGAATTTTTCTGCCAAATCTGTTAGAGAGACGAGAGGAGAGACATTCGAGAGCACGAAAAATGCTCCGAAAAGCGTCGAATCATTAGACATTGAAGTAAATTAAGATAATACACGCTATTTTGTATTCGTTGCCAAATGATACGGAGATAAAGATGCTGCGACACATCTGACTTAGCTTCCCACGATATA
Source organism: Buathra laborator (assembly GCA_934046635.1). NCBI lineage: Eukaryota > Metazoa > Arthropoda > Insecta > Hymenoptera > Ichneumonidae > Buathra > Buathra laborator. The sequence goes on along the minus strand of OW203895.1, from coordinate 16,622,625 downwards.
AGACAACAAAAAAACCACAAAAGATTTAAAACGAACAAAAGAAAAGAACAAAAAAAATAAATAAACACACAAAGTATTAACACGCATCTTCCACTTCGAAGAACATTTACGACTAACTTACCACATACATATACGTTATATAAATATATATATATTATCAAAGTTCGTAGGTATAAGGCATATTTTTTATGTATGCTTTTTCTGTACGCGACGACAAAACGAAACTCGAATAAAGAGAAAGAAAAAAAAAAAAAAATGAAAAATCGCACGATACTTGTATTACATTTTATTTGTTCGTAATTTCACATTTTCTTAATTCAATAATAATCTCAATTGTCTTATTGCCAAGGCGATCGATTCTATACAAACTCAATATTGTGTTCGTTGAACGGTCACAGGAAGAAATTTAAAAAAAAAAAACTATTTCTTATAATAATTCAGTCTAAATAAATTTTTCATTCAGATCATTTGTTTCCCAATTTCTGATCCGTATAATGTCAAAAGGGACACGGATATGTACATTTTTTATACCACAGCTAAAGTTAAATTGGTTTACTGTATTTTCCAGTAACCGCTGTGAGCTTTGATCGGATACCGATGGCGCCTAAAGTTAAATGTACTTTTGAGTAGTTTTTTAATTCATTTTCATCATAGGAACGTTTTGCTTCTTTCCTAATCTTGTCACGTTGCAGCGATATTGTTTACACCTCAATACCGTCGTTTGATCTTTTGCCTTTTTTAATCAAACGCTGTTCAGCGTTCAATTGTGGAGGTTCCGTTCTCGTGTGCCAAACGTAAACCTTTGAAAGTTGAAAGATTTTTTATTAAATTCTCGCTAAACGTAAAACTCGTCAAATTTCGTATTAAATTTAATTTAATTTAATTTTCTACCGATCACATCGGTAATTAATTTACCTTCGTACATCCATCAGCCAAAGGCTCCAATTCGTTTCTAGTAATCATTTGTTCGAGTATTTCGGTTTCTTGGTAACCACCGCGCGTCTCGTATGAAAACCATGCGTCGTACTTCTCGAGAACTATCCGCAAGTTGATGGCGAATCCGGCCATATCGACTGGAAATGCTCTGTCGGGTTTCCACACCGCGTTGAAGCCGGTAACTTTGTTTGTGGACCGATCGCAGATCGGTTTCTCGACCATCAATCCGCCTACCAGTCCCACCGGCCAAACGCCGACCTTCTTTATCTTTTCCATCTGCAAAAATTTTGTCAAATTTGTAATTATCATTTTTATTACGACGCAACGCGAATTCCAAATAAAATTGAGTTTAACTACAATTCATTTTTTATCTTAGTAATTCGGAAGAAATAATTGTATTTGTTAATCCGAAACAAATTCGTTACAAATTGCTGTGAATGAAATGAGTCGTGGATTTGTAATTATATCGTAAGAAATTTATCCAATTCGTTAAGTATTTAATTTCGCGTACTTTCTTTTTGAGAGAAAATATTGCAACTTTTCTCTTTGTCATCGGAGACCAAACGGTAAAACTTATCAGTTAACGTAATGAAATCAGAATATTTTCTCTCAACAACATCGCCGCGTATCTCTCATATCATCTTTCAACTGCAATCGCGACGACAATATAAAAATTTACGTCGTCAATCAGTGGTTTCTACCGAAAATAACAAAAATTTAAGATTCCAATCAGTTATCAAATGTTACAATCAGCAATTTGATTCGTTACAATCGCTATATCGTTACAATAAAAAAAATATTTAATTAATAATAACAATGAAAACATTAATTATTATTAATTAATGTAATTTATAATATTATAATTTCATCGTAGCGAAGTTTCGGTAAAATTAATTACAAAACTATCATTTTGGAGAACAATTTAACGTTATCAGTTTTACCGACGTTACTGAAAAAAAAAAAAAAAATGTTTTGATCATTTCTATTCATAGATAAATATGATAAATGTGATCTCACCTCGCGAAACAGCTTAACTGAGTAGGTGTTGTCGTCGTCCGCGAAATAAACGACTCCTTTGATGGTGTCGTTGACATTTTCTCGTATCCAACGAAGCGCCGCGTTTCGTTGCTCGACGCCGCGTGGTTTCTTCCAATTCGGATCGTTTTTTCCCAATTTATAAGTCGACGGGGTGATCGCGTTAAGATGCGTGTAAACGAGACCGCTGTCTTTGAGAAGATTCGTTACGAGATCCGTTTTTGCGACGGAATCCTCAACGACAATCCAATAAAAATTTGGCACGTGAAGAAACGTTTGCGAGAGTCTCGTTAATTCAGCCTTTTGCACGGGTCTCGCGAATGTCGGCGTTATGGCGAATATCAATGGTCGATCCTTCTCGACTGGTTTTTCATCGAGAGACGACGATAAATGAGATTGCAACTGAGCAACAAGGACCCCCTGATCCGCGACTACCGCATTGATATCTTCCAATGTATCCATAGCGCTTTGCCATCGACTTCTCTCGAGGTAAACTGTAACAATAAAAAGCGATTTTATTAACTGCGAAGTCCCATTCACATCGTCGAGATAACACGCAGTACGCGTAGATGATACGTATTAATTACTGCATTATGTGTCGTCTTACGAAATTCTAACGAAAATAATGAATAAATACGAAAGAAAGTTTTCGGAGATTTTTCATCAATTTCCTATCGATGTAATAAAGTTCATGGATACTTTCGAATATTAAAGAAAGCAATCGAAATATTGCAAAAAAAACAATCGAAAATCTTAAAACGAGTTTTTTCAACGCGCCCGGCCCGCCTGCGCAGAACGTATGCGCACCACGCGTCTACTCGCAAGCATCACAGTAAACACGGACGCCACGACAATATGAAATACGCGAATTGTATCGATAATTGACACTCACTCATTACGCCGGAAAATACGACAACGTAAATAATTAAGAGAAGCGGAAAGCCTCGACTACATCGAAAACCGTTCCACATTGTAACGTTGGGCGTCGTACGTTCGACGAGAGGCACGACGTCTCTGTCTCTCTTCATTGCTGTCACGCCATGACACTGGACTGCGATCACCGCGAGATGCTGTGTTGCGTGTGTGGCGGTGGGGGAGAGAAGGGGAAAAATAGCGAAGGTATCGTTTTCGGAACAGTGATTCACTAAGTCATGATGATTCTTTGAGTGAATTTACGTTAAATATTTAAATAAATTTCACGCGGTGATATAACTCGTTTTTTAACGCGACATTATCGCTGGGACCACGAGGCATTTCTTCTCAACAAACGGAAATTAATTTTTGAAAAGTTATTGTAAACAAATAAACATAAAGGAAAATTACTTTCAGCTCTTTGCAACGTTAATTTAGTTATCACTTTTTCTTCTTTTACCCATTGTGACGCTTCTCAAATTTTTTTCGAGTCTCGAATTTGCGTCACGGGGGTCCCGATGTTTTTTCCGAATTTCGCATTTTTTTGTATTGAAAATCTCACCGATACTCTTATAGCATAAGTTGTATGTCATTCATCGGTAATGGATATGCGATTCTCCGAAAAAATTAAGAAACTTGACGTTCGTTCTAAAGGAACCAACGAGAGAGAAAAATCCCGCGTCGCGTTCGCGGAGATTGTTTCGGAATGCCTTTGTTGACAAAAAAAAAAAACACCATATCACAAAGTTAACTTACATACGACCAGATTTCGATGCGTTTCACGTCCCGCGTTGATTACGCGCCGAATGCGGCACATGTCTCGAAGGAAGATATATCGATCGAGATATCGCGAAGTGTGGTACCGTTTTTTTTTTTTTTTTTTTTTTTTTTTCATTAAACACTATTTTATGATTGGGATAAAAAGTGCGTAAGGTTGATGCAACTGCAATAGAGTTTAAACACGAAAGAACCTTTAACAATATATTCTCTGTTTAACATTTGTTCGTCGAAGATATTCCATCTCGAAGGTACTTTTTCGAAAGCGTTTTACAGTTGCGCTATAAAGAAACATATATCTGTTGCCGTAGCCGTGCAGAATGAAATAATAACCGATTGGACCCTTCGACTGTATTTTATCGGAGAACCCCCCCCCCCCCCCTTCATTCTTAAATCCCTTGAAACTTTGGTGAAACGATCAATTCAGAAAGTCGTAACTTTAACTTTACGTTAAACGTAACTATCTGTACAATTTTTTTTTTTTTTCATTATTATTTCTATATTTTTTTCGAGTAATAACGCCGCCAAAATAAAATGTTCCATCAGAATCCCGACTACCTATGACGCGACTCGATTAAAGACAAAAAAAAATGCATAGTATGAAAAAAAAATATATATATATAACACTGAATAGTCGTTGATTTACAACTAATTTGCTCACTGAATCAATCGCAATTTAATGTTCAATTGATTAAACGAAAAAGAAAAGAGAGAGAGAGAGAGAGAGAGAGTGCGATAACGTAAATGTTATAAATTACGAAATTCTCACATTATATCTTTAATAACGAAATCGCGATGTATTACACAAATGTTGAGAGGGCAGACAACGACGACGACGACGACACGGGTTAGCAAAATGGAATTGCATCGTTCTTCGGGAACGTTAGTTACGTCGTTGCGTCACGGGTCGAACAGGAAGGCGGTGTAACCCGCGAATTGCTTCGGTTGTATTGTTTTTTTTTTTTTTATTTTGTAACAAAAAACAAAAAAAAAAAAGGTAACGGGCTATGCGACGGGATTCGTCATCGTGGTTTCGTATTTTTGTTCTCTCGTTCGCTAACCAATTACGAGACCGCATCCGAGTTTGAAGTCGGGTTTCGAGTGATTCAACACTCCGCTAAGCGCGAGCGTGAATGGCAATGGTAGCAACTTCTTTTCCAATACCGCGGCGACCGTCCAATTCGAGTCGAAACTTCCTGAAAATTGTGAAAAAAGCGAAAAAATTAAAAATGTAAAAAAAAAAAAATCGAAAAAAAATGATGTATTGATTTTTTCGATCGTTAACCGACCTTTGAAAACTAAATCCGCTTTGGGGAGATCGTATTGATAAGCTATAGTCGCAGTCGATTCTTGAACCCTCGCGTTCACCTCGAGTTCCGCCGATACTTGAAGATCGGAACTCGCTTTCTGATGAAAACAGAGGTGGCAGCCGGCCAAACCTGATAAAAACAATAACATTTTGTTAGACCGACTCGCACCGGAAATGTTGCCGAAATTTTTACGAATTTTTTCAAGACATACCGACGTTAGCGCTGATCGTGGAATCGCCGCTCGTGTAACGACCGACAGCCGAAACTACAGCGATGTGTCCACCGGGTACGGGACTCCGCTGATATGCTATTTCACCACCGAGAGCCAACGCGGGTGTTATACTTTGGAGATAGTGAGCGACGACCAATCCTGCAATAAAAATTCAATACAAATTCGCGAATCGAAATTTCGAAAGAATTTTGGAAATTTGGAGTAACGCGAAAATTTGAAAATTTTTTCATCGATTGAATAACAATCGATTACGAATTATTTATTTTTTTATATGTATCTTAAAGAAGTTAAGTTTTTTCTGTCGCAAGGATAAATATTTTTTAAATTTCGCGAAATACGGAATAAAAGAGGAAGATATTGAGTTAAGAAGCCTCCGTACCGGTGCCGTTGATGATATCGGGATTTCCTAGCGTTAACGATGCTGTGTAAGAATCTCCGCGATAATCGGCAGTCATCTGCACGGCAGTAAATTTGTTGTTTTGCACTTGCGTCGCTAGTTTTCCTTTGAGTCGCGGAGAAAGTTGATGCAAAATATTGGCATTAAGATTGCCGGATGGATCCATGTCGCCCAGCAATACGGGATAAGCTTCCGTTGGCCCCGTCTGCTTTGTTCCAACATAAGTCGCTCCAAACCTACGCGATGATAAACGGTTAATAATCATTTTAATAATCGGAAACTTACGATTTGAATGAATAATTTTTTTAGAATCGAAACTCACTTGTATCCGGATTGCATAGCGGAACTCAGCGTAATTGTGTGAGATATTTGAAAGTGATTGCTTAGTCCTTTGTTCAACAAAAGTCTGGCGCCCTCGAAATTCGTCGGGAATACATCTGCAAAAGAAGTGAAACTATTATTCTGTTTCTATACTAAACAATTGTGAAATACATATTATAAGTTAATTAAAATAATAATAATAATAATAATAATAATAATAATAATAAGATAATATATATTACAATTATTATTTTATTATTTAATATCCAAATGTATTTCGTCATTTTCATCGGGAAAAAGCATTTACAATTAAATTATTATATTCCAATAAACGATTGTGAAGGTTTTTCCCATTGAAAATAACGAAATGTTTGGCGAATATTCAAAAAATCATAAAAATTAGAGGAGAATAACAAAAAAAAGTTGTAATCACTCCAAAAAGCAATTTAATTTGAATCTCTTGTTGACTAAAACTTTTCTGAATACTTAACATTCTATAATAAGATTGATGGTTGATAAAGCAAAGAGAAAAAATGTGATTTTTTACTTCTCGCCGAGAAGATTGTTTTTTTTTATGAGTATTGCATTTTTTAATGTGCATTTGAGACGATTGATAAAGTAGAAACTTACGAATACAAAAATATTTAGCGTACGGATGAGAAACTCCGGTAACTCTAAAGAAATATGAGTTTCGGTATTTCTATAGATGCAAAAATGCTTTTTGGATTGCGAGTTCTTTCCGTCAACGGAAATTCCATCGCTCTACAAATTGTAATCCCAATTGATAATGTTAAGAATCATTGTGAAAAAACGGTCCATGAGATCGACGAGTGAACAAAATATTGAAGTATCGAAATATCGTCCGGTCGGAGAGAAAATTCTTGAATACTGAGAAGGCTGAGAAAAATTCTTTTAAAAACGAACAATCGGAGTCCGTTGAGGAAAATTTTTGTGTGCCCTATCAGGGAAAATGAATTACGAGTTGGCGATAATGATAACAATGTCGAGGGTCAAAGTTCCAAGTGATCTTTCGTTCGAAATACGAGCGATTTTTTTCGAACGATTCGAGATGATCGTCAAAAATTCGGCGAAATTCGTCTGACACGCGGTATATACCTTTGCAAAGTTTGTGAAGATCCTCAATAGTTCCGGGATTCTCAAGACCCGCAGACGGCTCCGGGGGTCCAAAAATCCCCGATGGTGCCTCAGTTTTCCCGAGGTTCGTCGGATAAGCCGTCGAAGGCGGCGGGGGTGGAGGTGGTGCTGAGGCCGCTAATACGTTTCCCATTCTTGAACGAAAACTTTTTTTCTTCCTTTCAATAAAACCTCAAAGTTTTAACGACAGTTTGTTGGCGCGCGACGGACGTGTCGTTGATGTTCCTCGGAAAGTATCCCGTCGAATCTCTCGTTATTGACGATTTTTGTTATTTACAATTCGAGCCGTAACCGTAGCCCGTTCCTATCCGCGGTTATACAAGTCGGCGTGTGCACCGTGGGTCGCCATTTATAAAGGGCAACCACTGGCCATCGAGCGAGCCAGCGAGCACGAGTTTCCTCCGGAACAAATCCCGTTTTCATTGAAAATGTAAAAACAAAATTGACCGCTATACCGAAGAGTTTTTAATATGATGAGATTCTTTTCGTTTATCGTTTTCTGGATGAATATACCATCGAATTATTGATAAAAAGCACATAAACGACGACATTTCTTATTTTACCGTAATTTCGTGGACATTAAGAAATGACTGGTAAATGTGCGCGCGACGACCGTGCGCGCGACGTTGTCGTTTTGTGAAAACGAGCCTTTTTCCCAAATGTCGCCTTCCAGCGGCTATGATGGATCAGTAACCGATCCGCGTATCCCCGTTTTTTTGTTTTTCCACCGTGGGGATATATGCCATCGTTGCCAGTGGTATATAAGTTGAAAAATTCATTAAAATCCCGTGATAAAAGATAATGACGGATACGACGATAATGCTGCGCTGCGTCGGGCCGGTATGTTATTAATCGAAAGTTTCGATGCTACGCGAGTAAATGGTGCCTCGTTCTTTCGAGGAAAGAAACTTAAAAGAAACAAAAAAAAAAACGTAACGATATACAGCATATGCCTGACAACAAAACGTTGTAGTTGTGAGCGTCGTCTCGAGAAAACATCGGTTGTGTTTTTCGTTTTTTTTTCGTTCTTTCTTACATTGTATAAATAACCGTGAATTTTTTCCGAGATCTCGCGTGGGCTTTTTTTTTACCTCCGTTATTAATTAACTTACAATGATCCGGGGGATCGTGGGTAATGCGAGACCAACTCGAAGAAAACGCGATCGCAGAGTGACAACCGGGTAAATGTAATTATTTCTTTCGCTATCGTGTCAAATAATCGACGAGACAAGAAGAAAAATCAACGTGTGAAGTTACGAAACAGTGAGGATTTATTATTATCATTTAAAAAAAATCGTCGAGATTTGTAACACGATAATAGTCGACGTTGATGGAACATTCCTGACAGATAAAGGGTAATTAACAATCGCGATTATTATATCGCAAATGTTACGTCTTCGAAAAAAAAAAAAAAAAAAAATCGTTTTATTTTGTTTTTTATTTTTTTTATATTTTTTTTTCCAGTTAAACCCGAGAAATGGGTAGTTCTTGGTGGCAGTGCACGGCATGCCTGAGAGCGCAGGAAGAGGATATATGCGAATTACAATTGAATCACTGTAATCTTTATGACGTACCGCCGGATGTGTTCATCTATGAAAGAACATTAGAGAAGCTCTATCTGGATGCTAATAGAGTAAATTATTATTTTGGAGTAAAGCGGTAAAAATAAAAAAAATTAATAAAAATAAAAAAAAAATTTTATTCCCCAGATAAAGGATTTGCCGAGGCCATTATTTCAGTGTCACGAACTTCGAGTTTTGTCACTGAGCGACAATGAAGTTAGCGCTCTACCGCCCGCCATAGCTTCGCTCATTAATTTGGAACATTTGGATCTCAGTAAAAACAGTAAGTAAAAAAAAAAAAAAAAAAAAAAAAAAAAAATTATATCGCGTATAGCAGAAAAAAAATCTGATTTTTTTTATTTTTTTTCCTCAGGTATAAAAGAATTACCGGACAGTATAAAGGAATGCAAGAATTTGCGTTCAATCGACATCAGCGTTAATCCGTTTGAACGTTTTCCCGACGCGGTAACGCATATCGTTGGCCTCCGCGAATTGTACATAAACGACGCATACATAGAATATCTGCCGGCGAATTTCGGCCGTTTGTCAGCGTTGAGGACCCTCGAGTTGCGGGAGAACAATATGATGACGTTACCGAAGAGTATGAGCCGTTTGGTTAATCTTCAGAGACTCGATATCGGAAATAACGACTTTACCGAGTTGGCAAGTTATCGTAATTAATTTCGTTAGTTACGAATGAAAAAAAAAAAAAATGGAATTGAAATGAATAATGATTATTGATAAAATTACAGCCGGAAGTCGTTGGCGATTTGACGAATCTCACCGAGTTATGGATCGACGGTAACGACATTCGTCGTATACCTGTGAATATCGAGCAGCTTTATCGATTGAATCACTTCGATTGTACGATGAACGCAGTGCACTTGGTACCCGCGGAGATACAAGGCTGGCGGGACATATCGATTATGAATTTTTCCTCGAACGAAATTTATCAACTTCCCGATTCGCTTTGTTACTTGCGTACGATAGTAACGCTTAAAATTGACGACAATCAATTGAACTCACTGCCCGTCGATATCGGACAAATGTCGAGTCTGGAGGAGCTTATAGTTACTAAGAATTTTCTTGAGTACCTGCCATCATCAATTGGACTGTTGCGAAAACTTCATTGCTTAAACGCGGACAATAATTATCTTCGTTGCCTTCCACCGGAAATCGGAAGTTGCACGGCGCTCTCTCTTCTCTCATTGCGTTCGAACAATCTAACCGCCGTACCGCCGGAATTGGGTCATCTATCCTCGCTGAGGGTTCTTAATCTCGTTAATAATTGCATACAATTCTTACCCGTTTCGATGCTCAATCTGACGAGTTTAAAGGCACTTTGGCTGAGTGACAATCAGAGTCAACCGCTTGTACCGCTTCAACAAGAATTTAATACCGAGGAGGACATGATGGTACTCGGCTGTTTCATGTTACCGCAGAAGCAACGCCAGGAACTCGAGCGTAAGTTTCTCCCCCTTCTATTATATCGATCCTTCTGTATACTATTTCGAATTATAATATCTCGTAACACGCTGCACAGTCAACGAGGCGGAGGAGGATGAGGAATGAAATGGTAAAGTAGATACTTTCGGGAGAATTTTTCAACGCCTAATGTTCCGTGTTATGCGAATTTTATTGTGTGGGAAAGCGAACGGAGGGGTTTTTGTTATACGCGCGGATCAATAATTCGGAATATCGTGTACGCCTTGTTTAGAAATGGAGCAGGCAGTGGGTCCGATTTCCGGTTCGATAGTCGGAACTGGAAGGAGAATATGTTTTGCCGCTGAAGTCGAATCCGAAGTTCCCCGACAACTCCATCGTGCACCAACCCCGTATCCAAAAGAGTTACGAAACCTCGCTAGACACGCCCGCAACCTTCATCATCAGACTGCGCACGATCAGAGGGTTCGTTAATTGATTCGATTACTCTTCCGTGATAAAGGGACAAAAAAAAAAAAGAAAAAAAACGAAGTATCGTGTCGTCGTTTCAGGTCCAAGCGGAACGTGAGACTATTATCAAAGAAGCTGTTGTTGCGAAAGCGACACCGATTTTAGGTGTTGCGCTGAATAAGGTTGAAAATAATTTTATTCGAGAAAAAGAAAGTTAAAAAAAATTTTTTTTTTTTACATTTATGTTTTTTCTTATTGTCAGAATCATCCTGAAAAATGTTACAACAACAACGGTTCCGTGGATCAAAAAACGGACGGCCTCGACGGTGACTCGAACGACGATGCTACGCGTACCGTTATCGCGAAAGAGATGTCCCCCGAGATCCGTCAAGCAAAATGCATACGGAATCCAACTTGCGAATATTCGGCGAGACCACCGACGATCGCGGATTACGTAAATTCGACATGGAAACCGGACGAGTATTCAAAAACTAATACGGCGAAAATAGTCGAATCGGAGAAACTCGCTGAGCCTTTTAAGTACGTTACGCCGGACTCGAGAGTCGCTGATCGTATGAGCGTTCAAACGTCCAAAGGCAATCAAGTACCACCGGCACCGCCACCTTATCATATTGCTGCTGCGTTTTCGAAAAAAGCGGCGCTCTTCCAGCAATTTAATAACGGTAATGACGACAATATCTTTCAATAGAAATAATTAAAACAAATTTCATGGTTTTTCCAGTTCCGCGACTCGACGATACATCGGGACAATCCGTTCAATCGCCACAGGTCTCAAAATCGAATTCGCTTTCGCACAGTCAGAGCGACAATGCGTCTCACATAATCGTGATGAACGATTGCGAAATAGGTCCGCGAAATTCTCTCGACAACGGTAGTCGAGCGTTGACGCCGGCGGAGATGGAAAATTCTGAGACTATCGTCGACACCGATAGAGCGTCGAAACCGAGCAGAATACCGCGTATATTGCGATGCAAGAATATCGAAGGCTCGAGTTCGGACAACGATTCATCGATGGATAAAACGGCATACGCGTCGATCGAAGATTACGAGAGATCGAAGCCACCGCCGTCCAACATACCGACGTCGCCGATCACTGGAAAGAAGTATCGAAGTCCGTTGTCGCTGCAGTCAAAATTGCCCGATCTTTCGACGAAGCGTAATCCACGAAACGGCAACGTCACGTGCGACGAACTAAACTCGCGTAACAGCCCTAACGGATCGATCGACTCTTACGGCGGCGCGTCGATCACCAAAACGGTGGGTAACGAACACACGGAAAAATCGCATGGAAAAGCTTTGTCGTTGTTGCCGTTTGTTAGTGAAAATTTTGTCGAGAGGGAAAATCCTCGACGCGACACCCAATGGACGACATCGCTCTCGACAAGTGTCGAACGATTGGCTGTCAAGATTGACATCGACGAATGCGATATTAATTTGTCGAGTAGCGCGAGCGATTCGGCGAGAAAGCCGAAATACAAATGGATGTTTGGACAGCACAAAAACGTAAACGTGGTATGTCATTGGGAATGATTAGGGGAGCTTTCGCGTCTTAGCTCTTGCTATATAGTAGGCATCGAATCTGCATCGTCTACCGAACGACCGCGAATCGCGACATCGTAAGCTTAACGTTATTTATCGTTTAATCAAATAGCGCTTTGTTTTTTTTTTCTGTATAAAAAAAAAACACACATACATCTTCACACGATTAACCTTTCAAACGCTGCGATTCATTAACCGCGGGGAACAAATTTTCTACAAATCGATGGACCGCAACTAATTTTCTTTGCAGTATTGAAGTTTTTCTTTTGAAAAAATAATGCATTTATTATTTGCGTCAAACTCAATGTTTTCACGACTTTGAATGTTCTCTTTCTAAAGAGGCGTTTTTTTTTTTTCTTTTCTCGATGTTCACAGCTGCCGGTTCAAGTTAGAAAAAATCCGGGCCTCGGATTCAGCATCGCCGGAGGAATTGCCGGAGCCGAAACGGCAAGTTTTTCCTACGATTTCATTAGCGAATATTATTTAAATGCGATCTTATAATTTTTTTTTTGTTACTCAAACAGGGAATCATCGTGACAAAAGTGAATCCTGATGGACCGGCGCAAGGCACGCTACGTCCAGGTGATAAAATCCTCGAAGTCGATGGAATAGATTTTACAAAGTCCGATCACAACAACGCTGTAGCCGTTTTGCGGGCCACCGGAGCTGTTGTGTCGATGATGATCAGCAGACATCAATAGAATCCTCGCGCAATCATCTCAGCGATCCGCTAGATTTTTCGAAGGCCACGACACACATCACGCACATAACTCGCACACCTCCTTTACCCAGACTGAGTAGAATATATATATATATATTTTTTTTCCCCCGTGAGAAATTTTTTTATTTCGATCGGTATTCGAAAAAAAAAAAGCAGAAACTTTTTTATTTCTCGCGTGAAGAGAATGCTATTTTTAAAAGCATTTTCGATCCAAGACCAATAGGCAGTGGATTACTTTTCTTTGTCGGAAAAACGTATACAGGCTTTTCTCAAACTCATTTCAGAGTTCTTAAGGTAATTCTGTCGCTTCGTGTTTATTTCACATAAGTTCGAGAAAAATTAGAGAAAATTGCTTTGAATTTTGTGTTTTTTCACCCATTTTTTCCATATAAAGACAAAAATTCAAAGTGTATTGAAAAATCTGAAAAAATTCATACGTGTTTAGAATAATGAATGAATCATTTTCATAAAAAAAAAAGTTGAATTTCCGGGGAATTTGTTGACCAATTAATTTTTTCATCAATTTGTTAATAACATTTTGGAACTATTATTATGCAAAATTAATCTTTTCAGCGCTTTTAAAACGCATGCATTTTTTCAGATTTTTATACCATCGAGAAGTATTTGCTATTTTCTCTCATTTGTTTCTAACTTCTGCGAAATGAACACGAAGCGAAAAAACTACCTTAACGTATATGAAAGAAAACAAAACAATAATTCAGATCTTTTTCGATTCTAAAGAAAACAATGCAGTTGCCTGTTGGAAAAATTCGATGTTTTTTTCGATTATTTTCAAGATTGATAACAAATTACGCACATTTTTGTCCTCTCGCTGCGCACAATTGCGTGTCATATATTATATATATACATATATATATATATATATATTAAAATTGAGAAACGCGAAACTGGTTCGTTCTCTTTGACCGTTCTAGCTGACGATGTGCCAGAAAAAAAAATATTTATTAACAATATACATGCATATTAACAAAACAAAAAAAAAATATATATACACACAAGAATTTATATGATATAGTTATTCGATTAAGAAGTAGAAAAGAAAAGAAAGAAAACAAAAATATTCTTCTATGTGCCGTACTTTTACTGAATATATAATGTTATAATACGTATCGCACTGTTATCAACGGTATAGATACTTTATGACTGGTTACAAATAATTTAGAGATTCATAAATATTATGGCTTTGTATTTTTTTTGCTCAATATCAATCAATAAGTTTTCTTTTTTTATTTTTATTATTATTATTGTTACATTTGCTTCGTTTGAACCGTTAAAAATGGTTGTGTCGCGCACGTGATTCTTTTTTATAAAAATTATTTGACTTTTGACTTTTTATTTAACTTGCCATTAGACATTTTTTTTTATATTTATTTTCGTTGTATTTTTTTATTAAGTTAGATGCATTTATTATGCCAATTTTACGGACAGATATTAGCAAACGTTAGAGTCCTTTGCATGAGCGTTATAGAACAATCGCATAAACTGCCATTAAAAATCGTATACCGTCTTCTTAGACGTCTCGCATTTTTATTTTCGTTTGTATCGAATGTTTTTTCATTCTAATAGTCAGTTGATAACAAAATAATACTATAAGCCCCCCGCCTCTTCGCTAACGTTAATTAGATATTACTTGACTCTACTTTTCTCGATTACGACAGTACCTAATTACCGAGTGTCACTCACGAGCAGAATAAAAGAAAATTGAAAATTAATAAGCGGAGGCAACACTACAAGAATCGACATTAATGGAATTCTTAGGCTTCGGACAAACCTTTTAATCACAAATGTTTAGCCTGCATTAGTGGCGGTTACGAGTTGATAGCAGGTTCGCTGCTTCTCCTTTGAGAATCCAAGTTACTCTTTGCTTTTTATCATTGTTAACAATATTTGTTAATTTTTATAAAGAATGTTATTTCTTCCATCGATTTGCAACTCAATGAAAATTCTATTGATTTTTACTACGTTGCGATACGATTTGCATCGTTAGAAACAAAAAAAATATATATAAAATGAAACTTTTATCTGTTTTGTTGCGGATGCATAAGATCTTAAAATAGAGACGATAAATTCCGAGCGGCAGTGAGAATATACGTTCGATTTTGCGCCGCAGCATTGAACCTGTTGAAGACTTGGCAACCGTTGTAGTTTGCCGTGTTTGTTTTTTCCATGGAAACTTATTCTGTAGTAAATATATCAACGTAAAGATAAAACGTCGAGCGATATATAGAGACGCGAATGAATGGTTGTATACGCTATAGAGAAAAAAAAAAGCACATACAAGTTTGATCGCTCGAATGATCGGCGATTAAATGTTAAGACAGTAATATAGAAAATCGATGAAGCAATAGATAAAGAAAAACAAACAAAAAAAAAATTCTAATAACGTCGATTACCGCATCTATACTCGTTAATTGACACCGACGCGGCGACGATATATGTGTTTTATATTAAAGGTATAAAGAAAAAAAAAAAACAAAAAAAAACAAGACGTAACGAAGGGAAAAGTATCGAATGCCGCCAAATATCAATCATCTGGCAGCAGTTTTCTACTTTTTGCCTAACGTTCAATATAGATCCCTAGTCATACCTCGAATGAATTTTGTCGCGCGAGTGATGATTTTTCATTTCCGACTGTGTACTGTGTATTACGTATATTTATTGTGTATTCTCTCTTTACCAATAGCGCGAGAATACTCGGTGATATTTTTCTTCGTTATAAAAAAAAATGAAAAAAAAAAAAAACAAAAAAAAAAAAAACAGTAAAGATATTCGGTTAGGCAAATAATTCACGCTACTATTATAGAATCGATGCACAAAAGAGGTTCGGTATGGATATTGCGAGATTGGAGTAATATGAAATAAAAATAAATAAATAAATAAATTTAAAAAATAAAAAACAAACAATACAAAACTAATAATCATGTTACACGGGTGAGATTTTGGAATTTAAGATATTGCCAATGAATGTCCGCGAAAGCGAAGAACACGAGGAAAGGTTTAAGATAAAAGAAAAAAAAAAAAAAGAAAAAACATTGTAAATACATTTAATATTCACGGACCACGTATCGAAGTACGTTGTTTCTACTTCTCCTACTCCAACTAAACAGACTGACTATACGTTTTCAATCATTTGTATATCTAAAAAAAAAAACATAATAATAACGTAGCAAAGCGTGTTGAGTGGATACCGATACACGATAAATGAATAGACACCACACATCGCGTGATCACGCGAGTGAATTTTGTGAATGGAAGAAATACAAATTAATAAAATTGTAAATAAATAAGCAGGTGAAAGAAATTAAGTCGTGTAAATCTGTTCGTTTTTGTTTTTTTTCTCTTCGGTAAAAAATGTATTATTCCTCTTGTAGAAAGTTGATATAAATGCAACGAGACGAGACGAAAAAATGTTTAAAAAAAAGTTTCTTTTTGTTTTTTTGTTTTTTCACAGTGACAAAATTAGATGGGATGGATTTTCGACGAAATATTTCCATCGATTGGAAAACTTTGCCATCGTAACACCGTCGACTACTCGATGGTCCGCCGCCCAACTCACTGTTAGAATATCCGCGGCTATTACGTTCTGCGACGCGTCGAATTTTGGCAATTTTTGGATTTTTCCGACTGCACCGATGACTATCTGTGGCGGGAGGATCACGGGCTTCGTGTAAGTACCGCCGACCTGTAATTGTTAACGGAAAAACAAAAAAAAAAATTCAAAAAATAAAAAAAAAAAATTTCAAAAAATAAAAAATAAAAAAAAATTCAAAAAAATTGGGAATCGAAATCTTACCACACCGATGTTGGAAAATGCGAAAGTTCCACCGGTCAAATCATCCAACGGTATAGCCGCTTTTTTGCCGAGTTGCTGAAGTCTGTTTAATTCCTTTGCGATTCCAACGATACTGAGATTTTGAACGTTTTTTATATTCGGTACAACGAGACCTTCAGGTGTATCCATAGCGAGACTTATGTTGTGCTCTTTGAATATCTTAAGTGTTTCCGAATCTTCGTCTACCCACGCGTTCAATCGGGGAAATTCATTGAGAGCTCTCGAAATAGCTTTGACGAAAAATGGAAGAAAAGTCAAGTCGACGCCTTCAGTTTCCTTTGCGAAATTCTTTACTTCGCTTCTGTAACGAACGAGCTTCGTGACGTCGCATTCATCGCTATATACGAAGTGCGGTATACTCTAAAAAAAAATAAAAAAAATCATTTAGCGCTCCATTGAGCTTTGATTATAATATAAATATTTGTATTGTTTAAATAAATGAATTACGAGTGCGCGAGTCATCGTTTTCCACATGTGCTTCTCGTAGCCCTTCAATGTCTCGATTTTGCTACCCTCCGCGACTTTGTTGACCTTAACATCGATCGATTTAATCGATTTTTTCTCCAAATAAGCGATCATATCCTCTTTAAGAACCCTTCCAGCCTTTCCGGTGGCAACGACATTTCTGAGATCGATGTTATTTTCCCACGCGATCCTTCGTACCGCTGGGGTCGTCGGGATCGTCGTTTTATCCTTTTTATTCAGAGTCTCATTAGGCTTCGTCGTCACTGCTAAAGTCTCACCGGCTTCGCGTCTTATTTCATTATCACTCGTAATCCCAATCGCTTCGTCTTCCAACTCAATGTCCACCAGAGGATCACCGACGAGCGCAGTGTCGTCGATTTTGTAATGCAACGCTCTTACGTGACCGTCGTAACGACTCGTTATCGTTACCGATGCCTTGTCGCTTTGCACCTCGCATATTTGATCGAATTGCGCTACTTTGTCGCCCGGCGAGACAAACCTAAGACAATAAATTCGTCATAAATTCATTAATATTTGAAATTTTTTTTTCTTTCGAGTAAAAAAAAAAATTGCCGAAAATTTAATATACCGACAGTAGAAGTTTTTATTCACAAACTGCTGCATTAAATTTAATATACTATTGTGATGAAAAATAAATATATAGTGTATTAAAATGTGTAGTTGATACTCTACATTTACTCATTTACTTTAACTTTACTATAAAGTACTTTAATTGCGATAATTTACTTTAATTTCACTGTAAAGTGCATTAAAAAAAAAATTCGGAATTTATAATTTTTTTTTCGCAATGTAATGTTATTATTACGGAATAAAAAAAATTTGAAAATTTATAATTTTTTTTTTGCAATGTAATTTTCTTATTACGGAATAAATAAAATAAACTCGCCATTCCTTGAGCGTAACTTCTCGTATTCCTTCTCCGATATCCGACAGCTTGAACGGTACGACAGTTCCGTATTTCGTTGAACCGAGTGATAGAAATCGATGGCTCGTTGTATACACGCCTTTACCCTGACGGCAGACAAAATAAGCTCATCGAATCGAGAATCCGCGCATTCGCGAGTCAACTAATTTCACCAATTTTCTTTTATATATCTATTATTTCACATTCGAGTATTTATTACCAGTCGTGCGAACGCCGAAAGGCCGAAAGTTAAGGCCATTCTTGCAGCTGATTATTGCTTCCACGTTGAAACAACGACGATAAATCGATTAAACTATCGATGATTACGAATTTTCGGAGCACGAAAAAAAAAAATCGTGCCTACCGTCGTCCGAACACGTGTGACAATTTTAATCGATCATTCCGCGGCCCATTTCGCCGTTGGATTATTCACCAATGACGAGTATAATAATATTCCTTCATGAAATTCAGTGTTGCGTAACGTGGAACGCGTCGAGTCAATAACAGCGATAAGAGAAGCATACGTCGGCGGGTCTCCCAACGAGCATTTCGTTACTTTCGCTTATCGTAAGCCTCTTCATTATTTTCGGTATTTCATTTGTATGTATCAGAAGAGAGTCATATCGAACGTTCGGTCGTAACAAACAATGGATTTGGTGCGAAAATAAATAGAAACGAATTTGTTGTTATACCTCAATCCTCTTGTGCATCGATATACCTTTCAATTTTATTCAACATTCGAGTATAATAACAAGCATCTCTGTGGTAATGATATATAATTATAATAAGATCACAAACATCAGTGATATTGCGCCTCGTCGAACGTAATTTAATCTCTCGCGATCGTACGTAACGAGAAAAAAAAAAACATTCCAATATATTTAGTACATCCAGTATACCGTGTTTAATAACTCTGTTTTTTTTTCTCTCGCATCCTTTTTTATTTTTTTAATTTTTTTTTTTATTTCAATATTCAATAGCCGGATGAGAGGTCAGATTTAATTTTCATTAACGTCGAGTCCTCTAATACAAAATTAATAATACGCGAAACTTTGCGCTATCATTAATTGTTCGATAATAATTCATGCGGTGCTGTGTTTTCGGTCGATCTATATGATTAATTTTTTTATTTTTTTTTTTTATTCACTTTCGTTAAGTCGCGACTCTCCCAAATGCGATACAGTGGGACCTCAGTTTTCTTCACTTCGCTTAACTCAACTGCGAATTTATTTCAACTCGTTACCATGGCAACGATTTCGCCCAATTGAATTTCCCCTGTCGTCCGTTCACCCCATTGCAAGCGCAAAATGTATATTACGCACGCGCAGACTTACGCCGTGATTCTCTGTATCTAAGGGCGCGTATAGCCCTCCTTTTCGCTACCGGCAGCAACTGACCGAAAGTGGGGACTACAGGGGAAGTACAGAATAGCGAAAGTCGCCGGTATCGTCGAGTTAACAAAACGGGAGTTGTACTGTAGTATTTTACTCGTAACTCTTTCAACGAACAAATGCAACAAGATAACTTAATCATCTAAAAACAACGATAAATCATTTATTTCTGATACGTATCGATAAATTTTCGTCATTAGGTCGGTCAATCGTTAAAAATTTTGTAGGCCGTTCGAGACGTCGTTTTTTTTTAATACGTTACATTTTTTTTTTCTTGGTTTTTTTTTTTTTTTTTTTCGTGTGCCCATCACCCATTTTCGTCTCCCGAATGGCGGAAGCTTGAAAAATAATAATCGTATTAAATCGTGCGTGCAGTCTATGCGATTAATCACGTTTCACAACACATGTACATTTGCTCAACAGTAACAATAGGCAACGACGACGATGAATTTCGAATAGTTGTTTATGTTTAATGATATCGATAGTGCGCGAACGATGAGGCCCGATATAAGACATAACACATTTTTCTGCGCTTTCATTTAATTTCATTTGGTTTCATTTTTTTTTTTTTTTTTTTTTTTTTTTAATATAATTCACACGACAATTTGTTTTTCGAGTCGGGATATCGACGGTTCTCTAATAATCGTACATCTAAACCCACGCGTCGAACTTTATCTAAACAAGATAATTAATATATATATATTTTTTTTTTCATAGTCACTCGAGACTACGGTATAAATCGTATTTTTTCTACTCAATTTACACATAGCACACTCGTTTTTAAACGACAATTTATTGTTGAATTTCTTTAACTTGACTAGAGTCACTATCGACAGTACTGGTGTAAAGTTGGAATAGTTGTTTTTAATTTTTTTTTCAATTTCTCGAATATCTTTTAAGATTCAATCAATTTCGAAGGCATCGACGCGCGTAACTTTATTATAAACAAAGTTTTACAATGATAAAAACAAAGTTGCGACATCGAGTCGTGTTTATCATATTCCATATTTATACCAGTCGCTAAAATCGATAGTCGACGAACCGTTGGTGCATTTTTAATGCATCACTCGCCAAAAGTCTTCTCGTCTCATCGCTGAGAGTATTTTCTTTTTTGTCTCTCGTCTCGAGAAATTGCAGCCACATCTATTGGTGGAGGTGTTGGGAGGAAAACGAAAATTCCTAGAGTTGGGCAATTTGTTCGTTGTTGGTTTGGTTCGAGGCGTTGGTGGAAGCTATCGAGATTTCGGTGACGCCGAGTGAGGTTTGTACTACAGCGCAAAGGGCACTTCGCAATGGGACATGTTCGCTTCCAGTCTCGCATCCGGTGTCTGTAACACGAATAGTTGTTTTGCATTAATAAAAAAAATAACATGGTAAACAGACACAGAAAAAAAATCGATTGGATCGACTAAATCGGCGCTTTCGGGTGGCGAAATAAATGTATTTTATTTACTGAACGAAACTAGCAGGTTATTAAAATGGTTTTCAACCATTTTAACGAATAATTAACGGTTAATCACCACAAATATTCCTGGACAGGTCTTATTTTCGGGATCCAGAGGCACTGATCTGAGTAATCTGAGTCTGTCGAATGGAGTGTTTCTGTCTGTCGAGTGTTTGAGTCTGTCGAATGGAGTGTTAGTCTAAGGGACTTAAACTAAATCAGTGAGTCTCTGTGAGCGTCTGTGAGTGTATATGAGTCTCTATGAGTCACTGTGAGTGTCTGTGAGTGTCTGTGAGTGCGCAGCAGACATATTTTTTCAGGGACTCTCGTTTATATATATAGAGATAATTGTTATAGCAAGAAAATAAGTTGTTAATTTAAGGGGAGAGAAACCTTTAACGGCTTCAAAAGGTCGAGAATTCGGCAAGAGAGCAGCAAATGAAGAAGAATAAGTTTTCGAAGAATTTGAAGGCAATTGAATGGCGTTGGAATCAAGTCATTAAAATCATAAAGCTTTTACTTATCAAAACTTTAAACGCGTTTTTCTCAAAACCGCATTTTCTGCATATGAGAGTTAATGAAAGAAAAATCTTCGTTGTATTTTTTTTTTTCAAGTTAATCCAACAGACGCTACATGTCACATCGTCTAACGACAATCACCGCGACCCGTATAAAATTCCGTGGCATCAGCCAATTGTTTAAATAAATAATAAAAGGCATAATACTCAAAGGTCACAAAGGTAAAAAATACCCAAAGTTTCGAAAGTGTTGAAGGAATCATTTCTTAAAAAAAGAAAAATCATGAAAATCAGAAAGTTTTTCTTCGATTAAAGGGTATCTCTCGTCTTAACTAACAGTTAGTACGATAAACTGGGTGTTTCTTCCAATGATTTAGCCGATTCAGCCGATTTTTTTTTCTCAGTGTAAATACGCCAAAAGATAGATAGTTTTACTAACATTTGGTAACGGATGATGTACCGAGGCTGCTTCCCTGTTTCTTGAAAGTACTCCCTCCCATCGTGACTTTGCCACGAATATTTTTGTCCGGTTGGAAGACGATAATGTATACCTTGGGAGAATATAGGCACACAAGTGTGACCGAGGCGCTCAAACTTATAGCGACGCACAAAGTCGTTATCTGTGTCTCGTGAGCGTTTCCCGTGCCAAAGTAGATCGGCACGAATGCCAACCATATGATACAAGTGGTGTACATAGTAAAACCAATGAATTTGCTCTCATTAAAGTTCTCCGGTATCTTTCGGGTTTTAACCGCGTATATCGTCGATACAGCGATCAAACTCGCATTGTACAATTGGGAGAATAAAAAGCTCATGTCTTGTATGTTGCACTTTAGAATGACCTGTCGACGATCGGGATAAAAGTGTCTGGTGCCCGGTGGTTCAACGATCATCCAGACGAGGGTGAGAACTACTTGAAAGGCTATAAGAGCCGCGGCAATGCACACTTGCGAAGTTGGACTTATATAACGCGGTCTCACAGCCGATCTCGATGCCGAATCGAAGATTCTCGCTATCCTGTTGGTTTTCGTCAACAGAGCACCGTACACCGCACTGAAACTAACACCGACACCAAAGCGTTGCAACACGCAGGTGATGGTCGTCGGACTTGCGAGCAACAGAAAGGTGTTTAGATAACAAACGAGGACACCGGCAAGTAGTATTATCGTTAATTCACGACCCGATGCCCGTACGACCGGTGTGTCTCGATGCTGAAACATTAAACCGGCGACCGCGAGGGTCGCGACGATACCGAGGCAAGAAATCACCGCGGGCGCTATGGCGAACGCGCTGCTCCATCTTATATGCTTAACCGGAAGTGGATAACATCCCCGCTTATCCGCATGAGGCCAATAACCCGGTTGACAATCCTTGCAGGTCTTCTCGTCGTAAACGTATTCGTACTCTTCGCAACGATCGCACACCCAGCAACAGGTGTCACCCTGTTGCTTTCGTATCATTCCCGGTTCGCAGGGCAACGAACATGCGGATATCGGGATCTCGTCGGTTCCTTTTGCCCATATTAAGTCGTCGGTCTTTAAATCGAGACGGTTGTACCATTTGCCGACCACCTGAAACAACATACATATATTTATTATAATAAACTTTTCAGAATCGGCGCATCGAGAACCTCACTTACCCGATAATAATATCCGTTCGAACCGCTCTGATTTGCCTTCTGAAAGTTGAGAATCTCGTACCGCGCCAAGCCGTCGCCGTGCTCGTCGAACTTGACCTCACTTCCGGCCGAATCTGAATAATAATGTTATCGATTTTTTTGTTACCTCATCGAGAAACCTTTGGTTTCGCTGACATTTTTTGTTTTACTGATTTTCTTATCAAATTTTTTTTTTTAATTTGCGATAAATTTTACTTGAAAAGTTTTCATCAAATTCGACATAATTATTAGAATTTTCGAAAAATTTAACACTACACAATTTTCGAACGACTTTGACATTTCGTTTTTATTTTTGATGACTTTTTCACAATGTCTGGTCGATTTGATATCGTCTTTCAAATTTTCAAAAAATTCAACATTTTTTAATGTCATTGATTTAATTTTACATTTTTTTTTTTTTTCAAAATTAGCGAAAAACATGTGGTTTCGTTTTTCGTTTAGAATAGTCGAAAGATGAATAAAAAAAACAATACGATCTCAAATAAACGATGTTATTGACATTGTGACATAATTTTGATGAGAGTCGATGTAATCCTTCGCGGTTCCTCCTTATTTTCCACGATTCCCGAAGCTTTCTCTACGCGAAAGCCGAAATTGATTATCATGCGTTCTCGTAGAAGGAACATTGCGGAAGAAAAAAAATAACGAGGAAGCAATGTGCAGATGGAAAATTCTTCTTTGCAATCTATTTTTCTATACATAATATGAATAATTTCTATGAAATCATTGTATGTATAAACGTTAATAATAACGCTGGACGGATGGTAATAATAATAAATGGTGTGGCATCGCTTACCCGTAAACGATACGTTGAGGAGGTATCTCTTGTAAAAGGTTCCCTTGTCGTAATTTATCATCGCCGGACAGAGGGATTCGCTCTTTCCGCACAAATCCCTCTGGAGATTGTGTAGCGCGAGGGCGAACGCGTATACAGCGTCAACGACGAATTGGACCTTTGATTCTTGTTCGTAACCACTGGCAGCGGTGAGACGTAACTTCGACTGGCAAACGTTGAGGGATCTGTTGGTAACGAGGGGAACGTTGATCCTCAGTGTACAAGCGAATACCTCTTCCCAGTACTCGCCGAACCATGGATTTCGACGATTCCCTTCGGGTGTAAGGGACGCCATGTAATCATCGAAACCCGGTATATTTTCCGATTGTAATTCAACGGTTATAGCACCCTCTGCTTCATCCTCAAGTCCCTCCACCAATTTGTTCTGTCTTCCCCACCCGTCGCTCGCGATCCATTGAAAGGGCTGACTGAGATTCGATCTTCTCGCCGCCTCGAGAATTCTACGCGCGTCTTCAGCCCTCGTGAATAATACGACGGCTCGTGCGTTTGGCTTTTTCGACAATCGCTGAATTATACTATCGAATACCTTGTCATTTGCTGCGCTCGGTACTTTTTCTGCTGCCGCTATACAAACGTTTCGTTCCGTTGCTTCTCTGGTGAATACCTACGCGTAAATGGGGTATAAAAATTACGAAAAAATTATCCATCGTTAAATGACTGTAAAAAAAACTTTTTGGAAATTTAATTTACTGATATTGAAAATGTTTATGCATAAACTGGTACATTAAATTTAATGTATAATTATGGTGAAAAATAAAATTAATAATCATCATTATTAATTAATTATTTTAATTTAATATGCAATAGTCATGAAAATTTTATGTTATTTTGTAAAATTAAAGCAAATAATTGGATTCAAAGTAATTACATCGTCAAAAAAAAATCTTAAAAGTATAGTATCGACGACCCTTTTTAATAAAACGTCCATCAGTATTTCATAACAATGGTATATCAAATATAATGTACCCGTTGATGAATAAAAACTTCCATTACCAGTATAAAAAAATTTCAGAAATTTTTTCTTAAATTGATAGGATTTTCCACGAAATTCCATTTACCTCGATGCCATATTCCCCGTAAGATCCTTCCGAGTAGACGGTCGAAACGTACGACCAATTGGCGCTCTTGACAACGTCGACGAGGGCGATCGATTGAAACGTGTCGGGTGGCACCGTTCTCGCAAAGTAATCGAATCTCGTTTTGTCGCTGAGTGCTTTGGCGGTCGAGGCGGGCGATATTTGCGGTATGTGAAAGAGTCTCAACAGATTGGCGACCTACGATTAGAATCTTGCCGTTTAAATACATTCCAATCTTTCGTATGGTATATGTCGCATCCCCCAAAAAAAAAAAAAAAAAAAAGAAAAAAAAGAAAAAAAAGAAAAAAAAATCGACACTCACTTGAAGCGAAACCGAACTGTACGATCCGCCGATCACGCCGAATATCGGTCCAGCGCTCGCGGTCTTTCTGACCCTCGGACTCGATTTATCGGCGCACTCGAGAATACTTATGTCGAGATTCGACAGGGAAGCTCTGATGAAGTGCAAACTCTGATTTAGCGCATAAGTGTCTCTGCTGCATGTGTCGAGTATATGTACGCCCAACGATATACCGGGCAGTATTTTGTTCTCTTGATTGATCTGATCAACGGCGTACAGCATTGCCTCGAGTCTCTGTACCCCGCGATTGTAAACTTTTGGACCGCAGGTCGAGCCGCCCTTCTCGTGTACCGGAAACAGGCCGCCCAGCACGATATCGCCGGGTATAAGTATGGCTTCGCGTTCGACCGGTAACTTTGTAGACTCGACGATAATACCGCCGCCACCACCGCCACGACGATGATGGGTCATTGCGTCAAACGTCAGCAGCAGATTGAGCAACGGTATCATAAGATACGACGGTAGAGTCATCTTAACGGCTTAAGATGGCTTTATAGATCGATTTTCTCATATTTATTCTATCTTCTCTCGACTTATTTTTATTTTTATTATTATTATTATTTCAATATCAAATTTTTATTTTTATTATTATTAATAATCGAACTTGCGGAGATTTTTTATTTATTTTTTTAATTTTGTCATTTAACTTTATTACGCCCGAAATTTTCGTTCGTCAATACTCGTCATCTTATTCTTTCTATGCCCTGACGGCTGATAATCGATTCGGCGATGATGCGTTTCGGGTGGCATAAGCCGGGCGAGATGTCACCCTAATCCCATCCGTGCTCTAATTAATTTAACGTCCTTCCTCGTTATCATCGTATCAGTAGCTGCCAGTCGCATGGACGTTATCCTGCTGGCAAAAAGCGAGCGTGTATAACAATGCGAATGGTATTTCTTTGGATATGTAAGTCTATGTAAAAATAGGTATGTACGTTGAGTCAAAGCAGAAAAAAAAAAAAAGAGAAAACAAAAATCGCATTTCCCGTCCGGCCGCTTCATCACGAAGCGCGAGTCTGTTCGTTCGACGGGATGATGTGACAGTCGGGGTGGTGGTAGTGGTGGTGATAGGGTTGGAGGGGTTCGCGGAGCGTTAGTTTCCGATACCGAGCAGCGCCCGGCCATTAAGCGTCTGGGAGTGTGACGGTTGCTGCGATGCTTTTCCAACTCCTCACCCTCCGTCAGCCTCTATACCCCGCTATCTCGCGCTTTTCCAGCGCGTGTGACGTACTTACGACCCTCCGGCATTGGCTTTATTTTACTTTATATATATATAGAGATGTATATATGTATATACTATATACGTATATATATGTATGTACGGATCTTTCGTATTTCACGTAAAGAAAAAGATTTTAACTACCCTTTTGACCTTAGATCTTTCTCTCGCTACCTAAACAAATCGATTTTCCTCGGTTCATTAGCACCTTTTTTTTCTTTTTTTTTTTCTTGTTGGAATTGACGCGAAGCTTTTCCTATGTGAAAGTGGAAGGAACTGATAACTCTTTAAGAATGACTTGACGAACAAGAGAAACTTTATTTGACGTTAACGTTCGCTATATAGGCACACGATACGAGCTATTCGCTTTCCAGACGAGTCTCCGGTTTCCGCTGTATACGCTTGACGCGAAGGGAAAATGGTCGATACTCCGTGTCACTCCCTTTCTCCACCCCGCAATAACGGTGGGTTTATATAGAAACGAGTTACGGTAAATCCTTTCGCTTTGCTTTCCTTCGGATATTTCTCTGCGTCTCGGAATTTTCTTTCATTCCACTTGCTCAACGACGGGGATTCCCCGTACACTCCCTCCGTCGGGGCGTCGAGAGTTCAGTGCATTCTCTCACGAGGATACAACAATCTCGCTGAAATCCCAACAATGAGGGCGGATTTTTTCTTTTTTTACCTTTGCCTCTGTTCAAACCGCCAATGCAATTGGAAATTAACTTGAGAACATCGAGTGCTCCAGTTTGATTTCGTTAGAGGAATCGCAACAATGTGTACGTCGGTTTTTTTTTTTTTTTTTTTCTTTATCGAGATTATTTATTCAATTCAGAGAGATGTTTCTCGGATCCTTAAGAAAGTCATCTGTACAGACAAACTTACGAACGACAAATCCAAGTTAAGTTATACGAGCAGTTTGCTTGTCTTGCTTGTTTGTTATCCGCGAGAGTTCAGGGAGGGCTAAATCTTTTCGGAAAATTGCAAATAAAAGTTTTTTCATTGTTTTTTTCAAACTTCTCGAATAACGCAAAGCCAAAAAAATTATGCTAATTGAATTTGCACATCGCTCGCTCGTTTTGGTTTTAAGGTCGTTTACAAAGCTTCTCTACGAGAGGTCAGATAACCAATCATAGAAGAAGCTTTGTAAACGACATTAAAGATAAAATGAAGAAGCGACGTGCAAATTTAATTTGCGTAATATATATTTTTTTTTTACTGTTTCTAATTCCCAATATGATCGAAAAAACCTAAATATGAATTACCATTTTTATTTTCTGGTTCAATATATGATACGAAAACTTGCACGGAGGTAAAATATCAATTTTTCCCTAAAATAATAAAAAAATAAACACTGTAGAATTTTTTTACCCGATATCTCAAACATTGGAAGAGTTATCGTGTTATCGGACGATATCGAAATTTTTTTTAATTTCATAAAATTTAATCCGATCATCAGATTACAATATTCCGCGCAGGTAACATTTTTTAATCCGATATCTCAAAAATTGTAAGAGTTATCGTATTAACAGACATTTTTGAAAAATTTAAAAATCGCGTGAAACCTCAACGACTGTAACGATTCTGACAAAAATTTAAATGAACATTGCGGTTTGACCCCTCCACACGCCCCGTAAATTTCAGCGCAATAACTAAAGACGTTCTCGTATTATAGAGGTGTACAATTTTTTGTTATTTATCACACACACATGCGCGCGCATCCACACTTTTTCCCTGAATATGATTTTCCGACGTTTTGGAACATTCCAAACACATTTTTACTGAAATTTCGATTGTTTTTTTGCATCCAAACAAAGCTTTCTCTATGAGCAAATAAAATGGGTAACCGTTCCATTTGACACCGAGAGCCTTTTATCCGCATCCTAAAGTCTTACGACTTTAAAATTCAAGTCGACTGTACTTGATTTCGTGTCTGTACGCTGTACCGTGTTACTTTGACAAATTTTCCGGCGCAAACGGATCGCTGAAGATCTTTTGTAGCTTATAAAAAAACGGAGCATTCAAATGTTCAAACGAAATATTTGCGTGGGTATTCGCATATTTTCTGTATTTCTCTCGCTTCGCCATTTTTCAAATTTTCACCTGCGCATTTCTTTCCGCGATTTTTCTTTGCTTCGAAAAAGACAAATTCAACGAATGTGTTTGCGCATTAACGTAAAAATGCTTTTACCCAAAGCTCTTTATCCCGTGCATTGCGTTGCACATACAATTCCTCGAGTCGAATCTCTCGGGGGAATAAACGTTTTCCTCGTCGGCGCAACGTCACCACTGGGCACGAGGAGAAACGCCTCGGTGCGATGCTATTAGAGGCCGCCGCTTCGATTATCGCTGGCGTTTCCTGTAATCACAGACCGGATAACGGCTTCTCCTCTCTCTCTGCCTCTCTCGCTCTCTCTCTTTCTATTTCTCTCTCTCTCTCCCCGTATGTACAACTTGCGAAATCAATAATCGAAGCTGGTCGTCGTTGGTTGATTTTGTTATTTCCATTAAAGTTCCTTTCGGTATTTCGTCGATGGTTGACGTCGAAGACTTTCGATTCGATTACTTTTGTTGCCGCACTTTGTCGACGACATAGACTGCTCTCGACTCTGTTTTCCGGTTTCAAAGAAATTATAGTCCCGTCAATGTATTCCGGTGAAAATCAAAGGTTAAATTCTCAAGAGCAAAAGCTTGGCAAAGTCTGAATTGACCGACGAAGCTAAAGTAGAACACGCTGATACTTGGCTATTCATCGCTACTGGGTTCACTTGTGTTTCTTTAGAATACCTTTCGGGAATTATGAATCAACTCGGATAGTTTGTTGAAAATAATGAATGCTTAATCGAGATACCAACTCGACATCTCAACGAGTATTATTTACTCGCTTACAATTTCTGTGAATGGGAATTTCGATCTAAAAAAAATTCTTGACAAAAAGATTTTTTCTCAAAAGTAAAGGGTCGGGAAACTTTCACTCGGATAAAACTTCCTTATACGGGTACTAAATTATGGAATCGGTACGATGATCATATATCGTGATTAGAATTTTTATCCATGTGCGCCAAGACGCGGAGTTATAAAAATATTATAATCAAAATTTGAAATTTCTGTCGTTACGAAAGTTAAACAAAAATAGTCCCTTGCGAGATCGCGTGTGAAGAATAAGTAAGAAAAACTGTCGTCAACATTTTTCGTATCGTTGCATTCCCAGCCGCATTAGTGTCATTCGGCGAGAATTTTGAACACTTCGTAATGGAATACAAATCTTAAAAAAATCAATCATATAGAAAATGCTAAGAACGTTACATTTGTATAATAACGATGTTAAAAAGTTACTAACAAATTCGTTAATATTTTTGAATGCGTATAGATTTAAATTTTGTTTCTTCTAATTTCTGATTTTTTTTTTAATCGATGAAAAATCACGAATTTTGGATACAAGTTTGCGGAAAAACTACGCATTACACT
This sequence comes from Buathra laborator, assembly GCA_934046635.1. Lineage (NCBI taxonomy): Eukaryota > Metazoa > Arthropoda > Insecta > Hymenoptera > Ichneumonidae > Buathra > Buathra laborator. Next base: position 16,592,560 of record OW203895.1, on the reverse strand, counting down.
CAAGAAGTTTCCGGGTAACTAATCGAACATATTCGCAAAGACCGATTAAACATTTGGTGAAAAACGGGGTTTTTGAGAATTAGAATAAATGCTAACAAAATTCATATGTATTCGACCAAATCAACGAATCAACTTCTACCAAAAAAAGTTCGATTGCCGGATGATTTGTTAATCAATTGTTTTTAAAATAATTTGTTAATAACTTATTGGGATTATTATTATGCAAAATGAATGTTCTTAACACCTCCTACATGGTAAATTTTTTTCGATTTTCATTCCATTGAAAACTATTTGAAATTCTCTCCGAATCTCACTTTCGGCTGAGAATGTAACGATATACCCTCCGTAAAGTATGCCATCGAGTTACGAATAGTGGTTCCCGTTTTTTTTTTCTGTAAAAAAATTCCTTCCGCATTTTTCTCGAATAATTTCGAGTGAAAATTCAACCGAATAATTCGTTACAGAATTTTTAATGAAAAGTAGGATTTTTTTTTTCGTGGCGTCGGAATAATCCTCGTAAGAATAACCCGTAAAAAATCAATTAAGAAATTCCAAAGTATTCCAGTTTTGTTTCCTCATTTAGGAACCTTAGTTTTCGTCTGAAACAATTTTTTTATCGCAATTTTCGTATCAATGCTTTCAGAATATTCCACGATATCCCAAAATCATATTAAAGAAAAACTTTGAAAATTGTTAATTTTCATATCGATTCTTCATTAATTTCTTTTATTCACGAAGCTTCGTCTACGAGGAAATAAAAAATTACAAAAAAATGCTTTCTCACAGTAGAAGCTTTGTAGGTAAAAGAAATGAATGCGGAAGCAAAGAGAAAATTGACAATTTTCAAGGTTTTGAACGCTTGTGACTTGTAAAGTAGTCGGAGTCACGATAGAGTATATTTAGAGGCACTTGTTGTTTCTACGTTGTGTAAGTAAGGGTGATTAAACAGCCTTAATGTCGAAAAGGAGCTATCGAGTCTAATTTCACCGAGTCGAAGAAATAGTTGAAAAGCTACTTGTCCGTAATGGGGTAGCGGGAGCGCCACCACCGGTGATGACAAAATATAGCACTTGAAGCCGCCCAGCAGCGAAAAAAACGAGGCCACCATTATATTCTCACTTTTCTCGCGGAGACTCTTCGGCACGACGCTAAATGCTCTATCGCGAGAGTAACACGAGAATCTGAGAGGCGGGAAAAAAAAAAAAAAAAGTTTCTAAAACGACTTTAGTTGTATTCGGTTTGTTGCTTATTCGATTAATAGATCGACGCGCATTCGATTAAACGTTTTTCCTTCTGTTCCTTCCGTCTTGACTACTATCGATTATCTATTTTTGGATTAAACTTTGATAAACATTCTCGCAACTCCCCCGCGCGTTGGCCTTCGAGCTTTCTGCATCTCGGATTATCCGGCGTTTTCCAGCTGAATTGGAACGATAGATCCGTTCGAGCGCTTATCTTCGCAAGTTCTTTATTTAATACTCGAATTATCAACATATTGCAACAGCGTCTCTTTTAGTTGATTTAATTTTAACTTATATCGCGAAAGTCGTACACGACGGCTAGTCGCGAGCTCTGTGGCCAACGAAAACAAATCGATAGACTCCTTTTGTCATGCGGAGCGGAGAGAGCGTATATATAGTTACCCTCATGTTCCTCGATTACACAAATATATACGTTCTGAAATACGTTACATTTCTACACTTCGAGACAAGGAATCCAATATATATATTTGAGACTACCGACACCGTGAACGATTACGATGAAATTCTAACAAAGCCCTTCCAAACAACAAAAGACGATTATCGATTCGTACAAATGTTTTTTTTTTTCTTTATCTTTACCACGAAAATTTTCTCGCAACAAATCAGATATTTCTCTAACACTGTGCGTGAAACATGCAATAGTCCGACAACGATCTCCGTCACGGAGTTACGAGTTATTTAACTCAACTCACGCATTAATTATGCGCAATGCGTGTGAAAAAAAAATGAAACGATCGAAGCGATCGCAAGGGGATGATAAATTAGATTCTTTCCAAACAGACTTTCGTGTTCGTCGCTCCGGAGCTTTACGCTAATTTCCAACACTCGACGACTACTTAATATCAATTCGCTCACAGAACATTGAATAAAACACTCGGTTCTCGCTTTCGTTTACTTTTTTTTCTCCTCTCTCATGTTTTATTAATTGAATTAAAGCATTCGTCGCATTACTACCGTTTTGCTAAATTGAAACGAAAGTCGTGCAATTTTTTTTACCAATCAAATTCCGTTTAGTTCGTAAAATTCGAGGGTTTCATCTAAACGAATGAATTTTTGTGCGTAAGAATATTTTTTCATTTACAAGAATTAAATTACCTGAATAAAATCCTATTTATTCTTGTTGATAAAAATGTATTTTCATTATATGCCGGAATTTTTTTGGTAATCACTTTTCTTTCTTCGTTAATTTCAATCACGTCAAGTAACGTCCCGTCGTTTATCTGCCTTCTCGACAAATTAATTTTTTTTTATAATTTATCTTTAATTCGTCGCATATCCATATAGTCGAAAATTAATTGAAATGGATGAAAATTTCGTGTTTCATTTTTTTTGCGTGTCGGTCAGGTAAATTTTTCTTGTAGGTAAATATACACTCGTAACTCCGAGAATCTAATTTTTTGGGTGATGTTTTCTCTTTCTTCATGAATTTCAATGACATCGAGTTAAAAACTATTACAAGATATCCGAATTTTTATCTGTCGTCTTGACAAATCGATTTTTTTAAACGACTCTTCGTTAATTCCTCGCATAGCCATTGAGTTGAAAATGCATTAAAATTCATTGAAACGGATGAAATTTTTTATTTTTTTTTCGTGTCCGTCAGGTATACACGTCACGAGAGGGTCGACAACGTCGGACGTCGATTTGTGTCCAAAATACACTCGTAACTCCGAGAATCTAATTTTTTGGGTGATGTTTTCTCTTTCTTCGTGAATTTCAATGATATCGAGTTAAAAAGTATTACAAGATATCCGAATTTTTATCTTTCGTCTTGACAAATCAATTTTTTTAAACGACTCTTCGTTAATCCCTCGCATAGCCGTTGAGTTGAAATGCATTAAAATTCATTGAAACGGATGGAATTTTTTTTTTTTTTTCGTGTCCGTCAGGTATACGAACGTCACGAGTGGGTCGACAACGTCGGACGTCGATTCGCGTGAGCATCACGAGCGCGGGGGCCGAGGTACGGAACCACCGGGGGTTGTCGAGTGGATATGCAGCACCGGTAGTACCAGCATCGCCAGCATCACTTAGGAAAATTGCAGTCCGCCCCGCTGCTAGACGTACCGGGGAATCGTCGAGAGGCCTTTTTTTTTAGGGAAAGAACGAGAAAAGCGCGACACAAAATGTTCGAGGAAAATGAAGAAAACGTATAATGTCAATAAGAATAATCAGCCAAAGTTCGTGGGAAATTCATACATCTTAAAATAGTCGAATGACATTGTCGTGTAATAAATATAGAAAAAATAACTAAAACGTACCCGTACGTCAGAGATGCTGCGCGACTCCGTGAGACACGCGTGCAATCGAATATCTACGTATCTGTGGCACATATATATATATATATATACACAAACACGAACACACTAAAACGAAAGACGCCGTAACACAGCGTTGTGCAGTCGAGCCGAGAAGATATCGTTGCTAATATCGAATCGATAACCGACGTTCTGTTCTCTCCTCCCCCGCCTCCTTCTCTGTTCCGTTTCCGTTCTCTTATAACTTATAATGTAATTATTATTTGTTCATCAGTCAGATTGGTTATCGATGTTATACACAACTTTATTTTTTATCGGCAATTGGTCCATAGGACGACGAGAGTTCACGGGGATCCGGACACTGCGAACTTCCGGTTTCACGGAAGAATTAAAGCGATTTTTGATAACGTTTTCCTTTTTTTTTTTAATTTTTTTTATTAAAATCCCATTGAACGAAATAATAATAATTCACGGTCGTCGAGTGTCATGTTTTTTCGTTTGTTTACGAAGACGGACGGGCCAACGTGAGGCGGGCCGATGTTTGGCAACATAACGAAAACGTGGTAGATAAGCAGTGTGCGGGCTAAACGCAGCAACGGTAGCCGTCGAAGAGCCCAGCAGCAGCCGATAGTCGTTGCCGCCACAGCACGACTGGTTGGCCGGCCGGCCACCCGCGGAAACCACCTCGCTATCACTGTACCGCCCGCTCTATCCCTTCCTGCTTCGGCCTGTTCCACTACCATATATATTTATTTCGTCCTTCTCGCTTCAGCCGTCATGGTTCGTTGCTTCTTCCTCTCAAACCCCTCGGAAGCTCGTCTGTCTTGAACGCGCGCAGACTCCGCTGGCCTTCTATACCGTTGGCTAAACCCACCGACAAGCGCTTTCTCCATCTCGGTCACTACCCGGGCCGGTTTCCCTCACTACCAGAAAAGCCCCCGTCGGACACGCTATAGATAAGCGACGGGGTAAAGCGAAACAGTTCGTGATATACGCTCAACATAATTCGTTGCGAAAAATTCCCCTAAATATCTCGCGTTACCTTAAAATTGGTTGAAATTTTTTATTTTTTTTTTCTACCCGATCAATGAAAGTCTTTTCGTCTTTAATAGGGAGTATTTTGCGATCGAGCATTTTTTTTTTAATGAAAAATAAAGTTTATCGATGTTTAAAATTTTTTTAGATTTTCGTCTTGCCCCGTAGTTGTGTCCTCGTACGATCCCTAGCACTCTGCTTGCGAGTGCGCAAAGTTTGCCGTTCCTAGTCGACGCGCGCGCCTCCAACTTCGGGTTAAACGCCGTGTGCGCCGAGTAGAGAGAAAAGCTCCGTCGCCTCGGCGACCCCTACGGTCTCACCTCCTCTTTTCATCCTCTCTATAATATATCCACAGAGTCTGTGAGCCGCACATGCACACACGTAGGAATGTCAATATCGTCGGCAATGCTGCTGGTTAAGAACCCGAGGGTCAATCCTTATACACAGCACGTGCCGAAAGCTCTCGGCGCGTGTAGTTGTGTCGCATAGGTGTAGGTCGCGGACACTATGGCACGAACGTCGCGAGGATGAATCGGTTGAATGCTCGACGAGGATTATTCATGCGTGTCGCGCGATATCCTCCTAGGAAACCGTCGGGCCATAAGAGGCGCGTGTACAGGGAGACGATAAACGCTTAATACCATTTTACTATTCTCTGCTCAGATATCAAGACATTTTTCATTTCGATTCAACACCCGACCTCGTTGCCGCGCATATTCCTTTTCTATTCGCAAGCGGACTTAATAATTACCTCGATGAGTTGGCACGTTTTTTTTTTTTTGTTATTTTTTTTTATCTCTTTTTCTAGACAGCGCACGATGGATAGGGTGAATAACGATTAGAGACGAGGGTGGTCGACAAAAACATCGTCGACTAATTTTGTTATAATGGACACGAAACGCTTAACCCGTGTACTCATTTAAATCGAAAATATTTACCAGATCATTTCGCTCGCTGACAAAATACAATTTCCGGTTTAAGGAGTGTGTATCGTTGCATGTCAGCCGAATGTGAAATTCCGACCGAATTTCGAATGCTTCCGACGATGAATATTCATTTTTCATAATAATAATGGTAAAAAGGTGAACGAATTTTATGTAATAACCGAACTGTTTTTTGTTAGCAGAAATTGATTCGTTCATTTTTCTGAATACATATACATTTTTTTGGAATTTTTTTTTGTTTGTGTGACAAGTCGCGAATTTTTTATACGCCTTCGGAAAAATGCAACGCATTACACTCAAAAAGTTTCCGGGTAATTGATAGAAGATATTCGCAAATATCGATTGAACGGTTTTCGAAAAACGAAATTATCGAAAATTCGAAAGAATTCTAAAAACAAATTCATATGTATTTTGAAAAATGAACGACTTACCTTCTGACAAAAAAAGCCTTAGGTTACCGGATGATTCGCTAAACAATTTTTTTCAACTAATTTGTTAATATCTTTTCGGAATTATTATGCAAAATTAATGTTTTTAGCACCTTCTGTATGGTTGATTTTTTTTTTATTTTTATTCCATTGGGATGTATTCAAGATTTTCTATGATTCGCCCTTCTGGTTGACATGTAACAATACACCCTTTTTGATTACAAATAATGATATTGCATACTTCCAACAGAGTGACCTAATTCGCTCGATTTTTACTGCGGTTAGTTGGTGTACTGGGAAGTTGCTGTACGTCGGCGCGCGGAGTTGGGTTGAAAAAGCTTCTAGGATATCGCCGGAGGTTCTTTTTGGATATTACGAGCGCGTGAGTGATCGTCACGAGGAAAATTTTATTGGAAATTCGCCACGAGGGAAATAGTGATAATAGTTAGTTGATGCCGAAGTAGGCTTCACCGTTGTGGCTCGATATATCGACGCGTAATAATTCATAGCGTGTACACTATGAAAATATTGTGTAAGCCGCTTCATCTCTTTTTGTTTCCCAGTTTGCCTCACATCTTAATCGCCACTTTCCACTTGCTAGGCGTCACGCGCGTGATCCTCCCTACTGGGGACGGTCTGCTTGATTTAGGTGACTGATAACGACGAAGTCGCATATGCACTTTTAATTGAACGCTCAATTTTTTTTTTTTTTTTCAACTTTTTTTTTTCGTACCACGAAGGTTTTGACACGCGATAGACGTTGCCATTTCCCTTTTATCGATATTTATAACCGATCGTTAATATTTAATTAAATTTTCGGCCAGACGACGATAGTTATTAATACTTGACCCAATTATTTCGTAGTAATCGATAATCTCGTACAAATATCAAGTCCATTATACAGTAGTTTGGATCTTCTACCTTGTGATACCCTTTCATTAGTAATTCGTAATGAGTGTAAATTAGTCATTTATCGTCGATATTAGTAATGGTTAAAGTCGAACCCCCAATAATCACGAGTGTCGTAAGGACGCGATTTGTTGTAATATTCGTCATGTACCCAAATTTACTGATAGACCACTGTTTTACCATAGGAGAAGCCAATAATCAAAAGGGTTTACTCCGAAAGAAGTTGGACAAGTTTCAGTAGAAATTCCCCGATGAAGCAAGTAATTTTATCAGCCACCTCCAGACTTGCATCGCTACTGCGTCGGCAATAACGAACTCTCCTTTACCGGTGGCCATTAAAGTAATGGTCGGTTAGTTATTAAGTTATTGGGATACAGACTCAGCTGATAGCGCATCATCGTCTTCCCTATTTTTTCCAAAATAGTTGCTGTAACGACTAAAAGCAAATTAAGATTTTCTAACCACAACATAGCCACATGAAACCCGAATTTGCTTTTGTGATCGAAGGATCAATAATTTTGGGGAAAATAGGGAAAGGATATTGGTTACCGTGAGATCATTTCTCGCCAACCGTACCATCTGCGGTGCAGACTCAGTCGGTAACAAATTGCCTTCCGTATCTTTTCCGAAATGGTTGCCATGACGACCAAAATCAAATTAGATTTTTACAGTCGCTAGATAAAGAGGTATGAAAAACTGATTTGCTTTTAAACATCAGAGCGATTATTTCGGAGAAAATAGGAAAGGCGGGTTGTTACCATCGGAGCATCTCTCGTTGCTGTGCCACATGCCCTTAAAATCGGTCGCTTTATTTTACCAATAATTTCGAACGAATACAGTGCTGCTATCTGGATGACAGTAAACGAATTTTGTTCTTTTTGTTCAACTCTACCAACGGCCGTCGAAATCACAACTGACCTAAACGATAACGAGTAACGACGATTACGATGGTTTGTAAATCATTCATCAGGTATTTGGTGTACACGCTAATTACAGAGTGTGTGGAAAACTTAAGAAACACAGGACTAACCCCCTGTGGTTGTACCCCCTCCCCTAACTTTGGCTAACACGCGGCGGTCGCGTGTGAGGTTGGACTCGAGGTGATTCCCACGCGTTTAACACTCGAAAGGATTAACACTCCTCGACGGGCGGACAGACACAAAAGCCAATGTTCATTTCGGCGGCGGTGATAAAGCTCGGGGCTCCGCTCGGACTTAAGCAAATAGTAACATTAAATTGAATTGAGTAAATTATTATTATTATTATTATTATGATTATAGTATTATATTGTTTTAATGGACTCTGATATGATTTTTTAAAAAATTTATTGAATTGTTATTGGTAATCATTAAGTATGTGTAATTTAAAGGTTAAAAAAAAACAATATATATTCTGTTGAACCGATAGTATATCATTTTTATGTGTTAATTCTTTGTCGCATAACTTCTAATGTATATTTTTGTAAGAGGAGAAATCCGTTAAATAAATAAACAAATATTGCACTGGTGCGAATTAACGATTTCTCGGTCTCAAGAAGGGCGGGGAGGATGGTTTACAAATTGTTTAATTACAAACTCCTATACCTCGTTTACGAAAGGCAGAACGACGAATTAAAGGAAAAGTCTCCTCCCTCCATCAGCAATTACAATCCAAATTGCTGTTCGGCTTTCCGTGAGTTTCTCTCGGAAATCTCGCCAATTCGAAAAGTTTTATCTTTTTTTTTCACGAACGAATGAACGAACGAGGTTCGGCTGAAAGTTAGCGAAAACTCTCGCGTTTCTGTAACAGGATTTCAATATTCTATAGTTAACGTGTCCGGTGCATTAATTAACGCTCGAGTCGGCGAAGCCGAGTAAACTCGGAAGCTTTGCGCACTCTTTTGAAGTTTAATCTCTAATGGAACGGACAGGGAGGAGGGTGGTTAGAGACCGACGCAATTAGGCGAGGCTTATTCTCTGTTTGAATACCCGAGTGTGAGTCGAACGGTGCGGTGAAAAGAGGAGGGCACGTCTCTCTCTATGTCTGCTTTGCCTCCCCCCCCCCCCCCCCCCCCCTGTCTTCCTCCCGATGTTTCAACGCATTTTGGCCACGTGAACGCCACGCGCCGATCGTTACCTCGTCGCCACTGGCGATTGTTTCCCTTGAAAAATTATTACAAAACTCCCCCAAACGGTAAGAACCCGCTACATAATGTTACACGTGCTGCAGTCGTATCTACGTCGATAATTCTGAAAGCTTTTTTTTATTATTGTTATATCGGCAAACAACCCCTTCAGTTTTTTAAATAATTTTTTATAATTTCTTTCACTATAAATTGCAGTTTTTTATTTACGCAACAGCTTTTAAACAACTTTTTGCAATATGACGATAAATTTGGTAATTAAAAAAAAAAAAAAAAATTTTAATTTTAAGAATTTTTTGCAAATTGGCAGTCGGGTATTTTGATTTCCGATTCATGTACGACGGTTGGTGATGTTGTATTTCTAAGTACGTCATATTTACCACTGTTTTTTACACTGTAATATTCGTTAGTAGAAAGGGTCGTTAAAAGGTGGACACGCGGTCGGGAGACACGTGTCATGCTACGTTTTAGTTACTTGGTAAAGATTAAAAAAGAATATATAAGGGCCGCTATAGTTGGGTCTGAAATGGCGGAAAATCGCAGGAAATTGATTGCTTTTGTTTCGGTGATTCTCGTCGTGAATTAATAATCGGTGCTTTTCGAAAGCTCTATCGAAGTTTTAATGCAATTTCAACGATGAGGCGAAGAACGAGGGTGAAGATTCGAGAAGAACACTCCGAAAGTCCGAGGGGTATATGTACCAAACTACTGAGTAGAGTAGGGCGATGTTATGACAATTATAAGTTTTCCGTGGGTACATGAAACGGCACGTGCTATGGGTCTCCTGCCTCCAACGCCGTTCACTCGGCGCGATGGGCTTGCATCGCATATCGAGAAGGGCGACCCCGTGAGTACGCGTATGACGCGTGGCGTCGCGTGAGAACGGCTTCGCTCACACGCGTCACACGCACGCAACGCACACGCGTTCACGAATGATATTCGACTCTGTTGTATCGTCGATCTACTGTGCCACTCGACAAAACGAGATTTTTTTTTTCATTGCTAAATTTACTACGCCGGAAAATATTAAATTAATTTTTTTTACTTAATTTTTTGTTTCCTCGTAGAGGGAACTTTGTTTTCGTAAAAAAAAAAAAAAAATTTTTTATTTCGACATTTTCATGTCGACGTATTCAAAATATGATAAAGCATCAAAAAATTACAGTTATAAAAAATTTACGATGGTAAAAACATAAAAGAAAAAGAAAAAAAAAGTGGTATCAATGTGAAAATTTTCATTTTTTTGTATTTTTTATAACTCGCAATACATGAATAAATGAATGCATGACGCGTTCGATTGGTCACTTGAGCCATAATCATCGAACCAGAAAAGCATAATTCCCATGAATTATCGTACCACTGTAGATCTCTTCCCTTTTGCGTTATTGACTCGAGCGATATATACTTCTTTTGTGTATCAGTCTGCATACGATAATAAGATCAATCGGGTGGAATGGGTTCTATTTCCCCGATTTCATACTCGTGATATTTCATCGAGGAAAAAGCAATGCTCGTAATTCGCGAGGGCGTTAATGCAATTGGAATAATCATTTTCTCAGCGTTTCGGTGCACTCGGAGGTTGCATCCCATGGGACCGGGTTAGCACTTCTGCAATCGAGATCTGCGATGGGACACGATTCGGGAGAGTCGCACACGTTGTAACTTATTTTATATCAAATTTTCACTGATGCGAAAAAAATCAATATGTGTTCGAAATATTTAAATTTATTTGAAGATAAAGTGTGAATCTCAAATTTTTTTTTTTTTTTCGCATCGCGTTCGTAGGTCCAATTTTCTAAATCGCTCCCCCCGTCCCCATTCCCCTCCCCTATGAGTAGAATCGTCGGATACAATACACACAGCGTTGCCACTACTACCGACTACTATGAGCGCGCATACCACCCCCTCGCTGCTGGCTTTTGATAAGCGCGCGCGGGGGTGGGAGAAGTTATAAATGGGGGGTGCGCCAGACGTCCTGACAGCATTACAAGTCGAGACTTGGCGGGGTGCGCATCGACCACCAAGCGACTGCTACTACCCGCTTCTGTTATAACCACGAGAACCGAGACGGGTCGAGCGATAACGCGCAAGCGAAACCGACGGAGAAAGAAGAAAAGAGTCTACGGTTTGTGGCAAACAGCACGCAGTCGGCTACTACGTCGACGTTGACGGCGACGACGACCTCGAATCGATTTCCCACTACTCCGCGACCTCCTCGCGATTATTACAAACGAGTCTCACCCTCTTTATTATTCTCATTTTCGTTATTTTTCTCAGTCGGTCAGATAAACGTTACGCATCTAAACCCCCCGGGGGGTCATCGGGTGTATCGACGGATCATTTATCAATTACGGCGAAAATGTTCAAAGAGGTGCTGACTAAGTCGGGAAGGCGAATATTGAAGGTGAGCGGATTTGACTATTTTTAACGTCCTTTCTTATCGCGTCGTTTCATTTGAGTTATTGCCATTTATTGCGACACAATCATTTATACAAGTTGTTCAACTTTTCACTTTGAATTTATTGTTTTCTTAATGTTATCTGTTGTTCCTTTTACTATTAACTAATAGAAAAAGAATTTAAAAATAAAATAAAAAATTAAAACGTAATATATAAAATCCATTATTATTATTGTTTTTAGTAGTAATATGACTTTGGGGATTAATAGCATTTGCTTTGGTTGCGTTTTTTGTTTCAGGCAATAAAGAAATTATCGACGCGCAGTAGGGTGGTGAGAAAGTCGCAACAAATCTCGCATTACGAGATGAGTCCCGTGCGTACGAACAATTGGAGTGCCAGTTATCCCGATCCGGACTCTGTTTCGTTGTCATGGTCCATACCTTCGTTGGACACCAAAAGCGTCGACACTTATCTGACGTACGTGACTGAGGGTATCGATGAGTGCTCGTCGATGTGTTGTTACTGCAGAGAACACGACGAGAATCAGAGAAACGAGAATCGCGAGAACGAAATGATAATCTAACGAGAATTTTCCTACACTTTTTTTTCTACTCTTATCTATTAAAAAAAAAAAAAATAAAAAAAAATTGATATGTTCTGTACGTTACGCGATTGAGTATAGATTTTCTATCTTTTTTAAAGACAGGAAAAAACAGCATTCTTCGTAGACGGTAAAAAGCTCAATGAATTTCGTGAATATAGTTAATCAATTGTTGAACCTTAGGTTGCATCAAAGTTCGCAATTAGCTGGAGTAAATCAACTCCGATCGTAGTCTTCCTGTGTTTTCGTTTCTTTTCTTTTTTCTTTTTCTCGTAGAACAAGAAAAACTTATTATATCGCTTTCCGACATATCGCATCGCATTTATAAACGTTATTTATTCTTCTTACTCGTCAATATTAAAAAAAAAAAAACATATTTAAGGTTGAAATAACCGACTAGCAATATTAACATCGCGTCCAACGAAATAATTAAATCAACGTCGAGACCGGATCTTGTCCGATTATTTTATAGGCTATACCGGATCTTTGCTCAAACGCGCCTTCTTTCAAGAATTATTAAAAAACAAAAAAAAAAAAAACGAACAAAAAAAAAGAAAAAGAGGAATATTTCTATTGGGCATTTGTAAATAAAGAGCGTACGAATCAACTTTGTAGAAGGCAGAGATTTCTATGTGAATAGATTATTTATTCTGTAAGAATGTGTAATGTAAAGTTAAGGCTGTGAATTTGTAAGACGAGGATAAAAGCGAGAGCGGCAGAAATAAAAAAACCAACTGTATCGAAGATTGCGTTGGAAAGACAATTTTCTTTTTCGTTCATTTCTGTAGCGACTAAAAATAGTACATTGCGCTACAAAGGAGGGAAATGCGTGTTTTTCGCCGAATGCGAAGTTTGCTGCCCGAGCGAAGCGAGGGCTGAAATCACACGAGGTGAAAAAGCACTCCCTCCCGAGTCGCATTTTACACTTTTTTTCCGGTTACGTTAAAAAATTACCATATTTTTATGCCTGCAACGTTAGTAGAAAAACGCGATTTGTTTCCAATTTTTCCCGTTCGGAATTCTTTTCTTTCCGCGGAAATCAGTTTTCTGCCCGCAATTTTACTTTTTTGCCCGCGAAATTTACTTTTTTGCCCGCAAAATTTACTTTTTTGGCCGCAAAATTTACTTTTTTGGCCGCAAAATTTACTTTTTCGCCCGCAAACTTTACTTTTTTGCCCGCAAACTTACTTTTTTGCCCGCAAAATTTACTTTTTTGCCCGCAAACTTACTTTTTTGCCCGCAAAATTTACTTTTTTGCCCGCAAAATTTACTTTTTTGGCCGCAAAATTTACTTTTTCGCCCGCAAACTTTACTTTTTTGCCCGCAAACTTACTTTTTTGCCCGCAAAATTTACTTTTTTGCCCGCAAACTTACTTTTTTGCCCGCAAAATTTACTTTTTTGCCCGCAAACTTACTTTTTTGCCCGCAAAATTTACTTTTTTGCCCGCAAAATTTACTTTTTTGCCCGCAAACTTACTTTTTTGCCCGCAAATTTACTTTTTTCCCCCAATTTTACTTTTTGCCCGCAAATTTATTGTTTTCCCCTCTGGTAAAAAATTGGCAACTTTCCATCCGCGTTGCAGTCATGAAATATGGTTATTTTAGCGTAGTCGGGAAAAAAAAAATATTTTAAAGGTTTTTTGGGAGTTTAACGTGAAAGTCGGAAAGATCGAGAAATCGGAAGAACGAGACAAACATAAAGACAAATCGTTTCAATCGCAAAACTACAATAACGTTGCGCGCGCGCACGTGGGTTCCAGATATGTCGAATTTGCAAGGGGACGTTCCGTTGTCGCGGCGTAATCGACGTAATTGGAGTCCCGACTGTCGGCCGTCTGTTTGCCGGCGGGGCGTCCGCGGTTTTGCATTGCTTTCGACGACAAAATTAATCCCGATGGCGTAAACGTTTAGCAGACTAACTTGTCGAAGAACCAGTTATTTTTTTTCCGTTCTCTCACACCAAAAACCAGTCACGAGGTTCAAAGAATTGCAAAAAAATGCATGAAAAGAATATTAGCATGCGAAAGGCGAGAGAATAGGAGCCGCGTGACGGCGTTACCTAAATTACTCGAAAGGATAGTTTTTTCATTTTTTTTTATTTATTTTTTTTAACATACAATGCTAAAATCTCCGTCAGTTCCATAATACGGAAAGTAAAGCGAAGGGTGAAATAATTTAAAAAAAAAAAAACAATTTTTTTTTTTTTCGTATAGCAGCAATATGAAAATTTATTTTGTAAAAATTCGTATTGCAAAAATATGTTAACTTTCTTCACACGTATACTTTGATATGTCAATGGCACATTTCATTATTTTCAATATCAAAGTAATAAATCACATTATTTACACGAAATATATTTACACTGTACATAGAGAGACGGTAAAATAAATATTTATATATCTTGACGACATTATAAGGTACTTGTTTTTAATGACTATTATATCACTCGTGGATTATTCTCGTGCGTCGCTATCCAAGTTTTGTAGATTTGACGAGAAAAAAAAAACGGTAAAAAAAAGCGATTTTTTTTTCATGATTTTTGTTTAATCTCAGTACGCCAATTCGGCGCCCCAAGGTCTGTAGGGTTTGCCGTGTTGCTGTTGAGGATACTGTCCGGGATACTGACTCCAACCCAAGGCGCTACCACCGAGAAGGGGAGGCATACTTCCGCTACCGGAAGCCATGCCACCGGAGACGGTACTCGGTGGTTCATAGCTCGTTGCCGTCGACGACGAAGTCAATGAGGCCGACGAGCCAAGGGGTGGCAACGGTCCTCCGCCGCTCGGTGGATGTTCACGATGAAAACCCTGCAGGTGCGAGAGCAGTCGTTGCCTGAGGGGATCGCGTTCGTCCAATCCTTCCATAGACACGAGATAACGTCCAACTTCGGCGGCACATTCGCCCCAACCGACCGCGTGATAGTCCATCGCTAATTTAGTGCTATCGTAACCTTCGGGTCCTAAAAAAAGAAAAAAAAAAAAAAAAAAAACACCATAAGTTTTCGCTGATTAACAAACTTTAAATTTATCCGTTAATCCATATAAAATCGAAAAATCGGGGAGTATTTTATGTATAAGAGACGATGTTGCATTTCATCGGCGATGATGCGTGTGCGCGACTACAGCTCGTCTTTGTCATCAGTGTTTTCCGCACGGTGAGGCGTATAGTACGGGAACGGGACAGGTAGCGTGGGAACCGTTTAGACCCCCGTAAACCGCGGCTTCCTATGTGTACCCCGTATATATATATATATATCTATAGCTCCCATAATATTATGCGATTTCACCCCACTGCGGGTACTTCCCCCCGTTTATACACCATGCAACGGCGCACAGTATATATATATATATAAATTACGCAAGTCCCACCACCCCGAGAGAATTAGAGGGATCAGCTTCGCCCGCTGATTAAATTATATCCCGTCTATCAACTCTATCTGTTTTTCATTACTCTCGAATATTCTCCGGTGGAAATTAAATATATAGTGATATATATACAAAACATCGAACTTTCGAGTAAAAATAGTAAAAAATCATACGATAAAAAAAAGCTTTCTTTACCGATCTTTAAGGGTTTCATGCATAAACCGCCGAATAAGTTTCAATATTATGTATGAAATGTGAAAAAATGTTTGCAACATCACAAAAAATTTCGTAATTCTAATCTATTTACTTTTTTTTAAATTTAAGACCGTTTCGGAAATTTAGAAGTTGAGATATTCTCATTTCCGGTTATTGTACGATGCATCTGAAGTTTTAATTTCCGGGTACATTAAATTTACCATTATTTGTATGTGTTGTATGTATGCGGATGTATAGATTTATTTTTATCGCGATTATATCGATTATAAAAGAAAAAATGTTTAGGTATTCTTAGTGACGCTTGGGAAATAAAATTCGTATTTTTAAGGGAAAGAGTTTAAATCAGTTTTAGTGAAAACGAAGGTCATCTCTGTTTCTATACAGACACATCTGTAGAAGAATTGCTGAAGTAATATCGTAGCTGGTTTCCCACAGAGTTCCACATCTGCCCCACGGCAGATCTCTCTAGCCATCGCCTCTCTCCCTCGGTTACGAGGGGTGCCTACAAGTTTTCGATTCGTCTCTCTCCCTTTCACCCTCGTGATATTCACGAACTCGCGTTGCCCTGCTTTCTCACTCGTTTTAGCTACAAACACTCCCTCTGCCAATCCGACGTCAATCGTGGGAACGCTACTCGGAAGAGTTGTTGACTTCCTGTGCGCTTCCCACAGGATCTCAGCCCCGGGGTCCAGCACCTGCTCCACCATCCCGCTTAGCGGGACTTGTATCACGCGTGTGTGTATGTGTACGCGACAAAACGAGGCCCAGAAAACGGCATTGGTGTGAGAAAAACTAAAATACCGTAATACCTGCGCGGCGGAAGAACGGAGTTCGGTTCATAGAAGAATCTTTTCCTTTTCTTTTTTAATAAAATACATTTTCTTCGAGTTCAATTGTAAAGCGAAGCTTTGACATGATAAAAATAACGCAAAGCGAATACCAACGGAGATAGCGTGGTTTACGCTGGCAACAGATGGCTATTCGGTTATTAAGTTACAGTTAGTTAGCTTCGCCGTCCCACCCTTGTGGTCAACAGGTGTCTTCCGGCCTTCCGCGCGACTTCTAGCGGCGCGCGAGACTGGAGATGAACGAAAATAATGGTAGTGGAAAATTCTTTTTCTTTTCTAACTATCGATCGGAGGTCCATTCGTATTTTGTTTTAACGAGTTATGGGGAATAATTTTACTAAAAATTGAAGAATTTTTCGAGTTGGAAATACGCACAATACAGAGAACTCGAACTGAAAGGGTTGCGGTTCTCGCAGGAACCGTTACGAAAATCTTTTATCTTTTTCACGGAGCGGAAGGAATAAAAAAAAATTCATGAAAAAAATTGTGTTTTTTTTTTTTTTTTTTACCGGAATACGAAACTCACCTTTGTTGCGAAGAGTGCGTAGATGTTCGACGGTGAGTTGAAGGATTTCCGCTTTCTCGAGTTTTCCACTGTGAGGATCTCTCGCTGCGGCGGGTACCAATCTTCGAAGTTCTCCGAGGGATGCGTTGATTCGATCGCGTCGTTTCTTCTCTATCATACCTCTTCGACGTTTTCTCGATGCATGTTGACACGAATCGCCACCCGGTGAATTGCATCTGTTTCCGATAGAAAAAAAAAAACAAGAAAATGCATTAATCAGCAATGAATTTGTAATTAAATTAATACAACGATTCAACGACAAAACAATGGTTACGAATGAGCTGTTGGGCGCGTTACTCATTGCTGGTTATTTATTCCTTTGCTTAGCGTGTTCACGAACGAAATTTAGTCGCGAAGGGGTTGAAACAGAAAAATTACAATAGCGGACTTAATCAAGTTCAGTGATTGTGACGACGCGTGTAAAACCTCGAGGCAACATATGCGTTAACCTCCGGAGAACCCGACTCCCGACTATCGACTATCGGACCCGGAGTTGATGAATATTCACCGTTGTTAATAAGCCAAAGCCATAACAACAACTAGTAAACTTTCAGAGTCCCGCAACATTATTCCGAATTAACGTCTGCGCCGATCGTATCGCATTTCCAAAAATCTCTTTTTTCTGAATGTCTGCCTTCGCGTTGTTTGCGTTAATTTTCATAATAATAAGGTAAATTCGTTAGAATTTTCATTGAGAATTAAGATGATTAGAACGATTGAAAGAAATTTGCAAAAATGCAGTGACGCCTGAGGAATACGCGCCGACTAACACCATAATAATCTAAATCAGTTTAATAAACGGATAAAATCACAGAAATAATACTGATGAAAAGCTCGTTGCTCATTCATAATACTTGTTATTCGTTATTGTACTACGATATACGTTTTTGTTATATGTGTCTTATAGATAAATAGGGTAAAAGTACCATTAGTGGCAACTGTGCCGTTTGTGGCCATTTTTAATGTTATTTACTTCAAATCTTCGTTGTTCGCTAATCTTGTGTTAAAAGTTCGGAACTTTCGATATAAGTTCGCAGGATGATCAACTCTTTTTTTTTTTTTAATTCGATTATTATATTTTTTCCTCGACAACCTTAAAATTGCCATATTCTATCTCTGGAACGCGGGGTGGAAAGTTGCTGATTCTTGATCAGCGGGAAGAAAACTGCTGCAAGGGGAGGAAAAGTATAGCAGCGGAAAGAAAAGTGCTGTAGCAAAAGAAGAAGTGTTGCAGCGGGAGGAAAACGTATAGCAGCGGGCAGAAAAATAGCCGACAAGCCGTTGCGTCGTTGCAGGCATAAAAATATGGTAATTTTTAGCATAGTCGGGAAAAAAATAGCGTACGTTACTCGAGAGGGAGCGTAATTTTCACCTCGTGTGGTTGTTACCCTCGCTTCGCTCGGGCAGCAATCTTCACACTCGGTAAAAATCACGCACTTCCCTCCTTTGTAGCATAATATACTATTGTTTCAGTCCTTCGAATATGGTGGTTACAATAGAAACAAAAGCGGCCAAAAACGGTACACTTTTACGCTACACTATTAAAAAAAATATTAAATTTAATATACTGCTACTGGAAGTTTTTATGCATAAACTGGTAGATTACATTTAATATTTAGCAGTAATAAAAAATGTATTTACTTTTACAGTGTAATTGTAGTAAATTATTGAATTTGAAGTCTTTTTATATTAAAATTAAAGTAAATTATCAAAAGTAAAGTATTTTTTTTATACAATTGTTAATATACCGTACATTATGTTCGCATCATAACTGTACCTTAAATTTAATGTACCAGTTTATGCAAAACAACTCCGAGTACCAATAAATGAAATTTCCAGCAATTTTTTCTCGCAGCGTATGTACCAAAATTGTTAATAAACAGATTTACAACTTGAAAAAAAATACTTACGGTTCTTTGCCGCTTTCCTCGGAGAATACATCGTCGCAATCAGAGTCGCTCATTGCTCTTTTGAGGTTTCTCTGCGCTTGTTGACTTTGTTGCTGATTCTCGCGCGTTCTCAACTCAGCACCGTCGATCTTCAATTCCGGAAGTTCGTGGCTCGGTCTGAGTTCCGTTAGATCCGGTCTCATCACCGACATGTCTTGTTGATGCGTGAGTTCCGGATGTTGTTGTTGTTGCTGCTGCTGCTGCTGTCTCGCGTTCATTTCGCTTCTAAGCATCTCGGAATGTCTCACTTCCGGTCTTTGCATATCGATTTGATGAACCCGAAGATCGGTACGTTGCATATCATGTCGAAGTTCGACAATGGCACCGCCACCGGAGTGTCTCAAGTCGGCACCGCGCATGTCATGGTGATGACGCATATCGGGATGCTGCGGTCCGGACTGATAAGAAGGATGATGCGGCGGTCCCGGTGGCGGCGGTGGAGGCGGATAGCCCCAGTGATGCGACGTCGCTGGACCGGACAAAGAGGAAATATGTCCGCTACCACCGACACTACCGTGTGTTATCTCTGACGAAAGTAACGTACTGTTCTCATCGCTTCTCGCTACGACAACGCGCCACATTTTTCCAATATCTTCTTCAAACTTAGAACTATCCTACCGAACACAAGACACTTCGGATTTATTGACGAACTCTTTTCACCGTTTTTAATTTAAAAAACAAAGCTTCTTGGAAGTAAAAAAAAAAATGATTGTCGATGGACGTTGGGCAGTTCCGGTTCGATCGAGCGGAAGAGACGACGCGATCGACGCCTCACGTGTCGGTCACGAGTCTCCGAAATTGTGCCCCGCGACAGTGCGTTTACGCGTTTTGCGAACTCCAAAGATTCGGCTGATGCGCACACGGGGTGGGGGAGGGGGGGATATATCCTGAGTCGCGCTCGATGCGTGTGCTCCGGTCGCGTGGCGGCGAACGTATGTCGTGTGCGGGAGGACGAGGACGACACACGACCTACCCGTCGTACAATCCGTTGTGGAGGGAGAAGCCTCGCCACGTGGTGGTTGTGGTGGGGAAAATATGAGAACACACGTATTCTCGATCCTTGTTCGATACATTGGCCGCAGGCTATTCAAGGGGTACCAGCGGTGGGGCCCCCCAAGAATGGAGTGCACACTTTGGGATTCGAGTTCGAACCCCCGACGTGGAGAGGGGATCGAGGGCGCCGAGACGATTCCGTGGGAACGCGCTATATACTATATATTCTTCGGGGATTAGTGCACTCGATAAAAAACAAAAAGATTATAGTAATAGTAGTAATTTTTATTTCCAAGGTATGACATCAATGGCCTTTCACGAGAATCCCTTAAACTAACTTAAGTATAATTTTAGTTGAAAAATATGAATTAATAATTAAAGTGGCGTGCAATACGAAACAATAACAAACATTATACAAACCTTTGTTGGTAACAAATTGGAAAAAAAGAAAAAAAAAGAGAGGTATCGTAAAAATCTGATGGTATACGCTGGTAAAGCCAAAAACATAAAAATACATCTGTTTCATTTAATTCAAATTTTCATCAGTATAAAATGTTACCTAATTTCGGATGATTCATTCCAAAGAATTTTGAATAATAATCTATTCGATTAATCAATTATGTAAACTGAGGAAAAAAATCGGTTGAATCGATTAAATCGGCGTTTCGAGTGGCGAAAGAAATATTTCGCTCATTGAAAGAAATGCTTAAGTTAGTTTCACTAACCGTTAGTTAAGTTGACTATTTCATTTTTACTATGAAAATTATTTTGTTTAAGTAATCGAATATTCGTTTCGTCGATCGCAAGTGCCGATTTAACCGATTTTTCTTTCTTTGTAAATATCAGTTGTTTAACGGGGGATGAATTTTGTCCACGTGGCTGAATCGGAAAATATTCATAAGACATACGAAGATCGTTGATAAAAACACCCGGAAAGAATCTATGTACGTCGCGATCCCACCGATTGATACGTATGCTTATAGATATACGGTACCATTAAATCGGCCGCGAACCACCATAGTTTCCACCCTCGCGCTTGTCCCGCTTTCACTTTATAACATCGCTGTGTCCTGTGCGCTCGTTTCTCTGTAATACTCACTTTAGGCTCGTTATATACTATATAGTACAGCACGATGGCCCAGTGCGGCGATAGCTCGAGGATGGAAGCCTCGAGAGTGAAAGCGGCGACGGGGGAACAGCGCGAGGTCGATCGTTCGACGGGGGGGTTGACCGTAGTACAACGTATATAATCGCTTCGTGGGGGTGGTGTACAATAAAGTTCACACAGGAATCGGCCGTCGCACGCGCTCACACGATTATCGATATATACCCGCGTGAGCCTGGGAACTGCGTCCTTCACTACCTCGCTGACTAATCGAATTGTTAACTTTTCAGCGCTGATTAACCGCTCGAGATCACAAAATCGATCGATTTTATTCATTTTCTCGACAGATTTTTCCCATCGTCATATCAACGATCTTATTTCAAAAAAATTATATTCGTAATATATTATCGCGATTAAAAAATAATCGAAGAGACAATAACCAATATATAGACATTTAAAGAAAAATGTATAAACGGGTCGCGTAAATGTTTTTCTTCAAATATATCGCGTAGTCGGGAGATGAGAGATGCACACGTCGGACACACGTCCGGACCACACGGGCATCAAAGACATCAAGAGGAAAAAAAAAAAAAAATAGATCGCGTGGCCTGCGCAATTTTTTTTTTTTTTCTTTATGCATTCTTCGTGGCATTGCGTATTGTATATATCTCGCAATTGGCCGGCAATTCGATGTGTGTGTGTGTCTCTTGATCTCTTGAATCGGAATCTCGATCGGCGACCCCTCAAAAATATACTTTTCGTAACGCCGAGAGTAGGGGAAACGAAGGTTATTATGCAATTCCTTCCGGTGTTTCTGATCGTTGGTCTCTCCTTATTCATGGTATCTGTTGAGATCTCTCGCCTTTGCCTACGTGTTTTGTGGTGTCGGCGCGAAGAGTCGGCCGTCTCACAGTCGGGGTCGCACGTTCCCACAGGTACCCCCCCAGGAGTAACAGCTTACCCCCGGCAGCCAACAGAAGGGCGACTAACCCCTCGTGTACTTGTATTCAAAGACGAAGAAAACGAAACGTGGAATGGCTGTATGGTATCCCAATACACTGCAACCCGGCAATCATAAGACCCGTGACTAGGACTCCGTTCGGCATCTGCACGCACACGTTTTTTTTTTTTTTTTTTTTTTTTTTTTTTTTTCGAACAATGAGAAAGGTTTTTGCAACCCATGGGTATTAAGGCATTGAGGCACCTGAGACACGTGGACGTATCCCCGCGCGGAAATAGAACCCCTGTGCAGAGAGAGCTTTATAGCGGAGGGAATTATTCATCAAAACGAGATACATATTATCGCGAAGAATTTGAAAAAAAAAAAAAAAATTACTCGAAAATAAGGGACCTATCGGCGCTTAAAGGGGGAAAGGGAGCAATTATTTTTTTTAATTTATCGTAATAACATAAATATATTATTCGGTTGACAATTTTATTTTTTCTTCGATACATCGATGAAGAAATGCGCAGGGAAATATTCATCAAAACGAAATACATATTATCGCGAAGAATTTGAAAAAAAAAAAAAAAAAAAATTTAATTGAAAATAAGGGACCTATCGGCGCTTAAAGGAGGAAAGGGAACAATTAAATTTTTTAATTTTTCGTAATAACATAAATATGTTATTCGGTTGACAATTTTATTTTTTCTTCGATACATCGATGAAGATACGCGAGAAACAGGGATTGTGCGACTGACGAAAGCTTTAGTACCAAAACGTACTCGAGATTCAACCGAAAGTCGTATAGTAAAACGCATATATTGTCCGCTTAATGGGTAACAACGTCGCTCGACAGGAAAGACGCGGCGCTAAGCCATCCGACATCGTACTTCCGTTATGCACGCGACTTCTGCACGTGAAGTCGCGTGGCATTGCAAGAGCAACGTGTGCAACCGTAACCACTTTCTCGAATCGCGTTAATGTCGCGCCGCGCGCGCCGGGGATGCCCCCATTCGTCGAGGAAATAACGCGACCGTGAAGGGTTAGTCGCGTTACGTTCAATCGGCACTTCCGGAAACTGCAAGCGATTCCGGAAGGTCGAATAAGTGCATTAATAAAAATAATGCTTTATGGGTGCAATAAAAAAATGTTGCGAAACAATTTAAAAAAAAAAAAAAAATTAAATCTAAAAATCGTATTTAAAAAAATAATAATAAAAGTAAATCCGATTTTATCTTTCGACATCGAAAACGCGCACATTTAAAAAAAATTGTCGTTGTTAGACAAACTTGGGTAATTAGACGCTCTTAAAAAAAAAAAGGAAAAAAAAAACCCTTAAGAAGATTATAGACGAAACGCTTCGAATAATATGAAATATTTATTCATAATCCTGTTTCGATTATCGAATATGAATTCGTGTGGTCAGCGAGGCGTTTGCCGGTCCATCTTCTGGACAAACAAAGTGTCCTCGTTATATCGCGGTGTATTTCTACGTTAGTATTGGACAGCATGCGCAAAGCAAACACGCATACATTAACCGCGCATGTTATTCACAAAGTTGTTCAATACTACTGGTGCGGCACGGGGTTGCGTAGTTAACGCGTGAGCGCTATAGCAGGCTTCGCGAAAAGCGTCTCGTATTTCTTACAAAAACATTTGGCTTCGATGGGGACCGCAGCCGCGAAGCGGTCACTCAATCGCTTCGAACATCGTTCGACCGATTGATTGGCCACCGGTCACTCCCCCGTACCGAAAGCGCTTGACCCCTATCGACAGTTGGTGGGACACCAAACCCTCCACCCGCCCCGTAATAATTGGCCTATTGTCCGACCGTTCTGGACATTTACCACTCGTGTACCAAGGCACTTGCGTACTTTACGATTTGTTGCTGCGCACGGGCCGATGCTTCGACAATCAAAAATATGAATTTATCACCGATTATATTACTATCGATACGCGTATAATATGATACGCTATATTTCGTCGTGACTCGACGATGATCTTGTTTGCAATCGTAAATCGTACAAAGTGTTATGAAAATGCCCATTGGTCAGTCACGGGGGGAGGATAACGTGAGTTACGAGAACGAATATGCCACTTATATCGATACATATTATATTTTACTTGGAAAAGACGATTCTCAAACAATCTCCGAATTGACGAAAGAATTTAAAAAAAAAGTTTTTTTTTACCTCTTTGTCACGCGGCATTCCGCACGTAACGCTATCACAATTGTAGTTTTTTCACGACCATCCATTTGGAATTTGATTATTCATCACTTACCACGTGTCTTCGGAAAAGAACCGATGAGCAGCCATCTTGTTTCACTTTTTGTCGAGAATTTTAACATACGCGACGACACTGTTTATTTATTGCGATGACTATGACGAATAAGTTATTATTACTGTTTTTTTATTATACTCTTCGTGAAGCGCGACGTCGTACAAAGATCTACCTGTCACGGTTGCGAACGTTCAACTGATGCAAAAGCATCTCCCTCTCCTCTTTCAGTGGGTGCAGACATCTTGAGAGGGCACGTACCAACCGTCAAAAACTCACTGTCAACTTGAGTACTTACGCGGTACGCGTCCGCCGCGTTGGGACGTTAACGTTGCGCCGGTAAGCAACGTTTTACGCGAATTCAATTTGTAGCACGAACCGTTTTCTTCACGACTCAATGTGCGCGTAAACCTCAGAGAGGTAATGAAAACTTGTCAAAAACTGTGATAATAACATTAGTTACGGAAAATTCTCAAATTATCGTAAATTTTTTTCCCATCGCGAAATAACCTCCAATCTATGACAGGCAGTCGTTTCTTAACATAAATCCCCATTGATTCAAAGTTTCAATCACATTAACGAACATATCCGTGTCATTGCAAAAAAAAAGAAGCATTTTTTAAAATTGCGTTTGTCATCCGTTCGTCGTTGATCAATTTCATATAGTTCGCGATGTATAAACGAAGAGTGTACAGTTTTCGGGCGCAGTGACACGGTGTCGACGAATACAGAGTGCACGTTGCAAGAGTGAACGAACAGAATGGAAGGCCCATTGTCCACTTCGGAATCCTTGTCTTCCAATTAGTGATTGTACGACGCGTCGACCAGTTCCCCGGATACTTGATTCTTTCCGAATTCGTCGAGTCACCGGCCGGAGATGAAACTTCGCCAACCGACCATCTGTGAGTGCGCGCCGATTCATCGCAATTTAATTGTCAAAACTCGTAACGCGTAGTAACATTACGAGCCCCAAGTAAGCGACAAATCTTTTCACCTTTTTTCGTGCGGTACAGCAAAAAAAAAACGAAAATTACAAGACAACGGAAACCGGAAGTAAAGAGGCGTTTTTTTTAAATATTTCGTTTATTAAATAATTCGTTATATCGTCGATCATGGGTTCCATAACACATGAGAAAACAATTTACTCGGAAAAACGTCAATCGATTCCCCTAAAAATTTTTTTTACAGCAATTTAAGGTTTTTTTCTTTTTTTTTTCGATGGCCATCTCCAATATTCCCACAATAAATTTTTTTTCTTTTCGATAAAAAAAAGTCGATTGCTCTTCGAGGACCGGACGAACGGCGATTCGCAAAAAAAAAAAAAAGTCCCGTCGTACAATACTTTAAATCTATTTTACCCTGGGAATCGTGCAGACCCTTGAATCGCGTATTCTCTCTATTTGATTTCCTCCCCCCGTTTAAAATCCAGTGGCCCCAATCGTCACAGCGATTCGGCACGGTTAGAAGTTGATTCGGCGAGGCGGTGGTACAGGCTTCTTGCTGCAAGTGAACAGCAACCATTATATATGAAAGTTGGGTTGCCGCACTTGCATATCGCGAGAGATCCGGCCCCCCCACCCCCCGCGTCCGTCTATCTTTTGTGAGGAATTTTTTTAGGCGTGATTTTAATGAGTGACGTCTGTCAGAAATGTTTGACAGACCGTAACACACTTGAAAGTTGAACTCAATGCACGTAATTTTTGAGGGTCAATCAAAACGAAAAATTCATTAATTTCATTCGTATAAAATTTGAATGTCTTTATGTTTGATTAAAAAA
Organism: Buathra laborator; assembly: GCA_934046635.1. Taxonomy (NCBI): domain Eukaryota; kingdom Metazoa; phylum Arthropoda; class Insecta; order Hymenoptera; family Ichneumonidae; genus Buathra; species Buathra laborator. The sequence goes on along the minus strand of OW203895.1, from coordinate 16,566,561 downwards.
TAATGTTTTTTTTTCATAATTTTTTCTTTAATTGAAAAATGCATTAATAATATTCGTAAACAAATTTAATATCTTCGATCGATAAAAAAAAAAATATCTGATTTTCATACTTTTTTCATTAAATTTGACTTTTGTAACATCGAATGAAAATTCGATGTTGAAAATTTTGCAATTTCCTTGCAATGACCTTTGGCACCGAAACCGTTGCACATTGCGGGCTTTTTCGTTAGAAAGTATACCATAAGTTGGAACGGGTTCTCGCCTCGCGCGGTCGATATGACGGATGCGCAAGCCAATTTCGTTGCGGCACATCGAGAGAGAGAGCTATCGATCACGCGTTGAAATTTTACATCATACGCGCGTGTGTGCGGAGACTGACGGGGTAGTACACCGCTTGCTATACATGATCGATTACTTTCCAATCGTGAAAAGTCATTGTCGTGTGATAAAAGGGCGCGCTTATGTTGCTGGTACGTACCGAGGTCCATCGAGACCGCGTGTCTCAATTTTCCTTCGATTGTCATTATTGTTCGTTCGTGTATCGATCCTATTAAAATATTTTTCCGCGTACCCCACTCCTATGTACTCGCGGGGAGATGAACATTTTGTCGACAAACTCGGACACTCGGCTTTTCGAAAGTTCAAAGTTCAACCAGTTTGTTGAGCTCCGTATTGATCCCCTTCGGGTGCTTCTCGCCCCAGATATTATATTAATTATGACGATCGACGTTATCCGTTGAGTTTCCCCCGAGGATTTTCAGAGAAAAAATGCTTTGTACACCAGTGCGCAGTGGCTCCACCGCTTGATCGGCAATAAAACGTCGAAAAAACGTAATCAATATATACATTGTTCTGTAAAAAGAAAAAAAAAAGATCGAAACTCTAGCGATTGACAATAATATGTTAATAAAATTGAGTTACAATAAAATACTCGCGGTTTTCTGCGACCGCAATATTTTTCGTTTTATTATTGTTATGTTTCGTATTAGTAAGAAATATTACAAAAATAACTATCGTAATATATAAAAACATTAGGAGGAAAATTGCTTTTATTACTTCGAAAGATAATGATGAAATTTTTTGTATGATTTGCTATTAGTCGATAACTCCGAATATCCATATTATCAACGGTAAGTTAATTTCGGTGTTCGGCGTCCTTTCGAGATACCAGAGCTGTCGCTCGTACCCTCGTAGCGGCAACAAAGCGCGGAGCGCGTGTTCACGTGAAAACTAACCTCAAAAAACTCCATCGACGTAAAGTGCTCCCGAAACGTGTGAATAAAATAATAATATAATATCGTAATATGTTTTCATTTTCGAGACGATAATAAATTAAAATGTCGAGCGCGATTGACGATACCATAAAACACAAGTCTCACAGAGAGCGAAATGCGGGACGCAAAGCCGAGAAGAAAAAGGCGAAGAATGAGCACAATCAGGTAAATACGTAAAAAAAACATATATAATTCGATTATATATTATTTTTCTACAATACATATATTTATTTCATCCGTATTATTTTTATTATTTAAAAAAAAAACAAAATATATGCGTATTACGTATTTACGTGTTTTCGTTTATATTTTTTAAAAAATCGATAAAAACGCATTCTGATAATTATTATCGTTATTTTGCATCGAAGATTTTGACGGACAAACAGAAGAATCCAAAAGCCTTTACCTTCAATTCGGCGATAAGAGCGGAGCGAAGATTCAGACGAAAACAGGATATCGATACAAAACGGCAGCATATACCCCTCGTGGATAGAACGCCTTTGGAACCTCCGCCGGTACTTGTTGCGGTTGTCGGTCCGCCAAAAGTTGGAAAATCGTTGCTTATACAATGCCTAATAAAGAGTTACGCCAGACAACCGCTATCCAACATTTTGGGACCCGTTACGGTTGTCTCCGGCAAAAAGCGTCGAATAACGTTTATGGAATGCAACAACGACGTGAACAGTATGATTGACATTGCAAAAGTCGCGGATCTCGTTCTCCTTCTCGTCGATGCATCGTTTGGCTTTGAAATGGAGATATTTGAATTTCTGAATATTTGCCAAGTGCACGGAATGCCGCGGATAATGGGGGTACTGACGCATCTCGATTTACTGCCGAATGCAAAGCAATTGAGAAAAACGAAGAAAACGCTGAAACAACGTTTCTGGACGGAAGTGTACGCGGGAGCAAAATTGTTCTATTTGTCGGGACAGATGCACGACGAGTATTTGCGAACGGAGGTAAAGAATTTGGCGCGTTTTATATCGGTAATGAAATTTCGTCCGTTAGCGTGGAGAACAACGCATCCGTATATGTTGGCGGACAGAGTCGAGGACCTCACGCCGCCGGAGGCGATAAGACAAAATCCGAAAATCGATCGTACGATAAGTCTCTACGGTTACATTCGCGGAGTACCGCTTAACAAGGAAAGTTCGATTCACATACCTGGTTGCGGGGATTTACGGATAAAGGACGTTAGCTTTTTGCCCGATCCTTGTCCGCTTCCCGAGCAGATAAAAAAACGCGCCCTCGTTGAAAAGGAGCGCTTGATTTACGCACCGTTTTCCGGCGTCGGCGGTATCGTCTACGATAAGGACGCCGTGTACGTTGAACTCGGCGGCAGTCACTCACACAAGGAAGAGGACACCGGACTCATCGGCAATCTCATCGACACGCAGGAAACTCTCGACAACAAATTGCAACAGAGTGAACTTCAATTGTTCAGCAACACGGCGCCGATAAAGTCGCTCGATGTCGATGAAAATTTTGCCTCCGGTTTCGTTGAGGAAACGGTCATCGACAATGGAAGAGTCAGGAGAAAAGTTGTTTTCAACGAAACTTCCGGTGGGGAGAAAGGCGAGGAAGACGGCGAAGATGAAGACGACGACGATGCTGATGACGAAGACGACGACGTCAATGGTGATAACGACGATGACGATGACGAAGTCGAAGACACGGAAGAAAAAATTGGGAGCAAACGAAAGATCGTTCAACGAGCCGAGAATTCGAGTCCCAAGAAGCAAAAAACGGATGACTGCGATTTTGATGAAGAACTCGCGAAACTTCGAGCCGAAACGAGAGATGAGGCCATTGAAGATCGGAAAGAGGAAGCAACGGTCTATCGATCTTTGACGAAAAGTTCGGATCTACGCGTGAAAGAGAAGATAACCGAGGCGCTGAGTATGTTGGAAAATCGAGGGGAAAAGAGCCGAGAAAAGGACGAGTCCGACAGTGATATCAGCGACAACGAGAGCTTCGATGAGTTGAGCGACAACGACATTCAAGATAATCCCGAAAAATCTGAAAACAACGACGTTGAAGATAATCTCGAAAAATCTGAAAACAACGAAAATTCGGAGCTCGACGCGGAAGAGGACGAAGGAGATTTAACATGGAAGACGAATCTATCGTCGAAAGCCAAAGAGGCATTCGCGAATCGTCAGCAAAACAACGTGAATCTAATGAAACTCGTTTACGGCGCCGTAGAATCGAGAAAAGAAGAAAAATCGGAAAACAACGATGAAGAAAAGAACGACGACATCGGTGGTATATTTCGCGTTGTCACCGAGCAACAGCGTCAAAAGATCGAAGAGCGCGAATTGAAAAATCAAGAAGAATCCGTATTTTTCACGAAGGATTCGCCGCGCAATTGGTTAGCAGAAGACAACAGAGTGCTGATAACGAATCGTTTCGTAACGGGAAAGTGGAAAGAATCCGAAGACGCGGAAGAACTACTGAAACTCGACGACATTAACGAGGACGACGACGAGGAGATTTACGGCGATTTCGAGGATATGGAAAGCGGCGTGAAGCACAAAGCCGTACAGAAAGCACCGAAGGAATTGACTACCGACGAGAACGACGAGAGAAAAAAACTCGTTGAGAAAAAACGCAAATTGAAGGAACAATTCGACTCGGAATACGACAACAACGAGACGAAGAGTTACTACGACGAGTTGAAACAGGAAGTCGAAAAACAGGCGCAACTCAACAAATCTGAATTTGAGGCTCTCGACGATGAAACGAGAGTACAATTGGAAGGTTTCCGTCCGGGAATGTACGTTCGCGTCGAGATAGACTCGGTACCGTGCGAATTAATAACGAATCTCGATCCTACCTATCCTCTCATAGTCGGTGGATTGTTGCACGGCGAGGAGAACATCGGTTACGTACAAACGAGAATAAAGAAACACCGTTGGTACTCGAAGATTCTTAAAACTCGCGATCCTATAATTCTCTCCGTTGGATGGCGAAGATTTCAAACGATACCGATCTACTCGAAGCTCGAGGACGACATGAAGAATCGTATGTTGAAATATACACCGGAACACGTGGCTTGCATGGCGCATTTTTGGGGACCGATAACACCACAGAGTACCGGTGTTCTCGCGATTCAGGACGTTGCAACGAGACAACCGGGTTTCAGAATAGCGGCAACCGGCGCCGTTGTTGAATTGGACAAAACAACGCGTATCGTTAAGAAACTCAAACTCACCGGTGTGCCGTTGAAGGTTTACAAGAAAACGGCTTTCATCAAAGATATGTTCAATTCTACTCTCGAAGTCGCGAAATTCGAAGGCGCGAAGATCAAAACTGTTTCGGGAATTCGGGGACAGATTAAGAAAGCGATATCGAAACCCGAGGGATGTTTCCGCGCGACATTCGAGGATAAGATACAACTTAGCGATATTGTCTTTTGTCGCACTTGGTACAAAGTTGATGTGCCGAAATTTTACAATCCCGTTAATTCGTTGCTACTTCCGTTGCAAGAGAAGAATCAATGGCACGGAATGAAGACGACGGGACAACTGAAGAGGGAGAATAGTATAAAGGTGCAGCCGAATACGGATTCTCTCTACACACCGATCGAAAGAGAAGTCAGAGTCTTCAAACCACTCGTAATACCGCGAAATCTACAGAAAAATCTTCCGTACAGAGACAAACCTAAACTTCAGCCGGTACCGGAGAAACGGAAAGTCAAATTCGAGGACAAGAGAGTCGCCGTTGTCCGCGAACCGAAAGAAGAAAATGTCGCCAAACTCATGAAAATGATACGCACGACTTACAGTCACAAACAAGAAAAATTGCGTCAAGCAACGTCACAGAGAATGTCCGCTTATCAGGCGCGCGTAGAAGCCGAGGAAATGAAAAAAATGAAACGACAGAAGGAACTTAAGAAACAAGTTTTCCGACAGATGAGCAAAATGGAGGCTAAAAACGCGAAAAAACGTCACTGATGGAGAAAGAAAAAAAAAAAAGTTGTTTCTGTAAATTTTTTCAATAAATATTTGTTATTTTAATAAACGGTTATTGAGGCGAAATATTGTTTTGTTTTTGTCTTTTTTTTTTTTATTGAAAACGTATATATATTTATAAGTTACAATAATATATATTTTCATGAGAGATATATATATATTATCGAATATATTATTAGTTTATGTAAAGTAAATAACAATGTTACGCGTGGCTTGTCTATAGTATAGCTTGTGAACCTCGCCACGATGTTAGTGTATGATGGCCCGTTGAATAGTTATCTGCACCCTGAAAAAAAAAAAAAAAAAAAAAAAAAAAAAAAAAAAAAAAAATTAAATGAATGCATCAAAGTACCAAAATTTACCATTTTTGGCTCCGCGAGCTTCGGGAATAAAAGACTTACCTGCGTAAGCAACAACAATTCGTCTTGCGTGTCGACGATCCTTACGGGAAACGGTGAACCGGGTACCAGAACACCGGCCCAACGAACCTCGACTCTGTAATCTCCGGGTTCCGTCGGATCGAAACGACAAAGTATTATTCGGTCCTTTTGCGTTTCTCGTTGCATCTCGACGCGAAACGCTCCCTTCGGTCCTCGAACTCTCACAGTCAGTTGACCGGCTCCAGCGCCACGTGTGTCGCAGATGAATCGCGATTGGAATGTCGCGAGAACTCCGTGCTCTATGCCCGGACCGTACACTCGTACCTGCAAAAAAAAAAAAAAACAAAAACCAATAATATTCTAATCAATTTTACAAAATTTGGGCAAAAAAAAAGTTGCGAGTGCATCAGCGTCTTTAATAAGGAAAATTGGCTGTGAAAATATGTTCAATACTTCTAAATTCAGGGTAGGGATTGGGATTTTTCTTTAAACGGATGGCAAATGCTTTTTAAAAAAAATTCCAGAAGGGTTGCAACGTTTTCTGAAAATAGTTAGCATTTTTAAAATTTTTTTCCCAGAAGATTCCTAAAGCTTTTTGAGGACTTGTATTCTTCCATTTTTTTTTTCGAAAGGGTTGTAACGCTTTTTGATGAACTGTGCATTCATTGGAATCGCCTCGCTTAAGATATTATCACATATAAAAATAAATGATAATGTCCTTTAGAAGAAAACGTACCTTTGAGGCATCGGGAGCACCCGAGACGCGTAACGTAAACGGCGAGCCAGTCACGTGTTCACCGGCATATTTAATCGTTAACGCGTGTCTACCGGGTTCTTGAGGTTTAACGTTGAGGGTAAAAGTCGCGTCGCCGTGATCGTAAAGTTCACAGTAAGCGACTTTGTGTGGACCGACGCAGTGTGCCGTCAGTTCGCCTAAAAACGATTATAAGTAAAAAAAAAAAAAAACGAACAGAAGCAATTTGCATGTTAAAAGATGTGGTTTTTACCGGGTCCTGCTCTTCGGGTGTCGATAAAACTTCTTATTTCTTGTCCTACAATTCCCGTCTTCAAGCCGTCGCCGGAGCAAACAACTCTCGAGGCATCGGCGGCCGATGTAACGTTTACTTGAAGAGGACAACCCTTCAATTGTCTCCCGTTCCACGATACGGTCATCAATAGAGATTCGGATGTTAGCGGTATGTAACTCGCGCGATAAACACTGTCGCCTGTGAATCAAAAAACAGTTTTTTTTTCACAGTTTCATACGAAACTTCATTTCCGAGTGTAAAATTATTACGAATCGATATTCCGAATTGTTAATTCGATTAAAAACGCACCAAGATGTTGCAGCATCACATTGATTTCCGTGGTCGGTGAGAATAATTGAACTTTCGGTGTTCCATTTCCGGCTTGTGAACCGTCTATCGTAAAGCTAACTTCTTCTCCGCATTTTGCCGATGTCAATCCCCGTCCGCGCAGCATAACTCTACTCGTGTCTTGTACCGGTGGTTCCAATTCTTGAACAACCGCCAGTTTCGGAGCGCCGGGAAACGGTGCACCGTTAAAGAGTATTTCCATTCGATGTTCACCGCCGTTTAATTGCGGCGGCACGAGTTTGAGTCGATTGTTCGACGTCATCTCAAAAGTGATCGGATGATCGTCGACCGTGCCGCTGAGTTCGCCGGGTCCGGCTTCGGCGGTATCGAAGCTTATTTTGTTCGTTGGATTCAATTTCAATCGGCCGACGTCGTCGCATATCGCTGCCCAACCACCGATAACGCGAAGATTTCTCGTGTCGATTATCTTCGGATGCCACGGCGAACCGGGCAATTGTTGACCCGCGCAAACGACCCGTACGTCGAAAACTCCTACTTCCGTTGGTGTGTAAGATACGTTCCAAGTGCCGGGATTGGCGCCGGCCTCGATGGTCGCTTTGCACACGCTGTCCGGACCGTCGACCTTCGAAATTCATATTGATTTTTAACTCCTTTGTCGAATAATCGCTTCCGAAACCTCACAAAGGGACAAAGACGATTTTGCGAAATACCTGAACCGCCGGTGGACTTCGCGTGCCGGTGACGATGAAATGCGCCGGTTTTCCCACGTGTCCGCTCAGCAAACCCTCTCCTTTCGCTCGCGCTTGTCCCGCCGCTTCCACCGTGCATACCACCGGACTTCCGGCTATTTGAGACCCTCCTGCGAAAGTTACAGCATTTCGTTCCGATATTCGTTAGGCGTTTCATCATTTTTGTTTACTTCGGAGAATCTCTTGGAAATTCGGCTTTTTAACGATTGAAAAACTTACCGTAAGTAACGTTAACCATGTAACTGCCGGGAACGCTGGGCGAGAATTCTATCATCTCGGCTCCGTCATTCAGAGACGTTACCTGCAACGGCAATTCCTGTCCCAGCGGACTCGTCGCTGTTACATCTAAATCAGCGACTCCGGCGTCGACTTTTATCACTGTTAAATAACGAAACATTAACGTTATCGCCGACGTGACGATACATCGAGAGAACTATCGATGACAAAAGTATATGAGAAAATAATGAAACCCAATGGAATTCCACCGACGCGCGCGCAAACTCTTTAAAGTACACCTGTGGGCGCCGCGAACCACGCAACAACAATATCGTGACTGTTCGACTGCGCGTATCAACAAGGCTATTTGAAAGTAGTTTAGAATTCGCGATATCTACTCGGCTGCTGCTCCCTGCTGCACTACTGGAGGTTCAATTACTCCGAATAGCCTTGAAACATTCAATGGCTCTCCGGCATTCATGAAATACCATTACGAACTTTCTCCGCTTTATCGCCTTTTTTTTTAATACGCCTTTTTCTTCCGAGATTGTTGGGAATTCAGCATTCAGGGAGTTGAAATGACTAACATTTTTTGCACGAGAAGAAATGATCCGATTTTAACGTAACGCTAAACTGTTTTTTTTTTTTTTTTTTTTCGCATCTTCACTTTCATATTTGTCACAAGTTTTCAATATTCAAATCACTATTAATTCGCTTACAATTTAAACTACTGTTTTGCCGTGTTATTGAATACACGCGATATTTTTTTTATATTTGTTTGTTTTGAAAAAAAAAAAAAAAAAAAAAAAAAAAAAAAATTTATGGATAATTTTTTTTTTTTTTTGCTTACGAGGAAAATTAAGTGAATGATTAATGTTGGAAATAACGAAAACTCACGTTTGAATGCGATTCTATCGTGAACAGAGACCGTCGTCGGACCGAGTTCTTGAAGTTTGACTTTTGAAGCGTCGAATGCTTGACAAAAGAACGGCGAGCCGAGTACCGGTTTGGCTCCTTGCAGCACGTCGATCTTGTAAGTGCCTATGAAATCGAGTAAAGAATTATTTGCGAAATAAATAACCAAAACGGGGCGAATGAAGATAAATAAGAAGAGGAGGGAGAGACACTGACCGACGGAGTTTGTCGTAAATTCGGCGAGCAAATTCCCATCGCGATGCTGATAGCAACGAACGGGAACGGCATTTCCCTGCGGGCCGCTTATCACAACGTCGAATTCTTTGCCGGGACGTCCGAGAGTTTCGATGGTAAAAGACGTCACCTTGCCGACGCAGGACTGATAGAGACCGAGACCCGTCGCTGTAACTTCCCGGCCACCGGTCGGCCCTCGAACTGCAACTTCCAGAGGACTTCCTGCGAACGGAGAAGGCGGAGAATCATATTAAATTCAACCGATTTGCACCTTTTTTCACGTATTTTTTTATTCGATAATATAATTTTTTTGGAGCAGCGATAACTTTTACTATAGAAGAATTATTAGTAATTCATCGTCTCTTTTTTCATCAACGAATTTTTCAAGTTTGTAATTCGTTTTTTTTTCGATATTTATTGAATTACGATTGCTATTTTTTTGTTTCTCGATGGCAAAATAAAATACCTTGAATATGAACGTCGTTGTACTTTATGTGAACTCTGTGAGGTGCGGCGCGCGTGGGATGAAAAATAACTTCGTAAATTCCACTGTCGGCTTCGCGAATAACGCTGTCGACGTCGGCACCACCGGCGCGCACGCTGGCGGTTAGCTTTCCCGGACCAGCATCCTTCGAGGCGACGACTGAAATGGCAGAAAAGGATATTAATTGTTAAAAACAGAAGGAAAAAGGGAAATGAGTGTTATGTTGAAAAAGACAAATGCATACCGATTATCGTTCCGGGACGATGGCAAATCGCGTCCGAAATTTCTTTTATCGTTACTTTGCTGGGATCGAATGCTTGCAGCGCCTGGGAACTTATAACCTTATGGCCGTCGCTAAATATAACGTTGTAATTACCGACTTGTCGCGTTCGCACTTCGACACGATAGAGAGTCGACGAGAGTTTCGTCAGCGTACACGGTATTATTATTCCATCGGGTCCTTGAAAAAAAGACAAACAAATATTCAAGGTGTTTCTATAAATGTACGGAATTGCGAATGGGATAAGAATCTGAAAAAAATCAACCATATAGAAGACTGAGAACATATATTTTGCATAATAATAATTCCTGAATGTTATTAAGAATTTTTTTGAAAAAAAAAAAAAAAAAAAAATGTTTCAACAAATCATCCGACAACCGAACTTTAACAAATTTTTTTAGTTGATTCGATCATTTTTCTGAGTAATATGAATTTTTTCTAATTTTTGAATATTTTATTTTTCGCAAAAAGTGTTTAATCGGTATTTGGGAATATGTTCCATGAATTACCCGATAACTGTTAAAAAAAAGTTCAATTGATGGCGATTCGTTGATTAATTTTTTACAACTTATTTATTAATAACTTTTTGGTATTATCATTTTACGAAATTAGTGTTTTTAGGACTTTGCATGGTTAATTTTTTTCGGAAATTGGGATTATAACGATAAACCGTCGTTAATCACAATTAATGAGAAATTATGATGAAATTTGTGTCCATTTGGTAATTTTTGAAAAACAAGTTGTTCCGTGGAGTTTATAAAAATTGGGTGCCTACCGGTAACCTCGGCGGAAACGGGTCCCTCCAGTTTCGGCATATCGAGATCCATATAAGCCGAATTGCCGACTCTGATAACAGACGGACCATCCAAGAGACCACCGATAACCGGGCATTTGAATGGACTTCCGGGTACGTTGTCGTCATTGAAGCTAATATTGACGTAGTGAGGGCTCGTCGTTTGCGGAACGAAAGTAACATCGTACAATCCACGAGCGCAAGCGACAACTTCCGCTTTGACGGTGTTGTTTTCCGTACTGACGACTAATTCAAGAGTACCTTCGCCTGCCTCAGCGGCGTCGACGGTAAAGGTTGTCGCCTGACCAAGCAACGCTTCGCTCAGACCGGAAACGTGAACCTTCGTTACGTCGTAAATGTTGCAAGCAAAAGGCGATCCTTTTATCGGCTCACCGTCCACGAGAACGCTAACGTTGTGACGACCGACTTCGACTGGCGTAAAACTCGTGTTGTATCTTCCATCGATCGGCTCGATCGTTATCGGTAACGCTATATTCGAAGGCGGCGTCACGATCACGTCGCAGTTCGTCGAAGGCGCTTGGGGATCCACAACGAACGATATCAATTGCTTTACCGCCCCCATTTTCAAATTATTACCCGTTACGATTGCTTGACCCGCTCCGACGACTTTGCAACTGAATGGCGACCCTTAAAAAAGAAAGCAAACAAATTGAAGGTATGAACGCGGGATAGCAATATTTAATATCAATACCTGGTACGGGTTCACCGTTGAATCTCACGCTGAGACTGTGCATTGCGGCTTCCTGCGGCTTAAAGTTCACTCGAAACTTTGCGTTACCTTCGCTCTGTACATAATTTGGCACATTCTTGCCGTTAACTGCGACTATTATTTCGAGATTACCGGCACCTGCCTGACTGGCGTTAACTGCACACGATTAAAAACATTTTTTTTATTAATATTTTTTAACGCTACTTTTGTTGACAATTGCGATTGTTTTTTCACGTACTACTGAAGAACACAGGCTTTCCCACGACGCCGCTGTTGATGTCGGTTACCTTTACCTTATCGGCGTTGTAAGCTTTTACGAGAAACGGACTTCCCTCGACGTGCGAACCCCCTAATTTTACTTCGACACTGTGATCGCCTGAAATCAGATTTTTTCTTGACGACAGTGTTTCTTGGGAATTCGTTACTGGAATTTTAGTTGATCTTAAAAACGGAAAAAAAATGTCCACTTTTACGTACCGACATCTTTCGGCGTAAAGCCAGCGGTATACGATCCGTGTATTCCCTGTTTTATTTGGACCGGAAGACTCTCTCGAGTCGGCGACAAAACTTCGACCGTAGGGCTCCCCATCGAACCATCGGCTTCAATCGAAAATGTCGCGACTCTGTTCACGGAAACCTTCTCCAGGCCTTCGGTGATCAAAACTTTCGCTGTGTCGCTTACCTGGCGTGTTAATCGTGTTTTGGTTTAACTCTGCTGATGATTTTCTGTAAAGCTTAAGGTGATAAAACAAATCGATACCTGACAAGTGAAAGGACTGCCGGGTACGTCTTCACCGTTGAAACGCAAATCGACCGTATGAGCGACGGGTTCGCGCGGTGTGAAGGATATGGCGTACGTATGAGGACCCTGCGCCTGAGCCGAAGTCGGCACGCGGCCACCGTTCACGGTCACTTCCAAGTTTCCCGGTCCCGCTTGACTGGTTTCAACTGCGAATAATTTTTTTCCCAATCATCGACATAATTCGAGTTGAACAGTTTAGCATTTCTCGCGTTCCCACTAATTATTCTCATTAAAAAAAAATGGCACGAAAATAAGGGCCCTGAAATTTGATAGAAAAAAAAATGATGCAAATTAAATTTGCACATCGCGTCTTCATTTTGGTGTTACCGTCGTTTGCAAAGCTTATCTATGAGAGAGTGAGAAAACAAATTATGGATTTCTCAGAGAGAAACTGTGTAAACGACGTTAAAACAAAATGAAGTGATCTGCGAATTAAATTTACATATTTTTTTTTATAGTCCAATTTCATTCCAAATATGATCTGAAAATGTAGATGATCTACCATTTTTTTCTTCTAATTCAGTATTTCATAAGATAACTTGCATCGGAAGTAAAATATCAAAATTCCCTACAATTTAAAAAATCCGCAGTCTTTTGTCCGATTTTTTTTCCGATATCTCGAAAATTGAAAGTTATCGTGTTGCCAGATATTTCCGAAAAAGCAAAAAATTTCATAAAATTTAAACGTCTTCATTGGTTTTCGCCAATTTCAATGCCGATCAGCGAATAGTAATAATCCATCTATGTGAAAATTTGTAGCCCGATATCTCAAAAATTGTGGAAGTTATCATATTAACAGACATTTTTGATAAATGTAAAAACCGTGTAAAATCCTGACGACAGTAGCGATCTTGACAAAAATTGAAACAAACATCGAGGATTGACTCCTCTACATGTCCCGTACATTCCAGCGTGATAACTAAAAACGTTCTTAAGTTATAGAGGTTTTAGTTTTTTCGATTTGTGTCTCACGCACTCATCTGGACATTTTTTTCTAAATATGATTTTCCGACATTTTGGAACATTCTAAACACATTTTTATTGAAATCGCAATTGTTTTTTTAAATGAAGACAAATCTCCTATTACGAGAAAGCAAAAAAATGATTCCAATCCAATTTCCGAAACGAATAGTCAAAATTGAATTCGTTATGTCGAGGAATCCGAAAAAAATGGTACCTAGAAAAGTGACCGGTATCCCGATGACTCCGCGTTTGGCATCCTTGACTTTAATCGCCGCAACGTCGTAGACTTTGCAGCTGAACGGACTTCCGACGACGGGCACATTACGATGGCTCACTGATATTCTGTGTTCGCCGACAACGCGCGGCGTGAAAGCGACGCTGCAGGTCGTGTCTTTGTTGTCAGTAACCTGCGCTGGTACGGCCTGTCCATTGGGCCCTATCAAGTCCGCTTGTTAGTCGTTTTATACAATTTAGCGAGCCAAAACTATAAGGGTGGATTACAGAGCGAGAAAATGTTTGTTTCTTCTACTGCACGGGGGTTACCTTGTTGCCATCGACGTTAACGTATAAAAACGTTCAAGACGCAAAAAGGAGAATTAACTTAAACTTTCTACTACAAGCAACCCACGCGTTAAGGGAACCGATAATAATACAATTTGTTCAACTTAAAAAAAAAATATATATATATTCATATGTACGACGAAGCAATGGTTATACCATATCTAGGAATGCTAATGGATCGTTCGAACGATTCTAGTTTCGTAACACCGTGTTTTTTTCTTTTTTTTTTTCTTATTGCGTGTTTATCTTGGTAACTTGAAATAGTTGTATACTTTTATAAGCATTATGATGGCGTTATTCGTATTGGCGAATAATGAAGGATAAGTCGAACGAATGTAATCGTATCGTCTGTAATATTGAGGTTATGCGAGAGTTAAATCTCCGAAGCACGGGGACTGTTGTTGGGAAACAACAAGTGATACGAAAAAAAAAAAAAAAAAAAAATTCAAATTCGCTAATGGGTTTTTCAACAGTACTGCAAAGGATCGAACTGTAGTCGAATCATTCGTATACCTTACAAAATATTATTATAGCACCATTATTTGTTCGATGGACTCGTGTTAGTCATTTACCCGAGACACGTAGCATTTAATGTTATCAACGAAAGCATTAAAAAAAAAAAAAGACGATTCTAAGAGTGTTAAATCCTATTTACTGGATGACGAAAACCCATGCCAGCCATTTATTCGCGGCATTAATAAGTGAGCGAAGAAGCGGGGATAATACGAAAGTTTTCATTCGATGCAAAGGAAATGCTTTTTCAAGAATATTCGAGAGTTAGGTACCCACCACCATTCGTTGCATTATACATAGTCCATAATAGAGAGTAAGAGTTAGAGTTCGAAATGAGGCATTGTTTTTTTTTCGTTTTTTTTTTTTTTTTTTTTTTGAGAAGTCTAGTAATGTCGTAGTCTGAAAGCTGGCCGACCTGCAACAGAGAGAGATAATATTGCTCTCAAGCTACCGAATAAACGTGATCAACAGACACAGATGGGTGGATGAATATTCATCGTGAAATAATTTGTTAGACGCACGTTGACGATATTGAAATACAGTCCAAGCTCCGTATTCTTAACTCGACGGGACCGGACCCGTTCCCTTTTCTGTATTTCCCTTATCGTCCCTACTTCCGGTCAGTTGCTGCGAATAGGGGTAACGAGGGGTATAGGCGTCCGTAGTTACGAAGCCACCGTGTACCTGCTGCGCGTGCGCAGTTCACATTTTAAACGGCAAACGGCAAACGGCAAACGGACTCAGGGGAAACACAGTTAAGGGAACTCGTTGTGATGGTAACGAGTTAAAATAAATGATCGGTTAAGTTAAGGGGAGTTAAGAATACGGAGCTTGGACTGCACAACAAAATTCGTAGCCGTATTAAATCATTGCACGGTCTATATACATATTTAAATAAAAATAGATTAACATTGTATTCTTTTGCACACATAAACATATAATTTGCAAGATGATTCGCCAGTAAAACGAATGCCACTTCGTTGATCGGTTGTACAATCGATCAATTGAAGTTTGCATTGAATGCATTTTTTTTTCTCTTTTACCGGCGACGAGAAATGTGCTGTGAAATTTGTGGATTAAAAATAATGTATAAATTACACTGCAATGTACACAAAAGTACGGAAAGAAAAAAAATAAACAGTTGTCGTATGCGAACAGCTGTGCAACCCATGCTGTTGGGGGCTCGTTGCGTGTGACTCGATGACGTGATTAGAGATAGAAGAGCTTTGAACAATAGTAAGTTGTGAGAAACAACAGTTGTGATTTGGTTTGTCTTTTCGGTAGCGAGTTTTCGCGCGACTGGTGAAAAACTTACCTTCAACGTTAACTTCAAGATCTTCCAAGCTACCGGCAACGTTACTGACTGTAAGATAACTTTGCCGTCCCAAACCAGCGCTGCTGAGCGCCTGACCACTCACTGTAACGTGGCTATCACCACCGACCCTCGTTATTATCGGACAGCCCGGCACCGTTCTTTTGTTGAACGCAATGTTAATAACGTGTTCGCACGCCTCGAACGGTACGAAACTAACCGAGAAGCGTGCATTGCCCTGAGGCGTCACTTGGGTCGGAATGTTTTGCCCACGTGCCGATATCGTTATTTCTAAATTTCCTTCGCCTGCTTGACTCGCATCGACTGTAAAGATAAAAAAAACATTGTTTGCACAAAATAACCGATTAAATGGCTCCCGAAGGATCCGTCGCTATTTCCCGGAGAAAAACCATTTCCTAAGGGAAATTTCTCGCTAAATGAATCGTTACAATCCTTCCAAAGATCGTGAGATGTTACCAGTAAAGTGTGTAGGTTGGCCAACGCTACCACGCGCGACAGGTCCGATGAGAACTTTGTCGGCGTTGAAAGCTTTCGCCAAGAACGGTGTACCGTTCACGGGATGTCCGTTGTACTCGACACTTATCGAGTGAACACCCACATCTCTTGGTGTGAATTCGGCGGTGAAGCCGCTGTGAATGTTGCCGGTTACTTTAACCGGTAACTCTGTCGTTGGTCCTGAGAAAGGAAAAGATTAGCATTTTTTTTATTGCTCTTTTAATGATTCGGAAGAAGTTCATGGGACCGACTTACCCCTCACGGAAACTGCGAGCTCCGCGCTACCACTTCCGTCAACCGCCATGTGAAAACTTGCTGGCTGGTCGACGGGTATCAGTTCCAAGTGATTTAAGCTTAAAATAACTCTGCTTGTGTCCGATACGTTGCAGACGAATGGACAACCCGGAACGGCTTCACCGTTGAACTTTATGTCGATGTAATGCGATTTCGCAATGTCAGGCGTGAATGAAACGAGGCAACGACCACCGCCGACTACCTGCACGTGATTCGGCACCTCGCCTTCGTTTATCGATATCTCTAATTGGCCCTCACCAGCAGCACTGGCGTCAACTTTCGTCATAGAAAAAAACAAATCGACGTTTTAGTGATGAATTTTGTTTTTGTTGACTATGCTAAAATGACCATATTCCATGCCTGCAACGCGGGTGGAAAGTTGCCGATTCTTGACTAACGGAAAAAAAAGCGTTGCAGCAGAAGGAAAAGTACGGCGGCGCGCAAAAAAGTGCTGCTGTGGGAAAAAGTAGTATTTTTCATCCCCACAGCAGAAAAGTGATACTTTCCATCCATGTAGCAGAAAAGTAGCACTTTTCATCCATATAGCAGAAAAGTCGTACTTTTCACACATGTAGGAGAAAAGTAGTACTTTTCATCCATATAGCAGAAAAGTAGTACTTTTCATCCATATAGCAGAAAAGTAGTACTTTTCATCCATATAGCAGAAAAGTAGTACTTTTCATCCCTGCAGCGGAAAAGTAGTACTTTTCGTCTTTAAGGAAAACAAGTAGCCGACGAACCGTTGCTCGTTACAGGCATAGAAATACGGTAAATTTTTAGCATAGTCGGAAGCAAAAAGCGTCTGCCACTTGCGAATGAACGTAATTTTCAAAATCACGTACTTTCCTCCCTTGTAGCATAATATACCATTTTTTAAAATTAAGACAATGAATTATTGGTACCTCTGAATTGACACGCGTGTCCAACAACGGCACTTGGTATGTCAGTAACTTGAATGAGGCTGCTATTGTAAACTTTGGCGACGAGAGGTCCTGCCGGCAGCTTTTGTCCCGCGATGCTCACCTCTACCAGATGGCTTCCAACTTCGGTTGGCGTGAACTCGACTTTGAACTCACCGGCTCTTCCTGGTTCCTCGTCTATGTGCGCGGATATGTGTCTTTTTGAAGGACCTGTTTTTTCAATTACAAATACATTGAAATTATTCATTCGTCGATTTCGAGGAAAATTTCGCATCTTTTTTTGTTTTTTCTTATGGAAATTCTTTTACTTACTTATTATTTGCACATCTATTTCTTTGCTCGTGAAACCAAGAGCCGAGAGTTCAAAGAGCGCGGGACTGCCGGCGGGGACCAATCTTACGGAATCCCCGACCACCGACATTTTTGGACCCGGCATTATGCCTACTCGCCAAGGTGATCCTGAAACAATTTTTATCATTTTTAATATATTTTTTTTAAGGAAAACTTAACAAAAAAAATCCCTAAAATCATACATTTTTACATTGTTTCCTTAATTTTTTTTTACTCACAAATCTTCTACGAAAGAATCTTATGACATTTTTTGGTTTCTTCATGGAAGATGTTTCGTGAGTAAAATAAATTAATGACGAAGCAATGTAAAGATTTATAATTTTCAGAGTTGTTTTGTATCTGTAAAATTATAGAGACTAAAAGTATCAAATTAAGTGTTCACTAATTTTTTTAATTAAAAAAAAATCGTCAATCTTTCATTAAATACAAACGATAATTTCATCAATATCATTTTTTCACGAAAACAAAGGTTTCTTTAGGAAGAAGCAACACGAAAGAATTCTTTAAAAACATTTCTTTTCATTCGGAAGCATACATTTTTTTTCTTTTTAATTCATGTCTAATTGACGATAAATTCTTTGTGAAGTAAATAAGGGGTTACGCCCTTTTTTACACTTTCAACGATTGACATGTGCCTCGTTTCGATCGACAATTATCTTTGAGTTCGATAAACATGTCTTCGGTGTTCGAACGATATTTCTCGTATCGCCAAAGTTTTTTCAACATCCGTGAAATTTTTTTTTTTTTTTTTTTTTTTTTCGACGTAAATTTCTTAAAATATTGCCGTGGAATCTTCTATTGAAATTGAACAATTCGATGCATTCCCGCACTCGTTTCAAATTTGTTTACTCCAAAAGCGATTTTCGATCGCTCCGATTCCGATATACACGAACTTTTTCCGCTCCGATTTTTTATATAAATCGCACGAATGCACATAAATTTAACGATCACTGAGCATTCGGCGTCAATTATTAAATGCGATGAAAAGAAAAAGATTCTCTAAATGATAATGAGTTAAACAGCGATCCGGATGAACGATTCAGTTACCTCAATCACCCGGAGCAAAACGTCTAAATTCCTGGAATTCCTAAAAAAAAAAACTTACAAAAAAAAGAACCGAAACTCGCGAGAAGCACGAACAAGAAGCAACAACCCGGCGATATGTTAAACTTCGCGATAAACGGTCACGAGATCGTAGAAAAAAACGGAAAAAAAGAAAATTGTAGATTTTTATTAGATACGCGTGGTTTCGTGAGGCGGATGCATCTACAGCCAAATGCGGATGATGTACCGCACGTCGTGGCTTTTGCTGTGTTGGCCGATTCCGTCGTGTTTCACAACAGCGTGCCAACGATTTTAGTTTCTTCCTGTAGCCGATCGTCACTGTACGGTATACGCGATCGATGCCCGTGCGATCGTGAACGATTCATCGCGTCCTTTTACGTTTGCGAACGAACCCCAGTACACCACTGTTATTCCCCGCACATCGTACGAATACACAAAACCAAAGCCAACTGTCTTTTTACGCGCCGTGGACCAAGTTTATTAATAACGCCGCTTTATGAACGTCGAATAAAAACAATTTTTTTGTTCCGGAGCACACGGCAAATGATGCGAACGAACGAAACGTCAGCAGGTCGCGATTCTACGACGGACTCGACCGAGTCGAACGACGACGAGACAAGTGTGTTGGCTGCGGCAAGACCGCCACTCCGGTCCAAAGCCAGTGCCGTAACGATTCGTCGGGGCGTCCGGGGGCCCCGAACATTTCCGACATTGAATTATTTTAAACTCGCGTCGGATCTCCCGAAGACTTAAGAACGCGCGCGCGCGCGCGATAAGAATAACTCGGCAAACCGTAACTTTCCAAACTTTTCCTCGAAAAGTCGATTTCACAATTAACGAAAAATTATATTTTCCCCGAGAATTCCATTCGATTGTATCGAATAAGAAGGTCATTAACGAGCCGGCAAAGGTGAACCTGTTGCGTTTGCGAAACGTGTCGTCATAATTTATTTAAAGAATCAAAGGAATGTCTTCTATCGGCAATCGTTTGTATTTTCATTAGCGCCCTTTTTTTTTTCTTTTTTTTTCTTATTTGCATTTCGACGGATTGCGATCGGCGTCTCTACAACCGGCTTTCCGCATCGCGGGGCCCTTATCGAAGGGAGGCACACGATATCGAACCTGTGAATACGGTCATTAGAAAGGAACGACCCGATGGGGGTTCGAGACGGCAGCGTCCCGCTCCTGCTATCCCATCCGTTTCTTGCTGCTCGCTCGACCGGCCATAACACCGAGCGAATGAGCTATACACAGCGACACATCGACGAGCGCGCAAGCTATTGCTATAACCATAAGACATCCGATCTCTTTTGAGTATCCCGATACTTTGACATCGGATGCAAATGGCAGTCCGTCTTCCTTCGACTATAACCGTCAACCGCATTCCAAATTCATTATGGAAATGCAAAAAAAGAAAAAAAAAAATCGAAAAAAAAATTCCGAAAACGAAAATTTTTTTTTCCTTTCTTTTTCGAAAGGAAAAGAAAAAAAATTGACGACTATCGTGACTTTTTGACGCGTGATGCAATATTGAGTTCGGTACCTTCAACACGAAAATTTTTAATCAAAATAACGCGTCGAAACTTTATTATTTGCGTCGAATCAAAATTTATGTTAAGTGCAACAAAAAATCATCATTTTTCGAAAAAATTCTATAAAAAAAAAAAAAAAAAATGCTTCAATGTATGCAACTGAAGATTTAACGTTTAAACGGTGTCAAATTGAAAATAAATAAAAATTTCGAAATAAAAAAAATATATATATATATTTTTGAATAAATTTATTTCACGATGCATAAACTCATGAATATTCATGTCTCAGGAATAATGAATGAAATAAATATGCGCGCACGACAAGCTTGTAGTGGCGATCTATACGCGAATAATTTGAATATCCTTCCTTCCTACTTGCGCGATGCCCAAAGCGAGCTCAGGGCGAAGCGACTGTAGTCGGCTCAATCGCTGCATTCCCCGACATAACGGGGTCCCCCCCCCCCCCCCCCTTGAGAGGTGCCCCCATCGAACACGTTTCGTCCGTTGCCTCGTGTTACCACCGAAAATTTTTCGAAAAAAAAAAAGCCCGTTAACCTCGACGGCGACCTCGTATGTGGGTCACACGGGAAAAATGGAACTTTGTCTATCTATATACCGTATTTATTACTCAGCTATGCGCGAACTTGACGTTAATAGTCAATTTACGCTCATGCGTCCCGAAGGCGCGTGCAATGGATTGGGGGGGCTAAACGGTACAATCAGCGGTAGCGCTTCACTGATTATCGAGTCTCCTTGTGGCGTGTCATACAATAAGAAACGTATCGAGAACTACAGATAAATCTATTTAAATTTTTTATTACTCTATCTCTATTGTTCATGACGACATATAAAAGAAATTCAGCGAGGTTGTACCTCGACAGGTTTCACCTTTTTTTTTTACGATTTGTCCTTCGTTTTCAATGCAGAATTCGTTAGTCAAAGAAAAAATAGACAAGGACAATGAGAGATTTTACTTTTAGCAATGAGAAATAATTAAATAAAAAAAAAAATTAATTTTATCGATAAGAAATTATTGAATAAAAAAATCATTTATTTTTACTTTCGTTAATGAGAAATTATTGAACAGAAAAATAATTTATTTTTACTTTTGACAATGTGAAATGATTAAATAAAAAAAAACAGCTAATCAGATATTTATGGAATTGCTAATGCTGTACCCGCATTCTCGTCTTAATGTGTCGCGATAGATAGCGGAACTTCGATAAATGATAAATTTATCAGTGAAGCAATTCGAAATGAGGCTGAAAGGAATTAGTGAAATGTCGATAAAGAAAAAAAAAATTATTCCATGCCGCTGTTCGGGAATTCTCGCGGGAGGTCGCGACGCCGCTTTCCGGTGTAGAGCCGCGGTGGATATTCTATACCATTGCGAGGCATCGCGCAAAGAGTTGTATATACGAGCGGCAAAGGCGACATCGTCTATGCAGCAGTCACACGCGTCGAAATCGCTCCTCCCCAGGGAATGATGCTGGTGACACGAATGCCGGCGCGCGTGCGATTTTCAGCTCATTCCAAGTTAGTTACGCGACTAGCGTTTGAGTATTAAATTGAATTGAACGTATTGTCCAATCCACTAGCAGCAGCGATGTCAAGGCTCTTCGGAATATTATGCACACGCGCGCATACCTCGTGCATTTCAACCATTAAAAATCGCCGAGATATGAATATAGTAAAATCGCGAGAATGAGTAAACGCGAGAAAACATTCCTCGTGATTCCTTATGGTTATTAATAGACGGAATTCCCACGATTTTTACTCACGATATATCAATTAAAAAAAAAAATTGATGGGTTTAATTTTTTATTTACCGATTTAGGATTCTTGGTTTTTGAACTCTTGAAAAACTCACGCAAACGATACGCTTGCAAGGGAAAAATGTATGAAAATATTACATATTTGATATAACGATAAATACGGTATATCTATGTGTGTCTATTGTATATATATAATTATATACTCCATAATTTAAATTACATATTCCCAATTCTGTATAATCACATACAGTATATAGAAAGCTTTTCCGCCTGATCTCCAGAAAGTACGAACTTATATCATAAAAAACCCCTTTTTTTTCTTCTCCCCCTATCGATGTAAGAATCGTCGGTATGCGTTACTCGTGAAAAATCGAAGGGATACGCTTGAAATAAGGTCGTCCCGTGTGCGGCTACCGCGTTCGCTCGATGTACTTGTGGTACGCGTGTAGAGTGGCGACCGACGAGATTGAAGATACCGAGAGCGGAGCGCCTCGGCATTTGTTGTACGGTAATGCACGCGCGAGACGAAGCGCATTCCTCGCGACAAGTTGCCGCGAATGAGACAAATCGAGTAACGATATAATAATAATAGCAAGGAAAATGGTCCCATCATCGCGTCGTATCGAAATCGATAAATGTGTTAATAAAATTGTGGCCCCCGCGATATATACCTACACTTTTGTATAAAGTTCGCCCCGTATCCGTGGCACACGGTATGATTATGTAGCAACGACGGTAGGCGTACTTATATTCTCATTCGTAACCAAATACGTCGACATGCCAACTTCTTTGCCGTATAGCCACGAGCCACACCTATAAGAAGCTCGTCGGCGTCATAGAGGCCCCCCTTCCCTTGTCGGCGATTCTTCGTCTCTATAATATGTATACCTATGCTTTGCTACACTACTACTCTGTTCGTCGTTTGCTATTCGTTACGTATTTCAAACGCGTACGGAAGATGCATCTGCGTATAATCGGGGATGTACATGAATGGAGAGCCGCTCACGCGCATCCGTTAATCTTAAGGTCACGAAGCCACTTGCAAAATAGCTAACTATTACGATGGTAACGATAGATAGATAGATAGACGATAGACGAACAATTTTTTTCATACAAAAGTTCATGGAAACGCGAAGAAATGACATTTTTTTGTATTTAGTACGGAATTAGCTTATTCTTTATCTTTATACGTTAGCAGTTGGAGTTTTTTAAATCGAAAATATTATACAATAATGTATTGAATCAAATGCAATGATCCTCTGAAAATTGCATTGTTACTGTACTGGAAATGATGTATTGGTAGACAGTAGAATCCGCATGGGTCAGCGAAGAAGACGTTGGCCCCGCGAGTACGAGAGGTTCGGGGGGTAATAAAAGAAAATGATTACGTAGAATTTGGGTCAGTGGAACGCGTAGTGTGTGCGTGAAATCGCAAGTCAATGACCTGTCGGCGCGCCACGAGTCTCTTACTGTCTTACATTTCAGATAGTAGAGACGACCCGCGTTTTGTCGGACAACGAGATTTATGGTTTCTACTACGAGATTCGTAACTACGATAATTAAATATTGAATTTGCCGGCTAAGCAACTCACTGCTCGTACAGACGGGAAATAGAATGGTAAATCTTCTTTTTTTTTTTTCGAAGAGTTTCGCGTGGATCAATAGTGAGGCAGGTTATTGACGAATCCATTCTGACCGAGCGACAGGCCATTCTTCGCGAGTTAAAGACAAATGAGGTTTATTCGAGAAAATTTTCCACGAAGAGTTGGACACTTAAACTCCGTCCGATTCTATCGGAGTCACTCGCTGAGTTTCACTACGTGGCATCTTTACCGCGAGCGCAACTCGTATCCGCGTGGAGAAAAGAAAACGGAGTCACCGACCCAGGAAATATTGTCCAAGCGACGGCTTTGACATCGTGAACGGCGACGAAAAGTTTCGGATAAAACGCCTTAGTTTCGCATACGTTTTTTTTTTTTTTTTTGTGATAAGAGAATACGAGAAAAAAAATATTTTGCAAATTTTTTTTTGTGATAAGAGAATACGAGAAAAAAAAATGTTGCTAATTTTTTTTTTTTTTTGATAAGTGAATACGAAAAAAAAAAAGATTTTGCTAACTTACCGGGTACCGTCTCGCCGTTAAAAGTCATCTCCACCAAGTGAGTAACAGCCTCATGCGGTACGAATGACGCTAAAAATCTTTGACTTCCAAGCGCTCGTACAAAGCTCGTAACGTGCCCGCCGTTTACAAGTATTTCAAGATTGCCAGAACCGGCTCGAGATCCGTCAACTGGAAACAAACAAATGAATCTTATGTCGAAAGTTGTGCCAAAGGGTACCAAAAGCTATACGTTAAAAAAATTATTTCCAATACCGGTATATAAAGCTTTATGCAAAAACCGTGTAATAAATTTCGATAAAATGTGTGTTGGAATTTTAAACAATTTTTGGTAATAGAACGACAAATTTTTCTATTTTAATATAATTTTTTTTACTGATTTTACGATTTTTTTTATAGTTGCCAATTTTTTAATTTTCGAGTACATAAAATTTATAATTTTTTTTAACAGTATACCTGAAAATGAAAGAATATCGTTTGTCACAACAAATCGTTGTCAAGACAAATTTTTATCGAGAGAAAATGTTGTACTCACTTTCAAACTCGACCGGTTGATTTACAGTGCCGTTCGGGATATTGCCAACTTGAATAGCCCTCGCGTTGTACGCTTGCGATCTGAAAATTCGTTGGTATTATTAAGTGATTTACGATATATCGAATCAATGATACGCATGAGCTGAACTCACCTGAACGGGGAACCCTTGACGTGCTGACCGTTGACCATTATCTGAATTATGTATTCGCCGACCTCGTCTACCGTCAGCGTGTACATGTGACCGCGTAATATCGATTTTTGAAAGGGTACGGGTTTGCCGTTGGGACCTGATAATTCATAATTCGCGTTATTAATATCCACTGGAAGTGCCTTTTTTTTTTAAATTGTTAAAAAAGCAAAAGTTTCGGAGATAATTACCGGTTATCGTAACGGTAGCTTTACTGGCATCGATACTCGGATCGATGGTAAAACTCATCGATTTGTGAATGGGTAACATCTCGAGAGCGTTGCCGGTTACAAGAGACGACCCTTTGCGTTTTTCCGAGGTGCTCTGCGTCGACGAGTAATTCGTTCCACCGTTGTTTACGAATCTCTCGTGCGCCGCGTCCGTCGTATCGACGCTTTTGTAATAATTGTTATTTTTGTTTTTTAATATTCCGTGGGTAACATTGCCACGGGTATTGACGCTATCGTTGCCGTTGTATTTTGGTGAATTGGCGCGTTCGGTGCTCGAAAATCTGTGCGACGATGTGTAATTCGTCGACGAATTTTCCGTGTGAATAACGTTACTTGCGGAGCCATAATTATTTCGGGAATTGTTGAAACTCGTACCACTCGTTCGCTCGTGATCCAATACCGACGGGCTGTTTGCCAAATTTGCGAGAGACTCGAGGCTACCGTATGATAGCATTGATCTCGTTTTTGCGATCGCGTCCCAAGAGTCTCGTCGCGGAGCTCCGCCTATCATCGACGACACTGACACGAAGATAAAAATTGTGCAAATTAAATTCGTATAATTTTTTTTTAATCGTTCAATTTAATTTAAAAAATAATCTACCATTTTTATTTCCTTGTTCAATATTTTATACAAAAACTTGCATCGGAGGTAAAATATTATTTTTTTCATAACAGTAAAGAAACACTCAGTCTTGTAGAATTTAAAGGCCGATCAATTCTCGTCAAATTTAATACCGATCATCCCATTTTCATCAGTCTATTTCTGTTTTTAACTCGATATCTCAAAAATTGCAAGAGTTCTCGTGTTAACCGATATCTATGATAAATTGAAAAAATTCACAAAATCTTAACAACTGCAAGGGTTTTGACAAAAATTGAAACAAACATTGAGGATTGACCCCTCTACATGCCCCGTAACATTCAGCTTAATACCCGAAGACGTTTTCAAGTTATGCAGCGTCATATTTTTCCAAAACGTGATTTTCCGACGTTTTGGACCATTTTACTGACATTTTCACAGAAAATTTCGATTTTTTTTTTTTTTTCATTAAAACAAAGCTTTTTCGATCAGGAAGCAAAAACAAAATACGATCATCAGTATGGTTATTATTATTAACGACTAGTAAGGTAATTGGCTTTTACCTCGAACGTTACTGCTGGTGTCGACGACTACGCTGTCCGTCGATCCTCGTCTCCTAAGAGCCGAGTCTCGTTCACCGCTTCGTGGACTGAAACTTCGATTTATCGGACTGTCGTTCGGGCTTCGAAAAGCCATTGGGCTTCTGGCCGGCGATCTCGGCCTCGTCAACGAACTCGACTGATATATATCCTTCGATTCTTTGATTGTACTCGTCGTTTGGACGTCTCTTGAATTTACGTTGTTCACCATCGGAGAACGCGGTCTGTTGACCGTCGTCGATGCGTAGATATCTTTCGATTCTTTTATAAGACTCGGACTATCAACCGTAGTTGCATTAACGATCGGTGAACGCGAGCGATTTAACGCGCTCGATGAGTATACCTCCTTCGATTCTTTGATCATCGATGGACTGTTTGAATTACGGACTACGTGATTTTCCGTCGAGTAATTGTTCGACGAACTTTTGTACGTCGAGGCGAAATTTTGATGATGCGGCGAATAGTCACGATAGCCCTGCGTGGGACTCGGTGTTTTGTACACCGTCGTCGCGGCCGGTGGCGATTGTCGGGTCTTTGAGTGATCCGCGGACGATACACCGTTTGTTCGTCTCTCCGTCGAGGAGATCTTCGATCTCTCGGCACTCGATGACGTTGCTACGCCCTTTGATCTCCGCGATCCTTTTTGCGTACCGACGCGTATCGATATCGGCGATCCTCGCACATCGGAACCGTTGAAGTACAGATAAACACGATATTTACCGGCGTCACGCGGAAGCAGCGACACGCGATATCTCATGTGACCGATGTCCTCAATGCGAAATGGTACCGATTGCTTGTCGTGAACAATGTCGATTATCACGTCGCCGAGACCACCGGTTCCACTCGCGTCGACTATGAAGGAAAACGGTTGACCCGGCATTGCGCCTTCTGTATCCACCAACTATAAAAAAAAAAAAAAAATCATACAAAAATCGATTGCTATTTACCATTTAGGTATTTAGGTATTTACCAGAAGGAAAAATTCAACTAACTTTAATGCCATTGGGATCGAAGACGAAACAGGTGAAGGGGCCGCCTTGAATATGATTGCCCTTGTGTGTGATCGCTATGCTCCATTCGCCCGTCTCGTCCGGCTGAAATGTCGCTGTGTGAACACCGTCGTTTTCCTTGACGGGACAGGGAAGAGATCGTCCGGTCGGCGACCATGCCGTCACGTCTATGCCGTCATGACTAGTTCCTGAAATAATTAGGTTTCATTATAATTCGCTCTTGTTGATGTGAAAGAGTATATCACGAGGCAAAAAACGTTTTTCCGCCGAGTATCGTATACGATTTTACTTCACAAGATGCGGAAAGTAAGCTTTTCCGCGCGTTTTGCGTCGCGTAAACATCTTTAGCGAGACTTCTGGATGCAAAGTGTATTGAAAAAAAGTTGAGAGTACTTCTGCGTGAAGTCACGAAGATTGGATGTGACAACATCTTCAGTAGTTTCAGCTGCACCATTGGGATCGGGAATTTTGCTTACTGAGACCGTAGCGCTTTTTGAAAACATCGCATTTTTTAGCTTATTTGCAGAAAGGCCATCAAATTTTTTGAGGATAGTTTGCATTTATCACTTTTTTCCCAGAAGCGTCGTAACACTTTTTAAAGACTATTTTTATTTTTTCACTTTTTTCCTGGAAGAGCCGTAATACTTTTTTAGGACATTTTGCATTTTTTTTACTTTTTTTTTTCCTGAATGGCCTGCTAAAGATGTTCTCACATCACAAACGTTACGACCGTTCGTGAAATCGCGTTAAAAAACCCGATGTATCTGCTTGATACCTGGAAATTGACTAAAAGGATCCAAATCCCCAAAAAGCTTTGCGCCCCTTCCAGAGGGACTTAAAACAATCAGAGCTCTTGGAAGGACTTATTCCATATTACTATAATTTTTTCATCATCGCCATCGTCAATACTGACCGTAACTGTTGACTAGAACCTCGACGATGGATCCAATAGCGCATGGATCCATGCCGGGTGATTTAATTTTCGTTAGCGGAGGCAAAACCCTGAAGTAGTATGGACATCCGCTTACTAACTCCCCGTCGTTGTAAACCATCAGCTGAATTTTTTTAAAGAAGAAAAAAAAATTGTTACCAAATCAATCATAAAAAATAATGTTTTTTTTCTATCAAAAAATTATTGTATCAAAGACAATAATAATTTTTTTTTGTACCTTGTGCATTCCAACTTCGGTGGGTACGAAGGTTCCTTTCCCATGTGTTCCGTTCCAAGTGAGTCGGCACTCAGTTCGGCCGCTGGGACTTATTATTTCGCCCCGAACTTCCCGTGCATTGGCTTCCTTCGATAACATCTCCAATCTGAATACAGCCTAATGGAAAAAAAATATATTCAACATTTTCATCATTTTATTAATTCGACTTCGATAAAGTATCGAAATCGTTCCGGTTTCGGGGGGTACAGGAATTTCTCAATGGCAATCATAGAAACAATACATCGACTAACCGGCTGTTGAACTCTCGCCGAGGTGCTCTCAACGTGCACGGCTATTTGTTCGCTCGCCTGTGGGCGAGGCTTGACCCATTGAAAGTGAGCGGCGTATGCCATCACTCCCAAATGTTCCACGTTCTGATCCGCCATATCCTTTGCTTTCAGAATCGGTTCGACGCCAATTTTCTTTGCACCGTCGATACCTTCAATCGAAAACAAATTTAAACTTAATAAAATAGCCTTTCAAACGCACATTTAGCAAAACTTTTCGTAGAATAACTCGAACAATTAACGTTGTCCGCTGACGCGTACCCATTTGCAAATTAGTTTCCCAAGAGGAGGGTTTGGTGTCGAGTTTGTCGTAAGTAGGCGCGGGTCCACCGAGATTCCTGACGATACTGCAAAGTGCTCTTCCGTCGTTCCAGTCGGTCTGCGACAATGAGATTATGTTACGTGGGACAGTTTATTTACGCTCGATAAAATTCCATCCGTCTTTCTTATCGAAGGGACAATAGAAAAGTGTCCCAACAGCGATGGAAAATAAACGCGTAATTTTCCTACCGTGAAATTTCGTACGGGCGCGTGAGACAATTGCGAATTGACCCATCGCAGTGTCGCGTGAAAGCCCGGCGAACCTTCCTTCATAAAATACGAGAGATATGTCATTCCCGAGAGTTCGTCGAGATACGGCGATGCGAGATACTCCGGTTCCAGTACAACTGGTATGTCGAATTCTCGTTTTGATATTTCCATTGCTTTCCGACAATTGTAGACACTGGCAAAAAGAAAAAAAACATTCATCACTACTACTGCAAAATGAAAAAAAAAAAAAAAAAAAAAAAAAAAAAAAAAAATCGAAACGTCTTAAAAAAAAAAATTTGGAGAAATTTTTTTATTTGAAACAAAAATTTGAGTTTTGAAAAATAATTAAAATTAGTAAAAAAGGTCTGAATATGAGAAAAATGTATATTATGCCGATAATAAAATTTGCGTTACGAATTGAAAATCGCTGATTGTCCAATTTTTAAATACATAGACTTTGCTTTATTTCTCATAAATAATTTCCATACCTCTATCGGTAAGTGAAAAAAAAAAAAAATTTCAAAATTTTTTTTACGTAGAATTGCTTTATTGTTTACCTATCGGTGCGATCCAACTGACGCCAGTGTGGAAATAGTCCGGGTTTGCAATAATCCAAAAGTGCGCTTAGATAAACACCCGAATTCCAATCTGTCGTGAAATTATTGACTCTGCATTCTGGTAGAACAGCCTGAAAAAAACAAACAACAATGAAAACGAAAATGAAAAGTGAGATTGAACGATGTGCGCAACTTATCAAAGGGGATGCGCGTGATGCGAATATCGTTATGCCACTGACCTTGAGCCAAGCGAGCATAAGCTTCCGCGGTGGGAACTTGGATTTGCCTATTTGGTATCTCACAATGAGCGACCATATCAGACCGAGGATCAATTTTAGATTGCCATTGACGATATCGACGTTGCCTGCAACGAGAAAAATCGTGTCAAGGATCGATCGAATCATCGCAGACGTATATGTATACTGTACACAATTAATCGGAGCCGGAAATTCCTAATTAAACCGAACGATTAAATTCTCACGAGAATTGACACAAATTCTATCTCGCAAAATACATATTAAATTGTTAATGCCTATTGATATTTCAAAACAACAGAGGCATAAAATAAGGCGCCGTGAAAAAAAAAAAAAATGTTGGAGTAATCAAGTTGGCAATATTAAACCGGTTTGACCCACTCGACCATCAGAAACAATTGTCAATTAAGTACGAGATTCAATATTTGGCTTTTGTCCATTGAACATCGAGTGCTAGAGAATCCGATGCATTTTCTATAATTGAAAGGAATTTTTTTACCTTGAAGAGAGTCAATAGGACTGTTTTATAGGAATATTGATATCGAGCATAGATCCATTTCGGTAGGAAAAAAAATGGGCAAAGAGTGGAGAGTCCACGAGACAAGAGTGGAGTGAAGTGGACGAGAATCGCGAAGAGAGGTATTGCATTGTCGTGCGATCGCGTTGGCATTCCGTGATCTTAATTAACGATAATTTTCTATGACAAATGGAAATGTTTTCATATCCTTCTCTTTCTTCGTATTGTACGGCATAAATGCGTGATGTAAGACTAGTAGCTGCAGTATCGCACAGTGCAATACACGCGCGGTCATCAAATTGGCCGGTAACTGTAAATTTGTAATAATGAGTTGGAGGATACGCGGTGGGCGCACGTATTACATAGTAGTGTGTGTTACACTGGCGTGCAACTTACTATAATGTAATAGACACAAGAAAGGCAACGACCTCGAACACCGATTAGCGCAAGCCACTTGTTCTTACACACGTGTGCATCTGTGATGCAAAAGCAGAGATTTACCGTGTGACATATCCTGCGTAACGTAGACGTTAAGGTACAAGAAATTCACAAAGTACCGATGGAAGAATTTGTCTTATAGCATTGTTTTTTTTTCATTGACCTCGAAATTCTGTAGGAAGGATATATCGTAACATTTCCACCCAAAATTCAAATTCAGACAAAATTTTGAAGACTCTGAATGGGATAAAAATCAACCGAATCGAAGGTGATATACCTATTAATTTTGCATAATAATAATAATACCAGTAAATGATAAATAGATTAGTTGAAAAAAACGAATCATCCGGCAAATCTACCGTTTTTTGCAGAAATTGATTCGTGTATTTTTCTGAATGTATATCAAATTTTTCGAATTGCTTTTTCATGAATAAAAAATAACGCATTTTCGGAGCGTTTTCGCAAAAAAACTACACATCACACTAAAAAAGTTTCCGGCTAATTGATCGAACTTATTTGCAAGTACCGATAAACATTATTCGAGAAATGGAGATTCGGCAATTTCGAAAATTCGAAGAAATTCAAAAAATATTTACACGTATTCAGAAAAATGTATGAATCAACTTTGGATAATATAAAAGTATGGTTGCCGGATAATTTATAAAACTATTTTTTAAAATGAATATGTTAATAACTTTTAAAAACTATTATTATGTAAAATTAATGCAACTTTTATATGGTTGATTTTTATAGATATTAATTCCATTGGGAAGTATTCGAATTTCTCTCTGAATCAAACTTTTGACTGGGAATGTAACGATACAGCCTCCTTAATTTCGGAAAAAATCGCCATCGTATCTTAATGAAGATTTTTTATTCATTGGCGTAAGGCAATCTAATAGTCCACCAAGAATAAAAAAATTTCATTCGCATTATCGATAAAACGACGATATGATTGTCGAGAAGAAAATTTCATAAAACGATGAATGAGACTAGAAGAAAACGTCTGAGAAACGGATTCAGAAAAAAGTTCCTATTGTCTATAAATATTTATCGAACGGAAGTAAAACAAAAGTAGACGGTTAAAAGAGTTGAGATGCTGAGAATGGACCTAACGTTCGTTCCACCTGCATCACAAGAACGAAAGCAATGTAAAAAAGTGGGTTAAACCGGCGTGAGGTGTAATCGTTGCCGTGTAATATACGCGTTAGATACTCCGTAGAGTAACCGTTGCGGGGTGAATCGAGCAGCAGTGCATAGCGAGAGATCGTTTTTTTTTTTCTCTCGTGTGACGAACGTAACAATTCGCCGCTCGATGAAAGTTTCTCCCGCGGGGTACGTTGAACGAACGAGCGGACTCCGGCGACCGGACTTTGTAAGGCAAGCAAACGTGGGTGGGAACGTTCGAACACACGTAGGAGAACACGATGAATTAATAATATTTTATCAAGTAAGATACCGCTTCCGAAAGGAAACGATAGTACGCGAAAGTTCAACAGTCTCGTCTCGTGTGTTTGACTTTTCTTCCGACTCATTACGAAAGAAACACATTGTGACGACATTTTAAATGTGTGTCAAGATCTGTGCCAAGGCAGACCGTTTCCGTTCTAATTGCACTTGAGTTACCCAGTCGGAACCATGAAAAAAAAAATGCAACGTTTCCAAATCCCATGACAATCTTTTTTTTTTTTAATGAAATAGTTGACATTTTTTCAAAATGGAATAAAAAACAAACGGAACCTTGTGAAGTCTCGTCTTGGCAATTAATTCGTTCGGTAACGATCGCTAACCATTTGCCGAAACAAGTTGATACTGTTTATCCTGTGAGATATAAAAAAAGGAGTGACACACTCGTCGAGAAGTTCAATCGGTGAAGAATCTCCCGATGATGTGCATACTCATTCGCATTATTTATTTTCCAACGCGCAATCATCAAAACCGGTTCTCTGTCTGTTATGTTGAAAAGTACGAAAAAGAGACAATTGCCGTACAGTAAAACCTGCGGGTGGATTGCATTTTGAGAAATTGTTAGTTAGTTCTGGAATGCGAATGATTTCGTGACGAGAGATCCCCGCTTATCTCGCTTGAACGCACTACAGAATAAGTGCGACAACCTTAACTTCCTCTACCTTTGCTCTTTTTGTGTAGCAGATCTCGTCGAGTTTCGCCGACCGTTCAACTAAGTATCTTCTCGTTAGTTATTCTCGTTATCGTTGCATTCCCAGTAAAAAGTGCGGTTCAGAGATTTTCGAATGCTTTCCAATGGGAAAAAAATCGGGGAAAAATTAACCATCTAGAAGGTGCTAAAACATTAATTTCGCCGAATAATAATTTTTTCTAAATTTTGGAAATCCCATTTTTCAACGAAATTTTAATGGTTATTTGTGATTATGTTCAATGAATTACCAGGCAACTTATTGAGCTTAATAAGTAATCTTTTTGTGACCTCGTTTCAAAAATTCGTGCCGTGTAATCCATTAAAAAAATCGAAAATTATTAAAAAAATGTAATAAGATTTAAATGGATTAAAAAAAATTAACTAAATTAATTGAAAAAAAGTGAGTTTGCCGGACGATTCGTTAAACAAAAAGCAGAAAAAATTATAACATTAAAAAAGGAACATTCATTTTCGTTAAAATGTATGTTATTAGCACTGTCTATATGGTTGATTTTTCCAGATTTTTATTCGATAGAAAATATTTAAAATTTTCTCTGAATTTTAACACAAATTTATTCAACTTCACTGGACACCCGAAACTTCTACGAAAAATAGTCTGTTTATTAGTTAGGAAAAAAAAACTGAAGAGAACGTACCAATGTTAACGAGCTTTACGCCATCGGCCTCGATCGCCTGAAGCGCGGTGGACACGTTCTCCAGATGATGATGCTGATTAGCCGGTCGTGGATTCCATCGCGGAAGTCGTCGCTGCGTGAGAACCTCAACGAGGGCACAGAGACGCGTGCCGTCGCGAAAATCTTCGGCAAGATCAACCACGGGACCGCCGCCCATATCACCGGCTTGTTTCAAATGTTCGTTTACCCAATTTCTAAAGGTGTTCGCTTGAATCTCGACCCACAAATCCTCGTGGCCCTTTATCGGCATTCCCTTAGCGGCTGTGCCTTCAGCCGATCTTGCCACGAGACCAACCAATTGCTCCGGTCGGAGCTGCTCCGTCGACTGCATTTTTGTATCCTCTCTTTCCTTTTCGTCAATGGATTAAAAAAATGAATATCTGCCTTTTTTCGATATTTAACTTAATACGAGACGAGATTGCTTAAGTCGCCAAGCAGTCAAAAAGGGTGCCAAAAATACGGAACACCCGTTATTTTTTCCCCTAAGTGTGTCCAAATTTTTATCCTCTGCACGGAAATTGGCCAAATACTTTGAACTGTTAACCCGCCTTTTCTACATCAAACAATGTTTTCTTTTTTTATTTTGTTGAAAAATAAATATTTACGACGTCGAGAACTCCTAAGAACAGATTCATCAGATTTGTAGACTAACTGTGAGATTCTTGGTGAGTGCGGATGAGTTTATTTCCGTCCTATTCGATTACCTCAACAGGTGACATCATCACCTGCCACACACGATACATCGAGAACCATGTGCTACTGGCCTCCGACGACAATGACATAGTGCTGTCGGAAAGCGCAGCGATACAAAAATTCAATTTAATCGAAATAAGCAAACGTGAATTCTACGCGAGATACGAGTTAATATTTTGTGGAAGTTACATTTTAGAAAGCATATAAACGTTAGGCTCAATTCTTTAGTCTCTCCGTGCACCGAACGTAGATTCCTCTTCCATTAAAGGAACAACGGAACAAACATGTGTTCACTATTACGATTGGCCAATTTCCACATGCAGAGGTGGGCACAGCGTCACGGCTTAGGCGCGGCATTTCATAAGAGTTTTCACCGACAGTGCAATTTCCCCAGTGAAGAAAAAAAAATCAATCGTATCGACCGACAAAAAAACCGATAAAAAAAAAACATTAATTCCAAACAACGATTCAATAATAATTCTTCGTGAAACATTTTTTTTTAGGAAATAAACCTCTATACTCCGTCAAACGAAACACCGAGAAAATAATCGAATTAACAAAAAAATGTTGAACATAAAAAAATTTTAATTATCACAAATATAAAATAATATTTATAGAGTAAAAAAAAGAAAGAAATTATTAAATATAAAATATGGAAATATAAAATTTATTTTCAAATTGGTTTTATTATAAAACGCGAAATTTTTTTCGTCGGCACATTGGTTGACTAATTTTCTTTGTCAATTGAGGAATCTACTTGTATTGCCTGCATATCAAGAAGTGGTGAAGAAAAAAAAAATCTCTATGAATTTATGGATCGAAGATAGTCGAAAACGATTTGGCGGCCAAGAATACGCAAACACTGTTGACACCCACGTTATTAATTACCGTATAATCCTCGCACACTGACACACACACACACACACACACACACACACACACACTTATATACGACGAATGTGTGGGTTCACTGATCGCGTTACATGGGCACTGTATACTTTATTTGCGCTATATTATCGTGTCTTTTTTCTCGTTGCACAGTCGCCGTAGTGTCTCGAACGAATGGCGAGTTTGCTGTGATGCAGCACACGCTGCAAATCGCAAAGGCAGTCGAGTGCGTAGTATACAGTGGTTAGAACTTCCGTCGATAGTCTATGACACGAGCGACGATGTTGGTATACCGATGCCCGAAGCCCGCGTCGATCGTAACAGTCGTATTGCGAAAGTCAGTCCCGTTTAAAAACACCACTGTTACTACAGTAGTGGTATATGGTATTGGAGAAACGCCATTTTTGGGTGTCGCGCGGAAAGATCGTTTTTTTTTTGTTCACACGTACGTTGACGCTCGCGTACGACGTGCGTTAGCTCACTGCTGAGCACAACGAAGAGAAGCCCACTTCGTTTCGTCTACCGATCTCCCGGTACCTCCACACACTTGAACCAGTTGATCAGGTGGGACCATGAAAGACACACCAACATGGTAGCTGCTGTAATAATGCAATCTCCCTTCTCCCCCCACTGCACCTCCTCTTCTTGCGCTGGAGAACCAGGTGTACATGCGAACGCGTTCCGCAAGGTGCCGGTACCTGCCGGCCCCTGCCTCGACCACCTGAAATTTTATGATATTCTGCCGGTAGCAGAAGAGAGTAGAGCCGGCTTTCCATCAGGGCCGACGAGTCTCAACGCATAAACCTATATCATGCGGAAAAAAACCTGAAAATTGGAAATTTTTACATTTATTTTTTTTTCATTAATTTCTTTTACACATAAAGCTTCTACAAGGAGCAAACATCTTTTGTAATTTCTGCGCTTCCCCATAAAGGAAGCTTTGCGAGTGAAAGAAATTAATGAGGAGGCAATGTGAAAATTTACAATTCTCGGCTTTTTTTATATATGTAAAATTATAGAGACCGAAAAATATCGGACCATTTTTTATTGGATTTTTACTTATCGACGATTCGTAAAAAATCAAAAGAAAATGTTACAATTTCATCAATATCTATCGAA
Source organism: Buathra laborator (assembly GCA_934046635.1). Lineage (NCBI taxonomy): Eukaryota > Metazoa > Arthropoda > Insecta > Hymenoptera > Ichneumonidae > Buathra > Buathra laborator. The sequence goes on along the minus strand of OW203895.1, from coordinate 16,529,983 downwards.
ATGGCATTCATTATAGTTTTCGTTACCGACTGACTTTTCTGACATCATCCCAAACTTAGTGATTCACCAATAATGCTGGTTTGAAATCCAATTGTTCGTAACTCCTTTGACAATTCGTGTTCGTTCATCCCGACCCCTAAACGATATTATATTATAAAGTATACACGTATTTCCGCGAGCATTTCGTCCATTCTTCGAACAAGTGTCGCATCCGTAACATAACAGCAGAAGATAGTTGTCGATAAAAATACGAAATAATGGTGCTAACCAAGCTTTTCGTTCTGTCATTGATTCTTATTGTGAGAACTTATGATGCTGAGATAAGAATTAAGTTGATCGTTTTTTTCAAAGATACTATAAATTTGGAACTAATAGAAACAAGCGCCTCAGTGCCCTGCGTCCGCAGGGGCACTTGTTGGTAGTCTCCGCCCTTGAACCCTACAAAAAATGTCCCGATGGGACATTTTTTACAGCACTCGCAGGGGTACACTACACGCTACGCGCTCCGTTTTGGACTCATACGCACGTTAACGCTACGCGCACCGCATCGAGTGTGTTTATACGTCGCGCTGCGCGCGGAAGAAAATATGGGGGAAAAAGTTTTCATTAGTTATGTAAATTGGTTCATAGTACTTTAATCAAATAAAAACCTATATTTTTTTATACAAACTACTCATTAATATTATTCCTGACTGATGTATCTTATTTGTTTGACGATGAATTGTCAAATATTAAGACACAAGATAAGTGTAACGAATTGCATCGCGCAGAATTTGAAAACCAAAAAAAATTGTATCTGTAAGGAAAGAATATGAATATCTATAGAAGCTTACGCGCTGTACTTTGAGTGAAGCGAAAAAAGTTGGGATACTCGGACGAGCTTCCCAACAGCAAGATGTCGCTAGTTGCGTCTTGCATCTGTGTATTGTTCGTGTGACTCGCGTACAGAGCGGACACATGTTTACCCTGGTGCGACAGCGGTAGCTCCACCCCCAATGTTTTTTCTTACTCACTCTCGTGGGCTTATATGCGTTGGGGTAATCATGCTGTCTCCGTCTCACCGCTGCTGACAGACAATGGTCTCCCACCTACTTCCTTGTGTACGCGAGTGCATGCTGTTTGCTTTCCTGGGAGTTTTAAAGTTTAAAGAAGCTGGGTACCCTTTAATAATAAATCCTCATCCTAATTAACGATATTAATAATAAAAAAATCCCGTGGTAAAATCGCTAATCCTCGCGTTCCAACTCCTTTTTTTTTGCATGTTTTGCATTTTATTTTATTGGTTACAAGTCTACCTGAATACAACTCTCCGGCGATTCATTTTCTTATGGATAAAACAGAATACTCCGTCGGTATAACTGTCTGTATACTGTGTCTGTGTATTCTGTTTTATCCTTAAGAAAATTAATCGCCGGAGAGTTATATTGTGATCGACTTGTGATACGGTAGAGCTATAAGGTAAGGTAAAATAAATAGTGTCGGCACCGTTGAATTCGTATCATTGTCAATTTTAATAATCGATAAGATTTTAATTGCAAAAAAAACAATTAATGCCTACTGCCTACTTCTTTTTTTTAACTTGAAATTAACTAATAAATTATGAAAATATTAATTATGAGAAGCAAACAAGCTGATGAAAAGAAGGGGGTTCACAAGTGAGACCCAACCAAGTTAGTTTTGGGGGGTCTCCCAAATTTCGACACAGCCCGTTCATAATTTTAAAAAATAAATAAATGGTATGTCAATGCACGGAGTGGAAATTTCAGGATCAACCTACCGCCGCGTCGAGTTTTCGCTATACAGTAGGCGATCACGTATTTCTAACTCTGATAATTCCAACCATCAGGTAAGTTGAGAAAAATACCATCAAGTAAGTTGAATTCCGATCCTTCGCCGGGTCCATCTACCTGCTCGACGAGGCAACGGCGCGTTCCTTCCCTTTTCATACCGACAAATAGAATTGTTGCTGCAATTTGTGTGACAGAGAGCGAACGCGGCGTAAAGGGAAATTTTACTGGCAGAAGAGACAGTGGGGAGGTACTCCAGCAGATATTAGGATATTCAACTTATCTGATGGTGCCTAATTGGCTGGATTCCCGAATCTTCAACTTGTGAATATATTTCTATTTTTGTTTCTACTTTTTGTTTCTACTTTCATTTTTTATCAAGAATAATTTAAAGTGAGTTAGCTCTCTTTGATACTTTGCGTTTTCGTTTTTTGGGTTGTTTATTCAACAGTGTCTTATATTCCGTCGAATGGCCTTTGTCAGTTATCGATTGCAAATTGATTGATAAAATATGCGCATAATAATGCGACACGAGAACTGCAATGAACACGAATTAATTGAAGGCATCGTTGCATGTGACACATGTGAATTCATATGAGAGACGTTTCTATTTTATTGTGCGAACTATACATAGGAAACGAAGGGCTATCTTACGAAAATTCTTCCTTTGTGAGTGTAAACCGGAACCTATAAAGATTTTTTGGAAATGTTACACTAGAATGATCCCTTAAGGAATTATCCGGCAACCAAAATTTATTTTTCTTCGAAATTGATTTGTAATTTTTTCTAGGAACGATACACCCCCTCCTTAATTTTATTGAATAAAATAATTATCGGTCATTGTATTGATTCTTAAACGTTTCCACAAGAAATTAAAGTTTTCTCTCTATCGAATTTCGGCATCGGATACATATTTATTAGATAAATGAAAGGCGATTGTCGACTGAGCGTCCTCTTCCCCTTTCCAATCTCGCCAGCGCTGTAACATGTAACACGCAATGTTCCGCAAGAGTTTGCTTCATTATTCGTTCAGCTGCTGTACAGGATACATCATAACGGAAGAAAGTTTCTTCTACTTTATAAAGCTACGAGATCATGGTGCTAACTAAGCTTTCTGCTGTGTTCTTAATCCTCACGGTGACGACTTGCCTCGCTAAGATTCGAATTAAAACGACCGAACCAAAACATACATCTTATTATGTCGAAGCAACGGTAAGTCCTTTCGCAAACGTAGTATTGACACGACATTAATTAAAATTGTAAATGGTTCAACACGCCTTCTAGGTTGACATCTTGACATCTTGCTACGCAAACCGGAGCCACGCAATAGTTATTGCCGGGGATTTACCAGAGAATTTTCTCAAGACATTGACATCGCGTCAACTAAGTCCAATAGTTTTGTTGCCGGCACCTCTGTCGTTCATGAAACGTCAATTTATTCCTCTTAATAATCGCTTTCATAGACTACAGAACTTTATAATTGTGGCTCCTTCTTTGAAACAAGGCTTACTCAACATCCATCAAGTTAAGCACTTACGATGGTGGAATCACATGGGCTCTTTTCTAATAGTTATATGGCCGCCAAATGCGGACGGAACTTGCGAATATGTCCCTCGTATTTTGTTCGGAGTTTGGCTACAAGGCTTGCTACATGCAAATGTCATATGCTACAATTCTGTTATAAGAAAAATTGTTATATATGGTCATAATCCATATACTAACTCAGCACCGACTCCGTGGCAACTAGTCAATACATGGTCAACAAGGGAAAGAAATCATTGGTCTCTATTCTACCGGATATACGAACCGGATGGGAATATTTGCTATAATCTGGATTTTGATACGACAAACAATCTTGGCGGTCATACAATACGTTATTACGTATTGACCGATAACTATGGACTGATGCACTACTATACTAGTAATTCTTCGGGCCTGTACATTTTTTCTCTCGTGATGACATATCTTAACGGAACCGGATCACTCCAGCCTCGCATGATCGATTATTTGTCAAATAATGCATATTACGAATTACGGATTGAAATTGCTGATGTCTGTATCAATCCCACGGAGCAATATTCTAACGCCCTCCCGGCAATCTATCCATTTATCCGACACAGATTATATATTATTACCCAATATCCTGGTCACAAAACACAGTTGCAAAAAATTCTTGGTGTGGTCGATCGCACGTTTCAAGTAGGAGTTTACTCGGTTTTGTTCATCACCGTGCTTTTCTTTAAATTTGTCGTACATCAGGGACTTGTTTCGTCGATTCTAAACGTTGTTCGAATTGTTTGCAATACGGGCTTTGAAAATATGCCTCGGAACCTCGCGGTGAGATTATATCTCACCGGTCTATTGTTGTTTGCTGTAACCATGCAAGGGATTTATCAGGGTCAATTGGCTTCACTATTGACCAGCAATATATCTCTTCCCGTTGTAAATTCTGTCCGGGACCTCGCTAGGAGTGACCATATTATTTATGGTTTTTCGACGTATTCTGGCTATTTTGATGATCCAAAATTTGACGGACGTTACATCTATCTCCACGATCCAAATTGTACCAAATACGTTATACGCGACGCATTGGCCGCTTGTGTACACTTTGACGATAACACTCTCATAAATGATGCAAACGCATTTAAATTTCATCTTTCCGCCGAGCATATCGCGACGCTGGAAATAACTTGGTTGGTTCGACCAAACTGGCCCCTAAAAGAAACGTTTGACAAGATAGGCATGTCATTATTCGAGGCTGATGTAATAGATCCTTTTATGTCGAGAATAAATAAAGCAACAGCTGCCGATTTCACAGTTGACGACTACGTTAAAAGAAATGAGAGCGTCCGAGTTATGACTCTGACGGATTTGCGTTTTGCATTTGTTATTCTTTTCATTGGTTTAACATTTTCCTTAATAACTTTTGTCGTTGAAATTGCGATTGCTCGTTATCGCTCGCCAAGAGTAACAACCGTGGCAGTGCAGGTTCTGACTTGAATTTCCTACAACTGAATTTACTCCTCTACTAAGATTTGGTAACTAAGCAAACAGACGAGAATGTGAGTAATAATCAAGATTTTTTTTTTTTTTTCAAAAATGAATCAACCGGTAATATTACAAAAACGGTATAAAAAAAGCTCTCATTTCTTTTAACGTACTCGACGTTAAAAGAAATGAGAGCGTCCGAGTTATGACTCTCATGGATTTGCGTTTTGCATTTGTTATTCTTTTCATTGGTTTAACATTTTCCTTAATAACTTTTGTCGCTGAAATTGCGATTGATCGATGTCACTCGTTAAGAGTAACAACAGTGGCAGTGCAGGTTCTGACTAACAAGTAAATTTACTCCTCTACTAAGATTTGGTAACTAAGCAAACAGACGAGAATGTGAGTATCAAGATTTTATTTTTTTTTTCAAAAATGAATAAACCGGTAATATTACAAAAACGGTATAATAAAAAAACAATTGAAATTTTGACAATTGATATCGAAAGAGGCCACATCATTTTGCCGAAACGTCATTTGGCCGATTCGTCGTTTTGCCAAAAAACCATTTTACCGATTGTCATTTTGCCGAAACTTCATGCATCTGAATTTTAATCTTGCCAAAATATTAATCGTCGTACCGAACGATCACATCGTTAAAGGTTATTTGATCGTAAAGTTATTGGACCAAAACGTCGTTTTACCGAAATTTCATTTTACCGAGTCGTTGTTTTGCAGAAAACTCACATCCTTGAATGACATTTGACCTAAACGTCACATAGCCGAATCGTTGAATTGCCGAAACTTTATAATGCCGAATGTCATTTCCCCGAAACGTCATTTTGCCGAATCGTTATTCTCCCGAAATATTATTTAGTCGAACATCATCTGACTGAAAAGTAATTTAGCAATTCTAATCAGAACCGGTAGTTCTTTGTTTTTGTGGCGCAAGATTTGTATCGACAGACGTGACTCTCGCACGATTCAGAAAAGTTAAAATGTTAGATTTAACCACATTTGCCAATGTGCAGGTAACAAAAGCGATATACTGACTGAACCGCTCCCGGTGCGCGATAGACGACGGTGTTTTTGTTGTCCGTCTTTTTACCGAAACATGGGCGATTTCGGCAAAGATATATAATAGTAATAGTAATAATAATAATAATTATTGTAATAATAATTATAAATTATAAATTATATAGTAATAAATTATTATTATTCATTAGTAATTGTTATTTGACTTTTTAATTTGAGTAACCGGCGATATATACCTTTTTGTTTTTAAACTTGTAAAGATTTGTACATAGTATTATTTGTTACGTTCCACATTGCGTCGCAAAGATGCGTTCTGTCATTTTCCATAACAAAATCAAATAAGAAAAGAGATAAATCGACAAAAAAATCGAGAAATACTCGATTAGAAATATAATCGACGGTAATACGACGGTATTTTTCGAAGAAATGGAGTAAATTATTGAATATTATATTACGTATAGTGAAAAAATATTATCATTTTCCGGAAACAGCGAACGTGTGCGTATTATTTAATTTTATGAATTTTTTTCGTAGAAAATTTAGAATTTGATAAGCCTTCAGTCGTGATAATGTTTGCATGATTCTCGGGTGCATCAATTGTCCGTTCAATTGATACGCGAGTTTGGTTTTTTTTTGTTTTTTTCTTATATCTTTCAATTTTTTTTAAACACAAAATAGCTTATTTACCTCGCCATTGAGTCGATCGCGATGCTCATATATCGTCGTCGTCGAACATGTCGACGTCGGTACGCGTTACGGATACGTCGTCGTTGGTAAAACGAAAAGGCCTAAGTTGTTATTACCTCTCATTACGAAAGCGGAAGATTCGCCAAAGTTCGACGTCTCCTGGGCGCCGCGAATCGAGAAACCATCAGCTTTGCCGACGGTACCTTAACGGGCTCTTAACAATCAATTTATTCCAATTCTAACCGCCGGAACTTCTTATCATTTTTATAATCCATGCAAATGTTTTTTTTTAGTTTCTCACTTTTCACAGATAGTCGACAAATTTACGTATTAATCGAATCCTTTTAATACTGCCGACGAATGGAATCTTACGATACCCTCCAGTATCGTATTAATTATACATTCAATACGTGCTTAAATAATATTCCACGAAAATGTGACCTATACGAACCGTCGAAAATGTAAGTCACTCGCATGTATACTCGTGATCTTGATCCGGAATATCGAAAAATAAATGTTTCTGGTGTAAAATCCACTATGGATTAATTAACACAAAGACACGGGTCGGTTTCGAAAATTTCATATGGTTTATTCAGCCAGCGTTGTGCGCGGATATTAAATTGGGAGAGATCTATTTTAGTAGAGATTTATTGTAGCAGAGTTTAGGCAGAGGCTTGTTTTCTGTTAGAGATGTTATTTGGTAGAGTTTTGGCTGGTAGAGATATAAATGTGCTTCTCTCCCGGCCGTCGTTCTTTTTTTTTCAGTTTTTGTTTTTCGGAAAATCATTAACAAAACATAATGAGGTAACGTAAAATAAATAGTGTCAGCACCGTTGTATTCGTATCATTGTCAATTTTAATAATCGATATGATGTTAATTGTAAAAAAAAAACAGTTAATGCCTACTGCCTACTTTTTTTTAAACTTGAAATTAATTAATAAATGATGAAAATATTAATTATGAGAAGAAAACAAGCTGATGAAAAGAAGGGGGTTCACAAATGAGACCCAATCAAGTTAGTTATGGCGGGTCACCCAAATATCAACACAGCGCATTCATAATTAAAAAATAAAAATAAATGGTATGTCAATGCACGGTATTGAAGGTTCAGTGTCGACCTACCGCCGTATCGAGTTTTCGCTATATCGCTATATCAAAAATGTGCCGCGCTTCTCCAAGGGGTCTCCAAGGGGTCTCCAAGCGATTTCTACTACAGGTTATATATAAAGAAGTATAAAGAAGAACGATGGTTCTACCTGCGACATACATTCGGTGATAGCTGCTAAAAAAGCTCAAGCGAATATATTTTTATTTTACGATAAGAACTTTTTTTTTCTACTTTTATTTTTAATTAATAATAATTTAAAGCGAGTTAGCTCTTTTTGACACTTTGTTGCGTTTCCGTTTTTTCGTTTGTTTATTCAACAGTGTCATATATTCCGTGGAATGGCCGTTGTCAATAATCGATTGCAAATTGATTGATAAAATATGCGCATAAAAAATGCGACACGAGAACTGCAATGAACGCGAATTAATTGAAGGCATCGTTGCATGTGACACATGTGAATTCATATGGGAGACGTTTCTATTTCATTGTGCGATCTATACATAGGAAACGAAAGGCAAGCCCTACAAGGGCAACGAATGGATATTCTACGAGAATTCCATAGAATAAAATTTTGATAATTGCTTGCCGTTAAAACTTAGTCTCATCATTATCCTGCGGGCTTATCCGTTTTTCTCGGCTTGTTGCCGCGGTAAAATTGCGTTTTTCACCCTTTATTTTGTTTAAGAAAAACGCAAAATTCAAAATCTAAACAAAATTCTGAAAAAATTCATACGTATTCGGAAAAATTTACGAATCATTTTCATAAAAAAATAGTTTGGTCGCCGGGTAATTTGTCGAACAATTTATTTGATCACTAATTTGTTAATAACATTTTAATATCAATATAATGCAAAATCAAACTTTACAGAACCTTTCATATGCCTGATGTTTTTCAGATTTTTATCCCATTGAGAAGTGTTCGAAATTCTTGTTGAATCCTTCATTATCCCTCGTTTGGACAGACCATACAGCTCGGACTACCTTAAAAAAATCGTTAAGGTATCATTCTAGGGCCAGAAATAAAATATGCTAATCAGTTTCATTTTTTATGGCAAATCAAAGCTCATGGAGAAACATTTTTTTAAACGTTTCTTACATTTTTTTTACAATTTTTTTGACGGTTGAAAATGGCTTGTAATGAAATTTCTTCTGCCGGTTACTCCTTTCATCGTAAATATTGTCTAAAACTAAATTTGAAAAGAGATTATTAATAAGTATGAAAGCCGCTATCGCGCTATAAAAGATTTTTTTCTTTTCTATCAAAATTGACAAAAAGGCAACGATATGAAAAAAAAAAAGTATCAAATTTAGCATTTTTTTTCGATAGTTTTTCGTTAGAAAAGAATATGAAAATTAAAAAAAAGCTAGCAAGATAAAGAATGGTATAAAGAATGTTGTGTCCAAATTTTAGACGGATAGTTTGAAAATTCTTCCTTTGAGAGTGTAAACCGGAATCTATAAAGATTTTTTGGAAATTGTACACTAGAATGATCCCTTAGGAATTATCCGGACACCGAAATTTCTTTTTCTTCGAAATTGATTTGCAATTTTTTCTGAATACAGTCCAAGCTCCGTATTGTTAACTCCCCTTAATTTAACCGATTCATGATTTCAACTCGTTACTATGACAACGAGTTCCCTTAACTATATTTCTCCTGAGTCCGTTTGCCCCATTCCAAGCTGAGTCTATTTCATAAAAGGTAAACTGCACACGCGATTTTATAATTTTTCTAGGAACGATACACCCCCTCCTTAATTCTATTGAATGAAATAATTATCGTTGATTGTATTGATTCTTAAACGTTTCCACAAGAAATGTAAGTTTTCTCTCTATCGAATTTCGACATCGGATACATTTTTATTAGAGAAATGGAAGGCGATTGTCGAATGAGCGTCCTTCTCCCCCTTTCCATTCTCGCTAGCGCTGTAACATGTAACACGCAATTTTCCGCAAGTTTTTGCTTCAGTATTCGTTCAGCTGCTGTACAGGATACATCATAACGGAAGAAAGTTTCTTCTTTATAAAACTACGAAATCATGGTGCTAACTAAGCTCTCTGCTCTGTTCTTAATCCTCACGGTGACGACTTGCCTCGCTAAGATTCGAATTAAATCGACCGAACCAAAATATACATCTCATTATGTCGAAGCAACGGTAAGCCCTTTCGCAAACGTAGTATTGAAACGACATTAATTAAAATTGCAATTGGTTCAACACACCTTCCAGGTTAACATCTTGACATCTTGCTGTGCAAACCGGAGCGACGCAATAGTTATTGTCGGGGATTTACCAGAGAATTTTCTCAAGACATTGACATCGCGTCAACTAAGTCCAATAGTTTTGTTGCCGGCACCTCTGTCGTTCATGAAACGTCAATTTATTCCTCTTAATAATCGCTTGCATAGACTACAGAACTTTGTAATTGTGGCTCCTTCTTTGAAACAAGTCTTACTCAACATCCATCAAATTAAGCACTTACGATGGTGGAATCACATGGGCTCTTTTCTAATAGTTATGTGGCCGCCAAATGCGGACGGAACTTGCGAATATGTCCCTCGTATTTTGTTCGGAGTTTGGGTACACAGCTTGCAACTACATGCAAATGTCATATGCTACAATTCTGTTATAAGAAAAATTGTTATATATGGTCATAATCCATATACTAACTCAGCACCGACTCCGTGGCAACTAGTCAATACATGGTCAACAAGGGAAAGAAATCATTGGTCTCTATTCTACCGGATATACGAACCGGATGGGAATATTTGCTATAATCTGGATTTTGATAAGACAAACAATCTTGGCGGTCATAAAATACGTTATTCCGTATTGACCGATAAATATGGACTGATGAAATTGCATACCAGTAATTCTTGGGCCCTTTACATGTTTTCTCTCATTACGAAATGTCTTAATGGAACGGGATCAATACAGCCTCGTATGATCGATTATTTGTCACGTCATGCATATCATGACTTACAGGTTGAAATTTCTGATGTCTGTATCAATCCCACGGAGCAATATGCTAACGCCCTCCCGGCAATCTATCCATTTATCCGACATAGATTGTATATTATCACACAATATCCTGGTCACAAAACACAGTTGCAAAAAATTCTTGGTGTGGTCGATCGCACGTCTCAAGTAGGAGTTTACTCGGTTTTGTTCATCACCGTGCTTTTCTTTAAATTTGTCGTACATCAGGGACTTGTTTCGTCGATTCTAAACGTTGTTCGTATTGTTTGCAATACGGGCTTTGAAAATATGCCTCGGAACCTCGCGGTGAGATTATATCTCACCGGTCTATTGTTGTTTGCTGTAACCATGCAAGGGATTTATCAGGGTCAATTGGCTTCACTATTGACCAGCAATATATCTCTTCCCGTTGTAAATTCTGTCCGGGACCTCGCTGGGAGTGACCATATTATTTATGGTTTTTCGACGTATTCTGGCTATTTTGATGATCCAAAATTTGACGGACGTTACATCTATCTCCACGATCCAAATTGTACCAAATACGTTATACGCGACGCATTGGCCGCTTGTGTACACTTTGACGATAACACTCTCATAAATGATGCAAACGCATTTAAATTTCATCTTTCCGCCGAGCATATCGCGACGCTGGAAATAACTTGGTTGGTTCGACCAAACTGGCCCCTAAAAGAAACGTTTGACAAGATAGGCATGTCATTATTCGAGGCTGATATAATAGATCCTTTCATGTCGAGAATAAATAAAGGAACAGCTGCCGATTACACAGTCGACGAGTACGTTAAAAGAAATGAGAGCGTCCGAGTTATGACTCTCATGGATTTGCGTTTTGCATTTGTTATTCTTTTCATTGGTTTAACATTTTCCTTAATAACTTTTGTCGTTGAAATTGCGATTGCTCGTTATCGCTCGCCAAGAGTAACAACCGTGGCAGTGCAGGTTCTGACTTGAATTTCCTACAACTGAATTTACTCCTCTACTAAGATTTGGTAACTAAGCAAACAGACGAGAATGTGAGTAATAATCAAGTTTTTTTTTTTTTTTCAAAAATGAATCAACCGGTAATATTACAAAAACGGTATAAAAAAAACAATTGAAATTTTGACAATTGATATCGAAAGAAGCCACATCATTTTGCCGAAACGTCATTTGGCCGATTCGTCGTTTGGCCGAAAAACCATTTTACCGATTGTCATTTTGCCGAAACTTCATGCGTCTGAATTTTAGTCTTGCCAAAATATTAATCGTTATACCGATCGATCACATCGTTAAAGGTTATTTGATCGAAAACATTTTTTTACCGAAACATGAGAGATTTCGGCAAAGATATATAATAATAATAATAATAATCGTAGGAATAATAATTATAAATTATATAGTAATAAATTATTATTATTCATTAGTAATTGTTATTTGACTTTTGAATGTTAGTAACCTGCGGTATATACCTTTTTGTTTTTAAACTTGTGAAGATTTATAGATAGTATTATTTGTTACGTTCCACATTGCGTCGCAAAAATGCGTTCTGTCATTTCCCATAACAAAATCAAATAAGAAAAGAGAAGAAATGGAGTAATTTATTGAATATTATATTACATAAACTGAAAAAATATTATAATTTGCCGAAAACAGCGAACGTGTGTGTATTATTTAATTTTATGAATTTTATTTGTAGAAAATTTAGAATTTGATAAGCCTTTCAGTCGTGACAATGTTTGCATGGTTCTCGGGTGCATCAATTGTCCACTCAATTGGTACGCGAGTTTGGTTTTTTTTTCTTTTTTTCTTATATCTTTCAATGTTTTTTTTTTAACATAATAGCGCCGAACATATCGACGTCGATACGCGTTACGGATACGTCGTCGTTGGTAAAACGAAAAGGCCTAAGTCATTGTATTACCTCTCACTACGAAAGAGGAAGATTCATCAATGTTCGACGTCTCCTGGGAGCAGCGAATCGAGAAACCATCAGCTTTGCCGACGATACCGCTCTTATCAATTAATTACTTCCAATTCTAACCGCCGGCACTTCTTATGATTTTTATAATCCGTGCAGATTTTTTTTTTTACTTTCTCACTTTTCACAGATCGCCGACAAATTTGCGTATTAATCGAATACTTTTAATGCTGCCGAAGAATGGAATCTTACGATACCCTCCAGTATCGTATTAATTATACATTCAATACGTGCTTAAATAATATTCTACGAAAATGTGACCTATACGAACCTTCGAAAATGTAAGTCACTCGCGTGTATACCCAAGTACTCACTCCGGAAAATCAAAAAATTAATGTTTCTGGTGTAAAATCAACTATGGATTAATTAACACAAAGACACGGGTCGGTGTCGAAAATTTCATATGGTATGTAATAGATAGATACGCGGGGATAACGCTTCCGCCATTCTCTTACATCAGTATGGCTGATGTTTTCGCACATACTCAGGGTGATTTCCCTCAATCCCGGACACGACGCGAAGAAACGAGAGCACATATTAGTCGTGAGATACAAGGCTGCGGTCAAATTCAATTTTTCAATCGGGCATAAGAGCAACGGCTCGAGATCTTTGTCGGTGAAATTGTACACTCGCTTTAGATCGACCGGCTCCAAGCGAACGCAAGTGGCGAAAAGTGTTTTTAAGCAGCTCATCGAATCCTCTTCACCGTGGGTCGTGAATACTCTTGCCCTATTGATTCGCGTCAAAAACAAAGTATCATTTAGCGATTATAGGGGGAAAATTATAAGCTCGACAAAGATTTCGTTTTATGTGGCTCAGCCGAGTCTCTTCCAGACTTACCGAGCGATATTGATATGGCGCAGATTGATGCATCGTGCGAGGGGCACAAATCGGCGATTGCCCTCGCGAGTATAATGTCTATGCTGCCATGACACAAACTCTCCAAATCCAGATGCTTAATTTTACGATTTTTTTGTATTATTCGGATTAATGTTGGTTGCTGAATATTCATATCCATAACAATTGCAAAACTTTCGACAGAATCTAATGACGCCAGATATTCAAATCCATCATTCGTTATTTCACAGGAGTAGAGATCCAAATCTGGTTCAAAAAAACTTGGTGATAATGATGATATTTTTTACGGATTGGGGGAGGGGGGGGGGGGGTGGGGTCAATATTCAGCCCATTAATTCCTATATACTATGCATGCATATCCTATGCATGCATAGGATATGGTGCATGGATATGGTGGTTCCTATGGTGCATTTTTACAGTTTTTTTTTCCAGATGAGTATCGAACGAAAATACCTCCCATCTTTTCTCGTGATTCTTACGATATAATCATCAATCTCGTCTGTGAATTCTGCGCAAATGGGTTCGATGTGTCAGTCATGGAGGTTATGATAATTTCCTCCCTTAAAGAACAGAGATGTGCATATATGGAAGCGCAGGTCCCGTCTTAACTTCACGCACAAAAAAAATACTTCCTGCCGTCGCCTGTAGGTCGCGTAGCGATATATCCGTTAACACATACACAACGATACTATCTCTCGTCTCTCTCGTCGCCATGATGCTCTAACGATAAATAGGCATCATGCCAGGTAGATATTAAATGCAATAAAACTGTATATCAAGAACGTTTAATGTATATTTGATGACATGAAATTAATAAATTAGTTGAAATTAATCCGTTTACGGACCGTAAAGGTTATTTCGACGGCAAGCGAGTTCACAACTTTTGAACACGTTTTATCTATGTTATTACACGAATGAGGCGATGGCAGAGCGTTTTGAGGTGTACACTTTTGTACCTCGAGAACTTGACTATACCGATGTTTTATGACAATAATGAATATTTCTTATACGATAGGATACTCTATCGCTACATAATTGTAACTGCTTCATGGCCGAAACAGCAATCGAACGTCGAATATCAGCGATCACCGGCCACTCTCGCGAAAAGCCACTTCGAAAAAATATAATTTATTCACAATTTATTGATAAAACAGTAGACTTACCTGTTGAACAGCGTTCATTGACGGCCGATAAGTAAAATACCTACGTTTGCTAACGGCAAACTAAATAAACGTAAGATAGCGCTAGATGTCAATTATGTGCAGCCACATTCACGAAACGTATTTTCCAGGAGCGGGCAAATAAGTAATCGGAGCTCAGGCTCACGATAAAAAAAACCCCACAGTGTTCGGTGCGGTTTTGCCCAGTTCCGGCCACTAGTCCAGCGATGGATATCTCGAGACTCGAGAATGAACGAATTTATTGAACATTCTTACGTATACAGATTACAGATAAAGCTTTAAAGCTTTATAAATCTGGGTAGGATCGGTGTCCTCTCACTATTTATTAAGACACACGATATTATGGTGACAATTGACGAACGTACTGACGATCGATACGATATCAATCGTCACGACTAAAGAGTCTTGACGAGACTTTCAAAACGAATAGATAGACAAGGAGAAAGATAATTGTCTTGTTCTACAAATGTTTAAGGTATCAAAATGGCATTCATTACAGTTTTTGTTACCAACTAGGTGCGCGGTGGGCGTGTGCTCAACATCACCCTAAACCACATTAGCCATATCTAACCCTTCCAAAGCCCGCAAAAATAATTCTCGTCGATAACCATAGAACATGAACGTTTCCGATTCCATCTCTCATAACACGATTCACGACTATACATACCAATAATTACCGATAATTTCGACTCATAAGAAACGCCATACGATTGCAAAAAATGTAAATTTCCCTCGAATGCGCGATATCAAACAAGGTGCCTGTTATTAATTTATTACACGTTGCTTTTTTTTTAATATACTTTTCTTCTCAGCATTATGCTAAGCGGGTTGAACAAACAATAGGGTCTCGTAAGCAGGCGTAGGGGGGTGGGGGGAGGAGGAGGGGAGGGGACGGACTATCGGGAAGAGATGAGAAGTGAAGTTGATCATACAGCAAATTTCTTTCTCAACGTTGTTCTCTGTCGTATCTCGGTTCTCGGGGCAATATACTTACGAAGCGGCACCGCGTCGAGTGCTTTTTGGGTGTTTGGCGAGAGGTCCCAAAGACTCCGAGAGCTGTTGAACTCATGGGTGCGGTCCCAATTATCTACAGTGGCCTCGCATGGTGTAGCATGTGTCCGCCGAGACGTTGGAAGCGTCATGGCTCTGTCGTGATGGAGAAACGAAAAAAAAAAAACACAAAAACAATGGGAGGGGCACCTCCCTCGCGAATTTTCACTTCTTATTTCCTCGTCCCTGTTTGCCGCATTGCCTCAACGTTTTATAGCGCTTCGGGCGCAAGAGTCTTCGAGTCGAATCGATTCACCGCGACTCGTTTGCGCTCGTCAAGTCCACGAGACGTTACGCACCAACGCGCATTTCGCATGTACCAAGTCTGGAATCGAATCTTCATACGTATATAGCCATGTCTGGACTACTGGCTCGTTCCGTAGCGATCCGTTCTACCTGTCCAGAGATTAACACCCTTTTGCAGATGTAATCACCCTTTTCAACTCAATCTCGCCGTTGCTATGAATCATGCTTCTGCCTCTTAATGCGTCGTTACGTCATGATCCCATTTGCGCTTCGGATTGTTCGATTTTATATGTTTATTTGTTTATTTACTTACTTTCCACCGGCAAAACCCTCATTTAGTTCTTATTTAATACGAAATATTAATGAAATCGTTTTTAAAAAATTAATCATTAATCAATATTAAAATAATATAATAACAATGATAGCATTTGGATTCATTTTTATTTTTTAATTATTATTATTTTTTTTAATACTTTATTATTTATTGTATTTACATTTTTTTAAATTTATTTCAATTTCCAGAAGACGAATGAATTTAGCGTTACAGATATAGCGAGACCGGCGCAGCCGAGATCTCTTAACACCATAGAAATGCCGATTAATATGAATGAAAATATAATACAAAAGAAGGGTACGAGATATGGGGTAGAATTATGATCGGATGGGAGGTTATGTCGTACCGCTGTAACATAGTATGTTAAAGGGGTAATTCTAAAAACTTTTTTTTTACCCTTTCGCTGTCTCATTTTTCTTTCGCGGCTCATAGGGTCCCAACGGCCCGCGGGAGCGCGAACATTATATCGGCGTCTCTCATAATTCACCGAAAAGTGAGGTCGATTCGTGCGCTCGCGAGCGCCATGCGAACGAAAGCGGTCTGATTAGCGTGTTTGATTTATCACCGTTTATATCTGTACCGCGCGCGAGCGGGGAAGCAGCCAGCGGTACGAAACGGCATGAGCACAGCATCGTACCTCCGTCCCCATCACCTTCGAGGCATCGGTTCAACTCCTCTGTCCACGCTCTCTGTATCTCTCGCGCCTCCTTCCCCTCGGGAAGCGCAATCTCGTTAAAATTTATTCATGATCTCTGCCGTATATAGTCGAAGGGCCGCAGCGCGCGCGGGGGACACACCGCGGCGGCCCCCCGAAACTGGTCGAACTGGTCGTCGCGTTCGAACGATGTTCGGACTCCTATCCGCAGTATGGGAATTCGGAAGAGATTATATTCTACCCCGGCAATATCGTTTCGGGGTGTGACAACGTGGGATCGCTGTCGCCCACACCCGTTATTCGCTCGACGATTCCCTCACGGCATTTTGCTTTCCTTTACCTCGCTGTGTCGAAACTCAATAATAATTGCGGGTTTATGCGCATAGGGTCTGCGCATAGTCTCTGGGGGAAAAAAATAATTGTTGCAAAATGTTTTTAATGAAAATATACTCGAAGGAAACACGGTTTGTCGACTTGACATTGTTTTTTTTTTTCATTAAATATCAACAGCGAGTTACACGAGAATGATTCACGGAAAGTGTTTCTATCACTTTCCGTGCTTTTCCGCATTGCATCCCGCGACACGAACGATAATTTTTTAGTCGAATTTCGTCGGGTATTTTTTAAATATACTGTCGCGTTACTAATTGGCCGTTAAAAAAAAATCGCATCGGAGTTTATGATAATTTTTGTTATGTTAAATATTGCATTCCGAACGTCTTACGAATTTCGATGTGTGGCATATTTATTTATTTTTATCTCAAAAAATACATGGTTGCTCATGCTCTTCCGTATGTATTTATAACGCTTTTGGCCGGTGATACATATTTATGTGAAAGATATATACAAAATAACATGATTTCGGAATTTTGTTTTTCGTTTGTCAACATTGTTAACATCACAGTTTCCTGTATTCTATTATTATTCTATTATTTTTCCAAACTTACAGTTTACATTTTCAAGCATTTTTAGTTTTCACATTAACATTGTCGTTAACGTGACATGACAAAACTCAGTCGGTAACGAAAAATGTCATTAATGCCATTTCGAAATGATAGATATTTGAGGAAAAAGTGAATTGCGTTTTCCCGAGGAATAAATAGACGCGAGAAATGACAATTTGCATTTTCATCAAATGTCTATGGTTTCGAAATTATATTTATTACAGTTTTTGATACTAACTAAGCACTGGGCGGGTGAGCGCAAGGGTGTTTCGTCTTAAGACGATGGACAAAAACTGAAATGGAAAAACCCTAACCTCACTGACCTGTGTGCAGAATCCGCAGAAAGGCACTTTCTACGTAGAAAGCAACGAATATTGCGCTCTACGCATGCGTCGACTTTTCTACGCACGCAGCCCAAAAAGTGACTTTCGCGCACTGATGGCACGAAAAGTTCGACTTTTCGTGCAGGTAGCGCAAAAAAGTGCCTTTCCACGCACTGAAGGCACGAAAGTCGAACTTTTCGTGCAGGCAGCGCAAAAAAGTGACTTTCTACGCACTGAAGGCACGAAAAGTCGAACTTTTCGTGCAGGCAGCGCAAAAAAGTGACTTTCTACGCACTGAAGGCACGAAAAGTCGAACTTTTCGTGCAGGCAGCGCAAAAAAGTGACTTTCTACGCACTGAAGGCACGAAAAATCGAACTTTTCGTGCAGGTAGCGTAAAAAATTAATTCCGTCTCTCGAGATATCTTCTCGTTCTAGCAGCTTTTTTCCATCCTTCAGAAAAAAAAAAAAAATGTCTTCCGCACTGGCGAGCATTACACGCGGACAAGATCGAAAGCGACTTTTATTTATTTTTGCATCCTCGAGGCCAGTTTCGAGTATGTCAGAAGTGGTGTAGAGCTGCTGGCATCTTGTCCAGCATGTAGGCGGCTGCCGCCTGCCTGTCTTCGTGGCTTCAACTTTAACAATGGGTTACATGGAATCCGCGCTGCGTTTGCGGAGAAAATACGCGCGAGCGAGGGGGAGTTGGTCCAACGCTTATATTACAATATGTATTTGTAATTCACGCGCCCACCAGCGAAACGAAATAAGTATAGTTATTGCCCATCGTTCGTATACTCACATCAGTATAATATCCGTCGTCAGTATTTTCTCGTTGAGCGAATCTATAGATACCTCTGCACGGGTTGGTTGATTGTCGTAATAAAAATGTACGCACTTATAGGGAAACAAAAATCGTGATAAACATCGTAATTCGTTTTAATATCCTTTTCAAGCTGTACGCAAATGTCGTTAATCCATATTTATCTCTACTCTTCGTACTCTCATTACTACGGGAAAATTGTCAAGTTATTTATTTTATTTGTAAATCATTAAACATTCATTTCTTCATAGCGAGCAAATATTTTTTCGCGAACCGTCCGAGTGAACAAACGAAAGATCTTTGTTCTTTCGATGACGCGGAAAACTGCTGGTTAGTTGAATTTATACAAGCGTCTTTAACCCGTATCGACGCTTTCAACTCCTCCCCTCCGCCGGAACGAAGAATGAGAAAGATTGTGAGACTCCTGTCCATATATTTACACAGCACTTCGGCTGTTCGTAGCGCGCAGCTTCTTCGGGGGGTTTGAATACCACTTCGGAAAATCATATTATCCAAATACTTGAAACCCGCGGATGATGCGCACCGCATACCAGCGATAAATTCGTTCGATTCAAGAGAATCCGTAACGCCAGAAGGTAACCGAGGGTACATCGTTCGTGGAACGCGTCGGACAGGCTATTCTGTGATGTACGTTGCTGTGAACGATTGTCGAAAATTGATTGGGTGAATCGATACCAGGATCACGCGCGATCTTCCGTACTGATGGATCGGCTATCTTTCGGGAGGTCGCGCGTACAAAAGCGTGTAAAAGGCATCTGTGCATATAAACATATATACATAATATCCATGTATATGTACACATATATAAACTACACATAGAGAGAGAATTATGCAGACATTATTGTGTACGAATTGCAGCAGTGTGTGCAGAGTGCGATATACGAGAAGAAAGATTCGCGGTGGGCTCGACATAAATCCACAGCCGTTTCGGCATTGTTTTCGCGATAAATTTCACCATTGTAAGAAGTTATCGTGCATAAATTGCACTCAGTGTCCGGACCCCGTTGGTCCTCTCGCGCGCAGGAAGGAGGGGGGAGGGAAGGGTTGGTTCGGCCACTACTACCGCGAAAATAAATTGGCCTTTATATTAAAGTGAGCCGCTGCATAAATCCTCGTGCTCATTGTATTAGGGATGTGGGTGGACGACACGTGGGCAAGCAGCCGGGCGCTTACAGCCCGTTTGCGAGAGTCCCGCGGACCCGCGCGTTCGAATAATCGAGAGGCCCGGTGTAAACTCGAGTTCATCTATGAACGGTTCATTTCCGATCGAAGGGTCTCCCCCCACCCCACGAGGTGGAAGTAGACGATGAAATTGTTGACAAACATCGATGTTATTTCAAATTCACGTTAAGGTGGATGTCCCAGTCATCGTCACTGTACCAGTAATCGTCAATGTGTGCTTTGACTGTAGCAAAATATACATTCAAAGCATACGATTGACGATTACTGGTACACTGACGATGACTGGGACATCCACCTTACTGATCGGATGCGCTAGAATTTTTTTTAAATAATAATAATAATGATAATAATAATAGTATAGGACTCTAGAAATGCCGAGCGATGATCAACTCCTATTTGGAGTAATTTCCCGAATATTGACAATTTTTTACATTTTCACGTTTCTCCAATGTCTTTGCTTTCTAATGAAATAATAAATACATTTTTCTTTATGACGCCCGACGGCAGCACGATGCTGCCACAACGTTGTAACGACGACGTTATCGATGTCGAATAGTCGAGCGACTAAGGAGACAAGCAAATTTTATTTTATCACAATGAATTTCGAAATGAATGAATCGCTGGCATTAATCGTTTGTTTTCTGGTTTTGAATTCCGGATAGTAATACGTGTAAAAACAGACAATGTTATGTATACGTAACATATAGTAATAGATAGTAATAAAAAGCACATGGAGGAAGAAAAAAGAAATAAATAAAAGGGTGAAATGTTTTTTTATAATGGCTACCGGTTTAGAGATTTATTTTAAAGTGTTGGTCTCTAAGTTGGTCCGTCCGTTTGGATGTCTGTCCGCCAATATCGGCGCATTAACTACGACGGCGGCTCGGCGGAAAGTGTTCCTTCCGTCTCTGCAACTGATCGGCAGCAAGTTTAATGTAATGTCCGAAGCGTGTATACAGTGTACGCGTGGAAAGTTGCGATTTAAAAGGTACTCCGCGTTGTGGATAGCAAGATATATGTGTATATTGTATATATGGCGTACATGTTGGGGTTCCATGGGTTTCCCGTAACGATGCCACAAAATGCAATAGCACTGCGTCAAGGTGGTCATTCAACGGTGTTACGGTTTGCCTCGCTATTGTGTCCACCGATTCTGAATTCACAATGAATCGTTCGAACCATTGAATTGCCCCGGTGCTCCTCGTCGACCCCATAGTTATACGATATATACATTTTTATTATTCGATGTTTTTTTATAAACGACAATTCCGTCGCGTTGTTATCACGAAATCTGAGTAACTGCGGTCGATCGATACGACTATAAACCAGCGAAGTATTTTACAATTTTCAGAGTTTAACTTTTCTTCAATATATAACCGCTAAAATCGGTACAGAAATACCGATTGTAAATTTACGCTTTTTCGGTAATTCCTTGTTCGAGAGTCTCGATACCCTTAAGCAATTTTATTCTTTGTTTTCATAAGACAATTAAAAAACGCGCCCCATTTTGGCCATTGAAATTCATTTTTTGATCCGTAAGTTATAACAGCCGTTTTTAGTTCCGAGTGTTTTTTAAGGGTTCGTTTTTTTTTCTAGTAACATTTTTCTGACAAATACAAATTCCATTGAAAACAATAGACGAAAGTGAACCGCTTAATTAAAACTCGTCGTCGCATGGAAGATATAAAAGGAAAATTCTCGACGTCTGTCGCGTTTGCAACATTAATGTTCGGAATGAAAATAATCGTGTATCGTTGCGATTCCACTACGGTATAGCATCGCGGGTTTCGTTGATACGATTCTACGAGGTTAATAACTTCACGACGAAGTAATTACGCTCATCCTTGCGTAGCGTCATGTGCGCGCGCTGTGTCTTGCGGTCGCGTGTGGCTCGCTTCTGGTCCAGTGGCACACACGGCGCGTTGACCATTTCCATGCGTCGCTGACGTGAGCGATGACAAGGAGTCCTCGCGCCCTGTGGGAGGTCTCGACAATGGCTGTTCCATCTATGGGAGGGACTCCGTTTGTTGCGGCTGCACCACAGCCATATACTTCTCTATGCGTATAGTATACGTACTGTACACTACCGTCTATTTTTGCTTGCTACTGGCTACCTGATGCGCGCCCGCCGACGATGCTGCCGAGTACTGGGCGATTGGCTTTTCCCTTTCGGTCGTAACTTCTGCTTCCCGTTGCCAAGAACACCGGGACATAGAAAATTGCGACTTTGTCCTTCGCGTAGATATACGCGCGTACTACGTACGAACGAGCAATCAGTTACACTGTAGAGCTATCGATACTCGGCCATTCGACGATCGACCCCGTGATATACGTTCATCGTATATTGAAAAAAAAAAAAAAAAAAAAAAAAAAACGAAAGCGTATTCGAAAGGCAATAACTATATCTATTACGCACTGCTACCGGTGATACATGAACTTTGAATTTCTTATTTTTTTAATCGACGCAGACTCGAGTGTGATGACTGCTTACCTGAGTTACGCGATTCAGCGCGGTTTCATTGTTTTAGACACGAATTAATGAGTTTTTACACGCGTTTTTGTAGATTTCACGTTGAACGCGAATACCAACAATTCATTTCGATAGCTTACTGCTTACTGGAGTTAATGACAAGTTTTACGAAGACGAAAACGTTATGTATTGAATATACATAGAATAATATGTAAAAGAAAAGGGGTGGAGGGGGGGATATGGGTATATAATAATAAATTATATATAGTTTATATAAAACTTTTCCGTTTAGGTTATTATTTCTTTTTCTATCTCTCGCGTTCTTTCTATACTCTGTTTCTCGTCGAGTCTTTCGCCTCTCGCGGTCCATTCTCACTTTTTCTTTCCTCCCGCACACGTCCGCCCGGTTTCTATATCCTCGAAGTGAGAGACGAAGTCTCTCGGGTTAAGGATCGTAGGTGGTCTCACCGTCGGACGCGCAACGATTTTAAATTAAAATTAAAGTCAAGCGTTCTTACGATCGTCTTGGTGCCCGGACATCGCCGCCCGGCCATCCGCCACCCGTGTAACAATGTTAATGGCCCCGGTGTGTGTGCGCAGCGGCTCCGAAATTGCGATTCCTTTTACGAAACTCCGCGGCTTCTCTCGTTCGTTCGTTTTCACCGGCTGCGCGAGGATGAGCAGCAGGCAACGCGTGTATCGCTACTCCCGCCGCTGATCACACGCACCGATGGTATGTCCTCACAGCATGCAGTAATAACCCGAGTATTCACGATCGACGACACTTATTTTCATTGCAATTTTCATAACGTACTTATATCGTATAATATATTCTGGGGGCGAGAGGGGGCGTCAATTAAATTACTGTTCCTAAAACATTCGTTTCTTTTTTATCATTTATTTATTTTTATCGAAATTAAGTTAAATTAAAAGTCAGTGTGCAAACATTTTTTAAAAATGTTTAATAAAAAAAAAAATAAAAACTTTTGATCGACAAAAAATATAAATAAATTAAGGTATTTACATCGTATACTATGTTTTATACGGAGGGAGGTTACGTTCATTAATTAATGTTTTTCATTCGATTGCTTTTTTTTGTTCATTTATTTTTTTTCTATTAAAAATAGATTAAGACATTGGGTGGAGGAAAAAAATGGTAAATACGGCGAGCGAAGCAACAGCGTCGAGTGAATAATTTTTGTGTTTCATTTTATTATTCAACGATCAACATTTCCTAACTCTCCTTATAGTCTTCCGTTGGGGACAAGAGTTGTTTTACGCAGCCACGGCATCGCGCACCGGCTAAGAATGAATTATCTTTTCGGCTCGCGCGGTTCGCTCGGTTAATTTTGTTTTGATGAATTTCGAAAAGGGGCCCCGCGGCCCCGGGAGGCATTAGTCACGGTGTAATTGGCGATATGGGGGTCCGTCGGTGCGCCCGCGAGATCGCGTGGAATGAACGCGCCAAAGCTTCTCGAGCGTTTCACATCCCAATGCAGCTACATAGGCGGTAATGCCTACAGCGCCAAACTTTCCGCCACACGTTGGTAATTTTGTTCTTGGAGCGCGCGCTCCCACCCACTTTCTTCTTTCTTCATAAGCTTTTCTTTCCGCCACACAGAGTCCGGGCGGCTCACGTCGGGTCACACCGGTAGTACACGTTCCTCGTCTTTTCTTCATAGTTTTATTTAAAAAAAAGAAAATCTCAAAACCCCCCAACGTTTTCTCTATACCCCGCTTGAGGTACATACTTTTTTTCATAAAAAATTTGATAAAAGTTATGAAACTCCCGGTGGTGGATACCTTCTCGTCCCTGTTGACTTCTTTGCCTTTGTCACCGTGAAAGCTTCGCCGAGGCTCCCGGTAGAGCTGTACTTCCCCCAACGGCTTTCCCGCGACAAGACTCCTTTCGGGATCGTTACCCTTTATAACAAATCCGACGAGTAACGCGTATAACAGGAAATATTGTATTAATATCCATGCAATGTCCCAAGGGGGTAGGGGAGGGGGTTAAAAAATTTGTCTATTATAAAACATCGTATTACTACTTGAAATATAATAAATATTGAAAAAAAAATTCGCGCGAAAATAAAAAAAAATATAAATAAACGTAAAAATATAAGATATAAAACATTTGAAAAAAAAAAAAAAAACGCTTTTTGGCCAGAAATGTCCGGACTTCATTACACAATTCAAAAGTCACTACTTTTCGTAAATTATTGTCGAAGGCATTTTTTCGCGGAATTCTTTAAATTCTTTACCACGTATACAATAATAATTGTAAACCGGTACACCAGGCGCGTGCCCACGCGTGAATTCCTCAACATTGTTAAGTTTTCGGCTTAATCACGGTGGTCCGTGATTGTTGCTTCACCCCTTTTTATATTCATTCTTTTCGTTTCACTTCTTCATCTCGTTCTCAAAGTATCGTGCGCCGCCTCCCTCCCTCCCTCCTCCCTGCGCTCTCTTCTTTATTATATTCTTCTCACACCCTCGCTCCCTTATCTCGGCGTATTAATTTGCACGCGTGGGCGTGAGCGACACGAGGTCCAACCGACTCTGTCTTATTTCATCTTACTTTTATTTCATTTTTTTTATTTCTTACCTCAACTCCTTTTCTGTCTTTCGTTATTCTTGACTCCTCTTGTTTATCCTTATCTTCTATCCCTTTCACGAATTCTTGTTCTTTCGACGTTTTTTCTTCGTCCGCACTCCGCTGTCCATTCTCTCTCGGCTCATCCCAAGATCCACGTTTCGTATCTCCATTGGATTCTTCCTATCGCTCGCGTGTGGGACAATGCAAAAGTTCAAATGCCTACGACGGTTTTATACCCCTCCACCGCATAACAATAGCGATTGCAGATTGGATAATATAGATGTAAAACGTGTTCGTAGAATACATTTCTAAACAAATGATCATATTTTTGTCGTTTTTGCGAAATCAACTTATGCAGGGGAATACGACGGCAGTTGGGGCTTTTTTAATAATAATCATAATAATAGTTATTAGTGTTATTGTTGTTATTATTATTATTTTTCATGCGGTGTTTGCTTGTTTCGCGTAAAGTCATCGTGTTGTTAATTGTTTATTGATATTAGTGTTGATTAAGGAGATTAAATTTTAAAGATAACGAGATGGAATTTTAAAGATAAACGGAAGAAATATTAAATTTAAAAAAAATAAAAATAATATCAGAGGGTGTATCGTTCGCAAAAGCCAAACGCAAAGGTGCAGCAACGCCGGGGCTAATGCATTCTCAATCATTGATTTATGCGCTAACTACGTCGAATATATTGGTAACTCTCGTGGCGTATATAAAGTTAATTTCGTACAAGGCGCGCTGGCCTTGCGATCGTGTAACTATCAATAACGAAAGACCGTACAGAGTCCGGGGGTTTTTTTCGATGCGCGTGCGTTTTCCTATGCAAAACTGACCGTAATGCATTTTTTTTAACCCTCCGCGCTTATAATATTATTGGCGCTGAAACTTTCTTTTCTCCACGCTTTACGGACGTCTCGATTTTTTGTTTTTAGCAATTCCTCATACAAACACCATTTAGTATCCTTCGTCACGGACCTTACCCCCCGGACGCCTCGTTATTTCAGCGTAAACGAAGAGCCCAGCTAATTCTTTGCCCGATGTTTGCCAGCGCTAAAATATATTTTTCAACGATAACGAGGCAGAATATACATATATACATCGAATAAACGTATAGCGTGCATTTTTTATCGGGCCATTTGCTGACCCACTCGTCTCGTATTTTTATTTATTTTTTTATTTATTTCCTTCCTTTCCTCGTAGAGAATCGCCGATTTAAACGAAAACTGAACAAGCAATGTGCAAATATTAATTGAATCTTTTTTTTTTTTACTACGCGAATTAATCACCCGTACAATCCGACAAAATAGCAATTATCCCGACTCAATTTTTTTTTTATCGAGTTTATGTTTTTTTTTTATATATAAAAATAAGCAAAAAATACAATAATAAAAATAAAAAAAAATTGCAAATGATTGCATAACTTATCGATACAATGCGCCAGATTTTTTAATACATAACCTTACTTTTTTAATCCATCTGAAAAACCCTTTTCGCTGGAGAAATAATTTCGAACGTTTTGCTTTACGTTGCGGATGCATCATCGTTCTCATCTCGCGAGATCGTGACATACGCGTCATGGCTACGAGGGAGTTAAACGTTAAGAACTCTTCGCGGACGATACATTGTGTTCTCCGGTGTGTCCCTGGTGCGCGAGGGATTCAACGAGTCCCACGTGCGAATCGTCGCTGTATTATAGGCACGAGTACAATAACAGCTTATGTATTACAGTGCGGTACGTGTCCGTATGCAGAGTCGTCTCTCCGCTGCCCTAATGAAACACCAGCGCGCGTGTCTGTTTACGAGGTAGCGAGTTCACGAGCTCTTTCCACTGCACCCCCCAACCCTTCCCCAGCGCTCTCGCGCGAGGAAGTAGGCGTTGCGCAGTCCCGAAGTTTTATTATCGTACTTTGCCCGCGCGCCATGGAAACGTTACACTCGCGAGAATATATACACACCAACGGGTCACTATTCCTCGGTACCCGGAGGAAACTCCTAGTTGTCATATACAATAGTTATTAGTATTACCACAGTATTTTACTTTACTGTTCGCTGTTTCCCCGCCCGTACGGTAACACCAATGCCAACTTCGTGAGTTCCCGTGAAAAATATGAACGGTGTGTCAATTATACCGGATAGTTTACCGAATACTGAAACTACTATATCTTATTGATTATTGAGTCTCGATGTTACCGTGTGTATAATATATAATGCATATATGCATACAGGAAGGATCCTTACGATAAATTCTCCCGTTTATTCTTACGCGCGCCTCTTTCCAGAAATAGCGATTCCAATGCCACGAAGACATGGGATTTTATATGGGGGAACGGGGCAAAGAGACTCACGACAAAACGTGACAAAACGAAACCACTGAAAAAAAAAAAGGATTTAAGGATCGAGGTATGCGGATAGTCAATTATAGGTGTCTGGCAGCAACCGCTCGAAATTATTGCGTTAATTCTTCGTAGGCACGTTTATCTAGAAATCATTCGAAATTCGCGCGGTAAATCGAATTGATTCAACTGATTTATTTCGGCATATAATAATAGAAAATTATGATTTTTTTTTGTCTTGTAGTATATGTGTAGTATACGATGAAACTACTTTTTTTCTTTGAAAAACGTAAAAAATTAAGTAAGCTAATTAATTAAAGAGTTGCTTTAAAAAAAAATTCATTAAAAAAATCTTAAAATCGGGAGCCATGTAGTATACAGATATTTATATGTATATATATCAATAGGACTTAAGAATTTTCGTTCATCGGAAAATTATTGCCAGATGTTTCGTGGTGATAAAAGACATTTTTTTTGCTCGCGAAATCAAGAGTATTTTATAGGCTCGCGGCATAAGCTCCGAAGAACCGATACACGTGTCGCGGCTGTTGTTAATATTGGTTAACCAAACTAAGGCAGGAGCCAAAATGCTTTGTGTGGAAGTGAAACGAGGAACGGTAGTGCATCACGACACCGGAACACATAAATGTATTGGTTGACGCGACTCTCAGCTGCCACCGCATAGCCTCCGCAGTTCCTTTTTTTTTCTCTTGCGTCGCCTCTTGTACGCCTTCAAAATTCGTTCCGAAGTGTATAATCTCATACGCGAAATTTTTTCGGGGACACGTCGCGAGTTCCTCGGACGCCCGGCAATTTGCATACGATTACAGTATATACTGCTACAGTAGTGGGTATATACTTCAAATTTACGCCGTGTACACTCGGCGACGAAAATCGATAGCGGAACGGAAATGCTTGAATAAAATGAACGACAACATTTTATTATGGAAATATTTGCTTTTCACGCTTTGATGGAAATTAAACAAATCACCGCAGTTTATGATAGTACCAACATTGATAATAAAAATAATAATAATAAATCATTATGATTATCATCCTCATTGTTATTATTTAATGAATAATATTTCATATTATTTGTTCCCATTTTTTATTAACTAAAAAAAAATTATTCACAATATTGTTTATTGTCAAATGGTATTAATTATTAAAATATTAACTGTTATTAATATCATATCATTCTGATCTTTTACCTGATATTTTTTTAATATCTGATCATTTATTTCATTAAAGTTATCATATATTTTTTAAAACGATTTTTTTTTTTATTTGGTATTTTTTTCGGAATTCTAGGTGGACATAGCGCTTCAATGTTTCTTTTTGTTACATATATCTGTAGCCGTAATACCGATTAGTTCGCATTTAGTCTGCGGGATCGTGTTGCAAAATTCGCAAAAAAGAAAATCTCGCCGACAAGTGCTCTCGATACTTTTATTCTTGATGAAGTCATGCGCTACCAAATTTTGCTCCGTTCTGTACGGACGATAGTCGTGCGCGGTTGACGCGTGCATCTGCATTCTCGCGGCCCGACCACACGGAGAAGAATTCGGCGTCGCATGTCGATACGCGCGCATATACACCATCGACGGAGTTCCGTAGTTAAATTGGCCCTAAGTGCCCCGCGCGCGCGCTTCAGCCCCATCACATATTTTCGCGGAAAGATCGTCTCGGAGTTTTTGTACTGATCGCCGCCGTGCGAACGTTAATCCCCGTTTCAACACCTTCATTTGCCGCGGAGTACCGCGAGCCTCTCATGAGTCCCCCGCGAGCCGATCGTACTTATATCGCGCTTCCACGCTTCTCGTCCATACCGGCATATCACGTAACCCAATCATTCGAGAGGAAGAGCAGTGCATCTGCCCCCCTGTTTCTCACACCTTCACGCCTCCGATCGCGTCTCCCTTATTCGCTGGTACTTAACTTTCGTACTGTTTTTTCGCAGCTCGTCTCAATCATCGAGCAACCGATGGCCGTAGGCTGAAGGCTTTTGCAGTTTCGTCGGTAATAATAAAATCGTCGTTGTTGTAGTTTCATATAGACACTTTATTTCAGGTCAATTCGAAACCAAAAACACAAATAATAATAATAATCATTATTATTTTTGTTAAAATCGTTACAGTCGTTAAAATTTTACGGGGCTTTTAAATTTATCCGAAGTGTCCGTCAACGCGGAAGTCAACACGATATCTCTCGCGATTTTCGAGATATCGGGCTAAAAAATGTAGACATTCGTGGATTATCCGATAATCGATATTAAATTTCACAAAAATTAATGGAGATATTTTAATTTTAGAAGTTTGAGTATTTTTTTTTTATTTTGGAGCAAAATTGATATTTTACCTCTGATGCAAGTTTTTTCGTATCATCAAAAAGCTGCTTCGAGAAATCTTTACATGGAGGAACTTCTTCTGGAGAAAACTTTTGAAAATGTCTATTTGCATAGTATTGAATTGCAATTTTTTTAGATCCTCTTTGAAATTCAATTGGACCATAAAAAAATAATGCAAATAAAATTTGCAAAAAAATGTCTTATCTTTCATTCGATTTATAACATCGTTTACAAAGCTTCGTCTAAGCGAAAATGAGTTATCTGACTTCCTTATAGTGAAACTTTGTAAACGATGATAAAACGGCAATGACGAAGCGATGTGGTCATTTAATTTGCATAATTTTTTTGGTAAAAACAATTTCTTCATCTTTTTTTTTTATTTCGTTATTTTTTTTTTTCATTTGTTTTATTTCTTTCCCTTTTTTCCGGAAGAAGTTTTTGTATCGTTGGCAAAATTATATATTTTCTATGATTCCCGTTGGTCGGAACCGACAAAGCGAAAAGAACGATTATGAATACGGATGTTAGGTATCTCATCCCAGCATTACCGCGAGAGACTGCGCGGCATGAGAAATAAACTTTCTTCCGCTCACTCCCGATGCGCGAGAAACCGATGAGTGCATCCATCGTCCCATATACGTAATGACTGAAACCGCGCTCCAGGGATGAGACTCAGTGTGCAATAAGTGAGAAAGAAAGATGGAAAATGTAAAAAAAACAAAAAAAAGTAAGAAAAAAAAAAAAAAGAAACAAGTATAAGCGAGAACCCGAGAGAGTGGGATAGCGAAGGAGTGATGCTCGCTGGCAACGGCGTGCGAGCGCCTCGGCCCCACCTAGACGCGTGGGACCGACACCCACGATTCTTCCATCGCGCGCGCGGGGCTCTCCACGCGCACGACCGTGGCTACACGTATAATGCTTCGAGGCACTCTATACCGATATAAAAAAAAATGTTACCCGTCCCCGAAGGAAGAATCTCATCCAGGCGTCGGGTCGCGCGAGTCCCCGGCTTTTCTCAACATACTATATACTCGCGCGCGCGTTGCGAGCTTTTACGAGGCGCAAGGCGAAGAGACACAACGAACGGACGGTCCTGGCAATAAGGGGATCGCCAAGGACACGAGCGTAGGTCGTCCGATTGCCTTTGGTATTTTTTTTTCTTTTCTTACGCTCGTTTTCTTCCCTCAGCTTAATTATGATGCCTGGAGGAAGGTATCCATTATTAGGATTGTTACGCATTTTATTAAACATTGATATCGATATATATTTTGAAAAAATCGATGTTCACTCCAAAATGAAATTCTCAACTAGACTCGGGTCAGTGTTGGTGTTTATATTTATTATTTTCAACGGTGAAAATGCGCTCGTACGCGATGTAACAGTTTGTCTCTGATCTCGCCGATAACGAAAGACGAACTGAGGTCAGAAAAGGGAAAGACTGAAAAGAAACGACAAAGCGAGACTTTCTCGATATCGAGTCGGTACGAGAGAGTTGCCAGTGACTCAAGGACTCCCCACGCTGCACTTCGATGCCCGAGATTAAAAAAAAAAAAAAAAAGGTTCAGGCCTCTGGCGCTCGAGGCGAATAAAATACGCGGTACGATTCGTACCCCGTTTGCGGTCCACGCGATCGTGGGATCGCGAGGGAGTAGCCCCGCGCGGTGTACGCGCACGCGAACCCTCCCCCCCCCCCCTCCCTTCCTTGGGAAGATTCTCTTCGTATTCTCTCGCTTCGTTTCGTATGCATGCACCGATCCCCGCACGTGCGATCTTTACGCTCTCTCCGTACGTTATTATTATTTACAGGCGTGCCGAGGGAAACTTTTCAAGACTTTAAGAGTGTCCGGGCATTTATATACACGCAAATTCTGATGACGGACCGATCAGCAAAAGAGAAGAGAAAATTAGTTGTACGAGATGAAGCTGACGGCTCATATTGACTTTATAGTAATTAGAGAGAATTTTTATCGTGGTATAAAAAAAAATGCCGATGAATCTTTATGACGTGCGTTGAGAGTGACTTCCGGTTGAATTTAAATTTTTGAAGGATGCGGTTGCATTGCCATACGGTTTCTCGTGCCTTTCTCATTCTCTCACCTATGTGGCATACAGAGAAAGGTGCGGTAGTGCAGTGCGGAGTCCCAGGTGCAACAAGGGGACGCGCTTCCTCGACCCTTAATCGTGATTTATGGTTTTTTCGACACGCGTCGAACGAAATATTTTATACGAGATTTTTTTCTCGTAGAGGAAGCTTTCTTTTGACGAATGAAAAAAAACATCGAGATTTCAGTAAAAATGTGTTCAGAATGTTCCAAAACGTCGGAAAATCATATTTTGAAAAAAAAAAAAATTGGTTAAGTCAATCTTTCCACTTATTTATTATTGAATAATTTATACGTTGCTTGACACGTGCTGACAATGAAATTTTCATAAAAACGAATGAATTTTCTTATTTTTACGAGTTTCTTAAGTTTCCAAATAAAATTAATCGTAAACCCAAAATAAAAACCACCGTTCGCGTTTTTGCGTAATTTCGTTGTTATAAAAAAAAAAAAAATTCTCGAAAGTCGCGGCGACATCGAAATTCGAAATAAAAATGTCTCGTACTTCTTTTGATTTACCATCCGAAATCAATTCGATGAAGACGTCGAAGTTGGTTTAAGAATAAACGCGTGGAAACTGTAGGTGGTCCACACATATCGAACAAACGATAAAACTGGGACCACCTCGACTGATGTAAGCATTAAAAAAAACATCGTACAGTTCTTTTTGTACACGGAAATCGACAATAAAAAAAACGTCTTCTTCGAATCGACGGAATACTGTTCACGGTACTCGAACCTTAAAATGTATTCGAAATAAAAAAAAATCGTAAGAAATTGATTTATTCTATCGATAAAAAAAAAAGTGGTGAACGTAACAAGTGGGTAATACTTTCCGATAGTGATTGATTTTTACCCCCGTTAGTGTAGTACCCTCGAGTCACTCGAGTTTCACCTCGATGATCGCTAGACTTTAAATCACTCACGCCTTTTGAACACACGTGGCCTCGGTGCATGTGGGGCTCGCGTGTCCGTTATACCTGAGGAAGTGCGGCATTATACGTATTTCTGCATCGACGAACGTACGTCGCGCAGACGGAAATCAATACGCGGAAATTCGATATTTCCGTACGATAATCTACAGGGGTATATTCGAGGCTCGGCCGGGGCGTCCATTGGACACGTGGCTCTCGGACTATACCACTGGAAGATACGCCGTCTAAGGTGTATTGGTTTCTTTATCCATGTGGATCTCCGTGCATCGCAACGGGATGCTTCTCAAATGAGTCAGAGCCATCGCAAGAAAATCACCCGATGTGGTAAACCTTTCTCTTTTCGTGACAATGCTTTGACATCCTGCTCATCAGGTTTCTATATCCGTCATTGCATACGCTCGCGCGTATATACAGGTGCGAGATCGTTAATTAATTTCAGGTACGGAAATCATTTTTCAAATTGGTTAATTGCGTAATTCAGACGGAAAAGTTATATAGAAACCACAGTTGATGTATATATATTAATAACTAGCAGGTTATTGTGTTTTGCGCGCTCCCATGTATGGTTTCAATTAAATGTTTATGAGAAATCGTTGCTATGCGCGCGAGCATAGTTTTTCGTTAAATATTAAATGTGTTATTCTATGTAACGATCATGAAATCAATGCACTCATTTATTCTTTTCTCAAACTGCTTGGTTTTTAGCCAAATCCGTTCATAATGTTGATTCAAATGAATTGAATAATCTATTAAAAAAAAAAAGTAATTGACACAAATTTCGGTGTCAATATGGGGTGCCAATGAGGGGTCTCTATGTGAGGTGTCTGTGCGAAGTGTCTGTGTGAGGTTTCTGTGTGAGTGGGACAAACGAACGTTTTCATAAATACATATAAGATGATTATCTAATATATGGAATATATTTTCGATGAAGACGATATAATCTATATATGGTTTAAAGAACCTGTATATAAAATATAGATTATAGAAATTATATATAAATAAATATTTCAAAAAATTGAATAAATAATACGTAACATAATTTATAATCATTATTATAGTTAATACATAACTTTTCAGTTTGGAATACGTTTCAAAGAAAATTTCTGAAATAGTATGAAACTACGAAAATTCGAATAAAATTCTACGGAAATTTTTTTTTTGTATTATTTAAATTTTATTTTGATTTCTGGTAGAGTTGTTAGGTAGAGTTATTAGCGCTGTTTTTCTGGTACAGTTGGACGAACAAGTGTGCCTACCGCGCGTAACAGAATAATTAAGTGTACACAAACGAAAAAACTTTAGAGAATAAACTGTACCGAATTGATCCTGTATATGCGCAGGATAGCACAGAGAACGCCTCCAGCGTCGTTGCGAGAGTGAGACGAAGAGAGCGAACGAAACAAACACGCGAAACGGCGTGAAAGACAGCGTTAATTTATTCGGTGTGGTGCGTAGTATTGCGGTAGCAAGATAACTGACTCTCGGTGGAAAGTCTCGGAATTTAAATATTTTTCGGTCAGGTGAGGAGAACGTAAACTGAGGCTAACAGGGGTTTTATCAAAATTTTACCAAATAAACAAGTGTACTGGAAAAACGAGAATAAGTGCGCTCTTGGTTAGCGGGTCTGTTGGGGATCGTCGACCAGAGTTTCTAAATGACACTATATCTCAATAAGTACCCAATTTTTCCAAATGTTCAAAAATATTTAACAAAACAATTTCGATAGGCAAAATGTTTTTCGTTGAAGAAATCGACCCCCTTAAAAAAAACATAAATTATTAACAAAAAGATTTCACAGACGCCTGATAAAGAGTAGTCATAAAAATAGAGTGAAAAGAGTTTGCGTACATCTTGATTAACTTGTTTGAGATATCGATTTTTCTCCGATTTCGATTCAGAATTTTTTTGCTATTTGCCTTAAAAGGATTCGAGGATCGATAAGGCGTTGCGAAGAAGGAATCTCATCGGGTTCCGGTGCGTGGAAGGGGCTTAAGCGCGTGCGACCGCTTGCGCACTCATATTATCGACTCGAATTTCTGGTTTTTCATTGTGGCCAATAGACTAACTCAACATTTCTTTTGTATCACTTCCCCCCGCCCCCTCCCCTACTTGGGGCAGCGCGTGGGCGCGCACCCGGCGCTCGCGCGAGTTCGATTTTTTTTTTCCGTTCCGATCTTCTTATTCATAGATCGGTGCTACACGCGTGTATTCTCTATCACCTATGCATTTGATCTCTCAAAACACGAGGCGAGATACCTCAGAAAATTGTTTGCATCCATATCGATGCGTGTTAAGACACTACATGCATCTTCCATTAATTGCTATCGGAAAATCGTGTTTACTCGAAGGGTACTGATATTACTATTATCGATAAATAAACAAAATAATATTATTGTTACTGTTATTATTATTATTATTATTATTATAACGACGACAATTGGGGGTTAAGATCGAGAGAGCGCGCGTACATTCTCATGCAATCTCGTGTAACAGCGAGACGGGGGCTAGTTATGCATTTTTTCAAGACTTGCGCGGGCTGCAGCCGAGTAAATTTCGCGCGTCGAATATCTCACGGCGTTGCAGATCGAAGAAAACAGCTGCGAACGAAACAGACGGAGAAAATAATGAAGAACGATGGGAAAGAGGGAGATAGATGACGGAGTCCGAAAGAGAAAACGAAGCAGATCTCGTCGTCGTTCGCGATATGATTAATGTGAGCGATCGACACGCTGCAGAGAGAACCAGTCGGCCCAGTGAAGATCGGTATACTACAGTACAGTTGCGGCGTGGCTCGACTCTTCTCTTGGCCTCGGCGATCATTCTTATTATTAAGCTGGCGGCTCCAGTGGTTAAGTAAATACACGAAAAAAATAATGACGCACAAGCAGACATACGCAGATAAACGAGAAATCGAACACTTAACGGGGTCTCAAATTTCCCCTGAAGATTTTCCATCCACAGAAAAATATAAATATATCTACGTATACTATTAGTTTGATATAATTGTTTAGATATATAGATCGTTGATTTTTTGTTCGGTTTATGTGCCATCAAAGTGTTCCTTACCGAATGGCGCTCTTACCAATGAATCATCGAATGCCCACGTGTAAAATATCGCGTTGGCGACGAGGAGGAAGAGAGCATCGTGCGATGATTGTACCATGAGAAAAGTTGTATTCTCTCACTCGTATGATTAATGTGGCCGATCGTGAGAGGCCTTCGATGTACAGCGCGCGGTCCGAGTAACGACTGTGTATCGACTCATTGCGATCAGTGCGGACTACACCTTGGGATACATTTTTTCGCCTGTGCTTCATATAATAGTGAAGAGAAAGAAAAAGTTCCAACGGTTTGAAAAAACATCGTCGCCAAAAAAATTTTGTTCAATACATTCGAATTAACTTTCGAATTCTGTGAATTCTCAGAATGAATAAAAACGACCGCAATGTCCGCCGAATTCGGTTTCAGTGCCAATAATACTCCGAAGAATTCGAGGAATATTGGTGCGGTTCGCCGAGTTTCAAGATCAGGTAACTAAGTAGACTTTTTTTTTTCTCAAACTGTAATGTATCTCGATTAGAAATTTAATGTAATGCAGAAATTGTATTAACAAAAATCGAAAGAATTTTGATTCCAAATCAATTTACTACGATTACCCGCGTTGTCGTGACTCTGTGAAGACGTCGATAAATTATCATTTGACCGATAAAACAGATTCACGCAATGCCCAAACCAACTCCATAAATGGCAAATGCGAAGACCAAAATGTCTATCGTCGTAATCTTAGGTTCTATCGGGACTTCCTCCGAGTCAGCTTCGAGCAATTTCTTTCGATTTTTTTATCGACTAAGTATAAAGATCGTATATGCAGAATTTTACACATAAGTTATACATAAATATAGTATATATTAAATTATTACGCCTGGGTGCCATTTCGTGCAAAAAGCTCCAGAGAGTCCAGCAGCAGGTGTCTACACGACAATAATTATGAGCACTGTGGTCTAAAACCGTACAGTACAATCCCCGTATTCTTAACTCCTCTTAACTCAACCGCTCCCTTATTTCAATTCGTTACCATGGCAACGATTTCTCCTAACTGAATTTCCCCTGAGTCCGTTCGCCTCACTCCAAGCGGTGTGGTGCGGACGCGTATGCCCCTCCTTACCCCTTCTCGCTGCAACTGACCGAGAGTAGGGGCGGTAGGGAAATGCAGAAACGGGAGGGTGTCCGGTCCCGTCGAGTTAAGAATACGGGGGTTGTACTGTATTTGTTTTCTCGTTTACGGCAAGACGGCCCCTAGAGCCCAAGACATCCGGGGTGTGGAGTAGTTCCATCCGTCGATCCTTTGGACACTATACCTGGAACTTTATCGTCTTCTCCGTCTCGCTCTCGCTCGCAGCACTTAACATATATATATACACTCAACGACGACCACTGATCGTGTTGTAGCTTTTCTCACTCTTCGACATTCTCACAACCATGGACTGTGGACGGCAACGACGACCGCCGACCGTCGTGCGCATTCATTCTTGTCTTCTCCCCATCATCGGCTATTGCCAGAGTACTTGTTGGCTGATCTCGTGTACGACCGACTACTCGCTCGTTTGTTCGCATCATTAGAAAGACACTCTCGCGTGCGGCAATTTGCCACGCCCAAGATACAAGAATTCGCACCTTTACTGCGGGAACGACAGTTAGCTTACGTGGACGTGATTATGCTACTCTTCTTTTTTTTTTTGCTATTTTATCATGTCAAACAAAACGTTGTGACAAAAAATCAGTTTTTCGTCCAGAATATTCTTGACTGACTTGGCGCACTAACTGATCGATATCTTACGCTTTTCGTATATAAGTTCGGGTGTATGGAGCTTCTTTCGTTTGCCTTTTAAACATCGGATTTAATCAAGAAACATATTTATAATGATAAAACATTAATGAGTTTTCTTATACTGTTAACAATGAACTGGATGACGTCCGGAATCAGACACATTACGTAGCATTTTTCATAGATGTACCGAGAAGAATACTCTTCCCTGCAACATGCTTATTGCAAACAATTTAGACTAATTTGTCTTGAAGGAAATTAACTTTTTTCGCGATGATCTTTTAGAATCAGAAATCTGGAATACCTGTTTTGCCCGCGAACGTATAATTAAAAAAATTATTTTTCGTGGACTATCCGTCCGGAGACGCGATGGCGTTCCTGCCGGATCGCATATCTATTAATCAGTTCTCGATAAAATCTATACCGACCGAAACAAAAAATGGTCACGGTAAAAACGTTATCCTCAGTGTTTTGCTTGTTTACGTCGTTTTATTTTCACGAATAATTGGAGGGTTTTAACATTTAACTCGTTAAGTATGTGGGCACTTCTATAATTGACTCTTCACGAACCCATCCATTCCGGCCGACTAATTAACAGCCTAAGAAGTTCTTCGTTCTGTCGCCGATGGGCGTACTATAAGACACACGGGATATAAGACCTTGAATAACTGCTGTGTATCCAACGGCGGTTGGTTGCCTTTCGTTGGCTGGTTGACCCTCGCTACCTTCGCGGTGATTCGTTTCCGAGGCGTGGATTCAGCGCGCGTAGCAGCACGCGCGCTGCCGAACGTCTTCGCGTCACGCGACCGTTTCGCCTGACTCGGGCGACAAAAGGGTCGCGCGCACGCGGAGAGGTAGGATATTTATTCTTCTCCCGTGGAATTCGGTCCCATTAGCTCCCTCTGGTCGTTGCTTGTTTGCTTTCCTCGGAACGTGCCGTGCCAGAGGTCGTCTGAGACTTAAGTCGGATCTTTTTGACGATCGAACGCCTTCGTAGAGCTCGTTGTCATCTACATAATAAGAAAGTTCATGTCGACCGTGCAACACTCACAGACACGAATACTTAAAGACACTAATGAAAATTTGAATTCACTAATATGAAGGCTGAAAGACACTTACATGAACACTCAACGTCATTCACATGAACACTCACCGCCATTCACATGAAGACTCAGACACTCACATGAACATTCATCGACACTAACATGACACTCAACGACACTCACATGACACTCAAAGACACTCACATGAACACTCAACAACACTCACACGAACATTCAAAGACATTCACATGAACACTCAACGACACTCACATGAACACTCAACGACACTCACACGAACACTCAAAGACATTCACATGAACACTCGAAGAGACTCACATGAACACTCGAAGAGACTCACATGAACACTCAAAGAGACTCGCAAGAACACTCAAAGACACTCACGTGAACACTTAGACGCTTACATGAACACTCAACGCCACTCACATGAACACTCAACGACACGCACATGATACTCAAAGACATTCACATGAACACTCGAAGTGACTCACATGAACACTCAAAGAGAATCGCAAGAACACTCAAAGACACTCACGTGAACCATCGCAGCACTGACGCGAACACTCGCATACTCGCAGACATTCACACTGACGCTCACCGACGCAATAAATTGCTAGTGATGTTGACATTGAAACTAGCAGAGAAAGTGTTGCGAGTCGTAGATAGACAATTTATTGCATTCATTGTTCGGTATCTGAAACATGACGCTATGTTAATTTTTCCAAATTACGTTTTATCCACGTGCAAATCTGACCTGAAACTTTGAAGGTGATTTTTTCCAAAGGAGGAAATTTTACGAATCCCTATTACAAGTTGGGGCGGAGTTTCTGTTCACGAATAAAATTTATGATTTACAAACGCGTCGGACAACGTATTCACGCCTACTTCGTATCCAATTGGCATTCGTCACGGCATAAATATTCGTAACGCGGCTATAAAATCGCTGTCCGAAATGGACAAAAGTCGGAGGTAAGAATTGTGGGTTTGGGAAACGGGTCGGCCACTTTTTCGATGAATCGACTGAAAGTTGGAACAAGTCTCTGACAAACTGCGACTGAAATAAATTAGCAACGGGTTAGCACCCGGACGAAGTTTAATCATTTTTTTGCTTGTTTTTCAACGAAGCACAGCACGACGTCCTCTTCCACTCGGGATACTAACGAGTCGTCGAGTTAATAAAAAATCAAATAGCCGGTGCTCTTCGTCGTCGATCTTCCGCGCGATGCCGCTGCCGCGCGGAAGATCGCGATGTGTCTTTTGCCGCTAGGGATGAGCGGCTTCCCCCCGTTCGGTAGATCGAAATACATAATAAAAAGAAATGCGACGGGAGACGCATCTTCGCGGTGTCTCGAATGTTCCCGAAGTCTACTCTCGGCTTAATTAATTCGTAAGTTTTTATCGTGTCGGTGAGAGGACACGTTACGATAAGGCGCGTGTTCCCAATACGCGTTTATCGTGCCACGAGATTGAATATTAATTCGGGATACGTTTGGCACATTGTATAACTATACTCTGCAACCTATGTATATATTTATATATACACAGTGTAACGTGCTCTTCCTATATCTCTCTGCTGCTTCGCTGGAAAGCCCCAGAGTAGAAGTCGATCACTAGCGGCGTCGTCTCGAATACCAAATCGTAAAGGGCCTCGAGTACAAAATCGAGAGCCATTCTCGATTTTAACCCGCGAAGAATCGAGACTGAGCGACCATCAGGAGTTATTCAATGACAAATATTACAAAAAATATTTCTGAAGTTAACAATGTTGTTGTTGTTTGGAAAATAAATAAAAAATGTTTGTAACAATAATACATTTTTTTTTGCAAAATTAAGGTCGTTATCGATTCGCGATCGCGATCGCGCGGTATCGATTTTCTTAAGATATTATTCAATTTTTGTGTATTCATTATTTAATGCGACTTTAATACACGTCTGAAGTTGCAACGCGATTTACCACCCAGAAACAGAGAAAAAAAAAATTATTCAAAAAAGTCTTTTTTCTCGGCATTCCCTATCAAACAACATGGTGGATTACATTTTCGATCACCGTAAACCTTTTTACCATTTTCAATAAACTTTTTTGCGGTTTAGACAAATGTCTAATCCTTACTTTCACGAAATTTGGAAACAATCGATCACGTACTTTGGAAAATTAAATTTTGCAATGATTAGTTAACATTTTGAAATTATTATTATGCAAAATCGATAATTTCATCACCACCAATATTCTTGATTTTTGTCAGATTTTTAGACCACTGCGAAGTGTTTGCAATTCCCTTTTATTTTTCTGAAACTTATGTGAAGTCAGACTGTTCGCACGATAACTACCGTAATGAAGATTTTTTTGTAACATTAACAAGAAATTTTTTATGTATGAAAGAGAAATGTTGTTATCTTTTTTATTGCGTCCGGGTGGCGAGGGAGTGCGCGAGTTCTTGTACTTCGATAAGCTTCTCCGCGAAAAAAACGAAAACGGAAACTATTCTTTGCTCAAGGATTCGGCTTATAGGTTTCACGGAACAGGGCAATGCGTTAAGCCTTCACCGTTCCATCCGGCATTTTTGTATTTCTCATCTACCAGTTTCGCCACCCACACTGTGGAAACACTTTATTCTCTTTCGGGTTTCATCCCTCGTTCGCTATAACATATTTCTCGTTACATTCGCAGCGTTGCTTACGTTTTTTTTTATTTCATTGTATTATCATTTTTTTTTAATCATTCGGACGGACTCTCGTGACCAACACAAAAGGCACGCGGTCGTGATGAAATTCAGTTTCTGATTTACGTTCCATAGACGCGGCCGCACGTTGCGAATATTTAATTGTTTCGGGGAAACGAAACAATTCAATGCTCCGTCTTTCTTCAAAAGACGAGTTGAACGGGTCTCACAGTCTTTTTATCACAAATCAAATTAAATTTCGCTGCTCGCTGCGCATGTGAAATTATATGGGGATTATGTAAAAGTCCTTTAAATTAGTTTCAAAAAAGTTGAAAGCTTTAAAGCGAAGTTTTTTTAGCTTTGCTTATATCGCATGCGAATAATAATAGCGAATAGCACCGTATACTTTTGCTGGCATATTAACATATTCCCCAGCAACAAGTCTATCAAATAATAATTCTACCGCAAAAAACATCCTCGGCGTATTATAACTCTACGGAAAGCCTCGACCACAGTACATATAAAAAGTCTACCATTAGTAACAACTCTATCATTCAGTCGCTAACAACTCTATCGGAATTTTGGCGTCTAATGAAAACGCTATAAAAAAAATTACTTTCTGCGAAAATCCTTTTAAAAATAAAAACTTAATAATAATAACTATTCATTTTATGATTATTATTATTATTATTCAGGAGAGATGAACTTGGAACCCCTTCGAGTCTCCTGTTTGATATATAAATTGCTGGTTTTTTTTTTTAACTCTGTTTGATGCGTAATCTCTCGTTAGTTTCATCGAAGTGTGCCTCTCAGTACCTCCCAAAGTTTTCCGGCTTTCTCCCCGGATGCAATTCACAAGTATTTTGTTTCCCGACCACCGTCGACGACGTGTCCGCTTTACCACTTCACCCAGTAGTCTGGACAACTCCTAGTCACTGATATCAGCGCGTTGCACCTTGCGTGCTATGCCGCGCATAGTACACCTTCTATCCAGGTACACAGGATTCGCGCGGCGCGCCAGTGTAACTAATGTCCCGATTAAAAGTCAACAAGATGTAGAAATGCAAACGAGAAGACAGCAACCGTAGCAAAGCAGGTCGGCTGTTCGATAGCGGTCCCCGCGCCGCTTTCATTCTATTTTTTATATTTTTTTTGTCTCGTTGTTTCTTTTCTTTTTCGTCGCCAAAGCTATTTCACGCTCTCGATCGTTCGATTATTTCTGCATTCTTGGAATTACTTTTCATCCTTTCGAAATACTAGAATACTATAGATACTACAGTAATATGCTAATAGTGTTTTTTTGCTTTTTAATAGAAAAAAACATTTTGTTTTCGTGATAACAGATATATATTTTTTTTTTCCAATCGAACAGAAATTAGCGGAGAAAAGCGCCGCATTGTATCGTTTTTTAGTTTAGTTCGTAGCCTTCCCATGTTAAAGTACGTACTTTTGAAATCACGTCACAAAAAAACTAAACGGTCAAAAAATCTTTTTAAAATTCCAATAAATCAAGCGTCTTCTTTTCTTTAGACCACATAAGTGTTAACAAAATCGTACAGAAACGGCATTTGGTAAGGATATCCTTAAAAACGATCGGTAGGGTCTGTCAGCGTGAACCACCGGTCTTCCGCGACTCCGGAAACCGATGTCGAAAAAGCTTGCAAGCGGTGCGAGCAATACCCCTCCCTTCCCCCCCGTTGCGCGCGCGGTGTAACTAATATCCACGATTAAAAGTCAACAAGGTGTAGAGATGCAAACGCTCCTCGACGTCGTCGGCACGGTTATTTGATATGAGCGCGCGGCAAGCTGCGGCGCCTTGTCAGTTGTAGGGCCAAAGGTAGAAGAAAGAGACAACTACCCGTGACTACCTTTCTCTCGTGTTTTTCACCATCTTCGGGAGCGCGCTGCTGTAATCTTCCTCTCTTCTCGTTTACTCTCGTCGCCACGCGCGCGCGCTCCAGGAATCTCCGGTTTCCTCATTTCGCAGCGAGAGAGCCGAGTGCACGCGCGCGCGCGAGGCTGATACTCCGAAACTGCCGTTCAGCCGGGTTCGGTCTCTTTGTAGACCCCGCAGAGATGAATCTTTGCGAATCTCTTTGTTTAGCGGC
Source organism: Buathra laborator (assembly GCA_934046635.1). Taxonomy (NCBI): domain Eukaryota; kingdom Metazoa; phylum Arthropoda; class Insecta; order Hymenoptera; family Ichneumonidae; genus Buathra; species Buathra laborator. Next base: position 16,486,367 of record OW203895.1, on the reverse strand, counting down.
GGTTAAGACCGAGCGAACGAAAAAAAAATGTAATATTGTTGGTTTTTTTTCCAGGCGAAAAAATTATGTATAAAAACGCATAATATATTTATACAGTATAATATTCTCTATATATTAATCTACAAAAAACATATTCGCTTTTACTTGCCGAAAATTAATTGTCAAATGCAATCCGTGTGATCATCTTTAGTTGGGAAGAAATAATTGTTTCTCTGATTGTACTTTGTCGCAGAAGTGACACAGATTAGGATTTCTTCTGTCTAAAGGTGTCCTTCGATCCGGCGAATGCAATAAATAAGCTTTCTACTTAAGTATCCTTCCGACTTATTGTTAGAGGCGGTCGTTTTTCTTTTTTACATGGCCAATAAGCTCGCGGTTTTCACTCGACGACGGGGAATGCAGGTACGTTCCTCCGAATTTCTCGTTGCCCTTTTCTCTTTCTTCATCCAACTTCTCCGTCCTGCTGCCGAAAAGGGACTTCCACAACGGCATTCAACCATAAGGGACTTTGAATATTCCGAGGGCCTCGGGATGCCTGTGAAGTAAACTCAGAAGAGAGGGGAAAAAATAATAAAAAAAAAAGAAGAAGACGAAGAAGAATCTCAAGTCGTCGTTCTCCAGCCTCCAGTCGTTGGATCTCCAGGCTCCCCGGCGATCCGACTCTGTGCGGCGTGCCGCGCATCATTCGGCCGATGGAAACCTCGAGGTGGGGCCGCCGGGGAAGTAGCACTCCGGTAGAAGTTGGCGAGCAACCAGGAACGCGGAGAACCCGTTCGGTCGCGTGGCGCGCCCACGCATTGCGTGCACGAAACGCGCCAACGAAAGAGAGATGGGAATCCACTGCCGCGCAGCCACCAGATCTCAAACAAGCGGTATACATATTTTCTTTGGTACAAGTCTACGAAAACGATGACGACGATGATGATGGGCTGTTTTAGACATTTTGAGATTCATCATCGAAGCCGAAAGTCCTTTTATTTTCGGCTTTATATTCCACGTATACATTTTTTGTAAACATTTAAAATTCATCACTAAATAAATGCATTAATTGATGTTACTTAAAATTTACGTAATTTTATATAATAACCATTACGTGTAATATTGCTACATATGGAATTGAAAAATTATAAAAAATAAATATTAATAGTAATGAATATTTTTATTAATTCGAAAATTGATTTTTTTATTAAAATACAAATATTATGCTAAATATTTATTTTCAAATAATTTAGTTTGATATAAACACTCATAAATATAAACACAAATACGAGAAAGTTTTGCATACGATTCGATTTTTTACATTATTCAAGATTCAGTAAACTAATCTCGAGAATAAAGCTGAAGTTTTTATTGTGCGCTCTTCGCTGCTCCGAAGTTTCTTTCCACGAAAAAAAAGATTTTAAAAAGAAGAAAATGTTTCCCAACAGCGTTCTCTCTCTCTCTCTCTCTATCTACTCTGAACCGAGAGGTTCTCTCGTTGGATATTATTACGGATTTCTCAGCCCCTACGCACAGCGTGTACGTACGATGAATATAGTATATAACTAACGCAGGGGCGCGCGCATCGAGAATCGCAAAAGCGCTCGTAGCAGCCCCGCGTGCGCACAGCTAGAACTTGAGCCTCATAACTCCTGCGTTTACGACGTTGATCGCGTACTCCCGTACGAATGCGTACACTAATACGCAAATCGTTTTGCTGTACTCACTCCGTCCGCTCGTCGTTTCATCATTTTATTTCGCGCACTCTTACCGCTTTTTTTTTTTTATTTTATTTTTCGTTCCACGTTTCGATAGTCGATCTTCGCGACTTCTCATCGGTCGTCCAGGAAATCGTAACAAGCCACGCCAACACAAGGTATACTTAACGCCGCAGTGGACGCGCGAGAGCGTCGATTATGCGATTTCTTCGTCGCCAGAGGTGTCGAACCACTTTTTCTATCAGATTCCGCGCGTAAATCTTTTTTTTTTCTGTAATGTATGATAGACGATGCTCAACGCGCTTACGGATACAAACTCATTTTTTCCACATTAAGAATTATTTCACGGGTTAATGCATACGCGCACTTCTCTTCGGCATCCGATAAGGAATAGAGTTGCTTACATTAAAGTTACGTTTCTAAAACTCAAAACTCGTGAAAAAAAAAAGAATGATTACAATATACAAAAATTATGAAATAAAATTAATAATAATTGCTATTGTTATTGTTTTTGAGTAAATAATCAGTTATAGTAGTAATCGATTGATTTTGATAATTTCATTTTAATTCATCATTTTTATTTATTTTAAACCTAATTTTTTCACGGTTTTTCCGTTTCAGAAAAGTGACTTTGAAAAAAAAAAAAAAGATAGCATTTCACTGAAAAAAAATTATAGTTTTTTTTTGCAATGAACTGATAAAACTTTTTTTTTTCATTGTTCAAGAAAAATTAAAATTTTAAGAGTCTAATGAAACTTCATAATTCCTTTGGCCGTTTCTTGATTCTTACGACGTACTGAAAATTTCACTAAAAGTTTTACTGCTTTTACACGCACCGGACTTTAACTGTTCTATATTAATTATTCCGAACATATCGTTCGAATAATTTTCTTATTTACCTTTGAAATAATTATGTATTTCCATTCGATTCCGTATCGATGTAATATAGTAAAATCAATAAAAACGATATGACTGTTTTTGTCGAACGGTTGTGAACGCGCAAGAGAGAGTTCGATAATTTGTTGCACGACCAAAACCAATTTGTGTCCGTTTTATCGTACCGTTTCCATTACGAGTCGAGTGACATCGTCTCTCTCGGTGAGACGTATACCGGGCGAAGTTTCCTGCTTTCTCATTAACGACAGAGCGCAATCCCGAACACGATCTTGCGTATATCTCCTTTCTTACTCCTACACGAGAACAGCCTTCCGATCGACTCTTCCAGGCTTCTCTCGTGGAGTTTGCTACTTCTGTTTAGCTTGCGCGCACATACATACATACATACATATATATATATGTATACCCTACTTCTGTCGCGACGATCGACGCGCGATCTGCATTCTTGTTCGATCCACACAGGCCGCGCGCGCTTTACACGCATATCTTCGCAATCAAAGAATATATCGCTGTTACAGTATATACCAACGGTATAATATACCATAGTAGTACAAGAAGGATACGCCGTGAGAGAGGCAGTATATAGCGAAGTAGAAAATCAGCGGACAGGCACCAGAAATTACGCTGCAACGACGATCGTATCTGTCGCTCCGCCAGAATTTACGAATTGTATATCGCGCGCGCGACCGCGAGAGATCCCCGCGCTCTCTGCGTGCGCGAATGTCTTTATCGTCCCCGCGTACTCGTTGGTATATTATATTGCTGTGCATATACCTGCATATATCATTGTGCGTAGATACCCGATTTCGATCTTCGCTACAATAATCCTTCGGGTCGTCTGTATATTCGTTGAACGCGGATGCGCGTTTATTTACGAAGGGTAGCAAGTCAAAATAACGTATTGCAAAAAATATCGCGTCGAAAGAACACAAATGATATCGAGATAGAATAATCATCGGCAAAAAAACAATATAATCGAAAAAAAGTCACTTTTTTAAATGTAATTTTTTTCAGTAAATATTAAAAAAAAAAAAAAAATGTATTTCTTTTTATTGTTTTTTTTTATTTTTAATTAACATTGTTTTTTTTCGTTTTTTTATTATATTTCTTATGTCAAATTTTTTTTTTAATTTATATCATATGGCTGAATAAAGAACGAAAATAAAGAAATAAATTAAGGGAAAAAAAAGTCGCCGCGAAGTAACGGGGATTCGTAACCAGCAGATGCCCGACTCGATTTCCACGCTTCGATCCGCGATTTCGTGGATCGTATACGTAGGCTGCCGTAAATTCCGGTCGAGATGAGTGCGGGCTTTCTCCGCATGGGTCCCTTGGTGTCCCGCGCGTGGGAGGCTACTCTCTCGTCCAGGAGAGGTTTAGCGTGTATGGTTTTCGGTGCTGCTATAGTGCCGATATAAAGACGGCACTATATAGCCTTACGGCGTGATCAGCGGGATACGCGAAACGAGTGAAACCAAATTGCAACTTCTCATGAATTGCAGTGTGCGTAATCTGAATTGTATATTCGATTTCGGCTGATTTTTCAGGGATTGCATGATTATTCGCTGTGTTCAAATGCTAATTAACAGCGTCCGACAACGTGATTATTCTCTAAGGGGAAAAAGTTATGTATTGAATTAATCTGTTTAATAAGTCTGTGTAAAACTTTTCCGCTTAAATACATTACACGTGTGTTTCGAATAGCCCCGGTCTCCTTTACCATTTCTCGTCGAGTTGAATTGTTCTCAATCGGCGATTGCATTTTATTTCGATCACTGAGCGTCGAAATAACGTGTTAAGACTTTTGAAAGATCGCGGCAATGCGCCGTTTAAAAAATCCTTGAGAGACTCAAAGAGATTCGATGGAGTCGGCAATGGAGTCGTATGGAGTATGTAACTCGCAATATACATATACGTAAATATATATAAGTATATTGCAGGTTACGTAGACGCGACTCGCGGGCCGCTCGATCTTCTGCCTTCTAGCGAATGCAAATTCTCATCAGATAATTTCCTCCCCCGTGTTATTCTCGCTCGCGGTAAAGCGTTTCGCGTCGTAAAGCTGACCGGATTACCAACAAAGTTTTGCATGGTACTTTGCAACCGAGTCTGGCGGCTTCATCGTGCGCGGCGCCGCCGCGATGGTACACACCACTCATACGGCTCTATTACTTCGCACTTATCTCATATTCCTTCGTTCTTATACCTTCGGTAACACACTTGCGCTGCGGTAAGACTTTTCGCCTGATCTGAGATGCAACTGCAGTTTTATTGCTTCAAAACAACTCTTCTTGGTGTCGATAAAGTCTTCAGCGCGAAAGAGGAACTCGGAGATGCCGGGCAAATACCATCGATAGCGTTATGGGCTCCTGAAATTATCTGATTCGTAACCCACACCCCGAAACCTTTCTGTTTCAACTGATCTTCAATAAATTTATGCAAAATCAGCGTTTCATAAACGTATCGTTGATTAAGCGTCTAGACGCTCCACTCGCAGGAATTTTCATTTTTTTACTGCATACGTTCCGAATGGCCCCGTGTTTCAACTCGCCCCGGTCTCCTTTATAACATTCGTAAAAAAAAAAAAAAAAACCATTTAAAAGTTTGCGCACGCAGAGAAGGAACTGATACAATTTACTATATATCTGGTAAAAAATACCGTAAATTTCTAATAACACGGATTCAATAACGCCACCTGGCGAAAATTACGAGAACTATGCGAATTTTACCATAGAATATGGTAAAAATTACCATAAATGTGGTAAAAATTGTCGTAATATCGAGTATTTTCTTCATAGGTGGCGCCACCGTCGAATTTTACCAGATGACATAGTAATTTCTAGTAGATCCTTCTCTCCGTCTGTGTAGTTGAAAATACGTTGTAAAAGCGGCGTAACGATGCAACGAAGGCTCATAATTTCCAAAAGGCAAGGAGTACTTTTTTTTTATTGACCTCTCGCTAATGAGTCGAAGCGGGAAGACAGTGGGATCAAATATCCTTTAGGCGAGTCGCAATGATCTAATATCATTGTTGCACTCGCCTCGCTTTGTAAGTTTCGATTTTTTTTTTCGATGTGCGTGTTGTTGAACACTCGGAAGAATATTCCATGCTCGCCCAGTCGAGGAGAGAATCTCAGTTGGCCGGCAAACGACGAATTATGTCGACTCATTTGCATATTTGATACGTTGCTACAGCCTCCCGAACGAAACGGGCCCGGGGTTGAGTTACGTTACGATGATATACATGCCGTTACGTATACTACCTCTGTGTACGGTTGTTACACAGACCCCAAGAATATACATACGCATTGCACACTCGCAAATGGGGTCTGAACTCAATAGTGTGCATGCAAAATGCTTGCCGCACCGTCAACCGGGCGCAGTTTGATGGCAAACGATTTAGCACTCTCCGGCGCCGCGCAGCTACATACGTACCCGCGTCTCTCGGTGTGTACTTCTCTTCTGGTACTGCGTTTCTCAACTACCACGCAACTACCACGCCCCTCATAATTGCGCTACTCGTTACAAAAAAATGTCTTTGATTACTCCGCGACTGAGAACGAGCCGCGTGTGAAAATTAGTCGCGGACGCGGAAAAAAAATAGAGAATTCACCTAATACCTCGCGCGGTTCTTCTCAGAAAAACGGGACGTTATCATCAATACGAATCAAAGATAAAAAAATATTTTTGCTTTTTCAACTCTCAGTTTTTATATGCTATTCATTTTTAATAATCATTCATATATTTATAATAATAACAACATCAGTTCACTTTCAAACCGAAAAAAATAATCAATTTATGAAATCTAAAAAATGTCATTAATTAAAAAAAAAAAATATTGAAATAACAGATATACTTTCAATCGAGAAATTTTCAATTTTTTTAGAATCATTTTTCAACTATACCAAAGGGCGCTTATGCCATCCCGTTGTAATACAGATTAACATTCGCGAATCAGTCGCGGTTTCTCATTGCACCCAAGCGTAGCGCGACCCTCCAGATAAATTCAATCCTGTGAACCATTAAGAATCCTACGTGCACTCGCGTTCAGCGGTCGTTCGTCTCATCTCGCGGGCGGGCCTCCGTGCAATACAGTGTGTCTCTCGCTTTCGCGGTCTTTGCCGTGCGTTTGATACGCACCCGGAGTACGTACAGCAGCAGCAGCAGCAACAACAGCACCGGCAGAATCATGCGTGGGTGCTGTTAATGGGAAGCGCACATAGAAACAGCGGTGCCCATATTTGTTCACTATTTTTTCGTTCGTTGGCAGCTTTGCGGGCTCTCCTCGCATTATGCTCCTTGCGTACACTGTTATACTGTACTCCACGCTTTCTCGGCAATGTTATAATACACCACTGGCGCACATTATATCTTGTTCCTCGTTCGTTCCAATCTTCTACCGTGTCTTTGGCGCAACCACTGCACAGAATTGAGATTTTACCGTGTATACACTTAATCAATTCGACTCGCGATGTATTTTTCATTAATAGCTCTGTTATCTTAATCAATTCCCAGTTGAATTGTTGATTCGAAATTATCAACAGAGTTACAGAAAAAAGCTCTTTATTTACCAGACTCATCGTAGATACTGCCCACTGGTCAGGGGAGGTCGGGGTTAATTGAAACACGGGACAAGTTGGCTGATATCCAGTAAAAAAAAAATTGAAAAGTCGCGCAGGTTTCACGGAGGAAATTGTAGTCTAATTCCATAGAGTGCCATATTCGCCCGCATGGAAATGAAGTATATAGAACTTTTTGACGCGAGATATATATTTTTTTAATAATAATCACAATAATAATAATACATTTTTATTTTATTTTACGAAATAACGAATTCGATTTAATTTCTTCATTTTTACGAACTTTCATTTTACATTTCAATTTCTGTATTTAATTTTTATAAATGTCAAATTATACATAATTTTTTTTACATGTATATTCAATATATTTTGATATGTCTTTCATGCGCTTGAGAGCTTTGGTATGAATGGTATTTTCGATTTCTTTGCCGTGTATGTTCCGCTTGGCGTTTCAACGAGCTCCGGTTTGCTTTTGTATACTTCGCATAATGCGTGTCGCGATGTCTAATTGTTACAATATTCGGGGGTATTTGGAGTTTTCGGTTTGACGAAAAATGCATAGTTCGATGGGGATGCAGTACTTGTTGAGACGGGGACGTTGCTTCCTCGGAATATCCTTGGCGCTCTCTCTCCAACGCGCGCGGCAATAAATTTCATGCTAAGCCGAAGCGCGCGAGGCACGAGACAGAGAGCCACAACGATATACCTCGGCGATGTACGCACAAGGCAATTTGATTTACGCGTGTAAGAGTCACATACACTGCGTAGCACTGTAAGAAATTTCGTAGGGTGGCCCCTGGGCTCGTTGGCAGCAGGAATTATCCGGGATAATGCGATGAGCTCTCTCTCATCGGCGGTAGGTAGACACACGCATAACTACGGGACGGTGGAAGCTCTCCGAGGAGATGAAACGAGAGAAAGAATCAAAGAATGAAAAGAAGAGGGAGTACAGAGGGAGTGAAGAGTAACGAAGACCGAATCTCACTGCTGCATGTTACTGCCTTCTCGCTCGTGAAATAAATTAGAAAATGTTTTATAGCTCAATAGACCTTCGCCGTAATACTCGGCGCTGGCCATCCCATTCGCTGCGATATGTCTGCACAGTGAATTCTTCTCGTTGTCCGATGGGTTGGCGAAACTGTTTCATATGCTTGAGATCTAATCTGACGATACAGAAACATGTCGAGAAAGATATGAACTTTATGAGCGTAAAACGAGAGCTCCCGAAAATAAATATCTCGGAATATTTTTCACGCGTGAAGAATTAATTCAATGTACGGCTATCGCATCCTTCATTCCCTCTTTTCTCGCGACGCTTTGAAGCTATTAAACTGAATCTATTCGTCGTGTGTTTATTCAAGGAAACCGCAGGATTATTTTATCACTTCTTATCCTTTAAATGCGACTGCACTTGTTTCCTTATCTCAACTCTTGTTATTTATGCTCCGGACCATGAAGCGCTTTGAAGCGGACTGGTGATCAATTATTGGAGAATTATTTTCGTTAAATAAATTCATTGGTCATGTTGAATTTTTTTTACAAGCGATATGTAAGTTTCATTTGTCAAGATAACGATCAATTTTCTTAGAGAAACCCAAGTAATATCGCGAACGATTTGCATCATTGGACAGACCGGGGTTAGTTGAAACACGCGAAAAATCGAAACCACGCGGTAAAAAAAATCGGTGAGTTGCCTTCTTGATTTTTTTTCGTTAAAATTAATAAATAAAATTACTCATTATGATTACACATCATAAAAAAAAATTGTTTTCAACTATTATTTTACGGCATAAAGTTCTCAGAGTGTCATACCGACTGCGCGGGAGCTCCAGTTTTTTTACAGTGCGATTCCGAATTGCCGTGTTGTTTCAACTAACCCCGACCTCCTTTAATAGCTCGTCGCGTACCCTAACCGTATTCCGATAGTCAAGATTACGAAAGGATTACAAAGGAGCAAAGAGAAGGGGCAAAGAATTTAGTATACTTTGTTAAAAATCGCCTCTCCTTCCTGAGAGACACAGAAAAGATTTAGAAAAGATTTTTAGATTCAAAAGTTTACAAAAGGGCCCTTCAAGAGCTAACGGAAGGACAAACACGGGGAACAACCAAATGCGTCGAGTTAGGACAACGGCAGAAGGATTACAATGCGAGATCGAGAAGATCTTGGATCCCGAGGAGCGAAGGAGGAGGGGGGGGGGGAGAGGGAGGGACTTCGCGGAAACGACGTTAGAATTCTACGAGCAACTTTCGGAATGTATACCTTTCGCATATCTACGTCATTCTTTTATGCTTCTATCTTGCTTGGTTCTCGCGGTAACCATATCCCTTCGTATTCTTCATTCTTCTGCGCAGTGATGTCCTTCCGAGGTAAGCTCGACCTTACGAATTCTTCGGTGTCGGGGCTTTTCTATTTTTTCTGTTTGTCTTTCTTCCGAAAGAACCCCCCCCCCCCCCCTCTCCCCTTCCCTTTCTCCTGCGCGAGGCTCGTTATTCGGTGCGCATATGCATATTCGATGTCCAAAAACGGTCGAGAACACTCGCGGTTGATGCTATGCGGTGTGGTCGCTGCTGACATTTTTATGCTCCAGCCACGTTATGCACCGAGAACCGAACGACTGACCGTGAGTGTTCGAGATGCGTGAAAGGGGCCCTTCGCACTTGGACCATGTCAATCTGTCGGTCAACGCCAATTTACGATGATTCGCGGCAAACACGATTGATTTTCTTATCGACTCGCCGCGCAGTCGTACTTTCTCGCCATCTTTCTGCCAACGCGAGAACAGATGAGATGAGGAGCCACACAAGTGTTTTTAGACCTTTACGATATTTATACACCACTCGGGTACTCGTTAAAAATGAAGTTCAAAAAATTCCTTGACCCTGCGGCAGTCCGTGAATTTTTAAAAAGTCTATCAACTTGTGACTTTTTGTGTTCATAGAACTTCGATGGAGGCGCGAAAAATTATTTTTCAAAAATGATTATTATTAATTAATAAAAAATAATTATAATATTAATGAATTAATTATTTCATGAGTCTCTCTTTCCAATGGGTGATCCATGACTGGTCTTGACGGTAAGCGCCGTGAATTCGTAATCGATTCTTCGCAATAGGTTCACAGATTCGTCATCGCGAGCAATTTTGCGTATCAGTTAGTTTCGCGGCGGCCATAGATTTAATTCTAATTTTTTTCAAAAAGCGTTGTTACCTTGTTACCGTCTCAACGTGGGATCAGACTGACAAATCCCGCGCGCGATAGCGTCGTCGCGCATAAATTGATTTCGAATTTTCGGCTCTGGTGGTCCTTAGAAACGCTGCCTAGAACAGCTTGACACCGGATCGTTCTCGCGGCTAATACTTAATCCGCTTTGAGGGGTTAAAATTAGATGAAAAACGATATGGGGAGTAGCGAAATATCGATTGTACACTTGTGTCGCGGAGTTAATAGACATCGAAGTTCAGAGATATGGATTTTTGCGTTTGCCAATGTTATCAGCACTTCTATCCCCGCGCGCGCGCTTAATGAACTTCCGGTTTAGCGTCGACCCATCGATTTACATACCGCGCATTGACGCCCGATAATATATCAAGTAAGTATATAACGCGTTCGCCTGCCTCTCGCCTTTGCCTCTTTAAAAAAAAGGATGGAATGCATTTTTTTTTTTCAATCGTTGCGCTTTAGATAGAAACGTCAGCTTGATACGCGTATCCGAGGTGTGTAAACGCAGTGCGTGTTTGGTACACTTTGCACGGTCTTCGTTAGGCTTTGAAAACGTTTCATCGAACGAGACATGCGGGAATACCAGATATATCGCTGCTGTGACCACTGCTGCACGTGATAAACCGGGAGGGGAAATCAGACCGCATAGCAAAGACAAGCTTCTTGGCTAATTGGCTAAACAGTATATAGGCCCCGATTTATAGAGCGATTTACATCTGCGGTAAGGAATTTGTTGTCCACGATTTGTTACACCTGCTATTAACGATCGGCTATTACTGTTCCATTTCGCCCCGGTCTCCCGCCCCAGTATTTACGCGTATGCGCATGCAATACTTTATCTACGAGTGCGAAGGAATCCGTGAGAAAATTCTTGTATCGTAATTATAGTTTTTTTTATAAATAGTATTTTGCGTATTAAGTTACTATTGCAATATTTAATTTTTAAATTTATTACATCGAGTATTTCCGGCGATTTGTTTTCTTAAGGCGCGTCCTTTGCATTGACGAAATGATTTATGGAATCGAGTAGAAGTTATTGGGGTCAGTTGAGGGGCAGAAAAAAAAAATTGAATATTCCACGCAGCGACTATGGTACGCTATGGTATTGCATACTATAGTTAAAAAATCCTATCGGAATAAAAATAAATAAATAAACCATTTAGGTAAAATTTGTATTATTCCATTTGAGATTTGTTTCTGTTTCTGTTTCAAATAGCCCCGGACTCTTAAAGTAAATCTGTCGCGGGGCTAATTAATCGATAAATTTCGTCAAATACTCCGCTACTAAGTTGCGAAATATATTAATTGCTGCTTGGCTACTTCACCACAGATGTAAAACTTGTACCATCGACAGTCTAACGGGGTGTAACGAGAGGAGGGTGGATCAATTATGCATAAAAAGATTATCCCTTCCTTCGCGGCGCAATGCGACCGCGCCGGTTTCGCCTGCGCCTCATTAGGGATCTCGGGGAGCGTTGTCTCTAGTTTAATCCAATGTTGCAAATAAATCCGGTCAACGGTGTAAATATATTCGTGTCGTCAGTGTGGCTATCCGTATGTCGGTGTTCCGTCCTGTGGGGCCTTAGGCGGCTCACCTTCTTCTTATTCTTCTTCGTCTCCTTCATCGTATTCCTCGTGCGAAATCCCACGCGGAAGTTACCGTTCCAACTGCGTCTGCACTTTCGCTCAGTGGGACGGAGAATACGAAACATATCTCGCATGTTCAATAATCCTCAATCTATTTGCCAACCGCCCATTCGATTTACCGAACGATTTTATACCGAGTGCTCTCTCGTCACACCGTCGCTTTTCTTATCGGATCTCGGTATGTGTGAATGCAATTAATGTTACTAAAGGCTATTAGGTTATTGACCATTAGAATTCTCGACGCTGGATCTACCATGATTTATACATGATGCATTGGGTTAATACAGTCGTTTATTATGACAACTTATAATGATCGATTGGGACAAGATTGCTTCTGAGCTTTTAGACGTTGCGATACTCGATGAATTTTTCAATTTCCAACGGCACGCGAATAGGGGAGTATGGATTGGAGTGGTTTTACTGTATCTACTGCCAATGGCTTCTTATTGATCGGCGAACATTTTGTTTCCAAGAATAGCAAGCCGGAAAAGTTATATGTGGATTATATGTATATAGTTGATATGTACAATTGGGAGTATGTGTCATTTATATATAGAACAGAGAGACCGGGGCTAATTGAAACACACAGTAAATCTACACGAAGAGAAGGATCTGATACAATTTACCATATATCTGGTAAAAAATATCGTAAATTTCTAATAGTACGGATTCAATGACGCTACCTGTTGAAAATTACGAGAACTATGCGAATTTTTACCATAGTATATGGTAAAAATGACGATAAATGTGGTAAAAATTCTCGTAATATCGAGTATTTTCGTCATAGGTGGCGCCACCGTCGAATTTTACCAGATGACATAGTAATTTCTAGTAGATCCTTCTCTCCGTGTAGTAAAGCGGGGTTCGGAGGTGAGTGTTTCAACTAACGCCTGTCTCTCGCTTTTATGTAATTCAAATAAACGAGAAACCGAAGCCGGGAACCGGAGATAAATGAAAAGTTCGGCTTTGAGTATCCTAACCTCACTGAGCAGCGCATAAAGTAACGAATATTGCGCTCTGCGCATGTGCCGACTTTTCTACGCACGCTGGTCGAAAAAGCGACTTTTAACGCACTGAATGTAAGCGAAAAGTCGAACTTTTCGCGCACGCAGTACAAAAACAGTTATTTTCGTATCTAGTGCGAGGAAAAAAGGTCGATCTCGACGAGTGTGAAGTGAATCACGAGCCAAAGGCGAGTGCGCGCTTCACACGAGAGCGAGAGAGACCGATTTTCCTCGCACGCGACGCGAACCTGATTTTCTGCTGTTTTTCCCGCACTAGTGCGGGAAAGTGCACTTTCCCGCACGCCGTGCGGGAAAACGGTCACAAAATATCTTGCCAGTGAGCAGCATTAGACGATTCACTTTTACTATTTTGCCGGAGCTACGGATCGCGATGGTGACGAGCACGAATTATCAGAGCGTGTAGATACGTTTTAGCGATAAACGACCCCTTCCTCACAATGTCTCAGGACCCTTATGACCTGCCCACGAGGTATACCGAGCGAACTATGCACGAGAGCTCCGAAAGAAAGAAGTCAAAAAGCGATGCCATCCCAGCCCCTCTCGGTGCTTATCGGATCGTAGCCGATAAATTAATAAACACCGCGTTTCGGCCCGCGGGGTAGATTGCCCGGACGCGATATTAGCGTTTATTAATATTATTTTTGCTTTATTAGCCGAAGCGAAGAGTCGCGCCCACCGTGAGCGCTCGCGCGCTCACGCGGTAATCAGGGATCTGTAATTAGTCGAACATGCTGTCTGTCCGTGGCGATTTATTCTTGTGCCTCGGGGGGCCGAAGAGCCTCCCCTCTTGGAGCCCCTTGCCACCCAATCCTCTTTGGTCCATTGGGCTGCACTCTGTACCTTTCTTCTCGTCTTATTGTTCCGCATTCTTTTTTCCATTTTCACTGCTCACACCCAAATGGTCTCGGATTTCTGATCGTTTTTACCTTTGCTTTGCCGGAGCTTACATCTCGTCAGCTAAGAGTGAAAAAAAAAAAAAAAACAAAAAAATGTAACCCACATGTTGGGACTTTCGATTTACGCTCTTTTGGCTCTCAGTCCCATAAAACTTTCGCGAAAGCGATGATGTTATAGGTGCGAAGGATCTATAGCCGCGAATGTGTAAACGAGGATGGGAGAGCTGTAGAATAATATGCATAATCCACCGGTACTCCTTTTGATCCTCGTATGTATGCTACAGTGGCATACGCTCTGGACGACGCGAGGGAGAATGAATTACGGCGATAAGGTCGCCGCTTATACGAAGACTCTATTTCGGGACTTTTTTTACTGTTACAAAACGAGCGTAAAATTATAACGAATATGTTAAAAAATGAATGATGCATACGAAAGTTAACATGAAAAAAAAAAAAAAAAAAAAAATGATTAGCGCAAAAGCTGAGCAGTCGCGCCCAAGCGTCGAGAGTTATTGTACGGCTCACGGACGAAATTAATTTAGGTTATTACGTAGCCTTGCACCAGCGAGGGAGGCATTAAGCGATAAGTCATTTTTGACGATAGGTTATGTAGCAGGGGAAAGGTACGAAAGGGAAAATGCGAGTGAAGCACGAAGTTGTATAGCGAACACAAACTGTACGTACGAAACGTACACGCATGAGAGTTATGGTGGAAGATAAGCACGACTCGGCCGAAGTGTAAGTGCTGTTCACTTGTAACAGAGATTTGAACGATCAGCTTCCCATGTATATAATATACGCACTGAATCTCTTCTTCATCGATTGAAGTATTGAGAGTACCCGATACACGTGCATCACGAATTATGGATGATGGAAACTCCCCGTAAGGGAGACTTTTCTCATGTTTCAAGTAGCCCCGGTCTTCTTGAACTACGCATAGATACCGATACAAGCGTATAATACCACGTGAATCTGACACAGTAAAGGAGATTCAGTGATTTTTTAGTGTTATTTCCGCGCGCAGAGTTCCCAACAGACATTGTAGTCAGTCGATCAGCTTCATTCTCTTCGTTCTCTTCCAACGAGCGGCGTGTCTTACCCTATAGTCAGAGTACTTCGAATGGCAAGAAGGTTCGCGCGTGGATGCTGCGCGATGGTATGGGGGAAAGGTAGGGAAATACACAGCTACGGTTATATTACGGCGCGCATGAAATACGATGAGAGAGTGCCTCGGGTGCGAGACTTATGCTAAGTACACGCACACCAACGATGCGTGCTATGTGTATCGCTTTGCGTGCAACTTGACCGAAGCCTATACGAACGCATACCGCGTATATACCGCGTATATATGTATAGCATCGGTGATGGAAAAGTATACCTAATATCAGTGAGTGTGGAACACACCAGGAAAGGGTATGCATCATCCTACGGGGTACAGAAACGGCTTGGACGCCGCTGGTCAATGTACCAACGCCGTCGAGCCCGCGCCCGGTGCTACCGCCCCGCGGTACCCGCGACAAGAAGCGTTTCCGAAGCTCTCTGACTCTCCAACGTGAACGTAAGGTATGCGCGCGTATTCCAGGTGTACTCGGGCGTTTATTAAAACCGCTCTCGAGAAACCGACCGGACGTATAGCCCTCAAGCATTTTGCGTTCCGAACTATTTTCCTGTTCTTATATTTTTCATTTGTGTTTATATAATGGAATGTCGGTGGCTATCCGCATGCGAAAGTGAGATAACGGTGTAACTTTTTTTTTGGAGTCTTCGGAATCAGATCGGAATATCATATTATTCAGTTTTGGAACAGTCTTCAGTAGTTGCAGAGTTCTCTTATCTCTTTTTTAACGATTTTAAATAGAAAATAAAGAATTTCAGCGATTTCCAGGATAAAGTGCGTACTTAATTTTTTTCGATTGGTAAATAAATTTTTTTTTAATCCCATGCGAGCGATTATTTGCGAGCAAATAAATAAAAATCCCAGTCCCACATTATACCTAATTGCAAACGGAATTCCACTTAAAAATATTTTTCATACATTTTTTTTTACATAACAAAAAATAATTATGAATTTTTTATTCCCGAAAAAATTACATTTTTCCGACCATCTTTATGTTTAGCGCTCGGAATTTTTTTTAATAATCGCTACACCGGTACGAATAATCAATCGTATCGGATTAATTACGGGATTTGTTTATCAGGGGAATGATATTATACATATATTAATTAAATTAATTAAATTAATTAAATTCACTCTATATAAAACTTTTCCGGATTGACAAGGACTAAAATCGATTCATTGCAATTGATTTTCCTATAGAATTATACTCGCAGAATCGTACATAGAGTATATATTATACATTATATACAGTGTGTCTACGGTACTCTCCATACCTGATTCCCAACGCGTACAACTTCGAGGATAGCACAGCATACATGCAAGGAGTATATATCCTACCGAGGCGTGGGCGGTCTGTGGCTCTCTCGTTGCTCTAGCAGCTCGTTGGTACCTGCCAGTCTTTATATGGGTCTCGATGGGTTCGAAGGTAGGTAGCCGTAATACGTACGCTCGAGGATAACACGCAACACGGGTAGTGGCAGTGAAGACGCGTACGTGCCGTGGGGGCCCAGGGCGTCAAGGATCAGGCTACCGTTTTCTCATTCCCATTCTTCTACGAGATCCCTCTGCTCTCTTTCTCGGCTCTCGCGAGACTGTCTCGTCGTATTCTCTCTCCTCAATATCATTTCTTCGACAATTCTTACTTTTTATGCTCTCTAATACCAACACAAAACCCCTATTGCTGGTCAGTTTGACTGTAATATCGATTATCAATTTTTCATTCACCGGCGAATAAACTTACCCGGCATCGTGATAAATATTCATTGGACATTTTGCGCCCGAGGGAACTCGGGGTCTTAACTATGCTGTTGCGTAGACTTCGAACCTCTCGCCGTTCCGGTGTTATAATTACGAGCAAAGAAGCTCCGTTTTTATCTGAACGTTCAGCGCAATGAATTATTGGCCAGTTATATATTAAACCGTTTGCGAGGCAAGAAGGATCGTGATTTTTCCCTTCGAATCTTCGTTCTCATGATGCGCAAATAGTTCGAATGACTTTGTTCAATTTTTATTAAAATCAGATGTCTAACGTTCTTGAATGATAAGGGGATGCGGCTATCTGACCTTCGAAAATCGAGTCGAATATTTAATATTTTTTTCTCAAAAAAGATAGGATGTAATAAATCATTTTTGAAAATGAAAATTCGTAAAAATTTTACAAAAAAAAAAATGATCGTCAGAATTAAATTAAAATTCCACAGTTCAATATTTGTTACGAAAAGTTGCATCGCACGTAAAATATCAATTTGTTCGTAAAATTAGAAAAATCTCTCTCTCTCTCTCTCTCTCTTAATTGTAAAATTTGAACGCCGCGATCAATTCTCGTAAAATTCAATACCGATCATCGCATATGAATAATTCATTTGTGTACAAATTTTTAGCCCGATATCTCAAAAATTGCAATCAGTTATCGTGTTAATAGACATTTTTGATAAATTTGTAAATCGCATAGTGTTAACGTCTACTGAATTTGACAAAAATTTAAACAAACATTAAGGATTGACACCTCTATATTTCTTATAAATTTCCAGTTAATAACCGAAAACGTTCTCAAGTTATAGATTGTTACATTTTTTCGAATTTTCGCGCACTATTCCGCTATTTTGGAACATACTGAACACATTTACATCGAAACGAAGACATTTTTTTCGAAATCCCGTTCTATCCCTTTTCTACCTTTGTATTAACTGATCAATCGATTAAATTAAATGTATGCAGCGCGGTGCTGATGAAACGACTCGAACGCGCACAACGATTTGTTGGGTTTATTTCACTAGCGAAAAAAAAGTAACTATTGCCAGGACGATGCTCGGAATTCGATTGCAAGAGCAACGTCGCTTTACAACAAAAGAGGCAAAAAGAGACGATGGTTTTGTGAGTAGAAATTGTCGGCAGTCCGAGCGATGTGTGAGGAGAAAAGCGCACGCGCGTCCGCGCTTGCTGGTGCGAAAAGAGAATGAGCCGATCTGCCAATGGCAGAGGGAAGAATGGAAGGGGAACTGAGAAAGAGCAACTCCTCGATCTCCTCGTTCCTCGGACATTACTCAAATACTCTTGACAAATATATAAAGGTTTAACGATGCGGCATTGCGAGCGCCGTGCACGCGAGCGTTTAAGTCGGTCGGTCACTCGCGCGCGCGCGCGATCATTCGTGTATTCCGTAGTATGCGTACTATGCTTCATGCTGTACGGGTATTAAATTGTGGATGTATCGTACGTATGTATATATCTACATGGAAGAGATCTGGGAGTCTGGACCGAGGAGCGAAGATGACTCGTAAGATCTCAAAGGCAACGTGTTCGGCTCATAATTCATCCGCTCGTCCCTAGACGTCAACGACGAATGTTCGACGCTCTCACGCAGGCGTCAAGAATCACCGGCTTCCGGTTTTTTCGAATTCTTGCTTTTGATAAAAAAATATAATAAAAGAAATCAAATAAATATAAATTAATTTAATTGAAGCAAATATTACGTTACAAAAATTTTTATATTAAACGAAGAAAATTTTTTTGCAACACGCACATGAAAAACGGCGCGTTTCATGGCAGTTTTGCGAGACGAAAGTAACTGATTACTATACTATTTTGTCGCAATAACAAAGAATTCACTCGAAAAAAAAACTTAAAAAATCGTTTTATCGAACAATTTTCTGACGCTGTATATGTTAAACACTAAATGCCGATGTATGACGCGAAGAAAATCTGCAGGAAGTATTTGTCATGTACCGAGCTCCGCTGTCCTCTATACCAATGGTCAATGGCTAGAACATCGTCCACCTTAGGATTTGTCAAGATTTTTTCTTCAGACAGAAGAGATCATGCGGCAGCTTATGCCCCATTGAGAAACATGCTATCGTAACAAGAGAGAAACGTTGTAGATTCGTAGGGTGGAGCAACAGGAGCAAAAGTTTGGATTTTCATTGACGAGGGAGTTGTGTCCGCGGATAACATACATATGCGCCGGGAATATTATTATCTTTGCGCACCTACCTCCATCGAGTGCAGAGGCCCAACAACACACACGAACTGAAACGAATCGACTTAGGCGCGGCCCACGCAATATGTTCGGAGAGATCGAAGGATACACTGGAGAAATCATTGCTTGATTCGTCAATAGTATTATAGAATACGTGTTCCACGGGACTTGGAAATGCGAAAGGACTATGCAAAACGGAATATCCGCTAATAACATCCTTTCACGATTCACGTCTCCGTCGCGATACCGCGACTTATGATTATGAGGATGAACAACGCGACACGAAGACTTCTTGAAGAACCTGCTTAACACCCGAGAACACAGCGATAAAAAGTCTTTTATAAAACCCTAATGAATTTCCTGCGGATCGCGCCATCTTAGATCTATTTTTATGATTGATAAAACGTGAATTTTGAATTTTGAATTTTGAATTTTGAATTTTGAATTTTGAATTTTGAATTTTGAATTTTGAATTTTGAATTTTGAATTTTGAATTTTGAATTTTGAATTTTGAATTTTGAATTTTGAATTTTGAATTTTGAATTTTGAATTTTGAATTTTGAATTTTGAATTTTGAATTTTGAATTTTGAATTTTGAATTTTGAATTTTGAATTTTGAATTTTGAATTTTGTTGACACCGCCGTAATTCACGCTAACTTGGCCGTCAGTTTGGTCAGTTATACGCTTATGAAACACAAGAATCATAAACTGATGAACACGAGTTCAAAGTTGTTCTGCAAACGCATAGTTCACGCGGAGAGTTCATTGCGGAGGAAGTTAAGACCGGGTAGAAAAACAAAAAAAAACAAAATAAAGAGGACGACGCCGAGGGCGAGGTGAGCGCCAAATCGATAGCCCTCGATCCATTAGCCTTTTCTCGGGCTCGTTAAAATCGTAAATCCCATCAGCACGCACGGTTTGGTGCGGCTGGGTGTGGGTGTACGCGCGCGCAGTCTTTCACAGTCTCATCCGCGCTGTCTTAACCCGGCGTGCGCTCTCCGCTACGGAAAAAAAAGGGAAAAAAATAAGTCTGAGAAGAACTCTGTAGAGCGAAGAGAGTAAATAGGTGAGGTGCGAGGTACGGTGAAAGAGCGGTGGAATAAAAGTGGTAAACGGAAATGCTGGAGGCAGAGGATCGCGCAGAAATGGAGAGGACGAGAAAGAAGCGACAAACGAAGAAACGAGAGAGAAGCTCTTCGATGCCGGCGATTCTGCACTCGCCTTGTTTTGCTCCGAACTTCGCTTGGATCATTATCGACCGCCATGAATTATAAGCCGGGTAGATCGTCGCTCGTTAAGCGTATATCGATTAGATCGTCTTATCTTACCGTCCTGACTCGTTCGCGCGAGTTGTCAACCGCGATGCTGCATTCGCGCATCTATACACGCGCTGCGCCGACCGCTTGCAGGCGTCTCGTGCGTTCACGCAACTTCCACGTGACTAAGTCAAACCTTCCGATCTATTGATCCCGCGTTTGAATTTCGAGAATTCCACTAGAATTTCTTTTTCGCTTTTTAATTAATCGAACAAATAACCCTCAACGATGAATAAATGTTTTTTAAATCGTTCATCGTCCGTATTATTCTCAGAGGCTACTGTAATTTTACTGATTCGTTGATTCCTAAGATTATTAAGTACCGCTTCGAATCTCTCTCGGTGGTCCTAATAATTGCGCTGGGAAACTTTCGGAGCGTCTGCTGCGTCCTCATCGAAATGTCCGCGTGAGTTCTTCGGGTGTCTGTGAACCGTACATACAGGAACTTCGTAGACGTCCCCTTAATATGTATTAATTTTCATAGGCAATACTATAATTTTACTTTCCCATTGATTATAAAATTCGAATCATTAAAAAAGTTAAACGCACCCAAAAAACCAAAAAAATGACTTTTCGCATTAATTAATAATAAATTCGTAAAAAAAAAAAAAAAAAAATGCGATCTTTGCAAGGAAATACTACAGTGTACAACAAGTGTGCCAATGGTAACCCACACATTACGCGTCGCCGACTGGCGATCGTGGTGGATACACGCCTTGGGGGCCTCGTGAGTAGTGGCTATAGTGGGAGGTTGCTTCTTGTATTTCCATCTTCGTCATGCTCCTGCCTGCCACCATGTCCCCCCACACATTTACAAAATACAAGCACACAATTTTCCCCTTCTCCACTGAGTCATCAGGCATCTCCTCGTTTCGTTTCGTTCCTTCGTTTCACCCTTCTCTCGCATCTACATATTCTTTCGTTCTCTCCCTCCCCCCCCCCCCTCCCCCTTCCTCCCTCTCTCTCCTCTCACCAATAATGTTTTTCTTCGCTTTCTTTCCCCGTTGCGCATATACACACCGAGCCTTTTCTTCTTCTTACGCTCAGTCACTCAGCCTTACGGTGTATATAACGCTCTCTCCCTTCAACCGTAACTTCTTCTCGCTTCCTCATTCGCTCGACGAGAGTCTAAGGCAACGTTATATACGCCTACACGCTGTAGTTCCAGCATCCACACTTAGCCGTGGGTTCGGGTCCAGCGCGTGCCTCCACGCGACCAACCACCACCATTCAACCACTGCCTCTTTCTCGTACCTTCTCACTTCCCACCGTCGATTATCTCTATACTCTCGTCATTCTCGCTCCCCATCGCCGCCTATGCCTCTGCCTTCGCCGAACGATCTCTCGCCGTCGAGAACCACAGGCACCACGCGCTCAACGTTCCCGAGGACAGTGGACGTCGTATGTCCGACAGTAGACAGTGGATAAGCGCGAACGATAGTCGTACCCTCTACACAACACACGGGGGAAGTACCCGGCTATTTTACTTTACTCTATCCGGACCCCACCACGCGAAACCAATCGACACAACTTTACCAACTCGTTGCCAATGTTGACGTGATAATTCGCGATACCCCTTTTCGCTTATTACCAACAACCCCCTCGCATGTCCGACACGCAAATGTGACGAAAATGAGAGAAACTTTTCTCATTAATTTCCATGGGATATTGGAAAAAAATTGACGATGGATTGACGATGATTTTTGCGACGATTTAATTCCGTTTTTTTTGAGGAACCGGTATTGGATTGCACTTTAAGGAGTTTATCAGTGATTCGTTTTTTTTTTTTTTTTGGATATCGGGAACAATGAAATTTTCGAAGGAGAACAGTGGTTATGTTATGGAGAACGATGTTCGGTTTAATTTCGCATGCGGCGCGATTACAGTGAACATTTTATGAGTTATCGTAAGATTTTGAGAAAAAAAAAATTTCATTTTTTCCCGACGAAAACTTTTTTTTTTTTAATTAAAATTCGATTAATAATTCAATACAGTGTTGTGACTCGTGCGAATCGGGATTATTCGGGGTTTCGCGCTGATGATCCAGTGACCCGAATTATCGGGAATATAATACATGGATTAAGTTTGTTCAGTGTTTTTTCTGCTGGGGGCCGATGGTCCAGTAACCCGAATTATCATTTGGCATCTGTTTTTTTTTTTTTTTTTTTTTTTATCTGTGGTGCGAGTCTCGTAGCTACGTGTGGAAATCACGTCGAGAGTTCCGAGGTCCTTTCTTATAGGCGCGCGACTACCGTGAGGTGTTTGGTCCGCGGGGACGGCGACTACCGAGGGACGAAGGTGGAAGGGAAGGGAAAAGAGATTGCAATCATCCCCGAGAAATTTTACGACCCGACTGTGGTCGCGCACCGCCGTTTTGTCTGCGGGCTTTTCGGGTTCTCTTCACCCGCCACGGGGAATTCTCTATAGTGTTAATACAACGAAACTCACAGACGCGAGTTACACAGCTGTTCTCGTTGGTGTCGAATCTCGGACACCGAGTTGAAAATTTCTACGACAGTGAGATACGAATCTTGTCGAATAATTCAAAACGTCGCTGTGTTGCGAGAAACAAAAAGATACAACAAAAAATAACAATAAAATTTCTTTTATTTCCCGAGACAAGAATACATCCTTTGTTTTTAGCGTCTGTGAAGCGTATTTTTAACGCCGGTAACCTCTGTAAGATTATAAATTCAATGTGTTTCGAGTGAATTTGAAAAAAAAAAAAAATTTGTCTTCATTGCTCCCGGAATATGAATCACAAATTTCTTCAAATAATTCAAATCTTCGTAATTGTCTTAAAAAAAAAAAAAAACATAATTTAGTTCGCGTTTCAAGTGAATAAAAAAAATTTTAAGAAAACCGTAAAAAAAATTTGAAAAAAAAAAGTAAATTCTTTTGTTTTTCGTACAAGTGAAGTGTATTTTCATCGCGAGGTTATGAATCCGAGTGATTTTTACTTTACCATCGTAAATTTATCGTGTTTTCGGATGAATTAAAAAAAAAAATAACTTCGCACCTTTTTCCGACAAATTATCGCCACAAAAACGAGACAAAAATTTCGAGTGCAGTTAAAGGAATTTTCTTGAGTCCGACGTGACTTCGCGGCTATCTGCGTCTCGAGTGGTGAAAGTTTGGATAATCGTTCCGCTGTGTCGCGCGTGGTACGAGCATTGATTAGGCTACAGCGCGGTCTCAGATGTGTCGTTCATTAAATTTCTCACGGTTCATCGTGCCACAAGTGCGCCTTTCAGTTCCACTGCGTTAAACGGATGATTTAATTTTTTTAAAACTTATTTCTCATTTTTTTATTCTCGAACTTAAAGATGCGCAAAGGTGTTGAAAAATTTCTGGGTTCGTCGCTCATCGGCTTAACGATTCGTCACGATTCGATCTGACGCCCGTATATACACCGCGTATGATATATATGCCTTGTACCCCCGAAGACAGGACTCGTTCCGCGGACTCTGCTTCCTGCAGCTCGTCCCGTCGTCGCCCTTGCGGTTCCAGTCTTTCAATCTCACACTCGGCAAACTCTCTTATTTTTCCCTCACAATTTCTTCGGGTTATCTTCGTTCTCTCGAACTAAAAAAAAAAAAAAAAAAAAAAAAAAAAAAAAAAGATCGAAACGACTTATTCACACGCGGAAAAGGTCTCGCGAAGAAACGTTAGTGAGACCGATCGGATCTTCGTCACGGGGAAGGATCAACAGGAGGCGAAGGTGCTGAACGTATTGAGGCGGGAAACAGGCAACAGCGGATTGGAAATCCGGGCCCCTCTGGTCTCTCCTTCTCTCCATCCCTCTCGGCGTGGGTAGAGGCGCGGCGCCAACCTGTTGCTCAACGCGATCGGACTCGTTTCCATTTAGAAGAGACGGAGACTCGAGCGCTGGTGTGCCTTGCCACGCCACCGGCGTGCACCGCTCGATATCGCGATCGGGCGTCAACCGAACGAAGTGTCCGAGTAATCGTGGGGCTCTTCCACGTTCTCTGCGCCTTCGTAATTTCTTTTCCTTTTTATATCGATGCCAACAGCTACATACATTTATGCATACGCATGGGGGCTATTGACGAGGTCAAAGCCGCCCTTAATAGTCCCTGAAGTGGGCAAAGAGGGACTCGAGGGTTTCGTGAGTTCTCGGTAATCGAGCAAACGGTTTAGCGCTGTGCGGAGGAGACACACGCAGCTTCGTCCCACAGAGGCAACGCGCGACCTCGTGCGAGACACTCGAAAGTCCTCGCTGCTTTGATAAAAAAAAAAAAAAAAAAAATTTCATACATACGAGAGTCACGTATGTTAACGGCGAAACTGTTGGCGAAAATGAGTTTTACGATGAGACAACGAAAAAACAGAAAAATGAATATCAATAATTTTTTCAGAGAGGAAAAAAATATAAATTTTTGATCAATATTGATTTTCAAATTATCGAAAAAAAAAAAAAATTGAATCCGAATCGGTGAAATTTTAAAAAAAAAAAAAAAAAAAAAACAAAACGAGAAAAAACCGTTTTTTTTTTCTTAACAATTTACGAAGACTTTTCGTAAAGAGAATTTATAAGACTTCACGACATAAATAACGAATTTACGAGCGAAAGAAAAATATGCCAACGATGGCGAAGATGATGAAAACAATTACGACGCTTCTTCTCGCGGTGTCGATAGTCGGCATCGTTGCGGTTGCGACGACACCGACGACGCGAGAGTTGCTTGAGTGCCGAGCTAATCTCACGGCGGACGTGAGAAACGAGACGACTTTTCTCGAGAGGATACATCAAGCCGATTATATATTCACGGGAAAAATCAAAGAATTGCGAAGAGGTGTTTCGATACGCGTGCGCGTGAAGAGAGCGATAAAGGGAAATCTTAACACGACTATCGAATTGACTCTGAACGATACGTGCGCGACGTACGTGAGACGAAGCTACACGGGCATTTTTATGGCACGAAGAGACTCGGGTTTTGGTGATCTGCGTAACGTTGGGAAAATCGTAATGCACTTCGGACCGGTGCCATTGACATTGGCGAATTTGGATCGACTCAATGCAGCTGTACGAGGTAAGTGTCTTTTCGTCTATTTAATCGTATCGTGAAAGATTTTTTTTCGTTTTTTCGTAACAATTATTATCAATACGACGTGCGCCACGCGCGTGTTTCTCGATGACTTTGAAGGTTAGGTTCGTACTTAAGATCGAACTTACGCTTCAACTTCAGAAGTTATCTCGAGAGATCTTCCGAGTTCGTTATATCGTGTCCTCTTCCCGTGAAAATAAAATTCGAATGAAGTACGTGAACAAAACCATTAAAAAAATTATTTTTTTGCAAATTAATTCCGCTCCTCGTAAGAATAAAATTCGAATGAAATACGTGAACAAAACCATTAAAAAAAATTATTTTTTTGCAAATTAATTCCGCTCGTGAGAATAAAATTCGAATGAAATACGTGAAGAAAACCATTAAAATTACATTTTTTTCGTAAATTAATTGCGACTGATGTTGTCGAGCAAAACGCGGTTAAAGGGGTAAGAAATTACCTGCGAGAGTTCTATCAGCGAATTGATTAATTCCCCATACGAGTTACCCTTTCTCATTAAGATGCCTCCATCAATCACCGATTCGTTAGGAATTCTCTTCGACGTGTATGTCATTCCTTACAATATAAGACAGGTATCGCGTATCCCGTTTGCGCCGATGCAAAAAAAAGAAAAATGGCGGAAAAAAACATCGTTTTGTGACGACCATATATTGAATTATTATTATTAGCGCCGAAGTCGAACCCTCCATCGATATTATAAATACACAGCGTCGACGATAAAGCGCGTATAACGAGATTCCGCGTGTCGTTCGCTCATTTATGTTGGATCACGTTACACAACACCGTGGGCAAAGGCGCCGCTCGCCGTGACTCCTCTTTCGTCTCTCGACGCGACTCGCGGCCACTCGAGAAGATACCCGCAACGGACGAGGCGGGCGTCTCTCGACTGTATGCATACAAGACATCGGCACAGTGCCTGTGAACAGTCTCGTTGGCTTCTGCCTAATAGATAGTGTCCCTGCGGAGTTCTACAACCGATCCCCAACGGCGTACAAGATTGCCGGTGATTTCGTTACGTCCGAACCCTTCCGGGTTTATTCCGAGACGCGGGAGAATATTTAACGAAATTGAAAAAAACGAAAACGACGTTCAACACTTTTTTTTTTAATTGTCACGAGTGCCATTCGCGATCGTTTCAATTTAGCGACGAAGGACCCGTCGCGATCGGACACGTCGCCGACGAGGTGTCCGAGTCCGAGGTGCAGGCGTATGTATAAAATGTGCCCCCGAGGCACAGCACCGAGCCGCCCGCTCGTTCGTTGAGTTCCAATATCTTATAACGTCTATTAACGCCAACCTATCGTCTCCGCTTCAGTGACCGCGGTCAACCGTGCGAATTTCTATTTTTAATTAGTATCGTACAGCTTATATGGGTTGATAGTTTATTACCGAGATGAATATTGCGGTCATGAATCGTTTATTGTCCGATTAATGATATTATCCGACTTACGAAACATCTGTCGGGTCATTTTGACTCTCGCATGCGAAATTGCGAAATTTTATATTTTTTTTTATACATCGAATATATTGAATATATTAAAAATATTTAGAAAAAAAAAAAACAATAATTAATTTTGTAATTAATTATTAATAAATAATTAATGATTAATCGTAAATCATTATCTATTATTATTGAATAATAATAATAATATACCAATAATATAATATTAATTAATATAATACATTATATTATTTATTTCATATTTTTAAAATTCATCCCTAAAAATATATAAATTGAAACACTGTAATAAAAGCTTTTACTATACAATTTACTAATCCGTTCGGGAGATATCGATAAATTACACTAACCGTATGATTTACGCTACAAACTGAATGTAATAGAATGTTGCATTGACCATCTGACAAATTACCATTCTATTTATCGGTCGATTGATTATTCAACACACCGCCACGTGAACCTATAGTTTTCAATCATTTTATTTCCGCATTTATTTTTTATATCGTTTATCATCGCGTTTATCATAGCGGGGAATGGATCGGAAGTCCGCGAGACATTTATCGAAGTTGCGAGGGTGTCGGAATCTCGCTACTTCCGTTATCAAAGTAGAGAAATCATTGTTCCGTACGAAATCATTTCCGCGAACGCGGAAATGATTGCGGGCGATCAGGAAACGACAATCAACAAGGAATTTGCACCAATCGATGTGTGGCACTTGTTTACATACGATATTTTTTTTTTTTTTTTTTTACGGAAAAATATTGTCGAAAGTCGGGTTATTTTGATCAATAATACATTTTTTATTTTCATTAGAAAAATTATTATTTAAAAAAAAAATTAACAATGTTTAATAAATTTTCATATTTCCATAAGAAAATTTAATAAAGATAAGATTTTTAAGATAATTTAATAAATTTTCATATTTCCATAAGAAAATTTATTATTAAGTGCGCTTTCCTCCGCGTCTCATCGTCAAAGTTACCTTCTAAGAATGCAATCAACATTGCAGTCTCGTAAAAATGTTGCCATTCAATGTTGCAAAATCAATGAAACGTATATACTTATCTATATACCTATATATCGTTTTTTTCGTGGTTTAGAACGTCACGGTCTTGAAAATCGTGACTACCTGTGAACAGAGCAAAGTCTATGGCACCTGGTTACACAGTCCGCGTCTCACACACGCTCGGTCTCTCGCCCACGCGCTTCAAACGACCGAGCAAACGGTGAGACGCACGTCGTGGCTCACGGTCCACGACGCACTTTTCAACAACTGCGTTTCCATACCGTTGCCCCGGCCACACAGCTCCTGCTACTTCTCTCCTCGTGTGCGCGACTCTCGGTATTTCTGCGTGGTTCCATGGGGGTTTCGTTCGTTGCGAGGCTCTACGACAACCCGTGTCGTAGAGCCTCGCTAAGTCGATTCGCCTCTCGTTTCTACTCGCCGCGTACCAAATGGTCCGTTGTAAACGGCGATAATGCGGATCAGTGGGTAATGCTGGTCAACATTTGTTGCAAAAGATAACACGCAAGCATCTCATGAAAGTATTATACATACATAGGCAACTCCGCTTCCTATAAACCTTCAAGAATTCGCTAAACTTACGAATTAAACGAGTCAAGTAAATGCGCTGTATAATCCCCGGTGGATAGAAAATTGTTATATAGACTATATAATGGTTGTATACAAGTCGGCATACATAATTTACGCATAGAGTATATAGAACATATATACTTTATATACTAATTATTCATACCCAATTCTATGTATAAATGATCGCTAATAATGCATAAGTCTGCCCACCGTGTCTGTGTCTTTTTCATACACGGAGAGAAGGATCTCATACAATTTACCATATATCTAGTGAAAAACATCGTAAATTTCTGGTAGCGCGGAGTCAATGACGCCACCTGTTGAAAATTACGAGAACTATGCGAATTTTTACCATAAAATATCGTAAAAATCCCCATAAATGTGGTCAAAATTCTCATAATATCGAGTATTCTCGTCGTAGGTGGCGCCACCGTTGAATTTTACCAGATGACATAGTGATTTCTAGTAGATCCTCCTCTCCGTGTATATAATGAAAACATAATGATAATGATATAATAACAATAATAATAATTATTATTATATATATAACTATATAAATATTATTATTATTATTAATAATTACATCGTCTATACATAACTTCACTTTTCGGTTTGGAATGTCAACGTTAATACTCGTCTCGTTTATACTGGACTTTGGATTCATCTGGAAGGTCTAACAAAGCGATAACTGGCTTTCTCCAAAAATTACTTTTCATATGTAAAAAAGGTGTTAGCCAATTATTATTCCTCCGAAGATCTCCGTGTTTAACTTTGGGCTTTAGTTTGTTTTCGAAAAATGTTTTTTTTCCTTATTTTGGAGAATACGTGAATAATCTCTTTGTGTGACCCGGATTAACCGTCGACGCCGCTTTGGCTTCTCGTTCGACTGTCGACGAAGTCTTTTCGCGTCTCTCGCGAACGAGCGGCTCTCTCGCGCGACGCTCGGCCGGGATCTCGGCATAATACGGTCCCAACCCACGCGCCACCGTGGTCGTCGCTCGGTCATTTCGCCTCTCGTATGTAGAGAAGGCAAAGAAAACGCCGAGGATCATAGCGCGAGTAACAACTCGCGCGCTAACAACGACACGCCCAGAAAGTGCAGAGCGCAGACAGAGAGCTAACTGCATAACTGAGCTGGTGGCCAGGTGTGTCGGGGCTTTCGTGATAATTTTTTTTTTTTTTTACCTTCTATTCCACGTCGACGTTTTGTGCGCGCAACGTTCGTGAATTTTTCTGCTTCGCGCGTTAAGCACTCTGTGCAATATGATTCTCGACAGCCCGCGACGGATCGGGGAAGACGGGTTCTTCATCCAGCGCCACACGTTCCATTGCCGCGCACAATAGCTCGTTGATCCCTCTTCTTCTTCTTCTTCCTCTTTCTGTATCCATCGCTCCTTTGCTTCGTGCCATTCCGAGGGATATTGTTCTCGATCGCGACACGCCGACGCGCCCGCGAACTCTCGGTATCGATGTTGCCCGCGTATGATTTATAATCGGTAATTATCCCCGAACGTTGTTTGTGCGCTGATCTGTTAGGTACCGAGAGATTTGAATATTCGAAAGGCAGAGAGCGAAAATGCACATGGGATTCAGTACGATCGTTTCGAATTCAACGAGAATTGATACGTGTCTCGCGTGTGAAAAATGTCGTACGAAGGAGAACCGGGTAGACGCGTGTTTACGAGAAGTATTTTTCAGGGTATTTTCGTAAATCAGTCATTTTTATGTTCACTTTGATTTTTTTTTACACGAATATATCGTCATGGTTTGTGGTCATTATTACCTTTCATTGACTTTGAATAACAAAAATAATAATAATGAAACCTATGTGTTTCGGTACGCCCCGGTCTCCTCTAAGACACGTATTTAAACGATTTATAAGACGCAGAATTCATTAAGGTAGTCCTTTCGTTATGTCTAACGCCGCCTAATTTTGAGAGAGGAATAAGAGAGAATAACAAACACTTCCCGATCGGATAAAAATCTGAAAACATTGTTTATGCATAACAATAATTCCAAAATGTTATTAACTAATTAATGATTAATGAAATAACAAATTATCCGTCAACCTAATTTTTTTTTACAAAAACGATTTGTCAATTTTTCGGAATACGTATGAATTTTTTCAGAATTTTATGTCGTGTTTCAAAAATTGCGATTTTAAACAAATTTTAACTTAAAGAAAACGCAATTTCCGAACATTAGATAAAATTCTGAAAAAATTCATACGTATTCAGAAAAATTGACAAATCGTTTTTGTAAAAAAAAAAATACGTTCCCGGGTAATTTGTTAAACAATTAATTTTTTTTATTATTTTGTTAAAAACATTTTCGAATTATTATTATGCATAAACAATCGTTTCAGCACCTTTCATATCGTTGATTTTTTTTCAGATTTTTATCCGATAGGGAAGTATTTGTTATTCTCTCTTATTTCTCTCTCAATCGTAGGCGGCGTCAGACATAACGAAAGGAGTACCTTAACTACACTATAACTATATAATAAAAATGGATTCGGCAATGTTGAGTTCAATCTTTTGTTTCACGACGGTTTTCACAAATAGAAAAGAGGACTATCACGATTGAAGTTCGAAATTAATGTTTTTTAAATTTGTTTGCCATGCGAAGTAAAAATCCTTTCTGTCCCGTTTTTCGAACATTTCGAATGATGCATTTCGCCCCGATCACCTGGATGTTCGATATACTGCCGTATAGTGCCGTATATGAACTAAAGTTTTATCATATCAGCATTTATCATTGTTCAGCAAGACTCGCAACTCTCATGATTCGATCGGTAACTATTTACAGCGGTGTAATTATCGGAGTCCGTAGAGCACCGACGGTCTTAAATCGATTGGTGAGAAATATAAGCGGTCTCTTTATATCATAGGTACTACAGAGGGCCATAGCCCGCTGTACAGCTGTATGTATGAAAGAAACGAAGATCACGATTCTCTTCATTCGATAAGAATCAGAGGCAAGAAACCCGACGCCATAAGCAGAGACGCCAGCATCTTACTACACCATATATAGTTCGGTAGATAGTCGGGTCATATATTGTGTAGCATTTGAGACAATGAGAAATTATTGTAGTATACGTATCTAAAGTAAGGGAGACCGGGGTTAGTTGCAACACGGCGAAAAATGGAAACGGTACGCTGTAAAAAGATCGGAAAATCGGAAAGTAGGGAAAACCGGCATTAGTCGTAACAGAACGAAAGTTGGGATATAACTGCAAAAAATGTACGCTGTAAAAAAATCAAAAATAAAGTTAGTATGGCACTGTACGGGATTACTTGCCATATTATGTACTCTGATTTCACAGAGCGCCATAACCGCTGAAATGAATCTTCGATTCTTTTTGCTGCGTGTGTTTCGACGTTCCCCGGTCTCCCCGACTGTTAGAAACATCCTGTCGCCCAGCAGTGGGCACTCAAATGGAAATCGATTTCTTTTTTTTCTCGGTTAATCTCTCCTCCAGATTCGGAGAACCGTTTTTATAAATCTCCTCTGCATGAATGATAATCCATCGCTATACATAATCGCTATAACTTGGCACGCATACTAATGGTTCCCTCTACAGATTCACTCCATTTAGTCTGCTCTCAATCGTAAATAAGGATCTTTAATATGCCGAAGAAAAATCAATTTTCTTCGCACTATCTCTAGCATATTTCGGTTAACATCTGAGTAGCGGCTCGTCGGGATTATACTCACAGTGAATGAGTTTTATTCATAAACAGATTAGATTGTCATTATTTTCACAAAATGTATTTCGGCCTTATAATTTTTTTGTGACCTAATAAAATATGCGGGGCTTTGATTGCTTTTTCTACCGATCTTCGATATCTTAGTCTATACCAAAGCAAAATATAATTTTGAACAAACAAACCAATGTATATGAATTAAATTTAATTATATACGGATGACAACGAGTTCGATCGTTAAATCTTTGATTATAGATGGTAACTGCGATCGGAAAAAAAGTTGAACCATACAAATATCGAAACCGTCTAAACAATCATTATAAATGTGATCGGAAATCTTTCACTAGTTCTGTTTCGACTGATACTCCTTTCCGATGCAGCTGTAACATGGTATTAATTCTTTCGTGATTCATAGAACCGGCATTATAGGCTCTTCGCGGCTTTCCCATGGTTTCGAATTTCTCTCTATCGCGTTGAACATTTCCTTCTCTATCTCTCTCTTTTCCTAAACGATTTATAGGATCGTAGTCCCAAGCGACTTCTCGAATCTGGTTTAAATCGACACCAATCGCTCGGCCGATCATCATCGCGACCGGATTTAACTCGGACTCTGTCGATCGTTGACATTGCAGAGCGACCGGATGAACAAATCCTTGACAAAAAAACACCACCTACGTCCTGCAGTCGCAATACTCGAGAAAAAAAAAAAAAATTGCCGTAATGTACAATAAAAATAGTCGGTTTTATCTTACTGATCATTTCATTCCAGTAAAACGACATAATTTCGATAATTTCGATTCGGTAAGTCAAGCAGCTTTGTTCGCGGGCAGTACTTGGATGGGTGACCGCTTAGCCGCGCGCTGGCTGGCGCATTAATCGTTGAGCGAGAGGGTCCATTCTTCTGAGACTTTGGTATTCTCTGCCCATTGCGCAGGTGCAAAAAATACCGATGAATCAGTAGAAAATGGCCGTCTATACCGGTACGGGTTTTCCGCAGTTTTCCCGTGTCTTCGGCAAATGCGGTACAGTGTAGCTAAGTTGGCTGCGGACACACAGAAAAGGTTAGGTAGATTAGCGGAGTACGGGTCGGGAATGTTAGGAGGGGGGAACGTAACAACCGGGAAGGGTATACGGCGGAATAAGGGAAACTCTCCCTAACCAAACCTAAATCGCATACACACAAACATACATTATTGTATATTATATATAATATTATATTATTTTTAATGTTTTTATAACAATTACAGTATATATAAAATTATAAAAATAATCTACACGCTACTTGTCCGCTTGCGGAGATCATAAATTAGTTACTATCCCCGTCCGCATAGCATTGTGAATTCCCGGTACAAATCTCCCTCTGCCGGGTATCGGTAATTGGAATTTACAACGTTGACGACGTTTCAACGCGGACATTTGCCGTGAACGACGGTAAGATAGCGCATCATTTGTCCGCGAAGACGGTCTCGAAGGCGCGCGCGTGACATCGGTAAGGTACACACACATTATAGCAAATGCGCGTAGATGTCGAGCCTTCGATCTCGAGACACGAATCGAGGCGAACGTTCCCTTAAAGGATTAGCCGGGTGGGTTGTTGTACCCGAGCGGTTTACACCAGCATATTCATCGTTTTGCTCGTGTCGCTCCTTGTTGCCCCCGTATGCGCTTGGCTGCAACTGGTAGACGGCTGATTGCGCGACCACGGGAGAGCTCAGAACGTGCGGCATTATGCACGCTTTGTAAGCCGAGCTGCTGAAAAATTGGACCCGCCAGACTGCGGCATGTACACCCGGGCATCCCTTTTTACGTCCTCCATGCTTTTCTCCCGACCACTTCGAGGGCGTTTGGGCCCCGCGCCTTCCAATTGGCCGACTTGTCCATTGTGTCGTCCATAAAATCGAAGCTTGAAATTCCGTTACGGAATAATCGTTCCTCGATTGATCTCGCCTTTATAGGACAGTTCGACCACCAGTCCTCGAATTTATTGTTAATTTTTTTCAGTTAATCACTAATAATAACAATAATAATGATAGTAATAAATAATAATAATGATTATATTATAATAGTATTTATTATTATATTATTATTAATTATTATTATTATTATTATTATTATTATTATTATTATTATTATTATTATTATAATCACTTGAAATTTGAAAAATAAAACGAAATTGCTTTCGCGGTATTTGCTAGTTGGCATTCTCGAGTTTCACCGATTGCTTACATTTGACATGTATTTTATGTCGAAAAACCGGATTAAATCGGGATACTCATTGGGCGTGACGACGTCGTCCACGGCCAGAGACAAGACGATAGTGCGACTCGATTCTGCGCTCGCGCGTTCAAGCGTCTTCGATAGCCTCTCTGGAGAATAGTAACAGCTCGTACTCTCCTTGTTCTCGACTTCCGGATTTTGCTTCGCCGTTGAGGAAAAAAAGTTGACAAAAAAAGAATTAGGAATGAAAGGAAACGGAGTGACACGTTCGCGTTCGTCGTCGCGGACACTTCTGTTTTCTCTCGGTTCTTTCTATTTCGCCTCCCCCCCTTCCCCCACCCTTTGCTTTCTGGGCCAATAAAAGCTTTTAACACCCAATCCTCTCGGGGAAACCCTTGGAAACTCTCCGGTGCATCGACGCCGCGTACGCTACTCTTCACGCTATCCAATGGTTGAACTACTGAATACTCCTAGCCGCTCTGGACTATTTCTGTTTCTCAAGTTTTCCCTCGAGAGTCACACATGCAATAAAAATAGAAAAGCGAAAAAGCGATTATTACGAGCGCGAGGTTTGTTGGATGGTTGTGCGTATTCGAAAAAAAAAAACAAAAAAAAACCTCAATCAGTCAAACTACGACTACCAGGACAGGATACAATGAGGGGGGCAAAACGGTCCCGGTAAAGGAGAGTTGGGCCAATCGAAACACGCGCTGTAAAAAAAATTCAAAGGTTTCATCGAACAAGTGTGGCACTCTATAGAAGTTGAGTGCATACTGTGGTAAGTCATTTTTTAGAGTGCCATGCTTGTTGCTTTAAATCGCCGAGTTTTTTTTTATAGCGTCTGTTTCAAGTATCCCCGGTCTCCCTTACTTTCCAATTTCCTGATTTTTTTATAGCGCATGTTCCATCTTGCCCCGTGTTGCGATCACCCCGGGTTTCCTCTACTTTCCGATTTTTTTTACAGCGCATGTTCCATTTTGCCCCGTGTTGCGATCAGCCCGGGATTTCTCTACTTTCCGATTCTCCGATTTTTTAACAGCGTATATATGGTCCATCTTGTCCCGCGGCTAGCCCTGGTATCCGCGGTTTCCCTAACATGCGTACGATACCCGATTTTACTCTTGACTAGACGCATATTTAGCTCGCGAGAATAACCCGCCAGCGAGTCGCTATGAGCAATTCGCACGCGGCAACCCAACTCTCTTGAGGTCTCGTGTCCAATTTGTTTGAACGAGCGCGCAACCCTGAGAGAACCTTATTCATTCGCATAGCCGGCAGCGGAGCTTGAGTTCGCAGTCGTGTGCTTTGGTTAACGAAATCATTTAACTCCAAAACCTTATCGAGTTAAGATTTCACGAGGTGTGCGTCGGTCGTTGCGCGAAATCGTTAATTTTTATTATCACTCCCGTCGAAACGAAAGAGATTGTTTGTTCGCCTTGTCGACAGTATCGATAAACACATCACCCGAGGCTCGATCGTTTTGCAGCGAAGAAAATATATACTTTTACTAAGAACTCCGCGTATCGTAGAAACGAAACTATCCACAAGTGATTTCCGGTGACTTACGTAATGCCGGAGTTTTAACTGTCAGCACTACCGAAAACGTCGCCTGTTCCACATGCCAGACTTGTAATTTATCCTATTTTATCACGTCGCAGTTCTCTCGTTTTGTATCGGAACGACGGTCCGGAAATAAATGTCTCGAGAACAGGAAGAAAAACACCATTTTATTTTATTACTCTCAACGTGCATAGATTTATATGTTTCTCTGTGGTTTACATATTTCAAAAATATCTCATACAATCGTAAAATTGTGCGTAAGGCGAGACCGGGGTTAGTTGAAACACGGGGCAAATCTGAACGATCGACGCTGTAAAAAAAAAAAAACGATTAGCGCTATGTTCCAACTCACCCCTTATTTTTCTATATTTGTTGATTATTTTTTTTTGTAAGACTCTCAATATATGTAATAACATTTATTTTATTTTATCTCCCCGTCTTCGAGTCAAAAAAAAAATTTGAAATTTGACTCGGCTTTCGACCATCAGGTAGGTGTACCCACTTAGGATTGTATTAGGTGTCATAAAGATGTTAAAAAAAAAAAAAAAAAAAACGAAACATTGAAAAAATATTCAATCGTCGACTGAGCGAGTTCATGAGAAGACGCGGATGAGATCGAATCTCAGTTCGTAGTGTATATCTCTGGATGGGATATGTAAACCGTGATATATAGTACAGATGATGAGGATCCCAATTTATTCGGTCTTGAGGCGTTCGAGCGAACCCCATTAATATCGACCCGTGTCTCGATATTTACGGGGGTGCCTCGTCAGTCAGTCTTTTCGGCTACTTTTCCCCCTCCCCCAGCCCTCCCTTTGCTTCGTTCGCTCTTACACCCCTTTCTTCATTCTTCAGCGACTCTTACTTGCTCCGGGCATTCAGTTCTTATATCCTCTACCCCTTTCGTCAATTAGTCTCTCAGCACTCGAGAGAGCGCTTCTCCTTCTGGAAGCGTTTCCTCTCGCGCGCGCTTTGGTCTCGTCTTGTTTCATATTTCCTCGAAATCTCGTTTCGTTGCTTTTTGCTTCAGAATTTTCAAACTGTCGAAGATAGTTAGGGTTCCTACGAAACTTTGGACAGTCACTACCGAGAGGCTGATAAATTCTCCGAATTTGTTTATTTATTTATTTTTTTTTTTTTCAACCGGTATTTAAGTTACGAAAACAATATTTACGAGCTATAACTATCCGAACAGAGAATTTTTTATTGTTAGTACCCTGAAATTTAGGGTGAGTATACGTAAGTTCATAAATTTGGAATCATACATTTTACGTAAAAAACGTATAACGCTATACGATAATTTTCTCTACGATAAATATTTTTCGTGCGAGTCAGTGCGGCAAAATATTGGGGGGATATTATAAAAGCACTGAAGATCGGGATAAGTGAGAAACGATTACCGATGTCGTGACACCGAAGACCTCACGTTTCTTCGAGACGTGCATTCGCGCGAGAGCTACCGGCGAGTGAGCGCTCTTTGCGGGGATAATGAACGAGCCTCGATTATCCCTTTGACCCTTGAATAGCCTCGATCGCACGCCGCTGGCTGGTCATCACTTTTGAATCGTCGGGATGAAAATGTACTTCGCCGCAGGTGCCTGCTAGTTTGCGAGATGTTCTTTTTTTCGTAATTTTAACATCAATTGCGGGAATTCGAGAGTTGGCAACTAATATCAGAATCTTGAAGCAAGCATTGCATCTATAGCAATTACATATTTTCTCCTTTGACATCGATGAATTTTCTATCGTCTCAATGATTTACCATAAATTCTTCACAGTGTTATTGAACTATAAGTACTTGTGTGCCAAAAAAAATTCACGCACATTTTGTTGCAAAATTATTAGTCGTGGACGTCTCAGTTTTTCGATGATTACAATTTTAATGCTCAATTATTACAATTTTATTGATTACAATTACAATTTGGTTGATTACAAGTTTATTGATTGCACTTACAATTTTATTGAGTGCACTTATAATTTCATTGATTGCACTTACAATTTCATTGATTACAATTGGAATTGTGTTGATTACAATTTTATTGATTGCACTTATAATTTCATTGATTACAATTGGAATTGTGTTGATTACAATTACAATTTGGTTGATTACAATTTTATTTCAGGAAATCTATACGGAGGTTAATTACTAAATATAATATTGAATAAGCGATTTCATGTACCGGCAAATCATTCCGGCATTCAAATTATCAAAAGGGATCAACTTTATCCTTTTCATATAGTTGCCAGTTAATATATCGTACACTGCTGCCTGCTTCGCGATGATCTTAAAAGGGTTATTAGGCGTTATTACGTATTATTCATTGGTCCCGTTTGCACTCTTCCATTCTTAGTTTGATGAATTTACCTGCTTTTAATTAGAAGGGACTTATTTTCGTGGTGCCTCGTTACCCCCCGGAACGTCTTGGAGTTGGGAGCACCCGTTCGCCGCGTTTGACTTTAAGAATCGAGTTTTGCATGCCTCGAGGACAAAGCCATAAAATATCAAGCGTAACAGCTTTCAATTACAGGTCCCCCCTCCTTCTCACCCATTTGTTGGTGCGAGAGACGGCCCTTGCCGGTGGTACAACGAAAAGAATAACGCAACCACCCAAATAAAAAGAAAAAAAATTGAATCGAGGTATTTTTTTTAGACTTGTTGGGTTTGTGTTATTTTAGGAATGTCTCCGTATAGCCACAGAGTAAAAGCAACTGTAGGTTATCACATTAGTAATAGAAGGAACGGATTTGCATGCCTGTGGACAGTATATACCGCTTACTTCCTACGCTCTTTCCTATTTTTATTGATGATGACAATTCCCAAGGCCACGCAATCCAACGCGTTCAACAGACAAGCGATAATCTACAGATCTACACGATACTTACACCGCATCACGTCATACCACGCTGACGCTATAGCGGAGAAATTTAGAAAATACTTCGTGTGTCATGATAATAACAAGTTAATGTTCGAGAACTCAGATCCGCATTGCACGGCCCAATAAATGTTAATTTGACATTTTAATAAAAAATTAAACATTAATTTTTTTTTAACCAATTTTTGACTATTATAATTATTTCAGCTGAATATACTTATTCAACTTTATTATTTATATTCTATGAAAAATTAAATCAATTGATGATAATGATAATAATTATTATTTTTTTTCTTACAAATTGTAGTTTTTGTTATAATATTAAATTGAATTGAATAATTACATTTTCTTTATTTTTAACAAAAAATAAGAATTTTTTATTACAATTTAATTAAACCATTCACTGTGCTCGATCCGCGTCACGGGGTAATTTTAAATAATATGAGAATAAAAAACGGTAATAAAAAATAATAATAATACAAATAGCTCGACCCTCCACTCGTATAAGAATTTTAGGGTACATAACAATAACTGAGAATTTTCGTGTTGATTCCGAGGTACAATCAAGATATACAATTTTTACGTCGAGGACCGCGCGGGGCACTTTAATTTTCGTGTCTCTAATATCTTTTGCCTTTTGCCGTCATTCCGAATTCTCCGTGTGAACCGTAGAGTTGAGACGCAAAAGACGGGCTCGAAGCTTCGTGGCGAAGGCCCGAAAAACTCATTCCGACGCGTATGCTGTTGGGTCCACAGCCCCGCCATATACGGCCGGGGGAACCTCGGGCCGTGTTACAAATTCAAATTACAACCGTGTTTCCTAAAGGTAACCCGACGCCACAACGGCACTCGACGCTTCGCGTGGTCCGAGCGCCGGTTGCTGTACAGCAGATTATGCAAACCTACACATCGATTAAATGTACAGAATGTTAAAAAAAATTGCAACAAATCGCACCCTTTACCCCAACGTTACTGAGACGAAATTTTTTCATTTTTAATCTCCACATGTCGAATTTCTATTTTTTATTTTTGTATGTTATGCTATTGAAGTTATTAAAAAAATAAACAATAATAAAATAAAACAATAAAATTTATTTTATATTATTATCTTTTTTCTTCGCAATAATTCGGAGATTCTGTAAAATCAATAATTTATCAATTCGAAAGATAAAGCGATAAAGTTAACGAGGTGTGCATCCGGTCAATGGGTCAATGGTACGTATATTGTTGTTCTGAGGAAAGTCGAAAGGAAACAACGAAATAATGTACACGAGAGTAGACCGCGGGAGGAGCGTGCGAGATTTGGAGAGATCTTAGGGAACGATACGGCGGCGTGTGTTCGAATCTTTCGTTAACGCGCTGCGTGTACGGCAAGGAAACTACGGCCTTTGGGAAACAATTAAAAACACCCTAAAAGTCTCAGGATGCCGAACTTATTAGAATTTACGCTCCCTGGGTGTGCGGTGACCGATGTACACTTCGCGTTCCACGTTACGTAGGAACGATGCCACCTGATGTCCTTAGTAATTTATGAAAGGCACATTTTTGTAAAACCAGCATACCACAGCCCCAAAGAATCCGACCGCACCCCGTCACGCCCTTTCCGGTGACTGTAAAAGCCCCTTTTAGTTTTTTTTTTCAATTTTTACACCGTCTCTTGGATTTATTATTTATCACTGGATTTTTGGTACGCGATAAATTATGACCCAATTTTCCATAATACGCATTAAATATACGTGTTTAATTTTTTTTTTATCAAACGGGTTTTCGACGTTCAGTGAAATTTAAATGAACGAAGTTATTTATCACTCTTTGCAGATAATTATTCAATAACAATAATGATACGATAATTTATAATTCATAATTAATAATGAATTAACTTAATTTACGTGAAGCAAAACCTTTGATATTACTAAATATGCATTAAAAAATAAATAACTCAACATAACATAAATATAACAAAAAACAATCACGAAAAAAAAATTAATAAATGAACGTCAGATTAATTATATTTGTAAATTATGCACTTTTAATTTATTTCTCTTCATTGAAGCAATTTTCGAAAATGTGGAGTTTTTTTTCGTAAATTTTAATTCCTGTAATTTCTGAAATACTCATTACAATTTTTTTTTTGAGAATTACATAAATATGCAACTCGACGGAAACATACGAGGAAAACTAATTTCTGATTTGTGGGAGCGACGAGGCCAAAGGTTAACGCTATACCCCTCGAAAACCTTCCCGGGAGGCGCTTTGAGAATTTTTGAGGGTGTAACGGCATTGCGCGGCTCATTTGAATCTTCATTCTGGGTGTGACGGAATGAAAGAAAGTGAGAGATCCCGCATTCCCCTCCCCCTAGAGCCGTGTGGCCTATACACCACACCGAGGTCGAGAATATAATTTATGATATATAAATTCGAGTGAAACCAACCCCTCAGAAATTTGACCACACCTCATCACGCCTTTTCGCGGTGGAGCAGCTTTGGACCGACTCTAACCTCTCGTTTTTGTTTCATCATTTGCTTCTCTCGCTTTCAGCCTTCCTTTGCACGGATGCACTTGTCTTTTCAACTTCGTTCCTTTTTTTTTCCTACTCGCAAGGCCTCTTCTTTTCGCTCGCTCATTCCGTGCGCTTTTTTTCTTAATTTTTTTTTTTCTTCCGAACCGTGTTTCGTCAGTGAGGAAGCCTATTAAAATGCCTTGGCAGACGCAAACGTCGAAGAGAACAAGAAAAAAAAAAAAAAAAGAAACATTTAAAAAGGAGAAGAACGAGAGACGAACGCTACCTGCTATAACTGAGTCATTTGTTTGGTGAATCGATTCTTGAGGCTTCAAAGCTTTCAACTCCATTTGTATGTCCATCGCGGACTCTCCTCTATCATCTCCCTCATGCCTTTTATATTCTCGAACTAATTGTCTCTCGTTTCATTCACTCCCGCCTGCGGCCTTCTAATGTCTGATCGATTCATATTGCTTCTATTTCCTCAACGACGGGAGATTCTGCTCGAATTATTGATCCGTACTCATTGGTTTCTTGTCATTGTTACACAAGGTACCTTGACGTTGCTTGGAATTACGTTCTCCGAGACTCCGAGTTTGATTTTCGTATCGAAGTATTTTTTTTTTATAGACTCTTAATACCTTTCAGTTAAAAAAAATCCTTTTATTACCTCCGGCGGAAAAATGATATATTATACATATATTATATACTTCGATAAATTTTAAAATGGACAATTTACGTCCACATGGATATTAAATGCGTTTACCCATTGGATACAACAAAAAATAATATTTTGGTCTTAATAACCTATCCGTCGAAGTTATTTTATCGATGTCCGACGAAGATGATCCATGATTATCCATGATATCTTAATTCACGACTGATGACTACGATTTCTTCGTCTTCCATTAATTACGCATCCGAATCATTCACCTCTCGTGTCTTTGAATATTTTTTTTTATTTTCAACAATTCGTCGATCTTTTCAACTCACAAATGAAATATAATGTGTTAGGAGAGTTATATTCGTTATTCGTCTCTATCGATTCGATCCTTTTGTTCGCATCTCAAATAGCCACACCCTCGAGCTGTCTTTCACAACGGGCGCATCCGATTGCGCCCGCCTCCCCCTCCCCTCCCCGTTAATAATGCATATGGTTTTTCGAATTCATAATCATTTCTGCGGTTCCGAGAGGGTCGGGATTGTCGGCGGACAATCGACCGACGCAGGGCCCGACGAAACTGAGAGAATAGGTTGCATGCGCTGCCATCCACACGTTGCACCCGATGGTCCATGGGTGGCGCGGTATCTTTTTCTTAGTATGGCAAACTGGTCATTAATTATATCGAACCTCGAGAAATAACCCAGGCGCGATATACAGCGAGGAGCCTAAGCTTTCGTTGACTGGATGGAACCAGAAACGCCGACGGGTTAGCGAAGAAAAATAATAGCGGGGGTGTTTTATAATGGATGCTGTATGCATATGTGTATACGTATCCGCATGTTGACAGCGACAGTTTGAAAAAGAGAAGCGACAATTTCGACGAGACTTGGGCAGAAAAATGAGACGAAGAAAAAAAGAAAAAGAAGTTACCGCTCCGGGAACTCATCGCTCTAACTTTCAGTCCGGCTGTTGTTCTTTCCTTCCTGAATATTCCGATCGATCACTTTCGCGTCGAGCATTATTTAAAAAAATAAAAAAGGAAAGTCAGAATTTTGCAAATAAAAAACTACCGACTCAAAAGTGGTTAATCTACTTGGTGTTTCAAAAACCGGATCGAATGATTAATTCTTTTTTCCCAAACTACGGAAAATAATAAAATGATATTTTTTTACCGAAAGGATTACATTCTGAGAATAATACAAAAAAAAAAAGTCAACAGATATTAATTAAAAAATATAGATAAACAAAAATTCAATCAAATAAAAATATTATATTTTTATTGTAAAAAAGGTAGTTGGGTGCAGCGACGAAAAGTTACTGAAAACCAATTTTCGGGGATTCACTTCACGGCAAGAAAATGGATTAGGAACAAATGATCTATCGTCGTAACAGCCTATATACCTTGCCGATTGCAATGGTGAGAAGAAGTCTTCACATCGAAAAATCTTCTCGACTGCGTTGCAGTACGCCGCGTCTGGGAGTCTCCACCATCCGCGAGTTCTGTCCGCGGGCTTCGAAGCGACAGCTAAAAGTAACACGCTAAAGACCGGTGTTTTGACAGACTAAATTACACGGTTTAACCCGGGAGCGAAAGGGAGGCCGAACCACAATCGAATTCAATTAATCTCTCTATCGCCGTATCTAATGCCTTGCAACGACCCAACCCCTCCCTGCGCTGCGGCGTGGCAAGCAACCCAAGACTTTGCGTCTGCTGTACGCTCCTTCTTCTTTGCTTCGAACTTTCCCACTGTGGCGGGAGCTGCAGCATAAAAAAAAACGGGGAAAAAAAAAGAAGAAGGTCTTAACTCCGTTGCAGGGGTGGTGTGGGCGGAACATCGCGTGCCTCTTTTCCTCTCGTTTATTCTCAATACTCGCGTGGATCCCGCGCGTCACGAGTCATTATGAA
Organism: Buathra laborator; assembly: GCA_934046635.1. Classification (NCBI taxonomy): domain Eukaryota; kingdom Metazoa; phylum Arthropoda; class Insecta; order Hymenoptera; family Ichneumonidae; genus Buathra; species Buathra laborator. Next base: position 16,442,424 of record OW203895.1, on the reverse strand, counting down.
TTCCTCGTAAATTTCGTATTAGGAGCCGCGCTCGCGGACGAGAGAGACTCGTTTGGATATTAGTCCATTCGGTTCCCGCTGGTACACACAATAATGTACGTGTCCCACGGAGCATAGCGACAGCATCCCGGCGTTCTTTCTCGTTATAGCATAGTGTAATACACTCGATCGGGCGCGACATAACAACACCCAAGCAACAACGGATCCCGGAGACCCGCGCCACCACCTGGGTGGTATTTTGGTAGCGACCGCCGTGGCTCGAGCCGTTTCGAGAACGATGCACACGATATATACATGTATATATATGTACATCTATCTATATATGCATGCGCTGGACCGGGCTCGTTCCGTGTAGGCTGGAATGCAGTTGAGAGCTCGGAACTCTTTGAAATCTTTCCCTCCGTCGTGCTTTACCGTAATATACTCTTCTCCACTTTTCTATGTATTTCGATGAGTCAATCATACTTGGAGACCCGGATACGTCTTTTGTCAATACTTTCAATTGGTTTCTGCATTTTTTTTTTTCATTTTTTCCAAAACAGCTTTTTTTTTAATCATGAGATGCGAGAAATTAAAAAAAAATTTGACTTTATATACAAGAGTTTAAAAAAACATGAAAAATATTAGAAATTAGCAGGTTATTGTGGTTCGCGCGCTCACATGTATGGTTTCAATTAAATGTTTATGAGAAATCATTGCTATGCGTGCGAGTATAGTTTTTCGTAAGATATTAAATGTGGTATTCTATGTAACGATCATGAAATCAATTCACTTACAGTACAAGCTCCGTATTCTTAACTCGACGGGAGCGGAAACGCTCTGTATTCTGTATTTCTGTATTTCCCCTATTGTCCCTACTTCCGGTCAGTTGTTGTGAGTAGGGGTAATGAGGGGTATACGCGTCCGTAGATACCGCTTGGAGTGGGGAGAACGGACTCAGGGGAAATACAGTTAAGGGAAGTCGTTGCCATGGTAACAAGTTAAAATAAGGGAGCGGTTAAGTCAAGAGGAGTTAAGAATACGGAGCTTTGACTGTATTAATTCTTTCCTCAAACTGGTTGGTTTTTAGCCAAATCCGTTCAAAATTTTGATTCAAATGAATTGAATAATCTATTCATAAAAAAAGTTATTGATACCCATTCGGTGTCAATGAGGGATGCCAATGAGGGCTCTCTATGTGAGGTGTCTGTGAGGTGTCTGTGAGGTGTCTGTGAGTGGAACAAACAAACGTTTTCATAAATATATGTAAGTTTTAGATAATAATAATGATGATAATAATAACAAGTGTTGTTATTATTTATAATTATTACATGCAAATACTTAGGGTAAAGGAACGATTATAATTTTCCAAAAAACGTGTTAAATATCCATGCAACTTATTGCTGCAAAGGATGGGTTGTTTCTTCGAGATACGATCATTATGGGTTTTTTTTTTTTTTTTTTCGTGGCGTCTATTACAGGCGTGATACGATTTGACACATCATCAAAGCTTTTTATCAAGCCGCACAGACGCTACCGAAAGATTGCTCAATTTTATCGCTGTCGGATTCCTGGCGTTCTCGCTACCGTGTTTGATCGTTTGGGAGTGACGGATCTGATCAAAGTAACTACATTGAAATTCCGACTCGCGTTAGATGTCCATATCCGCTGATGTAAAATGATAGCCCTGCATCTGATTGTAACGGGTTACATGTTTGTTTATGCACACGAAATGTTGCCGCGGGTACGAACCCGGGCATTCCATGATGCCTTGGATCATTGACGATCGACAGGTGAACACGGATAAGTAGTCTCGCGAGTGAAGTCCAAGAACCGCTGCTGAGATATCGATCGATCGATCGATGTTGCGCTGTGGTTGACTGCGCGTCGTTCGAGGCGATATTGATTTTCGATTAGAGTCCTCGGTAAAGGTGAATTAATGTGATGATAAAAGAAAAATTTCAAACAAGTTTGAAGTGCCCAAACCCCTAAGCTCCGTTGGCTTTCGTAATATCTATTTCGCTCCATTAATGGCAATGTAGTTGATTGCCAATGACTGATGTGTTCGTAGAAATCATCGAGCCAAATAAGAAATTCAGTTTCTTCGCTCTCTAAACCAATAATCTTTAAGCTGCGGGGGATTAAGTTTAAATACATTCGGTAATTTGATAAAACTTTCGGAATTGCTTGACTCGTTCATTTTTCTCGATCCATAGCTTCAAGGGACAGAGTAGATTTGAGAAGAAAATATTGGAAATTGATTGCTAATTCATAAATCGTAATTTAATTCTCAAAATACCACTACGTACTTCAATTAGCCCCGGTTGCCCCTACTCGCGAAGTTTCAATTATTTTCTACAATACACAACAAGGTTCGTTTCGCTTTCAATATCGGTCGTTAATTCATAAATCGTAATTAATTTTATTGATTGTGATATACAACAAATCGAAAGAGCGTTTGTATACCTCCTTATATAGTGCATAATGCCCTCGGGAGGATTAATAGCCATGGAATTTAGAGGACAACTTTATAAACTTAGCGACCGGTAAACGACAAGAGGAATGCTGACACATACGTTCTGCCGCGCGGGTATATCCGGTATGCAAATACAATTTTTGTTTCGTATCCAATTGCGGCGCGAGTGTAGGCAATGGCAAAACCTCACGGGCGTTGAGACTCATTCACTGCTATACGTTACGATCGGCAATACATTTCGGGTGTAAGAAACGACGGGTTGAGGCAATCTATATGTAAGTAAGGTATCGGGTAGTGTCGGCATGAGTCCTTCGGGCGTCCCATCTCTTACTCCCTGTGAGTACAGACGCGCGCGACCAAGTCGCAACCACGCCACAGATAGGCCCGCAAAACGACACGAAGAGCACAAGAAGAGTCGAGACGAGAATTCGACGAAGAAGAAACGAAGCGCAGAGACAGAGGAGATTGCATCTGTTGAGATCGGTAGCCACGGGAGCCGAGGCATAGATCATATTAATGGCACTCCACCGACAGAGGGACCCTATGCCTCGATAACCATTGATCGCTATCGATCGAATAGATCCTACATGCGAGTGTGCATGTGTTGCATGTCGAGTGAAACAGCGAAAGGCCTCAGTCTTGCACATTCGTTTCCCGTGAGCCACACCGCGCGTTTCGTCCTTTATACTTCTTTGCGCCTTTGAAACTTCGCCTCGGGCGTTTCATAGGAAGCAGGAGAGGCGTACAAGTATGCATTCTCTCGAGGATCAGCTCTCGCCGCGCTTTATACGGTGGGTGTGAACGCACGGGGAGGTTCTTCCATTGTCGAGAAATCGAGTGGCACTTGACAGTTCGATGCCACATATCCTTTCGCTTTAACGTAAATTAAACGCGGGAATTATAACCGCTCACGTGGGAACTGTCGAGCTTTATGCTGTTGATGCACCACACAGATATCAATTAACCATCTTGACATTCGATTTTTTTAGCGATGTTAGTTAATGGTCAGTCGATTAGTAGTTCGAGAGATGACGGACGTTAAAAAATAATTATGGTGGGTTAACACCGATTTTGCTGAATAGTAGAGGAAACCGGGGTTAGAGGGTTTTCTGGAGGTTAAGTTCATCCTAAACCTATCAATAAAGCGTGCAGCGTGTGTTTCAACTACCCTCGGTCTCCTTTACACTACGATCACCGTTAAGCCCATCCTAAAGCCATGTAGAGATTTATTGGAGCGATCGAAATTCGGCATTTTTTTTTCTCCCAGAAACGAATTGGTGGGAAGGAACCAAACGATTTTTCGCACTCAAAGCTCCACGAAATGTACTTTATTGGGTTCATAAACTTATGCCAGCTACAGAAGCCGCATGAGTATATCTCGCTGGCCAACCTGCTGAATCGTTCCGGTTTATATTTTTTATTCATTAATTTTTTTTCGGTTTTCACAGTTCGTTATTTCTTCGTTTCGATAATACACACACCTGCATCACCAGCATGCTATTCATATTTTATTCATGCGCGTTCTTCGGTGGCAATCGCAACTGGGCATCGATCCGTTGTGCAGCTAGCTGTGCTTCGTTGCCATGTAGCTTTCCTTCGCAATTGGTCTGTTCCGAGTCATTATTCATTTCTCTTGTATCTCGATTCCTCCCACTTCCCCGCTCCTCCCTTCGTGTCGAAACTCTTAACAGACTTGCGGCTATCGTGTTATCCCGTTCGAATAACGTTCGGACTTCGCTGTGCCCGTCACTCGGGTCCTCCGACTACTCGCCCGATAAGATATTCAACCGATTCGCGACGCGTGTGGACTCGTTCGGTAATTCCTGTATATTCGTTTCGAGTCGATCGATCCCGTTGCATACTACTTTCAAGATCTTTAACGCCCGGCTGTTTTACACTGTACGCGATTAAATGGCATGCGCTCCCGTTTCGTTTTTCTGAAGCCTATGAAAAAAAAAAAAAAAAAAAAAAAAAAAACCCCAGCGTTCCGTATACGTTTTATGGATACGCAGAACGCTAAGGCTACTGTTATACGGTTAAAAATGTCCTGGCGCCAGCCACCGATTATGAGTTATACAAGCGTTGTGGTGCATATCGCGTCGCCAACTCGAACGGGCAACGCTTGGTGGAGGAACATAGAGAGTCGCGCGAGCGCGAGCGCGCCTCGTTGCTCTCACTCACGTGATTATATATTGCTTTATGCTTTATTGCGTGCGATTGCTGCTATGGACAAATGCACCGACGTACCAATCACTCTTGGAACTACAAGAGGCCATGTATAATGCCGAGCCGGTAACGATTACTTTATATTTTATAATAGCTCGCGGAAAGTTGTATTTAACCGAAGTTTTTTCTACGCCTATTTATAGTTTCCCTCACGCCAAACGCTACTTTTTTTAAATATGGCACTTATTTCTTTTTGTCCAAATCTAACCTACGAATTTAACCGAAGTCCGAACTAACCTAATAAATCGATAGATTTTATTCGAAAAAATTTAAAAATTTAATTTTAATCCCCAGTTTTACGAACACGAAAAAAAAAAAAATCACGAAATATGAAAATTCTTTACACTTTTTCTCGGTTATTTCCGTTTCTCGCATCGCTGCATCGGTAAATCCAACAAATCGCAGAATGATGAAATCTTATGGTAAAAGCTGTTTGCCATGAGAAACTAAATTAATGGGGTGGTGAAAATTTTCAAATTTTTTTTTTTTTTCGTCGACATGTTTTCACAAGATATGAATGGTTTATATTATTTGTTTGGTACGAGTGAAAAAGACCCGTGCAAAATTCTGCATCGCATTTGCGTTTCTACGGCGGCGTTATTACATCACGAATTACCATAAGCTTTTTGCACGACATGCTTTTAACAAATTATGAACATTATACGAGTCTTCTTGAAATGCTCTCACCTGTCTTTGCACTCGTGTTCCAAGCCAACCCAACCCTTGGAATCCCCGTGGTCTCTTTACTTGCGCCTAGTATATACCTCGCGTGTTGGAATGCACGTATTATAATGGTGTGTGACTCGAAGATCCGAGGACATTTGGTAAAATGAACCAAACTCCATGGTGTACAAGTTTACCACGGAGAGCCACCTACTGAAGCGTTCCGGGTGCTGTATTCCAGCGTATATGCGTTGAAACTTGGCCGGAGCGTTTCGTGTTGTTAATTAGGCGAGACGACGGGGCAACCCGCCGCGAGAAAAGCTCCCCACGCGCGCGGTACGCGCATGTAACACGGCCATTTGCTAATTACATCGACTCGTGTCTCTATCCCCGTAGGAAGAGAGCGACAAATAAAAAACAAAAAAGTAAACGCGTAAAAAAGAAAACGGATAAAGTAGATAAGTGAGCAAACGAATTGCAGTTGCATCAGTGTCCGCGATACAGTACGGGGGCTGTATACCTATGTATGTACCTTCGTATCTATGTAGATAGATCTTATAGAGGTATGTGTGCGTTCATTCGCCGCCGCTAATGGGAAAGGACAGTAATGCTGCGTGTGTGCAAAGACATACAGTATATTCATGCCGCTGTCTCATTCACAGTGCGTATTAGTTAGTGCGTGGCGAATGCCGACGAGTTTACGAGAGTCCGAACCTCGCCTTGGACGTTCGTGGACACGAATTAATCGAATAGTTACGAGGTCGAGAATGGAGAAAAGAGTTTTGAGTGCCATCCCAGGCCTTCGTATAATACTGTGTATGTACCTACACACAGGTACAGTAGAGTCTCTCACTACTTGACGAATTGCCGCTTACATTAAGTTAACATCGGTCGTTCATCTGGCAATGCATGCGAACATTCTAGGATCATCGAGATCCTAAAAAAAATTAAGATCGCACGTCGACACTATGGCAAACCTCAGTAATCACTTCCGCGACATTATTTCGGAGTTAATTTAGCGAGATTTGCAGGATTTTTAGTCTATGGGGGTCTATGGGTTTGAAGGGATCGATCGTAGGGGAGAAACACGGAGAATTGGAATGTCTACTATAGTAAGTGATTCCTCGCGGCGACCTCACTGCGAGATCTCTCCGCTTCTTTAACAACGTGTGTTCTGACTTTCGCCGTGTTTCAATTAGCCCCGGTCTCCGCTACTGATGAAAATTGAGGAGATGCCGCTGGTAATTCTTTTTAGGCAAATGGCATTTTTGAGATTATATATTCGAACCCTCGTAAGGGTGTATGTTAGTTTCGAGATGCTATGTAAATTTTGCTTAGGCGCGTAATTTCTTGTTGTGGTTCACGCGAAATGATGTTTTTTGACGATCGAAATGGGATTATTCAGAGTTAATTTGATTAATGGGGTTCTCGCTGAATTCCTCATAAGGGTTGTAATAATGAAAAACATTCCATGAAAAAATCTTTGAAGCGTTAATTAGAAATCGTAATTTCGTATCCTTCGATTGACTCTTGGAATACGTGGATAACGCGCAACGAATTCTACTGTACGTGGTATATAGATTTGTAAAAGATTCAGATACAGGGCGTTATAGCGTATCCGGTTGGAGGAATAAACTTCGCCGCAACACATAATATAAATGCGTATCGGCTTATTAATTTATTAAATATCGTCGGGCTTCTTTTGCCACCGCGGAATTGCGAAACGAAAGCGTAAGAGAGATCGACAGTGGAGAGTTAGCGCCTGAGAGAAAACGATCTCTTTGGCTCTTCCCGCCACACAAGACCGGCAGCCGCCCGTCGTAACGTTGGTTATTAATCCGGCTAACTTTCAGGGTAGTAATCGTGATACTATACCCATGTCTTCGCAAATCGCAAGATCGGATATTACATTATTCGAGCGCAACAGAATAATTTTATCGTCAATCCGCGATCTTCATCTCGATCTTCATTCCTTTTTCCTACTCACCGTCTATGGGTTGCCTAAGTGCATTTGTAAAGATTATTTAATAAACGCGTAGTATAGAACATCATAGAACCGCCGCGGCGTTATTGGCAATTCCCTGTCGTAAGTACGATACAGAGGAGAAGACCGGGGCGAAATGAACCAGCTGAGAGAATGAGAGATGGGAAAGAAGGTGGTAAGCAGTCGGTGCAGTTTTTTCTTGGGGAGACGCGGCTTCTTCATTGAACGCCCCTCGAGCTATTTCCCCCCCGTCCCCCTATTATCATTAACGGTTATTTGAATACCGTTTTCCGCTGTAATTAAGAGAATTACGGGATGCAAATGAGTTAGTTTCGTCGTTGCATCTGTGTGAACACTTTTGCGGGTTTTGCCGGGCCACATAGTACCTGCGATACGACTGTGTATATGTATGCTTGTAATTTACCCGCGATTTCTCTCCTTACCGCCCGCGCGATGTATTGCACCACCGCGTTCGATTAATGAAAATCGACGTTGAGAATGTGTTTTTAAAATTTCACGGTAGGCATATATACACGCCCTAAAATCGCGAGCGTTGATCTTATCGTTACGATCGAACATCTCGAGCCCTGTTGCTTTTTATTCGCTCGCTTATATTGCCGAAAAAAATAAAAGATCGCGAAAAATTTGCACAGAACGACCGCCCATCCAAATTATCAATTTGGCTGAACGAGGTCCGAAACCCATCGGTCCTTCTTAAGACCTCCTCTTAATTTTTTTTTTTTTTTTTTCGTCCCTATTCTGTTCGATCCGAACACGGGTTGCCTTCGATAACCTTTTTTTTCTAGCTACTTGTAGAACAGAATGAATGGATCGCGCGCATCGCATCCTTGACTTCTGTTCGTGGTCTTTCGTTGTTGTAAGACCCCCCCATTAAATGTATATTAGGAAGTCGAAAATTTGATAGGATAATAACACCTCGCTATAGTGAACCCGGCCGCGTTTTAACACGGTGTCTAAAGAATCCACGGAATTCCACCTTCGGCTACTTGATTTCGCATCTATCATCGATTAAATGCGTCGCCGACATCGCGCGAATTCTTTTCATTTTTTTATAATCGGTGTGAAGTTATACGATAATGTTATATTTCGTATGTGAGTCGAAAAATTCCACGCGAAAGTGATGCGAAATACTCGCAAAAATTACTGTGTAAGGGAGACCGGGGCGAGTCGCAACACAACGAATAACAGGTTCCATTCGCCTACTTGTTTCGTGTTTCTTTACAGTTTCCCGTAGACTACGGAGATAAGAGTATGGCGATGGTTCCCCAATTCCGTATGGTAATCGATTGATGAAGCGACACTCTGATGTTTTTTTTCTCCATATGTAACAATGACGTTACTATGCGTGTAGGAATATACGACAAACTGCCAATAGCACTGAACTCCACAATTTGTCCTCTCAATTTTTTTGTAATTCGTTATATATAACTTGATAACTACAATAGCCGGTGTCGTGTAGACACAGAGATGTATGGGGACAGTTCCCAAATTACAAAGGATACGCGCATGAAACATTTCTCCCAGCACTATGGTAAAATTTCCTATAGTACCACTTTGTGGTCAGTTTACTATGTTGTTTAGGTATTATTTCCATATTTTTTTGGAGACCATTGCTCAATAATTTTCTCCGTGTAATCGGAATGATACTGTACTTTTTTTTTCAATATTACCTCCCTGCAAAAATTTTAAATAGATCCCTCAGTTATTTTTTCAAGTGAGTAGAATCGTCTCGAGTTGCGGAATTTACTTTATAACTCTACCGCCCCGAAATAAAGTTTGCTACAGGCTAATAGCGGACTTATTATAACGCCAATGTTGTAGAATGTGTGGCGCATTAGATTTCATCGCAATGCCGAAAAGGCCAGCGATCGAGGGACCGCTAGTTTCGCGCGAATTCTTACAATATGTTTATAGTGGTTGTAAAGTTATACGATGATGTTATATTTGGTACGCGACCCGACAAAATCATCAGAAAGTCGTCCGAAATACTCAGAAGAATTACTTTGTAAAGGTGACCGGGGCAAATCGCAACACGGGGTAAATCGGATCTCATTTGTAGATTTCCCTCGTGTTGCAACAATCTCCGGTCTCTTCAACTTTGTGGCGTCCCACAGTCTCATAGGGGTGATGTTATGCATTTTTTATTCAATATTGTCAACCTGCAAGAAATCGGTACGGCGCTCACTGTCACATGTTCAATCGAGTAGGATCGCCGCGGAGTTACGAAACTTACTTTATAACCACTGGTTCGCAGTACAGTTTGCTACAGACTAATAGGGGGATTATTATTACGTAAATTCTGTTAAAACTATCGCGTAATAGGTTTTCATCGGGGTAGCAAGCAAGCCAGAGATCGGCCGGTAATTTCTGCGCGTGGACCGATCCAAAGGTGCACACACGGTATCCGAAGGTCTGAACCATTGGCAGGCTGATGTGCCAAGTGGCGGAGCGCCGTCGATGGGCAGCTCTTGCATGTATGTCCGCGTTAACCTATTACGCGTCCTATAGTGCGTACGACATGCCAGTCGCATCGGGGAGAGCTTGCTACCAGAAGCCCCCGTGAAATATGTAAATGAGAAGCGGCAATTAAGCGTGGCGAACCCGCGTCGAGCGCGCCAGAGTGTAACAGAAGAATTGCTGCCAGTCTCTGAAATGCGCTTCTCCGGGAGCTGAACAACCGGAGTCCCGTGCGTCTGAAGCCCGTACGACGTAGCGGTTTATTCCACAGTCGCTGAAGAGAAAAGAGGCGAACGAGAAAGATGCGTTTGCCACACGGGCTTCTTTACCTGCGACGTTCCGTTCGCTCGTTCCTATATACCCGAGACGCACGATGGCACTTCGCGCGTTTCGTCGTCGTCCTCTTCGACGCGAGCGCTATTACTATAATAATAATAATCACGAGATAATTATGATCGGTCACTGTGTTCCCTGTCGACGTTAATCACACTTTCCCGCGCAACCAGTCGCCGATCATTCGAGTTTATCGGTCAAATTTTGTGCTGAATTAAGATTTAGAAGAAAAAACAATGCGTTACCGAACGATGCGGAATGGTTGTGCAACAGGGAATTGACGATAACATCTTTATCCTTTTTTCAATGGTTCTCGATGTTAATGAAGAAAAAGAAAATACGGTTAAAGAATAATGATGAAAATTGTTGAGGCGTGGAACAGTAAGACATTTGCAGGGCCGTCACAGAGGTATTCTACTCCCGTCTCTGGGCAGACAAATTGTTGCGGAAGAGTACACATACTTATGCTAATTTCTTAATATTTCTTCGAGTAATGATAGCCGCGCATACATCATGCCGCTGCTACGGTTTATAAACGAGACCAATGCACGGGCGGTGTACATGCGGGTACACGAAAGATATATGCAAAACACGTTGCACTCGGTGGACGATGGACGGGAGGGGGGCTGACGATCGTGCCTCTTGGCTGTGCATGCAATTAAGATCTGACTCTCTCGTCAGCAACCGAAGCCCCTGAGGGAGCAAGAGTAGCCCTGCGGTACGCAATGTTTACGTATATCCACGTCACATTGACCACAACCTCCGATAGTGCCAGTCCACTCATTACAGACGACGTTATTCATCGAAGTCACACATTCATTCGTATTACACAGATCAGCCATTTTTTTTTCTTCATCAGATGCCTATAGAATAAATTATTAAGTCTTCGTCGAGGCTTCGTGAGGCAAACTTTGAATCTCGACTTGGAAACGCAGTACAACTGACAAATTATAAGGGAGACCGGGGCTAATTGAAACAACGAATTATTCTGAACAATGTAACAAAATCGGAAGTTTCACGCAGTTAGTAGAGCAGACTGGAGCTAATCGAGACCCCAGGCGAGTCGGAAGCACGTGGTGAACAAACACGCGATGAATATGGCACTTTAAGGAATTACGTAAGGAATTATGTACTTTAATTCCTTAGAATGCGCCTTGCGAGAAATTTCCCATTTTTTTTACAACGTCCTTCCGACGTACGGCGCGTTTCAACTAACCCCGGTCTCCTTTAGCGATTCTATTTTATAATCTTAACAGTGCTGCGACTCAAACGATATCAATGGCTAAACATAAAAGTTGAATACAAAAAAAAACAATTTGGTTAGTCGACCCTTTTAGGTCCTTTACTTAGCTTTGTCATAGTAGAGGACAGGTTTGTTTCGATTTTTTCAATCTTTGGACATTGGATGAGTTTATTTCGCATTGCAAATACGTTTGATGTCTCGAGTGGAATTCCTTTTGCCAATGATACTAGTGGCCGCGTAGATGACGTCTTTATTCTTCTTATTTCTTGGGAAGGGGGAGGGGGAGGGGGAGTGAGAACACGAGACCAAGAAGGAACAACATCGATATTATGGCGGCAGACGCCAGAAGTGGCGATAATAAGAATGCACTCGAGCACTTGGACTTCTCGCTCAGGGATCGTTCGCTTCATCGTTCAACCGGGATTCCTGAGTCGAGTGGACATCGGGCTTCGTGAACCGAAGGTACCTGTTTACACAGTTAGTACGGTGTCGCGTGAGACGACGTAACACGCAATAGGATTAAACGCTTTGTTAATGGACGTCGAATGCATTAATGTCGCGATATATATTGTTGCCGTACGTAACAGCTGCGCGAGATTAAGACACGCGAGCGCCCGTCGCAAAACTGTAACGACGCAAATCTTACCGAGCATTGTTCGAAATTGTGCAGTGCACACACAAGCGCTTTCACGCCATTTCCAATTTGTAGTTTGCCGGGAGAATAAATATAAAAAAAAAAAAATTTCAATTGCATTGCACTTTTTTTCTTTAATAATCGACGTACCATAAATTGCAAAAAAAAGAATCGTAAAAAATCATCAAACTGTGTATCACGCGAAACATTTACGTCCGTTGCATTCCGAGGGTATTATTTATAGAAAACGAGAATTATCACGGCTGTCAATATCTCGTAGCTTTGTACTGAATTCTTTTCAATTACAAAAGTGACATCGACGGGGAAACGAACAATTCGAAATAAAAAATAAAGAGCGAGATTTATACCGGCACTATAGGTATAATAGGTAGTTGAGGTAGCGGAGGGCGCGAACGAATGGAACTGGTTTCCGTATACGCGTGTCATAAAAATACGCGTACCAACCTCGAGTTTTACGCTATAGGTAGACACGACAGTGATGACTAATGGCCCACACGGTCGACTGTTATTTTCTCTTTTACCGCGCTAAGGGAGATCGCGGGGAATGCAAGGGACGAAGTTTAAAAAATGCGTGTATCCACCGAGATTTAAATGTCCTTATGGTTCCTAATAGCCCTCAATTTAAAGACCTCTCGCGGTCGCGCATCTCCGAAATGCCTATGCGCCTTCTCGCCTCCCCCTCGGTAATCAAAGGCCCTCTCCGATCGTTGTATATAAAAATCGTATTCGTCGAATTCTCGAAAGTGACATTATTTCAGAAACACGAATCTCGTAACTCAGACATGTAAAATACGTTGATAAAAAAAAAAAAATGTTTACCAAAAATCATCGACTGAAAAATGATTTATCTGCATAAAGCTTCGAATTTTTCCAAATTTTATTTTATGTTTTTTTTTTTTTTTTCAATTAAATAATAAAAATAATAATAATAATAATTATACCTATTATTATTATCATTACCGGGGAATCTTACAGCCATAGATGGACTTTCTGCATCTGGAAGACGTTAACCACCGTACGTTTCGTGACTCACTCTCGAGTAATTCGATGGGTCGCGTAGTTGACAGAGACCCGGGATTAGAAAAATTAATCGTTGGGAATGGAGCGGTATTCCCCTCCCGTCAACATTCAATCTCATATTTTCTTTCATACGTCGTTAAGGTCGAATACGAAACACGAGGCTACTTATAAGTCAGGCGTATATATGGTCGTGGAACGTATCGTGGACCGCGTCGGCGCCACGCCGACGACAAAGTCTTGAGTCAGCTAGAGAAAGTCCACAGCACGTGCACGCGCCGCTGGGACAAGAAAGAAGATAGATGAAAAAAAAATAAAAAAGAGTTTTTCGTTCTGAGACATTATCTAAGTGATAATAACTTCGCGGTTGTTAAGTACGCAGCATATAGCGGGCGTAACGGTTCGTGCGCACGAAAATCGACCATAATTTAACGTCTTTCGGCCTTAAACCTTTCTTGGCTCGTCGACAGCTTCATTAGGCTGGAATTCAGACACCGAATAAGTATCACTGATTTCCACGTTCGTGCCGAGCTGGTATCGGTGAAATGGCCGTTTTCTTTACGTTTTTATATTTTTTTACCTCGTTTTCGCTTTGCCCAATTCGGTTTTCAGGACTTTTTGTGCCAAAGTGATTCGTTAATCTCAGGGAGGCTTTTGAACGCAGCAAACCCTAAGGTGTTTGGACCCCGCGAGGCCCGGCCGTATCTGAGATTGCATGTAAATCGCCGAACGGCAACACTTTCATTTTTTTTTTTTTTTTTTTTTTTTTTTTTTTTAGATTTGGGGGAAAGAATGCACAACGTGAGGCGTAAAGTGCATACACATTATAGGGGGGAGTTTGACGATAAAACAGGGAAGATGGGGAGGGGGTCCATCCAGTGGATAGAGCGGTACGAAAGACATAAGGGCCCTCTTGAGTGCCGCATTGATGTGGGCGATGGTGCACAGTTTACCTTCGCTTCCCCGTGCATATATTATGGGTTTCCCCTAAACGTCTTATTCTCACGCTTCGGGTATAAGATCGTAGAGAACTTGTAAAAAAAAAAAAATAAAAAAAATACAGGAATTTGGGAGGACGCGGTGGAAATCATTGGGGCAATAATAGTCATGTGCGTAAAATGTTTATGTACGCGAATATACACTGTGAAAATCAATCTCGTAAAACTTAACAAAAATTGCGAAAAAAAATCGAAAAGAAATGTGCATATAATTTTTCCCCACTTTTCCCCACACTTTCCCCACACGATGGTGAAGATGTTGCATATCACAGAATTGTAGAAAAATTAAATATTCATTCCACATCGTCGGAGAAGTTCGTGATAATCAAATAAGTTACACGCGGTGTGACACACGATGAAGGCATTTCGGGGTTAATTTTCGAACGCCCTTCAGAAATCATCATCACCTTTATCAATTTTTTATTTAATTTTTTTACCTTCGTTTCTCCCAGAGTTTCTTCACTTTTTATTTTATCTTATTAGTCACTCGAGACGATTCGCCGCCAAAAGGGGATGCGAATAACACGCTTGCGATACACTGTTATTGCCTCCATTAGTTCGTTAATATATGCAAAATATCCTTAATATCGAAGAAGGTGAAGGAGGATGAGACGAGAGGCGATCATAAAGCGGGCACCGGGTAAGGTACCTTCTCTCCCTGTGGATACGAATCTTCAGAAGCGGCAAAATACTTACCATTCGCAATGTTGATAACTCCACATCCCGGCGCCTTCTCGAAATATAAGACCAGATGCTTTTAATTATTTCGTATACTCCGAACCTTCGATCTCTTTATTCTTTCGTTTTCTTTTTAACTTATTTTTTTAATTTATTTTCTTCTCTCCTCGGAGGAATCCCCCGTTTCTCGCTAGCAGCGTCGCGAGTCGCCCCCTCTGAAATCCTAATTACCCAACCGCGGCTAATGGTCACGCCGCTTTTGCTTGCACATTCGCTTATTCGCTTTATCCGACCGGCCAGCGAGGGCTTCCTTATTTATCCTCATTTACCAAAAGGACTCACTCAATTCGTATCCGCCCGTGCTGGCGCTCGGCGCATTAATGGACCGCGATACTTCAAACTGTTCGCGGCAGAAAGCGGCACATATACTGTTACGGTGCATGTATGCAATTTTAAAGCATAAAAGTACGAATATCCGACGAGGCGCAAGGTCTTTTAAGTTTCCAAGGCGGTAGATAAGAAATCTGCAAATCTTATCATTTTATCCGGTTAAATCGCTCAACTGCATTAGATGCACTGCTGTAGCGTTTTCCTTTGCCACGGGGATTAATGCACTTCCCTCGATAGTTATTACTATCGTCGGTGGTTTTAATTAAATTATATGAAAGCCATCGGCGCTCCCGACCACCAGGGAATAGTTGATTTTCGACATTCTTTATGGACTATCATTTTCCCCGCCGATACTTTAGTTATTACCGGTGTTATATATTGTCATATACGTGACGTTTAACGCGCGGGGCGCTTTAAGGCATCGATAATTCAGACTCTATGCCTCGCTTGGCGGATAGTGGCGAAAACACGAATGAATTTATCAATAAAATATACCGGGGAAAGGATTGAATATATATGGTACAGGGCGCCCCCTCAAAGTCAGGAGGTATTGAAGACTCGCGGGAACTACACAAGTTCATAAATCAAAAGCGGCGAGTACGCTTGAAGCTGAGCGGCACAGCAGAGCGGTGGTTATGTGTGCAATAGCAGTAGCGGAGGCAGTATCGTTCTACTACCGTTCGCCGGAGGACCGGAGAGCACGGAAGCAATCCCGGTCGGTACATCTGTAGATACTGCCGCGTCCACCCACGTCCACTCATAGAAATGAATGCTCTCGCTCTCCCCCCTCCCTCCCCATCCAGCGCAACTGCCCCTGGCATCAGCGGACTATCCTACTACTGAATCGAAAACGACGATCGAGAAGACACATCTCACAGTTCCTCTATTTATTTTTCACTACCGGAGGAATACCAGTTCGCGGAGGGTGATCGCTGGAAGAGGCGTTCGACATGCGTACTTTTCAATAAAGTCATCGGTTGATGTGTAAATAAAAAAAAATAAAAAAAGATTATTCATTTACATAAATGATTGTGTCATCTCGAGGCAATGGCTGCGGCAATGTCAAGTTAATCCAGCAAAGGAAACCGGGATTAGTTGAAACCGTCGGTTTTCCTTGATTCCGATTTATACCGTAATTAAAGTAGTCCCGCTCTCCTTTGCCAAGATTTCCAACATTGTTTGCATAATAAATTCCTATTTTACGTAGAAAAAAGAATGAATTGTCGCAACAAATATTCAGTATACGCGTCGCCGATGTATTCACAAGCAGCCGGAGTACTCCGGCTGTTTCGTTTGACAAATCACAGCGGGCATTGATAATAATTTTCTCATTCAACTTCGTCAGTACCGCGCTAACGCGAGTAACAAAAAAATGGGCCCCGCGGGAATAAACGTCGGCTGGGATTACGACGATAATTAGACGCGTGCGCTGCGCGCCCAGCGTTTATGATTTAGCGCTACGAGACGCGTATAATAACGAGTATGACGGTCCGGGGCAGTTTCGTGAGAATGAATGAAGGCTCGCGCGCGAGGCACGAGGGTCGGGAGGTCACTGGATGGACCTCACACCGAGTTATATCTCCGCGCGGACTACACGCGCTCCAATATGCACGAGCAGACCGCACTCCAGAAGTTAACATCGTGAACTGCTGCTGTAAGTTATAACTAACGCATGTTTCGTGTCGCGGGTAGTAGAAGAGAAGCCATCTAATTGCTCACAGTGGCCTGTCTCGGTAAACCATATAAGGGAGGACGGGGCTAAACGAGACATACGTAGTAAAAAGAATGTACGACTCCCTGCAGTTGGTATATTCGAATACCAACCGATTTTTTTCGAAAATAAGTGAAACCGTTGGTCGCGAGTATTGGAGACCGGGGCTACTTGAAACACGCAGAGAATATGGCATTCTGAGAAACTACTTGCCGTAGTATATACTTTAATCCCATAGAGTATCATGAACAGTGGGTGAAGAACCGTATTTTTTTTATCGCGTCTGTATTGCGACTGTATTGTTTCAACACGCCCCGGTCGCCGCTCCGGCAACCTGCGAAGCCCCAGGCAAATTCGTTGCGTAGCAAGAAAAGTGGCAAGAGATTACAAGTGCACAATCGGACAATTGCGCGAGCGCACGAGTCGGCGAGGCGGTTGTTATTCTTGAATAGACACAGATACCTCTATCCTATTCCGCTGCCTCGTTTATCGGTTGTTGCTGCTTCCATTCGCTTCCGTTGGTGTGCAAACGTGTTTGTGAGTCACGCTGGTATGAGTGCGAGCGATTATTACTCGTTGGGTTTTATGGTAGACCAATAGACTCGACGTAGCTACAGGCTGTCGGACGCGCGCCTTCCGCCACTTACGGTAGGCGAAGGCGCGATATGCCTATAGCTATCCATGCATAGGCTACAGAGAAAGATGTTAGGTACTTCCATAGCAGGTAGTATAAAGTCGATCCGAAACTGTATGGGCTCCCGCTAGTTTCTCCAGCCTCGTGGCGATGATGCTAAGCGTTGCGGATCGCGGCAGCGCTCAGCATCAGCACCGACGATTGGTGATGGCGCCTTTAGCGAAACGTAGAGGAGCTACAGGAAGGAGAGACCGAGAAGCGTTCGGAGTAAAAAACTAAATGGAATGGAAGAAAGAGATTCTAGAAGGCGGATGGTATGAATACCCGGAGCCACAGGTAAACGGATACGGCATTGGTATACGATCGAAACATAAGGGAGACCGGGGCTAATTGAAACACACAGGTATGGCACTCTAAGGAATTACTCTCGCCATAGTCTACAGTTCAATTCCATAGAGTGCGATACTCACGATTTTAAAGCTTCGATCTTTTTACAACGTGTTTCGAATCGCCCCGATCTCCCCTACAATATAGTCTCAGGTATCGAATTTGGCCGATAATTTTTTTTTTGTTAATTCATTCCGTCGTCAACTAAGAAACATCGCCTCGAAAATAATTTTCGATTTTCGCCTTATAAAAATTTTGATCGTTGCCGTGTTTCATCCTTTTTTTTTATCAGGAAAGGACGTCTATTGAGCTTTGAATTGCTTTGAATTTACGCCCTTTCCGCGAGTTTCTTCCCTTCCTCGCTTTTAATTTTCCTTAATTGCTCTTCTTTGCTGTTTTTGCCGCTGTGTTGCACTTTTGAACTTCGGGATTCATCCACCGGCGAAAAATGTTTCATTCGAGTGGCAAAAGAAATTTCGAATGCGGTGGTACTTAATGTATTCCATTTAACTAGTACCACTCTCCCGGCTCTGTTAGCATAATATCGGCAATAATCATCATAGCTTCGGGGCATTGAAGAGATATATACCTCTGAATTGCTGCTCGATCTTTGCTTGTCGATGCAAATAATTCTATACGCGATCCGGGAAAAAAAAAGCCAAGCCTATGGCGGTTTCCTGTGTCCTTTTGCTGTCGAGTATTTTTTTTATTTTAAGTATTACAGTCCGAAAATTCGTCACTAAAAAATGCCTTCTTTAGGCGATTGATTCCAATAAAAATATTTAAAAAAAAATTAATTCGCTCGAACAAAACATTTTTCGCGCGCAGAGAGCGCATCCACGTTGCCGGTCAGCCTTTTGGCAAAGAGCCGTTGCTCTCCTGAATTGAGATAGGAAACAAAAATTTACGATCGGATCGAACGGCGCGATAGTTGTCGAAAAGGGAATACGAAAGTGATCGAGAAATTTTTCCAAGGCCCGTGATGCCACGGCGCTCCGAAGACACTCGGATTTCTCGAGGGAACAAAAAAAAAAAAATTATTTAGCCCGTCGCATGAATTATTGAGATCGTAAACCTCGAATGATTCGACGGGGGTGGTGTAAAACATCCGCACGAATTTCGGCTCCTATCGTGTATGTATTCTACGCAGTTGCGGGTATATACGTTACTCTCTATGTATGTTGGAAGTCCGAATTGAATGCCGGGGACCGCCTGTTGCGCTCCCGACTGGAATTCATGGCTCGATATAAAAATGCGTTCGAACTTTATTTCGCGCTCTCTTTTGAAACGAAATGTATTTACTTTTCGAGCCGAAAAGATCGAAAACGATTTGCAAACACGCGTAAAGTTCTACAAAGTCAAAATGCATATAAAAAATATACATCAGGGCGGTTGACGAAAAAAAAAAAAAAATTATACTCTTTGCTGGGCGAGTAATTCGTGATTTTTTTTTACGGATCGAAAAAAAATGTAATTCAATATTGGGATAAATAATTTAATAAAATCGTATATTATCTCATAAAATAAAAGAACATGGATTATAATTAAAGTCCGTGAGCTTAGCGGTTGAATACCCCAATAAATTACTACAAAAGATGGAGACTTCGATTCGTAAGGCACTCAATCGTATAACAGTGACACGCGTCCGACCGTCCCATGCATCACAGGATGTTCATAGATCTTCGGTGGTAAGCTATAGTTAGAGCTCACGCTAGCTTTAGAAACATAGGTGGGAGAGCTTTTCGACTCGAACCCAGATACGCGATAAAATCTTTTCTATCTCGAAGGTGTGGACATATCCAACGTGAAAAAAAAAAAAAAAAAAGACAAGAGGGTGTCGCGGAGATAGGAGACACGACGACGACGGTCTGAGAGAAATTCCTGTAGCCATAAATATAATCTACGCTCAAACTGTCACAGCTTCCTTCGTCTTTTTTTCGTTTTTTTTTTTTTTTTTTTTTTTTTTTTCGACACACGGAACCTGAAAGTTTTTTGCTATTCGGAAATCAAAGCGATCGGAGAAAAACTGTTCCGTACGGATTGTACGCATAGGATAGGTCGGGTGAGAGATATTTCGTGTACATGTATCAGCGAGATAACTGGTTTTCGGATGGAACTGACTTTAGTACAACGGAACAGTACAACTATTAGTCCGAAAGCAATTTATTACGATTTTTTTGCGCAATTATTTTGTTAAAAAATAATTTTTTTTCCATTGTTGTACACAGAATAATAAAAAAATGAACATTTCTATCGCATTATAGCTCTACCAAGAAACAATGTTCAATTTTTGAATATTTTCATTCCGGAGAAATTTTTATTTTTATATCGGATATATAGTTTATTTTCATATCGGATATACGATTCATTTCAATTCAATGATAAACGTTTTATTTTCATTTCGGTAGAGTTCTATTTTACCCCCCATACGGTTAAGTTTTGTCACGTGGCAATTTGTCAACAACTGGTAGAGTTTTTCAGTAGCGATCGAGATGCCGTACATGTTAGGTAAAACCGTCGATTTTTTTTTCCCGCGTGTTTTTCGACTTGCCACGTGTTTCAAGTAACCCCGGTCTCCCCGACTATATCCTACCGGCATAAAATAAAAAAACTCTACCGATGTGTTTAATTTCATTAAAAAATTTATTTTAATTCTGATAGCGGTTTTTTTTTCTAATTCCGGTAGAATTTCATTTTAGTCAGTAGCGCTCCATTTTAACTCTAATCCGACTCTGTTTCGTTGTGTGGCGAATTTCTCAGCGACCGGTTCGCCCTGATACAATTTTTCGATAAATTCTTAGTACCGTAAAGTTATACGTTATATTATAGTAGAAATCTTTAGTTTGACTCTCGTTTAGCGATAGAATTAGTTGCCGGCAGAGACGTAAATGTGCCACACAGCCGTTGCAACAAATATTCCGTCTTCATTATAAAATTAACAGTTCTTCGATTACGATCTATATACCAAAACGACGGTATAGATACGGTTGAATCCGTTGCGCGACGATAAGAATCGTCTCTATAAAAAATAATTATGGACCGCCATAATGATACTTTCAGCTTTAATGAACGCTGCTCTAGCGCTCGGTAACTATTCCTTGTCTTCGATGTTGACGCTGCCGGCTCTCAGTGGATTAAAAGAACGAGAGTAAAAACGCTTGATGGTAAAACGGCTTCGTTGATATCTCGCGGTGTTTTCAAGAGAGTCCAAGCGACGACGGTAAAAAGGACCCAGATATATACATATATATATATATATCCATTATCTAATTAGGTACGCGTTGGAGGACGTGCAACGATCCGGAGCTCTTTCGTAGTAGCGCGCGCGAGCCACAGGCAGATCGAGATTGGATTATCGCCTAACGCGACGACGATCTTAACGAGATCTTCACAACTATATCGTCGCATATACCTTGTTATATGCGCGAGTCCCGTAACCTTCACAAGTTCTCTTTCAATATGAAACTACTTTAACGAAGCCGCGCGATCCCAAAATATCGGTATTCAAGATTTATCGCGAATTCCGTGAGTTATAGATGACTTACTTATTATAAGGCGGAAAAAGGGGGGAGGGGGCCGAGACGTCCCGTCGAGGAGACGAAATCTTTCCTACGCAACACGATTTCTGGTTGCTCCACAGATCACGCCGATGCATTCTCGGCAATTCGAACGAAAAAAAAAAAAAAAAAAAAACAAAACAAAACAAAAGATAAAGAAAGAAAAATATGGAAAGTCGAGAGGTGCGGCGAACGAAAAGAATAAAAACGTGCCATCTTAAATCGGCATTTTTACGAGAGTGCGATCTCGGAACTGACCAACACGCGTTGGATGCTGAAGATCAACGAAAGTTCGAGTCTGAACGTTTTATCGAGAGGTGGATGAAAGTCTCGACACATCCATGTATACTATATTTATATTCACTTCTCGCTGTGGTACTTCGGTTTCTACGGTGCCTCGATAAAATATACTGTCGGACACTCGATAAAAATAAAGAAATTTCCTAACAGGGAATGCGGGAGGAAGTCTTTATTGATCGTAAAAAAAAAAAAAAAAAAAAAAAAAAAAATTCTTGCGGTTTTTGCGAAGGCAATCGCGACGTCTGCATAGTTTGTGAGCCATGAGCCTCACGCCTCTTGGAATTTTGGAGTGGGTAAATGCGTAAAAAATATGCCACGTCCTATTATGTCAAACATCTCTGGCGATTGTGCAGTGTGCGCACAAGCGTCTCGTAACGAAGCGATATTTCATCGGAGGCTTATACGAGACCGGGGCTAATCGAAACACTCTTCGCTAGAAATTCTCGATTTTTTAGCGGCGTATGTTCCGATTTCTTTTGTGTTTCAACGCGCGAGTCTCGGTCTCTCTTATCCCGCGTAACATATTTACGTCGAAGTATTGCGAAAAAAAAAAAATTGTTTTGTATGAAATATACACATTTATTTAATAGGAAAAATATTTCAAAAATATAAATCGCTCAACACATTACACAATGAAATTTACACATCCCCATGTGCAAAATACCAACGGATATGAAATAAAAATAAATGGACAAAATCGTCGCTATTGAATCGGCGATAAATTTCAAGCAAAAATGTCGATAACCGCCGACCATAATGCGAATGAAATCACTATCGTATCTAAGCGCGAGAGTTCTTCTTAATCATTTTTTTTTTTCTCTCGAAGCATATAACTCTCGAGCCATTGAACGCGGTAAATCTTGTACCGCTCTAATTGTCTCCGGAGGCGTAAATCGTTCTTTAAAAGCCTATGAAAACTATCGATAAAAAATCACTTTATCGCAGATCAAGCGGCGAGATAATAGTCGGATCTGCATCGTTCCCTTTCGCCAAAGATTATAGTCCCTCTTTTCC
The DNA here is from genome assembly GCA_934046635.1 of Buathra laborator. Lineage (NCBI taxonomy): Eukaryota > Metazoa > Arthropoda > Insecta > Hymenoptera > Ichneumonidae > Buathra > Buathra laborator. The sequence continues at coordinate 16,419,701 of OW203895.1, read as the reverse complement.
TCTCTCGTGACGATACTTTAGCTCGGGGGCAGAGGGAGTGTTAGGGGAGGGGGAGGGGGAGGGGGGGGGGGCTATCTCACCGTGACTGGGATACCCAGTCGCATGCATCTCGGGATCCTTCTACATCGGTCGAACGTGAGAAACGTCATTATACGAAACCAGATCCGCCGGTTATCCGGTTCGAGTGGTGGCCAAGGCTCGTTTTATATTTACGAGAATGCGCGTCGCCCGGCTTCTTGCCTTCGCCGCGGTGAAACGGGCGCGTGCTTTTCTGGCCTCGGAGAAATGGGCCGCTAGAAGCGAAGCGAAAGGCCTGCGACGCGTTGTTATCGACTTGCGAGGGCGTGTCGAATCTCCACCACGCCGGGGACTATCGTCCTGCCGCCAAGCGGTGTACACATACCCGCACGCATGCTATGCGCTATGCGCTACAGGACGAAACCCGCCACCCGACTCACCCAACAGTCGTGACTTATGTGGGTTATTCACCGCTCGTCGTGTAGTTCTCGCCTCGCGATAATGTAGCTGCCTGCGATACCACTTTGTGGTGCGGTAGAATTATATATACGACAGTTTTATAGTTACGTATCTATACATATATGTACATATATATATCATTCATATACATACAAGTATCGCAGATATAAAAACTCGAGTCTCCGTGAAACACGAGTCCTGGAATTTCCGAAACGAGTCCGACAGATAAGTTAACGCGAGATTGCCGTTTTCTTACTCCGGTATCTCAGTGATTAGTTATACCTTACAATTCCCCCGTTCGCTGTTTCTACATTATCATTATAAAACTTTATAGCCTCTTACATTTATTGGCGCTGCAGTTGGATATGATATCCTCCCACGATACGATGAAATCCGATAAAGTAATGTTCACTTAGGTGAAGTTTCTCGACTCGGTGTTAATCCTATTAATCTTTCGGTCGTACAATTAATAAGGGGGTAAATCGGGGTTAGTTGAAACACGGGGTATGTCAGCATTGCTTACTATAGTATGCAGTCTAATTCCGCAGAATGCGATATTCGCGGCTCGGAACCTTTGATTTTTTTTACTTCGTGCGTTTCAAATAGCCCCGGTCTCCTTTACGGTCCAAAGAGCAATTGACCCGTATATATACGCGAGCAGTAACAGCATCGATACAAGCGAAATCTTGAATTAATTGCGGTTTTATTGGGGATTGACGTGTTGTTAGCGGTTTACATTCACTTCCAAAGACCGCATGTTATATTGTGCAATTGCCGACTGTAACATTCGTCAAGTTATCCCGGGCCATTTCGCTGGCCATAGCAAATATGTACACCACGGAAACTTAGTTCAAGATTCGCCTCCATCGATCACCCTGTTCGCTCAAACTCGAGCTGTGTATTGTTCGCCCTTGGTATTCCATTCGAGAAGACTGCCGCGCGCGCGCCCCCGCTTCCCCCGACACAGCAGCGTACGTAGAATATACAACGCGCGATATCCCGAGGCACACCGGGAACCCCTCTGCCGTATAACGTACGCAGCCCGATGGTACTGTGCGGTAGGAATAATATCGTGGCGCTTAAAACGCGTCATCCATTCTGACGATCATCGATCATTTCGAAACGGTCATAGTTCCGCGCAAACTCATATATACCGAAGCGCGGAAGCACCGTCCACGCTATCCGTTGTCCGTCGACGGAAGGGAACATATACCGAGGGTATTCAGACGAGCTTTGGCCTTCTCGTTGTCCGACAAAAATTACGATCAAAGCGAGCAACAACAATGTCGAGGATTATCGCAAAACTGATGAATAATGCATTGATTATTGTGCACTAGCTGAATTTATCGTTTATCACGAAAAAAATAGAAAGGACCGGGGCGAGTTGAAACACGAAGCAAATCGGAGCACATATGGTCTAAAAATTGGAGATTTCGCGCAAGGAATATGTGGGAATGTAAAGGAATTAAATACAAGTCGTTAGTGATTGTGTATCGGTGTTTTTTTTTTTATTCATTTAGAAAAAATCTGGTTGATGGAGGGAAATAAGGCTGCTTCTTGAAAGTCGAATAAAAAGGTGTCCAGCGCCCTTCTCGACAGCCGCAGTAGTAACTTTTAATTAAGTATCGTTTTTTTTTTTTTTTTTTTTTTTTTTCGTCTCACCCTCTTCATTTGCTTCTCGGCGAAGAACTTGGGGGAAACAATTTTGCATAATATATATACATATACTTCCAATCTCGAGAATTATCGCGAAAACTGATGAATATTGCATTGACGGCTTTCCGCCGGCCATAAGTTTCATCCACCTCATTTATATCTACTTTAGCAAGTATATCCTCGATATCTTGTTGTAATTTGCCAAACTTTTGCCTTCCTTTGAAAAATAATGCCTCGAAAAATCGCGAGATAAACGTGAAAAGTTAATATCTTAAAAACATGAAAAAACGATCGAAGATTATGCTAACCGCTCATTACTGAATCTCTATAGTGACCGTGCTTTGCATGACGAATTACAACGTAGCAAAATGTATCGATTAACCCTTTCGTTTCTAGCGAGACACACATATTATTACTTTTGTATTTTTATAAATATTTATCCATGTATCACAATCAGATTTCATGGATTTCTGAAGACGAAAAAAAAATTCAAAATGTCTTAAATATCAAACAAATGTGCGCTGTAATTTCAATTGGCGTTTTTTTTCCGTTTAACGATGTGATTTTTTCATTCTGGTTTATGAAACGGTTTTAAATGTACGAAACTTCAATGTTGTTTGCATATTTAACATTAATCGATACACGATTATTTTTTATATATATTTTTTTTCATGCCGATGCGTAGCCGTTTTAAGTAGTAAGGGAGCCCCGCGTCGCTCATTATTCGTCAAAATTACGAATTAGCCAAGTCTTTATACATTCGCCATCAACGTGTGGTACAATTTTTATCTATCAATGTCCATACATCGTTCTTTCGTCGACACGAATGACCCCTGAAAAATCATTGACCTCACGTGCGTTGTACACGATATTTTTTTTCTCGATTTTTTTTTGTTAGAGACAATTTCAGAGTCCGACAATGCATTTCCTCGTCACCCATTCCTCATATAACTTTTTGACACATCCTCTCATCGAATCCTCGAAGCTTCGGGAAATCGCGGGGATTTTCGTCATAGTTTGACGTGTTTCCCTGTCAGTTGTGATGCCGTTCAGTTATGCGCCCATCGCTGGTTTTGTCACTTCGTCGAGCAACAATATCCTCCGATGATATTGGATCGACGACAGTGCTTGTTGCGGAAACGCTCGGAGATAAAACTCGGAGTCGAGAGAATCGTACAGAACATAGAAAAAAAAAAAAACAGCCACAGGTCACAGAGCGAAGTCACAAGAGTGTCCAGCAGGCGAGTGGACGAGTTGGTGTTCCAGAAGGGAAGGCGGGGGGGTTGCGCGAAAGAGCCGCATACTCTCGACCCTCGCGTGATGGCATTCCCCTCCGTACGGTAAATAAATTACTTTGGCTTATCAGGAGTAATAGTATAGTGCCCACGACACAGATTGGTTCGCGTGGGGCACGCGAATTAAAAGTTATACTTCGGCAGCGCAGAGGGGACCCGCGCCGTGAGTCTAGCTCTGGGGGCTATACCCAAGGCTCATGACCTCTTGCTCTCGCATCCGCTGTACGTATGTACAACCCCCTTACGGTACAGTGCAGTGCGATGTTTCAGCATTTTTCACGTTGGAAGCGGCCGCAGAATGCTGGATAAGCTTCGGGTCACAGGGGACAAGAGTGTGTTTTCTTAGAAATCGTCTAAACGCTCAAGTGCTTTTCCACCACTATTTTCAACTGCGACGACTACGGGTCAGTGTAATAAGTCCGTTGTTTGTTCACTGACGAATGTCGCACTGTTCGTTTTTTCGAGGGGTTACTAATTACGGAAATGCGGAGGTTTTTCGTGCTGTTTTACCGTGTTCTCTCGTCGTGCATCGCCCGAGATAATGAAAAAAAGTGATGGTAAATAATTTTACACAATTTGTACGATCGATTGTCCCGCGTAAGTTACAATCTCGACATTCTGAATGTCCGCGCGAGTTACGACTTTTCATTCGTTCCCAGTCTTCTGGATCTTGATATGTACGAGCAGAAAAAGTGGAACAAGAAAAAAAAAAATGTCAAATGATTATATGGCTTAAGTGGTTTATGGACTCTCGCGAGTCTCGGCAAACGTGTAAATATACACGTGTGTAATGTCGTTTTTTCGGTAGTAACAACGTGGCGTCACGGACAAGTTAATAGGAGACCGGGGTTAATTGCAACGCAGAGCAAGTCGCAAAACACGCTATAAAAAAAGCTTTAAAAAAATGTATCAAAGGAGACCGGCCGTTATTCCTCACATTGTGGACCTTCATTCCTTACTTTTATGTGTATTATAAATGAAGTGTGTTGCGGAGACGGGGGCTTATTGTAACACGCGTGAAAATTTGGCAAATTCAGACAGTAAGTATGGCACTCGAAAGAATTGTCATCGCATGCACTTTAATTGCATAGAGTGCCATACTTGCTGAGTAGAATCTTCGATGTTTTTTTTTTTTAATGCATGTGTTTCAACTAACCCCGGTCTACCTTCTGTTAAGGATAAAAATCATCAATTCAGTCGGATTTCCGCGGTAGCGTCTCGACGTCAAGTAGTTTAAAAATAAATAAGTACCCGCAGCAAGCGTACGCGGGTCCAGCGCTACCGAGTAGTTATACGCCAATATTGAGATAATTTTTTCCTCGTATATTAGCAAATGAATTTGAAAAAACAATGCTCCTGTTATCATATAAATCGAGTACCAGTTTTTTTATTACGACAATAGAGGATGTCGGAGTTAATTGTAACATGCGACAACTTTGGTATCAGAGTTCATAAATTACTGTAGTAAATAAATGTCCTCGGAGAACCCAGTCACATCGCGTGAAACCTCTAATTTTTTTTATACAATGTATTTTTCGTCTTGTCCTCTGTTGCGATTGGCCCCGGTCTCGCTTCCGCATTTCCGTGACTCCGCGAGCCTCGTGCATACGGCGCGCTATCGCGATCGTCTTCTGCCCCATTGAGATGCTCCCCGTCACGCCATCTTCGTCATTCCGCGAACTCATAGACACGTAGTATAGCATACAGATGGACAAAAGAGTCGAACGGTTTTGCCCTGGTAATTTGATGCGAAAGCTCACCGACACCGTCTCGATGTTTCGCCAACAGAGCGCGCGAGCTTAAGGTCGGGTGGAGAGAAACTTAGGTGATTTTTTTCTTTTTTTTTTTCGCTTCTGTCGAGAGATCTCGAAAAGTTGTTCTATCGTCTCAAGCTGCAGCGAGCGCCTTCTCGTGCTTACCCCTCATCTTCCAGCGAACATCGCTGGTTGCGGAATTTCGTCTTCTTTCTTGCCCATTCACTTCTAGCTTCACGCTCCCTCTCTTACCCCTTCCTGGTAGCACCGTAGAAGTGAAGACCTTCTTCACTACTGCTATCCGTCTCAAAGCACCCTCGTCGGTTGCTCAGAGGTGCGCACGATTGGAGATTCCAGTTCGGAGACTCCATCCGCGACGGCGGCGGGCGGCTACGGAAAAGTGTCAGTGAAAAAGCGGTAAAAATTCGCGTTCCATGGGCTGATTGATTGGATTTTATTGCAACCCCCGGGTACCCTTCGAACGCTCACCCCACACCGATTTATCGTCTCGCGCTTTACATTTGATTGATTTACCTACTGTGTCTTGAGACCCTCCCCCTCTCTCTCCTCGCACGTGCGTTTTTTCCACTTTCTACACGGTGTTTCTATCACGTCCCAATTCACACCATATATTTCACTTACTGCGCGTTATTCCTTTTGTTTCACTTTCGCGTGTAAACATCGATGTATTGTACCATGTAAATTATGTGTATTTGTGTTTGTTGTATAATGTTACGAATTCACGATTCAGAGAATTTGTGGTTTAAAAAAAGAAACGGCGAAATATTTGTTAATTATGCTTTACATGAAAATACAAACAATTTAGTTAATAATTACGAAATAATAATAATTATAATAGTATTAAATTCCATGGTATTCCTCGAAAATACTGATATACAGCTGTATCTAGTACAACTTTTTTTTTAATGCGAATAAAATTTTGCTGTTTCAGGTGAGTTCCAGTTAAGGTTTATCGTCGAATATCCTTCGACTATTTCGCGTGAACAACGAGAATCGATATTGCCAAAAATTAATGAAATCTCGCCATTCGTGTAATATCAGACTTGTGGTAAGGGATAAAAAATTAATTGTGCTATATGATCGCATGTGGATACATGGCGTATATGGTTGGCAGGTATGTCTATGTAGCATATTATCGTTATCGCACATAGGGTATCATTTCCATCGCTGGCTATACTATTTCGGGAATGGTTGGTTGCTACATAGGATCGATAGGGGGGTACCGTTGCGGTCCGCCTTCGGCTTTACTCCATATATCGACAATGCCGCCGTCGATCGATGCCACTGCTGACCTGCACTGGTCTATTCGGCCGGCGGTTCTTTCTCTGATTTCTTCGCCCCTCCAACCCGCTCCTCCTCTCTCTCAAATGTATCTTCTCTCTTAGGTCAATCCTTCGGCACATTTCTGCGAATGGGTACGACAGCGACTGCTGAATGTATCCTTTACGGACAAATAACATCCTCGGAATAAACAGCAGCACTGTCTTATTAATCTTCCATGTGATATACGAGTCCTAATGTTTTGATTGCAGCGATCTAATATAACATACGGTTTTTTTTTATTTTTATGGGGAATAATGCCGCTAACTATATCGGCATATTGCTTCCTCGCTTTCGTTGATCAGATTATTTTTCCATTCCGGAAGAAGCTTTGTTTTGTGATTAGTTACTTCAGTTGTTAGTTTTTAAGTACATTTTCTATCAGCGTTATGCTGGTAGTGTAAAATATGTTTAATGCAAATTTCAGCCCAAAATCTCAACAAATGTAAGACTCCGAGCTCATCAAGACATTTGTTTTTACTTCAAAATGGTGTTAAAACTGAACGACTGGATAGATTTTGCCCAAATTCAATATTGATCATTGGTTTAAGATAGTTCAACTTTGTGCGAAATATTAGCCCAATATTCCAAAAAATGTGGCAGTTAGTGCGCATCCTGATGTTGAAAAAAAAAATTTTAATGGCGTAAAAACTGAATAACTCCATGGATTTTGCCCAAATTCAATATCGATCATTGGCTTATAATAGTCCAACTGTGGATCAAATTTTAGCCCGATATCTCAATAAATGTGGCCGCTATAGCGCGCATGTCAATACGTATAACATTTTTGATGCGTTCGTCAGGGTCACGATAATATTCAACATAGTTATAAGAGATATAAGTATAATATGATTGAAACATTTTCACTGCTACTGATTGATTGTTCGGAGAATATTGAAACGTTTAAAAGAAAAACAAATAAAATTTAATTGAATTTATTAAAAGTTCGCGATAGAATTAACGCTGGTGATGCCCATGATTCGTCGATGTCGAAGTTAGTTCTTTTGCTAATGAATGTTTGGAAATGCCTCAGAGTTACATTTCAATAGTTCGTTCATTACTGTGACGTATTGCGTCGCGGCACTTTGTCAAATAAATGACGGATTACAGGTTTGGTACGTTAATTATTTAGGCATACGGATCGAGATATTGATAAATGAGTCTGCAACGTTGGTCAGTCAGAAAATGAAACTTTGATTATAATTGTTGCATATTCGTCGAAGGATTTAACAATGTTGATTACGTTTTGATCGTTTTATATCTTATTTTCCGACCGCCACACATTTTTTTCCCCGATCTGACAGTGCATTATTCGTTGTGTTATATTTGAAGTTCGTGACAAAAAATTGAACATTTTCAGTATTTTTTTTTTTCAAAAAATACAATAATATCATATTTACATGATATATTAATATTACTATTAATACTTAAAGTTAAGTTCTCGAAATTCTCGTGCATAATGAATCCTCCCGTCAGTTCACTATCGAACGTGAATCAATAAAATTTCCATACGAAAAGGGGATAAATATTTAAATGCATTCGGATCGTATAGAGTCAAGCGGCCCTCGAATATAAGCGATTGAAATAGTTAATGACTCTTATCAATAGTGAATTCGTACAACATTATTAGAATTTATGTCAATCCATTATCGATCGGGTTTGAGTGCACCAAATGTTTGAATGAAATGTTGTAGAAAACCCATCAACACTGATAACGATAAACCGAAAAGTGGGCCAAGCTTCCTATCTATGCGGCGGTTTAATCCTCTTATTAATTTATTCCTCTCATTTTCGGGCCGTCGATACTTCAAATTCTAACAGTTCGATCATATCCAATATTCTTCGTTAGTTTGGGTCGTAGTTTGTTCGATTTGTTCATTTTAGCGCACCACTTAGTTTACGCAATTCTCCGATAGTCAGTTCTTTTTTAAATCCAACAACGATCGCTTCCCAAGCGGTAAAGTTATGTGTAGAATATACTATATAACTTGTATATAAAGTTGGGCGTATTTATTCAATATGTAGAGTATATGTAATCGATATATGAAGAGTACACATATATACTTTATATATGGACTATGATTATAGAACAATACTCATTAAATATATATACCCAATTTTTGACATAAGTTATACATAGTCTATACAACACAACATACAACAAACAACAAAGAAAAAAAAACAGATAAAAAATGAACAAAAACTTGAATCAATGCTCAACGAGAATAACCCAGCGATCTAATCAAAGGTACTACGCTACACATTAAACACGCTCCATGGTCACCGGAAGTTCCAGCTTCTGATAGCGTTGATGGTCCTTCTGGTACCCATGTGATTTTCTGTTTGAAAATGATGCGCCGCACGTGACGGGTGAGAAGAGGTCCAACAGCTTTGAAGCAAAACCGTTAGTCGAGTTATCTGAGCGCGCAGCACGTAAGGCCAAAGAATATCACACCGGGGCCAAGTGTTCTACGGCTGGTGATACGTACGCGGGTCACCGCGGGGTTGTTCGGGCAGACCAAGTCGAGAGCTGAGTATAAGAGCTATAGTGCCTATACGTTGGCGCAGTGACACCAGTAACAGACGGGGGCCATTCGAGAGAGACAGGAAGATCAACATACCGAAGGAGAAAGCAAGTGAGAGAAGCTGTGGTAGATATACGTATGGGTAACACCGGCAGGTATACACGGACTCGAGCAAAGTTTGGGTTTGGACGGAAGGGTGGTAACCACCCGGTACGACTAATACCGTTCGGGGTCTCGTCTAACTTAACCCAACCTGGGCTTAACCCCTAGATTAGACCAACGGCCCGTGTATTCGCTCGCTCGATTCGCACTAACACATCGTCCACATCCTTACCCTCTATGCGGAGCCAGCCATCCCGAAGCGTTAGATATATGTCACTATTAACCAGCGCAAGAGTATGGCACGAGCTTCGTGGGCGTCTAGTTACGCACACACGCATTTGCTATACACAGATATCTCGTGGGTATTTACTACTTATATGGATCTATGAGAAATATTCATAAACCTAAAGGACCTTGTTTATACGAATACTTCGAGTTTCTGTTATCACAGATTAGTCCCCAAATAAGTTGGTCACAATTGTCATTTTCCACGCTTTTGTATCAAAAGTTATTGCGAATGGCTTGTTTTACTTGGGATTAATGCTGAGCCGTGTAATTTACATGCAGGTATGAAATTAATTGGAAAGTTTCAATTTTGCTACGCGATACATGATTCAGCACTCGGAGCCCACGGGAGGTTGGTAGGTTTGGGCAGAATACGATATTACAGATCATTCGGGCAAAGCGGGTTCGTGGTGCTCACGAATAATTGGAAACCGCGGGTAATCTGAAACCGATCATAACGTGATTTTCTTCGGTGCAATACGAGAAGAAGAAAATCAGCATGCATGCCAGTAACAAAAAGTTATAATGAATTTTTCATTAACCATTTTCATAAATTTTTTCGTTAATGAAATTTTTTATGGGACATGCTGTATTCATTGGGAAAAGTTAGGAGAATTCTCATCAGCTTACTCGCTGTACTTATTGAAAGGAGTTAAGAAAATACACCGTAAACGTTCCCCCAGTTAATCGATGTTTCACTGGACCTGGAATAAAAAAGTAGTTATGGGGGCTCAAGAGATTTCTATTTACTTCAATAGGACACTCATATGTAATGCGTGGGACAAGATATTCTTCTGACAATGGTCTCTTATAAACGATTACCAATCGAAGGATTGCACTAAAAAAGTGTCCTTTATGAGTGAAACCGAAGTGGAACGCTCGAAGCGAACTACTAGCTATCGGATGGAAAAATAGGAGTTTGCGACGAAATAGCCTTTTTTATCAATCTGAACAATCTCGGTGTGCAATATAGACGCATAGACATCCCGGTAGTATCCGACCGGATACTGCTTTGTGTGCTCGAGGAATCGAGGCCAAATATAATTACCGGTTTCGTCTGTTTGCCGTCGCCAAACATAGCCCCTCGGCTAATACAATCAGACATGGACCTACGGGTGACTTCGGAATTCCATGAAGCACTATCCTACACTACACAACTAGTATTATTTGCAGACGTACATCTCCTGCCGAGGCTGGGGGAGTTTGCTCAACCCCGCTAAGTCCCCAATTACCTTCCAAATTAATATTTCGCTCTCCCAAATTGATCATTTCATTCCGCACCATTTTACCTGTGCCGATGCGAATCGATAACAACGAACAAAAAAGTAAAGTTCTAATTGTTGTTTGGTTATATCCACTTTTTTGTGTGACGGTAACAAATTATTCATCTCTCTATACTACAGATACTACAGATACCTATGTAAAGAAGACTGGGGCGGGTTGAAACATAAACAGTAAAGCAACATCTAAAATGCCACCTACCGAGGATGGATTTTTATGGGATTAAAGTGCAAACTGTAACAATTGGTACTACAAAAAAATAAGAAAATCATCAGCAAAGAATATGTCGTTAATATATTGAATTCGGTGATTTTATATAATTAATATATTAATATATTATAATAATATATTATAAATGATCATGTGTTCGGTGAAATATGATTGCAGAAAACATTCTACAATATATGCGTAATATACCATTTTTTGACGAAAATATATTGCATATATCGGAAAGATGTTTTCGATATACTTCGGTTCCATGTTTTTTTTCCCTTAAAGTGCCACAGCCACAGTTTGAAACTTCGGATTCTTTTTACTTCCCGAGCCCGAGTCTTCTCTAAATATTTTTGCATTCGAATGCGTATTTCACGGTATACAACGACAATGAAGATAGGTCTTCTCAGGGTAAGCGACTCTCCATAACGGCAAGCAACCCTGGGTCTTCGCTTCAATGCCGCCACCCTATAGTATACGGGCATATTAAATTCCTAAGAAATCTCGTTCTCGGTCTTGCTATCCTACTTCCTTCTTCGCCTACATCCCCCACTATGGCAACGTTTCCGGCTGCCATATTGCCGCTGGGCGTTTGATCGTGCAACTTGGCCCCCCGAGCCGAACTTAGCAGCGCGCACCAACTGCAGAGTGCCGTTTCGTGAACAGGGTTGAGCGGGTGCGGAACGGGCCAAACCGAGGCAAGTGTCCCCCCCCCCCCTCCCCCCTACCGTAACACGGAAGAGAGTGCCTTCGTACAAGATCTCGGACGCGTGCTTGACTCAAGCTCAATTTAATATGGTTTAAGTTCGGAGAAGACTGGAGAAGTAAGGGTGAGAGTACTTCGTCTTGCCTCACTGAAACAAGTTGCCGCGGCCTAATCAAGCCTCGCTTCAACTCCGTTCACTCACCCCGGCTTCTCTCTCTGGACCTCAACCACCCTCACCGGAAACTACTGGTTCAACTAATAATCGCGAAGGATTTGCAAACTGAAACTCTTGGTGGGCGGTCCAGCGTATTTCGAGGCGACGTCCGTTACGCTTTCGCCTTCGGGTTTCTACGAGACATTGTGGGCTTTTGTGATTTCGGTATCGCATTATTAACGCCCGTGTTTATTGACGACAGTTCATATACATGCGAAGTTTTATTCTTCGAATAAAATCATAAAAGATAAAGAAATGGTATTATGTTGGGAAAAAGAAAAATTCGAATTTGGCAAGAAAATGGACTGACTGAATGGTTGATCTGAACAAAGCTGACAAAGCATTCGGGAGAACGGGATTTCGGGGGCCATTCGACCATTAGAGAAGACCGGAGTGACTTGGAACACACGTTGTAAAAAAAATTGGAAGAACGGAGAGGAATTAGTTACCATAGTTTGCATTCTAATCCCATATTGTCATACACGTTGGAGGAAATGTGCGAATGTTTTTAACTCCATGTGTTTTAACTCACCCCGGTCTCCTCTATCAAAAATTGCGTGGGATAATCCCCAATTCGTTTGCCAGTCGATTAAACAGTCCTTTCTAAAAATTTGTCAGATTCGCGACAAATTTTTTTACCAATAACATTCCTCGTATACTATTTTTAGCATGCGACCGAAAAGGGGGAGTCTTTATGCTTTTGACACTGCCGCAAAGTTCTCCTCTACGCGTCCGCGCTCTTCTGTCTAAAACTGTCTAAACAGATCGTAAAATGCCCCGCGGGTAAAATGATCAGAATTGTTATGCTAAGTGTTCTTGGCCCGGTTGTTCCTTGATTCGTTCAGGCGTTTATTCGTAAAGTTACGGTCCGTGTGGCGGATCGAATTTTCGAGATATCTATTTATCGTAGTCGCTTTATTCATTCTTTATCTATAGCTTATGGTATCCATGGCCTTTCGTATCTACTGTCTGGCAATATGTCAGGTTGAATGTCAACCCTATTAGGGCTGAGGGGAGGTCACACAATTCCTTGGTGGGAGCCGCGTATTTTTTATTCGAGTACTAGATTTTGCGGAAAAGGGAGGGAATCTCGCGCGTGCACGAGGATATATCCCCTCGAGCAGAGTCCTCAAACTCTCGTAACACATACAGACATTCAGTATTCACGTTTTGCACGAGAATCTGAGGCTCTCTAGCGACTGAATCGAGCGGAAACGGATCTGCGAGTACCCCGAGGTCGCGCGACTTCCGACAAATTTATTCGAACCCTTCCGACTCCCGGTTCGCGTATCGATTCCCGGTTGGTATACTATATATATTCTACCATCACACACATACATACACAGGCGTGAGCCCACGCACACAGGAAGTTGTCTACGTAATCGCGTTATGTCGGAAGTAGCGACGCCACCGTTGCCTTGTGCTCCTTCCCGATCCTTCCCTTTCTCCACGACCTTAACTCGCAGATGAGGGATGGTGAATGTGAAAAAAATGCTCCCTACCAACACAGTGCGTATTGTTGACTTTTTTGCAGGATGTCAGGAAAGAAAATAACGATCATGTGGCACGTTTTACTCCTGCAACATCCTGTCAAATGACACTATCGTTCAAGCAATTTGGCGTTCTTTTAGGACATCAACGGTCAACGATCGTTAATTTATGTTTCTTATTTTGACCGTACGAATCGGACATATGCATGAATTCTTCTCAAGTACCAGTAATGGTTTGATAAATGTGTATGAATTTCTTTTATTTCGGATGAAATTAAGTATGGCCAGCATTTTTCGTAACTTCAAAAAATCAATTGCCAAACGTAATTTCTAAATCGATGAATCAACTATTAAGTATTTTCCAACCCCTTATCGTAAAAGTTATTCGTCTATTATAAATTTCGAATGCGAAATTATGTGAAAATTATGTGAGAAGGTCGCTCGATGAGAATGAGAAAAGAAAATAAAAAGGAGAAGAGTGAGAGCTCAAGTGATCGTGATACTGAGAAGCTGGAAATGGAAGATCCCGAGGAACAAGGGGTTCCGCGTCGGGTCGGAATTTGATATCCACCGGGCACAACAGGAACGGTAAAATAAAGTGGAAAAATTCCATGTGGTCGGAAAGCTCCCCCCGCGCCTGGAATGGACGCGTTCTGTGTCTCGATTCGACTTAACTTGCTTTGTGGCAAAGAAGGACGAGAAGTACGAATACAAGTGAAGAAAGAGACGGCATACCAAAGGTGTTCCTATACAGACGACTACTGATGTATAGAAGTGAGAAAACACACGACTAGTAGCATCGATTTAGGGTGCCAACGGGATCGAGAGTAAAAGGAGACGATGTAACGGCCTCAGGAGAGATGAATGGATGAAAAGAGATGCGCGAATACGATGGTCAGACATTCGATACGGTCACTGGCTCTCGGCAGCCATTCTTCTATTGTCAAAACAGCAAAAAATGGTCAACAACAAAAAAATGTAAGAGCGCAATATGTTGTGACAAAAGAATCAATGCGAGAAACAATAATTTAGGATTTATATTGATAGAATTTACATAACCAATCAGCGTTTGTTATCATTTTGTCGAGGAGTACCGAACTTTGGCGCTAAAATTTCCTCAGGTTGTACGACGGTGTGTGTATAATTGAATGGTCCATTCACAATGTTCCGTCGTGAGGGACTAATTGAGAAAGAGCTCTCGGTCTACCGATTAATCGATTATATGCGCAGGGGGAGGTTAGGGACACACAGGCTCTTACCTATCGATGTAACGTTTAGCTATACGTGGCTATTACCTACCTATATGCTATGCGATAACCACAGTGTGACGGATCGGAATCTGAAGCGGCACTGTGTCGGCGTCCCCGCTCGTTTGCCGGTCGCTGATGTGGTAGCGTACGAGAGGGGCTTATGCTTCACCCTAAGTCCGTTATCAGCGAAGCCCAGTTCACTCTCCCTCTACCCGTTCGCACAAACACAGACACGGATAGATATAGACGCATCGCGTAACGTTGGGGTGGCCAGTTCCGCAAGCGTCGAATCGGGTAACTGCCTATTATTGCTGCTGGTAACCTTCGATTGAAATCAACCCTTCTCGCGGGAGGGAGACCTGCCCTATGATTGCTTTATTAGGGTCTCGGTGAACATCCCGGATTCTCCATTGGCGTAGGTCTTCCGGTATCCCATCCGAGTTTACTTCCTTGATTAGCGTCGATTCTTCGTTTTCTCATCGACCTTTCGTGATGGTTATGGACAACATTTCTTGAGAGAAAAGCAAATACCAGAATGTCGCGAGGTATTCTGAAGATTTAACTCCGAAAGGTTGAGCATCTGTTTTATAGTTAGGGACTAGTCGCAACAGGGGGCAAGTCGGAACATCGGTGAACAAGAAATGGCAGGTTTCACGTAGTGAGCACTCTAAGGAATTACTCACCCTAGTATGCGCTCTAATGCCTTGAAGTGCCATAGTAACTGCATCAGATCTCCAAGAAGATACCGTAGAAGGGACCGGGGATAGTTGAATCGCGGAACAGATCGAGCTATCGGGAAAAAATGGCAGATTCCATGCAGCAATAATACCTCTTTTTTTGCAATTGCTGCACTTCTGCACTTGGTTGCACTTCCGACTTTCCACGTGTTTCAACTGGTTCCGGTCTCCTCCATTACTTATCCTTACATATAACCGGAAGGCAGCGACCTGTAACGTTATCAAATACGACCAATATCATGCATTTTGTTCCTGCAAGAGATTCGTATAGAGGACGAAACACCCCAACAATCTGTAACTGCGAGAACTTATCGCTGAAGAATCGAATCGCAAGCAGTTCAAAAGACGACACGACAAGGACGAGGGGATAAGGAGGCTGGGATTTTGTCCACTTTTTGAAGGGCTGTGCTCGCCCCTCGCCGGATCGTATATAAAGATATCGGAAGGCCCTGCGCGCACCCTCCCGCCAAGGCAAGCTTTTCTCTCCCTTCACCCCGAGAAAATGTATGGATTTAACCGCAGCAAGATTAGTATGTCCGCTCGTCATAAAAAAAATCCGAGGGTACGGTAGCTTGGAATAAACTTTTTTTTCGGCACGCGGCTTGAGTCTTATCGAAGATATTATCCATTGTTAATGCTGACATGTCTTCTTTATTCTTCTACTTGCGTTCTCCAACTGCATCGGAGCATTTTTGTTAGTCTACGTAGCTACTTCAACCTTCTTGCAGATTAATAACTTTCATCATTAAAAAATCATTAAAAAAAAGTTGACCAGGGCTAAAGCACGGTACTTAAGGATGCTGCGCCGTATCAAAGATGCAAAAGGAGTCAACTACGATGGGTTGCAATCAGAGTACGAAAAACTAGTCGTCCCGCGTATGCAAGCTCTGCGTGGGGTTTGAGGGTCGTTGCAACAGGGGGGTGCCATCGCGAAGTTGGCAATTATTTTTGTTCCATACACCCTATCGCGTATGTACCAGAGGGTAAAGTACCACGAGTGTATACAAGTTACATCGAAGCGAGAGAGGCCTGCGCGACACGAGTATACGAAGGGCATATGCAAGTGCGTTGCATGACGGCAAGAGTGTGACGGGCAAAGGCTCGAAAGGCACTGCATCGGGGGTTTGGCGTCGTTGCAACCCCATCGCACGGAGTGGCACCTCTCCGGCTCTTCCGCCAACCCCTCTGCACTCTCTTCCCCTTCATCGTAGTCACCAAACCGCCCGCTCGTTGCACACTCGCGACAAAGGCTAATTGCGAAGCGTGAGGCGAACCACGTCGCAAACGTGAACAAGCCTATATTACGCCGGAAACACACAACACTTTGCTTTCGCGACGATGAAGGAGAAAGAGGGAAAGCTACAGGGAGCATCGACGATCCCCCCGCCTCTCCCTCCCCCCCGGGGTCCTCGTCTATCCATGCACCACAAGGGTAACTGTATACACACATGTCGGCCGAGCTTACTGTGCGGCTGACGAATAGGTGAATGTTACCCTCCAACTCGTCGTGGTTTGGATTGATCCACAGTGTACATGGCGTGAGCAGGTACAAGCTCGAGTACAGGTATTGCACGCCCGGCCAACGTCCGCGACGATGAGAGAGGGTGAGAGAGGAGAGTGGCGAGAGTGGAGCAGTCGACCCTGGGTGCGTTTGCTTGTCCGCAGCATGAAATGTGTACGCATACCCGGGGCTCCGACGCAATCGGAGGAAGGTGAGGAGCCAGAGGATAGGATTTCGTCACACACACGTACATCTGTCCATCTAACGGCATGATACACACGCGAGGCATTCACGACAAATGGAGTCGTGGTAAACCTCGGCGGCTTGGCCACATCGCACATAATTCGCTGCGGGCTGTACGCGCGATGCGCACTACCTGAAGGTACGCGCCCGAGTTTTGCCAGTACCAAAACCAATATCAATCGGCTCTTTCGTTACGGTCAGCCATTTTCTATTAACCGCTCTAGTACTTGCACGTAAATTTCTGCCGATCAATCGTTAGGGATCAATCCCCAATCTCTCAATGATCGATTTGATTTGGCGGTTGATCTTGTATATTTGCGGACAGGACACTCCTGCCGAAAAAAAATGTCGGCAAAATGTAGTTTTGCCGACATTTTTTTTTAGTAATTATCGATGTTCCTGATCGCCTTTTGGGCCAAAACTATCAATCGTTTTTGGGTTCAGCGCGAAGAAAAAATTGATCGGGTCATACGGGTCGGAAGCTTTTATAATAATCATAATAAATAATAATAAAATATTATAATTTAACCTTTTTTCCCAGAATAATAATTTTTCAGTCTCGGATTTTTTTATAAAATTTTACTTCCGCTGTTTTTCCGGATCCGAATTCAGATACCTGAGCGGTATTCGTTCAATCCGTTGTCCCAAATATCCGAATGTTTGACACATATGTGTAGCTTCGTGTGCTTCATAGCATGTATGCGGCGTGTTCGGCTACTCTATGTACACTGTAAGAGGGAGTGAACTGTTGCTCCTCTCACTGGTCTACATGAGGGTTTGCAATGATACAACATTCATGGAATCTACGTTACACGACAATGGAATAGAGGGTAAACCCCCGTCGGTGTCGAGCCCACATCACACATAATTCGCCGAGATCGCAATGGGAAAGGTATAGAATGGATACGGATGATGAGGGGTATGCGTCTAACCCAGTGCCAACCAAACAGGACCTTAACCGTTCTCTCTTACTCAATTGCTTTGTCTTCGTCCTGTCTCTCATGACACTCTCACATTCACAAAAGCGAGGAACTTGGACTAGACCCACACACACATGACATAGCTGAGAATGTTTGTGGACAGTCTCATTGCTTCCCATCTCCCTCGGTTGCGTAACTCCTCGAAGCTCGCTGGTGTAATTACCGGCTACGTACGATGCTACACTCCATCCCCTTCTGTATACCCGGAGACGATACACGTGTTTCAGCAAGTCATCAACGTATGTTACTTGTCCAACGTACACTGAGGATACCCTCGTTCGGAAATCGATTGACCAACACGTCTCAAAGTTTCGTTAAGCTTTACATTGTTATCAGGCATGCTTCCTGCTTACATCGTGTAGACAGTCTCAATGTCCCTCGTCCTCGATCTTTACTAAAGCTCATCAGAGAATCCTTGAAGGAGGCATGTAGCAAACATTACTTTCGTCCACTTGAAGACAGCAAATCTGACTCATATGGAGGGAAAATGGTTTTTTGTTTTTAGCATAGATTTACTGAACTTGTCTTGATGAAGTTGATGAAGACATGCGACGTTACTGTGCGCTTCGCCAGTGCAATGTAATTCTCAGAGTTCCGGAGGGAATATGAGGGTAAAGGTGTAGGGTAAACTCTCCGCGAAGCTTGGAACTCGGGATCACCTAACCAAACCTAACTCGCAGGGCTATTCAATGCGCAGAGGCGTAAAACGGTTGTTCGTGTAACTCATCAGAGTACGGGTTGACAGGGCTCTTCCGTGGTTGTACTCAAGACGTCCCGAGTTTCGTGTGTTGAAGCAGACAAAAGGACCGGGTAGATAGACGCGGTATAGAGTAAATGGCTAGCTAGCTGTTTGTATATGAAGACCAGTAAGACGATATTGTTGCGTATGATTTACTGTTTCTCTTCTTGATGCGATGCAATATGCCATGTAACCCGGAATACGGGATGATCTTCCCACTTCTAATCCCGTAATCCATGGCAGAGTTAACAACTCCTCTTTCCTCAATCCTCCTCGGGCTCATTGAATCGGTGGCATCTGCGGTATTCACTAAAGTCGCACAGTTTTTCGATCCTCCTTAATCGCAGGACTTTATTCTTCTGCAGTTCATCTTCTGACGTTTTTAGGATGTTGAGGGAAAATTTGAACAACGGGTGCACTGTTGTTGAATAAGGTTTGGGGGGTTGAATTTTAAGTGAATCCATCGAGGAGGTTTTCAACATTTATGGCATTTTGAACTTTTTGAAAAAATTGTCTGTTCGCCCGCGATCTCGCGCAATTTTTATAATATCGGACTTCAATTCGAATCACAAATGGACTGTTGTTAAATGAAGTTTGGAATTGAATTCGCGGCGAACTCGTCAGGACCTTTGATATTTTATGACTGAATGCCTCTGAATGCCTCTGCATAAAAAGAATTAATTTATTATCCTCTAGAAAAAATTAAATAGGGAATAAAAGAAATAGCAACATTTTTTATTTAGAAGGGATGCATTGACGTCGGGAGTAAGGAGATGGAAGGACAAAAAAATTGTCGTGCTCGATATACACCAAAGAACGGAATCGTAAGGGGAATTAGGTAGAAGTCAGTGCCTCTCATCTCTCTCTCGTCTCATTGAAGTTTCGCGGCTTCGTGGCTTCGGTTCATCACGAATCCTCGGCTGGGTAATTGAATGGGTAATTGAATCGATCCTTATCTACTCTATGCCGTGCTTTACCCGTCCCTTCCTTGGCTTCTCCTCGGCTGGCACCTCCCTCCTCTCGGCTCACTCGTCTCCCCTATCCACAAGCGTTGATCGCCGTCTCGGAGTCTTATGGTGCGCGGTCACGGCAAATGAGAGCTCGTTAAGCACCTCGCATCCTTCTCCAGTCACACTTGGCATCAATGCAATGCTCTCGATACTGGAAAGCAACTTTGTTAATAAAAAGTCTCAGGGGATCCTCACTACTAAATTTATTGAGAGATCGATCAAAATGACTAAATATCGAATACGATGTTTATATTTGTGACGCTAAATCATAGAAAATCGTTGTTCTTTTTGGCGGCATATGATTAATTACTGGGCCGTTGGAATTAAAATGAAAAGTGCTGCAGTGCTGCATAGAAAACTTACCCGACGATTTTTAGGTCAAAAAGCATTGAGAAAATCTATATAACTCACTTTAGGCATTTTTTTCTGAAAATTTGTCATGCCGTTTCCATTATAGTCTTCTTTATAATAAAGGGTATTTTATTCAATTAATCGATGAGATTATAATCATACAATGTTTTGCTCACACTACAAAACGTAAATTAAAAATTCACTGAACCCTTTAAATTTATTAAATTTGAATGTTTAATAATTATAGTTGTTAACAATAATTAACCGACATTTTAATCTCACATTTAAAAAAATTCGTTATCTCAATTGTTGTCACAATTCAATATATATTTTCTTTGTAAAATTATTTATACCTACATTCATGTTAATCGAATTAATGGATAAAATTTTATTGCGAATTCAAACTTTATAAATTTATATTACCTGACTCACGTAAAACATCCATTATATAATTCAATATACGAATCAGTAAATAGAATTGCAGAGCATTCGGTTCAATGAAAATGAATTTTTTTTTATTACGAACAGATTACAAAAAAAATGCATAATACTAAATATCTCGTTTGTTACGCAGTGAAATATGTGTCACTCGCTGAGTTACCTCATGACTATTTTCGTAGGGTTGTCGGTTTCTAGTGTGTCGTAATTCGACGCGAAGATTCGCTCCGCGAAGAATTTTCCCGGTTAGATGTGCGCGTGTGTACCTTAACTGTCCTTCTTCCCTCCTCTTGCCACTGACTCGAGTTTACGGAGACGATCTTGAAATTCCACCGTATCGCAATATCAGAGAGACGAGAGAGTCGGGCCCGCCGCTTGCCGGCAACACGGCATTGTCGTCAGACACATTCGAGCCTTCAATGTCAAGACGAAGTGCTGGGAGAGGTTTGGCAGCGACAAGCTCTCGATTTCCCGGGACCAACATAAAACGCTCCAGGAATTCAAAGGACCCGAGAAACCGGGGATCTAAAAGATTCAATAACCATATACTTTCGGCAGTATGACATTGAATTCTTTGGACTCTCAATTCCTTTTACATGGCGCATTATGAAAAAAAAAAAAAAAAAAAAAATGTTGGCTTGTCAATTCTCTTTAAACTCGTAAACTTTCCAGTTTAAGCTCATCAAATCTGTCAAAGACGAAACAAGTTACTAATTACGTTATACATTATTATTTTTATTTATTTTTTCTTATCGATAAAACAGATCTTATAATAAATCTTACGCGATTGAGTCTTCGTACCAGTGACTTGATTCTGTTCGAAAAATCCCCGATCGGAATATATCAACACGTCGCAAGATTTTTATTTTTTACGTTGACATTTTAATAATTGCTAGTCGCGGCGGTAATTAGGAATTTTTATAATGTAGACAGAAGAAACGGGAGCACGCAAAGCGCCCGAGCTCTGGGAACCTCTAGTACTTATATGTATAGTGATATTTATAATTATAACAATTAAATGTAATAGTTATATTAAAAAATTTAAAAACTCGGAATTTTATCTTTTTTGGAAGCGATTGACGGAAGAAAAATATTTTTTTTTTACGCAAAGCCACATGCTAAATAAAGTTCGACTCTTTCTGCATTACACTTTCTTTGTGAGAATATATAATAAAATTGAATCATGCCTTCACTTCGAAATAATCAATAAAGCTCGTGCACTCCCTTCGGCTTGTGCGATAGACTCTGTACATAGCGGAGAAATATAGACATAGGTGCCTCAAATTGTCAATTATCTGTTCATCCGCGTATCCTTCCTTCCCCTCACACTCTTGGCCCCATTTGCGTTACGTATTCTCAGACTACGCGTTCGCTACATAGTACACATATACGCTATGCGCGCGACAAATCCTTCGTTTACCGTGTGTACTCGTATGCGTTTGTACGAACAGCGAGATTCTGTTTCATCTTTTCCTATCAGACTGGTAAACGCAGTTGAGCCGGGTGTTCATTTCTCTCAACCCCTATCTCTCTTTAATCCCTCTATCCGGTCTCTTTGTGCAATCCGCTTTCTCTCCCATCTATCGTCATTACGAATGATGCCGGGCAAGCTACGAAAAACGTATTATTGGCGACGTTGCAGAGCAGTATTTCCACACATTTCACTGTGACAAGTATTCAAACATTATTGTTATACTGAAGCAAAATTTTAATGGAAAAGCGAACTTCAACGATCAAAAAATGCCACAAATAGTCAAGATGTTTTCACATAAAGTCAATAGGGACACTATCGAGTAGTAATTACGGCAACTGTGATAACAATACTTTCACTGCGAAAAACAATGGAGTTTAGTTTTTTTTTTTCATGATGCGCATTGAAGAAGCGCAGGTTTTAAGGTTCACTTCAAAAAACGACAATGAAATGAGGCAAAAAATGACGACAAATGGCGAGAAAGATCACAAAAAAATGTTAAAGTTACGATGACTGCAAACACTGACAAGAAAATAACAATAAAATGACAAAAAAAAACCAGCATCAACCATAGGAAAATATGTCGTCGCATGCACGAAAATTTGGATGCTGAAAATCGTAATCTTAAAATCTGTAACATTCATGTCTCGAAACTTCGAAAAATTCACCGAAATTACTATGTTGAGAGGATGTCGAATGTTCCCTCGTGCCATAGCGAATGCATAGAATTTGCGCGTATGTGCGAAAATCTTATACGGGGTATAAGAAGATTGGCTGGTAGAAAATCGAATGTGCAGTTTCGGCTGTGTGCAAAAATCGGGTTCGTGTAGAAACAGGCGGTTGCCCTATTATTCAGGTGCGA
This sequence comes from Buathra laborator, assembly GCA_934046635.1. Taxonomy (NCBI): domain Eukaryota; kingdom Metazoa; phylum Arthropoda; class Insecta; order Hymenoptera; family Ichneumonidae; genus Buathra; species Buathra laborator. Next base: position 16,396,780 of record OW203895.1, on the reverse strand, counting down.
AGACGTCGAAGCGCACGTAAAACTTTCTCCCCCCACCCACCCCCATCCCCGTCCCGTCTCCCATAGTTCTTTCCGTTCGCCGAGAGTCAGGCGTCGTGGGGGGCAACACATTGGCCTGTGCTTTGCCCCGTTGCTCTGTGCTTCTCGCGACCAGCGCATAAAAGTGCAAATTTTAAGCGCCTCGCGAAAGACAATCTCTTTATACGTCTCTCCCTCTCCGTAGCTGTTTTTCCCATGGCTTTATACACCACAACGTAGGTGAGGCAACGAAATTGCATTGTCACCTCACTCTGTCGCGCACCCTCCACGCCTTGTTCTCGTCTTCTTCATTCCATCTCCCTTCGCCAACTGCTTTTCACCGCCCTCTTCGGTTTCTCTCGGCTTCGGAGAAGCAGCGCGTGTATCTCGTCTCTGGTATACCGGTGGTAAATGCTCGAAGATACGAAAGAGAACGGATTGGAGTAGTATCTCTTGGGGAATATAGTCAAGGAAGAAGAAGAAGAGAAAGAACTGGAATTTGTCACAGAAGACGAAACAAGGATATGATGCATTTGGGCGGTGGAATGAAAATAAAAAAATAAATAAAAAACAAAATAGAAAATAGACGACTTCGGGGGTTTTAGGGTGGAATAACAAGAACCGCGGCTGGCGGATCGGTGTTGCGAACATTCGGAGACTTCGCGTTTGGAAAGCGTTTGCCGAGTACGTATCCTCCGTGCGCCTCCGGCGTTTTGTGAAACATCCCTCTGTATTTTATTGTTCTCTTACTAAGTGGTTAGAGTCTTATACTCTAGAAGTTCACGACACACTGCCAAGACGAAAAAAAAAAAAAAAAGAGAATAGAGGAATGAAATAACGAGGACGAAACTTGTGTCGAGAGAGACCCTCGTCTCTGAATAATTTCGTCTTCAATATAACACAGATATATGTACGATGTGCAAAGCACTGTTGGAAAAAAAAAAAGGCCGCTCCGAGAACAAATAAATATTCTATGAGTTGGGAAAATGAGAAGAAAGAAAGAAGGACACAGGGAGTGTATAACAAAGTTGCTGCGACAAGTTTTTATTGCGAAATTAAAAAATTATACGAATCCGACTCTGGTATATATATTTTACTGTGAAGCGTATTTGAATGGAACAGACTGCAATGCAATTATAATTTACTGACGATAATTCTTTATTCTTTAATCATTGCTTCAATCCTTCAGGGCTGCGGCCGTTTTCTTAATTACCTCATTAAAAGTTTTTTACAAATCGTTTATATTTTCATATCTTTCGCGTTGTCTTTTGTACCCATTTTTTTGTTTTTTTTTTTCAATTCTGATGCTTTTTTGGCGCTGAATTGAATTGCGCAGTCGCAGTTGACTGGATATCCGCCGATTTGCGAATACAAAAGTTTGTACATATAGATGTATATTTTTTTCTTCGCTTGACAAATTATTGTACAGTAACGAACGACCGGCAAGCGATCATTTGCGGTAAGCGGCCAGGAAAATTGAATGGGTGATGCATCGATGGCCTATCGGCGATAACACACCAGCCGCGAAGTATTCCATGCAAAATGGGCGATAGACTGGATCAGCCTCGTGCGAAGCTTGGCTGGCGAATCTGTGGGGCTCTCCGGTTACGCGTAAAATCTCTCTCTCCCCCTCCCCCTCTCTTTCACCCCTCTCCCCCCTCTTCGGTTACGCGGTTATCAGTAGTCATCAGGAATTCACGAGCGTTTATTACCTTTCGTCCCCATCACAGCGGAAAATTGTGACTGGAATCCGAGCGCCTCTATTAAAATTAGTGGCCTCCATTATAATTATGACTCATCTTCTCGCATCTACTCTCACCCTCTCTATTCGTGACCCATGTTTAAACTATTGACTGGATTCGTTCGAGCGTTCAGAGTCGTGAACACGTTAATCGGAAGAATCTCAGAAAAAAATTTTATATAGACTATTATGTATAATTTATATATACAAATTTATATGTTTGATACGCACCCCTCGGTTGCGGATTTAGCACAAGTGAAAACCTTTTTACGATAAAAAAGTAAATAAATAAAAAATTATATATAACGCATTATACGTGAATGTATATAATTTTATAAATTATACATTTTTTTTAAAATTTCATAACGGGTCACTTATTTCCAATTCGAAGAAAAGCATATTTTCTTATTGGGGATATCAAAAATATAATGAATAAAGATATGTTGAAATTGAAAAAAAAAAAAAAAAAAAAAACCTGACGAAGTGACAAGTTTCACTGATGAATATACATTTGAATGTAAATCAAGAGGCGAAAACAAACTGAAGCACGAATTGCGCGTTGGCGTGATTTTGCAAGATTTTGCATAGTCATAATAGAGCATCATGGGCGCTTCAGCACTGAACCGTGTTTTATCAAATTTTCACCGAAGGTATATAGATAAATATGTGTTAGAAGCGGAAAAGTTTTAAGCGTCGAAGCCAACTAGTCTTGGTGAGGTAGACGCGCAGCCGAAAGGGAAGGATCGGGAATGTCTCGAATTAATATGGCGATCTCGGTACTGAGGGAAGGGAGCTGCTGGGGGCTCTCCTCATTAATTAACATTGTAAGCGGTTGATTAACATATTATCGCAGTAAGGCAGGGTTCACCTGTCGTCGAGGCGCTGCAATCTTTTATAATTCAGTCTCTTTCCCTTTCTTCATGGCGATACGATAACATAGGCAAATTTAGGGGTGTAGTGAAGGGTTGAGGATGGGTGCGTCGATATAATGGTGTGTTAGGGGGATGGAGACTTGCAGGTCGCAGACGGCGTTTCAACCAAAGAACGCTACATAAAGAGTGTCAGCAGGAATAGGCAGTGATATGGTGCAACCAAATATCATCCCTTAAAGTTAAAAATCCTAAGCCATCCAGAAACGCGCGCGCGGGGTTTTTTTTTTTTTACGAGTCACAAAATAAAAAAAACGATCGTGTCGAGCGTATGGCTCGGCTGGCGCGCTTGAAAATAAAGAAACGATTGAGACGAATTTTTGTGACTATCGGGGTACCGGTCATTTTTTAATTTATATAATTTTTTTCTTATGATCGAGAGGGTGCCTCTTGATGGAAATTTCGGTTACAATATACTTTATATATATTCTTCTTCTCGATATGTATTCTTTCTATATGTAACTTCTCCGTTCGGGTCGATGCCTTTGTTACGATATCCGCAAAGCACAGACGAACTAATAAATAAAAGTCTTCCCATGCAACTCCGACGTGCAACTTCGAAGCGCATCACTAAGATAGTCCATTTTTTTTTTTATGATCATCTTTCATACTTTATTTTCCATATCTGCGTTGAAGCAATCTATACCATGAGATACACGTGGATATATACTTCTCATTTTCTACGCAGTTCCATTTCAGTAATATAAGGTACATTACATACAATGAAACATGCATACTTTTCTCCGTTCTTATCTCCGTAATCACAAATCCAAGCTGGTTATCGATTATGGTGAGCTTCCGCCGCCGAGACTCTGAATAAATGGTCGGGCAGCGTACGTGAGCTCTCGTCTTAAACTTTTTCTGCAATACTTATAGCAGGTATTGTATCGGTAGATGGGAGTATTACGAAAATATCGTATACCGAAGATATTCACGTATGCGAAAGTACGATATTACGGTACGTTGCGGTCCATTAATGTCTGATTTGTGACGAGATTTGCAAGCGTAACGGATAAGAAAATACGACTCAATATGTACCTTGCGGGATTATTGTAAGTTAAAACTGTTCTAGGCGTCAATAATCAATCCAACCAGCATGTTGCAATTTTTTAAATTTCTCAGTTTTCAGTTAGCGCAATCAACTGTTTAGTGGATAAAAAGGATATGATTTTTTTGGTGGGGCTATCGTGGCGCCACCATAAAGTTTAAAACACTTTTGTTTATCCATAAGTTTGAACCATTTTTAGATTTCGACTGACCCTTCGCAACAACTAGCCTCGGTCTCCCTGATTTACTCCGTGAAAACGACGATTCCGTTCTACAGCTTGCCTTCCAAGTTGCCCTCGTCTCGTCTAATCTTTTTTTTTCCACCCCCTTAAGTTCAAGTATGGAACTCGCGAGACTTGTTTTGTGTTACGACTCGCCCCGGTCTCCTTTATTATTTTTTTTCTACCTACCCAAGTTTAAGTTTGAATCTCATAGAATTCGCCCCGTGTTTCAACTCACCCCGGTCTTCCCTACGAATGACAATAAAGAATGTTTGACCGATCCGTTGCAGATTAAATCCCTGTTCCGGTTGCGGTTGTACTCCCGTGGCCGCGCAACCCGTTTACCGGTAAACTGCAAACATTTCTCGAGTTAGGAAAGAGGTCTCAGTGGCACCCTAGTTTAGTAGTTTCCAGTGGTAGTAGTGAACTCTTAACCCCTTCCCAACCGAGTACTGCGTACCCAATACCAATATATTTCAGACTTAGCGCATTATGATCGTTACTGGAGGGCCTACGTGGTCACGTACGCGCACACGTATTGCCTCCGTTTGGAGTAAGCTACCGGAGGAGCCCTCATTGCATGCCCATTCGCCCCCCCTGCATCTGTGCTTCGATGGCGACGACGACGACGACGATGGTGTATGGAGTTCGGCTAAGTTGAAATTTACTGTATGCTTACGCGAAACGATGTTGCACCTGGTCGCGCGAAACCGTTGGTTGCCGCTTGTATCGGGGGAATACCCCAAGTAAAAGAGAGAACGGCGAGAACAAAAGGAGGAGAGGATGGAGGACTTGATTGTGAGATAGCAGGTCAACGCGCAAGGGGCGGCATGGGTCTAGGGGTGGGTTACCTATACTGTGCGCGGCATGCAATCGTAAACCCAGAGTTAGCTACCGTGCCACTGCGTGTAGTGTCTACTTGGTAAAGGTAAACCCGAACAATTTACGGTAATAATCCGATAACTGATAATATTGGCAATTTGGCCGAACGCTAAACTGATCGCTCGCTTGGTCGCGCATACCTGTCTCTCCTTCACCCTCGGACCCTGTACGGTACACGTACACGTTCCAACATGCCGTACAGCGTATATATCCACGAATATTGATATTGTTCAACAGAAATCAATGGTGCCTGCGGTCGGTGGCATTAAAAAATCCGGTGGTTATACCAGTTAATGAACATAAACCATAAACCCGCAAACCATTATAATATGATAAGGGTGTACGACAACTTCGGGTATAAACATGTACAGAGATTACGCGTACTTCGTGGAAATTTCTCGAAGAGGCGCATTAGATATTTAGGTCCCACAGAAAATCAGTGACTATTGGATAAATATCACATTTTTTCGAGACTTTTTAACCAGAATTTCTGGTGTTGGATGCGGTACCTGTATTCAAAGCCGATCGAAAAGAGGAGACCGGAGTGAGTTGCACCACATGGTGGAAAAAATCAAAGATTTCACGCAATGACTAAAAACAATAAATAACCAAACAGCAAACATTGCAAGCAGTGAAAAAATGAATTTGGAGTACAGATAGTACAGTCTCGTCGTCGAGGCAGGTAATATCTCATGGAGGGCTGCAGAGGGCGGGATGATATAATCTTCAAAGTAAACTAAACGCAGGATTAAAGCAGTCAGTCAAAAGAAGAAACAGCGGAAAAAAAATTAACGATTAAACGATGCAGCATCCGACTGTTCAAGGATTACACGAGATAACGAGATTACAAGAGATTACATTGATCGCGTGCACTACCGAAAGATTACAACTGATTAAAACTCGCGTGTGTGCCGCGTCAAATAACTCGCACGCTTGATTTCCCTTGAACTTACCTTAAAATGTATAAATACTAATGAGGGTGTCGAATGAACGAGGAAGCCAAATTTTTGATTAATTTTTCGCACGCATTATCGAGTTCTGACCACAGAGCATCTGCCGAAAAAGTTTAACAACGCGGCGGAGGTGAGGCAGAGAGTAGAATAGTCGAGTGTCGGTCGTTCTCGGATGGAAGCGCAGGCGCGTTTTCCAACCCCCATCGTTCCCGTGGTATAGCCCTCCACGGCCGGCATGTATAGTGCCGCGGGGGTTGCGTCGGGGGGGCGGGGGCGGTGGACAATCCCCCCGCTCGCGACTGACGGAGACGGACGAACCGAGTTCGACGAAGACGAGTTGAGTTTGGGTGGTTGGCGGAGGCCACCAGTCGGCAGCGAGGTTCAGTCGGCCGGCGAACTCGCGTGCCGTGCCTTCGCGACCCCGTCCGTTAACTCGCGTACCGGCGTTTCGTTCGCGCGCGCAACTTCGTCGGGCCACCGTTAAACGGTCGTAACGTCGCAAGTGCATAAAACTGCATTCACCCCCTTCGCGTATTTTCGGATTGGGCCAATCGTTGCTCACAGACTCCAAATCCATTATTAATCGGTTCCGATCGGAACCGGACGAGTTTCGAGGTTGCGGTTTATTCAAATTTGGATTAATCGCGAAAAAAAAAAAAAACGGGAGAAAGAAGACTAATGCACAACTTCATATCGTTAAAGTGTTTATAACACGATTTTTCCCATATCAGAGATATTTTTTTTCCGTTTCGTCTTAAAAAAAAATTTACGCCAACTTGTCGACTGTCGAGCTTTTTACACTCCGGCATCTTGGCACTTTTCTCGACCTCCTCGAGACAAATAATTTTGTAATTCAAGAGAAAAACTCATACGCGTGCGTTTCGAGATTGCGAGGAAATCCCGTAACGCGGGGGGTTCCATGCGATATACTGTGGTAGAGCATGGTAGCGAAACGCGAGAGAGTGTCGCGGCTTCGAGTTGATTGGCCCGTAGCGAAGATTGGACCCCGTTTCTGTGTTCCTCGGGGTTGTGCACCTCTCGGCCGATAAATTGTTCCACCGGTGGAACAATTCTCGTGTCCCAACGTATCTTCCGGGGGTGAAAACTCTGGTTGGAAGGCGAATTGGACGGGAATGACGTTACAACGACGGAATCTGAGGGATTTCTGCCGGAAGTGCTCCCGGTTTATCGTACTTATTCGTCCCATCGCTCGGTGTGTGCCCCGATTGTATGATTAGCTTCACGAACTTGTCCGTCGGCTCGTTGTCAAACGAGTGTCGGCTTGCATTGAAACCGGCAAAAAAAAAAACGATCTTCATAATAAAAAGAGTATTTTCCGCAACTACGAAAGGAAAGCGTACAGGAATACCGCGAAGAAAGAAAAGGCCTTTGGCCTCGAAAGCTCGCTATCAGCCAGACATTGACTATATTTCGCTCCGCATATCGGCAGAGTAGCTATGCTATTAATTAATCTTATCAAAGGATTACCTACCAATAAAAAAAAAAACTGAAACATATCTCTACCCGCATATCTTTCAAAATTGGCGCCTATTTCGCGCGTGTGTGTTAAAATATCCAGTGATTCTTCATTTTTCATATCAAAGAGTTATTCCAAGGATTATCAAGCTCATCAATAAGGAGCCAAAGTTTTCTACGAGTGCTGCGAGTTACATTTGCCGATTACGCAATAAATTTCGCGAGACCGTAAAAATCGTCGACAAGTTTCGTCAGCGATCGGGAAGATGCGCAACGACTGGAACGATCGAAAAAGCTTCGAGTTACATATGACTCGATGAGCTTGGCGCTTTCTCGAGGGACGCGAGAGTGATATTAATACCGGAAAAGCGTCAACGCAAGGGGGAAAAACGACTCTAGAGTATACGTACATTAGGGCAGTGTTTGTGTGCACGTGCGTTAGTGAATATGTACACTACATACGTGTAGATGGAGACCGAAGGGAACTGCAAACTTCGTGGATAAGAGTATGTCCGTTAATTAAAAAAGTGTGGCAAAAAAAAATTTTAAAATAGCGGCCGACGAAGCGGATAACAGGTAAATATTTATCACGACGTCGTTACGGAATAGCTTAGTTAAGCCGTCTCTCGTTCGCCCGCGCACACTGTGTCCACTGTTACCCCACCCCCGTCCTCCCTCCTCCCCCCCCCCTCTTCGAGGGGGTCTCTGACAAAGTCTATTACATTGGCGCGTTATACGAGCGCCGCTTACACATTTTCCAAACGACGGAGTGCCCACGGACTTTCGGGGCTTAAAAAAAAAAGATATTGCATTGCTATCGCGTGCAATATCTTTTATCTTCTTATATACTCTCGCGGTGACCATTTTTTTGCGCGCCCGACTCTCTTTCTATAGAGGTCTCAATCCCCCTGGAAGTTTGGGACCCGTAAAAAAAAGGGTTACGAGCAATTCTTGTCCCGTGCGGCATTTGTGTTTCCGTATGGGGTCGTTGCGTATTGGAGAAAAATACGGCGCTATGCGACGAGGAAACTGAATGGTGTATGCATACAGGTACTGGTGTGGAGGACGTTCCACTGAGGACGGTACATGAATAATATTGATTATTTAAAGCGATTTATTAGTCGAATGTTTAAAGTGATCAAATCAAATTTGGGATCAAACATTAGACTGATGATGGGATGGTACTGTTGATTGTATTGTGTAATTTATGCTGACGAGTTGCAGTTGATATCATGCAAATACCTAAACATCGTCGTACCCTGTGGGGAAGGGATTAAACCTATTTACTTTATATACTTTATGTGTCATATTCTGCAATGTAAAATGAATATTTTACAAAAATAATTTCACCTCAAATCATATAGCAGATCGTAATATAAAAATACAATAAACGACGGCAACGACGGGAACTCGAAAAACCTATTCTCTGCGAGTAACGTTAATAATTTTAGAATTTTTTTTTTCCAAGTTATAGTCATGTTTGTTCACAAAGAAAACTTGTTTTGGTGAAAAACAAATTACTTTCGAGAAAAAAAAAAAGTCCGGGAAAGTAAAAAAAATAATTCTTTTCATAGCTCCGCGAAGTAAAGACGCCGTTATCATTTTCTGCCGACTAAGATTCCTTATGTAAACTATGAACAGTTGGTTCGAACATAAAGATGACCTCTGATTCATGGAAGTCTGACTAAAAGTCGATACGTCGCCGGTCCATTTGCCATGATACTTCGCATGGCCTTCGAGGGGATGACTATATTCACCACACTTACTCTACGTGCAACCGGCTGCGCTGTCGGCCGTTCCTACTATAATATTGACGATTCGATAAGGAACAACTGCTTCGCAGAATACTTTCAGCCAATAATAATTCATTTTCCAAAAACGCTTGTCAAAGATTCAGAAGAAAAACTGACACATTCGATCACAACAAGTCAATAAGGCACGGCAAGGGCTGCGAAGGAAAGAATAATAAAAGATCATACAAGATAGTAGAAGATGATGTATTTTTATTGGCAATTTTCCGAATGAAACCGAGTGAGGAGAGGGGGGATGAAAAAGAAGGGTGAAAGGAAGGAGGGGAGGGGTAGGAAGAGAGGCCTAAAGTTGAGATATCACCGTCGAGATATTTTCGCTTCGATAGTTCCTCGACGCGAGAAAATCGAATTTTCAGAGAGTTATCCTATGGGTGTTGAGTCGAGTAGACGAGCCGACTGGCTGCTCCTGATCCCGAGTCAATTTCCCGAGAAACTCGAACCCCCCCCAGCCGCCAGTCGTCCCTTACACGACGGAGTTTGGCCCGATATATCGACAGAATCGATTGAGGGAAAGGCACAGCCCCCGCTTTCCACCATCGACTCTCCAATCCACCCCCTCCCCTTCCTCCCCTACTTTCGCCCCGTTGCAACGATGACTACCGAGAGATAAAGGTCTGATTGGAGTAGAAACTTTGAGGCGGCACCGGTTTAGCTCGTAATGAAGCCCCGGGTGGATTCAGTATACGGAAGTAAAATCGAGTCATTATCATCTTAATCATGCGAGGCTTCCAACTTCCGATAGTCTCTCTCTCTCTATTATCCGCGATTGTTATATCTCGCGCCAAATTCACTTCATACTCCTCCACCCTTTACCACCCCAATGCGGAAGTGAAGCCATTGATGGGAATGCATCGAAACTCGAACGATTACTTCCTGCAATTTGCTTATCGACGAATCCAATGCTTCGATCAGAATTGTAAAGTTTGTTGCGGAAAGCTCGCGTTCACGAGGGTTTGTTGTAACTGATCATATTTCGATGATAACGGGATTTTGGAGTTTCTACTACGAGATTACGTTCTATTGCAATTTTATTTCTTTTATTTGGTTTTTGTTTTCTCATAGAAAAAGATTTGTTTTGATAAAAATGAAGTATTCGGAATTTTTAATAATTCACATGTCGTAGATTTCATTGTCATTTACAAATGCTCTTTCTCTCTATGAAAACGCCAAAAATGGATTAACTGACTTTCTGAAAAAAAAAAATAAAAAAAAATGAGAAAAATATTTTGAAATTTAATGCGTATATTTTTTCGTTTTTTTTTTTGTAGTGTTTTGTACACTAGTCACACAAGTTCTGGAATAACTCGTCTGTCGCAATAATCTCTAAAACATTCTCGTTAAAAGAGCCCGTAGCGTGGAATTTAAAGTTCGAGAAAACGTTTCTGCGACTCCGTAATTGTATATTTTCTCGTTCGTCAACGTTTCAACCTCGTCGTTAATTAATTGCGCAAACTTCACTGGACGACGACGACGATATACGAACGGTTGTTGCAACGAAATAATTATCAGATATTTTGTAGTCGCTCGAGGGATTGGTCAACACCGCACTGTTCTATATGTCCGCGAACGTTCGCTTGTCCCCCCGGAATACGTGGATTCGCCGGTTTGCCATTATTCGCCACAAATTTATCGTGTGAATTCGCTTGAACAAGTTTGACCGCTTGCTGAGCGTGTAAATTAGATCGAAAAAATGTTAAAAAAAAAAAAAAAAAAAAACGTACTGCGTGATATCGTAGGGGTCGAGAAAGTTGAATATTGAAATCATTGATGATAAAAAAAGTGTAAAAACGGAATGGCGATGTGGGTACGTAAAGAAATTTTCGAAAAAAAAGTTCGAAAGGACCAGGTCAGCACTGTCGATGCCTTGATACGAGAGAAATCGAGAGGGGTGAAACCCGGAAAGCGATGCTGAGATAGAAAGTGCGGAATATGGGTTGCCCCTCTACCTGCATATCACCGTACTATACATTCAGTCCACCTTCTCGCGGTCCTTATCACACACACATACTCTTTGCATACAGTCGTTTCAGGATTCCCTCTTTACCTTGGGCTCTCTTCACTCTCGCATTTCCCCTGTCGTTTTTGCATTGCCTTTTGCCTCCCTTAGCCCCCTCCAACCTCCCTGAGAGCGACTGCTTTTACATTTTCAATTCGGTCGCTGTTTCGGGCACATGCACACGTGGAACGCTCATTCCCGTTTACGTGAATATTGCAGAGCAGCGGTCCGGCCAACCGGGCTTATTATTCGCCTGGCCTATCGGCACGGCAAACCGGTACCGTGCGTACGGAAGGTTAAAAAATTGAAGCATTGTATTGTGCTAAAAAGCGCAAAGCATATTCAGTCAGTATATATCAGTGGCCCAGAGGAGCCGTTATTCTTCCAAAAATGCGGATAAACAACGTTTAAATAAAATTCTACACTGACTACTTTTATAAAAATATGTTATAATATAGAAAAAAATATATCTTTATATATATGTAACGGCAAAAAAAGATATATCTTGGAAATTATATCTCAGATAATAGGATATATGGGATATGTATTAATTTGTCTGAAGACAAAGCGTACGCAAATGATATAATAATATGTTAATAATAATAATATAATACAATATAGTATTTATATAACAATATAAAATATATGAAGTATACGGTAATATGGATACAAGATATAGAATTTTTTGCAACAAAATATATAATTCATATATATATCTTTTTTTTTACGTATGTATGCTATAATTATCGATACATAGTATCCCATATATCTGGGATGTATCTTCCAAGATATATAATAATAATAACATCAATATTATTTTTATTATTATGCAATTATTATTTGATTGTCGGAGATGTATTCCCAGATATATATAACTATTTTGCGAAAAAAAGTTATAAATCTCGTATATATATTTCATGACATACTCCATTTCTGGTATTGAAAAAGTTCGTGAATAATTTTTTTTTTTTTTTTTACCAAAGATAATCAAACGCAAAGTTACGAAACCTTAAAAAATTCAACCAATTTCCTTCACAAAATTAAACGCATAGTCTTCTACGTTAGTCGGTTAAAAAAAAAACCCAGTAAACGGCATAGTCGTTTGATCGTTGAAATATGCGTGGATTGTGAAGGATCGTGGAAAAAAAATCGACAAAAATTCTATGCCGGCCAGAGAGCGCCCGCGATACACAGAGCAGAGTCGAAGAGTTTCGAAACGAGGATTCTCCCGGAATCCGGTGAGGGCGGGGGAGGGGGGGAGGGCGCTCTACCCCGCCTGGGCAGGAGGTTCATTCGTACCGAATGCTACAACTACCATACCGGAATTGCTATGTGAGGTGGCTTTTGCTAACGTTCCTACACTACGTACGGTTCTCTACACGGCCAAACCGTTGGATATCAAAGCTCGCTTTATTTTACGTTTGTCCAGACTACGCCCCCCCCCCCCCCCCCTCCACCCAGACCCGTCCTCAACCTCCCCCAACTCTCCTCCCCCACCCACTTCCACGACCGAAATTCCAGCTACGTGAGTGTGTCTCAGTGGTACATGCTCTGCACTCGACGAATGCTCGTATACCGAACGCTCAAAGCCTCTCGCTAGTTGATACAAATACCCCAGACGGAAATAGGTGAAATAACGGTTGCAAGGCCTTTATGCGCTTGTCGAGCTTGCATGGCATTCGTCATGATGCGTACCCGATCGACGGATCCATCCGTGATCCATCGATTGCTTTGAAATATATATACACAGCAGAATTTACAGTTGTTTTACATTTTCGCGAGAGCCTAAGATTCCTGGGCATTTTGTTTTGATTGGTTATTGGAAATAATAACAATAATAAAAATAGATATCCATGAAATGCAAGCACATCGAACGCGATACACTTCGGGATGCATTAATCATGCAACTTCGACGTTTTCCCTCAATCAATTAAACTTAAAGTGACTAATTGCCCTTTCGAGAGTATTTACATGTAGCGATCAATGACAAATTGACGAGCTGTTCAACTTCGCTATCATTAATTTGCTTTACATGCTGCGCGGATTCAAACGCTTGCAAAAGATGCAATGAACTAATCGGTTTTTTTCTTTCGATATTCGAATTTTCAGTTATCAATTTTTTTTTTATCGAGAAATGAGTTAACTAATAAATAAAGTACGTTTTTTCTCACTATACTTTGCACTTAAACTAATCAAGATATATTCTTTTTTTTTGCAAGTTAAATTTAATGTGACGAAATAAATCTCCTTAAGGCATAACGAGGCATTGTACTGAGTGTGTAAAAAAAAAATCGAAATGTATCTTTGATAAATTTAAAAACACGTAGGGAACCCCAATATTTTCAAAATTAACAAATTCGCGGACCTTGGAAATTAAATTTTTTTTTTCCAATGTCATCGAAAATTTGAATTTTACATAAAAAAAAAGAATACAAAATTCTTTACTAAAAAAAAAATTTTAATGTAAATAATGGAGAAACGCATATTTTTAATTTGCGAAAATATAGCAACGTTTATCTTCGGAAACGAAATGTCTCATATATACGGGGTTTACAGTAGCACAGCTATATACTTTTCACGGGGGTAGTAAGAAAGGGAAAAGCTCAAGAGTCTCGGTTCCAACACCCCGTACTAATATCTTGCTTATGAATCCTGCGGAGGAGGAATATCCATGCCGGCAGCGGTCGCCGAAGAGTCGCGGCGAGGGAAGTCGACGGCTTTTTCATTGGCAATTAGAGTGCCGTCTTGGCGGTGCTGGGATGGCGGTAAGCGAAACGAGCAAACCGTGTAGCCGCGACGCGGTGAAGAACGGGGGGAACGACGAGGGCTAAAAGCTCCGCGACCGTTTCCCCAACGATAATTATAAGAGTGTTAACTTCGTGGTGCATACTTATTTCCGACTGTTATTTCGACCTCTGCTTCGCGCCGCCTTCCATATCTTCGGCTCGTTCTTTCTTCGCACTTTACCCCTCGGGCTTTATCGTTTTTAAAGTACTTTCAACTCACCAACACATATCTTCAACGTGAGGTGTTATCATCGTAATTATTTGTTTTTGCTTATAATTCGTCACCCGAATACAATAATTTCCGTCGATTCACGACACGAAACTAATAATTGATTATCAATAAGTTCGAAATTCCAAAATCAAAATAATAAATGGCGTTTCGTTTTTGTGAATTTTTTTGAAATTTTAATGCTTTTAAATTTGAAAATTCCAATAGTAAGGTTTTTTTAAAAATATGAGTTGAAAATGTCAATTTCAAAATGATTCCTACTCTACTACTAAAAATTAATACTCCTTTTCCTTGTGATAATTTTAATCTCCCTGACTCGTCACTTATTCATAAGGAAGCAGAGTGAAAATTCGAATTTCACAATTCCGTGTACGACTACGAATGGCCAATTTAATTCTACCTATAACTTATGAACAATGTGTTTTATGTATTAAACATTACAACTCATTTTTTCCTTCCTAATTCAACAATTTGCGAAATTGCATTTTAAAAAGTCTGAAAAATGATGTGTCGCTTCAGTGGAAGTACAATAAAAATCCCTCTTTCCAGGGGTTGTGTTTTTTCGAAATTGCTTGAAACTTTCAATTTCAAAATTCTATCCATCGCTCAGCTATTTTATTCTATTCATAAAGTATCACTTTGCTCTACTAAACGTTGCAACTTTTTTTCCTTTATAACATTTTTTTAATCTCCGTACCTCGCGACTTCGCGAAACAACATTTCACAAAGTATAAAAAATGAACGTACTCGTAAAACTGGACGTAAAATAGAAATTCCTCTTTTCAGGGTTTTTTTTTTTTTTCAAAATGGCGTGGAAATTCAAATTCCAAAAATCCATCTATGATTCACCAATTTTATTCTACCCATAAACTATCACTTTCGTCTATTCCCACTCTTTTTTTTTCTCTTTATAACATTTTTCTAATCTCCTTAACTCGCTACTTCGCGAAACAGCGTTTTAAAAAAGTATGAAAATTTATCTCGTTCGTATAACCGGATGTAAAATAAAAATTCTCGTTTCCAGGGGGTTTATTTTTTCCAAAATTGCTCAAAAAATTCAATTCCAAAAAATCATCCATGACTCGCCAATTTTATTCTACTCATAGACTATCATTTCCGTGTACTGAACATTACAACTCGTTTTTTGCCTTTATAACATTTTTTTAATCTCCCTGACGCGCGACTTCGCGAAACTGCATTTTAAAAAGTATGAAAAATGATCCTCGTCTTATAACCGGAGCGAAGAAGATCGTGACGACTAGACACAGCAAGAATAATAGCACAAGAGTCTGTGGGAAGAATAAAGCGTTACACAGGTTCCGCGACCGATAGGAATTCTCGTATAAAAATCCGGGAGAAAAACTTGGTCACGTTATCTCTCAGATTCTTCCTCAAACACGTTGATGCGTCTTTGATTGTGTAATACAGACCGATACAATCGTTTCTTATTGCGAGCGTGACACTTGATACATTCTAGTACCGTTCCTGCCTGACTGCGAGGATATCTGAGAGCTTTACTTCATTAAGCCATAGTTAGGTTGAAACAGCACGCGATGTACTTCGCAGCAGGCGAAGCAGTGGTAGGCAAGCGAGGGTTGAACTGCGCCGAGGGAACGGGAGGCAGGGCGGTAGGGGAGCAGAGGAAGAGGGCGAGGGGGAGAAGGAGGAGCAGGAGGTTACCGCGGCATAAAGGATCCTCGGTGGCGGCTGTACTCTCGCACTCACCCACGGATCATAAAGTTGGACACAGTAGTCACGAAATTTAATTAGCCACCAGGAGGAGAGCGTGTACAGTTCGCAGCACCCCAACGGGATGAAGGGAAGGGCAGGGGGAGGTTGGGGCAACGGTAGTGATAGTAGTGGCTAGCGGGTCCGCGGTAGCGGGGAAGCAATTTCATTTCGCGGCACTGTGACTCGCGGGGATCGCGGAGGGCCTGTGAGAGGGGCCAGGCAGGCAAGCTGGCAGACCGCGCGCTCACGTGAATTATCGACGTCCGCGCGTAAGCGCAAGCGACTCGTCGAGCTTTTTTTTTTTTTCGTTTTTCGACCAACCGACAAATCGTCAAAAAAAAAAAACGCAGCAGACACACCGACACACACTCGACTGTCGTATACTATGTGTGTATGTATGTGTGCGCGAAAAAGTATGGGCTGAAGTGAAACGGCAGGGATAGAGCGAAGAGTTACAAAAAAAAAAAAAAAAAATCCAGGAAGCGAAGAGGGACCGCTATTTCGACCCATTTTTCTCGAGCGCAACTGAAAAATAGCGAGGGAACAAGAGCCTCGCTCGATGCTCGCTGAGCACTGGCCGTACTCACCGTGCCTGTGTCTAGTATATTGTAGTCGCACGACCGCATATACCGTCGCTCGTTGGACTTCGGGGCAACGTTTGCTGCGCTCCGGCCGGCACACCAGTGAGAAATCCGTTCGCGGCTGATCGAACGCTTATATCACTACTGCCGACCTGTGGGCCGGTGAGCATACTAGCCGTTCACCCACTGAATATCTCTGTACATAGAGGTATTATTCTTTTTTTTTTTTTTTTTACGATTTTGTAGCTAAATCGACTTGTGAAATTTTGCTTGCGAATATTATTCGTTGATGCGTAGAGGTGGCCGGGGCTAGTTGGAACGCGTAAAAAAGATCGGTATACATACATGTAAAAAAGTGGAATTGGTGCGAAATTTTACGTATAGACTATATGTAACGTAAATATAGAATTGGTCATATGTGATTTATATATACAGTGCATATCGATAGAATCGGTTTAATGAGCAAAATATACGCACTGCGTTAAAGGTTCCATTTTTCTTACTACAGTGGAACCTCCCGTATTTGACGAGAGCCCTACCTACTGCCTGTCAAGGGCGAGTGGGAGAAGGCAACTAAGCGATTGGCGATTGGTTTCTGCTGTTGGCTACGCGATTGGCCTGCCACCGTCGATTCGTGCACCTGATTGGTCACTCCCCTATTTGACGATGTCTCCCAATTGCGTCAAATACGGGAGGTTCCACTGTACACATGTTTCAATTTGCCCCGCGTTTCAACTAACCCCGGTCGCCCTTTCCAAAATGTTAGCATTATTCATTGCGCCATGGAAGCTATCGCGTTTATTCTTTCGCGCGCCCGAAAGTATCGTGGAAAACCTCTAAAAGTTACAAGGGAAAGGCTTCCTGCACTTTTCAGCCAGTGCATCCCATTTTCTCTGTTTCTTTGGTTTTTTACCCGAAAAGGATGAAATAGCGGTAAGCGGATACTACAAGCCACGCAGGTCTTCGGCAGCCTTGTCGGTAAAAATTCTTGCCCTCTCAATTAAAATGAGAGACCAGTCGAGAAATTCCCCGGTTGGGCCCGCCAGCATTAAGGGACGCTGAAGATTCACTCTTTTTCTCCTCCACCTTCGTCATGGCCTCAATTAAGAAGAGGTACGGAGGCGGCTTTTTCACTTTTTTCCGGAGGCTTTTTTCTCCTCCGCTGGAATGTGACAAGACAGTAGTCAGAAGAGGAGCTGGGCGCGCTTCCGGTCGGCCGAGGGGTGAAAGAGGGGAACCGGCGTCGCGACAACGCAGTCCTAGCCTCGGTGCAGTGGTTAACGTTGAGAGGAAAAAACGAGGAGGGAAGAACCCACGCCTCGGTGGGCCGTGCAAGCTTTCCCCCCCTCCCCACCCCCAACCCCACTCCACCCCCTCGAATGCCGCGTTCCCAGAACATCCAAGGAGGACTTTGCGGCAGAAGCGCAAAAAATAAAAAAAGTGTTTAAAAGCTCGACAAAGTTGCATTTAAAAAGCTAATTACCTTATCCAATTACCATCTTGCTTTGGTACGCGTCTTCCCTTTGTCGAAACTCTCTCGGTGCGCTGCCCCTTGGAAAATCGAAAATAGTCGGTATAAAAGAAACGACGAAATATAAATGTATACATTTTTAATTCCATAGCAAAGGATATCGGTGCTTTAAAATGCGCATTAGAGAATGCGGTAGAAAAAAAACTGGGTCACAAAGCCACTCGTCGATGAATCATTGAGTGGGTAAACGATGCGACACAATGTTATACAAAACAAAACAAAACAAAACAAAATTATGAAAAAGACAAGAAACGGGCGAGAGTATCGGGTATCGTCGTAGTACGACCAAGTTGAGGTCGATAAGCTTCGTTGAATTATTTATAATTGGCCGCACTGTAGAACGACATTCGCGACACTTCTAGGACAGAGAGCTCTTTTCATTCCTATAAATGCTAAACTAAACCCGAGAATTATGATAGACAACCGTTAATTGGTCCATTTTATTGATTTTTATTTCGATGCATTGATTTTGTTGGTCGAAAGTCCGAGGCTACTTTTCGTGAATAATTAAAAAAAAAAAGGTTAAACTCTCGAGTTGAAAGGGAGTGTGAGCGACAATTGATTGTAATAAAAAAAAAACATTGAAATAATAGACAATTATTCGCATATTATAGTAACGCCATTTTTGGAAGTTTTCCAATTTTTGAAAAATTATTTTTTACTGCAACCCGAAAAAAAAATCAAACTGAATGTATATAGATTATATATATGTATATGAAACTTCTTGATTTCGATAATATTAATCATGTCTAAAGATAAAAATAATGAAATTAGTCGGTTCCGGTTAGTAAATTATTGATTGATAAGAATTGGGGCGTTTCCTGTCAGAGCAGTCGAAACAAAAATCACTGACGTGTTTATCGAAGGACATTATAAGCGTGCATACCTGTGAGCCCGCAGGGCAAAGGCTATACTAATAATGGTTTCAAATAAAGTTGACGAGGGTGTGATATCTATTACGTGTAACAGCTGTAGGCGGACTGGGCGAGAACAATATTTTTACTTCGCGCGACCGTACCTAGACGAAGGTGGGAAAGAACGATCAATATTGTGGCCTCGGCTGCCCAAAATGTGCTAACAAGTTCATTACCCTCTCCTAAACAGGTTCTTGAGACCTACAGGCGACCTTATAACCTTTCGTGTGTTTGAATACGAACTAAAAGGGGTGGTAATTAGAAAATCGACTGCTCATTAACATAGAATTTTTTAACCAAGGGCCGTGCTTATTTATTGAGTCCTTCAATTTTATTAATTTATTATTGCTATTGTTATCAATTTATTACTGATACTTCAATACCATCAAAACCATTTTTTATGACACAATACGTTTTTTATTTATTCGCGTGCTAAATTTTTTTCCGCAACTTTGAAAACCATTATCGCGATGTGAGGAAGGAAACAAAAAAAAGTTGAATAGCGGAAGTACGTGAGGCTACTGAGATGCCCGACGCTTCGTAGAATCGCCTGAGCGGATCTTTGGAAAACACAAGCCATATTTTTCTGTCACGCTTTGGGCATAATGCTCATGCAAAACTTGGTGGGCGCAGCGAGCTACGGCGGCACCTAATGTATAGTATGCGGCAGTCCGGAAACGCCGCGTGCCTTTAACCCCCACCCTCGAACCGATCGTCTTTTGGCTTCAATGGCTTCGAGAGACCGCGAACGTGCAGTCTGCATAATACACGAAATTCACGTCGGTATAAACCCACTTCCCCCCCCCCCCCATCCCTCCCCCAGGTGTGGGAACTATTCCATGTTCTACCCTCGTACTGCGTACAATCCTTAACTCGACTAGATGATTTTTCCCTCGACGTTCTTATCATACTTCATCGCCAGGGAAATTCTTCATCTTCAGCATGTGCATCGAGTTTCAAATCGTAAAATAATACTGGCATAGTATTATATCGATCCGGCATACGTCTGGCGTATTAACTGCTTTTGTCTCGAAATCGAGAGGGGGAGGAGAATTTTTACAATAGCGTGTTTTACCTTTTTCCCAATAAAAAAAAAACCCATAAAAAATTCCATGCGATTGAATGTTCATACTGGTGTTCCGATCGTGCACACAATTCTCCAGTTCTGAATATAACGTATTGTATCGGGAGGATTACCTTTTTTTATTTTTTATTTCTGGGTAAAGAAAATAACGCTTTTGCTGCATTTTTTATATTGCAAATTATTTTTTTTTTTACTTGATCAGAACACCTACTGCGCGCTAACGGTCGGATGGGCTTAGTATATAAAGCTTTTTTTTTCACAAATAAAGAAAAAATCACACTCGTTTTTTTCACCTGGAATCTTGGGATTCCCCTTAATATCACAGATTTGAAAATGTAATATCATTCAACAATATAATTACAGTCATAAATTAATTAGTATCACTAATTTGGTGGCTAAAGTGCCGACGTAGGGGAGAATGGGGTTAGTTGCAACACATGGTGTGAAATAAATACAGTGCAACCTCCGTATCCTTAACTCCTCTTAACTCAACCGCTCCCTTATTTCAACTCTTTACCATGGCACCGATTTCTCTGGGTTTCGATTTCGACCGGGAGTACGGCGGTAGGAGAAATGCAGAAACGGCAGGGTGTCCGGTCTCGTCGAGTTAAGAATACGGGGGTTGTACTGTACGAGATTTCACGTAGTAACTTCTTCACATGGTATTCTTCTTTTCCTTAACACGTGTGTTGCAACTAGCCTCCGTCTCCTTTATTAATCGATCGATTAACACTGATATCGTTTTGTTTTTCATGTGATTTGCAAATGTATAATTCACTACTGTACTCATTAGATGATGATACTCCTGATGCGTTGGATACATTTCAAGCAGAAAAGGTGTGTCAATCCCTACACTTTCTCCGAACCGCTCCCTTTTCAGTTCTCAAAGCAGTTACGATGGGCAAAAGCTTTAATCCATGTCGACTAATGTTGCTTTCTCTCCTACTGCCTTTTGCTTTCGTCTCAAATTGCCGTAATCCACGCGCCCATTGAACAAATTGCCTACTTAAACGGCGCGATCGCGTTTCATAGTCGTGAATGATTATACCGACTGAGTGCATCTGCTTTAGCAGGATAATGACGCATGGAAACGCTACAGAGACGAGCCAAATGTTCGTTGAATAACTACCGATTCGGTGATTCAACGTTAAATGTTAAGTGCTTTCGATTTTTTACGCTTTGATTGTAAACGCCTTTATGAGGATAGAAATTTCCACTTCACTTAGTGGAGTCTCTTTGTTTATGTCGACGGGTAACATGGATTCCGAGACTTGAAGTATGCCAGGAATCAGATCCGGATTTAGCGCGCCACTACGTGGTAAAATATAGAACGACTCGGCAATATCGCATTACATTTGTACAGCACTTCAGCGGAGACCGACGCTCGATGTAACACACTGAGGGAGCCGATCTTACCGTAGTGCGCACTCTAATTCCTCAGAGTGCCATTCGCACTGCGCGAAAATTCTATTTTTTATACCACAGCTCCAAGTTGCCTCGTGTGTTTCGACTACCCTCGGTCTCCTCCAATTACTTGGCTTCATCCACCAAGCGCCAGAACGATTTATCACCGTTGAAATCCAAATCGATCCTATGAGAAAATTAAAAAGTATCGATTCCCGGTGTGTACCATTCCTGTCCAAGTGATGTTCCACGATCTAGAAGCTACGCTAACTGCCGGACTCTCGAGGAAGAAATTCGCTGGCAAGTTGCCAGCAGATGTGAGAGACTCGTGTTTAAACGCGCTTTGAGGGGCATGCCTTGCCAGCTGGTTGGAGGGCTGGGGTTGGTAGTGTGCTACTGCTGTCTGGTTGCCGGCTCTTCCGCCACCCATTTCCTTCTCTGCTTCCCCCTTTCAGTCCCCTTCAACTTCTTTGCTTTCCTTTCACGCAAGAGTAAATGGCGAAGCGTTCAAAGAGCAAAAATTCAAATTCGGTCCGCGTACGGTTCTTTCCTACCTCTATGCACTGTGAACAGCAGTCGGGTGTATATCTCCCGATGTACGCCAGCACCATGGCGCATGTATTACTGTAGTGAAATGCCCGTCATGGTTCCTCACCCCAACGCTCCCTACCGTTGCTTTCGTTGACGTTTAGGCGTTGAAACGGTATACAGTCGGCCAGTTCGCTTCCGTTATATCGTTCCCTTTTCCACCTGAGGGACCTACGCCTTATACAGGTCTTGGTGGACGTATTTGTACTTCCCAGAACGACGTCTAGCATGTGCCGTGAAGTATTTTGACTGTTTACACGAGACGCGAAACGTGTATATTACTTTACTAGCCTTACCTATCTGGCGCAGTTGCTGATGCCTTTGGCAAGCTACCTATGCATGTTTTATATATGTAAATATGTGTTGGATATATATGCATGTGTAGCTTGGACTCTGTTCAAAGAAGGTATATGCCGTTCAGGTATATACCTTCCTCATAGCATACACTACGTGCCATCATCGTATAGCTATGAGGACTTGTAGAAAGTGGACGGTTCTATAGCCAGAATTGAACAAAACGAGGTTTGATTTGCTCAATATATCTTCAGGTATACATCTAAGATATGCGAAATACGAGTTGTGGATGTAACCTTTGGTGAAAGCGAGACAGTAAAATACGAACCATTGCCATGGGCGGCGGGAGTACTTATTCCAATAAATTGCACTTCGGCAAAGGGCAATCTTGACATCTGCAGCAGGTTCCGTCGTCGAATGTTTCAATGCACTTTCAAGGCCCATTGTAACTTTGTATGGTCATCGTGAAACACAGAACAAACAACGCGGCTTTCTAGTATTAACCGACCAGTTGAATCCATCAACTAATTGGACGATGTCCCCTTTGTCCGAGCGATGAACGTAAACATAAATTCCAGTGGATATCATTGCGCGAGTATTCAGAATTACTGTTTGCGTTAAAACAGAAGAATGGTGCCAGTTTTTGGAGCGAAATCGTGCGCAAACAGCACTGTATGTGGACACAGGCTAATTGCTGCACATGCGATGGTAAATTTTTGGTGGATTCCGCGAACGGAGGTCGATCATGAGCAGTTTAGTTGAAACACTGTAAAAAAAATCGAAAATTGCACGCAGGGAATGAAAAATAATAAAATACGGATAAATTTCTGCAAATATATGTATGACAATTTATATTATTAACATATTCATTATCCAAAATTCACATTTAATATATTTCACGTTCTTCTATAAAAACGCTGAATTCCATGTATTGTATGCATTTTTTCATATATATGTATATCTTTGGTATGATTTTTTGCATTTTCGCATTTTAACTGAATTTTTCGCGCCCTTGTTCGGCAGTTTGCGTTCAGCTTAGCTCTAGTTCGTCTCGGTCGGTGAACGGAATATGTGATACACGAAAGAAAGAAATTCTAAGTGGCGAGTTGGGGTACTCGTTGCTGCCGAGGGAACTTTGAAAGGGTACAGCGAAGAGTAGACTCCAGTGTTGGTAGTGGATTCTCTCGTAGGTCGTCCAGTTTTACTACCCCTCGACGGAGCGATGTTCTCCGCTGCGTGAGCGCCTCGTCGTGCACGCGAAAGTATCGTCGAGGTCCCGTCGTCTTTGTCGTTCCAACTCGTAGGATGTCGACGCCGTTGGGCGAAACTGCTGTTGAAAACGACGGGGACTACCACTCCGGGGGCCCTTTTACATCTCAACGACCGGTGTAAAACGAAAGGGATGGGATCTCACCTGGACTCTCGACTCTCGAACCCTACAGTGTCCGAAACGGAACGTCTGCACTTTCGCTGTTCCCTCAACCTTCCTGCCGTCCATTCAAAACCCGTGAACGAAAATATCATTACAAATAATGGACGCCGAGGACTATGTTCTTAGTTGAGCGAACTGGCAATGGTCGATCTTAGCAGAGATGATGTCGACAGTTTAAAGTTTTACCGGGTTAAATAGAACCAAAAGGCTTGATAAAAACAGCAACGTGTAAAGGCAATCGAATCACAGGCCGTAAACATCACGAAGATTGCGCCTATCGATTATGGCAGTCTATTAAATCGGAACGCCAAACGAACTGCGTGAAATGTATGATTTTTTTCAAACGCCTGTTTCATTTAACTCCGGTTTCCCCTGGCAAGCCTCAGCGCAGCCGCTTGTCAGCAACTGCTGATGCTAATCGGCATGACGGTCGGGGGTATAAATGATCGGTAACTGCGAGTACGTCCGATTTCGGTAGCACCGTAGAATCGGTGTAATCTACGAACGGTGTAAAGTACGAAACTAAACTAGTAAAACTCTGGTATGTTTGCGTGTCGAGTTTTTGATTCCCGATCGTCACCTATCGCGTCGGATTTAGTTAGGAGTAGGTAAACGCAATTTGGTCGTCGACCGACCTCGATAAAATAAACGAAAGAATATAAAAAAGCGTTCTGCTCGTGGGTCAATTATATGTATACGTAGAAGAAGTAGCATATTAGGTGAACTAGACGTTCGAAGGCAGGGGTGCGTCCTTTCCAATTCTATTATACAGCGGCACGCAAGGACCTCACGGAACCACCCATTTGTGCCGCGTGTTTGATGACCCACACGGGGGTAGCTGCCGTTCAAACAATCGTCTATGCGAGGGCGCGCGCTCTTATTTTCTAGACTTTTCCTTCATCTAAGGTCACGCAGGGAAGCATAAAAAAAATTAACGAAATCGCTAACCACGAATTATCATGAAATCTGTTTTTTAACTCCCGACTGCCCGCCGGGAAATAGATGGGAGTTATACGTTTCACCGTGAAATCTGACTTTTCGCGTTTTCTTGGTATCCAATGTTCTCCGAAACAACAAAAAATGTGTTAACAAAATTTGGCACACCTTTTCGTTGTACTGCCGATTGTGTTTTTTTTCAGGTCTTATTACGATTAAGTGCGAGTCGGCAGAAATAAAGCCAAAATAATGCACTCGAATATATCGAAATTTCGGCGATATACGCCGCCATTATTGTTGTGCTTTTTCGCACCGAATTCCCTGTGAATGTATGAATGATAAATACGCGCCACGACGAAATACGAGTCACGAATAAACTCCAAAATTTCCTGTCATTCGTTTACGTGTAAATCAATACGTATTGTTAATGCATTATTTAGTGAAAAACTCAACAATTTTTTTTATTACATCAATTTTTTTTACAATTGTTCGGACATTCAGCGTTGTGTGTCTTTTTTTAATTTTTATTATACATCCCTTCAAATTTTAACGATATTGGCGGAAGAAACATACGAAACACTGTCGTAAATATCGCGTAAAACGTTGATTAATTTTAACTATAGAGAAAAGTGAATTTTATCGATCTTCACTCGTATGAAGGAGTCAACCCATTTTATTTTCCATCGTTGGTTGAAAACCCGAGGTACGGCGACATTTTTCTAATCTCTTCGCTTCGCGACTTGTTGGGATAAGAGTGTGTGGGAGGAAAAGCGGGAGTTAGGACAGGTTGCGCAAAAGTTTTGTGAAAGTTGCCTCTGCTCTGTAGTGCCTGGAACCGACGTTGTCTCGAGGATCCTCCCACGGGTCACAGGGCCGAAGTAGTACCGGACGCCAAGGGGTTCGAGGGAGAGCGGAGGGAGGGGGGGAGCTTATAGGGGAGAAGAATCTTGAAGAACCCTAGACAGCGGGAGGAGGACAGCTGAGGTGGGTTGCGGACAGAGGGAAATATTTTATTCACGCTGTCTCTGTTGTATAATACATATAAGCTTGTGCGCCCGTGGAGTTTCAACCTCCAAAGAAGAAACTTTTAATATTTTCGCGAACGATTATTGCGCGAGAATGTTGGCGTCTGGCGTGTGCGAGAGGATTTTTTCTTCGTATCTTTTCTCTCCGCGTTTTTGCTCGTAACAAGTACACAGTCCTATCGAAATTTTTAGTCTCGAATATGCCGAATGTCACGATTTAAAAATCCTTCGCTGCATATAAAACTATTTTTTTTTATGCCGCGATGTTTCGAACGGACGGACCGCAGATCTGCGATTTCTATCGTAGATTTGTTATATTCTCATACGACTAATTCTTGCATCAGCTGTGTTTACCTTTTTATCTTATGGAAACTATGACTAATCTTTCAAGTTTTGTCCATCGCTGCGAAGAACATTCGATGTTCGATTGTGGCGGAGAATGGGGGAATGACGGTCAGTGAGCATTTTTTAGGTTTTACTGACCGAAATAGCGACTAATCCATGTATATCTACGGTCCACTTATAAGTTGAATGTTCCGGTGACGTAGAATTGTCATAAGTTGCAATTATCTTTTGCAAATAACGACTAATAATAATGATAACTAATAATAAGAATGCGTTTCAATTTTGGTAAATTCTATATGGAATCCCTGAATAACGAGAATAAGTTCAATAAAAAGACAAAACACGCATTCCGTAGAATAATATTTCACGCTTTTTCTGTTTTTGATACGAAAAGTTACGAATTCGTCGCACGAAAGGACGGAGGAATATTGTCAAGAATTTCGATCCAACAATCCTTCGAAGTATGTCATAGACAGGTAGCAATGTACCGAGATCTCGGGTAAAATTCTACAAGACCCTCTCTTGTCGCAACGTCCCTTCCTGGCGGGGGTTTCGAAGATAAGTCTGCGGATACTACACCACGCGACTGCACCGTCATGCGAATATGGCTCGGGCTATTTTATACGTACTTCGTTCGTCGTGAGTCCCTCCACATTTGTCGCATGTCGCATCGATCCCTTCTGCATACAGTCGCGCACCACGAATTTTCCGAGCGACGAATTCTCTCTGTGCGTCAGTACCCGTTGTCGTCACGTTTTCCACTGTGCATCCCACATCTCACTACGTATTCCACGTTTCTCGCGAAACACCCTCAGCACTATGCTTATCTGCCGCTAGCACGAGTGACGAAAACCTGTAAACTCCCCCTCGATAGAGAGAGGGAGCTGTACAAGGCGAACTTCGCTACGACGAAGGAAACTGCATTGAACTTCGTCGTGCTCCTTGTCCCGTACTTTCCGCGCCGATTTACCCAGAAGTTCGTAGTAGTTGCCTCTTGAACATCTCTACAAACGGATAATATTTCGGGTGTATAAACAGGGAGCCTTCGCATCTTGGATTGTATAATGATCGGAGTTTCGAAATCTTCTAACGTTATCGCGCTCGCGTACCCATTCGTATATAACCGAAGATATTGTTCGCATTTAGTTTCAGAGATCCTATTGGTAGCGAATTATCACGGTTCTTTACGCGTTGCTTGCTACATCCATTGGTTTTTCGTTTCGCCAGAAACCCCGTTAAGATATTCTCAAACTTCTCGTCATATCAACTCTGTCCTTAATCTGAGACTTCCCAGAAGTTTCGAGACAGTCTTCTCGTTCGCTCAACGAGCGGATAGTGTTCCAAGATTCGAATCTACATTCGCGTTTAGCACCGCAATGGATAGGAGTTTCGCCAGTGTTTTGGCTCTCTACCCGTATACGCCTCTTCGTAATTCAACGACATGTATCAAGATACACCCGATACCTCTGAGTCTTCAACCCGAGGCCACGTTTCTATTAGTCTGAAAGCTCGGAGTGGAAATTGCACTACCAGACGCTCATAATGAGCAAAATAAATTAATAGAAATAATGTTCGCGATACGGCGTATCCGTTCGTGCAACGTGGTACTTTGACTCGAAAAAAAAAAAAAAAAAAAAAAAAATCGTATTTTATAATACACAACTGAGACACAAGAAATATCAGTACTTGGAACGAGGGCGCGGCATAAATTTGAGTGCGTTGTATCCCCGCCAAGGAGATGAGGATCGCCGAGTTACACACACTTGGCTCGGCGGGGCAAAGCTCAGTTTCCACGGCTATAAGGGGGAAAAAAAGAAACGATAGCATTTATACGTTTATAGGACGACAAACGTGCACCCTGCTGGTAATAGGGTTGGGTAGGTGTTTACGAGCTCTGAGTACACGGCCCAGCGACTCGGTGGCTATGTAAAACAATTTTTTATTTATAATTTAGTGCCTGCGCCCGGGACCTTCTCTGCGGTTTGATAACGTGCACGCGAAGCTAAGCTCTGTGAGTTGTTTCGCGAGAGGCCCCCGAGGCACACGGCCGGAACTCCAACGGGGTAGGCAGAACCTCGGGCGCAGGATAGACGTGTAGGCGACGTCTTGCGTGGTACGGAAGCTTCTGAAGCTTTCTTACAAGGAGCCCAAGCTAGACGCGCGCTCCTCCGCCAGGCGAGAGAGGGGTTACGTTAGAATTCTAATTAACGCCGGGTAATTGTCGAGCCGAGTGTGCCGAGTGGTTGTGCGCTACGATACACGCCTCGTTTCCACTCTGCGATGAAAACTCACGTTCCAAAACTTCATGAGCACAAAAGTAAATAGACGAGAGGCGTGTACGCCAATACGAAATCCAAGTGGAAAATAATAAGATGAAATTAGTAGGTTTCGTCTTATTGTCGGTTATTGGCTCGTAATTATAACGTTACGTTTTCATGTTCCATTTTATTATTTCATCAGAATCAAATGATAAAAAAATCCAGAATCCATTCGAGAATTATTATTATTATTATTCCAGAATATTATATATACACATATACACATTTGTATTTTTTGTATACTTAATATCATATATTTGCAAAAATAGATTTTAAAATATATCGGTAATATACCATTTTTCGTCAAAAATATATTAGATATATCACAGATATATATTGCGATACACTTTTTTTCATGTAGGCTACAGGAATTCAAATAATTCCGTTGATTCCCATGTAACGAATCACAACCGCGCGGGATGCTGTGGTAAAGAACGATTTCAAAGTGAAAAAATTTTTTAAAAATTAATAAGTGAAATCTCTCGTCGCAATCTTTCCGTTCATTCTATTCATCCCTTTTCCTACGCTTTCGGATAATAAAAAAAAAACAATTTATGTACTTACACATATAAATGCATATATATCCACGGCTGAGACACTTCGCCTTCATTGTTATACCAGCCCGGTATGCAACAGACAGTTTCTGTTCAACTTTATACTACCTAATAACTATAGTACAGTCTCCGGTCCGCATGCAGTATGTAGATGTTCAACGCGATCTACTTTTATAATGCACTTCAGAATCACTTACGAGGATGATCCTCTTGTAAAAGCTCCAAGTTTATGCGATGGCAGCGTATGCTCGACGGCTTCGTTCTTTGAGAGCCACAGGGTCCATTTTCGTTGGATAGAGTTCAGTTGTCGAGGGAGAACGGGTGAGATCTGGGTAAAGCAAATGAGGCTTTTTATACTGCAAAGGGTACGAAGCACGAACGATATGGGCGGCAGAGGGATGCAGACGTTGCAAAGACTCTTAGCCATGAGCCGACGGAAAAGCGTAAAAAAAAAAAATCTAAAAAAAAAAAACAAACGTCGTCTAGTCCAAGAAAAGTGGAGAGGGCGAGATGGTACCGAAGAGACGTCAATATTGCAGGTTCCCCGACGTAAGAAAGACGTTGCCGGGTGTGTGCATACAAGTAGTAGACGAAGAGTACGTGTACCAAGCTGAACGAACGGAACGAAACGAAAGAAGGGATGAGGCACTGCCGCCTCGTCGCAAGTGGCAAGGCGAAGAGGGTGTAGCGAGAAGGACGTCGCGGATGGGGCTCTGGCTCGTCCGTAAGAGGGCGAAAGAGGAAACATCCAAATGGAGATGTCTTGTATGCAGAGCCGTGGTCCCGTCAGAACGGCAGGGCCGTTGCGCGTGAGATACGCCGGGGGACGGGGGACGACTACCTATTCTACGGTTCTGACTAAAAGACAAAAGTTTCTAAAAGGAATATCCATTGGATACTTTTTTATCCTGTTCGCTATCGCTCCGTCTATCTTATGCTTCCTTGTGTACCGTACAGTTATATATACCTATATGTACCTATATATTTCTATATATACCAATATATTCCTATATACCGATGTATATCTATGTATACCTATATATACATGTATAGACAGTCTCCAGTTCTCACGGATCATGTCTGTATTTTTTTTTACGTCACTTTTTGTCCCGCTACCTCCCGCCGCATTCTTCTCTTCCATCGTGGTCCACAATAAGAGCAAACAATTTCTCCCGATTCCGGCGTGGCTTCGCTCTTCGGCCTCTTCCTTTTGCCTCGACTTTTCTCTCGCCCTCGATCTTGCGAATTCGACTGATACTCCCGAGCAATGTGGCAGCTGGCGTTTTCTTGCCAAACGGTACGCGTTTCTCTCAGGATGAACGAATGGCTTCGACACCCCCCCGACTCTGGGAAGAAGCAGCACAACCCTCTCGGCGTAAAAGAAACCCTCTTACTCCTTTCGAGAGTAGGGCAAAGATTGCATGAACAGTCGATGGTATTCACTTTTGCTGTAGGCGGTTCCGAAGCTTCGACTCAAGAATTGTCTGCACAGAGTCACGCGACAATAAAATTCTTCGATTCCCTTAATATTTCATTCTACATCGACTTTATTCGATTGCGAATCTTTTTTTTTTTAATCCATAACAAATAAAACGAAATGTAAATAAATAAAATATCATAATTGTGTAATTGTGTATTGTGTAATTGTTACACTGCAATTGTAATAATATAATATAATAGCATAATTTATTCAAATTTATGTGACCTTAATAAAAATAAAATATTTTAATATAATAGAAATTATTAATTTTAAATCTTTTTTTTTTTTGTTAATAAGTCAATTTCCGGCAATGCAACATTTAGGGTTGAAATGCAGTGTAAGCGCAATTCCTACGGTTTCTAACGCCTATGACCGAGAATGACGTTTACTTCTGTTTCTTCCACACGACGAGGATAAAAGCGACAAGAGCGTTTCGCTAACCCGACTCCGTCTGGTTCTTGACTCTGCAGAGACGTGTATAATGGCTATGCTCGATCCAGATTTCCTCCATTCCGTCGGCCAAGTAGGCGACGCTGTTTATTCCCGCAGCTATGTGTCTCATATGTCCTTTGGCACGAGGGATGAGGCAGCTAGCCGTTTGAGAGCTCCGGCTTTACTCTTGCTGGCAGTACTCGGGGCTTGAGACGCACCGAGTTCTAGAGTTTCTGCGGCCCCCTCAGAAGTGCTCGGCTTTCCGGCGTCTCATCTCGACACCCGAGATCCGCCCCCACCTCTCCCCCAACCCCCTGCCTCTTCCTTACCTCATTAGACTCGAGACTTCCACGAGCGCAGTGCCGTAAGAAGATCATCATTTCTAGATTCCGTCGTATGATGTTCAACATAGCAATTTTTTTACGCCAATCTGTGCAAAGTGACTATAATTTTTTTTTCTAGACTATCACAATCGTGTACGCCGTTTGAAAAACGCGGTTACTCTTTTCCAAGATTTTCTTGATTTTCGATAAATTTATATTGATGGAATTTATTTTTTGACGTTATAATGGTATTAGCATTATTATGAGATAATAATAATTTTCAATACGATGAGCATTTGATACCGCGTCCGATTAGATGAGAGGGTTCGCTCCCGCGCTTGCTCACGACAGTTTAAGAATAAATGACCCGAAGGGCCGTTAAGGCGCGTGACACGCAAGAAAGTTTAGCCGGACTCTTCTAGTCCTCATTCCTTGCTTTCGTTCCGCGAAGATATCGATCGCTTTCATCTCTCCCTTAGCTGCTTCTTCTTCTTCGTCCTTTTTTTTTCTGATGGTACAATCGTATTTTCCTAGGGATAGTTTTACTGCTCGTTTCTATAGCGCAATCCGAGACTCTCCGCTTTTCTTCGACGGCCGTCACAGACGCGCAGCTCGGCCCTCTGTAAGGGCTCAGGGCTTCGTGAGACAATTTCGTGTGGAATAAAAGAATCTGAGCGAAAAAAGCTCTTCGCCTCAGGATGCAAGGTTGTGTCCGAGCGATTGGTATCGCCGTTCTTCGTATACATACATCTCATACATATACCTCCGCGTACAGCGCCGCGCGGGTAGACGAGAAAAGGTCGATCGAAATAATTGAATCGGCTGGCCACCTCGTACGTTGGTTCGCAGTTCAAGATTGAAGGGGTTTCGAGGTCACGGCCCTGATGGTCAATCGCGATTGACGCTTTTGGCTTGCGAAGAGATATATATCAAGGAAGACGAAGAGACGCGAAACACGAGAGCGGCAGTTGAAGAGGGAGCGTAGCCAATCTCGGTTTCCTAAACGGAAGTTCTTGCGATATCGGGCCCACACCGTATCTATCGATTTATTTTCATACCCAGACCCGTCCTCTCCACACGAGCTTCCGGAGCAGTGAACGACCAGCACGAGTTATAACCCACACGAGTCGTACATCGCCCGACTATTCCGACAGCTGCACGTGTATGTATAGGATGACGGCATGCATGTCGATCCAAGCGTGACCATTGGTTCGTGATAATAGTGACCCCGAGAGAAAAATAAAAAATACTAACGCCTTCAGTTTTGGCACTTAGGTTTAGTTTATTACCTTGCGACGACCAGATCTTGCTGAGAAATCGATCCTACTGCAACTGCACCCGTACAAATGAATGAATGAATAAAAAAAGACATTGCAACTTAAAAAAAAAAAAAAACATCGTAAATGGTTTCTCCCTTTGCTATCTGTCTATCTATTTATAAAAAACGAAAGCAATATTGAAATTTTGAAATAACCTGCTGACTAAAAAAATGTTGGTCTATAAAAACACTAACCGCAATAATAATAATAATAGCAAATATGTTATAAAATAAATAAATAAATAAATAAATGCTATGAAAAATTAAATACTGGGAAACCAATTCATTACAACAATTGTATAATACTTTTTTCTTTTCTTAATAAAGAAAAATGCATATATGAGTAGATTTCACTTTGTTTTTTAATGAGCTAAAGTCACATTTTCATTTAATTTCTGTTACATTTATAAAAACATTTATCTATAAATTATACAGAAATTATTGTGGCTACATTCACAATTTTAAAAAGTACGTATTTGTCATTTTAATATTGGATACTAAATGAAATTAAATTTCGAAACTGTGAACACCAATTAAATTAAATTATTGAACAATATATACGATAAATTAATTATGTATTTGTAATAATGTGGAATTATATTTTATTTTAATTTCTAGTGTATTAATTAAAATCATTTATCAATAATACCATTTATTGCGGGTCTATAAATGACAAATTAAAAAAGAACGGATTTATACTCTTTATTTTCAGTCAATTATTACAAAATAAAAAAAATTTGCCTTAAAGGTCCAAAATAATCTGTTTTCGAACTCAAAAACCGTTTCTATAATTCGTCACATTATCATTTGCATTCTGGTATGTCTGGCAAACTCGTTTGCTTATGTCTTACACATCGATAGCCCATTTCCGTGAAAATTCAAAGGTCGGTTCAGACTATATCTTGGGGGTCGCATATTCGTCGGGTCTGCATACATAGACAAATTAATGCTTGGGTCTCACGCGCCCAAGATTCCGGGGGTCTGTGGAGAAGAGACTTTAGCGTGATACGGGCGACGACGCGCAATTACGTTCCTTCGAAGAGAGCTCCCGCGTTGCCAGAAGCTCCATGCTATAGTGCACATATGTGTGCATAGCTTTCGCATGCTGGCTTCTCTGATTACAAACACATTCTCGGGTGCCTCGAACACTCCGCTCCGGAGAGCTTCGTGGGCATCATAGCGTGTAACACACAGACGAAACGACGTACACCAACGACCCCAATGCTTTTCGTCTTCTCCATTCTATGCCATACTCGCTGAATGCTACCCCTCGCCCCCTCCCTCTTTCTCTCTGACTACGACCCTTTACTATACACGGGTTTCCACGAGTTTGTCGTTGTCGTTTTTATAGTAACAAGTACGGGAAGGTTCTCTCGCGAGAAAGAGGAAGGAAACAGGAGAGCGCGGCGGTTCATTATTGCAGAAGCGTGGCCTCTTGTCAGACACGACTGACACCGAACTCTCACCCTCGACCTATAACCCTCACTCTCTCACACTCCTTGGCGGGGGCCCTCTCGCTTCTCATCGCGTATACTATTATCTTTTCGTATTTTTTTTTTTTCCTCGGTAGTTTCACAAAAACCCTCCCTCTTGTACCTTCTTTTCTTTCCAAGTTCGTATTCTCTTTTATCCACCTTCATAATCTCACTCTAACTCTGCACACAGATCCGACGAATACAGTAACGGGGCCCCCTTTATTGTTCTCGCATTTCTGTTCTATCGGATACTCACCGTTTGCGACCCTATTCTTCCCCACCCTCTCCCCCATTCACCCGGGACTATTTGTACTTCTTTCGCTTCAGTCGACGGACAATTGGTTTCCATTCCAGCTACTGTGACGTCAATGTGTATGTCGTACATATCGTTATCTGCTGAGCGTGTAGTTATCTCTCTGCATACTCACATGCCACTCAACACTCTTTTCTTTTTTTTTTTTCTTTTCGCACGCGGGGTCTCAAATGTACTATCAGATCGAGACTCTAAATCATCAGCGTCGGTTATTTGTTTGCCCTCGAATAGCGACCCCAGACGGAGGGACAGACAGACTGACAAAAAAGGGAAACCTTTTTTGTTTAAATAAAAAATGGCAAATAATAATAATAATTATTGATAATATGAATATGAAAGATAATAATATTAATAATATGATTATTATCTTGAAAAGTTTATGAAAATAAATCATCTCAATTAATACAATTAGTTAAATGATTATTAAAAAATCTCTTTATTTAATGATTTTTAATTCACACTTCAATGCTATTAATTATTTGTTATTTCTCTTTTGTTAATACAATTTTTTTACTGCCCACCGTTTTAAATTACAATTTTTGAACATTTTTGTAAAGTCACTTCCTTACGCAACAAGTATACTGACATTGGACTCGAATGGTGAATAATTGAAAAGTCGGTGCACGTTAAGGGAATTTACGAGGACGTCAACTCGCGAAAGACTCGTAACTGTAAACATTTCATCATATTCAGACGTTGAGAGATACGTCTACCAACGAATTGAAGTACTCTATGTATACCGCTATGATCCACGAGTCTACTGATCTTCTCGGCGCCTCAACGACCGCCGAGCAACGATTTGGTCCACCGGCTACAAGACCAATAATGTTTTTGCTTTTGTTTTGTTGCTTTGCGGTGGATCTGTATCTTCTAACGGAGATGGAAACTTGGCAGAGCGAGGAATCGTGCCAAGATTCGAGACTCCTCTCGGTGCGGCTACCCGCGACAGCCATCGCCTTTGTACAACCTCTTTCTGCCTGTCTGGCGTCTTTCCCGCCTTCGCCTTTCTATCCGTTTCAACTCTCCTACATCCTACAGTTACGCTCTCCCTTTCTTCTTTGCTGTTCTTCTATTCCCTTCAGCTTTGCTCTCGCCGTTGTTTATTCGGATCCGTGTGCTCGACAGCATTTGTTTTCTCCTAGTAATACCACGCGGAGACGTCCTTCCACCCTCTACTCTTATCCCACCCCAAGCGCACCACTATATCCCATATTCTATAGTGCAATAGGCGAGCCTGCGATCCAAGCAACAGTCTGCAAGCCCGCCAATTCGTATATATGCACTATTCGCAAAGGCTGCTTTATACCACCATGGACACTGTGTTCACCGTTGATATGTAATTACAGAGGTATATACATATACTATAAACTCCACGCCGTTAATGGAGAGCATCCATTCGTTGTTAGAGTAATTCCAAGAGAACGCTACCACAGCAACAACGACCAATGAGCTTAACTTGTGCATTTCGAGTTTTCAAGTCTAATTATCCTGTGTCTGCTTACTCGTCGAAGAAGCTTTGTTTTAAGGAAAAAAATAAGTTTTCAGTAAAAACGTGTTACGAAAGTTTATTTTATTTTAAAAAGAAAAATTCGAAAAGTGATTTTCAAATTAACAAATTCCCGCCTTTAACACAAACATAATAAACGAACTGTATTAACAAATGAAGAGTGAATTAATGAATCATTATACGTGATAACAATTTGTTATCTCACTGTTGAGTGTTAATACAATTCGTTCATTATAGTACTTGTTAAATGGGAAATTTATGCATTTAAAAAACATTTAAAAAAAATGTTCATTTTATTTTTTCAATCATCTTGTCCTTTTGTAAGTCGGACATTTTTCTCATTAACATAACATTATTTTTGTTTAATGTTCTCGAAGTAAAAAAATCGTACCATGCGCGGTAATGAATTCAAACATGTGATCGATTGTTCAGTCCTCTGGCGTGAGATAAACGAAAATTCCGGTAGTAGAAGCAGTCGAAATCGTCGTGCCGTCTATTGTACGCCGTCTGTAGTGAGTTACTGACTACGACACGAAAATAGGATACGGTCGATTGTGATGTTCCATTTTGATATGGACGAACTACTTCTTTTGTAATTATGTTATATCTTTATGAATTTGAACCCATTTTGAGTTATTTCCCGATAAAGACATTCGTCATCGATCAAAGTATCGACGTGCGAAATGCCATTGCCTCATTTTTTTTGCCATTTTCAAGAACAAAGGCTACGGAAATCGCTTAAATCACCCGATCGTAATGAAACGTATAACTCCCGTCTTTTTGCCCTACAAGGGTAGTTGCGAGTTATAACGTCAAACTTACAGAGAAGTCTGCGTCTGAGTGATTGTTAGGACGATGAATCTGAGGGTCGATAAATTTATCGGGATAGGGAAGTTACGTCATCAGTAAAACTTATATATGATCGGTAGTGTAAGGTTTCATCTCCGAGGACGTCAAAAGCAGACAGGAGTTGTTAATGAACTTCGTAGAAAGCCTAAAATACGAGAAATCTCGTTTGCCTTTTTGCTTCGGACGACGGATGTCTCTTATCAATAGCCCGACAAAAAAATGAATCTCGGGGCACCATGGGCGCCATCTGTAGCCTAACACCCTAAAATAATAAAAAAAAAAAAAAGAAAAAAAATCGAAAGGGAGAGATGGATACCCGTCGCAGAAGATATTATGTAAGGCTGACAAGGTATTCGCGATGTTCGAGAGACATTCAGAATTGAGGCAGAATTCGTATTGAAAAAGTAATGCGAAATCCAAGAATATGATCAGTACCGTTCGAACCGATTTTTTTCGTCATTGTTAAATTAAGAGTTTATGAGTATAATCGCGTCGCTTCCGTTGGCTGCACTTTATTGAATATTCTATTAGCATCGATCTCATCCAACGAACTTGTTGGATTAAAAAAATATATGATAAAGAATATATTTCACCCGACGGATATCTCTCGGTTGGACAACGAAGCGTGAAAGCGAAACGAGATTATTGATCGCATATTTGTTTAGTCACTCCGATCTTCTCTTATTTTATTCAGCTTCTACCAACTTTGCCCCTCTTTATCAAATTATCAAAGGATAAATGCATATGCATGCATCGTGGCCCCCGCGGCAATTCATATGAGAAATAGATGGTAGAGGAGCACATCGTGCAATCCCCGATAATTGAAGCATTCGCACAGGTAATGCACGTCAATTACCGAGCGCTTGTGAACCGCTCGCGGAGAGTGGAGAAGTTAATTATTTTCTACCCAATAGGAGGGTGGACTCGATTTCCCGAATAGTGGGAAGGTGGGCACTGCGCAACGTGTGTAAGTGACAGGAACCTCCGAGATAGAGAACTTCCTCTCGTTTTTGCCTCAGTTATCCGTGATCTCTTCATCTTGTCAAATAGAGATTTCGGATGATAATTTTGGCAAACGGAGGAGGTTTCCATATATGTGGACTTATTTAATATGGACCTTTGAGAGAATATATTTCATTATTTTATTAATGAATAAATAATTTCATTCGCATGGGGTAAAATAAAAATCCGTAAAATAAACATCTCTGTAATTTAACCCATTACCGGTTATTAAAAATCCAATTCCTATTTCTAGTTCACTTTAATATGATCAAAGTACACACAAAATAGGAAACACCGAAAAAAAAAAATATAACAAATATAAATAATCATATCGTATCGAATCCTATTATATTTAAGCCTCTAACGAGACTCATCACTGTTAATTTTACTACACTAAAAATTAAAGAAAACCGGAGCTTGTTGAAAAAATTTAATTATCTTTTTTTGTTTTAATCTTCGCTTTAAAAATGATGCGGCACTCGCCTTTTTATTGACGGCGAATAAAATTAATTATTTTTCTTCCACATGAATTAATGAACGGATTCGTGTTAATGACAGGAAACCCTGTAATATCCGGAAGCATAAAATATGCAGATTCAACCTGATATTCTATCTTGCTGGATTATTGGCTATTTTTCCAACTTTTCGACTGAAATAACCTTTCCACTTATGACTCAATAATGTCGGGGATATCAATAGAAATAAAATTTGATAACTATTATATCGCTGCATTAACACTATAATGCGAGTACCATAATATTTTAATACTTATTGCATTTATATCAAAGACATCCGGTATGCATGCATACGAGTGCACGGAGTTATGGTGTGCGATCGTCTTAATTTCTAAATTAGGTTAGCAGATTAATTTCTTGTCGCAAGTTGGGCAATCAGTAGAAATACCTGTAATTCCGTATGTCTGGAGAAATGAAAGCTCATTTAACGCTCGAGAGAATTATCTAGCTAATTCGGAATTGATACCCCCGGAACGTCGAAATTGGAACATCCCCGGGATCGAATCCGGAATCAGCTAGTCGAGGTGGAATCGTGAGTTATCCAACGGCGGAACATTAGCCTCTATCTGGGTATCGGTCTGTCTCTTTCACCGTCATTCTGTCTCTACCTCTTGCATAACGCCCCCCTTTGATCCTCTCTCGTGCAGAGCGTGCTTAATCCTTGAATCCCCTGGAGACGAGTACCGTGAAAGGCAAGCTCACTGCTGTTACTGCTTGCCATCTAGAATCGTCTTAGTACCTAATCCCAATTCTAGGTTGCATCGCGTTTTCCTCTCCGTCATTTTGGGGGGTCTCCATGCTGGCGATTCTGATAAATACTTCGAGAGCTGGCAGCGTGAGTGATAGTATCTAATGTGACAGCAGAGACGCTAGAAGGCGAACAATTTGGGGAAGTAATTCGTTCGATTTTCCTCTATTCTCGTCTCAATATCCTTTACTTTCGCTTCGTCCAATTCCTTTCGTCGTTGCAATCTCATGCAAACTTTATGGCTTCATTCGAACGCCGATCCACTTTCAGTTAAAATTTTTACTTTAACTTCACTCCGTTCTATTTAACGTGTTTTATTGAATCATTCTTCTGAAATGAGATTAATTGCATAATCTGATCTTTTGGTGTACATGTAAGAAGTAGACTGTAGCTTTGTAAGCTTTGAACCTAAATGGTCTGTTGCTCGAATCATTCAGCGAGGTCGTTTCCTTGACTGATGGTTAATAAGTGTTGGTTTTGTACAGACTTTCAATCTTTCCAGATTTGAGTATCTGTAGCAGGATAGCAGGATTAGGGGGAGGATCGGCGCAGGGATGGGCGACGGACACGTTGAGGGTGAGGCAGGTTTATCCCAGTAAGGTATACCTGTACAAACGGATTCACAGTACTCGGA
Organism: Buathra laborator; assembly: GCA_934046635.1. Classification (NCBI taxonomy): domain Eukaryota; kingdom Metazoa; phylum Arthropoda; class Insecta; order Hymenoptera; family Ichneumonidae; genus Buathra; species Buathra laborator. The sequence continues at coordinate 16,357,358 of OW203895.1, read as the reverse complement.
ATATCTTCTAAAATCTGTGGGCACTGTTAGATTTTCTTCTTCTACCGTATCCTTGACATCCGAATATTGATATAAATTAAAACAATCACTATTAAAGCCGTCCCGAAATGAGCTTTTTTCCAGCATGAATGGTACGTTTCACTCATCGTCATGTGCAACTATACATATATCCATGTGAGCAAAAAGTGATTAAAAATTCTTAAAAAAAGGCATCGTTCGTTCTTTTGCATTATCTGTGAATATCAGTTCCGAAAGTAGAAAATTGGTAACCTACGATATATCCTTAATGGTGTCGGTTAAATTTGTCTTCGGTGAATCAGATTTCATCATCCCGCTACTGCAATCCTCACATGAAGTACAATTTACATCCTGGGCGTTTCGCCAACGATGAAGTTTCATTTGCCCATCAGAAGTAGAAGCAAAGCGCTGCTTCCTGTAACCCCATCGGGTTTGAACCACGAATCCATAGACTACTATGACTCGTTCGGTCTATCTGCACACAAAACGAGACGACAAGTTGCTGCTTGTGCGACATGTACGAAGTGAGTCTGAGGCATGTCAGTACACCAACAGAACCAGAACGAGTAGTAGCGAAACAAGAGGAGAACAAGTTCCACTCCATTATCCCCCGTGTGCTACCACCCGAAGTGACCTTCCCTGGAGCACTTTCGACCTCCGCGAGGAAAGTACCGTCGTTGGTACAGCACGGTCAGGATACTGGCGTGGGTGTCGCCAACAGAGGAACAAAGAAGGATGGAAAGCACATCGTCATCTCGGGGAATAGTGTAGAGCAAACGCCCACCGGCAAGTAAGGGAGAAATGAGAGCTTCTGGTACACACGACAGAGTCAGGACTTTGGATGACAGTTGGGAAGGTCGTTGCCGGTGATGTGTCTCGTCGCCAGCGACGAATGAGGGGATTTAACCACGCTAGTGTCGATTGTTTGCAAACTCCGCGCAGCCCGAACCGCATCTCCAGCCCCCGGCTTGCCACAAGCAGTTCAACCCCATTCGGTACAATATAACCAGTATTCCAGCAAACCCTTTTCGCGGCGTACAACCCGATGTTACAACTCCGATTACGTCGAAGACACGCGTAAGAATACCCCTTCTTCTGTATGGTCTTTTAGAAAGTTTCAAGGACGCTTTTTCCTCTGTCTCTATCGTACTGTTATCCTTTCAAACTGCCAAGCGAACGGATGATACAAGTTCTCCAATAACGAAGCTTTCGTGTGGAAAGTAATACGCACTTGCGAAACAGCTCAGTTTCATTCGGCTTAGATACCTGAGAAACCTACCCGAAGTCTCGTGTCGGCTCGAAGTCGACCCAGCGAAGCATACTCAAGTTTTTTCTTAACAGACCAAAGTGCCTGAGTAAAAAAAAGCCATGTTTGCGGCAACTGAATTACCTACTCCGATCATAAGTACAGTCCAAGCTCCGTATTCTTAACTCTTCTTAATTTAACCGCTCCCTTATTTCAACTCGTTACCATGGCAACGATTTCCCTTAACTGTATTTCCCCTGGGTCCGTTCTTCCCACTCATTACCCCTACTCGCAGCAACTGACCGGGAGTAGGGACGATAGGGGAAATGCAGAAACGGGAGCGTGTGTGGTCCTGTCGAGTTAAGAATACGGAGCTTGTACTGTATTGAAAGACAATGAATATGTATTATGATGCAGTATGAGGTCTTGACGGAGTTACATTTTCCGCTTAGAAACCGAAATGTTTCGGATATAACTGAATGGAGGCGAAAATCGGCTCGTAAATAATTACGCAGCGAACAAACAATCAGCCCATAGAAAGCGCAAGTCAGTGTTTCGCCAATGCTGGGTAGTACTGGTGCTGGTGCTGGTGCTGGTACTGGTTTGTGGTACTTGGTGATGCTGCGGTGGTTTAGATGCACTTCATATGTCTGATGTATATACGCACTGAAGCACCACAACGCGTATGCACTGCGGCGGTTGCGTGAAATCGTTGGCGTTCCGAATGCCAAAGCTCGACCAGATTCACCTATAGCGATTGATCCATGTATACAGCATACGCGTGTATTATGCAGCATTGATATAGTATGTATATATCCTTTCAAAAGTGTGAAAACTCAACGCAGCCTGGAGTTTTCAAAACTTTCGTATAAAAGCGTTATTGCGATTGCCAGTACCAGATGCCTCTGCAGTATCATATATAAATCGATGGATATTCTCGTACCGATAAATATGGGTATTCCTTTATAGGTTTAGAAAAGGGACATCGAAGAGATATTCGCATGGAGGCAAAGAATTGGGGATAAAGGATAGCGGATTGGAACGCAAAAGAAATTGTCGGCACCTCGCGTTGGCATGTATCGTTGCGTCTCAAGATTTACCTCTCGATCTATTTCGATTTTTTTTCATAGCCTACGAACGAAAGAGCCCTTTGAGGATTGGCGTGTTATTTTCTTTTTGATTTTCTCGAATCCGAGACGATACTTATGATTCCATCGGAGCTTTCGAGCTTTTACTCGCAAGTATATTACAAGCCGGGGCTCTTGGGAGATGGATATTTTACCAGAATATGATGGAAGATCTAAATCGGGTCAGTCCGTTGCTTCTCTTTGGAGCTGTGTGCTCACGCAAAGTTATTGTTGCAACAAGAGTTATCGAGTACCGTCCATTGCAATATCCAATAAAACGGTGATCCCCTTTCATAGATTTTCAACTATGACTTCTTCGATATAATAATCTTTTGTGTACCGTTCCAAGATAATAAATAATATAATAATAGTTTATTGTGGAATGTGGTAGTCGTCTTCATACAGAATGTTACAATAATAAAATAAAAATACCAGAGTTTCGGACGAGTATATATGTACGCATAGAACGAAAATAATCAGTCGGCCGATTGTAACAGACAAAAAGCCTCTTTTACGATTTTCGCGACAAGGTATGCGACCATATTAGTGCGTTCACCTCGTTGATTATCATTATGCGCTGTCGATAATATAGACAATACGCGAGTTGATATGATCGTTTGATGATGCTCTCGCGGGCCTTTGAACAAAAGTGCCTGACACGACGAAGCGTACACCCCGTATAATCTGGTAATTATATAGAGTAAATCTGCGTTTCTATACCATTGAGCATAATGACCACTGATTTTACCCAGATAAATAGACACCCATGCGGAGTAATCGTGTTCATAATATGGAAATGTACGCGGACATCGATAAATCACAATAAACCACGCGTCGGTCATTCCGCTGAAATCTCCACGCTGACCTGGAACAATATCAACCTTTTCATCCCCTCGCAATGCGTCATTCTCCACACCGACATATTCAATGTTTCACCAGCACTCCAGCTGAAAATCCCTAAAACCCCATGAAGAACGATTGCGCCATTCGCATTGTGTTGTCGATAATTTATACCGTCGACTGTCGAACGCTTTTTGCAATGCGATCAATTGCGTCAATACTGGGGTTTGGCATACTTGAATGGCACGGTACCTATCCACTGACAGCCATTGTAATCGTGTCACGAGTAAAGAACAATGTTATGATACAGACGGATGGGGAGGGGATTAACGAATCCGTATTACGCGCTTTCATATTTGTCTATTCATGTCGTAATATGAATCATTATGTTTCCGACACTATTCGGTTATTACCACATCAAGGTAAACGTGCAGAGATATGTTGGACATGAAAAAATTGTCATGACTTGTGAGACACGACACAGAAATCGCATGTTAACCGCTGTACCCCTTAACTACGACACGCAACGTATCGAAACGTAGGGAATCTCACCGGAGCCGAACACAGTATCGATCATTATACAGTCGAAAGCGCTTCCCATTTATCGAGCGTTATCTATTCCTTTTGCAGGCGATCAACCCGTGTGTTGAACTCTTAAATTTCAGAGGAAATGCAAATTTTAATTAAATCCTCATTTTACATCATTTTTTATTTATTCTTTCACTCATTTGTGTGTCCATTTACGCATCTATTTTCAACTATAAAAATAATGACACATTCAGCGAAAGTACGCATTACTCTCGAATCCAATGAATGCCTATATTACTACTACAGTCGAAGCTCTGTATTCTTAACTCGACGGGACCGGACCCGTTCCCTTTTCTGTATTTCCCTTATCGTCCCTACTCCCAGTCAGTTGCTGCGAATAGGGGTAACGAGGGGTATGCGCGTCCGTAGGTACGAAGCCACCGTGTACCTGCTGCGCGTGCGCAGTTTACATTTTACGAAATAGGCTCCCCTTGGAGTGGGGCAAACGGACTCAGGGAAATACAGTTAAGGGAACTCGTTGTCATGGTAACGAGTTAAAATAAAGGATCGGTTAAGTTAAGGGGAGTTAAGAATACGGAGTTTGGACTGTACTACTATTTAATAAAAAAAAGCCTCAAGGGGCCGGAACGATCTTGCATGCTCTTTGGACAGTATAAAAAACTACGCACCCCGTCGAAGGTTAACTGAACCTGACTTTCTTTTATTTCTTATGATAAACCGTTTAAAAAGTACAATCTGTCGTAACTTTTTTTTACATCGAAGATGTATCAAACATCGATATTAACCGTGGAATAATGTGTCGGTTAGTACGAAATAATTGAACTGCGCAGATACGATATCGCGGTCGGCAAAACTCTTTCATTTTCCGCAGTCGAATATGAGAGTCACGCAGCTTATTGTTACCCAAAAATAAATGTTACTGCCGTTATCGTGGGATTTATCAACGCGACAGCTTTACCTCGTATCACGATACGGATTAAAACTGTGATCAACCCTCGGGATTGGGTGTGTTAAGGGTCTGCGTGTTCGGGGCTTATCAGCCACAAACCCCCTTCTCCCCTTTCCCCTCCTCTCCACCCTCCCCACCCGTTCGTCCCACGCAGGATAACGATCGGACATTTAGTACTACTGATAGTAACGCTAATCCGGAGTCAGAGGCAAAGTGAGGGTTGCCGTAACAGGTTATCAGATTTGCCCGATCTCGTAATGAAATCAATCATTCTCTACGCCCACATGTACACATTTAATTGGATTAAAAATACGGAGTGAACTCCGCAGTTATTTCTACATGATGTCTTTCAAAGGACAGGAATCCTTCAGCAATTCTTGCATCTGAATTTTTAGTGACGACGACTTTTTTTTTATTTTACAAAATATTTTTTCGATTACATACTTCGGATAATTGGTCGCCCATAATGGAATCAATGTTTCGAATCTACAATAGTAAAATATTCGTTTATTCGTTGTCAGATTCATGCCTTGTATAAGCGCCTTACCTTTCGCTGTCGTTTGCGAAACATTGGGTTGGGAGTGTTGAAGACAAATTGCCATCAAGTTGTGAAGCAGAACACATTGGAGGGACGCGTGGATTGCCACATTGAGAGGCCGCGAATCGATTTGTCTTTATCAGCGACGAGAGTGGCAACGAGACCGATAGGAATCCGGAATTTAGTATTCCCGATAGTTGACAGTAATGTAGCGTGAACGAAGAGTGACAGCGATGTCAGAGCAGTGGTTGCCAACTCGACGGTACGGAAAAGAGTTAACAACACCATTGTGTTTGTTGTGTTGTGCCGTGTAATCAATTATATTCAATTGATTACTCCAGTCCCCTACATATATCGTATATCCACGTACTTAAATATTTTAATGAATTTTAAAAAATTTTAATGAGAAAAAACGAAAAATGATAAAAAAAAAATATCGATCCGAATCGATACGTATTAACCGAAATTTATAGTAAAAAAGTGAATGACGACTAAGTCTCGTAAAGTTTGATGCTTGTATAAGGTATTCGTGGATTTATTTCGACCCAATCTCACTTATAAATGATGATCGATACGTCACGACGCGTAAGTAATGATTTAACATTGGGAATGTCGTGTTTCAATCAAATTCGGAAAATTCCTATACGCTGATGTCAAAGTGTCTATCGGTAGCATCGCTTTACAGCATTCTGATGGAACTTTCTCCAAACTGACAGGGGAACTGGAGGATTCGAGAACGAACGCTTTGTTCTCGAAATACAGCAGACAACGCTAATTATATTTGACATGTAACCTGTACTCTGCAGTAGTTATACATTGAATCAATGCGCCCCCAGGTGTGTTCGCAGTGCTATTACAATATAATTGTGGATACGGATACAGGTAGTCCCTCGCCCCACGCATTCTCTGTCGTTCAACTCGGCGTACAATTATAAAATTGGAGAAATCATCGAACATCGATGGATCTGTACCCATAAAACGCCCGCGGCTCGTTGTGGAATATTTAAATAAAAATAAAATAGATATGATTCGATCGCGGGATGTAATTTCTGTTATTGTGTCTCGTGATATTGAACACATTTCATAAATTCACGCAATGGGTAATTTTCAATCGGCAAATTTCGACGGTTGTATTACAATCACACTATACCACCAACAGTGTTATACCGTACAGCTTGCTGTACAGGAATTTCGATGGGAATGAAACATTATCGTTTTTACCGTCTCCTCGTATTCAGTGTATCCAGAAAGATAAAGTATTTTTTTTTAACTCATGCACAGAATGTCCCGCATTCCGTGCCTGCAAAGCGTTCGCGAAGTAGTGTATTGTAGTAAGGCGTGAAATAATATTCTTGCGCATGCGCAGATCCTCAAATTCCTTCATTATTTCACACTTTCCTTCATTATTTCACACATTCCTTCATTATTTCACACATTCCTTTATTATTTCACACTTTTCCCCTCCTTTGACACTCGAACTAACTTTGAGGTTAGGTTGTCGCTCACGCTTTACAGACACGAACCATGAGACATACTGTTCATTCGTTAAAAAAAAAAGTATGTGGTACTTGTACGAAAAAGCGGACATCCCACGGCGGTTAGGAAGCAAGCTGCACTCGCCTTCTCTCGCGCTACAAGCAACACTCGGCTTTGCCTCGTGTCACTGTAGCGCTCGATTCGGCTCGTGCGCCGCTTCCTAACCTTCGCGGAATATCCGCTTTCCCGTACTAGTATCACAATCTACTATTAGTTCACCGAAAATTTCAGTTGTTTATGGATAAAAAAAAAAATATTTTAAGATAAAAGGCCCAGTTTGTGACACTTCTAGGCAACTCTCTCACTTTCAGCGTGTGTAATCATAGGGATAAACGAAGAGGACCGAGTGTCGTAGTTTGTGACCCCCCCGAATGCGCGCTACCCATTGGCAGCATATCAAATAGTGGGGGAAGCCAACTACGTTAGAGGTACCCCGGTCACAAACTCCGACAGTGTCAGAAACTGGGCCGTTTACCTTACCCTTTTACAATAAAGAAAAAACTCCAATTCACAGGATCATTTTTCGACCGGTTACATTTCTAGTGCACATCCCCAGGTACCCCCAATTATCATCTAAAACCGTTGCATCTGTTTTCCATTGCGGTCTTTCGCTAATGATACAAATTAATCAAAAAATATGAATAAACCGCGAATGAACAATCGCGAAACAATTTTTTTAGTAATTACAATAAAATTGGCAACAAAGTAGAATAAAAACGAGAATTATGAATTTTCGGCTTGTAAATCGGTAACAATGAGATCGCGAACGAAACATCGAACGGTGCGTTACACACCCATTACGCACTGTATCCCGGATAGAGTAGACTACAGTGCGCACCGTTCAACGTTCTATGCCAGGGAATGACCACGCGCGCGCTCGGCTAAGTACATTAAATCGGCAATCAAAAGGTCGGTTAATCGGAATGCTAGCGAGCGGTGAGTATGAAATGAACGGCCAGTAGCTGCATCGCGTTGAGATTTCGCTTCCCTTGGCAACCTCGTCACGCCTATTAACCGCGCAGCCGGGTCCTGACGCTAATACGGCCAGACATTAGGTTATCTCGCCCCGGCTCCCTCTCACCATCGTCGTCTCTATTCCCCCCCACATTTTCGCCGTGTTTCCTCTCCCCCTTCGCCGTAACAACTCTCCGCGTTCCGTTGCGGACGTTGGCCAGCGGTTTGGATGCAGTGATTCGAGGGCCCCAAACACGCGCCTATCTCTTTGATATATTGCCCGGCGGCGGTAGCCCCAGAGTCGCATGCTCTTTCGCAAGGGGGGAATGAGCGAGGAAAACCTTTTTCCCTCAGCGTCATCCTCTTTTTTTTTACAACTTTCTTTTTGCCTTTCCCTCTTCCGCTGGTAGAGGGCCTTCTCTCAACTCCCTTTTCGTGCGTTTTACCGCATACCGCTCCCTTCCACCCTCCCCTCATGGTCTCGCTTGGATTCAGGCGCTCGGCTGGTTTCATCGCTCTCGGGCCAGCGGCTGTAGCTTACCGCGCGTACCAACCGAAATTCCTACCCCGCTCACCGGACTCTTTATGAACTTTTTCCATCGTCCGCGATATCCAGGGGAAAAATCTACGTTCTATCCCCCGCGACTCATCTGTGGATGGCTCGTCCTTCCCGTGTGTCTCCTGTATGTGCGAATCCTTTTTTTTTGCCATCCATACACGCGTCGCTCGGTGTCCAGAGAATTTCGTTTGATAATCCAGGGAGCCTCCTGCACTACCCCCCACCCGCCTGCGGGGACGTGGGTGGTTCTGTGACATACCTGCTACTGTTGCTGTGTATTGCATGCTGGTGGTCGCATGCATGCATTCACTCATCCCTCCTATACTCTCGTAACGCCCGATCGATTGCCGCCCGGCGGAAAGGGTGGCCTACCCTCTCTATACCAAGCTCACTCATCACATGTTCTATATACTCTATTTCTCTCTACCGATACGTTTGCCACTTCCAGGCTTTGAGGCAAAAGTTATCCGTTAATAGGTATAGGAACACGCGCTGAACTCCACTCATTCTCCTACCCCTCTCGTACCACTCCCTCTTTTACTCGGTTACTCGCTTGCACCGTACTCTCATTCTACACTCTCGCTCTGCGTTCAATCCGGTCCAACGAGTGAAACTGAACGCAAAGGATTTCGCTGAATACGTCGCACTATTTTTTATTTAAAGCTTTTTTTTTTCTAACTTAGTTTATTCGTTTCGTTTTTTCGTCCCGTGGACCCTCGTTGTGGTGCCGACGGAATTGCGCAAAGCGTTGTATATACATTTCGAGATCTTTGATATAGGATCGTACGGAAAATTTCAATAGTGTCAATGGAGCAATGTACGTGCAGCAAGACTTGATGTTGATTATTTTAAATGGAGTATTTGACGATGAGGATTATGTTCCGAAATTAACGTTGGATTTACAAAATAATATAGTTTATCACAGTTTTTAAGAAATTGGATTCAGAATTTTTTTCGGAACTATGGGAGGAAATTAAATGATTTTTGTCACTGAGGATCTTAATACGTGGCCTTTCAGGTAAATAATATAATTTAATTTGCTGGTATAGTTTTTGAAAAAAAAAAATTCATATGGCCGCTGGAAAAGTAACTTTTTTTTAATGCGTTTGACGGTGCAAAATAAAACCGTTGATTTAAGTTAATAAGATTTTATTTCGTAAAGAACGTTGAAAGAATTTTTATTCAATTCGATGAACAGATGCTGTTCATCAAGAAGAGAAAAACGATTGCCAATTTAAAAAATAGTCGGTAAAATATTTTGCATTTTTTTCGAGATACACATTGTTACCACTTTATTTGTTTCCCCGATTGACGAGCACAAGAGAATTGGAAACAATTCATGTGAAATGTTGGCACAAAAAGATTTTTTTTTTCCCAAAAATGACCAATATGCCAATTGCAATGTGCGACTTGCAGAAAAAAAAATTACTATTTGTTTCTGCGTTCCGCGAAATGGAAAATACTTTGGGTTATTCGATTCGCGCATATTTTTTTTTTTTCGAATGCGGGATATGCTGGATGGAACGTTGGATAAAAAAAAAATTGGATGACTACTCCTATTGTGGTTCGGCATTGTGCGTGTGCGCGTCATAACGCAACTGGGGATTAATATCCTCGGCTATGTTTTCGATATCTCTTGACTCCCTTTTATCACGAATGAAGTCAAACGAAAAAAAAAAATGTTTGAGGGTTAGGATGCAATCGATGGCAAACACGATAGTAACAATCTTGTTGTATACAGCTTTTCTATTTTCCGCCGCAACGACGCTTTTTGCTTTGACTTTAGAATGTTACTTCAATACGTTACCGGCTTTCGGTGCCCTCCGTATCAATCCAACGGACCGTACTCTAGTGTCGTCCAACAGTTTCCTCGTTGTAGTCTCTGCTATACGATTGCGCTACATACCCCGCTGGTATGTACTCCACCTTGATTCACGTATCTCACTGCAGCACGATCGTACATTCACATCAACTGAATATTTTATTCGATAAACGGTCTCCATGGAGGAACGCGGCTGCGAGGGATGACTTCCGGTAGATCGGGCCATACATACTACAGCTGTTCATACCGCTTCGTATACAATGCACGTATGTGTCCCGCTCACGAAGTCCATTTCGTTAACTACGGCTGGCGAGTTTATACTTTATATCTGCACAGTATACCTCAATGTTTCAGTCTACTGATCCCGTTTGTTTCGCGCATTGAACAAAGTCGTAATGCATTGCAAAAAAACGATCGACGAAGTTGAATTTTTTTTCGTAACTTAGCATTTTTTTATTCCGGACCGCCGACCCGGGCAAAAAGGAGTAGTTATACCCAAATGCAGGAGTGTGTCGCAAAATATATCTATAATGCATCCAATATATTTTCATAGAAAATTGCTATATCGCGGATATAATTTTGCAAATATATGATTCTAAATATATAAGAAATTATATGATGTATATATGAATCATTTTTATTTATTAATGTTTTATGTATTAGTAATTTTTTAAACTATTTTTTTCTATGTTGGGAGTTAAAAGTTTTAGGGAGATACGGAATTCCTTTGTCTGGTATATTCTTAAAAAAATTTTAAAAAATTTCTGGAAAAACGTAAAAAAACTCGCCAAGTAGTTTAAAAAATAGTTTTCAAAGAATTTTTTGAAAATAAAAAACTTTTAAAAAAATTAAAAATCATATGATCCAAGTGAAAATAAAAAAAAAACTTTTCTCGTCCTTTCTTTCGCTGCAACTATACTTGTTTGTATTCTAAGGATTCGCCAAGTTAAAATTTTTTTTTTTAATTTGTTTAATAATAACGATTCGAAAAGACTGAACACAATTTAGCATAGTGATTCTTTAACGAATGTTTATTGTCTTTTTCATCAGTGAATCAATTCAACAAGCAGTGAATTGATTCGAATAAAATCATTTTCCGAAACAGTTCTTTAAATATGTTCTTTAAATATATCCATAAATGAATAAATTTTACAAAGACTCCGAAATGCCCGACTGAAAAAGGTGTGCGATAAACAAATTATCTTAACATAAAATAGTGAAATATTAATTGATTACTCGCATATTAAAGTCGGGAGATTTCTGTGCTTAATGACGAATAATTCACCTAACTATAATATGCGAATAATTAATTGTTATTTCACTCTCCTTTTTTAATAATGCAATTTCTTTCGTAAACTCCATTTCGAGTCGAGGTAATTTTTTAATTTTTCGAATAAAAATCTAATTTTATTGTTAAACGTTTTCAATCGTATGAGATATGTATAATAAATATTTCAAGTATATGTATACTATAGATGCATTATTCATACTTCATGTATAGAATTTATGTATTATGTACGCGCAATATTATACATATATATATTATATACTGCAGTCTATACAAAACTTTTTAACCTGGAAATGGATAGCTTTGACGGAGCGTGAAAGCTCTTGGGCTCTATTAACCCGGCTAATACTTCATATTCCTTTGTTCGGCGAAAGCCTGACACGATGGGGCATCGAGTTTCGATTAGGGAGCACGTAGAGTCGTGGTTTGTCAGTTATTGAATTAATACGATATATTGTCATCGAGCCTAAAAATAATTATCGTCGACATAACGTAGCAGCACTATAGAATTAACAATTTAGCATACATAAGTTTCGAACGTAAATCGAGAATACATTGACGAGATTCGTGAAAATATTTTATACATTTGGGTGTCCGAGATCAATTCACCCCTTGGTGCGTACAAATACGCATTGACATGACACCTTCCAGCTGATATCGTTCCCATATGGATACCGTATCTAGATATCGAAGTATTATATTCACTGTGCACGTACCAACATCCTCCCGGTAGCAGGTCGCAGTAGCAGTATAGACCCGCCGGTGATTTCGATCCCTTTGTCGCGTTGGTTCCGGTTCGTGAGAGTCGAACTTCCGGCCCGGTCTCGTGTCGGCGTCACCATTCTTCAGGAAGGCGTTTTTATAGATTGTAAAAATTTTACGAGATCCTATCTCCGCATACCATCGCCCTCGTCGATATGTATATATATTATATACATATATGTGTGTATTTTTCACATATAATATATACAGATGACATAGCGATGTTGTGGAACTGTACATTTTTCTGCTTCAGTCTGATCCCGCGTCACATCTAATCCTCATCATCTCTTTTCTATCTTCGTCACCCCTATTTACTTAACCCTAAACAGAGCATGTGGTTTTGTGTGCCCTTCAAAGAACATGCGGGATCCGAAACGGATTACGATCTGCTTGTCCAGGCAGAAAAGTTTTATATAGACGACTATCGATAATCTGGTGTATATCTCTATTTTTATATATATAAACGAGAGTCCCTGAAAAAATATGTCTGTCTGCGCACTCACATTCACTCACATTCACTCACAGACACTCTCACAGTGACTCATAGACACTCACAGACGCTCTCATAAACACACACAGACGCTCACGAACACTCATTCATTTATTCCCTTAGACTAACACTCCATTCGACAGACTCAGATTACTCAGATTAGTGCCTCTGGATCCCAAAAATAAGACCTGCCCAGGAATATTTGTAGTGATTAACCGTTAACCATTCGTTAAAATGGTTGAAAACGCAATGCGAGTGCGCGAAGCGCGAGAGCCACAATAACCTGCCAGTAATCTATATGTGTATAGAGTATATATAGATTATTATAGTATAGTCCATTTTTCAACTTGAATTTTTATTGCATAATACACATCGCATATATAAAATATATATTATTTTATGACACCTTTACATTGATGTTTTTATTTATTTCTAATTTTTTATTAATAATTTATGTACAAAATCTAATTTATACGAGTTATATACGCTTATTTCTCTATCCAAATTATATACAGTTACTCATAACTCTTCTACTGGGCTACTATGAAATGCTTAAAACAAGAATAATGTCAACTTTACGAAACAAAAAAAAATGCTATGAGATTCTGCTAAGATTTTGGATATATGCTGTACATTTTTAGAATGTGTTTCCATGGCTGAAAAAATCCGCATTCCGTAGTTGTTTCTTTTTTGCAAATGTACGAAGATGAATACCGTGAATTATACTGTAATACGATATTTCATTACGCATTAGTACATTGTCCCGGATATTTGTGCCTAATGAGAAACGGGCGCGATCTCCGCCGTCTAGTAAATCGAGAAGGAACTGTGCATCCCCAATATTATCCAAGAGACTGCGTCAGCTCGCAAGCCATTCATTCCTGAAAGCGTCAGAAATTCCTCTCGTCGCCTCCTACGATGGCTATATATCTTTGCCTATAGTACAAGGTACAGTAAAACGCGGACCTCTAGAGAAGCACAGAGGCGTCGTTGTCGTCGTACTTTGCCCGAGACGAGGACCTCGGGCTCGGTACCACGCTCCGGTGAGTGGCACAACCATCCCCCCGAACCCGAACATCCCAAGCGCCGCGCGTCCTCGTGAATTTCTCTTGGCACCTTCCCCATTCGCCACTCCCTTCACTCCTGCTGCTACCGACCGGCTTTCTATATCTATCTTTCTCGTAGACTCACCTTGCGACGTAAATTTACGTCCCTTGAGAATTGAAATAAGGGCGCGCGAAGAGCTGCCCCGGTTCTCGGGCCCGCCAGCGTTAATCACCCCCCGAGATTTCAAGCTAAAGCCTATGTATGGCCGGAATACTGGCGCTATACGGATTCGACCTCTCCTTCCGCGCGCGTGACTGCGACAGAAAGAGAAAGTGGAAACGGCAACGGAATGAGGGGCAGGAGAGATGGGAGAAGGAGGGGAGGGAGACCAGAGAAATTCGCCACCATCGGGCCTCGGGTTTGCCGATCAAATTAGTTTGTGTACAATCGTCGAGGGCTTTTTACGCCGAGCAATTATCGTTACTCGCTCGAGGGTCTCTGTGTGGCGCTCAGCGCTCAGCGCCACTCGGCTCAGGCAACCCCTCTCGGCGCTCTCGAGAGACCAGCCGGAAACACTAATTTTATGAATCGACGTTAACCCCCGACCGATTTTGTGAGCAAACGACGCTATAGATATAACGTGTGTACTTCAGACGGTTGTATGTATCCGATCTATGTATACATATACGCGTACGGAGGTACTACAGAAGTTATTTCAATCGGATTTCATTGTCGGGATTCGCTAGAGTCATGACTATGTTGACAATGCTAACTCGGCTCGTTCACAGTGGGTATAAGCAGTCATCCGACTGATAACTCACTTTAATATTATTTTGATGCTTAATTCACAATTTTAGCTATATTAACAAGACGTTAATTAAATACTTTCATTCTTAATACTTCGATAAGAAATCGGGTGAATATTATGTCATTGAAGATCGAAGATTGAAGGAAAAGTCTAACTTTTTTTTCAATATACAAAATAGAAAGTATTATACAAAAAATGGATTTTTTTCCATGGATAGCATTTTTTTTATATTGATAAATGATATAAAAAATGCTTTTTGACCTGAAAGTTAATTTCACAGATATCGTTGTGAAAGTTTCATGATAATATTCTGATAAATCGAAACTTTTCGAAAATGAAAAAAAAAAAAAAGGACGTTGAATAATGTCAGTTTATTTTTCGTTTCTCCGTAAACCGGGTAAATATATTTCATCGTTAGACCGTGTCGCCTACTTGTAACACCGTTTAGAGCCCTTTTATCCCTCGATACTTATACCCCGTTAGACTGATATGCGTGGAAGGGGTATGGAGGTAGAAAATCTAAGTTCAGGTCGTAAGCCACTCTTAACACGCGGAATGGGTAGTTTTAAATTTTGCATTTAGATACTCGCATACGATATAAGGCGGAGCCGAAGCAGATGGCAATTGCCGCTACTGGCACTGAGTACGGGGAGGTTGACTGTGCAGTGGGTTGTGGTGGTTCTCTTGCTGGTAACCGGAACCTTCCAACACCGGAAGCCCACTACTCCTTCCGACATTTTACATAAGAGATATCCTTATCCCGCGGAATACATTACGGCTATCTTGCTAATGGGTAGAAACGATGATTCTGCTGTCGCTCGCTTTTCCCAATCCTCTTTTCTCTTCGGCTTTCGCTCCCTTGACCTTACGCAATCCGCTTTGCGTTTCCGACTTTCGTTGTTTCGCATTTTTTACTCGCGATTATCTTTCAAAAGTACAGCGTGAATGCATCTTGCTGCTCTTGTCTTCTACATTTTCATAAATTTTCATCAATTTATTTTTATGAATATTTAAAAATAAATATAAATATATTAAAAAAATATTCAATACAAAAATGTATGTTTTTATTTATATTATTTTTTATATTTATTAGTACAAAAAATGTGTAATTATTATATTTTACGAAATCACCAACATCCGCAAAAATCTATTTTTCAAAAAAGTCAACTAGTAAAAGTTCCCGCAGCGTTACAGTCATCTACAGTCATTCGCGAAAGAATTACGATAGTAACAAACAGTATGTAAATTCAATTTGTTCACAGGTGTTTTTATTTTTTTTTTTTTTGGGAAAGCGAACAAAAGATAAACAAAAACGTGGAACGAGGGATATTTTTTCCGATTTTTTTCGAGAACCGAAAAAGAAAAAACAAAGGCGGAGAAGCTTTTTTCGATGTATAGTATAGGAGGGCAAGTTCAGTCCATCAATGCGTCGAAATTCCTCGCTCCCCTTTAATCGCCAGCAATTTGTAGTGCGCGCCCTATTGTTTGACTCTCGCGCGAGGGCGTCAGTCAAAGGGGCGATCTCTTGCCCTTCACCCCGTGCCTCGACCACCCTCCTAGTCGGGGCTAACATGCACCGAGCACATTAAAAAAAAAAAGAGTGTGAAAGCTACATACAGAAAGGACGAGGTAGCGCACAAAGAGAGCAGAAACAAAGAAAAACAAAAAAAAACTGCGAACCGGGTCTTTTTCTCTCCCATCACCACGGACTGCGGCACTAACATGCTCACCCTTACTCCCTATACTTCTATTCGCTGTACGTGTATATGTATACAAACGGACAACTTCGCGAAGGAATAATCTACCTCGACCTTTTTACTCTTGTCGCTGCAGCCCTCTAACTCGTCCCTCCCACCCTCGAGTTCTACTCGGCTGGCCTCACCCTCGACTGTAGCAATTGCACATACCCTTTTCTGGACTACGGGCGTCTTTCAGTTTTATCAGTTCTTTTTACCTCGGGAGGGCTCTACGAGACTTTTGCTTTCTCCGTCTCTTTACCGGTCTCCTTTCTTCATTCCATCTACCATCGAGTCCTCTTTTCAACCAGCGGCGACTGCTATACTCACACCCTGTTGAACACTCGTGCAGTCATAGATTCCCTTTTTTCGCTCTATTTCTTCGTTATCTGCTGTTACCTATCTCTTGAACTATCTCGCCTTCCATTCTCGTACCGATGTATCGTTTGTTCTTTCGTTCGAATTCATTTTCTTTATTTTCTTTTTTCTTACCATTGATCATTCACTTCCACTCTCGTTGTTTCGCGTCCGCGTTATTCCGTCGATCTCTCGTATTTACTGGGAAATTCTTATACACGCGGAAATGAAAGAAGAAAAAGTCAACCATCCTAAGCAGCTTACACGCTCATCCGTGTCGATGTATCTCGACCTCCCGTAACATACTTGCACAGGTTGTCTAGCGGTGTTTACTTTTTGAGACTTTCAACCTCGAGAAATAACCACTTTACAGAGTTTGATAAACTCCCAACGGCTAATAGAATATAATAACCAAATAATATTAACAAAAAAGAGTGAATTATTTTATTATAGAATAATTTCTTTTAGTCATAAGTATTAAGTATTGGTATTATTATTATTAATGATATTAATATTATGATTTTAATAATGATATTTTAGTAATTTTTAAATAAAAAATTATTGTCATTTCATCCTCTTTATGTATATAATATATGTAATATCTAATACATACATATAATCGCATATTTTTCCATTATTGAAAATCATAAAATCAAAAGTAAGAGTGAAATATGGAGGTCTTTAACGTGGCTTCATTATTCTCATTATACCGTGTGCGACACAGCCTGTTCAAGAGGAATCCTCAAAATTACACCTGCGCCGGTAGCTCACGAAGGTCTGTGTACGCCTAATCCCCACCTCCATCCTCCCCTTTCCCTTCACTAATTTCATGCGTGCTCGCGTGTGCGGCATGCGGTGTACTGTGTGTACATTATTCGCACGTGTGCCCCGCGTACCTAACCGTTGTAGATGTGTCCACTTGTCCTCAAAATCACGCAGGGGACAATGATTGCGCGAGTGCAGAAGGTAGCGTATGCGTCTATTGGATCGCGAAAGCGCTCTGATGTGTGGTGGTGCATAATATGTGTGCCCAGACCCACCTACGGATCCGAGGGTGCCATCAGCAGCCTCCAGCAAGGTTAACGCGTATAACGTACGCTACTCTATAGTCTCCGGAACGCAAAGCCGTATTGTCCCCTCCTCGGCATTATTGGAGTTAGATTCCGCATATTACGTATAGATAGACGCTAATATACCAGAGCTGTATGCGGTTGCCGTGCTCTCTAAGACATGTAGTATATTATGTACACTACATATGTAATTCTGCACAGGGAGCATACAAGAGTTGTACATGAATGTATGTTTGCTGGCGCTCGGATCTGGCCAATTGTAAAGGGTGTACACTTTGCCGTAGAATATAATATAAGCGAATCCGTTCTGTTGCTTTATCGTGAGAAGAACTCAATTATCGGAACTTGTTGCATGGCTTCAAATTTGTCTTTACTATACTGTTAAAAAATGTACTCTACAATCACTATTATGGATCTGTGACACTCGCCGAATTTTAATTACGGATGTGTACCGTATTTTTTAAATACTCAACATTTTGTAATTATTTTCTGAAACGTTTAATCTTTAGATCAAATGAATAATATACGGAGAGAATTATTGAGCAATGGTCTCCAAAAAAATATGGAAATAATACCTAAACAACATAGTAAACTGAACACAAAGTGGTACTATAGGAAATTTTACCATACTGCTGGGAGAAATGTTTCATGCGCGTATCCTTTGTAATTTGGGAACTGTCCCCATACATCTCTGTGTCTACACGACACCGGCTATTGTAGTTATCAAGTTATATATAACGAATGACAAAAAAATTGAGCGGACAAATTGTGGAATTTCGTGCTATTGGCAGTTTGTCGCATATTCCTACACGCATAGCAACGACATTGTTACATATGGAGAAAAACATCAGAGTGCCGCTTCATGAATCGATTACCATACGGAATTGGGCGACCATCGCTATACTCTTCTCTCCGTGTAGAAAAGGCCTTGGGATCGGAAATTGAAAAAAAAAAAATGAAATAAAATTGAAATTGTTGAAATTGAAATTGAATTGAATTGATTCTTGAAATTGTTTAATTCCACGTGGCAAAATACAGCACAACGTGTAAACACATCGTAAATTATATCTATGATATATCTCATATATCTTCGACGAAAAATTGATATATTTATATAATTGATATACAAATATATGAAATTTGAGGTCTTTATATGATTAATATAATGAATCATATAATTTTGTATATAATTGATGACTCATATTTGCATGAATACATATTCTAAAATATATTCATAGTACGCAATTTTTGTCGGATATATATGAGAAATAACATCGATATATTTTCAATTTAATTTTATTTCGGTGTCATTTGGTAACCGGAAACGAATGAGGAAACACTGTGCAAAACTATAACTTGCAATTTTTGTTTTTTTCGTGAGAAAACTCTTATTAGAAAATTTGAAACCTATTGATGAGTGATACTTTGTACTTCGACAACGAAATTTTTGGAAATTCTAACGGTTTCATGAATAGCGCGGTAAGGGTTCAACACCCCTAAGGGTTGCCAGGGTCTGCACTTAATGCAATTATATATGGAATACCTGATAACGAGAACTTCCCTGTCGCGTATACAGCGCGCGAATTAATTTCCATGTTCCATGTATCACGCACCGACAGATTACAGAAGATCGTAAGGAGAAGGACCGAGAGCCCTGATATATATTTCTCGGTACGTCTAAACGTAATATATATATAATGATTCGAGTGAAGAAAGTGGGAAGGGGGTATAAGCTCGTGCCGTGAAACGAGACCCATAATTTAACAGTCCCGATGATACTTTACGACCCTCGAAGCCGCAATCTCGCTTCCCAGATCGACTTTTATGTCTTCCAGAAAGAAAAACGAACTTTCTTGGTTAACGATGTCGTATAAGGTGTGCGCGTAGCTTCGTAGGTGTCCGGCTCTATTCTTCTTGTCGACTGGCTTTTCTTTCGTCTGATACGATTTTTCGTGACGCCTCTATGTGCGGCACAAAACTTTTTCGCCCGTGTCAACACACCGCATATGTTTTTACTGTAACACCCGACTGAGAAAACATAAAATGTCGACGACGAGATTGAATTACCGTGAACGACAATTTTGTTGTCTTGTAACGTAAGATTTTCCGCGGAAGTTCTATATATCGTTAGAGTATATGAACTCCTGTAATCCATTCTGCGAACCCCCTCACGAATGGCGGAATTTGGTGTGAGTTCGACGAGCCGGGTAGGTTGGTATGTCTCATCGAGACTCGCCGAGACAGCGCTATCTGTTAATCATCCCCGTGAATATATCACCCTGATTAGCAAGAGGGTGCGGGAAAGCCGAGCCGCGTTAGTGAGAGAGGGATTTCTCTGTTCTCGACCAGTGCACCAGATCGAATGTTTCCCCACGTGAACAAAAAGCCACTCTCGAAAATTGCCGCTTTTGTGACATCAAAGACGTATTGTGTACTTGTAATAACTTTCAGGGACTTCTTCTTTCACATTAATATTGTAAAACGTAGTTAATCGAGTGTACATATATTTATTTATATTAATAACTTGATTTTTCAATTGAGTAATTAATTATTTAATTTCATTAATTAACAGTCAAGAACTGAAGTCTGATTGTTTGAATAAATGAATAAATGATGAAACAAGAAAAATAATAAATGTATTTACATTTATTTATTAGTATTAAAAGCAGTAAAGCAGGTTATTAGTATTTATTAGTATTAGCGTATTAGTATTAGCATTTTTGTCTATTTAGACAAAAATACTAATAATAATAATTGATTAACAAGATTCAAAATAAACTCACCATTTTTGCATATCAAAGATAAAGATTTCGATCGATTATTGTAAAGGATTATTCCTTTATCGGTAAATACATTAATGAACAGCGGTTGAATATTAATAGATAATGTTATCGCGCAAAAGGATGTAAGCATTTGCATCGTGAATTTTGTATCTTTAGGACAGCATTCGTCGGTAAATTAGAGTGCGAATGCTTTAGCAAATGGGAGTCTGAGTGGCTTGCAACAGCATCACCAATACCACTGCTCAACACGATCACAACCTCGCCGCGGTCTTTCGGTGTGCAATTCAAACGGGTTTACTGCACACTCTATCTTCATGCGCGCGACCACTCGCATTTTTTTTCAATCGGAGGATAGCAGCGGGTCATGGGGTGCGGAGTGGGGAGGGTACAGTGAGGGGGTCAGACCGTAAAAGCTCGAGTGGAAAGAGATGGGGTAGATAGAACGAGTTTCACCAGCGTTGATTGAAAAGAAGCATCAACGTTGCACTGCAAGCTCGGTAAGTATACTGTGTAATTGGCGAACGCAGGGTATGTGTTTGTTGTCAGCTCTGTGAGTTCTATAGTGGCGCTAGGTGAAGTTTGAGTGTCGACTCGAGTGGTTGGCCGGAACAGCAACGTGGCGTTGGTGTTCCTGCACGACAGAGTCGTGGAGGGGTGGAGTGGTGAGCTGGAAAAGCTTATCAGGGACACACGGCGACACGCCGAGCTGATAGCAGCCCCCCTCTCTCCTTCCCTATAATCTAAACCCTCCTATTAGCCAACGCTCGACAAGTTTTCGGTATAATCTTACTCCAAATCTCGTCAGCAACGAACGTAACACAAGGGCTCCTAGGTCGTCGACTCGGTACTTTACGAATTTCTCGTTGCTTCTATAAAATTCCATCCAGTAGAATTTTTCCCATCCAGTAAAATGTTGTTGATTTAAATATTTTTGAATAATTAACGCTTTAAAGGTCGAGTGTCGACATTTCGTGATAATCAAGGTCCGCCAAGGTGACAGTTTATCCGCGATTTTTACCTCCATAAAAATAGAGTATATGCGAGACTATTTATTGATTTATTTCAACGGGACAAACCCTTTTACAAAATTTAACATTTTATAAAAATTGATTTTTCTTCTTGGTACAATGCATCATAAACTACGATTAATAAAATTGTGTAAAGTATATATATAAATATAAACAAAGTTTCGATTCTCTTCTCAGTCGTTCACGAATATATAAAAAAAAGTCGAGTATATCAAAAAAATCCATACTTATGCTATACAACATCAAAAAGTTTGATTTTTCATACATAGTGTTTATATATCTGTCGGCTATATCTCAGAAAATATATCCTGGATATATTACATATACTACAGCATAAATATCAACTCATGTAAAAGAATAAGTATATATAAATTATACGAAATCATATATACCTTGAGATAAACACAAGATATAGCATTTTTTTGACAAATATATCCGACATATGCGATATAAAGTATATCCCATATACCTGTGATATATTTTCCAACATAAACATGTATTATTAATACTATTTTTATTATTATTATTATTATAGAAAATAAGTATAGAATTTTTTTTTTTAAATAACAATAATAATAAAAATTATAAATAAGTTACATATCTTACGACAAAAATATCTATCTTTAGCTTTTCATTCATCCATCTTATTCAACTTATCTATTTTAGCTTTCCTCTGAGTTCGATCCTAAAAAGGATGACACGAATCTTGTGATTTAGAAATTCCATCTTGACGGCATCTCTTGAATATTTCACGAGATGACAGAACTGTTAAACATAGAGTGGTATTTCACTGGTTACATCCGTGGCATGTGTATCCAAACTGGAAGCCAAGTGCCATCCAGCAATAGCATAGAGAAATGCTGTACAGAAACGTGATTGTTCAGATAGTTCGACCACAATAGTCGACTTGGTTTAACAATTGATTGTACAAGAATTCTACTGCACCGTGGGGAGCCAGAGAAGAAGGCACACAGCGCGTGAACAGGGATGTTTCACTCCGTTCGGATTACTGTTGCTGACTACGCCGAACCTGCTGTACGCGGAATTTCCCCGAATTCCTGTGCCCTGCCACAATTGGGTATGATTCTCGATTCGAAATATCCAAGCCTACTGGAGGACCAGCACCGCAGACCTTCCCAATCGCAATTAACGTCGCCTCATTTTCCACGATTACCGTTACATTAGAACACCAGTACAGCATCGAGAACGCAGCCGTTATCATCATTTTAGATCACCAGGATTCCAAGTATAACATAGCAATCAAAACGGCACAGAGCTTTCAATTTTTGGGTTTTTGATGCATTTACTCTGCTATTTGACGACGCAAGCTGCCATTTTGTCGATACTTTATTTGCGACGCGGAAGAATGTTTGCATCCCATATTGATCGAGAATTGATTCATGGCTTGGCCTGATTTATTAGAAATTGGGATCGAATTAGAATTTATGAATCAGGAATTCGATGTATTGGATTAGGAATTAGGAATTCCTAATTCAAAGAAGGAATTCCAGATATTATTCGTGACGTAGTTGGGGTGAATTTCTTCTTAAATTGAAGCAAATCAGTATTTGCAGTATGTGGGTATCTGTTTGATACTTAAAGTACTTTCTTGACGTTCTAAAGTCAAAAGTACTTGAAGTCGCTTTGAACTTTTACCGGTACTTTGCCCGTTGACTGTGTCAAGTGGATGCATTTTTATCGTTGGTCTCGCCTACACACGACAATACAGGAAAGCGACGTCTGTTCGCTTTGAAAGACGTCAAGACGATCGATCTCGTATCAATCGCGCGTTCGTTTCTATTGTCTATTGTCAAACATAATGAATAGTCAGCTACATATTCGTTATAATATTATTCTATATATCCATAATACCCGTTTAGAGATGTGCAAACTATTCACTAAATATCGGTTGGAGTAGGCTGTGCAACGGTGTACATGCAAACAGGATCCGGATGCAGAAAGTCCGCGCTTCATCGCCTCCTAACTTCCCTCCTACCTATATAGCAAGTATCAACCGCCGTGGTCTGTTTATGTGGAGAGTACCAAGAACTAAATCCCCCGGTACTCGATCGTAATCCTAACGTTTGATTGCGTCCGTTGCGAAAGAGGGACGCAAGGATTTCCTGATACGTAACTTTGCAGTCTTGCCACGTGACGGGAAGATACCACAATACTGCGGTGTGCTGTTTGTGTGTTGCACGAGAAAATCGATTGGCGACTGCGTTGCGGTACCTTCCGTAGTCTGTCCCTTATCCCTAGAGGGCTCGCTATTTCCAGACGAAACACCGGGACGCTCCTCCGGTACAGGAGAATTTCGATATCGAATTTATCGTACATCTTGTATTTCGTATTTTCCACTTGGAATATATCGAAATTGATGACATTTTGCAATCACTAGAAGCTTTCGAATGATCTTCTCCCGTTCCACTAATTCGAAATTTAATGATTTGATCAAAAATAATATTGTCGATTTTGATTTTAATGATCAATTTCGCCATCACTTGAGTCAAAAACGGAAAAAAACGATGTGTTACTGTCGAATTCGTGTTTCGATAGAAAAAGAAACACTTATGATGTGATCCAGGGAATTTCTTGGGGCTCTTTGTTTTATGGAAAAAATAACTGTAACCACCTTCATCGCGATTTTTTTTCGATTTGAAAAAGCTATTTGTTGTTTAAAAAATATATTGATTTAAAAAAAAAATTCTACTTTTACTACTTTAATGTTACTTTTTTTGGTGACACACTCTGATGATCCAAGCTGCATCACGCATGCCAGCAGCGATGGAAGATTAAACGACGGCAGTAAAAAAGGATTTCCAATCCATGCGAGAGTGAATGGTAGAATCGGGGCCAACGAGTCTCATATCGCGGCGTCAACAACATCAAAGACGATCACGAGCCCCACATGTACTCGTATGTTCGAATACTATAATCTTTATACGGCCGTTGGAAGGTTATTCGACTCGTCATTCAAGCGATGTTATAGATCCAGTAGGAAATAGTGTCGTTACGAACAATAATGCGATACTGTATCGTTGATATTAACGTTTCGATATAACGTTTATCGAATAATGAAGGTACCAGAAATAGCCTCACAAACCTCATCATGTACCATACATTCTGATTCTCGCTGAATGAATCAGAATCTTTTATCATGATATTTATATTTAATTTGGTGACATATAAATCGTATATGTCAGATTGATTGTCTTGGATATATATTTTATATACTCTGTCATATACTTAATTTCTACGGGGGCATCCCGTATTTCAATTTAACTTTTTTTTTATAGACTGCAGTATATTGTACAATATTCACAAAAATATAATTATATGCGATATAATATTATTATTATCAATTATATTAGTATTATTATATTGTTTATGATACATATATAATATTCATATAAATGTAATTTATATTTGTATTCAATTATTGTGATATATTCATTATATTTTCAACGTATATATGTCATATATCTGGGATATATCTTCCAAGACATATTTAGCATATATATGTTTTACAATCCTACGGATACTTTCCATTCAAAAATGTTCATTTTATAAGGATATACCATTTTTGGTTCAATTTTTTTCTCATATTACGCCGTGAAAATTCCGGTGACGTTTCTGGTAGAATTTTTTTTAAATTTCCATTTTATGGGGACACGAATGTCGCGAAGAAAAACGTCAGAAGTATAAACAATATCAGAACAGAACTATATGCATAAAAAAATGTACATTAAAAAAAAATAGTCATGTAGAAAAAGTAAGAGATCTGAAGTGCAAAAAAAAGTAATCCGATAGCTTGTTGAATTTTTAAAATGAAACGAGCGGAGTGAAAGAAGAATGTGTGCGAAGGAAGAGCCGCTAGGGATTGTTTCCGACACGAAGCTCGCATTAATTTTTCAATCGGGAACAATCGTAGCGCGACACAGTCTCTGCGCCATCCGCGTCAACCTTTCGTACTTTTCTACTTTTCGCTCATGTCGGTTGAAGAGTCAGCATAGTTAGATAGCGGCTACTGTACCTTTGATAGGCGGTTATAGACAAAAACGCCGATATCATCGTCATAAGAAAGTACACAAAAATGTTCTTATGCTTCATGATTGTGGGTACATTTTTTCCCGATTTTTTACGACGTGATTTTCATGGATTTTCCCGATTTTTGTCGTTGTCTTTTACATCACCCCAAACTCGGGACAATGTCACCGAACCCCCCCTCCCGCCACCTGCCCCGTGACCGCCGCAGCAGCAGTCAGCCGCGTTCTCGGGGGCGCGCAAGCGAAACGGAGCAGGGTGTCCAGAGCGGCTGAGCGCAGTCCCATCCCCGCATTAAACATTCAAAGGGGCCGTAAAAAAGAAGATGCATTTGCATCCCGCATTGCGACTGCGGGCGCGAGCTACGGAAAAACATAAATAATTCAAAAGTTTTTATGCACCCAAACCAGACTGGTGGGGTGGAGTGAGTACAGCCATAGACGATGTCGGGGATGGTGGGTGGGGTACACGAGCTTGGCGGTTAGGGGGGGGGCGGGGGGGTGAGCGATAGAGCGAAGGGTAGAGAGTTGGACGTTGGACTGAGCGAACGGAAGAGAGCAAGAGGTGAGAAGACCCGGTGAAGCTGATGAACTGGGGAGAAAACGAAAGCCGGCGCTCGGAATGGAATAGTAAAGCGGGTAAAGAGCTCCGACAGCCGTGGGACAGGCCGCGGCTTTGCGTCTCCGCAGTGCCAAATTGTCAAATAACGGCCGTTTCCGCAAAATCTGTACACATATATACGTAACAGCGGTGGAAACAGAAATACAGACAAATGTCCCGCAATTTTCTCACCGCGTAATTTTACGCGCCATTAAAAATAAAAGCGATGCGGTCGAAGGGTTCTTGAATTACTAATTTTGATACACGAAAAGAAAAAAAAAGATTTGAAATTATCGATAGGTTCATTACTCAAACAGTTTCAAGTACAAATCTCTTTATATCTCGGCGCAGAATCTAACATTACATCCGAACAGAATTACTCGAAAGGATTAAGCTATAAACCACTTCAATCCCATTTTCATTTCCATACGGGATTGCGCTGGAGTCTGCGGCTTTCTTTTTTTAGTTTTCTTCATATTCATGCACGGATTTTTAATTGTAGACATTTTTAATTTATATGGACGATAGAAGTTTCAACATCCTTCTAGTATAAAAATGCCACATATTCTCGGAATGAGCAGCTCGACAAACGCGCAGCAACAAACATATCGTAGAAATATGAAATCCATATATCGACATTCTATCCGAGTCTCTTCTATTTCTAGGTGCTTTCCTTTTGGTTTGCGATGAAGAAGAATGCATAGAAGAGCTCGAGAATCAATCTTGAAAATAATCTCTCAGAAAATAATGAATCTCGACTGCGAAATACTAGAAATGAATCATACAAGAAACTATTATTATTATTATTATTATTATAAATCTGGTGGCTATCACATTGAATAATGTTTTGATATTACACTATTTTCGGTAAAAATAATTTGATTCTTATACTATTTTTGCTGTCAGAAGATTGGAATGAAAATACTGCAGATTATAGTGTATCAGAATGGTTCGCTGCTTTACCGACCGTCGTTTTAGTCTACGCGCTGTCGACAGTTGAAAATCTAATTTGATCTATCGATTGGAGTAACTAACTATCGTTACATTCAATGCCGAACGAAGTTTAAGCGCTTGGGCAGTTGCGAATCCCTTAAACTCGGCCGCGTTCTACTGGGTACCTTTCTCTCGACCGGATGTGAGAGTCTGGAACTCGAACGAGACGGTTCGGGCGGCTGCATACCAAGATGCAATTATTGCCCGGCGCAGAATATGCAAGGCAATTTTGGAATATCTTCACGGTTTGAATGTGCGGATACTGTAGTATATAGGATTGTCCCGTTCGGCGGCGCGCGCGGGAGTACCGGTCAGAGTTATTCACTGGTCCCGGAGCCGATTCGATTTCGCGAGTCAGAGAAGTCGGCGTTTGGGCACGAGAGGAATTTCCCTGAAAGTTTTAACTACGCGCGCGTGCTCCGTCGTAGAAAATAGTTTTCGACCTGCAGAACCGCGGCCACCGGCATCCAAGTAATAATGGATAAAATTACTAATTTCACTGCACCCCCCCCCCCCCCCCCCTCCCCAATCGGATAGTTGGGGTGCTGCTGTTCTATATACAGCGGATAGTAAACTGTCTCGGCAGGGTTATTGGAAATCAATTTTACGAGAATATTGAATATATGAGTGGGAAAAAAAATTAATAAATCGTACATCGGCGAAGGTCGGAAGGAGAAACCACTTGGTGCAAGCGTTGGCTACTACCATGAAGTAGGTACTGAACTGGCAAAGTTGGAATTGTGTTTTTTCTTCCATATAAGTACATAGATATACTGTACATAAATGTACTGTACATAGATATACATTATATCGTCAGAGTGCGTTCAAACACGACACACCTTTTTTCGACCATCACTACGGAGGTCAGTTGCCTACTTTATTTTTCCCCTTATAGAAACGATCGACCCCCCTCCCCGGCGGCACCATATTCCCTTTCCTACCGACTTACCCGCACTACGCTTCAGTTTGCATAAAGTGAGCTATCCCCAAGCTTTTAATATACGCAAATGAAGTTACGCTCCGGAACTAATCATATTTGCATGCGGAACAGCAATCTCCTTTGAGCTCGGGGCCTGTACTTATTACTGTGCAGCTTAGTCTCGAGGAAATTTTATGACGAGGCTGACTGTAAACCCGGCCACCGTCATCACCCTCGACGCCCCCACGACTCCACTCGACCTTCATCTCCGCCCCTATTCGCAATCATCTGCGGTCCTAGCTCCGCGGCAGTCGTGTGCCATCTTCATTCACGTACCTATCCATATCAAAGCTGTGAAATATATATCTGTCAGCATTACAAAGTGAATATAGACGACCCGTACCCATCAGGGCAAACAAAATTGACCACGAAGTAACATTTTTTTCATATGCAATTAATCAATAGATCAGTCGAGATTTGGCTGAATTGACAGAGATATTATCTTTTAAAAGACCTGTGAAAGACCTATCTTTTATACAGACTATATACCATTAATTGTAATCTACATATAGTTTATACATCACTTTACTCTAATTATATAATTAAATATACATTAGCGATCTCGTCGAATTCTTCAAATGACTAACTAATCCCCAGAAACTAATTACGAACTAATGACTTTTTGAAAGACTTCATCGAAAAATGAACTTCATCATCTGATGATGTTTTATCGATCTTAATGGCATGATGACTTTCATACTAACATTACTAACACTAACCGAACTAACAATCTTTTTCTCTGATTGCTTTGCAGATGAGCTTTCCTCGAGTGAGAACTCGACCGATAAGCCGTCTCGAAGTCACCGGCACCTCCGCCAAAACCTGATACTAGATATATCCGAACACTGCTGGAGCAAGTTGCGAAGAAATTGGATTGTTTGCCAAGAGCATCGAGTTTCAAGGAAATTCAATAATAAAGATCCCCACCGCGCTATCATGCCAATTGGGAAAAATGCGAAGGACGGGAAATGGATTGAAGCTCGACTTGACAGAGAACACGCCAGGTAGCTCGTCGAGTGCGTCGAGGCTGCCGAATTTGGTTGAGCATGCGGAGATCTGTCATCAGGCAACAACTGCCGTGCGCGGCGAGAATTTAAGCAGCAAATTGCCGAACGTCGTCGAAGGCTCGATGGA
Organism: Buathra laborator; assembly: GCA_934046635.1. Taxonomy (NCBI): domain Eukaryota; kingdom Metazoa; phylum Arthropoda; class Insecta; order Hymenoptera; family Ichneumonidae; genus Buathra; species Buathra laborator. The sequence goes on along the minus strand of OW203895.1, from coordinate 16,328,101 downwards.
CTATGGTAACGAACGAAGGTCCTCCCGTTACATGGAGTACGAACCGAAGACGACCTTCCAAGACGGTCAAACGGTATCCAGCAATTATGGCACCAGTTCTGATGTTGGTTACGGTAATGATGTTAGGCCGGCCTATTCCAGCAGGAGCTTTGACAGAAAGACAGCTGGCACAGCCAACTACGATCGTGATAACCTCGACAGATACGACAATAGTAGAATATATCCGGAGGAGGGTCATCTGAGATACGAGAGAAGAACGGAAAGAAGCTATCAAGAATCGGATCTGGACGCGCCTTACGAAAGAACCGAAGCCACCAAGCTGCGAGGTTACACTCAGGACATTCAAGAGGGTGGCAGAAGGTATTCTCGTGACTTAACGGATTACGAGTACGCAGCTCGTTATGCCGAAGAAACGCTGAAGCTGGAGCCCAAGAAGTCCGATTCGCTGCATCAACATCATGCCAATTCGAAGATATACGAACCGGTTATAACCGGTAAGGGATACGACACTTTGGGCTCGAAGGGATACGAATCCGGAATAAAAACCAGAGATTCTTCCTACGAGCTTGGATCATATTCGAATCAACCAAGCCAGCAGGATGTTGGACGCAAATACGACCCTAAGTATCATGCGGTTGGAAAGATGTACGGTACCCTACCAAGATACGAGTCATCGTCTAGCAAGGCCTACGATCCCAACTACGACACGACCGGCGGTGGTAGATCATTTGATCCAAAATACGATGATTCCAGTTACGATGTCTCCACGGCAGGAATGAAGGCTTCCTCGACTTCGAAGTACGATCTTACGACGTCCAAGAGTTACGAGCGATCGAAGTACGAGCCGGTGTCGAGGTACCAGGAACCACCAACGTCCAAATCTTACGAACAGACACTGAAGATCGGTGAAATGAGCACGACAGGTGGAACGCAGCAGCAGGGATCATCGGCTTATCCGAGAAAGCAGAATCAGGAATCCCGGGATTCCGGCGGTGCCGGTACAACGGAGAAAACTAATGGCTACAGGAAAAACAATTTCGAGGCGTTCGGTGTGTACTCCGATCCGGAGGACGACCATGGCTTTCTGGCGGACAAGAAGGGACCTCAATACACCTACAAAGGGGTCGTGGTTAACGTGAGTGGCGAGTCTAGCGTCGTCGATCAAAAGAGAGCCAAGGAAGCCCGGCAGACCGAAGTGCCGAGAAGTCCCTGGTGCCGACCTACCATTCTGCTCCTTCTTCTTGTACTTCTCGTCGTTATATTCGTGTTCGTCGCTGGAATACTTCTTTACTTTAATTGTAAGTATCACTCGTCACTAATTTACTATTCATCGCGTGTATACAGTGTTTAGCTTCCGATGGCTCCTTTTTTTTAAAGACTTCTGAGTCTTCCGTCTCATTACCTCGCTCTTCATCCGGCTGTGTCACTGGAGGGGCCCTTTCGCGCGGGTGTCCTATGAAAACGCTGACTGTAATTACGACTACGTGGAAACTCATTAAGGACCACTCAACTTGCTGTTAGTAATTTCTTTCGTAAATTTGACGGTGAAGAATTTGTCTTCTTCTGCTTCTTCTACTGCTTCTTCTTCTACTTCTTCTTCTACTTCTTCCTTTGCCTTAAAGGCGCTGTCTTACATTCTCTTGAAGCTTAGAGGGACTGTCGTATTTCATCGGCCAAAGCACGTAGCGACAAAAGTTCATTCAGCGGGGGCAGGGGGTAGTGGGGGTGGCAAAGCGTTCAGCAAGATCGAGACCGATTCTTCGTTAATGAGTCTCAATGCCAATTATTTACTGGTGTGTCCTTTGCGCTCGGCTGTCGGCTATAACTGATAGTACGCTTTAGCCAACAAGGCAACCGAGGTAAAGCCAAGCAAGCCAAGCACCGTAACAACGACGGACAACGGAGGCTGTGGCGGTGACACGTGCCGGCGATACGTTAACCCGGGCGTAACAGTCGCCTCTGCAGTTTTATGTGTCGAATTTGACATGCCGGGCACGTAGAGACTTGCCTCTAGCGAAACTGTTCGGGTAGAATTACAATGTGTTCCCATAAAGAGAAACGGAGAGGGATACCCCCCCGGAAAAGACCGAGACATCGACAGAGACGCGACGAAGACATCGAACGCTTGGTAGGTTAAAGGGCGAGAGAGATGAAGGATATAAAAAGGGTTTAAAAAAAAGAACTGTGACTCTCCAACGGTTCCGTCTCGTTCAGCCACCAAAGATATATCTGGAAGTCAGGGAGTGAGCAAAGATCTCGAAGAAACGAGCCAACTTTTTCCTGCAACGCTGAAACCCTTTCGATTATATAAATTTTCTACCAAATTTAGGAACAAGACTTTCCATACGGGTTGAAAATTTCTAATTTTTCCTTGTGATAGAAACGTCTTATAAATTGGGTTTAACAATTACTTGAAAAATTGAATAATTGGTCGATACAAACCAATTTTTTTTTTTAAAGAGTTGTCTCAACAAACTATTAGTTGTCCTAATGAATTATTTTTTCCGTGCAGGATGCACGATTATTTTCACATCCTCGGTGGATCTGTTTTATATAAACATAGAATTTCTTTTGGAATTGAATGGAAAGAAGTCCCTATAAGGGGACCCCTCCCCTTCTCCCTCTTCTCCTTCCCTTCCCTTCTAAGGGGATCCCTTTAGAGAGACTTTGTTTTTTTTTACTTAGTCCCCTTAGAGGGACAGAATATTTCGAGCCAAAACCCCCCTTGGGGACAGAATATTTCACGCTGAAGCCCCCTTTGGGGACTTAGAATATTTTTGCTTCTTCCTCCGCCACCGGCGACCGCGGCTGCCACCCTCGATTCTTGTATACGGCGCCAGCGATAACGTCGACAGCGGCGAAATATTTTTATATATATGGAGAGATAATCATATGTAATTATGTATTTATATATGTATACGCCATATATATAATTTTCACTTTATTCAGTTTTTCCCTCGAGAATATGCATGTTATCATAAAGTATTAAATACCCAGTACTATGTATAAGTATTACTTCCAAAAATGGAAGAAAAGGTGTGATCAACGGACTGGGTATAGCAGCAAGGATGCGCAATGCCGTTGCCGTAAAGTCATTCGAGATATTTCTGCCGTCTCGCCTACGTTGCGTGAAGCCGTGATATTTACGAAAGTCCCTTTGGCGGTAGCGGCAAACTTCTTCCGTTCCTCAGCTCGTTCTTTCATTCTTTCTCATCCTATCTCTCTGTCTCGGTTTTGCCTCTTTTCCGCGATACTCGCCAAGAATATAAAGCGTCCGATTTTCTTTTGGAATAAACGAATCGCCGCTTCCAAACTTTGATCTATACCCACGTTTCTGCTTACATATTATCCTATTCGAGTTGAGAATAGCACGTTCGCGAGCGGTCGGGGGGCGGGAGGTGAAGATCATCCTCTCTCATCGAGGCAGACGCGGCTGCGGATGATCTCGTGGGCGAGGACGTGTCGTTGAAGGCTATCGCGGTCTTATCTCTCGGCTAACCTACTGAATATATTAATCTACCACTCTGGCTTGATACCGCGAACGTCTGTCTCTCGCGCCCGATCTTCGCAAAGTTTTTCCAACCGTTTCTGCGCGCTTACACTCGCTGATCATAGATCTTGTGTAACAATCTTCGGGAATCCCCGTAATGTACATAATCCCAATCGGCTGATTGAAATAATTAATTTTATCCGTCGAATCTATGGTTAATTCATCAAGAACCCCTGAAGAAAACCGGGGCTAGTCGAAACACGAAGTAAGTCGAAAAAAACGCGGCAAAAAATCACCGAGCGCTCCCAGCGGGTATAGCACTTTGTGAAATTGCTGTTTCGACTAACCCCGGTCTTCTCTAGTAGCAGGAAAAATGCAGTTTGTGGAAGGAAAAATAAATAATAGATCTGAGTTCAGTCCGGACTTTCGGTTTCTCTAATTCAAAACCAGCATTGGTTTTTCTCTCGGCTGCAGTACCCGCGTAGTTTGATGCTTCACTGAATATGAAAGTGAATTGCAGTAAGACGATGAAGGGAAGTAAAACATGGTTCGGTAAGGGGTGTACTTGCTGTACAAGAACGGACGTAGTTAGACGACATAAGAGTTCGAGGGACTGGTGAAGGCATAAACGTGTAGACGACGAATCTAAGATGAAGCAGTAAGTACCTCGGTGGCAAGGCAGCAAGGGGGTTGAGGGTGGCAGGGCGTTTGAGCAGAGGCTGGACGAAAGCGCCGAGTATACGCAGCTTGGATCTCCGGCTCGGCTTTTCCCGACGCGGAAGAGAAAAGGGAAAAAGGAGTTTCAGGGATTTATCGGTGTTAGACTTATTAACTCTCTAGTGAAGTTAACATTAATCTCAGGGGGGCGAACTCCGCCAGGAGAACTCGAGCAATCCCAAACCTCGCTCCCGATCGACAGTACCTTCGCCTGCCTCGCTGCTCCACACTCTCTCTCCCTTTCTCCATTCTCATCGACTGTACTTTCTTCCCTCGTTGCTCTTGCCGTAAGACTCTACCGTCTTTCTTCTATGCTGGAGCTATATGCGCGCATCTCTCTTTTACTCTTTCATCGAACCCTATTCTATCCCACCTCTGCCTTTTACTTCGTGTTTCTCAACCGCTCCTATGATAAAACTATCTCTCGTCTCTTTTTCATGCGCCGCATCGGCGTCCCAACCCCACAGTGTAGACTTCTCCCCCTGTCTTGCGAATGGTTTAATTAACGAGGGATAATTTATTTGGAAAATTTCACTTCGTCTCCAATACGCAAAGTAGCGACGTAAGATAGGAATGCTATTCGCAACCGCCGCGCACCGATTAGTCCACAATCTATAACTCTCTCTCGCGTTTTAACCCCACTTTCGCGTCAATATCTACTTTCACTCTGTATGGACCGACAGCGATTGAAAAAAAAAAAAATTATCATAAATTATTATTATACGGAACACAAAATCGTACGAAAGACCAGGGAAAATCACAGCATGACGAAAATTGGAAATTACAGAACTTGCGACGATTTATGCACTCTAACATCGACTTGCCGCGTGTTGCGAATAACCCCGGTCTCCTCTATCTAGTCTGAGTTTCCTGCAATTTTTTTTAAAAGCGTTGAAAAAAAAAAAACAAAAAAAATGTGTGCATCGCTTTCATGACGGTGCAAGTATACAGGCAGAGCGTTGGCCTGTTCTCGTTATTTACTTTGCATGTTTTCTTTACTATTCACGCATGTGGTATTTTCGAAACATACCACCGCACGGATATGAAGAGACGTAACAGTGCGACTGTAGTTGCCACGCATATACATAGTCGCGACTAAAGATAGGAGTTAGCTCGGTGGGGGGAGAGCACAGTTAGCACCGTTCGCAATTTCCCAGAGCATGGAGGGCCGGGTTGGCACAGCAAACGTTTACCAACGCCAGCGGGCGGACGGGCAACAAATTCCAGAGTTAGCGAACTATAGCGTGCTTTGGAACGGTCGAGAGTGCGAAAGCGAACGAATGAACGAACGAGAGTTCTCGATGGGGTTGGGGTGCGAAAGGAGGGAGAGCGTTAAAGGAAGAAGGAGGGTAGGCGTAGCTGAAAACGAGTTACGTTTCTCGTCCAGGAAAGGTGCGAAGTACCTGCTAGCAATTAAACCGTTACCTGAAGATCCAATTTCGCTCGAGTCTCGGCCGCGGGTTTCCTCGTGCTATCCTCACTTTCTCACCCCTCGTATTTCAAATACCTGGTAGCTTCGTCTTCCTCCCCCTCTCCTCCTCCTACTCTTTTCCCCCTCACACCTCGTTAAAGTTCTTCACCGCGCGCACGAGTTCATTCTCTAACTGATTTTCTAATACTGTCGATACTCCAAAGTCGAAATCGAATTGTAACCGTGTCTATTCGAGATTGTAGCCAAACGTATCCGGATCTAAATAATCTCTTTTCCCAATACTATTTCGAGCAAATGAAGTAAGCTAATGGCATCAAAGATAACAGCCGATTTTTTTATTCTCGTGTATAAGCTTCAAAAAATGAATTTGAATTTGTTTTAAATTGTTTATATGAATTATCGTTCACTTGTTGAATAAATTAGACTTTGGTATATTTAAACTCCTATTTTTTGAGAAGATTTCAACTTTCTTGGGGCCCCGAAAATCTTGGATGAAAAATAGATTTGACAGAGGATATGATACTTATACTAGATTTTCCAACCCGGACAAGCTGCCAAGACGCAAGCGAATGGGTCGGTGCACCTCTTCTGTCTGCTCACAGCTGCGGCAGCATTGCAGGTGCTCCGTGCACTATTCGCTCTTACCATGAGAATGAGGACGAAAAGGAGAATCGTGGAAACGCTCATAAAGGCAGATGCGAACACGTGCCTTACATACTAAATTCTTGTGTGTTGCGCAAACCAGAACTCCGGTTAGGTATAAGTGTATTGTGCCGGGGTTGTTCTGCTCCGATGCCGGGGGTTACGCGAGTTCCTAATTTTGCGTCTGAAACACCCCGCCTGCCTGTCGGCCTGCCACCGCTGCCGACATCGAGCCCCCGTTGGCGCTGAATTTTCCACACCGTCGACCAGCATTGCCGTTTAGGGAGGAGGGTTCAAGAAAATTCCCAGGAAACTTCTCTACCGCCTTCTCCGCATCCCCCCCGTAGATTGTAAATGGTTACGCCAGTCACGCTTGCATTATCACGTGTTTCTGGCCAAAACGATGATAGTCTCATCGTCAACTCAATTGTACCGCGCTGAACAAACTAGCGGACGATACTATAACCCGAGAAAACGAGAATTCGTATATGGAATGTAAATCCTGAACTATATACCAGGCATTTTATATCTCAGGGGGAAACAAAAATCCCCCGAGACTAGTTGATCCGGCTAAATTTTTCCCTGAACAAGACTTTTATCTTTACAGTTATGGTAACCGAGATAAAAGATAATTTAACGAAAACAAAAATAATAAAAGTGCGTAATGGATAAGGAGTGTAGTGAACATATTGCATCAACGAAATATTATTCGTTAGTGAGCGTTGAATTCTTCAGACTGTAATATACGACGAAATTCTCATTAAGAAACTTATGTTAATAACGCCTTAATCGTTACGATCATCGAATTGTAAAACTGAAGTTCATCCATCCCCATTGCCTCCCTTTTGCCCATTGCGAACTTGTGCTACAAATTTCAACTCGCAATAACGCATTGCTTCCAATACACCTTGTTAACGCTTCCCCATCCCCCAAGGACGAGCGTGGGACTTTTGCTTCGAAGTTAACGATTCAAGTTTCCGCGAGTTTCGAATTGCCGGGTGACGAGGGAGACTGCAAGAGGTACTCGTCCTTTTCATGTCTTCGACGACGTGTTTCAACTTCCCATCGCGCCTTCGCGCGCACGTCCACTTGTCTGTAACAAAAGCCAATCGATCCGCCAACATGGCCCCTGTGACCTCTACCGTTTTTTTTTTTTTTTTTTTCATTCGGAATGTTGCGTAGCAAGATTCTCTCTGTGCCACAATTCACAGGACAGCGGGTCGAATATACCATTTGAATTTAACGTAAATTGAACGTAAATCGTGAACCACTTTAAAATTTCATTGTGCTTCAAATTTTTTATTGTCCACCAAAAGCATTTTAAAATTAGTAATGTTGCAGTTTCCACATGGAATCTTGCAATGAAAAAGAAACGAGTTTTCCTGGATTGGAGACCGTTGTGAAAAAGAAGAAAAAAAATTATATTTTCGAATTTACAAATGTTGCAATATCGCGTGAGCAGCGCCGTTTCGCATCGACAATGACAAACCGGAAGGCGCGGAACAAAGAAATTGATGTCGCCAATACGAAATTCAATTTACTTTGCTCCGATACTGGAAAAAGAAATCTCATGGCATTCACGTCACGTTGCTGTGGTCGATTCGGTGTTGACGGACGCAGGCTTCGAGGCACCGGTAGGCACAGCCCGATAAGCCTCTAATGAGAATAAACCCTCCCTTCGCTGGTAAGAACTTCTCTCCCCTTGCCGCAAAATGCTCGCTTCGCTCCGCCAAATATACTTTACTTCCTCAACACCGGGGGCTTTTGCACAGCGCGACGATAAAAAAGAATAACACAGCCCCCCCCCCGCCCCCCTCCCCCGAAGGATTCAATATTCTCGCACGTGCTCGCTGCCCTTCGGCTTTATTCGTTTCACTTGACGCACTCAATATAAATTACTAGAACCTCCGCTATTTCCGAGTTGGTGCACTTAGTTCGTTAGGGATTAGTGGCTTAGCAAGCAAGTATAGCACCGTTGTTGAGGCCGCACCGTCCTGAAAGTCAGTCATCCAGTGATCGTTAGTGAAAGAAGTAACAGTCCGGGCAGACATTCACTCCGGCGGACCTCAATATTGGCCTATAATTCACTAACGTTTACTCGATTAATTTTTAAGATCGCTATGAATAGCGAAACTGAGTTTCGACCTGAAATTCGAGTTGCTTCGGACAGCTGCAACGACCTGGATTTTCACCTGAAATTCTGTTTGATTTAGATGGCAGAACGAAATTCCCCGTCGAAGCTATTCTTCACCATCTTAAATCGAAATTTTAGGAAGAAATTCAGTTCCGCCATCTAAGGTTATTCCTCCACCCAAAGCAACAGATGGAAGCTGAAGGGCGCCCACAACGCCTGTGCAATGCTCGCAAAATAGTAATTGATGAGTGTGACATTTGCAGTATAGTATTTGTTATCAAGAACTCTAACCCTCGCCGACCCGCCCTCTTTGTGTGGAGGCAGAAGTTTTCTCATTTTTCTTTTCCTTGTGAGTAGCACGGTTCGCTAAAAGTTTTTTTTTCCTGGAATATATCGCGCGCGAATCAATCGACGTGGCCGAATGAGCTTTTTGCGCCGGTCTGCTGAATTCATCAACCAGCACCGACGAGCCAGAGGTTAAATAATTAGTTTTTCGAACCGTTTTCATCGTCCTCTACCTCCCCAACAAGTATCTATTAACCTCCGAGTGTTGGCACAATCGATGAAAAAGTTTATAAATTCTGCAGCTGCATGATGTAAAAAAAGGATAAAAGGACACTAAATGGCCATACAATGTCGGGACTAAATAAACTCATATGAATCATTGTATACCCGTGAAATCCATTCGAGATGGACTGATTTGTTTTTAAATTTAGGTTCCGATTAATGATATTTTGCCATTTGGACATTCACGGCCATTAGGTACCTTTTGGTAACTTTGTCGTTTACGCTCGTATATCCTGCCGGTAAAGGCTGTTACTTGCTGGTATAGCGTTGTACGACGGAATTGAGGAACGTACGAGCGAAGGGGTAAGGGCTTGCAGTGACGACACGTGTTTACTATGTGTGTCTAAGAGCGTGGAAGGGGAAGGGGTTCACGTTGTGTGCGTCCATGAAAGGGTATCGACGCGATATCCGCATGTATGAGTTTCCGCAGAGGCGGCCTGCATACATATCGTTGCTTTGGCAGCGCCGAGTGGCTTAAACGGGCTTGGAACAATATGTAGCTTCAGGAATACGTTCACATACATGTACTCCAACACTTCTAGCCCCTGCCTGTCGTATTCGTTGGTCACGTTGAGACGAACCGTATTCGTTCGCGGCGCTTGTTCTGGATATACCAATACCTAAACCTAAAATTATCCAAACTACAACTGGGTAGACATTACTTCCCACTCTACAACGGCATTTGTACAGCAAATCTGTGAATCAATCGAAGCCCAATAAAATAATAAATGTGGAAGATTAATGAAGTCGATAATCGGACTGTGGAAGATGTTTCCGACAGGAAATTGAATTCACTTCAATCAGTTTCGTCTGGAATAAAGATCTTGCGGCATTCAGGTCGCGCTGCTGTCTCCTTGTATCTTTTGTGATGGAGATATAACTTCAGATATGGCGAGACGGTAGTCAAACTTCTGTTGGTGGCAGTTATCGAGTATGACGGAAACAATATGGCACTTGAAGTGCCGATGGGACAAACGAGAATGGAGGAAGAGTAGACGGAAGAGTGATCAACAAAAAAAAATGACGATTAATCGACTTTGTCATTAAAACTACTTCAGCCGGGTTGGTCGCGACCTGTATCGACTGCCCTCTTTCCAGTCATTCACGGACATCACTCTTCGAGAAGTTGATTACGGAAACTTCTAGCGCTCCTGGAGGGTGAACGGTCTCTTATATACGTGACAGGCTTGCACCGGTGCATTATTGGTGTGAGCAAGCGATGGAGACGGTGGCAAGCCGGGGCTACGGCTTTCTCCGTTGCCATCATTCTGAGCTTTTGCACGAGCAACCAAAAGTCCGACGGCATCTGACGCGGCGCTTCAACTCCCCTACTACCCTTCCATTCTCTATCGCAATACCCGCATGAACCACGTCCTACGGTACCCAAAACTTCCAATTATTTTCCACGTCATGCACGCTCACCAGCCTGCCCGCCCGCCTAGGTGCAGGTGAGCGAGTCTCTTCATTAGAGGGAATTCGGCCGAGCGCGTCGTGCGCTCGGGATAATTATTCCAAGTTTCAACCAGGGGGGGGGGGGGGGGGGGGGAGTTGCATTGACTCACTCTGATGTCTTCTTAATCTTCCACGCTGAAATATCCAGCGACGAGCGTTATTAATACGAACGAGTTGCTATACACATAGACCGGTTTCAAAATCCCATTTTGATAGAATGGATGGTGATTAAAAAGATAATTTCATTAGATTTTTACTTTTTTAACTTAAATCTACATTTTTATCAGACTGATCGGCAAACACTGGGATTGTAAATGTTCCGTTGGCGCATGCTGTGACGTTTGATGCATTTAGTCAATATAAAAATTGACAAAAAACGGTTGTGGTGCCATTTTTTGGTACCTTTCTTCAGGTAGTCCTTGAAGTACAGTCGAGTAGAGTGCTATGATTCCAAAAAAATACTTTTAAAAGGTTTCAAAGCGGAACACTAGTACGTTAAGATCTTTGCCTGTTATCATGCAAATTTCATAAGACTATGACAACAAGTGTATGATTAAGAAAAAAATATCTTAGGGCTCTCTAACTCCTGTAAATATCTACGACTAATTGTACTAATCACTAATTATTTGTATATTTCAGACATGTCCTACAAGCCACGTCATCCCGTAGTCGAGGGTAAGTCTTCCAAAAAAAAGCGATTTATATTTTTCTATTGGAGATATAGACCCTTGCGAAATACGAAAATTCATTATTCAAACTACACACCCCTATCTCCCACGAAATACGTAACTCAATTGCATGCAACGCATAGCTGCTCGATTACCCAGACCTGAGTAAACAAGAAGTGTGCACATAGACGAGCAAAAGGATGGCACACGATTCGCTGAACGGGCTAAGCTCGTTGTGCCACTCTCAGCACAGATATATATCACACAAGTATCACACGGAGCCGGAATTCCTTTTCGCGTTAGCGAAAAAGTTTCTCGTCGCGTTTCCCGATCTCGGTGGCGCGATAACCAAGAGTGGGAAGGCAGGGGTGGATCAGATATGGTAGGAAGTAGGAGGTATGTGCGAAAAAGTTTTAAGTCCGGAATGTCATGAAAACAAAGCGCCAAGCCTAGGTACAGCGGCACGTAGGATTAACGGACGAAAATAAGGTGGTAATTAAAGAAAAAAAAAGAGAAGAGAAAACACGAACCTGAGAATGGGTCGCGTGTTCGTACGTATTCAAAACGTGTTCAAAATCCCGATATTTAATCCCTCATGAATACACTTAAACCACAACTGTGTTTTTTGTTTTTTTTTTCGAAACTCCACAGGAACTTATTAAAAATAAGCTTTAAAAGCACAATTAAGGGGATAATATGTTAAATACTCACATGAAAGTAAAGTAGTTTCATAAAATGTATTAAAAGTATATATGATAATATATTCGTCTTTTTTATATAATTAATATATAAAAACGTGGGTAGTGGTGGTAGTGGTGAAGTGGTGTATAAAAGTGATCGAAAATATATGGATATATCATAGATATATTTTGCGATATACATTTTTTCGATGTGCCATATATCATTGGTACACGCGCGCTGTTGTTGTACCTACATATTCATATCGATATATTTTTGTGGAAATTACGACATTAATACATTTTCCATCGTTTTAACAAGCATTTTAATATTTCGTTGCACGAGAGGGTGGTTCCTGAGGGAGAGAGCCGAATTCTAAGATAGTATAAAAATAGGTACAGGCTAAGGGAGGCGTGCGAAAAATGAAAAGGGGTGGGAAATGGGGTAAAAAGAAGAAAAAAAAATTGAGTTAGTACAACACAAGAGCCAAGCGCTCGTCGAACGGAGCTAAGGTCAGTGAACACACACGCTCGTCGAGATTGATTCTGTGTGTATGCGCACACCAGGTTATTTCATCCAGGGTTTTTATTATACGAGCCATGCAGTAGCCCGACTAGGTTGTGCCCCCTTCTCTTTCCTCCGTTCTTCTATCGACGCAACTTTCAAGTTTCCGATAGTGAATTTATTTCCCCGGTCATAAATTTTACATCGAACCAGCAGTAAACTCGATGTACGCTGCTCGGGGGGGGGGGCGCTAAGGGCAGCTGGTGACGAGGGCCAGAAAGGGTCAGCTGGGCATGCTACGACCTGAGAAACTTCGATTTTAAGCTTCGAAAAAAAAATTCACTATTTTAATAGTTCGAGAATTTTGTTGGAAGCACAGTTTAAAAAGGAAGAAAAATAACTTTGGCAACATCGTCCGTTCGATGTGTATCGAGATCCATGAATTCGATGAATCTTGGAGATATTGGGGTAAAATGGACTGCTTAAGGAATTCAAAGGATTTTATCGCCGTATAGGGTGTTTGACCTATTTTCAAGATATAAACTAAATTAACTGAAATTATCTTGCGCATCCGGAAGAACATTAATAAATTTTATTATTATTGAAATCTCATTAAGTTCTTGTGCGCAGAAGAGAAACTGTTTAAGCGATTCTGAAAGTGTTATCGTTTTATAGGAGGTTAGATTATTTTTAAGTCGCGAAATGAATTAACTTACACCGTTCTGCGCATGCGTACAAAATGAAGAAATCTTGCAATTTTTTTAATGAATTTTTTTAAAACTTTTTTTCCCTCAGGTACATTTGGCATTTAGTTATTCCCATACACTCTCACGCGGTGATCCTTTGGATCGGAACTCCAGTGATCCTCCACTTAGTAAGAAATATTCATGCGCCCACATTCGTGGGAATTGGCAAGTTTCCGCTTGACAGTTGGCTAATGCCCGGGGGAAAATATCGTAAAACAGGTTGCGGATATACCCGAAGCACTCCGTACACTTATGCATAGGTGGCGTCAAGTGTTGGACTGCGCTACTATCCGCCCATTGTATTTTCCAAAGCTCGAAACTGTTAGCTCTGCCTCTCGGTATCGTACGATTCGCACTGTCGACTGTCGTGTTTTCATTCGCTAAAAGGCTGCCGTGTACCATTGTTTTATCATTGTGGATAACCACTCGAAGCTTCGAGCCATTCACATGAGAACGTGAGTTGGTGGCTTTGTCTTTTACCGCGTGTCCTTTGTCGCAACAATATAGCGTTAAGCAAGACCTGTGCATGCAAGGATCTCGTCATGCCTCAGTACCGAACGCACTAAATGTATCAACGTTATGGCTGTACAAGCTTTACCAGTTAGGTTTTCGATTGACGCTCGGGTCAAAGCCTCCACGGTGGCAATCGCAAATTTATCGCATAGAACTGTTACGAGAATTTTTCAATCGTGCCTCCTATATGCGGATAGATTGAAAGAGTTGTTTCTATGCTGCGTTCTCGTATTGCGGGGTGCGTGACGATGGATGGTTAGATTTTTTAACTAGTCCGTGCGGTCGAAGCTGCGGATACATCAACTCGCAAAAGGATTAAAGCTGTATGTACATACAACAGGCATATGCATGCCTATGTGTCGATAAAGAAGCGGCCGGTGGCGATCAACGGAATGATTCGTAACAAAAGTTTCCAGTAGCTTTGCAACAATTGCACGAATTCCATGAGGAAAAAGAATGTCCAAATAAATAAATAGTATATTGATAAGGCATCAAACCGATTTATCAAGAGATCCAAAGTAGCCAAGTAGTTTAAAAAGTTAAAAGTCCGCGCGGTGAGTCCGCGCGCGTCGAGCGCTACCGTATCCTTATACGCCAATATCGTGCTCCCTAAACTTTGATATTTTTTTTCTCGGAAACGAGACATCGGATCTAAATTCTGAAGACACTTTCATGATATAAATCGAATACAAGCTTTGAAATGCGCCTGGAATCAGCCCGATCAGTGCGCGAAATGATGAGATATCGCGATATCGTCCGAAAAATCCTCACTTTCATTATAAAAAATATTCTTCAGAGATTTTTTCGGCTGCCAGTTGTTTGTCCGATGTCCCATGATGCCTGCGTGTTGCGTTCGTGCGTCCATGCGTGTGCCGTGCATACACAACGGTATAAGCGGAACGAACGATCAGCTGTTATCAATTTCTAACTGTCAGTTCGTGAATACAGCAACTAGTAATATCACACTGAGTGATCGAAAAGATGGTTAAGTAGAGGTTATTTATAATTTCATTTTTTCGCGAAAATTAGTAAAAAAAAAAAAGGACCCTCTCGTGCGGTTAACAAAATGGGTCGTTCGTCTGATAAAATTGTTCAAATAATCGTGGACGAGAGGTCATTTCAATTGATAAATATTGTGCGTGTGATACAAGAAAAATCGTGTCATGCGGATTCTTAACGTTATCAAGTAATAAAACATTTTTTTTCAAAAAATGTGAAAAAGGTCGCCAAGTAGTTTAAATAGTTTTGTGAAAATAAAAAACTCGTAAAATAATCAAAAATCATATGAGCCAAGTGAAAATAAAAAAAAAAACTTGGCGAGTCCTTAGAATACAAATAAATGTAGTTGCATCGAAAGTAAGGACGAGCAAAGTTTTTTTTTTATTTTCACTTCGCTCATATGATTTTTTATTATTTTACGAGTTTTTTATTTTCACAAAACTATTTAAACTACTTGGCGATCTTTTTTACATTTTTTGAAAAAAAATGTTTTTTTATTTTTTATCAATGAATACGGCAAATATCTCAACAGAAGCGAGTATTTAATGGGATAGGTACTATTTAGACTGTCAGCCTGATCCGTTCAAACACTGCTGAATGATGTTGTACCACGACACGACGGAAGGGATAGAGCTTACAGACCTCGGCGACCGGCTGGGCGTGCGAATTACATAGTGAAGTTATGGATTGTCGGGCCGAGCTTTCGTGCGGCAAAGGAATGGTGGCCAATGGCAGTCGACCAATTGGACCGCTTGAAATTCGTGAGACCGCGGTAGCGGAGGAAAAAATCGAGCAAAAATGTCGCCAAAAATATTCTACGACGCCGGGGGTTGGGAGGGGGAGGGGGCGAGAGCAGTTACTATAAATCGTGGGGAAAACGTCCTCTCGTGTTCTCGACTGGTTTGATCAAGGGTGGGAAGGTGAAACGAGGGAGTAGAAAAAAGTGCACGAGTCGGTAAAGCCGCGCGGGGGATACGCCTTGAGGGGATGACCACAACGTTGCGGAGCTCAACGTCCCGATAAATTACGAAAAAAAGATTCAGCGTGATCGCCATTGGTATTATACCGTAGCGCCACTTGTACGCTCTCACGTGAGAAAATCGCATCTCTTATTTTATATTCCCCTGTGGATGATCCAATGACAATATTTTACTTTATGATAACACCGGAACTATCCGTAACTGGAACTACCCGTAACAGGTCTGTTATTAGGAACGCAAAAAACCATTTTGGAGACAGCGAATACAAAAATTCAATTTTCATTACCTCTGTATGCATTGTAGACTTTTTCCCCCAATTTTCTAAATTATTTTATAGTTTTATGCAGGTCAAGAACAGACGGGTTGTTTCATTTTACATTTTTATTTTGCTTATGACATTACTTTTTTTAATGCGGATCGGATATTTAATTCCTTTTGTTGATTACGAATTTATTTGCTTCCCCATAGAAAAAGCTTTTTTTTGATGAAAAATAAAATAAAAGTTATAAAAATGGTCTACAACATTGAAAAATGTCAAATTCTATCAATGAAACAGCTGAATGAAACAGCTGACAAATGCAGCTGACAAATGCAGCTGACAGCTAAGCTGTGATTTGTCACGTAAATTAATGTAATAATATCCGTTATTTTTATTATTTATCGTTAAACACATGGAGCCATTTTTTATTTTTTTCAAATAATTAGAATTCGTATCGTGTCCAAAATGCAAGTCCTTGCGATTTTTTTCAGACATATTCGAGATTGTATAGAACAATTTGAAAAAGATGAAAATAAGATTAAATTTTGGTTAGTCGGAGATTTGTTCATGCTGTAAGCGTTTCACGCGAATGCTGCATTCAAGATGCGCTAAAAATACTGAACTAACATAGTAGGATCGGCCAGGAAGAGATGAAATGGATTTTTGGTGAAGCGCGATGGGCTCTAGGATTCCCGACGACTCGAGACGCTATCGCAAAGGAAAGAGGGAAGAAGTGAGAACGAACGAAAAATAGGGGTGGGAGGGGGAGGGGGATGAAAGGATGCTAGTGATATGGGGTCACAAGGAGGAACGAGGACCGAGAATATGAAAGGAAAATCGTACCGGAAGTGCAAGGAAGAGGTACGTACGTGTATGCACATACGAAAAGTTGCTTGGGGGCTTTGCCTCTCCTGGACGTCGTTCGTTCTCGGGAAGCAATTTCTCCGTTGAGGCGACACGCACAAGCTTATCGGTACATACCCGTCAATGTTGGTATTGTACCCCTATTGCAGGACGTGGACGCGTATCGAGAAGTTGGGATGGAAAAGGAAGCTACCCCCCCCCCCCCCCCCCCCCCCCCTCCACCTCACGAAATGGCGTAGAGCGATTCCGTCGGGGAACATTCACCGCTGTTCCCGTATAGCAAGGTTCTGACTTTGCATAGACTGTTAACAAATACGTTTGAATCGACGTGTTTTTTTATACACATTTATTCGAATCTTTTTCGTGTCACTTTTTCTAGAGGTTTCATACGGACATAGAGGGAGGATATGAAAATTCCAACTGTTCAAATATCGAGTCACATGTATTTTATTTTGTTCGCAACAATTGTAGGAGCTAATAAAATGATTCTTTTTTGGCTGAAATGTACATGTATTGAGAGTCTTACAAAACAAAATTGACTATATAAGTATATGTAAAGAAAAAAAAACATATGACTGCGGGAAAAGTTAATTTTTTTCCGAGACAGTTGGCGAGATGGACACTCTACGGTGCAAACATCGATTTTGAAATCAGTAAACAAAATGGATAATTTAAGTTATAACAAAGATGAGTCTTTGAGGATCTTACTCTTTTTAATCAATCTTCATTTTTTAATAATAGCGCATTAATTACCAATTCTAAATAATTACCAAACAGCAACTCTTCTCGTGTCATGTATGTTTTTTTGCTTTAATATTTTTCGAAAATTTTCTTTAAAGACTCTCAATATATATATATATCTTTGAGTAAAAAAATACGATTCGATATCCCTCCATATTTTTCGATAAAAAAAATCCCAAGCCACGTATCACGAGAATCCGATGTAATCGAAAGAAAAAAAAATCGATGGAGGTCAGTGCATAATTCTCGTCTTCGGCCGGCGAGCAGCCTGGGAGTTAATAAAAGTGACAGACAAGTATAGATCCAATGAGAAATCAGATATGTCTGGCCGGACTCTTCTTATCGTGATCGCGTGGGAAATATCGAAAAGCCCCCGAAGGTATTGGAACGACGATGAACGTCGACGGTGAACGAGGTGGATGAAATTCAGGTTCTTTGATCTCGTCGGTATCTTTGAAAGGCAAGAAAATTCTCCAAGCAGAGCGAGAATCAATAGTGCGGGTTCGTGTGCTTAAGAAGAGTACAGTAGAAGATGGAAATACGACGAGAAGTAAAATAATACACAGCACTGTAAGAAATCTTCAATAACGTTTCGATGCAAAATTCGCGTCAAAAGTCGAGTCTCGATGTTTCTCGTAGTTTTACCTATGCATTTCCTTGCACCTCATTTCTATCGCGTTGCTTCTTCATTTTTATTTTTTTTTTATTTTTTCGCTTTCATCCAAGTTGCCACACACGAGTGGGTTAAATTAGTGGATTACCGAAAGCATTAAGCTCGTTCAAAGCCAAGGCTAGCGCGGACGAGAAACTAGGGATAGCTCAACGGCAATGGGGAGAACCCGAGTCTCGCCAACCAGAACGATTTAACTCTTGCAGTCGGCCCGGTGTGACTGAGACATGGTTCCCCGGAGACCGCAACGTCCCGAGATTTACGAACTTCGCTCGCGTGTATCACGTGTACCAAGCAGCCCCCGTATATTCCCCTGGGCCTAGAGGAGACCAGCCACTCGGCCAGCGGTAACTACGTTCCAACGCTGAATTTCTAGACTCGCGAAAACCGGAGTCTGTGGTACACGTTTACGTTTATCGTTGAGACTCTGTCGTGGGAAGAACTTAGCTTGGAATAACCGAATAAGTGGCGAAATATCGTTCGAACACTATTCATCGATAGAAGTCAGACACATGGCTGTGTACTTACGAGCGATATGTGTAAAAGTAGCTTAGGGATTGCTTGGGTGTTCGGGATTATAAATTTGACGCAAATCCATCAACCAGTTTATAATTGATGACGTTTTGGATTTTTTTTCAAATATACTATTTGTTGTCTCGTAAGAGCACTCGTCCGGAAATGCGAGGGTTCGATTCCCGCCCCAGCTACTTAAGTGCCGATTTCTTTTCCTGGGACGTAACTCATCTTCCTCGTTATTTATTTTATTAATAGATCCCCGAATCACACATAAGAAACTGCGAAGGGTGGAAAATGATAAGGAAGCAATGTGGGAGGTTCTACTGTACCAATATATATATATTATTTTTTTCCCGAAAATATGAAGAATATAGTCATTGCGTGAATAATGTTATGTCGCTTAAATCGCTCACTAAAAATCGCCAATTTTTCGTTACAATTTCGGCATTTCGTGTCATCGTCTTTTAATTAGTCGCGTATTTCCCAAAATTCTTTGATGACGAATACTCAGTCGAACATTCAAGTTCTCGGATAAAAAACAACTTGAATCAGAAAAAATCGTACAATGACAATAGATGGAAGGAGCTGCAGTTAACAAGGCGTGCGAGAGAAGGGGCTGTGGAGGGTAAATGCACTGCAGAGCGCATCTTTGTTATAAATAGTTAATACCGTCTTTGTACTTCACCGTTGAAAGCTTCCTGGCAATGTCGAAGAACGAATGGAAGTTGTTTGGTTGTTTACACAGTGTACTACAATGTAAATCCTCACCGCGAAGCCCTGAGTTGATAGCGAAAAAGAGAGAAAACTGAACATTTCGAAGCGCATAGCCCATAGTTGTGTACTCAAGAGTTGGTTCGACTGTTGTTACCAAGCAACGTAGCATGAAATCGGAAATCCCGCATAAATATCTTGTTGTTTGGCAAGAGAGATCTGCTCGACAGGAAGAGGCAGTCGGGGGGTATAGAAGATGTGGGAAGGGCGCTTTCGGTGTGGCGTGGTACATCCGTAGAAACCGCTTCCGTGAATGGGAAGCCCCCGCGCGATCTTCCTATAAGAGCCGATAAGCTTGTCGAGTGCGTTTCTGCGGAGCCCATTACCGGTCTCGATGTCGCGGCTTGCACTTCCCCAGCCCCCCTCCCCCCGGACAACAGAGACCACTATGTCTGTCAGTGTGAGAGTACCATCATTTCTCCTTCACCCATGCATCATCCCAGGTGGTAGAGCCCGTTCAACGGGTCTCGCTGATACACGCGAGATCGTAATGCGAATAATATTCGCCCGGACCCGGGGAATCCCCCTATTCAACGATCATCGATAGTACCCCCACGACTACGCACACACGTGCAACCGATTGACCGTTCCGATACTTTACCGTACACTGCGAGGGATACGAGCGCCGTTTCCAATTCGAAGCTCCGCTCTGCCAGCGGCGGCACCAGTAGCGGTGACCGAACGCAGGTAGTGCACATCCTTCGGAAACAAGCGGCGCAAGCACACACAGTTGATGCGGAGAAATCGGGATTTGGATCCGCTTCGCTTTGGAGGTCGGGTGAGGTGAGTACATGTGAGGACGGCTCTGATGCGCTGCTATGTTCGCTCTCCATGCACGCTTGATTGCGACTCAATGCCCAGGATTTCACTCGCTCCCCGATATTACCTCATACACGTACCTGGCTATCTCCCATCGCGCCCTAACCCCATCGCTGCATTTCCCCCTCACAACAATGCCGCATTACGTCCGTTTAATCGATGATAAATCGTTTCGTCATATACTCGCCATACACCCTCTCCCTTCGACCCCCCTACGCGAGCACTCTATATATTCCCCCTACTTCAATCGCTTGATGCATCCTGAACGATTGCCCACTACTCTAGTAGGTACGCCGATGGTAGAACCGCAAGGCTCACCCAAAGCCGATTCAATACGCAAGTATACTACGCATTTCGTCGATTCATAACATCGGACTATAGCGATGTATATGATATATATTGGGATAAAAGGTGCTTTTGTCTATTTATATATTTATTTACAGAAAACAATTTACTTGACGATTTGAGGAGAGGACGTAAATTTTGGGTCAAAAAGTGCGTTTTATTATTATTCTTGTTGGTAAAAAAACCTTATCAAAAATGTCATGCAATTAATTTTTCGTATCGGCATCCTGATCATGGAAAAAATGCCCAGTACCAAGTGTACCACGTGGAAGAAGTTCCATTTCATTTAAATGTCTTTAAAAAAAGAAATTTCTTTAAAAGAGATGATACTTTTCCTACAATGTTCAATATTTGCACCTGAGGATTTCTGTCGATAATCAGAACATTTTTACCAACAACCCTCTCGTCGTTATTAAAGTATACCGATTTTTTTTTTAAATCGTACTTTATGCATTTTGCACGGCCGTTGAAGCCGATTATTTTTTATATTAACTTCACTTTCTCCGGGTCGATAACTCAGTGAACCGTCCTGACGTACCATAATTTACGATCTTTTTTTTTTTTTTTTTTTTTCATTTTGAATTTTCAAATTGCAATGTAGAAGAATTAAGACCACTTTTATGCCAATCAATAAAAACTCCCAGCGGCAAAAAGAGTGTAATAAAGAACTGATATAATAACGAATAAACGTGAAATCAAAATTACTACATTTACAATTTTATTACGGAAATCGAAAAATAAGATTATCTGGCGATTCGTTCCCTGCTCTCTCGATTTTAGGATTGCGCCACTCACATGGAAGAAAAGTATATCGCAAAATATATCTGTAATATATCCAATATATTTTCCACGAAAATATATAACGGATATATTTTAGAATATATTTCTGCAAATATATGTCACCAATTTTATAACAGATAAAATAAAACGCCACGCTCGGCGCGCACGTAATTTTATAACGCGCTGATTAATATATCAATTTTATTTTAAAAAACGCCGAATTTCATATATTTCTAATATATTTTTTGCATATATCTTCGTAAAGTTTCAATGCTTCAAGAACTTTTTGCTGCGCCGTCGTAGCATGAAGCAGTGCGGCACACTTTTGCCTCTTGAGTTTGTCTTCTTTGCCGATCTTGACAAACGAGATGTGTTTTGAAGTAAACGCTCGGTAAACGCTTATAAATTGCATATCCTATGCAGATATAGCTCGGGATTTGGATAAAATAATACAGGTGTTCGGATCGAGAATAGGTTGTACGGGGGTGGAGGGCACAAGTAGTTGTGGACGCGAACAAACACTGACAGAACTGGAAGAGGAGGAGGTGAACTTCGGGTTGTCCGTGTACCTAGCGTTCCAAATAGCTTCCAGCGTTCCAGCCAGGGTTGGGGGGTCGGGAGAACTCCATAAAGACTGATTTACGTGCTGGATTTATGAAGACCGTTCGGTTTTCTAGGCCGTATTTCACTCAGGTTACTTGTTTTTTTTTTTTTTCTCATTCACCTACACGATAGATCCTCGGCTGGTGTATTTTTTTTTTTTAACCCGACTCTTCTGTCCTCGGGACGCTATATATTCTGAAGTTCCGAATACAACTGGGCGAAAAGCGAGCGTAAAACGCGTCAATGTCGCTTCGTTACGGAAGTCGCTTCGTCATCATGAATCTTCCTTCGCTTCGGCGTTCGTGAATCCGGAACTCAAAGTTCTTCATGGATACTTGAGAATAAAGAAAAATAAAGAATGCTAAACGAAATAGACTGTCTGTCCAAGAGGAATCAAGATTATTTATATTTACTGCGGCAGAAAGGAATGATTGTTACGAGAAGATATAAAATGCGGTAAGTAATTTAGTACAGTGTACATTATGGTATACGATATTAGTCCTGTGTCTCTAAATCGTCACTTTCCCTTGCCGAAAAGCAAAAAAAATGTGACACACGCCACTAATATATACCGGTGTAAGTCCGCGCGCGTTTCAGGATTATTTCGGTAACAAGTCAGGCGCTGGATTCCCCATGGGAGCGCGCGCGCGCACGCGAGTGGTTACACTCGGCGCTGGGTCAGCCCCTAAGTGGAACGTATCGGGCTCTAAGTAGTAGTGGAATGCTCAACGGTAAGGTCGGACCGCGACCACAAGCTACCACCACACAGCTCACTCTCTCTCATTCTTACTGCCCTTCGTCCGGTGTTTCTCTATCCTTTCCGTCCCGGCTACCTGCTGGTTTTACTCACTCCCTGTGCCCATAACTTACTTAACGCGAATTGTACTTCAGTGCCCCCTCACCCCGTCTCCCGCTTCCGAAGTATGGGGGGTTAGTCAACAAACGAAGCAAAAAGGTCGAACAAACTCGCGTTGCGCTTAATCTCGGTGAAAACAAACGGATGGTTGGCGTTAACTATAACAAATAACGTTCTGGGACCAGTGGTTCTTAATCTTTAGATCCATGGAGCCCGGGCTTAAGAATCCCCGTGGTCTGGACGAGAACTTAACTTCTTTGTCTTTTTTACAGCTTGACGAGTATTGCAGGGTAATGTTCAGGTGCGAAAGGTTTATATAGACTAAATTCATTTATAAATAAAAAAATGTCAAATGTAACAATAGTAATAATAATCTATTATTAACGATATTTTTTTAGTAAAAGAATAAAATAGTACATTCTGCAACAAGGGTCGACAGTTCGGCCCGAATCCCTCTTCTAAAAAGGACTAACTGGCCCGTCATGCAGCGGGGGAGGGGGCGGGGGACTTGGAATATTTTCTTCATCCTCCCTTGGACAACCCCTCATCCGAACATATTGCAAACAAACAATTTAAGTCCCTCTAGAGGGACTAAGAATATTTTTGGCTGAGAGGCTGCCCAAGGGAATGAAGAAAATATCCACCCCCCTTCCTGGATTCTTGAATACGGCAACGGCGACGGCGGGGGTGAAATCTTTATATAATAGAAAGAGATAAATAATTAAAATAACTTTTTCGCTTGTGTGGTTCTTCAGTCCAAAACTCTTTGTAATTGAGATACATTCAACCAACTGAGAAATGTCGGTCCCAAAATAATCTTCGCTGTATCGCCAGAAATTCTTGTATCATACGTATGAAGCTCATAGTTGCGGTATGATAATTCCCGCCACAATGCACCGCAAGCCACTACTTGAGAGAGTTGGGGGGGGGGGGGGGTGCGCATATCAGGCTCAACGTATCAACATACGTAAGTCGCTGGGCTGTTTCTCTACGAAGTCCAACGGTAAAGGACACGGAGCCATAGAGTAAGAGGGCAGCTGGTACATTACACTGTATAATACAATGTACTTATGGTACGCGGAGCCAACTTGACTTAACACCGAAGCGAGAAGCACCAGGAACGTGCCGCACGTTGTAAATTAATTGCCACTGAGAATGTTAGGGTCGGTGCAAGAAGACATTGAAGTTGCAGGAACGTGGATACGGAATAACGTTTGGCTATTCAGAACCAAAGTGTATACAGATGGTTCTGTAACCATTACCTTTACATCCCAAAGTGCGAATTCTAATCAACAATGAACTACATTCGATTTGGTATGAATTTATTCTGTGCAAGCGAATCTCTCGGTTTTAATAGATGCTAAAAAATAGAATGTATATATATTATATACTAGCAGGTTATTGTGGCTCGCCGGCTTCGCGCAGTCACATTGCGTTTTCAACCATTTTAACGAATGGTTAACGGTTAATCACTACAAATATTCCTAAGCAGGTCTTATTTTCGGGATCCAGAGGCACTGATCTGAGTAATCTAAGTCTGTCGAATGGAGTGTTTCTGTCTGTGGAGTGTTTGAGTCTGTCGAATGGAGTGTTACTGTCTGTCGAGTGTTTGAGTCTGTCGAATGGAGTGTGAATCTAAGGGATTTAGACTAAATGAGTGAGTGTTCGTGAGTGTCTGTGAGTGCGCAGACAGACATATTTTTTCAGGGACTCTCGTTTATATATATATAGAGAAGAGATATCTAAAAATAAAAAAATAAAAAAATAATACAACAGAAAAATGCACATTATTATATTGTCACGTGATAGTTAATATATTAATTATGTAATAATAATAATACAACATTTTTTTTCTGTTATATTATTTATTTTTTATTTATTATATATAATTCATATTTACTGTATACTTAGATCTATAGATATATATATTAATTGACGATGCCGAATTCTCTATGTGAATTATAACACAGTTTATAAATAATTCTATCGACTGCGCTACGAAATTCGGAGTGAAAATAATTGCTCGCAATTGACGGTATCGGTGCTTCCGGTACCTATCGTGAGCCGGTTATGGCAGAAAAAACGAAAAGCAGACCCTCACGGGAAGCGCCGGGCGATCTGTAATGATATTGCGCGGGACGAAAGCCCACGGGGAAAAGAGAAAAGTACACGTTGTACAAAGCTCATGAACTCGTTTCGGTATACGGTGCTGCATAGAGACAGCTACCGTGGTTACAGCTACCGGAGGGTTTCAGGGGGTAGAAGTGCACCCCCAGCGTGCCGAGAAGCGACCCAACGAGAAAGACGGAATGATAAAGGACTAGAGAAAGGGGCGAAGAGGAGGAACGAGAAAGGGGGCGGTGGACGACGAGCGGGAGTTAAACTCCACAAAAAACGAAGATTAACCTTTTGTCTACAGGCCGCCCGGGCCTTCCTTTGTCCAAGTTGAGCACTCTGTGGCGACACCCTGTTTTTGTCCATGAGCTCCAGTACCCAACCAACTTTCTGCCCTTTCCCCCATTCCAAGTTTTCCTCCACTCACTTTCTCACTCTTCACTTTTTACTAATTTACATATACCTGTCTTCGTCCCTCTCGCGAGAGACAACCGTATACCCTCCGCCCCAGTAACTAAAACATGGACACACGGATATGAACGAAACGAAACTCTCGCCTTCCGGTGGGATCTGACTCGCGTATACCGTCCATACAGCCCGCTGGAAAGTTAAATCCTGCCACTCCGTTCGCGTAAAGCTTTTGCTCCCTTCTCCTTTCGTGCACTGGCTTGCGTTTATCCTGACTCGCGCTCCGTGATATCTCTTTCACGTACTCTTTTTCGCGGTACCCGGGACTCTATTTGCAGTGTGAAAAATGAATATAGAAAAAAAAAATGCGTCAATAAAACAGGCATTATTCAATTTTTAAATTTAAATAATTGAGATAATTAGTGACGAGCGAGGAAACATTTTTTTATGCAGGCGTGCAATTGCAAACGGCTAAAAATTTAATTTAAACACGAACCACATGATATATGGACTTTGTGACCTCTCGGCTACGGCAAAAAGTTACGTATAAGCGACATATCATTACACAGACATATCCGCATTAATAAATAAATAAGATAAAAAGAAATTGATATATTATTAAATGAAATAAAGAAAAATAATATATTATATTAATAATTTAATTAGCCCGTGTTAAAAATGTTCACCGAAGCACGTAAAACTGGTTTCTCGTAAACCCGAGGCGAAAAAAACAACGATTTAACGAATCACCAACCGATTGTGAAATATTTATTCGACGATCGTTAAAACATTCCCTAAAATATTTCACCGATCGTTGAATTATTGATATATATACAAAACAGTGACCCAAAGAGAAGCGGATTGTGGATTCCGTCGCGGATGGTGTATGTATGCAAAGCGGACTTTGCCCGATAAACGATATAATTTATCGAGTCAATTATTTTATTCAATTACCCGGTTAATGGATGATTTACGACGTTGTTACGGCGCCTTCATAACCGATCAATGCCGATCGACTGTGTCTCCTCGTTATATGGTTATAATAGTTCCATCGCCTCCACACTCTCCGGACTGATGCAACCGATCTATTTACTATAACATCGGTTGCCAATGCCCAGATTGCTATGTAACAGCTATCGAGCACCCAGTTGATGAACTATAACCGGGCTAATCACCGAAGATACCGGTTTATACAAGGTTTGTAGTATATATTCATGAGAAACACAGTCATATATGGTGGTAGTAGACGTAATGGGCGATTTAGAACTTTATATGTGGCAAAGTGCCTCCGCGTTTCTCGATGAATACCATACATATACAGGCGGGGGAACAGGGAGAGAAAGCCTCGTGTAAGTACCAGCGTTGAGATATTAATCAGCCGTGCGCTCTCGTTTGCGTGTTAATTAATCATCGAGGTGAAAAGACTGATAATCGTGAGGAAAAGGGAGAGAAGGGAGTTGAGGCGGGGAGGGGAGGAGGAAGCAGTGCAGCTCTCGGCGAGGATCATCTTGCGGATAAGATCGAGAAGATTAATTAACGGTGCTTTGCCATATACCGGAGCCTGGCAACGGAGTAGGGAACCCATGAAGCAGTCCTTCTCCGATTAGGATAATTGGAGACATGGCAAGGCACTGAGTTATGGCTTATTTCGGTCTATCCTAACTGCCAAGTCGTGAAATCTGTATAATCGCTTTAGGGAGAATCATTCACAACCCCCTCCCCTCCCCCTCCCCCTCTCCCAAGTTCGCCCTGACTGTATAGAGCTTTTTGAGACGGAGACATTAGAACGGCGTTTAATCCATCAGGCGCGTCAAACCAGACTATGTGCTTTGTACTGTACACTCACGAGACTCCGATATGGACGTAAACTAGAAATTTCAGTAACACCAATTGTCTCACATACCATTCAGCTTTTCGCGATGAGGGATGCGCTGCGAAGCTTTTCTCATCGTTAGCGGGTTTGTGCAGACAATAAAGTACTGACAAAAGGTGTCTCGATGTAGCAACGAAAAAATGGGAGAATGACAAATTGTAATTATTTACCAAATAAGTTTCGGTTTCGAAAGAGTTGGAGCGACTGCTATCAAAAGGGTCGATGGTCCCTTGTAAATGGTGTACGGAAAGATTTCCAATTCGAATCGCACAAGTTTCGACATCCAGAAAAACTTTTTGTTTCGTTTTAAGTACCCGCGGAGCGCCTCCTCCTTAAGCCCGAGTTATATGCGGCAAATGCCCGAGACAAACGACGGCAATTATAGGGGAAGGCACGGGGAGTAAATGACTCTTTCATGGTGGAGATTCGCGTTCGATTTGCGGTAGTCAAATCGTCCAGAACTCTCCGGTCGACGTGTATATATATGCAGACGGCGCGTAACTGCATAGGCCGTTATAACGAACCGAATAGGTATCGGATAACCCTCAACACGTGATTCGTTCGAATACACTCATCCACTCGCTTTACCAACTGTACTATAAAGACCGCTGAATTTTATACGTTTACGTAACATACAAGCGAAGTTGGAAGCCAGAAATTAGTGGTGTTGCACTGGAGCATTTAAAAGATAAAAGAAAACTTTTCCCATTAATAGGCGAGTGTTGGAGTGGCGGGGATGAGGGGTAGGAGTGGAGGCGTGAGCGACTCGCTAGCTCCGCAACACCCCCTCGTTGACTGAAAGCCAACTACCCCAGGCCAGTCGCTATCCGACTCAGATTGCTGTGAGGTCCCTGTAATTATTTTGA
Organism: Buathra laborator; assembly: GCA_934046635.1. Taxonomy (NCBI): domain Eukaryota; kingdom Metazoa; phylum Arthropoda; class Insecta; order Hymenoptera; family Ichneumonidae; genus Buathra; species Buathra laborator. Next base: position 16,300,093 of record OW203895.1, on the reverse strand, counting down.
AAGTTTTTCGAGTGCTCGGTTATTTGCTACCCAAGCGAGAAAATTCGACTATTCTCGCACCCCCCTTACCCCCCACCCTCCCCGCCCCTCTATTCGTACGGATATTCTAGTGCTCTCGTAACATTCCTCAATTATCGCTTTTGCGCTACCGATCTTCAACGATGGAATACAAACTATTAAGGGTGTGAAGTGATTCAATCAAAATCCATGTTGAATTGATTATTATTTGTGCTCAATTGTTGATTTTGTTGTTTATGTCGCGTTTTTGTGTTTGTGCTTTGATTTCTTGTAAATTCAATCATCAAAGCAGAATGTTTGTTTTAGTTTTATGTTTGATTATTGTTAATGTAATTTCGGTGTGATGATTATTAATATTTTTCGAGCCCCACATGAACAGTTTGCTCAGACTTTAATGTTCAAATTAAAAAAAATGCATATTTAATTATACGTTGGTAAATCCATTGGCATTTTTTTTAATTTGTATAAAGCATATACACTCTATATGCATGTTACATATGTATACTCCATCATGTATACAAAAATGATATATAGTGTACACGCATTTATTTTCCCCCGGGAAACCATACATTTTGTTTCCACCGATCGCGGTAAGAGAAAAGCGGCTTCCAATCGATGTTAAACTGGACCGGGTAACGAGTTAAGCACACGCGGTACAGTTCCACGAACGATATTCGATGATTTTCCGTATTTCATTCAGTGTTAAACATCAGAATCGAACTATTGTAGCGGGAAGCACAAGCTGCGTACGTAATAGGAACATTCGCTCGGTCTTTTGGCGCGCGCATTTATAGTATTGGTAATGGGGCATGAACCCCCAGAACCGGATTCCAGCTATTTTTGGCAATTTCGCGCTATTCAACGTCCGCATAATAGGATGCGTTGACGGTCGAGGCTATAGTACGAGCCTTGGTATGGAACGCTCTCGCGTATTCGAAAGATAAATTATGTATTACCACGTTATACTCATGGGTTGAGACACAGTGGTTCGCGGGCAGCGCCCGAGGGTGGGAGGAGAGAGATTGCTAGAAATATGCCCGTAAAATTCGGCGCTGGCGTTCGTTCGCGTATAATTATCGCACTGTTCGCCGTTGCGCTATGGCTCTCGTGCGCATTACCCTACCGGCACGTTTTTAATTAAACGACTTTATAATTATCCGAGAACCGGGACGTGTATAGTAAACGAGCGTGTGTGTTCACTGTCGCGTGTGTTCGTAATTATTTTTAACGTCATGACGAATGAGGGCGGTCTTGATGAGCTGTAGCTGCTATAGAATGCAGCTTACGCGAAAAAATAAAAAATTATACGATTTTAATCATTTTGGTAATTATTTTATTTATTTTTTATTATTATTTTTTTTTTTTAGAGTGCAATGATTCATCTTTAATCAATGATAGTATAACAAGCAGGCAGACTTTTTGGCTGTAGTGTTAAGCTGAAGTAAAAATAAAGGGACCTTTTCTGACACACGCTACCTCGAGGCTTACTGACCCCTTAACGAATCATTCTATTCAAACAACTACGCGAAATCTCATGTAACAACCCTAAGCTTCGTTCCCAAAGAACGGAAATATATTCCGTCCTATGTACACATTGAGCTCCAGTAGTCAGCCGCGCGGCTGAAGTACGAAAATGAAATTCTATTCTCACGGGTTTCGACTTCGAATAAGGAAAACCAAAGTACGGAAGAAGCGAGGAACCTTAAGTGGAATTAGTTTACGACAATGCTGTACTCACCCGTTTCCATGCTGTAGGAAACGTTGATTGCAGCAAAACGGAGTATTTATTCTACGACCCATTTAATGTTTTTTTTTACAATCCACGCGGAAAAGCTATTCATAAACGATTTATAATTTATAGAAATATAAATATTATTATTTTATATTTGAACGTATGTAATAATTCATCAAATAATGTATACAATCTTTATATACTGTATATATAAATTATTTATAATCAATTTATAACTTTTTTCCAATATATAAACCACTAGGGGCTTTTCTTCGACGCTCCCGTTATCGCACGTTAGAAAAATGTATCGTACCTTTAGCTACTGATAAATAGGAACAAAAAAAATAATATATTTTTTTTAACTTGCTTGTTCCGGTATTATAAATCAACGCAACGTTTCTGGCAATTTCTCAACGAGGATACAAGTCCGGCGCAAAACCGCGCGTGGAAAGCGAGAGAAAGCTGTGTGCCTGTGACGCTGCGCCGACCGGAAAATTGTCAAGTAGTAATACTCGGGCTGCGGTCAAACACAGAAAAGACCCCGTGCGCGCTTCGCATTGTTCGTAAGTTAACAAAAGGATGGACCCTGAGCGTTCGAGGAAAAGGGAGAGAAAGAGGGCTCAGGACGATTATTCGGCGTTTACCGGCATCCGGAAAAAGGGGGCAAGAGACACTCGACGAGCGGTCACAGTGAACAAAAAAGAAAAATACAAAGAAAGCAAAGAAGAATGTAGTTGAAATATAGTAGGTAGAATATACGCAAACCTCTGTAGCGCCAAAAAGGAAATAAAGAAGAGAACCTGTAGCCCGCGCATATATACTCAATTCCAATGAAGACAAAAGGCGTCGAGCGAAAAAGAAGTCTCATAGGGAATATAATACTAAGAATGTACAGTGGGCGCAGTTCCCGATGATGGCGAATTTACGAGACCTTCAGAGACAGTCGCTAAAGACAAAGAAAATCATGATTTATGCACCCGAAACCTTTTAAGTAGCCCATTGCATTTATTCACTGTCAATTGAAAATTTAAAAATCTTTTAAATAAAGTTGCTACGAACATTTCCAAAATCGATGGGGGGAAAAAAATTGGAATTTAATAATAATAATAATAATATTTTTTTCCAAAAAAAATGTTTTTCAGTGAATAACGAGAGTGGGCGGTAGAATTCGTTATCACGGAGGGGAATATGAATCCGCAATTCACTTTCGTTATCATCTCGATATATCCGGGGGTCGGTAACGCCGAGAGGGTGAGAGGAATAATTCGAAGACGAAAAAAACAGGGAAAAACAAACAAAAAATATCTTTCTTCGGAGGCTTCCTGTTCGTTCTACGCTCCATATCCCGGAGATGAAGAGCCTCAGGACTCGTAACAATTTTTTATCTAAACGTCTCCCCCTCTCCCCCCACCGCTCGGGATGTAGGAGTGTGGGAGCGAGCTTGCCGGGCGCTGGCTGCGGCTCTGGTGACCGGCAAAAACCGCGAATTATTGCCTCTGGCGAAGCACGTACGTACATTGCCGGCCGTGCGGGTGTCAGTATTCTCCTTGCTTAACCGTGAGAGATCGACGAGGTCTGTGACCCTTTCGCCTCACTCCTAACTTCCGGTCAACTTATTCCTCGACGCTATGTAAGGCTTCCAAGGTCAAACTTTTCAAAAGGCTGCACGGCGAACTTTCGACCAATGAATCACCTTGGTTACCGGTTGTTTTTGATCCGTTTTTAACCAAAGCACGAAACGCCGTGCCAATAGCACTGAACAAACTCTCATAATACCAAACTAACAATACGGCAACTGTGGAGTGAGTGCACATGGGGTCAATTGCAACACCCAGAAAAATGGGAAAATATAAAAAAATGAAAAGGTAAATCATTCATTTTTTGTAAAGAACAAAAACATCGATAATCCACTTATCCTGGTTTAACCTGTGAATAATGTTGCATACATGTAATGCTCATTTTTTTTAGTAAGGGTTGATGATAACACAGCAACGGACGGGGTTGAAAAGAGAACGGGGAAGATTGATTGTCACTGCAAAGGATAAACAGTCGTCGCGCTGTATAACTCGGTATTGACGTATGTGCCTCTGCTGAATCCTCGATGACCTACATCTTCGTCGACTGCTCACCTTTTCTCTTACGTTTATTTATTTTTGTTTTTTACTTTTTCTTTTTTCGTCCTATCTTCCCGCGCTACTTTGAACCCCTCGACCGATAGAAGACCACTCCGAGCTTTCTACTCAAGCTGATTTTCCCTCTGCTCCTTCCTACTCGACGGCCCACTTACGATCTAGTAGCTTGCCTTCCCCGACACTTTACGCCTTCTTTCTTCCGAACGCTGCCAAACGGATTTCGAGATCATAAGATTTGAAAGACTCTCTTTAACCCCCCCGACGATCGGCGCGGGCAAAACGGCAGGAATAGTCCAGTTCTTTGGGATAGCTGATTCCCTTTCTTTTGCCGTACTTTTGCCACTTGTATTCTCTTCAACGAGAAAGAAATTTCTTAAGATTAAATTTCAACGTTTGTGCATAACGATTATGTATTTTTTATCGTAAGCTATCGCGCCTACATGCGAAGAAAAAAATGTTTAAAAAAAAAACGAACTTTCGATATGTAACCCCATAAAAAGGGGCGACCGGGGCTAATCGTCGCAACTGGGACAAGTTGGACCAATGCGGTGAAAGAATCGAAAGTTTAACGTAAAAACTTTCAATCTTTTTGTATAGTTCAGTCCCGACGTTGTCTCGTGTTTCAACAGACCCCAGTCATCTCTACTTGATGGCCACTTACGATCCGCGACCCCCATCTTTCCCGACACTTAACGCCTTCTTTCCTTCGAGCGCTGCTAAACGGATTTCCAGATCATGAGATTTGGAAGACTCTATATAACCCCCGACTATTCGCGCTCGCAAAACGGCAGAGTTAGTTTGATTTTCTGGAATTAGAGAGACTTTAGTTTATTTCGTTTTTGCCTACGATTTCTCCAACGAATAAAATATCTTACTACTTAATTGGAACGTCTGTGAGTAACGAAAATTAATTTTTTGAATCGTATATTGTCAGTATCACGTGCAGAAGAAAAGAATCGTTTTAAAATAGTGAAGATTCGGAATATAATCACCGTAAATAGAACAGAGCGGCGCTTATCGCAACATAGGGAAGTCAAAACCACGCTGAAAAAAATGTGCAATTTTTTGAACAGCGCGGTTCCGTCTTTCTCTATGTTTCAACTACTTCCGGTCTCCTTTAACGCACGCTGCTAGCTTACCCCCGATTTTACATTGAGTTTATTTATTCTCTTAGATGCGATGACAATTCCGAAAAAATGATTGGCTTATTGTTGTGCATTCAACAGGCGAAATAACAATTGAAGCGAAGAAGATAGTCCGTCGGTGCTGCAACGAACCTGAAGATGCGGGTTTTTCGGCCTAACAATCGATTGGAAAACAAGTGGATGATAAACAAACGCCAGAGTAAGGGCGTGAGGGTTGGTCGAAGGATTTATCGTTGGCAAAGAGCCGGGGAGGGGAAACAAATTTCTCGGAACGAAGACGTTGTTCAGGTTGAGAGACGCGAGCCCCGTTCTGCTACCACGTCTGTATAACAAACGGTAGGGGCGCGAGACCGTTTCTCCAACGACGACGCGCTCTGCCGAGCATCCAACGAGGATTTCCAGGAAAAGTCATAGCCACCCCTCGTAGTTTACGGACGGACCACGGAGAGATGCAATGCCATATACCGAACCCGGAGTTGGGTTGCGCAAGAATGTATGCATTCTGTGTAACTGAAAGTAGCTATATACGCGTTAAAAGTGCTCGAGCGTAAGAAGTTCATAAGACTGTAAAGATCCGTCGCGTCCCGTTGCCTATCCCTCCATGGAATTATATTTACCGAAAATATATTTTATCTCAGCACTTAATTATATTGTATACGGCGGGGTAACATATATTCAACACGGCGTAAAATTCGCCATGGATGATATATTTTACATAGAGGGAGACCGGGGCTAGTTGACACATGTACTGAATAACAAAACGAAGAAAATGACACAATATGATTCGTCATAAGTTTCAACTGGCTTTGGTCTCCGTTATGAGTCGAAACTATGATTTATTATCGATGGAATAATTGCTATGGAGGTCCTAAGTTTTTTCTCCTCCATTTTGTTCGTTCGGAGGAACGCGGAAAATGGGGTAAAAATTGTATTCTCTATGAATCCACTAGCCTACCGGCTAGGCGGTCGGTCCAGTCGCGTTCTCCAGTGTAATCAGTGTGACATTGAACGTCAGAGGGACAAAAAAGAACCCGAATTCTACATCGGTGATAAATCGGGCAGTTCAAGTTGGATCTTCAGTTTTTCAACATTGCCATCGGTATACATTGGTAATACTAGTTGAAGGAACTTACATTTCACGAGAGAAAACGACTTGTTGGAAGAGAGGCTGCGGAAAATAGCAGCGTGAACAAGAGTAAGTCTACGGCAAAAGTGTAGAAAATTGAAAAATAGTTGGAAGCCGTTGCCATGGCCACTAAGTAGCTGAGTTAGTCGTACCGACAGGCCCGACTAACCGCCCGTGTCCCTTCTGCGTTTGAACGAGAAAAAAAAGTGTAAAAAAAAATAAAAGTGCAAAAGACGAAGAAAAAGAAGGGGTGAGAGGGGGGGTGAGAAGGGGGATTGACACGGCATACTGCATGGCTTCGCTCGGTTCTTTCTATTTCCTTCTTCCTTGTTCTCGTACTTTCCGACCCGACACGAGACTCTTCAATGGATGGATTTTATTATTTTTTTCGCGTCATTGTTCGAATGGGGATATATAGCTCGACCAAGTGGCGCCGCGGCAGCGGAGAACCTCGTGCCCGACGACGAGGTCAGCAAGCTGACGAGGGATCGGGGAGAACGAAGAGAAACGTAGAGAGCGACGGAATTCCGGGAGCTGGTTGGAAAAAGGCTGCGAAACCTCCGATGAAAAGTATGAAGGGAGGAAAGAAAGAAATGTGAGGTTCGAGTGTCCGGAGATAGGTAGACGTAGGTTCGTATACGTGCCGGTTTTACAAGTATATATCTATACTTTGATATGTGCGAACACTTAGGACCGAGCATTACTTGTACATAACGGGAGATATGTACTATGCAGTAGCGGTTTATATACCGATAGCGTGGACAGAAGTGCTGGGATGTACGAGCGAACATAGATATAGAAAGAATAATGTAGAGATATATGTATACTATATATGGTTCAGTGCAATCCTATGGCACTGGGTAATATAGTTGGGCAACTAGATGAAATATTGAATGTCCCTCACGCCCATTGTTCCCGACGTCGGTCGATGGACTGCTGGATTTCGACGAAGAAAGTTAAGAAGAATGATTCGAAGCATAGCGCGCAAACCAGAATCAGGGAGATAAAAAAATACGTGAGATAACAGATTAAATTCCGAGACTGTGCAATTGCGCATTCAGAAATGAAATGGAACATACAGTCCAAGCTCCGTATTCTTAACTCCTCTTAACTTAACCGCTCCCTTATTTTAACGCGTTACCATGGCAACGACTTCCCTTAACTGTATTTCCTCTGAGTCCGTGTATATGTATTAATACTTGGGACAAAATTAAATTATGTTCAGTTACCTGAGATAAAGTTGTTTCCAAACAATGTAAGCTGTATATATAGAGTATATGTACCATTTACATAAATTTATATACCTTCGAAATTCATTTAAAAAAATTGATTTCTATTTACGATCTATTCGTATGAACTGCACATATCTTATATACATAGATTTTATAAATGTCCAATTATCTATATAAATGATATATAGTCTAAATAAGACTATACCCCTGAGCTTCACCTACAAAAAAGAATAGAGATTGCTGCATTTCCCGGTTATTGAATAACGAGAATAACGTTTCGCCGTAACTGCACACCGGCGCTGTTGTCATCTAGTGATGAAATTATTGTGCTTCAGTCTTCCTCTATTCTTCAACCATCGAGTGTGCGCTCGACGGATTCGGAGACGCGGAGATACGAGAGACGGCGAAAAGATTTCTAGCTGCGCTCCCTATATCTGTACGATCCGAGGGAGAGCCCCACTACGTTGATTGAGCTACTCGAATCTCTCACAATTCGATTACACTGAATCCATCTCTTTCTCTACAGAGATCCCGCAGGAATTTGTGGAAGGCAAGGGATTCACCCTTTGTGAATCCATTCCAACCAAGGAGGTTGATCGCTCTTCCCCTCCTCTCCCCCCGTAGTTCTCGCGAGGATACTGGAGTTTGCAAGCTCGCGAAGAAGGTCGCGCAGCGATATCGATACATACCAATAGGCTGGTGGATCGACGGAGATGTCGTTACTGTGCCATTGGGGAAAGATTGAGCCGACGAATTCAATCGTAATCACGATCGGTTCATTTTCAACGGACAGATTTTTTTTTTTTTTTGCAATTCACAATTTGGCTTCTTCTAATCCATAAACCAAATCAATTTGCCGATCATCGAACGAGTTTTTTTTTTTTTTTTTTTTCAAATATGAATTTGGCAAAAACACAAAGCCGATGTCATTTTTTTTTCATGTTGGTATATTTCCAATATCCATCGTAGATTCAAAATTTCAATCGCGACCATAAATTTTCATCGTATTTATGTATTTTGTTTGCATGCCAAATGGATAAAATACATGAAAAATCTTATTCTCACTGGTTGGGTGTGCAAAACGTAGGGTGAGAAATTGCAAGCACCTCACATTTATATCCCGCTCACTTTCCTCCGACACCATTCAGGCCAAAACCGTTCATAAATTTGTTTCGCCTTCCTTTCACTTTCACTCGCTCTTTCCCCTCTTTTCTTTACCCCTATCATTCGCCGCCGATTCCTACATCCCCCCCCCCAATCTCTTTCCTTTCCAGCCAGACTTCGAGATACGTAACTTTATCGAATCACTTGGCTCGCGTCGGAGTGAAGAATCGTATCGACTTGCGTTATATCGAATCACCAACCCCTTTTGCTACGACGTCACTCTTCCGACGGGGATGTGTAGAGGTTGAGCTTTCCAGACCGCTGAAATTTGTACTACTAACGTGAGCAACGACGGTCATATTCAAACGTTTTCTATAGAACCTCAACAGACACAATACGATCGAAATACAACCGTCTTTCTAGAACGACGAAGAAAGTCGATAGTTGCACGTTCATCGATGGAAAGTTATTCGAATATGAAAAAAAGACACTCGACAAAACGACTTTATTTTGCTTGACAAAAGAGAGTACTCTGATATATCTAACAACTATTTGTCTACCGCTGTGAAAAGTACTATTATTGTATCCATACATGTATATTCTTGTCTATTAACATTTTTATTATTTTAATCTGTTGTAGGTAAGGATCTAAATTTCGCCAGTAATAACGCGGGTGAGTGCTAATTTCTAACAGTTTTGTTTTCTTTCTTGGTGTCGATCTCAGGCGGAGAAGTTTCATGTAGACTATACATAAAGTTGGCCATGTATGATCTTTATATTTTATACATAATGTATGTAGTATAATATGTATATAAAGTATATATTCGCTATATATATATCTATTAGACATAATTCTCTTTAACAATGATATATGCCGAATCCTGTTTATAAGTTGCGTATAGTCTATACACAACATTTCCGCCTGCATGGAGTTGCATGGTGTTTCTTGACACTTGATTTTCTTAATCAACTTCGTACACCGAATAACAGAAAGGACCCATTTACGTAACGGACCAAAACCAATCGGCGTCTAGTCTATATCTCCGTTTTGTCGATTGCGTGCTTGGATTTGTCAGATCCTAGTTACCTTAGTGTATAGAAGCCGCGAAACTCAGTTCACGTGGGTTGCCGTTTCGGAAAAAAGTATATAGATTCGGTGCACCACCTTTGAATGGATGAGAACATTCTCGCAAGGTATTTTCCCTGTATCCGGAACGGTATAGTTTTCTACTTTTTACCCACGAGTCCTCACTCCTCAATAGCGGAGGGCCCCCGACTGGTAGATAAGGGCGGCAAATTGCAGGCAATCCGACTGATTAGGCTCCGCGGACGTAATCCCAAGATACTTCGGTGCGATGCTTGGGGTATGGGGTTAGAACCGCGAAGTCCCTGGTGTAAGTATATCGGCCCGAGGAAAAGGAAACGAGACTGCTGATGGTACGACGACTGCTGAGGGAGACTCGTGGTCGTCGTCGTTGTCGTTGAATGCTCGTGGCTGAAGGAGAACGAGAAAGCGAGAAGGTGGCTATATTGAGGAGGAATGACAGAGCAGGATAAGGATAGAGTAAACCAGTGAATGAGGGTAGGAGAACGCGCTGAGGCGAACGGCATCGAGCTCGACTGTCGAATCTATAGTCGTTTCTATCAAGCTAAGAGATTAGGACTCTGGGATTTCTACGTTCCGAGTACCAGATCTGCTTCCACCTTAAGTACGCTTCGAAGAATTCTATGTATCTTGTATATCTTTTATGCGGGTTTCGGTTTTCTATCTCTGGAAGCACTGCCCAACTGCATTTCGTACGTGGACCGTATTCTACTGCGCCATTACGTATCGTGTTGTGTTACTGATGGGTTCAAATGTATTTATTATCCTTGCACCTGGCAATGGCAATAGTTTTGGCTTTTCTATTCAGTTCCTAAGAACTCTAATAAGACATTGACTGCCTATCTTGCAAGTTACGGCCTGCTGGAGGTCTACTGTATGTCGCTACTATGTGGAGGCACGGCAGGGTTAGGCTAATTGGAATGTGATGTAACAAAAGCCAATCACAATCTGATTATTTGAAAAACCCAATTAGTTGAAGTTGTATTGTTTTAGGGATGTAGCATCTAAATTCTTCACAAAGACGACAAAAGTTGCGAGAGCTGCTAATAAAATGACGTTGTTTGCTACATCCAACGACTCCAGATATTCTATAAAATTATTGACATCTACCGATGTAACAAATTGATCGAGTGCGTCGAAGAGTGTTTGGGGCAGATGATAGAAGATTGGAGTACCTTCGCGTTGAAAATGACCAATAGCGTGCTGGGAGTAAAAACACGGTGTCCCTCGTGCGATGGCTTGTCGATTGACGTACGTAGAGAAGAGTCGATCGTTGGTACGGTAGTTGTGTTTGTCACCGAAGCGAAGCGCATGAAGTGCCGTTGAGTGACGGGGGTTGACGAAGAAATTGACAACTACGGGATTCGAGGATAGGCGCGCGGCTGTTGTTGGATGGATCGACTCTCATCTGGCGCCGCGGATCGGGAAATTCAAAAGCGAGCTGGGTAGGTGAGGTATCTGTGAAGGATCGACAGAATCGATCGAACACGCTATAGTGGGACGATGGCTTGGACTCAACGGTCTACTTGTTCGTGTATACCTAATATGAATTCACCGCTGCTACCCTCACGTATGTTTTGTTTGTATCGTGTATTGTTTTCCAAAATTGCTAATCAATCAATACCAGGTATGGTTACGGAATATTGAATGAATAGAAGTACGACTAGCGATTAAGATCAATAACAATTAATTTAACGAGCCAAGATGGCAAAAATGGCTTCACACAGAACCTTAATAATGACCTACCATAAGAGATTACAAACCCTAACCTCTCTTGAGCTTTTCTGATGGGTCAGGAGACCAGACTCTTCATGATTGAGACACGATAATGGCACTTTATCCACCCTTTCTGCGAGTAAATAAAATATAATGAACTCATCTATAAAGTACGTTTCAACAACAAAAGCATGAGTATGCTTCAAACTTGACAGGGTCTCTTCAAATTTAACAGCGCGTTTGTCGGGAAAAAGTGCTTTTATTTTCCATTAATTATCGATTTAAAGTCAAATTATAATGACGTCCATGAAGTTGGATTGAAAAATTTCTGATCGATCAGTCTGATAGTATCTAATAACACGCTGGCTGGGGTTGACATTTACCATCAGTGTTGATGATCATCAACGCTTGGTAAATCAACAAAAGATTATTCATCGTTCGACTCTTAGTAGTCTACAATGAACCCAGGGCTATGAACCAGGTCTGTACACTACGAGTGTCCCGGTACTACTGTTTAGACGAAGTACATTGGCTCGCGTGATAGCACAAATAATCAAGGCCACTTGAGCTATAGGATCTTGAGGGTAGAGGGTGGTACGAGGATGAGAATGGATAGAGAGGATGACGGTATAGAGAGAGCGGGGAGCCGGCTGAAACGACCCTTCTCGAATTGCATTGCCGGTACTCCGTCATTGAGCGAGTCGTGCGCCTGACGTTTACTGGCGCGCGAAGGTCCGACAGTGCGTGCGCGGCATGTGTGCGCCTATGTGTGTGCATATATACGATCGGAGTGCAGAGCTTTGTCGAGTGACTCGAGTTCTGTCTATTGAGATAGAGTGAGAACAAAACACCAACGTGGTGACTGAGTGAGACAGCAGTGGACAGACTGGAGAGCTTCGATGGCTGAGCCCATAGGCCCTCTAGGCAGTCTGCAGTGGAAGGTATGCCTACATCTATATCTAAACCGCACACTACGTGCCCGCATTTCGCGATTCGGTTCTGTCAAATTTTGAGAACCGATGACGTGATGACGGTGCCTGTCTAACGCAGGACCGCGCATCAGCTCTTGTCCTCGATTCAAAATCGTCATACATCCGTAGCGTTAGGTGCAGTTATGATTACGATTGACTCGAGTAGTTCGGTCTGCATCAGAGTTGAGGGACACGCGTGAGATCAATGACCCTTGGTATCTCCTCCGTGATTAGCTTTAGTAACAATCGTTGACGCTAAATAGTTATCGTGCAAACTATATTACAATCTTGAAAAAACAAAAAAGGATATAATTATGACTTCATTGATGACGTTCATTCGACTGTCAATTAGTATGAATTAGTCATAACGCGGCTAAAGGAAGGGATCGTGAATGGTTTGAGGTGAAGAGACGTCGAAGATTCGATGGGTTACTGCTATCCATTTCGAATCCGACGTTTTAAAGGACGTCGAGTGAGATTGGGAAGGCAGCCGAAGGAAAGCTTATCTACCGTTCCGAAATTAAACACGGTCGCCGGATCATCGAATTGGTCGGTTCAATCTATTGATTCGTTGCTTTTAATTGAATAATCCGCGTGCCACCAACGGTGAAGGATATCTCGAAGGAAACCGTGAGGTAGGCTAGGCGACAGATAGAAACGGCGCTGTCAAAATCAGCTAATTAAATTAACGAATCGGTGGGTTTCACAAACGGCACCATCTACATAATCCTGACGAGATTTCATGCAGGAGATATAGGTATACGCAAATATACATGGAACTTGAACAGCGGGGAGATTGTTATCGAAATAGATACAGTGGCCGCGCGGCCACAGGCTTACAATTCAAGAGCTTCCAGGTTAAGAGGGCCACGGGGCAAGAACAAAAATTGTTCATCAAACCGACAGTTCTGAATCTACGACTTTTTGATAAATAGGACCGCCGTTATTGGTTGAAGGCATTGTTTCACGTACGCAAATATCACCGTGTGTCCAATAATCCGAATCGTATAATGGGAGCATGCATCATAGTATGTGGCAACGTTACTTCGGATTAACGAATAATAGATTTGGATTTTTCGAGACTTCATCTATTCATAGGATTTTGCAATTACATTTATTAGCCTCCGGCAGTTCGATGCGGAATAGGCAAACATTTTGATGAATATATGCATAATGAAAAAATTCCTTTTCAAATAGTTTGGAATAACAGATCACACATCTGCGCATCTGCGTCTAACACATTTCCAATTATTTAACGTCCTCCCTGCTTCATCTGCGCACTTGTCTGTGTCACGTTCTGTGTCACATTAGTGCCTTTTAATTGGAACATTTGAATTCAGAACAAGAATGAAGGCCATGAAAGCGATGAAATTTTGCAGACTAAAATAACCTGCGGTCATGAGCTGCTTGGCTCCATGTCGTGGCGATGTATCTACCGGGATTTCACCTCCCATTTGCATTTTTTTTTTCAAGCCCCCGAAGTGCTTTAACCAACGACGGTCTTACGAAGGCTGCTTGAGTCACACGACCGTCAAGACGAACATTTCGCGCTACCAGGATTGTCCCCCGGGTGCACAAAGAAGGCATCCCAACAGTGCTAGGCGAAAGGACGTCTAGAAATTTAATTTTGGATTGTCCGAGACGAATACTAAGCAGTAGACTATTCGACTCAGACCCAATTTTCTTGCTCGTGAACTAAAGCTGTCTTGCGTTGAGTCGAATAAAGGATGAACCGGAAATTGTCTCCAAGGAGACATTAGAATACGAGAAAAACTTGACGGGAAAAATTGACACCCCAATCAACTCCGTGTTTTGTTTTACATCATTTGTCCAGTCTATTGAAAAATCACCGATTATTTGCTCGGAACATTATTTGAGTGTCTTAGACAACGCCCGGAAGAATACGGAGTTATAAAAAAAAATCGCGTGGTCTGTTATATGAAAGTAATACCAAGTTCTTTTGGTCTTTCACCGTTGGCGTGAACCGGGAACGTCTTCATCGTTGGTTGGCGATTGTCGTCAGAGAACACGCCAGTGTCGTCAGAAAGCCAACAATCCTTAGGGATCTTGAAGGACTCGAAGGAAGCCTTGCTGTCGTTCCGTGCGTTGGTATATCGTCGAATACGTGACCGCGAAGCCAAGTGAAGTTAGGTACACCTACCTTACATCCCGTTGGTCTTACTTGTTTACTTAGTCATGGTTTTTCTTAACCCTGTATGAAGTATCTCTCGAGATTGAAGATTGATCCGAACGGTGTACTTTTGGCTATGGCCCAGTTAGCAGATCATTCAAATTAACATTTATCATTAAAATAATAGACCTCGAAATCACAGGGATGTTTTCTCCCCAAAGACTTTGCTGAGGCGCACACTACAATGGTGACCGATATGCATATCGAGTTAAAGCCGTGTAAACGAATCTCGCTCGCGTTGGGTCATCGATTACGATAGAGAGCGAAAGCGGACGAGAGTAGAGTCAAGAATAAGTCATTTTGCAGTCGCAATCAACGTTCGAAGTGCATGGCTGGTTACCGAGGTCCCAAGGTCTCTGAGCGCAGTCCACCCTGCCTCTGTCTCTCGACTTGGTGCATTAAATTCTCTCTTCTCTATATATTTACTACCCGCTCTCACAGTGCTTTGAAACCACTCAGCGAGAAGTAACCCACTTAACCGGATAATGGAATTTGCCTTTGTACCGCCTGCGAACGGTCCGAAGGTCTGCGCACCGTAAGTACATAGACACAGACCAGAGGTTATATCGTCTTATAGCACTTCGCCCCCGTACGCGGCCGCTTCGTTGAAAATCAATTCGTCTCTGCCTGAGAGTTTGCCAAGGGGGGAAGGCCTTCATTTCTCTTTGCTTGCCATTGCCCATCGGCAAGCCTAGAATCTATCCATACTGTCATGCGTGGCGCTCATTCGTGGAGATTCTTTTGTGCACCGCATTCCCAATATACCCTTCGGGTATTTAATTTTTCAGATTCTACCCCGGTAACAATTACGATTCTAAGAACCCCGTTGATCATGGTAACAATTGCGCAACGATCCTTATGCAGGTCATAGGTAAAGAAAAACGTATGTTTCGTATTAAGAGTTACTCGAGGAAACAATGGATCGACTATACCCATAGTAGGCCGGGGTTACACGAAACGCTCTAAGAAGTTAGCTTGTGTCATACTCATGTTGTAAAACCTACGATTCGTTTTACAATGTTGTATACGCCGTGTCTCAAATAACCCCGGTGACCCCTATTTCATCAAGATATGTATGAGAGACATATGGATCGAGTAATCAAATGGACACAGGTCAAGTGAATTACCGTGGAATGTTCGTTCGGATATAGACACTATATCGAGTGAACCAATAAGGCAACCTCGCACTGAGGGATCTCTGAAGCATACTCAGTCGCCCTATCCGCTAGGGATCTTGACCCCTATCGTATACACAAGGACTTCCGTCGTAGAGCCTAAGAGCAACTTCGAGGTTGCCCTTTGCTAAGAACATTGAACAGGACTATTGAGACATCCCGACATAATTACTGTGCCCATGAGAATCCTCTGATAATGACAGTGAATTAGACAAGTTAACATTCCTGAACGCCAAAGTGCAAAATCCGGAATAAGACCATCCATAGTTCGCTATGTAATTCGTTGCTCATCGTGCGATACTTTTACCTTCATTGGGTCATTCGGTCCTCGTTAATTTTGTGGAAACGGGTTGAGATAACGCCCTCCCCCCTTAAGCGCATCGTCGATGCTCGTTCATTTTATCTTTTCCACCCTCGCGACTGGTTCCTTCATCATCCAAATTGAGTAATAAACGTCCCCAAGGCTGTCGAGGCGGCTTCTCACCGAGCACTTTCAAAGTTAATCGAGGTAGGCTGCGAGGCGCATACGGACCGCTGTGGCCTGCCCGAGGATGCACCTAGAGTGCTACTTTCTCGGTTTATTCGTGCACTTTCTGTGTCACCCTTCTTCCTCTGACAGCATTGCCCTCACTTAAGCCCCTGGCGTTTTTTTTTGTCTGGTTTAAAAAAAAATGTTTTTCGCTCTTACGCTTGTAAAAAAGTTGAATTCCCGGCATCACGCTTTTTCCATCTTTCGCTTCTGTAGCTCATAGTATTGCTTCGCTGAAGCTACGAAAGAGTACTTGATCTTTCGTCGCAGCAATTTGTTTCGGCGCACATATTTCCGCTTATCTCTTGGCTTACTCGCGAAAGGAGACATGGCAAGAGGGTAGCGAGAGAATTTCTGCCTCGTAAACTCGAAATACCGGGCTTCCTCGAATATTTTCCAGGTTCGCGTAGCTCAAGAAAAGGGAGGAGCTGACGGTGGCAGGGCAAGGGCGCGCTTGAGAGACAAGCCTGACGACATTTCAACGTAACCCTAGCTCCGAGAAAGACTACGAACGACCAAGCCAGAAGTGAAATGATAGTCTTAAAAGCGACGAGTAAGCGAGATGGATACGAAGCTTAGTGGCATATTACAAGGCAACCCTCATGGAATGAGATGTTCTCATGAGATCGAAAATTGGAGAAAGAAATTGGGACGAAACACTCCGAAAAAAACGGGATGACACTTTCGATGCTACGACGGAATCCATTTCTCTAAATTCTAAGAAGACCATATATGTATACTGTACGTCCTTTGCTCATATTCCCGTTGGTATATATAGAACCGTTAAATTTTCACCGTAGGAGAGAATTTCGATGGAAGAAACCCGTGAATCTGCAAAGTACGACTCCCCCGAAGTATACTTCCTTTAGCGACTATGACATTCTTTAGAATTATAGTGCATGCTATGATACATAATTGGTTACAGTGAACACTCGTTGCGAATTACCCCGTGTTTCAATTAGCCCAGGTCTCCCATACACAAGTCTCATAGTAAATGCCCGATCGATGCAACAAGTAATGGGAACTGAATATTGGGGAGGTCGGGGTTAGTGACAACACCCACAGTAAACAAAAAAATTAGACAATCAAACCAGCGAGAATGGCTCTCTATAGAATAAGAGTGTATTTTATGGTAAGTAATTGATTAGAGTATCCTTCCCATTGCGTACAATCTTCGATTTTTCGGCAATACGTAATTTCATTCCTCGTCATCGTAATGTTCACCACGCGACTTTATCACACGACATACCGCGTCTACGCAAATCAATATAGAACCGTCGAGAATTTCATCAGAAGTACTCTATCGGGAGATATTTCCCTGAAACAATCAGGGTGGTTTATCGGCGGATAGTTTGCTCGTGATGGTGGACGAGGCTGAAGACAAGGGCGAGTGAGAAATGTTGGTGACCGCGCCGCAGCCGCGTTCCGACACCAGCGCTGACAACCTCATTCAGACCGAGCCCTATCCTACTTACTATCATCGAAATACCTCTGGCGTATCACCGAAGGTTTGCCTTGGCTATACGAAAATTTTCCGCGATGGTAGACTATCGTCCCTGGCAACAGTTTACAGGGACTTTCGTCGGGATTGAACAACGCGGTCCAATGAAGACCATTGGACCACTCGGCACGTCAGCGAGCCAAGCTGGGTTAACCCCACCCCTCCCTACAACGCCCTATAGCGTAGATGAATGCTATGATACTGGCACGATGTAGATATACGACGAACGCCGCGCGAATCCTGGACCTCACTGGAATGTTCATAACATCGGGTCACGGGTTTTGTTGCGGGTTCGTAGCTAAATCTAACTGGTTCCGATTCAGTTGAGAATTAGTTATGTGAACCGAAATACAGCTATGATTATGGTTCATGTAGCTTTCATTCGGGTGGTAGTAGATTCTCAACGATTATACAGATGCTGTTTCCAGATTCCTCTACTTCGGACTCATGATTTCTTTAATCATGTGAGGTGTTTTTCAGATTAGACATTTTGGTTAATAGTATTGTGGTTATCGCAATAAAATTCCATCGCAAGGCCAGTTCTGGGGAAAGCTAATCATAGAAAACCGGGGCAAGTCGCACCACGCGACGAATCTACAAAATTAGAGGGTCATACTGTTAGAAGCCCTCGGCTTTGTATCAGTCCTGACTAGAGCCATGTTTCGTCTAGCCGCGGTCTCCTCTATATTTTATGGGTAATAACGTTACAAATAGCGTTATCATTTTAAAAAAGTACCTAAAGGCCGGTTTTCAATTTTCCATCATTAAATGCCACATTCCGAAATTCGCGATCGAATGAATCAATGTGACGAAAAAAAGGACGGCCTATGAAGCCTGTGAGTTCACCATATTACAGCGTTTAAACGCCGTTGTAACAGTGGTGAAGCTCAATGCGGATGTATCCCATCTCAGTGCGAAATGAAAGCCGAGATGGTAGAGCGAGATGCAGGGGCTTGAAGTTTATTAAGATTAAGGACTTCATTCGTAGTAATTCGGGGTTGGTATATGTATATATGCCAGCAGAAGGCGAGCCACCTCAGCCACCGGCTAGACTGGCATCCGCAAACGCGTGCAAGAAGAACGTCCCTGTAGTGGCTTTGCCATGTTTTACACTCGCGTATAACACCCACCCCAACCTCGTTCATAATTATAACGGCGTGTAGAGAGGCAGAGGGAGGAACACGTTGTGATATTAAGCCCACCGACGGAAGAACAAAGCGCTCAAGCGTATACTTTCACGGAGCTCCGGACGAACTTTTATCGACTACTCGGTCTTTCGGATTTAGCTAATAAGAATAATAATGTAGCAATGCAAATGGCAGTTTATGTGTACTCCGCAATGTTTCAAGCATTGTGTATTCGACAAATTTTTCATTGATTATTCTTAATCGTTCGATTGTATAATTGAATACTGGTATTCAGAATCGTATCCTTCATAGATACCTTGGTGATTCCACTCTGGTTTAACCAGCCCCGATCTTTCTTATATTTGTATCTCAGAATACGGCAGAAGCCCTCAAATTTGCTGACATTTCGTCAATAATCCAGTCGTAGCAGTTTGGGTATCTACCATCCTTCGTTCCCAGTAATTGAATTGACGAATCATTCATGCAATTTTTTTCGTTTTTCGGCTGTAGCTCGCCGATACTTTTGTCTCGGGTCTGCCTCTCGCCCACGTCGCTGACACAAGAAATATTGTGTAAGCTGTTGTCTCGAGCGGAGGGCTTACGTACCATTGCGAAGGGGGATTAACGGCGCAGCTTGAAAATAGTTGGTTGACATGCCATCCCTTTGCAAGTTTAATAACGCATACGGTAACCCAGCGAAAAAGGTCGGTGGGGATCGGGGGATGGAAAAAAGGTTGCAAGTTCGTGTTCTTCGTGATAGGAAAAAAAATTAAGGCCAAAGACTGTAGGCCAACATCGTCGTCGTAGTATCCCTTGTTGAGGTCGGCTAAGGCGCCTCAAGCACTAAAGCTCAGGCAGCGCATGTGAGCTCCACCAAGTCTCATTTTGAAAGCGCGTGTCTCCTCCACCGGTCTTTCGCTTCTCTACCGCGGCACCGCCCCACCTCTCGTTCCACTTCTATCCGGGCCATCTATCCGGGGTTTCCTAGTCTTCTGTCACTCGTTTCTCATGTACACGGTCGTAACTTTTTTATGAGTCTTGGCGATGTAAGGGTGACAAGACGCAACCGGGGTAAGGTGAGAGTTCAAAGTACGTGGCGAGTTGTGTGTGCGGTGTGCCCGCAATGTTACGGAGATGAAAACGCACGGTAGGAACACCATCGTACGATCGCCCGTACGTGTGCAAGGCTCGCTAAAGAGACTAGTCGTAAAGTTTCCATGCGACAGAAACTTTTTAAGATGTACTACTCTGAGGACATTGATGGAGTGGACAAATCGTGCGCGCTACGCGGCAACTCACTCGCATTTCTTGACGTCTTAATTCGGCACTGTATGGCTGTATCACACCGATTCGAGGAAACGCTTTCATTTTTTATATTTTTGCGCATCATTACAAATTACAACAACGATAATTAACTCAATGATAGGGACGGGAATGTTGACGAGCGCAATTGCACTTAGTAATTGGAGAACTCCTGTTGCAATATGTTTTCTATACGTAACTCGCGTGCATGGTGTGTATTAGAATTTAGTACAAGTCCGGACGCATAACTTTCCTTATACCTTTCGCGCACTTAGCCCCCTCCTAGTGTTGCTTGGGTAACACTGCACAGCGCGCTATTATACACAGCTACGGAGCTCCGGTTTCTAACTGGTAGAGTTTCTCGACGCGAGAACGACCCGGGCACTAGTTTCGAATCATTCACAGATAATTATGATCCAAGGCTCTTTGAAGCTCGTTTGGAAGCGCGTTTGCTTATCAGCAGTTGGGGAAAATCGTTTTCCAGCCGAGGAAGGTAGAATTTCTAACTATTCGTGTACACAAGCCAATGATAAGTATGCACGTCGTCGCAAAACTCCAAACCAAAAAGTCGAAACACGAATGCTCATGCCGGAAATAATTTACTGTTTTATTTCAAAAATTATTTTTATAAAATCGATTTGTTTTTTCATATAAAAAAAAATCATTTAAAAGTAATAATAAAAAATAATTACTAAAATAATAATAATTATTACATTATGATTATTTTTTCCGAAAAATCGTTAAAAGAAAAATACATTGTTATTTCAATTGCAAGAATGAATAAAATTACTTCCAAAACACGCGAGGAACTTCGTAGAATCGTTTTCTCAGCGCGGCGAATATAGTTTGGTGGGGCAACTTAAACCAGTTGTGTAATTCGATTAGTCCCCCGCGGCGGCTTAGCCGGCGCGATGTCGACTATTCTTTTTTTTTTTTTTTTCACTTATCGTGTAATTACCGTAGCCTTCGTTTTGATAATTATCGAGCGAACATTGAACCAGAAAAATTAATTAAACGTTATGGTAATGAGTAATATGGTTGTTGAGCGGCGACGCAGCGGGTAAGATAAACTCGGGTGAAGTAAATTAAATTGCAATCTCTATCAAGGCTAATATTCTCATCAAGCATTAAATCGATGCAATTATGTTTATTTTTTTTTTTATACCAACAGGACACCCAAATTACCACCAAATTTATTGTGAAGTTGTAGTGATCTATACATCTTTTCGATGTTTTTTTATACTTAATTGGAAACTATTTAGTACTTGTAAAGGTTACGGTATCCAAGCTAACAACCCACCGAGGATACTACGGGAACTCTCCTGGTGTAAACCACTTTGAACACCACCACGAGTATTGGACTCAACATGCTCGCGCGTGCGTGTTGTATCCCGTATGAATAATGCACTTGGAGTTTCGGTGCGTTATAGCCAGCCGAGAGAGCACGCGTAATGTGCTCTTTATTATGTCAGCGAAAATTTGGTGCGGGCTCTCTTGCTGTCTCCCTCTCTCTCTCTCTCTCTAACTCCTTTATCTCACGTGAATTAAATTTCCTCTCCAAACGACGGATATACCCCAAATGTAATGAGCCGCAAACTATCTCTCCTGGAATATATCCATTTTTCTCCGGTGAAATAACAAATAGGGCGAGAAAAAAAAACTATTTATGTCCGTTGCACTATTATCTATGATGTATGAATAATTTTACGTCACGTGACGGACGCTTATGGAAGCTTTTTTTTCGATGAACGCGAAGATGAAAAGAAGAAAAAGTCAAAGTCTGTAATCGATAATCCTTGAAGAAAATTTATGCGAGAGATAACTTGCATAGAAATAAAGTATGTGTCTGAATAATTAAAAGATACATAGAATATATATTTGAAAAAAAGAGAATATTTAAAAATCAATTTCATATTTTTATATATATTATTTATTAATATACACTGGTTTGCATTATTTTTATATTTAAATGAAATATCTTGCAGAAAAATATCTATATCTCGATATTATGGACGATTCCTTAGACTGTTATACTCTCATCGTGCGAAATTCCAGATTTTCTTACAGCGTTTATTTCTACTTGGCAAGTGTTTCCACTAACTCCTGTCTCCCCTATTCTCGCTAAACTCCCGCACAACTTTGACACATTGAAGAAATTTAGCGGTGCCTCGGGACTCGCCGTTCGTCTCCTTACCTCTCGAACTTGTACCGCAGAGAGCCGAAGGTATTCCTTTTTTCTTTTCGTAAAGGTCGAACTCGTGAATACGCGTGTGTCATGTAGCACCGAAGAACCGGCTAACGGAGAAGAATGGAATTTGCGAACGTACAATACCTATAAGGGTATTTCTTTTAATTAGGAATCTCGCGATTACTCTTCACCTGGACGATAAATATTAATGTTTTTTATTTTTTTAATTTAATTACCCGCTAATTGACTTCAATAAATTAGATGCTAACAGGATACGAAAAAATGTCCGATATTTCAAAATATCCTCTCGCGGACTTAATTCGATATTCCTGAAAACTTGGACGATGAAAATTCGATAATGGACCGCAAATATCCTCGACGGAGGATCCCAAGAATATTTTCTAAATTCATCCCCCTTCTGAAAATAATATAGTTATACGTTCATTATATCAGAGTTAGTCGAAGAATATATTGGGCGAGATGCCGGAGGCGCGCACGGAAGCTCGAAACTATTATCTACAGCTTGGGGAAACGATAATCGATTATCCTCCGTTTCTCGCTTGTCTCGCTTTCTCGCTCTCCCTCGAGCGAGAGGGGCTTGTGGCACGCAGGTGCAGAACTCGAAGTACCGGTGAGTCTACGGCGAGCAGACTCGTGCACCGCCGCAACGTGTTCTTTTTTTCCAACTTTGTTTCAGTATCAGACGCGTATAAATAGTTATGAATTTTTACGTTATCCCGTCGGCAAAATCAGCGCTGCTGGCTGATAGCGAAACGAGTGGAAAAAAGTTACGGGGGTATAAGCCGCGGGGCGTGGGGTCACGAGCCCATGCGTTCATAAACGCCGTCGTTTAGCCATACCGGATTTACGAGAGCAGCAATATCGAGACGGAAACCTATGACGGTGCCGCTCGTTCGATATCGTCTGAACTTATATAGGGATACCGGGGCTAATTGTTACAAGGCGCGAGTCGATACACAGGCCGTAAAAAATATCGGACGTTTCACGCAGTCAGTATGACGGTCTCAGAAAATAATTTTTCCCACATGGAAAAAAAAATATTGAAAATATATAAGTAGCGGGTTATTGTGGCTCGCGCGCTTCGTGTACTCACATGGTGTTTTCAACCATTTTAACGAATGGTTAACGGTTAATCACTACAAATATTTCTGGGCAGATCTTATTTTCGGGATCCAGAGGCACTGATCTGAGTAATCTAAGTCTGTCGGATGGAGTGTTTCTGTCTGTCGAGTGTTTGAGTCTGTCGAATCGAGTGTTACTGTCTGTCGAATGGAGTGTTAGTCTAAGGGACTTAGACTAAATGAGTGAGTGTCCGTGAGCGTCTGTGTGTGTCTGTGAGTGTCTATGAGCGTCGGTGAGAGTGTTTGTGAGTGTCTGTGAGTGCGCAGACAGACATATTTTTTCAGGGACTCTCGTTTATATATAGAGAGATATATTTCCATCTAAAAATGGGATATTGCGGATGTATTTCAGAAAATGTTGCTACAATTACATATGAAATACATATCTCATCAAATGTATGATAATTTAAATGATTAATATACGAAAATACGAAATATATTAAATATATTAAATATTTTTTAATTCTACCGAGTACTATACTTCCGCACTATGAGGCATTTTGTTTTTATTTCTACCGCGTGTATTTCGATTAGCCCCGGTCACCCTTGCAAGTTTCAATCTGGATGGGTACACAGTCATTCCGGTTGCAAATGCGGCTCCTGAACGGTCGACTCTTCTAGCCGGAGTTATCGTATCGCACATATACGCAATATATGCCAATTCGACGTTTATAAACTTCAGTGCTGGTAACGCTTTCCTTATTACCCTTTTCATTTTGCCCGAAGCAAAAACCCGTTCACAGAAGTTCGACCTTAACCCCCATGCTAGCACAGGGTGGATACTACACCATCGCCGATAAATTGTTTCTCATTGAATCGCAAATGGCTTTTGCTGGCCCCCTCATGAATACATTTCGAAACCGCATCCTCGAATTCAATCCACGGTCAGATTCCCGACCGTTTCTTCCTATTTTCATGCGGAGTCAGGAATGCGGAAGAGGTTTCTCTACATTGTTTTTTTTTCTCTTTTGTGAATGCATTTTCGTATGTGCATTGCAAGGACGTGCAAGTGTATGTATTCGCATACAGCGCATTCGCGAATAATCTTGCTGAAACAACTCGTCGGTTTTTGGATCAACGATGAAACGATTAGATTTAACAAAACTGATCCTTTGTACATCCCGATAACCACTTCAAAGTCGTGCGGATAGAGATATGCCACTCGTTATTGCGTAGAGAAGCACGAAGGATCGATGAACAATCCAGGACAGGACAGTCCTCTGGGGATTTGGAAGTCTAATATCGACGTGCGTGTACACGATATTGCGCCAGTAATCTCTGTCCGGTGTTCCCAATCTTCTATCGACGTTTATATCCGCTTGGGGATTTTATATTCATAAGACGATTCATGCGTAAACGTTCAGAACAGAACGAACAAAATGATTAAAAATCAACTACTTGTTAGATACCCCATTAGTGCATTTCACTGCGATCAATTATTCGGTTCGTGGCTAAATCTTGACGTACAGCAAATAAGTAAATCAAGATTTTTGGAAAATACCATTTCGACTTTCTGTTGGTTATGAGAAACTGTTGATAGTTTATTCGAGATTGGAATAATTTTGTTGAGCAGCGATCGTCCGAAGTAGCCACGGAAATGCGTTATGCAACATAAGTACCAAACCTCTGCTAGTGAGGATCTCGTGGTTTTTCAACGAAAAATCACGCGCTTCGCTTGCGGTCGGACGGGATTTCTCGAATCCCCTACTAGTTCCACCCTCCTGCGGTAAATAAATCCGCTCTGAGGTATGTTGAAATGGTTATCGGGAAGACAACGCAGGCAATAATCCTTCGTAATTCCCGGAAAGCAAAGCTTAGGAGTGCAGAGGTATAAGTAAGCATCTCCGTTCGAGTTCGGAGCCGAAGAAGGGAAGGTAACTTAGTCGGCTCTAGGAAAATCGAGTACGCGACTCGCACACTATAATCGGCATCTCGTGGTGTTGATCGAGCTGCCGACAGAGTCCTTGCAAACAAACCCTTAATCCATTACTTGCTGCAATATCAACTCGACTATATATCCATACAAAAAAAAATTGTTGCAGAATAGAAAAACCACCCTATTGGTTACCCCGTTAATCTTTTTTTTTTAGTCCTAATATAAACTTAACCGTACATAGTTGAGGAAGTAAGTGGATTACCCGCCCAGCTAGTGTTTGTGTACGAGATAGGTTCGGCACAGTTATGACTATCGCGACAGAGATGACGAGGAGAGATGAGCACTTTTGAGGATTATTAACTGAAAAGTTTCGAGAGCGAACTAAAGACCCGGCCGAGAGGCTAGCATTGCCTACCGTATTATATGCAACTATTATAGAATGTAGTTGAGAGATGTAGAGAGCTGCTAGGTTCTAGAAGTGGAATCGGAGCAGCTTTCTCCCTGTCGGTCGTTCACCAGAATAATCTCAGATTATCCTCATGGCCGCTATATACGATATACAGTGTACCAGCGAAGGCCATTTCGGATTGTGTACTTTGCGCGCTCTCGCGATGTCAATGTATTTCTCGTCGAATCAAAATCCTTGAGCTTTTCACGTTGCCGCGCAGCTGAAGTACGACGATTATTTTGTTTTATTAACTTCCACTCGCTCTCTCACTGAGATTACGATTTAGGATTTTTTGCAAAAGCCCTGTTTTTGCGAAAAAAAAAAATCGAAGTTTTCATGAGAATGGGTTTGAAATACTCGAAACATCGAAAAGACGCATTTGAAAGCAAATCCAAATTTTTTTTTTCATTTAAACCATAGAACGATGTAAAATGATTTTTTTTTTATCGAAAGGAAAAGCGAGGAAGGTTGCGAGTATAACAAAAATTGGCAAAATATATTTGAAAAAGTCGAATTAAAAGCACCAACCAAAATCGAGTCGAATTCCAGAAAATTTTTTTCTCAGAAACCAAAGGTCGTAATAAAATGTAAGTTTCGTAATAAAAAAAAAAAAAATGATATGTGATTCAATTTTTGAAGCGGCGGTTTTATTCCTAAAACGTCTATAACTCAATAATAGTAAAAAAGCAAAGCACAATAAAAAACGCAATTACGAGACTTGCTATCTTTTCGGGGATACCTAGTATTCGACATTGAATTGGTTCATGAAAAAAAAGGGAAGCTGCGAATCACATTTGCTTGTTCCGCAGCAAGTACCCCTAAAATCGATAGATAGAATATGATTGCCGTTATGGTAGTCCATTCATGCGGGCTATAGATCTGAAAAGTATGAATCCGACTCCGGTACTTCGCAAGGATGGCTCCTCCTATGGACCTCTGCGTTGTTAAATTCTCTCGCATCTCCGTAGCTTCCTCTTCAAATCCCCGATGGCTCGTTCCGCGTCATAACCGACGAATATTCTCGGTCGGCCGACAAACACGGTAAGAAATCCTCTCTCTCTCTCTCTCCCGCATCGTTGTCGTTCGCGTCGCGTCGCGCATACCGCAGTCATCTTTTTTACAACATCCACGAGAAGCGCCGGTCGGACGCTTCCTTCCTTTTCAAGAGCCTTTTCGTACTATCGCTCGTATGTACAGACCCGTAGAAAAACGAGATGGGATTTGCCAGAATATTGGATACACGCGTTTTATACGCTTTTTTTGTGACTGTGATCGTTTCGGAAGTGCAGAGCGACCGAAAGGAATAAGAAAAGCGACAGAGGAGCAAATAAAATGCAAAAGCAAGAGGTTATAAATAGAGAGGGTGACTGTTGACACATGTAGTATGATAAATGTTGAACGGGGAAAAGCAATATGAATGTTAATTCCAATTAAGGTGACGTGAAACCTCAGTCTTCGTCCTGTTCTACTCAAGTCTATTCGGTAAACAAAATTGTAATTTATTTTATCGAATGTTGCTAAGTGGCATTATTTTTTCCTAAAATCTTTTAAATCATTAAAGTAAAGAAAAGAGGGTTAAAAGGGGGTTATCTCTAATTATCTGTAATTAACGCATGAATTCTTGAAGGATTTTCATCGACGAATCCACAATTTCTCGCTGTTTCGTCATCATGACTCAAACTATTTTGTTTTTTTCCCTCTGTCGAATCCCTTCCCCCTCTTCCGTCCCTTCCTTTTTCCCTTCTGCCTCGTCTCTTCTGCCCTAAACGTCGCAAGTTCAAATCTTTGGTACTCGATAGATGATTTGCAAAAACATAGACCTCGTCGAATTTGCCAACTTCTTACGATTCGGTTACGGTTCGTTGAGCGCAGAAATGCCGTCTCGGTTCGCAAGTACGGCGAGCAAAAGGACGAGAAGGAACGGGGAGGATGGCTTGACGAGGTAAATCTTCTGGCCAGAATGATGCTCCATTGGTTTGAAGTCTCGATGGCTTGGATTAGCAATTGAAAGGGGACGATAGTACAGGGGGGTGGTTGGTGCAGCTGCTGAAAAGGGTGCAAATCAAGTGAGGGTTCGATGGCGCCCGAGGCACTTCACCATTGGCTCCGGTCTCTAACCATCTTCCAGTTACACAAAATCAAGATTCGTGTTCGGAATCCCGCTACAAACTGTAGGCTTGTCACGCGTTATCGATGTTTTGTCGAATAGAAATTTTATGTTATTGATAACCGGGGTATATTGATGACAGAGTATGTGCTAAATTTCCTCGATCCCTTTACTCTGAAAACCAACTGAGTTGGTAATATATTGTAACAAATATGTAGCTGACTATTCGTTATGACACACGATATTAATTAGGTTTGACAATAATAGAAGAACGAACGAACGATCGATAGGAGATCGATCGCCATGACAAGAATCTTGACTGGACTTTCAAAGCGAACAGACGTGCGACATTTTGTGATCGGGATAATTAACGTTTCTTATTATTAATATAAATCCGCCTTAAAACTAAACACGCGCGGTATCCATTCGCTCAGTCGTTGCAATATGAATTGCAAAATTTTATAGAATTAAAATGCATATTATAGTAAGTATTTCCTTAGAGAGCAAAACTCACTACGTGGAACTTCCGATTTTTTTTTACACCCTATATATTTCAACTCGCCCCGTTGTCCCTACTTTGCAAACCAGTTAAACATTAAAAAAACAGTTTTTTCAACGAGAGAGGGTAATACGGCACGTTTTGTGATTGTCCCCGTTGAAGGGATGGATGTTGTTGAGTATCGTTAATTAAATGCAGCGCCTCTGGGATATACATTACATCAGAATAGCAATCACTCGCTGCAGTACAGCTATAACATCGAGCAAACTGCGGGTCGTTGCATCCACCTTTCGCACCCCCTGCCACGCGTTTTCATCCACAATCGAAATGAACTTCTATCGTGCATTAAATGCGTGGGAGGCGATCCTACGCGATTCGACAAATTGTCGAATTTGCAGAGATCGCGCGTATAGGGTAGCAACTTTTCATTCGCATTTCGCGGACCTCGGGTATTATTATTTTTATTTTGTTTAACATACCAAACAGTGCAAAGTTAAAATGTTATGGGCGGTGGGAAGTGTGGGGTTGATAATGCGATACAGCTTTGAGTTGTAATAAAATAAAATCAGGCTTGGGAAATGTTGATGTACGAGAAAGCAAAGAAAAAGTTAATAAAAACTTCAGCTCGCCCGAGATCACATAAGTTCGTTGGTGTGTTCGGGTAGGAAAAAAAACCCCCTGAGAAGCACCGTAGCCTCCACCGCTGCTTCCCGTCCCAGTAGTCAATATTTGCGTGCCCCAGGGTTGCTGCAAGGGCTCTTCTCCGTGGCTGGCTTGCGGTGAAGTGAGACAAGAAGGTGCCTGGTGCCATGCCCCGACTGCTTCGTGCCAACCACCACTTCTTGACTCTGAAACGCGATAGAGTCGGGACAGAATGCAGAGTGCAAGGGTGTTGAGGGTCGAAGGCCGCCAACCCGCCCCCCATCAGTGTGTTCTTCTTTACCAAAGCTCGCGAAGTTCCATGTCGCCAACTTCGACCGTTGCAGAGATCGCAAGATGCGATGGCCCGACCCCTTCGCATCCCCCAACCCCTATAAAGACTGGCCGCAGTTAGCTTCATAGACTGATTTTTTTTCGATGACGCGGCGCGAGATAATTATTTCTTGGAGAATCCGCCCGAGAGCACCCTCAATGAGATGCTTGTACGCCTACTCCTTAACATTCTACTCAGTCATACTCCCGTGGGACTTAGCTTGCGACGTAACGCGTAAAAAAATGTTACTCGCTGTTCATGCAAATTACGAACCTTATACATGTTTTAAATTAATAATAATCAAATTATAAGATTATTATTATTATTACTATTATTATTGTTATTATTATATTATTATATCACAGATGGGCTAAAAAAATAAGGGTAGCGATGCGAAATTGCTCGGTTGCTAACCAATAATAGTCTTTGTACTTTTATCGCAGTTCAGACACAACGTGTATGCAAGGCGCACTGCATAATTGCTGGCTAAGCGTTTTACGGAGGATATTTATTGCTGTGGCAAGCATGGATTAATCGGTCAGGAGACGAGAAAACCGTTCGTCTGAGATCGACCGAACCCCAAACGATCCCAAACGAGAGCAATGGTTATTATTACGACGAGACCTTTTGTGCCACTTGAGTATGTTCTCGTAAAGGCGTAAAAGGAACTAATAGCTCGGTCGAGGGTGGTTAAAGGGGAGTGCGCGAGAGAAGTCGCGGTCCTGCGCTCATCATACAGCACAGTAGTAGTGTGTGCGAGTAAAATTGTTGAGTCTCGTGGTGAATTCCTCGGGCTGATGGCTCTTCTAGCGCCATCACCTTCAAGGCAATGACGTACCTCTTATACCCTCCACGGTTATTACTTGTCTTAAGCTGGTACATTAACGGTCTCCGGCTGTGGCGCGCGACATCGGCGGTTGTTGGGACGTTGGGACGTTGGGGTTCTCCGCCCCGTCATTACAGAAATATTAGCGAGGTCGTTTCGTCTCTCTGCAATCACTTCAAACTTCCCCTTCCCCTAACATTTTTTTTTTTCGTTCTCAAGACACATCGTGGAAAATTTTCTTACGGGACGATATTAGAAAATTGTGTTCGGATTTTTCATAAACCGGAAAAACCGTACGGATTTTTCATAAAACCGAAAAACCGTACGGATTTTTCATAAAACCGAAAAACCGTACGGATTTTTCATAATACAGAAAAACCCTACGGATTTTTCATAAAACCGAAAAACCGTACGGATTTTTCATAAAACCGAAAAACCGGACGGATTTTTCACAAAACAGAAAAACCGTACGGATTTTTTAGGTTCATTGACACGCTCGACATAATCGCCCATAGGAACGAACTTGTGAATCGGCAATCGTCATGTTTAAATAAGGTTTAGAAAAGTATTTTCTTGACGGTGTTTCACTTATTTTGCGAAGACTCTGTGTCAATTAATCGCGATAGATTCCTATTTTTTTCTTTTTTCTCATTGACGAACACGAGAAACGCCGGGATGCTATAGACCGTCTTCTTGGCCTTATTCTTGAAGTAACACTCTTTCGTTCGCTTATTTTCTCCGCAATCTTTCGGAGACGCTTTCGCGAAAGCTCAAGCAGACCGGAGCTTCCGACGCGCGACGGGTTCGTGTATAGCAAAGCCAGGTTGAAAAATAAATGAGATTCAAAAGATGGAAAAGCTCTGCCGAGTGCGCGACTTCGTCCCGTTCATCCCGGAATAAATCCTCGCGGCGTATGCTACCTCGCGTTTCTCCCCGTGGGGTTTTTCCCAAGTTTTCGCACAGGAGGCATGAATTCAAGCGTTGGTGTGCGTGTGTGTAGGTGTGCGTTTCGTGAGCGCATGACCACACGTATTCGCGCCGTGAACATCATCGTATACCCAAAAGCCAAGCCACATTTGTCTCAGACGTCCGAGAAAACGATCAGCGACATTAATTTCGTTACTTCATAGGAAATTCGCTCGTAAATTCGGCAAGAAATCTGTTTCCGTGAAAATCTATAATAATATATTTTTTTTTTTCTTCAAAGTTGATTTTTGCATCAGAATATCCTTGAGAGTTCACAGGGATCATTATTATTAACTGCTATCGTTCTGCTTAATATAAAAAAAAATAAGGGGTGGGTATTACCCGGATCGCTCGGGTGCTTCTGCCCTTTCGATTCCCAGTCGCCAATATGTCATCACTCGATGCATCTTGTCGTCTGCCTCAGTACACCCACCGCGTTTTCTATTCGCCTTACTTCACACCCCATTTACGACCGGAGGGCGTTTAAGCCATTCACCCCGTTGGATTACTTCCAATTTTATTCGTTTTGTTTTGTCGTGTCAGCTTATTTCGTTCAACGCATATAATATTCGAATGAATAACCATTTCACACGGCTTGAAAACGTAGCTTTTGTACGCTATAATCAATATTAAAAAAAAAGAATAATAGAAAGAATAAAATCCTTCGGGTACTGAATAAAGTGTGCCTAATTACAGTTTAAAGTACGCAGCGATAGCGCAAGCCTGATGAATAAGCAATTTTGATTGTGGCGCGGCGCAACGAGATGGGAGAAGAATTATAAAAGGAAACAAAAAAAAAAAAAAAGGAAAAGGAAAAGATAAAGGCGTCTGCGGAGTGGGGTTCGCGGTGCTCACGTTAAATTAGAGAAATTCACCGTAGTAATATCGCGCCGTATTATAGCATAGACTGGGGTATGCTATGCAAGCGAACCTGTGGCGCCTGTGGCGACGTGCTGAACAGGGCTCCGTGCGTACTCTCAGTCGGCCGCGCGAACCACGGCTGGTAGTAGTACATTCAACGCTCCTCGCGGGTTGCTCGGACACAATAGGCCTCCGTGCATAATAATGGAGTACCTGGGTTTAGGTTTGGGGGAATGGGTGGAATGGGAGGTGGAGATGAGGGGATAGATGCATACTGGGCAATGCCAGGGCGAGAGCCGCACCGAGAGCGAAGGCGAATGAGACGGTTAATTACCCCGGCAAATTAAGTGGAAACGGTCTGATTAGTGGTTCCTGTCTGCTCGCTGATGCTATTCTCTCGCTTAGAATCGAGTGATGCAATAGAGAGGACAACGTTCAAATACTATATCCTATCCCATCCCAACGACGGCGTGACATTGTTCGTGAGTGCGATAGGCAAAGATCCTCACCATCCTACCGTTCAGTTCATTGCCAAATTATTCTACGCCGGCTTGGCGCTATCTTTTGAGTCAACAGTCATGCGCTTGTCTGGCGAAAAGTACTCCGAGTCTTAGTTATATATACATACATCTTGCGTTTATGATCAATGGATAGATAAAACCGAAATTTGGATGCCCTTTTTTCATTGTATGTACATAATATACATATATATAAAATAAATAAAATCATTATTATTATTTATTTTAATATATACACGGAGAGAAGGATCTGATAAACATTATCATGGCGTCTGGAAAAAATTACTATAGTGCCTTGTAACACGACGCTATAACGCCACCTATGGCAGAAAGTACGAAACTTATAAGAATTTTTCCTATAACTATGAGGAGTTTTGTCAGAACTGAATAATCATGTAATCGTAATAATCATGTAGTTCGATATATATTTAGTCGCATATGTTTACTCAAATTTATTCTCAAATATATCCGTAATACATAATCCTTTGGGGACAATATAGGGATATTCGGATAGATGTATTTTGCTATATACTGCTTTTCTATGTATATAGTTATGATGAATATTAAGTATTTACTAAAGGTAAAAAAAAGGCACACTATCAACTGCCCTCACATCAATGTGAGGTTTGGCAGAATACCCGTGTAAAAAGAGAAGAAGTTGCCGGATAACAATGCGCGGCTGAACAAGCGAGTACACGAAGTAAAGTCGATTCACGGTCGAGCATAGGCCCTGACGCACGCGAAATTAAATGGTAATGGGTGGCCGGGGCGGGGGTGTCTGCCAGACGAATGCGGTAAAACTCATTGCCGGCATTGAGATGTGAACAAAAAATAAAAACGATGGAAACGAAGGTGAAAGAACGATGAAAGTCAGAAGAAAGGAAGCCACTGGTGGTAAAGTGGAACACCTCATCGGGAAGATCGTTTGTAGCCTCTACGCGCGAAGATAAAATGAAAAAAGATTGGCTTTTATGCAAGCAGAGAGGTACCTACGAAGAAAGGGAGAGGCGGGAAGGAGGGGAAGTGAAGTCGAGGATGGGCAAAGATGCGAGTACGAATAAAGTAAAGAACGTAAACGAGAAGGGAGGTAGTGGCAGACTCTCGCGGAGAATATAAAAAAAAATGAGAGACGTGAGACTTGGGATCGGTTGAGACGGCGAGAAAAAAAAAAGGCGAAAACAATTCTCAGCGTTTATCGGCAGGTAGGTACTTTCTTTGGGGATATAAGAAACGGCGAGACCGCAACCGACGTCGAGCACGGTTTTCATCTCTCCCAGAAAACGACGATTTTTCCGACCCCATCGTTTTCTTCTTTTTGTTTTTTATTTCGTTTCTCAACGCGCCCCACATCGCTGAACAACCGACCAGTCGTCAAAGAATTCTTTGCTGCCTAATCAAACTTGGCAATAAAAAAAAAAAAAAAAAAGAAGTTCAATATTATTTGTAAAGACTCGCAATACTCTGAGAGCGCTATATCGGACACTGTACCTTGCCACAATATTTTATAAGACCATTTACGAATGTTCGCGGGAAATAAAAGCCAAAAACAAAATTCATTTTCTGAAAGCTAAAAAAAAAAATATTACACGCTTCGTGAAGAATCGAAATTATCGAAATACTAATATACAATAATTATAATATAAAATATATATGTTATTATTATTTGATAATAAAGGTAATTAATATTTTTATATTATTAATATTCAAAGCGGAATTTCGTCTTATTAGAGTGAAAAAAATCTATGAATGATAAAATATCATAAAATAACAAATAAGATGTGGGAAATAATTTTTACTATATTCTTTCTATTATCGGTTATTGTCGATATCGGTTATCGCTTTATAAATCGTACGCACATGTAAATCTTAGTACGTCCAGAATGTAATAATCTCCATACTATGAAAACCAATGCTATAAATTATTCTTATCATTATCACTATATCTCAAGTTAATATCGGGTCGAGAGAAGCTCCAGAAAGATTGTCATAAATTTACCAAATGTGAACACGGATCCGATCCCCTTAATTGTTCATTGGCGTCAATTATGCTCGTCAAAAGTTTTCAATATTGGTTTGCTTTCTCTCTGAAAATTGCGATAAAGTACGACGGCAATATAGAGTGTAGACGAGAGAAAGGTTGAGAGAAACTCGACGCATCCAACGGGAGAACGAAGTAGGAAAAGGAAGAAAGCGGATGAAGACAAAGGGGTGACGAGGGACGAGGGAGGAGCAACGATGCTACAGACGGGGGGTCAGGGGACGGGGGATGTCAGAAAGGAGATGAGGACGAGTACGGCAACGACGACGATACTCGAGGGCCGTCACGGGCGGGGGTCGAGAGGGGTAAAGCTCCGCGCACCCCAGCTTCGCTGAAAGCTTGCCATAGCTTCAGCGGCAGGCAGAAGAAGCATCAAACCTATGGCAAAGCTGTTGGCAGACTCGACACGGCACGCCTCGTCCCCACCCCCCCTTCTCCCGGCGGGCCTTTCGCCTCCGCGACTCGAAATCGATCGTTGCCTTTCGAGTTACGTCTCGAGCGGCATCCGGTGTACACAGTCTATTTCGCGCTTTGTTTGCTTCCCGGCTTCCGTGAAGCTTTCCGGCGTGCGCGCTTATTTCCCGAGCGGAGATCGAGACTGAGATACAGGCGCCCCAGCGACAGGGGCGATGCGCACACGTACAACAAATAGATACATCCGTAGATTCCATAGACATAGGTAGATGTACTACTGGCATACTTTACTCTAGCCGGAAATTAAAACGCAGATATAGCACGGCACAGCAAAGTTGACAACAAATAATCCGAGAATTAAAAAAATCTTAAATTGGGTCAGACTATCCCTTTCGGTTTGTTACGTTCGATGAATTTTTAATTTTTTTTTTTTTCGTGACTTTGCTTATGCAAAAAAAAATTATCAGAATGAGCGTCGATTTTTTAAGGGAGATCATGCGATCCCATTCGCGTTGAGGCGCTGATCCCACACGTTTGTGTACTCGCATTGGTTTTTCCAATCTCGTGACAAAATGTCCCCTACTGGCATAGAGGCACTTGTTGGCGGGACTTCGATCTTCAAACCCCCAAAAAATGTCCCTTCAGGATATTTTTTTAAATGTCCCTTCAGGATATTTTTTTAAGGCACTCACAAGGGTATACGTCGCGCTGCGCACTCCGTTTTGAATTTGTTTACACGTTACGCTACGCGCTCCATGTTAGGCATTTTGAAATGGAATTGTAAAACAAGGAAAATTTGGTTTAAGGACGTTGGAGCGCTTGGTGTTCATTTCACCTGAATTCGACGAAATAGAGAGGGAATTGCAAAAACTTCTCGATAGTAAAAAAATCTGAAAAAATGCATGCATATTAAAGGTACTGAAAAGATTAATTTTGCATAATAACAATTGCAAAATGTTATTAACAAATTAAGGGGAAAAAAAAGTTGTCAAACAAATTTACGGTAACTCAACTTTTTTTTTTTTGAAAATGATTCGTTCATTTTTCTGAACACGTATGAATTTTTTCAAATTTTTGTCTTTGGTTTGAATTTTTTCTTTTTCTGCACATTTTTTCCATAAAAAAAAAATACCCTCTCCATTTCGTCGAATTTAGGCGAAATGAACACCACGCGCTCCAACTACCTTAACTGCGTTTATTTTCTTATTCAAGTTTTTCGTAAAGATAAAACGATACAATACTCGTAAATTCATATGATACTGAGTAGGTGAGATGCTATTCTAGTATATTTACTTCTTAGTGGTGCACAGCATGAATGGAAACGGAATAGACATTAGTATTTCTGCAAGAATAATCCTGCAAAGGAGAGTATATCGGTTCGCTCGATCCGAAGTTACAACGGCGTACGTACGTTCGACATGAAAAATGCAGGGAAAAGGGAATTTCTATTCAACCGTAAACTAAAAAAATATTTGCAGACATCGAAGTCACTTTGAATTGACTACGCATGATGTTGGAGGTCCACAGAAAAAAACTGAAAATTTGTTTTTTGGTTCATGCCCTGCGGGGTTTCCCTACCGATAGCCATCCGGAGAGGTAGAAAAAAGTGTTGTTTTTTCAAAAAATAAAACAACTTTATTTTCAACGAAATTGATAAAACGATTTAATTGCTTCTGCACCTTGTTTCATTCGGACTTGGAGATTTTTTATTATATCGTCGATACAAACAAATAGAACCAAAACTATGCGATTTTTTCACCGATATTTCACCGAAATCGTCGAATCACCTTTCCCGTCTTCTTGAACCGAGATAACTCGAAATATGGGTAGTTAACGAGCAAAAATGGGTATCTGCAACTCGTCGATTGCACTTGGACGCGAAAAGCCTCGAGGTATCGAACATCGCTTGTGGCGAAACAAGAGCTCTAAAGATTCTCGTTTTCCAGCCGCATCAATTAGTACTTTGGAACCGTTTTTTTTTTTATTTTTTAATATGGGTTCTCGAAAACGAACTCAAGGGTGATCCTTCTTCATAGTGGCCTCGAATCCTCCCCCCCGCACACGACCCCTTTGAATTTTACCGAAAATAACTAAACGCGCTGTGAATGGAGGGCGGGACGAGATAGAGGATGGTGAATGAACGTATTCCAGCATACCCACTAGCGATCGACGCACAGTCGCGCGTTGAATTTTAACGTTCGGATAATCGAAGTGCCTGTTTCCGACGGCGGCGGTAGAGCCACGGCAAACGTGCTCGTGCCCCGAGGACTACGCCGATATATATACTCCCCTTCTCTTACTTTCTGTACTGTACTCTATACTGCCTCGGATTTATCCGTTCCCAGCCGTTATTTCACCCCTCTGTTCTACTGCTTCTGCTTCTGCTGCTGCTGCTGCTCGAAGCGCGTGGGATTAAATAGTGGGAGGCGTATTTCTCGTCGTTTATATTGCTGTACAGTATAGCAATATAACCTCAATGCGCGTATGCTATACCGCAAGGCCCGAGACGTGCTCAATTTAATGAAAATGCTAGAGGTACGTTTCGGGTTTTGAATACGAAAACCTTTCGCGAAAAACTTCTATAGATATAGTATTTTCTATTTCGTCTTTCCGTCGTTTGACTTTCTCCAATTTGCCTACTTATTTCGAGGGTGGACTCCGAAAAGAAGAATTTAAGGGCTAAGAACCCCTTTAAGGACAGGTAACTAAGTATACGAACGAAAAAATGGGTAGGAATCCAGATTTTTTTCTTCGAAAACTTATTTTAAGGGAGCATTTGAATTTTTTATACGGAAGTATGAAAAGATTTTTGTTATGAAAATTGGTTGACTGGAAGCGCCGTTATTGTGTCCGTAGTAAGATGATTTTCTTAGAATGTTTTGTTACAGTCGTCAAGATTCTGGACAGCTGGATGATCGCAAATAAAAAATCAAAATCATTCTTAAAATATAGCGTTGAAAACATTACATAAGATTTTTTTTTTTTTTTTTTAACGACGACACTTAAAACTTAACTAACAATTTTTTACGTACATTTTTTAGCCATTTGATTTAATTTGAAATAAATACTTGAGTAAAAAAAATCCCACCTGGCGCGATAGAAAAAGTGTCTAACAAAATCGTGTTAAAATTAGAAGACATTCGGTCGAACCGTTTTCAAGATATTTGGACGGCGGATATCGCAGTTTCAAGATAATGAGGTTGAAAGTTCAATGAAGAGCAGACGCGATGGGCCATTCGACGACTCCAAATCCGTTCAGCATTGTAAATTTTACGAGTTTGAAAATTAAATGTATTTACGATATTCTTAATACATTGAACTTTGAAAATATGCAAAAAAAAAAAATATTCTTCGTAGTTACCCGACCTTAATGAGTCAAAAATGTATAACGATTAAAAAATTGGATTCTCGTATAATCCCTCGAATCGCTGCGATGGTGGACGATGAGCGAAAATGTTTCTCGCGTCGGGGTTACGATGTTCGCTCTAAACTTGTCTAAGAAGAGACGCGTGGTTAACCCAGAGGACTAGGATAGTAATGGCCGTGCCGGGGGTACCTATTGGGGTTGCAAACGCTAACTCAGCACTTTGAATATTTCTTTGAATAGAGATCTGTGCCGTGTGATAGTTTCGAAGTGTCTCGGGGGATGACACACACCCTCTCTGTCTGTCCACTTGGCTTTGCGTCAAGTTCTATCTTTATCTTCCGTCTTCTGCTTTACCTGTATACACAAATCTCTCCGTCTGCTTTTCCACCTCTTGTTCATCTACCGGCTCTCGTGTCCCTTTTCTTCCACTTCCTGCAACCTTTTTACGGGTTTCTGACTATTGCTAACGACCCTACAACCCTCTGACGCTATTATGCTTTCGTTCCTTTCGGAATATCTCGTTTGGTGTTCGTTCGTCGCAGTTGAGCCTTACAACGATCCATAGTGGATACTGTAAGCACACAGGGATAACATCGCGCGTAACAAACAAATAATCGACTTTACCTCATAATTCATATCGACCATTTCTAACAAAAAAATATGGTAACATATAATTCCATTTATTTCAAGTTACTTGAGGATACGATGATCACCCGAGCAATATTTACAATTAATAATAAAATCGCTACAAAAACAAAAGTATTTCATTACTATTGATGCCATGCAGTTAGGTGTTTCCTTTCCTGACTGTTGAGTGGGATCGTTCACTCGCGTGTTCCATCAACGGGAGTGTCGTGGGTCACTCTACTCTGAGTACTTCACGCGGGGTGGGGATATGGTTCATGTTACGGAAAACAATCGATTATTATCTCGAACGGGAGACCTAGCTAACTTTTTCGCGTTGAAGTTTCCGGGTTCGTGATTGGCGCGCCGATCGATACTATACTCGATATTTATCATCAAAGAGTTTCAACCCGAAGAAAGAACTAAGGAGGCTTCAATTCCGAATCCAGAGGGTCAATAATTAAAACAGATTCGTAAAGGTGAGGAGGGGTGCAGGGGGTCGGGGGAGATATCAATGAAAGGAGTGCATTGATTATTTTTATTGATTATTATATTCGTAATTATTCATAATTATTATTAATATTTATAATTATTTATGACAACATTATATTATTTTCGGGAATCCATAATTTCACAGACGCGAGTGCGCATGAGCCAAGAGAAACCCTTACTTAGTACAATTAAAAATGTTCTAGTAGCCACTATAACCTATACGCGAATAAACCGCTTTCTCGTACGTCGACATGGCCATTGTTTTCAATATTCCGAGAAACAGGGTGAACGTGGTTAACGGGCTTAACGTTTCATAGCGCTTGCGCTATTCACCTACCATTTCTATGCTTCGTAGAGTTTATGGCTGTTTTCACTTTTAAGCGTTCCACACGGACTGTAGAGACGTCACCTTGGGGGTGGGAATGAGAGAGCCGTCGAACGGGTGTAAAACTATTCGCGTGTCCGAAAGTGCCGCTAAGGGGAAACTCAGGTGAGTTCGACACGCCGGTGAGATAGTCCCGAGGGTATTGCGTTCTTACGGTCCGAGCGAATGTCCATGGAGCTTCGTCCAGTAGCGTTTAACGATTCACACGGTGCTCGACAGCGCGCTGTTAGTGTCTTCGGAATACCGACCCGGAACACAACTCACAGTTCCGATTATGGAGTGAAATGCAATAAATATATAGACTGAACATCGGTCCCACGTTTTTAATACGTTTTACGATGTTTTTTTGCATAATTTTATGTTTTTCTCAAAAACCAACAAACATCTATTTTCGTTCCTCAACTACACGAGACGCTTTTTTCGACTCTATAAAATGATTATTAGTATTATTATACTTTTTTAAAGCTTTTAGCAGATGACCGCTTTTCCGTCGAATGATGAGAAATACAGCGAAAAGTGTAACATCGAGGCAAGTAGTGAAGGACGCTTTCGTTTAAAGTTGACGCGATAATTACCAATTCACCTTGATTAGCAATCAGCTTGCAATCAATTTGCGATTAGGTATATTAACGAGGGTTGCATGAAGATGTACGTATCTTTTATCAATGTATAAATATGTCGTGAGGATAACGACGTTACGTGGAGCAGATCGAAAACGTCGTTCGCTCAGAAAATTGGGCGATCCCTGCCGCGTAGAACTATGTCTATCGTCTTCCGCGATACTTATGCGATCAATAAATTATTAACGAAAATTTTGTGTGATCGAAAATATATGGCTATTGAAATAATAGGCACATGCAGGGATTTTCATATCGTAATCATTGAGATAATTCGTGAAGATTTTTATTGTTGACTGCCTAAAGTCCTTAACTCACACTTTGCTATAATTCGGCCCAAAGATGTTTACTTCATAAAAGAAGACGAAAAAATAAAAATTTATATCGTTATCATTATTATCAGTGTTTCTGTTTTTTTTTATAAAAAATAATATAAAAATATAATGGAACAAACGGTAATCTCTGAGAATGCGGAATGAATGGCAATATTTCGGATGGCTATTTCGATGGGTATATCGAAATCAAAGCTGAACAAAGTCGAGGGATTCTAAGAAGCAGAGGCAGAGAACAGAAAGTTACAGTATTCTCCGGGAAGTCTAGAGAATCCGCTGTAGATTTCCTGGTATCGTCGAACGGACAACCATTTAATCCATCATCGATCAATGTCTAACGCGCCAGGATCGGCGCAACGTTGAACGGTACTGTCAGCAGCCGTACGGCAACTGGGACGCGAGAACTGCGACCAATCGTTTATCTGCTATCCTCTGCTTCGAGGAATGTTCTTATTCTTCCTCGAAGTGCCCCTCAAGCCAGTTAGCTGGATACCAAGAAATCGATAGGAATAAAAAAACGCTAACGGAACGGAATCGAATGCCTAACAATGGCAATTACCATTCCTTTTCTTCGATTATAACGTTGCTATTGATTCCAAGCTATTAAAAAAAAATCCCAAACAAAATAAAAAAAGTCTATAAAAATGCCCGACTAACGAATGTATAATCTTCAAACGCTTTAAATATAATTAATATATCAAAAATACGAATTGTCATACATTTCGCGACTCCATCATATTTCAGAAAAATATTTTAAAATATATCCGTAATATACAATTTTTCGACGGAAATACATCGCATATGTAGTTGTATTGACGATACATTTTTTTCCATGTCGCTATTCTATGACTCTATGGAATTCACGCCAACGGTCGGTCAATAGTATTTAGTGAATTTCTTTAAAGGCAATGGCAATGGAAAAGAGTTTCCTTGCAAAACGCTCGGCAGTTTAATGAAAAAATTTCGCAGCTTCAGCAGTTGGATTAACAACATAAAATATCAAACGACAAAGTGCACCGCTATGGCAATTTTTCTACAAAGCATTGACTGAATTCTTTTTATACCAGTTGTCCGCTTCTATCTCGCAAAATTCTCCAGAAAAGATCGCGAACACGGAAGTGTTCGCTTTTGTATACGATGAAAATATGTATGCACGATATGTATAGCGGTTGTGGGGCAAGAATCGCGAGAAACGAAAGACCGTGCACGCGGTCATATGTAGTACGACGTATGCAATGCAATTCTACTCGTTGGAATAATATTGGCCACGCAAGCTCCGGCTTTGCGGGTCGAAACTACCCTCGCGGTACAACGTTGCATCCGGACAATCGTTGCACGTCTGCTTGTTATTTTCTTTTTTCTTTCTTTCTTTTTTTGTTTGTTTCGAAAGCAATGCATTTAAATTATTTATAATAGAACTGCTTTTTCAATTTACATTGCAAAATGTCAGGAGAAGAGGAGAGGGAGGAGCGATGGTCGCGAGGGTGAGTTGAGGCGGGACGGCGATCGCATTAGTTAGCAGAAGAGACATATTACTACGGCGAAACATTCGCGTGGTTTACGTAGCGCTCTCATTGTACCGTCACGAAATTCGTGTAATGGCGAGAATGGAATAATAAACAAGAAATGTTGATTCCATTATCTCTTGCGAGAGGTTTCATGCTCGCGAATAGATTTGACATAGCCGCAATGGCCGGCACGACGGCGTATATAAATGTTATATTTTTTTCGCGACGATTCACGGGGCTACGAGGAAAAAACGAAAAGTTACGCGAACGGACGGAGAAAAATCAGAAATGGAATAACGAAAAAAAAAAATAAAAAATAATAATAATAAAAATAACGTATAAGTGGGATTTCGTGCTCAGCAAGCTATCCAGATCGCGATATTTAGTATACATAGGTATATCGTATACACATACGTCGAGAGTTACGTGTAGGAAGGTTGCGGTTTTTCCGCAATCTCCCTAACCGACTCTAATTGAAAACGGGGAATCAATTAGAGAGCTATTCGGTCGATATTCATAGTGTAGATGGAATGGAACTTCAGGTAACCCAAAAGAGCCGAGTGTTTCGATACTGCGAACGAAACCACGTAAAGAATAAGCTTCGATGTGTTGGCAGCGGAATTGTATTTTTTATATTTTTTTATTATTCGTACAACGGCGGAACTTTTATTAAAAATGTTCGTATAGAGCCTATCTGACGATAATTTTTGTATAAACTATACATATATCGCTTTTACATAGTCTGTACTTATGTATACAGTACTACAGCAATTCTACATTAAATTATATGAAATTTAATGCGCGAAAGCTGCACTTCTATTTGCAACTCCAGTTATATTATAATGCCCCACTTGCCAATGAAATGAGTTCAACATTTTGCGCTTTGTTACCACGTAAAAAAAAAAAAAAAAAAAAAAAACCCGTGAAAAATACTAACCCCTCGACAACCGTGGAATATCTAAAACGAGCGCTCAACGAGGGTATATGCGAATATAAATTTCGCAAAAGCTTGATGGTCTGTGATACAGTTAAGTTGATTCGCTTTAATCGCTCCTGAGGTACGAAATAATTCCGGGGGCTTTTAACCCCGGCGTCTCTCGGTCTTTATCCAGAGCGGCGCGCGCGGGTTAATTCGATTCGCGTCGACGACAATCAAGCTTCGGGTGTAGTTTCTCCACAGCGCGAGCGAGTATCGAGTTTCGTTGCCGGCGTATTTCGTGTGGTAACACCGGATGCTGAGGGGATATAGTCGAAAAGTGAGGGGAGCGTGATGCCGACTGCTCCCGAGGAATTACTCAAACCGCGGGAGTGCCGGGAGAGGTATCTCGCGCGATTTCGCTGACGAATTAATTGAGTAGGAACCCACGACGACGACGAGCTGCTAGACGAGAGACAGTGCACCAAGAGTCACGGTCTACCCTCGCGTCGCGGAAGTGTTAACGATCTTCGCGGCATGTATCTGCACCCGCCCCCCTTTTTTATGAACTCATTATAGATACGAAGATAGCGCAGTGTCTGTTAACAGTTACAATGATCTTCGGTACAGTAAACTACAACTTATCTCACCGCCATCAATCTTTTTCATCAACAAACCGCTCTTATTATTATAGATATCAATATTGTTATTATAATTCTTTTCTCGTGAATACGTAAAACGTTAAAATCCAAAAATTACAAAATCCAATTTGATAAAAAATGTGTGAACATTTATGACTGTGAATTAATTTTCTGTCGATTCTTACCGATATTTCATTGAATTATCGATCTTTTACTCAACACGTACTTTAGCGATTAAATCGATCGTAAAACATCGCTGTGCTCCATTATTTCTGGGTATCTCGCCGATCAGGAGAAAGTAATGTTTAAAGTATCTGAAATACGAGAAGCGCACATTTCCTCGCAATTTTTTCGTTGTACATTATTCGTATCGGAAATTCGCCAAAAATGTCGATTTCATTCAGTAAACTGGGTTGTCATGTGAGTGAAAAGACCTTAATATGTTGAATATAGTTGAGATGAACCAATTTGAGACGTTCATTATGGACATTACTGTCAATACTCGCGAAAACCGATTTCTATCATCGTCCGTAATCCTTAATTGTCGGCATGTCGAAATGGATCCCAAAATACACCGCACCGCATTGATTTAATAAAACATTTCTTACGCTCCGATATCTCGATTGAATTATTCGTAATGTCATCGAAAAGATGATTTAAGTTTTTGATCCTAAGACTCGCATTGGAAAAAAAAGTATATTGGGTAATAGATTTTTTAAAAATATTCTGCAAATAAATGTCGCGAAGTATATAGCAAATTATATGATCGAATATACTAATTATATAACAACGCCGAGTATCATATATTTCTGTTATATTTTTGCTAATGTTGTTTTTCCATGTGGGGTTTCCTCGAAAAAACTGTGAAATCGGCTGATTTCTAGCGAATAATTCGACACAAATGGGATAAATCGTGGAAGAGGCGGATATATTGTTCGAGCAAAGCGCGAGGGGCTGTGTTTCGACCCTATTAAGAAAACGATTCTTTCTAATCCGTCCGAACACGGGACATCGACTTACA
Source organism: Buathra laborator (assembly GCA_934046635.1). NCBI lineage: Eukaryota > Metazoa > Arthropoda > Insecta > Hymenoptera > Ichneumonidae > Buathra > Buathra laborator. The sequence continues at coordinate 16,255,228 of OW203895.1, read as the reverse complement.
GTTAATTTTCCGGTAAATAAACACGCCTGCGAGTTGAACCACTCCCCGCCCCGGCTGCGTTAGTATGTACCCTCACTGGTGCTCGTGTACATACACCATGTACACGTATATGAGACACACCTCCGTAGCTAGCTGCTTGTCTGCTTACCGGGCCTTAGCTCTTCGTGTGTTGCCGGCGTTCATGCCGTCTAGAAATCGATAGTCCATTATACCGGCTTAAGTTGCCCGATTTATATGTATGCTTCGTCTTCTTCGGTGACTGCCTCTAGCAGCTGCCTATACTCGCTGGTAACCACGGTCGCCAGGCGTCTCGTGTGCGCGTCAGCTCGAGAATTCGTAAGCGCCCTAATACACGTTCGCTATTCCGCCCCCTTTCCGTTGGCAATATTCTCCCCGCGCTCTCTCGGAAATTTCAAAATTTAACGCGCATATCCGTCGATAGCTCACTTCGCGGATCGCTCGGCAAAACGGGGCTGAATGACATTAACGTCGTGCGTACGAACGACCGAAGCGTTCATACATGCGGCATTTTCCCAACCGGACCGCGAGGTGAACTATCCATGAATATGCGCGTTAAATTTTGATATTTATTATATGTTATCAATGACCGATATTATTATCGCCAGTGAATCTTTGGTAATTCAGCCACATTATCCGCGAGATTCCTCGTCAAATCGTCAAGCTTTCGATTTCCAAAAGTCACCATTTCTCTTTCTTTCGTTCAAAGATTTCTTTTAAAAAAAATTATTTCTCGATACTTGAAACGCTGCGGAATACGGTGATATCTACAACCCCACGAAATATTTACCCTGTTATGTAACACGCGCCGCGGGAAGCTCGAGTAACTTTACCGAGCGAGAGAGCCCGTTAAAAGAGAAACACCGATACAGCTTCGGGTAACAATGGAAAGTTCTTCACCATTGTATGGGGTGCCCTTGTTGGATAACCTTTCTGGAGAAACGGGGGTGCGCGCTGTTAAATCTGCAAGAAAACTCGGGAACTGATTCTGAGAATACGAATAAGAAGAGGGTGGGAGGGGGTAGGAGGGGGTGACGAGAGGCTGTGAGTAGTAGGCAGGCGAGTAGAGCCTTCGGTGCATTGAATTTAATTGATTTATGCGCAATTTGAATATTGTCAAGTAAATAAACGATTCTATTGGAAAACGATTTAAAATTTTAAAGTCGAACGAAACGAAGTTAGCAACGAAATTTAGTGAGCTCAATGGAAATTCATTCGTCGTTGTTAACCGATTGAAATATATTTGTGAGTTTTAGCATTCACGTCGGTATACTTGACGCACGCCGATGGAAACAAGATGTTCGATTCAATTTGAATTTCAGTTAACCAAATACAATTTGTGTCGATATCCTTACCACGAGGCCATTTAGTGGAATCGAATTCAGTACGGAAATGCTTAGGTAGAAAAGTTTTATGTATGCTGGGTATTATTATTATTGTATATGAAACTATATACATTATAGTATACGTATACAATTATTATATTTAATAAATAATTATATTATAAGATTATATATTTCCGTATAGAAAATAAAATATATAATAATAATAATTAAATTAATTATTATAATTTACAATATATTGTATATTGTATTGTAACATTATTATTATCATTATTATTATTATTTTATATATTTTTATTTTTTTATTACGAACAATGAATCATTCTACGATTATTAGAGGAAATTCACAGCAATGATTGACACGAATAACTCATCGACTCTACAACATTTCGTGATTGAGCGCGTGTACGGTAATCAATAATTCTTCAATCGTAAATCCATGGCTGTTAGAGATTGACATTGATGTTATGACCATTTTCATTCGTCATTTTCGCGTCATAAAATCGCGTATCAGAAATAGTGGCCCTTACGTCTTTCATATAAGCCATGTAGTCCCTGATTTATCACCTTTTTTATTCCGATTTTCTGTCGTTTTCGAAATACACAAAAGCCCCCTAAAGAGTAATCCAAACGAAAAAAAATATATCGCGAAATATATCTATATGATGTATCCAATATATTGGCGTCGAAAAATAGTATATTACGGATATATTTTCGAATATATTTCTGCAACTGCAGGTCACCAAATATACAACAAATTATATGACGAATATAATAATTATATGAAAACACCGAATTTCATATATTTATAATATATTTTATCGATAAACTTTATTCCCATGTGAACACAGCGGGAGAATCGATAATTCGTATTCACCACATTTATCGTGTATATGAATAATGAAATCGTGACGAAAAAATTAATATTATTCAGATGGACTCATCTTCGATTATGAAAATTGGTGTTTGAATTTTCCCGTGTGTATGGACCGTATTATAGTTTCTGGCACTTCCGAGAGTTTCGCGTAGTATTGGGTTCCACATCTGTTATTTTACGAGAGGCCTGTCGAACATTAATCTTAGCTTTTCGCTCGAACTACTCACACCAGAAATTATGTCGATGGATGACGAAATTATCGTCACCGCTGCCCGTGCGGTTCGCCATAAAACGAACCTATAGTACCTAAAGCCCTCTCGTTAAAACTAAAACACTTAAAATTGAGATCCCCCGCGCAACCCACCCCCATCCGCAACTCACCCCTCCACCCCCACCGTCACCCACATCTTGTCTTCGAGAATCGAGAAATTTCGTTCTGCAGTATTCGACTTACTCAGCATATAATAACGTAAATTTGCGCGTGAGCACATTATGACGTCAGTCACGAATCTTTCGTGCTTTATAATACTCTATGAAGATATTATACGAGGGTTTGGGGCGAATCCCTTACCCGCCGCTGGGAGTGAGAAGAAGGGGTAGGGACGGTGTGTCTGTGAAAGACTTGATAGTTTCATAAACCCCGCGACCCGGAAATCATGATCCCCGCGCGTATTAATCAGAGGCTTATAGAGGTAACGCGTTGGAGATATATGTATAATATCGGGTGGTATTATGCGAAGGATACCGAGGCTCTGATGATTAATTATCACTTGCCGTTGACGATGCCCTGGCGACAAGAATATAAACGTAAACTCGTTCATCTTTAAAGTTGTGCATTTATTCAACACACGGCAAGCGATAGACCCTATCAAAAATATCCCGTGGTATGATGAAATATAGATGCTAATTTTTTAATTACATCGAAAGTAAGATATTTTTTTATTTATCACGTTATTAGTATACACTTTTTTTTAATTATAATATGTATTATATATTATAATCTTATTTTTAAAAAAATTGTGTGCAGTGTGTCGTGTTAAAAAAAGTTTGTCAGCGATAGAGTATCAGGAATGTCTTTTATCGCTTTTACAATAATCGTTGAAAGCGTATTTTTCAAGGTACAATAAAAGCAATTCAAGCTTCGTACATAGTATGTAAGTACATTCATTGAGTTGGCAGTGTGCCTCAAGGGGTAAGATATTGAATGAAAAAGCGACGAGACAAGATAGGAGCCGAAATCAAAAACAAGAAGAGGAATAAAGGGATAGAAAGCAGCATGAAACGCAGTTTTCTCTATTCTCCTTTGGATACGAAGCTAACCAGAGGGAATTTTATCGTGGAACTTGGTTCTTCGTTACACGTATCGTGTATACATTTTCTCAGACTTGAAAACACTCTCTTGGGTTGTTCTTGCGACAGAGGAGATAGTATTCTTCGTGTACTTCTCCTCTCGCAAAATTTCCAGAAGATCAGAGATATAGATGTAAATATTTCAGTATAATTTTTTTTTTATTCATTTGTAAACAAATAAAACATTAATAATTTTCGTACGTTGAATATTGAAGAAATCAATATTTCACAGTAAAATGGTTCGATCAATATTTTCCTAGTCAGCTGTTCCCATGGAAAAAATGTATATGCAGAAAAAATATTAGAAATATATAAAATTCGGCGTTTTAATGTAATCAATATATGTGTAAAATATTGATGACATGTATATTTATAGAAATGATATTGGTAAATATATCCGTAATATACCATATTCCGACAAAAATATTCTCGAAGATATATCATAAATATTTTTTTGCGACTTTTTTTTTTGCATCGAAGCAAATTATGTCCCATATAACGTCCATTCGTAAGAGGGACGTTTTTGATCGTAAACTTAGAACAGTTTTAGTTGCCAATGGCGAGTCACGCGTCTGGCGCCATATGTTGTTACTATAACATGAAGCGCCATCCCTCACAGTAGTGATGTACACGGAAGAGCGCCCGGAGGCGTTTTGCACGGTTGTAGAATTATAAAAAAAAAAGTTCCCGTCACTTAACTGAAAACCAAGTCGTCATGTCAGGAACGCGCGGAACATTTTCATACTTCATGCAGAGCCCTTCAACGTGCAGGAGTTTCAAAAACTCTACAAATTTATATCTCTCCGTAGGCTGGATATGGCTCGGGTAGAAAACTCTCGACAGAGGGTTGAGATGTTTCCGGAGTAATTCCAGACAGTTTGCCGGATGAATGGTTGGCGTCGTACGGACGGTTACCAAAGGCTCCCATTTCCTCCCTTCACCCAGTGCCAACGCGACACTACCCTTATCTTCTTCCAAACGTTGCATTGTAATAACGTGCAACGAGCGGTGAAACTGCTGTCTCTTATTCCTCCCTCCAGCTAGTAATCATTGTCGTCATGGTTTTGTCTAATTAGCGTTATTGGCTCAGCAATGCTCATTGTTGCCGACTGAAAGAGAATCTAGCGAATGACCATTCTCATTTTTTTTTAAATCTTCCCTTCCAATGAATGGCCATGTCGGTCGAACTATTCGCGAAGTAAATTTTTTATGTGGTTGCCATTGGCTGGGTATTACTATAGATTCTTAGATAATGGGTCAACGAGGGTTGTTATCGCTGGAAAGTGAATAAATTGGTCGGAACTTGAGTAGGTGGTATATATATGGTATGGATTCGCGAACTTAAATAAAGATCCTGAAAATTGTAAATTTTTCCATTGCTTCCTCATTAATTTCTTTTACTCGCTGTAGAAGCTACAAATCGGTTCATTATTCTAAAACCTATGGAATCTACTTTTTTTTTTTTTTTTTAATAATTTTTTAAATTTTAAATTAAATTTTTTTTTTTTTGAGAACGTCGTACGCATTTGTTTATTATATTTTGGCTGTTTCTTTCGTACATTGTTCGCGCTCAACGCCGCATGTCTCTTGTCGACCCCGATGCCTCAACCCAGAGGACATAACCCCCAGAACCTCCTTAAACGGATCGATAAAAGGCAGCGCCATACTCTCAGGATCTCGTTATTTATGGTCACACGCTAAGGGAAAACGCTGCTCTATATCATTCAAAAAGAAGAAAAGTCATTGTCAAAGTTTTGTTTTGACTATGTTTTAACATCATTCACCCCTCGTGGAGTGATGGCTCTATCGAACGTTTTTTTTGTCGAGTAGTCAAGGAAGGCAGAAGTTACGACCGGCAAACCTCTGAATAAGGGATCAGCTAAGAAATAACGTCGGCACGCATATATCAATAGCTATCCAGGTAAAAATATTATATCATATTATATTATACAATAAAAAAAATTAAAAAAAAAAAAAAAGAAGTTGAAATCATTATTATTTATAATTATTACGAATAAATAAAAAATATATGATATCATATAATTATATTATATATTAAACATTCAATTTCGATTTCAAAAATCTTCGTATCGAAAATCACGAACAGACCCTTTTATTATGGCCTGAAAAACACTTCAAAATATTCTTCTTTACGACCCAAAAAATTGCAAAGGACCTGTATCGACATTTTTTTATTGTTTTTTATAACTATATGATGGCTAGAAAAACAGATGTATAGGGGAGAGTTCACTACATATATGGATATAATAGTGTGGATGGCATATGTATAGTTTGTATCTATATATAACCTCCGCATCATGACGCGTTTCTGGAATTTTGTCATCATTGGGCGATGCAGAGGCCGAGATAGATACTCGACTGATGCTTTGTCTCATCGCAGCACTCTGTCGAGCGGGTGGGATGTTTACCTAGTACGTCAAGACGGGTAAGCCGTAGCGATAGTTTGCTTTAGTTCGTCACCGCCTCGCGCGCTAAGCCCGGTGAGACATGATCCACGGCTCTGACTCTGCGACGCGTCGTCGTTCTCGTCCTCGTTGTCTTAACTTATCGTCGCGCAAGTATATCCGACCCAACCTTCACTGTACCGGTAATACCCGACTGCCGTCTTGTTAGCATACAACGAGAGAACAAGAAATTCGGTATATCGACGACTTACACGCAAGAAGGACTGTTATAGATTCAACGGAATGTAGTTGTCGTTCGTAGCGAAATAAACTTGTTGTGCATTTTTTTAAATGGTTGTATAGTAAAACCTCAATTTCCGGTTTTCAAGGTGTAGAGGGCGCTATTCTTATTGTTTATTTCAATTTTCGATAAAATCCTTACAGTCGGTAAAATTTTACACCGATTTGAATTTTTTCAAAAATATCTGTTAACCCGAAAACTCTTGAAATTATTTATCGACATCGGGCTATACATTTATTTTTACACAGATGGATTGTTATTATTCGATGATCGGTATTCAATTTATCGAGAATCCATCAATCCATTCAAAGTTTATAAAATTTTCCATTTTTTCAAAAATGTCTTTGATATCGATAACACTCACAATTTTTTGGATATCTGGCTGTCGATTCTTATACAGATTACTTGGGATTATCTGATGATCGGTTATCACGCTGAATTAAACGTGAGTAGATCTCGCCACTCAAGTATTATGAAATTTTAAATATTTAAAAAAATATCTGTTAACACGATAACTCTAACGATTCTTAAAATAACGGGTCAACGAATAGTCAACAGACGGGCCGTTACTATCCGATGATCGGTATTTATTATTTCGGTTATATTTGTAATTAGAATGGGCCGGAAAAAAATATTTAGGTCAGTTAATCCGCTGCCCGATTAATAGAGGTTTTACTGTATTCCCTCCTAATCGTATTTGCATTCAAGCATTACAATTCTAGCGATAGGAAATTCATAACCCCCTGGAGTAAGCATACACTGTTGCTTAGCTCATTGTTCCGATTCAGGAAGAGGGAACACATACCGGAATGGGGTCTTGGTTGGCATTGCATTGTCCCGAATCGTGAATGATCGTTAATTAAGGTTAACACCTCTCTCGACCTCGCAATTCCGTGACTTGGCTTGCGATACACATATCCACATATCCAGTATCGTATAAGACCTGGAAATGCCGAATTTTCCCGAAGGGACGACAAGTTCGCTTTCCCGTTTCTACCCATTTTATTTCTTTCCTTACAATCGTTGCCATGCAAATTCTATGCTATTGGGAGACACGAAAGTCTGCGGCGAAAGACAGTTGTATTATTTCGCATTGCCACATGCAGAACGGATTCCGCAGTACAACAGACCGGTATGTCGTTAACCAAAACTCGACAAATTTTGCGGAGTAACCTTCTGGGAATCCGAACGAACAAACTTCGGTGCAACATCAGAGCTCTATCTCCAATCTCCGAGTTTTATTTGTGTGTATACAATATGCCATAAACAGATGTCCAACATCGTTGACCCTGCTGGTCTATGCACCAGAGGTGCGGGGACCGGTACACGACCACAGCGATATGTTCCAACCAGGAAATCCTCAGGTTGCGTACCACACGGTTAACATTGTCGTAGAGGCATTTCTACAGGCGGGAGGTACATACGAACACACAAAGGATACCGAGAGAACGAGGAGGTGACGAAGGGACACAAACCCGGAGGTCCACCTGCCAATTTGCATGCATTAAACAGGAGGCACAATTTCGCGCCCTCCATGTGTGTATATGTATGGGGGTGTGCGCGCGCGCGGGTGTGTTTCTGGACTCGTATATGTATGTCGTTCGGACTTCGAAGCTCTGGACGCCCGCGGCTGCCACTCTCAACTCTAAAACAAGACTCCACTTTCATCGCACAGCCCAGCAAGCTACACACACGATGATTCTATACTCGTTTCACTCGAGTGGAGTGCAGAGCACGGAGTCACTAGAACCCTCTACGCGAATCCCTTGTGACTGGAAATTTTTGTTTTCTACGGCGCATAAACCGTACATTCCACCCTCCGACTTTTCTATCCAAGTTATTTTCTACGAAATCATGAGTGAAAAATTCTACTACAGAGTTCATGCGAAATGTGACCAGATGACGGTCAGAGGACCGGGAGAATTAATTAATTTCTTAATTAAAAAAGAAATTACTGTAAAAAATAAACGACTGATCGATGATTTAAATGAGAAACTATGATGATGATTGAGAGATCTAGTAGTCAGCAGGTACAGCTCGTTGTTCTCTTAAAACTAATAACTGTTCCAACTGAACTCTTTGTTCTCCAAATAAATAATTTTTTTTTAAACTGTGAACTTCTACGGAATTACGTCAGAATTATTTAGAATCGACAAAGAATATTTTGTAAAAAATTTCGATGTATACTTAAATTTTTATCATATTTTTCAAATGTGAGAGGCTTCGGTGGTTGTCAGTTGAGGAAAGGAAGAAAATCAAGTTTTCAATTTCAAGGATCCTGTCAACGAACATGCTCGGCATACAGGCTGCGGCAGCAACATTTTCGGAAGCACAACGGGAAGATTGCACCGAGAGAATTCCAAGTAGTTTTGCGAATTCGTATCCGCCAGTCGGCAACATATAGCGGAACATATAGTATAGTACAATGGAACGCTGTCTATTACGGTGTAACATAGTATATTGTATTGCGGTGTATCGTATATTATAGTATATAGATACGTGTAGCATATATTACGTATCGAGAGTTAGGATGACGCATGACCAGTTGGTCCCGGGGGTTGGAACGGTATATATTCACAGGTAAAGCGAGGGTTGTCGGTGATGTGGGCGGCAAAGCCCATCGAATACTACCGCTCACGTTTCTCGCCACGACTACGGACACCCGTTGTCGACGTTTGTGTGCCATCGAACTTGCGAATTGAATTTGCATGGAACAAGTGCATCCACCTGTTCTGCGGACAAACTAGTATTCCAGACTACGGCATGATCGAGTCTCGCAACTGTGGGAAGAATGAAAGAGGAAAGACGGGAAGAGACTGATTTTACAAAGTTAGAAAAGTGATAGTTCGGACAGATTGAAGTGCTCAACGTAGCGTAGCTTGTAGTTCGGTAAAGAAGTGAACGGAGAACTTTGTGGCTTCTGGTCTTTCCAGAGAATCGCACTGGACGGACGAAAGACTTATTTCGTTACCATAAATAATTCTATTCGTATTGCTCTTCGATATAAACGGCGAACAATCGTCCAGGAAATCCTCGAAATCCTGGAAATGGTTTCCATTTTTTTTTGTTTTATTAAATTTCAATGTCTTCTTTTTTTTTATGGTATTTGTATTTTTTTTTAACTCTCGACTATTTGTGCGTTTCACTTAGTGTAGACTGAATCTATTTTTTTTTTTTTTTTCGTATTTCCGTTTGAAAAGTGTAATAAGTATTATTAAAATTCACAATTTAGTTTATTTTTTCATTTTTCTAAATATCTTAAAAATGGTGTGGAAACGTTCTTTAATGTATCACGAATTTTTCGTTTGGAAAACCGTGAAAATAAATTGTAATTCATCATACAACGACGTCTGACAAATGTAGGGATGTACTACTTATACCACGCGGCTGTACACATGGTTGTATAACTAAAAAGAAATGTATTTTCTTAAATTTAAATTTCATATTTTTTTATATTCTGAATACCCATGTTGTTTTTTCAATTCTTGGCACTATTTGCGGCTGTCAAAATGGTACAGACTGATTCAATTATATTATTCTTCGTATTACTTTGGAAAAATGAATTATGCTTATTAATTCATCATTTTATTAATTTTTTATTTTCTCAAATATCCTCGAAGTACGCTGTAAATGTCGCGGAAATTTGCTTGAATATAATACGGACATTGGTTAGAAATTTTATTGGAAATCGCAAAGATAACTACAGACCAATGTCTGACAAATATTGGTATACACTACTTAGACATACCAATATCATTTTTTTTAATCCTACGATGTATGTATCGTATTGAATCCTAGAAATAAAGTATTTGGCACTTTCTTTAAGCATAAAACGGCCACAAGATGATGAAATAAGACTTTGTATAATTTTTTTTTTTTTTTTTCGTATTTTATGAAAATAACAGAACATCACCATCGCGGTTAACGAGAAAAATGTAGTTCGGGAAGTGGAAGATTATGTTTCATTGCATATTTAATGTATTTTCTCCATTATATGTATCTGCATTCACATTGGAAACCTATGATATATATATATATCGTAACGCTATACATTACGCTTCGTAACGGATGTCGTCAAATATTCATCACACGCCTGAGCACGTGAAGCCCTCCTTCCTTGCGATTGTGTACCCTACAGTCTACGCGCAGAGGGATCGTGACTATATACTATCGCGGGAACAGGTTATTTGCCAAGCGCTACTCGCCTCGGATTACGCGTAATAAGGGATAAGGGATGATAACAAGAGCACTACACTGTCAAGCTCAGGGGGTCGAGGCTCGGGTACCGTTCATCCGCATACAAGTATATAACCTCCACGAGTGAAACTGTATATTGTGTGTCCCTTAAAGACCCACGGTTTTCAGTTATCACGCTTATCATCCATCCCTATATATCTTGTCACGAATCCAAAAAATGTTTGCCAAATCCCCGATTTCTATACGATATATATTACTACTTTACAATGTTTTTTTATCGAAAAAGAAAATACCACAAGCTTTCTTGTCTGGAATGCGCATATGGGAAAAAAGTATATCGCATAATATATTAATCATATATCGGATATATTGCCGTCGAAAAATGGTATATTGGAGATCCGTATCAGTATTTTAGAATCTATTTATACAGATATATGACAAATTATATGATTAATATATCATATAAAATAATACATATATCATGATTATTATTATTATATTAATATATTAATTAGATAAAATTAATAAAAAAACGCGCCATTTCATATTTTTCTAATATATACATGTAAATCCTCCTTCAGTCTATGATTTACATCGCTCGATAGTAATACTATCGAGTATAGCTCACGGTACTGTACCCGTGATATATCTAAATGCGATTCTGTACCATATTGTGCGTTCCGTATACGGAAGTTTGAGTTGAATAGATCTTTCGTTCGTCTCTACGACCCGTGTGGATGCAAATGCCGCGAGTGCACCAAGACGAGAAGTTAGAATAATGCAAAGTTCGGTATCCGCTGGCAGTTATCCGAGGTGCCTGTCTGAAGCACACATTTCGGCAAAGCGATACGAGCAACGATGCGCATCCAAGATATCTTACTGTCTGTGGGAACAAAGACGGGGAAACTGGAAGGGAAAACGAGTTAAAGACTCATATTCACGACGGCGCATGCTGATGGCTTATCAGGGCGTTACTGACGCGCGCGCAAGATATCTTTGATTAAGTTACGAAAAGTGAAAGTAAAGATAGCACTGGTTGCTGTTGTTCCGTGTAGAACTTTGTTAAACTCCTCCAGATGGATAGATAAAGAGAACTTTGTCTGTTTATTAATTGGGAACGTAATTTTGTATATTGAAAATTAAATATCGTTACTTGAATTCATTAGTTGATGAAAGACTTTATATCAGACGTGACTCTCAGTGAATATGATACGCAAATGTGCCGTCCGTTGGAATCAAATTACTCCAAATGGCGTTTTACACCAAATTAATACGGTACTTGCAATGAAATGTAGCCAATCGAGAGTATTAAGAATTAAAGACTTTTTGCAAACGTTTTAAACGCCGTAACTATATCCTCGGTTGATAAAGTTAAGTATTAATTTAAAAACTTGTATATAGATTCGGACATATATAAGATAATATCTAAAACTTTTCCGACTCGGTATCGCAGGGAATATTTCAAACGGTTTGATATCTCGTTGAAATTGCATTTGTATAGTTAATGCGTAGGAACTGAACTACTCGACAGATTTAACAGTTTTAGAAATGATGGAGACACTAGAATTTGGGGTTAGGGATCAGAGAAACTTTAGTAATAGTCTCTTGTTCATCGCCATACTCATGTAATGATTTATTTAACTTCCTCCGTTCTATTCTCTCATCGTGTCTCTTCCTCACCACTCCCTCCTACCCTCCCCCCCCCCTTCTACCAATCCCCTTTCTACCATTATTCGCCTGTCTGCACGGTTATCTGGTGTAACTCTATATACGACTCACTTGATCGCCGAACTGTTGCTAATTGAGTTTCTCCCCTTTCCTCAACGTGTCGAGTATTGTTGGGGTCCTTTCCTATAGCTGCTCTGGTGTTACTACTGCGGGTATCGTCTCGCCGGACTCAAACGAACCTCTACTACTGCGAGTGCCCGATGCCAATGGCAACGACTCGGGGTGCTCTCTATTTGCAGCGTGCTCGGGCACGTATAACCTCGGATGAAATCGTCGGACGGTCGTGCGCTCGCTTGGCTAACGCAAATAAATTGCTGAGAAATCGAATTACCAGACTCGTCTTTCTCCACCTGGTGGGGATTTGCCACGTAATTTGCGGTCTTCAGAGATCAAGAAACAGTTTACCATGATGGATAGGCAAACGAAAAGGTGATTTGCACAACAGAGGCATTGCCTTTTCGTTACCGATAGATCATTTATTTTTTCTATTAGATTTAACTGAAAAGTTTTATATAAGACTTTTATATATAATTCATACAATTTATATAGCGGTACAAAATTATTCCGTCTCAAAATATGAATGAAAAACGAAAGACGTATGACGAAAAAAGGTGTACCGATTGTTCTTTGATAGGGTTTAATACAGACTGGGGACAGATTTCGCAAGTAAAGTTCATCAACATATTTTCACTCTTTGTGCAAACAATGAATGAGATTTTTTTTAAAAATCATAATTCCATTGGCAATCTTATAGAAAATAGATAATACGTTATTTAGTTGAATTTTACTGGGGGCGGTAAATTTCCATATATTTTCATCATTAAATTGCTGGCATACCGCGCATCAGTGAACCGTTGAAAGCGACGTAGAAATGCGTGCGATCCTGTCATACGCACAACCGACGTTCATGTACATTGCGGTATTACGCGTGTATGCATCTTCCATACGAATGTAGCTGATGGTATATTCGCAAAAGTATAGAAATTGTATACTGCCCCATCGCTAAGCGTGACAGTGTACACATACTGGTAAACACCTGGCATCGCAGTCGCGAGAATGACTACCGCCCCGAGGGATGAGAAGGGGAGGAGGGAGAGGGGCCTCTAATCAAGTGCTATGCGAAATAATTACATTCGCTGGTAGCCAGAGCTCGTCTGTGTTTAGCTGATGGCTCGGCATTTCGAGCGAAGCCGGTCGGAAAAGTACTGACAATCGCGACTGTTTTACACCTGTCGCGCAAATCCGCAGAGCCTTCTGGCGATGCTGCGAAATCCTTCCAGTATTACTATCGTGTTATAATTCGGTCCTTTTCTCGTTTTAACTCGCAAACTCATGCCGTCCCATTTACTTTACAGTGGAGTCGAAATGATTCGCAGAACATTTGTGATTCAATAATTAAAATCATTTAGCGCCTTTAAAACAACAGTTATCGTAGTTTGCAGTTCGTTCATCGCCTTAGCAAAAAATCGAAAGTTCAATGAAGCATTTTGGCATTTTGTGGAATTAGATCCGTATTCCGGAAAATAATTCCTCAAGGTGCCATATTCACGAGAAATCCCCAATTTTTTTACAGCAAGTGTTTCGATTAGTCGCGATCTCCCTTATAGTAAAATGGCGTCTTGCTTTGCTCTATTGAAAATTTCTACATACGAATCCCACACTACATTCCATATATCTAAAATATGGTATGACTGAGACGTCGAGCACATGTTGAAACTCGACTTACCCCGTCATTCAACTAGCCACGGTCTCCCCTACGTAGATCTTGACTTTTAGAGATATAAGGAATGTAGTGTCGGATTCCTATGTGGACATTTTTCTTTGAGGTATTATCCGAATTTTTCCTATTGTATGTCAAAATTATACAAAGTTTATAAAGGAAAAAGTGCCGGTAGCGGTAGTAGCAAAAAGTGGCGGTTCAGATTCTCACGTAATCGCGGGATTCTCGGATAGTCGTAAGATTCATTGAGGGGTGTCTGCAGTTCAGAAGGAGCGCCGACCTACAAAGGGCCATCGGGGGATCTCGTAGATCGACGATCTTCGACGGCACGAAGGGATGGACTACCCGAAGAAGACTGGCGCTTCTGACAAACGTGAAACCCAACGAATAGGGACAGTACTTATCAGACTTGGCTGATATACGGTTACTGCTTTGTATTTACCCGGAGAGACCAGCGGGTAAATTAGTACGCCCGGCTACATCTCTCGGTCTTCTCGGGTTCGCGCGCGCCCATACCTTTGGCTAGCCGCGAATTCAGTTCTCGAAGCGGACTCGAAACGTCAACGAGTTCACCCAGTTTGCCTCTCTATTTCTATGCGCTGTTTCACAGAGCTACCGGGATCGAGCGAATCCCCCGGAGCCCTCATTACGACGCGGTTTCATTTGGAAATTCGAATAGCCACGTGCGCAATGACTTCGGTACAATAATTTTCACAATAAAGCGCAGCAGTTCGTATCGCAGCTACAAATATAACAATTCATAGACGAAAGTCGACAATTAAATGCGCGTAGTTTCAATCGACAGAAGCCAAAGAGCGGTGTATGCGTGCCAAAGGATAATCTACCGAGTCCCTTGATAAACATTCTCGCTTGTTGTAATTTTCGTCGAGATAAAAGATTTCCCACAGTAGCATCGCGAAATGACAGAAAAGTGAACGGAACGAAAGTACGGAGTAAAACATTTCGAGTTTGAAGAAATTATAAAACTTTTGCGAAAGGATCAATTTATTAAGCCCCAAGAGAACTCCCGGCGCGGAGAGCCCCTCAGTCTTCGGGTTACGACCGCCCGCTCGGCAGGTTTCTCTGATCTTTTTTTCCTAATTTTTCTTACTCACCAGGAGATAAGTAATTGCAGAGAGCACGACCGCTGGACAAGACGGATCATGACGGATGACTGTCGCAAACGGCAAAATAAGGAACGACGATAGGCCAGAGAGATAGGCGCTCTCAGCTCATCCCCTTCCTCTTACCCCGGACACAGAATGAGATTACCTGTACCATCGGAAGAAGCGTCATCCGGAAAAAGAACACAGTTCTTCGCCCGTTAGTAATTGATGAAGAAATATCCGGCAACCCCCGGGGGCTACAGTTGAAATTAAATACATCTACGTGCAGTTGAATTGCAAGAAAGGCAAAATAAACAGAGGGAAAAAAAAATAGTTTATACGGATAAAGTTTGGCAATTGAGCGGCTTTCCTGGTTAAACCCTTTTTTAACATATATATTATCCCCAAAGGCTAATTTTACGTTCGCTCTTGAAGCGAATGTACAGAGTCAACTTTGGTTAAGTCAATTTTTGAATGGAGACCGGGGCGACCTGAACCAACTCTTTTTTATAGTTGCGATCCCTTCCTCGAGGGGTGCAACGTTCTAGACCGCCGCTGAGTCACGACGACTGCAAGCTCATCGGTGCTTCAAAAATTGATCTTATCTTGTCTCACCTCCTTTCTTTTTTTTTTTTTTATCACGATATAACCAGAGCTATTATTATAATCTTGAAAGACTTAACGCAAATTATGAAAATCCTTATCGATTCGAAGAGGAAAGAGCTGAGGCAAAAATCAAATATTAAATAAATCATGAAGAACCAAGCAGTGGAGGCGCGGCATGCTTAGCTACGAGCCACTTCACCTTTAACAGACTTTTACAAAGCTTGAAAGGTCACCGTGAAGTAGTCCTTCATATAATAACACTCGTACATTCGGCTAAATTTACATTTTTCAAGAGTACTATCGCAGGGAGGGGGAAGCTAGAGGAGTTACAATTCTACGTCGGTAAAGTTAGGTATTTGAGGGAATCAGGAGTAGAGATGAAGTTTACTTTTGATTCGTTTTTTTTTTCTATAAATCTCGCTCGCCTCCGTTAAAAATGTAATAATTCATATCGATTCAGGTCGGTAAGGGAGAGCGAGCAAAAATAGCCCCTGATTATAAAACAGAAAAAATTATGTTAAAAAATTTATCGAAAAATGAGATAAAATCCGTGATGAAAATTCATGAAAACAATACAAATTGCCTTTGCAAATTGCAAATTTGCATTTTTTTCTATCTTACATACATTTTTTTAAATACTTCTGTTCTTATATTTCGCTTCGGGTGACCATTTTGCCCCGCTCTTCACTATCTGGATTGTATTGCAGTACTGTAATCCTTAGGTTTTTTTTTTGTCGCTTTTTTTTTTTGCATATTTCTGGCTATGAGACACGAGTAGAAGTCGATTTCTGCAAATCTCTATAGTACGACGAGACTATACGTACGTCCTCATCCAGTCATAAACGCTAGACGCGCTTTTAAAATGATCGTAAAAGTGAGGAGATACACAAAGTATGGGTTATGCCCTCGTTAAACGTTCGTGTGAAACGTGCTCGGGAAAACTCGTTCTCGTCCACCCCTGCGTGTCTAGTAGTACTCAGCTTTATTTTCCCCAACCGTTGATATAAACACGTAGCCTTTGTAAATACCCGGAATTCCAACACACACGCGAATACTCACTCAGCTCCCGTCAAGTCCAACAACGATGCTCCCGGTGAGGGAGGAGAGGGGGGGGGGGGGGTTGAGAAGCGAAGGGGTAGGTTAGTGCCGCGTAGTGAAGAAGAGCGTAAAAAGTTTTCCAAACAACTATGAGAGTTACCGGTGTTTGTATATACGGCACATACGTGACACGTAATTCTACTCTCGATATTCGTCCCTTTTGTTTCATCACTCTCGTCCCTTCTTTCGTTCATTCCCGATGCCCGAAATTATTTTTATGCTACCTCTCGATATTAACGACGTTCCCACAGTTTCGTTGACATCGAGTTCGTAGAGTTTTTTAATGGATATTCGTCAAGCCCAATCGAATCGAATTGCATTGTCCATACTCCCGTAACCCGACTGTTGAAGTTGATCAAAATTGGTACAATTGTCCGTCGGAACAAAAGTCCTCGGGATGGAAAAATATCCCGTATCGGAAGCAACCGGGTATTGATGAAATTCGCGAGATTCCAGTGGCTATTTCATTAATTTTATTATTATTATTATTATTGTTATTAATTTTATTATTATTTATTAAGCGTTTTAAGTATTATTAAGATTTATTAAGAGTATTATTAAGTATTTATTAAGAATAATAATTTATTATTATTATTCTTATTATATTATTTTTATTTATTTTAATCGAAATACATTTTATTATTATACATTATAAACTTTAACCCAAGAGATCGCGAATATACCTATTTTTTGTACTCGCCAGGGCTCAAAAGTGGGGTCAGTCTAGACTTTCTCAATATAAACTACAGACTCGTTAATGATTAATGATAATTATCGTGTCTTTAAACGATAACACAGTTTCAATATAAATAATGTCCTTCGTTATTCGATAACAAGTAGAGTGGTGTACATTAACGAAAATTTTCCAAAACTGATATTGATGAAAAAGTAATTTCAAACGAAAAAAAAAAAAAACAAGAAAATGTCGACAAAATTACTCTTTTTTTGTTCTCGTGTGCCTTGACTAGAATCGATGTAACTGATGTTACATTGATCATGTTGATCGATCGAAGGGATGTAACATCAGTTACATCGATCCTGACCCTTCGAACATACTGTTTACTGGCTATTTCTTTTTATTCCCATTTCTCTGAATTCAATAATTAAAATCAAACCATCGGATATTCTTTCCCAAATTACGGCAATGCACATTCGGTTGCGAAGAGCCGTACGACTTTCCCACGAAAGTCTCGTCATCGAAACTCGCGCTTGGCTTCCTAATATCACGCGATTCTCGATCAGCAAACTTTCTTCGTTTTGTGAATAAAGGGATGAAGGTACCTAAATACCTTTTGCATAGTGCTGTATGGTATAAGTAGGTTTAGGATACTCCCTGTGAAGTACTGAAATAGACGAGGAACTCGAAGATAGCAAGCTAAATGCAATACCGGTTGAAAAACCGAGCGAGTCGCGTCATTGAATAATTGATTGGCAGCCTGTCCACTATATCGTGTAATTCAACTGCTGGAATCGATTAGCTTCTGCTGTTGGGCTATATGTACGTATATAACAGACGTATACATATACATATACATGTGTAAAGGGCAGGTATACCGGAGTGCATGCTCACCGTACAGTGTTAAATTAAAACTGACGCTTGTGCTACATATACGTCGACTCTGGGGGGTAGAAATATATAGGTACCGCAATAAATTCAACGAGGCAAACGAGGAAACTCCGTTGGATGCTTATATTCCCCTTCGAGTTCTCCTCGACATTGACGATACCCATGAATCACGTTTTCATGTCTCGGAACCTAACACTTTTCTGCATCTCTGGCCGCCGCGTCAAGAATATTTCATTTAACTCGATAACGTTATCCTCGAAGATCTCTTGTTCATTCGTAACCGATGTTCGCTTTCTCATACATAAAAATTGCATGTGAGCAAAAATTAACGAGAAGACTTGAAGAGAATTGTCCATATAAATCAATATATAGATTATGCGAAATGGCTGTATATAAAGTATATACCGTATATTGAATATATACACGGAGAGAAGTATCTTATAAGCATTTCCATGGAGTCAGGAAAATATTACTATAGTGCTTTGTAACGCGGCGCTACAGCGCCACCTATGGTAGAAAGTACGAAACTTATAAGAATTTTTCCTATAACTTTGAGGACTTTTTCTCAGAACTTATGGTAACATTTTTTATAAGTTTCGCACTTTCTGCCATAGGTGGCGCTGTAGCACCGCGTTATTAGACACTATAGTAATTTTTTCCAGACGCCATGGTAATATTTATCAGATCCTTCTTTCCGTGTATAGAAATATTACAGAAGGATCTGCTAGAAATTACTATGCCATCTGGTAAAATTCGACGGTGGCGCCACCTATGACGAGAATACTCGATATAATGAGAATTTTTACCACATTTATGGGGATTTTTACGATATTTTGTGGTAAAAATTCAAATAGTTCTCGTAATTTTCAACAGGTGGCGTCATTGACTCCGCACCACCAGAAATTTACGATGTTTTTTTACTAGATATTTGGTAAAATGTATCAGATCCTTCTTTCCGAGTACTGAAAAAAAAAAACCTCGAAATTTTTACCATTGGAACGACGGGAAGATGCGTCCGTCTTATTTAGTATGCGATTTAAATAGTAGTCAGGATATATGTACATAACCTATGCGGCACTTTAAATTTGACCCGTTGGACGGTCAGCTGAATCAGCATATATTTTTCACATTGTTTCGTTGCCCCGTGTGCTAATTCAATACAATAATGGACCATACAACAGCTTTTCACGATAATACGACGTCTTATTAAAAATGTTAAAATTTTTTTTTTTTTTTATCGTCAATCTTATTTTGTTCTCGAATTTTTCTCGTCACGATAATTTTTTTAAATGTCATCATTTTATTATTTATATACTACGAATTTTTACCTCCAACTTTTCGTGTTCTACAATGGTAAAAGTACGTCCCGTAATTTATCGATTTTTTTTTAATTTCGAAAAGCATATTACGTTTACAAATAAATTTTATAAAAAAATAATTTGCCAGTTGCGATTGGATGGATCAATTTCCGGGTGGCGAATATAATTTTTTTAAATATCGGGATCGCTAATGCGCGCGAGAAAAACACGACTGCCAAGTGTTTTCGTGTTTCAAAGCGTTTTCCTAGTTTCTTAAATAATAACTTATCTTTTAAATTGCGCGAAAAGTTGAATAGGTCATGAGAGATAAAGCTCGCGGGCCATAAGCGAAAAGGTAGCCGGGTACCAAGCCGCGTGAATGAATTTTAGTTCAGACGGCTCGGGACGCGATGGAACAACTTAGTTGGGAGCGGTAACCCTCGTGTGTAAACGAAACGTGAGAGTGTCGGACCAACAACGGACTGTAACTACTTAGCGCAGTCCGACTACTACTGTTTATCGTAACGCCAGTAAAATGCCGGGTAGACGTCTCGCGCTCGACTGTTTCTCCTCGCGAGGCGAAGCGTTGCTTTTGCTGTTGAGGCGGTGAGTGCGCTCTACATAGCAGCACTCCACTGTTGTAAACTACGTGATATATAGCATGAGCTCATATAACTCTGATTATATCAGAAGGTTTTCAAGAAGGATAGTTAACCCGTTCGCAACGTATGCCGGAGTGAACAACTGGTTCAACAGCAGCGCGCGATGGAAGGGGCGGGGAGGGCGTCGGGGGGTACCATCGGTATACTTATGACTACAAGATCTGCAGGGGATGATATAGGCCTTTATTTCCCAACTATCTCTGAATAACTAATAAACAAAAAGTAACATTAACTTTTCACGACTCTTCTTGATACTTATCAATGAAGGGAAAAGGCCTGTTAGGGTAGTTTTACTTTCGTCGTGATTTTTCTTACAAACACGAAAACATCTATTTTTATCTGTAGAATATTGAGACAAAAAAATCGTTAAAGTGCGATAAGCGAAAAGTTGAATTTTACGAAGGAAAATTCAAGGATAGAACGTACATTTTTTTTTTTTATCTATCGGTTTTTTTTTAGTATTCGGTTGTTTTGCTACCCTGTAAAAAAAACCCTTCCGAACTTACTGTCGTTCCTTGGTATCCTCGTCAAAGCCGACGAACATTTCCTAATTCTAGCGAGCGATCTTCGCGAGCGATTTTCGAAGAGGTGTGCAGAGAAAAAAAGGGGGGGGGGGAGAAGGGAGAGTATAGGAAAAACGGGCTTCGGAACACAGAAAAAAAAGGAATAGGTCACCTCGAAGGGCTCACGGAAAGCGATGGACTCAACCCGGAAAAAAGTCGGGCGATTTTTTTGCGGGATCAACTGGTCCGCTATATTAATGATCTTAGAGTATACTGGGGTCATTCTCACGGACGCGGCTTCTCATCGCTTTACGAAGATGTTGATTCAACAAAGATTCTCTCGTAGTGTTTCAACGACAAGATTGTCGGATTGACGGAATGGAATTTGAGAAAAAACCGAAATACGATACTTAATTGTCAACCAAATTTAACGAAAGTTACGAATCGACAGACTGACGGTCGTCAGTCGATAGTTGACGACAGTTCGATAGTTCGATAGTTTTATAAACTATGAGATAAAAACCAGTGAAAGCAATTTTTTTTAACGGATCACGCGTAGTTCAATTATGTTTAGTCGTCCGTTATATTTGCAACATTAAAGCAGTTCGATTTTGAGACAATGATTTCCATTAGCGATATAATACGACAATAACAATACGATAATACGATTAGTAATCGATAATAAAACGATACGACAACGACAATAATAATGCGATCATTTTTCGATTTTAGTAAAATTATACATCATTTTTCGAATTTATGTATATTATAAATTATTGTTTGACTCACCAAAAGTCGATGTACAACGAACGAATTTTTCGTACTGCGATGCGTGCCGACATCTTGTTTCTTGTCTTCTTTGGGGGTCTGCATTATTCATCAACGTTCGTGAAATCCCCTCTTCTTCTTCAATTCGACAAGACGGTAACACTAGGGAGCGTCCAATATAACCACTAGAATAATAGTCTAATCACCACCACCACCACCAGTCTCCGTCAATGGCGGCCCGACGGGCCCTGTGCTCATGACAGTACACGGTACACGCGGGACTCTCGGTCCGAAGCGCAGCATCCTCGTGCACTCTCGACAGTCTACCCCCACCACGCGGCTGCGCATGCGCAGAGACGAGGCACCGACGGGACCGCGCTGCACGTGCCTCAGTGCCCTCAGTTAATGGCGGGGACGTCTGCGCGGCGTTTCTGTCTCCGCTTTTTCGGTCCTCATTTCAGTCCCTGCGTAATGGGTTTTGTTTAACTGTTTTGTTTTACGTGTGGTGATTTTTATTATCAATCGTCGTGCGGCCCAAGACTCGTTCGATGTATTACCGATCCCCGATCGATTTCGAAGTGATTCGACGACGAATTGTAAATGACGAAAGTTCATCTATTCTGTGACATAATGTTCCCCACGGTCCCGTAGATCGTAAAAAAAAAACACAATTCCGTTTAAACAATATATTTAAACACTTAAATAATGCGGCATTAGATTCCCCGTGAATAATCGTGACAATCAAGACGACTATAAAAGAATATGTCATCGTGTTATTCAATCATAATATCCCGGAGTCATAACTCGCAGGATCTTCGTGATTTGAGGTTAAAACTTCACCGACGTAAAGATTGAAAGTTTGTCGAGTCGTCGCGCCGGAAATTGCGAGATATCTATATCTATATTTGCTCGGATTTTTTTTTTATTCCGTTTTCGTGAAAAATCTTCATTCCTTACGGTGACGGAGACGGTTATGGAACTATTCTCGAGATTTTCAAGTTTTTCGCTCCGCGTTACGCGATCTATTTATTCTCCGTTCTCAAATTTTCCATTTCTAATTCAACGTCAATGTATAAATCGCGTTACCGAGCGTCAATTATCAGACAACGAAACGAACTTATTTTGTATTAAAAAATATCAAAAACCTCGAAAAAAAAAATTACATACAAAATACTCGAAACACGAGCAAAAAAAGTGCGGATCGCAAATCGCGAATTAATTTTTTTCGGAACGTTTTCAAAACGTTATTTATCCGCAATACACAATATTCAAAACCTACATATATAGCTTTCCTCCCGAATCGATCGGAGATAAAAAAAAAATAAAATCGATTATTTCGATTTTATAACGAATACAAGACGTTAACGAATTCCCTTTGTGGAATATATGTGTTCTTTTTCCGATGTTTCAGAACCTTGCGAAAAGACGTATTGCAATTGGGGAGCAGATTGCTACATATCGGAGAGCGGTCGCGCCCTCTGCCAGTGTCCCGTTGACTGTTCTTCGAGTACCGAACCGGTTTGCGGTTCGGACGACGTGACGTACACGAACCACTGTCAACTACGACAGACCAGCTGCCAGAAGCGGAAGACCACGCGGGTTAAGCACCAGGGTGCTTGCGGTGAGTACATCACTGTCGTACCTCGTTAAATCCCCTTTGCAAAGGTTTAACTGACGCAACAATCCCACACGGCTTCGTCGCTCCTGTCCTCTGCAGCGCGACTCGGACATTGAAGCTTCCCTTCCGCCCCCCCCTCCCCCTCCCCACCCCCCTCCCCCCCGCTAGGGAAGCGTTGTTCTATCTTATACGCGAGGGTTTGACAACTGTATGCGGCATATACTCATCCGTATTACGAAAACATGGCGTGCAGAGGGCAAATTACAATTTCCCATTGGACCATCAGACAGCCAAAACTACGACAATAATCCTCATGTTCTCTCTATCCTTCCTTTTGCCCAAAATATCTAATCGCTGACGCGATTCTAACACGACGATCGTGTGGTCGGATTTTCGCCGACACTCCGTATTCAACGATTTTCGCGAAATCGGCACGAATCTACGAAGGGTTTCGAAAATTTTTGGGATTTTGATTATTATCTGTTTTAGTGTATCGTTGAATGGGGATTCAAAAACGATGAAAATTCGGTGAATAATTAATTTTTTTGAAAATTTGAATATTTCGAGTTTGAAAATGATTTTTTTTTAAGTTGTATATGGCGTGCAGAGGACAAATTACAATTTTCCGTTGGACCATCAGACAGCCAAAACTACGACAATAATCCTCATGTTCTCTCTATTCTTCCTTTTGCCCAAAATATCTAATCGCTGACGCGATTCTAACACGACGAGCGTGTGGTCGGATTTTCGCCGACACTCCGTATTCAACGATTTTCGCGAAATCGGCACGAATCTACGAAGGGTTTCGAAAATTTTTGGGATTTTGATTATTATCTGTTTTAGTGTATCGTTGAATGGGGATTCAAAAACGATGGAAATTCGATGAATAATTAATTTTTTTGAAAATTTGAATATTTCGAGTTTGAAAATGATTTTTTTTTAAGTTGTATATGGCGTGCAGAGGGCAAATTACAAATTCCCATTGGACCGTCAGAGAGTCAAAACTACGACAATAATCCTCATGTTCTCTCTATCCTTCCTTTTGCCCAAAATATCTAATCGCTGACGCGATTCTAACACGACGAGCGTGTGGTCGGATTTTCGCCGACACTCCGTATTCAACGATTTTCGCGAAATCGGCACGAATCTACGAAGGGTTTCGAAAATTTTTGGGATTTTGATTATTATCTGTTTTAGTGTATCGTTGAATGGGGATTCAAAAACGATGGAAATTCGATGAATAATTAATTTTTTTGAAAATTTGAATATTTCGAGTTTGAAAACGATTTTTTTTTTTTTTATGTATATTTTTGCAATGCTGTTTTCAATTTTTTTTTTTTTTTTTTAAGACGATTATATAGCGGATAAGAGTTATATACACTTTATATACGATATTGTATATAGCGCACACTATATATTTGTTTTCTAAACAAAAACCCCGGTGGATTCATAAATTAGATACTGTTTAGTAATCGGGCCAACCGCAGATTTTTAATTTAATAAAAATAAATTTTACCAATCGGAAAACCGCGCGAAGCACTCAGAAAGGCTCCTTATATTGATAGTACATAACGCGACAATCCTTGAAGAGGAAAAGCCAACGGAAGAAGTGTTACAGTATCCGGAAAAGCTTGTTATTTCTCGCAAACGCGGGAAAAAATAACCTCCAGCGTTCCGTTGTTTTTTTTTTTTTTTTTTTTTTTTTTTCGTGTGCATTCCTTCCGCTGTAGACTGTCGACGAAACGAGTCCGAACTACTCGAAGTTTACGGAATCGATAAAAAAAATTTAACAACCCTCCTTAGTCACGCTCTCGCGTATATACGCACAAACGACACGCGAACTATTCCCCGTTGCGCGTTTTCCGTTGTCGAATAGCAATAAAAATCGAGAAGCAATAAAACGTTGATCCGGGGCATCAGTGACTCGAGACACAAGGACAACCGGAGTAGAGTTTCGGGCGCTCGACGAGTGTGTGTCGTTCACCGAAGTATTCTGTCCTCATAAAGTACCGTCAGTATCGGAACTTCACGTGTGTACCATGTATTGCGAAACTAACGGAACAGAATTGAAGAACACTTGGGGATAGGCGTGATCGTTCGAGTATAGGGCACATCGTATAGATTGCTCGCGATATCACGTTTTTCTTGCATTTCGTTTCATGGATGTCGATCGCGCGTTCTATTCCCTCCGCGTACTTTAACCTTTTTTTTTTTTTAAAGGGTCACACTTTCATCGAGTTCCGATAAAAAATTCCTTTGTCGCTTTTCTTTCGATAAAAAAAAAAAAGATTACATGCTTCCGAAATTAAAAAATGAAATATATATTATAAATTTTTATATTTAAGGATTTTTTTATTTTTTCGGTATAATTTTTTTTTATGAATATATAACATGAATATGAAAAACTAAATGCGAATTTTTTTTTTTTTTTTTAAACCAATTAAAATAGATTTTTTTTATCTGAAATCGATGGAATCAAATAACGGGTACGTCAATAATTTAAAAATGAGACAAAAATTGAATAAATATGTTTAAAAAACTTTCTTTATGATAAAAAAAGGGGTTAAAACTCATTGGTACATCAGGAGAAAAAAAAACTCAGTGATGTTGTCCAAGAAGGATAGAAAGGTTTGGGAGGGAAGGGCGGGGGAGGGAATGAGAAATATAGAACGGGTCTGGAGCGCGTTGGGCCATAAACGATAACGGGAAAATTTTACGAGCCGCCCATCTCGAAAAGTCGCGATAACCGGATGGGGGCACCACTGCCAGTGCGCCACGATCTCAACGGTGGAATTACGAGATCTCAGAGTGTCGCGGAGCATTTCCAGGGAAACCCTACGCCGGGTGACATTCGAGTTCACTGCACGCGACGCGGCGCCTGATGCACGAAAAATCTTTTCCCGATCGTTAAAAAAAATTGCTGCTAATTTTTTTCGACTGCGCGAAAGATAGACGAAAAAAAAAATACTCCTCATGCCGTTGGCGGAAGCAATAAAATGGATGACTCATTCCTGGAACAGTAGATATGGATGTCCGTTTACACGGACATCGCAGGTGCAAAATGTACCTTGTCAGCGCCCCTCGCCACTCAAGATAATGATATACCTAATGTACTATGTAAGTTAGAAAATATTATGACATACGAGGACTTCCGGTGATCGCGAATACATTGTTTCCTCATAGGGAAAGCTGTGTTTTCGCGAAAAGAAAAATGTTTTTCGAGATTTCAGTGTAAATGGTCGAAAATGTTCCAAAATGTCGAATGATCGCGTTTGCAAATAGTGTTAACTTCTGTAACTCGAAAACGGATTCAGTTATTCGAATTGAAATTCATATAGCAAGTTGAGAGGTCTGTTTTCATTGTTCAATCAAATTTTTGATGAAATCCTGAAATATGTTAAAATTTTACAACGCTAAACTATTTTTTAATGTCTATTGGCAGAGGGATTCCCCAATTTCGGACTGAAAAACTACTTTTATTTATTTTTAATGATAATAAATACCTCGATAAATATTTCATGCAGTTGATAGTTCATAGTTATCGATGTCCAGATTGTGTAAAAAATATCCCACGTCTCTATGTAAAAACATGTGGAAGAATTTCCATTTTTTTTAATCAGTTTTTAAATTTTTTCTATTTGAAAACATCAATACTTTTCGCTAAATTTCTAATATTTGGGGGCTGAGGTTTTTTTCACATGCTGAGAACATTATAACTCTTAAACAACCGCAAGGGATTAGTGATGGCATTTTTTTTACTTATTGAAAAAAAAAAAAGTTTGTTCGCTTGAAATCGAGTATCACGAAGACTATTCGGGGATTTCATGTTAAGCGGATTTTATTTTTTCTTATTGGTAATACAAAATCGTACGACAAAGCCAATGCCATTGATTGATGTTCCGGTGTCCAGATCGCGTAAAAAAAATTCTAAATTCGAATATAACAACGAGTGGAAGAACTTCGATTTCTTTTAATTATAAAAAAAATATTCCATTAACAATAAATAACGCTTCTCCGACAATTTTTAATATTTGTACCTATCGATTTTTTTCTACGATCAGAACACTATAACCAACAAAATATCGCGTAGGATTGACGATACGATATTTTTTCACCAATAAAAAAAATTTGTATAGACCTTTTAAAAAAAATGTATTTCTATTTTCGTCGATCAAAAGAGATTTCATTGAAAGGAAGTTATTATCGCCTCGCCTACTCTATGTATCGCAAATTCCCTCATACAACATCGTAATTTTTTCCATATCGAATTTCTTGCCAAAAAAAAAACGCACTTTTTGAAAAATACAGTTCTCTCTACTCGTTAAACTCATCCCGACGCTGCTGTTGCAAGAATTTCTGCGACACGGTACTAATACACGAGGAACCATCGTTGATTGGCCCGTGGCTTTGAAAATCAGTATGTACAGCCGTGGATGCAGCCAGCGTTGCATCAACGGGTGTATTGATGTTACGTGTTTTGCGGCTCGCAAGAGAAAAATCGAAAATCCAGAAAAACGTTTTCCACCAACGCGAAAAAGGAATTGCCCGGGCGATCGTCGTGACGAGGCGAAAAGGTAGTCGGGAGGATGAGGATAGGGGTGGGTTTGTCCCTTAGTAATTCGAAAATGAACGGTCCGTACGTTCGGTACAATACCTAAGCGTATAAAACTAAACATCGTACACACGTATGCTTCCAACGTTTTTCCTTCCACGTTCGTTCACGGCAAGCCGAATGGCAACGCGCACATAGCACCGGTGTAACAATAGAGGATGTGCAACGCGCTTGCACTCGGCAATAATACGAATTCGTGGCTTGAAAACAGAAATAAGAAATTTGCTGTTTTCCGGCAGTAAGTAAGCATTGCTCGGCGTCGGCGAAAGAGCTTATACGCGCGAATAAAACGCAGGAATCGCAGACATAGAGATGCGAAAAATGGAAAGCAAATATGCGGAAAAAAGGAAACGAAAAAGAAAATTTTAAATCGGCAAAGCTTTCGATGATGGGCTTTGCATTATACGGGTTGCCCTCGGCGAAGGGCAGAGAAAAGGGAATACAATTTTTTTTATTTTTATTAAGAGCTAAAACTAGCAGGGCGTAACCTTCGATAACGAATAAGAAAGAAAAGAAAAATGGTGGATCGAGAGAGAGAGAGAGAGAAGCAGAGAACGAACGGACAGAGAAAAAGGGACGTATAGTAGAAAAGAAAGGGTGGAGAGCGGACGGAAGCGCTCATGGAGGAAAAGGAGAATGAGGAAAAAAAAAAGACTCTCGCACCGAGGACGATGGGTATATCCAGTATCGACCAGACCACATGCCACTACACCGCAGATACAAAACCGCACAAAGATCCCTTTTTCCGTGGAAGGAACCAACGGGAGGGCCTCTGGCGCCCGGCAGCGTTTCTTGGTCCATGAATTAACCAAACCTCGATATCGAAGCTTCGTAGATTTGCCTCGTAGCCTCTCGACGCTGACGCTGACGCCCTGCGGATCGCGTACGCGTTGCAGCTAGTAGAAAGAAACTCGAGGGTTTCGTTGGATGTTTTATTCAGCGTAACCTTCGAAGGTTCATGGATGTTTGCAGATACGTTGCACCATTCATTACCCAAGCGGAATGGCAAGACCGGCAGTAGTAATTGGAAAAATCGCAAGAACATCGATGCGATTTTTTAAAATATTTATATTATTGATGAATTTTAATTTAATTGGCGGTATTGTAAAATTTCTGCCAATTACCAATTAATCAATGAACACAATATCTCCTAGACGCAAAATGTTTCGTACTATTCACGCATACAAATCTCAGGATTTTTTATTCACGCGGTAAAAAGTATATCGTAAAATATATCAATGATATATTTAATATATTTGCGTTGGTAAATATATTACGGATATATTTCTTTACATATATGTGATCAATATCATCCTATATACGACACATATAGTAATCACAGGCGTTTTTTTTTTTTTACTTTTTTTTATTCCTATCACTCGATTCTGATTAAACTAAATTAATTTTTTTATTGCGAATTTCCACATTAATCAGAAAATATTAGTCGAGAGAACTAATAGTTAGTTGGGGTAATTATTTTTAATTAAAAAATGGATTGCACCGTCTAACTATTGGGTTTCGCATAACTAATTATTACTTCTCCCAACTTATGATTTTTGTATCAGTATAATAGAATGATTTATTATCGAATTTTACTTTTAGTTTGTTTCGCAAACAGAATAAAATTTGTTTGAAGTAAACAAATCCCATTACTTAGCGCACATGTTAGCATCAGATTTAAGGCTTCATAGTTTCTCAAGCGCGAGTACGCGAACTACAAAAAGTTGTAGTTACTTCATAGATCCTCTGAAATCCGCAGCAACTTCGTTGATATTATAATACCTCATTAACGCCGACGTGATGCAAACTGAATCCATAGGCGCATAGAGCACAGACCTCGCGTTGTGAGTTTCTTTATGAAAATAAAAATGTAATCGTGTTACATGAGTTCTCCGCTGATCTCTGTTCAGTCAGCCCATTAGCGCATGTTACGCCGTAATATGTTTGAACAGCGAGCAAATTACGGGAATACCGACGGCAGCGGAAATGCGGTTGTTCATCGTTTCGCGTACGCATCGAGAGTACCATTGAGTGAGAATAGGTTTCTAAACACTAAGCGGACGCATACAACAGCAGTTCCAATCTACGGAATTCCGTTTTTGCCAATCCGATTTGCGGTTAAACTAATGCAACCGAGCGATTACGAGTTCCAAAAGGAGAAAGTTCATGCGCGCGTGCATTGGCGGCTTATGCGGGATAATTATGCATAATAATTAATATTGAAATTTCCCGGACGGAAAAAAAACGTGTATCGCTGGATATATCTACGATATATCCAATATATCGTTTGCGAAAATATATCTCATTGAATACGCAACAAATTACATGATTAATAGCATCTTTATTAGCAAAACATTAGAAACTCAAGTATCCAAAGGACCCGATACGGCTTCTGTATGTCGCATTCGAAAATCCTCGCATCACGTATTCAATCGCATTCCGTTGTGAAGCTTCGCCGCCTATCGTGTGTGTAAAATAATGTGTTGCATACCTAGCGGCCCGCTTCGCTGACTTGGGGAACCTATTTGCGCGAATGAGAATGAGAATGAATGGGGTGCGTTAAGTTTGCGTTGCTTTCATTGTTGATCCCCGTTGAAAAGCTCGCACGATAAAAGGCTTTCCGCGATAATCTACAACTGTTCCTTTTTTTTTTTTACTTCGGTAGTTCTTCGTCTTTCTATGTCGTATTTCCAGAACCTCTGGACAATCGTGGTCTCCGTTCTGTTCGTTTTGTCTATTATGTAAGAGTTCAGACGCGAAGCACCCCTGCAGCGAGATCGGCCACCAAATCTATAGTAAGGGTGAATATAAAAAAAAAAAAAACCGCGGAAGAAAAAGAAAGATAGGGTTGGTAGTGTAGCCGCTAGAGGGCAGCTGCACCGGAAAGAATCGAAAATCCTTGCCCGCCCTCCATAATTCAGTCGTGCGAAATGGAAACGTCGTCTAAATACGACGTTCCCGAAATTGGCCGGCGGAGATTCTTGTCGCGTATATAGTTACGTATACGAAAACGCGACGTCGGACGAGCCCGTTAAGTATACTATGAGAACGACGACTCTCGACTCCACCGCTCCCCGTATACTATGTACGACTCGCACGGGATTTTCGCTCGTCCGTCTGCCCAAGCTCTGCGAGACATTTTTCAAATCCTCCGTAGAATATGAATTACTTTCGCCCCCTACCCTTCCCCGAGGACTTCGCGCATCTTTGTCCCTGCGTCGCCTTTGAGTCTATCTCTCTTTCCAACCCTGCAATCCAACGCCGCTATCTTGGATTTTATTTACGACCCCACTAAATTTCATTTGAACGCGTATATTCATTAAATTCCACCGTCATTTTTTTTCCGCGCGCATACCTGTTTACTCGTAACCAAGACATATATAAAACACGATATCACAAGATTCAATGCAACGCCGAAGGTTGAATTCTCATCATTTCTCAGTTTTTAGGAATTCACCTCTCATTGTTTTTAAAAATTTCATTAACGTTGTACCGTTTTTTTAACGTATATTACGGTGTATTATGGCTCTAATTTTTAAAGGATTAATACTTATTTAGACGATGATTTCATAAAATAAACAATAAATACATGAAAAAACGCCTTTTTTTCTCCAACTATTTGAAGATCAAGTATGGTTTGCCAATTGAGGTACCAAATTGTTCCATTGGTGTCCCACGCAGAAAGCCTGTTCGCCATCGTGTCTAACTACCGCATAATTATATTCGAATATCTGCATCAACAGCTTCTAATGAAACTTCCAATGCAGACATACGCGGGTCGTTACACAGAAACCATTTATTGACGTGTTCAGCAAACCAATAAGTACACCATTCGGTAGCAAAGCCTCGCGTGTGGCTATACCATAGATCAATCGGTGGTTGCGAATTCAATTGACTTCTGTGCCCGAAAATTCTCCGATAATCGTATCGTCCCGACTTCCGGTGGGCAAGTAGCCTATTATGCTTTGGTTCTGACTATATACAAAGGGTTGGAAGATGGCTACATCGTCTTCCATCCACTTCGCCCTTAGCGTTGTCCTCCGAGTGCTCCTCTTCGTGATCGCAACTTCCTAAAGCATGCGGCGGATGTCGGGAACACTTACCCGCTTCCTCTTGACGACCTCACTTCTCCAATTCCATACAGTA
Organism: Buathra laborator; assembly: GCA_934046635.1. NCBI lineage: Eukaryota > Metazoa > Arthropoda > Insecta > Hymenoptera > Ichneumonidae > Buathra > Buathra laborator. Next base: position 16,223,305 of record OW203895.1, on the reverse strand, counting down.
CCGGCAACGTCTCTTATGTCTTACCTTCCCTCGACCCTCCGCCAACAAAACTTCGTGGTGCAGGTAGCTTCGATGAGACTTCGAGGGATCTCTTCATGGTCTAATGGAGACCAACTAAAAGCCCGCAACTAATTAAAGCAATTCGGTAGCCAGCTATACGCTCCCGACCTGATCAGACCGAACCAAGATTGACGTGCCAACCTCTGTGCCGGGAACACCCCAAAAGCTACCCGGCATAGGTGGTTCATAGTCGCTTCAAAGACCCGAAGGCTATAATTAACTTAAACGTGGACTATCTTAGTGACCTTCTGCAGTTGATTGCATTCCACGGCGAAAGGGGAAGAGAAGGGAACCTTCACAAGTTTCGTTAGCGTTCGTAGACGTAGACTTGAAGAGCGAGAGCGGGCATTTCAGGTTAAAAAACGGATTTTTTTTTTCTTAATGGTAAACATTTTTTTATCGAAAATTCCATGCGATTTATTGCATGTGCCGTTGTTATGATCCCGTAAAAAAAATCTTAGGTACAAATATAACAACGTGTGGCAGGAATGCCATTTTTTGAATATCCATTTTTCAATTTTTTCCGATAAAAAAAAAGGTTTCTCCTACAATCTTTAATATTTGTCGATTTTTTCATTCGTTCCGAACACTCTTACCTAAAAATATGCGCGTGGGATGGATGACACGATTTTTTTTTAATATAAAAAAAAAATTTGGCCTTTTTGGTCTTTTTTTGTTTTTAATTATCCGATCATCTGTGGACATTGTTTATATGTCCATTTCAGAATAAAAGGTTTACTGGGTTCTAATTGCTCATATGCCTCTGTACTCTGGTGACTTTATCCCGTACACGAGAGCTGTGACATTTGCAACGACTGGGATAGAAAGAAATCTGTCTCAGTACTTTTCGCGTCGTTTTCTTGTCCTGAAGTTGGGTTGTCGTCGAGATTAAACCCGTCTACGGGAGAGGGAGGACGTACGAGGGTTTTCCAGGGTCAGAAAGATAAACGCCCCATTCCTTCGCCAAGCTCTCCCGATTCGGGATACACGAACACACAAACACACACTGATATCGCCGAGGCATCTCTGGTGTCCTCAACAAAGAGGTAACTCACGGCTGTTTGTGACACCAGCATCGAGGCAGAAGCGTATTTTACTTTCTTCCTTTCTTCGCGATTCTTCGCATACATCTTCATTCCCGGGAAGAAGCAAGGACAGCCTTGTCGTTTTCTCTTCCTCTTCGTCGCTTCATCACCGTCCCTCGTCTCGGCGTGGCGGCAGACACTCCAGTGAGGTCTCAGACGCGCGCACAAAGATCGTCGCCTTCGTTCTTTTTTTCGGGAAAAAACCAACTGCATCGACTTGTACTTTCATCGAAGTCCAGATCTTGCGACCCAAAAATATTCGGTAAATGTGCAAATTCGCCCCGTGAAATCTCCAAAATGGCTGTCGTATGCCAAAATCATCCACTATCACCAAACCCACCCTACATACGCGCAGCCATGTGCTCGGATTACGAAAGTCAGTTATATTCAGTATAGGACTTCCAAACTTTTTCAATTTTTTTTATTTTCAAAAAACATTTATCAAGCTTTTATTTTTTATTTTTTTATTTGGTGTTTCAAATAACAATAATAAGTATTGTTATTATTATTAAAAAAAAAAAAAAAATTCCTGAATTTTTTTTTTCACTTTTCGTAATTATCGCCAATTATTGTGATAGTGTTTCTTTAATTATTATTATTATTTATAATAACATAGTGTTGGATTCTATAGTTCACCCGGCATTTTGGTATATTTTAGATAGACATTTAGATGGATTTGGGGATTTTTTTATTTTAGGAACAATGCTTTTAGTGTTACCGAGCTTTAGGCACGGGGTTCACGTTGACATCCACACAGTGGTAGATATAAGCGAACATTAATCCGACAAACCACGCGACAAGGATAACACCCGTTCCCGGAAGTGATACATCGCCCACGACTTTCCGTTACACGTGGCGTGTGGCACGTAAGCATTATTACGGAGACAAACCTACACGAAGACATTCTAACGTGATCACGTCGCAGGGACGGGTTGTGGCGACATGTGTCGGAGATTCAGTTGCGATTAATCCATGTATTTTGACTAATCGCGTGCGTATTTAATAAACAGGGTGTCATCCCTATCGAGTATCCACTTTGGTCATCTAAGGTCTGAATGGCGCATCATACAGATCGGACCGATTATATATACCTATTCGATACGCCCTTTAGATTAAGGGAATTCCCCTCTAAGCAACCCCCCACCCCCCGCCCTCCCCTCAATTCTTGTACACGGCGGCGGCGACAGCGGCGAAATCTTTTTATATATATAGAGGGAGATATACCATTTTTCGACGAAAAGATATGAGATATATATTGCTACATGTTTTGCGATAGACTTCTTTTTCACGTGAGTTGTGCCGATTTTTCGACATTTTTTTTTTTTTTTTTTTTTTTTTTTTTTTTACACGAAAACCAAAAATTCAACCACACCAACACGGATGTGGGCATTTTTCAAGATTCAAATACCCGCACTGCCGGCAGTTTCTCACTACAATTTTTCAATTCCTCAAACCACACCGGAAAAGTGTTTCGCCATATCCGAACCAGAAATCGTCCGGAACGCGGATGCAAAAAGGGAAAGCATGAATTTCATATTTCATCGTCATTGCGTTTTCACTATAGGGAGGAAAGGCACGAAGGTAGAAACGTCGATATACCCCGGCCAGACGAAAAGTGGTGTAGCGTGTGTTATATGCGAGTTCCGGAGCTTTCTCGGGGTCGAGGGAATGGGAACGAGGATGGGAATAAAGCGTACTAAAAAAAAAAAAGGGTTGAGTAAGGGGAACGTCCGAGGGAAATGAATAACGTCTTCGCGCGGTAAAATTTCGACAAATTTCGGTACGAACGTCTTAATCCATTCTCCGACCGGGGAAGTTTCAATAAGGCCGGGTGAGTTATGCGTCCCCGTAACGACTTTTCCTTACCGATTTTTCCTCTTTGGTCGAAGTAGCCGCCCTCCGTATACTCACCTCTTTCTTTGGTTCGTGACCTCTCTCTTAGTCTTTGCCCAGCGCACCCCCTTGTTCCATACCGCTCTCTCGTCTGTGCCCTTTTCTCTATTCTTTCTCCCTTGAAATTCTCCTTTTTCTTTCGTTTACCTGAATACGCTCTTTTCGCCTTACTTTCTCCGATGGTAGATCAGTCGCGAAAGTTGCGCGTTGCATACGTAGCCTTACCGAAGATCACGTGTTTCTTAACGCCCCGGGGACGTGTTTCAATCGGATTCTGAAAAATAAGGCATTCATCCCTAAAAATCAAAATTGCGGTGATATTCGATAGTTGCAACTGATCAACTGATTCTAGACGATAAACAACGAAGATGCAATAGAAAACATTTAAAAAAACGATAAAACATAGTTGTTGTATTAATAAATATTAAACGAACAATTTACAGCGAAAACCGATGAAAAAAATATTATTTTTAATATTTTTTATTTTACATTCATTTATCAATATTTTTATATTCGATATAAATATAAAATAAAAAAAACATTTAAAGATAAACTTTTTTCTTTTTTTTTTTGCTGCAATCTATCAGTTTTTTTTTTCGCGATAAAATAAATCGTATTGGAAGGCGAATGATGGTGGAAAAAATGTTGTAAGTGATTAATAGTTTATTGCAACAGTTGTTTTCCTATTAGATTCCGATAGGGTCTATCGTGGAGCACAATGTTCGCCTATCGATGTCCGTAACCTTCGGTGGTTTTATTGTTATATAATTTTCCAGAAACCATCCGATTGTAGATTGTGTGGCACAGCAAAAAATCGATGTCCAATGTGTGTTGAACGAAATCGATGTAGCATTTCCGGACATTGTGTATACAGCAGAGACAGACCCGGTTACTACTCGCAAACCGACATAGTAGATAATATACAGTATATACAGCGATATAAGGTTTACAGTTACATTCGCGATGTGTGCACAGATACGAGTGGCGATAGTATAACCCCGAGGCGAAGTCCGAGTGTTCCCTATCGTCGACACCGGTCATTGCAACGCCGGAAAAATGGGAAGACGTAATAAAGTTATCCCCCAACAGATACGCTTCTCTCGGTAATAACTCGTGCGATTTCCTCAGCGGCGTTCGCGGATTCCATTGGGATTGTAGAGACATTGAGTTTGCTCGCCGGAAATGAAGATGCCCTCCCCCCACCCACCCCTCACTCTCCCTTTCCCTTCCTCCTCACCCCTTTGCCCACAAGTTATACGTTGCCATTCTCTCGCAACCAACCCAATTCTCTCTCTATCTTCAAATCCCTTCTCTGTTTTCATCTCTACTTCTTACTCTTTCTCACTTATTGACGAAGATTTTCAACTAAACTCAACTTTTCTACGCCAAGGTTGCGCGAGAAGGATAGGGATGAGGGAAAATAGAATATAATACTACAACGCGATGAGTTTCTCAATTGACGAAAGCGCGGTAAAACCACGACTTCTGTATCGCAGGGAGTTTGTCCCTTCATAACGATGTAAGTTTCTTGTTTCTTTTTTTTTTTTTTTTTTTTTTCGAACACGAATAAAACTTATTTTCAACGGAAACAGACTTATTATCGTTTTATTAATTATTTCTAGCGAGATGAATTTTCTCATTTATTTTCATTTATTCATTGCGACACGGAAAGTAAAGTGGTTTATCCAATAAAACTATTGGGTCAATGATGTCACCGGTAGTCTTATGATTTCAACTTTATTTACGGTTTTCACAATTTTGTATAAGTTTGAAACCGTAACACGATACGCCTCAGATGTGTTGATCTCCTTTTAATTTCGTATTTAACTGTGAGAATTTTAAATACAAATAAAATTATAAAGTATGTCGTTGACACGATTTATACGGTCGTTTTATTAGATTAATCACTTTCTTTTCGACGGAAAGCGACTTTTTAAATCCAACCGAATGTGTAGATTTATTTATTGAACTTTGTAGAGAAAATATGTATTTTTTCGGAGCTCTCAACACACAAGTAACTTTAGATATTTTTTTTTTGAGAATTTTAGATAATTTTAGTAGCTTCAAAAATAAAATTTCAAAAAAACATCGATTGTCATCGATTTATAGGTCGAAAGTTACATTTTTTTATAGCGCGCTTCCGATATCCATTGTGTTTCAAATAGCCCCGGTCAACCCCTACAAATCGATACATATAAGTTTTTGCAATATAATGTTATCAAGGAAAGCGTATATCCGGAAAGAAATGTCTCCGAGAAGTGTTGACCAGCAAAGTGCTTCACATTATTCACCCCTTTCGCGAATCTATATATTTTATATACATATAAATATATCTATTCGCTGACTGTTCTGAAATCTCTCTCACGTATTCCACGTATCGTAACGTACGTGTAAAAAATGGAGTTGCACACTATCCTCGCGACGCCGTGAGTCGCCAGACAGGAATACCGCGATACGGCGTTGATAAAGCCCTCGCTGTTTGATTTTCTCCGGAACACGACTGGCCTCGGGTCCGCGAAATTGGTTGGCGACGCTCTTCGCCGCCTCTCCACCCTTCGACTACCCCTCTATCACCGATTCGATAGACCATGACTGACGCGAGTTGTATTTCAAACGCGAATAGAAACTGTTTTATCGATTCGTTCGCGTGCATATATCTCCCGGGGGCTTCACGACACGTTGAAAATACATGAAACCTTCGTCACTGTACCAAAAGTGACGGGAGCACGAAAAAAATATACGAGATGTAAATTTATTTTCAAACGGGGCCAAGGTCGGCCGTAAAAAAAAAAAAAAAAAAAAAAAAAAAAAAAAACTCGTACTACAGTCAACGGCTATTGTTTCTAATTATTCGTGTACGTTTATTCGTTATTTTTTGCTTCCGCGCTGTTATTCATCGCTGAAAGAAAAAGAGCCACAGTCCAGCGTAACGTGACGCTAAACCATACAGAATTTTTCCCAATTACACGCACCGCGCCAGAGGGATGAAAAAAAAAACACAATTTTTTCCCAGTTTAATTTTTTTTTTTTTTTGCTTTTATTGCCTCGCGTTCAGTTCGGCTCGCTCTGTGTTAGCAGCGAGCAAGAGTCGAAGCAAAAAACACAAAAAAAAGAGAAGGAAAGTACGTATACGCGTTCGCAATTGTACGATTGGAGCGAACAGCAGTTGTAGCGGTAGAAGTAGCGAAGCGAAACGAAAGCTTGGGTATTGGCGATGGCAGGTATTAAAGCATTTGTCAGCCAGCGGAATATTAGCCCAAGGGGCAAGCGCGGTACACTTATTAGCGTGAGTTTCTCTATGCATGGCGCCTGGCCAACTAGTTACGAAGCTGAGGTGAAGTCAAAACGTGTAGCGACTCCGCATCCCCGCCTCCGTCTCTTCCACGAAACCTCCAAAGCCCAGCCATGCATACTTAGCGTTCGCCTCTACTAAGCGTCTACACGAATTTTCGTACTACCGATATCGTGTACGATACTGCATAGGTTAAACGTGACGAAGAGCACGAGGAAGAAAATTCGAAAAATACTGTATCGAATGGAAAAATTGTTATTTCCCTCCTGGAAATTGCGTAAATACTACGGGATGTACAAGATATAGAAGGTTCGGCGCAACATATAATTGATATATTATTTTTTCGTCATATATATCTGGAATATATTTTCCAAGATATATATTAGGCAAAAATATGTTCACAGGAAAGGAGTATATGCAAAAAAAAAAAATCAAAATATACAAAATATTACGAAAATTATATTAATAAATATATTTTCGATATACTTTTTTTCTATTTGCATAAGATATATATGATATATATCTTTTTGTCGCGAAATGTATAATTTTTACATTCTTTTTCTACTATATATTCTATATATTTCACATATTTTATATATATAGTATATATACCTTAGATATATCATTCTAATATATACTTTATATCCGTGGGAGATTTTTGTTTCTTTCACTCGAGTCTTTAACTCGTTCAGCCCGACAGCAAAAATATCGTCTGTTGTAGGAAAAAAAAAATCAACGACCAAAGTTGTGATAAGCGCTTCAAAGAACGAAAATTTCGCACTCGGCGTTAACGCAACTGTAATTTCGCGCACTGCTGAAATTGCAGTTGTTTGGGAGTTTCACATATATATGTATACATAAATAGGGCTGTGGAGAGGCTAAATGTGCAAAACGATGCAATAAAGTATAAATGGTATAAGACAAGTAACGCTATCGCTTGATCCATCTGTTTTCCTATTTATATGATAATTTCTATGGCTTCCAATTTTTCCGTATAGAAAATATAAAAAAATACCGAGTGACGCGCTCTTGGGACGATTTATTAATTCTATAAAAATATTCCACGAAAAATAAAATACTCAATATACCATAGCAGGGTTTCGCAGATCGGGCGCTTCGCGTGCTCGCATCCGGTCCGTACGCGATGTTGAATTATACGCGTTGTACGAAAAAGATATACGGTACGACCGTGAAGGTTCCTAAAGCTTTCCGGGTTCGAGGTCCCCTGCACGCACCTTTTTCTCAACGCCGTCGCGCATTGGCGCCCGCGTTCGTGTTTTTATCCATTTGGATAATGGATTTTTTTTTTTTTTTTCAAAACCTTTTGAATAGATTTTTTCTACGTTGAAACAATCCCTTAAATTTTTTTCCCCGACACACAACAGATTGCCAGATATTCGTATATATATAACCTTAAAAATGATTAGTTCGTTGATGAATTAAAAGAATTGACGAAAAAAGCAATGAAAATTAGCAATGCATGGTTAGAAAAAAAAATATTGCGTATCGATTAAAAAAGGGAATAAAAAGCACATATAATTCTGACGATTCCGACGTTTCCTTTATGGGAATACAAAACATCTATTGCAGCAATGATAATAAAAGATTTCACTCTTAATTGAAACATTTCTTAATGCATACTGGTACAAGGAAGCGTTACATTAAAGCTCCGCCGGGGTGAGAACTGTGAGCGACCATTAAGGGAGGCTGGCGGTCCTGGAAAACCGTTGGTACATGACTGCGCTTGCCTTCTCTCAGCAGGACGTGAAATTAATGTTACCTCGGATCTTAAATTGTAGACTCTCTGCAGAATTCTGCATGCACCCTCCGGGAAGCGAAGATTTTACAGGAAGGAAACGGTATGCCGTTGCAGTGGGCGCAACCGTCCACAGTAGAGAGAGAAATGGAAAAGGGGGACAGGGGTAGTAGCGGTAGCAGCAACGATAGAATCATGGAGCGAAAATGTAGTATCCAGAGATAGACGGTAACGGAGATAGAAAAATTAACGAAGGGAGGAAGTGAAATGAAAGATGTGCACAGGGTTTTTTATAGCTATAAGTGTTCGCAGTACGGTTTCATTCCAAATGAATGCGGTTGAATAAATTTTACCGCTCGCGCATTAATTGACTGCAATTATGACGAAAAGCGGAAAGGGTTCCACTGTGGCAGCCATAGCCCGCCAGTCTCAGTTTCTCGTTATGAGAAGACCAGCAACCGATGGCGTAGTAATTACGAGTAAATGCAGTAATCTTAATGAGTTTTCTACTGCACGAGAAGCGAATCAAAACCGGACCTCCTGTTGCGAAAGCGTTGCAGACCTTTTACAATCAAAAGTATCCCATTCAATCCCTTCTAAGCAGTTTATAATGTACTTTAAATGCACGAAAAATTGAAAATTCTACGTTTATTTTTTTTTTTTTGCGATCGTCCGAACGTGAAGTGCAGTATAATTTCAACAAAATAAACTCTTAGACCAAAAAATATAACAAATTGAAACATTTCTCATTGAGAAGGATTGACGCTGAATATAATCCCGAATTTTATTTCGCTGCATTCCATTTGTAGTTCAATTCTGTGCCAAATATCTTAAAAATCGCGGGACTTAGATGACGAATAACAGAAATTTGTAAAAAAAATTCAAAATGTCTGAAATGATGTGAATCGTGCGCGTTGACAACACGTATCAAATCATAGATGGCATCTATGCGGATCCAATAATCCACCTAATCGTTGGATCTCAGAGGGAAAAAACTTTTAACGAGACATCTTCGAAGAAACCTCTTAGTTCTGAGATTAAATAACCACATCGTGCGAAAAGCCGGGGCGCAAAGTGGCGAATAGATACAATCGATGGAAAAAAATATTATCCGACGAAGAGTCGAAGCGACCGCGGAAAAATCCCCGGGTTCCTACTTATATTCCTCTCTCTCTCTCTCTCTCTCTCTCTTTCTCTCTCTCGGCTTCTCTTCCACATAGTCCCAGGATACTAGTAATGCGGCCAGTCTTTGTATCTTCGGACTCTCTTAAAAAGTTTCGGCCCCCCGACTAAGTCGCCCCGGTTGTGGGAAGTGCGGAGGAACAGGGACGCGGTAAACCCGTCGAGGATCATACCCGGCCACTCGGAACTTCGACTTGCCATGAGCCAACGCAAAAAGCCTTATCTCCTGTGACCCGGCGCTTTTTTTTCTCCTCGTACTTCCTTTATTTTCAACGTTTTTCCCTTCGAAGTAGTTGGTGGGCCGTACGAACGCCCGCGCGCACCAACCAACCCCCTGTGCACCCTTCTCTCATTCTTTCCTCTTCCGCATTCGCGCTATCTTTCTCTGTCCTCAGCGCACAGGCTCCGGGCCACTTTAACTCGGAAACTAATTACAGTCGAGGCGTAAGAGAGTTTTTGCACCTCCCGGGGGTGGGACGTCTCGGTGAATTCTCCATTTTTTTTTCTCTTCGCTCTCAGCCGGCCCCCGACTCTCGTACGTTTTCTTTTACTTCTTTATACCGTTTGGAGATTCACTCGCCTTGTCACTCGATTCATCCTGCCGTTCGTAAAGCATCTTAAAAATAAATTTTACCATCGTTGTTTCTCAGAATATCGTACCGCAATGAAAAAAAAACGGGGGTTCGGTATGTTTGAAATCATGAAACATCCGTTGTGATTTTTCAATCGTATTGAAAGAATTTTCGAAAATTCGTGAGGTCGTTTTTCGTTCGTCAGACGAGCAGATCGAACACATTAATTTTAGTCCCTCCATCCCCAACGTTGGGAAATTGTTATACGAATATAATTTTAAAAAATGATCATACATACGATAATTGATTTATTATCATTATTATATTTGTATTAAATGTTAGTACATTCATTACATGTGTTGTACACATCGCAAAAATGTTTCATCCCTACGACACTAAATACGCGTCACAGCGTAATGCCATTATGGAATAACCAAAATTGTTCGATAATCGTTCGTATCGGCAGACATGTCGAACTTTCGAATTCCGATATAAGTTTTCGAGTGTTTATCACTCGAATATTATAAATCTGATATAGCCGCAAGGCAATGGTGCAGTTGCACTGTAAATTATTCAACCTTTGCGCCCAAAGACACGTAATTCGCCGAGGAATCTTTTCGACATTGCGGACAAAGTTTGCATCGCGCGACACTAGTATCCGGGAATAGGCGAAGCGTGTGTCCATAAATAAGGAAGAAGGCGAGAAAACATTTTCTCACGGAATGCACCCCTCGTCGACATGGCCTCCCCGCCCTCCTCCCTCCTCCTCTTTTCTGATGTCGAAAGAGGCGGAAGATTCGCGAGTTCTCGAGAAGCGTTTTCGAGAACGAGTTTTACATTGTATACCAAGGCGCAACCGGTAGCTCGGCAATCTTCTTGTCGCGCTGTCATTGTGGATACTCCCGAAGGAAGGTTTAAAATAGTTCGCTTCCACTTCATCGCAGCGGGCACGCGTCTTTTATAGCTAATGGATAACGGGGTGCAAGGGGTGGACTCGTGTTCTCTGAAGAAAACACTCCTGCGACAATGTCAACCGAACGCGCATACCTGTACGCAAATCTTTTAACGATCGATAATTTCATCGGCACAAAATAGAAAGATCTATGAAGCATCTAATATCAACATTCGTATAATGATAAATATAAAAAATATTATATATTATACATATAGGAAATAGTTCCGCCGCGAAATTTTTTGCATTCATTATTTTCGTCCGAACCGAACCGAACGCAAACTTGTACGCAACTCTTTTAAAGATCGATAATTTCATCGGCACAAAATAGAAAGATCTATGAAGCATCTAATATCAACATTCGTATAATGATAAATATAAAAAATATTATATAATATACATATAGGAAATAGTTCCGCCGCGAAACTTTTTGCATCCATTATTTTCTTCATGCAAGAGAACATTTATTAATCGTCGAGCTTCCTGAAGTCTACATCTTTTAAACTAAACGGTAAATGATTCACCATTTTTTTTTAGAGTTTTCGTATAATCCGTTTGTAGCCTACTTTCGTTTTTTATTAACTTCTTAAGTGCAGTTTCGACGGTACGATTTAAAACGTAACATTAGGATGCTCATCATCCACAGGTTACGTGTAAACCATGCAAACTTTCAGGGTTAATTTTTCGGCTTCGAAATAATATTCTGAATTTAAATTGCACGGTGGTTTTTGAATAGTATATTGAATAATGCGCACTCCAAATTTAATCGCATTCTTTAAAAAATCTAATGTCTCAATGCAATTCAAAATACAGTACAAGCTCCGTATTCTTAACTCCTCTTAACTTAACCGCTCCCTTATTTTAACTCGTTACCATGGCAACGATTTCCCTTAAGGAGGTTCGGTGGCGGAGAGTTCGTTTCGCATAAGTTCGAGAAAAAAAATGAGAGAGAATTGCAACTACTTCTCGATGGTATAAAAATCTGAAAAAACTCAGGCATATTTAAGGTATTGAAAAGATTAATTTTGCATAATAACAATTTCAAAAAGTTATTAACAAATTCATGAAAAAGAAACTTGTTAAAAAAATTAACGGTAACTCAACTTTTTTTTTTTAATGAAAATGATTCTTTCTTTTTTCTGAACACGTATGAATTTTTTCAGATTTTTATCTTGGCTTTGAATTTTTTTTTATATGGAAAAAAATGTGTAGAAAAAAAAAAAATTCCCGACGAACGACGACGACAACGACAACGATTCCCCTTAACTGTATTTCCCCTGAGTCCGTTCTCCGCACTCCAAACGGTATCTACGGACGTGTATACCCCTCATTACCCCGACTCGCAGCAACTGACCGGAAGTAGGGACGATAGGAGAAATGCAGAAACGGGAGCGTGTCCGGTCCCGTCGAGTTAAGAATACGGAGTTTGTACTGTGGAACATTCTACATTTTCGGAGCGGAATATGAAAAAATGAAAAGTCTCAACCGAAGTCCTTTAAAATGACGCGAGCGCTCGAATGTTTTCCAATTTTTTCCGATCTGTAACGACAGTCAATATCGTGTTTTTTTTATGCCGCAATAGCGAAAAGCGTTTGCTTTTGAAGCCGCGAGAACCTAAAGTCGTTACACGCCAAGATTTTTTTTTATTTATATGACACAAAGGTATATCAAATTTTGTCGGTCACAGAACCGCCGGGTAGCGCACAAGACTATTTTATTTTCCAATACGTTTCTTTTTTTTTTTTCTCGTTTTTTTTTATTGCTTGTTATTTTTTTTTATGCGCGCAATAGAGAAAGCTTCCGGGCACCCGACGTGTTGGGCATTCGGTGTTGTGTCGTTGTGTGGTAGATTTTTCGCCAGAGAGTCACATGAGATACAGACCAACGCGATACCTATGCTTGTGTTGCTACTGGATGCTACTGGTGCGCCTCACACGTTTCACGTTTTTGTTTGAATCTCGTTGCTTCGGGCCCCTCTATGTGTTTTATCTACCGTGTTTGCTCATTCGACGACTATCAATCCCTCTGTATATACGCTTCCGGTATTCATACACACACGCCAAACCTCCAATGTTATATACACACGCAGCGGAATACGAAATCGAATGAAAAACATACTGGAGCTGACTGAAGGGAAAAAGTTTAACGCCATTCAGCAACTTTCTATTTGGTATTTGGACCAAAATTCTTGGCTTCCTATCTCGATTATTCAGTGGAAAATAATCTGAAAAAAATTCGAAATAAATGAAAAAATAAAAAAAAAAACGTTTTTTTTTATTTTTCTTTTTATCATAAAAAATCAATAAATAAAAATAATCTATGTGTAAAGTATAGATACTATATGGCAATGTTTATATATGAATTATATTATATATTATATATAATGTATACATAAAGTTTATGGCTGACAATAGTCCGTACATTCATACAAAGATCGATCTTATGGGTGGTTTACTTTTGTTCGAAGGCGTACTTCAGCGCCTTTCCCCCTCCCCCCTCCCTTACGGAGCACAGAGCGAAGAGTATCGAAGTCGATATTAACTGACGAAGTAAACTCTTGAGCTCCACGACGCGAAGGAAATCTCTCACGTAGAACTGATTATTTCCGATTGAACGGAACTGAATTAAACCAATCTCGGGAGAGAGAGGATTTAAATAATTAAAATAAACTAGTCGGGCGGGGGCTACTGTCGGGACGTCGAGCCACCACTATTGCGCTTACGAAAGCACCGGATTCCAACATTAACTGTCTGCCACTGGAGATTGCGAACGAATGATGCTCCGTCGAGGATCGTTTCCGACTCAAGGAATTATTTCCGAGTGTTCTTATTCTTACTCTACTTATCGTACTCTTCCGGATCAATCTCATTTACTTTAATAATCACGATTTATTAGAAATTCGAAACTTTCCACTGCCAGCGGTATTGCAGTGTCGGCTAATTTTGTTGGCAAAAAGAAAATCATTTTCCAAAATTTTAGGTATAAAAAAAAATCACAAACTTCAAAAAAAAAAAAAAATTGTTGATAGGTTTTCGTTTTTTTTAATCTAAAAAATTTTTTTTAATAAAAAAAAATTAACCCTGAGAAGTTTTTTATCATTCTCGAAAATATAGGACAAAAAGAAGAATCACCTCGATCAGGTGGGAGTTGAAGATTTTTTATATACATTTAAGCACCGAAGAAAAATAAACCCTCTTGCCATGCATACATTCTGGTTTACATCCAAGCGAGATACGGAGTCCGTTTGAAACAGTACATTTATTCTATTATCTTTGGACCATCTACGGCAGAGTATCTGGATTATCTCCGTGTTCTCCCTTTTGCCTCGAACTATTCAGCCCATTTTCCAGAGATCCTCCATTATCTCCAAGTGGCTTCTTACCGGCGGCTTCGTCGAGCGCAAATAAAATGAAGATATCTTCTTTGTGTCTGGAGAAAAAGAAAAGAAAAAAAAAAAGAAAAAACGACACGTCCATGCAACGTCGACGAGTTCAACCGGCGTTATCTCAAACTCGTTAAAATCCCCCTCCATCCGCTTGAGACTCGTAAGAAATTTCAGTATTTGGTTCGATGATGAAAACCATGGTGCGATAGTCGCTGTACTGTCGTCTAGCAGCTATAGCACCCATTTTCCTTCGAGTCGTTCAATGTGTTTTTCTTGTCTCCGAACGTCGGGAAGCGTCTTTCAGGACCGAGTTCCCTCGATATTCGTGAAAGAAAAGTTTTAAGCCTAAGGATTATAATAATGAAGAGCGGATAAAAAAAAAAAATCTGCTATTAACTTGTCGTCCCCCCGGCTTTGGGGGCGAGTTCGTCGACAATGTCGAAAGAGGACGAAGAGGACGAAGAAAAATGGAGAAAGACAAGTAAGAAAAAAAAAAAAAAAAAAAAAACAAAAGACGTTTTTGCGATACGAAAGAACAGGGAAGAAGAGGGTGAAAAAAAGACATTGAGAATGAGGGATGAAACAAGAAGCAGGAGAACGTTCTAAGAACTCTTCCAAGAATTCTCCGGGTCGCGCGCGAGAGGGGGAGACAAAGGCTCGGTAATTTCTGAAGCTCAGAAAGTGTCACGTCCCTCCCTGACAGGTAATTATTCCAGTCCTGCGTTTGTTTTTCACGAAACAGCGGGAGTATTCGCGTTCTCAACGATATTGCAGCACCGAATAAGTGTTATGTCGCGGCGCAAACCCCACTCTTTCATAAATAATACTCTAGTGGATAGAAAATGAATCAAAGATTCCGCCCAACGAATGAGGCAATACATGGAATTAGAGTGCAAATTGTGGTGAGCCGTTTTTTAGAGTGCCATTATCTGCGTGAAATATCCTATTATTTCCCAGCGTTCCGTCTTGTCGCGTGTTTCTATTAGCCCCGGTCTCCACTACGCTGTGCAGCACTCCAAAAAATTAGAGTGCCTACTATGGCTAGCAATTTGCCGGAGAATGCCATACTCACTGCGCGGAATGTCCTATTTTTATACAGCATATGTTGAAACATTCTCCGTGTTTCAATTCGCCCCGATCTCTCCTAATTATCCGTTGAGCATCACATTTCCTTTTTGAAAAATAATACTTGAATATATAGGAACTAAATAGCGAATAGGAACGTTGAATTAGACTCGATTTTCACACGAATAATCTGTCGACCATTGGAGGGGCCATCGTATAATTCGTTGCAGCTCCGCGTCATCAGTGGGTAATTTGAGAGTGCTGAATAAAAACGAAAAAGTCCATTCAGCCGACTGTGAATCCAGTCCGTTGGCTGTCACCAGGAATATCCCGGCGAGCGGGTCATTTTTCTCGGAACGTTGAACGACGGTTCTCGATATTTTTTTTCTCTCCGAGTTTCCGCAGGCATGACGAAGGTAACGGGCTGCACTCTGGCAGAGCTTCACGGGTTCCGAGGGGGGTCTTTATCTTCAGCATATGGTTGCCACGACGGGAAAACCGGAAAAGGCAGGATCATGGAAACGAACGTTAAGGTGGATCATTGTTCGCGAAGGTTAACGGAGAATGAGGGACAGAGAAAGGAGGGGGAGAAACCGCCGACCGGAAGGGTCTTGCCTCGACGCGGTAGTCGGACTTTCCTGATATCGAACTTTATTCTCGTCGTCGCTGATGGATTGAACCGATCGACTCTCTCCTCTCGAAAGCCAGATAATTTCCTCGATCGGTCTCCATAGTACACTCCGCGAAGTGAAGACTCTGTATATGGGGATGAAAAAAACTAAATAAATTGGGTGACATTTTACCGTTAAATCTCCAGGGATAGTTGAAGATATTCTTCAGCAGTTTTCCAGTCTTGCTAACCATCATGACCAGATCGAAGGTAGGATATCGAATGGCCATTCAAGGTAACGACACTTTTTTGTACTTCGCATCTCTGCCTGAATTCAGCGGAGTCAGATCTGTAATAAAATATGTGAACGCGCGGAACCCATTGTCTGAATGATTCGAATACCTATACGGTAGATATAGTAAAAAAGATACCCGAAGAACGAAAATCCAGAAAGTTCTTATCAAAACTGATAGCCTTGCGACAGTTGGGTCTTCCAGACGCGATAGAACGGGAAGACCGGGGCTACTTGAAACAAAGGTAAAAATCGGAACTCTGTAAAATTAGAGTGCATACTTTGATAACCCAACTAATTTCTCAGATTACAGTCTATTTTCCAACTTGATCACTGTTTCAATTCGCCCCGGTCGCCTCTAATCATTCCTTGCCGACCCAAACGGAAGGAAAAAAAATGGTACTTTTACGTACCGGATAGAAATAGTTTCGAAAAACGGTACCAGAGTCGAAAAAAAAAAAAATGGTACTTTCACGTACCGGATAGAAATAGTTTCGAAAAACGTTACCCACAGTCGATAACAATAAATTTCAACTTTTGCAATCGATGTTTAGTAATAGAACGTCACAGATTTATTCCGGTGTGATTTCCTCCTAAAACCTTCGGGTCCGCAGTATGTACTATTACTGTATATCGAGACGCCCACACCTACCGTATTACCCTTGAAGATATAGACTGCACGTAAATGTGACTTGGCAACGAGGGGGATCGATCTGCGATTCGAGGAACCTAACGTCCAGCCACACGTCTTAGCGCGTACTTGGCACGTACACCCACTCTCGTGAGGGCATCACGGTGAGTGGAGGAGCGAGAACGTGTATGCATAATACAATACCTAGATTCGGGATATGGTGACTGTATACTGCAAGTCTAGACGCTATAGTGTATGTGCCATTCGTATGTGTGTCTATATATGTATATACATATATATATATTTGTATTCCATCCAATACGACGACGCCTAAGTAGGCATGTACGTGGGATTGTCCAACTGAATAAATTACTTACGTCCGTGAGTGTAACGCAGAGAATGCCGTGTGGGAGACGGAAGCTTCCTCCTACCCGAGACACTGCGAACTCCAGGAATGACCTGATTGGTTAATTAGACTGACCTGACCGAGACTCATGCCACAAACTCGCTTCGTGTATATGTCACAGTCGCAGCCGTTAAGTCTTGGAATATCATTTACCAAGATCCAGCTGTTAAACTTCCGTAGCTGGATGTTGTTCTTGCTACAGACAGTCGGGAAGTAAATTATGGTTTGGGTTGGTAACCGCAGACTATCCGTGTTCCATAGAGTGCCCTTCAGTGTAGGTGGTAACATTGTGCACCACGCAAAAGTGGCAACAGTTACTTTTGCACACTCAGACAAATGATTTATGGTCTATCAATCAAAAGCAATAAATCGCACTCCAAGATATAAACAATTTTCCAAGGTAAAAAGAAGTGAAAGAAAGAAAAGTCGTAACTACGGTCGGTCTCCACAAAAGAGTTTCGGGGCAGTAAGCTATTGGAACGTGAACGAAATGAGAAACAGAAGGGAACGGCGTAACACACAAATACTGAAGAGCTCTTTTGCTCGGTACAATGCTACAGCGCATTCGACCCCACAAAGGAGCAGTAGGTGGCATGGAACTTGCTGAAAGTCTCGTTCTGTAAAGCAAAGTAAAAAAAAAAATAATAAAAAAAAAAATAAATCCACTCAACCTCGTCTTTACCACTGTAAGGCGTGTGAATGAGAAAAACAAGGAAAAAAGAGGAAAGTCGCTGGAAGAAAAAGTGTTATTATACCGACGTGATGTAGCGACGAGTACCCGAGTCATCTGGGTTTCCCAGAGAGATGTTGAAGAGAGAAGAAATGAGACCTTGGACGCCGCACATGCACAGAACTCTCAGCTCCCACGAGGGTTTTTAAGGTCGGGATTTAATCGTCGGTGTAAACGGTAGGTCACTGCTGCGGATTAACGGTGGGTTGTAGGTGGGGGGGTCGATGTGCCACGTTCTGGTGTGTTTCCACCGCTGCTAGGGAAGCTCATGAAGACCACAACGTGGATAGTCCGATGGGGGCTTAACTAACCGCGGAAACGTTTCGGTCCCGAGCCACTCGTCAAATCCCATTCTCTGATTTGTTCTATCCCCGCTTTCTCCGTTTCCTGACTCGTAATCTCGTTGAGCTACGGTTATCGATGACTCGATGACATCCGATCAAACGTTGAGCGATAAACGCGACGAAATCTTCCTCTCCGTGTCGCCAGACACATCGAAAGCCAAGGTACAGGACATTGCGTTTCGTTATTTGAAACCTTAGGCGATACTACCCACTGATCCCCTACGCGATTCGTCTGTGTGATAACCTTTATGACTTCCATTCGGAATACGCTTGCTTTCTGCGCTTTGCTGCTATACAGCGTTGGGGAGACCGGGGCTATTTGAAACACTGTTAGATCATACGCTGTAAAAAAATTGGAGGCTTCACGCAGTGAATATGGCACTCTAAGGAATTACTTACCGTAGTGAGCACTGAGAGCTTTTTCATGTGAATTTTTCAACTTCTCCGATTGCTGACTAGACACGGGAAGCCATTGGCGGCTGCCAATGTGTAGAGGATATCAAAAAGATGTGACTAACTATTTTATTCAACGAAGATTCCGTTTTCGTGTGACATAAGGTGTATATCCAACCTTTTTCAGGATTTCGTATTCTTGGCACACCGCGCGCTCTCGTATTCCGTCGTGAAACGTACAGAGATGGTAAAGGGATGAGGAGGGATACATTTTACGAGTAAAAAGATTACGAAGTCTCTGCGACAGGTTAAATTCGCGTGTTCTTTATTATCTATTTCGTTCCCGAATGTTGAATACCTTTTGAGACTCGTATGAAAGTGAATGAAACGGAACCAGAGCAGTGGACCAGCATACACTGCCCACCGCTCCATTCCCTTTAGACTCGTATAACGTACTTTCTTTTGAGACTTTTCTTCTGATGAAGATATAATTGGGAGAAGCATTTCACGTAGGCGCCATTGAAAACTGTGCGTTATATCTGAGTTAAGGGTGTACACCTGACTGGCGGTGCGAAAATGGAGGCAAGTCAAACTTATTCGATATTTCGACGGTTTCTTTGCATCACGCCGGCTTCATTATTGAATTCCACAGAACCGCCAGTCTCTTGTTCGATATCTAAATGGCGAGTTTATCGGTGATATTAAATGGATAGAGATCCGTGGATGAACTGGAATCCATAAATGAAGATTAGCATGAGAAAACGGTGGATGCGAAATGATCGACATAGCTGTAAATCGCCTTTATACAGGAGCTGACGACTGCGAGGAGAGAATTGAATGGGGTAGCGGCATACAATCGTTCTGTAGTCGATGCAGAATTCTGTCGCGCGGGCGCGGTCGCCCAGTGGAAACGAACGTGCGTCTGGCTATCAACGGGAACTCGGGTGATAGAACTGTCGTTCGATCGGCTAAGAGGTAATAATGTTCCACGGAGAGGCAATAATACGTAGATAACAGTTTGCCTTGCGTTGAAGGGGTGGGTTCCGAACCCCTAGCAGACACTCCGCGAATACATGGATATGTTTTTATATAAAAAACACCCCTTACAATACAAGCTCTCTAATCCTGTCTTGAAGTCCGAAGGCGGACTATAACATCAAAATCAAATAACTCATAACTTTTTCTACGCAATGTTGACACCGAAGTATTATTGGATCGATGAGAAAAATGACCGCATGTCTTCAATATCTGAGATGGAAAAGTTATGAATAGACGATATATAACTTTTGTGCATAGAATTCGCCACGTATGATTAATATAGAGCGTTTATGGAATGTTTACACAACTATATATCCTTATATACGGTCGGAAAAAAAATTGAGTTAACATATGAAAAAAAAAAAAAAAAAATAGCTGTGAAATTTTTAAAAAAAGAAATGGGCATTCAATATCCATTTTAAAACTGTTTTCTCAATAATTCCATCCATTTTTTCAATATTTCTTTTTTACGCCCATAATATAAAAGTTAAGGAGTTCGGAGGCATTCGCCAAATTGTGAAAATTAAATTGGTAACATTTTTTTCGTGTGCCGCGAATGTTTGAATAACGAAAGTTGTGGAGCTCTGAGGAAGAGCCGAAGAACCCAACTAGACTTGAACTCTACTCGTTCAATATATCTTCCGGTTCGCCAATGTTTCTCATTGTTTTCCTTGTTGCCACCGTCTTAAATAGTTTATTATTCCTACGTATACACCTTGCTGACTTCCGGTGTTGTTAACGCAATATTATACATTTTTCTATAAAGCTTCTTAGCTATATTAAAGTAGTGAAAAAGTGTCTCGGGGGTACGTACATACGGCACGTTTTCATTATTCTTTCCGCACGGTTTTGGGAGCCCCCGGGGAGGAGGGCGGGGGGAGTTGGCCAGAGAACGCGAAAACGTGTGGAACGGCGACGTGATACCGCGACTGTACAGGGAAGAGAACCCACCGGGAGTTGGGAGAGTAGAGAATCCCCGAGATTCGGGCTTCGCAGGTACAGCGCGGCGGCAGCCGCGGACAGTAAATTTCCCGTCCAATTTCGATGTACACGACTCGAGCTGTGTTCGCGCGGGGGAGGAAGAGAGGGCTCGCGCAACGTACCAGAGGCATGCTGCAGTTTACCAGGCGATGGATTCTCTCGTCGTAGTACATGGTTATCCTATACATACTACACGCTACTACTATCCGAGGCTTAACGATACGGCCAGACAATCCGATACTTAACGATACTATAACGTACAAAATCCTGTAAAACATTTTTTTTTAGCTTTAATAAATGACTAATTATTTCCATCTATAAAGTCTGCAGGAAATCGGAAACAAAATCCAAACCCCTATTTTTTTAATTGATATTTTTTACCAAATTAATAATTAGCCTCGAATTCCGTTTCTCCGAACTCCGTTTTTATTGTTTTCTGTTTTATATTAAAAAAAAAAGAAAAACTACCAGAAAAATCCGTAGTTCGATTAATTAATGGAAATGTTCACCGTATTTATTGTTCGTAAACCGTGCGAACCAATGTTCTACACACAACCCGCTCTCCAGCGTGGTGAAAATCCAAGAGCCGAGAGAGTCGTATAATTCTCGTATGGCAAATCGATCGGCTAGGCCGGTACTTGCGTATGCGAAACTGGTACGGAACACGCACGCATCGCCGGAACGTTAATGACTACCGGAATCGAGGAGGATTTAGATTGATCGATCAACGGCAATCCTGCGGTCTATTAATTCGATGGGTATCGTCGAGCGGTGAAGTGACTGCCCGATATATGTACTACTGGGAGGCAGAAGGGCGTATTTCCGACGATTTAACGCCTTAATCGGCGTGTAGTCGGCCTTTATGGTTTTAGCAGCCGACAGATAAAGCCAACCGGCGCTTAGCGGAAGACGGTGTTAAAAAAATCGAAGGCTTTACGCTGTGGAATTATTTATCGACATTTACAGATTTGCCCTATATTTCAGCTAACCCCCCGCTCTCCTCGATCGTATACCCTATTCATCACTTGCAACTAAATTAGATATCTTTTCTTCGAGATACTATGGCATTAACAATATCTTAAGATAGTTATCGTGCGGTATCGATTTTCTTAAGATATTGTTCAATTTTTGTGTATTCATTATATAATGCGTCTTCAATACGCGTCTGAAGGTGCAACACGATTTATCACCCAGAACCAGAGAAAACAATTATTAAAAAAAGTCTTTATTGTCGGCATTCCCTATCAAACAATATGATGAATTACATTTTCGATCACCGTAAACGTATCCTTCTTACCATTTTGACAAAACTTTTTTAAGACAAAGTCTTAAAGTCAAAGTTAGACAAATGTCTAATCCTTACTTTCACGAAATTTGGAAACAATCGACCGCGTACTTTGAAAAATTCAGTTTTGCAATGATTAGTTAATAACATTTTGAAATTATTATTATGTAAAATCGATAATTTTATCACCTCCGATATGCCTGATTTTTTTCAGATTTTTAGACCACTGAAAAGTGTTTGCAATTCTCTCTCATTTCTCTGAAACATTTGTGAAGTCAGACTGTTCGCACGACAATTACCTTAAGACAACGGGTAATTATTTAGGAAAAATAACAAAAACAATGATACACTCCATCAGAGTCTTTGTCCAAAGTCCCAAGCGCCAGGGTCTTCGATTATGCAATACGGTATCGGAGAACTCGGGTCCATTAGGTTCGATCCTAATACCGGCTTTGCGTTGTCTCTATCGAGAGAGAAGATGATCGTCCTGATGATCTTATCCGAATGACATAGTACGTAACTCTCGCTATCCGCACCGGGGGTGTTTAGTGCGTCCTCGCTATGCGTTAACAACGAGATAGCTTCCATGTCGGTGAGCTTACACATAAATTCGTAATGGTATTGGGGGATCGTCTCGTGTTGACACGCCGCGGGGGAAGCCATGAATTCCTGCGCTGATTGTTCACCAATGCTCGGGTCCTCCGATACAAGGTATAACCAAACGCCATTTGTCTCTCGTCAAATTTTCATCAGTTACCGTTCCATCGGTTGAAGTGAAAGGGCAGTAGATGGTTCATCAATTTAAGGGAAAATAAAAAGCAAAATTAGGACTTTAACAAAAAAACTTCCAAATGAAAGATTGTTAAGTAGAAAAAGCTATAAAATAATCAGACATCTTAAGCACTAACTATGACACTTTGCGGAGTTCCTTACCACTTTAATACACTTTAAATCCCCTACAATACCATACTTCCTATGTGAAAACAACGATTCTATGTTGTGCTTTCATCTGTTTTGACTAACCCTGGTCTTTCCTCCAATAGTGGTTCCCCCAATTGTATCGGACACTTTTTCGAAGTCTGTACATTTA
Source organism: Buathra laborator (assembly GCA_934046635.1). Taxonomy (NCBI): domain Eukaryota; kingdom Metazoa; phylum Arthropoda; class Insecta; order Hymenoptera; family Ichneumonidae; genus Buathra; species Buathra laborator. The sequence goes on along the minus strand of OW203895.1, from coordinate 16,200,263 downwards.
TTTGAAGCTCTTTGTATGTTAATAAAGTCCCATTTTCAAGTCGAGTGTTAAAAAGGGACTCTGTTTCTTTTTTCCGTGAAAACAAAAGTTCCTAAAACGTTCTGTTACTCCGAAACTCTGCGGTTAATAACAGGATTATGAAAAGCCGAATTTGCTCGCTAAGAGCATCAAGAACTGAATGTCTTGAATGTCCCAAGCTGAAAATTTTAATAACAGAACTAGCGTAACAACAAGTTTTAGTTAACGGACGATTAAACGGAAAATGCGTTGCGAACAAGATGATGACGACAGAAGTGAGCCCAACGAGTAAGGATATGACAAAGCTTTCGCAAAGTTTACGAATCCTACTTCCTTCAACGTCTTTGCCCACCCCCTCCCCCTCCTTTCCTTCCAGGTTAACTTAGAGGGGGTGGTGGTAACATTGTTCACAATAAGAATCCGTGAGCTCGGTGGAGATTCTCGCGCAACGGTTAGGTATATGGTCTTCTCCTTGCTGCCCGACAGAAGTTGTAATCCGTCTCGAGACACGACGACAATTCAGGGGTTGCGCGCTGCGGCAACTTTCTCGCCGAACTTCCGACTCTGCCAGTGCCGGTGTGCACGATAGGCGAACTGGGGGGTTGCCGGGAAAGCGAAGGAGAGAAGACCAAGCCGGAATGGAGTTACTTAGAATGGCCACGGGCTTTTGTCTCCGTTCGTCGAAACCCCGCGTCCACCCATCCCTGTGGCGAGATAGAACTGTGAGACTACGAAAGTACTCTTGGCACGTTCGCACGCGAGAGCCTGTCGCCAGTGAAACGTAATTGTGGGGAACGCGATTGAGGATGAGATTAGGTGAACAGGCAAAAAATCAAAAATACTTAGTGGAAAAAGCAGTATATCGCTGCAGGCTGTTGAAATACTTTCATGGATTTCAGCCGAATGAAGACAGAACATGTAAACCGTGAGTCAAAAGTAAATCTTTCATAGATTTACAGAAGGTACAAGACAATCGTTGCAATCGATGCAACAGACAATGGGGCAATTCCATTAAGTAGAAAAGGCCGGCGCTAGTCGCATCACAAGTTCAATTTTTACTCCAGCATCTGTGTCAACTAACCCCGGGCTTCTTTACCCATCAGGACCAGTCGCGAAGTCGCTCGATCGAATATGAGTGTTCATTTCTTCATAGTTACATTATCGTCGAAGAAAAAAAACGATGACATCATCGAAGGAATCATTGTTCCGTGTTTGTTTCGTATTTCACGGTGATAAGCCTCGGGCGGTTCTTGTGCCGGACTCCGACGACCAAGGATACCGGCATGAGGTTAATTGGACGCACGCTCGCGCACACATACCTACAGTTACCTATGTAGTGTAATATGCGAATGGGTGGGCGTCACGAGGCCGAATCCCGCTGGTTCACTCTGTCTCTATTTCTCACGACCTCTTCGCCCCCATTCACGTATGTGAAAAGCGATATACTGTAGAGGAAATGAGGGTATACGGCAGTCGGTGGGGACGTCATATCCCTGTGGCTGCCGGCATATCATAGGCAGCACCAGCGACTACGAGGCAGCATCCCGTAGCAGCATCGCTGTGTGGCTCCATTCTGTTTTCCCACGTCGCTGGAAAATCAATATCGGTGGGGTCGCAGCGCCTCTCGGGGGCCGCTCGCGCAAAGACGAATTCTCAGTGCCACGAAAATACGTGAAGCGAAACAGCCCCCACTGGCTAAGAGTTAGCGCCCGCGCGCTATACCAAACGATTTTCGGTGGGCGAGGGGGGCAAGGGGGTGGGTCAGGGAAGAGAGCAAGTGTTCGGATAACTCGTCGTCGACACTCGACTAAATCGGGGGTGATTTGGCATTTTTTCCTTCTTATTGTCGTTTGAACATTGAGAGTTTAATTCGTGTGATTCGTGTGTGCGGCGTGCCGATCTTCGACATCAGAGGGAGATAGGCTCGAAGAAGCCGGGACGACAACAACGTGGCGGCAAGGCATCCTTCCTAGCCCTGTATATTACGCCAGTAAGAACAGCACTGGCGTGACCTGCCGCCACTACTGCTGGCCTGCTTTCTCTCCTCTCTCTCGCCCCGCGGGAACTCAATCGCCATTTTGAAAGATACCAGCGGCCTCTGTGCGCAAAATGCGTGTTTGACTGTCACGTGTTCTTTGCAACTCATTCACTATCTGGACGCTGAATTTTGTTTTTTTTTTGTTTTTCAACCCCCGAGCGCGTATTTCCAGGTCGCGAACTCCTCCGATAGGGTTAATGTCGGTTTTCTGAAATAGAGTTCGTACATTTTTCTCAAAAGCGAGTAAGAGTATAGGGGATGTTTAGGGAATCTCTAGTAGAAATGCGTGATAAATATTTTTATATCGGGGAAAAAAAATCTTTTTGAAAAATTCCATGAAATGGATTTTTCGTATTGGTTTTCGGATCGTGAATAAAAGGAATTGATTTTTTTTATATGGGTTTTTTTTTATTTTTAAGAAAACGTGTCCTTTTTTACCAATTTTGTAGATTTGGCGCTGAAATTTTTTTCACATGATCAGAAACACCATTACGATGAAACAATTACACTTTAATCAGAATCTAACTTGCTTTATGTTATGCAATTATTTTACGATTTTACGAAAACTCAATAATAATTTTGCAATTACAATTTTTTCTGAAAAAGTCGAAAAAATCTTTTTCAACAGTGGTAACTCGCAACCGGAAACTATTTCTCTATTCCGCGTTTATCATTTTGGACATTTTTTTAGCAGTTGCATACAGTGCCGAGAGACGTTTAACGCGATACTTTTGGAATAATATCGAATAATGCGCTCGGTGATTGGGAAATCTAGCTGTAGTATCTATTCCATATTGAAATAACCTAAACAATTGGTGGGAGCGCTGAATAAAGGCAAGAACCGGAGGTTGAGTGCAGAGAGGATCAGAGGAAAATATTGATTTAATAGTTCGAATTTCGTATTCGTACGGGTAAACGGATTTAACCATCCGATGCGCCACAATATAATGATTTAACATAGAGGAGGATCATTTTCAGCATTTACGCGAAACCCTCGCTTAATCAGAGGTGGAACAGGAGCGGCGGGAGGGGGGGAAGGGTAACGGAGGATTTGTACCATTTGAAATTCGATACCTGTAATTTATTCGTACATAAATTCTGTTTTTGCTCCATTTAGTTGAACCTCGAAGGTATACGCGTGCACACTGCATATCGTGATATAATATAACGGCTCGCGACTCGTGCGCACCCCCCTCCCCCCCCCCCCTCCTCTCGTATACACCGCACACGAGGGTAGATATATCGAGAGGAAAAGCGAGGTGGCGCGAGCGTATGTTAAATATTTGAACAATGAAAATCCCAATTTATGCAAATCTCGTATTGCTCGTTCTAGTTTGCAAAAATCGTTGTATAATTGTGATGATCCTTTGTCCCAACTCTTTGGCGCGATTTTTCATCGGTGTTGACAGTAAACATCACGTCTGGTTCAGCGGAATAATAACAACAACCCACGCGGAAATATAAAAAATTCGTTATGCGGATAGGGATGGTATATTTTATCATTCACGGATAAAATATCAAATTTACGAGTTTCGCTCCGTTGTTCATTGCTTCGTTACGGTGCCGCAATCATAATTATTAATAATCAGATGGACCGAACGACAACAATTTTTTTTTTTTTTTCATTTTCAGAAATATTTCATTTCCATTTACCGTGTTGAGTTTTATATTTTCGATAACTTTTAAACATAGCGAACTGTGATTTCAATGCCGATACCAAAGTGCTCATTAACATATTGCACCATATTCGTTATTTTCGCTGCATGTGTTAAAAAAATACAAGAAAAAAACGTGTGCAATTTTATTATAAAAAGTCGCAAAAAAATTTACGAATGGTAAAGCATCCTAAGAAAAGTATTTCGAACAAAATTACGGAATTATTCATATTATTTTTGGGTGGTAAGATTTTTAACTTGAAGTTTTCAAATACTTTCGTAACAGAAAAATATCAAAAGGTCGACATTTTTTTTTTTTTTCAACCGAATTTTTTCTTTCCGTTATCAAAGAACACGCGATTTCTATTGAATTAACTACAAAAAATATTCATTGATATGACAAATGTTTACTGTTAATTTTCATTTTTTTTATTGAGATAAAAAACGCTTATCAAAAAAAAAATATTAGACGTGGAAATTTCAGACCAGAAATGGAGTCGTATAATATCTCCACCACCCCCCCCCCCCCCCCACCCACCCTACCTCCTGGGGCTTCTGTCTGATTCAAATACGGTATTGTAGGACGAATATATATGTATGTATACCTCGGTAACAATTGCTGGTGATTTCAAGGGCCGAGCGTTGTAGAACGGCTCGATATAGAGTAAAGGCGAATGGCAAAGAGTGCATTGGATAGTTCGGACTCGTAGATGATGACACACGTACGAGTGGTCAAAGCTTTGAGATTGGGGAATGGGATGTGCACAAAGTATGCCACCAGCAGAATTTCAGCGCACTACTCGCGAGATCTTTACCAGTTCTATGACCAAACGAGGTTATTCCCGAGCGATTTCTAATGAGTTCGCGAAGCCGGAGCACAATTCATCATTGTACGTATATACGACTGTCTGCATTCCCTTTAATCTCGATGCTTTCATCGGTTCTTCAAATCAACTTTTTTTTCCTTATTCTTTCTTTTTTTTTTAATACTCATTCTCGAATCAGACGCCAACGACTATTCAAACCTCGAGCGCTCGAACCTCGATCGATGAACAATATCGTGTTTTTTTTTTTGTACGGAAACTTGACGATTCAATTTCAACACCCCTCGCGTATTCGATATGAGATCGAGGGAATGATTGAACGCTTTGCGAATGTGTATACCGCGGACGCGTTCCTGTAACGACACTGTTTCGAATAATGGAATCCCGTGTTGTAGACGTACATTTGAACCGCGCGCTGCTATACGGACGTAATATTTCGGTACATCCCCCGCGCCCGCGCCCCCAGAGAACTGAGTGATCGATGCGACCGACAGAATCGACACATCCACGAAAAATTCTCATCGTCGCGAAACTTCTGTCATTTGGGATGCCGGAGTAATTGATATGCGTGAAAGTCGAGTATCCGAGCTGTAGTTGCAGAACCGATACGGCGGGTACTTTGTTACAACACAATTTTTTTGACGCATTAGCAACCTGCAGAGTTATCACTGAATATCAACTGAAATATCAACTTTTCGTTATGCACGATAATTGGTTGTGAATAATAATTGCTATTATATCGAAAAATGAAAAAAAAAAAAAAAATGCCAATATCACCGAAAAAGTCAATACCAATCATCGGATAGTGATGGTACAGTTATTTAAAAATATCGGTAATTGAAATATTGTAAAAGTGATTACGTTAACGAACGTTATCGAAAAATTTCAAAACGAAACATTTTTGATAATTTTAAAATTTTCATAAAATTTAAAAAACTTTTAAAAAATCGCAAAGTAATAGTCGTTTTGTGTAGAAACTTTTAGCCTTATATCTCAAAAATTATTATAGTTATCGCTTTAAAAGGCATTTTAGAAAAATTCATATTAAATCAGCGACTTTATGGATTTCAATAAAAATGTTAACGAACAACGCAGATTTACCCGCTTGCGTACCTCGTGAATTTAAATTCGTTAACTATAGACATTCTCAAGTCGAAGTAACTTTTCTCAAATTGTCGAAATATCATTTTATTTTTTTCAAAAATAAATCGAAAAAAAGAAAAAAATATCCAATTCGAACCTCGAATATATGTCTTACCGGCGAGTACGACGAAAAATAAAGGTGCGTAAAATAAAAATTTTATGATCGATCCATTCCAGACTCGTATCTTTCGCACGAAATTAAAAAATCGAATTTTTAAAAAAATTTCGATTTGCCGTCAAGTCAAATTTTAATTAACGTCGAAACCCTGTGCCCATGAACTGTTGGAAGATACGAGATTGAGGTTAGTCACACGTGAACACTTTTCAGACGCGATAATGGGTGAGTGTCGCTCAAGATTGAAAGAGGAGAGCTAGCGAAAGGCTATATTTTCGTTAAGCCGGAGTGCGTGGCGATAAAAAAAAAAACGGGTTAGATATGCAGAAGCCCAGTTTATGTACAATGGGGCGGTATGAATACTGCACGTGCAGTTTTGTACCTGCCACAGGGACTGCGAAGCCGGGGCTAAGCTCGAACGTTAGCTCGCGGGTCTATGACTTGTGAGCGAGCATGTAAAATGGAGTCGAAAGGAAAAAAAGAAAAAGAAAAAAAAAAAAAAAAAAAAGTGGGCAGGTCGGTATTCTCGGAGTACTCATAAATAAAGAAGCACGCGCTCGCCGTGTGTATACGTTGGAACGTTTATGTAGCCAACCGCGATGTACAGCGCAGTTTAGTGTAACGAGTCCTTTTATACAAAGAGGGGGAAAGTGATAGAGACACGAAAGGAAGGAGAGACGAAAAAAAAATAAGAAAAAAAACGCCGTGGTGCAAAGTAGCTTCGACTTTTGCAAAGCGCCTGCCATTGAGAGCATCGCGGACATTTCACCTATTTATCATCGCGAGCATTTTGTCTTCTCTTACCATGTGATACTAGAAGATCTCTTATGATGGTTGTTTTCTGTTCCGCGATAAATATAACGCTTGTTGGTTAAGGGATAAGACAAAAAATTGCCCGGTATCGATAGTATTACAAATTAACGGACATTGATAAAGTGAAGGTACAGGGAGATCGAACTAATTTCTGTTTTCATACATCATAGATTATTTTTATACATTTTATGTTTTACCCGTGTTATTTTCAACGCCTTGAAAAAGTGATGCTATCGAGCGGATAAAATATTTTAGTTTATTTTTTAATAAATCGATGAACAAAAAGAACCGTTGCGGCCCGACGAGTTTGCTAAATAATCGATCTTTCGAAATGCGCGACTTTTACGGGTCAAATTGTTTCCATTTTTTCTCAACTTTTTTTTTTATTTCGGTAAAATTATGTCGAATTTTTTGTGATCTGTAGCAAGAATAATAAAATATCGACGAATCGTTTTGGCGCAACGAATGCGCGTAATGTTAAACAATGGTGTACAACACTTCGTGTAATTGAGAAAAAAACGGTATTATTCAATCGGCGTAACCATGCAATCGTTGCAAATGTGTTATTCATAACCCATCGCCCGATGAATTATGATATATATACATAACAATATATATAAACATATATATTGGTTTGCAGTAAGCGTAACGATATATGTTTTACTTTGAATAAATGACCACCGTCATTAACGAGCGAGCAATTAAATCGAGGTGTGGATCATTGAATCACGTCGTCGGTCCAGTGAATGAGGCGAAATGCAGCGATAACACTGCGATATATGCGAACGTACAATTGCGCTAATAACCGTGGAATTTCTTTCGTTCCATTCATAAAAATTGTAATCGCCCGATTCCCCGGGGGTTATGTGGGACGTAATGAGTTCGAAATAAAAACTTTGCGAATTACCAAAGCAATTCCGCGTGTCAACAACAAGCGGAACATTATTATCACATTAATAGGAATTCAACACCGCAACTCGTTGCAATGTTTATTTCGTTTGATCCGTTTCTCGACTATGACAAAGGTAATTCGCTCAATTTATTTCTCTGTATGCTATCAACTGTTTATAACAATACTAATAATAATCTGCTTATTAAGGAGTCGAATCCCTTTATTTATTAGTGTACTATAATGATATCTCTTTTATTTTTTTATTTTAAAAAACATTTAAAAAGTGTTTTTACAAAAATGTTTAAAGTGCCAATTGTTTAAAAAAAATATATATATTAATCGCATATTAATGTGGAAAGATTTCAGCAATTCGATGACGAAGAAATCTTCCGACTACAATATGCGAAAAGTAATTCGCTGTTTTATCCTTTTTTATTAACAGAAAATGTTTATTATACTTATTTCTCAAACGGCAATTTAAAAAACTTGAAATTTTTTTTCAAGAATCTGCATGTATTCTACAATTTATTTACATACGTATTCGCCAAGCAAGAATCTTGGCAAGAGTTCCGCATGGATTCTGCAGAGTAGCAAAAAAAAAAGGTTCACAATCCCCAACGCGAGTTATTCGCGAAGACTCCGTTTCGAGAATCTATCCGGAGTCTCGGAAAGGATTCTTTCTGTAGCACCGAGAGATTTTGGCTGAGATTCGCGAACCGGACAAGGACTTTTCTACCCGGCGTGGGCTTAGAAAACGCCACTAAATTGTAGGTTCGAAGAGCTCTCGAGCCTTCGTTAGACCCCGCAAGCCACGCACGCAGGTAGGCAACGTTTAATCGCGCGCAATTCGCGAGGTACGATCGTATCGGTACGACCCTTTCGTCCTACCGAGAGCTTTCTTTTTTTTTTTTTTTTTTCATTCAACGCGTGCTGAACGGTGTACAGAAAAAGAGACGATAAAATAATAAACTAGCATTTTCTCTCTCGACTATGCGACGAAAATTAAGGAAACTCACGCGAGCCCACGGTGGGCTCTGAAGCTTATAACCCTCGCGCGTTTTTATTACACGTATTATAAGGTTGCACGTTAGTCGAACCCCGGGACAGAGAAGCGATTTATCGCGCTTGCGCTAAACCCCTCCCCCCTCTTCCCACCTGTGGAAAATAATGTGGGAAAACGAAGATCGCGATTGTGCCTCATCCCTCGTGAAAGTGGTGAAACTGTTCTAAATCACGCGACGATCGAAGCCTCGTCGTGTCTTAAGGAGTAATCTCCAGGCAACGGTAATAGGATCGTTTAATTCGTATACGCGAGTTGGCTTTGTGGATAGAAAAATAGAATTTAACGTGAAACATATTAACTGATTAAAAGCTCACCCCACGGGGAAAAAGGTATAAGCAACAAAATATAATAGAAATGTATGAACTTCGGCGTTTTTATATAATTAAAATATTAATCGTGTAATTGGTGATACATTTGATGTCATATATTTTTAGAAAAATAAATTCAAGAATATACATTTTTGAAATAAAAATTGTATAAAAAATTATCCAACTTTTGACGAAAATACATCGGATACATTATAGATATATTTTCTGATATACTTTTTACCCATTTGGGACCTTTCGTATTTTTTCTGATAGTCATTCATGAAAAATATTATCTGCCTGTAAAAAAAAATTTTCATTTTTCGGCAATTGGTGATAAATCAACTTTATCCTAAAATAACTACGGAATTACAAACACGCGAGACAATTTTTGGTTTTTCGATTTTTTTTTTCCCGCCTTTCCCTTATAACATTGTGAAATCTCATTATAATCAAAGTAACAAGAATGTCGCATTGTTAGTGCGAAACAAAAAAGATGCGGTATTTGCTTCTTTTGCAACCAGATACGGCAAGTTTGTGGTTTGTACCCGATTACGTTTGCATTATAAGGTCCTACTTTCTTCCGTGGTATGGATAATATCCTATACCCATCCCTTGAGAGACATGGCTAACGGATGGGTGTCTGTGGTTCGCGTACCACAGACAAAAAAAAAGTAGGCGTTTAATGCTCTAAGCGCGCAGATGAAAAATGCAACCACTCTCCACTCGGGTGGTGTAACACGGCTATTTTCTCACCGCGCTGACCCAGCCGCCCAGACGAATCACTGTCTGACGGAACAAATGAGCTCACCATTATTTTCCAACGAGGTTCGGATGGGTAGGAAGGCGGCGGGGGGGTGGGAGGGGGTTGGAGAAATGCAGGGGGACGTATTTCCCTACGGAGTGTCGCACATACAGAAACTCGCGTATATCTGTATGCACGTCCATACAAAGTGCCTTGCGCGCACGAGAAACCCACGACCGGCTTTATGTTTATTTCCACCGTTTCGATTCCCGCGTGTCCAACTTGTCTGTTACTCTCAAAAGTTTTAAGTGTGCGTCCGCTCCACCATCGTTTTCCGCCAACATCATTCGCCCTGTAGATATTTCAAACGACCCGACGGTGACACTTTCTGTTTTCCTTCATATTTTTCGTTTCCTCTGCTCTCATTTTGCACGGTTTGCCAGCACGATTTACGCTAATTGATTACGCTTTTGTGCATTACCGTGCACGAGCAGAAACAATGGATGGCGCGTTACAACAGTAATTCGGACACATTGCTAATGTGTGCCGTGCTGCATTGTCATTTGAAGATGTTGAAAAAAAACACGTAACATGGATGGACGCGTTATGAGTAAAGGGATGTAAAGCGTAACGGGGCTCGCTGAACCACGAAGCAAGTGGGAACATAGGCAGCAGAAAAATGTAAGATTCTACAAATCGACTGTGGTACTCTACCGAATGTAGTATCTCTATGTAACAGAGACCGGGGCATCTTGCTACACATGCGTTCAAAAAATTGAAGATTTTTCCAGAATTGGAGTGCATGTCAGTTAGTTTCACATAAGACACTGTTAGTTTCTGCATAAGTAGTTCTGTAGAGTATCATATTCAATCTGAGAAACCTCCAATTTTTTTTCAGCGTGTGTTTCAACGAGCCCCAGTCTCCCCTACAATGAAATCCCACCCTACTTTACCCCACTGAATTGTGCATTTTGTTTTTGCGTCTCTTCTGGCATCCCTCATGTTTCAACTGACCCCGGTCTCCTCTATTGTCTTGAACCAAACTGCCATTCGACGAATTCGACGAAGTTTCGACTTGTGTGACGGTGTGTCACGGACAGGTCCAGCTTTGCATATAAGTAGATAACACGAATGATAGAAACATATGTCTGACTATAGCGCTGTGGTTAGCGCTCTTAATTAGTACCTGATCAATCGGGCTTCGAATCCATACCAGGGTCACCATATTTTCAATCATTTATTTCTGGCCCTACCGTCACATCATCGACTACCATCACTCCACCGAAGATATCGGCCGTTCCTTTACACTTAGATCGTTGAGTGAACCGAAATCAAGCCGAAATGATGTATACACCATGATGCCATACAACAGAACATCATGCCATATCCAACAGAATCAAGTTGGACCATGAAGCAAAATGGGCGAGTAAAATAGCTTCGATGTAAATCTTGTGTCGAGTTAGCCCCGGAAGTTTCTGGCATTGCCTTGAACCCATTAACTCGATTGCTTATCCCTTGCGACTGCTCTGGAATTTGACTGCACCCAGTATAAGAGCGCGCGCATCAGAAACGCACATCATCCGGCTTGAGCGTGTTACGGTGATTAGCATAGATAATCCGCGAAGGGCTCCCGAAGGCAAGGGAACCTAAGAAGTAAGAACTGGTCTGCGCGAACCCGCATCCAAGACACCCCCCACCCCCTGCATCAGTCTCGCCGGACATGCTTTTGCCCGTCGGATAGAATACCGTCAGGAGATAACTGGGAACGAGACCCCCGAGGTTGGTTAGACGCGATAAGTGCTTTGTGGTACCGGTGTAACCGCTCGGGGTCTCTGCAATGAAACTGAACGACTTAACGGCGGTAACCTATGCTGGATTGCAGTAGGCACTGTAGTAAACCAGCCAACTTCATCAGATATGGAATAAGATTGGCGACATATTGGTGCCGTTTACAACGACGACAGGAATATCGTCCCGAGATAAGAGGTGGCAGGGAGGCGGTTGATCTAGTCTAGTGGCCAAGGGGTTCGCGTTGGAAAGACAAGGTTGAGGGTTTAAGAGTCAAGAAACACGTGTGGGGGATGGTCGATAAGGATGCAAGACGAGAGACGATTAAGGCGTCGTACGTAACGGCAGTTGTAGACACAAACGATACCGACCTCTGATGCCCAGCGACCTTGTTCGAGGTCGAGTATGCCATTATGTTATTATGCTCTCGCTGCCCCAAATTCGGCGAAGTAACAACGCGAACCCTTATGTACAGTGGTTGTAGACAGGCCTGGTTAGTTTATAGGAGGTCAGGAAACGAATCTACATTGTTAATGATAATTGAAGTAACGGAGACCGGGGTAAGCTGCAACGAAGTGGAAATCGGCAAGCCGCTGTAAAAAAAACCGGTATAACTCACGATATTATGCCCTGTCCTCCCTTAGAGTCCCATAATTACTGCGTGACACCTCCAATTTTGTATAGGGTAATTCCAACTTATCCCGCTTTCAAATACTATCTCGCGTTCGTCTCTATTATTTGTCGAATAAAAACTCCAAATATTTTTCTCCGTTTTTCGAGAATTCCTGGGGCAGAAATATTAACTTTGCATGCATAAAAAAAGCTTGCGTATTTGAATTCTATAGGTCCTCCGAGTTCTGTTAAAAAAAGGGTTAATATCCGTTGTTTCCATTCGATGCACGATCTATTGGTATATTGGAGTCAACGACTTTATAGAATATAATTGAGCCAACTGATTGCTGTCATATTTCATTAAATGAGAATTGCGGTGTCGCAGTGCTCTCCCCACCTTTCATTTTCTATGCGAAGCAGTTTATACTTACTCAACTTGTTACGATAATTGGATAAAGTTTTCCGTTTGTCAGGGTTTATCTAATTTACGTAGTGGTGCTAATCGAGTTCTGTGCATAACGACGCACTGTGTGCCCATCTTATATACACAGAAACTCTGCGAAGCGTGTACAAGGCTACGGAATAATAGGGAACTAAGGGAAATAAGAGGAGGAGGAAGAGGGTGGGTCGAGAAGTCTCGAAACAAAAGTTAACGTCGCACGCTCGCGAAGACTCGTAATCGACCCCTCTACAATACTTGTCTGGAAAGGTGCTCCGGGGCTTTCTTAGCCTTCTGTCTGTCGCAGTGATTTCAAGTCTGACTATATGTATACTTTCCTTTCGCGCGTGAGATGCCGCTCTTGTGAAGAGCCTTTCCCGGAAACGTTTCCACTCGGAGTCCCTTAAATCCTGAAATGGGGAACAAAGTCCGCATTGTCCATCGTCGGAATTGATTAGCTCTTCCAGCCATTAACGATCGTTGTAACATCTTTTTCATCGTTCTACGCCCCTCCCCCCTCCCCCCTTTCGAGCCCCTGCCATATTCTTCCTCGCGCCCGTTTATTTTTATGCTTTTTTTTTCACTATTCTCAAGAGCCTTCCGAACCACTTGATTAATTGACTTTTTCCTTCTTGCCGTTCCATCGCCTGCGCTAATAATGTAAAATGTTAAAATTCAAGATAAATCAAACTCAAGATCTCGAAAGTTATCTCGTTTCGTCGTGGATCGTCGATTCCATTGCGAATAAAGTAAAGGACGCTACATTCTCAGAGATTTTTTTCTTTTTTCGTTTTTCACAAGTTTCAAGCGTTAAGAATTTACCCTGAAAGTTTTGTCATCAATATCTGTGGAATTGACAACTGAGAGGCAAATTTAAGACTTCTTCGCTTTATAGGGCTCGGCTATTCAACATCCAAGTGGAATATATGATTTTTTTTTTTTCAAAATTATAGGAGTAAATTAATTTTTCTTTACTGAAATGTACATGCTTTGCGGGACTCATAAAAAATATAACTAACCAAATAATTATTATATTATTATTATGATTATTATCAGTTTAAATGCCCCCATCATCTTGAAAAAAGTAATTATAAAAAAAACCAAGTTACTTTCCTGGAAGCGTCATGTATACGTTTTTGTCAATATTGTTCGAATTTTTTGTATAAAAAAAATTGCATTTTTAAAAAATTTTTTTTTGTCAACACATGTACCATCGAAAAAAAGAAATCATGCTTATTTTTCGTATCATAGGATTTTGTATTATATTCCATAATATTTTAGAAAAAAAAATGAAATACACATTTCACTCGATTCTTCAATATGCTGATGTATCCCCTTAAAATAATTACTAACCAAGACGCACCGGATGTTTGCTTCCTGTATCAGTTGTAACCATTTTCGTGAAAATTGTCCTTCGTCAGCGTTGCGATCTTGAAAATATAATATTACAACACCTTTCTTCGCTATACGTACTGTAATTGTAAGCGTGGAAAGATGGTAGACGTAATACTTTTTCTTCAGGCGCGTCCAAGCGTGAGCCGCGGTTTCAAAGGGGGGGTTGGATGGGGGTGGAGGGAGTGACAAGAGATGGAAAGTGAAAAAAAGTAGAGGTTGGGCGATGACAACGGGGTGCGGGTGTTGCACATAGAAATAGAGAATGAACAGCAGGGGTAGCATAGGCGATTGTCGGTGGTCCGTGAAGCATTGAATAAAATCGATATCACCACGCCTTAACGCGCTTTCATGCATTTCCGCGTTGAACAATGTGTGCCAGAGTGTGGACGAGACTGGGAGGCGAATAGCTTTGCGCGCACCCGGTCATCGAAAACGACCGATTGCGCGTTTTCATGATCGGCTCGTCGATCATCCGTGACGGTCGAGACTCTGCCGACCCACCCGCGGAACTGGTGCGAAATTTCTACCGAAACACGCATTCAATTTCGTCCCATTTTTTTCTATTATTCTTTCGAAAATACTTTGATGCCGCGGACCAAAAGCTTAACGTCGAAATTCGGGACTTGACGATGTGTATCGAAGATTAAACGTTAGAGGCGATTGAATAAAAAAGCGCGTGTTGGTATTTCACCGGTATTTCTACGCCGCGAAGATGCAACGTAACGGTAAAGTAAAAAATGGATGCTTTGACGAGACTGGTTCGTCACGAGATACATATCGTCTTCTCGGTACTTTCCGCAAGTATGGCACAACACATTCGCGATATCAGACGGAATGAAAATCATATTTTAGACAAAAAAAAAAAACAAGAAGAAAATTGCATCCGCCGATACTAGCGGCACCGCTATCCTCGTGTAGCTCGCGTGTCGAGTGTGCCTTTGATGAATCCCAGGAAAAAATTCCATGCATTATTCACGCAACCGCGACACTTCTTTTTTTTTACCTCTTCTCCTCGTCTGACGCGTGATTATTCGAAAAAATCTTATAAAAGAAGAAAAATGTGATAGGTATTTTTGATAGCGGCTCCGTTATTCGCGATGGATGCATTTTTTTGGTGTCGCAATGAGCACAATATCTTCGTGGAAATTGCGTTCTCGTACAAAGCAAAAATGATTGGAGGAGAATAATTCGATACAGCGGATTAGTTTAATCCGCTATTGTAATTAAACAATTTTATTCGTAAAAAAATTCAACGATACTATATTTTTTATAAAAAAAGAAAATTATTTTATGATTATTATTTAGTTTATGTTATTTTTTTTACTTCATAAAGGGGGATTTCATCAGTATGAGACCAAGAGAAGCGCGTTCTATTTTTTTTTATCGTTAAAAAAAGTTTAATCAAAAATCCCATGCGATTGATTGTTCCTACTGATGTTCTGATTACGTTAAAAAAAAATCGAAAATTCGAATATAAATTCCTTCCCCAGGAATTACAATTTTGGTAATAAAATACAAATTTCTCTCTGTTTAAAAATGAATAACACTTCTCCTATAATCTTTACTAATTTGACCTGAAATTTTTTTTACACGATCTGAACTCTATATTAATAACAAACGATTTCGTGGGATTAGTGATGCGGTTTTTTTGTTTTCACCTACAAAAAGAATAAAATACGCTTACGAATTAATGAATGAGCGGCCGTACTAATCAATGAACAACTGGATTATGAACAGTTTAATAAATAAAAAAAAAAAATGACTAAAAATGAACAATGGAGAACGTCCGCCTGTGAGTTCATTCAACATTGATTTTCAATTATTTCAACAACCGAACCGAAAATAAAATAATATAATTCTAACATAAATTTTGTCATCCAGAAAATGTTCATCAGATAATGAAGTGACCTTTAAAAGAATTGAGGATGATATTAAAATAATTATCGTAACTCATGCAACGACTGCATTCGATTAATATTATTTTCATTTTATCTTACGCTTCATTAATATTGCATTTGTCGAGCTAATTAAACGATGCGCCCAACGAGTTGTGTTAATTATCGATTTTTAATCAAACCTGCTTTACTATTCCCGATGTGCTCGGACCGGATGTTTCGCTGTCGCTTGTTCCTACATACCGCATAGCGTTGCCCCTCGTTGAAATGAAAATGAAAATGAAAAAAAATATATACATATGCATATATATACATACAATACAAATTGAAAAAAATAACAACATCGCGAGTGGCAACGGGGTAATGCGGTGTGCAGTTGGTGGACGGTAATAAATTATCCGGATGCAGTAGCAGCGTTATGACAGTCGGGCGCATCGGGGCAAAAAGTCACAAAATGGATTATTAATTACGATATCACGTTGCACGTTGGCAAGGGGTCCAGAAGGGGAGAAGGGCGAACGAGGGTTTCGTCGGAACCGACTGTACGTGCCGGAAAATTCTCTCTCGCCGGTATTTCGCAATTGGTAACGGTCGTGCGATAACATTTCGGTATCTACTCGTTTTGTCGACGAAATTTCAATGCTCGAATTTCGTATCGTCGGCCAAAGCCCCGATTCATATTCGAAAAATCAATAAAAACTCGAACAAAAACATCGATAATAAAAGCAGCTTTGGTGATTTCAAATTGAAAAATGAATGAATGTCAAAATATGTACACATTTGTCAGTGAATCGCGAAAAAAATCTCTCGTACATTCGAACGACCTTTTTTTTGCGTGGCTGTGACAATTTTTCACAGAAATTGGATGATTGATAAACTAACGAAAAAAACAGGTGTACAGCCACACGGAAATAAAATAAAATATCAGAAACGTGTTAAAATCGGCTTTCGTATATAATTAATATAATATATTATATACTGATATATATTTATATTAATCATATAAATTGTTGTACATTTTGAGATATACAGTTGCTGAAATATATTCTAAAATATATCTGTAATATAGAATTTTTCGATGAAAATCTGCCGTGATTTTGGTAATACCAATTTGACAAATCGATGGGGGTGGTGCTCCAGAACAAGCGGCAATCCAGACATGGAATTAATACAATATGTTATGCGAGAAATCGGCTGGGGAAGAAGATATCGTTTGCTTGCAATATAATTTTTCAAGTAGAAAAAGCTCGAGGGACATCTCCATCAGGTACACGCGGGATCGTTTCGAGAGAACGAAGTGTAGTCCCTCGGGAGGGTTGCCGGCCACTTAATGGTTACGTCCAACCGCTAATCTACCTTACCACCGGGCTGCACAACCCCCTCGAGGGTGGTTAGCCCTCCCAACCCCTTTCGACCTCGACAACTACTAATTATTCTTTCGCCTGACGTGGCCGCTTACGCCAACGGTCGACCGACTCTCTCCGCCATGCAGGTCATAAACGCATCAACCAAACTCGCTTACCCTGCACTTCGTACCCGCGCCATGCCAGCACGGCTACCTTTCGTCCCTTATTTTAATCCCTGAAACGTCTCAACGATAATGGCGATGAGAAAGTTCTACTATTCCGTGGAATATACCCTTCAATTCGTATAATGACTACCAGTGCCATGAAGTCGAAGCGCCATGTTAATTTGTCTCCTTACCGTTGGGCAAAACTTGACCAAAGTATCGCGATCATCGAGTGCTGACGATTTTTTAACTGCCGACTGCCGGTCAGAATGAAAAAAATGAGAATTATGCGCTTCACGGAGATGAGCGATTTTTCTCCCGTTTCCTCTCGAAAGCGACAAAAAATTACTTAACTCCACTTGGCACAGCGATTGCCAAGTCGTTATTTTTATATTTACATTATAATCGATTGTTTTATTTTTTTTTTTGAAGTCGCGTATTTTTTTATAGGTTTTAATTGTCTTTCGATTTTGATTAGTCAGAGACAGGAGCTTTTTTTAAATTATTTTCTATTTCGTTTTTTTCATAGTTGAAACCGTAGAAAACTAATGATAATATTGCTGAAATTTAACGGGAGGGCGATTATCGTCAGATTAAATGCACGTTGACACAATTCACACAGTCGAATTTAAACAAAGTTATTTTTATTCTCTGCACTCACCTCTGTCTTCGGCCGACCGATTCGCGTTCCTCCGAACACAATTGGCAATCACAATGCGGCCAAAAATATTTTTTTCGGCGACTAAAACTAATTATAACTATTGATTATTGGACTACAGCTTGCAGTAGTTAAGAATAAGTGTCGACGATAAAACGTATAGAAAATGTTCGTTCTTCTGGCGCTTACTGCGACTCTGTCTGCATCACAGGGATGCTACATTTTTCCACAAGGTATTTACTCCCTAATCGTAAAAAAAAATAAATCCTTTTATTGGTTCACTTCTCCAGACTCAGCCATTCCCGCTGTCCATCCAACAATACTATCGAAATGTTTATTTCAAATAAAAAACAAAAATGTTTTCCATTTATATTTTTATATTTGAAACATTTCGATTTCCCGCGATATTCATTTCGTACGAACGAACGCCCCGAACATTGCGGCATTAGTTGGACGAAATCAATACCATGGAAAGTTCTCGACATCCAAATTTTTTATTCATTTTTTTCTCATCGTGTGCTCTCTGTAAAACGTGTTAAAATCTGTGTAAATATAAACTATGTGAATAATGAGAAGAACCCTCTATAGTCATATAATGATGTCATTAAATTCGAATTATTATATTTTAATAATTGGAGCGTTCGAAAATTTTTGTCATAACTTTTTAATAATTTACATATTTGATTATTTGAAAATTGGTATAATAACACTTTACTATTTTACGCACAGCAATTGACGAAACGAATTGGATGGGGTGTCCGTAAGAACAAGCAACTTTAATGTCATATTTTCAACTAAAAACATTATGATTTTCAGTTATTTCATCTCTGTCCATAATTTTATTTTTCCTGCGTCTCGACAACCGCCTCGTCTCGAAGTTCGAAATTTAAGACTCAGTTGACAGACGTCGGTGATTGAAAAAGTTTCAAAACTTTTCACCGTTTAATGTTTGTTTTTCTTCTGCTTTTTTTATTACAGAACTCAAGGACCCGTGCAACAAACTCAACTGTTCTCAGGGATCGCAATGCGTCAGAAGCAGAGACGGAACCGAAGCGAAGTGCGAGTGCCTCGAGACTTGTCCCAGTCTCGGAGATCACGAAGGATCTGGTCCCGTCTGCGGAACGGATGGAGTCGATTATCCGACCGTCTGCGACCTCAACAGATCTGCCTGCGCCCGAGGCGTCAACGTCACCGTCGCTTTTCGCGGAAAATGCGGTAAGTAAATATCCTCTGTTTTTTCTCTTTTATTTTATTTCTCTTTCCCGACGGTCACGGAATGTTAGTATAACTTTCGCTCGGCCGCGTTGAAATAAAAATGAATAAAAAAATTGTAATGAAATCGAAATCATTGGAAAAAAAAGAGAAAAGTTCTCCCGGCTGAGCTGAAGTATCGAACTGTACACTAGTGTCACTTCATTACGGATGAAAGACTCGAATTGTTAAAAATCCGATTATTCATTGTTCAATGATTCTCATTTTATTCGAATAACGAGCGTCAAACATTTTTAAAAATAACAATATTTCATCATTCGCTCGATGAATTAGCGTATTTTTAAAAATAATTTTTTAGGACCAATCGCTCATCGATGAATGCTCGATTATGAATGTCTGTCAAATTAAAGCGAAAACAATTCACGCGATTGCTCGAGACCGATAAATTGAAGCCCCATATGAGGGCTTGTCGAGTAAAAAAAAAAAAAAAAAATGTCTACTTTATAAACGGTAAAATGTAAATTTATTTCCCATTCCACAGATAACTGTATGGCTATTGTTAAAAAACAAAGCATCCGGCATTTTATAATTTTTAATTCCCGATTGCGTTTTACGGAGATGAGCGATTTCGTTGTCCGGTATGTTCTCGAAAACCGTTTAAAATTACTTAACAGCATTTGATACAGTGACTCTATGACGGACGGTCAATGTCGTTTGTAACGGAGAATTTAAATTAGTTGAATATTCGTTGAGAAAAAAAAAAGCATTTTACGGAATAGTCCTTTCGATATATCGAAGATTGGGCGCCATTTTCTGCGATATATTTTTCGACGCCCGGTGGCACGCAAGGCGCTCGATCTCTGTGCGGCATAACTGCAAATTCACGGTAGTCTAAGCCTTTGTTAAAATTTGTCTTTTTTAAAAAGCATGAAATCAAAAAAATTTACAATAATTAAAAAACTCCGGTCTGATAAAAAGATTAAAATAACAATTAGTTATTCACTTGTTATAGTCGGAAGTTTTCCATACTAAATGACGAAGAAATCATACGACTATAAAATATGAATAATTAATTGTTATTTCACTCGATTTTCAGTAGGCAATTTTTTAATTTTTGTAAATTTTTTTTTAATGAAATACAGAAAGAAACCAATCATCAAAACAATCGCAGCATACTTTTGTCTTTAACAGAACAAAATTTAAAAAAAAGAACTGTCTGCAACGAGTTTGAAGATACATTGACAATAATAAACGAATTTCAAAGTTCGTGATATACGTCGCAAATCCATTGAGCTCATTGCTGCAATATTTTTTTAATTGGTTTTGATTATATTTATCGATCGCGCCGTATTTTATTGATCATCTTGAAAAGAACGTTCCTTTCCTGATATCAAACATACAACATCGTTCCATTGTTGCCTTGAAAATAGGGGTAGAATTGCGGCCTTCTCAACGTTCGCGGGTCAATTATTAATAAGCATTTTCTTTGTCCCATCGACAAAGGTTTGATGCAGTAATAGATTCGAATAAGAAGGTTGCGGCCTCATCGGAGGGCCCCACGCGGTGACTATTTGATGATTAATTTCGATCAGGTAGTACAAGCGATGTGGGGGTTTTATACTTTGCCTGGTCCGGTTATATTAATTAGTCGGTCGGACCCCCTCGAGTCGTGGCCGTTAATCTAATCGACATTGGTTCAATGGGTCGCGCTCCATATAACCGACTACATGGCCCGGTGTTCAAATAACGAGATGATCATACAAGCGCGTCTAATAATGGTATTATAATCCAACGATGACAGAATGATAAAATCTAATAGAGCTTAACGCAATAATTTGCATTGCGTTTGTCGAAGTTTTCAGGCGGAAGAGTTGTGTGCAGACTATACATATATAATTTGTAAATAGAATAGAAAATACCTAATTAATATATAAAATAAATATTATAAAAATTGCTATAAACATTTTTTTAACAAGAAATAGAGTAATAAAAATGTGATATAATAATATCCCTCTATATTATAAAAAGATTGCACCGCCGCAGCGCGTGTCAATGAATCGAGAAGTGGCTAACTTCAGACCGTTGCCAACTTTAGATTGTTGCTAACTTCAAACAGTTGCCAACTTCAGATTGTCGCTAACTTCAAACAGTTGCCAACTTCAGATTGTTGCTAACTTCAAACTGTTGCCAACTTCAGATTGTTGCTAACTTCAGACTGTTGCCAACTTCAGATTGTTGCTAACTTCAGACTGTTGCTAACTTCAGATTGTTGCTAACTTCAGATCCTTGTTAACTTCACACCATTGCTAACTTCGCATCGCTGCTTACTTCAAGTGGTCACAGCAACGCTTTGGGGAGCAATGGTTGACCATAGTAAAGATGACCATAGCCTGAGGTACCGACAGGGGAGTGTCATTAATTGGGAGCGGGGAGGGGGTGGATAAAGTTGCAACAGTGATATTTTGCAGATGATATCTATTCGTCGGCCGCGACCGCGCAATCTCCGCAAACCTCTAGTACTATGTTTACTGACTACTATTTTCAATTAGAATTTATTATCACTATTTTTTTTTTTTCACTGACGAACAATTGCCACAGTTATTATGAAAAAAAGTCCGATATCTTCGGCACATACAAGTATAGATGGGACGAGCTTCCGATGAGCATGAAAATCCCGCTTATCCTGTTGGAATGTCTCACTCCGGTTCCATGCATAAACTTTACCCCCTTCTTTGTCGCAAACAGAAGCCACAATTGGTTCGATGCGCGATGGAAATACAACAGTTGACTATAGGCGCTCGATTGGCGATATCATCCAGGATTAACCCACTGTCATCGCGTCAGTCACGTGAATGTATGTCGAAACGCGCGTTGCAAAATATACCACCAACGGCCCGCCCTCTCCTCTCTCCCTAATGGGTATCGATACCACGGGTTTCCGTTCCGTGTCCATATCGACAAATGTCCATGGTAACGCCCCAAATTCAAATTATCAACCGTTCACAATTCATGCGCCGTGTTGTCAAAACGAATATACGAACGCTATTGCAGTTATTGCGGTAGTTTCCGGAGTGGAGCCATTCGTGACAAAATAGTGCATTTGTAAAATTAGTTACCCCGGCGCGTACCCGATATTTGAAATGAAAAATAAAGTAAAATAAAAAAATAGAAAAAAAAAAATTCTACCGGCATTGAAGCCGAACACACGGATAGATAGCATTGTTTCTGTATCCTGTTCTGCTGAATGGTTGTTACGCTTTGAGTGGCGACTCCGTGGCGTACAATTGCAATGGTAATAGGGACCGCATGACACGCGAGCAGAGATCAAGATAGAGAGTCTCGATGCATGTGGCACAGAACACGTCAGAATTATATATCCAAGAAATTCAAAGAAACCGGGAGAGGGTTGCACAACGAGCATAAAGGAACGGCAAATTTTTAGATGTATAGACGAAAATCAGAGTCCGCGTTATCATAAAAAATTGACGGCTTTCAACCGACTATCATTTTTATTTCGATAAATTTGCAATGAAATAACCCGGTTAAAAAAACAAAGAGTACGCGTCTCGTCGCGTTCGCGTATCCGTCGTTGCACTTCGTTAACGTTGCATGCAGTTGATAGTCCATTAGCTGATTAAAATTTTATCATTGCGCATACGTATCTACGGGACGAAGCACCGTTTTCTATTATATTATTTTCGTACACATAAAATGCACAGTGTATGCGGAAATAGATTGTAGATACATTTTATACGGATAAATACACACGATACGTAAGGGAGACCGGGGCGAAATGCACCAGTTAAGGAGTACATCAATGATGATTTCAAAAATATTTCAAAGTTTTACTTCGTAAAAAAAAAAAAATTTCCGCACGATTTTGAAAAATCCCAATTTTACAGAATTCCGTGCGGAAACTTCGATTTTTAATGGCTGCGTGTGTTGCAATTAGCCCCGGTTGCCGTCACGATTTTTTTATCCCGTGATTGACATGGCTTTAGCTTGAAAAAAATAAAAAATATATGTGTCTAACAACCCTCGCGAAAAGCGTTTTATCGAGGGTGCAGTATCCCGCGCCAATTCGTGAGAATTTAATGCCAACAATTTTGCCTGCTTTTCATGCCGGATACACGAGAGGTAAGATCCTATCCCCTCTCAGTGTGTTCCTCCAAGACACCCGTTGGCTTCCGAGACACTCCGGTATAGTCTACTTACATTATGCAGATGAAGTTTCGTACACACCGAATAATCCGACCGCTTATTCGACGATCAAGTGTTCTATTACAACTAAACCGAAGTACTCTCGACTTAGGAATCGATCAAAACTAAGTCTGTTGTATTCAGAACGTAGTGACGTTTATGATACTTTGACAAGACGTCCAAAATCGAGTCATATCCATCTGGTTACGTAGAAACGGACTGTTCATTTCGGCAAAGTCTGCATCGTTACCGGTGTGAAAGATGCCAATCTTAGGATGTTCATCTTCCATTTTTCACTGCTACCGTCGTAGAAAAAAGAACAATCGATAGATTTAAATAAAAACTAAGTATCTTCATAAAGACGATGAACAATTGGCGTATTTTTGATAGTTTTTTTTAAGAGGATGAGATGCAAAGCCACAGGGATGGTCGGTACAGTTGTGAAATCCAGCTTAAGGGTTTGAACGGTACAACGAGGGACGATAACACGTCGAAATCGGCGCTAGCGTGTCCCGCGCTCCTCCCTTCGTTCGCATAGGCGGACAATGATAAATTAGCGGTACGAATAGCGTGGCGAGATCGGTAGTGCGGGGATATTAGGTAGAGAGGGTGCGAGAGAGTTAGTGCAGTGGTGTAGTAGTACTTCCTCGACGGAGCGAAGCTACCCACCACGCTCGCGTCCCATAGTGCAGCTCCCCAGCCTTGTATTATACATCCTACATCACCTATATACCAGCAACCACCGTGAATAAGTGGAGCTTCGTTGGTACCCCCCGGAGATGTTAGAACACGATCGGAACTATAATTAAATGAATATATAGATATATGTGTACGCAGATCGATCCGCTAATTATACACCATTCGTTTGGCGACCATGCGGTGCATGACCCGACAAGTGTCTGACTACAACGGACAATCACTACTTACGCTCGATTTTCAAGCCTTTCGCAAGGGAGTTTCCTTTCGCACCTTTAAATTCGTTAAAATCCGATTTTTTTTACAGCGAGTTTCCGCATTTCCCCGTGTTTCAAGTAGCCCCAGTCTTCCCTACCGAATCAAGGAATGTATTGTTAGGCTTTTGATATGCTTAGGCGACATCAACAATTAGATTCGTAGAGCTCTGGACAACCGCGCGAAAGACAACTGCATTTTTTCTCTCTGTTTTGACTCACCCCGGTCTTCTTCACCGAATCAGAGAATACATTGGTTGGTTTTTGAGATATATACCCAACAATAATTAGGTGACGAAGTTAGTGAAGTTGCGATTTACCCGCACAAGTGACAAACACATTCTTTCATTGCCCGCCGATGGGGTAGGAAGGTTGCAGAACTCGTTCTCTTATTCAGGTGGTTGACTCACATCACACTCGTCCTCGTTATCACCGCGCGAATCTCTCGGTATCGGTGAGAATCCCTTCGCTAATTTCCGTGCGCTCCGCGGGGTTTGAACGAAGGGACGACGGGAAGGACGGGGATTTTCGTTCAAGAACGTAGTACAAACTTCTCAGGCGTTTAATCAACCGAGTAGTAAAGACAAATATTTGATTAGACGCAGGCGCCAGTGAAGAAGAGTGATGCCGGAGGATCGGGTATTTACTTAGGATTAGACAAGTCCCGTAGGGGAAGCTTGGTTACGAAGGTAATTGTAATAGTAACGGACGGTTAAAGGACTTGGTTAAATATGTTGGTTTGGAAAAATCAATATGCTCAGTTCTGTTATTTCAATCCTCCGGCATTCGTAACCGGCAAGAAAAAACGGCTCTTTCGTTCGGCATGTACTGGAATCGGCATCCCCAGACTTTGTACGGAAAGGAGACCGGGGTTCGTTTAACCGGCATTGCATACAGTAGGATAGGCCGGGGCCAGTTGAAACGGCATTGCATAAAGTAGGGAAGACCGCCGGTTAAAACGGCATTACATAAAATAGAGGAAATCGGGGTCAGTCGCAACCCTGGACAAGTAGAAAGCACGCATTAAGAAACTCGAAGATTCCGCTCAGCGAGTACGGCACTTCGGAATAAGAGTGTCTATACTATGGTTAGTGATTTTTTAGGGTAGCAGACTCACTACTTGAATTCTGCGGGTTTTTTGCAGCATTTCTTCCGACGACCTCGGTCTCCCCTATCCCCATCCCATATATACCATGGGGAATGAATTTGGCACCCCTCGTTAACAGACAAACCGCAAATAATATCTCGATCAGTTTTGGAAGCAAAGGTTGTCTCGGAACGCAAATATCGTATCCGCGATCTGGAGACATTTGCATGAACGCATTACTCCCATTTCCGGTTACCACAGACATCGCTCCTTTGCGATCTCTATCATTGGGGAGCACCGCTACATCGCGTCTTTCTGCGCAAATAAACCAGGCGTCGATTGTTTGACGATGTTCCCGACGTCGCGCTTCGGAAGTCATAAAATTTACATTGGATCGTAACAATGAAGTTTGCCGATCAAGGTCCTTTCATCGCGGGCGAGGACGACGACTCACCGTCGACGTTTCGGTGAAAGAACCGTCTCAACTCCTTGCCATCTCGTTCGACGCCTTCACCCAGTCGTTTTCACGTTGCCTCGGCAACCGGAAGTACAGGGATGGGGGAAACGAACGTAAATGACTTCCTTTTCTAGTTATATATCCTTACCTTCGTTCCTTTGTCGCGTCTGGGATCCGGGGTCGCTTTTTACTTCTCTCATTTTTACTTCATTTTGATTATTCTTGAAACAATAAGTTATATCCGAGCACCCGCGGTCTTGCTGGGTCAGAATTCCAGTCACAGACTTTCGCGCTCGTTTCCAATTAGAAATCATAGAGGTCGGTACTACCACTGCTTACTCGGTTGACTCTTGTCAATTGTGATCGATCAATCTCTCCGCGATCATCGCAAAAAATGAGTAAATACAGTCCATGCTCCGTATTCTTAACTCGACGGGACCAGACCCGTTCCCTTTTCTGTATTTCCCCTATCGTCCCTACTCCCGGTCAGTTGCTGCGAATAGGGGTAACGAGGGGTACACGCGTCCGTAGGTACGAAGCCACCTTGTACCTGCTGCGCATGCGCAGTTTACATTTTACGAAATCGGCTTCCCTTGGAGTGGGGCAAACGGACTCAGGGGAAATACAGTTAAGGGAACTCGTTGTCATGGTAACGAGTTAACATAAAGGATCGGTTAAGTTAAGGGGAGTTAAGAATACGGAGCTTGGACTGTATGTCTGCTTCATGACAAACTGGTTAAAACCAGTTTGGACGACCAACGGATATATTAGACCTTTTGAATTCATCTATAGACTGCCCATAAAAGCCACGAAATCAATAACAAATCCTCACAATTAGTCGATGCCGTTTGCCAGCGTTCACGGAGCAACTGGAGTTCTCCCGCTGTTCGCATTAGTCTTCAACGCGCCGTGATCAGCGATGGTGGCCACGGGCAGGAATCTTCGAATGGCAGTGAAAGATAAATCAAATTAGTTTTTAGCCCAAAGGCAAGTTTAAAGTTCGTGATGGTTCGAGCGCTCTGCAGCCCGCGCACACAATTCGCCTTTTCGCCACCCGCCCCCCCCCCCCCCCCCCCCCCCCCCCCCCCCCCGGCCTTCGTTCTCTTTCAGATTCGCGCAAATATCCAAATTACGAAAGACCCCCGTTTTATTCTTCGATAAATCCGTTCCGTGGTTTTCTCGGCGCTCTTCTGACGTTATTACGACCGCGGGCTATTCCGAGTTTCTTTCGGTGACAACAGCCCCCACTATTCCCCTCTCCTGTAAGCCCCGACACCGACCGGATTTTAATAACGAAAATTAAAATCACTCTTTCTTCTGTCTTATTTCAAGTTTATTCCGCGTTTCCATCGTCGAAAATAACGATCCGGAGATTTTTTTGTTCCTTTAAAAAGCATTCGCCGCGACGTGTTCGAATTGGTAAAAAAGTTGAATACGTTTTTTCTGTAATCTATAAAAAGCTAAAAAGTAAAAAGCCGAAGAAGTAAATCAATATAGTATGCACTCTTATTCCTTAAAGTACAACACTCAATGTGTGTTTCGATTAGTCCCGATCTCCGGTACAATAATTTATCAAACTTTGAAAAAAATCACCGATGCAATTTCGGAACGCGAATAAACGAATTTCCAATCTGTAAAATTATTAAAAAATTTTTACAAGTTAACCCCTTTTCAGTTTGGTGCTTTTTATTGATACACATTTATGTTGCTTTTTATCAAAAGCATAACACTCTTTCTTGTCAGTCGTGTGTTAAAAATGCGGAAGAAAATGTCATTTTTATTTTTATCAAAAAAACGTTCTGTTGGTGGGAAAAATACAAATTCTCAAGTGAGCGCGTTAAAAGGCTTTTGAGAAAACTGTTTTCGCGAAGATTGAATGAGAAAAAAAAAATGATACGAAAACAACATTATTATGGCTGCTTCTTTCGCTTGGTAGAAGTAGCTTACCGGTACCAATTATCGACTGTTTCGTAAACATCGAATATAGGCTTCGAACATAATATAGGTACGATAAATTGGATTGTGTATGCTGTTTCTTTGAAACAGTATCGTCTATTGAACATCACAGTGCGGAGCAACCAATTGGATCGAGACGAGGACTCTTTCGCGAAACAAAAGAGTACATCCTGCCGAATAACAGAAGGGCATAACTTACATAATTTAATATATGTACAGCGGTTGAGATTGAGTCTTTCTGTAACTCGGAGTGTCGATACAGGTCCGTACAGGTGTGTGGCGGCCATTGTTCTGTGAATAATAGCGCTCGTTCCATTTTTCAAGAATCCTTTTTTTCTTCTTCTTCCCACCGCTTTTTATTTCAAGTTTGTCTGTACACGCGGTACAGACGTGAAAATTTTACATGGCTTTTCTTTCGTATAACGAGAAGGGAGGCGCTTTCCCAGCCGACAGTTTTTCGTTCCGTTCGTCTTATATTCGAGACCAACGGAGCATTGCAGAGTGACGCGCGGAGGGCAGAAGCGCGAGGAGAGATGCCTGCCGAAGCGGGCCCCGCCTGGGTACTTCACGCTCGAGTGTCTCGAAATAAGGGTCGCATCCCAAGGAAAAAGGATATGACGCTTCGAAAAATGATGAGCTCGAATAAATTCTCACACCTGTCTTTGTGAGCAATTGTGAAGGGAAGCGCATTCCTCGATTCCTGACGCCGCCCTCGACTTCCATATTTCAGTATACTTATTCGGTAGATGGTATACCCTTAACGGGGTGAAAAACACCGGAGAATGTCGACTTTCTGCACTTCGAGCTTTTAGAGCTTTCAATTTCATTGTTGGACTATCCCTTTAATGAATCAACGAAATCGATGCGCAATACTCGTAATGAAATTACAGGGCACTGCAGTGTAGAACCGCAGTGTTCTTCCAATGAGATAATTGTTAGGTACTTCAATTTTTGGTAACAAAGAGTCATTCTATGCCTCTGGGATCATGACAACGACCTTTCTTCCGCTGTGTCGTTCTGCCCCTGTCTCGGGCCGGAAACGGTAGAGCAATAATTGTAAATGAAAAACGAGACGAGGTGCGTAAATGCAGCACTGCACGGTGAAGATGATCGGATGATAATCAAAATGTCCTCCGTAGATATTGTTGCAAGAGGAAACGGTTTCACATTATATATCGTTTGCACTGGAATATGCCGTTGTATTCGCCGACTTAACTTTTTAACGAGCGCCGCTATGCTTCGCATCGAAAGTTCGGAACGGCACGGAAGAATAAACGATTTTGCTATTCTCGAGGAGTTCCGACACGCCTGTCTCGTAGTACAGGGCGCGAGAAACGACTGTCATCGCGAAACGAATAGAATAGCGGCCAGTTGGCTGCATTACTTCATTCTCTCGTTGTAGAAGAGAGGAGGGAATACGGAAATTGCGTGATTTGAGAAACTTTTGCGCCTTACAAGAACCTCTTCGCCTTCATACTCGTTGTAAACACCTCGAGAGTCAAACGAGAGTTTTCAGTATAGTTTATGGCGCATTAATATAGTTGTCTGCTGTAGGTCGATGAATCAGTTCAGTAAAGAGCTTTCGGTGTTTCGTGCTGCAAGCAAAACAGTATGAAATAAGAATCGGACGAGAAGAAAAATAAAATAGCGAACGGGAGTTAATTCACCGCGAACGTTTGGCACGAGCGCGTCTGGTGCATTAGGTAGTTAAGCAAACCGAAGAAAATTTCAAAGAGTCTTAACGCTTCCAAATGTCACTCCCTTCTCCTTCTTACCCCAGGAAATACCTATTATAACTGTAAGCTATGAAAATGGAGACCAAAATCAGTTGAATAATTTCTAGTCGTTTTGCCAAATACTGGCGTCTTCGGAAAGTCGCCTAACTCTTCACATCGAAATGAAAGACATATTTCCGGCTATTGTCGGGGGATAGACAGGAATAAGAATGCGGGATATTTCAGCCACAAATTTTATTAAAAAGGATACATTATATGTCATCCATGTAGAACTTTTCCGTCCTGATCCCACCCCTGTTGCCTGATTCGTCCATCTTTGCCTTTTGTTTCATTTCGCATCAGTTCTGTATAATGCATCATACCCTTTGATTGACCCACCGGATGTTGCATTGTTGACATGCAGAACCTTTTGCCGATGGAAAGGGTGCGTGATGTCCCGCTTTGATGCAAATCACTGTCGCGACACGATACGCGGCAACAACAGTGTATATAGCCTCCCGATACATACTGTATATAGGACCATACGTGACGACATACGAACCTACGTGTTTCACATACACCTAGTATTGGAGATGGATCGAACGGAAGTGGGTTAGTGTGAGCATATATCAACCGGAAGGCATCCGAGCGCCCTGTTAACATCAAACCAGTCACTCCTCTCCGGTTGCCGTTCCTTATACGTCTGGTATATACCCATACATGCTGACACAGGCACACTGACGTTCAACATGGCAGCAGCATCTGGATTGCGCGCTTCTCTGCCTCCTCCCCCCCCCCCCCCCCCCCCTCCTTCCGAACCTACCCTGGTATTTCCTCAGGATTAGCGATGTCTTCCACCGAACCGGAAGTGGGAATATCACTTTGGGAAGGAACCTACTGGTGCCATTACCCTGTCTCTTCAAATTTCGCACTTTCACGAATCTCAAACATATCCCTTCTCCTTCTCCATCCCTCAAGCATGCATCCCCTCGGGGGATCCTGCAATCGAAGCCACATTTCGCGATGTTATTTGGTTTTTCTCGTGAACCAAGTGTCTCATCTTCACGAGTTATTCACAAACTGTTGGAATTTAAAAAATATAATTTCCTGACTATGATCTGTTATATAGTTTGTTGGGTTCGAGGACTCCGACTTTAGAGAAAAAGTGCCAATTTCACGAATGAAAAAATTGTATTTTTTGGATTATTTTTTTTTTATCTGGATATCGCCTTTTTACATTTTTTTACAATAATAAAAAAAGGTGTGCGATAAAGAAATTGTATTATTAAAAAAGTCTGAAATAACAAATTGTTATTCGCATATTAATACGCATAAAACTTCTACTTACTGTTTCTTTCTACTTCTTTTTTTTTTTTTTTTTTTCATCAAATCATGCCTACCGCATCTTGGCAAGGGTACAAGTTTTTTCTTTCTTTCCGTTGCCACGCTGCCCAGACTCGGACAGCTCGGGATATACAAAAGAAAACCGCGCATTAGGGTAATGTCGCGTAAAGTAATCGCGTGACGGCTGTGCGCCTTCGCCCGTTTACTTCATCCCCCTTATTTCGCGGTTGTTGGCCCTTTCGTTTAGCAGAGGCGTTTATATA
The DNA here is from genome assembly GCA_934046635.1 of Buathra laborator. Classification (NCBI taxonomy): domain Eukaryota; kingdom Metazoa; phylum Arthropoda; class Insecta; order Hymenoptera; family Ichneumonidae; genus Buathra; species Buathra laborator. The sequence goes on along the minus strand of OW203895.1, from coordinate 16,169,171 downwards.
TCGAGAGACGAAGAAGAAATCGGGAGAATTCCATTAGCCAAGCGATCGACGCCGTTACGTCCCGCTTGCCATGAGCTCAGGTTCCACCCCGGGCTTTTCCGACTTCCGATACACAACGAGGAGGCGCAGCGAGTTTCTACGGGGATGGAAAAGGGTGCGCGCAGCGAAGGGATAACTCCCCGGAGGCACCAGCCGGGCTACTAGATGCGAGAGTTTAGCCGCTCCACTGGACTGTAACTTGAGTTAACCCGAGAAACACCAGCACCAGTTCTAACACCACTACGACTTCTAGACGCCGCGTTTCTAGTGCTACACTGTATTCACCCCGGAACTTGCCTCGTCAGGAGAGTCCCGAACCCCCTGCGAACTGTACACTGCGGCCTACAAACGGAAAACGGAATCCAACTTCCTTCCTCCTTCCGGCGAAGATTAATCTCGGAGACGACACCATGACGCTTTAAATACAAACTTATAATCCCCACGTGCCAATCTAGGCATGTAACTAGCAATGAAATTCGTTTATATACGCTCGTTTCCTGTGAGTTATATGAAGTTTCGGGATTAAATATCACGATTGCAAAGTAGGACCTTCCAAATTGCTTCTCGAATATTTTTCAGCGGCTACGAAGCCCCAACAACTCGTTGAATCTTTCCCAACCCTTCTTTATAAGAAAGTATGGTGATCCATTTTGGCTTCCTACGGAAAACCGAAAAAAATAAAATAAAAAATGTAATTAGCATTTGGAAGCAATAATAATGATAGTACTAATTATGCAATAAAAAATCTTTGAAATCAAATGATTAAAATAATAGCAATCTGAATAATATTAAAATATTAAAAATATTAATTTCACATTAATTTATTAAAAATTGCAAGACAGGGTTCATTGTTTTAAATTTATCTGTCATGATTTTTTCGATTAAAAAGAAAAAAAAAAACTGCTGCGATTCTCGATATGGCAGCGTAGGGAATTTTTCACCCCGACAGAACACCCTTCGGAATATTTAATCCTGAACGGTTTTTTTTTTTTTTTTTTCGATGAAAAAATAAAATACATTTTTTAATCTGAAATCGATGCACAAACCCGCAAGTCGCAGTCGCAAATTTTGCCGCACCGGGGTGAAATATAAATATAACAGGCGAAGCATATGAGTTTATATTGTTCGGTCGGTAATCCTCGAATTCTCGTAGACAGTAGAATATACATTTCCGAGTTACCATCAACACGTTTTCATTAGTATTAACCACGCCGGTCTATGCTGTATCTGGATGTTTGCAGATCCTTGCGGGAGCGTCGAGTGCTCGGAGCCGGAAGTTTGCCAGCTGGACTTGTCCCGGCAGCCGGCCTGTCGCTGTGGCGAGCAATGCGGTCTCGAGTTTTCACCGGTTTGCGGAAGCGACGGTAAAACTTACTCGAACGAGTGTAGCCTCCGGCAGGAAGCTTGCAGATCCAGATTGCCTCTCAGGAAAATCTACACCGGTGCCTGCAGTTCGGGTTCGTATTTTCAAACTCTTGTTTTTTTTTTTCCCTTCTTTCCTAACTTCTCATTTATTTTTATTTTTATACATTTCACGTTCATTTGAAAATTCAAGCAAATCCTTCGAAGGTGTTTGGATAAGACTAAAAAATAATGAATAATTGAGGAAGTGATGCAGAAATCCAACAAAAGTTTATACCGGCTATTCAACGCCGGACGTCGGGCAGAGTAAAAGAAAAAAAAAATGCCTCGACTTTCTACAAATTGCAATCCTTAAATTTCTCGCATACCGACCTTATAACATTTTTTATTCCATATTTTACAACGTTTGTACGTACGGATTAATATGTATATTAAATATACATTTCTCTACACGTGGAATATAACTTGAATTCAGCGACGAAGAGCATAACTGCGAAAATTTGTCGAAATATTATATTTCAGTGGAATTTTTTTTTTTTTTTTTTTCGCTTTCAACTCTGAAATAAACACCAGTAATTTTTTTGAGTAATTCCGGGAAATCTTCACCATTTTCTAGGATTTGAATTTATACGCGGAATAAACTCAGAAAGGTACACGCAATCGCCGTATATATGGCTCGGCATTTTTGCTGCTGTCGCGATGAACGATTAAAACTTCATATGTAATGTTTTTTTTTTTTTTTTTTTTTTGTGATTTTACCCCAATATAGGCACAAACCCTTGCGACGGTGCTCAGTGCAGCGTGGTCCAGCAGTGCGCCATCGATCGTTACGGCATCGCCATGTGCGAATGCGGTCCGGAATGCGAACCGGTGATGAGACCGGTGTGCGCGAGGGGCGGAACCACTTACACTTCGCTTTGCGAACTAAAACGACAGGCCTGCATGACGAAAACCACCATAGAGCTCGCGTACACCGGAAACTGCGGGTCCAGAGGTCCTTGTTCCGAAAAGGTTCGTTCGTAACTTCGATTTTCTTAATTTCAACATAACAATCTCTGAATCATTACAAAAATTATTGAATTGATCATTCTCCGAAATTCGTCAATAATTCGAGTCATTCGAGTCGTTCGCGGATCACATATTTTTCCCTTTTTTTTTTCAGCCAAAAATAATTTTTTTGATATTTTTATATTGAATATTTTTTCTATCGAAAATCGATTTTTTTTTTTTCGAAAATGACAATTTTTCCTATATTTTCAATTTTCAAAAAATTGTTATATTTAAGAAAAATCTAATATATAGAAAGTCGATGAATTCGCGAACAAAAAAAAAATCGTGACGTTAACGGAACGTGTATCGAGATAACCAGAGGCGGGTATAACGCCCTCGTTAATTGGACGGTACCGATAGGTCGGATATCGCGTTGCGGTCTCGGGGCCACTCGACGCAGGGTGCTTCGCTTGATAAAAGGTCGATGAATACCACCACCGTCGCGATTCTCCGAGATCGTGAGGATTCTCGAGTATCCGATCGTCTGTCTCGAGAGTGCGAACGCACAGTCTTACTTGTATTAACCGCTCCCTTTCTCGTTCAACCGGATGCTGGCTTCTGTCGAAGCTGCCCTCCCCCCCCCCCTTCCCTTATTCCTGCCCCATCTCCACCCTAACGACGAGCTACGCTCCCGGAAACCGTCTTCGCTTTTCCCTCCGCCGATACTCCGCGAATCTGCTTCATTATCGAAGTACTCCACGAGACGTGGGTGAAATAATGAGGCTCGATAGTTCGCGGAGAAATCGTATTCGAATGCAAAATGAAAGCCGGACCGGCACACCCTCACCCTTCGTCCCCAACCGCGGTGTTTCCTAAAGCCTGAAGTATCCACCCCCCTCCCGGACCGTCACCACTTCCTACATTATGATTTATTCGTCTCGAATTCAACGACGATGACATGCCGCATTAACTTGACCGATCGACGGAGTCGCCTCCGTAATTCCACGCAGCAATAAGTTTAATTCCACGCAGTTATTAGTTTAATTCGATCGATTTTTGCCAACGATGGTATTTTCGCTCGTACATCACCGGGGGTTCGTAGACGAATGAAAATAATTTTTTTCTTTTTTTTTTAATTATTAATTACAATAGGGATTTTCTTTTGAATGATATTATTACGGTATTTTTTTTTTTTTTTTTCTTGCTGCGCTTCGAAATGAGGTTTTGTTATTTTTTCGTCTTGATGTTAATGAAGTACAACTCTTTTCTTTAGGTTTCTACTGCGCTCTGAATCCTCCTCGGAGTTTTATTATTTTTCTACTAATTCTTCATTTTTTTGGACTTGTAATTTTATTTTTCGCGACTTCTTCGCCGGAAAAATACAATAATTAAATTTTAAAAAGACACTTCAATATTCTATGCTTTATGAGATATTAACCTACAAAATGAGTAAAAAAAAAAATTCCGCTAGTATTGGAGAAGCCGAGAAAAATTGCACTAAAATTTTAAAATGAAAAAAAATGAAAAATTAGGAGAAAAATAATACGAAAAAATATACGATAATAGTTTGCCCGGTTTACAGGATTAATGATTTATCCCTCAAAGATATATATTTTTCTACATATATTTCGTCGCTTGAATAATAAAATAAAAATGCCGAAGGAAAAGTGAATGAAAATACGGAAGAGTGAAAATTTCCGTTGCAAAATACACTTCCGCGAGACGCGTTTTCTTCCGAGTGAATCGGAAAATGTGAATAGAAAATATTAGAACCCCTTGGGTCGGCCATGTCGAGGCGAAGAAGCGCAAAGACATCGTCGCTCGTTTTATATACCCCCCCCCCCCCCTTTTCTTCCCCGCAACCCATCGCTATCGTTGAAATCACAGTTCGGGACTCGTTGTAGCGTGAATATATTTTCGGGGAGAAGGACTAAGATTTCTCAACCACTGGAAATACGAGCGACGACGACGACGACGACATGATTTAACCGACTGGCGGCTTTCGATGAATGTATCGAAGCGGAATGTCGAGAACGAACGATGAGCAAAGGGGGTGCGGTGAGGGGGGGGGGGGGAGGTTAAGGGTGGGAATGGAAACGAACGCGAAAGCAAATACACACGCGAGCAGACGAGGCGACACATTAATTTCCAGTGACGAAATGCACGCCGGGATACCGGCGAATTCGCCGGAGGAATCGAAGTTTCATTTCGACGTGTGTATTTCTCCCATATGTACGTAACCCAAACACGGGGCCGCCCCGATAATGCAAAGGCGCAATGCATATATACATTCACTGTATATCTGTACCTCGTGTGCATCGTGACGCCGAGAAAAAGTTAATATTATTTTAACAATCGCCATACGATAAATACAGTTTTTTCGGTAATTTCAATGATTTTACGAAAATAAATTTGGTGCATACGGTTTTTTTCTTATCGCTCGTCAAAATGAATCAGTTATGAATTTTTACCGCGTCATTGAAAACACAACAAAAAATGTATAATGATAACGAACAGTATAGTTGATGACAAAAATTATCGATGTCATTTTAATAATTAATATTAAATAATTAGCATATTTTTTGTTTTTTCGTTTTAATTTTATTTTTGTCAATTTGAGTACTTTGAAAAATTAATGTATAAGCAATTGTTCAGTTGAAAAATTATACAACGGCAAAAAATTTATAAAATTTATATAACCTATCGCATCGCCTTAATTTATTGGATTAAATCATTTCTTTTTTACACTACGGAATCAAATCCCCGAGTTAATGTAATGAACGCCAGAATTTTTTCGAAACAATAAATAACCGCACGGCGTGAAAAAATTTGCAAATGAAAACTGAATATACCGATATCGGAATTTTTTTTTCCCACAAATCGTGTGCAAAATTTCAAACAAATTTAACGATAAAATGTGAGCTTTTAATATAATGTATTATAATATTTTTTTTATTTCACGAACGTTTTTTTTTTTTATTTCGGTACGTAGAGCTCTTATGTTTTATTGGAATAATGGATTTTCGGGTAATTTTTAACAAGCGTATTTTTTTTTCCGCGTTTTTTCCGAAGTCGAATGACTCGAATATCGGGTCTAACAAAACTCAACATTCGCCGAGAACACCCGGTACACGAAATCCATGTGGATCGTTACGTTCCAAGGAAACGCGGTAAATCCGTAAGGGATACCCTTACCTAGGTGCACGCATCGCGATGACGAGAAACCATCCATCCATCCATCTCCCCTCCAATCCTTCGAAGAGCGCGCAGACACACGAGGGTGTCGCGTGTATTTCCGCGGAGGCTTCACTCGCAGGGGAATTAAATTTAAAGCTCTTTCGTATACCGTGGCATTCTCGCCTCGGGGCGCTATATAACATCCCCCCCGCGATACGTGTGACGAATGAAGACACGTACTTGACTATACGAACGATCGATCACCTGACTTTTCTTTTTTAATATTCATTCCGTAACGATATAGCGAATATGTCTACTTCAGTTATTCCGTCGAGAACTCGCGCGTTCGCCCACACTTTAGAAATCGACCCTTCTTCCCTTATTTCCCGGTACTCGGCATGAATTTTTTATTTTTAATTGTGATTCAATTTCCGAAGAATGATTTCAATTATAATGAAAAAATGTTATTTTTTTTTATAATTTAAATTCAAGTATCGTTTGACGTTGATGAATGGAGAATGTAATTAAAAATAAGAAAAAAGTGTTAAAATGTGGTCTCGAAAATTAATAACGAAAATTATATACGATGATATATAATTTTTATAACTTAAATGATAAATGATATTAAAAAAAAAAATATTCAATAAAATCATTCATAACTAAATAACAATAATAATTATATTATTGAATTAGAATTATTATGTTTATTTAGTTATTAATATTATTAGTTTAATAATGTGATTCATTTCACTTTCAGAATTTTTTGCTGTTATATATAAAGATATATTACATATATTCTGATATATGTTTTATTTTTATGGGAATTTATTTAAAATTTCGAAAAACATCGAATTTACAATTTTTTATTTATTTTTTTTCAAGAGTACTTCCGTTTTAATGGTCCGATACCTCGTTAACATACTTCGTCTGATTTGATAATTTCTGGTCGTATCCCCGTAAAACAATGGATAATTTTAAATACGTTACCGGATTCGGGTCTTCGTGTTCTTCTCAGATCTGTCAATGGGGAGCAATTTGTGCTGAGAACGGCGACACGGCCGTATGCGAGTGTCCTACGTGCTCCGTGGAGTTTCATCCGGTTTGCGGTGACGACGGCATCAGTTACGGAAACGAGTGCAAACTCAGACTGGAGGCGTGTCAGCATCATCGGGAGATCCGTGTCCTTTACCAAGGACTCTGCAGTGAGTACAATTTCAACCCTTAAGAAAAATTAAAATATCTTTTTTATTTCTTACAAATTATTCTGATAATAATAATTATAGTAAAATTAATATTTTTATTATTATCATTATGATTATAATTACAATTAAATTATTAATATTATTAAGCAAAAAAAAAAAAAAGTTAAAAAAATTACGATGCGCGTAAAAAAAGAAAGAGAAAATCTCACGCACCTAATTCGCGAATCATTTTAATTCGATTCCTCGAAACGCACACGCGTAATTGGAAGGTAACATTTTTCCCCACAACCTTTTTTTTTTCATCCCTATTTCCTTCGTTCCTTTGTTTGTTTCTTTCGCGACAATTTCCATAACGGAATTTCAATTGCGCGAAGCCGTTCCCGAGTGAACTGGAATAAATTTCTCGAGAATATCAATGTATACACATGGACGAGGGTAGTGAAGGGAGGAAGGGTGGCGAACAAGATCAATACCGGGTCAAACGGAAGAGTCGAGTGCTCGATACACACGTAAAAGCTGTCGTCCAATGTGGAACAAAAAGAAATTTGCACTTCTGTTACCCAACCCCCATTCTCGGCTGCGAGTCGTTAACGAGCAACTGTAACTATAAAGGGAATGGGCCAAGAGACTCCTTTACCGTATTGAGAGAAACACCGGTGCTACCGGTGCTACCGATGCTACCGGTACCGAGTTTACAGCCGCCAAACGACTGTATCGCAAAGCCTGTATACTTCTCGATTATATTTCTTATTCTCCCCTTCAATATTACTCAACTTCCTCAATATATAGATGTATATATTACATGTATATATATATATATACTATATACCTATATATCTACATGTGTACGTAACAGTCAACGGGTGTTCTCGGTATCTGAACGGAGTTAATCGGGATACAGTACACTAACGGATACAACATTCGCCCGGATAACTGTCCTTCGGTACATCCGGCTCCGCGCTTCATTTCCATCCCAAATCCACACGAACTCTCGCGCATGTGTCGGAAAATAAAATAGCGACGTGTCCGCTGGCGTAACACATTGTAGAGGGGTTAACACAACGTTAATTTCTGTAGAGAAAACTGTTTCGGGCGATTGGCCGATATGTTCGCCGTTTTAACGCTGCCGGGTCAACCTATACGCGTCCCCACATTGTATCCGTTGAATTTTTTTTTCTTTTTTTATTTTGACTCCGTTAAAATGTTTTTACTCGTAACAGTGGCGGTATTTTTTTTTTTTTTTGTGGTTTAATTCAATATTGAATGTTAAAAACGAAATTGAAACAGCCAATTCATTCGCCCCTCAATTTTTATAGAGACAATTTGGGATTTTATTGTTCGGACCGAAGCGAAATAAATTCGTGATAAATATTTAGGGTTTTTGAAAAAAAAAAAAAAAAATACGGTTCAAAGGGGGAAATGGTCTCTCTCTTGAAATAATATTTTTTATTATCGCAGACCTTTCAGTATTGAGGCAAAACTGCATGCACACCGACTTTTGATTAAATGGGGTCGTCGGTACCCCATTTTTTTTTTGGTCTCTGAATGTATCTCTGTTTTACTCCGGCGGTTCCCTTTGCCCCGATATCCTTTACCCAATTAGCCGAACAATCATTTTTCAAGAGAATAAAACACATTTTTTAAATAATTCATTGGAAATTTTGACAAAATCAGAATCCAATGAAATACTCAGTGATGTGTGCGTCGATTGTGGAGTATTTTTAAAATGAAACGAGGTTCAGTAATTCGTAATTTAATAGGCGCATTTTGAGATGCGAAAGAGCTGAACAAATAAAATACATTTTTTTTTTTTTTCGATTTTAATAATTTATAATTAAAAAGACACTATTCAGAAATTTTGTCGATAACTTTTTTACCAAATTCCACGAGAAAGCCGATCGCACATGATCGATTTCAAGGGTTTTTATTAGTTAAATTCTCCGGAAATGCCAATCACTGAACGGCTTCATCAATCTCGATATGTGTTGAAGTACTGTACACGGTATTAAATATATCATCATCCAGATCCGGAATTCGGATCATCCTTAGTCTACGAACAATGCGCATATGTTGCACGTTCGCCTCGGGGGTTGTAACCGCCGTACACCGTTACGGGTCACTCTTAACGAGGCGTTTCTATTCCTCGCAGCATAATGATCACCATAAGTCTCACTTGTGTAATGGCCTCCTTTTTACTATAAACCTCAATTCCCTCTCGTAAACGACACGCTGTAAATTTTTTTTCAACCAACGTGATTAACAATCTACGATGCTATAGATCACCGACGAAGTTTTCTACGAATGCAGAAGACCATTTGCGTTTCTTTTATCCCCAAAGAACGTTTTTTTTACTCACGAAAAGACCGATATCTCTCGTTTAATCTGTATATCGATCGTATATCGATAATATATCGAATGTATTTTCGTCGAGAAATAAGATATTACGAATATATCATTGCAAATATATCTCCCAAAAAATCGCATGGAAAAAAAAATTATATAAAATAGTATAATAATAAAATATTGTAAAAATATATGAAATATTATCGATATATCAATCGTATAAAAACAGTTGAATTTTATACAATTACAAGACATCTATCGCATAACATTTTTTCCCATGTGGACAATTTGCGGCAATTGGGGTATCTTTACGACGAATAAAAAATAATTTCTTTTTTACCTTTCATCTTAAAAAGGAAATTGTAAAAAAAAAAATTGAAGTCGAATATCGAAACTGTTTTCAAAGAGATCTATCGGCTGGAAGAGATGAGGGAAAAAGTTAAAAAAAAAAGCGCAAAAAAAAAAGAGCGCAATGAACGTTATAGATGTTTGTTTGAGTGGACAATGACTGTACAACATTGGCGCGTATTTCCAATCACTGCGGATATACAACAATGTACAACGAGTATATCTATATTTCTTGAGAATCGCTCTGTAGATTAAAACGTGGTTTCATGCATATCACGAAGTGGGCGACTTTCGTTCTCGCAGCACAGCGTGAGCGCTATGAGTTGTTACCCTAAGGCATGCACGCTGCATATGCATGCGGCGCGGCCCACTCCGCCGTACAACCCTCCCGGCGTTGGAACACCGTTCAGCCCCAACGAAAAGCAGCACTAGCAGCGGTTAGTGCAGCACCCACGCGCCTCAACACCCTCACCCTCCGCCTTCTCCCCATCGCTACTGCCTCCTGGCATCACACAAGCAACCAACGAACCACCACTACGAGACACGGAGATTCGCGTCGGATTTCAATGAATTCTAAAGATAACTTCTCGACTTCTATTCTCCACTGTCTACCAGCCGTTCCTGTCGAGTTCTCGTTTCAAACCTTCCCTTTCCTTTGCAAGCGTACCCGCTGCATCGTCAGTTATTCCCAGTGCCTATATACCGTACTTTCAACCCTCGTGCACTCACTTGCCTCACCAATTCTATTCCCTCTTTTTCTTCCACTCTCTACCGTCTTTGCTTTACCCTCTCATCCTTCGTCTATCTTTCTGCGCTAACAGAGGAGAGCGGCATAAAATGGACCAGTGGGGACGGTCTACTTAATGATGTGAGCACGAAATGTGACCGGTCGGAAACGGGTTTTGCTTTAGACGGAAAAGTTTTATATAATCTATATATTATTTTCATATATGATTGGGCATATATAGAGTATATACATACATACAGTATATGTATACAGAGAATACATAATCTATATATCGAGTACACGGAGAGAAGGATCTGATAAACATTACCATGTCGTCTGGATAAAAATTAAAATTATTAAAATTATTACGGGGGATGCTATTTTGCAGTAAAAAAAATAATGACAACAAAATGACTGTTGTTTTACGTTAAGAAATATGGCTGCGACTGAAAGTTATTACATCTCGTCAGCTTGAAAATTTCATCATTTAATCGCGAATACATTTTTCGTTAACAATTTTTTTGGTTTTTTTTTTTTGTCGGCGAAGTGTGATTTGTCACCCTTTTTCATTCATGCTAAATTCCCGCCCACGCCAACGGTGCGAAGATAATTTTCAACGAGGGGGGAGGGGGTGGCGCATGCATTTATGCAAATATTGCGGAATATTTATTAATGCCATTTTGAACGTTGTTGAGCGCCCGAGGATGGCGTGGCGACGACCAGGAACGAGTTTGGAACAGTCGAGAAGAGGGGTTGATACCGTGACTCAACGTGGGTGCCTCAAACCCCGAACAACCCTCTCGACGCCAGAGTTGAAACAATTTCGCGTTAGCCTCGCGCGCGCGTCACCCCTCGCGGTATGAGGGATGAAACTCTCTCGCGTAGCGAGAGGGTGTCGGTTAGCGGGTTAAATTAAGTCCAACTTATATACCGGATTACTACGTAACCAAAAGTTTTCCGAACTTCGACGAACGATTTTGAAATTATCGTTGGGAATCTGCGTTTCCGAATTTTTCGCCGTATTTAAACGACGCGCGATATTCGAACGAACGCCGATTGAAATTAAAGCACGAAGTACATTCGGATGAATTTTTCCACGAAATTTTACTATCAACGAAAATTGAAGATATATCGAAATCCGAAAGATAGCAAAATAAAATGCAAATCTCGAAAATTTTACGCCATTGAGAGATTTTTTTCTCTTTTTTTTTCGATGTTGACGCGAATTTTAATTTTGAACAGTACACTGCTAGTCAAATAAATGGTTTTCAGTGGAAAGGTTTCAAATTGTATTTCATGGAAGACAAAATACACAAAATACGATACTCGGATAAAGCGTAGTCTTTTTTTTTTTTCGAGTCGTTACCTAAACGGCGAAAAAAGCACTAGAAATAAAAAAAACAAAAGACTTTGAAATCTTCCAACAGCACATCGAAAAGAGAGACAAAAAAATGATGCGGATCATACAAATTGATGTATTTTTTTTTTTTTGTTTTTTCCCGACGAATGCGAAAACGATAGTAGTTTTTTTCCGAAAGTCCATTAGAACACTGTTGATTGACGAACAAAAAAAAATTTATTTGGGTTTTCGGCGCGGTTAAAGTTTCTCTCGAATAGCTTTCAGCAACGGCCTCCTCCCACCTACCAATCAGGGAACAAATTGGGAACTGACGTTGCATCAACAACTGAAATGTCAGCGCAACTGTAGCCAATTCTCGATTTAAATTAAGTTTATGCATCAAATAAGAATAAAAGGAAATAAAATAAGTAACAAATACCGACGACATAAAAAAAAAACAACAGACAAACAATACGAAAAATATAAAAATAAACATAAGTCACCAAATACGAATTTATTTCGTACGTTAATTTCAATCACCGAAAATCAATGCAGTCGCATTGCCTTACAGTTTAACAGCTTCGTAACACGCGCTAATTTTTCTTTCTATTTTTCTTCACGTTGCAGATGGTTGCGAAAACAAGAAGTGCGAACACTATGGTAAATGCGAGAGCGACAGTTCCGGTGAGGCAAAGTGCGTCTGTCCAAACGAGTGCGAGGAGCCGGTAAGTTCTTTATACTCGTTTCATGCATAACTAGACGAAAATATATGTATATACTATCCTGTAGCACAGTTATTTACGCGGAACAACGACAAGTCCTCGTTTTCATACACTTTTACGATCCGAAAGTCTCTACACATATGCTAATTTCAAATTCTCCATAAACTTTGTAATATTAAACTTTCTTTATGCAGTCATAACTGTATATTTTGCAACGACTATCGTTGTCGTGATGGGCCTCAACTCGAATTACGATTTTCGAAATAAGTTTAATATTTCCAGTCGCCTGATTCGCAATATATTTTCGCCGAAAAGTAGTATATTACAGCTATGTTTCAAATATATTTCACCAAATTTATAAGAATTTATATGATTAATATATAAGTCATAAAAATGGCGAACTTTTCGAAAAGAAGAAATATTTCCGATATATTTCTAATATATTTCCGATATATTTCTGATATATTTCTAATATGTTTCTGATATATTTCTGATATATTTCTGATATATTTCTGATATATATCTAATATATTTCCGATATATTTCTAAAATAATTCAAATATATATTTTGCATATATCCAATTTCCATGTAAATAAGTCGCAACAATTGATTGTTGAAATGCCAAAGAAAAAAAAACTTCCAAGCAAACGGGGCGCTTCAGCCCTATGCGGTAATAGTTTTCACATGATAACGTAAATGTTATTCGTTCAACTGAAATTACTGCTACGGTACGTGCGACAGAAACTATCGATGGCTCTGATTCGGCGCAATGAAAAAAGAAAAAAAAATTCCGCTAGCGGAGCTGGTCTCGGATTTCTACCGTCGTCAACAATTTCCCCCTTTCCTTCGCGCTCCAAAGGGTGGATAGGGCGGTTAAAGTCATTCCGAATTCTTCGGAAGTACGAAAGGAGAACGTAGGTCGACCGTGATGTCGACGGCTCGGTGAACGTAGAACGTGGCCGAGCCTCGTCGGTGCTTTTCGGCCAGAAAAACGAGTTGGAGGTTCGAAAGAATCCCCAATTCTCTTGGAGTAGAGGCGACGTTTGCACAACGTAGACTCGTCGTGGTTTTGATGCTCGAATGTATACATATACACGACACACACATATACCCGCAGATCCTCGCGAGGCGGGTAATGCCAACGAATCGTGTGTGCCGGTTATTTTCCTCGGGCGAAAGCTCTCCCCGATCCCGTAAACGATGACGAGTACCTCGATCCGTGATGCATATAGAAAACGGTACAGTTATTGATCACCCCCACCAATAATTGACATATGGAATACATCGGGAATGGAAAGAGAAGCAGACTCTTCGATAACTGGTGATTGAAATTTTTTCTTTCCTCTTTTTTTTTTTTCAATCGTATACCCTGATAACTAGCTGACTGGCTGAACTTCGAACTCGTCGCTGAGCCAGCTAAGCGACCACGATATCGATGCTTATTCAGTAGAATAGGCGGTGGGTCGGGAAAGAAGGCTCAAGAATCTCGTCGAAAGTGCATCCCCCGCAATCCGACAAAAATTGCTCCACCGCTTATCGTTAATCGACCCGACACACACACAGACAGACACACATACCGAAAAACGAACGAATTGGTGATATTCATCCGTTAGATATCACAAAGTCAAACCGTACGATCAATGAAAAGATCACCCGTGATGACGTCGTCATATTTGATATTATTGAATATCATTATTTGATGTTAACTCCTCGTGTACGCGTGACATATATTTATACGTTGGAAATTTCTTACCAATTGTTACCTTTAAATGGCTAATTTGCCTATAAAATCGCGTGCAACAATTCTGACAAAAAATTGAAGAGTACTCTTCAAGTGCTGTTTTTTGGTGATTCGAAGAGAATTTTTTCATACCTTTTCGTATTATTGTTATAAGGAGAATAAACCAACGATGTGAACAGCCGGACAAACGTCTCCGGTACATGAAGAGTTCAATATCTTGATAGAAAGTTGTTATAAACGATCGTTTTGGATTCTTATCGGAAATTCAGTGATATTATTTGGATCGATGAAATTTCGGAATTGCCGGTAGCGTTGGCGTCATTGGTAACGGCAACGAGAAAATAATTGAGACACGTAATTCCAAGTGGCGAAAAAAAAATTGTGAATGTCGAAAATTTGAAAGGTAACGGTCGAGAGAATTATTCAATAATATTCAATATATATTTGGCGACAAATTGGATATTATAAATATTTAAAAATGTATTTCTGCAAATCGGTAAAAAAAAATGTTTTAATATAGAAACGGCGAATTTAATATATGTATAATATATTTTTAGCATAAACTTTGTTTCCGTGCGGCGTGTTCCGAGATAATTGAAATTGATCAGTAATATCGACTTTTTACGTCTATAATTTTTTATAGTTTCTTTTATGATCAATTATTAGAACACAAAAAATTCATCGGCAATTTTTCTTTAATTAATGGCAATCTGCACTGTGAACAATTTTAAAATATTCGACTGATTTCGAATGTCACCGATTTATTCGACAGATCAATTTTGCCGCAGCGTTCCAAGAAAGATTTTTTCTTCTTATTTACGGTCCCCTATCGTTTTCTCTGCCGTTTTCCCCATCAAAAATACTTTCAAATATGCGCGAGTGGTGGAAGGGACTCGACAGTCGACTATATCTTTGCGTTACCGAAGTTCCGCTTATTCCGCATAACCACAATCATTCGCATCGCGATCAGCAATATTCTGAAATTCTTCGATAAAAGGGGTGGCTGAGGACAAATACGTTTGTTTGAACATTGCTACGAAAGAGCGAAAGGGTCTTTGCGGAATCTTTGCGAATTGTTACGGGTACGCGGCAGGGTGGCGCGCTATTTATCCGCGAGAAATGAATATCTTCCACGAATTTCGAGGCGATTCAAATAACGTATCGCGAGGAATTTCCGAAGAATTTTTCCATATCCGAAGCTCGGTAATGAAAACTCCGTCAGAATCGTTTCGCTACTCATTGTCTTGTTTTTTTTTTTTTTTTTTTTTTTTTTTCTTCTTTTCCGTAACGAAAAATATCGACTGTTATTATTAAATTCACGGGGATATTGAATTCATTCCAGATATCATTTCTATGTATATAATAACGGCTATCTCCAATGCTTCCGCGAACGATGAATAATTTTGCGGTAAGGGTTTCAGGCAGCTCCGCGAACGGCTACCAGCCAGTCTCGAATTCCAATTAGAACTAATGGAGCCCGAGCTTACGATAGTGCAAGCCACGAGGGTTGGATACAACACCGTCGTCGACGAACTTAGTCCACCGACTACTTCCAATTATTATTAAACCTTCCATGGAAACCGGAACTCGCCGAGAAATGGGATATAACCAACAATAATGTCATAGAAATCGATCGTACGCGATACTTCGAATCGGACTACGACCGGCATCGTAAAATGACTATTTACCACTTGGACGATTCAATTACGAATGAAAGTTTTATTGAAGGCGGTATACAAAAAATAAAACTGTATATAATATATATATGAATTTGTATATATGTACATATATACGGGGAAAAAATTATTTCCAATACCTTTATCGGAAGCTTTTATGCACGAACCGTCTAATTAATTTCGATAAAATGTATGCGGGAATGTTAAAAAACTTTTTCCGAAAAAAAAAAAGTTCGTTATCTGTAGTTTTAGAAAATTCAATCGCGAAAGATACTCTTTTGTTTTACTTTTTCTGCAGAATGAAATTCATTGTGTGCATTAGAATTGTTCAATATGCGTTAAGCTTCGCATATTATTGATTTTTTACCATTTCAGACGAAGGACAACGAAGCTGATACGAAAGTATGCGGCACCGACGGCGTGACGTATATCAGCGAATGCGCCATGAAAAAATCTTCGTGCGCCTCACAAACTCATATCGCCGTCAATTATCGTGGTGATTGCGGTAAGCGAAAACCAAAAATTTGATCAAATAGACTTTCATACGATCGATTCCTAATTATATAATAATAATAATATATAACAGTACATCATTATTATTATCGTTAATAATAGTATTAATAATAATAATATATTATAATCGCAATAAACTTTGAAATGACGATGAAAATAATTCGACGATTAAAAATGATAACTCACCAAAATCGAATCTTGAAGGCATTTGTCAAAATGTAACGCCAATTGATGTTTGTAGCACTTTGCGCCAACGTAGAATGCAAACACGGTTCGCGCTGTGTAGCGGGCAGCTGCATCTGTCCGGAAAGCTGTCCCGAAAACGCGGGCGAAGTTGTTTGCGGAAGCGATGCAAAGACTTACAGCTCGGAGTGCGAGTTGCAACGTGCCGCTTGCGAAAGAGATCCGAAGCTTCCTGCGCTTCAGGTGAAGTTCTACGGCGAGTGCGGTGAAAAGTATGCGGTAGCAGCGTTGAGTAAGTTTCACAGCTCACATACATTTAATCTGTTGAAAAGAAACACCGAAAAAGCGCTAAATAACGTTAGAAAATATTCGAATGTAATATATCAACGGTGCAGCGGCGGTAGCAGTAATTTTTTAATTCGAAAATCAAGAAAAATTCATGCATAAATATTATCTAAGAAAAATAATATATAATAATTCATAAAATATAGTAATTTCTTAATTATTGTGAAAGAAATACCATTTTTTTAATATTGATCGATATTTAAACTGATCAAATTCGATCAAAGAAATCACTCAATCAATGGCAAAAGTTTTTCATAGTTTCAAAAAATATTTCAATATTTTTTGAAATTTATAAAATTTTGAAAATGAAAAAAAAAAATAAAATTATTTTAAAATGGTACATTTTCTAAAGTTTTATAAATTCCGAAAGTTTTTCACATTTTTATACATTTTTTTAAAGTTCTTCAAATTTTGAAAGTTTTCAAAATTTCTCAACTTTTTAAAGTTGCAATCAAAGTTTAATCGCCAAAGATTGTTCATTTCCCACAATCGTACTTTTGCAAAAGCTTTGCCCGGTCTAAAACGCGCCTCTTCCGAATGGTGTCCGAATCATCGAGATATAGTTATATAGTAGAAAGGCGTAGCAAAGCGAAGGCGAGATAGTTAAAGCTGAGACTAGGAGAGCCCATGCATCCCCTGGTTCTTCGCCTCGCCCCCGTTGCGCCTCGCTAACTTCGACACGGGCCAAAGAGCTTCGCACTAACAGTGGTGTCCCGCGCACTAACCATTAACCACGGCCCTTCAACCCTCTTCCTCGCAGCGACCATGTCCACGCCGACGATAACTCGACTGCCCACCACCATCGCCGAGGTGACCAGCACTCAGGAGCGCGAGGCGTGCAAAGACATTCATTGCGACTTTGAGGCAACCTGCGAACTCGGACCCGACAAGTTTCCTAGATGCAGCTGCAAGTTCGATTGCGCTTCGGTAGCACCCGAGAACGCTATACCAGTTTGCGGAAGCGACCTGAAGACTTATCCGTCTATATGCGCGATGAAGATGGAGGCATGCCAGAGGCAGCAAGAACTCAGACTTAGACCTTTGGACCTTTGTCAAGGTTCGATGACCTTAACAACAGCATGAGAA
This sequence comes from Buathra laborator, assembly GCA_934046635.1. Classification (NCBI taxonomy): domain Eukaryota; kingdom Metazoa; phylum Arthropoda; class Insecta; order Hymenoptera; family Ichneumonidae; genus Buathra; species Buathra laborator. Next base: position 16,151,377 of record OW203895.1, on the reverse strand, counting down.
TAACTAAATTATCCAACGTGTCGAGCAATTTCTTACCCCTATTACGCTACTCCTTGATTATCCTTTCGCTACCGAGGATTCATTCCATTTCTCTAATTAGGACCCCATTAAGTTCCGAAAGTCTGAAAAATTACCTTTTTTTTTTTAAAAAAAACTGCAAAAAAGAGTTTAAGCAATCCGAGCTGAAAGATATATCTGATTCAAGTATTTTTAAAAATATGTAAATTATAAGAATTATATTACAATAATTGATATAAAATGAATAAGAATAACATTAATATTAATACTAATTTATTTAACAATATAAAACCTTTTCTCGTCGCGAATCAAGGAATTCACAGAAATAGGAAAAAAAAAAAAGTGCATTTTTCGACTCTCAATTCCTAAACGTATATCGGTATTAAATCATTAATATGATCTGTCCAATCGTGACACGCTTTTCGCTGATCTACTGCATGAAACTTGGCCCGTGATTGATGCAATCAAACTTACCGCTCAACTTTGCGGGTCTAATGATTATATTCAGAATTATGATTATCCGATGTACAACAGGTATGGAGGTGAAACCGTGTAACGGTGATGCGCCCGTAAGCGACGCCGATGGTAAGGAATACGATTGCGGAAGTGGTCCCGACAGACGAGACTGTCCGAGTAATACTTACTGCCATCAAACACCGCGCTTCGCTCGTTGCTGCAAAAAAGGTTCGACATTTTTTAGATCCGAATGTTGTTCCGCGTTCATTTCTGTTATGAATACAGTGGAACCTCCCGTATTTGACGAGAGCCCTGTCTACTGGCCGCTGCCTTGTAAGGACGAGCGGGAGAGGGAAACTGCTGGCTAAGCGATTGGCTCGCCACCGTCGTTTCGTGCACCTGATTGGTCACTTCAGTATTTGACGATATCTCCCAATTGCGTCAAATACGGGAGGTTCCACTGTAATGCAATTGGACGAGGTCTTCGCTTGGCGTCTTCTTCAACCGTATTCTTCAGTTCAAGGTATCCAAGTGGTGAAGTGTTTCGCTTCGTGGCACGGCTGTTGTCCAGATGGAAAGACCGCGGCCCTCGGTCCAGGCGGCGCCGGTTGTCCAAGCGTTTGCAATTGCAATCGTTTGGGCAGCATATCGGACACGTGTAATCCTGAAACCGGACAATGCGAGTGCAAACCTGGTGTTGGTGGCGTCAAATGCAACAGGTGCATGCCTGGCTACTGGGGACTACCGAAAATCACCTCAGGCCATCCGGGTTGCATACGTAAGACGCAAAAAAAAAAAAAAAAACGACATCATCAGCATCGAAGATTGCATGAAAGAACCGTCTTTCCGATAACTTGCCAATTTCTTTAATTGCTGATATGAACTGATATGATATCATAAGCTGAAAAAGAACAGATAAGTCCAAAGAACTGATAGTAAGTTGGAACAATGACTTCAAACATGAAAATGCGTTGTACCAGTTGACTATTCTAACTAATTGTTAGTTCCTTCGACTTATCAGTTTTTTAGGGTGCAAGTGCTGAAAATGGCCGGGAAAAATACATCTCAATCGTCAATGTTTATTGAGTCTGACGCCAGGGATGCATACAATGGTATCATCCTGAACTCGCGCCACTTTTACTGCACTTTGCAGTTCATAGCGGTATTAGAAGAAAATAGGAATTTATAGTAATAGATTGGGTCCCACGGTTATTCCATGCAGATGTTGGGTTCTTGAAAGTCAGGGAACTAAGTAGACGGACGAAAAAGTGGGTAAACATCAAAATTTTGTTTTTAGAAAAATAACGATATGGAAGCATCCAGACGTTTTTACTTCGAAAGTATATACGAATAACTTGCTAAATGATTTTTATTATGAAAAGCTATTATCAGAAATGTACAGTTCGAGTTTTTACGGAGAGATTTTTCCTATTTGATTAAATTTTTTTTAAGAACGTAAGTAAAAAAAAATTCTGCGCGGTACAATAAAAAACGTATCCAACAAATTCGCATTAAGATTAGAAGGCAATCGGTGGATCAATATTCATCATAACACATTAGTGTTTGAAAATATGATGGAAAAAAAATTGAAAAAAATGTCTACTTAGTTACCTGACGTTAAACAAGTAAAACCATTTCTTTTTAATTCGCATCGACAATTTTAAGTCATTTTTGGATGAAATATGTTGTGGTATAGCTTGCGGATGCTCTCTGTACGGCTCGGTGAGAGAGGACTGCGAACAGATGACTGGACGTTGCGTCTGCAAGACGGACATTAAGGGCCACAAGTGTACCATATGCATGGACCACAACAAAATATTGACACCGACGGGATGCTTATCAGGTATTCAGGGCGAAAAAGGACAAATGGTCTAATATGTTAAAGATATTCATGCTTTTGCTGATTTTTTTTAACGCAACGGCGACAATGGCGTTAAGCTTCGTAGTCTGTATTATAAATTGTGAGGGTTGAAAAAAAAAAAATTAATTATTCAATATCTTGCTAGACTAATTCTAATATCTAATTCTACTTAGAAATTCTTCAAGCTAATTTTATATTACTTTCTATTTCCAATTGCAAGACAATTTATTCAACAAATTCACATTCAGAATAAAAATTAACGACAATTTGAAGATTTCTGGGTGTATAATGGCGTTGAATGTACTTGTAGGGATGCAATTTATGCCGGTAAATTCGTAACAAGAGCATTATGGTATTAAAGAAGAATGGGGCAAAATGAGCAGTTAGAAACGAAGATAATTAAAAAAATTGCGGTAAAATTTGGATAATTCATTTAAAATATGAAAAGAATTTCAATTTTTTTCAGGCATTCGTCAGTTACTATACGTTCGCAAATAATTCCCATAGTTACAATACGTTCACCCAAAGATTGTCAAAAAAACTCAACATGAAACGATTGTCCCTATCAAAACAACGAAATAAAATAGTTTTCATCACTTTTATTTTATAAATGCCTTCGGACGGAATTCGATTTATGGACTAAAATCGCGTTGCGATACAAACATTAAAAACGAATAGATACAAACATAATAACAATAATAATAACAAATTAAAACGGAACAATGTCGAGTTACCATGTGAAAAATATATTGACGTAAATGACTTTCTGCTTTCAGCAGACACGAGTCCGTCGATACCAACGAGCTGCAACAATCTGGAATGTTATTCGGGCGGTCATTGTTCCGACATCGGTGGCCCTCATTGCGTCTGTCCGTCAGCCTGTCCGGCGGATCTCCCGTCGGTCCCAGTTTGCGGAAGTGACGGACAGACGTACGACAACGAGTGCGAGTTGCATCTGTATGCCTGTCGTCATCAGGCTGACGTGGTGACACAGGCCTTCGGTCACTGCAGAGGTGGGTTTACTGAGCGTTCGCCTTACATGCCGCTTTACATTCAGCGTTACTAAAAAAAAAAAAAAAAAAATATAAAAAACCAAAACCAAATGCAACCAAATAAAACAACAAAGAAAAAACCAATCGAGAAAATCATCAACGCGATCTCGTTGCACACGACGGACATATAACAAAAAGAAAAAAAAAAGGAAGTTTCGCCCGACGATCGATCGGCGCATTCAGCGCGGCGATGTTATCACGTTTGAATAATTAATTGTAATCGTGTCGAAGTCAAAAGCGCTTCCTTCCGCCTATGCTATACTAATTCGACTAATCTGGCGGGTAAATCTTATCGGGCCTACGATTGTAGCCTCGCTGGCAAGTACTACTGTGCTTTAGTCTCTTGTAGCTTGTATGTTATACATTGTTAACGCAAACGTTGTACATGAAAAGAAGATAATTATAATCTTTCAATAACAGAACAGGATAAACAGGGGTTTGGCGAACGTATTAAAAAAAAAAAAAGAGCGTAGAACCTCTCGTGATGAAAATGAGAGAAAATGACGAAATTGTATTTGAAACAAAGAGATAATAAAACTCTTAAAGTTTTTACCTAACACTTATACGCTTCTGTCTATAATGTATACTTTATACCCTATTAAAGACATTTCCCTATAGATGACTTATGGATAACTCGCGAAGTAAAAAAAAAAAGTTGATTAACTTACGGAAATTTCTAAAAAAAAAAAAAAAACTAAGGGTTTCTAATAAGAATTAAGAAAAAAAAAATTCGCATTACCGAAGAATTTCCTTTTGTTTTTTTTTTTTTTTCAGCAAAAAAAATGATTATTGACTTTTCCGTAGAGTTTTTCAAATTTTTATTGGAAACCGCAACTTCTATTTTTACGGGATAATGAATCCTTGAAGTTCTGATGGGTGGATTATGAACGAAACGACTTGAAAAAGTCACCGGAACGAAATGCTGCAAATTGAACCTTTTTTTTTAACCCAAAACTTATTAATTTTTTCGCAGAAATCGATTTTTTTTTTTTTTTACAAAATTGAATTTTGAGTACGAAAAATAGAAAGAGAAAACAAATATAGTTAATTATCGAAAACGACGAATATCACTGTCGGAGAGAAAAAAAATTATAGTTTCCGACTTCAATATGGAATGAGAGAAAAATTAATTTTTGAAGCTTCGAGTCAAGAGATTTCAATGAACAACGAGTTATTGTAACTACAAAAAATTCCTCATAAACCTTTAAACCTCGAGATATATCGTTATATATTTCCATTGAGAAAATAAAACGATTACAATATTCAGAAACAAAAAAACGGTAACTAAGTAGACGAACGAAAAAGTGGATAAATTTTTTTTTTATTTTTCTTGAAGATCAATCATATGCCGGTATATATTTTTTTTTTTTTCTTTTGACTTTCTTGAAATGTTGTGTCGCCGTTGTCACGATTTTGGACAGCCGAATGATCAGAAATAAAAAAAGAACCAAAGCGATTCTTAAAATACAGCAACGCGCCACGTAATTTTTTTTTTTTTTTTCACCAAATTCCGACAGTTGAAACTTACAGATCGATTTTCAACATAAAATTAAAAAAAAGATACTTGAGTAAAAAAATCCTACGTGGCGCAATAGAAAAAAGTATCCAACAACGCCGTGTTACAATGAGAAGGTAATCAGTCGAATAGTTTTCGAGATCATTTTACAGCCGATATCGAATACACTGTTTCGAGATAATGGCGTCAAACTTTGTCAATTTTACAAATTTGAAAATAAAATTTGTACGTAATATTCGTAATCCATTAAAGTTTCAGAAAATGAAAAAAAAAAGAAAAAAAAGTCTACTTAGTTATCTGACCTTAAAGTAATTCACGGATTTGAATAATCACCGTAAAGCAAATCGTCGGAAACTCCATTGGTATACTTATGCAAGAAGACTTATCCATCGATCGTTACCCTTCGCCAAGGGTCATAATACGAGTCGTATAAATAAATAAGTACTGCGGAGATGAGCATTGATTTTTTTTCAATGCAGAAGAGGAGTGGTATATGACTGTCCCGAGTCTTCGGAGATGATGCATAACGTCGTAGGTGAATTCTTGAAAGTTCGCGACGTTAACTCGAGGGAACTGGTCTTCAAAGGAAAACCTTAAGTAAATCACCGAGCTTTCAGGCCGCTCTGCTGCATCCGCGTCTTTACTCTCTTCCTCTCCGTCTCTCGCTTCGGAATCTTTTCTATAAAATCGGCAAACTCGGCGTTGCTGAATCTTCAAAAGGAACCGGCCGCGTCCGGGAGCAAAGCTTCGCTGGACACTGAATCATTTATGTCCCTTTGAGTAACCATCAACCTCTGCTTTTTACCCGATCTCTCCTTGCAACGAGGAAACTGTACTTTCGTTGAACGACACTCTTCGGATTGGAAAATGTCGTAATCTACCTGAACGCAGTTTCGGAATCTCTGAAATTGCTGTACAGGTTGCCGCAATTCCTTAATACCTCGATTCGCAAACCGAATGCAAGTATTTCTTTGCGCGAAATCATAAATCAAATGTTCGAGTGAAACCAATGATGATATTGAACCGAATCAATAATAAAAAAAAATTATATAATATATAATATATTAAATAATCTAATTATATATTATATACAAATCGAGTCGAAAAGACTTGTGCAGTTGAAGACTATTTTTTTTTTTTGTTAATCCTGTGATAAGTAGCGATCGGCCAGAAAAAAACTGTCGAGATTACGAAAGTTGATTCGATTAAATTCGCAAAAAAAAAAAGAAAGAAAATTATCCTTTGTCGACTTTACTTCGTCCGATTAGTCAACTGTTGTCGCGAAACTTTGTCGCCGGCTCGTCGGAGATACAAAACGATCGCGAAAAAAAAAAAAAATAAAATAAAAGTAGGGAAATCGCTTAGGTACTCCGTCTTGTGCGAAGTCGCGGGGTGGCGATAGAGGAGTGGATCTGTACAATATATCACCCTCCGTGGAATCTATTAAATTCGTCGACCGTTTCAACGGTCCATCCCTTATATTCGATTGCCAGACGGACCGAGGAAAGTCCGCACTCGCAGCATCTCTCTCTCTGTCTCTCCTTCTGTCCGCCTCGCCTCTCTGGGGGCCTCGAGTCAATCTTTTAAGAAGTTTTCTTCCTTCAACAAGTTTTCGTCCTTCTAGAAGTTAAACACAAATTAGATTACCCTGAGGACAGTTTCAGGGGGGTGGAGGAAGGGAGGGAGAGCCTCAGCAACCAGAAACTGCAGTCATCATGGAAAACTCCGTGTTATCGAGTGACGCAACATGGGAGGGGAGGAGGAGGGAGTCACCTTCGGAGTCCTGTATTTTCTTGATTTGGGATTCGACTTCTTGGCTGTCGATCGCGGCATTCGAGGATTAAAAAGACCGGAAGAAGGGCGCGGAATGCGACAAAAAAAAATAAAAAAAATTCCTTACGGCCTGCGAAGGCTCCACTAAGTTGCAAAAGAAAACAGATGCAAATAGATGCAAATTGGAAAAAACAAAATACCGATACACACGGAACTGGTGCCGATTAATTGATAACAATTGCCGCGAGGCTTGCGATACACTTTCATTTAAGCTCTTCGTCTATATATCGCAATGTGGGGCAATGATAGTTGCCCCCTCACTTTGCGCAGTAGGGGATAGGGGTGGCGTTGGAGGAGAGGGAGGGGTGAAATAAAATGAGGGAAGCGGAACAGCTTGTCGTGAGATTTCGGGCCGCGGTCTCCGGGAACTTCGTCGATGTGTAAATAATGCATGACGTAATTTGTGGAGCAGCGACGGCTAAAAAAAAAAAGGAGGACGACGAAAGCCCCTCGGGCAAAGGCACGGCGTGGCGCGCACACGGTTTCGCGATCTTCGTCTCGCAGGTCCGTCGGTTATATCTATTTCACAGCGAAAGATAGCGAGTGAGACTCGCGGAAAAACGTTTTTATCCTCCCCCTCCCCTTTTCTTTCAACGTATACTTGTGGAACCTTTGATCTTGCGACGCCCCAGCAAGTAATAATAACCATGATCCGGAAAAGAAACCACCGAGAGGGGACTTCGGAAGAAATGAAACGCGAAAAACATATCGCGAACGTTGAAATAAAACGCGACAGCGATTTCTTCTTTTTCTTAAGGGAAACGTAAAGCGTCGTTATCACTTCCAGACGGGTTTTGTCTTTGAGTTTTCATCCCCCCGACTATTTATCGCGCTATCTCTCATCTGGAGGGGAATATCTCCGTTTTAACTCTTTTGGGGGACGCGATGTGATGGGCCGCGGGCTTTCACTCTCGTCGCGCAAAACTGACGGAGATTATTGACCAGAGCGGTGGATCATTACTACTGCAAGGAGATTTCGCCTTTTTTAAACATCTTTTTTAGGGTAGAATTCGGAATTCGATCAAAATTTCGTAAAACATTCATATTTTCGATACAGAAACTGTTGAAAGTAAAGAAAAAAAAAGTTGTACAGATTTTTCTTTTTCTTAATTTCTCGTAACGATTCTCGTAACGATTCTCGGTTTCGAGCAAAAAACTGGAATTTACTGTCGATACAATCGATAGTTAGTGATCTGTTGTTGGTGCTGAAACCTTTCGGTCGGCGATAGACGAATCCCGACTCTTGAAAAATCGGTCCAATTCCGCATCGCAGATTCTCCGACTTTTGGCTTCGGGTCATTGGACGCAATCCTATTATTCCCCAGTAGCTGGTAAAAGGCTTTCACTCCGCAGACAGAACGAGAGTGACGGAATACGCATTCTACAGGAGAAACTCATGCAGTGAGAAATCAATTAGACTAAAGGTGGTGAATGAGGTTTAGCAAAATTCACACGGTAAGTAATAAGTAATTCGAATGGCGATAAAAGGGAATAAAATTCATCAATTTTAATCCCTCGAATACATATGCTATTTTAAAGCCATCAACGTCAATAAACTACTATCAAGAGCAATTATATGGGAGACCGGGGTTAGTCGCAACACGAGGCAAAAATCCGAAGAGCGCTGTAAAAAAAACATCGAAGGTTCCACGCAGTTAGTATGGCAATCGCAGAAATTACCGTCGTATGCACTCTAATTGCTTTAAGTATCATATTTACTGCGGGAAACCTCCGATTTTTTGCAGCGTGTTTCTGAATGTTTACGAGTCTCGATGTTTTTAACGTTGAGTCACGAAAGTAAGATGCGCTGATTTAATTTTTTTTTAAATCCGCAACCTCCGCGATAAATTGTAGGTTAGGGGAGACCGGGGAAAGTCGAGATAAAAAACAAGTCGGAACCGCGTTAAAAAAAAAATTCGATGTTTAATGCATTTAGTACGGCAATCGAAAGAGTCCATACTTTGGTAAGTAATTCATTAGAGTGCAATACCCACTGCAAAACCTTCGATTTTTTACTGCATGATTTCGACTCGCTCTGCGTTCCAACTAACTCCGATCTCCTCTACTTTTTCATGAAGAAAGCTTAGTGAATAAAGAGGAAAAAAAAAAGAAATCGCGCAGCATGGAACAAATTAAATTTGCAGCCTTTGTTCGCCGGTCGAAGCGGCTAACAAAATTTCCGCGAGATTATACCGTCCGCGCATTTGTCCGCCTACCCCCCCCCCCCCTCCCCCCCTCCCCGGGCATTGGCAACAATAACCAAGGATCGTGCGTACGAATGAGAACTGCAAGATGTAGAATTTAATGAAGTGAAATGAACGAAAAAAGGACGAGTCTCATCGCAGAGAAAAATCTCCAGTAGAAAAAGAGGGATAATCGATTTTTAATAAAAATTCCATCAACTTCGCTTACACTCCTTCATATAGAATATAGAATTAGCTTACGTAGGTAATCTCTAATTTCAAGAACATAAAATCGATTGGCTACCGGAAAATATTCCAATGAAGTTCCCTCCCCCCCCCCCCCAACCTGACCGCCCCACTCACCCCCCATCCTGCGCAGTTACGTGAAGCTTTCACCGCATTGAAGAGAAGAGAGAAGTCATCGATAACGACCGCGCAACTGGTGGCGATTTCAAACGTTCGTAAAAACTCTTGTCACGAGTACCTCGTGTTTGTTCGTTTTCTTTTTCTCAATCATAATTAATTTTGATCGAAACTTTTTTTTTATTGAATCGCGAGAACGCAAAGATACTTCGAGCGATTAAAGCGATAACCTCCCCACCCCTTCTACCCCTGCAACCATGAATACGTATCTCAGCGTTTTTCGAATATAGCACTACAAATATTATTCCCCAACAAACTGAATCTAAACGCGATCTCTATAATCGAGCGATTTGTTCATTCGAACAAATCACTGATCATTCGATGGTTCGATGATTTGGTCATTCGTTTGTTCGAGCGAACGAAAAAAAATGAACTGCGTGTACTTAACTCATATCGATTCATCCCTCCCCCTCCTTCTTTGTGGCGTCAACGCCGCAAATGGATACAAGTGATTTTAAAACGTTTTTGAATTTTAAGAAATTTGTCTTTTTAGATAACTTTCAAAAGCGTATATCTTCCAGAATATTTTACATATTGATGCTGCGTCTCGACAGACGTCTTCCTTATATCTTGGCGTTTAGATTTCACTACAATTGAACTTAAAAATATTGATTTTCGACAAAGTTATGCAATAATAAAGATATGGGGTCTCGGAGACCCGTGTCGTTAAAAAGGTCCGATAATATTACAGGGTTAACTATAAATCCTAAACTGACATATTACATTAACGTGGAAGAATGAAAATGTTGAAGAGACTAAGGCACAGATATCGAGGAGTTAAATTCTCCAATTATTATTTACGTACATTTGAATTAATACGTAAATGAGTCGCGAGCAATTGTCGAATTCTGTTGCCGACGCGCAGGCGATTACATAAAACAAATTATTCCAAAACGTTCCATTGCAGATGAATATAATTATTGATATGTATCAGATGAGAGTTCGGCGGTAAACTACTCCGAAATATGGCTGAACTAATCGAGTATTAACGATTATAAAAAAAAGGAATCGGAGATTTCTCGTTACGTAAACAATTACAGCAATTCCAATTTATTTTCTAATTTTTATTTTTGCAATTTCGAAATTTTCTCTTTTACGAGGGATACTCGCTACCGGACGTTTATCGATTTTTCGAAACACGAAAAAAAAAATTTGAAATTTTAATGTCTTGAAAGTGAATTAAATTCACACGTTAAACACGTTGAATTTTAACGCCCAACGTGAACTCGCTGATGCCGCACATTTGGCGGTTATATTTAAAGGCGAAATAAAATGTATTACAGACGATCCCATGGTGAATACGGACTCTCCCGTGAAGAGATACACGGCAGTCCAGTACACTCAACCGGCCGCAGCTATATCCCCGTTATCCAAGTCGACGAGGCATCTCTTGGGTCCGGAACCCGACCCTCGTTACTATTACACCCATCGCGCCCAGCAAGAGACCATAACTATTGATCGTGATAATCTCAAACACGGTAATAACAATATCATAAAGCACGCATTCTAACCATCAATATCGGTGAACGAACAATTTTTTTATTTTTTTTTCGATGATCTCTTATTTACGATTATCAAAAAAAAAAATTGAACGAAATTCATTAATGTATCTCCTGCACCGCAGGGGTGGCAGCCGCGTCTCGACCGACCCCAGCGACTATCAGAGTCGTCACAGCTCTTCTCGGCGATCTGTGCAACGACGACAAAGACTGCACGATACCAAACAGCGAGTGCGTCAACGGCGGATGCATCTGTTCCGACGGTTTCGCCGAAACTAGCGATCGACAAGAATGTTTCGGTAAATATTTTCGCCAAAAATGTAGAAAAAGTTAAAAAGAATTATCAATTAAAATGATTTCATAACAAGCATATCGCGATTATTTGATTTCTCTCGTTGTATTTCGAATGGTTTGAAAAATATTTTTGCGAAAGTTTAAAAAACTAAAAAAATCATTAAATTTAATCATTTTGGAATTTTGATTGTTGCAAAAAAAAAAAACAAAAATCGATCGTCTCAAACGCAGTTTCGTGAGAACCCTCAGCGCTCATTCGATAAAAAGTTAAATCGCCTAACGTAATTGTTCGATTCAATGGCTTAAATAAATGGCTTTAATAATATTGGATATTAACGTAACAAAATTAATAAAGAATCCACACGTTTTAATAATTAGAGTTAAATTTCCATGGTAAAGGATTTATCGTTTCGAAATATTTCATCGCTCGCTCACGGTTTAACGTACGACTCGATGAATTTTGTTCCATTAAATTGAAATCGATTTTTTTTTTTCTTTCGATATCATATGTTACGAAGCTATAGGATGATTGAAAAGCGTTCTTGACTTTCATTGGTTTTCAAGGAGCGGCCGGTCGCAATAGAAAAATATTGACGTTGTCGTAATATAATGACTTACCTTCCTTTTTTTTTGTTTTTCTTTTCTTCAAAGCAAACTACGATTTATTGACCCGAGTCGAAGTGCCCCAAGCCTGTCTCTCCTATCCCTGTCACACGTCGTCAACCTGTATCGATTTGCCGAGTTCAACGTTCGCCTGCATCTGTCGACCGAATTATACTGGTCTACTGTGCGACGAGGAGATTGACAAAAGGGACTACGAGGTGCCCTCGTTCGACGGCAAAAGTTACGTCAGGATGGCGAGACTCAAGGCGTATCACAAGTTTAACATCGAAGTTGAGTTCAAGACTTACGCGGACAACGGAATCATTTTGTACAATCAACAGAAGAACGACGGTACCGGAGACTTTGTTTCGTTGGCCATAATCGATGGGTGAGTAAATATTAATAATCGTAATATCGTCGTCGTTAATCGTTTATCGTCGGAATAACTTGGCAATGCGAGTGTACGAGTTTAAAGTTATTAATCGTAAGAATCATAACATCGTAAAAAAAAAACGAGTAAAATTCCCAAGAACTTTTTTTTTTTTTTTTAATTAATGCAAACCGTACGTCAAGTATTTGGAAATATCTACTGACACATAATTGCCAATAAAAATGATTTAATTCTTAACGACCAAATCGAATTTTAATGAGATCGAAAAAATCGTAATAGATGATCGATTTTTAACGAAATTTCACTTAATCCACTATACTTCATAGATTTTTTTAATGCAAGTTATTTATTAACAGAATTTTTGAATTTATTGACAGACTTTTTTTTTTCGAAAAAGTTTTTGGTAAATAGATTATATAGATGAATTGTTTTTTTATAAATAATTTTTTATCTGTCAGATACGTTCAATTTCGATACAATCTCGGCAATGGTCCCGTGATATTAACGTCGCCGGAGAAAGTGACAATGAAGAATTTTCATCGCATCGTGGCGAAGAGATACCACAAGGATGGAGTGTTGATATTCAACGACGGCGACGACATAGCCGGACAGAGTCAAGGAATGCTAAAGTCATTGGATCTCAATCAGGATACATTCATAGGAAACGTACCGACTAATTACAGCAGGTAAATCATAGATACAGCAAAGAAAAAAAAATCTGCCTGTGAACGTAAAAAGTGTTTTAAAAAACGTCGTCTTTTGAATGACACTTTTTTTATTCGCTTCATTGATCGATCGTGTAACAAAAAAAAATCGTCTGAATTTCAAAAATTTATTAGCCATCGATATAGCACAGTTAGAAAGTAAGAGAGACCGGTGATAGTTAAAACAGAATTACCAAAAAATCCGCTGTTGAAAAATTTTCGTAATTTTATTGTAATTTTTTTCGCCTCTTACGTTTATTCGACAAAAAAATGAAACACGACAACTGTCCACTGGAAAAAGTATTGTCAATTCTTTAGTAATTTTTTTGATCGATTTTTTTTTGGTCTTCAAAAGACAGGAATTTTTTTGGATTGAATAAAATCATATAGGTGATGATAAAAACATTGGTATTGACTTTTTTTGTTGTTGGCGGTCACATTTCGTTCATTTTACGATATATTTCACGAAATATTCGATTTTTTAAATTGCATGTCCGTCGACCGTGTCGATTAGTTCCGTGTTTCATCTTACCCCGGTCTCTCTTAGATTCATCGTCACTGTGATCGAAGCGAAGTGCATTTCGTCTCATACTTTTTTCTCTTTAATCCGAACGTGTCAAATCGCTCGGGTTAATTAATTTTGAATTTTCAAAAAAGTTTAAATAGCTCCGGAAAATTGATAAAGTTTCTCGAACCGCTTTATCGTTTCCTTTCACCGCCTCTTAAAGTTTACTTATATACATATATATCGCGCGACTAAAGCAATGATATCAATTTCAGAGTATACGAGAACATTGGAACGAGTCGTGGTCTTCTCGGTTGCATCCACAAGTTGAAGATCGATCGTGTAACGGTGGACCTTCACATCGGCAAGGATAAGGATGTGTTGGAGACATATCGCGTCAAGGAGTGTCTCGAGAACGCTTGCGCCAATTTGCCATGTCGCAACGGTGCAACATGCCAACCGATTTTCGAGGAGGATTTGTGCAATGGTCGAGAATGTCGCGACTCTCCGAAGAAAAGCAAAGGAAAGAGAAAAAACAATAATGGCAACAAGAACGTTGGAATGAATATCGTGAGATGCAAGGGTTCGCACTGCACGGCGATCGAGTCGAAGCAGAAAAGATCGAAGAAGAAGAACGTCGCGAAAGCGTCGAAAAAACGTTGCGCCGGTAGTGGCTGCGACGCTGACTACGACGAGGATTACGACGCTAATCACGAGAACATCAATTACGCTCTGGCGAAGTACGAACCACCCGATTACAGATGCATATGTCCGCCACAGTACACCGGAAAGAATTGCGAAGAATCGCTGGATCCTTGCATGGGAGAACCCTGCCAGCATGGTGCAACCTGCGACATACTGCCACAAGGTGGCTATGTCTGCAAGTGTCCACCTGGCAGGGCTGGAGAACATTGCGAAATACGTAAGTATTACTAAATCGCTGAGGTTATCTTAGACAAATTAATTATTGTGTGATTTTGCTTGTTTCTCGTAAATAGTTTGCTACCAACAAAAAAAACACTTACTATTCAATAATAATTATAATAATAAACAATGGACACAGAGATTATTATTATTGTTATAATAATCTCTATACTATAAAAAGATCTCGCCGCCGCCACCGTTGCTAACTTCGGAACTTCAAATTGTTGCTAACTTCACCCCGTTGCTGACTTCAGACGATTGCTGAGTTCAGACCATTGCTGAGTTCAGACCATTGCTAACTTCAGACCATTGCTAACTTCAGACCATTGCTAACTTCAGACCATTGCTAACTTCAGATCATTGCTAACTTCAGACCATTGCTAACTTCAGATCATTGCTATCTTCAGATCATTGCTAACTTCAGACCATTGCTAACTTCAGATCATTGCTAACTTCAGATCGTTTCTAACTTCACCACGTTGCTAACTTCGCATTGCTGCTTACTTCATGTTGCCATAGCAACGGTCCACACAGCAACGGTTGCCACAGAAATGGTTTCCATAGCTACGGTTGACCATAGAAACGGTTTCCATAGCTACGGTTGACCATAGAAACGATTTCCATAGCTACGGTTGACCATAGTGTGTGACCCCGACAAGGGATAGTCATTAATCGGGACAAGGGGGGTGTGGATAATGTGGCGGCAGTGATATTTTGCAGGTTTCCGTTCGACAGTCCGAGTTTTTAAAATTATTTACCCCAAATACGCTTATTTTAGGTAAAATTCAAAACGATCTCAATTTCTGTACAAAAGAAAATCAATGTGGTTCTCATTAATCTTTCAGTCGATTCGGAGCTGACCGAGTTGCTGATACCCGAATTGACCGGCGACGGTTTTCTCGAATTGCCGTGTCTCGAGGGTGTCGCCAAGGCATTTTCAATAGAGCTGTGGTTCCTCACACGCTCGACAGACGGTCTTCTGATTTATAACGGTCAATTGAACAACGGACGAGGGGACTTCATAAGTTTGAATCTCGTTCGCGGAAAGCTTGAGTTTCGTTTCAATTTGGGAAGCGGTATTGCGAACATCACGTCGCCCGATCCTGTGACTCTAGACACGTGGCACTGCGTCAGAATAAGCAGACTCGGCAGGGAAGGTCTTCTTCAGTTGGACGACGGCACAGTCGCCAGAGGATTCTCTGGCAATCCGCTCACCGAACTCAATCTCGAGATGCCTCTCTACGTCGGAGGCGTTAAGTGAGTTGACGATTTCGTTTTCCTCTACTCGCAACCCGCCCGCGACCTCTTCCTCTTTCAACACCCCCCAAGCCCCCTCCCCCTCCCCCCACCCCCTTTCTCGATCGGGGTTAGCATCAGATTAGCCGGAAGTTGATGACAGCGTTGAAAGTTCGGGATATTAATCTCCGACGAATCCCGCCCCCCCGTTCATTTATCACCGGTTGACTTCTTGTTCCAGACACTGGCGCGAAGTTCATCGGCTCGCCGAAGCTTGGACGGGACTCGTCGGTGCTGTTCAACGATTGATGGTAAACGGGAAGACTTATCAGAATCTCGCTGTCAACGTAACTCAATACAATACGGAGATCTACGACGGTTTGCCGTGTCCCAGCAATGAGAATCCTTGTCACAACGGTGGCGTTTGCTTGCCTCTGTTGAACAGCTATCTTTGTAAATGCGCCAGCAGCTACAACGGGCTTCATTGCGAATTCTGTAAGTTTCGATCATTAATATTCTTCTTTTTTGTTCGGCTTTGTAAAAGTTCGATGGGGGAAGTTGATAATAAACCTTTTTTTTTTCTTTACCCTCACAGTTATGGGGTACGATGTTTCCGGTGGCGAAATATCCGAGAGGCCGGTACGCTTCGATGGCGATAATTTCTTACAATTCAAACATCGTTACGGCAGAAGGTATGGTGATTAAATTAAATTTTGCATTGTCATTGTTATACAGTATAGAAATTCGCTTGATATTGTATTCGGCATTAGTCTGTCGATAAAATCGTTCTTTTTTCTTAATATCCAATTTTGAAAAAATTACAATATGTATCTTTTTTATCGAAAAATTATTGAAAATAATATATTATAATAATTTTTAACAATAATAGCAATAAGACATTATATTCTATTGTATATTATTAATATTATTATTCATTGAATTATTAAACAAAAATGTTTATTATAATCATTCAAACATAAAAATAATTAATTGGATGAATAATAATGGAGCAATAGTATCATTTTTTTGTTATTGTTTGTGATCATTTTTTTTTATTATAAATATTTACTAACGATAATTAAGGATGCGTTACACGTACACTAACAACTAAAAGTGTAATACGATCAAAATTTCACTGCTTTGTGACGCGGTAAAAATCTGAAAAAATCAAACGTCTTAAAGTTATTAACAAATAAGTAAATAAGTAAATTACTCAAGAAATAGCCAGTGAAAATTATTTTTTCTCATTTAAAATGAATTTGTTGATTTTTTAGAAACCATATAACTTTTTTCAAAATTTCTACATTTTTTACATTACTGACATTTTGTTTTTTCAAACTTTTTAAAATTGAATATAAAGGCACGATCTTTGGAAATATTTTCGCAGCAACATTCTACAGCACATTCGTGAAGTTTTGGGGCGATTGTACGAAAATATATGTAATAAAAAATTTCAAAAAGGAGATTTTCAAAAATATGCGAAAATTCTGAAAAAATTCATAAGGTTTCTAAAAAATCAAAAGATTCATTTGAAATAAGAAAAAAAAAGTTTCACTGGCCATTTTTTTAATTATTTATTTGTTAATAACATTTTGACATTGTTATTACGCAAAATCAAAATTATTGATATCTTCAGTACGGTTGATTCTTTGAAGATTTTTATACTATTGGTAAGAGTTTTAAATTCTCGCGAAATCTCATTTTTTTGGTTGTCAAGGTACATACGTGTGAAGCATCATTAATTGAATTAATTTCATGTTGTCGTGAACTAATAACTGAGCGTCGAATGTTTAACGTAGCGATTAAGCATTTTCACTGAACTATAACTATCTCTTTAGCGCTAACACTACCCTCGCTACTAACACTACCACCCCTGCTGAGTACTTTGACGAAACGTACCCTGATTACGCCTTCGAAGAGGACGTTGACTTCGAATATGAGAATTATGACTACGCGGAGTAAGTTCTCCCGATATGTCTGTTTCATTTTCCATTGTAAATATACGTTTAGTTTCGGTTTAGTTTCGCCTATAGAAAAAAAAAAAAAAATAGTCGATGTTAATACAACCTAAATAATGTTTTGCTTTTTTTTTTTAATATTTATACTTCGAATTCAAAACTGAGAATAGCATATTGATCACGAAATCGGTTTCTCCAAAAATAATCGTTAAAGAATTAACAGTGCATTTTCACTGTTAAAAAAAAATCGAAATAAAAATTCCAAATCGCATTTGAATTTTTTTACGCCCCATGTGTGCGTTAAACTTCAAACAAAAATGAGTCGCAGTTTTAATAACTTAATTCAATTTAACGATGACATTTCGAATTTTAACTTAAATACATTTTTTTATGAATTTACGAAGAATTACGAAGAATTTTTTTTATTCACAGTATACGGTGAACTCAAATTTATAATTAATTGACGATTTTCGTAAATTAAAAACGTTCATTCAATTTAAAGTTTTGTTTTTTTTTACATTAAATCGTCGAGAAAATCGCGATTAATATATTATTCCCGATTTGTAGACGCCGAGGACAGCAATCGAACAAATTCGAACTCAGGATACGAACAACGCATTCCGAGGGTTTGATAGCGTGGATCGGTAGAGGAAAGATCGAGCATCTCGTACTGTCGCTCCACGAGGGTCGGGTAGTGCTGACTTACAAGAGCAGAAACGAAGAAATTTCGAAAAAACTCGAAAGTAGGGTAAGTAATAAAATCGCGCGGGAGAAAACGTAAAAATGAAAAACGTCTCAACGCCTATTTAAAAACTTGTTTTTGTTTTTTTTTTTATTTCACAATAAACAGGAAAAAATAGATGACGGTCTGTTCCATCACGTGAAAGCCTTCCGAAGACGAAGAGCAATGATAATACAAATCGACGATCAAACGCCCGTAAAGAACGCCACGGAGGCGACGCTACTGATGACGAACGGGAAGCTCTTCGTCGGTGGAAAGCCCGGTCATCGAGGCATAAAAGGTTGCGTTACCGATTTCATAGTCGACAAGCGACGTTTGCCACTGACGAGGCGAAAAATCGATTTCTGTCACGACAACGACGTATGATACCGTGTCGATCATCCCGGTGAATTAACATCGGTGATGTCGTACAACTCTTACACGCGAGCACTGAGCTTATCGGCAACGCGGCGAAGCATCGCTGATGTCGCCAGTTAACCGCGAACGTTTAACAACAATCCAATACATTTTTTTTTTCATTAAATATATATTCGTTAGAATATATTCGGCACATATCCGGTGTCTCGAGAAAAAAAAAAAAAAAAAAAGAAAAAAAAACCACGAATCCTAATAAATAATCGTCTCACAAACGAAAAAACAGTCAGAACCAATAAAATAAAATAGAAAATCTAAATAAATCGTATAGAGAGATCGCGGTGTCGTTAATCGACAATAAAGTGACAATCCCGCGAGTCGAAAACTCGTCGATATCTCGTCGAGTGCGAAAACGATACTCTGCAACGAGCGAGAAAAAGGAGAAAAGAAATCACGTTAATCGCAGAAAAAACGTGAATTTTTTTTGAAAAAACCAGATAAATACTGCCTCAGTGAAGAGAGACATTGACGCTTCCGCCTAATGAAGAAGAGAAAGGAAAGCCTTTTAGTGCTGAGTTTTCATCGAAGGACAATAATATATTTTTAAGTGAAAAAAAAAAATAAAAATAAAAAAAAAGAAAATGAAAAAAATCGCGCAAAAGATTTTGAAAATAAATTTTAAAAAAATCGCGATATTTCCGATTAACTGTAATACGTATACGTATGAATAGAAGTTTTCCGAAGTGCGAGAGCGACAAAAATCGTTTGAGAATGGGACTACGAAGCGCAATAAATGCCTGGTTACGATTTTAAGCACCGAAAACAAAAAAACATAAACAAACGAGATGTCTTTATCGAACTAATCCGTAAGCTATAAAACGCACCTAAAAAAAAGAAACGTTATTAAATATAATACCAAGACTGACTAATACGGACAAAGTTGATGAAAAAAAAAAGAATAATAATAATAATAAATAAATAAATAAATAAATAAATGAATGAATAATAAAAATAAATTAAATCGGTGTTATGTTTGAGTGTACGGTAGAGAGATTTAACATTGTGGATTTTCAGATAGATATTGTATTTTAAAGGACCGTTGATTTATGCCAGTAGAACCCACAATTGTTTAAGGTAGAAAAAAAAGCTTTTTATAAATGCCGCAAAGAAAAAAAAATATAGAAGAATATTATATACATAACGAATATGATTATTATCGATTAAGAAAAAAAAAGCATATAAATATATATAGTCAAATATATATTAATACATATTACATTCCATTTAATGGAAAAAAAAAGAAAAAAAAAAAAAGACACCGAGCGATAAATTCTATGTAAGCCACAAATGCCGATTAATTCGTGGCGATAAATGAGATAATAATCGTTAATTACGACTTGTGTCCAACACCCCCGCCCTCCCGCGTCATCAACGAAGAATTAACGTCGAAACGAAGCCCTTGCGTACGTGTGATGCGTTCAGGAAATACTATAATATAATTGTTAATTATATCGTATCTTCCGAATAATTTTCACGATTCGTTAAACTATTTGTTTTGGAAACAATTTAATTGTTATATTAAATACGAGTGGCCAATAACTGTATTAATTATGCTGCTTTTAAGATGGTTTTGTACGCAGTTATTGGCCACTGAAGTGATCGACAAAATCACCGATTGACACGCCTCTACGACGCTGTATTTAATGCACACGTCTCTAAAGACTGTCGATAGTTGGGTAAAATTTCCCGAACAAATAAAGTATATGTCGGAATATATAAAAGATATATCTTTATGCATAACGGCGAAAAGTTGTATATTTCATGGATATTTTGGAAAGTATATCCCCGATATATTTCGGATTTATGAAATATATATATATATATATGTGAAATAAATGATATATAAATTGTATATCTCGCAGCAAAAGTTTTTATATCTTTTATATATCTCAGTACATATTTTATTTCCACGGATAAGATATCAATCGGATACACTTCGCAAGTACAAGAAAAAAAAAACGATTTTCTTCCCAGCGATCGTTCAGAAATCGCGCGGCAATTGATAACGATATTTTCGTCGTATTAATTGATACTTTTTACTCGAATTGCTCGCGAAGTTTTTTGAATTATGTGCGTTTTGTTCGAAATGCAAAAACAACGATTAAAAAATTGCTACAGAATACTCCACGAAAGAAATAAAGTATATATCAGAATATGTAAAAGATATATCTTTATATACGATGTCAAAAGTTCTATATCTTTTATATATTTCATTATATACTTCATTTGCACGGCGGCTGATTCGTCAAGCCGACGAGTTGTTTATCGCGAGAAAAAAAAATTATTGTAAAAAGACAATAATTCGTTGTTTTTTTGCCATTTTTTCAAATATCCGTAACTATTCGAAATAACGATTTATTCGCGTAAATTAATCTCTCGTAGGAAAGTAATTAGTTTCTTTATGATCGATGAAAAAATTGTTTTTGCAAAAAAGTACAACGATAATACTCATTCGTGATAATTTCGATGCTCGTTATGTTCCAAACGCGGTTAAGACTGTTATTCCTGTATCGATAATTTCGGCAGAAAAAAGATCACTCAAATCTTTCGATTTAAAAAATTTATTTAAAAAAAATCCAAATTTTACAAATTTTTTCAGCCAAAATTTTTGGCGATAAAAACAACTTTTTTGCCTATTGCACGCAGGTATACAACAGAATTTCTCTCGATTTTGGCTAATCGCGAATGTGAATCACAGAACGACGGCAAAAGATCGCGAATTGTCAATTTTTCATTACAATTAAAAATGATTCGATTTTTTAATAATTTTATTTAATTAAAAAAGAAAGAATGATCAACGCGCATAAGCTTCGCGGAGACACAAATCCCGATAGTTCGTAAATCCCATACGATAAGTTAGTGTATGAAAAGGGAGTCTTGGATATAGCATAGGAAAAAATAATTATCGAATGTATCGCGAACGCATTTTACGGTGTAAATGTATGAAAAAAAAAAGAATGAAAATTACTCCGTATACTGAAAAGAAAAAGGAAACGGGGATCTCACGATAATTGACGACCAATCATTATACTCGAAGGGATGCACGTGCACGCGTTCTAAATAGACTGTTATCGTTCGGAGGAGTCGCGCGAAATAATTCATTTTTCGCGAATTCAACTGTCCTCACCACCCACTTCTCCTCCGATCGTAAATGGTCGTTAAATTAGCGCAAAGTACATTTAAAACAATAACTGATCAATAAAATCGTCGCCGAAAAACATCGAAGATTTTTTTCTGGACGATCGTAATAATCGCACATATCCGAGTGCTGAAACGTCGGCTGTTTAATTCACGATGCATATCGATTTAACTTGAACATTTATTGTCGTATCGGCCAGTAAATGTCAGTGTGCGAATCGTGGGATGAAAGAATAATGATTGGATCATGATAAGGGAATCGTTTATTCTTCCCAATATAAAGAATTATCCTACATCGATTGTTAAGCGTTGCGAAAGTTTCTCACAATTATTTTACAATATAACGACTTTTTGCAATGAATTGGAATTTGCCGGATTTTATTAACGACGAGTTCCGACGATTACAGGCAAAAAAAATCGGGTTTTCGTCATCGAGTCTACGCGATGGTTAATTCGTAATGATATTCCCACAATGTCGAAAAATCGGCATTTCAAAATGTTGAAAAACTGTTGGACACATTTCATTTCTTTTAAATGAAACAAAAAAAGATAAACTTGACGATGATAAAAAAAATGAAATTTTTCCCACAATTCGTTGTGTTTCAAGATCGATAATTTTTTAACATCATGAGAATACCAATGCGAATAATTCATCGCGTGAGGATTATTGACGAAGTTTTTCATTAATGATAAAAATGTAATAAAACACGAGTTTTACCCGAAATCGTCAAACCTTTTTAAATTTTTTTTTTTCCGTATCCAAACTCGAGATTGTTATCAAAAACTATTATCAAAAATATTCAGAGTATTATTTTACAAGTGGCCAAAATATGAGTTTTTTATTTTTTTATTTTGACAACACGCGAAAATATATTCATTAATTACTATATTAATTAACATATAAATATTGTATTATATGTTATGTTATTAATGAATATAATAATTAATGAATAAACGTCGTAATTTTCATTGTCCATTGAATTAAAAATGTTAAAATGTCTCCACGACGTGGAGGCAAGCGGCAACAGTGCTTTCGAACGCTTTCAATCCCCATATCATTTGCGAAGCGTGCAGACCAAATAACTATGTTTCGCAAGTACGTTGATTTCGACGAATAATTACGAAAATCGATGATTACGAAACGTAACGAAAACAAAATCGTTGGGAATAAAAACTAACTATGAATGAATTCACGTCGATTTCAATGTACCGTCGTGCGTGTATCGAGCTTCGTTTCACTCGCGTGAAAGCAGCGCATCCGAGAGCGGGTTCGAGACGAAATTTTTTCACAATTATACCAATCGATATAAAAACCAGCACCCTCGCGCACGTTCGAAGTATATTTTCAGTAAATCGTGATAATTTTTTTTTTTCTCGTTAATCGACTACGACTACTGCCATCGCAAATGTAATACTCGACGAAATCTCGAAATCGAATCCTCGGCGTTTTTCAAGGTTATGAATAATTTCAATTGTACAATTTAATTAAATTTTAATAATAATTATGAAATTCGAGCCGTAATTATTGCCCGGCCGTTTGAATACTCGTTATAAGTAGCTGTTTAATTTTCCAATAAAACGCCTCGACGTTCGTTGTTGATATTGAATCGGCTTGCGCGAGGGCCGCTCGCTCCTAATTAGTTTTTTACTTTAATACTGTCATATATGCTGTGACCGTAATGCGTTTTGAAAACCTATGGAGCTAATGTGTAACGAAATGCGCGTTGTAAAGTGACTGTATATATAAATATATAAATTATGCGATTAACTCGTCGACGGTGTTTCTTTTTTGTTTTTTTCACGTGTCCCATTATTCCGTAACCCCCTATCCTTCTTTTATGTCGATAATTGCGGAGGACGTTATGTACGCTTCACCTACGACTATTATCTCTTCTCTATATATATAAACGAGAGTCCCTGAAAAAATATGTCTGCTGCGCACTCACACACACTCACAGATACTCATATACACTCACAGACATACACAGACGCTCGCGGACACTGACTCATTTAGTCTAAGTCCCTTAGACTAACACTCCATTCGACAGACTCAAAGACTCGACAGCAGTAACACTCCATTCGACAGACTCAAAGACTCGACAGACAGTAACACTCCATTCGACAGACTCAAAGACTCGACAGACAGTAACACTCCATTCGACAGACTCAAAGACTCGACAGACAGTAACACTCCATTCGACAGACTCAAAGACTCGACAGCAGTAACACTCCATTCGACAGACTCAAAGACTCGACAGACAGTAACACTCCATTCGACAGACTCAAAGACTCGACAGACAGTAACACTCCATTCGACAGACTCAAAGACTCGACAGACAGTAACACTCCATTCGACAGACTCAAAGACTCGACAGACAGTAACACTCCATTCGACAGACTCAAAGACTCGACAGACAGTAACACTCCATTCGACAGACTCAAAGACTCGACAGACAGTAACACTCCATTCGACAGACTCAAAGACTCGACAGACAGTAACACTCCATTCGACAGACTCGAAGACTCGACAGACAGTAACACTCCATTCGACAGACTCGAAAACTCGACAGACAGTAACACTCCATTCGACAGACTCAAAGACTCGACAGACAGTAACACTCCATTCGACAGACTCACACACTCGACAGACAGCAACACTCCATTCGACAGACTCAGATTACTCGGATCAGTGCCTCTGGATCCCGAAAATAAGACCTGCCCAGGAATATTTGTAGTGATTAACCGTTAATCATTCGTTAAAATGGTTGAAAACGCAATGCGAGTGCGCGAAGCACGCGAGCCACAATAACCTGCTAGTTGTTAATAATTGACTGGAGATCGGAAAAACAGGAGTAAATAACATCGACGAATCATCTTGTAAAAACTTCTTTACTTCTAAACATCTATATCACATTCTATTGTTTTTGTTTTTTTTTTTTTTTTTTTTTTTTTTTCGTTTACGAAAGTTACGCGATATTTACATCGTTTTTTTTTCATGTACCATCAATCGATCATTCACACACGCAATCACTCACAGACAGATTCTCGCCTTCATATACATAATCGTTATCGAACTCGTTAAAAATTATCTGTTAAATTCGTTTGTTCACATGTGTCGCGGGGGAGGAGCGATGATTTATCGTACATAAATTTACAAGATCGGTAGGGTATTGGTCAGTCGGTAATTTCGATGATTTTCGCATTACAGTTCGTTCACTCGTAAAACGAAACTGAACAATTGAACGCACTCTGAATCAGTCATCGTCATTGATTAATAATTTGAGGGAAGGGGGTGAGGAGTGGTCAAAACAACGGTATGTCTTTTCTAAGTTCTTCAATTTTTTCCCTAAAGCTCTGTCGGATTTCACCGATTGGTTTGACCAGAAATATTGGCACGTCGTCGTCTCGCCTCTGGAAAAAAAATGATTAAAATTCGTTAGCGTATCTTTTCGTGAAAAAATGTTCTTTTTTTTATAAAAAAAAAATTTAATACGCTCGGCAATTTCTACGTTATATCGATAACTAAACGGATTACTGACATACACCGGTACTGTTTCTCACCTGAAACAAACATTCCCCTTCGAACGTGACGAGCTTTTGCCTCCTCGCCCTCAGCAATAGACCGACGCATTTGTCACTTATTGCAACGTAAATGTTGAAGAGATCGCCAAATGTGATTCCAGTTATTTCTGGCTGATCCTTGCACGGCGTACCGTTCTGATAAATGATCTCGCAGAGCTCGAGGATCTCTTTGAGAACGTGAATGGTGGCTTTGCGACCGCGAACGTCCGACTGGGAACCAGCAGCTGGCCTAACGGAGAAAAAAAATTACATGAGGGCGATTATTATTTTATTTTTCGATTTTTAATGAGTTATATATATTATAGAAGCGCAGAGTATTTTGGACCATTGTCCAAATTTAATTATTTCGCATGTTGGGGAGAAACAACTATTTTTTAATACAAAAATTATTTTTTTTTTATACGTAAAAATATTATAAAAATGAAAAAATAAATGAATATTTTTATTCGTCGAGCAAAAGAGGAAAAATACTTTTTTTTTTTCAAAGAAAAACGAGCTTCGGATTTAATGGATTAAAATGACGAGGACTCACTTTCCATATTCCTCTTTTGAGAATTTTGGTCGCTCGAGATTCAATCCGCTGGTGAAAGGGTTTTTGCTCTGACCATCCATGTGTTTGCTGGCGTGCTGATTGAACATAGCAACCTTATCGCCCAAAGACTCCTGTAACAAAAACACGAATCCATTTTTTATTTCGTTGCACGACAATTATGGCGTATTATTAAAAAATTATTATTGAAAAAATCAGAATAAATCGCAGACGGCTGTATCGAAATTTAACACCCTGGTCAGCAAATTTCTTCTGTCCACATATTAAAATGGCGACATTTTTTAAATTTATTTCTTTTCTAAATCAGACAAGATCTTTCCGCTTTTATTTTTAAAGATTGTAAGATTCTTGAAAAAAATTAACTAAAAAATTGAAACGATTTCGAAATGTATCACTCTAAACCCGTGGCGATGCGAACGTTTTTCTTTCTTTTTTAAATAAAAACAATTATCGTTTAAAATTCAATCAAATAAATTCATTTTAAGATTCTTAAAGGTTTTTTTTTTTTTTGTATTTTGGGTATTTGAAAATGTAATATATTTACGAAGAAACGTGTATTTAATTCGTGTTTTCGTGTAACACAGATTGTTCGCAAATGTTATAATTCCGATTGTCGATAGGTTTTTCAATTTTTTTTTCACTCGTTCCGAAAATTCAACGTTAGTGTACACGTATTTTCCGCAGAAATGAGAGACAGCTGGCGTGCGGAAAAGCTCGCCAACAGAGACAATGTACCCGGAAGTATCTCCCACAGCACGCGCAGTCGTTGACAACCAGCAGGAGTCAAAAATATTTTTCAATACGCCTTTAAGACGGCGAAAATTCGTCTCGACAATGATGATGACAAAAGCGTTACCGCGACGTAACTGATCGCGACACTGCGTAGGCTCGGAGTGTAGTCAGTAAATCGTCGGGGCTTCTAATCCATAACGATACACGTCTCTGTCGTCGACCTTCGTTACCTGTTTCGAGGCAAAACTAACTGTTACCGGGTAAACGATTAAATTTCAACGCATATATTGCCAAAATCGATACAATCCGGTAAAACGAACTTAAGAGGTGATTTCGGCGATGTCAAGTGAAAAAGCGCGTTTTATATTTTTTCGATCGTCATAGAGAAATGGCGTCGAAAGACCGAGACGCGATCGAATGTTCTTTTTCTCGATCTATTAAGAGAAAAAAAATTCTGGTTGCAAGTATATTTCTCATTTTCCTGTCTAATATAATATAAATCCCGACAATAATTGCACTAATTTTCCCTTAATCCGACGATTATTATTATTATTATGTAATAAGACAAATAATAATAATAAAACTGAACAAAACGATTGGAAATTATTAGAATTATTTTTCAACAATAACAGAAACAATACAAATAATAATTGTTATTAACAATAATAATTTTTATGATTCCGAAATATTTTTTTCAGTTTTTCTGTTAAAAAGATTATACTTCTCCGACAATTCATTATTTTTGTGACTGAGAATTTTTTTCAACACAATCGTAATGCCATTCAGGAACGAACGATCGCATGGGATTGTTGACACGATTATTTTTTTTGGTACATATGTAAAAAAAGTAACACAACGTTAAGTTATCTTGACTTCCAATAGAAACAAACGATGTCTTCGATAAAAATTCCGATTTTTCAAGTTCATTCGATATTTCACGGTCATTTATTTATTTGTTTTTTTGCACAATTAATAATCACCAAAGCACAGGTACTGTCGACAAATCGCTGCTATAATTCCTCGGTGATGCGGTAAGCGAGGACGAAGGGTGAGTGACGGCGACGGACTGACAGAGCCGCGGGTAAAGTCTAAGTTGAATATAAAGTCCCCGTCAAGCCGTCTCTCGCATGTGCGATGGGCGTACCGAGCGTTTTCGTTGCTCGTCTATACGCGACGTACGACGTTGGAACTTCGAAGATTCGGTCGCGGTCTCGCGGTTGTTGGACCTCCGAAACAAAGCGGAATGTTGGACAGTGTCCAACGTACCGGGGCTGGTGTGGCGTGGCCCTGACCATAAAAGACACCTCGATGGCAGAGTGGCAAAAAAACGTCTATGCTGACCGCGCGGTGTAGTTAAATCCGCGGGGGGAGTTACATTCATTCCAACGCGGCACGTGATACAGTGACACGGGTTCAACACTTTCAACGACACCAGAACACGAAGTTCTGTTAAGATCGACAACAACACGCGACTACATTGCATAACGATTAACAATCGGAAATAATTAACGAGTTCTCGTTGAACGACCTAATCACTATCCCGAATTAAAATCGTTAGTAAAAACCAAAAAAAAAAAAAATGTTTATTTATATTTCATATAGAATAAAAAATTTATAAATATTAATAATAAAAGTCATTTAAAAAAAATGTATTAATATTAAATTAAATTGTAACAAATAACAATCGAGAATAATTAACGAAATCACGCCAAATTTCACTCGTCAGTAATAACTATTAAAATAAAAAAAAATTGTAAATGATATCCATTAACCAGCGTGACGAAGCTTGTGATTACTTACGAACATTGCTGAAGACATGTCTGCACTGTGTAATAAAAAGGCACGAAAAAAAATTCGTCGATATATTTTTGATAAATAATAATAATAATAAAATACTGAATCGGTTTACGATATGGAATAGACACGGCCCGTCGAAATTGCAAAAAAAAAAACCGTTAACGACGTTGTGTACCGGTGTTCCGTTAGTGGCCAAATTATTTTGGCGATTAAAACAAATGTGTGCCGGCGGGGCGCGCGTCTCGTGAATAAGGCGTCCCCGAGATTCGGCGTCTTTTTATACGTCTACCGTCGTCGAAGATTTCCCCTCCGGTCGCCGAAATTTTCGTTCTTCAGCGCTCTCGACCGCCGAAAGATCGCACGAACGCGAAATATTTTCACCGCGCAAACGCCGACGCGGCAAAGAAGAGACGCGACTTTTCCGAGCCAATTCCGAACGAAATCTCCTGTTGTTGATTGGCTGCCAACGGATACTCGGGGCTCCGGAAGCCGTTCTTCACATCTTAAGACAGACTGCGGCGCCTCGCTAAATCCTCGAATTATTAGTCCATTGCCAATTCTGGTATTTACCAATCTGTTAATCATCCTCATTGTTTTAAATCGACAAATTTGTCAGTCGGGATCGCAGCTTCTATCAATGTTTCACTGAAAATCACCCGAAATTGAACAAAGCGAAGAGCATCTAAAGAAAATAATAGATAAATGGGGAAAAATCGGATCTTGTAGGGGTATCTTCGCCGCTGAAGATTTCTTCAAAGGACATTCACCAATAACGATATATAGCGAAGATCGGGACTCGTTGAAACGCGCGTAATAAAAAAAATAATCAAAGGTTCTCCCATATGGAAAAAAGTTTATCGGAAAATATATCTATGATAAAACCAATAAATTTTCGTCGAAAAATGATATAAAAACTAATAAATAATTAATCAATAATGAATTAATTAATTAAATTAATCATTAACAACTTATAATAATGAATTATATAAAAACACCGATAATCATATACTTCTAATATGTATTTTGCTTCTTTTTCATTTTTATGGGACTATAACAATAATTTAAAGCTACTCAACAACCGCTAAATGACATACAGCATCCAAGCAAAAACCTCATCTGAACAATCGGAACGAATTAAACACTTCCCAAAAAAAAAAATAAATAATTTAATGATCCACTCAATTCCTAAATACGTTATTTACGTCGGATCCTCTCAAAGGAATAAGAATTACAAAACGCAAAATGTTAAAAATGTTTTCTGTCCGTGGGGTCAAAAA
This sequence comes from Buathra laborator, assembly GCA_934046635.1. Classification (NCBI taxonomy): domain Eukaryota; kingdom Metazoa; phylum Arthropoda; class Insecta; order Hymenoptera; family Ichneumonidae; genus Buathra; species Buathra laborator. The sequence continues at coordinate 16,121,689 of OW203895.1, read as the reverse complement.
AATCTCTGAATTTATAAGAATTTCGTAAAAAAGAATGTAAAGCTCCAAAGTATTTAGTAGAGGAAGATTTATCGTCGAGTTAACCACCGGCAAGACATCACCCGGCAGCAATGATTCATACTTTTTTTTCCCTCCACAGCCCGAGCGCATTCCTGGCTAATTTTGTTCGGTTGAAAATTTACCGAGGGCTAATCGTAGCCTCAAGCGCGTCGCTTAATAAACTTCCTCCGTGGATTTCGGAGCCCACTTTGACCGGTCCGGAGGAATAGACGTCGTAAATTTATTAAATAGATTAAAATCGAATTCCTCCCGTTCGGCTTCGGATCCGATGCGTCTGTGTAATGTAATGCATACGCAAGATACGAATGTATATATATATTCAATATTTATATACATATCTGAGAGTAAATGCCGTACGGATACACGTGCTAAAGGTGACGGCTATAGATCTCTGGCACCGATGCAAAAACCGAAATTCTAAAAAGAGTCACGCGATCGTTGCGTGACTCCGCGTCCGTTTTCGAAATACCGCACGAGACCAACTTCTTCGATGTGGCGATTCCCACTGTCGAGAAAGCCGTCCGAATCATCGGGGATTCACCGATATGCACTCAATGCTCTAAATCACGTGACCTTGGCGTGAAATTACTTGGATCGTTGATGCAGGCAGATCTTTTGCAATGACGCCTGTTCACTCTCCGAGGTCTCACGAATAAACCGCATATTTCATTCTCATGATTTGTCGCACCGTGAAATTTTGAATACGGAACAGTACACGAGGATATTCATATTTATTGTTCCGTTAAGGGGGAATGTAACAGATTTATTACCTTTTCGCTTCGAGAGTTTTCTTCAGCTTGAGATTCCACACCGCGACATCTTACCCAATCGCGAATCTTCGCTTAAATTATCTGTATGCAAACGATCGTCAAAATTTTGCAATACACGCTTGTGGAGACCGCGGCCAGTTGAAACACGGGGCGAGTCGGAACGACATGGAAAAAATTTGAAAATTTCTTGCGATTTTTAAACGAATAGTTTTTAGTCGTTGCTGGAAAAAATAAAAACATTTTTGCCAAACATGCTTCGTAGTAATTCCAGATGTGTACGAAGTTTCAACTCGATAACTCGAAATCGACAATAATGACATTTTTTTTCGCGATGTATCGAGATATTTGTTACGAATATAATTTTTTGCTATTAAATATACGAAGAAAACAATCAGTTGTATCGTTTAAATCGGCGCTTGCGGGTGGCGGAAACAATAACCGGTTGATTTAACGAAATAATTGTCATAGTAAGATAAGAAATTGTCTATTTAACTAACAGTTAGTACGATTAACTAGGTATTTCGTGTAATTAATGAAATATTCGTTTCGCAACCCGCAAGCGCCGATTTAATTGATTGAACCGATTTTTTTTTGGTGCAGTGTATTTACGTTTCTGAAATAATGATAACCGCCTAAAAACTGTGATATGTTAGAAAACACACTGTAAAAAAAAAAAGAAAATTTCACGCAGCGAGTATGACACTCTAATTCCCTATCAAAGTCTGCATTCTAATTCCACAGAGTGCCATTAGCCGATTCATTTCGCACCCGGTCTCCCCTGCATTCTGGCGACTAATTTTTTGATACTGTAACTATTTTATCATTATTTTCTTTTCTCATCGATACCACTTTACCTAATATGGGATTTATCTCCACTCGATGTTTTTGGTATAGTAAAAAAAAAGAAAAAAAAAACTAAGTAAAACAGTAGCGAAAATACCTACAGAGACGAGAAAACAGAGCCTAAACTTGTCGTTTCTAATTACGAGTAAAATATTTGTGTCCGGATGCTGTTTGTTACTGAGGGGAATATTGTTTTGAAACTTTGATGACGACAATCGAGGGAATAACGGAAGAATGTTGGACGATGTGTACGCCGGCCATAAAAGGAGCGCGGAAACATCGTCGAATTCATCGTTAAATAAGAACACGCAAATCTCTCGATAGTTTAAGTTGTGTGTCTGGGCCGGAAGTTCCGAATTAGATCGGTTTTTGCGTCGTCTTACTCTGAATGAACGCGACGTCACAGCTACTACCCGTCACAGCCTGCGCTACCCTCCCGCCCGAGATACTATAATAGTAAATGCAAATTCCGCAAGCGCATAGTCACCCGGCCGAAGCTCAGTCGATGTGAAAGCTTCCTCGCTGCGTAGGCCGCGAAAGAACGTACCAAAATTAACTTCGCGCCACGTGTTTTTGTGACGATGAAGATCGAGAGCAGCGGCACTGCCCCTGAACTTTTCATCTGAAGGATAAGTCATCGATCGGAAAGCTTCCACGGTTCGAAGAATCTTTACGCGCATTTCGTGGAAAAAAACGAAGATGCAAAGTTTTCGTTTTCATTGATAAGTTTCCAAAGGAAATGCAGTTTAGTATATACCGAGATATATACACGATAGATATATTTTTGTCGCACTTTGTATCATTTACACATTTCTCTATATTATAAAAATATCTCCCCGTCGCCGCCGGCGCGTTCGAGAATTGAGAGGGGGGGGGGAAGTGTCCCTCGAATGGAACCACCAAACGGTAGTAACCTAACGTCAAATAGCACGTGTGACATTATCATTTTTTTTTAAATAATTTTAACGATTATCCGGATAAATTTTATATTCGAATGATTTTATGAAAGCACAACATGCATTTCATCCACAACTTTAAAAAAGAATTCGAAAAAATTCGAATTTTTTTTTTGGGTTTTCAGAAAATCTATTTTTCAGCTGAAAATGTAACAACAAACCCCCCTTAAACTCTATGAACAAAATACTCGGAGATAATTTGTAAATTTTCGCAAAAAAATTTTTATTACATCTCGTACAACAAACGATTCCCCAACAACAACAACAACAATCCTCAACGATTCCCAACAATTTCAGATATCCCATATCGTAGTTTGACTATAGCATAATACATGTCTAATCTTCACACGAGTCTATGCCTTACTTCTCACTTATACGAAGCGGATTTTTCAGTTCCAAAGAAGTCGAAAGGTTGTCAAGAACATATCGGACTTCAAAGGATTTTAATGCGTCGATCCATTGGAACCATATTAAATATCGTACAAGTATAGTTTGGTTCTGTCGGGAACATAAATAGTAAAACGCTTTTCAAAGAGTTTTCGAACGTCGAAGATTCCACTTGAGGGTTTTTGGCGCGTCGTTAAATTTAACGAGCGTGTACACGCTGTATGCTATCCGTCAAAGTATGGCAGCTAAACCGGGGCTTCTGCGTCGTCTACATTGAGAGATTCCTCCGTAATGGCCAATGGTCGATGATTTACGTACATACTGCGGTGGGGCTATTCACTATATACTTTTTTAGCCTATCGAGAAGCCAACAGCTGTGAAGTATTTCGTTTGATACATCGCACTCACAAGAAAAAACGAGGTGACCGTCGCGCTTTTTTCATATTTTTGCACGTTTAGTATACTAATATTTTGTACGTTAAGTAAATCTTTCCGCCGATTCTTTCACAGCGTGTTTCCGACTTGCGTGTTTCAACGAACCCCGGTTTCCCCTACGCAATCGCAGTTTTAGACGTCTTAGAAACAGGACGCTAAGGAACTACAGCACAACCCCTCATATTTTAACTCGACCGGACCGGACCCTTTCGCTATTTTGTATTTCCCCTGCATTTTGCAGTCCCCACTCCCGGTCAGTTGATGCGAGTAGGGGCAATGAGGGGTATACGCGCCCCTCCGCGGCGTGACTCTGCGCGTGCGCAGTGTACATTTTGCGCTCATAGTGGGGCGAAGAGACTCAGGGGAAATATAGTTAAGAGGCGGTGAAATACCGCGGTCGGTATCAAAAACTGTAAACAACTTTTTTCAGGCATACTGGCATTTACAGCTTAAAGAAGAGACTCATCCCCTGCGGACATCACCATAGCAGGGGATAAGACTCTTTTTTAAGCTGTAAATGCCAGTATGCCTGAAAAAAGTTGTTTACAGTTTTTGATACCGACTGAGCCCGGGACGGTCGGGGAAGGGGTTGCGCCTCCTCTGAAGCGAAAGCGTTGCCATGGTAACGAGTTAAAAAAAGCGAGAAGTTAGGTTAAGTGAAGTTAAGAATAGAGGGGTTCCACTGTACTATAGTATCTGATTCCTTATATGTAGCACTCTAATTCCCGAGAATCTCATACGCGCTGCATGAATTCTCCGATTTCGTTACAGCGCGTTTCCGATTTGCTACGTGTTTCAACTAATCCCGGTCTTCTGTATCTAATCGCAGCTATGAATTTTGCAGGAGGAAACTCTAAGAAATCACCATAGCATGCACTCTTAGGAATTATCGTAGTGCGCACTATAATCCTTTAGAATGTCGTAGGCACTGCGTGAAATCTCTGATTATCTTACAGCGTGATTTCAACTTACGGCGACTTACCTACCTAATAGCAGCTATAGACTCCACATGAATAAGATTCCAAGCAATTATTGCAGTACGCACTCTTATCCTTTACAATGCCATTGATTTCGCGTCGAAATTTCAATTTTTTCACAACGATGTTTCGAATTGTCACCTGTTGCGACTCGATCCGGTCTCTCCTAATTCCAGTGAAAAAAGAAACCCTGACACGAGCCCTTCTATCTTGTTTTCGTGTAATCAAGAAAAAGCGTCAACTTCTCGAGATTTTTTTTTATTAAGCATTTTTTTTCAAAAATATGATTGCCCCCATGTCCCATACGCGCAATGCGGTAGGACGCGTTGGACTTCGAACAGCGCTAACCTAAGGCAACCCCCAGAGCGGCACGAGAGATCAGCGTGGAAGAAAATCGGCCACGTGCCCGCAATGGTCTATTAATAATTCCAGCGAGCGAGTGTCGCTTCGCGCTCGTTGAATGTCGAACGTTACACGCGAAGCGCACGATACTTCGAGAGTTTCCGCGTCCATGTGGCATATCGTTGCTGCCTGCCTGTCGGGTATATTGGACATCGCGGATCCGCTTCGTTTCCAATCGTATATCTTTCGAGACGCGCCGAACGTCGCGGGTGTTTTCAAACGGTAGAACGTGGTGCGTGCGAAAGCTCATGGTATACACTGATAAATTTCGCGAACTTTACCGCCCACCGGGGAGGGGGAACGTTCAGCAGTTTATATATCATTCTATTTCATTCAGACAAGAATGACTCGCGTGAAAGTTTTGCAATCGTTGTTCGTCGCGATGAACGACCAACACCAACGCCAAATTTCTCGAGTATGCAGAACGGTATCGCCTGCCAGCATCGAAGTAAATGTATATATCGTATTATTATTCACATTTACGTATGTCACGCCGATTTCATTCGGATTGTATAATGCGATGAACGGGTCGCATTTGGCAAAAGAACGCGGCATCGTTATCGCGAAGCATCATTGATTGCTGGCTATCAATCAAAATTCCTATGCACCTCCTCTTCCCCCCGAAAACCCCCGATTTCTCTTCTATACATCGATTCTATACCGAGCTTACGACAAAGTCGGTGAATTCGATTACGCGACTCCAAGTGTTCGATTAAAGAAATTGATTTTGGCTATCAAGAGTTTCTTTCAAATGTCAGCCAATTTTACCGCTACGACACGAGTACGTCATAAATAGCGATTGCGGGCATACAGCTGGGTCGTTGACAATGCGTCGAAGATCGGTTTCATAGGAATAGAAATTAGGTGTCGGTGCTTCTCAACGGATGCAAATCACTGTGGACGGATTGTGAAACGTTTTTATTGCACATAACCGCATCGTCGTTATCCATCTGAGAAAGTATCGGATAGCCACTCAGTGTCGTTACTTCTATACCGAATTTGAAGCTATAAGCATAGTTTTTGCTTAGTTGAATATTTTCTCAGAATCATAATCGCATCTTGGACAGGAAACAGTGCCAGAAGCCACCGATGCTTGAAAACTCATTCGCTGTAACAAGTGCGCAGACGTTCGCAGCCACTTGGCACTGCGTCGAGAAATATCTGAGTAATTAGGCGAATCCGCGTGTATAGGGGTGACCGGGGAAGTTGAAACACACAAAATAAAAAAAAGAAAATCCAAAAACTACCCGATGACATATTAACAAAAATAGGGTAAGAAACCTCTTAGAAAAAAAAAATAGTGTAAGAAAACATCCGATTTCCGAACATCCGACCCATGCAGTCGGCACTTTTGTCGATATATATCTTTGTATTTTTGTTGGTATACAAGTGACTCATTGAAAAAAAACCCCTAACGTAGCCGCGAATAATCGCAGACAATATAGTGCCGACCTGAGAGATCTTACTTCTCCATACTTCGCTCCAATTATTTCGTCAGGCGTTTCCTACGTCTCGGGTGTACGCATTCGCATATAAATCCAGTGACGTTTTGAACCACAAGCCCTCGGCTATTTTGACGGATGCTTCGGTGTTTTTGAAAACGCTTCCACGCGATATTTTCGGTGAAAAGCTCCCCGCGGCATGTGGGGACGGGGAGACAAACGAGGGTGCAGGCCAATCCAGCGTTGGACGCGAAAACTATATGCCAATGAACGTGCGTCAGCGGACGGTAAATACCCCTCCGCACACACACACACACACATACATACACAGCAGCCGACAAAATACCAATGATTATTAATGGCGATTCTAAATTCGTCGACGTAAATAAATGGCCTATCATACGACGTTCAGATCCTCCGCACTCTCGAATATAAGATACCCGGTGATATTTATTTGGGGCCATGCATCCAGTCTTTAAACTATTCTTGGATCGTCTTTTTAGACTCTCGAACATCGGGATACCTTATTTGTTAGTTGCCGAAGTATCATTCATCCGACAAACAGTGAAATCTTCGATAGACGTCCCGAAATCATGCAAAACCAATGCGATTCCAGGGAAAAAAACATCTAATTTTACGATAAATTTCGAACGAATGTCAATGACATTCCGACCAATGAATGTCGAAATCATATTTCATCGGTGTTTCCTCTCCGAGGCCTCTCCGAGAATTTGGCACCGACGGACTGACGAGAGCAACATCAGTCCGCAGCAGCAGCATTCGCTTGATAATCGTCGAGAAACGAACGAAGCTTGCGAGACACGCGGTGACTAATGCCCGAAGATTTTCACCTGGAACCGCGCCACACTTCAATGTCAAGGAAAATTCTAACTCACGAAACCCAAGTTCGCCTGACTTTGTTCTCTAACGGAACCAACATTATCGATAACCAATCATTTTTTTATAACGATCGAAATAAATTTATCGACTGCCCTGAGGTCGTCTCTCGAGTCCGTCGCGAATGAGGAAATTATGTTAGAAGTGAATGCTTTTAAGAAACTTTCCGTGTAAAAATTTCCTGCATAAGCGATGCCATTGGTAAAATTAGAAACGTACGAATCAGACGAACCGGACGCTGAAAAAAAAGATCGAAGATTTCACGAAATGAGTATAACAATCGATTTACTTACCACGGTATGCCATTTAATTCCATACGGTGTCAAATCTTCAATTTTATTTACTGTCGGTGTGTCGATTAACCCCGATCTCCAATAAATAATTGAACGCAACTAATGTAGTTCTCGAAGGAATTATTTACCATAGTATGCCAAACTCATTGGGCCGATTATTACATCGTCTTTTTTTTTTTTTTAATGCGCATGTTTCAACAAACCCCGGTCTTCAATAAATAATAAATAGCGCGTCATTACATACGCGAGATCAGTGTTATTTCGAGGCTGCGACACGATGGCGCGTAAACAAGCCGGTTGTCCTTGGTCGTGGTCGCGTCGCTCCATCAAAGGGTCATCGAACATGTGGAAACGATTATTCGTATATGTATTCGTGACCTCGTTTGGGTGCCACCGACTCTTTTCCCTTGAAATTCTCCAATTTTTTTTTGTGTATCCGTTTATTTTTATTTTCATTCGGAGTTCGTCAACTTTAATCGGGTTAATGTACGGTTAGAAGGACTGTGAGATGAACAAAACGACGCGAGTTTTCTTATCGTATATATAACTCGTGGATTCTCGGCGCCTCAGCGCTTTCCGCGCGCACGGAATAGGCCAGATATTTTCTTTTTGCTTGACACGAATTTCAAGACGTCGAAGTATTTGGAACTCGAAGTACGTGACAAGGCATCGAGAATATTTTAGTTGAAGTACCGAGTATACTGGTTACACAAGTCAAGAAGGGGAGACCGGGGTTAGTTGAAACACAGAGGAACACCCTATAGAATGTCTCCTCAATACGGTCCTTCGAATACTTTGCGCCACTCTGCTTGAAACTTTTAGAAATTTCACAAAAAAAATGCTAGCTAAACTGTGGCGCCTAAACAATTAAGAACACTGATACGGGCGCCTGTTGAATTCCGGTAAAGCTGTTGCTTTTTTTTCAACGCTTTGCGCGTATTGATAATTTTTTCTACTATTATACATAGAGCTTCGAAGGATAATGTTTAGTGTTTTTGTTCTACTTACAGAAACAGATGGACAGATTTTGCGATTACTTTGGAAAAAAAAAGAATAAAAGTTACGATAATTCGTTTAGTAACGATACCTTAGTTTTTTTTTATTTAATAAGTAATCGCTAAATTTGAAGCCATCATTGCTTACATTACGGGAGAGCTGACGTTGCAGGACTAGCAACAAAAATTTAAAAGCGATGAACTGAAGATAACCGAATTTCGTTACAGCATTTTAGATTTCCCAAGCGGAAACCTAGAGATCCACAAATCATCACTTACAAGCTGTTTAAAGTGACATTTCGTTCAAACGATACGATAAATTTACACAAAATTTGCTGAACATATTCAGAATGATAATATCTCAGTTTGAGAATTATTGCAATTATTTTCCAATTTTTTGTCATCAGGTAATATGACTTTTCATTTTCCGGGTTTTACATGTCTATTATTTTCGTTGTAGGCGGTAGACCGCTTGTTATTTTTCAGTAACTGGTCAAAAAATAACAAAAATTGCATAAAATACATCGAGAGTCGATATTTCTATTTGAGAATTTTGGCAAATATGTTCAATTTTTTTCCCCCAAGTAATAATAGTGTTCGTTAGTTTAATATAAAACAAGTGTTTCGCAACTCTGCCATTCTCGTTGCAAACAAAGTAGAGTCCATTTTTTATCTTGATTCAATCACATTTAACAAAATCTGTATCATATCTTCGGTGTATCAATATCATTATTTGAGAAATTTTTCCAATATTTTATTCACCAAAGAATTTAGTTTGTAATTATCTCAAAATCTGCATCTCTTTATCAACATAAATTTCATTATCGAAAATCATTGCAATTTCCATCAATCCGTCATTCTTTATTTTATCGCAAGCCGAGTTTCGAAAGTTGTTAACGATAAAAAACGTTTATAGAGAAAAAAATACTACAACGAGCGGAGAGTGAGGTCATTTGAAACATCAGCTAAGAAGACAGTCCTTTACATCGGGGATGGAAACCTCGCCTGTTTACACTATAGTATGCATGTCTGACGCGAATATTTGAGTTAATAAGGTACGGTTAATTATTTTTCAATCGTAAAAGAAATTGATAAGTGATCCCATGGTTTATTTTCACACAGTTTTAAATGTTGCTTTGAAAGTACAATCGTTTCATATATAACACGCACTTAGCTCGATATATTAAGTGTACATTACAAGAGAGAAATAAAATGTAATGCGTTACACAAAGACGCCGTCTACACGTGAAAGCCGTACAAACGCCGAACTCTGATTTTTGGTATCTCTGGTTTTGGTGAAGATATCGGTACCAGACCTATCCACGCGATAGATCATTGAATAATGACTTGTTCTGTCACTCCCTCAATCTTATATACCGTAACTAAGTCATTTTCGCATGGTGAGCCGAGTAGTTTGGAAACAGAAGCTGTAGAATCAATCGCATTTTGGTTTCTTAATTTAATAATGACCACGGCGTACGTGGCTCGCTACGCTATCACGAGATATATAATGCGCTTCGAATATTGACGCTTGTATTCGTGACTTTCTGAGATTAAACGTGATATTTCTCCCGTTCTTGTTCTTGTACGAATACATGAAGACTCATGTCTTTTCTAAAAGTATGTTTTGACATTTTGGAACATTCTGTTTAGGTTGAATGAAAATCCGATTTTATTGCAAGAATGTGCGAGTCTTTATTTTCTGGTGTTGATTGATAATCACCATATTGCTTACTGACTGACTTTCGCTTCTCTTCCGCTGAGGTTCGTTTTTTCCTCCGAGATTATTTTAATTAAGACGCATTTCGTACGAGAACGAGCGAGATTTACCATATGCACTGGTACTGGTACTGGTACTTAAATGGTACACTCGAGTCAATTTAGAACGATTACTTGCGTCGTCTTAACTCTGCGGTTGAATCGGTCAAGCATTATTTCGGCAATGAATACTAAAGAAGCAATTCCTAAACCAGTACCAAGAATTACAAACGCGAAGTCCAAATCGGCTAAAGTTATTATTCTAGGATCTGGATCGATTGTCTGGGATTCGAACTCGATCAACCTTTTTTCTTCCACCATCGTATCTAACGGTGCAGAAATACCAGCCGCAAATATGATTAACGCGAACTGCCGAAATCTTTGTTCCAGCGCCCAATACGTTGGGAGCAATGTAGATAAAAAAGCGGGATCGTAACAATTTTGACTTACATATAAATCAAACAGCATAGCATAGGCTCTTACACTATCAGTGCCCCACATAGTACAAGCAACTGAGGGATCACGTCGCGCATACGACATGCAATCTTCGTCTATTGACATCGTGACTATACGGCCTTCTAACTGTGGATCGTTGAATGCTCCTAGATCCAATTTATGAACATACACCGTGTAACCCAGGTCGATCAGGTCCTGTATTGAATTTACTTGTCGAACAGGTACATCTTGTGTCAAAAGAGCAGCTAAATTACCCGCGAAAATTCCCTGCATGGTAACCACATAAAAAAGAAGACACGATAGATACATTTTTGGTCCTAAATTCGAAGTTAATGCCGTAATTCCACCGTTGCTCGTTAGGCGAACAAGATTCAAAATTCCTTCAACTAACGATTGACGCAGAAAAAATTTGAAGAAAATCAAGGTGATGATATAAACAAGCAAAATTCCTATCCACGAAAATGTATCTAGCACATCAATAATTTTCTTGCATTGTGACTTGTTGCCACGAAACTGGGTTAGAATAAATCTACAACCTGTTCTAGTTGGGTAGGAATAGGGCCTATACAGTTTTTGGATTCCCTGCAAAAGAATTTGCTGCATTTCAATTACTATCTTCTGATCATGTCTGGAATCTTGCGGGCCACTTTGAACCACTTCGATTTCCGTACTTATATTCCTACGCTCACAAAATATTTTGACAACGTAGTCAGCCTTTATATTATCAATCAGTATCCACCGGCTTGTCGATAGAGCTACAATTTCATTTTTTGCTTCGCTTTTGCTATATGCGGGTGTAGCAATTTCAATATCTTGAAGTATGATCCTCATGCCACCCCAATCACCAGTCTTGTCGAAGTCCAAATTTTTACACATTTCTACATGTTCCCGATAACTTTGTCCCAATAAAAGTAAATCAGGCCTGCGATCCCGATACCGAGCTGACTCTATAAACTGCCAGGGTTCGGGTATTTGATTTGTAAATGTATTAGAGTTGAACATCAGTACGGCCATCGCACGGTGGCGACACATAATTTTTAAATTCAGCACCGCCGTTGGATTAGCTACCACTATAAATTGAAGTATATGGAATGGTCTATGACACATTGCGTACTTATTTTTGGGAGACCAGCCGACTACGAGAAAGGAAGCCATGGTGTTGAAATATGGCGTATTCTCGTACATGTTCATTAATTTTATCCACCGCGACTGATGTGAAGCTGCAACTACGACGATATATGCTTTGTGCTTTCTATTAAGATCCGTTTCGTTCAAATGACGAATAACATTTTCAGCCCTGACCTTGTCATTTATCAAAACAAGAGAAAATGATTGGTAAGAGGACAGTTTTTTAATGAAATTCCCAGGAAAGTCTCCCATTAGAACCACTGTTTTATCGTGATTTGCATAGCAATTTGTTAGAATCGTCATCTGCAACACGTTACAACATTCAAAGTTTTGATTCCATTCGTACTTACATGATATTTCGAAAGGGATTAACTTACGGCTGCTTCCTGAAGTTCGGCGGATCCATCCGGTTTGTTTATTTCAATCTTGATTTTGGACAGACATAGTCTTCCAAACAGAACGACGAGCACAACGAAGCACTTCAAGAACTGCATGGTTTACTTTTTTTATCTTCTTCTTTCTCTTCTCTTCTTCGAATCTTCTAACTTCGAAGCAGTCAAAGTTAACTCTCGCGTAATATGATACAACGAGTACAAGCGCCAATAACGGAATGGCAGAGGAATGTGTATTAGAACTCCCTTGTAGAATTATAATATTTTAATGCGTGTCTATCTCGAGTTAATGTGATGGCACTTCCCAATGCATGAACTTGCATGTGCACGTTATCTAAATAATTTATATGATGAAACTAGAACTTCGGTATATTGGAGTCGCACGCAAGAAAAATTGGACACGAAGCAGTTGCTACCGACGTTTTGCAACTCGTGACTTTCTCATCCGAATTGTTGATAAGGTGAAGTTAGTATTTTGTTGAGATGTATGTTTGTAGGAGGGGGAAGGGAATTTGAAAAACGTTGATATCCGATGGGGCCAATATGAGTTTTCAAAGGCGTCGACTTTTGTCCACATGATTGCAACTCAAATTTTGTTGAAATTTTGTTGATCACTTGCTATCTACGTTTAGGTGGCGAGTCGAACTTTTGGCGCCGATCATGCCTCTTGCGGTTGGAGTTCGACCTATAGACGTTACCTCTAGAAATGTATACTGCAAACGTTTGACAGATCGCGATGTTTTGTCGTAATTTTTTTTTGTTTTATTAATGTTATTGACGAATGTAGTGTGCACATTTTCAGTCCACCATTTAATTTTTTTTTTGGAATACGAAAAATGATTTTTATTACAATGAAACATGGTGTTTGTGATCAAACCTGTATATGCGTGTATAACCTTAAAAACTTTTTTATGTTGCGTTCTGCGAGGTGGAGAAGAAACTGGTGAGCAGAAAGTCATTTTCTGTGGATTATTTTACTAAAACTTTATTCGTGAATATAATTGAAGTATTTTGAATATTTAAAAAAAGTTTTTAAAAATTTTTTAAATGTTTTTTGGAGTTTTTTTCCATTTTTTTTCACGTTTCAGGTAAATTGTTAGAAAATGTTGATAATAAAATCTGAATTTCAATAGGAACGTTAGTTTTTATATGTAGAACATGCGTACCAAGTTTCAAATTCTTTACTTATGTCTGCGGAAAGATATTCTTTATTTTCCAGCAAATGTAATACGTACAAACAAACAGACGGATGAGGAAAATCCCTGTTTTAACATCCTATAACAGTAACAACGACTATTCTGGTCATGGAAGATGATAGATTGAGCCACATTGATGAGGATACAAGTGAGAAAAGGTTTTTTTTAGTTTTAAAATGGTGAAATGAGTTATTCAGTCCCTAAATTTGACCCTATTTTTTGTGCGATTACAATACTTTCTCTTTTTACATACTTCATATGGGATGAGAACGTAAAAAATGCATATCGATATGCAACGATACTGTTCGTGTCATAATTTCTTACTCGTGCCGTTATTTTTTCTTATTCACCTTCCGCATTCTTCTGCTATGAGCAGCTTTCTGACTGTATAATGAGTTGAAGGGAAGAAAATCGCTCCCACACAAAAAAAGGCTTGGTTGGCCCAGCTAAGCATTTATTAGTTGGGCATAAATTGATTGCCACAACTATCTGCTTCGTTGGTTCAACAATCTACCATTAGTTAATTCTACCATATATAATTAGTTAACGTGAATAGTCTCCACAACAAATTCGAATGGTTGATTTGACTACTAAAATGATATCAAAGAATTTTTTTTTTCACACGTGGGAATATTGATCGTGCGGTGGGAAAACTAATGACGTGGTCAATATAAATGTGCCGATCGATGAAGTAATGTAAATAATTTACGATCACTTCCCTAGCAGAATATCGAGGCTCTTTTAGTCTCGTGGGAAATAATCAGCTAACAGTTGTCACAACAAGCGTGAGAATAATCGATCGAGGCACCCACATAGAAAACAAAGTACATGCAAAAAACAATTTGAAATATAGGAAGTTCGGCGCTTTTACATAATTAATATATTAATAATGCAATTCGTTATATATTTGGTGACACATATTTTCAGACGTACATTCAAAAATATATCGACAAGTATACAATTTTCCACGAAAATATTGTAAAATATTTACTTTTTCTCTCGTATACCAAATATTTATTGTCGCGCTTACAATCGCAGTATATTTTTCCCACTTTTTTCAATTAATCGACACATGTCTTATTCCCCTCCATCCCGCACACATTACAACATAAAACAGTTCATTCGGACATCCGTCACACGTCACGCTATACAAATATTTTATATAAATTTCGCCGCGGCAAACAATTGATTTCCGATCACGGAGACGGTGTTCGTCGTTCCGGGGAGAAAGAGGACGAGATTTGCCGGATATTCGCCGCGAGAGTTGCCAGGATTTTCGGACACGCGCAGTGGTCCTCCTATTTATCCGCATGCGGGAGCGATCTCACAATCGATGCCTGGCACCCTCGTCTCAGATTTGTTGTTTCTCCGCGGAATTTAAATTAAACTCTTACAATATATTGAATATATTGTAGATAAATATTGCGACATATTTTTTTCCATGTAGGCAGAACGGTTGAAGAAATTACGTGGGTGAGAATTATATGAATCCACTAAATTTACACTTAGCTCATTCTGTTCCATCCTGTTGCTTCAGTTGTACCGAAGCCGAACAAACGTCAATAACGAATTCCTTTTTTTTCCTACAAAAAGAGAAATAATAAGGAAATATTGTGAAAATTTGCAGTTATCATTCATTTATTTTTTTACGCAGTTTTGCAAACCATACGAGAAGAAACGTAAACACAAGATTTACGCAGCTTTTCGTGCAATTTTGACTTCGGATAGACTCATAACGTTTTCATTTCCATTGTCTGAAAATAAGAAAAAACAAAAACCAATTTTTATGTTTCTTTACGTGCTTCGACGTTTTATATATTTTCTAAACGAATCTTGAAATTTCTCTCACCTAACTGTTTGCAAAGCTGTTTTTATCAACAGGATTGTGTATAGTACTCGGAGCTGCGGATAAATAAAAAATGTTATCTTTTGAAAATGTCCCAAATACCCAAATAATTATACATTCATGAGATAAATGGATATAAAAAAAATAACAGAACCGTTATTTGATTCATTCATATTTCATTATAATTAGAATTAAATAAATGAGTAAAATAAAATAAAATATTCGTAATCTTATTTCGGAAATTTGCTTAATTTAAAAAAGTTATTAAGATTTTGTTTATTCTTCAAATTTTTTTTTCATTACGTTTTATCAATGAAGGTTAATTAATAGAATAACAAATGTGACGTCGCGAATCGTGAGTTTAGGTGAGGAGCCGGCCTCATCTCGGTCAATAAACTTAATGAATTGACACGTTATCGAAGCGGCTGCGATTCGCGGGTGCCTCGTTATGAGCCTAACCTCGCGGAAAATTGCTCGGGAAGAGGCTAGAGAACATTCGCGAAAACTAAGGGTTTTTACAAGACTCGAGGATTATTACGAAAAACTCGACAAGGGGTGGACAATGGATATATTTGTACACCACAGTTTACCACAGGGCATTCACTGGTGACTCTAGAATCACGAATATTTACGGCGATCTCGAGGGAGATCCCGCACAAAGGAAGAGCAATAAAAATAATAATGATGATTGCCAGAAGGGCCACAATGAGTTGAGATGCGTACATCTCTTAAAACTTTTAGTCGCGACACTATAGGCCATGGTTTTGAATTGGAATTTCAGCATACTTTTCCTTCATTTTTTTAAATAATACTACAGTCCAAGCTTCGTATTCTTAACTCGACGGAACCGGACCCATTCCCTTTTCTGTATTTCCCCTGTCATTCCTACTCCCGGTCAGTTGCTGCGAATAGGGGTAACGAGGGGTATACGTGTCCATAGGTACGAAGCCGCCTTGTATCTGTTGCGCGTGCGCAGTTTACATTTTACGAAATAGGCTCCCCTTGGAGTGGGCCAAATGGACTCAGGGGAAATACAGTTAAGTTGTCATGGTAACGAGTTAAAATAGTTAAGGGGATAAATAAGTTAAGGGGAGTTAAGAATACGGAGCTTGGACTGTACTTAGCTTTTTTTATTTGAACATATGGCAAATATGTTCAATTTTTTCCCCCAAATAATTAATAGTGTTCATTAGTTCAATATAAAACAAGTGTTTCGCATATCTGCGATTCTCGTTGCAAACACAGTACAGTCCATTTTTTTTGTTGATTCGATCAAATTTAACAAAATCTGTATCATACCTGTATCGATATCATTATTTGAGAAATTTTTCAAATATTTTATTCACCAAAGCATTTATATTCTAATTATCTCAAGATCTGCCTCAAAACGTAAATCTCTTTATCGAAAATCATCGCAATTTCCATTTATGGTTTTAGGGATCCACGTGGTTTTAAGATGTCTGGCGCGAATATTTGAGTTAATAAGGTACGGTTAATTATTTTTCAATCGTAAAAGAAATTGAGAAGTGATCCCATGGTTTATTTTCACACAGTTTTAAATGTTGCTTTGACAGTACAATAGTTTCACATATAACACGCACTTAGCTCGAAATTTTAAGTGTAGATTACAAGGGAGAAATAAAGTTTAATGCGATACACAAAGACGCCGTCTAACCGTGAAAGCCATACAAATGCCGAACTCTGATTTTTGGTATCTCTGGTTTCGGTGAAGATATCGGTACCAGACCTATCGACGCGATAGACCATTGAATAATTACTTGTTCTGTCACTCCCTCAATCTTATATACCTTAACTATGTCATTTTCGCATGGCGAGCCGAGTAGTTTGGAAACAGAAGCTGTAGAATCAATCGCATTTTGGTTTCTTAATTTAATAATGACCACGGCGTACGTGGCTCGCTACGCTATCACAAGGGATATAATGCGCTTCAATTATTGGCGCTTGTATTCGTGACTTTCTGAGATTAAACGTGATATTTCTCCCGTTCTTGTTCTTGTACGAATACATGAAGACTCATGTCTTTTCTAAAAATATGTTTTGACATTTTGGAACATTCTGTTTAGGTTGAATGAAAATGCGATTTTATTGCAAGAATGTACGAATCTTTATTTTCTGGTGTTGATTGATAATCACCACATTGCTTACTGACTGACTTTCGCTTCTCTTCCGCTGAGGTTCGTTTTTTCCTCCGAGAGAGGCGCTCTACTCGGGAACACATTCTGAACATATTTTCATTAAAACCTCAATGTTGTTTTATTGCAGCAAAACTATTTCTATGAGGACACATCATTATTTTAAGTAAGACGCATTTCGTACGAGAACGAGAGAGATTTACCATATGCACTGGTACTGGTACTGGTACTTAACTGGTACACTCGAATCAATTTAGAACGATTACTCGCTTCGTCTCAACTCTGCGGTTGAATCGGTTAAGCATTATTTCGGCAATGAACACTAAAGAAGCAATTCCTAAACCAGTACCAAGAATTACAAACGCGAAGTCCAAATCAGCTAAAGTTATTATTCTAGGATCTGGATCGACTATCTGGGATTCGAACTCGATCAACCTTTTTTCTTCCACCATCGTATCTAAGGGCGCGGAAATACCAGCCGCAAATATGATTAACGTGAACTGTTCAAATCTTTGTTCCAGCGCCCAATACACTGGGAGCACTGTAGATAAAAAAGTGTGATCGTAACAATGTCGACTTACATATAAATCAAACTGCAAAGCATAGGCTCTTACACTTTCAGTGCCCCACATAGTACAAGCAACTAAGGGATCACGTCGCACATGCAAAATGCAATCTTCATGTATTGACATCGTGACGATACGGCCTTCGAGCTCTGGATCGTTGAATGCTCCTAGATCCATTGTATAGACATACACCGTGTAACCCAGGTCGATCAGGTCCTTTATTGAATTTGCTTGTCGAACAGGTACATCTTGCGTCAAAAGGGCAGCTAAATTACTCGCGAAAATTCCCTGCATGGTAACCACATAAAAAAGAAGACACGATAGATACATTTTTGGTCCTAAATTCGAGATTAATGCCGTAATTCCACAGTTGCTCGTTAGGCGAACAAGATTCAAAATTCCTTCTACTAACGATTGACGCAGAAAAAATTTGAAGAAAATCAAGGTGATGATATAAACAATGAACATTCCTATCCACGAAAATGTATCTAGCACATCAATAATTTTCTTGCATTGTGACTTGTTGCCACGAAACTGGGTTATAATAAATCTACAACATGCTCTAGTTGGGTAGGAATATGGCCTATACAGTTTTTGCATTCCCTTCAAAACAACTTGCTGCGTTTCAATTACTATCCTCTGATCCAGTTGAGAATATTGAAGATTACCCCTTCCAGCCACATCGATTTCCACACTTATATTCCAACGCTCACAAAATATTTTGACAAAGTAGACAGCCTTCATACTATCAATCAGTAACCACCGGCTTGTCGATAGAGGTACAATTCCATATTTTGTTTCGTCTTTGACATATACGGGTGTATCAATCATAAACTCTTTTAGTATGATCCTCATGCCACCCCAATCACCAGTCTTGTCGAAGTCTAAATTTTTACACATTTGTACATGTTCCCGATATCTTTGTCCCAATAAAAGTATATCAGGCCTGCGTTCCAGATACTGACTTGACTCTATGAACTGCCAGGGTTCGGGGATCCGATTTGTAAATGTATTAGAGTTGAACATAAGTACGGCCATCGCACGGGGGCGACACATAATTTTTAAATTAAGCACCACCGTTGGATTAGCTGTCGCTATAAAGTCAATTATATCGAATGGTCTGTCGCACATTGCGTACTTATTTTTGGGAGACCAGCTGACTACGAGAAAGGAAGCCATGGTGTTGAAATATGGCGTATTCTCGTAGATGTCCATTAATTTTACCCACCGCGACTCGTGTGAAGCTGCAACTACGACGATATACACTTTGTGCTTTCTATTAAGATTCGTTTCGTTCAAATGTCGAATAACATTTTCAGCCCTGACCTTGTCATTTATCAAAACAAGAGAAAATGATTGGTAAGAGGACAGTTTTTTAATGAAATTCCCAGGAAAGTCTCCCATTAGAACCACTGTTTTATCGTGATTTGCATAGCAATTTGTTAGAATCGTCATCTGCAACACGTTACAACATTCAAAGTTTTGATTCCATTTGTACTTACACGATTTTTCGAAAGGGATTAACTTACAGCTGCTTCTTGAAGCTCGGCGGATCCATCCGGTTTGTTTATCTCAATCTTGATTTTGGCCAGACATAGTCTTCCAAACAGAACGACGAGCACAACGAAGCACTTCAAGAACTGCATGGTTTACTTTTTGTATAACTTCAAAGTAGTCAAAGTTAATTCTCGCGTACTATGATACAACAAGTGCAAGCGCCAGTGACGGAATAGCAGGGGAATGGGTATTAGAACTCCCTTGTAGAATTATAATATTTTAATGCGTGTCTATCTCGAGTTAATGTGATGGCACTTCCCAATGCAGGAACTTCCATGTGCACGTTATATAAATAATTTATATAATGAAACTAGAACTTCGGTATATTGGAGTCGCACGCAAGAAAAATTGGACACGAAGCAGTTGCTACCAGCGTTTTGCAATTTGTGACTTTCTCATCGGAATTGTTGATAACGTGAAGTTAGTATTTTGTTGAAATGTATGTTTGTTGGAGGGGGAAAGGGAATTTGAAAAATGTTGATATCCGATGGGGCCAATATGAGTTTTCGAAGGCGTCGACTTTTGTCCGCATGATTGCAACTCAAATTTTGTTGATCACTTACTATCTACGTTTACCGCTAAAATGTTTGAACATCATGTTACAAACCATAGGTGGCGAATCGAACTTTTGGCGCCGATCATGCCTCTTGCGGTTGGAGTTTGACCTATAGACGTTACCTCTAGAAATGTATACTGCAAACGTTTGACAGATCGCGATGTTTTGTCGTAATTTTTTTTTGTTTTATTAATGTTATTGACGAATGTAGTGTGCACATTTTTAGTCCACCATTTAATTTTTTTTTTGGAATACGAAAAATGATTTTTATTACAATAAAACATAGTGTTTGTGATAAAAACTGTATATGCATACAAAAACTGGATACCTCAAAAACCTCAAAAACTTTTTTATGTTGCGTTCTGCGAGGTGGAGAAGAAACTGGTGAACAGAAAGTCATTTTCTGTGGATTATTTTAGTAAAACGTTATTCGTGAATATCATTGAAGTATTTTGAATAGTTAAAAAAAGTTTTTAAAATGTTGTTTGGAGTTTTTTTTTCCATTTTTTTTTCACGTTTCAGGTAAATTGTTAGAAAATGTTGATAAAAAAATCTGAATTTCAATAGGAACCTCAGTTTTTATATGTAGAACATACGTACCAAGTTTCAAAGTCTTTACTTATGTCTGCGGAAAGATATTCTTTGTATGCCAGAAAATGTAATACGTACAAACAGACAGATGAGGAAAATCACGGTTTTAACATCTTTCAACAGTAACAACGACTATTCTGGTCATGAAAGATGATAGATTGAGCCACAATGATGAGGATACAAGTGAGAATAGTATTTTGCGATACTAGTGCGAGAAGGCGGACTTTACGGCGAAGGTTGGGAAGTGGCCGCACGAGCTGGATCGAGAACTACAAGGACACGAGGCGATGCCGAGCGTTGCTTGTAGCGCGAGAGAAGGCGAGTGCGGCTACTTCGCAACCGCCGTCGGAAGTCCGCTTTGTCGTACAAGTATTGCATGATGCTTTTTGTAACAAGTGCAGGAGGAGTGCTACTGCCGTGCCTGTCGATTGTGGCGCCACCACAGCATGCGAGAAGTACCAAAACGGGTGTGAGAAGTACTGACTTCTCGCACGCTTCCGTCCCGGAAGAGTGTGAGAAGTAAAATCAGGCTGATGTGCGCATGCGCCGCGACATTACAGTACGGCTTGCTATAATGCGCCACTTACGCCACTCTCGGCAGGCACGAGAAGTAGCACTTCTCATGCACGCGTTACAAAAAAGGTTTTTTTTAGTTTTAAAATGTTGAAATGAGTTATTCAGTCCCTAAATTTGACACTATTTTTTGTGCGATTACAATACTTTCTCATAAGTTCTTATTCGTACCGTTATTTTTTCTTATTCGCCTTCCGCATTCTTCTGCTATGAGCAGCTTTCTGACTGTATCATGAGTTGAAGGAAAGAAAATCGCTCCCACACAGAAAAAAAGGCTTGGTTGACCCAGCTAAGCATTTATTAGTTGGGCATAAATTGATTGCCACAACTGTCTGCTCCTTTGGTTCAACAATCTGCCATTAGTTAATTCTGCCATTCATAATTAGTTGACGTGAATAGTCCTCACAACAAATTCGAATGGTTGATCTGACTACTAAAATAATATCAAAGAATTTTTTTTGTTTTTCATTCGTGGGAATATTGATCGTGCGGTGGGAAAACTAATGACGTGGTCAATATAAATGTGCCGATCGATGAAGTAATGTAAATAATTTACGATCAGTTCACTAACAGAATATCGAGGGTCTTTTAGTCTCGTGGGAAATAATCAGCTAACGACAAGCGTGAGAGTAATCGATCGAGGCACCCACATAGAAAACAAAGTACATTCAAAAAACAATTGGAAATATACGAAGTTCGGCGCTTCTATATAATTAATATATTAATACTGCAATTCGTTATATATTTGGTGACACATATTTTCAGACGTACATTCAAAAATGTATCGACAAATATACAATTTTCCATGCAAATATTGTAAAATATTTACTTTTTCTCTCGTATACCAAATATTTATTGTCGCGCTTACAATCGCAGTATATTTTTCCCACTTTTTTCAATTAATCGACACATGTCTTATTCCCCTCCATCCCGCACACATTACAACATAAAACAGTTCATTCGACTTCCGTAACACGTCACGCTATACAAATATTTCATATAAATTTCGCCGCGGCAAACAATTGATTCAATTGATAATCCACGGGAAATTACCGATCACGGAGACTGTGTTCGTCGTTCCGGGGAGAAAGAGGACGAGATTTGACGGATATTCGCCGCGAGAGTTGCCAGGATTTTCGGACACGCGCAGTGGTCCTCCTATTTATCCGCATGTGGGAGCGATCTCACAATCGATGCCTGGCACCCTCGTCTCAGATTTGTTGTTTCTCCGCGGAATTTAAATTAAACTGTTACAATATATTGAATATATTGTAGATAAATATTGCGACATATTTTTTTCCATGTGGGCAGAACGGTTGAAGAAATTACGTGGGTGAGAATTATATGAATCCACTAAATTTACACTTGCCTCATTCTGTTGCATCTTGTTGCTTCAGTTGTCCTGAAGCCGAACAAACGTCAGTAACGAATTCCTTTTTTTTCTACATAAAGAGAAATAATAAGGAAATATTGTGAAAATTTGCAGTTATCATTTATTTTTTTTTTTTACGCAGTTGTGCAGACCATGCGAGAAGAAACGTAAACAGAAGATTTACGCAGCTTTTAGTGCAATTTTGACTTCGGATGGACTCTTAACGTTTTCATGTCCATTGTCTGAAAATAAGAAAAAACGAAAACCAATTTTATGTTTCTTTAACTGCTTCGACGTTTTTTAGATTCTCCAAATGAATCTTGAAATTTCTCTCACCTAACTGTTTGCAAAGGACTTTTGTCAACAGGATTGTCAACAGGAGGTCGTACTCAGAGCTGCGGATAAATAAAAAATTGTTATCTTTTGAAAATGTCGAACCCAAATAATTAAACATTCATGAGATAAATGGATATAAATAAAATAACAGATCCGTTATTTGATTCATTCATATTTCATTATAATTAGAATCAAATGAATGAATAAAATAAAATATTCGTAATATTATTTCGAAAAGGTGCTTAATTCAAAAAAGTTATTAAGATTTTGTTTATTCTTCATATTTTTTTTTATTACGTTTTATCAATGAAGGTTAATAGAAGAACTAATGTTACGTCGCGAATCGTGAGTTTACATGAGGAGCCGGCCTCATCTCGTCAATGAACTTAATGAATTAACGCGTTATCGAAGCGGCTACGATTCGCGGGTGCCTCATTATGAGCCAAACCTCGCGGAAAATTGCCCGGCAAGAGGCTAGAGAACATTCGCGAAAACTAAGGGTTTTTCCAAGACTCGAGGATTATTACGAGAAACTCGACGAGGGGTGGACAATGGATATATTTGTACCCCAGAGTGTACCACAGGGCTTTCACGGGTGACTCTAGAATCACGAATATTTACGGCAATCTTGAGGGAGATCCCGCACAAAGGAATAGCAATAAAAATAATAATGATGATTGCCAGAAGGGCCACAATGAGTTGAGATGCGTACATCTCTTAAAACTTTTTGTCGCGTCACTATAGGCCAAGGTTTTGAACTGGAATTTCAGCATACTTTTTCATGGTTTTTTTAAATAATACTACAGTCGAAGCTCCGTATTCTTAACTCGACGGGACCGGACCCGTGTTCCCTTTTCTGTATTTCCCCTATCGTCCCTACTCCCGGTCAGTTGCTGCGAATAGGGGTAACGAGGAGTATACGCGTCCGTAGGTACGAAGCCACCTTGTATCTGTTGCGCGTGCGCAGTTTACATTTTACCAAATAGGCTCCCCTTGGAGTGGGGCAAATGGAGTCAGGGGAGATACAGTTAAGGGAACTCGTTGTCATGGTAACGAGTTAAAATAAAGGATCGGTTAAGTCAAGGGGAGTTAAGAATACGGAGCTTGGACTGTACTTGACTTTTTTTATTTAAACATTTTTTTGAACAAACGACATTCATAGTACTTGGCGGAGTTTTTTTACTTTTTTTCGCAAGAAAAATGTTTTAATACAACATAACAAAAGTCCACGAATCGATCCTCCGTGATATATCACGCAGTATACTAAACTCTAGAATTACTAGAGACTTTAAAAAAAAAAACATGAACCTTTTCAAATCACCGCTGCTTATCATACAAGTAATAGAATCTATAAAAAAAAAAAAAATGTCCCGTCGTCCACTTGTCGCCAATCAACGATTGTCGTGACCCGAAAGGGTTGTCACAAAGAAATAATTGTCTAATGAGCCGTACGACGATAGGCTCATTGTTCAATGAACCGGAATTGTTATGCAAAGTGGAAAAAGTTATTATCGATGCAACGTTAATTTTTTTCCCCCAGTTCCTTCGATAAGACGGCATACCTAATTGACCCTAAAGCTCAAACGACGCGTGATCTCAATAGATTTTTGGGACATAATTACATATTTTTTTCTCCGCAATTTCTTGTTATTGCAATAAAATAATTTCAATGAGCGTTATTTTAAATTTAATATAACTAATATTAAAAAATATATATATAAATAAAGTCTCGTTGATATTGTTGTCGAGTCAAAAACAATTTTTTTTTTTTTTACCATTCGCAAAATTTCGGTTACGCATTTATAGAAATAAAATGAGGTCTCGATGTTTTTAATGTCGTTAAATGCAACCTTTTTGCGTTGGAGACACGATTTCTATAATCTGGCGAAACCCTCGATTGGCGATAAGTTTTTATACGACGATCAGATATTATCCCGATGCAATCCAGAGGAATATTACACTTCGGTCATACAGCCGGAGGGTGAAGCGAGCTTTTTCCTTTTTATCTTTTATCGTAATTTGCCGTGAGAAAAGCAGATTCCACGGGGATTGAACCCGGCCAATGGATATCCACGAGCGAGAGCTTCGGCCATATTTGTCGCGTCGGCGCAACGACGCCAACATTGCAATCCCGTCGACGTCGAGAAAGCCTCGAGCCATACAGGGGTTGCTTGCAACGTTTTCATCGTGAACCTCGGTCAGTTCGTTCGCGACGTAGTACATCGGGTTTAGCGGCTAAAGTACGTAGAAATCTGTGAACGCCTCACGAGGGTCAACTTCCACCCGGTAAGTTATCATATCGTTCAGGGGGAAGGCGGAGGGCTCTGTGGGCACGAAAAATCGAAAAATTTGCTTGATTTAGTGAAAGAGCCAAGGCTAGCGAGGCAATAATGAGCCGTGCCGGCTGTATATTGCATCACTGGATACCTCACCGCGGAATATTGATTTCCGGGCCTCTTGAGGCCGGTTAATTTTTTTTATCGCACAGATCCGGGCTTACAGTGAACTTGTGCAAAAATCCTTTATCGATCAATCGCCTCTTCGATAATGCACCGCCAAAATAATATTTTCTACACGGTATATTTTGAAAGAAATCATACAAATAAAAATAACCGGCGTAATTGCATATGCAGCGATCGTTGTGACGTTTCTCCGCGAACATCATCGAACGCTTGGTATGCTTTTTCGATGCGAAAGACAAAAATATAAATTTAATAATAATAAACAAATTAAATTATATATTTATTAGGCAAACTACGATATGATACTTTCGTATCACATCAATCACTATCGCGTATATACGCGCGCGAGCAATTAAACATCTTTCCAAATTGAATGCAACCGCAAATTTTTTATTTACCAACCATTTTGAATTAATTTAAGAATTCGTGTACTCCGTACCGTAAAATGAAAAAAAAACATAAGAACAAATTGCGTTAAAATCACAAATAATTAACTAAAAATTGTGGCGCGCATTTTTTAAATTAAAGATACAATTTATGCGTAAAAACCTCCAATACCGATTTATTAATTTTGATTAAAGTTTTTTTTTTTTATAATTGCCAATGTAGGAAAAATAAACAGTTTATTTTCCAGTAAAAAGTGGAAAAAAAAATAAACGAACTACCTACGAATGTTTGTCTCCACATAAACACGAAGAGACTACATCGAGTCCGATGTGCTTACCAATGATTCCCGAAGTCTAGCAAGTGCTCGAGAAAAAAAAAATCTGATTATTAGAAAGAAATCATATTCGCGATGCACCCCGCGCGTGAGTGTCATGGCAATATCGATTTTGTAGAGGCGAGCGGTCGCATAGGCCAATCACAAACAAATCATGACAATAAAATACACAAAGAACCGATAATCGATACGGGTTGTTCCCTGAACACCTGTATTCTTTACGAGTATAAATATCGCAACGCATAAAAAAAAATAAACTTTGAAACATCTCACATTTTTTATTATTTATGTACCTAACAATAGGATACTCCGTCGTCGTATTGGTATGTACAGCGGGAAACGATTTTTCGTATTCCGAGAGACCTACGAAGGGTTAAATGATACTAAACAACGGAACTGATTATGTTATTTATTTCAAATGATTAAAAGTTCAAAGGGGTTCAATATTTTATATTTATGCCATATTAAATAAAATCAATTATTGTTATGATTTTTTAATTTAATCAAACGTTCAATTTTATTTGCAAATCTTCTTTCCTTCTATCCTTAAAAAAAAAGCGATTATCGAGAACTTTGTCACTCGCAGGGCAGCAGCTAAGCTGAGCGATGGGGAAGGAAAAGATTCACATAAACATCGTGGTGATAGGCCACGTAGATTCCGGAAAATCCACGACGACGGGTCACTTGATATACAAATGTGGCGGTATCGACAAGCGTACGATCGAAAAGTTCGAAAAAGAGGCTCAAGAGATGGGAAAGGGTTCCTTCAAGTACGCCTGGGTATTGGACAAATTAAAAGCGGAACGCGAGCGCGGCATAACGATCGACATTGCAATGTGGAAATTCGAAACGGCAAAATATTACATAACGATTATCGATGCCCCGGGACATCGTGATTTTATCAAGAACATGATAACGGGAACGAGTCAAGCCGATTGCGCGGTACTGATCGTCGCCGCTGGAATCGGTGAATTCGAAGCCGGTATATCGAAGAATGGACAGACCCGCGAACACGCACTGCTCGCTTTTACTCTCGGAGTCAAGCAGCTCATCGTCGGTGTCAACAAGATGGATATGACCGAACCTCCATATTCAGAGACTCGTTTCGAAGAGATAAAAAAAGAAGTCTCCTCGTACATAAAAAAGATCGGTTACAATCCGGCATCGGTGGCGTTTGTGCCGATATCGGGATGGCACGGTGACAATATGCTGGAACCATCGCCGAAGGCGGCTTGGTACAAGGGTTGGAAAGTCGAACGTAAGGACGGTAACGCGGAGGGTAAGACTCTGATTGAGGCATTGGACGCTATTCTACCGCCGTCGCGTCCCACCGACAAAGCTTTGCGACTTCCTCTTCAGGACGTCTACAAGATCGGTGGAATCGGCACTGTGCCCGTTGGTCGAGTGGAAACCGGTGTTCTTAAACCGGGTAGGTTCGCTCGAGCTTCTCATTGCTGAACGATCTATTCGATCGGTAAAGAAGACCGTGGCTAATTGAAACACACCTAAAAAAAAAATAATTAAATATTTCGCACAGCGAATATGACTATTTACGGAATTATTTGAAATTGACTCTAATGGGTTAAATCGAATCTACACTCGCCGGGTGGAATATTCGATCTTTTTCACTGTGTTTCAAGTAACCCCGGTCTTCTTTCATTGTGTAAAATCCATAGTTTTAGTATAACAAATATTCAAAATACATAATAATAATAATAATAATAATAATATATTATTATTATTATTAAAATATGAGGTTTTATTATTTTTTAAATATTGAAACTAATATTTTATTATAATTATATATGTTTCTGAAAAAAAAAAAAAAAAAAATGTAAACATTGCAGGTATGCTGGTGACCTTTGCCCCGGCAGCATTAACTACGGAGGTGAAATCGGTCGAAATGCATCACGAGGCATTGACCGAAGCGATGCCAGGCGACAACGTTGGCTTCAACGTGAAAAACATATCGGTGAAGGAATTGCGACGCGGTTACGTCGCCGGTGACTCGAAGAATCAGCCACCGCGTGGAGCATCGGACTTTACCGCTCAGGTCATCGTTCTCAATCATCCCGGTCAGATAAGCAACGGTTACACCCCCGTTCTCGATTGTCACACCGCTCACATAGCGTGCAAATTCGCTGAAATAAAAGAAAAATGCGATCGTCGAACCGGTAAGACGACAGAGGAAAATCCTAAGAGCATAAAAAGCGGCGATGCTGCTATTGTCGTGCTGCAACCGACGAAACCAATGTGCGTCGAGGCTTTTCAAGAGTTCCCGCCCTTGGGACGTTTCGCTGTTCGCGATATGCGTCAGACAGTCGCCGTGGGTGTTATCAAGGTAACGAACGTGAAATTTTCACGACACGACTCGTCAACTAACACTTCCTCGTCCCCCTTTACCCCGTTTCGCTTGGCACGCGATTTGAAAACAAATTTTGATAACGTAACGAGCGCGGAATGCAACATTTTGTTTATTCACGGAAACGGTTAACTTCCGCTGTGAATAAGCATTATAATTATAACAATAATATTGTAATTATGTTACGATGATACATTATTCAATGATTCGATCGAAAGAATTTTTCTATTCGGCTCGTAATATGTGGCAAATCTGTGAACCGGCATATCGGGATATTTTTCTCGATAGGGGAGACCGGGGGTAATCGAAACACGCAACAAGTCGAAATATACGCCGTAAAAACATCTAAATTCTTAAAGCTCCATATTCGCTGTATAATTAAAGCTTTCAGTTTCTTTCACTGCGCACGTTTCGATAAGTACCGTTCTCCGCCGTTTCATAAGTTAAAAACAAATTTGGCAACGTAACGAACGCGGAATGCAAAGTTTTTTGTTTACCTACGAAAACAGTGGACTTCCGGTGTAAATAAGCATTATAATTGTAACACTGCATAATTCGCTGATTTCATTCGCCGAATTTACTATTCGACTCGTAATATCTATAGCGCATCCGTGACGCGGTATACAGGTGAACGCAAATTGGGATATTTGGCTCTACCGGGGAGAACGGGGCTAATTGCAACATATTCTGTAAAAACGGCGGTTTCCCAAAATAGATATGGCGCTGTAAGGAATTACTTATCGTAGCTCTCTAATTTGTTGGAGGTCAACACTCGCAGCGTGGAAATTACGATCTATTTTCACAACCTGTGTTTCAACTACCCCCGGTGTCCCCTGTATTTCTAATATACAGTCCAAGCTCCGTATTCTTAACTCCCCTTAACTTAACCGACCCTTTATTTTAATCCGTTACCATGACAACGAGTTCCCTTAACTGTATTTCCCCTAAGTCCGTTTGCCCCACTCCAAGCGGAGCCTATTTCGTAAAATGTAAACTGCGCACGCGCAGCAGATACAAGGCGACTTCGTACCTACGAACGCGTATACCCCTCGTTACCCCTATTCGCAGCAACTAAATTAAATAACTGTAATGAGCAATTCAATTATTTACTCGTTGTTTTGGTAAAACGAGATTTTTCTTTACTATTTTATTTCAGAGTGTCAACTTCAAGGATACTCAGGGTAAAGTAACCAAAGCCGCGGAAAAGGCGCAGAAGAAAAAGTAACCATCAAGCTTCCTCGGTAGCTCGGGGCTTCAAGACCCTCGTTTCTCGTGGCTATTATCCCGCGATGTACACAAGCCAACAAGAACGAGAACGACGACGGCAGCCTCATCCATTAACTCTCATAACTACTCCAATACGAAGAGCGAAAAAATATTGTGTCTCCTATTGCCACCGTTGCATTATCCCGTAGTACTGAATCCTCGTATTTATCCGAATCTTCACCTACAGTTTACGCACGCGCCACGCACTCCTCACATATGTTAGGATATAGACATTCGCGATTTGCGCGATTAAAAAATTTTTTTCTCATAAAGAATCGCAGTCCGTACAACTAACGTGTCCGTCTAACGATGAATTTCAATATTCTCGAAAAAAACTATTTCGCGTTTTTAGATTTTTCTTTTTTTTTTTTACAAGATATGGAAAATACCAATGGAAAATTGAAAATCTTAGAAGACATCGCGATTTTTTAGCCGGCGATATTAAAAGCCGTGTTTATCAATATTAATATTCATATTAAAGACGTATTGTGGTCACGGAAAGGGGTTGAGCTGATTTTCTATTCGACATTTCAGAATTATAGTGCAAATTAATCCATCGATACTACTCTATGATTCCGTATTTTAGCATTGATTCTCTATCTGTTGGTCGTATAATTTGCGACACGCCGATTTTATTATTCCTTCATTAACACTATAAGAAGAATTTGTAAAAAAAATACACGCAAATTTTATGACGACCGACTTATTTGCCATCGTGTATAATCTACGAGTCTGTGAATCGATACGATGCTATCCTTGGCGCGGAAAAAGAAAACACGGTGAATGAATACTGCCAATGACTTTTATTACGATTACATTATAATTAACGCTTTCAGCGAAATGGACGCAATCCTGTCGTTTCTTTTGACAACCGTGAAGCAGTTAGAAGGTTTTTCAAGCAATTCAGAGCAAAAATACGTGTTAAATATTAACCTTTATTCGATTTTTTTAATACTGTACCGACGATGTAAAAAAATCACTGAGTCCAAACATATGAAATTGTAGCGAAAGCTTCAATTTTTTAATATCATTCTTTTAGATTTTCGAAAAAAAAAAAATCTTTTTTCTATAACTTTTGCATTTTCTGACCCATGCATTTTTTTTACACTATTAGAAAAATCGTTATCGATCGATAAATCATGAATTTAATTTAATCGTAAAAACTAAAAAAAAAAAATAAAACATTTTTTTTTTCATCCGAAAATCGCTGAATTATCAATTAGAATTGAAAAAAAAAAAAAAATCAAGTCTTTAATTTTCCTCGAAAAAATGCTCAACTCTGGTAAAAGAAAAAATGAACAATAATATTCCGACATAAAGTCTAAAATCGTAGATCGGCAACAAGGGAAACCAATAATCATTTCGAAGATTAAAAAATTCTTCTCGACATCGAATCTTCGATTAGATGAATGAAAGCTGAATCTTTCGTATATTTAATTTATTCCTCGCTGTAATTCTCCATTGTTCCGATTTCAACTGATTTATATAACTCGTAAGACTTGCATCGCGTTGTAGGCACCGCGAGGATAATTTTTATCATTTCGGCGATTTATCCCAATAATTTATACGAGACACACAAACGTCTCGATGAAACTGATGGAACGCTTCGTTGCAAGTAATTCTTCTGTGATTATTTCTACCAAAAATGTCCATAAACACAGAAGTGAATTTTATTAAATTTTTTGTTTTTTTTCGTATCTTCGAAATATCGCATCGGAAATAAACGTATTTCGGTAATAAATCGAACGAAGACTTGATGTTTTTCGTGTGACTCCCACGACGACCTCTAGAGAGACGTTTTGTGATTGTCTACACATTTAGCCTCATTAAGTTCCTGTAATAAAGAAATGACGAAATAATCGGTGTTAACCACACGAATGAGTATTTTATTCGGGTTCCCTGAAGGACGACCACGAGCCCTCGAATACGGCAAACCGAAGTCCAGTGACTAAATCTTTTTTTCTCGGACCTTCGGATGGACGAAAAAAATGGCACCTCCAATCGGGGAATCGTCAACAATAGAACTCAAACGATTACAGTAAATATAATTTATTTATTTTAAATTCATTTTTTTTTTTTTTTTTTTTTTTTTTTTTTTTTTTTTCATTTCATAAATTCTTTCGTTAACATCACAACTAGGCGTGGTATGTACAAATATATCGAATGCAACGAAACTTAAAAGAATTTTAATGTAATGCAGGTCTCAGTCAGTCTTCAGTCGCCGGGGGTCCCGACGAACTCGGGTTTGCCGCGGGCAGACCTTGATCCTCACTCGATCGAACTTTATGTTTTATTTTTTCTTTTTTTCTTCATTTTTTTTTTTAACGGAAGTTCATCGGTTCATTGTCTATCGTTCGAGACCCAAAATCTCGTTTACGCGCGCACTTTCTTTCGTCGTTATAAAACACGTGAATGGAAATTATAGGAGCGCCCTATCCGTGTTGACTTTCACTCGGCGTCGAGTCTTGACAATGGTTCATTTACAGAAGAAAAAAATAATAGTCACTTTAAAAAAAAAAAAAAAAAAAAAAAAAAAGTTATATGGCTTTTTCTTTGTGCCGACTAACTATTTTTTATCTGTAAAGCAACGTTGGCGTACAATACGAGTATCGGGCGTTGACCGTTAAGATTCGGTTAAATACTCGATAATAATTATCATCGAAAGTATCATTTTGTATTTCTCTTTCGTTACTCAAGTACTCGCGTTGTCGTTCACGACGATGGATCACAAAAAAAAAAAAAAAAAATCCAAAAACAAAAAGAAATTTTTACGTCGATCGCGACTATCTTACAATCGATTATCACGTAACATCGTAAGAAATAGAGGTAATCGAGGTGAGTCGATGTACGTAACATTCAACGCGAGGCAACGATGACCACTCGCTTTTACGGGAGACAAAGGTGACGAACGATTCTAACGTCGTTTTTAACACAAGTCTTCTATCGGGTCGTCGATTTGTTTTAGTTTTCAACCTTTTCTACCCTCCCAACCGCGAAGTTTAACGAGCGATTCACGAGTCCGAACATTGTTGAGTTAATACTGATTGGTAAATGTTCGCTCGATCAGTTTTAAATCGACTCACCAATCACGTCGCGCCTGCGCGTTACAAATTTCTTCTCACTACCTTTACCGTCGTTTATCGGCGACCAAAGTTACAATTCGGTGACTCGTATAATCCAATTTTTCCATTACATGAAAAGATAAAAAGAATTTGTAAAAATTTAAGTTTCTCCGATTACCATTCGATCGTCGAAGTTTCACATACGCATCGATGCTGCAATTTATAATTCGTTGTTCCGTACGACGTTTGGCGATTTCCGACGAAAAAACGATTTTTTTCTCAAAACCGTTCTAATTGTAAGGCAAATATATATTTTTTTTGTGAAGAAATTTCGAAAAAAAAAATATTATTATTATTGAAAAATAATATTAAAAAAAATGGAAATTCTTCCAAAATTTTTTTACTTTTTTGAAAATCGCACCTTCGATAAGATTTCTTTTAAACGTTAACAAAATTGAAACACTTTTTCGTCGGAAATCACCGAAACGTTTCCTCAAGAAATTGAATTTGGATATGTAATCCAAAAATGCACACTTCGCATCTTAGAATTCCATAGAAATCGATAATCATCGTAAGAGCCTTTTGACGAAACAAAAAAAAATGGATTATCTCAATTTCTCTGCTTTTCAAGGCAGTGGACAAAGCAAAACGTAATATCCATGTCAATATCTTCGTATCGATAGTGAAACGAAAAGACTCTCGAAGACGCGCGGCTCGTCTTCGAACCTTTTAAATGCCGAAGCGACAGCCTTCGCGGTTAATTATTCGCAAAAACCATATCTCTCAGTTCCGCACGCCGTTGCGTTCACATAATACAGCGGAGAGCTTAAACGAAATGACATTAACAATATTCGTACCGATCGTCATCGTCACAGTGACCAATATATACGGACGGCTCGTTAATTCCGTAACGCAATTAAGTTCGACGAAAATCACAGCGGACCAACGATGTTTTGTTTCTTTTCGTTTCGACTTTTCATAAACTCGCGAAAAAATTTAAATGTTTATGATTTTATTTCATTTTTTTTCTTCTGTTTTTTCATCCGTTCTGTTGTTTTGCTGTTTTTTCTTTTTTTTTTTTTTTTTTTTTTTCATTTTTTCGGATACCGAAAGCACACAATCGACGATCGTTGATTATAGATGCTCATGATGAATGGGACTGTGATGCGACCACGCGGGCGGTGATGAGTGATTAAAGTTGACCGATATCGTTACTGGATGAAGCACCGTATCCGGTCCCGTGTCCGGTACGAATGTGAGATGTGGCCTCAGCATGCTGGACTCGACGGTCAACGGAACATAGAAAGCGCCGGCGTCGTGAAGCGCGAATATCGGTACACCGTGAGGCTTTTCCGAACTCGGCGGTGGACTCGACTTTATCCTTTCAGCTGAGAATCTTTGCTTTATCGAACTCTTGAATTTGTAATTTGTGGGCCTCGCGACGGTGGGTGGACTCTGCGAGTGGGTACTGTGATTGCTGTCGTCGCTTATTATCGTCGGCGGCGGAATGATCGGTCTGATTGGACGCTCGGGATCGCCGAAGGAACTCACACCGGAACTCGATCCGTGATCCGAGTGACTGTTCGGCGGACACAGATTCGGAATGGTACTGTGAGCGAAACCGGAACTCGACGTGCCGTTCAACGTCGGCATTTCCGGATTGGGAAATCCCAGTCTGTCGCCTGGAAAAATAAATAAAATAACATTACAATTGAGTTTATAAAAAAAAAAACGAAAAAAACAAAACGTAAAAAAAAAAAAGAAAATAATTATTACTAAAATATGATATTTTATTATTATAATATTATTGATTATTTTCAAGAAATCAATGAAATCGATTGAGCGACAAAAAAAATCAATGCATTTTAATAATGAAGAAAATTAAAAAAAAGAAAGGCACCCGATGCCGGGAATAAAGGAATTATTATCTAACGAGAGATCCTCATAAATAGAAACGAATATAATGCGCCGGTGAATCGCGATAATTATATAACTTCTATTGTACGCGATTAATCGAACTTGCATTGCATATTTATAAGATAAATGTCGGGTTACGGAATAAGAGGGAAGCGGCAGTTAAGTAACACGGAATAATTCTATTTCGGAGCAGCGGGAACCGAAATTAAATCGTTCATCTGAACCATTCATCTCCACGTGGTGTTCCAAAGCGACACTCATTCGAAACAAATTTTTGTTTAAATTAACCAAAAAAATATGTTTTTTTTTTCCAATGAAATTCGATTTTGTAAAACGAGTAGAGGAATTATATAAATTTAATTTCTTTTTTTTATCGACGAAAAAAAAATTACAAAAAATGCGCACATGTATGATAAATAAAATTCAGCAAAATTAAAAAAAAAAAATGCGCGATAATTTTGGAAAAAATAAAATAATCCCATTGAAAGTTTTTCAGTTTAAGAAACATTTCTCAGGATTTTCACTCCCCATCCACTTTAACGTGAAATACGACGTTTTTGCAAACGATATTACGAGTCATTCGAATGGCACTTACTTGTCGCTAAGATTTTTTCACAGTGCTGCTGTAGATGACTGATCAATTGGACGCACAGGGTATCGCGGGCGAAGAAGCCCTCGACGTCAACAAGGAAATGCATAGTCTCGCTGAGACACTCCTGAAATCCGAGTCTGTAATGTTCGGCCGCCGTTGACGATGTTGCAGAGTGTGAAATGCTGTCGACACTATCCTCGGGATGCGAATGTATCGGTGTCGCGGACGACGCGAGTTTGGAATCTGTAAAAAAAATAAATAAACGGTACCATCAAAATTTTGCACTTTTTAAAAATTGATAAAAATAATAGTTAATTGTTATTATTACAAAATAAACATATATTATCGTTATTTTTTTTTTGTAATAATAATAATATGGAATAATAATAACAATAATAATAATTGTAATTATTAATAATAACAATAACAATAACAAATAAATAACAACAATAACAATAATAATAATTGTTATTATTATTATTATTATAGTTATTATTTTTATTACAACAAAAATAACAATAATTATTTTTATTTATTTAATGTAATGTGCCGCAATCGTTTTTATTTTCCATTACATTGTCCACTAATAATTTTTTGCGAAAAGTTGAGTAAAAAATGAATAAATTAATAACAAATAATAATAAGTATTATTGTTGTTATTAGTTATTTTTATAGACGGAAAAACAATATGAAGTATCATTGTTATTATTTTATTTTAATTTCTTGTAATAAATTATAATAAAAAAATTTTATTTGCCGTTGGCACTCACCTGGACGAAGTCCCTGGAGGTGTTTCATGTGACGAATAGCCATTTCGATGATTTCAGTTTTCTCGACCCTTCCCCGTCCCTTCTTCAAGTAATCTGCCGGTATAAGTCGGCTGAGATCGGCGAGACAGTTGTTCATACGATCTCTTCTTCGCTTCTCAATGATCCTGTGCGACATGGGATCTTGCTGAAAGTAGAAGAAAAAAAACAAAACCATAAGTCCCACTCTGCGTTCGTTGCGGAAATAAAACTGCGCGATAGCCGACGTATCCGCGCGTCATCGAAAAAAATCGACGATAAGTATTACGATTCGACGAAGGAAAAACGACTATGAATGAAGGTGTCCCGCGTTGCATTCGCGTTACTCCCCACCGGCGATAGAAAAAAAAAAAAAAAAAAAAAAAAAAAAAAAAATACGCAAGCGCCGAGTAACGTCACTGCTGCGCGAATACGTCATTCATACTCGGTGAGTTAAAAAAAGATTCGAATCCTCGATGCGCAAGATAATTTCGCGGATCATATTTGAAAAAAAAAAAAAAAAAAAAAAAAAAAAACACAAAAGTAAACTCAATCGATGTATTCGCACCTCTTTGTTTAAACATCTCCTTTTTCTCGAGGGCGGCGAGTTCACCGATGCCTCGTCATTGCTACTCGGTCCGTAATACTTCATGTTCAAAATATTCTCCATGCTGTGCGTGACCATCGTGCGTTATTTGCGAGTTGCCGAAAAAAAAAAAATACACTCGAGTCTCTGTATAATTTTTTTTATTATTATTATTTATTTCTTTGTTTTCGTCACTAAATAAAAACAATTCACGAAAAATTTCGTTCACAACCGATGGTTACAGTCTTTTGTTTTTCTTTTTATTTATCTTTTCTAATTTTTATATTGACGCGACGTGCTTCACGATCACTGCCAATTCAGTCGCGACTCGATGATCAAGACATCCTACAACATGCGACAATAACTTCGATAATTATGATCGAAGATTGTGTTCTCACGTATATTACGTGTACTTTAGATATATCGTAGTCTTATAGTTGTCGTTTATTAATAGAGGAAAAGAGTTTAAATTTAATTGATAAATTATCCGCGTGTTTGTAACGCGATTGATTGAAAGCGTGGCAGAGGTTTCGGGCCTCCGGCTCAGTCGAGACAACGATTGAGACTGAAGAAGCCCGCGGAGTAGTTCCCGATGTTACGCAGTCTCGAACGATCGGACGACTGCGAGCGGTGCTCAACCTGCCGGTTGTTGTTCCGTATGTGTATATGTATGTGTGTCTCTTTCGATACTTTGGGTACCCCGCGCGCGCGTCAATCGCCCTCTCGATGCCCCAAAGCGAAACGCTACGCGAGATATCACGTGTACGCTTCGCGCAAACGGTTACGAACAACACGTGAGTCGAGTTTTACGCGTTTGGTACGCGCAACGTCGTTCGTGCATTACCCACGGGCTCTCTGTCTCTCTATTCGAAACACTGCCTACATGCACGCAATCCTCCAACGAGCGTTAAAATAAACATTCGTCCGTAACGCAAGAACGCGCGCGCGAGACACGCATTAGCCTCACGCAAAACGTGTGCGCGGCGCCGGGTAACTGGCTATGTAGGTATGTTACTCCGTACGCTGACTTTGTGACTCGATGAACGGCTATATCAGTCAAAATATACACTTATTTTTTGTTTTTTTTATTCCTAAAGAAATATTTGCTTTATGAAAAAAAAAAAAAAAAAATGAGATTATAAAAAAATGTTTTCTCAAAATACTCCAAAACATCGTAACATTATGTTTAGAAAAAATATGACGAAAAGTATCTCTACGATTTTTAATACATCGGAGATTAATTTTTCATCGTAATTGTACGTTAAATTTAATTTATCAGTTTATGCATAAAAACTTTCAGTACCCGTGGATTAAATTTCCATCAAATTTTTCAGAATTTCCAGCAAAGTATGAAAAAATATAAAAATTCCTCGAATTGCCAAAAAAAGTGTCAACGAATAAAAAAATTAATATTACGATCGATTCCCAGTACAGCGCGTGAAATAAGAAAACGCTGTGTACTGTACGCAATAAGATTCATTTTTCTTCGATTACACTATCGTTGTTTTACGCAGAGCCCATGCTAATCTGAAGCGCTCAGACGACAACAATTCTTTCGATAACGAATTGTTTTTCTGTAATGAACTTTTCGGGCGTTTCATTGCAGCGATAAACAAAGTTGACAAAAAGTCTGATTATTCAACGAGACGAAGTATAAATCGTTCTTATTTATTGAAATATTACGATCGATCGCGAGTGCCTAAAAAAATAATTAAAAAAAAAAAACAGAAAGTCATGAAATACAGAATGTCATCGCAGCTGCTATTACAATGTCGTGCATTAGTTTCACTCGCGAGAAGATCGAAAGCCGAAGAAGCGCCAACGTTCTGTATAGCGATAAAATGATTTAAAGAAGAAAATAAATATATATATGATGAAAAAAACCAAAACGGAGCAACGAGGTCGACACGATAAGGAGTTCTCGGTGTCGAGAAGTCCGGATATAACTGGTAAGACGAACGATGACTCGACGGTTTCTTATAATTAGAATTACTGAAACGCGTGACTTTCGATAAATCTTTGTCGCTTCGGAATCATCCGAAGGATATTTCTCGCCGCGTAAGTCCCGCGATGTATTTTCGCACCGAAATCAAACGGCACTCGTTTCGGCTGTTTAACGAAAATTCCGGCTGTTCGGCACGTAGTTCTTGGCGTACAGAGGGTAAAGTCGCCACGGTATGTACATCGATTCCCGTGGAAACGGTGTCACGATCGATAGGACACACCGCCGTCAGTCGCCGACGAGTTTTACAACGAGACGACGACGAGACCGATGAGTCAGTGAGGAAGTCGATCCGCGGATCCTCGCGCGGTCGGTCTCGTCGCGTCGCAACGCGGTAACTCACCTTGACCGGTGTGATACGAATCCATGAATAGTCGGGGATCGTCTTCGGTTAACCGGAGATGCGAACTTTTCTCAATCACATCAACTATGTATAATCGCCATTTTCAATAGTTTTTCTCCAAATTTTTCGAGCATAAAACCTCAAATCAGTCCGACGAGTTGAACAAATATGTTTCCAGCGATTTTTTATTATTATTATTAATGATCATTATCATAAATAACAATTAAAATAATAATAATAACGATCGTTACATTATATTCTTTTTTTTATAAATTATATATTTTATTTATATAAATGAGTTAATTTTTTTTATTACTGTTATTCATTAATTGTAATATTATTTTTATCATAATAATAGTAATAATATTACGATAGTGTAAATAAAAATTTTTATATTTATAATAATGAAGAAATAAATGATGAAATATTAAATTGATGTCATTTTTGCTACGGTTCATTTTTTTTTTTTTTTTTGGAAAATTTTTTTTTTTTTTTTTAAGGAAAGGCGAGAATTCTTTCGAAGCATT
Source organism: Buathra laborator (assembly GCA_934046635.1). NCBI lineage: Eukaryota > Metazoa > Arthropoda > Insecta > Hymenoptera > Ichneumonidae > Buathra > Buathra laborator. The sequence continues at coordinate 16,082,127 of OW203895.1, read as the reverse complement.
CTTTTGGATGAGTTAAGATAGCGGCATCAACAGATTCCGTGATGCGGCAGTGTCGTTTGTATATATAGGAAGAAATGTAGAAATAACCGGCAATGAATTTCTATAGAGGGTCTATATAACCCGGTGATATAAACAGCGAAGCAACAGGTATTCGATCGTCCCACTGGTTGGGTTATACGTACGAAAGTCTATTAAGGGAACGGTTCGCACATTTTCGAACGTCATTTGGTATACAATCCGTATCTGAGTGTAGAATATAACAGGGGATTCCTATTGTTAATTTTCACATTCAGCACCCCCCCCCCCCCCCCCTCCACCCCTTTCCTTCATTCGAAACACCAACAGGTACCAAACCCGTTGATACAACTGTTACTTAACGCCATTATTAGGATCATATAACCCGCGTGGAACTTCCCTGGAACACGTGACCTTTGTTGGCGCTCCGCTGAACTTTCCTGAAACACGTGCGCACCCCCTTTTACGTAATCTGCACGTAAAAAAACTCTTTTTTTTAAGCACTTGACGTCGAGACGCTGCCGCGTCTTTTGATAACCGAGATGTCGACAATAATACACTCAGTAGATATTCCCGATAAGTTGGTTATGCAAAACATTGTTTTAAGACGACTTTTGCATCCTTGTTGTCGTGAATTTTTTATTTTTTTTTTATTTTCATGTAAATGTGTTCAGAATTTTCCAAAACGTCGAAAAATGACTTTTAGAAAAAAATGTCTGTCCGTATGTTTGTGTGTTCATCATACGACCTCATAATTTGAAAACGGCTTGAGATACTAAGCTGAAATTTACACCACGTGTTGACGGGTCAAGTTCCATTCTTTGGTCAAATTTTCAGCAAAATCTATGCAGTCGTTCAGTTTTTACGCCATTTTGAATTTTTTCAAAAAATGGCGGTGGCGCTCCGCTACATTTTTTGAGATATCGGAAATTTCTTAATTTACATATTCTTAAATTTATAATATATATTTTTTTTGTACACTCGAGATATATATTTTTTTTTTTTCGCATTTCGTATCCAACATCGATAGGGAAACACGACAAACGCATTATCATTGTTATGGCATCGTGGGTGGCGCATAAAACGGGGCTAATAGAGTGTTCAGGGAATCGTTTCTATTCGATTCTATGGCCATAAACGTTCGCGTATAGAGAATAGTGCGCTTTAACATTGGTACGCGGAGACATTAGAATGAAATCAAAGCATTCAGATTCGCAAGTCTTCGCTGAGCAATGTCTCGCGTAACCCCGACGGCTGCAGGCGCGTGATATACCGCACCGCATACATCGCGAGGAGGGAAGGGAAACGAAAGAAAGAAGCTAAATAAAACGATGAAGTTAGCGACGAAGCTATATCGACGCGACGATTAAAGTGAAAGAAGCGATGACTTGTAAGAAAGAGAGAAGAAGAAGAAAAAAAAAAAAAAAACAAAAAATTGATGCAAGAAACGACCAAACGGGGCCGAGCTATCGTGGTTTTCCGGATATAACCAGTCGCGTTGAACTCTGTGCCCGGTATAACCAACGCATTACGAACGAGTTATCTCGAAACTATGACCGCGGTGGTCTCGGGGGCTGTGTGTTTTTCAACCGATAACCGGGACTCACCGGATCTCGCATCGGAGACTCACAATAAATCTGAAAACGAGCATAAGATTCATTGGACGGCAATATACACGACCGAATATCCTAAGTTCCAACGCTTATCTCGTCTCGTGCTCAACTCAGCGAAGTTTTGTTTGGATTTTTCTCCCGTGGGTTACTCAAGTTTACATCGATCTCTCGCGTGCCAGAGGCGGGAGAAGAGCTCGAAGGTCGCACGCGGATGAAAAACACAGAGAAATGAAACGGTCTCAACTATTATTATTTTTTCCTTGAAAAAAAAAAAAAAAAAAAAAAAAAAAAAAATGTCCGCGTTGTTTTCGCGTATTTTGCTCCGTTTACAAAACTCCCCCTGACGACGATCCAAAATGTTCATAAACCTTCAAAACGGCGTAATTCACATTTTTAGACGGGACTTACGCCGTTTTAATTCTTAACCTCTCAATGTCTATATTTAACAACAAATTTTGACGTCGGACATGTAAATATAATAGCGAAAAAAAATAGATAGTCGAAACGCGCGGACATGAGTTGAGCCAAACGTGATCCACTGATGCAAGTAGTGTATCACGTTTTTGGGCAGACAAGAGCGAGCGGTACCCGGTATCAGCGCGCCCGGGTCACGAGATTCTTTCGACTTCTTCCTATCGTCGGCCGAGTGCGGAGCTCAGAGGGGGGTCGGCGGGCCCGGGGATTCACGTAACCCCACACAACCAGAATTCCCCGTCACGAGAGTGTTACCGATAAAAAAAAATGATTCTGGTAATCGAACGCGACGTCTGGCGCAAAGGCACGTATGAGTCCCGAGAACGATCGAAGAGCGAAAAAACGTACGAAAAAAAAAAAAAACACAACAAGTAAAAACGGATCAGTGGGGTACGAGAGAAAAAAACTAAAAATAAGAAGAAAGGAAGCGAAGGCAGCCGACAATAAGAAAAATAACAATACATTCGACTCGTGCAAAATAATTACAAGAATATTTATAAATACGACTGCCGGGTATGTACGACCTTGTTAAATGCTATAACTTCCCCGCCCCCCACCCCCCCTGACGGTGGCCTACCTATTCGCATGTGTTGCGCGCCTGTCTGACGCATATGAATATCGTTTGGCATTCGTCGCCACCGTGTCGGACGGAAAAACAATTCGTCATAGTTGTTTAGCCGGAGCTTCGGTCAGATATAACACTTTTTTTTTTAATATACTTCGATCGAATCACTCTGTCCATCGATTCTAATATAACGGGGTTCGTTGAAACACGAAGCGAATCGGAATACGCGCTTTAAAAAAAAACCAGAAATTTCATCCGGTGAGAATTAATTACCGTAATAATTAATTCCACGTATGGATTTTAATTTTGAAGAATCCTATGCTCGCTGCAAGAAAACTTCGAATTTATTGCGGGTGTTGCAACTCGCCCCGGTCTCCTTTACGTAAACCTCTAAATGGGAGTCTAAGGGATTATTTTCGATAATTTGCACCCTAATTTCATAAAACATGTTACTCGTCGGGGAGAATCTTCGATGTTTTTTTTTTTTTTTTTTTTTTTTTACTGCGTGTGTTTAATTAGCCCCGGGCGCCCTATTACCATTTTATTGTACAAAAATAAATCCCTCGACTCGCGGAGTTTGTAAAAAAAAATGTTTAATTAATTAAAAAAAAAAATGTAATCATGTTAACATACATTAGTCGAGAAAAACACGACGCGTTTTCGTTGACGCGTAAGCACACCATCGTAACTAGGGACTGAAGGCACGTCGGTGGAAACGCGTGCTTCGGCGCTTATCGTCGTAATACCGCCGTAAAAACATATGAAGCGGACATTTATCGCGACGTTTTTGTCACGTAGGACTGACCATTTCGCTCAACGTTATTCGCGATCGTGCAGTATCTGTAACGTATCTGGATTGCGGTCTTCGCGAATTCAATACACAACGAACGATTCGTTTGCTCGGAAAGATTTTTAAAATACCGTCGTCGAGACTTCAACGGTGAAATCGCGAAATGATTTTGTCTCATATTGATTTTTTTTTTTTTTCTCGGCGATGTTTCCGATTCGTAGATTTTAGTCGAGAATCGACTGTCTCTCGATGTGTTTTCGTCTCCTTTGCTCGACGTTACTATTTCTGAAGCGTATCTATTTGCAGATATTGCACGCCACACAACACAGCCTCTCAAACGCGTCCAAGATTCGTGACGCTTGTCGTCGAACGCCGATTGCTAAAATTATTGTGGCGACTCATGTCTCGTCATCGAACATAATTCACGATCTTCTCTCGTTTTCGCCGTTTGACCTTTTCGGACGATCACTTTTGCGACGAAACATTCAATTGCTGTGATATATATATATATATATTTTTAAAACTTTTTTCCAATCCGTATTCGTCAATAAAATGGTATGAAAACAATGCATATTTTGCAGTTATACTATGTAAACTTTATTTGTATTCGCAATTTAGCAGACTGACGACAGATTTTAGCGCAGCAAGTAAAACAAAATATGCGAAATGTGCCAAAAAAAAAAAAAATGTTAAAATAACACAAAAAACGGTTAGTTCAATATAGGGGAGTGATGGGGCGAAATGAACCACTAAAAAAATGCCGGAAATTTCATTAATTAACAATATAACGAATTATAATAATAATAATAAATTAATAACTCGCATTTGGCACAATCTGACGAAGTAAAAATTTAAAAAAATGGGGTACAATCGATTTCTCATCGATTGCAATTAAAATCAATAACTTTTTTATGATTCGACACTATATTTCCGAACGGTTCATTTCGCCCCGGTCTTCGCGACATCTACGTACGCTATATTTAACGCACAGCATTAACAGTCGAGAATAAGTCCGCCGATTAGATTGCGAATAGGTAAACGTATGTTACATGTCGTTTCAACATCAAAGCACAGGCAGAATTTGAAAAACATGTTTCGCGGCCACACGTGTGGCTTTTCGCATCCGAGAATTAACGATAATCCGCGCGAGTGTCTTGAGTCTATGCCAGACTCTCGAAAGAAACGTGAACGGACTACAAAATTAACGATAGGCTTGGACTGCGAGGCGATTTTTTTTTTTTTTTTTTTTTTTTTCGCGAATTCAACGTTCGAAGCCATGGAAACGCGCGCGAGGACACGAAGTTCCCAGGCCATTCGATTGCGCGCGTTTGGTCAGCGTCACGAGTTTCGCGATCGCGAGAGATTCGCGAACGTGTCTGAAACTCGTGCGGGACGAGGTCACGAGAGTTGACCGCGACAGTTACACGAGAGACAAGAGGAACAAGCAGCACACAGAAGCAGCAGGAAAGAGGCAAAACCTCGAGAGCGCGTAATCGTCAGCAATTTTTATGGCTCTCGTCGATAGAAAACGGAACGGGGAAAGTGTTCGGGAGCATATTTCTCGCGCACACTCACTGTCCAAACGACGTGCGCATTGCATTAATGGACGTGAGGCATCGGCCGATTTAATCGAAGCGAAAAGTAACACGACATTGCCGATATAATATGACGTACGAGAAACGCGATTGGTTAGTGTCTCCCTACGCCGCCCGCGGCGCGTCGAGTTGTCATTTTTATCATTCAAGAAACGTATAGATATATATATATATCTACGCGAGTATGATGTGTATTCATGCGCCATTGCCTCGACACAACAAATTAATCGAATCAAACTATATCTGTCTAACCCGTTCGTGTTCGGAATTCGGGGTCACTGTCGAATCTCACGAATAGCGAGTAACAATTGCGCAATGTCGATTCTCCTTCTGGTGACTCGACGTAATAAAAATCTCTGATGTTACCCTCTCGAAACGCATAACTTGAAAATGTTTTGTCGGATCCACAGCTGCCTGAGATTGGGAGCTTTCGAGTTTCGATTTCTCTGCCGAATAACAGCAACGAGCAACGAGCATCAGTAAATAGCTGTGCGATCCCATCGAGGAGAGGGGGGCTAATCGAAACACAGACATTGGAAAAAATCGAAGATTTTTTTAACTGCGTATTGATTACCGTAGTATGCATTTCACTTTTATAGGGCGCTGTAATCGCGGCGGGAAACCTTCGTATTATTTTTTTTAAATGTGTTGCAACTAACCCCGGTCTCCTTTACGTAAAACGGATTTTAAAAACGTGGAAGCAAAGTGCGCAACGATCCTGACCTACCGCTTTCGAGTGCTTTATAATGCGATATGTTTTTTAATGATTCCAAAATAAATAAAAGATTCAGCATGAAATTAAAAAAAATTGCTCGGCAAACAGATTTTCTTCGCGATGACGATATATAATAATAAGGGATGACGTTGCAAGTTGAATTAATAAAGTGGCAATAAATACGCGCATCGAAGTATTGTTAGTCTCGTGCGAAAAATAAAATACAAACAAAATGGTGATTTTTATTTTCTTCACGTAGTCGAAAGGCCCTCCAGTCACGTTATCACAACAGTCTCAACAGTTTATAAACGCGATCTCTCCCCCTCCGATCACGTGGGTGTGAATGTGCTCCGCGCGTGCACGAGTCTCGTGTCGGTGATTCTGCCCGTCGTCGATTGATAATAGAAATAGTATAGTAGACTGTGACCTCGTGGGAGTTTTAGCACGAAGAGAAGTTACGCGCAGCAGAGACGACGGGGGAGAAACACGCGCGACCCGCTTACCTTACCGAAAATCATAGAAATTACTGGCTTTCGGAGCCGCGCAGCGATCGTTGATGGTCAAGCGGAAATCTCCGCAGCGTCCAATATATTTTTGCACGGACGCGGAAACTCGAATACACGAAATTTGGCTGAACCGCCAAGCAGCGTATTTATTTAGCAACGGTATAATCAGTGAATCTCAAAAAAGAGCGGATTGTCGCGATCTTTCGCAGGCTTCGATTTTCCGAAAAACTTCCTCTATTCCAATGAAATCTTAATTACCAGTGCATACTATGGTATTTTATTCTTAACAGTGTAATACTTCGTGTTGCAAGACACCTCGCGATCCGCTATTTCATGCTTAATTTTTCCATCAATCGCGAGAGTTCGCAACAAATCCTGAAAAACGGAGACCGGGGTCAGTCGAAACATCGAACGAAACACAAGTCGTAAAAAAAAAAAAATGCGATTTCACGCAGTGGATATAGCAATCTAAGGAATGGCAACAGTATACTCGCTAATTCGTTAGAGCGCCGTATCTACTGTGCGAAAAAGCCGATTTTTTTGCACCATAGCTTTCAATTCGCTCCGTGTTTCAACAAGCCCCGGTCTCCTATAATTCGATTTTTTTTTTTTTTTTTTTTTTTTTTTGCGCTATGCGATACTCCGGACAATAGTTATCAGTCAGCGCGATACCGATTTGTGGCTACGAATCGACACTATGCGAAAGTATGTGGCGACGATGAATCGTGACTCAGAGCCATGAGCAACAGCGCCGCAGGTATTCCCGTCGTCGACGATGAATCGACCGGCATACGAAACTTCGCTCGTACTACGAGGCACGTATTATACCACAAGCGCATATACTTCTTCGTCACCTCGTGGTACGACGCGTTTGAAGCAATACGCAATGACACGTGTGCGCAAGAAAGATGAAAAGAAAGGAAGGACAACTAAAACACGATCGTCGCTTCGCAACATGGTAGAGTTTACGAGTTAAACGAGCGATCGGTAATATTCGATAGAGAAACGGCCATCGCGGTAATGAAATAGTGAGTGCCGGAAATATTATTGTTTTCCTTTCGCGGAAGAAAAAGTATCGACATCGTAGTCGCGTACGCTGGGGGAGGGGGGGGGACCACACGCCTCGCGCTCCATTGTCAATCGATCGATGAACAATGATAAATTAAAGATTACGCAACACGCAACTCGTTTGTTAGTAGGCGTCGAAAAAAAAAAAAAAAAAAATGGCGGAGGCATTTAAAAGCCGAATGCGTTTTCCTTGACACCGAAACTTCTTCGCCGTTTTTTTTTTTTTTGTTATTCCGATTAGAGTAGCTGATAAATAAATCGATGGCTCGCATCCACGGAAGCCACTCGTTTATTACGGAACTCATCAAAAGCGGCGTAACTGTTGATAATAAATAATCATAGTGGTTCTCGGGAATGTTCTCCAGTTAACATATCGATTTCTAACGTATCGATTACTCTTGGAATAACGCATTTGGTAATAATTATGGTATTTTTTAATTACATTCAAAGAAAACTTCGCACAATCGTATTATTATCCTTTCCGGTACTCGTAACACGAGTATTACTTGCGTCAGTCAATTTACTTGCCTTCGCTGTTAAAGGGATTCTTTTGTATTCAGTGCAATAAAGGCGACCGTCGTTAGTTGAAACACGCGGCAAATCGAAATACATAAGTAAAGAAATTAATTACTATTAATTCACTCCGATTTCATAGATTGCTATACAATCGCTGGACGGATTTTTTTATTTTACTTCGTGTGTTTCGATGAGCCCCGATCTCTCCGATCATTCGTATCGTTTTCATTAATGTCCAACGAAAAAAAAAAAAAAAAAAATCCCCCAAAAAAAATTATTCATAATTTATATTTACATATATTTATTCCTAATAATTCATTTTTTTTCGTGTATTTATTTATTTCACTTTACGAAAATCTATAAACAAATTCGATTGACACCGTAAAAATGTTGCCGTTTGATCGATTGAATTAATTAATTTTCTTTCACTTGCGAAATTCCTAATTTTACTCAATAAAATTCGGCACTTTTGCATCTCTGGGAGCAACAAATGAACGGCATAGCAATTCCGTCGGATAAGTTTATCCGAAAATCTCAACCCTATTAAAACTCAACCGGAAAATCTCTCCAAAAACCCCGTCGCAAATAACAACTCCCATGCGAATCCAGTTGCTGAAAACGCCGCGTAATTTTATGATTACGCGCAGTAAACACAGCTGCAGTGGTAAATAACAATATAATTAAATTATACGTCGTCACGAGGGAAACGCGCGAGTGAAACTTGAAAAGTTAACGAGAACCGAGGAAAAGCGAAATAAAAAAAAATGAATGAATTATTTTTCTCGGTGTAATTATAGCGCGAATATTTCATACATTAAAGAGCTCGTGGACTTTCGTTCCAAAAAATAGTTGTTTTCACGTAGAATTTTTATTGCGTACGTTTCGCTCGTAAAGCGAAATAAATGTGCCGTAAAATTTGTCGTCAATTTTATTGCATCGGAAATCCGGAGGGAAAATTCGAACAAAACAAACGATATATAAAACTGAAACTGTTCAGTGAAATCTCTCGCATGCCGTAACGAAACATCCCATGTTGTCGATGTAAGCGCCGAGAAGAGAAAGCACCGAGGGACGAGAGTAATCGACTCGGAAGCTTTCTAGCAGTGCCGTCGCGTGCTACTGATGGCAATACACTTACATATATGTACTTTGTACTCATACTGCTGGGATAATAACGATGCGTGTGCGCCGACGCATGCGCAATATGTGTACCATAACGTCAAACATCGTTGCACATAGTTACAACGCCGTTTATATAAGCGCATCGCAGTTCTATTTGTATATACGTAAGGATGACACGTTGCGTCGAGTGTGATACTGGTCCGGTAAAGTCATAGATTATCGATGCGCCGCCGGTAGTCGCAATTTGCAAGGTATACTTATGCTTATGAAAGAAAACCGTCACGTGCGCGAGATCAATTAATGTCGAACGTGCGAATGGGCACGCAGTACAGAATTTTACAGAAAATTCACTTCAAATCATTCAAATGATTTTTTAATGTATTTTATTGCGGAAATTGCACGGCACCTATATTTCTCAGAATGGATGTAAATTTATGTTATTTTCCGACACAAACAAAATGACGAAATACTAATAAAAAATTATAAAATTAAGTAATCTCTGGTAATATAAGTCGTATTGTTTATTTATTTATTTATTTATTTATTTATTTATTTATTTATTTATTTATTTATTTATTTATTTATTTATTTATTTATTTATTTATTTATTTATTTATTTATTTATTTATTATTCATTAATTATTAATTATTATACTTGGCTAACATAATAATGTTTTCATTGAAATACGCAAAAAACACGACGCGATGGTTCTCGAAATAAATTATTGGGACGATAGTCGATCTATTTGGTTAGTCACTCGTGAAAAATTCAGAGTTCCCGCGTGACGCAATACGCGACGGAGCTAACAGATATTCACGATAATCTGGGAGTTACGAAGAAACGGAAGGGTCTGCAAGGTAATTGGGTGGAAAGTCTGAAAAAACTGCGACCAGTTACGTTACGCGTGCGAATAGCTCCGCTTCCTTAAGTCCTTCTTCGGTCTATACGAGCAATTAATATCGGAACTTTGGCGAAAACGCGAATGCGTAACGCTACTTCGACCTCAATGCCCAGTGACGAATTTACTTGATGGCCGAGAGACTTGTGGCTCGTTGGTCGCGTGTTGTTCCACGTGCGAGTCTGCCGGACCGCCAACGCACCACGCCTACTCATCTTTCCGCGGCGGAATGTAATGTTTACCCTTTACCGGGCGGCGTTAATTGCACGTGTCGTATCCGACATCCCGAGGCATTGATAACCTCTAAAAACATTTTTTCTCAAATTTTCGGAAACGAAAAGATTTGATTTCATTAGAGAATTTTTTTGTTAAAAATAAATAAAAAATAAATTATTATTATTATTATTATTATTATTATTATTATTCTTTTTTTAATAATTTTGTTAAATAATATCTTCATCGTCTATCGATTTTATTATCACTAAATTATTGTCGAGTGGACTTCATTCATGTAAAAAAAACTTCGTTCTGGTTAATTTAATTGCATTATGTTTCGAATATATATAATTTTTTTTTATGGCTTCACGAAGAGCGGATCAGCGATTGCCTGCACAGTATCGATGAACTGACCTTGCAACACGTAACGGATTGACAGACGGATTTCAATGAAACTAATTCATGAATGAATGCTATCGGTCTTCATACAATTTTTTATCCATATTTTTTTTTATAAAAGATAAAATCAAAATTATTTCACAAAAATGAAAAAATTAAGTAACAATAAATTATTACGATATTGTAGTCGGGAGTTAAAAAAAATTCTGTAAACCCATTTTTTTATTAAAAAAAAAAAAGAACAGTAATTATTGTAACCAAATGAATAATAGCGAAATTTTTTAAATATTTAATATAATATATAACATTAAATTATATATTATCTTCATATTGTATATAATATGAATGAATTATGTCCAAGATTTTTCAATTTACTTTGAATTTCGTGTTTCTTTACACATTTTTTCCATATATAAAAAAAAATTGAAAGCAAATTGAAAAATCTGAAAAAATTCATACGTATTCAGAAAAACGAACGAATCATTTTCATAAAAAAAAAAAAGTTGGATTTCCGGAAAAATTTTTGACCAATTAATTTTTTCATCAATTTGTTAATAACATTTTGGAACTATTATTATGCAAAATTAATATTTTCAGTACCTTTAATATGCATGAATTTTTTCCGATTTTTATACCATCGAGAAGTATTTGCAATTTTCTCTCATTTTTCTCGAACTTAAGCGAAACGAACGCGAAGCGACACATAACTATCTTAATGGCTCCCAATTAATGAATTTCAACGTCTGCCATCTTCGCTCGAATGTGGGGCTTTAAAAATAGTTCTCTTCGGTATAATAGCTCATCAGGTAATACCGTCGCGGGTGACAATCTCGACTTTTGCTTTTTGCACTTACGCACACTTACGATGACTTACGAGTCATTATGCAGGACCTTTGTAACACCAATGAACCTTCGTAATTCTTCGTAATTATATCGTCCGGATAACGAAGATACGATTACTAATTTGTTTGCGCGATGAGCGATAGACACGATTGAATGGAAATGTTGGCTGTTACCGGCTAAGTATGACGGGCGCTAACGTATGTCGCACACGTGTGGCTGCACGTGCTCCGTTTACGTTCATACACCGTTCGAAGAGACACATGCATAGGTAGATATGCGTATATATATAAACATACTGCACTTATACGCGATCGGGTCATTGCATGCATATCCGTGTACCACCCGCGTCATGTGATAGTTTCATTACCTGACCATTTGCATGTGTGCTGCAAAGTCTCGGCTCAGTGAACGCGCGAACGCAATAATGCCAGTCGAACACTCTCGTGGAAACCTTGAATGTCCGTTGGCTCGTGTGTTACTCGGGCTCCGTAACTACCGGCTAGACGTCTCGGTCAACAGTGCCAAACGGTACAATGTTAAGGGGGATCTTCTACGCGTACCTCGGCTACTCAATTACACTAAACTTCTTACATCTTCATTACGTTATTACTGCGGGGCGTAACTTATCCTGATGTTCGATTTATTTCGTCAAATTTCGTTACCGATCTGAATAAATTTTTTTTTTTATTTTGAGGCGATTTTTTTATATATTGACAATTAAAAAAAAAATGATATGATATTTTTATTATTATTTAATATATTATACATTTTTTTATATTAAATATTGCGCGACGATAAAAAACGTGTTTAATTTTTTTTTATCGGTAAAAAAAAATCGTATCAAATTTCGCAGTCGATTGTTTCTACTTACCAATTTCCTGATCGCGTAAAGAATATTTAGAGTCCGAATATAACAACGTGTGGTAAAAGTACCATTTTTTTTTTTTTTTTTTTTTTTTTTTTTTCGTTTAAAAAATAACAGTTTTCTTACAATCGTCGATATCTGAAACTGGCAATTTTTTTACGCGATCGCAACACTGTTATCAACAAACAATCGCATGGAATTAGTAATGCGATGAAAATAAGTAAAACACTTTTTTTTTCGCCTGAAGATGCCGAATCGTCATCGACAAGAGTGGATCAGGAACACCTATTCATACGTTGTCAATCAGCCGTTTAGCACAGCCGGATGTGGCGCACACGCGTACCTCGCGAGACCAACGACAGCCGCTTCCTCTTTCTCAATGAAACAATTGGCTAACGACTTTGCCAAAAATTTCTATCACGGCGGAGGCTATGGTAGCGTCATAAATCGGTAAAAGGTCCGCGTATCCTGAAATAGCATCATCGCCCGTATACGGTAACGCGCCAATGTGCTGCGCTGGCAAACGTGCGTCTGCATTTCGCGATTCGTCAATAGAACGGTACATACGTTTCTTCCGGCGCTCATGTCTCGGAAAACGTTAATAAAAGTTTGCATGCATCGTAGATGTGATGCGCGATGTATTTGCCGATTTACGTAGAGGAGGAGATCGAAGCGACTTGAAACGTATGTAAAAAAAAAAAATTGAAAATTTCTCTCGGCAAGTATAGCACCCTAAAGAATCGGAGTACTGTGGCGAATAACTCCTTCGAATTTCATAGTTATCTCGTGAAAATCGCCGATTGTTTTTCTCCGTTTGCTCCGAACGGTGTTTCAACTAACGACGGTCTCCTTTGCCTCCGTGCAGCAACTTCGGCGACTTCCCGATAGTAATGATTAAAAGCCGCGTAAACAGAGCCGCAAAAACGCCATAACGGGGTTCAAACTCGAGTATAAATTAATAAACAGTGTCGTGCCGATCGGCAAAGAAGTCTCTCCGACGTCGCCTCGAACGGGATACATCGTCATCTTTTTCACGACAGAAAAACTATGAAACCCGTCCGATAATGATAAAAAAACGATCATAACGAGAAAAACCTATGATTACGAGAAGCGTGCATCGCTAAGTTTGTATTCCCTGAAGCATTTTCCGCCGTTAAACGATCGACGCTAGGAATAGACGTAGCGGGAAAATATCGGTAGGGAATCGGCCAAACGCCGATGCGAAAGCTTATCGGAGAGACCGGGGCTAATCGTAACCCGGAGCAAGTCGAGGTACGCACAGAAAAAAAAAATCGGTAAGTCAAAGTAGTGATTATGGCACTTTAAAGGATTATTTTCAAAAGTTAAATCTTTTTTTTTTTTTTTTTTTTTTTTTTTTTTTTTTTTTTTGTGTTTCAAATCGCCCCGGTCTCCCGTACTTTATTTAAATTTAAACCGACCGTGAATACCGATCTTCGTAATTTCCGATATATCGAAGTCCACGAAATTTTATTTATTTGTTTATCATTTTTTATTTCTTTTTCGAGACATACGAATTTATAGATCGGAGAAGATCGCGGATGACGATCGAAACTGATTGGCACACGTGAATCTAAATTCGAACGACCTTTCTCATTGGCCCACGTGTACGGCACGTGTCGCTATCTAGTTGTGCGCCTCGAGATTCTATAACGTTTCTGCAAGTGAGAGACAAGAGTCTCACCGCCGAACCGAAGCAGAGGCGGAGGATTATACATGCATAGTATACTCTGTGAGAGCAATTGTCGTTAACCCGCGATCATTGCGTCACCGTCGCAACGTTTAGATATACGACAAGGTACGGTAAAGTAACAGCGACAAAAGGTGGACGTACTAATATCCGATCGTCCCGTGCCAACTTTTGCCAACGCTCGACTCTCGTTCGTAATAACTTTCGGGTGTTATATACATCGCGTGCAAATTTAAGCAAATCGTTGTGTGATAAATCGAAACGCCACGCGGCGATATTCAATGATTTTCGAAAAAATTTAGTACTTCATTGACTTTTGTCAAAAAAAATGTACAAAAAATCAAATGACGCATAGATCGAAAAATTATGGACAATTTATATATAGTACTTTCGGTGTATATAATTAATATACATATAAAGGGCAAAAAAAGAAAATCAAATCCGAAACCGGAAATTGGCAAATATCGAGTTTTACGTTGGTTGCCGGGGTCATTTGACCCAAATCGCGATTAATTTTCTAATTGCTATATATATATATATATATATGTACACACGGATCCAAATATGAATTAAATATTATGAATTTTTTTTTTTTTTTTTTTTTTTTTAATACTAACCCTCGAAACTTTTTTCTTGGTGTAAACCTCGTCGTCTTCGGATGCTGTGGCAAAGTTGAGATTTCCTTCGCAATAGCCGCTGCCGATTCCCATTCTGTAGATCTCGTCTTTGCACGATCTGCCGTCGAGACTGTAACACGATAATGAGGAACGAAAATTTATATGTTGTTTCGATTCCGGAAAGCTACGTATCCGATAATTGTTACGCGATCATTGATCGTACGCATTAGAAAATTCGAGAATCGTCGACGACGACTCCGGTTATACGATGTATACTTCTGGTAAATATCGAGCAGTTCTACGTGTGTTCGCTTATCTAATCTGTCGCGAGTTCTCGTGAATCTGGAGAACTTCCGTTGTCCAATGACTGTTGGTGGGAATTCTTTGTATGCGACAAATATAGGTAAACGTTATAAATATATTGTACACAAGTGTTACACACGTCGTGGTTCTCGGTTACCGCGCGCGTGGCGTGGTGACTCATCATCACGACTCGTCGCATCTCGTGATCATTTTACTTAACCGGCGTGTTATGTGTCAAGCAAATATGTCACGCGATGGAGAGTCTCATCCACGATTCCAATAAATAAGAAAAAAAAAATACGTAAAAAAAAAACTTTACGAAGTATTCCAACACAAAAAAAAAAAAAAAAAAAAAAAACTTCAACGTAACGAACAGAATATAAGACTCAAGGTTTTCCAGTGAATAACATAATTAAGTATTATTCATAAACCTTCAATCAAATTGAATGTCAATGTCATTGGGATACTTGAATTTTGGGTTTTTACTCGAATAAAAACACTCCAAAGAGGAGACCGGGGCTAATCGAAACACAGAACAAGTTGATTCGGTTCGTGTTTCGATTAGCCCCGGTCTCCTCGACGGGCCATGTCCAGTTGTTCCCTCTGTTTCAACTACGGTCCAAGCTCCGTATTCTTAACTCCCCTTAACTTACCCGATCCTTTATTTTGACTCGTTACCATGACAACGAGTTCTCTTAAGAGGCGGTGAAATACCGCGGTCGGTATCAAAAACTGTAAACAACTTTTTTCAGGCATACTGGCAGTTACAGCTTAAAAAAGAGTCTCATCCCCTGCGGACATCACCATAGCAGGGGATGAGACTCTTTTTTAAGCTGTAAATGCAAGTATGCCTGAAAAAAGTTGTTTACAGTTTTTGATACCGACTGAGCCCGGGATGGTCGGGGGGAAAGGGGTTGCACCTCCTCTTAACTGCATTTCCCTTGATTCCTTTTGCCCCACTCCAAGCGGAGTCTATTTCGTAAAATGTAAACTGCGCACGCACAGCAGGTAGGGTAAAGGTACCGTTTTTGGTCACTTTAGGTCCGATTGTGGCAATCACATTCGAAGCAATAAAACAAAATATAATCGAATTAAAAAAAAGATTCGAGTAGATCATTTGGTGAATTTATATGAGAACTTTCGAAGAATCAATATGCGGTTTCGAAAAAAAAATTATTCGAAGCGTGTAATAATAAAAATGGTCATAAATGGTACAGTGGCCACTAACGGTACGTCTACCCTACAAGGTGGCTTCGTAACTACGGACGCGTATACCCCTCGTTACCCCTATTCACAGCAACTGATCGGAAGTAGGGACGGTAGGGGAAATACAGAAAAGGGACGAGATAAGAATGCGGAGCTTGGACTGTAACCCCTGTCTTCCCTATAAGCGCGCATTGGGATGTTCCGTTTAAAGAAAAGAATGTGCAGAGATCGCTGATGAAAAGTTCTGCTTGGAAGTTATGTCGCTGGATATGTATCGCCGGTACGACTACAAGTATGCGAATTCCCTCTCAGTCAATAACCCTCGATGAAGCAAAGCGTCTATATCTATTTTCCTCGCATAATATATGTCGACGTCTCTATGTCTAGCGGCGTCCTCGCCTATGCTTATAGATTACTCGTTTCGTAAAAATAGAATTGTCGAGAGGGAGGAGAAGGGGAGGAAAAAAGCGGCAAGGTAAGCTGCCGCATTATTGACGATAGCAAACCCCCTCGTTAATTTCTCTGTCGTCATACGCGCGCCCGACCCGGCAATGCTGGTATCGCCAGATCCAAGAGTCGGGACGCGCGCTGCTCACTTCATGAAAGTTTCAGACGCACGGAGTTAGTTTCCGCCGACGGTTATGCAGTGCCCTCGATAGGGCAAACCTATGTATAGATTTTATCATGCACGACATCAGACGGCTTTGACTTCGCGATACAGATCGAGACTATGCATAAATCAAAGATTTATTCACCTTCCGATGATCTTCTGCGCGCGAGGAAAGAAATCGGAAAAATTGCATTGGACACAATACGATACCTTCCGCTTTAAGAAATGGGGTTGTCTATCCATTTTCGAGATTTAAAACGCCTTCTATTGTTTTTCTCCATAAAATCAAAAATGGAGACCGGGGTTAGATGAAACACTCTAAGAAACTTCAGTTATTACATGAAAGATCCATTTTTTACCGCTCCGCTTCGATATGCCACGTGTTTCAATTAGCCCCGATCTCCTTTGAAAAAAATTCCCCACGACTCACTATTCAGATAGGTGTTTCGATCAGATAAACAAAATTCCCGAATGCTGATATAAAAAATTCTAAAAGTTCCATTTTTCTTTTTTTATTCGAAGATATATCGAAAAATGTTATGCAATATTTATTATTTTGTCCCATTTAGAAAAATCCTACATATTTTCAGTAAAATTCACGTCTTTGATAGATAAATGTAGTAATACCTAAATATTACGATATGGACAATTATTTGCATTCATATCATCGCGAAAAGAAGAAAATAGAATCTGTATTTTTGTCTCATCGCGAAGCTACGCTATGATATTTGTTATTCAGAAGTTATATTCTCTGCTCCGAGTCTAATTTAATATTTCCATTGGGCATTCAACAGGGGGTGACTGAGCCCGCGCTGCTCTTTGGTACTGCGCTGTTAAGTCGTAGGAAAATCGCCACGAGTCCACGATTATACATCTTATTATTATTGTATACGCGAGAGCGGCTTTAATCCACGTGTACACGTTGATATCTACGTAAATCGGAAGATCGTTTATAGAAATGTAGGTCTGCACGGACGTTCATCGTTCGTCACAACCGACCGCGAGTACTGTTTACGTCATAACACGCGTCATCATTTTTTCACCCACACGGTTTGTGTGTTTTTTTTTTTTTTTTTTTTTTTTTTCATTCCGTTATGATCGAGTTGACCGACATTGTTTGACCGATTATTCCATTGTTAAAGTGAGAGGACATCGGGACTAATCGAAACACAAACACTAAAAAGAAATGGCTGCGGCTATGATAAGTGTTTCTTAAGTTCACCAACACACGGCGTTAAATCTCCGATACTTTTACAGTATGCATTCCGACTTACTGTTTCAACTAACCCCGGGATCTTGTACATCCTATACATATCATGGCGAATTACCAACGACGACCTCCGAGTTACCGTTCGGGTCAAGGCGATTGCGAGCGTTTACTCCGATTGATAACCGCTTCGCCTTAATCTGTTACATCCTGTCGCATCGATTTTATCGTAATTGAGATCGAATAAATTTAAAGAAAAAAATAAATAAAAAAAACATTTGACTGACGTTTAAAAAAAAAAAAAAATGTTTATACATTTTTCTGATTGAACCCTTAAAATCTTTAATTGATTTTTTTTTTACGTCCGATAAATGAGTGAATAATTTGTTTTGCTTCTATCGACGAGATCAGCAGAACAGTATTAAATTTAAAGAAAAAAATAAATAAAAAAACATTTGACTGCCATTTTTTTTTTGTAAAAAAAAACATTTTTCTGATTGGACCCTTAAAATCTTTAATTGATTTTTTTTTTAAGTCCGAAAAATGATTTAATAATTTGTTTTGCGTCTATTGACGAGAACAGTAGAACAGTACGATCCGCGAAAAGACTCGCTTTACCGCGGATTTACCATAAACGGATATAAATCAGCATGATTTACCGTCGTTTGCATGTCAGTGCAACAGCGCTGAAGGGTTATACGGCCCCTTCGCGTCGCACGGGTAAAGTCTTATTGCTATATATTGCACGTCGGGAGTCTAAAACTGGCGTTGTGCTCGACGAAGAAAGACGAGAACTTACAGGTGTGCATTTCATGCTGCATCGCGTAGGTTGCAGTACGCCGAGTAGTATTCATGTACAGAAGATTACATGCATAATGCCGCGACGGTAGGTTAGTGCAATGCGAGTCGGAACGGACGGTCAATCTCGTGCGGGAGCACGTGGCTGACATTTCCCGACGCTTGAGGAACTCGCAATAAAAAAAAAAAATAAAAAAAAATAAATACCCATATTTATATAAATGGGCGTCGATAATCGAAGGAAGTAATTGTTAACGATGTAATATTTATGACTGCACTTTCCACGTCCTCTCGGCTTCTGTCTTATGCAAACTTCACGACTGAATGCACCCAATCGCAAAAAGTAATTTTTTGCTTTAACAATTACAGCCTTTACAATTCTCATGACATGCAACGTGCCATTTTTACATCCGTGCGGAAGGAGATCGGGGCGAAACGAACCACCGAGGTATAGGGGTTGAGGCAAACGTGCCGCTGATATGTACCAATATAGGGGAGAAATTGAACTTTAAAAAATCTTTTTTTTTTCACCATAGTGCGCACTCTGATTTCATAGAGTGCCATAATCGCTGAGTGCAATTTTTTTTTTTTTTTTTTTTTTTTTTTTTTTTTTACTTCATGTGTTCCAAATGGCAACACCCGGCAAAGGGCTCGAGGGAAAAAAAAAACCAAGAGGAAAATAATGTTACGCACAAAGTATAACGAATATAGATTATCGATTGTATATTATGAAAATGCGAAATAAAAAGAGCCGCGATGTTCGTATAGCATCGCCAAATGTTAAGGGCACGTAGATATGATATTCTTCATCCCGTTAAGTGCGGTTTGACCCAATGCTACAATAATAATAGAGTTAATGACGCGTCTTCCACCCACCCCTCCCCCTCCCCTCGACACACTCTGTCGTCGCGTTCCCGAACGCCAAGCGAAAATATCTCGCGAACTTTGCTAGAAGTGCGCGCCGCGCGGCATTTTGTTTCTCGACGCGTATGACGTAACGGGCGCAAGCACGCGTACCTCAGCGTTCGCGGGTCAGTAGGTCAGGACTCGTCTCGGAAAAGAATAGTCTACGCTCTGGCAATTGGCCGGCGCGCACGGGCGCCTACGGATTTTTTTTTTTTTTTTCCCGACCGAAAATCCTCGCGGAAGTTCAAACAGTGTTCTGGAATAGACGCGGATTATCTGAAAATAAAACATCGGAGAGGGGACTCGGGGACTTCGGATACACGATCTCTAGATGCGTAACGCACAACGCCCAAAGCTATATCGACTGGAAAATTTAAATAATCCACTAACCACCGGCAAGCAGACGAAATTAAATGACCAAATAATTTAATGAAATTAAATTCATCATTTCGAAAAACAACGAAAGATTAACGCAAGTCAAATGTTGCAAATTTCGTTCGAGAAATTCGCGACGCATTTAACGAAAACGTAATTAACGAAAAAAAAAAATGTTAATCCTTTATGATATATATTTTTTTTTATTTGACGCTAATTTTTAATTTGAATTCAACAAAAAAATTTGACGCAATTTTTTTTTATCCTCAATCAATAATTTTTTATATTCACAATTGGTTCATTTTAGAAATCATTATTTATCAATAATAAAAATGTTTAATAAATAATTTAATTATTAATTAATATTCATAATGATTATTATTTATTTAATTTTTTTCGACGATTAAACGCGTAATAATTGCGAACGCCTAAGGCGCGCACAGCGTATCTGAAATGCGAGTGAAGGTGCTCGGCGCGTAACCGTCGGTGGATCGTGTTCTCGATCCGCAGACCAAGATAGACTATGGGTGCACACAGAGGGACAGGGCCGCGGGGATAACTCGGATAGACGAGCGTACAATGCAATAAGAGTTCGATGCGTATAGCAGGACATCGTGCGAGTCTGTGTTGCATGTCGATCCGATATACCGCCTCTGCCTTGTCGCTCCGTTGCTCTCGAGAAATGTCGGCTCGTCCAGCGGTAAGTTACGCGCGTGTGTCTATCGTCGGGCGTTGCATTGCATCGGAATCTGGGGCCCTGAGAAAAGGATTGACGAGCGAATCGCGTCAACTCGATCCGATATACGAACGGCCTTCGACGACCTTACCACTGGCGACTGTTCCCCCCACTTCGCTAAATCGCGAGGTTCATTCGACACGCGAACGCCCATGTCCCCATGACTCGTGTATATTTCTATACCCGATTCCATTCACTTTCATATCGCGGTATCGGCATGCGCTCTCTCGCGCGGTGTGCGAACTGCGTGAGCGCAAAAAAAAAAAAAAAAAAAAATCACTAGACATGTAAGTATACCGAAGTAGTCGGTGCTATGTATAGCGGATAAAAGTATGAAGAGCTATGTGCACAAGTGTGAACCGAAAGATCTGCTTGAATCGCACGTAACTCCAGTGGCTCTTCCAGCGTGGATATCGATATTTCCTAATACGGAAAATTGATTCTATTGCGTAGGATGATATTGTGAAATGTTTACAAGGCGGGAATCAGCCATTTCAAGTGAAAAAAAAAAAAAAAAAAAAAAAAATTTCGAAAAAAAAAAAAAATTGTATCGTTAATTCCAATACAACCGTTTTATCGCAGTGATGTTTCGATCTTTTGAAAAAAACATCAGTTCGAAATATAAAAAATTGTAATAGAAATATAGTTTATTACTCTGACGTCTAAAATCAAATTAGGTTTTTATACGTTTATCTAACGACCACAAAAACCTAATTTGCTTTTAGTCGTCAGAGCATTCATTTCGGAGAAAATACGGAAGGCGATTTTGTTACCGACTGAGTCTGTACCTCATCCCCTCAAATCCATAGACGAGGGTTTCAGAAAAACTGGCCTCCCGCTCAACGGTTGATCCGCTAGACAATGCGGGGCTAAGCGGTCACCCAGCCAAGTAATGACCGCGAAGAATCGTGTTTGACTTGGGCAATCGTCGGATTTGCGCACCGACCGCGCATCCACCGCTCTCGCTACTCTTTTATGCATTGCAACGACCAAGCGAATGAACAACACGCGTATGTAGTGTTATGGCGGATATTATTAATAATAAGAAACGTTAATTACCTCGATCACGAAATATCACGCGTCTGTTTCACGCGTCTGTTTGCTTTAAAAGTTCCGTCCAGACTCTTGTCATGACGATCGATCCCGTATCGATCGTCCGTTCGTTCGTCTATTGCCAAATCTAACTAACAACGTGTGTCATAACGAATAGTCAGCTACATATTCATCATAATACATATATTCTTTCTTTCATTTTTGATGTCAATACCAAAGTCTTTGGTACTTTACGGAATAGACGAAATAAAAAGCAGTATTGTTGAATACCACGAGGATATGAGTTCTCATGGTTCTCCTTTCGATGACCCGTATTCTACCCTTTTCTCGTCTAGCGCCATTTTTCGCGACAATCCAAATCGTCGTTCGTACATAAGAGGCAACGCGTTCTTGGATGCATTCCAACGCTTACGAGACTTTCCGACTTTCACTGACGGCGAGCGCGCGTGATGCGTTGATGCGATTCGCGACTACGCACGATTCTATAATGAGCGCTCGTTTGTGCGCGCGCCGGGATTTGCTCACCGGTATAGGATCGCTAACGCTTGCACGCGTATGGATAACGTGACAAACCGGGAATACCCAGGAGTAACCTGTTTACCGTAATACCAAGACTCCCAACATGGCCACTGAGGACACATTTGTGTTATTTAATATGTAAAGAAAAAAAAAATTGACTTTTAGACCGAAAGATATCTTTGAAAGAACAATCGTTTTTTTTATTACACGGAGAGAATTATCTGATACAATTTACCATATATCTAGTAAAAAATATCGTAAATTTCTGGTAATGCGGAGTCAATGATGCCACCTGTTGGAAATTACGAGAACTATGAGAATTTTTACTATAAAATATGGTAAAAATCCCCATGAATATGGTAAAAATTCTCATAATGTCGAGTATTTACGTCGTAGGTGGCGCCACCGTCGATTTTTACCAGATGCCATAGTAACTTCTAGTAGATCCTTCTCTCCGTGTATACGTTGATGGATATCGGGTCTCCATGTTTCATTGAATCTCATTATTCTCTTCAATAATGAAGGAATCTTCGGACGCCTATTAGTTGTACAAACGTACTGAGATGGCGCTATTCACGAATTAATCGCTTATTAGTTGAGGTTATATATCATCCCCGTATAGACATTACGCACGATCTCGTAAATCACCAAAAAAAAAAATCAACTTTCGCCGTCTGAATCAACACCGACGAGGTTCAGAGTGCACTGGGGATTCGTTTACTTTTGTATTTCCACGTGCGTGTTTAGTGTCACATAAGATACGCCACAGCGATATATCGACACCGCAATGACGGAGGCGGGACAAAATCGCAAACACGTGCAACGAGTTATTTTTAACGAGATATCTTCCGACTTGTGTGTCATTACGAGGAAAGAATTTACTCGTAAACAATCCCGCGGCGTGAGTACAGAGACGAGCGTTGAAGCCTTCTACTCTCGCTTTCTCTTGTGATCAAATGTTGACAGAGAGAAGTTTTTCGCATATTCGCGTGAGACGACAAAACGAAGGAGTCGATAAATGCGATCAAAAGGAGTGTAGATAAGAAGGAAAGGGCCACATTTTCACTTCGATTCGATTCTTGCCAAAGTCGATAGCCGATACTTCTGTCTTTGCGAAAATGGAGAGGCGACCGGGGCGATTTGCAACACAGAGAAATCGATAGTATCGATACCACGATGTAAAAAAATCGAAGCAGGTTTCACGAACTGAGTATATCACTCAGGAATTAGAGTGCATACTACCGTAGAGGAGGTCGGGGTCAGTTGAAACACTAGAATTTTTTTTTTCACGCAGTGCATATGGCATCCTATGGAATTGAAGTGCACTGTATGAGAATTCCCAAGAATGCTGTACACACGCGTGAAGTTTCCATTTTTTTTTACAGCGTCGTCTCGAAATGCCTGTGTTTCAAGTAGCCCCGGTCTCCTTCTTTTCCGAAGTACGTACTATAATTCGCGAGTGCCATCCTGACTGCGTAGAGTTTTCGATGTTTTTACAGCGTATTCGAGACTTTCCCCATGTTTCAGTTAGCCCCGGTCTCCCTTATTGTATCCGAACACGTCGGGCAGTTTCTGTTACGCAATTTCGGCAATCACACGTGACACCGAGCGGCGGCGCGTACTCAATGAATTATATATCGAAAACACGAGAATTCAAATATATTATCATTAATTAATGTCGTCAATCATCATCGGGAGTATTCCTCAAAGATTTATCTATTAATGCGAATGTAAACAATAAAAAAAATATATATAATAATCATGTAAACACGTTGAATTCCAGTAATCGATCTTCGTCACGGGGACAATATCTCTCGTGTGTTCGTATCAAAATGCGTAATAAAAGTTAACAAGAACGGGACGGCAAACACATGTGTTTATATTATGTTTGACGTTAAGTTTATGCAAGTGTGCGATCGGTGTACATAAGTACGCGTTAAATATAACGAAACGAAACTCGTGAGGACGCTTGAGATGACTTTCTATTATCGGAGATCGAGTTTGCGTGATACAGCGTTTTTTAACCTCTTCGCTTAGTTCGTTCTTTTTTTTTTTTTTTTTTTTTCGCCGTCGATCATGTATCATATTCGCATGACTGAGATCAGAAGGGCGTTCTTTCTGTGTGTCAACATATGAAATACGCCATTCTTGTTTTAGTCACGCGATCTATTTAGATATCGCGGAGACCGGGGCGAAACGACTCAGCTAAGGAATATTGGACCATTTTAACCCAATGGTCCATTTCGTCCCGATTTCCTTTACATCAATCGCTTCTGTACAATAATATGGAATGGTGACCGGGGCTAAACGACCCAAACAAGAAATGTAAAGCCGTTGCGATGATTCCAAAGACATAAACTATTAAGCTGCAATAATCTATAGTTCACCAAAAAAAGTTTAGTGCGTAACAACTATTTCAGACAACCGAGAAAAGAATTGTAGTACGAGACTACACGCGCCGCTATTTTCGAATGAAAAAAAAATTCATTTCACGGCCTTTCGTGTTAACGAATTTAAACTTTGTGCGTAACTAACGCACAAGGCGCGCGTGGCGCTTGGCTTGTGCTAAATTACATTTTTTTTTTTATAGTTTAAACACAATTGTTGCAATTCGATTATTTTACGCACGACAGGTACAAGTATAGAGTTGGGTGGTCGTTGAAAAAAAATAAAACGGAAAATAGTAACCTCCTTCGGGGAGCTGCGGTATAGCGTAACGCGTGGCAAGCAACGTGACCCACCGAGAATGAGCGCCGGCGGGCTCTCGTGCAATGTAACGTGTGTCCGCTGTATATGTAAACATACTATACAGCACACGATGTGCATCAACGTCGGCTCGGCAGGTTGCACGAAAGGTACAAATTGGCCGGAGTCGCGTTTGCCTTCGATAATATCGAGTATATCCCCCGTCCACTGCGTGTCTACGAAGGATAACTTCGTCGTCCTCGTGGCTTGTCGTATTATGTATATCGATCGACTGTAGGAGCGAATGTATGTGGAGAAATATGCGACCGTTCGATTGTTCTTCCGCTCTCTCGCGCGTCGCTCGCAAGTAGTATTGTATAAGTGTCTGACCATTGCGGCTTTATCTACTGGCGCGCCTATCTACTCGCGTCTTTAGCTGCCCGTTGGGGAATCGAGAAATTTCGCGATGCTCAACGTCAAATTCTATTCATTCTTTAAATTATATTCTATTCTATTCTAATCACTTTTTTTGCGCAACAGAAGTCATTAAATAAAACACTATTTGGATGTATATTCGGTACAGAAAAGTAGATTTACATATTTTTATTCAGCCTTCGCGTCATTAATTTTTTGTTCTGTTTTCTTCCCAAGGTAAACGACCCTGTTATTGACGGTATAGAAAAAACGTTTGAGGTTAACCGCATAATTTATAAGAATAAACACGGAAGGACAAGTGTACCAGTTTTGGACATCGACCCCCTCCACTCAATCCGCTGTTTATCGAATGGTTCGAGAAGCCAAACAAATGCCAGAGGTATCCCCATCAGAAAAAAGAACCGCAATCGCTAACTGGGCCGTTTACCTTATACTCAAGTCGTTTCGCAAACTCCTTATCTTTTTGGAACAACAGTGACTGTTACTACTTGACTGACGATGATATCCGTTATTTCTTAATGAAACATCGAAATAATTGATATTCGCTGTGTATCATTTACTACTAATGTTAAAAATGCGATATTGATCTCATTCTTAAGAGAGAGAGAGAGAGAGAGAGAGAGAGAGGGGGAGAGGGGGGGAGTGAACAATTAGTAAAAAAAATGCAGTACTTTTTTTTTCATGAAAAATCATACGAAAAACTCTCATAATCGATTGTTTGTAAGGGCGTTGAACCCGAAAAAAAATTTCTCCTCTGAATATAAAAAATGGTTAGTCTCAGTTTTTTTTTTTTTTTTTTTTTTTTTTCATATAGTATTTTTAATAATGGCAATTAAAAAAATCGATCTTCTCCGACAATCAAGAGACGCGGCAGCGTTTTTTTAGGTAACGTGACGCTACCGCGTATACATACGACGATATGCCGAAAGTGAAATTTTCGATCCGCATATCTCGGAAGTAAAACATCGTATCAAGTTTTGGTTTGACGCTTTCATAATAATTACGCGCAAATCTTTCGAAAACGCCTAACGGGCCTCAAAATTTCAAGGGGAAAATCTACGATAAAGTGTTCTGTCATATCCTGTAACACAATATTTACATCGTTCATCGCGTGGCGGCGCGTGTGTTGCTATAGTTGACTCAACTGTCAGCTGCGGTATTTGAAAAAAAAACGTATGTTGGACACATGATTCGACATATTCACATATTCTCATGTATCCGCAATCGCGAAAAGTTAAAAAGTTTTTTTTTTATCTCCGTATAATTATATTTGTGCTCTGGTGACGATTGGAAAACGAAGAAAAATCAGCAATTAATCATTTTTGCCAACAGAATTTTTTTTTTTTTACATTTCTTCTCCAATTTTTTGTAATTTTTTTCTAAATTGAAATCAATTTGCACGAACATGAAAAAACTTACGTTCTTAGAAAAGAAAAAAAACTTTTTAATATTCCGACAAAAGTTTTCAAAAAAAATAATAATAAAAAATGTGTAAATATCAAAAACTTCGTGATTCCAGGAAATACAAATGTTTTTTCTCTCAGTTACACAATATATACTGTCAAAACTGCCGTCAAGAACTTGAAAACAGAAAACAATACATACAAACTACAGAATCATTAAAAATTTACCGATATCAGGTAATAAAAAAAAAATTTCTTTCGATTACAAGAATTTAATAAAATATCGCAAAGAACTTTGAAAAAAATCTTTTCAAAAGTGCAGAAACATTGAAAACTTGACGAATTCAGAATTATTGAGTTGGTCGTTTAATGACGTGTCCCTCCGAATGACCCCTTTTTTTTACGCACGTGCAGTCTCGTGACCCAACTGCGTCTCGGGGTAACGTCTCGTGTCGGCACGGAATATAAATTTTCCCGTCTTTTCCTCGACATTCACGTTAACGCGACATTGTCAGAAGGATACGTGGGTAATCCGTGTGGCCACACGCGAGGGCAAAAATGACGAGAATGACGTAAAAACGTCGTGCCGAAAGCAACGAAAAGTTCGGCGCGACTGGCACGGTCGCCGATTAAAATATAGCTGTTCTCACTGAGCGAACAGCCCCACCGCGTCCCACGCGGTATAAAAATATATCATATTTCCAAAAATAATATCTCGCTCTGCCCTAAAAGTGATTCTACATCGACCCCGATTCGGGTTCACGAAAGTGTCTTCGCGCGACCAGTCGCGGCGCCGTGCTAGTGGCCCCGCGCGCTCCCGCGTGCGCGTATATTTGGCCTCCGCTGATCTGGATCTCACTAACAGAGTCGAGAGACTCACACAATCGCGACGCACAAAAACAGCTACGATTTCAACGCAATTTGCATATTTTTTTTATCCTCCATGATTAATGTATTTACATTTATAAATCATATTGTTGCGAATCGGCACGATATTTCGTCTAAATGCGTTGACCATATCTTCAAACCGCGCGACTGCTAATGAATACATTTTTTTTTAAACGCAATGTAACTTTGATACTTACTGGAAAAAACCAAATTTCGGATTTTATTACATTCGGATCAACGGTTTGGACGGGAGAAGCGCGGAGACACGAAAAAAATGACTTCACGGCAACGTACTCCTTTTTAGTAGATCGTCAAAAAATTGGCGATTTCATGCACTGAGGATTGCACTCTGAGGAATTTTTCACCATAATATGCACTCTAATTACTTAATTCATACGCGCTGTACGCATTTTTTTTTTTTTTTTTTTTTTTTTTTTACAACGCGATTCCCCATTTACTACGTGTTTCAAGTAGCCCCGGTCTTCACTCCACGCGTAAGAATCTTAGACCAATGTAATCGTAAACGGAACAATGAGCTTTAAGAATTAATTGCGATCTATTATTGAGATACCGATTTATTGTCGGGTAAACCCTCCGACGCCCCTCTTGCCCCCGGCATTGCCGGCGTTGCAAATGCTATTAGCGACGAGAGTTGAATGGATCACGCGACAAATTTAGATAATATTCAGCTCCCGGTCGGGTACATTTCCAGACGATTACAATTTCGCGTTTACCACCTCGGCGCCGGTTATCGGCACCGGGCCTACGGGTGTTTTATCTTTCAAACTTTCCACTGTCCCCGCGACGAGGTGAACGACGAAGACGCCGCGTTACGTATACGCAAATCTTATTATCTTCGTATCATTCCGAAGAACCCACACACGTGGAACAAAAAAAAAAAATTTTAAATGAGCGCCCACACCCACTCGAGATCTAGCAGTCGGATAACGTCGACAACTATATCCAGTGCAGTATTGTGTACTCCAATCGACGAAACGCGAGTGTTTGGGAAATACAACTCGTCAAGTTCACGGCAAGATTATGTTGACCTTTAAAGGCAAACTATTATTCCACCGTTCGTCACCGAACAAGCTGCGTTTGTTTCATTCTTTTTAAAATATTTATTCGATTTTTTTCAATTTTTTTCAATTTTTTTTTTTTTTTCAATTTTCATTCGATTTTTTTTTTCGATCTCTCGTAACTATTTTTTACTCGCGTGAAAATCAAGATTATTAAAAATGAAAGGAAAACGCTGCCTCGTCGGCTGACGAAAATACCGCGTAAGCGCAGTGCACTGTGATCATTTGATAGATTTTGATTTTTTTTTACCTATAGGTACTTTCGTTATCTGCGACAATGGCAGGTTGAAGTGCGAACAGATTCGGCGAAAGAATTTGCGTTTATCTTCTGTACATTTCTCTGACGTAGATAAGTAAAAAAAAAAAAACAACAATAACATAAGCCGATACATTCCATCGGAGCAACGAGTCGACATGAAATTCGTTTATTAATGACTCCGCTTCGAGTTCGATCCATCAATAATAGGCAAAAAGAAAAACATTTCATTTCCTTCGTGGAAAAAAAAATTGTACGAAAAATCTTCACGCGATTAGCGAAAAAAAAAATTCGATATTTTTCGATTTTTGATATTTTCAATATCCGAAAAAAAAAAAAAAAATTGGAAATCGTCGTGCAATTCTTTATAATGGAAATTCGAGGTTTTTTTTTATATGATCAGAGCACCCAAACGAACAATCGATCGTGGGAGAGTTTTTATACGATTGATTTTTTTTTTGCGTCGGGAAAAAACAATTCGTGTCTCAAGCTATGTTCACGATTTCCGGCTGAAATCGGTTTATCTAATCGAAGCACAAATATCCACGTAACTGCGTCGAGTATGAATCATGACTGCGCTTATTTTTATTATTTTTTTTTTCCTTTTTAAATACAAGACAATCGTAGCTATTTACCGCTAATAAGATTTGAGAAGATTAGCCACCAAGGATACGCTGTTTACCTCTGGCATACGGAACATAACACTTCTGGCGAAATTTTAATCTGAAAGAGGAAAGATGTCGCATCTGTTCTGAATATCAGACTGGAAAAATTCCCGAACATTGTGATTCTCATTATTCTGCGGCTATGCAATTCGAAACTGTCGTTCGACTGTAGCGAGTGCGGTGCCGCCAGCAGAGTGTTTAATAATTATCGGCGATGTTTGATAAGACGACTATATACTTTGGTTATAATAAACGATCCTATGAATATACACCGATCGATACAAAGCTACATGTGGAACAAGCAATTAAGTATAGTCGAGAAAAAATTCCATTTGCCGCACCACTGCTGCCTATGTCCATTGAATCGTATACCGAATATAATTATCATATCGAAGAATAATACAGCTTCATTACCCAATCGATAAATCGAGTATAATATCGATTAATCGCTGACTGCGGTAAATTGAGTCTTTGAATTACGCCGAACAATCGGAGAGCAACTTATGCCCCGAAGAGGGCGCAAAATAGAACGCGAAATACTATTTATAAGATCTTTAAGAGATTCAGGATAACTTGATCTCTTCAAAACGCCCGAAATAACGCGGATAATTTCCTGTTGCCCCGAATCTAATTTATTTTGTCGTACGAAAGTCGATGAGTCAAAAATATGCCGAAGCTTTACGTGCCAACAGTTGCATAAATCGAATAAAGGAGACCGGGGGCAGTTGTAACAGAGAAAAAGTTGGTGTTTCAAATCGCCCCGGTCACCTTTACCAGTAGAAAACGCTATGCGCAGTCGGTGAAAAGCTTTCGAGTTGTCTTATTGTCATTTTCATCATTTCTGTAAGTATTTTTTTAACATTTCCACAGGAAAATTTCTACTCGTCAGACTTTTTCGCTATTCGAAAGCCCTTTGTGAAAGAGCGCATCTGCTGCATTGTCTGGCAACAGGGAGTTTCCTGAGGAAATGAGGCATAAAGCGAATAAAGGAGACCGGGGCCACTTGCAACAGGGAAAAGTTGGTGTTGCAAGTCGCCCCGGTCACCTTTACCAGTAGAAAACGCTATGCGCAGTCGGTGAAAAGCTTTCGAGTTGTCTTATTGTCATTTTCATCATTTCTGTAAGTATTTTTTTAACATTTCCACAGGAAAATTTCTACTCGTCAGACTTTTTCGCTATTCGAAAGCCCTTTGTGAAAGAGCGCATCTGCTGCATTGTCTGGCAACAGGGAGTTTCCTGAGGAAATGAGGCATAAAGCGAATAAAGGAGACCGGGGTCAGCTGAAACAGGGAAAACGTTAGTGTTGCAAGTCGCCCCGGTCACCTTTACCAGTAGAAAACGCTCTGCGCAGCCGGTGAAAAGCTTTCGCGTTGTCTTATTAACATTTTCATCATTTCTGTAAGTTTTTTTTTTTTTAACAATTCCTCGGGAAAATGTCTACTCGTCAGAGTTTTTCGCTATTCGAAAGCCCTTTGTGAAAGAGCGCATCTGCTGCATTGTCTGGCAACAGGGAGTACCCTGAGGAAATAAAGTTCATGACAATCGATCGCTCGGGGAAAACGCGATGTTCGGAGTTCCGGTCATGAACAAGTGCTGGAATGGAAACAGGAAAGGGATGAGGTACTCTACGCGGCGAGGTATGGGTTATGGAAGTTAAGTCGACAATATTGCACTTGAAGCTCAGGGAATACAAATGTATCGTTATACATATAAATTCCGCTACACGTTGGCTGTAATAATGCTAATCCTCCTTTCCGCGAACGCAATTGCACCGGCAATTGCCAAGGCGAAAAAGATATATAGAAGGCTGTACAACGCTGTGCGGAATTTGAATAGAAATGAAGCGAATGTGAATGGGATGTGTGTATATCCGGAGCAAGAATGCGAATCGTTAAACTCGCGCGATACAAAATGTTTTCCGTGTTGCATAGCCTCAGACGTTGCACATTTTTTTTTCTTAACTAAATGATAAAACTTAATAACACACCATGCATATTGCGTAAAGAGTGGAACAAACGACAATGAAGCATACATTTCTGCTTGGTGTACCGAAGCCTTCTATGCATGAACCGGATTTTACTTCGAATTATCGAATTTGTCTAATTGATCGCGTCAAATGCGGATAAGAAGTTTGTTAGAAATCGGTAAAAGTTATCGTCGAATTAGTTGCCATTACGGTAAGTAAAAGGTAAGTGATCACGAAAGATCGGAATTACAGCCCAAACTCCGTATTCTTAACTCGACGGAACCGGACTCGTTGCCTTTTCTGTATTTCCCCTATCGTTCCTACTCCCGGTCAGTTGCTGCGGATAGGGGTAACGAGGGGTATACGCGCCCGTAGGTACGAAGCCATCTTGTACCTGCTGCGCGTGCGCAGTTTACATTTTACGAAATAGGCTCCCCTTGGAGTGGGACAAACGGATTCAGGGGAAATACAGTTAAGGAAACTCGTTGTCATGGTAACGAGTTAAAATAAAGGATCGGTTAAGTTAAGGGGAGTTAAGAATACGGAGCTTGGACTGTATCCCTATTAGAGGAAACCGGGGCGAGTTGAAACGCGGAGCAAGTAGGACCCTCGGGATAAAAAATCGGAGTTTTCACGCAGTGAGTAAAGCGCCCCGAGGAATTTGAATTCATCTTAAGGTGGGGAAGACCGGAAATACTTGCCACACAGGGTAAGTCGGAACACCGTTTGAAAAAATCGAATAATTCACATAGGGAACAGGACGCTCCAAGGACGCGGTTAAGCCGAAACCACGGCGCTAAAAACGCGGAAATTTTTCACAGCGCGTATGGCAGTCTAAGGAATCAAAGTGTATATTCCAGTTAGTTAATCCCTTAGGGGTCCCTAAGGTTATGTAACCTTAGGGTTACATACGCATTAAACCGCCGATTTTTTCACAGCGCGGTTCCGATATCGCTTCGTGTTCTTCGTGTTCCAATTACACACTCCGTGAGCCCTTCAATTTTTTTACGCGTAGTTTACCAAGTGTTCCAACTAATCCTGGTCTCCCTTATCCCTGACTTTTAAATGAACACAAATCATTGTCTTTACCCTCTACAACCGCAATTATCGCAAAGACAGACTACAACTCTAACGAATCGCGATTTTCACAGACTACAACCAGACTTACATCGATGCATGAAGAAGAGGTCCCAATAAATATCTAAAGCCTGAAACCAATATTCCCCCAACATGCAACGGTATGAATTCGCGATTGAGGTTGTTGATGAGCAAAACGAGATATAATGAAAGCGGAGCACGCAGTCTTATCGAATTTATTTCTAATGGAGGTGTACCTTTGTAGTCGACAACGATGGAAAGTTCTGTCTTTCAGGGAACTCGCGATATAACGAAAACACTTGTTCACATTATCATATATATAACACATCTTTCCTAAACTCAATAGATCTTTCGCGCATCAGTGAATGGACAGCTTAAATCTATTTTTCTACCATCTACTCTCCTAAAGGTGTATCATGGATTTTTATGTTTCGAAAGAGGGTGTCCCCCTCCCTTTCCCTCGGTGGGGGGGATGCTGGTACATTATGCAACAAGGGCCGGAAGTTGCAATCGCCAAGTTGGACACTATATTTTTTGCAACGAGTGCCGGAGAAACCGGCGCCTTTCAGGGCATTTTTCCGGGACGGACAGTGAAATGTGAGGTTATGATTTTTAGTCCCAAGGGATGAAAGTGAAACAATCGCGAACTGCGCATGCGCGAACCTTTCTTTTCAATACTGTCGAACAATGTGACACTTTCGTCCCGCAAAACTGCTATGAAATGCGCCGCTTTCCATGCACGAGTGACGAAAAAAAAAATGGTCACGCGCCATTGTTTCTCCCTCCAACGCCGCTATTTACCTCGATGTTTTGTCGAATTAAGTAGATGTAAGAACCAGCGAGCTGAGTTCGAACAGCATTGTCCCCACAGGTGCGGAAAGATACGATCTTCGTATTTGTTTTCAGAATTTGCTATAAATATCCTACCCGTTTGTACCCACTAACCCTGCATCAAGAAGGTCTATGACTCTTGGAAACCAGATAACCGACGTTATCTACCGGTTGATCAAACAAACTTTTATTAACACCATTTCCTGTAATGTATATAATAATCTCGTTGGGTATTGTTCGATGTTTTAAGAAAAATGTAAAAAAAAAAAAAAAAATCAACCCCTCTTTATCATTATTTGGGATTTAACTCCGAAAGTCCAAAAAAAAATAATTTCAAACAAAAAAAAAATATATATATATACAAAAAAAAAATGAGATATTTTTCCAAATCAACTCATCAATTTCTCACCAAATCATTCGTAATTATTACAGTCCTCCATCAAAGAACCCCAGCGTATGATATGTCTCAAAAAATTTGACCCCTTCCATCGACAATTACTTGAGTTCTCGATAGCGCGACGAAAAAAAAAAAAGAGAAACAAAAAAAATTAATCAATACGATCTGCAGCCCGACAAGACTCATCGACGTTGCGGATCAGATAAATATAATTCGATACAAGGTTCACGGACCCCGTCAATGAATTTTCCACTCGTTCTTTTCGAGGAGTAGTACACAATACCCATCGTTAGATTCTGATATCAACTCCGAGTATTTGGAGCGGTCGTGTTTTATCGTGCGAACGCTCGCACGCAACGAGCCGACAAAACGACGCCACCGAGAATCGTCTACAGTCCCCAAGCATACATAGTTACGTATCCTATATATATATACATATATGTACATATATATTATATACAGTAAAATGAGAAGTAGGAACATATTGTCGTAGATAGAACGCCGAGAACGCCTGTCCTCGTCGTAGTCGTAGTCGTCGTCGTCGTCGTCGTCGTTGGGTCGACGTTGACACAAATATAGTAGACGCAAGTGTTATATAGACATTCATGCGTGTGCACCTACGTTGCCTCGGGATATGCTGTCCTAAGAGCAGTTTCGTCGCGTCGTTCCTTTCCATGACGCACGTGCTCTCCTCCCCTTCCCCTCCCTCTCCCACCCCACTTACGTCAGTACTTTCTGCAACGAACAGTAGTCGCGCCTGCCATCCCGACTCGTTTCTGTTCCCCGGCGATCGAAACTGCACACGTACACGTGTGTCTATATAGGTATTATACATTATACATATACCACGAATCAAATCCGTCCACCGCATACGCATGTGATCCCAGAAGCGTGAATACATTCCTTCCGAATAGATTCTTCGTTTCTCGAAGGAGAGGAACGCGGCAACGTCGTAACCTCCGAGACTCGACGATTTATTCGACAAATTAAACAAATAATCGATCGTTATGGAACTTTTTTTTTTTTTTTTCATCGCTTCGCTCGGATTATTCAATATTTCCGCGGATCCAAAAAAAAAATTCATAAAAATTTAAAAACTTTCGATCGTAAAAATAGTTTGATAAATAAATTTTATTGATAAAAAAAGTGGTATTATTGTTATTATTATATTGAGATTTATTTGTCACTGAAGGCGGAATTTTTTTTAATAAATTGCCCGCCGAAAAATTGAAATTTTTTATCCGATGCCTCGTTAGTCGAAACCGATCGATTAATGGGAATTTCGTTGAAGAGTAAAAAAAAAAATTATTCGCTTGTAATAAATTCGCGAAAATGATAAAAAATCATTCCGAGAATTCGTGACATTTCGTAAAACGCGTAATGAGCGCAGAAACAAGGAAAATCGAATCATCGAATATTTGCGCGAAGATATTCGGCGAGTGAAAGAAAAAAATTATAGCGGATCTTGTAGCTGCGCGTAACCCGCCCCTTGAATTCCATTCACCGCAACTCTATCCCCACCTATACTTCGGTCCCCTCTCGCGACCCTTATATATCCTTAATTCGACGCAGTCTTCGTTTGCTTGCGTATTACACGGAATGCGGAACCGAAAAATCGGTCGGTCGATAGCGTGTCTGAAGGTCGACGCACATTCCTCTCTATTTTTGCCTTTTTTTTTTTTTTTTTTTTTTTTAATCTGCGCGTTACCGATAGGACCTAAAATTGGTTGGTCCCGAACGTGCGGAAAAAAAATAGACTGTTCGGGTAAATGGATAGACGTTTTGGAGATAAATTACAGATGCATAGGAAATACGGAACGACTATAGAGCAGACCGGCGGCGCTAATCGAAACACATGCCGTAAAAAAAAAAAAAAAAAAAAAAAAAAGTCGAAAATCCCAGCGAGTACTCTATGGGATTAAAATGCACAGTATGGTAAATAATTCCTTAGACTGGAAACTGTGTCAAATCTCCAATTCTTTTTGCACCGTGTGTTACAACTCGCCCCGGTCTCGTCTACGCAGCGCCGTAGCAGGTAAAAATAGCCGTAAAAAAAATAACCGCAACTAAAATAGCAAAAAAAAAAAATCGAAAAAAAAAAAAAGGACGGCGTACGAAAATGCCGCGGAAAAAAAAATGTCGGGAAACAGAAAGTTGTTATTGTACGACGCATACGAACGCGCGGTATTCGGTGAATTTTTCTAAATCGCAAAAATCAAGATACGTTTGTTTTTTCCCCGTTAAATTTTTTTTCCGTTCAAATATTGGGAAATTCTTACAAGAAAAACAGGCAAAACATTTTTGGCTCGAGAAAAAAAAAAAAAATTAGTCTCAATCGTTTTGTTTTTCGATAAATCAAAACTAATCTTCGTATCATTGCTTCGTATTTAAAATCAGTTTGACTTGTATTCACTCACTTTAACGCACTAATATTGCTGACCATAGAGTATCGGTGAGACCACCGATGAGTACCGTTAAATATGATCAATGAATTAAGCGTACACCTCGATAATAATAACAATATTATCAATATTAATGATATCACACGTATATTAATTGTGTTATCGTCGAGACGATAAAAATTGATAAGATACTCCGTCTCTCCCCCTCCGCCGCGATACTAAATCGTGATAAATGAGTTTCGATGGCGTGACCGATGATGCAGGAGAAAATTTTGCATCTGACGCTGATAACCGATCGTCCGGAAGACCTTCGATGTTCTTTTTCCTCTTTATGCAAACATCGAGAGAAAGGGGGCGCGGCGAGTATCGAAAAAAGCGGCTTTCACGCGAATCAGTAACGATGTATAAAAGATCGCGAGGTGCGCGAATAATGTTCGATCTTATCGATTCTCGGAATAGATGCCGACATGTGTGCGGCGTCTTCGAAATTATTGTATTCCGCACGTACACCACTTATCATCGATATTCTTCTATATGTCTCTGAGTCACGAGCGCCCAACGCGCCTATAAGAACGAAAGTGTCCGGGTAACTGACCAGATATTTCAGTACATTTGCGAAACCATTATAAATACATTTCGCGGTCTATTTTGATCCGATTCGACGCTCGAATACGCAAAGTTAAACGATTCGGCTTTTTTGCTCCAAAATTTGTCTGAAGTTAATTTTTATCGCGAATTAGTCAAACAAATAGAATTCTTTTTTTTTTTTTTTTTTTTTCATAATCGCAGAAAATTTCGCGAAAAAATGTGTGTCGCGACTATTTTTATAAAAAAAAAAAAAAAAAAAAAAAAACATCAAGAAACTCCTTAACCTAACCTAATACGTTAACTTCGCGGCAAATCATCACAATCGACTTGCGTATTTCTGTTTCGTATTCATTGAAATTATTGTTTTTCTGGGTTAAGGATGACATGCGCCGCAATACAAATAACCATTATTCGCCTATAGGTAGTCACCGCACGCATAGAAAGTTTTCTTTGACGGTGTTAAAAAATTTAACACGCAATATGATTAGCGCGAAGGGCACGTTTGGGGGTTTCGATAAACTGCGTTTTCGATTATCTCGCGCGATGTATTGCGGAAACTGTGGCGATTGCCTTAACTTCGACGATTCTCTTCAACGACATATCTTTCGAAAGAAATTTTTTCATAAAATCGCACAACATCGTTCATTGGGGGAAAATAATTAATTAGGATAATGGAAAAGAAATATGGCGCGGAATTATTTATCACTTTGCAGTTCTCTGGGGGACGGTAACGAGTAGTCGGAGACCTTGATATATCGTACAGTATTTCGAGACCTTGGAACATCGTTATGTATTTGCCGGTATACCTATAGATACGTTCGTGTGCTATATATAGTACACATATATATATGTATCCATATATATATATGTATTATATACGCAAACGCACACATTACGGCGTGTTAAAGAGTGGATATACAGAGTTAACGTCGCCGCCGCCACGTACCTATAATACGGAGTGCGAATAAATCGGCTCCATCGATCCACATGCCGGTGTCAATGGCCGCACGGTGTTCGAGTACCGCCGGGACGTGAAATCGCGGCAAACTACGCTGGCGGCGGCGCGACGATGAAATCGCTCGGCATAACCCCCCATCCCACCCCCTGCCGCAACTTTAACGCCTTCGACGTTGTCGTCGTACCGAATTCGCATCTTCGTACTCGTCGTCCTCCTCCTCCTCCTCCTCCTCCTTCTATGACCTCGCGGCTCTTTTTATTCGTAACGTCTCTCTAGTCGCCAAATCTTCCAGACGGTGTGCGCGCGCGAGCGACTGCGTACATAACGAACGCGGAGGAACGAGGAGAAACGACGAAGTATAGTCACACGTCTTTTGTATCGCGAGCGATTATCGAGTACAAACATATACGCTCCAGTGATTGAACTCAAGTAGCAGAATGAAATAATGATTTTTTTTTTTTTTTTTTTTTTTTTTTTTTCATAAGACGCTCTGTTTTCGCCTCCGACTTATCGCACGCACGAATCAACGATTTTATTATCGAACGATTAATTTTTTTTTTTTTTCTTTTTTTTTTTTTTTTTTTTCAATGTCATCCGCGTTATCGCTATCGAGAGAAAAAAAAAATTCGCGAGATAATATTTCGTCCTTAACGATATTTCATGAAGATTTTGCTTCGACAGATCGGTGAGATGATTATAGATCGGCACACGTGGCGCCTATCGCACGCTTGAGATATATTGTTTTTTCTTCTTCACTCGAAATTTTTACGATAAGAAAGGAAAATAGCGAACAACACGAAATATTTGAGAATTATTTTCGGCAAACGTTCACACCGGTGTTCACTCGATTATACGCGTTTGAAATTCGATTGGTATATTTGAAAAAAAATGTCAGCAATTTTTTTTCATATTTAAACACAATTTTTTTTTATTCAATAATTTATATAATATTTCTAATAATCGTCATAATAATAATGAATTATTTATAAAAATTTATGTAAAATTAAAAAAAAATATTATTATTATTATTATTTTTTTCTATATTTCAATTTTACCTGAAATTTTTCAAATAATTTCTGGTTATTGTGACCATTTTGCCCCAATTGTCCGTTTTGCCCCGTTTCCCCCAATACATCCTATACAAAGCCTAAACATAACATTTCCGCGTGTACCGTCACAATTCCATTATCCTTAGAAAGAATTTCAATGAAAAAACATCGTGTCCTCCGGCCCCATAGATCCCAATGCACCTCTCGTTACCTCGTCAATTATCTTTACGATAATTTCGCGATAAAATTCCCGCGAAAACTGCGCTACTGATTTATTTCTCGAAACTCTTATTTTACAGCCAAACCGATGTCACCAAATCCCGAAATGTAAAAAAATAATGATTATAATAAAAAAATTCGTTTCTCGCGAAGATTATCGATGTTTTCGAAAAATTGCCGAAAAGAAGACTCTACTGTATCGTACATCGTGCGCGCGGACACCGGTGACCATGAATCGCTTTCGATTGGGACCGCGGAATAGTATCTGCGAACGTCTTATTTT
The DNA here is from genome assembly GCA_934046635.1 of Buathra laborator. Classification (NCBI taxonomy): domain Eukaryota; kingdom Metazoa; phylum Arthropoda; class Insecta; order Hymenoptera; family Ichneumonidae; genus Buathra; species Buathra laborator. Next base: position 16,042,686 of record OW203895.1, on the reverse strand, counting down.
CCCGAAGGTTTACGAGAAAGGTGGCCACGAGTGGGAATGGGGCTCTCGCAGCGGTGTTCTCGCGGTCTTGGCGAGTCGACTGTGAGAGTCAAGGCAACCGAAGCGCAGACACGATCGCTCATCGAGGCAATATACCAACTTACTTTCCTACCGCTTGTATAGGTAGCTATATTATCGTGTGTACCGTCGTCGTGCAGTCACCAGTCACGCATTTAATTGACGCCAAGGCCCCGAACAGCCGAGACACCGTACCGACCTTCAACCTATCTTATCGCGGTCATACACTCGCGGTCGTGAATTTTTTTTCGGCGGTGCGCGCGGCCCATGTAGGTATACGCTGTTGCGAAGTAAGTAGTGCAATACATCGCGCGCGTTCCTCTCACTAACCCGCGAGCGCGACGATATCACAGACAAACTTTTACCACGACTCGGCGGTACTTATTACGACCGCTGTGTCTATAATATCCTTCGACTCCGACTCGACGCGCGATTCGCGAGAGACAACACACGCATCGTGAGATCCACCTGTGTACTCACGGTTAACGGCTCCGTAGTAGTTTTCCACGCGAAAATGTCTAATTGCAGACATTTTTTTTTTTTCGATGCATTTTTTTTTTTTTTTTTTTTTTTTTTTTTTTTTTTTAGTGAAGACGTGTTGTGAATATTTAATTGACTTTCTGAATTTTATTGAACGGATATTTCGATAGTCGATTACGAAAAAATTACAAATACGAATGAAATAAAAATATTAATGAATAGGCAAATTTGGTAGCAGTTAGTAACGATCTTTATTGTTGTTATTTTTTTTTTTTTTTAGTAATGATTAGTAAAATGATAATAATAATAATATTGGTTACTGTTTTTATTATTATTAAATCAGAGCCATATTTTTTTTGGGCTCCGCGATAGTGTTAACGAATTATTCGACCAGACAATTTCCACCCCTATTACGTTGTTGACGATTTCCCAAAGTGCGATAATAATTTTTAAAAATTATCGCCGGAGATATAAAAAAAATAATAAATAGTTTTTTGCAGCAAAAATATAGTTAAAAAACTGCCAACAGATTCAAAATTGGTATTAATTTATAACTCACTGTTTTTGCTTGCAGACAAATAAATAACTCTGTAAACTTCGACTCTCTCTAAACTTTGTATTTCAACCGGAAAAAAAAATTCCGATAACGTCGAAAAAGTGAAATATAAGTTTCTGCACCCCACATCGCGTGTGTTTGGTCAATGAAAAAACTCGAATTTCAACGTAATCGCGTTATTCGGGAAGCAAATGTTAGATATAAATAACGAAATATGAATTTCACGTGAATCGATGTGCATTAAATCTGCGCATATGCAGATCGGTGAAAGAATAAAAAAGCAACAAACATATCGATGGGATATCGCGGCAAGTTTCTTCGCAAAAACATGTTTGTTGCTTATTTATTAAATTTCCGTGCGTCATTAGACCGAAACACGGTTTCGATCGATTTTACTTGCACACGATCGCACGTTGCGTTCGCGACAATAATCCGTATTAAATACGATTTTTTTTTTTAATTCTACAGTTATCAACGAATTTCGCGAATTCCGTGAAAAACGCGAAAATTTTATTGGTTATGTGAGATTCCCAATTTTTTTTTTTTTTTTCGAGAGGCGAAAAGTTTCCTCATTAAAAAAAACAGCCGAAAAAAAAAAGATGGCCATTGAAAAACATGACGTTCGCTCACCTTTCGTATTTCACTTGCATCGAGTGAGCGGAGCTCTCGTCCCAATAATTCTGTGTCTCCATCATCTTGCCGCATAGAACACGCAGGTGCTACCGGTTCAGTTGCGTTCCACAAGCCGCGCCGTCAATTACGATTGTAACTCACGTGCACCGAAACGCACAGGCGACAATTTAACCCGAAAACGATCGCGAAAAAAAAAAATAAAAACAAACAAAAAACTTCCGAATTCCTTCAAAATCGTCGGAGGGTCGAAGAAAATTCCGAAAAGTTCTCGTTAAAGTCGTTCCGTATCCACCGTTTCGATTTACACTTCAATCCGTGTGAATCTAACACGCGCTCACTGCACAACGGAAGGCTGACACTGTCTACGTATAACCGGGCCTTCGTGTACCCGAACACAGTCACGCGCACTGCTTATACGTCGAAAGTACGTCGCGTAGTGCAAAAACCAAATATTGCACGAAAAAAAAAAAAAACGATGGCGTTTCACGAATTTTTTTAAAATTTTTTTATTTTTCAACTTCGAAACATATGGAATTAATAAATGTCAATGAAATATAACAATGAAGCGTCTCCTTCGAACTCCCGAACGATTTATTCTCGTGTACAACAATCCGGTCAGCACAGTCACTAACACTTTCACGTATATTATCGTTGAGACACTGTCGCGGCACACGGGAAGATGTCGTCGAGCCTAACACCACGGTAAAATATATATATCACTTTTTTTTCTCAAAGCTGCGGCGCTCTCGTCGATTAATCAACCTACGCTACTTCGCCGGGTCCAGACGCAGCAGTTGTTCGGTGACGTACGCGCTATAAGTACACTGCGAAAGTCTCTATACAAATGTATATATATATATATATGGATTGTTAAATCCTATATATATGTAGAAATATGTATTTTCAAGTTTGTTTCACCGTTCCGTCCACTGAATACGCGCGTCAGGGATTTCCCCTCGGGTATAACTCGACACCTACGTCACGCAGTGCTATCCCCGACGGATATACTTTCCTCGACGCGATCGACTCGTGTTTTTTTTTTTTTTTTTAAACGACAATTTATCTATTTCCGTCCGGCAGTATTACGAATCGTTCGAATTTTTCTCTGAATAATTATTTTTTTGTTTATTGCACTATTTATTACACTGTTAATTCGTAACGGTTATTTTCATTAAGAAATATTTTCCAACGTATTTTTCGTTCACGAGATCGATGTTTTTTTTTTTTTTTATCCAAATGACAATTTATCTATTATCGTCCCGCACTATCACAATTCTTCGAAATTTGTCTATTATTAGGTTTTTTTTTGTTTATTGCACTATTTGTTACACTGTTAATTCGTGGCGGTTATTTTTATTGAAAAATATTTTTCAACGTATTTGTTCTTTACGAGATCGATTTAGTTCACTGGACACGCGGCACTGAAACGCACGATCCCTATTCCCTTTGACTCGTGATTTCGTATTTTTCTTTATTAGTTTTATTACTTTTTATTGGTTATGTTTTATTTTTCACATGCACACGTTTCGTGGTTTATTGCGTCTATTGGTACGCATCCAACGATCGATGTTTGCAATCGATGCGCCAATCGCGCTTCCGACTCGGTTACGCCCGCTGCCCGTTGGGTTTACTTCGTTTGGCTCTGTGTACTTCGATGTATCGCGTGTCTTCGTAACGACTCGGCAAATTCGTTCCAACTATCTCGCTCGACCTCGCCCGGGTCTCGAGGAGGGGACGGGGGGGGGGGGAGATATTATCCTTGCGATCCTTGTTTTACTCGCTTTCTTTCCTCTTTCTTTTCTTGAGTTTTATTATTATTATGATTTTTTGAAATTCGTTTATCTCGCTTCGTACCACCGGTCCTCGGGGCTGGTGCTGTTGCTTCTCACTGGCGACTCTTGCAACCTATACACCTTTTCACGTGATCGCTCGAGACGCCGGTGGGAGGAAGCCCCCCCGAGGTCTCCGATAAGGCCGTTGACTCCTTTGCCCGCGAAATTCCTCGATACGACGACGAGTGCTGCTACTCAGTGGTAGTCGCGGTCGTTTTCCTCCTCGCTGGCCCTGGATTCTTCGACGAGATACACCGGCATTCACTCTTCCGATGCGTAGAACCCCCTATGTCCCCCCACCCCCCACCCCTCCAGCCCCGCGTAACTCTCGTTTCGCTTTACGAAAATATTATACCCAATTCGATATTCGATATAAATTAATTTATACGGCCGCAAAAAATTGTGTATAAAAACGTCGCACATTAAAACTTCGATCTATTTTAATTTTAATTTTTTTTCGTTTATAGCGGTAGGGAACGTTGAAAATTTAGATGCCGGCCTTTCGAATTTCTTTTTTTATTTTTTTCGCGATTATTTTCGATGCTTTTTGTATTATGAATCGGCAAGTTTATTTCGATAATTAATTTCTGTGTTTCTTTACGTAACCGCGAAAATCGATGTATTGTTTGTGAATTGTCAGCGGGTTTTTCGCGATGAATGAATTTATCGTCACGTTTTTGTTAACGTCGAAGATCAAGCGTATCGGACTGCGGGTGAACGCGTGTCGTTGCCTGGCACGTTGCGGGACGCGTATAACGCCGCGGCCCTGTTCGATTCTCGCGATGGGCCACCGTCGACCGTCGCAGCCGCGCGCGGTGAGGCACGCGGACCTCGTGGTGGGAGCGATCCCGCGAGGCGCAGGTGCGTCACACTCGGCCATCGGGCCACGAGTAAAGTATAGGCATAGGTTCAAGTACTCTTGGTATCCATTGATCTGAGGCGTACGTACCAATGAATGAGTAGCCAACGTCAGTGAATGAACCGTACATCCTCAAAGGTAATTGCGTTTCGACTCGTAAATTACCGTTTTATTTTCAATCAATTATTGCTTACGCATCAATGGCGGACAACCCGATCGACGATAATCGTGTATTAGGCGTGAAAAATATAAAATAAATTCTCAAATACGATTTAATATTATTTTGCGCAAATAGTCCTGCGGCCAGAGAGGTTATTTTCTCTTTAACTCTGACGAGTTTTTTTTTTTTTTTTTTGCGCTCGACGCGTCAAAATTTTTTTCTACGCCCATTATTATAAATAAAACGATATGATATTTTGAATTATAAAAATAATTTCAATTTCGGTGGAAATCGATTTTAGGTTATAATTGACTAATTTATCGATCGTATTCGACGCAATTTCGAAGGTGACAAGTTCGACACTTTTGGCAGTGTGGGGTTCAAATTCAGCACTGATTTATTGAATACGGAAAAATTTCATTTTTTTTCTATTAATTATAGATTTCAATGGATTTCAGCTGTTGATGTAAATAAAAATAATGAAACACGTTTCGCGTGAAATAATATTGCATATCGCGATTAATTTTTGCGATTTTTTCATTCGTTGCGAATGGATTCGTAAATAACGATAAATATAATAATACAATAAATACAATAATAAATTGTTTGTGTGAAAAAAAATACGCATCTATTTCTCATTTTAAAAGATTCGTCATTCATAACAAATATTCTTAAAGATATTATTCACATTAAAATCCTTCCGAATCGGAATGAAATTCGATATTTCTTTATATTCCGTAATAATTATCGTCTCAAGTTTTTTTTTTTTTTTAATTTAGACGTTTTTACAGGCGACAAATTTTGAAGAAAAAAAAAAAAAAACGACATTAGCCGTTAAATATATGCTGAGTAAAGGAATTTTCTGTATATGTTTTTAATGAAAAAACTTATCGAAGGTAAACTTGCAACGTTTCTACGATAAGCAAACGATGAACGTTGCACTCGGTTGGCATCACGAGACAAAGTAAGTAATGCGCGTGGCGCACACGCGTTATTCGTCGTCATCGTCGTCGGATAGCATTGGTATACTATAGATCTGCTGCATCGGAAATGCGAATAAATAACTCGGATTGTCTGCATCGACGTAAGACGATACGCAGACAACATTGCGACTTTCTTTAAAGTTACGATTCCATTTGTCTCCATCGACGCGATTACTTGTAAACAAATAACAATAACAACAACAACAATAATAAAGTTATTTTCAATAATTATGACTATTTATTATCATTATTACTATATTTTTACTCTGAACCCATTGATCCCCTTTCCAATTTTCTTTCCTAAATCATTAATCTGTCGCGGAATTCGGCGAAATATCGTTATCTCGTGCGTATCTCGAACGTCACCGTCGTCGTTTTAATTCGCGTTACGATTGGTTCTTAGCGTAAACTTATTAAAAAAAAATGAAAACAAGTAACCGAGAGCCTCGGAAACGCGTTGGCATCACTGAAAAAAAAAAAAAAAAAAAAAAAAAAAAAAAACATCGTCTCGCTTTCCTGGTGAAAGTGTGTTTATTCGGTAGGACTACGGGGCGAACGAATGTTCGCGTTGTGGCGTTATACCAGGTTGAGACGCTACTGTGGAGACGCACGGGGTGGGCGGGAACGAGCGCCGCTTCCACCAGCAGTATAACCACGCTATGTGACACGTGCGCGTGACGTCACGGGGCCGGTCACGCGAGCACCGTGTGCTCCCGGTCACGTGTCCTGTCACGCGCGCCGCAACCTCTCTTGCCTTTCGCCTCCCTCGTCCATACGTCCAACGTTACTGATCGAGCCCATCGAGAGCCCCACCGGTCGTTCGAGAATGCCTCGTACTCTTTCCCTCATCCCCACCCCTCGGCGTTCTGCGGCTTGTTTTTTAACTCTGACAACGTCTACCTTTCGCGCGATACACACCCCACGACTAGCCGTCTCGTTCTTCGTACTCGCGTGGGTCCTACGCTTTTGCGACTTTCAGTTTTCGATCGAAACGCATTCACTAATTTGTTTGTTTTTTTTTTTTTTTTTTTTTTTTCAATTCCCTCGTATTATCGGCGTATTTTCGTTTCTTTATTTTCGTTGACGCTGACTTTCGATCCTTCTAATTGGTTCCACAGATTCCCTCGGCATTCGGCCGCTTATAAATCCTTGCCGCCGCTACTACCGTAATGAGCGATTATGCATTCAAGGTTTCTCGCAATTCTGCATTATTATTTTCGCGAATATATCATTTGTCCCGCAGTCATATTTTACGGAATTATCCTTATTTCACATGCGATCCGAAGTCCCTTTTTTTCGGTATCCAACGTCAAGGCAATCGCATTATCGCCAATAAAATAAATTCAGATTTCTGGGTGTTTAACCCTTTGAAACATACAAAGGGGGCATTTTTAGGGGTTTTTCTTACATACGATTTACTCAGCGGTAAATAACATCGATATAAAGTCAGCCATTTTGAATTTGGAAATTTTCACTTCAAATTCGAATTCTTCGATCTAAAATACCTCGAAGTTTTCAAATACATCGGTTGGGATTAATGCATTTTTTCGGAATTCAAAGGGGTGCATCTCCTGGGATACAATGAGCTTCAAAGGGTTAATTAAAATGCGTTATCATGGGTCCTTCCACCGCAAGGGGCGCAAAAATTGAAGATATCGAGAAATTTTGCACGTAAGATTCCTTCGTGATAATAATAATAATAATAATAATAACTTTTAATGCCCAATTGACTGATTTACGGTCCGACGACGAAAATCGTGTTTGGATTTAACCTCAAGATGAATTCACATATTGCGTTAATTACTGCATTGTACTTTAATTGGAACTCATTTTTTTAAGTATTCGATATATTTCTTACATTTATATTGTTATATGATTTGATATACAAGTTGTAGAAAGTTAACCGCCCGTATATAGGTATACGGCGAGTCATACGTGAGTCCGCGTCGTATAACTCCGATAGAATAATACACGCTTCGCGTTATGTATACATACATCGCGCGCGCGCGACGCGTACGCGATAGCAACTCGCTATACTTAATTGCGAGAATGCGATTGAAGAAAATGTGAATGTCTCGAGGACTCTGTACACAAGAAACTTCTCGCTGTACCCGACGCGTTGTGGGGTTCCTGCTTTCACCTTCGCTTTTTGATTCGGCAAGCAATATACGAGCAGTTAATACACACTCTCCTATTTCCCATTGCAATTTTGCCTCTGATATACTAAACTTACGATGTATAGTGGTTTTACTCCTAAAGACTAATATACACACACGCGCTGACGCTATATATATCGTAATACGCTGGATCGCCAGATGCTGCTACTTGTTTTTATCGGCTTCGCGTGACACGAGGCCCGCGTTCAACTAGTGTCGACCGTATCCCGGAAGACACTCGCGACTGGAACTCGCATGATCGACGACTTACGTATTGATGCCATACATTCATAATAAAAATCATTGAAAGAAAAATTCAATATCTTACTATTAATTTTACCGATTAATAATAATAATTTTTATTATTATCATTTTTTTATATTATTTATTTTGATTATTTAATAATAATAATAATGTTATTATTGTTATTAGTAAATGCGTTTAATTAGGTGGTGCGCAATGTATTTGCCATTGATTAATACTGCGTTTACGCGCAGTCTTATTTTTGTTCGTAAAACGAAAGTTTGCGAGGCGCTACTCGGAATTGAGCCGATTATCTGCAGAGTCATTCATTTTTTTCACCGTCTAGCCGAGCATAGATCTGGCGACGGTAATTAACGGCTTATCCATGCGGCGATGGCCAACATAATCGGGAAGGACTCGGACTTTTGAATACGCATGCGCGTGTCATATGCGCATAAATACACACATGTGTGCGCGCATACGAAGTGCGCGTAAACGAATGCTAACCGTTCTTAAAATAGCCGAAGTATTTTCTGCTCAGCCCAGGAGAAAATAAGTTCGAACTGTAGCGACTGCAGGCTATTTTTGAATCGCACTTTGTCATACGATTACGCATGGAGAAAATGCTGGCAAAATAAAATTGCGCGTTCCATTTTCTGTGACAACGCTAAAGGATAACTAACTGCCCTTCCGCGCGTCGGTAAGGTAAATGAACAAAAAAAAAATAAATAAAGAAATAAGTTTTTGTTAGTATTTACGAATTTATAGTTCGGCTCCGAATCAAAACTGCTGTCGAAATTAAATGTTCATCTTGGAAAAAAAACATAGAAATATGTGGTGCAGAACGATATTTCGAATCGTCAGATCCAACGTAAAAAAATCTGTAAAGACTTTGTGTTATTTTTGCTTTTTCCATTACGCCGAAACGACTCGAAAAAAAATAGGTTTGGGAAAATAGAAATCCGTTCTCATCCGTTAGGAAATCCAATACATCGTACATTGGAAATAACGAAAATCGTAATCGTTTGATAACCAATTAATAAATTGAATGTTGTTTTTCGGCAAATTATGTTTCGCGAAAAAAATTTAGGTCGTCATCGTCGCGCGAAGTGGCTGCTGCCCGCGTGATTCATAGATCGCGGGCGGCCTTACTCTTTCGACTTTCCTTAATAAATAATCGCGTTATAGTCGGGCCGTAAATATGACTTTTGTGAAGTATCGTGTGGCAGTGCGCATGCGCGCGCGAAAATATCGCCGCGATCCGCGGGCAATGAGCGAAGGGCGCCCGTCACGATAGAACACCACCGGTGAATTGTGCTGTCCTCGGTTAACGGAGCCGGCCGTGTGTACCACACCACCGTTGTGGGATTTACTCGTTACGCTTCTCTCGTAATGAAATCCCACTTCGTGAACGATCGCCTAACTGGGATGAGGTGTCCTTGGATCGAATTGGAACATTCACTTATAATTATAGAGCAAACGACATTCTCTTCACGCCCTGATATTTTGCGACAGGTAAAACGATCTGTCCAGTGATCCGCTTGCCGAGTAAACTCTCGGACAGCCAGATGAGTAACGAGAGACTCGATGCTTGCAACCCACGCGTTTTTCCACGCACGCGTATCGGTTTTTTTTTTTTTTTTTTTTTTTAATTAAGGTGATCGATAATGCGTTAATGTAATGGTCAATGTGATACTAATAATAATAATTATTATTTCTATGTACGTAACGAAGACCGGGGCTAATTGAAACGCGGAATAAAAATCGGAAATACGCGGTAAAAAAAATCGAAAAATCGAACCAATTAATATCGTTTTTTAAAAAATTATTTGTCACAGTATGCACTCTAATTCCATAGAGTGGCATAATCATCGGGTCGATTTAACGATTTTTTACTGCGTGTTTATGATTTTTCCGGTGTTTAAATTAGCCGCGGATAGCGCGGCACCTCTGTATACTTTATACATAGATTATTCATACCTAATTATATATACGAACTATATATACTTTATATATAGAATATATGTCTATATGTAAACCTTCATTTACTGTTAGAAGACCGGGGCTAATTGAAACGCGGAATATTTCGAAATACGCAGGAAAAAAATCGCAAATTCGATGCAATGAGGAAATACTTACGAATAAATAGTTTTTCCACAACTTTTTTACCTGAAAAAACCCGCAAAGATTTCCGTAATAATGCAACATCGCAATTTGAATTGTTTTTTTTTTTTATCTAAACGGATTTGAAATTAATCGAATGAACTAATAAACGATGTTTCGATGAATGTAAAAAAAAAATCTTCATTTCATTTTCCCTATCGTAGCACTATAAAATTTTCTGCGAATCAATGAAAAAAAATTATAATTCATATCATATATTCGCGTTAATTGATCGTATGTCAAGTAGCAACGATTAGTGTTGCTTTGTGAATAAAATTCAATCACGAGTTATGAAAAAAGTTCGATATCGAAGTTTTCTGCATTCTTGAAAGTTGAGTTTACTTTTTACGCGAGTAACAAGGTTTCATTTGCTTTGAAGACGCTTATCAATATCAATCGACGGGAATATTCAGCACTCTCATCGATAAGTATAAAGAATGACGTGATTTTTTTTTTTTTTTTTTTTTTTTTTTTTTTTTTTTAATAAAAAATGCCGGCCGCGACTGACGCGAGTGCGCGGAGTGCTCGTTGCGTGCACGTGTCGAGAAGGGTAAAGCGTGGTCGAGCGCGTGACTTGGCGGCCGAGGCGTGCCCTTCTCCGGATCACGTGGAATGTACCGCGGGCACTCTCACTCTGTCGACATACGTATTACTAGTACACGCGTTAACCGGACTATATTTGTACCTTCTGAACGATGCTCCCGCGATTTGTTAAACTCGACGAATCTTTGAAAAAAAAAAATATATATTTTTTTAAGCGGAATTCTAATTAATCGTTCGTATCAATGTCTCTCGTGAACCGTCAGGGATAATCGGTAACTTTCGATCCGATTTTTGGTACCTCCTCTGCCTCTGTGACATTTATTAAGCCTTTTTTCGAATCGGACGGTGTTTTTTTTTTTTTAAAGAAATCACGTAATACAGTGGTCGAAAAAAAAGAACATTCAAAATAAAAAAAATAAAACTATTATTAACGATTTTTATTATTGACTATTATTTTTAAAAATATTAAAAAATCATCGGTGGTTTATCCGTTGGATGTTTTTTTTTTTTTTGTTGATTCATAGAAAATGAATAAAATCATTTTCGCTCCAACAGAAGTCGTAATCGGAGCAAAATTATTATATAGTTGATGTAAAACCGGAACGTCAATTTTATACAACATTTTTATGACAATTCTGCGGTTATTACTCCTTTACGTTTTTTTTTTTTTTCCGTTAAAAATCGTTTTTTTTTTTTTGATAATCAACTTTCAGCACTTTTATTTTGTTTCAATTAATCTACTTTATTGCACTCGACCAGAAATTTTTCCGTAATAATATTCTTCAATTGAATTGATGAGACACACGCGTAATTGCAAAGTCTATTCGCGGTTTTTCGCTTCGCCAAAGATCCATTGTTTCCGCTATTCTAAAAATGGTCTCAGCGCGTGCGTAGTTTCCGGTTTCGTGACGAGAAAATAAGCGTCAAGCCGTGCGAATTGTTTTAAGACAATTAGACACGAAGTTTCGCAAGAGTTCCGCTTATTATATGCGCGTATCCTTATATGTTTGGAAGATAAATCATATTCGTCACTAATACCTATTCGACTAAGACGCAAAACTTTGTTAACGCGCCCGTGTGTTTGCCGAGTTCGCTGCACCGTAGGAATGCGCGTTCGTTTACTGTGATATCATCCGCGCGTTGGTGTCTTTCTGATGCTACGCGGTGTACTGCTAAATGCAGAGGGTAATACTGCACGCGTCAAACGAGTTGCGGTTCATACCGATCGTAATACGGATGTAAACCCCCTTTTTTATCTTCAAATCGTATATAATTTTCAGTTTCGAGAATTTTTTACATTGATATATTTTTTTTTATTTTTTTTTTATCGAAACAAACCGAATGCTGTAACGCGCGATCGTCTTTGAATCTTTGAACCGTATGACTGAAGAAAATTATTCTTGCTGCAGTTTAAGTTATGATATATAGTATTGATTTCGATTTTCCTGCTGACTGCATATTTCAAAAACGAATGAAAACAAAAAAATTTAATTTAAAAATTTAAATTTATTTTTGGAAAAAATGAATTATAGTTTATGTTATCGACTGCGTCTTTTCATATCGTTTTAAGATAGTTAATTACATCCGTCGGTATCAAAAACGGTGATGAATGTCATTTGGAAATTGTAATAATAACGGAAATATTTAAGATCCTTAAAAAAAAAATTATAATTCGTTATCGACTGCGTATTTTTACATCGTCTTCAGTTGTTAATTACGACCGCCGGCAGTAAAAACTGAAATGAATGTAATTTCAAAACTTTAATGAAAATGAAAATCTCCCCCTCCCCTTCCCGATGTCCGCTGAAAATAATGGTTTCATTATCGACGGCGTTTTTTTTATATCGCCTTAAGTTAGAAAAAAAAGACCACCGTCGGTAACACAAACCAATTTTATGAATACAATTTCGAAACCAGGAACGTCCGACGCAAAAAATTGCGTTCTCCGCTTCTATTCCACAATTTTCTATGGAAACAAAGATGTTTAAAGTATCGTGTGAGTTTTAGTTGCTTGATGAATATCAGTCGCAATTCAATTATCGAACGAAACGGGTAATACGACTTGTTTATTTTTGTTTTTGATAACGATATCAAAACGTTCCGATAAAAAATCCGCAATCAGAGCTAAAAAACATTAACCCTCTACTCTTATCGTCAGTTGGAATCCCCAAGAGAATAGGTATAACGTAACTACAATAAAAACAAACTATGTAACATTATTTTTCCAAAAACGGATAAAAAAAAAATTTTAAACGAAAAAAAAAAAAAAAAAAAAAAAAAAAAGATATCGAACAAACCTTTGGACACCTTTAATTCTTATAATAATCGCGTGAAAGAATATGAAAATATTGTCGCGCAATCGCGAATTCCAAGTATCAACATCCGGAATAACTTCGACGAGAAAACCGATCCCCCATCGCATAACCAGAAAAAAACGTTCGCGATGACTTCTCTCTAATTAACAATTTGCGCATTCAACGTCAATATCGAGCGGTTAATGACTCCGCGGCTATCGAATACGTGGAACAAATAACGAGATGCGCGATTTTTTTCTTTTTCTACGGAATTGTATCGACGCGAGAGACGCTGTACGTTGAAAAAACGGCAATGCGACATCGACTAATAATAGATAAAAATAATGTAAACTCTGTCAAAGGAGAAATCAGAGTTAGTGAAATAAAAAGTGTTTATGAAAAATATCGATTCCTGAAAGGGTCCTTCACTTTTAATTTTTTTTTGTAAAAACAAAACAAAAAAATTAGAAAAAATGATTTTTTAACGAAGTTTTCAGCGTTACTGCGGACATTTTAAACAGAAACCCTATTAAAAAAATATGAAAACAGATAACGAAGTTCGCGATATAAATCGTATTTACCGATAATATCGAATGCCCTTGCAGTCGGTAATTTTTATTTCATCACCGATTTTATCAAATAGTCAACGAAACTCTGAGATACGTGTATAAAGTTGAATTTACTTCGTATTAATTCTCATCATCGACTTTTTACTACGTCGGTGAAGCGCGAGTGACCGCGCCGAATATATATGTCACAAATATGTTATGAATGCATTCCCGTCGCTACGAAAAAAAAAAGTAAACAAGAAACTATTTGCGCATCGGTGGCACGTGCGGATTCTAAACACGTCCGCCGCCTTCGAAAACGTCTCTCTACTATCCGAACCCTAATATTTGTTACAAACGTACGAGAAGCGATGATATATTTTTTGATTCCACATATATAACGCACGGAAATCAATCGTTAAAAATGAATCGCCGGTTTATAGAAAAGGATTGGAAAACAATTGGATACCTCGTGATTTAGAATAATGGTATTTCATTGACCCGATGATTCCGTTCTTATTGAAAGCGTTGCAACAATTGGTTATAATCGCGCGCTTCCGTGGATTCATTTTGTAACGACACACTTTCCCCGCGCGACTTATACAACGTTAGTTATTAATTTTCCTCTTTATAGCAGCGTTTGCGATTTACTCCGGCAGTCGAACAAAGTGCGCGTTATAATCGGTGGGGTTCAGTGCACGCGAATTGGTGGAAGGAGCAGGAAAACAGAGCTGCGGACTCGACATGCCCCCGTGATGATGATTTTTATTTTCGCTTCAATTCTCATCGCAACCGGAGTACATCATCGGCCCGCAGCTTTGTTTACGACTTCAGTCGGAATCGTTGTCGTTTATCAGCGCGAAACCGGTTTGCTGTCGGATTTATTTAGTTTTGTTATCGGAGGGTCTTGCCTCGGGGGGTTCAAGAAGGCAACGAGACGATTAACATTCTCAAGTGAGTCGACGGAGTCTGCCGGTTCTCGACGATTTACCACCAACATTTTTCCTCTTTTTCTCCACGCGGCGACACGTGACTTGTATCGATAACGCGAGAGCCGCGTTCCTCAGGCATACGGAAACGTCGGCGTTGTGTCTGACGTTAAATGGAATGCGGTATCAATATATACGATATATTGATGATATATAATATATATATGACGATATAAACATAATAATATTAATCATAATAATTATAATATTATTTTCTTATATGTTTATATGGTATATATCAAGAAACGCAGTAGCATCTCGACGCCAAGTACTTAAAAAAAGATTTTCTTTAGCGTGACGCTATCCGTGCGATTTATACTCCAATATACTGGAAGTTAAACATGTCGTTAATGATTTCTCAATAATTAAATGTCGAATAATATTTTTTATGACAATATATAGAAGAGGTTTGCAGGGCTCGGGTTTCGTCCGACTATATTATAAAAAGGATTTACCGCTGCGTCGGCTAATAATATTAAAAATTTCATATTATTGATATGGGAGATATTAACCTCTCCTTTCCGCCCCTCCAAAGGCGGATTATTCTAAGTCTCCCTGTAGCATTATCCCATTTTTCTCAGTACAGTAGGCAATCAGATAAGTTGAAGATTCGGGAACCCAGTCGATTAGACACCATCAGATAAGTTGAATATCCTAATACCTGCTGGACTACCTGCCCGCTGTCCCTTCTGCCGGATAAATTTCCCTTTCCGCCGCGTTCCCTCTCTGTCACGCAAATTGCAGCAACGATTCTATTGGTCGGTATGAAAAGGGAAGGAGCGCGATGTTGCCTCGCTGAGCAGGCAGACGGACCCGGCGAAGGGTCGGAATTCAACTTACTTGATGGTATTTTCTTCAACTTACCGGATGGTTGGAATTATCTGAGTTGGAAATACGCGAATACGAATAACTCGTATAACGCAGTTTTTCGTTTGGATTTTACCATATTTCTTTATTAATCTCATTGTGAATTGCAAATCGTTGCGATTCAACGAAGCCAAGAAAACGATACTGTTTAGATGGCGATTAGCGTCTCTAATATAGAATTCGTTTTACAAAACTTGACATATTGTACACATATATAATTTTTTTTTTTTTTTTTTTTTCGTTCTTCGACTTCACTGTTCTGGAGAACGGAATTTTCTCATCCGCACCCACCAGAGTGAGACTGACACTCGATTTCCGCGGAACAAACGTCGTGGAAAAAAGAAGTATATCTACGTCAGCATTTTTTGGCGTCACTTGGAAAGAACGCGGAATTCATGTTTGTTTTTTGGTCGTAGATCTCAAAATATTCCTCGAGACGGTTTCGCGTTTATTGTTTTTTTGTTTTTTTTTCTTTTTTAACCGGAAGAGGAATGCAAAAACAACGCTAAGGGCCGATGAGAACAATCGTCGAATTGGATCAATCGCGATCGCCCCGTTCCTCGGCGCGTTCCTCCGCTCTCGCCTTCATTCTCGTTATAAACGCCTGTCCTTTGCTCTTACGGAAGTTCTCGTACGGATCGTTGAGATTAATACCAACGCCTTTGTACTGATCGTTTTTGTCTCTTATCTCACCACCGGATATTGGGGCCTCTATTCCTTGTTCGTTCGCCCCGAGACCGGCACCACCCCAACCCATTTTTCTCAGCAACTGATGACCCTTGTTACTCTCGTCTAAACTTGTCTCCTGAGGTCCTTTGCTCGGGTAGGCGGTTGAACTTCTGAAATAAAAAACGGGAACAAAACGCTCGATTAATCATTAAATGTCCGTCGAGTATCACTGAAATCTGAAGTTACGAAACCTACGAGTTCTGGCGCCGCGAAGTTTTGTACTTTTTACAGTTCCCCGTCGACAGAGAATAACAAAAATTTGGCAATAAAAAATAAAAAATAATAATCGCGATTGAAAAAATGTTAATCTGTAAAAAGAATAAAAAAATGTTACAGAATGGGAAGAAAAGTATTCGTTGCAATCGGGTTACGCCTGTTGCACAATTTGCTTTGCAATTTTTGCGAGTTTGCAATATATTTTTTTCTTCTTTTTTTTTTTTTTTTTTTCATATTAATTATTGTTCGTAAACTTTTTTTTTTATTAGTTTTTTTGTTACTGTTCAACGTTTTATCGAAGTATGGGAGTTACTTACAAAAAGCTGGGCGGCGTAGGGCTTCGATCTTGACGTTCGCCCCGTCGTTCCGGACTTCTCTCCTTATTGCTGTTCCTTCGTCGTCTGCTCCGACTGGTGTGAGGAGTGCTTCGACTGTTGCGCCT
Source organism: Buathra laborator (assembly GCA_934046635.1). Taxonomy (NCBI): domain Eukaryota; kingdom Metazoa; phylum Arthropoda; class Insecta; order Hymenoptera; family Ichneumonidae; genus Buathra; species Buathra laborator. Next base: position 16,025,936 of record OW203895.1, on the reverse strand, counting down.
ATGATTAGCTGACGGTGATCGTGACCGGCTTCTTCCCCGCGATCTGGATCGCGACCTGCTACGCGACTTACTTCTGTAACGTTTCTTTGGTGGACTCGGACTTTTTGAACGCGGCCTCGAGATTGGCGAAGCGGATCTAGACCTATCTCTCATACCGTTCATTATTTCTTCCTCCTTACGCTTTCGCGCTGCATTCTTTGCTTTGTAGTACTCGTACAGTCCTAATTTCTCCCAACCATCACTGTCGAAAAATCGTGTAATTAGTAAAGTTTTTACATAATTAATATATATACAATTAATAATAACAACTAATATAACAATGTTTGGCGTAATCTCGATCCCGTACTATTTTCGGAGCACCCAATTGTATTCTCATTATTTTTCCAAGGTGGATACACTGGTTATGGATATTTTCATTGCTAATTGTTGTTAAATCATTGTTTGTGCATATTTTGATTTTAATACTTTGAAACTATTCATAACAAATGTAGAGACTTATTAACGCGTCGTAAATTTTTATTCAACTTTCTTCAGGATTTTTATCCTTTAGAAGATTGTGGCGAAAATTGGATCAAAGGTGTCGAAAATTGGTCCTACCACCATATTTTTGCTTCTTCAAGAAGCTTTGTTTTAGTGAAACTTTTTTCTTTTTTCTGAAAAATCACATTTAGAATAAATATCTGTCCGTATGTGTGGGTGTGTGCGTGCTCTCATCATTTGACCTCATAACTTGAGAATGGTTTGAGATACCAAACTGGAATTTATACCACATGTTGAGGAGACAATTCCCTTTCTTTGGTCCAATTTTTAGCAAAATCTACGGAGTCGTTCAGTTTTTATGCCATTTAAAAAAAATTTCACGTCGCGCTGTAGCTGCCACATTTTTCGAGATATCGGGGTAAATTTTGGTACAAAGTCGAACTATTATAAACCTATGATCAGAATCGAATTTGGATAAAATCCATGCAATCGTCCCGATTTATCGCCTTTTTGAATTTTTTTAAAATTGCTTTGCGGCGCTCTAACTGCCACAGTTTTCGCGATATCGGGCTAAAATTTGGTAGAAAGTTGGGCTGTTATAAACCAATGATCGGTATTGAATTTGGGCGAAATCTATCCACTCGTTCAGCTTTAACACTATTTTGAATTATTTAAAAAAAAATTCTGGAAGAGCTGTGATAAAAGAGAGGAACCAATATGCCAATGTAGTTGGCACCTTTTTACAGTAACCCCTCGATAATCAAGAAATTCATCGTACCAAATCAAATAATGTTACGAAAGAAAGAGAAAGAAGAAAGAGAGTGGTACAGAAAGTGAGTTGCCGTTCCCATTCTACAATAGTTCACCAACATCCAGAATATAAGACTTTAAGATCGGAAGACTCACCTATCCCTCGGCGAATCGTGATTCGGCGGCGCGTAGAAGGCCTCGACCGCCGCGACTAATCGTTCGCTCGGGGGAGCTGGTGGTGGTAATCTAATGGCATCCGGATCCAGAGGTTTATATTCGGCGTCCTCCAATTTAATAAGGGGCACCATGAGTCCGGCAGGCAATTCGAAGTAAGGCATACTAGGCATGAGATCCTCCACGGATGGTTCGTGAATAATAGGCGGGGGGCCGAAGCCGGGCGGTGGTTTTGAAAAATCGGGTAGCGGCACCGTCGTAAAGGGAGGCGGTTGAGCAGCGGGTGGTACACCCCAACCGGGCGGCGGTTGACTAAAATTCAGATCGCCGCTCATCGGAGGCGGTGGAGGACCCGCGTGAGTCGGTGGTAGATTTAGGTTCGGCTGATTCTATGATAGATGAAATACATTTTAAATAATTTGATCTATTCGACGAAAACGCTATGATAGCGTTGATGAAAAATAGTCTCCATTCGATTCAATTTTTAATTCAAGTTCTTCTTTTTTTTTTTTTTTCTTTTTTTTCTATTACCATTTGTGCCGGTGGAGGTGGTGGCGGTGGAGCTTTCAGCTGTTGATCGATAGCGATTTTTTGTTGCTCAATATTCGATATCTGTCGCAAGGCGTGATTAACGAACGCCTGATGCTGCGCTTGATAATTATCGAAAGTTTGCTTAGTCGTGGTCGTGATAGGCGTTATTGCATTGGCGTATTGCGCCACAAGACCCGCTTGATATTCCGACCATGAGGCGCTCGGTTGTTTCAATTTTTCCACGATTCCTTCGTCGAAATAATTGTTCTTGGATTCCCACAGACTCAACAATTTGTTTAATTTATTCAACTGATCATCGGAAGCCGCTAACGATGTGTTACAGAACATCGGCACCACGACGCTCTCCATTGCTTTTCGCAGATCCACCGATTTTTTTCTCGCGCTAAAGAATTTTTTGGGTTTCATTGTTTAATGCTGATCTCAACGAGCGTTAGGGGTTTTAGCAAACATTGAGCATTTTTTTTATCAATTATATTCAGTAACTTACCAATGATGCAAGACATCGTTTACTAAATAGATGATATGAAGTTTTTGACTAAATGTCGCTCCTTGTATGACTCTAAAACAGTTTTGTTATCATTTGAAACTTCTACGGACTAAGAGGATTACCCCCCAGCGATGCAAAATAAAATAGGCAAATAACACTTTTTTTCGCGCCTTCTATTACTTAGAATTTTCGAGAATGCATTGTTTTTGTAGGTTGGAAAAAATGTTTCGAACGAATCGTTATTAACCCTTCGCGTACAGGTCATGTAAATATACATTTTGCGATTCTTGACCAATTGATTACTTTGAAATTGTTCATTAAACTGTAAAATATCGAGAAAAAATTGTGAAAAATATTATAGTGTGAATTTTGAGGTAACGTTTCTCTGTTCATTTAAAAAGAATTTTTTCACGCATATATATTGACCCAAACAATGAAAAACCGTGTCATACGTGAGGGGTTAAGAGGCTTTCGGCAATCCCAAGCGAAAAAACGGTTCCAATTTTTATTGCGTGCAAAAAAACGTCAAATCATTAATTCCTTTGCGAGTGTTTCTTCACAATGGTGTTTCGATCGTGTGGAAAAATCCCGAGATCCGTATACAAAAAAAAATCGATAAATTTAATTTTTTCCAATATAATTTTTTTAATTTTCTATTTAGAAGAAAAAATGAAATTCCTTCTACGATTTTTTATATTCGTTTCTGTGAATTTCTCAGTATCCAAACATTATTACGAGCAAACAATCGCATGGAATAAGTTAAACAATTTTTTTCGTATATAAAAAAGTAAAAATCGCTTTTTGTCCGAAATTCCAATAAGTTAATTTTACAAATGAAGCCAAGCGACGAGCCATCGACAAGAAAATGAATTCATTGTTTTCAATATGATAATAGTAAAGATAGAAATTTAAAAAAAAAAGCGAATAATTAATGGGCTCCACGAGTCCGGTTAAGAATATATGAAATATTGATTTACATACTTTTTGAGCAGATGCTCAGCGATAACCTGGTTGCTCGGTGCGGTAATTGAATTTTGCAGTATCCATGCTTTACCGGCGCTTATACTGTCCTTCGTACAACTGTCTATGATCGGTTGTAACACCGAATCGAATGATCCGAGATCTGTATTGGTGTCCAAAGCATTGTTCTGCAACGCTGTTTCTTGCGCTTGTCTCACAGCGTCCTCGACTCTTCCCTGCTGTTGGGCCATCAACGCCGCATGTTGAGCAGCCAGATTTTGCTCCGATTGTCTAACTTGTTCCTGTAGCGTTGTCTGTTGCGACTGAAGATTGGCGAGTTCACTCTGAAGCCATCCCGGTGGGCCATTGATGTTAACACCCGGTGGGCCACCACCGCCGATAGACGGATTCACGTTGACGTTGATCGCATTTTGAACCGCTTGTCCGCCGATCGGTGGTCCAGCATTTCCCGGTCGTCCCGGTACCAACGGTCCTGGTACCACAGGCAATACCGTACCTGGATTACCGGCCGATCCGATTCCGACCACTTGGCTCAAGCCGTTGTTCTGAGTATTTAGGACCGGCGTTAGGCCGACGTTATTCAGTGGCTGTGCTGCGGTAGCCGTTGTTTGCTGCTGCTGCGAAACGTTTAAACGTGGGTCTGCATTTTGCATTGGATTTATTCCTTTTTGCTTTAAAACTGTAAACGAATGACGCTGGATTATTGTGAGGTGTTTAGATCAATCGATGTGGTGTTATTCAATTCAAATGTAAACCTAATAACCGATCCAACAATCGCTTGAGGATCTTATTTCATTTATCGATATATATTCCTATCGTTGGCTTTTCGGTAAATCGACATTTTTTGTTTTTATATGAGGGGATCCTAATATAAACTCTGAATAACAATCATTTCATGGTCTCGCTGGATAATATTGGAAAACAATAAGTGTACCGTATCATCTTGAGTTTTAATGGAAATATTGCAAATAGAAATATTTCTTTGTAATTATTTCTTTGCGAAATATAGTTTTTTGCAATGAGCTCGTTGCGCTATGATATTTTTTTGGCGAATTCTCAAATGTTCTACATAATCGAAAAAATTAAATTTAGATGCCTTTTTTTCGGTCAGAATCAATAGATCCGTTGCTATTGATTGACAAAAAAAATCATACGAAAAATACTCCGCGTTTGATCGGTCGTTAAGATCTTTCAACGGTGTAAAAAAAAAATCCTGAGGTCCAATATAAAAAAATTGTATGTTTCTCATTTTTTTTATCTTTTCTACAATCTTTTTATTTCAGAAGATTTTTTTACACGATCAGTACACCGAACGATGAAACGATGGGTGTTCAAAAGTCCTATAATTTGTTTTTTCGTGGAGACAAATAAAATAATATCCAATTATTTGCCTGATTTTTTTTTACGAATTTTTTAACTTTTAAGTTTTAATTTTCAATGAAAATAATAATTTAAAAGAAATAATTGCGAACAGAGAAAACAGAAGGAAAATCGGCGCAATTATTTATATCATTGAAATAGTTTTATCGTATTTACAGATTACCGGTTACATCTCAAGACAACAAGATAAATTTAATTTCCAATTTTATTCAACTTCCCGAAAAAATTAATTTTTAAAATTTTTTCTTTTTCTTTTGTAAGGTTTTCCTGCACCCGGAACTAAACGCGAACAGATGCAAAAACGTTACGCGATATTGCGATTTTAATTCCTCTATCGTGTAAAGTATTCGATATCTATTGTTCCCTTGATTCCCGTAGCTGGGAGGCAGCTATTTGCTCACTTACTGGCTTGTTCCGTGGTTACTTTGTACTGGTAGTAGTTGAAGTGCTCGCCGCCAAATAGAAAACTGAATTTAGGATTGTCCTTCTGCTTGTTTTTCGTCATTTGCTCAAATTCGGGTCCGTTGCGGGCCACAAATTGAGCCAATTTGTCGATGATGTTACGAAGTTCTATGTCTGTGAAAAAATAAAAATAAAAATTGATATAAAATAATATATAACACATCAATATATTTATATTACGCAATAAAAATTATTATTCAGAAAATTGAAATAAAATTGTTCCGAGTATTTTTAAAAATTTTTAAAAATGTCTTATTTTTTTTTTTTTTTTTTTCAAAACCTAAATTAATTGGTCGATATTTTGAATCCAACGATAAAAAAATGATTTTAGCGGTTTTCACCGATTAAATACAAAACTCGTATCGGTGGCATTGGACGCTCTCTGACTGTACTTCATTGCTATATTGGCGATGCGGTTCGTTATAAAGTTTATGATTCTGAAGGTGCCGGCACTTCCAACGCTAGTCTATCCAGAATGTGACGGAATGCGAATGCAGAATATTCGCTCATAGAGCTCGACGGCTCAACTTTGATATACAATTTTTATCGGTATCTCGATTTTTGAGGTTATTATTTTTTGTTCATCATTGAACATTGTGTAATTTTATTTGAATGCTAAAAAATATTTTTGCAGTTGAATTAAAAAAAAAATCGTAGCGGCGAAGGTGGGGGGGTTGAAATAACCTAATAAAATTGAACATCGCCGTTGGTCGGCAAATAACATAAAAAACAAAAGACGTCGAGAAATTTTTGTTTCGGGTTAATGATAATAAGGATCGTGGCTCGATGAAGAGATCGAAATAGTCGTGGGAGTCATCACGATAGATCGGGTTACGAAAAAAATTGATTAATTTGTCGGAACGAAATGTGTCGCAAGCGACAATATACCGAACGGAAGAATATTTCTGTTTACCTGCCGGCGCTTGATCCATCTTGACGTCGGTCAGGCGTTCACTGTTCGTGAATCGCTCTTTCACTATTAATGAGATCTAAACGATCGTATACTTGCGCGTTTGCGAGCTAAAACCGACGCTGAGATACATTATTTTTACCACGATTCACGGCTAAACAGGCAAAGCCAGACACATCAGCCATAACTGGGGGGGAACGGGACGAAACTGCAAGATTCCCGCCAGAGGCGCACGATCACGGTTTATGAAAACAAAAAAAAATGCTATCGAATACATCGAGAGGAATCGATTATCGAACCGCCCAGCGTGAACGTCGCCTCCATCCACGTTTATCCACCATTACGTACGGAATTCCTTCGGGTTCGCGTAGTTCGCCGATCGCGTACCGTCTGTCTATCAATTGACACAATTCAACAATAATTCAACGTTTGGCGCAACAACTATAAAAAACAAACACCAGGTAAGTGGTCGGAACGATTGCGCTCAATTTCTCATCTATCTTCGTTAATTCCGAACTACATAAATCGTTAAAGTGTCGTTCTGACGCACGGGACATTGGCACGTGAAATGCTCACTTTTTCAACAATAATTCTCGTCACTCTGTCGTTGGTTTGCTTCCATTTCGTTTTTGTTCGTGTCGGATAGTCTTTTGTTACGATCACGCGGTAAGTGTTGCTAACAATTATTGAACAGAATATACGCTGTGCGTTATAACCTCAAACGTCGATCTCGTGATACGTCTATAGACTTTTGTGTAACGCGTCCTTTGACGAGTAGCCGTTTGTAGCCCGAGTTGCGATGCACGTTTCGTATGCCTTCTGGACGGGTTTATCGATAACGAACATAAATATTCACGGACGTACGAAACTCGAGGCTAGAAAACGGTGCCAAGCGAAAGACGAGTCGTGCGAAATTGTTACCGCGCCGGAGTTAATGCCGAATTTTTTTTTAGTGAAGAGTTTCAAAGTACCGCCAACTTAGCATGATGACAAAGTGATTAGTTTAAAGAAAAATAGTGAATATCGGTTAAATACTGTACAGAAGTCTTGAGTCTGACAAATGGGTGTCGAAGCTTGTTGGGGATCTGAAGCAATAAACCGCTTACAGCGCTTATACAGTACACATCGTTATGTATGTCGTGGAGAAGTAGTGAGCCTCGATTTTAATTAATTTTACTAACTAATAGCGGAGAGCGGGGCAAAATGGACCCATGTTCTCTGAACGATAAATTTTGAATCTGTAAAAAAAAAAGCATTGGCGTTTATTAAAACGTTAGAGTTGGTTTATTAAAAATTATGGTCCGTTTAAACAATTTTTCATAATTTTTCATTGTTTTAACTATTTTTGATATTACAATTTTGATATTTTCGTATATTACAAAAAAAAAAAAAATTCTCATACAATAATAAAAGCATTGTCCGCTCTCAAGACGATTACAAATGAATTGCAAAAAAAAAGGCAAATTTTTTTCTTTGTCGCTTGAAATTTTTTCTCATGTATAAAAAATTAAAAAATAGCAAAGAATGATAAACTAATGCTGAAACACAATCCTTTAACACCACTTGCCAAATTGATTAAAAATTTAGTTTTTTTTTATCTTATCTGAGATTTATTTTTTACAATGGTCCATTTTGCCCCTTTCTTTCCTAATCAATTGAATGACAAATATATTGTTTGGTATTGCATTTTTTATCATTTTCGTTCTAATAACACACGTGTTTGATTTTTTTTCCAGACTACAGAAATTGCATCAAATATATCGCGCGATTTCATCCACTCTATGATTAAATAAAAAGTCATTTTACCAATTCTCATTTATATTACAGATATGCCAGTCGCGTACCCCATCGGGTCAAGTTGGGCCGACGAGGTTGAGGAGGAAGGAGGAACTCTACCCCCGCCGACGGAGGTTTACGAAAATGGCTTCAAGATCCTCACGGAGTATAAATTCAATGACGACAACAAGAAGGTCAAAGTCGTTCGAACTTACAAGGTTGAGCGTAGAATCGTCTCGAAGACAATCGCCGTGAGGAAGAATTGGGCGAAATTCGGTGATTCAGCCGACGACAGACCGGGTCCTAATCCCGCTACAACGGTCGGCGCTGAAGATGTATTCATGCAATTCATATCCAGTAAGGAGGAGGAGAACAAAGTGGAGGACGATTCCCTCGACAAATTGAAGAGTATGGGAGACAAGGGTATCGTCAAGTGCCGTAACTGCAACGGCGAGCATTGGACCTCAAAGTGTCCGTACAAAGACACCGTTCTCGCCGGTGGCAAAGTTCCGGATGACAAGAAGCCGGCAACGGGACCGGGAGGAGCACCGAGCGCGATGACCGACATTGGCAAACCACAGGGCAGCAAATACGTTCCGCCGAGTATGCGCGACGGTGGTAATCGTCGCGGGGATTCGATGCAAATGCAGCGTCGCGACGACACGACGGCAATTCGTATCTCGAATCTTTCCGAAAGCACTAATGAGGCCGATCTCGAGGAACTCGTCAAACCGTTCGGTTTCGTTCAGAAACAATATCTCGCGAAGGACAGAACGACGAATCTCTGCAAGGGCTTCGCTTACGTTCACTTCAAATCGCGCGGCGAAGCCGCTCGCGCGATTTCTCACCTCAACGGCTACGGTTACGATCATCTTATCCTGAACGTCGATTGGTCCAAACCTCCCGCTACACAAAACTGAATAAATACATTCGAGAAAACAACTCACTCGTGGAATTGATTTTTCCGTAAGGCTAAGATTCTGCTTCACGAAGTCTTCATAAATTTTCTTATCACTGTAAGTCCGAATATTACAATGGTTAATAAAAGTAAAAAAAAAAAAAATGTAATAATGTATTTCTGAGAAATTATTGACGAGAATTATTATTTTTTTTTAAATCCTACTTATTTCCAACTTCGATGGATCCTGTCGAAAATGTTTTTAATACAATTTATAGATTTATAGAATTGCTATGAAGACAATATTTTTGAGATCTGGAGACACGTATATTAATTTTTATTGGATATTCGCATGTTGCATGTTTGTCTTATAACATTTTTGTGTTCTGCTCAATTTTTTTATTTTTTATTTTTCCTCCTAACTATTAGTAATCATTGATTCTCTCCATTCATAATTTTTTTTCCGGTGTACAGTTTATCATTAACTCCAAGTCGTACCTATATTTTACGCCGTTAAATATATTTTCCCGTAATACTGAACCATCTATTACAATGTTCTCTTTATTTTTCGTATATTGAGATACGAAAAAAAATTACTTTTTCGCATATTTCGATACGAAAGAATGGCAAGCAATCGAGAGGATTTTTTTTTTGGGCAAAACGGGACACAGAATCAAGAGACGCGGTAGCATCTCCACGTCAATACATAACAATTTTATTTTATATTTACCATACGACGCATTTTTCTACGGGATTCATATTCGAGCCGATCGGACATTCGAAATCTTCCGAAAATTCTCGCATATTTGAAAATGATCCGATGATTCGAAATTCATCGGGTCCGTGTTCGTCTGTTTCGACAGTATTTCTAAGGGCGTTCGGGGTGTACTTAGTGCAAAAGGGAGTAGCGGCACTTATCCAAAACATTTGTCGGGACGTAAAAGGAAGTTCCGGCAATTGTTGCTCCGGTGGATTTTGATCGGCCCACGATTTGTAGGCGTAATAAGCTTCCTTGATACCTCCGTTATCCGCGATCGCTTCGGTTATGACCCTTTCGCCATCGAGCTGAAAGTAAAACGGATTTCGTTATAATTCTCGTGAATATTAATAACTTCGCATAACATTTAAAAAAAATGAAAAAAAAAAAAAAAAAAAAAAAAACGAAGTGTGGTCACTACGGGTTGAATATCGACGTTTCGGCATATTTATTAATTCAATTGTAATTAAATACTTACGTTGAGTTGGACCTCGTCGACGGTATAATTTCCGTACTGGTCAATCATGCACTGTGTTCTTTGAACAAAATTGTCTTTGGTGTGCTGTGCCCACCACTCCTCTGTATTGCCATTCTTATCGAATTGATTTCCCTCATCATCGAAGCCGTGAGTTATTTCATGACCGACCAAGAATCCCATAGCTCCGTAGTTCGTGTATTTCGGTCGATCGTCACTGAAGAATATACCTTGAAGTATACCAGCGGGTAAAACTATGAAAAAAAAAAAGTTATGAATTAATAGGGATATACGATATCTCAAAAAATTCAATGAACATAAAAAAATCATTAAACGTACTTATGCTATTGTCCGTTAGCGAGTAGAAGGTATTGACTGCGGTTGGATCTTTACTCGTCCAATCGTTCTTCACGACAGGTTTGTGCAATTGGCTGAACTGTTGTTTGACATGGAATGCCGTGTAATTTAAAACGGTTTCAAGATAATTTCCTCCGTCGATTTCGAGATTTTTGTAGTATTCTTCGAGTTTCTCATCGTTGAAAAGTTCGTCGGAGTAGGCAACGACGCTGGACATTGCCGATAACTTTGCCAGAGCTCTTTGTCTCGTATCATCGTCCATCCAGTTGACCTATTAAAATAGAACAATTAAGCGGTGTTACCCCTTAACATAGCACTTTTGATAATTAATCATTAATCATTAATCATTGATCGATCATTCATCATTAATCACTGATCGATCATTCATCATTGATCATTCATCATTCATCATTCATCATTCATCGCTCATCGTTCATCGTTCATCGTTCATCATTCATCGTTCATCGTTCATCGTTCATCGTTCATCGTTCATCGTTCATCGTTCATCGTTCATCGTTCATCGTTCATCGTTCATCGTTCATCGTTCATCGTTCATCGTTCACCGTTCATCGTTCATCGTTCATCGTTCATCGTTCATCATTCATCATTCATCATCAACATACAAAAAAATTATCAACAGATGTAAAAAACAAAAGATCTTCACCCGCTCTAAAGTTTTGACGAGTTGATTCCTGATATTGTTGAACATATCGACGGCGTCGCTCTTTGCTTCCTCGTCAAAGTAATTTCTCACGTACGTCGCACCGACGCTCGGTGGTAGGTCGTCAGTAACGATACCCATGCATTCTTTCCATCTCGGCTCACGTTTCGTCACACCTCTTACCACTGTAGAGAACGCGAGTTCTCTCGTTCGTATATCGTCGTTCATATAATCCACGGAATCGGCGACGATTCTCCACATTACGTAATTCGCTTGAATTTTTTTTGGTGTTTCCTCCATAAGTTTTTCCAAATTTTCGAAGTAACGAGGATTGCCGAGAATCACCTTCTCGTCGTCCGTGATGGGATCGTTTGATGGCAGTAATTTGTTGAAGTATTTCATCCATGGAATGTTCGAATAAGTTGTTTTTAATTCGGCGACAGTTATTGGATTGTAATATTGTTTCGTGTTTCGACGTTCTTTGACCGATTTGGAAATCTATGATAGACCATTGGTATTATCATTATTATTATTATTTTGGAATCATTTGACGATTTTACGGAATAAAAATTTATTATAATTATTTTATCATCGCGAAATTTTTTTTTTTTCCAAAAAATTCTCCACATTTAATTGTTTAACAGGGTATTCGGAATGTGTAAAAAAAATCCGGGTTCCAATACGAGATGACGAAGCAATTCCAATTTAAAAAAATGTATATAGAATATCTTCAACATATTGCAATGAAAAAAAAAAAGGATTCCGCGATTATTATAAAAGTTATGCATTTTTCTGAATGAATTTTCTTCTTACATTGCAGAGTTTCAACTCGAATAGTAAAACTTCCTTGAGTTCGGTCGTAGCTCGATCCCTCGGAGCTCCCAAAATCACAGCAATGTCTATCATGTAGTTGTAATACGCTTGAACGATTTTATCATCGTATCCCTTTGTCAAATGATTGTATGAAAGGCCGAAGAGTTGTTGGTCGATCTGAGATTTGAGAGAAAAAAGAAAAAAAAATGTATTAAATACGGTAAGATTTTTTTCTTCGTTCACAAAATCTTAAAACCTCTGGTCGGAGATATATTTCTCTTCGCGATAAACATACGGTTAACGATACGTACGTATATTGATTGCTTCGTATTCGTCTTCAAATCAGGAAAGATATACATAGTCATCAAGTATTGAATATCGTAACCCGCGTCGAGAATTTCGTAAATAACGTTTTTCCAATCGAAGTTATCGGTATTCGATCGATCGCCGTCGATTACCGGCCATCCGCCGAGTTTTTTCAAAATCTTTCGGAGCGAATTAAGGCTCTGTGCCTCGATCTCGTCTTGGGAACATAATTTATAATTGGTCGCCGGCCTCATATATTTAATAATCGATAAAATGAATGAATAATTAGTAATAAAATAAATAATAATAAATTACTTAATTATTTATTAATATGATAATTAAATAATGAAAATAATTAATTATTATGAATTAATAATATGTTATTATTATTACTATTAATAACAAAGCCTCACCGCGATTCATACACGACTTGTAAAAATTCTTCACGAGTCGAATGGTTTTCGGATCATTCGGTTCGACAGGAGCTTCGATGCTGGATCTCAATTGATCATCCAGTTTATCTTTGATCATAGTGAACGCATTCACTTTGCCTTTGTCTCCGGAAATAACAGTGGAATTCAGAAAGCCACCGCAGGTGAATTTATAAAAGTTGTCGCATGGGTCAACACTTAGATCCATATTATTTAGGTACGTCGTTGCTGTAAGATTGCGATTCGAATAATCGTTCTATTTTTCTTCCTCATTCGCATGATATTCGAAAAAGTATTGCCACCTACCGCTATTGAGGCATCCTTTCGTTCGGCATATATTTGTGTTCGAAATCGAAGCCGTATCCAGTGACACCCATACATCACTGAGTCTTGACAATACAGTCAGAATTTCGTCTAAAAAACATATAAGTAACATATTAAATGAAAAATATATAATAATAATAATAATAAATAATATAATAAACATTTTATATGGTGTAATATGAAAAGGAATATATTTGAAAAATACTTCGAAATATCCGTCAATTTTTCACCTATTATAGAACTCATAATATTCATAATGTTGGAAGCGATTCTTTTTGGATCGGATTCGATTTCCCATTGTACGCAGTCAGAAAATTCTTTCTGTGAATCGTCTTTGACCTGAAGCGAAGGGGTTGTCGCCTCGGCGCAACTCAAAGGTGCCGGTGTCTTTGACGCTTCCGTTGTCGTTGACTGATCCTGCGAAACGGAAGCTGAAACAACGTTAACAAGTCGTTTTGCTTTCAGACACAAAAGGATATTTATGCATTCGTTGTTATCTATGTCGGCTAGAAGTGCAAATTTGCATGCGTTTCTACTTTAAAAGAATGTCAAAATAGTAGACCAATATAATATAATAATAATAATATACAATATTTATAATATAATAAAAATAATATATAAAACATTTTTTTTTCATAATAAAAGAAAAATAATAAATAATGTGATAAATTCATTGTAAGAATTAAAAAAATAAAAATAAACCTTTCGACTTTAGGCCCGAATCACTACCATTTTCGTATTCCGAATTTTTTTTTTCGATCTTTTCGAAAAATGTTCGCTCATGAAACACGATATTGTACAGTGAAAAAAAGGGGGTTTACAGCTTTCACAGAATTTTCACAGCACCTTAACAATCGGTATATCCCAAGTTTAATAACGTTAAAATCCCGAGCGAACAATATTCACCTGCTGCAGAAGTTCTCGCATAGCACAAAAGGATACCGGATATCGTTATCACCATCCAGTTCCATTTAAGAGTCGTTCGTCCGTTTTTCCTTTTGAAAGTTCTGCAGTACAGAGATTTTTTTTAGTCCATCTACTTCACTTCTACTTCACAATACACATTTTCTATTTTTTTTTACTTACATCTTCATTGCTGTTTTTTCGTGACACTTTCCGATCGATAAATTCGATTGAAACTAATTTTTTTTTTCGGCGTCGAGTTTTAATCGATCGATATTTATAGGGTATAATCTATCAATCGGCTGTCTAATACCATTCGACCATAACAATTAACACACCTGTTTAAACAGTTATTGATAACTAAATTAAATTTTATCATTTTATCATCAATATTAAATCATTTTTAACATTAATATCAGTTATCCTTGGAGTCGGTACAAGTAATATATCCAAGTCCGCGGACACGATTGCACTACTGACTGGCAAACATCTGACATCGTTACGAAATTCGGCGAACCGCGGTACTACGAGTGGCGGGGGTGACAATAAGACGTTAGAAATACAAGCACCTGAATAAACTCTAATCTGCGTACGTTCCCTTCGACCTTACTTCTGACAAACACGAGCATGTCTATGTAACCCGGTTTTGTATCCACGATAAAATAACACCAAGACAACCCGTTTCTACGGTAAGTAACGTCGACGGCTTTCGGCAACTAAAGGTCGGGGAGGAGTCAGCAATTTTTTAGGTAAAAAAGTCGGTTTTACTTAATTTTTTTTATCGGTAAAAAAAAAATCTTATAAAAAAATCCATGCGATTTAATGTTTGTACCGATGTTCTGAGTGAGCAAAAAAAATTATCAGGTCCGATTATAACAATTTGTAGGCAGTTCTATTTTTTTCGATGAAAAAAAAAATCTACGTAAAAAAATGCCTGAAAAGTGCATATTTTTATATTGTTTGGTGAATAATTTGCTTCAATCGCAAAGCTTTCCTTATTTAGCTGATGAAGCTAAATATTACATTGTTCTATAATTTCTATAATTAATAAACATAAATAATTGATATACGTATGTTATTATTATTACTGGCATTATTATTATATTAAAGAAAACAAATACAATAATTATTATTTATATTAATTAATATTTCATGTCTTCCGACATTTTTAAAAAATCGGAGAATGCGAGTTTTGTGAAATATCGAGTTTATATTTAAAAAAAAACGATTTTCGAAAAATTTGACTAAAATCCTCGGAAATTGGCGATTTACTTTCGCATAATTTTTCTTTATTCTGTATATTTGGTGGTTTTTCGCGATCCTTTGGCCGTTGGCCGATTCGGCTGTTTTTTTCCTCTTTGCGTTTCGAAATTTCAGGGGAATACGGATCGTCGTAATTGAGAGGTGTGGGTCCTGGCGAACGGCTATAGGAGATGTTAAATTTACCACACGGAGCACTTCTTCTTGGGATTCATCTTGGAACCAATGGGACAGTTGAAATCCTTGGAGAATTCCGGCATATTCGATAGTGATCCGATTACTATAAACTTGTTTGGACTGTTGGAGTCTGTATTTATATTAATCTTCAGTGACTCTGGTCTGTCCTTTGAGCACCACATGTTCGCGCTGCTTATCCAGAACAGTTGTTTCGGCGTATACGGAAGTCCGGGCAATTTCCGTTCCGGTCCATTTCGCGCTATCCAATCGTTGTAAGCGAGATAAGCTTCTTTTATGCCCCCATTGTCGGCGATGTCCGCACCCTGCGTATTGATACTGTTCAGCTGAAAGATAAAACAAGACAGCTTCTGTTACGTTGTGTAGAAATGATGTTGAATAAATGTTTAATACAGGAGTCTGATGGTAAGGAAATCTTTATTAATATAATAAGATGTGTGCGTGTTGGCGCAATATTATTCATTAATATTCAATGATATATATTATGCAAGGCGGACATTTTATTTATAAAGTATATAGAATTTCTACAGTGTGAGGCAATCCACACTAAGTCAGCCACAAAATAAAAAAAAATTGCAAAAATTCTCAAAAATGATCTACTAATCAGGCGATATGATTACAACAAATTCATGAAGTAAAAAATGTTTCGGAATTTTTCATGACGTGGTTGACGTTTTTGGATTTTTCAAGAGACATTATTATTATTGCAAGAACGTTGACCGAGAACTACTGCCCTCTCAAACCATCTCATGCATTTATCAAATTGAGAGCCGATACTATAACGCAGTAGCTTTGAAGAATCTTCGCGATCGGTTCCCCTTGTCAATGCGTGAAAAACAAGGCTCTCCTCTATTAAAACGTAGCGCGAGGTATTCCACCCTCGCCTGGAAAAACTGTATGACCGCCTGTTCTCAACGCATTGCACTTTTTTTTGGAGTGCCGAGATTGCACCGGACTTTGGCGTATTCGCACGAAACTTCGTCAGGGATCTCGTTTATTTGGGCTTCTATATTTCGAACTTTACACCATCAAATAAATTCAAGAACCTCGATCAACTAATGAAACTGAATTTTAAACGGAACTAAACGGAAATAATAAAATATACTGAAATAATTGCAAAAGAAATAACACAAACTAAATTGCAAACTTCTCGATCACTAGCTTAACGAGAGCCGGTACCTTGAGAAGTTAAGAGAGGCAATAAATCGAGACCTGTAGCAGCAAACATCAGTTTCTATTCAACACTAACGGTTGCTTTGATTTTTGCGACGCTGATTAAAAAAAATCACGTCACATGTTTTATTCTACTTTTCTTATTATTTATGTAACGACTGATATCTCAAGAAGCATAAGGTGCCGTATCGCCGAGTTAATAAAAAAACAAAATGTGCGGTTTTTCATGACCCACAAGAAAAAGATTGAATGATTGATATGGAAAGTTATTCAATTATTAATCATTATTAATTAATAATTAATTATTGATTTTATGAGTGAATCATATATTTATGTAATATATATATAGATAAATGTACATAAATGATGTATCGTCTATAAAAAAAAATGTGAAACAATGAAATTACCTTAAGTCCGACTTCGTCGGCGGTGTAATTTCCGTACTGGTGAATTATGCATTGGGCGTGTTCGCGAAATTTTTTGTGTGTCGCAGGTGTCCACCAATCAACGAGATTGCCGTCTTTGTCGTATTGGCTTCCCGTATCTTCGATGCCGTTAGTCATCATGGAACCAATAACGAATCCAATGGCACCGTAATTCATGGATCTCGGACGATCGTTACTGAAGAAAGCGCCTTGAAGGATACCGGCGGGAAATTCTGCATCGAAAAAAAACGAAAAAAATGGGATATTCGGAAAAAAAATGAATTATTTTCAGCATGGACCACTTTATAATTTGCAAACTCACGAATACTGTTTTCCATCGGGGAGTAATAGGCGTTCACAACAGCCGGATTTCCGTGAATGATCCAATCTGTCTTATTCACGGGTTTGCGCAATTCTCTGAGCATATTTTCGGTATCGAATAGGGTGAGGTTCAACATATTCTCGAGGTAATTTCCCTCGGATAATTCGAGATTTTGATAATGTGCCTCGAGTTTATTGTCGTCCAACAGTTCGTCGGGATATGCAATATGACTCACTATCGAGGCTGCCTTCTCCAGGGCCCTCAGTCTTGTCTTATCGTCCATCCAATCGACCTAAAAGGGAAATACAATTTTTTTTCATCATATTCTTTTAGCATCTTAGGGATGATGTGGTCGAAATTTAATCGATGCGCCTGCTGCAAAGTGCACTCTAATGCCACGGAGAGCCATTTTGACTGCGCAGAACATCTTTAATTTCTTTTTGTAACGCGTGCATGAGAAGTGTTACGTCTCGTGCCTGCCGAGAGTGGCGTAAGTAGCGCGTTATAGCAAGCCGTACTGTAATGTCATCACGCATGCGCACGTCAGTCTGATTTTACTTCTCACACTCTTCCGGGACGGAAGCGTGCGAGAAGTCAGTACTTGTCACACGCGTTGTGGGACTTTTCGCATGCTGTGGTGGCGCTACAATCGGCAGGATGAGCAGCAGCACTCCTGCACTTGTTACAAAAAGCATCATGCAATACTCGTACGACAAAGCGGACCTTTCGACGACGGTTGTGAAGTAGCCGCATTCGCCAACCTTCGCCGTAAAATCCGCCTTCTCGCACTAGTACCGCAAAATACTATTATAGAAGCCCGGGGCTAATTGATTCACGGCGCAGGTTGAAATGTACGCTGCAAGAAAATCAGAAATTTCGCGCAGTATGTATGGCTTTCTAAGGAATTACTTCCACAGTACGCTTACTAAAGCCGCGGAGTGCCATACGCGTTGGTATCAATCCTGAATTATTCAAATGCATGTGTTTCAACTAACCCCTGTCTCCTTTATCTATTCCTTTTTCAAAGTTCACTTGAGTTCACTTTCTCAAGTTTCACTTGAAAATTACCTGTTGCAAAATCTTATAAAATTGTTGTTTGATATCCATAACCATTTCGACGGCAGTCTTCTTTGCTGCCTCATTAAAGTATTGTCTCACATACATGGCGCCTATGCTTATCGACAGACTATTCGATACAATATCGACGCATTCCTTCCATCTGGACTTGCGTTCGGTTGTTTCCTTCAACACAGTGGAGTAGGCCAGCTCCCTCTTGCGAATCTCATCGTTCAGGTAACTAACAGAGTAAGCTGCTGCTCTCCACATTACGTAATTCGCCTGAATCCTCTTTGGCGTTATGGCCACGAGTTTCTCCAAACCACTGATGTAGCTTGGCACGTATACCCTTACGACCTCATTCTCCTTGATTGTGATGCTTGCCGGTAGAAGTTTGCTGAAGTATTCTTTCCATGGAATGCTCGGATAATTCTTCGTCAATTCGGTGATTGTCATTGGATTATCAAGCTGTGTCTCGTTATGCCGTTTTTCGTCCGGCAACGCAATCTGCACAAGGTCATCGCGACATTTATTATTCAATCCGTTGTAGTCATGAGAATTAATCCAAATATATACAATTTCATAATTTAACTTTTGACGAGTTTTTAGCACAGCGTTACCGCGAAAGATTCAATAAACAGACAAGGCAAAAGTATTTCTATACTTTTCGGATTGTCGAGGAAAAAAAAGAAAGAAAAGTAATACTTTTTAGATAAGAATGGATAATAGCTCTAGAATACATTTTTAAAATACTAATAAAATTAACTGAATATAATAAATAAAAAGTACAGTAAATAAATAAGTAATAAATAGTGGAACTATTTTTAATTGTTATTAATTGAGATATAAAAATAATAATCATTATTGTCAATTACTTTTTTTTTATGTTATTAATTAATTTTGTTATAAAATTAAAAAAATAAAATTAATGAAATTAATTTCACGCATTTCTTAATGCATTTTCAAATATCTGTTACTCACCTTGGCAAGTTGAATCTCAAATAGCAAAGATTCCTTGAGCTCCGTCATTGCAATTTCTTTCTTAGCGCCCAGAATCACCGCTATGTCCACCATATAGCTATAGTAGGCCTGAACCATTTTGTCATCGAATCCCTTCGCCAGATACTTGCGGGAGAGACCGAGGGTTGCTTGGTCGACCTGTGGAAAGAAAAAAAAAACATAATGTAGTATGTTAATATAGTACAACATTCCTTCTTATCCTCGAATTCATTTGCGTTTGAAGCAATGAA
Organism: Buathra laborator; assembly: GCA_934046635.1. Taxonomy (NCBI): domain Eukaryota; kingdom Metazoa; phylum Arthropoda; class Insecta; order Hymenoptera; family Ichneumonidae; genus Buathra; species Buathra laborator. The sequence goes on along the minus strand of OW203895.1, from coordinate 16,006,378 downwards.
ATTGCTAAATTAACACGTACACCGAGAACGCGCTTCGTGCTGTTCTTCAGGTCAACTACGACGCCAAAGGCCATGAAATAATCAACGGAGTATCCTGCATCGCTGAATTTGTAAACCGAGGTTTTCCAGTTGAAATCGCTGTCGTTCCATGCGTCCCCGTCGACTACCGGCCATCCGCCGAGCCTCTTCAACATTTTGTGAAGGGGTTCCAGACCCCGTTCTTCAATTACGGCTAAATAATACTTCATTATTAATATTCTTGTTCCTGTTATTCTTTGAAACAAAAACAAATAATCGCGTCTCACATTTGTTCATACAAGACTTGTAAAGATTTTTCACGAGTCTAAAGGGTTTTCGCTCGTTCGGTTCACTTTCAGTTTCGATGCTCGTCCTCAGCTGCTCTTGTATCTTGTCGCCGATGACGCTGAAATTGTTCACGTAGTCTTTGCCATCGGGAATATTGGTGGACTTCGTGAAACCACCGCAGGCGAATTGGTAAAAATCGTCGCAAGGCTTGACATTAGGGTCCATGTTATTCAAGACCGCGGATGCTGCAATTATGTATTGCCGATAATAGAATTTCTTTTAACAGTAACAATGTTTACTTTCACATTGTTGCCGGTTTTTCATCATGCCGGTGGAAGGATTTTCTTACGGACCTGTGTGAATGCATCCCGGCGAATCACATACGGAATCGTTGGCACCCTTCGCGATCGTCATATCTTTGGACAGTGGTTGACCGTTATTGGGGATGATAGCTACGATGAACATGAATTATTATGAATTCGCGAAAATTATTGGGGTAGCGACCGGTTTTCGCGGTACTCAAATAACTGCTTAAAAAAACGTATTAAATATTATTGTACGCAATGAAATAGAAATATATATTTTTTTTTTATAATCATGATATTTTATATGATATATATAATCTCTCTATATATATAAAATCACCGCCGCTGTCGACGCCGCCGCCGTGTACAAGAAATGAGGGGGTCAGCTTCACCAAATGGTGGGGGAGAAGTATTCCCTTTATTAAAAAGGGAAAAAGGTCAGCTTCACCAAATGAAGAGCCTCCCCCCGTACGGTGAAGCTGACCCGGTGAAGCTATGATGAAGCTTCTAAGTCCCCCCTAGAGGGACTTAGAATATTTTCGGTCGAAGGTGGGGGCGAGAAAAATATTTCAGCCCCTCCCCCCCCCCCCCCCCCCCCCCCCCCCCCCCTCTGTTCTTGAAGATGGCAGCGGTGGCGAAATATTCTAAGTACCTTTAGATGGGACTGTCTAAGTAAAAATACAACAAAAAAAAGTGGCGGCTGCGTCGGTTGGTGATAAGCTGCGGCGGTGAAGAGACATTTTTATAATGTCGATAAAAGGAACGCGAGCGCGCGAAGCGCGCGAGCCCGGGGAACCGCTAGTCTGCATATGTACAGATATACAGAGAACATATTGTGTAAGCGCTGTAATTATTAATTGTATATGCATGCCTTCGATTTATAATAATGAAATAATGTAAAAATAACAAAACAGCTATAAAATAATAAAAATAATATGTATCTTTATTTTTTTTTATCATAAAAGAAAAATAATAAATAATATAATAAATTCATTATAAGAATTGAAAAAATAAACCTTTCGACTTTAGGCCCAAATCACTACCATTTTCGTATTCCGAATTTTTTTTTTATCTTTCCGAAAAATATCCCATGAATCACGATATCGCACAGTTAAAATAGAGGGTCTACAGCTTTCACAGAAATTTCACAGCACCTTATCAATCGGTATATTCCAAATTTAATAACGTTAAAATCCTGAATGAGTAATATTCACCTGCTGCAGAAGTTCTCGCATAGCACAAAAGGACACCGGATATCGCTACCACCATCCAATTCCATTGCATAGTTGTTCGTCCTTCTTTCCTTTTGAAAATTCTGCAGTACAGAGAATTTTTTAGTCCGTGTACTTACCGAGGATACATATCTTCATTTTTTTTTAACTTACATCTTCATTGCTGTTTTTTCTTGAATCCTTCAAATCAATACATTCGATAGCAACTAAATTTTTTTTTCGGTGTCGAGTTTTAATCGATGGATATTTATAGGATATAATGTATCACCCCTCTCCTAATACCATTTGCTCATAACAATTATCACACCTGTTTAAATAGGCGATAACTAAATTAAGTTCTATATCATTAACTATTTATATTACACAATTTTTAACAATAATATTCGTTATTCTTGGAGTCGGTACAAGTAATATATCCAAGTTTGCGGACACGATTGCACTACTGATTGGTAACCATCTGACATAGTTACGAAATTACATCGTTACGAATACAAGCACTTGAATAAACTGTAACCTGCGTACGTTCCTTTCGACGTTACTTCTGACACGCGACAACCCGCTTTGAACGGCTTTGACGGATTCGAACACATAAATTGTCATTCACTTCACATATATAAAGCTTATACTACTAAAACTGTTTCTAAATAGATTCTGTGACGTGAATATATAAAAGTGCTCAAAGAATATAATTTGCGGAAAGCAAAGAAATACGTTGTAAGTAAATATTTTTAGACAATATAATGTAATAAAAATAATATTCATGATGGGTTATTCTACCATTATTCATATCCATGACAGTAGTGATGGTCGTAGATAAAGTGCTTCAAACAAAATGTTGCTGAAACAATATTTTTCTACTAGAGACACAAATCGACCACCTGCTTCCTTTAATAGAATCGACAGAGGAGATAGTAATCGCCCATCACCGAAGATTATTAGCTGAATTGTACATAAAATAGAATGAAAATGAAAATTGTATGAAAAATAAAAATTTCGTCGACTTTTTGCCAAACTTTGAGAGGGTTTTTTTACCCCCTAAATATCAAACCCCGCCGATAAAAAGAAATACGTTGTAACGTTAACCCTCTAGCCGATGCCACGCACTCGGTTCGAAGGATCGCGTTAGGGCTCGGGGGGAGCAAAAAATCGTTAGACGTTGTCGATTTAGTGAAATAATAAATTTTTATTGAAAAACACACATACAATCTCCAATACAGTGTGCAGATTTCCTTGATACCGATGCTTACCTTATTTGTTGATTAAACGTCTAGTGAAACACACTCGAGCTTTCGTAACTGTAATTCGTATCCCAATTCAAATATAATATTAGTTGATTGTGTTTCGCGGATGGCGCTGAAAAAACTTACTAGTTTAACTCAAAACTAGTAAGCCTTCCTATGTACTCTTCTCATCGTGTACAACTCGAAGGGCAGAACGGTAGGGATCACAGCGAAGCAAAATTTCCTCCAAGATGACAATGTTGGCCGCAGAGTTGTCGGTAAATACGAGGTCCAAGATTCCTCCGAGGACATTTGGGACGTTGTTCCTTTGGCATAGATCGAGACCTCCGATATTTGTTGATAAGACCGACACTGCCTCTATTTCATTCACGGTGGCTCCCTGGGATATTGTAGGTATTGACGATTTGTACGATGTGTCCCATCTCGCATGCGGAAGGAATCGCCCAACATCTAGATTTTCGCGTTTCGGTGTCTTGAAGCCACGAGTTCGATACACTTGCAATGCTATATAGCGAAACGTGGGAGTTCGGGGGAAGATATATTGCGCCAATTAGACAGTTTACGCCCTTTCCCGAAATATGAACAAATACATGTTCTACGGTGTTAAATGTATGGTCACATTCGGCGCTGTAAAATTCCCTTGAGACTGCAATCAGCACTCCACCTCCTCTCATAGCACTGCTAGTCGATTGGTTTCGATCACACCTGTACTGAATAGTTTTGTATCACACTGCATAGTTTTGAAACCCAAATTCCGCGGCTTTGAATGACGAGACCAACAACGTCTCCGAAAGAACCATAACATCAAAGTTTTCTGCGAGTACCGCTACTGATTGCCGAAATTCACTCAATTTTGTTCTTACACCTCGGACGTTCCGATAATAAATAGCTGGACCTCTTAGTTTTTTTGAGAGGTGCCGTTTCTGTATTTTATTGTGATGTTCGGTTCACCCGCTTTTTTCCGACGTTCTAGCTCAGCTCGAGCGTTTTTTAGCTGTTCTTTCTGCATCTCAGTCCGATCTGCCCCTACCGTGATAAATTATTTATTATAATATATAATTTATGGGGATTCCGGACTGATGGAAAGGGGAAAAAGCTTTTCCGGCGTATACTATGGCATGTAACATTTTTTTTATATTAAAGTTTTTTTCTTAATAACATTCAAAGGCTTACATATTTTATTTTAAGAAGTATCAATATTTTCTCGTTTAATCACAATTAAAATGAAATTTTTGTCGCGTAAATAAAGGCGTGAAAAAAAAACAATTTAAAAAAAAAAATCAAATTTTCTTCAGGTGTGATTGTTTAGAATTAACTTGGGTTTCATTATCAATCAAACAATAAACGTTTTATGTTAATTTTTTTATTTACATTAAAAATTTCTATCCAACAAGTACAAAGCAAAAAAGCGTTGTAAAACAATATTGGCCGCTACCAAATATTTATATAGTTATTTCGTTTACTTCATTTTTTCATATATTATTACGCTTCACATACGTAAATATCTTTCTTGATGCATATAAAAAATAATAGTCGTAGCGAATGAATCAATGTTTCCAACAGCTTATATTCTGTTGCGTGTCGATCGTTTTTATTGAGCGAACTTCACAATTGGTCACTTCGGAAAAGTAATCGATGCATGAATCAACATAATACTTAATTGTCGTTGCGATGAAATTCGTTTGAATATGTGGAACGCCGGCTTCCGTTGAATTAACCATTTTTTTTTTAAATCAACAGAATTTTTTTCCGAGTGGGTCGATGCTTGACGGTCCGAACGATATCAACGAAAGTCTCATCCACGCGTACAGATATACATTGTAGGATTTGAAAAATCAAAATATATTGAAACGACTGATCGAATGAATAACGCGCGTATTTGGTTTTGGGCGGATATTATGACCAATAAGAAACGTTAATTATCCCGATCACGAAATGTCACACGTCTGCGCGCTTTTAAAGTCCCATCCAGACTCTCTTGTCGTGACGATCGAAATCGTATCGATCGACTGTTCGTTCGACGATTGTCAATCTCACTAATATCGTGTGTCTTAATAAGTAGTCAGCCACATTCGTTAGCTAGTCAGCTATATTCGTTACAATATATATTTGGTAATCTTTCGCGATCCTTCGGCCGTTGGTCGGTACGGCTCACTTTTTTTCTCTTTGCGTTTCGAAATCTCGGAGGAATACAGATCGTCGTAATTCGGCGACATAGATCGTGGCTAACGGCCACGAACGGCGAACGGCGAACGGCTATAGGAGATGTTCAATTTACCACACGGAGCACTTCTTCTTGGGATTCATCTTGGAACCAATGGGACAGTTGAAATCCTTGGAGAATTCCGGCATATTCGACAGTGGTCCAAGAATTCGAAACTCGGGTGGACTGTGAACGTCTGTGGTTATGTCAACCTTCAGTGATTCTGGTCTGTCCTTTGAGCACCACGTGTTCGCGGCGCTTATCCAGAACATTTGTTTCGGCGTATACGGAAGTCCGGGCAATTTCTGTTCCGGTCCATTGCGTGCTATCCAATTGTTGTAAGCGAGATAAGCTTCTTTTATGCCCCCATTGTCGGCGATATTTTCACCCTGCGTATTGATACCGTTCAGCTGAAAGATAAAACAAAACAGTTTCGGTGACGTTGTGCATGAATTATGGTAAATAAATGTTTAATACAGGAGTATGATGATAAGGAAATCTTTATTCATATAATGAAATGTATGCGTGTTAGCCGTCATGGCTACTCTAACGCTTAACGTCGTACTTTGAACCCCCAGTGCTAATCGGGCTGTGGCGCCCTTACCCACGGCCTTAGCACGGACAATTCGTGACAGTTTCGTTAAATTACCATTCGATAGGCAATTATAATGATAATAATAATAATATTAAATATTATTATTATTCATTCATATTCAATGATATATATTATGCGAGACGGAAATTTTATTTATAAAGTATATAGAATTTCTACTGTGGGAGGCAATACACACCAAGTCAACCACAAAATAAAAAAAATTCAAAAATTCTCTATTAATCAGGCGATATGATTGCAACAGATCCATGAAGTTAAAAAAGTTTTGGAATTTTTCATGACGCGGTTGACGTTTTTGTATTTTTCAAGAGACATTATTATTATTGCGGGGATCATGAATGAGAACTACTGCCCTCTCAAACTATCAAATGCATTTATCGTATCGAGGGGCGATACTATGACGCGGTAGCTTTGAAGAATCTTTGAAGAAACCACAAGAAAAAGATTGATTGATTGACATGGAAAGTTATTCAATTATTAACAATTAATAATTCATTTTATGAGTGAATCATATATTTATGTAATTTATATAGATAAATATACATCAATGATGTATCGTCTATAAAAAAATGTGAAGCAATGAAATTACCTTAAGTCCGACTTCGTCGGCGGTGTAATTTCCGTATTGGTGAATTATGCATTGGGCGCGTTCAAGATAATTTTTTTTTGTCGAAGGTGCCCACCAATTTACGAGGTTGCCGTCATTGTCATACTGGCTTCCCTGATCGTCGAAGCCGTGAGTGATCTCGTGACCAATAACGTATCCAATGGCACCGTAATTCATGTATTTCGGACGATCGTTACTGAAGAAAGCGCCTTGAAGGATACCGGCGGGAAATTCTGCACCGAAAAAAACGAAAAAATGCGATATTAGGAAAGAAAAAAATAATAATAAAATATTTTCGATATGGACCACTTTATAATTTGCAAACTCACGAATACTGTTCTCCATCGGGGAGTAATAGGCGTTCACAACAGCCGGTCTTCCGTGACTGAACCAATCTGTCTTATTCACGGGTTTGCGCAATTGTCCGAGCATATATTCGGTGTCGAATAGGGTGACGTTCAACATATTATCGAGATAATTTCCCTCGGATAATTCGAGATTCTGATAAAGTGATTCGAGTTTATTGTCGTCCAACAGTTCGTCGGGATATGCAATATGGCTCGTCATCGAGGATGCCTTCTCCAGGGCGATCAGTCTTGTCTTATCGTCCATCCAATCGACCTAAAAGAGAAATACAATTTTTTATTCATCAAATTTTGTTAACATTTAAGGGATGATGTGATCGTAATTTCAGTGATGCGCCTGCTGAAAAATGCACTCTAATGCCACGGAGAGCCATATTCACTGCGCAGAACATCTTTAATTTCTTTATAGGAGACCGGGGCTAATTGATACGCGGAGCAAATAGAAACGCTGTAAAAAATCGGAAATTTCGGGCAGTGAATGTGACACTCTGAGAAATTACTACCGATTGGATATACTCTAATCCCACAAAGTCCTATACTCGGTACGCGGAATCTCTGATTTCTTTGGGAAGAACGGAGTTAGTTGGAACACACGTTTCACAAAAATTGGATGTTTCACGCAATGAATATGACACGCTGAGGAATGGAGGAATCGTTGGTTTCTTTACAGGAAACCGGGGCTAATTGGTTCACGGAGAAGGTCGAAACGGACGCTTCAAGAAAATCAGAAATTTCGCGCAGTATGTATCGCATTCTGCGGAATTACTGCCACAGTACACACACTAATGCCGCAGAGTGCCATACGCGTTGGTATCGATCCTTAATTATTCAAATGCATGTGTTTCAAATAACCCCGGTCTCCTTTATCTATCCCTTTTTCAAAGTTCACTTGAGTTCACTTTCTCAAGTTTCACTTGAAAATTACCTGTTGCAAAATGTTATAAAATTGTTGTTTGATATTCATAACCATTTCGACGGCATTCTTCTTCGCTTCCTCATTAAAGTATTGTCTCACATACATGGCGCCTATGCTTATCGACAGACTATTCGATACAATATCGACGCATTCCTTCCATCTGGACTTGCGTTGGGTTGTTCCCTTCAACGCTGTGGAGTAAGCGAGCTCCCGCTTGCGAATCTCATCGTTCAGGTAGGTAACAGAGTAAGCTGCGGCTCTCCACATTACGTAATTCGCCTGAATCCTCTTTGGCGTTATGGTCACGAGTTTCTCCAAATCACTGATGTAGCTTGGCACGTATACGTTTACGATCTCATTCTCCTCGATGGTGATGCTCGCCGGTAGAATTTTGCTGAAGTATTCTCTCCATGGAACGCTCGGGTAATTCTTCGTCAATTCGGTCATTGTCATCGGATTATAAAGCTGTTCCTCGATACGCCGTTTTTCGTTTGACAACGAAATCTGCACAAGGTCATCGCGACATTTATTATTCAATCCGTTGTAGTCATGAGAATTAACAAAAATATATACAATTTGCCAATTTAACTTTTGACGAGTTTTTAGCACAGCGCTACCGCGAAATATTAAGTAAATAGACAACGCAGAAGTCTTTCTATACTTTTCGGATTGTCAAGGAAAAAGAAAGAAAGAAAACCAATACTTTTTAGATATGAATGCATAATAGTTCTACAATACATTTTTAAGATACTAATCAAATTAACTTAATAAAAAAATAAAAAATACAGTAAACATATAAGTAATAAATAGTAGTACTATTTTTAATTGTTATTAATTGATAAATAAAAATAATAATCATTCTTGTCAATTACTTATTATTCATTTGATTAATTCATTTTGTTTTATTTTATCAATAAAATTAATAAAATTAATTTTACGCACTTCTTAATGCATTTTCAAATGTCTGTACTCACATTGGCAAGTTGAATCTCAAATAGTAACGATTCCTTGAGCTCCGTCATTGCATTTTCTTTCTTAGCGCCCATAATCACCGCTATGTCCACCATATAGTTATAGTAGGCCTGAACTATTTTGTCATCGAATCCCTTCGCCAGATACTCGAGGTTGAGACCGAGGGATGCTTGGTCGACCTGTGGAAAGAAAACAATATTTTAAACATCATGTAGTATATGAATATAGTACAACATTCCTTATTAACCTCGAATTCATTTGCGTTTGAAGCAATCAAATGGCTAAGTTAACACGTACACCGATAATGCTCCTTGTGCTGTTCTTCAGATCAACTACAATGCCAGAGGCCATGAAATAATCAACGGAGTATCCAAGATCGCGGAATTTGTAGACCGAGGTTGTCCAGTTGAAATCGCTGTCGTTCCATGCTTCCCCATCGAGTACCGGCCATCCGCCGAGCCTCTTCAACATTTTGTGAAGGGGTTCCAGACCCTGTTCTTCGATTACGGCTAAATAATGTTTTATTATTAATATTAATGTAATTATTATTACTTGAAACAAAAACAAAAAATCGCGTCTTACATTTGTTCATACAAGACTTGTAAAGATTTTTCACGAGTCTAAATGGTTTTCGCTCGTTCGGTTCACTTTCGGTTTCGATGCTCGTTCTTAGCTGCTCTTGTAGCTTGTTGCTGATGATGCTGAAAATGTTCACGTTGACTTGGTCATCGGGAATAATGGTGGAGTTTAGGAAGCCACCGCAGGTGAATTGGTAAAAATCGTCGCAAGGCTTGACAGTAGGGTTCATGTTCTTCAGGACCGCGGATGCTGCAATTAGGCATTGTCAATAATAGATTTTATTCAAACGCTAAAAATAATAATTTTCACGTTGTTGCCGGGTTATTATGCCGTTTGAAAGATTTTCTTACGGACCTGTGTGAATGCATTGCGGCGAAACACATACGGAATCGTTGGCAGCCTTGACGATTGTCATATCCTTGGACAGCGGTCGACCGCTCAGAGCTGCGGCTGTGGATGGAAGCATTTCTGTTTTAGCAGAAACTACTCGGATTACATTTGAGAAATGACGAATGTGTGTGTGCAAATGCGGGTACGGGAACTGCGTTGAAAATAAAAGCGACAGGAACGTGCGTTAGAAAAACATTATTGGGGACAAAAGCTACGAATATGATGAATCATTATGAATTCTCGAAAATTATTGGGGTAGCGAGTGGTGCTTCGCGATACTCAAATAAGAGCTTCAAAAATAACGTATTAAATATTATAGTCATGAAATAGAAATATATATATTTTTTTTATAAATATGATATTTTTCATCTAATATTTAACCTATATTGTAGAAAACATATTGAATAATTAAGTTCTCATACTCGCGCGAATACAGCGCGCCTGCGCGAGCAGCCGATGCTGAAAGACGAATCACGGAAGTTACCGAGTCGACTCTAGCGGTTACGAGTCACCGGCAATTTTATTTAGTCTAAGGAAGAATCTCGATGTGCACGCAACACGTGCACAGTTTTTCATTGATATACAATAAAGTATCTTTTGTTATCCCCATTTATCCCGTGCATTTCTTGATTATTTTCCCTTCCGATTGGTCAAACAGACTGTCTGCACTAAAAAAACACACATATATTGTATATGGGCTGTAATTATTAATTATATATGCATGTCTATCGATAACTTTTCCACCTACGACTTGCAATGTGCCAATTTCTAGGCGCCAGTCGCTCCTAATTTCACGAACATTGTGCACGAGGGTTCGAGTATATACAAATTCTGCCGAATAAATGAATGGAAATGAGTCAATTGGTTTCGGTTCGACCCAACCCGTTGTGGGTTAACGTAAATGTTGATTAGTGATATTTCTCTTCGCCGGATCGTAAAATAAGGAAACGATCCAATTCCATCGATATATTTTCGTTTTGATTCACTTAGTATCTAAATCGAATCATCGTGGCATGAGAAAATTTCGCGCTATATTTCTCAATTTATTATTTGAACGCAGTATATAGATCTTGGTCGGTGAAAAAAAAAAATATTCTCAATATCTTTGCTCATTTACTGATATGTCTTTTTGCGACGGTGACTAATACCTCGAATCGAGTGTTACTTTTTTATCAACAAACTTTCGGTGAATATCGATTTCTATAACGGGAATAAGTATATTGTATTTGAGAACAGAAAAGATTTCAATGGTTCAGAAATCGTGCGCGAATATTCAAAATATAAACATAAAACTACTGTAGATCCTCGGTGAATGGACGACGTGACGTTACTGAGTTACTACTTAATAGATTCAGAAAGAAATTTGGAAACGATGCTTCAAAATTAAGAGATACCGCTGAATCGCTCGCTTCACTTTACCTTCTATAAAGTACAATTGCGAGCTCGCAGCGACTGTCAAAAGAAATATCCGATACTGAGCGACTGGTTGAGATAAAGAGTAGAGACTCGAGCAAAGGGTCTATCTAAGTAGAATACCATTATTTAAGTCATAGAATAGCATTATTAAGTCAGCCAGAAGTCCAACCTACGTGTATTTATCATATTGTAGAGATATAGAAGAACGTTATTCAACGCGGAATAAACGGAGACGTTAACCACAACTAACTGATGTATTCTGTGCATTCACTGGGGTTTCAACCGCTTGCTGGTATAAAATCGCAATTAAAAAAAGGGAAGTTATTCCCATCACCGGACTCGGCTTAGCAACCCGAGCCTCGGTGGTACGACAATATAATATAATGATAATAAGAATATACAATATTTGTAATACATATTATTATTAGAATTATTATAATAAGTCATCAAAATCAATCAATTTTAGCACTACCCGGAAAATAAACCGTACATTACTTTAGGATCGAATCTCTGCCGTTTTTTAATTCCGCTTTTTTTCGAATTCTTCCACCTTTGTTATCAGTAACGGCCATTTTACGTTTTTTTTTTTCGAAAATAAATGTTTCATTCAACGCCTTTTGAAGGGAGAACTGAAAGAATGGTCTAAAATTGATAACAATAGCTAAAAAATCTGCGTTTTCTTATAGTAAATTTTCGAAAAAGTTTCCGCTTTGAAATAATGTAAAAACAACAAAATAGCTTTGATATAATAAAAATAATATATAATACATATCTTTTTTATAATAAAACAAAAATAATAAATAATGTGATAATTTCATTATAAGAATTGAAAAAATAAAAATAATCCTTTCGACTTTAGGCCCAAATCGGTACCATTTTTGTATTCTAAATTTTTTTTAATCTTTCCGAATAATGTTGTCTCATGAAACACTGTATCGCAGTTAAAATAGGGGGTCTGCAGCTTTCACAGAAATTTCACAACACCTTATTAGTCGGTATATCCCAAACTTAATAACGTTAAAATCCTGAATGAGTAATATTCACCTGCTGCAGAAGTTCTCGCATAGCACAAAAGGACACCGGATATCGCTATCACCATCCAATTCCATTTCAGAGTCGTTCGCCCTTTTTTCCTTTTGAACATTCTGCAGTACGGAGATTTTTTTAGTTCGTGCACATCACTGAGGATACATATTTTCAATTTTTTTAAAACTTACATGTTCATTGCCGTTTTTTCTTGAATCTTTAAAATCGATAAATTCGATTGAAACTCAATTTTTTTTCTGGCGTTGAAATTTAATCGAGGCATATTTATAGTGTATAATCTATCACCCCTCTCTGCTAATACCATTTGCTCATACCAATTATCACACCTGTTTAAACAGGTGATAACTGAATGAAGTTCTATGTCATTATTAAATAATTGTCTATAAATAGTGAACAATTTTAACACTAATATCCGTTATTCTTGGAGTCAATACAAGTAATATATCCAAGTCCGCGAATACGATTGCACTAATGACTAGTAAATATCTGAAATCGTTATAAAATTCAGTGAAGTGTGCTACTACGACTAGCGGTGGTGATAATAAGATGTTAGAAATAGAAGCACTTGAATAAACGCTAATCTGCGTACGTTCCTTTCGACTTTACTTCGGAAAAATACGCGACAAATCCTGTTTTATGTCCGCGATAAAATAATACCAAGACAAGCCATTTCTACAGGACGTAACGTCGATGGCTTTTAACAGCTTCGACGGATTCGAACACATATATTGTCATTCATTTCATACATGTAAAGCTTATACTACTAAAACTGTTTCTCAATACGTTCTGTGACGTGAATATATAAAAGTGCTCAAAGAATATAATTTGCGAAAAGCAAAGAAATACATTGTCAGTGATTATTTTTAGATAATATAATGTAATAAAAATCACATTCATGAAGGGTTCTACCATTCTACCATTATGATTCATATTCATGACAGTAGTGATCGTCGTAGAAAAAGTACTTCAACCAAAGTGCTGCTGAAATAATGTTTTTTCTACTAGATGCACAAATCGACCACTTGCTTCTTTCAACACAATCAATAGAAGAGATAGTAATCGCCCATCACCGGAGATTATTGGCTGAATCGTACATAAAATAAAATGAAAATTGTACGAAAAATTAAAATTTCGTCGATTTATTGCCAAATTTTGAGAGGCTGTTTCACCCCCTAAATATCAATGTCTGCCGATAAAAAAAATACATGTCCCTTAAATGTTCGTAGTCTACAACATATATAAATATGATCGAAATTGGGGTGGGACATTTGGGAACGTTTCCTTTTTAGAGAACGAAAATTGTTAGGTACGAGCAAAGTTTCCACTTACGCCCATCGATAAAACTTTTTTTATCAGCTATCATAAACGTTTATTGTGTTTTTTCATAATACAGCAAAAGCTTTTCGTTGGAAAATACACACGCAGCTCGTGTCGTTTTCGAGAAGTTATGGGCATTCCGGACTGATGTAAAGGGGAAAAAGCTTTTACAGCGTATACTCTGGCATGTAGCATTTTTTTTTATTAGAAATGAAAAATAATTTAAAAATTGAAAGGCACCGTCTATTGAACAAATAAAAATATTAGACGATAGATGAGAATATATTTTTTTATATGAAAGTTTTTTTCTTAATAACATTCAAAAGTTTACATTTTTTATTTCAAGTATCAATATTTTTACGTTTAATTACAACTAAAATTAAATTTCCGTCGCATTAATAAAAGTGTGAAAAAAAAAATTACACAATTTAAAAAAAAATTCAAATTTTCGTCGCGTGAGATTGTTTAGGATTAACCCGGGTTTCATTGCCAATCAAACAATCAACGTTTTATTTTACTTTTTTATTTATATTATGTGACGTGATTTTTTGAAATCAGCGTCACAAAAACCAAAACAACCGTTACTCGCCTAAAGATACCGAGTTTAGTGCTGAAGTTTCGCGTCACTGTCTCTCCCAGCGGCTTAAAATACCGTCAAGCTCTTGTTAAGATATCGATCGAGATTTTTTGCCTTTATGCTATTTTTGGTTATTATTACGATTCCTTCCGATATCGTTCATTATTTCAGTTAATTCAATTTTAAGATTTAGCTTCGTTCAGTTCCTTTAAGATTTGCGATTCAGTTTAGTTCAGTTCCGTTAGTCGAGATTCTCGAATTCGCTTGGTGGGATAAAGTTAGCAAATAAAAAGCCCAAGTGAAGGAAAGACTCGACGGAATTTCTTGCGACTACGTTAAAGTCCGGTGCAAACCCGGCACCCTATAGCAATGCGTTGAGATCAGGCGGAGGTTTGAGTTACAGGCGTGGGTGGAACACCTCGCGCTGCATTAGAGTTGAGAAGAGCCTTGTATCTCACGCATTGACTTTGGGTAGCGATCGCAAAGATGCTTCAAACTACCGCGTTATAGTATCGGCTCTGGATTCGACAAAGTTATGAGATGGTTGAGAGGGCAGTAATTATCGATCAAGATCCCGAAAATAATAATGATAATTCATTACGATTTCTCGTAGGCAAAGACAGTCGACGGAGAGCTGCCCTCGAGGTAACTCGGGTCTCTCTCGCGCTCCCGCTATCATAGGCTTCGGCCTATTGTTCTCGGGCTCGAGCTGACGAGGTATCGTGCGATCGCTGTGTCTCGCTCGCGTTACCGTGGATCCCGATATCGCTCTCGCTCTCGTGTTCGCGCGTTCGTTCGTCGATTCGTGTGTTTCGCGTGTACTCTCCTCGGTAGGATTCCAAAAGGAATTCTTTCCGAGTCGATAATTCGATCAATGCGTTACGATTAACGCTCTCGAGTTGGAGTGCATGTGTGTGAGTTCCCGTGGCATCGTCAGATGCAGTTCCCGGTCCTTTTTGGATAAATTACGCACTTCGGTGAGTTTTTTTTTATTTATCGAAGTCATCGTTCTCGTGTCGCGCTCGTGGTCGCTTGTCTCGCTTCAATCTGTCGGTTAGCTGAGTACTCGCGACTCACGTGCGTGCGATCTCGTGGCTTCTCAGCCAAAATGATTAATTTTCGTTCCCAATTAAGATGACGTTGAGATTGTGGTCTCCGTTTCTAGTGAGCTATTCTATTGACCTCTGATCGCAAACCGCGACGCCGTTCCACCGACCTCCAGATTAGCCCGGTTGGGTAATTCCGGCGAAACAAAAATTAACCCTGCGGAGGTCGCCGTTCCACCGGCCTCCAATTTAGTCCGGTTGTTAATACCGGCGAAACAAAAATTAACAGGCACCCACCGGTACGCCGATGCATCCGCAAGAGTGAGCAGCCGAAGGTGACGTGAGTTTTCGAGTTCGCTTTTTTTTTAATTTCGATTTGGTTTTTTTGAGTTTTGAAGTTATTTCAGTAAAGTTTAGCGTTGCACTCGAGATACCGGAAAACTCGTTACAATTAAAAATTTCAATCCAACAAGTACAAAGCGAAATACGTACAGCTTTATTATCCTTTTTATCAACCGTGAAACTCAGTTTTTTCATCGGAATTGTAATAAATACAAATAAAAACGGGCAAACACTACATTGCCTAAGTACTTGGAAAAGCTATTTTTTTTCTATACGTATAACAACCTTGAAACCTTTTGTCGATTACGATCAATCAGCGAACATCGATGTAAATCGATGTTCCATTTGTTTTACGTTACCGTGAGCATTATTCTTTTTTTTTTTTATCGATACGTCATCGCTCCGGCAACGAGCAACGTATCCAATTTACATTTTCTTTGTAATCAATTACGAGAGAAATTCAGCAATTTCAGACAAAAAAAACGGTTTAATTTTTTTTTTACCGATATACAAATTATATCGGTAATTTGTACCATTGTTGTTCTTAATAGTGATTTCATCGTCCCAAAAAACCCTTAGATATAAATATTATAAATTCGAGATGAAATTTTTCAATTTTTTTTCGAAAGAGTTTAAAAAAAAAGGTATTTCTTCACATGTTATATTTGGATCACTGGTACGATGCAATCAATCGCATGACATTTTTCATAAGATTTTTTGTTTGACAATAACGCAATGATGCATCGTCGAATGCGTTCGAAATACCATTCTTTTGCATCGGCGTAATACTTTTTTTTCCCTCGTTGCGACGAATGTAATAGGATTCTATTGATCTCGATAGCACGAGATCGAGCCACGAAAAAATATTCATGAAATATCATAGCGTCATTAAACTCTTGGAGATTTAACGTGTTTGGCACCCATACGAGATCGCCCGTTTTTTTTTTCGTTCTGATTGAATAAAAATGTGTCGATGCTTGACGGTCCGAAAAAATCAACGAAAGTCCCGTTCACAAGACAGACAAAAGTTGTAGGATTTGAAAAAAAAAAATATTGAGACGGTGTCTCAAGTCCCCGAGGACACCACACGTTCGCGAAACTTCCGCCAGACTGCGCATTTCGAATATTTTCTCGTGAACGATAGGGCACCTGAATGCATGTAAAAAGGCGAGGGCGAACAGAATCGTCATCAGTTCCACCGGCGACGGCGAACTGATCATTTTTCCTCTACCTCCGGGTCCGAAGAGCCTTCGGTGACGTTGGCTCTACGAGTACTCTATTTTCCCGAACCAGGGTGCGGATGGCTTTCGGCGACGAGGCTATCCGCATTCCTGCACCCAAGTCAACGCTAGTAGCGAACCACAATAGGATAGGTTACCCGGATGAGAGCGAGCAGGGAGCGAGTCGCGGATCGACGACGTGGTGACACTGTCGATTCGCGATCTCGCGGAAGCCGGACTCTTTGAAGAGGGCCCTGTTCTACGAGTACCGGGATGACGCGGGGTACCTCGTAGGCACGGCAGAGTAGCTTTCGTTAATAAAATTCACGTTTAAATGTAGATTCACCGGCGTTTAACCTAAAAATTAAAATCAACGTGCTTTATGTCGAGAAGCGTAGCTCGGTCGGTAAAACTTGTAAAAAGTAAAATGTATTCTTTTTCATTGAACTTTCGGTAAATTCCAATCATTCCTCCCTGGAACGGTTGAGAAATTAAAGGCAAGAAAATTGTAAAATCGTTCTTTTTCATAATTTACCGACAGTCGGTCGGTAAATCCTAGTTCTTTCGTTCTTTTTGAGTAAAGTCGAGTCTTTAAGTTTAGAATTCTATCCATTCAAAGAATTGAGGGAAGAATTCGTATTTTTCGAGATATTTTTAATTCTTTCAGCGCCATAAGCGAAAAACTAATAAGCTGTCATTGAATTAATTGATAATTACGTTTTGACGAGAACTCGAGTGTGTTCTACTATAAGTTTCGATCGATGACTAAGGTAAGCGTCGGTATTATAAGTTTCTGAATATTGTATTGGATATTTTATGTGTGTTTTTGAATAAAATTTATTGTTTTCACCAAATCGATCACGTCTAACGATTTTTCGCTCGCCCCGAACTCCTAACACGATCCTTGAAACCGAGTGCGAGGCATCGGTAGAAAAGGCAAACGTTACAATATATATATATATATTTGGTGATTTTCCGCGATCCTTTGGTCGGTGGCCGGTTCGGCTCTTTTTTTTCCCCTTTGCACTTCGAAATTTCGGGAGAATACGGATCGTCGTAATTGAGAGGTGTGTGTCGTGACGAACGGCTATAACAGATGTTAAATTTACCACACGGAGCACTTCTTCTCGGGATTCATCTTGGAACCAATGGGACAGTTGAAATCCTTGGAGAACTCCGGCATATTCGACAGTGATCCGAGAACTCGAAATGCGCCTGGACTGTGAACTCCTGTGGTTATGCGAATCTTCAGTTTCTCCGGTCTGTACTTCGAGCACCATATGTTCGCGGCGCTTATCCAGAACATTTGTTTCGGCGTATAGGAAAGTCCGGGCAATTTCTGTTCCGGTCCATTTCGTGCTACCCAATTGTTGTAAGCAAGATAAGCTTCTTTTATGCCCCCATTGTCGGCAATGTTCTCACCCTGCGTATTAATACCGTTCAGCTGAAAAACAAAACAAAACTGTTACGTTAAATTACCGTTCTTTTGGCAATAATAATGATAATCATAATACTAATAATAATAATGATAATAACGATTATTATTATTATAATTCATTAAAATTCAAAGATATATATTATTCCAGGCGAAAAAATGACTTATAAAGTATATAGAATTTCTAGTATGTGAGGTAATCCACACCAAGTCAGGCACAGATTAAACGAAAAATCGAAAAATTCTCAAAACAAATCTACTAATCAGGCGACCTGATTGCAACAGATCCGCGAAGTTAAAAAAAATTCGAAATTTTTCATGATGGTTTATTCTAATTCCGTTATTTTTTATACAACCACTGATATCTGGAGAAGCATATGATGTCGTATCGCCGAGTTAAAAAAATTAAAATGGGCTTTTTTTCATGACCCACAAGAAAAAGATTGACTAATTGACATGGGAAGTTAATTAATTATTAATTTTATGAGTGAATCATATATTCATGTAATCTATATAGATAAATATACATAAATGATGCATCGTCTATAAAAAAAAAGTGAAGCAATGAAATTACCTTAAGTCCGACTTCGTCGTTGGTGTAATTTCCGTACTGGTGAATTATGCATTGGGCGCGTTCGACATACTTTTTTTTTGTCGCAGGTGCCCACCAATCGACGAGATTGCCGTCTTTGTCGAATTGGCTTCCCTGATCGTCGAAACCGTGAGTGATCTCATGACCTATAACGAATCCAATAGCACCGTAATTCATGTATCTCGGACGATCGTTACTGAAGAAAGCTCCTTGAAGGATACCGGCGGGAAATCCTGCATCGAAAAAAAAACGAAAAAAATGCGATATTAGGAAAGAAACAATTAATTATTTTCGGCATGGACTACTTTATAATTTGCAAGCTCACGAATGCTGTTCTCGATCGACGAGTAAAAAGCGTTCGCGATTGCAGGTGTTCCGTGACTGATCCAATCTGTCTTATTCATGGGTTCGCGCAATTTTGCGTACAAATATTCTTTCTGGAATCGGGTGAAGTTCAAGGCACTCTCGAGATAATTTCCTCCGGATAATTCGAGACTTTGATAAAATTCCTCGAGCTTATTGTCGTCCGACAGTTCGTCGGGATATGCAATATGGCTCGCCATCGAGGCTACTTTCTCTAGTGCGCTCTGTCTTGTTTTCTCATCCATCCAGTCGACCTAAAAAAAAATCAAATTTTTTATTCATCATATTGTTTTAGCATTTTAGGGATGATGTGATCGAGATTTCATTGATGCGACTTCTGCAAAGTGCACTCTAATGCCATTCATTGCGTGGATGTTTGACGTAATGAATATGACTCTGAGAAAATCGCATCCCCCACACCTCCTCACCCTCACTCTGAGAAATCCAAGAATCGTTGATTTCTTTACAGGAGACCGGGGCTAATTAATTTACGGCGCAAGTCGATGCGTACCCTGCAAGGAAATCAGAAATTTCGCATAGTATGTATGGCAATCTGAGAAATTACTTCCACAATATGCACACTAATGCCGCAGAGTGCCATACTCGTTAGTTTCAACCCTCAATTATTCAAGTGCATGTGTTTTAACTAACCCCAGTCTCCTTTTCTACCCCTTTTTCTTGTAAGCGCATAATAGCATTAATAGGATACATAGACACTTTTGCAAAACTAAGCGTAAGTTCCACATGAGAATTACCTGCTGCAAAATCTTATTAAATTCTTGTTTGATATCCATAACCATTTCGACAGCATTCTTCTTTGCTTCCTCGTTAAAGTATTTTCTCACATACATGGCGCCTACACTTAACGACATACTTTGCGATACAATATCGATGCATTCCCTCCATCTGGGCTGGCGTTCGGTTATTCCCTTCAACGCGGTGGAGTAGACCAGCTCTCTCTTGCGAATCTCATCGTTCAGATGATCAACAGATTCATGTGCGACTCTCCACATTGCGTAATTCGCCAGAACCCTCTTTGGCGTTTTGGCCACGAGTTTCTCAAAACTACTAATGTAGCTTGGCACGTTAACGTTTACGACCTCATTCTCCTCGATGGTGATGCTCGCCGGTAGAAGTTTGGCAAAGTATTCTCTCCATGGAATGCTGGGATAATTCTTCGTCAATTCGGTCATTGTCATCGGATTATAAAATTGTGTCACGTTACGTTGTTTTTCAATCGGCAACGTAATCTGCACAAGGTCATCGGAACATGTATTATTCAATCCATTGTAGTCATGACAATTAATGCAAATATATGAAATTTCATAAATTAACTTTTGACGAGTTTCTAGCACAGCGCTACCGAGAAATATTAAATAAAGAGACAATGCAAAAGTATTCCTATATATTTTTCGGGTTGTGGAAAAAAAAAGAAATAAAATTAATACTTTGTAGTTTAAGAATGGATATAGTTCTACAATACATTTTCGAAATAATAATCAAATTAACTTAATAAAATAAATAAAAAATATAGTAAATAAATAAGAAATAAATAGTAGCAATATTCTGAATTTTGATTCATTGATAAATAAAAATAATAATCATTATTGTCAATTACTTGTGATTTATTTGATTAATTAATTTTGTTTTAATGAATCAATTACATTAATAAAATTAATTTCACGCATTTCTTAATACATTTTCAAATCTCTGTACTCACATTGGCAAGTTGGATCTCAAATAGCAAAGATTCCTTAAGCTCCGTCATGGCGCTTTCTTTCTCAGCTCCCAGAAACACCGCTACATCCACCATATAGCTATAGTAGGCCTGAACTATTGTGTCATTGAATCCCTTCAACAAATATTTGGGGTAGAGACCGAGAGTTGGTTCATCGAGCTGCGAAAAAGAATATATATATAATATAGTACGACATCCCTTCTTATCCTCGAAATCATTTGCGTACGAATCAATCAAATTGCTAAATTAACACGTACCTGGATAATGTGTGTCGTGCTGTTCTTCATATCCGGATCGACGCTAAATCTGATGAAAAAATATCTGGGATATCCAACATCGTGGACTTTGTAGACCGAGGTTCTCCAGTCGAAGTCGTCGACGTTCCATGCGTCCCCATCGACTACCGGCCATCCGCCGAGCCTCTTCAACATCTTGTGAAGGGGTTCCAGACCCTCTTCTTCGATCGCGGCTAAGTAATAGATCATTATTATTATTATTATTATTATTATTATTATTTCAAACAAAAACAAAAAATCGCGCCTTACATTTGTTCATACATGACTTGTAAAGATTTTTCACGAGTCTGAAGGGTTTTCGCTCGTTCGGTTCACTTTCCGTTTCGATGCTCGTTCTCAGCTGCTCGATTAGCTTGTCTTTGATGACGCTGAACATGTTCACGCTGGTTTTGTCATCGGGAATATTGGTGGACTTCAGGAAACCACCGCAGGCGAATTGGTAAAAATCGTCGCAAGGCTTGACATTAGGGTCCATGTTATTCAAGACCGCGGATGCTGCAATTAAGCATTGCCGACAATAGAATTTATTTTAACATTAAAAATGTTTACTTTCACATTGTTGCCGGTTTTTCATGCCGGTGGAAGGATTTTCTTACGGACCTGTGTGAATGCATCCCGGCGAATCACATACGGAATCGTTGGCAGCCTTTGCGATCGTCACATCTTTGGACGGTGGTCGACCGTTATTGGGGATAAAAGCTACGATAAACATAAATTATTATGAATTCGTGAAAATTATTGGGGTAGCGACTGGTTTGCGCGGTACTCAAATACCAGCTTAAAAAAAACGTATTAAATATTATAGTATGCAATGAAATAGAAAAATATTATATACTAGCGGTTCCCCGGGCTCGCGCGCTTCGCGAGCTCGCATTCCTTTTATCGACATTATAAAAATGTCTCATTCACCGCCGCAATTTTTCACCAACCGACGCAGCCGCCACTTTTTTTTTGTATTTCTACTTAGACAGTCTCATCTAAAGGTACTTAGAATATTTCTGGCCGCCGCTGCCGTCTTCAGGAACAGAGGGGGGGAGGAGCTGGAATATTCATAGTCCCCCTTAAAGGGACTTAGAATATTTTTCGGGGGGAGGGGGGGCGTGGGAGGGGAGAGAAAAATAAGTCCCCTTAGAGGAACTTAGAATATTTTTCTCGCCCCCACCTTCGACCAAAAATATTCTAAGTTCCTCTAAGGGGGATTTGGAATATTTTCTAATTGAGAAGGGCGATACGAACTTACGAGACACCCGGTATATGAGACACCTCAGAAAATATTCTAAATCCCTCTAAGGGGAACTTAGAATATTTCGAGTCAAGGCCCCCTTAGGGACTTAGAATACTTCGGGGGGGGGGGGGGGGGGGGGGGCAGCTTCACCGTACGGGAGGCTCTTCATTTGGCGAAGCTGACCTTTTTCCCCTTTTAATAAAGGGAAAAGGGTCAGCTTCACCGAAATGGACCTCGCCCACCATATGGTGAAGCTGACCCCCCTCGATTCCTGACACGGCGGCGGCGGCGGCGACAGCGGCGGTAACTTTATATATACAGAGAGATATTTTTTATAATTATGATATTTTATATAATATATATAATCTGTATATATACAGTGTAACGGGCTCGTCACGTTGTTTGAACTCCCACCGTGATCGGCTCCCCGTCCAATCTATAATGACGCTCTTGGTTTCCAATGCTCGATTTTTACCTTTTTCCTCGCAGGATTGTTGCTGGGCGCCAGAGTATCTTTCTCCCGATACTCAGGGACTAAATAACTTCTCGTATTCCAAAATCTCAATTTCAATACTACTAACGGGGGGAAAGGAGTGCAGTTCGGGAGAAAATCACATTTAATTTTTTTCGATTGAATAACAACAACCAAATTCTCGTAAAATAATAAAACCGAAACACATCGTTTATTTAACTCCTTCCTCTCAATTCCCTTTTTTCACAATAATTTTCCGATCGACGATAATCGTTCGTTGATCGCTCAAACAAATTAACAGTTTCTCGAGACTCTACGCGAAATTCTACCGTTTGTCACGGACGGCAACCGCTCGACGCTTCGGGATTTTACGGGGGAAATATAATCGAATAAATTATGGAAAAAAAATGGTGTGCACCGTGTGCACCTACCTTTTTTTCGCTACCAGAAGACCCACGGGGCTTCCTTCCAACTATCCTCGACTTCGATTTTCCTCGTCCGTCAGCACGGCCTCTCTATTTCAGCGGATCGGTTCCGTTGGCGAATTATCTACGGTCTTCTCCACGAAGAATAACGAATCCGCGTTTCGCGGAATACTCGGCTGTGACTATCTGTCTGACTCAATCCTGCACTATTCTATCGTCGTAACGTTAGAGAGAGACGCTCTCCTTTGTCTACTCTATCTAATTCGACGACAGGTCCTGCGTAAGCGACGCGGCGCACGAGAGTGATGCTCGCTCGCCCGTACTACCGTACGCGTACTTCGGTAATCAGGGGAAGGGGGAAAAACTCTTCGCACGCCGATAATTCGGCGATTCGCCGTAACGTCTTCCCGGTGTCTCTCCCGTCGCGTACCCCTCACGCGGTCCCGATTGTCGACAAGCGATGCCGGAAACCTGGAAAATATAATATATGCCTCCGGCAGACTCTCGTACTATAGTTTTCGTTCTCTCGGGTACCGCGGCGATCGACTCTGTGCTCGCGCGGCTTTGATTCTCGTGCGTATTCTATCTGTTAGTGATGGAGAGCGAGTGCGTTTTATAACGCCTCGTCACAACAGATATACAGAGAATACATATATATTGTGTATGTGCTGTAATTATTATTTATATATGCATGCCTTCGATTAATAATAATGAAATAAATTCATTATGAGAATTGAAAAAATAAAAACTGTGACGTGATTTTTCGGAATCACCGTCACAAAAACCAAAACAACCGTAACTCCCATGAAAATACCGATTTTAGTGCTGAAGTTTCGAGTTACTGCCTCTCTCCGCGACCTAAAATACCGTCAAGTTCTCGTTAAGATATCGATCGAGATTTTCTGCAGTTTACCTTTTATGCTATTTTTGTAATTATTACGATCCCTTCCGATATCGTTCATTATTTCAGCTCAATTCAAGTTTTAAGATTTAGTTTCGTTCAGTTTGCTTTAAGATTTTAGATTCAGTTTTAGTTCAGTTTGGTCGGGATTCTCCTTTTTATTTGGTGGTGTAAGTTTCGAAATGAAAGCCCAAATAAAGAGGATACCCGATAAAGTTTCTTGCGAATACGCTAAAGTCCGGTGGGGGCCCGGCACCCCAAGGGATAGTGCAATGCGTTGAGATCAGGCGGAGGTATCGTTTGGTCCAGGCAAGGGTGGTTGGACCTTCCGCTGCGTTATAGTAGAGTAGAGCCTTGTAGCTCACGCATTGACTAGGGGAAGCGATTGCGAAGATTCTTTCAATTTACCGCGTTATAGTATTGGCTCTCGATTCGATAAAGTCATGAGATGCTTAAGAGGGCAGTAGTTATCGGTCAAGATCCCGAAAATAATAAGGATAATTCGTTACGAATTCTCGTAGGCAAATCGACAATCTACTGAGAGCTGCCCTCGAGGTAACGCGGGCCTCTCTTGCGCCTTTGCTGTCGTAGGCTTCGGCCTATTGTTCTCGCGCTCGAGCTATCGAAGTGTCCTGTGATCGTGGCGTCTCGCTTGAATTACCGCGGATCCCGATATATCGCTCTCGCTCTCGTATCCGTGCGTCTAGCGCTCGTTCGCGTTCGTTCGTCGACTCGTGTGTTTCGTGTGTGCTATCCTCGGTAGAATTCCGAAAGGAATTCTTCTCGAGTTGAAAATTCGATCGATGCGTTACGATTAACGCTCTCGAGTTGTAGTGCATATACGTGCGTTCTCGTGGCATCGTCAGATGCAGTTCCCGGTACTTTTTGGATAAATTACGCGCTTTCGGTGAGTTTCCCGATTTCTAAAATGTATCATTCTCGTGTCACACTCGTGGTCGTTTGACTCGCTTCGATCGGTCGATCAGCTGAGTACTCGCGACTTACGTGCGTGCGATCTCGTGGCTTCTTAGCCAAAATATTAATTTTCGCTCCCGATTAAAGTAACGTTGAGGTTTCGATCTCCGTTTTCTCCGTTTCACTGACCTCCAGTTCAGTTCGGTTTGGTGATTCCGGCGAACCAAAAATTAACCTTGCGGAGGTCGTCGTTCCACCGACATCCAGTTTAGTCGGGCTGTTAATACCGGCGAAACAAAATTAACTGGCGTTCACCGGAACGCCGATGCATCTGCGAAAGTGGACGGCCGAAGGTGACGTAAGTTTTCGAATTCGCGTTTTTTTTTGAGTTTTGGATTTTTTTTTAGTAAAGTTTAGCGTTGCGCTCGAGATCAAGGAAAACTCGTCGCAAAATAAACCTTTTGACTTTAGGCCCAAATCACTACCATTTTTATATTCCGAATTTTTTTTTTTTCGATCTTTCCTAAAAAAAGTTGTCCCATGAAACGCGATATCGCACAGTTTAAATAGGGGTTCTACAGCTTTCACAGAAATTTCACAGCACCTTATCAATCGGTATACCCCAAATTTAATAACGTTAAAATTCTGAATGAGTGATATTCACCTGCTGCAGAAGTTCTCGCATAGCACAAAAGGACACCGGATATCGCTATCACCATCCAATTCCATTTCAGAGTTGTTCGTCCTTCTTGCCTTTTGAAAATTCTGCAGAACAGAGAATTTTTTAGTCCGTGTACTTACCGAGAATACATATTTTCAATTTTTTTTAACTTACATCTTCATTGATGTTTTTTTCTTGAAGCTTTCAAATCGATAAATTCGATAGCAACTAAATTTTTTTTTCGGCGTCGAGTTTTAATCGATGGATATTTATAGGATATATCTATCACCCCCCTCTCCTAATACCATATGCTCATGGCAATTATCACACCTGTTTAAATAGTTGATAACCAAATCCAGTTCTATATCATTGACTATCAATATTATACCATTTTTAACAATAATATCCGTTATCCTTAGTCTCGGTACAAATAATATATCCAAGTTTGCGGACACGATTGCACTACTAATTGGTAAACATCCGGCATCTTTACGAAATTCGGCAAAGCGCGCTACTACGATTGGCGGAGGTGACAATAAGATGTTAGAAATATAAGCACTTGAATAAACTCTAATCTACGTATGTTCCCTTCGACGGTACTTCTGCCAAACACGCGACAAACCCTGTTTTATATCTGCGATAAAATAACACCAAGACAAGCCGTTTCTACGGTAAGTAACGTCGACGGCTTCGATGGATTCGAACACATAAATTGTCACTCACTTCACACATATAATAAAGCTTATACTACTAAAACTGTTTCTCAATACATTCTGTGACGTAAATATATCAAAGTGCTCTAAGAATATAATTTGCGAAAAGCAAAGAAAAACGTTGTAAGTAAATATTTTTAGAAAATATAATGTAATAAAAACAGAGCTGGGCAAAATATTTGAAGTACAAAGTACTTGAAGTACAAGGGCGTGAAAAGTACTCGAAGTACCAAGTACTTCCAGTACATGTACTTGAAGTACATCAGGTGCCAAATACTTACCGTGCATTTGCTTAAATAACTTGTAGTATGTTTTCATGGGATGTAACAAAAATGAGCTCTCATTTTTCAAATAAGTTTTTATTTTTGTTCCGTTTGTACATAACGACTTAAGCTGAATTCTTACATTTCCGCCATTCACAACTTATGTTCTGTTTTATTGAAACTTTTCAATAACACCAGCCGACTAATATTTTTGTCAGACAATGCATGAAGTTTCGGAGTGTTTGTTATGCTCGCAAAGGAAAATAGCCTTTCACCCGGCGCGGAGGATGTGAGCGGAGTATTATACATGAAAAACATGTTTTTTACCACTGGATATTCATCCAACATCGAGAGCTGCGTTCTTTTGTCATCCAAGTACGATAATAGGGCAATGCTCACGTTTGCTGTCTTGTTAGAACCTATGCTCGGACTCGGTGAAAAATCCGAATCGACTCTTTGCGATCCGCAAACCTGGAGAAAAGACGATATGGACGCGATATCATCTTGACTCGATTCAGGCTGACGTGATTCGTGGAAAGGTTCCGCAGCCTTCAGAAACATATTTCGCATTTTACTCAAATCGAGATTGAGTTTATATGTTTGATTGGCTTTCTCGAACCAAGTTAGTTTAAACGAGGGATGCGTAATTGCGGCGATTAGCGCACGACCCTCTTCGTCGTCAAACGCGAAAATTTTATCGAAACGTCTAGGCAGTGCATAATAAAAATAATATTCATGAAGGGTTATTCTACCATAATGATTCATATTCATGACAGTAGTGATGGTCGTAGAAAAAGTACTTTAAGCAAAATGCTGATGAAACCATGTTTTTTCTACTAGAAAAAATCATCCACCTGTTTTCTTCAATACAATCAACAGAGGAGATAATAATCTCCCGTCACCGGAGATTATTGGGTGAATCGTATATAAAAAAAATAAAACTGAAAATTGTATGAAAAATAAAATTTTCGTCGATTTTTGCCCAACTTTGAGAGGCTGATTCATTCCCTAAATATCAATTTCCGCCAATAAAAAAAAATACGGGTCCCTTAGATTTTCGTGGTCTACAACATATATAATAATGATCAAAATCGGGGCGGGACACTTGGGAACGTTTCCTTGTTAGCTACGAGCAAAGTTTCCACTTACGCCCATCGATAAAATTTGTTTATCAGCTATCATAAACGTTTATTCTGTTTTTTCTTAATACAGCAAAAGCTTTTCGTTAGAAAATGCACACGCAGTTTTTTTTATAGACGTACAAAAATTGTTCGACTATGAAAATTGGCACGAAACAGTTGCGCCTCGTAACTTGTATCATTTTCGAGAAGTTATGGGGATTCCGGACTGATGAAAAGGGGAAAAAGCTTTTACGGCGTATACTCTGGCATGTAACATTTCTTTTCATTAGGAATGAATAGTACAATATGCTACAAGGGACGAAAGTGCGTGATTTTCACCGAGTGTGAGGTTTGCTGGGCCGAGCGCAGCGAGGGCATCACTCTCACGAGGGGAAAATCCGTTCCTCCCGTGTGGCATACGATACTTTTTTCCGACTCTGCTAAAAATTGACCATATTTTTATGCCTGCAACGGCCTGGCGGTACAAATTACCAATTAGAGAAACCAGAGCCGCGACACAACAGCGGTCGATTGTTGCGTATTTTTTATTTATTAATAGATAGATTAAAAAAAAATGTTGAAAAAAAAGAATTCAAAAAAAAATGTTGAAAAAAAAATAAGAATTAATTAATTATTTATTTAATTTTACTCGCGGCTTCTTTTACTTTTACTTAGTCGTGAATTTCTATTGTTTAAACAAATTAGTAGTAAATTTTAATTATTTAAACGAATTAGTAGTAAATTTCAATTATTTAAACAAATTAATAATG
The DNA here is from genome assembly GCA_934046635.1 of Buathra laborator. NCBI lineage: Eukaryota > Metazoa > Arthropoda > Insecta > Hymenoptera > Ichneumonidae > Buathra > Buathra laborator. The sequence continues at coordinate 15,977,794 of OW203895.1, read as the reverse complement.
AATTTGTTTTTTTGTCAACTAATCAGTCGTGAATATCTATTGTGTAAACAAATTAGAAATGTATTTCAAATTTTTAATCAAATTAGTAGTGAATTTCCATTGTTTAAATAAATTCGAAATAGATTTCGGTTTTTTAATCAAATTAGTAGTGAATTTTCATTGTTTAAATAAATTAGAAATGGATTTCGATTTTTTAATCAAATTAGTAGTGAATTTCCATTGTTTAAATAAATTAGTCGTGAATTTCTATTATATACACTAATCGGTAGGGAATTTCTATTGTTTAAACAAATTAGTAGTGAATTGCTGTTGTTTACACAAATTATTAGCAGTGAATTTTTGAATGGCACGATCGATCGATAATTTGTCTGTGGGCGTGACTCACGCACGAGCACACCGACGCAACACAGCGGCGGTGGCCGTGACGTGTGCTCGTGACGTCAGAGGACAGGACATGGATAGTGGGACAGTCTGAAGAAAACATCGTGAAAGTGTGGATTTTTCGAGCCACACGATCATATCTCGAGAACGCATAAACGAATAGGGTTGCTGAAGGGCTCGTGGAAAAGCTAGTAGTGGATTTTTATGTTTTAGACATGTTTAGACATGTTTTATTTTTTCTATTAATTTAGTCGTTCACGAGAACAAAACGTCGGAACATAAGGGTACCCAATATTGGCGTATAACTACTTAGTAGCGCTCGACCGATTTGCGGGTACTTATACTTTTTACTGGTACTTGGCGTCGAGACGCTACCGCGTCTCTTGATTATGGAACCTTTGACTATCAATATTGAACAATTTTTAACAATAATATCCGTTATTCTTGGCGTCGGTACAAGTAATATATCCAAGTTTGCGGACACGATTGCACTACTGATTGGTAAACATCTGACATCGTTACGAAATTCGGCAAAGCGCGATACTACGATTAGCGGGGGTGACAATAAGAAGTTAGAAGTATATAAGCACTTGAATAAACTCTAATCTGCGTACGTTCTCTTCGACATTCTCTTCTTCTGATAAACATGCGTCAAACCTTGTTTTGTATCCGCGATAAAATAACACCAAAACAAGCCATTTTTACGGGAAGTAATGTCGACGGCTTCGACGGAACACATAAATTGTCATTCACTTCACACATATAAAGCTTATACTACCGTAGGCGATCACATATTTCCAACTCAGATAATTCCAACCATCAGGTAAGTTGAAGAAAACACCATCTTCTTCTTCTTCAAAGCAATTTATCCGGGTCTCTAGAAGAACGCCGAGGTGATCCGGACTGGCCAATGGAAAAACCGCGCTGGCCAATGTTTCACGTAGCGAATATCCGTGGTTGGTTAATTCCACATTACCAAAGAACTGAAGAAAACACCATCAAGTAAGTTGAATTTCGACCCTTAGCCGGGTCCGTCTCCCTGCTCGGCGAGGCGACGCCGCGCTCCTTCCCTTTTCATACCGACCAATGTCGACCAATAGAATCGTTGCTGCAATTTGTGTGACAGAGAGGGAACGCGGCGGAAAGGGAATTTTTTCCGTCGGAAGGGACTGCGGGCAGGTACTCCAGCAGGTACTAGGTTATTCAATTATCTGATGGTGCCTGATTGGCTGAGTTCCCGAATCTTCAACTTATCTGATTGCCTACTGTACTGCGGTCCAAGCTCCGTATTCTTAACTCGAGGGAACCGGACCCGTCCCCTTTTCTGTATTTCCCCTATCGTTGCTGCGAATAGGGGTAACGAGCGGATTACGCGTCCGTAGGGGTGACTATCAGGTTGCCAAAACACGAGCGTCTCCTGTAACGAAATTGTCCTAAAGCAATACTACCCTAAACAATGCGCGCAATTTTCAAATGACCCGGTACCATACAGCAAAGCTAAGAGGTCTATCCGAAGCATAATACCTCACTTGCTCGCAGGCATCCAATAGCTGAGGCTAAACACCTGCAAGTACGTCCCGAGTATCAGAGAGGTATAATCCAATCGTACGCTGGTTCAAAAATATTTTTTTACAAAAGATGTCCATAAACTTACATGTTTTCAGGGCAGCGTTTCATTGTTGCGTTATTATAGTTCCCGCGTCTCCAACTTATCACCGCCACGCTCAGGAAGATAGTCCGTCTTAATCTCGTGACACTCTTGAGAGCAGTCATCCTGGGGCGAAACGAACCTTGAAAGCGCGGTTAAATAACCAACCGCGCGTTCAAGGTTCGTTGTCTTCTTCAGCCTCGCGGTTAAATAACTTCAAATTTTCGTCGCATATGAATATTTAGGATTAACTCGGGTTTCATTGTCAATCAAACAATCAACGTTTTAGTTTAATTTTTTTTATTTATATTAAAAATTTCCATCCAACAAGTACAAAGCGAAATACGTACAGCTTTATTATCCTTTCTATCAACCGTGAAACTTCGTTCTTTCATCGGAATTGTAATAAATACAAATAAAAACGGGCAAACATAAACATTTTTCAGGCTCTATTTAGTTAGATAGACAGGAGTCCTAATACAAATGAACTATAGAACCCGAACATTAGGTATGATTGTGCATGAAATAGGATGAAATTAAAGCGACGGAATACAATTATCATCAGGTTTGCGATTGAGTAGTCATTACTTAACACTACATTGCCTAAGTACTTGGAAACGCTATTTTTTTTCTATACGTATAACAACCTTGAAACCCTTTGTCGATTACGATCAATCAGCGAACATCGATGTAAATCGATTCCATTTGTTTTACGTTACCGTGCGCATTATTATTTTTTTTTGTCGATACGTCATCGCTCCGGCAATGAGCTACGTATCCAATTTATATTTTCTTTGTAATCAATTACGAGAGATATTCAGCAATTTCAGGCAAAAAAATGGTTTAATATTTTTTTTACCGATATACATATTATATCGGTAATTTGTACCATTGTTGTTCCTAACAGTGATTTCATCGTTCAAAAAAATCCTTAGATGTAAATATTATAAATTCGCGATGAAATTTTTTAAAAAATTTTCGAAAGAGTAAAACAAAAAGGAATTTCTTCACGTGTTATATTTGGACGCGGGGAGTTTTTACATAATCAGGACACTGGTACGATGCAATTAATCGCATGACATTTTTCATAAGATTTTTTTGTTTGCCAATGAAAAAAAAAATAAAACGCGATTTTTGACGAAAAATGTTCGACCCTCTTAAAACAAAATTCTTCACTTTCGTATTGTTTCTACGACGAAGCCTCACCATGATTCGCGATTCTGCTAACTTTTTGCAAATATTTTAATGTCATTGCGGCGTCTCTGTATAACTTTTTTTTCTTTTTTTTTCAATAATCAAAAGGATCGCTGACTGTCGTGTGTTCCGTCGTTGACCGTCTCTATTTACAAAATTTTCGACAAAATTTAATAACATATCGCATTATAGTTTGAAACGATGCATCGTCGAATGCGTTCGAAATACCATTCTTTTGCATCGGCGCAATACTTTTTTTTTCTCTCGTTGCGACGAATGTAATACGATTCTATTGATCTCGATAGTGCGAGATTGAGCCACGAAAAAATATTCATGAAATATCATAGCGTCATTAAACTCTTGGAGATTTAACGTGTTTGCCACCCATACGAGATCGTCCGGTTTTTTTTACGTTCTGAATGAATAATAATGTGTCGATGCTTGATGGTCCGCAAAAATCAACGAAAGTCCCGTTCACAAGAACAGACAAAAGTTGTAGGATTTGAAAAAAAAATATATATATATATATATTTGATGATTTTTCGCGATCCTTTGGCCGTTGGCCGGTTCGGCTCTTTTTTTTCCCTTTGCGTTTCGAAATTTCGGGGGAATACGGATCGTCGTAATTGAAAGGTGTCGGTCGTGGCAAACGGCTATAGGAGATGTTAAATTTACCACACGGAGCACTTCTTCTCGGGATTCATCTTGGAACCAATGGGACAGTTGAAATCCTTGGAGAACTCCGGCATATTCGACAGTGGTCCGAGAATTCGAAACTCGCCTGGACTGTGAAATCCTGTGGTTATGCGAATCTTCAGTGCCTCCGGTCTGTACTTCGAGCACCACGTATTCGCGGCGCTTATCCAGAACATTTGTTTCGGCGTATACGGAAGTCCGGGCAATTTCTGTTCCGGTCCATTTCGCGCTATCCAATTGTTGTAAGCGAGATAAGCTTCTTTTATTCCCCCATTGTCGGCGATGTTCTCACCCTGCGTATTGATACCGTTCAGCTGAAAGATAAAACAAAACTGTTTCGTTAAACTACCGTTCTTTAGTCAATAATAATGATGATAATAATAACACCAATAATAATAATAATAACTATCGTGAGATATTTCGAGAAGCATAAAGTATCGTATTGCCAAGTTAAAAAAACAAAATTGTGCGGTTTTCCATGACCCACAAGAAAAAGATTGATTGATTGACATGAAAAGTTATTCAATTATTAATCATTATTAATTATTAATTTTATAAGTGAATCATATATTTATGTAATATATATAGGTGGAGTGTCCGCTTTTTGCGCGTGTATCACGTAATATTTTTTGTAAAAATGCACAAAAAGTCCCCCTTTTCGTGCCTGTGAAGTGTGGTGAAAGAGCGCGAAAAATGACTTATGTGTCAACGCAGCATCTGAAAAGTCACTAGCGTGTTTTAAATACAAAAGCGTCCGAATTGCGCATGCGCGTTATTTTTGTGGCATACCGTACCGAAATGCGCCACTTTTCCCACACTTTATAGGCACGAAAAGAGGGACTTTTTTTTGCATGTGTTACAAAAATATACGATGTATAAAATATATATGATGTATAGTGTATAGTCTATAAAAAAAATTTTAAGAAATTAAATTACCTTAAGGCCGACTTCGTCGACGGTATAATTTCCGTACTGGTGAATTATGCACTGAGCGCGTTCGAGATAATTTTCTTTTGTTGAAGGTGCCCACCAATCGACAAGATTGCCGTCTTTGTCGAATTGTCTTCCCTGATCATCGAAGCCGTGAGTGATCTCGTGACCAATAACGAATCCAATGGCACCGTAATTCATGTATCTCGGACGATCGTTACTGAAGAAAGCGCCTTGAAGGATACCGGCGGGAAATTCTGCATCGAAAAAAAAAACGAAAAAAAGCGATATTAGGAAGGAAAAAAAAACAATGAATTGTTTTCGGCATTGACCACTTTATAATTTGCAAACTCACGAATGCTGTTCTCGATCGACGAGTAAAAAGCGTTCACGATAGCAGGTCTTCCGTGACTGATCCAATCTGTCTTATTCACGGGTTTGCGCAATTTTGCGAACGAATATTCCGTACCGAATAGGGTGAGGTTCAAGATACTCTCGAGATAATTTCCCTCGGATAATTCGAGATTCTGATAAAATTCCTCGAGTTTATTGTCATCCAACAGTTCGTCGGGATACGCAATATGGCTCGCCATTGAGGCGGCTTTCTCCAAGGCGCTTTGTCTTGTCTTATCGTCCATCCAATCGACCTAAAAAAATTCAATTTTTTATTCATCATATTGTTTCAGCATTGTGGGCATGATGTGATCGAGATTTCATTGATACGCCTGCTGCAAAATGCACTCCATTGTCACGGAGAGCGATATAGACTGCGCATAACCTCATTAATTTCTTTAGAGGAGACCGGGGCTAATTGATACACGGTGCAAATAGAAATGCACGCTGTAAAAAAATTGGAGATTTCGGGCAGTAATCCATATTCACTGCCCGGAATCTCCGATTGTGAGAAACTCTGAGAAAGTACTACCCATAGGATGCACTCTAATCCGACAGAGGGCCATACGCGTTGGCTTCAGTCCTCAATTACTGAAATGCATGTGTTTCAACTAACCCCGGTTTCCTTTTATACCCCATTTCCATGTATGTGTATAATAGGGTTAATATGATACACAGATACTTTTGCAAAACTTTTGCAAAACCGTAAGTTTCACATGAGAATTACCTGTTGCAAAATCTTGTTAAATTGTTGTCTGATGTCCATAACCATTTCGACGGCGTTCTTCTTCGCTTCTTCGTTAAAGTATTTTCTCACATACATGGCGCCTACGCTTATCGATAGACTTCCCGATACAATATCGACGCATTCCTTCCATCTTGACTCGCGTTCGGTTCTTCCGCTCAACGCCGTCGAGTAGGCCAGCTGCCTCTTGCGAATCTCATCATTCAGGTAACTAACAGAAGCGGCTGCGGCTCTCCACATTACGTAATTCGCCTGGATCCTCTTTGGCGTGATGGCCACGAGTTTCTCCAAATCACTGATGTAGCTTGGCACGTTTACGATTGCGACCTCATTCTCCTCGATGGTGATACTCGCCGGTAGAAGTTTGCTGAAGTATTCTCTCCATGGAACGCTCGGATAATTCTTCGTCAATTCGGTCATTGTCATCGGATTATAAAGCTGTGTCGCGTTACGCCGTTTTTCATTCGGCAACGAAATCTGCACAAGGTCATTGCGACATTTATTATTCAATCCATTGTAGTCATGAGAATTAATGCAAATATATACAATTTCATAAATTAACTTTTGACGAGTTTCTTGCACAGCGCTATCGAGAAATATTAAATAAGGAGACAATGCAAAAGTATTTCTATATTTTTCGGATTGTGGAGAAAAAAAAAGAAAGAAAACGAATACTTTCAAGATAAGAATGAATAATAGTTCCACAATCCATTCTTGAAATAATAATCAAATTAACTTAATAAAACCAATAAAAACTATAGTAAATAAATAAGTAATAAATAGTAGCAATATTTTTCATTTTTATTATTTGATAAATAAAAATAATAATCATTATTGTTAATTACTTATTATTTATTTGATTAATTAATTTTGTTTTATTTTATCAATGAAATTAATAAAATTAATTTCACGCACTTTTCAATGTATTTTTAAATCTCTGCACTCACATTGGCAAGTTGAATCTCAAATAGCAATGATTCCTTGAGCTCCGTCATTGCATTTTCTTTTTTAGCGCCCAAAATTACTGCTATGTCCACCATGTAGCTATAGTAGGCCTGAACTATTTTGTCATCGAATCCCTTCGACAGATACTCGCGGGAGAGACCGAGGGATGCTTGATCGAGCTGTGGAAAGAATAAAAAACATAATGTATGTTAATATAGTACGACACTCCTTCTTATCCTCGAATTCATTAGCGTACGAAGCAATAAAATTGATACATTAACACGTACATCGATAACACGCGTTGTGCTATTCTTCAGATCAACTCCGATGCTAAAGTCGATGAAATAATCAACGGAGTATCCAACATCGCGGAATTTGTAGACCGAGGTTCTCCAGTCGAAGTCCCCGTCGTTCCATGCGTCCCCATCGACTACCGGCCATCCGCCGAGCCTCTTCAACATCTTGTGAAGGGGTTCCAGCCCCTGTTCTTCGATTGCGGCTGTATAATACTTCATTATTAATATTATTGTTATTATAATTTGAAACAAAAACAAAAAATCGTGCCTTACATTTGTTCATACAAGACTTGTAAAGATTTTTCACGAGTCTGAAGGGTTTTCGTTCGTTCGGTTCACTTTCGGTTTCGATGCTCGTCCTCAGCTGCTCTTGTAGCTTGTCGCTGATGACGCTAAAAGTGTTCATGCTGACTTTGTCATCGGGAATATTGGTGGACTTCAGGAAGCCACCGCAGGCGAATTGGTAAAAATCGTCGCAAGGCTCAACATTAGGGTCCATATTCTTCAGGACCGTGGATGCTGCAATTATGCATTGTCGATAATAGATTTTATTTTAACGGTAAAAATAATTATTTTCACGTTGTTGCCGGTTTTTTATGCCGGTGGAATGATTTTCTTACGCACCTGTGTGAACGCATCCTGGCGAATTACATACGGAATCGTCGGCAGCCTTGACGATTGTCACATCCTTGGACGGCGGTCGACCGCCCAGAGCTTCGGCTGTGGATGGTAGCATTTCTGTTTTAGCAGAAACTACTCGGATGACATTTGGGCGATGACGAATGTGTGTGTGCAGATGTGGGTACGGGAATTGCGTTGAAAACAAAAGCGTCAGGAACGTGCGTTAGAAAAACATTATTGGGGACAAAAGCTACGAATATGATGAATCATAATGAATTCTCGAAAATTATCGGGGTAGCGAGTGGTGCATCGCGATACTCAAATAAGAGCTTAGAAAATAACGTATTAAATATTATAGTCATGAAATAAAAATAAATATATATTTTTTTTTATAAATACGACATTTCATATAATATATAATCTGTATGCAGAGAACACATATATATTGTATATGTGCTGTAATTATTAATTATATATGCATGACTTTGATTTATAAATAATTCAAGTATAGTCTTAAAAAGTGGAAAAGTTATATAATAATGGTAATAATAAGAATATATCCTGATATATTGTATATATGTTATCGTCATATTATATTATAATATAATGTACATAATTTTTTATGTCGTGTATAATAATTAATATGAACAGATAATATATAGTCTACATATAAATTCCGTATAGTCCATCGATAACTTTTCCACTTACGATTTACAATGAGTCAACTTCTAGACGCCAAGTCGCTCCTAATTTCACGAACATTGTGCACGAGGGTTCGAGTACATAAAAATTCTGACGAATACACGAATGCGAATGAGTCAACTGGTTTCGGTTCGATCCAACCGTTGTGGGTTAATGTAAACGTTGATTAGTGATTGCTCTCCGCCGGATCGTAAAATAAGCAAACGATCCAATTCCATCGATATATTTTCGTTCTGATTCACTTGGTATCTAAATCGAATCATCGTGGCATGAGAAAACTTCTCGCTATATATTTATAATTCAAACGGAGTATATAGATCTCGGTCGTTGAAAAAAAATATATATATATTCTAAAAATCTTTGCTCATTTACCGATGTGCCTTTTTGCGACGGTGACTAATACCTCGAAACGAGAGTTACTTTTTTATCAACAAACTTTCGGTGAATATCGATTTTCTATAACGAGAATAAACATATCGTAGTCGAGAACAGAAAATATTTTGATGGTTCAGAATTCATGCTGTTCAAAGACCACTGTAGATCCTCGGAGGATCGACAGCGTGACGTTTCCGAGTTAATAATAGACTTACGGGGGGTTGCGTGAAAACTTTTTTAAAGTCCATAAAAGATCGCGCGGTTTTCTATGACAAATACAGCTATTTAATTCATAGGTACAAAATCATATATTTTTAAAGGGACGAAAATTTAACGGCGAATAATTGTTTCCGGTGCGCAAAGACCTCGATAGAAAAAAATCTTTTTTTTATGAACGCACATTTTTCAATAATAATGAAAAAATAATAAATTCGTTGCAAAGGCGAGCGTTGCATCGACGTTCCTCGGGGTTAGTACGCGTTATAGTGTGTCAGTAACTTGGATATTCATCATACCGCGGTGATCTACAATTAATATGTCGCGAGTACTCTGACCAACGATCTGGAGGGTTCTTGGAGGCCGTGAGATACCTCACCGAAGAATCACTCGATCGAGTAGTCTATTAATCACGCCCAGGGCGTGCATTTATCGTACGGCATGCCTGCATGACTGGTTGCATCGCGCCTTGCACTCCGTGCGCCATGTCTAAAGGTCATTGACTTCTTAACCGTCATGGTTGGGTTTCAAAGAACTTTTTCATCCAGCTTTACGCGGTACATTTATTTTTTAAACGAATTTAACGCATTCACACGATCGGTTAAGAAACACAGGACAGAAGGTGAATTCATTCTTTTTCTACGAGCATAGGACGTATGTCATATTATGTTGAGAGTCGAAACTTCGTAAGACGATGAGAGGATTGCTGCGTTAATATTTGACACGACCAAAGCGTCATCTACAGACGCCGTGTTGCGTGCTATTGGACAGTGCTGAGTATTAGGAAAGACCGGGGCGAGTTGAAACAGACGGTAGAAAAGATCGCTCCGTGTTGCAATTAACCCCGGCCTCCCCGACGAAACTTTCAAATCTTTTAAATATGATTGAACGTGAGCTTTCAATGATCATTTGAAATATATATTTCATTAAAGTATTCATTTATTTATAATTTCCCGTGCCGAGCACTGGTCCATCGACCTTTGCAATCTATTATACGCGAATAATAAAAGATCGCGCGAAACTGTGAGTATGCAAAATGCAAAATGCCACGGGACGATGCTCACCTGCACCAGCGGTTGTTACGTCACATGACCCGGAATTGGATACAACCACTCCGATACCAACGGCGAGGGCAATGCACAAAAGGACCCCGGAAACCGCGAGGACCGTTAGCCCTCTTTCCAAGGCTGATCGACGCTTCCACCATGTCGGATTTCTGCAATAAACAAAAAGACATTTTCGCATTAATTACGACATCCGAAGCTCTCCGATTAGTTATCATTAACAGAGTTACTATTTTTGACTGTGAAATCATTTCATAATAACCATTAATGGGCATCCCTGAAGGAGACTGAGGCTAATTGAAACACGAAGTCAGACGACACGCAAAAAAAAACCCGATAATTACTAACATACGGACAATCCAGTCTCGCAACATTCTAGTTTTCTCAACATTTCAACGCTGCTTCACGTTTTATTGACTGATCGTAGTTTAAAAAAAATCTCATTTCGAAAAAGTATATACAGTCGATGAAAACTATGCCGGCAACTATAATCAAAGGGGTAACAAAAAAAAGCAATGATAACAAAGTATATAATAATGTATGACTTTCTCCGATGCAACGAAGAACAAAACGTTTCACCTAAGTCGATACCGCGGAGAAATCTCGTACGGGTTCTCGAGTGGCACGTACTTCGGATATGGCATTGTTGCGAATGTACAATGGGTTTACCGGAGTCGCTAACATTGCTAGGGGAGTAAAAAAAAAGTTATGAGCATTTAAGAACAAACTTATCTCGCGCAGACCGTGCCGGAAACATCGCGCGCGATGTGAGCACGAAAACGATAGCGGGTGTGCGCGTACTTGGTGAGCGATTTGAAATAAATGCGACGTACGGTCGACCTTGCACCGTTGGAGAATCGATCTTTTCACGGCGGTCGAGTTATGGTATATCCCGTGCATTCAGACTGTGTACCGCGCCCAGTACCGACGGCTGCGGGTTATCGTCGGCAGTAAAATTCCACTTAGACGAAATAGTGCTGAAGAGCCTTCGGCCATTAGTGGTACGAAATTTACGAGAATCTCGTTTCCCATCGGACGCTTGGAAAATCAGTGAGCCGAAAGAATGAGTGCACGCGCTCTCTCTTAGATAAAATATATCTCTTACGTCAAAGAATTCGAGGTCAGAGGAGTTGAGTTCGATAGGCTTGCAATTATCGATACGGTCCTCGGCCCGACTGAAAATTCGTATTCCCTCTTATCCTTCGCGCGTCTTTCTTTTTTTTTTTCATCAACAGCTCCAAAACTCAAAAATTGTGAAACGCATTTTCATCATTTTAGAAATTATGCGGTCATTTTTTGCAAAAGATAGACGTGAAATAAAGAGATCGGTTTGAAACGAAATGGGCACGCGAGTCCATTGTACGATTTACGTGCACAAGGATACGGCACGCGATTACGAATGTTTTTCTTGTTTTTTTTTTCTCTTTTACCTACACGAACGCGGCATTGTAACGCTTACCTAACTTCCTATGTTACCTTATCGGCGAGCGTGTCGAACACGGATTGGCACACGAGAGTTCGATTCGCAAACGAATTAAGATAGGACGTCGAGTTCCCGTTAGTCTACGTTCGACGAGAAAATAAATTGCCAGACGAAAAAAAAATTCTATAAGAAATATATTGCTATCTTATAAAAGAAGCATTCCGATGATTAGAAAAAACTGAAATTAAAATCACGTGGTGTGAAAAATTTTATATTAATACATTGAAAAAAAAATGTATATAAATAAATAAAAGTTAAAAATACATTATTATTTTTTAATATATTATTCTAATAATTATGTCAATATTATTATTATTCAAGGGTAATAACAGACAATTTATATTCAACGTCATTTTAATAGCGATTTATAATTATGTCGTCGTTGTGTGGTACACGAGTCATTCTATTGAAACCAATGATACCGAAGTACGGGGATTCTCTCACGGTGTAGTCTCGTTGCAACAGCAATTTAACGAGTACGATGTTAGTACGTATACGTACCCCCGAGAGCACCGAAGCCTTCGCGACTCGTGCCGTTCAAACGGGCAAATAGTTAAACGCCGGTGCATTAACGTTCGAGTGCACTCGGTCCAATCAAAAGTGCATAATGGCGCAAGCACTCTAACAAACTGCATACACAACGGGTGTATCGACCTCAACGGCTGTTTATGCCGACCGTCCTATGCTTTATACTTCTATGCTGTATATCGGAGAGTTCTCTAGGACCGCCAGGTTACGGCGGCACATCGCGAGTTAGAAAGTCAACGGCCCGATTACTCGAGCAGTCCTGCGATATCGAGATCACTTGGTAACTTGTACGACATGCTGTTCTACAATAATCGCCGTACACCCTTATCGTTCTTTGTAATACTATAAAAGAAATCTAATAATCGTAACAAAATGTAATACTCAACTTTCACACACTCCCGCCCCCTCCCTCATCGCTCCGTAATTCGAAATACACGAACTTTCGTAATGAAGAAGCAAAAAACTCGCCTCTAGGAAAAGTAATGATAAACTAATAAATCACTTTTGGTTGAACACCTGTTGATAATTACTGGATATAGTAGCGAGAAACAGTTCCTGTAATAGTGGCGATAGTTTGAAAAAAAAAAAAGAAGTCAGTAAATGAGACGAAGGGAAAGGCCTCACCGCTTTTGCCCTAATTACATGCTACTGTAAACACGATGGAAGAAAAATTGTCGGTGAAAATCGGCGCTTCGAGTACTCCGTTTTTCTTCGATGGCAAATTATTATGCTATAGTCGCGAACGCGGCCTTTTTTTTTTTTTAGTCGATACGAAAAACCTGTATTTTCACGCACGACCGAACGCGGACACCCCGTTCACAACTTTCCAATCTCCGCGCGCGATCTTGGGAGTAATGTGGATACGGATAGGTGCCACAAAGCGACCGGGTATTGAAATCCGGTTAAACGAAATTTTCGTTCCGGTAAAATTTGAATCAATCGACTTTTCGATGCCGAACGTTGGGTCGAAATGAAATACGACAAAAATGTGTAATTTATAATTGTTTTCATCATTTTTTTGATACAGGCTGCTAACGGAGATAATTAATCTTCATATCGATATACGGACAATATTTCTTCCTTCGATCGATACATTTTTCAGCGCAAACTGAATTCTCAAAATTTAGCGCGTAGTTAATTTAGACACTGTAAACTTCAGTTTTTTGTTTTTTTTTTTCTCTTGAAGAACGTTGTTTGATTACCGAATGAACTGACTTGAACGCAAAGAGCATTTTTCAACAATTAAAGTTTTCGATCGCATTTACATATGTGCGTATCGAGAGCGGACGCTCGGACGTGTACGCGAGCCTTCGGTCGCTATTATACCCTGTTGATTTTCTCGGCTCGCGGCGGGCTTACCCCTCGGGACACGGAAATTAGGTCCTCGTCGATCCCGAATTAATCGCTTCGCCGGACGGACAATCGTGTCAAGCTCATCCGCAAAATTCGATGGCCTTCCTGCGAGCGGCCGGCTCGTCGATGCGACACACGTCGCGATCAAAACGAGTTTTCAAAATGAATTAGATATGCCATTCGCTCACGAAAAGCTGTCGGGACTCATTTTCAAACTCCTCGTAACAACGCATATATCCCTTTTAGTTATAACGCGAGGTTGTGGGTGGCGGTATAGTAGGGTTTCATTTATGCAAAGCTTCCTGTATGGCAAAAAAAAACGATGTACAAAAAATGTATTAAAAATATATTAAAAATATACGAAATTTAGGTTTTTTTATATAATTAATATATTAATTATATAATTTATCGTATATTTGCGAAAATATATCGAATATATTATATTAGATATATTTTGGAATTCATTTTTTCCGCATGTTGGTTTAAATATATTTATGATATAAGTAATATTTTTTTCACACAAATCGCTTTTCGAGAAAATATGTTGAGCGATTAACCCCCCCCCCCCCCCCCCCCTGACTTATCGTCATACCGCTCGTAATCTTTACTCGAGTCATTTAACGGCCCATGTTATCAATGAGTTTACAACTCAATAAATTTAAACTCCGCGATCCATTCTCACCCAGCAATCTGTAGCGCAAAACGATGAATCCAGTCGTGATCGACTGGAATCCAGCGAGCTGCCATGGATAACAGTCTATTGCACGTACAAACGAGTGCCCGCGAAAAAAATCATAATTCTCGCGCTGTTAAGTACTCAATTTATTGCCAGTAACAGACGGCACACGTTAACCCTTCGAATTCAAAGTCCCTGAGATGAAAAAAAAAACATAAAATTTCGCGACGAATCGATACTTTTTTGTGTCCAAAATACTTTTATTAAACATGTCGATTTCCAAAAATGTAATCTTTTTCCAACGATTCAACACTCTTCTGAATTAAAAATATTTAGAAAAACTGTATAATCTTGAAAAATTGGCGTTTTCGAAATTCTACGATCGAAGAAAGATGAAAAACAAAAGAATCATTTTTCAAATTTTTGTCAAATTTTTTACGCTACAATTCGAAAAGTTATTAAAAAAAATACAATTTTTTCATCGACGCGGAAAGCACTGATACAATGGGCATTAAATGGTTACATTGGACTGCTAATTTAACTAATACGTTGAAAGTTAAAGAAAAAGATCGGTAGTGCACATTTTATTAATATTGTCCGCTCTTAATATGAAAAGATTTTTTATATCTCAATTCATTCAATATTGGCAAAAAAAAATGACGTTGCATTCATTGGTACAGTCAAACGATTCGGTGCGTGGTGAACCGTTCCGACTGCGACAATAATCGAAGATGAGAGAAAAGTACCGCCCGATGAGATAAGCACACGCGAGTCGTCGATATGCACGAAGCTTACCGAGATGCTTGACGCGTAAGCGTGATGATAACGTTTGATACACTTAATTACTTAATCTCTCGGTTGTCGGGCGCAACGTAAGACGTCAATCTCTTTACGTTAATTTGTTTTCTTCTATGAAGGATTGTGTTCAAGAAAAAAAGCTATATATATATGTCATAGAAAATAGCCGTAATTAAAGTCTC
The DNA here is from genome assembly GCA_934046635.1 of Buathra laborator. Lineage (NCBI taxonomy): Eukaryota > Metazoa > Arthropoda > Insecta > Hymenoptera > Ichneumonidae > Buathra > Buathra laborator. The sequence continues at coordinate 15,962,568 of OW203895.1, read as the reverse complement.
GTCGATTGTCGAACAGCTGACGTGTTTCTTTTCTCGGTTCGTTTCGTGCATCGATTCTTCTTCTACCGCAGACGAGATCATTTTTCCGCCGCTGTCTATCGCTCGCAAATCGTAATGCAGGGCGATAGCTAAACTGGAGCGAAGGTTATCGGTTTATAAACGCAAAATCGATGCACGAAACGAAACGACGCGAGGACAATAATTTTCGGAGGCAAAATTCGACAAATCGAAATTGAAGTTAATCGGTCATTGAAGTTGCGGCACATAATTAAAAATAATTACAAAAAATAATAATAGCGACAAATTAAAAAAAAAACGTTAAACGTGAAATATGGATATAAAGTAAGGCGAATGATTATTAATATTATTGCATATTTGAATTTTGTTTTTTAATATATTAAAAAAAAATTAATAGTGGCCGTAATTAATAATCATTTTTGCAAAATAGATTTTCATCGATGTTTTTTTTAGTGTTGGAATTGTTTCTAAAATTAAATAAACCACATGACCCATCAACGTCCGAAGATAGGTACAGCTACACGCCGATCATAAGTACGAGGCACGGCCAGTGTGTTATCCTTCGATCGGACGTGCTATGGGCGCGCCTTTTGCACGCTCCCCATATGGAGATGAAAAAAGAAAAAAAAGGAACAAATCGTGACACGAATCCGTGACTGTTACGGTTAACGCCCAAGGTTGGCCGTGGCTTGCTTCAAAAGATTTACAGGCAGTCTGAAAAATATGTGTTGCTGCAGATTTTTCTAGAGATACGCTAACAAATGAAAAAATTTCGCCTGAACCGAGTCTTTGCGTAAACAGAAAAAAATATTTCATACATTTTGGCAAAATTCAGAATTTTAACGGAGTTTATCATAATGTTTTTCGATATCTTTGCAATTATCTTTATTTAATATTTTTTTTTTAATACGATTTGCAAAAATATTTTGATTATATTATATTGAATATTCCTTAAATTCATTTTTTACGATTATTTATGTGTAACAAAATTATTCACGACCGTTTGCGTTTTGCTTGAAAGATTCTACACTGAGAAAAAAAATCGGTTAACATCCTGATGAATAATTAAGTGCCGAGGATTTTTTTTAATAAGTTCTTTTAATCGAAAAAAAAATTCTTTATTTTTGCCTAAAATCGTCGAAACCTCTCCTCTGATTAAAATCATATATTTTTTTCTCAGACGAATAATTTCTTTAATCTTACAAAATTAATGTGTCATTCCTTCTCGTTCGTCTTTATAATTCTCTCGGCGTACTTTGATATTCCCACCTCGATACAATTCAGATACGGAAACGCGGAGACAGACAGTGTGGGCGGTCGCGTTAACCGCGATCCGTCATTTCCGGATATTTAAGACTCTCGACTATCGTATTGCACACATAATACGATGATATCTTACATGCTGACGGTGAAACACAGTTTTCGGTACAATTCCTCATCGCCAATTACCAAATTGCTCCGATTAGAGCGCATCGTGGAATACGAACTGTATATACATTGTAAGTGACTTTTATTGCGCAATGAACAACTTCCAAGACCCGCGGATTCCTCCCCCTTAATTCCCTATATTTTTTTTAATTTTCTAATTACGACAAATTTGCCTACAAAAAAAAATGTCTTTCAGGTTGACTCACGATTTTTTTTTAAGCGGAAGATATTATCGAACTTTTCCGTCCAATGAAAAACAATTGCCATAAGTATAGTATGCATACCAGGAGTGTGCATGTTGCCATCCTGCCGATACATGTTGTCTCCCGTTGCCGCATTCGTCGAAAAGACAATGTACGACAAGCGTGGGCACGCGGCTCCAAGATGGTTATGACAATCTATCGCGGTTTCAGGAATTACAAATAATTACACTCGCCTTCGCGATGGTGTCACGACCGCGTGATCACGCGACGAACGTAAAACGCATGCATTTCACACCCGGTTTTTAAGTATACCAATTATCGAATTGTGCCGTGTTAAAACCGGATTACGCTCACTTTAGAGTAGGATCGTCACTGGCTTCTGAAAACGTTCATGTCGCAAAGATTTTCCATTTTTTTTGGAAATGTCCATCAATTTGCAAATTACCGGACACACAGTTGCAAGTTGAATACTCGTTCAATATGATTATTTATCGGTTAGCTTTTCAATTTTTGTAAAATTATTTTATTTCGAAAAGTATGAAATGAAAATAATTGTAAAATAATTGAAAAAAAAAAAATGTTCGATCGTAGAACTCCTTTTTCGATCAAATTCGATCAAAATGTTTCAAATTCTTTTTTTTTATAAAAAAAACTCTAATATGTCAATAGAAAACAAAATTGTGGAGAGTTGATGGTCCATAGACATTATTAAAAAAAAACAAAAATTCGTCTTTAGGGTTTTTTTCATTACGGATAAAAAAATAATTCGTATTTAACCGAATTTTTTTTTTTTTTTTCGCGAGATGTGCAACAGCCCCCAATAATTAATTATCGATGTGCGCACTCCACGAAACAGGAACTATACGCATTCGCATCGCTGAGATCAGTATTTTTTTTTCTTTTTCTCCGCGTCCACCCACAACGCCACGTGTATAATCTTTGGGTTAAATGCTGCTTTACGTAATAACGAATGGACTTGCGGTACTGATCCTCGCACCGATCGAATGAATATTACGCGATAATACGTCAAAACTAGCGGTAGTGGGTATCGTCATGACTGTTTTTTTTTTTTTTTTTTTTTCATTTCCGGTACTTGAAATTATAAGACTTTTAATGACTTCTGTGTGGCGCTTTATACCTATCATCTTGGAATAATTTTCTAAAATTTACTGACGTTTAATTATTGTAACGATATAGTTTTTCGTGAGTAATTTTTACTCGCGGTTGTGTCTATATCATCATAGCGTCGTTACCCGAACGCGCTCCCGGATTCGTGTCAATGTTAGTAATACTAAAAAAAAAAATATGAAGAAGCAAAGCGTGTCATTTTTATTCGGGTTTTTTTTTCAATGTTGCCCCGAAATATTTACATGGGAGCGATAACGGAAAGACGACTCGAAAAATAGATCGTATATTCGCGTCGCATCTTCGCACAACCGAACGTTTCGTAAGTAAATCGCAACACTTTTACAGCCGCGCCTTTCCCTGTGCGACACAGCAAACCCGCGCTGGACGGATGAAAACTTTCGGAAATCCCGTTGCCGCGAGGTGAGCCAATTTATCACAAGCGTAACGCGCGACGACAACTTGACATTGCTGCACACAGTGAAAACACCAGAGACTGGAACAAATTGCACGAAAAAAAGAAAAAAAATCACTGAACGTGACGTTATAACGCGGCAATATAATACGTTTTGGCGTCATGTTTGTCGAAGAGCTGAAACCCGTTTTAAGGAGTATCGGTGCACAGGTAGAATTCAAATTACGGATATAGATTTTTTGTATAATTTTAAATTATACAAATGAATTCCAATAAGAAAATAACTGAAAAATTCAAAAATATATATTTTTTTAAACTTTAATCAATGCTATAAAAAAAGTCCATTTTTTTTTATGAAAAAAATCCTTTAATATCATCGTCTAAATGTCGAGATATACAAGACTAATTTTACATGAAAAGTATTACTATACAGTACAACTTTCAATTCAATTAATTTTTTATTTTGTGGTTTCGTAATATTATTAATAATCATAATAATAAATAATTACTTTATTATTATTATTATTATTATTATTTATTATTATTAGTATTTATATTAACATTATAAAATACTGTTTCAATAAAATATATTAAAAACTTGTTTATTCGTGATAAACAAAATTATTTCGTCGAAAATGACCAGTAATTCTTTCTTAACACGCGGACACGCGGAGTATCGGAACGAGCGTGCGAGACGCTATGCTTGGATTCACCTTGCCGCGAGGATCTTCCTTACTCCACGGCTTATCGCGTTACAACTATAATACATGTGCGCATAGTATATACATGAGTAAACAGTGTGTATATATATATTAGCATATATACGACAGGGAGGAGATGCGGGTTCCCACGATACCAAGCGCATCATTCTGTCAGTCCCTATCGTCGATCTCGTAGAGACTGAAATCGAGTGTCGCTCCGAGCTGCACGGTCGATCGAACGAGGAGATTGGATTATATTTTGCAACGCCTATGCCATGCTAATGCCACTGTCGTTATCTCGTAACGTCGTTTCTATGCGAGAAATGGTTAATACGCAGCGAGACAGCGTTTATGAAGTTTTATGCGCGACTATAAATATTGGATGTTAACGTTATTATGAATGGAAATTTTCATCGAGACGGTGTTAGTATCCGAGACTATTCTATGTAACCGGTCGTCGAACTCGTAATTGAAAATCTTTTTTATTCGATTATACCATTCCGTTGACCTCTCACGTGTACCTGAGACATCTTACCGGCGAATGTGCGCCATTCTCGTAGGAAATAGTAACGTTTGCCAATAATTCGTCGTATTTCATGAGACGATTTTTCGTTTATGTTAAATGAATAAAAAATGCAAAATATCGTTATAATAGTAATATTAATAATAATAATAAAATGTTGCGCTCAATACTATTAAATATTTAAAAATATTATTATTATTATTTATTTTTTATTAATTTTATATTTTGCATCTTATTTTACATGAAACAAAACCGCATTGTGTATTTACGTATTTTTGGTTCGAGAAGATTTAAACTATAGGATAATGATGTTCATCACCGTCTTCCGAAGTTCGGATTGCATCGTCGCGGATCCCGGGTAGCGCGTTAATTGTTGGTTGCATGTGGCACCGACGGAAACGGCAGAAGCGTCAGTGACCTCTCGGCGTTCACCGACGTCATATCCTCCAAGCGACCCAACTAATCGTTGATTTACGATCGTTCTTTTTGGAAACGGCTGCGGCGAGACACGAGGAATGCACTCACCATTGCGCGTCTCGATGCCGCCGCCGTCGCCTCTTCTTTTCTCGCCTTATGGGCGGTCCACGAACCGTTATTTACATAATTGCCGTTGCCTCGCGCGGAGTGTAGGTAACGGTAAGCAATCTCCGTGGTACGATCGCGTTGAATGGGCGACGATTATGATGAGGCAACTTGTTTGTATGGGTGCGCGTACTCTTCGGAAGACACGGAAAATTAACGAGATACGAATTTATATGGAAATTCGCGAGACCTGTTTTGGTAAAATGGCGAAGAATGGCAAACATAACAGCCAGTTGAGAAATAGTGACAAACGAATTACATCCCGTAATTTATAATCCGGTTATCCTTGACCCATATAACAAACAGTCCAAAAAAAATTAAATATATATTACAATGTTGCGGGTAACGTTTTTCTCGTAAGTTTGTCATTAGTTGCAGTTGAAATACATGCTAAATTGCTTGACGAACACATGGCAGGTGTTGCAGCTTTGAGCCGTAATAATTATAATTACAATGACACGAACTTCTTTACGGTAAGTGGCGATTTTTTAAATTGGAAATGCTTGGAATAGATTATTGAAAATCTTGTCGGAACTTAAATATTAAAAATTAAATATTAAATATATATATATATATATATATATATTATATTATATAATATTTAATAAAAAAAATTAATTAAAAAAAAAAATTAAATATTGAATATTCAAGTGCACTTGTAGGATGAAACAGAAACTTGAAACATCGTATAAAAACGAAAAGTTTGCGATTCTACTCGTTTCGCTCTGACTGACCTGAAAGTTAGGTCTCTGAGTATCTCGATGACGCATTTCCACATTCCAAATAGTTGCAAAAAATATAAAAACATTTTGTTGATCACACGTTAAAAAAAATGAATGGATACCAAACGTGGAAATGAATGGATGACGAATACCTCACATTGTTCGATAAGTATATTTCATAGCTGTTTTATGCAATACCCAATTGATACGCTGAAAGGGTTGAAATTATAATAGTTGAAAAACGTTATTTGTCGGCTATTAAAAATATCGATGAACTTCAGGCCAAAAGTACCATTATATTTTTCCTGTTCTTGATTTTCTTGAAACATCTTATTCTTCGTTCTCGTTTGACCATCGCGTTCAAAACTTTCTGGAGCGCTTCGAGGCGCGCCTCGTGTTACTCGTAAAGTTTAAAAAAATAAAAATAAAATAAAAAGAAAAATTGTTTGTGAAGTACATGTAATTACGAAACTTGTTAATTACCTTCCCGGATTCTCTCACCTACATTCCGATTGACCTTGCCCGGTTTCGCGGTGTATGCAAAGTAGATACCATTCGTTTATATGGAACTTCGCAGAGTTTGAAGAAAGAAAAAAAAAAAAAAAAAAAAAAAAAAAAAAACGTAAAAAAAATGTAAAATTGCGTGACGAACGAACGGTATCTCGGCTTGGCGATGGGACCGGAGAAGGGGGTGAAGAGGACGCAGCAATCTCGGACGCGCTCGGTGTGGCACGCGGCGTTGGTTGAGCCCCCGAGAGTGATAATCCTCGGAACGATGTTATCGTCGTTATCGCGAAGCTGTTCGTGTTCACCGGCCCCCTGGAGGCATACTTCTTCTCCTGCCGCGATATAGTTCGACGGCCGTTTCGGCTTTTCGGGGTCGTGCGAAAACGCAAAAATCACGACGTGCCGAACGGCGATAATTTGCAAGGTTCGCGTATATATATGTATACATATATACCTTCGGTATACTTCGCTTATTAAGTACTATATTTTCCATGCGCGCCACGGCTCTGTTTGCGACAGAGGCAGCCAACGGTTTCACCGCTTCAATTTACATAATAATGTACAGTCCGAAATGATCATTCGACGAAGAGTTTACCCTCGCGAAAACGATGCGAGAAACTCGTAATACAACGCGGGAATATCGCCGTCAGTTGCATCGTTGTGCAATCTCCGGAGATGCGCGACTCACCTTGAGACCGATATCCGTGGGTTTTCGCTGAACGCTCGGAAAATGAAGAAATCTTATTTGTCTTTATCGCTAATATCGCTGCTAAAATGTTGTCTTATTATGGTAAAAAAAAACGATACAAATGCAGTTTACGCATTACTGTACTTTTGTTTGTCATTTATATTTTACTTTTAATTCCAGACTGCGGTTGGGCAAAAAATGATTTATAATGATATCTTAATCGATGGTGAATGTTTTTTTTTTTTTTTTTTAATAACTGAAATTAAGTATAAATTGATAAAAATATAATATTTTTACAAAAAGTAAAAGACAAAGATTTATTCATTATCATAGTACGGTTTACATTTATAATTCATAATATAATAATAAATAATTTTTTTTTTTTTTGTAAAAATGTTATATCTTTAAAAATTTATAATTCATTTTAGTTATTAAAAAAAGGCATTTGCCATCGATCGATTTTGTCGATTTCATCGATTTATTTATTATGCTAACCATTATATATTTATATAAGATGTAAATTATAATTTATTCGGCTCTTTTTGTATAACACGATTTTTTTAATATACTCCATTTTCGGTGGGGAGGTCTTTATTTTATGCTAAATTTTTTTTCTTCGCTCGAAATTGCATTTACCGCTCGATTACGCGGGACTAACATCCTATTCCAAATATTACTCAATGCCGGCGTCGTTCTCGACATTCAAGGTCGGCGGGATTTGCCAATGTGGACTTTCGGAGCCCGTGGACTTCGAGTCCAAGAATTCGTACTCCGGTCGATAGACAAACATTTTTTAAAAACGAAAATATTTTCTCTTTAGCGAGCGTCGAAATACAAACGTGTCACGAGAACACGCGATCGTTGGATTCGAGTATTGCGAGTGAATAATATTCGTTTGTATTGTTGTTGGCTTTCGGAATTGCGGGGATTACCCCGGATGAGAGACTGTAATATAACAGGGAATCTGTTACGATCATCGTTGATCTTAAAGTGATGAAAAAATTGATAAAACGATACGTGTTGCGCAATCCTGCGCGGCGAAAGCGAAACCATTGTTGTTTCTATCATGAAAACTGCTCGCGAAACATTTTTTTTTCCATTGTTTTCTTTTATGATTTTTTATTATTGATTTTTAATTTTGTTTTAATTACTACTGATTTTTCATTTTATTTTTATTATTGTTCATTATGTTTATTATTATTATCATTATTGTTAATTTTTTTGTCTTGTGGCGAAAAATATATTTATAGCCGCGAGAATTAATTGTTTTCGGAGTAATTTGCAATGTTGGAGGCTGGCGTTCCGTGGCAAAAGTGTCGACAGTGGGACTGTTACGTTGTAAACACGACACTATAACGTGCGTATCCGTAACTCCGACGGAGTTCCTGAAGCGAATAAAAAAACGTCTCCACTCGGGAGAGTCGGGAAGGCTGACAACGTTGTGAAGAAAGTATCTCGTTTTTTCTCTTTTTCTTCGCGACCAGATTACAAACCATTTCACGAAACCATTTGCAACTATATATATCCGTCTTCGTAAATTAAAAAAACTAAAGCCGATCAACTCGCCTTATTTTGCAACGCATCTTTTCTGTTAATATATTTATCGATTTTTACCAATAAAAAAATTATTTACAAAAATAACGCTGTACGCAAAAAAAATTTGGAAATTTTTCATTTTTTCCATAATTTTTGATCGGTTAATTAATTTTTGAAATTTGGTTTATATATATATTTTTTTTTTTACGATATTATTTTTATTTTTATTCTAATATGGTTATTATTATATTTATTATTATGCATTAATTATATTATTATATTAATATTATCACGTCGTTTAATCTTTTCTTTTTATACATTTCTCTCCTCTTGCGTTCGAAATACTCGAAGAAATTATTCTCCAACTAGTCGGCGTTACAAAGCTGATGATAGTGAGATTTGATAAGTGTAATAATTGTTGTTTTTGCCGGTATATCTCGGGTACTGACTCGCGGCGACCTCACGGTTTCGCACCTTAATTGTCGGCCAACGAGCTCGAGGACCGTAAGAGTCGGGTTCCGGTGACGACAAGAAAAGTAACTTGGCGCATTCGCGCTCGCGAATAAAGTGGGAAGTAGTCTACCACGAGGTTCAACCACCGTAAACGGTTTCCTCGTTAGCTTGAGGTACCGTATACGCAATATTATTACGGCATATCGTTAATTGATGATAAACAACAAAGCCTCATATATAACTACCGAACAATTAATCGACTTTCTATCTTTTTACGATTATTTACACAATCGATCTATTTTATCATCGTAAACGTCGATAATTATAAAAAAATGAAACCATAATTGAGTACAATTGGGATTTTATATAAATATAAAAAATTATATTCCAGAAAAAAAAGATTATTTATTTAATATCGAAACATTATTTATAAATTATTTATTTAATTTTTTTATTGTTTAATAAATTATATTTTTTATGGGATAAATATTCAAATATACATGTATATAAAAAATCAAATTTAAAAAACTATTGAAAACTGGAGAAAAATTATTAAAATTATTTTATTTCGCTTGAACTCATATTTTCATTTGTATTTTTATTTCTTTCGAACGAATTTTTTGATAAAAAAATGGTGTGCTAAATATCAAATAATTAATCGAGTTCATTCGTATTACGGTTAGAATAAGAGGTCAATATATATATATTTTTTTTTTCGCGGGAAAAAAACGGAAGACGTTCGTTATTTGAAATCGATGAACCCATCGACCCCATTGAAATCGTTCCGATTCTCACTGTTTAAAATTCGACACCGCCGTAAAATATGGTATTCGCGAGGGCAGCAGCGATGCGCTTAACGACGATTTCTGTATTAGTGTTGTGCAAACTTGGACCATGAACCATGCCGTTGCGTCGCACAATTGTTCCGGGAACTTTCACCGTGACACTGGTCGCTTACAGGTCGCATCACAAATAACCGGCCGCGCGACAGTGTCGTACGCGTTTTCCGGTTTCACCGACTATATGTATAGATATTGACTCGTCGTATCGACACCGTCGTTAAGATACACTCATCGGTTTAAGTATACAATTATCATAGAGCACGAGCGGCTCTAAAGATGGTTCGCGGTTCGACGATAATGAATTCAAGATCAATGTATCGGCGTCGATCGTGAGGTTGGCACGTGGTATGTACGAAGGTCGAAATACTTCATGTAAGTCAGTCGTCGCAGACTTTCTTCAAATTCGAAAAAATTTAGCAATGCCAACGAACAAATATGACAAATCATATCCGATTCTTTTGTTTTTTCCTCAATAAAAAAAATTGTCGCAACTCAAGTATTTTTATAGACGATTCGAAACGATGTTATTTTGAATACAGAATAAATGTTTTACAATTCTTTATATAAAGATGTGACATTTTTCAACGATCTTTCTTTACGAAGAAAAAAATTAATAAATAATTATAATTACCAATTACCATTTGTACCATTTTACAAGTATAGAGGGTTGGGATTTTGGTAAAAAAGGTGTACTATTTATTTATTTATTATTTAATAATAATAATCATCATAATTTATTATTATGATCATTATTATTTTAATATTTACGATTATTAATATAAATTATTGATAAATAATAAATAAATAAATACAACATTTTTTTTTCCCTAAAATCGATTAATCCTCTGTACGCGTTAAATGACGTGGATTCATCCCTTCCGTCGTTCAGCAACAATTACGATAATTATTCCCAGAGGTATTCTTGTCAACGCGCGAAATTCGGACGGAATCGTTTTAAAAAGCGCGAAATCAACTTTTATCGTTTTACGATCGCGCTGCGATCTCCGACTCGTCTTATTTATGAGAAATGACTTGACAAAGTTGTAACGACTATGCAAACGACACCGAACGGAAAGTCCACCACTTTGAAATATTCTTTAGCTATCAAATTCCATTGTTAACCCCATGCGGGAACTGAACCGTGGTACAAGAGAAACAACGAGAATAAAGACGATGTAAAAGCGTTTCAGTTACGCATATAACGCTCGCGACCGTTTAATCACCATTTATTGGCCGTATTGTTCGTACAACGATTTATATTGAGATAATGGATGTGCGCGCGTTGCACTATATTTTTACTCTTTTCCACCCCCACTACTCCGACGAGGCTGGGTGAAAGTTCATCGAGCGATTGAATATTCATCGTTTCCTCTCTATCTACGTTTCGTTCTCTCTTTCATCGGTGTATATGTAACGCTTGACTCGCATCCCAGTTCCGCGTAATGACATCCCCGCTGGGAGAATCTCGCAGCGCTCCGTTGCTCGTAAGTTCAATGCTTGGTCGGGCTGTAATGCGTTTTATATACCGATCGACGGTGCACCGACTGCGCGACCCGGTAGGATCGAGCATTGAAATCGCGACGGTACAATGATTGACGATAATTGACGACATCGGCCCGCCTTCGCAAATAGTATCGTTCGATTATCATTAACTCTTTGACTCCCTCGTCGTGTACAATTTTTTTTTACATCGTAACGAAATAATTCTACTATCCTGTATTCTTTATTTTATGAATTCTTTGCTCGAGTATTTTTAATTTTTTTTTTTTTATGGAAATCGAAAGAACATATTGAATTTGAAATTTTTTAAATAAATCGTTTTCAGACAATAAAAGGCATTGTTTTTGCGAATGTACGAAAAAATCCCCGAGGGCTGATTATTCGGAACGATTTTGTTATCGGGGAAAAAAAATCCCCGGTACCAAATTCCGGGAATTGTAGGAGGCGGATATTTTTTTTAGATGGAAAAAACAAATTTGATTGATAAAAAAGAAAGTACTACTGCAGTTTTTTTTATACAATTAGAATATAGAAGTTTTGATTGTCTTTCTATTATCAACTTGTAATTTTATGTATTCAGAAGTTAATCGAAAATACAAGTGATTACGAATTTTTATTATTTTTTAATTATTTGTAACGAATTCAATTAATTAATAAATACGAAAATAATTTTTTTCTAATCTCTTATGTATTCAGTAAATTAATTTAACTAATAACAAGTAAATTATAAGAGATTAGATTAAAATTACCGGTTGATAATTTATACAAAATAATACATTTTTAACACTTTAGTTTAGTTAATTCTGCAACACTTCGTTATTTATTTATTTATTTATTCAGTTTTTTAAATTTTTCTGAGATTAATTTATTATTTTATATATTCAGAAAGCCGAATGAAGACGCCTGTGATTAGCCAATTTGCATAATTACTCATAGTGTTTTTATTTGCAGGCAACAGGAGTATTGCTTCAATAAATATCATATATTATTTTATTTCACTCGGTGCGTAAAACCCCTATTTCGCACCTTGTGAAGTAAAATTTCGTAATATACTCGGGCGAAAAATGTCTTCTTAACTCATGCGATCGCAACCATTCGCTTTCGGCTCGTGCTGAAAACTTATACACGTCAGAAAAAGTTTTATCGCACTAGTATCGTAATGTACTATTTTCTGATCTCTTGTCTACTCGATACATTAATTTAATAAAAAATAATTAAATAAAAAGATATTCTGGTACCGAAATTAATTAGTAAGAACTTTTGGCATATATTCAACATTTTTTATTCCATTAATCATTTCCTGTAGTAATTAGCGCTCAGGAAAAATTTCGTCTTTCCTCAAACTTCGAACTCGTTAATTCGCGAAGCTGCGATTGCAAAAATTATCGCACAGCGACCTCAATGTCTCGTATCATCTTTGATGGGCTCGTGAAGTTATAAATTCGTGACAAACATCCGTATCGTTGTTCCGAAGGAAACACAATCCACGCGGTATAAGTACGTCCCGTCGTAAAGTTTTTCGTAAGCGAAATGTGTTATCGAACGATAGTAAAGATTCGGGGACATTGATGCAGAATTTAATCTCAAAAAATCCAATGAAACAAAAACTCACTTGATTACTGTTTGCTTCATGCTGTTTGTCATTATGATCGTCTCCCGGTAGCTATTATCTCGGCCACCCCTCGCAAAGTCGTTATATTTCTCCCCTGTTGTTTCGTCGTTTATCTTTTGCACTTAGCACATAGCACACACACGCACACTGATCCGATGTTCACACCCCCCGTTCGCGGGAAGGATACAGCGGAGGCGGTCGCGATTCAAGCGTACTTCACCCTTTGATAAATTGGTATACGAGATTTTCTCAATTTTTCCGTCAATCGATGTTTTAGTGAACGAAAAAAAAAATTGAAATTTGCGAGAGAACGCGCGAGAGTCCGGATGAATCCGATTGGAGCGTTACTGCCGGACTGAACGAGCGCGCGCACTTCTCGGCGTATTTAAACTCCCTCTCCTCCTCCCGCCCTCGGTGAGAGTACGTATACGACTCGACGGGCTCTCCCGATCCCCCGGTATCTCTGACAGAGCCGTTTCGCGCCTTCCACGTTGTGTGTACTCTCGCCCTCAAGCCACAAGTCCTCGGGAGGTCAGTCGCGCGCAAGAGCGACTCTAATACAAATGAGACAAAAAAATCTTCATTCCTACATCTCAAAATTGGCGCTGGAATACGACGGTATTCAGTATTGAAAATTTAATTATTTTTACAAATAGTCGTAAAAAAAAATTATTCAAAGTATGCAATTCTGATAAAAGCAAATACATTGATTTTAATGAATATCTTAAATACAATTATAAAATAAAAATAGTTTTGAAATATTTAGTTATCGAGGTTTAGGGGGATGTCTATCGATAACAGACGAAAAATCGTTTTTTTTTGTCAGTTGAAAAAATGTTATAAAAAATTCCAATAAATGTATAAAAAATCGCTGTAGTTTAATATAAAACATTGTAAAAGAAGTTCCATTTTCTTTTTTTTTTATATCTTTTTTCGTTATTTTATAGCAGAAACATTACGAAATATAACAATATTAATAATAATGCTGCGGTAATATTGCTGTTGTATATTGTTTATTAAGATATTTTTTTATGTTATTTAAAAAAAAATTGAACTTCTAAAGTTTTTTTTAATATTTGTACCTGGAATTGTTTTAACACGATCAGAATACCCGTACGAACAATCAATCGTAATAGGTTTTCTGAGTGATATTTGTTTTAACGATGGAAAAAAATACGTTTTTTTCTTACAACCGATTTTAAATGAAAATTAATATATCGTTCGCCAATTATCTTCGTCTTTGAGGATATTTAATTAATCCGTATCAATTCGCCAGAAGAAAAAAAGTTCATCAAAATACATAAATATACGGATTCTGTGTATTTATTAATTACCAAAAAATACAAATCAATAAACTGAATTGGCATAACATTTTTTGCGCCACACAGGCAGCGGCTATATCCGGTATACGATATTACGAAGCGCGACTCTCGTACATACGTCCGCCCATAGGTACTCTCGGACGTTTGCATTACTGTTACGAAAACACGGAATGGAATGAACGCGATGAAGTAATAGTTATTGTATTCCATGTTATCCGTGTGTTCATCGAATTGTGAAAGAAATATTTGCATTTCTACGAGACATCTATTAAAATAGAATTCGTTTGTTTTGAAAACGGCTAAAAATGATCGTGATTAATGAATTAAAAATTCTTATCTCGCATTCGTCGTGCGTGGAGTTCAATGCTGCGCGTAATGTTTACGCAACACGACGCACGAATAACGAGGTGGAAAAGTTATGTATGAACCATATATAATTACCATAATTATTATCGTAAATATAATCAATAATTACTTATAATTACAATTTTTTTTATTGTTTATACATTAATCATTGAGTATATTAATAGTTTATACTTTATATTCAATTATAAAAATTATCGGTCGTTGACATTAAAATTTCCATCTGAGAATACTGACGAAACGATAATCGAAAAAAATAAAAATATTTTTCAAAAGCGTTCGAAGGTGGAATTACCGACCGGGACAATCAGTTTTTCTGGGTAAAGAAGAATTGTATGAAAAAAAGGCGATAAAAAAAATAATTCAATATAATTGGTGACTCAGTTTTCTCGGGTTATTCATCTTTGCATCGTAAGAAATCGTTATCGCGTTCCATCAAACGCTGATAGGACAGTTCAATGGTAATGCTAATGCGCGCACGTAATTGCGTTGTAATAGTTTTTAATAATGAGTTCTACGAGTGAGAAACGTAGACGCAAGGACTCGAGTTTCTCACGATTCTGATAATAACGCGGGGTCAGCCTTCGAAAGATATCCAGTAGCATTTAGCGCCGTATGCGAGAGACTGGGGATCTCATTCTTGAGTCGCATTGACCGATTCGCATTGTAGCTTTTACACGCCGGGAGTGTCCCGGAGTAAAGTCCTCGATGATTCGACGAGGTGAATGAATATCGAGAACACGCTAGCGGATGACTAATCAACCTCGTTAGATTACGTTAAAGAATTTGTCGTCGGTGAAGTTTATTCTTTCTTCAATTAAATTCAAACCAAATAGAATAATTGACAACAATGATTATGACGAAATCGTAACAAAGTCATTAATGAAATCGAAATAAAATCATTAATTAAATAAATTTAATAAAATCGAAATAAAATCATTAATGAAATTAATTTAATGAAATTGAAATAAAATCATGAATGAAATTAATTCCATGGAAAGGATATGAAATCGTTAATAAAATGAATGCAATGAAATCAAAACGAAATCATTAATGAAATAAATTCGATGAGAAAGATATGAAATCGTCAACAAAATTCATTCAATGAGATCGAAATGGAATTAATGAAATTAATTTTATGAAATCGTTAATAAAATTAATTCGATGTAATCGAAATGAAGTTATTGCCAAAAACCGATTTCGAAGAAATAAATAGAAGTACTTTCCGAGAGTTAAAAAAATCACATCTAGAAGAGCAAAAGAGTCACGAGGACTTTTCGCATCGTTGTGGAATTTTCCCAAACGATCGGTCGATTAGCTTTATTACTCGTTACGCAAGAATGGTCATCCGTATCGATGGGATACCCATGACAATCGTTAAAGCCAATCGAGATCACAGTTAAAGTATGCATGTTGCAATCGATCATCGATGTATTACGACGCTTTGGTGAATTGAAAAACTTAAAAATAGATATAACGATATTTGGCTATTTTTAATATTATCTCATTACTCAATGTCTATTAAGATTGTAAAGATTGATCATTTGGATGTAATTACAGATATGGACAATTAATTATGATGTTAATAGTCCGTTGCAAATTGAATCGGTAATTTTTCGTTCCATGCAATTAAAAAAAAAAAAAAAGCAGTCTTAAATTATCTCCAGTTTCCAGTCTTATAAAGACTAATGTCATTAACATTTTAAATAATATAATTATAATATCATACAATATTATAAAATATAATTGTGAAATATATCGATAGATTCGATTTGCAATTTAAATATATTCTATACGTAATTTTCTCATTTTTTTACGAAATTTTTTTTATACAATGAATAAAATTAACAATAATTATCCTGAGCATCGTAGGTAAATTGCATTTCCGGGGGCGGGGGAGGGGAATCATTAACGATTAACCAAAACCGAAACTTGTACCGAAATTCACGTGAATAAATGAAGTGTCGATTCCTATTACATTGCACTGCAAAACATTATATTTAAATGAATAGTAAAATGAAAATAAATATTTGTTTATTAGGATGTGTCGCGCAAACTATATACTTTTTTGTTCGCTGCCCCAGTAAACTACAGGATGCTATTAGAATAAATGCAAAACTAGTGTACAATTACTGATAGAAGTTTGATATTAACGTTAAACGCTCTATTGATCATTATTATATCGTTGCGAGTTGATTCGTAGGAGTATCGTGATATTTCGCATACCGTACGGTAAGTAGAGTAGTCCTTGTAAGTGTCTGTTGCAGTAGCCACACTCTACTAGTTACACCGTTCTTTTCACCGTTGGCTGCTGATGCATATGCGTATGGCGATATTTCTCAGATCGTATTGCAGACACGCAGAAATTTGTATCAATATACTCTATCGTAACAAATGCCTGATTCGCCGAATCCGACAAACTTACTATTGCTACGGCTATTGTACGGGAATCGTTCCAATACTTTTCTAATAGCCATTCCGAAAAAAATCTCTCCGTGTAAGTAAAGATTTCACCAAAGATACAAACATATTGAAACGGTGTTTTTTTTTTTTCTCGGGGTTATTCGAGTTCAAACTTCTCAACAGCACACATAGGCTAATGATAGAAAGGTACACGAATGAAATTTAATCGTCTCGTATTATCATAGATACGTTACGTACGAGAAGTACGCATTAAATTGATTTAATTATTCGTGCTATTCAGACAGTGTTAGATTAACGATGTGTGGTAATAGGCCGGAAATAAGAGGTTTCACGGCGAGTCAACGAATGAGTTTATAAAAAAGTGAGATTCTGTCGACACAGAGAGAAGAAATAAAAAGTATCGATTGCGAGTACGCAAGGTGGGAGGTAGAAAGGAAGAGACCTCGAACGCGGACGCAAGTGACCCGTATAGGTAGTTTCAGAAAAGTAATTGATAAGCGGCCGTTCGTTACTCTCGTCCAGAGTTTAGAAGTGGAAACACGAGAGATTCCTATTTGCATAAACGCTACAAAGCAGCATTTTCAACCGGGTGCCGCCGCGGGGCAGCGCGATAAATATACGTGTCGATTGTACCGTTACAGTAACTGGTTGTAAAGTGTAGCAACGAAGGATCAACGATAATGATTAAATATATTCGTAACCGATTGCCATTTAGAGAAACGATCAAACCGCGCGAATATTGCGCCTGTAAATTTTATTCTGGGTTACCGGGGTCAATTGTAACAATGGCTATTGGAGGCTCGCGGAACATCGAAGAATCTGCTTTATCGACACCTCGTAATTTTTTTTTTTTTTTAAATAAAAATTAATGACAATAATAATAATAATAATAAATATTATTACAATTACTATACCACAATAATTAAATTGAAATTGGTTAGTAATATAAATTGTTGTAAAGAAAAAAAAAGTAAAAGTATTTAGCACGTGATAAATGGAAAGAATTGAATGCCTATATTTACTACTCCGTACACTATTTCCGTCATCGAAAGTTAAATCGATTTTTTTATACGCCACCCAATCCCGATAGGACTCGAACTGTATTTATATTTTAATATTACGCTTCAGTCAGTTTTTTATTTATTTTTTTCCTGTATTCTCGTGTATGCGATCGTCATAATACACGTCGCACTTTGAACGGATCGACCGTGAACGACATTTGATTGGATTCTCTCTACTCAACAAATTAGGCACGAGACGTCGTCGTGACGTATAGCGTGTTGTTATCGTCGACGCGAGATGTGTACACAGCGGAAAGCACGATGCTTCAATGAGCCTCGATCGACGGAGTGCATATACAGCAACAATACATGGCTTTGGTGGTGAATCTGGTACGTCGATGACTTTTATTGTGGTATAATGAGGATTTATTGACGCCGATTAATGTTTCATTCGTTATCGATCAGAATTTTTTTTTTTTTGCAAATCTCTTAATCTTCGGCCGCATGAATGGTGTACGAATATTTTTAGTCTTTCTAATGATTATAAAGTCTGATGAAAAAAAAAAAAATGTCATAATAATAAAAATACTGAAAAAAAAAACGTTGGTAAATAAAATAAATAATAAAAATAAAAAAAAAAGTACTAAAAATGTTTGACTATTATTCCCCACCTTTCTATCTACACGTACATTAATATCGGTAATAAAACTTTCAGTGAGAATTTCATCGGTAACCATTACACAACCCATCAATTAACTATTTATGAATGGTTAATTAACAAAAAGCAAATTATAGTAAATGCAATAAAAATAACGTAATGAATAGCTTACTTTTAATTATGTGACTCTATGAAATTAATTCTGCTGCAGTGAGACAAGCGCCGATCTCACTACAATCTCTAGTGTTTCTATTATTTCTTTGCACTCAACGAGGATATATATTTCTCGTTTTATTATTTTATTTTTTCTCCCGTCTTTGAAGCCTCTGCAGCTCGTGATCAAGTATAAGTCTCGTCACGTCAGCTGCTCGAGTATCTCGTAGTACTATGTGTGGTCGTTACCGTGCGCGTTGTGTACGATCGTAAAAGATGGTTAACTCGCACGCAGTACGACTCACGAATAGGAAAACGGGAATATTGCCTGATCGTCGATAAGCCGTCGAAACGATGCTGTGTCGAAGCGACGGAGAGACGCACGGCATCCAATAGAAAGAGCGGGCTAACGGTTAGAGTATCGATAAACTTTAGTTAAGCTGCTTTATGTGCGGCCAGAAGGGGCGGAGGGGGAGGGGGGGGGGTGGTGGACTCGAATGTCTGCTACAACAGTGTAACTTGTTGTTTGGTATACCAAATTGCTGATAGAGTTCGTCGAACGTGCGAATTCTTCATGGAACGAGATTAATCTGATAATAATCGATTGCTCGTTCCCTACTGTGTGTACTTTTTTTTTTCTTTCTTACAGGATAAGTTTAGCTTCGTATGACTTCATACGAAGCCAAACGAGAACCTGTACTTTACGAGTAGAGTATTGATTCATACGAATACAAATCGTCGAGTTAAACGCGCCAATCGCGTCGGTGATAGCGGCTGTTCCAAATAAAAATAACTTGGAGATAATAAAAATTAAAGAAGTTGATAGCAATATTAGTATTTAATAATTGAATTAATCATTCATCGATTAAATTATTCTATTGTGATTATTTATAATTTGATTGATATGAATATTGTTATTGTTTATGTAACGTAACGTTAAATACGTAATTATCAATTTTATCATTATAATTTCGATATGTCCGTTTAAAAGGGTGAAGAAACTGGAAAAACTTTAACGAAAAGTATACGCATATATCGGGAGATTTTCATATTCGATTGACGAAGAAATCGCTCGACTATGACGTGTGAAAAATTAATTGTCATTTCGCTCGTTTTTTCTTGATACGATTTCTTTATTACACTCTTTTTTCATTCGGGAGTTTTCAATTTTTGTCAAATTTTTTTATGTATAAAGTATTTCGTAAATACCGCAAAAAATTTTCAAGAAGTCGATACAAATAATGCGGTTAGAATAATTGAGAAGTTAAACGGCACATGAGACTCCGTTACGAACACGTGGATTGAGTTATCTGCATATTTCTATCACCATTTGGAAGTGACTGAATTATTTTTATACGCATTGACACACTATTGACATCGACGTATACCTAAATGCTATAATATACACATCCGCCATATTATATACACGTTTTTTTCAACGCGATCGCGTCCTCGCGATCGAAACAGGTTCCATCATTAACGGTTGTACCAATTTCGCATTCTGTATAAAAGACGAACGGCGGGATAGAGAGTTCGCTGAAATGATCTTATCTTGGATCGATTTTTTTTTTTTTTTTTTTTCATCTTCAAATACGGAAACTCCGATTATCGATATCGGTCACTGTTGCGAGAACGTGCATATTAACGCCGATATCAGTCAGCAAAGCCCGGAAGACAAGGTATATCCTGTTGATGGTTACGATTAGACTGTAACGAGACTCGATTAGAATCGTGAATAATTAATCCAATTACATATCCGCGGCTACCCCGGGGTCTACGTAGGCAGCGCAAACTGGAACGTTGGTTTTGTATTGATAGTAATTGGCCAACTGTATCTTAACTTACATTAATGGATTATGGGGATCTGCGTCAATACCGGGTCAACTGAACTCCGCTCCTCGGAAGATTCATACTTTCTTGTTATTTCTTTTTTAATTTTCAATATTTTGCGAGAGTGAACCTTGGCAATTTCAGGACAAAATTCGTCTTTTTTTAAATTTATTCTCGTCGGTCAAAAAAACCCTTATAAAAAATCCCATGCAATCAATATTTATTTCCGGTGTAATAATCATGTAAAAAAAATCTCAAGTCCCAATATATGATGAACGTGTAGAAGAAGTTCCATATTTTGTAAAAAAAAAATAATAAAAAAAAAAAATCGTAAAAATGTTTTTTACCCGAAATCGCTAAATCCCCTTTTAATGATAAAAAAATATCGTTAAAAACATGTATCTAAACTGCAAAATTCATATTAACCTAAAAAAATACACAAAAATACGTAAATCAGACATTTGTTTAAAAATCTTACAATTAAAAAAAAAAAAAAAAACTTGCAAAGCCAACTAATCGCTCTTTATTTTGCGTTTTCATCTTCATCTAAAAAGTCTAAAAAAAAAGAAAAAACTCAGGGAGTTACGAATCGCATCGGTGGTTTGCGTAGCTTCCGCTCACGTCGATAAGGCTCACCGTTTACATAAATATACGTTCCGCGGCCAGCGAACGAAAAAGGGGAAACCCAATGATCGAGCGTGGATCGCGTAGCTTTCGAAGAGATATATACAAAAGTCTCCGTAGAATGAAATTTATGTGCGTACTCGAGAAAAAAAAGCAAACGAATCACGAGAATATACATGATGACGAGGGCAATGAGACACTCACATGACAAAATGACGAGTGAAGGCACACACCGTCGCTTTTGTCGATATACGCGCCCCAAACCCAGAAGTGTTTAACTTTCCAGCGATTTTTCTTCCGTGGCTATTTCAGGATCGTCAAATTGTACGTGAGTAACTCGAACTCGCCGTCTGGCAAGGCGCGTGAGAGAAAGAAAGGAATAAAAAAATTTAAAAAAAAACCGAATGTTAATGCACGGTGAAAGTAGCGGCGTGTCCGCGTCAAAAACACAAGCGCGTGCGTTTGTATCCGAATGAGTTACATACGGCGAGGCCTTACGGTACACTATATTAACATTTTATTTTCAAAAAAGGGTTTATGACTGCGCGAAGATAAAATTGCACGTCTCGTCGCCGGTCGTAGTCCCGAAAAAAAAACATGTATTTTCGGCGAGTATATTCGAAAACACGAGAATTTAACTACTGTACCATATTGCACGGGGAACAATAACGACATGGAAGAAGAGCCGCGCGCGCGAAAAAGTTGCGAACTTTGGACGATCGCGGCTAAACTCGAACGTCGAAGGTTCCGGGAGTACGCGTTATTGTCGTGGAACGATGGACAAAGCCGAGGCTGTATCGCGCAATGAATATTCAACCGAGTTTCGGCGTCGTTTCATGAACAAGTGTGTTCGTTTCGAAACTAACTTGTAATGTCTTGAAGCCATGAAAAGATTTCTTGGGGACACAGTACTCATGATCTGATAAATACTATACTAGCATCACTATTTGATGAGTTTTTAAATAAACGGAAAAGAAAAATTGAGAATGCAAACAATTTATTAATTTATTAATTTATTAATTTATTAATTTATTAATTTATTAATTTATTAATTTATTAATTTATTAATTTATTAATTTATTAATTTATTGTGTACCGTTTTTAATCGACGTTTCTAAAGCCCATCTGCGTAAAATAAAAACGACTGCCAATAGTTCACTAAAATTTGTAAGAATTTTATCAAAACGAAGCAAAAAAAAATCAGAATACGAGTTCATCGAACAAAGATTCCCGTCGGGTTAAACCCGTTTTACAAAGCGTGTCTGTTTTTTGTATCCATTTGGTAAGAAGAGATGCAATGAGTAAATCGTAAACCCACATTCATGCACCGTTTACCGAAAAAAAAAAAAAAAAAAAAAAAAAAACATAAAAAATTACGACTCGAACCTTCACAAACCTATAATGATGTTCGGCATGACTATTTCCAGACATCGCCCAATTAAAATACTAATGAGGGTCGTCAAAGGTTTCATTCCATTGGACTTTAATAGTTTAATTTAAAAAAAAGGGATAATCTCTCAATTTGAGTCGTCCGAACGTGGACAGCGACTGAATAAGATCCGCAAGTCCTCTGCTTGCTGCTCGTATACGTTCAATTGTTATTGCCGATAATCCGGAGCCCATATCTATTCTGGAACTATGCTAACGAGAATGACAAATGACCATATCGTCGTCCTCTCAACGCCTCACGGCCATTAGTATTGTTAAATAACGTACTAACCACTTGTATTATAGACGATTATCAGATATTTCGTATTTAAAGTACCAATTTGCTTTTCCAAAGATTTGAACCGACTGCGAGTCTAATGGTAGCCAATGGATACGTTGATTGACCAATGGACTCAATAAACTCCTTGCTTACGCTTTTATGACTCTGCGGTCCCGTACCATTTTTTACGAGGTTTTTATGAGGAAATTTCGTGAATTATGACTCTTTTATTTTGCGTCCGCGCTTCCTATCTCGCGTAACCATTTGTTTTTCTTCTCTTGCGTTCGGATGAGAAGAAAAGAAGCGGTCAAACATCGAGCGTTAACTTTAGGTGGTCGAGTCGCATTCCACTGCTGCTCGGCGCATCGTAAAACCCTTCAACGGTTGGTTGAAGGTGCGACGGCAATGAACGAAGCGCAGCAGCGGTTCGAACTCCTGCAAGGTGCGCATACGGTCGATCAGCATCACCGTGCGCACTCCGAAGATCGTCCCGTTATAGGAGTGCCGTGTATCTCGATAAAAGCGAGATATAGTATATCTCTCTAAAATCTTTTTTAAGCCATTGGCGTTGAGTCTCATGCTATAAATATAACATACCACGGGAACGATATGTATAGACTATGTATAATCTATTGAATTCGGCATTTACAAACAATATATAGAGGATTAATAATTAATTAATTATAAAAAAAATTATAATAATATATTGTTATATTTATCACTTATTTACTTTTGATTAATTATTTAAATGTTTATATATCGTATATAAAATCGATCGCTTCGGTCAAAATAAATTAGCAGCAAATAATCGTTCACTCACCTGTGATCGATAGTCGTCACCTTGTAGACCGTATCGAAGATTCTATTCCGCGGAGCTTCCGAAACAGTGTCCTTTCTTATTCTGTCGCCTGCGTCCAATTCATGGAAGCGCAACGTCCGCGCACTTGAAAAGTCGGGTTCCTGACTACGCATATCGACCCTTATCGGGATATATTTTTCTTTTTTTTTTTCAATAGTTGCAGGTGCTCCCAATTTTTTTTGCTTCTTGTATTCTATGCTCGTCACAACTTTTTTTTTTTTTTTTTTTTTTAAGCGCGTGATGTATGTGTACCATTCGTTAGAAGAGCAACGATAACTCGACGACGAGGAAATAATGAATACGCAGATGTGACTCGGGGGGGTTATCGTGACATCGGGTGACGGCACAAGGAGCGAGAAAAGTGTTGAATGTCGTTAGCGAGTTTGAAACATAGAAACGGGAAATACGGAGCCGCCGTGTAGCGCGCTCGCGGTCGCGTACGTCCGCTACCCTCGAGACCACACGTGAATTATATCGCGCCCTGAAGTGAGAAACAATTTCGTTCCGTATATGTTTCCACATAAACTTTACTTGGCTTTTCCGTCTACCGTTGCAAGGCGAGGACGACCGGGGCGCGATTCGTTAGTACACGTATAACTCCCCAGTGTCGCGCGTATTTAATATTCACTCGATTTATATTATTAATCCTGCATCATCAGTATAAATTAATTATATAATAAAATAGTGAATAATAACATAATTCGTCGTTACTGACATTATTATTGAATATTATTATACTATCTTTATCATATATTTATAATAATGACGTAAAAAAAAAATTAAAAAAAAAAAAACAATCAATTATTTATTTGTGCATTTATTATATAAAATAAATTAAATAAATAAATAAAAAAATGCATTATTCTCTATATTATTAATATTATTATACGTAAATATATTAAAGAAGAGAATTATAATTTTTATTATCGCGAGCGCGCAGGACGCGCGATAGCGAGAATGTTCCGTATCACCTTAAAGAAAGCCGCGATCTCGTGTATTGTTTGTCGCAAGTATCGGTTTATTTTTAATCGGATACATAATGCATACCAATATTTCGGTATGCCGAAAGTAACGTTTCGCGAGGATTATCGAATTGATCGAAATTTCGTGACCATTAATTAATGAACGTGCGAGTGCGCGCTGCATATGCATACGCTATGAGTCAGTCGAAGATTCTCGTTCGCATATACATATATATGTACTCTCGGGCGTACGTTCGCGTACGTTGACCCACATAATATTTAATGAGTAGCTTGTTTAGTGACGAACGATGTGGGTGGACTGGTCGGGACTGCTATTCGCGCATACGGATATCTTGTTGACCGCTCTCTTGCGTAGACTACTTTCATGGTCGAAGTTGTATCTTCGTTGACCACCGTACGCCTGACATAGTTTCTCACAGACTCATTACGTTTCACGTCGACATTGAAGGATTCGCGAGTGTTCACTCGCGGCAGGTATCCGTTTATCAAAACCACTCCCCCCCCCCCCCCCCCCCCCCCCGGTCGAGTCAGTGACGATTTTTTTTCCCCTATCCGATTTCCGATCGATAAATATCACTTTCTATGTTCAATGAGATATATAGCGATTATAGTTTTTTCACGGAGGTCGTCCAACGTTACTAGAGGCATTATAATTATAATGATAATAAATCCAATTCCCTTTACAAATACTGAACTTTTTTTTTTTTTTGTCGATTAATAACTCATGTATTTCAAGATATATATGGGTTAAAAAAACTATATGGCTTGGTAAGGCTTGACGCCGAGGAATACGGACTCACCGCTCCTTTTTTTCATGCATTTCATTGCTTTTAGTGTCAAAAAACTGCGATAATCATCCGAATATTTTAGACGGAACAAAGAGATATATCGTGCAATTGGTATTCCACCCTCGTGGACGTAGTGCTCTCGACCTTCCACACTTTATTACCGGCCGATCGTCTGCACGGAATTCATTATCGCGTAGCATTGTAGTTCAAGGATCGAAAGTTTTCGCAACTTTCAAGGCAACGGAGGTACATACGACCTCTACTACCGGTATAATTTTGATTGCTATTCAATGCATTACATTTTTTTTTAACGATTACGAACGTTGTATTGTGAATTTTGACCGCAGATCGTTCGATTTATCAATTACGATGGTTCGCGCTTCGAAATTTTGTAATTTTCGAATTAAGTACTCTGATTTTGCAATTAATTTTTCCATGTAGTTGACGTCTTTATATTGGAGAAATTGTGAAGAACTGATTTCTTAAAAAGTTTTACTATATCGCTTAGCGTAGAGACAGAAAAACGGTGGATAAATGAAATCGCAATAACGACCGTCGATCATCTATCGACAGAGCTTTCCTGCTCTCGACGACTGCGTAGGAACTAACGTCGCCCATGCGATACAAGGTAAATGAAAAGGTAAATGAAAAGGTAAATGAAAAGGTAAATGCCGGTATATTAGCAAGAAAAGTCTGCGCAGACGAAGCGCCCCTTTTGACAAAACTATTCGAGAACACAGGACGTTGCTATCGATTCCGTCGGTAGTGCAGTTAAGCTTTTGTGATTTATATGTTTTACGAGGAAAAAAACATATAAATAATGTTGTAAATGAATATTACTTCGAAAATAGAAAAATTGCTTAAATCCGAGTAATCGATCGATTGACATATCTTGTAGAGTTTTTTTTTTCAGGTATAGCGTAACTCGAAGCGATAAAATGATATCATCGAAACTCCAGATCGACGTCTGTGAAGCAAATGTTTCCAAGCGATGGCGTTGGCTGGTTGAAAAATCGAAGATTAATACAATACTCGAACGATACAAACCCCACAAAGTGGCATCTTCAGGTACACGATTTCAAAATTTGGCATGAAAATGAAGAATTTTCATAATTTTTTTTTAAATTTGTTTAAGATTGCCTTCAGGGGGTATGTTTACTTGGCGCTTCGCAAAATAAGGCAAACTTTATATATTTTTTTTCTTGAAATGTATGGAAGGAAATACATTTCTCTTTCACTGAAAGCTATGAGTATTGAGAGTCTCACGAAAAAAAAAGATATACAATTATCGAACATGCTTTTGCAAGAGACTTAAAAAAATTGGGCGGAGAGCGATGACTGTCCGTTGTTTGTCTTTCGTTCGGAGTCGTCGGGTAACGAAAAAAGAAAAGAATAAGACCGAAGTTACGAGACAGGTTTGGTATGTTCGAATCCGTGATACCGAGCAACAGGTCACATTTATAACGAGAATTATTATTATACTTACCATTGTCGTTTCGTACCTATACGAAGTTTACTCTGTATGCATAAAGATGGGAATTCCCAACCCGTCGTACCAGCGCCGTGTGCGAATTCGGAGATATATTATCCGTTTTCGCTGTAAAGTTACCTGATTGCAAGATAGGGGTATTTCAACTGTGCATCAGAGAAAAAATAAAAAGATCAGTGATCGAAACCGCACTGCGCAGGATCCATGTAATTTGTTCATTTGTTCATTTGTTCATTTGTTCATTTGTTCATTTGTTCATTTGTTCATTTGTTCATTTGTTCATTTGTTCATTTGTTCATTTGTTCATTTGTTCATTTGTTCATTTGTTCATTTGTTCATTTGTTCATTTGTTCATTTGTTCATTTGTTCATTTGTTCATTTGTTCATTTGTTCATTTGTTCATTTGCAATAATAAAAAAAAATGCACAACATTTTTTTTGGGAAAGCGGACCGTGTGTCGTAAATCATTGAGGCCCATACCGAGAGATGATACCTGAATGCTGTGCGTCACGAACGGTTAATCTTCATTAATCGTTTTGCCGTAACTCATTTGATAGACAAGATACTCGCGGTGTTTATAATACGCAAGCTTTTCAACACGATTTTTTTTTTTCTTTTTATTGTACAAGGCTCTGCTCGTGTTCGTGCGCGCGAGCGCGAATCTCCCCGTGAAAAGGTCAAAATGAACGTAATCTATCGAGAAATACGATTTTACATGTGGCCGTGTTTACGGGGGGAATCCCGCGTCGACAACGACGACGACTATGACAAGCGATGCATCGGATTTCGTACTTTCACGTTTCTGTCGATTCCTCGAATACGATTCGACATCGATTTCTTCTTAGAAACTGGCTGCACATTTTGCCACTTCTTCCATCGTTTCTTCTTATCTTTTCCCTCGATTCGCTCGTTTTCTTCGAAATTCTGCTGATCCATCCCGAAGTATTTCGTGGGGGAGAAGTCGCTTTAGCGAATGCCCTGCCTTCCATAGGAATGTCAAGGATTTTTACTCAGGTCGACGCCCACGCGATCCTTGCAATTCGGAGAAACGGTTTATAGACATGCATATATATACGACGGTAGCAACGAACTCGCACACATATTTTTAGCTCGCTTTGCGGCGAAATCACCGATACAAACATTTTTTTTTTTATTTTTACTCAAAGATTGCGATTTTACCGCTGCGAAAAAATTTCCTTCTTATTCGTATTTTCGCTAAGCAGTACCCGTTTCTTTGGTTGTCAGAACCGTCGTCGGTAGTAACGAGCGAAGGAAAGTGTGTAAAATAATTAAGACGAAGGTCGAGCAACGGGACGAGCGACGAGATCAACGCAACTTGAAAGCTTCTTCATTTTTTTTTTTTTTTTAATATTCATCACCTTTTCCGAGAATCATTAGATAAATGTGAAAAAAAAAAAAAAAACACACAATCGATCACAGAGTCAAGGAAATCGTCTTATTTCCATGCTCTTCCGTAGGGATAAATCTTTCACAATGGATGGTACCCCGTTATACCGTTCACTCATCGCCGCGTATACATATATTCTCATTATCGTGTCATGGTCTCTCTGCATGATACACCTATGTGCTGTAGGACTAACGGTTTCGTTTCGAAGATTCTTTACCCCACTCATTTTTGTGTTGTGGCAACGATCACCGCATCCGCGCGACCTTAAGCTTTCGATTTTCGGCGGAATCATTTTGGAGAAAGATTGGGGCTTGGGGGGGGGGGGGGGGGATAGTTTATGTGTTTTGAAGTGCTGTTTATATTTTATGTTTTATATTTTATATACATAATTAATAGTTTTTGAAAATTTCAATTCCACTGATTTCGCTTCGATCTCAAAGAGAAAAAAATCCGATGCCAATGTCATGGAATCGCTATTGTGCCATTGACATTTTCGAAAAAGGACCATTGAAACAAAGCTTTTTTCTTTCGCTTGAACTTTCATTGTTAAGATTTTAATATTTTTATAATTTCGTTAGAAGAATGTCAGATGTGCTCCGGGACTGCGGCCTGGTAAACTCGCCTTCTCCTTTGCATAATTGAAATCGAAATGAATGATCGAGGGTGGGGGGGAGGGGGGCAGTGAGGGACACTGCGCCAGCATTCTTGCCTTCAGCCAAGCTACGAGACCGTATCTTTACTTTCACTGGGTTACGTTTCGAATCAAGAAGCGCGAGCAGCTCCCGCGGATACTCGGTGTGTCCCGACGTGTCTTGGTGAGCCGACAAGAAACGTTTTATACATGTATTTCGAAGGACGAAAGTCAAAGATGTATAAATAGAACTGCCCGAAGAAACGCGCTATCGCACATTTGTACGTCGGTACAATTGGTTTTTTTTTTTTTTTTTTCATCGTTTTTTTTCGTACCTTTGTCCGTTTCATCGAAAAATTTCTTTTTTTTACCAAATTTTACAAGAAAAAATGCGATTGGACGAATAACATTTTTTCAACGGAAAGAGACGAAAACAATTTTTCAAATCTTGTGCATCGTAACAGCAGCGATTTTTTTAACGTTTAATTTTTTTTTTTTAATGTTTGATTCAAAATTCATATTCCTAAAAGTATTTTTCACGAGAGAAATTCGGCTGCTCCGAAATTAGAATTATTTCATAAAAATTTACGATGCTCTTTGTTTATTTTTAAATATGTAAATTACTATAAACTTCATTTAAATTTAGACGACTAATAATTTCAAGCTTGTTATCTGTGGAATCTTCGTTTCATTTTTTTCATATAAAAGATAATATTTTTTTTCGAATTCTCCAACGCCGAAACGAGTTTAGTCACGTAATAATTATTCCGATTCGAATATGTTATTTATTTTTTTTCAATATTTGCAAAAATTAGTATCGTGTCGAAAGAATCGTAAGAATAATTTGGACGTCAATAAAAACACTATCTTTGGTCGGAATTTCGCGCTGTTTAGTAATTTATTAACGTTGATGATTGATTGATTTTCTTTGGCTATGCGTATGGAACATGTTTCGCCGGTGCGGATTTATCTATTTAATTATACGTATATACGCGTTTTTTTTTTGTATTTGTTTATAGAAAGAGGCGTCGATTATTTTAACATTCCAACTGCACCGATTTACTTTAAATGAATTTTGCCAATGGATCCACTTTGCCCATTGCTTATGCGTTTCGTCATCATTTTTTCATATTTCACAGGAACTCTCACTGTGCAGCAACTACCCAAATGGAAAAGTTTTAAATAAATTATATATATAGATTGCGTATATCCTAAATATCAATTATATATGTTAAAATTTATATACAAATCACATACTTCATCAATACATAACTTTTCGAAAAGTTTAAATTAATATTAAAAAAAAAAAAAATTATACATCAATATAAAATGTTACGTTTTTTTTCGTATTATATTATGTGTTTATTATATTTATGATTAATTTTTCTCCTTTCACATAAATAGTCCATACATAACTTATCCGAGTGATGTAAGTAGCTAATACATAGCCAAATATGGTTATTAAAGGATTACCTTTCTCCTAAAAAAAATAAGGATATTAAGCCTTTGACCTTAACGCGAACATACAGTGAAATAGGTATATGTCGATATAACAGAATGTTTGATAAAAAAAATCGTCGAAATCTTTCCACCAATACTAATTCAGAGGAGAGCGCCGGCGCGGAAATCTTAAGGACTTATCACCCTCAAGATCGAGACGATTAAAAAAAAAAACTTCGAATTTCTATTTTCGATATTTCTCTTTTCGTGAATAACGATACGCGTCTCTGTGTGTAAAAAAAAAAAAAAAAAAAAAAAAAAAAAAAACGAGTCTCAAATATGAATTTTAAGTACAAAATTATTTCAAAATTATTCTCGGTTCACATAATCACTTGGTGGATCCGAATCCCTCGGGAACGACAACGTCACGGATATACCCCACGGGGTATCGGTGTACATATTTAAGTTGAACGGTGTGGGTTGTCCCGGGTTACAGAGTGAGCGTGTGCCATATATATAGAGAGAAGGGGAAACGGAGCTCGGCACTCGAAAGTACACAGCCTCCGCGCTTGCAGTGGTGTGCTTCGGTTCTTTCTCCTTTATTTATTCACCTGGGCTCCACCTTCGTGGCAACGGGCTCGCGAGTTCCTCCGACAACCGGACTGTCATTTCCGTCGCAGCCGACACCGAGACCGGGATCCCGAGCACCATGAGACCGACCCTCTTTATGTGAGTAACATTAACATTTTTTTTTACAACTTCATCCATACTTCGCGCTTTTTACCTTCGATCTTTTCCCGTCGAAACTGACCTCGAATCGGTACCCGCGGATTTATATGCGGCGCGTTTTAATTCCACAAAACACGGTGCTCTACTAGACATTCATCGAAAGACGGTAAAAAAAAAATAGATCGCGCGATCGAAATTGTTCGTAAAAATTGATGCTGAATTTGCCGATTTTCCCGGATCATAATTTAAATGTTACGAAACACAGTGCTCTATTCAAAATTCATTGAGAAATCGTAAAAAAAAAAAAACAAAAAGCGAATTCGTGATCGAAATAATTATAAAAAATCGATACTGGTCCGTTTCATTTCGCTGGTCGTTTTTTCGTCGAAATATTGTTCAAATTTTAATAAGTGTTGTCCGTAACAACGTAACAGATTGCGAGTAGTTATTTCCGGAAGTTCGAATTATCGTTTTTTTTTTTTTTTTTATCTATCGGGAATTCCGCTCGATCGGATTGTATGATCGGTGTATAAATCGCGAAGGTTTACGCCCAGGACTACCGTACACAACTCTGTGTGTCTGTGACGCGTTTAATTATAATTCGTGTAATACAGAGAGGCATAGTATAACGGAGGCTGTGGCCAAAGAGGCGAGTGAACGGACGAGAGTGAAAACATATGGCCGGGCTGTGTATAGCAAAATGGAAAGTGGTTTTAGCTGAAAATCACGCGCGTGTTTCAGAGCCGCTCACGAACTAGTATATAGTAGCGCATTATAGTAGTATATATCGCGTTGCGTCCTGTGGCACACTAGCGTGTGCTTGGCGCGTATTAAACCTCGAGGTTCGCGTATACACCTCGGCTACCGTGTCGTTTCGTATACTATACGGTAAATTGACGATGTCCTTCTTAACGGTATTACGAAAACGTACTATTAAATCGATTGATATAACTCGGCGAACGTATGAAACCGACCGAGATTCACCGCACTCCGTCGCCTTGCGTGCTTCACGTTTAATACATTTTTTTGAGGGAAATTTATTTATATAATGCTTTTTACGAGTGTAAATATTTTTTAGAAAAAAAATAAAAATAAAAATTAGAATTCTGACGTTAATTGAAAAAAAAAAAAAAAATGTCAATAATAAATTAATTAATAACGAAGATATTTGTTGGTTTCCGATAAGATTGTGATAAATCACGCAATCGTGACATTTTTCCAGAATTGATTGAGAACTTTAGTATCGATCGTTTGGCAATTAAAAATTCAAAAATACGGAAAATAGTTCGGCGTAATATTGTCTTGAAAGGTATGAAAAGTGTAGATTTTTTATTCATGCTATGCGCCCCTCTGGTATATCCGGTACGTCGGGAGAAGAGAAGAAAGTCCTTCTAAAAATATATATCTCATCGGGTTTTTCGTAATTTTGAAAATAAAAATCATACCGCAATTGCTAACAGTAATTCTCATTGTATAATATATAATTTTGTTAATAATACATAGATTATTAATAAACAATAATTAATAATCAATCATTAACCATTTAATGACGTTATATAATATATTAATTCCTTTTTTATCTCCGCATTCCGGCCAAACAGAGCCAATGTTCTAACAAACTGAATTTCGTGTCTACAAAAGTGTGGAAAAGGCTATTAAATATGATGAATAAAAAATGAAAAATTTTCATCAACATTCCGAAAAAAAAAAAAAAAAACAATAAGTAATTACACGATGCAATGGAGGAGAACTACTTGTTCAGTAATTACCGTTGCTCTTGCGATGGGCTCGTCGCTTCAATTATGCCGGTTCATTCTTCCTATACCCGGCGTAACTACGCAGGTTTTCTTGCCATTTCAATCAACCGCTTGGCATCTCCTTGAAGCAGCGCGCTGTTGCAATAATGTATGCATTCACCGCTTTCTATGTTGCATTTTTTAAAATTCATTTCTCAGTGATATTTGATAAACGATAAATTAATGAAGTACGCAATATATTATTGGGATTTAATGACGAAGATTCGGTTGCACGTATACCCTGCGTGCTATGATTAATGTGACAAAGTGCACGTGACTTGCAACAGCACGTGTCGCACAAACGAACGAATGCACAAATGTTTGAACGCACGATGTTTAAAAACAGTTAAACCCCTTCGATACTTAATAGTTATTATACGTCCACAACAGTTCGAATGATCAACTATTGACTAATAATTAACTAATAATAATAATATAAATAGTAAAAACAATAATAAGCTGCTAACCAGTTTAACTGTTTAAGTTCGAAACTCTCTTCTGTCCGCGTCGAGAGACCGATTTCTCGGTAAAAACAAATATAAAACACGATTTTTCATATGGAATAGTCGAACCCCCTTAATAAATAATGAGGGATATCCGGTATTTTATCGTCAGCGAATCCCCTTCACCACCGTTGCATCGTCGCACATTAATCGTTTTTGTTTTGCATTGCAAACAATCGATGTATCAATGAGAACCGTACGAATCAGTCTGACTATTGATGGTACAGTTCTACTGCGATTGCTGCGATGTTACGAATAACTCGAAAGGATGGACACGCGTCGAAAACTTTCGCGTTTTTATTTTCAATAGTACATAGTATATAGTAAATAATAATAATAATAATAATAGAATTCTTTTTTTTGTTAATAATTCGAATAAAATAACTCGCTTTTCGATATCCATTGGAAAAAAGAGTTACTTCACCCGATCACTCAAGGATGAGAGATTTTTCCTCTGTTGCACTTGAATAACGATTATCTACGCTGAATCGAGTAATGCAAATCTTGAATAATATTTCCCGCAACATAAAATCGACAAGGAAACGACGATTCAGATGTCGACGTACTTTTACTTGCTATACAGGCAAATCGTTCGTCGACGCGAAGGTGTGAGCGTTTCGATCGATCGACGATTATACACCGAGACGGGCAATGAGAAATTGATGGAAATTTCATCGCGTATACAACTACCGTTGTTTCTCCTTGACATTATTGCCGTGACGATGTAAGCGGTTGCTATACACCGCCATCAGCGATACCACAGAGTCCGCGAACGAGACAGTTAGAATATGCTAATCGGAAAAGGTGGGAAGCCGTCGTTGCAACGTCGTCTATAAACGTGATTTATGTCCGGAAAAGTCTTTGACTCTCCCGATATAAGAGAAACATATTTGTAATCGGAGAAAACTGACGATTATTTGTTGCTTGTTGACGCAAAATTCAGATGATTTTTAAAAATTCTATGAAACTTTGCAATTTACTCTTTTGCAATTAACTGAATGGTTAGTACTAATATTAGTTAATAACTTATTATTATTTATCATAATTATAACAACAGCAACAATAATAATAATAATATTGATAATGAAATTGATATTTATTTATTAATATTGTTATAATTATTAATTTATCAAAATTAATTTTTATTTAATTTTTTTCCCTTAAAGACGTATACATTTTTGTTACGTATTTCCATACATGTTTACACCAAAGACAATTCAACTATCAATTTTTCATGCGATGAAATACGCAAACGATCGTAAAAAAAATATTTTGGAATTATCTGGTATTCAGACTGTATTTGTTTTTATTATTTGAAAAATAACTGATTGCGACAAATCGATTATTGGCTATATCATCAGTTTTTCGATCTTTCGTTTTTTATTTATTTTTTCTTATGCAACATTATACTCTTGTGCAACGTACGCAATA
This sequence comes from Buathra laborator, assembly GCA_934046635.1. Classification (NCBI taxonomy): domain Eukaryota; kingdom Metazoa; phylum Arthropoda; class Insecta; order Hymenoptera; family Ichneumonidae; genus Buathra; species Buathra laborator. The sequence goes on along the minus strand of OW203895.1, from coordinate 15,927,573 downwards.
CGTTGGACAATGCGCTACCGAAGAATTCGCGTTACGTTTTATTCGCCGAACAAAGACAGTGTACAAAGCGAAATGACGTCTTGTTTCAACGTAATGTCACGTCGGCGAAGAAATGGCAATTGTTACGGCGTTGTCGAAGCGTTTGCACGAGAATAGACGCTCGAAAGGGCATCGTGGCAAACAAACGATCGTCCATTGCGCCGTGAGAAGGTTAGAGAAATTATTGGTCGATAGTTCGATACGGTGGTTCGCTCTCGAAACGTATATCGATGCATAAAGAAGCATCGTCATCGAATCTTTCGTGCGCTGTATATATATTTCTTCTAAAGGCCTTATGCATAGGTTCGCTCGTGTTAACCGTTAAGACTGGGTGTCCGTTACCTCGCGTGATGTAATTTCGTTTGTAACCACGAAAGTGACCGCGTTGGATCCCGCGCACGACACCTTCGAAGGGATTACGACTCGTAATCGAACGTGACTCGCGTATTTAACGAAATAGCAGTAATACATATTAACATTTTATTTTTTATTATTTTTTAATTTTGTAACTCTATTTAATAATAATTATTTTTTTTATGAATTATGACAATATATACCTTGCAATTACTAATGGCGACGAGAATGGGATGAAAATGCACTGAATAACGATTTTGTTTGTAATTAACAAATGTAGAGCCGGATATGGTGAAATAAATAATTAGTTATTGTTAACAATAATCAGTTAATCGACCCAAAAGCTCCGCAACATTGGTTAATAGTTAATACACCTTATTTAGTTCAATTTTGATTCACTTCGACATATCCACCAATACATTTATTAATTACAAATAAAGTAGCTTCTCAGTGGGGTGTAAAAAATTCAGGAATTTCATTCAATAAGTAGGACACACTAAGGAATTACTTACGATAGTATGCACTTTAACTCCACTGAACGGCAAACCCGGTGCGCGAAATGTATTTTTTGGTCGACTACATGTGTTTCAAACATTCGTGACGATTCATGATTAGCGAAAAAAGTACATGAGATCTAAACTCTGTAACAACGGAAAATTAAAAAAATCGTCAAAATTTCACGGAAATTTTGGCATTTTCAGTATTTTTAAACATATATTTCCGCTATTGTGTACCGGACGATGAGAAAAAAATAAAAGGTTATTTGCAATTTTTTTTTATTCCGAATCAAATGCTAAAAAATATTTTAATTACTTGGAATTTGTCCGTTGACCCCTCGAAATAAATACCAATACTATATGAATTTTTTTTTTTTAAATGTACGATATTTGCGAAGGCAATAAAAGATCGCTATGAAATTTTTTGCTTTAATACGAATTGCCTCGGGGGCAATAACGTAGCATAATGTACATCGACCACAAACAGATATTTCGTCCCAAGGCGCTCGTTTCACAATATTCATCGAGAAACTTTTAGCCCCGAGCACGTCCCGAACGAAGAGACGTCGGTTGACATTTTTAACGAATCTGAAAGTAAAAGGTGACTCGCGTTTGGCGTGCGGGCCAAGCTTCGTTTCGCTTCACAACTTCGTAGGGGAAAATTGTAGTTATTTTCGCTAGGATTTGCTGTGATAAATGTGTATTACCGCGTCTTCGCTAACGCTGAGTGAACGCAACTGATAACACGTTCGTCACGGCAATCAAATTAACTCGCGGCACGTTCAACCCGCGACAGGCTTGGGTCTTGCGGGGCCCAAAGGAATTTCGAGTCTTCGATTTCAGGCGATAAACTTTCGTGCGTTAAGATGTTCTCTCGTCATTTCGCAAAAAAAAAAAAAAAAAAAATACTAAAAAATTTGCGCGATAATTTAACACCTCCTGCTGCCGCGCGAAGCTCGTTTTAGCTGTTTCACTTTCACTGAATGTTCGGACATTCTCTGTTAAGAGGCGATCGGGTGATACAATAGTAAACTTTTCGCACTCTCGAACCTTTTTTATTTCACATCGAAATTCGCATTAATTTGCGAAATAATTAGTATTAATAATAATAACAATAATAATAATGAATGTTACTTCCTTAAACAAGTCTTTTAGGTTATTTCTAAAATAGACGGGAATAAAAAAAAATGAGGATGCGAATTTGTAAACTAACTCTTGTAAATTTCTTGTAAAGTATGATATATACTTTCGTATTCTGCTACTTTGAATAAAGATTTACGTCTCGGCAACGGAGAAAATTCGAATGGCCCCGCGAACCCATTGAATTATACATTAAATCGGTTTTCTTCGTGGAATACAGAACAAATCGTCGATGGGGTTCTTTCGTACGTAAAGAAGAATCGTGCCAGCAAACACGATATATTTCGTTTCCACGTTGAATCTTCGATTTCTTCGTACTTTCACTGACGCGCATATTGACGCAGCCGCGTGTGCGTTCATTTTGATACGAGACGAACGGAGTGTTGAGTCATATAGTTTGATAGATGCGTCGAGGCGTTAGTGGTTCATTAAAAAAAAAAAAAAAAAAAAATCATGTTGAAAATATGAAATTCTTGCGGTCAACTCAAGTCCTCCGATAAAGTTACATAAGCTACGAGATACTTATGCGAAAATTTATATAATCTAATAAAAGTGACGCGTAACCCGAAACGGTCGCGAAGTTCAGAAACAAACATTAGTTAGCCATCGCCTTGCATTAACAACGCGATTTCTTAACAAGCAATTTTATTCGAGTTCAGCATCAACATCGTGAAAAGCGTATCGTCGTCATGCAAAAAAAAAATCAGTCCTGCAAAAGTATTATCGCCGATTTTATGATTTTTCGGCTCTTCGCGATAGGTATGTTTGATAAAAAAAAGTGAACAGACCAGTTGCCTATATTTATACAGTGAAATATCCATCGCGTATCGCTTCATAAATCTTCGGACTTTGAAAGAAAAATGCGTTTGAAATTTTTACCGCTGCGTAAAAAAAAAAAAAAATTAAGCACCTGTCGAGATATAAATATAAACTTTAGCGTGGAATCTTCGGATTTGCCGTCATAGTCGACCTTATGCACGGAATCTCGAAATTCTTTCTTAACATTCACGATTGCTCGACGAACACTCGTTCGCGCGGATCCGACGTAACATTGTGTGTGTGTGTGTTGGGGGACCCGAGACACCGCGTGCCACAGGATCGAACGGCCAGAGAAAGTGAGACTGGAGGTACGTGAATGTCACAGGTCAAAAACCACCTGGTGGCCGGTATCGTCAACAGTGACGATGGGCATCGATCCAATGAATGCACTCGTAGAATTTTTAATTCGTAGATAAGAATGAAAATCCATATCTTTAACGCTGAAATCTCGACGCGTATTAAGATTTCATCGATTTTGCGCCGATTTCAAGTTTTTTCACCCTTTTGGTGTGACAGTAACTACAGACGGTAAAAAAATGAATTTGAATTCTTTTTACTGCGGTCGGCTGAACTATTATTCCAGACAATAATAATAATAATAAAAAATCGTATTAATATAATTATTTTATTTAATATCAATAAAATTAGTTATTATATTAACATCATTAGTATAAATATCTCTAAATAGACACGAAATCTCGCGCATTCGACATTTTTTAATCAATTACCATCGTAAATGAATGAAAAATTCCAACACCGGTATATTTATTTTTATGAATTTTTTTTGCGGTGTACAGTTTAAAAAAATATATTAATATTGTTTTTTTTTTTTCTCTAATCAGATTGCTAGTCCTCTGTACGGTAGCTGCGTGCACAGCGGCTGCCGAGGAAGAGTACGAATACGAGGATGAACCAGCGCCAGCCCCAGTGACCCAAGCGCCGGCGAGACCAGCGGGAAGACTCGGCAGTCTTCTGTCCCCTCGGGGACGCCCTACACCCGCACGAGGAAAAACTGCCGCTGTAAGTATGCAGATTAACGTTAAAATTCACCGTCGTTGTGATATCTTTTATACATACAATTAGCTGTTTGCAAATTTAAAAAATCAGCTTGAACGGCAATTGAAAGCTCAATCAAGCGGGAGGTGTAGAAGCGCTAACATACGGTGGTTTCGTCATTCAATATTACTATTATTACTTATTATTGAATAAAATGTACTATAGAATCTGTAACGCGTTATTAACCGCAGGCGACATCGACGACAGCGAAGCCAGTGGAACAACTAGTCGAGGAAGAAGACGAGGAAGGTGAGGAAGTTCTTGAGGACAGTCAGGAACAGGAAGAAGTCCAAACTACGACGACGGAATCATCGAAGAAACTTCGCGCTGGAGGAGTCCGGCCATTCAGGTAAAATTGCCTTAGCACTCGCACTATATAATCTTTCTTATCAGCGTGTATGCGTCGATTTGTGAATCGTGAAAAAAAAAAAAAAAAAAAATCCTTCGAAAAAATGTTCTAAAAAGGCGGAAAAATAGGGGTGGTATTCTAGAATTAATGAAAATATTGTTTTTACATTGATAGCGTTGAATAAAATAAAAATTCCATCTTTCAGATCAAATCAGGATCTACTGGCGGCTCTGAAGAGAAGACGAGCTCAGGCAGGAACTGTTACACATGCAGTTTCGACGACGCAATCATCCGCCGAGCCGGCCACCCAAAAGTCCAAGTATGTTTGACGATCAATATCTATTGAGTTTTTTATTTGCACTGTTGGATAATTCCGTTATTGAGTTCCTTTCACAAGAATTGCAATTATCATTGATTTTTTAATCATTGTTTATTATTGAATTATTGTTGATTATTGATTATTGATTATCGAATTATTGAATTGTTGTTGATTATCGATTATCGAATTGTTGAATTGTTGTTGATGATTGATTATCGAATTGTTGTTAATTATTGATTATCGAATTATTGAATTGTTGATTATTGATTATTGAATTATTATTGATTATGTAAAAAAATGTGATATTAATTTACTAAAACGGACGACCGCAGTGTAAAAAATAATTGTAAATTAAAGAAAAAAAATGTTGTCCAAGAAAATTCAAATATTTTTTTTGTTAATTGCACAATGAAATCAATACCTGTTTTACGAAAAAAATTTGTTCAGTTTAACGTTTCTACAAATATATTTTTCCGCATGTTAATGGTGTCAAAGACATATTTTATGATTTGATTTTTATTTATAATTCTTATAACTTTCGATTAATGTTATTGTTTTATAATTATATAAAATTATAAGATTTAGAACGAAAATTCAAATTATAAAATATGCCGTTAACACCATTCGCCGGGCGTTTTATTATCTCAATCACGTTTTTTTTATTTCGTATTGAATTTTTATTGATTATCGGATTCTCAATAATCATTTATTGAATGACTATTAATGTTACGTTTTTTCTTTTCATTTTTTTTAAAGAGCCTCTTCGGGAGGACGCAGTCGAAACGGCGCAGTAGCCGAGACATCGAGGCCATCGACTCGCGGTAGATTTGGCAGTAACGCGAGAGGCAACAAACCCGTGCAAGAGGAGGTCGAAGAGACTCAACAGGAGGAAGTGCAAGTCAAGCCGAAACCTTATCGCCGGGGTTGAGGACGTGATAAGAAAAAAACAAATAAATAAAAAATGAAATAAAAAATAAGCTTGAATCGAGCAAAGAAGAATCGACGATCTGGCATACGGCAAGGAAATTCGACCCCCAAAAAATTTGCGATTGAAATTTTACTCGCGAGAGATTCGACAAATTCGACTGAAATTACGAACCCTCCCTGTCCCTCTTTGTTATTTCTATTCTTTTCTTTTTTTTTCAAATTTTTTTCTCGCCAATTATATGATCGTATATTTTTTTTATATATATATATATATATACATATACTTTTTTTCCAATAGCTTATCTTCTTCCACAACGTGAGACAATTGTGATAGAAGTTTCGGAGCAAAGATCCTTTAATAGCCGATCAATTGCCGCCTCCGACTGACATTGATAATTCTATTAATCGATGTATAAGAATTAAGAATAAAAATAGTTTTAATGACAATTGTAAGAGGAAAAAATTGAAAAAAAAAAAAAAAACACAAAAAAACGAAGATAAAACAGAACGATAGCAGCGGGCAATTTGTATAGGGGACACGTGTGTCCGAATTGCCGAAATCTTCGAATACGCAAAATACTGTATAAATGTAAATTAATTATAAAGAATAATACGAAAAATGCTGTTCGAGCGACTAAAAGTAGATTTGGACAAAAAAAAGTATCGATTTTACAATAAAATGATGAAATAAAAAAAAAAACAAAATAACAAACGCGTGAGTCATATTTTGTGATATTACAGAGGCGTCAAGGCGCGCGGGCGATACGGCGTCTTCCGATTGGTACATTTTTGGTAACAAACGTTTCACAATACATCGATGTTTTTCGAAGTCGTCGTGTGTATATCCGGCGCAATCGTAGGAGTATTGGAATTTCATTAAAAATTCCATCGGATATTGCGAAACAAAAATATTCATAGGCCAAACGCGCGGCGGACGATCGAAGGAGAAAAGACGATTCTCCGATACAACGGGAGGATTCTTCGTGAGAAATAGGATAATACTCCTGGGGAATGATGGAAAAGGTGAGAGTGCGATCTTTCGACGTGAACTTTTACTTCGCGAATTGGAACAATAGATTCTGCACGGAAGAGGTTGTTGCCGATAGGTCGATTCATTGCGGACGGTACACGACGGGTTTTTCCCCTTTTTTTCAACACGAGAAGAAATACACGAAGAAATACACGGGGTATTGTTGCAGAGAGAAAGATCTTGCGATTCATATGCCACGAGGAATAATATCAAGCAGAGAATTACATTTTCGAGTTTAGCACAAAACGTGCATCTCGTGCTGACATTCGCTCCCGAAACGCTAAACGATTCAAAGGACAGGACGTGCAGTTTTTATTGTGATCGCTGGAGTTGGAGCTCATCTCGACCTCACGAGTTTGCGTACTATAAAATGCTTCTGCAAACAATAATGGGGTTTTAAATAAACCCGAATCTCTTCGTTTATCGTAAGGGAATAAAATGGTTTTTTTGATATTGATTATTTAATTATTTGATTATTTTCAACAAATAATAATAATAAAAATAATAATAACAATAATAACAATAATACTAATAAAAAATAAAAAAAAATCGATGAGGAAACGATTGAGGAATATTGGAACATATATTGCATTAAGGGAATCAATAATACTCCGTACGATAGCAGTGATATGTATGTATCGCCTCGACGGTTTTTCGGTCACAAACTCCGGTGAGCTCGATGAGCTGAAATATTTTTCGAGGAACTCGGCGAACTGTGCACAACGAGGGAATGCGATACGAATGAAAGTGAGAGGAGCAGAGCTCGACGGCCTTGAGCAGCGGGGAAGCGTCGAGAAACATTTCACTTACAAAGACGGGTCCTCTCGCGCGAACCGTATACTTAACTTCTTTCTCGCAGGAGGATAAGCCACCGTGAGGACGAAGCCGCACCGTCCTCGTATGGGTGACTATTGCGAATTTAATGAGATGCCAGACTCGCCAAAGAAAGAAACAATCGCCTGACGGAGGTTGAGGAAAAACAAAAAAAAAATCGAAATATCCAACATTTCGGGGACCGAAGAAATGTCTTATCAGAGGTTACCGTGTTCGTCTGACCAGAAAAAAAAAAAAGAAATTGCCGTTTCCACTGGCATCGTACAATCGGCGAACTCTTTATGCTAATCGCAGCGAAACGTGTATTTGCAAAAAACGATTGAATAAAAGAAAAAAAAATTATTATTTGCTCAGTGGAAAATGGATATTCGGGTTTCGGAACCGTAGAATAATCCAAAGTCCGCGAGTGAAAGAAGCGAAAGACGTTTTGCGTAACGCCGCTACGAAGAGTCGTTAATGAAATGTACATTTGGACACCACGCCGATGCAAATATAGTTAACGTGCGTAGCGCTTGGTATATAACGTTCACGAATAATACCCATTGCTTATACGGTATATCCTAATAAAGGATCATTAGGATACTCTCGCATTTCGCTGAGCGGTCATCCTTGACGGCGTCGACGGCATGCCGTCAGAAAATTTCCCGTTCGTTACGCTCGATGCGTAATACAGGTAAATGATACGTATAGCCGGATCTAACGGGAGTTCAGGAGGAACTCGATCGACGTATAGTCAGTACGTCATCGCTGTTATTTTCTAGTCGACTGAAAGCACCAACTGAAAGTTGCCCACGTTCCCCGGCAACTTTATTCGATTTTTTAAGTTCCCACAACTAGCGAGTTTGTACGCACGATTAATCGACCACGTGTACTATGATGTGTACTATGTGCTTTATGTACTTACTGTACTCTATGTACTCTGTGTACTCCATGTACTCCATGTACTCCATGTACTCTATGTACTCTATATATTCTATGTACTCTATGTACTCCATGTACTCTATGTACTCCATGTACTCCATGTACTCCATGTACTCCATGTACTCTATGTACTCTATGTACTTAATGTACTCTATGTACTCTATGTACTTAATGTACTTAATGTACTCTATGTACTCTATGTACTCTATGTACTCTATGTACTCTATGTACTCTATGCACTCTATGTACTCTATGTACTCTGTGTATTCTATGTACTCTATGTACTCTATGTACTTAATGTACTCTATGTACTCTATGTACTCTATGTACTTAATGTACTCTATGTACTCTATGTACTCTATGTACTCTATGTACTCTATGTACTCTATGCACTCTATGTACTCTATGTACTCTATGTACTCTATGTACTCTATGTACTCTATGTATTCTAAGTACTATCTACCGTATACCGTGTATACCGTATGTACGCTTATGTATGCTTCTCACATCCCATCGAGTAATAAAAATTTGTTCCCTAAACGAATTTTCGGTGCGCAACCCATCCGTTAAATTCGACACTATACCTTCTTTTTTGTAGGACCCAACAACTTTTTCTTCCCGCGTACTGTACTACGAAAAAGTACACTGTCTGAAAGAGAGAACCGAACGTTCTTTAATCCACCGAGCGTCGTTTTGTCGACTCGAAATTTTGCCGACACTGACTGTCCCGTACCGTTAAAAAGTGATTTGTCAATACTGTTAGGCGCGAGTCAATTGCAATACGATTGCACAATCAAAATACGCCTACTTGGTGCGTCCAACGTCCAGCGACCGCGCTTTGCTCAAAAGAGCTCCCGGCGTATCGTATGCCAAGGTAAAACGGTACATCTTAGTAGACGAGGCATAAATGTATATACATGTATACGTATAGGAGATAGAAGCGCCGCAAGTTTCTCTGACCTTTTCGGTAATGTCAGCGCTCAGCGAGCACAGGTCGATGACGGTGATGAGGTATTAAAAAAAAACGTAAAAAAAAAGGAAAAAAAATCCTCATACGATTGACTCGAAGCCCGATTGCGAACAAGTTACGAGTTTATGCGGCTATAATATAGTGACGATTCGTTAACGCCCCTGGATACAGACACGGCAATTGATCAATTCATTCGATCCTATTGCACAACACGCTATTCTCAATTATTGCTTCGTCTTTTTTTTTTTCGTAATTAATCCAACAGGAAATTGAAAAATTCGTGTATCGCAATTATTATATGCATTCGAGGGAAAAAATTAAAAATACAGTGTCGCAATAACGTAGCGAGAATAATGAAATTATTATGTGCGAATAATCCAGAGCTCCTCGGGGAAAGGGACCTCGCGAGATCGTTACCCGTATTTACAAGCTGAAGACGGAGCACCGGAGCGCTTCTTCTTTAGCGTATTATACACCGTATATGTCATATCGCGATGTGGATACATGTTTTATCCACCAGCGAAGACGACAGTGACTGTGTGCATTGCGAAACGAGGAAATAATCATGGAAATGTAGATGTGCCAAAGCAAACTCTGCGCGAGCGCACACACCAGTCAACGGGTATAACAGAACACTCGAGACGCGAACAGAGTTATTATTTCGCATCGCGTAATGCGCGAAGAACTAACGGTGCTCGCGATGCCACTATGCTCTCCTGTCGTTACTCAGGTTGGTCTCCAATCGCGGCACTGCATAGCGGAGCGCGAGCAATCTGCACCTTGCTACACGGCTGCATGGTACGCGCCAGCGAACGGTTGTATTAATGTACTTACGGTAGACACGAAATTAATTCTATCTCTGTGACATTTGTATACGCAACGAAACTATCGATCTCGCGTACGCCGAGAGTCCGAGAGAATGATCATTATAAAACCAACCGTTCCAGTCGGTCCGTATTTACACCTTTCACTGGTGATCCTTCGAATTTTGTTTACGATATCCAGTAATCAAGGAGCTGATAATTATTATCGTGATAACGTTTTATGAATGATGGACTTAAATATGTATATCTCGCGTTGAGCAAATGTAAATAATCGGGGAACGAATAATTATTGTAGTGATGATGGTAATAGTAGTAATGATAGATTACTATTATAATTATAATTTTAATTTTATATAATTAAAAAAAAAAAAAAAATTAAACATTTTGGTTTTGTTTTTGTGTCATTTATCTACCGAAGACAAAATGTTTCACTACAGTTTCAACTGCAGTGAGATACAGTAATTGCAATGGTGTGTTTTTTTTTTTGCGATTTTTTTTCACTGCCATTAACAACTTTTCGATCGTTTTTTTGCGAAAACTTCGATCATTTTCGTACTTAGCGGGGAAGAAATACATTGAATTATATGCTTCATATACAAAAAGATGGAAGTTTGGGCTTTTTTAATCGGTAGAACACGATGGGCGATCATCTGATATTCCGCTGAAAAGCGAACATATCCTTCTTCCAAAAAATTTTTCAACACCTATTCGAAAATATAGTATTATTATTATTATTATTGATGATTATAATTCTATACTATTAAAATTTGAACGTTGTCCTTTCAACTTTTATGGAGTTTCCTATACGAGAAAGTACGTTTCTCAAATAATTGGCTGTTTGAGATACGAAACTTTATTTGAACTTTGTACGAGCGATAAGAAAAGCGACAAAATAAAAATGCTTATTAATCAAACAGAAATACGGTAAAATTTTTTTTTCATAATTACTATCATGTTGACATTATTTTACATGATAATTATAATAATGATAATAATTTAAAAAAACACTAATAATAATACCCTTATATTACTACTAATTTATTATTATTATTATTGATGAAATAATGATTTTATAATAGTAATAATTAATCATTTTTGGTGATTATTTAAAAGTTTACTTGTTTCGTTAATAACTCAATTGAACAACCGAACAACAATCGAAATTTCACTGTACTTCGAAAAAATACACGTTTATTTTTCGAATCTATTTTCAACGTGTCGCGATATATATTCGCTCGTTGTTTTTTTAACCCTCGAGAGGCAAGAATCACAAAATATTCGATTTCCTTCGTAATGCACACGATTCCTCGGTGCGTCGTGAAATTCCGTCAAAGAGGTGATAACTAATGGTCGCGCAATGCGGGAGAATACAAATGAAGTAAAAATGTGTAAAGCGTTTGTGTGACACCGAGGAATCGTGTGTGGCTGTGGTGGGTTGGCGCGGAGGTGCGCGAAGGACTTTCTCCGCTGGGCGGAGATCCTTATTTCGCTTTCCCTGATACGCATGTATCCCGAGAGCGCGCGCGAGCGGGCGGACTGGTGGCTCACGCATGCCGCGCGCTCGTGTCGGTCACGTTCGATCGTGAGAGGATATCGGTATATCCTCCTTCGATCGCGGGTTCCCATGCGAGAGATGCACAAACCGAAAAATATCGATCATCCGGCGGGAATATTCACTTCCGTATATCATTTTTTTTTTTTTTTTAATACCGCTTTACGGAATTGTCGTTAAATAGCTATGGAGAGCCGATAAGCGCGTGTGGTTGCAGTTCGAAAATCCATACAAAATAAACATAATATATTAAATGTTCCATCGGGATACGCTAATTGCACAGTTGAACAGACGGCGCGAATATCGAAAAACAATTTCTAAATTGATCACTCGTTTTTTTTTTTTCTCTCTTTCTTAACATATCGCCTACGGCTTCTTTTCACCGCTCGTATGAATAGTGCGCTTTATCCGATCAATCTTCGCGAGCGGGCGCCAACTTGACGACAGAATAGACGGAGCAATTGGGTAGTCCGGTGATTTCTTTTCTTCTCTCTTTTACAAGTGTGTCGATCTTGTATTATTGTTCATGGGGCGGAGGGGGGAGGGGACTTCGACTAAAAGGGGGATGTGGGAAATTCGTATGGCCAATAATAACTATAATTTATCGTTACTAATAATAACAATTATTATTATTAATCGTTCGATAAATAAATATAATGTATATGTATATTAGGGTCTTCGATTTAAATGCAAACCGTTTTTTCCGCATATTCACGTAAGCAGTTTCATCGGCTTACCATTAACATTCATCGAGCTAAAAAAAAATAAATCGCGGGCGTAACTTTCGCGGCGAACTATTATAAGTTGTTAAAAGAAAGGAAAAAAAAACAAGTGTATTGAAATGGCAAGAGCGTCGTTGAAACTTCAATGTTAAGGTTACTATCCCTGCGACGCTCTGGCGCAAGGCGAGAGACCCAAACTCGCTAACTCTTTGCCGACGCACACAAGTGGGTCAAGTTGATATCCGGCTTTGGAACACTCTCGGCTCTTGGACCAGAATCGTCTCTTCATCGTCTTTCTGCACAGCGCGGCTCACTGTTAATCGATCTACTATACGAAACTATCACTTTTGTTGGTCCGCGAAATATTAAAGGTGTCGGTGCTGTTCGTTATTGACGATGAAAAAATTAAAAAAAAATGTATTTAGTTCAAAGAAAACAGTGAATGAATTTATGCGCGAATATTTGCAATTATTATTCGCCACTATCCGAGTTCCTTACGTATGTATATCCATAATAAGCAATTAAAAAAAAAAATCCTATTCTCACGAATGAATTTTTTTCAGCGGAAAAGTTCTTATCTACACTATATATAATAAATGTAATATAATTTAATAAAATTTAATAATTATATTTTCATACGTATTATATTATATAAATGATTAAAAAAAATAAATAAACAACAATAAAAAAATATAACCTGATTTTTCATAACTGAATAACAATTAATTAGATTAATTGGAGTAATTAATAATAATAATTGCCATTTGTTAATATTAATGTATTTTATATATTGAAAGTTGTACAACATTTTTTTTTTTTCTTTCGGTAAAAAACCAATCCATAATAATTGTTCCATCTAAAGTATTGTAACGCGTTGGGTAAATACAATTCCGCGATGGATAACGAATTACGTGAGCGCAGCGTTGCATTGAAATTCGTACGGATTTACAATGTGTTTACGGGATTCATAACTCGTATGCACCGTAGCATAGCGGAGAATTCGACCGCAATTTACCGAAGCGAATACGATCCCCGTTGTCCGGAGGCTCTCTTTATTCCATCCGAATTGCACAAAACATTTGCGTCTAATTCTTACGAAAGAATTTTTTTTTATGAAAGTATTACGTATCTCGCGCGCGGACTTTTACAGATGTGTCTAAATATAAACGTACGTATATGTATAATGTTTGAGAAACGAAGAGTATACATGAACATTTATTTAACGCGGCTTATCTCTCGCGCGAGAGAAAGTGATCATCAATTTCCAAGTTATTTCGACCGCTGTAAACGGTACACTTTTCGGGAAGTTTATTCATTGCCGTGTTCTCGGAACCCGAACGTCCTCGCGAAGGACCAATTCTGCTTATGGTATACACCGCGACAATCAGGTGTCAAGGTCGCTTATAAAACCGACTATAATACACCTACCTGCTGCTCGAGCAATCGTACTTTTCGGAGCGTCCGGGAGTATATATCTTCGACCAACGACTCCTGCTGCGTTTTCGTTTCTTTTTTTTTTTTTTTTTTCGCATCCATTCGTCGCGCATAACGAGTAATCTTATTTTTACGAATGTGCGCACCGAATATGCGGGAAGACTCGGCGAGTTAACGCCGAGACCTCTCCGCTTTGGCTTTGACCAGCGCGCCCGGGACTCCGGGAGAAAGCAGCGCTTTAACAGTAACCGAACGGAGCGGATTTCCAAAAGCAAGACAACAGGATTTCGCTCCGGAGAATCGACAATCGAAGCACGAACAGTTTTTTTTTTTTTTTCGTTTTTTTTTTAAACACCTGACGGTCAAAATATTTAAGGACCTCCGGTGGTCAGCATCACCGAAATGTATTTGTGTTTAACGAATTACCAATTTGAAAGTATTTTGATAAATGTTATCATCGTGTCTGATGGAACTATAAAATGGCAATTTTGTTCTATTTTATTATTGTATATTATTTAAATAACGCCGTAAACAATTGTAAATAATAATAATAACGTTTATCGATTACTGATAACTTCAATTTCGGAGATCCGGAGATGTGATCAAAACGGATGAGACTTCAAAAAGCGCTTTAATTTTGAATCGTTGATGATGAGGAAATTAAAAAATCCTTGAAAGCCCCGCAGATATTTATTTCGAGAAACCATTTTTATTTTAATCTTCAAAAAAGGAGAAAAAGTTAGAACCAAAGGCCAAAATTCCGAAATATCTCGAAAACTCGTTCGATAAAAAACCGGTCAGGAATTCGTTGACATTCTCATAGGGACTACAGACTGACACGCGACAGCGTTTGATCACAGATAATTAATTTTCCATAATCATGATAAAGATGTCCCTTTAATGTCAACTGTATTCGGCCGTTTTGGCACGTTAGCGACACAGTTTTTTTTCCTCAGAATATTTACCTCAGTATGACGACAAAAAAAGCGAAAAAAAATTTAGAAAAAAAGTCAAAATAATATCTGTTTTTTTGTTCGTTTCGTGTAAAAACGTGAAGATCGGTTTTTTCAAAAGTGAACATTTTCCAGATATTTCGATACAAAAAACGGTCGCATTATCGAAAAAAAAAAAAAAAATGCAACGGAAAGGCGGCTACGAACTTAGAGAGCGATAAATGAGATTTTCCGGTCGATCGTATGACTAATTTTGTGTCATTGTGATTAGTTTCGTATAGTGTGAAGTTGATTATAGGAATAAGCGACTCGTGTATCATAAGCGCCTGAATAAGAGCGAAGAGTGGTCTCGCGACACACGGTACCATTTGGCGCACATATCGAGTAATTATGTGAGTATTTTTGCACATAAGTCAACTTTTATCCCCGATCCAGATCGGTCGACCTTGTCTGCGTTTTGCCATCGTGATCCGTGACATTGGCATCCGTTCGGCTGCCGCGCAGAAGACGCAACTATTTCAGATCACATCGGTAAGCGGTGTCCCCGCTCTCGTTCCCGATGCGAAGAATCCGGGAGATCTCGCGTGCGTGCGTGCGTGCGTGAGTACATGCGTCCGTCGTTTCAATTCAGTTCTGTCGATAGTAAAAGTGCGAAAAGTCCTCGACCTCGAGATAAAACTACCAGCATTTTCGCTTTGTCGGTCGAGCGATGATTGGACATTTCTCGCGTACGATCTTTCTTGCGACGATCGACAAAAGTATATAAAAGGGTTAATGTAAATGGAAACGTCGCAGTTTTTACAATTGATAAAAACTGTTTTTATTTTATAAAAAAAAAAAAAAAAATTACGTTCCTTATGATTATTATTGTTATCTAACGCAATTCATCCAAATCCAATTTTTTTCATTAAAAAAAATGGCAATAAAATAGTAAATCATTATTTCCGTAATAAAATCCGAAATTTTTCAAATTCTAATATTAATAACAATAAAATATTTAATAATTTATTACTATTATTATTATTGTTAAACGTGTATAGGTTTCTAATAAATAGAAATATTGGTTAAAAGATGAGACTTTCTTCGACTTTGCGCGTGTAATTCCGAAAAAAATTAGTCGTCGAATTAAAAAATTTATTGATTTGGGCGAAAATCCGTATGGGAACCGAATTTTTTCATTTTTTTAAATTTTGCACCACAATGAGATCTTGTATCGCGATCATTCGCAGTGCGCGAGAAACATTCGTTTTTTACTTTATTTGTTTTTGACGGTAAATCGCCGAGGCTACGCCGTTTATAGCAGCGGGTTAAACTACTATATACAAAAGCCAATGGCGAGTAAAACACAGCAGGCATATGCTGTATCGCAGCCTGCGACGAAACGCGGAGAAAGTCAAATTTTAATTCGCCGCTTCGCGGGTTACCGGTGTGTGCGTGTGTATCGCATTAATATGTTTATACGCGTGTTGCGTCTGTAGCATAGCCCTCAACCGCAAGTTTAAACCGTCCGTTCGCATCCGCGGCAAATGACGCGTAGGTAGCCGCGCATATATAGTATATACTGCGTCTCTCGCCCCAGAAGTCAAGGAGCACAACTACCTATGCGTATACGATGCCTGATGCGGAATTTCTCTACTCGATGCCGTGTGCGGGGCGCGTCGTGGCATTGTTTCCGCCGACGCGTCTTCCTCTTCTCTCTATACGACTTCTTCCTTCTTTCACTCTACGACAGGCAATCGCGAGCCGTCGATGGTCATATCGCAGATTATTTTGATTACAACTTCCGTTAATGCTGCAGCATTTTTTTATTCGTATGGCTAATAAATGGTCTTTTCTATTTTTAATTTCTATTTTTTTTATACGGCTCAATGCACTCCGGAATGACAATAAATTTGAAAAAATTATTAATAAATGTTACGTCTCAGGGGCCGAATAACCCGATAATTTAAGACCGGAGTTAAAAATTAAATAAATGAAATTAAAAAGAATAAAAAATGGAAATTCGAAATACTTGAAAAATTGTCTGAAATCACAAAATTGGGAAAATTGCATATTTCGCATGAGTTTTGATACGCATGTGCGATGTTCCAAAGTCAAAAGCTTCTCGAGTTTCATTCGCAAAAGTCCCGTTTGCGAGTTACCAAATTTATAACGCTTTTAGATTCATTTTTTACAAACAATGTTTTTTTTTTTTTTTTTTTTTTTTTTTCGATTTTTGAAATGGAAATCGGTGGGAATGTTAGTAAGCAAAAATATTTGGCTTGTTGCCGATTGTGAAGCGGAATAAAAAAAAAAAAGGCGGCGACCGGTAGATCAGCGGCAATCGCGCGGCCGCAGTAGAAATGGAAACGGGGGATACTCGATGGTCAGACGCGCGGGGGTTAGCTCGCTCGCTCGACTCGTCGAGAAGAGGACCTTGGCTGCACTTTCGCGCAACGACGGAGACTCGCACGTTGAATCCCAATGGACGCGAATGGCCGATGTCTCTCCGCGTTTTCTTTCCACTCTGTCTCCGGTGGCACGCGCGTTTTCTGTACTTTCAAAAACGGCACGGGGCACGTTCCCGATGCCCCTCTCACCTCTCGCGTTTTGTCGTCGTTGTATGCGCCTCCGCGGGTTCAAGCGATTAATATTTCGGAGCACTTTAGACGTGAATAATAACACATACCAATATTTTTTAATATTTAATCGCGTTTTGCTCGAGTTATTAAAAAATTTCTGCCGCAAATTGCAATTTCAAAAAACTCTTTCATCCATTTACTATTTATTTATTATCTTCATTATTAATAATAAAAATAAAACAAGAAAAAAAGTTTTAATAAATAAATAAAATTAATATCATATTAATACGTTTATTATTATTTATTTAGAATTTTTTTTTGGAATCGATTTTTTTTTTTAAATATAATAATAGTGATAATAGTAATAGTAATATAATACATTATTTATTAATATTATTATGATTTTTTTTTCATGTTTCAGTAAGTGTACAAATGAACAATCAGTCAAATGAAAATGATGCGAACGCATCGTCAGAGCGCCACGCAGAATCGATAGAATATTAGTTCGCGAAAATCTCAGAAATCTTTGTAACAATAGGCGATTATAAATGATATCCTGGCCGACCGGTGTGACGGTAGCTTTATAGCCGCACGACTCACCTCTCGTGCCCTCAAAATTACATCCGGGTTCTACAAGGCAAGCGTCACACTCGCGCGGCATTGCGCTCACAACGACGAAGAGCGCGTATTGCCTCGCGAGCTATGAGAGCCGCATTCCAGGAGTCACGAGCCTTGTCCTCTCCTTGTCTCGCGAACTCTCCCTCTCGATGTTTATCCCCCGGTGATATCAAGAGCGGGAGGACAATGAATAATCATTTATAAGAAAGAACTCGTCGACATATCCGCGGAGAACAGAGCATTCCAAACTCAAGGAAAGTTGATTTGTAAAAAGTTCCCGATTAAATAAAAAAAATAACAAGGAAACGTCGAAGAAACAACCAAAGAGTCGCGGCTTACGCAGTTTTCTCGATAATTTGCATCAAACGATTTAAAAAAAAAAATTACCCGTTTATTTTATTTTTCTCACCTTTGCCGAACGTGCGGCTCGATTTTGCGTAAAACAATTCCGTTCATTTCAAGATCCAACGTCGAAGATAGAGGAGACCGGGGCTCGTTGAAACACGGGGATAGTCGGAATCGCTCCGAAAAAAAAAAAAAAAAAAAATTGTCACCGAAGTGTTTCAATTGCAATTTATTTTTTATCAAAATTAATTAAATTAAACGGTTAGAAAAAAACATGGAAAAAAATTAAAAGTGCCTCAACAGCGCAACAAACGCGAAGCCCCGAAGCCGCGAACCCCCGTTTCTTTCGAATAGCCCCGGTCTCCCCTAGACGAAAATATGACGGGACAATATTTTTCGTAACCCTTTAATTTCGAAAAAAAAAAAAAATTGCAATTAACCCGAACTTACTTAACTGATCATATTTCTTTGGCGCTATTTTCATTGCGCGAAAAAAAAAAGTTCCGTACCTCCGCCAATTTTTTTTTTTTTCATCCCTACAATCGAATAGTCAGTCAGGTTTTTTTCTTAATCCCATCGAGAAAACATCGTTTATTTTTTTTATTTTTTATTTGTTTACTTTATTCAACTAAAAATACGGAGGTCAATGATACGTATAATATTTTCCAAGACCCAGCCCTTGAAAAGTCTTACCACAGGCCGCTTCTTTTTTCTTCTTTACGTCCTTCCAGCTTTTCTCAACTCGTTCTCGTGGGCGAGGGCGGGGGAGGGGCGAGGGGGTGGCGGGAGGGCAAGTGTACGCGACTATATTATTATTCCGTAAGGTCGGTCGAGCAATGCACATTACAGAGAGCCGTAATTTCGTCTGGACTGCACCTGACTCCCATCGGCCAAACTGGGCGACTTTGCAGTCAATGGCCGATTCGTATTTAGCCTTCGATGCATCTGGAGGGGTTCCTCTCCGATACAAAAGCCTTCGAACGCGGCGGATATAGTGGAGAGCCCATCCATGGAATATTAATCGGGTCCGTTCTTCCCTCGACGTACGAGCGGAATAAATTATCGTAAGAGTCAACGATGGAAGCGGCGGCGTCTACGGGAAGAATGAACGTGAACGCACGCACTCGATGGGTTACCACGCGGAAAGGGGTGGGAGTCGACAAATCCAAATGCAGCAAAGTTCTCTCGTTTGTCCCATTCGTCTTCGTCATCGTCGTCGTAGTCGACAAGACGCG
The DNA here is from genome assembly GCA_934046635.1 of Buathra laborator. NCBI lineage: Eukaryota > Metazoa > Arthropoda > Insecta > Hymenoptera > Ichneumonidae > Buathra > Buathra laborator. The sequence continues at coordinate 15,908,074 of OW203895.1, read as the reverse complement.
CTTAACGCCAACGTGGGCCAGAAGTCAACTTGTACTAACCATTCCAGAAGTATCATCGAGTCGACTAGACGCGTTATATCATAGATCTTACGTTATACCGTACGCAGGGACATTGTAATATTTTTCTCCGCGTGCATTCTACACGCTCCGAAAGGCTTTCGTTCTTCGAGTAGTCTACTTGCGACTGTTACTTAATACGACAATACTTCGTCACTCGAAAGAAACGAGTATATTAGATCATTCTTACGCACTTGGCGACTGTACTTAGCAAATTACGCGAAAAAATCAATAACAAACGAGTTGGGAAAATCGGGGTTATTTAACACGTACTTTGCAAAAAAATCTCGGAGATTGCAAGAGGTAAGTATGGCTAAGAAATTACTTAGGATAGTGTACTTTAATTCCATATAATTCGATTTTTTTTTTACTGCGTATCGTTCGGATAACTTCGGCCTCCTGTATGCTACCCCTCTATAGATTTTCAAGGGGAAACTGAACTCAATATCGCCGAGTTAATTCATGTTTACTTCGTACGATCGAATATTATTTTTCGCTTTCATGAATTTGTATTTTATATTTACCAAAAAATTGGTAAAATACATCGCATAATTTAAAAATAGATTAATCTTCATTTTAATTGATTAAGAGTCCATTTTGCCCCATTGTTTTTTTATTTTTCGAATAACGCCGAATGAGTGTTGCCAATTAATTTTGGAAGATTTGTCGAACTGACTAACTGATGGTTCATTTTACCCCGACTCTCCTCTAATTAGCATATTATTAGTTAATTACTATACACCATATTATGATTGTTTTTTTTTTACACCGGTTATGATAGAATAAGACGATAACAAAACGTTTTTTCCGTATTATCTCTCGAAATAAAAAAAATTCTGAAGATTTTTTTTTCGAAGTTCTAATTTGGCGTTTCGATGCCTCTAAAAATTGGAGGCTGAAAATAATCACCGGAAGACTTTCTAACCGCGCCTCTTCCGCGCTCACTTCTAAATGGAGACACTTTGTAGCCCTTCACCTTTTCCACGCCCTTTTCTCGACGCGTATCCGCGTGTCCACTGAAGATATCGCAGATATTCCTTTCTATTCAATTTCTTTCGGAATGTATCGAGCGACAAAAACATTGCGTAGGGTATCCGGATGCAGGATGAGACAAGAGAAGAGTAGGAGTGGCGCTGGGGAGACCTGTGGCATATTTAAGAGGGATGCGGCTGAATATAGCAGAACCGCAGGGTGGAGGGAGGACGAGGCAAGGGCTTGGAAATCCACAGAGACTACAAGACGTCATCAGTGTCAAACTGGTCCCTGGATTCGGAACCGCATGTATTTTTGGATTCAACAGAATCGAAACTGGTTCCGCCGATGGCGACTGCGAAAAATACCTCTCGTGGTATGTCAACCATGAATTTGTAATTTTTTTCCGCCGCGCGAAAAGAGGTATAAAGATTCTATTTCACAACTGCGTTATCGTCTTTATTCGCAGTGAAATATACGCATCGATTGCAGTTAGAATGGGGCGTATCCCGTCAGTAAAGAAAGGTTCGAGTATAAAATAAGAAAGTGCCTCAAGCGCAGGAGGCCCCCGGGTGACTAATTTGTAAAGACGGGGCTGGTACTCGACAGATGCTAACGGGACCAAGGTCGATCGAGTGTGGGATTTTTTTGTTTTACAATTATATGGCCAAAAATCCCGAGGACAGAGATTCTCGGTATAGTCGATGAGGATTTATTTATCGAATACCGTCCAAGTCGGTAAGACTCCAAATGGTCGACCTTGCGTAACGCATGCGCAATAAGTTGCAAAGACCTTTGACCGCGGCGAAGCACATGATATCGATATATAGATATATATCGATGTCCAACAAATTTTGATAACTTTCAATCACGTCACACGCCTTGAATTTCGGAGTAGAGTTGTCATGAAATTTAAGAGAATTTTGCAACCATGGATTGGTTTGTTAGTACGAGAGACCGGGGCTAATTGAAACACACATTGTAAAAAAAAAAAAAAAAAAAAAAAAAAAAAGAGTTGCTGCGCTGGAGATTTTGCACACAGTACTTTAATTCCATAGAGTGCCATATTCTGCGTGGAATCTTCGATTTGTTGCTACTACGCGTGTTTCAAGTAGCCCCGGTAACCTTTATTTCTATTCCGATGGAGAAGCATCTGCAATATCGCATAGTTTTCCTCAATTTTTTAATAAAAATGGCCGATAGGATAATTAAGGTCGCAATTTTCGAGATTGAAACGATTAGATGAACCATCGTTGCAGTTTAGACGGACACCCCCCCCCCCCCCTCCCCGTCCAACATTTTATCAATAGACAACGCGATTGAACTTCGATTAATCACAGCAATGCGTGCATCCAAAGTTCCGATATAACGAGGACTGCTATTTCAACAATTCGGTATCAATATCACTGCGAAGTATAGTTAAGAAATTGCAGGATGCAGAGAGACACATCTTGCAAATTCTTGTCTTCCGAGTCTTGTTATCGAAACTGAAGATTTCGATGATTGAGAACAACCAGATGATTAATTTTCAAGTTTATACAAACTGCTTTTGCAATTTTGTATCAACTCGTCTTTTCTAGCTATTAGTAAGGAAAGCCGGAGAAAAAAAATCGAAAATCGTATTCATACGATTACCGATTTTTTTTTTTTTTACAGTTATCCTGTTTCACTTAGCCCCGGTCTCCTGACATCCGATTACCAAGAAACCGTCTTTCGCCACAATTCTCCGTAACTTTTTTTATGTTTTTCTTCGAAATGATTGAACACGATTTTCGATTTTTTAAAAAATAATTGCCCCGTTTCACTTAGCCCCGGTCTCCTAACATCCGATTACCAAGAAAGCGTCTTTCGCCACAATTCTCCGTAATTTTTATAATTTTTTTTTTTTTTTTTTTTTTTTCTTGGAAATGAATGAATACTCCTTCAAGCCGAGCGATTGGTTAACTGATCGGTGAACCCATTCGTAAGCGAAACCGATAATCAAGGATAGAATCGCGTTTACGCAGCTTGAATCCATGCAAAGTCCCTGCATCTTCGCAGCTCGCCTGTGGCCCGGGGATCGGTTCGGAGCCCCCGTGAGCCCTGTTGGCCTCACGTCGTTGAGATTTCCAAGACTCGGGGCACCAGGGGACTGTGGGCCTGACTCGTTCGGGGCGACTGCCATTCAACTTGTCGAATGGTTGTCCACTTTTCATGGGCTGGTGGGGCTGTACCATCGGTGGTCGTGGTGGGTGGCGTATAAGTAGAGGTCTGCCTTCACCGGCGTTCTCATACCCTCACCACGTCCTTCGACTGCCTCTTACTTTTACTTTTTTACGACTCCGTCTCGCCGAACAAACCGAACGTCCAGATCAGCTCGACGGACGGAACGGAGAGAGCAACGACTCGACCTAAACTCGTCGAACGTTTATCACAAACAGTTATAAGTTAAGAGGGCCTCACGAGTATTATACACGAGATATACTCCGCGCGGACATTTATTTACCGATAAACGGCAAAAAAAAAAAAACGTGTGAATAAAAGCTTCGAGGGTTCGTTGAGTTGAATTTAAAAAAATCATCGAATAACGATAATGATGAAAAAGTGACAAGTGAAAAAAAAAAAAAAAAAAAAAAAAGTTTATTCATCTCGAACCTAAGTCGCCGTAACCGAGGATCGTTCGGAAGTCGAGCAAAGGTAGCGGTAACGGAAGAAAATAGTGTGCAGTGCAGATATGTGGTTCAAAAGCGCAATACTGTGAGTACCAAAAAAAAAAAAAAAATTCGACGATACATGTAAAATCTTGCGGAATTCATTTGGTTCTGCATGGAGATGGATTTTTTTTATTTTTTATCTCAATGACGCGAAAAACGTATGAGGAGCGTCGCCACTGTCGTAATTAAGCTTTCGTCTTTCGTCGAAATTGCGTCTCGACGTCGCCCCGGCGAATCTGGCGATTTTGGGTAAAAGTTTTCACGTCCTTCTCCCGTACGTACGTGAAGAGTCAATAAATGATCGTCCGGTGGATCGGTTAAACGCGGACGATCCTAACGTGTGTACCATAGCGTGTTGCGCGACGTTTAATGTACCCGAGTAAGGAAGCGATGCGAGAAGCGATAGTTAAATCGGAGAGGCCTCGACGAGAGGTTCGCTCATCTGCTTACGTATTCAATGAAAATGAAAGTGTCTAGGAATTCCGAGACTGAGAGCTTTCCATTCGAGACGATCCATTACCATACGTATTATCGGGAAAGGATCGGCCCTTCCAGGTTACTCTGTTAATGTTTATCTATATAGTTTTCTTTTGCATTCATTTCTTTTTTGCCTGATTTTCGTATCCTTTCCCACGACTATAACGATTACGTTCTTCGTTATCGAAGAACGATGTCTCAAGTGTCCCATGCGCCGTGATCTCGTCTTCCATATTGCGCATACGTGGTTGTTATGCTTTTACCGCCTTCCGAATCGCGCAGAATACAGTTTGATCATTGATGCGAGACCACACGAAAGATAGTTTACGGTACATGACAAATGCGCTCACGTCTGACTATTTTCAATTAGGAGCAAAAAAAAAAAAATTTTTTTTTTTTCAATAAAAAAATTTGCAAAACTTTGAATGATTTCTGCACTTTTTTTCTTCTGATTTCGTCACGAAAACGTTTAGTTACTGTCGTAGGAAAATAGTATTAAACATTACGCGGTTATTTTCATCGACATTTTTTTTTTTTAATCGAAAATTTCTTTCGATCAGAATAATCGAATATCGTAAGTGTGGGTGTTAACAGAAAGCGTGTATCTCGGACACTTCCGCGTCTGACCAATAAGCCCGATCGATCCTCATTGCCATATTTCCTCGTCCTCTCCTCCCACCGCGAAACAAACACCGCTCTTTTTTTTTTCTTTTTTTTTTTTTTCTTCCTCTTCGACTTTATTCCTTCACTCTCGCTTGCACACCTTTCTCCTACTCGTGGTGCACGAGTCTTCGAGCGCTCGCTTCGCCGTCGGTGCTACCGCTCCTTGGTATCACGCGACGCTGTACACGTCTACGGCAACTGTACAGTCCGCCTTAACTGTGTATATCGCGCCTATGGACTGTATCGCTTCAATCGAGCCACTCGTGTTTCACACCGCCGTAACTTTCGCTGATTACGATCTCACGAGAGCTCAGATGAGACGAAAGACTGATTGTTCCCGTTAACGGAAACACATAAGTTCGATGAATTTAATGATATATATAGGTCACGCGCTAATAAGTCACGAATGGTTGTAAAGTCTATCGTAACAGCGCGATAATAATCAGTAATTTTTAGTTCTCATCATATAATAAAAATTGCAACTCCGAAAAAAAAAAAAATATATATAGATAAAAGAAGTTTAATTTTTTTTAATTAGAAAAATAATGATATTGGAAAAAATTAATTTTTTTTCCACGATCCGAACACTTGTGCGAAAATTCAATTCCATAGGATTCCAAATACGATTTTTTTTTCTTGATAAAAAAAAAAAAAAAAGACGTTTGTTTGTATGAAAATTGCCAAATGCACGACTGAGAATACTACTCGATTTAATAACAAACATTTTACGCAGATGCATCAATGATGCAATGTAAACAATGAGTGTGAAATTGAGAAACGAGACGCGAGAAGATCGAAGGGTCGACAGGAGCACATTTTTCATAGAAACAACAGGGGATAGTTATACTTTGTATTGCGAATCCATTAGTACAACGAAACGTTTTTTTTTTTTTTTTTTTTTTTTTTTTTTTTCAATAATTTATCCGTTGATCAACGAGATAAATCTCGAGAACTCAGTGAATGCGCGCGACATCGAGTTTTCCCTCAATCGTAAGAAAGTTACTGGTGACGTTCACGGGTGAATGAGTGAGAGGCTGGCGGTCCGCGCCCGTACGCACAGTGTGTCGACCACATACGTATATATGTCTCTGTACCGCTACGTCGCCGATTGCCGGTGAACAAATCGAGTCGAGTCCAAGGTCAGTAAAATGCCGCCACCGTCACCACCGCACCCCGATGCCCGCACGCGGTGTCGCGGTGTGTGTTCAAGCGCGATTTCTAAACTCGACTTAGCCGACTCTTACTTCGATCGAGAGCGATCGAGTTCCTCGAGATACACACACGCTCCCGTCTCACCTTTCCTTCGTCGATATATAGATCGAAGGAGAAGACTAGAGCGAGTTTCTCCCCTTCCAGAAACCGCGGTCCCGCGATACACCGAAAATGCCGCAGGGGAGAGACCGGGGGGGCTGCTTAAAACGCGCGTTAAAAAAAAAAAAAAAAAAAAAAAAAAAAAAAAATCGGAGATTTCGCGCCGTTAGTACGGCACATTAAGGTATTGCTTATCGTAGGGTGAACCCTAATTCCATTGCGTACGATGCTCGCTGCGTCGAAATGTCGTTTTTTTTTTCTACTGTTCTATTCGTCTCTAGCTGTACGATTTTTTTTATTACGAGTGTTTCAACGAGCCCCGGTCTCCTTTAAATTTCTGGATGATCTCGTCTATGGCTATTGTTTTTTTTTTTTTTTTTTTTTCATGAGATTCCTCTACGGCTATACGATTTTTTAGTCTTCGATGAAAGAGGGGATGCGGTTTTTTGGGGTTAATAGTGACGTGAAAAGAGTACATTTACAATTGGCCCGCAGCGCTCGTTAATTATTATCTTTCATTGGGCAATAATACTATCGTTTGCGGCCTTCGGGACATTTCGATTCCGTTAAAGTCACTCGTAGCCCCGAGCGCTCTTTCGTTTATGTCTTTTTATTTCTTTCGATTTTCTTCTTTTTGATTGCAACCTCATCGGTTGAATTACGATAGGTACCGGAGTTTCGGTTCTCCGCAAACTTTCATCGTAAGAGAGTTTTAGGCGCCAACGGCGCCTGACTGATGTTGATGATGGTGAAGAACTTGCGCAATCGACGAGCGGACCAGTGACGTCCAAGTTAACGTCTCGCGTCGCATTACGAATTTTGAAAGCCGCGTGCGCCCGCGGGTACAACTAGAATCGCGATCGATGTATACTCAGCACTGCGATAGATTCCCTGAGGGGTTTCTATGTTTCTTTATCTCAATAACCAGCGATATACCATCAATAAGACATGAGATTTCGAATCACCCGCACCGCAGTGTTCGATACTGCGAAATTCGTGATTCGCAATCTATCGATCGAAAAATGCTCGCGAGGTTAATCATTGCCCCAATTTCAATCGAAAACTCAAACGAGAACACGAGGAATTCTATTGTAAAGAATACCGGAACTGGTTGCAACACGTGCTGTAAAAAAAAAATCGCGGATTTCACGCAGTGATAATACACTCGCGCCGTGTTGCAATTAGCCCCGGTCTCCTTCATTTACTTTGTTGGAATGTTTCGCTATGAAATTACACCGATAAACCGACAATCATAAACGACAATGTCCTCGTATTGTGACGAACGACGTAAATGGTATATGTATAACGTCGAGTCGCGAAGTAAGGTGAACGGGTTGGTTGTAGTATCGATAAGCGGCGCGGAAAATGACAATTAATAATCGTCGATCAATGCCAGTTTCCGGATAGTGAACGTTTCCTTTTAGTTATTTGTATTAGTAAAAAAAAATAGCTCGGTAGGGCGTACTGACGACATGAAAAAAAAAAAAATTATACCGATTTATAAAAAAATTTAAGAGGAGTTCCGATGTTTTTATCATAATAAAAAAAAAATGGCCAGTTTTGCCTGATTTTTTTTTTTGCTATCGGTTTTTTTTTTTTTTTTTAATCGGTAGCCAAAAATTACCAACGAGCTGTGAATGTCAATTACGCCGTCGCTTTTCCATTTCTCGTCTCGTCAGTGTCCTTCGGTCCCTTGCAACGTGAAAAAAAAAAAAAAAATCGACTCGTACCGATTCTTTGCGGAGCTGTATCTCAAATCTTACGTAAGTTTTACAAGTCCCTCTCGCGAAATCGTTGGTTCGGTTCCTCCGTGTATATTTGCCTCGCGAATAACGTTGGTATACGTACTGTACGATTATGACGATATATAATCAGCGTTGTAGCCGATACAGTAGACATACGGCATAGACGGTTGCGATCTATACATCCGAGTTATTCTCGTCGTCAGTCAGCTTTCTCCGTACCGACTTATCGATAGAATTCCATCTGTTAGCGGTAAACACGGTGCATTTAATATTCAATACTATACGAAATCGCGGAGCTTCGATAATTTGTTTGGTCGTTTGTAACACGCGCGTTTGGTGAAAGAATTAACGTTTGCAACCGCTATGTCGGCTTTTTTTTCTCGATCGGAAATCCAGCGTAACCATTGAAAAAAGAAAAAAAAAAAAAAGCATACAGGTGTATAATACTCTCGCTACGACTTAATGACAAACCGGAATTATCGCGTACTCTCCACAAATAGGGAATACATTACAAGCACCGCACTTATATCTAATGCTCGCGTCCGTAGAATAATCTCGAGAAGGCCGCGCGAAAGATGTTTCTTTTGTTGAATGAAACAAATTTGTATTCGATTCGACGCGCGTGCTATCTACCCGAGGATGATGGACAGAAAATTGCTATTAAGGTGAAACTTTGTGGGATAATGTACAACACGAACGAATCTCAGGATAATCTTAGAAAGCGTAAGATACATAGTAACGCTTCTTCGTCACGGATGATCATAAGAATTTCCGAGCGTGAAAACGTCAGTATTGATTGAATTTCGTAGATGCGACTCCCCACCGCGCATTGTTGGTGTTTATGATAATTCGCGATAAGAAATAACTAATACATCGGCATTTCAATATCATCCCAATTATAAAAAAAAAAAAAAAATGGACACTTGTATTTTCGATTTATTGATATAGCTAAACATGCGCTCCGTCAGCGAGCTCTCAGAGGCGCGTCATAGGCGGAACTTTCAAATCCGGAATTTCTATGCAAATAAAAACTGATGTCTAACTGCTACTTTTGCGTGTATAAAAAAGTCGGCTGGAGTACTTGATACCCATCACTCGTAGTTTTAAAATGTTAGGTTTCTATCGGCGAAAGGTTCGCGAGTGTTCTATAATTTGTGGAACACAATCGATCGAATAGTTTTCACGAGAGATATATTTAAAAAATGAGTCGTGTCAATTCGGACCGAACGCATTCGCTATTCTGTATTTCCCCTACAGTCCCCACTCCCGGTCACTTGCCGCCGGTAGGGGTAACGAGGGGTATACGCGTGCGCAGATACAAAGCCACGGCGTGGGTCTGCGCATGCGCAGTACTCATAGTGGGGCGAGCGAATTCAGGGGAAATACAGTTAAGCGAAATCGTTGCCATGGTAACGAGTTAAAATAAGCGGGCAGTTGAGTTAACTGAAGTTAAGAAAATAGGGTTTCCACTGTATGAGAATAGTTAAAGGGTTAAAAATGTTGTCTGTCCCTTGCAATACGCGAAGAGCCAATGCCTAAATTTGGATTCGACAGTCGCGATCACGGGAGACCGGGGCTAATAAAAACGGAGAAAGGGGGGGGGGGGGGGGGAGGGGGTAAGTTTAACCCTCAATGGAAAGAAATCAAAGGTTTCACGAAGTTTTTATGATACTCTGTGTAATTAATTACCGTAGAAAATGCACTCTAATTCCTTCAAATACCGTACATCATAGTGTTTCAACAAGCCCCGGTCTCCACTACTGCTCCAGATTGTAGCTTCGTCGTTGCAGCCATAGAAACCAATGTAACTACCGTGGCTTCCATTACGAAATAGAAAGACTCACGGGAATCTTTCGTGAGATTAAAATCTCGCGTATGGAATAACGCCGCGTTCCTTGCGTCGCAACGATCTCGTGATGTCGTTCGCACTAATCGTAAGAGTTGCTATCATCGCGCAATTCCGCACGAGACTTACACAGTGTCTCCGGTCGTTGAAGTTTTGAACTTCCGGTTGTCACGGAACGAACAAGACAGCACGGAACCCCCGAGTCTCGTGATCGCGAGCAAGATAAACGCTATTCGCAAGGCCCTCGCCGCACGAGCAGCGAGAAAATTACCCGGGGATTTCACTTCTCGGTAAAATTTTTAACACGCGCTAAGCGAAAAATATATTGAGGTGAGGTGAGGAGCTAACGTTGTTCAGGTAGTTGGCGGTTTCTCGTTGTCGACGATTATTCTCTCGTCAAGAGAATTGCTAAATAGGTGACCGGGGCTATTCGAAACACGGAGCAAATCGATATTACGCTTTGAAAAAAATAAATCGAAGGTTCTACGCTGTGAGAAACGCACTTTAAGGTTTATTACTCACCGTAGTATACACTTCTAATTACTTCCGAAAAAAATTATGATTTTCTGGAATTAATATTAAATTAAAATAAATTGTAAAAAAGAAAAATTTATATTTAAAAATATGAAAAATGTAAATATTGAATTAATATTTATATTTAACCCACTTTTTCGTAAAAATAGTGGTCTCGATGAACTTTTATTTTTTTTCAACTCATCGTATTTTGGTGCCGTAATTACCGCGAGGAACCTTTGATTTTTTTATGGTTTCGATTCGATTTACCCCGTGTTTCGATTAACCCCGGTCACCTCTATGGGTTTAAGGATATTGCGAGTATGAGGAATCGCGATTCCGTCAGCCTTGGCGAAAAAGAGAGTGAGGTCGAGTGTCTCGTCGATCGAGGGTAGACGGCCTCGTCTCGGACGTCAATTACCACACCGAACGAGGCCGTGATCAAGTTTATCATTTTTGTTCATTTTTTTTCTAGTTTTTTAAACTCTTTCTCTCGTCAATAATTTAATGGAATTTGATGGCCGAACGCTTCGGACGCGAAATGAATTCAATATTTCACGAATTCGAGGGGAAAAAGTTTTATAAATAGACAATATATAATTCATATATAGGTAATTGGCAATATATATAAAGCTATATATAAGCTATGTATTCTCTTTTTTTTTATCTATATTTTTTTATATATATAAATTATACATTAATTTGGTTGCTGCGATCAACTTTATAATTTTTGTTAATTTTTTTTAAGTTTTTTAAACTCTTTCTCTCGTCAATAATTTAATGGAATTTGATGGCGGATCGCTTCGGACGCGAAATGAATTCAATATTTTACGAATTCCCGGGGAAATGTTTTATAAATAGACAATATATAATTCGTATATAGATAATTGGAAATATATATGAAGCGATATATACTTTTTTTTTCCTTTTTTTTATACATATTTTTTTATATAGATTATATATTAATTTGATTGCCTAATATTTTTCTAATTTTTTTTTTTTTCATTTTTTCACGGATGAAAAAACACCAATAAATTATAAAGTCCGTTTTACGTGAGCGGCTAGAATATCATTTGGAAAGCACTTCTTATAACATTAAGGATCGAGATAACTCGGGACTACTGGCTTTTGCCGGCGTTGCTGTTGCTCTCAGCGCGCGCCAACCAGATGTGAACTTTCACCACACAGTCTCCGCGACTGATACTTTGCTCGCACATTCCGTCGATTTAACATTCCGGCAAGCGACACATCTTGTACATCGAATTAAATGCGCTTCACTGGGCCGATTCTCGCTGCGTCTTTGCCTCCGCGCGCGCGTTCGCTCGCGTTTGCAACGGCGCATTCGAAAATTTAATTTACCTCGAGACTCTCGCTTATTATTATTTTTTTTTTTCTCACTCGGCTATTTACCCGATGTTTATTTATTAATTGCAGAATATGTTGCACCATTGCGTCTGTACTCGCTGAAGAAGACATTATAACGAAGGCTAAACCTGGACAGGAATATGTCGATATTCGATCGTCCATTGGCGGTCCCAGAGCAATTCCCATCGAAGGTAATGTCAAATCAATTTTGCAAATCCTTTCGAATTATTGCATTCTCAGGCGGAAAGGTTATCTATAGACTATTATTAATTTATTTATAGAATTTGGAATACCTGATTAATATATTAATCATAATAATAATATTGATATTAATATTATATATATTACGAGATTTAATTATTAGTATTTATTTTTAAAAAAATATATATATCTTAATTATCCAGTTATAGAAATTATAATTATTATAATGTGATTATATAACATGTATAATATTTTTTATACACAAAATATATAATAACATCGATAGGTGCGAGTGGTGAAAAATGAGACATTTTCACTGATCGATTTTTCCCTAAATTTTTCGCAACACGCAATGACCATTAAAAAAAAATTGATTTTTGAAATAACTTCTTCAGAATTCGTGACTTCTCACAAAATACCGGAGGGTTTACCGAAACCAGCGGACGACGATGACGACGAGTCCGAAGAGCCCGCGAATGCAGAAACAATCTTCGTCCCGAGGGACCAAAGCTTAGACACGAAAGCCCAAGGACTCGGGAATGTCGATCAAAGTTTGGATCCTTCGGGCGGCGATGATCTCGAAAGAAATAACTCGAAACGACAGGCACGCGTCGAATTGGAGACTTTCAGTGCCGCAGGTGTGTTGCAAGAAGAAGGAATAAGGAAACTCGACGCGCACAGATCTAAGGACGACTACGATTACAAGGACGCGATAATTCCCGGTGTCGAAGTCAGGTATGTTAATATCCAATTCGTCCAATGATCGTATTACGGATTACTCGAGGAGCATTAATTGACCTTTCGTTCGTATATCTGTAATCAGCGCTGAATACGCGACAACTATGATGCCGGTTTTGACGACGGAGCGAGAATATCGTTCCTTCGACTTCGTTCCCGTCAATATCATACGCGAGGACAGCAAAGATGGATGGACACCGTACGCGAATCGAAACTTCGACGATCTCGGCGACGTTAGTCTCGTACCTGCCGGTTCCACTTCCCGCTTTCAGGTAAATTACTGTCTCATCGAGAAGTTTCCGCAAAAGTTCAATAACTTAAAATAATTTATGCGAAATAAAAAAAAAAAAATATACCATCGAATTTCTCGGGACCATTTTACCCCAATATCTACTATTGATTGCTTCAATGATTTTGGATATAAAAAAAAAACTCTAAAGGATGACCACATTATGCACTTTAACTACTTAAAGTCGCGTATTCGCCGAGAAGAATCTTCGATTTCTTTACCGGCTGAGTACCGATTCGCTCCGTGTTTCAACTCACCCCGGTCTCCTGTCCGCGGGTTCGGGGGAAAAGGATTCACCATATCCATAAAAAATGGTACTTATTGCGCCATTATTGTCTGCGCAGTTGAAAAAAGCTCCGAACGGCAAGGAGTACGAATACGAATACACGTACTACTATTACGACGAGGAGGAAGAGGGCAAACCGGGCGTCCCGGCGAACAACCAACAAGAGGGTGTCAGCAGGACTACGGCGTCTCCAAGACGCGGTGGTGCAAGTAACAACCGAAGCAAATATAGTACCGTCGAGAGATCGACGACAGCTGAACCCGCGACCAACGAAGTGATCCCTAACAGAAACGGTAACCGCGGCAGAAAATTAGGAGAGACTGAGGACGTTTCCGAAGAGAGACTGCCAACAAACACTCGATTCCCGCCGAGATCGCTGTTAGTACAAAATCATTCAATTTTTTAAGTTTCACGTCCATTTTTTTTTTTTTTCTTCCGACGATCACAGATAAGTTTTTTTTTATTTTTGCACATATTTGAAAAATAATAAACAAAAAAAAAACAGATCGCGATCGAACCACAACACCGGAACCACCGAGCCCAGCCGCGCCCGTGGAAATCGCCCGCGACCAAGTCTCGACCTTGTCGACTCAAGCAGTTTCAGAACCCACCAGGAAGGTCCTGAGTTTCCTCAGAATTTGCCAAAAGGACCAGTGAGGTTTTTGGGTGTAACGCCGAACGAGAACACCGAAGACAAACCAGTCACCAGGACCCGAGGAAGACCCCAAAGGGTCCAGGAACCCGCGCCGGTTGTGGAGGCCTCAGACGAGGCCATTATTCCGGTCCAAAGAAGACGACCAACCGGTGAACCCACCGTTGAGGTTGAATTGAACAGAGGTCAGCCATTGCGAAACGCTCCCATTGACGAGGACGACGAAGAGGACGACGAAGAGGATACGACGAAAGTTCCGGTACCGAAGGAGACGTCGGAAGAGAAACGACCGAAGGAGACGTCGGAAGAGAAACGACCGAAGGAAACGTCGGAAGAGAAACGACCGGTGGAAACGAATTTCGAGGGCACCACTGTGGAGACACCAACGACCGAATACCCCACAGCTATGGACAAAGTAGCGCTGGACTTGTACGCTTTCATTCAACAAGGACACAGCAATCTCGTTGACGCCGTAAACGACGCTGAGGATGCTGGTGAAAGCACTACTGTTAACGATGAGGATATGACTACCGATCTACCGACCACCACCGAGGAGGTTAGTCCTACTACCACCGAAGCCACGACCACCACAACGACTACCGAACCTACGACCACAACGACAACAACCACGACGACCGAAGCTCCAACCACTACGGTTCAAGTCGCCCCGGGTAGAGGCAAATTCCGCAGACCTGGTCTTCCTGGCGCCAGTGGCACGAGAAACAGGTAAAGATTAGTCTTTATAAAGATCATTTTTATAGGAAGGAAAATAAATGCCTTGAATAATAATAATAATAATAATATCAATAGTTTATTATTATTGATATTGTTATTATTATAATTATAATGTTTGGGAGCCATTTTTGCAAAAAATCGTGTTTTTCGATATTTTTATAATAATAATAATAATAATAGTAGTTTACTAATATTGATATTATTATTATATTTTTTTGAGTCATTTTTGAGAAAAATCACGATTTTTTTTTCGCCTACGAGACCGGGGTTAGTCGAAACACGTCGCAAGTCGAAATGCTCCGATTAAACAAATCGATGATTTCCGGCAGTAAGGAACTCGAAGGAGTTACTTACTCGCCACACTTGCGAAATTGGGGTTTTCGATTTTTTTACTGCATATATTTGGAATTACCCGGTGTTTCGAATAGCCCCGGTCTCCCCTATACTTTGGGAGCAACAGCCTGAGAAAGTCGGTGCAAATTTTTTTTAGGGAAACTATTGCGATTGAAAAACGCGAGACGCGAAAAAAAATGGAATTTCATCGAACCGTTTTCATTTTTTCATGGCAGATTCAAGTCAAGCGGAGGTGGAAACGGAGGTGGAAACGGAAGTGGAAGCACGACGACGACCGAGGCGCCGGCGGAGACCACCCAAAGAAACAGGAATCGTTTCGGTGGTTCCGGATCCGGTGGTTACAAGAGACCGCGACCGGGTCAGAAGCAACCCGTCGAAGAGGACGTCCAGAAGGATTCGGCGAGCAACGTAAACGCGGAAAAACCATCGTCCGGACGAAACCGGTACCGCGGTGCCGCGCCGAGAAATTCGGCGAGTACGACTTCCGCACCCGCGACAGCGTCGTCCTCGTCGGGCGGAAGCTCGGGAATCGCAAGGCCGGCGTTCAACAAATTGAACGTAAATCGACGACGCGGAAGACCGACGACCGCGGTACCCACGACCAGCGAAGAAGCCCAGGAATCGGGTGAAGCTTCTCAGACCGGACAAACGGACGCCGGTCATGAAACGCCGACGACACCGAAATCCGTCGTGAGACCGAGAATACCGGCCATCGGGGCGCGACCGGTGCGACCCGGTGCGAGGGTCAACCTACGTAACAGACCCGGGCAAACGACCACCACTACTACCCTCGCGCCGGAAGTCGCTGAGGGCTCCGTCGAGGAACCCGCCGGCGAGGGAACCGAAGAGGAAACGCATGAGGTCAGTTCCGCAACGCCATTATCGTAATAATCGCACTGATTAAACTTGTATACATCTTAAGATGGATACATATATATATCATATACTTGTATATAATCATTTTTGCGTCGCTTTCGCGAAAAATCTCTATAAATATGCAAATTAATCAGAATTGTCCCGACCCTATGATTTTTTTAGTTTTTTCGACGTAAAAACAAAATTGATTCATCGATATTCCGCGATTGATGCCGTATTTTTTTTTCTGCCAGCGATCGAATTGCGTTAATTAAATTTTCACACCGCACGTTTCGCTCGCAATTAAGCGCCCCCCCGTTAAGATCAATCAAGAAATGTGCCGTTTCAAGCCAAACATTCCGATGTACGAGCGAATATAGTGTGAAGTAATTCGTCGACGATGAGATCGCGAGAAGTTTTGCCGTCGCGACGAGCGTCGAACTATTTTTCAAGGAGATTAAGTACGAGGTTACGCGCGGCGCGGATGATGTCACAGAAACTGCGGATGGGGGGGAGGGGAGCAAATTTCCTAGAGTCACTTTCACTGGATGGCCTTTCGAAATGTCATTGCGATCTCGTGAGGCATCCCGCTCTCGCTGGTTTGCCCCTCCGAGCGATCGAGAGTCCACGTCTCGTTTGTAGTCAGGCGCCTCGAAGCGAACGTATACCCTTCGACCGACGATATCTCTTTTACTCCCGCAAACAAGTGATTTTTTTTTTTTTTTCATTTCTTGTACACAACTCGTGGTGCTCAAGCTATCGATCAGCACCGACTACAGAGATGAATTACAGACTTTTTATTACAGGACCGGTTGTCACGAGTTTCTGTATTAGAATCGCAATGCAATGTATCGAGAGGTTCGCGAAGTTTGTCGTTAGATTCCTATAGCGCCACATACCAGTTTAGCGTTTCGAAACTTAGTTTCATTTGCGGTGTTAAAGAAAATAACAACATTTTAACCGAAGAAGAACCCAATATTTTCCTGATATATGACTTTCATCACTACCATTGTATATACGATTATCGTAAACTAGAGGCGACCGGGGCGAGTTGCAACGCGGAATACTTACGGTAAAAAGATCGAAGATCGCATGCAATCTAATATCGCAAAATAATTTTTCAAATATCAAATTAATTTTTTTCAAAGTTCATTTTCCATAAAAAATGATTTTTATAAAGGGAATAGAAAAAAAAAAACGCAACTGAAACGATGTACAAAAAAATAACAAATCGGAAGGACTTTTTTCTTGTTTTTACGAGTAAATAAATAAATAATGAAATTTCGTAAATTAATAATTACTTCGTTGTTGTTACAGGCGCCAGCTGAGACGAGCCCACCGGCTCGCCAAACGACTCTGAACCCTTTGAACAAATTGCGCTCGAGGAATCGTCTGCAGGTGCAACCAAAGACAACGACGAGAGCTCCCGTCGCAGTGTCGCACCGCAGATCGCCTCTGCTGCCGCGACGCAAGACAACCGAAACTCCGGTTACTGAAAGCAGCGAGGAGGAAGAATCGGCGTCGGAAACTGTACAGGAAACCGAAGCTACCGAAGCTACGCTACCGGAAACAAGTACCGCCGCGAGCACTAAACACGAAGAAACCAGACGACTGAACCCTCTACTAGCATCGCGACGCAGGTTAACGCCGAGACGCCCCGGACAGCTCGCTACCCGAGAATAAAATTGATCTCAGAAGTTGTGACGGAATATTCGAAGCAATACTCAACCGTTGATTCGACTGTTATTAAAAAAAATATATATAATAAAAAAAAAAAAAAAATTAATAACACGATCGCGTTTTATCGATGAAACTAAACTATTATCTTCTTCGATACAATGCTCCGGTCGGTCGGGCATTATATCGAAGAAAAATCTGGAAAAACTTCTCCCGCGAAAGGACAACCCATTGGGGAATTTAATACTATTGAATACTTGGTACACATTTTTTTCCAGCATCCCGAATGGATAATTTGTTTCATGGGATTTGCTCTTTTGCCCATTGATTTAATTCCACGTGATCGAGACGCGTTGCAACCAACGAAGTAACGAAATACACGATGTATATTTACCTACTATTATAATAATGCAACTCCAGCTAGAAAAGTCTGTCGTTCTTTCGGTAAAACTTTATGGTTTCTGAAAAAAAAGGATATGAAAGAAAAAAAAAAAAAAAAAAAAAAAAACTACATATACATCGTGCGATTACGAAGATAATGATAACGATGACGACGATGATGATAATACGACTATTATTATGATATTTAATTTCACGCGAGTTGTGCGAGTAATATTATTTAATTATTAACTATGGTAATGTTTATTATTATTATACATATATACGTACGTATATAATTGAACTACGGAGACGCAACATTATGGATGTTTTCCAATCTCTCTCTTGATAATTTATTCTCCGATGAATTCATTGACAAGAGAGAAATTTTAGTCTATTCAACTTCATAGCAACGACACGCCTAAGTGTCTCGACGTTATACCGTTTTTTTTTATATGATACGAAATACCAGAAATTCTGTAAATATTTCTATTAAAACTCTACGTAAAATAATCAAATGTGTTTTTATTGCATTCGTCAACGGGTGGGAGAGGTCCATCGATTGGAAAAAAACGATTTTTTTTTTCTCCGTGAAAATAAAAATCGCGTAAAAAATTCATTATGATTGGTCGTTCATAAGAGCGTTCTGATTGTGTAAAAAAATCCTCGGAATATAATTTGAAAAATTTCAGGAGTAATTGAAATTCTTATATTTTTTTTTTAGTTAAAAAATAAGGAATTCCTAGCGATTTCTTTTTTTTTTCGATGAAAAAAAAAATTGCATACAAAATTCCTCACGACCGATCGCTCGTGGAGGCATTCAGATCGTGTAAATAAATTCTCAGATCCCAGCATCAAAAATTGTAGAAGCAATTTCATTTTTTGCAACGTAATTTTTATTGATTTTTTTTATATCAAAGAAAAAATTAATTTCTACGATTTTTCGTATAAGGATTTGGATTTTTTTTAACACAATCGGAAATACCCTCACGAATGACCCATCATTTGAGATGTTTTATACGATTTTATTAACGAAAAAAAAAAAAACAAATTTTTTTTATGCAATCGTCGAAAAAAACGGATTTTTATAATGAAAACGAATAAAAAAAAGCAATAGATTATTATTATATGATAATTTATTGATTATATATGATTATTGATATCACATATTATTAATTGTACGCGAGATTGAAGCTTCGTTCGTTTTCTTGTCGGAAATTTTGATGCATCTGATCGATCTGTTGTATTTTCTGTCCGATAACTGAAGTTCTCTGATCCAACCACTGCAAACTGTTCATATGAGCGTTTAAAATTTTTCCGATCTGAACTATAGGATCACCCGAGTCTTGCGACCGATTAGCTTCGTTAAGATGTTCGATTATTTCCTTGAGATCTTGTGACATTTGTTTCAACTGTTTGTCGAGATTTTCGGCCAATCGATAGGTATAGTCGCGTTCCGGATCGGCGACCGACAGCGACGACAATTCTTTCTCGAGCGGCACGAGGCAATCTTGCAATTCCTTTTGCTGCCCAACCTGCAAAAAACAAGATAATTGTAATTCATTCGCAAATTAATTAATTAATTAATTAATTATGGAATTTTGGGGAATAAATGAGGGAAAAGCGTCTCACAACGTAGTCGAGTTCGTGTTCAAGATGCTGCTGTTCCAATTTTACTCTTTCGACTTCCTGATTCAACGTCGCGATCTTCTCGCCATTGGCGATCAACAATTTGTCCCAATTGTTCACCTGCGTTGCTTGATTCACAAATGCTTTTTCCTGTTCTTCGAGCTCCAGAGTCCACTTGTTTATCGATTCTTCCAATTGACAAAAGTTCATCGTACCGACCTGACCGACACCCGATGAAGTTACGCTGCAATAAACAATATTTTAGAGTAATGCGCGCTTCCCGCACGTAACCGCGTACTTACATCAACGTCAGGACTATTTTCGATGTATTTATTTCACTGATGAATACAAATCCGACGTTTATTCTTATTCTCGATGATCGAAAAATTATTGTTTTCTTCTTCTCAATTCCGGTCAATAAAAATGTGAACAGTTTTTCTTCACCGAAAGCGCGAAAAAACACGCGCGCGACAGCGACAACGTTGAAAAAATTACGAAATTGTTTCTTTCGAAAAATTATGAAACTGTTTCTTTCGAAAAATTACGAAATTGTTTCTTTCGAAAAATTACGAAATTGTTTTTTTCGAAAAAGTACGAAATTGTTTCTTTCGAAAAATTTCGAAATAAAATTTTTTTTTTCTTCAATGTCGCGTAGAATGAAATAGCGATTACTCCGCTATCGACTATTGAAAGTATCGGTAGGGATCGGCGTTTTCAGACAAAAAAGCGGTTTTTTTTATATACAATAAATATCGGATCACTAATCTCAACGGATAGTTTGTTCGTAATGATGTTTTCATTAAATGTAATTACGTGAAAAAATCTTCGCGTTCAAATATGAAAAATTGCAAGAAAAATAAAAAAATTTCTCAAATAGCAAAAAATGGTTTGATATTCAAAAAATTAAATTTCTTCGACAATTTTTAATATTCAAATTTGAGAATTTTTTTACATAGTCAGAAAACTATTACGAACAAACAATCGCATGGAAATGATTAGACGTTTATTCGCATATAAAAAATTAAAAACCGTTTTTTTCTCGTAAATTGTCTTAAAAAAAAAAGTTGAATCTGTTTCATTAAAAGAATAAACAATTCTTACGTCGTGACCGTTCCGAGACTAGTCTGCGGTGCAATATTCGTAGAAGTCGTAGTCGCGGCAGGCTGAGTGGTCGTAGTTTTGTTCAAAGAGAATCCCGAGGACAGAGTCGGCGCTGCACCGCCGGTGAGATTGAATCCACCGGCCGGAGTAGCGACCGTTCCGCCGGTAGAAAATCCCGCGGAGACCGTCGGAGTGGTAGTAGCGGCGGTAGTTTGCCCGATACTAAAACCGGAAGACAACGATTGCGGTACGCTGCTCGGCGTCACGCCGAATCCGCTCGTGGAAGTCGGAGCCCCCGGAGCGCCGATTCCAGGCGTCTGACCGATGGTAGCGACCGGAGTTGCCATTCCGAATCCCGTTCCCAGAGTCGACGGGGCCGCGCTGGACGCGGGAGTTATCGCGGTTCCTCCTAATGAAAATCCTCCGGCGTTCGCGGGCGTCGTGCCGCCAATTCCAAAAGTTAACTGCGGCGCCGTTGAGGCCGGCGTCGCGGTTGTTCCACCGACAGAGAACCCCGAAGTTGCGGACGTCGCTGGAGGTTTTGGGGCTCCGAAGGTGAGCGTCGAAGCCGGCGTCGCCGCGGCGGAGGTCAATCCACCACCGCTGAAGCCTGTTGCGCCAAATCCGGTTACCGTTCCGGTTCTGCCACTTGTGCCGAAGTTGTATGCGGTTCCTGGAGTTGTCGTAACTCCGAAAGTCGTCGCGGCTCCGGACGGTGCGCTTGAAACTCCGAGATTCAGAGTGGTTCCTTGAATTCCCGTAGATGCCGCGGCACCGAACGTCGGAACGGTCCCTCCGCTGAGATTAGAACCAAAGAGACCCCCTGGTTTTGGCAGTGACGACGCCGGATATGCGTTAAAACCGGTCAACAACATTTTTCCTGCATCACCTGCTGCTCCCGTCGCCCCGAAGCCTTGCGTACCTATGGAAATGGAAATGTTTTGTTTTAAGACAATAAGTAAAAGAACAATGAATTTTTAATTGCGTTGATTGGTGAATAAAATTGATAATTTTATCGGCGGGTGATAAAAACTCATATTTTCTTTTGCTGTGAAAAAAAAAATGATATTTTCATCGATGGGTGAAAAAAATTGATATTTTCATTGACCGGTAAAAAAAATTTATATTTTCATTGATAGCTGAAAAAAATTGATATTTTTATTGACGAGTGAAATAAATGTCATATTTATCAATGACTAAAAACATTGATATATTTATAGCAATTTATTGATAACAAATGCAGAAAATTGATATTGATATTTGATATCGTATTGACGAGCGAAAAAAAAAGAGAAAATTTCATCAACGAATGAAGAAAATTAATAAATTCGACAATTGGTGAAAGAAATCAATAATTTAAACCCCCAGTCCTTCCATATCTACCCTATAAAAGAATTTTTACTGTTATTGTTGGATAATCGAATTAACGCAAATTTTTTTTTTTTCGACGTCTGCTACGCTTTGGCCTCGCATAGTATTCAAAAGTTAATAGTTTTAATGAAAAGTTAAATACCTTGTGCTGGATTTTGCGGATTCATATCGAATGAAGCCTCGAAAGCATCGAAAAAATGTATCTTTCGTTCGTTTGCCGATGCGAAGCAAGATATAACCTCAAAATGGCGATCCAACGATAAATCGATGTAAGATAGTTTTAAAAAACACAATATTACAGAATTTATTCGTCGATTATGATCGAGAACTCGTAACAGCACATGTTCATATCGCAGTTATATTTCTTTACCCGCTAATTATTATTTTATAACTTCTGCGTCGTACGCGGCAGCAAAGCACAAAAAAGATTTGAAACTACGACCACCTACGATCGCGTGCGCGCGAGTCATGAGCTTCAAGTTTCAAGATGTGCACTAGTGTACCGGAAGTGGGCACAATCACGGCCTACCTTTTTCACGCAAAACAACAACAACCTTCGCTCGATTTTCTTCGACCGCCACACGTGTCGCTACCCGTCAGTAGATCACAAAAAAAAAAAGAACGAAAAATGTTACCCCAAAAATAGTGAGACGCACGCAACAATCTCCACACTTTTAACGAATAAATGTCTAAATTAATAAGTAAATAATTGCACGTGTCGCAATTGATGTGCGAGTGACGATTTCCCGAATGATCGATAAATCCAAATAAACTACGCGTCACGGAGGCGAAAGGAACGAAAACTGCTGACGAAGGTAGGCTCTCGCTGTACGCTTTGTTTATGGAGATCAGCTGTATTGCCAAACATTCGTGTCACCTTTTTTTTTTTTTTTATTACAAATACCACATTCTTTCGAGTTTCTACTTTCTTCGATTAAACACAGTTTCTATACGGAAAAAATACGAAAAAACAAAATTGTCGAGTAATGCTTCGTAGAGCGAGTGTCATTGTAGCGTAAACATTTCATCTTGGGGCGGGGGGAGGGGGAAGTTTTTTGCCCATAGTCGATCCATCGCTCACGATAATAAAAAATAAACATAAATAAACTGAATAACACGCATCTCGCGAGGTCTTAAGGGTGTCCAAAATTACGAAAAATTCTTAGCCAAGCGACGACGGCTAATGCAACTCTAAAATAACATTTGCCTCGTTGCATTTTTATTTTTATTTTTGTTTCTCCGCAAAGATGACGAATTTTGTCGAACAAATTTTGTCGATAGGGAAATAAAAAAACATTTGGACAACTTTATCCCTCTCCCCTGAGGCTGCTGTTGTTGTTTCTCAGGAAGTTTGGCGATGCGTCGTCAACGCTTCGACACCGCGATACTCGCCTGCATTTTAGATGTTTGGAGACGCGACCGTCGATCTACCGGTAGTTAATTAAACCATAAATGACATGAGAGAATGATACGCGACACTGTCATTACCTGCGTGGAGCCAAACCGCAGGGCAACAACGGTAAGGCTCCGTTCCGTGACGCCATTTCGCTACGTTATACATTTTTTTTTTTCTTTTTTTTCATTGCACGTTCGTTTAATTTAAGCCTTCGTATTCTTCCTCCTTATCGCTGACGCCGCTTTAGGCCAAAAGTTTTCGCCGCTCGTGGCGATGAGCAATAAGAGATCGATGAGAAAATCGCTTATCTATCTTATTTGCGTCTCTTATCGTTCCGCCGTTATTATTACTCTTTTTCGTACTGCGTAGATGTTAAAAATAACGTTTCCACGTCGCAATTGCATCCCTTGGCGCGCACTCATAGAAAAACTCTATTGTAGACAGCATTTTTTTTTTTTTGGCAAATAGTTCATTTTTAAAGGAAATCATTAATGGAGTAGAGTATCTTTCGTAACAAACAAAGAAACAGTTTTTGCTATTTTTCGTAAAAATTATCGTTCGATAAAATCGTAATTACGATATTACGAATTATTTGAGATTTTTAAAATTCATATTGCAGTGCAAAAATATTTTTCTTAAAAATGATCGATCGATAAAATCGCGATTACGATATTACGAGTTATTTGAGATTTTTAAAATTCATATTGCGGTGCAAAAATAATTTTTATCGTAAATCAAATATTCAATTTATTAAAAAATAACTCAGAAAATAGACACACATTTATTTCATAAATTAGCGTAACATTTTTTTTTTTATATAAATATTCTTATTATTATATTTACAATATTTATATATATTTTTTTACTTCCTGTAAATAAATAATAATAACATCAATAGTAGTATTTTTTTAAATCAATGAATCATTTCACAACATTTTCACGTTTCGTTTGTTAAACTAGTTTTTGTTCTTTCTGCGAACATTCTTTCGATCTCTTCGCGTATTTTCCATCATTTATTTTTATCGTCAAACGAAGTGTATTCTTGAAATTTTGAGCGATTCACTTATTATAACTCATAACTCGTTAGGTGAAACGAAAAACGGAGGTTCATTTTTTTACTGGAACGCGTTTCGCGCGATCAAAAAGTCCGCTGTTCGAAGAGTATTCGGCGTATTTATTAGGAAAAGTTCGCACGTGTATTGTGAATGTTGAATATATCTTACGCTTGTGTATTGGCTGAATGGATCGCGTGCGATGCAGCTTAAGTATTTTTTTTTCTCTATACAATATTTAAATCGGAAATTATGTATAAATGATCATTTACCATTAAATATCGTCCTCATAAAAATAAGTATGTTATTTCCCCATATCGCTCGATATCACGATTAGCATGAATAATGAGCGAACGGATTATATCCGTTTGCGGCTCACCTACCAATCGTTCGCATTTCGTTTCTCTGCAATCGTAATAAGCGCCCTACCGATCGTTTAAAAAAATGGTATCGCTTTGATATCTCAGTCTTTATTTCAATCTTTTTTCGAAGTTTTAAGCTTTTTTTTTTTACAGCCCCGTCGCTAAAAAAAAACTATTTATATTTTTTTTTCAATAGTCGAAAACTTTTTTGTCTATAATGCAAAGTATTAGCGTCTACACGACGATCTAACGAAGACGCTAATAATTTTTACTTATCCCTACATTTTCAAAATCTTCGAAAACGATGACAAAAATTAATTAATGAATAATAATATATACAATATATTAATAATTGATTAATTTTTGTCATCGTTTTTAAATAATTGCGTCTTTGATAACAATTTACGACTTTAAGAAGTAAGAAAATTAAAAAATACAAAAAATAATTAATAGATCGTTAATGATCGATCTGAAAGCTTCTGAACGATTTTCCGACGGAAAAAGTCGAAGACGAAAATAAATTTTTATTCGAAATAAAAAAGAAAAAAAAAATTATTGGCTCTATAAAAGAAACGGATTTGAACGCAATTTTTTTTTTACTTGCGGGAAGCCTGAAAATCGAAGAAATTTGTTTTATCGACTGTGCCAATTGAATTTTTCAGATGACAACGGTACTCGATGGCAGCTATCAACAGCTCGATCCTCGCGGCGATGGAGACGACGAAACCGGCGATGACGATAGGGAAGAAACGCCACAAGAGTCCGGCGTAATGATTCACGTGGTTCCGGAGGGCGGCAAAGCGCGATGGAATCACATCGAGGATCTCGATTCATTTTTCACGAGGATGTATCATTATCACCAAAAGCACGGGTTCGCCTGTATGATGCTTCAAGAATTATTCGAATTAGGACAGTTTATTTTCGTCGTCACTTTCTCGACCTTCCTGTTTCATTGTGTAGATTATGCGGTGCTATTCAAGTGAGTCTTCGTTTTTACAGATTTTATTAAACATTTAAGTCGTCAAATTAATCAAACGCTCGAGTCAAAACGATTTTTTTTGTCTATTTTTATTTTAAAAAATTGCATAGAAAAAAATTAATTAACAATTGATACCGATAATCGGTACCTTCGTATTTTTATTTGAACGTCTCTGATCGTCGAAATTTCTTCAAAATTCTTTTAAATTAAAGCGGAAAAAAAGATCAAATGTTGCAAACATTTTTTTGTACTCGAAACTCAATAGTTAACACATATTTTTGACGAAAGAATGTAATTTTTCAGAACTATAAGAACGAAAAAAAGAAAAAAAAAAAACTTTCGTGTTTCAGAAATAAGGAAATAGACAAGAATTCGCACAAAACTTCGATTAGCGATGCAATATTATCGAGCAGCGAGTGTCTTGCGTCGATGGGCCTTATAACGTGGATATGCATACTGATAGCCGCAATTTTTTGGATTCTTCGGGCCGTTAAAGTTCTCTATCATCTCACGCAATTCTGGGACATTAAATTGTTCTTCAATGTCGCGCTTAAGATCGACGACAACGATCTCGACAATCTAACATGGCATGAGGTGCAAAAGCGAGTGCGAGAAGTTCAGAAGGAACAGGAGATGTGTATACATAAACGCGAACTCTCCGAACTCGACATATATCACAGGATATTGAGATTCAAAAATTATCTCGTAGCTATGATTAACAAATCGCTTTTGCCGGTTCGACTGAAGATACCAGTTGTTGGTGAAGTTATCTTCATGACGAGAGGACTCAAGTATAACATGGAGTTGTTATTATTTTGTGAGTAAATTCCTAATTTTCTAAAAACCAATTCATTAAAATTCCAAATTTCAAATTTATTACCAAAAAATAATAAAAATAAAAACAATAATGAAATCGAATTATTATCATTAATAAATTAAACAAATTTATAAAATAAATATAATAAATTCCATAATAATAATTATATATGTATTGTTTATCATATTGATTTTTAAAAAATAATTATTATAATGTATATTTATATCAGTAATTCTACTACAGATATAACAAATATAACAGCTATTAATTTGACGATTTTTAAAAAATAATATTAATGTTGCACACAGGGGGACCGTGGTCGCCGTTCGAGAACAATTGGCACCTCAAGGAGGATTACAAAAAATTGAATAAGCGCCAGGAACTCGCGCGAGCATTATCCAAACACATACTATGGGTTGGAATCGCAAATTTTATCCTTTGTCCTCTGATATTGCTATGGCAAATTTTATACTCATTTTTCAATTACGGAGAGGTAAGTATCAAAACCCTAATCGTCGTGCATTAAAAACCATATAATAAACATTGCAAAACCGAAAATCAACTTTTTTTAAACAAAAAAAAACAAAAAATGTTACCAACAGATAATCAAACGAGAACCCGGAACCCTCGGCTCGCGCACGTGGTCCCTCTACGGACGTCTTTACCTTCGTCACTTCAACGAACTCGATCACGAGTTGAATGCGCGTCTAAATCGCGCGTACCGTCCGGCATCAAAATACATGAGTATATTTACATCGCCGATAATGACGGTAATAGCGAAGAACATTGCCTTTGTCGCTGGTAGCATACTGGTAGTTCTTCTGATACTAACAATTTACGATGAGGACGTGTTAACGGTTGAACACGTGTTAACCACGATGACGATACTCGGGGCAATGGTAGCGGGCGCTCGGGCTTTCATACCCGACGAAAACCTCGTCTGGTGTCCGGAAACTCTTCTAACGGCGGTATTAGCCCACACGCACTATCGTCCGGACAGTTGGAAGGGTCACGCGCACACGCAATCGACCCGCTCGCAAATGGCTCAACTCTTCCAGTACCGCGCCGTGCATCTCATCGAGGAGCTTATTTCGCCGCTTTTAACTCCGTTCATCCTGTGCTTCCACATGAGACAGCGGGCCCTCGACATCGTCGATTTTTATCGTAATTTCACGATCGAGGTAACCGGTGTCGGTGACGTGTGTAGTTTCGCCCAAATGGACGTACGACGACACGGTAATCCAATGTGGCAAACATTGCCGCACAGTCCGGTGGACGATCGTAGCGCCGGTTTCGACAACGCGTATGGCACCGAACCCCAACGGCTTCAAGTACCGATGTCGAATCAGTACACTCAAGCGGAGGACGGCAAAACCGAATTGTCCCTCATACACTTTACCCTCACGAATCCCGAATGGAAACCGCCGACTCACGCCGAAACTTTTGTAACTGCACTCAGAGAAAGAGCAAAAAAAGAGGTAAACGTTGTGCCGGGCGATATGAATCCGTTGTTATCGAGCCTCAACAGTCTCTCGAGCCTCGGACCCGAGGTAAATTTTTATTACGATTCTTTTTTCGAATTTCCTGTGCATTTATTTGTTTTCGTAACACGTTATTGTAATTACTTTACGATAATAAGTAATTTGTGACGTAATTACTAATTATTGCTTAGTAATTACTAATTACTAACTACTGGTTAGTAATTAGTATTTACTAATATTAGTAATTACTACCTGTTATTATTAATTAGTAACGTCATCACTAAGTGGCAATGGGTAACTACTATATAATTGGTTATTCTCATCACTCATTAGTAGGGAATTGTAATTATTAGTAATTGTCAACAATTACTAATTCTAAGTAATTATTACGCATTACTATTGAGTAGTCATTGCTAATTATTAGTAATTATTATCAACAACTACTAAACGTGATGCAATTACCAATTAGTAATTAGTAGACAAATGGTAATTAATAACGTAATTATTACTCATTACTGTTTAGTAGTGATTGCTAATCATCCCTTACTATTAACTCAGATTAACTAACTATTAGTTAGTAATGTTATTGCTGATTAATTGAAAAAAAATTCAAATTTATTCACAGTACAACGACATCGTGGCGAGTATAGTTCGCAGCACTGTTCTGAATCACGTCAGCGTGCCGAGTATGAATTTTGCCCATCAAGCCGGCGCATCCACCACCTCCGTCGGTGCCGACGAATCTGGAAGCACCAGATCCGAGGCTTTTCCTCACATCGTAAGACGCGGCCTCAACAGAGCTGAGGGCCCGTTGCACAACGAACGAGGATTACTCTACGGTTTGCAACAGGGACTGTCGAACCAATCTCTCGGCGCCTCCGTGTTCGGCTCGGGGCACGAATTGTCGGCCGATCTCTCGGTACCCGTTGAACTTACGGCTGCCGATATGTCGCTATCTACATTGTACCTGCACGAGCTTCATCATAGACAAGTGAGCGACACGTTTCAACAATTCGCAATGCACTGACATTACTGAATTTTTTTTTTTTTTTTTTTTTTCGACGTTAGTCATTTACAAAAAGCTGTTTGAATTTTTTTGTATGTTGAAAAACATCACATCGCTAATCCCATGGGATTGTTTGTTCGTAACGATGATTTGAACATTTGAAAAAATTCACGGGTTTCGATCTTAAAAAGTTGCTGAAGAGATTAAATTTTTTTTTTTGTCAAATAAAATAGATTTTTTTTTCTACGTTATGCATTTACAAAAATCTGTTTTAATGTTTTTGTATGTTGAAAAATATCACATCGCTAATCCCATGGGATTATTTGTTCGTAACGATGATTTGAACATTTGAAAAAATTCACGGGTTTCGATTTTGAAAAGTTGCTGAAGAGATGTAATTTTTTTCTTCATATAAAAATGATTTTTTTTTTAAATGGTATTGAAAAAAATTAAACTCTTTTAACGATATTTCGATATTTGGGATTGGAAATCTTTTTTAAAAGCTCAAAATACTGTTAGAAACGCACAAAAAAAAAAGATTAAATGACTATTTCCATATGAATGGAAATTCGAAATCGCAATTTATTACAGTTTTTGTTACCGACTCGACGTGAGACGGTGTTTCACATCACTTTAACTACCAAAACATACAAATAATAACGATATTATCTGTGGATTTTCAGGTAAGAAGACGAGGTTATTACGAAATGGCGACGCGAAGCATATGGCAGCGAAGTCCGGTACAAGAATTAGCAACTCTACCGGAGGTGAGACAGGAGCGCGCGCCGTTACTGCATCATCAAGATTCATCGATACGAAACGCGAGGGACTCCTAGCATCGCAACATTACGCTTAGCTACAGATTAGCTAATTGGTGCAATGACGAACTATTCAAGTAATAAAGTATTTTTTATCGACGTTTCACAAAAGGTCGCGTGTTTGTGAAATTAATTCAACGATTGGGTGTAAACGAAATACGAAAGATAAGGAAATACGAATGTCCGCGCGCGTGTGTGGGTTCTCTGTCCGTTCGCTTCGACACCGTTCATACTGTGCAGTGTTTCTTTTTTTCTTTTTTTTTTCTCGAAGCGGAGAACCGAAAAATCGATCTTTGTTCTCGAAATATATATTTTTGTTTTATTTTTGTTTGGTAAATCAACGACACAACGGAGCCTACCACTCGTTAATGATGGCCTGTTTGCGAGGCTACGAAAAATACTATATTATATTTAGACAGTAGTTATTCGAGAAAAAGAACGTTAAAAAACGACGAAAAAAAAGGAAAGATCGCGATCGCCTTGGGTTGTAATAACTTTCGTTTCAGCTGTCTGCCACACAAATTTCTTTTATTTTTAATGCCAATGGATGAAAAAAAAAAAACGAAAACAAATCTGAACAATTTACAAGCTTTGAGGTCTGAAAATTGTTTTTTTTTTTGTTATTATGTAGCGAATCGTTTATCGATTAACGTTGATCCATTTTTTTTTTTTTTTTTTTTTTTTTTTTTTTTTGAAAAGGAGATTCGGGGAATAGAGTCTCGTTACGGGTAGTCAGAGCGTCTGCGAGTTCTCGATTACGAGTCCAAGACGAGCAGTCGGTTCTTTTCGAAAATTCGAAAAATTAGAGTCGACTGGAAGAAATTTTTTTAATTGAATGAAACTGTTATTTCTTTCGATTAATTGAAAAAATATTTCGCATTCTTCAAACTCGAATTTCAATTTGAATGAATTTTACGTCGATTTCTTTTCGATGAAGCGAGAGAAATTTCGATTTATCGAAAATTTTTTTTTTTTTTTTATTTATCGAAACAAATTGCAATTTTTTGAAACTTCAATCGTTTTTTTTTTTTTTTTTTTCACTGAATGGAGAGAAATTTTGATTTATTGAAAAATCGTATGAAAACAGAAGAAAATTTAATTTTTTTGGATTCGTTGAAAGAAATTTCAGGTTCTTCAAATTCTAATTTCAATTGAATTAAATTTCAATCGATTTCTTTCAATCATTCGAGAGAAACTGTTGAATTGTTGAAAAATCGAATGAAACCTTTAAAAAATTGTCGATTTGTTTATTTCGTTTAAATAATATTTCTCACATTAACATTTTACGAATGTGAATAAAAAAAAAAAAGGAAGGGTCTGTTATTCGCGCACAAACGAGAGGGTTGTTTCTTCGTTCGCATCCCGCGCGCCTACGTAAACGGCGACATTTGCTTTCTCATGTTTATCGAACATTAATCGAAATTTACTTATTAGTTTTTTCTAAAATCTCCAATAAAATGAGAACAATTTCACTCGACTCGAACGGCCGAGAACTCGAAGTCCCTCTCTCGTGATAAGTGCAAAAAAAAAAATGTTCGTCTGCAGTCTATGATTTCATAGCAATCAGCGGCACGAGGAAATATTGGTATATATAAATGAAAAAAAAAACGATACGAAAATATACATTATTCGTAGCAACCAAATATTTCGCTTTATCTATCGTTACAATATTTCTTTTGAATTATGAAAAAATTCTTTGTTGCATCCGCGATTTATTGTCGATTAATTTTGGAAAGTTTACGTGAAATTTTTTTTTTTTTTTTTGGAGATAATTGGATTCCTGCGATCTCCTTAAAAAAGTGTTTAGTTGGCAGACCCCCCGCATCGTCGTAGGATATAAGTGTAGCTATATCCGATGTGATGAAAATATTATTATTATTATTATTATTATTATTATTATTACTATATAATTTAACACGGTTATTCGCGCGAACCTCGGCGCGCCGCTGTATTAATGCTCCGATAATCTAGTCATGACTTCTTCCCCGTAGGCGAGGCGGTCCAGTTTACGTATCTTTAAAAAAGAAGTAAAGAAAAAAAAAAAGCAGCTGTCTAAAACAGATGTAATACGGTACGGTAGTGAGGGTCAGCTGCTCGCTGGTAAAAAAAAATGAGAAATCGAAGTTTTGTAAATACGCCGAATCGATTGTTTCCCTTTATTTTTATTTTTTTTTCACGTATCGTGCGAAAAAAAAAACAAAATCTTTTCTCGAACGCGCAAAGCACGATACCGAAGTGAAGAGAAGAAAAAAGCGCCAATACTTGAACGAACTGCAGGTTGTCTTAGGCTATAAGTCGAAAACGAGAGAAATGAAGAAAAAGAAAAACCGAAGGTAATCATCTTTCGCGTTTTTCTTGTTTACTGTGTGACATTTTTTTGCAAATCCCGTTTTTTTTTTTTCTTTTTTTTTCTTTTCTTTTAATCTATGAGCCACTTGTATGACTTATCATCGCAAATTACGCATCTCCATTAACATTTTTTTTTAGTCTGCCACTGGTTAGCGTATTGTATGGATAGTTACGATAATACAGTAAATTGTGTTTTTTTTTAATATTTTTTTTTTATTTTTTTTTTTGTAGACAAATATTCCTGTCAATGTGATCTATTCGGTGAATTTTAATTCGACGGCCGACGAAATGTTTAATTTTAAGGGTCACGTGTAATTTAAGATTTTAATGCAAATAAAAATACGTTTCGTAATAAAATTTCCGCTTTTTTTGTTGTAAAAATCTAATTTTTTTTTTTCAGAAATGTAAAAAAAATCGTTAATTAATTATTAAAATAATAATTATTATTAGCGATAATCAATTTGACATTTTTTATAAATCGTTCAATCAAAAAAAATTGATTTCATTTTTTTAATCGTAATTGCCTCGTAAAGCGCATTAAAATAGTAAATAATACAGAAATGAATATTTTATTATTTAATGTTAAAATATTAAATACGCTTTGCGAGATTATTACGATAAAAAATAGTAAATGAAAAAGAATGTAAAAAATCATTTATCGTTACATTACTATTATTATTTGCCGTCAGCCATTGTCGACAAAAGACTCGCGGCAATGGCAAACGACGATCGTCCGTCAAGCGAATTAATGGGGAAAAATTTTGCGAAAAACTGAGGAAAATGAACGCGCGAACGCAGTCCCTCATGAAACCGAATGGAATCCAAGAAACTACCGAATCGAAACGGAGTGTCGCGGACGTTACGAAGTATAATTTGCGTTGCAATCGGAACGTCAGCGAGAAAATGACGAAGAAAGATTTCGTCTATGACATGCGTCGCCCGCTTCGGATCACCGCGAAGGTTTGAGAATAATAAAAAAAAAAAAAAAATACCGCAGGAAATCGGAAAATTTCGCGAAGCGCACAGATTCGTCGAGGTGAACAATGTGAAAATACCAATTTTTTTCAGGATTATCGTATTAATAACTCGCAGCCGCCGATACGTCGGCCTTTGAATTACGAGTGCAACTTTTGTCACGAACCCATCGCTACGCTCCACTCACTGTCGACTCACGTGAAGTACCATCGCCGAAGGTACTGCGTGAGGTGTTACTGGATACTCGAAGAAGGCGAGACGATGGAAAAGCACGTCGAGAAGGCGCATGAAATCGGCTGTAATCGTGAAACTGCGAGCCGTTGATTTTTTTTTTTTTTTTCATTTTCATAAATACGGGAATGCGATTTTCATAAAACGAAATATTAATCGTACACTGGTACGTCGTGAATTGTATAGAAATAAGAGAAAGAAAAATAAAAAAATTCAAATTTCAAAAATATTATTCAATTAAAAAAAAAAAAGAGACAAATTCGTACAAATTTTTCAATAACTTTGTCAGTCGAAAATCCACTTCCCGAAAAAAAAAATATGATTTTATTATTTTTTTTTTTTTTCAAATAAATCGATGTGATTTTTAACTGAACACGAATTCAGCGCGTATTTTGTTTAATTTCGGAAAGAAAAAAAAAACACTAACAACTATAAAAATATTATTTATTTAATCGGAAATTAAAAAAAAATATTAAATTAAATTCGGATTTTGAGCGATTTGCCTTAAGTATATTTCTAACATAATTTATAATGTTTGAGTATCGATCGCGTAAGAAAAAATTACGTATCTATAATTAGGAATGTTATAGAGGCTTTTCGCCGAAAAAGCTCCATTGGTAAGGATCAGATATCCTGCGTGTCATCCGCGGTGTCTTTGAATTTGTTTGTCAATTCAGGCGCCACGGTGCTCATCACGTTACTCACATCATCCGTGGAATTTACGAATATCAGTTCCTGTCCCCTTAGCGAGAGATCGTGAGCGAGTAATTTGATATTCTGAAACAGAGACGAGTCACGCGTCGCTTATTTGTCATCGCCGTTTCACCCTCGTTGTTCCCACATAATTCGATCACCTGACATCGTTTCTGTGGTTCACGAGAGGGTTATAACGTAAAAGTAATACATCGCAAAAGTTCGGCTGATTTCAAGTAATTAATTCGTCGTGTAGAGATTATTCTTAATTCATTATTTTACGCGTGTCGAACAGTTTTCTTAAAGCATAAAGAAAACAGGGAAAGAAATCTTACGAAAATTATTTCTCATTTAAAAATCTCGGAATTTCGTAATTCTTTGAATTTTTTGGTTTTCAGCATTTAATTGGTTGTATTTTAAAAGTTATTTATCGCTAATTCCTCTATTTATAAAATTAAATAAATAAATAAAAACGCCGAATTACGACGAAATGGAATGAATTACGTATTCAACTTTTCGTTAATGTAAATAAACAAAAAAAAAAACAATTTTTTTTCGTTAACGAAACTCTGTCGATTAATTGGACGCTCATTAAAGAAACCGCGAATAAGTTTAATTGAGCCCGTAATTGGAAAAATTTGAATTGCAGATTTTAAGCTTTTGTTTTTGTGGAACAATTTAAATTAATATCTACAGGGATCCCTGTAAATCGAACAAAGTTTTTAAAACTTACGGAAAAGCTGTTTGATACAATGCTCTGTGTATTATACTTAAAAAAAAAAAAAAATGTATTATCGTCACCGCGAATTCCGATAGTGATATTCCGTTAATCAATTAAAAAAAAAGTTTTTCCGTTCTATAAATCATATTAATATGTATAAAATTAGAAAAAAAAACAAAAGATTATTACGAAATCTTACGAAAAAACTCCGTCGATAAACGTCAGACATTATCGTCCATCGAGGACTGTTACTCGCGGCAGTTCGAGTATAAAATAAAAAAAGAAAAAATGAAACCTGAGCCTCTTACCTTCGCTACTGTAACGTCGATCCGCTTCAGGTTCTTAAAGTCTAGTATCACGTTGCATAGACTCTCCTCGGAAATGCTCATTATGTTTGCGCGAAGGTTCTCCGCAGCTGGAAACGAGACTGCTTCTTCCGGTGTGACGTAGACTACGGTACGTCCTTCGATCTTTGAGATAGAAAGAGCGCCAATATAACTTTTTAAAATTTTTTTCCGCGGATATAGGTCATTGTCGTTTTTTTTCTCAATCTCGAAGAAAGGCTTAAATTTTTCCTATACATTTTTATCCCTTCACTGATCGGAATTAATTTTTTACCTACGGAAATTACCACGTTGGCAATATTTACGCAAACAAAAATAAAATAAATAAAAAATTGAATAAATTTCTCTCGTGAAAAAAATTCGTAAAAATTTAAACGTATCCGGAAGATTTGCCGAAAAACAATTTGTCGAAAACAATTTGCCGAAAATAATTTGTCGAAAATACAAATTGCCGAAAAAAAAAAATTCAAGAATACGACTTTACCCATTGCAAATGACCAGCAAACACTATTTTTACACACACATCGCGATGCTAGTGCCGCCAGGTGCGAGCGGCGGACGAATTTGTACACTTCTCCACTTTCGACAAATTGTATTTTCGGCAAATTTTCCGTGAATCAATTTAAAAGCTGAATTCGCAAACGCACGAGCAAAAGAAATTGTTTGGTGGATTAGAATGATTATTTCTATGAAATCGGAAGCGGTGGATTAATTGGAGGTAATTTATTTGTAAGTTATACTTTTCGAAGCAAAGGTCGATCGTAAGATTGGTAACGAGTGATCCTCAACGGTCAGTATAGTCACCCCATTTATCGACTATGAACTATGAAACCCGATATCGTATAATACCTCGTGGATAAGCTTGTCGAACCTTAAAAGCGGATCATCGGGTTCGCCGAAACGGAACGACGATACTTCGGATTATCGGGACGAAATTGTCGGTGAAAATAAATCCGAAATTTCACTGAATTTATCGACAAAAATATTGCCTTTCGACGATTCCAAAATATCTTTGCTGCCATATAGAGAAAACTATCGGAATCTTAGAGTGATCACTCCCCGAAGTTATACGATCCCAAAAACCGATTTTCAAAAAAAAAATATTATTTTTTTTTTTTTCAATTAAATACTTGAATAATCATTTTAAAAATTATACAAATAACTGGAAGAATATCAAAAAATAAAAGTTCATTTAGTTTCGTTTTTTAAATATTTTTTTTATCGAATTTCCAAGTATTTGGTGTAAAAAACTTTTTTTTTTGTTTTTGGAAAAACTTTTTGGGATATTTATATATGTGGAAAGGTATTTTTTAAAAATGGAAATTGCCATAAAAAATTGATTGTAAAATAGAAAAAAATTATAATTTTTGTCAGAAATAAATAAATATCTTTACCGTATTCCCTCAGCCGATAAAATTTAATTGATTTTTTTTTTAATCCGCCCTTTTTTTATGTTCGTTTTATTTTATCGTTCTTTCATAGATCTCACCTCTTTGACGATTGTGTCCACCGAAGGTCTTGCCGAGTAGTACAAGAGCGCTACTAAATTAACTGCTATGCCGATTATCACACCAATTTCGAGGCCCAAAAATACGCAGGAAACAAGTGTTATCAGCATCGTAACGAAATCAATCTCTAAAACGATACAAAAAGCGAAAGATTCAGCTATGAACGTTAATTAATTGCTAACCATCGTAATAACGTTATCACCAATCGTCGTCGTCGTCGTTATCGTCATCGTGCCAAATATAGCATAAAAAAATATATAGATATATACGTCATAAAAATTACTAAACTAATTTTAAAAATAATTTTTTTTTAATAATAAAAAAAATTAATTAATTAATAATAAAAATTAATTTACTACATTTTTTGACGCATATACCTATTTTTTTTCCACGAATCAGTACGCCCGTTTGTCATTAAAGACGCAATTTTAGTCGAGTTATTATTATTTACTATTATTATATTATAGTTATTATTATATTATAAAATTATCGATAAAAATCTTGAACTCACTCTTTGCGCGCCACAGTAGAAGATAAGTCTTGAAATCCAACATATAGTACATCGCGCATATGATGAGGCCGGCCAAGGTTGCCTTTGGTATAAACCGGAACGTGGACGTCAGCAGACCAGCCGCAAGCAAAACGAGACCACCTGGGAAACATTCCCTTTAATAAAAAAAAGAAAAGTGCGATAGGATTCACATGGGAAGGTCTGCCTACCCGGCCGCAAGTTCGTTCCGCTGCTTTTGCGAAATAAAATTAATAAAAAGAAATGCATGTTAGCGAACTTCGGCGACCCTTTGTCCATTCACTTCCGTGTCGGTTTGAAAATTATCCACACCTGTTATCGCGATAGAATAAAAATTCTTCCCGCTTAGTCATTATTTTCTCTCATCCATCCGAACTCAAGCGTTTCAATGGCGAAGTTTACGATTGTTTTTATTTTTTTTTGTTGTAATTAACAAAATACGCGTTTGCAAAAAATGAGCGAAAGTTTATCGAAGTAATTAACTCGCGTATTCGCAAAAAAAAATAAAGTCGATAAATGCCGATGCACCTTGAAAACAACAATTTAATAAAAGTTTGCAGAGGAATGAGCGGATCGTCCTATAATTTTGACTATCCGGGCTGACGGTGTGACGTCAGTCTCCGAGTGATATGATATCACGATACAGACGTTAATGAGCATTCGGATTGTAGGAGGCATCGAGTTTGATGTAACAAACATATTTTGACCGACTCAGTTTCGATCGCGACGCCGGCGAGGAAACGAATTCGAAATTTTTATCAACGTTTGAACATCAAAAGGAGTCAAATTACAAATGAATACAGTAGTAAAAATCGAAGGTTAGTGGACATTTTTAGGACGATAATATTCGCTCAATAAACGAAAGAGGCAAATGCTTCAATTAATCGGGACTGTAAAATAATTTTAAAAAAAGAGAGATCGAGACTAATTGAAATACGGAATAATAAAAAAAAAATCGAAGTTTTCGCGCAGTGAGTATTGCACCCTAAAGAATTATTATACCACAGTATGCGCTCCAATTTCACAGAGTGCAATACACGTTGCGTGGAACCGTCGATTTTTTGGTTATCTCGTGTTTCAACTCCTCCTCCTCCTTTAGATCGTTTGGACAGTATCGGTGGCGCGTTTGCTGCCTCGCCGAATGTGTCATCACTTTTCACTATATCTGAATTCGTAACAATTGCACGGAGACAAGAATTTACCCGAAATTACTATGTCATCTGGTAGAATTCGACGGTGGCGCCACCTATGACGAAAATACTCGATATTATAAGAATTTTTACCATATTTATGGGGATATTTTGTGGTAAAAATTCGCATAGTATGAGAATTTTTACCATATTTCTGAGGATATTTTATGGTAAAAATTCGCATAGTTCTCGTAATTTTCAACAGGTGGCGTCATTGACTCCGCACTACCAGAAATAACGATATTTTTTACTAGATATATGGTAAATTGTATCAAATCCTTCTCTCCGTGTGACTGTCAGATCGATAGATGGGAACTTTATTTCCAGGACGTTCGAAAAATAAAAACGAGTGAATGTACAGCTGGAAGCGGTAGTAAAAATCGAAGGTTAGTGGTCAAATATAGGAGGAGATGATATGCGGTCAATAAACCAAAGATGAAACCGCTTCAATCAATGGCGACTGTAACAATAATAAAAGTAAGAGAGACCGGGGCTAACTGAAACAGCGGGAAAACCAAAAAACATCGAAGCACTCTTCTGCCACGAAGTGCCATTGCCATTTCTGCCATTTCTTTCGTTTTTCCGATAACTAACTTCGTAAATATCGATCGTTGGATCGATCAGAAGGGAACTTTATTGCTTAATTAAATTTTTTTTTTTCACCTGTGAATATTCCACCCAACGGCGATCGCACTCCCGATGCATGATTGACCGCTGTTCTGGTGAACGACCCGGTGACCGGCATCGACCTCACGAAAGAACCAAAAATGTTGCATATCCCAAGTGCCAGCATTTCCTGTGTTGCGTCAAGTGATTTTCCCATAGCTGTAAAATACTCGGGAAAATGTAGTACTTCCCCGAACGGGATAAAGAGACACCGGGGAATATACCAGACGAATCCATGAATTTATCGGGGGTCCGGAAGGCGGGCGCAATGTGTTACACGTATGCTTGGTCTAGTAGATCGCATAAAATTTGACCTTAGATGCATATAGCATCCGGTTACGGTGAGAAAATTTCGTATTCGAGGCAAAAGTTGGAAAGCTCCGCTCGACTGAATATCAGGAAACGGCTATACGCTATCCCCATCGGCGTTTACAACTTTCAACTCACGTTCTACGTTTTTACCAATGATATACCGCGTGCATATTACAAACTTGCTATGCATCTTCAATCGTTCGCACTTCTGTTGGGAAGACTTTGTCGGGAATTGGAACCGGACAAGTGCCGTGGGGCGGTTGGACTTTTCGTACGTAAGAATGAAGCTTCGGAAATTCTATAGATTCGCTTCTTTAATCTATCGTTGCTCTTCAACTAACTATATATATCTCGTATGTAAACATGAAATTCATGCATTATTTATGACCAAAGACCGTGTAAAATTTCATTACATCGCGGAATATTTTATTTCTCCGCGATCTCTCAGTATTATCCAAAAAAGGAGTTTATTAAGTCGCAACGCGCAAGAAACCGATCTTCTCGTCTTTTAAAAAAATTTAAAACGGAATACTTCGATGTTTTCGTGAATCAAAATTTGGTAATTGCCGTTTTTATTTCATTAAACAAAACGTTTTTCTTCATTTTCAGTCGAAAAATAAGAGACAAACTTTTGTTATTCAATTTATTGATATTAAAATGGAAATACGGCAAAGGAGATCGCGGATAGTTGAAACAGACGCAGTTATAAAAACCGAAGATTTCCTTGGAGCGCTATACTTATCGCGTGAAATCGTCGATTTGTGTTTTCGATAGATTAAACGTAATTGTCGATAGTGACATTCGATTGCATTGAACCGATAAAAAGAAGTTCCGCCCAATCGTTCCGTATGTTGCGAAAGAAAAATGAAAATTAGGGACGGATTTCCGTTTGAATTCCTTCCCTTTCCGTTCGAATTCCTGCCGTTGCGGATATTGGTTTCATTTTGTTGTCGAAAACTTTTTAATTGAATTTTTCCGAACGATTAACCGCGGATCCGGAAGACAACGTCTAACTAACGCTTTGTGCGCAGATATGTTTGACGTCTTTGAACGAAATGGTTCGCTTGGGTTCGTTTACTATTTCGATAGTACAACCGATCTCGCCGATCCCCCAATTTGGGGAAAGACGACGAGGACTCTTCGAAAAAATTCTTTTACTTTAAAAAACTTGTTTTTTTGTTTTGCTTTTGGTATTCTTACCGAAGGCTTTCGCTATAGCGATGTGCTCGATCGTCGAGATGATCGGTATCGTCACTAGCGATGTTCCTATCGCCGTCGTCATCTCGGCAAAGTTGTACGTCTGGTTTTTGAAAGTTGTGGAAAAGGGCGGCGGCCCAAAGGGCGGAAGTCCTTGTCCCATATTACCTTAATAGACATTGATGCCGCAAATTTGCAATTAAATAGCTTTTTTGAGGGTTCAAGATGCTGAAAGTGGGGAATATGCACCGCTTTCTTAATAATAAAAATAAAAAAAATTAATAATAATAATAAAATTAATTTTTTGAAAATTAATATTAATAATCAAATTAATTTTTAAAAATTAATAATAATAATAAAATTAATTTTTAAAAATTAATAATAATATTATAATTAATTGTAAAAAAATTAATAATAAAATTAAAAAGTGATTTTCAGCATCACCATCGACTCACCCGTCAGTGTAAACGGTTCTTTGCCATATACATAGAATATATACGCCATAACTGCACCCGTGACAACGACTATAGCGTTTCGCGCGAGTGTCACGATCCATCCAATTTTTTGGAACGTCGTGCCGGTTCGCCGGCCGGGTATATTCTATTACGGATAAAAAAAATGTCAATTACCGGAGCGATTTTCGGAATATAAATTGAAAAGTTATGGAAAAACATATGAATTTTACCGACGTGAGATTTTTTTTTTTTAAATTGCAAATCTTACTTTCGCGAGAACGAGAACGATGAGTGTACCGAGGCCCAGTATCGTGTCCCATGGATTGATTTTATTCAGATTGGAAAATATAGCAATTACGGCATCGAGAAAATCCTCAGCACGTCCGGGAATTCCGAGAAGTGATTTAAACTGCGACGAGGCAATGTTTATCGCTGCCGCTGATGTGAAACCCGTGATGACGGGTATCGATATAAAATCCAATAAAAAGCCTGCAATTGTCGAATGACTTAACAATAGTAATCATTATACAGTCGAAAGAAAAATCGACGATTTCAGATTATTCGATCGATTTGTACGACACGTTTATTCAATTATGAAGAATAACACATATTTACGAGGGTTCGAAAATATTCTTTCAACTCGCCCCGCTTTTGCCAACAGATCTTCGCAATTCGTTTCCGCGATCGAAAAAAAAAAAAAAAATCAGAAATATTTTTAAAATATTAGCCAAACGAACAAACTTTGTCGGGAGGAAGAATAATGAAAATTTAAAAAAGTATAACCGACGAGCTGCGAAAGAAAAGCTTCGAAAAGTCGATCGCAAGTCGCGATGTCGAGGGTACCGCGCCGCGAGCGAATTACTTGGGATTGGTTTCTGAAAGCCTTTGTATCATAACGATAAAGAGCGTAGATAAGTAAATCATTAAAGTTTTTTTTTTCTTTAGAACTTTCGATGTGCAGCCGCGCTGCTTGGTCTTTTGATTCCGATACAGAAAGGGTGCATTAGTCCTAACGACTTAGCGTTAGCAGTTCTGTTTCTCTCGTCAAACTTAACGATGCGAACTATGATGCATTTTGCGATATACTGACCTAAATGGAAGATACCGAGAACGGCGATGATACATCCTTTGAGGAAACAGACGAGAACCGCCATATCGGCACCGTATTTCGACACTAACTGTTGCACCATCAATGCCATTATTGCTGTTGGTCCGATAGTTATGTTTTTGCACGAACCGAACAATATGTAGATAAATGACGCCATGAATGCGGAATACAATCCATACTACGAGGAAATTAATTGAAAGACATTTGTCATTATTGAAGAAAAATCAATCGTTGAATAGATACGCATTGATTGTTACTTAGGAGAGTACAGGAGACCGGGGCGCGTTGCAACACTCGCGGCAAAAAAAGATCGAAGATTTCACGCAGTCGCCACTCTCCGGAAATCCTTGAGACGTTAGGCACTCTAATTTCATAGAACGTTATATTCGATAAGCGAAATTGTTGAATTTTTTTTTAATTTACTGTGAGTATTTCAACTCTCCGCGGTCACCTCGAGTTTTCGTAAAACAGATTTTCGTTCGATTTATCCAATGCGTTAGAATTCGCAAAGAGTTAAGCGAATCCACGATAAAGTGTGTTTGAGATAACGTCGAACTGAAAATTAATGAAGTGATATCAAGACAATCGCTCATTAATCCCGTTATCTGACTTATTCGTGTAACGGAACAGTCGGATCTACAAATATAGACGTTCTTAAGATCTGATTTGCCGCGAGATTCCCGTCGAGGAGGGGAGACGAGGAATTGTCTTTGTGACATCTTTTACTCTGTCCGATGAACACGTTTTTATGATTATTATGCAGATTATTGTCTCGAATATAGCGATATGGATAATCAAGTAAACAAATGTAATATCTTCGTCTGTATCGATGGATTTTCAACGAGTCGTTATCGCGAAATGTTATTGAGATTATACGGAGCGCCCCAACCTCCTCGATTGGTCGAAAGCCGATCGAGCCTACGATACAAAAGGCACGAGCGCTTTTCTCAGCTCATTTACTTTTATCGATCGCCTCCTCTCAATGCAGGAATCGTTTAATTTCTCTATAGCTATAGGCTTACCTCGGGCTTAAGACCCGCAACTACTCCATAAGCAATGCCCTGAGGTATCGCAGTCAACCCGACGGTTATACCGGCCAAAGCGTCCTGAAATATCCATCCAGACTTGTATTTTGGCAGCCAATCGAGTATCGGTAAACGTCGCTTGACGTAGTCTCCCACAGGAATAACGAACTTCACTGCGAAAAAAATTTATATTTTTAACACACCGCAACAGCTTCGTTCAGCTTCTCGGCGAATCGCGATCTATAATAGACTAATGCGTCAACAAGACATTAGCGATTGGTTTTGTGTGCCAAGCAACACCTGTCGTCGAAAACGCGTTTACTTGAACACCGGTCGATATCGCGCGTCCGATTTATTAATTATTCAATTCACTTCGATGTCCTAAGCCCGTCAATCAACATTTTATTTGATCGTAATAATCTTTTATAGAGAATTTCAAGATCGACATGACAGATAAAATTCAATGAAAAATGTATTAATATAAATCGGAGACGAAAATTAATGAATTTTTTTTATTTATCACAGATTCGTGAATTATCGAATTAATTTGATTTCGTTATATTATATTTACATTTTTTTTCATATTCGTCTATATAATTTTTTTTTATTTGTAATCGAAATATATAAATACCGAACCGAAATTTTTGATACGATTACTTACTTTTGAAAAAAATTTAATAAAACTTTAATTTTTTTTTAAATAAAAGTGATTATGCGTATCGAAATCGGAAATATTATATCCGGTCATTCGTTTTATATGCTAAGTATAACGATTTGATAATTATAAAAAAAAAAGGAGTGTAAAAAAACTTGGAGAGCCACTGATTCGGGGAATCGACTCTCTGGAGCCTCGCGAGGCGACTACTATTGTCTTATAATCGTCGTCGCGTTCGTTCCTTGTCAGTCGTTATCGAACGTGTCTATCGTTCGTTATGATCTATGAGTTCTATATTCGACGATCCGATTGGACGATGAAATGAGATTCTCCGTGCGAATAATCTAATTCTCAGGATATTTTGCTTGCGAGCAGACGAATCCATGCGATCCTCACGTAACGCAGAGGATAATGTTCTTCAGCGGATTTCTTATCACACAGAATTAACTTATTTACGATAATTATTTATTATTCATTTACTTTGCTGTATCCTATTATTCTTTTTTTTAATTATTATTCCTCTGCTTTCCTTTTTATTCGCTTTTTTTCTATCTTCATACGGAAAGACTGTTTTAATATATTTATCTTATATCGCGCATCGAAACCGCGATGTTATATTTTTCATTTTTATTCAATATAATTTCTTAGGAAACGATTAAAAAATATGCTGTGATTATACATCATACAATTATAATTAGTTTTATACTTTATATTATGTAATAA
The DNA here is from genome assembly GCA_934046635.1 of Buathra laborator. Classification (NCBI taxonomy): domain Eukaryota; kingdom Metazoa; phylum Arthropoda; class Insecta; order Hymenoptera; family Ichneumonidae; genus Buathra; species Buathra laborator. The sequence goes on along the minus strand of OW203895.1, from coordinate 15,863,574 downwards.
ATGAATACAGATGTACGAATAATATATATATTTTTTTTAAGTATATGAAAAAATATATATTGAAGAGATAAATCAATGCAAACGGAATACAAGTAACGCACTGTTGTTATGCTAATTAGAACGTCTGAAAAAAAAATGATTTGTATGCTTTTAATCCTCCGTAAGCCAAGTTAATTTACGACCGCGAGCCAATAAAAATAAATAGTTCGACATGCTGCGAGAACATTCGAGAGTCCATCAAGATCGCAGATGTGCACGAAGAAAGATTTTCACGATAGATTCTCGCCTCGCATCTCTGTTGGTATAGACTAACGTCGCCGCAGACCTCCCCTAAGCCCGTCTGAAGCTCGGTAAACTTACTTTTATACAAAGAGCGGACAAGGGGAAAAGCGCGGATTTATCTTGCGCACGTGGCGAATGCCCGAGATCCTCTCGTATCGCATCGGGCATAAATTTCTTTAAATTCGCTATTGAGAAATCCGGCATTTCGGGGTTCGGAATAAATATAGATGGAAACTTCAGTTTTGAAATGACAAAAAATTTTACCTAATATCCGTGGCTAAAAAAATTCGTGAAACTCGAAATTCAATAATAAGTATTACGTCCATTTTTTTTTTTTTTTTTTTTTTTTTTAAGTAATTTTTCGAGGAAACGATGTTAATTATATTTTGTTATATTATAAAATATATGTTGTTTATACTAAATATATAAATAATACATATTTATAATTTTTTGTTTAATATATTATTTATTAGAAAATATATTTACGTAATTACGCGGCACGATGATCGATATAAGATGAATGTTCGGGATTATTATCGCGATTGTAAGATCGATGATATGGTCCCGAATGCGGCTCAACTTTTCCATCATTAAACGTGCCATATGACATTAGGCAGATCTCATGTTATCACTAAACGACCTTTACTAATCATTGCATAATGCGACAAAGATTATGCAATGTACCCGATGAGATTCTTATCGTACTATTTAACTCGTGATATGGGGTTTTATCGGTATAAGAATTATCGTGACACCGATGTCGGAGATACAGATTCATCGAATCATCAGATGAAGAATAGGTGTTATATAAAATGAACGATGATCATGGAACGACGAGAAAATTCGATTTGCAGACTTTTTTTTTTTTTCATACGCCCCCACGCGATATTCCGGGAATACCGCGAGTTATCAAAATTTCGCTCGTTCGCGAGACTCGATGTTTATGAAGCACTCAAAGCGAAATGCAGACAAATCTGTTAACATATTCGATACGATGCAATTTAAAAAACGGGTATTTTTCGCCTCGATTGCTATTGCTTTCACGTGCATTTGGCTAAAATGTAACCGGGAAATTCGAAACAAATGAAGTGCGGCGAAGCGTTTAGTCACCGAGGCGTAATGCATCAATGCAAAATAATAATGATAATAATAATAATAATAAAACAATCGAAAATCGCTTGAATGGTCCATCTTGCCTCGTTCTCTCCCACTCTAAGACATATTACGAGCGTTTGTCAAGAACAAATGAGAGATCCGATAACACAGCAATTCCGAGCCATTAGTTCATTCGAAATTGCATTAACCGGCTACACAAGTGAGCGTTGTCGTTGGTTGTGGTTATAATGTCGCTACTTTCTTCGGTGTTTCTCGCGTGTTCAAGGATCTTTCGCGTGTATGTCGATTTTTTAAATCGTGATATGAGTACATTGAAAATTTGTCAATGCTTTTTTATCACGATATCGTTCGGCAGAAGAGTCGTCGTTGTGGGTGGTGAAAAAGCTTTAGCCAACAAGAGACGAAGATGAAAATTGTCGTACAATGTCCTCAGAAGAATCGAAGGGGGTTTTTCACAGGGACTAAAAAAAAATCCACCGACGCTAAGAGACGTCGACGGAGAGAGGGCGCCTGCGCGAGATCAAAGTTTCACCTCGAAATAGAATGCGTGGAAACGCGCGCGGAAGTCTTCAGTGCCGCGCGAAACCGTGAACCTGACGCGACGCTAGTCCCCGTCCCGGAGGTTTCGTTCGAAAGGCAAGAATAATAAACACGATAAAATTGAGAAAAAAAAAAAAAAAAAAAAAAATTGGCGAAAATTCAGGAAAAAACGAATAAATAAAGAAATTAATTAATTAATTAATTAATGTAATTCCGTAATTCCCATTTGCACCGCAATCGTTTCAGCACAAAAACAATAATCACAATTAAAAACGAAATTTGGAACACTTATATTTTTTTCATTGATTTTATTATCCACAGAGCTGGAGACGAATGAACGATTGAGCATTATAAATTATTAATGAGTTATCACGTTCGTAATTTAATGAAAAAAAAAATTTAATAGCGTCGCAGCGCTTGTTATTATACGATTCCAAGCTAAATGCGACTCGGCGATTTGAAGTGCATCACTCAGACTTGTCTGATCGAGAATCTTCATTCACTGCATTGGGTTTTACATCGATAATAAATCATCGAAAAAAAAAAAAAAAAAAAGAACCAATTCCGCAACGAAGTGATTATCCGCAGCATTACTTCCGGTCTATGGTGATATTGGGGTGAAATTTTTTTTGTTTTGTTTTTTTTTTCGTAACGAACCAACGACGAATAACACCTCGACGATCTTCCCTTTATTTTACGAGAGTCATTAAGGAGTTTGAGCACCGAAGCGCCTCGAGTAAGAGCGCCGAAAGGATAAACGGACTTCTGGAAATTTATTTCCTAATGAAACTCGAAGTATCCTCGGACTCGTTATGGACTCTGGTGCCTTTTCACCAAATTGCATCGGCGTCTCCCCCACCCCCGACTTAATTGCAATGCGTCATTCTCTCGCCGGACGTCGATATATAACATTTTTTCCTGCCAAAGATTCTTGAATTGCATTGAAAAAACGTTAACGATTTTTTTTGGGACGATAGTTGCCGATGAATTGAAAAATTGCTCTGCGATGATTTATCGCGGCGATTTCGCTCGCACGCATTGAATTCCTGTTTCACGATGTTCGCAACGATACGCCGAGAGCGTTGGAGTTTTATCGGTAAATATAGATCGTGAAAAAAAAATTTTTAAATGACGAAACGATGAGCAAATAGCCAGAAACTATCGGAGTCGGGGTAACGGAATAGTGCACTACTCGAGGCACATCTGAACAGTGAAAAAAAAACTCCGCTAAATTTCAGCATACGAAGTCTTCAAAGTATAGACTTTATAAATAAATAATTTAAAAAAAATGTGTAGTGGATCTTCGAAAATATTGAGGATTAATTGAAAAAAAATGTGGGCTATTGCATCAGTGTTAAATTTATTAAAGGTCCGGTTTTGAAAAAAATCTTTAAAAAAATTGAAAAAAAAAAAAATTTGCGAGATTGGTATTGAAAAAAAAAAAAAATAACAGGTGTAACAGGAACGCAATTCGGTCGCTTTGATTACATCGAATTGATTAGTCGGAGTACAATAAAACAAACAAAAGCGTGAACACGATCTCCACAATAATCCTGACGATAAACAAAAAAAAAATAGTGCGCGAAAATATTGGAAAATATTTAAATAACATAATTCAACAGTGTCGATTGAATCGAATTGTTTTATCGTAGTAAAATGTAACGAAACAAAATGAAGAAATTAATTGAAAAATCAGTGACAGCGATCCCTAAAAAAACTCAACTAATCATCGAAGAAAAATTGGTTTTCTCGTGTTAAAAAATATAATAATAATAGAAAAAATTAATTGCGGTGTTGTCGCTTAATCCAATTGATTGGTCGATGTGTATCCACATTGCGGATAACGAGTCTCCTCAAAGGGAGCAATGACCGTGTAACAATAAACATGGAAATTCTGGTGCCCAGCAGATTGAATATTAATGCGCGACTGTCGCGATCCGAAACAAACAATAATAGAGTAAAGCGTGACGCCCGCGAATAATTTCGGGCTATCGGCGCTTGATCTTCCCGGACGTTCCCGAAACAGCGTTTGAACTTTTTGCGTCCGAGATAAAGGAACTCGAAAAAAAAAAAAAAAAAAAGTTTTCGAAAATCTGTTACGCTTCGAGATAAGAGATAACATAAAGGAATGAAAAAAAAAACTTTTTTTTTTATCGCGCGTCTTCACGCGTCACCGGATAGTACCGATGATAATACCCGAACGAGCGCACGACAGTCTCCTCGGACGATCTGTCGCGTTTGATCGATAATCAAATATATCGCGGGGCGTATGAATTGGTGTTTCGTTTCGGAAAAGTTATTGCGTTAATCCTAATGATTAACCATTTGCCGGTGAAAACCGATAAAAAAAGTAAAAAATCGAGCGTCGCTGGAGAAAAATTGGGTCCAAGAGCGGTGCCTCAGAGAAGCCCTTGGGTCGTTTATCGCGGCGCTTCGCGATTGCTTTATCGTCAAGGATGATGCGAGCCGGAAAAGCCCGAAGACAAATTGACTCAATTTCGGGATAGCGTTGGATTCTGATGCGAGAAAAGCATCGCCGGCGGGGCAACATCACGAGAGTGGCATTAGCCGTCGCTTCGGCCAGTTAAGAATGAATATTACACCCGATTACACTCGCGTCAGCGTTCGCGAGGAAGTAACAGAATCTATTTGATCCTCTCGCTCGTCTTAAATTTACCCTCGTCTATTTAACGCGCCAAAGAACGGCGCGAGAATCCTGCGAAAACGTCGAGGAAAGATAAGAGCTTAAGGACACTAAGTTTTTTTTTTTCTTCCCTCATCCCCCCTCAAGGGAGAGTTTCGTCGAACACTGACCGGAGAGGAAGGTCCACTTTATCGCTGGGAGTCCTCCTCGACGGACTTTTATTGCGAAACGAGGTGCGAAATAGCCGAATCCAAAGTTGTGTGATAAAAAGAAAATAAGAGACGAGAAACGCCTGAAGAGATATACTCGAGGACGAGAAAATAAGGAGCGATCGGAGGAACCGATAATTCGATAAAACAGAAACGAGTCGATTGATGCCCAGTTTATTCTCGAGTGGTCGTGCTTCGAAATTAAAAAAAAAAAAATTGAAGTTAAAGTGAATTCGAGTACCGATAATCGAGTGGACAGGTGCGCCGTCACAGTATTAGTCGATGTGTGAATTACGAAACTAAAAAAAAAAAAAAAAAAAAAAAAAAAAAAATTTACGGAACATTACACGACAAAATACATCGAATTCGAAGTCTTTGTGAAGCGTTTAACGAGCTTTCGTGACCATCTTGGAGACACTCGCATTTCCGCTCGGACGTTTCACGATAGTTTCGAAGAAATAAGTGGAGAAGATAAAGGTAAGATTATTTCAACGACCAATTTTGATTGCGTCCTCGTCTCGAATTTATTCCATGAATGGGGAATGTCGCACTGCCGATACGGAGACTCGTGGCGCGACGTGAATATAAGGCCGCGGGTGCGGGAGCTTTTCTCGTGGCCTATTGCTCGGGTTCCGTGAGTGGCATACACGCTTTTGTCGCATATTGTTGACGCGGGCACAGCCCGTGCGTGTGGGAGTAGTGCGGTAACGCGTCACCAATTTGCGAATATTCTTGACTCTCGGATGTCTCGGAACGCGCGACTACGACGATTAGCGAGGGAAATTGATGCCAAGATTTTCCTACGGTTATATCTAACGAAGATAAAAGGCTGCAAATAGCGTACGCGAATGTGTGCCAAATGAAGTAACGCGACGTTTGTAGAACAGATGCTATGATAGTTTTTTAAGAAACGCCTTGGATCTTGGAAATAAAAATACATTCGTCGTGTTGGCAGAACAGACCACGGAAAAAAGTCGACTTTTACGATTTTTTTTTTTTCGACAAGTGGGAATTTGCATAAAAATGATTTACTAGAATTTGAATATCTTAAAAACGACGACTGAACTAAACAAAAAACAAACGACTGAACAATTTTTTTTTACATTACTTGTTATTTTTATATATGTTGTGGGGCTTTGAAAATTGTTGTTGTTTTTTTTTTTTTTTTTTTTTTTTCAATTAAAGTTCAGTCGATTCCAATCCTCTAAAAGTGTTAATCTGCCGATAGATTTTTCGAATTGATGGCGCAATGCAATGACGAGTTCATTTGTAAGAAAATTTTAGGATATTTTATTGCAATTTTTTATAAAACTTTATGAATGATATATAATTTACAAATTTAATTTAAAAATATATTCTTTACTTTAATTTTTATTATGGCGAAAGTATTCATTGAGTTATTTTTTTATTTTATCTCGTTGTTTATAGAAATTACGATCGCGAATTGTGTTTCAGAATCGCGGGATAAGATTTTCTTTTCTCTTATTGGGAGCATAAAACTTCCTCATGTATATTGTGAATATTCATCGACATGGCGTTCAGAATTTATTTATTCATCCCAAAACGGTGACGAGGAAAAGTTGAAGCAAAAAGCAATTCAAATAAATATTTGCTGTTGTGGTGTATTGTTTTTTTTTTTGTAAGTTTCTGCAACTTAAACGTTTGTTAGTGCAATTTCTCTCGACCGGCGGAAGGGTTGAAAACCCCCATTTGTTTTGAACGTACAAAGTTCACGTAATTCGTAGAATAATTCAAATAGCTTACGAAATACGGTTATTTTTTTCTCATCAAATAAATATATGCAGATGCTAATAATTTATTTACGCCGAAAAAAACGCGTTGAAAGTTGAAAAAAATTAGAAAAGTAAAACGAATTGCTGTTCTTGTCAACGACAGCCGTATTGTCTCGCATCTTAAACGAACGAACATTTGTTGTTTCTGTGTATAGTTTGGTGTATTTGTAGACCCGCGGATACAACTATCTTTTGTCGTGCAGCATCTGTATCTCGCGTCCCATTCTTTTCGATCTCAACTACTGCACTGCGCTTCACCGTCGAGTTCCACTCGGGTAGTCAACTCCACTCTCTCCTTAAAGTATAATGTCTTTGATGGAAGAAAGTTTAATTAAATTTACGGCAGATTCTTCGCATTATTGCTATTACCGAACAACATTGCAAGTGTTCAGGAGTAAGAAAAGAAGTCGATGAATTTTTTAGGTTTGGGCGGAGTAGCAAAAAGTATTTGAAGTGAAAATTACCTCAGGTGCTTGAAGAACCAATTGCTTTTGGTACTTGAAGTTCCGTAAGTACTTTTTCCGAAAGTACTTTTCGTACTTAAGACTCGTAAAGTTACTGCGAACTCTTGTTGAGTTTTTATGACATATAGACAGAGAAAATGGAAGCAAAATAGGAATGAAAATTAAAAAATGTTCGTTTCGTCGAAATTTATTTCATATTATAGTTTACGACATATTTGAACCAACAAAAGCGAAAAATCATCAATGTAAATTAAAATCGTTTAATTTATATTTTTTTTAAAAACACTTTTTTTGTTACCGAACGATACGTTTGCTTGAAAAAAAAAAAAAAACTTGAAAAACCAAAAAAAAAGTATTTGAAGTACGAAAAAGTAATTTAAATTTGTACTTTACGTATTAAATGAGTTTTCGGTACTTCAGATATTGATCGCTTTTGGATTTTTTCTGCATTGCGATTTTCAACCCGTAGGTATGACGTAATAAAATTTTATAGGATCTTAGGGCCGCGTGCTGTCATCGGTAGAATCAAGGAAATGCCTCGTCGTTCGAGTATTCAAGAAAAAAAGCGTTCCATAAGGGTTGCGTGACCCAAGGAGCCACGAGTAATGATTAAGTCCCGATATACATTTCGAGGATAATTGCAACGCGGATCGATTAATTCGTCTAAACAGGTAGAGAGTTGAAAAAAATGAATACGCAGAGCCGACCGTCGTGATGATCACGTGAATTTTTTATATCGAGTCTTGTGATCCTAAAAAAACATTGAAATTGCAACGAACGAATGGAATGAGTAGTGAAAAAATTTCGAGTCCGTTTACTCGCGGAAAAGAGTTCTTTTATTTAAATGCGTTCCGTCTCTTCAGACTCCAATGTAATATTGTGGGCTTTCCATTTGTTAGCATTAGTCGACGTTAGCGTGTCACGATTTTTATGTCCAGCAAGTAACCGCACGAAGGTACGAAAAAAAAAAAAAAAAAAAGTTTGCCGCGTTGAGTCACTTGCAAATTTTACTTCGTTCACCACGCGGCTGTAGTGTTTTCACAAATACGCCGATACCGATATACCGGGGTACTCGATCATTTTTATTTTGCATCTATCGATTGGATTTGTGATTTGCCACTCGCTTCTCCATCGTACCGAAATGGCTATCGGCATCTGTAACAACATTATTCTGCGCTTTTCCGGTTGCTACAGAAAAAAAAAAAAAAAATCCGCGCACTCGCCATTGGGATAACGTCATTGGGGAAATTAAAAAATCCTTGAAGGAACATATATGTATCACTCGAATTCTAAACTCGAGATTTTGGATGCCGCGAGAGTTCGTTTCGTTATTGTCTCTTCCGTTGTAAACGAGGGAAATTGTTTTTTTTTTCGTTTTCTTTTATATCGTTCACGGAATATCGGACATCATTTATTGATGAAGTGCAAACGGCGCGCTATATCCGCGGTTTGGCTTTATTGCTTTTTTTCGTAAGTCTCGAGAGCATACAATAGGTTTATCGTATTGTATTTGCTGCGCCCCATGCGCGAGGGTGTCGTATTTCGATAGCGAATAGACATCACTTTTATTATTCATTATTTCGTTTATAGGTCACGTTACTATTTTCGCGTTAAATTAAAATACATCCGGTTAATGGCTTTTTTCGTTACGATTTTTTCCATCGCGGCGTCTAAACGGTTTTCGGAGAGCTAAATCCGCATCAAAATAAAATAATTTTTGCTAAAGGTTTGGGAACTGTACTGTTTACTTTACTAAAATCGTGATATTAATTTTCTCCGTATAATATATATTTGGGTTACGCGATTCTGCAACTGTAGGGAAGCATATTAATTCCACTTCCTCCCCCGGTTGGCGGATATTCCGTTCTGTCCGACGAAATTGCGAGCCCCACCCCTCGGAGGCTTGGCATTGCTTTAGCAATGCGAAAAGTAAAAGGGGTGTCAGTTTCTAATGGAGTTACAACTGAGTCGTCTCTTACCGGTTGCCCATGTCGCCCAAACTTTTCAAAACAAGTAACACTGACGACGACAGGACCTCCGCATAGCCGAAAGTTTCGGAAGCTTACCGCAAGACATTTCTCAAACATTCCGTCAAGGTACGTACCACAATTGTCCGTCAAATTGGGACAACCGAGTGTACGATTCTACACAGAGAAAAAAAATCGGTTGAACCGACAGTATACATTCTTACAACGATCGTCGTAATATTTGAGGAACAAATTCGTATGGTTTACGAAGTTTTTTTTCAGCGAATGTAACATTTGTTTCGGCACCCGTAAACGCCGATTTTGTCGATTCAACCGATTTTTTTCTCACTATAAATTCTTACAACGATCGTCGTAACATTTGAGGAACTAATTGTTATGGTTTGCGAAGTTTTTTTTTTTTTTCAACGAATGTAACATTTGTTTCGCCACCCGTAAACGCCGATTTTGTCGATTCAACCGATTTTTTTTGTCAGTATAAATTCTTACAACGATCGTCGTAATATTTGAGGAACAAATTCGTATGGTTTACGAAGTTTTTTTTCAGCGAATGTAACATTTGATTCGCCACCCGCAAACGCCGATTTTGACGATTCAACCGATTTTTTTTCTTAGAATAAATTCTTACAACAATCGTCGTAACATTCAAGGAACTAATTCGTATGGTTTGCGAAGTTTTTTTTTTTTTTCAACGAATGTAACATTTGTTTCGCCACCCGCAAGCGCCGATTTTGTCGATTCAACCGATTTTTTTTCTCAGGATAAATGCTTACAACGATCGTCGTAACATTTGAGGAACTATTTCGTCGGTTCACGGTATAATTTTTCTATTGAAATAATATATTTCGGTGAGCAAATAAACTTTCCTAAATCGAAATCATTCGAAGCCCACGCCTCGAACGCAACTTTGAAATGGGATTTCAAACTTGGCGACCCATAACCATTTCTCGAGTCGAAGTGTAGGCCCTTCGCTTCATGAAAGTTTAATCCACGAAATGTTGAACTCACATATTTAACCCTTCTCTGGAATCCCGCGGAAGTCACAAGTGGGTCAATTTAACTCGGCTGATTTTTTTTTTATTTCATGTTTGGTGCGTGAGAAATGTCTGCCCAACTGGGACCCATAAATTATGGAACATATACTGAACAAAAACGTAGTAAAAATTATTATATGAGAAATAATACGAAGTGTTAAAAAAATAATCACAATGATAAAAAAACGGGAAAAAACTTTTTCACACTTCAAAAAATGGCCTCTTTTAATTTTTTAACGTAAATTTGCAGGCGATATTTCAGGCGAAAATTGTTATATGAGAAATAAAATGAAAGTGAAAAAAAAAAAAATTCAATGATACACATTTTGGAAAAAAACTTTTTTGCATTATAAGAATGGCCCCTAATTTTTTTATTTTAAGTTGTAGGTGACATTCCTGAGAGACGATTTATTGAATATATTAAAAGGAGTTTATAAAATACAAAACATCCGAATAAAAAAAAAAAATGAAAAATCATGAAAATAAAAATTATGCCGTTTTTTTCTCTGCGCTAACGAAAAAAAAAATGCTTCCAATTTTTTAGCGTAAGATTCACGGGAGATTTTCCTGAGACACGGTACTTCGAGAAAAAAAACGAGTCGTTTGGCGCGCGTTTTAAAATGCACATTATTTTTTTTTAAACTCATTACCGCAACTGTTGCTGCGAGAGCATATTGTAATTCGAACGGAATGCCGATACGTTATCGTAATGTTATCTGGCGAATGTTATAACCACAAATGCGGAAACACATTCGTACGTTAATTTTGATATCGAATCGGATTCCCCGTATCCGGGGGATTGCGCATTAGTAATCATCGCGGTGCCTGAAGCAACATTTTATCTACTCTCAACACATCGCTCAATGTCCCTCGATTTCCCTACGAAAGTCTGATACGTACGTATAAACGGCAACCCCGTTGTTTCTTTTACGTAATTCGTAAGTTATACCGCCCCCCCCCCCCCCCCCCCCTCCGAGCATTTCTTCATACGTCCAATTACTTACAAACCGAAACAAGTTCACAAGACGTAAAAATGTCTCTTCCGTTTTTTTTCTTCTTCTTCAAGAGACAAGGTAGCGAACGAAAATGACACGCTAGCGATTTTTTCGCGTTAGTGTCGCCCAGGGAAACGCGGAGATAAAATAAGACGGATTTGGTGTAAAATGCGAAAAATGTAGAAAGAACGTACCTACGGATTCCATATTTCCGAGAAGAAGAAGAAGACGAAGAAGAGACGGACGGTGGAAACAAATTCCATGTATAGTGCACACACGATATCCAGTTGTCTCTCGCAGCTCCGTCTTCGTTTCTCCTATTCTCACCTCCTCGGCCACCGATTAGAATCAGTTATCTAAAATATCTCGCACACTGAGATAAAAATAAACGGTACTTTTATCTTTTTTCTTGCGTTGTGCACTTTTATCTTCAATCTCCCAATGTTTTTTCGTATTTCACGATAATTTTATTTAAAATAATAATATAAAAAAAAAATTAAAAATATAACAATGAAATTATTGATTTTTTTCTCCAAAACTGTGGGAGATAATAAAATTAATTTTTCTTTATCAATTATTCATGACCGCCGGAAGAGTAATTTTTTTTTCGTCATTTAGAGACTCTTCAGTTAAAATGATGAATCTATAATAAAAAATAAAACGAATCATTCACGTTAATAACATGACGAATCGTACTTTCATAGAATCGATCTTCATTATTAAATAATTACGTAAAAATGATGATTTTCTCACACAGATTTCTCATGTAGCAGTTTACATTCATCGTCATTGTGGACAAAAAATTATTAAAAAATTATTTTCGAAAAATTCATTTTATTATTTCCTATAGTTCCTCAAAAAAAAAAATGAATAAAAACTTTGTCTCAGTATTAAAATCATCAGATGAATCCTCTAATAATAGCTAAACTCGCGTAAAGCGCTTGCAGGCAAATTTCATATACTATTTTTCTTTTTCATAAATACACTTTACGCTTTCATTGATTGAAAAATATTGTTTTCCCCGATGCGATTAATTTGACAAAAGTTTTTGTGGCGTTTTTTTTTTTCTATAAAAATCCTTATGCCGTCCGATATACAGCGCGTCGAATCCGGGGATTCCTTTGACGAGCTTTATATATAGGTGCAAGTATATCATTGGTTATATCGTCCTTTGATAACGGATGGAGCTGCCGGCGCGAAAGAATAGCAATTCGCGTTCATACACTTTGATCCCACTGAATGGTACGACGTCGGCGTCGGCGGCCCGATTCGCACTCCTCTCCGTTCGCCTTTTATACGCTCGCAACCTTTCGGAGTATCTCCCGCGTACTCGTGACATATAATGGAATAATATACACACGAAGACACACATACACGGTTTCGCGCGCGCACTCAACAGCGAAGCTTGGCGAGTGGGAGAGTGCGCCGGGTGGTTTGGGGAGAGCAGCGGCGGGGGCGATGCAAACGACGTCAAAGATTCACTCAATGCGTGCGATGCTCTCGTCGACGACGGATCAGCTTGTCTCTCGCTGTCGGAGCTCCACGGTTATGTTTTTGCACTCTGCACCTTCACACGTCCCGATTTACTTTAACTACCTTTCGTACAGCTGTATCTCGTCTATTCAGAATCTTCTAAGACTCGTATACGTAACATCGCGAAGCAGAAACGGTGGCGAGTGAAAAAAAAAAGATTTACGCGGAACTCCTCGGTTGAGACTTGTTGCAGCGCTCAAAGCGTACGCCACAGTGCTGAGACTCTTATAGCGGTATAGCGGTAATACATATGATAGCACGTTACGCACACCAGAATCCCGATCGATTGGCAGCTGCGAGAAACTCCCGGCCACGCGCTTTCCTAACTACTATTGGATTCAAAAGTTCTCTCGATATTCAGAGTTTAGGACATTAAACGATAACCTTTCTCTTCCTCGTGTCTTTATCAAATCGAGGAACGAAACCGAGGGCTGAGTATCTTTCCATTGCGATCGGAGCGACAGAATTCCCTTTTTTTTATTAACAATATTCGAACGCGATGTTCGAATTTTTATTAACGATATTCGAACGCGATGTTCGAATTTTTATTAACGATATTCGAACGCGATGTTCGAATTTTTATTAACGATATTCGAACGCGATGTTCGAATTTTTATTAACGATATTCGAACGCGAAGTTCGAATTTTTATTAACGATATTCGAATGCGATTTTCGAATTTTTATTAACGATATTTTGAATGCGATCTTCGAATTTTTATTAACGTGATAAGGAACGGGAAAAAAAATAATAATAACGGGAGAAATATTTTATTAAAAAAAAAAAGAGTTCGAAGAGAATCCCTTGCGATCAAAGAACTTTTGAATCGGACAGTAGATGCGCTATATATCGCTGTTGAGTTGTCTACGCAGTTCGACGTTGCCGTGGCTGGAGCTCTCGCGCACGTGTTACGGGAACGCCATTCAACTCGCCGAGCCATCTCTGCTCGCCAAACTATCTCTCATATAACGCTGACCGATGCGCGCGAACGGTTTTGAACCTCGTATTCATTTTCGCTGCGCACCCGCATTTACAGTTCACTGACGAGACGAAAACTTTTGTGGATGCGAGGTGCTGGTCTGTCCACTCACGGATTTTACACCATTTCGCCACTGTCCACTCCTTTTCGCCTCTAGCGCGCTGCATCAACCGCGTTTTTCATTTCGCATTCTTCGAGTGGCCACGACGAAAAAAATTGAAGAATCCAATAAAAATACTCGCGTAGAGGGTTAATTTTGAAAATACGGACTATCACATGGCAATGGTAAATAGAAAAAAAAAAAGAAATAAATGAAAAATCGTGAACATTTATATAACTTTGTAGAGTGTAGTAGAAGTAAATAAAAAAAGTCAAATTAAAGGAATAATGAAAGTGTTTAATAAAGTAATATTTTTTAAAGGAAATTTATTATTATTATTATTATTATTATTATTGATATTATTATGTATCAACACAATTTATAATAATTCTGCACATATTACTACTCCTATTTAGCTACAAATTATTTTTTTGTATTTTTATGAAAATAATTTTTTTTTTTTAATTATCTTTTACAACATTTACTTTGTAAGGGTATATGTAAGGTACTTGTAGATGTATTTTATTTACATCATTTGCATTATTAGATTTTTTGAGCGGCTAATATGTTGCAAAATTTGACTTTCATTTTTCCGTTGGTGCGGTTGACGGAATACAATGCGGACACCCGTTACCGGTGGGGTTGCGAAAATTCATAACAATATTCTCATTTTTCCTGAGCATTCTACGTGGCATTAATAAAATGCACTTTACAGCACAGCGTGCACCCGTCTACAACATTATTGTCAATGAACTTTTTATATTCTTTTGTCTTCGGTTAAAATCTTTTTACTCGGAAACACCGTACTTGGGTTTGCTGTCCCCGAGCTGATGCAAGAAAAATGTTGAGTTTATTAAATTTCGTGCTTTTAGTCTAAAAAAAAGTGTAACTTTTGAATTAATTTAAAAATATTGATTTTGAATTCTCATATAAAAACGATGTTTTCGCGGATTTTTCTTTTTCCGAGAATTTCATGTCAACATATTTAAAATATCTCAAAAAATAAAATTTAATACATGTTTCGGAACATTCTGAACACATTGACATGAAAATCTCGACATTTTTTTTTTTTTTTTAACGAAAACAAAGCATTTTCTGTGGAAAAGCAAAAGGTGTTTTACAGACACAAAAGAGCTCTGATAATTAAACATTTGCACATTGCGTCCTAATTAACTACTTTTACGCACGAAGGTTCCTCTAGTAGTAAGCAAAAAAATTACAAATAATGATATCGCACAGTAGAATCTTTGTCTGCAGAAGAAATTAATGCGGACGCAATGTAACAATTTACAATTTTTAGTTTCTTTGACAAAATTTCTCAACCATAAAGACGACGAGTCTGTCAAACCCTTGTGTGGTGTTAAAGAGGTGCAGAAATATGTGGTGTTCGACGACTGAAATCATTCAGCGATAGTTCAGTCAAACATCTGTCGTCGCGTCCGAAGATTTCCGTGACCCCCGCTATTCGGTCCGGAAGTCTACAATTCCGTATACCGGAGATAATGGCAACTTTCCAAACTCCATTTTGGTATTTGGTGCACCGGATGCAAGAACTTTGCAAGATGCACACGAAAGACGGATTCATTCCTTTTTTTTATGCATAAAATATTGTAGAAACTTAAAATAGTATATTCCTTTAAAAAACACCTTTTATTCTTGAAAGTGTATGAAGGTCGAGAAGCTTAGTAAATGAATAGCAAGTCTGACTGATATAAAACTATATCGACACCCATACAGAGCTTAATCCCGTCATGAAAGGCCGGCTTTCCAGATTAATAATTTCGAGTCCAAGTCAGACGTGTAACCTCACTTCTGAAGGGGATAAAAAAAAAAAAAAAAAAAGGTGTTTGTCCGCAAGTTGCTTCCTTAATTAATACACGACGATAGAAGAAGACACGAAGGTGCACATCGAATTTTCAATGATTGTCACCTCTCTCGTTATTAAAAAATCCACCACTTCTTCGTTAACGACCCCCCTTAATCCCATTATTGGCAGCGTTTCCGGAAGCCTTGTGTACAAAGAACACCTTTAAATCCCTTGGGCATTTTCAATTAGCGTTCGTATAATCTTACGAAACTCGTCGTTATTCAGCATCATGCGAGCGCAGGCAGCGCAGCAGACCAGCGCGCGGGTTTTTTGCATTGAAAACATGTGCGGTAATAGGTTTCTCTCAATTTTTTTAAAATTCTGTAACCGGATTATTCGATTGAATAAGAGTATCGAAACGACAGGGGCCACACGTGATCATTATTTTCACGTTGGTTACGCGAAACTGGGTCGTCGCGGACACGACAGCTCGACGAGACACGGCATTTTTGGCTTCGGCCGTTGTCGCTTGTGGAAAAGATTCGTACGGGCGATTCGCGATGCGGTGTTAAGCGGTTTTGCAAATGCGCCATGCCGATCGTTGGTCGAAAGCCCACAGTCTGTATCGTCACGATGAGTATACTGATTGAGTTAATTTTCATCGCAATCGGAGCGTTGATATTGGATTATCCGAAACCGGTTGGCTTTCGGGAGACCGAAATACACTATTAAGGTCTATCATTACATTCCCAGAAAAATGCGACACAGAGAGAAATTCAAATACGTTCTAACGGGATAAAAATGTGAAAAATGATCCGTTTAATAATTTTGTTTAACAAACAGGTTAACAACTTTTTTGAACTATTATTATGCAAATGTAATGTTCTTAACAGCTTCTGAATTGCAGTTTTTTTTTTTTTCAGATTTTTACTCCGTTGGTAACTATTCGAAATTCTCTCCGAATGTTACTTTTGTTAGGAATGTCACGATGTACGATCCTTAAAGTAGTCCGAGCGCGAGGTGTTCATTTCGCATAAGTTCGTCGAATACAAAAAAAAATCGAAAAAATAAATTGTTCAACTAATTTCCCGGTAACCCAACTTTTTTTTTTTAATGAAAATGATTCGATCATTTTTCTGAATACGTATGAATTTTTTCAGAATTTTCTGAAGATTTTGATTTTTTTTTTTTTTATAGGAATAATATGTGGAAAAACATCAAAATTCAACGTCTAGAAAAATCTGAAAAAATTCATACGTACTCAGAAAAATTAACGAATCATTTTCATTAAAAAAAAAGTTGGGTTACCGGAAAATTTTTTCAATTTTTTTTTTTTCATCAATTTGTTATTAACATTTTGGAATTATTATTATGTAAAATCAATCTTTCCAGTACCTTTAATATGCATGAATTTTTTCAATTTTTTATATCATCGAGAAGTGTTTGCAATTCTCTCTCATTTTCGTCGAACTTATGCAAAATGAACACCTCGCGCTCGGACTACCTTAATTTGCACGATTTTAATTCCTCCCAAGCTGACAAAACAGATGTACGAAGTAAAACCCGCAATTATAGACAAAAGTAACAGCAATAATAATAATAATGTTAATAATAATAAAAAAAACCTATTGCGCATTTTAGAATCCATTCAATAACTTACACGCTACAAGAATACGGACCTGAAAATGACAAGTTCGCGACAATATCAAAAGATTTCGCCGTTTTGGTCGGTTGTTGAAGATATCTTGACGCCGGTTAGGTTGGGTGTCATAAATTCTGCCGCTTTAACGACACTCCGGAAAGCCATTATGATATATGCCGAAACAAATAGGTATATGGGATCATCATCGTTTATGTTTCGACATCCTTCAACCCCCCGAAGACCATACAGTGTTGACCTTGCGATGCCGGCCCATTAGACGTAATCAATATCCACTACCGGGCTGTACGTTATTCGCTTCATATAGCTCATTGTTCACCACTAAGTATAGCATTCCACGCTGATATTATCCGAGAAGATACGTTGACGAACCAACCGCGCTCCCGTTTCCGCGTTGTCCAGCAGAATATCCCTGACTGTGTGCAGCTCATTGCCGCACAGTGCGTATTGTATTATCTCCATTCGTTCCCGCGCGTCGCTGCGTCGCCGCAACATCAATTACTCGCGTTTAGGTACTTAGACTACGAGAGAATCGGTGAATGTCCCACGTGACATTCAAGGGAGGAAGTTATTCGATTATATACTCGGAAGTCAGTTCTTTACGAGTCTTCCAAACGTTCGGAGGCAGCTACGAGCTTCCACTGCAGTTATGAACTGCAGAACAATAGGACGAAAGACTTTTCGTTTGATAATAAAATCGATGCAATTTTTACATCTATTTCTTCCCGTTTTAACGGCGATAATAATATAGTAGAAAAGTCAGGAGCGGCGCCGTCGGGTGTAATTATATATTAAAATTACGCTATACATAAATTTTTTTTTTTTTTTTACGGAAATATTTTGTTTTGCGCGGAAGTTGACAATTTTTACCTCACCATGTCGATCTATGCTGAGGACTTAGTGGTGTTTTTTTTTTCGTTTCCGTGTTCGCCGGTCATCCTCGCTGTGTAAATACGGGGAAAAACGACGGCATACGCCCACCCATCGACGCTGTACATTGTCATCGCCCGAGTCGCACTTTCAGCACTGTCTGGTAAGTACTCGCGGGTTCCGATCCGTACGTCGATATCGTGAGCTTCCGACTGGGCTACGATACCACTTAAATTCGTTCGATAAAAGATGACAAATATGCACACAAATCTCGACCAACGATTTTTTTTTAAATTCCGGACAAAAGATATGTGATTTTTTTTTTACCGATTACGATCTATCGAGTTAGCAACATATTTTGAAAAATTGTAAACGCATTTTTTAAAAGGTGCATCTGCCTGATGGTGATTTTTAGAAAAGAAATAGTGACAAAAAATTCTTTTTTTTAATTAATATGCGCGCTGAAAGAGTACCTTTTTTGTCAGTGAAAATGGTACGTCTAAAATGAAAAAACAAAACGGTTCATACGATTTAATACCAATGACGATTTTTTTTGTAATACATATAACTTTTAATAAATACAAATGAATTATATAACTTCCTATAGCTTTCCGGGAAAAAAAAGCTAAAATCCAAAGCTAAAGGTTAAATGTTTACTTTGAAGAACATTATTTTTTCGGCCATTAGGTACATAGGAGCGATCGGGCCAAAACCGACCCAGAAATAATAATAATATTGATATTGACACACGAAGGCGTCGCATACTCTTCGTATACGACGACGACGTACTCGACGTACTCGTCGTTGTATATTTTATGCGCCCTTTGAGTGCAAAACGATACATAAAATGGCGCTTTATGCATCCAATTCGTTCCCAGTTGCAGTGATTCACGGTTATCATGCGATATCATGTATAGTTACGAGAGATTCTCGAGAACGAGATTTTTATAGGTATTGGAAGCATTCGTCGCCCAATACTCCAGTGACGCACGAGCATCGATTGTGAGTCCGTCAATGGCACGATTCGCAAATCCCTGCTTTTCCAACAACATGCATCTGCCTCTACGCCATTCAGGCGCTCGGAGCGTCTAGAGAATCGAACTACCAACGCGTTTTTTTCTATTTATTGAACGTAGAAAGTGTAACGATTTTTCTATCAAATTCTCGAGACCAACGAGCGGAAGAACGTGCGGAAGCTTTCAAACTGAACTTAAACTCAACCCGTCGTACACTTTTTTCCCCCAGCAATACGACATTCTACAGCAATACCCGCTATACATACAGAGCCCGCGATGATGTAGGAAGCGAACGAGCGGAGAAAAACACGAACCGTAATGTATTGAAAACCGCATGCGGCGCGATGGTTGGTGAATGAAAGTTGGTTCTTTTTTTTCCTGACCACAAGTTTTAGGCGACCAACGAAAAAAGGAAAGAACGCGGTTATGACTGAAATCTCTGCGAATATTTTTCACACCTCAAAGGCGTCGAAGAAAACAAAGTATATGTACCAAAAAAAAAAAAAACAAAGGATTACCAATTTATGAGAGGGAACGGATGAGGCGAGGTGAGAAAAGTAAATTTGCTAAAGTCTGTGAAGCAGTTTTGTGCTCAGCTACTTTACGAGCAGCCGAAGCCCAGAGGGCTGGAAACGCCGCGGGTTCGATAAAAATTATGGACGCGTGGGACGCGACAAACGGCAGACTTTTTTGGGCGCTCCACGCGCGTATTCGCGTCGATAGTAGACGGAGTCTTGAAAGAACTGGAAACTCCGCCAAGGTTTTCCCTGTGGTGTCATTAGACATAGGGTATAGTTACAGGAGGGGGGGGGGGGGGGTTGGTTAGTACAGTAAGTCTGGAGATGGACAATACCTCGTATCCCTGAGGCCCACTGGTCAACCGATTGCCGCGACCAACCGAAGGCGCAGAGGGAAATCCGGCCATTCAGCGAGTCAGGGAACAGTGGGACAGTCAAGTTTGCGAACGATTTTTCGTGACCGAAAGTTTTTGAATTATTTATAAAAACTTTGTCCCTTCATAAAAAAAAAAAAGAGATTTAGATACTATAATGAAAAGATAAAAAAAAAAAAAAGAAAAAAAATAAATAATGAATAAATTTATAAATTTATAAGTAAAGAATAAATAAAGAGTAAATAATTAATAAATTTAGCGCCTATTTAGCGCAAAACAGAACATCGAAAGGGTACATTATTGATCGAAATTGCCCTTTATTGGTTGCAATTTCATGTGTAATAATTAATTGAATACAACCACAATAGAGTCGTCTACTTCATCGAACTAACCGCATATATTAACAGCCGCGTTCGCGGCTCTCGCCAAAATTATATCATCGCTCAATGTACATCCTGCCAGTAGAGATACATTATAAAGGTACGAAAATCAAGCACCGTTTCACTTAACATACAACATATAGCATTATAAATTACGGTGCAAACAGTTGAATTTCGTTTTCATTGAACGCCATCAAGCATAACATACGATTGGCTTCACTGCCAGAACAGTGTGCATCTTTCGATAGGATTTCGCACGACTAACTGAGAGACTAACTGAAATATGAACTTTACACTACTATCTGATGGGACAGAATTCTTTACCGTCTTCAGATATTAGTTCTAAAACGTCGAATAGAAAAAAAAAAAAACAAACAAAAAAAATTGAAGATATGAAAAACCGAAAAAAAAAAAAAAATGAAAATATGTCGGGATTTTTGTCTGTGTATAGAAGTCGCGAGATGGTAATAACTGGAGAACGCTTTGACCTATTAAGCTTAAATTTATCACATATACTGACTTTTCAATTGTTCGTTTTAAAATTCGAGGTTTTAAATTTTGTCAGAAGTTATGCACACGATAATTTTTTAATTTATGATCTAAAAGGCTGACCAATTTTATATCGATACACGAGACGCACAGTCTTCGAAATTTGGTATTTCGATTTTCCATCGCCAATTAATTACTTCAATGTCTACATATTCACTCAATTTTGCGGCCTATGATTACGATAATACTGTATGTAAATACTGAGTCGCAGAAAATACACGAGACGCACAGTCTTCGAAATTCAGTATTTCGATTTTCCATCGCCAATTAATGACTTCAATGTCTACATATTCACTCAATTTTGCGACCTATGATAACGATAATAATGTATGTAAATACTGAGTCGCAGAAAAAAAGTTGACTCCGAGTAAATCGAGCTGATAGTCCGACACGACATATTGGTCTGACACTGCTATATCGTTCCTGGAATCTTCAATCAAAGTCAAATTTTTCCCGGAGTAGGTACGTCTGGATGTTAGTCTATAGAGCAGTCAAAGGGACTGTAAGTGGCACTCCTGTTGAAAGCTTCCATCAAAATTGATGTTCTCGTATCAATCGATTCCCGGCATATCGCGCGCACTTGCAGCCGTAAAATTCAGCAGTAGAATTTTACGGTGTACTTATAAACAGCGAATGCGGGGTTTTTTTTTTGTGAACAAAATCGATAAATATTGATTTCCACGAGATTGGAACACAGATGTAAAACACTTGTTACATGTCTCGGGATTCCTAAGAGGGTAGGATACGATATGCTTAAGCGAAAAAGTTTTCAGCGTGCGGTAGCGATATGTGTTCTGATTGGAATAAAAACTTTTATTGGTTTTTCTTTATCATTTGTTATTATTATTATTATTTTCACGAAAGTATATTATTGGAATGCGAGACTTGGGGATCAACACGAATTCGTGGGGTGAAAAAAAATTTCAAAAATTACACAACTCCCGACCGAAAAAAAATCGTAATAAAAATACTGTATTAACAAAAAAAAGTGAAATAATAATAAATTTTTCACATGTTATAGTCGAGCGATTTCTTTGTTATTGAGTATGTCACCCAACTGTAACATGTGAATAATTTATTGTTATTTCACTATTTTTTGTTTATAACAATTTTTTATTTCATATTTTTTAAAGAATAGTGTATTACGTTATGAGAGAGAAAACGTTTTTCCGTCGTAACTGACGCGCGGTGAGGGAAAATCGGACCTCACCGCGGTATGGAATGTGAGGTTTTTCCGCGCGTTTCCGCGCACACCGCAGTGAAGCAATAGTACTCAGGCAATAATTACCATTAAAGTGCTAAGCATCTCTGCCATCCACTACCCTTGATTGCACGTTACGCAGATAGATTCAATATCATACATACATCGAATACTTTGCCACAAGCAATTCCCGCTTTGGATTTTCGATCGTCGAAAGAGCGGAGGGGACGGGAGTGGTCCTTATTCGCTCGGAACTTATCACGGATATCTCTATGTCTCTTCTATTTGCGGGATCGCGTCCATTCCCCTTATGTTCTCTTCGGTCCGATCGCCAGAGTAGTCTCCGACTACATTCCGACCACATCGTCTCTGCGGGTATATTGCACACGGGAAACATATGCATACCACTACTACATAGTATATGTTACACATATGTACAGCCATATGCACGAGTTGAATAATCGATCTTTCTCCGCACCGCTATCTCTCCAGAGGACCGGCTTCCGCCGCAACCCTTATACGTAATCGTTTTTCACAAACCCGGGAATGCATTCATGCGCAATTCTAGCTATCCGACGTTAGTTCTTCGAACGATGAGCGAGAATAAATTTGTTTGCGGCAAAGAGTTTTGCTACACTTGAAGTCTCATTACGGAGTACCAAGAGTAACCGGTATCGTATAACTCTTTTGTAACTACAGCCACTGTCTTATTATTACGCCACTCCGTTTCTTTAATGGATCTTTGAAAGTTCCTTTACAGGGAATTTATGATTCACACGGTATCTTGGTACGTTTAGATGAAACAAAAAACCGATTTTTTTTGCGCACAATTTCACGGGGAAGAATAAAAACTTTTGCGTAATTTTGATGTACCGATCGATGGTAAAGAAGGGAAAAACTACGCAAAAAAAAAAGACACTAGAAATGGTTGTATCGGGGATCAATTTATGTCATTGGCTCTCTTCATCCGTGAAATTAGACCGTCTGGCAGCCTGTAGTCGTCTGTATATCCTGCGTGCAATGATGACTATAGTAATAAGGCCTTCAAAGCAGATTAGCGGCTTTTAAAGACGATTTATCACTTTAGAGAGACGCGTTGAGTAGAACAATGACAAAACAAATGGGATCAGGAATTATGATTAAATGGGCTCGTGCCGCGTGTATATAAGTATTCAGATGGCGCTATCTATTCTCCGTGTTAACGGGTTACAATGATCTATAGCCGATTAAAATCGGTAGGACAGGTGTCATGAAAATCGTTACTTTTGATTAAAATAAACTGTACAGAACAGGTGGGCAGTACTACCCACGCTTTCACAGGAAATAGAGACCAACACGGAAGGTGGGGCAAAATGAACCGCTTCTGCAATTCAGAGAATTTTGTCGATATACACAACACAACAAAAGTTTCCAACTACTTTTATACGGAAAAATAGAATTGTCACACCCCTCTAGAGTTTTATGATGAAAGAAAAAAAAAATGGGGCAAAATGAACCGCGAAATCAATTCCATTGAAAAAATGAAAAATTGGTATTATATATTTTACGAATAATAATAATAATAAAAATAATATGATAATATTTTCCTCCATTTTTAATAAGGGGATATAATCTAAAAAAAATCCTAATAAAATCATTCGACATTTTTAAATCGTTCATCGGCAAGAAAATAGCCGAAGGGCGTTTCTCCGACTTCTTCACAGAAAGCTTTATTCGCACTTTGCCTTCGCATGTGAACTTCCCAAGTTTTGGTTATCAGCGTGCGGTTTAAACTCACGCAATGTAAAGTACTAACTCAACGCCCCGTTAACGAGGCAATGCCGCTTTGAATCGTCGAAAGGGTCGTCCCTCTGACATATGTACAGATGTGCATATAATATACTACTGTACTACGAGTCTGGTGCATAGTACATACCTTCATTCCTGGCAATACATTAACGCCGAGTCGTACGCCTGGAGATTGTTATCGTCGCGGCTTTCCTCACGTTATCCGTGAAGCTTCTACTGTATACAGCGGAACTCTTGTCTTATCATAGATATATATTAGCGCAACGATACCTCTACCACGCACTCCGCACGAATTCTACGGGTTAACGAAATCCAAGCGATGCTGGATTGTGATAATAAACTTTGTGCGATCATAACAAAGCGTCCACTTGGTAATTAAAGTCGATCTATAGATATACTCGTATCTCAGACGCCCCTTTTTCTCGTTGATCCTCGCGCGGACGCGGTCGAGGAAAGTATACATTTAGCAAAAGCTGAATAATACCTCATGCGGTATTAAAATGCAGTAAAACTGCGAGATATATGATTTAAAACAAAATATTAATAACAATATTTATATTATTATAGTATATACTATATAAATAATTTTCTCGATGTTCTATTTTTGTGTTTTTTTTTTTATGTTTTTTTATATTGAAACATTAATATTTATTTATATCATTTTTTTGTCACATATAATTTAGTATATATTTCATTTCTATAAAGAGACAGATAGCTGTAAACGTTAGACATAACATTGGATACTGTGTCTCGACACGTGTGAGTCAAATGTTATTATTGGCTGATTGCTTTTTATTTTTCCCCATTATTTTAGTTTGTCTCTGCGAATAAAAGGCCGCCGGGGCTTAAACTGAAGTGTTTGCGCGTGTGAATCACGGTCTCTACACCCGGGTATTCTGCATTCGTTCGTTCGTTGCAATTTATCACACCGAACGACCCCAAGACATCGGAAAAAAAGTGATATTTTCAGAAAAGCCACGTCTGCGCTTCAGCCGGCGAGTACATCGGGGAATTGCATTGCGGGCGTTGGCACACGGTGGAATTTCAATTAACATTGTCGGCTTGCATACGCGACGACGTCGAAGTAACTTGGTCGCTGAATTCTCTTGTTATTCCTCGTATTTCTCGCATTGATTAGATCTTTGTTACTTCCCTTTCTAGCGCTTCTAGGAAGAGTCAAAGGAAAGCGAGGAATTAACTCTTCGTAGATCGTTCTCTCCGAGAATAGAAGTCCTAAGACCGCTTTTATGAGACAAGCCACGGAATAATTTAAGGGTCGGTTTTCGGAGAAAAAAAATTATCTCGTGACGTAAATAGAATACTTCCACGAAAAAGCCTCTTTATTTAATTCGTAAGAAATTATGGTATGGGAAATCGTAACTCGGCGAGATTACGGATTCCCTGTGTGCGTTATTGCGAATGTTTCCGTTGTTATTATTTTTTTTCTGCTTTATAGAGGACGTTTTCGTGAAACATTTTTTTTTTTCGGGATTTTCACGTCAACGTAATCAGAAAAACGACGTTTGCCTAGAAATTGGTTTGAGATGATGAGCCTTTATAATTTAAACAAATACAAAAAATCGGGAAAGTTGTCAATTGAAATGAAATTCGTTAATCGTTAATTCGTTAATCGAATAAATTAATCCTCGTTAATTTTTTTTACTCACAAACGTCTATATAGACGTCTATAAAGCTTTTTTTTGAGGCACAATTGAATGAATGTGAATGTGCTATATAAATATATACAGATTTTTTTTTTTTTTTTCAAAAATTATCCAAAAATCTACAATCTCTTTTTTTTTCGATTTTGGAAATTTCCGTGCTGGAAATAGATATTTTATACTACCAGAAAATTGACCGTAACTTTTCATCGATTTTAAGACGTTTTTTTTTAAAGGTGCATTTGCACGTCGTATAAATTTCGAATCTGCGATCTATCCAAAATGATCAGAACACCGTGGCAAGGATACGGTTATAAAAAATCAGGCAATGGAAATTTAAAAAATTGTACAAGTTGCGTGATATCGTCCGTGCCGTCCAAGAGTTACGATCCAATGGAGAACACGAATTCCAATGGTTTGACAAATCATTTTCAATCCTTACACTATCGGAAAATACAAAAAATTGTATACCACGGGTGATAGTGCAGTTGCAATCCAGAAAAACTTATAGTTCCTGATTAATTTCGCTACTTCGTTCTATTCAGACGTGTGATCTGTAACTACTAATCGCCTCCGACGTCATACGGTAGAGTACGTGTGCCAAGTTCGATCGTTGAAGAGAAAAAGGACAAAAAAAGTGCTACGGAGTTAAGCCGAGTGCAGCTTGAGACGATCATGGCTATGGCTGTGTGCCAAGTGGCCAATGAAAAAAAAAACGCGAAGGATAAAAAGAACGGTAACAAACGAGAACTGCAAACAAAAAACAAAAAAATTGTCCCACGAGTGTCGCAAGAGAGATCGGATTCGTTGCCTTGTGTCGTTTTCAACTGGTTGCTCTGGCGCATCCCGAAGTTCTTTTCGGAACTCTTATTCACGTGCGAAAAATATGAAATACAGAGACGCTGGTAGTACAAAATAGCAGAGCAACCAGTTGAAAGTGGTATTAGATTCGTATTCCCGATTCGTTTCGAATACTACTAATACCGATAATCATTTTATTGCGAACTAATATGAGCGACCAAAATGGACGAAAAAAATGGTTCAAACGAAAAATACGAATGAAACGATGATAATTGAGATTTTTTTTAAATGCAATATTTGTTATGAAAATATCGGATTACTCCCATTCTATCAGCCGTTACATCATAAGATCGTGTCTTTTATTTCGAAAATTGGCCACGTAGTAAGGTAAGCAAGGCACGTCCTCGAAGACTACGTATTTTTATGGTACACCACGCCTACATGAGATTGTTGTTCTTTTCGATCCCACATGAGAGTGGCAAGGGTAAAGGTAGGATGAAAAAAGAAAGGAAAAAACGCGTCGGTGATTAACTTTGTTCGAGGCGAGCGGAGGATCG
Organism: Buathra laborator; assembly: GCA_934046635.1. NCBI lineage: Eukaryota > Metazoa > Arthropoda > Insecta > Hymenoptera > Ichneumonidae > Buathra > Buathra laborator. The sequence continues at coordinate 15,836,719 of OW203895.1, read as the reverse complement.
GCAGTGAGCCTAACGAGAATGCCGATTAGATTCGCAACGGAACCGATAAATTGAAGGGAAAGGTAGACGGTACATAGGCTGAAAACATATAAAGATAAATATACAGAAATAGATTGATCTTACGTGAGGACCCTCCGACCTTTGACCCAATGCCAGAGTCTCCGCAATTCCATTTCCATCGTCGATCGATCTCTTTTATAGCACTCAAATGGTCACCGAAGCCAGAGACATTCGCCTTTTAGTGCGCTACTATTGACCTGTCGCCTGTTGACTGGGTTCTCATTCTCTCGATCGTCGAAACGATCGAACGCTACTCAATTATTATTTTTTCCTCAATAGAAACATCTCGATAGAAAATAACCGCATTGTCTCGTAATTCTTCACATTTTTTCCATTACTTTTATTCGATCTCTTGATAAAAAAAAATACATATGGAAGAAAAATATTCATCCCCTTAGGGTCGTTTGAATTTAAAGGGAGTACCTTGCATCCTCAACTATCTCTAATGTATGAGAATACGTATCTGTTACTTAATAACCCATTATTATGGTCATTAAATAAATGTCAATTAATGATATTACATTTATTATGGTAAATATAACTTTTTTTTTAATTGCATTGTTTAATAATAATAATAATATTATTTTATTTATAATTATCATTATATTCTGAACATTCTGTGATATGTAACAATAAACATAAGTTTCTCAACCATTAATTATCGGTAGGTTTGTCCATTTGGTGGACAGGACGTCCCCAATGTCGCGAAAGAAAATGAAAGGCGATTGGGATTACGCCGGAGAGAGGATGAGGCGAATTAGACAGCTGTTTGTACTTTACGTCCTATACGCGGATTTGTTTCAGTTCGGGGGATTCTCGCCGTGTGGTCTGGAAGCGCACGGTCCATCGACGCGCGACGTGACACGTATATGGATAATGTAACGTCGAGCAGAGTACCACGCACTTGGATTAAAGTAAATCCGATTAGCCCTCACGACTCCTACTTTCGATGTTCTTACCAAATCTCGATAAATGTTTAATCTATTCCCGTGTGAGGGTCTCTTTCTCCGCGGTTCGATCTTCTAGCGATCGAAGTGCGGGTCTGCAGTGCTCTCGTAGCGCGCGGAATAACGTTCCATGTACAACGGATGTGGAAAGACCAATATTGTTATAATCTACGGGATTTGTAATAAGTAACACGGGGATTAATTAATATAGAAGTGGATTTACTGACAACAATGGAGTCGCGGTTGGCGCGCAGCTCTAGTGATCACCCAAGTCAAGCAGCTTTGTTCGCAGGCAGTACTTGGATGGGTGACCGCTTAGCCGCGGGTTGGCCGGCGCATTAATCATTGAGCGAGAGGTTCATTCTTCTGAGACTTTGATGTTCTCTGCACTTTACGCAGGTGCAAAAAATACCGAAGAATCAGTAGAATATGGTCGTCTGTATCGGAATGGCTGTTCCGCAGTTTTTCCGTGTCATCAGCAAATACGGTACAATATAGCTAAGTCGGCTGCGGACGCACAGGAAAGGTTAGGTAGATTAGCTGAGTGCGGGTAGGGAATGTTAGGAGGGAAGGGGATGTAAAAACCCGGAAGGGTATACGGCGAAATAAGGGGAACACTGCCTAACCTATCCTAACCTGACCTATAAAAATGTATTTATGGTCGGCGGAAATTCTATCTACTAAAATCGATTAAGAAATTGTATTGATTGATTTTATATATATTTAATACATAAAAATGTACATATATATAAATTATATAACTTAATCATTTTTAAATGAAAAATTTTATTCAGTTATTAAAATAGAATTAAAAGACAAATTATTATTATTATTGTTATTAATTTAGGCTAATGGAGACCGGAACTCTCGAAATACACGCAGAAATCTTCGATTATTTTACAGTGTGTGTTTCGATTCGCCCCGATCTTCTCTATATCGTCGTTTTCAAGATTCAAGTAAACCAGAGTAGCAATTAATGCGTAAATGGCGGACCGGCCGATCTTAAGATAGGGACTCCCATTTAAAAAGCGCCAACGTAAACGAACAGCGAGGAAAGTTTTCCCCGCAATGTGTAATTACTTTCGCAATGGAAGTCGAGGAACGAGGATGGAAACCTCGACGTGGAAGTTCCAACTTCGTGAAAAACTAATCACTCCTTTTCCTGAGCTTTATCAACAGATTCCTCGTAATTTTTTTTCTTCTCCGTAACCTTCGTGAACTTGGGAGATAGTCGCGCGACGTGACGAAGTTGATGACACAAAGTTTCTATGGGGTCTTTGCTACTGCAGTTCGATGAAAATAGATTTATTAGTCTTCGGACTATTAACTGCGAGAAAACGGGTGTTAATCGCAACAATTACTATTGGAATTACGTTTCTATACAATATCTTTGCTGTTTTTACTATTACGCCACTTTAATTCCACTTTAAATTTTAGAGTGATGAAAAATGAATTAATTCATTCACCTTAATGCCGTAAAAAAAACAAAACAAAAAACTTACAGGAAAATATTATTACATCAACATTGTTGCAAATATGACCATCGACCTGACATCGATCGTCATGACAAGAGACGGAATAGGAGATTCGTCATTAGCGGTCTTGGCAATTAAAAATATCCGTCCAAATGTCAAATACGCAATGATCTTAATTAACTCGTTTGTACTAACCGCACACTTCACGCGTGTTACAGAATGCAGTCGACCGAAATAGAAATGGACGGGTACGATAATTACACGGACTTCAATCAAACGATGTTCATCGGGAACATGTCGATGAACGATGACTATATGTTCGACAGAATGGACGTCAAAGTGATATTTATCACTCTTTACTCGATCGTCTTCGTCTGTTGCTTCTTTGGTAAGTAAATTCTATCAGTACGGTTATTGATATGTTATCCGGATAATGATGGCTATCATCAGCTTTCCAAGCAGATAGAAGTTTTACGAAAAAAATTTAAAAAGTCCGTTCGTAACATCAGATCCGCCTAACATCGATAATTCCAATTAAGGAGGATCGGTTGCTGAGAGTTTGTTTCGCATAAATTCGAGAAAAATGAGAGAGAATTGCAACTACTTCTCGATGGTATAAAAATCTGAAAAAATTCAGGCCCATTTAAGGTACTGAAAAGATTAATTTTGCATAATAATAATTCCAAAAAGATATTAACAAATTGATGAAAAAAAAGTTATTAAACAAATTAACGGTAACTCAATTTTTTTTTATGAAAATAATTCGTTCATTTTTTTGAACACGTATGAATTTTTTCAAATTTTTATCTTGGGTTTGATTTTTTTTTATATGGAAAAAATGTGTAGAAAAAGAAAAAAATTCAAACCCAAGATAAAGATCTGAAAAAATTCATACGTGTTCAGAAAAATGAAAGGATCATTTTCATTAAAAAATAAAGTTGAGTTACCGTTAATTTGTTTAACAAGTTTGTTTTTCATCAATTTGTCAATAACTTTTTGTAATTATTATTATGCGAAATTAATCTTTTCAGTATCTTAAATATGCCTGAATTTTTTCAGATTTTTATACCATCGAGAAGTAGTTGCAATTCTCTCTCATTTTTCTCAAACTTATGCGAAACGAACTCGCAGCAACCGATCCTCCTTAATCTATTGGATTTACATATCTATCATAGAACAGACCGTGTCGAATTGATACACACGCATTAAAATCGGAACCAAAGATTCCACGCAATGCGTAAGGCTCTTCAAGCAATTCGTAATAGTTTAAAGGGAACAACAGCGGAGAATTTTGTCACAACGATTGTTGATCTCTAGTGCCCATTTTGCACGACAGTCAATTGCATGAACTCTAAATTAGTGAACGTGTATTCGATGGGTCATCGAGCTTAAATCTACTAACGTAGGGAATAGCTTACGCAGTTGGACATGGATCTGTAACGGATGCTTGCGGCGGGCCCATCCGCTGCGGCGGTTCGACAATGCGGGACGGGATACAACGTAACTGCACTTGCATAGTCCAACCGGAAACTGTATTGGACGATTGTATACCTCGGTGCGGTTTGCCGATGCGTTGAAATGTTCAGGACGCCTCGGGGCGTTTTTCATCGTAGTTTGGGCAATTCGTGACGAATCTGTACGTGAATTTCCGTTTCTCTTCGACTTTCAAAGCTAATACAGTGCTCATTGACGCGCTTGTCTAAGGTGTGCGTACGTTGCGGATTTTCTGATCCTAAACTTTGTCGCGTAGACATGCGGGCCGTTTTATTAAAGCGCGATTCGCATCGGGGATCATATATGCTCACTGTTTAAAGGGTGTGTCGTCAAATACGGGTCCATGAAATAAATAATGAAGCGGTCTGATATTTGTAAGGCTCCACTTCGAACATTTCGTTCATGTGAAAGAATTTGTAGAACGAGCGATGTATTTTATAAACGCCTAATTCGCTAATGGATTCCCTAATGAATGAGTCGTTTTTTTTTCAATTACGGTTCCTTGCGGCACAGAAAAAGTTATAATGAAATACTTTATGGATGGAGTCATCGAGTTTTAACATCGTGTATTTCCACCTGAATTATTAAAACGTGAATCGATTGAAGCGATAACGATCTGTTATCATACAACAAACATGTCGATTGTTAATTAACAAGTAGAGAAGCATTTTTGTAAATTGAAAATCCACGTCTCGCCAAGTAATACAAACATAGAGGGTATGAGAAACGCATAGTATTTAGTAATGCGTTGATTTACGACCGATTTACAGAGGGATAAGCCAAAAAAAATCCAATAAAATATTGTTGGTGACGATTTCACCGAACATTCGTAATCTTTTGTATCGACAGGATTATAGTCACAAATGAAAACATTTATTTGTTTTCGCGTTCTCGTGCAAATATTTCGCTTGGATGTGAGAGCGCGCAGCGCGTTTTACAATTGTATTATATTATACCAATAATGTCTGACTATTACGAGCGTTGACTACTAGCGACTCCAACGGTTTTTACATATGAAAACATTTATTTGTTTTCGTGTCCTTGTGCAAATATTTCGCTTGGATGTGAGAGCGCACAGCGCGTTTTACAATTGTAATATATTATTCCAATAATGTCCGACTATTACGGGCGTTGACTACTGGCGACTCCAACGATTTTTGTTGTTAATACGCGGCATTGATACCGCGAACGAGTAATCAACGTGACCAGTGTCTCTCGGCAATTGGTTGAACTTAATGTATTGTTTTGAAAATACGTCGTTAAATTAATGGTTTAACATTAACAATACCAAGCGAACTGTATAAGTCAGCTGTGGCGAGAGAACCCCGAAAACTACTAAAATTATACGGCTATTATACAAACGTAGCGCTGACCAGAGGAGGATGGGATAATTTCGTTCGCACACGCAACATCCGGGAGGTAATCCGCCCGAAATTTTTCCTCTCTCCGGCGTGTTGTCCACTTCTGCCATTCCATGCATTCCGTTTCACAACTTGCTAAAGTAATATTGAGAGTGGAGAATTTCGCTGAATTTCAATATTGCCAAATCCACTTTCACGCGCCACAACATCCCCGAAAATGAACTCAGTAATAACATTGTCTGATAGACAATACTGTGTTCTCCGTAATAGTCTTCGGAAGAGAAACTTTTTCATACAGATTTTGTACGATTTTCGCACAGGAAAACTTGTAATAAATATTTTCTGGAACAAGTTATTTATTTATTTATTTATCTGAAAATTTATCGGACGCATCGGGATGAAATAATTCTGAAAGAGTTTCGATGACCTGCACTGCGACGGTACATTTATTAGACTATTTGGTTTCTCGCTTCATTTTTATCGTTCTCTTCTTCCTTTCGTTTTTCCGATCGTTAAATTCATTGATATTGATGTTTCCCGCAGCTTTCTAATCATTCTCTTGACGCTTCCATCCTTTTTCCACCGTCTTTACCATCATTGGCACGACGTTATCACTGCTATATACGTTGATAGCTTCTCCACAATCGTCCTTTCGAACTTTTCCGTCGTCTTTATTTTCCGTAACACTTCGTTCCGTTCATTCGATGCGGATGTCGGTCCTCTGTTCTTACGCTTTTCTTCCACAGTCCCTGATCACTACGTTTTGCCTCTTTGCGCGTCAAATTGTCGACGTCTTATCTTTCCGCATTTCCTTGCACTTTATTTAATGTCTCCAATTTCAGAGTCATATTTTTCCTTTAGCTTCGTGCCTTGTATTCACCCAAATTTTATGGCATTTTAAAAAATTTTAACTCGATTAAAAAAAAAATTAAACAATGAATAATAATGATATTATTATTTATTATTCTGTATATTAATAATATTTCTCAATTATCATTATAAAATTAATAAATAAAAATAAATAAAATTATTCTTTATTGCGTATATCTCAATTTTATTCTGTAACTTTTGTTTCCGGGTAGATATATTGCTTGTGACGCGCCGCAGACTACGAAGTTTTCTATTCCCATAGCGAAGCAATCGCGATTTATTATCATCTCTAATAATCACGACGCAATATTTTTGTTTTTTTCTCGAACAAATATCTGCGCTTACCTTTCTTCCACTGATTCCGGTTTTTCGCTGTTTCGGCTACCCAATCGCGGGTATAAAGAGATCCATTGGGTTATCCAACTTGACGAATTCTGACCCTTCGTACGCGACTCAGCGAGCAACCCTTGCGCTTACAGATCCTTTCCATTAATCTTGTCGGATTCTGCTATTTCTTATGCTATACTGCTGGTTGTTGACCAACGAGATTACGGTTTTCTGGTGATCGGGATTGACGTGGCTTGCGGTTTATTTTTTTAACTCGATTCGTCGAGTGACCCGTCGATTCATGCCGAGAATTCGGAAGACCTTCAAATCTAAGACGAGGGCCGACGCGCCTACCCCTTCCCGTTCAATTCCCTTCGCACAACTTTCAGTCTGATCAACTACTCCAACACAAAAATATACCTCGGAAAAAAAGTCGTCGATTTCGAAATATTTCCCACTGTTTTTTTTTTTTTTTTTTTTCGTTCCATCGGTAGATTTATTTTCGCTTAACGCAGCACGGATTTTCTTCCCTGATTTATACAGGATTTACGCTACTGACCCAAATGGATTCAGACGTCTCGTTTCTCCCGAACTTGTCGCGTTTATAATAAATTGTCGATTTATTATCGGCACATCTTTTTTTTTTTATTAATGCATTTTCGTGATACCAAAGACGACCGGAGGTGACGGGTGCCAATTAAACATCCTGGAATATTTATCTACTTCGAGAATCTAATAAATACGCATGGAAAAAACGATGAATTCTCTCGCCTCTCAACTGTGACAATTCGTCGTTCAGTCCTCAATCCCCGAATTATTTCGCGAAGGGACGGAGATGCTTTTAATTAAAAGGGATGAATTAGCACTTTCTTTTCGCAAGACGATACCTTTGGTACAAAGTTTAATGGGCGAAATATGGAAATGAGATAGTGATAAGTTACAAAGCTGTTATTTCTCAGCGTAAAATCCGACCTCTAAACAACAGCAAAAATGATGTAAACAAATTAAAAAATGTCCACATCTATTACATAAGTACATATAGTTTAAAAATTGGGCGTAAAAATTAGCGAAATTAGTGAAAGAAAATTTTTAAAAACATATAACATCATATAACGCAATATTTAAAGACAAATAAAATTTTCCTTTTTGGCGAGAGGCTGAAATTGCATTATGCTTCGAGTGTATAAACGAAGAGATTGCCTCTCTCGTCAGGCGGTTGCCGACGATCAGCAAATGACTACATTGTCTCGAGATGCTACGGCGTCTTTTTATTTGCCTTTTCTCATAAAAATTGTAGACCTCAAAAAAAATTAATAATAATTTTTTCGCCGATTAACTTCGAGTAGCGCAAGTGGGGGACACTTTCATCGCCTTAAGCTCTCCATCAATACACGTTTACGGGTAAATCTTTGTTAAAGACGACCGGCGCCAGTGTTGTAACGGTGATTCGGAACGCTTACATAACGTCTAACATTGGCACGAGAACAAGGCGGATCCACCCTCGTGGAATTTAAGGGTGTACGGGTCGGGATGAAAGCCGCCGGATGTTAGTTATAGATAGGGTCGGGATGAACGGAACATGGGGCCGAATTTCCGTGGATGAGGAGGCCAAACTACGAGACGCGCCACTATTTCCGCCCCACGCGCATAATCTCCGACCAATTTTTAACACCCCCCTCCCCTCCGCCTCCACCCCACCTTTTTGTTCGTCGTTAGAATTTTGGGAAAAATCGCGTGTAGACATTGACTCGTTGTGAATCAACGTTCCTTTGACGGTGGGTCCAATTTACAGGCAAGAAATTTCGTGTTTCGACCTCTCACCACTTCAAAGGTCGGAGCAATCAGGTGCGTAGGTTAAACCAGGATCGTTAAAAAAAGTGGTAAGTGAATCGCGATGTTTTTTGCACTTCACCATTATTTTTTTTTACTTTTTTTTTGTATTACTTCGACATCATGCTTGTGGCCGTAGAAATAACTGGAGTTGTCGGGAGTCTTGGAGCGGCAAAAACACGCAGAGAGTAAACACGCCGGGCCGTCGCGGGAAAAAATGATTCGCAAAGAAAACTTTGATTAACTATCGTTCTTGAACTCCCGTATCTTTTCGGTATATTCGATTCCAGATTATATCTGTTCTAACAAAAAAAAAAATTACTGGCTCGATGGCACTGAGCCGAATTTAAATACATTACTTTTCAATGCTTCGTATATATGTGAAATAAAAAATTCAGCAAGTCTGTGAACATAAATTTTAAATGTGGAATACACGCTGCAACTTTTGCTCCGATTTCGTGCAGTATATCCTGCGAATATCATTGCGCTTTTTTGATGGAAAAAATTGGCACAGAAATCCAAACAGACAGAACACGATAAATTGCTTTTTTTTAAATTACAACTCGAGTTCTCTCATCGCGTATTTTCTTTTATTTCGTAAATTTTGTGTGTAATGAGGAAATAAAGAATTGAGGAGACGACTGCATGCATGAAATATCACTTTTACACATCGTATAGGATAATCCGAGTCCGTCCATTCGTGCGAATATACCGTGATAAATGTGAATCGAAGCGAAACACGTAGTGGAGGTCGAACCGCAGTAGATATTGCGTGATTGAACTCCCGTAGTAATTGAGAGTCCCAAGAGAGAGTGCAAAGGGCCAAAAGTTCGTTCTGTGAATAGAAGTCGACATGTCTTAACCAATCGCCTTGGGGCCATAGGGCCATCCATCGTGTGTCAATTACCCTGCGCGTCAGTTCACGTGGTAAGATTCAACGAAAACCTTCTAAGTTCGCAACTTCGTATGTAACTGTGCCGTCATTGATTCGCGTGAATCGTATTTGGATCGTTGTCGGCGTGTGCTAAGTACGGGACGCGGCGATTTCATACGAAAAAACATTTTTTGATCGTTAAAAAAAATATATATTACTATTATCATTAAATATTATTATTATGCTTCCTCAAGAAGCTTTGTTTCCGTAACATTTTTTTTTTTTTAGATTTTCATGTAAACGTGTTCAGAATGTTCCAAAACGTCGAAAAATCACATTTCGAAAAAAATGTCTGTTCATGTGTGTGTGTGCGCGCATCATTCGAGGTTATAACTTGAGAACGGCTTGAGATACCATGCTGAAATTTACACCACATATTGAGGGGTCAAGTCTCCTTCTTTGGTAAAATTTTTAGCAAAATCTATGCAGTCGTTCAGTTTTTACGCCATTTTGAATTTTTCGAAAAATTGGTGGTGGCGCTCTGACGGAAACATTTTTTGAGACATCGGGCTAAAATTTGGTACAAAGTTAGTATGTTATAAAACAATGATCGGTATTGAATTTGGGCAAAATCTATGCGGTCGTTCAGTTTTCACGGCATTTTGAATTTTTCGAAAAATTGGTGGTGGCACTCTGACTGACACATTTTTTGAGACATCGGGCTAAAATTTGGTACAAAGTTGGTATGTTATAAAACAAGGATCGGTATTGAATTTGGGTAAAATCTATGCGGTCGTTCAGTTTTTACGACATTTTGAATTTTTCGAAAAATGGGTGGTAGCGCTCTGACTGCCACATTTTTTGAGATATCGGGCTAAAATTTGGTACAAAGTTGGTATGTTATAAAACAAGGATCGGTATTGAATTTGGGCAAAATCTATGCGGTCGTTCAGTTTTTACGACATTTTGAATTTTTCGAAAAATTGGTGGTGGCGCTCTGACTGCCACATTTTTTGAGATATCGGGCTAAAATTTTGTACATACTCATTTTTTTTATTGAACAAGGGTTAGGATACTATTTCAATTGCCGCTTTTTTTCAAAGTTGGTTATGATTTGAAAAAAGCTTGTTGATTCAGCCAAAAGTGATAAACGTACTTTCCTCCAAACAGAGTTAAGTACACTCTATTAAAAGAAAGAGAGGAAGCAATATGCCAATGTATAATAATAGACAATATAATATTTACATTTTATATTATAAATTATATACTTTGCGGCAAAAAGTCCCATGTCAGATATAGTATATCTCAATAAATAGTTAATTTCCATAGGGGATAAAACAACCCTAGTGGTGCTCCTCACAATCCGATACCTTCACTGCTGACTTCGCTTGTAACCATTCAACCCTCCCTAACACTGAATCATAACAAAGGTTACAAAAATGTTATCTTTTCGGAATTTTCGCTTCCCGCAAGGAATCCGCGTCTATCGTAGCGTCTTCCGTATATTATGATTTACGACATTTTAAGAAAAGTTACGATCTCTCCGCTGTTCCAGCGACCACGAACGAGAATCTCGGAGATATCGTTCCACACAGTCGCAGTATATCCAACAATTCACGAGAAAATTCGCGATGATTGCATCTCACTGTTATCTCGTATGCCGAATTTTGTGAATAACGCATTTACCAAAGTAGGTTGCGCCCCGCATATATTTGCATATGTTTATTTGACTGTCGGTTACTTACGAGACAGAAGGGAAATTTAGTCTCCCTGGAGAGTCGTCTAATCATCCGGTTGCGTGCGCTCCCTTTACCCTTACCTATCCACAGCGCCGCTCACAATGTGTAAATATCTTATATGTACCTATATCACGAAATATCGTACTAAATAGGAGGCAACATGCCAACACTGGGTGCATACCTTAGCCGCCACAAAAATACACTAATTTCGTACAGTTTGTCAACGATAGTTTACAAAGTTTCGATTGTTTTTTTGTCGTCGAAAAAATGTATGAATAATCAATAGTCAGACAGACACTGACTCTGCGTACCCGATATGACATGCGTCGTATAACGTTTCGGTATTTTTTACACTCAGGGGATGTATCGGGTGATATGTCAGTCTGCGAATGCTTCATGGAGATTTGCTTTGTAAAACAAAAAAAAAAAAAAATCAAAAAAATAGCTTTACATTTTTATGCTACAAGGAAAACGTCGAAGCCAAAAGGAGCCGACTCCCCAAGGAATATTTTTGCACATCGCCGAACGAGACGTCTCGACGTTATATTACGCCGATGCCACAGTTTTTTTTTTTTACCTTTTTTTTTTAGATAGAGGCGTCCGATTGCGCGCTCACGAAACTGGAAAAACTGTGCTACAGAGAGATTCGTAAAATCACGTATCGAGAGGGTTCATGAAAGGGAAAAATCCCGAACTTGGTATGTAGTCAGACCGCGAGATATACCCCGTAGGAATTCCAGATCGATTCGATATTATATAGGCTCCCGCTGTGTTTTTCATAGCCGTACGGTTATTGTTTCAACCTTTTGACTTTTTCTTTTTTTTTCTCTTTTTCTTCGCGCCACGATATATTCGTATCACGCTTCCAGTAGAACGCGAAGCTCGCATCGCTTCACGATTCCACAGGTACCTCCAAACGGCAATGTGTTAATATCAACGACAAAAGTTCGTAAAAATTGGTAAAACAAAAAAGTCCGCATCGAACGGCGGATTGCCTTTGTGGTGTAAAATTCTAACGAGGAAAACAATTTATAAATAGATAATAATAATAATCTATAGACTATGTATAATCTATATATAGAATAGTCTATCTGTCTGTGTCTCTATCTTTTCGCAAAGGGCGAAAAAACGGTAAAACGAGTGGTCAAGATTAAAATTACGAACTGTATAATTTTAATTACTTTTTCTACGATGCGAATGTACGATAAGAAAAAAAAAACTCAATTTCGAATCGGAACTCATTCACGAGATTGCATGCACCGAAACAAGCTTTCGATGATATTTCGACGCGCACAAAACTTCGTGTTATAAATACATTTTTAAAAATGTATGTATGCGTGTATATTTTTTTTTTTAAACTCACACGTGACTACAATAGGTGCGCCGATGCGAGGAAGAGTTTCGTACATTCGTTCATTTGTTCGTGCCGAGAATAAAAGATGACGGAATCCGGGGGAGGGGGGGGGGAGGGGGGAAGCGTGCAGAAACTTGATTATTTTCGATTACGCCAGCATTTCTCGCACCCGCGCTATCCAAAGCTTGCGGCTGCACGTACGGATGTGGTTTACTCTGTAACCTCTGCTCCGACTCTAAGGTAGCCGGGTGCTGTCGACGCCTCTCGGGCACCGATTTTAGAAGTATTCTCGATCGCACGGAGCCCCCAGCATTGTCGAGTTTGCAGACCCAACTTCACAAAGCTATTGTGTATCCCTCTCGCGTAGTAAACAAGTGGGACACATCTGCGGATGCAGGCTTAGCAAAAGTCTTTTGCGGAATCTTAAAAAATCATCCGAATATGTGGCATAAAATTCGATACCGCCACTAAAAGTCATGCCAAAACCATATGCCAAACTGTTTTCAAAAAGGCTACGAAATTTATTACCGATTTTTTCCAATCTGCTCGTAACTATTTAAAATTTTTTTCTAACTTTTAATATTTTTTTTCGGCGTACTTTTTTTTTATACTAATTTTTTTCAAGCTATCGGATTTTTTTTTTTTTTCGTCGATTTTGAATATATTTTTTTTTTGGCGTATTTTTTGCGTGGATTTTTTTTATACACGTTATTTTCAAGCTGTACAGAAATATATAGATTTTTTTTTCATTATTTTTGAATATTCATTATTTGGCGTAATTTTTTTTTTTTTTTTTTACTCAAAACAACGAGATTCGTGATGCGGAACGTAGAATAGAAATATGTCTCATTTTTCGCCACCCTAAATACATAACGATATGGAGATATGTGCGAGACGGCAGATTTTCCCCTACCGAAGTACTTACGAGAGATCGGGTAATGCGGTGTCCTTGAAATTTAAACGGAGGACTCTACCCAAGAGAAGAGGGGTGCCGAAGAAATCAGGAGAAAAATCGTATAAAGAAAATATGCCGAAAACTCTCGTACGCTCCTACATCCCTTTGCAGACGGGAAACAACGAAATTTGGAATCGTCCAGATTATGTATATAAAGACCGAAGAATCTGTATGCGATTGACGAAAAAAGAGAAACCGAAATAAAAACGCTGTATCGACGGCTGAACGCTACAATACGCTATATACGCTATGTATGTACACGCGTAGCCTTTATTGCGAGTTACATGAATTGTGGACATATCTCGGGAAACCGGAAGAGTTGTGTTTTCTGCAAGACCGTTATGCAATCGATCTCTCTTCGACAAATATCTTCACGGCAAACAATTTTGGAGCGTTCCCTTCGTATGCGAAGGCGCATAATCGATTTTCTTGCGAAAGTGTATTCATATAAAACTTGGCGTACAAGTATAACGCAACAGCACGGAACTGAGGAAAGTGGGAGGGGGGGAGCGGAAGAGATCTTACCGGGTGATTGCATAACTACGATCCCTGCGACAGGGGAGACCGGGGCTAATCGACACACGGGGCGAATCGGAAGACCTCCTCACGGCGGAAATTCAGAAATTTCACGCAGTAAGTATGACTAAGGAATTATTTAGCATAATATCGACGCTAAATCTTAAACGCTTCTCTACAGAGTCGTTCGATATTCGTTGGGTAGAATTTTCGATTTTTTATTGCGTGTTTCGACTTACCCCGGTCTTCCGTACCCTAAAATAATAGGTACTTCGAAAGGAATAAAAACTTAAAAAATCTCAATTTTTCATCGTTTTAGTGTAGGGGATACCGGAGCGAAGGGAAACATACGCAATCATAAAAATTGAAAATCCATAGAAGGGTATAAAACCCCTGTAAATTGAGTTCCCGGATATACCAGCGCGTAAAAGCGTTGCAGTAAAATCTGACGGGGAAAATCTGATGGTCCAATGTTATTTCCCGTGTAATTTCATTCGCTGCGCATTTCATAATTATAGCGATGTGAAAATTCGTTCTAATCCCCACAACATCGCCAAAGCTTTAATGCAACAGCGCTACTGGATGTCTCACTTTCTGCATACGAAATTTCTCCCTCTGAAATCGGATTCCATTTAATGTATGGCTGTCCTAATTCCTATCTCGATCTGACCGGTGGTCCACTAAACTTACCCACCAATCCCCGCGGCAACACTGTTTCTGCATCTGCCCACCTGCATTCGCCAACACCACATTGCTGACCTTTCATATCGCAAACTAAGCGATAACTGATTCTTTACGGCACGTAGCGATCAATTTATTTGACGGTATATAAGAGACCGGGATTAGTTGAAATACGGTACAAGTTGGAATACCTGCGGTAAAAAAATTCTCGAATATCCTCCGACTCGTCGAATGGACATATCGATCTTTTTAAATGCGTGTGTTTCAAGTAGCCCCGGTCTTCCGATCATCATTCGTAAATCATGATTTGCGTCGTTAATGCTAATGGTACATTGATGTCTATTCGAATACTGGTTATTTATTTATGCTTCTCCATTATCCGCAACTCCGAATGAAAAAAATATGGAATACAAAATGGTGGATTCGTTATTTCGATAAACCAAAGTTTTTTTTTACGATGTTCTTCCGGATTCCATAATTTATCTAAGTTCCAAATTACCCTGTGCTTTGACTCGCCTCGATTTCCTACATGATTCGTAAATCCGCATTCATTTATTTACTATATTTCCTATTACTAATTGATGATTATTTATATACTGATTAAGTATCATATTTGTTCCTTATTCTGGAATTACGGCTGGAATCGCCTATTCCTTCGACAGTCGATGTTTTTTTTTTTTTTTTAGATCTTTCATATTCGATAATTAACCTCAGTCTTCCTTAACGATTGAAGTAATAAAAATGGAAAATCGAGTGGAGTTACGCGGATATGCCACTGAGAAAAAACTAATAGATCGTTCGATCTTCTGCTGAGCGATAAATGGAATATCTCTATTCTCTATTGAAATGGAACAATCGATTCGTGATTACACTTTCGCAACGGACTCGGATTCGATTAGAATGAGAGTGTCACAGGCTGGTGGTTGGCAACTCAATGAAAATAAGCCGTTCAAAATACTGATTGGAAAATTGAAGGGGAATCATCGAATTTGTAAACCTATCGTCAGGCAACGAACGATGTCCTTGATTTCGTATGCTTCGCAAAGGCATACGTTACCATCGGCAAATATACGGAGCACTCGATCAGTTTTCGGGAGCATTGGATTAAAACTTCCGCCAACCCTCTCCAAGAGTCGACAGGGGTGCGGAGCCAAGAAACTCACAAACCCCATTTAAATTCTTCGAATCGTCGCAATGCGCGATCGCAAAGAGCGATTGCTGTACATCGAGGATGAAACTGCGATTTCTGTCGCCGGAATAGCGTGTACAATTCCGACGATCTAAACTTATGTGAACAAATGGCATTCGTTAAATTTCATTTCGCCGAAGTCGAAACAGTCAGCGAACAAAATGTATTTTATAATATTTTATAATGATAACAATTTTAATAATCTTTTTTTTTTTTGGGAAATGATTTATTTCATATAAATTAACGTTCATATTTGTTTATTTTTTTAATCATTTATTTATCACGTATGAATTTATACGAAGACGTAATATGAAGGAACTCTTTCACTATATGGAGAAATTATAAATAAAACTCATATCTATGTCTCAGTAAAGTTTTATTTCCGAAGGACACGCGGAAAAATTAAAGCAATAAAAAATACGTATTATTGATTTCGCTGCGGTTGTGTTCGATGCGTCAAAGCACGCGGCGTTGTAAAAAATTGAAAAAAAAAGATTGACCATTTTATAATTAATTGTCAATCATACGAGTCTGAAGCCCGGAAGGTATTTATGAGAAATTTCATGTTCGTCGACGTCGCAAGCGGGAAAAACAGTTAAAAAAATATTTTTTTGGAAATTAGGAATGTAACAACAGCGTGACTCGGGGTTCAGGTTTCTGCCGAATAGAAAACGACTAGAAAAATTCACAAATATGAGTTTTATGAATCCATTATTTATCCATGCCATTTTTTTTCTTTTGTGACGCAAAAAATTACAACCCCATTGTGTACTCCCCGCCTTTGTTTCATCTCGTAGTTTTGAAGCAACGCCTCGAGAGCATTTTTTTTTTTTTTTCGAAAAAATACGTCGAACACATTTTTATTTGTTCGTCTCCTCGATTATGCTACTGCATAGCTATAGATTCTTAATATACCCGATAGTGCATTTTTTAAAAATACTTTTGCTTTTGTTTTAAATTCGTTCATCAAAATCTTAAAAAAAAAAAAAAAAGTTCAAATTTCAACTTTCTTCGTCAGACTTCGATTATGAATTTTTAATAAAAATTTACAAACACTTCGAAGAACTATATTTTATGAAAAATTATACATACTTTCACGTCTTATAACAATTTACAATAGTCTCACGATCTTGTGAAGAACACTTGTGCAATGTAACTTTCGGGGAAAATCCTATAAAATGAAATATTCGTGAAGGGGATAAGTTTCGTGAGATCGGATGAGGAGAAGCGTTGTTAACATTATCGCGTTTTCGGTGGCAGTAGCTTCAAAAAAAGAGGAAGGAGGAGAAGAACTATACAGAAGATTTACAAGTTTTAAACTGTTTCATCCTACGAATAAGATACCTCACCTTGGCGGGTATTCGGACTGCGAAAACTACTTGAATTAACTCGCCAGGAAAGTGTGGCGTCGAAAAGGGCGCTATCCTTGTATCTTTATTCACTACTTCTCACTTTCTGTATACTTAATACCCCGCAAACTCTCTCGCTACTGTCGATCAAAGAAACATACAGCACAATGAACATTACTTGAACTCTCTTGGATTCTAGAGACTTGAGAGCAAAGAAGTACAGAGGGAAAAGCGTCATTGAAGGAATAGTAAGAAAGGAACGAACATAATAGAAGATGCGAACAAACAGACGGCGCAGCGCTTTTTGTGAATTGCGACGTGCGCTTGGGCCTGAAAAACTTTAAATTCCTGAAACTAATATTGACTAATATTATATTAATAATAATTAATATTCAAATCATTTTTTTTCAATTAGGCAGTCGATAATACGGATAGCATGAAAAAGATCAATAATAGGGCATTAATATTAGTTTTTTAATATATTAATATGACTTTTTTATTTTTTTTTTTTTTTCATATTATTGATCAAATTTAAAAAAAATTGTTGGAAGGACTCCAGAAGGGACTTAGATTAGAACAAGTTTTAGGGCGGTGAGACGAGTATGAAATTGCCAGTGAGCGTATATGTGGGCGGACAGGCAGACGAACAATTTCAGGCACTTCCATTTATTATATAGGCAGACAGTTCATATTATTTTCAAGGAGGCAAAATTGCGAACGCTTATATACCGTTTGGAGTGAATATAATAAGCCAGTGAGATGAAATAAGAAGGAAAAGAAAAAAAAAAAAGAAAAGAAAAGCGTATGCAGGCTTCCTACTTTCGAAGCATAATCCGACTTCCAGGCATAATCCGATCCCCCAGCAGCTGATCCTTGCGGGCGAAACTTTCATCCTCCTTATGTACTCCGCGGCAATGTGCTATAGGAGGATTTGATTCTTAGTTTTCGTTCTCTCACTGGTGCCGCCGCCCGCTTCACTGGAGTTAGTTCGCTTGGCTTCCCTCGTGCCACTTCCGCACTCGCCCCCGTTTTTCGCGGTTCTGTTTCGCTTGGATTATTGCCCGCTACTATAATGTTCCGAGTTTCCCCCGCATTCTCCTCTAATCTAAGATTGCGCTTAATTATATCTTTTGAGCGGTGTACATAATATGTACAGGGCGAGAATTGGTATTCCCATTATTACGGGAGCGTTGTGGCTAATACGAGAACTACTAGAGTTCCTGTCAATTTCAGATTAATCTATGAATGCAAGTGGTTCGCGTTCTCTCATCTCTGCCATCAAATGGGAAGGAATAATTTGCATTTTATCATTTAGATTTGATGTTAAAAAAAAAAACATTTTACATATGTAATATATTAATCATATAAATTGTTGTACGTTTGGTGACATATACTCGTGCAGAAAAAGCAAATTAAAATGAAATTAATTAAAGGAATTCTTATGAAAGGCGATTGATGCCATACTTTGGAAGTAAAACTACTGCTTTTTGTAGAAATATATCCTAAATTATTCATAATATATAATTTATCGAGGAAAAATATATTGCGTACTAGCAGGTTATTGTGGCTCTAGAGCTTCGCGCACTCGCATTGCGTTTTCAACCATTTTAACGAATGGTTAACGGTTAATCACTACAAATATTCTTGGGCAGGTCTTATTTTCGGGATCCAGAGGCACTGATCTGAGTAATCTGAGTCTGTCGAATGGAGAGTTTCTGTTTGTCGAGTGTTTGAGTCTGTCGAATGGAGTGTTAGTGTCTATGAGTCACTGTGAGTGTCCTATGAGCGTCGGTGAGAGTGTCTGCGAGTGTCTGTGAGTGCGCAGACAGACATATTTTTTCAGGGACTCTCGTTTATATATATAATAAAAAATAAAATAATAATAATAATAATAATAATAATTTATTTATATATATAAAGAAGAAGAGATATCATAGATACATTTTAGATATACTTTTTTGCATGTAGGTTTGGAAACAATTCACTCATCGTGCATATGTTTGAAATTCCCGAGAGCTTTAAGCTCAAGAGACGGGACTACAAGCATACAAAATATGCATATCTTACAGGAAGGAAGGAAGGGAAAAAAAGGAAGAATTGGAAATAAGAATGAAAAATGAAGTTACTCGTGCTTCGGCATGTCTACGATGTTAATTAATACGATAGAGCGGTTTAAATACAAATGCGACTACGCCAGATACCACACCAAACAGTAATTCAGACTTCATTCATACAGGGAGATCGTGCGACTTTGTCTCGATATAATAATACTCCCACCACTTTCGGTGATGAGAATTTCAATGGGTGTTGCCAGAGGGAAATGCGAGAACCCGCGCGAGGGTGTCGCGCAGAGAGACAAGAGAAAGGATTTCAATTGGAAACACGGAAGCAACTAATATGCAGTACTTAGCTTCTCAAAGTTATGCAAACTCGTTGCGCTTTGATTGCATATTTTACTGTCGTCTATGAATCATCGCCGGGATCTTTTCGTGAAACATACATAACCTCTCGAGCTTACGAAACGAAAGAGGCGAGCAGATGCGAAGTTAAAGAATTTACATAGCAGCCAAAGAGAGGACCCTGAGAATAGCAATGGCGATGCTGCTTTTCGTAGATAACTCATGCGACAATGGATTATCCAAAAATGTTGAAAGAACGTGCATTTGGACATTTGGCTATCCGAGTATCGGTGAGAGATCGAGTCTCCAGGGATGATAAGTGCCGCGAGGCACATGTAACTTTGATTGAAAATGCTTTCGTCTGTTTCAAGTTTCGGCGTTCATTCATAATTGGTAACGCTGCACGGTATCGAATTTCTACAGCAAATTCGTCATTATTTCTTTCCGCGTCCAGAATATATGTCGAGATTTCTCGTTGGTCAAGAATTCGTTCAAATATTGGGCATAGAAAGGAGCGCAGAGCGCTTGAGAACGAAATTCCGGCGATCTCAATGTAATTCGATTTAAGATTAATGTTGACACAGATTTATAGGCAAATCTCGATATCGAAAGCAAAGAAATAGCGTGAACCATAGTTGGCATTACTGCCAACGAAATGATATCCGGGTTATTCCACTGTGCTCTCCATATACAGGCGATTCCCGAGCGGCAAAGTTATGTATAGATTGCTTGTAACTTATGCAGTATAATATACTATGTATATATTACTATATACATAAAAAGTATATGCAAAAAATATATTGGAAATATTTTCGTAATATTAGAAGTAATTTTCCGAAAATTAGATTCTATATGTAATATGACACAATACAATTTGTCGTATTCTTATTTTATTGTATTTTTAATAATTTAATAACTATTTAATTTATTATACGGAAGATTTATGAGTAAACAATTTATATTTTGTAAATAGATATTTGGACATTTATTATTAATGTGTAGCGAATAAGCTATGCGTAACTACGCTATGCTATGCGGAACACTTGTAAATGGATTATATACGTCCATTACATATATATCGCTGATATATAAAACTTTTCCTCTCGAGTTACATCAAACTTTTCTCATGAGCACAAATCGTGTCGCCACAACACCAACAAATTTCCAGATAGTTCGCTTAGCAAGCAACAGGTCAGCGAATTCACGATGCATTCGGTTCGGGAGTTGCACTGTGACCATTGCCAAGAAAGTGTGTACCGTCGACCTTGTTGACTGCCGCATCTAAAGCGATAAGTCTTTCGCAAAACTCTCCGAAAGGTGAGAGAGACCGGGGACCGCGAGCCCCGTGCGCAATTTATTCCAGTGGTCTGGCATGCTAAATTGTAGCGCAAGGTGCATCAGAGACGTGTTGGACACCGCAGCTGGATGCTCTGGTCGTTGTTGGATATTCAACATATGTATATATATGTATGTTACATATGTAATAGCGTGGCTAACTCGCTTCTTGGTTCATTAACGACGAAACTTCGCAAAGTCCCTGCTGCAGTAGCATCGACGGGTAGTGGTGAGAGTATATGCATCACAAGTATACATTAAAATTAATTTCTAAAGAGACGGGGTGCGATCCATCAATTTTAGACACTTAAGGTAGTCCTTTCATTATGAGTGACGTCGCCTAAGTTTGAGGGTGATATACGAGAGAATTACAAACCCTTCTCAATCGGATAAAAATCTGATAAAAATCAAGCATTTGGAAGGTGCTGAAAAGATTTTCTGTGCATAATAATAATTCCCAAATATTATTAACAAATCACTTTACTAAAAAATTGTCCAACAAATTACCCGGTAACCCAATTTTTTTTTGTTATGAAAATTATTCGATACTTTTTCTGAATACGTATGAATTTTTTCAGAATTTTATGAAATATTTGAAAATTGCATTTTTTACGGAAAAATGCATTGGCGTTTACATAAAAAAAAAACACATTTTTCAAACATTACATAAAATTCTGGAAAAATTCACTATGTCGCCGAATTCTTATTTTTTAATTTACACTGATAAATTCATAAATTATCCGAATAATGTAATATTAATTGTATATTATTATCATTATTATGATATTGTTTTAGTAGAATATTTCTTATAACTTAAGAATTTGTTTTTCTAAATTGTTATATCTGTATTTATCATATTTTCTGTTCCCAAAGAACGAAATTCCTTCCGTAATTTTTTATGTTGGGCTCTATAGGTTTTTTTTATTGATACATTCTTTATATACGTTTTCTTTTTTTTTTCACGGAAAAAAAGGAAATGCGATTTTTTTTTTTGGGAGAAATAGATAAACCTCTGCCTTCTTGCCCCTCAAATTTGTTTGTATTCGATATACTACCACGTCTCTTGATACCGACAGATTCGGCGCAAAGTTTTGGCTCGAGGAAGTCGATGCATTTTCCGCGCAGGGAATGCTCACTCTCTGCTGCATTGAATTGTCAGATGACTCGAGTGGCGCGCGATATTGCTACATCGCTCAATCAATTCCGCAAGGGATTCAAACACATATGGCGAAGCTTCAACATGACACTCCGAAACTTCAAATTTGCGGAGAACAACCTTCATACGTCACACGCCAATTTCAATTAATCCCGTCGCTACGGCAATAAAGAGAGGCAACGGTTGTTTTTTGCATAAACAATCAATCTTATTCGTTTAAAGGGTATTGTAAACCGTAAAAAAAAATTAATTATCTACTATTATTATTATTGCAGCTGTCATCGTTAAATATTGATTAAAGTGTAATAAATATTTTAATCCACTAAGGAAATTTTCCAAAATGCAATCGTTAATAATCTAATTTATTTTATCATTAAATACTTTAAGATACGATTCAGTTAAAAAACCGATCAAATATGCAAATAAATGGTATCAATATAGAATTGAACCGGCAAACAAAATTGAATAAGTTATGGGCGGTGTCCATTGAATTCACATCGGACAGAATTTCATGAAATGGCCGTAAAAAATTATTTAAAACACAAAATAATAGTGAAACAAAGAAATCGGTATAGATATTATTTTGAAATAAAAAAATGTATATAAATACACGGTAACGTATTGAAGTGGCTTTCAAAAAAAATTAAAATGATAAAAAATAAATGAACCATTGCAGTAAAGAATTGTAATTAAGAAAATAAGAAAAGAAGAAAGTCATCTCTCTCGTCGAGTATCAAGTCAAGCGGAAAGCAATAGCGAGAAAAAAGAGAACAATTACTTGAAACACGCCAGCTGCAGAATCCGTGACCGGAGTTCGCTAGTTGAAAGATCATCTCGAGGCTAATGAATCGACAAAAGGCAAAAAAAAGCAGAATGCTATCAAGAAACGAAGAACTAAATGCTAAATGGACATCCACCCTTATGTATTCAAATGTGTTTAAATCGAAAGGATGTAAAGTATTCGTAAACAAATGCAAACGTGCATTCGGAAAAGTAAGGTGTACCTTTTTTAAAAATTTTAAGTCGTTTGGCACAAGATGACGATGCGCTTCCCCCCCAAAAAGTCTCCATGCGAAGTCGTCGACATTGCATCCGCTTCGGTCCCGGGACCCGAACGTAAAAAAAAAATTAATCAAATGCTATGTGAAACGCGATACACGATTGGGGAAAGATAGAATCCGAAGGTCCGAGAGGCATATTCGGACGTGGCACGTGTTTGCGAACTCGGCACCAAATCGTGAGAATATACCTGTCACGTTCGTGGGGGTTCGTTTAGTTTCGTGGCAGTACTCTGGCATGTGTATAGGGAGTATCATACAGTCGTCGTTGGCATGAGAGTCGAAACGGGGCCCTCGCGACTCGAGTCTGGAAGAGACTTTCGCTAACTCGCACGATCCTACTCTGGGATTTAATTTCCAGGACCATTCTCATCGTGGGAGGTATATTAGTCTCACCCTTGTGTTGGAGCATAGTTTAGGGAACAATTAATTTCACTAGCGCAACATCATGACTTGTTATATTAAATCAGGGAGAGTCAACACAAAGCACGTCTCACACTTGTTAATTAATTCGTATAGATAAGGCCCGAAAGTTTGATTAAGACGCCTGCAAATGATGCGCATAACGTCCGCGCCATTGGACTCCAAACGGGAGATGCGTGTGTTCCAATTTTTGCTGAACTATTTTTAATCTATTACTGGCGGAAAAGTTATGTGTTGAACATACATGGTACATGGTACCATGGTACATGGTGCATGGTACATGGTACATGGTACATGGTACATGGTACATGGTACATGGTACATGGTACATGGTACATGGTACATGGTACATGGTGCATGGTACATGGTACATGGTACATGGTACATGGTGCATGGTGCATGGTACATGGTACATGGTGCATGGTGCATGGTGCATGGTACATGGTACATGGTGCATGGTACATGGTACATGGTACATGGTACATGGTACATGGTACATGGTACATGGTACATGGTGCATGGTGTATGGTGCATGGTACATGGTACATGGGTACACGGGTACGCGGTATACGGTACTCCAGACACAGTACATAGCGCGTTATGTGCTGATGACGACTATCGACGACCGAAATTTCTTAACGAAAATATCGTTATTACGGTACAATTATCGCACGTTTCACGGTCAATGTTCACACAATCAAATAAAAACGTGTGCCACATCCCAAGAATGACACGCTACATCGTTCACGTCGAAATCTCATTTTCGGTCGTCCGGCAGCGCGAAAAATTTACAGGAACGGACCAGCGTCGGCTCAACCGGTCGGACAGCACGTGCGACTGACAGCTTCGGGTTTGCGGGGGAGGGAGCAGAAATCGAAGGTTTTACACATTGACACGTTCCGATGAGTCGAGCTCTTGTTGAGATGTGCGGCGTGTGCATCCGGCACCTAGCGAGGGATGCGAAATCTTCTCGGATAAAGCCATTTTTATCTCGTTTTCAACATCGGGGCGACAGGGCGTTCTATGACTGTTTAGTATTACTATCAGATTGTTGCGGCTCGAGAGCTCTCGCGACATATTGAATATGGAATTTGTTCAGTGGAAACTCCATCGCCTCCGTCTCCGCACGTGTCTTATGTTTTTTTTTTCTTTATATTTAGAAGAATTCCCAACGGAGAACCATGAAAATGACGCATAGGAAATTGAAGTGTCAGTTGGCTTATATTCTTATCGATAAATTCTTTCTTGACCCTCAAGGTAGGGGTCGTGCAGAATCATCGAGGGATTTGTGGCAGTTGACGATGTTGACGGACGGTCCAAAGATCTTTTTCTCTATTCGCTACACCACCAAATGGTTGGATGCTCTAAAATCAAATGATCCCAAAATAAATGTTTCAGAGAACATATTTTCCGGTTTTTTTTTTTTTTTTTTTCTTTTTACTATCCCGAGTCGAGCCGTTCATTCATTATGGCAAAAAAAATCTATTTTGTTTTGAATTGCTTTTTTTGCCCGCTATTTCTCAATTTCTGATCAAAAAAATGTATCAAAATTTCACACGAAGATCCGGCCCTATCATTTCGGTAATTTTCTTCGCGAAGCTGGTTTGGTGTCTTTTGTCGCATACCGCTAGAAATATGTACGTAGTAGTCAGTCTCTAGAGGCTTTCTAATTGGATCCGAGCGCGAATTGCATATCTATAGAGCGCATACACGTACAGCCCAGATTGTACATTGGAGTCGACGGTAGTTGTGCATAAACGAGGAAGATTTCCCGTTCTCATACTATGGATACGGAAAACCGGGTCAAAATGAAAACCATATATCTATAGTGTGTGCGCGCATGCAAGTTGCTCAGATTGTCATTGGAGCCTACGTAGCTATACATAAACGCGGAGAATTTCTCGTTCCCATAACTATACATGGGAGAGAAATTGGATAAAAATGAAATCCTTCCGAAAGTAGGGTGATCTTTAATAATAATTTGTGTCTACCGTGTACCATTTTTACATCTTCGTCGCATACGAATGTATTTACAAAGAAAAACTTGACAATTTTCATTAATTTCGCGCAATCAAGCGTTGCGACAAGTCGTTAAGAATTCAAAATGAAACTCCCTATTTAAAAAAATCTGCAAATTGAATTATAGGATATCACGAGTCGGCGAAAAGCATTCGTTTTATAATCGAGAACGGCAGGAAGGTGCACCTCAGTATGGTGCCGGAATGCGATGATGGTCACGACACCTTTCACCTTTTAACTTTTGGTTCACCCGCCTGCGACGGAAACTGACAATCGAGAGATTCATTCGAAGCCTGTGGAGGTTTTATTAAATTCTCCTCGCGGTACTTTTCACTACTTGTGAGACTACCAAGCGAAATTCAATATCGTTCTTTTTCACGCTGTTCAGCCAGAATTCAAGACCATTTATTAAATTTCAATTTTTTTTTTCCATGTATTAAAAAAATTGATAAAAAAATCTGTTACAAAGAGCAATAAAAAATGTATGTTAGAATATATAATAATCATAATTTTATCGCCAAAGAGTAGCCTGCAAAGTTGTATCAAATTTTACGAGCCCTCTGAGTTTTGTCCTAAAAAGGGTTGAAACTGAAAGTGATATCCTTTCAACAACGAAACGGTTGAGGAAGCTGAACGTTACCCGCTTCTGGAATGATGAATTATATAGCAGCGTAGGTCAGCAGCGCGCAAAAGTTGGAAATTGGTTCGATGAATGTTTAACGATCGTTCTGAGCGATATGTCTACAGGAATGAAGCGATCGAGAAAAAGCCGGAAACTAAGAGAAATCCGAACAAGGAGATCTACGGTCCGAACTTTATGGGCAGAAACTGCGATCGATCCGCTTTAATTCTTTCCACCCCCGCCTCCCTTCCAACCCCCTTATAACCGATACTAAAGTAACCATCGCTTGTTCTCATCGAAACGAACTTTCCAATGATTCTCATGAATTGCTTTTTGCCAACAGCCAGAATCGTGTATCATTGCTACATCTCCGATTGGGCGGTGACACGCGGGCGATCGAGTATCCAAAGATTCATCGACAATCCGCGATATATACCGAGATTCAGGTTTTACGACCGACAACACATGCATTCCATTCTGTTTGTAGACATAGGCCATCGCCCCCCCCCCCCCCCCCCTCCATCCCAGCCTACCTATTATTATTGCAGTTTCCGACGGGTCAAAATTTATAGCACGTGCATTAATAATTGCCCACCGTGAACGCGCATTAATCGCGGCAAAGCTGCGCCAGACGTCTCCTGCTGCTTAGTTTCGCTGCGCGTGTATATAAAATTTACATAGTATTATACGTAGCAATATCATACGCGAAAAAACTCTGAATGTAAATCCATTCGCCGTCGAAATCCGACGAAACGAAGTTAAACCAAACGACCCACATGCAAATTAAATATATGCAAAAAATATGTTAGCAATATATTAAATATATTAAATTCGGTGTATTTTCATATAATTAATACTAGAGGTTCCCCGCTTGAGAGTACCACGGCACTCTAATGTATCTTTTTGTACGAAAAACTTTCATGATGAACGAATTTCTCAAAATAACTTTAATGAATTGACTTCCGTTTCAAAATCTAATAAATGGTCTTCCTATCGCGAATGAACAAAAAACAATAAAATAAAAGCGATGTTGAATGAAATGAGTATATAATTGCATTATCTTTGATTCAATGCAAACCCATTGGTTTAACATCCACTATGGACTTCCCATTAGCGGAGTGCAGCATTTAATCTCTCCCGGTGGTTCATCCCTTTCCTTTCTTTTTCGCGACACAAAAGAGTTAAGATTTCTACGATAAATTCTCGAGAAGAGTCACGAATAAGAAAAAAAAAACAGAAGTAAGACAGTTTCTATCGTTCCATTTCCTGCCTCTTTCCGTGATGATATTCTTTCTCTTTCCTCGTTTGTCATTCGCAGCTTCAAGCGCCGTCCCGTTTTCTCGTTTACACGACATTCTTCAGGAAATAAAGATTTTAATCAGAAACACAGAGTGGTGTTAACCGAAAGTCCGATGTATTTTGCGAAGAGCACTATTTTCAATGTCGTTTTTACGGCTGTTATCAGATACATAAATATTAGTTGTGTTTTTTCCGCATTTCTGATGAATATTTTTTTATTTCTCGTCTCGCGTGATTTACACTTAATTCCCTCTTCTTTGCTCTTGAATATCATCCGGAGATTATTACTTATGGTCGATCGGGGATAGGATTAAATATATATATAGCAAGAACGGCGTGCTTTTTCGTTAGAAAAAAAAAAGCAATACCCGTCGGTTTCCCAGACTATTTCCAATTCTCCGTCCAATCGTTTATCGAATTGATCTTCAATGTCAATTAGACCGCAAGTTTTTCGTTCCATCACCCAGGGAGAGCTTCGTTCCAAGCTTTCTCTGCATTATTCGAGAAATCGCTCATCGCGTGGACTTTAACTCGATTGACGGAATTACCGAGTTCCTTCGAGGGTTAGATAGGTCGACTGCGATAACAGTGTTACATTCTTTGGTAATGTAGACGAAAACTTTCGAAATCTTAATTGAACTCTATCCTGCGCTATTCCACTTTTATATACATAAGCGGACGGCAGATATCTATAAAAAAAATCGGATTGAAGCTGATAAAACGCAATCGAGCGACACGAATATGAATTCTTTGTCGAAAAAAACGATTTATGGTGCTCTTTGTATTTCAAAGTTTTATGTAGACTATATATATTTTATACATATAATTCGCTAACATATATACATTTTTTGTGTTTCAAGGTAACCTAATCGTAATCCTGGTGGTGGCATTTTCTCGGCAACTGCGCAGCATCACGAACTTCTTTCTCGCGAATTTGGCGGTTGCGGATCTCTGCGTCGGGATCTTCTGCGTTTACCAAACGCTAACGAATTATCTGATGCCCAGTTGGCCGCTTGGTGATTTTCTCTGCAAGGCCTACATGTTCGTCAACGCACTTTCGTATACGGCGAGCATAATGATTCTAGTTGTTGTGTGCACCGAGAGATATCTCGCGATAGTGCATCCGATAAAGTGCCGATCAATGAGGACAAGAGGTCGATTGAGGGCGATCGTCGGTGTCGTATGGATTCTGGCCGCTATATACGCCGCTCCAAAATTCATATACGTCGAGACAATGGCTCACAAATTGAATTCGGGAAGTGTCGATATAATGTGCATTGCAAATATCAAGAAACACAACAAGAATGTAATCGCAGCGGTGAATCTCATACTCCTTTATCTTCTGCCATTGATACTCATGTGCTGCTTGTACACAAGAATTGCCGTTGGACTTTGGAAAAGCGGCGCGGCCTTCGGAAGGCCTGGCCTCGTAGCCAGAACGAGAAACGGCAGGGTCCACCATGTTCACGCATCAAGCAGAAATGCCCTGCGTGCTCGTCGAGGCGTTATAAGGTGCGTTATAATAGGACTTTGCGATACTAGTGCGATAAAGTGGACTTTACGGCGATGGCTATCCGTGAAAGTATAGTACGAGCTCCGTATTCTTAACTCGACGGGACCGGAAACGCTCCCGTTTCTGCATTTCCCCTATCGTCCCTACTCCCGGTCAGTTGCTGCAAGTAGGGGCAATGCGGGGAATAGGCATCCGTAGATACCGCTTGGAGTGGGGAGAACTGACTCAGGGGAAATACAGTTAAGGGAAATCGTTGCCATGGTAACGTTGCCATGGAACGGGACACGCTGTCGTTTCTGCATTTCCTCTATCGTCCCTACTCCCGATCAGTTGCTGCGAATAGGGGTAATGCGGGGAATACGCGTCCGTAGGTACCGCTTGGAGTGGGGAGAACGGACTCAGGGTAAATGCAGTTAAAGGAAATCGTTGCCATGGTAACGTTGCCATGGGACGGGACACGCTCCCATTTCTGCATTTCCCCTATCGTCCCTACTCCCGATCAGTTGCTGCGAGTAGGGGTAATGCAGGGAATACGCGTCCGTAGATACCGCTTGAAGTGGAGAGAACGGACTCAGGGGAAATACAGTTAAGGGAAATCGTTGCCATGGTAACGAGTTAAAATAAGGGAGCAGTTAAGTTAAGAGGAGTTAAGAATACGGAGCTTGGACTGTATATATAAAAGTTGATGCAATGTCGATGTGTTGAATGTTGTGGTTGTTTTGAACAAATGTTGATTGTTTCGTTGATAAGAAAATCAATATAATTGTCGTAACCACCATAAATATTCTGTTTGCAGAATGCTGATAGCCGTGGTAATAATGTTTGCCGTGTGCAATCTGCCGCAACAGGTTCGCATCGTGTGGCTCCGCTGGGATCCGTCTTACAACAGCAACTCGGATTTAAGCACAATATTCACACTTTCGACATTCCTTATCTCCTACATGAATTCGTGTCTAAATCCACTGCTGTACGCCTTTCTGTCGCGCAATTTTCGCAAAGGTATGCGCGAACTGTTAAACTGCAATACCCGAAGACGCGGCGGAGGCTTGAGAATGGGATGCACGGGAGGCGATGGGGCGCGGAACGAAAATGGCCACAATACCAACGTACCTCACAGCTCGGTTGTCAGACTTAGTTCAGCCCACGACAGCCCTTGCACCACGCAGACAATCACCAGACAAAATACTATCGGCAAAACTTCGTGAAATTCGCTAAACGGCCTATTAACGACAGGCCTCAGTCTCAGCGTTCTAGAAAGCGTTTCCATACCTCCCGACGAAGATTTCACGCCTGCGAAACGAGCGACGAAAACTACGCGATTGTAAAAATATTTTTCGTAAAAAAAATAAATAATAAAAAATACAATGAACTCATAGTATATTCTCATCACCGAATTATATTTTAATGATAATTGATGTCCAACTTGATCCATTCGCGTCCGATCGATATCGCGCTTCAACACGGCGCACTAAGAAATGTTAGTCGTGATAATTTATTCTTATTAATAATCAGTCTTTATACAGAACAAACTATGCTGCATATATAGATAGTATTGTTAAGAAATGCTTTAACGATTTTGAAGATTATTAATAAGTTATCCACGACTTTGATAGTCGCGAATATTGATTGTTTGTACAAACCTCGTTGTGTCGCGTGCGTATGAGCTGTTTGTGTAAATGTTGTATGTCAACGATGTATGTATACTGTTTACATTAAGTAATGTATGAATGAACGTATATTTATAATTGTAACCTCTCAATCGTCCGCCACGTTCAATGTCAGTTTCCTTCGCGGATACAGTTGGATCTAACATAAGTCATCAACTCGGCACAAGCGGAACCTCTTGTAAGTCATATTTGTCGTCAAACCCCACTGTGTTGAAATTAAGACATAATCTATCCATCACAAGACGATCCAGAGGAGACGAGTAATCGAAACAGGGGGCACGTCGAAAGCCCGCGGTAAAAAAAACAGACTGATGTTTCATGTCGTTTTGCTTCTCGAATACGCAGTTGTACCACCTATGAGTTATGGACTTATGACAAACGGGGGATGTCTTAAAAGATATGTTTCCCATCAAACCCGACTACGTTGAAATTTAGGATTGATCTATCCATGACACGACGATGCAGTCACGACCGGAACTAATCGAAATAGGGCGCAATTTCGCCGTAAAATAATATAGTTAAAGTTCAGATCCTCAATTTGAAGGGTTGTCTTGATCACGTGTCCTGCAGCTATTGAGGAGTTTGATTGCGGATACATACGATTCCCTATTGGAAGCAAATCGGGACCGAAATATAGAAAACCACGAAGAATACTCTGCCATGCATCGTAATACAGTAGAACCTCGATAATCCAGAGGGCTCGGGACCGATGAACCCCCGGATGAAAATGGCATATAACATTAGTGTAACTAATTGCAATTATAATTCGGTACAACTTTTACTTAATTGACGAATAGTTTTTATTTTTTTTTATTTTATTTATCGTCGCATCAACTACGCGGTTATTAGCGACTAATTGACGAATAGTGTAAATTAGTGTCGGAGCATTTCTTTTTTTTAACGTTGCGTAAATTAATCGGGTTTTTCAAAGTAATCGGTGATTTTGGTTTGTTTTTTGAAATTTCTTTGTGCGCGAAAAAAAAAACTTGGAAGACGCACGGTTAGTCCGCTCCTCGGTCAATCCGATCCCAGTTAATCGGAGTCCTACTGTAATACTACGATTAACAAAAAGATAAATGGGTGAAATATTTCCATGGTAGATCGTCAGGGTAAACTGATAACTCCGAAGAATGAAAAGACAGAAAATATTGGCTTTGGAACACCGATTATGCCACCGATATCGTCAAACTGAATGGCACTATCACACGCGATCACGTGTGGAAAGTACACCATTTTACGTAGTAAGCCATTTTCGGGAATAAAAAAAAGTAATCACACGGCAACCGATAGATAATGGATGCGCAGGTTATAGAATACGAGCGCCAAGAAGTCAGTACACCCCTATTTTTCGATGCGTTTCAATACGAGTTTCAGTCAGATTCCCATTCCAACCAATCAGCCAATCCAATCAAATTTCCACAATACCGATTACTGTGCGCTGACCCGTACCTTTGGAAGCTATACGACTTTTATCTTTCTGCGATCTTGCATCCGAACTTCCTAAAAGCCTTTTGCATTTCTTGCCAACCGTACGCAGGAATACATTGCTACAGAGTGGCAATCGTAGTTTAGGGAGTTTCACTGTAGAAATTGCGATTTCAATGTGACATCGATATGAAATTTCCTGCATGAATGGCACCAGCCGTCAGAATATACGTGCAGTCCTATCAACTGTTGGTTAATAAATTGCCTGTTGGACGAGGCAAGTCAATTTCGATCTTCTAAATAATTGCTCATCATCGACCCTTATTATTACTTTTTACGACTATTTGGCACCGAGACGCTACCGCGTTTCTTGATCTCGTGTTCAATTTCGGTAGAACTTGCGTGCGGAAATGGCAAAAAAAATAGTAATATTTATTCGAGTTACGAGATAATCTATAGGGTTTGAGAAGAACAATACTTATCCAAGCTGTTGCCAAAAAAAATGAATTGTTCGGCCGTTCCGTTCCGTTCGGCACTACCGTTTCTTTGTGAGAACTTAAAGTAAGTTGGCACAACGAATTTTTTATTTTTAAAAATAGTGTGTCAACTACCCATTTTTTTTTCCATTTTGGTATTTTTTTCTTTCACTGTAAATGTATTATGGTCCGCACATCGAAACAGGGGAAACAGAATTAAATGGGAATCGTCGATTCGAGAAATTGGCGACGTCTCCCCGAACCATTGCTAGTGGCCAAACATTCCGTGATCGAGCATCAAATCTTCAAGATATTCATGATTATCGGGAATAAGACACGCAGTAAATTTTTGAAAGGGGTACAGACGCTGTATGCGCGACGGTCTCTTAAAGCGTTCTCACAAAATACAGCGGGAATTATTAGCTCCGAGAAAATCTAATTTATCTCCTGTCATGAAAAGGGTGCCTCCCGGCGCGAGGGCTTCTCATAGATGAGATAGAAAATTCTGCGTGGGTGTACAGGGTACGTCGTGTTCGCGTATATCGATACTACTATGAGACCCTAAATCCGCGATCCCCGAAACGAGTGTGAAACTTCGTTTGAGAGGACAAATGGAAAATTCGGGCGAAACTTTGCGAGGGCGAAGGTACATATCGGTGGACTAATGCCAAAGGGCAATGCCAAAATTCCAAATGATATTAAAAAAAAAAGTAATGAAGCTTTTTTTCTTAACAAAAAAAGAAATTAATTTATTTAAATAATTTAAAAACAATAATAAAAAATATGAAAAAATGAATTATATTTTATTGAAATTGAATAATGTAAATATAATTTGTATAATAATTTTTTTTACATACATTCTATATATTATGATGAATACTTTATTTCTTTGGGATTCACGATCTTATGACAATAAAAATTCAATCCAACTACGAAGCTGATAAAAAAAAAAAAAATGGCAATGGCAATGAAAATGCAAAAAGAAATCTTTTTCCCTTAATCCATCGATATGTTTACGTGAAATACATATACTTGCGATAATGTGATTTCGATTCTTATGAAATCTTGAACTCCGTTTTCAGTAATTAGCCTCTGTATCGTGCCATTTTTATTAATCAAAATCCATTGCCAAGTGAATTTATTTCGACTCTCCGTGACGGTAAAAAGAAAAATTGGACCGATTCACAGGAAACCATATGTCTCACGTTAACTCAATGAATGTTGGGAAATAGTCAATTGAATTATTTCAAACTAAAAATATGGATATCGATTCGTAATCCTCGCCGAACAGAAGGCGCCGCTGAAATTGCATGCCATTTGTATTCGAAAGGGTCCGGCAGGTCCGTACGGAATAAGAAATTACTGATAAAGCGATAGACCCTTTTTTTTTTTAAACCGATCACGTCGTAGGCAACACTGCGAAATTATAGTAAAACGGATTCATGACGATTAATGGAACCCATTTACCTCGTCAGCAGTATTTTGTTTATCGACAACGCGTTGCCACATTATCGTCGATAATTATAAAAACACATCTAATCGAGATAATGAATTCAACTACTATATCTCATCAGTAAGACAAACGACAAATGACTTTTTAATTATATGTATAATATTAATAACAATAATAATAATAACGACAACAATGAAAATCATGCAGCGAATATACAAAAAAGAAAATAATGAATAAAAAAAATTGTATCGTCAGGAAAGACGAAGCTGTCTTTCTTTTGTACAAAAATAAATGTGAGAAAAAAATCTTTTAATTAAAGGGCGAGTTTTTGGTGTCGACTGCTTTTCCTATCCATCGTTTTTTTACTCTTTATTAATAAATAAAAATACTAGTCCAACCCCAGCGATGTAATTGCATAAAAAAAATTTTTTGTCATTCAAAAAAAAATTTCGAAATAAAAAAAAAAATTTCATCTGTTTTTGCGTCATTTATAATGTTTTTGCTACTCGTTTTTTCAAAATTCTCTGTAAAAAAAGATCGATCGTGTTATTCTACTACACACTCCGTTTAATAAACTTAATAAAAAAAACAGTTAAAAAAAAGCTCCAATGACGTGATTTCATATATAATTTGACACGAAAACGAGAACTCTAATATTTTGAATTCTACCGAATCTATATGCAATATCAAAATTTCGAAATTCAAAATACGGACTGAATGAAAACTTAGCGTATCGCATCGAAATTTGGAGAAATTTCGCGAACTTGTAAAAAATTGGGTATCGCGAGATTTTTCAGTCCACCAAATTGCAAATGTGCGCGTGCTATTGCGTCTTATTGCTGAGAGAACACGCGGTGTTCCCAACGATATTCGCGACGGCAGGAATTTCCAGACTAAAGGTAAAAAAAATCGTACTGGTGGGCGCTAAAGTGATGAATTGTTCTTCGGATTCTCGTGGACAAGCAGCAACAATGTCTCGTCTACTCGTAAAATATCGTGAACTCGGCTACTATATGATGAGAATACGAGAACAAAAAAAATTATAAAAAAGTGACCGCCATGACGCGCGTTCGTGCGAAACAAAGAGCGAGATG
Organism: Buathra laborator; assembly: GCA_934046635.1. Taxonomy (NCBI): domain Eukaryota; kingdom Metazoa; phylum Arthropoda; class Insecta; order Hymenoptera; family Ichneumonidae; genus Buathra; species Buathra laborator. Next base: position 15,801,759 of record OW203895.1, on the reverse strand, counting down.
AATCGTTTGCGCGAGCGTTCGCGCTGAGAACAGAGAAGATACAGAAAAGGGGGGATCCGAGAAGACATTTCACAAGGGATCAAAGGATTCTGAAGGATTCCGCGACATTTGCACGGACAATAGAGACCATTGAGAATGATGTAAAAAAAGGATATAGGCTAATGGACAATGTATACGGTACACGCATTTTTTTGCATTAGGAACGATAAAACGATAGAAACAATAGAAAAGATGGGCGAAACTCGCATTTTTTCGACGACACAAGATTTGCCGTTAAATTTGCCGTGCGATATGATACGGTTACAAGCGAAACGCAACAATCTGCGGGTATCTTCGTCACGAAGTTGTTGCAACATCAAAAGCCGAAGTTTGGATAACAGACAAATGAGAGAGTCAAAGGAACTGAATGGAAGATTACGAATGGAAGGGAACGCCGCGGCCGGAAGAAGGAGATTAGTTGGTCGAAGGAAGGAACAAGTTTCGCGAACGACGTATAATGCCCGACTTCAATATAATAGTTTCATAAGTCGGCAACACTTGCCTCAGACGTTCCCTTGAATCCATCTGCGTGATACTCAGTATGCGCGGCGCGTTTCGAAGCTAACAGACGTTACATGGCAACTTGAAGGTGTATTATAATTTGACATACCAAATCAGAATCGACAAATCAACAAAAAATCTTCCGTTTCCGATATTTGTAAAAAATTGTTAAAAAATTATAATTTAAATAAATAATCAAAATTATAAAAAATAATTAATTAATAATAATAAAATAAAAGCAGTTTTGTTAAAAAAGAAATTTGGTGAAAGGTTACCCTTCATCAAGTTTAACCAAAAATTTTAGATAAAAATTCACATAAAATTGATTATTAGAAATAATCTTCAGTTTTATCGCCAATTTTGATCGAAATATTTTGGAACATTTTGACGAATGGTAACATTCTAAAGAAAGTTTTTTCGAGCAAAAGATTTTTTTTATTATTAAAAAACAAAAATTATTATCAACATTTTTTTTTTTTATTATTAAATTAAAAAGTGTTGACTCAGTTTCAGAAAAAAGCTTTGAGCATTCGGATATAAAAAAAAAGTCAATTGCGATGTAATTTGGTCAAAATTGATAGCAGCATTGTTCCAATTTAACGTCGAGAGGATTTCGCGCTATCGCACGCACTTTATACTGTCGCTCATGCCGAGTGACTATCAATTTTATTCCACCAGCAGCACGAGGCCCGGTGAATCTATATACAGAACTGGAATCATGTGAGAACTCTCTTATCGACTCGTTTTTTGTTTTTTTTTTCTTTCTTTCTCGAGAAAATGAATGAGACGAAAGCGGCAGTCCGCTTTGGTATATCGCTCCAGAGGTCTCGGGTTCACGCTGCGGTAACCTGTTATATCCACTTGTATCCGCTATCCGCTTTTCTCCAGTACTGGTACCATCGTGACTGTTGCGATAACCCTTACGCCCTCTTTACCAATTTACATTGTGTCGACTGTGCACCGTCCCCGATACCGACTGATGACTCATACGAAATAAATCGCATAAAACGTGCCAATTTTTTTCGGCCGATACGCGGAGTTGTTGTTGGTGGCATAAGAAATATCGAATCATTCGAGAGTAAAGGGAGGAACGGGGTACCAATTACTGAGAAAGCATATACGAAGCCTTATGAATAATTTAGTAATATTGAAATGAACATTTCGGAACAAAAACAGCGTTCTTAGCGCAGATTCTCTTAACGGCTATAAATTTGGAAATAAAAACGGATTTTATTTATTTTTTTCCAGGAAAAAATTTCCCACTACTTGTCGTCCTTAAGAGAATTCGAAACGTTTAAAAAAATCCCCAGTTCCCGATATAAAAAAATTGTAAGAGAAAGTTGCGTTGAAAAAAACACGCAGTCAACTTTTTTTTCGCGATGAAATAAAATTTTTATAAAAAATTCCCCGGTACTGATTGTTCTTAAGGGTGTTCCGCCCGTTGCGAAAAATCGGCAGTTCTCCATTAAAAAAATTTTTTGAGAAAGTTGCATTAAATAAAAATATATATAAAAGAAAATGATATCAATAGCGGCAAATTAGATGTTTTTGGACGATCTATTAATTGCGGTATACAGAGACAGAAAGGAAGGCGGATAAAAGGGGAAGAAAAGATAGTATTGTACCCCGATAAATCCAACAGCGCCCCTCCAATGGATGGTTCAGTGTTTACGAGAAACCTCTACAACAACGGCTGCGGGGCTTTCGTATTTACGCGATATTTTTCCCATCCGTAAATTCCGCCATTCCACTCGAAAAGAGTAATTGAATTAGAGAAACAACGCTGGAATGGAGCCGAAATACCGGAAATATTTTTCGACAATTAAGAGGAAACTTTGGAAGGGTTCGGAAGGCTATTCCACGATATCGAGGAGTGTAAAATAATTGGCAAATTCACTCAACCGTTCGTCGGTTATCGATATCTCTAACGTTACACCGATGCGCAATATATATAGAAGAAGGAAGTCGCGTGGGAGTCATGAAAAAAATTTGTGGAAAAAGTATCGCATTTTAGTTTTCTTCCGATTGACGTCTGTTCGATCCACTGGGGGTCGAACGATAACGGATAACTGTGATGCAATCGCGCCAATGAGACAGTTCAGGATAAACGCGTATAACGCTATACGCTCGCAGCCCCTCTTATCATTGAGTTCCATTCGTGTAGAAAAAATTGCCCGAGCGAATGAAAAAATGTTACATCCAATGGAGTCGCAGAATAGCGAAGAGAAACAGTAAGTATTTTACGTGGAACGACTTTTTCCCATATTATTAATCATATAATAATAATAATCATAATAATAATATAATGAATAATTACAAATTATAATTATTTATTATATTATTAATAGATATTAAATTATTAATAATTGAATAATAATGAACATCTTTATTACTTGATAATAAAAATAATATACCGTTCTTATTGTCATTATTTTTTTATTCATAGGGGTAATTTTTTTATAGAGTTTCGGCTCGTTAACACGCAGATTATTAATTAATAATTAATAATGTAACGAAAATGTTAGTAACGGAGATAAAAAAATTTCTTCGATTTTCGCATTTATTTCGAGAAAACTATTTTTGACTCCGATAAAATATTTTAGATCGTCGTTTCGAAATTTTTAGACGCAAATTAACGCGTGAATGCGGTACGGGTTCCTGAAATACAATAATTTTGAAACAACTTATCCGACGAGCTGTTATCTCAGTAGACTGCGTCAAACAACTTATTTTCCACACTCCACGCGCGATAAGATAACCGCGCTTCGCAGGGGGTACACTTCGTCGGATAACGCGGTCGTACCGAACCGCGTAAAAAAAAATCGCGAACGTCTGGCTGACGCGCTAACGAAATAACGAACTGAGGTCGCGCGGGGAGAGAAAATTCAACAGAGTCAAAGTTTATGTGTAGCAATATCTTCGTTTTATCAATTCTCGCGGGAAAAAAAGAGAATAGCGACAATACACGAACGTAACCAACGAGTTTGAGGGGCGCGAGGGGACGCATTTATGCTCTTACAAACATAGATAACGTACTCCGCATCAATAAAGTACAGTTATTGCGCAATCAGACCCCCAGCAGAACTTGCATCACTTAACATTGGATGACCCCAGCATGGAAAATATTTGCCATCTATATCAGCCAATGAACAACACAAGAAGCTACAGTTCTTCATGACATCGATATAGGAGGTTCCATCTCAACTCTGCCGACATTTGACCTCGTCGAACGTCACGAAATAAATACTATTGCGAAGGAAAAATATTATTGGGTAAGAATACGGAATAATATAATTCGATTAAGTATATTCGGGACCCAATGTTGTAAATAATCATAATTATAATTAATGTATCGTGATAATTATTACGATACAATAATATCGATAATAATATCATAATATTAATGAAAATTATTAATTGGGATAATCATTTAAAAAATAATTGATTATAATTAAATAATTGTTTTTTTTTTTTCGAATTATAATTTTTTCGAAATTTTTAGAATATAAATTTTTCAAAATTTTTTAGAACGCTTCGCTAATTTCGATCGCTTTCGATCGTTTTGCTAAGTTTGATAATAAGTAACAAAGAATTTTATTTACAAAAAAAAAAAAAGGATAACAAAAAAATATAAATAAATTGCGATAAATTGAGTTGGAATGCCTCATATATGTCACGGATAGACGTACTATAGGTATACGCGAGAATTGGTCAACGTTTTATCAACGACAACGAATCTGTCAGCATACCGCCCTTATCGCCACTGTACCATTCGAAAACAATTATTGGGTAATGCGATCAATCGGACGGGCCGCTCGAGTATCGAACGCGTTTCATCGGGTAATCGACGACTTTGGTGCGATAAATGCCAATCAATCGACATTCTGAAGGCCCAATTATTCGAAACAAAAAATAAGTTATTAACATCTTTATATTATTATTGCTCTTGTTAATATCACGTGAATTGAGCAATAATGCCGCGAAAGCGCGTGATTTCATTGCCCCGAACTCTGGTTTTACCGAACAAAGGAATCATACATTACGTGCCATAAACCAAAAGTAAATTTTAACGGACGGCGATTGTGTTTCATTAAACGTGATACACGTGAAAATTGTTACACGTTTTATGATGGAATAATGTAATATCTATCAATAGATTGAACGAGGGTAGCGATTCACGTGTGGATTTCGTATTATTTTATAATACCGATCGTAATGTTATAATAATAATCAAAATCATTATTATTGTTATGATTATTATATATTGTTATACATAACGATAATAATAATGATGATAACAATGAAACAATAACGATGAAAATTATTTATTGTTATTATAAATATTATCGTTATTATTGTTACCTTAATATTTATTTCAATAATTTCCATTTTAATATGAAAATCGTCGATACGTTTCAGTATTTGTGAAAAAATTGCATTTCAACTGCCGTTATCAAAGCCACCGTAATTTCGGTAGAGTCGATGTCTGTTCTTGAAAATTTTCGTAAGTAAATTAATCACTGTCGGGGTACCCCCACCTCACCGGTGACACAACATTCAGTCTTTTGATAATTTAAAGCACCAGTATCGATGCTAAGTCCTGCGGGGTTAGGTGAACGCGCGTAGAGTGGTTTATAGTGTGCGTTAAATTCGCAAGAAAATTTTATGAAATTACGATTTGCTTCGTTCTATTCGCAAATAATGAAACAATAACATTAACAATAAAAATTATTATTATTATTTTTAAGAAATTATAATAATAATAATCATTATTACTATTATTTTATTATTAATTATTAATAATTATCATTATTATTAATAAAAATAGTATCACATGTTTGGTAGATTTCGCTAATGGGATACTGAAGCATTTCTAATTTAATCAGTAAGTTATCAATACACTTTCTGAACGTATCCTAGAAAATCCGAAATTTTCGAACTCTTCGAAGATACACAGTCAGTAACAATTTATTTTGTTTTTCGTAAACCATTAAAAAAAATCTTCCCGACCAGCTATTTACCCGGAATAACCCTGTCATTCGTGAATTCTATTATTCGCCCAACTCCGTTGGCTTATACAAGCCATTGAATTATATTATGAATAACGGAGGTCGCAAAGGGATTATACCCTCCGGAATACCGTATCCTGCTGTGTAACATTCACTCTCCGCACCGTTCTTTATTACGCGCCGGGGACGGGCGCCTTGCAAGTACGTTTCCATTAACGGGTCTATACTCGACTACGTATCCCCATTCTATTGAATTTTTCCAAGAGTCATTACCGAAAAGTGTCGAAAGAGCCTCTTTTAAGTACGTGAAAATAACCCCGCGTTCAATTTCTCGCCGGTTTATCGATCTGTCATTTTTTCCCGAAACAACGAATTTTGATTTGAATTATTGACGAAAGATGATTTAATCGTTTTTTAATGTATTATAATACACATTTGATAATGAAATCTGATATATAATAAAAAAAAAAAATTCGTTTCCATGTTTTTCGCGAAAAAATTTGAAATTACTTACCGCTGACGCGAATTCCAGTTTCGTCTCGAACCACCGCCGGTAAAACGGTTAACCTCAAAGCACTGCGGCGTCCCGGGTATCCGCGCACGATCGTTTAACGAAATTTAAAAAATGATAATTAAAATACACCGGTACACTGAACGCTATTTGTGTATTCATATCGCGTTAAACACTCTTTGGACACGTAATCCATTACTTGTCATCGAGTATCGATGAGAAAATTGATAACCGGCCTTTGCAATCGCGGACGCCGAAACTCGGTGTTTACTGACGAACAATTAATCGACCATCTTGGATAAATCAACGCTGTCGCGAGATATAAGATTGTGTAAATTAAAATTCGTCCAGTTTAGGTTAGCAAAACAAAATGATTTTAGCCCGATTTTACAATAATGCGTCATATGACGGGGGAAAAACGCAACAATAAAACTTTGCTGTTGTGCTGCAGCTGTAGTACCGGTAAAATTCGATGACGCAAATGAATTGTTTTTCTTATTCGCGATTTCGAAGATGGAAAACCAGTTCGATAAATAAACAATAACGGTGACGAACGAAACGGGGAGTTGAGCAAAGGGAAGCGAATGCGGGATTAGCTGCATTACCGATAGAGAGTGGGAGAACCCGAGTCGAACGCTATAAGAATGCAGCTCCCGGCGAGACGATCAGTTACAGTCAAACCTGCGTCTGCGACACATCCGTACGAGCGGAATTAGACGAGAACTATCCGACGCCACTGAGCACTTAGACGAAAGAAAAAAAAACAGTAATAAATTAAAAACAGGTAAGAAAATTTGCATGAAACTCGAGAAAAGAAAAACAAATTCATTTTTTTAACGCCTTTGTGATTTGTCAACGTTAAAACGTTTAAATCAATATCCCAATTTTATGGTGGTCGTGATAATTCGTAACGTTCCGGACGGGTTAAATATTTTTTTTTTTACGATAAATCATTGGTGGGTCGCGTATCGACGATACTCTTGTGAATAGTGGGGCAGAGCAATTGTTACCAATTGTCGTTGATTCAAGTTCAAGATCGTCGTCGCGGAGTTATATTGTCCGAAAATTACGGGACTGAGTAGAAAATTAATCCAAACGAGTAATAGAGTCTTTTCAAGGTTTCGACTCGGGACATCGATGCCTATCTCATCGTATCTCATTACCGTGTCATTTTACACACACGCCACTGAGCTCTGTTTACCGAGCAAACAGATCGGAATATTTTATCTGTACTTTTATCACTTGTATCGCGAATATACATTACGAATAAAATTCAAGCGAACGTAGGAAATATCGGTGCTGAGATTAATCAGAAGATCGGTTTTGCCGGCATATTGACAACGTCACGGGAGAGGCGAAAAACTCGTTTCGCTTGTCCCGGCCCTTCGTTCAGTGCCGGCTGACCTTGAATATTGTTGGTATTCGTCGAAAACGATTTGGCAGATGCCCCGAGGAGGCCGAGTTACACTGGAGATTTTATTTTTGGATCGAGATTTTTTCTTTTTTTTTTCATTTTTATTGTTATTATTATTCTTTTTTTTTCGCAAACACGTTAATTTCGATCGGACGTAATAAATTTCCGATGTTATTATTATGATGTAAATGAAACAGATACGGATAGAAATCCAATTTTTTTACGCAACGAAAGTTTTAAATTATTTTATTAAATTCGATCGCGCGTTCCAATTCGCATTTACTTACGAAAAAAAGTGATTTTTCTCACGGGAACTATCATTATTCGCTGAGAAACATTTAAATCGTTTTTTTTTAATTGTCGACGAAAAATAAAATCCGATGAAATAGATAGGGACTCTGCGCGAATTTTGCTGTACGAAATTGTATTATCTTGTGAATATTGATAAGACGACGCGTCGACATCTCGTATCGAATTTAACCCGAAATGCCCTCGCGGATCGGATCCGCTCGTCTCGAACTTTGACCGTTTTTTTTTTTTTTTCAATGTCTATACGTATTTTTTTCGGAAGTTATTGGGTAACTTACGAGACCTCGAAAAAACTCGAAAATAGTGACCATTGATTTTTTCGTCGTGTCGAGGGACGGCACACGCGCCGCCCGAGCAAATGATTAATTAAACGATACATTTTATTTTAGCCACAATGTCGATCAACCTGAGAAGCGTTCTTATCAGCGATCCGGTGGACGAGTCCTGCGCGGCTCTATTGACCAGTCACGGTGTGCCGGTGACCACGAAATACAGGATGTCGAAAGACGAATTGATCCAAGAAATACAGGTATGAACATTAATTCCGATTATTTTCAATTATATTTCGATAAAAAAAAAAGTTTTTTCGAAAAATCCATGAAATCTCGAATTTTTTCGAAAGTCGATAAAAAAAAAAAATTTAAAAGGTTTTTTCGAAAAATCCATGAAAACTCGAATTTTTCCGAAAGTCGATAAAAACGAAAGTTTAAAACGTTTTTTCGAAAATTCCATGAAAACTCGAATTTTTCCGGAAGTCGATAAAAAAAAATTTATTTTGTCATTCGTCATAAAAAATTATGATAATTATGGTTTCCAATGCATTATTTCGTCGAAAAAAAGTCGATTTTTTTTTATTTTTTATTATTATGTTTTTCTAAAACTACGAAAAAACATATGTAAATTTTTTGGACGATTTAGTTGTAAAACTTCTCTCAGTTTGTATCGCGCGATAACGTACATTATGGGTCTACGAAGTCTTCGCGTGCATTTCGCTGCAGTCGCCGGCGGCTTCTTGAGTCTCGGAAAAAAAAAAAAAAAAAAAAAATACGTGTGCACGTGGGCTGCAGCGATCGCCGTTTACGAGGAGACAGCGATCCGGTTATAACCGGACAACGATCCATTAATACCGGTTACCGCGGGTCGTTGTACTGGTTTAACTACTGCCACTCGGCGCTATACATTACCGATTGCCCCCCTTAGCGTTTCTTCCGCGATTAGATACCCCCTTTCGCCTCATCTATCGAGTGCGCGAGACACGCGGCGGTTTCGTGTATTTCACTGTACACTTTCACTGTGCAATATATATCTCCGCAATTATATCTCCGCGAAAACATGCAAAACATGCAAATTATAATTGTGTTATTTCCTTCGAATTTTTTCGTCAATACATACAATTTTTTTATTTTTATATTTTGTTTTGCGACTAAAAACGCAAAATCCGCGAAGTACTCGCGTATCTCGCGATTTTTTTTTATCGATATAAAAATTTTATACTCGTGCAATAAATTAAAAAGTATTTAACACAATGAAGTCTTTGGCCCATCCGTCTTATCAAATATTTCATTTATACTCTGTTACGCGATAAACCGGACTAATCGTTGAGAGATAACGATTTTTTTTCGTTATCGGGGCAATGGGATCGATCCATGAATCGCTTGAGTCGCGATTCGATAAAATATATGGCTGTTATTTTACTTGATTTGCACTTATTACGAAAATCAATAACCAATGGTAAAAAAAAATGAAATTTTTCTTCCTGAAAAAAAAAAAAAAATAATCGATAAGAGTAATTTTCGTAAAAATATTTTCTTATTTGGGTAATTAAATTATTTTAATAATTCAATAATAATAAATAATATATTTTTCGCAATTTTATTATTTTATTTTTTTTGGAAATCATTTTGTACAAAAAATCTCAAAACAATATTTTTACGCACACGACGCGTTATTGATGTAAAAAAATTGATCGTATCGAATTCGAGTCAACGTCCCCGAGATTTTAGATCGATGAAAAATAAAAAAAATGTTTCGATTATCGGTCGCGTAGAAGTTATCCGATAAAATTTTTGGGCTCAACAAACGAACCGGAAACGCTTATATATACTTTTAATTACAAAATTTGTCGATTCTCGAGAGTTTGTTAGCCGATCGTTTATTTAATTATTGTTTTATTGTCGGATTTTTAGAATTACGACGCTCTGATCGTTCGTTCGGAGACGAAAGTGACTGCCGATATAATCGGCGCCGCGCCGAATCTACGAGTCGTCGGACGCGCCGGTACCGGAGTCGACAACATCGATCTTCAAGCCGCGACTCGTCGGGGAATCGTCGTTCTGAAGTAAGAATTTTATCTTATTTTTCCTCATCGCAATCGCAACAAAGAATACATTTTAATGTACACTCAGTGCGGACGGTAATGAAAATGAGATGATTAACAATGATTTTTTTTTTTTTTTTTCATTGAACAGTACACCGGGAGGCAACAGTATTAGCGCCTGCGAACTGACCTGTTCCCTGATCTCGTCCCTCGCGAGAAACGTCGCGCAAGCGGCGCAATCTATGAAAGAGGGACGTTGGGACAGAAAACTTTACTCGGGTTTCGAATTGTCCGGCAAAACCCTCGGCGTTCTTGGATTCGGTCGCATCGGACGGGAAGTCGCTCGACGCATGCAATCCTTCGGTATGAATGTCGTTGCCTTCGATCCAATGCTCACTGAGGCCGGAGCCAAGGAAGTCGGCGTGACGAAGGGAAGTCTCGATGAAATTTGGCCGATCGCCGATTACATCACTGTCCACACACCCCTCATTCCGCAGACCAAAAGTAAGTCACAGCTTCCAGATAATGTTCGCGGATAAAAATTGATTTTTCAAAAGTTTTCACGTACTTTACGAATTTTATTTAATTTTTTATGAATTTTTTCATCAATTTCATTATCTTTACGGATTTCATAAATAACGTTTTCGTTTCGTTTTGCATAATTTTCGTATTTTTTTCATTATTTTTACGGTTTCATAAACGCTATTGTATTTATTTTTATTTTTTTTTAGAGTATTTCATGAATTTTGTTTAATTTCATATTAATTTTCGTACAAATTTTATTATTTGTAAAAGTTTCATAAACGCTATTTTTTATTTTTTGAGAATATTTTATGAATTTTTTTTAATTTCATATTCATTTTCGTACAAATTTTATTATTTTTAAAAGTTTCATAAACGCTATTGTTTTTTTTTCGGAGTATTTTATGAATTGTGTTTAATTTTATATTAATTTTTGTGTGATTTTAATCATTTTTGCAGATCTCATAAACGCAACGACTCTCGCGAAATGCAAGAAAGGAGTTAACATAATCAACGTCGCGCGCGGTGGAATCGTTGACGAGGAAGCGCTGTTGAATTCTATCAAATCCGGACACGCCGGCGGCGCTGGTCTCGATGTATTCATCGAGGAACCACCCAAGAATCCGGTTACTCTTGAGCTCATTAAACACCCGAAAGTCATCGCGACTCCCCATCTTGGTAAACCATTTTTCTTATACTTTCTTATCGATTTTACACATCTATAGAAATATTTCAAAATTACAAGAAAAACCAAAAATCATTATAAATTGACGAATTTTCAACAGTCTATAAGAATTTTCTGCGATTATAAAGGTTTATATCGATAGTTATATATTGAAAATATAAATCTGTTGAGTCCCTTCGTTTTTCGAGTAAAATTTAGTATTTTTAGTAGAAAAAAAAAATTCTAAATCATTAAATTAATTAAATTTATAGCCTTTCGGTAGACTTTTCCTTTAGCGGCAAATGTTCCACAATCATCGAAATAATTTTTTTTAAACTATCATTTGATTCTTAGATGCAAAAAAAAAATCTTACAATTTGTACAAAAAATTCGTATTTATTGCAAAGAGTTGATTTTTTAAAACTCATTATTCTAATTGAGCGATAATTTGTTTTGTTACGCAGGTGCGAGTACCGCGGAGGCGCAGCAGCGTGTCGCAGTAGAGATTGCCGAGCAGTTCCTGGCAATTTCCGGTGTGTCGGACAAATACTCCGTGACTGGTATCGTAAATGCGCCGGTGCTGGCCGCCGCGATGACCGGCGACAACGGAATATGGATCGATCTCGCGAAGAAATTAGGAAAATTGGGATCTCGTTTTCTCCAGAAGAATCTCAGCGCTCCGATTGAGAGTCAAACGGTCGGTGACGCTAACAAGAATAAGAGATTCATTCACACCGCTGTACTCGTTGGAATTCTGTCCGGTCAAACGAAGAACGGCCTTAATTTGGTTAACGCTCCGACTCTCGCGAAGGACGCCGGTATCAATATCAATGAGAGTCACGCGGACGGAGAGTTCGAGGCAATCGTCGTCAAAGTTGGACATCACAGCGTAAAAGGTCGGTATTCGTTAGGCAATCGCTCGCGCAATCAAAATTATCGATCATTTTCTAGAAAATTATAGAAAAATATATAATTAATATGAAATATTAAAAAAAATTCTGCAAATAAAAAGAAATTAAAAAATATAGTAAAAAATTATAGTATAGTATGTAAATATGGTATTTCTAAATTTTCTTGAATTAATAATTAAAAAACAAATAGATACGGAATTATTAATTAATAAAAAATATTTTCGAAAAGAATAATAATAATAATGTTTTAATTATTGTATTTGCAGGCACCGTACGCAACAACGAGGCACTACTTTTGTCGATCGACGACGCGGTGTTCAACAACGGTATCGCCCTCCGAGACTACTTGTCGCTTTACCACACGAACGGACCTCAGGATCTTGCGACGATCGTCAACGCCTTCGCGAATAAGGGAGTTGCGATCAACAGTTTGAATGCCAACGGAAATTGGCTCGCGATCGAGTCGAATCAGGAAGTGGTAATTCCGATCGCCGGCATCGATAGCTTTTGATTGAATTCCGCATTATAACGTTATTTCGATCTTCCATGACGCCAGAAAAAATTTTGGACGATTTTACGCGTCTGCGGAAGAGGATGGCATGCAAAAAAATTTGTCAAAAGTTTCAGTATTGCAGGATTAGCCGTGGAGCCTCGACGACGAACGAGAACTTTCGATTCTAAGGATAAAAGTTTTGTTATTTGATTAGTCGTTATTTAAAAAAAAAAAAATATTGGCGAAAATAGACTTTCGTGAAATATTATTATTTTATTTCACTCGGTGTGAAAAAGTCAGTTTTACACACGCTTCGCGCGTGAATAACTCCCATTTTTACACCTTGTGAATAAAAATTTTGTACGATTCTCGTGCGAAAAACTGTTTGTTAACTCGTGTGATTGCAACACTCGTCAGAAAAAAGTTTTTTCGCACTCGTATCGTAATGTACAATTTCGACACGAGACACGAAATATCTCATTCGTGCTGTGGACGATCAACTGTGAATGTGAATAACATAGAAACGTATGAAAAGAAAACAAAAAAAAAACAAAAAAAATGTATGTATTTATATTTTTATAAATTTATCGATTGATAAATTAATTAAAGTTTGTCAATATTCTGAATTGGTGTATTGTTTCCGTATCCCTTTTTTTTCCTCGAGACTTTGCCAATAATATTCGTTGTTTTGCATTTTTTTTTTATTTGTTATTTACAATGGAAAGTATTACACACGCTTCGGAGAATCTGCATCGTTATAAAAAAATATAGAAATGACGTTTCAAAGATGAGATATTATGTATAATATAATTTGCGTCGACAATAATTCGCGACGAATTTACATCTTACGGGCAAAGTATCACACGTTTTCAACGAAAATAAACGTCGTATCCTTCGGGACTTTGAACGTTGCGCAATGAGCCAATAACCGATTCCCAAATCCGGTTGGAAAATATCAATGAAAAATAGAGAGTAAATAATTAAAAATTTTATATGAATTTGAAAAAAAAAAAGGAGCCGCAATTTTCCGTTTTATCGATGCCATCCGAAAAACTGAATGGTTGCGGATAAAAGTATATTCTCAGCTATTAGAATAAATATTTTTTTATTCGCATATCTTTTTTCTGATGATCCGAAATATATTCATAGCCGCAAAAATTCATTTTATCCGGTGCTTTCGTATTCGCCTCCAGAGGCGTTTCCCGCGAAATAAAGTTCGAACTTTCGCCGAAACTTTGATAAACGCGAATTAATTTTTGTGCATCGAGTACCTCGCAAAAAAAATTTAAAAAAAACAATATCATAATCATAATCTGTATTATAGATGAAAATTAACGGCAAATAAGTAGAATAATTTGGTGCTTTTAGACGATGAAAATAATATTCTGTAACGTAGGCATTCTTATCGAACTAAAAAGTAAGACTAGCGTTGAAAAAAAAAGCATAAAAATTTCCTGTGATTAATGGATCCGCCAGAAATTAAATTCTGTCGTAACTCTCGGCGGAACAGCCGCTGAACGTGTAAGCGATTCCATCCTGTGAAAGAAATGAATAAAATTCGTTTGTAGAGTACATCCCATCGGACATCGAGATACAAAATCGCGCGAGTAAGAGAACTACTCACCCGGACGAGCGCTGGTAGATCCGACCAAAAGTCGTAATTGGGTATTAATTCCCAGCCGATCGCGCCTCGGAAAAATCTTAATGCCAAAGCGCCTATCAGCAAATACACGCCACTGAACACGAAGAGGAGAATCACCAATACGGAACCCGTCGAAAGACCCTCTGCCGCCGGTTGCAGCAGGCAAACGTGCGGCGACGTTACCAAATAATGCTGCAATGAAAAATTTAATTTTTCAAACGATTCATATATTTAAAAAAATAATCAAGAAATTTCTTCAATATTCTAAAAATCGCGCGAAAATTTTTGTTATCATTGAAAAATCTGTTAAAACCGTTTAAAAATCTTTCAAAACGTTTAAATATTTGTCAAAAGGTTCAAAAATGTTTGCAATGTTTTAAAAATTTTCGAATCACAGAAAAATCGTTTAAAATCGTAAAAAAAAAATGTTTTAAATAAAAAATCTTTCAAATTATTTGTAAAATGATTGAAAATGGCGGAAATATTTTTTCCACATAAATAGTCTCATCAAAGTTTACTGCATTATTTGATTTCTACACAACTTTCACAGTGTCACCGCTTTTTCGCCGCTTTCACTGATTTCTGCAATTTTTTTTTTCTATTTTTTTTGTATTATTTTTTTTTAATTTTATTTCTACACAACTTTCACCGCTTCACCGATTTTTCGCCGCTTTCACTGATTTTTGCAATTTTTTTGTTTTTTTTTCGTATTATTGTTTTTAAATTTTATTTCGGAAATACGAACAAATTTCGAGTTCTTTGGAGGGCCATCCATTTGAAACTTCGTTGATTGGCACGTTGTGCAGCACACCATCGTTATTTCGGATGAGTTTTCCCCGTGAGAGAGGATCAGCTTTGGTTCCTTTACAATGGTTACATCCCAGCTAGTTTCTGCTGTGTTTCCAAGACTGAAGGCCGTTGAATTAACAGTCAACGGGGATAAGGCGCACAACTAAACCACGAAAAACAGTTTATTCATGTTAAAAAAAATGAATTAGCAATACGCACCGATACGCCTATACATGCGGATTTTTCTTTATTGCTTTTTTCCATTGTCATGTTAATATTTTTGCACGGCTGAAACGACGAAGAGTAATTCAATCCTCGGTCAACATAAGGACTGAAAAAATAAAAAAAATGGTTGCGTTATACTCTTTTTCTGAAAAAATAACTGCGCCAATGCTATTAAATTGGATATTACTATAGGAAGATGTAAAAAATACAATACGAAAATTTGTCAACATAATTTTTGAAAACTCGTCTATAATTAATACGAAAATAACGTTAATGTTCAAGAAAGTTGGGGTATTAATACGGATTAATTTCGTGCGTAAAGTACGGAGAAAATAGTCTTTAAATATTTGTTGGTTATTCGCATTTATTATATTTATATATTCTCGATATATATTTATGTACGAGTGGGGAAAATATTAAAACGGTGTTGAGGTTAGGGACGATGAACTTTGAAGGTTAACAAAGTTCGATTTAAAACCATCGCCGAAGGAACAAAATAACATATTTTTCATCAAAATGGAGACGTAGATGTATCGACGATTCGTTTGTACAGGAAAAAAAATGTAGCAGACGAACCCTGCCGCGGCCAATTTGCTCAAGTCGAAGAAACTCCCATCGCGCAAGTGACAGGAACAGGCTGTTTGTTCGATACATTGCGATGTCGCGACAACGACGATCGTTCCAAGCAGAGTTATCGAAATTACGAAATTTCCAAGATTTGGCGACATTATTGTTGGCCAATAATTACTGGTGTTTTTTAACGATATTTATTGACATCCGAATGAACACATGACGTTACGAGGGCCTCTGAGAAAAAACTGTTACCGGAGGTACACAGATCGCGCGCTCAGCTGATCGATCTATACGCCGCTACACGCTGCTATACACGCCGTCTACGCACGCTTCTCGACTATCAACCGTTGATTACGTAGGTCACGCGCGGTCCTTCGCCTCGTTTCATAACTCGACGTCTATATGGGGAGTGCATTCGACGAATGAGAATCATTATGGGTTGTTATACAAAAATCCTGTTTGTGAAAAAATGATTTTTTGCAATTTTTTTTCTTTATTAATTTAATTCCTCAGATGCGGGACTTTCTCGTAGTTGTATCTTAGAACCGTTTTGTGGGGATAGTCATCTCTAATTGTTATACGATATGTGTTGTAAAAATTAAAACTATAAGGCTACCAGATAACTATTTTTTTAAACTATTAAAAAAATATTATACAATTTTGCTTGCAAATTTGAAAGGGTTAAATCCATCGAGTTTAAAACGTTAATAACGTTATAACCCAGTATACCGGGTCAACTAGGACTCGTGTACATATAAGCAACCAAATTTAGTTACTTTATTCAATAAAAATGTAAGCTATAAGTTTGAACACTGTGCAAAACACCAACGTCGAAGGTTTAGTAATTTTTTTGGTGATAATACAGATCATGAAATCCTTAACAATGTTATAAAGAAAAAAAACAAATTTTTATAAAGTACAATACAGTTGCCGTATATACATTCTTATATGACAGGATTACCGAACCAAAAACAAAACGTTTTCATCTTACGGTGATTATCGGCGGTATACATATATAAGACGATGATTCATACTATGAAACGAAGGATAACTCATCATACATAATAAAAGAGAAAAAAAATAGAAATGGTCGAAATAAGGAAGCGGCGATAGCGAAAAAATAAAGGGTCCAGCAGCGCCTCAATGGCGACAGCGGCGAGCGTCTGGATCGGGAACTACACGAGATTCCTTGGGGTTCTCCACGGATCACTTGTTGCGCCGCTGCCGTCCTGTCGCCCGGTACGGCCCGGACTACGAGTCGCGGCAAGACAAACATATTTTTAACCCGCGTCGCGAAAGTACGAAGTTTAGTACGAGCGTTCGTTCCCCCGCAGCCTTCGATCGCGTGGCCTGTTCGGTCGTTTGTCACGAAAACGCGCGAGTACCAGTGATTTCAACGTGTATCGTGAGAGAGTGATTGTTTGTGCCTCGTGCTCGTGCTTCGATCCTTCGTGATACTATACATATCTATACAGCTTCTGGATCCTCAAAGCCGACGTAAAGTTTTGTTTACTTTTTGCGCCTCGCATCTGATATCATGGTGAGTACTTCGAAAATCTATAGCTTACGAAATACTCAACATAGTTTTGTGTGTTAATTCGAACGGAAAAACAATATCCCCGATTCGTAAGTGATGCGCAAATCACTGTGATTCGTTGCTCTGTTCTCAGGTTTTTTTTTCGTAACAAAGCGCGAACTTAGTTCCATGCAATTTTATTTCATTATCCCAACGAAATATTCGTCGCGTCTCTGAAAAAGCGATTTTGACAGATCAAAATTCGGGACGCTTGAAATTGAGTAATATGAATATTTTAATGAGTAAATCATAATAAAACTATCGAGCGATATTTGCAACGTTGCAAATGACATAATATACGATGCGGTTAGCGAATAAAGTTGAGAAGATGCCTGACTCGCGTGGTGGTAATAAAATACGACAATGAACCGATACGGGCTCCGCTGCAGCGGTGCAATTAGCGGAGAGCAGACGTTGACGATTCGGAGATTAAAAGACTCGGAAAAATGTCATCTCGAACAGCAACGGGCGGGGGAACGCGGCCAAACGATGCTTTGCTACCTTTCGTATTGTTTTTTCTTTACTTTATCCTCAATTCGTATTGTTTGGTCCGACGAAAATATGTATTTCATCACGACGATTTTCGTCATAAAATAACATGGAGGATCGATACAGCGGGAAAACGAAAACGTAATATAAAAAAAAAAATTGACAGCGTGAAAGTTCAGTCCCCAAAATCTCATAATATTACGAAAAAAAGTATTAATACCGATTGACACTGATAACCCACTAAATAAATACGAAAATCGAATTTACAAAAAAATCTCACAATATTACGAAAACATCGAATTATTTCCCCGTATCGATGTAAATTACTGCGCAGCGCTACTATTTCCGCGTAGTCGGTGAAAGATACAAATTTTACGAGAACAAATTTTTCTTCGTTATTTTATGTGCGTAAACCAGAAGTGTTATCCAAAGTTAATTATCGTTATTCCGTGTAGAATGCCAACATGCAATATATATATATAGTATATACATCGCGGTAGAAAAAAAAACGACGAAACTTTTTCTGAGCTCTGAATTTAAAATCTCCGCCGTATTCCATTCTTCAGCGTAGAAACATCTAGTTTGGTCGTGTCAGAGGCTTTGTCCGATGTTATAATACACGAAGAACATATATATATATATATAGCGATGCACCTATTCGCAGAGTTCGCATTGTAGGTCGGTCAGGAACGGTGCCCGACGGAGCCTTTTGTATTCAAAAACCTTTCGGACTTTGGTGTTACTCTTAAATGTGCACCCTGCCGCAGGTATACACCCACACGGATAGTCGTGAGGGAAGGAAAAGAGGGCGGGAAGGGTGGGGGGAGGGTTGAGGGGAGTATATACACCGATGCACGATGCCGGGCCGAGGCGAGATGGAATAGCAAGCGAGAGGCCTCGTTCCTTCGTATTCATCGCACATCCGTTGTCCCCGGCGCTCGAGCAGTGTGCGCGAGCTTTGCCCCGTAGCGTGCAAATCTCTTCGCTCGAGAGTTCTGCGCGCAATATAGTAAGTAAGGACCCGCAGCGACTCTCGACTCGGCCAATTGAGCGCGAGAATGCTTGCCATGGATTCTCTGGCATACCTTTGGCATAGAGGTATATACCTTCGAAGGTATTCTTCGATATCCCTGGGAATCGATAAATATCGAAGTATCGTAGATTCACGTGGTATTCGGCATAAACGATCGGACGCGATAAATGTTGTTAAATATATTCGAATAAAAATCATAAACATAAATCGATGTGTTTATCGGCGATGAAAAAAAAAATGGCGGCATTGAAAAGTGTATTAATCGAAATACACAAGATTTTTTTTTTTCGCGTTAATACGACGCAAATGGGGACACGCAGGGGATTAAAAACGGCGCTTTCGTCGAAAGGAATTATTTCGCTTCAATGCAATTCCATGCGAAATTTTTTTATGGCGGCTATGATATCATGTATATCATTCGATATATAGTATAATCTGTATATAAAAAATATATAGATATATATCCCGATCTGTATATTAATTATATTAACCTAATTTCATAAATAAATTATATACAATTATTACATAATTTTTTATATATAACTATTTATGATTTATATACAAGATAAATAATATATAATAATATATATATATATATATAAAATTCAAGTTGCTTAAAATTCCATCGCGATGTATTTGGTATTCGGATAGTTGAATTCCGAGACACCCCATAGAACTGCGTATACCGAGAGGCGCAGAACCCTCCTGCAGAGCCCATAGGCTTACGATCTTTCCGTCGCATTCGCGGGTACAAAACGTTCCGCTCTTTTCCCGCAACCCACCCTACTATCCTTGCGCTTCAAGGGAATAATCGACGGGAACCCGCGGGCCGCTCTTGTTCGTGTTACAGCTATACGCACGATTGCGCTTACGCTTTTGCCCCCGAGATGCGACTCCCTCGTTATAGGATGCAAACGCGAGTGCAGCCGATAGACCGATAGAATACCCTTTTCCCCATCTTTCTCCTCGACAACTCTCGTTCCCGTTCTCAACGTTGCGCAGTTCTTACCTTTCGCTCGGTCTTTCTTTCTTTCCGTTCGCTCCGATCTCCCTTTTCCCTCCCCCCCCCCCCCCTCCTCCGTTCACCATTCGGATCTCACTTACTCGCTGTCCTTATCTTATTCTTCACTCCTCGTGCCCCCGAGGCTCACTGAGCGCGAAACACTGCGCTTTATACTCCTCGTTTCGCTCACATGCTTCTTCGCTCTCGCGAGAGCGAAGAAACCAGTTTCCTACTGTCAGCGGTCAGTTTGCTTCGCGCGAATATCGTTTTTTTTTTGTTTTATTTGGATATTTATTTATTTTTTTTTGTTTTTTTTTTTTTTCGCTCTCTTCTCATCGGTATCGTTATTACTCCGAAACGTTATTCACAGTGTCCCGTACACGCTGCTCGAGTACTCCATACGAGCCGCGAGATTTAATCTTCGCTTATACCTTCGAACACCTGAAAAATGCTTCAACAGTACTGAACGAAAGTTAAAAAAAAATTCCATATTTCGCAATAGGTGTGGCTGATGGGCAATAAAAGTTAATTTTTTTAATATCAAATATTAATATTAATAATATTATTTTTTTTATTAAATATTTAATATAAAAAAAATTGATTTTTTTTTTGCCTTTTTTGATTTTTTTTTATTATAACAAAAAGTCAAAAAAAATTTTCAAAAAAAAAAAAAAAATTTTGACTTTTTTTATATTATTTGAAAAAAATCAAAAAAGGGAAAAAAAAAGTCAAAAATTTTTTTTTTACAAAAAGAGAAATATTAAATATTATCCGAAGATTTTTGAAAAATATCATCGTCGCGGCGTTACGCTGTAGAACGAGCGGAAGTGTAGGCGCACTCCTCGAACGTGATGCATACGGGGTGAGAATACCGAATCTCATCGTTTCGTTCGTATATACGCATCAGGAAAAACGCCCATGACGAACGCTCGAAATAAATTTTCTCCCCTAACGAAGAGGGAACGTTGAGGCGTCTGGACCGAAATAAGCCGAAGCCACTCGAGAGAAAGGAAGAGGAAGAACAGTTCCCGTGAGCGAGAAATACGTATAGTAAGAAAAGGAAAGGTTTCTCCCCCCGCGAACCGATTTCATTCATTCCGTTCTGCAGTGAGCAACTGCAGCGAGGATATCCATATTCGTGTCAAGGCTCGAGGCGTTCAGTCACAATATGTTGCACGCAATCGAACACATTAATACCTTTAACATGTCCCCGATAAATGGAGGAGAGGTTACTATCAATTAGAACGGTAGCCTACTTCTGTTGCGATACTATCGTAGTATTTTAGTGAAATAAAAAAAGTTAACGATAAAATGATATACAAACGGCAAGAATAATTCCTTTTTTTACTTTTTTCCGTTTCATTCATTTTTAAAAATGTATACTTATCATTATTGCACTCATTTCAATAAAAATACGAATTCATACTTCGAGCGTAAGGCGCGAAAAATTAAAATTGGATTCGAGAGAAGAACGATATTTCAGAAATTATTTTCGTATTTTATCCATAAATTCATCGATTTTTACTCATTGACTACGCGTATTTTTCAATATGTAAATTTTCTGCCGTTGATTCGGGGTTTTTAAAAATTTTATTAAAAAAAATTAAATACGTTGAATGTTTATTTTTAAAAATGTTATTATTTTTTTTTTATTATTATTATAAAATGTTAATTTTTTATGAAATTCGTAAATCGTCAGCAATCTTTGAAAAAGCCATTCAAATGAATGATCAGTTGCGTGAATGATTTTTTTTTAATTGATTGGTACCAAAAATCGATTTTTTCGCGTAACAAATTGTTAGCTACTGCTCCCAATTAACTCTTTTTTTTTTCGGTGCCAAACTCGCTGCGTGAAAACTTCGATGTTTTTTCCTGCCTGTGTTTCGATTAGTCGCGGTATCCCCTACGCGTATTCATCGAGATATTCGAACGATTTACCAATATTGAAATAATAAAAGGTTTCGAGACGACTTTGTCAACACGCAAATCGGTACGGATCTGTGTGTCACAAAGGGGGTGACGATATTACGAATATTATAACGAGCAATATCCGCCGGCGACGGTCGAACGAAAGCCGAAAATGTTTAACGCCGTACGGCGGATAGAGATGGGTGAGGCGCGGGGTGCGCGAATCGCCAATTGCGAGTGTCCGTATATGGTTCGCCACGGTTCAAGCGTTTCTGTGCGATGCACACGCGCGCTTTCGACACGACGCTAATAACCAATGATTTACAAGCTTTGAATACCTTAACGAGACACCATACTACGGGATATACCCCCTTGTGGAACCGGTGAATTAACAAACTCATGAATATTGCGATTTCATCAACGATGTATAAACGCGGTGACCATACGAAAAATCACACCGAGTTGTGGGGTAAAAAAAAATATCGGTAAACAATAGATGTTTAATAATAATAATAATAATAATAATAATAATAATAATAATAATTACAACAACAAAATAGTAATAATAATAACAATAACAACAACAAAATAATAATAATTATTATTATTATTATTATACCACATTATTAATTTTTTTACCAAAAATTTTGAATACGTAACGCGTAACGCGTCAATCAGGAAATTTGTGGGTAAAATGCAAACGTAACGTCAATACTGGAAAAAAAAAAAAATTTAAACGAGAGAACTAATAACTAAAACTAACGGTTAATCTATTAATCTCGTTATTAATAACGAGAATTAATAGTTATAGTTGGGCGAAGATCCATTTTCTTTGTAAAAATCAATTTTTCCGATTAACTACTCTCTCAAGTAGTCATTTCTTTTCACCGTATGGCAAGTAGATTTTTAGAGTTCCATACTCACTGCGAGAAATCATCGATTTTATTTACCACGTGTCTTCAGAATTGCCCGCCGTTTATTATTCACATCGATTATTGCCCAATGTGTGATTCATATCAAGAAGTCAATGAATTTACGTATTCAGCAATGTTGTAAAATAAAAACGCGTTATCGGTTTGTAAACCCGATAAATATATATATCTGTATATATGGCGAAACGAAAGTTAATTTATCGCGCGTATATACGGCAGAAATCGCAATAAAAAAATGTAATCTGCATTCTACATCCGCAATATAGAAATTTATTATTCGACTGCACGTACGGGCGGAACAAAGCTTTAGTGTCGAAGTATCTTCGAGTTAATAACAAGAAACGATGCAGCTGCACAGCTGCATTCACGCGCGCGCTTCTTCCTTGCATCCTCAGCTTTGTACTTACAGCGCTTCGCTCGAAGCAATAATAAAGTCGAACGCCCGCGCGCGTTCTCTCGGCTACGGGTGGCCTCTCCGCAAATCGCTTCCTTCGCCGGAGCACTACTTCCGCTCGCTAACTCATTGGACTCTGTTGGCCGCTGTCTCTTCTCTATACCTATTCTGGTTATGTATATACCTTCGTCTTGCCGCAATTTAGTCGCTGTGCGCTCAACCGATTTCGATTTTGTGCCTTCGTCGTCATAAAAAAATGTCTGTCGTTATGGAAAGTTGGCGATGAGGTCAAATCCAAATTATAGAATTCGGTATACATAATTAATATACATATAGTATACGTATGCAGTATAACAGATATCGAAATATCGAAACTCGAAGAAAAAAAAAATATCGACGAAAAAATTAACTTCAATTCCAACTTCAATTTTTATTAACAAAAAATCAAAGTTTTGTAATGAAAATTGAGTCAATTATTTTTATATTAAAAAATCCATTCTTAGTTTTCGTGGTTAAATAGTATTTTTAAAATTTTTATCTTTTTTCATATAGTAATAGCAATAATAAAAAAATCGATCGAAATCGATCGTTAATCGATTTTTTTCGTTTCGGTTTCGAAATTTAAATTAGTAATTAAATTGATTTTCATTCGAAAGAATTAGTACTTTTTTTAAAGATTAATTATTTATTCAAAAAAATCAAATCAATTAATAATTTAAATTTAAAAAGTTATTGTTATTATTATTATATTAGAAGGGAAAAAATCCCGAACTTAGTATTTATAGTATATTTAGTTTTTTTTTTTAATGCAACTTCTTCACATAAGTTATACATGTTATATCCATAAGTTTTGTCGACGTTGGAAAAATAAAATTTTAGCGTATGTAAAAAATTTCAAAACAATTTACCGTCATCTTTCCGCATTCAAAGAAATTGTTACGCCTCGTCAAACATGTATTTAATGTCAAACCAGATGACCCGGCAAATTCCGCGCAAATCGACGTGAAAAAGAAAAAAAAAAACCGTAAGACATGAGAATACTACGATTCCGGTAGCTGAGAAAAATAAATAAAAATCTGAGAAATTCGTAGCTGTGGGTGGAGTTGCAGTTTTCCGAGGAAAGAATGAAAGTCGTTCGAGTGCGTAAAGGAGCAGATGGCGAGCAGCAGGTCAAGCGGCTTGAATGTCGACAAAGACGAGAGACCGCTGTCTCATCTTTGGTGCCCCTGGTATAGAGAGTATTGTTTCGATGTGTATACCTCCGCATCAAGATTGCCGGAGAGTCTCGGGGGCCCCGTGTCTCATACATTCTTTCGCAATGAACGAGAGAGTCACGTGGTCATCATAATTTCGGGACGCGGGAATACAGTGTCCTCTGAATGGTCCCAACAGGTAGTGAGATACCTGTTCTGCTCTCTCGTTCTCGTATTCAATCTCTTCGTCGTTTTGTCTGTCCTGCGGTGACCCAGAGAGCGGCAAAGAGTGCCAACTCTCGTCTCATGGTTATGCGAAACCCATTGAAGTTATTTTTATCACAAAAGACTTTTGTACTGTACAATAAAAATAATTTAGCAAGTTATTTACATATACTTCGAATTAAAAAAAATCGATTACTCCGAAATCATTAGTTTCTGAAAAAAAAAAAAAAAAAAATTGTGATTTATACTTCGAACAAAAAAATTCGATTACTCCGAAATCATTAGTTTCTGGAAAAAAAAAAAAAAAAATCGCGATTTATACTTCGAATAAAAAAAATTCGATTACTCCGAAATCATTTGTTTCTGAAAAAAATAAATCGCGATTTATACATATACTTCGAATCAAAAAAATTCGATTACTCCGAAATCATTCGTTTCTGAAAAAAAAAAATCGCAATTTATACCCATTTTTTCGTCCGTCTTTTTTGTTACCTGGCGTTCTATTAGACGTTATGCGAGAATCAGTTCGTGTAAGAAACGAGTTTACTTGGCAAAAAAAAAAATAACATGCAATTGCATATCGTCAGTTTTTTCTGCCTCTCTGTATCGACAGTTCGTTTGGTAGTCATAAATATTGATGCAAAAAATTGAGAAAATCGAGACGCAAATGATACTAAAGCCTCGACGCGGCCGATCCCAGATTTTTCCTCGAACTGACTATTGCATAAATCGCTCATGGATCGTGAAATGAAATGCACCCGTCTCGTTTGAGACGTGTAATCCATTCACGTTGCCAAAGTCAATCATAATATCATGAATACTTGATGCCGATAAGTATATTTGCCGTCTCAACGGATGCGAATAATTCGCGGATGTGAAACGGTATACAGGCAATTGACTCCAAATTTGTCTTATTTTACAAGTACACTTCCCATCATTCGTATAATATTTCTCGAAGCTCAGCGACGATATTTTTATAATAAATGCAATTACAATTTAAAAATTTTTTTTTTTTAATTCTGATAGCAATTTTTTTCCAAATTTTCATCCAAATTACTTCTAATAAATAATTTTGATTATTTATTTTTTAATAATAATATAATCATTTTTTTTTCATTTCGTCTTTAAATTTTCGGAAATTTTGTGTTATTATTATTTGTTTTAAAATTTTACCGCGTATTTTTTAAATTATTTCTATTTCCGTGTCTCCATTTTTCGCCGCGTTTCTCTTTTTGTGGGTTAAATACAACAATATATCACACAATAGCACGATAGCGACGCGATAGTGATTTCACGTTGCATCGACTACGATATCGATAACAATTGCAGTCAGTCGCACTCTAAGGAGTATATGTAGTATATGTCTCTCGGTACAGTGGTCGTTGTCGGTTTTCCGCGTGAAAAAAAAGCCACTGAAACAGGGCGGTCGCGGAAGTTGTATCGGAAAACTGTCAAAGGGAACTTGAAGTGAAGCATACGATATACAGACCGCTGTGCTACTGCTGCTCAACGAAGGATCCGAGGAGAAGCGTCTCCGGAATAAATGAAAATGCGACTGCGGCCAGTTGGAGCCTTTCGACGCGACGCTCTCGTATCATCCCCTCGATTCAATTATTATTTTTTATATTTTATTCACCCAGTAACTGGGGTACGAGTCGACGAACGTAACAATTCATTTATTAATTCTGAATTGAATTACGATATTTATAAAAATTATATTAATTATTATATAATTAATTTTAATAATAATAAAAATATTATTATTATTATTTATTATAAATAATTAAATAAAGTCTATGATAATAATAATAATAATAAAATTGAGGTAAATAATATCATTTATTTATTTATTATCGTATTTAAAAAAAAATAATAATGTTATTAATTTTATTTAATAAATAATTATTAAAAATAAAATAATTTTTTTTTTTTTAAAGTTGCAAAGAGAGTGACTGTGACGAATATAATTTTACATCAGTTATTAAGATGTGAATCATCGTCCAGAGTACCGTTCTCGTATCTGCAGGGTACGCGGCTATCTTTTACGAGACTCAACAACGTCGAATACGTCGAATGAATTTCCGCATTGCTGATAAACTCGCCTGAGTACACAAGAATTCTTGAGCGTCCCGCGAGGATTCATTCTTTGCGTGCGAGAATACGTTTTTCTTTGCTGTCCAGACGCGCGTGCACTGTGCACTATTATGTATAAACGGAGCTTTCTGGAGTTTAGACCGAAGTCTAAGGTCAACGCAATCACGTGACCATAGTAACTCGTCACGCACTCGAGAGATATGTTAGGAAAAAAATGAATAATTCATAAACCACTCCCGACATTTTGCCTAATTCTCCGTTATCTCGTCGACAAGTGCATTCGCTCGTACCTACGATTTCGGAGCGGAACTGTTATTGCCTTTCATCGTAATCCTTTGTCTTTTTATTTTTCAATATCCGCTACAATTTTTTTCAAGAAATAAATAATAATATAATAATGTTGATAATATTTAATAATTGATTGATTATTATTAACCCCTCACGTACGGGAGGCTTTTTACCGATCAAAAGTAGAACGTTAATTTCTTCTGCTCGTAACAACAATACGCAAGAGCGTAAAACAAATCCCGTTGAACCATCGAAAAACCAATAGTTCAACATTATTTTACAATTTTTTTCCGAATTTTTTCGCGATTTTTTATGGTTAAATGGGGTTATTGAAGGTAACGGCCGATAGAAAAAAATGTTACGTATATTTACGGTCCCCCGTATGTGAGAGGTTAAGACTCTCAATACATATAGATTTCAGATAAAAAAATTATTACCTTTTATGGTTTTTCAGAAATAAAAAATCAAACATTATATTTGGTTCTCAAGCCGTTTTCGAAGGTAGACGTACCCCATTAATTACATCGCGACTGTTACTCGTCGCTCGTAAATCGCATCGATAACAGCTTAGCGGATTGCGATAGGTCAACGTTCTGTATGGCAAAACCCTATATTACTCTTAGACAACATATAGTTCCATTGAAAACCCATTGGTGTCCGCAATCTCGGTGAGAGAAAGTGCTGACATATGGTCTCGTATCGTATTGTCTATGCCACTAAAGGAGTCCGGAATGCGTTCGGGCGTTTTGTTGCCTATTACCAAAAATAAATATATTTTCGACTGTTTTTTTATTTATTATTTTTATCTCCATATTCGCGAAAATTATTGCTCTTTTAACGTTAAAAAAATTGATTTTTTTCTGATTCCCACGTCGGAGAAAAAGACATCGAGATAATTGTTGTTAACGGCGCGATCTCTTTTTGGGCGAATGGGCGTTTTGTTGCCTATTACCAAAAATAAATATACTTTCGACTGTATTTTTCTTTATTATGTTTTTCTCGATATTCGCGAGAATTATTCCATTTTTAACCTTAAAAAAATGGAGTTTTTTCTGATTCCCACATCGCAGAAAAAGACATCGAGATAATTGTTGTTAACGGCGCGATCTCTTTTTAGGCGAACGGGCGTTTTGTTGCCTATTGCCAAAAATAAATATACTTCCGACTGTCTTTTTCTTTATTATGTTTTTCTCGTTATTCGCGAGAATTATTCCATTTTTAACCTTAAAAAAATGGAGTTTTTTCTGATTCCCACATCGGAGAAAAAGACATCGAGATAATTGTTGTTAACGGCGCGATCTATTTTTGGGCGAACGGGCGTTTTGTTGCCTATTGCCAAAAATAAATATACTTTCGACTGTATTTTTCTTTATTATGTTTTTCTCGATATTCGCGAGAATTATTCCATTTTCAACCTTAAAAAAATGGAGTTTTTCTGATTCCCACATCGGAGAAAAAGACATCGAGATAATTGTTGTTAATGGCGCGATCTCTCCATGCTGACTGATTCTGATCCTTTGTCGGTGTATCTGCCGCTACTTCGTCGTGTAGCCACAGGCGAGTCTTCGGACGGATTGGTATACACGTGACACGTGTTTTCCTGTAACTACGACATCGTAGACTAGATGCGACGCGATGGATTATCTCCGTGTTGTCCAACCTATGGAATGGTGACTCAGCGCTTATGATCGCGAGTTCACGTCGCGGGTTATGCCTATATATACTGAACAAGTGAACACGGCGTACAGCATATGACAGAACATACGAATACCGCAAGTTGCGCACACTGAACCAAGGAGAACAGTCTGTATTGCGCCTAAGTGCGATAATTTCTTATGCAACAACTGTTATTTATTACATTCATTCTCTCGTTGCTGCAACGTGTAGTGACAGAACCGAAAAAAAAAAAAAAAAATTCTTTTCAGCGACCAAATTGGCGTTTATTCTCGTTTAAGCGAATAGTCAGTTAATGCAAAAAAATAATAGTTAATTGTTATTAATTAATAGTTAATAAAAAAAAATTTAAAAAAAAATAATAATAATAAATGAATGTTTAAATATTATCAATATCATTATTATCTATTATTAATAAATAATTATTCAATAATTAATGAAATAATAATACTAAAAAAATAAACGACTATGAATAACAAATATTTTTAATAATTTAAATTTTATTATTTTGTTGCGCTAACTGAAAATTCATTTAAACGAGTCGATCCAAAGATTTTTTTTTTTTTTAAGTATTCGACGAAATCTACGACTCCGAAACTCAATCCGATTGTTTTTCACGAGGAAATGTAGTTTTCTGCTTTATCCAATCGTCATTCGTAGCGTATTCCGTGTTTACATACATTGTTACGACAATTTTGTGCGATATCGACGCCGTTGCAGCGTTCTACGTTGTCGGCATCGATACTTTCGCGCCAAAGGCCTTTCGCCACCTATCGATTACGTTCGCGAGTTTTTACCAGTGGTTTTGCGACGATCCGCGCGAACGATGGATAACTTACGTTACTTGCCACGTTGGTATAATTGCATTGCAGAATGCGATATATATATATGCGCCTTATGCATCCCTCGAGGAGAAATATGCGCTATTAACCTGTTATTCCTACGGGAACCCCAGGGTCTCGTCTCGCGACGTGTACATCAGTAAATTCTTTTCTCACACTTGTTCGCCGAACGAATAAACATTATTTTACGTTTCGCTACGTGCTCACCGCTCGCGCCGCTTGAATATACATATTTGTTGATCCACGTTTTTCAACAGCACCCACGAGACCTGCAGCGTTGCAGGATAAATCAAAACACAGGCAGTTAAACGTGGTGGTGGTGGGGGGGGGGGGGGGAGGGGGGTGTCTGCTGTATTTTGCTGTTGCCTGAATAAAGTTTCGGTGGTATAAAGAAACCAAGAGAACCGAACATTGGAGTTTACATGAAAGGACCCTCGAGCCCGAGGGGTCCACATACAGGGTTTGGTTTGGCTTCGCGAGGCCGAACGTGACTAGTTGAAAACACATCGTCATGCTTGGTACTCCAATACGCAAGCAACAAAGAGGCGACAGTTGGGCAAAAAAAAGGCACACGAAAAAAAAAAAAAAAAAAAAAAAAAATGAAAAGAGCAAAGAGGTCAAGAAGGAATATATAACATCGGACTCCATAATTGATGTAATAATCTTAGGAATCACAAATTACAGGAATAATTGCAACAAATCGGGAGCCCTTGATATGTGATTATTAAAAAACATTTGTTCACTCGCAAAGTTGGATTATTCGTTGTATTCGCAAAAATTTTATTGAATGAAAAAGAATTCGCAAATCAAAATAAAAAATTATAATTATTATGATGGTTTTTCCTTCGAAAATTAATTAATTTTTAAATAAAATAATTTAATTGAATTAAAATATTTTAATTTCAATAAATAAAAAATGCGTCCATTTTTTTTTGGTATTTTTTCATATTGATTTTTAGTGGCTACAAAAATTGAATTATTGATCGCGATATATCGATGTATCGCGATAGATACATCGCGTTATATATCGCGAAGCGATCTACGCACGCACAACACATTTTTCACGAGTTAACTTTCATAATTTGTTAGCTTGTGCTCTTTGAATACCTTCTTTCGTACGGAGATACAACTCAGGCTTCGCGCCAAAGGTATCGTCAAAGGGCTATCGAGAATCGATCGAACACCCTGTGTGCGCGCTTCACTGCCCAAATTAATCCGGAAGTACGACGTGTACGACGTCGGGACCCGATGTCTTCCTCCGATTATACTCATCTCGGTAAACTTTCGAGCTCATCGAATGACTCAACCCAACGGCGAAAGTCCAGACGCTTCGTTTTGAACTTAAAACCTTGAAGACTATGCGCAGAGTTGCCCTTGTAAATCCGGAGCATTGCGCTTTCATTTGGGAGGTTTGAAATATCGAATTTTTTTTTTTTGCATATATCGTAGTATAATCCTTCGAAAATATTTCGCCGTCAAGTGCATTAGGAAATTCGCAAAATTGAGGACGGGAGAGCGAAAAATGCAGAGTGATGCA
This sequence comes from Buathra laborator, assembly GCA_934046635.1. NCBI lineage: Eukaryota > Metazoa > Arthropoda > Insecta > Hymenoptera > Ichneumonidae > Buathra > Buathra laborator. The sequence continues at coordinate 15,770,652 of OW203895.1, read as the reverse complement.
CACTTACACGCGTGTGCATAAGTGCGCACGTGCATCGGAACTGAACGCCACTTCTTCAAAATTACACTTTTTGGCAGTTTTACGACGATATCTCGAGAACTATGACATATATCGTCATGAAATGTAAAGTGGAGTTAAAGTACATCATATTCTATCAATTTAAGATCGGAAATAATGCAAAGAGCATTTTTTTTTTAATTTTATAGGAACAAATATAACACGAATTTTTCATTTTTTTTTGTTTTTTGACTGCCATTTCGTGAATTTTTTTCCAATCAATAATTTTTTAGGTTCAATCGACAAGACAAGGTATTGGGAACAATAGTTCTTCTATGGTTTCTAACGAAATTTTCCGTCGTTTTCTCGGAATGGGGATATAAAGCGAAAAATCGATGTTCGATACAATCGACTGTAACGAAATTGTTATTAATAATATCAGCATTTTCATGTGAGAAACACACTGATAGTAGCGTTCCTTGTGCTCAATTTATTCTGAAGGTTCGTTCATTCATCAGGAGGTTTTTTTTTTTCGCGTCGATCCATAAATAATAATAAATAATTAGCACCTTCACACTTTGCATATTGAAGGTTTTACGTGCATTCGGACCCATTGCGAAACAATTCTTCGGTCAATTTTACTTGCGTACTTTTCAATAATAGTCGAATGATTGAAAATCGTAATTTTTCTTTTTACGTGACGATTGTTCGCACGACTGTCTCCCAAATCGCTGGTTAGTTCCTTGGAGTATCCCCAAGGGATTTGCTCCGTTTTCCGGCCGGCAGCTGATAAGCTATCGTTACATTTGTGATGCGTTCCGTTATCGTTGGTTAAAAGCATTGTTGACGAATCGATGAACGATAAAAGAAATCGTGAGACACTATTCCAGTGAAGGTTTCGTAAAGTCCAAGTGAAGTAAGTAATTTGAGGCGTAAAAAGTAACCGTAGAATATTCAGATGACAACGTGGAAAAATAGATATACGGGACAAACGGGACAAAAAAATTTGATGTAAAATTTGACAAAAATTGAAAAAAAATTGTAATAAATTTATGAAAAAAAAAAAAAAAAAAAACCAAAAATGTGCAAATTGCAAATTTAATTCACATTTTATTTTATTCCGAAATTTTCTTCAATTTAAAATTTTTTTTTGTTTCTTTGTGTTCTATTTTTTCCCCTATGTATTTTTTTTAGTAGACGAATAGTTTTATTAATGACATGAATAAAAATGTTTAAAAATTGAAAATGATGCAAAGTATATAAATAAAAAATATGAGTCAAGTGTTCGAAAAATAAATGTTCAAATACGGAAGGGATTACTCCTACATTCAGTATAATGCCTCAGCTCGCTACGAAAAACATTTTACAATCTCTACTCCAATATTATTTTTCAGAATTATAGTTTATATTTTAGCGTAGCATTATGTCATCAACAGCATCGGATTCGTACCATTGCATTCCATGTGTTCGTTCGTTACGCAATAACGTTGTTCACCTTGCAACGGGGACTTCCCTCTCCTTCTTTTGTGTCCTCGAACGCGAAGTTTACCTACGCGGTTCGTAATTCACGCGACATCATCGACTTCTTCATTGTTTCCATAAACACGAATGATCCATTTTCCAGTATCTTATAAATTTTCAAGTTTGTTTTCAATAGACATACTGTCTGTTCGGTCGTTCGGTGTGTACGAGAGGCACAAGAAAAATTGCTAATATACACGTGTGTTATTAACGATTGTTTGTATACCTGTAGGCGGGGCAAACTTCGTCGCTTCTCTTATCGCTGACTCACGTCGCAGAATTCGCAACTTTTTTTTTTTTTTGTTAAAAGATAAGTTGTGCAAACTACGAATGAAACGCGTATCGAAAGTACTATAACATAGCTGTGTTTTCGATTGCGAGGTTCTCCTTTGCTATAAACATTGCATCTCCAAATAGATTTTGTCAATAATCAATTTTTCAGATTTTACAGTTTCGCCAATATCGACTGATTTTTATTTTAAAAATTTCATCGAGACAGCGATATATAAAAATTAATAGTGTCCGAACAAAAAACACTTACCGGTGGTTACGATTTTTGGTAATATATTTTTTAAATAAATCGCCATCGTAATATTACCATTTTTCCTAAAATGCCCCAAATTTCCTAATTACGTTATAACATAAATATAATAAATAATAATGGTATTATGAATAAAAAAAAAATAATATCCATTATTTCCTATATTGGTGGCAAATAAAAAATCATATAAACGAAAATTTATTAGTGCCAATAATAGTTATTGGTAAATTCGATGAATATTTCTCTATCGTAGCCGCGATAGTTTTTGCGATGTTTCGGAGTTATTTTCACCCGCTAATTTATTAAAAAAAAATATATATGCATACATACGCATTCGACAAAGTTGGTTTTTATATTGATTTCGATAATCGAATGCACCGCATTTAGCTGCTGTTATCAGCCCTATCTTTCGCGTTATCGGAATAAATTTATAAAATGAAATTTTTTTTAAAAAACCCCATCTGCGAGGTTGAGAGCCTCTGCAGGCTGGTTCCACCGATATGATATACCTGTAACTCGTTATCAGAGTTAACACAACGTGTATCCACGCACACAAAATCCTGGGACGACTGCACACCGGCGTAGTTCAGCCACACAGTCGGGTAGCGTTCACGAGAGTAAACTCACGTGTATACGTACCGTGCTGTACTCGACTCCTCCACCTCTTTTGCCTCTTCCTCCTCTTCATCTCTGTCTCTCCGTCTCTCGCCACGGATTTCACCAGTACCCCCGCGGACCCGAACATTATACGAACCGCTCAGTCAGTACAGAGACTTCGTTCACGGAACGTGTCTCCCTCTTTGTCTATCTGTCTTACGATTTTGAATGATTCATCGCGCGATTTCAATTTCTCTTTACGTTTGTTTTCCATTTTAAAAAATGATAAAAAAAATGTTATGAATTCGTTGAAAAAAGTATACATTTTTCGCTCATTTATTGCGCAAGTATTAAGCGCCTTTGAGGAAGTTACTTGCATACTTGAAGGCGGATTAAAGTTACCGGCGCGGCGAAGCCGGCTTGTGACAGTGACCTCGACGGTCGGGACCCCAATCGAACTATGCTGGTGATCGATTGACAGTTGTGATTTATAACGAAATGTCGTTAGGATCCTTATTGTTCGATTGTGATTAATGTGAAAGTGACTATAATGTGATTGAGGCGTTTTTATTCTATATTCCGGATCTCTTCCCAGGAAGATCTATCGTCAGATGGTAAAGTGGTGTTTACGATAGGATCCCCACTCTTCGGTAATGCATTTTGCACTTATTATTTTGTTATTTTTTAATCTTCCGCGTCTTGAAAATAAGTCGGTGAATTTATTTTTTTATTTTGATCGAAACTCGTAGATCATCCGTTTTATAGATCGGAAATAGGAGATTTATTGACATTTTTTTATTTATTTAATTTTTTTTTTGTTTTGTTAATTTTAAGAATCCATATGATTCTCAGCATCTTCCGACGATTCCTCACAATCTTTGGCCCACCAGATGCTTATGGCTCTGGTGGAGTTACAGGTCAGTGGCACCGATGAGTAATCAGTTCAATTCACAGATCCTATATACGAACGCATGACAACGATCATCTTGTCGTCGAGAGCTCTTGACAGTTGCCGATTGTTTTTTTTTTTTTTTTTTTTAATTTCTCGATCATCGATTAGGGGACTTCTGCGAGAAATGATCAGCACAGCGGTAATTCAAGGCGAAAAATGTTTTATTAATTATATATTATAATTAATAATAATATCTAATAATTTTCAATTTTTCGAATTTTTTTTTATAATTCATACATATATGCAATTGGTTATAGAATATAAAGTATATTATAAAGTATGTACACCTAATTTTATATACAAATTATAGAAATGATTTTAAAAATATTATTTACATTATTATTATTATTATTATTATTATTATTATACAATTTTCATATCATTTTTCTACGTGCAAAAAAAATTTAAGGAACTTTACTGATCCGATTTTCTCGATCTGTTGTGTCCCTTCAATATCGGAGCGATTAGATCGATATCTGCTCGCTGCTAATTCTCTTTTAAACATTATTGACTCACTATCACTCGTATCTACTGTGGTATTCATTGTATTTTGTTCAGAAAAATATTACACACAATAAGCACAACATTTTTTATGTTCGCGACACGATTCGGAATAAATTTTTTTTATAATTTGATAGACAATCTTAGGTGCCAATCAAACTATTACAAAATGCCAGACGTGCGTCGCACACGTTATCAATAGCGAATCCGTGGCACTCACGACTAATCAGTACAATTGACCGAATGACAATGATCGCCTTGTTGACGATTAAACGTCCAACAGCACGACATAGTTTCCAATGTCGATCACTCGTCCATCAAGGTGAAGAAAATTCGCGCTCAGGAATTGTTTCAAACACATTAAGCTTTCAGAATTTCCATATTTTCACTATGTATACCGATCCGTTGAATACATTTTTTTTAATTAAAATCCAAACCGTTGGTTTTCGCATCTCGCTAAGCTAATCAATTGGATCGAATCATTTTCTTGATGCCTATTTTTTAAAACTTATTTTTTCCGTAAAAAGCCAAAAGTATAACATTTTTCAAAATTCAATATAAGTGCATATAGCGTATTAACCAAAAACTTCTAATTTTTTTTATTATTATTATTGAGGCTATGCATCGATGCCGAAAATGACGAAAAAAAGGTTTTTAACATTTTTTAATATTGTTTTTTTCTTCGTAATGCCTATTTTTTTTAAATTTAATTTTACCGTAAAAACCCGAAAAATATAACATTTTTCAAAATTCAATATAAGTGCAGCGTATTAACCAAAAACTTCTAATTTTTAAAATTATTATTGAGGTTATGCATTGGTGCCGAAAATGACGAAAAAAAGGTTTTTACCATTTTTTAATATTCCTTTTTTTCGCTCACACGTGTCTTTACTTTTATGTCCCTATCGTCAATGAAATACGACGATTTGCGTAATCCGGCGGCGACGGCGTCGACGAAGGCGCCGCAGATATTCCCGCAGATATACTTGCAATAAAACGTTGCGTTGCCGTAAGGTAATACCACACGACGTATCGGTTACTTCAGAAACGAATATTGTATTTCCCGCTCAACGGAGTTATCTGGCGCATACAGTATACAAGGTCGTTTCGCGTCAGCGACAAAGTTGGTTCTCATAAGGAATCAATATCCACAGATTTCCCACAAAGCTTTCACCTATAATTGGTAACACATTTTTTTTTTTTTTTTTTTCATAGCGAACTGTTATTTCTCGTATATTATTTGCATAAATCAAATATCTATAATTGATATTTAACGTTATCGGCCTTCGAGAAGAGAGCGAACACATAGCGATATAGATTTCCAATATTGCATTTTTTTTTCCTTCACAATCGCTTTTCAATTGTAACGGCGCGACGCTAAAATCGATGACGTTTTAATAATAAAAAAAAAAAAAAATGTCTGAACTTTACGTATATTCTGACTTAACGTATCTCCCCGTTAAATCGGTGATATAAAATACGAGAGAATTTCAAAGAATAAAAGACGCATCAAGGTCCGTTGCACTCGCTGAAACGTGCGAATTATGCGCGTTCCTCGAAAGCCGCCGACTCTGCGCGATTGAACTGATAAACAGTCCGCTTGATGATCTCAAAGCGTATCTTCACTGTACTGTCATCGCTATTGTCGGAATTGTTACGAATGCTAAAAGGCCCGTCTGAGAACTGCGCGTATTGCCATAAATACTGTTGGCGTAGGAATATTAAAAATGGTAAAAAATTTATTAAAAATTGTATACACGACAAAATAATAATAATAATAATAATAATAATAATAACAACAATTATTTGTAACCAGTTCTCATCTGATTTCTTTTGCACCTTCTCCTCAACTTCCATTCCTGTCGATAATACTTTCGATAAACTTTCGCTTGACGAGTATTAGACACGCCGGTCTAGAAATGCATTCTTCAACATCAGAAATTTCAAATAAGTAATACACGACATCAGGCGGCACGTTCCGTCGGTCATTGCATGCTCCGCCGTAATTTCATTTGAGTCCATTATCCAACTTCCAACTCAATCGGCGACAGGGCGAGTGGAGGAAGAACTTCCCCCCGTTTCTGGTTTACCGTCGATGGTGGAAGCCGGCTGTTTATCGCGTTCGACCGTCAAGTCCGCCTGCACTCCCGTTATTCCGTTTCGCTCTCGCGAACCTCGCGTAATACCGTTATCGTTCGATTGGCGAATTTTACATCGATTCTGGTCGGAGCCCCGATGCTCTTTTTTTTTTTCTGCACTCTTTTCTCACGCTTCGGTTCTCTTTATGTCGCACAACTGACGCAGTAACCCAAACACGTCGTTGGTTCGCTCCGTTTTTCGTAGATAAATCTATTCAAAGATATGGTACTTTTTAACTCCCGACTGCCCGCAAAAAGACGGGAGTTATGCGTTTCACGGAGACGAACGATTTCGTTGTCCGCTGTGCATTTTACGGAATTGTCCTTAAGATATATCGAAGATTGGACGCCATTTTTTGCGATATATTTTTTCGACCCCCGGTGACTCGCATGGCGCTTGATCTCTGTACGATATAACCTCAAATGACGAAGAAATCGCACGATTTTTACATGTAAATAATTAATTGTTATTTCACTCTTTTTTTCGTTCGGGAGTTTTATAATTTTCGTACAATTTTTTTTATGCTTTTTTTTTATTAAACATTACTGATTACTCATTGCGCAACAAACAATACGCAGATCGATAACTATAACAGAAAAAAGAGCATTGGAATGGCTGTTTTGTGTAGAGTGGCAATTGATTAAAAAGATCCGGGAATTCGTTGTCCACTCATCAGTGGAGCGGCGTGATTACATTATTCTGCATGTAATTTTGCAAATGAGAGAAATCGGAACTGAATCGGCAAATTGAACTGTGCAGCGGCGGTTCCTATATCCGTTCAGGAATCCATGGTAACTCTAACGAGAGAGACTTGCATGAGAACCACCGCAATTTTTTCCATCGCGTCAGGTATTGGTATGGAAAAAATTACGGTGTTTAAAGTGAAGCTTCCCCGTCGTTTTTTACTCGCACCGACTATCCTACGTTTCAATGATCCTTTAGGCAACACATGTAAAGTACATACATAAATGATTTTTCCTATAATTTTTTTGGAATTTTTTCTATCCCAATAACCTAATTATTACTTAACAAAAATTTAATTTTTTGATAACTTATTAATATTAATAATATTGTTATCAGTATTGTCAAATTTTCAAGATATCAAATTTTGCTGTTAATTTCTTTTATTATCGACATAAAAATCTAAAAAAAAAAAAAAAATCGATTATAGACGTAAATACTTTTGATAGAAGCTATGTATCGCCGTTTACATCAACAACATTTAATAAATTATTATATTTTCATCTAACAGATGTCCTGTTGGACTATTTTTACGGCCCGTACTGTTAGTTGTACATGAAATGAACTCCGAGTTATCCTTTTATTTTTTTCAATTAATATTCGTTTTTTAAAATGCTTATAAAAATCGCGTATACTTCGCGCGACGAGCCCACGCACCTGCGAATCAACAGGAAAGTGTTAGTTCAGAATTTAGTCGATTGGATGCGTCAAGCGTAATCGGATAAAGGCAAAAATGTTTGTTTTAGTGGCTTTGTAGGTTTACGGTAACAGTTGTACATTGTCGGAAGCACTTTGCAGAACCCTACGGCACTCGTATATATAGCTCTGCTGGTACTTTATGTAACATGCGCCGTGATACTTTATGTCACGGTACATATGTGAGGGGTATCGCCGGCACCTTGTTCCGGCGCGGTTCGATGCGCCTCGCCGGACCGAACACCCCCGATATTAATAGTCGATCTTTTTTTTTTCGAACCTACAGCGACAGAAGAAAAATATCGATGTCTGGCAAAACCGTCGGTCGCCAGAAAAAAAAAAAAAAAAAAAGATAATTTTTTTCTGTCTCTCGTTATTTCACGAGAATAGTACGTACCACTTGGCCGCCGACACGTGTTACAAATTCAAATTCGTCACCGCCGCTAACTTAACCGCGATATATGATACCCTGTAGGCGATACTTTTATGCCTCAAGGCGATTTTTATATCTAATTACAGAACTGTTAACTCGAAACATATTTTTATTGTAATTGGTTATATCGCGGTTGTGAAAGTTTTTAAATTGTTTTCGTTCTATTCTACCTATGCGGTTATTTTCATGACGCAACGAGCAATTTCTAACGCCCGACTTAATTGTTTATTGCTATTCATTTGTTTATAATAATAATTTAATTTCTGTGTTTTTTTATTTATTTTAAAATGTACGAAATAAAAGTAATGATAAACAAATTTTAATACTTTTGGAAAAGAAGGTTAATAATAAAATTGTATTAACCCAAAAAGTGAAATGATAATTCATTATTTGGTCTTTCGCTTTTTTTTTTAGTGGGGAGTCTTTTAATTTTTTTTAAATTATTAATTAGTCTGTCTGTAGAGTAGCATCGCACGTAGAATGATCCGAGAAAGTATAATTAGTATTATCTTTGGAAGATTAATTATAATGTGGTATTTTTTAAAGTAATTAAAGATCAACGAAGTGTAATTAAAATTGGCATTTTTCAGGGACCATTTTTAAGTAATATTAATTTGTATTGATTACAGGCGCCAAAGGAGAGACCGCCGGCTCGCGAGGATGGAGGAACCGTCGGTCTATCTTGACGAATCTAAAATTGAAGATTCACCTGTTACGGACAATCGAATCGAACAGAACGTACGAATTCTTTCGGTGGACCGATTGACCGTGGAGAAGATTGTGCTGGAAAAAGGTGGGTCGCGCGAAGTATTATTGACGAAAAGTGAGAGTTCGAAAAAGTTATCGGAAAGAACGACGCGGTTACCGGCGTTAAAATCCCGATCGGCCCTTTGGCGTAAGAGAGCCAATAGCACAGACGACTTATCGACGACATCGAAAATCCAAAGATTCAAATTTGTCAATGGACTCGACAGCTCGCTGGCGAATGACGAACGATTGATCGTTCGCAAGAACTTCTCAAAGTTACCGATTTGGCAAAATCAGAAGAGCGGAAGTGTATCTTCCCTCAACGAAAAACGCATCAGTCCCATTAGACTGACTAAGAGTTCGTCGATTGGAAGTCTCGTGAGATTCAATCGAATCGGTAAACCAACGGGTATCACGAAAATTCGTAAAATACCACCCAAAGTTCCCGCGAAACCTTCCAAAAAGAAGCACATTGATATTCCTTATTTCGGTCCAATTACGATACCGGAAATTACACAAAGTAATGCAATAGAAAATTCGAAAAACGTTTCCGAAGACAAGAAATCAATTTGTCGCGATCCTGAAGAGCTGCGCCCGCCGGTTGTTGAAAGCGCCGATTGCTCCGCTGATCATACCGATAGCATTTTCGTCTTGAAGACAAAAGCTCAGGAACGGTTGGTGAAGAGTCAATCTGAAATCGAAAGGCTCCAACAAAATTTGCAAACGAAGATAAATCCCACGACGGTGGAAACGTATAAGCAAAAATTGCCGGTTCTTCACGTGAATTCATTGAAAGTTTCGTCGATTGCAGATTTGGATTTAAATGAGAACGTCACGAGCAGACCGTTCGACAAAGAGTTTCTCGAGCGGCACAACTTCGACACGAAGCTGAAGATCGAGGAAAAACGTTTATTGGAGACCGACATAGATTACGTTTCCGATGCAGAAAAAATCAACGAGACCGCGAAATTGGAAAAGCCAAAATACAGTAAGAAGGTACTAGAAATAGAGAGAAGGTGGTCCGGTGAATTTTTGGAAAATCATCTCGAACACAATTCCTCCGAATCGTCATACGTCGAAGAATTGGGAAGCGTCTCGTCACGGGAAAGCATAAACGGCGAAGCCGAACGTAAGTTTCACGAGAGAAAAGTTCCACCGTTGTCCAACGACCGTTTTGAAGATTCCAGGAAGCAACAAGGAATTGAAGAAACATTGGAAGATACTGTTAGTACAGTTGATTCAGATTCTTGCTTCGAGGACAAGTTTAAGGCGATTGATGACGACATCAACGAAGAAGTGAGCAGAGAGCAAGAAGTGAGCACTGATACTGAGGAACCGAATAATATCGACGAGTCCAATGAAAGTATTGTGAGGGAATCCTCGTCAACGGAAACTTATGTTACCGAAGAACTGGAATCGAATGAAACCCGACTTAGCGTAAAAGGTTCCGTTGATAGTGTTCCTTATATCGATATTGACGAAAAGTTATCAACGAGTCTTCTTACTGCAGAAGAAAAGTCCATTGACTCGAGGAAAAGTCTTCTTGAAAGTGATCATTTGGAAAAGCGCCCTGTTAAACCGGATGTGCGCAACGAACAATCTGTAATCGACGGAGAAATTAAGGAAAACCATTTGGAATCGGCTGAACGTACTTCGAGTCCTGACGGTTACGCTACTCTAATAAAAGAGTTCACAATGGAGGCGGGATCATCGAAGAACCCTAAAGAGGAAAAGAAGAAGAAAAGTGGTCTTCGTCGTCTTTTGCCAGGAATATTTTCGCCGAAGGATTCTCGCAAGGAGTACAAGAAAGAGCAGAAAGAGCGAAAAAAACGGGAAGAAAAGCACTTTAATCAGCATCAGCAGAATGGAATTTACACGAGATCACCGGACACGATGAACCTTAATGAGGATATCACGCGGAACGTTAAGCTCGACACGAGTCTCAATAGTTCAATTATTGAGGAAAGATTGAACGAAATAAAACAAGAATTATTTCCAGATCAGGGAATGACTACTAGTACACCAGATCACTTTTTGCAGGGCGAAAGAACCATTGGACAAGACCCAAGATCTGCCAGATCGTTCACAGTTAACTCGTCGCTGAGCTCAATAGCTCCCGATGACAAGTGGCTTGATCACAATGTTATAAGTGGCTCGCCGGACCTGCGAAAATTTAAGCAGCAGATGAGAAATGAAAATGAGCGAAAATGCAGTCTCGAAAGAAAGCACAGTTTGCAGGAATCAAATCAGCCGCGATTTCTGAGGAATCATGGGCCTTCGGGTCGAATTTCTGCTCCACCTGGCGAAAGATTCCTCATTCGTCCAAGAGCTGTCCACCCCGTCGATAGACCTCTTCCCGCGATACCGCAAAAAGTTGAATTTTCGAATTATCAGAATCACGAAGAGATACGAAAACACCCAAATTACTTTGGTGTTCTCGATAGGTCCGAAGCTGTTACGAATTATCCGGGTGATTCTTACCTTCATATGACTGGTAATCAAAATTATGAAAACGGAAATCACGTGAAAGAAAAAACGGAGATAAACAGAAATCAGAGCATAGATTCGGGCTTCAATCTGACGCCTGTGTCCGCCCAAGTTAAGATAACCCGGCAATTAATCGTTAATCAAAATCAGAAAGCTCCGCTGATCGGCCGTTCGCCAAAGTATTCACCGAGTTCGAGTCAAAAGTCGGGTGATTATGCGGATTCGAGTTACACTCCGAATTCGAGTCAGAAAAGCGAATTCTCACCTGGAAGCTCGAAAAGTGGCGAATACTATCTCAACTCGCCGCGCAATAGTTGCAGAACTTCCCCGGACGAAAGTTTCACCGATCGAAGAGACCAACAATCATCGTTCGATCATCGTCATCGGATAAATGAAGATCAGAGAGAATCATCGCGCTCTATGCCATATCCAGTGTCGCCAAAGGTCAGAGTTCAGGGCAAAGATGATCGTCTGTATGCTGGGGCTCCGGTATCCCTGTTGCCAGATAGTCGAGGCGACAAGTCTTCTTCTCCAAATTCTCGTCACTTGACTAATCAAAGCAACAGCTCACAAGACGCTACTTACGTTACTCAACGAGGCTCGGCAAACATTCCCATGTCCAGCAATTTAGCGAAGCTTCGGGCCAACGTGGAGAACACAACGACCGACGGTGGTGGGTCACCCATCGATGCGAATGACGCATTCGGCGATAACTCTGAACAACGCGACTCGAGATTGGCGTCACCAGATTCTTCATCCAGAATTCTTGCGTCGCCGGATCAATTCAGAGATACGTCTCCACAGAAGGATGATAAGGGACGTTCGCCGATTCACAATACTCTTCGAGTGATGTCACCGTCCAGAATACAGAGGATAGCTTCACCCTTGACTATCTTGACGCCGGGAAGTCCGCCATCAAATCTGCCTGTGTCGACGGCATCGCCGAATGATAATAGGATCGCTAACAGAAGTTTATCCCCTACAAACTCTAGGCTAACGGCGTCACCACGGATCCTTGTGCAGACTAACTCGCCGCAAGAAGTTCAGCGCAGGCACTCAAACCAGTCGCATCAAATGAAAACTCCCGTTTCATCGCCGAACATGAATCAGACTAGAATGACACCTTCAAGTGGCCCTTATACTCCGATGTCATCTTTTAATCCTCGCAGGGCTCAGCCGAATGATCAAATTCTAATTGCCTCGCCGAAACGCGACGCGAGCATTTACGGTTCTCATGGTAATCGTTCGTCGAGTAAAATGGAATCTGATTATCCAGATTCACCAGTTCCGATCGCGGAGTCCCCCAGTCAGATTTTGATGTCGCGACCACAAATCTCGCGAAACAATGCGGCCGATCGAACGAAATCTCCGGTTTCCGATATTTCCGCCTCGGATATGTCTTCAAAAATGAAACAGCTTGGCGATGAAAAGCATCTGTTGCATCGAGCCTCGCCGATTGTTCGAGAAATGTCACCCCTGATCGACGGGAAAGCAATGCAGAAAATCATACAACGACCGGAACCGATGTATGTCAAGCGTCAAGGTACTCAGCGAGTTATGTCTCCTATCCTGATTCAGTCTAAAGAAAGAAGAGACAGTAGTCCTGTGGCATTCTCGATAGAAAGTCAACCGGACGCTTTGTCGCCTTCAGTTCGACAAGAAAGTAGTACTCAAAATCGAGGATTGATTGCGAATCAGCGAAAAGTAGTACAGGATATTCAGGGAGTATCACAGCAATCTGTTGATGGAAATCCCGCTTCAAAGGAAAGAATTTATGTAGAAAGACGAGTTCAATCACCATCGGGAACCGCGAGAACTCACTCTCAACGGCCGGAGGTTATCTACGTGCAAAGAGAACAAAGCCTAATTACTCCAAGTCCCGAAATGCGAAAAGAACTGGATTCGAGCGTTTCTTCGGGACAATCGGCTAGGTATCAACACGATAAAGAAGTTAATCGGTCGATGGATCATATACATTTGGATCCTCAACGCGTGCGCCAGATTAACGAAGATATGTGCAACTATCGCAAGCCTGACAGATTTCGCGAAAGCCCGGTGATCGACCAAATTTTTGAAATGCGTAATAGCCAAGAGTCAACGATACCGGCATCCGTTGGATCATCGGGTAGTCAGTACGGTCGAAAACAAAATGTTGCTTCTGTTCAGCAAAATCGGAAAGCAATGATGTCGAAATCCCCGGAACCACAACAACAGATTTACGCTTCGCGCCAGACAACTCTGGGAGATAATCAGTCATCGGTCTCAACGAGTCGTCCATCAATAGCGAAAGATCCTATTTATGTGCAAAGACAGTCGTTGAAGCAACAAGAGCCTACCTACGCGCAGCGTTCTTCCGAGCCAATTTATGGCCAGCAGGGGAATCGTCAGTTGTCACCAACTAAACGGCAGATGATGCAGCATTTGGAAGCGTTCTACTGGCAACAGAAAGCGCTCGACTCTCAGCGAAAGTCAATGAATTCCCCGACGTTACCTAACCGTTCAGTCAATGAAGGAAATATCGAGTCGCCTGGATTTCGCGAAGCAATTTATTGGCAGCAATTGAAAAAGCTCGACGAGGAACAACAGAGAAGAATCTTTGAGGAAAATCAGATGGAGGAACGAAACGAACCTCTATATTGGAGAAAACAACAGCAGGGTTCAGGAAGCCCATTGCCTGTGAATCCAATAAGACACGGTTCAGCACCCAGCTTGGCCAATCAGAACTTGTCATTAGCACCGGTCCATCCGAATCAACAGGATCAATTATCAGACAAGAGTGAACAGATATACTGGCAAAGTAAGATGCAACAGGGTAAAAGTAAAATACCAATCGGTAAACCGCCGGCAATAGGTCAAAAAGGCCAAAACCAGCCAGTACTTGTTGTTAGGCCCCAGCAGGCTGTCAGAGAATCAAATCAGATAAATCAGAATCCCGGTTACGATCAACGCGATGGCGTAATCGCTCGACAGGATAAGCTAAGATCCAAAAGTGTTTCACCGCATTTTGCGCGTGGTGACGAACGTCGAAGTCTCACTTTGCCGAGAAAACCGGATCTATTGAGCGACGAGGTAAGCGAAAGTGCCAAGAGCAATCGTGACGTTAGAGCGATGAGTATTCCCCGAAAAACAGAAACCCCACCAATCTACGAGGACCACGACATAGAAGGAAAGAAACCATTAGCTCCACCGCCCATATTCAAGCGTGGAAGTCTGATAAGCAATTCCAGTAGTTCTGTTGAATATGGAACAATGGGTCCGAAACGAGTGAGCTTTTCGAATCAAGCTAAGTCGCCGGAAGTTGGTACTGGTAATTGGCCAACGAAGCGTGGAATGGCGCCGGAACCTCCAACGCGGAAACATCGAACTGAAGAAAGAAGTTCGATCGGCTCGGAAACAACTGACTCGGTATTTCTTCACAGTCACCAAGATAATCAAAATAGTTCGAACAATATTTATGGAAACATTGCCAACTGTGCAACTGATCGGAATGCTAACAGTTCAGCATTACAAAACTCGCCTTCAAACGAACAAAGAAATATGGTTTATGAGACCGAGTATGACGCGAAACCTCTTCCACCACCACCCCGAGACTCTTCCTGGATGCTGAAAAGAAGTTCCAGCATGAAGGATCATCCATGCAATAATGGCAGGATACCTAGGATAGAGATACAGAGGGCAAAAGTGCCAGCTAATCCGCGAAAGTGGCCTGGATTCAGCGAAAGCGAAAGCGGAAGTGAAGCTGGCGAGGTGCAAAGGATACTTCATCAACGAAATGGTAAGTCATTATATACATAATTTAAAGCATGATATTGTTTGTTCACATTCTTCATGTTACGGATACATAAAAAATGTGCTTACCATCGTTGTGAACCAAATTGCGACAAATTTGCATGTACTGTCTCCAATATCTCGTACGTTATACGATAGGTATACAAATGCTCGAGACGCGATACCGCTTTCTGCCTCAGCGTTGAAACCCATTAAATTAATCCTTTTGATCGTGCAATGTGTACCGCAAGCCACTGGCATGGGTAAGCGACGCCAAGAACGCTATTGCAAAATGCAAACAGCTTGGTGTATGCCCGTGCATCCCAATGAGCCACTTCTTGAGGCAGACTCGAAGGCAAGGGCACGTAGACCCTAGACAATCGCGAGATAGTAGGCCTGGCGTCTACTTTTTTCTCAGCGAAATAAGCTGCATGCATATTGTGCAGCAGGATGTATATAAAAGTATCCCGGGCTAGAGACGTCGTTCAGGCGCTATATCGTAAGGAAAGACTGGTCGTGACTCGTTCGTCACGTTTGAAGTCAGATTAACAGGTAATCAGGTGAAGATCGTGTACAACACAACAAAATACGCGGAACATAGACGAACCGCCATTATTCCAATCTTATTTGACGGTCATTTTGCGAAATTGTGGTTTATGATTCATGTAAGAACAGCGATAACTCAATCACAGTTAGGAATACTTTTAAAAAATCGCACCAGTTAGGTATTTGTAGGAATGGCAAGGAGAACGCCAGGGATGGATGGTTAGGATTAGGAGAACTTATCCTTCCCCCCACGAGTATGTAGTATAAGTTCCAGTAGCTTCCGGAGCAGGCGATTCATATAATTGACCTAAAGCACCTGACTGACGTGTTCTATCAAGCTTTCTTACATATCCCGAAGCTTTAGCGTACCTGGGCATAGCGCAACGTTCAACATTGCAGTGAGCTGCAATGGACGGATCATGACCTGGAGAATAGCCGCAGGGTCGCAAAACCCTCAGAGCTCGCGAGAGCTTGTTCCATCCCTTGTTAAATAAATCGATCAAATGGTAATCGATTTCAGCCCCGTCATTCGCAGAACATCCTACAACCTCGAGCATTAAAATAACGTTCTATCTTCGATTAGTGGCACATTTAGGCATGAATTCACTTAACTTTCGCCTTGTTTATACCTCTCAAATGGTACATTAAACGTCATAACATTTTTCTAGTCAGGCTTTCTAGTTATTTTGGGCAGTTTGACAATGTGCTTGCATTCCGCTATGGAACGGGTCAAAAGTGGCCGGGAGGATATTTGCTTATCTCTTCGACGAGAGTAGTTTCTGTCAGAAGAAGGTGTATAAAGAGATAGAACGGAAAGAGATATGGTTGAAATAAGTCGCGTACGTGTTTACCGCGCGAACGTGTATATATGCAGAAATATACAGGATGTACTTACCGGAGATCTTGAGTCTTGTAGGCAAAAATAATAAAGTGAAGGTTTCGCTTATTATTATAGCCTGCAAACGATAAAAGAAAGGTCTACTCAATTCTCGTTCGTATAGAGTCTCGAGGTAAATGATGCGCGAAGTCAATAGGCACGAAGGAGCAGTCGAGGCAAGCAGTCGAGTAATAAGTGACTCTTACTGTACGATACACTGTACAATATGATCACTAATACACCTCGCTATAAGAGTCTAAACAAGTTCTGAAGTAAGGTCAGTAACCTTGTACCTCGGATACTGCATCATATTCCGTATAGTAAGCGTATTCTACACGTTAGTGACGTCACATCGTGCAGCGGCACCCACTCACTTCCGGTTGCGGGACGCGCGTTAACTCACCTATTGTCCGAAACTTTTTATCACGTAGCACCTAGTAGATCCGGTCTCGTTCGCCCACTCGTTAAGGGGAAGATACTTTTTGCCATTAGAGAGAATGGGGATCAAGGAGGCCGGTTTGCGTGGGTTATACGACTCCCAGATACTATGATGGCTTCAGCTTCGGGAACCATTCCTCTTTGAAGCTCCTCTATCCTCAGCTCCAGGTCTCGCGCAGTAGGCAATTAGAGAACTTTCATACGTAACAAGACAATACATACATCCAAAATGCAAAATGGTCAGAAATTTTTTTCAGGAATTAAGTAGAAGTTTGACGAGGATGGATTTCAATTACTTCGACGCAGTTAAGAATGAGAATCTATGCGAATTATCGTGGAACTAAATCATGAGAGATATTGTTGCTGCGTAAAAAAAATAATACTCTCGTTGCGTTAAGATTTGAAATTTGACTACCATCACTGAATAAATATTTCAGAGGGCTTCGTTGTAGCCTTGGGCGGCTCACCGTAGGGTTAAGTCTGCGAACCCAAAGCACCTCTCGTAATGCGCTTATGCAAAGTAGTGCGACCTTACGCTGCGACATTGCCATTCTTCGTGAGATTTTCTCGGAAGTTGTTTATAAAAAAACAGCGGTCGACAAAGTGCCTTTTTAAAAATGAAATTTCTTTTTTCATCTTCCTTCATTCTGATTTAATCGATATAAACTTCTTTGAAGAATATTATGAATTCTTGAACCCTTAGGATTGTTTTTTCGTTGTCATTAACCCACAACCGGTTAGTATATTATCCGACGAGTCATGCGGAGAAGACTGTTTTATCACGAGCCGTACATTCGCCCGCGTTGGGTCACTGTCTGACCACCGTGACTACTTCCAGTAATGCAACGACGAATTTATGTACCCGTCGGGAATGGATGTAACATACCATATGAACTTTATACCGAAGCTCTGTCCGACTGTTGCGTCGAACCCACAGAGGGAGCGGCTGCTCAGCCCCCCCTCCCTCCCCCTCCCCATCCCCTTCCGGCTGTTACTACTATTATCCTATAATCCGATGTAGTCGTTGCAGAACCCTGACAAAGCTTGAAACTATTATATTCTTTGATAAACGGACGGCAAAAAAAATATCGGCTTTTATTCCGATACAGCGATAATCCGATAGCGACTATAAAAATTGCAGAGTGATAATATTGAGGATACAACGACAGAAGAACTTGTAAATAGTTTTACAATGAACAACAAGCTTATGCTAGATGGTCTTTGACCGAAGAAAAAAATGTAAACAACAGAACAGAATCGAGAGACTAAATATCGTTAGAATCATGGAGAGCAGATATTATGTTTCATCGCTTGCGTTCTATTCAACAAAAATGGTTCAGCACTATACTTCAGATCAATAAAAATCTTTTTTTTTGCGCACCATAGCTATGACATTAAAATCGTAGGAATTTGAAGACGTGATCAACGATTCAAAATTTTGCACAAATCATTAGTCGGTTTTGCGGGAGAAGACATTTTTTAATTGTTTCTTTTTTTTGTAAGTAATTGAGATTTTTTATGCAAATTTTTAGGGGTCTGTCAGTAGCATTCTGGTCCAATTGACCGTAAATTTAATAGCTGATTTCACATTTTTCTATTGACCCATGAAAAAATGAGTTTGGTAGATGGCGCTGTAATGTTAGCAAAGTCCTTCGACATTGTTGCTTTTCTTGCAAATATCTTATAATGCATCTATTTTGTTGATACATCTTGCATTTAAATCACGGATAATAAATATTTCATTAAAAACAACATCATTGCTTTCTTTGATTACTATTTGTCTGATGTCAATAAATAAATTCGTTCGTGAAAACAAATTGCGAAGTATGGTATTTAAAACGGAAAGAAAAAAAAATTAGTCCGTTCTCCCAGTTCGCTAACTCCACCCCTTGAGGGAGGGTCCGTCAACGATTAACAAAGCCGCATTCACAATTTGTATGACAGCAATTTGCAAATTTATTGCGGTACCAGGTTTTTTTTTTTCCTCCACAGTGCGGACGAAGGCATTTAATGTAACTTTTGACAAATGCTTCTTATCAACAAGCCGAAGTCTTGACGATTTTCCGCGAACGCTGCCGCACCGCTAACGGTGTGCAGGATCGGGAAGGATGCGAGAGGTGCTGTAGTTTCTCAAGTCGGAGGGGGGGGAGGCACGTCGTCCGGACCGGGTGAGCCGAGGGTAGCCGAACGTTTTTAGCACGGCGAGTACGGGGGGTGGGGGAGGGGGATGAGGGTGGTTGGGTGGGGAAGAGGGAGGACGCGGTGGTTCGGGGATCGATCCCCGACTCTACTCCCGTGACGTCACGAGCCGGGACTCCGGCACCCGGCACGCCGGCGAGCTGGTGGTCCTGGTGGTGGCGGTTGCTCCCGTGTGCGCCACCCTTTACCGTGTGTTTTCTCGAGTTCGTGACTTCGAGCACTCGGAAATACAAGTTTTCCGTCGATTAAAGTTTCAATGAAAGTGTATACCACCGGGGCGTACAGACGCGGGTCATAAGGGTGAATAAAGGGGGTTCGGGGGTGGTAGAGTGGCGGGCATCGCGACGAGACATCGTCCTCGGGTAACCCGGGCATCGTCAATTCAACGTGTCGTGAATCCAGCATCACCCCGAGACCCGCAAAAGCCGGCTGACGAAACAACATAAATAAATAAACACGATAAATAAGGGTTCATACAGCAAGATTAATTTTTTTTTATTTTTCTTTTTTCTGCATAAACGTCAACAGTGAAATTGTCGGGAACTGGTTAAGCTTTGTCGAGGTTTCGCTCGCGTTACGGGGGGTGTATTACTGAGATTCGATTCGCAGCATCAGCGGCGCACAACGAAGGGCACAAGCGTGAAGGTGCGAAGGTTAGTTTGGGGCAGGCGACGTGATCGACCGTTCGGGAATTTCTCTTTTAAATTTCGCAACACGAAGTGCAACAAGGTTAATTCAGTTTCGGCGCAAAATCGTGACACGAACTTTTATTTTTCGGCTGTCGGCAATAATAATTTTTTTTTTTATTTTCTAAAAAAAATCGATATATGTTGTTAGGATTAATTTTAATGTTTACTCTTTTATTTTTTCGGAACAATTGACATGCAATTGGAAATCCGCCATGTGTTTTATTTTTATCCGTTTTTCACTGAAAGGAAATGTGCAATTGCGCCAAAATGTTGAGTTCACCGATTTTTTTAATAGTTTCGTGCGTTGGATACATTAGAAAAGTTTACAGTTTTCGCAAAAACTTTTACAAGCATTGAGTGCAAAAATGTGAACGGCCTTAGTGTCCATAATAATTAGAATGACGAATGTGAAGTCCCTGCAATATTCTGCTCCGCGTGGTTTCAATTACATAATATATAACAAATAAACGGTTTGGAGTAAATAAAATTCGTGTTATTGTCACTAGTCACGTTGGGAGTGTCTCGAATAGTGTGAAATAGACTTTTGATATGCGACAGCGTTAATATTAGCCCCTAAGCGAAAAATTTACGTATAGACAGGATAACGTTTACATAGTTAATATATACAGTTTACATAACTTATATACACAATTGGGCATCTATAATTAATATAGAGAGTATATACACTCTTTATATACTACGTATACTGTATATATACATTATATATATAGTATATACAAAACTTTGCCGCGAGGGCCATTCATTACACTTGCGAAACAGCAATATTGACTCGCGATGAAAATCCCTAAAAGCTTCTGGTCGAACGGCTTTAAGTCCCTGTAGGTACGATACGCCTTTACCGCGGTTCACCTGCTGCGTGGGAATTAGGTGATAGTCTTACAATGGCGATCGCTGCGCTACAAGGTTGGGCTATTTTACGAGACTATTTTTATGGTCGCCGTAAGCCAAGCCGCCGGAACGGGGTATTTGATCGAAAACCAGAGTTAACCAGTGATGTAGATCGCGATGGCTGAGGTATGAGTTAAATTGTCGGTGCAGCCGGGTTGCTGCTTGCGTGAATTTTCCAGTATCGCAACTAACCACCCTCGGTGAAGGGCGATTTGTCACTTGAACGGACGTCACGAGAGAGAGGGGGAGGGGGGATGCAATACTAAAGGGTTGAGGAGGACACGTACTTCATTCGACATGGGACGGCTCTCTCTATCCGAATCGTGACTGAAAGCGGTCAGCAATGCGGGGTCAACGCTCTTTTGGAATTATCGCACTCGATTTATCTTTGGGGGTCAATTCCTTGATGACTCAACTTTTTTTTTTTTTTTACTTTTCGATTTTTTTTATTCAGCATATTCTTTCAATGCAGCGATCGGTAATTCATCGATATTTTTTATCGAGTTTATAGTTGAAATCGATCATTGGAGTTTATTGAATGAGTTAATGATAAACGGACAGAGCGGCTGTTAAATTAATTTTATACAAATTGCATTAGCATCTTACGATTGTGTATTTATTGTTATTGCGTTAGCGATGGGAGAATGAAGACGGATAGAATCAATCGAACGATATCGCGCACGTGAGGGAAGAAAAATTGTGGTGATTTGCAAAGCAAGTGGATAGTATGGAATGCGCGGTATACCGCGATGGAAGAGGAAATACAATCGATTCGTACTTCAGGCTCGTCGTTTTTTTTTTTTTTTTTTTTTTTAAGGTGTACATGGAAAACAGTATAGGTAACGAACACGAACAATCATATCAACCGATCAATACGGGATTCTTTGATCTTTTCGAACGGATGGAAAAGACAGGTGGTGAAGCGTTGCGGTACGATTTAATAATTATAGACGGAAAAACAATATTCTCACGTTCGTCGAATGAGCGAGTGAAATAACAACTCATCGAAATTCAACTCTTTGTTAGTAGCAACGAATTTGTTTTGGTTAAAAACAATATTGTTAGAAATTGCGTGGCATTTCCACCGTTAAGGGGGTTAAGGTTATTCGACAATTTCGGATCAAAAAGCGGGTTTTATTTTTTTGTATCGGTAAAAAAAGTCTCATAAAAAATCCCATCTAACTGATAGTTCGTACCGGTGTCCTGATCATGTAAAAAAAATTCCAGACCCATATATAACAACGTATAGGCCTATTTAATTTTTTTCTAATATCGTCGCTTACATTTTTTCTATAGAATCAAAAATTACACTTCTGCTACAATTTTTAATATTTGGATCTGCGGATTTTTTACACGACCACTTTTTTTTCCATGTACACTATTACTATCAAACAATCGCACGGGATTACGGATATGATTTTTTTTTTTTTCATTTTTTTTCACTCCTGCAATCCGTATTGCATATAATTTTTATTTTTTTCTAACGAAAAGATTAATATTGTCGATTCCATTCGGGCCGCGCAATTCTTCCATTCGGTAGGCCACTCGGAGAAACGGTATTTCTAGGTAACGCGGCAACATCACCATGGGGACTCCAAACACTCCTGAAGCCATTGGTTGAAGGAGGGATTTCCGGGAAAAGCGGACGCACCCTTCGTCGTGTGTCTTGCTTCGTATCCCGCGTCCATTCATTCCAAGTCGATTGGGAAACGAGGGTTTTCACGGGAAATTCATCGCATTTATTATTGGCGGATCGTTGACGGAAGTCTCGCAGGGGTGGTCGCAGTATTGTCGGTTTTAAACTCGAAAGGGCCTATGTATCTGCTTACACCTTACAAATACACTTGTGCAAAGTTCAGTCATCGGATATTCTCTCGCCGTTCGCCGTCGTAAATTTTTGTACTCCAATATGAAAAATGTTGACAACGCGCGGAGTATAATTGAAACCAACAAAGCGGTTGCATAACTCTTTTATTTTAGGCAAACGCTGTATCCCAATAAATTTCACGATTTTTTATACTGCGTCGCATTTTTTTTTTCATAGCTATTGACCCATCGGATACCTGTTTTTACTGCATCAAAATTTAATAACCGTGCATTTTTATCCCGCTGAGGGAAACCGGGGCTAATTGAAACACCGAGTAAATCAGTATTCGGGGCACAGGCAGTAAAAAAATTGAAGCATTCACACAGTCGGTATAGCAGTCCAAGGAATTTTACTTACCATAGGATGCACTCTAATTTTATAGGGCGCCAAACTCGCTGCTCGGAATCGCCGATTTTTCCGGTCGTGATTTCGACATGCCACGTGTTTCAACGAGTTCTGGTCTTCTTTATAGCATAACATGCAAAATAGCGCGAAAATCAAATTTAAAAAATCGTGTTAATCATTTTCCAGAATCACGTGTCATTCTGAGAGATTTTTTTTTTGCAAAATTTTAGTTTCCCTTTTTTTTTACAACGTGATTTCGACATTCCCCGGTTGCCTTTATTATAATTGATAACGTTATCATATGCCATATGGCGGCTAACCATGACCCACAATGTTCACCATTGACCCTTGGGATTCCCTTTGTAACGTCCATCCATATTCATCGATAACCGGATATTTTGGTTCTCTCTAAAAAGGGTTTTTGCTTTCGACGATATTCGCTATCACACAGCTTGTATACCTTGTTAACGATGGTGTACCGCGCGGAGTAGCGTGGGTGGGCGTAACTCTTTTAAGCGCAATGTCGATCGCCTCGAATCCCCCGATTACGACAGTCCTATATACATATCACATTATTTTTAATACGTCGTGCAATGATGCGTCTGGCGAGACCCGCAGTGGCTACTACGCTGCTCACCCCCTTTGACACACAAATTTGATTCATCATCGCTTCACCCCCCACGGAGCTCTGAATTCCACTCGACTGCGATATTGCGCATGCGTCACTGCGACAACGACCTCGCACCCTCCCTACAAACGCGTATTGCCGACGCCGTGACCCGAAATAGGCCCTTTGAATGAACGCTCAGCTCGTTATTAATTAGCTAATGGGGAATAACGGGTTTGATGATATTGGTACATAGGTTATTGACATTCCATTTTGGATAACTCCTTTCCGCGCTTCTTACAAGTTTCCCCGTTCAACGTCGCGCGGCTCGATTCCCGCTGACGTCGAAACGCTTGCTAATGATCGAACATCGACCTCCATTCGCGTACCTTCTCGTAATTACCATGATTGCGTTTCAGAATTGCCCCCGAGGGTCTTCGCGATAGATTCGGGTGACGAAGCCAACGCACCCATACTGCTATATTGCAAGTACCTGTTTCATACCGCTTCGTTACTTAATCATTAGCGACGAGCAGCCTTACCGGCTATTTGACAATCCTACGATACGCGTCTCTCGCATCTATCCGATAATTAAAGGGTTATATCGTCAGTTCAGTAACATGTCGATTTGATTTGTAGAACATATCTTGTTATATAGTATTGTTAGCTATCACCTCGTCCTACTTAGACACTCGATAAGCCGACTCGGTGGTCAGTTTCACCGAAATCCATCTGCGCATCGCGATCAAACAGCATCGAGTTATTTTGACGAGTATTTTTTACGCGGTAAATTATGATTGGAGTGAACGGAAGAATAAAAAAAAAATAAAAAAAAATAATTTTCATATTTCATATTATTTAAATAACGCGATAAACAGCGAAAAAAAATCAACTTTTTTTAAAGTCTATATAAATTCGTATATAACAATAATAAATTATATTATTGCATAGATAAAAGTATAAACTAAAAGTATATTAGAAATATATGAAATTCGGCGTTTTTATGAAACTACTATATTAATCATGTTACACTTGTATTTTACGATATACTTTTTTCCGCGTGATATTTTGTCGTTGTGATCTCATAGATTTCGACAATTAAATGAAAAAACATCGCGAGTGTCGGAGAAATTTTTTAGTATCATTTTTTCTTCAGGCGATTTTTGAGGAAACGTCGTCGGAGTAGTTACACTACGAAAAATTGGTAATAAATAATGAAGCAGCGAAGATCGGTGACTTTGTTACGTGAGCACTCTAAAACATTGCCGCCGCTGTAATTTTCAGTCAAAGACGGTATTCTGGATACCGTCCGTTTCTTTCTACCATATGCGTGTGTAAAAGTGTACTTTCGTCTGAAACACGTTTCTTTTATGGACTTCGAAGTGTGAACCGAGTTCTGGCGACTTTAAGCGATGCGCGGACCGTTCAAAGGTAGAAAAGATAACGCGGTATAAACTTAGTTCGCGACTCTTCGTGTACTTACGGCGTCACTACGTTTTATCTCGTTACAACCATAGAAGTCCGTAGAAACAGACCTATATTTACACATACTTTCGTCTACTTTAGCATTGGAGACTCCCAACGCGTCTGACTATATACACACGAAGAATAGCCGCATATAGACAGAAATTAGAGCTATTTTTTTCATTATCCAACAAATAAGAGATTGATGATTAACATCTCTCAAAAGAGCCACAAATTTTATCGATGTTTATGAAAAAAATAAAATAAAAAAATAAATAAACAAGAAAAATCATAATTCATAATCATCGTTATTAATCATTTTAATATTTTTTATTTTTAAAAAGAAATATAAATAAAAAGTATTATTGATAATGATAATAATAATCAATATTATTAGTTAATGATAATTTCATTTGTTTATTTATGTTTTTTTTAAATTGTTGTCGGAGATATTACTGGAAACGGTATTATATGAAATATCTGCATTGTCAACTTTATCGCGTAGATCATTCGCAAAGTTTCGTTTACGTACTCGCGTTTCCATCGAGTTTTAGTTCGGTGTTAAAAGTTTCGAGGACTTTGAAATTAACAGG
Organism: Buathra laborator; assembly: GCA_934046635.1. Taxonomy (NCBI): domain Eukaryota; kingdom Metazoa; phylum Arthropoda; class Insecta; order Hymenoptera; family Ichneumonidae; genus Buathra; species Buathra laborator. The sequence continues at coordinate 15,744,998 of OW203895.1, read as the reverse complement.
ATGCAAGGGATCGTCGTACAACAAACGCGAGTAACTTTATTCGGTGTCGCGTATCCCGCGAGACAAAGTATCGGGTACGACGCTGCATGAACGATTTTGCGTATTAGGCAGCCGGGTGGCTCCGCGTGCTTTCGCAAAAGATCTCCGCAGTAAGTGCTGTACTATGATTCTCGTTTGAATACGAGGACTTTGAGCACCGGGCAGCGCGCGAAAGATGCTAACTCGCTGGAAAAGTAAGGACAAGAGTTCCTCCAAGAGCTCATCGTCGAGCGGAAGTGGCAGCAAGAAGAAACGAAAGTTCGGACGCGAAGGTGAGCATTTCGGAATATTATTACTTTTGTCGGAACAGTTGAATTATTAGCAACATAGTAGACTGTGTTCTGCAACTGTTTCGACAAACTTTACCCTTTAAAAAAAAAAAAAAAAAAAAAAAAAAAAAAAATACAAAACTTTGCCTCGGCGTCAGCAGCAAAAAAAAACTGCTATAAGGGCAAACGGTACCTTCGAAAGCAATAAAGAATTGTTATTATTGTAACTTTTCTGTACAAAAATGTTTCCTCCAATGTTAGCCGTTCTCGCGATATCGCGATATTATATTGTTTCGTTTTTGTTTTATCGTATCGACAAAACAGTACGACGATGGTAATTCAGGTCCGTCGTCAATACACAATGCTTCGATCTGCAATGGTTTCCAGTGTCCCCATCAAACATTTATTTTCTTTCGAAGAATTGTTCTTTTCTACTCCAATAACGTTTTATATCAGAAACGAGATTCGCTGGATATTGGTGAACAGTTGAACAGGATATACAGTGTGGAGTTATATCATGAAGGAGTTGTTTGCGAAAGCTTTCGAGTACTCTTCGTTCATGATTCTTCGATTTGTTTCCATTCGTCCCGCTTGTCTTCGTCCTTTTCCTTCTTTTTCCTCGAGTTGAATACAAATGGAACTGATATCGAAGAAGCGACGAGAGAGGCAGTCGTTTAAAATGCGCGTTACTCCGGGAATGGATGAACGGAGAGCCGGAAACGAAGTGAGAAAGGACGTCAATGAGGATAGTAGTTGCAGGGCGGTTGTCGAAGGAGAGGAAAGAGGCCGAAGCAGCCAGGCGAAGAGCCACTCCTAAGGCGAGTAGAGCCAATTGCAACCGTCTTACGTCTCGGAGGCCACAATTTTTCGAGTAGCTTTGCATTCGTCTTTCCACAAAATCTCTTGCGAAATAGTAAAAGGACTGTCTGTTATATCAGAAAAATTGTAGTTTCGTGATTTTTCGTACAATTCGAAAAATGTATTATTTCTCCTCTCGAGAAATATCCTAATTTATTTTCAAGAGGATACGTCGACTGTGCTGTGTTTGAAAATCGAGACAAATCTTTTATTAAATTTTTTTCTCGAAATTTATAGAAGGTATTAAAATTATTATTTTTTATCGGTACGTATATGTGTTGAGAGATTCACAGAAAAAAATGTCGGAAAATATTGGATAAAAAAATTATACGCTGTTTGGAAGAATAACTTTTTTTATATTTGGTGGACGCTCTCCGGTGAAAACGATGTATAGAAATTGAAAAAACGAAACGCGTTACTTAATTTAATAATAATAATAGTGAGTTGTTTACAATTAAATAAATAAATAATTGCAATATCCCGAAGAAAATATTATAAAATTGAATTTCTATTAAATTATGAAACTATTTTTTGATGCAATATTTTTCGATTTTTTTTTTGTAAAACTCTCGATGTCTATATCTTCCAGTAAAAAAATGTTATCATTTCTTATCGCAAATCACAAAATGAAATAAAAATGAACCGTTTGTTGGAAAAACCAAATATTTATCGATGTTTAATTCGCGTATCAATTTTGGAAAAGCTTTCTCAAAAAAAAAAAAACCAATAAATTGCATAAGAAATTTCGAAAATAAAAAAGAAAAATTTCATAAGAAAGCAATGGCGAGAGTTCCAATTTCCAGGGTATTTTAATTTCGCTTGGATCTTCTTTAACCAAAGATTAAAGCGCCTTCAACCGAAGTATTCTGTTGGTGTGGGTGAAAGCTTTAAAAAAAGAAAAGAGACGTGGAGTAAGAGAAAGAAACGAATAAGAAGTGGAGGTCGATGGAGAGTATTTTCGCGATAAGACCCTCGTGGCGCAAATGGCAAGGCGCTTCGGCACCTAAGGTAACGTTTCTCTTCGTTGTTAGACAGTTGATAGTGCTTTTCGTTCTTCCTGATCGGGGATCGACGTCTTTTTTTTTCAACCGGTTCCTGTGCCAAACCCTAAAGGGTTGGATGGATAATTCATGAACTCAACGGGATTCAGCCGTCCCGGTCCGGACCGCCAGGAATCTCAATTAAGATCGTAAATACTCCCTGCATTTTCTCTCCGATCCAAAAGTACTGACAAACCCCTTTCAGCAAAGTCGGTGAGAACGGGGCATTGACCTCTCGACCTGCAAACATTAGTATTCTCCACATGGCCGCGGGGGTAGAAACTCGAAATGTAATGTTCGATAGGTAAAATATCCTTAGGGGATAAAAGAAAAAAAATATCCTCGACTTCACATATTTTGTTGTATGAAATAATTTGTTCCATCGCAGAGGAACAATACCCAATAATATACAATTTCTTTTTCGTACATTTATTCGCGTTGTCGCGCGTCGTATTCCTTCGATGTGATATTAAAACAGCGAGGAAACGTGAGGAACGTATGTTGAGAGAAAAAAAAAAAAAGATGTGAACGCGAAGTCGATGGGAAAGGTTGTCCCAGGGGACTAAAACACTTTGCCTCGGTAACCTGTCGGCTGTCTTTCGCAGCGAAACAAAAATCCGATCGCAATTTCATGCCTCCTCCCCCCACCCCCCTGGTATACCCTGTAGGAATACTTCAAAGCCCCTCGGGCAGGAAAGGCGTTCCGGTTTCTTTCCGTCTCTCCTTCTTACGCAACCCCCCCGACATCTTTTATTTTCCTGTACTCTTGAGGTGAAACGAAAGACGAAAGAGGGGCCATAGGCTCGTGGTCTGCTACACTGGTATATGGAGCCCACTGGTGCCATCGCAGGCCTCTCGAGGTGAAATGTAGTATCGGGGAAATAGGGGATAAAAGTTCAGTTGAGAGGTGAATACGTATATTCTCGATAAGGTTGATATTGAAGTCTACCAAGGTATCGTTTGTATGTTTACCTTTTATACAGTTCCGAAAAAAAAGTTTAGAGATGTCAATCGATATGTAAATACTCTCGACACGATTTCAATGAGAAATTCAATGGGACCGAAAAATACCAAAATAAAAAATTTGATTTGCGTGAATATGGCGTGGAGGGTCAACAGGATATAAGAGTGACACGTCGAGTTTTTTTTTGTGTCATCAATAAATTACTTTACTTCCTGTTTTCATCTTTCGAGTAAAAAGCGCATAAATTTTGACGCATAGAATGACATTTTTTTTTTTAATTACGAGAATTTTCCGTATTACAGGAAATCATCATCCCCATCGGAATTGTCTAAAAAAAAAAATTCTATGTTTATTTATAATATAATTAATACATGGAGTGTCCAAACCGTATATATATATTATCTATACTGCGAATGATAATTACATATATACAGAATTATATGTACCGATATATTATAGTTTATCTATAACTTTTCCAGCCGCAAACCGTATCATAATTCATTAAACCAGGAGAACGATATGTTTAATTGCCCCAAAGTAGAAGCGAAATTAAAGATCACCCGCCGTAAATTGACACGCAAAAAAACAACATTTACGTGTGGCAAAAAATTCCCCTTTGAAAAGTGGCTAATCGCTTCAAATTATTGTACAGACTACAAAAAAGTTTAAAAAGGCAGTTAAAAAAAAAATACAAAAAATTCAGCAGGCGATTTCCCGACAGCACCAGAGCCTTTAGTGAATATTTGGAAAATAAAATGTTTTTTTTTATTTCAAAAAATTTAATTTCGCTCTTTATTTTTTCCATTTTATTATTTATCAGATTATTTGCCTTTCTTCAGTTGCGACGCGTGTTTTATGTATGGGGAATTTTACGATCTGTTGAATGGTTCCAATGGTCCCACATGGAGTATAAAACTTATATGCAAAAAATATATCAGAAATATATGAAATTTGACGTTTTTATGTAATCAATATATTAATCATTCAATTTTTTATATTAACAAATATGTATTTGATATTTGTTATATGTATTTGTTGATATATATTTGCAAAAATACATCCGTAATAGACAGTTTTTCTTGAAAAATATATTGCAAAATATCTTAAACATATTTTGCGATGTATTTTTTTTTCCCATATGGGTCACTCGTCCTTTTCATTCGGGTGTTTAAAAATGACATTAAATATTAATGTTAACTCGTTGCTATTTGATTTCCTGCGCCAACTGATTCTGGAGTGCAGTACTGACAATTATATGGAGATCACTCCGGAACAGCTTTGATTCTACTTGTTGTTGTTGCCGCTGCGCTCTTCCCACCGCTATTTCCTACCCTCTCTTAATTAAAATACGATACGAAATGCAATTCGTCGGAAAACATTTGCGAAGCCAATAAATTTCGAATGTTCGTTAATAGAAAGCATTTACGCCTTTTATCTCATCGTATTTGTGTATAAGACAAGTCGAGGTCCTGGGGGATGAAAAAGCACACGGTATACGCGCTCCACAGTCGGGGTAAAACCAGCTGCGGCGCCTCGGCCGCGTCTGCGCCGAGCTCGCTGGATTATACTACTGCCTCTTCCATGCTTTCGCAAGCTCACTCTCGCTCTCTCACTCTGAAGTCCATCCGTGATGGCTATGTGTACAACAGCTCACACCACCACTCGGTATCCACCCTCGGCGCGCACACCGGTGCCGCTCGTCCACTCCAGGTACCTCGTAGTGCCAACAGAACAGAACGTGCGGGAACACCCCGTACCGTCGCGCAAGATCATTATAATCCCCCTTACACCGCGCCGGCTCGGGTACAAAGTCGCATTACCCGTCTTCGGAAAATTACAACATACGTGCGCGAAAATCCTCATTTTTTTTCATGTTAACGAATTTTTAAAAATTCCAAATGCCTCTATTAATCGGATCTATAAATCGTCGCCTAAACTCTTGTTGATAGACTAAAAAAAAAAAAATAAAAAAAATAAAAAAAAAAATAGAAAATAAGTTTTTTTTTTCCGTTGTATTGAGAACATGAGAAAGTGAGAGTGGATAGTGTGCTTGGGGATGATCAATAGAACCAGTTGCCTAACATACATTATAAATTGTGATATTTAATCAGGGTGATCAATGAGTGATATGGGACGTGCGTGTCAGATGTGAATTTTTTTTCGTACGGAAGTACAGTAAATTGGGATATTTTTATCTCATGGGACATCGGACTAAGTCCATTCTCTCTCGTCAAAACCACCGGTTGCTGCGTAGAAGTGACGCTCCAATCTTACGCTCGAATGAATTAATAAACCATCCAATGATTGCTTCAAGTTCCTTCAACGATTTCGTATTCGAGACTCAATCAAACGCCGCTCCATTGGCTCGGTGTGTTGACAAAAAATAATCCTTTTAAACACGATAAAAAAAAAAAAAAAAAAAAAAAACAATCGAGAATTTCGCCATTGTAATAACCAATTTTTTTTAACGGCGGAAAACGACGATAAATCAATTTTTTTTTGCTGTAAAATAAAATCTTTATTAATTATCAATGAACGAGAAGCGCCCAACGCGTGTTTTCATTACTTACGCGCATCGCAAATACGACGACGCACAATTAAATCGCCAGGGAGTAACATGGTGAATAAATACACTCGGATTAATTTCTGTGAATACTATTATATTCTATTGTATTTCGGTACATTCCACTCAATTACGTTAATTGAACGATAAAGTAAAATAAACATATCGTAACATGCCTGAACGGATGCTCAACGCGTAGAGTACAGTAAAAATAAATGATACCTGTGCCGGATACAGGGACCAATGTACATAAATATCCTATAGCCGTATTATCTGTATCTTCGTAAACGAATACGAAAAAAAAAAAAAAAAAAAAAAAAAAAAAAAAAAACGTTAACAATTCAATTAACTTTACAAAGAATTAAATACGACCGCTCTGTGATAAGTTGAAACGACATACATAGTTTATCAATCGTAATTTAAAAAAAAAAAGTGAAAGTCTCATTTCTTAAGTGAAGTTTCGTCGAACTAATAGATTTAAAGGGTTCGCGGAGTTCTTAAAACGCGACCGAAAGATGCGTATATTCGTCTGGAAGCATTGCGTATCCCTCGACGGTAAGAATACTCGAAAAAAAAAACCTAATAATCATTCTGTATCAATTATTTTGTGGCATTTCGCAATGAGGCATGCGGTGGGTTTCTGTCAATAAACGAGACCGAGGTTAATCGAAACACAGCAAAAATCGAAGCGTGTTACGCAGCGAGTATAGGCACTCAAAGAAATCATTTGCTGTAGTATGCACCCTACTAATTCGTTAGAATGCCATATATACCTGCGCAATGCCTAAAACTTCTGATTTTTTTATACGTTGGTTCGATTAGTTTTGTGTTTCAAATAGCCCCGGTCTTCCTTTACCTTTTCGCGTAATTAATCAATGACGAGATTTAATTGGGCGATAATTCACGTAAGAATTAAAGCAATTTGGCACCGATGCTTTATTCACCAGCAGCTGCCATTAGTCAATGAACATTACGAAGATTAAACATCTTTGTTTTTTTTTTTTTTTTTTCTCTCGCGAATCAACCCTCCCGCGATCGTTTCGTTGATACGCAGTTCGAACAACTGTGAGGCACTAAATGAGAACGATGCAACAAGAAATAACAGAACCCCCGCGTATTGTACAGCCTGTGGCCCACATCGGTATGCCTATAAAGATCGAAAATCCCCGGGTGTGGGACGTCGAAGGATAGAGCGCGAGATAGACAGATAAAAAGCTAGTAGCGATGGGCCCGAAGCGACGGCATGTCGGCAGTTTCAATTGTTTTCACCCTGCGCATGTCGAGCCGCGCGATCGTTCGTGTATATGTGTGTGTAATCTTTCTAGCGCAAGGAACACGCGAGTTTTCAGCAGCGATGTATTTCTATGTATGTACATTGTAAAGTAGCTTTTCCCGAACGTCACGCGAGACTCCCACGTCCTGCGCGAACTTTCGATACAAAAGTTTCCTTCCCTCTTTCCACATGATACACAACGTGGCATGCGGGACGATTCCAAACTTACGACAAGTTCTGTGCCAACATTTCGATCATAAAATACGGAGCTTTTTTGCCGATTCGTTGAATATGTTTTATAATCATTTCCGTACTAATTGTTGTCTGCGTATTTTTCGATTCAGAGTTACGGAGACCGGGGTTAGTTGAGACACAAGTAGTAAAGGTAAATCAAAGTTTTCATGCAGTAGATATGGCTTTCTGCGGGATTATAGTCCATACTGTGGTAAATAAAATCCTGAAAATACCATATTTTATGGTGTTTCTTGTTGAAGCGCTTCGGCATTTTATGGTGTTTCATTTCGCCCCGGTCTCCTGTATCTCATTCGAATAATCCTCATGCTATATCCACTTTCGTAACATCATATATACTCTTCTGCAAACTCTCTCATCATTCCTTCACTTTCAGCATAATATATTTTATGAAAATGGAAAGGGAGTTAAAGAGCCTCTGACCTCATTGTAATCGCGTACGCCTCGGGATCGAGCGAAGCTTTACGTGGTTTATCTATCCCCTGTTACCTTCTACTTTGCTTCCCTTCAAATAAAAAAGCATAACTCTTCGTTTCAATAACGATATCGATAATGAATTATTAGTCAAATTCGCGTTTACCGAAGAACGTCTATAATTTATAACGGTGTTGATTTTTCTGCTTCGATAAATTATCCGCTGGAATACGAAGGTTGCCGTTAGGTTTGCTTTTAAAATTGGTGTACCCCAAGAGGGCAAAGGGTACACACAACTATCGAAGAAGTGGAACATTAAATTTTCTAATGGCCGGTAACTTTGTTACGGAAATATAACAGCTTTACCTCCTATTATCAATTTTTTTTTTCGTCTTTTTTCGCCGCACCTTCGACTATGAATAATTTCTTTCATTCGGTATTTATCTTGTCGGGTTTGCGAGTCATTAAAACTGCGAAGACAGACGAACAGTTAGGACGAAAGTTTTATGTATTTTTCGTCCGCCAATGGTTCGTCTTCTTCGTCGTTCGTCTCTCGAGGCGTCGGAAACGACTGGCTGCATATGCGAAAAACTACGAAAGATATATATATATATATTATCTCGTTGCTCGTTGTTATCCCTCGAGGAATTTGCCAGATTTCCCACGTGTAGACACAGAAAATTTGTCGTGATGTAATCTTTAGCCTCTGCGCTGTGCATCATATCGCGCATCAGCTAAAATTGTTAGAGCTGCTGGTCCTGAGCAATATACACTTTTCTCGTCGTACTCGCGGGCTTTTGTTCTATCAATTTTATCTCGTCGCTTCCTTTACCTGCCTCATCCATCTATTTAGTCGTGAATATACTGTTGAAACACAAACTCACTAATGAATTAACCAACTTTCGTTCTTTTTATACTCCATTCATCCCCGTCGTTGGCACATTTGCGAACTCGCGATCCTCTCACCTTATTTAAAAGAAAATTTAAAAAAAATGCACCGGAGACCGGGGCTAATTGGAACACGAGACGGGGATGAAGTCAAAACGCTGTTTATTTAATACGGCACTCGACGGAATTTTCATATGCATTCATACACTCTAATTCCATAGAGTGCCATACTATTGGATGGAATCCGCGATCTTTTTTACTCGTGTTTCAACTAACCCCGGTCTGCTCTTTTTACACCTTATTTATAGGTTCATTCGTATTCTATTATGAAAAATTCGTCCATAAGGCATAATAAATGACTGTTAAGATGCGTTTAATGTTATTTTGGAAAAGTTTAATTTTGACATAGTTACGAATGGGTTATACGGATATATTCTATTGTTAGTAAACAGCAAAATAGAACGCGAAGCGACTCAGTGAGATAAAAGCCCTTCGGACGAAAGCAACGAAAGGAGGAAAGCTTATGCCAAGAGGTACTTGAATTTAACTTTTTTTTTCGCTCTCCACTCCCCGATTCGTATACCCGAGTATATATGTATATATATGTACGTATATACGCAATACCTACAGAGTACGGTAAACATCGCACGGTGTTTTTCTTGCTTCTTAACCATTTATCTCGGTACAGTCTCTCATCCCGATTCTCTACCGTCTTATTCGTATATACCCGTTCTCTCTTTCTCATACGCACTGTCTCCGGGGAAAGACAACGTACCAAGCCGGAGAGCCTCGTGTACCATATACAACCGGGGTAAATATTTGATGGGATATCGAGCCGCGTCGGGAGTGCCGCTCTGCCACGTCGTATATAACGTGGGAGGACATATTTTTCGGAGGTAAAAGAAAAACGAAAAAGTTTGCTTCTCGTTGCTTTTTAACGAACGATAATCGAAATTTGATCTTATGCTTATTTTTATTAATTTTTTTTTTTTTACACGAGACTACGCATTGAAAAATTACATGCGAGGGTGTTATTTCTTTATTTTTTTTTTTCAATTTTATTTTTATTGCCGCCAACCGTTATCCATTTTATTGGTACGACAACTGCGAGATATAAATGTAATTTGAAGACATTATTGGCGCAATGAAATTAGCGAGTACTTAAAAAAAAAAAATGTTTTTTCACTTACGTAGGATTAAATTTCTGATGAAACGAAACGCGGCTTTTAGGGCGAAAAAAAAAAATTTGCCTCATACGCGCAAAACGTTATGCTACAGCATCTGTGTAACGATCAAATAAACATCAACTTATTTTTCGGCAAGACGTAGTCAAAGGGGAGGCCTCGCCCGTCGAAACGAATTTTTAATGACTGATACATAAGCAGCATACCGAGGCGCTTCTCGTGGGAGAGGGATTTCACTTCCGACAGAATACTCTCTTGTTGCTTCGCTTCCGGTTTCTCGTGCTTTATGAATATTCAACGAATTAATTTTGCAGATAGTTGGACGCCGTGAAGTCGACCGTAAGGGCGTCTCGCGACGATGCTTCACTCGAACGCAAGCGAACATAATAAATCTCTGAACTCCGAGTAATTTCAATACATCCCATTCGAATAATAATAGGGGGGGCAGTATTTCAATTGATTTCTCATAATATCGGCGTTTATAATACTTTTAATAAAAGTCCCCGCTTCGTGGCGGATTCTTCGAGAATTGATTATAATCGTTATTTCATTTATTCCATTTATTATTTTTTTTCATTTCGTCAATTTTTCAATAAATTTTATCGATTATCGAAGTGTATGTATAAATATCATTATTATTTTTTTGTTATTTTTCTTGTCAATTTTAATTTTATTTTGATACTTTTTGCTGCCCATATGAAATTGTATAACCGCAAAGGGGAGACCGAGGCTAATTGAAATACAGGGAAAATCGGCACAACGCCGAAAAAAAAAAGAACCGAAAAGAAATCGAAGATTTCATTCTAATTCCTTCGAGTGTCATATTCACTACGTGAAATCTCCGATTTGGTTACAGCGTGATGTTCATCGGGTGTGTCAACTATCCCGGGCGACTTTAAAGGCTTTCAAAAAATTCACTGTAACACGTTGTATTCGTGGCCTTTATAATTTACGAGGAACAATCATGAATCTGAATTGAGAACCTGATAAAAAATACTGTAAAAAAAATTCACCCCTATGACTGGACATTTTTTTTCAGTACCGAAACTTGTAGAATCCCGCGGACGATAACAATATCGATTAACGAGAGCCCCCGGGGTTTCGTCTCATTAAAATCCCATTTTTTCCCGATAATTGATTACAAAGCCGGTGCAGATTCGTCACGTCAAAGCTGTGGGTCGAAAATAAGTATAGTCGTGGGCGAGGGATGTGAGAGTGGCGAGTGAAGCTTTCTGCGAGGGCATATAAAGATTTGCGGCACGCAAACGATAAATGAAAAGCACAGAAAGACGTGAGTGCAAAAAAAACCTTACGAGTGCAAATAAAAAAAAATAAAAAAAATTTCTTCTCGGTTAAGGATGCTTTACTTGGACAAAGGTTCCCATCTGAAAGTGAGATTCCCTACGAATTTTTAATACTTTGTGTTGGAATTAAAGTTGTAAAAAAACAACAACAATATTAATTGAATGCAAATTGTTCGATCGAAGAACCCGGAAAAGTTCGCGTCTATCGACATTGAAAGAGATCGTTGAAGATGTACCATCCTCGAGGCATAACGCGAATTTGAAAAGGTCGTAGTGCATCCGAGATATTTTCTCGAGTGTATACTTGGACGATGTTTCAAGGGATGCAAGAGAAGAAAAATATATTTGCATCTCAATGGACGCTTTTCTTACGCTCGAATTTCTTCTCTAAAACTGCAGTCGCAGCTCGGGTACATCCAACTGCTTTGCGCGTAACTTTCACTGCATTGCACTGGAGACGCAACTAGGCAAAGAGATATCCGCTCGATTGCATATACTCAAAGGCTCGCTGGGATTTGCTGTTCCGTAGTAACTCTTAAGTATAAATCCGAAGGAAACGGTAACCCGAACGCAGTTCAAGTGTACTTCCTCTAAGTATTAGTCAATCGAATAAATAGTAAAAAATAATTAAAAACAACATGAAGTATGCAGTTAAGTAGGTATCGGGATGACGACCCGGATGATTCAAGAGCAATGTGACTTTTAAGGGCATCGTGGAAATAATTTTTTAACCTTTGTTTACTGAAGTGATTGCATCACATTTTTTTTATGTCTATCGCCTTCTAACCAGACATTTACACCCCATATTTTAGTGTCTGAAAAATTCTTAAATCACCATATTTATTTATTTATTTATTTATTTATTTATTTATTTATTTATTTATTTATTTATTTATTTATTTATTTATTTATTTATTTATTTATATGTCATAAATTGTTAATCTATTAATGGATTACGGTCTGTATGGGAAAAGTACCTATAACTGAACTACAAGAACTCCGTTTTTCAAGACAATTTCGAAGAAACAAAGTTTCGTAGAACCCTAGAAAGCCGACTTGATAAAGATTCGCATGAGCTAATCAGCTCAGGAGAAATCGTAAGGGGTTTGCAAGCATCCCCTGCGTCTGTTAACTATCATGCAAAAGGGAAACGTTCGCGGTTATGTATGCAATTAGTCGATGGCGTTATTGCCTTATTTTCTAAACTACACTTGTTCTCGTGGCAGTATTCCAAAGCCGCGTATTCTCGGAAACGTGCCTATTACATTTCCGTGAGCTTCTGCTGTTTCGCGTAGGTAAATGGCAAAAGTACGCGAATAAACATATGGCTTTCAGCTCGATGCACCCAACAGTGTGCACCTATGCGTGCGCAGCGCGAACCGAAGTTAGCGCGAAAATTGCCTCATCTCCGTTACTACAAGCAGATGCTTAATTGTTGATGAGTCGAACCCAAAATTTGCATACAAACAATTAAATATAATTGTGAAGAAAATTAGTTCTTGTGACATTTTTTTTACAATTGCAAAAATTATTTGGGGTTTTTTTTTTTTTTTTTCGAATTCATTTTCAAACGAAAGTTGACACAGACCGACAAACTGGCAGAAAGAAATGGGAAACTGCTTTTTTTGAATTTTGGTATTTGTTTCATGTTTTTTTTTGTTTTCTTGTCTACAATACAATTAATAAACAGTTCTTCGTTATTTTTCGTGAAGTTTTTTTTTAGCACAAAAGATAAAAAAAGAAAGATATCGCGCTGTCTAAGACGAGAATTTATCGTTCCCAATTTTGCTGCTTTTACTGCACACGGATCAAAAGTTGAACACTATGAGTCGAATTTATAACCTTCCACTTCGAGAAATTGCAGCAGCGAAAACGCGAATCGACCCAAACATTGTTCACCGATTACTTCTACGAGTGTACATTATTTTTCCCCCTTCCGGAACCCCCTTCGATTAATATCCGAAAAATATGGTACAACGAGCATAGAATTTGGCAGATGCACGGGGAAATTTTCGTGCAAAAGAATAACCCGAATTTTCGTGCGGAGCGAGAAAGGTCGCGTGCTATGAAATAATTACGAGGCGGAGAATGCTGCTGTTCTAAATCCACGAACCCCGGACTCGCAGTCCCCATCTTTTGACCTTTTCAGAGTGAAAAACGTTGCGTCGATCTTCTTGCGTTGCCCGTGGTTCAGCTTCATCTTCGTCTCGATTTCTCTTCATCCGCCCTTTTTTCCACCTACGCATTTACGTTCATCTCTGCGAGAAGCAATTTTCCTTCCCACTCACGAAATCTCAAGTTTTCCGGATAGCTATTATTTGCCGATTCGCTCAATTGCAGAAATAATTCATGCCGATTGTCTGACGCTGTACTACAACGCGTTCAGTAAATAAGCGGATAAAAAGTTTACTGATTATTCAAAAATATGAAGAATCGGCTTGAATCCGACTAAACTATTTTACACAATGCGGTGAAATGTTCTTTATGGATATATTATTTTTAAAAATAAAGCAAATAAAAATAAAAAATATACAAAAAAAAAAAATAACATTAATTCCCAAATCGAAGTAAAAAAACCAAAACATCGCGCTGTTTTAGGAAATTACCTCATAACCGTTGGAAACTTCGTCAAAAATGAATTTTTTTTGTTAATTACGTTAAGACGAACATTCCAAAGACAAGAATTTTTTTAGAAAACGGCCTCTTGCATTATTATTATTATTGTTTTTTTTGTGTTATGGAAAATGTATTATATGCTTAAAAAAAAAAGATGAAGGTATTGCCAGTAAGTTGAAAGAAGGAGTCGTGTATTTTGTACGATTCAATATTATGAACGGATACGTTTCTTTCTTAATTTTTACGAAAAATGTTCATTTTCGACTGTATAATATAAATAAGCCATTCATGCAATTCAGCGCCGCGTTTCGCGTGTTTATTTTTTACTTTACCCGGGTGCAGATTTTTTTTTTTTTTTTTTTTTTTTTTAATCTCCGGCGTCCACTTCATTAACTCCTCTGTTCCCTTCGACCTCAATTCATTCTTTGTCCTCGACGCATAGCGACAAATTGTCCCACGCGTCAACGTGTACAGTACATATAATCCCGTAGAGGAAAGGAGCCTTTGAAATAGAAAAAATAATTTGAACCGTCGTCTCGCATTTCATCAGCTGCAACTGCGATTTCTCTCATATTTTCCTTTGAATATACAACCTCCATTGCTCTCCATGAGAATTCTCATTTGAATCCGTAATTATAAACGACTCAACCCCTGTGTTCCTAGTTACGTGTAATAGTAACTGCACGAAACTTTTTTAGTTTCTAACGATAATTCTTTTTAAAAACCTTTAAAAAAAATGCAGACTATACCTCGGTAGTTGAATTCAGTTGGTTTTCTTTTAGTAAACTTTTTGCGAAATGCACAAAGAAAAATCGTTGGGTTGGAGATTCAAAAAATTCTGATTTTTATTGACGTCCAATCATATTATATTGGTATAGCATAGGACCTGTTACTGTTGGACCAATATTGGTCAATTTTCGACTAATTGTCTTTAGATTCTTTCCCTCAGTCCTATTGAGAGGGTACAGAAATTTTTCATCTGGAAACTTTCTGATAACGAAATTTTTTTCCCATTAACGTGACTATTTTATAGCCGAATCTTAAGGTTATTTTACGGATGGAACAATTATGCGAAATTTTTTTGTAATTGTTAATTTTTATAAATAAAAACGAAATAATTCGCCAATAAACCCGTTACTTTTATTACTTGTGTACTTTCTCCAATTAACTCAGCTGGGAAATCGAAATAATTACGCGAATATCTATGATGCTGATATCTATAGTGCTTTACATCGATGTAAATAATAATGTTATTATTATTTATTTGTTATTTTCTGAAGATTAAAATTAATAAAAATATTGAAATATTGAAAGCATAATAATTAAAAATGGTAAAGGGTTTTCACGCATTGAATCAAATCAATAAATAAATAAAATTGTTCAAGTTAATAGCTAAAGTTAAAAAATTGGTTTATTTAGTATCGGAAATATTTTACGTTTCCGCAAAAATATTTCTGACAACAACCCGAAAAATAACGCGCAATAAATCTGTCGGCGCATAGATTTAACATTGACCCAACGCGGCGTAAGGCTAAATATGCTATGAGGTTTAGCGGCAAAGCCAATTTTATCCGAGCGCCAAGTCCAATCTCGTCGTACCCTATCGATTTTTCTCCGCTAGAAAAACAGCGATATTCCTTCCGGCGAGTTTTCCATTTATTCACAGTACCTACATTTCTTATTTGCTAATGGACACGTCATTTAGAATTTTTACTGAGACTCTCTCGCGTCTGAGAAGTGAAGGGACTAGCGACTTACTACTGCTATAGCCGAGGTATAGGTTGGATAGTAAAAGAAAAAAGTGAGAATGAGGACGAAATGAGATACTCAAGATTGCGTGTAAGGATACGACGCTTTCCTAGATGTAGGCTAAGAAAATTACCGAGCATTTAGTCGAGCGATTACCGTCGCAGGTAATTATGGCCTCAGTGTCCGGTAAAACGTTTCGTTAGTAATTGGTTTCTTCTCATGAAACTTCTCAATTGAGATGACAATTTGACAAATCCCGGGCAGTTTTATTGTTCACCTTTGATGTACATCCTCGTCATCTCGCCAGAGTCCAGAATTTTCAATTAGCGATCACATATATCAGTCGTTGTTATTAAGTATTACGAATTAAAACGCAATCGTTTCCTTTCATAAAGTAACGCCATTTGGAAAAATTTCATCCCTTTTTTTTATTTTGGACAAAAGTTTTTTTTTTCCTTCAAATTTTGAATTTTGTTTTTTTTTTTTTTTCATTTTGGGAAAAACCTTTTGGTACATTTCTGAATTAACAGATTTTTCGAAAATTTTTGCAAAACAATCATAACGCGCATACGAGTCTGAAGAGATCGCGCGCCGCACGTTACGGGTCGTTGGTGGTTTTCAATTGTTATACAGTCGCCGGTAGCAAGCACGTGCGATGGGTAAAGTGGCTAGTAGAAAAGGCGTCCTGCCATATCGACAGCTCTGAGCGCAGTTTCCGCTCAGTATCAGGCTACGTTCGGTTAGAACAACTTACCGTAGCCTCGCTGTATCGGATCGCTCAACGCGTTTTCCTCATTCGCAGCTGCTAAATGACACGGACCCGAGTATCTGTCTGACCGTAGCTGGGTACTACTACTTATTTAATACTACACGTACTCCGGAACTTTGTAAAATCGTCAATCGATACGCACCCCAAGCTATCCGTCTCAATTTTTGACATGACATTCTTCACACCATTATTTATCTTGCTATGGAAGCTTTTTATCATTTTTTTTTTAATTTTCATATTTTTTTTACGAAAAACTGTCGAAAAAAAAGGCTAAATTTGCTACTTTTTCTCACATCGCCGTTATTTTGTCAATCTTCATCGAAAAAAATCCTCCACAGCCGCTCTTATATTTATTAATAATCTTTTTTCAAATATTTTTTTAGACAATATTTACAATTAGATTAAAAATTTTTTTATTCCGTTCTTCATGAGTGCTTTGATTTGACATAAAAAAATCAGACTGATTAGCGTATTTTATCCATCGAAAAAAAAAATCGTGAAAATCAGATATTTTTTGGCCCGTCACACCAGAATGATCCCTTAAGATATAGGAACTCATTAAAAAATTATTTGTCCCTTGTAAACTGATAGATTGAAGCAAATAGATAGTCATATATGAACAACAAAAATTAGTTGTTCCCATGAATGTCAGCATTTTTTTTAACAGTTATGATTATTATTATTCTTTTTTTATTTATTGTTTTAAGAAGTTATTAAGTTCGTAATTTAATTGATGACAGTACTTTCACTTTTCTATACATCGTGTGTGATGATAAAGAAAAAAAATAAACAAACTCGACGAGTGTATCGTTCGGTATTACGTCTGTTGCTTGAAACATTACGACAAGTCCGACGAATCGATTCTCGGTCATTGGACTGCCGCTACATCCTATTATTATTCCTATCGATAGTGGAGAACGCCTTGCCGACTTACAGTTCGATTTATCACGCTTTATTAAATATTTAAAGAATCCCTTCCACCAGATATAAAACTCTCTCTACTGAATAATCAAGTATTCTGCACTGCGGAATTTATGCTCTTGATATTCAGCGAATTGGGACTGCGAAGTTTATATATAACACCGAGAATTTATTGCAATATCAATATTTAGTTGATCATTTTTTGTGACAACATTGGCAAATTAAATTTGCCACTGTGCACCATTTCAGATTTTTTAATATATCGTCAGAACTTTGCAGTGAATCGAAATTAAATAGAATCATCACACTCGTTAAATTTTGTCGATTTTTAAGTAGATTTGGAAAAATTCCCATTTTTTTCACTAAGTAAATGCTTCGTTAGTCCAATGCGTGTATAAATTGCGATATGACGTGGGGTTGTAATAAAAAAAAAAAGAATTCTCGTTATAGACAAGTGGGTCGATCGGTGCTGAGTGAACGCGGGGGTTCGAACTCGGGCAGCACTGTGCCGTTATCTCTGTGAGCGCTTACCTCCCGCATCAGTAGCACTAGAACCACGGTCTTTAGAGATCCGGATCAGGGCCGTTTAGCTCGACGAGTTGTGGAGTAGAAAGCTCACAGCAGCTTCAAAGTATTTTGCCTCACTGGTACGCGAATCTTGCTGTATTGGCGGATTTCTTCTGCGCGCGGAACACTGTTCCATAGATACAGAGAAATAAGCAACGTTCATATGTTTGTATAGACCCGAACTTATACTACAGAAGATCGCGGACTTAAGGGTTAGAAGATTACCATTTCTACGATTGATCTGTTAATCCTTTCTGTAGAGGAGATGAAAGGGTAGAGGGGAAATGTTAAGTAAATATCGAATAAACTTGAAAAGATCCGAAAAAATTTGCGATGGAATTTGGAAAAATTTGAAATTTTCAAATTGAAATGAAATTTGAAATTTTCAATTTGAAATGGAATTCGAAATTTTCAATTTTAAATGAAATTTGAAATTTTCAACTTTAAATGAAATTTGAAATTTTCAATTTTAAATCAAATTTGAAATTTTCAATTTTCGTAAAAAAAAAAAAAAAGTCTGCAATTTTTCTGCATTTCCGCGGAAGTAAGGAAATACACCTCACTTGGGTGTCAGCAAGAAAATACAAAGGCGCGCAATGCTATAGGACATCTATACTAATACCCAAAACGAATCCAAAGCGATACCAGTCCCTCTAAAAATATCTCACGTCTCCCGGTCTCATCTATTGACTGTCTACTGTGGGGTTGACCTTTCGCGAATTCACATGAGGTTATACGTGATCTGTATCGAGGTCCCGCTGGTACCCATGGGGATAACCGAAAGGCAGGAAGCGAGGCAAGGCAGGCAGGAAGGAAGAGCTGCAGGGAAAAAGAGAGCTGCTCGGTGTGCAGTGTCGTAAACAAGATGAGCACACAGTGACTGCAGCAACATATTGAATCCGTAGCAACAACAGTACATACGAAACGCAGTGAGCCACTGGCCGATAGGGAAGGCTTCTAGTGCCTCCGCTGCCAGCTCGAGAACCCGGAGGCCGACGAGAGGATGAGGAGAGGACCGCACCCACCCCGGTTATCGACCCGCACTGTACAGCCCCTTGGCGCGTCTCGATTTCACTCTTTACACGCTACCGCCTTCATCCCCTTGCGCTCCAATACAATATACACTTACACACGTTAAAATAACTCTCGCAAAACGATAAATTAATAAACGCCGATTAATTAACAACGATGTTGCGTCGACGGTGCAAAAAAAAAAAAGAAAAAATCCCGTTTCAAGACTTGTAGCAAACTTCGTTTTTACATTCTCACGAACCAAGAAGTATCTAAGGAAAGAAACACATCACGTGATAAGGCCTTATCAGGGGTCGCAGGGAGGCAATTCGTTTTTTTTTTTTGCAATTTATTTTGCGATTTTTTAAAATTCTTTATAGAATTTGTTTTGTTCACGACTTTCGAAAAATGTCTTCGATCTGTAATCGGGACAGTGTAGAAACGTCGCCGGAAGCGGTGCAGGATGAAACTTATCGATTTCGGTTTTTCTTGTCGAACGTAATTCCGCTGTAACGCCACCATGAAACGTCGATAAATTCCAGACTGTCCAATTCACGAGGGTCGCCGTTGCGTCTTCCGGTGAAGCTGCTTGTTCACTTCCGTGTTCTTTGCGGATACAGATATAGTAAATAGGATGTGTGGGTGTTGTCGCGCTTTCCGGAGAACCTACGACGCGATCGTACAAGATTCGGCACGTCGATTTCACCGCCTTATTTTATTTCACCTCTTCAAACACGTACTTTCATTCTTTCCTGCAATTTTCCATTGGAATGATAAAATCGGTGAAATTCCTTTCGAACTTCTAACAGGTTCACCAAAAAAAAAAAAAAAAATGTGTACTATAATAAACTTGAAAAGAAAGCTGTGAATGATCGTTTTTAGATTAAATCTTCAATTAGAATTCCCCTTCGAATTGCTCCCCTTTGAATAACGGAGAAACTGCGAGCAGAGGTGCGTATGACTAGATGTTCATTATGAGGGGTCAAGAGTGTGACCTGTATAGCGAGGAGGGAGGGCGAGAAGGGGTGTACCTGTTGCCGTCGAAGTAGTGAGATATCGGTATCGGTACCGTCGGTTCGTTGTATAATTACCCTTCCTATGTACGTCTTTAGGTTACTGCAATGACTTTAATTAAGCGCTATTCAGTGACTTTATAAACTCGGTGCGCAATACGCATGCGCATAAATACGCGGAACTAGTCATTAGGCTCACAATTTCAGGTCAAGAAGGCAAAAGAGTCTCGAGTTGCGCGTTTAGGTAAGAATCTACACGTTTACTTGACTCCTCTTTTCTCGAGCAACGAATAAAATGCGAAAATGAGTACAGAAAAGACGAAGACGAAATTAGAAATTCATCGAGTTTCAAGGCGATCAATTAAAAGACGATTATCAGTGATTAATTCAATGTTTTTGTTACTAAAATTTCCTTATCGAGGAAGTAATCCCGGAATTGCGCGTAGTTAATAATCCTCTGGTATACATAGGATTTTGCTTACGCGGTAAAGTAGAGACGTCTGGTTAAAAACGTGAAACGTAGTCGTTAATATCGCGACTAATCGAGTCTCGGCGTCGGCCAAAAGTATATCCGAGTGGCACTGAAAGCCTCTGCCAGTGGATCTGGTGTTTGCCGAAAGAGATATAAACGTCTGTGGCGTACGTATTCCAACGTTCAGTCGAGACGTATGGCTTCGTGCACTCTACTTTTATCGCAATCGTCTGCGCGTAAACAGCGTCTGTGTATACAGTAGTATAAAATACACAGGGAATTCCCTTCACATACGGACGACAATTCAAGGGTGGTATGGTAGCGTTTGTAGAGCAACGAGCCGAGCGAATGCGACAAGGAAGTTGTGTACGTTTTATTATACACGTTAATCTATACGCGCGTATTCAACAACCCCTGTGAAAATGCCCGGAATTCGTCGATTTCCCAATTCTAATTCGATCCGCCAGGTATTTCGTATTTGGAAAAAAAAAAACAAAATGAGCGAAGTAATTACTGCTTCGGCCCAAAAAAAATTAATGTTTTGATAGCCGATCGGGGAACTTCTCTAAAAATGCACAAATCCAGAACTCAATACAACGTCGAAGGGTTTTTAATGCACATTATGGATAATAAAAATAATAATAATAAAAACAAATAATAGTGATAGATAATTTTTTCAAAATTTTTTATTCGATTTTTTTTTTTTTATTTTATTTTTTTTTTTTTTCGGTTTTTTTTTAAATTCGTAATAAGTTTTAGTGTATGAAGTTGGGAGTCCATGAGTCTTTCTGTAACGGGCATTTGTGATCGCGAACATAACCAGAGTTTCGCGTTCAAGAGATTTCAGCAAAATTCTCGTGCGACAAGGAGTTTCCAAACTCAAGGTACCGAGAAACAATGCGATGCGGTGCTCGGTAAAGAGCCGAGATGGGCCCTCCGTCAGAGTGACACAAGAATTTAATCTGTCCAACGTTGAGACGATGAGCGCCATTTAAATTCTTCTTTTTCTCGTTTTCTCTCGGAGGCACGGCTATCCGGACAGCTAATATACTTCGGTTTCTTGCTGATAGACGGAAGCCGGCTAATAAAAAAAATTATTGAACGATTGATCATTGATTTTTTTATAATACGCGTAAATGGGAATTCAAATTTATTCGCCAATGGGATATCTACGGCTCACTCAACGTTCAATTTTTCTTACGTTTCGAAGTGAATTTGTTCTTTTTTTTTTTACTGTAGGCGACAATAACTTTTTTTTTAAGCCTCTCAATCATTTATCTTTTAATAAAAAAAAAACACAGTGATTGCCTTCTGTAGTCCATGAAAAAAAAAGAATCACAGATTCTACTTGTTTTGCGAACTGTATGGTAGAAATCCGCGTAAGACGGTGGAACAATGATCTCTTGAACTTGTAGGACCCATTCGTATCTGTAGTATAGTTTAGGTACCGCGTAACTTTCCTAAAACAACAGCAACCCTCCAAAATACGCCACTATATTGTATTTTTCGTTAATTTTTCGTATCGCTATTAGCATCACTGTTCTTCTCCTTCTACCCTTTCTTCCGGCGCTTTCTAATTCTGTACCTTTCTTCCTCGATCCTCCTACTCTTTTTTTCGTTCGGACCATTTTCCTCTCAGGGTAAGAAATTGCTTCTCGTATATCCGCTTTAGTTTCAACGAAATAACGAAGACTATGCAGGCATACGCCAGACACCCTCGTGGTTCTTCTACCCCGTGAATCTTTCCTCGACGTATAGTTTTGGTATACAGTGCTATAGACACGGGAAGGGAGCGAGGTGAGGATCCAGAGAGCGATTCTGGTAGCTCGATCTCCTTTTGAGCCGAACACATCGTGCACACAGCTTCATTCTTGAAATTGGAGCGGCCAGCAACACCAACGAAGACCTCCACGTTCTTTTCTTCTCGAAATACCGGTAATACCAGCGAATGCACCCGAAACCTTGGGCCCCGCCTTCGCAACCCTCCACCGAACGAGCTCGTTTGTCTCCTTTAGACCTTCGATGTACAGATATACACGCGAGCTATTTCATTTATTTTCTTCAACGTTACCCATCTTTTCCGTGTCGGACCAAGAAATGCGGGGCTTTCCACTGGTGATAGAACATTAATAGATTGCAATGTTTATTAGTGTCACGACTTTTTAATTAACTACTCGTCATTCAGAGGTCGGCTTTTGCCGCTCTAAAAATATGAGAAGCTTCGAGTATAACGACATGTGAAAAAGTGCCATTTTCTTTTAAACTTCATTTTTCGCATTGAAAAAATGGCACTTCTCTTACAGTTTCAAATATTTGCAGCTGCGTATGTTTTTACATGATCACAAAACCTTCTCATCGACAAACCAACAAACGATCGCCTGAAATTCAGGGTACGATTTTTGCCACCTATAGAAAAAAATACCACATGCTACTTTGCCTAAAATCCCCGAACAAAAATAGGGACTATCAGTTTAAAAATAATTTTAAAAAAGTTATTATTATTATTATTATTATTGAAAATAAATTTCACCCCCAGGGATTGGGCGACGTAATTTTGCATATAAACTCACCGCGGGTATTTTTTTACATAATTGCAATCCCTCTTCACCAACAAACCAATAAACGATCGTCTGAAATTCGGGGTACGATTTTTGCCACCTATAGAAAAGATCCTTCTTTGCCTAAAATCACCGAACAAAAATAGGGACTTTCAGTTTAAAAATAATATATAACAGTTATTATTATTATTATTATTATTATTGAAAATAAAAATTTACGCTCAGGGATTGGGCGACGTAATTTTGCATATAAAACCACCGCACGCGAGATTCACGATGTTTATATTTTCAATAAACTTTTCTCACCCGTGTACCGAGTTTTTCAACGGCATCACGAGGAGTTACCCATTGACTTCCGTCTAGAATTCGGATGTACGTGGGTATCCGCGATGCTGGGCGTCGGAATGAAAACGTTGGCTACGTTCCAGGGTTGTCCTCGGGGTTCTGCATGGGGTTGCAAGAGTTCGTTCAGCTAGCATCCTGGGAAAACTCGGCGAAGCCCGCACGGTGACTGGCTACCCGTCTGCCACAACTGGACCGAGAAAATGTGATTGGGGGGAGTGGGGTAGTGAAGAAACGGAAAGAACGAAAGAATAAGAATTCTTTCGATTTCTGGCGCGCGACTGCCTATACACTGCTGATAGAAACACGCGGCCTCGTGCCTTGACGAGAACTTGCGGTGCTTCGTTAAAAGTGAGAAAGCGCAGTAACGTGGATAGGAGAAGAAGCAACTTGAATGAACGATGTTGAGAAAAAAAAAAAAAGGGAAAATTTAACGGGAATAAGATAATGGAAAATGTATAGTAACATCGCGTTCTATCCTCTGCACCTGCTTAACCCAACTCCGTCCCCCGTGGGGTTCTTGGTTCTTGGTCCTCGCCAGTAGCGCTGAAGGAACACGCGCCTTGATGCGCAAAGATGCCCTGAACAATTCCCGGTCTCGGCGCTCTGCCTCTGCGGCGGAAAATTAATTCGCTCGTAAAGTACGCCCGAGTGAAATGCATCGAAGGAGCTGAGAAACTTGGTTCGGTTGCCAAGATGATCTTCCTGGCTATTCGCTATTGAATGAAGAGGGCGAGTTATCCATCCTTCTGCCGCTCGTTCGCGCTGACCATTTTTTTTGTTGTACTTTTTCTCTTTATTTCCGTTATCTTTGTTTTTTGTCGGTTTATTTTTGCTTTACAATGTACTAAGACTCATTTTGTGCAGAACGTCGGTTTCTGTTACTCGAAAGAAGCCAAGTAAACAGGCAGCATAGGGGCGACTGGCGTTAGTTGAATCACAGGGTAAATCTAAATCACGCCGTAAAGAAATCATCGTTTCCACGCATTGTAGCGTCACGCAGTTCTAAGTTATCGGTTATTAGAGTGCCATGAAGACTTTGATCTTTTAGCAACGCGGTTTCGACTTGTGTTTCTATTAGCCCTGCTCTCCCGTGAATAGATATATAGATCGCATTCCTCTGTTTTAAGGAGGGAAATCCATAGAAATGGTCGAAACCGACGACAAATTTCGGGATTTTTTTCCAACGAAACTACTCGACCAATCGTTTTCAAACTTTTAGGGTATTTTATTGTACATTAGAAGGTATGAAATATATTTTTTTTAATCGATAATAATTGTTTATCAGTAGACTGCAGCCAATTCCGCGGCGCGCGCGATCGCTTAGTTCTCCGGCCGTAGCATCGAAAGTATTCATCGTATCGCTGTAAAATTTTCAGAGAATATTCTTAAGATGTTGAACTATCGATTCGTGGAATAAAAAAAAATTGAAAAATTTCTATGTATTTCCCTCCTTAAATTCATCCATATTGCGTCTGTGAACTGCGTATGTGATAAAAACAGAAATTTGATAGAAAAAATAAAAGAATAAGTCTTCACTGTTCGATGATACTGTTGCGTTCGATGCCAAAACCCTTTCGTGTATTCTTTATCCGGTGACGTCACAGTGAACGACCGTATCTCAACGGTATAAAACTACTCGGAAACTTGATCTTCTTCATTCGATACCCGATATTCCCAGCCGAATCGTTGCGGAAATAGTAGCAAATACGACGGAGTTTAATTCTCATGCAGGGATATGGAGATTTGAGAAACGATCCAACGTTGGAGAAGTTACAAGTCTCTCTGTACAAGTTTCTCGTGACGCGCTACGCCTTCGGTTCCCATGCAAACATTAGGTTCAGTGACTGTGCCATTGTTCTTCGTATTGCCCTCAGACGTATGTTTACCGTGGACCGATATTGCCGTGAAGACGAAGCCGGAAATACGCTTATGTCAAGCAGCTTGCTGTCAAAGCGACGGACGTATAAGCGGCGTATAAGAACAGTACGATTGCAACTGACAATGAGTTTACGCGGTTTAACGAAAATTTGTAGTGTATTCATGCATCTAACAGTATCATCTAAACTCTGCGAAGTGAACAATCCATTTTTTTCCCTACAACACGAGGCAAATCAGAGAAAACCTTGTAAAAAAGTTGGCAATTTCACCCGTTCGGTGGGATCTTCAATGAGCGTTCCGCCTGCGTTCCGATTTGCGCCGTATTTCGATTAGCCGTGTTCTCTACTATATATAACAATTACGACCCTTTGGATGTTACAGTCCATCAGTAGCATTGAATAAGTAAAAGTTTCTAGAAATCGATGTTTTTGTCGCGTCAATAATGCGCCGATTGCCTGTTATCAAATATTCAACAAATCGAATCCTACAGCAAAAATGATCAAATATAAACGAAAAAAGGGCGAAAAAAAATTAATTTCATTTGACTATTCTAGCGAATATTAATCTCCGTCTACGTGGGCAGAAAATTAAGCTCACCGAAATGTAGAGATGGCTGGTGCGACGTTGCCAGTCTCTTAACGGGATTTTGATAGTGTTCGTGTAAAAGAGGATAGGGAGAGGGGGAGAGGGGTGGAAGAGTATTCGCGATGGTATAAAAAGTTTCTTAACCAGCGAACTGTACTCGCGATAACTCTTGCCAGAAAGGAGCGTCATAAGCGATATATAATTATACTTTCAACGACGATCGTGATATAACTTCAGTTTCAGGGGGTTTCTGTTCTTGGCTTTGCGAGCGAACGGCTCCTCAAAAGTTTTATTCCTTCTGTAGTCTTCATAACAGTGCTGCTGTGTAGACTCTACCAAAACTGACAATAACCGTGCAGAAATTTCAATGTATGACTGAATGAGATTCTAACAAACAATCGTCATTCTTGGGCTTGAAGACCACTCCATGACGTCTACAATACGGGGCATATAATACTACTATTCAGGGATTATTAAATGGTGTGCAATGCTGCACTTGTACGAAAAAACTTT
This sequence comes from Buathra laborator, assembly GCA_934046635.1. NCBI lineage: Eukaryota > Metazoa > Arthropoda > Insecta > Hymenoptera > Ichneumonidae > Buathra > Buathra laborator. Next base: position 15,718,953 of record OW203895.1, on the reverse strand, counting down.
ATTCTCTCTTAAGCAGAAAAAGCCATTTTTACATCACTTATTTTGAGAAGCAATGTCACCAAGAAAGCAGAGATCAAATGAGACGTGAAACTTATTTATACCATTTCTTCCGATTGCGAATATTCGACTGAAGCTGCCAATCAGTAACCCGCCGTAACACTTTTATTCTACGCTTATATCCTGTAAGTATGATTATAAAACGATGTAAAAAACTTTATTTACTTCATCTGTGCACACGGAGAGAATGATCTGATAAACATTACCATGGCGTCTGGAAAAGTTACTATAGTGCCTCGTAACACAGCGCTATAACGCCACCTATGGCAGAAAGTACGAAACTTATAAGAATTTTTCCTATAACTATGAGGACTTTTTGTCAGAAGTTATGGTTAAAATTGTTATAAGTTGCGCACTTTCTGCCATAGGTGGCGTTATAGCACCACCTATGGCAGAAAGTTCGAAACTTATAAGAATTTTTCCTATAACTATGACGACTTTTTGTCAGAAGTTATGGTAAAAATTGTTATAAGTTTCGCACTTTCTGCCATAGGTGGCGTTGTAGCACCGCGTTACTAGAAACTATAGTAATTTTTTCCAGACGCGATGGTAATGTTTATCAGATCCTTCTTTCCGTATTTCTGCACAAGTACTTTTGTCCATAAACTCAATCGCCGAAATATGCGCATTCGTGAAATTCGGCCAATGTTTCTATTCGCCTTAAATTGTCACTGCGCCGGCCCGGAGGTATACCGAATTGCAGTAGCTAGGAAAAGGTCCTATAGCAGGGGACGGAGGGAATGAATCTTCAATCTCCATAATTAATTGGCCGCATGAACGCGGTTTCCCCCGCTCGCTTACGGCATGTGCATACGCGCCGTTATACCAGCCGTTGCACTGCATCATTATCTCAGCCGATCCAATTATCCGAATCTATTTAACCGGTCGACACCGCCGAATTATCGCAACGTGCGGGCAAAGCGACGATCCACCGTTTGTTGGGGTCACCATAGTTCACCTGGTTTGCGAACAAATCGGCGTTGGTTCGCGCACATGCCAATGAGGCAATGAACTCGCGATGAGTTGTCCATGTCCTTGGGATACGTTGCCAATATCCTTGGGATACGGTGCTAATATCCTCGGAATGAGCTGCCGATGTTCTCGGGATGAACTACCAATGTTCTTAGAATGAACTACCAATGTTCTTAGATTGAACTACCAATGTTTTTGGAATAAATTACTAATGTCCTCACAGTAAGCTACTGATGTTTTCGGGATAAACTGCCAATGTCCGCGGAATAGTGCCCACAAACCGGCAGGAAAGTCGCAGTGAATCATTTGTTGGCATCAGGTTTACAGTAATTATTCTATCGTCATAGCGAATGAGGAATGCCATTTAACCTCTAAAAAGGTTTTCCTCTTGATACACCGTGTTAGGTTATGTATGTACATCGATACGATAAAAGCCCATATAACGAAAGTGGATAAAGTAGGCACAGGTGTAGCGTACACTATCGTGCATAGTGTTTCCTTCAAGCAGCAACGGCAGCCAGATGATGCTACACATCATCACTACGTTTCATCATCCTAATTTTTAGCATCGGAAAGCAATGGACGATCGTTCAAAGTTTGTAGCGATCGAAGTAGTTGCTGTAAACTCAAAGAAACCCACTTCCCTAGGTATCACAGTAACAGGTGTGTCACTTGCCAAGCATTTGCTTTCTCGTCTGTCGGATTCTACTTATATGGATCAAAGCCAAGATATACGAGTGCACTTGATCTCAAAACCGGTGTTTATCCTCTAACCACTTGGTAGACCATTTGGTAAAGGTTAAGCATACACTCTACTACCTTCAATGATAACACTTACTCCCCTCGTACTCCTTCTTAAGCTATCAAATTTTCCACAACCCGATCTACGTAGGGGTCGCTTTCACCCGAAGTGAATGAAATCAGATGCAATCCGATTTTGCAGCTTTAACCGGTAAACGCCTGTGGGTTAGATAGATGCTGACGAGACTTCTCGTTAGCCGATTTCCTAAGGCTACCAGCCATACATACAGTACAAGCTCCGTATTCTTAACCCGACAAGACCGGACACGCTCCCGTTTCTGCATTTCCCCTATCGTCCCTACTTCCGGTCAGTTGCTGCGAATAGGGGTAACGAGGGGTATACGCGTCCGTAAGTACGAAGCCACCTTGTAACTGCTGCGCGTGCGCAGTTTACATTTTACGAAATAGGCTCCGCTTGGAGTGGGGCAAACGGACTGAGGGGAAATACAGTTAAGGGAACTCGTTGTCATGGTAACGAGTTAAAATAAAGGATTGGTTAAGTTAAGGGGAGTTAAGAATACGGAGCTTGGACTGTACAGTACAAGCTCCGTATTCTTAACTCGACGGGACGGGACACGCGGCCGTTTCTGCATTTTCCCTATCGTCCCTACTTCCGGTCAGTTGCTGCGAGTAGGGGTAATGAGGGGTATACGCGTCTGTAGATACCACTTGGAGTGCGGAGAACGGATTCAGGGGAAATACAGTTAAGGGCAATCGTTGCCACGGTAACGAGTTGAAATAAGGGAGCGGTTAAGTTAAGAGGAGTTAAGAATACGGAGCTTGGACTGTATACTAGAAAAAATGATAGAATCACGACAGAGAAATTGCGCCAAGCAAGTATTATAAATTCATCAAAGACGTCAAAGTGCGAATCGAGATGTTTTTGTCACAACGTAACCTCGTCGGCATTTACTTTGTCGTCGGCATATCTTAGCGTCGTGCCCTCACACACACACACACACATACCCTCCGGGTATGTAAGCTCCAAGTACGGACGAGGGAGGTCGCGGTCGATGCTACGATAAGCTACGCTGACCTAGAACGGTTGATGCACCAAAGGATAAGTTAATATATTCTCCGCGCGGATGGATACGTTCGCGTCTTCGCAGAAGCTCCGTTGAAGCTCAGAAATGTTGGATAGCTGCCGCAGGTGGTATTATCTTGCAGAAAGACAGACGTAGCCGCTAGATACGCTACACCAGGTCTCCCATAAATCGTCTCTTCAAAAATTCTTCACGACAAATAATATAGTAATAATATCTATTATATAATAAATAATATTTTATTATTACTATTATTATTATTATTAAATATTTTTTCGGCGCTGTTATAATAATAAAAAATATATATATATACTGTATGCATTAATTGTACAGTCATTCATTTACGAAGTTACGAACGAAGCTTTTTTTTAAAGATTTTTTTTAAACCCCTCGGCTCCTTCAGACCCGTGAGTGGTTTTCCGGGGTTTAAAGAACCGTTGATATTAAGGAAAAATTCAGGAACACCCTGTGCGTAAATAAGAGGTACCTATCGTTACGTACAGGTCCCAGTGTCTCGAAGGTTTCGTGCTCGATGCACCCGCGGGCATTCGCAAGCTTAATGCTGCCTCTCTGTGTCGCTTTTTCGTTCGTTCGCTCTCGCTGTTCAACGAGGGTGGGCTGCCTAGCTAGCTGGCTTAGCTAGCGTCGAACGGTGTGCAGGAAGACCGTATCAAGAAGGAAAGCGCGATAGAGAGAGGGATAAAGCAGAGACAGAGTGAGCGGAGTGAAAAGAGAGTCGAACGGGAGTGGGGGATGGAACGGTCTCGCGGAGGGGTTATGTTCGTGCACCGAGGGCGAACGCGTCACGAGCAGTACGCACGCAGACACCGAGTCATACACTCGCTTCCGGAAGTCCGTGTGCACGCGCCAACCATCCGCCCGCCGCCTCACTTCCTGTGCAAATATATATATATATATCCATTAATAATATTATTATGTAACAAAGTGTATTGACACCGTGTTCGTTATCACGGACATTTGAAGTTCGCGGATTCGTTAATTATTCAATTGCTCAACTAGTTATAGACACCCGCGATGTTATGAAAATTCTACGGTGCACGATTAAACCCGTGGATTATCATTTAAGCCTAAAAATATTGTGATTCAAGAAATATGTTGAAAAAATATAACGACAGAGCTCCGGTACAAAACGATTTTTCGACGCCTCGGAATCAGGATTATTCGCGCTATTTCACGACTACATTAATACAGGATTCATGAGGACAATTTGTATTCCATTTTTTTTTTTCCCTTTTTTTTTTCATTTTTCGAGAAGATTGCGAATAGAATATTGCGTTTATTATTGCGCCATCGCCGTTACCACTTTCGCGCCTTCGTTCGTGATCTCCATTCGAAGTTATATATTAATCAAAGATTTTTGTTACGCGCAATTTGTTATTTAACGAAATAATTAAATTAGCTGTTTCAAGCGTTTCAATTACAAAAAAATATAAAAAAAAAAAAAAAAATTCTAAAGATCTCGTACATTCGAGCGTAACTTCGTTTTATCTCGAATGAACGATTTACCGTGACTGCGTCACTTTCGTCTCACTCCGCTGGTTGAGCTATAGGTCCGGACTTCTTCGTCCCGGACCTCCGACAACGTTTGTTTCGACTACCGACCGAATCCTCTCCCCTCCCGCGAGAGCTTCGACTTTTATACCCTTATCGTCACAATGCCCACAGCGTTCGCCCGTTTTGTTCCGCAAAGTAATTGAGTTTAGCGTTTTTTTTCGTTTGTTTATAAAGTTTATAAATAGTATTTGGAATTATGGAATAATTTCACACCGATTGGTGTTTGCGGTTTTTTTTTTTTTTTTTTTTTACGTAATATAGTTGAAAAAAGAAAAAAAAATCGGCACCCGACTAGAAAATATGAAATTGCACAATTTATTTATAAAGTTATTTCATACACGTTCTCGTCAAAGTATAATACTGTTGAGCCACAAACGTGTCATACACCGCGATACAGTTACTTCGAAACCACAAATATATCGTAACAGGTTTAACGCCGGTCATGTTCGTGTGCGCCGTTGCGAAATGTCCCGCGCGTGATAGTACTCCGAAATGTCAAAGTTGACAGACGTCGATTTTATTTATCGTTATGACAGTCGGATTTTGATTGCAAGCCGGTATCATCGTGCTTTGCCAACTAGGAGTCGCTGTAGCGCATCAAACGCTATCCTCGGGAACCCCGAAATTTTTATTAACTTCGTGTTACATTCGCCGATAATATTTTTCAGACGTAAAATTTTTATATACTAAAATACAACATAAGTATAAAGTATATACAGTTTATATACTTTATACATGGATTATATATACTCTAAACATTTATTATATATGCCTAATACTATATATAAATTATATACCGTCTATACGTAAGCGTTCCACCTTTTTCATCGCGCCGCTTCCGTTTTTGCGCTAATTAAAAAATTTACACCTGCCGCTCCTTCCATTTCTCGCAAATGGTCTTAGAGTAAAAGAAATAGAAGATAAAGAGAAAGAGACACTTCGTGAATTCGGCTGTTACGTCGCTCTTCTACGCTCGTGAATTTGTTAGTTCTGAATGACCGAGCCTCACGGTTGCTTTTCATAGCTCGAACGTTGAACAAAAGTGCACCATCAGCGAAAGCCGGTAGGTGCACCAAGTGCAACCCCCGAGATCGTGTACGAAGAGTTAAACGCGGATGAACGCGTTAGAGTAGCACGAGCGTGGCTTATCGGGTCTCCCGTTTGACGTGCCTGGTGGTGACCCTTTTACGCCTGACGGGACCAAGTGATAAATAGGGGACGGCATTGCCGGCTTACGAGGCACACGGCTGTGCTTGCAGAACTTTCTGCCGATGATCCACGCGCCAACATCATAAGCTTTTCCAAGGTGCACTGACGATTTTAACTCGAGAAAAAAATAAAAAAAAGAACAACACATCTTTTCTTCGATCATTTCGTTTAACGACAAAACAAGGATTTTAACTCGAGAAAAAAAGAACAACAGATATTCTCTTCGATCATTCCGTTTAATGACGAAACGACGATTTTAACTCGAGAAAAAAAAAATGAACAACAGATATTTTCTTCGATCATTTCGTTTAACGACGAAACGACGATTTTTACTAAAAAAAAAAAAAAATGAACAACAGATCTTTTCTTCGATCATTTCGTTTATCGACGAAACGACGATTTTAACTCGAGAAAAAGAAAAAAAAGAACAACAGATCTTTTCTTCGATCATTTCGTTTCACGACGAAACGACGATTTTATCTCGAGAAAAAAAAAAAAAGAACTACAGATCTTTTCTTCGATCATTTCGTTTTCCCGATTTGAAACTCCGTTGAAACAGTTGCGCTTCTATTTTTATCGCAATCATAATCAATTGAGCAGTTTGGCGCTTCCGCGATCGGGCAAAACCAGGAAAATGAACAAACAAAGAATAAACTCGTGTTGCGATACGATCAGCTTTGTTGTTACGCGAAATAACTTATCCGGCGGATGGAAAGCTCGCACGCGACCCGTTTGATCGAGGCGCGGGTGATTGTAATCGTCATTATGCATGTGTCGTAAATTATTCCCTATAATGGAGCCAAAGACTGATCGATAGGGACGTTCGTGTTCCCGTAGTCACACTGATACTGGCAATTTTAGATGGCAAAGTTAGCGGAGAAGGGATTAATACTACAACAATAGGTCTACCAGTTCGTAAATCAATATTACCTGATGTATCGATAAAATCGCATAATTTCAGTATCGTAATGACTGTTATTACGTTAGAAACGTATGGTGATAGATAATTCGCGAATTATTCAAAGAGAGATTTCTGATCTTCTAATGGTTGACATTTTTTCCCGATGTATCGATAAAATCGCATAATTTCGGTGTCGTAATGACTGTTATTACGTTAAAAACGTATGGCGATAGATAATTCGCGAATTATTCAAAGAGAGATTTCCGATCTTCTAATGGTTGACATTTTTTCCCGATGTATCGATAAAATCGCATAATTTCGGTGTCGTAATGACTGTTATTACGTTAAAAACGTATGGCGATAGATAATTCGCGAATTATTCAAAGAGAGATTTCCGATCTTCTAATGGTTGACATTTTTTTCGAAACAATTTGAAAAAAAAAAAAAAAAAATGGCTGTATAAAGCCGTAACATCGTAGGCATTTGTCACGACTCGCAGTGAATGCGTTCGTGACCGAGTGGAGAACATTCGCCGCTCGCTTGCAATGCAAACGCCCGTTACAAAGGTAACAAAATCAAGTCGACTCGACAGGTGGTATAGTAAAGCGTCAACGCGTCAGCCGACTCTATACGGTCGGAGTACTATGGTGTTACACGCATATGCTCAGCAAGGGGATGTTTTTTACTACAAGAAAAAAGAGCGCGCGTGTGTGTGCGCGCGAGGAGGAAATGTCGAGCAGCAACGTCGCAAGAAACGAAAGAGATGGCGGGGGGGGGGGGGGGGGAGGAGGGTAAAAAAAAATAAAAAAACGTTTGAAAGCTCATGCAAGGAAAGGTCTCCGCGTTCAAATATAAATACATGTTCTCGCAACAACAAACAAGAAAAAAAAGAAAAACTCGGTACACGTCAGCAGTATGCGCGCATAGAATATTCTTCTTTCCGGAAATTGTAGGATTGCGTGAGCTTTACAATTTTTCTTTCATGCGTAACAGCGAAACGCGACGATGATCACAACAGAGAATGATTTTTCCAACGGAAATACGCTGTAACGCAAAGTTTCACAAACGCGAGCGTTGCCGCTAATTAATTCGTGTAAAAAGCATTCTCACTCCATTGGTGCTTTCGAGAATTACAGACATTCGTCATGACGACATGATTCGACATGATTTTTTATTTTTTTTTCTTTTTCACACGTCTACGTGTCGAAAAAAAAATGTGAAGAAAAAACTGTCGAAATTTTTTTTTTGTGGCGCAGAGCTTCGTTACTTCGACAATTCTTATCTCGCAACTCGGGTAGAAAAATGATTTATATTTTTTCATATTTTTTATTAAAAGAGTTTCTTTTAATACGATAACTAACACTTCCTTCCTCACTTGCAGTCGTTTTTTTTCGCGTATCTGTGACTGTAGTTTCTATCCCATTTCACCGTATCCTCCCTCTGCTCGAAGACCCTTTTTTATATTGTCTGTACGACAACGTTAATGACCTCTCATGGGCAACCCCCGGGCGGCATGGCGCGGAGTCTGTTCTCAACGTCGTCGTCATTGTAGTGCGGCGCAGACAATGGAAGGGACGGGAAGAATTACTCGCGAGTGGTCCTTCTTCGCCATCATCTTTCCCTTGGTGCATGTGCGCACCTACCATCGCTCATCCATGTTAGCCTCCCCCCCCCCCCCCACTATATATCTCGTTTTTGTGTCTCATTATTTCCCCGTACTGCATACCTTCCGTATCTATCTCTGTCTATAATCTTTCTTAAGAAATAGAAAAAACCGGGAAGAAATCGTATTTACGAAGTAAACTCAGTTTTTAACCGTTTTTTCTACAATAATTCAGTTTTTGAAAAATTCTTTTTCAGAAATATTTATTTTGCATTACCAGAAAATCGGCAATAAAGTTTTATCCAATTTTAAGCGTATTCTGTGTTCTCTCGTAAAAACGGTTAACCTTAATACTCAAGACATGGAAGTCACGAATAATACAAAATATAGTTAACGACGAATGATAAGCCGTTTATCGCTTGGAATTATTATGGCCATTCAGCACGAGGGAAACATGCCTATCGTTTCGGGGTGATGTCGCAATATAATAGGGGAGAACGGGGCTAATTGACACACCTGGAAAATCGGAAGACACGTATTTTAAAAAAATCGAAAGTTTCATGCGTATCGCACTCTCCGAAATCCGATTAGAAAATCGTTTCGATTAGCCCCGGTCATCCCTTCCGTAGGTCTCCGTAGGTCTCGATAAACGCTTTTCACTGTGCGCCAATTCGTCCCATCGACGTCGAGGATAGTCCTTATCTCTGTATCCAAACAGCGGTTTGCATCATCGTCGTGCGGTCGTATATCGCAGGGAGATGGGGTTAATTCCGGGATCTCGTTACCCGCAGACCCTAAGGATAGAACTACCATCTCAAAAGTGGAACTACCGGGTGTTCCCCAGAGACTAGGACCGTTGGTTTTAGCACCAATGGTCATCCCGTTGCGAGCTAAAATGCTAGCAAGACGGCAGAATAGAGGAAGTAAATGGAGAGAAGGGTTACGGAGTCGTAAAGCGAGTCGGGAAGGAGTTCCAGAGTATTGGAAAGATATGGGACATTCCATCCCGACGTGAACTACTTCTGGTACCCTGCAACGGCGATATTCTTATGCATATCATATCTTGTATATTTCCAATGGAGCACAAGAGACGATGACACGCGCGTTAATTAATGAACATTATGCGACGATGAAGCCAAACGATTTATCTCAAAATTCTCTTGAATTTTAATGGTAATAAAAATGGTAAAAAATGGTAATTTTCATGCAGCGCACATAGTACTCTGAGGAATTACATGGAAAAATAAATTATTTTTTTGAGTGTCTAATTTCACGAAATTTTAGATTTTTTCACAGCGCGTTTTAAACTTTTCTTGTTGCAACTCGCCCCGGTTTCGCCTATGAGGCATTTTGCAATTTTCCTAAATTTCTCGGACTTTTTAGAGCGCAAAACCTCAGCTTCAAGTTTTTTTGGTAAAATTGAGAGAAAAATGGAAAAATGTTTTGCCGATTTTGATCGGTAGCCGATTTTAGAACTGCTAAACCAGTTGCCGAAACGATCCGAGAATCGATAGGGGTTTCATTTCTCGAGTTTCAGGACGGAAGGCTAAGTGCTAAGAAAATAATGAAAAAATAATAATAATGACAAAAATCTGATAACTTTTCGATGGAATGCCCCATATATGGATGTATAGTCTTCTCGGTTCGTACAAAGAACCGAAGGAAGCTGTGAACAAGATATAGAAGAACCGAGTTAAGAGCTTTGCGCAAGCCGAGTCTCCAATTATCTGGAAGGCAACGTTATTGTACTCTATATGTACAATACGAAAGTGGTAACCCTAACGATAGCTTCGGTACGTACAATCAATGACAGTAGCGGTAGTGGGTACACCAGAAGTTACGTCGGCCCGTAATTAACGGGAAAGGAATCACTATCGCCGCGGTGACCTCTTTTCTTCTTTTCCTTCTTTCTTCTCGCCAATGCTTCTTGCAATAATAAACCGAAAAAATCGTATTGTATAGCAACTGTAATTGCAAACCGGAGCTAATTGCAACACAACCTATAAAACCGCAGCATACACTCCAAATTCATAGAGTAACATCCTCAGTACGTGGAATCTTCGATTTTATACGTGAATTTCGATTTTCCTCGTGTTTCGATTAACCCCGGTCTCCTGCAGATAGGGGAGGTGTTGGAGCTTTTGGACTCCCAGAATCGCTCGTAAAATACGAGAAAAACGACCCTATCGGTGGGCGTGGCGCACTCCGAGATTTTTTACGCTCTATTCACTCGATCTGTTTGTCATCCGGTTTATTAATGTTGATTATTATTATTACAACCGAGAAAAACGATAATACTTCTGTTTGACACTGAAACAGATATTCTTTACTCTTTCATGGCGTATAAATTATTTTAAAAAAAAATAAAAAATTCCATTTCTATTACATTGTTTCTAACCTTATTTCAGTCTTTTCATTTAATTTTTTCATCAATTTCATTTTATTTAATTTTCATCAATGATTTTTTGATATTCTCTAATATTCAAAAAAGAAATTTAGTATTTCGGAGTATCCGGCGATCGAGGGATGTTTTTCAGGGGTATCGATTCACCTTGACATATATTTCTTGAACGGTACGCAAACCACTTTTATTCGTATCGGAACACATGTTTCGATGTTTCTCACTTTTTTTTCTTATAAACCACCGCTCCCCCATTTAATTCCGTAGGGAATGTTATTCCATTGCAATTTGGTATTTTTTTTTTCTTTAACTACGATGTTTTCACTCCCCTCTCAGTGAGCTTTCAGTATTCAGTCCGTTAATTATTCGAAAGCTGATTACAGCAAAGACCACCGGTGTATTTTTCTCAAGTTTTCATCCGAGAAACTGAGATGAAAGGCGAATAAAAAAGAAAAGAAAACCTTAGGTACAGCAAAACGTAAAATTTCGTGTGAATTATTACTCGGTAAATGTTTTACCGCTTCCGCGTGGCATTGTATGCGCGCCTACATATGTAATGTTATACACGAGGATGAATATAAGTGTGCGCTATACGGTACCAGTTATTACTGCGAAGCAACGAGGTCGCTTGAGGTCACCGAGTGCACGAGTCCATGAAAATTTCATAAACTCGAGATTCGCGTTTGGTCGACGCGTCTAGTTATGATAACTCGACCGCACGAAGGAATAGACATTGGGATGATGTTTCCCGATGAACAACATCTGTTGATAAAGTATTACTACTTGTTCGACTTTCCAGAAACAAATTGAAGAGCTCAGTGGTTGCATTATACGGTAATTGGACATAAGTCGCGGATATCGGTAATTAAGTATTTATGATTTCTACGAAATATTCCGTGAGAGCAGTCGATGAATTAAGAATTGAAACTCATGTCCGTTCGATCTGTCGTCCGACTAAATAATAATAATAATAATAGCAATAATAATTTTAAAAAAATAATAATAATAACAAAACTTTGACGCCTTTGTCTTTATTATTAAAAAAGATGCTTATTATTATTATTATTATTATTATTTTGGCGACTGTCAAAACCAATGTTCCGAGTTCTCGGCTCCATTTCTTTTCAAACCTTCGCACCGGCTACGTTCCATTTTTATTTTTTTTCATTAAGATTCTATGAAACTTTTCTCGCAATATAAGTTCATCCACCTCTTCTTCTTTCTTCTTCTTCTTTTTCTTCTTTCTTCTCTTTCTCTTTCTCTTGATATTTTTTTCTTCGCCGCTACAAGCGGTAACAAGGCGTAGCCAGAAGCGAGGACGACAACGTCAGGCGCCATTCGGTCTTGTCTAGTCGTTGCGATAGTATTCAACTTCGGTTTACGATCTTGGCTGTCGGCCCGTCCCATAGTTGTACGCTGCTCGTTTATTCTTTCCCTTTCTCAACTGACCGCACGCATAAAACTTTGCAAAATGTTATCTTTAACGTTGGCACGATGTTACGCACTTTATTTCGCGTACTTTAGCAGACGACGAATATTTAATTGAAAAAGGAACCATTAACAGTCATTATTACAGTCAACGTTAACAGTTATTATTGTTTATCTTGTGACAAGATAGTGCCCTCACCTTCGACGTTTATTCTTTCGATTTCTCAACTGACCGCACGCATAAAACTTTGCAAAATGTTATCTTTAACGTTGGCACGGTGTTACGCACTTTACTTCGCGTACTTTAGCAGACGACGAATATTTAATTGAAAAAGGAACCATTAACAGTCATTATTACAGTCATCGTTAACAGTTATTATTGTTTATCTTGTGTCAAGATGGTGCCCTCACCTTCGACGTCGAGTGGAGTTTGTTAGTTTGCTTTGTTGTTTTTTAGTACGAAGCGTAGCATTTTAGGTATATCTCGGGAGGTAACGATTTTCTTACAAAATCAATGAAACTTTGCCTATTTCTTATTCAATACTTCGAGAAAACATGTAAAATTATTGGAAATTATTGACCATCCGGAACTCGAGGAAATAAATTTCGAAAAAAACGTCTTTATACACGCGATACCTATCAGTCGTGGAAATTTGATTACTTTTTCAATCGCAGAAAATCATTCGTTCTTACTATTCCAATGATTTTTTTTTGTAGGGAAGTTACATGTTTGATGATGCATCTCGAAAAATGTTGAGGTGATTTATCATCCAGTTCCGGAGTTAAAAAATCTTAAAGTTCGTTTCATGCCGTTCTTAACGCTCGTACGACGCCCAGTCGGTCGCAACCCCTCACCGCGCGACTCGTGTCGCTGAACCCCTCCATTCGAAATTTCCCTCCACGAGATAACTACTTTAAACCGCAGAATCCTGTAATACAGTTAAGATATGAAGAATATGAATTGTCATTGAGTCAAACGATACACTTTTATAACATTCGACGTTTTATTTATTATCGCTTGACGATGAAACAGAAAAAGCTTCTACCAGATTCGGAGTCGCGTCTGAAGCTCTCGTGTATGTATAGTAAACGATAGTTACGACTCTTTCCACTTTGTTTTACGATCCTGGCACACGCGCCTGGAGAGCGTAGACATAGGCGTCGAGCCAAGTGTTGCATACATATAGCAATTGATGAACACATTTTATCAAATAGCGATATCTATATCTCTTTTATCTCTGTACATCTACGTTCACCGCCCTTATATTTTTACGGTCAGGTGATCATTTTTTTCGGGTTCTTACACACTGAAAAAAATTATGAGTTCGGAGTACTAATAGTAAATTGGGACAACGACTTCGAAAAAAATTTGATTCTTCCAACTAATTATTAATTCTCTGAATTAGTCATTTTTCAAGGGATTTAACACTAAAAAAAAAATCTTACGGCTAAAAATATAATCTTAGCTACCGGAACAAAGTAAAAGAAATAAACAAATCACAACAATGATAATGATAATAATTGACAAAATTAAAAAAAAAAATGCTTTCAAATGCGCAATTTTTTTCTTGTGACAAAAAATGTATTTTTCGTAAGAATTCATTATTTTTTGAAAATTTAATGCTTAGAGAAGCCAAAAATAATTAGGATACTCGGGCTGCTTGCTTCGTCATTTCGACAATTTACAATGTAATTGACCCATAAGCAATGCATGGCTATGCTGTACTACGCTCGCTGTCGATGAGAGAAAAACATTTACTTAACAATCTTGGAAATGGAATATAAAGTGACTTAATACCCAACCGCTCGACTGTGTGCGCGAATTCGTTTTTTTTTTTTTTTTTTTTAAATATCCGTAGTCTACGGAAAAGCGAATTCGACGATTGCTCACTCGTTGCATTGTTCGCAAACTGCGAAAACCCCACTCCAATCTTGAAGAGCTTTTGCGATTCCATCGGCTACCGAAGATCGAGGTCACGGGAATTCGGAATACCAATGAACACGTACACACATATAGCCACAGCATGACCCGACCCGCGACGGAATTCAGGCTTCTCTAGGAATACATAGCGGGGTATAGGTGGAGAATTCTGTCGAAGGAGAGAATTCGTGGGGTGCTCCATTAACGATTATTCGAAGAAAACGTTTGCCTTGATAATCGAAAGGTCACGAAGTATTGCGGCACTCCGTACAGCCGCGACCCCCGATACCGGCAATTACTACTTGAATTAAAATAGAACGGAATAATATTTTCTTTCAAATAATAAAACTCACTGTTTCTCGATTGTAAAAAATAAAAAACAAAAGATTGCAAACGGAACGGAGTTTCTTTTTTCGATTTTTAAAATAATTTTTTTTTTTACGAGCATTTTTCGCGAATTATTACGATTGTTTATGTACCCAAACGGGGGAAAAAAAATATATCGCGATATTTTGGAATATATTCCGATAATGCTAAAAAAAAACGCCGGATTTTCTATATTTATTTTTCCTACAATATCCTTCAGTATATTTTTTACATATACTTTTTTTTTCATGCGAATCTCCCGATGTTATTTTTAGATACACGCTTTTTGCTTCGAAGTAAATGCTTCGTTCGGATGTTTTGGTATGCGCTGTTGTTTCAGTGACAATCGAGAAAATACTGTTACAGTGACATTATATAAGTTACAAGTTGAAGACGCGGAATATCTCTGAATCATCCGGAATTACCCCGTTGCGTATTACGTACGTACCATTGCGTGTAATATCGGCAGATGCTAAAGCTTCGACTGATGTTTGTTCCGTTTGTTCAGTCAAACGCAGCAATTATACCAACAAAATAGATGCTCACGAGTGTGCAATGTCGTTGCGTAAACACAACGGGGTACATACGTACTTAATTATGAAGCGTCAATGACGCACAGCTTTGCGTATACATGTACCCTTGCGAATCGCCTTGGGGTGCCGTGTAACTAGACTCAGTCAAAGGTGTTGTTGGCAACAAGAAGGGTGTCGAAACTCGTATGTTCGCTAAAACCCTTTGCTCCGCTCTGTAGCTTCGATGCCGCGATAGCTACAATTTTATTTATAGTTCAGAATTCGTTATGTTTCAATCGCCACGTAATTAGATCTTTCAGCCCTTATAAATAAAATTCAATCTTTATTTTCCGTATGTCAGCAAAGATATGAAATTTATTATTTTTATTTAAAAATTTTCGAAATAAATATTTAATTGACGAAATAAAAATAATACTTAATTTTTTAAATATATAAATAATAATGGTTGCAAATTTCGAGATAATTGACTTCAATTATCTCAACAAATATAGATGAGGTTAATATTTGTTGGCAATTTTTTTTTTTTTTTTTTCAAATGAAATAAACGAAAATTGAATACAAATATTACTGAGGTTAACTTAAATGAAATAACGCGCGACTCCGCTCGTAATGCGTATCTAATGAAGTTATAGACATATTGTTATCAAGAGAACATATGACGGTTCGCTGCCTCGGAATGTTTGTCCTCATGGTGCAAGTGGACGGTACAGTCGGCTTTAATCTCGAAGCCATTGGAGAGACTCTGCATTCGTTCGTTCTGACCCCCTACCCCCAACCCCTTCCCCCTGGAGTATTTAGTTTCAAAGCTCAATAGAACTCGATAGTAACGAGATGACGACTATATTCACCGATGCAAGCTTGCGGTAGATGAAAGAGGGATGCTAGATGCGTTGTTATTCAAATGCATTGCCAATGCATTTGCGGTTAGATGTACAAAGCCCTCCTTCGCGAAACCGGATGCTGAGCTTCGCCGAGAGGTAGAATGCCACTCGAATTGTTGAGGAGAACCGTAATGACGTGCCGGAGGAGTCGGTTAGGTCGGCGTCTCGTCCAACTGCAGGGATGCGCTTCGAGGTCGCATTTGCGTTCCGTTCGCTGACTTTGATTCTAATTTGTTGTTGGATCGTTGATTTGCATCGAGGCTTACCGCTGTCAATGTTGTTGTTCGCTTGCCAACACCATAAACATGTGCGGTCGGCATATTCCACACGAGAAACATTGAATACCGACGCGTAATTCGATACTACCTGTTCAACTCTTTTTAATTCGTTCTTCGACACCTCTCCAGTGTCTACGAGAGCGACAATCAGTGTGCTGAGGGCCCCGAGAGTTGTAGTGCCCATGGGGGTGGGGCGCACGATCGATAACGGGGTTAACCGTTACGTGGACAAATATCGTGCGCTATATTTGTTCAATGGTGCGAAATATCTGCGCCATATGTATACAAGTATACTAGGCGCATGATCTGCCATTCCTATAGTGAGAACAATTGGTTTTGCTTCGAATATGAAACGAAAGGGATGGCGGAATAAATACCGCACCACTCCGGCGGTTGCACTCTCAATTGAATTTATTGGCGTTTGGACTCATTCGAGGAATTGGGTCATCGGTCATTAAATGCGCACATTTGATTGGTAGAAGTTCCGCTTATTAAGCGTGTAAGAGAATTTCTGTTTGCTTTTGATTAATTTTCGCTTTTGGCATTTCGTTGCGGCAAAATGGGAAAAGTGATGAAATTTAAAAAAAAGCTGCCAACTACGAAATTGGGATATTATTGCTCCCTAACTTTCTTTTACCACAGTCCACCAAGCTTTGTTTTCAGAAAAGAACGTTTATACGCGTACGCGTTATTCCTTCAATTTCTTATTTTCAACAAAGTCTGACAGCCCAAACATACATTTTACTATAACGCAACTGGATTTATACGAAAGGAAAAAAAATGCCACGTTTTTCAAAAACCCGAACGAATTTACGCCAAATTTAATCCCAAATCTCTGTTTGGTCCAAATTCGAGGTAAATATCGGCAAAACTGTAAAAAAATGTCGAAAAAAAAATTGTTCGAGATTTTTTTTTTTTTTTTTTTTAATTCCACGCCCATTTTATCCCACTCTCCCTTATCGAATACCGTTTACTCGTGATCGTCAGTTCGCTGATGGATTATCGGTGGGATTGAAAAAAACAAAACAAAAAAAAAATGTTTGCGTTCAATCACCGGTAATGAATGATGTTGTATTCGAAACGTTTTTATTTATTGGATACTCCAGTTATCGATGGAACTCGCTTATATATAGGACAGTTGAATCTCCCTTAATCAGATCGTTAAAAGGTACTGCAGCTTTCCGGTTTTTCGTCATACTATATCTCACACAAAGCTAAGAAAGAAAATTCCGTACAAAATCCTTTAGTAGGAACAAAAGGGGTTCACTGAGTGTTTTTTCCGCTATGCTCAATGCTTAAATGCTTTCATTAGCGAGCCCATTGTTCGTGGAAACTCCTGTGGCTTTTTTTATGCACAACCTTGCTGATTTTTATGCACCGTCCACTTTAAGGAATAATGGAATAACACATTAACGATGTCAAGATTGAAGGCCCTTCTGTTGAATTTTATAGAACCGAGTTACGGGTTGAAAAAAAAAAAAAAAATTATATTATGCAAGGTGCACCGTCGGGCGGAAGTGGATTTGTAAATAAAAAAAAAATTTCGACCGATTTTTGTATTAACTTATAACCGTTCTGTTCGGATAAAAGACGCTGAAAATATGCATCCCACACTACGCCGGCATACATAACGGGGCAACCTCCCCTGCCCTTCACCCCCCCTGCGGGGATACATCCTCTGTACGAATATCGCTATCGAATGTATTGTGTATCGGTGAATGAGCTGTGTTGGTCTCATTCAAAACGCGCCTAGCAATGTAGTTCAATGAATTCTCGAATGTCGCTTCCAATTAATTTTCAGCTTCGCACCCTCTACTTTATACAGCTATGTATGCATATCCGTACTATCTCCACCCTCCCCCTCAACCCCCTACGGCGAATGACAGTTATCCAGTGATTTCTATAGATGATCGTGTTGAATCGCGTAATTTACAGTCGCGCAGGATAATTGAGAATCGAAGATTCGCGGAGATACTTACCCTCCTGTTGCAGCATATCGTCACTTTATAATATCGATAGACTAACGTTAAAAAGGGGCCGTAAGTACTCAAAAAGTCAACCACGGTCGAGAGGATACACGTATTATAATCCATGAGTTTCTTTTCGAAAAATTATGGTTTTGATTCATTTTTAAATTGCGATCTTTCAATCGTCAAAAAAAATGTCTGTAGCGACTAAAAGATTAAGTTGGTGCAGAATATATTCGGGTTGTCGCGAGCATATTAGCAAATACTAGAAATGATTGAAGAAAGAAATCATTTAGTTCCGCTGAATTGCAATGACAAAATAAATATCAGTATTTGTAAAATCAAATCAATAAATTAATTATAAAATGTAATTCAATTTTTTTTTAAGTTATAATAATAATAAAGCAATAAGTGAATGAAGCAAATAATAATGATAATACATTCGATTATAGCAATAAATTTCGTGTCAGGGATACTTTTTTACATGGAGAGTGAAAACAAGATGATTTTTTCCACGTGTTCTAAAATCGAATACACCGCGACAGTTCTACACGCGTGAGACCTTCGTAACCTTTCCGAAGCGATAAAACATCGCGGGAACTTCCGAAGCAAAACTAGATAGCAATGAATCGACTCGAAAGCAATTTGCCAACTCGAATAATCTGTAAGCGCCGCTCGCCGATAGAAAATGGTATGAGATTCGGAGCAACGAAGGAGAAAGACCGCGGCGATTGATCCAAGTGGCTTCGAGGAGTTCTATTCCACGCCGGGCGGACAGACGAACTTTGAAATTCTAACCGATAATGTCGGAAACGAAACCTGCTTTGCCCCCACTTAGGAGAGGTCCGCGATGGATATCGGGCCGAAATCTAACCTTTCCGTATCCGGGAGAAGACCAAGTTGGCGTTCTTGCAATAAGGAAGTTCGGCAACTTTTGTTACTCCTCGTTCATTGGAGATAATTAATTTTCCATTCGCCGATGAAAGATCCATTTTGTTCTTTCGCTTCTTAAGGCTTCGTTGCTTTTCAATCATTGTCGGTTTATTTTCCCAAGAGCTCTTATTGACGTTTGGATTTTTTTTTTTACCATTCCTTCAACCGGACAATATCATTTGGAAATTACCTGAGCTAAACGCGATGGGACGCAGTTCTCGCAGTAGTACTTGCAACTTGTTGCGAAGCCTATTTATGCCCATCTCTCGCGATCTCCATTGCATTACCACAGGTCAGAGATAAGAATGTTTTTCGCTCTCTCGGTGCCCGAGGCCTTTTACTATATACATGGAAACGTTTCGCTCAGCGCTATACTATTACGCGTGAATGCGTAGACCATAGATTACCGGATGCAGCATCACATTCGCTGCAACATATCATCTAATGAGTTCCCTCCGATACAGTGCTTTATCCGATGCTTTATCAACCGTTCATTCATATATCTAACCATTCGGAGCTTCCATGGATCACATCGAAAGAGACCAGTGATCAGAGGAGAGCGGGGCAAAACGGACTGGCGAGACAAAAGGGCACATGCAGAGAATGATTCCAAAAACTTGCAAAAAAATTGAATTAAATTTTGACAAAAATTGAATTAAACTTTAGAAAAAATTGAGTTGAATTTCGACAAAAATCGATTTAAATTGTAGAAAAAATTGAGTTTAATATTGACAAAAATTGAATTAAATTTCAGAAAAAATTGCGTTAAATTAGCGATGTCAAGATTTCAAAATTCAATTTGCGTTTTTTTTTTTCTAAAATTTTTTAAAATTTTATCAACATTTTTGGTAAATTTGTTCATTGTGTAACTTAAAATAGGTCATCAAATATATCTGGAAAGTTAATATTAATGCTTCCTAAGTCATTTAATTCGTCTATTTGGCTCCACTTTCCCCTTATCCTTTTTCCGTTAATGTAGGGTACAGATATCGCAGATATCGCAGATACCCCATTGCGCCTGAGTCATATTTGTTTATCGACAAATTGGACCTCCCGAAGGACGTCAAATAGTTTCCCCTCTTGAAATTCCGTTTGACGCTGCGATTCATCGGTCAATTTAGCATTCAATAAATTCAGTATCAATTTGTGTGCGTGTCTTTGCGTCGTATAAAAGGGGTATTATTAGAGGTACACGTGAACGCTAGTGCAACGTAGTACCTCCGTAGGGACTAACACTGTTACGTGATGCACGAGTATATATTCGTTCGGACGATGTGAAAGCTAAAGCACCGAAGCTGGCAGGCTGTAGCACATGATTAAATATGCACCAGCGTCAACTTCCACTGGCGCTGTGTGTTATACTATACGCAATGCTGTATATTCTCAGCGTAAATACGGGACGTATATTCATTCACGTAATATATTATGGCACGTACTGCAGAATGTGCACGTAATATGTACACGTAACAAAGTGAATGCGTAATATACGCTAAAAGGGGAAAAGGTTAATAGTCAAACTCGACAGTCAAGTCAAGATGATGATTCCAATATCTCGATCATCGACGACAAACGCTACTAACTACAAAACTACTATTAAAACAATCATTATTCTTAAAATAATTTCATTATTATTATTTTTCTATTATTCATTATTATTATTATTATTATTATTATTTTTCTCGCAATTTTTTTTTATTATGGTTTAAAGGTTTATTTACTTTTTTTTCAATGCGAATTTCTTGAAATTTACGCCTCAATCAGGCCATTTGAATAACCTACCGACTGTTATCGATATACATATATCAGAGCGTAACCAGCGTGAGATAAGATCCTCGGTATGACCTGCTTTACTCTTCTCTATAGGTATCGTCGTGTTTGCCAAGTAAAAAATAAAAAGTTTTTCCATCCGTTGTTGTTAACGCCCCTCTCTCCCGGCTTTTACGAACCCGTAGATTTCATCAAAAGCCAAGCGAACAAACTTTATACTACGCTGTGTGATCGACGCGTGGTCTCGACTCGCGCTTTCGGAATGCCCTCATACCCCCCAGGAAGGGAAGGTAGGCTTCGTTGAGCGTGTCGTTTGTTACGATACGTGTGCGTTAACTTTGTCGGTGCTTTCAGTAAAGGTTACCCTCCAACCCCCTTGTATGCGCTCAGTGGCGGTGTACTCTAACGGGTGTGAGTTTCAACGGGTCAAACGAGTTTAATTGCATTCAAAGTTGCCGAGTTAATCGAGGTTTCCTGGTTCTACTTTAGTTGTAATATTTCCAAAATTGATTCATTAAACGGCGTGTACGATACCTCTGTGTTGTTAGCAATCCAATTTGCCAAAGAGCAGCACGTCGTTCTTCGGTTTCATTTAACCAATCGATTAACCTACTTTGAAATTAAATTAATATTTTTATTAAATTATTAATATATATATGTAGAAAAACAAATTGAGATGGAAGTTGAAGAAATTTAGATATAATCTGAAAAAGTTGAATTCTCATTCTTAAAAAAGTAAATTGAATTTGAAATGTGCAATTTTTTTTTTCCAAATTTTTTCTCAAATTCCGTTTTAATTTTTATCAATTAAAAAAAAAATGTTTTCTTAGCAATTTTTTTCCGTTTTTTTCCGAAGAAAAATTCTCCTAGCAAAAATAAAAAAAAAATGGTAATTAAATAATACATTTTTTCAACAATTCAAAAAAATGAGTTATAATTTAAAAAATTAAATTACAATTGAAAAAAAAGCAAACATAATTTGTAACGGGCAACTTGGATTTTTTTCACAAATGTTTTTTCAAATTTTATATCAATTTTATCAATGAAAAAAAACTGAGCAATTTTCCCGCTTTACTCTGATAAAACGTTGGCATCTGATGTGTACTAATACCCTAAATAAGCTCGCAGTGCTATAGTTCGCTGGTCCACAGTTTGCTTGACACCGAGCAAAATGTCGTATTTGTTCGATGATGTAGCTGTGTGTGCGCGCGATTAAATAATTAGACGTCAATTAATCGGCGGTAAACACGAAAATTGCTTCCTACAATCTGCGCGCTATTGTGGATCAGAAAGAGTGCACTGTGAAAGTACACAAGGGGCGACTACGTCACTCGTACTTCCGAAAGAGGACAAAAGCTCAGAGCTTCGGGATTTCGACGTTCCCGGTGCTTGGACGACGGAGCTATTAGCAGCGCGAAAAACATTTTTTTTTTCTCTCTTCTCTGGCCTCATTTTTCTCGAAGCTTCCACTGAACTCCCTTCGCTCTGGCCTCTTTCGCAAAGATTTTCACTGCAACCGACAGCTTGGTAACCAGGGGACCATAGAACGTGGCGTTTTACTTCACAGTCTCGGGACACTTGCGCCGCAAAAATTATTTCGCCCCACGGAGCGCTTTAATTGGTAGTTATACCGGTGCTTACTCAGTTTATGAACCGAGATCGCAGATGGAAAATAGTATGGTGTTGTGTATCTATATTTTTTTTTCTTATATATATATACTTTTTCTCGTGTTCTTTCCGTCTTCTGGAGATCGCGAACTTACGTTTTTTTTTTTTTTTTTTTTTTTACTATAACACGAAGAGCGGAGAGTGGTAACAGCAATTAATAAGGATCACGACAATTTTTTGTGTGACCGTCTAATTGATTGAACATCGATAGGGCATTTGCTGAGGCGAAACAGAGAGCGATAGTTACGAAAAATAAAGTGGACACATAAATAATTATAATGTGCAGCAAGTGCAGCGAGTGCTGTCAAGGTTCGAGGCACAGTGTCGACGCGAGCCCAACGCCCGGCTCCGATTCGGAACCCTCAGGTAACGAGCGAATAGTAAGAAAAAAAATTGCAACAATACAATCGTATAAGGTTAATTGATACCTACAAGCGTAATTGCATATTTACTTTTCTAGAAAGTCAATCGCGAAAAAAATAGAAGAATTAATTTTTATTATTTACATAACTGTTATGTAATATTATTATTTTGTTAATGTTAATAATAACATAGTACACGTTATGCATGCATGCATTATGAATCATAATGACAAAAAAAGAATATTACATAATAGTTATGTAAATAATAAAAGCGCAATAGTGTTTCCGCATCGAGGAAAAAAGTATGTGCGAAAGATATATTAGAAATATATAAATTTCAGCATTTTTATATATATCTGTAATATACCATTTTTCGACGAAAATATGTTACGGATATATTTTGCAATATACTTTTTTCCGAGGAGGTCTCTTGATAAGAATATTTTTTGTTACTATTATTATTATATAATAAAAAATTATTAACAATTTTTTTATTTTGATTATTTAATTTTATGATTATTGTTATTATTATTTCCGATTTTGTATTAATACTTAATACAATTAATAATAATTGCATAGTCCGATGTTGTAAATAAACAAAATGCAAAAAAAGATACCTTTTGCTCAACAAATGTCGGATATATCCGAAGGATCAAAGGCGAACAATTTCAAGCGCGAGACGATATAATCGTTTATGATTTTTCCGGTATTTCGTGAGCGAAGCTTTATATTGATACGGAATGTAATAAAACACAAATATTAGATGTATCGGTTACTCTTTTGCGCGGAAAATATGAAAAGATAGGGAATAGGTAACGTTAGAAACCCTTGGCGGTTCCGGTGTTGCATTTTCAAGATCTTCGAAAGAAAATAAAAAGAGCCATTTTCCAGCGGGTATTTTCAAATGGTCGATATACAAGAGACCGTGAGTGAGGGAGAACGAGATTTTTCTATCGCTCGCGCGAAACGAAGAATGTGGTAGAGAGTGCAGTATGTAGACGTGTACATTTCACAAGGAAGCGTCGACACCACTATACCCGATACCGGTTCCGAGCCTTGCATTGGCTCGTTGAACACCCATCAGCGGGGCGGGGGGGTGCACTCACTCGCTTTGGTTTATCGGTGCAATATCCGTTAAAATTTTACGGGCCCAGACGGAAAGTGGATCGATATGTATATGTATCGGCATGATCCGTTGGTTATTTTTCATCGGGATACGAGAGGTCACCTGCAGTAGTACTTAAAATAAAAAAAAACGAAAAATTCAACGGTTACAATATTTGAGAACAATTGTTTTTGTTATTTTCAAGTATAATATATAATATATAATATATAATATATAATATATAATATATAATATATAATATATAATATATAATATATAATATATAATATATAATATATAATATATAATATATAATATATTATATATAATATATAATATATAATATATAATATATAATATATAATATATAATATATAATATATAATATATAATATATAATCTGAAATAAAAAAAAAATATCGTTATGAAACCAAATCTTTCACTGCAATCGAGTGAAATTATTTTCCTACCGGAGATATCGCTGGTAAAAAATGAAGAGCAGCTTGTCTGGTTAGTCGTATCTTGTTGTCGAGCGACGAGCTTCTCCACGTATAAACGGAGTTATACAAGTGGAAAAGGCGAAGAGCTTACTTAACCCGAGGCTCGGTAAGTCTCGTGCTTTGCAAACGTGCGAACAAGCAAACGAGAGCGCCGCGAGCGAAACACTTAACACCTTTTATCGTAAAGGGTAGAAGGTGCGCTTTTCACTCGGGCAACCCGTGTGTCCCTCCATTACCGCGTTCACGCTTGCAACTTTCTAACCCATGCAGTCAGACACGGGGATTATTGTATCACATGGAATGGATAATTAATACGCCTACGATGAAAGACCGATGTTATAGCCGCGACTCCTTTGAAACGTGTTACGTCTTTTTTTTTTTTTTTTTTTCACTTCACGTCTGAGATTTGAAATTATGTTTTCCTTGAATTTATCATTAGTCTTTAAGCCAAAAACACTTTTTTCTTCGATTACAGACATTTTTATTCGCGGTTCGTTTTTAATAAACGATTAGTTTCGAGATGCCGTAATTCGAGAATAATTCGTGAAAATTACATTATCCTCGAGATTACAATACTTTCCGACTAAAAATGGCTTCACAATTATTTGTATTAAATTTATTTGCCAAAGTTATTAATTGACCACTTACATCAGTGTTTAAATTGGAATTTTTATTTTACGTTGCAGAGGAGGAGTGGAATCCCGGTGGCAAAGGTCGTCAGTCCAATGACACAGGTGAGTCCATTACGTTTATTACGACTATTACCATAATATTCACCGAAGTGAACACCAAGAGACGTAATGTCTTAATGGCGATTAAATATTAAAGAAAAAGGAAAAAAAAGTGCCGCGCTGCCTCCCTAAATAAATTTTTTTCGATATACGGAAAGGAAAACTTTCGATCGATCTATCGTGCCATCAAAATTACCAAAAAAAAAATTGGCGATTCATCCTGTTTTGCCTTTTAAATACTACAATAGCATTGTACCATCACGTGTCTTATTAACGAAAAAGCCGCCAGTGTTGCAGCGTAAATCGATTATATCATTCTCCGTGTATATATTCAATATATTATATATTTTCATATTTTTCAATCCCTCCATTTCAATTAATCATCAGAATTTACCACATGGAAAAAAAGTATATTGCAAAATATATCCGATATATCTAATATATTTCTTTCGAAAAATATCATATTACCGATATATTTTCAAATATATTTGAGTAAATATATGTCACGAAATATATGACAAATTCTATGCTTAATATAATAATAATATAAAAGCGCCGATTTCTAATATATTTCTCGCATATACTTGTCATATACTTCAATGAGAGGCTCCGCATTATTTCATTGTGTCCACATTACTTATCCAGGCAAATGGTTATCGCTATTCTTATCGCGTTTTCGGTCATTTGTCGAGAGACATTCACTTATCAATGCTGGAAAAAGTATTTTTTCTCCGCCTTCAGCAACGAGCAGTTTCCTAATGGTTCCCTCCACATTGAGACATTCTTTTGTTCATTGAGAAACCGGTGGACCGAATATATGAGGGGGAATGACGGAATCCTTCCTCGACCAAGCAGGCGCGCCGGCTTTCAATCATTGACCGTCCTCGGGTCGCCGAGTGAAATCCATTATTCACGAAGTTTTAATTACCGAAAATCCCGAGACGTTGACTACGAGCAATGAAAATGGCCGACCGGGTTATATCACCCGAATCTCACGAACCTCGAGTCGCGTGTCTCAAAATTTAATTCTGCTCGCGGACACCGACCGTCAGTTCATGCACCCTGACTTCCGTCTGCACCAACCCCCATCGTCTTTACTGTTCACCTCTTCCCCGCCCCCCCCCCCCCTCCCGCCCTCTTCCCCATTGCCTTTCATCTCCGTCTCACACATCGTCGTGTTTCTCAATTCTCCGAGGAAATATTCGCTACAGTCAAATCACATTCGCAGCAGACGAACGAAAATTGAATTTCGACCCATATAATTCAACCCAATAGTTCGCGCTCACCGTCGACATGGTTCTTATCAGCGAACAGTCCGACGATCCGCTGACCTCTCCCGTTTCGCGATTCGTTATTTCTGCTTTATGCACATTTGAATCCCAATTTATTTGACCTTCGCGCATTTACCGACCGCCGCTAATTGACGAACTTCGCGCATTAATGCCGCGAGTGTAATATTTTTGTAGAGCTCGCGAAATCAACGAGAAAACGACGCATTTTCTAATGCATTCGTTGAAAATCGCAGGCAATCCGACAGAAAAATTAGCTCGGCTTTTCGTTGAGTCTCTTCCACGAGAGACTCCATAGAAATTAAGTTTCTACGAGAATACATACGGAGAGAACATCATGGGAATAATCTCTATATTTGTGTCTTAATTGCACTGAGAAAAAATATCGATTAAACCGACAAAATTGACGCACGCGGATGTGGCGAAACAAATATTTAATTCAGTGAAAAAAATACTTAGTTAATCATACTAATTGTTAGCTAAATGGATTATTTCTTTCCTTATTATGACAATTCTTTCTTTTAAGGAACCGATTATTTATTTCGCGATCCGCAAGGGCCGATTTTTTCGGTTCAACTGATTTTTTTTTCTCAGTGTCAAGTATACCACATGTTTAATATATTAAAATATTTTGTGGGATATATTTGCGGAAATATATTCTAAAATATATCCATAAAAAATAATTTTTCGACGTAAATATATCAGATTCATCATAAATAAATCATATGTAATAATATATCATATATGATCCATCATATTTTAAAATATATCCATAATATAACATTTTTCGATGTAAATATATCAGATTCAAAATAAATAAATTTTTTTTCCGTGGGGACAATTCCATGGGGAATACGCGAGTCGGGCAGAGTATATGCCCAGTCGCGGCCTACATTTGCGGTGACATTTGCTTTTTAAATTATTTAAGTTAATTAAAGTCAAACACTTTTTATCTCCATAGCTGCATTAATCTGGAAATGTAAAAAAAAATTATCGAAGATGTTATCTTATAATAAAAACTTCGTGAGTTCACAAAAAAAAAAAATAATAATTAACCAAAAAAAAGTATATATTTTTGAGCGATTGCAGTGAAGGTACATAGTTTATAAATAACTCTGAAAAAAATCATAACAACGCAAACAATGCAATTTTTTTTTTTCGAGTATTTTTTTGTAAGATGGATTTCTGACGTCAAAAGTGTCCGATTGCATTATTGAATGTATACTTTATTAAAAATTGGTGGAATTTTCGAATTATGAACGCTAAAGTTGAATTCGTTATCTATACACATCGATACGCCGTTGACCACCCAATATTCCTCTCCAAGTGGACGCATTATAAGCTTAACTTAAGCCCTTGAATCAGCGAGACCTTTGGTAGGCTTCCCTCTGTCAGGTCTGCGATTCACCGACATCGTACCGGTGACGTTCGGAAATTGATACCGCCAACACACAATAGACGCTTTCAACACGTCAAAAAACTTCCGCGTGCAACGACTTCGTTACGTTTCTCGGTGGTAATAATTACGACGTTCCACGTTAGTCGCACATAACTCCGTATCGTCTCTCAATCATTCCCTATTGCTTTGGCAACGTTTCCATCATTAATGACGCTTCAGTACAATCAACGCGTACTGCGCACTTAACTGCCGATGGATAGATCACTTTTATGCAAATTCTTCGATGAATTTAATAGCGATACTTAAAATGTATTAAGTAACGTCTCGAAGTGCTGCTGATGTATTCGAGACGGTGTTTTGCTCAAACGCCAATCCCGTTGCACGACGTCATGTACCTGACGCGTATTTCGATAATACAAAGTGCCCGTTGGGAGTAGAAAAAGAATGAAAATAAGGAAAAAATAAAAGTGCGATCGATACTCCCATATTTCGTACCTCTTGCATCTTCGGACGAGTTGAAGGAACAAAAAGTCGAACCGCTCTACGAGAATAAATAAAACATAAGCCAGGAACGTCCGGCATAGCCACGTTCGTCCGCTCAACGTTCACGTCGAAGCTTTTACCCGAGCAAACGTCTATCTATCGAGAGCCAAAGCTCGATAAATTCGTTCCATAAATAAACAAAACATTGATAAAATTACTAAAGCAACGGATGGTCTATATCTGAGTTAAAAAAAAAAAAAAAAAAAATTCGAAACATATTTACTCGACCCAAATTGTGGTCATTACTAAAATTTGTCGAAACATCAATTAAATTGACGTTCGTAAATAGTAAACATGAAATTCGGCAGAAATAATCGGTAAACCCAAATATTGAAATTTTGAAAAATTGTTATTATTATTTATATTATTTGGAAAGTCTAAATAAATCGGAAATGAAGATTGCTAATCATAGCGACACGTATATTTCACCTTTATAGCTGAGAGTATAGGGCCTCAGAGTATTTTAGCGGTCTAACAGTGGATTGGCGTTTCCACGTGAATTGCTCTCGCGCACCGCAACCCCTTTATCTCTCGACATGAAGTCGTGGCCACTCGAGACGACGATCGTCTTCCCTCTTACGCTTCCCTCTTACTCTACTTTATAGTCCATCCTACTTGCTTTCTATCTCTCGGGTACGATAACCAACGACGCGAGTAAATTAGCCACTCTTCCCGTATCTTTCTCTGCTCGACGCATCCCTTCGCAAGAACCCTGTGTTTCAATCTTCCCCCCCCCCTCCCTAATTTTCTCCACGTCGCCCACATGAGATGAATAAACAAGTACATGTTATTGTACGTAGAAGGAATATCGTGTTCTTTTTTTAAAAATGGTTCTTCAACGAAGAACTTCTCGTCAGCAAAGGGAATAACGAGAAATCAATAAACAAATTATTAACTTTTCACGTAGGGATGACGTAAATAGCTGTCCGGCATATTTGCCCGTTACCTTCAAACGATCTATTTAACTATAAAACATCGCGAAAGAATTCTGAAAAAAATAGTAGAATATCGTTGAAGGATCGTTTCTTTGATGGCTTAGAGAACTTTTTTACGGCCTTCTATATCATTTTTATGAGCAAAAAGAAACCGACCTTGTAGGGGAGTGCGGGGTTAGTTGAATAACGGGACAAGTCAGAACACACGTAGTAAAAACTTCAAGGTTCCGCGCGCGTAGTACGGTACTCCACGGAATTAGAGTGCCGACTATCGGATTTCTTTTTTACAGCATGGGGCTCGACTTTCCGCGTGTTCCAGTTAACCCTGTTCTCCTCTACGTATTCAAAGAAGTATTCCGTATACCTAAGTGAATAAGAATTATCAGGCTGCATATTTTTGAAGTTTCATATCTCGATATCGTAAATACAGCAATAATTAACCCTCCTAAGTCTCCCGAGCGTTGGTATACTCTCGTAAGGGTTTCACCGGGTTCAAGGGTAGTTTCACCGGTTATCGGCAGGGAAGGTAACTTCACGTTGCGTAGTTAAGTCACAAACCATTGGAAATCCGCGAGATGGCGAGAGGCGAAGCAAGTTGTAGGTGTTATCGAGTCTCGCCTCTGGTGGACGCCGGGCGAAGCTGCGACCGCATCTTTTAAAAAGCTTCGGGACGCCACACCCTGCCACCGGCGGGGCCGAACGTGGCCGAACGCGGGTTTTCGCCGGCGGTTATCCGACAGTGGAAAAGGCACGAGTAGGTCGGACAGGCGAGACGAAACTGGCGGATCAAGAGGGGTGGAGGGGACGGGGTGGGGGCGAAAGAGGGGAAGGATCTCTCGTCTTTGGGTGGTGTGCCGGCAGACCGGGCGGGTCTGGAGAGAGCCTTGACGAAGGCCGACAGAAAGGGATAAGTAGAGGGAGCATAAGGGGAGCTTGAGCCAATTCGAAAAGCGGTGTCGCGAGGTCGTCGCCAAAGACGACAACGAACTCATACGACGCTTGGCATAACACGTCGCGGCGTAACACGCGCAACGTTACGCACTCACTCGTGTACCCACGCAGTCCACGCACGCCGCTATTATAAGGGTCGTGACCCTCTCATTGACACGGTGCGACACGTCGCGGAAGCTCCGTCAACTAATATTGATTATAAAACCGGCGTAGTGGCGTTTTTTTTTTTTTTTTTTTTTTTTTTTTATATATCAGCCAGCCTTCGGCGGGCAGTACACGCGCGATTGTTAGTGATGCACTACGACGATCGGACGAAATTTACGGGATACTGATCGAGGATCCCGTGACTAAGTGATTAAAAGAATTGTGAGGCTATAAATGGTGAGGAGAGACGTCAGATTGTCTGACACAAGGTGCGATTTTGGTAGAATTGAGGGAGACGTTATTGTCGTCTGGGAAACCATTGTAAGAGAACGTCGCGAATGAATTTCGAAATTTTGTTGAAATTGTGCGGAAGATATTTGTTTATTAATCGAAGGAGCAATGTTCGCGAGAAGGGATACAGTGTGAACTGAGCAATTTGCATTCGCCTTTGGCGCCATGGTTCGCGGATTTGTGCTTTCGTGACGAATTTTTTATTTGATTTTTCGACGGGGCGATTGATATAACCACAAGGAACGGCAACATGTAAGTAGATTTTCGTATGATAGAGCGAAAGCGGGACAATTTTACAATTCAGGATGTTCAGTGTGAAAAATGTTTTTTTTTTATTTTGCGTCTGATATTTCCACAGTTTTATAGTGGACTTTCTCCCCTTTGGCTGTTCTCACCCCTTTGGCCACTTCGTACGATGAATTCGGCTTCGTTCCCCCTTTTGATACGCACCGTGGGGCGCGCAGTTTTGGTTTACTTTTCTCATTCGATAGGATTCGTAGGATTTTATAGCTGTAAAGAACAATATTCAGCTTTTTTATTGCGTATTTTGGGAAGTTTCGGAGTGTAACTGTGTAATTTTTAACATTGAACCATTTGATTCCAATTAAATATGCACTCCAAGAGACATTAGCGTCGAAATAAAACTGAAGATAACGAGAGGCAATGAATGTATTAATTTTCAGTGTACTTGACATATGAGAACCGATCTGTAAAAATGCGTAAACGTAACGTAAATTTGTTTCAATGATTCAAAGATTATTTCAGTTTTGCATCCCTTCCGTATTAAGGCATTTTTATTAAATACGATTTTTCGATGTTTTAGAACATTTTGATCCCATTTTTACTAAAATCCGTAAAAGATTTTTTTTTTTTTTCGTAAAAATAATTTCGAAATTATATTTTTGCAGTATTTTCCCGAAATTTTTTTATTTCTTGCATCCGATAGTAGCGTCGTTAAGTATCGAGAACAATCGATTGCACGGGGTTCTCAAAAAATGTTTCTATTTTTTTCTCCTCATTGAGCGAAAAGTGACAGAACGAGAAGACGAAAGATTGCGCGCAGAGGTCGGTATATCGTTGTACTCGCTGACTACGTTAAAACTGTGAGGTACGCGGTACTGATCCCCACAGGAAGCGAGGAAATCCGAGATGCGACATAAGCCCCTTCGTTAGTTCTTTTTTCTTCCAAGTCCCAGTAACGAGTGGTACACCGAGGGAATAGGGTTACCAAAAAAAAGTCCATATGCAAGCGTATGCAGCGTCTATTTTTTATTGCAAAAATAATTACGTCCCCGACATCCTGTGGTTAATACCTGCGATTACAAATGCCTCAACAGTTTTATTCACCAAATGACTTGCGACTGTAGGCTTCGCTCCGAAACAAAAGGATAGAAAATTAATTCGCCATCGCGTATGAACATCGCGATGTCCACGAACTTATCTTTCTTTCACTTTGGTCGATTGTCAATAGCTTTTACCTACAAAACGTCAAATTTTTAACGCTAACAGCTGAATGATCGTCTACCGGATGATGAGCAATTACAGGGAAACGTGATTACGCGAAGCTCGGCGTTATGTAATTTATAATCCAATACCATTGCCATGGTAAACCGATAAATCGATAGAACTGGAGATTCATTAAGCGGCTCATAGCTATATATGCACGCGAACCGGCTACGGACGAAGCAGTAGTGGTTAAAACGGTGGTAGCAGTCCAGAGACGATATCCGGGTTAGAAGAGGGTGTATCCACGGCCACATTATCCTACAGCCCATCGAGCCAATAAACACAACCGATATATGTAGAGTAAGAAAAATGTCCAGCAAAGCGACTCGTAATATGAGTAGAAAGTGGATAATTGTGATAAAGACGATTTCTCTAAGATAACACCATTAAAGAAAAACAAAGTTAAACCCGATGGAATCTTTAGCTATTTGAAAAATTTTATAATAATAATAATTATAATAATAATAATGAAAATAACCGATGTCCACCACGTAAAAAAGAGTATATTGCGTAATATATCTGTGATATACCCAATAAATTTTCCGCAAAAAATGGCATCGTACGGTTATATTTTACAATATATTTCTGCAAATATATTAATTATGTAAAAATGCTGAATATCATATATTTTTAATATATTTTTTGTATATTTTTTTTTTCCATGGGGTTAAGGAGACACAAAAATATTTTGCTTCACTATTGTGACATTTTTGTAAATTTATTTCGTAGATCCTTGACGGGCATTTGAATTTTGGAGTATATCGCATTTCGGGTCGAGTAATCGACAATCGTATTGGTACATTTAATTTTTGTCTCGTCCTCGTCGAGCGTCGACCATTTCGTTCTGTTTATTTATCATCATTTGTATACCGAATATTGAAACTCGAGTTTCGTCTGATTATACACGCTACGGGAATACAGTCGAATCCCGGGCAATCGTTTCATAACGAATGTCACCAATCCTCGACATCAACGGGTGACGGCCAGCGTAACGAGAGTGGATGAGGCGTGTAACTCGATGTTTCTATATGATTTAATTGCTATTAAACAGGCAAAATGAACGGGAAAACTCGATTTATCGTTAAATCTATATGTCGGTCATCTCTGTTCGACAATAATTCTGCTGTGCAATCGCGAATTATTCTTTAATTTTCTATTGAAAAGCGTCGAGAACAATCGTCGCTGTTTATCATGCAATATTTCTTTCACTTCTGCATGCAACATTTTAATTCCGCAGTGCCATTTCGTGAAACTGGAGGCAAATTCGGCAATTAGTATTAAACCTGTAAATATCATAATATCCTTATATTCCGGCGTCACCATACGGCAGCATTTGATAGTATTGGACCAAAAGATCGCAAGTGTAATGGCGAATCTAAAAAAAGCACCAATCTGTCGACTCGTAACCCCTCATACGCGGATGACGTAAAAATGGATCCCGTATTTTTTTCAACAGTCATAACCTTCAAATTATCCGCGTAACTCTATAAAATATAGTAAAAAAAAACATTTAAAAAATATTGTAAACCTTCGATGTATCGATGTATGACGCCGCAAAAAGTTTTCCCTACGTAAGGGATTCTAACATTGTTTTTTAATTTTCAATTTTTTTTTTATTCCGCAATCTTTTACATCGCGCATTAAAATCGGAGTAAAAACAATTGGTGCCTAAAATATAAAAATGTTTATTATTCATTACGAATTCGAAGAGCAACCGAATTCAAATACTTCGGTAGCGTCTATGAAGAGTGCTATAGATAAAGAAACGTCCTTTTTGCATAATGAATTCCATGGTCGACACTCGGCAGACGAATGGCCCGAGTAACAAACAGCTAGACGCAATCGATAAGCGCGGACCAGAACTCATTGAGACAATTTATCGAGTATCGCGAATAAGTATTGTCCATACGCCCGTTAGGTCTTTATCGTTGATGATTGGACAACGTCATTCAGTTCGCTCGGTTAGTAGCAGAGTCGGCTTGCTATTGTCCCGGTGTTCAACGGGGGGAAAACAGCGGCGACTGTTTGGACAAGACTTTTGAAAGCGCGCCGCTGATCGCCCTCGAGCTCTGCTTGATACGAAGATTAATACGGAGCGCCGTCCATATGCCACGTTTTTCTCGCACAATGTGAACAAGAGCGATAGATCGAGAGAGACGGAAAAGACTCAGCAAGAGCGAACCACTCTGAGTTCTGTATGAATAAACCCCCGCGACTGCCCTCTAGCGTTGCGAAGGATGTACGCATATACACGCGAGTGCCACAGAGCAATAACGCTGCGATTGTTCTTGCCATTATGATATTTTATTGAATGCACGACCGAGGCTTCCGGTCGTGACGGGTGAAGGTGCCGGCGCGGGCTAATTCTCACGCGTCAGTCTCCAATTCCCGCGATCTATAAGTAATGCTGCAGAAGCAGCATCCACGTCCCAAAAGGATTAGGCAGTTCCGCATGAAAAAAAACACCGTATATCCAATATATTTTCATCGTAAAATTGTATATTAGGGATATATTTTCTGCAAAAATACTACTAAAATATCACTAAATTTATAACGAATTACATAATTTATTTAATATATCGATCGATATATTAATTAAATATAATATCATATATTTCTAAAGTAATTTCCGTCATCAAAAATAACTTTGTTCATTATTTATGTTGCTTTACATCGATTCTTTTATGATAATAACGACATATCTATCGACCAGATATATTCAATGAATCGAACAAACGATGTTTAGCCGAATATACAGGATGTCGAGAACGCCTGGTAGTGTCACCCTTCGCATATGTCGTAACTGGACTCTCAGCACGACGCGATTTCGTTAGTCGTGCATAGAATTGAACAGTTAATATACCGGATACGTGGACAATTGACGTCGACGCTCTATGAGATGTCTTTCCTCCTTAACATTTAATATCTTTATTTACTCTGAATGTCCTCGACATGCGGAAATCAAAGTATACCGCAAAGTAATCGAACAATCGTTTTATTTTGTCTTTTTGCCAAAAACATCGACTGTTTTTTTCATTAAAAAAAATAAATAAAAAAAAATAAAATAAAAATAAAATAAAAATAATAATAACAATTTTTTGCAAATCCATCGGTGATTTTGTGCCAAAAGGGGGTGTTAAACTCAGTCAAGCGGAGCGCAAAGAATTTTCGGAGAAACTACTGGATATCTGGATATGAGTAAAACTTGCCTATTGGCTGACTTTGAATGTCTTCGCGGGTATATGTAAATGTACTCATAGGAGTGACAATAATGCATGATGCATCTGATACGGTACAGGCAACCGAGGAATATTCACAGCAAAATATATCCAACTCCGCGTACTATATATCTAATATAACAGATCCCAACAGCGAAGCCAATAGCAGCTTGAATTCTCCATTCAAATTTCCTGGCACCAGAGCCAATGTGCGGTGAAACGTCCCATCGGGAACAAACCGTTGAACGTGTGCGGATTCCCCGTTCTATATCGATACTTTTCTCACTCCATTTTTTTTTTCGATTTCTCCCGCCCGATTCCATTATCACCCGCTGCCATTCCCTCTCTATCTCCCGTTCACCGTGCGCTAGACATTGATTTAAAACGGCGAATTATTAACGTTCTCGTACCTTTCACGTTACTGTCGCCTACTTCTGCCGCTTGTACTCACAGTCATCCTGATAGCTTCCCGCCCCCCGCTTCACGCTGTGAACAAAGTACGGTGAACGGTTATTAAAAATCTATCGGCGCCTCTATCAGAAGTGAGGTAAGAACAGCTTTCATTGTCACCCTTAACGACCGATGAAATTCGACATTTTAATAATCGTTTTCGGAAACAGAATTATTATTTTATATCTTTCATATTCTTCATTCATCGGCGGAAAATTACATTAATTAAATTATCGACTGGGGGTGGAAACCGAAGTTTTTCGTAATACGGGGCAAGTCGAACGCGAACGAGTTTTAACTTTTATTTAAGCCATCAATGGCTCTTTCGAAAGTTTTGGCAGTCGGGAAACGAATTGAGATCTTGAGAGGGATGAGAAGCATCGTCCACTCTGCACCTTACAATGGCATTTGTCTACCTATCGAATTGTATGTAACGCGATTGATCCGAACGGAGTCTTTTCTCTCCAAGTTCGCCTGCACGGGTGAGACATACGTCTGGAAAGTAATTTTTCGTCTAGAAAAACAGTTTTTCTTTCGAGGGTACGTGAGTCTCAGTGAAAACGGTAGAGACGCCAGTTAACTTGCTCTTCACTGTAGAATAGGGAGGAAAGGAAGGAGAGGGAGGAAAAGGTGAAAACAACTTCAGAAACTTCTCGTCGTTTATGCCTTCTCTACTTTTGGGTTGGAGAAACCAACGGTACAGCTATCGGATACCGCCCCAAACTTGTAGGTTTCAAGATCCTCTTTCGACGGGGTGAAAAGGGGTGAATAAAGGTCGCTGGAAGATCGAAGCGCATTTTAAATTCCATTAAAGTCGAACAATCCTGTAACATCTGCTACTACAAGGGAATGTTAATAAGTTTCATGCGCGAACGGTCAGCTTTCGAGAATTCGAGAGAATAGGGGTGACCCGGGGTTAGTTGAATCACGTGATTCCATTTTTGAAAAAATGACTTCGTCGGTAAGTTTTGTCGATTCGCTTGATATAGGGTAGAGGTACCGTTTTTGGTCACTTTAGGTCCGATTGTGGCCATCACATTCAAAGCAATAAAACAAAATATAATCGAATTAAAAAAAATATTCGAGTAGATGATTTGGTGAATTTATATAAGAACTTTCGAAGAATCAATATGCGGTTTTGAAAAAAAAATTATTTGAAGAGTATAATAAAAAAAATGGCCATAAATGGTACAGTGGCCACTAACGGTACGTCTACCCTAAACAGACTTAGGTGAGACCGGGGCTAATCGAAACACGGGGCAAACCGGAAACTCCGTTCTAAATGTTAAAATGATTTATCAGACAAGAAAAAGTCTTCGATGCAGTCGGAAGGACGGCTGGTGATAATTTTTTTCGCGTTTCTCCGGCTGCAATCGTAGACATTTTTTTAGATCGTGAAATTAGTTTCCACTTTTTGTAGGTTAACCGTATTTACGACGGGGTTTTTTTTTTATGGAATTGTACTTTTTTTTTTGCGTGTCTTGCGACTTTCTCCGGGTTTCCAAGAGCTCCGATTTCTTCCAACATACGACAGCAATGCTCTGTTACTAACATTTTTCCAACATCCTAAAGTACGTTGGAAACATAAAGCAGCAGCGTGTTTCGAAGTCTAATACGCCGAGTCAAACTTAATTGGATTATTTCATTAAAAATACTTTATCAAAAACTTCGGCTGCCGGTATACGAATTAATCACAGCGATGCCTTCGGGTTCATTAGATTCAACACTTCGTCAAGACTAATTGGAGGAGTAGATAGGTAGAATGTCGAATGTCTAGCTGAGAGGGAACGCGAAACGTAATTGCTAATTACGAATACTGTTGCTTTCGTTC
The DNA here is from genome assembly GCA_934046635.1 of Buathra laborator. Classification (NCBI taxonomy): domain Eukaryota; kingdom Metazoa; phylum Arthropoda; class Insecta; order Hymenoptera; family Ichneumonidae; genus Buathra; species Buathra laborator. The sequence continues at coordinate 15,681,394 of OW203895.1, read as the reverse complement.
GCAATGACTAAGTTTCTACGGGGTTGGGATGTTCTGCTGCTACGATTGGGGTAAACAGTCTCCGTTTTGCAGCCCCTTCGCTGCCGAGAGTTTGAACACCTCGTACCTGTTGTTTTGATACTCTGAAATCAACTCGACGCGATGTCTCGTGAACAGATGTTCCAAAAGCAGCGTAGATGTTGACGGAAACTTGCGAAAAAAGCTACGATGCTAGCAGAGACAGCGGGAGAGATGCCTCGAGAAAGAAAAAACGGTTCGCTAAAGAAGATCCGAATTACTCTCGGATGGTGGATGGGGCTTTGGCGATCATGGCTGACCTGGTTTTAGATACTTTGGTGGTACTTTAGTGTATATCTCCGTCTCTGTTACTCGTGTGCTATGTGGGCGTGAACCATGTAGTAGGCACGTTCCGTGAGAGATCATCTCGTACCCATGGCAACCCATGGCAACAGCAGCGTCTGTGCAGTTGCCGTAGGAAACGGAGGGTTCCGTACGGTATGTTATAGCGAATATTACGACGATCCCCGGAATTTTGCGAACTCGATCTCTATGTCTATACAGGCATTCGTATGCGCAGAGGTGCGTAGTTTGTGTGTATTTTCCGAGGCAAACATGTTACGTATACACCGTACATATAATAATTATATAGTTCACAGTAATAACTATATATGTAATTTGTCGGTAAAAGAAAATCAATGGGGAAGCATTTTAAAAATGTTAAAGTTCTCGGGGGTTTTTTTTTTAAATTGTCTGCTATAAATTGAGGATTCGTAAGTATTAAATCGAACGATAAACTATCGACTCTATCACTTGGTACGCGTCGAGACGATAGGTTAAGGAAGTAAAACGATAGCCACTTATTATGTAGGCGGAAGCGTGTCCGTGGGAATTGCTAGGGATGTTGGAAAGAGGGCGACGACGAGCCGATTTACTTTACCGAAAAAATTCACGTTCAAGGGTTCCCAGTCACGAAGAGTCTGATACATTGCGCTTATACCTACCCGATAGTATTACATATTCGTGTAAACTACCCGAGTGTACAAGAACTTTGATGTTCGTTCTGAGATCGCGTGTTTGCTTTCGTGAAGTTCATGAAAACGAAACCTCTCGACATTTAATTTTATACGTATAGAACCCGTGATAAGATGAGTTTACGTGTCGAACATCGCGATCGTGTTAAACTCAGAAATCGTTCCGAAATCTATAGGTTCTTGAAACTTAACATTCATATAAGTCGATGTGAAAAAATTTCAAAAAAATTCAAAAATGAAATTTCAAAAATTTCAATTTCATAGATAATTCGTCTATGAAATTGTTATTATCATTATAATTATTACATAAATTCGTCAATATTACAATATATTAAATAATGTATAATAAATACAATAAATACAAAAATACATACAGATTATAAATACTCAATATATTGATTATACATATCTAAATCGAGTTATACATTTTTTTTTTTAATTTTATTATATATTTATACATAACTTTTCCCTTCGGCGATCTGCGACAACGCCAAAAAAAAAAAAAAAAAAATTATCCGTGCGATTGGTACGAATAAAATTTTTCGAAATTTATTCATGTTAACTTAACTATGTAGAAGCAAAATTCCGCTCCCGACGGAAGAGGGTATAATATCCTACCCCTACGCCGTTAACTACAGTTATAGACACGTACGCGTGTATATTTACATCTATGGAAAGCATCAAAGTTTCAGCTACAGCGCGGCCACTCATGTGGGTCTCCGACTAGTACTCTCGAGCGAATTAACTTCGATAGTTGAACTAGAAACGTGCGGGAAGACAAGCTATAGCTGACCGACACCGCGATCTAAAATTAGAGGACTTTCCGTCCCTTTCCGCATATACGATGCGAGGCATAGACTGGTCACTTGATATACCACTATATACCGATATCGTTGACCAACACCCATCGACTCTTGTCAATGATCGCAACCATTATTCACTTATTGTCAATACTTTTGAGAAAAAAAAAAAAATTGATAATTTTTTTTTTTTTTATTGCGATATTTCGGTATTTTTTTTTTTTGCAATATCACAAAAAATGCATTTTTATCGGTGTAATAGTGTCCGCGTTATTTCTTAATCAATCGAAAATTGTGGGAAAAATTTCCTAGAAAATCGGGTACACGAGGGCATTGGATTGTTACGTCCGAGCGAAGAGCGGAGTTCGTTCTCGAACCGCTTTTCTCTGTCCCATACGGGTCCGACCCTCGAGTTGAATCTTCTCTCGTCATTCCGAGGATCTTACCGATCCTCGGAATGGCGACAGCTTCGAGGATGCAGCGTTTTCGATTCAGCCGTTTCGAGATACAAAGTGCACTTGACGCGCATGCAGAGATCTTGTAGTCGCTGAATGTGCCGAAATCCTCATACTTCGCGTATCTTCGGGAATGATATTGAAAACTCTATCGCCGGCTACAATTCCGCAGCGCATCGCATAAGTGCAGCTGCGGTGTAGAATTACCGGTCAAGTGATCTCGGCGATGCGCTGCTGCTGCTGCTGCTGAGTAGAATTACTCACGTGACTCGATGCTCTCCGGGAATTTCCCATCGAAAATTCACAAAAAAGTACGGGACATAACAAGATAATTGTCGTGTCAGACAGCGACGGGCGCGCACGTGCGACGACGCCCCGTTGTCGGTCTCACAATATCCTCCCCCGCGCCGTCCGGCGCAAACTCGCGCGGTGCGCGCGTCGACACTTTCTTGACCCGGGCGCGGGCGGTAGCGCGAGAGCGGTCTCGCGTGCTCGCGCATCTTGGGCGCCTTTAATGTCCCTTTTTAATGCGCCTTTCTCGAGTGGCGGCTCCGTCGTATTAAGGTCAACGACCAAAAGCCACGTGGCTACAAGACAGAAAATCGAGCGCCGAGAAATAGTACGATGGGCACTGCAGGAGTCATTGCAAAACAATTTTTTTTTTAACGATGCAGTGTACCGAATCCCACAAGACTAACCGTCGACGACATCGCATTAACACATTTTTTTTTTCTTACGCTGGACCACGCCCAGCGTTTTCGATCCGATGAAAAAGCTGGCGGCAAAACCGCAGAGATCAAGTGGGCCTCTCGAATTTAATCGTGAATACCCGATGCTATAAATATGATAGGCTATAAATGCTTCTCGATCGAGTCTCTGCGCGTCTTGACTGCGAGCACTGATGAAAATCCACATGAGAAAAAAATGTATATGCAAAAAATATATTAGAATATATTTTATAATATATGCGTAATATATCAATTTTCGTGAAAAATATATTGGATATATCATCCATATATGTTACGATATATTTTTTCGATAGTCATAACCAATCTAAGGTTCCATTACCCAAGTAAAAAAATATTACATAGACGATATATAATAATCATAATAATAATATAAACATTTTTTAATATTTAAAAAAAATATATTATATGTAATAATATTACATTATTTTTTATTGTAATTTAATTATAATATTTAACAGGTATACAAAACTATATAAAACTTTTTCTCCCGAATTTAATGAAGTGGTGCCCTGGATAATTGACAAACATTATTAATGGCATTCATCGACGATGAAACCATTTTTTTTTTTTGCGCTCTTCGCATAGTTTATTTCACAAATAAACGATATTATAAAACAAATTGAGTTCAGTACAGAATTTAGTGATTCCCTCTTTTAGAAATTAACGCCTTCTTTTTGTTACTCTCGATCTTCGCGGAGACCTCCGCGGATATTCAGTGAGCCCAATAGACTTCGGGGACCGGCGGGGACAGTTATTTCCGACTCTTTCCGAGAAAAGTTTATTTTCGTCGACTACTTTCAGCCAAATAGGCCAACGACGTTATAAAACCTGCCGCGTTACCATCGCGCACGCCCCCCCCCCCCTCCCCTCCCTTTTCTCTATACATGCAGCCTATCGACATATGTATTCTTGCACCCTATGCGATAACACATATTTTCCAAACGCCGCGGAACCGAATCTCGTAACTGACATGTTTAAAAAAAAAAACAATAAATAAACACGCCGATCGTCTTGTTGTTTTTGTTTTTCAAGAGTTACGCTTCGATCATCTATTGCTATAATTATCTTTCGTTTCCAACGCTCACAAAAGCGATGGGTGCGGATCTAAAAAAGGATCGCGTCCCATGACGAATAAATTTTGGCTGACATAGCATTGGTGCCGATCGTTCGCGCAGACTTGCCGCGTTATGCAATAGATGGATTTTGTACCAAAACGGAGTATTTATTAATTCTCCCGCACGTCACGATTCCGTCGTAATGTCATAATGTCATAAAATGTCAGTATGACGTCGTAGATTAGTTGCATAATTAATCAGGACGTCACTTACCGTAATCAGAGTGTCTTTATCGTCTGCAGATATTTTAAGATGCATATATCCGATCCATTAGCGAAATCGTATTAAATAACACACAGGTATAACTTAATTAATCACAGCATATCGTAGAACAGTAATTATTCAATTTTTTCCAAAGTAACTGCGACTATTAATAACGTCGATTTAATATTCAATGCAGAAGATTTGCGACAAAGTTTTTACGTAATCTATTATCGTATTTTCTTTTCCCAAGATAACCTAAAAATTATAAAAAGTCCGTCGCTCGCGATCTTTTTTAAAAAAATGTGTAATTTCTATGATTTTTTTTTACATCGGTTTCAGCCCCTCCCCCCCCTTCTCCAACCCCAACCGCAGCTTCTTCCTCCACTTTCGCGGAACTCGCGGCTTTCGTTGACCCAGAAAAGTTGGCTACTTAGTAATTGAAAGGAAAGCGAACAGAAGTTTGTGCAAATTAGCAAAAAATTCGTGTATTTTGTTTCACTGTATTTTTCAGCCATTGAATTAACTTTTCGCCTTATTGCTTGTCGTTTTGTCATATGGTGTTAAACCCCCCGATTTCGATTGGCAAATTCGTCTCGTGTTGTGTCCAGATTTCGACTGCTGGCGGATATACTCGGGAGCGATCATAGCACAACTTTGCATTGAGTTTGTCTTCGCTTCGCGATAACACTAACGAATTCCCCGACCCCTTTCTCGGTTTCAGGTGGCTCCGGCAGGGCGGAGGGTGAGGGCAGCTCAAACGATCTTGCCGGTGGGCGACGAGGGGGCGGCGGAATTTTGGGCGGCGGCCGGGGTTCCGGCACTTCCGGGAGCGGCGGCGGCGGTGGCGCCGGGGGCCGCTCGAGGGACGAGCCTCGACGGCACACCCTCAGCGGCGATCACCAGCCCTCCCTTCATCACCAACAGTTTAACACCTCGCAGCTTCATCCCCTACATCCTCATCACCTGCCACCGTTACACGGCCAATACGGTACACCACCGACCCGCCACACAACCATGGATCTCGAGGTGAATCTTAGCCCGCGTAACATGTAAATACATTTGCTTGGTTTTTGTTTTAATTCTTTTTTGCCTTTTTCTTTTGCCATTTTTTCCTCTTCACTTTCTGTGTACATTTGCTCCGATGATTTTGCATTCTTTACTAACTGTTCGAAAAAAAAAAAAAAAGTTTGTTTCAAAGTTACAGTTCGTTGTATTTGTCAGGTCTGAGGAAAAATAAATGGCTTATCGCTAACACGCCAAATATCTTAATGGAGCGATTACTCGCGAACTAATGCCTATAGAACAATATGGAACCCCAATTTTCAGGTTGCAAATGTTAAAATTAATTTCAGTAAAAAAATTTTTTGTGTTCCATATTTGTCTATCGTTGTTATTGGTAATCCCATCGTTGTCGTGTATCAAAATTCATTAAATAGCGATATAGGGGAAGATGGGGCAAAATGGAACAGTCGCGCAACTCGAACGTTGGGGCAAAATAGACCAACTCTAAAATTCATGAAATTTGAAAAAAATTCGATTTTCAAGTTTCATGGTTATTATTTATGCTACACATCACTGCTTATCTCAAAAATTTTGGGAATAACGTTTAATTAAATTCTACGGAACATTTATTGTTTCGACTACAATGGACCGATACAAAAAACGGAATGCAGATAAATAAACTATAAAAACTATAATGTAAAAGTCTTCCATAACTTTTAATATCGAGCAATTAACATTTTCTGATAAGAATAGCGTGCATATTGCTTATAGGAAGAAAATTGTTTCAAATTTAAATTTTTCATTTATCTTAACGCAATGTATTCATTGTCCATTTTGCCCCATTTTTTTTTCGTCTTAATATCCTAAGGGGCGTGCAGATATATTTTTTGGTTCAAAAGTAGCGGAAACGTATTGTGAATATTGACAAAACTTTATCGAATTGCTAAAGTGGACCATTTTGCCCCACATTGCTGGAGCAAATATTCCGTGGAATTTTAATATAATTGATCTTATTTCGAAAGTTTGCTATTCAAGTCTTCTTCCTATGAATGAAAAAATGTTTGCCAATAAAATCGATAGTATCTCTGATTCGAAGAAAACTCTGGCAATGCAATTCACCAAATATTGTACATCGTACCCTTCTCGATGTTGAAAAATATATATAACAAGAATTTCTCCTGTTCGATGGACATCTCGGTCGGTTACCTCTTCGTAACTTTGCGAAAAAACCGCGACGAATTCAAATCAATTATCGCGAATTTGACGATCGATCGATTTGATTATCGATCGATTATTGAATTGTATTTCAAAGTGCAAAGAAAAGTATTTCAAAACGAATTTCGCCAATAATTCAATTAAGGTGGCAGTCCATTTTTTTTAATAACTTCTCTATGCGTTATTATGCGAAGTTTAGTCGGGAAATTAAAATCGCGATAAATCCAACACGGGAATGATTAAGAAGTGCCGCAATGCATCGGACATTGGCGAGGCACTTGACAATACATAAGTACATAAGTTTGATCATTTTACTCTGCGTGTTTCGCGGAAGCATCAGCGAGAGCGATACAATGCCCTGCCGCGCAGTTCGAACGGTCAAAAGGAATTTTCCGAATAGACGTTAATTCGCTCCTGGCGGGTGCATCCGCTAACCGATTTCGGCTCTCATCAGTTCCCTCTGCGTTCGACACGCCTGCCACAACGACGCAATCATTCCCATCTTCGTTGATACGGTAATTTCTCGTCAACGCGAATTGCCGATAATTGAGAGCTCCGCGCGTATCGTATGCCAGCGAATCCTGATTTTTTTTTTTTTTTTTTTTTCGGGATCCCGAACGTTATTTTCTGGCAAACAGGACAGCTGAAGTACGCGCAGTCAAGTATGAATTCGTATATCCGACTCCTTTCTCTTTATCACGTACCAAACGTTAATTCGTTATTTAAGCTTTCACCAAGATGAGAACCGCGAGTGTTGACTAACGACCTGTCTATACGAGATCGAGGATTTTTTTTTTTTTTCGAGAATCGGTTTCTATCGCCTCGTAGCAGTGATACACGGATAATAATAATAATAATAACAATAATACCAACAGCAACAACAACAATAATAATAATAACAATAATACCAACAGCAGCAACAATAATAATAACAATAATGCCAACAGCAACAACAATAATAATAACAATAATGCCAACAGCAATAATAATAATAATAATAATCTTTTTTGTTAACCAACATTTGCAATCGATTATGGAAATTCCGGGTTTCCTATAGAAAAAAAATGAGCTATGAGGGCATCGAGATATATTGAGAGCTTCAGCGCGCATGCGCAGTTGGTTGGCTCATCGCTCATCGCGCTAGAAACCCGCAGGCAAATTTCTGTTACATACAGTTAAGCTTTTACCGAGTAAATTGGAAGCGTAGGAGCAGATGCGTTATCTGCTCGATCCCCCGCGCGTCATAATTGGCAATGCGTGACTGCGTTCGTGGCGAGCATAGAATATCGGGTCTCAGCGTGCGACAATGCGACTCTGACTCTTGAACGGTCAATTGGATGGCGCGAGAAGACTTGGCAACAATTTCACTGCGGCCAGAGAATGAAATGGGGGTTATCCGCTCGTTGATGCTACCGATGAGAGAAATGCATCGTATTTATCGTCAAAATTAATTATTATCTATGTTTATCCTCAAAAAATATCAGGGAAAATTGTTTTAATAATTTCCGGTTGAAAATAACGCTTTTAATGGTCTTACGGGATGCAATGTCGATCACGGCGATGATGATAATGAAGCAAATGCGGGAATAATCTCGCAACGCTAAACCGAAATACTATCAACGTTATCCACTCGATGTTTCTCATGTTTAACGTGTTTTACTCCCATTGTATTATCGTTCTATCTATACACAGTTCCATGTTACAGTTAAATACGGTATCATTATGGATATACGATCGGAATTAATTGCCCTTTAAGGGTTTATGCCATAAAATTGATAAAAAAAAAAATGTCTACCGTTGTTGTACCATTGATAATAATAAAAGGTTTAGCGAAATAATACAGAGGCATTACGTACAAAAAAAAATTAATATCTTTTTTCCATAATTTTTTTTTTTTTTTTCGCCATCGCAACCGGATTTTCGGGAGTCGTTTTGCAATTAAACAATTTGCTTAATTTTCGTTAACAATACGCGCGCAACGTTTATCCAAAATAAATGCATTTTTCTTTTTATTTTTTATAAATTTTATCTCAATTCACATGGCGTATCGAGTCAACCAACAAACGCGGAAATGTCTCTGTACTATTCAATTAAAAAAAAAAGATCGTATATCTTAATGCAACCGGCGTTTAGATAATCTTATCTCCACAGACCTCAAAAAAAAAAAAATTACACTTCAACCGATACAACTGTTTCACTATGTTTCACTTGAGTGTTTCTAACTTTTTTCTGTGTTTTTTTCGTGTTTCTCTTGTTAATAGATGGGGACCAAGTCTCGCCAGAGAAAGGTAAATCACATTTCATCTCGTTGTTATTTATCAATACCATATATATATATCAATGTTAAGTTAACATGTTCGCATGACGCACGTATAAGGATATGAATCTCATCAGTAAGATAAACGACCGAATTAGAGACGTAGAAACAATCTTTAGTATCGTCGAAAAAAACGTTTACCGAGATGCCTCGTCGATATCGTTACAATTCTTCGGCTTTTTTGGTCGTTTACTTTATTGCATAGCAATTCGGAATTTAAAAAATTAATAAAAAAAAAAAAAGAAAAACAGTTTTGTACAAAAATACAAATAATAATATAAATAGTCATTTTATTATTATACTAAAAATATTGAAAAAAAAAAATATATAACGAAATATTATGATTATTTTTATTATAGAAAGTAAATTAAAAAAATACATGAAAATACCGAGTAAACTGCTATATCTCTGCATCGCCACCTGTATCCATAATTAAATCGAACGGATTATTAATAATTTTTTTGTAATTGTCACAGTCGCCTCTTCCGAGGGGATACCCGCCCCCCTCTTCGACGATGCTTTTCGACGACGACCCGGGCATCATGTCCGAAGTGGAAACCTCGAGCACTGGCTTTCGCAGGGGTGGCAAGCAAAGAAGCAGCCTACCCGTCGTGCGAACGCCCAGCAAAACTCTGGAGCGACCACTAGGTAATGCACATTCCGTAATCTATCGTGTGTATGTGAAAAAACGGCTTGCAAATTTTTATCCATTGCTAACTCATCGCCAGCTAACTTGCCAGCATTATTCGAGCGCACAATCGCTCGAATTTCAAAACCATTTTTCACCCTCTCCCACTTTCAATTCAATCAAACGAATATATCTGATATAATAATAATAGTTATTATTATTATTATTCAATACATTATTTACAATTATTAATAAACGCGAATCGATATTTCGATCTTTCTTGTTAATATTTTAAAAAATGAAGAAACGTTTCTAAAATTATTTTCAAAAATTGAAAATTTTCCAAATTTTTTTTTTCGAAAATTGAAAATTTCCCAAAATTTTTTTTCGAAAATTAAAAATTTTCCAAAATTTTTTTTCGAAAATTGAAAATTTCCCAAAATTTTTTTTCGAAAATTGAAAATTTCCCAAAAATTTTTTTCGAAAATTAAAAATTTTCCAAAATTTTTTTCGAAAATTGAAAATTTTCCAAAAATTTTTTTCGAAAATTGAAAAATTATCAAAATTTTTTTTTCGAAAATTAAAAATTTTCCAACATTTTTTTCGAATTTTGCAAAATTTTGCTGGAGCATCGTGAAAAATTGTTTTTTCGACATGACGTCGGAAAGCTATCGCTGATAGGAGCACACGGCCCGCAATAGAAGCTTTTTTTTCGTTGGTGCACGTTTCGCGCGGTAATGGCATAGGTAGCAGCAATCATACGCTCGTATGGGTTTTTAAGGGCCGTCCTCGATAATTTCAATGGCAGAGCGAATGAGTGGGCTTACCTGACAAAACAATGAATTTCTGTGGGCGACTCCCTAGGTCTGGTGTTCCTGCAATACAGGAACGAGACGAAGAGGGCATTGCTGCCTAACGAAATAACGAGCATAGACACCGTCAAGGCTCTCTTCGTCAGGAGTTTCCCCAAGCAGCTTACCATGGAATATCTCGACAGTCCTCACGTTAAAGTATACATTCACGACAGCAACAAGGATATGTTTTACGAACTCGAAGATCTGAGGTGAGAACATTAAATCGTTGATATCACATCGAAAAAAAAAAAAGAAAAAAATGTAAAAATTTATTCAAATTTTTATGTTTTTCTTAAATTTATCAGAATTGTTATGAAATTCGGCATTTTCATATAATTAATATATTATATTAATCATATAATTTTTTAAAATATCTGATACCGTTTTCGATTTTTTCGACGATTATGTATATTTTCCGATACATTTTTTTTCATATAGATGCGCGACACGGAAAAAAATATATGCATAAAATATATTAGAATCAAATGAAATTCGGCGTTTTTATATAATTAATAAATCGTATAATTTTATATATATCTCGTGATAAATATTTGCAGACATTTTTTTTTTTATATATCCGTAATATACTATTTTTCCGACGAAAATACGTATATTGGATATATTTTTTTCCATGTTTTGTTTACAAAAATGCCAGAAATACGATATTTAGTAGCGATATATGAGGAATTAAATGATTTACGATTGAATTTCGTTCACATAGGTCTCATCTTCGCGATATCAGAGATCGAAGCGTTCTTCGGCTTTTCGAAAGCACGGATGGTGTCGCCGGTATGCCAGGACCGATGGGGGCGCCCGCGGGTGGCACTGGCCTTCCGCCCCACTGGGAGGATCAGAGTTATTTCAGCGAACCGGAATTCGACAGCGAGTTTCAGCATCAACACATTCACAAAAGCAAGGTAAGCGCGTTTTGAGCGAAGAATTTATTGTTCCGTCGAAATTTCGAAAAATATTTTCGATCTAAAGCTCTGCAAAAAAATTAAAATAATGGACAGATATCGTACATAAAGAAAACGCGAAATTACATTTTTTCAAAAAAAAAAAAAAAAAATCCATCCATTTTTCGTCGAATTTATAACGCCGCGAAAGAATCGTAAAAAAAAAAAAAAAAAAACGAAAAACGCGAATTTCAATGATATAAAATTTATTTATTTTTACAATTTCTATCTACGCGATACATAAACAATTACTTAAATATAATAATACCTTACGCCCGATAACGAACGCGAACGTTATCGCGCCCATAGCGACCGCTGAATCTGATATATAAAATTCTGTACAGTTATACAGTCTCAGCAACGAAATAAGAGCCCTTTTCGCGCGCGCGATTTACCGTCAATTGATTTTTCATCAGTATTCTTGGGTGTTTATCCGAAAACAAATTTGCTACTAGACAATGATTATTATGTTATTATTATTTTTTTTCTATCGATTAATCAATTCGGTAAATTACTTATAAATAAAAGAAATCGTATACAAGAAGCTATGGGTTATATGTTTGTACAACGAGAAATGAGAAACGAAAAGAATATTAAGAATTAAAAAGGAAAAGACGAATGAGAAGTGATAAAGAAAAAAAAATATATGTATCAAAAAATAACAGTGAAGAAATGCCTCAATTTTTCGTTACGTTCTTTAAATGGCAGAATGGCGGTTCGGAACAAATATCGTGATTATATATCCGTATATATAACCTTTGATATTCTTACCTCTACCGCCTGTAAGTATACAAATATGCCACGAAAAACTCAAATATCCGGTTGGCAGGTGAATTTATTATTATAAAAAAAACACCGCGATAAAAAACACTCGAAGACTTAGCAGCAAAGTAAACGTACTAATGGTTTCCTCTCGAGGTATATTTTCATTAGATTTCTTTATCCCCCGTTTCGGAATATCTATCTGGCATTCTTGAGACTGTATCAACGGCACGACATGGCGGTTTTACTATTATTTTTTTCTTTCTCCCTCCCGACAACGGTTATCGGATATACGGATGAAATTAATAGTCGCGTTATCGCCGAACAGAGAAAATCGACTTTACTCTCGGAGATTCCTATTGTTACGACAATATGCCTCCGCAGGTGGAAAAGTTATGTATTACTTATATACAGTGTGTATATAGATTTGCAGTTATATAATGCATTTTTGTTTTTATAATTAATAAATAGTATATATAATCTGTATATACAGTCAATAGACTTTACATACGGCGTATATAGTGGAATATATGAAAAATATCATCTATATATCGTATATAGACGGTATATATAGATTTTATATACTCTATATATCAATTAAATATTCTCAATTCCAAAAATAAGTTATATATAGTATACATAACTCATCCGCCTGACGGGTAGTCTATAGAAAACTTCTGTACTTAAATCGCAACGAAACGCAATGAACACTAAAAAAAAACGTGGAAAATCTTTTTATCGTCGGTTTAGAAGAATCGACAATAAAGAAATTTTGAATGCATTGAAAAAAATAATTACTTGGAAAAACGAGTAGTTAATTGGGACAATTACTTTTTAAGAAAAAAATAAAAAAGTAAATTGTACCAATTAATTCTATCAACTAATTTTTAGTTCTTCCAACACAATTTTTTTTTTCAGTGCGTTGCGAAGTCTTATAAGATCCGCTCTACCGATTTTTTATGCGCGCTTTCGCGTTGGAAATGATATAGAAGACGAACACACGACGTAACTCCGTGCCAATGGCATTAATCCGCAGGTGTCTCCATTCACCGTCATCGTTTGTTTTTTTTTTTACATTCCATAATTTTCTCCTTTACCGGAAAAGACGCGAACTGGTTGCAAAAAAAGGCTATAGGGCTGTTCACTGTTCATTAGAGTCACGCGATGTGGCATTGCGATGCGATTTGATTGTTGGACGCGTCGAGTTGGAGCGTCGTTGCGTCTAACGATAGTTTCTTTAAAAAGCTTTGCACGATTGTACCGCCGGCAGATACAGAGCACCGGAATAGAGTTTTTTCGGTACGGATCGCCAGTCCATTACCAAAGCTTTGGCAAACGGTTCCTCGGCGCATCCGCTGCAAATGTCCATCACTTGCTTAACCTCCGCTTCGGCGGGTTCGCGCTCATCGTCTTTCATTTCCTGCTTCGGCATCTGTACGCCGAAACTCGCCAGACCCGTAAAATATTCATTGTTTAGCGTCTGAGGCACGAGGAATGTGTCGTCGATGAGGGAACCGTCGCTAAGCTGCACGAGACCCCTCTTCTTCTTCTCCGATTCGCGTTTCACGAGTGTCTTCTCGTCGTTGGCCTCGACGCCGCTATCGTTCTTCGGCACAAAGGAAACCTGTGAATGGTATTCATATTAGCGGTAAAACCGGAAAGAAAAAGCTCACCATTCGCATAGCCCTTCGTATTTTTTTCTAATTTCTCCGCAGCAATAAGCATTTTTATTCAAATTTTTTCCCACCTTAACACCGGAGGACGTTTCCCTTTTGACAATTTCTTTCTTCGCTTCGAAACCCATAACTTCCGTAGTCACAGCCTCGTCATCGACGTCGCTTTCTCTCTTAGCGACATTCTTCTCTCTCTTGAAGAGATTACGGTAATTTCCTTCGACGAGACCAAAGTCATTGCTATCGATGGGCTCTCCAGTCGGCGCTTCAGCCTGTTGCGGGACACCGTTACCGAAAAACTGAACGGTCGGTCTGTAGGCATTTACGAAGGCCGGAAGTGGCGATGGCTGCGGTTGAGAGGGCGGCATCGAGGGTTGAAGCGCGTCGGGATTTATCGGCGGAAAACTCATCGGTGGCGGACCCGCTGGTGGAAGACTTGGATGACGAAGGGTTACGCCATTCTGCACTATCTGAATGTGGGCTCCGGGATTGATTTTCACCTGTGAACATTTGTCGCAATGATTAATCGGCAATTAAAAATAAAAATTACACGAAAATACATTGGAAAGTCTTATTTACTCGATGGTTGATTTGTCCGCCGGTAATGAAGGGATTTCTCGGCAACGGTGGTCCGGTTACGGGTGCCGGGGTTGTGGTTCTCGGTCTGTTGTTCGACGTATCGTGTTCGTAGTGATGCGCGTGATGATGCTTATGATCTCTGTGAGCTTTTCCCGCTGTCAGCGCAACATCGTACAATTGTAACATCGTTATCTCCCCGAGCATTCCGCCGGAACCTGCGACACAATTAGACATTTTGCAATCGACGTTTTTCTCGCAATTCTATTTTTTTTTTTTTTTTTTTTTTTTTTTTTTTTTGAGGGAAAACGTCGATAAATATTTGACTACCGACCTGGCGGTGCACCTTCGCCCTCGAGGAACCCACCACCGAGCTGTCTTTGCTCCTGTCCCGAAATCGCGATACCACCCCCTTTGATCACATGGCCCACGAGCTAAATAAATTGACGAAAAAAAAAAAAGAAGTATAGAAATTCAGTATTACATAAAAAAAACTTTCTCTGAAAAATAGAAATTGAGCGCTAGAAAATAGTTAGAAATAAATAAAATTATGCGGTTCGGATTTATTGATTATTATTTTTCGGTTTAATTGCAGTAAAATTTTTAGTTCAGATACACGAAGAGAAGAGATTACTAGAAATTACTATGTCACCCGGTACAATTCTACTTGTGGCGCCACCTATCGCGATAATACACGATATTATGAGATTTTTACCACATTTATGGTGACTTTTACCATATCCTATGGTCGAAATTCGCATAGTTCTCGTAATTTTCGGTAGGTGGCGTCATCGACTCCGTATTACCAGAAATTTGCGATGTTTTTTACCAGATATATGGTAAATTGTATCAGATACTTCTCTCAAAATGTAATTGCAGTAAAATTTTTAGTTCAGACGCACGGAGAAAAGGGATCTACTAGAATTTACTATGTCATCTGGTAAAATTCTACTTGTGGCGCCACCTATCACGATAATACTTGATATTATCAGAATTTTTACCACATTTATGGTAATTTTTACCATATGCTATGGTAGAAATTCGCATAGTTCTCGTCATTTTCGGTAGGTGGCGTCATCGACTCCGTATTACCAGAAATTTGCGATGTTTTTTACCAGATATATGGTAAATTGTATCAGATACTTCTCTCCATGGAACAAGAATTTTGTTGCGCGAGAGAATGTAAAAAAATTTCATGTGCAGCAAAATCTTTGCTGATCCGAGTATTTTTACTTTCTTTAGTGCATTTAAATTGATGTCAATGTTCAGGTCAACAATACTTCGGACCCTCGCGAAGCATTTTACCCATTTACCTCCCACCGACCTATTCGCTAACGGGATTCGCACCCAACAGGTGCCCCGATAACTTCGAAGACAATGCGAAGACCGGCGCGATGAGGTAAGTCGTCGGCTACTTAGCTCTCCTCCCCCATCGTTTGAAAAATACACCTTGAAGACTCGAGAGAAGCACTTACCCTGTTGTTGAAGCCGCGACCCACGCGTTCGTCGTTAACCCATATTTGCCATTCCCCGGTACGACCGTTCCAACTCTGACACGAGTGATACCACTTGTTTAATCTCAACGGATAGTTCAATCTGTAGAGATTGTGACCGTCTATGTTCAACATGTAGTATGAACTCCTTGCGGTATTGGCGATCCACGATAAAATTCCTCTCGGCTGATCGCCCACTGAAACGTTACATTGGCATTATTATTATAAACTTCCGCGGTACGATACTCCACATGAAAAAAGGTATATTAAAAATATATCTATGGTGCAAAAAAATTTTTTTTTTTTTTTAATATCGAAAAACGGTATTGCGAATATATTTTTGAAAAGTATGGGTCACCAAAAATCAATCAATTTGTATGATAATTATATTAATTATACTATAAAAATCGTAAATTTAATATATTTCTAATATACTTTTTGGATATATTCGATGTCTATATGGGACGTCGTTTCTAAAAACCAAAAAAAACCGTAAAATAAACCAATAATTTCGTGTCGTAAAAAAAATGGTAAACCGCAGATATAACGGAGCCGAGGATTTCAGGGATTAAATATATTCGATTGAAGAAATTCATTAAGGAAGCTGCGAACTTTAACGCAGCTGTGTCCCATAAAATGTTATTAACGCCGACGTCTCCCCTTTTGCTCCCTTGTTAACTGTGAAAGGCAACAGTCACCGACAGTGATAAGATGGTCCCTCGTTAAGTCGTCGACGGAAAGGTAATGAAATATATAAAAAACGAAAAAAAAGGACACGCGTTACACAGAACTAATCTACGTAGACTTTCTATCCGAGTGTAAGAAGAAGCAATGGCGATGCCGCGCCTAATACCCTTTCTAAACACGCGTTCACGCAGCTGTGCGGTGTACACGTATGTTCGGTACATTGAAAAACTACGTGAGTATCTTTCGCGATATCTGGATATCCTTAGAAAGTAGGCGACTGCCGATAAAACCCGAGCAAAGTGGCACAACGAGACGGACGCGCCTCACGTTCACGGAAACTTTAGCATCGGTACATTCCTATAGGAAATCGCATATTTGATAACAGACGTCGATGTCCCGACGAAAATGTTACGTATACTTTATATATAATTTGCACACAGAACTGGAGGTATGTAATTAATAGGAAGAGTAGATTTTATCTTTATACACAGAAATAGCGAAAGAGAGCGATTTTTTTTTTTTTTTTTTTTTTTTCGTATTATATGTACGCTTACCTGCGTAGGAAAACAGGGGATGATCGTTGGTATGATTCGTGAATTTAGTCCACGCACACAGCGTGAATTCCTTGAGATTCGGAAGGTTGATCTTGTAGTGAATATACTGAAATCCAAAAATTCGAAATTTAAAAATGTCGTTTACCGCTAATTAATTCATCGATAACGATAACATCGAAATGGGAAAATTAAAAAAAAAAAAAGAAATTTACATAGTTTTGCATCGTTCGAACGAATGGATTTTCATCGTCTATTGAAAGCCATTTAAATCTTATCGAATGCGCATTTTCTCTTTTAACCAAAACTGTTGCGCTGTGGTTTCTTCGAAAATACGATAAATTTTAGTCGATAGTAAAATGCATTCTAAAATTTTTTCGTTGTTTTATTGATTTTGAACTTTTGCGACATCCGGTCTATTGGAAGCTATTAAAGAATAAGTGACCATAAATGTATCGTAAATTTCGCGAGATCCGCGAAATGTAATACACTGCAATGACTCGATATGAATCGTTATACTTTTACACGCGTCATACATACGTCGCGAAGAATTTACCCAACGCTTTCACTTATTCACGATGATAAAAGAAGATATACCCTATTAGCCCCTCTCCCTGTGAATCAGCATTTAGGAATATATACCAAGCGATTCTACCGGTCCCCGCGGAGAGACAATGCGGATGCTGATTCTCGAAGAAAGAAGAGCTCCGCACCGGAAGCTCGACTCTCGTTTCACAGGCATTACCAACGCGGCAATCAGTGAAAGTCTCTGTCGGTTAATACTGTCGTATGTACGACACCGCAATGTTTCTGTTGTATATGCTATCGTGAGTAACGTGTCAGCAATCAAAAGGCGGCCGCGAAAGTGAGTTGTGTCGTGTGGTCCACCGGGAACCCGACACTTCCTAAATATACGTAGCGTCCCATTTTCTTTCAACTTCTCATTGAAGAAATTAAAAATAGGAATTGAGATGATCGCTTATCGACATTATCAGTATTTTTTTTTAATAAAAATAAAAAAAAAACTGGAAATATCAAATTATTTTATTTACTTATTATTACACATTTATTTTTATATCATATTAATAAATTTGATTATAATGAATAATAATCATAACAATTATTATACTTATTATTTATTTAGCTTCAATGCGTTTGTGATTTCTATCGAATTTTAACAGTCATAATACTTTTTTTTTTTAATTGCTCCTGAAATGATAATGCTTTACGCCCCGTAACGGTACCCACGTGAAAAAAATTATATGCAAAAAAATATATTAAAAATATATGAAATATAACGTTGTTATATAATATAATATATTAATAATAATATATTATTATTATAATATAATATATTATTATTATATATTATATTAATATATTATTATGATTAATATATTAATCATATAATTTATTATTATTTCACAATTATATTCCAAGACATATCAGTGATATGCAATTTTCCGTGTAAATTATATTGGATATGTATTTTTTTTATAGATATATTTTGCGATATACTTTTTTCCATGTCGATAGATGCAAATTCGAGACTCAGTTGTTCCGTGTTCCCCGCGAAATCGGCTCACGCGCGCGTGTTCCATCTGAGATTTAATATCTATCGCAACTCGCAACTTAGTTGATACACCCACTTTGCTAGACTCGAGTTCGTCGCGTAATTGAGACGCGAAATAACTCAAAGCGCACGCAATCAGTCTCAGCATTGTTTTTCCCTCCGTATGTACTGTTATTGCATATATCCTATACGTACGAATTACATAGAGACAGCGCTCCGCGTATGATGACCTCACGAACGTTATGCTATTATGCGCTCAGCTTGAGTAGCCGTAGAAGCGTGTGAACTATTTAAAATCCTTCACTCGCGACGGGATAAACATTGAGTCAAACGTTCCCGAGGCTGTCCCGCGTTTACCTCACTCCAGATAAACTCATGTCGGACGTTTTAAGTGGAGCAACGCTTACGAGATATAAATCGCCGAATCCCATGCGACTGCAGGCAACTGCACGACGCCGATGGAGAATGCAATGGCGGCAAAAAAAATCATTGATTTCCTCGGCTATGAGAATATCCCGTGATATTTGATTTTCTTTTGATGATTTATCGAAAAGGTCGGCCATTAAAAAGGGTTAATCGGAAAATATACATATTCTTGGAAAAATTCGTATTGTTGTCTATAAAATCGCGTAATTCGATAAGTTATCGAACTTTTAGTATTATTAGACCCCTTTGACAGTATTTACTTCGAGAAATCTATATGATATACTGAATTGATGATATATCCAATATATTTTCGTCGAAAAATTGTTTATTACCGATATATTTAAAAATATACATCTGCAAATATATGACAACGAATATATGACGATTTCTATGATTACTGTAAAAATCATAGAAACACGGAGAATTTAATATATTTTCGTCTGAAAATAATATATTACCGATATATTTTAGAATATATTTCGGCAAATATATCATATATTAGATGATTGATATATTTATAATTATCTAAAAATGCCGCATTTCATATATTTCTAATATATTTTTTACATATACTTTTTTCCATATATTCGTGTTGATATATTCGTAGTATAAAGCATTTCGTAATACAAACGTGTCTCGTTATAAATTAATCGCGCGCGTCGTCGTGAAAAATACGTAGTGACGACAATGCCGGAGAATGAAACGCGAAGAAAAAAAAAAGGAAAAAAAAAAAAAAAAAAGGTTAGTCGCACGTCGCGTGAATGGAGTCTGTTGCGCTGATGGAGTTCGCACCGGCATTTCAGCATTCTACGCGGCAGAGATGGACTATGTGTACGAGAGTCCGAGGCGCACCACAATTGCCACGCGAGAGCCGTCATTACGCGGAAGTGTAAAATCGCGTATACGCCCCCACCTGCACCCAACGCCTCGCAACTTTTACGGAGCATCAGCGGTGACGCTTCTCTTCGTATGCCGAGTGCATCACACGGTGCATTATAGCCGCTCGGCATTCAGCCGACGGAATGCTATTTCTTCCACCGACTATGCTACGAAACTCGGCTTACCCTCGAAATTTTATTTATACCCGAATTCGTCATCTTGAACTGAGCTCTTGACCTCTGTTTCTCACTCGCGATCGCACGATTTTTTTTAATATTGCTCCGTAGAGAAAGACTTTTATTCAATGAAAAAATATTTATTTTCGATGTTTTAGTGAAATTGTTAAAACGAAACGATCAAAAACATAAAAATTATAAATTAAAAAAAAATCGAAGTGACGATAAAAAAATGATTGCGGAATCTATTGACAAATTTAAATTGCATCTTCCGTTTTACCGATGCGATGTTATGTATATACGGCAGCAATAATATATTTATATAGTTAATTTCTTAAGCTCCATAGCATCCGGATGGGTTACACTATTTGTTATAATAGCGTTATTACCGTTTATTACATATTATTCACTCCGCCTTTTATGCACCGCGCGACCTAATTCAATGGCAAAGAGATTTGTCTGCTGCCGTTCGTAAAAACAAAACAAAGCGTTTTGTACGCAGCAAGAAAGCGTTATAACATGCGTGGGTACATCGTTCTTAGACAGCAATGGGTGTGCATTCCAACCGCGCGAACCTACAAAAGACTTTCGTTTCGCATACGCTATCCATGCATAATACACGCAATCGCGCTCCTCGCTAAACGCCGGATGCGTTTCTTTGGACCGTATTAGATTTTTTCACAAAAATTAAAAACAACTTTAAACCTCAAAATCATGTAGCAGTTATCGAATTTTCATGATATACCCACATGGAAAAGGTTAATATTACATATATTTTAGATATATCAAAAATATAACAGATATATCAAAGATATGTCACAGATATATCGCAGATATATCACAGATATATCACAGATATATCAAAGATATATCACAGATATATCACAGATATATCAAAGATATATCAAAGATGTATCACAGATATATCAAAGATGTATCACAGATATATCAAAGATATATCAAAGATGTATCACAGATATATGAAAGATGTATCACAGATATATCAAAGATGTATCACAGATATATCGCAGATATATCACAGATATATCACAGATATATCAAAGATGTATCACAGATATATCACAGATATATCAAAGATGTATCATAGATGTATCACAGATATATCAAAGATGTATCATAGATGTATCACAGATATATCACAAATATATTTTCGTAGATAAATTATATATCACGGACACATTTTAGAACATACTTCTGCAACTATATCTCACCAAAGATATAACAAATTTTATAATTAATACATTAATTAATAAAAATGGCGAACTTCGTATATTCTCAATATTTTTTGCATATATCTCCCATGGAATTAAATATATACGAAGTTACATACAGGACAGAGAATTTCTTGCCGCAATCTATATGATACATGTATATTTTTTTGTTACATAAATATTCTATATAATCTGACATATAAATTCATTTTCATGTGAATATCTACATAGGTAAAAGTACCCATTTGCGTTTTTTCCAACCGCCAAAGAACTTTTACTCGCGTCTTCCAGAACTCATAAATGTCATTCCGTGAAAGAGGTTTTAATCTGATGTTTCGCATAAAATTTCAACGCCAACGTTGAAGCAGTTACTCAATTTCCTCTCGTATACTTAGACGAAAGATATGCACTCGGCGTACCTATACGAGAGCGAAATATAGCAATGCATCGTCGGCGTCATTGCGCCTGTGTCACGATTGTGGACAATTTCGTTATTCGCGTGTTGCGCATAGAAAGTCTCAATGGAAATCTCCAAATGCGTGTCTTTTCATAATTACAATTAATGTTCTTCCGCGATAAAGCGACGTTATTGCGAAATAAGAATATTTTAAAAAATGTAGAATTCCGAACCATTTTATCTTCATTACGAATTTCTTGCGTATCGTAAGATACGCTTACAATAAAAATGACTGTCGCGTAGAAAACGAAATATATGCGAAAATAAAGCGAATTCACCGACATACCGATATGTCGTTCGCGTTAGACGGCTCTCGGGACCTTTTCCTATTTTTCTATCCCTGAATATTCGGCGACGATACTCCGTTGAATTGCGAAGTGAAAAGGTAGGATACAGCTGAGTCGTATTGCTCGTCTGATACAGAGGGACGATGGAATATCTTATGAGCCAATAACTTAGTTCCGCGTGACCGAAACTTCGATCGATGACCGGTAAAGAACGGGGAAGGGGTTGCAGAAACCACGCCGAGTTTCCGCTTCTTCTTCCCCAAACCATTTCCACTACCGTCGAGGAATGGAAGGAAACTGATGTCGTCCATCGTGTGAACGACCTCGCAGCTCTAGCCGTATCCACGGGCGAACCCCGCGCATATCTTTATCCCCGTATACTGCCGAATATATACTAAACATATAGGTACATATCGACCCTACATAGGTAAAGAAGATCGGCGCAAAATGGAACAAAACGGAAAAATTTCTCGAAAAAAAATTATTCAACGTAAAATTCTTAAAAAATTGGGATAAAATTTGAAAAAATATTAATTTAAAAATTGCACATTTCAAATCCAATTTGTATTGTTTTTTTTCTGTTTTATCGCAATTTTTAAAAATATTTTTGGTTCTGTATACCCATTTTGCCACCGTTACCCGTTTTGCCCGACTCTCCCCTATATGAAGGTACTATATAGGTAAGGAAGAGCGGCGCAAAATGGAACAAAACGGAAAAATTTCGCGAAAAAAAATTATACAACGTAAAATTTTTAAAAAATTAGGATAAAATTTGAGGAAATATTTATTTAAAAAATTGCACATTCCAAATGCAATTTGTATTGCTTTTTTTCTGTTTTATCGCAATTTTTAAAAATATTTTTGGTTCTGTATACCCATTTTGCCACCGCTACCCGTTTTGCCCGATTCTCCCCTATATGAAGGTACGATACACTACGGTACGTGTATGTTTGCTGAGCCCGATGAACCTTGCGAAAAGTGAAATTCATTTAGTGTTTCGTTCGCTTCCGGTCACGAGGCCGAGCAAAATCCGAATACGAGAATCGTAGCGCAAGTAATCTCTGGGCGCTTCGGCTGTCTCGCTTGATTCGAGAGGCTTAATTCTAAACCGGTTGCATGCGCTTCCTTGAATACCGGTTGTAGGAAACGGATGATAGTAAAGCGAATAGTAAAGAAAGGATATAGAACGGTTTATCTTGCGATCACGAATACCGGGCCAATTTTCTTTTTCAGTTTATTGTTATTATTACCGCGAAAAGATACCTCATTGCATATCGTCGCGATTGAATGATCCCCAATAAAAGTTAACGTACGTCAAAATTCCGTGAATCGTTTGCAAGGCAAAATACAAAATTTAGTTATTTTTTTCTCGTAAAATATTGAAAGCAACTTTCGTAAGTTAGACGCGGATTATATTAAACCAAAGAGTTTCACTCATCGGGATTGCGATAAATTTCCGAATTTTATCGTAAAACGATTTACAGTGGATAAGATATGGAATGAATGTAATCATTATTATTAATAATAACGCGTATTAATATTTTTTGCTATAGATCGCTTTACGATAAATATCGTAATGAATATAAATAAATTTAAAAAATATATATAGGTAAAGTAATAAATCGAAAAAAAATTCATAAAAATAAATAAATAATGAATGAATAAATAAATATAATTATGAATTAATTAGTCATTATTATTATCAATTATAATAATAATAATAATAACTAATAATTACTAATTAATAATTATTAATAATACTCATTATTATAATAATACAATATAATATGATAATAATAATGCTCATTATTATTAATAATAATTACTAATTAATTATTTGTGATAACTGCTTTAATTATATTTATTTATTATGGATTTATATCGATTTGGTACTTTTTTTTAACGAAATATACGAAGCAATGCCCTTTATTTCCGGATAGGCAATACGGGGCTCTATAATTTCGAGTAATGCAAACGAGAAATAACGAGCTTCGGATCGTGTTTGCCGAGACACGAACTATTATTATCCTATCGCTCGGGTTAACTTCGCATGTAGATACATAATGGTGAATCAATGAGCAGTATAAAGTTTCGCTGGATAAGTGCGTGTGGTACACAACAGTCATGAGTGTCGAACCGTGCAAGTAGAAGGCGGATTCGACTTTGAACGGGTTATTACCGTTGAATGTATTGAGAATTATTACGGGTACCGATACCTGCATTACAGTTGCATTCGCTCGCTTTCATTATCGCACACAATCGCCTCACGTTTGTGGGAAAACTAACTAAAGAAAAAGAAAAAAAACGCAAACAAAAACGCAGACAGGATAAAACGCTCGAACGCGTCTGCCATGATTAACGAGTCGGAAGCACGCGGGCAGAAAGTTATCGGATTCCGCATAAGTTTCTTATACGCATTTATGCCGTTTCGTCTCGTGAACTACTTCGATACTTATTTTACACACGTTTATCCGTATGTGAAACGTATTGCCGACATAAAAAAAAAATATATCGAAAATATATGTATGATATATTATGCAATATACTTTCGTCGAAAAATGATATATATTACGAATATATTTTGTAATATATTTCTGCAAATATCACGAAATATTTAACAATTTATATGATTAATATATTCATTAAAAAAAAAAAAAAAAAAAATCCGAATTTGATATATTGCTGATATATATTTTGCATATATTCGATTTTCGCGTGAAAAGGATTAAATATGAGTTTCGGCCATTTTGCCCTGAAAAAAAATGATGAATTGGGACAACTTAAAGTTATTTGGCACAATTACGCTTTAAAAAAAAATTGTTGCATCAAATAACTATTTGTTCTCCAAATACATCATTTTTTTTAGCGTCCCGATTTGATCTGAAATGCACCGTATGCGGGCACTTCATAGGCGGAAATATAGGTATTTAGTGAATGAAACTCACCTCGAAGTACAACTGCTGATTCATCGCGACTTTGTACAGAGCGCATTGATCCTCATCATGCTGTCCCAGTAGCTGATGATGAGCAATTCGCGAATCGTCGAGATTATAAGCGGAAAGTGCTCCAGCGTCGTCGTAAGCGGCTGCTTCTTGGTGAAGTATACTTGTGCTCTGTTGAGTCGGCACAATGGGTCTCCACGCTGAGGATATTGCTAAACTCGACGAAAACAAAGCGCACAGAAGGTACATTACCGTTTTTTTATTTCGTCCCATTCTCGTGTTGTGTCGTTTCGTTTCTAAAAAAAAAAAAAAAAAAAAAATTAAGTTACAATAGTCACGAAGTTTGCCAAATAACTAAAGTAACGTATCGTTTTAATGGAACCAAAAAATGACCCAAAGTGCGGGTCTAAGTATGTCTCGAATGTCAATGTGTCGAAAGGATTAAAAACAAATCTATGTAGTGTTACCTTTCGCATTAACTTTGCTTTAGATTGTCAGAGACTAATCGACGCGAAAGCGTCTCGTTTAGTCGATGAATTGTAATATCTCGAAAACAGCGTCCGCTGGACGCCGACGTGACATTTCGTTATACGCTATACATAATATACGCTAATGTGGTATATCTATGTATAGAAAGTGAGCGTAAAAAGCCGGTTGTATGGCATTGTGTCTTCGAGAATGACGAAAGGATTCGTAGTCTCGATCTCGAGCTGCGAGAAGAGTTGAAGTCGATTCAAACTCGTTGCTCGATTGGCGCGAACGTTTCGTTAATCTGTCTTCGAGATCGAAAGTATATTACCAGAGAACTTGTTTCTCGTCAGTGTTTTGCACGCGACACGCGTAACTACTACACGGCCGATCTATTGACTTATCTTCCACATGGCTGTAGGAAGTCTGTGAACAGCCATTGGCGAAACTTAAACTGATTGCGAACGCGGCAGACGGTCGTGTCGCTTTCATTGATTTCCCGTATATGATACCTATGTTCTCATCTTCCAATTAAGGCGGCGACGACAACCGGTAAAAGAAGAAGTATGACAAGTCGTTCTATTATATATAATACGTCTCTCTTGCCGCCTCTAAACGCACAGTATTACTGTAACTGCGTGTAACGCGTGGTTACCGAATAAGACTGCTCTGGAAAACACGCAGAATAGGCGCGTAAAACGTAATATAACAATGTATACGCTGTCTCGACGCTGAACAAAAGAAAATTTTACGCTTCCGGTTCGTTTACATGCGACCGAAAAAACAAAAAAAATTACTTCCCAAAAGCCATTGGGAGCATTCCAACCATTGGCCATTGAGTCATTGCGTCCATTGGGACTGTTAACGAAAAAATAAGTTTTTCATTTCTCCTTATATCGTTTACAAAAAATATTTATAAATTTAAAAAAGGTATTATATATACGAATAAAAAATTTGAAAAAATTAATCAATTTTTGCTTCGATTTCCAATTCAAATTTCGAATTCGAAATTCGAATAAAAAAGTATTTCAAAAAAATCGGAAAAAGTGTTTATTTTTGTTAATTACAGACTCGGCGCGGAATCGAATATAAAGAAACGGCATTATTAATTTCTATTTTCATTGAAAATAAAATCCAAACACGAAAATTTGAATATAAGAAATTTACATTTTTTTTTTTTTCGTTTTATTTGAAGTTTTAAATGAAAACAAAAATATATATAACGAACAAGTGACTTTCTGAAATTTGTTTCCATGTCGAATGTGTAATTTACAAAACCAAATAATACACTATTCCGATATTATATTATTTAAAAACGCGTCGATGCTTTTCGATATTCAATATATGAATATATTAAATAATATTCAGTTTTCAATATCATTAAAACTCAAATAATGTGACATTATTCCTTTCGATCCAATGGTTTTAATGATTATTGCATCATAGCAAAAAAATAACCAAAAAAAAAAAAACAAGTTGCGCGGAACGCGCATATTGGCGGAAGCGACCCGACTGGTTAGTATGGAATTCCAATCAATCCTAATTGGGTCAAAGCGGTATACGTAGGTAGATATATACAAGAGACTCCGAGGTATGATTGCCCCTTCATTGCTCCGAGAAACGATAAATGCGCCTCACGTGCATTCCGGGCGCCGTACGAGATTCGATCTTTATATCGGTAAATCTTACATCTCCCGTTCTTCGTCGATGAAAATCGACAAATAAATGGATTAAAAATGTATAAGACTCTCGTTACATTATGAGTTCATCTTGAAACCGGCAATCATAATCACGCTATTTAGTCGCCGTGCGTAATCATATCAAACATGTAGGAAGACGACAAAAGTTTCTACGCGATTTCTGTACACTTTCTCGGGCCGCTAATTAAACAATAATGCACGACGATGATGATGATAATGATTCACGTTGTGCAACATTATTTTTTCTCTCTTTTTTTTTTTTATTACTTCTTCAATTATATAAAATTTCGTCTTAATAAACGGATACAGAAGATTAGATAAAAAAAAATAAAAAAAAAAAAAGATAAAATGTTATATTTTCATCTGTAACGTTATTACGTCTGTAAATACGTATATGCAGCTGAAAGTAATGTGAATGCGCGGCGTACAATCGAATCGTGAGTATTGAATAATATATTATGAAAATATAGTCAAGGATAACGATCGGACTCCGCTCGGGTGAATAACTCCGCCTCAACGTCACACTTACGAGACGACGTGCGAGTTATTAACTTATAGGCAACGATGTGCCTTGCATCCCGTGGAAACGAATGACTTTTTTTTTTTTTACCGTTCGTTCTCGCAATCGTGTAGCGATGTATCTCTCGTACTTTATTATATCTATATATACGTATGTATGTGTTATATATCGCGACGAACGCGTTTCGTTCCATCGGCCCATCGAGGCGAGACATCGATGGATTAACGCCTCCCAGCGATGTATAGACGACCTCGCCACAGATAATTGTTTCGCTCGTATTATTGCGATCCCTTTACTTTTCTTTCGACGCGCAATTTTCTATATATATTTTTTTTAATTCCAACTCTTTTGTCTGAATATCGCGGTTTATCCGGTAACAAAAAGTATCTGAAGCCGTTACGTGAAAGAGTTTCTACTCACCGTTTCTACTAGCGCCGGGGGAGACAATTTCGAGGCGCACTGGAGCCATCAACGATTATGGAAATGATATACCGGCATAAAGTGAATTTGGACGGATAGCAAGTTACATTCCGATTTATAGCCAAAACGTGTGGACATTTTTCGCTAAGCTTTCGCGTGTCATTTTTATCGCTATACTGAATTTTATTCCATGAAGAAATTTTTTTTATAGACGATATAATAATAATAATGCACTATTAACGGATCGATTTGTATATTATATATATACATTATATACCCTATATATTTGTTATAATTGTCAATTAAAAAAAAAAAAAAAATTATAAATAATTTTTAAAAAATTACGAAAACGAAATTTATATCGTCTATTTACAACCCCTAATTTTTTAATAATTTTAAATACTCGCGAGTGGATGCCATTTGAATGGTAATCTAATAATTACAAAGTTTCGTCTATGCGGTTATTTTGAAAATGGCAGAGAAATAAATATTCTTCGGCACCGCGTCGATATAGTATATACCGCGCGAACAATTGAGAGTCTCGATGAAAATATACATATTCTACTTCCGCCTTCGTGTAACGATGCTTCGAACAATGCATCGCTTTTGCACCAAGCGCCCCGTATGAAAGTGGTGATAACTCAAGCGTTACGGAAATTAAAGAGGTTGAGATAAACGGTAGGGTAACGGTACGGTGGCATATATATATATAAATATATATGTATAGTTAACGTGTGTGTGTAACTATAGGCCAATAGGGGAGACGGCGTTAATTAGGTATATGTATAATAGGTGGCGAACTCGAAATTTTCGTCAAACAATCGTTTAATCGATTTTGTAATTAATGTTTTGATTAACTATAAATTTCGCTGTAGAATCGATATATCGCACGCGAAAATTTAATGAATATATAATATTTGATATATTTATGATAAAATTATTATTATTATTATTTTTCTTATTATTAATCAATTGTTTAATAATTTTTTTTTTTAGCAAATCTTATCGCGGAATTTGTACGAAACGATATTTTATTGGTTAATTATTTTCTTGATAAGTATAACACATGTTGATTCATACAAAAACCAATGAGGCATGTAACGCCGTCCTGTAAATAATACACTATTAGTTATCATTTTATCAACGCACGAGACGAGTATATATATCGATACATTCACTGCCACGAGAACGTACCGATCGTATATACGCGTTGCGTTCCATTCGCACAATCGTCGATGCCATTCTACAGTCAGCAAACGATTGAAACGATAAAGTCGATTATTTTTATCTTCTTAGTTACGGAGGTAAATATAGTTTAATCGATTTTATTGCACGCAGTCTTGCAATTATTTTCGCGATTCAAATGAATTTATTTTCATTCCGGTGACTTAAAAAAAAAAAATTATAAAAAAAAACAAAAAAAAAAAATATTTTTCTTCAATCGATAGTTGTCTAACAAAGACGCTGCATATGATTGATTTTTCGATTCGATTAGCAATTTTTTTTTTTTTTTTTTTTTTTTTCGATTATCGATTATCCGTAATGCAAATCGAACCCTTCTACGAGATTAAAATGATTTACGAACAAATCCACTTCGGCCGTTCGAAAAGGTGAACGCGTCGCGTTGTGAAAAATAACGATCAATAACGTTGACGGGACATTGATTTATTCTGATTCGTTCAAAGAATTATTCACTGCAGTGTTTGAGATTAAAAAAATGTGTATATTTATTGCAGAATCATAGACGATCTTATAACTTGCGTCTGACGTTTTTAATTATTCATTTAGAAACGTTTTTCGTTTATGCATATTGGCCAATACAAAGCGAGACTCGCGCAATCAGAGCATAAAACCGGATTCAAACGGACTATTACGGGTTGTGTTGTATCTCACCGCTCTCACGTATGAAGCGCGTAGTTTATACGGTGAATTTATACGGCGAGATAGTTAGAGCGAGAAAATCATCGAATTCATGGCGAATCCGAGAGACGAGTCGGCCGATTGCGGAGCTCGGAGTCAATTAACGTCGTCGGGGGCCTTATTCTAATTTCCGAAGAATGCGCGACAGTGAACGTCGGGACTTTCTACCCGACGAGACTCGCACGCGGCCGCGAAAGGAATTTCGGAAACAAAGATTGCGCTTAACAGTTTTCCATGAATCTTGAAAAGGCGACCCATCGTTAACGATATTAACTCCAAAAAAATAACGAAAAAAAAAAATAAAAAATTAAAAATATATGAAATTCAGCGTTTTCATATAATTAATATATCAATCATATTTATCGTATGTGTGCAGAAATTAATTTGAAAATATATAAAAAAAAATATATATACCATTTTTATTTACGGTATATATAATCTATACATACAAAATATATACTTTCTATGCAAATTACATATGTAACATTTTTTCTCCTGGGAGTCTCTACTTAATTTTCATGGAAGGGGTATCCAATTTTCAACATCGCGGAATTTTCATCGAGGGACTTGAATCTCAACGGAGAGATCGGTTAGCATATAGCTATTTTATTAACGCGCATATCGCTCGGAAAGTGATGTTGCAAAAGGGGTGAAAAGTGAAAATATATTATCGAACCTCCTGCACACCTACGTATAATATGACTCGCGCACGCAAACGGTAAGCCCCCGGGGTTTCCGTGAATCCTTACGGAATTACGTATGCCTACCAGTGAAAAATTGGTGTAACATAGGTACCGATATATATATATTTTTTTACTTTTTGGTGGGATTATAAAACGTGCAATTTAAAATAAATTGCATGATCCGTGTTGCTGCGAAAGAAGCCTCGAGGGTAATATACGCAATATAGGTAAATAAGTAGATAATTAATAGCTGTCTGGTTTATCGTAGACGAAACTCGACAAATTTTACGAAATATTTATGATAGGCACTGTAATTGAATAATTCGAACGACTAAGAAAAAATACGAAAAAAAATAAATAACGAAAAAAAAAGTTTCAAAAAAAAAAACAACAATTTTTGTTACCGACTAAATTCGATTTATGAAGTTTTACATCGCCTTAAATTACGAAAAGTTTCATTACAATCGAAATGCAAGCGGTTATAGTTCCCAATAATCAAACGAAATATTTATGATAGGCACTATAATTGAATAATTCGAACAACTGAAAAAAAATAAGAAAAAAAAATAAAATAAAAAAAAAAAGATTTAAAAAAGGACAACAATTTTGGCAACAATTCGATTTATGAAGTTTTACATCGCCTTAAATTACGAAAAGTTTCATTACAATCGAAGTGCAAGCGGTTATAGTTCCCAATAATCAAAGTCAATCATGTTGTTAATTAATTAAACTTGACGTTCCGTTGTTTCGCGGGTGTGTACTCGACGACAACCATTCGACACGTAGGGGTGCGTAACGCGACGAGGCATACGAATTGCCCGCATTACGCGCTTTTGCTCGAATGATCATTGATCGGGTATCGCGGGTATTTGGGATATGTAATAATTCACATGATCGCGTCGTGGTTTACATGCAGATTACACTGTGGTATGTTGAATACGGCGTTATATATATACGTACGCGGAAAGGTTATGTAGAGAGGATATATATAATTTATATAGGAAATTGGAAATATACAATTAATATATCGGGTATATATATTCCGCCCAATTATGCGTATTAATGATATATACGCTAATATAAACATATATAATCAATTAATTAACTAATAATTGATATATGGAGTATATAGAATCTATATACACGGTATATACAATTTATATGTGAATTATATATCGATTACTAGAAAAATTCCCGTATATGTAGAGCTCCTTACCCAGTGAACGATAACAAAGCACGCAATGCTACGCGCGAGTACGCGGAAAAAAAACATTGCACCTGCTGCGATATTCCACGTGTTCCCACGTGCGACTACAGTTAAGCGTCACGTGTTATCGCCAAAAAGGTAACTAAATAAAAAAAAATCGACATGATCGATCAACCTGATGGTAATTATTTTTCGGTTACTTTGTTTCCACGCAGAAAAGTTATGTATACACTATACATATAGTATATACATCGATATAAACAAATATAATTAATATATCGAGTATATATAACCAAAAAAATTATGTATCGTCTATATAAAACTTTTTTTTTTTTAATTTTCATTTTTTATATAAAAAACTTTTATATAAAAAAAGTTGTGACATAAAATTAGTTTCGTTTATTGTTAACGCGTAATAAAAGTCTAAATCTCTTGAAACTCTGAAACGCGCGAAAAAGATCGATAAAAAATGTACAAAAAATAAGTTTGACGACTCCAATGGATTTTGGGGGTAATAAACGTGATTGTTGAGGCGATTGTTTTATGATGTCGAGAATTTGCGCGACTCGATTGGACACTGCAACCGTCTGCTCGATTGTCAATTTTCTCAGCTTATCAGCTTAAAGTCTTTTCTCCGGACACACACACGGCGGTGAAAACGCTTTAAACACGGGACTCGATAATTTACGGCGCTTTTCTATGCGCTGCAAAGACGAAGACTATTGACACACTTCCGTAATGCAGAAAAATTCGACGAGAGGCTAAAAAGTCATAAGATCGCCAATATCGCGCATTATTCTCGCGATCGTTGTAATTAAGAAGAAAGGAAAAAAAAAATGCTCTTTAATGCGGAAAATAATAACGCGCTTATTAATTGGGAAATAAAAAAAGAAAGGAATTAATACATTCTACATGCACGTGAGATTTTAATGAGATCGCTTTTGCATCGAGTTTCGTTATAACTGAGAGAGATAGAGAACTGCGCGGTTGTGTTGCCTTTAATGATGATGATCGATGCGTGCAAAGGATATTTCTCGTTAGTTGTAAGTTGTATAATTTGTCATACCGACCACGCGGACTCACCGGTAACGAGAAATCCGAAACCTCGCCGTGTCGGTTAGCGTAGCAGAGTGTCGGTTAGATCCTCGCGGTCTCGAAACAGAAAGGTAACTGTCCGTTCACCACGCTTACCGTGCACCTCGTAAGCTCAAGATACGAGGGATAATCTCTCCTACCCATTCCTCGTTGCGCGCCTTCTGCTTTCCTTGCGTCCGTATACTTTACTCGCATAGCGTACACGCGTATCGCGCCACTCGAGTAACTTGGGGAATCGCGTCTGCAATTTCGTCCGGAGGTATTATTGGTATAAAACCCGCTATAGTGTGCGAAAATGTTCGAAAACAGCCGTTAAGGGGTATGACAACTAATGCTCGTTATATCAGAATTTTTTATTGGAGTAAACGAGGCAACTTTGCCACTCAATCTATATAAGTCAATATTGTCGCGCGCGATTATATAATTTTATACATTTAAACAAAAATGGTGTCTTAATTGTCCCCAAATTTTATTTCGATTTTGTTCCAATATTTTTCATAATTTATTTAAATTTTCAAAAAAAAATGATTTCGATTTTTTTCAAATTTCATTTTAATTTTCAAAAAAAATTTATTTCGATTTTTTTCAAATTTCATTTTAATGTTTTTCGAATATAATTTCAATTATTTTTTTTTCTCTATGTCCATTTTGCTCGGAGTGTTTATCTTATACCGCTCTCCCGTACTGTGAAAAGAACAATAAAGTATAATCCCCTCCTTTTGTAAAAAAAAACTCATTCATTTCTTTTAGTTTAACAAGTAGATAATAATAATAACAATTTAGGGTTATCTCATTGCAGATAGTCTCGAATGTCACTAACGTTTGCCTTTTTTATTATAAAGATAGTAAATGGTAATCCAATTACAGATCGTTGACTAAGCAACAGGTATTATCAATGAGACGACGACGATTAGATAATCGGTGTTTATAAAAAGAAAACAAAAAAGTTATATCCATTACGCTAGAAAAACTGGTAGTTCGGTGAACGAGGGAATAACGTTATATCTCGTGTGCAATATAACTTTATTCATTGAGTCAACAAAGCTGAGCGTTTTGCACGCCGATATTGCCGTACATACGATTTTCTGCCCACGCAAATAGTTTATCGAGCGGTGACCGTATTATACATATTAATTCTATCAGTTTTGCCCGCTTACGTAGTTCCCGGCTATGTAATCATATGCATTACTGCAACTGGGTGATAATGACAATAATCTATATCTTCTAATGAGGTCAATAACAATTTCACAAGTAAATCGAGTTTCGCGGAGTGATTGAGAAAAAAAAAAGAAAATTTGTTGGTTTTATTTCGTAGGCTGCGGTATTGCACGCCAGGAAAATTTTCTCGCCTAATCTTGTGAAATGATAACACAATCTTAGTGCGACGAAATAGTTTTTTTTTTTTTTTTTTTTTTTTTTCATGAATAAATTTTTATCGTTATCGACAACGATTGCAACGAAATTAAAATACCGTATTTTCAATACTTTTTTTCAGTAGAAATCGATTTCTTAATTTTTCTCAATATATATAAATTTTTTTTAGAATTTTCTCTAATTTAGAAATTTTTTTTTTTTTTTTTTTTTATGAAAAGTCACGAATTTTAGATACGAGTTCGGGTTCAGTATACGAGTTATACACAAATTGTATATAGTCGATATAAAACATTTCCGCGTCAATTAAATTCGCACTGCTCTAAATTTGCGTCGAAACACATCGTAGCAGTAGCAGATGTTTCAAGATGCGAAGATTCGTGTTTCGTACGATTAGTGACGTAAGTCTACGTGACGATAACCGCGAAAGTGACTAAAACAGTCTTCCTTCCTAAAAAAAAAAAAAAAAAAAAAAAAAAAAAAAATTGTCCCGTCCGAAAAACGTTGCCGCGACCGTAACGGCTGCGTTGTTTATGCTGCGGAGGCTCGGCATATCGTCAATGTGGCCCGAGTTTAAAAACTTTCACTCGAAACTCCACGAAGTCTGTTCCGCGAGCTCTCGCCATTCCGGGTCCGGATCGGCTGGATTACCAAACACGCGTATCCGGACGCCGAAATTCGGTTGGACAGTGTGGAGTATCGCGAGGACATAACTGGGGCGGAATGGTATGCCGTGCCGCGCAGCGTCGGCTTCACTGGTCCAACTCGTTTGCCGGATTACACCGAAACGCTTCTCGTAAATCTTGAATCCGGTTTGACTAATTGACTGGCCGTCACCCAATGTTCGGATTGCTCGCGCGGTTCTCGTTTGCTCCAACGCCGTCAGCTAGATTCGGCGATTGATTGAATACTCTTGATATACACGGAAAAAAAAAAAAAAAAAAAAAAAAAAAAAAAAAATTTAACTTCGTTGATGATAAATACATTTGAAAAAAGAGTCAGTTAGCGCTAACATCCTGAAGGGATGGCGACATGAAAAAAAAAAAAAAAAAAAAAAATCATACAAATTCCAAACTGCAAAAAATTATAGACGAATTCTGTTTCGTAAAAAAAAAAAAAAAAAATTCTACGATACTACTGTGCAGGGAATCGAGAGGCCATGACTTTCATGACGTTTTTTATTGCTCAATAGTAAAACCCATGATACCTAAAACACTTCATTGTATCAATTACATCCGGTTGATCTAATATAGGTATCCTTATTCGTAACAATTGGTAATAATGACTCACCAATGAAATCGACGAAACTATTTCATTTTAGTAAATTGTTACACGCCCCGATGTTATTCGAATGACGCTGAGAATACGAGTGTAGTGATCGACAGATCAAGGTTCGTGGGAATGAAAGAAAGATTTATAATACGAGGGCGTATGGGTCAAGAACGCTCGTCGAATATTAGACAGACAAATAATTGGTTAAGTTTGAAACTTTATGTAGATCGATCGACAAAGTAAAATGGATTACATTCGCGCAATGGGCGACGCAGGCATTGATGAAACGATAACGAAATCGAAGGGGCGGAAACGCTCGAAGGTCAAAGGCTATTTTTTTTTTTTTTTTTTTTTTTTTTTAGTATCTTGATATTCCGAAACTCTAACGATGAGAGATTTTCATGCTTTGTCGATATAATTATTTAACTGCGGCAAATTTTAACCTCAAACGAACGGCCTCGGTATTCAGTCGCGCACTCTTGATCCTTGATCTACGGGTTTTTTTTACTTCTCTCTTTTACCTCTCAACTGATGGGTGCAGATACGGATAGTAAAGAAATCCTTGAGGGCGTCTCGCCGGTGGGTATAAAAGGCCGAATACATCGAAAGTGAACGATTAACTAAATGGACTACACATTGATGAATGATGGAGTTTTCATTTTCTACGTTTCATTTTAGTTTTACGAAGACGTATATATAGTATAGATGAGTTGAAAAGTTTTATAGAGTATTATATTTATATATAATACTATTATTTTTAAATTTCGTATGGTTTTCATGATCTTTAAGTTTCATGGCGATTACTTCCGCCGCAGATCACTGCTTACCTATGAAAAAAGATCGCGAACGACGTTTAATGAAATTCTACGGAACATTTATTATCCGCGTTAAAATCGATTAAAAAAAAGGAATGCAGATTAAAAAAAACTATAATTCGATAATTGTCTTTTGAAAAAGTCTTTCATTATTTTTAATATAAAGAAATTAATTTTTTCTGACGAAAATAGTTTAGCATACCGTTTATACATAGTAAATTATTTAAAATTGAAATTTTCCATTTTTTTAAATAAAATTGAAATCCGTTCCATTTTGCCCCATTTTTTTTATTGTCTTCTTAATACTCTAAAGGGGTGTGACAAATCTATTTTTTGGTTCAAAAGTAATAGAAAAATGTTGTATATATCGACGGAGTTCCCGGAATTTCTAAAACCATTCATTTTGCCGCACCTTCTCTCTATATATATATACACCACTCTGTATATACAGATTATATGCTCAATTATATACATTAATCAGATACGTCAAAATCTATGTATAAATGGTACACAATTCATACAAAACTGAAAAAAAAAAACACACATTCTTTCACAGGGTAGTAAAAAGTTGCGATTATTTACGTTGTACTACTCGCGCAATCCAACCAAATGAGCCTTCCGTTCGGGGAAAGAAGGTGGGAAAATGTACCGAGCGAAAAAAAAAACATTCTTTCTTGCGATATGACTTCGCAGACCCAAACGTGGGGCTTTAACGCTGCGATAAAAACCGATTACTTTTTTTCATACCCGGAATCGATAACTCTCTCGCGCGCGTATAGCCCTCGAACGGCGCGAGAGTATAGGCATAAATAATTCGCGGCTACATCAAGCCGCTGTTGCCGAAACGTCGGT
Organism: Buathra laborator; assembly: GCA_934046635.1. NCBI lineage: Eukaryota > Metazoa > Arthropoda > Insecta > Hymenoptera > Ichneumonidae > Buathra > Buathra laborator. Next base: position 15,644,031 of record OW203895.1, on the reverse strand, counting down.
GTTACAGTATCATATACACACGGAGTCAATCCGCGCCAATATAGTCCGCGAACTATGGAAAAAAAAGCCGAATCACGGAGTCAATTGCGGCTCTCCAAATTGCCTCATGAGTCGCACAGTTTTTGTTCATTGTCCGGGCGGTTTACCTTTTCTCGTGGTATTGTCATGCACTGTACGATAGAACAGTGGGAGGGGCAAGCGAATAATAATTGTTGCTCCGTGCATCTGTGTCTATGAAAAATTCCCGATTTTTTCTGTTTTTTTTTTTTCATTGCAACCCATGGATTGCACTCACTTCGACTTCTTCCGATAGATTCAAACTTTTTGCGGATAAAAAAGCGTTAAGTAAAACGGCTGAACGACGTTATAAACCTCGATTAACCGTTGTCGGGGCATCCGGTCAATGGACCGCGATACGAATCGCGTTTTATCGCATTTGCATTCGAACGAAGGATTTTTATTGTAGCCGCGCGACCTTTGCGGGAATCTCTTTTTTGTCTCCACGGATTAAAAACTTCGTTCCCATATTTTTTTCGATCGGAAATTAATAAAAAATAAAACGGAAATAGTCATTGCATCATTCATATACGAGTTTGTAAGCTTTGGTTTAAATCAAATACGCCAGTAGTTCGGACTATAGACGGTATGCGAATCGGCAACTGCAATAGGTATGAACACCGGATAATTTGCGTGAAAAAAAGGAAAAAGGATTACGAACAATTTTTTTTTTTTTTTTTTTTCCAAATGCTGACTAATAAGACCGATTTAGAGAACGAAACGAATGATTGCCAAGAATTCAATACATAATCACGCGATTTCTGAGATATCGTAGTCACCAGTTTTCGGTATATTCTCGAAGACATTGGTTCTCGGACTTTGGACAATAAAAAAAATATAATAATAAAAAAATAATAAATAACTAATTAATAATAATAAAAAAAAAGAAATTTAATTAAAAAAATACGAGCAGAAATTCAAATTTCTCATCGAAAAGACCCGATTTCTGTTGCGTCTCGGCAATCGTATTCATTACTCCGATATATTGTGTTTTCTACTGAAAATAAATAAATAATTTTTTTTACACTCCCAATTAAAAAAAAAAAATAAAAAAAATAGTTTTTCACATACTATACATAGTCGGGAGATTTATTGACTCCCAGAGGGTAGGAAATTCATATAAACATGTGACATATCACAGATTTAATTTAGAGAAAGTTCTCGATTTCCGTCGAGAAAAACTTTTCATTTCTTGAAAATTTCTTGTTTCAGGTAAGAAAACGATACCGAGAGGTTCTGCTAATCAATATTCCTCAATAACGATACCAAGTTAGTAAATAAACACGATAATCTACACGCTGTAGGTGTATACAATCCTCAAACCGAAAGGTTATATACCGTTTATAGCATACATCGTATTTATATACATCGATAGAATGCGTTACATAAAATTGATATATAGAGCATATATAACCAATTTATAAAGTATATACCGTCTATATATCATATACGGGTTATATATATATCGATTATATACATATCCTTTATTTATAATTCATTTATAGTCTACGCACACCTTATTACGCCGGGTATACAAGGTGTTAAAGCGTCTCGAAGGAATTAAATGCTGAAGTCTTTCACTGCGTCTTTCTTGCGAATACGCCTCGAGCGCCAAATGTTGACGAATGTAACGAAAGAATTTGTGTCTAATTAACCCACTATGCTACTCGCAATACCTGCGGGGGGAGGGGGGGGCGGGAGGGCGCACTGTGTGGCGAAGTATTTCTGAATCTCCGGATGAGGTACACGCGGATGCCCGCGAGACGTGAACGTTATTTCGTTGCGAGAAAACAAAATTATGGTACTGTATAGACGCTTTAACGAGAGGCCTTCGAATACCGCGAGTTTAAGTCCGCGCACGTCCGGATTGTCGTTAAGATCGCGAGTAACTCGCTGATTGGTGTCCGCCAATTCAGCCTTTGCGGCTAAATACTTATGCGCTATTCAATTACGCGATGTTTCGAACCGACTATCGCTATACCTCGTGCGTTCTAATACGTTCGGCTACGCGTTGCACAATTTTTTATTTTATTTTTCCGCTAATAATTCGCATAGTCGGCGTGGAATTGCGATAATCCGATTGGGAACATTATTTTGCCGATAGCCGAAACTTTTTGTATCTGCCGAGTCGGACGGGTTATGTATAAACAATATACGATTTATTTTTAGGTTATGTGAAATCGATATATGGAGTGTATATCCATAGAATACATAATGTGTATGTGGAGTTAATATGTATCCAATCTATTCATTTCCCAATTTTATATAAATGTTATACATAGTCTACACATAACTTTTCCGCTCCGGGAAAAGCGATGGGGTGGGGATTTAAGGTACACGAGGCTTACCATACACGTCGGAAAGGATTGCGTATCGATTAGACGCGTTATCACTCACGTTTATTCCGCTCGACGGATTTTCTTCCATTTATCGATTAAAAAATGGAGAACCTTGTGAACCGGTAGCAAACAATGGATCGATTACATCGACAATGATTCTGTAATCGGTACGAAGCCTTTCAGTACGAATTTCTTCCGGTAATTCAACACGAGCGACAAGCGTTATGAGAAAGTCGCGAGTTCCAAACACGCGGACAGCTTTTTTTTTTTTTTTTTTTATACCAAAGCTCTTGAAAATCCGGTCTTTGTATAGCGATGGTGAACGCTTAATCGGGCGTAATCGGTATCTCGGACACGTAGCCGAATCAATGAGGGGGAAAAAAAAGAAAATAGCATTGATCCGCGTATCTTGACGCTCGGGGAAATTTCACGGAAGTAATGTCGTTGCACTTGGTATTCCCGCGCAAAAGCGTACCGTTACACGATCGCGCGATCTATTTAACTCGAACAATTTGACTATCACGTGCGAATGGGCAGCGATGTTTTTTTGCGAAGAGCAAAACCAAACGCAGCCGATCTACTTTCCGCGCTCTTCCTTTTGTTTCGCGAGACCGCCAATTGTCTTAATAATAGGTATATTCCAACCGGATGAAATCGGAACAACGTGGTCAGCATGCTAGATACCGACTGAGCTATGCTATTGATCCGAAAAAAAAATGGCGAAATAGAAACGAAAGTAGCCGCCGATTTTACCCGCACTACCCTCGATATCTTCGAAAAATCGATAATCGAGACGAGTCTATTTTTGAAAACCGTCTTTCTACCGCCGATCTATCCGAACTCAGTCGATAAAAAAAACTATAATCAACTTTATTCGATAATGTTAAATTTTCGGGAGAAAAATCGAAGTATTAGCGGTTACAAAATTGTCGAATGAAGACGCCAATAATTTGCATTCGCATGAAAATTTTTAAGATCCTTGAAAAAATTGATTACAGTTTTCGTTACCGACCGCGATGTTTCGCGTCGCCGCAAGCTTTCGCGGGAAATAGCATATACGCTTTAAATTGAGGTCATTTCCGGAAAAATCAAAGACGCTAATCCGCGTCGTCACGCGTCTGAATGCCGTCTCGAAGCGCACGTCTGTGACCACTTGGCACGTAACACTAATGTAAACAGGGTGTCGGTTCGTATTGGATTGTCGTCGCTTAAGCGATTTCGATCCTGTTGCATGCTTCCAGCATAATCGATTACTTAAGTTTCAACAGGATGAACATATTACAGAACTCGTTCGACCCGTTCGTACTCATTGGATTTTCCCGATTTATATCGCTCCCCCCGCCCCTCACGTCACGGAAGAAAATACGACGACTCTCCAATATTAAGGCAAATCAGCTTTTCAAAGAAATCAAGTTTCACCTAATCTTCGGTAATCGCGATTGTGAAAAAAAAAAAAAACACAAATTCGTAACACCTAACGATTGCATATCGCACCGCCACAGAGTCACAATTAAGTAGTTTTTTCGTTTTCGTTAAGTTTTTCGATTTCGGAAACATCGAAAATTTTCTTCCGATAGATATATAACTTTTGAATCTCATAAATAAAATAATAAATATAATAATGATAATAATAAATTAGTCATAGTTTTTATTTTTTTTAATTCTTCCGAAACTTACGTTTTTATTTTTTCATTTAATGCCGACAATTATATATTGCGATACAAATAGTCGTGAAAATGGCTTTGCGCCGTTTAATCGTGATACGGATATACATTTCGGTGAAACTGACCACCGAATCCCCTTAATGCGATACCAATGAGTAGTGGCGGTGGCAGCAATAATAAGCAACAACAGCGGCATAGTATAAACAGCACGCTGGATCCGTTTTCACTCCTTTATCCGACCATCGTCCGGATCTATTTCAGAAACAATATGCCGTAATCGAAGCAGGTACCCCGCGTCCTATAGAATAACTATACATATTGAGAAAGCACCGCCCCGACGGAGGACAGGCCGCCACTCATTTTTAACCCAGTTTCGCTAATGACGCGTCCCTTTCGAGAGTATACTTCGCCCGCTTGCGAAACATCAATCGTCCTGACCGTAGCCCCGCGCAGCAACGAGCAGCAGGTACCCATAAGCACGGAATGTACTCTTTAAATTCTTCATTTCGATTAATAATTATCTATTTTGAATCGATAATCCGAACGATTAGGAGTGATTCGCGGATTATCTACCACCGGCAAAATATACATATATATCGCGGTATATTGGCGCCGATCATCGTTAGCTTCGGGAAAAGAACTTCAGAACAGTGTCGATGCAACTTGTGGCAATTGTTATTAGGATTGAAAAATCGTTTTGAAAAAAAAAATAATAATGATAATCGGTATTATATCGATTAGCATATAATTATTATTTATTTATTATTATTTATTATTATTTATTATTATTTATTATTATTTATTATTATTTATTATTATTTATTATTATTTATTATTATTTATTATTATTTATTATTATTTATTATTATTTATTATTATTTATTATTATTTATTATTATTTATTATTATTTATTATTATTTATTATTATTTATTTATTATTATTCAAATAGTCTACAATTCGGCGATAACCGATTTCACGATCGCCGATTGACACAAATACGCAAACAAAAACTCTAGCATTGCGTATAGGATTATGGCAATTGCCGTACCGATTTTCACGATGGAAATAAACGTGCCGTGACGTTTAATGATTGACATGTAACGGCGATCGGCATTTAATCGCAGTATAAACGAATCTCACGGTAGCCGATTTTTTGTGTTTGGACAGGATAATCGGTACGATATTAATTAGGCTAAAATTGTAACTCTCGTGACCCATGGGTATGACGCGCGTTTAGTCCATACCGTTGCGATAAAACATCGTATATTATAATGCATCTGGGGTACCGACACGATCGTACCGATCAGGAGATGGCCCTTGCGAAACATTTCCACCGAACCGATTCGACACTGTGGACACTGCGACCGCGCGTAATTGAACGAATAATTGGCTCGCGCGAGTGCAAGTTACTCCGTAATAGACGACTGTCGTTCTAACGATCGGTAACTCGGATTCGGCGCAATTCGATCATTTGGCACCCGTGGCGATCGCGAATTACCCTCGAGTCACGATTGCTTCGAGGGCAATAACTACGGAGCCTCAAAAAGCCTCATGATTTCGCGCGGCTGTTCCACTGCCGGTGTAACCAGCGGGATATTATCTTTTAACGATTCAGTTTGTGACGCACAAGTACCTGCATACGATTTTTTTAGTGCGTGCGAATTATTCTCTTGTCGTATACACGTATTTCACAAAACGGGACATATTCGTCACACAGAAAAAGACGAAATATATAATTTAAAAAAAAGCATTATTATTGTTATTATACATTTTTCATAACAAAACTAATAATAATAATAGTTTTTTAAGTATCTTTATGATTAAAAAAAAAAAAAAAAAATTGATATTATCATTTTTTTAAATAATTTTCATCGATATAAAAACAAATAATAATAATATGTGAAAACATTCTTTTGACAACGAAAAAACATCGGAATTACCGATTTTTCAATCGTTTTTTACTGTCGGTGTAGAATGTAATAATTCATCGATCGATACGTAGGTGTGGATACGACTACCCGACACGGATAACATGAGTGGGTGCGCCATAACTCGTTCCACTGTTGTTTTTTTTTCTCCACGTACTTGCAACAGTCGAGACTGAGCGATTTTTTGGTGAAAGTAAAGGCGGGGCATGCGACGAGAACGAGATCTCTCGAAATCGGTGGGTCCGATGAGAGCGCGCGACGGGTTATGCACAATGTAACAAGATGACGATCTCAACACGACAGCGAAATCCAAGATCTACTCCCATTACGACATAATGTCCCGGTGACCGGTGTTGCGCGTTCTCATTGCACGAAATCTCTACACGGCACCGATTGTAGATGGCATTACGTATCGTAAATCTGTACAACAGGTGTCGGTGCCGACACGAGGCATACCACGTAGGAGGCGATCGTATAGCTAGTAAAAGTCCCTCACACACGCGAATAACTTTTTTTTTTTCTCCGGAGTCGAAAATATTTATGAATAAAAAACGTAAAAAAAAATTTACAAAAAAAAAAATTATAAGAATAATTATTCATAAATATCAAAATCAATATTTAAAAAAAAATTATTCATTTTTGAAATATTATTTTGTAAAAAGTATCGATCGAGTCTTTTATTTATAGGATTCAAAATTATAATAATAATAATAAGTATTATTATTATTTTTTTTTTGTTATTATTATTATTATTGTTCCACAGCGAAATCGACTCAAATTAACTAATATTGATATTAATATTTATTCCAATATTAATATATTAATATAAATAAGAGTAAATTAGACAATCATTGGTTTAAAGCGTTAAATTGAAATTATTATTGTTCAATAATTTTCTTACGATCTGAAGAGGCGATTGTGTTTATTCGCCGTTGCATACAAGTTAACGAACTGAAATCTACGGGGATAGGTGTCCGGAGACTGGGACGCGTCCGGCCGCCGGACCCGTTACCTCAGTATACGTTCGATACTTCGCTGGCAAGTTCCACCTGACCGAGCGAAAGTTGTAAACAACCGGGACCTGTGCCAAACGATCTCTTTGCACACGCTATATATACACAACCGCTCGTTCAACGATTTATCATCCGCTGCGCTTTGCCAACTCGATAAACCCGAATATCATCGTCAATATTAATAATCCATCGTGTAGAATTTAACGTCGCGGCTAGTAAGCGATATACGACTGGGATACGAAAAAGAAATTTCAAATTCCTCAACGGCTTATCGTAGTTATAAAAATATTTAATTCTCGCGCGACCCACATGAAAAAAAGTACATCGTAAAATAAATCGATGATATATCCAATATATTTTTACGAAAAATTATATATTTTGAATATTTTTCTATAAATATATATCGCGAAGTATATTAAAAAATTATATGATTAATTACATCGAAACGATAAATTTCATATTATTAAAAAAATTTTGAAAAAGTTTAAAAAACGCGTCAAATACTTGAATAACTACTTAAAAAAAAAAAAATTCCCTTCGAAAAAATAATGAAATCGTATGAGTTGAATAGTATAAAGATATTTATAGATGTATATGCGATTGTAATAATAAAAAAATGTATTTAACTCAGAAAAATTAATTTAAAAAATTGGCGCGTCATTGGAATACCAATGACTTTGGTTCGTTGAATCAAAAGAAAGAACGCGCTTTCGCTTATATAATTGTATTATTTATTAATTACATGAAAACGCCAAATTTCATATATTTCTAATATACTTTTTTTCATGTGGAGCGGTTGCGTACAGATCCGCGAATCCCTGACTCGTCGCAACGAGCGAAACCTGTCCGCGAGACCAACGAGATTTAGAAAGGATCATGGAAATCGTCGGCGTATCTCCCTATCGTTTAATGCTCATTCCCTGCGTTCCTCTTATAATTCACTTGTTCTATAGCTATAGCTTTTGATTCCCGAGAGTCCCCTTCCGCCTTATCAACGAATAAAAATGAATAAACCGGCAGGCAATCGGCGAATTTCTATTGGCAATAATTTCACTCGGCAAACGTCGAAAACTAATGTTCGCGAGCCTCGGACAGCCACATCGAGATAACGAGACTGATATATCGCGAACAAATTTGATGGGATGAAAACTCGGCGCGAAATTCCCGAAAAAAAGATCAACTTTCGGAGTTCTTGAAATAATTTACTCGGCATAATCCGCGATGAGAGAAAGTTATGTTTCGACGATTCCAAGTCGTGAATCAAACCCCACGGAAAGAATGTTTTGATATAGCTACAGAAACAACCGGTTACTACATATGATTAGATATTTAATAAGAATCTACAGCAACATTCATCAGCCATTTAATTTTTTTTGTTTTCATATGGAAAGTTTTTATTGATGTTTTCTCGTTATTGTTATCGTTGGTTACAACGGAAATATATATACTGACGAATTGCCGATTATTCGCGAAAAACAGTTTGTCGTTAGTTAGAAAAAAAAAAATAGGAAGCAATTAGTAAAACTGATCAGAGTCCCAATTTTTAAATACGCTAATTTTTAAATTGCTATCATTTCGAAGAGACAATTTTTGTTCTCCGGGGTGTTATCGTAGGACGGCGAAGAATTAATAAATAATTTATAAAACTGCCCCTGCGTCGCTATCGAAATGAAATATCGCATACTATACTGTAAAAAAAAAAATGTTAATACTTTTTTTTTTTTTTTTTTTTTTATGAACGCACCGTCCCCGCCGCTCCCATTTCTATAGTATTCATATGTAACCCGGAACAGGTTTATCGCACTTATTATTCGCCTTGGACTTGAACAGCATATTTCCGCCTGACTGACCTTGTAGAACGTTATGGAAAGTAATGTCATACGGCGGTACCGCGTGCGAGTCGACGAGGAATATCACGTGACTAAGATAACGAGATAGAAAGGAATTGGATGCGAGTGTCGAGATCCCAAGAATAGCCGAATGTTCATAAAATTGTTACTAATATCGACGGTAACGACAGACGTTAACGAGTCCAAAAAAAAAATTCTAAAAATCGGATCGAATCGATTCCAAAAAAAAAATTCTAAAAATCGGATCGAATCGATTCCAAAAAAAAAATTCTAAAAATCGGATCGAATCGATTCCAAAAAAAAAATTCTAAAAATCGGATCGAATCGATTCCAAAAAAAAATTCTAAAAATCGGATCGAATCGATGCCAAAAAAAAAATTCTAAAAATCGGATCGAATCGATTCCAAAAAAAAATTCTAAATATCGGATCGAATCGATCCCAAAAAAATATTCTAAAAATCGGATCGAATCGATTGCAAAAAAAAAAATTCTAAAAATCGGATCGAATCGATTTATTTAAAATCGAGTCGGATGTTCGATTCGATTCGAATTTGCAATTTTCATTAAACGCCGTATAAAAAAAGGGATATGAACATCAAATTTATACACAACGCATATTTACACAAGTAGAAAAAAATATTTATTTTCACGTCAAGCTTACACTAAAAAGGTACATAATGCAATGATTTGTGTTATATACACCGCGAAAAAAATTCACTAAAAACAATGTCATAGTCAATAATAATAATAATAATAATAACCGATGTACGGGAATTCTTGACTAAGTATAGTAAAAATCGTCATAATTCGATTCCCCGATTTCGTCTACGATAAAAAAAAATTCAACAAATTTTGATTCTAAAAAGTATTTTTTGTTTAATCGCACAATTATTTTTTATCATTTTTCAATTGCAATGAAGCTCTCGGCTTCGAGAAATGAAAAAAAAAAAAAAAAAATTGTCGAATAGAATGCGTCGGAAAAAAATAAAAAGCATCGTAACACTAATGCTTTCGTCATTAACGCAACGATATTTGATTACATCGGGGAATCAAGATACGCGAGAATTCTTAAATTTCAAAATTGTCCGCAATCATTTTTCGCGTTCTTGATAATGGCGCCGCCGAAGACGCGAACCGGAGTCCTGGTCCACGAGATGAGCATAAGATCGCCGCCGATCCGGGGACTTCCGCGTCCCCGTTCACAATTCTCATAGCTAATTTCGACGAGTTGCTGACCCAACGGTTTAATTCCAAAGCCTTGAATTAGCCGATTTCTACCGATTAAGTTAGATCGACGTTTCGTTCGCGTTTCTCCATCGACGCTGCTGAGAAGTCGTGAATCTTGATTCCGGAAATCGGTCGAAATGGATTCGGCATAACTGGATGCTGTTGACGATGTTCCTTCGTATCCGCGACGCACGAAAACGGCTCGAGGATTATTACGCGATCCATAGGATCTCAGTGGTCTTCCGGTTGTGTATTCTCTTGAAATCCCTTCCTTGATGAATGCACTGTCCTCGAAATTGTTCTTTTCGAAATATCCTAAAGAAGAATCGAATGCCGAAGCCAGAATTAGATTGAAACCCAAAACAGCACCTTCGATACCTTCCTCCAGACCCTTATCAAAGTCCGTGTATTCTTGTCCCAAAACTATGTCACCATTGGCGGCTATAACATGCCCTGCCATCTGCAAAAACAAAATATAAGCGTTACAAGCTCCCGATACAACTTGCAAGAGGTCTTGAATAGGAAGCGAAAGGATCGGGTAGCAGATACAACGAGTTAGGCGCGCGTGGATCTAAACTCATGAGATCGGTAAGCACCTCCACCTACATCTCGGGTCTTTCACTCGCTTGCGAAACCCGCCAATTGCAGTTTCGTTCTCGCGATAATGCAGGAAACTGCGGAAATGCAATCCCGTTGTTGATCGCCTGAGAAGCGTTCCTGTTTAGCGGCAATACATATTCTTGAAAGTTATTTGCGCCGCGCGTTTGTTTGTTTGTTTCATCGCGAATGGCTTGACGACGCTGCATTTGGATGCTAAGCAGTTGGTTTCGATTTCCTTATCGCGAACGATTGGACTCCGAGAAATTTGAAAGTTCGATTTCGGAACGATTAGCTTAGATCGGATCATTTGGGATTAGATTCCTATGTCCGGTCTATTTAAATAGATCGATCACGAGGCTTTGCTGTAGTTGACTCATAAACACTTTCACGGGAAGCCTTCACGGTCACTCGGCTGATATAAGATCCAATCTCCCGAAATTAAGTAGACTGACCATTGGGATACAGGATTATCGTCATAAACGACGTTAACCCCATCTACAAAGGTTCGATTCTAGCGTCGTTACTTTCGTTTCGTTTTCACCGAAAAAAAAAAGGAACGCATCAAAGAATTGTAAAAAAAAAAAACGAATTCCAGGAACTCTGAACACCTTTTCAAAACTAAAGAGTTTTTATGAGAAACTGGAAAGAGACTTTGGCATCATTATTCTTAACGCCGGAACATTCGTCATATTTCGAAACCTTTCAACACAATATATAGCTATAAGAAGTCCTGTAGCTTCATCGATGCCTAACTTTGCCAAAAAATAACATTTTTCAATGTAATTATAGTGAAATCGAAACGCCAAAATGTAAGAAAGATATCTATCGAGATGCAGCATCGATACGGTGAATATTATAGAAGTTATCTCGATTATTAATGAGACCTAAAACATCAATGAAGTCTTCAAAATTCGACATTTTCTTGAAATCACTTGGATCCACCAGATCTATAAGTGGCTTTCCAGGGCTAATCGATGATTATCACATGCAAATTACATAATTCAAGATAATTTTACTTTCGGCACTTATCGTTAATATACCTTCGGGAAATATCCATCAATTCTCTTCTCGCCATCGATCCACAAAGCGTATCTGGCGTTTCCGTTGCTCCAACTTTCGCAGATGTGGTACCAACGATTCTCCTGTATGAATACGGGATGAGAAAATATTTCGACATTGTTGATCTCGAGATGAACATTGAGTCCGTATTCCGATATCCACGCGCGGACGAGTCTCTCCTTTTCGTTTTCTGAATGATACGAAGGAAAAAGAAATAAACACATTTCTACAGAATAACTTAATTTGGCAGTTCATTTGATAAATTAATCATATGTTAGGCACATTTGTAACTCAGATAGACACTCCACACAATAATGGCCTTGTCGATCGACCCAAAAAATCCGATTGCGCAATGAAAAACAAGAACGAGATCTTCAATCATTGTTACGTTAGCACTCCACTTAGTGCTCCGTCATTGCGGAATGTGTTATGCCCGTGAAATTTTCATTACAAACCTCTTATGGAACTCTTTTACGGAGACCTTTGAAACGTACTTGACGTAAAAAAATTCTTGAGCAATTATACGAGTACTCGTAATAGGAATTTACTAACGCCAACGCGTGTTAAATTAGGATAATGATCTTCAAAGGCATATCTTCGGATTATTTTGTATGGACAAAAAAAATAGAATGAAAAGAATGCGAAATATCTTTCGGATGGAATGTCGTGCGTAAAATGTATTACATATTCGAAAGGAGGGGAGTAGAACAAACGCTCGAGTTGTTTTAGGGTTGCGTGACGGATAAATAGAAATGCAGATTGCGTTTAACGGCGTTGAGGCGTGCGCACACGATTTATCCATAGTTAAACTATATCAACATAGTCGAGTGAACACGCCTCGGGCCAAGTTAACCGATCTTTCGCTCCGAGCTAATTGGTTAAAAGTAATGAATGTTTCTTTTTTTTTTTATACAACTACCATACATCGAGGTTACCGCGAGAAGAATTTTAACAACTCGCAATGGTATTCGAAAGTAACGTCTCCTTCGTTCAAATACCGAAAAAAAAACCAATAAAAGGGCATTCAAAAGATGGCCGATCCTCTCCAGAAATTGTTTAAAAAATTATATTTTTTTGCGTTGATAATAAGAAGCGACAGTAATAAAATAAAATTCGAGAAATAAAAAATTAAGAAAATAGTAAAAAATTAAAAGAAAATAAATAATTTTTTACTGAAGTGTACATATCTTGAATCTTACAAAAAAAAGTTATCAATAAATATTGAAAAAAATCAACAAAAAAAGAAAGAAATAAACGCCGGAAGAGTAACCAAAAGAGTGTTTTTTGCATTGGGCAATCGCCAGCGGAAACGATGCGTCTAAAATAAATAAAAGAAACAGAACGGGTTATTCGAGTTAATAACAGTGACGAGCCGTGAAAGATCTGCCGTTTTTTTAAATTGATATTCGATTTTTAATAATTGCGTAAAAGTGACAACTTTCTCTCGCAGATTTCTCGTGCTCTGCTTTGAATTCGTTGCCATTATGCGAGAAAAAAAATTATAACAAAAAATTAGCAATCTTCAACGACTTGTTATTGTTATTCAATTGAATAACTCATTTCGTTTTTTTATGCGGATGCATCGTTTCGATTAAAGAGAGCAGACAGCGACAAAAAACCTCTCGCGTTATTATTTTTCAGTATTTAATCATACATTTTAATTTTTTTTCTGAAACTCTGAATACCTCTGAATACTCAGCAAAAAAAAAAAAAACATTCAATGATCTCCCATAATTTTTAATAAAAAAAAATGAATTAATTTGTTTCGGATTTCGAATCGTCAATATAAACCCTTTAAGAAATTTCATGAAGAGATTATAGTCCCACTATACTCCCGAAACTTAATTTTCCACCAAGTAAAACGGTACTTCCAGTTTCGAATAATGTTTACATTTAACTCTTTGAAGAATTTATATTTGCCGAGCGCTTGAAAAAAAAAAGGCCTGAAATAGGCGCATCTAATGATATGCTTGTTGTCTGGAGTCACGTTGTTCATGTATCTATCCAAACCATATTACGCACGAGTGGTTTATCCCCCCTAAAATGGTTACAACTCCGAATCGTTGCATCGCGACAATTCAGCAATTCGCTGTACGCCTTTAAAAGCCTCTCATCCGAAGCAAATAGTCACGAACACCACCACCACCACCACCACCACCACCGATTCATCTACTTTCCACTGCGTACGCGTCTCGAATGTGTCGCACAAAAGTCATTGCAAGAAGCGTATGCAGGTTGCACGTTCAACCCAATCGCTCAGTTAGCCGAAGGCGCGGAAATCTCGTTTATGCATTATTTATTATTTCTACTATAGCGCACAGTTATAAAGTGTACAGTCATGCATGCGCGCTTACTGGAGTACGAGAAGATGGAATGCGGGTAGGTCAGGTTTGTGGACTTGACCCACAGGCAGAAGGTGAACTCTTCGATCTCTGGTACCGGCAATTCCCATCGAAGAAACTGGAAAAAAAAGAAAACTAATTACGAAATAACCATTGAAGCGTTAATTTGTCTATTATTACACATAATTCTATTATATTTAATATATAAAAGAGCAGGTCGCGCGCTCGCATTTCAAATAGAAACGACTCGATTACTCTTCAATCTTAATAATGGATTAAAAAGTAAAACTTTTAATTAAATATCTGAAAAACTTTGACGATTAGAGTAAAATAATCTCAGCGCTCTAAGGAAATTATTTAAGGGGACGTGAAACGCATAGGCACCATCACCAGAAAATATTTTCTGCGAGTGTCTGAGTGTCCTGTGAGTGTCTTCACTTACAGACACAGACACTGTAGAACACTCGTTCCCATGAGTGTCTGTGAGTGTTTTAGAAATGTTTCTATGAGTGTCTGTGAGTGTTTTTAGAAATGATTCTACGAGTGTCTGTGAGTGTTTTTAGAAATGTTTCTATGAGTGTCTGTGAATGTTGGTATGAGTGTTCGTAAGTGTCTGAGTGTTTGAGTCTGTAAGGTCTTGAGTTCTATAAGGGTTTGTGAATGTTCCCGTGAGTGTCTGTGAGCGTTGTTATGAGTGTTCGTAAGTGTTTTTCACGGGTTTACATGAATGTCTGTGAGTGTTTGTATTAGTGTCTGGGAGTGTCGAGTAGTGTTCGTATTAGTGTTTGCGAGTGAGGAGCAGCGTTCGTATGAGTGTCTACGCGTCTCTATGAGTGTTCATATGATTATCTACGAGTGTCTATGAGTGTTTTTATTGGTGTTTGCGTGTATCGAACGTCGTTCGTATGAGTGTCTGCGAGTGTCTATGAGTGTTCGTATGCATAATTGTGAGTGTCTGGGTGTTCGTATGCATAATTGCGAGTGTCTGAGTGTTCGTATGCATAATTGCGAGTGTCTGAGTGTTTGTATGCATAATTGCGAGTGTCTGAGTGTTTGTATGCATAATTGCGAGTGTCTGCGAGTGTCTATGAGTGTTCGTATGCATAATTGCGAGTGTCTGGGTGTTCATATGCGTAATTGCGAGTGTCTGAGTGTTCGTATGCATAATTGCGAGTGTCTCAGTATACGTATGCATAATTGCGAGTGTCTGAGTGTTCGTATGCGTAACTGCGAGTGTCTGAGTGTTCGTATGCATAATTGCGAGTGTCTGAGTGTTTGTTTTGGTGTTTGCGTGTGTCGAACATCGTTCGTATGCATAACTGCGAGTGTCTATCAGTGTTCGTATGCGTAACTGCGAGTGTCTATGAGTGTTCGTATGCGTAACTGCGAGTGTCTGAGTGTTCGTATGCGTAACTGCGAGTGTCTGAGTGTTCGTATGCGTAACTGCGAGTGTCTGAGTGTCCGTATGCATAATTGCGCGTGTCTGAGTGTTCGTACGCGTAACTGCGAGAGTCTGAGTGTTTGTATGCATAATTGCGAGTGTCTGAGTGTTTGTTTTGGTGTTTGCGTGTGTCGAACATCGTTCGTATGAGTGTCTGCGAGTGTCTGAGTGTTCGTATGCGTAACTGCGAGTGTCAACGAGTATCCTATTAGTGTCTGTGAGTGTCTATGCGTATCCGTGTCACTGTCGCGTGAGTGTCTATCGTGACTATCCAACGCTCGACACGAATTTCGCGTGAATTAAATCATTTTTTATATCCAAAAAAAACATTGATTAATCATTAAAATATTCAAATTTTCTTTATAAATATAACAACGTTCACTGACCTGAATATATCCTCTCTGCGTCAGCAATGCTTTGTGCATTGGAGTGACATTTTTCGTTCGCGAGGGAATAACGATTTCCGAACTTTTCGGGAATTCGATTATTCCGGTTAGCGAATCTCCGGTTCCCAGACTCAGTACTGCCACTACGAGTACCGTTATCGTAGCCGTGACCCGACATCCTGATGTCTCTCCCTGCATTGTGCTTCTCTGGTATCGACTGTTGTTACCGCCGTTACACACTGCGTTCGATTTCTCAACTGACTATTTTTTCGATTACTTTTACGCGCGTCCGATGTTATCCGGGAGGCCTTTCGCGGTTTTTTCCTTTTTTTTTGGTTTTTTTTTTTTTTTTTTTTACACTTCGCGCACCGCTACTCCCCTGTGCTCACCGCGTCGCCGCCGGTGTCACTCGCTTCTTGGATTCGGATCCCCGACCGTGTCAACCACAACGATAACGGACTCTATACGACGATCGTCGAAAGGCGAAGTGTCCAAACTCGGGGGAGCGCGGACCGTCCGGTCGAGCGAAGCGAAAAAGCAAATCGGTGATGCGGATAGGTCGTGCCGCCGTAACCGCTCGAGTAACAATATCGAAATCGGTGAGGCGACGGGAGACCTTACCTCGCCGTGGACTGCGGACCTGTACCTCGATTGACCAGAGTTTTGTGCGTTGTGCGCGGTCCATGGGGGATCGGAACCCCGGTGGCGATCACGCTAAATTATCCGCGACTGACCTCGCCTGCGATCCGGAGGCGAAAAATCTCCTACCGGTCATTTATCGCTCAGTCGCGATCATTTGGATGATATATTTGCCAGAGTGCCTCTGGCCAACGGGGGAGGGGATGGGAATTTTGCAACTTTACGAAGTTTCTTTACATAGTCGCCATTCTCATTCCGTACGTTTTGTTATTTTTACGCGATTTTTATGACTCTTTGCATTATTATCGTCAATACGTTAAATCTTAGAGTCCGAAACGGATATGTCGTTGAGAAAAAAAAATTCTCGCCTTTTGAGACTTTTTCGTATGTAATTATTTTTGCGACAATAGAATTGAATAAATCAGATAAAAACAAAAAAAAAAAAAACGAGAATCCTAAAAAAGTTGCGATGTATTGCATGGACGCTGAGCACGTGGCGATCCGAGTCGGAAAGATAACAATCGGCACGTTCTTTATTGACCTATGACTCCTAACCTGCAACGGATTGCACGAGTTTCGTTGTCGCTTCGCTTAAAAAAAATGTCTCGTATTCGTTCCCACTCGGTCCCCCAAGTTCGCGGTGCACTGACCCCCGTATTCGACTGCTACCTGCTGCAGTTACAATATACATACACGCGCCGACCCGTGCGCGAGCGAAAACTACGCGAAAAAATCTCCGCAACGTTTCAATAAAAACCCGCGAGTTTACTCGAACTTTGTGCTCTTTAATTGAAATTGAAATTTCACCGCATATTTGTGTTTTTAGGTTAAAAACATCGATCATCACGAAAAATACGCGATGTAATCGAAACACATGATAAACGTATAGCTTTCGGGATTACTTTTCATTTTTTTTTTTAATCGACAGTTAAACTCGTATCGAAATCTTTGCAATTGTTAATTTTTATGTAATGTCAATAAAGTTGTTAAAACACGTAAAAAAAAGTAC
The DNA here is from genome assembly GCA_934046635.1 of Buathra laborator. NCBI lineage: Eukaryota > Metazoa > Arthropoda > Insecta > Hymenoptera > Ichneumonidae > Buathra > Buathra laborator. The sequence goes on along the minus strand of OW203895.1, from coordinate 15,626,475 downwards.
GTCAATAACAATAATAATGTTTCGTAAAAAATACGTTTATGAAAAGTTTCAAGTTTCACTGGTCGAATTTACCTATCGATCGTCGACACAAAAAAATAACAATGAAAAAAGAAAACGTTTTTCCGCGACTCAGTGACCGAGTTAGCAAAAAATAAAACTTTATTTACGCGATGATTATTCACATCAAAAGATCTCTAACTGTCATCTGTATTTGCGAGTTGCTTCGTTATGCTAATGCCTTACTTTTTTTCCGGAATGTCGACTCGGGTTTTTTTTTTTACCCATTCTATCGATCCGCGAAACAATCGCTCAGGCAGCTTCTCCCGTCAAGCATTCCGTGGAAAAGCTGGATAGCAGTCGTCGTTTAATTGTTGCCTCTCGACGTTTTTTCTCTCATTTTCTCTCTGTCGCGATTTTTTTTTTTTTTTCTTGCTGTTTTTTTTTTTCACCGCCGGCTCCTCAGCATCGTCGGAAACATCGATCCGGTAAACCACCGCCTACTTACACAGCACGCATGGCACGTTTCACTTTGCACAGTCGACTATTCGCGCGTACCGTACTATACACTGTACACAACCACTACGCGTAAATATCGGTGTTGCTATAGTATAATGTTCCACAACGTCACTGCACAGTGCAGATACACAAGTCCGCGACGTTTCGCCGGAGGTTCCGTGTCCGCTGACACTGAATGCCGCGTCCCCCGTGGTCCTAACTTCGTCCGACCGCGTTATTCCGAAGCTTCGCTGCGGTCGCGCCGGCCCGTTACCGATTCCACAACAACGTTCGATCGTTTACGTAAGAAACACACGTGATTATTTCGATTCGCGTTTTAAACGTGTACCGAAATCTCCATCGTATCGTCGTTGTGACCACACGAGACTCTTCCACTTTCGTTTCTAACGAGTTCCGAGCATTACGAAATTATTTAGTCCGAAGACCGACGAAATTTTATTATTTCATAACCTTCGCCCGCGACGAGCCTCGGATGAGGTTATGAATATTAATAAGTTGATTGCAGGTTAAGTCTTCTTTCGCGACGAGTGATAATTAACAACAAATTTACCATATAAGAAAGTTAATAACCGACGAAACGTGCGAAAACTAATGTTTAGTTTCGAATAGCGAATTCACATTATACTCGGAGACTCGCGAAAGATACGCGGCGTATTCCGCGCGATACGCGCGTTCGTTACAACGTGCCTTCGTGAAAACGCCGTGCAGCGCGCGAGAGTCTGGTAAAATTCGCCAAGCGGTCGGTACAGTAGTGGGGGAAATGCGTGTGCCCAACGGAAAGACCGAAATGAACAAAACGATATCCTTCGGTACAGTCGCCAACGATTAATTTGCCAGTATACGTGCAGGAAGACCAGTTTGAACGGTATAAAAAATACAGAGATTTACACGCGTAAGATATATTATCATAGTGTGTCGTGGTACGAGACGCACGGTGCACGTAAACTTGCAAGGATATCATACTGCCGCGCACTGCCGATTTCACTGAACGCGACATATATACGCGGGTTTCATTTTCTCTTAAGTGGCATTATAATTTCTGATTCGTGATATATTCAATTGTGCACTCTCGCGAACTCGTTACAGTCGAGGAGTTTGTTTGCTCTGTTTGGGAACACGGTACGCGACCATATATGGCGGATGAGAGTGAACAAAATATTTCGATAATGTATTTAATTAATAATTAACAGAATGATAATAATAATAATAATAATAATAATAATGATTATTATTATTATTTGTGTGCGTTAACCATCATACGGTTGTTTTTTTTTTACTCATTTATTACGCGTATTGCGCAGCGCGACCTTCGCGCATCCTTGGCCGTGGGGTGTAAACATTTACGCAACATCGTCACGTTTGATTATGGTGTCTTGGGGTAATGGGGTAGCGTCCGGGTCGTAATCGACAATAAATCGCAGGGAGAAGCGATCGCAATATATCTGTGCCGATCTCTATCTATATATTTTCCTATCCACAGTTCGAACGAAACAAATTATTACGCAACTGGCGTGTATTCGCGAGTGCACGACTGCTAGAAACTCAATCGAATAAACTGTAGTGTATTTATAACTGCAGAACAATCTCCAGTCGTTGAAGTGAACTGTCTATACACCGGTATTTCAGCGTCTTTTTTTTTTATAACCTTTATTACGGATCGAGCCGAAGATTATTAAATATCTCCATAGCTTTCGGTACAGAGTCACCAACGTGGGAAAGAAAAAAAGGAAAGGAGGTTTTTTGATGCATTTTTTTATTAGAATTTTGTGACTGAATAAAAAAAAAGGCACGACACGTGCGCACAGTAAAATGAATAATGCACCAATATCCTTAACAATACGTGCTTATTGCGTAAAAAAAACAAATGTTTCGTAAAAAAAAAAAAAAATTGGCAACATTGTGCATAATTTATCGGTAATTTCGTTGCGCTCCTTGTCAAAATAATAGTTTCACGGTAATAAAAGACTGCGAATATTTCGCGAGCCCCCATCGGACTCGGACTTTTAAGTCCAGGTGCGATAGAAATTCCAGCGAAAACATGAATTCCACGTCATCCGTTGCTTACACTTGTAGTTTGTTCGTGTTTTTTTCTGATTTTTTTTTTTTTTTTTTCGGAGATTAACTAACGGTCTTATTCCGCCACTCCTTACAGTGTTAACGATCTTTCGCGACGTTTCAAGTCAGATAAGTGGCGCACGTTCGTCCTATTTCTGTCGTAAGAATCGCGCCAACCACCTCGCGACCGCTCAGCCTCGCTCTCGATGTATAGAAATTCCACTTGCTTTACTTGCCGACTTCCTTGTAATTCACGTTTCATTCGTCGCGCGGTGCGCATTGGTCACTCGTTTTACTGAATTCTTTTTTTTTGTTATTTATTATGCGACGATTCTTTTCTGGAATCGATGCAACACCATACAGCGTGCGTCGAATTCCATCGACGATCGAAAAAAAAAAAACCCGAACAATTATACAATCTGCCGCGAGGGGTATAGCGAGTTATGTTAGGTTAGGACCTATCAATTAATTAGACGCTACAACGATTCTACAACGCTGTTGTTCGTTGTAGAACAACGAAATCAACTTTGTTTTTTATCGTAAAAAAATATATATAGATACATATATATATATATATCCTAACGTGTCGGTCGCTATTTTCAATTCAAAGCCTCGTTAAATCAATACCCTCTCGTATAAAATGATGCTAACCTCGACGATCTGCGACTGCGTGTCCGGCGCTGCTTGCGGGAAGTCGTTTATTGAAATTAGAAAAAAAAAAAACAGTATGCCGAGTTAGTTGGGAGGGTAAAAAAGCGTGCGGACGATCGCGGAGCGAACGGAAACACGTTAAAGTCGGATCGCGGACACGTGCAATCGGGATGCGATATAGAACGCGGAGCTTTATTTCGACAAAATAAAGACGATTTCGATCGCGAATCCTTAAAATGAGAGGAAAAGTCAACATAACCTTTAAAAAAAATAAAAAAAATAAAAAATTGTATAATTTCGTTCGAAAACGGATGGGGGGGATATCGTGCTGCAAAAACGAGCGCATCTTCGTCTATTAATTAATACGAAATCGAAACATCATCTACGATGAAAGTATTTTTTAAGGTGATGTAAAATATGTGAAAAAAACTCGTTACTGAGTCGGTAACAATAACTACAACATCAATTTTCTCAAAAAAATATAAACATTGATTGGTCTCTCGATAAAATTTTTCAACAGAACGTTGCTTAAGGTGATATGAAATGAGTGAAAAAAAAATCGTTACGAAGTCGGTAATAATAAATACAAACCCAATTTTCTAAAAACAAAAAAAAAATGCATTGATCGTTCGCTACAAACGATAAGAACGATAAAATGCATATTACACAATTTCTGTAATATCGACAATTTTTACTGACCGTTTTTTTTTTTTTTTTCGAAATATCATCGACAATCGCGGCGACTTCGGACCGAGAAAATACATGTAATAATCTGTATCTCGCACACCTGTAGCGCCATTCCTAAAGACGTCGATATTTCGTATCGCCTTAACGATTTTTTCCGATTTTTTTTCAAAAATAACGGCCCGATTACTGGAGTCCGCAACCGCTCCGATTTTCTGCATTCGATTTTCGCTCTTTCGTTTATTCTCGTAAATTTCCATAATCGGAAGTTATTCTCAATCGGTAATCGGTTATCGACCGCCATTCGCTCCTCGTTTGGTTTACGAAAAACCGAAACGTCAATTACAAAAATGTACACATTTTGATGTGCTTTTTTTTTTTCTTTTTTTTTTCATCGTTTTAGACGGCGAAAAACTCGTCGTCCGGCAGCAGCGGTTATTACATGGGAAGCAGCAGTACACTTCCAAGAAGTGGTCCCCTTATGCGAGCGTACAGTCCGGCGGCTTCGGCCGTCGTCGCGGGACCAAATGCAACATCGACACAACCGAAGACCCTCGGTACGCCAGGTAAGAAATACGTCTCTCATCTACAAATACTTTATCTCGAAACTTCGCGCTCGATAGAGCGATTACTCGACTATCGATTTCGCGCGCCAGTTGGTCGGACGAAATAAACCAATGTGCAGGTATAATGGGTTCTCGTGTGATTGTCCAATGTTCTCCAACTCGTTTTTTGCGCACCCATGTCGTAATGTTACTAATTTCAACGAAAAAAAAAAAAAAAAAAAAAAAAAAATTTGCATGTCTTTACACAGCACGCCGAAGAATTTATAAATTATATCGAACTTCCGAAGTACAGTTTGATTCTATGATAGTTAAAAAGCGAGTTGCGATCTCGCGTTAAGAATATTTGTGCCGAGACTGCGTTTCCAATTTCCGATGAAAAATCGTAATTTCGCAATTACGAAATCGCAAAAATTTCGGAAATCCCTAAAAAATTTTTTTTAATTTTATTTTCCGATTTTTTGCTGCGATAGTTTTTTTTTCTGGGATAAGGCTAACAATGCTTAAAATGAGACGTTTCTATCGGTTTCCGGTTTTTCAATTTTTTTATTCAATAGTTTAAAATTTTTTTTTTTATTTAATCGTTTTTCAATTTTTTTATTTTACAGTTTAAACATTTTTCGATTTCGATGTTTTAATACGAATTTAAAATAAATAGTTTTTGAATTTTTACGATTTTTTGATGATGAATATCTTAATCAACGTTTCGAGATTACGCTTTCGATCTCCGCGAATCTCTGTCCTCCGTGTACGCGTTTTTCTGTCGTTAATTGGATCAATCCGTTCAACGGAGAGCCGCAGAAGCCTCCGTTCACCGGTTCGCAACTTTGGCCCAAATATCCTTAATCAGTCAGCCTTTTCCTTTCTCCCACATCCAAACACTGATGCATGCGCGACCAATCGACTCTGCCATATACGTGAAAAAGCCGATGCCTTTCGGCAGTTTTAAATCGAAAAACACTTAAAATTATTATTAAAAAAAAAAAAAAAAAAAAAAAAAAAATACGATTAAAAAAAATGTTGTCAGAGGTCGCGAGGAGGGATTCCAACTGTAGTCGTAGAAAATATTGAGTTTGCGGCATGAATTTGCATAGTTTTTACTTTAATTTTTTTTTTTTAATCTTATATTGCGTTTTACAAATTTAATTCGGCATGAGCTTTTTCTTTCAACATCGTAGAAAACATTGGTGAATATTGTTTCGCAAATAACCCGTATTATTGGAACTTTGAGAAATGGCGTTGCGTTGGAACACATGCATGTCGACATTTTCATGTTTTTTTTCTCTCGTCTCACACCGTTGCGCTTTTGAAAAATCATATAATCGTAAAAACGGAAACCTCAAAGCGAATAAAAAAAAAAAAACAAATTCCCAAAATGAGGCAAAATATTTTTATATAAACATCTTTTTTACATAAAAATTTATTGCCAAAACGCGAATTAACGCGTAGTCCAGTTTTTCACGTATTTATCAACTTATCGAAGTTCTTAAGATTACCAAAAAAAAAAACATAATCTCGGGAAGTGTTACAAAATATACTCCGAATATATATATTTTTTTTCATCAATTTTTATTTTGAAAGTCAAATTAAAAAAAAATTTTACGATAGAGACAATAAAAATAAAATAAAAAACACATTTTTTTGCAAAGCAGTGTTACAAAATATACTCCGAGTATTTTTTTTTTTTTTTCATCAATTTTTGTTTTGAAAGTCAAATTAAAAAAAATGTTACGGTAGAGACAATAAAAAAAAAAAAACACATTTTTTTGCAAAAAATGCAAAAATAATTTATCGGAATTATTGAACGTATCGAATACTGTTTCGATAGCAATCAAACGATCCACCGCGTTCGGTGCTCTGATTAAAACAATGAAATTATGATGAGCGAAAATTCTGCGCATTTTGGTGCGCGCAATTTTTTTTTTTTTTTTCTTTATTTTTTTTCGCGGCAATTCGCTGTTTCACGGATCAATGATAAATTCTCATTGCCACCCTATCAAAATGCAAACGAGTTGAAAAATGAACATATCGATTAAACCGGTGGCGCGGGTTCGCCAATGTGATTGCATCATCGTTATCACAAAATCAAAGCAGAGATTGTGGAGCTTGAAAATTAGTAACCGGGAGCTTTGTGGGTCTCGGTACATAGTACATTGCTTTTGGTTTCAATGGTTGGATAGGTGGTGGCGGGGTGGCACCAGCCAAGCCGCTTCGCAGCTACCAATGCGGTAAGAGTCCCCTCGGCAGCCTGGGGGGCTCGGCGCGCTTCTCTAGAGACAGCTCGGTGTCCCTGTATAGTATACCAGGTCAGTAGAATCCTTAAGTTAGGCAAATCAACGAGAATTTTTTTTTTTTTAACGAATCAACCGATAAAAGACGATACGGTACGATCGGATCGACCGTTTTAAAAAAATATTATTCAGCTGTATAATTTCAATATTTTCAACGTGTTATACGGTCGCAGAATGATTTCTCGATGCATATCACGAGAACAAAATTCTGAACTAATGTTCGTAGTATTCGGAAAAAAATGCCTTAAAAAAAAAAAAAAAAAAAAAAAAAAAACGCAAATTTGAAGCGTTTTGAAAGCCGTACACCGGAACATGAAAAAAATGGTGTTAAAAATCATAGATAAGCTATTATTATTAATTTTACCTGATTTTTCAGTCGTGAAAAAAAAAAAAAAAAAAGTTTAGTTGTTCACAATTCGATTGTATAGTTGCCGCGCGAGTTGTAAGAAAAAATTGAATAATAATAATAAATCTATATAAAAATATATGTTTTATTCTGTATAAATATATATTTTTATATACTATGTATTATTATTAAATTAATAATGATTATAATTAAATTATTACATTTTGTTCGAATTGCGCGATCGAATTTTAGAATTTTTATCATCGAGCGATTTGGATTAGTAAATCGGTACAATCGGCACCCATGTAAATAATATAATGAATCATCCAAGTAAGTTCACGTAGAATACCATCATTTGTATCTTGTTGGATTGGATTATTATTCGTAGTATGAAAAAAAAAAAAAAAAAAAAAATCCGCATTTTATTTTATTCCGTAATAAAACGTTGTGGACGTTGTGGATGTGGGGCCCTTAATTAATTCGATTATTTCCCAATGAAATAGATACGCATGTTTCAAAATTCTTTAATTTAAAATTGGAATATTGACACGTAAAATATGGTGATGGTAATAAAAAAATTTTTGTAGTCCAGTAGATACTTGAATTGGTACACAAATTTCTACGATATTTGACTTTGTAATTAATTTTTTTTTTTCATTTCTACGTCGTGACAAACTATTATTGCCTACGAACGAAATATTTTGTTACTATAGTACAATTTCGAATATCCGGGGCGCGGATAATCCGAATATCACAATTTCGGATTTTGTATTTTATGTAAAAAATTTCGTATTTTGCACAATACGAAAAAAAAAAAAAAAAAAAAAAAATTGACACGAAAGAAGGTAAAAAAGGCAAATCATCGATTAATGACGAAACTTTGGTTCCTTTTGCAATTTAATTAAAATAATCTATAAATAATAATATATTTGAAATATATTGCAATAATGTATATCACATCGATATCAATATCATTTTAATTAAATTAAATTAAATTAAATTAATTTAATTTAATTAATCATCGATGAAATTTTCAACTAAATGAGTTCTTTTTTTTTTTTTTTTTTTTCTTTGATAACCGCCCCCCGATAATCGAGATTTTACTCCATTTAATTTTGTATTCGACATGCGCCGTAACGCGATGTGACAGCGAACGAATGCGATTAACTGTAATATCGTATACTCTTTAATCGTCGGATAAATTGTGACACTGTGTTACTTTTGTAGATCGATTCTGTTAACTACATGCGTATGTCGTTTTGTGTTGTAAAAGCGTAAGATATTAATGGTAACAGGTAGACAGGCGGACACTTGGCGGATCGGCGGGCGGGCAATCCGTCTAAATGCGTTGTGTAACCCGCCGCTTTAACTACTGACTCGAGGGCACTTGCTGTGAAATTACATAAATGAATAATTTGTCAGATCGGCTACACGGTGAAAGCGGCTACATGAGCAGTCCGGAGAGAGGTGGCGGTGCCGGCACGGGATCCGGAAGGTATCCTGGGGCCCCATACAGCACCGGCAGCAGCTATGAGGAACCTTATTACTCGCAATATTCGGGAACCGTTACCCCCGTCATTGACGAGGAAGCGAGGTAAGATGAGTTCAAACAAATTTTATCAATCCCCAAATTACTCCGAAAAAAAAAAAAAAAAAAAAAAAAAATTCTACTAACATTTTATGGTGTATTCAGCATTTTTTTTTTTTTTGTAATCCAAGAATTTATAACATCTTCAATCTTCCCGGACGAGAGTATTAATATTTTTTTGCACCCCCCAAATTTTTTGGAGTGAAGTAACGAATTTTGTGTTCCGAGACTCTGCGCCGATTAATTTGTACAAATCACGAAGTGTCCTGAAGCTTCGGAAAAAACCAAAAAAAGCTTTCCAAATGATGTAACTGAATTAAAAAAAAATACGATGTATATCTTAGTTCCAGAAAAAAAAATCGCACTACACTGAAAATAATGATTTATTGGGAGAGTTTATAGTTCGTTGGGGGATGAAAAACGATTTTTTGAGATGAAAACTATTTGTTCTCTCAACTAACATTTTTTTTCAATGGACTAAAAGTGTTTTTTTTTTTACTTCACAGTATTTATAAATGAATTAAAAAACATCTTCAACAGAATTTTCTTAAACGCGAATTATAATTTCCATGAATTCGGCAGATCAAGAATTACGATGCGGAATCTATTTTTTTTTTTTTTTTTTGAAAATTGAGTCGACAATTCGATAGCTGATAGTGTGGGTGTGTGTTTGTTGTGGGTGGTGCAGTGATACGGAACTGTTGGAGGAATCGTACACACTTTACGGTGTCAAACCGCCGGGCCGTCCGCCGTCAGGTCCCCCGAGATCCCCATTTCCTCCAGGAGCCCCCGCTCTGCCTCCCGGGCAGCCGTACGACGTCACTCGGTATATGCAATTCAAATTTAAAAAAAAAAAAAAAAAAAAAAAAAAGAAAAAAAAATGTCAACTGCTATGCAATGCCTGTGACCTTTACCCGAGAACGAAATTTGTTGCTGCTTCGTAACGTCTTAAAGTCGCCTGCGCTTTTGCTGCCTGAGTCCTTCTCCCATTGTGCCTTTTCGCGACTGATACAAAAATTATATATTTTTATTAATTTTTTTTTTCATTGCAAACAATCATAACGAATACGGCGGTAGGTACAAACCCTCCTGAAACGGCTTTACACGCTGTCGTGCATGAAGAAACTACAAATGCGGCATAATTAGTGCGAAACCGATTGGGAATGATTGTCGAAATTTCTCGCATTCGCAGAGAAGGATGTAAAACATTTTTTATTATTTTTTTTTTTTATTATAATTTTTTTTAACAAATAAAACGATGTTATTGTAAGAATCGCTTTTAGCTTTAAACTGTTTATGAATTTGTGATTAGTCCGATGTCAGATGGATACTTATCATATCGCGTTGCTAATGCCAGATTATCGTTTTTGGATTATTATTAATCTGAATAAGAAAATTGTGAGGATAATAATATAAAACAAATCAGAAATAGAATTTAAATAAAATTAAAAAAACATGTAAACAAAATTGGATCACAACTTGAAGAGATCTAAACAGAATCAGTAGACTACACGAAAGTTACACATATCGCGGTAATCAGTGAAAAATATTAAAAATGAAGAAAAAACCGATTATTATCATATTATGCAAGTAAAATTGGAAGACAAGCAGTGTCGCCGGGAAAATTGAAAAAAAAACTCCGAAAATGCGGAGATTTAGGTTTCGCACAGTTACAATTAATTCGCTGCGCTTCCGATGACCTTTTTGGTATTAGCAATTGCGATATAAAAGTGCCGACGTTTCGACGTTAGATTAGCCGACGAGAATTCGTTTGCGATACAATAGACGGAATGAAATGGCGCATGTATACTTAGCATTCGCACGAAAGGAGCATCGATATGCGAATCGCGTACGCGACTCCGATGCACTTATTGTGAATATCGTATAAATATAAATATCGTCATATTAGATCTTAAAAAAAAAAAAAAAATTGCTATTATCGTGTCGTCTGCACTGTTCGTCTCGTCTCGATATTATTATGTTTTTCAGAAAAAAATGAAAATTTCTCAAAACTCTCTCGCAAATCATCAATATACACGTTTTTTTTTTTTCTCAAAAAATCGGCAATTTTTTGGAATTTTAGAAATTTTTTTTAAATTTTAAGAAAAAATTTAAACAAATATATATTTTATTCGTAGAATTTAATTCACGAAAATTGCTGTGTCTTCGTTCGAAATTTTAAAAAGCACGTGCGAAAAATTTGCATTTTTATTAAGACATTCTTATTTAAAAAATGTAAAAATCATAAAGAAATCTGTTTTATCGACGGGGGTTGCATTCATTTGACGATAAGATCTATGATACTATCGACAGCTGTTTTTAAAATGAATCTCATTGAGAAATTTGATAGTGAAAAAGAAAATTCGATATGAAAATTATGATTTTTTGCATCAGAAAGAAATTGTATTAATGTTAGAAATATTTATTAACGTGACAAACATTACTTTTTAATAGGATAAGGGTGGAACAGATGGAACGGCAGCTTGCTAATTTAACTGGTCTCGTGCAAAAGGCTCTAACCCACGCCCCACACACCAGTCCCTCGCCAAGGGACTATTTGCAAGTCCCGGCAGGACGCGATCCATACACAAGAACTACAGGTACCCTTAATGCCATTACCATTCATTTAGATCAATAATTATACCTATATAGTTCGTACAATAATTAGTAACTTACTTACTATACGCACAGTGAAATATCTCAGATTTTACGGTAACAAGTAGACATCGAGTTACGGACGATCAGAGAAGTTAACTCGACGACTCGGAGAACTTTCGGTATTCTTAAGGCAATGCAAAACCTTCCCCCGCGCTACTCGAGGTCATCCGGTGCCAAAAACTGTAATCCACATTATTCAGTGACTTTAAGAAAAAAAAAGAAAAAAAAGGGAAAAGAGAGAAGAGAAAAAATAAATTTTTTTGCGACGTCGCAATTTTTCGCTGAAAACGTTATTTGCAATTGGCAAAAATTATTATTACACTCCATAGACGGAGGAAATATCAAATTTCGTAATAAAAGCAAAGCGATTGCGACGCTAAATGAGATATTAATTAAAGTGGAAGGTTCGGTTTGATGAAATTAAAAAAAAAACGGCCTTTCGACACTCGAAACGTGAATCCTCGAGTTTTTCGTAACGATTAGCCTTTTCGTAATCTCCAAGTGAATGTGATATTCGAGACATTTCACTGTACATCTCTCTACATAAGTATTGCTAACGATACTGTCACTGCAGTGAATGACGAAGTAATTTTTTTTTTTTCATGTATTCTTCAGAAAAAGTAATATCATCATATCTACTATTAGTGTACTAATAACATTTTCGAATAATACTCCGTTTTCTTCTCTGTCGCTAATTAATTTTATTATACCTTCGATACTACTGAGACAATTGACTAAAAAATATTAACAATGGACATTACTTTCTGAAATGTGTTCGATAAATATTGATGGGACTTATGACTTTAAAATACATTTTTGAAGGGTCTTCACACCACAATCATCGTAGTGCACGATACTATCGTGGATCATAATGGTTGTTAGTTTTGTATTCTTTCGTTGCTTCGACTATTATCAATAACCAAAATTATCACTCGTATCCTATATTTTTTTTTACGAAGAAAAAATAAAAATAAAACATACGTATTATTTAAAAATTACATATTACATATCGCGCATTTGCCGGAAAAAAAAATATACGAAATGATGAAATAGAAGTGAAACGTTGAAAAATATTCATTACGAACGTAGAACCGTAAACTTCATTTGCAATCACAGAAAAAGTCTATTGTCCATTTATCTTCTATTCCGTAACACAACGAGTTATCATTGTACCAAAAGCCAAGCAGTGGTATGCATTTTAAAGCTTTGGCAACCTATATTACCGGAAAATGAAACGTGAAAATCGAAAAAGTGGTATTACCGTTTTTTTTTTTTTTATTATTTTATTCTCTTTATATAGGTTGCAAGAAAATTGTCGCCTCTGGCGACTTAGTGTATTATATCTGCACACTGAAAAAAAATGTATCTGCCGGAAGGATTAACAATTAATTGGGATATTTATTTTTTAAATGAATATGAAATTTATCCACAAATTAAAATAAATTTTTCGAGAATGTAATGTACCGATACTGAAAGTTTCTATGCACATTGGTACATTGCATTTAACATACAATTTTTATAATAATTTAGTTTAATTTTAGTGTCAAAGAATTTTAAACCCAATAATTCACTTAAATTTCACTGAAAAAGTGTAACAATTTTTCATTACTATTGTACATTACATTTAAAGATGGATTTTGGTTTCTCAATCAAAAGTTTAATACGATGAAAATTTCACTACTTCGTGATACAGTAAAAATCTGAAAAAAATCAAACGTATTAAAGATATCAAGAGCATTGATTTCGAATAATAATAATACAAAAAAAGTTATTAACAAATAAGTAAATAAATAAATTGTTCAAAAAACCGACAGTCAACGTATTTTTTTTTCCTATTTAAAATTAATTTGTTGATTTTTTAGAAACCATATAAATTTTTTCAAAATTTTCTTACATTTCTGAAATATTTTTTTTCGATATTTTGAAAAAATGAATTATAAGAAAAAAAATGCACTCGCTATTTTTTAATATTATTTATTTGTTAATAACATTTTGGCATTTTTATTATTGTAAATCAAAGTTCTTGTTGTCTTCACTATAATTCATTTTTTTTTTCAGATTTTTATACAATTGGTAAATTTTTGAAATTCTCGCAAAATCTTATTTTTGGTTGAGAAAGTACGTGCGAAGCATCATTAACATACCTATTTATCTATGAAAAACTTCTAAATTTTTTTGTAATTCTAAAAAAATTTTTTTTTAAGACGAACAGACTTTCAGTTCCACAATTGTTGATTCTCCGGTCTCATAATTTGTTTTTCGGTCTATAAATTTGAATAATATAATAGAGAGAAAAGTTTATATTGAATTTATAATACCAGTACTCCGCTCCTGGTTCTGAAATTTCCTTAATCCTGCTGTACAACTGCTTTGTTATTCCGTCTGACGCACACCAGGCGCAGGGGATGAGTTCGACAAACACTCAAGTTCCAGCTCTGCCTCACTGCCAGGTGTGTCATTTCATCTTCTATCTCTACTATCTATTATACACGATGGACGATAATTATTGCAAATGTATCTATTACTACTCGCTGCTATATTTATCATTAGTTGTTCGCAATCACCTATCATAAATAAGTGTGTATCACCTACCATTACAGATGACTCATACTTAAGGACTGACGTTAAGCCACCAAAATTAGGCAAAGGTGCGGCTTAAAAAAATTTTCCACAAGTCGCACGTTTTATCGTTATATTATTTATTTATAGCATCCGCTGCCTTTTTATTTCATACCGCGGCTTCTAATTGCCAATCGCACGTATCCGCGATTATTATCATTACCACAATGCACGAGAGTAGTTTATATTCATCGCAATGAACTTTGAGCACCGAGCACTCGCGCCTTTACATCGCACATTAGTAATTACGGCCTTTCGTTTCGCGAATAGAAAAAAAAAAGAAATAATGACGACGACTAGAAACGAGAATAATATATAAAAAAAAATAATTAAAAATTGATCATTTATTGAAAGACTTTAATTATTTTCTTTCTCAGAATTGTTGATTCCCGGCGCGTCGATGATTCGCGTGATATTAAAGATTGAGTTACCGTTTACATGTCGCACCATGCAAAAGCACTTGGATGTTGTGATTGTTTATTTTATTTTTTTTTATTAAAAAGAAACATTTTCTCGTTATTATTGAATGAGAAAATTATCGCGAACGATTTTAAGATTTCATTTGAAAATAATGTATTGCAGACAAGTCGGTGTCGTTCGAAAAATCAGTATCCTTCAGCGATGAACCACCGGACATGAATTCTCCCAAACAACACTCCCCGCAACATGCAGGTAATCGCATTAAATAAATACCGAAGAATTTCCGCCGATGCGTATAGGTAGCAAAATTATATTAAATAATAAGGAGATGTTGGAAAAAATGCTTTCGCGTAGTTTAGCGAAATGGCAAATTACTTTTTTTTACACAACTCGAAAACACTCATCAAAAAGTATTAACTTACTAACAGCACTAACAATACTAATAAAAATTGCGAATGTTGTTTTCTTATTGTTAAAAAAAATATATAGACTCTGATACTAACAATCCTATCGATACAATTGTGCATTGCAAACCAGCGGATACAAAGCCCACGAAACCAGCTATAAAATCGTCGACATTACCTCGGATGTCATCGCAAGGTAAATTCAGCGTTTAATCCGTACTGTCGTGTTTTTCTGTTAATTTTTTTTAATAGGATTCATGATGGGGTTGGGATTACGTTGGATACATTTTAGATACAAATATTCTCTATATTGACGAGTTTTTTTTTTTTATTAAAAAAAAATGTTGATTATCGAGAGACGATCAGAATTTACAAAAGTATCATAAATACCGCTGAAAAAAAAAAGATTTTCAAGAATTTGATTCGTCAGAAATATTTTCTGAATATTTAAGGAGTCATTTCGTTTTTCTACAGACTACCGATTGGTCACTGCATTACGATTTGATTAATTTTTGTTTCTCGCGCAAATATTTTTCAAATAAATGAACGAACGAACGAACGAATGAACGATAAATGAATGAACGAACTATTATTTTTTTTTTTATAAAAAAAAAAATTTTTGACCATCGAGAGACGTTCAGAATTTACGAAAGTATCATAAATACCGCTGAAAAAAAAAGATTTTCAAGAATTTGATTCGTCAGAAATATTTTCTGAATATTTAAGGAGTCATTTCGTTTTCTACAGACTACCGATTGGTCACTGCATTACGATTTGATTAATTTTTGTTTCTCGCGCAAATATTTTTCAAATAAATGAACTAATTATTTTTTTTTTATTAAAAAAAAATTTTGATCACCGAAAGACGATCAGAATTTACGAAAGTATTTTCAATAATTTGATTCGTCAGAATATTTAACGATTAATTACGTTTTTCTGCAGACTACCGATTGGTCACTGCATTACGATTTGATTAATTTTTGTTTCTCGCGCAAATATTTTGCAAATAAATAAACTAATGATTTTTTTTCTTTTTTTTTTTTTGGGAAAAATTACAGAACGTGACAGACACAAACCTACTCCACCACCGAAGCCCGTTGCTCTCGCGGCGGGTCAGTACGTCTATCGCGATTTAGCGCTAACGCCGGAGATGTACAATCAATTGAGGGGTTTGCAGAAAAAGGCGAAGGATCTTCGTCAGGAGGTACGAAACTTGCGACGTATGTCACAGGCACAGGCGCACACGGTACGGGAAACCATCAGAGACACTTTCATCACAATACGGTAAGACATTTAGATGATTTTCTTCGGAAACTGTAGATGCGTTAGAAATTTTGATTTATTGATTCTCACGATACGTAATTTACAGAGCAATGCTATTGTCCGGCGGAGACGCGGCTTGGGCAGCGGGAGATACGGAAAAAATGAGATTAAGCCGCGAAGAGGACCTCTACAAACAAGAAATGATTAGGCTGGAAAAAGATCTTACGTAAGTATTGAGAGAAACTCACTGTACCGGCAAATTGTCCCTTTGGTTCAAAGGTTTGATAAAACTATACATAAAAAAGTCCATCTATCTTCCGGTTGCTAAAATAAATTCATTTTTTTTAAATCTATAGGTACAAATCAAATTAATTTTTTTTTCCGAAAAATACATTCGTCAAAAGTCTCATAAACATAAAATCATCGTAATATATTAAAAATCTATATCCACAGATACATCGATATTTTCTATATTCGGATTGCAAATTTTAGCCGATTATCTTTCGAAACTTTGAAGAGTTAAAAGGAAATAAATATTTTCAAAAGAAATTCATCAATTTCATTTTTTTTTTCTTTTTTTTTAATTTGAATTATTTTCGAGAAATTCAGAGATTTTCAAATACTCCAATGGGACAAAAGTTATCGCATTATTGTTAACCAAAATTTAAGAACCTTCTATACATTAATTTTTTTTTTTTTAGATTTGTATCCTATAAGAAATTTTTCAAAAAATTCCAAATGCCACTGCTACACGTGTTTCATCGTTTCGTTATGTTTCAGCGAGCTGGAGAGTACGGTGGAGGAACTACGGGGCAATGTTATAAATCGAAAGACGCGCGTCAACATGTCGGACGTTGAAAATATGGCTTTAATATTGAGCAAATCCAGGTAAAGTTTAAAATTACGAAAACAAAACACACAACACTCCCAAAAAAAGTGAAATTTTCTACACATCATAGTAAAGCATTTTATAAAAAAAAAAAAAACTTTAATCAGCATGAAATTTCTTCCATAATAACCAAATATTCGAATGAACAATCCGCAATAATGATTGATGACTCGCAGTGGATAATGAATTGATTAATTTTAAAGCAAAACCGTCGCCGATCTGAAGGTACGTTTTCCAAGCCTTCAGGAAGGCATGAAGGGCCTCCTGAGTTCCGAAATGGAGAAGGTAGTGCGAGAAGAACAGTTTCTTAACGAAGAACCCGAACGTTTGGAGTCCGCATTGAGGAGGTGCAAGAAACTTACCGGGACCCTCGTTACGCTCAAACGGTACTTCCTGATACACCGATCGAACCTCTTTCATTCAATCAGCTCTACGTAATTGTTTCTAAATAAATATTCCCAATGTTAACTAATATGCGACGATATAGTGCGATGGCGTTAATGAGAATAATTTAATTGGTAATTGTTTAGCTTGGCGTCGGTGCAGGAGCAGCGATCACCAAACGCAGCGAGCGTCGATGCCGAAGAAACGCCACCGATAACACCGACATCGGCACAACATTCTAAGGTACCGCACAATCGACCTTTGCTGCTTAATTTTTTATCACGTCAATAATCCCGATATACTTTCCTCACCTGTGCGCTCAACACTTTGATGCATGAAATTTCTCACCCCCGACCTCCGATTACTTGATTTAAAGATATATATATATTATACACAAAGCAACATAAACACATATACACGTATATATGTCGATAGTAATTTATCAACGAAGCGATCATCGAGAATCTAATTTACTATATATCTTCTCTCAACGGCAGCTTTCGGCAATTTGAGATAAAAAAGCGTTTTTTATTTTTTCTTATCGGTAAAATTTTTATAAAATAATCCCATGCGATGGATTGTTTGTATTGATGTCCTGAGAATGTTAAAAAAATCTCAGATCCGATTATAACAACATGTGGAAAAAGTTTCATTTTTTTAAATATTATTACGTAATTTTTGTTGTATTAAAAAAAAAATCAGACTTTTCCTACAATTTGTAATATTGGGGACTGGCATTTTTTTTCTCATGAGCGGAATATAATGGAAAACTATTAACAACAAATAATCGAATGGGATTAGTTATACGATTTTTTTTCAGTTAATTAACAACAAAAAAACGCTTTTTTGCCTAAAATAGCTATTTTCACTATAATTCATTCTTTTGTGTGTCACATTTCACGCTTTGCCGATAAAACACATTCACAAGAGGGAAACAAAATATATTGCACATACATGTAATATTTTTGGGTGGAAACGCAAAATTTTCTTTCGATGGAAATCCAACGAAATCTCTGGAATCTTTTTTCGACAGACTACGCTATCTCGTCTCTTTATTGTTGCTACTGAATCCTTTGTATTGGGAATTATCTGAAGGTATTATTGACAAAAAAGAAACAATAACAAAAAAAAATATATAAATACATTTATATATATCTTTGATACAAGCAAATGGGAGATTCCCGCACTCAGTTTACTTCACAAAGAAGTGAGTAGTAAACGGCTGGCATTGCGATTGGTAATTTTGTCACTGAGTAGTTTAGCCGACGAATTTTTTTTCTACGCTTCGTAGAATAATTACTGTCATACAAATAATTATCTACTTTTCGTACCGATGATAAGTAAATCATTTTGTGAAGTAATCTGAATTACCCCGCCTGTCCTTTCATTCCAACATTGCTAAGCGCATGCAGAGTGCTAGTCATACTAAAAATAATATATCAATATCTATTAAAAAAAAAAAAAAAAAAAAAAAAAAAAAAAAAAATAGATATTTTTATATCCATAAACTCGAAATCGATAATATTTTTTAAACTAAAAAAAAAAGAAAAAAAACAACACCCTTTGACATTAAGAAATTCTTATACGACTATGAATTCCGGTGTTAAAGAGACAATTATTATTAAATTATATTTGGCATGTGCAAAAAAATGAGTAATCGAGATACTGGCATTCGGTTTCCGTTCGGTCGAGTCTCGTATCAAATAATTTTTTCATTCGTTTGTCAAATTCATTAAAATGTTATTCGAGCGACGAAACGATTGGTTTTTTTGTTTTCATGATTCTAAATTGAATGATCCGACTCGACTGGATCCGAAGATCGTTTTCTTCCGCAAACCTTTCCGTTGGAAAACGTTTTGCAACGTTTTTCCACATTTTTTTTATTTTTAGAAGAATTAGTCTTATCAATGATCTCTGTCTTGCGGCATTTACATGCATACATACGGTATTCAAATTCAATTTCACAGATACATTTCTAATAAATACTCTTTTGGTTTATTTTAATAATTGAATAACAAGGAAAGGATTAATTTTTGTAGGATTTTCTGTTTTTTTCAATGAAACAATCATTATTAAGCCTCTGTGATGTTTATCGAGAGAAAGTGGCGGCATTCCCATTCGGTTATTCTTACAGTTGTTTCGGCGCTTTTTAATTATGCGGCACGTGATTGACAATGAAAGGATTATCGCTTTTTGGTCTCTTTATTCGTTCGGAAATGAAAAAAAGTCCCATTGCTGTTGACAAATATGAATTAATATTTCTGGAAATAACTTTTGAATTCAATTAAATTTCATCGGTACACATGGGCGCTGCTATACGGATGAGTTTTTTCAATTAATCGGCCATCGGTTTGACAATATAAATCGGTAAATCAGTATAATTAGTATATTCAACCGTCTCGTGTTTTCGGAAAATGTATCATTGCCGATTTTTGTTTTTTTTTGCGATCCGCGACAGCTATTTCATCGCTACTCGAGAGAAGTTTATGCCGCAGTTGATAATTTTAAACGTTCGAATAAAAAATATGATTTTTCGGTTATTACAAAATCAAATTTATAATGGAAATCGTGACAATTGGACTGAAAGCATTTTTCGACGGAAGAGATTCATTGAAAAAGAGAAACAGTTTTGAATACAAATCTTTTCAATAAATGCAATGATTCAATTAAAAACAATACAATCGGTCAGTTTGTATTCATTCAATTTCATTGGGGAATGCAAATTAATAAAAAGAAAATTAAATTAAGGGAATTCGATTTTTATCGCGAGGTGACAATATTGTATTTTTTTTTCATTTATATTAAAATCTTTTTCGAAAAATCAGTCGATCATTTTAAAAAGCTCTCCTCGACGATAAAATCGGATCATATAAAAAAATGTATTCACAAAAAATACGAAATATTCGTAAAAATGTTTATATTAACATACAATAAAAAAAAGATAAACAAAATAATAAAATTCAAACGCAGACATCTATGGAATGCCGTCTCGTTTTTTCCCGATAAAAATGCACAAATGGCATCGCAAAAAAAAAAAACAAACCAATGAAAATTGGAGAAATAATTTGGACTTAAAAAAAAAAATATTATAGTTATTGGTATCGATATTTTCTTATTTTTTGCTTTATTTACTGATTTTCCAAAACTGGAATAAACAATTGAACGAAAAAGCATCGTAAACACACATAAATGTCGACACACCATGCAGCAAGACAGAAAAATCAGAGAGATGTTCCCCCGAATGAACGATTGGCATAGTTATGGTCGACAGATTTCGAATTGGCAAGTGAAACGTCGTTTTCAGTTATGCGTCAGCAAATCGCCAAACGAAAAAAAAAAAAAAAAAAAAAAAAAAAAAAAAAAAAAAAAAACACGCATTTCCTTTTAAATTTAAGCGACTTGAAGCCAAGTATCACGATAACGGATAAATAGTTTGATAGTACCTAAAGACTGTCTTCTATTGGTTCATAGCACTGTTTCATTTAATAAAAAAAAAGCAAAAAAATTTCCTCTAAATACGAAATCTAATGTAAACCTTCTTAGATTACCATGCGATCACTATTTTTTTTCGTACGTCTTGTCCATTCAGATTTTATTCTGAAAAAAAAAAAAAAAAAAAAAAAAGAGAAAAAAAGTTGAACGATTCACGTACACTAACGCGCGATAATTAGGATCTTAGTTCTTAGTCTTCACATATGTTGTACGTGTAGACTGATTAGCTGATGCTTTGCTCGCAAATTTTTCAATCGATTTCTCCTCTTTCGCGGGGGTTACCAAGTCGGCGACTGAATCGTGGAAAAAAAAAAAAACCCGCGTAACTAATATAATCGCCACGAGCAAAATTTCCAACGAAAAAAATTCGAAGAAATATTCTGGAATATATTAATAACTATTCCGGACGAAAAAACCAAAAAAATATATATATATATGATAAATAGTCTATAATATTGGCAGTAATTTGAAGAAATAAAAAATCAATTGACCGAATATCGCATAGAAAAAAAAAAAAAAAAAAAAAAAACATCGCGAATAATCGCAGTCACCAGTTGAGCGGTACGACGGGGCGGGCTTTGTTTTTATCGTATCACTTGCCGTATCACCAACGGACTCAGTGTCAAAACAATTCCTGCAACTTGTGTTTTATCAAACCCCCTTCTACCTCGATACCCTCAAAACCAGTTCAGTGTTTGCTGTGTCCCGATAGAATAGACAATTTACCATTTAGTGCTCACGATGTGACAAAACATTTTCCTCCGTTCTTTGGACAATATAAAAATTAATTAGCGTCGACGCCAAAGCATCTTTTCCGTATTACAATCATTTATTTCCGCGTTACAGTCAGATCCCACAGTAAAAAAAAAAAAAATACGAGATACTTGACACAGAGACAGAATAACAGTATTAATAAAAAAAAAAAAATGCATTGAAAATAGAGAAAAAGATGCATCAATGTTTTGTCAAATCATTATGTGTTAGTTGTAAATCCATAAAAAAAAAAAAAAAAAAAAAAAAAAAAAAAAAAAAAAACTGTTATCCCTTTTAATGCATATATGCTGTAGCAACAATGGTGATGCATCACGAAAAATCGTTGTTGCCACAAGCAGAGTCTTCCCAATAGAATGAAAAAATCGGAGTAAAAAATGAACCGAAAAAAAAAAAAAAAAAAAAAAATTAATAATAATAATAATATATATACATCGAATATATAAGACCTACACAACAACATACACGAGCACCTGACGGTACAAGTTACTTAAAATACAGAAAAGAAAACCACAGCAAGATACAATAGTGAACGTAATATTAATTTTTATAGTATGGCTGGAAGTGGAGTACTAACTTCAAGGAGGCCATACAGACCAGTCACGAGTAATTTTTTTCATCATATATTAATTCATTATAATTATTATTCTATGCTGTTTTTCTTATATATATATATATACAAATAAATATATATATAAATACATATATATATATATTCTTATCGTTCAATATGTCTATCTCATGAATCATGAACGAGTTCATCTTCATCCACTAGAGCTTAAACTATTCTGCAAAATGCATTAAAATAGAAATGAACTTTGAGAATATATCGAAATCGAAATTTCATCGAACTTTGTCGATTATCGTTTTTGGCCATTTAATGTTTTTTTTCTTTTTTTTTTTTTTTACGATTTGTTTTTTTTTTTTTTTTTTTTTATCAAAATCATCGTGATTTTGGAAATGTAAATTTGGTCGTTTATTGAGATTTTTGAAAAAAATTTCTTTTGAGATCGTAGAGTGATCGAGTTAAAGATGCGTCAACGTGACTTTAAATTGACAGTATCGATAATTCATATAATAATACGAATTCGTTTGACCGATTTTTGTTTTTTTTTTTTTTTTTTTTCTGGTCGTAACGTAACACTCTTGAAATTTACACCCTGCTTTGCGATAAATTTTTTGAAAAAAAAAAATGTAAATTAAAAAAAAAAATTAAATTGTAAATAAAACACTTTTTGCTTTAATCGAAAAGACATATTGTTCTTTATCATTCTATTACCATTTGGCAGAATATTTTGAGACTTCACCGATGAATATTTTATACATTACACGTGTTTACAGTCGTCTCAACATATATCTTCATTCTTATTGCGTGCTTGTTCTGAAAATTCGTTTAATTTTTTTCTTCGATATTATATTTCTGAATTTTTACGTTTCGACTTCTTTGTTTTTTCATTTATATATATTTTTTATAGATTTTTGCGATCCTTTTATACGCACTGCTATTGAAAAAGATCTTTCTTGTGTACATAAATCGTCACACAGCGATGGGTGTTGTCATTTAAAGATACATGCGTACGAAAGAGTATGTTTATCGAATAGCCGGTTTAAAAAAAAAAAAAAAAAAAAAATTAGAATAACCGCAATCGCTTGCTGTTAAAAGGCAACATTTACGCTGAACGAAAAAAACAAAAAAAAAAAAATGTATTCCAGTGTGCATTCGAAAGAAATCGTTATCGATAATATTCTCGCATTCGTCATGACGCATATACCTGAAATTTCTTGAATCGCATAACTTTTCGTCGTGCAATATATATTTCTCTACATTGAACAACAAGAATTCTATCGCTGCTGCATTACCCTTTGTTTACTTTCTCAAATGTTTTCTTACTTCGGCCTATCGCAAAATTTCTCTCTATCGTTATACATGAATTTTTATTATTGCGCAAAAAAAAAAAAAAAAAAAAAAAAAAAAAAAAAAAAAAATGCTCTGTAACTTCCGCTAATTAATTTTTCAATGATTTTTATTCATTAATAATTTCGATAAGACGAGGGCTCAGGTCGTTTCGCATCGCCGATCGGTTACCCGAATGGACTGCTACTACCGATAACGATAACGATAATTGGTCAAATAGTTCAGCAAGGATGCGCAGCAACCTGAAAAAAAAAAAATATATATATCCGTAAATTAATCACAAAACACACGCTCTCCAATCCACTTCTTATAGTAAGGTATCCCGATGTTTCAAGGTTTACATTGGATTTCCTATAATGGCAAATTCTATTCGTGATTTCTGAATTATTGTTAATTAATACGATTATTATATGATTATCGATGCGTTCGAATCTGTTAAAAAAAAAAAAAAAAAAAACCAAAACTATGTATTCTCCTTTCTATTATCATCCATTTTTGTAATCTCCGTCATCTCGATAACCAACCAAATTGGCATTGTACAATGCATATGTTTATATACATTGTATACCTGTAGATGGGTGACTAAAAGAAATCTTGTCGTTTTTTTCCGAAAAAAAAAAAAAAAAAAAAAAAAAAAAAAAAAAAAAAAAAAACTGATGACTCAAGTTTACCGATTTTTTTATCCGATATATATACGGTGACATTTCTTTTCGCTACACCCTTTTTGTAAAAACAATATCTATTTGTATATACAATAATGCCGTAGAGTAATAGCGTTTAAACACTGTGAATTTAATCATTAATGATATAATGGATCTTTAAACAAACGAATTTTACTTTCAATTTTTCTTTCATTTTTATCTCCATAATAATTTATCATTTTGTATACTTTAGCTTTTTATGTCTGAGATTTTTGAATTATGTGTACAATTTCATTAATTAGTACGTACATCCGTGACATCATTTCACCGTAATATTTGATTTTTGTGTGACCCATTACTATCGTTAAACGTTCGTTTTCTCTCGTTTCTTCTATCTGTTTATCTTTTACTTTTTTCGTCAATTTTTTGTTACCTTTCCACGTACATGAAAAAAAAAAAAAAAACCAAACTTACACTTTTCTTTCTATCGATACTATACTCGTTTTCTGTGTTTTTTTTTCTCTCTCTCTAATTCCATTACTACTGCCTTACTATAAGGATTGGACTGAAGGTTTTGTCTGTGTATTTTTCATTGGCAAAATTTTTCTTGATCGTTTTTTTTTTTTTTTTTTTTTTTTTTTTTTTTTTAATTTGTTCTTTTCATGACTAGAGGACCGCGCATGAGTGGTGATCGCATGTCGCATGAGCGTAATGAGATTCTTAATTTCCATTTAATTTTCATTCGTGGTGCGAACTGAGCTATCGATTTATGCACACAAAAGTACTTTAGTTCTTACGACCATTCGACGCCCATTACAATTTTTTTTTCCGCGGTGATTCGTGTATTTAATTAATTACGATGCTTAGGTATTAATGATGAGGAATCACGCATAATATAGTATTTAATTCAACGGGTGAAGTTCCCGATTTTTTTTTTTTTTTTTTTTTTTTTTTTTTTTTCACTTTAAATAACAATATTCCGCTTGCGATTGATCAGAATTCTTCATCATTACCTAACGGACCGTTTTATTCGCATTATTATTATTTCTTCCGGGTACCCGAAAAAAAAAAAAAAAAAAAAAGAACGGCACTTGACGCAGTTGTATATAATTTTTTGAATTTTTTGATTTTTGCTTTTTTTAAGTTGACTAATACCGGACAGGAATCGGTGCCAAATGTTAAAGAGCCCCAAATGAGTACAGATTTGTAACATTGCACAACACACAAATACGTAACCGACCACAGGTAACTATCTAACCGAATTTGATATTTATTTCATCTGTTTAATTTTTCCTTTTTGTTTATTTTATTTTCTTTTGTTGTTTCGTCAAATCCATTAGCAACAAAAAACATTTTTTTTTTTTCACGGCGCCACATATACCGTTTCCGTTTCCCTCCATCGCTGCATGAATGTTTTGCACAAATTTTTGTCGGCATGATAGTTTCAAAAGTTAAATCGAGTCGTACACGAAAAATTTGAAAAAAAAAAAAAAAAAAAAAAATGTCCGAAATACACGATTTTGTTGAATTTTTAGTAAAAAAAAAAAAAAAAAAAAACGTAAATCTCCAGAAATACGAATATTGCGTTAACCTACGAAAAATTTGTGTGCGACTCGGTGATATTCGTATCGATATTATACGCAGGCAAAATATCTTTCAAGCCTTCTTCTCTCTGCACCACCAGCCAGTATGACAATTTGGAGTAATAAATAACATTGAATCTCTTGGCTTCCACCGTAGTTTCACGACGGATAACTGCAGGGTAGTTAGAGTACTTTTATTCCATTCCACATTCCCAGGCGGAAGAGTTTTTCATAGATTGTATTTAATTTATCTATATAATTAGGCATATATGATCGATATATCGAGATCTACAGACTCTGTATATCGATCATATATATTAAATAGAAATATATAAAAATTCATAATTTTTTATTTAATAATCAAATTTAACAATTTATTAATCACATAAAACTGTCGAATTCAATATATTTTCCGAAAATATTTCATTTCCCTGTTGCTATAGTCAATATAAAACTATATACAGTATATATAGATCATTTATGCTCTTCTACGCTAATATATGCACAATGATATATATAAATAATATATACTTTATAAATAATTTTTCCGCCTGGGTCCCGTTCGCGAAAAAACATTAATTTTCCAAACCCCGTCAACAAAAAAAAAAAAAAAAAAAAAAAAAACCGATCTTCCCGGATAACAAAATATTTCCGAAATAGAAGGCTCGGAGATATTCTGACTCCCCAAATGATATGCAATCGATGCAAAAAAAGAAAAACAATCATATTAAATTCTTCATAAAAAAAAAAAAAAAAAAAAAAAAAAAAAAAAAAAAAAAAATTATAGATCTCAATATTAATCGCAACACGAATTAATCACAATATATGTGTGTGTGTGTGTGTAAAAAAAACAGACAACTGCCCCTGTGCCAGCGGAACGCACTGTCGTGGGGTCAGCGGGCGTCATCGGGGGAGGGTCCCACGTTATCGAGTCATCCGCCCCCCATCAGCAGCGTCCGGAGAACGCACTCGACGCTCTGTTAGATGAATTGCAAACCTTCTCGAGGCCAGCATCGCAGATGAGTCAAGCATCGGGTATCGGGCCCTCGAATCACATGCCGAATCTCTTGGAAATCGGAAGATCGGCAAGTCAAATCGTCCAGAGTACAGGACGGGCGCCATGTATGTCGGACATCGGTAGAAAGGGGAGTATAGACTCGTCGACGAGTTTGGCTCTCGTAACACCCGGTCACACGAATACCCTTCGAAGATTGCACTCCTATCCTTCGAGTTCCGACACCGATACTTCGCCGCCAATAGCGAGGCTTCAGGTCTCCGATTCTGCATCGGCAAGCGTTGGTCCACCGCCCCAAAAGCCGCCGGTACCGGAAAGAAACGCTGAATTGTTGCAATTGGCAACCGCTAGAAGAGTCCCACCGCCACCCCCGCCGCGCACGAGTTCGAGATCGCCGCTCGCAAGTCCCACGAGTCCCCAATTACCGCCTCGCAATCCAACCGGTACTTTGCGGCGCAGTCGCGGCAATGCCAAGGAAAGTGGTAAACCACCAATGGCTTTACCACCGAACGCCAACGCCAACGACGAGCAGATACCACCCAACAATATGCTCTCCACCAGCAATTCCAGTTCCTGCGAGAGCATCAATTCCCAGGAGGGCCTCCAAAATAAAAAGGGACGTCAGGAACAGTTGGAACAGAGACATCAGGAACTTCTGAGGAAACAAAAAGCTCTTCAGGAACAATACGCACGTTTGCAACAGTTACAGAGAAACGCTTCTGGTTTGACGACCGTACCGCCCGCTCCGCCTGATCTTCTTAAGAAAACCGGTTCCGAGAGCAATCTTCTCGCAAAAATGGGACTCGGATTGAGCACAACGAGTTCCGGTTCCCTTACGAGTCTCACCATCAAACCCAACGATGGTCCGCAGCAACAACAACAACAACAACAACAACAACAACAACAACAACAACCCGCTGATCCACAAAACGTCCAGAACGTCAATGCCAATCAGACGACAACGAGCAAAATTTACGAGACGGATATTCTGTGACCGAGAACTCGGCTACTTGGCACGATCGTCCGCTCGAATGACCGGAAACGGGATACTGCGGCTGCGAGTTAAATTTTACACATCATCGAAGCGCCCCGACACCTTCCCTTACAGATTACAGATGAATTGTTGCGTCTGATAACAACTTATTGGACCATAGAGATCCCTTACGGAAGCGGTGCCCGCGAGGCTCGAGGCTCTCCGTGGTTTCTGATCAAAGTGAATTCTTTTATTTACACAGTTACAGTTTTTGAAGAGATTTTTATTCCTCGTTGTGAGAATTCTAGAAAAAAAGAAAAAAAAGGGTTTTCTTCTTTTTTTTTTTTTCGTAATTTTTGTTTTAGGTCACTGCGTGCCCCCGCGAACCCTGTACAATGATCGTATATAGTGATTGAGATGAAAAAAAAATTTTAACGTCGTTAAATGTTCGATTAAAATTAGAAAAATTTGTTTCCTTCACGATGTGTACATTAATAATGAAAAAAAAAAAAAAACCAAAAAAAAAAAAAATGTGGCTACAGGGAGGTGCGATAAATTTGAGAATTTTAGGAATTTTTCTAAAGTTATTAGTATTTATATAACGCGTTCGAGGAAAAAAAAAAAATTAAAATATATATGAAAAACCCGCTATGCAAGAGATTTAGGCGAATGAATAACGAAAACTCTGAATATATATTGATTCGAAGGGGTAAAGGTACGAGCGCGAGTTTGAATAATTCTCTTTAACCCGTAAATAATAAAAAAAAAATAAATAAAATAATACAGTGTCGCGAGGGGATTACAAGCGAAATGTAAAAGACTCGGAGAACAGTGAGCAATCGTATTTACCCTTCGAGAATAAACGAGAGAGAGAGAGAGAGAGAGAGAGAATCGTGAAAAAGAGAATAAAAAAATGATACAACTACGTAGATTTTAGACGAATTGTGGGTAAAGTAGTTAAATGAAAACAACATAGAAAAAAAAAATAATAAAATAAATAACTTGATATCCTAATTGTAAACTTTAAATGACGAATTTAAGAATGAGAAGAAGAAGAAAAAAAATGTAAGCTATTTAAAATTGCTCGGTTTTGGCTGTTATATTCATAAGTATAAATGTCATCACGGAGCAACGCTACTGGGATTTTGTAACGTATCATTTTTTTTTTTTTTTTTTTTTTCAAGTGTAATATCCGACGAATTAAAAAAAAAAAAAAAAAAAAAAAAAGAAAGAAAAATGTTTAATTAAAACGAAACGAAAGAAACAACTACGGCACCGCTGTCCGGATGCAATGTAATTCGAATTTACAGAGAGCGACGGATAAACGGCGGGCAACGCGCGTAAGCCACGACTGACGTTGCTGGACTCCGATGCGGGATCGGAGACGCCACGCATTAAATTAGTCTGGCGGCACTATCGTAATAATAACAGTAATAGTGAATTAATAATAATAATTAAAAAATAATAAAAAAAAAATAAAAAATAATAATAATATTGATAATATTAATAAACAATAATGAATAAAACGATTAATCCTACGAGAAAATGAAATTCGGATTGACGAATGTTTCAGCCGAAATCGGCGCGGGGGGAGAGTCTTCCTCGTTGCGGATGAAGAATAAACGATGCATACGTAAAGATATATCTTCGATTGAATTAGTTTCCGCGCGGTTAAGATATACGGTGGATGATAATCATTTGATTTCGGTTATTCTAACCGAAATCGCGAATTGCGTTAAATTTTCTGCTGACCGATATTTCGCGGAGTAATTACAGTATTATTCAATGTAAAAGCCACGGAGCCAATTGGGGGGATATATCGAGGCGAATTATCAAACTCTCCACACATCCTGATAAACTATTGACGGACACCGATCGGGAAACATATATTTATAACTCTATACAAAACTTATCATTAATAAACGAATGGATTGTTAAGAAAAAACAAACCAAAAAAAGAAAAGAAAAAAAAAAAAAAAAAAAAAGAAACGACATTAAGAAATATTGAATCAATAAACTCGGGAAACAATTATAATTTATTTAGATCAGAACTATGATAATGTAATGACTTCGTTTGCAATCGAAAATTTCTTCGAAAATTGCCACGACGAAGCATTTGAAATATTGACGAAAAAAAAAATAAATAAATAAAAAAAAAAAAAATAACGATGTCACCGAATCAATATATCTCGCATAAATAATAGTATTGTTTCACTCGCCTGTGCCAAGCCATTTGTAGTTTTACTTTAAGACGTATACACGAACCTCGTTGAAATATCTGAATTTTCTTTTTCTTTTATTTTTAACATTTTTTTTTTTTTTTCAACGTCTCCGGTAATATATTTAAGGACTATTTAGATAATATTATATATAAATATACATACCTATGTACACAAATAACGACGTAAAAAAAAAAAGAAAAAAAAAAAAAACAAAAAAAAACAATGATTACGATGTACACGTATCACAATCGACGACTGAGTGCTATGTATTTGTTAGATTAATATCGCAAAACGCATTTCGTGTAAATGATATTGCATCAAATACATTTGTGCATTTCTCGTTTTACAAAAACAACAATGACAAGAAAAAAATCAACTTTGTTTCATCCCTCAAATTATTTCACGTCTGAAATGCGTGTGTGCGTCTGCGCGCGTGTGTGTTGTCTGTGTGCGCGAAGCGGAGAACACGCGTCATCCGGGCAAACGATATGTGCCAATATAATTATTAACTCTTCATTTTAATAATAATAAACAATCGATTCTTCAATTGTAAAAAAATATTTCATCCCTTTCGTTAATATATTTTATATGTATTTTTTATGCAATTTTTTCGCAGCGCAATGATCGCAAACGAATTTAATTAAAGAATTAAAATTTCTTCGAGTTTCGAAAATTTTTGTGACTTCGTAATTTGCCGAATGATCGTCATAACTGTAGAATCGTTCGAAAGTGATTTTTTATGTAAAAATGAGAATTTACATGAATTTTTATAAAATTTTGAAGAAATATTTTAACATTTTTTTTTTTAAATAAAATATTAAGTGAACGGCGTCGCGGGGCCATTGAAAACGAAATTGCTGTTTAAGATGATTTCTAACTCTATAAAAAAAGTAAATAAACGCGAAATTGTGGGGTCCGAAGGCTGAAATGCAATGCAAGGAATATATTACATCATTTGCAATTATTATTCGAAACAAATTGTGTAAAAACTTTGGAAGAACTTTGGAGTATCGAAGACTACGTATTTATGAGTTTAAAGTAAATTTTTTACAATGACAAAAAAAAATTCACTGGACATTCTTTTTTTTCTTCGTATTTTTTTTTAAGAGACATTTTATATGCGATCGCATAAAATTTCATAAAATATATTACACGAAAGGTGAAAATATGTTTACAATTAATGAATATTTTGTTTAATCATCGGACCGAATTTTTTTTTTTTTTTTTTTAAAAAACGCGATTTGTAATAAAGCGAACGACATTTTTGTTAATTCTCATCGTAATTTACTTCCGGAACACACGGGGATATGCAGATATGCAGTTAAATATACAATATAGAATTGCGTCTGCGTTTTTATTTCGTCTTTTTTTTTTTTTTTTCTTTACTTACGTATCGCCCTACGATACGATAATAATACAATACTTTTTATAGAAAAATTCGCGTTTTGCGTAACCAATGAGGAAAAAACAGAAATTAACAGGATTGTACAATCAGTGGAGCGAATTTTTATCAAACTTACGGAAACGATGCAATGTCATAACGAATAAGTGCACTTGTACCGTTACCGCGAATCCTCAGACGAATGCTGCTACCGAATGAAACGTATGTGCAAAAGAAAAAAAAAAGAAAAAAAAAAAACCACAATTGCTCAAAGAACAATCTTAATGACGGAATTATTATCAATAATGACAGAGTACACGTAGATACGAATTAAATCGTAACGGGGGAAGCAATTAATCGAGACGAATAATCATGCATATGAATTACAATACAATTTATGTAGCACAGCATGGATCTCTCGACTTGTTATTTTTGTCGCGTTCCCCTCCAAAAAAAAAAAAAAAAAAAAAAAAAAAAAAAAAAAAAAAAATTCAACGTTTTTTCAAAAAAATAACATTCGTAGATTCGCGAAAACGGTTTTGAAAATCTTTCGAAAAAAATCGATAATACGATAATATCGAAAGATATCGATTTATCATCGCGGAAAGTACTGAACAATTCAAATATCTTTAATTACCTCAATTTTGAGAATTTTTGAGAATTTTTTTTTAAATCCCGAAAATTTGAATGAGTAATTGTATTAACCGCGCGATTTCATTTCTCAAGACGATTAGTTACGATACTCATTATAAGGATCGTTATTCCAGGAGATCATTTGCTAAAATTGAATTTATCGGATTAAACGAAGTAATAAGACATATCTTGCCACCCGGTAGAAAAATTCGTGTTCAGCGACGTTGGAGTCATTTACTTCGCATAATTTTACTATTATAAAAATGATCATTTCCCATAGGAATGATTAATCGAAAAAAAAAAAAAAAAAAATGTATCATATATTTCGCGTAAAATCGTAAATTTACCGCACTCGGCCGATAATGAGAATTCATTCGTTAATTAAGAAACATTTTAATCGCGAAATAGTTTTTAAGGATTTAAAAAAACAGATTTTTAGCGTTTTTTCCGTCGGTCCAAAAATAAAAATGCCACTGTTGTGGCATTAACGACAAACTCTTTCATTTAAATAGCCAAAAAGGTCCGAAAGCTCTTGCAAATTATCCAAAGGTAACGATCGATAATGTAATTTATTTTTCTTCAATTTTCAAAAAATTCATCAGATTCTTAATTCAATTTTTTAAAATCCACTCCACTCGGCACCTTTCGAGACGCGAAAAAAAAAAAAAAAAACTATCGAACAATCGAAATACGAAAAGTCGTCGCGGTTAACGAAGTTATCGCGAAAATCCTAATTTACATCTCGACGACGATAATTCTTTCGCGTTTGACTTTTCGAGTTTCAATTTTCGAACACCGATCTTATGTTCGAAAAATTCATCAGATTCTTAATTCAATTTTTTTAATTTTCTCCACTCGGCACCTCTCGAAACTTGAAAAAAAAAAAAAAATATCGAACAATCGAAATACGAAAAGTCATCGCGGTTAACGAAGTTATCGCGAAAATCCTAATTTACATCTCGACGACGATAATTCTCTCGCGTTTTAGCGAAGTTAAGCCGAAGCGCTGCGTTCGAAAAAAATTAATTCTTCGTGTTTAAAACTATGAAATATCGCACAGAAAATTAACTAGAATTTGCTTCTTAGCGAAAAGGAAAAACACACATAAAAGTATTTGCGTATCTTTATGGCCTAATAGGAGATATTTAGCATAACAGAAAAATAAAGATATCATCGGTTCTTCTTGAATATCGAAATGTCTATGTAATGTGAAATATAGCCGATGCCTCCATTAAAATGCCTCGCAATAATTTGTGGATTCATTAAGGTAGTTATCGTGCGAACAGTTTGACTTCGCATAAGTTTCAGAGAAATGAGAGAGAATTGCAAACACTTCTCAGTGATCTAAAAATCTGAAAAAAAAAATCAATCATATATTGGAGGTGATGAAATTATCGATTTTGCGTAATAATAATTTCAAAATGTTATTAAGGTCGTTGTCGTGCGAACAGTCTGCCTTCGCATAAGTTTCAGAGAAATGAGAGAGAATTGCAAACACTTTTCAGTGGTCTAAAAATCTGAAAAAAAAAATCAATCATATTGGAGGTGATGAAATTATCGATTTTTCATAATAATAATTTCAAAATGTTATTAACTAATCATTGCAAAATTGAATTTTTCCAAAGTACGTCGTCGATTGTTTCCAAATTTCGTGAAAGTAAGGATTAGACATTTGTCTAATTCTCAAAAAAGTTTCTTCAAAATGGTAAGAAGGATACGTTTACGGTGATCGAAAATGTAATCCACCAAGTTGTTTGATAGGGAATGCCGAGAAAAAAATATTTTTTTTTTATAATTTCTTTCTCTGGTTTTGGGTGGTACATCGTGCTGCAATTTCAGACGTGTAATGAAGACGCATTAAATAATGAATACACAAAAATTGAAAAATATCTTAAGAAAATCGATACCGCGCGATAACTACCTTAAGAACGTCGATATCATTAAATCCGCTCAATCAGCGATACCGATCATCGCGTTGAAATATAAATAGCAGCAAATTTTCTTTCTACTTTAATTGAATAAAAAAAAATGTTCCATTAGAGTTTTATCAACGCGATTAACTTTGTACAAAGGTAATTATTGTCCCGAATCCTTAGAGAATCATCGTCACTCCCGTTTTAATTTGTATAGCTTCTGCGTCAAGCGATGATAACAAATTTCGACGAGACACGAATTTCCCCCCCGTCCCGTGTACATTTTAAGGATTCACAGAGTGAAATCTCAAAAGAGATTCGTTTATATTTAGTATATTCCAAATAATTAGTGTCGTGTTTTTTTCCAATTTTTTTCGACAAAGTCCTGTCCGCCAAATTGAATTGACTTGTTACATTTGTAAATGTTTGTAAGTACAATATATCTAATAAATTAATCACGTAAAGAATCGATCGAATAACCCCGACAAACCTCGTGAAGCAACGAATAAAAAGGCAAAAAAAAAAGTTATCGCTAATATTTTATCGTCGTCCTTAAGGAAATTATCGAAAAAATATTTTCACTACGAATAGAAATCTAATAGAAATCGAATATTTCTTCAAGAAACCCGATGATCAATGTATTTTCGTTCTGATCGCGAAGCAGCCGAAGAGACCGAAGGATTGCGTCAAAAACAGTGGCAACTCACTGCCATTCGTCGCATCCCAACAATTATTCATTTAAAACTGTACAACTGTTGATAGTTTTTTATTGTTTTCAGCATAAACAGCTCCATCGAGTTTCGTCGTACGGCTGAGATATTTAAAAATCGATGAAAAATCGCTTTTTAAAGTCCGTGCGCTTTTTTTACACCTTCGGCAACGGCTCCTCTTGCGTCTCTCAATTCTTTCAATGCGCTAAGCGCAACCTCCAGTTTACCCTTTATAGGCGATTCCGTTGCGATGTATTCGCGAATAAATTTTATATCGTCACCGTCGTGATGTATCCCCGAGGATTTGGCATCGGGATAAATCTTATTGTACAGTTTTATCGCGAGAACCGCATCCTCCAGTTTTTCGGTGGTTATATTTTCGAGAAGAAGATTATCCATGTTTCTCGTCCACACGAGATGAAAGACGAGCGGTCCGAAGTGCCGCGTCGATCGCAAATGGTCGAAATGCTTTTCTTTATTTACCGCTGCGTATACCGTCTCTGATACGCGGTGATATTCCGGGTCGTTCGGCTCGTACTGCAGACACGCGCGATTCAGAATGAATTCGTATTCTTGCCGAGCCAACAGATCCTGCAATGAAATAAGTTAAATAGTTAAAAAAAAAACGGTTAAATTATTATGATTAATTGATTAACATTACTAATAGTTATTAATAATTATTATTAAAAAAATAATAATAATAATTTATTATCTCGAAATATTGCGGCACAAAATTATTTGCGTCAAAATTTGTTTTTTAAATAATTGTTATAAATAAATAATGATAATAATTTATTATGAATAATAAAAAAATAAATAAATTTAATTTTTTTTTTTTTTTTTCAATTTTGATGCAAATAATTGCGTGTTGCAATATTTCGATTGCTTGGCAAAAAAAAAAAAAATGTATCCATAATTTTCGTTACACGTTTTTTTTGGTAAAACATGAAATTTTTTTTGGAACGTTCGGTACCTTTAGATATTCATCTTGGAACATTCTTGGAACGTCTATTTCTCGTCCTTTCATTGGAAAATATATCTGATTTAATCGCTGTCTCTCCGCCCATTTGGCGTGTCTCAGTATGCCGTCAGGTTGTCTCACGACGATAAGTCTGTCGTAGTCGCTGATGCCGTAAGTGATATCGGTGAAGACGTAGGTAGCGGTATCATAACCTTGGAGCTCTGGATCTTTCGACAGCACGCTGTCTATTTCCGTGCGTTTTTTAACTACCGGTGGCATTTTTAATCGTTGCGAACCTCGTTTTTCCGCGTCTTTATACGCCGCTTGTAATTCTTCATCGGTAAGAAATTTGAACTCCGGATCGCGTATGCGTTTGCCGTCCTTCCGAGTTCTGAATATCTTCTTGACATCGGGTCGCGTCAATGTTTTGAGAAGATTCTGCACTTCGTTGTCAAAGAACAGCGGAGCCGGATCCCTCTCGCCTGTTGCGCGACAACAATTAAAACGATAATCGTGCGATTTTTATTTTCGCCGGAAAAGATCGTAATTCTAACCTAAAAATGTTCCGCCTTCGACATTCGAAATCAATTAAAAATAGTTCACGTGTGAGACGCGTTTTACCTGTTTCCCGAGTGCTCGTGCTGTATTTTATATTTTTCGATAACACGTTGAATTGCGCACGACGCAAAATTGCGTACGCGTTACGCGAAAACATTGCTATTTTTTATTTTTTTCAGTAGAAATGAACACACTCGACGGTAAAGAAAAGGCACAGAGCGTGCCGACAGACCCAAACAGACCACCGAGAAGGTAGCTCGACGCCTCAGTGCGGCGGAATGTGTGTACGAGTTTCACAGATAGTAGAACGGCGCCGTAGTTGTGCGCGAGTGGGGGCAGCGTATGCGAGGATACGTGTGACAAAGCTTCCCGAAAAGAGAGGGAGGTTATCGAGATGTTGTTCCCCTCCCTCCGTCTTGTACAATGTACAACACATCTGTGCGTTACAGCCGCGAGCGCCGTGGTACAAATCGCACGTAGGCCGCCCGCGCGGCTTTGCGTCTATGCGCGTGTCTATGTGTAGTATAGTATTGTATTTACGTATAATAACATCTAATACAAACGGTTGCCCCATGAGATGCATCCCGTTTGTGGCGGGCTGAGGTTTAGCGCGTGCGCGAGTGGCGCGCGACGACCAAAAATTAAGATGGCCGACGAGGGAAATAAATAGAGCCGCGACTAGTGGAAACAACAAACGGGGTTTGTGCCGAGTTCGGGGGGTCATTGTTGTTTTTCCTCGACGGCTTATCGGGAGCCGGACAGTAGTGTATTAAACGTTACCGAAGGGAACAACGCCGCGTGTACCTCGCTGGTGTGTTTGACCGTGGGGAGGGGGGGCCGCGTACAAAAGTGACGGCCCCCGCGTTGCACGAGCTGAGCTCTCCTCGAGGTCGGTGTTATATCGTATAGTAATAGTACAGTTGTGTGCGTCACGCGCGTGGCGGACCTCGCGTCGAGGTACGCGACGAGATAATCAAAGACACACGTCGTGAAAATACACAAGGAAAAAATAGTGGCTATTGCGCCAGTTTCGTTTTGTGATTAAGAAGACAGTACCGAAGAACAGCTCAGGATGATGCGTTCCCGAGACAGGAGAAACCGAGTGCCCCGTTTTCGCCGGCTAGCATAGCTCGGGCTGCTAGTCTCGTCTCACGAACCGCCTGGACCACAGCATGAAGGAGATGCTTGGAGGGTGCTGCGTGTGTTCTGACGAGAGGGGTTGGACCGAAAATCCGCTGGTCTACTGCGATGGACAGGGATGCACCGTTGCCGTGCATCAAGGTTCGTTTTTTCCCACCAACCAAATCACTCGAAGAGCAACAGACCGTCGCACGTCGACCGAATTTCACGATATATACCTTACTTTCCAACCTCGCGCCGCGTTCACCTGTTTCTTATTGCGTTCCCGATTAACCGAAATCTCATTATCGACGATAATCAACCAACGATCGTCCGCGATGTACGAACACACGTTATTCACGATATTCAACTTCGACATTTCGTCGAGTTATTGCTGCGAGGTTAGGTCACCCGCGGACTCGTTGTTTATCACGTATCACACTGTCGAGCATCTTGTTTACCTCGTCGGAAAACGTTCCGCGAACTTTTACTCGACGTTCATCTTTTTTTTTTTTATTCATTTGTTACAATGCAATTCCAAATTTCTTTTTTTTTTCGCTCAAAAATATCGATTGTTTTGTCGATTTTTCCCTATCGCTCAATCCCTCGAATGATATTGCGGAGTTATCCAATTTTTCTGAGCGCAATGACGATTCTGAATTTCTCCATTTTTTTTTCAGCGTGTTATGGAATCGTAACTGTACCCACAGGGCCTTGGTACTGCAGAAAGTGTGAGTCTCAGGAACGCAGCGCTCGCGTGGTAAGTTTTTTTCTATTTACGAAGTTTCGACGAGTAATTTTGCATAATCGCAAAAAAAAATTCACAAAATCTATTGAATTATAACGTTATTCACGAATTCCGTGAATATTTGCATAAAAATTTATTATTTTTTCCATAAAAAAAAAATTAATTAATTTATCGTTATTTCGTTTAATTATTCATTCGATTATTCAGCAACACGCAAATCTTTTATTTGATTTATTTTTATTTTTTTTATTAATGAATATTCAAATAAAAAACTTAAGCAAAGACCACCACTTTTCATATATATTTTACGTCAAAATAATGAAATTAGGAATAGGAGAAAAAAGCATCAAAAAATTTCATAATAATCGTGTGGTTGTAATGCGTAATGTTGGAGCAGCGCTGCGAGTTGTGTCCGAGTCGCGATGGAGCGCTCAAAAGAACGGATCAAGCGGGTTGGGCGCACGTTGTTTGCGCTCTTTACATACCTGAGGTACGTTTTGGAAACGTCACTACAATGGAGCCAATTATATTGCAACTCATACCACAGGAAAGGTTTAGCAAAGTAAGTAATTAAAAAAAAAAAAAATTACGGTTACATAAAGAAAAAAAAAAAAATTACGTTTACGTAAAAAAAAAAAAAAAAAAAAACTTCCGAAAATTTTCTAAATTCCTTTTAAATCTTTCAGACGTGCTATATATGCGAGGAGCAAGGTAGAGGAAACAGAGCAACAGTGGGTGCGTGTATGCAGTGCAACAAGACGGGCTGCAGGCAGCAATTTCACGTCACTTGCGCGCAAGCATTGGGATTGCTATGCGAAGAGGCCGGCAATTATCTCGACAATGTTAAATATTGCGGATATTGTCAGCACCATTATTCGAAATTGGTGAGTTATTTCGTCATAATAATCGAATATCGCAGACGAAATCTTGAATCGCCCGAAATTTGTTCGGATTTTTCGATGAATTTTATTGCATTATATACCGTATTTTTAAAAATTATTATTATTAATTTTTCTTTTTTCGCAGAAAAAGGGAGGAAATGTGAAAACAATACCGCCGTATAAGCCGATACCGGCGGACAACGGTTCTTCGGATTCGTCGCCGGAGAAGGAAACCGAAACGCCGCAAAAGGCACTAACGACATCGTCGTCGTCGTCGTCGAGCGCAACGAAGCGCAAGGGTTCGAGTTCCAAATCGACGACGTCGAGTTCGAAGAATAAGTCGAACGCGAGTCCACCGCTCGAGATAAATGGCCTCGTCGACGATAAGAGCGGAAGCGGCCGTAATACGCCGAAAGATGCGCAAGCGAACGCAGGAGGATCGAGCAAATTCACGAGTTCGAATTTCGTAGAGACCGTCGTTACGCAGTCGGAAAGTGTGTTCGGCAACGAGCAAACCGGTGGAATTGCCGCGCCACCCGCGTCTGTAGTCGCGCCGGCTGCTCTCAAGACGGCGTCCAATACGAATTTGGTTCACAAAAACAGCAACCAATCGAAATCGAGTACTTCGAGTTCGTCGAACAAATCTTCGGGTCACACAGGCAAGAAACGTAAAACCGGCGCGCGTACGCCAACGGTTATAGGAAACGATAACTCTAATCATTCTGTGAGCTCCGAAGCGAGCGGCTCTGTTGTCGTTTCCGTGAGTTCTGTCGCCCAACAACAACAGCAGCAGCAACAACAATTAGTTACCGGTAACAGCGTAAACCCAACGGTTACCGAAGCCACGAGCCTTAGCACGACGACGGAACCGGAAAAATCTAAAAAGGTAAGACGATTAAGACGATCGAAAAATATAACAAATTTACGAGATACCGAGGAATTTATTAATATTTAATTTGCAACAAATCGAAAATGGAATATCGTAGAAATTTTCATATTTCCGGAAACATTACGCGAATCGAACCAATTTTTTTTTTTTTTTTTTTTTTTTTTTTTTTTTTTTTTTTTTTTTTTTTTTTTTTTTTTTTCGGAGATATAATTTTTTTGTGAGTTTCGTTGTATAAACGAATTAATTGACGAGCAACAAAAATATTAATAGGAGGAAAAATTATTGTTTTATTTTTTTTTTTTTAACGAAATATATGGTTTTTTGACGATTACAGCTTAAAGTCGATAGCCCTCCCGTCCCCGTGCAAAGTAGTACTGCGAACACTCCGGTAACGACGGAGGCAACTACGACGCCGGTAATAATGTCGATAACGCAGTCCCAAGCATCCGTCGTTAATCAGTCACCGCTGACGTCGACGACGTCGAACAGCATAGTGGTCTCTGTGCCGTTAACCGCGACGGCTTTGGCCGTCTCGACGCACAGCATCGTTACGACTGCGCCGACACTTTATCAACAACTTCAACAGAGTATCATCACCACCGCCGCTAGTAGCGAGCCGCGATCGAGTACAATCGCCAATCCCGAGAGATTTCCCAACGATGATGCGCCCGTTAAAAGATCCCGGTAAGTTTTTTTTTTTTTTTTTTTTTTTTTTTTTTTTACACAATACGCTTCGCGCAAATCGCTT
This sequence comes from Buathra laborator, assembly GCA_934046635.1. NCBI lineage: Eukaryota > Metazoa > Arthropoda > Insecta > Hymenoptera > Ichneumonidae > Buathra > Buathra laborator. The sequence continues at coordinate 15,585,991 of OW203895.1, read as the reverse complement.
TTCATTATTTTGTCATTGGTGTGCTTCTCGTATTTTTTTTTCTTCGAATGTATATGCGAGTGAAATATCTCACACGCGGAACATTCAACATTTTACGATATTTCGCGATAGTAAAAAAAAAAAAAATCCCTCACTTTTCTCTTCGAATTTCTTTCGAAACTTGAAAAAAAAAAAAAGAAAAATGTTTTGACTTCGAAATTGTATAAAAATCTTCAACCCTTTGCTCACCTTTTGAAAGACTAATTTTCTCTATTTCACTGTAATTCTCTATATAATTTCTATAAATAATAGTTTTTCTTTATCGACAACTATCTATCACGACGTATATATATGTATAACAATTCTTGATGTTTGTTTTCTATTTCATATTCATTATGATTATTTTTTTCGTCGATAAAAAAAAAAACATACAACGGACTCCATCGATCGTTATCGGTTGTAACACATCACTGTTTGAGAAGTTATCGGGAGAATTTAGTCAATTCGATTATTTAGCAATGGTTACCGTGTCCACAAAAGTTTTAATTTTCAGATTCGTTTCTTCACGAATCTTAATTCAATTTTTTTTTCCATCTAATCGATCGAATACTCGAACCGATTTACAGGATTAATCCACAAATAGCCAATTGCCATGGTGTTCCAGCGAGCTAATTGCAAATTATAATTTAGTGTGCAATTTTAGAAAAAAAAAATTGCTTCGCTACGGAAAAATAATGCATTCTTCACGTCGAGACTATTTTTTTTTCCCAAACAAAATCAACGATTCGCATCATCTCGTAGCCGTTAAAACCTGCGAAACATTAACATTTTCAAATAAAGATAAAAAATCATTATCGCCGTTGGTTCGAGTATCGATAATCTTTTCGTAGAGAAACGACTCTCTACGGCGCCGCGGCGGCATGAATTTAAAAGTCGTATTTCTCCATCACGATTACCCTTTAAAACGAAAATTTAACCCTTTAAAAATAAAAGAAAATTGACAACCGTTGATTTTTCGCTTTCGCGAATCGCCTGAGACAAAGTTTCAGTCAATCTTCAAATTATTTATTCCAAGTGTTATGTATTATATATAAAATATATTTATTATCATAAACAAATATTTAAAGATATATACACATATATAGAAATTTTCGTAATTATTTGCTGTATATATGTTTTTATATTTATTTTATATATGCATATATGTATATTAAAAAAAAGTATATATATATATGTATATATCATATATCTATGATGCAGCTTCGAGACTCTCGATTATTCCGACGATTTCGAGAGTGCACTGTACTGCATTCAAAATGGCCGACGTGGGGGGTAAACAAGCAGGTTGCTCTAACCTCTTCCGCGATCTACAGTGATATCTCGTTGCGCGATTGATCGTCTTTTTACCATTTAACAAAGTGAAATAAAAGTTAACTCGTCGTTCGCGGTTACATCAGGAATCCGTTAATTCGATTCTAATTGTCGTTTCGTATTATCGGCACTCGTTCGTCTCTCATTTACGAACGAACGAGAGCTTCGGCCAAAAGAAATGGACTGTTTATTAACCACCAGTCCGCTCGATGTGTATTGAGCACAACAGTTCAATTGGGGTCATCGTTTCTTCTATCAAATCTCTCGATTCCGCGATTAAATCATCGAATACTTCGTTTTCATCGTTATTCGCAGTGACGAGACGCCGTTTTTCCGAGGTATTTAGTTGATGAAAGATAATTCACAAGTCGCTATTTTTAAAACGCGATTCTGAGGTTATGTTTGTTTTTTTTTTTTTTTTTTTCTTCGTAATTTTCGATGTGAAAAAAATGTTCAATTGAATTCGTTTTTGTGATAATACTTTGAGTTATTAATATATTCTGCTAGTGGTGATAATCATACGGTAAAATTCAAGTTTATGCATCTAATTCTCTGAGTAACGGCTCCATGGAGACTCGATAACTCACGCGTCGATATCGCAGCGGAGATTCTTTAAAATAGTTCTGTTTGTTCAATTGCTTTTGTCGGCTGAGACTTGTGCCTTATTGTTCCTAAATTTAATAAATCTTACGACGTTCTTTACTATTTTCTGTTGGTATTTAAGTAATTTGTTCCTCCGACGCTATTTTTTAGCGGTACAACAGTGTTTTCCGTTCCTTCGTAATTGTATCGTAACAGTTGATAATCCAAAATTTTCTTCTTGTCGTTATGTTCTTTTGCGGCATTCTGCTCAAGGAATTTCACCTTTGGTTTCATAAGTTTTTAAGAAATAAAAAAAAATTATTCATTTTATGCAATAATTAATTTATTTTGTTATTAATTAGTAATTAATCTCTTTACTTACAGATTGGTTCTTGCAGAAAATATAATTTTACATATTTTCTCTGCGCATCAAAGTTGAATTAATATTATTAACTTGAATTAATTAAAATGTTGTCTTTTATTTTGTACTTATTATTTATTATCTATTTATTACTTATTTAAAATTAATTTGACGCAAAAATAAGTTTTTATAATAATAACATACATTTCGTAGTCATTAACTATTTTAACGAGAAATTAGAGAAAAAATAAAATATTTTCATATTCAAAAGTATTTTACGACTTTTTTTCGTTTTTTTTTAAATAATTTTTACAATTGTTAATTTTATGCGTTATTTGCAGGTCTCAGTCGACGGAAAAGCCGGAGAGAACGCGTAAGCCGAAGCGCGGCTCGACGTCGAACAGTCAACCTGTAACGGCGCCGCCAGTGTTACCCGTGTCTTCGGTAGCTTCGTCCGTATCCAACAGTGCGGTAGTCACGACGTCCAAACGCGCGAGCAGAACGACTCGTCAAACGCCGCCGCCGCCCGTTACGGCGGCACCGGCGCCTTCGATTATTCAAGGTCCAGCGCTGGGAACCGGACATTTTAGCAGTGTGGGCACCGGTTCCGGCAGCGCAATGGGCCCCGTCGTCAAAGATTCGCCACCTAGCAGTCCCGGGTCCGAGAGTATGAGTAGCACGGGACCCGGAAGAAGGAAGCGAAAGAGCGCGGGAGCGGCGGCTCCCGTGACTCCGACACCGTCCGCGTCCAACACCCCTACCGCTTTGTCTAACAACGCCAAGGAAGAAAAAGATGTAAAATTGTAAGAATCCGAACGACGCGATCGTTATTCTTTTTTTTTTACAAGCGTAATTTTTTTCTGTTTCTCTGATAATACCAAAAATCTGATGGATTGATTGGTAAAATTCACGTTTTTCACATTTTTTCCGCATGGAGAACGTTCCATTATCCTATTTTTCGGCGTCGCGATCGCTTCCCAACAATATTAACACCTTATTGGTGTCGTTTTTATTTTTATCACTCGACTATTCGATTTTTCTCAACATTCAAAAGTTACAAAAATAATTTTAAAAATCGGTTCATCGGGAAGATATATTTAGAAGCGAAATTAAATTTTGTTAAAAAAGAAAAGTAAAAGCAGTCAAATTGGTAGCCAAACTAGAAATGCTACATTAATACCGAACAAAATCCAACTGAACTCATTATTCATTAAAGAAATACGTGGAAAATTACCATTTTTCTGTCTCCGATTCGCTCGCTTTGATTTTTAGTAACGATTTCTTCGTTTTTTTGTCTATCGCAGGTTTCAAAATGGTGTAAGCGCTCCGCATATGCTTGGTAATCAGTTGAATCCGACGTCGACGATGGCGCAAAAAATGTCGGATACACTTTCGCAGGAATTGGAGGCCCATTCGATCTTCACGGAGGCGAGTAATTCCACAACGAATCTCGTTGGACCGCAGCTTCACAGTCGTGTTATCGCATCGGTGAGAAATTCGTACAGAATGTCTATCCTACGAGTTACGTGTTTAAATGGAAAAATAAAAAGATTTCTAACTCATCGGCACTTTTTTGAGCGCAGATACGATCGAATCAAACGACAGCCCCGGCACCGTCGTTCTCGTCGGTATTTTCGACGAACAGCAATACCGCGAACGCAACCGCGGGAGCCCTCGGCGGCGGAGCGATACCTCAAACGTTGGATCAACTTCTCGAGAGGCAATGGGAACAGGGAAGTCAATTCTTGATGGAACAAGCGCAACACTTCGACAGTGAGTTCACAACGAAAAAATCGTCCCGGCGACCTTGTTGAAAAAAATTCGAAACCATTTGAATCACTCGGTATTATGAGAAAAAAGCTGAAAAAAAAGTTAATGAAAAAAAGCCGACGGAAAAAAAGAAATTGTCTGCCTGGAGAATTGTCTGCTCTTATGCCACACGCACCCGCAGCGCAAACGCCGGACGCCGCGAACTCACGCAGGCCAATTTTTAAAAATTGCAAAAAAATACGTGCGGCTTTTTTTTCTTTTATAATTTATTGCGTTAAAATTGAGATAAAAAGTTGTATGTATTTGTTTTTTTTTTTTGGTTTTTTATTTTTTTTTTAACTCAATTCTTATCGGCTTTTTTCTCCTGACATTCGAATCACTGATTCAGTATTGACGAAATCGTCGCATAGAACGTGGAAATTTGCGATCAAACGTGAAAAAACTAATTGAAAAACGAAAAAAAAAATTATAGGAGACTCAATGGTTTTATTCGTTGAACGAAAAATAACAAATATAATAAGAGAAAAAAAATTGTACCGATAATAAATACATTTCGGAGACTAGGAATTCAACAAGATCGGTACGGAGATTCGTTTAGATTCCGCAGAGATTTAACAAAAATTCTGTTCCTTTGCAGTTGCATCGCTCTTGTCGTGTTTGCATCAACTGAGAGCGGAAAACTTGAGACTCGAAGAGCACGTCAACAGCCTCTTGCAGAGGAGAGATCACTTGTTAGCGGTTAATGCTCGCCTCGCCATACCCCTTACGACACAGCCGAGTACGCATCCAGGTGAGTACCGTAGATCGATGACGTCCAAAATTATTCTTATTCTTCGAGAATTTCGTATTTATTAAAAAAAAAAAAAATTCCATAAAATAACGAGAATTTGGATTTTTTTAACCCATTAATAAAACACTGAAACAATTACGTTTGCGTTGAGCTTTGAACGCAAAAAAAAATGTTTTTTAGATGATTCTCAGCACATTTTATATAATTATTTACTGAAACAACAGAGATATTTATTGTATCGACGATGATTGAGGGATTAACGCGTACAGAGAGTAAAAAAAAAAACGTTTTATTTGCATTTTCAGTAAACAACATACATCCGTCGGTGAATCAGTCACATCCAAACTTACCGCATCCCGAAGGTCCGCAAGGTGGACTGGCAACGATATCGCGAGTTAATCGCGAATCGCGCGTCAATAATACTTACCTACCCCACTCGAGTTCGGGTGGTCACGCGGCGCCATTGGAAAATGGTCTTCCACCGGATCCGTCGCCACCGGCCGCGGCATCGATGTCGCAGTACCAACAACACAGAGGTTCTTTGGTTCCACCGCAACCGAGTCCAACGATAAGGTAACGCCGATCGTGTTAATTAATTTCCAAATTAAATGTTATGTCGATCCTAATTTACGCGAAATAAGATATTACGTTTTTAATTATGCCGTTTAGCTGCGACTGTAACGTTACGCTCTTCCGAAAGGACTACAATATAAATTTATCGAAAACGCGATATATTTTCTCCACAATACAGTAGAAGCTCCGTATTCTTAACTCGAAGGGACCGAACGCCCTTCCGTTTCTGCATTTCCTCTATCGTCCCTACTTCCGGTCAATTGCTGCGAGTAGAGGTAATGAGGGATATATGCGTCCGTAGATACCCCTTGGAATGGGGAGAACGGATTCAGGGGAAATACAGTTAAGGGAAATCGTTGCCATGGTAACGAGTTAAAATAAGGGAGCAGTTAAGTTAAGAGGAGTTAAGAATACGGAGTTTGGACTGCAGTTGTGTATTTCAGTTCTTACATAAAGCTACACGACCAATTATCAGAAAAGATACATGAAGCTAATTTTATTAGCAACCATAATTTATCCTAATTTTCAAAGATCTTCCAACTATTTAAAACATTTTAATGAATTGCGTATTAAAAAAAAAAAAAAAAAAAAAAAAAAAAAGGTCAATAATCAGCAATAGTAATTTCTGCCGAAAATAGCTGTTAGAAATCACTGTTTTAAAACTCAACAGGCACAGTCCCGCGGGTGGAGGTTATCATCAGGGACAACCCAGCAATATCGTCTCACCGGCGAACACAACGAATTCCGGAGTGGTGAGAAATTCTTCCGTCACTCCGGATCCTCTGCGGGGTGTACCGAGGTAAGGAGAGAGTCATCTTGTGTTCTTCATTCCGCTTCTCCACCACCATCACCACACCTTTTCTAAAATGAATCCTCCCGTTCTAACGTCGTCGACATCGTCGGGACTTTCCATGTGATCGTTGCAACTCTCCATCCACAACTTCTCCTACTATTTCTCGTCTTTAAAAAAAATCGCAAAATATCCCCATCGAATCAAGCGACAATTATTGTTAGGTCGGTGCAACAATCCTCAAGCAGTTTCATGTCGTCGATGTACCAACCGACGATGTCCAGTCTTACCAGTAACCAAGTAGGTAGCGTACATAATCTTCATTCACATGGGCCTTCACCTACGAGCCACAATCCCACGAGTAAGCCAAGCTGAAGCTAAATACGGCCACGAAACGGCCGATGACGACCATTTCACGGAAACTTTACGATAGCGCCGCATCTCATCCCGACGAAAGTTTTAGTCGCTATCGGATTTAACAAAAAAAAAAAAAAAACAACAAACAACTAAAAAATGAGGAAACATTGTCCGCATTGTTTTTTCGACTGCCACCGAACATCGCTTTTATTTTCTTTTTTTTTTTTCCTATCATTCGTTGCGCACTGTTTCACAGTGTTCCGCGCGGAATTTATATACCAATAGATTGTATATAGTATGTTTTTTTTTTTTTTATTTTTTAAGTTTTACAACGCTATTGCGCTGTTATTTGCAATGAACAAATCGTTTTCGATGCACAACGAGCACCTCGATTCTTCCGATTTTTTTCGAGTTATCTGACGATTTAATGAAAAATTAAAGTTGTTACGCGAAAAATATATAAGAAAAGGCTGAAATTTTGAGAATCGAGGTCTCTCGGTGGCGGTGATTCGTTGTTCCGATTATTCCTCGTTGTATGTAGGACGTCAGCATAAAACTGCCATTTACCCGCGAGGGAATGCGTGATTTTGTTTTGTTTAATTTTTTTTTTTTTAATTTTTTGAAACACGGACTTTGCTCGTTTCCTCAATTGGCTCGTTTGACTCGCTGCGATGAGCTACAATTACGTTATAATGTGTTCCGAAGGCTAAAACGGCATGAAAAATGAGGCCAATTTAGTTTAAGATACAGCGGGTCATCTGAACTATTTATGTGGATTTTTCTTTTTCTTTTTTTTTTGTTTTTGTTTTTGTTTCGAAATAACTTTTGACAATTTTCTAGAAATTAACGAAAAAATTCGTCGCACATTGTTCGCGACAATCGCGGTAATCGAGACTCGGTTTATATATTATAAAAAGGCTGAATCAGATTTATGTAATAAGATGATAATAAGGAGGCGCAGTTTTTAACGCGAGGCAACAAGATTTTTCGTATAAAGGGAGAAGGTGTGTAAATTATAACTGTGTTTCCGTATGCCTGACCAACGGATTCAGCGTCGCAGCCATTTCGATTGTCGTTTATTATGAAAAAAAAAAAAAGTAAATGGTAAAGAAAATTTTTACTCCTTCCTGTGCGTTGACTGGTATCCGAGACAATCCAGTGTCGGCGTCGCACACGATAAGCAGACCCACAGATGTACAAATAAAAAAAGAAATAACAAAACTTTAGCGTGTAAGTTGACCTATCGCGACGAATAGCAATAATACTATAGGTGTACATTATACAATTCACACGATTCAAAACGTCCGTCGGTTGATTCTGGTGCGTCAGGGATGCCGCTCTATGCGTCCCATTAGCTGCGAAAACGATTATTTGAAAAGAATTTTTTTTTTTTTCGTTTTAAAACCGATAATCTTTACGAATGAAGGGCTTCAATTTTATAGAGCACGAAAAAAATTCCTATTCTGGTCATCGGTATGCAAAATCGCATTTGATGCTATTTAAAGAATAGAAAAACATGTCTGGCGACCGTGGAAAAAAAAAAAAAAAAAATTTATCTGTTTATAACGCATATGAGGTTAAATAATAATAAAAAAAAAAAAAACAAACGAAAAAATTACTGGAATAATTACAAATAAAAATCGTAGTTTCCGTACGCGTCTATTTAATTTTTTTTGTGTATTTTAAATTATAATTACACAATATAAACATTTAATAGGTGATCAATGCTTCTTCCATATTAAATTGAAACGGAAACTCTGTATCAATTAATTAATAATTTGATACTTTTGACAAAAAAAAAAAAAAAATTAACAGCGGATTTAAAATTTCACAAAACTGTAAGAAGAAGGAATTTGGAAATTTCAGGTCGGCAATCGTCTTTTATTTTTTCCTATTGATAAAAAAAAATCTTATCAAAAATCTCATGCAATTGATAGTTCTTTTCTGTGTCCTATTCGTGCGAACAAAAAAATCACAATTCCGAATGCAACAACGCGTGGAAGGAGTTCTTTTCTATTTTATTTAAATTTAAAAAATTCCTCTTTTCCTACAATTTTTTATGTTTGGACTTTCGTTTTTTTTTTTTTTTTTTTTCGTGATGAGAACACTGTTAACAGCAGAAAAAATGCACGGAATTAGTGATACGATTTTTTTTCACCTATAAAAAAAAATAAAACCCTTTTTTGCCTGAAATTTCCGAACTTTTGCAATTTTTTTGGCAAATTGCCTTTCGTCAGCAAATTCGCGCATTTTGCTCGGGACTCTGGCGGCTCTTTCTCATAATTTTGTCGTATTTTGCGTATTGATGGTAAAATAATTTTCGTTTTCCTTTGCCAAACTTCGCCTCGGATATCCGACTGAACGAATAAAATAAATTATAAAAACGTTTCTCGTTCAGTTTTTTTTACAAACGGAATATCGTTTTTAATTGTTTGCTCCACCAGAGTAGAGTAACAAAGTTTAAGGTACTCCAAGCGCGAGGTGTTCATTTCTCATAAGTTCGACGAAAATGAGGTAAAATATGAAAGATACTGTAAAGATTAGTTTTGCATAACAATAATTCCAAAATTTTAATAACAAATTGATGAAAAAAAATTATTCCACAAAATTCCCGGTAACCCAACTTTTTTTTGTTATGAAAATGATTCGTTTATTTTTCCGAATACGTTTGAATTTTTTCAAATGTTTCTAAAAACTTTGAATTTTTGTGATTTTCCACACATTATTCCTAAAAAAAAAAAAAATTCAAAATCTTCAGAAAAATCTGAAAAATTCATACGAATTCAGAAAAATGAACGAATCATTTTCATTAAAAAAAAAGTTGGATAACCGGGAAATTAGTTGAACAATTTATTTTTCCATCAATTTTTTTATTAACATTTTGGAATTATTATTATGTAAAATTAATATTTTCAGTACTTTTAATATGCATGAATTTTTTTCAGATTTTTATACCATCGAGAAGTGTTTGCAATTTTCTCACATTTTCGTCGAAGTTATGCGAAATGAACACCTCGCGATCGGAATAATAAACATTTTTAACGGGATATCTTTCGCCAATGGGCGCCTCCTTTACGCACCACTACCGACATAGAACAGTCACGGCGTTGTACAGTTTAACAAGGCCGCCAAAAACCTGTCAAAGATTTGGCTTCGGTTTTTATACATTGTACATTCAATCGTTATTATTACGAACACTGCCTTCCACGATTAAGAGCTGTGAAGTAGGGGTTCAGATTAACGATGATCGCTCGTTAACTATAAGCGAACGCGTATTCGTTGTAATTTCATTAGCCCGATCGATATATAATTTTTTTTTTTTTTTTTTCGTTCGTTTATTCTCAATCTCATCGATTCACGATGTAAAGTCGTTTTTTACGATAGTAAGTAATGATTCGAAAAAAAAAAAAAAAAAAAAAAAATATCGAAGAAATTGTCGTGTTTGAGATCGGAATGGGATAACGATGTTTCTTCGAGATATCAATAAATGATTAGATGCATTTTATTTTTTCGAAAAAAAAAATAAAAAATGAAAAAAAAAAGCAACAACTATACAAGTGGGCATAACAATATTGTAACTAGAAAACAGAGACCGATTACTATGTATATTTGTATGTACGCGGATATCCGTGATGAATTTTTTTAATGCAACAATCATCGATTATCATACACGAATCTTGTACCAATGATACATTCTTTTCGTTGTTTATTTCATCCCTTATCCTTAAAAACATTAATATCCCGAGTTGACGACGCAATTATTTTGTGGAGAAGGTACGCGTTGCCGTTTTTTTGGCGAATTGTTTTGTTGAATCAAAGGGACGAGAAAAATATAATTAAATAAAAAAAAAAAAAACATTGAGATTAATCGTCCCGATAAATTACACATATCTAAATAGCATCGAGAAATCAACCTGCCGTTGCGGAACAGTAAAAATGGGAATAAAAGCCACAAAACGGTACGGAATCTTTTTTTTTTTTTTTTTCGGGGAACTTCGAAGTTGCGTATTTACGGCATCTTAACGGGGATAATGACGGGGAATGATGGAACAAACATCTTAACGGGGATAATGACGGGGGATGATGGAACAAACAGCAATTCACTACGAGGGATAAGCTTCGCCTGGCATTTTCGATGAGTTTTTGCAATTTTTATGTTTGCGGTGTAATCGTAATGCCGACGGATTCATTCAGATGGGAAGCAACGTTGTTATTTGATAAACGGATGTAAAGTTGTCGTCGATATTGCGATGTATTACCGTCGGAGGTCCATCCGCGTTTCACATCGCCTTACTATCGTCCAATAGCATGGATTACAGTTTTCGTTACCGACTGAACTCGGAACAAAACGGAAATTTCACAACGCATTAACATTTTCGGATAAAATAGATTCCGTTTTTTACCGACTGAGCTCAGGGTAAAATTCACATATCCTTAAAAACACCAAACAAAATGGCGTACATAAATTTTTGTTACCGATCGAGTTCACGGTTGACTTAAAATGTTTATAATTATACAAGAAGAAATACTTGTATGCATCGCCGAACTATCGCACCATTGGGGTCAAAGCTCCACCACGAGGACTCTACGTAACTAATAAGAAAATCCGGAAAAAAAAAAACATCGAAAGCTCGTGAATAAAGCGGTGCAAAGTTCCGAACATTAACGACGATCGTGGGAAGCATCCATCTGCGACCTCGTCTATCTCTAACCATGACAAATCGATATACACCATTGCACTTTTATTCGAGTGTTCGTTTATATAGATATATGTATACGAATATGCAGTTGCGCAGTAAGAACGAGTGCAATGACCATCCACGTACTAGCGTAACACCGCAATGAATTATATAACGAATTGAAGCAACTCTCGGGCCACACGACTATCAGTTTCGATTGCTGGGTGATAAAAGTTTTGAGTGGTCTATAGGACGCCCTCCGCGCCGCGAGTACCTCGATGTTTAGCACTACATCGGCGAAATAATAACCTCTCAAATCATCGCGGAAAAAACGAATTGACAGCGCCGAAGTGGCTAATTGGGGACGTTTCCGCACGTTGAGAATTTATTTGCTATGCAAAATTCGATATCTATTTACCGTATCGCTGGAATGCAATGCGATTTATTTCGTCGCTCTCGACAACCGCGTCTCCGTCCCCGTAACCGATTTCGTATATTTAGCTTGCCGCAGTTCTCATTGTCGCGGTATTAGATCACGAGGGAGCACTCCTCGACGCTCGATTTAAAATATGAACTAATAGGATTAAACGGGGGCACGGATCCCGACACAGTTTTTACGGTGGATTAAACTTCGTACGTTCTATCTTTATGGCATTCGCAAATACATAACCCCCCTTGTGCGATTCTTATCGCGCGGACACGGTCGAGAGGGTTGGAATTTTATATGTATAATTCAATCGCTGTATATCAACGTACGACGATAAAAATACTTGAAAAAAAAAAAAAAAAAAAAAAAAAAAAAAAACAGGATCGTCAAAAAGCAAACATAAATCGGAAAAATAGAAAAAGAAAGTGGACACAATTATAGATCGCGACATCTTTCGTTAATTTTTATCGAATAAGAATTAAAAGTAATTTTTTTTATTTTATTTTTAATATTAATTTTTTTCAGGAATTTGTAAAAAAAAAACAATTCAATGACATATATAAATATTTTCCATATCATTTTCTTTATTTCTTCCTTTCCTAAAAAAAAAAAAAAAAATTCAACATAATTTTTAAGAATTCGGCGTACCATTTTTTTTTTTTTTTTTTTAATAATAGGTATAGGTGAACGCTGCCACACGAATTCGCAACAAGTTCGTCAAGCCCCCGTTGCGTTCTTCACTTTTAATGCCATTGCATTGTAACTTTTGCAGCAGCAACGTGGTGGGACCCTTAAATATACCGTTATTCGCAGTGGATGGAGAATTAATACTTTATTTGTGTGTCACTCCAGCTGCGAGGATCAACACAAGTGCTACCCTTGTCGGGGGGCCCTCCAGTAACAATCCAAAGGGGGTCGGGGGGGAGGCGAGGGATCCTGCCAGACCGCTGGGCCATCGTCATCCCCCTTACCCTACTAGTGCACCCTCTCGATCGACACCGTATTCAATGGCGTGAGTCGATGGTTCGCTAATTTTCACGGCATTATAGTGCCGCATGAGCCGCAACGCCCGAGCCGATTAGTTTCAATTCCATCTCGCGGAATCGTATCTTTTCACACCTCTCATTTCATTGTTATTGGTACGGTGATGAAATTCATAAATAATTATCTCCGCTCTTGATATCGATTGTTAGACATAACCTTAAATTTTTTACGACGTGTTTTTCAAATTTTCTTAATTTTCGATCCCTCCGCCCCAAAAAGCTCGACACGGATAAATAATTCGAAAATAAGTACGAAATCTCTATGCTGTGTCTCAATTAAGACCCTAAGATGTTATTCCGCCAATGACGAAATTCAAAAAAACATAAACGATGTATTCTTCGTATCGGCGCGATGTACTATAATCACAAACGCACCTGGCGCTGTTGAACGGTTCGGCGTTCAATCACCTGGTCATTATATCTTCCGTCGAATCCCTTTTTCGATGTGGTGTCAAGCGATACACGACGGGACGAGCGGTACCGCATTAGTTTGTGCTTTTATCTTTATCTTTATAGCGGCGATACCACTCGAATGTTGAAAGCACCTGCGTTCATAGAATAACTTTTCTTTCAATACATCGCGACTAAAAAATACCGCGGATAAGTATGCGTAGATCGTCGCGTTATCACGTGGTCGGTTCATCCCCGTGATATTAAAACTGTCTGAATAATGATTCATTGACTGGTCGCAATCGTCGTGATGCCGGAAACACGATTACGCGATCACTCAACGTTTTAACATCCATTACAATGCGTTATCGTACAATAAATGGAACTCGATGAGTTATTAATAATGATCGCAGAACATCGCGGCGGCCAGATGTACACGTAGACTGCGTATATTATACTATATATGCGTATTATACTATATATGGAGTATATGGAGTATACATACCGTGAACTGTGTACTGTGTAGTATATACTATATACTGTGTATAATAACGTCGTATATACTGTATACTATACACTACATACGTAAGTCTATCCACAACTTTTCTGGGACACCGCGCGGTCAACGTGAAAAAACGTGATCGGTTTTCCGCTCAGTAGGGCAGCGGTGGCCATTTTACGTATAGTTATTCCGGTAACCGATGCTGAGGAGTTCAGAAATACAGGCTGCAATAACTGTACCGCAGCTAAAGGTGTTCCAGAAATATTTCGAAGCGCGCGGGGGCCTTATACACACATGTAAACTACCTTACCGGCAACATATACTAATGCAGCGGGATAGTCCGGCGCGAGCTATCAGCTGTGAAAACACCGTTGTTTATAGACATCGGTTCACAATGAGGTGTAATTGAATCCACATAGTCGAGACAGGGTGAACGTTGCTCACTCGTATCCCCGTCCGCAAGCCGAGTCGTGCCGTGTATGCGGTACCCTGCTTTGCTATACCTATAGGTATCTCGTATAATGTGTTGCGGACGACGAGAGCACCCGCGGGAGCGACGGCAAGCAACATCGCTTATCGCTCGTTCAATGGCCTTTTCTGTGCCCCGGCACTGTGCTACTGTGTTCTCAACGAATATAAACCCTACGGGAATACGTCCCCTTGTAGGACACGGAGGGGGACCCCAACGATTTGTGGGCAATTAGGGATCGTTTCGAAGCAGGAAAAAGGGCAAGCGGAGCATATCTTTCGCTGGCGCTTCTCGATTTCTCTATTGAATGTTGAAACAAGAGTTACTCGAGTACGATAAGTGCGATGGCGCGCGCCCGTATGAGAAATCTCATCTGGTATTTGTGATGACGTATGTTTTCATCGGGGAATAGGTATGCATGAAGCCGAAGAGGTTAGGATGCGCTGCGATAATTCTTCGATCAAATTAGTCGAATTTATAGAATTTTGTAATTTATCAATTTACATAGCGTACAAAGTTATTGGAAACGTGATATTTATTGTTGAAATGCGATTTCATATTACATGAAAACCCCGATTAATCGGAACGCCTTCCGAGTTTTTTTTTTTCGCGCACGAAGTGCACTGTCGTCGCGCGCGCGACGAGACACGGAAAAAAATAGTATTTTACGCTACAAGTGCGAGAAAGCGGACTTTACGGCGAAAAAGGCGAGTGCGATGACTTCACAATCGCCGTCGGAAGTCCGCTTTGTCGTACAAGTATCGCATGACACTTTTTGCAATAATGACAGGAGGAGTGCTACTGCCGTATCTGACGATTGTGGCGCCGCCACAGCGTGCGAGAAGCGCTGACTTCACGCACGCTACTCTCGTTTGCCCGACACGCAGAGATACACACAGAGATAATCCCGTCCCGTCGTTTGCGTCACGCAGAGATAATCCCTTAAAGTTCGTAAATCAATCGCGTTTTTTCAAGTAATCGGTGACTTTGGTTTGTTTTTACGTCCTTCGCGCACGAACAAAAAAAAACGCATAATCCCTTAAAATTCGTAAATCAATCACGTTTTTTCAAGTAATTACTGACTTTGGTTTGATTTTACTTCGCGCGCGATAAAAGAAAACTCGGAAGACTTCAGTTAATCGGCTTTCCGGTTAATCGGAGTTCTACTCTTCTAACCATTACGAATACACGGTTAGTCGTAGTTATAACCACAGGTAGAATTATTACCGACGACTTTTTTTTTATGTAGTATGCATGCATTACCATCGTCGACGGAATCGCGTACGACGAGTCGAAAGAATTCGGATGACGTTAAGAACATTACTTGTCCCGTCTTTTCGGTTTTATGTGTTGGACAGTCCGTGAAATGTACCTATCTACACGCGTTTGCAACACAAGTGGCGTTACATACGTATGACGGTAGTAGGTACATAGCAAAGGGGGAAAAGCGTAAAGGATCGAACGGGGACGGGAGGGAGAGGGGGGGGGGGGGGTGCGTGGGAAGATTCACAGCCGTCTGCCGCCATTATTCTCGGGGCCTGGCGTCGCGACGCCGCGATATCGACGTTCCGCCCACACTGTGGACTCGACGAGCGAAAACCTAGTAAACCCGTAAATTAGATACAGCGCTCCGCGAAGTACGCGCAGGTGCGTAGCCATCTTGTATTTTTACCCGGACAAAAGACGCACACGGAAAGCTCGGAATCGCGAGATTTTTCGGAATATTTTTTTTTGGTTTATACGCGGGAAAGCACTTCCGGAAAATCGATGATTATCGTCAAGCAAAACATTTGTCTCCGACAAGCTGTGAATAACACTTTGATTTCCGTTAATGAAACCGATTAGTATCGAAATCGTTGCGAGAATGTTGCGAAAAAAAAAAAAATGGGCGCATCTGCGTGTATTTGAAAGCGGATATGCATAGGAATTAGAAGAAAACCGGATTTTCGTTATATATTAATTAATATATTTTGACCTCTTTTTACAAGTATTTGCCATTGATAAATAACTATACATCGTTATATTTTACGTAATTTTCATGTATATATGATTATATACATATGACTTTCGTTTCGCGAGATCGATACACGAGAAACGATTTTTTTTAACGTACGTTTATTATCAAAATTATTACGTACGATTATTAGTTGGGTACTTACAATGGTATAATAACTATTTAATACTGCAGCCGTATTACGGAATGACTCAATAGTGACTAGAAACGTGTTTTCCGAATTGTGTTTCGATGATCGGTAAACATCGAAAATCGGAATGACTATTATTCGAAAAAATAACGCGAACCGAAACTGATGCAGTCTCGATTTTTGTTATACCGACTAAATTGCATTGAGTTCTTTGATTAGTATTCGCGAATTCACGGTTTCGCGATCGATGGATTTTTCTCTTAAAACTAAATAACACGATGATTTATGTCTCTTAACTTTTCGCACGAAACGGCGGGTGAAAATCGTCACGACGATTTTACTCGTAGGACGTCGCGGTCTTCGAAGTTCGCGGATCCTCCGGCGTCCAAACCTTAGCGAATATCGTGCCGTTCGGTAGTATATCGGTTTTTCGGGACCACGATAACGAGTGAGAGATGAATTGATTGCCAGCGCTACCTGAAACAAACGCGTATTTCGACGACAAAAAGAAAATAACAATATTATTAGACACGTACATGGAAATGAAAGGATAATCGCTTCGCGTTACGATCGACGATACAGCGGTGAATACATCGCGGCGCTCACGAATGCCAATGATAATCGTTGCTACGAACGACGCACCTGTGTGCTTTACTCAGAGGGTTCATACATAATTATGATATATCACCGTCATGCTTGGCCCTCGTACCCGGAAGTATCACCGTTGGGTATAATAATCCGATTTTAATTTTTCGGTTTTTCGTCACGCGAATAGTGTCGAAATTCATTGATAAATTCAAAAGAGAATTTTTTTTTTTTTTTCGTCATTTTGTGATTTACAGGGGAGAAAAAACATTTCCTACACATTGTTAAGGTGAATGAAAGCTGCGATTTGGGTTATTTTTAGAAACAACCAACGCGCATACATGTGACGATTAATGTTTTCACGTTATTTCGTTCCGAAAGTAAATATATATTTTCGTCGAAAAAATCATATATTACGAATACATTTTTAACATATTTTTAATCGTAATTTTTGTTCGCGTAAATTGATCCAAAGGGCAGAGAAAAAATTACCACTTTCGAGCGGCAATCGTGTCTTTTTTTTCGACCGTTAAATAAATTTTACGTCCTTAAAATTTGAAAGAATTGTCGATTTTAAGTCCTCAAATAATTTATCTTTTTGGAATTTACGCCTCCAGACTATATTTATTTCTTGATTAACGTATCGGCAACGATAACAATCTGATAGGATTTTTTTTTAATCGCGTCTTTAAAAAATACGCATTATTTGTCACAAGCCGTTTTCCTGACATTATTTTCCTAATACCGACGCGTAAAGCGACGCAAAACAAAAATTAGACTTGTGTAATGGTTGATATATTTTTTTAGGATTTTCGGAAGTATACGTGAATTTTTTCAGATTTTTTTTATAGCGCTAAAACATCGTGAAAATCCTAACTGTTCCTAATAAAAGCCGCAAGTTGCTAGCGAAGGATTAACGAAGACCCGTAGATTTTTTTCAACATTAATAATAATAATAATTACCAAAGGGAGAAATTACTCGTAAAGCGACTCAAAACAAAAATTAGACTTGTGTAATGGTTAATATATTTTTTTAGGATTTTCGGAAGTATACGTGAATTTTTTTTATAGCGCTAAAACATCGTGAAAATCCTAACTGTTCCTAATAAAAGCCGCAAGTTGCTCGCGAAGGATTAACGAAGACTCGTAGATTTTTTTCAATATTAATAATAATAATAATTACCAAAGGGTTTATTCTCGCGATTGGTTTAGTGTTTAGTTTCGATTTAATTTCGCTTCGTGTATTTAACTCACCATAAACGATGACTTTCATCGCGTCCACGCGACCAGAACAGCGTGACAATGTCCCATTACCGGTGAGCGTATCATTACCCTTATCGGACCTCAGAAGATCGTTTAGAATCTTTATATATCCTATAGCAAGTTTTAACGTGTCCACCTTCGACAGTCTCTTTTCGTACGGCATTGTCGGCAGATGAGCTCTGAGATCCTCGAATGCATCGTTAATGTTTTGCATACGTCTGCGTTCGCGAAGATTTGCATTCTTACGCTGTTGAGCCGCCTGACGCGGTCGTTTCAACGGACCCCCGACGCTTCTTCTGCCGTCGCAACTTCGTCTATAATAACGCAAAAAAAAAAAATAATCATGTTGAACACTTAAAGGATTTTTAATTTTTATATTTTTATATATTAAAAAATAAAAATTAAAGACATTGAATTAAAACAAAAAAATTTTTTTTTTTTTTTTTTAATTGCGATGTTCGTAGTATGAAAATTCAATTTCAGACAACTAATATTTACGTGAAACAATGTATTTTTTCTTAAATAGTCGTTCGCCAAACTAATTTTTATTTTTTCCGATTCTTATTTCTTTTTAGTGCATAAAGATCGCTAAATTAGATAGTTAATTAGGAAAAAAAAAATTTCCGTACGCGATGAGTACCTCGATATTTCCCATACGCTTAATACTTCATTTCTGTGGCGTTTTAATATTTAAATTCTGGTTAAAAATGTTTTTTATCGTATTAGTAAAATCAATTTTTCGAACTGTTTTTCGAGACGATTATGAAAAAATGAAAACAAAAATTATACTGTGAGTAACATGGATAATAAATTTAATAAAAAAAAAGAACACGAAAAAAAAAAAAAAATGTTGACGGTAACTTTTTTTTTTATAACGAATTGCATGTATTGCGTGTGTAATAATAAATAATAAACTAATGAAGTGGTAAATTAAATACCGCAATAATAGATTAAATAATACGATCGCAAATTAAAAAAATGGTACGATAAATAAAATAATTTTATAACAAATTAAAAATGGTATAAAACTTAAAAAAATCGATCTAATAAATAAATTAATCATCGAACTTACTTTCTCGTGTGATTTTCCTGATCGCTGCTGTAAGTACTGAGATTGTCGCGACTGTTTTCGTCGTAGGGATAAAATTCACTTCCGCTGCAGCTACCGGTGCTCCCGGAGGGATGCGATGGTAATTGGGGAACGATGGGTGCGAGGCTCGCGGTCACCGGTAATCCGCAATGCGGAGGTACAGACGGAATCGCCGGATTGCCGAGAAAGCTATGCGCTTCGTACATATAGTGCCGATTCATCATATCGAGACCCAAATTATCCATCGAATACATTTTGACGATATTTTAAAAAAACTTTTTTCACCTCGAAATTTATATTGCACACGAATACGGAATTTTTTTCCGTTTTATCGTAATTAAAAAATTGATTTTACTGTTTACATGCTTCGCGAATTAATTACGATTGACTTAGAAGTATTTCGTCGATTGCACGAACTTTTTTTTTTTTTTTCGTAAATAATTAATCTTTTTTCATATTATATGTCACTGTTGCTTGTATTTAACGCACGTGTCGTACTTTCGATGACGAATTGAAATCGTTGGACTATCGCCACAGCATTTTCTTTCTTTCGCGAATCGCATTTTATTTTTGGATTTTTTTTTTTTTTTTTTTTTTTTTTTTTTTTTACTCGCGAATAACGTAAGGACCACCGGAAATAATATTTTTCCAAAGGGTTGAACCGAACTGTATCGCCACTCGAGCACAACACAGAGATTTCACGATTCAAATAGTACGGCACGAGGTCGACGCGTGCCGTACAAAATATCTACAAACAACCCGCACGTGTTTCACGGAAAGTACCCACACGTGCCGCACTGATTCTTCGTCAATGAAGCTTTCCGTTTCGTTTACCACGAGGCGTGTAAACCGGAGCCCCGATAACGTTGCAACGGCACGTAACACGCGAATCAGGTGTTTTACATGGAAGTAGAAATGTCAACATACCGTGACAACGCAAACACTTTCCTACGAGCGATTACGGCGTTGTCCAGTGCAAACATTAATTATTATCCCCGTTTGCGAAATCTTCTCATTTTCTCGTTGTATCCGATATGTTGATAAATAAATTTGATTTTTATTCATTAAAATAAATTTTCAAAAATATTTTAATTTTTAAATGTTATTATTATTATTATTTTTTTTTATTATTATTTTAAAAATCGAATCGTATTTTTGGGCGAAACAGTCGATCGGTCCGACGATTCTTTTTACCGTCGATGCATATCACGTTTTTTTAGTTATTAAATTGCAATAACTTCAGCGATAAATTTATCACAATTCACGATTTTTTTTTTTTTTTTTTTTTTTTTCGATCGAAATATTTCTTCGATGTAAGTTCGCGTATAGATGGGATGGTAATCGGCGAAATTGATGTTAAAAACGTTGGTAAGTCTCGCGAGTAACGCCGGGCGAACTACTGTCCGGTAGATTATCGAGGGTTGTGCGGTGGATGTTGTCGCATCACTAAAAACGGAAGAGGTGGAGGGAACGCAGAGGCGGAAAGCGCCGCTATAAGGCATATAGTATTCCCGGGGTCGGAGCCGTGGATGCCGGAGCTTCGACGGCGATTCGTCCAATGGGGGGTTGCTAGAGGTGGTGCCAGAGGCCCGGGGTTGCTGGGGGTGGCGGGTAACGCCTATTCATCGATCCGCCGAAGGGAGATGATGATATTCTCGGGGAGGATCGGAGGTTGCGAGGGCCAAGGGCCCGAGTATTTCATGTATGTAGGAAATGAAACGATTCCCGATGACGCGATTCGCGAAGAATCAAAATTTATTTAAATTTATATATATATATATATATGCAACACTCTGCAAAATATTATGACGATAACTTGAATGTTGTAATTATCGAAAAATAATTTTTATAAATTTATACCTTTTATGTAGCGGTTGATAAATTCGATAAATACGATAAAAATGGATAAATTCGAGTAATAATTTTTAGGATTTTATTTAAGTTATAAGAGTATTATTAATGCATCGGATTTATTTCGACTTTTTTTTTTAAACGCAAAATTAATTAATTGCACGCAATTGGCGCGATCGGATGAAAAACAATTATGGGGCAAAATGGACCATTTAAACAAATTGGAGTGCGTTATCAACTTATTGGATATATTTAATCGATTTTTAAGGCGTAAAATTGATGAATTACACTCGCATGGCATCCCAACGGATTAAAAACAAATATGGGGTAAAATGGACCATTTAAACAAATTGGAGTGCGTTATCAACTTATTGGATATATTTAATCGATTTTTAAGGGATAAAGTTGATGAATTACACTCGCATGGCATCCCAACGGAATAAAAACAAATATGGGGTAAAATGGACCAGTTAAGCGATTCAGTAAGTATCAATTAACTTATCAACTATTTTTAAGACACAAAATTAATTATCTACATTCGTTTCATGCGGACAAACAAAAATATGTAATGTAATGTATAATATGTAAAAAAAATCGCAGCTCCGAAAATAACAACGCGTAGAAGAAACTCCATTTTTCAAATTTATTTTTATACTTGTAAAAAAAAATTTACATTTCTTTTACAATATTTAATATCCGATTCTGAGATTTTTTTATATTATAATACATCCGTTACCAACAACAAATCGCGTGCGATTGCTGATGCGATTTTTTTTCATCTACACAAATAAATAAATCCGCTTTTTCCCCCTCGAAATTCCACATATCTGAATTATTTTTTATTCAAAAAATTAATTAAATAAGTAGATTCGATTTGCGCGTCCGGAAAAAAATAGAAATGGCGTAAAATTAAGTTTTCTTCAATTGCAGCGGAAATTCACGATTTTTTAAATAAAAAAAATTGAGGCGATCATTTCGTTAAAAAAACGATTTTTTTTTTTTTTTTTTCGGGAACTTCGGTAAACATTGTACCAAAGACAATATGAAGGCAAATATAATAATTTTTTTATCGTCCAGACTTCTGCTTCGAGAAGTATGCCGACCAACTATAAACACACCGGTAAACATACTGCCGTAACGCGTATCGACCACAAGTACCTATATAATTATAGGTTTGAATTCACCGGCCAAATGTCACCCGGCGGTGGTTAACCCAAAGCAACCCCTTGCGCACCAAAACCTACGCACGTGTCACGCACGTGTCTACCATTTCCTTTATCAGATCCACAAATTCATCACTGATTTTCGGACGCCGTTTTACTTCCTTTTTGATTCTCTAACCTTCCGGCCATCATATCTAAGAGAACATTACTATTAATGCCGATTGATATCTCAATTCATCGCTCTGACGAAACAATGCGAATAGTGTCTTTTTTTTGCTATTCAATCGGTAAAAAAAAAAAAAGTAGCAATACAATTTCGATCGGAACACTATGAAGACTTGAAAACTCAGCATACTATTTAAAAAAAAAAAAAAAATTAATCATCACTTCGTTATAATTTGCAATTTTTTTTTTTTTTTTTCGAAGATTCGAAATAATTCGACGTTTCTATTAATTGTGTTATAATAAGTTTAATTCTTTTAATCTGCAAGATTATTAATTTTAATAATGAAATATTACGAAATTTTTTATAATAAAAAAATAATAATAAGAATAAATCGTACAGTTTTGAGATTCATACGAATTTACTATCGAAATTCTCTTTGCACCAATATTTCGAGTTGGTAGTGCGGAGATGAATATCCATATATATATGTATCAAAAGCGCGCACTCCGTTCGCATACACAGCAACATGTCCCGGGGGAGCCAACCCCGTTGGGAAGCGTGACGCGACCCTCGAGAGGGAATCGCGATCGTTCGTAAATCGATTTCACACTTTGGATGGGTATACAGTAAATTAATAGACACTTAGGGACCGAAACGCGTTTCCAATGGGTACCAAAAAGTAACACGCGTTTCCTATGTTGTGGGGCGTTGCGGGACCAGGTGTTGGACACGGAGAATCCCGGACGGGGTACGAACCGTGGAAAATTCTTTAATTCTTCCGCGCGCGTCATCATGGTATTCGAATTTCATTGCCAGAATAATAACATATTAATTTTTTTTTTTTTTTTTTTTCGGGAAATATATACTTTCGATTTGAAATCATTTTTTTTTGCTTGAGTACTCATGCGAACGTTGTACTGTATTTATAAAAAAATAAAAAATGAAATTGTAAAATAAAATAGGATTTCAACGATTTCTGACAAAAAAACGTTATTTATTTTTTTTTTTAAGGTAAAAAAAATCGTACCACTAATCTCATGCGATTGTTTGCTCGTAATAGTGTTCCGATCGTTTGAAAATATCCGCGGATCGAATTATCAAAAATTGTAATAGAAGTGCAATTATTTCGAAAAAAAAAAAAAAAAAAGTAATTATATTAAAAAAAAAAGAATTCTTTCCACACGTTTATTCGGATTTCGGATTTTTTTTCACCCTCATGACACCGGTAACGGCAATCTATCGCATGGTATTCTTGCTAAAATTTGTTTTTACTGATTAAAAAAAAATAAAACACGTTTTCCGACCCGAAATTGCGACCCCTTAAGTTCGTTACCTCGTAAGATTTTACTTAACATCGAAATATAATGCCGACGTCCATAGCTGGCTACACAGCGAGGGGATAGATGCAAAGATTTGCATTTGATCATCGCGATCTTTGAGTTCGTAAAGCCGAAAAATTCTATCGTACAATCGAGAGAAGGTTAATTCATTATTTTCATTCGGGATTACGTATAGCCTGTCGCCTATCTGCGTCGAGAATCGCTCGTAGCACATTGCGCGTATGTATGGTATATGTATATACGTATAGATACGGACAACCAGATAGAAGGTACGGCCGCTGCGGCTGCTGCGACGCGTGGACCTACGTTTCTATTATTCTTTCATTGTCACTCCCCCCAAGTCTCGTACTTCTTTATATATATCCTACAATAATATATTGTGGTGATTATCTTTTTGGATTTTTTTTTTTTGCTGATGAATCGTATAGTTCGCGGCGTTAGAATAGAATCGAAAGATGAAGGGGAGGGGGTGTTATATCGCGTGCCGAGGAGTACCATTCTATATTGGATATATTTATTTCACGAGAATTTCTTATTCCGTTTTTCATGCGGTGGCGTTAGTTATAATTTAAGGTTCACCGGGCCATCATAACTCATCGCCTCCGGACGGCGCCCCTTGAAAAGTTTCGATCCCTAATTACGTACACTTAATGGACCTGGTAATAGGGTTTTGTTTATTAGATATCTTTCCTACCCTCGACACTGCAAGGGGATGCTG
Organism: Buathra laborator; assembly: GCA_934046635.1. Lineage (NCBI taxonomy): Eukaryota > Metazoa > Arthropoda > Insecta > Hymenoptera > Ichneumonidae > Buathra > Buathra laborator. Next base: position 15,561,588 of record OW203895.1, on the reverse strand, counting down.
ATCGAGGGATGTGGAAATAGTTTCACTATTTTCTCGTGCCGTGAAAATTGCAGGCGTTATTGTAATTGCAATTCATTCATTTGATTCGAATGATTATTCAAACAATTTTTAATTAAACATTAGCATTTTTTTTCGAAATATATAATTTATTATTATTATTATTATTATTATTATTATTATTATTATTATTATTATTATTATTATTATTATTATTATTGACGATCAAAATTAATATTTTGTATTTTAATAATAATTATTATAATGATAAGTTAGACGTTTTTTAAATGATAACTGAACCAAATTTTTTTTTTTTAATTCGAGATTTTTTTTAACTGCTCGCGTCCTGAAGATCCATGTGCAGCGTTTTGGGGTTGAAAATGCGGGTTACAAGAGAAGATCTGTGAAAGTGAACAACGCTGAAATTCTTGGGGGTTCGAGGCGCGTATAATCGAAATATAGCAGCTTGTAGGTTCACAAACGTTCATCATTCGAAGGGTAATGCGTGTTGCGATAACAAATCGATTTGCGAGGTCGTAGGGGGGCTGAGAGAGAGATACATCGCGCGCTGCCCTGCAGAAGATGAGGTGTCTGCCCCTCCGATTGCACACTGCGGTGCATTGGTGCGTGGAGTGTGTTTTGGGGGTCGCGCCCCCCACAAGCACTGCTGTCCGAGGACACCGCAGGGGCACATCCCCCACATACCGGAAACGCTCGTATACTACGACCGGATGCACAAATGCATATTATTAGACAGGTGGCTAGCAGTGGAAAACGCGTAACGCATTCTCCGCTAAAAAAAATATATATATATATTATAACGAATATGTAGCCGACTATTCGTTATAACATACGATATTAGATAATACGTTTGACAATAAGCGACCGAACGGACGATCAATACGCGATCGATCGTCACGACAGGAGTCTTAACTGGAATTTCAAAGGGAATAATAGACGTGTGACTTTTCGCGATCGGGATAATTAACGTTTTTTATTATTAATAATATTCGGCCCAAAATCAAATAAGCGCGTTGTTCATTCGCCCGATCGTTGCAATATGTATATATTAATGATTATTACTCGACTCGAGAGTTTATTTGAGGGTAAAACTTATTTAATATTCTGAATGGTGCGTTGTGGCGATAAATGCAATTCACGGAACAATGCAGTATAGTATTGCTAACCTCGCCGAACGTTTCTTAGTCAAAACGATTCCCCGAACTCCTACTGCAGCGAGAAACCCTTTACAATCGAGATTCTCGATCTAAAATATGTATACTCGACAATCGATACATACTGCAATTTGCACATTTACGATCCGTACAACCGACGAATATCTGCTATTTTCTGCTATTTTTTAAAAATCTTATTTCTGCTCGTCGGCTAATGTTTGGCACTTTTTTTATCGTTTCATGAAATAATTTTTCTAAATTAGTCGATTAATTAGCATTATTCCGATGAAAGGTATGTACGACGTTTTTTTAAGATTATCCGTAATTACGAAAATCTCTATGATCATTTAAATAGTTTTGTTTATCTTTTTTTTTATACGAAATTTTACGATAATAATAATATTTTGATAAATAATTTAATGAATAATTAATTGATAAATATTCATTATTATCAACAATAATTATTAATGATTTTTTTTAAAGTGAAATTAGACCAAATTTTTTGATATAAATACACGAAAATGGATTAAAAATCGGTTCTTTTATTACATTGAATGCGAATCGATTATTATTTTTATCAAAAAATAAATAATCGTAACCGACGAATTTTACAGCACGTGCCGACAAGATAAATCCGCAATTCTCAGGCATCAATTTAAATAGTCATGTAAATAGTTTTATTCATCTTTTTGTTATACGAAATTTTACGATAATAATAATATTTTGATAAATAATTTAATCAATAATTAATTAATAATTATTCATTATTATTAACAATAATTATTGATGATTTTTTTAAAGTGAAATTAGACCGAATTTTTAGATATAAATACATGAAAATGGCTTAAATATCGGTTCTTTTATTACATCGAATGCAAATCGATTATTATTTTTATAAAAAAAAAAAATCATCGTAACCGACAAATTTTACAGCACGTGCCGACAATATAAATCCACAATTCTCAGGAATCAATTTTTATCTTCTTCTTCGAACACATCTATACAGAGTAGAAAATGTCTATAAACGGCTGAAGGTCGCGCAAATTTGGTTAATACCAGATATGATTTCTCATCGCAATAATTCATATGTAATGGGAGTCCGCATAATAGACTGCTTCAACGTTATTAATCACTCCACTATCAACATTACAATTTCATGACGTAAAACGCTTATAACATTTCATTCTGTTTCCGCGATTGATGGTACCTACCGACTCATTAAATAAAGATAATAAAAAAAAATCGTATATAACATACGAAGTAAACATTTTTTCGCAGTGATTTTCGTCTTTGGATTGATAGTATATGGTGCATCAAGCCCCCCAGATATACAAACGGCACAAAACGCAGTAAATGACGCAATACGTACGAAACGTGCTTCACGTGCCGCAAATATTGCGTTGGGTACTGCGTTTCCTGTTACTCTGTCTATTACTGCCCCTGAAAGTGGCTGATTTCGCGACAGTAGTGAAAAAATAAATTCACGCATTCGCAATTTGCAATTACTTACTTTTCGTCTCGTGGGACGAAAAATTATAACCTCACTTTTCACTGTCCGCCCCGAAGAACTGCCACGAAAGTGCCGGTTTCCCTGCACTCGTTACAAAAAGTATAGAGTGCAATTCCGGCCGAAATTGGCAATTTTGTGCCACGCGTGACTGCCGCCCACTCTTTGCTCGCGCGCAAATCTCACGCTCGTCGCAACCCCCAACTTTCGGCTTTTTTTGCACAATGTACGATTTTTCGTGTTTTTTTTTTTTTTTTTTTTTTTTTTTTTTCAGCCTATACATTGAGCGAATGAAACTATTAATGAAGCAATTTCGTAGGAATGGCGCGTATCTATTCCGGTGGAAAAAAAAAATAGTCCCGAATCGGCGAGACGTGAAAAAAAGAAAATTAATTGTTTTCGCGAGAACACGATATCGTTATGATTAATCGATTGTCTGTTTAGTTTGTAAACTTAATGATTTCACATTCGACTTTGCGCAATCAAAATGTTTGAGGAGCTCAAGTGTTGCTGTATGCAATGAACGTCATAGATGAACTTCAAAATATCCAACTTAATTTGTCAATATTGAAGTTAAACCAGATGCTCGGAACGCCTGTGACATAACGCGAATCGTGCAATCGAAGTTCTCTCAATAATACAACTGTATCGTCAATTAGGTACTACAGCTATAATTTTGTGATGCCAATGACGTCGATGATAATGATGATGATAATGATGTCTGCGAGTGTTTTGTCTTCGACAATTGAGTGAACTTTGGGAATCCTGGAGCCTCGTCGGCTCCCCGAAAGAGGGCTTTTACTTTAACAATTCGCAACAATAATCATCGGAATAATTTTCCGATGTTTTTTTTTTTTTTATTAATTTTTCTGCTAATTAATAGAACGACGAATTTGTGGCTGTCGGAAGCCTCGATGTCTCGATTAGAGACTCGAAAAAATAAATAAAAAAAATAAATAAATTTTAAAAAACGCAATTCTTGTTTGTAAAAATAAAATACGGTGATCAATCGATCGTTAATATTCCGTTTTTTTTTGAATTCCAGTTCTTTCCCCATGCAAGTCAACATTGTCACTGAATGCCTCGATGTCTCGATTAGAGACTCGAAAAAATAAATAAAAAAAATAAATAAATTTAAAAAAACGCAATTCTTGTTTGTAAAAATAAAATACGGTGATCAATCGATCGTTAATATTCCGTTTTTTTTTTAATTCCAGTTCTTTCCCCATGCAAGTCAACATTGTCACTGAATGAATTTTGACATCGAAATTGTCAATATTGAAAAAAAAAAAATTAATCAGATGCGCAAAACACGACATATGACATAACGCGGATGTGCGACTCACTGTAATCGATGTTCGATCACCGATACCGGTAAATTATCGATTAACGCGCGAATGTCATAACTTTGTTAAAACAGTTGCGAATTATCAGTCGCGATTGGGGACTCGACTCATGAATCAAATATTGTTTGGTCTTTGATAATTAAAAGAAGAAAGAGATTATATAGACTGTAAAAATACTGTAGTAAAATCGAAAAATGGAAAAATAGGTATCTATGACGTGATTCGACTTAAGATAAGCCGAACAAAAGATATGAATGATTCACCGTTTAAATCGACGCGATTACCGTAAAGAAATATGAGTTTGTCGATTTGTTGCCAATACCTATGAGGAGGTAAAGAGAAGCGCACTTCGCGTCATAGAGAAGGTGAGCATTTGCGAAAATTCGCAAACGCGAAGCAAACAACGTCGGCATACATTGGGACCTAAGAGTTATTTTATGGAGATTAGGATCAATTACTTCCGGGACCACCGATGGATCGAGTAACAAATCGACGGAACGGAAGCTTTGTACCTGTAGTCCATCATTTCCATCAGTTCCGACTATTTCGATGCTTTTTTGCGCGCAAAATTTCAACAATTTTCCATACCCGACTTTTTTTTCGATCTTTTTTTTAATAATTCATTTTTTTATATGCATCGGTGGCGGTCGCATGGACCGCAACAAAAAAAAATAATAATAAATAAATAAAATATTAATAAAATAAAAATCGCAAAAAAAAAATAAAATCGCGCTTTTTTTCGCTAATAAAATATTATTCAGCGAAAATTTCAATTATGTAAATTATTTAATGTATTAAATTTTTTTAATGTATTTAAATTATTTTATCGTAAGAATTGTTTTGTCGTAACAATGACCGCGATTATCACTGTCGATAACTCGCTATGGGACGCTTTTGCCTTACGATATTTAAATACGATATATTTTCAATTTTAGCCGGAAGATAATTCGTGATTAATAAAGAAATGGAAGCTCATCCATCGCGATCGTTCAGACATTTTGCTTCCCACGATCGAAATTTATGATTTGCGGCAAACAAATGTAATGGGCACGAAAAAAAAAAATGTTGCCTATTCGAGGATTGATGTACCCAAACATTTTGTCAAAGATCCTAACAAGAAAAATAAAAATATATATACGATGTTTGCGCAAGTGTTACTTGTCGAGCGTATCAAGGAGCGCTCGACGAAATCGTGTCAAACGTTACAAATTGGATGGAAAATCGTTAATCGTAACACTCAGACAGTGGACCTCGTAACGTTCGATTCCGGGAGCCTCATTCACACGAACGGGTGAGTGACTTAAGTGATTTAATCTTACGGAAAAATGTGCTAATTGCAAGTGGTGATTGCGCATAGAAAAAAAAAAAAATGTGTAGATAAAAAGTCGCGATGTTTAGTGCAGTGAGGAATATCTATAAATTGTGTGCTTTTCAGAATCGTCGGGGTTCATCTGGAAATAATAATTAATACATCGAAAAAATGCTGAGGCACTTCGTTGCGGTGTGCCTGGCGCTTTTGCCTTTTGCACAATGCATACAGGTAACGAAAAAAAAATGGATCATTAATACAAGAAGCGGCACAATATTTTTTGTGCCCTTTATATAGAGGAAAATAAATTGGAAAAAAACGATTTCGCGTTTTGTAGATTCACGAGCATATGACACACGAAGAAGTTCAGAAGACGTTTCAAACCGGACACGATAACGGTATGTCCGACAACTCAAAATCTATATTGCAAATTTGAGGCAAAATGAATTTATCTGAATCAACAATTTTTTAAAAATTTTTGCCGATTTACCAATTTTTACTAAACTAAACTTGAATTTTTTTTCTTGAATATTGTACCCTTTTTTATGTAGTAGTAGTATAAAAAAGTGTAGATTCAAAATTTATCGCATGAATAACGAATGAAAGATCGATATTTCGATCGATTTTTTTTTTTTTTTTTTTTATCGATATTTTTTTTTTGAACGATCGATGCAATCGCAGTGCCGGAGTACGAGGTGGTGCCGCTCTATCACACATTACACAAACGCGAAGCACCAAATAATTCTACGCATATGGTGAAGTGCAATGCCTTCGGCAGAGAGTTGAACCTCTATTTCGAACCCAATGAGGGATTACTGGCCGGTGAATCAACGCCGGTGTGGACCGTGGTGCCGGATGCCGGTTGGCCGGAGAGAACGAAATACACGTTACGACGAGACGTAAATATAATCAATTTTACGGAAACGATATAACAAACAAACAAAAATGGTATCGAAAACTTTGATTCGATAAAATTTAATTGAACAGTTACTCGCGAAAATCGGTCGGGCGTACCAAGACGTATCGAAGATGTCGGCGATCGTCGCCTACGAGGGACAAGACGGCGAAACGCTAATGGTAAGTAATCATCCGACCGAAGTATCGGAGATCCGTTGAAATTGCAGATTTTACTAAATCGCTGAAGAACAGTGGAACCTCTCGTAATTGACGCAATTTGGAGAGATTGGTAAATAATATGGAAGTGACCAATCAGCTGCATGTAACGACGGTGGCGAGCGTATCGCTTAGCCAGCAGTTTCGCTGTTCCGGTCGCCCATGCAAGGCATTGGCCATTGCGCAGTGTTCTCGTCAAATAGAGAGGTTCCACTGTAGTTCCTCATCGATAAATTATTCGAAGTATTATTTATATTAATTATAATTAAAACATTTCGATTATCCTAAGTTGAATAATTTTTTTTAATAATTAAGTTAATGATTTTGTTGAACTTTTTTTATCATTGAATTGAAGTTAATAACTGCTGTAAGTGAATATCATGTAGTAAACAAAATTTCAGCACGGCAATTTACTGGACGATATGATAATTCGTCCGTTGCCCGATCGTCTACACGATACCGTTCTAAGAGAAGCGAGAAGTCTGGACGATTCTTTACCGAATGGGATTGGTGCTGATGACGATTTTCGACGATCGCATCACCATGTGATATTCAAGAGACCCGAACGTGATGTCAAGCCGACGAACGGCGATATAAGTGAGTTATTGAGTGTTAATAGTCTTAAAATTAGCAATTAAGCATTTTACATAACGGCATCAAAGTATTATTTAAATTATAAATTAATCATTTTAATTATCGTAATCGAATAATTGAAGTAAAGAAATTTTGTCTCAGAGCCAATAAAACTGTAACTTGTAAGTAGATATCCGTGGCTCCATGATTCTATCATTCTATGGTTTTATGGTTACATGGTTCCGCTATTCTATGCTCCATAGTTCCGCCATTCTATGGTTCTACGGCTCTATCGTTCTTTTACTCTATGGCTCTTTGAAATTAGCATTACATAATTCTATGGCTCCAGGGTTCTACCATTCTATGATTCTATGGAGCCATGCTTCCATTATTCTATGGTCCGTGGCTCCATGATTCTATGATTATATAGTTCTATGATCCTATGGCTCCCTAGTACCCATGATTTTATGGTTCTCTGGTTCCGCCATTCTATAGTTTTATGGTTCCACCATTCTACGATTCCATGATTCTATAATTCCCTAATACAATGGCTCCATGGTTCGATGATTATATAGTTCCATCATTCTATGGATCTATGATTCCATGGTTCCATCATTCCATCGATCTATGACTCCATGGTTCCATCATTCTATAGATCTATGACTCCATGGTTCCATTATTCTATAGATCTATGACTCCATGATTCCATCATTCTATCGATCTATGACTCCATGATTCCACCATTCTATCGATCTATGACGCCATGGTTCCATTATTCTATGGATCTATGACGCCATGGTTCCATCATTATATCGATCTATGGCTCCATGGTTCCATCATTCTATAGATCTATGACTCCATGGTTCCATTATTCTATGGATCTATGACGCCATGGTTCCATCATTATATCGATCTATGGCTCCATGGTTCCATCATCCTATGGATCTATGCCTCCATGGTTCCATCATTCTATACATCTATGACTCCATGGTTCCATCATTCTATCAATCAATGGCTCCATGGTTCCATCAGCCGATGGATCTATAGCTCCATGGTTCCATCATTATATCGATCTATGGCTCCGTGGTTCCATCATCCTATGGATCTATGGCTCCATGGTTCCATCATTCTATAGATCTATGACTCCATGGTTCCATCATTCTATCAATCAATGGCTCCATGGTTCCATCAGCCGATGGATCTATAGCTCCATGGTTTCATCAGTCTATAGTTCTATAGATCTCTAATTTTATGACTGTGACACCTATTTAGTAATCACACTTTAATCAAATTCCAGGAGTCGTGAAGCGGGAAAGAAAAAATTCCAGTAAGTCGGACAGTGGGCGATCGAAGAGAAGTGTACCAGAGATTATTTATCCAGAACTCTTGCTAATCGTCGATTACAGTCTCTATGAGTAAGTTCTTTCGTTTGTTTTTTATTTATTTTTTTCATTTGCCGAGTCGTAACATCGACACTATAATCATTCTTTTATTCATTGCTTAATAGCAAAATCTTCATTTCACAGGGCTATCGGAAAAGATCTCGAAGAAGCGACCCGATACGTTCTCGCTTTCTGGAATGCGGTAGACTTGCGTTATAGATTGCTGGAGCAACCGGTGATACGTTTGAACATAGCAGGAATAATTATATCTGTGGTGAATAACAAACACATTTTTAGAGTATTATCTCGTTTTTGTCATTGAAACTTTCGGCTTTTTTGGAATGCATACTTTTTCTTTGTAGCTTCGGCAGTTGTGCCAAACGGAAGATCAATCAAATCATTTTGATATTTTTATTACTTATTTATTATTTTTTAATTTTTTGTAGCAACCGGGTGGCACTCCTTACTTGGAAAATTACAAAAGAGGTTCAACCGACGTCGATGCTGATTTGGCTTTAACTGCAATGAGTACTTACTTCTACAGAGAATCGTACAGATTTCGATTCACAACTTACGACATGGCTGTCGCGATGACTCAGTAAGAACTTTTTTTTTTTTATCATAAACAAAATTTTTATTTAAGTTATGTTGCATTCCTATCCACCCATTTTACGCCCAGTTAGTAACGAAAGGTGTAATGAATGCCATTTCAATACCATAGACAATTGTTTGTCTCCTTAAAAATCGATGATGTTACATCCGCATTCATTTTTGTTATCATTGTTTTTGTTACCGACGGTGATATTACCTTAAGGCAATGAGAATTACCACCGTCGGTTAACGGTATGTGAAATACCGCGGTCGGTATCGAAAACTGTAAACAACTTTTTTCAGGTATACTGGGCATTTACAGCTTAAAAAAGAGTCTCATCGCCTGCTATAGTGATATCCGCTTGCGATGAGACTTTTTTTTTAAGCTATAAATGAAAAAAATTGTTTACAGTTTTCGATACCGATTGAGCCCGCGATGGGCGGGAGGGAAGGGATTGCGCCTACTCTTAAAAAAAATCATTGATTCTTCGCGAAGCTGATTCATTTTTCGTTGAATGTACAATTTACAATCAAATTTTCAGTCAAAAGCAAATTTGAATACGGAACTCATGAAAAAATTCAGTTTTACGTAAAAAAATCGCTTTTCACTATAAATGATCGGCACTTAAAAAAAAATGGATAATCAGTCGATATTGAAAATGGAAAACAACTTTTTTCACGCATACTGGCTGCCGATATCGCCAGAGCATTCAATGAAACTCTTCTTTAAGCTGTTCGTACCATTGTGCGTGAAAAAAGTTATTTACAGTTTATATTACCAATTGCGGTATTTAACAATTTATTGCGGTATTGCTGTTCTTAATACAAATTCTTCTATTCCTGTAGTCTCGACATGTGCAACATGGGTTTTAACGGGATTTGCGATAGATCAACTCTCGGTAAGTTTTTGCCAGACATTTTTTTTAGAAATTCAAACTCTGCGATTTGCGGTATAAAATTATTGTTATTACTATTATTATCGTAGTAATTAGCAAAAAAAAAAAAATATTTTCAGGCTACGCTTACGAATGGGGCGCTTGCAACAGAAGTCACATTGACATGAACACCGAAGCTGTAGGAATGGTCGAAGATAACGGTGGTTACAGCGCAATTATCCCGGCCGCTCACGAAATCGCTCACTTGTTAGTTTTCTCGAATTTCGTAATAACAAAAATTCTTTAGCCAAAATTTTAATATAATTTTTTTTTTTTTTTTTTTTTTTTTTTTTTTTTTAGAATGGGTGCACCACACGACGGTTTCGACGAGACTATAAATTGCCCCAGTTGGCATGGATACATAATGTCATCCGCCTTGAATTACGATCACAATAGTTTTCAATGGTCCAACTGCACTTTGAAAACTTTTTACGATTACTTCAGGTACGTGCGCCTCCGTTTTTCGGGATCGATAAAATGGTATTGACAATGAACGAAGCGATATAATTGACGATTATTTTGTGAAACAGTTCGAACGATGCTAAGTGCGTCTACAATAAGCCGAAAGCCGATAAGGCTATTGTCCGATTATTGCCCGGCGCACTACTGACGCTGGACGAACAGTGCGAAAAAGTTGCGGGTACGAGGGCCTGCGACGTAAGTTCTTCGAGAATTTTTTAAAGAGCGATAATATTTTTTTTGTTTTTGCAAAATCGAGCGATTAAGAATTCTTCATACGTACGTTCCCCGTAAAAAATGCGATTTCGCGAGAATTTCAAACACTTGGGAATAGTATAAAAATCCGAAAAAAATCAACCGAAGACATCAAGAAATTTGGTTTTGCATAATAATAATGCAAAAATGTTATCAACAAATAAATAAATTAATTAATAATTCGAAAAATAGACAGTGACACTTTTTTTTTTCTTATTTCAAATGAATCGTTTGATTTTTTAGAAACCATATAAATTTTTTCAGAATTTTCGTAAATTTTTTTAAATCTTTTTAACGCTATTATTACGTAAATTTAGCTACAATCGACCCGAAACTTCGCGAGTGTGCTGTGGAATGGTGCTGCGAAAACATATTGAAAATTTGTGGCTTTATAGTAATTTTCAAAATTTCGAAAAAAAAATTTCAAAATTGTAAGAAAAATTTGAAAAAATTTATATGGTTCCTAAAAAATCAACAAATTTATTTTAAATGAGAAAAAAAAACATTTCACTCGCTGTTTCTTGAACAATTTATTTATTTACTTATTTGTTAATAACTTTTTGGCATTAGTATTATGCAAAATCAATGTTCTCGATATCTCTAATACGTTTGATTTTTTTCATATTTTTACTGTATCATAAAGTAGTGAAATTTTGATCGTATTAAATTTTTGGTTCGAAATGTACGTGTAATACATCCTTAACTTCAATTTTCATTTCTCTGATTTCGTCAGCACGACGCAAAGGTTTGTACAAAGCTTCGATGCTACATTCCCGGAATGGGTGACGAATGCAGAGCTGTGAGCGCTGCCGCTGAGGGATCTTCGTGCGGAGATGATTTGGTAAGTTTCTCGATATTTTTCTAAAGCAGTCAAAGATCCGTTAAACTGATAATCTTAAATTTGCAAAATAGGATTCCGAACACACGATAATTAGGGACTTTATGAAGCTTTATAAAAGCAAAACAAAAATGTAATAATTTTTTCGAAAAAAAAAAAAACAAATAACATTCTCAGACTATTTGATTTTTTTTTAAAGATATAAAAGATTATATAACTAATTAAGTGCATAACTAACTAAAGTGCAGAGTTAAAAGTTAATAATTTATTATTATTAATTATTATTACCGATAATATTTATTGTCATTATTATCAGTAATTTTTTTACTTAGCACTCAATTAGCACCTTTGTATCTTCAAAACAAAATCCAATCGCCTGAAAATGTTTTTTTTTATTATTTTTAATATTTCCCAATCTTTCCTCAAAAATTAAATATACCATTTTTTTGTCTATGAAAATAAATCGCGTTACTTCGCAAGCGATCCTAATTATCGATACTATCCTTATATTATGTGAAATTCCAACCGCAAACTATTTTTCAGCACTGTATAAACGGTCATTGCGTGAGCAGAAACGCGACGTTCGTTCCATATACACTGAGCACAACGGCGAAACCGTTTCACCACGGCTTCCGAAGACCAAATTTCGTATTTCCACCGCGAATGAATCTCACGAACAAAGCTGCGATCGAGGGGACAGACGAAGAAGCGAATGATTCCATGTCAGGTGAGAGTCATAAGTCATACAAAAAAGGGAAGTAACTATAAAGGAAAACGTTTCGACATGACACGAGTTATTCGATCGAACAACAAGACTCAATTTTACGATAAATTTTCATGTTCGTTTGCCTTTCAGTGATAAACGACCGATGAGAAAAGCGTTTGTGCGCGCGATACACGCGGAATGACGAATTTCTTGCATCACGAACGTTTCATCATCGGCTGAAATGTCGCAAACGAAAAATTTATCCAAAGCGGATAAAAATAAGAAAAAAAAAAAAAATATTGATTCGATCAATGTGTGTATTTGTGCAAAATAAATGATTTTCCATAATTCAAATGCCTTCCGTTTTATTTTTATTTATTGTGATAACTGCCGGAAATCTATAAAACGATTGATGTAATGGAAAAAATCTTTGGTATGCATCGACGGGGTGTCCCGGTGACGATGAGTAACGGAAACTATTTATTTTCTACGGAATGATTACGAATAACAGAGCAAAAACATACGATAAGTGATTTATGGTACGCGATGAAAAATTTGTTGTCCGATAAATTGTCTCGATTGCCTTCCGGGCTTTTGGGTACTTAAGGAACATACGTTTGACGGAAAAATCATTCATTGCAATATGATTCGTGAATGGAAATCGTTGTGTCTCATCCTATTATCGACGGTGTATCGTAGCCATCAGGTAAATTGAAATTCGCTATTCGCACAATTCGCACGTAAGTAAACCAATCGCGGTACGGAAAATTTTAAACGAATTTTCACGAAATAATTACAGATTCACCGGCTGATGAGCGATGACGAGGTTCGAGAAGTTTTTCGCACCGATCGAAATTCTGGTATTTAACATAAAATTATCTAATTTTGTGCCGAAAACTCCGTATAGTCAATTTTCAGGGAAAAACACGACAATTAAAAAAAAAAAAAAGAAAAACAAAATTAATGAAACTATCGGAAAATTGAATATCGAGAGTTTTGACAATTTACTAAGATTTTTATCGTCGCTAAAAGTTTCTTTTCTTTTTTCTTTCGAATAAAAGTTCCACCGTACGAAGTCGTGCCGTTGTTACACTCGGAGATCAGCAACAATTCGAAACAGTTAAACATTCATTTTAAAGCTTTTGAAAATAATGTGAATCTTTATCTCAACCCTACCGACGGAACGCTATTCTCGAAAAATACACCGGTGTACACCGTCAGATCGAACAAATTTTCTCCTAATGGATTGGATTATAAATTGGCTCCCGGGACGGTGAGTATTACGAAACATACGAATCGGTTGTTAATATCGACTTAAAAATTGAGTATTAATATTCACTTCAAATTTTGAACTGAATATTTAAAAAATTGAATAATTCAAATAACTGAAATATTTATCAACATTCAAATTATTTGCATATTCGCGAATATACGAATTGAATAATTCATATTCGATACTTCGTTAATCACACGAAATAGTGAATATTCTTACACCCGTAATATAGATTTTCGTTGGTAACATTTTTTTCTGTACAGTAGATTATCCGACGAGTTAATTATCCGAATAACCATTTGGTTTATCCGAATGTTTTACGAACGAGTATTCCGAAGCATTGTTGCGCGATGTAACGAACTCAGATTTTCCCGCAAAACTTCTTTCACTAAAACGATTGCGAGGTTTGGTTGCGAAACATCGAGTTTCCATTGTAATGCGAACGAAAATAGTCAACTTATTCCTCAAGTAAATATTTTATTTTCATCAAAAACTATCGGAGTTAATGAAATTAATTTTTTTTAACTGAAAGTCTTGTAGTGAGGATATTGCCCCATTTATTATATTTATTTTAGATATATTGCCTTCACGGGAGTGTATACCGTCAAATGGCAAAAAAAAATGTAACCTTCCGGCGAAAAAAAAAAAAAAAATCGCCGGAAGGTTGAATTTTTTTGTTGTTTGTAAAACTGTCAATACTATTATAATAATATCTGTAAATAATATTCATATGTCATAAACGTTTCAGTGAAAAGAAATGACTTTAATTCCTTTTATAGATTTTGAGAAAAATGAGAAATTAAAAGTTTAACTCGGTTTTCGAATCTCTAAGTAGTTGTAACTTCTTACATTTTTTTTCCCCCAACGGAATATTGTTGTTCGGTTTTCCAAATTTCCGATTGAGCGACCGATGCCCTTTTACAATTAAGACAAATAATCGACGCTTTACTGTAAAATAGTTATTAATATTCAAATTATTTTTATATTCATGAGACGAAGTAAATAATTCCTATTCAATGAAAAAATGTTTCATACTTCAACATTCGTTTGATTGTAAACTTTTAATAATTTTTTAACAAAGATGATGGATAAAAGTTTCGAGATATACGAGGATCCGAAGGCAATGGCGACAATTGCCGCGTATCAAGGAGAGGATGGAAGAATTCACTTTGTGAGTCGAGAATCTTTGCTTACGTACAATTGCCCTTCCGCTTCTCTACATCATCGAGAGGAGTCTCATTTCTACACGGAACTCTTAATAATCAATTTTTTTCGTCGTGTAATCTGTTTTTTTTTTTTAGAGTGGACCTTATGGCGACAATTATGTTATTCGCACATTACCGAGTCGAATCATGGAACTCGTGAGCAAAAATAAAAAATATAACGATTCTCGGCTTTTGCCGCGTGTCTCAGGAAGTAATGATAACTTACGAACGGCGGGGCATCACATCGTTGTGAAATATACAGTTAGGAAGGATACGGGTGATCTTACGAATGGACGCAACGCGGTTCTTCGAAATTCTGCAAGAAACAACTTTATAAAACCGAACGGCGTTAGTTCGACGCCAAACAGAGTGCCGGATGTTGTTTATCCGGAGATTTTGGTTATCGTGGATTACGATGCTTTCAAGTAAATGGACAAAACACTTTTCTTCACAGTTCTTTCTATTCCTATGATCTATCATATTCGCTTATTTTTTCCTTTGTTTTCGGTTTTTTTCAAAATAATTCACGCGATTGATTGCTATTTCAGAACTCACGATTTTAATCTCAAGAAAACTATTGTCTATTACACGGCATTTTTCAACGCCGTGGACTTGAAATACCGAGCTCTGGAGGAGCCAAAAGTCCGTCTTCACATAGCGGGGATAATTGTAGCAGTGGTGAGTACGAAAAAAACAAATGAAAAAAGTTTTTTTTAATTCTCAACAACGAGTTTCAACGAAGTAAATCGATAATAACTTAATCGCGTTGAATAAGCAAATTTTGTTGATAAAAAAAATAAGACATTTTTTTTATCGACGAAAAGAATAGAAGCGATAGTCACAGATATCGGAAATGTTATCAAAATTGAATATCATCTGTGAAAAAAAAAAAAAAAAAAGAAGAAACCGAAGCAATTTTCCGAAAATGATTTTTTTTTTCTTTCGACGATAATTGATCGACGAGGAAATGTATAAACTAAGGAAGTTGTGGAACTATTTTTTAGCGCTAAAGAAACGAATAAAAACCTTTAGACGAGTTTAACTTCGATGCCGATCTCCTCGTGAAGATCTTTTTTGCTACCGGGATATCCCTCGAGAATATTGTCTATTATCTGATTGCAAAGTCTCTTTCTTCTCGTATATATCCGCGTGTAATCATTCAGTATCTTTTCGACTTTTTTCTTCTCCTCTCCGAGATCATCCGTTCCGTTAGCTTCCATAAGATTGTCCAATTGTCTTGTCAATTGCATGGCGGTTTCCTTCAAACGATCTCTGATTTCAACGGCGTCGTGACGACTCGGCGTTTTGCGGAGCGAAGTCAACTTTACTTCGAGATCGCGAAACTCCTTCACGACCTCTTGAAGTCGCGTTTCTACCTCCGTCGCGTGAGATTTTAACTGGCGATCGATTCTCATCAATTCGTGGGGATCGGCTGTCGGATTTTGAATGGCGCAATAGATCTTTTGTTTGCCATAAACCTGAAAATATATTCCGACGTTTTATTTTCGATAAATCGACAAAATTTTTAATTCCGGTATATCGAAGCCAAAAAAATGTTTTCTAAAAAATTATCATGCGTCTCTTAATGCCAAATTATTATATAATTTGATAAAACAAAAATAATAATAACATTAAAAAAATAATAATACATTAATTTTTAAAAATTAATTAAAAAAATTTTTTTTAAGAATTTTTATATAATATTTATACATAATTTATATAAAATCATTACAAATCCGAACCTTTACGAAAATTCTTTTATTGTCGAGCAACTTATCGACGGCTTTTTGCACCTCCGATTTGGAGTATTCATTCTGAAGATTCGTGACAACGTCATTGACGGTATACGGACGGTTTTGGGTTTTAAAAAATCGTACACCGCTTTTGTTGCCATTTTTTTCTCGTAGCTTTAGATCGAAAAAATCTGAAACAAAAATAAATAAAAAACGTGCAAAGGATTAATACATTTATTTAATGATAATTTATATACTTTTATTTACAAAAAATGTATATTACACCTTTTATATTATTATTATTATTTATATTCATTAATAGATTGTAATATCTTTAAAACTTCAAGACAATATTGTGTTTCAGGACCGGAAGGCAACTCCGTTTTTGAACGATAAACGTGTAGCAGATAATGTAATCGACTCCGGCGCACTGGACGCGATGTGCGTTTATCTTTACAAGGAAAAAAGATTCCCGCAAAAATCTTACGACATTGCAGTCACTATTACGAAGTTAGTAAAACTTATTAATGTTGATAAACAACTCCGATGCATTAATTCATTAAAAACTATTTGTGTTGCATTACCATTGACTGTTATAACAAAACTATATATCGTTTATCTCGTTGCATTTGATTAATATAAAAATTTCAGTTGCGAGTTGCGTCAATGCGAAAAAAATGGCAAACAGCTTTCTACTTGCACGACTCTTCGAGGTAAATGATAATTGTATTTTTTTGGTGCAGAATAATAATAATAAAGAGTTATTCTTTTTTTTTTAAATACAAATATTTTTATAAAGGTATCAGTATGTTCGGTGCGGCGTGCGCCTGGAATGACGCAACTGAAAGGGTTGACTCCGCCGCTTTGGTACACGACGCGGGTTTCGACGGAATCGCCACCGCGGCTCACGAAATTGCTCACGCGTAAGTATTCAGATTTAACATAGGAAAAAAAAAAAAAAAAAAAAGTTTCGATCGAAAATCGGATCAAGAAGGAGGAACTTTCGTGAATTCAAATTCAAAATTCACGATCTAAATATAATTTTTTTGTTTTGTTTTTATTTCTCTAATCCGAGACGATTTTTGTGTGGATTCATGATTTTTTTTCATTCGTAGATTCGGCGTTCCGCACGACGGCGAGCCGTCTGCGTCGTACGTCGGCGGGCCGGGGGCGCAAAATTGCAAGTGGGATGATGGTTATCTCATGAGCAGCGCGAGACACGACGAAAAAGCTCTTTCCTGGTCACCTTGCAGTCGGACTTGTTTCAAACATTTTTTCAAGTATTATTATTATTATTGTTGTTGTTGTTGTTGTCGTTGTTTTTGCTATTGTTATTATTAATTCTTTAATTTTTTTTTTTTTTTTCAATTTTTTATTATGTATTACCGAATTACCGCATCCAAAAAATTTACATTTTAGAATTTGTAAATAAGAATTCGAATTATTATGCAAAATTTAAAAAAAAAAAAAAATTGTGCATTTTTTTGGGTTTTGGTTGCATTTTTTGGCATTTTGACTTATTGGAGACTTTTTTTTTTTTATTATTCAGAAAACCTCAGGCGAGTTGTATCTACAACAAGCCGAAGGATAACAGACGGTCGCCAAGAGTGCTGCCAGGGAAATTACTGTCATTGGATGAACAATGTCTCAGAGCAACAGGCGGCAAATCTTGTTGGGTAAGAAATCAAAGAAACAAAATGAATAAAATCTATTAAATCTTTTGAAAAAAAATATATAAATAAATAAATGTTTGCAGCAAGATGAACGTGTCTGCACTTTACTGTGGTGCAAAGTACCCGGAAATAACAACAGATGTACCGCGAGTACACCAGCCGCGGAAGGCTCTGATTGTGGAAATGGAAAGGTAAACTGTAAAAAAAATTTAAGTGCGGCTGAATACTAATTATTTTTTGATTTTTTTTTTTCGCAGATGTGCATTTTTGGACAGTGCATGAAGAAACAGTAAATACATATTTTTGTTTTTCGTATAACTGTAATTTGAAAAAATGTTATGTTTTAAGAAAAAAATCATGTAAATTCTTAATAATAATTCGAAATAAAGATATCGATAGGTCGATATAATAATAAAGAAAAACGAGTACTACGAACGAACGAAAATTTTGACGTGAAACTAACCAAAAACGACGTAAACAATGGTTATTCAGAAATACGGTGTTCCTTCAGAGTTTCGAATAATTTTACGACTCGGGCTGAGGTCAGGATGTAGAATTCTATTTTTTACAGATTATCGGATATTCGGTGTTTACTATCAGCGATAAATTGAGTCGGAATGTAACGATAAAAACAAAAAACAAACAACAATTCCGAGCCGGCGGCCGGCGGCAACCTCACACACGTGTTGGAGCTAAAAATGTGCCGTGATGGCCATTTCTTGTTATGGTAATTGACAACAAAATGACCGTCAGTTTTGCATCTTCAAATTCTGCGATGTGCGATGAACAAAATTTTAATTCACAAAGTGTGAAAATGGGGATTATACGCGCGGGAAGCGTGCGTAAAACTGTCTTTCACTAACCGGAAAGTTTTCCGTACAACACGTTCCGAAAATTCTTGAACTTCGGCAATTCACGTGCCCACGATCGTCGATAAAATGTCGAACGTTAACTCCTAACGTGTATGAAATTTACACACAGCACGACTCATAAAAAATATCGCTATGAATGAAAATGGGATTTCACCACGTTTAGTATTGTCTGCATCCTAGATATATAGAATAGATATATAGATCTATTCTATCAGATATAGAATAACGTCATTCCTACCTTAAAAAAGACATTGCGATAATATATCGATATATCGAAATCGTGAAGCCAGTTTTCGTAGCCAATCAGAATCGTGCGTTACAATCTGAAGTGCGCGTTGGAAATTCAAATAGTGCAATGGCGGGATAAGTGACGGCCTTATTACAGTTAACAGCTAATCGATGTTGTGTCATCTCTCTATATATATAAAGTTACCGCCGCTGTCGCCGCCGCCGCCGCCGTGTCAGGAGTCGAGGGAAGGGCAAAAATATTCTAAGTCCCTCAAAGGGGAATCCCCTTAGAGCCCATCGAGCAAAAATATTCTAAGTCCCCCTTAGAGGGACTTAGAATATTTTTCGGAGGGGGGGGGGGGGAGGAAGGCCAAAATATTCTAAGTTCCTCTAAGGGGATTTCGAAGGAGGCAGCAGCGGTGGTCGGCGGCGGAGAAAGAAGCAAAAATATTCCCCAAATGGGTCTTAACTCAAAATAATTTACAATTGACGAGCGAGCGCGCGTAGCGCGCGAGCCCGGGGAAACGCTAGTAATGATATAAAGAGGTTAGGATTCGAAGGGAATGACAAAATCGTTCGGGAAGACAGCAAAGAAGTACATACAGTAGCTGACTTTGGTGGACCTCGTAGATAATTCGATCATCAATTATTAAAATACAGACGCCGTCAATAAAATTTAGTTCTGTATAGTGCGCGAAACAGCTAATTTTTTCGATTCAATAAAATTATTTTGTACCGTTAAATGGCTACATTATCGATGGACTCTTATTACAATGTAGAGTGTAAGAAAGCAGCCAACTTTAGGGGCTCGACAGAATGTTTTAGTACAAAAAAATAGGTACTCCATATACACGATTTCAATCGATCGAAGAAAAAAAATAGGTGCGCTGTTGACAGACTTTCACTGCTATGAAGAGTATAGAGAGCAGTCCATGTCATTGGCTCGGTAGACTTTTTTTGGACAATAAAATAGGTACACTGTCATTAGGATGTTAATTGTGCGAAGAGTCTAAGATATGGCTCATTTCAATGAATCAAAGACAAAAAATTCTTTGCATGGAAAATAGGTACGCTGTCGATAGAGTTTCTGTCCTATGTAGAGTGTAAAAAATAGCCAATTTCACTTACCCAATAGACATTTTTTGAACAATTAATTAGATACTCTGACCCTACAATGTCAACTCTGCGAAGAGTCTAAAATGTGGCTCATTTCAATGAATCGAAGACAAAAAATTCTTTGTATGGAAAATAGGTACACTGTCAATAGACTTTCTGTCCTACGTAAGAGTGTAAAAAACAGCCAGTTTCAGTTATGCGGTAGACATTATTTGAACAATTAATTAGACACTCCATCCCTACAATGTCAACTCTGCGAAGAGTCTAAAATGTGGCTCATTTCAATGAATCGAAGACAAAAAATTCTTTGCATGGAAAATAGGTACGCTGTCGATAGAGTTTCTGTCCTACGTAGAGTGTAAAAAATAGCCAATTTCACTTACCCAATAGACATTTTTTGAACAATTAATTAGATACTCTGATCCTACAATGTCAACTCTGCGAAGAGTCTAAAATGTGGCTCATTTCAATGAATCGAAGACAAAATATTCTTTGTATGGAAAATAGGTACGCTGTCAATAGACTTTCTGTCCTACGTAAGAGTGTAAAAAACAGCCAGTTTCAGTTATGCGGTAGACATTTTTTGAACAATTAATTAGACACTCCATCCCTACAATGTCAACTCTGCGAAGAGTCTAAAATGTGGCTCATTTCAATGAATCGAAGACAAAAAATTCTTTGCATGGAAAATAGGTACGCTGTCGATAGAGTTTCTGTCCTACGTAGAGTGTAAAAAATAGCCAATTTCACTTACCCAATAGACATTTTTTGAACAATTAATTAGATACTCTGATCCTACAATGTCAACTCTGCGAAGAGTCTAAAATGTGGCTCATTTCAATGAATCGAAGACAAAATATTCTTTGTATGGAAAATAGGTACGCTGTCAATAGACTTTCTGTCCTACGTAAGAGTGTAAAAAACAGCCAGTTTCAGTTATGCGGTAGACATTTTTTTAACAATTAATTAGACACTCCATCCCTACAATGTCAACTCTGCGAAGAGTCTAAAATGTGGCTCATTTCAATGAATCGAAGACAAAAAATTCTTTGCATGGAAAATAGGTACGCTGTCGATAGACTTTCTGTCTTACGTAGAGTGTAAAAAAGAGCGAATTCCAGTGACCCGACAGAAATTTTTTTGAATAAGAAATTTGACACTGTCCTTACAATGTCAACTGTACGAAGACTCTCAAATGTGACTCATTTTAATGAATCAAAGACAAAAAATTCTTTGCATGGACAATAGGTACGCTGTTAGACTTTCTGTCCTACGTAGAGTGTAAAAAAACAGCCAATTGCAGTGACAGTAAAATTCTTTGAAGAATAAATTGGCCACTGCTTTTTACATTCTACTACATCGGGCAGAAAGTCTGTCACGGCATACCTATTTCACCAGGTAAAAAATTTATTTTCTTCGATCCATGAAAATGAGCCGCATTTTAAATTATTCGCAGAGTCCTTAGAGTTAGTATCTTTATTGTTACTATAAACATATTAACTGTGTGTGTCTATCTGCAGCGTACCTGTTATATTTGATAGATACGCTGCCGATAGGCTGTCAGTTCCACGGACAAAATAAAAAGCAATCAATTGAAATAGCTCGATAGAAGTTCTTCGTTTGATGGAAGAAGTAGAGTAGCAATAAATCGTGAGTTCCAAGTAATCTCCAGAATAACTAGGTTGGCGTGGACAGTAGAATTGTTCCGTATTATCAACTAGGTACACTGTTCACAGTACATGGATTTTACAAAGAGTCTGAAGAAGAGATGATTTTAGTGAACTGCAAGGAAAGCATATCAAGAAGTAGCAATACAATCGCATATTAAGGGAATGGTTTCAAAAGCCTTTCGTTTGATGAAATATTGATGCACTGCTGGCAAGACATTTTGATTTGTGTCAACGTTAAAATGCAAAAACACGCTTAAAGAGCGCGAGCGAAGCAAGTGCGTTGGTGCCAGTAATCTTAAAACTGCAAAATACGATTTCGAACACCCGATAATTGGGGACTTTATGAAGCTTTATAAAGCAAAACAAAAATGTGATATTGTTTTCGTAAAAAAAAAAACAGATAACATTCTCAGACTATTTGATTTTTTTTTAAGATATAAAAAATTATATAACTAATTAAGTCCATAACTAACTAAAGTGCAGAGTTAAAAGTTAATAATTTATTATTATTAATTATTATTACCGATAATATTTATTATCAGTAATTTTTTTACTCAGCACTCAATTAGCACCTTTGTATTTTCAAAACAAAATCCAATTGCCTGAGAATGTTTTTTTTTTATTTTTAATATTTCCCAATCTTTCCTCAAAAATTAAATATACCATTTTTTTGTCTATGAAAATAAATCGCGTTATTTCGCAAGCGATCCTAATTATCGATACTATCCTTATATTATGTGAAATTCCAACCGCAAACTATTTTTCAGCACTGTATAACCGGTCATTGCGTGAGCAGAAACGCGACGTTCGTTCCATATACACTGAGCACAACGGCGAAACCGTTTCACTGCGGCTTCCGAAGACCAAATTTCGTATTTCCACCGCGAATGAATCTCACGAACAAAGCTGCGATCGAGGGGACAGACGAAGAAGCTAATGATTCCATGTCAGGTGAGATATAAGTCATACAAAAAAAGAAAGTAACTATAAAGGAAAACGTTTCCACATGACGCGAGTTATTCGATCGAACAACAAGACTCGATTTTACGATAAATTTTCATTTTTGTTTGCCTTTCAGTGACAAACGACCGATGAGAAGCGCGTTTGTGCGCGCGATACGCGCGGAATGACGAATTGCCTGCATCACGAACGTTTCATCATCGGCTGAAATGTCGCAAACGAAGAATTTATCCAAAGTGGATAAAAATAAGAAAGAAAAAAAATCGTTTCGATCAATGTGTGTATTTGTGCAAAATAAATGTTTTTCCGTAATTCAAATGCCTTCCGTTTTATTTTTATTTATTGAAATAACTGCCGCTAATCTATAAAACGATTGATGCAAAGAAAAAAATCTTTGGTATGCATCGACGGGGTGTCCCGGTGATGATGAGTAGCGGAAACGACTTATTTTCTACGGAATGGTTTCGAATAACAGAGCGAAAAGATACGATAAGTGATTTATGGTACGCGATGAAAAATTCGTTGTCCGATAAATTGTCTCGATTGTCTTCCAGACTTCTGGATACTTAAGGAACATACGTTTGACGGAAAAATCGTTCATTGCAATATGATTCGTCAATGGAAACCGTTGTGTCTCATCCTATTATCGATGGTGTGTCGTAGCCATCAGGTAAATTGAAATTCGCTATTCGCACAATTCGCACGTAAGTGAACCAATCGCAATACGAAAAATTTTCAACGAATTTCCACGAAATAATTACAGATTCACAGGCTGATGAGCGATCACGAAGTTCGAGAAGTTTTTCGCACCGATCGAAATTCTGGTATATAAAATAAAATTATCTAATTTTGTGCCGAAAACTCCGTATAATCAATTTTCAGGGATAAACACGACAATAAAAAAAAACCGCAAACGCCACTAAAAAAAACAAAATTAATGAAACTATCGGAAAATTGAATATCGAGAGTTTTGCCAATCCAAAGAGAGTTTCCAAGAGAGTTATCGAGAGTTTTCCAATTTAATAAGATTTTTATCGTCGCTAAAAGTTTCTTTTCTTTTTTTCTTTCGAATAAAAGTTCCACCGTACGAAGTCGTGCCGTTGTTACACTCGGAGATTAACAACAATTCGAAACAGTTGAACATTCATTTGAAAGCTTTTGGAAACAATGTGAATCTCTATCTCAATCCTACCGACGGAACGCTATTCACGGAAAATACACCGGTGTACACCGTTAGATCGGACGAATTTTCTCCTAATGGATTGGATTATACATTGGCTACCGACACGGTGAGTATCACGAAACATACGAATCGATTGTTAATATCGAATTAAAAATTGAGTATTAATATTCCATTCATAATTTGGCATTAATATTCACTTCAAATTTTGAACTGAATATTTAAAAAAATGTGTAATTCAAATAACTGGAATATTTATCAATATACAAATTATTTGTATATTCGCGAATATATGAATTAAATAATTAATGATCGATAGATCGTTAATTACACGAAATAGTGAATATTCATACACCCGTAATAGAGATTTTCGTTGGTACCATTTTTTTTCTGTACAGTAGATTATCGGACAAATGAAAGGGACACATCTACCCGACGGTTCAAAAATCGGAAAAACATTTGTATTTTTTTCAAAAATTATTGAAGCTAATAAAATTAATTTTTTTTACTGAAAGTCTTTTAGTGAGAGTATTGTTCCGTTTTTTCCATTTATTTTAGATACATTTCCTTCACGGAAGTGTATACTGTCAAAAGTCAAAAAAAAATTAACCTTTCAGCGATTTTTTTGTAAAACTCTCAATACATAAATGTTTCAGTGAAAAAAATCACTTTCATTGTTTTTATAGATTTTGAGAAGAATCAGAAATTGAAAGTTTATCTCGGTTTTCGAAACTCTAAGTAGTTGTAACTTCTTACATTTTTTTCTCCAACGGAATATTGTTGTTCGGTTTTCCGAATTTCCAATTGTGCGACCGGTGCCCCTTTCCAATTAACACAAATAATCGACGCTTTACTCTCAAATAGTTATTAATATTCAAATCATTTTTATATTCATGAAACAAATAATTCCTATTCAATTAAAAAAATTTTCATACTTCAAGATTCGTTTGTTTGTAATCTTTTAATATTTTTTTAACAAAGATGATGGATAAAAGTTTCGAGATATACGAGGATCCGAAGACAATGGCGACAATATCCGCGTATCAAGGAGACGATGGAAGAATTCACTTTGTGAGTCGAGAATCTTTGCTTACGTACAATTGCCCTTCCGCTTCTCTACATCATCGAGAAGTCTCATTTCTTCATGGAAATCGTAATAATCAATTTTTTTCGATGTGTAATCGGTTTTTTTTTTTTTTTTTTTTTTTTTTTTAGAGTGGACCTTATGGCGAAAATTATGTTATTCGCACAATACCAAGTCGAGTCATGAAACTCGTGAGAAAAAATAAAAAATATAACGATTCCCGGCTTTTGCCGCGTGTCTCAGGAAGTAATGATGACTTACGAATGGCGGGGCATCACATCGTTGTGAAATATACAGTTAGGAAGGATACGGGTGATCTTACGAATGGACGCAGCGCGGTTCTACGAAATTCTGAAAGAAAGAACTGTAAAAAATCGAACGGCGATAGTTCGACGCCAAACAGAGTGCCGGATGTTGTTTATCCGGAGATTTTGGTTATCGTGGATTACGATTCTTTCAAGTAAATCATCAAAACACTTTTCTTCACAGTTCTTTCTATTCCTGTGAATTATCATATTCGCTTATTTTTTCCTTTGTTTTCGGTTTTTTTCAAGATAATTTACGCGATTGATTGCCATTTCAGATCTCACGATTTTAATCTCAAGAAAACTATTGTCTATTACACGGCATTTTTCAACGCCGTGGACTTGAAATACCGAGCGCTAGAGAAGCCAAAAGTCCGTCTCAACATAGCGGGGATAATCGTAGCAATGGTGAGTACGGAAAAAAACAAATGAAAAAAGTTTTTTTAAATTCTCAACAACGAGTTTCAACGAAGTAAATCGATAATAAATTAATCGCGTTGAATAAGCAAATTTTGTTGATAAAAAAAACAAGGAAATTGTTTTTATCGACGAAAAGAATAGAATAGAATAGAAGCGATAGTCACAGATGTCGGAAACGTTATCAAAATTAAATATCATCTGTGAAAAAAGAAAAAAAAAAAAAACAAAAAGAAGAAACCGAAGCAATTTTTCGAAAATGATTTTGTTTTCAATTCGGCGATAATGGATCGACGAGAAAATCTATAAACTAAGGAAGTTGTGGAACTATTTTTTAGCGCTAAAGAAACGAATAAAAACCTTTAGACGAGTTTAACTTCGATGCCGATCTCCTCGTGAAGATCTTTTTTGCTGCCGGGATATCCCTCGAGAATATTGTCTATTATCTGATTGCAAAGTCTCTTTCTTCTCGTATATATCCGCGTGTAATCATTCAGTATCTTTTCGACTTTTTTCTTCTCCTCTCCGAGATCATCCGTTCCGTTAGCTTCCATAAGATTGTCCAATTGTCTCGTCAATTGCTCGGCGGTTTCCTTCAAACGATCTCTGATTTCAACGGCGTCGTGAAGACTCGGCGTTTTGCGGAGCGAAGTCAACTTTACTTCGAGATCGCGAGACTCCTTCACGACCTCTTGAAGTCGCGTTTCTACCTCCGTCGCGTGAGATTTTAACTCGCGATCGATTCTCATCAATTCGTGGGGATCGGCTGTCGGGTTTTGAATGGCGCAATAGATCTTTTGTTTGCCATAAATCTGAAAATATATTCCGACGTTTTATTTTCGATAAATCGACAAAATTTTTAATTCCGGTATATCGAAGCCAAAAAAATGTTTTCTAAAAAATTATCATGCGTCTCTTAATGCCAAATTATTATATAATTTAAAAAAACAAAAATAATAATAACATTAAAAAAATAATAATATATTAATTTTTAAAAATTAATAAAAAAAAAAAAATGTTAAGAATTTTTATATAATATTTATACATAATTTACATAAAATCTTTACAAATCCGAACCTTTACGAAAATTCGTTTATTGTCGACCAACTTATCGACGGCTTTTTGCACCTCCGATTTGGAGTATTCGTTTTGAAGATTCGCGACAACGTCATTGACGCTATACGGACGGTTTTGAGTTTTTAAATAATCGTATACCGCTTTTGTTGCCATTTTTTTCTCGTAACTTTAGATCGAAAAAATCTGAAACAAAAATAAAAAAAAAACGTGCAAAGAATTAATACATTTATTTAATGATAATTTATATACCTTAATTTACAAAAAATGTGTATTACATATTTTATATTATTATTATTATTTATATTAATTAATAGATCGTAATATCTTCAAAACTTTAAGACGATATTGTGTTTCAGGACCGGAAGGCAACTCCGTTTTTGAACGATAAACGTATAGCAGATAATGTAATCGACTCCGGCGCAGTGGACGCGATGTGCGTTTATCTTTACAAGGAAAAGAGATTCCCGCAAAAATCTTACGACGTTGCAATCACTATTACAAAGTTAGTAAAACTTATTAATGTTGATAACTCCGATGCATTAATTCATTAAAAACTATTCGAATTGCATTACCATTGACTGTTATAACAAAACTATATATCGTTTATCTCGTTGCATTTGATTATTATAAAAATTTCAGTTGCGAGTTGCGCGAATGCAGAAAAAATGGCAAACAGCTATCTACTTGCACGACTCTCCGAGGTAAATGATAATTATATTTTTTTGGGTACAGAATAATAATAATAATAAAAAATTCTTTTTTTTTTTTAATACAAATATTTTTATAAAGGTATCAGTATGTTGGGTACGGCGTGCGACTGGAATGACGCAACTAAAAGGGTAGACTCCGCCGCTGTGGTACACGACGCGGGTTTCGACGGAATCGCCACCGCGGCTCACGAAATTGCTCACGTGTAAGTATTCATATTTAACATAGGAAAAAAAAATAAAAAAAAAAAGTTTCGATCGAAAATCAGATCAAGAAAGAGGATCAACTTTCGTGAATTCAAATTCAAAAAATTCGCGATCTAAATATAAATTTTTTTTGTTTTGTTTTTATTTCTCAAATCCGAGACGATTTTCGTATCGATTAATTTTTTTTTTCATTCGTAGATTCGGCGTTCCGCACGACGGCGAGCCGTCTTCGTCGTACGTCGGCGGGCCGGGGGCGCAAAATTGCAAGTGGGAAGATGGTTATCTCATGAGCAGCGCGAGACGCGGCCAAAACGCTCTTTCCTGGTCACCGTGCAGTCGGACTTGTTTCAAACATTTTTTCAAGTATTATTATTATTATTATTATTATTGTTATTGTTCTTTTCGTCGTTGTTTTTGGTATTGTTATTATTAATTCTTTAATTTTTTTTTTTTTTAATTTTTTATTATTTATTATCGAATTACTGCATCCAAAATATTTACATCTTAGAATTTGTGAATAAGAATTAGAATTATTATGCAAAATTCGAAAAAAAAAAAAAATTGCATTTTTTGGGTTTTGGTTGCATTTTTTGGCATTTTGACTTATAGGACGTTTTTTTTTTTTATTATTCAGAAAACCCCAGGCAAGTTGTATCTACAACAAGCCGAAGGATAAGAGACCGTTGCCAAGAGTGCTGCCAGGAAAATTACTGTCATTGGACGAACAGTGTCTCAGAGCAACAGGCGGCAAATCTTGTTGGGTAAGAAATCGAAGAAAAAAATTTAATAAAATTTATTAAATCTTTTGAAAAAAAAAAAAAAAAAAATGTTTGCAGCAAGATGAACGTGTCTGCACTTTACTGTGGTGCAAAGAACCCGGAGACAGCAACGATTGTATCGCGGATACACCAGCCGCGGAGGGCTCTGATTGTGGAAATGGAAAGGTAAACTATAAAAAATATTTAAATGCGGCTGAATACTAATTATTTTCTGATTTTTTTTTTCGCAGATGTGCATTTTTGGACAGTGCATGAAAAAACAGTAAATTCGTATTTTTGTTTTTCGTATAACTGTAGTTTGAAAAAATGTTATGTTTTAAGACGAAATCATGTAAATTCTTAATAATAATTCGAAATGAAGATGTCGATAAGTCGATACAATAATAAAGAAAAAAAACGAGTACTTCGAACGAACGAAAATTTTGACGTGAAACTAACCAAAAACGACGTAAACAATGGTTATTCAGAAATACGGTGTTCCTTCAGAGTTTCGAGTAATTTTGCGACTCGGGCTGAGATCAGCGATGTAGAATTTTATTTTTTACAGATTTTCGGACATTCGGTGTTTACTATCAGCGATAAATAGAGTCGGAATGTAACGATAAAAACAAAAAACAAACATACACAATAATTCCGAGCCGGCGGCGGCGTGACACACGTGTTGGAGCTAAGAATGTGCCATGACGGTCATTTCTTGTTATGGTAATTGACAACAAAATGACCGTCAGTTTTGCACCTTCAAATTTTGCGATGTGCGATGATGAACAAAATTTTAATTCGCAAAGTGTGAAAATGGGGATTATACGCGCGGGAAGCGTGCGTAAAACTGTCTTTCACTCACCGGGAAGTTTTCCGTACAGCACGTTCCGACAATCCTTGAACTTCGGCAATTCACGTGCCCACGATCGTCGATAAAATTTCGAACGTTAACTCCTAATGCGTATGAAGTTTACACACAGCACGACTCATAAAAAATATCGTATTGAATGAAAATGGGATTCCACCACGTTTAGTATCCTCTCTCACAATGTAATTCCCTTTGTTTTTTCGTCGCCACAGTTTATGTCACCGACTGTGGTAAGTATTTCCCGTATTTCCAAAGACCCCAAATAGCGTGAGAGTTTCCCTCTAGATTAACGCGATGTAGTCGCGGGTACACAGCAGCAAAACCAAAATCTAATAAAGGAACACACAGGCGGCGACAGGTCCCTTCCCCCGCCGCAGCTGACCGGCGAATATGTATTTTTTCCGTTATCTCGTTTTGTATCTCTGCCAAGATGGCAGCGCGCAGGGACAACCGTGTTAACCCCGTATCTACGAAAAGTCCTCAAAGAACAATAAAAAACTGGATAAAAACAAACGCGAAATGGGAACGTTTAATCGGACTTTTAACGGATCCCCGAAGATTGTCAATCGTCGCCGGATTATTCGTTATTCTCGAAGTTTTATTAAACATCGCGATAATCGAAAATGTGAAATACACGGAAATAGACTGGAAAGCGTACATGCAGGAGGTCGAGGGGTTTCTCAACGGAACATTGGACTACGGAAAACTTCGTGGTGACACGGGACCGCTTGTTTATCCGGCGGGTTTCGTCTACGTTTTCACTGTTTTTTATTACCTCACAGCCGCCGGAACAAATATCAAAATGGCGCAATACATTTTCGCGTTTTTGTACGTCGCGCTGTTGATGCTTGTCTTTCGCATCTACGCGAGAACAAAAACCGTACCGCCTTACGTGTTAATACTCATTTTTTGCACATCGTACAGAATACATTCAATATTTGTATTACGATTGTTCAACGATCCCATCGCCATGATTCTTCTCTTCGCCGCCGCCAACGCCTTTCTTGACGACAGATGGTATCTTGGCAGTGCGCTTTACAGCTTTGCGGTTTCCGTCAAGATGAACATATTGCTCTTCTCGCCGGCTCTCCTCGTCGCTTATCTCAGCAATTTTGGTCTTTTTGGAACTTTGACGCATTTGACGATTTGCGGAGGAATTCAGTTGGCACTTGGCGCACCATTTTTGATGACGAATCCGTACGCCTATATACGTGGCGCCTTTGATTTTGGCAGAATCTTCGAATTCAAGTGGACCGTCAATTGGCGATTTCTCCCCGAAGCCGTTTTCGTCAACCCAAATTTTCACGTTTCTCTGTTGATTCTTCATCTCGCTACCGTCGCGTACTTCATTCCCAGCTGGATAACTTATATGAAATCTTACGCTAGAATAAAATATGTGGAAAAAGATCTGAAGTCTCAATTACGAGATGACGAAAAAGTCGACACGTCAACGACTAGTAGACTCTTCGTTTTGCCGTTGTTTGCCGCTAATTTTATCGGAATGGCGTTCAGTCGTTCTCTACATTATCAATTTTACATATGGTATTATCACACTCTGCCGTACATTGCTTGGCACTCGAATTACGCTAATACTACGAGAATCGTTATTCTCGGAATTATTGAACTTTGCTGGAACACTTATCCCAGCACTGTTTACAGCAGCGCTGCCCTTCACGCTTGTCATCTCGTACTTCTCTATGGATTGCACACGAATCGCGTTAAAAATACGAAATTGGCGTAAAATTGAAAAAAATAAGAATTTTGTTGCGATAAAAAGAACGAAAAAAGATTTATGTGAATTTTGAACATAAACTTCGTATTTTCGTTTTGTCGTGTTTATAATCGAAGTGTGTGTCAAAAATACCAAAGTTGAGATGACAAAATTAATCGGAAAATTTTAAATCGATCCGTTTTAGATCGATTTTATATCGATTGTTATATTTTTAAATTGAAAAATTGAAAAAAAAAAATGTAATATAAACACCTACATGTGTGAGAATGTTAATTTGCGAAAGGATGTTAAAAAAAAACGTGTGTATTATATATAGGAGAAAATCGTGTTACTGACAAACAAAAAATAGATGCATTGTTACTGTTTTCTGTGTAAAAGCTGCATTTTTTTTTTTACACGATCATGTAAATGTTAAGGGAACTTGTATCCGACAATATTGCTCAAACGACCGGAAGAGCGTATAATGGTTGCTTATACACAGCGTACATGCTCTTCGTAACGTTATATAAAGAGTCTTCCAGAAAATGATGGTTTTGCAAAATGTAACTACTGTACGATATAACGAAATATACGAGATTTAAATCATTTACATGTATTCGTTTTGATTTTGATTACTCATTTTTTGTTCGATTATCCAAAACAAATTAACGCGTGTGTAGGGTTCGATAAAAAAAGAACGAAGCTTATTGGGATGATTCCGGGTCCGTGGAAAATGTTTAATTTCCCTTCAAGATTATTTCAAATGGCAATATCGTTCGCCGAGAACGAATTTTCATATATGTAAACTTAGCGAAATCTCTCGAATTTCATATTTCTGCGCGAATGAAGTTTTTTATCATCGTATCTACAACAGCGATTGTGTTCTTTTGCACCGCGTCTCCATTCCGCGGGCAAAAAACATTTTTTTTCTCACTTGTTTATGTGCTTTCTAAACCGTTTATTAGTAAAGTTTTTATATACAATTGCACAAGGGGTACTTACGCGGACGGGTGTACCACATCGCCTTGAAATAAGAATATTCAAAACTCCGTTTTCATTATATTAATTTGTCAAAAAATAAGTCTAATATAAAAAACAGACGATAGTTCACGAGAAACGGCGCTGTTTAAAATGATGAGTGGGAAGTGCTCGCGTGACACACGTTTGCAATCAAATGCGCGTAAACATTGTACCGGTCGAAGCCTGTTCCGTCAGTTTGCGTCAGTCGCGCGGGCAACCGGCGGCATTGAGTTTCAGCCCACTGGCACACATACAGTTTTTCCGTCGTGTATTCGCCTTTTCCGCATTTGTTAACAGTTCTCAGTTACCAAAAATTCAACAAACTCAACGCTCTCGAATCGTCTGCGATAATCGCGCAATAAAAATGCCTCCCAAAAACGATAAGGTTATATTAATTATTGCAAACAAAAAAAATACCCAAAAAATAGCGACACGATCTTTTGTCACGCGAAACACGATTTTATTTCGTAGGAGGTGGTTTTCTTTCTCACCAATGTCGGCGTCCAACCGAAGAACGTGGACGACGATTATTTTACAAAAGCCAAAGAAGTCATGAAGCTCGTCGCAACGAAAAAGGTTCGTTTATTATCGTAAAAAAAAGTTCGTAATTTCGTCGGAATGTTTTACCGACGTTCGATCGTTGCAGATTTTCATGAGGCCAAAGGACGAAGTTGGAATAATGATTACAGCACCAAGCGAAGAGGAAAGCTCTATGCTTCTTCAACGTAATCAGGTGCCGACTTGGGAAATGGTAGAAAAAATCACTAATCTCCAACAGACTGATGTGCCGTTCGACGATTGGCACTCGGTATTCGCCGATACCATCAATCGCATCGAAGAGTTTGTGTGAGTATCGCATAGCAAAATTTAGAAAACAATATTAAAAAAAAAAAAAAAAAAAAATTGCATTTACAATGCGGAGAATTATTATTGATCGTTGCAGCCAGGCGTCACGTATTGTACTTATAATGCTTTTCAACTTTGATGACGACAGTTCCACCCCTTCGCCGACGAGAGTCCAAACAATTATCCAGAAGACAAAGGACTTGGGGATCGATCTCATGTGGATGTAATTATGCATTTATTTATTCCTTTAAGTCAAAGAAGAGACTGCGATATTCTGAGAAAAAAAAGTATATATTTTTTTTTCTCTAAAAATGAAAAATTTGTATGAAAAGAAATTATTATTATAATGATTATTATTATTATAATTATAAAAATGGTTAATAATTAATAATAATAATAATTAATGTTTCACAGGCAACAATAATTCTTCATTATTATTATTATTATATGAATGATACATTATATGAGTTATTAAATGTATCTAATAATAATAATAGTAGTAATGTGATATAAATAGGTTTTTTTTCTTTTCGAATAAAAAGAAAAAAATAAATGGAAAAATATGATATTTGAAATAACATTTAGAATCATATTAATTCCGATTGGATTTTACGTATCTTTGTTTGCAGGGGAAGCAAACCGCTGAAGGATTGTTCCACCGAGAAGCTCAACAGCAGCGAGAGAATTCTCATGGAAATTCTAAGAGAGGTGAATTAAATTCCGTTGACGAAAATCAATAATTTCGAAATTATGAATACATTTGGATATAAATTTTTACGAAAACTGTTATTTTTTTGTCAATTAAAAAATTAAGAAAAATTAAATAGAAAAAAATTTTAAATAAATTTTTTGTTTTAAATTGTAAAATTTGTTGTTTGTTTCGTAAAAAATAACAGGTTTCGTCAAAAGTATTTTTGTGAAATTTTTTTTTTGAATTTTTTCGTTTGTTTTCAGGCCGATGGAGTGTACAGGCAAATAGATCGAACTTTGCCGCAATTGCGATTATTCAGGAAACCCAAAGGACGATACATGGCTTGGAAATGCCTTTTCCAAATAGGACCCATGTTTATCCCCACCGCTACTTACGTACAAGTATGTCGAAAATAACAGAAGCGCATCCGCTGTTCACGTTGTTTCGTGGTTTTCCAATCGCTTTTTTGTTTGTTTCGCAGGCAACGGACAAATTAACGAAACCGCCGTTTAAGAACGTAACAATCAAATCGACTCCTGCGCGAGAGAACCTTTCGCACGAACCGCCAGACGACGAACCGCCAGCCTCCGCACCGGTAGCCGCAGGTGAAAACAACGACGAACCTGGTGGTTCGCGCCAACAGTCCGATGAAATACAACTCGTAAAATACGAAAGAGATTACGTCGACAGACACAAAGTCGCCCACTCCCTTGAAGATACAATCACTGGTTACATGTACGGACGAAAATTCATTCCTGTTTCGGGTAAAAACGACTTTTTTTTTTTATTAGCGGAAATGATCCGATAAAATTTTCTAAAAATATGTAAAAAAAAAAGAAGAAAAAAAAAAAATTAATTCAAGTGATTTTGAAATCGTATCGTTTTATTCAAAATTACTTGAATTACTTTTTTTTTTTAATAATAATTTATAACAGTAAAAATAAATTATTATTATTTAAAATTAAATTAAATTATTAAATTACTCAAATTTCGAACTTTAAATTAAAAATTGAAATGAATAGACAATAATAATGAATTAAATTACAGAGGCGGACGAGAACGGTATGAAGTACATTGGGGATCCCAAATCCTTCGAAGTTTACGGTTTCGTGCCGCGCGAGTCAATAAAATTGGAAGATCTCTGCGGCGACGATTCGCGAATCGTTGTACCCGATGGAGAGGTACTGAACATTAAAAAAAAATACTATTTTTCTTTTCGAGTCAATTAACGAAAATAGTAAAAACGCTTAACATAATGCGATCTTTTTTTTTTATTATTTATTATAGGAGAATGCAACGCCGTTCTACTGTTTGGTCCAAGCGATGGTCGATTCGGATCAAGTAGCGATAGTCCGAAGAATTTACGCCTCGGGAGGCGTTCCGAAAATGGGAACTCTTTTTCCACGCAACGACGTACCCGGCGAGCCGTGGGTAATAAACGCTGATTTTCGTTACTTTATATAATTCATATATATAATATTATTATTATCTATAATAATAATAATAATAATAATAATAATAATATATTGTATATTATAATATTTATAATATATAATTTATATATTACATTATATGAATTTTCATCTATATAACATTTTACCATATCAAAGCTTCGATTATTATTTTATTATTTTAATTTACTCGGAACAGTGCATGATACTCATCGATTTATTGTACGCCGAGGATCGACGCGCCATACAATCGCGTCCGCTTAAGTCAGTTATGATAAATTTGTCGGAAGAGAAAGAAAACATTGTCGGGGACATGATAGACGCGATGATGCTTACGGACTGCAAAGAGTAAGCGCGCCAAAGTGTGTTAAAGTGAAACACACAACTTTCTCACTATGAATATCGATTTTAATTGTTTCACTTTGCGATTTTGGCGGATAGCGACGAGGACCGCGAGATCTTTGCTCCCGGTGCGGTACCATCGCCGACACTGCAACATCATTGGAATTCTCTGGCTTTCCGCGCTCTGCATCCCGACGAACCTGTGCCGCCGTTGAGCGAACATTTGAAAAAAATGATCGCTCCACCCGAATCGTTGAGGATAAAACAAGAGCCACTGCTCGATAAACTCAAAGAGTTATTCCCGATTGAAGAGGAATTGGCGTTGTTGAAAAAAGAGGCGGAAACGTGCGTAATTTTTGTCTGTGAATTATTAATCGCATTGCCGATTTATCGAATATTGAAGTTTGTTTTTTTTTTTTTTTTCTTTCTTTTCCTCGGAAACAGACCGGACCAATTGGCGCCTCCGGTACTCAGCGAAATAAAGAAAATAGAAGAAGAACTCGAACAGCCGAGAAATATCGATGAGATGGAAATAAATGCGGCAAAAGGACTGAAAAGGAAGTACAGCATAGAAGAAACGGGTACTCCAGAGGAATCCGATCCGAACCTCGATGATTTAGTGAGTTCCGCCTTATCATTCACTCGTATAATCGTTCGTCTTGAATTAAAATTTTAATTTTTCGTTTTTTTTTTTTTTAATTTTTTTTAGTTCGACGGAGAAATGAGTTCTTAAACAAAAATTTTTGCTGAGAGCAAAAAAAAACGGATTCATTGAGATTAGATGAGAAAATGTTCGCAACGTTCCTAAATGACGAAACTTCGTACATTTAGAAGAAAAAAAAGTAAGATTGCGTGTTATTATTATTATTATTATTGTTATTATTATACGTATGTGTACAAACGTTAAAAATGTACGATTAATTTTATTTGCAAACTTATTATATTTTATACAATAAAATTGTGAAGAAAGCAGATTTTGAAATGACTTATTTATTTTATCAATTAAGAAAATGCGAAATGCCGCGGTCGGTAATAAAAACTGTAATGCTGTTTTTTTTTTATCGAAACATCACGATCACGAAAAAATATTGACTTTGATAAGAAAAATTAAAAAATAACTCGAAATTGATGAAAAAAACGTTATTCGCGTTTTTAAAAACCGAAACAATGAATATTTAACAAAAAATGTAGGGATGCGTGTGTGTGCGTAAGCGAAAAAAAAATGGTAAGTAACGCGCAGATGTAATTTTGCAATTTTTTTCTATTTTATTTTCTTAGTCAACATTTCTACATAATTTACGTATTGGCGTACGAAATCGATAAATTTGAATGTTTCGTCGAAGAGGTTTTGATCGATGATAACGAAAGAATCGACAGAGTTATTTACGTTTTCCCGTTTTTCTCGTCGGACGTGTAGCAAAATAGACGCGTTTTACGATATCCGTCGATAACTAAAGATTCCTATATTCCCCCCACTTTCGTCCTCTCGTTTTGTCGCGTCGTTGCGTTGTGTACTCGACTTCTCGTGTCCCCATGTGTACCTACCGATTGATACGCGAAGTAAAACACCGGACGGTCGGTGTTTAGACGCGAGTGTTGTTTTTGGTTAGAAAAAAACGCGCAAACAACAATCAAATTGATAAATAACAATAATACACGGAAACCTCGCAATACACAATTAACCTACAATGTCCGACGGTAATTTTATTCGATATTTCGCGACGTCCCGCGGAGATCGCGGAATTTTTTTTTTTTTTAATCTTCGCGTCGCCCGGAATTTTAATAACCCGTGCCGACAGCTTGACAGCTCGAACTACAAAACAAATTAATTAATATTTTTCAGAAGAGGTAATAAGACGACGATTGCTAATAGACGGTGACGGTACGGGTGACGATCGACGAATGAATGTGTTGCTAAAATCTTTCGTAAAATGGTCGACGAGCCCCGAAGTCGATCAAAGTACACACGAGAGAATGCTTTCTCAGTTGGCACAGTGCGAATTCGCGCAAAAAAAATCCCGTTTCGTCTCGACAATGAGTACCGAAGAGTTGGAGAATTATAAAAAAATGTCAATGCAAATAGACGTAAAGATAGAAGAGGCGATAAAAGACATCGATTTGATGAAAACAGAGTTACAAGAGGCTAAGCAAATACGAAAAAACAGAATAGAATACGATGTATTGGCGAAAGTAATAAATGAACAACCGGAGAGAAAGGAGACAAATATAAAATTGGCAACACTGCGTCAAGAACTCGGAAGTTTAAAAGAAAAATCGCAACAATTGGAACACAAATTAGGAATGAGGAAAAAACAGTTCCATGTACTCATATCGTCGATATTATCTTTACAAGGAATGTTGGATGAATCGGACGAAGAAATAATGGACGTTAGTCTGGAAAATTATGAAGACGCCGATATGTCCTTATCGCCCAAAGTTGCTACATAACGAAAGGTACTTTTTGGCGATAGTTTTAGCGGAATTAAAAAATTTTCCTGTTAAATGGATAGCATAAAAAATAATGATAATCATTTAAAAAAAATTAAATATACAATTTTTTTAATATAATAATAATTATAATAGTAATATTATTATTAAAAATTAAATAAAATAAAAATAATATTATTGTTATTTAAAAAAAATAATAATAATAATAATATTATTATTATTATATTAATATTGAATATTTGTACTTCAATAATTATTTTTCTTCCACTAATCAATGTGTTGATGACAATCGAAAAATATTGACGAAAAAAATTTCAAAAGTTTATTCAATACGCGTTTTATTCCGATTTTTTATTTCATAATATTTACTTTTAATTTTTTTCAAATCACAATTGGAAACATATTCCGACACGAAATGATTAAGAAAAAAAAATATATATATTTACTGATTTTACGGAAAATAATTCCACGATCGCGATATCGTAATAAAAAAATTAAATACGAAGAAATTTCGGGAAAAATCTTAAATTCATTGAATATACACGAGTATCGAGAATAATAAAGATTTTATTTGGTAATTGAACAATTGTACCGTTGCAAGCAATTGATTTTTCAATCATTTGCCAAATTTCAATTTCAGTTTACTAGTTTTTGGCACGTGTCTGATGGTCAGGGAAATTCGTGTGCCTCGTGTTATCACGTCGCCGTTTTTGTAATTTTTGGAGCAGAGATCCAAATTTCGTATTTTTCCCGAGTCTATCGGGTCACTGTGCCGCTCGGTTATCGCGTGCAAGTAATCGTGATACAATGTTTCCCGTAGAATTAAAAGGCTTCTCGGCTCCAGTAAAAAACTAAATTCAGGCGCTGAATCGTTTCTATGTTCCTGAAAAAAAAAAAAAAAAACCGATTTATATCGATCGATCGTAATTTTTTTTTTTTTTTTTTTTTTTCGTGAATTTCAGAATATCCTCACGTCGTCCGTATCGAGACGTTTAGAAAATTCCAGAAGGGTGTGCGAACCGCAACTGATCGTGCTGACGATCGGATGGAAGAGTGGTCCATCAGAGTGTCCCTAATAAAAACACCATCTACAACTTTGTATAATTGATAAGAATTTTTACCAAATGGAAAGAAAAATATATAAATCGAATTTTCATCAATGATCACTGTACTCTTACCATTATTCCTTGTCCCGGTAAATACTCGTTTATCAAAACGTGATTCGGCAAAGTTTTTGCCTCGAAGACGTTTAGCAATTTTATTTTATCCATGTAAACTCGCAGCCACTGGAGGAAAAAAAAAAAAAAAAATTGACGATCGTCAATCGATCTATTCGCAATGCATTCGCGATCTATCCGATGATACAAATCGCGCAAAATCTCGTTTTTTTTTTTTTTTTTTTTTTAGGATTCAAAAATCGTTTATAAGTACATAGCTTTCAATCTGCTCAAACATATCAATCGTATTGTTATAATTCAATTGGTTATCATTAAAAAGAAATGAGAAAAAGTGTTCGGAATTGTCGGAATTTTTCGAAAAAAAAAAAAACAATATATTCTCATTTCTTATCAGAATGATTATTTTCTACCATGATTCAGGCATTTCGGCGATTAAACATTGAAAAAAAAATAAAACAAAAGAAAAAATAATTTTTTAAATTTTCGGAATAACGACGCCGCGTCATTTTCGAACGATTAAAATTTGTCGTAAGGCGCGTAAAAAAGGAACAAAGTATTTTACCCGCGGGATTTCTTCGGCTATCATCCCTTTGGGATGAGGAATACCACCCCAATTTTGGAGTCTTCTGTGACTGAGTTGCGTCCATTTCGGCTGAGGAGCACTATATACACGTTTTATAATATCCTGTTCTTCTTCTTCGGTTATAAATTCCGGGATATATTGGGCCGAAGGCGGCACCTGTTCATTTCAATTTTTATAAATAATAATAATATGACTCGGAGTTCGTAACAAACGATTAATGGATGTTTACAAACAACATATCATATGGAATGACATGCAATTGTCTTGTGTGTACCTTGCGATGCCGATACTATTATTATCGATCTTATTATGATTATTATTATTTTTTAAATCGTATTAATTCATAATCCCCAAAGTTTTTATCGTTAAACATTAACGAAATAAGTAAATATTCATACCTGTTCAATCATTTTACATACGAATCGGGTCTATGGTCGGGTGAGGTTAGTCGCTACTAACATTTTTTCGCGTACGCGTCGTACCCCCAGTATGCCCCGCGCACGCGAAACGTGGTCGCGGTGGAAACTAACGTTTACGTACATAAAAATATTGTGGTTACGGATATGACGGTATTTGGTTCGCGATTATAATGAACAAAAATAAAAGCGATTGTGAAAAATGTCGGTTATGTTTATTCGTCGGTGACAAGAACGATTTTACATCGATATTCGATGACACCGATGAATCTGGTGCGTCGTTAGCCGTGAGGATAATGGTCTGTTTATCACTTCCCGTGCGTATTGACTTGTCAAAACATTTCCGTCAATCCGTCAGTTTGTCTTTCGTTCTATTCGATATTCCCTTTTGTTTTACGATTTTCAGATTCAACCGAAAGACTCGTTTCCCCGAAACGTTTGCAAAAGTTGCGAACAACGAGTGACCGATTTTTACGGGTTCCGAGAAATTTGCTATAATTCGTATTACACGCTATTGCGAGCCGAAACATCGTACGACGGCGGAGAAAAAAATTTCACCGACGATGACGAGGGCAATAAGACGACTGGACCCGTCAGTAACGGAGTTGACGACGCGGAAAACAATGCGTTCCCCGCAGTTTCAAAGTTGGAAAAAATTGATCGTCACTATGAGGAAAATATTCAAGTGACACCCGTCATAATCTCAGATAATGACGACGTATCGGAAAAAAAAAATTTACAAGCCGATTACGTCGCGGAAGAAGCGATATCACACAGCGTAGAGACGGAGGAAAAAAATTCGGAAGAAACAAATTTTGACGATGACGACGCCAAAGACATTGTCAAATACAAGTGTTTGGCGTGCGACGAGGTATTTTCAGATTTGGACAGTGCGACGATTCACTGCGCCGTGTGTTCACGCGCCGTTGACGACGACCAATCAGAAACTATCGAATATCTTGACGACAGTTACAAAGACGAAAGCGAAAAATTAGAAGAAACAGATAAATTGTTGACAGGCACTTTAAATAATAAAAATAAACTCGAAATTAGGGACGAAAAAAAAAGAAAAAGCGAATCATCGTCGTCGATTCGAAAGCGAAAAATAAACGATAAGAATTCTAGTCATTCGTGCGGCAATTGCGACGGAGTTTTCTCGAGCGCAGCGCTGTTGCGCAGACACGCGGTAGTTCACACGGGCGAACGTCCGTTCGAATGTTCGATATGTAAAAAACGTTTTTCCCAAGTCGGCCAATTGAATTTTCACAAAAAATTTCACGTTAATCCGCGTTATCGTTGCGATGTTTGCGACAAACCGTTTTTGCGACCGAGCGACATAGAAAAACACATGAGAACTCACACCGGTGAGAAACCTTACGTGTGCAACGTGTGCGCAAAATCGTTCGCGCAATTGGTAGCTTTGCAACAACACGAGAGAATTCACACGGGCGACAAACCTTACGATTGCGAAATATGCGGCAAAAGATTTTCGCAAAAGGCAAACAAAACGAAACACTTAAAGATTCACAAGGAAGGCGCGAAGCCTCACACGTGCGAAATATGCGGACGGAGCTTTTCCGATCTCGAGGAGATGAATCTTCATCGCGCGGGACACGGTGGGGGAAAACCTCGAAAATGCAATTATTGCGACGAAAGTTTTCGCAAAATGTCCGAATTGGGACAACACGTTAGACGTTATCACACGTTCGAGAGACCGCACAAGTGTGCCTTCTGCCAGAAGGCATTTTATTCACTGTACAATTTGAAACAACACGTTATGGTGCACACGGGACAAAAGCCTTACGCTTGTTCGCGGTGCGATTTAAAATTCACGCAAAAGGGCAATCTTACGAAGCACTTCGATCGCAAACACGTGGACAAGTATAGCGTTGTTACCGACGGTAGGGATAGTAACAACGATGAAATTTCGATATCGGACGATAAATCAACGGATACGAATAATTTCTACGCGTGTACGCGGTGCGACCTGATATTTAAAGAGAGAGAAAACTTGACAGACCATTATCAGCGCAAACACGGTGACTGCAAAACGAATAAAATTAAATATATCGTTATTAAGAGACACGAGATGAACGAAACGAAGGAAGGAGTTTTTGTATTGGCAGATACTCTGTCGGAATGTATCGACGATTCGTTGTTAATCGAACGCGAGGAGAGTATTCAAGTTGTAATGGAAGAGGAAAATGTTCATCACAGTAATCTACAAATATACGACATAGCTGAATGAAATTTTCTTTTTTTTTTTCGTTATTTTTATTATTTACAAAACCAGTCTTTGTACAATATGCCGGGGAAACGAAAATAATTTGTTGAGCGATTATAGTTCAACACTTTTTTACATACGCGCGAACGAGTGTGTAAAAAAAAAACACAAATTGTCCGAAATTGAAAGAATCGTCGGAATTATTTTTCGTCGTACTCCGTCGATAATGGAGCGACGCAACGCCAAAAAAAATTAATTAAACTTTCGATCGATTATTATTTTCTATCGAATTTTTTTCAACTTTTGTTTCTTTTAAGACGTTTCATCAACGAAAAAAATTCGTTCGAACTTTATTGCTATTTCCTGCGCGATTTTTTCCGGTAAAAAAAATATTAAGCCGATCATCGTCTTTAATCGATTATTATTTACAAAGCGATCTGTACAACATACGCGAGTATAAGAAAATACTCGCTAAAGCAGTATAGTTAAACCATAGCGCAGTGTAACAAAAAAAAAAAAAACAAAAACAATTGATCAGAACAAAAGCTCAAGTTTTTCATGCTATTGCAGGCAACGAAACACTGACGAACTCTCGTTATTGAGATTTTTTCGTAAATCTCAAGAAAACAAAAAAAAAACTTAGAACTAAACTTTTGCTAACTATTTGGTCGCTAAAAAATTATTTTGATAGCGATTCTTTTTTTTTAAGGAATTTATCACCGAAAAATAACTTCGCGCATCGAGGTAAAAATTTCTTTTTTTTTTTTTTTCACGTAAAGAAAGATTCAAGCCAATCGTCGTTAAGATTTTTCGTGGCGTTCTGATAGCCGTCGAAGAGCATATCGTCCAGTAAACTTAAATTCAAACTTTCGACCGATCGGCTATCATTCGCTAACGAAATGTTTGGATCTAAATTTACCGAAATTAATGATTCATCCGCTTTTTTCGGACTGTTATTTTCTACAGAATCTGAGGTAATTATCGGAATACTTTTAACGACTATACCGCTTGCGGCTGATTGAGATGATTCGAGGCGCGTCTTTGTAATCGAAGAATTTTCTCTCTCAGAATCCGTAACGCGTTTTACTTCCTCTGCGGTTTCCTCGTTAACGGGAACAACTAATTTTTCATTGCATTCTTTCGTCTCCTGAACATTTTTTCTCAACGCGCTGAAACTAAATTTTTCGTATCGTTTGCCTTTCGCCGGTCTCCGATTAATCGATATTTTCGACTGTTTCTTTGGTAATTCCGTCGTTATTTCCGACTTATCTTCGTTTACATTATTTCGCGATGTTGCTGAATCCCTTTTAATACCCTTTTGCATCGGTGTACTCGTTAACGGAGTCGTTATTGTTTCCGATTTTTCGCCGAGATCCGCGAGATCGTAGGACAACGTAATCGGCGGAATACCGTCCACCGTTATCGTTGTCGTGTGTTGCTGCTTATGATTATTCGTACGATCGTCGGAATCGCTCGGCGGTGTAATCGGCTCCGCGTCGATCCAACTCTCCGTTTTTTCGATTTTATTCACCTTTTCCTGCTTCGCGATACTCGGAGATATGAATCTTTGCAAATCGATATTTGTCCTCGCGATGCTCCTTACGAATGGTACTTTCGTATGATCGGTATTTACAGATTTGCCGATAACAGTTTTCTTAATTTCTAGAGATTTGTCTATCGAAGTCTCGGACTTCGGAGATTTTAATACTGTGTCGGCGCGATCGTCGACCGGTTCGGAATTTTTTACGTCGAGAGTTGAGGCTTTGGGAGCCGCGTATTCCGGAGATTTTGACGATCGCGTATGGCAACGAGACGAGGAGGTGCCGATTTTATTGCCGAATAAATCGTCGCCGCCGTCGATATCGAAAATACTCGGAATAATCGACGATCCTTGAGCGGCGGTTTCGGAGTTGTTTGGACATTGCGAAGTCGCGACTTTGGC
Organism: Buathra laborator; assembly: GCA_934046635.1. NCBI lineage: Eukaryota > Metazoa > Arthropoda > Insecta > Hymenoptera > Ichneumonidae > Buathra > Buathra laborator. Next base: position 15,517,217 of record OW203895.1, on the reverse strand, counting down.
ACTCGTAGAATTTTCTCCCGCGATGTTCGTGTATTCGTTCGGTAACCAGAGACCATTTTCGAGGGATATTGGCGCGTAGGAATCTCCGGGTACTGAATTACTTTTTGGGACATCGTTGTTGCGAATCGAAACGGCAGTGGATGTTGCGTCCGGTAAATCGGTTTTAGCAGAGTCCTTCGCAACTCCGTCGCCGCTCGGTGTTACCGGCGGAGTGTAGAGAGACAATTCCGCGGATACTGGAATCGGCCCGATACTCTTTTTTAATTTTCTGTAAATTTGCCACTCAAACGACCATTTTTCTCCAACTTTTCTCGTGAAGATACTCGGATTTTCGTATCCGAAGGGCCAAGGACACTGGAAGAAAATTAAAATTGCGTCGGTAAAAAAATTCTATTAAAAACTCAATATATTGACGAAAAAAAAAAAAATAGATGGTAAATTTTGGGAGTGTGAAATAAACGAAAATTGAATAAATATTTTTGGATTGAAAGTAAATGGAATAAAAACTCTGCAATTAAAATGAAATTGAATAAAAACTTCCAAATAAAAATTATATTAAATAAATATATTAATTGAATTAATGACCTTGAAAACTGGTAATTTTCTAAGAAAATTACGAATTTTTTATGTCGAATGTTGGATGTTAAAATTTTGTACAATAAAAATGGTAAAACTGATATTTTTATTGTACAAACAAAACAAAAATTGCTGATAACTTCAGAGCAGTTTATGCCCATCGACAACCGACAAATGACTGCTATTTCAGCTCATAAAAATTCATTTAGCTAACGGCATAATTTTGGCAGTTATGGAGTTTTCAACATTTTTTAAATACAATAGGATTTTTCGATGTTATAAATTTTTTTTTTAAACAACGGAAAAAAAAGACATTTTTTTTTTTTATTAAATACGATTTTTTTAAAATGAAAAATGTTTTTTTTTTTTTAAAGATAACGAAACAATTTCCCAAATTATTTGGCAAAAATGAGTTTTTGGTAATTTTAAGAAAGCAGACATCGTTTTTAATGCTTACCTCTTCGTTTTCACACATCCACACGGCTTCCGTCAAATTGACTTGTATAGCTTTTATCTTTTTTTTAGACCCAATTTTCAAGCACAATGGGCAAAGTTCGTCCATTCTGTAAAAAAAAAAACAAAAATATTATATACGTAACACATTACAATCGAAGGGTTAATATTTATTTATAAAGCATGAAATTTTGAGGTTAGATCGACGTCGAGTTTACGTTTGACGGAGGAAAATAATAACTCACGTTTTTCTCGCGACACTTGTGCACACCTAGCCGCGGTGTGACGCCTTGAAAATAACAATCATTTTTTTGTTAATCACATTATGAATCGTTACTTGAAAGTATTGTTTTGTAATAACCACGTGAAAAATATTGTTTTACCGGTAAGACACCGCATAGTCGCGAGCGATGTAGTGGATTTTTTTTTTTTTTCGAGGGCCGAAGTACGCCGAATTGTCGCGGAGAGATGGAACGCGTTCTAACCTCACCCGACCGAAAAATCTGCCCTCTTGCCCCCTCCGTGCGACGCGAACCGCCGCGTAACATTGGAGAAGAAAAATGATCTGTCAATTGTGAAGAAGAATCATCTCGGTGGAAACAATTATCAACGGAAATTCATGATTACGCATCGATAACGTTTATCAATTTTTTTTTCTTCATTTCGTACGACAAAAACAAATTCACCGGTTCACAAATGGCGCAAGAGAGCCCAACGATAGGATGGAAAAATGAATTGCACTACAGAAACGTCGCTAATAACAGTAACAGTCAAAGCGAAATGTGTGAGTACCTTTTTTTTTTTCATTCATTTTATCGCGATTGCGACACATCAATCGAATGGGCGTCATTTTGTTCAAGCAATCGATTCCTGCAAAGACAGTTCCGACGTGTCACCGTCAAAAAGCGATGCGCCGCCGAGTCCCTTGTCGATTCTCTCGCGTTCCTTGAAACGATCGCGCAAAGTTTTCATGGGAACATATACAGAGAGACGTTACGTTGAATGTCTTAATGTATACAGGTAATTAATAATAGTTTCCAATAATAAATAAATATTGATTTCTCGATTTCCTCGATATTCAAGTTACGACATATATCTGCGTATATATCAAACAGAATATCCAAAAAAAAATTATTTTAACAATAAAATTTGTCATCGTTACATACACTGCGATTCTCGCCTTTCGTTGCTCCAAAAGTAAAAAAAAAAATTGTAAAAAATTTTTAAAAATTCAACGTTATTTTTGTTTCCTTGTATTTTTTTTTTGAAAAAAAAAATTGTCAAAAATGGAAAGATACTCAACGATATTTTTGTTTCCTTGCATTTTTTTTTTGTAATAAAAAATTAGCCTGCGGATGTTGCTACGTTCTTCCGCTGAGATAGTGGTGAAAAAAAACTCAATTTTTGGTGCAAAAAAAAAAAAATTTTACATGTTTAAAGGTAACATAGCGAGATATGTCTTTTTCATGTAACATTATTGCATAAATTCTGTATTATACTTGCAAACAAAATGGGGCTGAAAATACAATTTAATTGTTGATTTGTAATTTTTTTTTTTCTTTTTTTTTTTTTTACTCAGAGACATAGTTGTTATCGACCAGAATGAACGCGAACTTATTAAATGTTTGGAGGAGATTCAAAAAGTAGTAGCGGAACAATACGGAACGGAAAAATGGTTGGGAATAACGTGTAAGTTATTTCGCGATCGTAAAATCCTCGAAGTATAACGAAACGCGGAATCTTACCGATTTATCGTATTTATCGTAGATGATGCGAAGGATAGCGTTATACAAACGTACAGCTTATGGGTCGAATTGGAAAAAATACCACTTGGCAGGCATTGGTTTCAATTACGATCGATAAAAGTTCACGGCAATGCGATACAAGTGCATTTGAAATACTTGCGAATGTTCGAATCTAATGAACGAAAGTCCCTCGACGCTACCGAGTATCCGACGATTGATTATCGAGCGGTAAGTTTGTCAGAACTTTTTGTTTAAAAATAATAATTATATTTTGAACGTTTATATTAAACATCGCAACGTAATTCGACTATTGCGGAATTTTTTAATCCAATTTTCGTAAAAATAACTATTATATTCCGAAAATATTTTTGGCAATATAATTAAAAACGAAATATACATTTTTGTACTTTCGTAACCGGCTATTGAAATTAATTTTTGTCTCGAAGAAATTACCGCGATTCGTATTCATTGAATTTTAGATTATGAATCGAAATTATTGATCCAACGATCGATATCTCTTTTTGCAGGTGCTGACGTACGAAAATGCATGCGGCGCATTAACATTTATTGTGGTCTTCGTAATGAGCGTATTGACGGTCATCTGCAACGCTCTTTGGTATCTCGGCGATTACAGTATAAAATTAACTCACGAATTATCGGGAGTTATCCGCTCCTTGACGCCGATCGCTTTTGGCGTTATAGACTTTTTTTCGAAATGCGTCGGTGGTTTTTATTGGCTGATTTACATGCTATGGAGGGGTAATTCGGTACCCGTTTATCCGGTTAAACCTCCGATACAGGCTTACAGCCGTCGATCCCAAAATTACGGTAGACGATCTATAGGCTATAATAATTATTAGCTAAAAACGCCGTAATTATTTATCAGCGGAATCTCATTGGTATTGAATCTTAGAAAAATCACAATTATCTCTCGCGGGGGGTGGTAATGCTGATTTTTATTTATTTTTTTTTTAGAGAAATGCAATTTTTGTATAGCGATCATCGTCATTTTTAGAAACGTTATCAATTATATTTATTACCGATCGATCGACGTGAAAATAAAGGAAAATTTGACATTGTCGATTATCCAATAGGCGCGAAAAAATAGCAAGTTAATTTCTCTAAAATACAATTATTATTCACCGATCGCCATAATGCTTGACAACTGTATTTATCACCGATCGATACCATCGGTAAATTCACGACTCCTCAATCTTGAATTGTAATTTTATATATATGTCTATATATACAATAGACGATATTAAACATTGTGAAATAAAAACGCTTACGATCTTTTTTTTTTGTTCGTTTGCGCCGATAAGCATTGTAATATGAAATATAACTTTGATCAATGAAATTCTGTGTCTTGTTAAATAAGCGAAGAAAAGGGAGACGCGAGGATTTTTTTTTTTTTTTTTTTTTTTTTTTTTAGTGAATGATAGGAATTATCGAAGAGTTAAAATGCAACGCCCGTACATACAATCCATTATATTGATAATACAATTTTATTGGGAATGATATTTTGCAACGACTACTCGAAAGCTATGGCTTCAAGGGTTACAGTAGCGCCGCTTTTTGTGTGTTTTCTTTTGAATATTTGTTTGTTTTCTCCTGTTAATTCTCACAACACGGTACTCAAAGTCGACTCAATATTCAATTGGTCTTTGTGATACCGATAACACCGCAAGCCAATCGGGCGCCGGCGTTGCCAGTTGTTTTCGAGAGCTCGTGACCTCCCTTTCCCATATCGTCGGGGTCAGCGTGAACCTAAAAAAAGAACAGACAGATTCGTGATTAAAATTCAGAGCCGAAATTCGAAAAAAAAAAAAAAAAAAAAAAAAATACATTTCCTTTCGATTTTGTTGAAAATAAAACAAAAAATTTCTTATAGTACATATTATTGATAATTTGTTATCATGCAAAGTAAAAAAAAAAAAACGATTTATTTGCTGCCTAATCATTCCGAAAATCGTGAAAAATCGAATTACCATTTCAGAACTGAAAAAAAAAAAAAAAAAAAAAAAAAAAAAAAAAAAAAAAAAACCGAAATTCGTAAAAAATTTCTTAGGCGTATAAATATCGCGGAAAACGTGTGAATTCACTAAAATTACGAAGGACTTTACATGTTTTTATAAAAAATTGCAGTTTTTTGAGAAAATTGAAAAAAAAAAAAAATTAATTTCATGGGGAGTAATAATTTTTATTGCTGTAGATATATTACCACAAGGGTTCTGCCGATGATGCTGTGAGCTCCTTGCAATTGTATCTGCTTGTCGGAAATATCAACTTTGGCGACGCCGTCAGCACCTGCCTCTACGTTGCCGAGATCACCAACATGACGTTCCCCATCAGTGGGTCCGCCATGTTCCTTCCCCAATGGGTTGAAGTGGGGTCCGGCACTGGTGCATCCTGTGGCCAAAATAAAGAAAAAAAAAAAAAAAAATCAAATAAAAGAAAAATTTGTTGAATATAATTCGATTAACGATTTTCTATGCTATGATAAGTTATTATTTTTCCGATTTGTGTAAAAGTTTCGGAAATTTAGACGAGAAATAGTACCTTTTTTTTTTTTTTCTACAGAGATGAGTGAAAGAATTTGACTAAAAACAAATCGCGATCAACAAAATTTCGAAACGATGTATTGGTTTTATGAAATTTTGACAAATACATCGCCGATAATCGCGAAAACATAATTGCGAAAAAGAAAACAAAAAAATGTCAAGAAATACACTGTCGACTGAAACTTTCGTAACGAATCCACCTTTGAATCGACCTTATAGTCATGCATAATGCATAAACTTGGTCAATGTTATCAGTTATGCAAGGCGCATATTAGATGCATTAAATTTGCGGCGTCATTTTAGTGTAAAAATCAATGAGGAGGTTGACAATGGGAAAGGAAACGAATGTGTAGAAAAATCGCGGACTCACCGTTGGTGTTGTCGCCGAATTCGTGAATATGAAAGCCGTGAAGTCCTTTTTTCAAGCCGGTTACTTCGCCGGTGACCTTGACGGGATTCTCTTTCTGTGATTTTCATGAGAAAAAAACGTCGATAATCGTGCCGAACGGAATGTGTGGAAAAAGTACGAACAAAAAGAAATCGTACGATTGTCACGAAAAAACGAATTAATTAACGACAAAAAACGAATTGATACCTCTTGTTCGAAGTAAAGGGTTCCGTTGACTTCACCCTGAAGTACGCAAACTGCTTTCACGGGCATTTTTGGTTTTGATGGATAACACTTAACGGAGTCTTAACGGAGGTTTTAATCGACTGTACGTTCTCGCGGCTACTGGAGATAAACGACAAATGAATTCTGAAACTTCCTGCCTTTTGCTGAATCACGAATGTCTCGAGATGCACAAATGCGTGCCGTGTGGAAAAACCGCTCGTCGAAGAAATTATATACACTTGTCTCTCTTTTCTTTTTTCACCTCTCTAGTGAACTTTAGATCTGAATTTCATGAGATTCAAAGTTATTGCGCAATAGACCCGTAAAGTGAAGTCCCTTATTCTCGGGAGGTAAATTGAAAACCGGCCTTATTACTTGAGCGCCACGAGAATATTAACCTCACCTTATTCGTTGGCGTTCAGGTCTGACTAAGTCAGTCTGTATCCCAGCTGTGTCTAATAAAATTCTGTACTTTACATCTTTGATTATTTTGGTGCGTCGTCAATTTTTCAACAATTACCACACGATACTTTGAGGGTAAATGTATATAAAACGCGTTAACAATACGTTTTTTTCTTTCGTGACCGCGACTCTCTCTAAAATTGTATCATTGCTATTCGGACGATCGTACGAATAACAAACATCTGTTGTACATTTTTTTCATAACCTCTCTGTCAGGGGCGACGGAGTCGTCTCAATAATCAAACGTAACCGCTAATTACAGTGACGTATTCGGAGTAAATATTTTCGCGAATGTTCTCGTACGACATCCGTACGTTGCTGCGATGATTCTGGAAACGTATAAACATCGAAAAAAAACACCCGTTGCTTGCTGATGCACGTCGCCAATCAATTTTATTTTTGTTGTGTTATGACTCATAAAATTCGGAGACTATTATCTCGTTAGAACTTCGATCGGTCCGTCCGATCGATGCGTTATTTCAGAACGACAAATAGTCAATAAAAAAATTCTAGAAAATCACCGAATTGTGAAGATAATTTTTAAAAATTTTAAATTGCCAATTTCAGTACAGTTAAGTGACGATTCTTTGAAGAAGAAAAAAACAATATCAAGTTGGTTTTGCAATACTCACAAATCGCATTGAAAACAAATTTCAAAACATTTTACAACATTCGCCAAAGTTTATAATCGGAGAAAATAACTTGATGGTTTAGTATTCAAAAGGAACGAAATATTTGTTTTACGATAAAACTATGCAGTTATACAGTTATTTTTCAGTTTTCACAAAAAATTTCTAAAATTTAAATATTTATATCATAAATAATAATAATATTAATATAACAATAATAATAATACTATTTATTATTATTATACTGAAAAATTTGTTATTTAAATATTAACAAATAAAATAATAATAATACAAAAATATTATTATTTAAATTTTTTAAATTTAAATAACAAATTTTTGTGAAAAAAAAAATAACTATACAATTTTCTATAGTTTTATCGTAAAATTTCCGTAAAATTTAAAAGAAATATTTGATTTCTTTTGAGTTATTATTAATAATAATAATAATAATAGTTAATGTTTAAATATTTTCGTAATTAACGAAGAGTACATTTTCTTTTTCAGACATGAGAAATACCGTTGAAGACGATGTTCGAACAACGGCCGTTGCGGTGGACACAACAGAAACTAATTACGAACCAATGGACACCGTTTCCGCGGGTTCAAGCGAAGCGATCGACATAAATCTTCGATCGGTAGTTCAGGGAGAAATTCGGGCTCTCGTAGCGGCGGCATCTTCAATCGACGACGATTCTTATGGAATGAACATAGACGTTCCTTATCGGGACGCCGCGGTCGTCATGCCGAGCGACGATCCGAGCGCCGAAAGTCTAGTCGCAGCCGTTCGTCTTCCCGACGATAACGTTGCCTCAGATTTGGCGATAAACGCCGCGATCTGTCTTAACTCCGCGGGCGATGCCGCTTACACATCGGTAGTAATTTGCGAACCTTCCGAGATTCCTGTCGAAAATTTGGAATCCGTAGAAAATCTCTGCGATTCCGCTTTGGAGAATCAAAATTGTCCCGAAATGCGAAATACCGGGGATATCGAAACTGCGCGATCGGCCGATACGAGTCAAGCGCAGGAGGTTCCAAACGTCGGAACGAATCCTAACGAGAACGGCGAATGGCCCGGTACCGTACGATCGAAACCCGCCGATAGCTGGGAATCTTTCGCACAAATCGCGGCGCGCAAAGACGACGCGAGCGTAACGACTCAAGTTCCGGCGATGGGAACTCGCGTTTGTCCCGTAACCGTTAAACGCGCCGGACCCTATATACTCGGACCTCTGATCGGTACCTCGCCGGTCAAAAGTATCGTGCAATGCCTCGCGAGAAAAACCGGAACCGATAAATTTTATACTATCAAAATTTTGACGCTTAAAGATGATAACGAATACGAGACACAGGACGATCGACAGGGTAAAATGTTGCTGCACGCGGAATACTCGTTGCTTAGTCTGCTGCAAAATCAGGACGGTGTCGTTCATCATCACGGATTCTTCAAAGTACGCGAATTTTAATTTTTTTTTATTTATTTTTTTTCATTTTAATTAACGATAAAAATTAATCGTATTTTTCGGAATTTCTCAGGACTGCGCACTGGAGGAAAAAAGTCTTCCATCCGGTAGAATTTACACGGGGAAAATAAAACGTCGTCTTTGCCTGGTGCTCGATTGTCTGACTTCTCATGACTTCAATCCGCGAAACGACGAACTGCTCAATCTTCAGCATCACGTTATTAGAGAGAAAAAATTATCGGAAAAAGAGAGTTTACTGATATTCACGGATACGGTGAGAATCGTCGCTTGTCTACACAAACGCAACGTCGTTCACAGAGATTTGAAACTTGGAAATTTGGTTCTGAATCGTAAGAACAGAAAGGTGAGAATGTCGACGAATCGCATCAACGATTTTGCTTTTTTTTTTTCAACGATTTTTCAACGAATTATATTTTTGCAATTTTATTTTAATTGATAATTTTACAATTACGAATTCTATTGTCATTTTTAATACTATTCAACGTACTTTTTTAAAATACAAGTATTCGCAATGAGCTCTTTATCAATCATACAAAAGTACGGCTGATTTTTTTTCTTTCATCAATCAAATTTCATTCGATATTCAAAGAATTGAATATCATTCCGTTTTCGGGCCCTAAATTTTTCCTGTATGTCTACCATTGATTTTTCAATAACGATAAATCGATATTTATCCATTTCTTCAGGTAACAATAACGAATTTCTGTCTGGGAAAGCATCTCGCGAGCGAAAACGATTTATTGAAGGATCAGCGTGGTTCGCCGGCTTACATATCTCCCGATGTGTTATGCGGCAAACCATATCTCGGCAAACCCTCCGACATGTGGGCATTGGGAGTCGTATTATTCACGATGCTCTATGGACAATTTCCGTTTTACGACAGCAGTCCGACGCAGCTATTCAATAAAATTAAAGCTGCCAACTATCACATACCAAAGTACAAAGAGCATTTGTCTCTGATAATAATCTTCTTTTTCTTTTATGACCGAAAAATATTCATAATCGATCGATTGACCCATTTATTAGCGACGGAAGGGTCTCCGAGGGAACGATAAATCTGATAAGAAATCTTCTCGTTCTACAACCGAGTCTACGCTTAACCGCTGTCGAGGTACTCGATTCGTTGTCTTCGATAATCGCGACCTTCAAAGTTCCGACTGTTATCGGTGAAGAGGAACAAGTCGTTCCCGACACGAGTACTCTAAAGGATGAAACGTGCGAAAAGAAAGTCGAAACAACGGAAGTTACAAAATCGCGACCGAAGCCGTTATCCGACTTATTTAAACAAGTTATACTTCGGGTAAATAAAATTATAAAAAATATTAAGTATTAAAAAAAAATTCTGCGCACGACGATTCGATTTGGGATGATCCGAGGCCCCAGTTGCGTTCAAACGCAGTGTACGATCTCTTATATCATTAATATTGATTATTTGCGATTAATATCAATTAATTGCCATTAATATTGATTATTTGCGATTAATATCAATTGATTGCCATTAATATTGATTATTTGCGATTAATATCAATTAATTGACATTAATATTGATTATTTGCTATTAATAACAATTAATTGCCATTAATATTGATTATTTGCGATTAATATCAATTAATCGTCATTAATATTGATTATTTGCTATTAATATCAATTAATTGCCATTAATATTGATTATTTGCGATTAATATCAATTAATTGACATTAATATTGATAATTTGCTATTGACATCAATTAATTGCGATCAATATTGATTAATTGTGATTAATTGCTATGCATATTGACTAATTGGCATTTATATTGCTGCTGATTGATAAAAATTGCTTTTCCCCAAATATCAGACTGCGCTGATGAGTTTTAGACGATCGTTTGTCAAATTTATTGATTCTCGTGAAATCGTATTGAATGCAACGATTTTCTTTAATTCGAAAAATTCTATGCCGCCGATCCGATCGGCGTAAACGACGTATTCCCGATTCAAATTTATCAATTCCCATTAAATGAAACTTTTCATAAACTCATTGAAATAGTGATCTCTCGATAATCGAGTCGCATCCAAAATTATACCGATTTACTTATCGTTGTCGTTGAATTTACAGGAACAGATGCAACAAATGTTGAATCAACAGCCGAGTCCGCTGTTGCTGACGCCGCGGCCCTACGGACAGATACCGGTGCATCGCGTCGACGCGGAGCCGCGGATGTTGACGCCCGCCGAGTTGGAGCGTTTCAAACACCTCATTCCTCGCGACATACCGCGGCAACATTCTCACAATCCAAACAGACGGGAGAACGCGTCGTCGCGTCCACGTGGAAGCGCGAGATACAGAGCCCCGACGACGGCGAATCATTCGCTGCAAGCGTCTCGACAAAATCCAAATCTCGCCGCAGCGGCTGTAGCACCGCTTCGCGTTTCGTCCGGCGGTACCGGAACTCTCGCCAACGGCAATACCTCGGAGCCTCAAAACATTTTTCCCGCAATTTCATCCGTTATCGCTACCCGACCGACGAATCACGTGTCGGTCGCGAATCCTCAGATCGCGAGAAACGAATCGTCGGCGGGAGGAAACGCAACAAGAAATCGAAACTCGTCACCGTCGTCCAGCAATTCCGGCGCACAAAATGCTCCTTCCGGATCGACCGGTCGCACTTTCGACAGCGCCGCTGCTTTGGAACGCTTGTACACGAGACTCGGACTCATCGGTCCGGCGAGTCCCACCAGCGCTGCGAGTCCCACCGCTTCCACGGAAAACGAACTCCCAGTCGGTTCCCCGACGCAGCAGAACACAGGTACATTTTTTTTTGGCTACAGATCTACGATTATAATGAGATAATAACTTAGTTATCGTTAACAGTACTATTTAAATGTCGCGAAATAAATATCTCGATAAATAAATAGATTCAATAATCAATGTTATTATTGATTTGTTTGATTGATTGATTAATTGTTTTTTTGGTTGAATACCTCGTAACGAGAAGAGTACATCAGTGAACTTAATTGCATAGAATTTATATTAAAAAATTCAAAGTTTTTACGCATATCACAAATTTGAAAAAAAAAAAAAATTATCAATAAAATCAAAAAAAGGAAAAAAAAAATCTTAAATTAAATAAAAAATGATTCGTTGTAATGATTATGATAATTATATTAAATATTTACGGGGCGCAAAGCGCAACTGATATTTTTTAACACCAACTTAACATTTATTTCGAAACATTTAATTAGTTACACATTTGCAAACTGCAAAAAAAAGCGTTTCTCGTTGAAGACATGAAAGCGACAAAAAAAGCTGTTTCTGCGGAAAAATACACATCCGATACCTCCGAAATTAATTGAATTTGTATCGTTTCTGTTTCTGTTTCAGCGCGGATCACCCCGTCCGCCGCTCCGTCGCAAAACCCGACAACAGAACGTCAACCCGCCGGCCGTTCGTCACCGATGGACATCAGCGACGCGTCTACTCCGCAGCATTTTTTGGAGCGTCGAGAGTCCCGAAATCCTCTTCAACGAATAAGATTCGTCGATTCTCTCGGTGCCCACAGCGCCGATTCCCGAAATCGTTACGATTCCACGAGAATGTCGTTGGCGATACGCGCGTGGCTACTGTCGACGGCGGGTATACGAAACTTATCGGAACCCAGTAGACCCTCGTCGTCCACGGAGACCAACAGATCGGTACCCGATCTCGAGTCTCAGACGCAACAGAATCGTTTCAAAGAGGCGATTCTCAATCGTCTTATATCCTTTCGCGTCAGAATGCAACAAACGAGAATCGACAATATCGAACGGGAGATGAGTCTTCGCAGTCGTTTGTCAAGTATAATTCCGAATCTCGGACGCGCCGATCACCGCGAACGTTCGTCACCTTCCCGACGACACTCGTCGCTATTTTCCCAAAATCGGCACTCGCCATACGTTCCGAATCTTCGACATTTCGTCGCTAACAGAAGCGCTTCGAGTGGCAATCTTGCAGCACGAAATGCTAATTCCAGCGTCGCAAACAGCAGACTCTCCGAATCCGTAATCAACGTAACCACCGGTGCGGATGCGAACAATTCGTCGAGCAGCAATAACGTCGTCGATGATGCGGATATGCCGTCGGCGAGCTTCGCCGATCCGTCGCTGCGATTGGATAACCGTTCGAGATCCTTGCAACGCTCGGCTATTACTTCCGAACCATTTTCCGCGCTGAACAGAGACTCACTTGTCGCTAATACGAGAAACGACGAAGGAACATCTGCTTCTCGCGATCGGAGGCATTCGCGCACCGAGTCTCGAAACTCCGCGAGAGACACTTCGCGAAACTCGCAAAGTTCCAGAGAATAAGACCTCAAGAGGCTCTTACGACTGATCGAATATTTATTTATTTTTTTCTTCTTTTGGGATTTTTTTTTTTTTTTTTTTTGCGCGGAGAAGCTAACAATGCTGATAATCGGCACTGAAAAAAAAGTTTATGCGTAATTAACAAATGTATAGTTTTATATGGCGAAATAAGTATCTATTTATCGTTTAAGGAATATAAATTGAGTAAAAAAAAAATCGATTGGCCAGAACGAAGCTTAACAACGTTTGTTACTATCAACGTATCCAACTGCACTTTTGTTGATTATTAATTAATTGTTTTTTCTCATTGCCGATCCGTGAGACGAAGAATCAGCAAAATCGTTCCAAAGTCGATCTTCTTTTCGGCTTTTTCACAGATGTCTCGAGAAATGAAAAAAAAAAAAAAAAAAATTGAAGATACGGAGACGTCGATTCGTCTCCGGATTTTTTCGGAAGTCGACGAATAATTAATACGGGTTTATGCTTCGAGAACTGATCGAATATTTATTGCATCGTTTTATTATTATTTTTATTGTTTTTGCACGCAGAAAAGTTGAGAATGTTATCGACCAGTTGCGTGTCGATTCACCGATATATTTCGCCCAAACGGAGACGACTAAGCGGATTCGTTGAGAATATATGTTTTTTTTTTTTTTTTTCTTTTTTTTTTTGTCACGAAATATTGATTAAAATTCGGGTTTTATCTTTATAGTTGGGAATATATACCGGAGGTTTCCGCATTGTGGAAAATTGTATTCGTAGTTCTTTACCTTTAGTGTTCGTTATTCGATATCGTATTGGATTCGCTCCACATTTACGTTCGGTGAAAGATTACGAAAGCCGTTGCTTGATGTTCCTATTATTTTCATGTTTCGCAAGGTGTATATTTCAGCGAATACACTATTTGACAATAAAGAAACGTTTCTTGTATCAACTGGAGCTTTTGCTGATTTTCCGATCCCTTCGTACCGTCATTTTCGCTTACAGTAACAAATGTCGTCAGAAAACACGTATATAGTTGTGAAATACCGAAATACAGCAATAAAAAGTATTACTATTGTTATTTATGTATTTTCATTATTCAATAATAATAACAATAACAATAATATTTTTAAAAATTATTGTTATTATCGTCATTATTTATTAATAAATTTGCGGACAGTTTCTATGGTTTTAGTACTGAAAAAAAAAACAAATTTCATTGAAACTTTTAAAATAATAAAATAAAAATAATTTTTAAAAATGAAAAATAATAACGTTGAAAATAATTTATTAACGAATAAAACTAAAACTAGAAGTACCGAGAATCTCTGAACTCCGAATGAAGACGATACATTGATCGGTAAATCTATAAAAAAAATTTAATTATAGTTTTTATTGCCAATCAGTTTGTGTCGAAAGGATTAATGTCGTCGTTGGCTTCGATTTCGTCGCTATAGTTATAGTAAATTGGCATCGACTTCAAAATTATTGATTTTATTATCCGTTTTTAATTCGATAAAATAGAAGAAAAAAAATTACGTAACGTTGGTTCACAAAAGGATATTTTTTTATTATTTACAACGAGGATATCGCGGTTATCGCGGACGTCCGATTGTACGTGTAAAAAATTTTTATCGCGGTGTATAAAAATACTTAGCAATTTTGGGCGTTTAACGCATTTTCTTCTTCTTTCTTCCTTTCTTCTTCGACGGCGTCGCCGCGACCGTCGAAATATCTGCGTCGTCTATCTTTCGTTTCGAAATTTCTCCCTCGTCTGTCTTTCGTTTCGAAATATCTTCCATCGAAATGTCGGGTCCGGGAATGCTGAATCCTGGAATCTGTTTCACGCGCAATACGATAAATGAAATAAATTTTTTTTTTTTACTTCTTAACGGTGAAAAAAACGAAATCTTTGCGCTAATCGATTGCCAAATCTTTACCTCCGGTTTAACCAACTTGAATACGAGCTTTTCGTGCTGCACATTCGATCTGTCGAGACTCAGCTGTACGGTCACAGGATCGAAGGAACGAAAGACTATATCGCCACAGGTCTGCGTCTGTTCTTCCTCGTCGTATACAAACGTAACCGCGCCGACTTCTCCCTTTTTGTTCAAATAAAGAGTCCCTTCGAGACCGTATTTCGGTATCAATATCTGCAGCGCGTTTTTCCGCACGAAGAGAATGTAACCGAATTCGTTTTCCACTTTTTCACGGAAGAACAACTGAAGTCATAAAAAACATAATTTTTAAAAACTTTTTCCTTTTTTTTTTTTTTTCACAGTAAACCAATCGTTTTACTGTCGAATTTTCATCGATCAGACATCGCGAACAAAAGTTTAAGGTGTATAATATTTCGTTATTATAATTTTATATTTTTTAAACAATAAATAAATAATTATTGCGATTAGAATAATGAAATTATTACGAGTAAAAAAATTTGTAAATGAAAAAAAAATATTTGTTTCTCTGCGAAAAATAACAATGAGACTTACATGAGTGTTCAATGCAACTGACGCACGTCCGGCGTATTGCGCCATTCGATTTCTGTAATTGAGATTATGACAGAGTGCGTGACTCTTCTTTTTGTCCAGCAAATCGGGATAAGTCGCATCTGCTCCGATGCACACTGCCAGCAAACGATGAACAATTATGTCGGCGTATCTGCGATAAATAATCAGAAATGATATATATTAACATCAAAATAATATAATATTGTAACATTAAAAATATTGATAACATCGATAAATAGTATCGATTTTTATCGATTAGTAACAATATTTTTTTTCTTTGCTGTTTTTTTTTTTTTTTTCGTAAATCATCGATCGTTTACCTTCTGATGGGAGAAGTGAAATGCGTATAAATGGGACACGCTAAACCGTAGTGAAAGAATTCCGAGGGTTGCAGCATCCCGGAGACGAAGTAAACCGCTTGCATCATACATCGGGTCGCAAGAATTTTTAGCATCGTATTGAAATACGGATTGTCCGGTTTGTGTGCCGTTTCCAGAGACTTTGCCAATTCTCTGCCCGAACTCGTCTTTATATCAAAGCCCTGAAGATAAAAAAAGATTTTTTAAGCTGTTTTTGCAATCAATTGTTATCTATCGATGTTTGAAAAAAAAAAAAAAATGATAAAAAGTAAAAGAATAGTTTAGCGGACCTGATGTTTTCCGGCTTTGATCAACGGATCGAAATTCGCTTGTGGCGGTTCCGGATGTCTCCTGAGCATCGAGCATTCCGGAAATTCTCGAACGATCTTCTCAGCAACCGATATATTTGCCAATAACATAAATTCCTCAACCATAGAATTTGTGTCGCGCAATTTTTTCGCCTCAACTTCGATCGGATCGTGAGTTTCGCTATCAACTTGAAAACGAATTTCCGGCGACGCGAGAACCAGAGCGCTGACAACAAATATACAAAAAAATCGATTAATGATTTGATAAAATTTGATACAAATGAAATACGGCGCTTATATATGAAAATAAAAAAAAAAATAATAAAATTGTCGAGTTTTTCGTGAAATTATTCCGTGAATCATGCAAAATTCTTCGCTTACCCGTTGTCCAAACGTCTCTTCTTCATTTTTTTTGCGAGATTATTGAGACTCCGAAGTGACAAAGCTATTGCGTCTCTCTGCGAGGCGTCGTCGATCTTCAGCTGCGCTTCTTCGTAAGTCATTGCGCGACGCGAGCGAATAATAGATTTGAAAAATTTCGTATTTATTATATTCGCGTCGTGATCCATTTCCCAAATGCACGAAAATGCGAATCTCTCCTCCTCGCCGCGCAACGAACAAAGATTCGAACTCAACAATGCTGTAACAATTATTCGATTGACATCAATTTTAACGACGGGGCGCATGAATATTTTATTTTTAAAAATTGTTAATGTATCTCGATACTCTTTGTTTCGGATAAAAAAACAAATAAAAAAAAAAAAGAAAACGGCGATCGTATCAAATAAACTGTTATCGAGTTGAAAGTCTCCAAAATTCATTGCTATTCTCTCAATTAGCGGGAAATTAATGAATTAATAAAAATAGTAATATTAATTATCAAAAATGATGACTTTCATTATTAATTATTAATGACAATAAACTTTATCGATTATTGTGAATAATCTATTAATATTTTTTTATTTATTTTTTAAATATTTCTTTCGATAATATTTTTTGTTTTTTAATTAATATATTCAGATTTTTTAAACTTCGGCAGAATTAATGAATACCGAATGTATTAATGTTGTTATCAAACGAATAATAATATTATTAATCTTTTCATTATTAATTAATTTTGCGATAATTTTATCGGCAATAAAGACGCAAATATTGGTAAATTTAGTTCTGATAGGAGTTCCGTAACTCTTTCGTTTACCTGGTACCATGTCGATTCTCTTATCAACGAGATAAACCGTTGTGGCGCGCGACGCCGCCTCTTTGTCGATCGCAGTTCCCGGTCTGATGAAGTGCGACACATCGGCGATGTGTACACCGACTTCCAAGTTGCCATTATCCAAATTTCGGCAATGCAACGCGTCGTCGATATCCGTACAACCGGGTGGATCCACGGAGCATATATCCAAGTGTCGTAAATCCTCCCGTTGCGCCACGTCCTGAAAAAACAAAGCAATCGATTTTTTTTGTGTGTTGGAGGAGCAAATAAAAAAAAACCAATGAAAGCTCTCGAATTCCGAAGCCATGAGATATCGCATATCATTCGTTTGTTATTAATTTATTCGTGTCAAAATTTCGAGTCATATATCTTTCGAAAATTGCCGATGTTATTGTATAATAAAAATTTTGCGATTCAATGTTATGAATAAAAGTTGCAGTAAAAGCGACAAGAATTCGATTGAAAAACTCATCGATCGCCTTATATCGAAATTTAAATTGTCCAAACGCGGCTCACAGGTCCGAAACATCGAAAATATAATCGCGTTTACGGTTATAGTTATTTCTTTACAATAAAAAAATGTCCAGTTTTGCTTTGTATGGAAAAAAATGTGTATTTTAGTTGAATTTTGGAAGTCAATTTTGATGTAACTGACGTAATTGTGAAATAAAATTTATAGCCCGCAACCAGTGCGCATCGGATGGAGGTATCCGAGGAACGAATCGATTGCGATACAGTACCGGTTGCTACGAGAAATCGCATAAATCACGAAGAAATGGACGATAGTGAAAATCGAAAAATCTCGTTACGGGATCTTCCAATTTTTTGCGAAAAATTAGAAAATTTTATAAAATACATACGGAATATTGAAGATTTGCAATATTTGACTTACGACTATCCAGAGTAGGTAACGCAGTCGCGATGTTTCATAGAAAATTACCGTTTTTCGTTAACCTTTTTTTTTTTCTTATAATAATTATTAATTGGAGAAATTTCCATCGAGAAACCTAAAATGTTCTCATTGATGATTTTTTTTTTTTATTGAAAAATGAGAAAAAATTAGTTGAGGAATATTCATTTACTCGATTACATCGGCGATAATTAGTCCGATATTTCGCAGCGAAATTACTGAGATATACGTGAATAATTTACTCACTGAAAGGAATAAATTATAAATGCTATAAGAAGTAAAAAAAATATAACTGAAGAAATTTCCATCGAGAAACCTAAAATGTTCTCATTTATGATTTTTTTTTATTGAAAAATGAGAAAAAATTAGTTGAGAAAAATTTATTTACTCGATTACATCGGCGATAATTAGTCCGATATTTCGCAACGAAATTACTGAGATATACGTGAATAATTTACCCACTGAAAGGAATAAATTATAAATTCTATAAAAAGTAAAACGTATCCCAGCAAATAATTGTCGATATCATCAGAATCGTACGGAATCGTTTCGAAAACGACGTCCTCGAGTTGGAATGTATGCTCCGGGAAATCAATGCAGCGGTGACGAACATAAACAGGCAGAAAGTTCAACAAAGTTTCATAAAGAAAGAAAAAACGTCTATCAAAAAAGTTCTCAACCGCATTAAGGATTCCGGTAAATTGTGTTTAAAAAAAATAGATATTTTACAAAATTACAATGAAACAATTATTATTTACGTTATTCGTCGCAGAATCTCGAGAGATGGAAAACGTTGTTGCTTTGTACGATAAGACTTTGTTTTCGCGATGGGAAAGTGCAAAGACGACTCGCAAACCCGAAGTTTTGAAGACTTTGCTGACAGACATAAAGGTTGTGAGAAAAAAAAAACCCAAAAGCGCAATTTCTCGAAAGTCCCAAAAATGTGCGATTTTTTTTTTTTCGAATTTATCGCATAAAGATGCGTCGAAATTTTTTTTTTTTTTTCGTTTCGACAAATAAGTATAATATTTGCATAATTTTGTCGACGTGTCGCGATCGCGAGCTGATGGATTACTTTCGAAAAAACTCGCATGACTGTCCGGTAAATTTAATTGGAAGTCAGAATAATTTTAACGAAATCTTTCATTGATAAAAGTGCAAACAACTGGCGTTGGAAAACTTGAATTCATTGGTAACTCGAAGGCTTGAAAATCTGAAGGGATTCGCCTCGCTAATCGGGAGTCGCGTTAAGAAAGACGATAAAGAAAATTCGATAATCGCTCTGCCCTTTGTCCCTTTCTGCCCGATACCGAACGAGCGGAAATCCAAAATTCCTTTACCACCTCCGCTACCACCTCCGCCGACTATAATTTCGACAAACAGAACTCAAAGTTTATCGGAGCGAAGACGACGAAGGTAATTCCGAGCATTAATCACGAGGATTTTTCATAATTAGAGTAAAAAAAAATAAAATAAAGTTCTCTTATGGATTCACCGTACAAAATGATTTTTTTTTATTCTGCTCCTTTGGTGGCAATTATTTCATATTTTTCCGCAATAATTTTTATTGCATTTTCCGTAAAAAAAAAAAAGAAAAACGTAATGAACGGACTTCATACTTTTTTTTTCATTTTCATTGAATTTTCGGCATTCCGTTAATACGCATTGCAAAACCATTGTAACTACTATTTTATTTTTTTTAATCAACGTGATCGATAATATTTGAATTTTCTTTTAGAATCGACATGGAGGACATAAACTGGGATAATATTTACTCTCTCGCGAGCGATATCGATGCCATCAATTTGCCAGTAATTCCCTTAACGTTCAACGACGTTCCTGATAATTTTCTCGATAATTTCAATGGAAATTTGCACCTCGAACTGGAATCACACATTCCTAACAGTGGTCCGGAATCGCAAGGCGGACTTACGATCGATCTTTACGAGGAAATGCAAACAGTTCGAAATGTAAGTTTTTTTTTTTTGTTCGTATAATAGTCGCCGTCTTCTCGTTTCTAAATAGCTATTTTCTTTTCTCCATTTTCCCTAATATTCTAAATAAAAAAACTTTTATAAAAAGCGAACATTTTTCTAAAATACAATTTTTAAAAAAATCAAATTTTGAAATTTTTTTAATTTTTCAAAATTTTCGAATTTTTTTTTTTCTCAACAGGCGTTATTCGGTAATTCAAACGGCCCGTCCGAAAATCAGGGACCGAGTAGCGAGTAAAAAATATCGAGTTTTTCCCGCTTTCCGGATAGTGATACTGCGATACTCGTCAACGATGAATTATAACTCACCGATTCCGTGATGGTCCACGGAAGTTTAGGAAGGAAACTCAGAACAGCGTCGGAGAAACGGCTGTGCGGTACGTCGTGTTCCAAAAGAAGAACTTCATTTTCCGTCGCTTTGTCACCGACGTTACCCAGCGCTCGTACGAAGTGCCCGAGAGGATATCTCGAGTTTCGCGGCCAAGAATCGATAGCGACGATTATCCTCTGCGTCGCGAGTGTCTCCGCTTGTCTCGTTTCAACTCGAACTTTCGGTATCTTCCGTTCCGCCGGTACGAATAAATGTCTCACATTCTGACACAGAGAAATTTCGATTTTTCTCAAACCAATCGAAACGTTAAGCTCCATCGCGATTTTCGACTGAATCGCATTTAAAATTAAGCAATTAAATTACCCCTTTGACCGGACTCGGCTGCAATATACCACAATACTGGCGCCATTTTCGCTTTATGATGCCAACTATTTTGCCTGTTGGCGTTCGTTCAATTTCCTTCGTCGGTTTTTTGACGATCAACTCGTTCTCGTCGTCGAGAACATCACCCGGATCTTCGTCTCCTTCGTCCTGCAGAACGAGATCGCTTGGTACCGACCACTCGCTCTCCGGTAACAACTCGAGAGCCACTATATCCCCGTCTACGGCTCTGTTCAATCCCTCGTAACTTTGAACCAAAATCTAAAAAAAAAATTACCAATGAAAACAATTAAATTCATTGATAATTAGGATTTTTTTCATATATAATTTAATTAAAATTAAATAAAAAAAATAACGACAATAATAATAGTATTAATATTTATAAATTAATATAATTTTTTTAATATACTTTTATATTAAATTTTTGTTTATTTGAATTATTTGAATTACAATACAATGGGAGAATTAATTAAAAATGAATAAATCGATATTATTATCAAATTAATAATAATCATAAGAATAATATTAATTAATTTATCATTTATTGATTGTGCCGTTATATTGTAATTGAAATAATTCAAATAAATTCAACTGTTTTGTCGATAGATTTTTTTTTATTCGATTTGTCATACGTTGGAATTAATTTACTTACGAATTTTTCCATTCCCTCGACGTTGACGCTTCCCTCGAGAAAGTTTTCTCGGGACGCCAAGAATGTTCCTTGAAGCAGTCGACCGTTTTTGATGCCATCGTGCAACTCCGTCGGTGCCAAGTGACACGGAAATAATGGTTCGCGCGAACCACCCTGCAGCGCGTAACTACGTTTGGATAATTTATCCAATAGAAATCCCGAATTTTCCAGCGATTCGATATATTCCTCCACTGCAAAGATAATTTTTTTTTCATATTTACAGAAATCATTCGTCTGCTTGAGTATTAAATTTAATAATTCTAACGAAAAAACAAAACTAACTGTTGACAACGGGTACATCGTCGGCGATGCATTTCTTTTTGTTATCCGCATCGTCCGTCAGCAATATTACTTTTATCGGGTCGTTGCTTCTCAACGCCAGGTGAGCGTTGTACCACTTCGTTGCCACACGAATCGCTCTGTCGTTTCGATCGTTTATCGATTCCCCCGGCACACGCTCCACATATGTCTCCCTGAGAATAAAAAACATCAAATCGTATCTTGAAAATAATGGTTTTCTTTTTTTACGAAACTCCAAGTATCTGTTCGATAATCAAAACATCGTAAAACATCACAAAATTCAGTTGTAGAAAAAATCAACGCAATTTTTCGAATTTTGAAGTCTCATTATTTTCAAAGCAATAGATCGAACGGATTTATATTGAAAATTTGAAAATTTTCGTAGTACTGAAAAATTCTGGAATTCATAGTACTGAAAAATTCTCGCCTTACGATTTTTCAACACCATTTTAAAAAATTCTAAAATACATCCGCCAGAATGGACATTTTTATTCGCCATCTGCTATATCAAATTTAATACACAATTGGCACGAAAAATTACGATACTCTCGCAGTAAAATGCAGTATATGTTGAAAATTATCGTACTTTTTTTTTAGCAAAATTACAATAAATTCTGAAAGTTAAAGTACTTCTGTAGCAAAATTCCGGTATATTCTTAATATTAACGTTTTTCGTATAGCGTACATTAATTTTTTTTATCAAAATTCTATATTACATTTAGTATACTATTTGAGGCATAAGAACTTCCAGTATCAGTAGATTTCGTCCAAATTTTTTTAATAGTGAATTCAATGAATCGCAACCATTGTCCTCGAAAAAAATTAATTATCATTGTCCTTTTTTTTTAATTTTATCTCACGAAATACGTTGCAATTGATAAAAATTTATGTACCTATGATGTTCATTGACGAAAATATAAAATTTTCGTCTCGGATCCGCTATGATGTCTTTCAATTTTTTGTAGACGTTGGAACTTCGGTGTTTAACTTCTTCCAGTACAGTTTGCGTTACAATGACATTGGTAATAACGTTTTCCTCTAAAATATGTATCTATAGGAAAAAAAAAAAAGGGAAATATCGTTTTATATTATATAAATATAATAATCATACAATTTCATTATTATTATTTTATTTTATCGCATTTATCGGAACTCTGCCAACTGTTGAACATATACATTTTTTTTAACATACAAACGGCAAACCGTTTGCCGCGACTATATAATTTGTTATACAGTTTGCAGACGACGCAAAAATTTGGAAATACTTTGCGCCGATACTACAGTCATTGGCGATTCACTAAAACTTCGAAATATTGATTTTTTTTTTTTTTTTTTTTTACAACGAAAGTACTCACCTGATCGAGAACGATATTTGTATCCAATATCAAATAGTGGGGATATGGAAACAATGAGCTTTTGGCACCAGGATTTTCGTCGCTGAGAAGAACATCGTTTTTTCTGTGCGAACAATCGCTACAGATTTCGGAGCCGCACCAGATATCGTCTCTCAGGTAGTGTTCCCTGACAACCTGCGATAGGAGAAACCAATTCGAGATTCGTGTATAACCTCGCGACATCACGATGTTTTTGTTGCGAAGTTTTTTTAACGAATATTAAAGCCGTCGTACCTTGAATACATTTCCGCTCTTCGTCTTGATATAGAAAACTTTCGTCGTCGACATGTATGAAAAATTGATTTGTCTTCAACAATAATAAATAGTATTGTTATATCGCTGGGCATCACCGCACAGTTTCAAAAGCAATTTTTCTCTGTATTAGCTTCCGAGAGAAGACCACGTGTGTGGTGGATCCGTAATACCGACGAAGCTGCTCCGACGATAACAAATCGCGATTTACTGTACAACACTTCGATACTACGAATTCGTGTTTAATTGTCTATCGGTCCCGCAATGTTCCGATATTGTTAACATTTTTTGTCGACATTATACAACATTCCATGAAATCATATGTGAAATTTAAACAATATTCACCACTTAAAACGCGAGGTAATCATTTTTTTGTGGCTATTAGCTGCCTGCCTGCAGCAGCCGTTTACCGCGCGTACCGTGTCGTCTATCCCCTCCATTTAACCGCGCCGATCATCTGTGCGACGATGTAATCACTGTATTAAACACCGACCGCAGTCGTCTGTTTTGGAATCGTATCGTGATGAACTCAATAATCTTCCATGGATTTGGAACTTGAACCTCATTTTCGAACGATTCTCCAATCATTGGCAATAATCTTTCGAGGATTACCGTACAATTTGATTTTTTCCACTCGGGATATTACGGACCGTTTGGATTTATTTGACGTTGTCGCTTCTTTGGGGGTTATGAATTATTGAGTGTAAATATCAAGACCGAGGGTACGTTGTCAAGAGTTTTTACGTGTCAAAAAAAATATTGAGCGAAGATTCCTCCTTTGAACGATCGAAATAAATGTTCATTCGACGGGAAATTAAACTCAAAGTTCTTTAACGTCTCTCTCGAGTGACGTTTCCCGAAAATAAAAACGATGGAGTGACACTCCAAAAATGTATTTTCGTCGGTTTATCTTTTTACGTTAAAAAAAAATAAATCTTCCACTCTTTTCGTAACTATATAACGAACATTTTCAATCACAAATAAATTTTTTCGGCAAACGGAAAAAAACGAACAAAGCGCAAAATTTATTTTCATTCGCGCATAAAAAAAATAACGAAGTTTAAAGAAATGTATAGTAGCAGTTAATAGTAATTTATTGATTGACAGAGTACTATCATTGATTTTTTTTTTACGCAACAACTATTCATACATATATAGTATCTAAAAGGTAAACATTGCCAAAGGCTCAGCAATTAGAGTCCTTCAGCATTATTGAATATATATTTCTATTATTGACTAATGATTATTTAATTAAAATAAAGAATTTAATTAAAAAATTACTATTTTCACGATTATTATTATTATTATTATTATTATTATTATATGACGTGTTGTAAACCCGTAGTTTCCTGTTAAAATAATAATAATAATTTAATGATTAAATGCGTTTGCTATTTATCCGATTAACAATTTTTTTGTTTTTCGTTGATTTCAGGTATCACACTGATTGGATGTTCTTGAATCTCAAGGAGATGCTGTATTGCAAAGTTCCGGTTCACGATTAATCGAATCGACATCGATATTTTTTTTTTTTCATTTTTTTCGATCTCAAAGAATCGCGGATCGATTATGTCCGTCGATATACGCAGCACTCTAACAACCGCGGTTCGTACCGGACGTCTATCAGAAGTTCGGCAATTGATAGAATCGCACAATTTGAATAATTCGTCATTGTCAGAGGGTCATTATTATTATTTGCTTCTCGACGCGATTCGTCGCCGGCACACGGATATCGCAAAATTATTAATATCCAACGGTTGCCGTGTAAATGACGAAACGTCGATATCCGCCACGACGCCGCTTCACCATGCGGTTAAAAGTGGCAAAGCTGAAATGGTGAATATGTTACTCGAGAGACAAGCGAACATTCGGGCAAAGGACGAAAACGGAAAAACTCCGTTATGCCACGCGATCGAGCGTTTTGCCGTTGCGACGCGAACGAAAACCGAATTGAAGATAATCACTAAAGTATTGAAGAACAACGGTACCGACGCCGAGCAATGCAACGTTCTCGTAACTATACGCGACGTGGCGGTGAAGCCGTGTTGCATAAACACATTTATCGACGATCTCGCGAGGGGCTGTTCGATCGCAAACAATATATTAATAAACGGCGGATACATTAGTTGCGTTCGCACGTTTACAGGACGAGAGGCATACAAATCGTTGCATTTTTCGTCGTCGGATAGCGGTAGAGCGGAATTAGTTATATTACTTTTGCGAAAAAGCAACAATCATTGTTCGCATACAAGAAACGAGAATAATTTAACGACGTTATTTCTCGGGGCGGCGGGGATAGAGAAAAAAATAATAAAATCGCTATTCGAATACGGAGCAAACGTCGATAGCGAGGACGGTACGGGAAGAACAATACTGCAGCTAGCAGTCGAAGCCGGATGTTCGAAGCTCGTCGAACAAGTTTTGCAATCTTCTCCCGACGTTAATTACAAAAGCAATCGTAACAGTTTAAAAATCGCTGTAACTCGATTGGCTGGCGAGCAGCAACGCGAAAAAGTCGGTTCTTCTTGTTATTCTTACGAAACTCACACGGAAATTGAGTACAAAAGGATAGTCGAGACTCTGATAAAATACGGTTTTACCGTCGAGGCGAAAGACGCTTGGAGTCGGGAATTTTTGCTCGCATCGGTAGCAACCGGTTTCACGATAATCGTTAAGGATCTCTTGAAATATCGGGCCGACGTTAACATGTTGCACACAGCGGCGGACAACAAACAGACGGAAATGGCTAAACTTTTGCTGGCCAACGGTGCCGACGTCAACGGAAAGGACACCGCTGGAAAAGTACCGATTTTTTATGCCATACGCAACGTCGACGTTAACATAACGAAATTGTTTTTGATAAACGGAGCGAAAGTAAAGGACAATGCCGATTTATTGAACACGGCGATTATAATGGGCAATCGTGAGATCGTCGATTTGCTTCTGGAACACGAACCCGAAATCGATATCAACGCTGCCGATGACGATGGAATAACGGCTCTGCATTGCACGGCTCTGGATAAACGCGATTCCATACGCTTTGTGTTTGAATCCGATCGCGGCGTCGATGTAATCGCTAAGGAAGAAATCGCTAAGTTGCTTCTCGAGAGAGGCGTCAACGTTGACGCGCGTTCGAAGAAAGGAATGACTGCCCTTGCGATCGCCGCTGGAAAGCAGCGAGCAAAGCTTGTCGAGCATTTATTGAAATTTAATGCCGATGTTAATTCCGTAGACGAACACGGAAACGGATTGCTTCACATTGCCGCGAATAATAACGATTTCGAAGTTGTTAAGATTCTCTTGAAATACGGAACGAGTATCGACGCTCGTAACAACGATGGAAAAACAGCGCTTCACATTGCATGTGAAAACGGAAACGTTAAGATCGTTACGATTCTTCTCGATTACGGAGCGGACATCAATATCGGATGTTATCAAAACGGCGATACGCCGGTTATCGGCGCGAAAATAGGTCTCAGTCGCACTTTGAGAAACGACGACGGCTGCACGAAGCACAACAACGCAAAGGATTATCAAGAAATTATCGATCTCATGAATCAACGATTGCTGAAAATGATCGCTTTGAGCCAAAATATGAATACGCGAAATCTTCAATGGATCATTGAGAATACGGGAAACGTTCGGTCGACGGATTCGCTAAAGGAGTGTAAAAAGGAAACGGAAAAAATGAAGAGCGAAAAAATCGGCAATAGCAATGTACGCTTTTACGATATACTCGCCAAAGGCGTTAATCAAGTCGCGATATACGCGAGAAACGAAAGTATTGTACAAATATTGGAATCGGACTGTTACTATGAAAAATTTCCGATATACTCGAAAATTATTGATATACACTTCCGGACGGGACGACGGCGATCGATTCTTTTGAATTCGAGATCGAAAATTCTTCATTTGTCGTTGCAATGTAAACTTCCCGAAGTCGTTATTTGCGAAGTAATCAGCTATTTACGGAACGATGATCTCGAAAATTTTATCGCCGCTTGTTCAGGCGATTAATTTAGATTCTAAGTATAATATATTTTTTCAAAAATAAAGATATCTCATAAGTCAAGCAAATTAGTATTATTTAAAAAAATCGAAGCAAATGGAAATTTATATTTGCGGATATATGCGGCGTTGAGACACAACGGCATCCTTCGACGAATATCCTTAACTTCGCGGTAATCAGATATCTGCATTGCCAATCACTCGTATTTATTGGGATCGTAATGGTCAGAAAATGAAGACTGCATTAATGTGCGGAGGTTTTTCTCCGATTGCGCAAACGACTCGGTGACAAAGTGTCCTGGAAAACTTCCTGTAAGATTGTGTTGGTAAAAATATGTAATATCCTCGCGTCTTAAAACTGTATAATCGTTTCTCGAACATTAACAACGCGAAAAACGGCGTATTATTTCTGCATCACAGTGCGGAAGGAAAGTAACTATATCGACACGAGTCCCCCGTGTTTTTCAACTGAACTAAACACTAAAAAAAAGAGCTGTTTAGTGTAAAGGTACCGTTTTTGGACACTTTAGGTTCGATTGTGGACATCACATTTGAAGCAATAAAACAAAATATAATCGAAATAAAAAAAAATTTGGTGATTTTATGCGACAACTTTCGAAGTATCAATATGCGGTTCTGAAAAAAAAAAAAAATTATTCGAAGAGTATAATAATAAAAATGGGCATAAATGGTACAGTGGTCACTAACGGTACGTCTACGGTGAGGTATGAAAATGCATAACAAAAAATGTGTTCTGATCGTCAAATTCGGCGCATAGATAATAGTGACTTCGAAGATAAACGACGTAAGAAAAAAAAAAATTCGTATAACTATCATTTATTTATTTGCCACATGTACATCAGTGTTTCACTATTGTTTGCTTTTTTCTTTTCATTTTTTTCTTTCAACATACCTTTTGACTTATTTCGCGTAAATTTTCGTTTATACACTATTGCTAATTATGTCAGAATACTTCTTGACTTTACTGGCAATACTCATATCCACGTATTTGTCGCCAATCGAAACGATCATACCGCCCATAATCGAGGGATCGACTTTGGCGGTGAGGAGAATAGTTTGCCCCTGAGCCATGAATGCCTTCAACGCGGTTTCGAGTTTCGATTTGCTGTCCGAGTCGAGCGGTTTAGCGGTCGTTACTTCACACACGACTTCGCCGCGGTTAGCAGCCATTATTAGCTTAAAGGCGTTGATCACTTGATTCAACTTTGCGAGACGTCCATTCTCGGCAAGCAATTCCAAGAGATTCGAAGTCGCAACGTTTAGCTTTATCTTTGAACCGATTGCCTTGAAAGCTTCCGCCTTTGTTCGACGCTTGATCGACGGATCCTTGATGAATTCGGCGAGTTTTACATCCGACTTCAGAAGACCCTGAAGAATGAAAAAACGATATGTTTGTTAGGGAATAATAATGCCGATTCGACGATAGATGGATTTTTTCTTAATGAAGTTTCATTCCTCGATTCGCAAACTAAAAATTAACGATTGCGAAATTAACGGTATTGAAATCGCGCGATACAGAGTTCTTTAGGTTTCGGAGGATTTCGGATGAGAATATTCGTCATACTGGAACGATATTTTTAAATTTTTTTACTGAGGCAATGGTTATCGCCGTTGTTATTGAATGTTTAATATAATCCATAATAATTGTACCTGGAATTTGATCAAATCCTTCTCGACTGCGTCCAACGATGTCTGTTTAGTGGCCGCGGAGTATAGAGCGGTCGCGTACCGTCCTTCGAGACCGAAGACCTGTATAGGCGGCTGTAAAATCAAGTATCGTAGTTTAATTTTAATATTATTGCTGTTGTTGGCTAAACGACTATTGCTTTACATCCGATTGCGGAGAATTAGTTTACCTGATGAGATAAACTTTGAAATTCAGTTAAAACGGCAATTAAATTTTATTTTAAAAAAATTATTTTTTTAATTCACAATATTAAAGATAATAACTAAAAAGTATAATGATTAATGATTGATAATTTTTTTTTTTTGCATTAAATATAAAAATCAATTGAATTGAAATCAATTTATTGAATTTTATATTTTTATGTATCTATATTACTAATCTTGTGAAATTCTTCATGAATCATTTCTGTTTAAATTTATCGAAAAATACGTTATTTTAGTGGTTGAAATTTTTTTGTTTTTATGAATGAGACAAAAGTTATTGAATATAAAAGAAAAAAACGAAAAAAATTATGAAAATTCAATCAGTACAAATATGCAACTACATGTTATTAAAATTATTTCAATTAAGATACTCAGTGATTGAAGGTGAATTCAGTAACAAGTAAATAGACGATTTTCTCCAAAGGAAATAAATAGAATTTGAATTTCTCAATCAATTCGCTTCTTCAATGGTGAGTCTTGAAACTTCATAAATTTTGACAAATTGTCTATGAAAAAGTACAGTTTTACAGTAATTTTTTTTTTTTTTTAATAATACTTTGAAAACTTAAATGCAAAATATGACTTTACGATATTAACAAATATACATTTGTTGACTCCGATTTTTTTTTTTTTTTTTTACGGATGCATTAAAATTGACGAACACAACATATTTTTTTTTGTAGATTTTCATTGTAATTGGAATATTATGGCATTGAATGGCCTTTCGGTTGATGTTATTCGGAACAATTTACGGTTGCTGAATTTTTTATTATATTTAAAAAAAAAAAATTGAAACTGAACACTTTTATGACATACCATATGTTAGCGATAACATTATTGTAGAATTATAAAAAAATGAAAATGAAAAAAAGGTCGAAGCATGTTCTGTATTATCATTCGCGATTCCTTGCAAATCTGTCATGGCACTCGATCAGACTTATGTAATGTACAGTACGAACGTTCGGATACATACCTTGACCATCTGTCCGCGGACAGCAGTCGAGGAAAACGATCTTATCTGCGAAAAACAAACGAATAAACATTATTACTGTCGTATTGTTTAGCCCCTCAACAATTATACTTCGATCGAAAAAAAAAAAAAAATGTCTGAAACTTTATCGACAGGCCGTGCCGTTGAATTCTGGTTCATCAGCCACGGATTTGTTCTCGTTTGTCACAACTAAATTAATTTTCTTCATTGTAGCACTCGACACGAATATTTGTCACACATTTTCACCGATAACTTGTGTCATTATTTTCGTGAAAATCGAACGAAAAACAAAATTACTTACGATGATGGAATTCATTCTTCCAGCGGCCATTCCAACAGTGGACATTTGCAAAAACATGTATCGAAAGACTTAGTCGTAAAGCCGACTTCACACGGAGAAACTCTCGCGACTCGTGACAGCCGTCCAATCGCACAGCGGGTATTGGTTTTTCCGTTCATACGAATCGCGAGCGACGATGATTGGTCGGGATTAATTGTACGTTTGCCTTTGATCACGACTATGCGAAGGCGCCCTGTCTATAAACACGAAAAACGAACATTCTGTGAATCGCGAGAGAGTCGAATAAATAATAAGCTGTCAATATTGAGAATTGTTTATTCACACGAGAAAACGAACACAGAAATATCTGATTGTGTTACATAACCGATTTAAATTCAATAATTAAAGCGCGTACGCGATTTTTGGCAGTGTAATGAAATTTTCTATATCTGTTGATTATCCAATATCAAAGTTTCGCGTTGCTACGCGATAAACTAACCTCATTCATCGGGACAGTGTATTCCGAGTTCCGAATTAGTGAAGTTTGAAAAAGAAAAAAAAAAAACGAATAATTAAATTTGTCGCGCGTAAGAAATGTCACAATCGACGGCACTCTCGCAATCCGGAAGCGGCGCATCGGATTCTACGGCGTCGCTGGGTAATTTGCAATCAGTCGGACCCGGTAATCAAAATTTATCGGCGATGACAACGATACAAAGCGG
This sequence comes from Buathra laborator, assembly GCA_934046635.1. NCBI lineage: Eukaryota > Metazoa > Arthropoda > Insecta > Hymenoptera > Ichneumonidae > Buathra > Buathra laborator. The sequence goes on along the minus strand of OW203895.1, from coordinate 15,485,839 downwards.
CAGTCCGCAACAATCTTCCCAGAGTCAGAATCAACAAACGTTGCAGAACTCGCAACCGTCAAAATTGACGTCGTCCTCGACGGGATCTACGATGGATCTTTTGCAGGTAAGTGAATTGTGGAAGTCAACAATAACCTGTGCTCAGCGAATACGCAGCAATTGTTCATTTTTTTTATTTTACGAAAATTATTAACTGTTTTTCAGTTTTTATCTAAAACGCGATTACAAGATTTGGTTCGTGAAGTTGACCCCACGGAACAGTTGGACGAGGAAGTGGAAGAAATGTTGCTACAACTCGCCGATGATTTCGTGGAAACGACAGTAAACGCTGCGTGTTTGATAGCGAAACATCGTCACGCCAATACTGTCGAAGTAAAGGATGTTCAACTACATTTAGGTATGTGATATTTTCTTTTTTTTTCTTTAAATATGTTTACTTGTTTCCAAATATTTTATAACATATTCACTGATGCAAAACTTTTCTGCTGCTCTACTCTACTCAGTCGGTAAAGAAAACTGCAATAGGTTATTTTTAAATGATGATACATTTTTATGAAAAACATCGAAATTATTAGCGTTTACGCAAATTATTGAATTGAAACGTGATAATTTTTATTTACCGCCACATATTGACGGTCTTTATAGATAAATAAAAAATAGATGATATTTTTGTTATCGACTGAGTCGATTCCTGTTGCAGTTACATATACTACGAAATAATCTACGATTTGGATAGATTTGCGATAGACGCGGATTTAACTTTTTATTACAAAAAAAATGTACACAGATTTGAAAAAATTTGTTTTTAAATACAATTGCTTACGGGCATCGTGTACGCGCGAAATAGAGGGTTTCACGCAATTTTTATTTGTTTATTTTCAGAAACAAATTGGAACATGTGGATCCCCGGATTTGGCACTGACGAAGTACGTCCGTACAAACGCGCTACCGTTACCGAGGCTCACAAGCAACGATTAGCGCTCATTCGAAAATCTATCAAAAAATATTAAAATTTAAGAAAAAACGATTGTTTCGTATCGATAATATTTTTTGACAAGTTATATAAGTTTCCCAGTTGTTGACTCATTAAAATAAATGGTATTTCCTACACTCCCCCGTCAAAAATATTCATTCCCATTGCAGATTTTTTTAAAACAATGTTAATTATGTTACTATTACAATATTTATTTTATGAATACGTGAAAGTTGACGTAAATAACAAATTTAATCGTACAGAAAAAAAAAAAGTTTCATCGAAACCAGAATAACTTAAGCGCAGTTTCCAACGAATCCATGATTATTTTTCACACAAACGTGTTGGTGGCTCGTCGGATTCATACAAATGGTACTATTCGCTTTCGATCCTACGATTGGCTCCATTGTTAGGTTAGGTTTCGCTACATACGAGAAAACGAAGCAATCCCCACCGATTGCGTATTCCTCATTACGACTCCCACCTGCTGCGCTTATCGAATCCGTTGTGTTCTCCGCAGTTTGAATTTTCCCATCAATTCAACGTATTTGTTGACATGAGTGAAAAATCGCCGGTTTATAAATGTTATTCGCCGGTCGTGCCCTCGAAACACGGAGAGATTCGAAAGGAACAATGATAAACGGCAGAGACGGTAAGCTATTTTTCGATCATTCGATTTTATTTCGTGCCACGAATATCCCGTACGATTGAAATAACTCCTTCACATTTTTCGTGCTTCGCGACAATGTTGTGTCTCGAGGCCTTTACACTTCGGCATGTCTCGCGAATCATTATTACGTTTTTCTCACCTCTTCGTAACGTCGCGCGTTACGTTCGCGTGGTTTTCTTCGACACGGCGAATTGGTGAAAAATCTTTATTTCAGAAAATGACGTTCGCAAGTCCGCCGAAGAAATGGACGACGAGAGACAGAAGACAATGGCATACGAATATCTTTGTCATTTGGAGGAAGCGAAGAAGTGAGTAAATATTAACGATAATAACGGTCTTTTTTTTTTTTTTTTTTTTCAAAAACGCGATAATATCGTATTTTATTGTCTCAGATGGATGGAGGCGTGTATAAGGGAAAAATTACCTCCCACAACGGATTTGGAAGAAAATCTACGCAATGGTGTGTACCTTGCAAAATTGGGAAATTTCATGGATCCATCGATGGTTCCGTTGAACAAAATCTACGATTCGGATCAAAAAAGATACGCGATCGCTGGATTACAATATCGTCACACAGATAACATCAATCGTTTTCTGTCGTGTCTTGAATCGATGCAACTGCCACTGGTATGTGCTGTTTCTTTTATTTTTTTTCATTGTTGTATAACATTTGATTATTGTTATTTTTTTTTTTTAATTATTATTATTATAATTTTTTCGGAGTTGCGGAATCCTATTGTGGAATAATCTATTATTATTATTATTATTATTATCATAATTATCATAATTATTAATATTGTTATTATTTACAGAAAAAATAAAATTTTATGCAACGCAATATGTTTTTTTTTGCAGACCTTTCGACCCGAAACAACGGATATATACGATAAAAAAAATATGCCTCGGGTTATCTATTGCATCCATGCGTTGAGCACTCATCTTTTTAAACTTGGAAGGGCTCCGCAGATACAGGATCTCTATGGCAAAGTCAATTTTACAGGTATACCTAATTTTTCGATTTTATCATACGACAATCGAATGTACCGAAATTTTTTAAATTTTAATTTCAATCGTCAAAAATATGCAGTTTTTGAACGATTTTGATTTTTAAATTGTTTAAATATGATTTCGAAATTTATTTTAGTTTTTTTTTATTCATTTTTTCATCAATTTTATCGGTTATTTTTTTATATACATTATTATTGTTTTGTAGTTTTTCTTTTTAATTATTCTTTCATATTTTTTTATTGTTGTAATGATTATTATTATTATTATTATTATTATTATTAATACAAACAGTCGGATTCTCTTAATGGAAGAAAAAAATAATATGATTTTCCGACAGACGCGGAGATCGACGCTGTGAGCAAAGAGCTGAAGAAGTATGGAATACAGATGCCGGCATTTCAAAAGATCGGTGGTCTCTTGACGCACGGTATAGCGGGCGACACAGCGGCTTTACACGCCGCCGTGATAGCGATAAACCAATCTCTGTCGACATCGGACGATAAAGTTTTTCTGGAAAGTCTCGTAAATACCGCCGCGAGTTTGAATAACGTTGAGCCAAAGCACGCGTCTCGTTATTACGAAACGCTGCGAGAAGCTAAGGATATCAAGACTCAGGGAGCGCTGAATCGATCTCTCAACGATAGTTACGTTCCGGATGTGTACGACGAACTATTGACTCCGGCGGAAATTCAAGGACACATTAATAACGTAAACGCTCAGTGTGCTCTCGAGAGCGTCGCTGAGTCTTTGGATCGCGATAACAGCGAACTAATCGTCGCCTTATCCTGTTCCGCCCTCCAACTGCAGAACGTTTCCCCCGAAAACGCAAAGCTCTACAGAGACGAATTGATGATTCTAAAAGATTATCCGGAACTTTACAAGGAATACGCGGAGAACAGTCGTCACTGTCAAGAATTGATACAGCAGAAGATCAATGCGGCGAACAAAATAGCCGAAAGCAACAACGATCGACAAACAGCCGTTGATCTGATAAACGAGTCTCTGGAACGGGATTCCTACGAGGAATTTTCCAAAGCACTGACGAATCCGTGTTTAGCACTCGAAAATTACATCGACAGATTCGCTGTGCCTCTGTACTATTCCGAGATGAAAATCGATCGCGCGGAATCGAAGACAGAATTGACACACAGCGATATCGTCGTTAGTATACGAGTTTTATCGGCGATCGCTTCGATCACCAAAGCCGTGGATACCGGTGATCCAGAATTAGTTTATCGCGTTTTATCCGACGTCGAGGCTCACGTTACCGATCTCGATGAGGAGAACAAAGTTAAATATTACCGAGCATTGGCAGCGATTCGCTCCGATAAGCGTAACACTAATAGCGATTGTCCGCTTCTGACTTATATGGATATTCAGGAATGCGTCGACATCGTAAATCAACAATGTCGAGAGGACAACGAAGTTATCCACGTATTGGAGAAACTCAACAGCGCTGTACTGCACAATAACCGTTCCGAGGTGATGGCGGCATTGACGAACGATTCATTAAAATTAGAAACACCAACTTCGCCGGCCGATGCCTCTTTGTACCTTCGACTGTTCAACAAATGTCTAAAGGAAAATCATTCGGACGGTTCGGGTTTGTGGCTTGAAGACGTCGAAAGCATCGCTCGGATCGTTTCAGCGGAAGCTGAACAGGTGCAGAATGCTTGCAATCTGTTGGGACAAATAAATTCGGCACTGCAGCGCAACGATCCCTATTCGACTGTCGAATGCCTCGAAGAGACGGGACTCAGAATATCGCAAAAGCATAAAATCGAATACTTCGCGACATTGAAAAATCTCAGCGATAACAAAAAGAATAAATACAATTGTCCGTACGTGCGTTACGTGACGCCCGACGGAAACGAATCGTATCTTGATCTTCAAAAATACAACTACACGTGGGATTGTCCTCGAAACATCTCGGAGAGTCTCTTCGTAACGAAGGAGGACATCGAGAGTGTTATCAAGGAAATCGAAACGGAAGAGTTCGTTCGAGGCGACGAGATAACCACCAGCGTCGACGAGACGGCGATCATTAAATTTCAAGCGCTCGTACGCGGTTATCTGGCGCGCAAAAGGATCGCCGAGCGTTTCACGCATTTCTACGATAACATCGACAGAATCGTAAAAATTCAATCGTGGTGGAGGGGTTTGATACAGCGGAGAGCCTACGCGAAATTACTCGAATCGCGAAACAGAGGAAATGCAACGATGAAAGCCGTTAATTATTCGAGAGTAAAGACAAAGTACCAGAACGCGTTTGAACGATATCGAGAACACGTACGTAACGAATCAGTCGAGTCGATCGACAATGCAACATTTGAGAACAACAAACTAATCGATTTTTTCCTTGTAAAAAAAAAACAAAAAAAAAATGTAGGAAGACAAGATTATTAAGATGCAGGCGTTGTGGAGAGGACGCATAGCCAGACGCGCGTTTCACTCGCTTCTTCGATCGGATAAACCACCGTTTCCCGTTGTTCGACATTTCTCCTCGATTCTCAACTTTAACGCCGAAGATTACGACAAGGATCTACAGTTGCAGGTGAGAGAAAAAGGCGATTTTCAAAATCGAAAAAGAAAAAATCCGATTGATGTTTATGCAATCAGTAAATCAGTAAATCAGTAAATCAGTAAATCAGTAAATCAGTAAATCAGTAAATCAGTAAATCAGTAAATCAGTAAATCAGTAAATCAGTAAATCAGTAAATCAGTAAATCAGTAAATCAGTAAATCAGTAAATCAGTAAATCAGTAAATCAGTAAATCAGTAAATCAGTAAATCAGTAAATCAGTAAATCAGTAAATCAGTAAATCAGTAAATGGTTCTGTTCGTATCATTCCAGCAACTCAAGAACGATGTTGTGCAAACGATAAGACACAATCAGAATCTTTCACAGCAATTGGATGGAATGGATATAAAAATCGGTTTGCTGATACAAAACAGAATCACACTTCAGGTACGTTAAACATTTTTGGGGGAAACCTACGAATTGGAAATTGGATCTGCGTGTATGTAATCGACAAACGCATCGTCCCTTTTGCAGGACGTTATCGCGCACGGAAAGAATCTCGAAACTCTCGCGAGAGACAAAAACGTGCAGAGATCGCGGAAGAATTCAACGTCGGAAGTAATCGCGCAAAAGGGATTGAAATCCTTGACGAAGGAGGGACGAAAAATGTTGGAGGGCTATCAGCACCTCTTCTACGCGTTGCAAACGAATCCAATGTACCTGTCGAAACTATTGTTTCTCCTTCCGCAAAGCAAAAGCAACAAATTTTTGCAAAACGTTATTCTCACTCTGTTCAACTTCGGCTCCAATATACGCGAAGAATACTTGTTGCTGAAACTTTTCGGAAAGGCGCTCGAGGAAGAAATACGGTGGGTGATCGCGGATCGCAAATTACGCGTTGAATCAAATTTTTTTTCTATTGAAAATCGATACGTAACGATCGTTCGACCGTTTAATTTATTGCTTTGTCCGCAGATCGAAGTTTCAAAAGCCATCGGAAGTAGTTACGGGGAATCCTCTGGTGTTAAAAATGGTTGTAAACTATGCGAGACATTTGAATGGTCAACGAGCGCTTCGTCAGATTCTCGGACCGATAATCGAGAAGATTCTGTCCGACAAAAGCATAAGCATCGAAACAAATCCTGTCGACATATACAAATGCTGGCGAAATCAGTTGGAGATGGAGACCGGTGAGACATTGTAAGTATCGCAGGATCTATCGGATCAGTTGGATTATGAGATTTTGATATTGGCTTCGATCGTTACAGGACCCTTTACCCCATTTTATTTATTTATTTATTTATTTATCCATTTAATTATTTATTTATTTATTTATCCATTTATTTATTTATTTATTTATTTATCCATTTATTGATTTATTCACTTATTTATCCGTCACTTCAGAGATCTTCCATACTCCGTCACGCAGCAGCAAGCGTTGAACTACGAACAAGTGCGAAAAAGATTGTCGAACGGTATACAGGTACTTCAAAACACGGTACTGGAATTTTTGAAGAAAATAACGGAGTCACGAGATTTAATACCGTACGGTATGCTCTACATGGCGAAAGTACTGAGCGACACGTTGTCGGAAAAATTTCCAAACGCTCCGGAAAAAGATATTCTCAAAGTCGTCGGCAATCTCATATACTATCATTTCATCAACGCCGCTATCGTCGCGCCCGATGCCTTTGAAATTGTTACCTTACCGATCGATCGTTCATTGTCGACCGATCAGAGAAGAAATTTGGCGAGTATCGCAAAGATACTGCAGTTCGCAGCCTCGAAAAAAGGGGTAAGGATTTCACGAACGAAAAATTATTGCGGTTGAAACAAAATTACGAATATCGTCGACAAAGTTACGTTCCATTTAATTTTTTTTCTTTTCGCGGCTGATAGTCAAATTTTCCGTTTCAGTTCGGCGAGGAGGCGACGCATCTCGTTTGTTTGAATCCATTTATCATCGAGTGCCACGAGAGATTCAAGAAATTCTTTCGTTCGTGTTGTCAAATCGAACCGCTCGACGAACACTTCAGTATTCACGAGTATACGGAGGCAACGCTAATACAAAAGCCGGAAATTTACATATCTCTGCAGGAAATATGCGACACGCACTCTCTTGTACTCGAATATCGTTACGACATTGCACCGGATCCGATGGATCCTTTACACGAGTTGTTGGACGACTTGGAATCTCCGCCAACGTTGGCTTCCCTTTTGGGAATAAGTGAGTATCGATTTTTTCCTGAATTCTTCGGAATATTCGAGAGGCGATAGAAAGTCATATTAACAATTGAGAAATTGTTTCACGATAGCCGATCCTATATGTGAATCTAACGTCGCGCGAATGGGCAAAACTGAACTTTGTCTCGTACTCGCTAATAAATTCGAAGTACCGGAACACGACGAACAAAATCTCAACAAACTCTTCATCAAGACGAAAGAGCTTTTGGTATCGGTGCTGCAATTTCTCAAAGGCGATACGCTCGTCGAGGCTCTCGAATCAACGTCTTCACCGATTCAGGAGAGACTCTACGATGCCAAATGTTCATCGATGACCAACGCGATGAGCCTCATTAATCGAAGGTAAATTGTTTTATTTTTTTGCTTTTTCAGAAAAATGTTTGCTGAAGTTGCGGATTTTTTTTGCGTTTTCAGCAAAGTTATTTCTAAACTTGCAATTTTTTTTGCTTTATCAGCATTTTTTTTGCCGTACTTGCAATTTTCTTTTGCGCTTTCAGCAGAATTCTTGCCGAAGTTGCAGATTTTTTTGCATTTTCAGCAAAATTCTTGTTGAACGTGCAAATTTTTTGGCGTTTTCATCAAAATTATTGCTGAACTTGGAGTTTTTTTTGCGTTTCCAGCAAAATTCTTGCTGCACTTCCAATTTTTTTTGTTTTTTCAGCAAAGATTTTGCTGAACTTGCAATTTTTTTCGTTTTTTCAGCAAAAATTTTGCTGAACTTGCAATTTTTTTTGCTTTGTCAGTAAAATTTTTGCGCTTTCAGCAAATTTCTTGCTGAAGTAGCAAATTTTTTTAGTTTTCAGCAAAAATTTTGCTGAACTTGCAATTTTTTTTGCGCTCTCAGCAAAATTCTTGCTGCACTAATAATTTTTTTTACATTTTCATCAAAATTCTTGCTGTACCAACTATTAACTTTTCCCAGTGTGCAACTCCTATAAAAAATAATTATTTGATACTCAAGCATATCCGAATGTTACAATCGCAATTTTACCGAATTCAACAGTAGTTCGTCGCTCAACGATTGCAAACTTCAACTGCGCGCCTATCTCTACAAACTGGAGCTCGGCGGTTGGGTTTCGCAGGACGATGGTTATCAGAGTATCGTCACCGCCGTCGCAAAAGATCTTTGCAACAAGGGTAAGTATCGAGTACTGAGGAATAAGGAGTTGCAAACTCTACGAGCGACGAAGCAAGTCTTGCAAGACAAAACGAAGTATTATCAGGATCAAGTGGAGTTCTACAACGAATATACGCAACGATGTTTGGAAAATTTGCACACCGGAAAAGGGTTCGCAGATCTTTTTTTTCTTCTCATTTCGCCGGACACATTTCCTTGTCTCCCGATATTAATAATTTATTTTCATTGCTCTTTTTCAACAGATCGCTGCGCGCCATCAAGCAAATCCAAAAGAACACTCACGGAAAATTGAAATCGAAAATGACGCTGAAATACTCGGCTGCAAAGCTGCACGAGAAGGGGGTACTTCTCGAAGTCGACGGTTTGCCACAGTCGCAATTCAAGAACGTTAGCTTCGAGATAAGTCCCACCGAGAACAACGGAATCTTCACGATAAGAGGAAAATTCATGGGCGTCGAGATGGAACAGGTGGACGTCGATATACAAAGATTGCTCGAGCTTCAGTTCGAAGGCGCACCGATAATGGATATGTTTGGAAAAGCAAAGATAAACGTAAATCTTCTTTTGTATCTCTTGAATCGAAAGTTTTACGGCAAAACTTGAAGAGAGCCTAAAAAATGCGCAAATTCAACGCGATTCCGAATCATCACAACGATAATTCGTTATAATCGACGAAAATTATCACGTTTTTAATTCACAGCATTTTAATAAGTCTGAAAAAAAAAAAAAAAAAAAAAAAAAAAAAAAAAAAAACGATCGCTCTCGATGATTTATAAGTCACTGTGGTTATTTTTTTTTTTCTTTTTTAATAATAAGCCGTAAAACTAATTTAAATTTTAAGGCCATACCGAACGAAACAATGTCTGTATTTTCCACGAAGGTTATTCACCGCGTGATTTGGTATTTTTATACTTGTAAATATCTCTATTATATTCCATAAGAATTCGTATTTTTTTTTTTTTTTTTTTATACTACAAATATGTCTTATCAATAAGCGGATAAATCGTTGTAAGAAAAAGAAAAAAAAATTAGTAAATCACTTGTGTGCGCGACAAGTTGCCCAACGTAAATCAAACGATTTTTCTACGGACTACCGTACGCAAAATTAAAATTATGTTATAAATATGTTTTTTTTTTTTTTTTCGTCGTAAAATTATAAAAAAAAAAAAAAATCGTGAACATACATACGCCCTGTGAGTTTGAGAGGCTGGCAAATAATTATAATTTAAACTATCATTATTACGAATATGTAATTTTCGTTTGTCTGTAATTTATTTATATATCCGCGCGCGCTTCTCATTTTCTCAGTTTCATTATCATTACTTTTCTTTTTTCAATTTTTTTTTATTTCTCTGTTTTTCTTTTTTTTTTTTTACTTTTATATAAAATCTAACGATGATCACTCCCGATCACGAAACTGCAATCTTTCTTCCAGTATTTATAATATATATATATATATATGTATACCATCTAACTTTTACTGTACGACAACATTTGTTAGAGGCTTTGTGTTTTTTTTTTCTTTTTTTTTTTTTTTTCAGTGGACGCCAATAATCGAACTTGCACACTGCCATACATGTAGATTGATAACGATTCGTGTAACCGTTGGACCGTATATTTACGCGACAACGGGACAGACACCATCAGAGATAAATATATATATAATGTTTTCTCTTATAAATATGCATTGAACGAACGATAAACAAGATTTGTTTTCTTTCTTTTTTTATTTTTTTTTTTCGATAAAACTTTATCTCGCGCGCGAAGGCAAACCTTAACCCTTTGAAGCATACAATATTTTTGGAGAAAAAATAAAAAAAAGAGAAATATTAATTGTAACTGATTTTTAACTCTCGTTTAATTTACAGTCAATCCTTGTCGAAATTTCTCCTGAGATCGCTTATTTTTTGGAGACATAAAAACGCGCGGCGATCGCGTTGATGAGAAATCATTATTTTTTTTACTTATGTTTTTTTTTTTTTTAAATTAAAATACGTGCGTAGAAAGTATACTGAAAATCGATGTCTACTATACTTTAAAGGGTTAAAATAGCCGAACTTGTTGTTTATATCGGACAGTTTTTTTTTTTTTTTTTTTTTTTTTTTTTTCAAGGCTTTGTGAGTGAATGAGAAAAAATTGGAGAAAAGAATGTGCAAGTATAATCGTTAAGATTAACGCCTCCGACAATGTAGATCCGAAAAAATCAGTTAATATCGGTAAAAGTATAACTAGGTTGATATATATATATATATGTAAAATCATTGTTAACGATATTTCTTTTTTTTGTTTTTGTTTTTGTTTTTTTTTTTTTTTTTTCGTAATAAATAGCACAATAATATTTCAATTCATTTATATGCGTTGGTTCGTCGCTAAGGTATGTGCACAGTGTAGGTAATTACCGGCGCGCGTTGAAGAATACATATGGGGTTATCGTTTGTTCAATACGTTTGCCAAGTTTCGCAATTTTGATTGAACCTCCGGTATTTGTCCCAAAGACTCTTCCATCATGTTACGAAGCTTCGTCAGATCTGGCATTTGGTCGCACGACTCGATGTTTAACAGCTCGGTGAAGAATGTTTCCCACGTTACCTTTTTCGCGTATCTGTAAAAAAAAAACGACAAGTTTTTCTTTTTTACATTTGATAAACGAGAGGACAGTGTAATAGAATTTTTTTCATTGATTTCCTGTACCTTGATATCGATGTTGCAACAGATAAAATGAAATAATGACAATTTGATTGTTTTAGTCAAATAATTTCAGTAAAAAAAAATCGATAAAACATTGAATTTTGAAGTATAAATCAATGGAAATTGAGTTAATTTTTTTGTAATTCATTGTTAGATTTTTTTTTCTTACGTGAAGAAGAAATTCTTTGAATTTTATTCATCTTGAAAAATGAGATTCAGAAAGAATTTCTGAAAAAAAGATTCAGAAAGAAAAAATCAAACATATAGAAAATGCTGAGAATAACAATTTTGGATAATAATAATATCAGATAGTTATTATGAAATTATGTTATGTTGTGTTGTGTTATGAAGTTGTTTCACGAATCATCCAGCAGCCAAACTTTTTTTTTACGGAAATTGACGCGTTAATTTTTCTAACAATACATATCAATTTTTTAGAATTCCTTATAATTCTCAAAATTATATATATATATATTTTTATAAGTCACGAGTTTTGAATGCGCGTTCCAAAAGAAAGACTACTCCTTACACTTGAGATATTTTCCGAGTAATTGATCGAACATATTCGCAAATACCGATTATTTTTATCGAATTTTTGGAAATTCGGGATTTTCGAAAATTAGAAGAAAAAATCTAAAAAAAATTCATATACATTCCGAAAAATGTATGAATGCGGCGCTTACCTTGGCAATTTCGAATTGATGTACCAACGACCACCGCTCATCGAGACTCGCATGTAATTGCCGAATAGAAGACAATGACTCGATCCCGCAAGACAGTAGTGATCCGTTTGATAGGTCCACGGTCGTCCCGTTTGCATCTCAATACACGTGAAATCCTGAGTTTTAATGATCTGTCGAAATTTCGTATCTTCAGGCAAAAGTTGCATGTCTATGCTGCATCCAAAATCGATCAGCTGTATCGTTGGTCTAACATCTTCGGTTGGCCTGCAAAAAAAAGATTCCCGTAACATATAAACCTCAATCTACGTTTCTCCATCAACGTCTCTAATTAACAAAATTAACGAAAAACTCACAAGTGCATTAGCAAGAAATTATCAGGTTTTATATCGCCGTGAATTATTTGGCATTTGTGAAGATATTCAACGATCTGAAGCATCTCAATAGTAAAGAACATCGCCAATGCTTCGTGGAGCGGTTTTCCCGTTGCAATTTTTACTTGATTAGTAACCGCGAGAAGAGTTCCATACTTCGAAAATTGCGACACCAACACGCTACCGTTATCGGTAACGTACGCTTTCTCTATATCCATGAATCCTCGTAACTGAAATTTCAGTAAGAACATTTCTTTCAATAAGAATTCTTTACAAAAAAAAAAAAAAAAAAAAAAAAAAAAAAATTGTCTAATACAAATGATCGACTTACCATATGAGGATTACAAAGACGAGTCTTAATTTCTCGAGCGATATAATATTCCCAAACCCATGCGGGCTTTTGCGTTTTTAACGCGACCGTTTGCCGCGATTGGGAATTCATCGCTTTAACTACCGTCCCGTAAGTTCCTTTACCAAGGCACTTTTCCACTTCGTACTTTTCGGTACCTGAGAGCAAAAAAAAAAAAAAAAATGGGTTTTTAAGATTTGATTCTTCTGGCAATAATGACGATAATTATGCTAATCTTATATATATTTATGAAAACGTTTGTTTGTCCCATTCACACAGACACCCCTCACAGAGACCCCTCATTGGCACCGAATGTGTGACAATTATTTTTTTTACGAATACATTATTCAATTAATTTGAATCAACATTTTGAATGGATTTGGCTAAAAACCAATCAGTTTGAGAAAATAATAATCAAGAGAATTGATTTCATGATCGTTACATAGAATTAAATAACACATATAATATTTTACGAAAAACTCGAAAAAAAATTAATTGAAACGATACCTGTGATCGCGCGAAGCACAATAATCTGCTAGTAATAATAATAATAAAAAAAGCTCACCCAGCGTGACACTCTGTGAAGGCACAACTTTGTTTAAATTGATATTCAATCGTAAATATCCTTCGGAGTGATGTTTCTGAGGAAATTTAATTTTCTTCAATAGCCCGGCTATCAATCCTTTGTCGAAGGGATTTATGTCGCCCGTTGGCAGAACGAATTCTTCTTCCTCAACTTCTTCCATGGGTTCTTGATTGTCGCAATCCATAGAGTCGACTTTGGCGTCATCGTTGCACGGCTCGCTGTTGAGTTTAAAAGGTATTCGGAGATCGCAATTGTTCTTAATCTCGGACGTTATTTGATCGACGTTGCGCTGCACCGTTCGAGGACTCTGCGCGTGAACGGCTTGAATTTTTGCTCGCATTTGTTCTTCGTACGTCTTGTTTATCGCGAGTGGCGATTGGCTGCCGTCCGCTTCTGTAAAAAAAAAAAAAAAAAAAAAAGAAAAAAATAAGCAAAAAAATAATAAACAATTGTCGGTTTCGTTTGTAAAAGTGTTTAAATTTTCCAAACTCGCCGTTACCTAGTTTGGCGGATTGTTCTTCAATGGGCAACGGTTCATCCCGAGCGGACGTAAAGCCGACCGTTCGCGTGTTAACGCTGCTTCCGGAACTGCTGGAAACGTATTCTCTCGTCGACTCCATAATGACGCTTAATTTTCCATCGTTTTCAGTCGCTGTGATATCCGAAGATCTGCACAAAACGAAAGTATCAATTACATCGCTGTTGAGTTTACGCTGCCAATGTTATACGCTCGGCGAGTGAATCTTTGCCGCGAAATTCGCAGGCGGCGAGCTACTTAAGCGGCGCATTTTTCCTCATTAGCTATCGGGTATCCAGCAATGTCGCGAGAAAACATTGACCGACAGAATTCTGACGAATCGAAGGGGATAAATGTTGCGTTTAGATATCATTGTTTTCGGCAAATAGCTCCGTCGACATTGCTACCAAAAATCGCTGATGTTATAGATTATCGCTACCAAAAAATTGCTTCTGCTATAATTATTGCTATACGCCATATAGCTGCTGCTGTAGCCAAACTTTCTGATCTTTGCAATTTAGTTATTAAGATTTATACGCGCATTTTTCTCAGTGCTCTGTATTGCTTCGATCCTCAGGAGTTATATGTCAGAACTCAATAAATAATTATCAATCAATTGATTGAATTGATTTTGAATCGATAAAAAAAAATCCGTACCCTTGTTGCGGCATCAATTCCACGTTCTGCATGGAATAATGTGGAGGCGGAGCGCAGTCCTTGGGTCTGTAGATCTGTCTGAATTGATTGGTCAACGGTGTGGAACTCGGCAGCGGTGCGCTAAAAGCTTCCGTGAAGCAGGTATCGTTACCGGACGATAATGGCGCAGTGCCGAGGGTCTCATCGACGTACAAATTGTTTTCCGTCTTTGGCATATGGCCCTCGACAGCGTTGTTGTATTCAACGGCAGCGCCTCCGCTGGTGTTCTCTTTGTTATCCGCGTTCTCAAGATACTTTAAATCGCGTCGATTCATACCCGGCGATTTAATATACGGCAATTGTTCCGGCATTCTATAGGGTTTACTGGATTCGCTCGTTGGTTCGTACGGAGAATAGTGCAAATGCTTCTCGGGATCGATGTTCTGATGCGGCGAGGCGCACTGCAGCGCCATCGAATATGGTTGATGATAAGCCATTGTAGATGCCGAGGCTGCTGCGTACATTTGTTGTTGATGCTGTTGTTGATGCTGCTGCTGATGTTGTTGCTGATGCTGTATATGAGAAGTCGCGTGCGGATGCTGAGGCTGAGAATGCGAAGAATGATGGAGTTGTTGCGGATGTCGGGAATGGTGGGCCGGTTGAGAGTGCGGCGAGTGATGATGATGAAGAGTCTGCTGTTGAGGATGCGGCGAATGATGGACTTGCTGTTGATGCGGAGAATTGTGAGACTGTTGACCGTGTGGAGAGTGAAGATGCTGCGGCTGACTGTGAACCGGATGATGCATCGGTGCCGGTTGATGCGGGGATTGTAGGTGTCCTTGATGATGCTGCTGTTGCTGTTGCTGTTGTTGCTGCTGTTGATGATGATGATGATGATGAACCCTGTGGTCGTGATGTTGGGGAACCTGATATTGATAAGGATCCGGCATTCCGTGAGAGTATCCCTGGGACTCTTGATTCGTATAAGAATTGTGATAGTGATGATTCTCCTGATCGTGATAAGATTTAACGTGATAAGAATCGTTTGGATGTTCCTTTGTCGTCGACATTGCATGCTGCTGGGTCATCGAACTGTCCATGTGAATGTCGAAAGTTAATTTGGAACGAGCGTCCGCAATTCTTTGAACGATCGGACTCGAGCGGATAGAATTTATCATGAGATTGCGACTCGTTTCCGATGGCGAATGCCACATGTCCTGAACTACGGACATCGCTTCTTTCGTATTAACGGTTAAACTCTGACCGAGCAAATGCTCGTCACTCTCCGGTGCCCCACTCGGCGTATGATGACGATGCATCAAGAAACTCGCGGATTGATGCTTTCTCTGGGAATTACGCAATTCGGCTTCCATTCGTTGTGCCTCGATGCGCTCGGCTTCGATTCTCTCCGCCTCGATTCGTACCGCTTCCATTGCTTTTAGTTGCTTCGCTTCGTACCTCTGTCGCTCGAGAACAGCCTCGCGACGCTGTCTTTCGAGTTCCAATTGACTGTTTCGGCGCCTCTCGAGCTCTCGCTGCTCGGCTTCGCGTCTCTCCTTCTCGAGCTTCAAATTTTCTTCCTCGAATCTCTGACGCTGAAGTACCTGCTGTTCCGCTTGTAATCTTTGACGCTGCAATTCATACTGCTCGGCTTCCAATCTTTGTTGTTCCATCTGACGCTGTTGTTCCTCGAGTTGCGCTAATTCCTCCTGTTGAAATTTACGCTTCTCGCGTCTTTCGCTCTCCTGCAATTCCGTTTCGCACGCCTGACGATGAGAGAGTATGTCGACGTTTGGCTCTAATTCCGGTCCGGGCAACTGGTCCATCACATGTTTGTTCTCACGATTTTTCGAATATCTGTTTTTGGAAAATTGAGAAAATTCAGTAATTTAAATAGATAAATAGAAGGAAATGTTTTTCGGTACGAAAAATTTTACTGCCGATACTGCACCTTGAGGGGTGTTAAAAAAAACATTTTTTTCACAAACTTTTCACTACTTTTTCATCGATAGTGCCATTATTTTTTTTACAAAATAATAGCTATCATTTTTTTGGAGGGCGCGATAAGCAAGTAGTTTTTGCAAAATAGTATATCATCCTACAAGGGAAGGAAGTGCGTGATTTTCATCGAGTGCGACGTTTGCTCGCAGGAGGCGAAAATTATGCTCCCTTCCGAATACCATAAGCTATTTTTTTCCCGACGATGTTAAAATTGACCATTTTTTTATGCCTGCAATGGCGCAACGGCTCGTCGGCTAACTTTCTTCCCAAGAGACGAAAAGTATTTTCCTGCTCGCCGCAGCACTTTTTTTCCCGCTGCAGTACTTTTCTTTCCGCTTCTGTACTTTTTCTCTCGCTGCAGCACTTTTCCGCCCGCTGAGTCATGAATCGCCAACTTTCCACCCGCGTTGCAGACACGGAATATGATGATTTTATCGTAATCGGGGAAAAAAAAAGTGTTTTTTCCAACCGTTTCCTTTCCGTACCTTTCTAAATATTTTTCAGCTCTGATCTCTTCCATACTGCGATCGCTGTTGTTCGTGTAAACTAATTCTTTGGGATAATGAGGCTTCATCGTGAAGCCGGATACCGAAGGTTCCGGCGCGTATACGGGAACCGTCGCGAGCTCAGGATAGTTGCTGCCGTCGAAGAACGGCGTGTGATTCGGAAATAGACGCACGTTGTCCATTTGGAGATTATCGTCCGAGAGGTCTTCGTGCACTAAGATACAAATTAATTGATAAAAATAGTTTAGAAAAAGTCTTTTTTTTCTTTCAATCGGAACGTAAAATGATTCGTTTTGCACAGAATTGGTTGATACAACGCGAAGGATTAAAATCCTTCACTACTAATCCCTGTGTGCCGTTAAAACCGAACGAAAGCGTCGGACGTTTTGCCTCAACAGTTATTAGCAACAAGTAATAAGATTTACCGGTAAAAGCGGGTTTAACGCTCGACGTCATGAGGGGATATTTTTTTGCCGAATTGCTCCAAGGTCCCGGCTTTATCGTGTTCTCTTTGTGGACCGATTCTTCGATTGGCACGTGATCCAGTATGCTCGCACCTTTGGCAGTGCCGCCCGTCGAATCATCCTGAGAAAATGAAACGTTGTAAAAAAAAAAAAAAAATGCAATGTCTGATATTGAAATTGATTTTCTTTGACGCTAATTTTCGATTGTAATCTACGATACAAGAAAATGTAATCGTTACGTGATAAATCGGAATCCTCGAAGAAGACCTGGCGGCGTGATTCGATGAGCCGGTCTGTGGCACAGTTCCGGGAAGATATTCGCGCACCCGATGACCAGTTCGGATACTGGTCACTCGACGTCCCGATTTTATTGCTCTCAATGAACTAAACGCCTGACGTTGTTCGGACAACAGTATCTCACTTCTGTCGTCGCTGTGGCCGAGCATCCTGCGAGCTATGGCCAGTTGAAAGTTTCTGTTCGAATAGGAAACAAAAAAATTTTGATAAAAGCACTAATATCGTGAAAAAAAAAATTAAATAAATTAATAAATATACACGTTGTTTCGATCAGACTTTGGATTTTTTTTTTTTTCATTAATTAAAAATCCTCGAGATATTTTACTTGTGCGCATAGTCCAGTTCTTCTCGTGGCTCGGCGAGCGCCGATATTCCTATCAAGTAAACTTCGTCCGCTCGTTTGAAATCCTCCATTTGCTCCAATTCGAAGGCCCAAGCTCTGTACATGTCGGCGACCATCGTGCCGATTCCATTATTGTAAAGCAACTGATATAATTCCAACGGATTTTTCTGCATGCTTATCTGGAAAAAACAAACATTATTTCGTTACGAAAAACTCAAAACAACAAATGCACGGGATCCCGATAGCGTTGCGAAGTTTTCATTTTTTCATTTTTTTTTTTTTTTTTTTTTTTTTCTTACATAGTTTATCCATAGCCTGACGTATCGGCGATCCTGAGAGTATTTTGGATCCTTTTCAAAGGTCGCTAAACACTGCTGCAGTATTTTGCCGACGTGAGATTCATGTCCACTCTTCGGATAACTCTGCTCCATCCATGATATATATTCATACCAATTCTCCAGCGGATCGTCGCCCTCGTAGTTCTTGATAGCGTCTTCATACATTCTTTACGTAAAAAAAAAAAAAAAAAAAAAAAAAAATCGTTATTTCAACGAAATTTACATTGGGGTATTGTTTCTGGATAAACTTACTGTTTTTCTTGCAAAAGCAGTTGTTGCGCCTCAGTATCTTCTTGCGCCCGCAGTGCCGTTCCCAATTGCGTTGCATTGCGTCCGTGACGCAAAGGCTGTATGTTTTCTTTGCACAACGCTATTACCGTCGCTGGATCCATATCTCAATTGTGGCCAATATTGATCAAGTGGCTTTTTCTGCAATGACGGAGAATAAAATTACGAAAAAAAAAAACTTTTAAGCTCTGAAAATAACATTTTTGAACTTTTTTTTTGTAATCAACAAACGAGTGATGATTCGTTAAATAACATACGAAATAATTGGAAAGAATGAGTACTTTTAAGGCAATAATGAGCGAAGGGTGTGTATTCATTTGCCGTGCAACAGGGTGCTTCTTTTTTAATAGATTCTCTGCACACGCGAAAAGAACGGTAATACTCCGAAAAATTTCGTGCGATCGCCGCGATAAAAGACGCGATCACATCGAGAAATATGTGAATTTTTTGTTTTTTTTTTTTTGTGAAATAATTGACGATTAATACGATCGAACGACAATGCGACGACAATACAATCGTTCGCTGAACGGCATTGTTGCATGAGAGAGATCGTGAAACAAGGAGAATTGGCTTTACGAAGTGAACATACAAGTAGACAGCAGTTTCAGCATTGGATACACGATGGAAATGGAGCAGATATCGTAATATTTCTTCGACAAGACGAACTGGATTGACTTACCGCAATTCTTCATAATATCCGAAACATTCGGTATCTATTCTGTCGCAACAGAATACCGCGGAATATCGCAATTGGGAACAAGTGCAATAAGGGACGCTATTAAAGAACGTTGTAGGTTATGCGCCCAAAGTTAACGTCGATCGAGTTATCAACGGTTTTAACTGTCTTCTGCTACGTCTATTTCAAATATGTTGCACCGGAGGTCCACATCGGTCACATCTCTCGTTGCCAAACTTTTGCGTTTCTATTTATTAATTAATTTAAATCATTGCGCCGAGGCACACTCGTACGAGGAATTTGAAAATGAGGAATCCTTCCTTTCAACGACGGGTTGGATTTATCAATGTGTGTTAACTTTGAATAGAGGAGATAATAAAAGTTTGGAATATTAACGGATCAGTGAGAACCCAGAGCTGCCCATTCTTCCGCAATTCATTCCCGCTGTTGCTATAGCAACGGGAGGAGAGAGATTGGTCCAAATGTTGGGACGTGAAAATTAAAATTTACCGTCATTGTTTGCATTGGTCAATTGACCGTTAATCATTCGTGTAATCAAAAGTCCACACAACTCAAACGTAATTATTTTATTTTTACACTCCTTGCAGTATGCTTCCTCGTCATAGTGTCGATGATTAAAGCGGCCGGATAGTTCCGCAATAAAATTAATGTTGCATGCACGGTCGTACCTTGCGACGGTTGGACTGCCCGACGGTCAAGTGACGCGACGATCAACCGACCTAGCGTCGCCCGATCTTCTCGCAACCCCAATGGTTCTCAACTTGATAAAACTCAGTTCTCGTATAGATACTTGTGATAACGTTTTCATTATTTTCCTGCACCCAAGTAAACATTGTGTTCGGCTTAGAAACATTGCTCCACATTAATAAAACAATGCAAAGACAAGTTACAATGAATTCACAATTAAACAACATAAATACGATACTCTCATTGGCCAAAATGTTTTTTCTCAAAAATCCTTACTACACATTTGCGTGGTTATTCGTGCGATACGCTCATTGCAGATTTCGCCGATTGTTGAACAAAGAATCACAGATACGCGCGTTACCGAAGAAAACAATCGAAAACTTTATTAAAAAATCAAACGTTCGAGACGCGAATTATTTCGACGAAACGTCGTGTGCTCTGAAAAAATTCACGACGAATGATGTGTCTTCGCAATGGTACTACGTCTGCTCCAAAATAACGCACAGAAAATACAAAATTCTCGTTGTTCCTTACGAAAATTGCGAGGATCAAAAAATTATCGTATCGGAAATGATGTTACGCAACATGGAACACGTGCTGCGTCACCAGCTAAATGATTCGTCGTTCTTTGTAAGTGAGTATAAAATCGTAACGCAACGGGACGAGACGTCTAAATTTCTCTTTTTTCGTTTTTCAGTGCCGGCTGATGAAGAAGTTACGCCGTTTGCAGCTGAGGCAAACATATCCATGATATCGAATCCTTACGACTGCTCCGACGCTTTAGTCGATTGTTTGTCCGATATGTACTTCACGATCCCCAGATATCTGAGAGCCAAAGATTTCTTTTGCATAGATATCAGAGATTACGCCGCCGACTTTTTTTACTCAACGGCAAATCCAAACCTTGAGAAAGTTTACTTTAGAATAAATTATCTGAGAGTTAAACGAGGAGATAAAATCGTAAATACAAGCAAAGGTTGCTACGTGACAAAAGGCGAAACGACTTTGGTACAAGCGGCGCACATTCGCGATTATCTTCCCCGCGAAAAACTCGAATCCGCGGGAAGAATCGTCGATTTTTCTATGGAAATCGAACGATTTTGCGTCTCCAATTGTCCACCGTTTTTGGAAATACCGTTGCGGAATCTTCAAGCGTGTATCACGCCGTTTTTACGAGAAGGTAGAAAAAAAAAACATCGTAAAAATATGAAATTTTCGCATTCCTTCCTCATCAGTTTATTTTACTCGGAAAGCTTCTACTATGGGTGAAAATTATTTGTCATTTATTTGGGATCATCGTTGAGGAAGCTTTGCGAGTTAAAGAAATTGATGGAGAAGCAGTGTGAAAATTGACAATTTTCAGGGTTTTTTTTGTATCTGTTAAATTATAGAGACTAAAAATATCCGGAATTTTTTTTTTTTTTTTTTTCAATTGTTTGAAATATTTATAGGAATTTTTGTGTTGCAGAGAAACAAATAAAAATTAGACCGGTTTTCCTCGTGAAGGGAGAACCCGGAAGCGGAAAATTCAAACTCATTCAAACGCTCGCGAAGAGAAATGGTTTGAATCTCTTGAACGTCGATTTTGCCGAAGTACAATCGCCGTCGGCGGCGCAAACCGAAGCGAAACTCCGCATTGTTTTGCAAAATGCGAGAAACAGCGTTCCATGTTTACTTAAATTTAGTAATATTCAGGTAAATGAAAGATTTTTCAGCTTGAAAAAAGTTTTTATTAATATATTCAACAATTATTTTTATTTTAATTTCGGAATATTTTGCTTTCATCGAAAGTCACGAAAAACCAATCGAAACACAATTTTCACCGATAATATATATAAATATATTCGAATATTTTATGTTATATTATATTATCTAAAAAAAAAAATATTGTTATTAAGCATTTTTTTTTTTTTTTTCGTTACAACTTTTTTTATTTCTGTTCATGAAAATAATTAATGATTCGCGACTTTCGAAAAAAAAAAAAGTTGATAGGGTCGTGTAACTAGAAAAACTTGTGCCCATCATATCTGCTTCTCCGAAACACTCGACACTCACAAAGAGTGAAAAACAAAAACAATAACGTCGTTTGACGAAACCCGTAAAAATTACTGCTGCCAAACTTTCTGTGGCTCCAATTTTTATTGTTTAACTTTCCCTATTTTTGGGTGGACAGGCAGTCTAAAAACTCAGGCTATCTGGAACAGTGAGAAAAAAGTTTATTTATTTTATTTATTAATAAAAATTCCGACTGAAGCAAAATTCATGCAATTTTGAATTATACAGCTAAAAAAAGAAATAGCAAAAAATTCGAATTTTAACTTTTTAACGCTCATTTGAAGCTTTTACGGGACGCGTAAAAACTGCATTATTGGTAGATATCGTCATCATTACAGTTTCGATAATATTCACGCGATATTTATAAAATTTATAGTCCGGTTATCACGACCCTTTAAATTTTTATAAATGCGTCGTCCGGTTAAAAGAAAAAAAATTGAAAAACACGAGTCATCCGAAGTAAAACAAGTTTTCTGAATATATTAATAGCGAAGATATGTTAAAAGTTGAATAATAATGAGAGATCGAGAATAACTCGCTAAATACAGCAGCAGATATGGATATTTAATCGTATCGCATTTTTGCATTCGTAAGCTTCGTAACCGGTTTTTTCACAGCGTAACATATCGTAAAAAGTTGATAATGGGACCTCAGTATCCTGTCTTTAGCACGAAGATTTCTCGAGTTCCGAGATTTCACAAAGAGTCGATATTTTCATTCGAAAATAAAATCAAATTGTAAAAAAAAAAAAAAATAATAATATCGGACTAATGGAGATGTCGGGAATTCACACCTTCCGTATACCGGAGTTTTGGGTTAAAGAAATGTCGCGACTCAGAGTTTCTGAGACCTCGTAAAGTTAATTTCATTTACAATTTCTCCGAACCATTAGTTTTTTTTACCCCTTTTTTTTTCTTGTTTCTTATGTTTGGGTTCATCTGCTGAAGCAGAGATTGCGTTCAGTGAACTGAATCGAACTTTTGTAGATAAAAATTAGTTGAGAGATACCTAAGAGGCGAAGAGCGATTCTATTCGGTGTAAAACAAGTTCGGGTTATCGAGAAGTCGAGATATATGAGAAAATCGTCTTCTCAGCCGGGTAGTCGGGTGAAAAAACATCTGTGATCGTTGGGCGTTAAACGCGAAGCATCATAACAAACGGAGCGGCTATTAGCGTATCGTTATACTTGAAATTTTGTATGCGACGTTACACGAGGTATCAGAATATATTGAAATTTCTGGATTTGCCGCTCGATTTACGAACGAATGAGGAATTACATTTTTTATTCGGCATTTCACGCTATTAGGAAGTCAAAGTCATGTACTTCTCTTTCGATCGACTGCGACCCTCGATCGCGTTATCTTTCACGCGCGGCGGCGCGTGGCGCGTATCGCTCCGTTTGATCTCTCGGATGAGTTTCAAATATGTAGAGTTATCGGCCCAAAAAATCGTTATCTTAATCTCATTATTTACATAAAAAAACGCACGTGGGAATTCAGATAAATATTTTTTTCATTTCACGAACGAAATGATAAATAATACAAATTTGATAAATGATAAATAATGATAAATAATAAAAATGACAAATAATTCATAAAAATTTAACGATCATAGCGCGAAATTATGCGATTATTATGTAAATATAATGCAAAAATCGTATACAACGATTATTTTAATATCAAATATCAATAATCGATAAATCAATTTATAATATTATTTTCTAATTTGATTATTTTGTTTTATTGTTTTTTTTGTCGACAAATATTCATTTTAACTGAATCGATCGATCGTTTTCGATTCAACATCGGAGAGTCATAAATCGATGGATCGAGAAAAATTGTCGAAGAGAACAATAATATTTTTTCTCTCGAAATTCCAGATATTTGGCAAAAATTCCGAGGGGCAAAAAGACGAAAGGATAATAGCCGCTTTCGCCGCAGAGCTAAAAAATCTCAATGAAAAAATAGCGAATCATCCATTGATCGTAATAGCGACGTTAGAGAATGACGAGCTCGACGGTGATATTGCGCGATTATTTGTCGAAAATGTGTCTATCGATCATCCGAATCAATCGCAAAGAGCCGAAGCGTTATCGTGGCTTCTCGAGAGCAAAGGACTGTCGCATGATGCGGATCTAACGAAGATTGCCGCTTCGGTTTCGGACTTCAGACTCGCCGATTTGGAATCGTTAGTGATGCAAACCGCGAAAATTGCTTATCAATCGTCGACAACGGAAAAACACCGAATTCCGGTGATTTTGATGCATTCTAATTTCGTCGAGGCTTGCGGTAGGTAATGGTTACGAAAACCACTGCAACAGAGAGAAAGAAAAAATCAACGAAATTTCGAAAAAAAAAAAAAAAAAAAAAAATGTTTACATGTTTAACAGAACGCATGCAATGCGCGTTTTCCGACCGCGTCGGTGCGCCGCGTATACCGAAAGTCTATTGGGACGATATCGGTGGTCTTGCAAATCTGAAGCACGAGATAAAACGGCGCATCGAACTGCCGATGTTCGAGACGATGGGTCTCGGAAAATCGGGAATTCTTCTTTACGGTCCCCCGGGAACCGGAAAGACTCTTCTTGCCAAAGCCGTAGCTACCGAATGCCAACTTCACTTTATGTCGATCAAAGGACCCGAATTGTTGAATATGTACGTCGGGCAGAGCGAGAAGAATATCAGACAAGGTAAAGATTCCAGAATCTCAAGAAACGGATAATTGAATTCGTCGAAAGGGATAATAACGATGAATGCGATATTGTTTCGTTGCAGTTTTCGAAAGGGCGCGAGCCGCTGCGCCGTGTGTTATTTTTTTCGACGAATTGGATTCACTGGCGCCGAATCGCGGACGGAGCGGCGACAGCGGCGGCGTAATGGATCGCGTAGTATCGCAGCTTCTCGCGGAAATGGATGGTCTCGAGAGTTCCGGAAATGTCTTCATAATCGGCGCTACCAATCGACCGGATCTCATAGATCCGGCGCTGCTGCGACCCGGAAGATTCGACAAGTTGCTGTACGTCGGTATATATTCCGATCGCGATAGCCAGCTGAGCGTTCTTCGCGCGGTAACCCGTCGCTTCGCGATGAAGGATAACGGCGAAGAACTTGAAGAACTCGTCGACGAATTACCGGGCAACTTGACGGGCGCTGATTTATACGCCGTTTGTTCGGACGCGTGGCTTCTCGCTGTTCGCCGATACATCGCTGATCTCGAAGTTGCAACTAACGAAAAATCGAGCGAAGTTCATACCGATAGAAGTCATAGCGATGGCGTAGTCGTTGAACTTCGAGATTTCGTCGAAGCGTCACGAAATCTTGTACCGTCCGTTAGTAGCGACGAATTGGCGCGATACGAAAAACTCCGAATAGATTTATCTTCGTCAAAATAATGAATGCGACAAATAGTTTTTAAATGAAAATTTTTTTGAAAAAAAATTTACATTTATACTTCAGCTTCCAGTTGCGGGTTATCACACTATTTCGCGTCGTAACATTCTGTTGATACCATTGCACGTTCATTGCGAGTGACTGATTAAAAAAAAAATACACGCGCGTGAATCGTGAAGAAACTGTTGCATAATAACCAAATGTCTACTCTATGTTTAGTTTGCAAGGAACAAAGTGTTTTTTTTTTTTCCTCATAGAGGAAGAGGAAGTTTTGTTCTCGTAAAAAAATTATTTTTCGGGACTTTTGATGTTAGAATTTTCGGAGGTTCGTCGTCAAAGCGTTCAAATTTTATGGAATCTTGAATGTTTTTCGGGAAAAAAAAAAAATGGTGCGCCTAACTCTCGCAATTTCGTTCAAAAGCCTTCAAATTTTATGGAATTTTGAATGTTTTTCGAAAAAAAAAAAAAAAAAAAAAAAAAAAATTCTCGCAATTTTTGAGATATTGGGCTGAAATTGTAACCAAACGCTCTCGTTGAACGAGAATTGGGATTGAATTTGTCGTATATTCATCGAGGAGTTAGGAATTTATAAAACATATAGATTTTGAGATATTTTGTGATAACGGGATAAAAATTTTTGTACAAATAGACATTACGTAAAAATGATTGCAAACCCGAGCGTTGCGAATTGTTTCCTCATTGTTTTTTTTTCAACTTTCACAAACTTTGTGAAATTCGAAAAATAATGAGGAAGTATAACGAGAAGAAAACTTAAGGAAGCAATGCGCAAAATTCGACTTTGCAATTTAGTTTTTTTTCACATTGTCGCAAATACGCCGATTAATAGTCGGTTATCGCTGCAATGAAAAAAATTTTTGAAAAACGCTAAAAATTGTTCGACAATAAATTATTTTTATTACAAGTCTAATTCGGTTTTTTACAATAATCTCAATGTATTATATTATATTATATAAATTATATAGCGATATATTCATAGAAAGCCTAAGAGACTAACAGGACATCTCCATTAGTCGACTTATTCTGTGATTGTCGCGTGCGCTTCCATGTAAAAATCAACACTGCGCTCCGTTCTTCCGATATAATTCCGACGGCGTTTCGCAGGTCGTGGAATAAATAGGTATGTTGCGAAAACGAAGAATTACGGATAACGGAATGTCGGCATTAAAAAAATATGGCAATTAAACGATAGTGTCCTCCGGCATCGGCTCTCACGGCAAACCAAAGTACAAATAATGTTCGCACCATTCGCGCGCTCCTTCGTTGTTGGCGCAACACCACGGATACACGACGGGACTCTTAGTTTTTTTCGCGCATTGCTGACACAAATTCGTCGTCTGAAAATAATTTTTTTTTGTTTTTATTCTTTACAATTTACACTAAAAAAAAAAAAAAAAAAAAAAAAAAAAAAAAAAAATTGCTTCTTTTTTTTTTTTCACGATCTGTTTACCTCCGAAGTGCATACAACTTTGCTGGGATCTAAGAGCGCAACGCCGTCAATGGGATCGGAGAGATGCGGCCGGGTATTGGCAATTGCGGCCAACGAAGAGACGAGTAAACCGAGAAAAATCCATCGCAGATTCTGTTTTTGAATATAAATAACTCGTGAATCGACGACACCCCTTGCGGAGGATTATTTAATAGATATATATATCGTATCGTTCGCGATACCGTTTAACACGTACCACGTTCGTCGACATTTCGACGTTGCGACGGGACCGACGATTTTCGCTGATATAATTTATTCGAGAATCGCTCGCAACTATTTTGTAAAGCTGCAATCGATTTACTACTGAACCCTGTGCACTGTTGCAGAAGACTGTTTTTAGATACATCTAAGCTGTTTTTATTTATTAATTAATCCCCAATAAAAGAATCCGGGATCAGCGTCGGTGCTCCCCTTCTCCACTTTGTTTTCCAACTTTCATCAATCTTATAGGGGGTCTCGCGCTTCGACGAAGCAAGGATGGCAATTGGTTGTACGCAACAGTGCCAAAACGAGTGTCTATGAGTCGTCTGGACGCGTACTTCGAACACGAGCGCCGAGTTATCTTTAATGCTGAGAGAACACGCGTGGCTCGATGTTATAATAGTATCAGATTTCGTTCGGTGATAACTATTCTTTTTTTTTTTTTTTTTTTTTCTTATCGTGAATCCGTTCGTCACATTGATGAGCGTCGATCGTCATTGGATCTTTTGCGAGGCGATCAAACGATATAATACGACCTTTCGGTATCTTTATCGATCGATCTGATTACGTATCGATCGAACGACGAATGTGCCTATTAGTCACTACGAATAATGATTTTTTCCGATTTTAAATACTATTAAATACTAAAACAACGATCAACGAGCCGATCAATGGAGAGAATACGAATGATTTTTCACACCGAAGAGCCGTGACAATTTTTTTCCGACCTGTCGAACGTATCGGGAAAAATTGTTATCGTAACCTGTCGATCTATTGAATTGAGATTTCGATCTTTTTTAAAAATAAGTACATTGCGATACAAGTGCGATAAAACTTTTTACGACGAGTGCGAGTGAACGGCACGAGACGAAGACGGGTATTGCAATCGCACGAGTTAAACAAACGTTTTTTCACCGAGTTTCGTAAGAAATTTTACTTCACGAGGTGTGAAAATTGGGAGTTTACATACGGGAAGAGTACGTAAAACTTCTATATTCGCAATGAATTAAGTAAAAATATATTTTTATCGGTAACAATTTAGTTTTTTGGGGGCATAGAGATTACTAATGCTGTGTATATATATATTGTATATAAAACTTTTCCGATCGCCCCTCATAATCGAAGACACTGAAAAACAATCCAATGACATTGCGGCGAAAAAAATGGAAGAATCCGAGACGAATAAATAACCAATAAAAAAAATCCTTTTTACGACACCGAACGATCCATTGTTCGTAATTATTTTTCAGATACGTAATATCGAATCATATCGTCGTTAAAAAAACATAAACAAAGTAAAAAAAACTGCATGAATCTCCACCGATGCGTTGTTTATTGTTTATGAATTAAATTTCTTCGAAAGCGAAATTCTTCGGTTGAAGAATGCATTTTTTTTGTTCCAAATATTTATTCCAATTTATTAATTTCTCTTATATAACAGACATTCACTTTTGAGAAGTTATCAATTCTTATCGAAACCCTGTCGTAGATATAAGCGCGGGTGACGCATCGGTCCAAAAACAGGGATGAGGTCACGTGTCCGAGTCGCATGTATGTTGATAAAAATTGCGATACGCCAAGGGTGTCGATACACGTGACCGGTAGAATCGTCGGACGGTCAATAGGTCGATTCGCGTGGTACCGCGTTGTCATACGGACAACATTTTCGTTGATCGTATTGTCAACACCTCTTTGAATGTCTAAGATAATATTTATTCATTTTTTTTCTACCAAATAACGATGTTATTTGACACCGAGCGTTGGACAATGTTATACTTATCGCAAGATAACCGAATCTCTTCTTTTTACATCGTACAAACCTTACCTGACGGCGGCGCTCAACATATGTTTTTCGGCCATTTTGTTTTTGGATTTCTCTCGGAATAAAAACGTTGTTTTTGCGATTATATAATTGAACACTCAATTCCGAATGACCGGCGAAACGTTGCCAAACATGCGTTCAAATCGACGAGACAAAAATAACCTCTTTAACATCGACGTAATTTTCGTCATTTTTTTTTGCGATTTACAAAAAAAAAAAAAAAAGATATGGGATGAAGACAATAATATTCGCATATGTAAGGTCACTGATTGTTCTATAGAAACGTTCATTATTTTATTTTGCACGATACGTAAAATAATGTATACAGCCAACAACGTCGAAATTAACCGGAAGATATATAGACTATGTATTGCACCGCGTAGGTAATTTCTTAAAAATTTATCCGCTAATTATCACGATAAACGTGATTTCGTCCCGTGTCAACGGTCCTTGAGGTGTGCGACGACTGAGGACCTTGTACTTTTTTTTTTTTAATTCTTTTTATTATTCATTCTTTTCCTAATTGATACGCTTACAACGCGCGACGGAAAAATTACGGGAAACACTGATACGAATATTAAATGTAGAAAAATAGGACAGCTAAGTTCGTTATAACTGTTTACAGAAGTTATCGATGGAGACATTTAAAAGATCGACGATGTACGTTTTTCAAATTAATTTCTCATCTCTTTAACGAGACACAGAGTACGATGAAGATTTTTTTTTATTTTGTATACACAAAAATGGTTGATTTTCACCGGGGAAAACGTGAACCCGTTACGAAATAACTCTCTATCGATCTATGCATTTTTCGGTGGAACTTCGCATGATGTTTTTTTTTTGTTATTCTTTTTTTTTGCGAAAGACAAAGAGAGTCATATTAGAGATAAAATTGAATTATTTTCAACGATATTTTTTTTTGTTCGAAGTTCGTAACAGAGATAATTTTTTTTTCTTTCCACTAATTCGTAGTCTAAGTCGTCTCATTAGACGCGAAGTGTGTATTTTTTTTTTTTTTTTTTTAATTTTGACCGGTAGTGACGAACGTGCCGCTTACGACGACACACTTTCGGGTTATCGTTTTTCGTTCGAAAAACGTAAAGAAAAATTCCGTCGTATCGTCAACAATGTGTGCATCGTGATTTCGTATACATCGAACCGATGGTTTCTAGAATACCTGTAACCGTACTTTGGAGTTTGAAAGGGACTTTTCCCACTTAAAGAAAACAAAAAAAAAAATAAAATAAAAAAATAAAAAAAATTGATCGTATCTAAATAAATTAGTTTCGTTATTTATATGTACAGTAGTATAGAGTTAACGTGTGTGTATCTCTATCCCTCCTCGTGCCTCAACGGGAATATAAATAATTTACAGTTTTTTTTTCTCACAGAAATTTGGGCCAATAAAATAATAATAATAATCATTCGATCGCGCGCATTTCGTCGGTGAAGCTTTCGTGGCCGTTGAAAGATTTAAAAACACGATTTTTCAAAGTTTTGTAATCATTTTGCTAAGCGGAACGTGAATGATTCAATCGAAAAAAAAAAAAACGTCTACAACTTTATTGACAAAACATCGCTTCGACTTTTTTTTTTGTTAGGTTAGGATAGTTTAATGGATGCTTGGTGTTTTTTTTTAATCGAGGTACATACGATACTACATGTGACCGGGTAGTCTCGTGCGCGCATGCGCATCGCGTTGCGCACGTTCGTTTAAACATAAATATCACAATTTCATGAATATACGCTACGGTAATAAATAAATATAATAAACAAGAGATGCCAATTGGCATCGTCTGCACAGGTGGTTGTTTTTTTCTTTTTTTCATCGATCTTAAGTATACCTATTTAATACATTACAGGATAAAATCATTGTAAGGTTAATTGGCACGCGCGCGTCAATCGATGAATTGGGGAAAAGGGGGGGGGGGGGGAGGAGTGCTGTTTGTATCTCGATGGAAATCGAGATAATTACGATAAAAAGATAATGACAGTCACAGGTGGGAATTACCTGATACTATAGCTGCGATGGGTTATTCCATTCGTAAAAACAATGCCTTTTATTATAAATTAAAGGCGCTTCCTTCTCGCGTCTCGACGTAATTTCGACTGATATGTGCGCGATAATTTCGAACGATCGAGATAAATACTCGATATTTGGATAAATTCGGTGAATTTTATCTAACAAACTAACGTTAATTTTCCAGAAAAGATCATACGATTGATTCGATGCCCGATTTGCGCGATTGGAACCGATTGCTTATTGAGGGGACAGACAATCCTCGATGTAAATCTCGAAATTTAATCTCAAAAATATTACGATAGAGAGATTAATCGCTAAGGCTATTTCAACGCACGTGAATATCTCTCCGATAATAAGAATTAAATTTAACTTGTTTCGCGGTAAAGACGCAAATATACGTTAATTTAAAGAGAAGAGCGTACATTTTTTTTTTTTTTTAAATGGGACGCGTAATTTTGTAATTATAGCATTAATGGGGCTGCAAGAGATTTAAGGCGAAAAAATATGTTTTATTTTTATTTATAGACGAAACCAAAAATCGTATCTGTAATTCCATGCGTTTGTTGGTGATTAGGTGTTCTAAAGGTGTTACGAAAATCATCAGGTCGAAAAATTAAAAATTGTAAAAGCCGCGTAATTATTTTAAAATTGACGAATTTTTGAAAATGATATTTAAAAAAATGGAATTCGCTTTACAAATTGTTTAATTCGGACCTGAGATTTTTTTATAATTAGGGCAGTCGTACAATAATACGATCGCATCGGATTTTTTTTTTTTTAAGCATTTTTCTTACCGATAAGAAAAAAATAAATCACGGTGTTCGACCTAAAATTGTCGCGACTCATTTTTTATGGTACGTTGGCGAGAAAAATTTCATCGAGAGGATAAATAATAAATATCTATTACAAATACGGATACCGCGGATTCATACCGTTTAGATGAAAAAAAAATGTATCGTTTCATTGTTTTTCCACTTAATCGGCAATTTATCGGAAGCAACTAATGTATGTGAAAAAAAAAAATTAGCCGTAAAAAATAATAGTATAAAAAATCCCTCACATTGTCCGCAACGGCACTACGATAACTTTTTATTTACTTTTCATTATCTGTTCGATTGGATTCTTTAAGGCGTTCGATAGCGTATCGAAACGTTAAAAGTCTTAAGAAAAAACGGTGTTTTCATAATTTTTCCACGTTACAAGAACACCGTTACGAACAATTGCTTATCGAAGGATTATCGATGTTCGATAGCTAAAGACTTTTATGCACGGAATTACATTTGATTCGAAATCCATAAAAAAATGTACAATATTTTAAATCGCCCGTCGTCGATTATTTTTCCTAATTATCTAATTTTTCAATAGCATCGAGGATTGCTCTTCTGATCAAAGAAAGAAATACCGCTTTAAAAAAAAAAAAAAAAAAAAAAAAAAAAAAAATCTGGCAATGTCTCAAAAATTAAAAAAAAAAAAAAAAAAACACGAGTCTACGATTATTTAAATTACACCGAAAAACTTAACTTTTTCTCCCACATCTCTCTAATTCAATCGATTACATCGCTATTCAAATTCGGATATGGATTTTCCGCATGCAAAAGTAGTCACGCAAATTTTTTTAAAGATTTTTGAAACTCGTAAATTTTTTTTTTTTTCACGGATAAGACTCCCCTCGACCCCTTAAACGGCAGAACGCGGCTTGAACACGAGAAACATGTGTCGGGGAAAAAAAAAAGAAAAAAAAATGACGCAACAGAGCGTAAATGCCGGTCGAAAGGTCAAGTAATACAGCTGTGCGAAATAATGTCGTCGGGCGTTCGGAAGTCGGTTCGGAGTTTTCTGAATGATTCACGCATCGTTCGCCGCGATCGAATATATCTTAATTGAATGATTATTCCCGTGTGGAATATTTATACTGCCGATGAGTGGGAAACGATCGGGTGATTTAGTTGGAGGGGCTGCGCTTACGTGATAAGTGGATAACACCGTTCACGCTGATTGGCTCGCGGTCTCCGCTGTAGTTCGGCGGCGTTAGAGATACCGTCTCGGGGGTACAGGTGGTCACGTGCCATCCGTCTGAGAGCCTGCGAACGGACCAAAAACAAAAAAAAAAACAAAATTCTGCTCAGTATCCAAGTGCAGTTTCGGTGTAAAGGTCAATATCATGCTGCGTAACTATTAATCGGCAAAATCGTGACTCGCGCGTTATCCGAAAAAAAATAAGAAAACATTTTATGTTTTGACGGAAAGCTCTCGGGAGGTCAATAAAGTTAATTGCGGCGCATAATTGTACTCTTGCAACGCATCCGGGTTTCATTTATCGACGTTCGATTGATATATCGTTCTCCGTGATGTTCGACGAATTTCAACGTAAATTATAAAATTAAAATTTCACGAATTCCCGAAGAATTTTCCACCAAAGAAAATTAACCGTGACGACTCAAAACTGCGTTAAAAAAAAAAATTAAAAAAAATAAAAAATGAATTTTGTCTTTCGAATTTATCGACCGAATATGAATAATCGGCTGCGCCGCGTTGACATTCTTGCAAATTCATCGCTGATCGCGTTTTTCAAGCTTAAGAAACACGTGCTGTGCATACAATGCAATCGATGCAAAAAAAAAAAAAAAACTTCGCATAAATGAGTTATGAAACGAACGGAAACGGCGAGACTACGGAAGTTGGTCGGTACTTTTATAGAATCAAAAACATCGTGCAAAACGAATAAAGATTTTTTTTTTTCGTTTTTTTTTTTTATGATTTCGAACTTAAAGTTTGATAAATGTATAGCGAGGAGTCTACTATTTGCGAATAAAGTTCGAGATATTCATGACGCAAAGTATCGAACACTCGTATACTATCATTGAAAGATCCGACGGCGAGAGCGAACGGTTTCGATGTAAAAGGGATTTATAATAGCGTGAAACGCGTAACGATGAATACCTGGTCAGGAGGATTTAGTCGCGAACTCGTGAAGGATATCACAAGCCATTTCCAGATCGTTTCTAGTGATACCGAGAGCTCTGATAACGGCGTCCTGATCGAAGCCAAGAGCCGTTAATCTGGCAATGTGTTCGACGTTAACGTTTTCGTAAGCGGCCGCTTCTGACTTTGTAACGGAACCGCAGGCTTCTTCCCTTTCCTTCATAAGGGCGGTGAGACGCGCCCTATTCATCTCCAAGTTAATGTTCTTCACAACGTGTTGCTTCGTTCCCTGAATTATTATCGTATTTTCGTAATGATGATCCTGTCTCGACGACTCTTTCGCGGCTTTGGGAGGTCTGGGAGCTGATAAGGGTGGCGGAACGGGCGGTACGCTCGCCGCTTGCTGCTGCGATGGACAATGACGACTCGATTTCTCTGGCAAAGCCGGTGGCGTTCGTTGGTGCGCCCGAACGTGCGGTCGTACTACTGCCGGCGGAACTGGCGAAGGCGACGAAGCCCTGTGCAGCATGTCGTACCTCGCTTCCGTGTTGGCTGTGTCGTTGAGAGAAAAAAATACGTAAATTATTAATTTTAAATCATAAAAAATAATACGCATTAATATAAAAAAAGTATATATAAAATGGGGAAAAAAGAATTAATTTAAAAAATATAAATACGACAAATAAAAAGAAATTTATAAATATGAATGAGTAGTCGTCCTCCGGCGATATCGATATCGATACTTACCGAATGCTTTTTTTTTTTTTCGAAAATTACATGAAATTTGAACCAAAAAAATAATTACTGTTTTTTTTATGAAATTTTTTTACGAAAAAAAAAATGTTCATTTAATTAAATTCTAATTAATTAAACATTTTTTTTCCACACGAAAATTTATGCGTATAAATAATAGATTAAAAATCAATATTCTTTTTTCTTCGTTTTTTTTTTATTTTTTTTTGTAATTACGATAACGTTATTTTATGAACAAAAATTCGAATAAACATCGTAAAAGTTTTTTCGAAAATAAATCTCAACACTTGTAAACGGATACGTAGTCTCGTGAAAAAATATTTAACCCGAAAAATTACGTCGTAACTTCTCTCGTATTTTTTTTTTTTTATTTTTTTTTTTAATTACCTTTGTTATTTTGATGATTTTCACTTGACGAAAGAATAACCGTAACGGCAGGTGGAGGCGGCGCATTCTCTTTAGGAACAGTCAGATGGCGACTGTTCCTCAGATGTGTATTGGGGGGCGTCGGCGACGGTGAGGGTCGCCGCGGCGGTAAAGTCGGCACGATCCTCGGTACGCGGGGCGGAACCGGCGAACTCGTGGGACTCGAGTCGTCCTCCTCGTCGGAATCGTCGCACATCAATCCGCAATTACCATTGCACAGCTCCATTATATCCTAAAACATTAAAAAATTATTATCGTTAATTCGTAACGATACTTTTTTCTTTCATTTTTAAAGTTATCTTATCGTATTTATTATTATTATTATTATTTTTACTCGTTTCCGCAAAGTTTTCGTTGAACTTCTCCCCCCGGAATATTCAGGTGCGTTCGCTAATAAAAAATGTAATTCTTTTTTTTCTTTGCGGTCCCAAATTTTTCTGACGAAATCAGACGATTCCGCTTGACGTTTCAGAAGCGAAATAAATCGATTGCATTTTATCGTTATCGACGGAGTCCGTTTCACAACGTCGCGATTTATTGTGATACACAATAAATTATGCAACGCGCGTGTGATATGAAGATTTATCGACGATGAAAAATCGTAAATAAATTCTCCGGTTATCTTGTTTTTTTTTTTTTTTTTTTTCGAAAAAAATTGATGCAATACCCGAAAAATTTATCGGGCGAAAAAAAAAAGCGTATACGGCAAAAATAAGCGCAAAAGCGAAGAACCATAATGCAGTCTGTATTCTCACTTACCTGCCCTCCAGATAAGTGTCTCAATATCACATTTATTTACATTACCGATTATTAGTCTTTCATATCATGCAACGGGCAGAGCATTCGACCCAATGGACAACATAATGAAAGAATGGTACAAAAAAAAAAAAATATTTATATATATATATATATATATTATATATAAAAAATAACAAAGTATCATGCGGGTAATACGAAAACACCACCACTTTTCCAGCCGTTGCCGGAGTCGCTGATCCGGTCGCGCGTATAAAAAAAAATGTGAAAACAAATTGGAGAAAAAAAAAAAAAAAAAAAAAAAATTAGAAGAAATTAAAGAAAAATTATTTTAAAAAAACGAAAATATATTCAGCGCAAAAAATGATTAAAAAAAAAAGGGGGGAATGTGTACAGTAGTGCAAAAGTAACTCAATATAATGGGTTATAAGATAATATAATTTTATTTAAAAAATTTTCTTCAAATACCTAATATTTTACAATGAGTAAAAAAAAAAAAAAAGAAAACATGTACACTATAATAATGTTTCACTAAATTTATCTAAACTCGTCATTGCCGATGCGCGGCAAGGAAGGACCTAAGTAAAGCGGCACTGTTTTTTTTTTTTTTTTTTTTTTTTTTTTTTTATTAGATAAATAACGGTTGTGCCGAACCCAGAGACGATACGAAGCATACCGATTATACCCCTTTACTATCTGAGAACGATCGGCGGACTTTGTTTCGTTTTTTTTTTTTTTTTTTTTTTTTTTTTTTTTAATACTACGAGCTCATCGCGCTCGCTCGCTCCTCGTAGGATGCGTGATTCTAACTCTAAACTCAATCGCATTAGTACAATAGCGCCGCATTAATGCATATCGCTCAACAAATTCGTTACAAATCAACTTAACCGTACGTTCTTATCCTCGAGCTTAAGATCGTTTCTTAACAATACGCACGAGATACGTAATTCGAATACAATCGGAATGCTGTTGCGATATGTGTGTTTCGTTCTTTTCTCGTTATTACGAGCGCTTAATAAATTTTTTTTTGTTTTTTTTTTTACTTTACCACAGCAATTTTCATCAGCGTATTGTACAATAAATTCAACGCAATTGTTACAAAGAAATTTCTCGCAGATTCGTAAATGTAATGGTGAAAAAATTGTTTGTAAAAAAAAAAAATCGAATTTTTCTTTGATTCATTTTTATTTTTTTTTTGTTTCTTTGCGTTATGTTTGCTCATAATTTACGAGAATCGCATACAAAATCTGTTAGACTTGAACCAAATAATTTGGTTTGCTACGCAACGCTCTTAGCGACTGTTTTTTTTTTTTTTTTTTTTTTTTGACGGTGTTGATCAGCCGATATTATCCGCCACTTTGTTGCGAAAGATCATTTACAGCTTTACCGGGATAATAAAATAACAAACAATACTCTGGTTTCGGAGTTGGACTCCAATATTCGAAACGCCTGTCTCCTACATTTTTAGTAATACTTATGTAATATGTCTAATAAATTATTTATCTATCCTCATTGCCTCCGTTATGCGTTATTCGTGATAAATTTAACACGACGCAAAAATCGTCATTGCGTGCACCCCAATGCAAGGATTTCGTGTTATATCGTACCAATGGAATCGATTTGAGATTTTTTTGTTGTTGTTTTTTTTTTTTTTTTTTGGGAATCACAGGTATTTGGGTCGAGCGGCGAGGAAAATTGATAGCGAATTCTCAAGCGGATCGTTACGAGAGCAAATAATTCGAAAATCTTTCTGATTTATGATAGACGAGAAAAAAAAATCATATTATTATTTCAAAATATAATCGTAATTTTATTTTCAATCAAATGATATTATAATTTTCAACTAAACAATATTTTAATTTTCAATTAAATAATTTTACAATTTTCAATTGAACAAAATTTTAATGTCCAATTAATTCACGACGTTCCCGTCGCTCTTTCGATTTTAATTATTCGAAAGACGATTGAGAACAGTTTCGGGATTAATTACAATTGATTGTTACCAACGAAAAATCCGGTGATATTAAATTAATTAAACCGGTAAAAAATGTTGAAGCTTCTCGTAGATCGATCCGAATGGGATGTATCGTGCGAATAAAGAATCTATTAGAGTCCCGATATTTTTTATCGTCAATTTCTCGATAGCACGACAATAATGGATAAAAACCCCTTTTGCTACGAAACGCGAATTAAATCCATCGTCATTAAATCCATACTCGACGTTCGTCGTCGCCACTCTTGCAAATCCATGGCGAATAAATCACGAAAAAAAAAAGAAAAAAAATAGTCTCTGTTAGTCTACCATCGCGAATGACTGTCGGACGACGATGGACTCGAATGATTGTGACTCCATTGTACAGTTAAAGATGAACAAATGCGGACAATATATATAAATAGCTCATACAAAATAGCCGATGCTTAAATAGCTTGGAATGCACAAGAGCAGAAACCTACCTTCGTCCGTTAACGAGTGCCCGATAGAGATAATCCGATTGTTCGTTTCGGAGATATTGGAGGGGAAGAAGGGAACAAATTCGTAAAAAAAAAAAAAAAAAAAAAAAAAGTATAATATATATGTGAAAAAAATTCAAAGAATCAACGAAAAAATGGAGCGATAATGGAAGAAGAATCTACGTGAATATTGGTGAAATAAAAAAAAAATTTTAAAAAACCAAAAAAAAAAAATTATTTTTGTACTATAGTATCGATGCGTGAAAAGCTATAACAACTTCGGGATACTGGCTGCCTATGTGTATACAAGATGCGATGATGATAGGGGATGATGACGATGATGCAATTTTGCGCGGCCAATGATAATAGAATGGCAACACGAGAGGAGAAAAATTGGCATTATCGAGAAAAAAAAAGAAAAAAAAAAAAATTTGGCACATATATACATATATATGTGTGCGCGTTTTTGTGTATATATATATATATGTATATATATGCTACGAGGACACTATACATAGGGCACGGGTTTGATAATGGAGGGCAGATTCTACTCTTAATCGGATACCTCGGTGTCAGGGTCGAGGTCCCGCGTAGGGGTTGATGCGTTACTGGCTGATGCTGAAAGAGCTCCCGGCCGATGGGTTCTTCGCGGATCAAACGGATCAACGACGATTTGTTCGGTACCCTTTATTTCTGCTCGACAGAACGGACAACCCTGACCTTCCGAATCCTGAAAAATAAAACCATTTTTTTCGTCAGTATATTATTCATAAAAGCTAAAGTCGTACGACATTTTATTTTAGTCTAAACGAAGGCAATCGCAAAATAGATTCGCGTATTACAAAATGTGTTAAAAGTTATTCATTACCCATCGACAGCGATTCGTTGCGCTTTTTTTTTTAGTTATTTATTTAGGGGCAATCTTTGGAGTTTAGATTTTGGTATTAATGTTATTTTTGCATGGATTTCATTCCATTGAACTCTGGTGAACGACGGAATGTTTCACGATAGCTAAAGTCTCAATGAGTTTCGTATTTTCAAAATTTGTTGAATCAGTTAAGTTTCATAGTTCGTAAGACTCGTTTTCCGCAATTTTTTCTTTCTGTGAAATGGAACTTTGGATTCAACGATGTTGCCGTGAAAACTCGAAAAAATTGAATTAAAAAAAATGTTTTTAATTCGCTTCTCGATATATATGGTTCTTTCTATCGCCATAGCGAGTAGTCAAAATGTTCTCGAAATTTTTCTTAATAATTGTCTGAATACATCGATAAAAAAATAAAATAAATTATCTATTGCCAAAAAAAAAAAAAAATTTGAAAATTTTTCAAAATTTATCGATTTTTTTTTGTTTTTTGTTTTTTGAGTTGTCTTCTGAAATGTGCTCAATGGATTGTCTTTCGCCTCTCGATTCGACGAATGTTCGCGACCCTCGAAACTACTTCTTTGCTGCGGGCGAAGTATATATACATATATATCAACTACTACCCTCGCCGATGACACGTGAGATGTATGCCACAGTCGTCGTCGTGGTGGTGGTGCATGTTATAGCAGTGGCGCTACTACTAGCCTCATAAACTCGAGTCTCTATTTGTACAAAACTTTAATGATGCTAGAAGCAACCTACATTCGCGGAGTGGGGTGTGAGGGGTGGCAAAATTGTTGGCCTCATTCGCAAACCTTCTGTACTCTCTAATACGGGTCTCTCGTACATTCCACATTAGTCTCTTCAAGCGCAATACGATTGTGTGATGAATAGCTTTACACTATTTAATTTCCTTTTTTTTTTCTCCCGAGAGACACAACGAGGAAAATCACGAGACGCGTTACTGTTTGTATTACTTAAGTTGCTATTGTTGCGAAAAAAAAATTATAAATCGGGAGACTCGATGTTTAGTTAAGAGACCTAATAATCAGTTGATACAACGTATTTTTTTTTTCCCAACTCACAATAGTGAAAAAACAATAGTTTTTTAATAGCGAAATCAATCATAAAAAATACCTTTAATGCCTTTAAAAAGAGGTTTCGGCAATTTACGGCAATAAAATGGTTATTATTTTTTTTATATACAAAAAAACATCGAATTACCAATTCCAAGCGATTGCGCATTCGTAATGATATATTGATGATGCAAAAAAATTCTCATCTTCGAATATAAAAAATTGTTAAACAAGTTTAATTTTTGTCAATGAAATTGATTCTTTTGAAATGTCTTTTATGTTTAAACGTGAGAATTTTTTACGTGAAAAAAAAAAAAAAAATACCAATCTTTGACGTAAAAAAAAATAAATACCAATCTTTTACGTGAAATAAAATAAATACCAATTTTTTACATGAAAAAAAATAAATACCAATTTTTTACGCGAAAAAAAATAAATACCAATTTTTTACATGAAAAAAAAAATACCAATTTTTTACGTGAAAAAAAATAAATACCAATCTTTTACGCGAAAAAAGATAAATACCAATCTTTTACGTGAAAAAAAATAAATACCAATTTTTTACGTGAAAAAAAATAAATACAAATTTTTTACGTGAAAAAAAAAAAATACCAATTTTTTACGTGAAAAAAAATAAATACCAATCTTTTACGCGAAAAAAGATAAATACCAATCTTTTACGTGAAAAAAAATAAATACCAATTTTTTACGTGAAAAAAAATAAATACAAATTTTTTACGTGAAAAAAAAATAAATACCAATCTTTTAGGTGAAAAAAAAAATAAATACCGATTTTGTTTTTTTTTCGTCGGAAATCTACTTTAATCGTATGAGAAAAAAATTGAAGTAAATACTGCTACCTGCCAAGCTGTGAGACACGGGGTACAAAGAAGATGACCACACGGTTCTATTCTGACGTCCTTGTCGTGTTCGGCGCATATTTTGCACAATTGGAAGGTGCTACCCATTTCACAGTAGAGTTCGTACTGTTCCGCCGTTACTTTGATGTGTTCCTCGGGTGTTGGCTGGACGGCCCACGTTAAGTCGGGATTTATGTTACGTCCGTCAGGATAAAGATAACTGAAACGCAAGAGGATCTCTCGTTACTACATCGTCAACAGCACAAAGTCCGATAATACTATAACATTGAATAATACATAGAAGCGGCAAAATTCTCCATCGCGTATCATCAACATTAACGCTATTAAAATTGCAAACTTACAAACTTATATATTACTTTATAATAATAACTCCTCGGATGCGGGAGACTTTTTGCCGACGAAGTAAAACGCTAATTCCATTCGTAAAAAAAATACCCAAAAGCGTAAAACAAATTTCTTCAAATAATCGAAAAACCAACAATTCAAAGTTATTTCCCAAATTTTTTCAAAAATTTTTCGCCTCTTTTTTTATAGTTAAACGTGGAAATTGGAGATAACGTCTTGTCGAAAAATTCCGACGTATATTTACGTCTTCCGTATGTATTTACGAATCGTACGGAAAAAACTCGTCGTCGCGAGACGCAAAACGCGGACAGCGAATATTCGAGAGCGCAGCCGCGGCTCTGTATCTCGCAAATATTATTTCCATCGTAATTGGTTGAGCGTTCAATAACGAAGGATAATAATATTCCCCTTGCGGTTCGTATTGTACTCACAATCCTTCTCGATAACCGTCGAGGAGCGCCTGGCAAAGGCTCTTGTTGTGTGGTATAGTTTGAAGGATATCGCCGTCCGACGTGACGTAACCGATCGCCCACTGTCCCAGTCTCGTGCAACTTAAACGAAAGACGTAGCTACCGGGTTTCGTGATACAGTACTTTTGCAGACGGGCTTTGACCTCGTCGTACGTTAAAAACGCCACATAGCCGGGATGCGTTACCGCGAGAATCTTCCAATTTCGCAATAGCGTGGACCACGGCTGGAACAACCTGTAAATAAAAAAAAAAAAAAATTAATTAATAAATTAAATTTCTCCAAATTTTCAAAAGCGTTATTCCCGCTCCCCTCCCCCCGCCCCCATTATTCTTACCTCGTAAATACGTCGAATTCAAAGTTGGAAATATAATCGTTGCACGTCAGGTCTATCGTCGATTTTAATGCCATTGCCTGGAGTCCCGAACTAATTGGATGCACCTGATTCAGCTCGTGTCTAAATATTTTCCATGACACCAACGTACTGAAACCAGAAAAAAAAAAAATCAAAATTTGTTCAATAATAATAATAAATTATTAAAAATCGGATAACAAATCGTATATAATGATAATAATAATAATTATTTATTATTATTAATATATAATAAATAATAAATATTATTATTATTATCTTATGATTGGACTATTATGAACCATACGAATCATACGGCAATAATAATAATACATAAATATAAATTACAATTTTTTATATTTTTTTTGTAATAATAATTATTATTATTTATTAGCGATAACAATAAATTATTATTGTTATTATTGTATGATTAGACTATTTTTAGGCGATTTTTTTTGCGACGATCCAAGCATATAATAATAATCATTATTATATATTTATTATTATTATTATTATCGTATGATTGGACTATTATGAACCATACGAATCATACGATAATAATAATAATACATAAATATAAATGATAATTTGTTTATATTTTTTTATAATAATTATTATTATTTATTATTGATAATATTAAATTATTATTATTATTATTGTATGATGATACTATTTTTAGACGATTTTTTTGCGACGATCGAAGTACTGGTCGTAAGTTTGTAAGTTTTTTGTTTTTTTTTTTATTAAAAAAGAGTATTTTTCGTAGGGTACAGAGCAATTCGAAGAACTGTAAAAAAAATGAAACAGCAAAAAGCATTTTTGCGATTTTGTTTGTTCAATGATTCAGCAAAAATACTCTACGGTTTCATTTTCCACTGAAGTACAATTTCGATGGGTCCGATAGGGATTTGAAGAAAAAATTGATAAAAACTGAACACAACACAGTTTGGAATATTATATTTCAAGAATAAATGATACGGGATAAAAAAAAAACATGAATTTCATTCGCGGAATGAACGATACGAGATACAAAAGCTTGTTGCGCCGCAACAATTTGTAAGACAAATAATAAGATTATACTCCGCGGCGATATACAGTGTGTGATAATTATCACGTATTTATCTATACGTTAATTAACGTTATGTGTGACGCGCGCGCGAAACTATCGATTTGATATATTAATATAATGTCGTTGCTTAGCAAACGGGGTCATAGCAAACGTAAATAAATAGAATATGACCCGTCGTAGATTTCTCAAGGTCGAGACCGGCCCATGATCGATATAGGCGTCTTATATTTCCATCATTTGCGACACCGCTACATCGTGTAAATTATAAACTATTCGCCATCATATTTTTCACGACTGCAATTCTACGCCCCGGCGTCCGAAAATATCGCGACGAATGTTATTTTTAACTATTATACAGACATCGATGATTAACCGTCGTGAATCGTCGTTCGTGAAATGGTGAAAAAAAAAAGTGCGTCGTCATGACAGAGTCCGTCGGGACGCTTTAAAAGTGAACACCCGTTACAGCGTCGCGCCACACCGGGTCGCACTCTCCGCACTCGGTACCCCAGCGAAACTTCAGTACCGGACAGTCCGCGAGTGTGAAAGGTACGTTGCATCACGCTGCGAGTTAACAACTCGCCTTTCATCCCCGAGGAAACAAATTGTCGTATGATATAAACGTTAGGTAAGTGACATTCGCGTGATCGTTAACGCGACGCGGGGATTATTGATTGTTCTACGATCGTACAGAGTTCCGGTCGCGAGAGAGTGGAATAAACGTTTTTTCGCGAAAAGCCGGTTGAGGCTACTAAGTCGCAATAGTATAATACGCATCTCCGCGAACATTTCAATGGCGCACCGGCGCTAG
The DNA here is from genome assembly GCA_934046635.1 of Buathra laborator. Classification (NCBI taxonomy): domain Eukaryota; kingdom Metazoa; phylum Arthropoda; class Insecta; order Hymenoptera; family Ichneumonidae; genus Buathra; species Buathra laborator. The sequence goes on along the minus strand of OW203895.1, from coordinate 15,441,662 downwards.
TGCTTTATCTCGCCGCCAGATGGCGAACGTCGCGCGAGACTCGACCGCACGAACATCGATGTATATATACGCGTATACCGTTCACGACGCGATGCTACAAATAGCTATTGATACGATCCGACATAAACACGATTATTCATCCGGATTAAAAATTTGTTTACCGAAAAAAAAAAAAAAAATTGTTAACTGCGATACACATGAATGGAAAATTTTTCAGGATTGTCACAATTGCACCCGAGAAAAAAAAAAAAAAAACAAAAATCAAGAATGCGCATTTTGAGATATACGCTAATACCCGGCGGACTGCAATTTTTTCGAAGTTTCGCAGGCACGTACATGTTACACATTTTTATAGTTCTTTTTTTTTTTATTATTTTTTATTATTTTCCTCTTAACAATCCTTCACGCCTACGTTCCCAGTTGAAAAACGGATTTGATCGGAATTTCAATATTTCGCGTTAACGTGTAAATTTAAAACACAAAATACAATAAATGCGCTACATTAGTCGATATTGAATAATAATAATAATGATTTCGAAAGACGATTAATGAATCGTATTAAAAAAAAAAAAAAAAGTTTAGCAAAATAAAACGAAAAATTTCTCTTAGTTAATCATTTAAAAAAATGTATTTCATTGCGCATTATTCGAAATTCTCATCGGATCACATTTTTTATTGGAGATTTTCAACAAAAAGCACGCAAAACGTCCTTAAAATTTTCGTGTCCGAATTTTCAATAATTTTTTTAATTTACGAATCCTGTAGGCAATACAACAGGATAATCCGCATGGTATTGTTGTTTGCGTAATTATTTCATAAAATACGAGAATAATCGATAATCATTCGACTCTCGACTGTTCGGGTACTTGTGCCAAGCGACCCATCGTTACGAGCCGAAAACGTTAATTGCTTTGTTTCCTCGTGAGAATACAAATTCTGTACGATTAGCGTCTATAAATTCAACGAGATATCGAATGATTTTTTATTTTCGTTTGTAGTTATGAGCGGAAACAAGGATTACAAAGCCGCCACGTCGGTTTACGATTTCGAGGCAACATCTATAAAAGGCGAAACGGTTCCGTTGTCGAAGTATGCGTAACAAATATTTTTTTTATGAATTTTTTTTTTTTTTTTTTTTTTCGGAAATTTTTTTAACTTTTGCTTTTCGCAAATTTCAGTTACAAAGGACACGTTTTGCTGATCGTCAATGTAGCATCGAAATGCGGTCTCACGGCGACGAATTACAAAGAACTCAACGAACTCTACGAAAAATACGGCGAGTCTAAGGGTAAGAAAGCAAAAACTACGCACCGCTTAGTATATTAACAAACATTAGAACTTCGAATTATTATTGCATACCGATTTCCCGATCGATCGTCGATCGTCAATATTTTGGTTGATTTTGCTTTTATTTTTTTCGCAATTAATACACAAACATTAGAATTTCGAATTATTATTGCATACCGATTTGCCGATCGATCGTCGATCGCAAAATATTTTGGTTGATTTTGCTTTAATTTTTTTCGCAATTAATACACAAACCATCGAAATACGATCGGCAAATCAAATCGATAATTGATCGGCAAAATCGGAAAAGAAAAAATTCCGAAGAGAACGTTAATCTCACGATAACCGATTATTTCTACAGGTCTCAGAATCCTCGCGTTTCCATGCAATCAGTTCGGTGGCCAAGAGCCCGGAACCCCCGACGACATTTGCAGTTTCGCCGATCGTCAGAAGGTGACTTTCGATCTCTTCGAGAAGATCGATGTAAACGGCGACAACACGCATCCATTGTGGAAATATTTAAAGAAGGAACAGGGCGGCACAATCGGAAGTTTCATAAAATGGAATTTCACGAAATTCATCGTCGACAAGGACGGCAAAGTAGTCGAGCGTCACGGGCCGAACGTGGATCCGAATAAATTGACGACTCATCTCGAGAAGTACTTTTGAAGCTTCAATCATCCCGAACGCGCGATTGTAATAATAATTTCTCTTAACTTCGATCAAAATATAAATCATATTATAATGCACCGCGTCTATGAAAAAACAAAAAAAAATTGCGTCTGCATAATATATTCCCGTGCGATTTAATGTGTTGTTCGCTGTCGATCAATTTTTTTTTTGATATTTTTTTTTTTCTCAAAAATCATTTATAATTGCGCTCAACGTAATATTAGATTTCGCACATTATTTTATTTTTCACGACGCTTTCGTTGGCGATTTTTTTTTTATTAAAAAAAAATCTCCGGTTCCTCTACTTTGTTGAAATCTTTCGTATCTTTGTTTTTTTTTTTTTTTTTTTTTTTTTTCATCGGATTATTACGATATACAACGCATAGGCATTTATTCGCACGCACATCTTTAATGGGACACTATGTACTCTTGTTAAAAATATATCTCTAATAAACCGATTTTATCAACGGCAGTGCCTTCTATGCGATATTATTATTACCATTCGCCAACGCCACCTACACGCGACTTCTTCTTCTCCTCCGCGGAAACCCCCCTTTCCCGGTGGGCAACGAATTCCTGAAATAATATCTTGAACGTTCGACGCCTACATTGTCCGATGACTAACTCCGAGGAACGATAAGGTATACGCGCGGCACACGATGCGGAATATTGTGAGGAGAACCGGAAGCACATATCAGAACAGATAAGATCGGCGATTGAACGAAACTCGTGACGGAAATCCTAATGCCAACTTGTAAAGCACATAGAGACACGTAATGAAATACCGAGGGCGAGAATGCGACGGGCAATTGATGCATCAATCTTTATTTTGCGCGTGCGAACCGATGCACAACCACTGGAACAACGTGAGACCCTTGCATTACGCATTACCGCTCCATCCGTTCGCTATATATGCACTCTTATCCCTTGAATGCCGCGCACGGGTGCGACGAACGACCCTTCGATTTATTAAAGTAGTCTAAGCGCGAGGTATTTATTTCGCATAAGTTTGACGAAAATGAGAGCGAATTGCAAACACTTCCCGATGGTATAAAAATCTGAAAAAATCCATGCACCTTAAAGGTACTGGAAATATTAATTTTTTTTTTTATGAAAATGATTCGTTCATTTTTCCGAATACGTATGAATTTTTTCAGATTTTTCTAAATATGATTTTTTTTTTTTTTTTTTCTTAATTTTTGTTTTTCCACACATTATTCCTATAAAAAAAGAAATTCAAAATCTTCGGAAAAATCTGAAAAAATTCATACGTATTCAGAAAAATGAACGAATCTTTTTTGGAAAAAGAAAAAGTTCGGTTACCGGGGAATTAGTTGAAGAATTTATTTTACCATCAATTTTTTATTAACATTTTGGAATTATTATTATGTAAAATTAATCTTTCCAATACCTTTAATATACATGAATTTTTTCAGATTTTTATACCATCGAGAAGTGTTTGCAATTTTCTCTCATTTTCGTCGAACTTAATTCACAAATCTTCATTCGTCAAATATCTTTTAATAGCGAAACGTTTGCGAAGGATGCATCTAATTTTTGCGATAATTGCTGTTAGACATCGGCACTGATATCATAAATAATTTTTTTAAACTTTTTATTGGTTAATTTTTTAAATAAAATAGTCGTAAGTGCATTCGCGTGAATTCACGAAAATTGTACGTGAAAACATTTTCGGCATTTTGATTATAATTCATGAACACGTAATCGGATTTTTCGAAATTCTTCTCAAGGATCGTAAAGTTTTTTGGGGACACTGAGGTTTTTAAATAATTTTCTTGAAGGGTTTCAACGTTTTATGAAGAAACTTTGCATTTGCGGCTATAAATTTCGTTAAAGATGTTTTCACGATAAAAAATTACGATATCCATATATCGAACAAACGGTGGTGAAAAAGTTAACTTGAAATTAAGAAAAAATGGTTTGACGAAATTTTAGAAAAAAATCGAAATAAAAATTATAATATTCGTATTAATGTATAGATTTTCAATTAAATTAATTTCCAGTGGTTTTTCGACTATTAATGATGAATATTCATTCAAAATTCTCGATTTTTATTATCACCGTTCATTTTTTTTTTTTTTTTTTTTGCAAAATCTCAAATTTTATCGTATTGACCATTTGTTACGGTTGAAAGTTATCATTTTTTTTGTTTTTTTGGTTTTTTTTTCATAGTTTACGCGGCAAGTGAAACTCAGCATCCAATCAATTTCCGGACACTCCGTTGAATGATTCGATATCAGAATTTTCTCGATATTTTCCGCGATCGCAGCATATAGTGGATATTGTAATTATCTTTAGTTGAATAGTATTGCAAGGTATGTATAGACGAGCGGTGATGTGTAATTCCGCGATAAGCGTATACGCCCTCAATCGTCGAGTTTGTAAAGTGGAACGTGTTCGTTTCAGGGACAATCCAAATAAAAAAAATGCCAACGCCGTTACAGTGTCGATGGCGATGATGACTTTTGCAGAATCATCGAGACACCCGACAAATCCGATAACATTGAATTTTTCAGAGCTTTCGAAGTCATGTGAGACGAAACGCGAAATATAGTGCATTTTTTAACATTATTGGGTTTAGCTGATTATCGGTAAAAGTAGTTAAGGAGATTGCATTGTTACATTCCGAACCAAAGGAGAGATTTGGTGAGAATTTCGAATACTTCCCGATGCAATGAAACTTCGAAAAATTGCAATTATATTAAAGATGCTGAGAACAACGATATTCCATAATAATAATTCCAAAAAGTTGATAACTAATTGATTTTTAAAAAATTGGCGAACGAATCATCCGGTAATGCAACTTTTTTCTCGCAGTAATTGATCCGTTAGGTTTTCTTACCAATTTTTTAATCATTTTTTATAATTTTTTTTTATGGATGAAAAGTCACGAATTTTGGATTCGATTTCGGAGAAACACCGCGCACTGTGCTAAAAAAAATTCCGGGGAAACGATCGAACATATTTGGAAAAATCAATCAATGATTTTTTAAAAAATGGGGTCTTCGAAAATGAGAGAAAATCCGAAAAAAAATCATATGTATTTAGAAAAATTAATGAACCAATGTCCGCTGAAAACATTGTCGGATGATTTGTTAAACTATTTTTTTAACTAATTTTTTACTAACTTTTTGGAATTATTATTGCGCGAAATTCATGTTTTCGGCGCCTTCTGTATTGTTGATTTTTTTCAGAATTTTATCTCATTGAAAAGTATTCGAAATTCTCTCGGAATCTCACTTTCCATTGGGAATGTAACGATACACACTTCTTAAATCTGTTAGATAATACAGTAGTGTAAGTATTGTCCTAAAAACGATCCGATATATTAATCACAAACCCAACTATAGTGTATTAGCTGAACTACGAAAATGGAAAGAGAAAACAGCAACTAATGAATTATCGGAATAACAAACCAAAGGTAACGTATCGGAAAAAAAATAAAATAAAAAAATAAAAATCGGATGCTAAGAAATAACTTGAAAACAACCGCTACCAGCATCTTCGCGGATGAGTGGCACATCGTTATTTTTAGAAGCAATTCACGGCTGCATTTTATTCCATCAAAGAAACTATTTTGGTTTAATCTTTGCTTAGTTTAGGTTCCTTCGCTTTGATACAACGGAAAACGAAAAAAAAATTATTAAATTCAATCGGTTGTAAACGTCTTCCAAGTAACGCGTAAACAACGATTGCGGCAATCCAATAGTAATTGAAATCTAATGCTCGATAATTATATTTTCCGTAATTAAAAAAAAAAAAATTGAAGTCGAAATAAATTAAATAATATCAAAATATATTGATGCATAAGAAATAAAATTTAGAAAAAAACACTAATAAGAATCTCTCGTTATATTTTTCGTAAAAAAAAAGAGAAGGTCGATCGAAGGTTGAAATTCAAAATCGATTAAAAATTAATTGCGGAATATTTCGATGCAGAAAAAAAAATTTAGAAAAAAATGTTCCTCGAAAGTATGCCAATGTGTTTGTATGCAAAAAAAAAAAAACGGGAATACGATAATTGTCTGAACTACTTGGCGTAAAGTCTGCGATAAATGCGTGTATCATTCTCCGATCAACAACATTACATTCTCTCTATAGACAAGTAACCGACGGTCTTTAGAGGGCATAAAAAACTATCGTTGCGATAGATCGCAACGAAGTAGCGTTGTTGCCCCTGAGAAATATCTCTGTTTCAATAGTTCACCGGAAACATGTTTATTCTTAGCCAAGGCGCCACGACGGTGCTTACAGCGAAATCGGTGATCCGAAAATGATTTTTTTTTTTTTTTTTTTTTTTTTCGTACAGGAAAAGGCGAATGATAACGAACGAGCAACGTGCGAGAAGCTCAGAGCCCCAAACTGAACGAGCATTGCCTATAGATGTCTGTGATGCCCGCGCGGATACGTAAGAGATACCGGGCTATAATTAGTCGTCCTCGCTAACCGGCTGATCCGACCGCTCATTCCCGCCTCCATTCATAGAATGTCAGCGGCATTGGCAAGCGGCTGTAGTAGCAACGCGCACATACGAAAAACCAATACATTCACACGCCCGTAGTAACTAACTATCTACGTAAGCATATACGTAAACAACGACGTCTGTTATTCGTTTTTCTTTTCTTCGACGCGCCAGCTTCTCGATCTTTACGTACTTATCAACGTCCTACGATTCGGCCAATGCGTATCGCAGCCCGAAAGATGGTCAAAAAATATAATCAAAAAAATTCCGTACGTAAAGCCAAAAAAATAAGAATAATTCGTAAAAAAAAATCGATGTATTATAAATTATAATATATTTGGGCACATTAATTAATTAATTAATAAAATAAATAAAATAAATAAATAAAAACGAAAAAAAAAAAAAAAAAACTTGTAAAATTCGATCTTTGTTCGATTTTTGAAAAATTCGACGGGGAAACGAGACATGCAGTCCGATTTTCGTGTATACGAAGTTTCAACGTAATAAAGTTTTACACGGTAGCAACCATAGATAGTGTGTCGAGACACAGTTCGGTAGATCGTTCTAGTTTTTCTACTCGGTGAAAAGACGAAAAAAAAGAAAAAAAAATCGGCAACGACGAGAAGAACACAGCAGCCCAGCGCTGCAGTATATTCAACGGGTAGAGTTAAGAGAGATGCTGTCTGGTCGGGTATACTTGGCGCGCGGATCCGTACGACCTATCCCTTGGCTCGACCTGCCGCTCTAATTCTCTCCCATTTTTTTTTTTTTTTTCTTTCTCTTTAGTAACCTCAGTGACTACGCGGCGCACCGTCGACCTCGCCTACTTTTCTCATTAAGGTAAAAGCAACCCCCGCGTCGGGGCAGCGGGTGCTGCTTTTAACGTTTCGGGATACGATGACATTCTTTGTTATACGACTCAAGGTAACGCAAACTCTGGTATACACTCTGTGTAATAATAAAGTGCAAACCCACTACCAGACCATTACACCGGCAGAATCGTGAATTATCACGTAAAGGCGCACGAACGCCATTGCGGCTAAACGACTCCATAGATTTTGCCCAAATTCAATACCGATCATTGTTTAATAACAGTCCAACTTTGTACCAAATTTCAACCCGATATCTCAAAAAATGCGGCAGTTAAAGCGCCACTACCATTTTTTCAAAAAATTCAAAATGGCGTAAAAACTGAACGACTGCATAGATTTTGCCCAAATTCAATACCGATCATTGTTTAATAACAGTCCAACTTTGTACCAAATTTCAGCCTGATATCTCAAAAAATGCGGCAGTTAAAGCGCCACTACCATTTTTGAAAAAAATGCAAAATGGCGTAAAAACTGAACGACTGCATAGATTTTTCCCAAATTCAATACCGATCATTGTTTTACAACAGTCCAACTTTGTACCAAATTTCAGCCTGATATCTCAAAAAATATGGCAGTTAAAGCGCCACCACCATTTTTTTAAAAAATTCAAAATGGCGTAAAAACTGAACGACTGCATAGATTTTGCCCAAATTCAATACCGATCATTGTTTTACAACAGTCCACCTTTGTACCAAATTTCAGCCTGATATCTCAAAAAATATGGCAGTTAAAGCGCCACTACCATTTTTTAAAAAAATTCAAAATGGCGTAAAAACTGAACGACCGCATAGATTTTGCCCAAATTCAATACAGATCATTGTTTTACGACAGTCCAACTTTGTACCAAATCTCAGCCCGATATCTCAAAAAATATGGCAGTTAAAGCGCCATCACCATTTTTTAGAAAAATTCAAAATGGCGTAAAAACTGAACGACTGCATAGATTTTTCTAGAAATTTGACCAAAGAAGGGGACTTGACCCCATTTTTTCTAAATGTGATTTTTCGACGTTTTGGAACATTCTAAACACATTTACATGAAAATCTAAAAAAAAAAAAAATTACGAAAACAAAGTTTCTTAACGAAGCAAAAACCACTAAATATTCGAAGTTTTGGAATATTTGTAGCATTGTGTTATTCTTTGTTCTCCACGCCGTCTGATGAGGAATTATAGATCGTTCCCTTCCTTCCTTGATAAACCTTCGCGTATATATGTGTACGTGTAACACGTCATCATTAATTTGCAGATGGATTGGGTTCCTCCGTGGCATTGACTCAGCGACGTGTATGTAAACCCGACCAGCAGCCGATATAGCGGCGTGGGTTGGTATGGTACACGTGAGACCGTGATAGATCGGAGGACGGACGCGTCCCGAGCAAGTGAGCCTTTTGAACGAACGAACGAACGCGCTTCGACTCGCTTTTAATTTGCCTCAATCGTGACGTTATGTCCCCTTCCTTCCGCTACAGCTGCGCGGCACGTCCGGATGTGAGTCTCTGAATGATCGTCATCGTCATCATAATCTCGGCTACTCGGCCCCATCGCAGACTCCTTTTTTTGTCCAGCAAAATATTTTCGATCTCCGCGATAATAGACTTTGGTAAAAAGAAAACGATTGATATTTTTTTTACAAATACCCCATCGATTTTACTGATTTTTCAAAATATTAATAATAATAATAAAAAAAAAAAAAATCAACTAAAATAATTTTTTTTTTTAAATATTGATATTAATAATATTAAATTAATCTAATTAATTTAAAAAAATGCAAAAAAAATTAATATTAAAATTTGTTTAAACTTCTTTTTCCTTTAATTTTAACTAATTTTCACATGTAATTTGGAGCCGTATTATGGAGATTTTCTTGATGAGTGCCGTTTGCTTGTACGAGAAGACGATAAACATTGAAAATTACGTTTTGCAATCTACAGTTTTTCGTCCGTCCGGACGAAAAAGATACTCTCTTTACTTAATGCCCCGAAAGTGGAGCGCGCTTTAGCGCTTTTACTATATTTTGCTCGCTTCTCGCATAAAATTCTGACTGCATAATTGATGCGCCCGATGTTTGCGCGGATACGACGTCGTCTTTCGTCGCTTTTAAACGTAAGATTTCACGAAAGTTCGACAGCGCCATCGTTCTCTGTGGTCGTCGAAAACCCGAGAGGAGATTCGAGATCTCGAAGGTTTAGTAATTCTTTTTCGCTTCCCTGTCGTCGGAGATTTATATCATTCACAACTAAAGCTCTCACACCTGTGCGTTCGTTTGTATGCAAGTTTTTTCGGCTGTGAAACTTTTTTACGAACTTTTCCACGTTTTATTTCGTGTAATATTTATCGATCTAAAAAACGGCAATCGACGAGAAAAAGTGGAGAAATCATGGAAATCTCGATGGAGCTTTTGTTGTACTTATGAAAAAAAGATAACGAAGAAAACTGTTGGGAAAATTATTTGCGACGCTTATTGCTTTCGTATATAATTTTTTTTCACACTATCGGCTGTTATCACCGTTGGAAAAAATTATTGTTTTATCGAAAAGTTTTTTTTCACTCGATCGGTATCTATTCTTATCGCGCAGCCCGCCGATTACCGATGGAAAAAATTATTTGCGACAATTATTGTTTTTTCATATATTTTTTTCTTTACAGTATCGATAGTTATTATTTAGGGTCACTGTTGGTATATATATATATATATTCAATTATTTTTATTTTTTTTTGCGAGACAATGCGCGAAATAATGCCTTTGGGCTCCGAACGCTGGAAACGAAATTATAGATTTACTCCGTTATTTCCAAAATTATCGATCGCAAGAAAAAAAAATCAAGTAAAGTAGCTAACGTTGTTGCAACACGAGATATGGGAAACTTCGAGCCGTGCAACTGGAATGTTATCAACGGCGCTGTCTTATCTTATCGTTTGCACTGTACGCGTGTAGTTCTCTATCTATGATTCATCGACCACGCGACGACAACTCGTTAATACTAAACTCGGGTTTACCACACGGCGTTGCAGTAAACTACTTCGTGAATAATCAAAAAAATTGAAAAATACTTGAAAAAAAAAACGTAAAAAATTTTTTAAAAATCATCTAACAGATTTAATTAGCGTTACGAAATACGTTTCCGGTAATATCCAATAGCAATCGTAATTCGCGATAATAACAAACGTCACGAATAAGTTAAAAAAAAAAAAAAAATTAAATGTGACTAAAAATTAGTCAGCGAGTGAGAAGTTCTGAACTTTTTTTTTACTCGCCGCGATCTCATCGTCAACGCGACCAGCGAACGATGATAGCCGCACCCCAGCAACCCTCAACAGTTCCTCTATAGCTAAACCCTACTGCGGCTCATCTGCCGCTCCAACAATATATCAGATTGCCAATTAATAAAAAAAAAATGTTAAAACCGTTTTAAATTAACGTTTATATGATTCAATGTAAATAATGTCGCAGATCAGTGTCCTGAGATTAATTTCGAGAGCCAAAGGGATTAAAAAAGAAAAATAATTTTTTCGGAGTTTAACGACGCGAGAACGAGAGGATTATTATTTTTAGGGGTTTATCGCAATATCACTAATCTCTCGTCTCTCTCTGAATTTTTTTTCTCTCCACTTCGATGTTTTTTTTTTTTTTTTTTTTTAATAAACCGGAGACGTTGAGTCATTAATTAACGAATTTCATGGTATATACCCGCAGCTTTCGAGTTTTTGGGACGTTAGTTCCGCGCATCTCTACTCGAGAGGCACATATTTTGTAACGGGAATTATGATAGTCGCCCGGAACATCGTTTCTCGTCCGGCGGACAATTTAGAACAGCGAAATATATAACAAACATGTTGTGCAAGTGCTGCTTGTCACGCGCATCACCGCGGGCGGTACGTAAGCATAGCCCGCTAGGGCCGGATGTCCGCGGATCATTTGACCGGAAACGGCGGAAACTGAAGGTCCCCCCCTCCCCGACCCCCGCGCGCATCGAGCCTAACGCAGTCACAAAACATCGAACGCGAAACTGCTGAACGCATATATATGCGTATAATTCTCCTAAATGTTTACGCCTGCCGCACGCTAATCGCAGACTCGCCGCGTAACCACATCCGATTTTAAATACCGTATACTGTGTGTATAAGTAATATATCTGCTCTCAAGTGTCGTGGCATACAGTTATTCTTGGCTAATTTACTCGAATAATTTCAACAACGTTTGAGAAAAAACAAATCATCGATCGTACGAATTCGAATTTTCGAATAAATTCGCGAATTTAAGAGACAATGCGAGAAATACGTTCTATTGACCATATAAGGGGAATTGGAGCAAACGGAGACATAGAAACGGACATTGATGAAAAAAAATTCAATTTTGAAATTCGAAAACGAAAAAAAAAAATTGAGATATATATATTTTTTTTTAAATTGATATATTTTGAAAAAAAAAATTGGGATAAAATTTGAAAATAACTGGGCTAATAATAATAATGAAAAAGAAATGAAAATTCAATTTGCATTTATCAAAAATGTTTTCTCAACTATTGCCTCAATTTGTATTAAATTTTATCGTAATTCTTATTAAAGTTTGTCTTCAATTTTTTTCAATTTTATTTAAATTTTTATGAACATAAAAATTGATTTTTTATAAAAAAAAAAATTAAATTTATTATTATTATTATTATTTTATCCCAATTTTTGTCCGATTTCATGTTAATTATTTTTAACATTTCTCAGTTATTTTTCCATTTTGCTCCGAACGCCCCTACTATTTTCGCTCGTTTCGTCGAAACTAGTGGAACGGTGTTAAAAAAAACACACAAAGCTAAAAAAACGAACCCCCCACGACAGCAGGAAAGGGGGCGATACTCAGAAATCAGAAACTTCGATCTGACTATCGAGCTTTCCAATGGATGCGCTGTTCCGCGCGGACAAATGAAACACCCGGCCGACGGGATCGGGACGTGGGAGGGGAAGGGGGGGGGGGGGGGGGGGGATCTTGACACACGTGCGTCGAATCGAGAGCTCTACTTAGACCGACGGAACGCCGAAATGCACTTCTGTACTAATTTCTGCTACTCGTGCCTCAGCTTAGCGGACCGTTCGCATCGGCGGAGGAGATTTGCCATTCATGAAACTCAGCTGAGGGGCGATCGCGATGTTTATTTATAATGAACGAAATATTTTCGCAGCGGCGCGAGTGCGACACCCACTCGAATGCTGAAACAAGTCGAGAACGAGTTTTCCCCGATGTGTTTCGTGGAAAATTCGCATCTCGAAAATTCATTCGATCGTCCGAAAGATTTTGTCGAAAACCACGTGATATTTCGATAATCGACGAAAAAAAAAATGGCGGCAAGATAATTCGGAATAATGACGTTCGATTGACGACGAAAATTCAAATTTTATAAAATGTTCTGACAAATAACTATCGTGTTATTTACTGAGTTAAGAGTCGATGCACGTTGAAAAAAAAAAAAATCGGCATTTCCGTCGTCGAAACAATTGTCGACAAGCGGCGTAGGCGTATCAAAGTAACAAATTCATGAAAGCCTCGATGCACAACTTCTATCGTTTCGGCAGTCACGGAGAATAGACAGTAGAAATGAATTACTTGCATCGGGGAGACGATACGACGATCCGTTCAGCTTGCGCGAGCATCGAGTGCTTCTCTCCTATTCTTTGATCCGTAAACTCCGAAGTAGTTTGCTACCTTTGTCTCGAAACACGAACGCGAAAGCTATATTTTCATTTGTTGTAAAGAGTATCAATTTTCCACGATTTTACTAGAGTCGCGTGTATAATTTGTAAACAACGGACAAACGGGACTTCGCACACTTCAATAAAGTTTTTCATTGCAAGGAGAAAATATGAAAGTATAATTTTTTAGGTTAAAAACGAAATTCGTGCGAAAAAAAAAAAAAAAATCTCTATTAGTTAAACGTAAAAAAAAAACGATTTAAATGTTTCGATACGACGAGAATCAAAACAACAATTCGTTTTTTTTTCGTTTGATAAAGTAATTTTATAGTGTAATAAAAATATTTTTGAGGTTATTATCGCTATTTTGATTATTTAAAAAAAAAACAGTATATGTATCAACGGCACAGAGAAATACCGATCGCCGATACAAAACACTACGACGACAAAACTCGTAATCGCGAATGGAATTGTATTCGTAAATCGTTCGTGTGAATAAAAAATGTTTTTCTATAAAGGCGGACCGCGATTCGGTACGTTATATTTCGATCGAGTAGACACTACCGGATGATACGAGAGTATCTCCCTGTTCGGTGCGGCTTCGACGGCAACGACACTCGCACACACCGATGCGTCGAGGTTCAATGAACTTATTCGGTGAATCCGAACAACTGAGAGTACCGCGTGTGGGGGTCTGTTATTTTCCAAATTCTATCAAAAACATAACACGTCCGGTCGCTCCGTTCGGGGAAGCGATTCGAATCACCGATCATCGCAGTTCCGTTTAATTGCGGAACAAAGCAATTGTTATCGAAATCATTTGAAAATTCAGTTACGACGAAAAAAAATCTTTAATTTCGATGTATTTTTAATCGACAATAGTGGATGTGCAGTCGGTGGGTCGCGATGGCGCGATCACGAAAGTCAAGCAATGCCGTTCGCGGTCAGTACTTGGATGGGTGACCGCTTAGCTTCGTATTGACTTGGCGCATCAACCGTTAAGCGGGAGGCCACGGAGTTTATAAAAACTCGGTAGGGGACTAATAATAATAACTTACAAATAAAAAATACTTCGAATCCTACTATAAATATAAAGTTATTACGATGCGTCTCCGAAAAAAGTATCAATGGCACCTGCGCGATGTTTCGAGTTTAGTTTCGCGATTATTTGTTTTATAGGTTAGGTTATTTGTTGGGATGTCGCTGGCAGGGAGAGCGATGTATCGCACCCAATCGTCGAACGATATTAGGTCCGTGACAACCGCGACGCTCGACTAAAGAGTACGATGAAGAACGGCTCGTAAATAATTTAGGTTATGTTTCGATTTGTCCGATGTTTCTAAAATATTGTATATATATATATTTTTCTTAACCGCGATTAGTTTCGCCACGTTATCTACGCTCCATATGTTGTTGTCCGTCGTTTCGGCGAACGGAACGCAATTTTCGTACTGACGAGTTCGAGTACACGGAGGGTTGGTTATACGGGGGAATTCACGAATGCATGCACGCCGGACACGGTCGAAGTAGCAAAAAAAAAAAAAATGGGTGAATGTGTACACAATACCTGTTACCGAAGCGCTCCTTCCAGAATTCAGCGGCGTCGGATTTTGTGATGCGAAACTGATCGCCCGCGAAGTCACCGTTCGGAAAGATGGCTTTAAGCTCAGACAGCATGTGGCTAAATACGAGGCTCAACTTCGTCAAGTTTCGCCTGTAGTGCGAAGTTTCGTCGAACATTTTTTCTTTTCCCTCTTTGAATAACTTTATCGCCTGTTTGCACTTTCTCATTAAATTGTTGATGAAAACGCAAAAGTGTTCGTTGCTGTGCAACACCTGCATACGATCCTCGTATTTGCTGTATATAAGACGCAAGCGTTGATACGTGTCCGGTAGTATGTCGAGAATGAATGGGGGCGAATTTTTCAAATTCATACGCTGATGCTGACACAATTTTACTACTTTGTCCATTAACTTCCACGTTTTGTCGAGCATTCGCTTGTCGGTCGAAAGTTTGGGTGGCGTCATAGCGTCCGCGAAACGGCCCTGGAGCTTTTGGAATATCGAACTTATGTGCACGGCACGGCTCCGACTGCTATGACCGCTCGACGACATCTTGACGGTTCGACCTATCGACGAGGATTTATCCCGAGACCCCCCTGAGTATTACTACCCTTCTGTTAATGTGCATATACGCCCGTTAGAATCCTATACAGCTTTACCCCCGCCGTTTCCTTTCACACTTTTCAGTACTATTTATCTCTCACTCTCACTCCCCACTATCTCACTCGCTCTCTCGAGCTCCCCGTTCGACACTTGTTTCGCGCGGCACTTCGGCTATTCCCCACTCACAACGACGCTCTTCTCGCACGTATCACCACTATTTTAAATAAGTCACATCGCAACTTTTTGCCAAACACATTGTTGTTGGTGTTTTTTTCACGTTTTTTTGTTGTTTTTATTCGCGTTTTTAATTTTTTTTTACGTTAATCCCGGGTTAAGCGACGACACGCACGCAGAACGCACTGTGACGAGATTTATACGTTGACGTTCTCTCACGAGGTCTCGTCTGCCCGAGACGCGAGCCAAGATCACGCATTACCGCATCCTGTTCCTAACTGACGAGAGAAAAGCGATCATCGCGACACTGTGCTAACCGCGACGTTGGCCACTGTTAACGTTTCGAGATTCGATAATCGATTACTGCACTCTTCTGTTCTCTGTGCGGAGCGATGCGGGGGCGCGCGCGACGCGCGGTCCTTTGGAACTCGCGCTTTAATACAATCGATCGTCGCCAAACTTCACCGGGAAGAATTTTGTTATTATTATGTTTATCGTATGCTGCTAGACATCCTTTTGCCAAAATTTTACGTGACCCAATGACGCAAATTATTGTTCTTGATATTATTTTCACTCAACGTGTCTGCGATGTTTCTAAACCGTACGACACATTTTTTTGTAACAGCATCCGCACTTTTCCGCTGTCGGTACGATTGTCAACTGTAATTTTTATTGTTTTTATTCGTATTCAGCGATTCGCAAAGTTTTTTTAATTCATTGCTACGCGTTTTTTATTTGTCGAAATTCAACATATTCTATCTACTCAATCGTACGCGCACGCGACAATGGATTATCTCTTTACCCGTCTCATTGCCGCTGTACAGCGTTACGGTATCCATAGAAACGCATGTCGATTGTCGAGCCCCGTGCGGCGATTGGCCAAAATTCGTAATTTCCCAAAATACGCTGAAGACACAAAAATAAACATTTCGCCAGGAGCGCAATACCGATCGCTGAGTTGTATCTCATTATTGTTCATTATTTTTATAATGAGCGATATAACAGTTTTTAACGTATTCTTCCGAAAAAACACAAAAATCGTTAAATGTCGGAAACATTATATTTGTGATTTTTCATAAAGACGAAAAGAATTTTAATAATAATAAATTCATTTTTATTTCTCGAAGGATAATATTGCATGGTTTTTTTTTTTTTTTTCGTTGGAAATGATATAATTCGTGTACCCGATGAATCGTCGAGAAATGATTTTTTTTATTGTTTTATAGAGATCGTTACAATATTATAAAGGTTTTTCGATTACTATTGTAATTACTCCGGAGTACATTTTTGTTTGTTTTTTTTTTTTTTTTTTTTTTTCTAACTTTCATGCGAGCGTACGAGATGGTGAGGATGGATGAAAATGAGAAAAGTTAACAGCTGACTTAATCAATCGGGTTTCACCGCGCAATCGCATATCCACGATAAATCGTGAATGCTATATAAGACACTCGTGGTTCGACGATTTTCGGTACAATTATTTCGGGTATCACTGATGGATGTCCCCCATCCCCCCGGCGAACACATTAAAATATATACATATTTGTCCTATCGATAGAAACGACGATCGAAGTATCGCTATTTATGAATTTACACGAAATAAGAACTCTACTCGCAGCGATAAATCTTTTTTTTTTTTTTTTTTTTTTTTTTTTTTTTTTTTCGAAAAGCGTCGGGATTGGTCGGATATTTACAAACGCTCGGAGACACGAAAAAAGTACACAACTCGTCAAAATTATAAGGATCTATCCTTGCATCGATTTTATTCATTCGATGAACTAAAAATCGATCGTGAAAAGTGCCGACGCTCGATCGTCTACACTCTATAAGAGTATTGACTCAATTTTTTTTTTCGTACGTCATTTTTTTTTAATGACTTGTAATTACTAATGTCGAGAAATTTTTTTTTTTTTTTTTTTTTTTTTCATGTTATTTTCAATAAATATCCTAAAAATAAATGGCGCGTAGGCGAATGACGAAGAATTAATGATTGCAAAGGGTCAACCGAGTGGCTAAGAAGACTATTAAGCGACTTGCGATTCATCGAATCTACGGAAATATAATGAATTTTTATTTGCGCGTTGATTCACGTATCGTTCGTTTCTTACTATTTTTTTTTTTTTTTTTTCATTGTTTTTTTTTTTTTTTTTTTTTTTTCATAAATAACACGCGTTCTTTGAGCACATTGAATCCATGAATATCGTGCATCGATAGCATTCTCGCAATGATACTAATATCGATACTGACGAAGTTGCGATTGGTACTGTAGTACCGAATGTGATACATCGCGGATTCCTCGATAGCGCGAAAAACTAAATACTCGCGCGTAATTCTCACGAGCGCTTCAGCGCTCACGCGCTTCTAGTATCGTTAAAAATGTCTCGGGACATTCGCTATATATCGCGTTGTGATAATATCATCGTATACGTCGCGCGCGCGCAACGTCATCGGTTTTCTAAGTAGTAACTTAATCGTAGGAGAATGAAACTTGTCATGAGGAACCAACTCGCCGGGATCGACGCCAGTACTCGGTATCTTTCGTCTGAAACAAAGCAACGATTAATTTATTGATTGATTGATTAACAATTTAATATTCCTTAGTAATTATTTCTTTTAAATAAAGAAATATCCATTTCGATACACTGCTGTTGCAGATTATCAATCTTTTTTTTTTTAAGTTTCGCGTTCATTGTCGCAATTATCTCACTAAAGTTTAAATAGATTTAATTTAATACCAAAACCATTAGTAAATTGAGAAAAAGAAAAACGTTTGTAATTTTGTCGCATTGTAGGAAAGTTCCGCAACGAACGCGCAAACCGATATGATAATTACAAAAATGATTTTAGTGTCTAAGAGTGTCGTAAAGTTTGAAAGATCGTTAATTTTACCTGTCATGTGATCGGACATCTTCACCTCTGACCAACCTAAACTCCTCTGTACGGCCATTTTCCATTTTTTGTATCTCGCGTCTCTTCCTGCAAATTAAGAATCGATGTTTTTTTTTTTGCTTCTCATGCAGGTGAAACATTTAAATAATGGGGAAAAATAATTATTTGTGTAATTTTGATCGTCGAGGATAGATATTTTGATGTGTGAGAAGAAAACAAACCTTCCGGTGTAGTTGTTGGTAAAAAGGTGTCGGTGGGTACAGTTTCGATTTCCTCGCCTTCCAATTCCCAAACTCCGATACCTTCGGCTCGGCCGGCGGCCATTGCGGCTCCTAAGGTCGTGATATCCGGCATCGTTGCCCTAACTGTTCAAATAAAATTATATTTACATTATTTTTTTTCAATCCAATCTCGTGATTCAATCAATCATTCAATCAATTTCTGTTGTAATTATTTTTAGCAATTTTTACTGAGTTACTGATTTTTATTGATTTTTATTGATTTCTACCGAATTCTACTGATTTTTATTGATTTCTATTGATTTCTACCGATTTCTACTGATTTTCTACTCCTTTTCTTTTTAATTGTATTTAATCGATCCTTCAATCAATTTCTGTTGCAATTATTTTTAGCAATTTTTACTAAGTTACTAATTTTTATTGATTTTTGCTGATTTTTATTGATTTTTATTGATTTTCTACTCCTTTTCTTTTTAATTGTATTCAATCGATCCTTCGGTACTCACATACTGGTATACCGACAATATCGGCTTGCAATTGCATGAGAAGATTGTTGGTTGACATTCTGCCGTCGGTGTGCAATTTCGTCAACGGAAAACCGCAGTCTTTGTACATAGCTTCGAGAATGTCGCGGGTCTGGAAGGAAACGGCTTCGAGCGACGCCCGGATGATATGTTGCTTGGTAGTGAAGGCCGTGAGACCACAGATGATCCTTCAGAAAAAAAAAAGAAAAACTTCACGTTTAGAGAAATCGACTTGAGTCGCAATTTGCGCTTCTCGCGCTATTCGTAAATTCAATTAAAAAAAACGCGGTAAATAAATTTAACATTTAACAGTTCGGATAATTTTTTACGTATAAAAAGTTTGTCGAAATATACGATTTTAACAAAGCATTATTAATAATTTGATTAATTTTTAATGCCGACTACGATCCGTTATGGATTATCCGTCACAATGTGTAATTGATTAGCGATGAATAGAAAAAAAGTACCCTCTCGCGTCTTTTCTCCAATATGGAGCATATAAACCGCTGAATGCAGGTACGAAATAAACGTCTCCGGTGCTAAAGACACTCTGCGCGAGATGTTCGCTCTCGTGAACGTCTTCAATGAGTTTCAAATTATCGCGAAGCCACTTGATAGCAGCGCCGGCAACGGCGACCGATCCTTCGAGCGCATAAACCGCCGGACTGTTCGGACCCAATTGATAAGCGACCGTCGTCACGAGACCGTGAGACGAATAAACTCTCTGAAAAATAAAGAGAAATATTGTTGTTTAAAATCGAATAATTTTTTTCTAGCGGTACAATTGTCTAAAAAATTTGCGGATTTCTTACCGTCGTTCCTGTATTACACAGCAAAAAACAACCGCTTCTGTACGTATTCTTCGCCTGACCCTGTTGCAAGCAATTTTGTCCCACAAGAGCGGCTTGCTGATTGCCGAGAATCTAAATTGTTTATATTTTTTTTTATACATTAATACCGCAATCGTTCGATACATTTTTATGGATTTTCATCGTCGAAAACGAGGAAAATACTTACACCCGATATGGGAATTCCCTCCAACGGGCCAAAAGTTATTTTTCCGTATATCTCAGAACTGCTCTTTATTTCCGGCAATAATTTCATTGGAATGTCGAAATATCTGCATAACGTCGGATCCCAGTTTAGTGTCTCTATGTTCATCAGCATCGTTCTTGAAGCATTTGTCACGTCGGTTATGTAGAGTCCATCGTCTTTGCCGCCGGTTAAGTTCTGCAACGGGTAGAAAAATTAAAATATCAGACTTGTTTTTTTTAAATAATATTTATCGATTTTTTTTTTTTCGTAATTTTGATGTTTTTATACCCATATAATCCACGTGTCCATTGTTCCCACTTTGCAACGTTTTTCTCTTATAGCTTTTCTGACCGATTGAACGTTGTCTTTCATCCATCGAATTTTCAACGCCGAGAAATACGGACTTACGGGGAGTCCGCATAGCGGTTTTATGTGATCCTTACTTTGGTCGGGAAACTTTGCGATTATTTGATCGACCATCGTAGCCGTCCTGATATCGGACCAAACTGAAACAAAAGTTTTATCTCATTGAGCTTTTGTTTTTTTTTTCTTTAATTAAAAAAAAAAATAGTTTTATTCCTTTTTATCGATAAAAAAAGAATTGGATCCACAAGTCGATGCCATTGTTTATTGCTAACGGTGTTCAGATCGTGTAAAAAAAATTCTCAGATCGTAATATTGTTGAGTACAGGAAAAAGATAATTTTTTTTAAATAAAAAAAATATAAAAAATAACAAAAAATGGAACTTCTTCCACATGAGAATTTTTTTACATGATCGCTACATCCCTACGAACAATCAATCGCATGGAATTTCCCATAATATTTTTTTTTACTCATAAGAAAAAATAAAACACACTTTGTCATCGGATATTTACGATTTTAAAAATCTATTCTTGAACACTGTGGACGTTGAAAAAAAAAAAATTAATAGTACAAAACTAAATACTCGAATTCACATCCATGATCGACGTTTCCGACTATCCTAAGTATTCTGATACTATAATAGTGTAAAAAAAGCGTTTTTTGTTTTTTTTTTTTACAAAATTACGTCTTTTCTACGAAGCGAAGCAGGAAAATTGCAAGTCGGATTGTTGTCAATGAGCATCGAATTTTTTAATAAAATGGACTGATCTTGCGAACTCTTTACGTAATTTTCCTGCATCGTTCCGTAGAAGTGAACTGTAACAGATTTGTTTTATTCATACCAATCGCATTGTAAAGTGGCTCTCCGGTTGTCGAGTCCCAAGCGACGGTTGTTTCACGTTGATTCGTAATGCCGAGCGTAACGATGTCAGTAACGCTTAATTCCATCCCGTCGAGTTTTTTTAAGACGTCCTTTATACACGCCTTCACAGCAAATAAAACTTCCCGTGGATCCTGTTCTACCCATCCTTCCTGCGGTGTGTGTTGTTCCACATCGATCTGATGCGATGCAACTTCAGCAACGTGTTTAGCGTTGAATACCTAAACATAAAATCACAGTAAATTTCACACATAGTATATAAAAATTCGATTTCGTGACCATTAAAAAAAATGTATTGTCGCGCTATCAGTTCGTTAAATTTTAATTATGAAAAATCGTAAAGTTTTCTTATCATTCGCTAATCGCGCGCGGAGAAAATTAACGTTGGAAATATAAGTCGGAATTTTAAATGAATAGTACATTTTTAAATTTTACTATATTTCTGATACTTTATATTAAGTTATATCGAATTTTACTAGAATTATAGTAAAATCTATTATTTGTATAGAATTGAGGTCCATATTTTGGATGCCATTTTTCTCAATCGCGGAGGAAACGAATGTTGGAAGTATAGACGGGAATTCTAAACGAATAGTAAATTTTACTATATTTCTGGTACTTTTTATTAAGTTATATCGAATTTTACCAGAATTATGGTAAAATCTATTATTCGTAAAGAATTGAGGTCCATATTTTGGACGCCAGTTTTCTCAGTCGCGGAGAAAACGAATGTTGAAAGTATAGACGGGAATTCTAAACGAATAGTACATTTTACTATATTTCTGGTACTTTTTATTAAGATATATCGAATTTTACCAGAATTATGGTAAAATCTATTATTCGTATAGAATTGAGGTCCATATTTTGGACGCCAGTTTTCTCAGTTGCGGAGAAATCGAATGTTGAAAGTATAGACGGGAATTCTAAACGAATAGTAAATTGTACTAAATTTCTGGTACTTTTTATTAAGTTATATCGAATTTTACCAGAATTATGGTAAAATCTATTATTTGTATAGAATTGAGGTCCATATTTTCGACGCCCGTTTTCTCAGTCACGGAGAAAACGAATGTTGAAAGTATAGACGGGAATTCTCAACGAATAGTAAATTTTACTAAATTTCTGGTACTTTTTATTAAGTTATATCGAATTTTACCAGAATTATGGTAAAATCTATTATTTGTATAGAATTGAGGTCCATATTTTGGATGCCACTTTTCTCAATCGCGGAGAAAACGAATGTTGAAAGTATAGTCGGGAATTCTAAACGAATAGTACATTTTACTATACTTCTGGTACTTTTTATTAAGTTATATCGAATTTTACCAGAATTATGGTAAAATCTGTTATTCGTATAGAATTGAGGTCCATATTTTGGATGCCATTTTTCTCAGTCGCGGAGAAAACGAATGTTGAAAGTATAGACGGGAATTCTCAACGAATAGTAAATTTTACTAAATTTCTGGTACTTTTTATTAAGTTATATCGAATTTTACCAGAATTATGGTAAAATCTATTATTCGTATAGAATTGAGGTCCATATTTTCGACGCCAGTTTTCTCAGCCGCGGGGAATTCGAAGCCAAAAGGCTTGCGTCTCGTGGTTCTAAAATTATCATCAAGGTTACGATCATTCAAAAAAACTCTCGTGTCGCACGCGCGCAGGCAGAATTTATCGAATTTTTTTCTTCACTTTGAGTATTTTATTATAATTCGAAGAGTTGAATGAAAATCATGAATAGTTTTCGCGGGATGCGGAATGAATTAACGCCTTTAAAATCGCTCGATTTCGAAGTCTTTCGGGATGCGAAGAAAGGAGAGAACAATTATGGGATCGGAATTTTTCGGAAATTTCACTGTGCAGACTGTTAGTTTGTGTTATAGTTGTACTAAATACGGGCAGATAGAATATCAGTCGAAACTCACCACAAACCGTACAGTACGCGTGCCAACGTCGATTACCGCAACAAGTGGTCCGTTTTTCTTCGTCGAGTTCGGTGCATTTCTCTCTGCAACAATCAAAATAAGACGTCGCATTTTAGTTTTTCCACATTGCTATAGTAAAACAGAATTTAACAACAAAGAATTTTTAAATCTCTCGACTGTAAGGGGATTGCAATAATTATATGTTATTAACACGAAAGTCTGAAATAACACATAATTATTCGCATATTATCGTCGAGTGATTTATTCGTCATTGAGTATCGGAATTTCCCGACTATAATATGCGAATAATTATTATTTTACCCTTCTTTTTTTTAATTAAAAAAATAGTCCCACGCGTGGCGACGATTTGATCATACGATTTATTCATCATACGGGTTACTTAGCCCTCTGGTGTGAGATGAACGAAAAAATAGTGGCGGCGTAAATCAACGAAATTTTGATACATTGAAACGCATTATTTTGTTGAACGGCTTTATCTCGATCGACTCGCAATTAATTATATTAAAATTTGAAAAAAGACACAAGTCGCGGTACAAAGAAACGGTGTGCCAAATTTCGCAAAGACATTTTTTGTCGTTTTGGAAAATATTGAATACCAAGAAAACACGCCGTCGCCTGTTCACGGTGATGCGTATAACTCTGATATTTTGCCCGGCGAGCAGTAGGGAGTTAAAAACGTGTAGGAATCAGTAGATATCAGTGCAAATTGAGAAAAATCATTACAGGTCAATAAAAATAGGTAGAAGTTGGTAAAAACGATTGAAAACCGTCGTAATCAGTGAAACCCGTAAAATCGGTAATAAATCAGTAAAATAACAGCAAAAATCAGTAAAAATCGGTAAAAAAATCGTAAAAATGAATAAAAATCGGTGGAAGTCTGTAAAAATCGATAGAAATCGGTAAAAAAAATCAGTGAAAATCGATCAAATAATTACAACGTAAGTGTTGTATTGATTAATTTAATATTGAATACGATTTGATTGATTTTTTATCGCAGATTTCAAAAAAGCGGTTGATATTTTGAGAAAATAGTTTGCCGAAAACATATTTCGATGTGTTCATTTGCACGAAATTTCTGATGATTACATTTCTATATTAATTTTGATTAGGCGAACCCGACAATTTCGGAATGATCGTTGTTACATAAAATCCGAATCGGCTCTGTGAAGGTTATCCTCTTTCGAACGTTGCAATATCGAACGCTTGGATCCCAAAAGAAGATATCAAATTACGAATGTTCATTTTAGAGGGGTTCGAATCTCAGCGATAATTACGAATCACCATTGGAATGTCGGTCTCTTTCGAGAAGCCACCGAAGTCGTCCAATGCCAAGTAATCATTGCGTTAATGAGGAAAAAAGTATCTGCGACTTTCAGACGCCACGAATAGTGACTATTGCAAAAACTTCCAAACTAATCTCGCGCGAAGCCCTTTCAAGACAATGACTTGACCTACGACCGCGGGACGAAGTTAATTGCCAAATATCTATAGATGTTCGTCCACTCCGAGAAATTCCTTCAACCGTAGCGACAAAATTCTTCATATCATTTCGAGTTCCTCGCATTTTTATCGCAATGGAAATTTTCTTATCATACGGCATATTGTACGGCATATACATGTATACTTCGAGTTTGAGTCTCTCGTGACCAGCGCCAACTGTGTCATTTACTCGCGAGATACCGAGATGACGATATCCTTTTATCGACCGGGAAAAAGAGAACCGACGGCATGAACATTAGCCGACGGAACACCACTCTAAACGCATAGAAATAAATTACGCCTCGCGATGGGAAATTCCGTGGCAATTCCGTTGTTACAATTTTGCGTGGAATTAAAAAAATTCTGGACAGGTTGAAAAAGTACTTCGGACTATCAACATAACTGTTAAGAACTTTTTAAACGCTTATCTTTCGTCGGAAGTTTATATAAAAGATTTTCTCGCGCGATATGCGAATCGTTCGTAAACGAAAAAAAAATAATTAAGTTTCGCAATTTAATTCAATATTTCGAAAGAACTATGAAATCATTTTTTTGCAGCCTTCTAATCGCAATATATGACGTTTTTTTCCGACGTTATGCCGACGCCGATTTATTTCTCATTCACTCGAAATTTTCCATCTTTAATTTTTTTTTAGTTACAAACTTCTCGCTATAACGCCAAAACGCCATATTTTGCGATTAGAAGGCTGCAAAAGAATGATTTCTTACTTCTTTCGAAATACTGAATTAAATTGCGAAATTTAATTCTTATTTTCGTCTGTTAATCAAACTATTCCAATTTTTGGATACTTCGTAAAAAAACATTTTTTCTTTCTTCCATTATTTCTTTTTTTTTTTATTTTTTTTACTCATCATTATAAGTATGCATTCGAATGAATACTTGAAAAATGATAATTTCGTGTGTTCGTAATTTTTTCGTACACAATCCCAAAGGAATTGCTGGTTTAACATTTTTTTTCGTAAGAAACGATCGCGGATCGCCTGAAAATATTCAGTTAGTCATTTCGCAAATTTTTGCGCGATCTTACACCACATTTTTCAGTCAGTACAATATATGTATATATATATTTCTTTTATCCGAAACGTGTTTTTGAATACTTCGTAAAAAAATTTTTTTCCTCAACGATAAATAACGAAATTTTTTTTTTTTTACCAAGTATCAAAAAAACAGGAACACTTCGATTAAAATAAAATGTTCTAAAAAAAAAAAACACCGAAAAAAGCTAATTTCTCAAAAATACTCGCGTACTTTCAGATTTAAATAATATAAAAATTTGGAAATTTGATATACATACGTTCACCGCTTCGGGGATATGGAAAGAATTGCCCGACGGTTGTGCTGCTAGCTGCCAGATCATCGTCAGTCAATCTGCCCATCGCGATTTTCAAGTAAATCGAATATAAATTTAAAAAAAAAAAAAAACTACATTCGCACTGTCGTATTAAAATCGAAGTTCACCGAAAATATAACAATAATAACTCTTTAAAAATTTTCAGCGCCGAATTGTAAATCAAAGTATTTTTTTTCGACTATTTTCCGCGTCGTGTGTTTAAGCTGCCGGAATGCCACGCTGCCTACAGCAACAGCGATGAAAGTTAGACTGAGCGAAGTGGCGAACCCGTGCAAAGATTTGCGCGGCCGGCCGGCGTCAGTGACGGAAAAGGAGGCTCGGCGCGGAGGCCGATACGTGTTTTTTTTTTTTTTTTTTTTTTTTTTTTTTACGACCCGCGGAACGCGGTGTGTGGTGTCGCCGATCGCGACGGTCTCCGATTGGTTCGCGTTCGGAGGCTCGCGCGATGTCTAACGTCCGCCATTGGCACTTTCTATTTTCGTTCCGACGACAATTATCGCTGCGCTTTGCACCAATACAATCGCGCAAACACATGTTCGCACGACATTCTCATTCAGCTTTCATCATCATGTGTACGCGACGTCGATTGTTTATCATCGTAGATCATGCAGCGCATACGATAGACACGCGTATTCGAGAGGCAAACATAAACATTCGTATTTATCGGGATTTCGAATCGTGCGATACGAAATTTGCGTGAAACTCGATCGCAACGAGCCTCTCATGCGTCATGCGTCATCCATGCATTGCACAAAGTATGTATTTGTCGACGAAAGAGTTGTCGCGTCGACGACTGTAACGAGAATCGCGGCACAACGACCGCAGCGAGCGTATTATTTACTTAAACGAACGAAAGACGCACGCCGTTGGCAAACGCAGTAATGAATACGCGTAACAAATTCAGACACCAACATTTCGCGCGAGTTAAATGTTCAGACGGAGTAATCATAATGACATGAGGAAAAACTGATAATAAATACCGGGAAAACAGTCATCAACGGCGAAACTGGTTTTTATTACGCTCCGTCGTTTGAAATAAGAACAAAAAATCAAATATCAATATTAAATGCCAAACGCAACTGATCAATGTCCGAAAGGACATCCCGAGAGTTAAAGGCCAAGATAACGGAATTATCGTTAAAATGCGCGCACTTGGCGTAGATAATCAATTTATCGAAATGCTCGTCATGATTGTGTTATAATTATTATCATTATTATTATTATTCTTATTATTATTCTTATCATCACCATCATTATTATTATTCATTTCGATAAAATATAAACAAAATAATAAACCATTACAAGTGAACTGAAACCGTCTGCCCGTTAAAATGTTATCGAAAAAAAAAAAAAAAAAAAAAAAAAAAAAAAATGTACGCAACAAAAAAAAGTGTGAATTTAAAAAAACTCGATTATTGTTATTATTAATTTCGATAAATTGCAAACAAAATAATAAACCATTACAAGTGAACTGAAACCGTCTGCCCGTTAAAATGTTGTTATCGAAAAAAAAAAAAAAAAAAAAAAAAATGTACGCAACAAAAAAAAAAGTGAACTTCAAAAAACTCGATTTCGGAATAATTTGTGCAAAGATTATGCAAGGGTCGCGTGATATTCGTATGATTAGTCATCGTCGCGTACCCCCGTTTACCCCCTCCGATATAATACGTCGTTATTCTATTTGCAGCTTCGTAATAGCGCAGGTAGACACGCTTTGTGTGGATTTAAATAGTATTTGCGACGCATACATGCAGTGGGTCTCGTGCGAAGAGTTTTCCTCGACCGGTGTCTCGATCGATCGCGAGATCGTCGTGATATATTATCATGTCCGGTAAAAATTCCTTAACTCGTTGATTCAGTAATCTTCGGAGATTATTCAATGTTCGACTTCCGCGCGACTGTCGTCTGGTCGAAGTGCGGGTGATCGGACTTTGATATATCGAACATTCAACACGGCGGTGTAGAGGGGTAACGAAGGAAATCAAATACGGGAATCGATAAGTTATCCTCGACCGATCGCTACGATTGGGCGCAATTTTTATTGTGAACGCGAGACATCGAAAAAGAATTTAGAAATTTTGTATTGAAAAAAAAAAAAATTTTTTTTTTTTGCGATTATGGAGTAAAAGTTTTTTTTTTTCTATCCAAAAATGTTGTAGCATCGATCGGTTCGAAATTAACGAAAATGTTGTGTTTTTTTTTCTTTCGCTTTTTTTCAAATTCATTTTTAACCAATTTCTTCATTCAACTCCTACGCATCGATGTAAGAATTTATCGATGTGCGACGATCAGTTTTAATATTAATATAAAATAATAATAAATTATTATTATTATTATTATTATTATTATTATTATTATTATTATTATTATTATTATTATTGTTGTTGTTGTTGTTGTTGTTGTTGCTGTTGTTATTATTATTAGTAATAATATTACTGTTTATCCAAAGTTATCGATGTCATAAAAAAATAGCTAAAATCATCAACGACGATCGACGAAAGCAACAATAAAAATCAGTCGATTCTTACCTCCAGGCATATGTGAATAAAACTTGAAGATACTGGTCTTTCTCTTCATGTCCTGAATATCCTGTTCCTCCGGCATCGTCGTTGGAAACGACCCGAAATCCTCGTCGAACTCGTCTTCCGTGTTTCGCTCCATTTTCGCGAAACACTTGGATGCGATAAACCCGTAGTAATCGCTTTGTCGACACTAAACAAGTGTAAATTAATTATATTACGAATTCATCGTAACGGCATTGAGTTTAAACATTGTCGCGCGATGGGTGCGGGAATACAACGAAAATTGCTTGACCCCCCCGAGCGCTCGACGAGATTAACAAAGCAGCCGAATAATTTTTAACCGGTGACCCGGAGAAAATGGGGCAACGACTCGTTCACGTGCGCTAAATGATGAAAAAAAAAAAAAAGTCGCAAAACGCTCGATATTCCCGTAAGTAAATCGACACGGTCCGATACGAGTCGAATTTACCGAACTACTATCGTCTTGTCGTGTGACTTTCCCCGCTCCGTTTTCGTACGAGAGCCGCGATTAGTGCTGTTAAGATTTGGCTCGTGTGGTCGAGAGAGCGTAATCTCGTCGCGAGGCTCCTCGTCCTCACGGTCAAATCTAAAGTTAGTAACTTCCTCGTCGGACCACCGAGAACGTTGACATATATTATCAGTACTCGTTTTGCTGTACAAATGTTTGTTCTTTTTTTTTTTCGAAAGATGGTACTTAGCCATGTATTATGATTTTAAAAAATTTAATAATTTTTTTTAATGATCAAAAAAATAATTTTTTTTTAATGTACAACATTTTTTTTTAATGATCAAAAAAATCATTTTTTTTTGATGATCAAAAAAATCATTTTTTTTTGATGATCAAAAAAATCTTTTTTTTTTGATGATCAAAAAAATCTTTTTTTTTTTTTTGATGATCAAAAAAATCTTTTTTTTTTTTTGATGATCAAAAAAATCATTTTTTGTAACGCATGCACGAAAAGTGTTTGCTTTTGTATAGGTCGGCCGTGACATAAGGTGGCGCTTTTCGAGAAGGCGTATCGAAAATACTAGAAGCGTGTCGAAAATACGAGAAGTGTATCGAAAATACGAGAAGCGTGTCGAAAATACGAGAAGTGTATCGAAAATACGAGAAGCGTGTCGAAAATACTGTCTCCTCTCGTGCTACAGGCGAAGCCGAGTGTCGTTGTAGCACTCGATCCGACTCGTGCGGCCGCTTCCCGACCTTCGCCAAAAGTCCGCTTTCACGTACTAGTATCGCAAAGTACTATTTTTTTAATGATCCAAAAAATGATTTTTTTATAATGATCAAAAATATGATTTTTTTTAATGATCAACATTTTTTTTTTTTTTTTAATGATCAAAAAATGCATTTTTTTTTAATAATCAAAAAATAAATTATTTTATTATTAGTATTATTTTTTATTCATTATTTACTTTTTTGTACTCTAAGAAACGTGAAACATATTTGTAGACAATATTCGCGGAATCAGATTTTTTGCTATTACAATGATTTGAGAACATTGCATAAGTCCCGATGAAATGAGCAAACATCCCTAACTATCACGTTTTTTTTAAATAATATATTTTCCATAATTGTACGTATATATCCTGAAATAAATGTAAGGTAGAGGTCATCATGGTTGATAAGGGGTTCTTGATACATTATTTTTAATTACGTAACAAATTTTTGTTCATTTTTCGCGCATACATTCCGTGAAATTCTTCTCGCGAAATCTCGTCATCGTCTCGCATTTAAAGAGAAAATAAACTATAAGATTGGTGCCTTCATGTCTCCGGATCCACATTATTCGAATGAGCTTCGCGAGATATCGCGCGATATAAATTGTATGGCCAGAAGCCAACGCGCCGACAAATTCTCAGAGGTGCACATGACAACGAGAAGTCAAAGTGCGCGCTAACGCATACGTTTGGCACGGGATGTGTTATATAGATAATGAATACGTACGCGGATAACAATCGTATAGATATGCACCAACGAATCCTTGACGAACGACGGCGAAAGCACGAAAGCACTACATATATAGGTAATAACTCGCGACGGAGGGTCGATTAGTGCCGTACGACGAATCGTATTAACTGCCTTTCGAATGATTTCTCGTTAACACAGAGGCATCAAAAAGTTTGACCGTGTGGCGTATTTAGCGCGCGTAAAATTATACTAATCCAAAAGAACGATTATTTCGATCGTCGCGATAGCTACTATCTTCTCATCGCGTAAAAAAAATGCGTACCAGGTGCGTACGATACTACGACTTGAATGACTTTGTTTTATTTTTTCGTGGAATGTAGAAGAGACGTACGTGTGGACTTTGTTCGATTGGACAATGTACGAAGTACGCGGAAGCTTGGCTGCCGAATTTTAAGACATCGCTGTTTGAAGTGGCGGAGAGAACGGCGGTAAGTACGGGGGGAGGGATAGGTGGCGTTAGAGATCAATGACACGATTTCGTCGTGGAAAAGCACGCGATCGGTTTCGTGGCCCCGCGAAACACGCCAAACTTTCACTTTCGAGGAAATAAATAATATAAAAAAAAATAAAAAAAAAACATAACCTAAAATTTTTATAAAACAATAAATCGATTATAATTTACGAATATTAACCATTAAATTGTCGGGAAATAAATATGCATTTATCGAATTTTGCGTATTTATAAATTCGGTCAAAGAGTTTCGATAACCAAACGTTCGGTTATCCGAACTGCGACTTGCGCGCGAACGCAATGCCGAATCGTGCAGCGAATTTTTATAGAAATACACGCGTGTTACGTAAGATTACTAAAAATAAAAATATCTACGCGACGTTTATTTTTTTTTTCCCATATTTATTATGTAAGCTAACTGCAGTACCGTCTCGCGATTTCGTTTTCCGAAATTTCGTTGCTCCGAATTAAAAAACTGACGACAATTAATACTATGAATAGTCGGGGATCGCTGCAATGTACTTTTTATTTATTTTTGATTAAATGCACCATTATACCTATACATACAATAAATAAGTAAATAATTAAAATTAATTGCATATTTCGTTTTTTTATTTTCAATATTTCGTAAAAAATAAAAAAATATATAAAAAGAAAAAAAAACGTAATTAAATCAAATTTTTTTATCCCATTGAAGAATCGAATCGAATCGTGTATTATCGATGATATAATTTTTGATTTATTTAATTAATAATGTAATAAATTTTTTTTTTTTTGCTTTTTCTTAAAAAAAAAAAAAAAATCAATTGTTTTGCAAAAAATTTTCGATTACCTGTATTTTTCAGCAATTTATTTCATTCGTCGAAATTTAAAGAATTTATAACAGTCGTTTCGAAAATTGGTGCTTAAAAAAAAAAAAAATATATATATTTGTACACAGATTCGGAGGCTGTGACGTAGTCACTCGCAAGAATCACCGTTGATAACGGTATTATGATTATCGTAATAATCGTGAAACACAAGAGACGATTCTTCTGTACGCGGAATCCGTCGGTTTATGTAATAAAAATTGGTGACCTTCAGACGAAGCCGAAAGTTTCATCGTTCATAATATAGACAAAGGATATAAAAAAAAACTCATCGATCAGCTGACGCGGCACGTGGAGGATTCGCATATCGACGGTTCGACGCCGCAAAGACGTTATCCGCCGTACATAAGCGCAGCTATTGCGCCCTTTTGTTTCTCAACGATCCGTTTCGTAAAAATAAAATTAATCTCGCGAGCGCGTGTAACGCGAGGCGCATCAAGTAAGTCAATAAAGAAGAGTTATTCGTCCCAACAACGTTTTTGATAAAATAACGGCGATAATAAAAAGCTTACGAAAAAAAAAAAAAAAAAAAAACCGATTAAAAAGATAGTCGGCGGTCTCTTCTACAGGAAAGTTATTGTACGTTGAAACACGTTGTTGTAACGTTAATTCAGATAAATGGTCTGTGTGATTGGGAGTTTTTCTTCGAAGATCGCCGTCCAGAAATGAATTTTCGTGAATGGCGCGATCTCGAAAGGTTTCCCTGAGAAGAATCGGACTACCCGACGTCGTAAATATTTTTCAACCTTATATACCGATAGACCGGGTGTCGGACCGTTTGCGAGAAACGACGAAAAAATCGCTAACCGACTTTACTCGCGACGCGAAATTAATCGAAAAATTCGACGAGATAACGCGAGTCTCGGTGGTATTTTTACAATTGTTCTCGTCGTCGCGAATTCGGAGTGTGAATTTTGTTTAATTATTTTAAGGGACGAAACCTAACGACGTGATGAGAAATGCACTTAGTCGCGGATGCGTCCATCTGGCGGACGGCCGATAAGTTAGAGGCGTCTCTCTGCTTCTTCGCTACGATGGGGGGGAATACTAATGAAAAAGACGATCGTATATATATGCTAAACCTTTAACCCTTATATGGTTAGCATACGTCTTGTCACTGTCTAACGAAAGTGGGAAAAAAATCGACCGAACGATTAAATTGACGACAAAAATAAAACTTTAGGAATATTCTCTTTGCGGCTTCGTGAGAAGAGCGCAAAAGATGTTTTTTCGTTCGTAATTATTATTGATATACGTTAAAAATTCTTTATTTCAAATGTCTTAATTAACTGATTTTTATCGAACGAAAAATGGTTTTCCACGAAAAAAAAAAAAAACAAAAATAAATGATCAATATTTTTCCGTTTTATTCGTTATCTATAGATTGCTTTTAATTTTTTTTTTTTTATTGCGATCACGAAAAACGATTTTGATTTATCGGGGATAACGGAATTTCTTTACGTGATATTTCGAACGTAAAATCAATGTCATAGAATAATGGATTTTTTTTTAATGGAAATATAACGGTAAGTAAAAAAAATTGAAATTAAATAAAGTCAAAAGATAGTCGGAGTCTCTTCTACAGGGAAATACGCGAAATTACTCGTTGAGAAGTTAAATCAGGTAATGGTCTGTGATTGGGATTCCCTCGTAATCGTCGACCGGGAAATTCTCGATCGAACGACCACAAGATTGTTCCCTGAGAAGAATCGGACTACCCGACAGCGAAACAATTTTCCGAGCTTATATATGAATCGACTAGCAGTCGGACCATTCGCGAGAAACGAGAAAATTGTCTCCTGCGAACGAGCTATCGTTTCGAAAAACATGAAAAAAATTCACGAGATTCAGTCAAAGTCAGTGATATTTTTACAAGTGGTCGCCTCGTCGAAAAATGCGCGACAATAATTTTAGAAATTTTTTATTGAATGAACAACGAACGACGCTCGTGTAAATGCACTCACCTAGTGGCGCGCGTGCATCTGGCGGGCGGTCGTGGAACTAAACGCGTCTCGCGCGCTGCTTGTTCGAACGACATTCCCGAGTATCGCGAGTACAGTTTTATCACCGCCTACGCTCGACTATTCCTATTTTCATACGTTTTACGGACGGTTTCGGTGACACGCAAAAAAATTTACGATTTTTTTTTTTTTTTTTTTTTTTTTTTTTCAAATTATAATTCGACGTATAGCCCGATAGCCGATTAATTCGAATGGTTCCCAGTTTCGACGTTCGACGTAAAAATTTATAATAATTTTCATAAATAATACGACATTTTTTTTACCGTAAAAAAAAAACAAAACAAAAAAATGTCAATATTTGTTCGCATCTATATCGATCGATAAGCATCAGAAGAACGTATTGAATGTCATTTTTATTTTACGCGTTGTTTGGATAATGATCGCGGGATATGCCATTCGATTATTCAGCAATCGATATATATCGCTGTCATTCCCGAACGCAACGGGTGCACTACTCCCTCGTAGAGAAAGATGACGGTACTACGAGCGGATATAAAATTTACCAACAGGTTTTAGCGACGCACGAGCCGCAGCTAATATTGAACACGTCACGCTAAACTCGTTCATCCATATATTAGTACATTAGTAGTTCACGACGAAGTAATTGAAGCCTGCAGCTCATTGGAGCGCGCGATGAATTAGCATAGTCGCTTCGTGACCTTGACGCGAAACGGGCCATTATTGAGAGATTATAACGCGCTATATCGTTATCCTTGACGCGACACGCGTTTATTCAGAGTTTACGAAGTGAGAAACACAAAATTTCGAACGTTCATACATCGTCCATAGACAACATCGCGTCATTAGATCGAGAAACGGAGTTAGCGATAAACCGATTTCGACGAAACTTCAAAATAATAAAAAGCTGACGGGGACCAAGCCGTTCCGAGCCGATTATAGGTAAATTTTCGAAGGCAACGAGTTTACCATAGGTAAATCACGTCAGACCGGATTTCAAACGGTATTTCATTATCACTTTTTCGAAACCTTAGAGCCGATGGATTGCGTAAAGCTACGAACGTCGTAATCTGTTCGCGTCAAGCGTTATTTAAAACCTGTTTTATGTATTCACGACTCTCAAAATTAACTTCTAAATATCTTAAGAATAGTTAAAACGTTGAGCACGACAATGCGCGCGATGTAATGGAAAACAATTAACGAAAATACGTGTCTCGATTGATATTGCAAAAAAAAGGGTTTTGTTTGCGTATTTACGATGTTTTATTATGTTTTACGCGCAGATATAAATGACAAAGGGAAAGGGCCCTTTCATATCTCCTTAAGTTGGTATTAAATACGGTAATAATGGAAAAACCATTTGTTTCTGCATTAATTGAAGATGGTTTAAAATACGGACTACACTTCGGGTGTTAATGATCAACAATGTTGTGCTAAATACATCGATAGTAAATTAATATTTATTCATTAAATTTTCACGATAAGCTTTGGGATTCGAGTTTCTGTTAATGTTAATAAGCGCAAAAAACGCCAGTATACGTAATTTTCTGTACCCGATCGTTTGAGTGACAGATACTTAATAAGAATTTACGGAAATGAAGTCGAATTCGACGGATACCCGGTACAGCTGTGAGCGGGAGACGAGAGATAAGCATATCGTTGATGTATAGAGGCGCGCAGTCGCGTACGATATTTGACTCTTTTATAACGATCGATAGAAATACATTCGATTATAAAATTGTGACAAAAACTCACCCCCAACGTGAGCTCGAAACCTCCCCGTGATTATCAAGGTAATCCTTCGTAACACCGATCGTGGCACATTTTATTTTAACACGCGGTCGTCTCGGTGCACCGTGTTCACACTGTCGTCTGCTCGGAGACCTCGACACTGCGCACGCCAGCAGCCATGTGCCACCAACAAGGTACACAATCTCTGTTCGGCTACGAACACGCGGACGCGAGTGAAAAGCGAAAGATAGAAAATATAATGAAGCCAACAAACGTCGATTCCCGTATCGAACGAATAACAAGTTCATTCCCAATTGCTCACCAATTAAAGATTTACATTTTTTCTTTATTTCGTTCCATCATAACCTACAAAACCGTATTACGCGAGCTTCACCGTCCCTCTGCGTCCCTCTACTGAAGCACGCATGCACGACGACGGGTGTTGCTGCGACTGGAGTGGGGGGTATGCGCAATAACCGGCCGACGTTAGGTGAAAATATCTCGATTCTAGATACGCTCGACGTGAAACCAGTCGCAGTCAGTCACCTTTTGCCATCTTCGCAGTGTGGCCAACCAATATTATCTAACATTAACCTAAAGTATATCTATTTGCCGACAAAAATGTCTTTCAAATCGTAGCGAAAAAAGCTTAAACCGGAACGAAAAAAATCGGTGTTTCGTGAATTAAAAAAATAACGGTGATAAAAATAGTATGACGATCCCCGCCAAAGCGGATACGATAAACGACGATATCGAGGATCCCGTCGAGCGTATGCTGAAGAAAACCGGTTGCATCGACTTACATTACGAGGTTCAGGTAACAAATTTGCTCGATCTTCAAATATGCTTTTTTTACGAATTAATTTCGTATCCCAGAAAACGAAACGTTTGTTCGCGATGTTTCAGGAGTGTATTGCCGAAACGCAAGATTGGCGAAAGTGTCAGGAACAAGTAAAAAAGTTTCGGGAGTGCATGGCGACGCATCAGGGCGAACGAAACGCCGCCCGGCGATAGGGATACGCCGAAAAATCGATCTCCACGATGTTGAAACACCTTAAATCGTTAATCGCGTCGCCGTTGCACCAAAATGGATACAAAATGGTTATAGTGGTGCGAACAGACATCCAAATGGGCAAAGGAAAAGTTGGAGCACAGTGCGCACACGCGGCTCTGGAATGCTACCGTCAAGGTGCGTCGTGCAAAAGCGAACGTCCGCACTGCGAAGCGTGGGTACGAGAGGGTCAGCCAAAAATCGTATTGCGAACGCCGAGCGAAAGCGAATTATTGAATTTGGCGCGCGACGCCAAAAAAGCGGGTCTCGTCGTAGCCGTTATAAGAGACGCGGGAAGAACGCAGCTGCAACCCGGTACAATATCCGTTTTAGGCATTGGACCGGCGCCAAAAAATATTGTCGACGATTTAACGTCGAATCTGAAACTTTTGTAAAATTAACGAAAAAAATTCAATAAAAATTGTTTTGTAAATATGTAGATCTTGGGGCCGAATCGCCGTTTTCTTTATTAAACTTGCAAAAAAAAAAAAAATAATGATAAATGGAGAAAAAAAACCATTTGTATTTTTAAAATTGTCGCTACAAGGGACAGCTACTTATTCTAAGGTGGACATTTTTTTTCGATTAAATCGCAATTTTTTTTTTTTTTTTTTTTTTTTTTTTTACGTAAATGAGTTTCGGTAAAAATCGGTATTACGGGATTGGAAATTCGGAGGGTGAAGTATCCTGGAAATTGCATATCTCGCAAAAGATCGATCCTGCGTTGGGTGTGTTTCTCGTTACAGCTACATATTAACACAGGTAAGAGGCTCTTCTCGCTTGGCTAATGTTTTTTTCTTTTTCTTTTTTTTTCCGCTTCGCGATATATAAAACTATATATTATAATTAAGATCTATACGCTTATCCGTAATTCTAGTTAAATGTTCAGGCAAACGATCGATTTCTCACTGCTTAATCGTCAAAATTTCGGTTTTGTCAATGTTGGCTTTGCCTTCTTCTCGCGTCTACAATCTTTTTTTTTTTTTTTTTTTTTTTTTTTATCACGAAATATCGACGTTTCGTATCACCCGGACTCTTTAGTCCACTTTGTTCATAGTTCCCTCAACCCCTTCCCCCTTCACTTCCATTCCGGCTGTCGCTAACGCTAAATACATCGAGAGATTTTTTAAATACTGTAATTCGACTTAACATAATTTATAGTGTATATGCCGGATATAAAAATGTCGCCAAGTAGTTGAAATAATTTTCAAATAGTTTCGTGAAAATAAAAAAAACTTTTAAAATAATTAAAAATCACGAGCCAAGTGAAAAAAAAAAAAAAAAAAATTGACGAGTCCTTAGAATACAAATAAACGTAATTGCATCGAAAGAAAGGACGAGCAAAGTTTTTTTTTTTTTTTTTCACTTGGCGCATATGATTTTTTATTATTTTAAAAGTTTCTTTTTTATCACGAAACTATTTGAAAATTATTTAAACTACTTGGCGACATTTTTTACATTTTTCGCAAAAAAATGTGTTTTTTTTTTTTTTATAGTGTATATGCCGGATATAAATTTGTGTTCTTGTCGTCGTTTTATCACTTCTAAAACAAAGAATATAGATTTTGTTTGTTTGTTTTGTCGCTATTATCTACTTTCGTACAAGTTTTGAGCAATAATGTTGTAGGAAAAAGTTCGTGTTTACAAAGATTTTACTTCGGGCGTTAGAAAAAATCTTTTGCTTGATTATTCGACGCTCGGTTGGATTTTTTTTATTTTTTTTTTCTTGTTTTATTAATTTGTTTCGTTATTGGACCAATAATTCAGTACGTGAGAGGGACATTTCGCATGATCGTGAATTAATAAGAGATTCCAGTTTCGCGTTAAACGAGGATACAGATAAGTTACGGAAAAAAACACCTTCGAGACACCGCGTAGTAGTGAGAGTGGTAATGGAAGTATATATTGCAACCGAATGCTGTGTTCGTAATAATAAAGAATTTTATTCTTTTACGAATTATGGAAAAATGATAAATTTCGATTATGCGAGTCGTGAAAAAGTGGCTTACGCTTTGCCACGCGATTGCGCAACAACGAGGATAGAAACAGCGCGACTCATAGTCTCCCGAAAATTTGACTCGTCATTCGCAGCCGTAGGAAGCGGTCGTTATTATTTTTTTTTTTACGGTACGATTGTCTCTCAAGTGTCTAATTCCTCAAAAAAAAAAAAACGGATTTTCATTGAACGGTAGAAATACCATTCTGTCAACTCAATGTCGTTAATTACGGCGATACACGTAGACGGCTCTAAGGTGTGTGTACCTATAATGCTGATTTCATCTAATAGCCACAGATAAAAGTGAAACTGGTGTAAATACGAAACTATTTTATTTTTTCGAAGATATCTCGACGTGACGATGATTCGTATGAAAAATTCGTTAATATTATTTTTTTATTGATTTTTTTTTTTTTTTTCGATATAATATTTCACATTTGCCATTCGGCGGATTGCACTGCAAAATGTGTATTTCATCGGATTTAAGGAGGTTGGAGCGCTTGGTGTTCATTTCGCCTAAATTCGACAAGGAATTGCAAACACTTCTCGATAGTATAAAAATCTGAAAAAATTAACAAATCGATGAAAAAGAAAATTGTTAAACAAATTTACGGTAACTCAACTTTTTTTTTTATGCAAATGATTCGTTCATTTTTCTGAATACCTATGAATTTTTTTAGATTTTTATCTTCGAATTGAATTTTTTCTTTTTCTACACATTTTTTCCATATATAAAAAAAAATTCAAACCCAAGATAAAAATCTGAAAAAATTCATAAGTATTCAGAAAAATGAACGAATCATTTTCATAAAAAAAAAAGTTGAGTTACCGTAAATTTGTTTAACAATTTTCTTTTTCGTCAATTTATTAATAACATTTTGGAATTATTATTATGCAAAATTAATCTTTTCAGTATCTTTAATGTGCATGAATTTAAAAAAAAATGTATACTATCGAGAAGTGTTTGCAGTTCCATGCGCTCCAACCTCCTTAAAGAAAAAAAAAAAAAAACGATATATTTTTACGTATTAACATGTATACTATATATATTCGTTCAATTTCCGTTGTGTGAATTCTGAAAAACGATATATCTTGCGCGATAATAACAATTGTAATGCATAATTATCAGTTATTACAGACCGGCCGCGAACCGGACGAAAGAGAGGGATTGTCCCGTTGACTTCGATGAAAAAGTATACTATCCTCCAGCGATAGATCGATGCAAAAAAAAAAAAAATTGCATTTCGAGAGGATATGAAAAAAAATGCCGATATCGTAGTTTCCACTTTTAGAGAAACGAAAAAATGAGTTTAAATGTTCATCTGCGTGTTTCGTAAATTATTTCGAAAATACGAAAAAAAATACATTAAGTACTCAACATAATTGGTCTTTATATTTCAATGTCATATAACGAATGCTTCATATTTACACCACATGATTATATGAGTCGCGAATTGTATCGATTGCGATAAGAGTAATAAATTTATCTCCAAACCGGAAGTTCAGAATTATTTCGCCGAATTATCTAAAATCATTTAATTGATAATAAAAAAAAAGAAATAACGAATAAATATTTACATAATGAAAAAGGTACCAAAATAAAAATTATCGAAATATGCGGCCACAACGATGAACATTAATTATTTTCACCCTGTTTCCGTTTTACACCAGTTTTCTAAGATCTGCACATCAAAAGATGCATTTACGGTTAGATAACATCATCGTTATTGTAGTTCGCTTCGAACGGTAATCGAATTAAAATATACGAGTGTAAGCGGCGAATTATTACGACCGTTCGCACCCGCGTATTCGTTAATTTCATTTTTCCATCAATACGATGAAAACCGTTAAATTATTTATCAGTACAGTGAAAACCCCTCAATAGGCCCGAACCCCTCGATAGTTCGATATTAACGACCAATATACATATATACATACATAATATAATAAAATATTATATAATATATATGTTTATTAATCCATAAAAGTAAATAACTATCGCGGCGATCGACTGTATTAAAAACTACTCGCGATTCGCGGCATGTATGCGAAATAGGATAAAACCATCACGAATATTACACATCCAATAACAACTATGAAGCCTAAATATGCTTTTTCTCAATTATAACTCTATCGCAGTCCATACGTTATATTTTTTTTTTTCTTTTTTTTTTTTTGTTCACTTTGTTTCGCATCGTGTCGACACTAATTAAACTCTTCTATAAACGAGAGTCCGTAAGGCAATTGCAAAATAGTTTCGTAATGGTACATTGAAATTTGTTCCGTGGCATGTAGAAATCGTGTTTTCGTGGTATTTGGATACCTAAATTTTATCCTACTGATTTATCCTGCCGATTTTCCGTTAGCGTATTTATGTCTGTGTATGTGCGCGTGTGTGGTTTTCTTTTTCGAAAATTCGTGTTTTAAAGACTTATTACGGAGCAATGGATACGGGTTATTCGCGGGGATGACTGTCGAGGATGCTTCAGTCTCAAGTAACACATTGCCGGAGTATTTTCGTTTCACGAGACAAACCATTTTGGCAAACGTACATCACATCATTTCACTTAATTGTTCTAACGTTTTCTTTTTCTTTTCTTTTTTTTTCTTTTCTTTCTCGTAATCGTCCCATTATTCTTTCACCGCAAACACTTTTACGTCATCGTACCTCGAGTTCGCGGATTAGGCAATGATTTTGTCTTCGGATGGTTCAACGTAATTATTGAGTACGTGCGGTGCTTCGTTAAATTCGTCCAATTCGTCACCGTTGTCGGCTCCCTGCGCGAGAAGAAAGTATTGTTCGCTACGAGTCGGCCACAGTAGATGCGCCATGACGCAGTACGCGTAACAATCCGCTGAATAGGTGATACCTGGAATTTTTTTTTTTTTTTTTTTTTTTTTTAATATCGTAAATAAAGTTTCTCGATGTGAAAACTGATTTTGAGGAAATAAAAATGTGAGCTTTTACCGAGTAATAGTTTGAACCTCCATAGCGCGCTGACCGGAAGTGCTATTAAAGCTATTATCGGTAAATATATAAACCACACGAGCGCCGACGCGCCAAAGTGCAGTAGAAAATTGAGTTTTTGCGTATTGTGCTCGTAGGTCATCGTGTTACGGAGCTCGAAGAGGAACCATATCATAATGGCACTGCGGAACAAAAGGATGAACCATCCCGGCCACGTCTGGTACTCGTCGATATCCTCGATTATGTCGACTTCGGTCTGAAATAAATTAATACGTGAAAACAAACAATCGATTTACTTCGTGCGTTAATTAAAAAAAAAAAAAAAAAAATTTCGTATAATTTTGCAAAATTGGATGAAAACTAAAAAACTTTATCCAGTTTTGCGAGTATCGAGCAAATCGTTGAAATTTAACGAAAAGTTAAATTTTTTTTTTACATATCTTATTTTGTTTCGTTTTACTTGAAAAATAAAAAAACATTTTTGTTGCAAAAAATGTAAAAAAAAGTCGCCAAGTAGTTTAAATAGTTTTGTGAAAATAAAAAAAACTCGTAAAATAATCAAATCTTATTTTGTTTCGTTTTACTTGAATTAAAAAAAAAAACTTATTCTCCTAAATTTTTTAAGTTTTTGAATTTTGAAATTTATCTTTGAGTTTAAAGAATCCGATTGCGAATAAGAGGAAAGAAAGCTGAAAATGTGGTTTTTCTTCACGATACTCAATTGGATATTCGTGTGAATGCGAAATTACCATATTCCAAACGTAGAGTAGTATGTGAACGACGCCATAGCACAGCCATATGACGAAAACGAGAGGTTTCCACGTGAGTTCCATTCGCGTAACAGCCCACCCTTTGGCAAGTAGAAGCAGAAGCAGCATGAAGGTCGTCTGGAATAATGCGAAATTTCATTCGTCGATTAAACGAAACGATTGACCCACTTATTTATCTCCTCAACAGCCAAAGTTGCAGACGTTGATGCCGCGCCAAGGCTCTTCGAAATTATCGCTTCAACGAGGGTATCGTATTCCAATAACCATTAATCGACAATTATACACTCCAAAAAAATTATTAATTTAGCGAGCGATTTTCTTTTCTCCGAAAAAAAAAAAAAAAAAAAAAAAATTCTTTCTGTTAAAACTGCTAATTTTTTTCCAGCGTCTTCGCGATTATTCGCGTAACAATTTCGCGCGAATCTCGGCGATCGTCGATTCCGACGATAGATATCGGAGCCGATAAAAGAAAATCGTCTTCGTTACCATTATCCCTATCGCGACGATAATTTCGAAAGATCTCGTCGCTACGCTACAACGTTTGGCTGAAAAGTGTTTTCGAATATCGATTGACTCGACGGTCTTACGCGGGAGAGAATATCGAAGATATCGCCGGCAACTTCGAGTTGCGTATATCCAACGCCGTCGAGAGCGAATTTCAGAACGTGAATGAGTATCAAACATATGGCGACGAATTCCAGCAACAGACTAACTGTGAAGAGTCGCGTAACCGGATGTCTCTGCAAT
Source organism: Buathra laborator (assembly GCA_934046635.1). Lineage (NCBI taxonomy): Eukaryota > Metazoa > Arthropoda > Insecta > Hymenoptera > Ichneumonidae > Buathra > Buathra laborator. The sequence continues at coordinate 15,398,525 of OW203895.1, read as the reverse complement.
CTTACGGCGTATAATTGCAACGGAACGAGTATTATGTAGCATATGAAAAATAGCAAATAGAGTTCAACGGTGTTTTGTCTATCGCACGAAAATTGATACGTTAGACTGTTCAATCCGCTGGTATTAGGATTGCCATTGACAAGCCAAATATCGTAATCCAATTGTAACGATTTGTCGAAATGTTCCCATTGGCATGAAGTTTCGTTTCGGTAGCAAGCGACGAGACTCATGTACCAAAATCTTGGCTGCCAGAGATCCTGAATGACGTATGTAAATTGATAGTCTTTGACGACGTTCCATTCCGAGTCTTCGTCTTTACATAATTCGCCCTTTGGACACGGTACTCGTCTGTGAAAAAAAAATGTTATTAAAAAATAATCGTCAACTTTTTTTTTTTTTTTTTTTTTTTTTTTTTTTTTTTTTTCGAATTATTTTACCTCAAAAAATCTTGACCATCGACGTTGCACCGAGCGTCGTAAGAGCTTTGATTCAACGTATCGAACATTCTGGCGCACGCCTCACCGCGGTCTCTGACGGTACGATTTCCATAGTACTCCAGAAAGTGTCCGCGATCCAAAACCGCCAATGTTATTGGCTGCGTGAAATTATCTCGAGACGTAACGTTGCCAAATATGTAACCATACGAGTCGCGCTGATGATGACGATCGGTCTGTTGAAAGCCGAATTTCATGAGAAATCGAAAGAACTCGTCGGTGTTGAATGTTCCCTTAATGTGTGTACATTCGACGTGCGTGAAGGGCCCTCGCAGCAACAGCAATGCTTGGACTCCAAGAAACAAGTGGATCAACATATTTGTTACGGAATTATTTCCCGACTGTCATGCGAACGAGCACATCGGCGGAATAACCTTGATCACCGGGTTATTATTATCACGAATAAAATTTCACTCGCGACACAACCGAGAGATCGATCAATTTTTCGCACGATTTAATGTATTTTCTTTGTAATCCATGAACGTCATGCCGATGGAACGTTGCGAAACTGGCGCCGTGATAATATTTCGTTCGATCTTCGCAACGTCCTGCGCGATTTATTTTCAACACGCATATGGGAGTTTGGCGAACTTAATGCGACGTGAGAATTAAACGCGTTGCTGTTTGGTTGTTACACTGAGAAAGTTTCACATTCCGCGAACTATGAGAGAGATTTTACCCAGGATCTTTCACGCTCGTTCGAACCGAGCTTTTCATATTGATTTTCCCCACCCAGTGTACGAACGGTCGCGGACCATCCGACTGTGCAACACGACTCGACGTTTTTTTTTGTTATGACGAGAAACACACGCGAGCACCGTCCGGGGGGGAGTAAAGTTTATTATTATCGCGAAGCGCACATTCGTCTGTCGGAAACTTGGAACTCCTATCGGAAAGGAAACGTCAACGGAGGCCGGAATTGTTAGCACTGATAATGAGCTTCACTGGCTGATTGACTCCACGTGGTATGTCTACATACCAAACGAAACCCCACAAACAGTTCTGTATCGCCATCTTACAGCTGTACGATCAATTATTAATATATACCACGGAAAGCAGATTCGAAGCCGCACTTTCCCGATGAGGCAAATTTATAACCGAACTAGTTTACCTGTATCCGATGATTCTCCAGGTGGTGTAATTACTTTTGTAAAAAATTAATGATCAGTATTAACTCTGCAACATGTATCAAGTATGCAACATGTGAATTGTTTGAATACAAAAAATAAATCAATCGAAACAATATATACATTATGTTTATTATTATAACAGGGGTACGTGTTGTAATACAATAATTAGGAATTGGCATACAATTAATTGTGAGGCGTGTTAACGGGTCTAATTGGCCCGTTTATCAGAATATCGGGTATCTCGATTAATCAGAATCGATGTGAAATAAACATACATTGTATACATCGAATTATGCAGCATATATAAGCAGATACTCTGTCGGTTCATGTACATTTTATTGCGCATATTAAAATGTTATAAAGCCTACTTGTTAAATCGACAACCGATTACTCAGTCGAATAAATAACTCATCCAGTATTTAATCACTGGGAGATATTCCGAGGCTTTTGAAATTTCTACGAAGTAATGAAGCCATTAAAAATAATGATCACACATGAAAAGCGCTGGTCAGTTATGACTCGAGACTAATGCGCGACGAGGACTCGTGCGAGGAAAATATCGATTGCACGATGAGTGGCGGAAATGTCATAGTTGCGCGGTCGAGCGAGGAAACGGTTATGACGGAGAGGGCTTGTAACAGAATCGACTACATCTCGCCTCCGATGATCGTGTGCGAACGTGTGCACGTGGGACAAAGTTGTCGTCGAGCTTGGGACTCCGGCCAAGAGCCCTCGACTGTTATGGATTGTTGAAAAAATTACGTCGATAAGGCAGTTCAATAACGATAATTAAAAATTTCGAAGATAACGCTCTGGAACTTATGGACCAATAGTGTATAAACATTTCCCGCAAATAAAGTATTCAGCAATCGACGATTATATTTACCACGCCCTTTACAAAAAAAAAAAAATGTTTTCCTGAAAGTACTCCACATCGTTTTTGTTTTGTTCATATATCGCGTATAAAATTATTTATAAGGTCACTGAGATGAAATTGCAATGTTTATTCTGAAGCTTTTATATCTGCACTCTACTTAATTTCGCTGTGGCTGGATATATATGCTTTTCGTCTAATAAGTAGGGTCGAGTAGAAGGGGGGAGGGGGGGGGGGGCGGTTGCGTTGTTGTGTATCACGACTACCACTATAAGCCGTGCGTTGGGATCGCCCGCAACGACGAGATTCAACAGCTTCTATCAAATTCACGTCACGTTACCTAAACCACCCTCCCTCACTTATTTGCTATCGATATTCTGACCGAGCAGTCTTGTATCCAGAAAATGAGTAATTTATCGATGATTTCAATAATATCGGCGCATAACGGCGTTTATGCAGACATCGCGGTAATTCGATTACGGATACGTTATGTGTGAATTTCGTTTTTTTATTATTATGAGATCGATGTATAACTATAACCTATAATCCTTCAGTAGATTTTTCTTCCGAGTTGCACGGATATTCCGAATTCAGTACAGACTCTGTATCGTATTTATTTTCCTTTGGCAGTATTATGTACAATATCTCTTTCATGATCCCTTCTACGAGCGTTATTATTCACAGAAACGATATATCCACAATTGTCGCTTATCCCAGCATTATTCACATGTTCACGTATATGAATCTCTGAATGTTCCGTGAACATCAAAATCGCTTATAACCTATAAGTAACCTTACCAGACTCCCAACTTCCTCCCAATCCTAATCTCCGTACGATATCTCTCATAACTCGTTGAATATTTTTTTTTCTCGTGTTTATTTCGTTTATTTTATTTTTTTCAAATTTTTACATTGTTATTATGAATTGTGGGATACCAAGCTTTCGCAATAACCTTCATATCGGTCAACGTGTCCATCGTGCTTCTCGGAATCAACTGTATGCGTACTGTAAACATGCAAGCAATTCGCATGTTATCCCACGCGATTTTTGCGGGACTCTCGGGCGAACCGCCAACCGCCTCGGCTCGAACGTCAATGTCGACGTCAACATAGCGAGACTCACGGTGTAGGGATGGTACCGCGCTCGTTGACCGTTCGTCGATGGACCCAGCAGGGGTTGTACGGGATGCTGAGCCGCTGCGCGCGTACTCGCGTTCGTTCGTCCGACCTCGTGCCTCTCCGTCGATCTCTGCGGGGGCACCGGAACGTCGAGCCTAACCCCCACCCTTTCTGTATCTCGCCACGGCGGCGGCTTCCAGCGGCTCCAGCGACTCCGGCGAGAGTTACGGCGGCGCGGCACTTGTTCTCATCGTTCGTATTCCCCTCACCCCGCGCTCTTCCCCCCCACAACGGATTCCCTCTCTCGCGCGATTTCCAGCGCAGCTCTCCCTGCTACGGTACGTTGGCGCACCAGCAGCGGCACACACGCGTTTGCTCCTTCGCCGAACGAGGTAGTTGAGTGGAGTTGATTTTCTCGCGGCGCGTTTCGGTATCGTTAACGAAGGTGACAACCGGTCCCCTATGCTCAGGCTGTAACTATTCGCGAATACGTTTCGAACGCAATCGTTGCCAATAATAAATCGTAACGAAACGAGAATTTTTTTTTAATTTACGTTGACAAAAAAATAACTCGAAGATAAACAAGTGTAGGAAGATGTCGCGCACGTAGATAGTAACAATTGGGCTAAAAAAAAATTGTGCTAACGTTTTTACCAGTGGATCCCCCCCGTCGCACAGTCGCCGGCGACTACGAGGGATCAGTGACGTAAATTTATTTATCTCATTGTCAGGATTTACAAACAATCGATTGACATCGCGCGTGTGATACTCCCCCAGTGACGAGTGTACAAGGAAAAATAACAATAACAACAAAAATTTTCGTAAATAAAAATATAGACAAATCGTCACCATGCAGTCGAGTTCATGCGGTGCGGGTCGTCGAGCTTTTCGTGTGTCGTTATAAAGTCGAAGATTGTTGATTTTTATTTTTTTTCGTTTTTAAATCGCAATTTCCCCATCGATACGTGAATAGTTTTTGTTTGTTCGTCGATTGGTTTCGTTCGTTATCGTTGTTTCGGGGTAATTGCACCGCTGTTGCTTCCAAGCGAATGGATTACTCGTCTCGTATTCGCAGCAGTGCGTCCGAAGACTTATCGCAACAGCGTGAGACTGACAGAGCGACTGACGGAAGGCAACATCGAGCACTGACACGTGAAGCTTTGCCGATCGATCGACCGACGACGTGACGTCGCACCGCCCTTCTTCCGGAGCATCGCAACCCCACTTCCCCCTCTCCCCTCCGCCCCGCAGCCACCGCCTCCTGATTTGCCATCCTCCCGCGACCGTGTGGAACTGTGAAAATTTTCGGGTGAACCGCGCGCGCTTATTCTTCGTACCGACACATCCCCGCGGACAATACAATACCGTTGAGACCGATATAACCTCCGAAGTGTTTTTCGATATTTTCTCGTTCATTCCCTCGCGTATTCGCGATATTATCACGAGATTGTTGTTATTATTTTTTTCGATAAAATTAACCGTCACAGTGAAGGTCGACGCGGGGACTGTGACCGACACTCGATTATCTTTCGAGTCCGTCAATTGGGTTCCCACAGTAGTTAAGTTTTTTTTATACGGCTAATTCAACAAATTACTTGTGGACCCATTTGTATTAATCGTTTTTTTTCGTCTCGTTGCTCGCAACGAACATCGTTGGAATCGTCAATACGCGAGAATCCCAACACACGTGACTTCCTAACCCCCCTGCGTGCCGGTTATCTTTCCGCGCGTACGCGACGTATTCGTGTGTTTTTGAAATTGACGTATTCCCGCGAGTGTCTGTGACCTTCGAAAGATCGATGCGAAAAACGAATCGATATCGATCGTAGACGTACGAGTGGATTGTTATTATTTTAATTTTTTTGGATGTTCGCGGTTATTTCTTCGATATTCGTGAACACGTTCGAGGAACGTTTCCCCCGATATCGCGAGTGCGCGTCGATGCTCGGTTTTCGATTAAACGCTCGCGTCGAAAAGCGATTCCCCGAACGCCAACGAGCGGCTATGAACACGCGGTAAAAAAACACCCGGCTGTTCGGGTTCACTAATGACACGTCTGTGATCCGCCGTCACTGCCTACGAGACGAGTCCCCGAGATTGTGTAAATACGCCCACCTAAGTGACGCGGCGTCGAAGCGGACGAATTGTAACGCTGCACTACACGACGGGAAAAGTTTGTAGACAAGTTTATTTCGGATTTTCGCGGTGTTTGATAAAAAAAGAAAAAAATAAATAAAAAATCGAAAAAAATAAATAAAAAACTGACGTCAGCGAACTGAAGAAAAAAAGTGAACTGCGAAACTACATTTGGATTACTCGTGTTGTATCGATTAACGATTATTTTTTCTTTACTAATATCCGAGTGTCAGTGGTGATAATTTTGTGTGTTAATCTCGAAAAACGGTCAACAGAATAAATCGCGAAGACTTGGTGCGCGATTAAAGCAGTGAATATAATTTTTTAAAAATGTTGATCACGAGGGTGCTGAGATCTCTAACGGAGTCAAAGGAACTTTTCAACATGGGAAGGCTACTGCCGATCGCTGCGTTGTTCGTCTTTTTCATCGCTCAAGGTAAGATTTTTCGATTTTATTTTCTCCGATATAATAATATTTCATCGCTGCCAAATTTGTCGACAGCTCCGAAATTTCTTTACCTCAGAAATAGATAAAAAAAAAAATTCGCGCAAAAAGTCTATAATTTTGAATCCTTAATTAAATTTCGTACCGGAAAATCGAGATTTTTCGCTGTAAAAAAATTGTCTCGCGAGATCAGGTATATTCCAGTGGAATATTACGAAGTCATAAAAAGATATTAAAAATTTGAGAATGATATTAAAATTTTGTAGAGAAAAAAAAAAAAAAGAATCGGAAAAAATAATAATAATCCTGCAGAGCAGTTATTTTCACGGATTATTCATTATCGCATTCAGAGACGCGATTACTACAGGAGAAAAAACGTACTTTTAAAAAAAAATTTAAATCGTATCAGTCAACTTTTCTTCTCGTGAAAAAAAAATAAAAAACAGATTTTTTTTATGTAAAATTATTTCAGAACGTTTTTTTTTTTGTGAAAAAATGCCTTTTAAAACGATGTATAGTTGAATTTAATGATTTTTTTTACGGACAATCACTGTTGCGAGTTAAGTGTCTGTCCTGCGGCTTCGAGATATGGGAAATAAATGTACAAAATAGGGAATCCGAAAGGCGCGAAACAAAAACAAAATGTATGTACAATATATATGCATACCGCGGGTGACGGACTTTACGATGCGATACGACATTCACCTGTAAAAAGAAAGTTACGAGACCGGCATAAAATGCATAGTGAAGCGTTAAACTGTATGCGAAAAAACGAGGCAACGGAACGGAACAAAAGATTGTCGAAGTTTCGTAAACTCCGAAATGATACATTATTTTTCGTAGCATATCCTTCGTCTTTCAGAGACAAAAGTCGCGGTAACTTTGCGATAAAACCGACGAAATTAATTGTTATCAAAGATTTGCGTAAACATTGTGCGGTTCTCGAGCCGCCGATGGTGTCCGCCGAAGCTTTTGCGGTTCCGTTCCGATTGGAGATAATCAGGAATCGGACTGTTGCACCTGTGCGGTCGGCTGCTGCTTTAGTGCATCCAGCTGGTGCGGACTTTGCGCCGCACGCCACTCCTCTTCTATGTTCGGCTCAAACATATGCGACCCCCGCGGATGAAGACCGCTCGCGTACATTACTAAGAGAGACGAAAAACTCGACGCACGAATTTCGTATGCGTTCCGCGCGCACTTACGAATTATTTGCAAATATCGTTAAGCGATCGAAGATATCGTTACGATTGGGTTGTGAAATCCGGAAAGAGTCACAATCCCGAAATTTATTTATCAATCGCAATGAATTATCATCTAAGACGTGAAAAATCACGAAAATGTTAGAAAAAAAAAAAAAAAATTCCAAAAAATTCGTAAAAAAAAAAAAAAAAAAAAAATCAGAAAAAAATAATTTTCAATTTTTCGAATTCGAATTTTGAATTCTATATTTTTTAATGATTTTTGAAAATAAAAAAAGTAATTTTTTCGTAAAAATTTTTTTTTGGAGTTTCGTCGTTTTTACGATCATTTTTTTTTTTTTTTCATCGTATTTATACTCGTTGATTTGCCGATTCTGCGACCGAAGCTCGCATACCGAAAGAGTACTATGCAGTTAGACGCAGAGACAAGAGCTTACATGCGCACCTGCTGTTGGTCTGTTTTAACGGTGTTATGCGCGCACGTGTCATACACAGAGCTCCGAACCTTCGGTCGTACGTATTTCTGGTTGGTGCGATCTGCAGGAAAGCACAACAAAACCCCCGCGGCCCTCGCAATTTCTCTTGTAAGCTCGTAGCTTCGTCCTAACAAACTCGGCTGCGAACGCTTCAAATCCCCCGGATGAATTACCGGGGCATAAAATTTGTCGGTTCTAATATCGACTACGAGTTCCCTTCGGAGTTTATACGGGTATTCTACGAGCCTTTCGTCCGAAGCTCACTTTCCGTAGGGAAGGTTCCTTTATTCGAGTCCCTGAAAAAGAAAAACCTCGAGTCACGAACTCGGGGGCTATCACTTTCGATGTGATTTAACGACTTTTCGTACGATAGGTAAACCCCGTAGGTAGTGGATATCGAATGAATCCATTCTATACGACCGACAGAGGATAGAAAGGCCTTTAATCCACGAAAACGAAGGGATCGTCGAACGTTGCTCCATCGGAGAACAAAATAACTCCCGGCAGCAGGATCTATCGGCGAACGAGAGCCTACAGTGATTTATAGAAATATTCTGTGCTCCCGGTGAATGACTAATCGCAAAGCGCGCGATATCGCGCTATCTTTGCGTCATTGATCTCTCCACCCGTTTGTACCGTACGAGAATTGCGAACAGGATTCTGTACCTTCCACTGTAGCGAGAGGAGAACAGTCGGATAACAAAAATATCACGCGGTAGAGCAACGGCATTGTTTTTTTTTTTTTTTTTTTTTTTTTCGCGCTCGAGATCGATTATTTACAACCGTTTTGCTTAAACCTGTTTCACCGGTGCTATCGTGCCGGATACATGGTCTCCGTTAATCCTGGTTGCGATTATTGTAATGTTTGTTTGGTAGAAAGTCGTGAGCCACGGATGAAGGAGGTATATGCAAATTTCGTTGATATTCACGGCTTCGATTGCACTGGAAAAAATAATGAGTTGAGAGAAGTGATCCTGAGTGAGCAACCAGAATCGATCAACTGCTAACTCATTAATAATAGTTTACTAAATGAGGAACAAAATAGTTAACTTATAGTTGATTAATAGTTAACTGAATGGGGGATTAATAGTTAACTTAATAGTTGATTAATAGTTAACCCAATAGTTGATTAATAGTTAACTCAATAGTTGACTAATAGTTGACTCAATAGTTGACTAATAGTTAACTCAATAGTTGACTAATAGTTAACTCAATAGTTGACTAATAGTTAACTCAATAGGTGATTAATAGTTAACTCAATAGTTGATTAATAGTTAACTCAATAGTTGACTAACAGTTAACTCAATAGGTGATTAATAGTTAACTCAATAGTTGACTAACAGTTAACCCAATAGTTGACTAATAGTTAACTCAATAGTTGACTAATAGTTAACTCAATAGTTAACTCAATAGTTGACTAATAGTTAACTCAATAGTTGACTAATAGTTAACTCAATAGTTGACTAATAGTGAACTCAATAGTTGACTAATAGTTAACTCAATAGTTGACTAATAGTTAACTCAATAGGTGATTAATAGTTGACTCAATAGTTGATTAATAGTTAACCCAATAGTTGATTAATAGTTAACTCAATAGTTGATTAATAGTTAACTCAATAGTTGACTAATAGTTAACCCAATAGTTGATTAATAATTAACCCAATAGTTGACTAATAGTTAACGTATAGTTAACTCAATAGTTGACGTATAGTTAACTCAATAGTTGACGTATAGTTAACTCAGTAGTTGACTAATAATAGTTAACTCAATAGTTGACTAATAATAGTTAACTCAATAGTTAACTAATAGTTAATTGGTACAACGCATTTTTTTTCTTAAAAACTAATTATCCTAACTAACTATTAGTTTTCCAAACACATACATTTTTTTTCGGTGTGTCCGGGTGAATCGGGATGTTCTCGCAAAGTGCAATACGCGTAGACATCCATAAATGCGATATGTATAGATATTCCGCTGCATATTCCGTGTTTCCTCTTTCTTGTCCGTTTCTGTCGCTAGTCCCGCGACTCTTTTCATCCGTTCAGCGATATGTCGGGGACGAGAGCTATTATATCCCGTCGGAGACCACTCGATCGCGTGGGATTCGTCCGCGAGGCGGAGGTGTGACGCCGAATACGAAAGTGGTGCTCACCGTGAGGTGAATGCACTTGTCCACCTCGTCCGCCCAACGATTCGATGCGGTAGCGTGATATCGCACTGATCCAAACGGATATCCATCTCATGACGACTTTACAGAGAAAATGTATCTCGATACCTCGACCGTGGACTTTGGTTGTCTCGGTTACCTATAGAGTTCCACTCTCCACATGTATATCACGCCGTATTACACGGGGATGGAGTTGTACTTTCGTTATTTTGGTATTGCGGAATATTATCGGGGATTATAGAGTATATAACCACTTCGTACTCCATATATAAAAAAAAAAAAATAATAATAACATAAATTATCGTATATAATCGATATATTATAATTTGCATTATTATTATTATTTTAATTTAATATTTTTATTTATTTATTAATATAATTAAAAAATTAATAATGATAACATAAATTATGGTATATAATCGATATACTATAATTTGCATTATTATTATTATTTCAATTTATTTATTTTTTTCATTTATTAATATAATTAAAAACATATAACTAATATGAAATAAAAAAATTATTGTTATGTATTAGTTATTTATAGACGATACATTATATACAAGTTGTGCGCTTGAGAATTGTAACAAAGTATTTACATCAATAAGTTTACTCACCAATGAATGAATAGAATGGCAAATACGCTAACCAGGATCTATCTATATACAACGTATTAAGTACACGTTTATCTCGTATATTTCACAAGTAGTATTATTTCGCGTTCTCGAGACCGGATGCCGTTGCGGGTTCACTTAACCGGAAAGTTTTAAGAGCTCCTATATAAGTCTCGAGAATCAGGTGAGTTTATTTCAACGTTTTGCAATTAGTCGAATTGCCGGTGAGGGGACAGTCGGCTGGCGCTGTGATGATTGCCATACGAAACGACAAAGGTGCGCGATAAGGGTGATCTATGGATTCTTATTTGCACCGTAACGTTTGTACTGTTTTCGTAAACGCGTAAGGAAAGCAACTATCCGCTGACGGACCGTCCGTCTTCTTCCCAATGCATTGCGGTTACCCTAAACGAGAATCCTTGGGGTGAAAATCGAAATACCTTTTCCCGTTCTCCGTATACCTACCCTTGTTCTGCGGTCCTTGCCGTAGTAGTATTTGAGAGAAAGAGCAGTTGGTTCGCCAATACCGATGCTCCTGGCAAACACAGTTGCGAAAATGGCAATTGCGGGAGGGGTGCACACGGACGAGAATGTTGGAAAGGGGGAGTCGAAGAGAAATAGAATAAAACATTCTACCACTTCGTCCGCGTAGCCTCGAAACATAAGATTGGGAAAGTAAGAAGTTCCCCTGTGGCTACAATCGGTGGCTGCCTCCAGCCTCCACCCCCTACGGCTCTACTGCCGGTGGAAAACTCCTTTGGAGTTAAGCCAGACGCGATTGTCGAGAAATTCACGGCGTTTGCAGACCGGTCCAAGAGAGTAGAAAAGCAAAAGGTCTTTTCTACTACGTTCGGGGGGATAGTAGCTGCCAGACAGACTTCGCCGGAGTTGAGTTTCTCGACGTTCGGGACGTTGATACACACGGGTAGTCCAAGAAAATTCAAGATATACTCGTATCTACGGGGACCCGAGTCTCTCGGACTTCCCGTCTAACAATGTTTCGATGTATTGCGGGGTATTAGAAATACAGCTCGCTGGGGTGATTTTTCAGAAAAAAAAAATAAAAAAAATAAAAAAATTTATTACATAATTCATCGACGGAACTGTCTGTTGTTTGTCTATCATAAAATCGTTCGATACTTCATTTTTTTTTATTTCAGTTGCATTTTTTCATTTTACTATTATTTTTCATTTGTTATTTTATTTTCTCCAATACGCGAAATGAATTATTATAATTTTTCTTATTTTTTCCTTTTTTTCGTGATTTTAATATAGTTATTTTTTTTTTAAATAGCATCAATGTAAATTTAAAACTATATTAATACAATAACTTTGCACACAATAAACAATTTCTTTAAACTCACAAACTTTATGAAAAAAAAAAAAAAAAACAAAAAAACAAAAAAAAACTGATACCGTTTAAGAAACGTTTGACGACATTTTATCTCGTCGTTTTAAAGACACTCGTGGGCTCTTCGACGCGGCGCCAGAGATAAGTGACCTCTTCTTTAAGCGCTTTAAAGCTACTGAAACGCATCAACAAAACACTTGTAAACTTTTCTATGATGAAAAGGATCTTTTCTTCAAACTTCGTGAGACATAACGGTAAGGATTCGGATGATCCGTTATATAGTAATATAAATAATATAATCGTTTTGCTTATGTTGGGAACAATTTCTTGGTCACGATGCAGTAGGCGCGATTATAATTTATAATATTTAGCATAATTAACTCGATAAGCTGCGGTTGGCTTTATCGCGATCGATGTTCACACGTTGAATATAATTGAATGTATATAATATAATAAAGATATTATTCAATATAATATAAAATCTGTTGATCTTTGCGAATATCGTTCAGCGGTACTGGATGAGCAGTTCAATTGGGTGGGAGGGGGGGAGGGGGGTTGGGGGGCGCGGAATATATACGTTGTCGGGTAACCGAAAATTTCATTCGCAATTTCACGCTTGCGGCTCGTGCCCGGAATCTCATTAAGCTCGCGAGGTTGAAAGAGGGGTGGTAACGCCGGGAGGGAGAGGGGTGCATCGATGGTACGAGATTGGCAAAGGTGCGAACTCTGTTCCTCTCTCCCTCTCGCCGCCGCCTGCCGATATCAACCTGATGCAAGTGCGGTAAATTTATCGTTCGGTCAGCAACGGCAGATCGGAGCCCGAAGTACGGGGGCGTGGGGGTGGTTTTGGTCAACGAGACGTCGTATGCATCTTCCGTTCTCGATGCGATCCGTTTGGTAGAAGCGACGATCCAACTATTTAGATTTATAGATTAGGAAAAAGAGAGCTTTGAATTAATTACTGTGCGGGGGATTTCGTAAAGAGGAAAAAGATCGATTAATTAACGAATTGCTACTTTTACAAATAATGGAAAATTGTAGAAATAACAGTCATTATACACTTAGTACTCAATTTCATGCGATTTTTCGTTGTTTGCTACATAAAATAGTAATTTTTTAACAGCAAATAAATAAAAAGTAAAGAAATTAATAAATTACTAAAAATCGATCTTTTATCGACCCGACTACTGATTATATTTTTCATTCACCAAAAATTCCCATATAAAATAATGAATATTATCGCAAAAAAAAAAAAAAAAAAATATATAATGTACCTAACAACGTGTGTCAAAAAAGAAAGGTACGCGCTTTTCCACGGTAATCGATGCGAGCCCCCTGCCGCGTATAGCGCACACGCGTACCTTAATTTCGTTATAAACCCCCTCCCCAATGGCAGCTTGCGGGTTGCGCTAATTCGTTGGTGGATATTGTTATTCTCATCGCGCCGCCCTCATCCCTTTCAACGTACGTGCATATGACGCGCTCCGGTAAAAGTTTATTTCGTGTTTATTTTTTGCGAACCCTATCCCTCCCTTTTCGCTCAGTTTTTCATTTTTTTTTTTTTTTTTCTTTTTTTTTTCGGAGTATTATGTTTCGAATGCGCCAGTGTCGAGTTTAACTTATCGGCTAGCGGGGCTTGGAAAAAAGTTTGTTTCGTTGGATGAGCGAAAAAAAAAAAAAAAAAAAAAAGGTGCATTGACATCAGTCAGCGCGGGCAATGTATGGACGCAAGGGATGAAAGGAAAACTCTCCGTGATTGGTAGGAAGCATAAATGGTGGACCGTGCAGCGTCGCGTTTCGTGTTTGTGATATTCACCGAGTACGTTCACCCACACGCGCAGACATATGAATTGTGTACCGTAGAGAAACTTGGCGCAGACACAGGAGCACCGACTCTGCAATGACGTTTATTTTCTGGGCGCTCCTGTGGCCAGCGTGAGTTTCGTACCGCTGTGAACAGAAACGCTACACCGACACCAATACCAGAGCAATATTAACACCGACAAACGGACGCGTTCACGCTTCCATGACTCCTACGGCGACGTGTGAGAACCGACAGACTATACAGCAAAACATATACCACACGACCGTCGTATATACTAAAACTATATACACGAGAAACGACGACGAACAACAAAAGCTCGAGGAATATGTAATTAGCAGTAATTTTCTGATTCTTGAAAAGACGAGAGAGGTGAACCCCTCAACGAGGTCATGCGGGTTCGGCTGACGTTGTTAAAGGATACGAAGATGCTAGTTATTTCGTACGCTTTTCCCACCGATTTTTTTTTTATGTGGAGCACAACTACGAGAAAAGAGAGAGACGAGTCTCGTTTATTTTCAAACGAAGATTTTTTTAAGGGTTTCGATGTTTTTAGGCGAAAAAATGATTTTTTTTTTATACGCGAAAAAAAAAAAAATCGTATTAATCCCATTGGAGTATTTTTTCATCATTGTGCTTTGACGATGGAAAAGACTCCCCGGCTTCCCATTCTCTCGAAATAATCATTTTATCGTAATAAATTTACCTCCTTTGCTGTCGGTGAAAAAAAAAAAAAATTGTTCCAAACGATCGTAAAAATAGTTTCGTATCGCGGAAGATTCGACTTCGTTCAAAATTTTGGCACGAAATGGAAGTTAAGTTTGCGATCAAATTATGTAAAACGCAAAGCAAAATTGCACGATTCTGAGATTGAAATTTTTTTTTTTTCTCAGACACAAGAAATTCGATATGAAATAAATTATTTTTGAAAAAAAAGGTGTATAAGAAGAAAAACTTTTAAAAGATTATCTCTGCAGTCTTCCGACGCGAAAGAACTTCGGGCTATTTCTCGACTTTCTTGGCACCATTTTTAAACCTCAGTTTCTAGATATCTGATTCTCTCGGATTCTTCAAATATGCTTTCGTAATTAATGATTTTCTTTAGTTTCATTCTTTCCGAAAAAGCTATTTTTTTTTGGGGGAATTCTTGAAAAGGACAAAAATTGACTCGACGGCCGCAAATATTTACGAGACGGTAAAACGATACGGAGTATTTTGCATTGAGAGCGATTACCCGCGTTCGTTGAATATTTACATCGGGTGAAAAACTCATTTCTTCTTTTACTTAGTCTTCTTCTCGGGGGAGAAGTATTCCGGTCGTGTGACAATGGTACACAGCTTCTCGTTGTTAAAATTACCTCCAAGTCGACAGGACGGCGGGCCGGGGGGGGGGGGGGGGGGGGGGGCGGCAAAGGAGGACGAAGAAAGAAAATAAAATAAATAAAGAGTAGAGACAGTAGAGACAATAACGACGAGGAAAGTGTAAGAGGGCAAAGAAGAACATAAGTTTACAGACGTCGCGTTGTAAGCAACGAGGCGCGATGAGAGAAGTATAGAAAGTACAACAAACGAGTACACACGGTATACATGCTAATGGGCGCCTACATCGACTATGAGAATAACCTCCGATCTCACTCTCCGGCTCTGTATTTAATTGTATTTTACTGGATTTCGCAATGGTCTTATATGTATGTCTGTCGGTTTATTCACATATTAACTCTTTTATTCCCGCGCGGTATACCGAGTTTGACGCTTCAGTGAAACAGTAATTTTTTGTTTGTTTCAATACTTTCGTTATTTTTAATGGAAAAATTCCGAAAAAAATCAACAGCTAGTATTGCATTTTGTAGAATTAATTTTACATAGGTCTTCCGTTCTATGCAAATATTTTTCGATATTTTTTATGCAGCGGTAGAATTTTTTTTTTTTTTTTTTACCGAAAAATCAATATTTTATTATAATGTATCATATTTATAATTATAATATAAAATTATTATAATATTTTTACTTTATTTGTTGATTTTCATTTTTTTTAAATATTTTTTTGTCACCTGTTGGATACTAGTCGTGTATTTAAAAACTTTGCTTTTTTCATAAAGTTTCACCGATTGTCATCGACACGCGAGAAGTTTATAATCCGTTTCTCGGATTAAGAATTTTCTGCATGAATAACATAATACGAATAACGTTTATTATTAAATTTCAACATAATCAATTAAGGCGTTTAAACTTTGAGAACAGTTGCCTTTCAACTAATTCTAACCCCCCGGAAACGGCGCACCGACGCGTTTTAAAAGGACCACAGAAACGGACGCGGATATAATCTGCTCGGACGAAATCGTCGGAGGCTGACGAGAACGTCTGTCGGGGAGGGCAATTTGATTAAAAGTACGTTGACTCGATGAATGTCGTCAATTAACAGGTGCGTGGGATCCTCTGTCGAACTCGAGACGAATGAAAAAGTGGAATGAGGTACGTAACGAGGTGATCGGGGGGTGAGGATCGACGATGCGAGGCTACGCTGAGAAGCAGGGGGTTCGTTGCTCGACCCGGGAATTGGGAATCGAAAAAAAAAAAAAAAAAAAAAAAAAAAAAAAAAACAAGAAAAGTCGAAGAGCCGAGGAGAGAACAAGCGCGGAGCTATGAAAAGCACAGTATTTTGCCACGTAGATGTCCCATAGGTCTGTTGAACGGAGAAGGAGAGTTACAGGGAGTTCAGCGGACCATCCTTCTGTCTTCATCCCTCCCTGGTCGTTGCTACGTAACGAACCTAAAGCTTGGAACGATGCCAGCGCCAATCTATTACGCTATTAGACGATGTGAACGTACAACGAGGGTGGAGACTGGGGGGAGGACTCATCCGGGGCGCCTTACGCCAGTCACTATCGCATTTACTAATTGGTTCACACATAAATATGAAAAGCCTCTATGGCTTCGCGTTTCTCTGTCGTTCATCCTCATGCCGACATTTTCTATCTCCGTGTATATCTAACTTTTGCTGCACGCTGTCTATCTTCGGCGTGCAATCGACGTCGGGAAGGGCGCGACGATGAGAAAGAAATCCCTTGCGAGAGCGTAGACGCGAAGCTCGAGCTTCGCGTGTTCGTAGACACTGCGCGTGTGAGTATCTCCATTTCTTGTCAATTTGCTATAGTTTACTAGTTTTCTCCGAGTCTCGTATCCTCAACACGTTCGTGTATTAGTGTATAAAACATGCGCTGGTTTCTCATTTCGTCATGAATTCCCCCCCGACGTCTCAATTATTTTCATGCCTCGCGTGCCAAGTGCTTCGCTTGTCGAGTTCACCGCCGTCTCACATTATTGCAGTGTACACATGGATATACGTGTATATATATACTGTATATATATTTTTTTTAATAGTGTATCGCAAAATAATAATTCTGTTGACGTGCGGAGCTCAACAATCTATGTACAGTTCGTTATAGAGCCGTGTGAATGAAGAGTCAGAAGGTCGCGAATCGGTTAACGTGTTCGCACTGAGCTCGCAACGTGTGGGGAGGGATTGAACAAACATAGGATGGGGAAAAATTGATTCGTTGTGCTCGCAGTTGCGGGAGCAGCTGCAATCCATCGGACACCATCGGGCCATTGAATCCGATATCAATGATCAAGTCCTCTTGCTGCTCTCGAGTATCATAAAGTTATCATCAGCACAGTAAAAAATGAATAAAAAAAATAATACAAAAATAAAAAAATAAACATATGTATTTCAACGAACGAACAAACTTCACATCAGAATTGAAATTTTGACCACTACGATCCTAAAACTCGAGTGATTGTATTTTCCGTACACTGTCGAAAAATATGAACCGAGTGTTTGCGAATGTTCGTGACAGTTTTTTTGAATGTTTGAAGAGTTTTGAACGGTTGGCTAGTTGAAGTACAGCGGAAGTCGGCACGGGTGTCGAAAATTAATTGGAGGCTTCCGGCAGTGCGTTTGGCACTGTGACCCATTAATTATTGTAGAATTTACTCTAATTTCGGTTTGATGCGTGTTGTTTCGATTAGCACCGTTCATCTCTACCGTAATGCGTACTCTTATTCCTTGAGGCGCCATATTCACTTCGCGAAACTATCATTTTTTTTGTAATAGCGTGCGTAAAGCTCGTCTTTTCGGTGAGGTTTCGCGTGCGTAAAGTGGTCGTTTTCCGAACGTCGTGCGTAAAGCTCGTCTTTTCGGGGAGGTTTCGCGTGCGTAAAGTGCTCGTTTTCCGAATGTCGTGCGTAAAGCTCATCTTTTCGGGGAGGTTTGGCGTGCGTAAAGTGGTCGTTTTCCGATCGTCGTGCGTAAAGCTCGTCTTTTCGGGGAGGTTTCGCGTGCGCAAAGTGCTCGTTTTCCGAACGTCGTGCGTAAAGTTTCACTTTACGCACTCCTTTTGGAGAATTTGCGCTTTGACTTCGTTCAACCTCCCCGAAGAAGACTCGCTTCACGCACCGCTATTACAAAAAATAGTATGTATAACTCGTGCGGAAATGTTGTACTTTACGCACTTGTTACACAGTATACTATTTTCTCCGCGGGGTTTAGATTTGTCCCGTGTTTCGATTAGCCCCGGTCTCTTCTTTCGAATTGTGCATTCTAATCGCTTGGAGTGGGTTACTCACTGCGTGAAACCTCCAATTCTGTTACTTCATAGATGCGACTTTCCTCGTGTTTCAACTATTCCCGATTACCCCCTTTACCGTCAAGTTAAAAAATTGGCGAATACTCTGGCGGCGTTTTCTTTTATCGCTGACTTCCCGTATGCGTAAACTATTCGAAAACCTGAAAACGCCGATAACCAAAAACATTTTAGATTCCACGCAACGTGGTTTCGCGGGCTCAATATATTATTAGCGGAGCGCACATCGTTACCACACGAGAATCAACTCGTACTATCCTGCGCAACGACATTAGGGAGAGGCTGTGATGAGGCTGATTGTTGGCGCCGCGACGATGTATACGCGATACTCGAGGCACCGGGCAACTTTGCTAGGTATTCCACCACATCGTAAAGTTGTTGAACCAGCGAAACAAGCCCGCCGGCCTCAAACTTTCCCTTCTCCCAACTTAGTCGCTACATTCATAGAGCATGTCATCCTTGCTACGAAGTATTTTGGATTTGTACACCTGTTACAAAGTATAGACAATCAGTGCGCAACTTCCGTGATACCGCGGTATCGTTTAGGGAAGATCGGGGCGAGTTGAAACATACATTATTAATAAAAAAATCGGAGAAAATAGGAACCCTAAGAGATGATTTGCCATTTTGTGCCATCCGATTCCACGGTCTGCTATACCTGATCTGTTAAAGTAGATCAGGCGGAAGACCGGGGCGAGTTGAAACATACATTATTAATAAAAAATCGGAGAAAATAGGAACCCTAAGAGATGATTTGCCATTTTGTGCCATTCGATTCCACGGACTGCTATACCTGATCTGTGAAAGTAGATCAGGCGGGAGACCGGGGCGAGTTGAAACATACATTATTAATCAAAAATCGGAGAAAATGGTAACCCTAAGAAATTATTTGCCATTTTGTGCCATTCGATTCCACGGACTGCTATACCTGATCTGTTAAAGTAGATCAGGCGGGAGACCGGGGCGAGTTGAAACATACATTATTAATAAAAAATCGGAGAAAATAGAAACCCTAAGAAATGATTTGCCATTTTGTGCCGTTCGATTCCACGGACTGCTATACCTGATCTGTGAAAGTAGATCAGGCGGGAGACCGGGGCGAGTTGAAACATACATCATTAATCAGAATCGGAGAAAATAGTAACCCTAAGAAATGATTTGCCATTTTGTGCCATTCGATTCCACGGACTGCTATACCTGATCTGTTAAAATAGATCAGGCGGGAGACCGGGGCTATTTGAAACACGAGGTTTCCATTATCCTCGATCTCCGTTATGGAGAATGATAATAAGGGTTGTACAGCTTCTATTGGTAAGAAAACCTATAATAAACGTCACATAAAGGGATTCGTAAGTAAAAATCTCAGGTAGAGCAAAGCATCATTGGAATCGTCTTATCTATTGCACGATCGATAACGCTTTAGATTTTCGCGAAAGTTCACTCGATCTTTGAGGCGAAAATTCGATGGACCATTTTGCCTTTTCGCTTTGTCACCCTTCGGATTATTCGAGTGAACTGCTCCTGTTTCGCAATACGTTGATGAAATTTTTGGAATTTGCCAATCACGGGGGATGATTAATTTAGCGAAGTGACGATATTCACCAAGAATATTTCCGGGGCTATCGATACAGACACGGGTTACGCCCGATTACAGATGGATAACGCGTAAGTTCGTTCCATTTAGCTAAAGTGGTCCGAGCGTCGACGTGGAAGCTATTATCCGAATTCTCTTTCGCTCGCAAAGTTGGTCACTTAAATTTCATCGACGATGGAGGATTCTTTATCGACAGAATGATTTATGAAACTCAATGCTCTGCGACGACGACCGCGGTGTGTGTCTGTGTGTTGCGGAACGGTGAATCATTCTTCCGCCCGTCAAATAAAGCCGTCTACCGCGAGCACCGCGGCGTTAGTAGTGGAAACATGAGTAAACGCCGGTGCAAAGAGTCGTGCATCTAAATGAATGGAGGACTCGTCCGTCTTTAGCTCTGCTGCTTACTTTCTCGATCCTTTCTGTCCGGATGCCGAGCGCCACTTTTCGTTGAGTCTTTGCTCTCTCGGCTTCTTCGTCGCAGAGAGCTCTTCGCGTATCGGTCCTGAGTGGCGAAGCTACGAGCGAGTGATTAATCACCGTCCTACCGAGAGGACAGAAACCTCCGCACTCTCGTGTATTTTTCAGTGAACAAAACCCATCCGGACTTTGTTTCGGTAGCCGAGAACTTAATGGTCCCAATAACTTTGTTTCGCCCCTCGATGTCGCAAAATCGTCAAGCAAAAGTAATTATGATTATCCAAAGGGCTGCAAATGGAGTCGCGGTTGCGCTTATAATATTCCGCGAATCGATAAATCGACGGATGAATTGTTTCGCGATTGTCAGCCACCGGAATAAACCGTTTCGGTTATCCATGCGCTTATTATTCTTTGCACCGTTTCATTCGTTAATTATCAATGGATCAAATAATTACATTATAAAGCCTCCGAACACGTCCCGCTTATGCAAATTACAGTCGAATCGATAGCCATCGGACACGAGTATATTGCGATACAAGGTTTTTTCTTTCATCCCGCGGAATAATACCGTGTCGCCACCTAACATGCGACAATGCGAGATAATTAACAGCGAAAATTTACGCGACAATGGTGTATGCGTTCCCATGCTTTTTGCCCGTATATCCTTGAACTCTTATACTTTTGTTCCGCGGCTCTCGCATGCTTCGCGGAGTCACGAGAATAGTTAGAGAACATTTTGTCCATTTTTTTTCCCTTCTATTTTTTTTTACAGTAATCAAAAATGAGTTTTTAATAAATAAGTAAAATCGGCGTGTTATACTTTTTCTCCAAAAAAATAATAAATATCTGTTAACCAGAAAACAGTACGAAATCAATAAGAAATCAATAAAAAATCAGAAATTAATTTAATTAAAAAAATTAATAATAATAAAATTGATGATGAGCAGATTGATAGTCTATGAAATTTGGGTAAAGTGCCGCACTGTTGCGTCTCGATGACTACGCGCGTTGCGGTATTGCGTACCATACCTTATACTTTTTCTCTACAAAAATAATAAATATCTGTTAACCAGAAAACAGTAAGAAATCAATAAGAAATCAATAAAAAATCAGAAATTAATTTAATTAAAAAAATTAATAATAATAATTTTATTTATTCTATTAATGTTTTTTTTATTGAATATTGTGCATAATTTCATTTTTTTTTTGGTATTCAATGTTCTGTGTTTCGTTTTGTTTACGAAAATTGATGATGAGCAGATGGTCTATGAAATTTGGGTAAAGTGCCGCTCTGTTGCGTCTCGATGACTACGCGCGTTGCGGTATTGCGTACCATACCTTATACTTTTTCTCTACAAAAATAATAAATATCTTTTAACCAGAAAACAGTAAGAAATCAATAAGAAATCAATAAAAAATCAGAAATTAATTTAATTAAAAAAATTAATAATAATAATTTTATTTATTCTATTAATGTTTTTTTTATTGAATATTGTGCATAATTTCATTTTTTTTTTGGTATTCAATGTTCTGTGTTTCGTTTTGTTTACGAAAATTGATGATGAGCAGATGGTCTATGAAATTTGGGTAAAGTGCCGCTCTGTTGCGTCTCAATGACTACGCGCGTTGCGGTATTGCGTACCATACCTGAAATCCGAGCTCTGCCAGTAAAAGCCAAGTTGGTTGAATATATGTTAACATATACGTGTTACACTGGACGGCGCTGTCGCCCGTACCTTTCCTGTGGGCTACGAGAACCGCATTAACATTCCATTTTGCTGGGCCGCAAAATTATTTCCGTCCCTCAACGACTGCTCCGCCGGTATGGCTATTCTACGGTTCTACTACTGATATCCACACGTATGGATACATGCGTAGACCGTTGAGGGCAACCAGCCACTGTGAGATTCGCATGTACGTTATTATTATTATACGTATCTCTCCTTATTGCACTGCGTTTTGCCGCTCCTTCAACCTTCGCCATCCTTCACCTTTGCCGCTGTACTATGTATTACAGTCGTCACCAGAGGAGGCGCTCGTTCACCGGAAGCTTAACAATTCGCTGGGCTCACCTTCGTGTCACAGGCAAAAGCTGTTTGTCCGTCTGAATGCGCATAAACTGTTTCCTCCCGGTTACCCCGCTGTCGTAATCTTCGCGGTTTTCCTTTAGGCGCAAGTTAATGCGGCTACTCTCTGTCACGACAATGAGCACTTTCGTCGGTGGAATAACGGAACAAAAAACCGCGACGAAGACTCTCATTTTGTCATTTGTCCTTTAGCGTTGTAATAACAGTGGAACTATTCGGTGACCCGGCGTCCTGTCGCGACGCCCTGAGTCAAGGACCGTCTCGATGTAATGGGAAACGTGAAATTCTAGAAATTTCATCCATTCAATTAAACTTCATTCCTAATAGTTTATTTTTTATTATTCAGCCGATTTTTTTTTCTCTTGAAAAATTTTTGACTCGTATAATCGCGCGAAATTTTTTTTGAAATTTTCGCCGATCTGTAATTTCTTCTTATTGTTCCTGGAATTTTCTTTGGGATATCTATTTAGTAGAAAAAATAATAAAAAAAAAAGATCACTCTTTTTCCACACAAAATATTTGAATCGCATAATCGCGCGAAATTTTTCTTGAAATTTTCGCCGATCTGTAATTTCTTCTTATTGTCCCTGGAATTTTCTTTGGAATATCTATTTAGTAGAAAAAATAATAAAAAAAAAACGATCACTCTTTTTTCACACAAAATATTTGAATCGTATAATCGCGCGAAATTTTTTTTTGAAATTTTCGCCGATCTGTAATTTCTTTTTATTGTCTCTGGAATTTTCTTTGGGATATCTATCGAGAAGAAAAAATAATAAAAAAAAAAAAGAAGGTCACTCGTTCATTGTCGCTGTCGTTCTTTCGCTTTTATGGTACCAATACCCTCGTGTGCTGTGGAACAGCGGTTGTTATATCGTTTCAGCTTGAAAACATTCGCCACTGATACAGAGCTTTAATGAAAAAAATTTCGCTTTAGTAGTTGGATCGCTGAGAGATGGCGGGGGAGGAATGAGAGGGCGGCGGGGGGTGAGAGATGAGGCTGAAGCGATAGCAGATTCAAGTTGGGCAACAGCATCGTTGGACGATGACGCAATTACCAAGGGACGTTGTACTGTTGTTCCTGAACGTGACAATTAACAGTTTAATATTAACTAAAACTGACATTTGCGGTTATACCATACCGACCGGATGTCGGAAGGATGGATAAGCGCGGATGAACAATTTTTTTTTAATACGTTTGCACGACGATGCAGCGTCGCTGTAAAACATTAGAATACTGTAGTTGTATACCATCTGGTGGTATGCTACCGATAAAAAAAACCCGTGATGAGTAACATTAATTAATGGCTTCGAAAAAAAAATTTCAATGAAACATTTACGTCCTTTTCGCAGAAGCTGTGTGCAATTTTTATTCGCATTTTATTTCTATGACTCAATCGACTTCCAAATATGATGAAAAAAAAAGATAGAAATACAAAATATCATATTATTATGTATTATTATTATTATTATTATATTTATAATATGATATATTTATAAATACTTATAATAATAATAAAAAATATAATATTATGATTTTTCGATGTTTTCGAACAGCGAAGTCTCTGGATAGATCGTGAAACCCGGAAAAATTGCGTTTTCATTGTAATTACTTATACACTTGAAAATCCGTGAATTCGTAAAGCAACACCGACGAATGGTTACAGCGCATACCGTGTTACTTCGCGAGAAGTAGAAAAATGAAGCCCCGCATGAGCCCAGAGTACATCCGGCGGCGGTATTTTCACATAACATAAATGTACGTAGCAGTGACAGAGATCAGAAATATTATTTCTTCTGGGAATACGAGAAACAGTGACAACGCCGAGAGCTGAAGGAAAGCATGTATGGCGCGAGGGGTGAGAAAGATAGCGGAATCGAGCTTCCGCGTGATGCTTCTAGTGTTCCATACGCCATAACGTAATGGAAAAGGCGCCTCGGGGGTTGCTTTTGCGACTGCAGTACAGCTGAGGGAATAGCCGGATAGTCACGAAGGCGTTCGCGACATGTGGGGGGTGAAGTCGACAGTAGGATACATAGTATTACCAGTAGGTATACTCGGAGGAGTCACTCTCCTCTGAGGAGTCATTTCCGCGTTTCGAAGTTTCACGGATCACGTACTGTGTGTGCGCTCACACTTCGACGGAACTCAACGTTCGATATATTTGAATATTCGGATAGCCTTTCGTCGATTTAGGTACCAAGCGCAGGTGGTGTTGACACGGTTGGTTTTTATCTAAGATAAAAATGTTTCTATTCGCATACACACTGATCATTTCGCAAGGCTGCCCTGCGGAAACAGAACAAATGTTGGCACCAGCCGTGAACGACAAATGATCACAAAACGGTCCAGTGAAGAATAATATATAAGAGCAACAACCCTGAAGAAGGAGAGAACGAGGGTGGGAGAAAGATTTCAGCATCGGGTGAGGAGGGTTGCGGGCCGTAGTGACGTCATGCCGAGCGAGGGATCGATCCGGCATCCGTGGTCTGGAAGTTGCTGGAAGCTGGTGCTCGTCTTCCTGGCAGTGCTAGTTAGGTGCGCGCATTGGTGCTAACCATGGGCTGCTATTCTCATGAGTCCGGGATGTACCACAGTCGACGACGGCGCCACCGCAGTTACGAACGGATACATACACAGTCCAAGCTCCGTATTCTTAACTCCCCTTATCTTAACCGATCCTTTATTTTAACTCGTTACCATGTCAACCAGTTCCCTTAACTGTATTTCCCCTGTATCCGTTGCCCCACACCAAGGGGTGCCTATTTCGTAAAATGTAAACTGCGCACGCGCAGCAAGTACAAGGTGGCTTCGTACCTACGGAAGCGTATACCCCTCGTTACCCCTATTCACAGCAACTAACCGGGAGTAGGGACGATAGGGGAAATACAGAAAAGGGAACGGGTCCGGTCCCGTCGAGTTAAGAATACGGAGCTTGGGCTGTAAGTCCAACATCGTATAGCAACAGTAATAGGTATACAGCGTACCATGATCTACACGGGAAGGGGCAGAGATCCAATTTTTAATGCACGTTCTGGAAGGGAATGAAAAAAATGAAAAATGGTGGCGGCCTCAATCAATCAATGGCGTTTAGGGTCTAATTTATGGGCCAATATGATGACCTAATGGCCTTAATGTTTCTGATATTTCTCATATTCCTAATGTTCCTAATGTTCTTATGATCTTGTTATATCGTCCTTTGGTAACCTTCCCTTTAATACATATATATACACATACTATATTATATGAAACGAGATGCAGGAATAGTTGAGGGGCTGTGGGCGTCGGAGTCGAGAATTTTAAGATAATTTGTATCCAGCATTCGGGGAAAAGTCTTTTTCTCTTTCTCACTCTTCTTCCACACTCTACGAACTATGGACTGACTCTTCACATTCTCCTTTGCTCTTTTCCTCGCTTTTCCCAACCCCATACCTCGCGCCCAACGGTGCACTCCAACTGAACGGAATGCAGAATGAAACTTCAAAGAAGGAAATTTCCTCAATTGCGAATGTTACCCGTCGACGTATCCTGGATCTCCGCTGAATTGGCTGGGATAAAATGAGAGATTATAAGCTCCCTTGCGTTTTTCCCTCTTTGAGTTCGGAAATAAGATAAATGAACCCAAAAATTGAAAAATTTCGGGTTATTTCGGGAAGTAAAAACGTTTTTGTAAAACCGCACCATTCTTCGGTAATAACGTCAACGAAGGGATCACACACGAACTGAAGGAGTATTTCGACACGCGAAGTATCGGATATGGGAGGAAAGAATGGCCACAATGTGATAATTAACTCCTTCCTCGCATGAAGGATATTATCTCCATTACCGCAACTTACACACGCGGTGCGCTTTCCGTAACCGCATGTTGCATATCAAACTCGTGTGATTCGACAACCGCATGTTGCACACGGTACGATATCATGCCAATCTTTCATCATCGCATGAATATTTTCGAAACTTTTCATACAGTAGGAATGAAGAGTAGTAGGTATTCAATGGAAAGAAATGTCCCCATTTCTCTTTTTCCGGCCTTTGGCATCATCACAGCGAGTATGCAGTGCAAACCTTCAATGGTTCAACTCCCGTAATAACAATTTTCATTTTCATTACACATTTTTTCCCATTTCTTCATGTGGGAGTACCGACAATTGGTTGCGCGAATTCATCATTATGTTCAGTGTACTTGCATAGGGATTGCTATAAAAATTTATAGATCGCGCATATTTTGTTCAAGTTTACGGAGCAAAATGGTAAGAACAACAGAATAAAGCCTTTAGGTACTTAAAGACCTCGAACTTCCGGATATTTTTAGGTCAGAACTCGCAAAGAATGTGTCCAGAAGCGACAGTCCTAACTTCTGTCCTGTATATTTATGGTTATTCATTTGTCACGGAAAAACAAGCGGAATGGTCCTGGAAACGCGGCAAAGTTGTACACCACGAGTCTCTATCGTGCCGTTTTCTCGTTCATTGAGAGACTTTGATGTTCGGACTCTCATGAAACGGCACATTGAGAGAAAGTGGGTCACAGTAGCTTCCGAAACTGCGAAAGGATATTGATATGATAACTTCGCGCCGTGGATCCACTAACCGAGCTTGTTGCTCCGTCGTCGTTCGACCGATACGCAATCACCGTCCTCTATTGTAACCTAACGTACGTGAAACTTCGATTAAAGCGGAATCTCCAGTTGTCAATAGCACTTGCGACAACTTTGACGATCAAAGTTACATAGCTAGTTTCGCCCTTTCCGCGTATGTTCTCGTCGCTCTCCCTGTGTTCTCTGTTCGCAAAAAAAGAGAAACTGCTGCGAGTATTTCACATTGAGGTTTGTAAAGTGTGCTATAGCTCAACATGTTACACAATCCATTGGTATTGTGCAGAGTTATTGTATCTTGAAAAGCGGTCGAGTTTTATGGTTTTTCCGGCTCCTGACTCGTGAACATAGCAGTCCAATTTCCGGACAAAATAATCGGAGATTTTACGCTGTTTTTTTACTGCTTGTAATTCAACGCCCCCCCCTCTCCCCATTTATCAGATAGCGTCATCGTCTGGAAAAATTTCGAGTAAAATTAAAGGCAAAGAAAGTCGTTATTTCATTTATGTTTTCTTCATCGAACCAGCGACGCTACCTTCCTCTCCCCTCTTCCCATCCCTTGATAGAGAGACATCAATGAGGTCAGGCATCGTACGGTCGGGAAGGCACGACGAGGGGGCGAGGTCATCGCGACAGGTGCAGCAGGTGCGTCTTCCACATTACGTTTGCCCGCGGAGAACTCTAAATTTTCTCCGTATCAAAGATGCCTATCGTTTGTAGAGCGTATAAAGAGTAGTTTCTTTAGTTGTCAGGCGGTAAACCGAAGAACGCACCCCAGCGGAAGTGTTTTTGAAAAAGTGTGTGTCCTCATAGCTTTTTATATCATAATTAATTCATTAACCTTACGAACGGCGCGCTTAACGTTATCTGGTTTGGACGGATGATGATAATGCTTACGCAACAGATGCGGAAAATTGTTTGACGTCAATGGTTCCGCTCCTCAGTGCTTCGTTCTGAAGGAGTTTTCCAAAAGTAACAGTTTCTGCGCAAACGAAATTTTTTTCTTTTTTTGCGAGAGTAAACAAAATATTTTTCAAAAAAAAATACGTCAACATACATCAAAGTCCGTAAATTAAAGCGACCGTAATAATGGTGCATTAGCAAATTCGTTTGAAAATTGTGTTCATTTTGATATATTTCTCGGGGGAAAAAGTGTATTCGAATAATTGCAGTAAATTGCAGCTGATAGCCTTATTCTTTAGTGTGGGAACTTTTCACACCGGTGATGAAATCGTTAGAAGTATGAACATTGAGAAGGCAGTTTTCCCACTTCGATCGCATCTCTTGGTTCGTTCTCCATTCTTCTTTAGATTTTATTAAACTCTCTTGAGTTGTAATTCGAGTTATAGCGCGACAGTGATATTGCTGGGGTGAAAGAATTTCAAGCGAATTTCGATTAAAGCAACAGAGAGAATGGGATGAGGGCAAAGGGAAGTAGAGACGCGTAGAAACGAGTAATGGAAGAGAAAGGTGGTAGCGGGGCGGGGGAGGGCGGGGGGGGGGGGGGGGGGCGCAGAGCAATTTGTCGATCCCGAGAGAGGAACGATGCGCGCGCTCACCGAAGAAAATCCTACTGGCGTCCTGCCGTGACCTTTAACCTTAGCAGGAACGAATGGGCGGGCGACAGGGGGGGTGGGTGGGGGTTAGAATGGGACAGCGCAAAGGTACCTCTGTCGGGTGAGACGCGTAGGGTGTTATTTATTCGTACGCTATGTATGGGCATCGCGAAACGAGAAAAAGCGAAGGAGTTCCTAGGGGGCAAAGCAGGATACCAGTCCTGTCCTTGGTCCTGTGTTTGCGAGACGAATAAAGAAAAAAGTAACCGAACGAGGGTTGGAGACTCTCCGGAGGGTGAACTGTGCGTGTTTCGCAATGATGTTGTATGTCTTCAGGACCTTCCCGTCGCAAAGACGACATCGGCATAACATTCACGAATACCTTTGAAGATACGAAATGCTTCCAACCGTCTATGAAATGATTGTCTAGGACGTGACATAAGACGACCGCGTTTCTTATGAAATGTTAGGTCTGGAATGCCATGAATGCTTTTGTGTTTCTACAATAATCCGGGGGGTCTTAGCAGTTGCGCCAAAAATCAATATGCTTCAGTCTAATTGCAGCGAAATTGAAATGGCGTAATGTAGATCCTGGAATTTACGTTGTTCCTGAGATCACGCAGTTTCTCAATTGAAGTTCAGTACTGTAAACTGAGTATTTGCCTGTTTGTGACGCATACATTCGTGAGGATAACATCGAAGCAAACGGAATTCAGATAGACGGATTAATTGGATGCGCTTGGAGATGGAATTTACGCACGCGTCATCGCATTATCCAATAGATATGTAGCATCCATGTATGAGTAGACACGTTTAGACGGATACAGATAACCGACGTTTCTCTTTTCGTTTTCGTCTGACTTGCTTCGCAATCCTCTGCGTACTGTGTGCACATTGGGCGCGATAACGTATCGCGCGATTTAGGGTACTGACAAATATGTATTTATGATATAAAGTCATAGGCAGGACGTGTGTCGCTAAGTTAAACGAATGGTCCCATCATTTGCCATTCGTAAATGTTGATTGATGGGTTTAAAGGGATTGCACTGTATGAACAAAGAAAGAGCTTATTAATCCCAAGTTTGTCAACTTTTAGTATGGTATCAAGTGATCCATATTTGCTCCTAAAAATCCGGACATTCATTAATGGAAGTCCACGCTTTCGCTGAGTGAGATCCGCAGCTTGGTACTTTCTTTTCTTTCTAATGAAGGATGCTTTATCATTACTTGGGGAAACGCCTATTCCTAGCGGAGACTACATTCCCTCATCTTCGCCAGACACTTGTCGCTTCTGCCTAAGACCATGAACGGTACCAGCGTGCTGCAAGCCTAACGCCAAAAACGTTTCTCATTGTTGGTCATTATGGTTCTCATCAGACGTTTATTTAACCGGCATACGAAACAAACAAGCAAAACCACAATCACCAAGCAACATCTAGTATCATATAAACACATAGGAGTCGGCACTTATGCTACCATAGCAATGTGCGCTAAACCGGATATACGTATACCCGTGCGCTGTTCTCGGCGTTGCCTTCTTCCTCTCGGTTAGCCTGGATAATTAAGGACCGGGGTTGGAACCGCGCTACTGAGAACCTTCTATTCCTTCCATTCTCCCTCTATCCATGGTAAAAGCGAGAAGGAAGCTCCCTTATATGCAGAAAGGCAATTACGGCCGCGTGAGAAATTCTACCGTATATGCGTATACAGACAGAAATGGCTGTTACAGAAACATCGCTTTCAGTGTTTGCCTCGCGACGTTGTTGCTTTGGCCACTGGGTTGTTACCGTTGCACTAGTGCACACGTTTTTATTACTATTTCTTTTTCGCGAGAGAAAAAACGAAAAAAAAAAAAATGAGGTAAAAAGAATGAAGAATATACAGCGGAAAGTTGCATCGAAAATATTGCGAAAGAGGAAACGATTAACCGCCCGCTAAGGTATAACGCGTTATTTGATAGTTATCGCAGAAATAGTATACTGTACCATGAGGATCTGTAGGCTGATGGCGGTACCAGGAGAACAATATCAACCGATTATTTATTCATCGCATTAAATTGGTTCTCGAATTCCATTTTTTGTTATTTGCTTTTTCCTCAATATTTCGATAGGTTTCTATTTCAGATGTTCTATTCGTTATAAAGAGAAGTGTTCGACTTTGACAACATTCATCATATCCATGAGAAATAAGAAGTTAAAAAACAGAAAGCTTGTTGGTTTATCGCAGGAATCGTAGCTATCGTGGAAGTTGATATGTTTTTTTTAATCAGCATCGTCTAGATAACCCAATCGATACGGATTCAGAATCCGCCTTCCGTTCGCTCAAAGTCAGCGAATGGCATCCGCCGAATTTGCCTTTTCAGCGGTGTGTACGTCCGATGGTTCATGAAAAACATATTAATCCCCATGTAGAGTTAACGAGTAAATCTCGTAATACTTTTGAGGCATTGATCTACCTTTCTATTTCCCTGCGCTTCCACTGTACGTGTGTGCGGCGATTGCCAAAACCTCGTCAGCCTTGCGGATGATCAGCACTCGGCAGGAGCAGCATCGCCAATAGCATCAACAGTGGCAGAAGCATCGCGGGGATCAAGTCCAGCGTATCGCCCCGTTCGAGCGTCATCCCGAGTTAACGAGTTTGTCGAACAAGCGCCGGGGTGCATAGGCACATGTACAGACCTCCATTCTGGCTTTGGCTTTGCGAATCTCCCTCCATTCGCGTCCTTTTGCCGGTCCACTTCCACTGTACCCTGTTTTACACAACACTCGAACGAAGCTTCTGGTATACTATCGGAGAGGCGTTTTCCAACACCACCCAATAACTCTCGTTCCCAGCTTCCGTTTATTCTCACTGTGCGCGGCCTGTGGGCCATGCGGTTCATCGTTTCTGACAACTTGGTGTGTGCGCGCGTGTGTCCATCCTCCCCGATTCAACGATCTCTCGCGTATAGGAGATACGTTTCATGCTATAAACGTAGATACACTTCGAGGTTCTAAACTACGTGTACTTCAGATTGATGAACAGCTTTTGTAAGTTACGGTAAGCGTATGCTTTCGGAATGCTTACAGCACGCGACGAAATTTCCGGAAGCTTCGCTGATTTGCGTCAGAATCGCTTGGAAGAATGAAATAACTTTACAGACTTGGAAAAAAAGTCTTCGTTGCAGTAGGGAAGCCTCAATACGAAAAACGTTCAACTGGCAACCGTTTTACCCAACTGCATCGTAGCCTTTTTTTCATCCTTAATTAACGACTCTTCAATCAAAGTTTCTACTTTTGCGAAATTTTAGTTTCTTGGCTCACTACTGATTCGCTACTAAATCGAATGTTACGTTGCGTTGGAGTTTTATGTTCACTTTTCGTTCCAATAATTTGATTTCACCAGACTACCTGCAAGCACACGGGAAGTCGATAACTGTACTTTACGATCAAAGGTACAACGCTCCTTCTTCGTCAGTCAGGTGTTGGTGAACGATAATTGAGATACGAAAGAAATCTAATGACGAGACATTTATACACACAATACCCTGTCCGGTACCACAGATCCTACACGGGAAGTAGAAGTCGATGATTTAGGAAACACAATGGAACTCACGGTTAATTGCTAGGAGCACGAGGTTTTCTCACGACACGCCCCGTCCGCCTTCGACATGCCCTCAGCTCGCCAGCAGTCTTTCCCACCTGCGACTACCCGTTGCACTACATCATGGCTTCAATCTCTATGAATTGAATCCGTGAGGCAACACGTAGTAAAGGAAACCACGGCTTCTTGAAACACGGGGTCATTTGGGACCACAGTGTAAAAAAAATGGAGGTTTAACCGTGTGAGTTGGCATTCTAGGGAGTTAGAGACCATTGAGTGCCGAGTAGCCCCGGTCTCCCTTAAATACTACTTCATCGCTTAGTCCATGAA
This sequence comes from Buathra laborator, assembly GCA_934046635.1. Classification (NCBI taxonomy): domain Eukaryota; kingdom Metazoa; phylum Arthropoda; class Insecta; order Hymenoptera; family Ichneumonidae; genus Buathra; species Buathra laborator. The sequence continues at coordinate 15,365,894 of OW203895.1, read as the reverse complement.
ATTTGAGAGCGTTTAAGATGTATTGCCCATAAAATCACCAAAAATGAGTCATTTTTGGACTTGCGATCGGTTCATAAGCGGCGTAACAATTGCAAGATTCGTCGTCCATTTTTTTGGTTCGTAGTGCAGTCCAAGCTCCGTATTCTTAACTTTCCGGGACCGGACCCGTTCCCTTTTCTGTATTTACCCTATCATCCCTACTCTCGATCAGTTGCTGCGAATAGGGGTTTTGCCTTTTTCTACACATTTTTACCATATAAAAAAAAAATTGAAACCAAAGATAAAAATCTGAAAAAATTCATACGTATTCAGAAAAATGAACGAATCATTTTTATAAAAAAAAAAGTTGAGTTACCATAAATTTGTTGAACAAGTTTTTTTTTCAACAATTTGTTAATAACATTTTGCAATTATTATTATGCCAAATTAATCTTTTCAGTATCTATAATATGCATGAATTTTTTCAGATTTTTATACTATCGAGAAGTGATTGCAATTCCCTTTCTATTTCGTCGAATTTAGGTGAAATGGAGACCACGCGCTACCTTAAGGGAACTCATTGTCATAGTAACGAGTTAAAATAAATAGGATCGGTTAAGTTAGGGGAGTTAAGAATACGGAGCTTGAATTGTACATACAATCCAATCTGCGGGTTATTCACTAAATTCAATTCAAATAGATGAATTCAAATTTTGCATTGAGTTCAAAAGCCTCTTAAAAACTCAAAATTGTCGCGCTTCTTGATATTGAAATTTTCCGACTATTTCGGCAGTGGCAGAGCAATCGTGGGAAAATAATTAAGCATAGCGTGAATCGAAGTGGAGCACAAAATGAATGTAGCTTTGCGCTCTCGTCCTCTCCGTTCTTGCAGAATCGGCTTCGCGTCTGAGGAAACTCATGAAAATTCAGTTTCACCTGCGCTCGGTTTCTCCCTCCTCTCACCCGCCAATCGTGAAATTTTCTACGATAGGAGTCGTTTCCTCAATGCGCATTGGACAACCTCGTAGCATCCGCCAATTCCGTTATATTGGCGCGAATAGAGCGTACCGCGGCAAGACAGTAATCTGCATATTGATCTACGAAAGATCATACCGTGGCGCGGAACATCACCCACCACCCCAGGCGTCTTCTCTTGCATTCACGCGCCATCCTGTCGATGAAACTCGTCGACCTCGTCGATGTCGATTTGCAAGGCGTTTCGCGGAGTCTGGTAACTTCGAGTGCTTGCATCCGTTTTATTTTATTTTTTTAACTCACTTCATCCTTTTCCAGATGAAGATTTTTCGTTACTATACATATGTCTACCCGACATTCTTATTTTTTTCGAGTATAATATACAACTATTGGTTTTTTTTCTGGTAGAACTTTTCTAGCTTTGCATTCTCGGAGAGAAAGTAAAATAAATTAAAAATTCGAAAAAACATTTTAATTGCGACAAATGTCGTCAAAATAAAGTTCTTGACGATTTTTTTTTATTTTTTTTCTTCATATTTTTTCATTAAATTTTATAATATAAAAGGTTATATTATTTAGTAAAGTAATGTTTTGCTCGACATTTGTTCGAGTATCACGAGATAACGAGCCCAACATTTCTAATATTCAGATCGTTATTTGGGTGTGTAGTGTACAGCGTTGTTTGTCCCAACGATCCGTCGCGTGTATAAGGCGCGCAAGTTTCCCGGGAACGAGAACGCTGGTCGTCGACGAGTTTGCGTTCGAATATTGTTGCGAGTTAATTACTGCACTTGACTTTCTCGGCTTCGAAAACCCGTCGCGCCCACGGGATTCATGCGATTCACGAGACGCAACTTGTATATTATAATAATTGCGTTGTCACAGCTATGGCTGTGGTAGCAGCGTTGAGTGTATATCCAAAGGGTCAAATTACGGTTTCACGGCCTACTATTGCAATATGAATATGTTTAATTTTATGCTGTATATTACGCGGAGCATAAAATTTCGTAAGATTTAATGAGTATTCGCGAAAGTATAATATACGTATAATTTATATATAACATCGCGTATATATCATTAATATATAAAAATAATAATAATAGTTCAATAATATTTATTTTACATGTAATTTAAAAAAATTAAAAAATGAATGATATTTATATAAATGAATATAAAAAAAATGGTTTTAAATTGATCGGTGAAAAAAAAAAAAAAAAAAAACATTTCGTATAAAACTACTGGATGCTACGAATCCTTTTGAATAGTCGTCAGACGTCACTGGCTAAAGGATCATCGACCGCCGCGACGGAAATCCCCCGACAGTCATTAGATTCAGCTGACAGGTCCAATTTATCATGACGGGTTGTCACCGTAAAATATTATATGGTTCCGGATGTATTTGTGTACAGAAACAAACCGATACATCATCCTAAACGCGTGTCGAGTCCAATCAATCATAGCGACTTCGATGCGCATTCGGCCGCTCGATAGACAATTGTCGACAGTATGTCGCAACGGAATTGCGGGAATGGTAGGTGAGGGGAATTTGTACAAATTGTACAATTTCGACGTCTGCTATACTGCGCTTCGCTGTTAAGTACTCGCGACTGTCAATTAGCGTTTGGCGGTCTGTTCCGCGGATCCAATCGGCCCGCGGTATTCGCGTCACCCGCTACTGAAATTCTGTTTCTCACTCGCAGACGCTCTGTGAAAACGAACACGTCGCGAGGCACAGAGAGTAATGCTCGTCGATCGACGAGCCCAGGATATCGCGGGATTCACACTCTCGCGCGCTTCGTTACACAGTGAGGTTGATATATAGTAGAATTTCCGGTGCTTTCCCGGTGCTCTTCCTTTATGCCATTACCGGAACGTATGAGTCTCATCAGATATGTTGCTACTGATGCTGCTGCTAACTCGCTTGCCTCGGTGAACGATCCGAGAATCGATAGCTGCTCTCATTATCCCATTCTACCGGCGATCGTTCAATTTTCAATCCACTATAATCGACTGCTCCTGTTTCGCTAACGTTAGTCGATACGTGTGTACAGGATGATGTATTATTATTATTATTATTATCATTTTAAGACCGATGACAGAGTCGTCTCCTTTTCGAAAGGATGCAGCCATCAGGATGGAGAGATGGAGTGTATGGATGGAATGGTAAATCTTTTTAAGTGCAGAATGTTGTGTATTTCGCTCATTTCTATTTTTTTTTTTTTTCGTCGGAAAGTGTTAAAATTGCTTATCTTACGTTCAGAAATTGATTATCCGATAAGTGTTCTCCGTAATGATGATGTAATCTCTTTGCCGAAGCTTTGATGATACGACACTCTATCATATTTTTTTTATTATCCTTTTTCGATGTTTTCAGAAAAAAATAATGAAATTGAACAAAATAAAAAAATAATTACATGAAGTAATGAAATTTTAAATAAAATAATTTCTTCAACGATGTCATTATATTAAATACTATAAAATATCATATTTGATTTTCATAATGTAATACTGAATTTCGTAAAAAAAAAAAAAAAAAAAAAAAAAAAAAAATCGAAATATTCCCAAATATTCGTGAGAACATTTTTAATTAATTTTATTGAAAACGAAAATGTCACATGTTCATATCATCCACGTAAAAAAAAAAAAAAAAAATAAAATCGGGAATATTCATTAAAATATTTTTCATTTAATTTGGTGAAAAATTAAATGTCGTATATATTCATTTGAGCGACACGGTCATTCGATTAAAGATAATGTCGGAAATATTTTTCGTCATTGTAGAACGATGAAAATTAAATATCGTGGAGATGTACAAAGTCACTGTACTATTGCGGTCATCGCGAACAATGCAATTAGAATCGGTAGGAATATTGCTGCTGAGTGAAATAACACATCGAGCAAATATATCACAGTATCACGGGTACCTAAGCTGCGAAGTAGGAGTGTCATTCGCCATATGCCAAGGTGCCGAGTGCGCTGTGAGCGTGAAATTTCACGATTATTCACGCAACCTCGATCCTCTCTCGCGCGCTGCCTTTGGCCTCTTCCTGCATAGTGCAACTGCTGCATTTCACTGTGGGGTTCGTATACCTCGCGCGCGTCGTTACATGGAGAAACACTACTGACATAGTTTCCGTGTCAGCGAGACGAGGAAGGAGAGTAGAATATATGTGCGAAGGATGAGAATGAGACCGGGTGTGATGTGGCACATTACTATAATACAGAGACAGAGTAGAACCTGGCGATGTCGCGAGCAACTGAGCGCCCCGAGCAAAGCAACCGCGGGGTTCGGGGGATGGAAGGGGAGGAGGGATGCAGTCGGTCGCCAAGCTCGTTCGCGTTTCGGAACAAGGGCGAGGAATTAATTTACGAAGCAACGGGAAAAGATAGAAAAGTGACTACCACGGTACCGGTGCTGTAGCAGCATCGCTCTGTACCCCCGTCCACCCCCTCACCCTCCCCACTTTGCTTATATTCAACCGTAACTTTTCATTTATTTAATATACGAAGTTTCCATAAGCAGCGAATCAAAACTTGGTAACTGCGTTCAGCTGCAGGCTGTACGGAAAGAGATAGACTATGTAATCCGATGTGGCGAATAATTTATGTACGAGAGACTAGGTACGTGATTCGTACAAATTAAATCGGTATTTTTCTTTTCTCTTATAATTTCAATCGTAGAGGAAAAAAATAGAAAATAAAAATGAGATTTCCCGTAAAAAAAAAATAAAAAAAAACATCGCGGATTTATAAATTTCTAACAATGAATCATTGATCGTCTTCGCAAAATAATCATTGGGAAAAGGATATATACACTGAGAAAAAAAAATGTTTCAATCAACTAAATCGGCGTACCCCCTCGTTCAAACGAATTTTTAGTTGTTGTAACAAATATTTCGGTTACCTAAAATATATTTTTGTCTACTGAATCTAATAATTATTCAAGAAACTAAACATTTGGTTGTACTAACGGAAAATTCGTTTGAACGAGGGGGTACGCCGATTTGATTAATTCAAACATTTTTTTTTCTCAGTGTACGACAGGGAACGATTTTCTAAGGAAATTCTGATTTACGAATAGCTCTTTCGATCGGAATAATTCAGTATATGCTAATAAAATAACTTTCCAGGCGGAAAAGTTTTATATAGACTATATACTATAATTCATATATATAATTGGGCATTTATTATCTATGTGTAAAGTATATAAATTGTATGTAGAGATTACAGAGACGCCGTGAATTGTTTTCGTAACCATTTTTTTGCTCTTAGGTATTCATTATTAATTATTTATCTTATATTAAATAAAAATAATAATGATAATACGGAGACACACGGAGTCTGAATAGTTTACTTTTTTTTTTCAATTAATATCTTATGATTAACAAACGCGTATTATGATATAGAACGGTGTTTCGATCGTATAAAAATCCTGTATTTTGTTTCGCTCCGTTCGCATAATGGGTGGTAAAGCGGCTTAAATGCTGCATTGTATTTATCTCGATCCAGATGGCGAATTGGGCACGAGCCGAATGTGGTTGAGAGGGTAGAAGAACCGGATCCATCGGTAAAGGAGAAGCGGCAGTAATACAGCACGGGCCACAGCTTGCAGACAGGTGAATCTTCACCTGTTTCGCACCTGGCGATCGCGCGCGCCTAGCTTAGCTTTGCCATTGCTTCCTTAATCGTTTCCTTACCGTTCCGTAACTACGGGCGGATCCCCGTTGCACAAGCGCCCAATTGTCCGCGTGGATCGCATTGTGTCCGCGTCTCGGCTTCGTTGCGTTATTTATCTTGAAGCGACCATTAACGAGCGGAAACAACAATGGATCGTCAATCGCTTTGACGCTGATGCATCGCAACGAGCGAAATAACTTGTCTTTCACCGGTCGTCTCGCCGAACATTTGTTACTCGTCGATTCGAGAGTTTAGTATCGATACTAAACGTATGTTTTCCGAAGTTCTCGAGCGAAATTTGATAAAATTTAATTTAATATACAATTTCTTTGACTTCGTTTCCACCTATTGTTGCGAACGAGATTTCTACGTTTTCGTGTTATTTGTTAGTATTAACTTTTGTTTCGACGAAATTTTAATTTTTTTTTTTTTTCGTTTTATTTTCCAGGTGAGTCCATAACCACGATGAACTTTGTAGACTGAGGGAGAAAAAATTCAAGCGGTCTTATCGACGGTAAGAAATTTCGATGTTCCGCAATGTTAGTACGATTTGTATATTATCGACGATTCGTATAGTACGATAAATATTTCGGAAAAATAAAAATAAAAAAAAAATATTACACACACATAAATAAATACATAAACACAAAATCCAGGAAAAAAAATACAAAAATCGGAAAATAACAAACATGTTTGTATTTAAAATCAATATACATCACTATTCAGCGTCATTGCCCTTTGCTCGACCGATACGCTTTTGGAAAAAAATTCTCGATGAATTAACGAAAACCCGTGTAAATTTCGTACGCGCAGATATTCAAGGGATGTCACAAAAAAAAAAAAAAAAAAAAAAAAAAAAAGTTCCCCACTAAAACTTTTCCAAATGTAATTCACTCGAGTTTTTGTCAATAAAATCCGATTTTTATTTCCAAGTGCATTGAAAAAAGTGAACGTTTCTGAAGTAAGCTATTCGATAAGCGCGAAAGGAAATAAATCGTCGAAGATTTGATATGAAACAGATTCTCGCGAAGGGGTGGAGGGTGGGGTTGGGGGATGAAATGAACGAAAGAAACGAACGAATACCGTGAGCTTCTCGTTTTGTCGCGACTGCAAAAGACCTCGCAACAAAGTTTCAGCGGTAAGTCTTCGGCGACAGGATATAGGAGGAGTCTCGGTCTCCTCGCCTCGCCTCGTTCGAGTTTCACAGGCGACGATTACTCTTCCGTCCGCACGGCTATTTGTACCTCCGTCGTACAAGCGTGTTACTCCGCGGGCTTGAGCTTCGCATGTTGTACATAAACAATATATATATTCCCGACACGGTAGACATGCATTTGTATATTTCACATCGTGATATCCATGTAAAATGTATGCATTTGATGGGGTAAACGATGTTTATAACACGAAAATGCGCCGGGCGCGCGCGTATCGGTAAAGAGATAACCATCGTTGCCAGAGTCGCGGAAATTTCGCGAAAGCGTTTTAAAATAATGATAATAACAGTGTTGTTATTATTAACATTATTTTATCATTATTATTATTATTCCAACCACACAAATGATTTCTCGATCGATCGATTCTTCGATTACATCGTAAAAATCATTGTTGCCGGCAAAATGTTTTCAAATCGCGCGATTATCTCTTATCCCCTTTTCGGAAACTCCTTTTCGCCATTATCGCGGGATCGCGATCGTAAATTTGTAGTCGTTTGTATCGATTAACAATATCGTGGCGTACAGAACCGCAGGATAGAATATCACGGAATATCTCGGTTAGTCGAATAACGCCGAGCAAACGTCGTTATCCTTAGTTCTACTGGTGCTGATAGCAGAAGGGATTTACCGTGCGTTTGCCTTCGAGTAAACGAGTATCAGAGAGGGCGGTAGGGCTCTCGCAAGGAGAGCTTCGAAGCTTGAAATCAAATGCGGGAACGGTAGGCAACTACGCGAAGCGCACATACACGGGGCGACCGCAAAGTCCAAGGATGTTAAGTCCGTTGCGCGGTCGCTGCCTGTGCCGTAGAAAGCGGTGTGGACGAAGGGGAGAGATTTTGGAGAGTTTGGATCATTGAAATACGGTGGATGGGAAGGCACCCTTCGGTAAGACCCCACGGGGGGTTCGCGAGAGTAGTCTGACGTCGTCGAAACTTCCCTCGAATTCCAAGTTTAGCTTCTGCTTCGACGCTAGTCGAGGGAGAGTTGCAAGACCGTGCGGAACTTAAACTCGCGCCGGGCGTTTTCCGACTATCCCGAGGCGCGTACGCTGCAACAGTTGTATGTACATAGAGAGTGCTCCGGCCGTATCTGGACGTAGAAAGGGTAAATCCTTTATCCATATCCAGCGTCCGATAGGTATGAAATAACTTGGGAATCTGCACAGACCCGACGCTGATTGGAGCCGAACTCGTTCTACGTCATTACGAAATTATAACTTCGATCATTTAGCATCGGCAGCATTTCAGACGACGATACAGAAGTTGGACACTTCTTGAAATTAAAAAAAATATCCTGTAAATTAAACATTTTTACATTGCCCTTTGATTAATTTACTTTCGACATGAAGCTTCGGTGATGATGTTGAAATTACTTCAGCGATTTTTCAATAAAATTTAAACCAATATATTTATTACCGCCGAAATGAATGCCAAATATTCGCGACGGGAGCACCGCGTATCCACTGAATTTCCAACCAAAATTATTTGAAATGGTGAAGCGGCTTTGAAATTTTTTTTTTGTTTTTTTTTTTTTCATTTATTACACGAAAAACGTGAAATATTCATAACTATTTCATCCCTTTACCAATTTGAACTGATAACAAAAAAAAAAAAAAATGTTTGCGCGAAACGCCCGAAAATCATCAGCATTCGAAAATATTTTGTTGAATAACTGTTTTTTATATACCTCTTGGAAAAAGATAATGAAATGGGGGAACTAGCAGTTAATTAAGATAACAACTTTTTTCGAAAAAAAAAAAAATAAAAAAAAATAAAAAAAAAAAATAAATAGTTTTCATCAACAAATTAATAGTTCTATCAAGTAATTGATACTGAACTAATAATTTTGTTTTAGTCCATATATTACGACGCGGTGCCGAAAATTTGGTGCTTAGGACTTATGGGCGGCTAAACTAATTCAGAACTTCGAAACTATTGTTTTTTTTGCTTCCACTTTCCCTATTTTACTTCTGTCATTCGCCTTGTCGGATGGTTACATCCCCGCGTGGATCTCACCCCCTTATTCTCAGGATGCTCTTTAGCCCTTCGTCCTTCCTTCACGCTTTCCCCCCTCTCGGAGTCTTCGCAGTCTTCAATTCCCAGGGGTTTTTCCACAGACCGGAGCTTCCAAGCACTTAACCCACCTTGCCGTTCACCGTACTCCAGCGCACGGTGGAGAACGGACGTAATACGAAGGTACAAAACGTTCCGCTATCAAATTGAAAAAGTTACTCTCCCTCTAGTTTTTCTTGGCGACACTGGGAAAAAGGATGGAAATAGGAAAAGAGAACGAAGAAAAAAAAAAAAAAATGAAAAAAAAAAAAAAAAAATAGAAGAAAGCACGACAGCAGCAGCTCGACTTGTTCGCCAATAACTTATCCTTTTTCTCGGGGTTTTAAAATACCGCTTGCACGTGAGCGCGTTTGCGCCTTTACCCGGCTTCTTCGCCGAGAGAAAATTGACAATGATTTATACATTATCGAGTCTGTAAGTCTATCCTTTTTCCATTGGCCGCGCGCACGCTACCAGAACACCGGACACTGATGAGACGGGGAGGGAAACGAGGAAAAAGGAAAAAGGAAAAGCACGGACCCAGTTATAGCGCAATAAAACTTGTAGGAAATCTTCTGAGCTATTAGCGCGTGTCGCTCGGGGAATTGATAAAGGGGGTGGAGGGGTTGGGGGAGGGAGAGAACAAGTAGAAGAAGAAGAAGAAGAAGAAGAAGAGGGAAAACGTCTGGTTAGTCGACGTGGTTTTCTCGTCAGTCTGGAGACGGCACGAACCTCGCCAATCATATGTATTCTATGTCTATGATCATCCGCTCTCGTTGTATCCTATTTATTCGCCCGTTTTCTTCACTTCGTCTTCGCTGGTACTACGCATAGTACATATCGTAACGCATACGCGCAGATCGAACAAAATTATGGCGGTGATTGCTGTTCGCGGAAAATCTTTACCAGAAAACTGGACGAGACGTACGTACTGTATAATAGAAAATCTTCGCGCAACGGGCGCACGTACGGAGCTCTTGATGGTTGTAAACCGGTTTCCGGCTAATTGGCCTCCGGTTAGGTGAAGGAGTTTTCTTCGATCGTTAATAGCGGATACGCAGCGGATTTTCAGCGTCAACGAGACGCACTCCGGACGAGTCATTCCTCTACGCTTTGACGTCGTTTTCTATCGTCCTGTCCGCGCGTCGGGGAAACTTACGGTTGAGCAACCGTTAGATCGATTATAAACTCGCGAGATGGTCATCATGCGACAATCAATACGCTTCGCTGATAATAAAAAATGTGGAGATTCATCACATAACGGGAACAATAAAAATGATTATCATTGTTATTAATAATATTAATAATAAAAAGGTAAAGGGGAAAAATTAAATGAATGTAAAAATTATTCGAATGATTTTATGCTGTACATGTTGCGCACTTTGCCCTCATTGGCATTTTAATCAAATTAATTTTCCTATCAATTTGGTAATTAAATTTCTGTGCATCCCGCGGGCTCTACTAGAAATTCCAATCGACAAAATTCGTGTGAATGAATCAACGAAGAAAAGTAGGAAATATTAATAAAACAGAGAGAAACTTGTCTCCGATCGACGGTCTTTTTCGTCTTTTTGTCTTTTATCGACACGAAAAAAAAAAAAAAAAAAAAAAAAAAAAAAATACGAGTGGCTGAGACACGACGCCAGGAAAGTTATGCAGTATTTTATATTGCAGCGCGGAGTCTGTGCATCCATTACGTCAAGGTAAAGGGGTCTCTTGAGTGGAGCGTGGAACACACGTGGCAATATCATAACGCACCCTTCCGGGGTACCTTTTCGAGTCGTATGCGAGTCTCTGCTCTCCCCGACGCGTTCGCGATATTGCACGCTATGCTGAGTTTACACGGAAGGGCGGATGAACGCGGGTTCTGTCCAAAGGCTGTTTCTCCTCGCGATGTACAACTTGTCGAGATCCCCGAACCGAGGGAAGCAAACAGAACCATTTTTTTTCTCCCTACAGCGGCGTTTCATTTCGTCTCTTCATCGTTTCAGAATTTTCCGCGGTTCATTCCTTTCTCGATTCTCGAATCCCCCCCTTTTTTTTTGTTACTCTACAGATCACTCTTTCGGCGCGGAAAAGTTCGGAGATACGATATATTCGGGGAGAGACCCGTTGAATTCAGCAAGGGGTAGCTAATGCGCACAGAGAACTCTATATTTGTTATAACGATGCATTGGTCATTCAATCTCGAATTAAAAAATAAATAAAATAAAAAAATAATCGAAATAAAATTGTGACGGAGGTCGGGCAAGCGAACCGATTCATTTTCGGGGCGTCAACTCCCTATGGAGTAATGGTATTTTAATATCTGTATCGGCGCCTAGGCGTGACCATCACCGTAGTTAGATAGCGAGCGATGAGTAATCGATTTTACGTATATGCAACGCGCGCCCACCCACGAACGGCGGATAACGTGGACTCGTCGATATTCTGCCTCATAGATCCAAACGAAATTAGGACATTTATTTTTTCAATGGCAAAATTTTGCTCACAATTATTCGTTGTCTCGTGTTTCATACGGATTACATATCGGTTACCGTTGTCGTCGATGGAAAACAGCCGGAAAATTTTTATATGGCTGCTATATCAACACAATTATTTTTATGTATATAAATATAATAATAATCGGTGTATAGAGTATACAATATCCATATATAGTCAATATTTTCATCTGGATACTCGATGTATTCGTTTTAACAAATATAATTTCATCAAAAAATGGTATATTACATAAAAACGGTATATTTCAGAATATACATAAAAAATTATATGATTAATATATTAATTATACAAAAACGCTGACTTTCATATATTTCTAATATATTTTCAGCAAATATTTCGCTATTTATATTTTTGCCTACAAAAATTCAGTTTTTTCAAAAATATATATAATTTATATACATATGCCGATTATGTGCAGAATACATTGATTATATTGTATATATTCGACATATAAATTAAATATAGTCTGCCGAAAATTTTTCCGCCCGATTGAACGGAATTTCTTATTCCGACGAAAATGATATAAATCCGTGCAATAATACTCAGTTAACTTCAGTAAATTATCCGATGATTATTTTATCCGTAATCGTGGGATACGATAGATTTTAATATGCGGTCGCGTAATTTCTGAAAATCATAGTTGATATTGTCGGATCGATTGGGAAGGATGGAAACTTTGTGCATATAACCGACGCTTGAAGTTGCGATTGCTAACCTAACCCTGGCAACCGCGCTAAGTATATATGGTAAATGGATCGAGCCACACTGCTGCACCATCACTTTTACCCGATTCATTTATGAGATACTCTCCTTCTACCTGGCAAAACGCAGAAGGGAGAGAGCGAGAGTTCCGATAATTCATTCCAGACAGACGAGACGTCTCCACGTGAAACACTCGTCGGGATACTGGGAGTTGAGTAGCTCGGTTCTCCTGGTTCTCATGGTATATATATCCGTGTACCGACTCTTTGCCCATCGCTCGTAGTAGTGCCGTAGAGTAGCTGCGAGAGTAAGCGAAGTAAGGGTACGAGGAGGATAGAGAGGAGAGGAGAGCAGAGCACAGCAGAGAGGAGTAGTGGGTATGCATTCTCCATTGAGCAATCCGACGCTCGGCAAGCTGTATGTACCGGTTTCCAGAATTAACACAGCAAGGGCAACGGCAACAGCCATGCAACGGGGGAGGAGGGGGAGAAGGGAGGGCAAGAGAGTGCACTGTGAAGCTCTTTACTCCTCCGCTTCGACTCCACGGCCCTCTGTGTCTGTGTCTCGGGCCTTTGCCTTTGCCTCTCTACCTGCAGTAGACCGTCTTTCAGGCTCCTCGTGTACTATCCGTATCCTATACATATCTAAGCGCGAACGCGGAAAAGCAAGATGAGAATTCCTTTGGCCGGGAAAAATAAATGAAAGAATTGATATAACAGTGATACTCCTCAATAGTTTCGATACCTCAATAGTCCTTTTCTCGGTGTATCCATTGCTATCTCCCGAAATTGGTCTTTGCAAGAGGCACTCTACTCATTGATGACTTTTAAAATTAAAATATCGAGCAGTCTTTCAATTTTTTTTTTTTTTTTTTTTTTTTTTTTTTTTCGGAGTGTTTTCTGCTTTTTAGCGATAATTTCATACAAAGCTTCGCTATCGTTGAAAACGCTGTATTTTTAAATGTTTATTTTCATGAAATTTCGCTACAGCTGTTTTGTGAAATTGAAATTGATAAATGGATATCAGGCGGATATGTATTATATACGCTATATATTGCTTTTGTGAAGAATTTGGTGTACAATATTAATAACGTAATATATAACGTATGTATAGAGTCGTTTAATTTTTACATAAAGTTATATATTCTCTATGTGTTCATCTATCGTATATATAGCCTATAAAATAACTTTTCCGCTTGGATTTTAGCGATTTATCTGATCTTTAGATGAATTCTTGCATTCAATTTGCTACCGTAATTGTTTATCTGTGTCAATAAATAAAGTCGCATATCCTTCAAAGCCATAAAAAAAAAAGTGACCGCGGAAAGTGGAGAAAAGACTCGCGTAACTATGGTAACGCGCGTATATACATAAAAATTGCATAATACACCATCGTCGCAATATAACTCCGACCAAACAAGCTGTCGGGAAGATAAAAATGTTACCCTCTGTAAAAAAGTAGAATATTACGCGATTGTGCGTCCGCGAGGACATGAAAATTCCGGGTAGTCAGCATAGCGCGGGTAGCCGACGCCCCAAACGCTACGAAAGCTCTGCCGAAGGGGGATCTGTTGCTGCGCAAACGAGCGTGTGCACGCGAATTAATTTTATCATATTTCATTAAATCCGGCAACACTCGAGGGGCTCGAACTCGTGCGGCTTTTCCATTCTTCCTCCTCTCCCATGTGTCCGGATTCGGCTCGCGTCCCCACACAGCTATTGAACATTACGCTATTGCACTACTCGTATCGTGTTGAATCTTTTTTTTTCCCTCATCCCTCCATCCGATCCGCTGAGAGGGATATATATTTTTATTTCACGAAATATCTCGTGGAAATAATGTTGCAAAAAATTCCAACATGCGCCTCAATCGACAGCGAGGGCTCTCGGCCGACAAGGCATCTTTTAGATGGAATAAAGTATTTTTCTGAATGGGATGCATGAAAAGGTATGCATACATCCCGTCCGCATAAAACATGGAACAAAAATGATCGTAAAAAAAAAAAAAAAAAAAAAATTCCCAGCTTCCGGCGTGGAAAAAAAAGTATATCCAAAAAATATATCAAAAACATACGAAACTCGGGGTCCTTATATGAATAAATATATTAATCATATAATTGATTATATATTTAGTGACGTATGTTCCAAAATACCTTAATATCATAATAATAATATTTATTATTATTTCATTTTTTTTAATACTTCGAATAATTTCGTTTCAACACCGTGAATAAATCCATACGCGAGGCGAGAGCAGAGATTCGCGCTTAATGCATATCGTAAATTTGCGTTAGCCGTTCTACCGTGAAGAGTTGCTCTCCGTACTCGTAAAGCCGCGCAATAGTTCTCTCTCGTTACCGCAATAGTATAGTCGGGCCGAAGCGATGCCTCAGTGGGTTTGCAAGTTGCCAGTGCCGAGATTTGACCGGACATCGGCTACCGGTGAAACTAGATTGCGCGCGTCCAACTCTCGGCGTCGACGACGACGTTGGTGCAGCGCGGCCGGGTGAAGAACGCCGGTCATTATGCTCGCGGTGTACTGCTATGCAGGTCGCCAGCTCGTTCATCTGTTGCCCGAGAGTCGCTGCTTCTCTCGGTGGGTTTCATCCCCACACAGCGGAATAGACCTGATGCTGCGGCTGCTGTATCGCTGTAGCAGATGCAGCAGCAGGTAGCAGCGGAGCGGACTTCAAAAAAAGAAGCGACAAGCAAACGCGCGATCAGCTCTGAGCAGAAACAGGTCTGACTGGTTCTCTAAATGGAAGGGGGAAACAAAAAAAAAAAAAAAAAAAACGAAAAAAAAAAAAAATAACATCGCGGAAAGAAAGAGTGAGAACGACGAAACGGACATCTTGAAACGGGCGCGTTGCGCAGGCTAAAGAACTCGAAGGAGAGAAAATAAGAGTAAAATAGGTGCGGAACGAGGTAAGAGCTGCTGCTACCCGGGATATGGTGGTAGAACGAAGTAGATGGAGAGAAGACGTAGAGAGGGAGATTGACGCTGAGACGAACTGAGTAGGGTAGGGTGTGGCGGGGGGCAGGGGGCGCGGGGAGAAATAAGCGTGGCGGAGGAGCGGAAAGGATCTACGAAGGAAGGGAGTGGAAGGGCTTTGCGTACGCGCGCGCTCCTCTTGTCTTTCCTCCGTGGTCCTCTCTCCCCTCTTCGCTCTTCCTAGCGGCTGGTCGGCGCGGCCGGGTTTCCGGTGAATGGCGAGCGCCGGCCACGAGCCGGCGTCCAATCAGGACAGGAAACGACGATGAAGCCACGCGTGATGCTTCTCGCGCGCGCGCTCCCTTGCTGCTGCTGCTGTCGAGGAGCAGCAGCAGCAGCAACAGCAGCCGCGCGAGATACCGCCAGCCACCAGCAGGCAGCACTGCGTCGACCGTTCCCTGACTCCGATCTCTCTCCTGGACCCCGATGAGACAAAAAGAACACACGGCAGAGAGGGCACTTGTGTGCCACGCTACACTGTACACTCTTATATGCTTTCTTGTTATACTTTTTCTCTTCTGCTTGGGACAGCGCGCAGGGGCTTCCTCTACGGAGAGACTCCGAGGTCCTTTGTGCGCCTGCAACGGTAAGCCAGGTAGTCAGCGTTACCTTATTGGACGTATGACTTCCCATCTTGACACTGAACACTGATGATCCAATTTTTATCCTTCGCTTAAGCGGGCACCGGAAATCATTTTCGTAAGATAACAATATACCGATTGGAAATATCGAATATCTTTGCCGATGATTTTTTTTTTTAATTATTATTATTATGATTTGATTCTCATGGAAAAAAAATATATCGAAAATATATTGATGATATATGCGATATATTTTTTTTCGAAAAGTAGTATATTAAAAAAAAAAAAAAATGTCCGGAAATGTATTTTCACTAAAAATGAAACGATTTATAATAATAATGATCAATATATCAATTGCATAAAAGCTTGTATTTTATTCGTGTATTAGGTTTCCGTGTGGGTAGAAAAAAAAAAAAAAAACTTGTGTACGCGCATCTAGGCGATTTAAATTGTGTCCATTATCGTCTTAAAAGCCGCACTGACTACGACCGCAAGTTCGACGATTTGCCATTCAGGTTGTTATCCGGCACCGGCATCGTTTGTCTTTCTCTTTGTCCTTCTTGGTGGTTTGTTCGATTCTACATATATCCGTTGATTCTGTAGTCGCGTCATTGGCTCCTCTCGCGGTTGGTGTGAGAACTCACCGGTTACCTGACTACTGCTTTCTCTCTCTTTCTTGGGGCATTGCGTGTCCAATACGATATCAAGATTCCGTGGGAATTGGAGCCTCAGCCGATCTTGGTGCGTCAGCACACAGCAGCTTCACGAACTCTTCTTAAAAAAAAAAAAAAAAAAAAAAAAAAATTCTTTCCCGTCTGAAGACGGATATCGAAAGTGTTGCCTGATGAGATGGAAGTCGATCCTTTCTTCGCTGATCTCCTTTCGCGACCATCATAGCGATCCATTCACATTCTTTTTTCTGCGCACCTTCACAGCTTTTCTATTCATTCGATAAGAGTTGTTAGAGTAAATTACGCGGACGTACACGATATGGTGTGACTGACCTGATTTTTATTTTACTTATCATCAACTTCGAGTATCGGAACCCAAACGAAAATTTATATAGTATATGTAATTTAATATTTTCCATTACTTACGTAGAGATCACCCCTAATATATATAATAAATATATAGAGTATATATAATCTATATACATTATATACTTCACATTACACATTATAATCTAATATAATGTTCTATTATTTTTATCCAACTTTTACATTGTTTATATGAAACTTTTCCACTTGAAGAAATTTGCGAACCGTAATATAAACTTTAGAGAAGTCTTTGCATTATTTATTATTATTATTATTATTATTACATATTTATTTTCAACGCTTTTGGAATATTTCGAAGGAAATTCGACTTAAGAATTCCGCGCACCGCGGAAGTTCGGTTTCTACTTTTCCGCGACGATTAGATTACGGGGGCGGAAAAATAGCGCGTATACGAACGAATACGGGTTTACGGGGTGTGTGGGGAAGCGAATGAATACAATTTATCTTCAATATGTGTTAGTGAGATGAGGAGCGATGTCCAAATAGCTATTGTAAGCGTGAAGACAGAGGGATGAACGAAGGGAAGTAGGGCGCTGATCTTTCTCCCTTCGAAGCCCTTCGCACGTCTATCCGCGTCGACCGAACTCGGGATATATGAACTCTAAGCATAGTTGCCCGTACGAGTCGGTCGTGACGAGCATACAGGATGATGAATGTGGTGGCTCATCCCACTTCCTGGTTGCCTTTCCAACGGGTCACGTGGCAGTCGTACAGAGAGAGAGGAAGAGGAACGTTCAAACGTCGGCAGGTGCGGAAATAGCTAACACATAGGTCTCAACTAAACTAGTTTACCACATACGGAGGTGGATAAAGTTCGCGAGATCCCCGGCTTTTCGCCTATCTTAATAGCTGTCTACTGGCTCGGGGGTTGTTCATGGTGAGATAATATAGTTCGCAACACGTTACGTACATCACATCGTATGAATTTCAAAAAAAAAAAAAAAAAAAAAAAATGGTACATCTACAGAGCCGATTAATCCAATTCTGTTGTCAGCATTTGCAAAAAATACGAAATACAAAATATAAAATATATATCCAAATGATTATTATTATATAATTCGTCTTTATTATTACAATAAATTCTTTTGAAAAAGTAGAAATCACGGTACTCGCTTTAGAACGTTGTTGTACCTGTATAATTTATTGGAGGGTTGTAATACGATCGGACCGAGTCGACGACGGTGTCCATAGATCAATGACCCACCCCTCCGGCCCCCTCCGCGTGATATACAAACCATTATCTTAAATTACATTTTCGGGAAGTAAGAGTTCTGTATTACACAGTTCGACCTCTCGTAAGTTATGGCTTCGGTTGTTTCTCCAACTTTACGGTGGCATAACTTAACGGAGGTTTCACTGTACCTAGCAACACCGTATATTGCAACTACCCCTCGTTTACAGAAGCGGTATTACTTTGCTCTGCTACTTAGTTCGATACAAACCTTCGTGTGATCCCGATGTTGATGCCCGGTACTACCAGTCGGGGTATATGTATAGGAATAGACCAACACAGTGAGATACCACCAGACAAATACGGATTCTCGGCAACAACCCTCATCCCTTTCGCCGCGAACCGGTGATACTGCTGACCCTCGTACACTCCACTAACTCCACAGCGCCAATATATTCCCTGTGTTCGCTTCTCGGTTCGTACCCCTTTCTCCATTCCGTTTTGCGCCACTTTTTTTACCCTTCTCTCCATTGAGTCTGCAAAAAGCTGCTTATGTAAGCTCGGAAATCTCTTGCGTAATCGCTGATTAATTGATTTCTTTCTCCCAGACATACAATCCGCTTTATCCGTATTGACTGAAACTTGAATTAACGCGACACGAAATACGGAATAGTAGTCAATTCTCGTTTACGGAACGAAATTGTGAGTTGCAAGAACCAATAATTCATTAAGACAATTATTTTTTGCAAAAAAAAAAAAAAAAATGGCTTCCACCAAATTCATTCTCCGACTAAATATTACTTCTTCAAATTTTTTTTTTTTTTTTTTTTTTTTCACTTTTTGAACGGATATTTAACTTCCTCGCGTTAATAGTGCATAATAACGAAACATCGTGCGCTTTTCCGTTCGATTTATTTGACGCAAATTTAAAGCATTCGTGAGAATTATTTACGGCGTTCGTTCGTAACCGCCGAGTGCACCTTTCCTCCCTTAGTACGTGAATAAAGATGCCAGGGAAGTGGAGAGACGAGAGAGGTTCGTGCGGTCTCGCAATTAAGTGATACGAGTATCGCTGGGTTGGTTTACCACCAGAGTTGAGGTGTCATAAATCTTCGGGGGAAGATGGTCAGGTGGTACATACGTTTCCTTAATCATGCTTTCTCGCGCATTGCTGAAAGACGTTACTGCTGTATTCGCGTAAACTCAACTCGTCCGCAATAACGACGACGCAACACTCTGATTGGACGGAATTATGTGTTGCAATTTTTTCTGCGACTCATTTTTTTTGTAAATATATAACTAAAGAAAATTGTCGCAAAAAAAAAAAAAAAAAAAAAAAATTCATGAAAATAAATTTTTTTTTGTGAGGAAGCAAATATAAAAACATTTCTTCAATAGGCTGCGAAATGATCGCCGGACAGTTTAAAAGGGAAGAGCAATAGGGTTGAAGGACCTACGAACCAATTTTGCGCTTTGATCGCATCCAATGCTATAGTTATTACGCTGTTGCCGTATGTCGCCGCAACGGCAGCTCGGTTGATAGCGTACCCGCCGAGATAAATGAGTAATGTCCTAATTGTGAGCTGCATTATGTATGATAGGGTGGCGCGTGGACACGAGGAAACGGTCGCGCGCCCATGTCAAAGGGCAAATGTGAACGGCACCGGGTATATACTCTGCTTGCGCGATGCTGCTACCACTAGTGGTCAGTTGTCACGACACAGTTGCGTGGGATGGCGGGGAGGGCTTTGGTCAGAGTATAATGCTCATAGTATATGAGGTCCGCCGTGCCGCGTGTCCAAACAGCATCACCGTCACCGAGAGAAGCGCCGGGCGCACCGAGGACAAAGCGAGGTCAACTCGCCGTGTCAATTGCTCCTCGGTTCTCCCCCCACGAGAAGACGAGACCCCGACACCGAACGAGATGAGAAATGCCGACGTTCTGTCGCCCAATTTTATCATCGCTCCTACCACAACCCCTTCCCTCGATGTAGTAAACACCGCACAAGTGCATTTTTCATATAGTTAATAACTTCCGGAATTTTAGAAATTCACGATTTTCGCTGTAGAGTTTCGGAATAATGATAATAGGGATGGAAATATGATTTTGATCCATAACTTTCTTTTTATTCGATAAAAATTGAGATACCATTCGAAAAAGTTGAAGAAAAAAAAAAAAAAAACGAATGCTCCATTACGAATTTAATGTGCATTTTGTTTTTATGAAATTTTACAGAATTTTTTTTTATTTTTATTTGAATTCAATTTTTTTTTTCGAATATTATGTCGAACGTCTTCGATATATTCAAATTAAAAAAAAAATTGTTTCTTTTAATAATTTATCCATTTTGCAGTCGGAAAGTTCTGAAAATCGCAATTTTTCGATAAAAAAAGTGCGGACGATAATTTTTTTTTTTTTTTGGTCGACCTATGTATTACTTGCGGCTCGAAATATTCGATAAAAAAATGATTCCAAATATGAGTTCAAAGAAAAAAAAAATAAAATTCTGGAAGATCTTATTACGGAAAGTCTGTAGAGCGAAGACAAGATTAGCTTCGGGAATCAAAGCGTCACGTCGATCCCAAGAGACATTGTTCATTGCTCGATGTACTACAGAATTACGGTGTCATATACGCAATCTGTACACTGGAGTACATAATGTACAATTGCAATGTGACCCTTTGATAGTGCGCGACACACAGCGTGAGACTCCGTGGGCGTGTCGAGACTGAAAGGATAATTGGTATACGCGCTAATTCGATTCTCTTCTCGTACCCAATCGTTCCCAATTGACCCATTTAAACCGTTCGCGCGGAGGGGAAGGAATTCGCGAGATTCTTGCCGTGCGCGGTGGAGATACCGATCTTCGGTAGACACTCGCGATTAGAGGTGACGCTGGAAGGGAAACCGATAAAAAAAAAAAGCCTCACGATCCCATTTTTCATGTTGAGGCGGGAAATCGTATACTGATAAGATCGCGGAGATTGGCAATTGTCGAAATCCTCGACTTGGTTCGAATATCGATAAATAAAAATCTTTATCGTAGAAAATAAATTAATTCTACGATCGGTGACTATCTTAATCAAAACTATCTTTGCGTTCGACCGCAATGAGATTTGAAACAACGCTATTAAAAAAATCAATTAATTTCCGGATTAATTCGTATGATAATAAATATTTTTATCGTTTTTTTTTTTTTTTTATCTCAGTGAACAACTTTGTTAATTACTATTTTTCATTTTTATTCTAATCCAATTTGGATTCGATCAGTTATCAAGCGGAGCGCGAATTAAATTCGCGAGATTCAATTGACTGATACGTTCTATTGGCGTTTGAGAGCCTCGTGATTGCCGTTCTCAATTTGGCCGCTCTGAACGTTCGGTATCACAGATGTTTCGCTTTGCGGGAGCATCCCAGCTTTCGAGGCCCCCTCGGTGTGCCATATTTTTGCCCCCTTCCCCCACACGAGACACCGAGCGCGCTGCACTTGGCTGTTGAGACTCGAGCTGATATTGGAGCGTAACAGACTCCGTCAACGTGGGTCGAGACAACACCGTGAGCCATGCCGTCGCCACATGTGTGTCACACGCACTTTCGAGTCCACCCTTGTAACCGTAAACTAAACTGCTGCGATACACGGCTGAGATGCTCAAGTATATGAACGCGAGAAGGAGAATGGGATCGTCAACGAAATTCGAACCGAAGTGAATTTCGTCACTTGGATATTAATATTGACAACGCAAAATTTTATCTGTTACTGGAATTAATGTGACTGCATAATAATGATAATAATAAAATAAATATGTATATATATACTGAAAAAAAAAAAAATAAATAAATAAAAAAATCGCTTGAATCGGCAAAATCGGCGCCTGCGGGTAGCGAACCAAATAATCGGTTGCTTAAAAGAAAAAAATTGTCTAGAATAATATGATTATTAACTAAAAATGGTATCAAAAGAAGTTTTTCGGAATATCGAGAATTGGGAAGAATCGCGGTGAGTCAAGGAGAGATTAATCGCTTCTAAACGCTTGAAGGATCGCATCTCCTAATGCAATCCCGCGTAGCAATGAAGACCTCTTTTTCTGTATACCGCAAAGCTTATTTCCCTCGCGATCTGACGAGATCAGTATTGACGTTAATTTTCCGTGACCGAGATATATATATTGCACAGGAACGAGGGTAATCCGGATATTCGAATTGTCCTCGAATAATATCGTTGTGGTTTATAAAATCTCTCACGGCGTGAGATTCGCGTAAGAATGATCCGTAATGTATGCATACACCATCATCAACGCTTGTAATGAGTTACTCCATCGTTAAAAAAAATACAAAAGACACTCGAGGATCAGATTTCTCATTGTTTCGTCATAGAATCGTGAGGCATCAGGCGCGAGAGCGCTCCGAACTGGGAACAGTCAAAGTCGATGTACAAACTCGGTTGCTCATTAAATTTATGCCGGAGAAACTGGTTTTACGGGTAGCGTACGGATTGCTAGACGCAGAAGGAAGAGTGCAAAGGCAGAAAATCTCGCTAGTCGAGTTTTATACATAAGGGAGGAAGATAAAAGAAGCGGAACGTTCGCGCACGCTGCAGAACAACGCTTCAATCTATCCTTCGAACTCTCTTCTCCCTCAACTATCGTCCCCTGCAAGCATCTAGAACTGACCATATCTTTTGACAAATATAGACCTGTTTTATACAATTCCGACAGTCAATATAAATTTATTTTCACTCCATACTACGCAGGGCGTTGTCCAAGCTATAGTTCAGAATCAAACTCTATATATATCCTTATACGGCGATATTCTTCGTGAGATCGGTGAGATTTGTTAAACGCGATTTTGCAACGTCGGTTTTAAAAGAAAAACGAGACATTCCATAGATTTTTCGAATAGTACACGATTTTGTTTTTTGCTCGATAATGATTATTTAAAACAAAAAACAATTTTTTTTATTTCTTAGCATTTTTTCAATTTATTTTTATTTTTTGTGAATAACAAATCCGGCAGTACTTGTTTTTTTACGAGAAAAAAAAAATCACGGGAAACTCTCCTGAATCTTTTATTAATTTAATAATTTACCGTTATTTATTATTATTAAATGATTAATAATAAATTGTAAAAAATATTAAATATTAAATATTATTATTTATTAATTTCTTCATTTTCGCTATTTCAATAATTAATATATTTCCGCTGTTTCGAGATTTTTTATGTATTCTTATTTTCATTTAAACGGAATTTTGAAAAAAAAAAAAGGAAAAACTCGTTCTACGTCCCACTTTAACGATTCGCTCAATCTTGGCAACGAGTATCCACGAAGGCGAGGATGAAGAAGAATCTGAAAACTCGATAGACGATTTCGTGCTCGACGCGAACACAGTCACACGAACGAGAGTCTACAGAACCCAGGCTAACAAGAAAGACCGGGAGCGGTGTGCATTTTTTTTTTTTTTTTTTTTTTTTTTTTTTTTTTTTTTTTTTAAGTCGTCTGAGTTGCCACCGGGATCTTGTGTCCTTGGACTCGAACAACCCTCAAGCAAACGTGGGAGGATGATAGCGACCCGTCTACAATATGTCCCTTTTCTTGTATGCCTCTGGCCTCCTGGCACCCATATGCTCGGGGATTTTCGCCGGATTTATTTTGACAAATTAAAACGGATGCTCAATGACACCGAGAGATTTCGAAGGAGCGAATAAACAAGTGTTCTTTCAAGGACGAGCTTAAGGGACTACTGTAGTAGCAAGAATCCCGAATTATATTAAGGTGTTCTTGCGAGCGATGCAACGATTCGAATAAAATCAAAATTGGTAATGCGTTCTATACTTCACCTTAAAAAAAAAATTTTTTAAAAAAATTTAGAATGACGGAAATCTGATTTTTTTTACGCGTTTCCGCGATTTTTATTTATATACATATTATTATTATTATTAACTATATGAATTAATTTTTTTTGTAAATATGATTTTTTTTTTTTTTTTTTATAAGCTTCGACAGCTTTTACTGTGGTCCGTCGAGCGATCAAATATGTACACCTTAGTTTTTCAATATTTGTCTACATACTTCGCGACCTTCGTGTCCCTACGCAGGGGATAACAACGAGGCGAAGACGCACGCACTTGTCTTGCACGTTTAACTTTGTGCTCCATGCGTGTTATCCGCAGGGGTTCTCCCCGAGTGTCGAGTTCTCTCGTGAGTCGCGGGAGTTTCGCTTCTCGAGGGGACCCATTCTCCTTCGGCACTCTCCCACAGTTTGATTTTATGACAAAACAGACCTCCCGCTGGGTTACTCCTGTGGCCGTTTAGCTCGGTTATGTTAACTCATAAGTCAATGCCATTCAATCCGATGCTTCGAACGCGCGGCCAATTTTTTTTTTTTCAAACCGCAAATTAATGAGTACAAACTGCAGGTAGAGAATTTTCCGAAATAAAAACAAATAATAATAAATAATATTTTTTAAATACAATAATAATCATATACTCCATTAGTTTCAGAGAAGTTTTTTTTTCCGATTATAGATTTAAGATTTGTTAGTTTTGCGATGTATTTGCCTGACAATTAATCCGCCTTTGCTGTAA
The DNA here is from genome assembly GCA_934046635.1 of Buathra laborator. NCBI lineage: Eukaryota > Metazoa > Arthropoda > Insecta > Hymenoptera > Ichneumonidae > Buathra > Buathra laborator. The sequence goes on along the minus strand of OW203895.1, from coordinate 15,341,409 downwards.
TTAAATGGTTGTCTAGAATCTTTTTTTGGTTTTTTTTATTTTTTATTAATTTTTTTATTCAAAAAAGTAATACGTTAGCGCAAAGCTTTCACTGCGAGGAACGAATTCTGTTTGCTTCTGCAGCTCTTCTCAGATCTTCTCCTCCATTTCGCTGAGTTGAGCTTCGAAGTCGCATAGTGTACAACGCGGATAAAAAGCAACCTTGTCCGCAGGACGTCGATATTCTCCGCTGCAACTGCAATGATAGAAATTCCTCTCTCTGCGGGCGCACAAGTACGCTACTGTGGGGTAAAGCTTGGCGTGGCGACTCTCGGTGCTGCAAAATATAGCGAGAAATCACTATAAGCTCAACCCGCTGTCCGGGTATTCTGGCTTCGACTCAAATATATATCGGAGATAAGTGAGGAGCGACGATCGAGAGCGAAGGCGGGAAAGAAGAAGATGAAAATCGTTGCGAGTAATAGAGATAGCGATCGATGCGAGGTACAAAAGTCTACGAGGTATCAAGTGAGAACCGTGATATCGACGAAAAAATTTCGTTATCAAACTGTCCACCAGAATAAAAGATCACTAGATTACGAGATGAACTATTGGCACGAAACGAAAGAACTTGTAAACGGATTTGGAATGAGAAAAACCGATAAATCGATCGATCCAACGAACCGGACATTTTTTAAACGTGATTTTTTTATACTTAATTTTCTTAAGATTCTGAACTCCTCGACGAGAATGTTGAAAAAAAAAAAACATCGTAACTGAAACTAATTAAATGGGGTGAACATTTCTTGAGAACTTGAAAATGCAAGAAATAAAAATAACGATAGAAAATAATGAAAAAAATTTCTGATTTTCAACGATTTTTATTTTTCGATAACACTGAATAAAATTTCAAAAAGCCAAAAAAAAAAAAATCGAAACCGAAATTAATTAAACAGGGTGAACTTTTCTTCAGAATTTGAAAATGCAAGAAATAAAAATAACGAAAGAAAATAATGAAAAAAATTTCTAATTTTCAACGATTTTTATTTTTCAATAACACTGAATAAAATTTCAAGAAGCCAAAAAAAAAAATCGAAACCGAAACTAATTAAACAGGATGAACATTTCTTCAGAACTTCAAAATGCAAGAAATAAAAATAACGAAGGAAAATAATGAAAAAATTTCTAATTTTCACTTTTTTTATTTTTCGATAACACTGAATAAAATTTCAAAAAGCAAAAAAAAAAAAAAAAAAATAGAAAATACTGAAACAATGCAAAAATTCCGACCACTCGTGAAAAGCGTCCTATTGTCGCACTTGCCATTCTCGATTATATAGGCATTCAGTTAAGACGGCGCTTCTGCTTGTTCTGGAGAAGACAGAAGCTTGGCCCGTGGGAATCGAGGGAAGGAGCCTTAATACGGGAACGACCTGTTCGCGACTCAGCGAAGTCGACCCGGGTTACCAGGAAGCCTTAATTATTCTCTAATGAAACTACGAACGAAATACGAGACAGGGAGAAACTCGATTCGTTATCTTAATACCGATATGAATAAGTAGAACGAGAAGGATCTCGCGAGAAGGAAATAGATTGCTCGCTTCGGCTCGGTTTTTCCTTTACTTTGTAAACGCGGCGGTGGACGGATTTTATCCAGCAAAGTTACAGGTAAAGCTGGAAGACGGTTGGTCGTTACCTTGGAAGATATCGCATGCTAGAGCAATATGTAGTATCTTATCTATGCGCGAGTTTCCGTCTTATTGGAAGTAATTCGTGTGTCGTTGGGAGAGCGGTACTAATCCGAGATTAAACCAGTGGAGTCTACGCGGCCGGATGCGATACGAGATCTTAATTGCAGAATTAGGCGTAGAATAATGGTTGCTCTTTCGTACGTGTCTATAGTACAATTACACCGCGAAGGGCCCAAAATATATATATATTCACGTACTATCAAAGACAAATGACTTTATTCGATGATTTGATCCAATTTTGTGGATGAAAATCGGGTACTAAAAAAAAGTAGAGGCAATAATGGAGTTTTCTGTTGCCTTGGATGAAGTTTTCATCAGATTATGCCGTCTTTCCGGTGCTGTAAAGTATTTACATCGTTCCCGCAATTTTTTTTTGTTTTCCTTATAATTTTAATGGTCTCTACTTCGTCATTTGCCTCGACTCGTTTTAATATATAAACGCTTAAACTATACATTAACGGACAGTGAGTAAACTTTATCGAAGCATTGTACCAGGGAGGGGTTGTGCTTGAAGGCAGAGCGGAAGCGCGAGAAAAGGAAAGGTAGAAGCAGAGGAACGGAGCTGAGAACTCGGATCACCCGCGACGTGCCAAGTTGGAAACGTTGTTCGCTGGATGGGTGGAAGTTAGGCGTCTCAAAAACTAGCAGCGTAGAGAAAGACGGAGGGATAAAGAGCAGAGATACTATTTACGAATAGAAACTTGATCACAGTCCGTGAAAAGCTCAGCATTGCAACGCGAAGACTTAAGATTCTTCGGTGCGTTTCGTGAGCATCTATTCTCCTTGTAGTACTATATATTGATCCGAAGAAAACTTTTCCGCAAACTTGTCCCTGTCCTGTGCTCTCTTACTATGTTCCTTCGTTTCTCTACTACTCTCTCGATTTATGCTACACTGATAAATCGGGTGCAGATACCATCGTCGTCCTCGAGTCTCACGACCTGTTCTTCTTATTTCGTTTATGCGCTTCGCCGTGGCGATTAATCAGCAACTAATTAAAAGTCTCTATTATGCATAATACGAAATCCGTAATGCTTTTACAACTTTCATTCGAATTGTCCAAAAAAACTTCTGCGATAATTCTTTTTTTTCTTTGCCAATAACTTTTTATGAAAAAATGCAAAGTCGGAATGCACTATTGTGGAAATAAAACTGAAACATTGATTTATTTTGATTTCTTTTGCACACATTTTTTTTTAAATTTACTTAATTATTTAAATTTATTATTAAAAAAACTAAAAATTATAGTCAAAATAATAACAATATTTTAACTATTATTATAAGGATGATAATTAATATTTTTATTGCTTATTAAAATCTTAATTCACGGGGGAACGCTCGGAGAATTTTAATTAATTTTATTCTAACCGCAGATAAGGAATTGTTCAGTTTATTTTTTTTTACCAAATTCTTGCGCTGCAATGTTAAAAGAAAAAATTTTATCACGAAACAAATGGAAATTTAAATTTATATAATTTTTATTTCTATTATCTATATTTCTCAGTGAGTGTTACTCGATTTCGAAGTATTTTCCTGTGAACTAACCGACCGCACGACGACCTTCTGAATGAAAAAGGAAAGAATCATCTGAAAAGGGAATTTATCGCAATACGAGTTGTTGCAAAAAAAAAAAAACGATAATTGCGTCCCTCATTCCGCCGCTTGTAACAGAATTGCGTGAAAATCCGTTTCGTATATATGCACTTGATGCGGAGAAACTGCGCAAAGGGAAGAAATAAACAAGATAACGAAGCTTACGTGACCTTGGCACCAGACTCGCTATAATAATAATAATAGTAATCATCATCACGGGATCGTAATTGACGCGCGATCGAAGACTGGTCCGCTTGTTTTCTCTCGTGTAATGGACGGAACTTGTCCTCGACGACTCTCGCGTTGCTCCCCTATATATACATCGACAATGCAGGTACTTACAGTACCCCCCAATGCCCATATATCAACATACATATACCACATATGTGCAGTCATGCAAGCGTATCGATAATGTAAATCTTCGATGTACGAAAGAAAGTTGGGTACCTGTATCAAAAATCGATGCGGTCGGAATGGACGGGATGACACTCGACTATGTTCCCATGAATTCTAAATGGGATCTCGTCCATCTACCACGTCGTCGTATCGCACCAGTGTTAGAATGCATCAGCTTGATGGACATAGTATAGGGAAAGTCCGGAATAGTAGTGAGAATAAGTAATCCCAGAAAGGTCGGATTTAAAGGAGTCATGAATGGGCTGTCGGGAGATTGGTGGCCATTGGACAGTGGACAGTGTTTGGATACTGGCATCACGAAAGTGGATGGAAAGTCCGCAATAGCCATACGCATGAGGATAAGAAACCCCAGAAAGGTCAGATTTGGAAGAGTCCTGGAAAGATTGTTGAGGGATGAATGGCGTTACACTGGAGGGGGTCGGATTCTGAAGAGTATCTACTATTGCGGCATTGCACTGTAGCAGCGTTCGGTCATCGGACACTCCTGCATGATTACAAGTGCAACATGAAGTTTAATGTAACTGCAACCTTCCTGTCGTCGATATTGCGAAGAACCGAAACGATCGGGAGTCTCGGTTGGGGGATTATTCTCACAACGATCGATACTCCATTTCGCACGGTCTCAAGATACCGTAGATGCGTATCGTACCCGGACGGCTTACTATCTTCTGTCTTATATGGTATATTTATATACATACCGCGGGTGTCCTCGTGGTGGCAAGTTCGTTCGCGGTGTTTGCTTACGACAAACGAGTTTCGCGATTCGCTTTCTCATGGGGTAACTGGACACGGAGCAAGGGAACGCAAGGGACCGACCGGACGATGTAGACCGCATCGCGGGTTTCCGACTTCAAGAGAAGAGCGAACCACGATAGCGAGAGGTCCTCAACGCGTTACGGGGGTATCAACCGCGAGTGAGGATCGAGTCAAACGACGTTGCCGCAAGCCATCGCACCGCAGAAACCCTTGTCATCTCGGCTATCGTCGTACCGTCAAAGGGAACCTGCCGATGGCCCTCGCTTTAATTAGTCCCTAGCGTTCTGGACTGACGAGAAAACGCATGTGCGATACTTATTCGAGAATTTAGAGAGAGAATTCGCGACTATCCCAAATAACCAGAGCTTTGGTAGACTTTCGCAATTTCAGTAATGAAAATTGAAGAACAGCCCTTTGCCAAAAAGAAGCTGTTGATGTACAGTCGAAGCTCCGTATTCTTAACTCGACGGGACCAGACCCGTTCCCTTTTCTGTATTTCCCATATCTTCCCTACTCCCGGTCAGTTGCTGCGAATAGGGGTAACGAGGGGTGTATACGCGTCCGTAGGTACGAAGCCACCTTGTACCTGCTGCGCGTGCGTAGTTTACATTTTACGAAATAGGCTCCCCTTGGAGTGGGGCAAACGGACTCAGGGGAAATAGAGTTAAGGGAACTCGTTGTCATGGTAACGAGTTAAAATAAAGCATCGGTTAAGTTAAGGGGAGTGAAGAATACGAATCTTGGACTGTAGTACGACAATTGATGACTGTCATCGTATTTGTTATCGTAACATAGTCAGTGGGGTGCAAAACATGGCAACAAATCTCATCATTCCTTTGATTTTTCGTTTCTACTTTCATCCATGCAGATTCATTGTTCTTATGTTGTGCAAAATGAAATAATCTTATGATCGACTTCTGATTATTCGTGATCACCTGCTCCACCTGCCCCGCCGAATAATCGAGGTAATACTGTAATTTGTCGCTCTGTGAGCTTCGAAAAGCGACAATTACAGGCAACTTAGTTGGATCCAATGATAATCACTATTATGTGGCAAGTGTAGGCTATTGGCGGTAGTTATCGCTGGTAATCGTTACTATTCATTGACAATACGGGTTATTATTGTAGGGTACTTCTACAAGTTACCACTAAACCCGAAATTGTAACGACTATCAGAGAGATGAGGTAATTCTGATTCAATTGGAACCATGATCCAGCAATCTGAAAAAGATTAATCTACATTTATCGTAAGTATTCACGGAGCAAGCACCGTTGTCTGGAACGCGCTGGAATTTTCGAACGAATTATATTCACTTCCGAACGGCCACAAACGAAGAGGATTCTCTTGCTTAGAGGGAGGAATTCCGTTTCAAGGAGGAGAGTAAGCACCGACTCGAGGATTCGCCCGAGTGCAAGAACCTGCCAGCAGCAGCAGCAAATTTGCTCTCGCGTCTGAGCCCTTGCTTCCTCTCGCTTCGGTCTTCCACTCTGTTTGTCCTTAATATCGGTGGCTCCTGCCTTCTCCCTAATTATCCAAATTTCAGAAGCAGCCTCGCTTCGTGTCATAGTTCTTGTGCCGCGTTGTCAGCTCGACGTCGCGAGTCTGAGTACGCGGGCCAAGTGTGTGCAGTAGTGATGCGCCTAAAATCTAAAGCATATATGATCGGAAACAAGAGCGTGTAGCATAGCGTTCCTGGTTACTGTTTGAGTAACCTTATTACAGACCGCGCCTCATCATTACAGATGGAGGGCATAATTATTTCTACTTGGCAATCCTATTGCGATATGTTCAGCGTCATTTGAGACACGTATGGCGGAATAAAACGCAAAATCATTGGCCAAACTAGGGCATTTATCCTTGGAACGAGCAGCTGAAGGGACGCGGAATGTCTGTGTGTCCTATTCGGTTAGGGAGCAGATTCAGAAAATCCACGAAAGATGGGTAGGAGGAAGAGACGCAGCAGGCCCTACCAAAAAGTCATAAAAATAATGAGCCGGTATAGACAGAGCAAAGAAGAGCAAAGAGCAGAGGAAAGCGGTCGGATCGTGCAAGAGCGAGACTGATGCTCTGCTATGAACCGGTTTTGTTCCTTCGCTCATCGTCTTTGTTGCACCCGAGGTCATCGGTCCGCTTTCATCCTTGTTCAACGCCACGCGAACGACGAGCGACCGAGCGACTGGCCGAGATGCTACTCCTGGGCTCCTAGCTCCTGCACCTGCAGTTTGTGCACAGTGCACCAGCGCGCACCGCGCTCACCGTTCAACAACCAGCCGTTATACAACCAGCAAGGGCGCCCCTCCTTTTCGCTTTTAGTGTGTTGACTCCTTTCTATCTGTCTGTTACTTCTTCGTGTGCTTCCTTCTTCGCTTCGCATGGACCCAACGCTTCTTGTCTTCCTCTATACACGGCCAGTTCGTCTCCCTTCTTCTTTGGCCACGAGCCCATTACAAGAGAGGAACTTGTTCATAACGCCTGAGGGCTACCATCGTCGGAAGCCAATCTTACACCGCACCAACAATCTGTCCGCCGCAACGCATACGCCGCTCTCATCCGTACCAACTCTATCTCTACTTGCGCATCCTCTTCGAATGAACTAAGTGCTCTTTTTTGTTTTAGTACAAGTCAAACGGACAGTAGACAATAAACCCCTTTGATGGTACACCACCCCCATTCCCGGTTTGTCCTTTAACAGTCCTATTCCTCATTACTCTATTCAGCCGTCGAATCCAACTATCCAGAGGTTTGACTGTAGTCAGTTTACCAAAGGACACGTTTATGTTTACGAATACGAATAAAAGAATACAGTGAGACCTCGATTAACCGGTCGGCTTCAGTAGGCAGCGGATTAAAGTAATCCAAACATGTGATAAATCGATTTTGAATCCTACTAAACTATTTTGAAAAACTCTGGAGGAAGTGATTTTCATTGAAATTAATACTCAGAGAAATAAAGCATTCATTCTAACATCAGATTCAACAAAAAAAAAAAAAAACATCCAAAATCCAGTTCGGTAACTTATGTATCGGACTTAAATGATAACATTTTATAAAGACTATACATCATTTATATGTTTAAATTTGACGTATATTACCCATATATAGACAATCCATAATTTATGAATGGATTGCATGTACACTATATATAATTATATATGTACATATAATTGTACCCGTATGTACCCGAATATGTATGTAAATTATATACACCTTATGTAACACTTTCTCGTCTGGAAAGTGAAGGACTTTTAGGAAACGTGCGCCATATCCTTGAAAACGAATGATTCGTTCCGTTGTTTCGTTGAACCAAATATTTCGTTGATTGAAAAAACTTCCTAGTCGATTGTGCTATTGGGTTAATCGACTTTTTCGTTTTTTTCTAATCAATCAGCCCAATATTTGTTTCGCTTCCCGCGGACGCCGATTTAATAGATTGAAGCGATTTTTCTTTTTCTCTGTGTGTAGCATATTTTTTTAATCCCAATATAAATGCCAATGTCTCTTGCGATGTCGTGACATTGATTCAAATAAACGTCACTGACTCCCAACGACGCGAAATGTATACAAACTAATATGCTAATGTTCTGTAATACATGGTTTCCCGAGTTGCAAGACGCATAATTTGCAATTTCATCTTATTTACAATTTATTTGCTTCTATTTCTTCTCGTCGTAATCGGAAAGTCGATCGAGAATCGAAACTGGTTTGCGAGTTTGTACTTCTCGATCTCTCGAACTGGTAGACCGGCAATGATCTCTCCCCTTCATATTCTCTCTCTCTCTTCGCTATCGTCAGAGTGTCAGCGCTGTGTACGCTCTCACGAACTTTCAGTATAATCGATAGTCCCGGTAGACTATAGTACACAAGCAGTATAGATAGCGGCCACATCTTTCGACCGGATTTAACTCTAACTCCTCGAATCATCAATCCCCACTCTCGGGATTCCTCCAGCCTCTCGAAGGCGGGAGCCTCTTTCAAAGAAACGAACGTTTTATGTATATACTCCGTGGAGGAGACCGGATCGTTTGGCTTATTTGCTTCTTCTTACGTTGGCCGCTATCGAAGATGAGAACTGCTCTCTCGAGATGTGAATGAAAATTTCACTCGAATTGGAAGCTGCGCGAGGCTGTGGCCCAATGGTACGAGGATCCAAGAGGGAGTGAAAGAAGGGGGTGGGAGGCGCTGCTCGAAGGTGGTGTAACTTATGAGCTCATAGTCAGAGAACGGTAGGAAGAAAGATAAACTTACAGAGTTACCTGAGTTGTAAGAGGTTACCGTAAGCACTTACAGAGATATCTCCCGCAAGCTTTATCTCCAGGTAGTTATAGCCACCAGCGAAAATGTCGGTAAATAGTCGTTCGAACCCGAGCGCCATAGTTCGCAATTAACGCATCGTTACAGAGTCGGCTGCGGAGTGATTGAAATAATTCGAAAAATTCATTACCGATTATTGCGCGATGTTTTACAAATAAATGGCTAATTTGAAGGTCTAACTGACGAAAAATGATGGGTTGGAAAAACAAATGGTTTGTTAGGAAAACTACTTTTTTGGCTAAAAATCGGTTGTTCCGACTTACTTATTAGTTCTTTGCGCCGATTTTTAATTTTTTTCATTCATAGTTTCTTTTAGCGGGTATTAGCAGGACAAACTAACCAAAAAAAAGACTCGCTGCGTCATATTTATTTACGTCGGTGATGTTTTTATTCTATTTTTTTTAATGAGGTACTTTGATCGGTAGAGCGTGGGATAGGCGCATAAATTTGAATGTTAGTAAGGCACGAGGAGGAGGATAAACCACAGGTTTTTTTTATTTTTTATTTTTACCGATCTCTCAATGAAACGACGATTAAGCAATCGGCGTGCGTGCTGTCTATATGCGTGTGTTAAATGGAATTTTGATGAGAAGGTCGTGAGAAACGGGATGACTGGCGTCGGGATGCCGAAAAAAAAAATGAAAAACAAAAATGAATGAACGATTTTTTTGAATGAGCTGATTTTACATGATTCGAAGGGAATATAAATGTAGTAGATGTATCGAGAGCCGACGGAGTGGGGAAAATACGAGAACTTTTGCTAATAAAGAAAACCGGTTAAACCGGAAGGTTTTTATTAGCCTTATACTGTACTATAGCTACGGTACGTCCGCGGTATACCGGCGCTTCTCCGTCAGCGAGATACTCAAACCTTTACGCCATAATGATCATTATGTTGCGCGTATAGATCTTCTCATTCATCGCTCTCAAGAGAGACACCGCGAGAAACGATATATCGGTAGTCAATTTATTTAGCTAAACTATCGAACGGCAAGCGATCATCGTTATCGTGAAATTCGTTCGGGGATCGATAGTTACAAAATAGGCTAAACCGATAATAATTTAAAAAAAAGTAATTAAACTGAGTCTCGTCTGTCGTCATTAAAAAAATTCGGCTCCTTTTCACCTCCGCATTCGAGAATATACCGGCAGGAGAAACTTTTATGGTGGACAGGTGATGACTAACGGAGCGATTATGGGAAAAAACAACCCCCGCAAATTGGCATCGTGACATCCTTTTCGGATAATTTTTTTTTATGCCCAAAGCAATAAAATATATTATTGTTATTATTATTTTAATCATAATAATAAATTAATTATTATTATGATTATTATTTATATTTTTATCGATTGCCTCCGCGCATATTGAAAATCATAATCGAGCGATTAATTACTCGTTGATGACAATTCTTGATCTTTATAAGTATTGACAGAGATTCCGATTGATTTTTCAACTCGATCCCGCGCGATCGGCGGTCACCCTCCGTAAAAGGGACGAAATACAACGTAACGAAAAACATACCTCTTCTGCCACATGCTTTCTTGAGAGACCATTCACGGGGCCTCGCCGAACCGAGTTTAATCGTGAGAATATCGTATTTTCGACGGGCCGAGGAAGTCTCGGTGTTGGCGTTGCCACCCGGTTTCTTGAGATTCGTCCGATTAGCAACGAACGGTGACGGTAGAGGGAGACCGGGAGTGGATCAAGACACAGTGGAAAGGAACGTGGGAACCAACGATAGACGTTCGCACTCCTCGTCTTCCTGTTTCTATGCTCATAAATATACATATGGATTGACATTTATTCAACTGTCCAATCGCAATAGAGATACATCGATCGTTCGCAAATTTTTGGGTAAATTCGTGAGAACCACCAAACCGAAACGAAAATCGACGAAACCAACTCAACCGGAAAAGTTTTGTATACACAATAACAATAATAATAACAATAACGACAAAAATTAATAATAATGATAAATACGTTTTATATAAATTTTATATAAATTAAATAAATTTATATATAATATAAAAAATTATATAAATGTTATATAAAAATTTTATATAAATATACTCCATATATACTATATATATATTTTATATGTTCAATACATACATTTTCCGACTGAGGATAACGCTATCGAAATTTTTTATTCCATTAAAATCGGACTATAATGACTATGAAATTCAAGCTTCGTAAGTCGGGCGGACGGTCTGATAATAATCCGACGATCGCGGGAAACCAGAACGGCATCAGGCGATGAAACCTTTTCGATATCTGTCTGGTGGAAGACGTAAAACCGAATGAGAGTGGAAGCTGTACCCGACGCTGATTTGTTCTCCTATTCTTCGGGATATTCACCGAAGATTTTAATATTTCCTCGAGTATAAATTTTCAAAAGTTTGAGGAAATGGTGGAAAGTGTACGAAGTACACATCGAAGCATCGAATCCAGAATTTGATACCTCGCGTAAAGGGCAAAGCCATTCCTATTCCAACTGCTCGAAATTACGATCCCGAAGCGCTGTTGATCTTGTCTCCGGTTTTATCGGCAAATGCGCGTACCTTTTCCCTCGGCGTTCTCTCGCGATCAAGCTATGCGAAAAATTCCATTTAGAAGCTGATTATTATGTGCCGTGAGGCAAGCGAACGTAGTATGCGTGCCGTGCATACCTTCGTCGCGTATTCCGAAACTTTGGCAAAGACTCGAAGAAATTCCACGGGTCTGCAGTTTTCCTCGAATTATCAATTTCGTTTATATTTTTTTCATTTTTAGCCGCTCGCAGAACGCACAGTCGTAAAATGAAAAGAAAATTCTCAATGTTTTGGAAAAGCTATTGAACTATTTTTTTTTTTTTACACGCAATTACTGCGATGAATTTTTAAAAATTTCTATTTTGCATGCGTTTGTGGCGTTCATGAAATTCTGTCCATTGATTGCCGCATTTTAATCGAATCCGTATGATACATTGCGTAACCATTTTCATTAACCGCTACTGGACTTTAGTATTCGGTAGTTACTTCTCCCACTCCTTCGATCCCGGACCGGGCCTACTTTTTCCTTTTGCTTAAGCATACGCGTGGCCGGTCCGCCCCACTACAGCGTCGATGCTACGCGTGTCTCGTATCTGGAATGCGCAGCCAGGATTACACCGTCCAAATACTCGCTCTATCCAAACTCGAGGCTCCTTATTTTTCTCCTCATCATCGTCGGCTCTTTTCTCTTGTTATTTTTTTTCATATGCATAAAAACATCGAATCACCAATTCGATGCGATTGTTTTTTCAAAATGATCTTATAACCGTGTAAAAAAAAATCCCGAAGACGAGTATAGAAAATTATTAAAGAAGTTTTATAATTTTTTAAATAGCTAAAAAAAAATTCCTTCGAAAAAAAAAAAAAAAAAGTTTAATTTCTTCCATAATTTTTTATATTTTTACTTAGCGATTTTTTCGGCCGAAAAATCAATGACACCGAATTAGTGATACGATGTTGTTTCACACATAAAAAGAAATTGAAATTAATAATTATAATAAAAATTATGCAACACAGGCAATAATCTCGGGTAATTCCACTTTGCGATCAATAGAGTATAGTCTCCAATACGCCTGATCGAAATTACTGATCCGCAGTACCCATATCCGCGAGAAAAAGTCGCGGCACCTGCATCGTACGTATAATAGCAATGACCAAGAGGCGCTGCACACACCATAAAGCGTCTATGTTACCGTAATATTTTTCCGATTAGCCGCTTTATATTTGACGCCCGTGGCGAACTAACGGAAGGTGCCACTGAGGAACCCGCGGCATCCGGGGGCCAGAAGCAAGCAAAGCTTTATCGTCGACGTCGACCCGATGAGGTCGAGGAGGATGGCGACGACGATCCACTCAAGTTTTAATAACTTTCACGTTACGCCCGAAGGCCCCCTCTTTCCGGGTCGGTCGAACAAGTACGAGAGCTCATTTTTCCTCGACGTTGAGTCTTCGATATCTTTCGAAACCCTCCCGCGGTCCTCATTCACCCGACGAAAGCTCATCGATGAAATCGCCGAGGAAAAGCCTCCTTTTCTCTTCTATAGCTTTTTCTTTTTTTTTTTTTTTTTAATCCACATTCGAACAACAAAAAAACAACCCTATATTTGTACCATTATGAAGCCGTGCGAAACAAACAGCAATTGCAAAAGTTTTTATTTAGCGCACCAACATCTGGTATGAGGATTAATCCATTGTTAATTAGTTCGGTGTAATACCGCTATTCGTGTGTTACATCCTCTCTCGACGTGAATAATCATTGGCAAGAGGCAAGAAGGGTAATAGCAGGTAACCCGCAAAACCTACTACGCTTGTACGCCATTTTATAAAATGTAAAGATATAGTATACATATACATATATATGTATATATATTTATGTATAAGCCAACCGAGTATTTCTCAGGGCAGTTTAATGAGGAGGAAATGACCACGCAGCTCGCGGGAGGATGCTTGGATGAGGTTGAACGCCAGTAATTCCCACGCGATATATGGCTTTAATAGTGGCCTCTGCGGCTCCCGCAACGAGTCATTACAAAGTTTGGCCTCGCGGGTTGCCTCACAGGTGAATATAGGTACATTTAACCGTGTCGTTTCCTACGAATCTTGTGGGGTATCTATGATACACCGGGTATAGGAGAGCTTCGAACGTGTGGCACTTTTTTCCGGTTCATTAATTTTTCGGTTTTCCAAACAATTTTCATGAATTTCCCAATCATTAGTATCTTCTTGCATTACAGTTACACCACATATTATGAACGACGAAAATGTTTAACATCGTTATAAAAAATAGAAAAAAAAAAAAAAGAAAATTCAATAAAATAGAATTTATTAAATCCGACAACAGTGGATGCGCGAGAAACTGCGCAGTTATTTATTATCGTAATATTGGGTACTGCTATGCGCCGATTGGCTTTCAGTTGATAATAGAAACTGTGACGTTGAAGAAATTAATTATGTCTATAAAAATGTATAATTGTAATTTCACCGATTTGACGAATTCGTCGTCGTTTCGTTTTGTGGACAAAGGATCATCCCTTTCCTACTCGCGTCTATCCGCGGCTGTGAGTCGAGAGACCGACGGATGAAAAAGTTGGTTCGGATCGTCGGGTCGATGGGATAATTTATTATCCGCGGCCTGAGAATCATCTCTGTCACTTGGACCTCTCGCTTCCGCTCACATCCGGATGTTTATTGAGAAATTTTTCGCTCCGATGAAAATGAGGGGATGAAATTTCCCGCGGATGGAACCGGAATGGTGGATGAAAAAGCGGAGGAAAGCTAAAAAAAAAAAAAAAAAAAAAACCAAATAGACCAAAAAGAGAAGGTTGATTCATCGGGCCAATCGTGGGGTGCCAGAGGAATAAAAAAAAGCGTCTGCCGGACATGCTTCATTTTTTTTATTTCATTCTAAATCGCTGAGAAAAACAAAGGACATGAATAGCCAGTAGACACGAGAGATGTACTTATATGGAATTCCCTTTTATTAATTTTTTTCGTTTGACATTTAAAATTTATTTGCCGAAGATAAAATGAAAATTCCAATGTGCATTAATTTCACTCAATAGTAATCCAAGGAATGTCGAGTTCTCGACTAAAATGGGGGCAAAAAAAAAAAATTGATAAAAAACAGAAAAACGAGTCTACTTCGCTCGGATGAAAAGAGAAATTCAAGGAGAAGAGGCGCAGGGGTTTCAGCGTCGAGGGGACTATCGTTTGCACGAAATACAAAGGGGAAAGCGTGTTTACCGTTCGACAAGGCAGCAGCACGTGGCAGCATAGTCAGGGTTATAGAGAGTGGTGCAATCTACATCTTAAACAGTGTAGCCAGAGCACAGGAGAGCTCGACCTCCTGGTGAGCTGCCGCTTGCATTTTGTCCGGAGCTTCCGGAGGGCAACTCTTGCATCGATTCTTGCATGCCGAGTTTTCGTTTGTTCTCCTCGTAGTTTTCTCTTTCGTGCGAGAAGCTCATGTTCCTTTCCGGAGGTTCCGAACTATGAGAGCTACCAAAAGCTCCGTTCCCCCCATACAACCTTTGCCGTTACCGTTCCCGCCGACTGCCGCACGAAATTAAACGTTGAATTGTTTAACGACGAGAAAATTGAGTCTCCGGGCCATGCATAGACTATTCTTGGGTAAAGCCGTATATGTCGCAGCAACAAGAGCAGTAACGCGCAGCGCTTCGCGAACCTCGTAAACCTCTATCCACTGTACTTTGATAGGAATACACGTTCGTATTCTCGCTTTTCTCGTCTCGACTGTCGCTCTCGGGGTTAGATTCGCGGATTATCCAATGCAGAGAGGACCTCCCTTCCACCTCTATTCTCGCGAGTTCGATTTATTTGTATGAACGTTCCATAGCTCGTCGATGATTGGTTAATAAACAAATCGATGAAAGCCATTTTGGCAATTGGCAATTGTTAAACAAAAAAATAAAAAAATACGGTGATCAAAAGATTATTATTAATAATCAACATATATTATTATCGTATTATTTAATTGATAATTTTGATAATAATAATAATAATATTGTAAATAAAATCGTTGAACATTGATAACTATTAAACTGACACCATTGATCAGTCTTGTCTTTTTTTTTTTTTTTTTTTTCGGAAAGCTTTCGGATGGAAGCTTTAGACTAACGCTGAAAAATATCGTTTTTGAAGTCCTCTCATTCCCTCGATGGATTTCATACTTTTGATTTAGCAATATCCATTTTCATTCGGATAGTCCACGACGACAAAGCATCAAGTTTTCTATACGCAAAATTTCCCCGATGTTTTTCCGCTGTTAAAAGCTATACCAGTCGCGTCTCGCGCAGATTAAACGACGAAACTGTACAGAGGCACGACTTGCCGGTTCCTCTTTTCTTGTTTTTTGTTTTTTTTTTCTATGGCGCGCGCAAGAAGGGAAACTACAAACGTTGTACTCGACGTCATCTCCGTCGCTTGCGAATATTCCGAAGATAAAAGCATCCGCGCTTTTTTCTATCCTCTTACTGTACTACTATACTACCTTTGAGTGACTCCTCTCATTTCACCGCTCTCTCGTCGTCATCACTGACCGTACTGCCTCTTTCGCCATAATGCACGTGTATCTCTTTATTACCAGACCGCTCGGCTTCTATATCGCATTGTTGCACGAGCGTTGGGTGACATTTTAATTTTTTATTAATTTTTTACATTATCGCTTTTGCACTTTTCTTTTTTCAAATTAATTTTTCAGTATTTTTCTGCGTCAGTTAAATATTGAAGATTTACAGAAGTTAAAATGTTGAATATTCAAAAAAATATATATAAATTTACCGATAACGGTGGATGCGCGGCTCCGGTGAACACCCAAGTCAAGCAGCTTTGTTCGCGGACAGTACTTGGATGGGTGACCGGTTAGCCGCGCGCTGATTGGCGCATTATTCGTTGAGCGGGAAGCTCTTTCTTCTGAGACTTTGGTGTTCTCTGCACTTTACGCAGGTGCAAAAAATATCGAAGAATTAGTAGAATGTGGCCGTCTTTACCGACCGGGTTTTCCGCAGTTTTCCCGTGTCTTCGGCAAATGCGGTACAGTGTAACTAATTTAGCTGCGCGGACGCACAGGAAAGGTTTGGTAGATTAGCTGAGTACAGGTAGGGAATTAGGAGGGGGAAATTGTAAAAACCCGGAAGGGTATACGGCGGAATAAGGGAAAAACTAGCTAACCTAACCTATATATAAATATAAAAAACTATATTCCATCAATTATTTTTAATATAATTATAAACATAAAATATACTCGTTAAAGTATAACTTTGTCTGGAGAAATTGGATTTATTTTTATACAGCCATTTACGAGATAAATGTATTCGAAGTTTAAAGGCGCGAGAAGGCAATACTTAGTTCCACCTTCGAACTTTCCAATGACACTCTCATCAATGATTAAGCCGCTGGTGGCAATTTTCACATTGCTGATCCCGTTATTCCCTTTTTTTTGCAATGCTTTGTTCGCGAAGTAACCAAGAAAATAACAATAGATATTTTTCTCATAGAAGAAATTTTGCGAAGTGACGAAAAAATAATAAGGAATCGATGTGAAAAACTCCAATTCTACGCGTGTAATTTTTTTTTTTTTTTTTTTCGTTCTTTTTGGTGCATCATCGCGCACGAGTCTATACATATTTCATTGATACTGCCGATACTCTTATTCGACGAGAGGCGCGCTACCGCTTTCGCTGGTGGAAGGGCAATTGAAACAGAACGGATGAAAATTCGGATGGGAAGTATAGAACCTGCAAGCACGGAGGTGGCAATGCGAGGGGTCGAGACATTGAAGCGTGTGGGATAGTATATGGTCGACTGGATGTATGTAGCGATTATCGGTAAATCCTCTCCTCCTCTTTCGCTATCGCCTCGTCGTGTGCACCTCTAAACTCCCATTCCGAGGGGCAACGATCGTTGGCATCGCGGGAAGGGCGAAGCCGGGGGGTGGGTTTCGGAAAAGGAAAAGCGCGCCCAACGCTCGGAATTATGCACCGTTAAACATTGTACGGGAACTCTCTTGCCCTCGTCTGTCGTATCGTTGACGTCTAAGACCCGTCATTCGCGTAGTACAAATAATTAGTATTCCAGAAACTCAACTTGGCGCAATGGTGCATTGCATCTCGTTGTCGCATTCGGCGTCATTCTGCTTCAACTGCAAGTGCTTCGGCATACGTCGTAATGATGTACGTATTAGTATGCATCTCTAACTCCTGTAGGCCCTTCTTCTGCCCTATTAACCAACACCTCTCCCTTGTCGAGAAGTTTGTTAAGTTACGTTACAATCCTTCGAGTTAATTTATGATTATAAAAAGGTTTAGAGTGGCGATTCAAAAATTATTCCGCAATGAAAATCCACTCTTTAGTTTTCAGTTAAATTTTTATAAAATGTGAAATCGGGTATTCATTTTTTTTTTTACCGTAACGAGCGAAGGGAACTGAATGCTTTAGTGCAACAAAGTTGAATTGGTTACTCCATGCTATAGTTATTTTATAATTGTAATTACAGTAATAATTATACAGAGTTTTAGGTCGGCAACACAAAAGTTATGCCATGCAGAACGCAGTATTGTTATTATTTATTCAAATTTTCAAACAATTTTAATCCCTATATTAATTTTTTTTATCGTATCGAACAATCAAAATTGAATGCTTTATTCGCGCACCAAAATTAAACCGGTTGAATTAAACCTCTTAAACAATCGTACACTCGGATCTCTTCCAATTTTCGCTGCAAAAATATATATTTAAAAAATACGCCTCGACGAAAATCTCGTATTGTCTTTAAAAATGTTATCTCAGAAGCCAGAAGTGCAGGAAAACAATGTATTCCGGTTTCGAAGAAACGCGAAACAATGGGATCGGATAGAAAAAAAAAAGGAAATAAAACGGAATCGTAAATTCGATCGCGAATGGAGGCGGCAGTACGAACAGCATCCGTTGCTGTGCGGCTAGAAAGCGAGCACACTTGTCACTCTCAATCTCGAATGTACGTCATGTAGCGGGGATCGGACACTCACACTAACGCTAGCCGCGGCTCTCGTTGCAGTGTTGCTATACTCATACGTATATTCTGTCGAGCTGCGACAGGGCGGTTGGAGGGGGAGGGGGTCATGTGTGTGTTGACGCAGACGGATAAACAAATAGGCGCTTGCACACTAAGTAGAGACTCTGGGATGAAACGGAGTATACGTGCACATCGTATAAAGGATAAGCGCGTACTCCAACACAAACAAACAACGGGAGAGCGAGAGGGTGGAACTTTGAGTGCAACACATCCCGTGTGCCTCAGACACGCTCGAACCGTTAGTGCAAACTTTACCCGAAGGGGGAGGACGAGTGTTTTGTCCCTCTCTGTGATTTGCAACGTCTGCATACAACAGTGTATCGGATACACTGTGTGTCGTCTGTCTGTGTGTATGTATGTATGTATGTATGTACGTATGGAGATATACGTATAAAGTCGGAGAGTCGTCTATAGGCCAACGAAGCTCGCGTTCGACCTGCTGCAGCAGTAGCAGCAGCAGCAGCAGCAGCAGCAGCAGATCCAGATGCCCGGGCTAATGCTGCCACCATCCTGGAATTCTCTTTGGGTGTTGTGAGTTGAAGCATATAAGCGAAACAGTAGCGAAACACGATGGGCCAGTTGCTAGTACGCTATGCTCATCCACCAACCAACCGTCTCAGTGGACTTATCTCTCTCTCAGTCGTGTATTGCCTTTCACCCAGAAGAGCTCAAAGGCAATGCATACCGGGAGTGGCATAAGTAGACGACACATGTCAGACAGAGAGACGCAATTGCTCATTATGCCTGATTGATTTTAATTCCCAACCGGGCTTTTCACTAACGGGAGTTCTTAAGTCGAAGAAATAGCAGAAAGCTTAATGAATTTGGATGTATATGATCTGTCTATGAGTTGCCCGCGTGAAAAAGGTCATTTTCTAGGATTTCAGACGATGAATTGCACATTTTTATTATTAAGTTTCGCAGTTAGTTAGCCTTTGCGCCGTAATAATGTTGACGTACATAATTCGCCAAATTAATTGGAAAGCGTTCGAAAGGAAGAAATTGCGTGCAAAATGTACGCCCATCAATAGAAATGTTCAATTGTCAGCAAACTTGTATGGCAACTTCGCCGCTATAAAGTTCTAATTGATCGTCTACTTCCGAGGCTTTCCTTCTTTTACTCTTAACATCTTTCCAGCGCGCATTGCACGTACTCAAGACAATGAAAGAACCGAACGTCCGCAGCGACGTTTCTCCGCTCCTTTTACATTAATCTCGTCGACGTTACACGGTATTGTACTTGTGCGATTTATCCACAATGAACGACGTGGCGCACTTAGCGTTCGATCGCGCTGGACTTCTGGAACTCCAACGAGCAGATTAAATGAACGACATGAGGTTTCTATACGACTTTCCGGCGTTACAATAAACCGGGGATGGACTGACGGTCATAACCATTGTAGTGCCCTGTTTCGCGAGTGGAGCCCTCCGGCTTACCATTCTCCGCTACTCCTTTCCACCGGTTTGTCTAAGAATCTCTCAAATCTACGAATAACAATACGCAATTATACATCTCATTATCTCTTATCCGCACCCTTTGCCTTTTGCGCCATTCTCGTCGCCATAAATAATTCTATACCATTTTATCCTAAACTCACACTCGTTCATGTCATTCACGTTGCGAGTTTCATGCTAATGAAAAAGGAGGCGGACTTCAACTAACGCGCTATCGAGTTAGCACACACAGCTTCGGGTCTTCATGACTCAAGCGTCTTGAATTAGATAAACTGTGCGAGTTACTCCGGAGCGTTGACTATATCGGACGAGGCTTCAGGTTGAAGCTTCTCTCGTGTGGCTGTAGCCAGCAATTTGCACGAAGTCGACCTAGATTTATGCGGGGTGACTGGGAGCTGGGAGTGTGAATTGGGTCGAAGAGAGACGTCGGACCCGGTGAAGCTACGCGAGGAAAGAGATTCGCCGACCCGAAGCCCACTGAGCTCCGGATGAAGAAACATCTCGGGCGTTGTCCCAAGCTATATCCCCCGGATGGCAAACGTTATTCCATACGCTATGTCAGTATCGTATGTGCGAATACATTCCTAGGACTAGGAAAGTTTCGAGAAACGATCAGTAGAAAGTCAGTTCTGACCTTATGAGACCTCCGGCGGAGATCGCAATGAAATTAATAGAGAGAGAATCGATCGTATTCCAAAATGATTTCATAGGCGAAGGGTTGGCGGCGCCAGCGCTGAAGATTTTCCATTACCGGATCAAAGGCTCAATGGGTACTGTTCAGCAACAGCAAAAGCTGTACCCATTTATTTCGCCAGCATCCGTTTACATCGACTGTATTTTCCATTGTCTTGGGAAGTTATCTTGATTAAGAGATCTTGCAAGTTTAGTCGACCCAATTAACGAGGCACGAAGGGTTGAGCAATGGATCTCTTCATCTCGACGAAATGGGGTCGAGTGACTCCTTCATATCATCAAAAGTGCGAGTTTAGGGGTTCACACCGTATCGCTTGTTTATTGAATTGTTTCTCGCTTTTCGTTTGTGAAGTTCATTCGCATGTCAATCGACTAATAATGTCTTCAACAACATTGATTTGCGAGTGCCAATGCCTTCAACGTAATGAGACTCACCGGTGGCATTTTGCAATGGCCGGTTTTCCTCTGCTTTGCTCTCAATGCTCGATCAAAGGGAAGAATCGAAGCGATATAAATATCGTTAGTAGGACAACACAGTGCTTCATTATTCTGCATTATCATTTACCTCTTCGACATTGTTCCTATAATCATTATATGTGTGATTATAACCATTCATTCCAAATTATTGAGGTTGGGAATCCATATACACTTCAATTACTTGTTTGACGTACAAAAAATTGGATATATCTATTGAATTCCAATACAATCCATACCAGCAACTCAAAATACGTATCATCGACACTCAGAGCGGTTCACGCATTGATTAGTAGAATGTTATTCTACAGCGTCATAATGAATCTGCACACTTGTGCAATTACGGCGACTATCAGTCTGCCAGCGATTTATTCGCAATACAGGGCACTGTCCGAGTTCGCAGTCTGCGCTGCACAAGATGATGCCCCGCCTAACCAACTGCTCCATCAGTTGGTGAAATCATTGATGATAGTCAAGTGTACCTAAACCTAACCTCAAACCAACTGAAACCTCAGGATAACCGCTTTTTCTTAATCGAGAAATAGTGCATTAACTCAAATCCAACGAATATCGTGGTTATTCTCAATTTGACTTTATTGGAATTTGTTGGAATTTTGCATCAATCGATTATTGAAGCTCCAAACTGGATGTACTATTATCACGCGCCAATAGACGGAAGGTATCGATACTTGAACATTATCTCGTGTGGGTAGAGGCTCATCAAAGGGATTTTCTTGGACCATGCGTAATACGACTCGCAATCCTATGGCTCCGGAATGAACGTATGCGTACCGATGTTCATGCGGAATCAATATGTGCTATAGAATGTGTGCGCATTTAGGGTACTCCACTGCAGTGTACTAACCTATCGTAATATATCCTATCGTAACATAGAGTGTAACCGTGTATATAGAATAGTATCCACAATTCGACAACGTAAAGCAGAGAATACTGGTGCAGACCGATAATGCACAGGCACGGGTGCTACAGAGAACGGGGGAGGACGCTAGTGGTGCCGTTGGATTCAGCAGGATTTGTTCGTGCGCTTCGTTAATTCCTGGCGAGCCAGCCACCCATCCAACGAGCTACCTACCCACCCAGCGAAACGAGACGACACTCATCGAAAATTGATCTTGCAGTAATGCGTGCACGACCGAGACCGCGGGAGATTTGTGGGGGTTCATGACGCCGCGAGCTTGTGCTCGTATCTAGCAAGCTTTCATTCTGTAACGACCGTTCATATACCGCGGTACAGCAGTATGAGTGCCCAGATTGCCAATATTCGACTATGTTGTTTACCTATTCTGTATGGTGGCGCCGATCGCGAGTAGTACATTAATCTTTGTTTCGAGAGGCTCACGCCGTCGTTCAGTTAATGCGCAAGGGATAGACACGTAGACGAATGAGTAGGTACAGTAAAATCCCTCAACAATCCGGCAATAGTCCGATTTTAAGAATCAATGAGAAAAGTGCCACTCGAGAGATCCATTTCAACGTCCAATTCGACACCAATGAGAGCAAAGGATTATCGGAAGGCAAATAGCAGGTTTAACGGTAACATCAGATCTCCAGGTATATAACCAAAAGCTGAGTTAAACTAAACATGATGAAACTACGCACTTTGAAAATACATCGGAATCTTATGGAGCTCATCCCGCATAACCTTTGCCACTCATTCGTTTGCTCGGCCTTTCCAACACCCCAGGGTACAACATCCGACAGAAATTGCGTAGCTAGGCACAGAACTTGTACCGGTTACCGCTACTGTTGCTGGCTATCTCGTGTTCCAGCTACGGCGAATGGGAAATACTATGAGGAGAGAGAAAACCAACCCGCCCGACCACCCACTACTACGGGTCGATCAATACACTTCCACTCTCTCTATCCCGCGTCATCCCGCTACCTCATTCTGTTGCGTTCTAACTCTGCGCACCGACACACTGTACAGGCGAACGAGCGACCGGCTGACCGTCTCTCCTCCGCTTCTTCCACTATACCATATCTACTTTCCACTAACGCCGCACTCTATACTGACTCGATCCACTAGCTGGAAAGGGACGCGCCCGCTATACCGACTTATATCTATTACAACTGCCCTCACCAAGCATAGTCTACGTTGCTTTTCTACGTTGCCTTCAATGCTACTCACGAAGGATCTTCGGTGATGACCGTTGCCATACGAGACTGGCGCGATAGAAGCGGTGTGATGGCACCAAAGCCGTCGGTAGCAGCTGCCGTCACGTATTGCCTCGCCACTAAAGAGACGGATACCCATAAACATGATGGTTACAACGCATTCCTGCAAGATTCATGTCACTTTGCTTGTATCCCACGGCTTTGCCATATTGTATTGCTTGTTCTGTCGAGTATATAGTTCGAATGCTCTGGAACGTCGTCAACCCTTGCAGAGTCATACTTGCTCTTGTCTTGCGTTCCCGTACATCGTTTCTGAAGGCATTGGCATACACTTCGCTTGAACATTAACGGAATAACGGTGAACCATAATTCTAGGATTGTAGTTGACCTATTCGCGAATGTACGGCTACGATTCCAACAGAAGGTTCTACCAGTTGGATTGCTATTCAAATAGTTTTGGACTATTAGGAATTTTGTTGAGTTTCGACAAAGTGTAGTGGCAGATCATTCGAGTATTTCGGTAACATCTGTCGAGCATGTATCACGCAAAATGTTGCATTGTTTCGATCAAACAGCGAATTGAAATTGTATCGGAATTCGCTGTTGCTCTTGATATCTTCATGATAGTCCTGTATTATTCTCTATACTCCTCGATATCTGTACACTGTATAGAGTCGCCGTATTACGACACGAAGCGCACACCGTTCGCTCGAAGTCGAAATCTGGAAAATCGCTCGGGGGTTACGCGATCGTACCAATTCAGAGGGGAGCCAAATAGCTTTGGAGGTAAACCTCGGGGGATTGAAAACTTCTAACCTCGTTCGCTTCTCCGTGCCGTCTCGCTTCTTATATTATTACGCGATATCCTTCGATGCTATCTACGTTCCGTATGGAATTTGTTACCAATTTATTCTTTTGTATCTTTTATTACGTAGTTCCGTCTTTTCCCTAAGCAATCACTATAAAAAAAATGTACTCTAGAATCGAATGATTCCAAACTTCTTCCTGCCTTATCGCAGTTTGAATTATTTTCAACTCTATACGAAAAAAAAAAAAAAAAAAAAAAAAAAAAAAAATGCTTCTTCGATGGCGAATCAGCATTATTCGTCTGCCTTATCCGTAAAAACCCATCGACATTCACACTTTAGCGATGATATTTTTTATTTATTGTCCCAAAACAAAACGAAAGACAACACATCGCGCCAGTTATTGTAGGATACCGAATAGCGGTAGAATGCAAACGAATGTTCCCATTTGCCATACCTGAAATTGCGAGGGTTCGCTCGCGGTCAGATGGTAAATCGATTTCGCCCCGATTCAGTGACCGTCTTTCCGTACTTTTCAATCATCGGTTTTAACCCCTTCGGTACACACTTGTTCATTGTCGTGAACGCGGCGGATACACAATGTTGCCAATACCCTGTATATCTATATACATTCGGGTATGTATAGAATGTCGCCTGTTTCGTTCCCACTCGATTCCTCTCTGACCCGAGAACTCGCGTACCACTGACCTGAATGACAAATCCGAATTGTGAAAATCCACCAGCAAGGGTAGTAGCTTCTCGCTGGAGATACAGGAACCGTCCATACCGATGAGAATAGCTTACGCACACCGTTCTCCTGTTCCTGTTCTCCTGTTCTGCAAGGGTACCGTGGTAAAATAGGCTCTTCTATTTCCATGCCCGACTCCGACACACCCTCACCAATGCTTCGGTCCCGTGCCTTCCATTACTACGTACCAAACTGAATAGCATAGTACACCGGCATCACGGGCGTGACTCAACTGCGTTGCGTCAACCTTCCCTATTACCTGCCTTGCATCACCGTTATCCTTTGACGATTGGAGCCAACCAATTAGCAACGATGGTCAAATTGGTTCGTACCTCCCTCCCCTCTCATCCTCTCTATTGTACAGTGAAACCGCTCAATAGTTCACCCCTTCCAATTTAAGTTTGCTTGTTAATAGTCCGCTTCGTCATCATTACGTCTTTAGAACTTGAAAGCCGCCTATCTGATTCGGAACGTCTTATTCCTCATTGTTTCGTCGAATCGATCTATTCAGTAGTCATTTGCTTGCTTCTATGCCCAGAATTTTCGAGGGATTTTACTGTACATATGTGAAATATGCAGATACACGTATAATTGAATCTCTCATGCCAATGGTATCATTTTGATAAATCATGTATACGCATGAACCACCGCGTGTTAGTGGCGGCACCGTGAAAAAAAAAAAGTGTAGGTACTCTACCGGAAACGAATTTATATCGTTTGTTCAATTGCAACGAAAAAAAAAAAAAAAAAAAAAAAAAAAAAATGGGACTTCGTTCGCACTCGATATTCGATGACAGCAACATCCTGGATAAAAAAAATGTATATAGACTATATATAAGCTATATAAATAATTGCGCGTGTATAATACATATATAGCGATATATATGGGTTATACGGACTACATATGCTCTGTATACTAATTATGGATACATACGCGTTACATAAGGTTTACATATAAGTTATGTATTATCTATACATAACTTTTCCACCTGAAATTTTTATATCCATATGCGCGATATATATGTATGGGTTATACGGAGTATATATGCTCTGTATACTAATTATGTATACATACGCGTTACATAAGGTTTACATATAGCTATGTATTATCTATACATAACTTTTGAAACGTGAAAATTTTTAAATCCATATACGCGGTAACTTTCAACGGAGGCTTTGATATACAAAAACATTTATGCAGATCGAAAACATCGTCGCGGAATCTTAATCGAGATATCTCCGAATAACCTATCAACGTGTATACGCGTACGCACACGCGCTCATGTAATATGCATCTCTTGAAATACCCAACGAGAGTGCGAGCTTTTGGAATGAGGTATAGCGGTGGCGCATGTTCGGATGGGCCTTCGTAGGCACTTGGTAAACGAGGGCGCGGGTGGCTCGAGGGGTTGCGTGCGTGTGAACGCACGTTCAAGTTCCACCGTTCGACAATTACCGTGCCGGGCTATTACCTCGCACCACTACTATAAACGTTTTCCGATTCACCTGGCCAACTGTAAATCGAATCGTCCTGCTCTGCGGCGAAATGAATTGCAATTGGACAAGAGGATTTTGTCGGCTGAACTCTCTGGCATCGACGTTACGCAATGAGTATCTGTACCCATTTCTCCAAGCATTGCCTTCTTCGCCTCTAACCCTCGATGAGCTCGTATTCCCTAAGGGTAACTTCGGTAAAGCAATATATATGTGAAGCAAACATCGAAGTCGATCTTTTGGTTTCTTGGGGATAAGCATCTCGTACACAATTACGCACTCATACATTCGAAAAATCGAAATTTTTTTTTTTTTTTTTTTTTTCAAAAAATTGAGTAAATAAAAAGAGAACTTTGATCTTCACCTTGAATAAACATTATATACATTTTTTTTTTTGTATATCAATAATGTGTAACTATTTCATAGATTGTTATTATTTCGGGTCCGGCATTTCAATCGCACGACTAAATCGAAAGAAAATCTACAAAACATTTGTCACAGATACAGATTTATAATACATATTCTTCGAGTTTCACTGTAAAGAGTTTGCGAAGACGACAACAAAGCTCTACAATTTTACCGCAGATGTCGCTGACATTTCGTTTGTCGTATTATTCTTTCGTTGTCCCACCGAACGCTGTGTGAAATTCGCATTTGTATTTTTGCTCCACGCCGTCAGGTTGACATTCTATTTATTGCAGTCGTTTATCGTAATATTTGTTTCCAATTCCTTGGGGTTAAGCGAAGTACAACAGAAAGATCTGCGCGAATGTAACTGTCAAGGACCTCCGCCTACACGCGCGTCGATATCTCAAATTTCTGTACAAAGTTCTCACTCTCGTGACGAGACTGTCGTACCCTTTTGTCTTTCTCTCTCGTCGTACATTCTTCTCCTATCTTCCTTTGTTTCAGTTTTTTACGCTTTTCTTTTTTTTTATACGTCTTGAATTTTTTCTCATTTTCCATTTCCATCTGTACCGTCGTCAGCTACCTTCCGGCGATCCGTTTTATACATACGCTACTCTTCTGCTGCCCCTTGTCTCGATATATCCCACTTTCAATATTTCCGTCAAATACTAAGAAAGGATTTATTTCGCAACATCCGGGGTGGCCGTGCATTCCCAAGCAACAACTTTGCTTTTTCTTCTGCGACCCGACATCGGCTGACGCGGAGAACGGTAATCAAGATTGTGTTAGTGGCCTCTGTTCCATTGAGTGTTTTCAAGAGAATCATTGTTTAGAGTTACTCCGAGAGTGAGTTCCTCGATTCTTTCTTAAAAGGTTTTTTCCGTCTACGTAACCTCAGTCTCCTCGTGGCGGAAAAACAAAGTTGTGTCTATACAACATGCGAATAGAATCACGCGATCACGTGGTCGTGTACCGTAATGCTTTTGTGGCAACTTTTAAGGGATGAAAATTCTTGGAAAAAAAAAAAAAAAAAAAAAAAAAAAATTATTTATTTTTTTATTTGAAAATTATTTTCAAAAATTTTCTTCAAATTACGAAATAACCAGTGACTTTTTTTTTTATGTCCACTTGGATTACATTAATGATAATAATGAAACATTGAGTCCACGTAGACGTTTGAAAAAAATTTGTTCGTGGCTATTCCGTAATTGCATAGAAATGTTGGGGGCAAATGATGATAATTGACGATTCAGCGATACAAGGGCGCAGCGGCTTCGTACAAGCATAGATTTTACGACCTTCTGACACCGGAAGACCGCCGGAACGTTACGAGCTTAGTATCCCTCGACAAAGAGTTTGACGCTTTGATCTGATGCTCGTTGACCCCTTGTGCACGTTGCGGTAAAAGGAAGGCTCTATTATGCCGTCAAGAGTGAAAAAAAAAAAAAAAAAAAAAAATTCAAGAAGGAGGGTAGTTGGCGATTGCGAAAGCCTAGGACAGTATACGAGTTCCGTGGGGCGTTCTTGGGAGCGGAAAAAGAGCTGAGAACGTTGAGAGACGAAAGAGAAGCGAAGGGAGAAAGATGGAGCGAGAAGTATCCATGGAAAAAAAAGGCTCGCGAGCTTACCCAAGTTTTTTCCCTGGGCGACGTTGATTGGACGTTGATAAACGACATGGGCCAGCCGCACGGAACCCCGCCTTGGTATAGCGGATAAAACAAACGTTATCGACCCATTTGCTACACGTTACAAAAAGTCCTCTCTCTACCATTCTACTTCAGTCTCTCGCCTGTCTTCACTTCGCAAAACCAGCCCTCCCACCCTCTCCCGATCTCCTCTCCGCCACCAGCCTGGAGAACCAGCCCTCCGCAATCTCCTTCGACTTCGGAACACTCCTTTAGTTTCGCTTTTCTCCCCCGAAACACTGTCCATTTCACGTGCCATTTCCGCAATGCGTAGATAATTCTTTTGTACTTTTTTTTTTTTTTTACGATAACTCAATATATCACCATCTCTCTGAAAGCGAACGGTGGGGACTTTAACTGCGTGTAGTATTACGATCGCTGCGAAAAAAATCAGTATAATAATAATAACAATAATAACATTGTTATAAAAAAAATTATTACCTTTGAGACAATTAAATAGGTTGGAGGCCAATTTTTTTTTTTTTACAATTTTGCCTTTGTTTTTATGTTACAGGTAAGCCTCGTGTGCGAGAAAAGAAAATTGCAAGATTGCAGGATAAGTATAAAGACGAGTCAAGACACGAGAAGCGTTGATTAATACTTTCCACGAGAGTATTTCTAATTGGAGTTCTTACAACTTTTCCCGGCCGTATAATAATGCAAGTCCGTTGGGTAAATTATTCTTTGTTTGCTATCGTCTTTCCTGGCGTAATGGGAATCCCCGAGTAGCGCAACTGGGTCAATATCGCTGCGGCTTCGAGACGCGCTATTTCGCTTGCCGAAAGAAGCCGAAAGTGAAGAGTTTCTTTTCCCTGGTGTATCGCTGTGCGCGAGTAATTTTAACTCGTGAGAAAAAAAAAAAAAAAAATCCGTACGGTTGGTACACATAGTATTAAAAAAAAAAAAAAAAGTTAGTATCGTATAAATTTTGCGGGAGAATTTCTATGAAAATAACTGTAAGTCGTTGCGAATTTTTTATCAAATTTTGATTTTTTTAATTTTTATTTTGAAAAATAAAATGAATTTTTTTTAATGCAAAAACAATGCGCAAGAAATCGTCTTTTTCTTGACACGCCGTTGAACTAAAATCCGCCGCGAGGGCTAATTGCCAGATCGCTGGGGACGAAAATTACGTAAAAAAAAAAGTAAGCAGTGCGAAAAGTAAGTCGCGAATCGCGATAAACAAGAAAGACAGAAAGGCCTCCGCAAGGTGGCTTTATAAATTTACGAGTTGGCAGAAACGTCATAAAAGCACCGCGCCGTATCCTCTTTGTTTCCGTTACGGAATCCAATCGTGGGGCTCAACCGGGAGAGAGTATCGCATCGAATGAGAATAGCAACGGTGAAGCAATTCCCCGTGTCTCCGTATTCCGGCGTTGAATTTCTTTTTCACCCGGAGTTGCACTACGAACTTTATTGTAGGAATACACGCGCTGTAATGAAAGGGAAGAGGGCGAACGATGGAGTAGAATAAAAGGGAGTTTATTTCGCGGAGGAGTGTGCGAGGAAAAAAAATGCGTTGAAGGATTAGCCTTCCCGTAACTCCTCTAATCGGATTATTCAAATAACCAAAGAGCAGCAACAGTGGGATTCGGGGGGAAAAAAAAGAGTCAGGAGGTCGCGAAAATGGTTAATTTAACTTCTAACTCGCATTTAAGTCCCAGTTTCAGTCCCAATCCCGTCTATCCAGTCGGTGGTTGAGGCTCCACAGGGTTGTTAAAAAAAAAAAAAAAAAAAAAAAAAAAAAAAAAGCGACGAGTTATTATACATCGAGGTAAACGACCGCGTTGCTAGATGTAGACGAAGGCACATCTGTTTATTTTTTTTTCTCCCAACTTCCTTATAAATCTCTTTCTTCCGCGAACGGTCTCTTTCGCTCCCTCCCAAGTGAAACGAGGTATAGTTAGAAAAAAAGTCGGCAAGGACAAGTACTTCCTGATTAGTTACTTTTTCTTCCGAGACCCAAGGACGAGACACTTCTGGTTCAATCTTCTTGGCCTCCAGCGCGGAGAAACCGCATCAGAAATCTCTTGACTGAATATAAGTTGACGTTTCCTTCGCGAGTGGCAGTAATAAAGTATAAGAGGGAACGTTTACCCAGGATAAAATGGGGCATAATCGAGTGGCGAGTGAAATTACATTTTCCTTCGAGTCCCTCCCTGTATTAGGGAGTCAACCGAACAAACTTTCCGGAAAGAAGATCTTTGGCGTGTGTTTTTATTTAATATATTTTTTTTTAGTTGCTTTCATTCGTCGACCAACGAAAAATGAATTGAAAGAATTTTTTTAAGGGGTGCCATCCACCCGATGCTATGAAATTCAAGTCCATTTTTTTTTTTTTTTTTTTTTTTTTTTTTTTTAAGAACTTAATGACGGAAATTGTCAGTAAATAGCCAAATGTCTAATAAATAGTAAAAATAAAAAATTACACCAGAAGTGTAATTTCGTTTTTTTTATTACGAATTTGAATGCACGTCGACAATTAAGATGCTTGAAGCTCTGTTTTTTTTTATGCTGCACAAGCGTCGTTACGGAGATTTTCTCGAATTTCGATGTCAGATAAATTAAAAAAAAAAAACAAAAAACAAAAATTGATAAAATTGCATAACGTGCCCGTTGTCCATAACAATCACCTCTCATTCGGATTCGCTTTGCATGCCCTGCAGCATAGCGAATGAAATCGCAGCTGAACGCGGACAAACTTTCGATAAACCGGAAAAAGGATTTTTGAATAAACGAGAGTCAAACGTAGAGCAACCGCGTGGAGTAAAACGCGCGTATAGATATATATCTAACGCGTTTTATGCACGTGTGGTCGACTTGCAACGATATCGTCGGTCCGTTAAACCGTACAATATATTCAGCAGCAACAGCATGGCGGTATGCTTCGCTAAACTGGAGCATGAAAAACGTTTATCGACGAGCCAATGGTCTGTTCGCGGTTTTCTGATTTCCCATTTATTATTATGAAACAAACTATTGTTGCGGTTTACGGGGCAATTCTCAATGAATTCGCGTACGCGGGGCGAGGAGGGGGTGCGGGGAGCAGCGGTAATGAGCGCGAAAAGGGGACGAGCGCAGCGGGATTATTTTAATGTTGCGATTGCACAGATTTTCCTCTGACGGTCGTAAACACGAGGAAAAGGCTGTGTAGAATGTTTAGATGTATTTGGGTACTCGTTGAAGTGCAGCAGCAGCAGCAGCAGCAGCACCACGACACGGTTCAATGAGTAAGGGACACCCGTGACGAGAGAGATAGAGCGTAAACTCAAAATTAGTTTGAAGATTAGGAAAGTTGGCTAAGTCCTTGCAACTGCGAAGATCTCATCCTTACTCTCGACTCCCTAATATCCGGAACTTCGTAGTGTAGGTTCGGACGGGCGCGCGCACACGCATAAACCCACACATACTCTCTATTTGCCGGCAATGATGATGAGCTCCGCTTCCACTTTTGCGTTGGCCGCGAGAAGAGCAATGGCTGTATAATATCTGAATAAGGTGGTGTCCCAGTCATTCAGATTTTACTACCGTCAAAGCAGACATTTAAGATTACCCAGAAATCCAGCGTACTACTATTTAGTTCAATATTGTATTCTTCATTTTTTAAAAAATCGTTTTTTAAACAATTAATAAAAAATAAATAAAAATAATTGAAAAATAGTTGGCCAATTACTTTCCAAAAATTCCGTGAAAAATCGTTTTAAATATAAAAAAAAAAGAATACATTTTTTTCAATACGTGTACTTCATTTTTATATTTTTTTATTTTATTTTTTTATTTTTATCAATTGTTTGGAACAATTTTTTTGAAAAGCACTTGACTTACTTTTTCATTTTTATTTTTATTTATAGTGTAATAGTGCACTTTGAATAGACAGACGAGCATTGCATAGAAATCATAGGCTGATTTACCGTTGTGTAGGGTGTGTACCACTTTTTGTGTTTGAGATGAATTTCCTGGGCAAATGTTGCCATACCGAAATTGAAGGTCTCGAGATCAAGTAGTAATTGGGTACGAAGCCACGGGGGGCGACAGCTTTGAGCTCCGGCCACGATACGACGACGCCTCAGGGGGATTTCGTAATTACGGATGATCACTTCTCCGCGCCTAATCACTAATCCCGACTCCTATGGTAACCGTGCATTACGTATACATGTGCCATTAACCGCATATACGAATTTAGTGGCTGTTGGAGTAGAGTATTATCGTCTGATTCCACGAGTGTTTTCGATAGTTGCATCAATGGTTGCATTTTGCGCCACACGAGAGTAACAGGGATGACGGCAACGATGAAACGGGTTCTCCGCGACGTTGGAATGCACGTTCTCAATCGCATGCAAGCAATTTTATTTTCCTCCGGGTAGATGCAAAACTAAACGAAACCCGAGTATCATATCGAAATTTTTTAAATCCCGTTAGTTCGTTATGAATGTGCAGAACTATCGTATGTTTTAAGTGGAACGTTCGTCAATTTCTGATCAAAAAGCGTATATTATTTTTGTCTTATTAACAATGAAAAAAATTATTAAAAATCCCATCAATTATTTGTACCGACGTAAAAAAAAAAATAATGTGAAAAAATTCTCAGATTCGCATATAACAACGCGTGGAAGATATTTAATTTTTTTTTAATATCATTTAAAAAAAAAATTAATTAAAAAAGCAATTATTTTATTTTACATGATCGGGAGACGATTTCCAACATACGATCGTAAGATGAGTGATGCAATTTTTAATTCATCACTAAAAAAAAAACGTTATTTTCTCTGAAATTTTACTTTCTCGAATAATTACTCTTAAATAATATTTCGCGAGATTTTGGTAATACGACAAATTATAATGAAAATTCAAGGACACAAGGACGATGGGGAATGAAAGCCGAGCGGTAACGGTCGATTACGTGATGTTCGCTGAATGCTAATAGTAACATCGGACAGTAGTTTGGTTCACTTATTTTTTCCATTGGTTAGCTTCGCTCATCTTCCATTCTCATCAACGAAAACAATGGTAACGTTGTCGCAACTGCATGGCTACAATGCAAAGTTGTCTATTGTTTGTCAATGGGATGCGTGCACATGTAGGATTTGATTTGATGAATATTGAATAATTGGATTTAACAAGAAACGTGTCGAGCGCGAAGTAGATGTGCCTATATTATCGAATAATGTCCCCCGCCCCGCCCTCTGTAGGTATATGTTATCGATGAGGGCACGCGAAGCATATTCGGTGTGGGACATGCGTACACCAGGATCGTGTTTAAGCGAGATAGAGCGGCTGTTTGACGAGAGCCCGGGGCCGATGGCGATTCGAAGCCGGGTATTCGCGGTGTAACTACGCATACGAAGCACCGGATTAGTGCCACATTACAGAGTCCGGCGGTATGTGTTCATTAACGCCGCAGAATCCAAGCTGTTTGGAGTGTTCCAACAGCTGCAAACGGATTTGATCCTCCGCCGCAGCTTCGGGGATGCAGAATAAGATAGATGAACGCGCGGTGTTCGTAGCAAACTATATAAACGCTCGACGCTCGTCCTGTGCAATTAGCCCCGTGCCATGAATTCTCAGCCCCTATCATCGCTTAAAGTAATTTCATCTTCTCGTACACGGAACAAAAACAGTTATGACTTGAAGGAACTAATAGCAAGTTGGCACGACGCATTCTTTGTTAAAAAGTACTTTCATCCAACTAATCGCTCGATCTTTTTACTCACCATTTTCTTCAGAGTATTTTCAGAGAATTTTCTTTAAAAAAAAAAAAATTAATAATTACTAATTAATAAGTACGTAGAACTTACCGTGGAATCTGGAAAATGCACCATTTTTTTAAGATATAAAAGACATTAATTCTTATTTTGGCGGAAGCTACTCTCCGACTCGTGCCTTCTTCAGGCTTCGCGGTCACTCACACCGAGACATTGTTGCACGCCCGGAATCCGGAACATGTAATCGTTAGACCGTTGTAATTATACGTCCATCTGTGCAATCAAGTGTGGCGCGAGGATTAACCTTTTTACCTATTACCGTCGAGAGTATATGGTGCGGTAAGATGCACGACGAATATATTGCGCCGAGAGATCGCCGTGCCAAACATGAGTTAACTTCTCCCTGCTTGCTTGCGACACGAAGCCGCGTTACTCTAGTAAAATAGCGTTTTTCCTGATCCCAAGGGTTCGAAGCATGAGCGCCTAGTTCGACAGATCATACGAATAGACGCGCAGGATACAGGATAAACGTATATCGTGATTTCATCGCGGATATTAACGGTTCTTGTCTCACCGGCGTACTTATCAAAGGGATAATTCTACACACTTCCACGTACGTGTTTTATACGCGTCTTTTTGGTCTCTACACACTTCGCGCACACTTGCGCCTTCGCGTGGTATTCTATACATAGGATGAAAAGCCATCGCATGCCGCCAAGTGCCGGTAAACCGGACCGTTTATCAGACTGCCGTTTATACGGTTATACTCCACATCGCGATACAAGCGCAAGTAGAGACCATACCTTTTACTCATACTTTTCCAATCGCGTTCGTACGTCCTCCCTCCCCCCTATCCCTGTCTCCTTGTCGATTCCAATTTATATTCAGACTTTTATATCGCGCTCGAGAGCTCCTCTAGCCCTGCATCAGGAATCCTGTTCCGTAAAATATGAGACCAAGAAGCAGGATACGCCCCGCAGAACGTTTCCCAGTTTTATGTAGTAATAGCAGTACCCGGGAGGTGTAGAACTTTGTGATGAAGCACCCATTTTATATCTTCCTGTTAAAGCAGACCGCTCTAGATCGCCCTTTCAACTTGTTCTTTTGTGTTACAAAAAAGTCTGTGTCGCTCGCTCATTAATTTCGGTGGTAATTTAACTTGGTTGTCTTTCCTGATTTTTATCAGCGCCCTCTATCGATTATTTTGTCCTTTATTTTTGCCTGTTCAACTTATTTGACTTGAATTCCCGCGTAACCGATATCCCGCTGCTATTTCTCCCGGCATGTCGATTTTTTATTAAGCGAGAAAGCGCGCGTCCAACTCGATCGACTGATCGTCTGCCCAAGCGGTCGTATTTGTATGAACTATTGACTGATTCTCCAGGTCACTGATCAACTGCTCGCTTTTTGCATCCGCTGCAATTTGCATCCGTATCGATGACGCAAAATCCGCCTGAATTCTTTCGTTGATACACTAGGAATTCGTCAGTAGCGCCGTAGATTTATGTTTAGGTACAGTCCAAGCTCCGTATTCTTAACTCCTCTTAACTTAACCGATCCTTTATTTTAACTCGTTACCATGACAACGAGTTCCCTTAACTGTATTTCCCCTGAGTCCGTTTGCCCCCTCCAAGGAGAGCCTATTTCGTAAAATGTAAACTGCGCACGCGCAGCAGGTACAAGGTGGCTTCGTACCTACGGACGCGTATACCCCTCGTTACCCCTATTCGCAGCAACTGACCGGGAGTAGGGACGATAGGGGAAATACAGAAAAGGGAACGGCTCCGGTCCCGTCGAGTTAAGAATACGGAGCTTGGACTGTAGGTGATTTCCGACAGTCCAACCTGTTTACATGTGCGCATGAAGCTATGCGATATTTCGAAGAGAG
Source organism: Buathra laborator (assembly GCA_934046635.1). Lineage (NCBI taxonomy): Eukaryota > Metazoa > Arthropoda > Insecta > Hymenoptera > Ichneumonidae > Buathra > Buathra laborator. Next base: position 15,305,508 of record OW203895.1, on the reverse strand, counting down.
CAGCCGGTGCCCGGAAGGAAGGAGAGTATAGAGATTGAAGCAATATATCGTATGAGGGGCGACGTTAGCTGCAGAAATGCAGCTCCAGAAAACGCCCTATTGGCACTGTTTACCAACGCATCTGGTTTTTTTGATACCGAGCAAAGTTTCAATGCGCAAGAAGTCACGGCAATGGTACAGATAAGACATTTCCTTTTTGCTGTCTCCTGTGGAAGGGCAACTTTGCCGATGCAATTGGCAATGGCTTATCAACATTTCCAACGTGCGGCGACATTTGTCAGAAGGAAAATGGTCCCATTGTCCCTTTGGCATTCTGAAAACAGTAGAAACTGTAGTGAGTAGAAACATAGGTAGAACTAAATAAGAGAGAACGCATCAGATTCATCTGCGGTGGTTGGCGGAGAACGACACGGAAAGTTTCAGTGAAATTGAGAAACTTTGGAGGGTACCTAGGATCCCACATAACGGCGATATGTACCTATATAAACATACGAATGGAAGGGAACGCTTGTTGGATTAGTGTACGATCTATCGAACTTGATCCGACGATGTCTTCTCGCATATTGCCAACGTTGAAGATTCCTCTGGCTTCTTCCTTCCTCATACTTGCTAAAGTTATGCAACTTTTTACCGGATCTTTTCGCCGAGACGCATACAGTCATATATCCACCAGCGCCTTCCAAATCTACGATGCATTGTGAGTGTCGTCTTGTCTCCCGTGAAGCGTATTGATTTACGCGAAGTCTCGCCGCTGCAGGAAGATAGATATAGAATTACAGTATATTCCTTACAGAGGAGTCACGGGAATTCAAACTCTCTCTCGATCCTTTCCGTGTCTCTTTCTGTACTCTACTTCTCTTCTCCCTACTACTTCCCCTTGCATCCCTGTAGTTCTCTCGATGCCGGAACGCCCGAGGGCCGAAAATTCAAGCACACTTCCGGGCACCGCTCTGGCTTGGATGGTTACGCTGGCATGGCGAGAGATGGGTACGAAGGAGTCGAGGTGAACCGTGCCACCGACGACGGAAGGATAGACACTCGGAGTTTGGATAGGTGGAAGGAGGGCGAGAGTGGCGAATAATGTACATGCGGTTGACGCAGGCCCAGCGGCAACCGGATCTCCTCTTGGCGCAACATATACGCTACCACCTTGAACTCTCGCTTGGGAGGCTTCTTTGGCTCCATACCTCCAAAGTACACCAGGTGGACGATACCCCACCCGAAAGACATGTGACGCGTCCAGCTTTCCTGTGGGTTTTAGCATCAACTTAGGAAACAATCGCCCGCTTTCAGCTCACTGATCTCGAGCTTATCAAGAAAAAGTATTCCCGACTATGACCAAAGCGCCCGGAAGTGCAATTAAAAAAGCCTGAAAATTGCAAATTTTCACATTCCTTTCCTCGTTATATTTTTTTTTTCACAAAGCTTCCATTATAGGAAAGCATATTCTGAAATGTGTTTAACTTCCAAAACGAAAGCTTAGTGAGTTAAGGAAATTAAATTAGGAAACAATGTAAAAATGGTAAATTGCCAGAATTTTTTGTATGCCAGAACTTTTTTTTCTTTCAGTGCTTAAGTAACTTGTAAAAATAAAAAATTTAGAACCGAAAGTTCACATCGGTCGAAAACGAATTGATTTTTCGAGTACATCAACCTTTTCATCATTTTTTTGGAATCCGAATGATCTATTATTAAGTTTTAGTTCGATATGGTCGATGAAGTTAAAAATCCATTTTACGATATATACGCTATTTCATAAGATTTAAATCACTATTGACTTTTGCCAAATTTAAAACGGCAGTAAAAACAAAAAAAAAATAAAAATAAAATGAAATCTCGTTTTTGGTTTTTTTTTTTTTTTTTTCGCGGAACAAATTCTTCTGTTGAGGATATCCCCGTGCGAAACTTAGCCCACGCAATCTGAAATTTGTCCGATATTTCACACGAAATAAAAAAAAAGTTAAAATCGTGAAAAACGATTCAACAATTGAGTTTCGATTCAAATTTGAAATATTGAATTGATTTTCGGTAAATTATAATTCAACTTGCATTCGCTTGCCTTTGTAGTCTTTCGTCTATATTCCATTTGCGAATATACCTCGTTGCAGGGTACAAAACAATAAAATAAGCACACCGCCGTTGCGGAGTCAGAGTGTAGAATCCGGTCTCACCACTAAATCGTACGCGAACTCAAGAAGGACGTGAAGTTGGTATTAACACTGTGGGGTATATCATCGTCAGGGTCGTTCCAGCGTGAGCGCGGAGGGTACTAAGTAGTTTCGATATGTAGGGTTTGATTTCGTAAGCCTCGAATCTCTCGCAACATCGGGTGGATTGTTGGTACAATCCTTAGCGCTGATACAATGCTTTCATGCGATTTAAAGGGCGGATGCTATAGAAATTTAATCGGCGACCGCCTTGCCATCTGCTGCGGAAGCTGAATACACGCGTACGCGTGATAGTGTAAATCTTTCATACATATACAACGTGGGTATGATTTTTTTTTCTCCGTAACTTCTTCAAAGTTCCTCGTCGAGTCATCCGAAGCCTCGATAGCTTAGCCGGATATGCAAATTATCCGAAAAAATAAGCGGGATCTCCTGATCCCGAAAAAATAGCCAACTGCTTCGGCGACTTATATAATGCAAAAAATCATAATTTTGGAAAATTAACAGTTTTTTTGGTCAACAAAAAAAAAAAAAATTTGGTTGTACAAAATAATGATTAGTTTTGTCTAACTGTTAATTTCCAATTAATTACGAAACTATATCAACTACTAAATTACCAAACTGAAACTAACAATGTTATCTAACTAACAGTTAGTAATCATCGCAAGAATTGCATATATCGAACGTTAGTAATGTTTAGCAATTTTTTTATTCTAACTCGTAATACCTTCTCCTTAAAAAATTAAGCACCGGCAATGAATACATCGAGTTACTAAAAATCCTGAAGCCAAATTTTGTCGCATCCGGTTTTGCGCGAGCGCTCCGCTTCGCCTATAGCTAACGATCGGTAGTTAAGCAGCGTATGAAAGCTTCCGGTTGTGCAGGTGTTGTCGGGGAATCGGAAATAGGTTGTGTGAGATAAGTGGTGCGGATATGTCTTCAAGTTGGCGATACCAACGTGTGGTGGTTGTTGCATTAGAGTAAATCGTTTGCTACGCGCGACGGCTTACTTACGAGAGACTATTTGCTACAATGAATGCACACACTGCGATCAGATCATCTATATGTACCTATGTATCTAAAGTACCTACTTATCGTGATGACCAGAAAAAGCGGAAAGGTTGAACCTATAAACTGAATACACAAAGTAGAGTTTCGTATATATTATATATATTTTTAAAAATATCGAAAAAATTGGTACAACTTTCAAAAAAACTGCAAGTCAAATTGCATTTTCTTTTTATAAATAATAATAATGGCGGATGCGCAACTTCGAGATGGCGTCGGATTCGATCCGCGAAGTCATCAAGATGCCGATAGGGTAATCGGAAGTGAATATAGATACCGGACGGCGACTAGACGCGGGTGCAATAGCATTGCGAGCGGACAGGTCGCACGGTTGCAGTGCGCGTAAGCCTTGTCGTTGAAATGATTAATTCACCTGCAGAATGATGCCTACATTTGGTCTTCGCCGCCGTCTCCGTAGCATGCGAGTAAACCACCGTACGTCATACATAGTAACGCCTTCGCGTAAAACGTAATATACATATACATATATACGAGGATACAGTTGATTCCCATCGCGGCTCTCAGCAATTAGATCGTCTTAAGGGCAACAGACGTATCTGAGACCGGTGGGCGTTCGGTTGGGGGCAAAAAACTTTGTTGAATCGCAGGATGTGAGTGAGAACGATCGTTGAGTGAGTCTTAGGATAGTAGACGCAGAAGGAGAATCTTTTATAACAGCGGCTCGTGTCCGTGGGACTATATATAGGATACTTTTACCATGTAGATATCCTCCGACCAATAGGTATGCGCAGCGAGAGACAGCGCAAGGATGGGTCATGAGTGTAATACTATAATAATTGTTGTGTGTACGTGTCGTGCGGAAATTACGTGCTCCCTTCTTCCTTTTCCTAATAACTCCCCTGCAGCCCCCTGCCCCCGCCCCCTCCTCCCCTACGGTACGCGCTCAGCACTTCGCGGTATTAGAGACTCGTTCGTATCTATATACAGCATTCATAGGGTATTTGTGTACCTTAGCATACAATTCCGGTAGCATGCCGTGATGCGCTGATACTTGTTAAAGGCGAAGGTGTATGTCGTTCGCGCTACCATCGTTATTACAACTCGAAACAACGCTCGACCCCTGATGGGTGGAAACCTCAATGATAACCAGTGCTGAATTATTCCCTCGTGGGTGCAAGAAGCGTGCACATTAGTTGCGTAAAATATATACGAAGAACTAATGATGCAAAGAACGATGAGCGGGAGCGTGCGAGCGAGACGTGGGACTCGTCCATACGCGGAATACATACTAATATAGGATGTAACATATTGCTGTACCTCTAGCGTGATGCGCGAGTAAACATCGCATGACTCTCAGTCAATTAGGCTTACAACACCTTTGAGTCCGTTCTGTGAGGTATATACGTTATTTTGCACAGTCATTAGGTGCCGCTTTGGGATAACTTGGACGACGTTTTACTTGGTATTATATAATATTCCAATTTAAAAGAAAATTAGTATTTATTATTGGAAGTTTTTTTGTCGCGCAATTGATTCAATTTATTAAAAATGAAAAAAAAAAAAAAAAAAAAAAAAAAAAAACAGACAATAATAATAATAAATAATTCGTTATTTATTAGATATGGTTATTAATAATTATGCAATTATGCAACTGCAGTTATATATAGGATGCGATGTATATAAAATATATACACACACTATAAAAAAATCATGAATAATAGCAACTATTACCTATTAATTAATTAATAATTAATAATTATTATGGTTAATAATCGGTACCGGCGCCGGCGCTTTACTCCAATTTTTAATGACATTACAAAATCATATTCTATCGAATATCTTTGAACAATAAAATTATACGTAATTTTTGGATTATTCGAAGTTGGAAAAACGATTTTACCCCAACGCTCACAGTTAAATGGAAGAAGAAAAGTTGGCAAAGGAAAAAAAATAAGCCGGGAATAAAAAAAACACAAAGTACAACACACGAACGACGATACAGACCGAAGCCGCGGCATGAAATCATTTATCTCGACGCTAAGCACAAAAGTACGAGACGCCACTCTTTCTTTTCTCCTTACATGGATTTAAAGTTTTCCGTTACTCTCGCTGTTGCTCAGTCGCTCTACGGGGCTCCTTCCATCGGAGTTTTTGTTCTTCCAGAACAGCCATCTTCTGTAAGTTATCACAGAGGTCGGGGAGGTCGGCCGAGAGAGCGAGGAAGAAATAAAACTTTGAGTTCGTCACCGACTTTTCTCCTTTACTTTGATCGTCCGATTCTCATGGTTTTTCTCCATCCGTATTTTTCAGTTTTTTTTTTTTTTTTTTTTTTTTTTTCGAAGAACAATCAGCTTTGTTGATGAGACTACTTCTTGGCGCACAGATAAATTGGATAATTATCGTCCATACTAAAGATGACGAAATCGGAACATTCGGTTCAAAATCCATTACCATTATTTTTTCTTTTGAAAAAAAAAAAAAAAATTGTCTAAAAATAATATCAATAATAATAATACAATTTTTATTATTTTATTCATCTTGTTATTTTTTATATTAATATTTAAATTTCATTTAGTTTTCGACTTTCGATAAAAAAGCTCCAATTTTTGATAACACACAGCAAAAGTTTTTCGCAATTTTTATTTTTTCATCAGTAATATTTATTACTTTAAAAAAAAAACGTGCGGTGAAAGTTTCTATTGAATTGATACGATTCGATCTCTGATTCTGTGTATTTACTGACCCGTAATTCATAGTTGCTATCCATCAACTGTCGTTCGACGAGAGAATCCTCGACAGGCGTACGCGCAAGTGGAGGGATGAGATATATAGTGGGGTAACGATATTGCTGTCATCGGCCAATTTCAATCGATTAATGCGAAAATCTATATCGTTACTTGTCTCAGCTATACACCGGGCAGTCCTGTTGAAAATGTATCGCATATATGCACAGCAATTAATACGCGTAACGTATAGGTGCGTTTGCATACTTTTGTAAGTATGTAGTCCAACGAAAGCATAAAGAGACCCACGGCGGCTGACGCCGATGTTGAAGAGGCATTGACCGGCTGTCGTTGATAGGCCTCAATTTTTTTTTTTTTTTTTTTTTCGTGTAGTGCAAGATATGGCTTTATATTGTTATTATACACTATAAACACGGAGCTATTATGAACTCTACTCTTTAGCGATCACTTGTAATGATGCAAAATGTACCCACTGTACTTTCGATGTATACATATTAGAATATGTACAGAAAAAAGGGGGAGGGGACGGGGGTAGTGTTGCGTCGCGCCGGGCGTCTGCGGAGAGTAAACAATCTGCCCTCAACCCCGCCAAGTTGCCCCCCCAACAGACTCGCGTACAACGAGATCGATCGTCAGTAAGAGTGCCGGGCTAACAGAGGCTCGTCCTCAAAGAACGACGAGAGCACTCGGGGTAAAGACGAGAGAGGTACGATGGAGACTCTCAAGTGTTTGCCAGCAGCGTCGGGGAACTTATTAAAACAGTAGCCGATCGGCCCTCGCCTCTCCGGACCCTCACCGACAACCCCATAATATCGTATTGCTCTCGGTACTCCCGAACCTCGCGGAGAGCGCGCGAACTCGATCGGCAAGTGAAATCGATACGAGTTAATCCGGCTATCAAATACCTCGGTAGGATGATTTTTTTATCCTCACGGATAATTTTTTTATTCGATGAAAATTTTCATGCAAAATTGGTTGGAGTCAAAATAATAATAATAACAATATGTATATTTTGAAAATTGACACCGAACGATTTTTTTAGTTATTTATTTATTTATATATGTAAATCATCTGATACGAGTATTTTAAAGTTAAAAAATCTCGTTGACCGATAGATGAAAAACAAAAATTTAATTATGTCAAATTTGTCAATTTTTCGTTGCAATATCGATATTTTTTTATAAGGAGTGAACCTTCAAATAAAATAATAAAAATAATAAATAATTATTGGATGACAAAAAAATCTGATAATACATTGAAATGCAGGTTTGGATTTATTACCTAACCGAAACGTGCAATGATTCGCAATGCTTCGTTCACGGAGGATGCGGACGTTCGTGAACGTATATACTATTCTCGCGCAGATTTTGCAATAATCGGGACAAAAAAAAAGGGAAAATCATCGTGAAAAATAGGAAGCATTGTGGGAAGAATTTTTCTTGTTTTTACGAAATCATAGCCGTCGTTAGGGAAAAAGGAAAAATGGTCGAAGCGTTTATTAGACCGAGAATGAGAAGAGACAAATTGTGAGGGAGAGGAAAGAGGGAGGATTGTGGGGAATACCAAGACAGATCGAGGGTGAGAGTATACGAAGCGAGTCAGCCCTCTCGGTACCCGACGAAGCGGATGTGGAAGGAAGGGAAGAGTTTCGTCGGTAGCGCCGGGTACCACTGCAGCCCGTCGAGGTTAGCTTGGCTTGGCCTCGCTGGTTCTACTAGCCCTACTAGCTGCTTCTATAGACGGGGGTATATACGAGAGGATCGTGAACGAACGCGACGCCCGGCCGAGTCTCTAGGGGCACGTCGACCCGCTGCGCATCGCCGGTTAAATCCCGGCGTCTGTTGGTTTAATCTTCGCGCGGCAGAAGCTGGCATGGGGCCAATGCGGCAGCGGGGAAAGGACGCAAAAGAACTATCCCCGACAGGATGAAGAGAGAAAGAGAATTGGAAATCATTTTTCACTTTTCATTTTGTCTCTACCCCGACGACCGGCGGCAATTGCGCCAGTCTACATCGCTTCCCTATCTGTCGTCGTATTTCGCCTTTGCTACGGGCGCGGAAATGCGAAGCGCTCCGAGAGCTCAATCGTTTTTGAAACATTCAACGAAGTCGACGGAGGAACATTCCCGCTAAATGATTCAATCATCTACGAACGAAATGTGATGTGGGGTATCGAAGAAACTCATTTAACTCTGTAACTTTATTTACTCTTTGAAGCGAAATGAGAGTCTGTTATCGAGTTAATTCATTCTCCTCACTTTTAGTTTAAAAACAAATATTTCTCGAGAGAAATTCGGCAGTTTTGATGTTACGCCGCATATGGAAAGTTAAATATCGCAAAAATGTATCCAATACATTTTCGACAAAAAAGTGTATATCAGTGTATACGATTTTTAGAATGTATTTCGGCAAATATATGATTAATATATTAATTTGATAAAAAGGCCGAATTTCATGTACTTCTAATTTTTTTTTTTTTTCTTCGTAATTATGAACAATCGCAGTCCATTAATATTAACTTCTTTATCAGAGAAAACATATCCTATATACTTCGAAGGGTCAACGGTGAATCAAGTAATTAAAATAATGTCTTACTAAATATTTAAAAAGTTACAAACATCTACGGCGTCTATAGACGAGCGTAAGATAAATGTCAACAATCTTATATTGTTGATCAGAAGAGAAAATGTAAACGAGAACACTCGGTCAACATTGACTATTAGTTTAGAAACAAAAAAAAATGGTTTACCCGAGAGGGTTGAGGGTGAATGAAAGTAATTAATATACTTTTGTTAAATGTACAAAAATTACAAAGATTTACCGCGTAGAAAATGAATCAACATGACATCTTCATAACGTTAATGGGAAAAGTGGAATATTTAATTGCCATAAAAAAAGTTTTCATATGTGTAATTTTCGTTGATAAACAGCGATGTTCCTTCGTCTGTACGTATGTCGAGAATTTAACGATCCATTGATTAATCGATTGATGCAACAGCGGTAATTGGAGACTCAAGTCTTTCCTAGAAACATGGAAATTTCAATCATTTACCATCGAATATGCATTATACTGGTTGCATATCGCAATGTGGTGCATATGTCCAATGGCTTTTGGCCTCAAGCCCTTCGCGGAACTGCTCGCGACTCGCTTTTCCCAGTAGAAAGTTACGAACGCTCATGATTTTCACTACCCTGAAATATCTCTGCCGTACTGGCGCTTGATTTCCTTTCGCTCAGTGAATATTCACCCGAAGGCCTCAACGCTTGGCTAATTAATGCCAAACGCCCATGCTGCGCAAAACAGCGCGGTTGTACGCTTGGATCACCGATGCCGGTATATCTGCTTTTCGAAGTCCTATTCACACACCTCCTAACGAACCGGTGCTCCTGCATTCTCACTACGAAGCTACGAAGACGCCAATGGAATTTAATTAAAGCGTATAACCCATACGCCACCAGCGTATAATGTTGTTTATAAAATACTTGCGACATGAAAGAGAGACGAACGCGGGATTTTCAAAAAGTCCTTCTCGAGAAAACGGAAATTGTATACCACACGTAGCATTCCTTTTATTGTTTTCTACCATCCATAACATTTTTCATTCGTTCAAATATGGAATTTATTAAATAAGTGGAACATATCTTCATTCAAAAGTACGCTCGGTATGTATGAGGATCGGATAGTGATGCAAATCTGTTCAGTCGCAATGCAATATTAATGAAAGCCGAAACTTTCGTATCAGATATTCGGGTTCTAGATAATCGATTCGGCTGTAATAAAACCCCTCGATAGTCCATCCCTCGTCAGTTTGTCAGTCAAATATCACATTGGACCTTCAACTCGGTCAATGCTCCAACCGGAAAAGTTATGTATAAAATATATGTAAATAAACAAAATATTAATTAAAATATTAATATATAATATATGTATAGATGACATATTATATATTATTATTTTATTAAATGTGTTAATTATTTCGAAGTATATTGTATACTGCATCTGTATCTATATATACTGTATATATAGATTATATATACCTACCTCTATATATATAAACGAGAATCCCTGAAAAAATATGTCTGCTGCGCACTCACAGACATTCACAGACGCTCTCATAGACACTCATGGACACTCACTCATTTAGTCTAAATCCCTTAGACCAACACTCCATTCGACAGACTCAAACACTCGACAGACAGTAACACTCCATTCGACAGACTCAAACACTCGCCAGACAGTAACACTCCATTCGACAGACTCAAACACTCGCCAGACAGTAACACTCCATTCGACAGACTCAAACACTCGACAGACAGTAACACTCCATTCGACAGACTCAAACAGTCGATAGACAGTAACACTCCATTCGACAGCCTCAAACATTCGACAGACAGTAACACTCCATTCGACAGACTCAAAGACTCGACAGACAGAAACACTCCATTCGACAGACTCAAACACTCGACAGACAGTAACACTCCATTCGACAGACTCAAACACTCGACAGACAGTAACACTCCATTCGACAGACTCAAACAGTCGATAGACAGTAACACTCCATTCGACAGCCTCAAACATTCGACAGACAGTAACACTCCATTCGACTGACTCAAACACTCGATAGACAGTAACACTCCATTCGACAGACTCAAACACTCGACAGACAGTAACACTCCTTTCGACAGACTTAAACACTCGACAGACAGTAACACTCCATTCGACAGACTCAAACACTCGACAGACAGAAATACTCCATTCGACAGACGCAAACACTCGACAGACAGTAACACTCCATTCGACAGACTCAAACACTCGACAGACAGTAACACTCCATTCGACAGACTCAAACACTCGACAGACAGAAATACTCCATTCGACAGACGCAAACACTCGACAGACAGAAACACTCCATTCGACAGACTCAGATTACTCAGATCAGTGCCTCTGGATCCCGAAAAGAAGACCTGCCCAGGAATATTTGTAGTGATTGACCGTTAACCATTCGTTAAAATGGTTGAAAACGCGAAGCGCGCGAGCCACAATAACCTGCTATACTACTATGAATATACATGTTACATTACGGTATCACCTCTATTTGACGAATCGAGGAATCGAAATCGACCATTCTTTTGTACACACCATAGTTGTCCCCATTTGTCGACCCGTTCGTCGTCGAAACCGTGTCAAAGCAATGCCATTCACTACGCCAGTAGTGAGCAGCGAAGCGAGTTTTCTTGATAGGAACGAAGGGAAATATATTCCCGACTGCTAGATGATAGAACTTTCATCACATACACGGTGGCGTTCAAATAGGTGAGAGCGCATTGTATTTTTGCTATTGCAGAGGCGAAGAAAGAAAACAAATATGACAGCGATAAATGGCGGTAGACCGGGAAACCTGTGACCGTAGTTCAACGCATCAGGGTAGCTGCTGTTGCTGCCGCTAGTTATTATCGAACAAAAGGAAACCTGCCGGCTTGCCTGGCCTCTGATGGCCTCTGATGACGGCCTGAAAAATGTAGATAATAAAGAGGTAAACATGAACGACGACGAGAAATAAGAGGAGTTGCTGGGGCTCGTTGCCTCAAGTCGGGGAGGAAGAATGGGCGGCTCGCAACATATCTGCTACAATGTATCTATCTATATCGTGCACTATGTGCAAAGGACCGACGTACAAACATTGAGATCAGAGAGCAACGGTATACAAAGGCCACGTATACAGCGTTTTTGTTGCCTTTTTTTTCGCATTGCTTTCGTTTTTACTTGTCGTCGGTTCGGGTGGGCGTGGGTGAGCGCTTCACCGCCAGTTTATTCTTTGCGGGTTTTAAAAAAATTATATCGCACACACAGAGGGCCGTTGGGCACTGCTGGAATCTGATAAAGCGATATGCAGGGCACACAGTGTGTACCGGAGAGGCCAGTGATGAAATAACGAACTCGAAAATTTTATCAGTACAAATAAATCACAAATTCGATTTGTGCTCTACGCAATGTTGTGTGATTTCTCTGGTGGAGTACTCGGGATCACATAATAAATAGTCATCGCAACTCTTTCGCGTTTAACAAATCTCGACGATTTAATTATTTTATGCAATATTCAATATTTGCACTTTATTCAAATATTTAAAAAATGTTTCTGACTCTTTGACTTTTAATGATGAATGAAAGGCGTCGGTTTGGATTATTATTTTTAATTGACAAACGAAAAAAAATCTGCGCGAAAACGATGCGAAAAACAGTAATTAAGGGTATTTTAGGTTAAAACGAGATTTTTAAGAATTCGCAGAGCCCTCGGCTCCTCGTTTGTGGGCGTATAGATGTGCCCTATATAAAAAAAAATTATCAAAAATCGAAACGGTCGGTTGAAATCAGGAATCGAGCCAAATTCACGAACCGCCAGGAAGACTAAAGGATGCTTGAGATTCGTCCCCAGTGTTCGTAGCATGAATTCTTAATTATCGCCAAGTATTGTAGGGGTATTATAATAAATAAAAAAAAAAGGGGCAGACAGAGAGATTGTGGTGCTGCGGGCAAAGGTGGTTCCGACGTCTTGGCACATGTGCTTCTTCACTGTTCTCCGGCACCCGTTCCGACCGTATTACGTAGATGAGTCGACAGATAACCGAGGGCTGTCCGAGGGCCCGAGAAAAGGAATCGTCCGTGGGAGAGTCCCACACGGGGCACGCACCGGAACACTCGTTGCTCCCCTCCATATTCTATCGTTCTCTTTTAACCTTCACCCTTCTTAAAGCCCCCCGAAGAAACCCGCCGCGGAAGCGTCCCAAAGAAGCGGAGCTCACGATCACCTTTTCGCTTTTATACGATTTTTTTTTGTTTTTCTTTTTATTTTTTTTGCTTCCTTGGCAACTCTGCTGCTTTGATGTTCCTGTTTCAAGAGCATGTGAACTCTTTGTGGTTCTTAATGCACAGAATTTCTGTATTCATGTTATCTAACGGTCGTAATAGCGTTAAGATCCGAACGTGAATATGTTTTTTTTTTCTATGGGACTGTAAGTTCGAACAATGAAAGAAATGCTATCGTCACAGAATCATGAAAGCTGATATTCCATGTAAGAGAGGTCGGGGCTAATTGAAACAGATGCCAATTGAAGTTTATACTCTATTAAGTAATTCCTTAGAGCGCTATACTCATTGCGCAACATTTCTGTTTTTCTTTGCAATGTACTTTCCGATTTGCACCGTGTTTCAGGTAACACCGGTCTCCCTTGCCGTTAGTTTCTTAGCAATACGGTAAAACGAAGCTTTGTTCGGTTCAAACAAAAAGAAAATATGTTCTCCAATGAGCTTCAGCCATTTTTAATCACTCAGCTATTGGCACTTAACACACATTCATTATTTTAATTACACAATGTAACACGTTAATAACATAACCGAGAGCGAAAAAACTTAGAATCGTATATAAGGGGTGAAGAATGACTGAAATTCGAGAACCATTCGCATTCCCAGTCCCGTATCTTGCGCATACCACGCGGAAACAAAGGTCTCATGCTTCGAGACTCCTTTCTATCCATTCCGCTTTTATTGGTTCCGTGAAAAACTATCGGATAAAAGGAGATCCTCGTGAAAATCGAAGAAATTGTCGTCTTTGGTGAACAAGTGGAAGTGTCGGCGGTATATGTATATATATATACCTACTGTCTGAGAAACTCGCGTGAATCTTGAAGTCTCTATCGATTGGTGTACCTACAAACCCACGATATCAAAGTCTCGGTCTTTTTTTTTTCACACTCTCGTGCGACTCGTATGACCTCTCGTGTGCTCATCACCGTAAGGAGATGCGACATGCGGCACCTCTGGAACGCAGCGGTGTAACAACTTTTACGGTAAACCATAAGCGATTTTACACTATTGTTCCGATCTCGAGGTGTGTGCAACAAAAGGTAAGGTACAGCGGGACCCTTTCTTTATATGGAGTCCTTTCGATTAATAATTATAAATATCGAAAACTGTATTCCAAATGCCTCATCCGTGTAAATAAATTTTCAGGAATTAAAAAAAAATATCGATACTCCTGAAAAATACTTTATGGGTCCGGAATCGTATTATTATTAGTGATTGCACCTTTTTTTTTTTTTGCACAATCGCAATTGTTGGTCAATCCGAGTATTCTGTATCGGGGAGACCGGGGACTGTTGAAACATCGAGTGAGACGTCTCGTTTCGCATTTCGATTGCAGGGGAAACCGCGTCTATATATTCGAAACAGGGAGCGAGTCGTTTTGTTCCGTGTTTCCATTAGCCCCGGTCTCCCGTACAAATTGCCACAAAACCTCGTCGCTCCTGTGGAACGTTATCTCATGCACCCCGGGGTAGTACCTCGTTAATCTATGTGGCTAATATATTAACTGCAATATGCCTCTGAAACTGGCGACGACCACAACGCATGGATTTGATCGTTGCAATATTAACGACCGGTGAAGCGACCGTTCGTTATTATCGTTACGTATTTGTAGATAATACCAAATTCGTTTGTATCCAATAGGTGCCGAAACTGACCGCTATTTGTATCCAATTAACAATCGCAGTGCTAATTGAACGAGCAGACACTCGCGAGTTCTACGATTGTACTAATATTGATTAAAAAAAAAATAAAGTTACATGCAAAAAAATAAAAATAGCAAAATAAAGCGAATTAAAAGATGTTCCAAATGTTGCAAATATCGGTCACACGGAAATGTGGACCGCCTGATGGTTCGCGTTGAGTGCAAAAAGCACAGTGCGCGTCTCGTGTCGGTGAGAGTGAAGCCAGCGAAACGCCTTCTCTTCGCGCCTTCGTAGCGGCCGCGCTTTCTTTACGCGGTCGCGGCGCGGAAAAGCCTCCGGACGGTCAAATCTGCCACCGTTGGGAACTTTTAATTTTGCGCGATAATGCCCGGTGAACCGACGAAGAAGAAAACAATGGTGGGGAAAAGCTCGCTAACGGAGAAAGAGACAACGGGGAGAACCCGGTGTTGGAGGATATTCTTTATTACTGCATTTCTGGCTCGTATAAAGTTTCTGGAAGCTAGACTAGCTCTCAGCTTTTTTCTATTTAGCGCTTTCTCGCTTGCCGCACCGTGGAACTGAAGAGCGACGCGGTTAGCAATGGAGGCAAAGAACGAGGAAAAAGGAACGTTGGTACTCTGTGCGCGATAGTAGTTGCCCCGCTCTCGAGGTTTTCTGAGGAAAAGTCGAGTGCGGTTGCTGGTCCAAAGCGCGAGGGGGGGGGGGGGCGTCGGGGGAGGAAGAGGGGTTAGAAGCGTCGAAAGCAGCAGCAGCGCGACCAAGCGAGAAGAAAATTCGTGGTTCACGAACGAAGCCCGGGGTTAATCACGCCCTTGGCCGGAGTGGTTGCACCCGACAGCCGGGCTTCTCCCCCGTCTTCGAGATTTCATTTACAGTCGGCAAAGTTTTTTTTTTTTTACCACAACCGTTTCCATTACTCCTGGGCGATCGGTCAACGTACGAATTTTCCTTTTTCCCCGAAATAAACAACAACAAAAAAGCGACGCGATCGTGTGAAAAGTGTATCTTCGGATTCGAAAAGTATACATAGGAAACGGTACAACCGCAAATGAAGATTCCATTTTTTTTCAAACCTTTTGAAATAATAATTAAGTTTTTTTTTTTTTTTTTTACGTAATATAAAATATAAAATTTATTTCATTTGCCATTTCGACAGTATTTTTCCTCGCATTTTGCATTTTTAATTTAGTTGTCTCGATGCCTAAAACATTGACGCAACTGCACTCATAAAAATAAGGTACCTGTGCGCTTATCTCATTTTATGCGTTGGATCAATGCATGAAAAACTAATAAAATGTTTCCGCAACAGAGTGAACCGGTATTGAAACATTTTTATTTAATTAATTTGCTTTTTAATTTCGAAATATTTGAAAATTTGCATTTCATTCGTAATTTTGATAGAATTTTTGCTCGCATATATTGACCTTGTGCGTCGCGGGGTGCGTGCCAATTGTCGCTATTCCACAATGTAACCAAACGCATTCCCGAGAGATCTAATGGTAGTGGGCTATGGGGCGGACCATTAAACGTAATAAATCACCGGGCAGCGCGGAGAGTCGTGGCGTGCGATCCGACATCATATCATATACTATACAGACACGAATACATAATACATAGTCGAGTGCGATTATCGGGATTACGGTTTCGAACATAAATTACAGGTAGTGGGCACCTTTACCCCCCAACCAAGTTGCCCGCTAGTGGTGCGGGTTCAGCGAATTGCCGGGGAATGTTTTACGTTATCCTATCCGCTATATCTGTACAGTAGTCGCTTTATCGCGTTGTATATACGGGAGAAACTGGAAATTTCAAGGTCACGATCGTCATTACTCTTGTACAGCACTCCGAGGTAATTGACAGCATCCGCTCGTGCAAGTCGCCCGCGAGAATATATATCCCTCGAGGGTTTTGATTCCTGGCATCGTCTTGGCACATACAACCGATCCTCTATGCTTCTATTACATACGCAACCGTCCGGTACGCGACGAAGTCATTTATTTCTTCGATTATATGTGACAGACTACAGGAAATGGTTTCCTTGGGTACCTCTATACTTCGGCTTAACGCTTCTTGTCGTAAAGATCTAACAAATTGTCGAAAGGTGACACTTTCTTTTCGAACTGTTCATTTTCGATTATCACGAGATACTATTTTCATAATTAATTCTAAACGCGGGCACGTTGCTTTTTGTGTCATTTAAAAAGGGTCCATGTGGCCATAAACGGTTATTGAAATTGCATATCGATGGACATCGTCATTATTCGGATAAGGAATAAAATAACATATATTGTGGTCCTTTTTCCAAAATTGAAATTGGTGAATAAAAAAGTCAAAAATATCATCAAATAATCTCATTTGCGCAAAAAAACTACCAAAATTAATAACTGTAATATGCACTGCATTTCCGTGGACCGCCATACTACTCGCTGCGTGGATTCATCGATTTTTTATCGCGTGTTTCAAATAGCCCCGGTCTCCCTACTATGCCCCATGACTTTCAACTTTATTTCCCTCGTCTCTCGTGGCGCTAGCTGTGCGCAACGCATTTATCGATATTGAGAAAGTAATAATAATTCTATTCTTTCTAATAACACCGAAGTTGAACCGTATAAAAATTCTCTCGGTGGGATATCGCGAACGAAGCAAAATATTTCACGAAGATATCAGATTTTTCGCGCCAGCGTATCACGTGCAAAGAAAGTGGGTGGTGCAATTTTTGCGAACTCGACAGTTTCGTTATACCCGTCAGCGACTACACGACGACCTTTCGTTCATAATTCTTTTACGTTTTGAGTAATCGTCGTTTACTCTCGGTACTTCAGTTTTACGAATTTTACACTCTTTTCTCCATCGAGAGCGACGAGATTATTACTTTTCCGAAAGTTCTTTCACATCTTCACGACGAGAGCGTTTCCGCAGTTTTCTACAACTCATTTGTCGATATCAGACGCGCAAAACCGTACTCGCGGGTTCAACGTGACTTTCGTTACTCGAAAAATCGAAGGTTACTACCTGTAGCTCTATACAACAACGGAGACCGGGGTGAGTTGAAACATACGCTGCAAAAAAAAAAAATCCGAAATTCCACGCAATGAATCTATAAAATTGCTTACCATAGTACGCATTTTAATTACACAGAGTGTCATACTTACCGAAATTAATTTTTTTTAGTGTTTTATTACGGACGTGTGTTGCAACTCGCCCCGGTCTCTTTTATACAGAATGTGTTAAGCAATTTTTATCGTACAGTCCAAGCTCCGTATCCTTAACTCGACGGGACCAGATTCGTTCCCTTTTCTGTATTTCCCCTATCGTCCCTACTCCCGGTCAGGGTAACGAGGGGTATACGCGTCCGTAGGTACGAAGCCACCTTGTACCTGCTGCGCGTGCGCAGTTTACATTTTACGAAATTGGCTCCCGTTGAAGTGGGGCAAACGGACTCAGGGGAAATACAGTCCAAGCTCCGTATTCTTAACTCCCCCTAACTTAACCGATCCTTTATTTTAACTCGTTACCATGACAACGAGTTCCCTTAACTGTATTTCCCCTGAGTCCGTTTGCCCCACTCCAAGCGGAGCCTATTTCGTAAAATGTAAACTGCGCACGCGCAGCAGGTACAAGGTGCCTTCGTACCTACGGACGCGTATACCCCTCGTTACCCCTATTCGCAGTAACTGACCGGGAGTAGAGACGATAGGGGAAATACAGAAAAGGGAACGGGTCCGGTCCCGTCGAGTTAAGAATACGGACCTTGGACTGTACAGTTAAGGGAACTCGTTGTCATGGTAACGAGTTAAAATAAAGCATCAGTTAAGTTAAGGGGAGTTAAGAATACGGAGCTTGGACTGTAGTATGTAATGGAAAAAAAAAAAATTGATAACTTGTTTGAGTAAAATAATGTCGGCACGACCGAGAATTTGCTATAGGACCATTACCTTGATTTCTCTGTCCGCGTCAAAGTGGTACACGAGGCTATCACGCCTCGTTTAACCGATAAAAGGGCTTCTCTGTTTCATTTTACAAAAGAGCGCGACGCATAATCAACAGCGTGACGCGTTGGTGATACCCGCTTGTATTATTATGACCCCTCTCTCCGGTGTTTGTCCGTACATTAAGCGCATACATTATGCACATTCTACTATGTATATCCATGCTATATAATATATATGCTATATAAATATAAATACAGAATGCGTTGCGCTGTACGGGCGACTCTTTTCATGCTACTTGACTGCCCACCAAGCCTGAAATCTCGCGTGCGCATCGCTCCGTACTATCTACGGAAAGGCATTGGCAGAGAGAAGAGGCGTTACATGCTTTTCCAAGCGCATGTTTAACCAGCTTTGAAATTTCATTAGTCTGAGAGTCTCGCGCAGAGTCATCATCAGAGTCAGAGGGGAAGGCTTTAACCTCCCCTTGACAATTACGAAACGTTAAATCCGATGCTCGGGGTAACAAGCAACACGACGTCAGTCCGAATGGAAATTAAATTATAAACACCAAAACTTTCGTCGAAATTCTAATAATTATAATATTTTACAATTTGGGTACAATAGAGGGAGTAGATAAAAGGACGGACAAGATTGTCCTACGTGCGTACCTCAACCGTTTCTGCAAATTCCATAGAAACGATCTTCTTTTACCATCCGCTTCAACTACTACTTGGACTCTCGAAGTTTCGTCGCGAGAGAGAGAGATAGGGAAATTTCTAACTGCATAGTCGAGAAGATGTGACAGAAGGCTTACGGTATTTCGGCAGTTATAGCAGTAGTGGTGGTGGTAGTTGAGAAAGGGGTTATGGTAAACTTGCTCGCTAACGACCGCCCCGGCACAATGAGTATTATGACCCAAAACTTTGTCGAGGCCGCGGCCCGAGAAAGGTTTGGGGTACTCGGCACTGGGTACCCGTGTCACCGTGCAGAAGGGGTCTTCGACTTTCGGGGCTCGCAGCAAGCCAGGGTGAGGGGGTCTAAGAGAGGCCTCGCAGTGCGAGCTCCCGAAACTATTCAAACTCGAAGGGAGTCCCGATGTATACATATACGTGTATGTAGCTTGCTACGTAGACATCTTACGCCGGAATCTGGATCCTCGTGAAAGACTGAGGGGATGATAGAGAACGACAAAGAGCCTAATGACTCCCGCCACTTAGAGAATACACTAATTACCAGGAAGGAGGTAGCGCCGTCTTTCGGGGGCTACCTAAATACGCCTACTACGCATTGTAGCCTCCACCCACCGGTTCCCGCCTCTCCCAACTATTCCTGGCACATCTTTAGTTTACTGTTCTGAATAGTAGGACAGATTTTGGTCGAGTGGCCTGAAATTTCGGCTGAATGCTCCTCCTGATGTTGTATACAATAGCGTCGAGTAGCCGAATCGGCTACAACGGTATGCTGCTGGTCGGTTGTATGGGAAACCGGGGATAGTTGGGACACAAGACAAGTCAGAAGACACGTTGTAACAAAACCGAAGATTTGCACCCTAATTGCACTACATGCACCCTAATTCCCTATGATGCCATACTCACTGGCAGGAATCTTTGGTTTTTTTATTGCCTGCAAATAGTTCTGGTCTTCCCTTTTGCGGCGCTGATTCTCAGTATAGATAAAAAGTGGTAGCATCGGAGGGGTAGTTGGGAACATGATTTCTTGGATTTAGGATGATTGTGCAATTAGGATACTTCCAAAGTCAGATACATTAAGATAAAGTCAGTTACAGCCTCAGTCAGTCATGTATACGCAACTGATACTCGTTAAGAGGAGGTGAAATATCGCGGTCGGTAATAAAAACTGTAAACAACTTTTTTCGCGTTTACTGGCACCTACAACCAAAAAAAAGTGTCATTAGCTGCTTTGATCATTTCCGCAGCTAATGTCACTTTTCTTTTTACTGTAAATGCCAGGATGCGCGAGAAAAGTTTGTTTACAGTTTTTGATACCGACTGAGCTCGGTGCGGGTGGGGAGGAAGGGATTGCACCTTTTTCCTTTCCAGTGGATAGAGCAAACAGTCCCGTAGAAATAATAATAGGGACGGCATATGCTTCGGACTGTGTTGATCCACTGCAATATCAAACCGGCGTTGGTCAGCTCGGGTGATTCTCCACCCCAGCCGTGACCCCTTTCATTCGCATTCCTGTACTACCTGAATGCAGCTATGCTGGAAATCCTCATGCTGGAACATCAGGGGTTGAACGCGTTTTTGGCTCGCGTCTGGCAGCGATTGTGGTGGAAGAACCTGCACTTGGCCGACTCGAACTTCAACCCCTTTTGACCTTCCTTTGTCTGATTTCAAAGGATATCCGACTTAGCTCTACGTTCGAGAAACTCTGAACGTGATATGGTGTGGTCGCGATGTATGGTCGGGTCGAGTCGGGTCGGGTGTCCGTCTTCTGAAGAGAGTGAAACAACAAACAAGACAGCAAACAAATTTCGCGCTAACAAAGCCAATCTTGTTTGTTATTTGAAAAAGCAAGAAATTTAAAGCATTCCGTGCATAATACGTATATCCTGAATATGCCAATGACATTTTTATTAAAAAAAATTATACCCAATTACATTTTTATTTACTGAGAACTCGGGAACGTTACGTAATAACTTTAACAAATAAAAAAAAACCAATGAATAGTTTGTGAAGCAACGACGACGAAGATGAAAATTTGCAGCTTCACGCGATTTTCTACAAAATGATGAACGAAATAACCGTAGTGATTATTAAGGAGAAAGATAAATAATGGCTTCTTTGTGAAAACAGTTACGACTTGCGAGAAGTAGTTTCTTCGTTCTCATTACCTCTCATTCGCAGTGACGATTTTTTTTGTCCATAGCACGACTTTGCACTCGAAATATTTCAAGCTCCGCAGTGGGAATTAACTTTTTATATTTCATCGTATACGTAATATAAAGTATACACGGTGAAAAAGGTCGTGGGTGCGCTGGTTGGCGCAGTTGGTAGCTCGTGAGTACCCCTCCGCGCCCGCTTTCCCATCCCTCGACAGTCGACCACTTCCCGCTAATGTAAATATTTGAGGTGGAAATAGAAGCAGAGAGACGGAAGCTTTTTTCCGGCTTCATTACGCGACGAAGTATGGCTATATAGTCGCGATAGCGGGATAGACGCACCCCGAGCTTTTCGTAATCACCTAATTATTAATAGTTTGAAGATCTGTGCAATCAGATTAAAATGAAAACAAGAAAAAACCCACCTATTTTTTTTAACAACCATAAACTCGTAATGATTCTATGAAATGTCCATCAGCGACGTAACAGAAAATTGTTAAACGGTATTGAAAGTATCGCTAAAATAATTATAATTACGTGTACATTTTTACATTTTTTTTTCCTCGACACGATCAAAAATGTATATCGCAAAGTGTATTCATGATATATCCAATATATTTTCGTTGAAAAATGGTATATTACGGATATATTTTAGAATACATTTCTGTAAATATGTGTCATCAAATTATATAATTAATATATTCATTATATAAAAACGTAAATTGTAAATTTGTTGACAATTGTAATGAAAATATATTCAAGTTCAGTGAAAAATACACTGAACATACACAAAATACACTATCACTTATTTCTTGTAATTTATTAAAAAATTTGAATTTTTTGGAAAATATCTAAATGCGTGCAATAACCTATTTTTTTTTTTGTCGTATTGGTGATTGGGTGGAGTGACAAAATAAAAATGCAAATTGAAAAACAACTTCCTTCATAAGGGAGCCAAAAAATGATAAACGACGCTTCAAAAAAAATGGGAAAGCGCTGAGTAAATTAAATTTGCATCTCATTTTTGCGCATGCGTGTGTTACGCCCGTTGATAGTAGATGTTAGATACGCCCTCGGATATCGCGAATACGTCAATACGAGCGTAACGGGGACCGGTGCTCCTGTATATTTGATCGGATTCTTTTTCCCACTCGATTCGGTACTTGCGAAGCAAAATTAATGCTTGAAATCCAAGGCGGAAAGCGCGTGCTGAAATCACACGCGAGCATCACTTTCCTTCAACGTTTCCTTCTGAATTGGCATCTCCGCAGGCTTCGCGCATCGCTCTATGGTTCTTTCTTCATTCCTGTTTATACCATATTCACGACTTTGCCTATATCTCCGCTTGAACCTGTGCCCGAGGCGGAGACTGTGAAGCAGGCGGGGGATATTCAGCTTTTGTCAGCGTGAAATAGCTATGGGTCTGTTGTATGCGGAAGCTCACTGCGCTGCCGCTGACAACGAGAGTCGCGGTTCGTATTCCCCTTTCACGAAATTTTTTCTTTCTCTTCTTTTTTTTTTTCTTCCTCCGCGTCAATCCCTCGCGCGATACGTCCGAATTCCAAGTAACCCGAGACTGCTGTGCCGTCGAGGCTGTTGAAACGGAGATACCAACCCGGGCTGCTCAATAAGTAGATGCGGTGCAATGCAGTTCGATCGCGCGGCGCCCTGTGACTCAAACGGAATATATTCCACTTTATTGTCTCCGCCCGGTATTGTACCGTTGCAGAGAGATGCTCTGGCAAACGATATGGGGCTTGGAACAATTCAGTTGTACTCATACCCATGCTTGCAGTATATCTTTTAGTCGGACTGCATTATTCGCATCTTTACGAACATACGATTGTCTGTGAAACGTGCCAGAAAACTAAGTTCCATTGCAGCGGCCTCCATTCTAGTGCAATAAAAACAAACTTTCCGGACAATTCACTTCCGATGAACTCTCTCTCTCTCTCTCTCTCTCTCTCTCTCTCTCTTGTCTGTCTATTCATCGATTTATGTGGTGCGTCGACGTTTAATGATATTGTCCGAAGGATCGCGCATTTGCTTGGCTGGTTCTACGATTACGACTTATGACTCTGAATGAACGTCCAACGTGACAAACGAACTGACGGACTGACGGACTGACGGAGGAGAATTTTATTCGACAGTTTAAGCGAATGTCAAAATATATTTTAAATAGACATTATTCTTCTATACACTGAAAAAAAAATGATAAACTTTTTCTAACTTGCAAGCTTTTCAATTTTTATTGTACCGACCCTGAGGCATACCGATGAACCGTATGATAAAATGATTGAAAACAATTCGAAAAAAGTTACGATGAGTTTTTACCATTTCTATTGGCAAAGAACTCTTTTCACGACGTTATCTATTTGACGTGCCAGAAACCGAGTTCCGTACCTCGACGAGCGTGTAAAGTGAATAAATAAAATACAGTGAATCAGCGACTAAATAGATACGGACGGCTTTTACCAGGCGCGTTAGAGTTTCCTGGCTATAACCATTATTCGTTTTCTTACCTCTTGTTCCGTATTTCCTTGTTCGCCGATGCCACACGCTCGACCCTAACTCACGGGCATCAGAACGATTTGCAAACTTTAACGAGTTTTGTCTCTCGAATCTTCCGCAGCCTCTGCGGAGAGTTTGTTCGCGGAATGTTGCGGTTGAGCCCTTCTGTCCTCGTCAAGCGTTCAAATGAACCGATCCGATTTTTATGGATCATGAAATTTCCTTGGCTATTCATCGTATATTAGAAAAATGTGTCTGGCTATTCGTAGCCAAGGGTCTCCAACGTTTCGATGACGACATTTACTACCCTCCGCCATAGCGTCGTTAATTGAACGGGTCACCGAGCAGAGAATCTTCTCCAATCCCGGATTTTCGAAATCGTCCACCAGCCGGTATTTCGTCTCTTCCGCGGCAATCGTCCTTTTCTTCGATACTCTACCTCTTGGCCAACGTAGTCATGCATGCGAGAGATTCAAGCGTGCATCACCGCCTTGACTGCCTATCCAAGATCCACCCCCGTTGCCTCCTTTCGAATTGGGAAGGGTAGGGAATGCAGTTCAAGTTTGGATCCGGAGTCGTCGTGCCACACGTGAAATTTCCTTATTCTCATAGATCTGACAATAGTCGTACGTCGCATGGTTGCTCGCAAAAGCAAAATGCATGCACGCGTTCACCGAGGAAAAGGCCACAAACGGCCATCGCACCGGGTCCAGGCGCGTGCATGTTGCTCCACCGTTTCCGTGGACGTTGCTTGCGGTGTGTGCCATCGAATTACGCGCACCGATTCACCGGGAAATGGGGAAACTTCCAACAGCGGACTTTCCTATTCTCCCAATCGCTTTCGGTACCATCCGCCCACGGGTTCGTTTCTCCGACTATTCTATACCCTATCCTTTACGGTGAATGTATCTTTACGCGTTCTAAACTCTCGATTGTCGAACGGACTTCACGGTCTCTGTATGTTTTCGTCGCTTCGGGGCTCTTTGCTCGATTGTTGTCCTCATTATATCTATTTTCCGCTCGAAAATCCGGGTACATACGTGTAACAAAATTAGCCGGGGCTGAGATATTCTCGCCGCTTATGGTCACTCGGGCGAATAATCGATGAAGCGATTTTCCACACGGGAAAATGGCAAATGCGAAACCCAATATATGATTCAACATATATAGTGTGTATGCAGTATAAACCGTATATACATCAAATACGCAGCATGTATAGCATATATACAGTACATACAGAACGAAAATTGCATTATATGGTTGTACTACGCGGTCACTTACCGCGAATGAAATGAAATAAGATTGCGAGACAAAGCGTCCCGAAAAATGGAACTTTATCTTGTGCGTTCTATCCAGAAGCGACAAGTTCACCGACAGCGCTGGTCGAGGAATATTCATAGAAAACAAGAGATAGAATTAAATGCTACACCGAGCTTCACCGTTGTGACATTCCATTTGAAATTGCACGCTCCTCTCGTCGTGACCCGACGCAAAACGTGGCACTACGTGACACGAACGGAAGCTAAAAAAAAAGTGTTTAAAGAGTAACAAAGGTAGATAGGAATACGGCGACAGTTCACTGTTCACGACACGGTAACAAACCACACGGTGTATACGACTATGAAAGCGCGTACATTGCTTGAATTGAAAAAAAAAAAAAGAGAATAATACTTCGAGGAAAATAATTGCTTTGCATCAAATACAAGTTACATAAGTCCGTCGCTACGTCCAGAAGAAAATCGAAATTTTCTTGCCGCGAACGCGATGTCGGTGAAGCCTTTTATTTCGTCCATCGGAAGATCGAGAAAAGAAACGAAAAGGAGAGAAGCCCCATTTCCTTTTAATATATATACTTCAATAAAGTTAGACATGCATTCTCTCTGTTACATCACTTTGTTATTTCCGTACAGTATTTTCGATCTAATATTTTTGAAACTTACATCGATGCTGTTGTTGACTGTGAACTGTGAATTGATGCGCCTTCAGCTGTAAACAATAGCGAATGGAGACGATGTAAAGCACTATATTCGCGATCGCGCTAATACGAAGCTTTTTTTTTTATCGTTTTGCAGGAAAGGCGACGCAGATTTTCAGAGTGAGACCCGTTAACAGCTCGGTGCAGGAAGGCGAAAACGTTATGATACCGTGCGTCATCGGCAATCGCGCTGGACACGTTCAATGGGTCAAAGATGGCTTTGCATACGTTGTTCAATCAGGTAAGACGGATATATTGATCTCAGGTGGAAAAAAATGTCTATTAATTATAAATATTTATAATCAATAGACATTTTTTAATTGAAACATCGATTTTTTTTATTGAAGAATTTTATATAGATTCGATATAAATATATCGAATCTATATCAAAATTTTCCGCTTAGGACGTCATTGGGTTATAATCATTATAATACAATAAAAAAAAAAATTATAAATATACATATATATAATTAAATAGTTATTATGTATTATGTAATACACAGTTCTTTTGATATCGATGGTACAATCGGACCACAAACTTCGAGTAGAAATTTAATTTTGCTGACCACGTGATCGGCTGGTCGTTTATCATATTTCCGAATAGCGGAAGCGGTACTTTTTATCAATTAACGCGCCTGTTTTACCCGCTTTTATTTCTTATCGGCCTTTTCGAAAGAACTCCGATCTTTTGTTCCCCACGATAAAAATCAAGAAGAAGTATAAATCAAGAAGGGGAGAATGGGGATTCATTAATAAATTGCCTCATGACCTCGTGTCTAATGAGGTGTTCTTAATACGCGCGGTGTGTAGCAACTAAATAACTTAATTATAGCTTAAGACTTGATTTACGACCTCCGCGTTTACGTTTATGCTATGAAAATTTGTATGAAATTTATTTGTCTTCGCTTCAAATCGAAAAAGCTCCTCGGGTATTTAATCAAACCGCTGATAAAGACCCGATGGAGACGTATTGAAATTTGTAGCCGACACACACGACTCGTAACTTTTGCGTGGCGAATGAACGCGAGTTAAGTTTTTCCCGTCACACATTTTCCCTTATTTTACCGGTGATTTCTCGCGCGACCTTCGATCAAAATAATAATAACATTTATAACAATAACAACAATAAAAAAATATTTTTCGTAAATTTCTCGCAGGTGGCGAAATCGTAGGCCATCAGAGATTAAAACTGGTGGGCGATCAGAATCTCGGTGTCTACAACCTCACGATAATGAACGCCTCATTGACGGACGACGGCGAATATCAGTGTCAGGTCGGTCCTTATCAACGAATCAAGCCGATCCGCGCGAACGCGCATCTCGTCGTTATCTGTGAGTTATACCATTTAATATTTATTACCATTTATATACATATATCTGCCATTACGATATATAGGGTAAAAGTACCATTAGTGGCCATTTTTATTATTATACTCATCGAATAATTTTTTTTCCCCAAAATCGCATGTTGATTCTTCGAAAGTTCTCATATAAAGTCACCGAATGGTCACAAGTTTTTTTGAAAATTCTCTAAAAGGGAAAAGTAAACACAACTAAGTCTCTCGAAAGGGAAGGGGAGGAGGGGCCATGGAACGAAAATGGAGGGGTCCACTTGGAGGGATTTTTTTCCATTTAGAGAAATTTAGTTTTTTCATTTTCTTTAGAAGGATTTAGAATATATTTTCACACCCCACGGCGGTGTGACCTTTTTAGAATATAAGTACCGTTGTCTATGAAACAATTGACCAGCGAGCGACCGCGGCGAACCTCTGGTATATACATATATATATCATGCATTCCGCCGCAAAAAATGGTACATCTTCTATGTATCTCGGTATGTAATGCATTTCCATGGGGGTATATGGTGCCGAAGCTGCGTTAGAGGCGTAGAGCTATGTCCCCGTTGCGCCCTCCCGGATCGGGGAAATTCCTGTTTTCACCGCACGCAAGTGGTTAGCCATCGGTCAGGCGCCGATCGTGCGGGATAGCGGTAACTCGGTAAACGCGCGCTTCTGCCCTATAGGCTCAACCCTTACCTGTAGACCATTGCATATATACCTTTAACCGATATAGATATACCGTCACACATGAATGAAGATGAACCGGTGGATTATAGCCCCGTGAACTTTTCAACTCGCGGTACCCTCAATAGGATTTTATTCAGAACCCGACTCTGGTCCTTTTAATTGCTGCTCGTGACGAGAGTACCGGATTCGTTCTCTCGGTTTTCTACCAACGCCACTGGCAACTCAGCACCGTAACTCTGCGCGGGGATGAGAGGATAGAAACTCAACGCAAAAGCTCCATTTTTTTTTTTTTTTTTTTTTTAATTTTTTTTTTATCTTTTCGCTTGGTCGGCAAAGGGCAACCTGTAAAAAATCTTCGAGCCGTGAAAAATCGCGACCTCACGGATAGAACTTGCAGTACTATTGCCAACTTTTCGACATCGTTGAAGGTTTCTGTATTAATGCTGTCATCTACGCGAAGGGAGGAAATGGGGGGGTGGCGATGAGCCCTTTGGTATTTCTTTCGTAAAAAAAAATGCACTCGAGTTTTTTAACGCGTGGCCAACGCTAGCAGCGAATTCGGCGATGGATATCGCGGTAGTACTGGTTATACTCCCGGTGCTGCTGACGCCGAGGCTGTTCACTCCAATTAAATTACTGCCAAACACTCATTCACACATAATTCCATCAGCATGGGGATAGGAGCGAACGTCGGTCGGGAAATGGGTGGAGCCGCCCGATAATTAAAGGCTGATGGTTTTGCCCGAGTTTGAGAAGTGCCCCCGACCTCCCCGTATATCTACCGCGTCCGATATATATATATATATATATATATATGTGTGTATTAATATATCTCGAGCGGGAGATATGACGAGAGAGCGGCATCGGCGAATATGGATTCGAATTTTCCAACGGGAATTTCACAGCCGCATTCACTTCGCACAACGCGTATCCATACACATCCATGACAAACAATATTCTGTTGAGTTTACAAAATGGAAAAAAATACGAAAAAAAAAAAAAAAAAAAAAAAAAAAAAAAAACCACATATGACGATATAAACGAAAGCGATAGCGGTGTGGAATGCGATCGGGGAAATTGGCAAGAGCGATGTTTGACGATAGACGAGAGAAATTAATCAGATATTTCGGCTTACCGTCATTGTTTAAACTATTCTCGGATTTAGCCATTCATTTGATTGCACTTGCTATTGGGAATTTGGCTTATCGCGACATCGTCGCATCGGTGCTTCACAATGGATAACACCACTTGTTCCCAAACGCGTATTCCAATTAATGTCCCGAATTTCAACACGGAAACAAAAATACGGCGTTTTTATACAATGAATATATTAATAATATAATCTGTTATATATTCTAATATATATATATATTTCATATATAATAGATATATTTCGAAATATATTTATTTCCCATTTGGGATTTTATTAAACTTTAATTCGGAGAAAAGGTACAATCGACCGCGAGTTTTTAATGGGCGAAAAATATTAACGTAATTACCGTTTCTGCGCGTTATTTGTTGAGAGAAAACGAGAAAATCGTTGAGAGGTCAGAGCTAACGGTAAGGAATCGCCTTACGGGGGGGTCTTGCGAGGACAATAGAAGAGGTCTTAGTATTCCCAACAGTTCGCTTACGAAAGGAAGCACGCGCTCTCCTTGCCGGCGGTATACTACCAGAAGTCCAACAGCGTCAAGCATCTCCCTTCGCGCGCGTTCACTCCGCGTTGCTTCAATAATTTACGCAAAACGGCGAGAGGTATAGGTCTCTCGGGTATAATTTGGAGATCCCAAAACTGCTGTGAGACCCCCGCGTGCCGGCTGGTGCTCTCGACCCCGGCGACGCTGTATGTACATACAGCCGCGTCTTCCGCGTGTACACCAGTAAAGAGTAGAGTACCTCGCAGTGACTGTCATACTCGGCGAGTTGGCCAAAGCACAAAACGACCTACCGTCGCTTTTCCGGAGGCTGACTGCTCTTTTCTCCGAGTTTCCACTCGACGCGTACCGTTCGCGTCCGTCTAGCGTCTTGTGTCCCCCTTTTCTTCAAAGCTCGTACTGCACTCCTAT
Source organism: Buathra laborator (assembly GCA_934046635.1). NCBI lineage: Eukaryota > Metazoa > Arthropoda > Insecta > Hymenoptera > Ichneumonidae > Buathra > Buathra laborator. The sequence continues at coordinate 15,275,687 of OW203895.1, read as the reverse complement.
AGAACTCCGGCGGTGCCAGACGTTTTCCAGACGTCTTTTTTCCACCGCGGTAACTCCGCGCCGCAACCAGCGCGAATTATCACATTATCACAGTCAAATTATTACTCGTGTCGCGAGAGTTAACGAGCGCTAATATTTTTTTCAACCCTTAAAAAAAAAAATAATAATAATAATAATAATTTTTTTTTTTTTTTTTTAACAAACTACTATAGCGAAATAACGCTTTAGTCGATTCTTCTCAATATTTTTATCTCGTCGTTTTCGCTCAAACGTGTTGATATAAAAAAAGAAAGTTACATGTATCAAGCAGAGAGTTACTCGTGGTACAGCAGGCAACGTTTCGCTTCACAATTCTCTATCGCAAAGCAACGAGACAAGTCTCGTTTATCCGGGCATTTCTTTTTTTTTTTTTTTTTTTTTCGCTGCAACGAGCGACGCCCCTTTTGAACGGCGCGATGGGAGCGTAGAAAAAAGAAAGGTTATACGAGGTCAAAAAAATATGTGTGCAGGTAAACGTATGCGGTGTTACTTAACCGCGCGGTCTCTTCGTACGTGGAATATATTGTATAATAAAAAAGCGATAATAAAAAAACATCAAAGTTTTCAAAAAATATAGCACTCCGTAAAATAAAAGTACATTGAACGTCACGATTTCGAAAAATGGATACTATCTTCGTGTTTCAACTGACCCCGGTCTGCTCTACAGACGAATTTATTATCCTAAATGAAGAGACTGTTTACTGTGCTCTCTAATTCCTTCGAATGCTCTTCAACGTCCCATAATGCAATACATAAAGTGCCCAATATGCTATATAATAAGGAATTCCGTAAAGTACCGTTGTCATTGCGTAAATGTCTCCGATTTCTTTGCTGCGTCTGCGCCAATTTACCGCGTGTTTCGACTCGCCCCGGTCTCCTATAGATGAAATAATAACATCGGTTCTCTTCTCTGATGATAGTACCGCGTATAGTATTGTAACCATAATAATTCGGTATAGTGAGCGGCGGGTTTTCTCGCTCCCGTAAATAATCGCATATAAACGCGCGCGTGTCTATCTCACTGTACTTTTTTTTTTACCCGGTCCTCCCGGCAGACTTTCGTCGCACCCGTGTTTTCTCCCGACGCGGAGGGATGCGGGGGTGAGAATTGTATGCTGCCGACTACATCTGCTCGGTGGCTTTAGTTCTTGCGAGCTTTAAATATTCAATGCTCTTGGTTCGTGGGCGCGCGGGCGCGCGTTCAGAATCCCACATTCGCGCGGTTCGCCTGACTCCGATGTATGCAGCCAGTATACCGGCTCTCGCCTTAAATTTTCACCTCGTATAAACTGGCAACTAACCCGCGCCTATTATGCGCTCTCATGTACTTCTTCCTTTTTCACTGTACCTCTGTGCCTCTGTACCACTCGTGTACCGCTGCAATGGAATACAAAAAAAAAAAAATTAAAAAATTCTAAATAATTGAATAATATGAAATTTCTTGATTCACCGATGCGATGTATACTGTCATTCGATGGTATATCGGAAGTTTTATTAAACTTCTCCATACTTCTGCTTATACCATCGAAAGTTCCGTCTTTCGATTAATCGAACGATCGTGCGTCGGATATTCGCGATTTACGAGTATCGAAATTTCTTTCGTCGTTCGATTAATCGACGGTAAAGAGCGTAATGTTGAAACGTGAGGAAATACAGGATGGTTCTTGGTTGCCCATCGCGAGAATTACGAGATGAGCACTTGATTAATGAGTCTCGTCGATGCAAGTATTTAATTGGATTTCGTTGCTTAGAGCGTTTGCAATACAGACTTTAATTATCTCTGATATACTCCAGAGGCTTTATGCACGAAAAAAAAAAAAAAAAAAAAAAAAATTCGCTCGATCCCGTCGTAGCCGATGATGGAACACACTGCAGCGGATTTGCATGAGTGTCGCATGTATCCTGCCAGTGTCGCATGTGTGGAATCAGTGGGAACTGGCATCGCTCAATGCAGATCCAACAAGGCAGAGAGGTCCAGAAACGGTGCATAGCGAGCGGAGTTGTACGTGACGCATTTTTAAAGCACGCCGATCGCTTTGTCGGCCGTGGCGGGGGAGGGAGGGTTCGCGTCTCCCAATGGATGACAAACTGATACTCCATCGTTCGCACAGTTCGAAACTGAAAACGAGAGGTAACCCGAGCGCTGGTCGCTATGACAAGGGTTATTTACGAAGAGCGGAATACTGGTGACTGATATTGGTTGCCCTCCATTCGGGATTTACCTCTAGGAGAAGCGGGGAGCAGCGGTAGCAACCACCGGTAGTGCAATTCGCTTTTCTCGAACAAGCGTCAGTCTTCTCGCCTCTAGTCAGTCACGTGCGGATACTCATTCACGAATGAGCATTGACACTAAGCTAAGGGATTTCCTAAGAATCGATACAGTACATCATAGCGAGTAGAGCATCTTTTAAAAATATTATAAATCGTTGGTAAGCTACGAGAAACTATGTACCGATAGAAGGAGACCGGGGCGAGTTGAAACACACGTAATAAAGAAAAATCGAAGTTCCGCGCAGAAAATATGGTCCTAAATGGAATTAAATTACATACTACAGTCCAAACTCCGTATTCTTAACTCGACGGGACCGGACCCGTTCCCTTTTCTGTATTTCCCCTATCGTCCCTATTCCCGGTCAGTTGCTGCGAATAGGGGTAACGAGGGGTATACGCGTCCGTAGGTACGAAGCCACCTTCTACCTGCTGCGCGTGCGCAGTTTACATTTTACGAAATAGGCTCCTGGAGTGGGGCAAACGGATTCGGGAGAAATACAGTTAAGAGGAGGTGCAATCCCTTCCCCCCCACCCATCCCGGACTCAATCGGTATCAAAAACTGTAAACAACTTTTTTCTGGCATATTGGCATTTACAGCTTAAAAAAGAGTCTCATCCCCTGCGGACATCACCATAGCAGGGGATGAGACTCTTTTTTAAGCTGTAAATGCCAGTATCCCTGAAAAAAGTTATTTACAGTTTTTGATACCGACCGCGGTATTCCAGCGCCTCTTAAGGGAACTCGTTGTCATGGTAACGAGTTAAAATAAAGGGTCGGTTAAGTTAAGGGGAGTTAAGAATACGGAGCTTGGACTGTATTGGAAGTAACTCATTAGAGACCGGGGCCAATTGAAACACGTGCAATAAAGACGAATCCTACTATTGTAAAAAGTTCCTCAGAGTGCCATAGGCCCGCCGCGCTGGCGCCGGTAAAACGCCGCGTTTTCTTTGCAGTGTGTGTTTCGACGCGCCCCGGTCTTCCTCTACTACGAACCGCCCCCAACGTTTTAATAACGAAAATTCATTGAATCTCGAAAGAACAAAAAATGTGCCGTACGACTTGCAAGTATTAAAAAAAATTTGTGGACTCGCTTGTTTCGGAACGTTCGATAGCGAGGAAGTTTCTCGGTTGGCATATATGCGCGTCTGAATTATTCATTACACACGGAGAGAGGCGTTGCGCTCGAAGCATGCATTTATATAGGTGTGCATGTGTGCAACGCGGGCACAAACGTTGCTGCTCAGAGGGCATTATACTCCCAATCGATAGAAGAAGGCGGAGATTTGGGCGGCGGAGGGTATATAGTTTCAAGTATAGTCAGGAGCACTCCTGTAACAACAGTATGTACCATACGGCGACAGCAACACTATGAGAGAGTAAGAAAGACGGACATTTCAATATGGATCGATAATAATATTTCCCCGTGGCGAGCTCTCTGTGTCACACGTTTCTCTCGCTAGTTGGTCTGATATTTCTGGACGCTAAGTCGGGTGCGCGGAAAGGGCCACACCGCTTTCTTTTTCTTCTTCTTTTTCCATTTCTCCTTCTTTCGTTATCAGTCTGAAGAGTTTCTCACAACTTGTAGAGATATCCACTCTGAAATACGTATGCGAGTACAGGATGATCGATTGCAAAATTCGGCAACTTTTTCACTGATGATGAAATGACGAAACATTTCGTAATAATGAACGACTTGTCTTTGTACCGATTTAGTTGTGCTAAAGTCGAAACTGCGGCTATATAATTGCATCAAAGAACAAATGGCAATGCTAATGCTTATATTTAGCGTCTGTTCACTGATTTGCTCCGTATTGCAGCTGACATCCGCTTCTCCTGATGCCTTGAAAACTCAAGTTGCAACCATCAATCTTACGACAATATTAAAGTGCGCATCAATTCTCTTGCGATAATTTCCTCCGTCTCTTGTCAAGACATTTCCCTCTGAGTTGTCGATTGGATGTTCCACGGACAGGGGAACCCCTTGTACCAAATGCCAATACTAAGTTGATACCCAACGCCGGGAACGCAGTAAACGTAAGCGTGCATTCGCCAATATTTGTGATCGCAGCTGAGCATATCGAGGACTGCGAAGTAGATTGAGACGAGGTGGAAGCTTTTCCCTTTGCATTCATGACGATCCGAATGAGCGACAGGCCTAGAAGTACAGTAGGGGATGGCAGAGACTCTGGCACCCCCAGTTCGAAGCTAGTCGACGGACTAGTGAGCACTCGACGCGATCATTCTCGACGCTAACCAGCATCGATTAACGTCGACCAGTCCCTCGTGCCGAGAGTGCCGAGTGCCTCGTCGAAATCCGATTAAACGAGTGGCTCAATCTCAGATCATTAGTTCCCCATCACGCATATCCCCGCACCAATATACATAACCTTTCCCTCTCTTTATATAGTATACATATATTATATAATACATATATCATATAGTAGGGGTCCTTAGAGATCGCGCGCTCGCGTTTCATCCGTCTATATTATAAAAAGGGGCCCCACCATCGCCATAGCTAACAGTTTTGGGAATATCCCTTGAAAACCCCCTTAAGCCTTCTCTACAAACTAATTATTCTCAGTCCCGAACTTGAGGCCTTAGAATATTGTGAACTAAATGGACGCTGAAGGAAGGACAGCATTTCTTGGGCTAAGGGACTGCCCCCCGCTGCACTTTTTCCTATAAAGGTAACCTAAAATATTTCGGGTCAAGGGACCACCACATCAAAGGAGGGACTTAGTATATCGATCCCTGAAGACGACGGCAACGGCGGCGAAATCTTTACATAATACAAAGTGATTATATAAATAGACGTCTCTCATCGTTCTACTAACTTTCTTTCGTATCCGCGTTAAGCATATGTGCCACCAAAAGATACCAAATTCTGGATATTTCCATAAGTGAAGTTATCATAAATGTGATACAGGATTTTACGATAATTCCGTACACAACGGACATTTGCTGCAGGGCGCCGCGCTACCATAATAATAGTGATAATAATAATAATAACAATATTAATAATAATAATATGGATAATAATAAAATATCGCTTTGCATGGTAAAATGTAACGGAGATTGTCTCCGAATAAATATGGTATACGATCATTGCGAGGACATTTCGATGGAACATGTACCGTGGAAAATTGCGGACTCTCCGGCGTAAAGATCTATATGGACATTGCGTGTTTATCCTCTTTTACGCCAATGTCCCGCACACACCCTCGTTTTGTTGCGAACCAGAAAAAGACTTTATGGCTATGAAAAGCCATTGGGAAAAAGGACGTTTCGAATTTTTGCACATAACGAAAAATATACATATGTATCACACATATTGTTGAGATTATATTTCCCCGTATTTGCCGCCCTCGTCGCAAGTATCTGTGGTGACGTTATGGAACCAGAAATCCATACGTAGCCTCAACCGCACCGGCTGTAACATCGAGTATCCATATTCGCTATATATAGGTAACAGAATGAACAGATATCTGTACGATTCACCGATTCTTATCGCATACCATCCGTGCGAAACGCGCGGCTCGGTACGCAAACTCGGAATTCTTGGTTTCAGAGGAAAGAACGTCGGGTAATGGAAAACGTGGTTTCGCCGGGTATAATAGGGGTGAAAGGGGGGGGGGGGTATATCTCGGGAACACGACAATGCCCTATCCGCAATAATTCCGCCAAAATTTATGTCGCAACCCGAGCGCAACGACTCTCTCCTCATTCCGTCGCATTCAATGATTCATTATAAAATTACAAACGTATTTCACCAAATGTTTGCGAATGAGGATAAAAAAAATAAAAAATTAATTAACGATTAAAGTCAAACCGCTCCGCGATGCAGCGATTCGTGTGTCGCGGTAATTCGCAAAATAATGTAATTCAAACAATATTTATATATGCACTTTGGCGTCGAGGTATTTACCCTTCTTGCGGGGGGTGCGACGCGTGTGTTTGCCCTTCCCGCGTTTGCAATTGACGATATATAACGATGATAACGCGCGTTGGCTATATTCGTTGTAAACGATAACGTGCTGGAAACGAGATGCGAGGGAAGGATCTCCCGTGTCTCGCACACAACCCCCGCATATGGAATACCGACGTCGTCGCACGTGCACCTATACTACTGTACCACTGTATAATAATAGATATGACTGCATGCTACCGTCGAGGATCGAGGCGGAGGATGCCCGGTGTCGGATGGAACGGAGGTCGTTGCGACAATCCCGTCCATAATTTCCCCGTAATTTCTCCTTCCTCGTGGCCGTTCCTGCAATTCTCACCCACCAACCCCTCTTCCACCCGCCCCGGCACCGACACCGTTCGCCATTATTCATCGTACTTACTCCATTCTCACCCGGCGGGTTCTTCGCTACTACGACTACGACTATCCACCCACCACTACTACCCTTACCACTACTACCCCCTGGGTTACCCCGCGCGCACGGGTCACCCATATTCTCATCGAATGTATTGAGGCCGCAACTTCGCGAATCTCATGGGAATCGGTATTGGGTACTCTAGAACTTTTTTTTTCTTTTTTTTTTTTTTCATCCCCTACTCCATTCGATCTCTATCTCTTATACATTCTCTTGACGACAATCTTGCATGTTTCTCCATCTTTGTCTTATCCTTTCCTCTTGTTCAGCCTCTACATGGCCGTAGATATAGGTACGGAACTCTACATATACATATTCCTTAGATACGTACGTAGTCTTCGCTTCCGGTTCTGCTATTCTCCCGTCGGCTTCTCTGGCTCCTTTCGTGCCACGACGATAACGTCTGGCACATGCCCCGCCGGCTCTGCTCGCAGTTCTGTCTCTCGCTCTACGCCCTCGATGAGTCCCATCCTATTCACAAGAGCCTCAGAGCTGAAAGCTAAGAGTGAGCGAGAAACTCGCTTTACCTCGCCCTCCTCCTTTTCCCTTCTCCCTCTACGTTGGCAAGCGTACAATCGAGAATTATTTATCATTCCGTCGGGGACGATACCCCGCTAGTATACTTCCTGGGAATATGCTTCGCTCCAGTACCGCTGCCGCTACTACTGCTGCCGGTGCTGGTTATCGATGCTGCTGGGATCTCTAGGTAGTGTGCTATAGTTGCGGGCGAAGCGGTTTGAGACGCCTATCTATGTGCCAAAAGTCCGACGACGTACTGAGAAAAGTCACGTCGACGATGAGGGATCAGAATAAAGGACAAGTGAATCACCATTTGGTGGTTTTTTTATTCTTCGGAGGGATCTATAGGCAGCGCTGACGTTGTTTATAGTCAATGCTTACTAGTATAGACGAATTAAAAAAAATATTGTTACATCAGTAATTCGGAAAATTTTTTTTTTGCGTAATTTATATATAATTTATACAGAGATTTGGATGTATATAATTAAAATATATAGTGAATACAATAACGATATATATTGATATAATGGTCTATATATAGACTATATATACTCTGCATGTATATTTACTCTATATATATGCTATATATACCCAATAATATATAACATTTTATACATATGGTGTAAATGCACCGATTGTGGCTATTTTCGCTACACATTGTTGTGGAACTGTTTTTTGTCCACATTTCGTTGATAATACTTCGAAAGCTTTCATACCAATGTATAGAATGATCAAAATACCGTCAACTTTATTAGATTTTATTCAAAGTTCTATGCATGTATATAGAAGTATATGTGGAGTTTATATATATTATATATACTTTATATATCAATGATACCGTCTATACATAACTTTTCCTCTTGGGTAGAGCTGCTGCATCAATATCCGAACGAAATACAAACGTTCTTTCGTGAAACCTGAAAGGGCTGCGCGGCTATTCAAGGAGTTTCACTTGTACCTTTCCGAATGTAACGCGTCCGGTAGAAACGTTACTGTGACTACTCTATTGTGCAGTTCCGCGTTCACTGCTTACTATATGTACCTACTATTCGTATATGTACCGAGTAAACGCTGCTTAGCTACTGGGATTAACGATTACGCTTGCCTCGTAAAGTTCGTCCATTCGAAGGATTACGTCGACGCAGCAGCATAACGGAGACACCCGCGCTTCGGTTGGTCCTACACCGCACCTCCCTCATTTGCTTCTGCGCTTCTCTTTCTAACGGGTTGGCTGCATTGCTACCTTCCAATTAGAATACGCGTAGTTTCCATCTATTTCATACTATGCAGTTAAATGCCTCCATGCATTGCCAAGCCGTTGCGAATCCGACGTGTCGCACTTCCCCAACCCGATGAATCTTCATTGAACTTAAAACTTTTTAATCCTCGCGTGTGTTCACTCGCGTATTATACTTATTCGTTGGGCTTTAATGGTTGGCTACAAAACTTATTTTAACGCCCGCGATAAGTTTTGTTTTTCACAAACCGCACGTAAATCGTAATAGAAATGTTTTAAAAATTAGAATAGGCGTAATAAGATCGCAATATACTCGGGAAAAAAAAAAAACACTTTTTTTTTTTTTTCAAGAATTCAACGTTGTTTTCGTTAGTATTTGGAATGATTTTTTTAAATAATCAAATTATGCATTTTTTGCGAAGAATGTAGCGATGTTTTCCCAGTAGTCGGCATAATTATTTTTTTCAATGCAAATAATGCACATTTTATTTAATTTCAAAAATATTTTTCCACTGATCGCAATGATTATTTTCTTAATTTTTTTTTTTGTTATACTTCAAGTCTTGCCGGTTCAGATCCGACGTAATGATTCTGCTTCTCTGTATTCGCTCGCGTCGACGCCCAAAGGTTCTACGAGAAATAGTTTAATTACAGTGATCGCACGGAGCTCGCGTGACTCTCTCATCTCTCGTTTTTTCCCAACGGATTCACGGCACAAAGGTTTATAGCGTACCGAAAAAAACGTATATACAGGGCGCTCCATACCAAACGCGCCGTACGCGAAATATCCAAAATTGAATTAAATTTTTTTTTTCTGCGCTAAATTTTTATTAAAAAAAAATCCAAAATATTGAAAGCCTTCCTTTCCAGAGTAGCGATAGTTTGCGACAGAAAAAAAAATAGTATCGATCCGTTATCTTGTTAGAAATAAAAAATTTTTAATGGATTAACTTATCTCACATTTTTCATAGACCCGTTTATTTACTCGCGAATGACCCGACACTCTCGGAGATTAACCGCGCGTCGCTTACGTGAAAATCAGCATTTTTTTTCATTTTTTTTTTCGAAATTATGATGCACCTAACGTGTGCATACTTAGCCGCATAGCAAGTAGTAAAGGTAAAGCTGGGTGGCAGACGGCGTGCGTGACGTTGGCGAACCGCGAACAGTTGAGATTATGCTGGCGGCGAGCTTTTGCGGGCGCGTTAGCAAGTGCAGGTATACACACTACGTACTACCTGCTACCTACTACCTTCGCGTCTCTTCCGTGCGGCTCGACCGTCGGAAGTTAGCGGTAAGATTAATAAAACGTGGCCGACTCGAGAGCTAACGTTCTATCCAACAGCACTTGGAAATACCTAACTCACCTGGTAGCTATACTACAGCTTCAACTGCACTGCGTGCACTACAAAAACTCGAGGCTTCCGTATGATTTTCTCCGGGAATTCACTTCCCTATGCAGTTTCCCTCTCCTACTCTTCCATCCGTTGCCACTCTTTGCTTGCCGAGCAAAAGTGGTGACAAACAATGAAAAAAAAATGTAAAGTACGATATATACATATTTTTTAAAATTGCTGCGGATGAATTTGCACATTGCATCCCCATTTTTATCCGTCATTTGCAAAAATTGCACCATTTTCAGTGAATATGCATTTGGTTAATTGCTGATTTTCTCGTAGACGAAAAGATCGATTCTCGATTTTTTTTTTTTTTTTTGAGGGTTTGGAAAAAGTCAGGGAATAGATAACTTTATTTAGAGCCTTCGATTTGCTTATCAATCGACCTAAAATCAAATCAAATTATTTGTAATTCTTTTCGTTACTTTTTAAATTGATTGTTTTCGATTTTTTTTTACTTTACTTAACTTTCGACTCATTATTTAACGGAATAAAGTATTAGTGGTAATACTGCATGGATATTAGTGAAATGACTCAACTTTCACGATATTTCGATTGTCTTCCCGAATTTTTATCGTTGTTCGATACTAATATTTTTCAAGGATTTTTTTGCTCGAATTACTAAAATTTTTATAATTACATGATTTTTAATAAAAATCATAGATAATATTGATAGTATGGAGATGGTTAACCACGAGCCTGTAAAAGAAGCGAAAGAACGTACTTACAAAGGAAAAAAAAACAAAGAATGATAATAAAATGAATAAAAGAAAGCAGGGATTGTGGGGACATAGTCTAATGGAAACGTAAAGAGGAGACACGGGAAATGAGCCCTTAACGACAACAAAGCACGTACAATCTTCCGGATGCCACGACACGTACTCGTCGATGGAAGGTACACACAGCGAGAGCGTTTCGCTGTCCGAGGATATCTCAGTCTCGGAACAGAACCGAAAAGCATGCGGAGAGAGAAGGAAACCGAACGAGAGACAGAGGTCACAAGCACACGCCGATGCAGAACCTGCTTAATAGAAACATTGAGCACGTATCTCGCTTATAACCCGCTTCGCTATGAATTCCGTGGGTTATATTCCGCATTTTCTCCTCCCCTTCCGCCCCAAGAACCACCCACAGTCTCGTGCCATGGGACTCGAGCGAATTTTCAAGCGCTGCATACAAAATGCAAACCCCTCCGCCTTCGTTCGTTCAATCGCCGAATGGGCTTGTGCCACTTGCTGTTGTATCCTGTCGCCCTGAATTGTCTTATCCCGTCGACAAATTTTTTCCGTATCTCCTTCTTATTATTCCGCAAAGCGACGAAACAATTGCGCCTCAATGGGCAGTCGGCAAGCGGTATCTTGCGGAATAATAAATCGACTAATAATAATGGTAGCATCGATAAAGAGTTTATTGCGACGCAATTTTCTCTCAGCATAACGAGAACACGATTAAAAAAACAATATTTACATGACAATGAAGCAAAATCGACTATAGCACCCGTAGAATTTTATTATTTGTTATTCTTATTTCTTCATTGTTATCATTATTTTTTTCGTTCTTTTCACCTATTTCCACTTTTCATTTTGTCAACACAGCCCTCTTGCAGGAATAATTTCCCTGTTGAGTTTTTGAAATAATTACGAAAATACAAGCTCCATTTTTTTTTTGCATTTCTGCGATAATTATTACGTTACCAAAGGTCCCCTGTCGTCGGCGAAAGTAAAAGGAAAATAAGGAAACCACGAGTCGTTAAAACATTTTGGTTTTTGCCAGTTTTTTGGTAGTTTTTTGTTTGAATTTTTTTTTCGCAATCCTTTTAGATTATCACGAATATTTTCGAATTTGATAAAATAATAAAATGATAATAAAATTATTGGTGTCGACTTTCTTTTGCATTGTATGGACATTCAATTAGTTTTTTTCTCTATTCCTCTACTTTAATTTTTTTTTTTTATAATTGCATAGTTATATATAGATATACAAAATCAAAGTGGCTATCCGTACGCCGGGCATCTGTACGTTGTCTGTGCACCCGACACTCGCAGACACTTCACCCAGATATTTCAGGATATTTGTCACATCTCGTGTCTCAGAAAATCTGACATACGCACACCTGGAAAGGCGCGAAGTGTATGTACGCGAGTCACGGAAACATGTTGATATCTGATACAGCATGTGCCAAGGCTCGTCGTTCATGTCCCTTTCCCATGATAACGCATTTCACCCCGGAATGTCACAAAACGACTAAAGACAATTCAATTCCCATACAAACTCGTTGACCAGTTCGCTTCTTCACCTGTTATCGCTAATAAATAACGCTGTTATTTTCGTCACTGGGTTATCGCAAAATCAACGTCAAAGCACCATCGTCTACATGGAATTTTTATGAAAAATGTTGTATAGGGATGCGCGCCACATATTGAATGAGTTTACTGCTATACATCGCGTGGACATAACATGACTTTGTTGTTGTTGGAGTAGCTAAGCGTATAGTGAGTAAAACGGGTGATAGGAGTGAGAGAAAGCCGAGAGGAGAGAGCGATTCGCGGGAAGGGATATTGGTTTAAGCAACGATCTCCCTAAAGTCAACGATGCTCGACCCTCCGGGGTTAACTGCCACGAATGCGAATACGCGGGCGGGGGATCGATCGTGGCTTAGTTAGGACACTGGCGCGCCCTGGTAGGGTGATCGTTCGTGCGTGTATTTTGCGAAGAGCGCGATAGTTGGGAGAATAAAGAGAGAGAGCGAGAGAATGTGTGGAGAGAGGAAAGCGGGAGGGTGAAGGCGATAAAAAGGATGCTGTTGGTGGGCTACTGCTGCCGTGCGAATAATCCATGAGTCGGTATTCGTGTCCAATGCTACAGGAAGCTGGAAACAGGGCTAAAATTCTTAGGATCGCAGCCAAAAAACTCTTACTCCCTGCTACCATCTACAACACGCATATGCAATGGTACCGCATTATTTACAAGTTCTCGTTGGCGTGTATGTTTTGCCGCGCTACGTATATTGCACTGGTATTGCTGACTACTGGTATGACGAAAAATCCGTGAAAGAAGGTGAATAGCCCACTAAATAATAATGAATGTTCTTCGCGGCAGAAAAATTCGGCTTTTTTTAAAGCTCCCGCATAACTCGCACCTCCGTCATACAATTTTAAAATGCTACATCGAACAAAGTTCGCGCCAAAATTGGCACGAGAGGCAAAACGAAAAAAATTCAGAATTTTTTTGTTCCATTTAAAATTATGATATTTAGAAAATGTTATAACATTTTAGAAAAAAATATCGAAAAATTTTAATTTTATATGATTTAAAAAAAAAATGTATGTCCATTTTTTTTTAATTATTTCAACTTCTATGGTTCATTTTTCCCCGTTTTCTGACGTACATTATTACAAAGTTCACGCGGCGTATACAATATATATATTCGCTACAAAATGATCGGAATGGGGAACGTGAAATAATCGGAACAGATGAGATTTCCAACAGCGTTCCAATCGGGCGGGAGACCCCTTCGGGAAATAAAATAAAAAGCGGATCCGAGAAGTTCGTTCGGCAGCGCGTCGAAGGTATTCGAAAAATAGTGTGGGGTGGAGAGGCGAGTCTGGGCCGTGGTTTAGTCGAGGTATTTCCAACATCGAAAAAAAAAAAAAAAAAAAAAATTAATTGAGAAGGACGGAAGAGAAACGATTGACCAGCGTCAAAAAAGTAGCAAATCTAATGAATTTCACGGCAGCAGTTCAACGAGCCATTGCGTAATTCATCCTGCAGTGTAGTTTTGCGACGGACGAGAATCTCGCTTCCTCTCTCCTTCGCCGTGTTACTCTCCGCAGACTTAGAAACAGGACAGCGTCTTATTGGAGGCTTCCGTGGTTTCGAGGACCACACCGAAGCGAACAAGTTCGGCTTCCGTCGCGACGCGATTGAGACGAAACTGCAGTTGACACGATAATCTCAACGGGAAGGTCTTAGGCGGGTTTCCCATCCTCCTACACCCGTCCAGACACACCTATTTCGGTATTGGTCCTCGATACTTGGTGTAGAGGCAACGCTTCGCGTAAATCGGAAATTGGCAGCTGGTAAAAAAAAAAAGAAAAAAATATCCGTGACGATGGGAGGTTGGAAACCGCAATAAAATTTATTTCTGATATACTAAAAATATATTAAATTCAGCATCTTAATATATTTCATATATTAATCATAGAATTTGTTATATTGGGTGATATATATTTGCAGACCGATATTCTAAAATATATTCGTAATATACGATTTTTTGACGGAAATATATTCGATTTATCATAGAAATATTTTTTTCCCATTTTTCCTCTGAGACTCGATGCTTCGGTGAGAAACCGAAGATGAAAGGAATTAAGAATATTCGGATACTAATGTGTAGCGAAATAAAACCGCGAAAACTGTAGAAGCCCTTCTTTCTCAATGATTCGAATATTAATAAGGCTTTCGTTCGAAAATACGGTCGACGATCCTCGCCGAATAGGATAACCGCGCCCTGTGATACTCTTCCATTTGCTCTTCATCCACGTTATCTATACTCGTAGGAAAAATAGGTTTCTTCCTACTTTGCCCAGTCTTATTTTTCTTCGTTCGGATATTGCATTTTATCCCATCGTATAGCGAGCAAAGTACGAAAGCAGGAAAGCAGGATGATCGGCTCTGCATTTCCTTTCGGTGTTTTTTTTTTTTTTCTACAATGGATGGTCTCTTTCGTCCGAATTCGGTCTCATCCCATCGATACATGTTGTATCATATATACGCGACATATATGTATACGAGACGAGGAAAAATGGATTTGTGGAGAATTCCGACTCGAAGGAGCCTTTCCTCGACGGTATACCAACCCGCACGGGTGACCGAAGATGTGTTTCCTGTCCTATGCTCGACCGATGCAACCCTCGGAACGAGAGGAAAAGTCTCGGGTGTGGGGTTGGAACCGTCGAGACGGTTCGAAGAACCGCGAGAAGCGCATTGACGGCAGTTATTGGATCGTATCCCGGACGAGCCACAATGAAAGCCTGTACTGGCACTACCAATTCAATTCTTTTAACTCGCTGTCGGCTTTCTCGACCGGTAAATAAATAGCGTTAACCTTTTTTTTTCACCCCCGTTACGTCGACTTTATTTTTCCGTATGTGTGACTTCGAAATTCCTTCGTTCGCTCGCTGGAGGGTGGGTAAGTTTATTATTTTGTTTGCGTCAGAAACAAAAAGATCGCTTCACCTGCTTTCGCGTGTATCAGTCAGCCTCCACAATTTTCACCCTCCTAATCTTTCGGAATGTTTTGAAGTGCGCCATATATTAGATTCTCTATGTCCGGCACTTCCGCACATTGAAATAATAAGCGGTGCGTTGAATAAATATTTACATTGTCGTCTATATTATTCGTTCATTTCCGGGAACAACTTTGGGCAAAACTGAGTTTCAAAATATGAAGAATAAGTAAATTTTTTTTTATCCACTGCAAAAAAAATTAGCAGCGTTTCTACTTTTATGTATCACTTTTCATGGTTTCCATATCACTTTTCTCATGGTTTCTACTTGAAACAAAAAATATTACATTTCTCCGACAGTTAGAAGAAAAAAGTGAAAAAAATCGCGATCTTTTGTAACCGATGTTTGTACCGCACGATTCGGCAGTTATTTACAATTATTAAAGAAAGGGGTATCTATAGAAATCAGTATTTTTTTTTTTTTTATTTCATAATAATGTTACCGATACCTGGGAAAGCCGATAAAGCTCTCTCCGTTGCCATTCCAAGTTTGAGGAACGATAAGATGTGCCTACAGCAGGGAAATACATATAGCGGGTAGTAGTAAAGGTCGACGTAACGAGTTAGGCATTATGCGAGTACACGAAACGCTACGCCGCGACACCGTAATCTCTAAACAGTGCGGACACGAAAAGATTTGGATCTTCGTATAACTCTCACCCTCCATCCCTTCCCTCTCCCCTCTCATTCCTCCTCTACTAAATAACGCAAGTGTTCTGAATAATGCATGTATGCACAGTAGCGCGCATGGAAACACAGTGTGCTGCTTCAGCACTGTTTTCAGCAACTTAAGTAGGTGCATTAACATTGTAGAAGCTCATCTACGAACCTCGAATCTGTGTGGTCGCAATTTACATGCGCGATTGCAAGAGCATTCGTGCCCTTTGGATCGGGCGGCTTGAAAAATGTAAATACTATAGCCAACAATTACACCCATAAATTTGACTGTAAAAAAATAAAAAATTATAATTTTGTAAAAAAAAAACCCTCGGTCGGTAAAGTCATTTTATTTTTTCTATGGATTAAAAAATGTTCATGCGAAGGTGTTTTTTTTTTTTTTTTTTTTTTACTAATGAGTTTCTCACTGTCATTTAAATTTTTCCGAACGTATTTACATTTTTATAAATTTTTGTGTAACAATTTTCCAATTATTGGGCCGCTTTACCCTACGAGTATTGAAAAAAAAAGACCACTGTTTGAAATTAAAAAAAAAATCCACGGCAATTTGCCCATTTTGCCCCGTTTTTCTATTCGTGACAAGAGAATATAACAAATGTTGACGTCAGAGAACAAAATCAAAGTCCAGCATAATGGTACGACTAATATAAGAATACAATTGGTATCTACATATCTTCAGAGCGTCAAGAAAAGTTTCCCCGACCTCGGTGGCATGACGTAATCATGGAGCTGCGTTGTTGAATTTCATATTTTATTTATCCCGGAGAGGGAAACAAGATACGAACGAACAGCTGGTATTTCGCTGGAAAGAACTGTAATATAATGTATACTGCATGCACCTGTGCCGTGGGACGTTTGCGCGGCTTTTCGGAGATGCATAGGCCGCCTTGCGCTCGGTGAGATGCGCAAGCGCAGGGTGTTATCAACCCCGCGAAAAATTGCCCCGATACATCAATGCGATTGCTTTTCTCCCGGGAGAGACGGGAAGGACGAAGTGGCGTCTCGAAAAGCTGCCATAGCTTCAAGCGCCTTTAAGGTGTTCCTGGGGACGCTCCTGCGGAAATGGTCCGCGCGTGGCGCGGGGGAGCAGATATCGATCGCTTTGCGTGCAACGAAGTAACTGTCCTCGCGAGCCCGAGAATCCAAGAACCGCGTAGATTTTTTAACAGATTTAATTATTTACCCAATAAAAAAAAAAAAAATTATCATTCGAGAAATACTTCAATCCAATGAAATTATAAGATATAATCTTCAAAGCCCCAACTTTAATTTTAATAAAAAAAAAAGTACATAATAATAATCTCAATGTAAATATATATTATTAATGCATATATGCAGTACTATAATATAAAATATAATATGTAAAAAATAAAATAAAATCGGATCCATATTTATCCTAATATAATTTTATGAGCGCTCAGTGCCTTTCATCTTTGATTCGCGACGACATTGTGTCTTAAATGTCTTTACCGAGTTCTACGCGCTAATATAATTCGTTCTTCTTACATCTTCATGGCAGTAAAAAAATATTCATATATATCTATAAAAAAAGGTACTTGAGATTACTAAAACTTCGTTTACTTCATTCCAAGACTCGTGAAATCGCATGGATGATCATCACAGAGAAAAATGGATTTCCGGTACATTGAGCTTTTTGATCTTCGATCGTTCGTTCCCATCCGTTTGTCTGTAACGCAACCTTTTGTGTAACGTTTTCCCGTATAAAAATGGTAAAAACCCCATCAATAAAAATCTCCCACCTTCATCAAGATCAAAGAACGCCGTAGAAACGCGATTACATATTCCCTATTGTAAAACCTCCGCGAACGCGTTTACGAAGATGACTTTCCCATCGTTTTCTTCCCCTCTTCCGCGAGCCATCGCTCGTCAGTTAATTTTTTTTTTCTTCGTTACATTGCGAAATGTGAAACGGCATTGTACACTTTTTCAGAAAGTGTACATATGAGTACCGTAGATGCATTACCACCTCAACTATACCATTTTTATTTTTCCTACTCGCCTCATCTTTTCTTTTTCTTTTTTCCCCTCATTATAATTCCTATAATCAATACTCTGACAGTACACTGGTAGTATAGGTGCTCTCGAAGATCAATGCTCAAGCAATAATTTTCTCGGTACATGAAATCTTACGACTCGGCTTTACATATATTTTCTTCGACAATATTTACCGTTCAACCGAGAATTCTTCTTTCTCTCATTCGCATAAAATTTCCAACGCGACGCCGCGCCCCTCGTCGACCGGTGTGTGGGAACACATTCTGAAAATTTGTATTCTTCGGATACATCTCCGTTCCGAAATCGTAACTGAAGGAGACGGTGCACACGTGCGAATTGATGGGGGGCATGAAAGATGGCGCATTGGACGTCAACGGTGCGGCGGTTTAGCATCACCTTTACTGTCGCCAATAAATTGAGGAATACCTGTATTGTATACAGTATTAGGTTGTTACACTGCGCAATAAATAAAATAACAATATTTCTATTTCACACACGTCTACGAAATATTTTTTTAATACGCATAAGAAAAGGTTTCGTGACGTTTGGAGACAAATAATAAAAGTTTTAATTAAGTGGAAAAATTTTATATAAAATGCAGATAATTTATATATGTGATGTATGGTATATGCATACATATACAAATTATACAACAATAACAACACAACAATACACAACAACAATACAACACATATCAACCAACAACAACACAACAAGAATACAACACATACAATACAACAACAACAACAACCAACAACAACACAACACATAACAACTCAACACAACAACAATACAACACATAACAACTCAACACAACAACAATACAACACATAACAACTCAACACAACAACAATACAACACATAACAACTCAAAACAACAACAATACAACACATAACAACTCAACACAACAACAATACAACACATAACAACTCAACACAACAACAATACAACACATAACAACTCAACACAACAATAATACAACACATAACAACTCAAAACAACAACAATACAACACATAACAACTCAAAACAACAACAATACAACACATAACAACTCAAAACTACAACAATACAACACATAACAACTCAAAACAACAACAATACAACACATAACAACCAACAACACATACAACACGACAATAACAACAACAATACAACCCGTACGTCAATACATAACTTTTCGTCTCAGGGAAAAAAAAATTGAAGATCTTTCTTCAAAACAACCGAACGTTTTCAGATTTCTCGGTCAGCTCAACGCTCGACCATTAATTATACGAGTGCTCTGCCTTCCTTTTGGTTTATGCACATTCGAAAAGCCCGCGTCTAGGAAATATTCCTCGTCCCGGCCAATTTCTGAATTGAGACTATACCCCGACTCTCGCTATAGCCGTGAAACTTGCCAATTGTCCCCACCTCTGCAATGTCAGTTTGCCTCTCAATAGTATTTTTCTCCATTACCCCATTGACCCGTGTGATTCGTTAATGGAGGTCTCTCAACTTCCCTCATTGGTCCTTTGGAATAGGACTATTGCGAAATCGTTTACGACTACCTATTGAAGGCTCCCTTCGATGTAGTAGTGAAGGCATCGAGTAACAGAGAAGATGGAGAGACCGTACGGAGAGGACTAATACCGTAAGTAGTGGTTGACGATAACAGGCGCCAAAATCCTTTGGAAAAACAGTGGGTGAAATGAGAGGAGTTGGGAGAAGGGTAGCGCCGGCTAACGCTGGCAGCATTTCGTGACGATATTGCGAACGAAGGTATAACGCCAGGACTCGCAACGGCGGGAAAGGACGAACGGCGATATGGTCCGGGTGACGCGTTGTAAAACCGTGTTTGCGCGAGTATGTTCCCGCCTGCATGCCCTGCCTGGCTTTCTCACTCTCACTCTCTCTCTCTCTCATCCCTCGTTCGCTCTGTGCGGCATTGGTATACGTGTACGTATAACGTACCTACGTATAAACTTCTATACCCACCAACTCTCTCTCTGTGCGCAGACCGAGTTACCAGGCGAGAGCGAGCAGTACAGATTTACGAGCGTTCTTGAACGGCCTGTAAATTTTCCGTGCTCCCGGTCTAACGGGCACACCCAGCGCTTTTTTTTTTTTTCATCCTGGCAGCAGGCTACTTTTTTTTTCTCTCTCCTTCTCTCTCTCTCGAGCTCTCGAACATCCGAGAGTCCTTCTTCGGAACGAAGATCCCCTTTTTTCTATGTTTCTCACCGCTCGCGCTCGTTAGCTCTCTCGCGTCTTTCGTCTCTGTATTCTATGAAATTTTGCAATCTCCTACCCTATCGCGCAACTTACCATGCCGATTGCACGAGGGAGAAGCACCAGCAACCGGCAAAGTAATATTGTTTTCCCGCGGTTACGATCGACAATGAGCCGTTTCCGGCTTCGTCGAGGAGTAGTCCCCCTTCTCGTCTTCTCCTCCGGCGATAGAACGGGGGCACCGCTCTGTACCGCTGTGCAAAGGCTCTCCGTCTTACTCCGATGTTTTCTGCATTTTACTCATTCAGAACTCACCGAGAATTCACTCACTCCCGGCAAAAGCGAGTTTTGCTCACAGCCCGTCGTCGCTCCGTATTATTTAAATGCCCTCCTCGTCGATGTAACTTACAACTTCTTTTTCTGCCCCGTTGATCTCGTTATTCGGTCGGAACAGAAAAAAAACGATGCTGAATACATCGAAGACTATGTACCTGATGCATATGCGATGCGAATTGGTACTTATGTTTCACGCCCACGGATACATGCTTATTTTTTAATGTTTATTTTCACCGAAAGCGTGAGACGCGGTTTTAATGAATCAAAGAAGAAGCGAAAAAAAGAGGGCAATACGTTGTTTTTTTTTTTTCGTATACCGCTGCCGCTCATTCAATGTAATTGGCGACATCCGTGACGAACTGTTACTGTATTATCTCGGTACTTAGCAGTTCCTTTTTATCTTCTTGTACTTAGTTTTTTTTTTTCGTTCACTTTCCTTCAGTATTCTGTTTTGCAGCGCGCGCTCGTCGGGAGGTTTATTTCTTAGAATTACAAATTGTTGGCCAAGTGGTCGAACCCCACGCATCTGTTTGTTGCTGAATTGTATATGGTGCGCGTTGGGATTGGTGCGCCAAATTTTGCTCCGAAATCCTTTCGCGCCGATGCTTTCGTCTCGCGATCTTCACGATAATTTAATTAATTGCGAGGCAAACATCGAAGGATAGTATCATTCATACCAAAGGAAGTGCAATAAAAAAAATAAAAAATTATTAAACATAAATATAATACGCTACAATTAACATCGCGCATTACTTGTTTTGATATTTAAAAAAAATGTTAAAAGAGGAAGATTCACGGGTTAAAATCTAAAATGGAACAATATAAAATGACGCGACATTTTTCGGCATCGAGATAAGAATATTGCGATAACGATGGCACAATTACTTGTGCCTTGGTAGGTCATCGCGTCTGATGCTGCGTGACTCTGCTCTCCATGAGAAAGTGGCAATTTTGGTTAATTAGAAGGCCCTGAACAGCGTTGTCACGACGCCCACGGCGTCAATGGCGTCGGTCATAAGGTCATTGCCGTTCTAATTTTTCCTTGTTGTATGTTTCGTCTTCAAGTTCGCCGCTCCGATCGATCAAATTTTCGCGCTCCCTACACAGCGAGAATTGTGTATCGATTGCGTTTGCGTTAAACGGAAAATCAGACATTTATTAATTCTCAAAATCGGAAAATTGAACGAAAAAAAAAAATTATAGAAAATTGCAGATGCGCTATTTACATATTTAATGTGTCCGCCTACAGTACCATATTTCTTCTCAAGTTTTATCCTATTATATAGCACATCCCGGATGCACATTTATACGTGTACCGCGTCGATGGACCCTGCGGCATTACCAGCCGCCGGCGTATTTAATGTTGAAAAATTAATGTCCCTGTTTGCAGCTACCATTTTGGATCTTCAATCTCCACCTTATTTTTCTTATATAACCTATTCGAACGCGCGAAAATTATTATGAGGGGATTACAAATTATAGGGATATCACAGGAATAGGGGTATAGATAAGCCGGTGCAACAGTGGAATCATTTTATTTCTCAGGAAACCCACATGCCGTTCCATATATATCGAAATACGTGATGAATTATATCGAAATTATCGGTCGTGACACGCTAGCTTTGCGCATAGCCAATCAGATCAGTTAAGTACTTTAATTTACATGGCGAGCAGACGTAAAAAAAAAATCTGACTGATCGAATACGAGAGCAAAGCGCAATTTCTTGCTGTTTCGAGTCGATAAAAGTTTTTTTTGCTGTATAAATGTATTTTTTATCACATTAAGTCGACAGGTCCCTTATTTATTTATTTATTTTCCGTAAATTTCTCGAAATTCGAATGTCGATAGACCTAACCTAATAATTACCTAATTATTATCCAATAATTCCCTAATCATTGTAAATATTGTAAAAAATGTCGATCCTCAACCATTATTCAAATAAAGATGGCAGTACGGGAAACAAAAGCGAACCGTACGATCGCGAAAATCGTAATGATTCATCTCGGCGTAAATAGGCGACGGGGCGTTGAGATATTAAAATAGAAGATCGGAAAAAGCGCCGGAAAGAAAATTCGCTATGAGGAAGGAAACGCCAACGAATAACTGCCGAAAGAAGGGAAACGAGAGAAAAAAAAACGATAACGACGTTATCTCGGACAGATGGAAAATACTGCGTCCATTATTCGTTAAATACCTTCGTACTCTAAGTACGCGAGCTCCGGTGTGCATCAGTCTCCTCGTGCTTTGCTCTCACCCCCGGTTAACCGTGTTCGCCGTGAACCTTTGCCCAAAGAGTGAACACCCCCAACCCTTTATCCCCGCTTTGCCCCGCCTTACCTATTTCTGTGAAAACGTTTAATGTAATCGCGAACGAGACGCCCCGGGATCCAGATAATTAAGGAAGAATGGACTTGAAGGGCTAAGGGTATCGTTTCGGAACCTATATTTTATCAACTCGCGCTCCTCCGCGGCACATCCCCGACAGTAGCACCGGCAGAAAGAATACACCTCGCCTTCGACCGAGCGAGTCGGCTCCCCTCCTCGAGACAACAATATTTATGGCCGACTTCTTCTCATTCGCTTGTACACTCACTATGTATCTGTTTTAATATACGGCACAAGAATATCTCAAAGTGTATATGTATATACATAATTACTATTTGTTTTTAATGAACCTTTATCATTTTCTTGCATAAAACATTCATTTAAATCATTTTTCCGCGCGTTATTCTTCAGTTTCACCGTCACACGCAGACGGAAAAGTTTTATGGAGACTATTTAAATATACTTATTTAATTGGGCATATATAATCTGTTGATAAACATATATATATATATACTATTACTGCTGAGCTTTGCCATACTGTCTACTATACATATATATAAATTAAATGTTATCTATATATAAATCTTCCGCGTGGATAATCTTATAGATAATTTTTTAATGAAATTTTTAAGTTGAATAATAAAAATTAATAAAAAATGAAAAAAAAATTCTCTAAAATTCTATTAAAAATTATCTTAAAGTATTTTTTTCTGTAGATACTGTATATTTCTTACATATACTATATTTTAATTAAAATATTATTTATATGTGACCAATTATATAATTATATACCGTCTATATGCCGTCCATACCAATTCTATATATCAATTCTTTTTTTTTTTTTTTCGAATTTTCAAATAACTTCGACAAAATGAAAAACGACAAAATTCGACAAAAATGAAAAAAAAAATTGATTACATTTGAGGTTCTATTTCATTGAGTGGCTAAATGAAATTATAACTTGAAAAGCGCGAACGAGAAACGATGGAATTTATCCTGCCTGCTTCGATGAATTGCCGGTGAAAACGTTTGCCGAATATCAAGAAAGTGAGCGACGATAGTCGGGGATTGAAGTTGTTTGAGCTTTGATTTACGAGACGAGAGGGTCGGAGGTTGCAAGTGCAGAACCAGCGAGAGCACCAGCAGCGGTGGTGGTGGCGGTGGTGGCGGTGGCGGCGGTGGCGGCGGGGGTAACATCGGATGAGAGCTGCTGCGATATCGCGCAGTAAAAGTTAACGATCGCACTTGTGAAGGAGTTTCTCGCGAAGCTTCGGTAG
Source organism: Buathra laborator (assembly GCA_934046635.1). Classification (NCBI taxonomy): domain Eukaryota; kingdom Metazoa; phylum Arthropoda; class Insecta; order Hymenoptera; family Ichneumonidae; genus Buathra; species Buathra laborator. The sequence goes on along the minus strand of OW203895.1, from coordinate 15,251,712 downwards.
CTAAGCTGCCTGCAGCGATGACGTTGCCGAATCGTTTCCGGGCTCCGTGCAGCACGTTTTCACAGCGTGCGATCCTTCGTTCCTACTCCGCGCCCATCCCACCGTACACCGTTGACGCGGAGCGACTGGCACTGTCGTATAAGTATCGCTCTCTCGGATACAGATCTCCGAGAAGTACGAAGTAGCAGAGCCGAAAGAGTTTGAGAAAATCGCGATACGAGCGAAGAAAATCGGATGGGGATGAGGGAAAATAGCTGGTAGAGATGTATTTTTTTTTTTGTTCCTTACGTTTTTTTTTTTTTTTTTCTCCTTTCTCGATTTCACGGGTAGATATTACAGAACCCGTTGGTCGATTCGTTCTTGAAGAAAGGGATGAAGCATTGCCGCGGTCGCAAATGTGTCACAGGCAGAGAGAGGAGCAGCTCTCGGGTAAAGCCGATAAATATAGGGCCAGCAACAGCGGGGCGTACGCGTGAAAGATCGTTTTGAATTTTTCATTCCTTTGTGGTAAAACAGCGGTGAAGAAAAACGTGTGCTCCAGAAATGGCCTCAACTTGGTTCGAGGTATAGCCGCCCTTTGGAAAATACATTTTCGTGTTTCCATTTTTTTATTATCCTCTTTTTTTTTTCTCGACGAGACAGAGTTTCCTCGGTTGAAGGCGAAACAATTCAGTGTACGAAAATTTTCGTTTTCTTTCGTTCGTATAGCGTTTATTCACATCTGATTCGATATTATTATTGTTCGTTTAATTTAATTCATTAAATAATAATATAATATATTTTTTGTCACATTTTTTTTTTTTAATATTATAGTTTAAAATTTAACCTCTCAACCACACCTGGTTAATAAAAGTGAGTTTGGCTTGTGCGCGGATAACATGCTGCGTTCCATATACCATAAAAATATTCATGGCGCATGTATAAACATAACGCGATTACTTTTTGTCGAAAATAAAATTCATCACAATTTTTTAAACATTCTTTACACTTCTAATCCATTTTAATTTACTCCAAAAATGAAATTAGTGTCTTTTTATTATTATTGGCATTACCGAAGTCGGGATTCACTTCGTATTTCACAAAACTTTGTATAATAATAATAGTAATAATAATAATAATAACAAAAAATATAATAATAATAACAATAATATTTATAATTAATATTATAAATAACAATAATTATTATTGTTATTATTATTATATTTTTGTTATTATTATTATTATTACTATTATTATTATACAAAGTTTTCGGGTTTTGTGAAATACGAAGTGAATCCTGACTTCGGTAATCAGTGAGTTTGAAGCATATATAATGGATACTTTGGTCTGTTCTCCAGTTCTCATGTTCGAAAGCATCGGCAGTGGATAATAGAGCCAAACACGTGTACAATTGTTATCGTCCGATAGTGCACTGCGAACGTATAAAACATATTCAACAGTAATACAGATGGAGAAGTGTGTGCCAATAGTGTAATATATCGTGTATTCGGCGCGACGCGGGACGAGGAGAGAGTTGCCGCGAAATATGAGACAGAATAATTATTTAGCTATAAATTCGTCGAAACGGGCTATCGAGGTTGATGGAACCCCAGGCGTGTATTATTCGGCGCTATCTCTTCCAACGTTTCAGCAATCCCCTTCCCCCCATTCTCGTTCGTGTATCACGATAACGTTCGTATTTTCGAACGATCGTTCGAGGATAATTATAATATTAATCAACAGCGTCGAGCGCGGGGCCTTAATAGTCAGCCGTCGATGAATTTCGATTATAATCGCTTTCCACGACGAAATAATAACCATATAAAATCATCGAAGTAATCAATTAAGATAGATATACACTATTTTAAGGATCTTAAAATGTTAACCTATTCGTGTTCGTTGTTTTTCAGCGCCACCGCAAAAGGTTGAGATCAGCAGCCATCCGAATAAAGAAAAGATCGCGGTTAACGTGGGCGAGTCGCTTCGTCTCGAGTGCGCGGTGAGATACGCGAAGCCCGCAGCGACGATAGTCTGGTATCGCGGAAATGTTCCGATCAAAGGAGGCGACACGAGCGTCACGCCAATTTCGATTGAAGACGGTGAGTATTTACGGGCCATGGCGCTGTCTTTTCCTCTGTAAAACTGTCGTACGTGTGTTTCTCGCAAACGGAGTTCTCCGTGTATGCGAACGAATGCCCTCAGAATCCTTGAGAGTTCTTAAAAAAAAAAAAAAAAAAAAAAAAAAAAAAAAAAAAAAAAAAAAGGAAATCAAAGTGACGCAACCACGTGTGGAATCGAGCGCTAAGGTGGCTGCGAAAGGCACTTTCCCCAAACCGCGGTACTCTCGGAAAAATGTCTGACCCACGTCGGGAGTTTCTACTTCGCGTCGACTTTGCTTTCCTCCCCTTCGCCCGCCCTCTGTGTCTTGTCTCACTGAATTCTATCCTACAGAAATGATGAACGCTTTGAAGCATTTTTTTCCTTTTTTCAAGTAGTTACGGAGATCGTTCTACCGAATTTCATTCATACGAAATTCGTCGTTATAACCGATAAAATTTGAACAAATCATTTTCGTGACTGAACGATAAGCTTCGATAGGCTCCGATAGGCTTAACGGTGATAGTTTAGCGTATCGATTTCACTAAAATTGTCCCAAAAAAATACGAATTCGTTATCGAAGTTATCGACCAATGAACATCGCGGTCCGCAGACCATGTGCATACGTAAAGCCACTAAAAAAAATTATGAAAATCGATCTTTAATTCGATGAATCAAAATTTTTCATTTAATTAACTCATCTGCCTTCATTTCCCAATAGTGACAAATTTTTTTTAGTTTTTTTTTTCTTTGATAACAAAGATATCGATAAGGGGCGCGTCGACGTTCTTCGCAAATCTCCCATTCCGTGTCGTGCGCGCCGCGGTAGTTAGTCAGACAAAACGTCGTGGCGCGCGCGGTCCCCGGTAAAACTTTGTTCGAATTCGAATCGAGGGTAGTTGGGTACTCGACTTTAACAGTGAACGAGAACGTTCACAGGGCAGGGAAGTAGGGGAGGGCGGGAGGGAGGAAGAAAGGTCGGTGGTGGAGAGAGTAGCCTGTCCATCCGAACGTTCAACGACGACGACGTTCACGGAGAGTGATTTCCCGCGCACGTATATATACCGGGCTATCGATTCAAACCTCCTCCCCCTCTCGTCCACCCCCCTTTGGCCTCTCTCGCCGTTCGCTGAACCGCGCCCCTGTTTCCTCCACCCTTTCGTACGAATCCCGTGTCCTTGCCTCCTCTTGCCTCGCCAAAAGGAGAAAGGATCACGAGGTATTTCAAAACTTCCTTCCAACCCCTTGAGGGACGACACCCCTTACCTCCAAATCTCCAATTTCTATCGCAATGCCTTTGCGTGTTAAACTTCGACTTCACGACGATTGGAAAAATTATTTTTCTCATTCCCTCCTTCCCCCCGGAACTCCTTTGCGTCTTTCCTGTTTTCTTCCCTCTATCGCCCGTTTCGAACCTTAAATTCACTGGCGAAACTTGTATACACTATATATATATATATATATATATATATATATATATATATATATAGAGACGGGAGGTGCACAGTGGTTTGCGCACATACGAAATTTGTGATCGGTGGTACATGTATCAAGAAACAATGGAATATTTGAGCGATCGAAGCGATCCGGCATACCTACGAGAAATGAAAAAGCAAAGTTTATTTTTGTTTTTGATCTCCGGTATCTTCCAGCTCCGTCCACTTCGTCGATTCGGGTCTCTCTTTTCTCTCCGTTGCGATTCGCTTCGGTGTTCTCTTCTTTATCTCCCGAGTCCGTTGGACCGACGATACAAAATTCTGGCAACGTTCCAACTTCGCAAAAATCAAGCTCTCTCCTTCCCTTCTTAACCGCAAACTTCGTCGTTTCCTTCCCTTCCTCATTTCTTTTCTGCTATGTCCCACTCTGCATCGTCGCATTTCTTTTTTTTTTTTTCTCTCTGTGGATCTCCGTATTTTCCGAGACAGAAGTTAATTTTTCGGTTTTTTGTTCAATTGTTATCCTTTCATTGCCGGTCCCTCGGCTCACGCAACGTTTTCGCGGCTAATTATACCGATTTAGAGATTTCCGCGGAAGTGTAAGAAAAAAAATGTCTCGGCGTTGGCAACGTAGGGATTTCGCGAATAATGAAAAACCCGGAATGGCCACTAAACTACGGGGTGAAAAGAGGGAGAAATCTTGGCCCCGTGACGCTGCGGCCCGGAAGATCGGTAAGCGGAATTGTCTTTCCCATTCCTGCTGTCTATCCGTTTTGCTTCAGAATAAAAGACGTTAGTATACGTGACGGTGGTGAAAGAGGCGATAGTGGCAAGTCGTGGTAAAAGCCTATCCTCGAGTCCTCCCCCCCAATTCTTTCCTTATTTCTTCACTTTTCCTCCGTCGTATCAAGCTTTCGAGGCTTTTAGCTGAGTTTTAACTTGGACCGAGCAACGGGGTCTGTTTCCTCCACAACAACGCGAACAGTTCGCGTGCTATACGTAGATACAGTGCTATTACACCCTATCGCGAGTACCGCATGCGAAAAAGGGGAAAAAAATGCGTTGACAGCGTATAGTGAGACTCCGGATGCGCTCAGTAGAATTTGCTCTTTAAGACTCATCTCCTTGAAGTTAATACGCCCCCAATACTCTCTGTTATACACGTTAGGGAGGATAAGTGGAAAGTTTCTGTTATGTACGTTCCGTCGTTTTTAAGGGAAAGTTTCGCAAATTTTATATAAAAATCCGTGTTTTTTTTTTTCTCATGGGTAAAAAAAATCTTATTGAAAAACCCATGCGACTGATTCACCACACGAGTGTTCTGATCATGTAAAAAAAAAATCCCAGACCCCAGAAGAATATATATGTTTTTTAACACCCTTCTCGGAATTTGCCGATCATGAAAAATTAAACAAATTGGTGACCACAGTACGACGATAAATATAAATATATAAAAATGACATCTTTACAAAACCGGAAGCAATGTATCAGAGACTTTACTTGGAAGAGGAACTTCCGGGTTATTATTATTATCATCTCATTTGATAATAGTAATAGTCAAGCAAAGTTGGGTATAGCGGAAGGATTGTTGTACCGAAAAGCTTCGTTTGAACATTTTACCGCATAAGCCCGTGGAACGTTCGGTGTCCAATCTTTCCCTTCTCTCTCTCTCCCTCTCTCTCTCTCTCTGTTACCGGGTCGGAATATGGTATAACAGTACCGACACACGGTGTTCAACGCGAGAGACAACGAATCCCCAACCAGCTATAGCGGAATGCACACCGCACACCGGATACGACCTCGGAAAAGCTCTCATTTTTTTCCCTCGTTGACTCGTGTAATCTCCGACGGTGGCACCAGGCGAACCGGTTGCCGACCTCCCGGACCCGAGACCAAAAAGCCTCGTAACCTCGGCGTGTGAGCTTTTAATCCGGTGAGAGGGGTGCGCGCGCGCTCGCGCGAGCATCCGACTCCTTCCCCTCCGAACGTTAAGCCCCGCGTTCTGCCATTCTTGCGAACCCGAACGCGTCGTTAATGAAGATTAAAACGCGGCTCATTTGCGTCACGTGTGTACGCCGATCAAACCGGTGGTCCAGTAAGATTTGTACATTGCCTCATTATTGCCTAATCTGCCAGAATCTCCTTGCAGCGAAACATTAGCTCTTTGACGAACGTTCGTAAATAAAAAAATAAAAAAAAAAAAAAAAGACGTGTATTCTCCGAACGACTAAGAAAAAATTTAACATGTTATCATATTGCAAAATAAATCGTATCTATTTTCCGTAAAATAAGATCCAAGATGATCGCACGATGATCGCTTTGTCAGAAAACAACCAAACTATACATTATAACGATTCCGCACGCGTCGGCACTTCCTGAATGAAATTTATCGTTTCCCTTGCAGACAATGAAGGGTTAAAGCCCGGAGAATCGAAGAAACAATTGCTCAAATACGATACTCACGGTTCGATAACCATAACTCCAACAAAGGAAGACGATGACACAGATTATACCTGCGACGCGAGGCACCCCGCCATCACGCTTAAGAATCCTATGAGGGCATCCGTCAAGCTGTCGGTATTTTGTGAGTATTTATCAATAATAATAATAATATAATAAAAAAAATTAATATTAATAATAATAAATAATAATAATAAATAATAATAAATAATAATAATAAATAATAATAATAATAATAATAATAATAATAATAATAATAATAATAATAATGCGTTTTTTTTATCGATTCTCGTTTTGAATGTATATTTCTACATCTTTTTATTCATTATTTCTTATTAACCCGCATAATCGTATTTCGCACATGACTATCGAAAGCTTTGACAAAGTTTATTGATAAAAATTCCACGTTAAGCCGTTGAACGATTATAAAATAACAGATTGTGTAAAAATACGTCGACGAGGATACGGATCTAGGATTTAAAACGGTGCGCGGTCGCCGGGAATATCTGTTAACGCGAAACATAATCGAATTCACAGACCCTCCCGGAACGCCGTACATCGAGGGATACACTGAGGGTGAAATAATTCAACGTGGACAACAGGTGGATCTTACGTGCAAATCGAGGGGTGGCAATCCACCGGCGCAGATAGTTTGGTTTCGAAACGGCGAGACCGTCAGCACCGTTTATCGCACGGAAGGGACTTATTCCGAGAGTTCGCTGTCGTTCGAGGCACTCGCCGAGGACGACAAGGCGAGGTACAGGTGCGAAGTGAAAAATATCATGAGCGTCGCCCCGATGAACGTTCACGTCGATCTCTCGGTGCTTTGTAAGTTTTGGCAATTTTAATCGCAATGGTAAAGCAATTTTTCCATTTCTTCGATAATATCGTTTCCTCATCAACATTTTTTTTTTTTTTTTTTTTTTTTTTTTTTTTTTTTTTTTTTTACGATCATTCGAACAGTTTCTCCGGAGGACGTGCGAGTCACGGGTCCCACGGAGGCGAAAGCCGAGGAAGAAGTAACGACGGTATGCACGACCGCGAAGTCAAATCCACCGGCCGACGTAAAATGGACGGTCAGCGGTCTTAATTACAACAATAGTACGCAAATCACGATACCGGCGCCGAAGGGCGGATGGATAACCACATCGAACGCCACGTTTACCATAAGCAAAGAAGTCCGATCCGTTGTCGTTATTTGTCACGCGATGAATAAGAAAATCGGCACTACCGTCACCGGTACCCACATCGTTAACGTTATTTGTAAGTTTACATCGATTTTCAGGCGGATACGACGAATCTGAAAGGGTGTCGGCGTTCCTCGCACCCCGAAAAATTATGAACATTATTTACGTTATATTGTTTACAACGTTTTGCTGAACCGTTTGCAGATCCACCAACCGATCTCGTGATTACCGGAATGGATCCGGGATCGAGCATCGATGCCGGATCGGTACTGAGACTCACGTGCACCGCAACCGCAGGCAATCCACCGGCGACTCTTACTTGGTACAAAAATAACAGAAACGTAAGGAATTCATTTTGTTCATTTTTTTTTGTGATTTCTTAACGAACTGCGGATATTATAGAGTTTTTAAGGGAAAAATAACGATTTTTTTTATTACTGTTTCTCGTCCTCGAAATTGTTGATTTTTAATGTTTTGGGTTATTTCAATTTTTCGAACGCACGACTCCGTTTTCTGCAATCACCTTAACTATAACAGCCTGCAGGGATTTTTTTAAATCGGATATTCAGTAATTACGAATTTTTAATCTCCCGAACGTTTTTTTGGAATTTTTGCTTTAATTTCGACTTGTAAAGGGACCTAAAACAAGAATTAGAGTTCTATAATGGTTCGTACAGTTTATTGAGGTCTTCGATAGTATGCGTGAATTTTTTCAGATTTTTTATCGCACGGCAACAGCTTGAAAAACTCGATTTTCCTTAAATGACTCATATTGCCCGCGGAGGGCGAAAAATATACGTTATAAAAATTATCCGTTTCCCAACGAGGATTAAAATACCTTTTTAAAAATTTAATCAATAATAATACCAATGATCTCTCTATATACTATTTTTTTTTCTACAAATAAAAAAAAATCATTAAATTAATCACTAAAATATTAATATAGATGTCGGGTACCGTGAGAGTACGGGAACCCGTGGTCTCCAACGAGCTGGAAATGCTCGTCAACGCATCGGACAACAATGCTATCGTGAAATGCGAAGCCGTTAATTCAGCGACATCTAAACCGATGACTCGGGAAGTTGTGCTCTCCGTGAATTGTAAGAATTTTTCCAAATAATTTTACAAATGTTCCTAAGATTAATTAGATTAGAACAAAAAAAAATCTTAAGCGATCATTCGAGTGTAAAATTTTCAAGAATTTTTTTTACACTCGGTGTACACGGTTTACAGTCTCAAAGGAAGAGTTCTCAAGCTATTCGTCTCAAATTTTGATACAACATTCTTCATACCATTCTTCATCTTGCTACGGAAGCTCTGTATTTTTTTTTTAATCTTCACATTTTTTTTTACCAAAAAACTGTCGAGAAAAAAGGCTAAATTCGCAACAGTGTTTTCAAACCGCCGCCATTTTGTCAATTCTGATCGAAAAAAAGAAAATCCTCCATAGCGCGATAGCGGCTTTCATACTGATTAATAATCATTTTCCAAATTTTATTTTCAACAATATTTACGATTAGAGAAGTGTACACCGTCAAGAGACAATTTTTTTACCAGCAGTTTTCAACCGCCCAAAAATAAACTGTAAAAAAAATAAAAATGGACATTTAAAATTTTTTTTTTGTTCTTCTTAAGTGCTTTGATTTGACATAAAAAAATCAGACTGATTAGCATATTTTATCCATCGAAAAAAAAATCGTGAAGATCAGTTGATTTTTGTCCCGTCGCACTGGAATAATCCCTTAAATTGCTTGTTTACCGTTGTCGTCGACAGTTCCACCGGCTCAGGTGAAGATAACTCCGGTGCCAAAGGAGTTTCGCGCCGGTCAGATCGGCCTAATAATTTGCGAGTCGACGAGTAGCAATCCGGCAGCGCAAATGTCGTGGTTCAAGGATGGCGCGACCCTCGAAGGTACGAGAAACAGTACGAAACTCGGGCATCACGGTGGTTACATATCGACGGTGGAACTCAGTTTGGAATTGACGGAGGAGATGAATGGACACGTTTATACTTGCGAAGGTAGAAACGTTCAAATGCAAAGGGCGAGTCTCGACGGTATAACGCTCAACGTACTATGTGAGTAGTTGTATTCTCCTTTTTTTTGTTTTTTTTTTTTCACAGTAATCAAATGCAAATTGGACGCTAATTTTTCCCGATGTTCCATTCCGAAAATCAATTTTTATAACAATGTTCCTCGCGCGCAGACAAACCTATATTCTCATCTCTCGATGCCAACGAACTGATCGGCATGGAGGGCGAACCTTACGTTATATCCGTTTCCGCAACCGCGAATCCCGAAACGATTAATTATACGTGGACGAGAGACGGTTTGCCATTGAGCAACGAAAACAACAAACGAATAACCGGAAGCAGCTCGACCCTTAATATAACGGAACTCGTTCGCAACGACGCCGGTACTTATAGTTGCGAAGCCACCAATAAAGAGGGAACAACGTATTATCAACTGAATTTGACTGTACAATGTAAGTATGAAGAAAAAATTTAAATAAAAATGAACGCATCGCTGTTGTTTCAAATTTCGTTTGAATTTGTCCTTTGGACGAATTGATTGTAGAAGTTTTTTTTTTATCGTTTTAATAATCGTTGTCCTCGTTACAGATGCCGCGGAGATAAAACGAACGTCGAAATCCGGTTTGGTGTATCCGCCGAACAGCGAAGCCAAATTGTTCTGCGAAATCGACGGAAGTCCGATCGGCGACGAGTACGTCACTTGGTACAAAGTTGGTACGAACTCGGAACTCGCCAGTCGTTACTCGACTTCTTTCGCCAACAAGACTTCTTACCTTCACATCGAAAATCCGGGCCAAGAGGACGTTGGCGAATATCGTTGTAACGTTAATAACGGCATCGGAAACGTCACCTCGGAACCCATTCTATTCATAACCAATTGTACGTATAGCAAACGGCGTCGCCGCATTTACAAAAAAAAATGTGTAAAACCCGTTTCCCTCCGTTGTGGCGACTTTTTCGATATTTTGAAAAGTTTTCAATACCGCGATATCACGAGAATCTCGAAAACGAATATTTACGCTTTTTTTTTTATGGAAAGAAAACATACGTTTCGTTTTGTTGACTTTGATTTTTTCGGCGAAAACTGAAATTTTTGAATTTTGAAAATTGAGAAGAAATTATCCGCAGTCATTGCTGATAATTGTAAGAATTAGCGATTCCACGAGAATCTCGAAAACGAATTTTTACGCTTTTTTTTTTTAATGAAAAGAAAACATACGTTTCGTTTTGTTGACTTTGAGTTTTTCGGCGAAAACTGAAATTTTTGAATTTTGAAAATTGAGAAGAAATTATCCGCAGTCATTGCTGATAATTGTAAGAATTAGCGATACCACGAGAATCTCGAAAATGAATTCTTACGCTTTTTTTTTTTTTAATGGAAAGAAAACATACGTTTCGTTTTGTTGACTTTGAGTTTTTCGGCGAATACTGAAATTTTTTAATTTTGAAAATTGAGAAGAATTTATCGGCAGTCATTGCTGATAATTCGTTATTCATTGTCATTCAATGATAGATGTCGAAAGTTTTGCATAAATAAAAAAAAATTATTTCATTAACGTTTCATGAAAGAGAATAACGGCGCGCAGCATAAATGAGAATTTGCTTCGGAATTAAAATGTATGATTCGATCCCATTCACTAAAACTCGATCGATTGTTTTTTTTTATATGCCATCGGCGCGATGAAAACATCAGCATAATGAAAAATTTGTGACTCACTTGATATGCAAACCGCATTTGAATACCATTGACGGGTGATAAATATGTTACGAAGCAATGTTTATCTAATCGATACGTTTTTCACACGTTTTTGCGACAAATACGATAATCTAATAGCCAATGCATATTATTTTTTTTTTCTTTTTTTTTTAAAGTATCATATTCCGCCACATATAATTTTTTTTTTTTCACCGAAACTATCGGTAAAATTTCGTTCGCTTTCACATAATTTTTCTTTTTCTCAATATCCAACAGTCAAACCTGTGATGATGAATACGCCACTGACGAAAAAAGCCGGAGCTAAAAAAGGTTCGAATGTCAATCTGTACTGCAAAGCGCGAGGATCTCCACTGCCAACATTCACGTGGACTTACGGCTCGAAGACTCTGTCCGGCGCGACGACGGCAAAATACAGCATTGTACACAAAAACGTAAGTTAAATAAAAAAAAATGTTTAAGGACACAAAATGCTTCGTTCGTATGAAAAATTATAAAAATTGAATGAAAAAAAAAAATAAAAAAAAATAATCAATTCATTAGATACGTTTTTATGATTTTATAGAATGCCTGATATCGATAAATTTCCTTTCGACAGATATCGAAGCTCGAGTCTCAGTCAATATTGACGATACGTCAGGTGAGCGATAAGGATTACGGAAAATACGTTTGTAAAGCGGGCGACACGAGTGAAGAGATACAATTGGACATGACTTCGCCGCCGGATCAGCCGACTGATCTCCAGTACCACAACGTGACCCATGACTCGGTTACGTTGACATGGAAGCGGGGATTCGACGGAGGCCTACCGACGTCCTATCAGATCCGTTGGCGGCCGGCGCTCGACTACGAGGATCGTTACAATTACATGGACGTTCATCCCGACAATTACACGGCTCGGATAACGGGCCTCAATCTTGGAACGTATTACGTTTTCAGCATAAAAGCTATAAACGAAAAGGGCCAAAGTTCCTTCGCTCCGGATTTGGTGAAAGTCCAGACGCTCCGTAAGTTTCATCAAACGTAAAAGCATTTCTCCGAAATGTAGATGAAAAAAAAAAAAAAAAAAAAAAGAAAAAATACGAATACGAATGCGAAATAAGCCTTTTAAAAATGTTTCGTTTTCAATGTTATTCCATTGTCACACGCGCATTCCCTCCATTCATTTTCATGCTCATGCATCATCGACGTTGCAAACGGTACAAATTGTTGCGAGTCAAAAGGACGAATTTTTGCGAGTATTCCGTTTGAAGGGAACTTTGGCGCATACCGATCATTCACGGGAGTACCTAAAGGGATTATTTTAGTTGTAGAGGGATACCGGCGAGTAAATAATAATAGTAAAAATAAATCGTCTAGTAAAAAAAAAAAGATATATTTTAGCAACTAACTGTTTTTAACAATAACTAAAATTGCTGATTTACTATAGAAATCAATAATTGTTGAATAGTAACCATTGAAAAAATCGGGAAAATGCATGTTCGGTAGATAATTTAAGTCCGCGAATCCCCACTTAAGTGTCTCTTTGACCTGTAAGGATATATTATCAGGAAAAATCTCAATTCATTAGATTCCGCTATGCAAATGAAAGATAAAAGAGTTTCGTCGCCGTTGCATTTAAGATAACATTAACCGGAAGAAAAATGTATCTCTCAAACTGTAGCATACCTTACACTACGAGCCGCAACTACAAACCAATCGAATAGAAGATAAAATAATCAAATTAATTAACAATCTCAACGATATTAATAATGATTATTACTAATATCAATTGATAAATTGATCGATTATAAAATTATACGGTTTTCGGTTCGACATACGCGACAAAACGAATTAAGACTCATCGCGGAGGCCCCGAATTTTTTGTTTCAACAGTTTAGCCGGTATTACCCTTTTGCTTCTCTGAGAATTATTTCGGAATAATATCGGAATAGTTACGCGGTAATTGCGGGTATTGTATGCATGCTATAAGCATCTCTCGAGATGAAGCTAAAGCTTTCGTTGATTTTGAATACATGTAAGCGGTAAAGAATTTATATCGCGGAGGGTATATGTCGTGAAAAAGAGAAAAGAAAATAGTTGGACCTTTTAATTGGTCAAAGTAAATTGTTCGTGTAAAACTAACAATTGGTTTGCATGGATAACATCCGGGGTGACGGGGTATTGGCTTGGGTTACAGGCGAGGCGCCACCGACAGAGTTGACCGACAGCGAGATTAACTCCTCCTACATCATCATCATAATCATCGCTGTATCCGCCTGTGCTTGTCTACTCATTGCTACGCCCATAGTCTATGCTACATTAAAAACGAAAAAGAAGGCACAGCGTTCCGGTAAATATTTTTACGGCAATACGAATATTTTTTTTCTTCTTTTTGTGCGTTTCTTAGGACCGAACACTGGAATGAATCTGTCGGATGTTCTATTGGAGAAGAGCGACGTCCCGGCGAATTATATCTATACCTTCGCCGCAACCACCATCATCTTTTTTATCATTAATCTCTTCATGTTCTTTTGGTGGATTGTGAGAAAGAGAAATAAGGCCCGTAAGTCTCAGATCGATGTACAATTCCGTATTGGATCATTCACGATCGTTGATCGTCGTCACGACTCTCGCGTCGAGCTACCGGCGAGAAATTTAATGAAACAATGTCCAGTATTTTTTTGCGAGCCGAGTATTAGTTTTGTCGTGTCGATCGATCATTCATAACGAGATCACGAGAACTCTCGTTTTTATAACACAATCATCGCTCACCCGGAGTAATTGCCCGACACGGCATTTTAAATTAATCATCGATTAATAACATCATTAGTGGTATCGGTACCGATACCGATTTATTAGACCGATGTATACTGATGTATACCAATATGTACCGATATATACTGATGTATACCGATATGTACCGATATATACTGATGTATACCGATGTGTACCGATAGAAACTGATATATACCGATGTTCATTGATGTATACCGGTATATACTGATGTATACCGGTATATACTGATGTATACCGATATATACTGATGTATACCGGTATGTACCGATATATACTGATGTATACCGATATGTACCGATATGTACCGATATGTACCGATATATACTGATGTATACCGATATGTACTGATATATACTGATGTATACCGATATCTACCGATATATACTGATGTATACCGATATATACTGATGTATACCGATATATACCGATATATACCAATGTATACCGATGTGTACCGATATAAACTGATATATACCGATGTTCATTGATGTATACCGGTATATACTGATGTATACCGATATATACTGATGTAGACCAGTATATACTGATGTATACCGATATATACCGATGCATACCGATATTTACCGATTTATACCAATATATAATTTACCCGTCGCTCTCATTAATAATGTTATCATAAATATTAGAGATCGCTCTCTATCTTCATAAAACTTGTACGGTATCTCACTTGGGACTCTTTTTTTTAATTTGCTCAGGTATAAACAAATCGCAGACCGCGGATATGTACGCACCGTCAACCGTCAACGGGGATACAATGACCGGAGAATTAAGTTCTGTTTCGGACGAGAAGAGTGATGTTAACTTCGACGCTAACGATTACGTGGTCAGTGCGATCAGTCAATATGTTCTTAGTAACAAGTAATGTCGGAGGGTAGGTTTGAGTTCTGTTAACACTTTTTTCTTTCTTTTTTCCTTTCTTTTTCGGTATCAATTTCGACTTTCACCAATTTTTTTTTTTTTTTCTTTTTTTTTTTTTCTCGTACTTATGGCTTTCGAGTCAATTTTCTGATTACGATTCACATTACATAATTACCCGATTTATTACTCTACTCCCAATGGTTCGGCTATTTCCGTCAACAAATTTTCACTGGGGATGCTTTGGTGACTATAAAATTAATTCTAAAATACACTTCAATTCCACTCCTTAATCTAAAGTAGTCGTCGGGATAATATTATCGTAAATCGGACGAAAAAAAATTTCGAAAAATTCTATCATATCGTTATTTTGAAATCGGTCGATGACTGCCCGATGACTGTTAATTAATAAAGCTGAATACATCAGTATTCTTAATACAGTTGAGAATCAAATGTAAAACATTCCTTTTTTTTCATTGGTACACCCGACAAGATTCGCTCTTTCAGCATCTTACTTATTCACTTTACTATTACTTTTTTTTTTTTTCTTTTTTTTTTTTTTTTCGCTTTTCCCCCGTTAATACTGCTTTAAGCGCGCTCTCTGACACGACATTGCTTGATTTAAAAAAAAAAAACCAAATGAATTCGAAAGAATATCAGATTTTATACCGAAATAATTTCAGCGCCGTGAATATAAAAAATGAATGATACGTATAATCGAAAAGAGTTGACTTTCGAACTAAAAAAAAAAAGTTGAATATCGATATTCTGAATCAATGAAATTGTGTGAATTATTCCTTCGAAAATTTGCACAAATTATCGATAGAATGAAAAAATTGCTGAGATTGAATTTGGTAAAAATCTATGGATGCGTAAAAAAATGTTACAATTGAAAAAAAAAATTCTGAAAAATGTGTACTTTACACAGTGATTCCTAACAACATATCTTTATTCGCGAAATGATATCTACGAGAAAATCAATGAATCGGCGAAATAATCGCCTTTCTCATGGGAAACCCTTGTTTTTCGCGAATAAACATCGCGAGGAATCATTGTGTAAATTTTCACGATATTGTAATAATTTTAAAACGATCATTATACCCGCTGACTTTGCTTTAGACTAATTACGGAGGTTTACAGCAATCAAGTAACATGATATCGATAATTATAACATGAAATATTTGTGTTATTTTTTTTTTTTTTCTTTTTTTCTATTTAATAGGACGAAGGAAGGAAGACAGCAGCGAGTACATATTTAATAGATCAGAGTATACAAGACTTCAGTAAAAGTAGCCTCGAGATGCAGGTCCATCACCAAGGTACTCTCGGCCGTCGTGGCAATCACGTTCCCGGTGTCATAAGCATGGATTCGCCCCCTCAAAGGACTACGGCCAGTGGGACACTCTCGGGTGCGTCACCTACAACTGCTTCTCGCCTCGAGACTCTGCCTAGGTGCCAAACCTCTCAAGTTTATCGCTCTTGGTGTCTTCTCGTATCGCTGGCTAAACTCAAGTTTGTTCAACGATCGTAATACAAACGTTCACACGATACAACAATCACTCGAAGGCTCATTTAAACAATGTTGAACAATTGTACGATAGTAATTCTTAGATGCGATGCTGTATCCGCTGCCAAAAATTCCCCATCTACGGTTTCCACGTTCGTTATCATTTTTTCCATAAAAAGTAATTCATTACGGATGCTTCGCAAGTAACTTCACGGCTAATAAAGAGATTTTGCGAGAATTTCAAACATTTACGAACAGTAAGAAAATCTGAAAAAAATGAAACGTATTAAAGATATCAAGAATGCGAAAAAGTTATTAACAAGTAAAAAAATAATTAAAAAAATAGCCAGAGGAACATTTTTTTCTTATTTGAATCTTTTGATTATTTAGAAACCATGTGAATTTTTTTAGATTTTTCGGAATTTTTAAAAAATATTTTTATTTTTTTAACGCTGTTGTTACGTAAATTTTAGTACAATTGCCCCGAAACTTCGCGAATGTGCTGTGGAATGTTGCCGCGAAAACATATCCAAAATTCGTGTCATTATATTAATTTTTCAAAATTTTGAAAAAAAAAAAAATTCATAAACCATATAAATTTTGGAAAAATTCGATATGAGAAAAAAAATACTCTAATAAAAAATCACCGAGGAAACTGTGGAATGGGAAACGCGACTTAAAATGATAAATGGCAACGATAATGAACAATGATAGAATAATATTGAAAAACACGTATGTCATGTTTATCGTATCGTATTCTATCGTTAGTTTCGTTTTTTTTTATCGCTGTCCATCTATGATTTTAGCTGCTGCGGCGGCTACGAAGCATAGCGAATTTTCAATTTAGGTAAAACGTATCAAAAGTAAAAAAAAAAAAAGAAATAGTCAGTTAATAATAATTTTCAAATCAGTTACTTTACTCGAATATCTTTGACATCCTTATCGGTAAAAATATTTTCCACATTGCATTAAAAACCAAAGCAAAGTACTTTTATGTACTCCACGAATTTTTATATTCGCCGCGAATTTTTATATTCGCCGTTACAAATGTGGAATTTCACTCGCAATTAAACATTCCGAGACTCATTCACAATCTAAATCACTATATATTAACCATCGCTATCACAATTGTATCAATTTTGTGAGAAGAGCCGAAAAAAAAAAAAAAAAAAAAAAATGAAAGATCATTTAAATCGAAAAATCGTTCGTTAGTCGATCAATCTGATAAGTACATTTTTCATAAACCAGCATGAGACTACTCATCTGCTTGCATAAACTATAGAATCACATGTCACAAATGTTGTGATTGTTGAATTATTAAATGAGAACGAGATTTCGGAGAGGAAGAGAATGGAGAGAATGGGTGAGAAAGAGGAGGCACGCGAGCTGATAATACACTTGTGAGGTTTTCGTTTGCGCATGACAATCATTTGTTTCACACGCGTTCCATTCTACATTATTCATCATTCACTTGGCACTCATTGGACTTTCGGAAAATTGATCGATATAAATCAACCAAAGTGCAAAAAAAAAAAAACCAAAAAAACTAACGATGAAGATAATAATAATAACAATTATTATCACCAATTTAAAAATTGATTTTATCGATATGTGATTCGATCAATTTTTCCGCTCGTCCACTCGTCGCAATTTACCCGACCGCTTCCCGTCGGCGTCCCGAAATGTACCAAAATGCGAATGTTATTGTATTTTTATCATTGTTTCTTTTTTTTTTATGAAAAAATTTCAGTCTCGAAATCGAGTTACATAGGGAATCCCAGTCCAGCCCCACCAACAGACGTAAACTTCTACAGTGTGGAGATGGACAGTGGCCGCTATATGGGATATGAAGGGAACCAAAGCCCGGCACCGGTTCTGGGAGATCCCGGTCCGGGCGCGTATTATCCGTCATTGGTGGGCGCCGGTCTTCACGGAGGTCAACATCAGATGACCGGCACCGGAACGCTGACCAGGAATCGAACCCTTCCGCGGCCGGTGCCCCCCCCAGACGTCACTGTTATGACTGCCGGGACAAAGTCACCGATTCCACCCTCGGTACCCCCCCCGCCAGTTACATTTGCACGTGCGGGCCCCATCCCCGTACATTCCCACGGGCATCCACTGTCAACTTTCACCTCGACACCGACGTACTCCGACATTGATGGACATCTCGTCTGAGGTTCGCCCATTTTATTCACTCTTCGCCAACCCTTCGTCGTCGATAATAACCCATTGCCGCGAACGCATACACGGACGCGATCGGAAACGACGACTCGTCTATGATTCGTCGCGCCCCGCAGCAAGGAAATCGGTGCGTGAAAAAAAACGTAACGAGACTAATTAAAATCGTAATCGATAAAAACGGGTCTTCCGTTTCGTAGTTCGAAGGCAACAAAAAAAAAAAAGAAAAAAAAAAAAAACGAGGATTGTAGACGACCATAAAGACAAAAAGTGCGGGTAGCGGGAGTGATAACGGCGTAACGTGTCTCGGTGATACCGGAAGCTGCAATAGACGCTTCATTGGCAGAAAATATTTCATGTGTAAATATATCGATCTAAAAAAAAAAAAAAAAAAAGAGAGAAATAAGGAAAAAACTGCCTATCAAAGGATCAGTGAATACACGAGGTAAAATCGCGGCTGATAAAAAGCCGAAGGGGATGCGCGCGTGACGATTGTCGTAGCCATCGGGTTTTTTTTTTTGGATACCATTACGAATAATGGTTAACCGAAATTCCCGAAAACTCTCTCCCCGACGAATAATCGATGGAAACGCAAGTGAAAATGATAACAATGATAACACATAATCAGCGGACACTAAACGGTCGATTAAATAATTGGAGAGAAAAAAATGAACACGAGAATAAAGTGTATTCGCGTAGTGATAATATCCTGAGAGAAGGCATAGGGAGACAATTAGCGAATTTTTTATGTTCCGCGAGCGAAAAGAAACATTTTTTTTTTTTTTTTTTTCATCGTTTCATCCGTACTTTGCTTATATCATAATATATTTTGGCATTTAATTTCCTTTTTTTTTTTTAATTCACGAATCGTTCACCGCTGCGGAGAGAGACACGGTGAGCGCTAATTATACGTCTCGTATGTACTATAAATATCTTGACACTCCAAAAGTAATTAAAAATGGATCATATGAGGGTCTCACTATTATGTATGTATAGAATTAATTGACGCGATAAATATATAGGGCATCTAATGGAACTAATGTACGTGTACATTCGAGAACTATTCGCGTTATTGGAATGAGACGTGTTTCCGTTTTGTCGAAAGCCTAAGTAGTCGACGTATATTTTTGAAAAGAAACGCACACACACACGCGAGATGGTAATGAACACGATATACACACACAAACACACATGTTTTGTCTATTGTATGCATACTCTTGCAGCATGAAACACACATAGACGATGGCAGAGCGCGAAGGGAGATATAGTGAAACGTGTCGATCGGCGTATCGTCGTTATTCGTTACAGTAGCCTCTCGTCAAGTGAACGCCTTCGAGACGATAGCATAATAAACGTTTACTCGCCGAATTATCGTCGAGTAAACGTCGCGTCTTCGGAACAACAGTTATCTCATGGAAATCCCATATAAATCGTTAATTTGTCGTTCCAGAAGCGCGCGAGGCAACGGGAAATTTCCGCGTTAATAGACACTAAGCTTCCGCGTCGCGTTATAAATTATCACTAATTTAAGGCTGAATTTCCCGATAAAAAATGCTCGATATCAATAATTTCTAAAATTGTTTATACATAAAAAAAAAAAAAATTCAACTAGACTCGGTGCTAAAAATTCGTAAAAAAATTGGCGATATAAAAGAAAAAAGAGAAAATTTTAAACAATTTAATAGGTGAATTATTTCCGTCGTACTTTTCGCCCGGTTTACGATCGGACTATAAAATGCTACGAAATGTTGAATTTAAATAAATTGGTTATTCGAAAAACGTATAATGGACGCGCTGATAGGAAAAAAAAAAGGTTTTCGGTTAAACGTTAGGCACCGTGTGCCAAGTGTGCCAATGCGTATCCGCGCTCTTCGGCAACAGACGACGGGCTTCGAAGTCCCGGTGGGTCTCTTGACTCGCCTTTCGCGGCAAAAATACGAGGAGAAGGACTTTACGGACTTTACAAACGGACTTTGCGGGAGGCTACTGCACACGCGTCGTCGCCGTAGCCGCCGAATTTAGATGGACCCTCGTGTGTTTCATGCTCGAGTTTTGTTGGAAAGTTTTATGGATATAATATGTTACGTAGCATATGCCATTGTTATTTGATTATCGCAATGATTTGTTACAGTAGATGGTCTACAAGCTTAAGACGTGTATTGTTAAAACTGCTGTTGTGTGTGGTGTGTGGAGCCGCACAGATCGGCTTAGACTGATGATAAAAATGAAAAAAAAAATAAATAAATAAAAAATAAAATAAATAAATAAAAAAATAAAAAAATCACGTATGCTCAATTAGAGGACATGTTCGCGCATAATTAAGAGTTCTATTTACATATACATGTTTTATATTTGTAATTAAAAAATCACCTCTACCTATTGAATATATTACCTGAAAGAAAGGATGAATTATAACGATTAAAGGAAAAAAACAAAAACAAAAAGAAAAAAAAGCAAAAAAAAAAAAAGGTTTAAATTTAACGAAGAAGAAGAAGAAAAAAAAAAGGCGTAAAAATAAATAAGAAAAAAAAAAAATAAAAACATTATTATAGATTATGTAATCTCCAAAGTATTTGCTCATCAAAGTGGTAGGACACGTTAAGAACGGACCGATATTCGTCCAAAAATGGTACCTTGGAGATGGACATTCACCATCTAAACGGCACGATATTTCATATTTTACATAATAAACAAGAAAAAAAAAAAAATTCATAATTCGTTGAAAAAATTAATCTAAGGCATAGTCAATCCTAATTATACAATCATTAAGATATGAGAATAATGAATAATCGTTTTAAATGTATATAGTGTAAATATACATCATAGATAGATATGGAAATTGAATTGAAAAAAAAAAAAACAAAAAACAAAAACCACGAAAAAAGAAAAAACACGAAAAAATATGAATAAAAAAAAAAAAAACAAACGTAACGAATTATATCAAGCTACGAGAGATTATATTAAGAACGAGAGCTTTTTGTAATGGATGAATGTTCGTATCACGTACGTTGTATCATTACTTTTTTCTTTTATACTCATTGATGGTGGTGGTACATTGAAATTAGATGAATTGTGTCCGATTGACGAGAAAGATGGAAAAAAAAAAAAGAAAAAAAAAAAAAACAATCCGTTGACACCAATCGTAAATAATATGGGAATAATTGATTCTTTGAATGTTGAATATCAAAATACGAAGAGGAAAGCGTAGCTGTAATATTCGATAGGACATACCTTTCAAGTTTCATTCAACGATGATTCACGATGCGTTTATTGTTCAGATGCGTAAAAAACGAAAAAAAAAAAAAAAAAAAAAAAAAAAAAACGAGAAATATAAAGATCCGATTTGATTCGTCGCACGATTGGCACAAGCAAAGAAGATGGTCAATAATACGTGAAATTAAAAAAACGCCCGTTACGAACGGTATACTGCTTCCATTCGTGTGCCAACGCGTACATGTTTTTCGTTTTGTTTTGTTTTTATAACTGATATATAATAACTGATTATTAAAACGTAAAGTTACATTCTGTTCGTGTGACGAATGAAAAAAAAAAAAAAAACAAAAATTTTGTTTTAAGAATATAACAGTTTATTAAGGAGCAATCATCACTGTTTTTGAGTACAACATAC
Organism: Buathra laborator; assembly: GCA_934046635.1. NCBI lineage: Eukaryota > Metazoa > Arthropoda > Insecta > Hymenoptera > Ichneumonidae > Buathra > Buathra laborator. The sequence goes on along the minus strand of OW203895.1, from coordinate 15,229,837 downwards.
ATGTTGCGATAGCTCACCGATCGAGACGATGTTACGTAATTGAATATACTCATCGGTATATTAATTATTGTACATATATATAGTATTTTTACATTCTAATTCTAAATTCCATTTCTCCGATTCTAAATGGTACATTATTCTGTGTGCTTCGCCTGTCATCTCTGCATCACTCGCTAAAGAAAAATCGTCTTGAGTGGTCGCGTTTCGATATACGTATATACATGTTTTACTTTACAAAAGAAACGAAAAAAAAAAAAAAAAGAAAAAAAAAAACAAAACAAGAAAAATGTTCAAAATGGCCCGACGACGATAACTCGACAAAACGAATTTGTGTGTTTTTCACGATTGATATTGCATTTCGATTATTTGTGTCTACGTGTGTCCCGTTGTCCAACGCACACATACATCCAGACGCACGCGCGCGCGCGCGCGCAAAATCCTGGTAAAATCTTGCGCGTGTGTCTTATCGTGGGGTCCATTATTAAATACGAATAAGATGCCGTGGAAAAAACGGGAATCGATATGATTATTTTTTGAATTTTTTTTTTTTTTTTTTTTTTCTAACCTCACGTTGTCCGTTAAACTGCCAATTAATTCCTGCCTTTTACCTTTCGTTTTTTATATAAAATAAAAATACGAATGACGTGCTACAACTTTTGCCAATCGATTAATGTTTTATCCAATGGTTTCCTGCCTATGGACTGGATGCCAAAGAGCATAATTGCGCGCGCGTATGTTTGTAAAAGAGAATCGAGCGAAAAAGCAAAAAAAAAAAAAAAAAAAATTCACGAATAGCTTGCGATGAAAATGAAATAATGGAAAAAAAAGAGAGATTAACGAAGCATTACGAACGCATGGAGACAGAGTGAAGCTCAGCACACTAGTCCTTAATAATAAAAAAAAAAAGAAAAAAAAAAAAAACCAAAGTACAGAGACGAAAACATGATGTAGCGACTAAGGGATCTCCATCACATGTACACTCACTTGCGTGTCTATACAGACATTAAGTACATTAATGATTCAATCATTGTAAATTAGGTAAATGATTAAGCATTAAGCAGATAGGTAAAAGTAAGTCACATTCATCATTACATGTATTATTTTTATTTTTACCACCATTCGAGTATACAAAATATTCTTCATTCTTATCCTTTTTTTTTCTCTCATTACACAGCCATAATGTTAATCATAGAGACATTTCGTCAGTTAGCAAATATGCATTCTGTATCTGTATATTATTTCCGTTTTGCAACTATTAAACGTGATTGTAAACGATACGTTTCAAATTATTTCCACGATTCCCCGAACGATTTTACTACGATTTACCGAAATTTCATTCATTTCGTTCGATTATCGAAATGGAGGTTAAGTTTCGGGTAAATGATACCTTCGTGAAAAAAATAATATTAATATGTTCCGATTCCGAAAGTTTACGCGTATCGAAGTTTTTTGAATAAAAAAAACCGACGTTACCGAATAGATTAGCGATAGAAAAAAAAATAAAAATACTTTCTTTACGATAGACACGAATAAAAGCAATTGGTATTCACCGAGAGCCGCATGTCGAGAAGTCTTAGCATGTGGGACATGCAAATTTAATGGAAGTACATGCATACTAAGGTTATTACGCCACCACTTTTCTCTCTGCAGAGATCAAAGTTTTCAATTATATTCATCGCGGATAGTTCCGGTAAGCATTTTGCGATTAATCGTAGAATCGACTCGGGACGGGGATTTAGGTAACCTAAAAAAATAAGGGTCGACGCGTTGCCACGCGCTTCTTCTTCGATTAATGAACGTGCATTACCGGTACTTTTTTTTTTTTTTTCTTCTTTTCCTTCAAAGTGAAAGTAAAAGCAGAAAGCACTTGTAAGTTTAATTGACGTTTATGAGATATACGTGGTTTGTGTCGGTGTGCGCGTGTAAACAAAGCAATGCTATTATGTACTCCATTCAACGATAAATTGTAACGAACTCCTTTCTCTAAAATTTAGAGCTCTCCGGGTCGCAGCACAGTGCCTCCCACTGTGTTAGAGATCCTTCGTAAGTACGCGTGTCCGCGCGAACCCATTTCCGAGCGAAAAGAGAGAAAAAAATCCAATCTCCTTCGTTTTAAATAAAAAACAGAAAAAAAAAGCGCGTCGAAACGACAGCGAGAAAGGAAAAGAAGCGGAGAAAGAATAAAATAGAGACAAGTGTTCCTCGTTAAAAAAAACTTGTACAGCACACGTAGCGTGCGGTTCTGGTCGCATTGACACTGAGGCGGCAGTGCTACACTCTTGCATATTACTCTCGGATGACCCCTTACGACGGACTTTTTCTTCAGACCCCACGAAACAAACGACTATTATATATCTCGCTAAGTCCCGACGCGGCAATGAAAGTTTCCCAATTGCCCACGTGTCGTATTCACCATGAGCCCTGACCATGGAATATAATTGAGGAAAAAATTTTATAAAAGAAGGGAAATGAACATTTTGCAAAAATAACTTCCGACCGAAAGGCGGGGGTCGTTCACGAAAGTTTAAAATAATTTTGCAGACCAGGAAGGCGCTTTCACGCTTTCAAAAATCGCATACATATATATGTATCGTTTATTATTTATCAATAACAAATAAATATATATACTTATTCTTATATATATATGTTTTTCTTTGGTTTTTTCATCGAAATAGCGTTATTTTAAGTTTTCCAAGATTCGTCGAAAAACGAACGCAAAGAACGGCGAAACTCGAAACTTTTCGAAAAAATGATATTGAAACGATTCATCGAAACGAGACAGCGATGTGTGTCATATCATTTCCCAGTTTTGCATTTGAAATACAAGTCGATAATTAAAATAGCGGGTGAAATGCAAAAAAAAAAAAGTTGCTGTGCTATATGCACGCCGTGCGCACGTAGAGTTTTCACGGACTGGTATTACGGTTTGACCCATTGAAAGATTATAGAAGGCAAGACGAGAGTATTTTGCTTTCCCCGCAAGTGAAGACGCAAAATCCGGTTCACTCTTTCTCCCTGCTGGCGGTGCGGGCGATCCTCCCGACGGTTCGTCTCTATGGTCAAGATTCAGCCAATGTCCAACGAGTTCGCTCATCGCTGTTTTGTAAACAAGAAGGGGCTTTTGCCTACGGTATAAAACCGTAAGTGGAACAGAATCGGTGGTTAGTCCGTCTCTGAAAATCTCATTCGAAAGGAGAATACAAATTGAAGGATAAAACCTATCAAAGTATCTTCGCGACTGTACAAGTGTTCGTTGACCGGTGGTGAACTCGAAGGAAAAAAAAAAATGTTGGGTGTAAGTATGAAACTTAAAAAAAAAAAAAATTCTCGATAATTAATAATAATCACGAAATATCTTTTTTTCGAAAAAAAAATACATGAAATGGAAAATCGATTTGTCAAAAACTAAAAATTTTCGATGTTTTTTTTTTTTTTTTTTTTAGATTTTCGTAATTGCCGGCTGCGTGCTAATGACATGCGCGGGACCACCCATAAGCGGTAAGAAATAATTTTAAATTATCATTGGAAATAATTTTAAAAACAGATTACTATCGCTAAGCGTGTGAATTCGTTGATGATATACATTATTATTTTTTTTTTTTTTTTTTTCGATCGCGAATAAATACGGAGATCGGAGTGTTACAATTTTCTAATTACACGGTCAGCGGCTCGATAAGCCGAACCGCCGGTCGATGACCAATATGTAACTCGGCAGAGTTAACTGTTCCACTTTCTTCTAAATAAGTGTATGCAGTTATGCATGACACACATGTCCGTTGATACGCGTAACTGCGATCAAACATGCTACATCGGTCCATGTTACCAGAACTTTACTGTACTTAACTTGTAGCGCTCTTGATGAGAGAATCATTTCGTGATATAGTGAGAAACGATATAAGAGAAAAATGACGCGGTCATTGCTGAAGCCACGATGCACTTTCTCCGACAATCGGACGCGGCTTTGTACCGTACTTTATTTAACTGGAAACTAGCGGTGACCTAGAGAGTAGGGTTTTCATGGTCAAGTAACTCGTGGCGATCGGTACATATAATACACTACTAAAACCCGCATACACTCTCACGTAAACCGGATTTTCGTACAATCATTACCTTCCATTGCGTTTTCTATCGTATTACACATTCTACGGATTAATATTCACCGACCGTTTTAATATACGTTGCAGTCGGGAAAATTTAAAGGTTTTCTTGAAAAAAAAAAAAAAAAAAACGATTTTTAAGGACAAAATATTTTTTTCGAATTTTTTTTTTTTTTCAGAAAAACAATTTATTAAGAAAAAAAAAACTATAAAAAAATTTTTTCAAGCGATTCTTAAGAACAAAATATTTTTATAGAACTTTTTTTTTTTTACAGAAAAAACAATTTATTAAGAAAAAAATCATTAAAAAAAAATTTTAACTGATTTGTAAGAACAAAATATTAAAAAAAAAAAAATTTTCTTGCAAAAAAAAACAATTTATTAAAAAAAAATCAGTTTCAGTTTTCCAGTTTTACCGATTAATTAATCACGAAATTCTCATACTCACAATTTTTGTCTCCTTTACTGAAAAAAACGAAAAAAAAAAAAAATCATTATTTTCTCGCAGGCTACTCGCTGGGTACTCTGAGCGGTGGTAGAGGACAGGAATACAGCGGTTACCGAACCGGTGGATTCATAGCAATGAAAGATCCGCAAAGCGATTTGTCCGACCAACTGGGGGGTTCCCCTTACGGATCCGTAGTTTCGCACCGCCACGTAGCGGGAGGACCGAGTCATTCATCATCCGGAAGCTATTCTTCGGATTCCGGATACTCCGATGTTGGTAGCCATTCGAGTGCTTATGGAGGTCAATCGTCGGGTAATTCGGACGTATTGACCAGTCCATCGAGTTCTTCATACCCTTCGAACGATGCGACTCACGTGTCGGCTTCGGAGCTCAATAGCGGCACTTACTCCACCGCAGGATCGTCAGGAGGACTCGGAGGATATTCTTCATCCGGTGGTACCAATGGCAACCACGTGGCTTCTTCATTGATCGAATATACCGACGGTACCGGTAGCCACGGACCCTCGACTCTCGCATTGACCAGCAACAGCGAACGCGGACCCGGTGAATACTCTTCTCCGTCGCATCAATCGCCTTCTTACATATCCTACACTCATGGAGGACCCAAAGCGTCGGCGTACGCCTCTTCCTCAAGCGGCAATCATCGGGGTCACAGTCCCAATTCTTATTCGAGTCCCAATATCGGCTATATGGCCGGTGGTCATCATGGCGCGCCGTCTTCTTCCTCCTTCTATCCATCGGACAGCGGTCATTCCGGTATTTCGTCGGGACACAGCTACGCATCGGCACCATCGTTAAACAGCATTATCGCCGGTATGCACAACGTCGGTCCCAACAATTACATCCACGGTGGCAGCCATCGTCCATCGCCCAATCATATTTTCGCAACTTCGACCAATGCGAATCCAAACTACTCGTCAAGGGGTCCGAGTTCCGGTTATTACTCGAACAGTCCGTATCCGAGGGGTGGCGGAGGAAAGATAATTCTAGTCAAGGAGAGCGGCGGTGGTCATGCGGGACACATGTATCCCGAGCAGCATAATTACAGCGGAATGTTCGGAGCCCCCGGTAGCGGATATAAGATAAGAAGCGTCGCATCGGGACCGAGCTATGGGCCGAACGTCGCCAGCGGGTATCAGTCTTCCGCGGGACATTCCGGCGGCAATCACGGCGGTGGTTTGTTCGGTTTTTTGTAAGGGATCGTTAATTTAGCCGAGAAATTTAACTCCGGAGTCCTAGAATTTTGTTTTATTTTTTTTTATTTTATCTATTTATTCTTTTCGTCTTTGTTAACTTTGTAGGTGTTATATTTTTTATACATTTTTTCGTAATAAAAATTTGTTTTTTCGTGACGAGGCGTTTTTTTATTTTACTTTTGGCTATTCCCTGACGAAGAGGATTGCCGATTGTGGCGGAGATGTGTTTTACGATTTTCGTCGGTATGATAACCGATAACTGCATAGTGCTTTTTTTTTTTTTTTTTTTTTTTTTTTTAGTTATTAGGGACGGAATCATCGATTTCGTTGTTTTCTCGTGGCGTAAGAACTCTCGTTACAGCCGAATTAGGCGGCGTTCGCATTATTCGGGGCTTCGATAAAAAAGCTTCCTGATCGTCTTCCTGGTGACCCTTTTCCATGCGATTTGTTCCGAGGATTTCAGTGGTTCGCTCGGTCTCCGCGTTACTGCAATTGGGAAAATAAAATTGCAGATGCGACGGGAATTGTTCGCTGGAAAAGCTATTTACGGAATGGCCACTCGATATTTAGGAATTTCTCGATTTTTCTTCAGCAATTAACAATTTTTAATAAAAAAAAAAAATTATTAATTATATGTATGTTCTGTTCAATCTATTCAATGGTATCGATATGTGTTAAGAATCGTTTCTCATAAAAAAAAAAAAAAATCTTTGACTCGAAGCGAATTTTTACCAAAAATCTCCGTATTTCCAAAAACCCAACGGCCATCCCGATGTTTTACTATAACGGAGCTAATTGCCCGTGAAGCGCTATTGACTTACGAAAAATCTTTAGAATTTGCGTCTACGAGAATCGTAACGACCGGAAAAAAAAAAAAAAAAAAGAAGCGTGAAGCGAGAAGCCATCGGTGCAACGGATGCGACAGAAGAGTAGAAGAGGCAACACACACTTTGTCGCTTAATGTCGGGTAGAATTCGAGACTCACAGTGAAGCGACGCTGCTGATCCTATCCTCGACTGTAATGAAAAAGAATTAAAACAAAACAGAGTATCACACATAGTTTTCCATTTACTTTCGTTCGCGCGAACAACATTTCTTTAGAATCGATTGTGCGAATATATTTTTACAGCGAAAGCCGTTCCCTGACGTTCAGCTTTCACTGTAAAAACCGATTGACTCTTCGATTCTCGTTTCTCGATCTCGAGACATTGTCGTTAAAGGAATTTATCGCAGTTTCCATTTTTGTTCATAACGAAGCGACTGCACACGTACCTTCTGCAGCACTTTCGTAGGCGGAGGCCAACGTCTGCATGGAATTAACTACTGCTGTACCGCTATCCCTATAGCGAATAAATTAAAAATTAAAAAAAAAAAAAAAAAAACATGATAACATTTACGATTCCGAAATATCGGATCTATAATTCTAACTATGATAACTACGATAACGAACATCGTCGTTCCTTTGTGATAAAGAGAGACGGCGCTCGGGACAACGCTTCGGGAAATCGATGCAATTTCGTGGAGACTGTTGTTCTCCGATACCGATAAATCGTAACCGATAACGAGCGCTTCAACGCTTCTAGTAATCATTGTCGGTAAGGGATCTCTACTATTTTCCACGAGAATACCAGGGGATTCGATAACTTTTAAACGCGACGTATTGCTTTTCGTTAACTTGCTTTCCAAAGGTGTGAATCTAAGTACACATCGGTGTTAGAATTTTTACACAATACATCGCGTAAATCTATTTTTCTACACGATTGACGATCGTACCTCGCTGGCGTTTGATCCAGCGACGAATCAAATACATTGCTGGAATCTTCGTTTGGCAAATTTTTCGTTAATTTTGTTTCATTCTGTTTGGAAGATATCGGTGACAATATTTTGGCGTCGTCGAGACTGGATTTTGGAAGAACGTTTGGAGATATAGAATAACAAGTGGCGAGCAATGCCTCGCCGAATAATTCGCCTGCGTGGACTTTAACCGGATCCAATTCGTCCAATTCGTTCTCCAACACCTCCAATTCCTCCTGCAAAAATTATGATTTTTATTTTTTATTATTATTATTTTAATATTATTGTTATTATTATTTTATTATTTTTATTTTAATATTATTATTATTATTATTTTATTATTATAATTTTAATATTATTGTTATTATTATTATTTTTTTAACAATAATGTGAACTTACGCTATCGTCATCGGCTACTATTACATTATCCTCTATCGATTTCCCGTATCCTCTCTGCAATATGTGATCCAAATTTTTTCTTATTTCCCCGGAATTTCGTCTGCGATGATATTCGAGGACATTATCCAGTCCGAGTTTTTTCGCTTCTCCGTTTATCGTGTTATTCGCGAGGAAACTATTCAACGCGCCGATAACGTATGGTATCGCCTGTTTGGAAAAAATCATAAGGATATAAATCGAAAAAACTCGTATGCATAATTTTTTTAAATCTCGTGTTCTATTGCATCATTTGAATATCTATGTTACTTATTTTTTTATTTTTTTGAAAATTGGAAATAAAAAATCGACAGTAAACACAAAAAAAAGGCGATTTCTAATAAACGGAATACGATCGATTCAGTGAGCGTAATATTTTACCGCGTAAAATCACGAAACATCCATTAAACATGATAATTAATTTTTTATTGGCTGCAACTAGAGCAAAAAAATGGTATGCTATCTTTTGTATATCAAGTAACTTTCTTCAATTGAAATAGACGCGTTATTATACTTTTCTCCACAATCGCGATGATGCAAAAAAACGACTTTTCTTTTTAGAAAAAAAAAAAAAACGGGAAAATTAATAAATAATTTTACAATTGTAAGTAATATTTGTTTCTCATTGGAATAAAAGTTATATTGGGAAAAAAAAATAAATATGAATATACTAACAGGCAAATGAGCCGAAGATAGAAGTTCAGTAAGCGTTGAAAGGACCAAAGTACTCATTGTCGCGGCGCGCACTTGCGCCTCTCTGTCGAGCGAAAGATTCATCAAAAGTGCCGTTGTATATTCCAATCTGTATGTCCCGATTTTTTGATGCTCCGCCTTCAAATGATAAATTAGCCACTCGACGAGACCCATTCCAATCATATATAATCTTTGCTGCCTGCGTAAAGACATTTTTTGCAACATCGCCAATATCATGTCGCAGGTAAAAGCGTCTACGGTCTCTGCTTTCGCCGTATCCAGACACTGAATTACCTGCAATGATTTTTCACGAACTTCATTTTTTTATTGCAATTGCATTTTATTTCATTTTAATGCATTTTTTTAATCAAAATTTGGCATCAAATTAATGTGCGAATTTAATTGCGATACTAAAAAAATATTCTAAACGGTTTTTAAAACATTAACTATTGATTAAAAAAATGTAACAATAATAATAATTATTAAATAAATTGAAAACTTCATGTATTTTATATATTATGTATTTTTATGTACGAATATTTTATGTATTATACATCATTTTGAAATATATCAATATTATCGACTTTTTTAAAGATCATCCCAATTTAAAATTGTCATTGACTATTCGAGATTAATAATAATCCAAAGAAATAGTTTATCTCTGACACTACACTTGAGTAATCAATAGCCAATTACACTCTCGAAAATTATTTTCGGGAAAAATAGATTTCGACTGAATGGACTTTCGTCTGTTCGGTCTCTTCGAAATTGTGATGCGTTGGAAATATAACGAGTCGACTGAATAAAAAATAGAGTTCTCGTCTCGTTGGAGATTTCGGCTCGTCGTCGTTATGGTTTTTCGGATAATTTTTTTTGTCGTGAGAAACAGCTCTCGGGGTTTTAAATATTCTGTTATACTTACCGTTCTTTGGGGATTTTAATATTTCTTCATTACGAGTTGTCGGCTTATTAATTATTCGCAATTATATTCGGCAATTTGTATTTTCGCGCGGTTAGTACAATCGATGTTTTGAGTTTTTGTCTGCTACGTGACGGAAACTCAATTAACTGGTATTAAAAAACTTACCACATTCAATACCGTTGGCCCGATGGATAAATAATCCCGACCGCATCTAAAGGAAGCCAAGGTGTTCAACAATCTCGCAGCGGACTGTTGCAGCGGATGCGGCAAAACAACGTCCAGAGGAATGAGCAGATATGGCAAAATCGATTTTCCACTGTCGCTCGCTATCTGACCGTGAAGACCCAATAAATCGCTACTCGTGTATTCGTGAATAACTTCGTCCCTTTCGGCCGGTTGACTCAGCGTTATTTTCTGTTGAAAAATAACAGGAAAAAAAAAAAAAAAAAACAATGATCGTGCACTGGACTCGATCGATTGTGTCCCGTTCCGCGTGAAATGCAAGATTTTGTCGTTTCATACCCAGCGCAATGCCTGCAGAAGCAATAATTTCGTCTTGACATTTCCGCCAATCAGATGCAATTTAATTTTTTTGTAGTCGAAAAGTTTCGGAGATACGGGAACAACGCCCAATATCGGTCGTTTCGATTCCGTTAAATCGTGGTGCTGTAATTCTATTTCCGATTTAAGTGATTTTACCTGAAATAATAAAGAAATCGGTGTTTTCTTCGTTACGCCGAGGATTCGCGCGCCAAAAAAACTAACAGCGACAACGGGTTGAGAATACCCGTACCTCGGCAGCATCGTCGCGAACGTTTTGATTGAACAAATCCGGATACACGTTCATACACGACTTCAGTGTACTCGGCAAATCAACGGGATTCCCGCGCACCGAGTTCTCGAGCGCAATTGTCAATTCGCCGGCTACGCGTATTAACTTGTAGTAATCCTCGTGTAACTTGTGAAAACGGTCTTTCAATCTTTGATAATTGTTGTGCACACTTTTCAAATGCGATCTCGTTTGGCATAATTCCGAGTTGTAGGAATAACACGACGGCGAATCTTTCGTACGAATGGACGAATTCGCGATATTTTCAGAGTGACCCGAGTCACCCGTATACAAAAAATTCGACATTGTCCTAATGCCGGCAACGCGAGTCTGGACGCCCCTGAAGGATTATTTCTCTGATTATCGGAAAATCACATCGATCGATACATCCTATCATCAACTCGAACGTGAACAAGTAAAGGTACGTCTCGAAAAACCGTTATCCGTAACCAGCTAATAGTTCATATTTTCTTTTATATCGCGTTAAACAACATTTGTTTGGTTGCAAACAAACTTTGCCTTTCTCCATTGTTCCGTCACCAATATTTCGTTTTTTAACCTATTGCGGGGTAAAAAAAGCTCGTAGCAAGATTTCCGAATTAATCGAAATTTCGTCGCATTCGACATTTTTTTAATTCGACAATTTCAACTATTTCGCAATCTTACACTTTTTTTTTTCAACTTTGCCACGAAACATGAAAAATTTCGGCAGTACAAATGAAATTCATGCGAATTCTCATAATTATTACGTTATCGTCAAATTCTTAGCGTTCAAATGATTTTTGATGTACAGTTTCCTTGCGTAATAATTCAGAATATAAGTGTAACGGCAGGTAAAAAAAATTAAAATCGGGACAAAGATAATCAATTGGCTGTTTCGTCGAACGGTAAAGACGTTAAAAATAAAAATTCTTGATTTTTTTCTACAATTTTCTTGTCACGACTGATATTCGTTGACTAACTTGTTATCGACGCGAGAAGATCGGCCCAAATATGAAAAGCCGAGCGTCTCTTCCATGTCGTTCAGCAGAGACGCGGGTATCCGCCGATCGTTCGGAATTATCTCTATACCATCTTTCGTTGTTCTGCTTGATTTTGTTGGATTTGTCATTCGCGTTTGTTCAGCGCGCAAATCGATTGACGAATCTCTGAAAGCTCTACGATCCGCTGTCGCTTCGTTGAAATATCTCACATTTATCTCCGTCAGTTCTTTATTTCCAAATTTATCATCGATTGGGACGCTGACCCCACCCTCCCTGAGGATGTTACGATCCTTGTAACAGTAATAATTCATTTTATTGAAATATATTTGAGAAAAAAAAAAAAAAAAAGTTTTATATTGTTTGGAATGCGTTTTTGGTGTACCTCCTCGAGTTCCATGATGAATTTTTTGACATCGAAGATTTTTTACGAAAAACCGTTTTTCCGACTACTATCGATCGATGTTGCCGAGAATTATGAGGGTTTTTCGATTCGCTCGGAAATCAGAGAAACAATGTGAATAATTCATCCCCTCTCTCGCGATGTTATAATATCACAGATAATCAATAAATTTCGTAAAACATTCGGAAACTCATTGAGACAATGAAAACGGCAGATTTATCGGAGAGTCAACGGGTTCGATGGGAAAATAAACAGTTAAATCATTTGAAACGTCGTACAGTTGAGTTGTTATGAAATACGATCATTTATTTATTATTTATTTACAACGAGACGTGAACACGGAGTTTCCGTGGCTGTCATTTGGACGGCTTCGACATCACTGAACATAACCCAATTTTTTGGTGTTTACATTTGTAACCCTCGAGCGGTCAGCGCTCTTTCTTCTTTATTAGCTGCGGGTTGTAGCGGTTACGCATTCACTCTTTCTGGGAAATTGTTTAAAAATATCTTGACGTATCGAGTGCATCGATAATCATGCGAAATACAAGAGTTCGACGCTCGTACAACAAACAGAATTTTCATTTTTCGAAGTATTTTTTTTTTTTATGGCCCGCGTATACGCCCTCGTAAGATAATTGATGCGGTCCAACTATCGTCAGTCGGGATAGAAGAGAGATAATTACCATTCAGAAAATAATTTTGTAATATATATGACCTCTTCGGGATTACGAGAATTCGATAGAAAAAAATAAATAAAAATGCTCGGGTGTTGAGTACTCAGGGAAAAACCTTGACACAGTGTTTGCCCGTAAAAACCCTGTAGCAATAACATTAAGTAACTAGTTGCCCGTTCGTCCGCTAGAGGTAAGTCGATTTTTTTTCCGCTAAGTAGCAATCATCGGGCTCATAAATCTGATAAATAGAAGATCATTCTTCTTAAACGCATTTGTACAATAAATTCGTAAAAATGTATCGTTCAGATATGAGAATCGTTAATGAATTTTTTTTTTAATCCATGCAATAACAGCTTATAGAAAAATGCGTCTGTATAATTTCTCTTCTTTGATTATCCGTCTGACGTAGCGTTGATCTGATCCACTGAATTCTATACAGCAGTTTTTTAAAAGTTTAAGCATTTTTTTCCCCTAAAATCCTCGAAATCTGAAACAGCTCCCCACCCCCCTCCCCCCCTCTTAACAGATTTCCTTGATAATGAAACAGTATTTATCAATATCGAGACTTTGCTATAAAACGATACTAACTTTCTTTTGTTTTTATTAGAATTTTGTTATTATTGTTATTTTTAAAAATTTGTAACTTATTAAACCGTTCACAGTCTCGCGACATTCCATAACGTTCTATGAAGCGTCATGCTGAGAGGTCGATAAGTCATTAGGTTTATATCGAGAATATCGCGGTGGGGGGGTCGTCGGGTTTTTTTTTTTAGCTTCTTGGAAGCTTAGGCTGCATTTCTATTACATTTTTTAGCGTGTGCAGTGTTCAGTGCAATAGTGATCGCGTAGTCCCTGTAGTATGCTAGAAGTGCAAGTGTTCGCGTTCTTAGTGGCGGCACAACACGACGAAGACTCTCGCCGATCGTTGAACGAAGAATTACCGGGATTTGCCATCGATCTATTCACCATCTCTCGAGTAGCAACGAAGGTAAGCCGTCGTACCAAATACACTTCCGAAGCCCCTTGCGAATCGCGTCAAGGACTGCGGTTGTAATCTTCTACGATCGATCCCAATTATCGATCGTGAATCACGAGTCGAGTAGAGTTCAGGAGGTTACTTCAGGTCTTAGAATAAATAAAAAAAATATAAAAAAAAAAACTGATGCCCTTCAGCTAGTATTTCGGTACATTTTTTTAATGAAAATAGACCTTTTTTAATAGCATATTATGGGTTATTTTGTGGCGCTACATCGTAGCGCTGGTTGTTTTTAAAACTCATTCCTCTTTTGCCGTGTTGCCCCCACCTGCGCTCCCTGCATAGTAGTGGGTATCCCCCCTCCATGATGGCATGGATCCCATCACCTCGATGTTTATACATGCGCATTGATCACGATAAATTACGTGCATTAATAATTGAAAAATTCTTAATTTAATGATATTTACGATTATTAATCATTATAATTAACTAACGAAATGAAATATTAAAAAAATTATACAAATGAAGAATTATTTTTTTAATTATTGAAAAATAATTATTGTTAATAGTTAATCAAAATTATTAATAATAAAAATAATTATTATCAATTCATTCGAAAATTAGTGCTAAAAATGGTAAATGCGAAAGAAAAAAAAAAAAGAATGTGCGATGGCCGGGAATCGAACCCGGATCAACTGCTTGGAAGGCAACTATGCTGACCATTACACCACCATCGCACGTGGTTTCTGTATGGTACGTTCAACTAGATATACACATTCACAGAATGGGGATGAAAAAAATTTGAGAAAAAAAAAATGAAAAACCGTTCGTGACATTTGCTTTCAATTGTTTTTTCCGTTCAATTGCCAATGTCAGTTCCATGCGATTTTTCTGTACGTACAGATCTCGCGAAACCACAATGATGCTACGAAGTCTTATCGGCGCATTACTTTCCACCTTCGTTTTCGAAGCAACAGCCGAATTGCAGATAAGGGTAAGTGTAGAGATATTTTTTTTTTACGTCACTTCGACAATTGGTGTACGAGGCGCACGGGAACTTGTAGATCTCAGAGGTTCGGTGTGTTTTCTGCCCTCCGAAGGGCCCCGCGGGCATTTTTGTGAAGCATTATCTCCCGAGTGGTGCGCATTAAAATACCGATATTTCGAAATCGAGCGGTTTTTTTCGGTCGCAATTATCTGGCATTGGTCGAGGGGGAAGCAAGAGGGACAGAAAGTAGAAGAAAAAAAAAAAAAAACCGGAAAAAAAGACTATAAGCCCGAGACCCCGACGCTTTTGTGTCTCGATCGCGTTTCACCACGGAGCCTCTATCAGTCAAATTACAGGCTGACAAGCTGACACGTAAATTGGTATACTGTAACCACGGACTTATCTATACCGGGTGTTACGAATTATCTGGTAAAAGAAAAAAAAACGCAATTCTGTATCCCTCGACCTTACGCTATTCCAATTTCTTAACAATTTCTCGGAGATGAAATCCCACATCGGCTTAATTTCGAATAAAAAAATACAAAAAAACATTTTTTTTTTTCCAAATTACGAGATAAAATAAAATTGGACCCGTCTTTCGGAATTTCGAAAGGCGTAACGGGTGAACTTTTTTTTTCCATCAATACCGCCGATTCCAGTAATAATGTTTCCTGTGTTCAGGACTCCGGAATTGAGCACATCGATCGTCTGGATGTCGGAATGGTCTTCTGTGAGTAAAAAAAAAATTGCAACTCCAAATTTAACGCGAAAAAAAAAATGGCGATATTTGGATACATTTTTGGGGATAATGGAGGTAGTAAAAAATTAAATTGATTTTTTAATTCGAATACTATAAAAAAAATTGTAAAAAAAAAACTCCGTTACAATTTATTACCGACCGCGGAATTTCACATCGTCTTAACAATGTTTGCTCGATACAAAGTTTGGATAGAGTTTGATATGATGAATAATATCGCGTCCGAGACATCGAATCAATTTATATGACTCAAGACAGTGCGGTTTGGCATTATTCTTGTTATTACTTTGCTTCCCCCCGGTGATTACCTCGATTGCAGTGCGATAGTTACTGTGACGATAATCAATTTGCAGAAAAACATGTGGAATAACAAGAATTCTTACTCACAGTACGGTAATGTCAATGGAGCAAAAAAATTGATGATACACTGGAAAAAATTATTAGTCGCAACAGCAAAAATTTTGCTGTGATGGAATTTTTTTTTGCGTATATTGCAAAATCCTTACAATTTAAACCAATAATTTTTCATTTCATCAAATTATTTTCAAACATTTTCACCGCGATAGGTAATGGTGGAAATTTTTCAAAAATTTCGAAATACTCAAAACGATTCGACGAGATTAAAAAATACGAAATAAAAATTATATTCTGCCTGAGAAGGCTTCCTATAGCGATTAGATCGCTTAAAAAAAAAGTTATCCCGAAGCGAATTTACAAGATATTTATCGAATTTTCGATTTAAAAGCATTTCGGAAAAATGGAAAACGGAAAAATCTGAAATTAGTGACGGAGACCTTTGACATCGTAATAATGGGTAAAAAAAATGTATACATTCTGCACTGATGGATTTCCGCCTTTGACTTGGAATTTTTCCGATAAAAAATTATAGCATAATACCGATAATAACGTATATATATAAATCGGAAAAATAGTATTCCGACATAATACCAGTAAATTGCCGTTTTTTTGTGGTTGAAAAATAACGTCGTCGGATTTTCAACGACTTCGATTCACTTTCTCCGGAGACGAAAAAAAAAGCGATGGTAGCGGTGAAGTACTACAAAGAGAATTCTATCTGTACAAATGGCCGCTATAATAGTTTTCCTCGTATCGTTAGTTCCGTTTAGTATTCCCTTCAACCTCATCTCTGATCCTAAATTCGATTTCTCGGTCCTCGGCGTACAAAGATATTCAGCATTTCTTATCGCGGATTTCAAATATTTCTTAACTTTCTCGCTGAGGATTTTTTTTATCTAAAAAATTACAATTAATGTACTCTAATGTTTTAAGAAACAATTTAAACAGTTGCAAAGTATAATCTGAATATTCAGTGATAATATAATAATATAAAAACCTAATATTAATATTAGGGAGTTTTTTTATTGTTATAATATTAATATAATACTAAATAAAAAAAATGCCGATACGACGATTTTTTTCTTTCACAACTAGAGAAAGTTTTCGGGATTAATGAAATAATGCGATTTTTATTTGAGTTGTTAAATTGAACAATGATATGCTATTTATTGACTTGCAGAATCTTCAATGATTTTAAATCTCGCGTAGTCGTTTTTTTTCGCAATTTAAAAAATAAAAATGAATTAATATTAAAAGAAAATCGTCAAAACGCCAATTTTCTTGTCGTCTCAAACCCGTTTCGATAAGTATCGACAATTTTGTATGAAAAAAAACAAAAAGAAAAAAAGAAAAAAATGAAATAAAAACGATATGGAGGCGACGAAAGATAGATGATATCTTCGCATCGCCCGTTTTTTTTCGCCCGGTTCTGTCGTTGATGTCATCAATTTTCGCGCAAATGGTACGCAAATGTGAAAAGATGTTGTCGAGAGGTGCCGTGGTTTGTCCGTCAAGTTTGCCAGCCGCGTTTGCGTTGCCGCGCGCCGCGCGTAGTTCGTCACAGCGACGGCTCGTCAGCGGTCATCCCTCCGGCTAATAGGGGCAGCAGCGACGGACAGCATCGACGCAACACGACGAGCGGTGCGCGGTGCGCGGTGCACGTCACGAGATCACGACAATCACGAAGAAGCAACCGGCAGCTTCGATAACGACGCACACACGGAATGCCAGCAGCAGCGGCAACAGCAAAAGCAGAAGCAAGGCAAGGAGTGAAGAGTGCGCCCGGCCCGCCTGGTTGCAATCCTATAACACGCAATCCAAGCCTGGAATCCCGGCGGTTCGCGTTCGCGTTCGGAATATATACTCCCCGCGGATTGTAGGTACACACGAATGGAAAACATGGCCAAACCGCCAGTTTTGTTTCGTTCACCGTACGGTGTTGTGCGGGGCCCCGCGCTCGGTAAATAATTCAAATAACACGTGTTACTTTTCCGCCCATCGAATGAAAAGCGGCCACATCTCGGTATCGAGACACGTGCGCTTACGCGACGGTAAAGCACGCGGTGTTGGTCCACGCGGTTTAATCCCCGATTTTTTCTGAATCTCCTGATCGATTGTCGCGAATCTCAGTAAATCGATTTGAAGATCAGTCAAAAAAGCTGCAATTCATTCGAATTCTGGTTGAGCGGCCAATAAAAAGTGTTTTCACGGCTCAAAAACGATAATCTCAGGGATCCGGAGCCTCGACGATACGTTGATATAAACAAGTGGCGTTCATTTTTGTGTCAGTGGGGAATTAATTATTAAGGTAACGCGCGATGAACTGTTTCAGAGTCTTAAATGTTCGCGTCAATGATACGTAAGATTTTGGCCGGTCAGCCAAAGTGGCAGAAAAACGCAGCGAGACTTGTTCGGAGTTATTCTAACGAGGTGCGTTCGAATTTTCGGAAAAAGTTCAAAAACGGATTTTTTTTGATGATGTAATCGTGTAATTTTGCTTTTACGTTATTAGACCATTTTTTGCTGCTTTTTTCTTCTAAAACTGTGCGATTTCGGTCTTAAAAAAGAATAGAAACTTAGAAATTCAACGTCTCGCATAGGATTATCTGGATTCATTGTTTCGATCCGTTATAATTGATTTTGGTAAATTCGACCGATGCGCATTCATCTTTTTAGGTATTAATAAATAATTAATGGATTATTATTGATAATCGATTGGCAATTTATCATTAATAATAACATCAATAATAGTAATGTAATAATATTAATAATAATAATAATATATGTCAATGAAGGTTATTTATTTTTGGAATTAATAATTGCCAATCGAACCGTTCAGCAGTCTTTCTTTTCCTTGAACATTACTCTCAGCGCTATAGGCAGATGGTATTTAATATAATTTTTGTCTAAAATTACACATAACGAGAATAAAATAAACAAAAATAGGGATTCACCGAGCGGATCTTAACGCAGTCGAAAACGGTACGAGTTCGATGCGCCAGAGCGCAGGGAGATGTAGAAAATTGTCGGGTTTTATTTCGCGGTATAATTATTGTCGTAACGAAGCGCTCGGGAACCGCCCGGACGAGTGATTGACAGACGCTCCCCGAAATCGCGAGACTTATCGTTATGCGAATACCTTAGCAGTGTACACTACACAACAGTACGGAGATGAAAGAAAATAATCGAGCAGTCCGCTCGAAACATTCGTAGCGAGAATCACGCATAGCGATAGTTCACGTTGAATTACATACATCTTTTTCATATTTCAAATAAATAATATATGAAAATATATGATATAATTTGAGAGTAAGAAATATTAAGGGATTCCCCGATTTCTACGATGAGTTAAAAAGAGAACAGTTTCGATAGATTTTTAGGAAGTCTCTGGGAATTTCAATCATATCGGTCGATTATTTCTTAATTATTACTTATTACTTATTTTGGGGAGTAAACATCGAAACGTTACATTTTTATTTGAAAATTGTCGACCGTAAGCAAAATGTTTTATGTTACGTTTTTTAACATTTTTTCCCATAGAAAACAATGTTTTTACAGTGTTTTTCTCTTTTTGCTTATAAATATACCGGATAACGCTTTTTTAATGAAGATACAGCGATGCACTTGCTACAGGCACCTCTTAGAAGTGAGTTTTTTGGTCTGTCCGTTAGTGCGTTTTTCGTAATACATTTTGATAGGTTTTTTCGGTATACGGGAACAATTGATTTGTTTGATTATTTTTGAAATTCGCGTTTTGCGTTTACAATGAAAGGAGTCTATTTGGAACAACTAGTTAAAGGCGTACGTCTGGCTGTTCGGAAACCGAGTGCAACGTGCGATTTGTTTTTTTGAAAAATCTTAGAGGCAAGAAATTTCTTTTTTTCTGAACAGTATATGTATTGAGAATCTTACAAAAGAAAGTGCCAACAGATAATGAAAAAAACAGTATGGCCGCCGGAAGAATAACTTGTTTTCTTGGCGGTGGAGACTTTTCAGCGAAATCAATGCATCTAAAATAAAAAAAAAAAACGGGTTATTCAAGTTATTAACAATGACCAGTCGTTGACGATTTTACATTTTTTAAATTTACTGTTTTTTCACTTTATATACATTATTTCCACTGGCGATTGTCTGCCGCCAAATCTTTGTAAAAGTAACGAATCAGTCTTCCGGCGGCTGAATCTGTTTTCTTTTTTATATTTTTAAATTATTTTTTTGTAAGGCTTTGAATACATGTATCGTTCAGTAAAAACACTATCTTTTTATCTTTTATATCTATTATCTTGAAAACCTTAATCAAAGTTGATTCTTTTTTGCGTGGCAATTCGAAGTCTCGTGAGGGCAAACCGGCGGAAAGAAAATGAAAAACGTTGATAGACAAAAAAAAAGTATTATCTACTTGCAGGAATGTTGGGGATCGCAACCGTGACACGAGCCCTCTGCTTATGGAAACATATAGATAGTGTTCTTGTAGGTGTTATGCCGTCTTGGTAATTACACCTCTGACGTTCACGCGCTTGCAGGCACTTTACTTTTTCGTAATATACACGTACATCGCGGCGGACTAAAACTCCGAGGATTATACGCGATGTCCGGCGAGCGCGTCAACGTTGCGAAACCCCGTATGTCGGTTCAAGGATTTTACAAGATTTTTTTTTTCTTTTCTGAAATTTTTTTTTCCTTCGGTTCGCTTCGCATTGTGAGGCCATCGCCTCCGTAAAATTATAATATGCATTGCATGGATTTGCAGTCGTGGAGATTGAGAACGAGGGCAAGCATCCGATAACCCTTGGCACGCGAATGATCGATTGCTGCGAAAATATAACACCGGAAGACATCGATTGCGAGGTGAATCGACAATACAAACCAAGTCCCTTCCTGGCTTTATGATGATCTTTCACTCCTAATTTTTTCACTTTGAATCACGCAATTTTCATGCAATACGCAAGGTCAGTCGTGGGGCTCAGGGAGAAAAAATATGATGTCAATGAATATCGTGACTTCATAAAAAAAAACATCCCCAAATATGATATTTTTAAGATAAGAATCCAGAAAAAAATCTGAAACCCAGAAACTTAAAATCGGTGGGAAAAATACTTCGCTCTCTTAACACTGATTTTGAAAAAACATTTTTTTAAATCTCAATCAAAGAGTCAATAGTCAAATTTCTTTGGGTCTAATTATGCAGGCAATCTTTATTTTGGTCTCATTAGGCTTCTTTTATTTTTATTGGTAGAACTTTCGTTTTTACTTTCAAGTTCTTCACTGACGGAACAATAGCTAAGATCGCCTAAATTTTGGTCGTCCAATGAAAAAAAATGGCAGCAGCTAGACAATCAATGTGATTCAAAGTGGTAACGACATTGAACATTCTCTAGACACTGCAATTATTTGTATAAGATGACAAAAATTGAGGCGTTTCGCGGCTTGAACTCTAATTGATGTAAAAATGCTTGTGGACCAAAGAGATCAATGAATTCCAGCATATTCAACTGATCGGTGGTGATATGGGAGTGCTGAATCCTCGGGGCGTAAGAAACTTGACCCTGGTATGGCCCACCCTCGTAAGTTGCTTTGTATCCGAATCTCCCAACATCTGTATCTTTCATCTCATTCCTGTTCCTCATTCCGGAGTTTCGTAACTCAAAGTAACGTAAGAAAGGTTCGCGTAACGGCAGTAGTCGCGATAGTTTGTACGATAAAGTCAATGCGATAAGTCACAAAAAAGAAAAAACCAAAAAAGAAAAAATGAGAGAAACAATAAGAAGAATTCGACGAAGTCAGTCAGAACGGAGGAGAGCTGCTCGAACCGCTGGAGCCCGGTGCCCAGGAGTGTGGGCTGCTGATGGCCTGTGTCGCGTGGGAGTAATATAATCGTGGTCGTTATCGTGATCCTGACGGGGCGGAGCCGACATGCACCAACCAGCATACTCGACCGTGTATTTCTGCCACCACCATGGGCCCCAAACATATTATCACTAAACACCACCGTCGTGGCCGCCACCGCCGTCGTTCTTGTACTTCGTCGCCGACTTGCACGTTCAGCCCCACTCACACGCCACCGACTCTCGCCGCCATCATGATTTATGAGTGTTTTTAGCTAACCGCTCCCCCCGACCCTCCCTCTCCACTTCCCCGTTTGTCTGCCCCCTTCGCTTCTCGCCCTTTCTCGCTTCCTCTCGCCCTCGTTCACGGTAACTGCTTGCTGCTCATGCTTATGCTCTCAGATATATGTATGCATAATGTGGACAGTTAATACACATATTATACATGTACGTATTTCGTATATATATATATACAGATATGTGGGGAACGAACAAACGAAAGAGGGAAATAGTGTCAGAAAACAGTCGACGCAGGCTAGATACATGTACTATGTAAAATTAACTCGTAAGCGAACCGATGTTCAAAGCCTCGCTTCTACGACCACGAACCTTTCATCCCTTCCATTTTTTTTCACCCTACACCCGACCCACTCCCGTATGATTGCTTCAATTAGGCACCGATTTACGGAAAATACCGATTTTATCGTTCGAGCTTTGTGCAATTTTTTTTTTTCTTTGCTCATACACAATGTACCGATTCGTATTGAAATATGCTTGATGGAAACGTGGCAGTATCTCCACGAGCGAAAGGGCGAATGCAATATCGCGATATCGTACGGATGTAGAAACAATGAAACCGGAGAAATTCAGCATAAAGTGCGATTCGATACATCGGTTTCCGGGCGAAGTGTTCCAGCGATTCTGGAAGGTAATGCGATAGGCCAAGAGCTTTTTTTTTCGCGACGTTACGTTTTTATGTTATTTTTTTTGTGAATTTGGAACAATGTTCGATTGTTTCGCGATCGCAGGATACTACGAGCCCATTACAGTCAAGAAATGTCCGAGCGTCGATCTCGACCCTCTCGATCACTGTCGGCCGATAAACTGTCACGTCAAATACAATGGAAGAAGAAATTTCTACAATAGGAAGTTGCAACGATGCCAGTCGGTACCGATTTGCATCGCAGACACGGCCAAGGAACTCCCAGACGTGGTGAGTACCCGACTTTCACCAAATATGAATACACAAATTGTGAGGTTGATCGGCAAATTTTCGAGATGTGTTACGGATATATCGTTGCGATTTATAGAGTAAACAGAGTAGAGTCATATTACATCATATTAATAAGTCACATTACATATTACATCGTTTATCGGCTTCGACAGAAATAGGGGTGTTGTTGTAGCGTAGATGTACCGGTTGTGGTAATTTTCACTGCAAACGGCTGCCAAATCGTCTTTTGTCCATATTTTGACGCTGAGACGTAGAAAAAAGGATAAAAATGCATGGAGTTATCAGACTGCCATCGTATCGATTCGATTTTATTCAGAATTTTGTTCTTTCGATGTATGTAGTAACGTGTCCAGGACTGAATGACTCACTTCACACTCAGGCGGGCAGGTACAATTAGTACAAATACAATCTGTCTTCTTGGGCACTTGCGGTAACCGCTAATCTGTGCCGATCTGAAAGCATACGGTATTATCTTTTTAATGCAGTAAATTAATTGGCACTGTTCATAGTGTGAAAACCCATTAATCAATTACGTTCTGCGTTACGTTATGATTCTTATTTATTTACTTCTTATTGTCTTTTTTTTTTTTTTTTCGTGACGCCTTAATGCAATGCTAATTCCGAGAGCATTCCGTCGCGCCAGTTTTTCTCGCCTAAAGGTTTGCATGAATTGCGGCGCTGTATGGTCAAACAGCGGAAGATCCGTGCTCCATATATTCAGAACACAACGCGGTAGTCGTTTCACATTGATGGACAACGGCGAGGTGTTTGTACGTATAATATTGTACTTGTGCCGAGCGTAACTCGAGTATGATTTTCTCTCGCATCGCCAGATTGATATACGGAACTGGCATGCGATGTTTCGTGCCACTTTTATGTTTCCTCCTCTTCTCCTTCGTAATAGTACATGATATACGGATTCAGTCAGCTAAATAGTACGCCCCTCCCTCCCTTCTTAACGTCAACGATTAGTTATCCAATTTAATTTATGACGCACAACGACTTAATTTCAACGCCTTGCTTCTCTGGTTTTAATGAATGACGCGATGATGCCTTTGGAGAACTGCATTTGAACGATTATTCTGCTTCGACGAGTCTCTAATTGATGCACCTGTATACCATTGTATTATTCTTTCTTCACTATGTTCTCCGTCACGGAGAGGGAAGAATCTAAGAAAAAATATTATATCGCCAGAGAAATAAACTACTATGTTTACATGATGTGTATGCGTCTATGTCGCCATCTATCGACAAGTGTGATATTTACAAGTGCTGAAATATTCGCCTGTTATCATATAAATGTAAAGTAGCTTTTCTCTGGCGATATATAAGTAGTAATTATTATTGGATCCTTGTCTTCGTGTATTCCTTAATTTGCAAATATCTCAGTTATTTCATGGAATATTAAAATAAATCGAGAACTAAGAGATCGCGTGGCCCAACGAACGATAGCTTCAGAATCAACCACATTATTCCGCAACTCGAACTTTTTGACTCCAGTCTGTACGTATAACTGCGCTGCTTGTGGTCGTTCGTAGCATCAACGTTACACTCTCATAATTTACCAGGGCTAATGATGACGGATGGCAGGTAGCTCGCCGATAAAACTTACCGACCTTCGCTTCAACTTTTGCAGACCTTTACACGCACATTATGTATTAAATATATGTATATACGTGTATAGCCATAGAAATAATCTCGCTATAGGCCCGCCTTCGCCGACTTATCGTTAATCAATTGCTACCACATGAATCCTCGAGCAAAACAACTTTCGGCAAACGAATTAACATCGCCGTTAAAAAAAGCTTGACGAAGCCCTGTAGGCAATAATTTGTATAGGCTTACGTGCCGGTGAGCAACACCTGTCGCGATTTGGAGAATGCGGTAAACGAGATGGAAATTCGGGCGTTGAGTCGCGGCGAAGCTGAGCCCGCTTGGGGGTCCGAACCGGCGCCTCGAATTATGGTTAGTACGATAATATAGGATAATTTAATACAATCCCGCGGAAAGACATGCAACGTTTTTTAGCCTTTTCATGCAATCCTATTGTTCTCCCATCGCAGAACATGCATTGCCATCACGGTTACAACGAAAATATGACGGGTTTCTGCATATGCGACGATGGATGGACATCTCAACCATTAAGAAACTTAGAACCATCCACCGAATACATCCATATGTGTAACGTGCAGATTAGACGATTTCCAAGTATTCGTGACAATCCTGTTGAGATAATCCTCGTCGTTGTATCCTTTGAAGTCTGTCTATAACTGTCACTTAGCCTAGCCTTTGGATGCCAGAGGTGGTATTCGCTGTAGTTGGGCAAAATAGAACTGCCTCGATCCTAACTAAGCAAAATGTATGGCGCTGCAGGTCCCACCGAGATTTGAACTCGGATCGCTGGATTCAAAGTCCAGAGTGCTAACCATTACACCATGGGACCGTTTTGTCGTTTAGTGCATCACGGAAAACGTCGAATACATAAATGATTATTTATTTATGAAAGTGGAAAAAAAAATAACCGTCAGACAGGTCCCACCGAGATTTGAACTCGGATCGCTGGATTCAAAGTCCAGAGTGCTAACCATTACACCATGGGACCGTTGAGATTTTCTTTCGAAAAACGGCGAACCGTGTGTAAATCGATTTTTTTGCTCCTTTTAATGCGAATCCTGAACCCAGGAATAAATTAAATTTAAATTAGAAGGAAAATTGGAAATCGCCACGCATTAGGATTCGTTAATGTAACCCAAATAGCAGATCCACAAATTCGACCATTTCATTTTTGGGCCATGAATATGTCGTTTATTTGATCCCGTTACATATTAGCTTTATGTATGGGACATATTTTCCTTGACGGTAAGCGACTCTGCAGATTGCAGGACTTCTCGGAACGTTGGTCGTCTTTTCCTGTTGTGCTATGGCCTTTCTGATGCGAGGATTCATGCCACCCGGTCCAACCGTCGAATGCGGACAACAAACAGGAGGCGTGGCTTACACCGACAATTCGACAAAGAGCTCGACAATCAGTTCGTCGAATAAAAAAATGCATAAATTCGATTATCGGAACTCAACGACATCCTGTCCAGGCTTACGATAATATTAACCTTAAATATAGTTTTTATATAAAAATATTTTGCATCACCTTTTGTCTTGATTCGGTTGATAATAGATATTGTCGCGATTCTTTCTCATGTCTTATTTTATTTTTCATTTCAATTACTGGATCACATGACAAAAAAAATCGAATTGCCGAAACCCGGGATTGAACCGGGGACCTGCAGATCTTCAGTCTGACGCTCTCCCAGCTGAGCTATTTCGGCGTGCGGTTCTACGGTGCCGGTGTAGAATCATGTCCACGTCGATTCTGGTGCACTTACACATAAGAATAGCTATCGTTGTATGCGTAAAAAAGCAGGCAAACTGCCGAAACCCGGGATTGAACCGGGGACATTTAGATCTTCAGTCTAACGCTCTCCCAACTGAGCTATTTCGGCGTACGGTTGTACGGTTCCAATGTACAATGATGGCCACGTCGACTTTAGTGCTGTTCTAGATAAAAATAGCAATAGTTGTATGTATAGAAAAAGCTACCAAACCCATGGGCTATTGCTTACTCTCTTTCTTTCGTCACAGTCTACCCAGCTCCGTTTGTGGGAAAGTAGGTTTATCATTTTTGGCTTCCTCAAGAAGCTTCGTTTTGTTAGTAGTTACTTTAATTAGTTTTTACGCGCATTTTTTTATCAGTGCTATGCTGCTAGTGTAAGAGTCGCTAGTGCTTGGTCCAAATTTCAGCCCAAAATCTCAAAAACTGTAAGAGTCGATCTCGTAGACATTTTTTAAAAATTCAAAATAGCGTGAAAACTGAACGATTGCATAGATTTTGCTGAAATCCAATACCGATCATTGTTCTGTAACAGTCGGACGTCGTACCAAATTTTAGACAGATATCTCAAGAAATCTGGCAGTTAGAGTGCGTCCAGACATTTTTGAAAAAATCCAAAATGGCGTGAAAACTGAACGCCTGTATAGGTTTTGTTAAAAATTAGACCAAATAAGGGGACTTGTCTCCTCAACATGTGGGATAAATTTCAGCTTGGTATCTCAAATCGTTCTTATGTTATCAGATCAATAGATGCGCGCGCACACACGCATACAGACGGACATTTTTTCTAAATGTGATTTTTCGACGTTTTGAAATATTCTGAACACGTTACATGAAAATCTGGATAACATTTTTTTTTCGATAAAACAAAGCTTCTGGAGGAAGCAAAAAGTAAGTACACTGCCGAAACCCGGGATTGAACCGGGGACATTTAGATCTTCAGTCTAACGCTCTCCCAACTGAGCTATTTCGGCGTCGGGTTTTACGGTTTGGTGTACAATCATGACGGCATCGATTCTGGTGCAGTTATAGATAAGAGTAACGATAGTTTGACGACCCAAAAAGTAATCGCACTGCCGAAACCCGGGATTGAACCGGGAACATTTAGATCTTCAGTCGAACGCTCTCCTTTTTTTTTTATAAAATGTTCATTTCTTTACACACAGCATTATACAACATTTTTGGTAGAAATAATACATAACAACGACCAGAACATCTTATACTAAATCGTTGGCGTTTGCCCAATGAGGGTGGGACTCACAACCAGTACCGTAACATGCGACACGTTGTCCAGGAGGGTACTTAGTACATACTTATATCAATATGGCAATTTTTATCGTTGCTTTCGACGATCATTCATCTCGATTTCCCTATATAAATGTTGGGCAAGAAAAAGTAGTACGAAAAACCCAAATAACCGTATCTTTGTCCGAGAACTATAATTACAACTACACTTAAATATAAAACTATATACATATGTACATGGATAATAATAACATTGTCTAACAATAGACGCAGAAGGCGCAGTTATTTGCTACCTAATTTGCCTCATCGTGCGATCAACGACGTTTGTTGCGGTTTGTTTTTATCAGTCGCTCTTTGCGCAGGACCAATTCTTTAATAATAGGGCAATTCGCGGAAAGCCACCAGTATTTACGCAGATTTGTGCGGTGAAAGTCCCTTCTATCACGAGCGGGGAGATCCATAGCTCCAAGAAATGTATCCGGATACATGCGAAAGTCTCTCGAAGTCAATGATATTCGCTTATCAGCTTTGTTTCGTCGCCAATGGTATAAGATGGGGGTGTTATCTTCGTTTTGGATAATGCCAATCGCGTCGCAGTGCAGTAATGCCTGAGGGGGCATTTATTTACTTCTTTTTTGTCTCAATAAATTGACATCACTTATCGCTAAATACCTCGTAATTACATTTTCTATTAGAATGATATTGCTGTAATAATCACGCGTTAGTTTAATACAGAAGAAGTCAATCCTTGGCACTTCGGCTACTTCATAAAGAGCACGATTGCTCGTTCGCCTTTGATAGTTTGAGTGTTCGGTGCGATACATTGATAGGCAAGCTCTTAGGCATTTCCTCTCGAAGCCGCGAAGTTTTTTTGCCATCATGTGATTTAAATTCCACCATATGGGTGCTGCGTCACCTATCGGTCACTATCGGCCTGATTAAGAGGAGATACATAATAGTTTTCGCTTTCTTCAAGAGGTGTCCGTTATGTAATAATTTACTGTTCGCTCTAAACGTTGCCGTCACTTTTTCTAGTTGTTTCGTAATATGAACATTTCCTCTCATGACGTAGTGCAAATGGATCCCCAGGTACTTTACTTGCTTTTTATGCGGTACGACAGCATTAAACTGAGCTATTTCGGCGTCGGGTTTTACGGTTTGGTGTACAATCATGACGGCATCGATTCTGGTGCAGTTATAGATAAGAGTAACGATAGTTGTACGAACCAAAAAGTAATCACACTGCCGAAACCCGGGATTGAACCGGGGACATTTAGATCTTCAGTCTAACGCTCTCCCAACTGAGCTATTTCGGCGGCAGATTCTACTTCCCCACTGAGTAATAATGTAAAAGGTGATTCTGTCCTGCTGCCCCGCATAAATATCAGGCAATAGTGAGATCTTCTGTCAGCTCTAGACCGAGGTTCGCACCTAGTGTTATAATTGACAAAAAAAATCGGCGGAAGAATCGTATTATACGCGCGCGGAAAAACGGTGATTGTATTGCACCGTTTATTTCGACTTCCGGCTGGTCCGTGGTTGGCTGGGAGCTTTCGCATCCAGCGGCCTGAACTGCAATTAAAGTAATTGGCCTCATTGTGCTGTCCGAAGCGAAAGCTAGTGAATGGGCACTGTCAGCCGCGCGCGAGCGACCGCACACGGCCCAAACAGAAATGTACACCTATCCTATGGTCCGTGGCGCGAGCAGTTGCCTCTCTCACAACGAAACGTGTTCCTCGATCTTTTCTTCTGCTTCTCTGCCGCTTTTTTTTTCGTCTCTTGTTTCTTAAATCCCGCGCGACCCCTTGAGGCTGTCCTGGATCCGCGTCACGGCCAGCGATCCTGTTCCCTCTTTCCCCCCTCCTGCCCCATCGTCGTGGGAGCGAATTATTTTTTTCTGATCCAGCTTGTCTCGTATCGTCCTATGGACAATGTCAAATTTTCCACACCACCATCACACACCACACCACATGGAAACATACCACATGGTGCTGATGATAAAGATTTCAAGAAGTCTTTTAAGAGATCTTTTAGATATCTTAATCTTTTTTGTGTGTGCATATTTATGTATACTCCATACAAAATGTCTTAAATGACGAGCATGAAAAAAAAAACACATTCACCGAATCATCATAACATTTATCCATGTTATTTGAGTTAAATCGCCTCTGCAGCTGTGGGCAATGAAAAATAATTATTTGCGAATTCTTTTGTCATTAATTACCCAGGACGATGTGAGCTTTAAGACACGGCAGATGTTGATTCGCTGATTCCGGGTGGTCAGCAAACTTTATGCTTCCTCGATTGAAAAAAAAAGGGGCAGATCCTGTAAACCATCGTTAACTATTTCCCTATATATACCCCTATATTCCCTGTATATAGTTCGAAATATCTACCAAGTTTTCAAAACTAGTAATGAATTTTATTTATTAATGGTACTTTTTTAAAAGAATAAACTTTACTTTTCCGTACACTGCATAACTTTCGACTCACTTACGAAACGATACGAATAATTCCTCACTTATTAATGCTTGACGTGTTCCAATATAATTTAATACAAGTATTAATAATCAAACTAATGTTGAAAATGTTGGCTTAGGATTTTTGTTTTTCATTAAAAAAAAATCCAATCCTTCGAGCCGGATTTGAACCAGCGACCTATGGATGTCTCTTGCAATGTACCCAACTACAGTCCACCGCTCTACCAACTGAGCTATCGAAGGCTTGCGTTTTACTTGCAAAATAGCATTTATATTTAATGCTCCGCTTGTACGAGGTAAAACTAATTTATACACATGGTAACAATATATTATACGATTACGCGATCGTGAGTAGTTAGCGCCTAGGTAATTATTCTACTATCTATTTTCACAGTTAAATTTGACCTCAATTAACTTGTGTATGGCGTCACCTCTCTTCAGCGTTTACCGATGTTTTCAACGTTCCTGTCCCGATACCTATAATTCAATTGTTCATGCAAAACTAAACACGACGATTATTACCGTAACCACGCGAAACTTAGCATATCGCATATGATGACTTTCACGGAGTAACGACGTTGTTTCGTACGTATATTCAATAACGTGTATGATAACGTCAGCGAGTCGTAAAACAGCGAAAACGACGTCGTAATCGCTGATACGGAAAAAGAGTTCAGTACTTCACTGAGTGCCTAAAAAGCTGAACTTTCTGGTATTAGGTCGGGTAATATCGGCTAAAAACACTTTTTTCGGAAATTAATTGGCAATAACGAATAAGCTGTCGAGGCGATGCAAATAATTAATTAAAAAATGACTACATACCTATAGGAACAAAAATCGAATCTCTCCTACCAAAACTTCAATTTAAAAACTGGGGTGCGCATTATTAAATATACTATTCAAATATTTGTGACATTTAAATTCGGGTTACCATTCCGAAACTGAAATATGTACAGTCAAAGTTGGCATGAGTGACACGTAACCTATAAACGAAACATGCACTAATGGTACATTTTATGTCATACCGTCAAAACTGCATGAAAAAGATAAATTTAAAACCAAAGCACAGTTGAGAGGGATTATACAAATACTCTGAAAAAATTTGGCGATCACTGACCGTCAAGTTATAAAGAAGCAGTCCTGAGACGCGAAATATTATTAATATTACACATACATGAAAACAAATAGTCGCATGAAGTGGGAAGCGAGCGAAGACCTGACGCGTATCATGGGCAGTTTTAGCAAAAAGTCTAGTCCCGCTAGTATAACAAATAAAAATTAATATAAGCAGTTTTACTGCGGTAAACTATATTTCTTATATTTTTCATTAGTATCGCATCAATAGTAAGATGCTTTATACATTTTCGTACGTTGTCCAATTTAAATCATCGAAATTTAAGACATATACGTAGATGTGGTTGAGATCGTCACGGTAATACTACACGGTATAATAAAAAAAGCTATAATACATTTGCCACATATTCTCAACGTTATTGAAAAGAAGGAAAGAAAACTATGAAGCCGGTGAAGGAACTGTGGCGGCTCTTTTATACAGTAGATATATAGTTATATACATAATACATGCGTACTCGTTGAGTTTGCAAGCTATTTTCACTGCTTAATAATCAGATCCCAGATTACGATAATTAGCGCATAATATGTAAGATACACACAATTTTATTGCCGTTGTTCATATAGTTATGCAGCGCCGTTTTATAGGTCCGCATAACAGGGTTTACGATACACTTGGGGGTTTGCACACACGGTTTTGCGCTAACTTGCGAATACGATTCTCGTATAATAGTCCGACGCACACACAAATTCACACACGCCTATTTACATACAGTACATGTATCCCAATACATAATCCCCGAAAGGTGGGCACACAATTTACATTATTATCTTCGTCATTCTCCATCAGCTTAAGAGTAATATAGCGAGGGCGGTCTGTGTTCTTGTCCACCCGCTGCGCTTTTTTTTTTATTCTTGTCCACGGTCCCTCTCGTAAAACTCTAATGAGGCCCAGTAAAACATCTACGTTTCTGCACTCTTTGCCGACGGGTCTGCCGTTGCGCACCGCTCGATTTTCCCACTCCTCTCACACGTTCTGGTTTCATTTTCTTTCTTATTTACTCGAAAAAACAGTCGAATTCACGTGTTCTTTTAGTGGTTAAATCAATGACACTAATAAAGCTCCCAGTAGAACTGTACAGAGATAGCAAAGCCTCGACTATGTCGTAAAACAGTAATCATTGTTGCAGTCAAGTTTGCGAATGCTTTGGCGGTAGAAAAAAATCTGAATTTTGCAGAGGACCGCCGCATTCGGATACATTACGAACATTGGTAAAGTAGAAAAATGAAGTAGAAAGCAAGCAGGAAATACATTTGTTACAAAGTAACTGACGGCTTCCCATTCAACCCCTACGTGTCCGCAACAAAAACAATGTTATGGATATGGTATTTTTTAACGAATCCACAAACGATCCTCGACGCAATTATCAACTCAACCGTAGGCGGTCGCAACAAGGGTGCACACATCGAGGGTAGGTAAAGTAACTCTATAGCGAGGCATTCAGGGCTTGTTGTCCGTCGGTGTGGGAACTAGTTAGGGCGGAAACTTTGGTAAACAGTTTCGAACAGGGGCATCGAAAGGCTGATATTACAGGCTTCGCAGCGAGCTGTACGTTTAGAGGCAGGAGAGCAAAACACAGTTCGAACTTTACCACCTGACAGTTTGATCGGCTTGGTAATTATATCCCAAACGAAGTGCGTATACCTATCTCGCCTATGCATGCATAGATCAAAAACGCTTTGGGGTATTTTTGTCGTAACATTCTATAAAAATAACGAAGAATCTGGTAAATCTGGATAGGATGCGTTCTTTATTTGTAATTGATTTTAAATAATAAATCTGATTATTGGTATTGTCGATTTTAAGGTAAATGTCACAGTAACCGACAGTATACCCATAATCGACCGTTATGTGCTTCGAATATTGATTTTACTATAGTCAAAGCACACATTGCCGATTACTCGGGCATTAACCTTAAATTATTCGATTAATTGCATGATACCAAAATATACATTTCTAGGGCCCGCCAAGGGGTTGTGCAAAATCCTAACGATATCAAACAAACTAAAACATGTACTTCCGGTCCATTAATTATATCGGTAAAAATCAATAAAAAAAATAACGTATATCAAAAAAAAGCAAAATCTCTCAAAATTGATTGCTCACAATAGTGTTCTACTGTTCTACAAAAATGTACGGTTTTCAGTATTCGAAATTGTAGGAGTTGAATTTATTTATTTTTTATATTTTCTTGTTCTTTTTTTTTTTTTGTTGATGAAAAAAAAACGGGTAACACGTTTCATTGTTCGAAATTATTGGATATCCTCTTGAGAAAGATCCGGTATCTACCGACATAGAATTATTTCGTATTTTTGTCAATAATTCATGCACGGTCGGTAAATGATAAAACTCACCTCATGTATATGAACTCTTTGGCCGTTCGTACTGTGCAAAGATAAGCGGATACACTATACGTGACAATCATATATACTATAATGAACATCATAGGATGCGCCTGCCCTCTCTCCGACAACATAACGTCGTCGGGGCGTGCAGTCTTGTCTGTGCGTTACTGTACGTACAATAAATGTATATAGACGAGGGCACACACGTGTGTACATAATGTGTACACAGCCGGAGCAAGTGGACGCGCCAGGCGGCCTATCGGTCTCGTCCTATCTTACGCCGAGAAAGAGCGAGAGCGTTTATGTCGTCTGAAATGCATTCGTAGTGGGCGTATAACCGGTTATTAAAATCCCGATATGATCTCAACCTGTGGACTAGCCTGGCGCGTCGAGAAAGAGAAACATCGGAGGTAAAGAGACTTCTGCCACCATCACACCCATTACTGACAAATTTTTGCATTTTTTTTTCTTTCACTCCTCGCCGATGATACACGCGTGCTCCATGCGTGAAATTATCGCTGACGCTCTCGATTCGCCGGAAACTCGGAAATACCGGGCAGAAAAGACGAGAGATTTTTCGTGTAATATGAATAAAACAGTGAATCGACGTATACCGATACAAAGTGCCAATACACAATTGTAGTTAATGGCGACCATTCCGATTTCAAAAAATAAAAACCGTAATTGAGATTAAAAATGGAAAAAAAATCAACCTGATAATTGCTCTGTTTATAAGTATTGTTACTAAACACAAAAACATTTGTTTGTTAAATCATTGAAAAAATTGGTAACATTGGAAAGTTTCTTGGTAACATTGAGAGTTTCGGTAAAAAAAAAAAAAAATCCAATATTTTTACTTTTTTTATATATATTTTTTTTTGACAAACAAAAGTGTTTTCCTTATTCTAAAGGAATTTTTACCATCGGCAAAACAAATTCATGTATTCAAATTTGACTTATTGTTGAAAATTCCTCCAATTTACGAGTATTTCTTGTATGCATACGCCGCTTCATCGACCTGCATATGCATTTCTTGGATTACGCGCGCCGGGATTATATTCGACAGTATATATTCACCTACATACATATATATATATATACATACATATATATTCCAAAGCCAGGAGGGTGAATTGTGATATAGCTGTAGATGGGTGGTACCGAATAACTACCCGCCCTTTTCTTCCCCACTTCCGGAAGAATTTGTGGCACTGCGGCGCCTTCGGCGGGTCTCGGTATACCCGTGGGGTTTGCTGATTTCCGGGGTTGCGCCGCTAAGCCACGCTATGTCGCTTGGCTGCAACGTGTATATTACCCTCTGTCCATTTATCCAGCGTTATGCTTACTCCGCTATACGCAAACAAAGGCCAACCAGAAGAGAGTCGATAGAGAGTTGGGATCTACCGTTGTTATATCGTACCGAAGTTTCAAAGGCGCGTTCCTATCGGTCTTCCAACGTCAAAAAGGCGTAAAGGGTATATTTATTAACAGGCTAATACGACCTTATGGCATTGAGCCATCGATATGTGCCTCTGCCTGGTATGCCAACTGCAATGAAAAGTATTATGCATTTCTGTATTGTACGATATATATATATATATATACACACGTAGATGTATCGCCAGTGGAAAGTCCATAGACCGCAGCGGGGCCAATCCATCAACGCGATCGTACGTTTTTCACTCGTTGTATATACCCGGGGCTTGTGGCTTGGCTATCTCGCATAGCCATAAAATATTTCATGCTTTCACAACTAAATTATGAAGGTCCGGCGCGGCGCGGGCGCTCGCGCTCGTTGGCGGTAGCGACGGAGGTTGATGGAGCTCTCGGCGCAACCAGCACACGACTGCATGGCTACCCCGGGCTTGTCGCATAGTCGCATCGCATGCACGCATCCGCTGAGCTTCGCTCATTGTCGGTGACACAAAACCTCGGAGCAATGAGATGGGATATAACGCTGCAATATTGATTGTCCGCGAATCAGAAGGGCGGAATCTTCGAGGCATTTTGTTCGTGTTGAATTCATGCGGTTTTCGAAGTCCTCGCGTCTCGATCTCGCGTTTTCTGGCCTCGATATGTTGTCGGGATTCAAATAGCTTTTGACTAAACGATGCAGGTCTGCTACGGCGACGCAAATCTGCTTCATTGACCTTAATTTCGAAATGATACGGTGAAATTTATCGAAACCCGTACTTTGGATTTAATAATTTCGATCAACGGGAACACCGAATTATTCGACATGTTTTTCTACTATAATTTTTTTTTATTATTAGCTATTATAAAAACGATTAGTATTTATTATTATCGCAATGGTTATGATTATTTCGGTTCAACAGGGAAAAATTATTATTCGTAACAATTTTTTATTATAGGTTTTTTTTTTTTTTTTAACTAATAAACAAATTTTCTTCGTACGGCAAATGCATAGAAAAAAAAATTAATTCTATAATTATTTATATATTTATATAAATCTATATAATTAAATAAAAAAGATTATTATTAATTCTATAATTATTGGATTGCATTCGATTGTTTCGATCAACGAAAAAAAACATTAATCGTTACTTTTTTCTATTATAGTTTTTTTTTTTTTGCCAATAAACAAATTGTCTACCATCGTAGGGAGATGCATAGAATAATAAAAAGATTATTGTCCTTTCATATAAATTCTAAATCGCTGTCTCATGCATGCGTGTTGACTCAAAGGCTTTACGGAAACTACACGCCCTATTCATTATATTTTCCTCGCTTTTATACTCACACCAGTGCCGTACGCGTAAAGTATTATAGTTTTGTATCAGATATAAAAACCCACGAGAGAGAGAAATAAAAAGTATCTGCGTGAGGTACAACGCGTCACTACTGATATGCAGTTGATGAATTTATGTCTCTGGCGTGATGTTGAAAAATTGTTGGCAGAACAAAGTTCGCTTGTATCAGTATCGCGAAGGTTTTTAAAGTTTCTATACCGTAAGATCGACCGGAGATTGGAATATACGCCAATGGCGATGCAATCAGGAGAAAAATATTTTAATTAATATTCGCGCATTAAGTGAGCGATATACGAATTTCACTCATTGACTCTCATTGAAAAGTTGCCGCGTTCTCCAATACTCCCGATTATGAAATAAATTTCGTTACCGAAATAATTAACATTTTACCCCCGAATTATAGATTTTTACCATATTATGTAACGAAGTATATGTAACTCTGTATCTTATTTATTATTAATCAATATTTTGTTTTATTAACGAATATTTCGAAATATTATGAAAAAATAATAAACAAGAGTTCATTTATCGTAAAAATATTACATTTTTTTTTCACTGCACTGGACGTAACACTGTCGATAACAAAAAATTGGCGCAAAAAATGAGTTGATAAAATGACAAAAGCGGCGGTATCACTTTTCCTTTCAACATTCGTTTTTTGTCGTTTCTCCATTTTTCACAAATATTTTCGCGGTACACTTTCGTGAAAATTTTAAACGGCACATAAAAAAAGAACTTTTACCGGCAAACTTATCACGAGGGATCCGGCAAGTAAATCACTGCAAGCAGAACGTTTGAACTCAAACGCGCGTGAGTTACGGCGCGCGAGAGTTCTCTTTCGAGAACGAGACAAAAAGAAATCGGATAAAATTTAAGAATCGCGACTACTCCGGGCGACAGATTTGCCGTGAATAAGGATCGTGTTTCTCGCCGGCGAGTCTCGAGGACCGGCGATGATGCACATGCGACTCTCGACGATTCTGGAACGGGTTTTTTCGTCGGAATCTCGCTATACCGACTGGTTTCTGCTTCCCAACTCTCTCGTCGAGCGTCAATTATATACCGATCTCAGCTGACTTCGGCAACGAAGTCTCAAGTGGAAACGAGATGGGCGGCTTTAATCGGCGCATCTCCCGACGATATCCCGAGTATTTAGTCTCGAATACTTTTTGATACGGGTTCTCCTCGATCTCTCGAATCAAATAGAATAGAATTATCACCGATTTAACGACTGGTTCAAATAATTTGACTGACATTGTGCCGAATTAAGGAAAAAAAAAAAAAAAAAAAAATTCGACCCGACGCATCAAAGAAATGTAACCGATGTATAAATGTTTTTTTTTTTTCTCTTTTAACGCGGCAAGTAATGGCGAAATTCAGCTCTCGATGAAAATCCGATAATTCGATCTGATTTTTCTTTACCTCGATCTATCGCGGTCTACAGTGTCGCATGACGAATGAAGGTGTTTATAAAACCCTCGAGATAACAGTAATTTTCGTATAAGCATCAAAGTAAGCAAAAAAGTGATGAGGCGCGCGCGAGCGGTGGTCAGTGTCGTCGTTGTGTCGCGGCGCGTCGGAAGGTGCAAAAGGATGCGAGAGCAGGTGTGCGACGGTGTTGGAGCAAAGTCGTCGCGAGCGGACAACTTTAATGCAATTCTTCTCTCGTTCCCGCATATCGTTTCCGTCGTGTTTCGCGCGTAATCGTTGTTTCCATTCGATCATCGCTCTTGCGTCGATAAATAGAAGAGAAAAAAAATCGGAGGGCAAAAAAAAAAAAAAAAAACGGGCCGATTCGTCATTAAATCTCGTCGTTCTCGCGAAAAAACGCGAACTTCCGAGGAACGAGAGAATATATATTTTTTTATGAAATGGAACAACAAAGAATGAAGTCTATTCTGAATCAGCAATAGATTTAGCGATTTTTAGAAACGGATTATCGTTATCGCGATGTATTGTCGCTGAATACGAATCCATCAACGATTTTGTTTGAAACTCTCGGAAAACTTTGATAATGCGATGTAAAAAAAAAAAAAAAAGAAAAATTGGCGCTTTTGAAGTTTCTCTTCAGTTTGCGAGCAGCCAATGAGCATAGAAACGTATGGAAAACATTACACCCTTCGATAAGTTCACTTAGGGTTACTAAGGAGGACTCCGAGAGCCTCTCAGAGTTATAGATACTAAACTAATGCAACAGTAGTGTTTTTACACGAACAAAGCTTGAGATTTATTCGGATAATAAGAATAATAATCTCGTTGTACGCATACGTACCTTTTACCGTTCGCGTGAGTTAAACGCTGCGGAAGTGCCGAGGATCTCGGCAAACGACGAATCGAAGGACTCGGATTGGCTTCGAATCGCGCGTGTGTTGGGTAAAGACGCACCGATAATCAGATGCAGAGCGTTGTACGGTTTGCCTGGTCAACCCGGACGATCGCATCGCGAGGCTCGGACACAAATTGGCCGCTATAATAATAACGAGCCCGCTGCTGTCCCTGGTCTCACCGCTCTTGTTGTTCCTCTCTTTTTTTTTTCACCTTCACTTCTCCCCCCGACCCATGTCTTCTTATGTTATTCCGGCGATCCGTCGTTCGCTGTGCAGACCCCGCGAGCGTTTAATCGTCAGTAATCGACGCGCGTCCTTTTTTTCAGCAGAGACATCTCCGCGCTCTCTTCGTCTCGTGTCTGACGCGTCGTGGCATCGCGATTTCAGGGTTAAATCGAGTGAATAAAGGGGATCATAGTAGCTCTGCGCTAAACGCAACGCGGGTTCGTCAGACGTAACGAAACATAAGATTGATCAGCTGGCGCCTGAGCGCGAAAGAGTTTAAATGATTACGAGAAATGTTCACCTGTTACAATAATTTTTTTATCACGAAAAAAATAGAAAAATGATTCATCATTTTTTTTTTTTAATACAAATATCGCAGATTTTTCTTGAAAGCGTTAAAAAAAATGTATATATTTATAGATTTTTAAGTCGGAGGTTTTTAAAAAAAATGCGCGTCTGACTGATTTTTATTGAATAATAACGTCAATCGCACCGGCAATGGAGGGCTTTTTTTTTTTTTTAATGTGTTTCTCGCACTATGCTATCGTAATAAATCGGATTCGAAGTGTTGGCATTGATTGAAATAATGAAATCTACTAGTGTCCGATTGGGAGAGTACTGTGAAGGGAGGAGATAGGTAGAGAGTAAGAAAAACGTTGAAGAAATCGATCGACAAGCGGGATAAACGGACTTCTGGTAATAAGCAACACATGCCGCACGTCGCTGTGCTAATGTCACCTGCTTCCATACGTATTCCTTATCGGGTAAAACATACTGTTGATATTAAACGACTATACGTAACTGCGGTAATGAGGTGAAGGTATATATATATGTATCATAAAAAAAAAGACAAAAACAGATTCGATCAAAGTACATTACATCGACTCGGAGAGTTCTTGGCGAATCGGTTTATTACTTTTGCTTTATCCTTTTTGTCACGACGCGATGTATACATTCACAATAAAAAAAAAAAAAAAAGATTGGATCAAAGTACAATATATCGACGGAAAGGGTTCTTCGTGGATCGGTTTTTATCGTCTCCGGACTCCGAAACTGTATACCTATTGACACAACTGACTCATCGGATAATTAATAACGCCAACGCGTATATTATCACGAAATTGTATGTAATATATAACATACATATGAATATATAGATTTTTTTAAATATATAAAATATTAATTAATATTTATAAATCATGATAAGACGATTTACAACGATTTTATCGTATCAAATGCAATAAAATTAAAGAAAAAATATAAATTTATCGCGATCAATTTTAATTATTCAGGAACACTCGTGTCTCGTTGACTTAAAATAATGGAGTTTTCACTGTAATCAATTTACTCGTCGAAATTATCAATTGTGATACTTTGGTCATCCCTCGAAGTTCCTCAATGAATTAATGAACGGGAGTTAAATCAAAAAGCAATTAAAGATAAGTCAAGTGGTCGGGAAACGTGACGTTACGAGGTATAGTTATGCCTGAGAAGAATCTCCGAGCGCAAGAGAGAGAGATAGAAAATGCCCGGCGCGACGAGGTAAATTACGAATTTACGATGTCTCACTTTCACCGTTCGCTGCTTCGCTCGCTTGAGCTGCAAATTTGCAACACGCGCTCGCGCGCCCGAGAGACCGAGCTCTCGGGGACGGTGTCAACTCGCCGTAGATGCGGCACCTACCGTATCTTGCAGCCTCCTCGCGAGATATCTTATAATATACCTAAGTATGGCTTTGAGCGCAGCGGACATTATCCTTTTCAGTCTTACTTTCCTCTCGTGAATCTTCGCGTTTGTGTGTCTGTATGTTGTCTCGAAACGCGCCCACACTTTTTTTGCATTCCTTCAAACTATTTAGTGCGTCACCCCCCCCCCCCCCCCCCCTGCGTATCATTAACAAATTATTCCTGGAAGGAATTATATTCTCGTAAGAACGAGTGAACTGAGCTAAACATCGAGCCGAGGACTCTTTTCTATACAAAAAAAAAAACTGGACTTCGTTTTTCGTTAAATAACTCGTTATCAAAATTTAAAAAAAAAATTGGAAAAATGAAAAAAAAAAAAAAAAAAATCTGTAAATTTTTTTATGATTATTTATAAGAAAGGAAAACAAAGTTTCAATTGATCGAAAATAAAAAAATTTCGTTCGCGTAAATTGTCAGTTTTTTGGAAAAATTGAATTATCGATCTTTTTTCGATCTATCGAAATCGACTAATAGGTAAACGATGAAATTTTTTTTTTTTTTGTATTTTTTCTTGATTTGTGTTATCCTAATAAAATGCTTTTCTCGGCTGCTCACGCAGAGCGCTTGCGCTGCAGACCGCGTTGCATATAATAATACGAGTCCGACATAGAGGATGCTGAGACGCACACACGATCCGTTACGAGTGACGACGTTTTTACGAGCGGGTCGGATTGTAATTCAAATATTTATTCACCGCGGTTCGTTTGGGTTTGGTTTACAATCTTACGTGAATCGTGCATTGGTCAAGGAGTTTCAGCGGGAGCAGGAGCCAAGCATCGAGAAAGAACCGAACGCCACACGCTGCGTCAGACCCGTATGTCATCCCCCGGGTGCGAAAGAACTGGGATCGAGAGTGGTACGGCTCGTGCTGAGTTTCCTTTCTCTCTCGCTCACTCCAATTTGGATGCCAACCCCCTTTCTTTAATTTTCATCTCTCTCGCGATCCTCCCCCGGCGATACCCCTCTTCCCTTTCTCCGATCCAAAGCCCCCCTCCGCCACGACAGCTCTCCCTGACTTCGCTACGTTGCACGCTGATTAATAACTTCCTCGAGTTTTATCCCGGCATTTAATTCTTCCAATGCGAGACTTATTTCCGTGCGAAAAAAAAAAAAAAAAAAAACAGGATTTCAATAGGCGATTCTCGACAAGGACTGCGAAAAGGGAATATCAAATTTGATATTAATTCGAACGCCTGAGACAGTAAACTGCGTCTGTTTTTTTTTTGCTGCGCTGTAAATGGTTTTTGTAGCAATTTTATCGGTTCGATCTATTTGTCTCCATGAAACGCCGTACATTGTCGTCGCGATAGTTATTATGGACTTTGACGGGGTGTGGAGAATTCGTAGATCTCGAGTAACAAAACGCGCGCGTGCTGAAAAGGGAGATAATGACGAAGACGAAGGAGTAGACGGAGACGAATTGCTAGTCAAAGGAAAAAAAAAAAAAAGTAGCTCCTTGCACCCCGGGAATTCCTCGTGTACCCGACAACAATACGCGCGAACTCAAGCGAGTGCAACGGTCGAGTGTATATATACATGAAAAGACGCGAAAAAAAAAAAAAGATCCGAGCCGCTTTTATCGCAAAGTATTCGATGTAAATATCATGTTACGGCAGCATGAAGGCGAACTCACAATTAAGTTGGTCACTGTGCGCCCCCCCAACGCTTTTTGCCACTACGTCCGCCTCTCCATTTGCGTTACTTACACCGCCGCTCTCCTCATTCTTTCTACCTAAATATATATAAAATGCGCTCCGAGACCACGGTAGACATATAGGCACCTGCGGCGAGTTGGCTTTTTGCAAACGCTCGTTCGTTCGCGCGAGCGAACCCGCCTCGTTACTTCGCGCAAATTGCGCGTTAATTATCCCCACCATGGAATCGTCGAATGTCATGAGCAAATTTCGCCTATGAATTTTTTTTTTTCGCGAGAGAACACATATAGTTTATAC
Source organism: Buathra laborator (assembly GCA_934046635.1). Taxonomy (NCBI): domain Eukaryota; kingdom Metazoa; phylum Arthropoda; class Insecta; order Hymenoptera; family Ichneumonidae; genus Buathra; species Buathra laborator. Next base: position 15,187,601 of record OW203895.1, on the reverse strand, counting down.
TTAAAAAAAAAAAGCTCTATTAATAATTGACTTTCTAGTCGGGTGTTAAAAAAAAGTATCTTTAAGAAGAAAAACTGTAATAAAAATCGTAGTAAAAATTGGTCTTTCGATCGAACGCAAAAAAAAATCGAGCTAAAATTCACCATTTTATGATATTTTCGCGTTTTTTATCGTCGTGCAACTATAAAAAAAATTTCTAAAAAATTTCCGTAATTATATCAGTAATTTATTAAAAAATAATAATAATAAAATATTTCCGTTGTGTATGCGGTAAATGTAATTGAATTTGAATGCAATACTGGAGGCCCCACAATGATTGAATTACATTATCCAATGAATGAGTTCATTCCTCATAGTTTTCTCATTATTCGTATAATTGATGACAAGCATTCAAAAATGCCGTATGAACGCACCGAAGAAAAGTGACGAGCGATTGTTACAAGTCACATTCAAGTTACCACTACCATAGAATTTTTAATTATAACGTAAGTTTACTGTAATTATTGCGTTTTAACGCTATTAATTATTACGTTTACATGCTTTCGATGATAAAAAGAGCACTTGTAGAATATACAATTACGTTAATGCAGTCGATAACGGTGTGGGGAGAGGTCAGGCGAGTGGCCGCCGGTGATCGACGTATGTGGGGCAATCAGGGTATAGCAGAAGAATTTCTGCCGCAGCTAAATACCTTCGTTCGTATAATCGAATAGTTATTTTCACAATACTATCGAATCAATCTTTCGATTTCGCACGTATCGCCGTTATTAATTACAATCGTAATATACAAAATAATTATAAGTGATGGTCCACGAATAGTAATAGTCGTCGTTTCATTATTTACTCGAAAAAACCGTCTCAAAGTTTGTTTCTTATTTTCCTTAGCCGTTCTTACTATTATTATTATTATTAATTATTGTTTTTAATTAGCGTGGTTATTAAAAAAAAAAATAATTTTTTTCCCAACGGATTAAAGAACTTCGATGAAAAAAAAAATTAGTCTCAATATAATGTCTCCGCGGAAGAAAAGCGGAAATGCGAAAATCCATTTTCACCACTAACAACATTACGAAATCAGACTCATTAACAACATTGATTCTTTATTCACCCCTTGGCATTCCGTGTTACCCGGTAAAAGCGCTGTATCTTTCGTCGCACCGTTGCAGCGCTCGGACTCACTCGACATAACTTTCCTTCTTTATTTGCTTCGCTCCTTATTTTTTTTTTTTTTTTGCAAACATAACAATTACCATGCCTAAGGTGATACAGGGAGGGCGAATCGTAGTCGGCGCAACGAACACCATCATAAAGCACCGGGTTATGGCTCCGTGGAGCCATAACAATTAGGATCGTATACACCGCTCGCGCGCGCCATAAGGGTTCGCGCATCTCGCATCAGACCTGAAATACATCGGTAACAGTGTATTGTATTATATACTATACAGCGTACTGTAGTATACGAGAAAGATCGACGTGATGTATCGACGCGGCTATATTCCTGTCAGCCCTTACGCGCGCATGCGTATACATAAATATTTATTTCTCTTAAACCAAATATCCCGGTTCTTCGTCAAAGAGACGACGAGAGAAAGAAGAAAAAAGACGAAAGCAGAAAAAGGAATGCGAATATGCGAGTTAGTAGTCACCTGCCCCGCCGAGAAAACGCCGATACGTTTCGTCCTTTCGTCACGAGTTCTCTATAACCGCACATCGCGTCTACGTCAACGTTAATCGACCGTGGCGACAATAAATATCATTGCTATGGTGTGGTGTGCGTACCGCGAGGTTTATGATATACACAAACACACGCGTGTCTACTTACCTGGTTGGGTATTACTCGAACCGCGCCTGTTTGATGAATGATCGACGGTCACGAATTCCTTTGAGAATGGACCGCGCGTGCAGAAGTAGACTTCGCTTGCGCTTCGTGTATATACCTTCGGACGTCAATTATCCTTTAATAACTCAATTATCATTCTCACAGTTATTTATTGCCACTGTTACGCATCGTCTCTCTCTATCTCTATCTTTCTCTCTCTGTACGCACCGGCTTCGTCCGACGAATCGTTCCTCGACGATCGGAGACAACTAAAGAGACAAGTGGATTTTACGCGAATGTCCAATTAAAAATTAAATATCCCACGATAAGGATAATTGAATTCTCGTTACGAGTTTCGTTTATTATTTTGTCCATTTACGGCAGACACGAGACTTTCCGAATGTTTGGAGGCACTTTGACGATTATAGGATTAACGAAACCTGTAATTTGTTGGTTATTTATTGAATGTCGATGGTTTGCATGCGTTGAAATTTTGTTGGGTCACTTCATTTTTTGTTGATTTCGTAAGCGCTGTCTTTTACTTATACTTTTTACAACTAATGAGTCGTTTCCTTAAATAATTGTTGACATTAGTTGGTCAAAACATAGATCGCCTGTGCAGCAGTCAAACTTCTCTATAAATCGTCTTTAAGGACATGCAATAGTCGTCGGGAGAAGTTCCGGTGCTAACGAAACCCTTTCCTGATATTTTTCAAGGCGGTTGAATCGTTCGATGAAAAAAAAAATTAAAAAATGGGAAAAACGATTTGTTACCGACTGAGCATCACATGTCTTCAAAGATCGACGAGAATTGTGGCGCTTTATAGATCGATTTGAGGGATAAATGGGTTAATAGAGAAAAGAAAGTATTGAAGACAACCCGATCGGGTCGATTCAACCGTTAAGCTATTACGATGACGTTATTGAGAACAGTGGTACAGTGAAACCCGTTAAAATCCGTCGGTCGGTATAGTCACTCTGTCGGATCGCCTGCTAAAGGAATAAAAAAATCAAAATAAAAGAGTATAGAAATGAAATAACGATGTGAAAGATAGAGAATTTAGAGCGCGGGATAAGGGTGAATGGACAGACTGAGACGGCGCGAGTGAAAGGCAGTTGCGCGACGGACGCCGATCGTATGATACATCTGCCGTTTGGTCAGTGGTCAGGCCGGACGTACCGGACCATAAGCTCGATCCTCGTGCCACGCACGTTCAGTTATGCACTCTCTCGTTTCTTCCTTCTTCCGTTTCTCCTCTCTTCTATATAGGCCCCCGATGCCTGTCTCGTCGCGCGTCTTTCAAGATACTCCCCGTGCCTTATAATTATATAGTGCGCTTTTAATGTTCGATATTGATTATTATCGTGCCGGCGTCGTCCTCCGTTTTGTTAAGTAAAAAAAAAATGATAATAAAATGAAGATATCGAAACAAGATGTGAGAAAAATGCGGGAAATGATGAGGAAAACGAGGGGAAAAAACGAAGATTAATTGACATCGAAATTATTTATTCCACAACAAGATGGGAGTTTCGATCGCGAGATAATTTACACTCGTTTTGATATCTCAGCAGCGTTTCTGCTCCGTTATATATCGCTGGGTGACGCGTGCCTCTCTTGGTCTGCCGTCGTTCTCGTTGACGTGCTTCATACATTTTTCATCCCATCGCCTCGGCCAACAGGTGATTCGTGCACCAGAAAAGAACTATCTATCCGGAGATGCGTTTCCTACTAATACTGTCGCTTTTTCTGTACTGAATGTCGGGCGCGGTGGCCGATACGGATTTGAAAATAAAATTAAGCAAAAAAAATTTCCTCCATTCCGGATTACCCGGATAACTCCTATTGCTGAGGTTCCTTCCTGCATCTATATATTTAAAACGATATAGTCTGTGGTTATCGGAAATAGCAATTATTTTTTTAGAAGATAAGAGAAGTTGGATAAACCGTCGAATAATCCAATGATTTTATTAATTTTTTTTCATAGATAAACCGTTTGGATTTAAAAAACTTCAATGATCGATCGTTCGCAATGGTATTTTAATAATTCAAAATAATTCCCCAAATCCAAATATAACAAATTATAAGAATTCTACTCTTCTTCGAAACGATTATATTTTATTATACTCTTTATTTGTAAAAAATAAAGTACCACTTACTATTTTTTTTATATTCGGACTCGAGCATTTTTTGTAAATTACCAGAATACCGCGACGAGCACTAAAAAATATCGAATTTTTTAATAAATTTTTTTATCGATAAAAAAAAAAATTATACAATAAATCGCGTTTTTTCGTCTTCAATTTTTGGATCTCCCTTGTCGTCCATTCTCATATTCTGAATATAAATCCTCGATAAATTTCGTCAGTGCGACATATTATAAGGTGGACAGAGGTGAGAGGGGTGCTTTTTAATAAACGAGAAGCAAGGATTGTCGTAATTGCCATTGTCGTGTTACAATTTTCCGAAAACAATTAAATCTGAATGTGCTGACGTCAAAATTGTCAAAATCTGGCGGCGATTGCGTGCCGCGGTAGTGCCCGAGATCTCGTTGCGCGCCGGAGGGCTTGACCCCATTCGAAAAATCGTCGATCGCGTTTCGAGAGGCCGAGATCTTATTTCGAGTCTTGTAGCCTTCGATAGCTCAGTTGGTAGAGCGGTGGACTGTAGTTGGTTTGGTTACAATGAGACATCCATAGGTCGCTGGTTCAAATCCGGCTCGAAGGATTACCATTTTTTTAGGCATCGATTTCGGTTCGAAAAATCATTGAAAAGTGCATTTAACACATCGAGATCGGTATGACGGTAACATCGCCTTCGATAGCTCAGTTGGTAGAGCGGTGGACTGTAGTTGGTTTGGTTGCAATGAGACATCCATAGGTCGCTGGTTCAAATCCGGCTCGAAGGATTACCATTTTTTTAGGCATCGATTTCGGTTCGAAAAATCATTGAAAAGTGCATTTAACACATCGAGATCGGTATGACGGTAACATCGCCTTCGATAGCTCAGTTGGTAGAGCGGTGGACTGTAGCTGGTTCGATTAAAAAATGGACATCCATAGGTCGCTGGTTCAAATCCGGCTCGAAGGATTTTTTTATCCTCCCCTATAGATCGCCACCCTAAGCTGGAAATGTAGGGGAGAGTGGGGTACAGTGAGCCACTTGAAATTTCTCGTAAGTTTGAAGTTCATAAATAATGGTTTTTTTCTGGTGGGCACTGAGTTAAATTGACATTCATCGAACGTGAAACAAAATGGAAGAGACCTTGTGATCAATAAAAAAAAAAAAATCGATTTGCACCCATAAAAAATTTTTTTTCGGCTTTTATTAAAAATGTGATATCTCACGTTACTTTCCAAATTAGCCCGAGTTTTCGGTCGTAAATGATAGTTTAACTCCTTCTGCTGTGTTCAGTGCCAATGTTTTGATCAATTTAATTCGATAAATAATTATTTTTCATTAAAAACTATAGGCAACAGCGTGCCACAAGCACAATGTAACCTCACTTTTCGCAGCAGTGCAATTGTCGTTCATAATTCAGTATTTAATTATTCACGCGTTGCTCAAAGCTACCGTACCTTTTAGGACAGTTTCACAAAAAATTATTTTTAATAAAATATAATTATTCATCAAAATTTCCACTTTCAAAATAGGTGGTTTCTTGTGCCCCACTACTTGGGTCAACGTACCCAACCGGTGGGGTACAATGCGCCATTTGTCGAATTATTTTCATTCAAAAAATTTGAATATATTCTATTTGTTTTCAGCAGTCATTGCAGTTGTTTTGGATGCCCAAACGTCTATAAAAATTAATTACAAATTTTATTTTTTAATTATTGTCGCCTGAAAAATTCAATAATTCGTAAAAAAAAAAAAAGTGGCTCACTATACCCCAACTTCCCCTATCGAGTGTCACCTATGCCAGAAAACCAATAAATCGATTTGCGCCATAATTCGATCAAAAAAATAAAACACTCCGAACGAGTGAAATTTTATTTGCAATTCCATGAATTGATTCTGCACATCGTCGAAATTCTTTGATACACACGACCCATTATCAAATCGCGCATTCGTAAAGGTCGCCGGATCGAGCGCACCGGCGGATAAGAAGACTGCAATCGCTCCTCGATGCTTTCATCGATTCATTATTACGCAATTCCCGTATCGTGAACGATAAAAAAAATCTTTAAACTCTCTTCGTGAAAGAGAGACGCAATGTTGGGATAGTCCAGTTCCATTTCACTACTCAACGCGACGCTGCGAATTTATTTATGCGTCAATAAGTATAAACGAGAAATAAACAAAGCGAGACACGTTGCCCCGCGGACCTTTATGACCGAACGGCAGTTACAGAACGACGATTGTGACGCCGTGACAGAGAGACAATCATCGTAAAGGAGATGATATATGACTCTGTGCCTATAATACCAATATTATATTCTCTCCGGAGTATTTTGAAAATCTTGTTATTCCTCGTATTACCATATCTTGACCCTTACACCGGCCCATTATCTTCTTGGCTCGTCATGTCATTTCGATTTTAGACGGATGGCATCGAGGATAATAAACGAGGATAATAGTCCTCAGGTACTGTTCTTCAATTGTTGTTCATTTATTGAATAACAATCAATTATTGACTTCAAATGCGTAGAAGGTTAACAAACAAGAAATTTGAAGCAGTGACCTTCAATAATTATTTAATTATTCGATACCAATCAATTATTGACTCGGTGAACATCTATAAAAATGATTTTCTTCAATAAAAAAGAATTTGTCCGATCAATTTTGTTTTTTTTATCAGAAATAAGATAAAGTGAGAAATGAACGTCGAGAAAGAGACTCGAGAGTATAAACTCGTCGTTCGGGTGCGCTGGCAGACCATACGTCCCGTTCATTTGCGCTCACAATCTTCGGTCGTAAATCCATCGCTAAATAATGCGTTTGGTTGTGGCCGCGACGGCGTTAGGGCCCATCTCGGCCCTTATATGTTTTATATACTACATGTATACATATACTGTACGGTCGACGATGTCCTCAACGCCGGGACTGCACACATATCAATGGTGGGGGTAATCAAGCCGCTCATTAAGTGAGACGTTGCGCAGGCTGGTTTATGCGACTTCGAAAGTTATTGTCCGTGCGTGTGCGCGGGACCACGCCCGCGGTTCCCTTCGCATAATGAAACTGAAATGACGCCGGTGAGCCTCGTGAGCACAGGAGGTATACAGCGGCATAGCATCGAATTTGTAGCACAGTAGCAGCCTTTCTCGCTTGCTTCCGAGTTCACCACGTCATTGCGCACCGATACGTGTTATAAAGTGCATGCAACCTAATACCCTTCACGTGTGTCCGTCCAATTCACGTGTGTGGATCTCGTTGCCACCGCGGCTTTTTCCATGTCCGATATGCCGCGCGCGAACCTGATGGATCTGTCTGGCGCGAAATCGTAAGAGAAGCCATTTATACCCGATACTCGTGCACTTGACCTTTTAATCGGTGAGGAATGAAAAATATAACAGAGGCGCCAATCTTATCCGCGAAATAGTTTCTCCTTTATTACGGTCAGAAGCTGTTCAGGAAACTTTTTGCATAATACGTTTTTCGTAAATATATCGTAATTTAAAAATATATATATATTTTTTTTTTTTTTTTTTTTTTTTTTTTTTTTTTTTTAAGTCTTCGTAAGTATTTTTTTTACAAGGAAAAAGCGAAATAATAAAGAAAGCGTATTTTTTACGAATCCTAATCCCGACGTAATTCTGACGACTCTTTATGCGCCACGTAGCCACATTCCTGATGTGGGATGCTATCTATCATCGATAAGTCAATAATAATTTGTCGAACGTTATATGACGTCGGTTCAGGTGCATTGGCCAACGAACACAATCGCTCGGGTTTCGTTCGCTGGCACAGAATCGAGCCTTTGCATGGCATTTACACGGGATATCAGCAGGCGATCGACGGTCGAACGAGCGGACTGGTCGCTGCGGAGCCGCGCTGCGTTACGTATGCTTCGCCGTAATGACATCAGTACTCCACTCGTATATAGGTAACACAATATAAAGTGGATTTCCATGTACGAGTTTCTCGATAGGTTACCGTACACAACTGCGATCAATACTATTTTTTTTCTAATGATAGTGACATACGAACGATCGAAAAATAAATATTTGCCACAACGAACTAAAGAGGAATATTATTCACATTCAAGTTTGTTGTAATTTGCAAAAGTAAAGATTGATTGGGATCTTCGGATTTTTGTTAATTCGATAAATCGCAACATAAATTCGTCAGCATTGGGAATTCGAAAAAGAAATTATTATCAATGTTAATTTGTTTCGAGTGAAAAATTTTCACGGTGTGAAAAAAAACTTTCAAGATATACTATATACTTTTATATATTTTTAATAAATATATTTTTTTTTTACGGAAAAAAAAAATAATTTGACGTCCGAACGGTGGAATAAAAAAAATGTCCACAACGGATAACATTTTCCTCTGCACCTTTATGATTTATTAATGGGAATATTTAAGATCAATTCATCCTCCGTTAACCTCAATAATGTTCGGCGTTCCTTTTATTTTTTTCTTGAATTCTGTTAACTATATTTACGAGTGCCTGCAGAGAATCGTTCAAAGGCCATGTCAAAAGAGATGCTCTCTTTTTTTTGTAAAAAATAATAAAAAAAAAAAAAGTATGAGAAGCGGCAATACACAAAGGCGACAGCGACGAGTCTTTCGACCCTATCGCATTTGAGCACAGAGGTCGCATTCCACTCGGGGAGAGGGGGCGGAGATCGTCGCGAGAGATCCGAATCGCGCGCGTTTACGCGAGAGAAAATGGAAACTACGACAAATGGAGATTAAGCATCGCAAGTTCTGAAAAGAAAGTTGACCCGCAATGTCTGTATATTCTCCCTCTCGACATAGAACAACAGTATTCGGAAAATATATCTACGATATATGCAATATATTGCCGTCGGTATAACAAAATTAGGTACGACGGGGGTGGAGGTGGAAAAAGAAAATGCTATATATTATCGTTGAAAAATGCTACATTACGGATATTTTTGAGAATATATTGCGGTTTTTTTAAATCCATTTTTTAAAAATATATCAACTTTAAATATAAATAACAAAAAAAAACTCGGCGTAACTCGGGCTAAACTTTCCGTCATAGTTGTCGCCTCCGATCGCCAATACGTAAGTCGTAAACGAATTTTTTATTTAAACTATCGCCCTCTGCCGAGAAGTTCTGAAAAAAAAAGAAAAACGTAACAAAAAGACCGAAGAAATGAGGAAAAGAAGAACAGGTCGTTAGCGTTGCTTGAATTAAGGTGGTACGTTTTGTTTTTCTTTTTCGCGACGCGGCGCCGCCGGCAGTTCACTGATCTCTCATCCCCTGTTCTCGTTACACGCCGTCATTCGCGAATTCGTTTGGAGATCGAATCGCCAAAGGCCCATTAGCGTTCCGCGGGCGTTGAACGCGTGCGGATTCCGCGTCCATTCCGGGCGCCTTTGCCGAATAGTGTGTAGAGAACGAAAGCAGCACCCCTTTAGGCCCGACACACCTGCCTTCTGGTTGAGTGCCGCACGACCGACGTTCCCGATGATACCAAGCTCCGTGTCTAGTCCGACGGAGACTTCAAGAACAAGCGGGAAGAGGTGAAACAGAATATTAGAAAAAGAGATCGAAGAGCAAAGCGGTTTAGATCGATAGTGATATCGTCGAATGTAAATAGGCAGTCAGGTGGATTGGTTTCTCGGTTAAAACATGAATAAACCAGTTATTATCATAGCTGAAAATAGGTAGGGTACTAAAAATCCACTTGATGACTTCCTTGGAGTACTATCGTCGCAGTTACAGTTGAACGATCCAGAGAAGCTTACGTGGCTTCAATAAGACCTTTGATCCCTCAGCTTCACCATCTTTCCGACCTAAGATAGAGCATTACAGTTCTCTTCCGAGTCTTTGCTCCGTAGTACCGAGTGCACGCTTCTCTTTTTATTCCACTTATATGCGTACACAGCCTCCAGCTATTTCCCATTTCCAACTGGAATCGATACAAATTATCATAAAAAAAGACACAGTACGGTAGTTTTGTTTCCTTTTTTCCTAAGCCGAGTTCTATATGAACTAAAATGATCATCTTGTTAACAAGTTGAGAGTCTTTCTAACAATTTCGGACCATTTCGGACTATTTCTCTCCGCACCTTACTGAGGATCACTCGATTAGACAAGAGGAAAATCTGTAAGGGAGCGTTTTTTCTTTTTTTCTTTTAAAAAAGGCGGTCGAATCTCTAAACTGAATCTCGAATCACTGAACTAAAACGATCATCTTGTTAACAAGTTGAGAGTCTTTCTAACAATTTCGGACCATTTCGGACCATTTCTCTCCGCACCTTACTCAGGATCACTCGATTAGACGAGAGGAAAAGCTGTAAGTGAGCTTTTTTTCTGTTTTTCTTTTTAAAAAGGCGGTCGAATCTCACTTGAAATTGTGTATTAGTGATATCTGATCCCTACAATGTCAACATACTTCTTAATGGTTCGGAAAAATAATGATACAGAAGAATCGTTAACACTTTTCTTTTCTTTATCAACCATTCCGCGTTAAGTGGGTGCCAATGAAAATACGATTGTAATCACGCTAATCTAAAAGCATCTGGATCACAGGACGATCGAGGCAAGATATTATCGGCGACCGCTTCGATCACGTATCGTACGTGTGGCCAATATTCGATCTGTAGCTTCTCGGACGGGCGAACGCCTGCAGCTGGCACCTTGATTTATACGTAAGGATGCCAGGTGTTGGATACATACGAGTTCTGGGCAGGGCGATGAAACTTCATACAGTTATACCATCTCAGTCGAGTCTACCCGAAAAAATTCAAAAGATTTCGATGATACCCCCGAATACAGGGGTTGATATACAGTTTTCTATATATTAAAAAAAAATTGCTTTTTTTGCCGATATCGCAGAAATCAACGAAAGACCCTTTTAATAAGAACTTCCTTTTTGATTAAACTGTTTTATTCAATTACAATCGTCTTAAAACCGAAGCACACAAAAATTGTACAAATTCTATTTCTGAATGAGGAAAGAACAAGAAACGTGCGTGCGATATAATGGGTTGAAGACCTGTCGGGTGCGTTGCATACGCCAACCTTCTAAAATATTAGTAGCTCTCAGGGAGGAAATAAAGCAAAATTCTTGGCCGCGTGTCCGCAACACGAACAGACACAATGCCAGTGAATAGCGGGAGCCAACTATACTGGAGAATAGGGGGGGTAATAAGAATCAGGGGGAAGTTAATGCTGTGTATGGTTTGCGCCAGTAAGATGCGCGATGGCAGTATGGCTTTGATATGTGTATGTTGGACTTTAATCACAAGGTTCTGTGATCCTGTCGAGTCTCTCGAACCTCCCTCATGACTCCATGCATATTATATGCCCTTCTTCATGACTCCTCTGCTTTCATGACTAAAACCAAAGTAGGTATGCGCTGCTACTGAGTTCAGAGATTTCAAGCTGTTTATACAGCAAGCCATTGACTCATGCACGTGGCTGTCGCGGTATTATGCAAAAGGCGAGTCTTGAAGGAGCTCCTTCATCATCATCATCATCATCACCATTATCATTATCATTATCATCATCATCATCATCATCATCATTCGTGAAACCCTTGCGCGGGATATAGGTTCGAGTCGGAAGAGGTCAAGTGGATTGCTCCGGACTACGAATAAAGATACGTATTAGGATGCTGAAGCGAAAAAGAGGTCGATATTACTCGCTTTATATTCATACAGTATGTATCTTAGCCCCGAGTCAAATAGTTAATCCGTTCTTCTCCCTTCCTTTCCGCGTTGAGGGGGGAACCCACCGTGTTTGCAGGTCCACGTTATATTATTTATGCACGGATATGATGAAGCACACGTTAATAATCTTCATTACTCGCTAATCCCTTAGACAGGATCAATCATCGTTCTAGAGAATTCTCTTTTTTTTCCTGGTTTTTTTTTTTCTACTCCGCTGCACTTGGCAATAGCTTCGAGTTCATTTTTCTTCGAAGAATTCTTCATTGGCGATGAAACTCGCAGGAGATTTAGCTGCGGGACGCATTGCTGCCAGCGCGGTCGTAGGTCATAACTCTACTTCGCGAGACGGATAGCGCGTGCTCGAGAAAGTCCGCCTTAAACGTGTTCCGGGTGGACCGGCCGAAAGCATCCAGAATAAAGAGTGCGGAGAAGCAACAGGAGAGCAAAATCAGATGCGGAAAGGGTAAAGATCGTTGATCTCCAAAATTCCGAGACCTGACTAATCCGCGAAGTATATGGGCGATTTTGATATCCCGATCCCTGATTTGCGGAACTTACAATTTTCGATGTATTTTTTTTTTCTAGACGATTAAAATTTTTTTTAGTCGTCTCCTGGTTTTTGGCTCTCGTTTTAAGTGATTAAAAAAAAAAAAAAAAAAAAAAAAACAAAGAAAATTGATCAATGCGTTTTTTTACCCGTTTTGTAGTGAGACTATCAATTTTTCCCCATTAAGGTTAAAATCGCATTTTAACACGTGGCTTAAAAAAATCAGTAATGGAGACCGACGCTTGTCGAAACGCGGGGTAAATCGTAACCACGCTGTAAAAAATCGGGGGTGAGTAAAGCACCCTTGGGAATTACTTACCGTACTATGCACTCTAATTTCTTAGAGTGCTATACTCATTGGATGAAACGTACGATGTTTGTACAACGTGATTCCATTTTACCCCACGCTAAGCCCGGTCTTTCCTATTATCCGTGCCTTCGGCGCTGACCTATTGGGATTACGAATGAATTTGCAAATTAGCAAAAGCATAATTCGTGAAACAAGGGTCTGGCGGAGCACGAAATTGGGTGATGGGGATTTAGGCCCGCGAGCGTTGGATTTATAGGATTGAAGGACACGCGACAAAATTCGAGGTAACGCCGCGGTCTTTGTCGGTTATTGCGAAACATCGCTCTCGTCTCTCGGGGATGCGCCGTTGGCTCTAATACGCGAAGGCCGTTGAGCCGTCGATTCTGCGGCAACAGTAGCAACGAAGCATCGTTTGCTCTCGTCGTCGCTCTTGTCTATACTTGATATATGAGGCCTTCCTTTTGTGTAATTCCGCCTCGTTACAATCCCGTCGACGAGGTATAAAGAGAATACCGCTCGTGGGTAACGTCCTTTGCTAAACCGCGACGACGACCACGAACAAAATATTATATTCCGACTCGGGACTCCCACGGTTCGCAATGGCAACTCTCGTAGTCCACCAGTCACGATCTTATTTTTGTCGTTTTAGTTCGTCAATTGTTGGAAATCGCGTCTCGAGAGTCCCGGCGCTTACCGAATAGTACAATCCTCGAGGTTTGTCAGACGAGAATAACAGCCTTCGCGACCAATTGTCGAAGGTAACATTTCGGTGGAAATTTTCGCGTGTACTTCGCTTTGTACTTCACTGCCGCGCTCACCTTTCCGTCGATTCTTCTCCACAATCCTCGGCCCGATGTAACAATCTTAAATCACATAATCCTCGTTCGTTTCTTCGTAAAGGGACGAAGTATACAACACGAGCGTCGATGGGGCGGCGTCGCGAGCCCACGATGGCCGACTCGTCGTCCGAATTTTGTAAAATATGGCGAGAAGAAGAGAGGCTTCCGAGAATCGTTTATTCCCCTCACACTTACTTTCTTCCTTACTATACCGACGCGAAAAAAAACGAGGCCAGATCTCGCCAAAGAACTCGCTATTTTCAACGTTATTACGAGTCACGAGTTCGACAACTTTGCTTGGTGCCCCGCTGCCCACTAGATGATTCTTATCCACGCGATAATCCTAGAACCGAACTTTTCAGTGTTTCTTTTAATGCCGTTTTTTTTTTTTTTTTTTTTTTTTTCCGTATTTCCTAAATGATATGTTATTTTGAGTACTCCGGTCAACTCGTTTAATTAGGGAAAAAAATAGAGGTTGGAATGTGGCAAAAGTAGTGCGCGTGTCTCGCGAGAGGATCACGCTACTCATCGTTGGGTTACGTTGATATTTGGTAAAATATAGTTCAATAGTCACGTGTAAAACGCGCGAGTTGAGGGAAAAGATGAACGAGGATGACGAAGAAGAAGAGGCGCTTACGGTATTATTGACGGACCAAGGCTGACCCCGGAGAGAATTGATTATCGTCTCTCTTAACTAAGACAGTCACGAAGATCCCTCTAATTCTCGATAAATTAATGTCCGTTTTGTGTATACATAGTTCCGAAATGGATCTTATGTAAAAGTATTTGGCAATTTACCGCGTGGTGAATTACTTTTTTTACTGATTTTTTATCCTGCGTTCGACAACACCGTGTCGATAAATATGCCGCTGAGAAATCGGCGAATCGGAGTGCTGCAATCGGAGAAATCGGCGAAACTATTGCGCTGGGAATAAAAATGTTTTTCGATGAACGTTCTCTTTTTCCAAACGAATTTTTAGTTGGTACAATTAATTCATTAGTTTCTTTAGTAATTGCTGACATCAGTTGGCAAAAAATATTAACGGCAACCAAAATTTGTGTTGTATTAAGTAAAAATTCGATCGAACGACGATGAATGCCGATTTAGTTGATGCAAACATTTTTTCCTCGGTGTATCCTTTTCGTATACAGATAGTGGAGAAAATGACATGGAATTACGTGGTCCAGGAATTTGTTTCGAACCCTTCGATTTTTACTTATAAAAATATCACGCAAAGGTATCCTTGTAATTGCGATAGTTTAGCATGTGATATTGCGAAGGAGCGATAGTTCGTGATGATTCGATAGTTTACGATGGTTCGTTCGGCTTTCATATCGCCTTGTAACGATTTTAATACATACATTTCTTCCGTTTTTTCATCACAATGCACAGAAAAGATATCCTTATTCACAAATATTGAAAAATATTAGTTTCCTTAAAATCTTTCGGATAAATAGAATTTTACCAGTCATCGATTTGATATAATCGATGACCGATGATCGATGATCGATAATCGATGATTTGGCATATTTGATTTAATTTTTTAAAAATGATTTATATTTTCCATTTTCAGCTTAATAAATAACATCAAAATTTGTTTGAATAAAAAAAAACGTGAAAACGCATTAATTATATTTATCTTTCATTAACGGCGTATTTTTTTAATTCTTTCCCCAATTCGAAGCAATCGCGATTTATTATATAATGGTTTCCGATCTTTTGGATACAAAGTCGCTCGACGAGCCTTAATAGGGTGAAATAAAATTCGCTTCACTCGTTTCTCGTGGCAAAAATTGAAAGACTGCATGCACCCTGGCGTGGTATACGAAAATCAATCATCGGCGGTGCGGGAAAACACGGCGCGCGACCCGCTTGTCCGGTCAGCGGCAGGCTTGACTCTTATACACGCGTGTGCTAAATTAATTTGCATTTTGCGCAATTTCTACTGGAGAACAGTGTGAATTGGCTATACGGATATCACAAGGGTTGGACCGAGACATTAGTAAACGTCACTGGGCGCGCCCCCGACAGCATAAAAACGTTACATTACTTTTCGTCACTTTCTTTACGTTTAATCAAAATCCATTTAATGTCCCGAAGGAAAAATGTGAAACTAATTACGTTAAGATAGACGACTAATTTCCACTCAATTTTTTTCAAACTGATCGCTCCTCGATGTTTTTTTTTTTTTTTTCATGCATGCAATGACCCGATTCAACTGACCCTCTTTTATGAAAGCCCCCATCGACTCCCATGAATTTATAACTTTTTGTTCCCTTTCATTGAAACCATTCGAACGTCGAGAATTCTCGAAGTATTCGGTATTTTCACTGCGTGCGATGAATTCAACAAGTTTTCGGCTCCGTCGCTTTTGCGCGACCGCAATTTATTCAACGCGTAAAATCGTCTTTTTTTTTTTCTCGCGTGTCTTTTGATTCCTCGATGTCCCTACAGTCCGCAAGACAGTGTGTACAGTGTTAATATTTTTCATCTCAGCGGATTCTTCTTCGAAAGGACGAAACGGCGGCCACCTCCGCTCTTTCCATACCTATTAGATCCTCTTCTCCAAAACGAACGATCACGCAATCCAGTTATTCTGCATTTACATCAGCTATATTACAAATATGTGCACACAAACGCGATCCTTGCAACTGAGATAACTTTATTAACTTGTGTTTATTTCATTTTTTTTGTTCCATATTCATTCATTTATTCATTTTTCAACAGCGATAGGTATAGTAGAGAGTACCAGGAGAGATTATAATCGTTGAGCAGAACAAACCACGGAAGCTTTCCATCGTTAATATTCATGAGATGTCTTTTTAAAACTCCGGAAAGGCTTGTCGATGAAAGATTTTTTTTTTTTTTTTTTTTTTTTTTTTTTTTTCGCAAGGGAGTAGGAAAATTAGGTTCTCTCGCATACACGTTACGGAGATCACGAATGGAACAGACTTTTCACGTATGAAAATCGAGATCTCGGCGATCATTTATTAATTATTATTATTATTTTTTTTTTGTGACAAGCGCCTTGCAGTCTCCTAATGTCGGTTTTTATGTTTATTTTATAAGTATTATCTTTGTTTAAACAGCCATAGGTATGCAATGGCGATAGCTTGCACGCTATCATCGGCGTTCGTAGGGAAGAGAAAAAAAAAATGTTTCGTTGATATCGTCAAAATACATCGTGGGCCACGCCGCGGTTACGGTATATTCATAACCCGAATGCAAACTTTTGCTTCGATCGCGTTATGTCGTGTCGTTGAAATAAGCGTATAATAAGCGTCTGGCGTTGAAGAGTCAGATAATAATTGTTCGAAGCGCGAGCGTTGCCTTGTATTTATCCGCATACATAGATAATAATAGCCGAACCAAATTGTTCAGTCACGAATAGAACGGCGAACGGTAACAGTTCGACGTTAGAAATGAAGTGTGCAGATCGCGAATATTTTTTTTTTAACGAAAATTTATGCAAGAAAATATACTATAAATACATCGCGAACTTATTTTAAATATATGTTTCGCATGTGCATCTATTCGACATATATAATATATGTATAACGAATCTTGCATAACGGATCCTTTGCTACTTTACATTTAAAAAAATACAATACGTAAAATATATTTATTTTACATATATTGCGGTTTCGTAAAAAATATAATTTTCGAAACGTAATGTATAATTTTCGAAATATTATTAACTGTATATTACATATATAATATATGTATAACGAATCTTGCATAACGGATCCTTTGCTACTTTATATTAAAAAAAAATACAATACGTAAAATATATTTATTTTACATATATTGCGGTATCGTAAAAAATATAATTTTCGAAATATAATTAATTGTATATTTTTTCATCTCATTTCAATTCTTCAATACACATTTCTATAAAGAAGCGTATGACTGAAAAATATCAATTTCTTGTTTTTCGTAAAAATCCGTATAAATCAATAGACTTAACATTTTTTTTTTTATTTTTTTTTTTCGTATTAAAAATTTTAAATATTATTATTTGTCTAATATTCTTGTCGGCGATTGGCACGATAGACATATATTTCTCGTCTGTCAATCGCCGGATTATTGCGAGTAACGAGCGCAAGAGTGAAACAGCGAGCGCAATAGTAGGCGGACGAAAGTGAGTGCGTGACCGTTGTATGGTACAGCTAATGCTTCTCTACGATTGTTGCCTTCATCGTCGTCGTCGTCGTCGCTCGTCGTCGTCGTCGACGACGTCGCCGTTGGTTTTTCATGCTCGCTCGCTACTCGTCGCTCGCTCTCAACTGGGTTGGAATGATGTTCACACCTCACACGCATCGGGCATGTCATGTTCGCGCACCGAAATGATTAGTTGCGACGGAGAGACGGTCTACCGTACTCGGCTTTGGCTTGGGTATCGCGCCTCTGGCAAACGCTGTATACAATACCTACACTACCAACTGCCTTGCTACCGAATGGGGGAGGAGCCTCGGCGCATTGCCAACGCAATTACCCCCATCCGAGCGAAGTGGTGCCTGCGAGGAGAGACGCCGTTCCCTCGGTAGGCGAGTAGAAAGTGTATATACAACGGTAGAGGGGTTCCGGGGTGTAGTGCACGAAGCGGCGTTGAATTCCATCCGCGCCAAAGAATCTTGGAGATCCGCTGAAGACCGCCATCTTGGTAGCGCGCAAAGGATTCTTGTGGTTATCCTTTCGGTTGGGGTACGAACGCCGGCAACCGCTACGGCGTAAACTTTCCGATAAAAGCTTTTTCTACGACAAAATGCCCCGCATCAACGCGGGTAGCCAATTTGTATCGGGAACCCGTTGTTGTTTCTGTTTTATCCTTCACTATATAACGCGTTAGCGTGTGTAGAGGTTATAATAATTTGACTTCGGGACAAAACCTAAAGGTAAGGACGACCAGTGGAGAGCAAGCGATTTCTGACGTAATTATTGCCCGTCTTCCGATGGTCTATGCCCGTCCAAGGATCTCCGGAACGGCGTGGCGTCTTTGTATTCGAACCGCCAGTTGTATCACTTCTTCCTTCTTCATCGCTATATTTTGTGGAGATGAAGAAGATTGAAGAACAAAAACTAAAAAGGGGAGAATGAAGAAAATTCCAGGGGATAGCGTGACGCGCGCACGCTCACCCCGGCTACTGCTCCGGCTCCATCATCATCGCGTATACTTGCAACCATCTTGAGAGAGAATATAATAATCATCGAAGATATGCGCGGGTCGGAAAGTTGTGGAAGATATAACGAAGATTCGACTCAGATGTTTTATTCATCGATTCTAGCGAGAGGTTTGCTTTTTTTCTATGGAATAGGAAAAATTAAACGAAACCGGGAAGAATCGCGAGAGCACGATATCGCCTCGACGAGAAAAACGTATGCTGGTCGATCTTTTTGGTTGCATTTTTTTTTTAATTTCATCACATGCGAAACTCGGAGAGTTTCGAGAACGATATGTTATCGACTTACAAGCCAATATTTTTCTCACCCGTCCACCCTTTTCGTATTATAAAGTGTAATGTTTGAATTATAATATATACGATGGATGTCATGTATGATGGATATTAGTCAGTATTAAACTGAATATTTCGATGGAAAGTATACCCCTATAGATATTAAGTATATACTGAGACACTTAAAAGATTCGCCATTTTTTTACCGCGATATATGTGGTTTATATGATAAACAAAAAATTAATATATTCGAAACTATACTTTATTTCTATGAAACGCCTTAAAGATAAGATTATTAGCATTACTCGTAAATAGGAAATTACACGGAGAGAAAAATCTACTAGAAATTACTATGTCATCTGGTAAAATTCAACGGTGGCGCCACCTATGACGAAAATACTCGATATTATGAGAATTTTTACCATATTTATGAGGATTTTTGCCATTTTTTATGGTAAAAATTCGCATAGGTGTCGTAAAATTCAACGGTGGCGCCACCTATGACGAAAATACTCGATATTATGAGAGTTTTTACCATATTTATGAAGATTTTTGCCATTTTTTATGGTTAAAATTCGCATAGTTGTCGTAATTTTCAACAGGTGGCATCATTGATTCCGCACTACCAGAAATTTACGATCTTTTTTTTACTAGATATATGGTAAATTGTATCCTTATTTGTTTATTTACCATTTTTTTTTATCGGCTTCGTTGTCTTCGTTCGTATCGGCGACGCCGACCGACAAACAAAAAAGGCGATGTCATGCTACGGGGGGTGTGCTTCTGCTCCAACAGCGACACATACAACAGACATTTGTACGCGCATGTAGTATATTCCTTAATCGTTTGAGAACTGGGGCACCGTGACATTAGTGACATTATTCATTAACCGTTGCGACGTTATATGCCTTGGCTATTAAAGGGGGAACGGTCGATGATTAACACAGGTTAATAGTAAGCATTAGCGCGGGTGCACGTGGGGTACCAGCAGAGTACCACGTAAGAGCTTCGTAACGTCGAGACGTACTGAGCGCACAGCGGTAGGGAGAGTCCATCGTGTATATGGTTTTTTTTTTCTCATATTAATAATGGCAACGTAGCTGAGAAGTTGGCGGGTCGGAGGCCGCCGAGGACTGTGCCCCCTTTCGTACATTATTGCGTCATTTTATTTCTACCGCTGGGAATCGCGGACTATTGTCACTATGACGATGTCTCTGCCTCGGTGTGTATCTCTCATTGTTAAATACCCCGCAACTTTGTTGTACAAAATTACGAAGTCGGGAGGGAAAAAAAAAATTGTTGAGAAATGTGAAAACCGATTTTTACCCGAAGAACGCAGTCAGTACGCAGTCGGTAGCGAATCAGATTTTCAGCGTATATAATTGATTATTAAATATATTATTACTATTATTATATTTTTAAAAATATGAAAAATATATTAAATTCGGCGTCGTTATATAATTAATATATTAATTATATAATTTGTTACACATTCGATATATAATATATATACTTTACGATATATTTTTTTTCAACATTCGAATCTTTCGCTTCAATCGCGTTAAATATGATCGGATTGAAAAAATGGACGCTAATATACATCCAATTATTCTCTAACTAAATTGCTTACCGTGTTCGCGTTTTTTTTTTTTTTATTCACGTTCCCACTGTAGTTAATAGGACTCAAGAAAAATATTAACTTAAATTGAGGCGCAGAAAAGTAGACGCGATTTCTTGTCTACTTGCGTACCGGGGGCCAGAAGCCGCGCAGACCCTACATATCGATAGTCAACTTCAGACGTTTATAATAGTGGACGGCAAAACGCGATCCTCACTCGATAATCTCACTCGGTAGTTATTTCCCTGTCAAACCGCGATCATCTTCCCCGGCGTTCGGGATCTTCGTCCTCGTCTTCCTTTCGCCTATTTGTAAATTCTCGAGAGTTCTGCTTCCATCGTCTTCCTCGTCGATAGTCATCCCGGTCCTTCGAGTGTGTTTCACCGCCGGAAAGAACGCCGCGGGCCCTCGAGCGCGGCGTCGCCGTGTTGCTTCGCCGTTCGTCCACTCCGCGTTTTATTGGTGATGTTCCGAGACGCGCTATACAAGCATCAACGGTCATGTGCCGCAACCAACAACAGCCTCGACCCAATGGTCCATAAGTGTATTATGTGAAAAGAGATTCAGGCAATAAGGTATAACGGGGCCAAGCCGTGTCCCCGTCGACGAAACGCAGCGCCCATTTTATATCATCCAATTGGGCTGTTAACGAATTACACTCGAACCACCGCGGGCCGTTAATGTTCCACGGGTCGTCTTTCTTACTCTCGAATTGCTTGGAATACATTCTCAACTCATTGCCCACGCGGTTTCTTCGCGAAGCTCTCGCGTCCGGAGAAAAGGAGGAGAGAAAGATCGCGTCAAAGAAACTTCCGGAGGTCATGCGCTTCTATCGTTTTTCAAGGGAGGGATGGGGTAATAGCGAAGATATCGAAACATAAGTTGGAATCAGACGAGAGCGACACAGATTCTCAATGAAAGACGAGCCAATGTTGGCTTTAAAAAAAAATTGTCGAGATTAATCCTTTGGTACAAAGAGAAATGACGATATGTTGCCTCCGTCGAGATTTTTAGATAACCATAAAACGAAAAATTGGTGTTTTTAGTATTTAAAAAAAGTCCGAATGCGCGGTATTACCTCTACCGTCGGGGGTAATCGAGAACGGTCCTCGCGGAAACTGGAAAAGGCGTGGATTGCATGCGTTTAGGAGCTTAAAAAAGCTTTATTCGTCGTTCGTTCAGTTTTTCGAGGCATCTACGATATATTCTAAGGATAATTCGAAGATTATATAAAATTGTACGTTCATAACCTAAAAATTGCGGGAAAAGCGATCTGATTTTACGAAAAAATTGCGATCTCTTATATTCGAGTTTTTTAACGTAATTTACTATAAAATATTAATTTCTCACGGGGGTATTAGTTGCATCAAATAATAATAAGTTTAATAATAATAATATATTTTGCGCAGCAAAACAATATCTAAGTAAAATAACCAATAAAAAGATACATTTAATTTCCACCATACAGCGCTTAGACTGCAAAAACTCCTTAATTTCTCCTCATTAAAAAGCAACCTATTTTTTCCATTTCCGCAATCATGTAGTACGATAAAAAAAGTCAAGAATTACTCAACAATTATGCACTTTACACGGTGGAATGACCTGTTACACGAGATAACCAATGTTTAGTTATCGGAGGGTTCGGTTTTTCATCCCACTATCCGCCATTACTCCGTCCTCCCCTACTCTCTCGGACCGCCGGAATGCTAAAAGTTGCACGTTTTAGAAACGGACCTGGAATCGAGAAGCATTGAAAAAAAAAAAAAAAAAACAAAAAACAAAAAAAAATTTCTCGAACGGCTCGAGTCGATCGGAGCCCCGTGTGATTTACCAGAATTAAACATAATTTTCTCACTTTATGCGCCACGTGTGTTGGCTACGAGGAGAAAATGAAAAAAAAAAAAAAAAAAAAAAAAAAAAAAAAAAAAAAAAAAAAACGCGCACTTACATCAGAGGATAGTTTTCTCTAATATGTATAGTCAAAGGTTTCACTGCACGGGTTGTCGAGGCCGACTGACCTTGGTGAAAGTCCAGAGCCACAGGCGGCAATCTATGAATACATTTTTTTTTTTTTTTTTTTTTTTTTTTTTTTTCTCTTCAATTCCTCCACTCGGTTTTACGTATGGCTGACGGTGAATATTTCAAGACTTCCTGGTAAAGATTTCGCTGTTTATCTATGTAAACGTTAATATCGAAACTGAGACGATGGACTTGCGCGTCGGCGGGAAAAATCGAGTTCACGGGTTCTCTTTGCGTTGGGCGATGGTGCTATATTCGCCATTGGAACACGCCATAATCGCGCATCTACCGTGCCGAGAAGGCCGTGAGATTCGTGCGCGCACGCTGAGCCTCTGGTATCCCACTCGTTACCACTCATGGTAACTCTTCTTTACTCCGACGTGTATCCTCTGATTTCCCGAATGACCTTGAAGCCTGTGGTTGCCTCCCTTCGAGCACACATCGTGTTCCTCCGGCTCGCCAATTTTCTCATTATAGCACCTTCGTTTTGCGATTCGTGATGGAGCAATAAGGATAGGTGTGAGCTCGTTGCTGCGCGTCCGCGTCGCATTCGTTTTCCGGTTCTCCATCGTACACGGCTTAGCCGCCGCCTCCCTCAACCCTCCTCCCCTCTCGACACTATTATGGTAACAATAGGTTTTCTCCACACTTTTGCGCTTACTATTCATTATATCCCTTGCAGATAACAATTTTTAAATAGTACGTAAGAGTCGCAGCTATGAAACGACCAATTTGCCGTCTTGAGTAGAAAAATCATCCTGAAAATAGTCACGTATCACAAAAGTACCCGCTAAGTAACAAATTTTCACACCGTGTACTTGACTTTTTTTATTCCGTAAGTGCGAATATTTAATAGGATGAATTACGCATTTGAATGACGCAAAGTTGTACACGAGAGGATTATTTTTTTTTTTTATCGGGGAACTGATCAACGAATTCTTTACGCGGAAAGCCGTAATTCATTTTTTTTAGGGGGGGGAGGGAGGGAGGAGGGAATCGTATGACTAATCCCATGCGATTGTTCGCTCGTAATAGTGTTCTGAACATCTAAAACCTTTCCCACGTCCAACAATCACAGATTTTGAGAGAAGTATCCATTTTTTTTTTAGGTTAAAAAAATTGAAAAAAAAATATCTCTTATCGCGGAACATTATTTTTCTTTGAAGTATAAACAACAAAAAAATGATTCGTCTTCGTTGAATTGATCGCAAAAATATTTAATATTTCACGCATTAATTTCGATATTTATTTCCCGGAAACTCGAAGTCTCGTCTCGAGAGAATCGTTTTCACTTCCGTAGTTATTATGTCGGTTCTCGTGGATACCGAATTAAAAGTTAGTTCCGGATAGATGTTTTTCTTTTTTTTTTTTTTTTTTTAATCTCCCTCTGCGTGATGATAATATACATTTGAGTATCATGTCATCCTAATCCTCCCCGGATGGACTTGCGGCATATTTTCTTTTGTATCGTAAAGCGCGCAGCGGCGTCGGCGCCAAGGTAAACGCGATCGGCACCTTGGTGATGGCCCCCGGGGTCCAATCATGGGATTACGGCTACTAGGATCGTCCAGAAGTCGAAGGGACAATCGAATCCCTCTGAGTGTAGACGGCAGTGATCTCTCCGGCGTAGCGAAACCGCGGCGCAGGAAGATAAGAAGAGGGGGCCTCCGGAGAGAGGAAATACCGACTGCCGACAGTCCTGCTGGTCGGCAGACGCGCCCCGGCCTGTCAATCATCCGCGGGCTAGACTACCAATTCCTTCGCTCTCGGCTTCTCATAATTTCTTATAATTTGTGTATACCGGCCTTCGAGACCTCAAGAAGGAATCTCTCTGCATCTTCTTCCATCGAGATACCGTATATTCCTCTTTCTCCCTCTCCCGCCTCTCTCTCCTCCTTCCCAACCCTCTCTTTCCCTGCTCTCTTTCCCGGGTTCTCGAGCTACAAGCGAGAGAGCCCGGGAATTATTATAAGACCGTAATTGCGACGATCACGTACCCCCGGCTTCTATGTATCCATGTTTCGCATTATAATAACAATGTAACGCGCGCGTTTGCGGTAATTTCACCCCGCTTTGCTCTCCTGGGCCGCGCTGGCCTGTGCGCCCTCTGGGGTAATTACCCCGGTCCAACAGCCGCCGTCGTCGTCGTCGTCGTACCGACGAACACTTTTTACCAAGAGAACGCTTTCTCGATCGCTCTGTTTTCTCTGCGCTCCGTTCTTGTCCATTTTTTTTTTTTTTTTTTTTGAACGTCGATATCCCTCTCTTTCGAAGAGAATTCTCGTCTCGGGGGCCCTATTATAGGAATAACTCAGAAGCACACAGGTCTTCTTTGCTTCCCTTTTTTTTGATCGCCGCGATAGAGGTTTGCATTTACTTTTTTTTTTTTTTTTTTTTTGAGACACATCATCCAACAATGCCTTTTGTAATTGAGGTACACTGAAATTGTGATGCCAAGAAAGCGCGGGTTTTTTTTTTTTAATTTATTCTAAAATGCAGCTTACTAAACGGCGTTCTTTATATATACGCTTGTATTAAGAATCGGTAATACAGATGTGAAGAGCGATTTGGCTGTCGAATAAATTGTTGCAATACATATAAATACCAACGAAAAAAAAAGTGGTATATCGATATAAATATAAATATAAATATAGATATATGCTGTTGACGAAATGAAGTTAACGCAATTTGTTTAAAATTGATTATAATAGCGCGTCTAATACGAATAGCGCATATAAAAATAGTGACACGTGACGACAAAAAATCGCGTCGCGTGACAAAAAATCAAAAGAACACCATTCTCGACTCTCGTACATAGAAAAAAAAAAATACACTCTTTTGGATATTTACTCACGCGATACATTAAATATCAGTGGCCTTGCGTTTCAACAAAAGTTTCATATTTGTCCACGCGCACCTTCTAGCGCCCGTTGTTCCCCGAGCTTTCCCAGGGTACCCATTATTTTAATTGCCATTTTTCTTAGGGAGAATAAGTTCCAGGGCTGACAAGGTTTGCAAGTAATGCATCACTGTAACGAGGCAACTTCAACGCACAAACTCGAGCAATAATACGCGTATACATACATACATAACCTGAGTTATAAATGATATATGAGAAATCCTATTTTCAGAGACATATAAAGGGTTAACGAGGCAACAAAATTACTTCGCAATGTTGCGCGTTTGTAATTGTTGCATGGTAATTCCGAAGGATAGTCGTTATGGTATCTACTTAAGTGGAATGAAGAAAAAAAAACACATATATGACATCGTCCTTTCAGTTGCGTTTGAAATGTGGGTATTAATTATTTTTACCCTGGAAAAAAAAAAAAAAAAAAAAAGGGAACAGACACTTTTGCCAATTTGCGAGGACTCGTGGTTATGTATACGCGTATTTGCTCGCTGTATGAGATCAACCGCAATTTAGGTAGCAACCGAGAGAGGGGTACATATATGTTTTCTTGCAGTAACAGTAATTGCGGCAGATTGTGGAAACGCGATACCAGTGCCATTGGGTTTCAACTGCGCAAACTGCGGGTACATATGAAAAAAAAAAAAAAAAAAAAAAAAAAAACTTTGGGTAAATTCTGAAACGCTTCGGTTTATCGGTATCGCTCGGGCAAACTTCACACGTGATAACGTTATAATACACGGTTATTAGGTAAGAAAAGTCAAAAGAAAGCGGCGTTTGGGTTGACCTAAGGTATAGGTATAAACGGGGAAAGAGTTAACGATGATCGAACGACTGGCGTGCAGAAACATTGCTCCGCCTATTATTTTACTTCTTTATGCTATTTTCTCTCTCCGCCATTTGTATTTTCGTATTATTTCGAAAGAATCGATGCGACGAAAAAATTGAAATCGTTGCGATACCGATGAATTGGGGAAAAAAGACTAATCGATGATCGAGCGACTGGCGCGCAGCAACATTGCTCCGCCTATTATTTTACTTCTTTATACTATTTTCTCTCTCCGCCATTTGCATTTTCGTATTATTTCAAAAGACTCGATGAGACGAAAAAATTGAAATCGTTGCGATACCGACGAATTGGGAAATAAAGACTAATCGATGATCGAGCGACTGGCGCGCAGCAACATTCATCCGCCTATTATTTTACTTCTTTATACTATTTTCTCTCTCCGCCATTTGTATTTTCGTATTATTTCGAAAGACTCGATGAGACGAAAAAATTGAAATCGTTGCGATACCGACGAATTGGGGAATAAAGACTAATCGATGATCGAGCGACTGGCGTGCAGTAACATTGCTTCGCCTATTATTTTACTTCTTTATACTATTTTCTCTCTCCGCCATTTGTATTTTCGTATTATTTCGAAAGACTCGATGAGACGAAAAAATTGAAATCGTTGCGATACCGATGAATTGGGGAATAAAGACTAATCGATGATCGAGCGACTGGCGCGCAGCAACATTCATCCGCCTATTATTTTACTTCTTTATACTATTTTCTCTCTCCGCCATTTGTATTTTCGTATTATTTCGAAATACTCGATGCGACGAAAAAATTGAAATCGTTGCGATACCGATGAATTGGGGAAAAAAGACTAATCGATGATCGAGCGACTGGCGCGCAGCAACATTCAGCCGCCTATTATTTTACTTCTTTATACTATTTTCTCTCTCCGCCATTTGTATTTTCGTATTATTTCGAAAGACTCGATGCGACGAATAAATTGAAATCGTTGCGATACCGATGAATTGGGGAACAAAGACTAATATAATTGTCAATTTTATTGCGGAGCAAACATTTTACCGAATAAGAGTTACAGTTACGATAGAATGAATATCGGAGGGCTGATTTCCATGGGGAATTCGCTCGTCGTTGTCATTGGCCCGCAGATTCAATATCCCGTGACGGGATGACTATTGTAGCGGCGAGTGGGGTCAACGATACCCACAATAGGGGACCTGCCGCGTCCCATTCGTTACTGTAGCCATTGGGGGTACGAAGCCACTTTTGCAGCAAAGTACCTCCGTATTCTCATTGATCGATTTTAGGGGTTTTCACAACAGAGGGAAGAGCCACGCGCCTTGGAAGCTCGTAAATGATTCCATGGACCATTTACGAACTATTGAGGCCGCGGACTTCCGATAGTCGGATGTTATTTGAGTCTCTCGCTGAGGTAGAAAACCTTTCCGTATTCCTACTGTGCGATCCGTTGACCACTAAAAAATACCTGAATAATGTATATCGATGAAATTCAGCTTTAGGCTTTTAATTACGGAGCCGAAACAATAAGCTACTTTTTTATTTTCCATTTTCCCGAATTCCGAGAATTCACGGTGAAATTTTTCTTCAGACCGGAAAGATTTTTATGGCGATAGGATTTTTTATCGGCAGAGTTCCGTGAATTATGATGGATTAGATAAAAAAAATTCGAGGGGGAAAAATAGTATTCCGACTGCACCGAGACATTCTTATCAATCTCTCGAATCATTTGAATATATTTTATTTAATATGTATTTTTTTATTTGATTTTATATTCCATTTACATAAATCATATCCTATATTTATCATCGTTGAGGATTAACAATCTTTCATTCGGATCATTTTCTGTTTGTGAAAAAAAAAAAAAGATCGTGAATTCCGTGACAAAATTTTTTTTTTAACCGTTTATTTTTCGGATTTTTTTCTGACAACACCGCGTCCAAAAACTCGATTGTCATAACTGTCGTCTGTGTCACAACGTAACAGTATTTCCCCTATATGCGAAAACAATGAGCAATAAAAAAAAACACATAAATATATATATATATATATATATAGTATACCAATATACGAACCTTTATCGAATGCATAAAACGTAGTTCCGGAATGACGTCAAAGCCGCAGAAGAGGTCTCTTTATTATACATTATCGAAGCGCATAATGATTGGTCAGTGGTAGTCATGTCGCAATTATACGCATATCGACTTATCGCATTGTCCAATCGGTTATTTTCATGAATAAAAAACACGTATCTTATCGTCCAAAGATTATTGAATAATTTATGAAAGTCTCCGTTCTTTCCTCCGACGCGACTAACTCCGATCTTTTGACGCTGAGATTTCCGTAATCTTTTTTTTTTTTTTTTTTTTGTTATACGCGCGGGAATATATAAAAAAATATCTCTCCGACTCGTGTTTCGTTCGTTTTCCAAGTTTCGCTTCCCATACACGATGTTGGAGCCACGAATGTGGCTGAAACGTGGTTGAAAATTATTCGCGGGTAGCTTACTAGTTGGCTACCCCTGCGAGCGTCCACGTTGTATATCGAAGTAATTATTCGTAGCACGCAATTATAAGCGTCGCCCGAGCGAGCGAGAGGTACAGCGTTGTGTGTACCGCCGCGGTCAGAACGCCCGCGCACTTCGCTACTCCGCTATCGTTGCATCTGGCAATTGCAGCACTAGCTGTTGCAGCCCTGATTGCAGTGTGCTACCTGCACACCGTGGCTTACGTTTCAAAACAATGATTTATCTAATTAAGCCTCATTTTTTTTTTTTTTCCTTCTTTTTTCATTGTTAGAGCACCCTACCTACTCCTACCTTCCCCGACCTGCCACTTCGCCGCGCCCGGCGTGCATCAGTGTTATGACGATGACTTTTGTTGGATGCTATAGTAGTACCGGCAGTGTTCGCTGCCGTTATCCGGTTTCGAACAATTATTACTTTCCAAAGCGCTCAACAACATCGCGGCAACAATAGCGTTAAATAGCATTGAGACGAAGGACTTGACACGCGCATCGATAACTCAAGAGACGAGAAGAGAATAAATGGGAGAACAATCATCCCCGAGCTTCGACAACCGGTTTCCTGCTGAATTATTTGCTTCTATTATTAAGGTTCGATTACATGTTTTTTTTTTTTTCTTTTTGTTTTTTAGCTTTTATCTGTCGATTGTACATGATGATTTGTAAATCCACGGGTATTGTTGTTCGGGTGCTGCGGAAAGGCATTTATGAAACTCGCGGTGTAACCATATTATATATTATATATTATATATTATATATTATACATTATATATTATATATTATATATTATATATTATATATTATATATTATATATTATATATTATATATTATATATTATATATTATATATTATATATTATATATTATATATTATATATTATATATTATATATTATATATTATATATTATATATTATATATTATATATTATATATTATATATCTTTTTGCAGAGGCAAAACACGTGTAATATAAAAATTAATTTTTTTCCAGTAGTATTTTCACGCTATTGATAATACATCGTGTTATAGTACACTTTGTTGATCTACACGATGTGCTGAACAAATTGTGATTATTATCACAAATTTTGCTATTGTTCTGCGAGCGTCCAAATGAAGAACTTCACGCTGAATTAATAACAGAAATGTGTATATTTGTTTTTTTCCTACTGGCGAACGGGTTAATTTCAAAGAGCGATTAAAGAAAATCAACCATCAGAAGTACAACTTAGACGTTATTGGAGCGAAATAGATGTTTACAATGATTTACTTTTATGTTTAACTTTACTTGTGTGAATCTCATGAGATTGCTTTTACATGAATGCGTGAAAAAAATGATTACCGAGTACGTTGAATTCTTTATTGAATTATTTTAACGCTTCGGAACGTTTTGGATTTATGAAGTACGCGAGAGATTCGCGTGTTTCCTGCGATTTCGCGTATTTCTTTTCGACTCCGACGCAAATTTTCGTATTAACATCGTGAATGTTATTGAGGAGAATAATTTCATTGAAATAATCAATTATTACGTAAAATAAATCATTTGAAATTAGTCGATTAATCAATAATCAAATGACTCAAAAAATATATTAATAAGTTGAGTAAAATATCGAGAAAATAGAGGGCGTCTATCGTGGTTTACGGTACGGAAAATACACGCATTTTCCAGCCATAAAAAAAATTATAAAAAACTTGAAAAAAGTTACCCCTTCTTATTTTTTTTTATTTTACGCGGTCAAAAGTCTCGTTAGTCGCTCTCAGCTTCAGTCCGTTCCGATGGACAATCAGTAAACGCATAAAGCAGAAACGATATATAGATATCAAAAATACGAGATAAAAAAATTCCTTATTTTGGGGATTTCAGACGAATCGACAGCGTTTTCCGTTTCGATGCCTGTAGGTAATCTTACCTGGTATAAGGTATCCAGGAATAAATAGTCCACAGAAGAGCCGATAGATGGCGAAAGTGAACCATCTGCCGGGACTCTGAACGGAACCCTTATTATTACTTATTAGATCCGAATTTATTGCAGTGGCAACGAATTAGAAACTGATCCGAGATATCGATGTAACGATTACCACTGCCGATAGCTAATGGCGGTGAAATTTGTCGCGCGATCATAAAAATCGTAATTTTCATTTAATTTTTTTTCCTTATCGAACGAAAATTGTTTTACGTAAATATTTTTATTACCGCAAAAAAAAAAAAAATCGCTGTACGTTATACGTCGAATCGACGCGATTACGATCAATTTATCGTCACTTCGGACTTCTGAATACACGCATAACTTCACATTTCTCCGTAGGCGTTCTCATTTATTTTATTACTCAGTCGACAATCCCGCGAGACGCGTTGGTTTTTCAGCATTTCTCGTGAACTCCTTTTTAAGGTTACTGATAATTTTTTTTTTTTTTTTTTTTTTTTTTTAATGGGGTATCGATTTTTCTTCGAATGCTCACGATTAATTGACCCCAATTTACCCACCTATACATTCTCTGGTAATCGATTAACGAGTACCGCGAGTATACATTGGAGTACCAGCGATTGAGTACAACAGACCTTTATGTATGCCGGCAAAATGTTTATAAGTACTGATCGATATTTGGGGTCAGCACTGCGAGAATCGAGACTCTCTGCTTTGAAAAAAACACAATTTACGTTTGGAATGTCCCTTTACGCAACCAAGTCTCGACGCTTCTCGAACGTTACGTTTCACAGACTACTTTCCGAGTTGCTGGAAAGATCGCGGAAAATTAGCAATAACGAGCTATCCGCGACCCAAGCGAACGAATGTGTACATATCTAACGTACGTCGTTACAGGGATTAACTGGGACAGGATCTGCGTAGTTTGCTGCTTTGCGAAAACCATCGTCGTCTATTTTATTACATATATATATACATACTATACCTCGAAGATCCGGCAGATTCCTTGAAACAACCCAACTACGGAAGCTCCGTTAGCAATTTTCGTATTTTTTTAACCAACGAATTTAGTTTAGATAAGTTGGTACTATAATTGAACTCTCCGGCCATCGAGCAACGACTGATTTCGAACGCAATCGACTCGCCATTAGGTTGATTAAAAGTTTTACTTAACTCACTTTTCATTATTAGCGGCTTACCAGATCGGGATCTCGGGAACCCTCGTTTATTTTTACCAATAATAAAAGATAAAATCATTTTTTACAATACGATATGAAGCGAGAAAACGTTTTTTCGTCGAGTATCGTACAAAATTTTACTTTAAAAAGTGCGAAAAAAATTAATTTTTTTTTTTATCAACACAAGACGAACGTTTATTTTTTTGTTCGTTTAAAAAAAAAAAAAAAATATTGTGGTACTTTTGATAACTTTTTTTGGCAAAAAAAGTACGCAAACTTTTTTTTGTTACTATTACAAAAAAATATGTTTTGCGTTAACGAAAATGTAAAATTATCAAGAAAAATTTTGAGTATATGTGGGAATGACAAATGACGGTACTTTTTTTACTGTGTAAATCGTGGAAAATTGGAGTATTTTAACTGCGTCGTCTCTGATCTTGTGATGTTATCCAATTTTTTGGCTTATATTTAATTTTTTTAAATTTATATATCGATTGTTTGTGAAGCAGAAGGGCGTATTTCACATAATTTTCTATGGTAAATCGCATGCAATATGCTCTGTTATGGATAACTTTCCCGACTGAATTTCCACTTTTTTTTTTTTTTTCACATCATAGGGTTTCCGAGACCCCAATGCGACAAGATTGGGCTAAAAGACAAAATCATAATTTACCCGATAATTTTTTAAAGATCATTTTTTAAGAGCATTCGGCTTATGGTCGTTTGTTTGTAAAACGTTGGAGTCAAAGAGAGAATCGCCGGCGCGTTGGTGTACTAAATTTGCCGTGACCCAGTGTGCCGGCAAAGAGAATCGACACGATGAGTGAATATATGCGAGAGAGTCGTGCGAGTGGTTCGCGTGCGTGTTGATGCTGCAACTGCAACGCGGTAGCGAGCACCGCATCACTCGAGGACTTCGCGTATTCTCGCGTTCGGTGTATATTCTCAACGCGTGAAATGAGTTTTAAACACGAAATTGGAATTCGGTAAAGCGGCGTGTAATAACGCTATTCGAAACATGACAGCACCATAGATCGCTGTGTCTCTCTTAATTGTTTTATAAAAAAATGGATTTTTGGTTATAACATTCATGGGAATTCGTCACTGTTATTTATAATGGCCGTCGGCGAGATTGCAACATCGATAAATACGGATTTTCGGGTCGATAAAAAAGAAATTATTTCGTCGAGTAATCTCTGATCATTTTAACAGGTCGGCTTAGAAATTCCGAAAATCTTATGTTTTTTGAAAAATGTTCTTCAATAATTGGTCTAAAAAAAAAATGAATAAAATTTTTTTCCCATTATCCTGAATCCGAGCTTACGGAGCGTTTGAATTTTTCATCACTTCAAAAAAGAAAAAAAAATGTCGAATTCAAATAAATGTAAAAAAAAAAAAAAAATTTAGAATTTACATACATTTACGATAAAAAATCATCGAATTTTCGGAACAAATCGATATCACTGTATATCGATTTACTTGCGAAAAAATTGGAAAAAATGAATTTTCATATTTTTTCTCGATTTTTTTGCGACGAGTCTGACTGGTATTTTGACCATTATTACCGTCGTGACCCGCGCGCCCCATGTCCCAAACAGCGAGCAAACCGTTATGTCTTTCTCCGCGAATACTCGGACACATATTGGGTTGGGTAAGGAAGCTTGCATGTCGTCCTGGCGTTAGTTCGTTAAGTTGCGGGGGAGGAAGGGGATCGAAAGAAAAATCGAGTCCTTGGTTAACCCAAGTGGCCCATTCGACTTACTCCCGGCTAACTCGGCTTTTATGTTCGAGATTATTCGAGGGTATTCCTCGGCTCTCGTATAAGCGTCGTCCTAAGCGTCCGTCCCGCGCGTTTCCACATGTTAGGTACAACGTAGCCGCTTTTAACCCGTCGTTCGAACCCCGTCGCGGTAATGGTATGTGCGCGGTGTCTGGATATCGCGGGACACGAGCGATCCGATAGCCCTCACGAAGTGCAACTACTATACTAAGGAGATAAGGGAAAACGTGACGACTCGAGTAGTAAGTGCCTCGATGGGTTTCGTATTATGGCGCAAGTAGGTAAAGACCGGCCGTGCCGATTGCCAGTGATCGGAAACAATCGAGACGGAAACCGGCCGGAATCAATGTGTACGTTGTTTCCGAACCATGAAAAAAAACTCGAAAAAAAAAAAAAAAAAAAAAAAAAAAAAAAAAAAAAAAAAACGAGTGCCATTACTATTAAACGATCGGGTCGCGTATCGACGAGCTCAAGGATCTCCATCTCTCCCATCCTATGCCTGTGCACGGGACGACCTTTCACCCCCTCATACGGGGATTCCCCTCGATCTCTACATGCACTATATTCTGCATCCTCCTCTACACTAGATATACGTACTATACTCCGGGTGCGTGACTATCAGACTCGTGCGATATTGCTAACCCCGACGATATCAATTTTATTATCTATATCGTATACATACACCGCCCCGATATTCAACTCTACACCTACCCCCTCCCCTTTTTATATATCGGCTATAGATCTCGAGAGTTACGACGCTGTAAAATAAATCCATCAGCGAACTAGTGAGTTATTTCCTATTGCATATTGTCGACATGCACGCTTCTCTTCTGTCGACTCCATTGCAGAATTTTTTGGCTTCATCGGCGTTTATCGATCCATCGAAAAAAGATCGAAAATCAAGTGACGATTTTCGGAAATTTTGTAAATTTTTTCGTCTTATATTTCGATCTTATAGCGGGAGAGTTATTTTTTTGTACCCTTAGGAAATTGCAAAGCGATAAATCCGATAAAGTATGAAAAATTTGGATTTATCTTTTTAATCCATTGAAATCGATCGATGTTGGGAAATTTTGATAATGGATCATAATTATTTCCTGTCTTAAATTATAGGTAACTTTTACACACATTGTTACTGAAATTATCGACCCTTTAAGGGGGTGGAGCTTAATTCGTAGTTATTTATTCGTAATGGTATTCCGATTACGTAAAAAAAATCGCTAAACCCCTATTTTAAAAATTGTCGGGGGAATGTTATTTTTATTTAAAATTTAATTCGAAATTATAAAAAAAAAATTGAAACTCAAAATAAAAAGAAATCTTCTATGGGATTTTATGATCGTAAAAATAAAATAAAAAAGTTTTCCCTCCACAAGCGCTCGCGAAACGAATTTCCGCAGGACAATGCCACGATTGTGAGTACCGAATTAAAAAAAATAATATCGATGAGAAATACGACCATTAAAAAATTATTGAATATCATTGATTATAAAATTTATATATATATAAAATTATTATTATTATTATTATTAATTTTTTTTTAATAATTCACACGAAAAAATTATGTATAAAGTACATATACTTCTAATATGAATAATATATACTCAATAACATTTTTTTTTCCGCCCGAAATATATATAATATATATTACATATAATTACATATATCATCTATATATACAGTATATATAGTGTATTTATAAATTATATACAGTCTATACGTAACTTTTCCGCCTGGGAGCACTAACCAATTTCCTCTTCGTTGTTCGCTCGAACACCAAGACGCTATCGAGTCTCAAAGAGTCGTGAGAAATCGACCACAAACAATAACATCTTCCAGACAAAGCTCCCCGACTCTGATACGACCTCTCCGGTAATTTCATAGCGAAAGACAATAGAAAAAAAAATCAAATTAAATAAAAAAAAATTATAGGGAAAGGATAAAGATGAGGGTAGTAATCGGGTAAAGTCCGGGAAATTTATCAAATCGAGGAATAGGTATAAGTCTGAAGAAGAATCTTTGTAAGCTCGCGGTTGCTTGCGATGTTATCGAGTATTTCTCGCGGCTCCGCGGTTACGCCGGTGGCGCCATACTGGTTCGAGGATTGGCGGGTACAGTGTCGCTGTAGGCGTGGCCTTCAAGTTGGTGGGGGAGTATCGCGACTCGGGTTGTGTGGATTCGATGTTCGAAGGGGTGGGGTGGGATGGGGGAACGCGAGACGGTAGAGGGTTCCAAGCGTCGGCACACTAGTAGAACAGGCGAGACTCGCGCCTGATCGTCGTGTCGCTGCGCTCGTCCGCTGCGCTATCGTCGTCGTTTGTATGTAGCTAACGCGGTTGCAACGAGCGGCCGGCTCAACCGTCAGCTAAGGCCACCAACGGAACGCGTAACGAAACTTCCTTGCTTCGTTATATATACCTGCCATGCGCGCACCACCTCCACCTACGAACAACCGGCAGCGACTCGGCTCGATCTTAACGCCACGCGCAACAAAGTCTCGTGAACGGTAGGCGCCGGCTTGTCAGTTATCGACGAGCCGCGCTTTAACGTGGAGAGCTCGAAATTCCGAGCAAATATAAATCATTCGCGATTTCCAGTTATCAATTTTATTCACCGCGAGAAAAGGGAGGGGGAGGGGGAAGGGTTCTATTTTATCGATTATCATCACATAATTTATTCCGAAACAAGAGAAAAAAAAAATTAAATCGATGTATCGAAAAAATTTTGTTGGATAAAAAACGGTTCTATTCCGAAGTTTTTTCGTTTCGATTGAAGAGCAGTGTCCTTGCTTCTCGCTCCAAGTGTCCGTGTCGTGTGGGGCATCAAGGTACTCAAGAAGGTTCTCGCACGAGGCAAGAGCGTTCTCTCACCGATGGAGTGGGAGTATTATTATTATATTGGATGATCCCGGGTGGCTGGTCGAGAAAGAGGCAGGCGTACGAGAGCTTCTCAACGAGAATACAAGGTGGGGGGGAGGACTGACGGTTTAGTACAGGAGAAAAGTAGCAGCAGCAGCGCCGGTGCTCTACCAGCGAGACACACGGAGTACGAAGGAAGTGGAAGTGGAGGCGGCGTGAGTGAGACAGAGTTATACGAATCCACGAACGTTAGTACAGCTTTGTCTCGTCGTACCGGTGCTGCCGCTCGCTACGGATAGCGGGCTTAGTAAGCTGGCGGTGGCCGTTGCGCCAGGCGATAGAACGCGCGACGAGGGACAGGGCGGAGGGGGAAGTGAACGCGAGGAGTGGGAGCCAAAGTCGAGCGAGTCGAGTCTCAACCGGAGTGGGAAGACCCTGGACTGCCAGTTTTCGCGGACACGTGACGACACTTGGCGCTCGACGCCGCTCGTTTCTATCCCTATATCCCCCCGAGTATCGAACGCGTATTAGTCCTTCAATCAAAAAAATAAAAAGAAACAGCCATTTATACATATTCTTCCACCAATTTCATAACCAACAAAAAAAAAAATCGAAAACACGAGAACCGACAAAACAAAAAAAAAATAAACAAGAAACGAATCGTAACGCGCGGTTTATCGACGATTGTGTTTGGTTTTCTTTATTTCCTCAAAGTTACGACACACGCATCTTCGCGGGGGATTATACTTCGGGTGATAAATATTCTTGTGTTTTATTATTCAACGAAATATAATGACGTCACCGACACGAGGATTGTCGCCGTAGCCGGTGGGGGCGATAGTCTAACGCGTTGTGGTCCGTTCGTCGTGTACCGGATACGTGAGAACGCGATAGAAGTGCATTTTTGTTTGTTTGTTTGTTTTCGACAGTTTAAAGAATCAGTGACCCCGTGGACCTTTCTATCCCTGCATCGTACTGAATTGTTTTTTATTTTTCGTTCGGTTTTTCGAAGTGTTTTATCGAGTGACAGTGTCGGTTGTTTGGTTTTTTTTTTACGATTCAAAGCGACGTTTCGCCAGTGCATCGATCCGCGAAACGCAACGTTTACGCGAGACGCCAAATTTACGGGTGAAAATAAAAATTGTTTAACGAAATTCCCGATCGGAGTAATCTTCGCGTACGCGAACGCGCGCGGGAGTTTGTGAAAAAAACATCGAAGTGAAAATCGAAACGTTCGGATAACTTTCGTTAAGCTGTCGCCCAGCACGCGATTGGATAATTCGAGGATAGAGCCGTTCGGTTATTCGTCGCGACGTTTGTTGCCCGTTTGCGATGATGATTTAGCAGGCTTGGCAGGTACCGGCTTCGTTGACAGAGCTGTCACGACGGTCTGCACGGTGTACGCGCTGGACAGGAGCGCTGCGGGGCTGGGGGTGGTCGGGGGTGTTGTCGGCGGAGGTGGAGGTCCGGGGGTGGTTGGCATCTGCGGCCCGCCGCCACCTACCGCGTCCCTCACGCCGACGGAATACGTTAGCGTCGCCGCTGCTGCTGCCGCTGCGGCATGCGGCTATCCACCGCCTCCTCCGCCTTCTACCGCCGGTACTTCGAGCCTTTTGTCATCCAGCGGCGTACAATCGCACCCCCAGCATCCCCAATCTACGGTCGGACCTGGTGGTGAACATCCGGTCGCGATGACACCGACTTCCGCACCACCGCCGCCGTCCACCGCTACCGGGACGAACAATCCCGTCGCAATGAGTCAACTCGGCACCGTTTACGCCACCAAAAGACGAAGACGCAACGGCAAGAGGTCAGTACCTCGAGTCATAACGATTATTCGTCATAATGCTGCCCGGGGATATCGGATTTTGGGGTTTTGGGTCAATTATTATTCGAAACTATTAAAAACATCGAAATAATGAGATAATTTACGAAATTCGGAATTATTTACGCGATTTTTCTTATCGCTCGCGATGTATTCTACGAAATTACCGGCGAGAGATTTAAACATTCGGATTCGGGGTTTTGGATTGATAATTATTCGAAACTATTAAAAAAATCGAAATAATGAGATAATTTAGGAAATTCTGGTTTATTTATGAGATTTTTTTTATCGTTCGCGATGTATTCTACGACATTACCGGCGGGACATTTAAAGAGTTTTTTCAACTTTAAAATTTTTTTTGTTTTTATTGTTGCTTTTTTCGGTTGCGATTGTGAAATGAAATTTGAGAGACGACGCCGTGCGTTTGTTTACTACGCTGCGGCGTAAGATCTCGTTGATTTTTCAGTTTTATTCGGTAATATTCGTGTTTCGAGTTCAATGTTTTTCTTGCTTCGCTTGAATGTCTCGATGATTAATAAAAAAAATGTTATCGATTAATTGTAAAGGTGAAAACGGAGAAATTAATGTTTTGAAGATTTTTTCGGAATAATTATTTAACCGATATTATTATTTATTATCATTATTTACTTGGCGCGATCCGTCGACTCCTTTCGACGGTTAATAATTCCGTGACACGAGCCGTTTTTTTTATGTGAATTCGACAATATTTCGAGTCATTCAGAGTTTTCGTTTGAAAATTATTTAAAATGTTATCCCGATAAATCGCGTCGAAATAATAATTTTCATAATATGATTATTTATCTATAATTATTATTATTTCCATGAAACGAATCGTCTGTTTTCCGAATTAAACAAAATTTCAAGTAGTATAAATCTCTTTTCCGAATAAAATTATTCGCGATATAATTTCGATAGATAGCGAAAAAAAAAATTTTTTAAATCGGAAAATACAACAATCCGCGATAAAACGCAAATTGCGAAAATTACAGATTTCGACAAAATCGTTTGCGTTGCCGATAATTTATCTCCAATTTATTCACTATCGCCGAAGGGTTGAAAACAGTCATTGACAATTATGGACCCGCGAGCGCCGTACGAGCGCTCCGGCGAATAGATAAAATAATTATTCTCAATTGGTTTCTCGAACGTTTACGCGCCGTGAAAGACTATATAGATTATTATTAGTTATATCTGCGATACTCCGCGATTCTAATATCGATCGTAAATCGCAACTATCGCGATAATGGCAAATCGTTATGGACAGATTAGTGATACACTTTAGATGTGAGTAAATACGTAGTTTCGCACCGGTTTGATCGCTCCGTTTCTTCCGCGGCGCGTGATATCGTTAAGAGTGTAATAGACCTCTGGGCGCAACGTGCACTATGCAAGAGAGTGTCCCGGTCGACACTCCGACTGAGACGACTTCGATAGTCTTTATAGAGCCGATCGAGAACCAGTTGCATTTGCAATAACTTGCCGCCCGATGCCCACGTTACCTTTGCATTACCCCCCTTTCGCGATTCCCGCGACGAGAATTCGCGCGCGCGATCTTTTTTTTTTTTTTTTTTTTTTTTTTTTAATCTCAAAAGTTATGCCAACGCGAAGGGAGGATCGAAAGGCAAGACGCTAATCCGACATATATCGCATTAGGGCATCGCGTCACAGGTTTATACATACCTCTCTATATAACGGCGCAGGCATAAGAATTTATAATTTATTCGCACGATTATAGGCAAAGCCTGCGCTGGTTAATGGATAGTCCGATAATACGCACATGATTTTCCTCTCAAACTTTTTTTTTTTTTTTTTACTATTCGTAAAATTTCGTTTTTTTTTTTTTTTTTTTTTTTTTTATTTTGTCGTTAAATCATTCGGATGTTGCGAAATATCTGAAAAGCGCATTTATAAAAAAGATAAGAAAATTTAAAAATTTACGAATATTTTATTTGTTGTTATATACGTCAATAAAGGTATTTTTCGTTAAATATGCCGCGAATTTGCAATTTATCGTAATAATTTACGGGGAAAAGATACCATTCGAAAGGGTTAATTTTTAGCGCGAGTCGCTCGTCCGTTGTTGCAAGTATACTAAGCCGACATAGACGGAGCACCGGTCTGATTGCCGAGACGTGGAAAACTCGAGCCTCGTGTACTCCGCGCGGCGATGCGAGAGATTGTCGATCTGAATTCAACGTCTCCTTGTGTGCACCGGGAGGCATGAAAATCTCCCCTTTGCTCTCGCCTCTTGCCTTCGGCTAAATATTACAAAAAGCTTCTAACCGGCAGATCTCTGCCGATCGATTACGTCGACCAGAATTTGATAACGTCTCCGTTTTTTCTTTCATCTCGACGCATTATTATTTTATATTTTTCCGTCCCTTTGGCGTTCAAGAAATGAATTTACGAGACAAATAAAGTGAAATCTACTGGTGAACACGTGACACACTCTTTAGTGAGGGGAATAATGATTAATTTTTTATTTTTTTAATTATTCCGACACGAGATATTAAATTTCGCGTGATATCGTTCAACGAATTATGGAAATAAATGAAATTAATTTCCGCGAAAAAAAATATTTTTTGCATTTTTTTTTTTTTTTCCGACACATTGAAATTTTTATTTCGCGCGGAAAAAAAATTATTTTTATTTGAAATTTGAAAAATATAATTTTCGCGTTTAACACTAAAAAAATCGTTCGTATCGCCTTTCGGAGCGCGCGAACCCTTCCGCGATGTTTTTTTTTCGGAAAAGAAAACCGGAAACATCGCGTATTTAACGATAAAACTGATGTCCGAGGTAACGTCGGGACTTAAAAGAATCGGTCACTTAAATAAACGCAGAAGTTTCTTCCAATTCGTCTCATCGCTCCGCTTAGACTCGGTCCGTTCGCGAGAAGCGAAAACAGACGTTCGATGTATAGCTCCGGGGAAGATTTCTGTATACAAGTTTCTGGTTAGTCGGCGATGCCGATCCGCCTGGTTTCGTAAAGATTCGGAGCAAAAGAACGATGCCGTTGGGTCCCAAAGTGCAGTATATACGCGGGCATTCGAGGCTCGCGAAGCACGAGGCTCGCCACCATATACCGCGGCGGTATCCGTCGCCCCGAGGTGCCCTACCATTTTGACGCAAAGTAAATCGGCCGCGAGCATCGCTCGGCTAAAATCACTGTTATCTTGGCGCCACTACGGCGCAACAGAGCACCTCGTCATTCGCGACCGAAGCTACCAACCCCCTCCCCCTCCCCATCCCTCACGTCCGCCGTTGCGCTCTTTTTTTTCCTCCCTTCGCGCCGCTGCCGAAATAACGTTGAAACTTCGTAAAGATAATCTATCCAATCGTCTCACGATGTTTAACTCTCCTCGCATGGAGTATCGAGAAATGTCATCAACGCGTTTAACGACTCGTCGAGAGGCGTTCCAAATCGGTGGCGTTAAAATCTTCAGAATGCAATCCGCCGGGTCGCGGCGAACGATAGTTCGCGAGAAGTCCTCACGACGATCGAAACTGTAAGCCGCTTTCTGTGAAATATCTTGTTCTGTGGGTTTTCGGTATTCCGGTGGCGCTTATTGCGCGGAAAACTTTACACGATTCTTAAACTTGTTGGCGTACAGTCAACCTGACGGTGTCTGAGCGTATAATTTCGGCAATTCTTCTCCTAACGTATTCACGATACGACATTGGATTCTATGAAGTTAACGAGTCGTTTTAAGGAAATCTTTCCATTTTTTTAAGAGGGGATTCGGCAATTTTGGGTTAAACTGCGTGTTTTAGTTTTTTCTTATCGATAAAAAAAATGGTATCGAAAATCCTTAGGTGATTCATTGTTCGCATCGATGTTTTGATAACGCGAAAAAAATCTCAGATTAGAATATAATGGTTTTGTGGAAAAAATTCCTTTTTTCTCGAAAAAAAAAAAAAAAAAAAAAAAAAAAAAAATTACACGGCGTTGTGTAATTTTGATAGTCGGACCGGAGGATTTTTTACAGAATCAGAACACTGTTAACGACAAGCATTAGCATGGGATTAGCGATACGATTTTTTTTCCCATAAAAAAAAAATAAAACGCATTTTTTTGTCTCGAATCGGCGAATTTTTCAATCGCTTTTTTATTACGATGTCCTAAAGGCCTTCTGATCAGATTTTCGACGAAAAATGATTGAAAAACGAGTTTTTCGACACTTTGAAAATCATCTGCAACGTATTTTTTATATTTTTCGACGATTATAATTTTTCCGTTTTTCATTATCGATGATTGTGATTGAAAAATGAAAAATAGTTTGTTGTTACATTAAGTGATCGTCTATCACCGAAACTAATGATACATTCGTATGTAAAGCGTAAACTTATGATGCCGGTTTCGGTAACATCGAATAATAAATGCCTCCAACCGATGCATCTACTCCTCGCGGTTGAGTTGCATGCATTTCACGAGTCTCGGGAGATGCGTCAAAAATTTCCCAAAAATTCAAGAAGGTTCGAGGAAGTCAGGGCGTACCTACGATACCCACAGCTCTTCTTTTATCTCGCGTTCTCTCTCACTCGCGCTCGGGTTCGTCCCGGCTAATGACAGCAGCTTCTATAATTTGGAGTTTTTGAGCGAACGGCCAAATTGCCGACGAAGGGAGGGATTACTGTTATTACACTCGACTCACCGGACTCGCGCTCGATTCTGATTATACTTTAGTCAGTCCTCTCTTGACTCGT
The DNA here is from genome assembly GCA_934046635.1 of Buathra laborator. Taxonomy (NCBI): domain Eukaryota; kingdom Metazoa; phylum Arthropoda; class Insecta; order Hymenoptera; family Ichneumonidae; genus Buathra; species Buathra laborator. The sequence goes on along the minus strand of OW203895.1, from coordinate 15,144,633 downwards.
CTCGACTGTCAGCTGAGAGCGACGAGGCTCCCTCAGCTTCGCTTTCTGTTCTCGCATCTCGTTCACTCAACGCGCTTCGCTTTGCTCAACGGCCCGCGTGCGTCTCCGGCAAAAACCGTATTTTTCCTGTTTTTTTTTTCTTTTCGCTATTTCATTCGGTTTAACGCGAATTTTTTTACTGCGCGGATAACCAATGATGTTGGAAAAAAAAAAAAAAAAAAAAATTTCGTACTCGAAATATAAAGATCGATAATTTTTTTTTTTTGATAAAATTTTTTTTTTTTCGAAATACATCGAGACGATAAATAATTTGCGATGTTTTAATTTTTTTATTGATTAATATATATATATATATCGATTTTTATATGTATTTAAAATATGTGTACTATACATCGACAATGTATTGAAATATCTCGTAAACGACGGGTCGGAAGACTTTAAGAGATCATTTAAGACGTACTTTGGATATCTGAGATCTTAATGTCGTTGGAGACATGATTATCGCATTGGAATGCACCGTACAATCATCGCTTCACTTACGCGTTCCCATTGATAACTATTTTACGTGAGAAATGTTCTCGTGTTATCTCCACCCCCTTCCCATCGTCTTTTTCCTCCGAGCGGCGGCAATTGTTTGCCCGTACCTAAGGCGAGTGACGCAAGTCCCAATGCTGCCCTATTATTATATTCCGCATCGTATTACCGTTATCGTTACGTAAATCTCTTCTCCCGTCTTCTCTCTCGCTTTTCACAATTGTCACATTGTTAACCATTGCGGAGTGAAAAAAAAAAAATGTGCATAATATTATTACCGAGACGTACACCACACCGGGAAGAATTTCATTTCTCAATCGCGAGAGTTTATTCTCAGGAATTTTTTTTTTTTTTCGATCTTATGCTTCGTCACAATTTTTTTTTCAATAAAATTGAAATCGAAGATTCACATCGACGAATTTCATTTCTTTCATCTTTCATTTCTTTTATTTCTCAATCGCGAGAGTTTATTCTCAGGAATTTTTTTTTTTTTTCGATCTTATGCTTCGTCACAATTTTTTTTTTTTTTTTTTTTTTTTTCAATAAAATTGAAATCGAAGATTCACATCGACGCGTATTCTTTACGACCACCGCGATAAATTAATCTGCGATAAAATAGTGAAATTTTTGGTTTTATAACAAGCGCCCGTCGGCGCGCTCATCAGTGTCGTTCGTAATGCGATATTTTGCCCGTTTCGGCAAAAATTTCGAGGTTTAAAACGTGCGATCGTAAATTCGAAAGATTCCCGTTTGACGATACTCATCAGTCAACAGGTTGAGATATAACTTTTATTGCCGTTAATAATAAAAATGCTGCGTCTCGATTTCATACATTTATATTCGAGAGTAAAGTTTGATTTTGATATCCTTTCGTTGAGAGTGGAGTCTTAATTTTGCACAGCTGCCTCCCCCCTTCCCCTCTCCTCCTTCCCTTTTCTCTGTTCCCCCCGTCGCCGCCTCCCCAAACGGGACTCACCGTCTCGGCCTCCGCTGCCTCCGGAATAAGTGCGGAACCTTTCACGCGCGCCGGAGGTCGACGTTCCCCCGAGTCCACGAGAGTTCCGCGAGCGTCCTCTCCGGCATTGGGCTGATTAGTTCTTAAGTAATTGCCGTGAGCCCCGGTTGCTGCCGCCGTCGCTGTGCCTCCTTATTGCCTTATAAAATCGCTTTATGACTTCGTGATGAACGTGTCCTTAAAACCACCGCGACTTCCATTCTCCTCGTACAGAAATATTTCTTGCATTATAAAATTCGTCGCCGAAATCGCAGTAACGAAAAAAAAAAAATTAAAAAAATTAAAAAAATTAAAAAAATATGCTATTCCTTCATTCGCAAATATTACGAAATAACAAATCACCGACTAAAAATGTTTCGCAAAAAATTATACGAACTTTGGGGGCTGTTAATTTTTTCACCCTCAATAACTCTGCCCGAGGAATTCTCTCGTTTGAGGTTATTTTGTCGTTGAGACGACTCCATTTTTGCAACTTTGATAATAAAATCCACAAAAAGGTAATAATAATAATGACAATAATAACAATAATATATATTATTGATTTTTTTCCCGAAATTTTCCCGAAAGCATTGATTTTCATATCGATATTTTTCATAAAAAAAGTACGATGATTATTAAAAATTTCATTATATAATTTCGAACTTTTATAACCAAACCACAAGAATATTTATAAAATTTGTAAAAAAAAAAAAAAAAAAAAAACTATTGCGCGAGTGATAAATAAGAACGATGAGAAATTCGATTGCCTCGTCGAATAAGCGCAATGATCGAGCGCCCGGGGTCCGAGTGGTCAAGCGCGGGGGGGTCGGGGTCGTGGGCACTTGGGTGCTGCGAAATACACTTCTCGATAAAGCCATAACGAGGCGAAGCGCGCGCGGTCTCGGTCGTTCAGGGGGGTTGAGGGGGGAGGAAGGGGGGGGGGGGCGAACCTGAAGAATTTATGCCGCTAAGGTCCGAGCGTTTGCCTCTGCTGTATCCGAGAAGACCGGAGCTCCTTCTTCATCTCTTCGCGAACAGCGCTTACGTTCGGAGCGCATCGAGGCGCCGTTTCTAACAGAGTTCGCCCGGCAAAAATCGGAAGATGAGGGTACAGAGGAAATGGAAGAAAGAATAAGGATGGAGGTACCGGGGGACAGGTGGAATGGTGAAGTTGACCGTCAGAGGGTTAAATGTCCTCGTAGGGATTTTTAACCGGCGCTATAGTAAATAGGTCAGCTTCACCGTAAGTATACCGCGGCATACCGCGGACGCTATGGGTTCGTCGAGACCCCGTTTTACCGGGCTGTAAAAAATTAGGCACCTCTTTCGGCTGCGGGCCGTTTATTACTCCGGTGCACATAGTATACACTAAATACTATATACATATATATATATATATATATATGTGTGTGTATTGTGGTATATATGCACCCCCTTTGCATTTTTGAATGGTACCACAACTTCGATGATGTATAGTGGTATTCAGGACCATACGGGATGGACATTTCTTTTACCCTTTTTTTTTTTTTTTTTTTTTTTTCTATTATTATTTTAGGCACTCTTCACGCTTCGCGAAAAGCGTAATGAGAGGCTTTGTAAGCGTTTTAAGCAAACTGGTAATTTAATACTTTTAAAGTGATACGGATTACTTTCGGTTTATTCTTAGGTTAGGATACCAAATAGTGTTCTGACGCTTTTTGTTTGTCCGATTTTGGGGGTTTATCGGTTGGACGGCGTTAGATCTGAAATTGTTTTTGGGACACCGAACGGATAGGGTGAAAAGAATGCAGTGTTTGAAATGCGAAGAGGTTGGTGTGAAAAGGGTTCAGCGTCGGGCCGATACTGGTCGAAGGGAGAGAAGGGTCCGAGACGCGATTCCCCCTCTACTTGAGTTCAAGTCTTTTCGTCCCGTCGTGGAATCGTCGGACTTTGCCGTCCCATTCCTTTGGCTCCGGTCCCCGTAATGTCGTCTCCTTCTCCTTCTGTCGCCGTCCTCCTTCGCCTTCGAGAGAGGCTGCCGCGCGGCACGCCGCTGTGTGTTTAACTATTCAATAATTCATCCCGCCATTCATCACCGGTGGAGCGAGGAAAATTTATCTTATTTTTATGTATTGGCGCGCGCCCCCCTCCATGCGATGCGATTGCTATATATGCCACACGATCGCCATGCATCAACCGCTTATTAGCCACGATTTGTTTGGCTGCCCACGCGAGCGCATACTATCCCCGAACTACCTTAAGCCCTGCGGAGTCAGAACCCTATACCGCAGGGCGATCTTTCTATTGTCTCGATTCGTCGAAGCGTGATTTCTCGCTCATTCTTCTCCTTTCGGCGATTTTTGTTTTTCGTTTTTCGTTTTTTTTTTTTTTTTTTTTTTTTTAAGATTTATCTCTTCATCGAGATAAACTTGTATCTCCTTTATCATTCAACTAAATACAATATTCTCGAAAGTGGGTAAAGTTGGTGACAACAAAAATGAGTCCCATTTTTTTTTTTTTTTTTTCGATGTACAGTCCAAGCTCCGTATTCTTAACTCGATGGAACCGGACCCTTTCCCTTTTCTGTATTTCCTCTATCGTCCCTACTTCCGGTCACTTGCTGCGAATAGGGGTAACGAGGGCTATACGCGTCCGTAGGTACGAAGCCACCTTGTACCTGCTGCGCATGCGCAGTTTACATTTTACGAAATACGCTCCCCTTGGAGTGGAGCAAACGGAATCAGGGGAAATACAGTTAAGGGAACTCGTCGTCATGGTAACGAGTTAAAATAAAGGATCGGTT